>OX402578.1:9177506-14177506 GCA_948098905.1 Tiliacea aurago | reverse complement strand
AAATATTGCGGGTGTCTGTAAACCATTTTTCGATACAGGGATCTCTTTGCGTAATATTAAGCTCCGGTTACGGCCCACCGACTCACCGGTGAGTCAGTTGTCCCCACCGTCAAGCCCCACTGACTCACGTTTGTGAGAATATCTACCAGACAATCGACTAAAATCGCCACAAACAATACTAAACGATATATTCAAGTGTAATTTGAGCCTACAGTAGCATGAGTCACTGTTGCCGAATCGGCAACACCGGGGCTTTACGGTTTGGGCCCACTGTTGCCGAATCGGCAACGCCGGGGCTTAATCGGTTAAAGTGGTAATTTATGTTAGAGTCAATTGTCGCCACCCCCCCTGCCAGTGAATGGTGAGTAAATGGTTGTTTTTGGATATGTATGTGAAAAAAATCATGGCAGTAGTATATACAACATTATTTTTAGTATATGCGAAACCTGAATATAGTTTGTTCAGAATAAGGAACTGAGTCAATTTCAATCATTTTTACACTATGTTTTTATTTTCCCAAAAATATTTAAGTGTGAAGGAATATGTTATCACCATTTAATTACTTGATTGTCCTTGATTGTATCCTGTAGCAAAAGAACAAATGGATTACGTAAAAGTGCTTTCAATTATTATTGTATTGGTCTTTCTGACATCAACTCAAACATTCACAAACAAACCACACTGAATCGGCTTTCATGACAAGTTAAAAATTCAATGATATGTTCACAGGACAGCTCAACCCTTGCTGTTTTCCCAGCTCCTCTCCTACTGGTCAGTAGAAAGTTCGATGACTCAACAGGAGGCTGGGTTCTATGCTTTCGCTATGCTGGGGCTCAACTTCGTGTCCATGATGTGCCAGCATCACAGCTCATTGTATGTGATGCGGTTCAGTATGAAAATCAAGATCGCCTGCTCCTCGCTCTTGTATAGAAAGGTAAGAATCAGATTAAGACGCTGACAAGAGGCAAAAGATAAAAGTAGGCTTCTCTTAAAAAAAAAATTGCCAAATCTATATAGTTTGTGGTATCGGAAAAAATATATGTTATTCTTGAACATATTTCTCAGAACTTGGTTGTTACCAAAACACGTTTAGAAAAAAAATCTCGATACAAATTAACGGTAAACTAACCCTTTACTTTGAGTTTCAACCCAAAATATCTGTATTAAATATCAAAATACGGTTGGTATTAATTAATAACAAGAACGTCTTATTTATATGCAGAACTTGGTTGTTTTATATTTTCGATTACTCAACTCATTTTTGAGTACATAAATAATTGCTTCATATTTTGCAATAAATTACAAGCGTTGTGTCATCGCGCTTCTCTTTCTTTTGTATGCAGTCTGACAGTGACAGCGGTTTACCTGTTGTCAGCGTCTTAACTTACATATTTTTCTGGTTTACTTACAGCAATAATAGTAACAATCAGAATTAACTCTCTCAAAGATATGTACTCGTACGTACCTACTCAAATGCTAGTTTAGTGGGTTTTAGGTTAACGTTGCCCAGAGTCCGGTTAAAGGCTCCCGCAGACAGGCGCGACGCGACAGCGCGACACGACACAAGTAGCACAATTTTTATGAAAATTTCATGGAGTGTCGCGCTGCCTGTCGCGCCCGCGATATCGCGCTAGTCTGCATGAGCTTTAAAGGTTTAGGTTACGTTCTTAAGCTTGCGTTCTTCGCTAAGTTTATGTTCGTTGTGGAGCTTATGTAGCCCAAATGGATGGCTTTTCATTTTCTTTTAGTTACTCCGCATGAGTCAAGTGTCACTGGGTGATGTGGCAGGAGGTAAGCTTGTGAACTTGCTGTCAAACGACATCACGAGGTTTGACTACGCGTTCATGTTCCTGCACTACTTGTGGGTGGTCCCTATTCAAGCCGCCGTCGTCCTTTACTTCTTGTACGAAGCCGCTGGATGGGCACCTTTTGTCGGCCTCTTTGGAGTCGTCATATTAATTCTACCTCTCCAAGGTACATAGTATAGCTTATCGGTTTTTTGTTTTTAATCCTTCTGAAGTCTCTCAGCAATATATTAACCGATATTCTTTTGTTTTTTAGCCGGCTTGACCAAGCTCACTGCTGTGGTTAGACGCTCTACAGCTAAGAGGACAGATAAAAGAATTAAGTTGATGAGTGAAATTATTAACGGTATACAGGTACACATGAAAGATCTTGGGTTTTACTTAACTATACAACATGTCCCAGAATTAACGCACAACCTCTTAAGGGGTCATTGTACTCATCATTATGAACAACTTTTACTATGGGACCAAACCTGAAATCGCGAAAAAAAATCTGCTGTTCCCTACATTTTGATGAGTTATTCGAACGTAAATATAAGGAAAAACTGATTTTGTTTCGAGATTTCAGGTATAGTCCCATAGTAAAAGTTGTTCATAATGATGAGTACAATGACACCTTAAGAGGTTGTGCATTAAATCTGGGACATGTTGTATACTACATAAAATATGATCAAAATTTTTGGTTAAAATATTTCTACCTTTGTATTCAGCACAAAACACTGAATCATACTTACTCTGAAGTACCTAACACTGGGGCCGAGTTCACACAAAATTATTTACATTTCAGGTCATTAAAATGTACGCTTGGGAGAAACCCTTCCAGCTGGTCGTGAAGGCGGCGCGCGCCTACGAAATGAGTGCCCTTAGGAAATCCATCTTCATTCGGAGCATGTTCCTCGGGTTTATGTTGTTCACTGACCGCAGTATCATGTTCTTCACAGTATTAACCCTCGCACTCACCGGCAACATGATTACTGCCACTACGGTACTCGTACTAAAACAATTGCTGTTGTACTTTTTGAAAATTTTGTCTATTTATCTCTTTCTTAAAACGTTCTTATTTTCAGATTTACCCTATTCAGCAGTACTTCAGTATTATTCAAATGAACGTTACATTGATCTTACCAATGGCAATTGCAAGTTTCTCCGAGATGTTGGTATCTCTCGAGCGTATACAGAGCTTCCTCATAATGGGTAAATATTGTGTTAAAGTAGACTCCACAATAAGGTCATTGGCATTCGCGACGCGTAGTGTTGAATAAAATATACAACTACATTTCTAGCGACGTGTAACTTGCAAGCACGCTAACGACCACATTGCCTCATTTCTGTACAGTTGCAATTGTTTTTTATAACTATCTTTATTTTCTCTTCTCTATTTATTTTATCTATTGTAAACAGATGAACGAACAGACATGCAAGTTACGCCAAGAATGAATAAAAATGGTGTTAATACAAATTTGTTCAACTCCAAGAAAGGAGAATTGGACGATTCACGAATCGTGCTACCTCAGAAGTACTCTGCTACCGACGTTGTGGTTCCGAAGGAAACCACTGAAGAACCAAATATGACTGACTATCCTATACAACTTAATAAAATTAGCGCATCTTGGACTGGTAATGAGAATACTAAGGAAATGACGCTTAAAAATATATCGTTACGTGTTCGCAAGGGCAAATTGTGCGCTGTCATTGGTCCTGTAGGTTCTGGAAAGGTACTGGTCGAACCTTAATTTACTTATTTTTTCTTGTTTACGTTCCTTTGCACGGTGTTTAATTAATTATATATTATCGTTACAGACGTCTTTACTACAACTGCTATTAAGAGAATTACCGGTGACCAGTGGTAATCTAAACATATCTGGAAAGTTATCTTACGCTTGTCAAGAGTCATGGCTATTCCCGGGGACTGTGCGGGAAAACATTATATTCGGACTGCCCTATGATGTGTCGAAATACAAAAAGGTACCGACTTAATATTTTGACCAGTAACCACATGTTTGATTGATCGGGTACTTTAATTGTGAAGGAAAAATAATGTATCGGAAAGTTTTGGTTTTTCGATGAGCATTGTTGATACTCAGCACAGATAGCCTATCTGTGCTATCCGCTTCACCAGAAATAAAAATATGAAAAAATATAATGTGAAACCAGAATGAGATTGTATGATTGACGTTAAAATTTTATGACAAGAGTCAATTTGCCCGCTGATATTTAATTCACTCGTGTGAATTAAATATCAGCGGGCAAATTGACTTCAAGCTGGCATGGTTTGTTAATTTTTTTCATTTGTTTTATTTTTTATTATTTGCTTGCAGGTTTGCAACGTGTCTTCGTTACAGCCAGATTTCAAACAGTTCCCGTATGGTGACTTGTCTTTGGTTGGAGAGCGAGGAGTTTCTCTATCAGGAGGTCAAAGAGCCAGGATTAATTTGGCCAGAGCCATTTATCGTGAGGTAATTTATACGCCTAACAATTTTTATAACAGGTGTAATTAGAAAAGTATTTTTTTTTCTCTTAATTTGCTTGCAATCTAGGTGTGTTGAAATTATTTGATATTATTAGGACTATTTCATAGATATCTCACTCATAAGTTTAATCGTCGGGGTAATAACTGATAAAGTAAATCAATAGATTTATTAATAACTGGATTGTACAGTCACGTGTAACACGACAGTAATAAGACGTACCTACCTACATTTATGTTACCTATTCTAAATCCTATGTTATGTATGATCGTATTATATGATATAAACGAACAGTCTCTGCAAACCTTTGCTGTATTGTTTGTTGTTGTATTGTGGAATGTACAACATGGTCATGTTCGTGAACGGGCGCCATCAGTAGGGACTGGTTATCTCTTAGCGGCCTTGGCTTATTTTAATTTAATTTTTGAATTGTTTTTATTTAATCTTTTGTTACGGACGCTTTTGACGTTTTACATCGTTCTCACATGTTTAATTTCAACACGAATGATGTAACCAATATTTTGTAACCATATGTTACCTAATTTAAAAGAGTGTCCGTGGAGTTTCTTGCCCGTTCTTCTCCGTAGGTACCTACTAAGCTTTGGAATGAGCAACTAGCTTCATCTTTATGACTGACCGACCCCTTGACAATTCAAAAGTGCCTGTAATTGGTTTATTTGACATAAATGCTTTGAGTTTGAGTTAAAAAGATGACAAATTATATCATATTGTTCCAACATCTAAATTGTTTATCAAAGACATTGAATTACTGATAAAAAATTAATTGTTTTATCTTTTGACTCATGTAATTAATCGACTAGATATCCTAATTAGAAAACAATTCAAGGAAGGAAATGTTGTACTACTAACTAGCAATAACTACGAGGTTCTATATTTCATACCATAGAAATTCGTAATTAAAGAGACGAAGAATAATAATATTATATACAAAGCTGTTATAATGACGATTGGCTGCACAATATAAAATAAAGCTTAAGCATTTAAGATAAAGCTGTAAGTACAATAACAGCAAAATATTTGGGTGGTCATAAAAACATTAAAACAAACGTAACAGTTATGATTTCTCTAAAATATTTGTTGTATTGCTACTACAGGCATCTGCATCTGCATTTAGGAATAGAATCCTCTAAGTTGTAGACGTTTGCAGTAAAAGGGCACTGCTCAATAAGTGATATGTACAGTAAACGAGTTACTGATGTGACATCACAGTACATTAAATATTCTCAATCGTTGAAATCTATCTTACACCTTTTACAAATGAATCATTATGTAGTATGTCAATCGTTGATACTTTTCCAGGCTGACATCTACTTGCTGGATGATCCGCTGTCGGCAGTGGATGCAAACGTTGGCAGACAGCTGTTTGACGGCTGCATAAAAGGTTACCTCGGTGGACGGACATGTGTGCTGGTCACCCATCAAATCCACTACCTCAAAGCTGCTGATTTTATTGTAGTTTTGAATGAGGTAAGTGGAAAAAAAATTAACTACATTTTTTATTTGTGTTGTTGTGTGGCAAACATATTTTCGTCGAAACTGTATTTTCCAACTTTGTAATGTCTCATGTTCATATAGGTACTTATTTTTTATTTATATACATGGGCATCCACACACTTCAAACCACAACGCAGGAATGCTGCTGCGTTGTGGCCCAAGTGCCCCATGCTCCATTATATGTTAAACGCTAACACATCAGTAATAAAGTTGAATATCGCGTGCGCTCTTTGATCTTGTTCGAACACGGAACTAAATAGCGTAAGTCTCAATTCATATTTCGTTTATAACTAAAATAATAATAAAATTGATCTAGAGAAAAAATATCTTGTGGCCGAATAATAAACAATATTTACATAAAGCCGAACAATCTGGATTTTTTTATAAAATTACTTTGAATTAAGAAATTAAGATGACTAACCTAGCAAAACAGTATTATTAGGAAAGATAAGAAAAGTATGTAATATTAACTTATCTTTTCAATAAAAACAGTTATCAAAGAACGAGTCACTCTAGCACAGCAGGTTTTCAACGCCGAAATAGATTAATGACATTACGTGAAATTCCAATGACCTTGTAAATAATACTTTTTCGTCGGCGTCTTTGAATTCTAATAAAGGTCTCTTCTTCTTAGTCGTTAACTTTATTTCTAAAGGTCGTGCTTAATCTGAACTGTTGACCACTCGATGCACTATGCTCTTCCAAGTGGTTCTGTCCTCAGCGGTCTTAATAGCCTTGGATACTGGTTGGCCAATGAGCTTCTTTACAAGGTGAGACCACCGGGCAGGTGAACGTTCGCGTGGTCTTTTCCCGTCGACCTGGCCAACTACCATCAGCTTCTCTAAGCTGTCAGGGTTTCTCCGAGCGATGTGACCAAAATATTTAAGGATTCGTTGAAAACAGGTAGCGGACAGCCTTGTGGTTATTCCGAGCTCCTCTAGGATGGATATGTTGGTCCGTCGTGTGGTCCATGGTATTCGCAACATCCGTCTCCAACACCATATTTCAAAAGCGTCGATCTTCACCCTTTCTCCTTGTTTTATCGTCCAGGACTCGACGCCGTAAAAGAAAATTGAGAAGACCAAAGTTCGCACCAGCCTCACTTTGGTTTTGCGGGATATATTTCGGTCTTTCCATATCCTAGTGAGTTTAGTTATCACTGCTTTGGACGTTTGGATTCTCCTGGTTATCTCCTTTCCGCTGCCATCCTCGTTGTTCAGAAGAGAGCCAAAGTAAATAAACTGATCCACAAATTCTATATTTTCCCTGAGTTCATTAGAGCGAGTCAGTGTACCAGGTCTGTCTACAACCAACACCTTGGTCTTTGCATTGTTAATGCTGAGGCCAACTAATTCACTCTCTTTCTCTACTGTAGAAAGTAGTTTAGCCAGTTCCCGCTTGGCCGCAGCAAACAGTGTAGTATCGTCTGCGTATCTAAGGTTATTATATATAAAGCTGTTTTAGCTGCCGCCAACAGAAATTCCATAGATGTTAGAAGAATCGGAGATAAGATGCAACCTTGTCTGACACCTTTCTGTGGCTTGAAGGGTTTCGACAAAACATTGTTTACCCTCACAACTGTTGATCCATGATGATAAAGGTTTGCAATACTGTCAGAACGCTCCACAAAACATTCCCATCTAACACAATCAAACGCTTTTGAATAATTGACGAAGCACATCAGTGTCGGAATGTTGAATTCGCGACACTTTTATATGATCTGCCGGACATTCACGATCTGTTCCCTTGTTTCTGTCCTTTGACAAATCCCGCTTGCTCTACTGGAATCTGGCACTGTGAAAATGCTTTTAGGCGCTCGTTAATGATGTACAGTAGAATCTTGCTTGCATGGGATATGAGCGCCCCAGTCCTATAGTTTCCACAAGACTTAGTTGACCCTTTTTGTGTAGTGGTATGAAAATGGATTCCTGCCAGTCACTGACCCACTCACCTGTCCTCCATACTAATATAGGTATAGGGTGGCTAATATTACTTTTTAAGCCCTCATTCTGATTTGACGCCTAATTTTGTAGTTGTTTAGTTAAAATACGGCAAATGTGTTAGGCCACTGTCTTTAAGACCATGAACACCGCAATACTTTTAGTAATTTTATCCTGAAGTTCTTAAACAAATTTAAAAAGACTCAATTTTTCTAACAAATCATTAAGAGTAACGAATAAGTAACTTTTTGATCACTGAGGATTTTGTGACACGTCCTGACTTATTCTGTGGGGTTATCTAAACAGACGTATCGTGGTCAATCTTGAATACGAAAATCAGAATATTTGTGACTTTGTTAGTGGGATACCGATACAGATATTTAATTAGATTTCGATAAAGTATGCGAAAATTTAATAAAAACATAATCTTAATTTAAAGTTGTATACTTTTTTGTGCCGTGTGGTGCCGGACGTAAATATTCTTACGTCCGGCACCATCCTATTTCTTCCCGTGGGTGTCCTAAAATGCGACTAAGAGACTTACTAGAGAATAAGCAGCAGCGTTCTCTATGCGTTTTAACACCATACAAGTAATTTCTTGCATTTTATTACTTAGACGAATCTTTGTAGATACCTACAACATTTTTTTTAACAAAAGTTGTTATTATTAATCAGTTTTTTTCAGATAACATTAATCCATACAATACAATTACAAATAATAAAAATACAGTGAAAAATACAGAGAAATAAATAAAATACAGAAAAATAAATTATTACAATTATAGGTACCGTACCTGTTGTGTTAGTAAAATCTTATGCACTATGTTAGTCAACACCCATCATAATATGCATCCATTTGTTCTGGGGGTCTACTCCGAAGCGTTAATCTGAAGTATCGTCCGAATGTTCGGCCGTTTTATAACTTCCATTGTTTCCTTTTTTGACTTTGAATCCTTACCCGACTTAGTCACATTTTTGACTTTGGCTTATCTCTTTGATTGTCGTTTTTTTTTCCTTCGCAATAGTCAGCCATAGTTTGCCGAAGTTAAGCAACGGCTGAACATTCCGCCGATACTTCGGATCTAAGTTCGGAGTAGACCCCCTGGATAGGACAATCCGCACGAGATACAACCATCTGCAGGATACTGTTGCTACTGCCTCCCACGCGCTGCAACAAGGAGGCCACTTTCTTCCGTATATTCGCTTGAAAACCGTCCGTTCGCGCCTCCGCAAACATTCCTGACGCACTACAATAACGAGGCAGCCGCATCAGCATCCTGAAGACGTTGTTGTATTGGACACGCAGAGCACTAGCAGCTCGGCGAGTAATGAAAATGTATCAACTTTTCTCTTTAATATCAACAAACCGCGATCACTAATCCGCCTATCAAGAATGATGGATAATGGCAATGATCTAAGGAGGTCGTTCATTCTAGTTGTCATTACATGCCCTTGATTAGCTGCGAACGATTGCAAACTAGCTGTTCGTGCCCGGCGTCGCCCGAGTGAAATTCATGTCTCTATCTCCAAATCTCCATCCAAATTTCCGTCATTTCCGGTGGATTTACCAAAAAAAATCTTTCATACAAACTTTGTCCTGATAATTAGGAACACAACAAAAAAATCTGCCAAATCGGTCGAGCCGTTCTCAAGTGATGATATTTTTTTTTTTTTTAAACGTTTCCCCACACTAGGAATTTCTCCTGTATTGTGGGTGCGTTTACAAACATTTAAATTCACATACACAAACAGCCAGATCCAAAACAACTACTTGTAGGTCATACAAATATTTGTTCCGTGCGAGAATCGAACCCGCGACACGCAGCGCAGCAGTCAATCGCTTAACTAACTGCGCCAACCGCGTCGTCATTTCATACATGCGGCAATTTATTTATATTTATCATTGAGTTATAATGTACATACTAATATTATAACTCAATGATATTTATACAGGGTCATATTAAATTAGCTAGCAAAACTCCGCAGACGTGTTGGATATCGATATCTAAATACGATAAAGAGAAAAAATATAAAAGAAAACATTGTATTTTTGTGGGGTCAACAACTAGTTACTTGAAATATGAGTTTCAAAATCAGTTTTTTTTCTAGGTAAACTTCACAAATGTGATGTGTATCGATAACTAAACACGATAAAACAAAAACTTAACTACTTCAAGTAACTTCACTGCCAGTGGTCATTGACACCAGTAAAAAAAAACATCAAATCTTTATTTTTTCGTTTTATTGTATTTAGATATCGATACCCAACACGTCCACGGAGTTTCGCTAGCTAATTAAATTTGACCCTGTATAGATTATGACATTTTAACAGGGCTCCATCGAAAATATGGGCACGTATGATGAGCTGGTCAAGTCTGGGACCGAGTTCTCACTCCTTTTATCCGACCAAGCTAGCCATGGCGAAGATAGCGAAAAAGAAGTAAGTACACACTCGAAATCTAGTATTTTCCTTTTCAACTGGCGACTTGAACGTTTGCCAGAAAACAGCTTTCAACATTATCTTGTCTACATCGTTGAACATGCTTCTAAAACACCACAAAATAAAATATGAACGTAGACATAGGTATGTGGGACTTTTATAAATACCGCCACAATATATTCTTACACACTGAAATAAATTTTTCAAACCACAGGTAATTGAATAGGTACGTAATGTTGCAGTACTAGTGATAACACACCCTTTAAAATTTTTATTGTGTTTCTTAAAAGGAAAGACCATCAATAATGCGAGGAATATCAAAGATCTCAGTGAGAAGCGATGACAATGACGGGGAGGAGAGGACTCAAGTGTTGGAGGCAGAAGAGAGAGCGTCGGGCAGCTTAAAGTGGGAGGTACTGCAGAAATACCTGAGGTCGGTCGACTCCTGGTGTATCGTGTTCATGGCCTTCATGGTACTGCTCATCACGCAGGCTGCTGCCACCACCACAGATTTTTGGTTGAGTTTCTGGTAAGAGAACACCTAAATATTGTCTAATAAAACTTAAGCAGCGCATGCCACAAGGCTCTATTTAGATCGCTTCTAGGACATGCCGGTTTCCTCACGATGTTTTCCTTCACCGTTTTGAGAGCAGTGGTGACGAAATTATTTACACAAAGTAAAGCGCCTGTCAGGGTTCGGACCCACGACCTACAACTCGTAAGTTGCAGCTGTTACCACTGGGCCACCACTGTGCACTGGTCTCAGTCTATAAAATCATTGAATGAACGAATTATATTTATTTGCAAGAATATAGATATACCTACATAAGTTCGGTTTCACTATATTCGGCATTTCAGCCGTGCAAATATTTAGATTTACATCTTGGTTATACTTTATAGCATGCAGTACACATTTAGTCATTAGCAATAACATTAAAATACAAATAATAATTTAAGATTACAAAGCAATTAATAAAAATAAAATTATTTATATTAAAAATAGCGATCGGTAATAATGATGTCATGTCAATAAAAAAAAATTGCAAGAATAATGAAAATGTGTCCTTATTATTTAAGTAATGTCAATATTTAGATGTCTTAATAATTATTAAAACTAAGTTTTACATTTTACACTCAAAATATGCATTGTTGGAATAAAAACATCTCTCACACAACCAGATAAATAACTAAATAACAAAGCTTTCTATTAAATTCCAAATCCGTAGCACTTCTAAATTCTTCAGCTAGGTAGTTATATATTTTCACCGCGGTGGTGTTATTATGGTGGTTATAACAATTTTTGTCGCATACTTTTATGCCCGTATTACTCACTCAATACTCAAGCATTACTTAAAACTAGTTTCAACCAATCAAATGGCTTGAATCTAGTTTTAAGTAATGCTTGAGCATTGAGTGACCTTCTGTAATACGGGCCTTAGTCTATTACGTCCATTGAAGCCTTTCTTTAAAAATATCCATTAAACTATCTGTCATGCCATAGCTGTATTTTAGGATTTAGAATGTCAGCGGTACTTTCAATGATGTCTTAATTACATATAGAACTCTTTGATTTCAGGACCAACCAAGTGGACGCTCATGAACAAGGATTACCTGATGGACAAGTTGCAGGTAAGTTAACGAAATATCACAATGTTGCTGATGTGAGAGTTCCTGCTTACATACAAACAAATTTTCGCTTATTTTCACCAATTTATAATAAGACTACCTTCAAGACCCTCCACTTGCTTTACTTCTTACAAGCTTCTAACGAGAGCGGTGGATAAAATAACCATAGTTATATAATAGGGACCTCCTTACAGTTTTTTTTTTTTTATGTTTCAGATACGGATATGAACGCTCAAATCGGTTTACTAACAACAGCCCAGTACCTCTATATCTACGGCGGAGTGATATTGGCAATCATTATTTTGACACACGTTAGAATTTTTACCTTCGTAGTGATGACTATGCGAGCTTCGGAAAATCTTCATAATACCATTTACGAGAAATTGATAGTGGCCGTAATGAGATTTTTCGATACCAACCCTTCGGGTAAGTAAAAATCAATAGTGTTATACCTACAGTGTAGTATAACCTCTTTTGCCGAAGGGGTCTCGGCCTTAATTATTATGAAGCGCCATTCTGTTGCCACTATTTCTCAACTACAGCTGGACAGTTGGACACGGGTCTCCTCAAAAACCGCTTCTATACAGTGAGTGGTAATAAGGCTTACTTAGTAACTATAAAACGATTCCCTGATTGTTTGTGCAGTAATTACAACTGGCTATATGCCAAGGTTACGGTCATTAGGCCTTAACTTTTATGCAAAGCGATTGCAATTGAAATAGCCGAAGTAGCCAGCGTAATACCCACTCTCATCTTCAATGATCTTTCTAGCTACGGTTTCGTGCGGTAAAGTGGTACAATCAGCCATATGGGTAACTTGCTTGAGAACGACGAAGTACCGACTTCGTTGGAATTATTAGTAGCAAATGCAAGGCTTGTGCTACGATTAAACGTTAGTCTTTCATCCACAGGTCGTGTCCTTAACAGATTCTCAAAGGACATGGGTGCAATCGATGAGCTTCTACCGCGAAGTACCTTGGAAACCGTTCAAATGTACCTGTCGCTGGCCAGTGTGTTAGTGTTGAACGCCATAGCTTTGCCATGGACGTTGATACCCACTTCCGTGCTGATGGTAGTATTCGTTCTTCTACTAAGATGGTATCTGAATGCTGCTCAGGCAGTAAAACGATTGGAAGGAACTAGTAAGTATAGAATTCACGGACTATGGTCACTTCAACTGTTAAAACCTTTTTCTGAAACACCTTTTATAACCTGAAATCTTTTCCATAGCAAAAAGTCCAGTATTTGGAATGATCAACTCAACTATTTCCGGACTTTCCACCATTAGAAGTTCGGAGTCCCAGGACAGACTGCTCAAAACATTTGATGAGGCACAGGTACGCAGTATTCGAGGTTTAGATTTAACCTCTTTTTAAACTTTTCTTACATTCGCTCCTACGTACGATTGCTTCTTGAAATGTTACAGAATCTTCACACCAGTGCTTTCTACACGTTTCTCGGAGGTTCTACCGCATTCGGATTGTATTTGGACGCTCTCTGCTTGGCTTACCTCGGAGTTGTGATGGCAATCTTTGTTTTGGGTGATTTCGGTATGTACTTTTAACTTTTGATTTTGATTTCGGTCCTCCGTACCTATTATGTTAATCGAAAAAATTAAATATTTAGTCGCTATTATAAAAAAAAAAAAATTTAATGGTCAGTCGCTTTTTAGCTTTTGTTTTTTTAACTTCGCTCTGACGAAAGAGAGGGAAGACGTTAGCATCGAACAATAATATCGCTCAGATTAGGTATCTACGCAATTTGCTAAGTGAAGCAAAACCACACTGACAAACTTTCTCATGCTCACCTCTAAGGCGATAATCGCATAGCACGGCTCACGACTCGATCGCTCAATGCATGCGTTTTGACCAATAGGATGCAGGAAGCGAGATTTTAGTCGTGTTCGTATTAATATAATGATTTATAGAAGTGTGACACTCACGCTCACTTGTTTGTAAGATATTTTTTAATGGGCACGGCCAGCGAGAGCTCTTTATTAATTATTATTAATAAACCTCCTCACAATTGTTGCAATATCCTAGCTTAAAGTTCTTCATATAATGTGCTCTTTCTCCAGGTGATGTGATCCCGGTTGGTAGCGTGGGCCTGGCCGTCAGTCAGTCCATGATCCTGACAATGATGTTGCAGATGGCAGCGAGATTCACCGCCGACTTCCTCGCACAAATGACAGCAGTTGAGAGGGTCTTGGAGTACACCAAGCTGCCCACAGAGGAATATATGGAACAGGGATGTAAGAACATCGTTCAAGTCATTATTTTTAAACCCCGACGAAAAATAAGGGTGTAATAAGTTTCTAGTGTGTATCTATGTGTCAGTGTATCTGTGTATCTGTCTTTGGCATCATAGCTCCTGAACGGATGAACTGATTTTGATTATTTTTTAAGATACAACTTGCAACTTTAGGGGCTCATTATCATTTCTATTGATTTCGCCAACTCTGCTTCATTTGAAACGTACTTTTTCCAGCAACACAACCACCAAAAGAATGGCCAGCTACGGGTAATTTGGTGTTCTCAAACGTATACCTCAAGTATGCAGCCGAAGACCCACCAGTGCTGAAAGATTTGAACTTTGAAATTAAAAGCGGATGGAAGGTAATAACACTATATTCTGTGCCATTTCATTTAAATAAAGTATACCGTTGTAATTAAGAACGTTTACACCTTCCGGCATTTCATACAAACTTTCAAGCCCTTGTTTTTCGAAACGACTGAACCGATTTTAATGAAACTTCATACGCTTAAGCAGGATACAAAGGTCTAATTTTTGTAAAAATTTAGTAAAGAACATGGCTTGAAAGTTTTTATGAAATGCTGTAAGGTGTAAACGCTCTTAACACTTACTAAATAATTTTGTAGGTTGGAGTGGTAGGCAGAACTGGAGCTGGTAAATCATCACTCATAGCGGCTCTGTTCCGGCTTAATGATATAACGGGCAGCATCAAAATTGACAGCCTTGATACGCAAGGAATAGCCAAAAAGGTAAAAAAAAATGTTACTAAGTATTCAAAGTATCATGGCTTCTTTAAACGATATTGAGAGACACTCCATTATTTTACAAAAGGTCCATCAAGTACAAAGTAATATTAATTCTATTCATGGAATTTTAAAATATCCGAAATGAGCAATTTTGTTCAGGGGCCAATATCAAATTCAGGAGTGCAAGTTATTTTTTAATTTGGAACATTAATGTAGCGATAACTTTTTATGTTCCCAGCTTTTGAGATCGAAAATATCAATAATTCCACAAGAGCCAGTCCTGTTCTCTGCTTCACTACGGTATAATTTGGATCCGTTCAACGACTACAGTGACGATGATATTTGGAGGGCGTTGGAACAGGTAAGATTAATTTAATTATATCTTGAACAGAAACTGCACCTGCGAAGTAATCTAATTACTGAATGAATTTATCATTTAAGGTGGAGCTTAAAGAGGGGATTCCGGCACTAGATTATAAAGTGTCTGAAGGCGGCAGCAACTTTTCGATGGGACAACGTCAGCTGGTCTGCCTGGCGCGCGCCATCCTGCGATCAAATAAAATTCTCATCATGGACGAAGCCACCGCCAACGTCGATCCTCAGTGAGTTTATTAAATAAAGAAAAATCCTGTTTTAATATCTAATATGTAGATATCTAAACTGTTTTAAAGATACGAGATTGAGGTTTTTTTTTATTGTTAATTCAATAATTTATTTAATAACTAGCTATGTTTACACAATCTTAAGAAAATTAAGTTATATTTTATTCATACCTAGCT
This sequence comes from Tiliacea aurago, assembly GCA_948098905.1. Lineage (NCBI taxonomy): Eukaryota > Metazoa > Arthropoda > Insecta > Lepidoptera > Noctuidae > Tiliacea > Tiliacea aurago. Next base: position 14,161,934 of record OX402578.1, on the reverse strand, counting down.
ACTTAATCCTGGCTCCTACCTCATAACAACCGGTGGATATAATCATTATGCGAATTAATAATAAATTTCTCCATTACAGAACGGACGCTTTGATCCAGAAGACAATCCGTCGTCAGTTTGCGTCATGCACGGTGCTCACCATCGCTCATCGTCTGAACACCATCATGGACTCGGATCGAGTGCTGGTCATGGACCAGGGAGTGGCCGCCGAGTTCGACCACCCGCACACCTTGCTGAGCAACCCCAACAGCAAGTTCACCTCCATGGTCAAAGAAACAGGGGATAACATGTCCAAGATTTTGTTTGAAGTCGCTAAAATTAAATATGATAGTGATATTAAGGAAGCTTAGTAAATTATTCGTTAAGTGTAATATATTATTTATATTTTTAATGGCGTTTTTATTGCAAAATATTCCTTGCAACACCTTGAACTCTAGACTGCATTCGACTGCGTTCGTAATGCTAGGGTTTCCTAGAAGAGCGGTAATAGCCGGCGGCGATGGCAGCCGTCATAGTTGTAATAATACGTAAACATCTCACTGTTCATACCATAGATTATACACTTATATATGGGAAGTTCATACGAGGTTCATACGGTTAAGAACATATGCAGTGTGAAACTGCCATGTGATCCCAAAATTATACAGAAACTTGGTGAAATTTATAGTATCTACTGTACCACAAAGTTCAAATTTAGGACCATTTCTCTTCATTCTGTATCTTAATGATAGACCTTGTCCAGAAAGGGCAATTCGCCGCGAAACGCTTCGCGGGAATTCATTCGCGCGTTAGCGAGATACTAGGTGCCAGTACATTGCGTCCACAAGCATCGCGCGAGTTCAAAATACGCGCGTAAATCGCGAGCACTTCGAGCTTGTCCAGAAAGGGCGGATTCGCAGCGATTCTCTAGCGCGTAGTACGTGCGACCGTTGCGTCCAGAAGGAGCGTACCAACGCGCGTCTATAAACATTTCCGTATCAAAACTTTGGCGCTCCATTTCCCTCGATACGTGCACTCACTCGGGAGTTCGCGCGTTAACTGGACGCAACAAGGCGACTCTAGTATCTCGACTGTCTGGCGAAGTGCTCGCGATTTATGCGCGTATTTTGAACTCGCGCGATGCTTGTGGACGCAATGTACTGGCACCTAGTATCTCGTTAACGCGCGAATGAATTCGCGCGAAACTGGACAAGGCCTTCGCCAGACTCTCGACTGGCGCTTGATTCGCGCGTATTGCGCGCGAGTCGAGATACTACGAGTAGACACGCCTTGTTGCGTCCAGTTAACGCGCGAACTCCAGAGCGAGTGCACGTATCGAGGGAAATGGAGCGCCAACATTTTGATACGGAAATGTTTATAGACGCGCGTTGGTACGCTCTTTCTGGACGCAACCGTGCGTGTGATACGCGCTAGAGAATCGCTGCGAATTCGCCCTTTCTGGACAAGTTTTAAGCAACCTAGAACTCATCTCGCAATACTTATATGCTGAAGATACTGCCTCATGACTTAATAATTGGGCAACATCAACTTACACTAAACCTACTCTAACAGCCTTACTAGTAGACCTAACTAGTATCGGGCAAACCAGAAATAAGTGAGGAGAACGCGCATATTTTTCATGAAAATAACGAATCAAGTGAGAAAGTAAGCACATATAACGAGGCTGCTGGATTTACACATTTCTGTAAATAATGTATAGCAGTGCGTACATTAGCAGGTAAGGAAGTATTTAACTTCAAGCGCAAGCCGTTCTCGCCTGAAACTGTTTTGTAAATACAATCTAACTTTCCCTGCTTCAGTTACGCAATTGCGAAAACTTCGTACCCGTTCAATAGGTATAATGTTTTCTACAATAGAATTTCTACGCCGTGTACAACAAAACATTACAATAGCTATTGAACCTTGCGTTACGTAGCTACTTATATGAACTGTGACACAATGACAAAATCTGTCCTCTAGGTCTACGGCCCGTTTTTATAGAGCGTTACTCAGTACCCAAGCATTACTTAAGACTAGATTCAAGCCATTGGATTGGTTGAAACTAGTCTTAAGTAATGCTTGAGTGCTGAGTAACGCTCTATAAATACGGGCCTAAGACTGCGTCCTATTTAAAGCGATCTTCACGCGAATGGCGATCGCCTATTCGCTCGATGTCACAATATATGTCCTAATAAAAGCGATCGATGGTCGCATCGTGTATTCGCGTCAATAAGTCACATTTAACAATGCACGTTGGAAACGCGCAGTTCTTACTATCGGGCGATATAATTAACCTTGCTGGGCTAAAAAGTTTTTACTTTTGTTTCCCACAAACAAAGAGCCTCTGTGACTTTCTCGCGAATGTCAGTTAGGCCACCTGTTTGGTATCAGTATGTTTGATCGCACAATCGTATGAACTAAGTTCGTGTGAATTAGTAATCAAATATTTTTCAATACACTTCCTCGAAAACTGGTTCATATCGCACTGCGATTAGGTTCACAATGCAATGTATTTCACAACCGTGCGATTTTTTATTTTCCAACACGTGTGCGGGAATAAAAATTGCCACAGATAACTTATACCTATTCTTAGTCCAAATTGGTTCAATGCCTTTATTCACACTGTCTCGCGCCAAAGACGGTCCTCTCTATTCGGAGGTGATTTTTTTTAAATGTCGGCAAAGATGCGTCTTTACGGCGTTACCTAATATTTTTGGAATTTTTAAATAATGTTTATAAATAGAATACTATAATTATTGCAATAAAAAAAACGTTTATGAACAAATTAACATTTAAATGTGTTCTAAACAAAAAAATATTTGAGTTTTCTTTTTTTCATATTAGGTTGTTTATCGGCTTACATACCTTTGCTTCTCCTTCAACCTGGCGAAAGCAAAGCGCGGAAAATTAAATCATAGTTCCCTAATAATTCATGACAAAAATATTTTTCTTGTGTATTTAAAAACGTCGTTTGATACACGTGGACATTTGTTATTGCATTCGAGGCGGAATCAACACCCGAGCCGTTGTATCAAATTTCGACTCCAGTACGTTTGATCGCTATTTCGTACGAACAACGTTCGCGCGAACTTGTGATGGTCGCATTCTATTAGGACACGGGGTAAAACTTTTATTTTTTCACCGTATCTTTATAAAGAATACGTAGTTCACCATTCGCATAGTGGTATTTTCAACGGAAACTAAATCAGAAGGAAAAGCTAGATAGTAGATCTTTAATTAGTGGTAAAATGGCCAAAGCCCTTGAGTTATCCCTAAGTTCTAGCTACTAATGGTGGCAAGAGGTTTTAATAAATTCTATCAAGGAATGAGTGGAATAAACGAAAAATGCTTTATTTATATTCTGTACAACTTTTACAAAACGTCACAAAAGGAAATCAAAATCAATCAAAATGACACATCGAAAACCAGCATAAATATTTACAAATAAAGTTTAGAATTTGGCTTCATGAAACACAAAACATGAAATAAAATGGCACATATTTGGGCTAACTTATAAGTACTAAACTTATGAAAATGGGATGCTGCGACGGCCCGGAACCGTGTTGTAATAACTCCATATTCAGAAATCCCAGGATCCTGATCTCGACTATTGCGCTGCTCATGGTCATCATGTACCTATCAGTGGCCTTGTACCGATGCCATGGTACACCTGCACAGTCAGAGTCTTGTGGCAGAGGCCGTCGTTAAAGCTCAACACACACAGAAGGCGGGTGCGGGACGGAAATACAGAGATTACAGCCCGCCGTACTGCCGTCCTGGCCCGCGCCCGACCCGCACCCGCTACCTGTGTGTGTTGAGCTTAACACTATTGAAGGGTAAGTGAATTTCTTGAGTATTACATTAATATATAAAAAACTTAAAAAAAACGACTTATAACTTTAATTTCGGAAGTCGGTGTCTTTGGATCTGTATTTTAGTTTTGTGCCACCGACTTCCGAAATTAAAGTTTTTTTCAGTTTGTAGTGTTTTTTGGAAGTCGGTTTTTTTTTACAATTTTTTATTCATTTTGACAGTCACAATAGCCTAAAGTCAACTGCTCATCACGTTTTACAAAATATAGCTTTTCCCGATGCTGGGACGTTAATTTTTGAGGAGTTCTCCTCGTAAGAACCAGGAGAACTGCCACTTACCATATGCATTGTGACGAGCATAAATTGCTTAGCAACCATATTAAAGTACCTAATCGAATCGCAACCCGTTAAAACTTATTATTATGTTGTTCCGTTGGCTATCTGTGGTCTCCATCATCCGTTTTACTTCACTAAATGGTGATTTTCGGGAGCAAATGCACGAGTTACTATAAAAAATACCCAAATCGCTATAGGTTTGCCTATAAAATTCGAGGGTTTCACTCGATTTCCGTGAGATCCCCTCATCAGATTCTGATTTGGTGGCAATGGGACCACTTCGGGAGCAACCCTTTCAAACAAAAAAAAAATTTCAAAATGGGTCCATAATTGACGGAGATATCGGTGAACAAATATAAAAAAAAGATACAGCCGAACATATAACCTCCTCCTTTTTGGGAGTCGGTTAAAAATACCTATACGTACTCCATTTAGTCCACTAGACAAGACATACGAGTTGGTATATGGCCAACAAGACACGAATATCTTTTGAAATATTTTTGAGTTTCAGCTCATTGTGACTGATTGTTTCGTTTATATTACATGAGGTATAGGTACTATTGTTTTGACCCCATTTTTTTCCTCTTTTCTTAACCACTCTCTCACTGACTCCGTTTCAAATTGTCAAAAGTTTTTCTCCATCATCTGTTACGGTCGGTGGCCTGGTGGAGTGCGGCGTTGATAGGTACATCCAGTTGCTCAGATAATCGTTCCGACCACCGATTTGGGCTTCGGCCTCTAGGTATGTTGCCCTCTATCTTTCCTGTTACCATTAGATGTTCCATGTTGTTGGTACCTCTGCGGGCAATGTGGCCGAAGTATCTCACGACACGTTGCAGACAGGTTGACGACAGTTTTTGTGCTTCCTCTAGTTTGAGTTGTTCAAGGATCAAGACCGTTTTTCTTCCTAGCAAGGACCTCATTACTTTAACTAGTCGTGATTTTTTTAATTTTGTAGATCTCTAATAAGCTTTATATTTATATTCTCAGGTGGAATGAGCATAAGCAGGTACACCACGCCCTTTCTCCTTTGTTCTAGCCACGAGGTTGCGCGTTGCATTAGGTACGTTGAATATTGCGGAGAGTTTTTATATGTAGAAAAAGCGCTCAGAGATACACCCGAACCTGATTTGCACCAGCGAGTCTAATACAGCAAATTACATCATTCACACATTCGGAAACGTAATTTATTAATAATTATACGAGTATATGTAAGTACTAAATACATAATAACGTACAGTCAAACCAAGGGGTATCGTATTACCCAGTTACTGGGTTGTAAAGGTCAGATAGGCAGTCGCTTCATTTAAAATACTGGTATTCAGCTGCATCCGGTTAGACTGGAAGCCGACCCCAACATCGTTGGGAAAAGGCGGGCAGATGATGAATAACGTACAGTCAAACAAAGAGAGAAGAATACATATAAGTACCTATGCAGGCAAAAATATTCAGTTTTCCAATACACTGCTAATGTTCTTTTATAAGTGTACAGTCATGAGCACTAATATGTAAACGCTTAGTAGAATTCAAAACCGATTTTCTCGTGGAAAAGATCTATTTCATAATAGTTTGGGTTCCAAAATATTATGTTCGTTGTAAAATAAAATTTAAATCAATACAGTTGGAGGAAATCACTTTTAAAAGTTGCTGAGTGTATACATATTGGTGCTCGTGACTGTACCTAGTTGTAATTATAACAGCAGCTAATTAAGCAGCTATTTATGTTTTTAGGACATATAAAGAACTCACTTGCACTGCCTCCAGAAGAACCCACACGAAATAATGCAAAACACGTTTCTATGTTAACATCTAGGTACTTGTATACTGGTATGCATCTATCTTCTGTGTAGTTGTATACTAGGGTGGGCCACTTTTGTATGGAGATTTTTTTTTATTTTAATTTGAATTGGGGCTAGTTATAATTCGGTGCTATGGCACATTATTACTTTATGTACAAAAAACTGTTATGATTAGATGTCATCTATAGCCTCCGGATCCACGTTGAAATTTCATAAAATCGAAAAAAAAGCCTATTTCAAACAATATTAGGAGTACTAAATATAGTTTAAAGTGTTATTGGTAATAATAAAACACAAGTCTAAAGGACAGACTTCGTTATATATTGATTCACAATACGGAAATCAAAACAAAAATATGTTTATTTGTTGCATTATTTTACACAAAAATCCTTTTTACTCTCGAATCTAGGCATATCTTTGCGAGACTCTATCTGAGCCTTTATAAAGCCTTCTTTTGATATTTTGCTGCACAAGGTACGAGATGCTTCGGTGACTGTCTTCACAGCTCTTTCGACAGCTTGTGTATGACATGGTAGGCGAAGCAGAGATAATTCACTTTTACCTTTTTGTGCAACAAACAATTGCAATTCCTCGTCACTTACACCTTTGAATTAGGGGTTCGGTGATATTTTGCTGCCAATCGATGAGATAGATATAAGAGTTGGCATCCAGGTTTAGGTCAGGAACTTGAAATAGGCGGACATTGGTCTGCTTAGTGCTTCGAGCTTTCAAAATACGACGCGCCGCTAGCTCACGAATATGATTATGTGGATCAGTCAGCATTGCAAGTAATAGATTCTCGGGGTGAGCAAAATAACTGTTTCTTCTGATGACAGGGTCGATTTTAGCTTTTAGATCGACTGATAGATATCTGGATGCAGAGATCAGTGACCACAAGTGTTTTGCTCCATCCTTGCAAGTAGGATGGATTTTGATAGCAAACCCAAGTTGGAGCGTAAACTTTTATTATATATGTTACCAAAATCTGAAGTTTTTCAGAAGGATCTTTCGTTGACACGTACTGACGAAGAACACGATTAGCTCGGGTCAGCCATCTTGCATGAGACATGTTACCTGGTGATTTGTGGGACAAAAAAAAAAAAATATACCCGTGTTTATTGCTGAAACAATGCTATATAGATACGATTGGTCGGTGCTGAGATCTTGTGCTGTCAAACCCGGTAACTTTGATGGAATTGGCTGAAACTGAACCACAGGTTTGTACTCACAGTTTTCAAGCAGTTTTCCAATTGGTCCTTTTAAGGTTTCAGGTCCCGACGTAGCGCCATCAATGTGTGCAAATAAATGTCGAAATGGCAATTCATTCATATGTAGCAAGCAAATGTTCCATTGTAGTGGTTTATTCAAAGTTTTTTCAAGTAAGCGTATGATCCCTCCATATTTACCAACGTTAACGTTTGTCCCGTCGCATCCAATGGCCAATAAAAGTTCCGTTGATATATTTTCTGTAAAAAGTAATGTGTGATTGCTTTTGTAATCACTTTCGCAGAGCCAGAACGTGGTGCAATGTAACTCAAGTACTTGGAGTCAGGTTCTTTAATCAATGAAATATGTTCGTCCATAATAAGCTGTCTGTAATTTTTGCCTGCTTTTTTCACCGTGACAGTTGTTTTATCTTTCCGACCATCGAAATATAAAGCGGGTACTTCAAAAACTCTGTCCTTACCGGTTATATCCTGTCTTGTTTTTGATCATTCTCTGCGCAGTTTGTTCTTGTCAATGATTGACACAGTGGAGCTAGTTGCTTGCAAAACTGTAGAGGCAATAGCTGCCCCTGCTCTGTCTGATACACCATATCTGCCGCAGGTTTTGGGGAGCATTTAATAATTCATACTAGTGACGGGAGTTTGGAGAACTTTGGGTTTCTTCCTAAGTTCTTTGCCGTCACTATCAGACTCCTTGGAATCGGTGGAAGATGATGCATCCAGTCGCACTGCAATAGGATCATTTACATTTACCTGGCTTATTTTTTGACATTTGAGTCCATATTCTTGCCTTGAAAACTTTCTTTTCAAAGTTTTTCTAACTTGCTTTGTAGCATTGACATCGATATTGCCAATGAACATTTTTCTCATAGAACGTTGATCTAATAAGAAGCTGCACTCATTCTTAGGTACCTACTTTTTCTCTTTCGGACAAGTACCTACAGTTTATAAAGTCCTTACATTTGCACGCCGAAATATCAAACAGAGCTTTGCTACTGCGCCGAAACTCTTCAAGATTTTCCATTGGTATTTTGGGGTTGGACTTGAGTAGATTTTTGCACTTTAGGTGATAGGCTTTTAGCATATCGTTCACTCTTTTATGTGAAACAATGGGTAGAGATGCTTTTGTCCATATATCTTCGATTTTGGCAGTCACTAAAACAGCAATTTCTTGAAATATTGGTTCTTTCTGCGAATTATTGTTAGATTTCAGCTGTCGCCTACTCCACTCATAATATTTCATAACTTCTTCATAAGTTGGCAATATATTGTCTTTAATATCACATATTTCACCAAACAAGGGACACTTTGTTGCATTTCGAGTGCATTCCATATTTAAAACAACCTCTCACTTAATTAGCCGCAGCGTGACTGACGCTGCCCGTGGCGCGTTATTCGCCATCACCCCGAATGAGGATTCGGGGTGATGGCGAATAACGTCATCACGTCAACGTCACTTTGTTTTGAGAATTTACGGCATGAGGTGAGGACCTCATGCCGTAAATTCTCAAAACAAAGAACGTTTTTGGTTTGTTCTAGCTAATAACTCAAGTTAGCTTCCGAAAAGTGTAGAAAATAATAAAAAATCTGAACTTAATTAATAATTATTGGCACTCAAAATTACCTCTAATAAGTGTTTTTTTCTGATATTTCAAAGTGCATCCGGAGGCTGTTAATAATTATAGAACCGAATTATATTTTACACATGATATTTTGACTATAAGTAGCACCTTTTTATTGCTAGCCAATAAAAGGATGCAAAAAAATAAATTTCGGCCCACCCTATTGTATACACTCTACTGGTGACTGTCGTTATGGCATAATATGGCAGCGCTATGGCGCTAAGACATATGCTGATGCTCAATCCATCTTGCTTGCTGTGTGGTTCGTTCAGTATGGTACAGTTCACCAATGAATGCATATATGTTTGATAGAAGTAGTGTTTACGTTAAAAGTGGTGTATGTAGGTATGTTATACCCGGGTGTGTAATATATGGCATCATAACAGATAGTATAATATTACTTGAAATAACGTTCACATAATTTTCATATGCTACAAAAACAAATAACCTAATTTCATGTGATCTCATGTTATATTTCATATAACCTTCTTTAGTTCTAATAACATTTAGTAAAACGTTCCTTTCATATAATTTTCAATTAGTATATTGCTCTTTTTATATAACGTTCAGTTCCAAGTGATTCACCAACAATAGAGGGGATCTGACGGTCGGCGGCCGCTGCCGCGGCACGCTCGCTTCGCCCGCTCGCCTTCACGCGTTAATGGCTAACCTGACCCAAATGATTAAATAACATTAAACGTTAATAATATAGTAACTGAATATTATACTAATTGAATATTAATTTAAATGAGTAACAAAGAAAATGTTCAATAAACCATATAAAGTTAGCTAAAATGAAATGATATCAATAATTAATTATATAATTTCATCTTTAAATTAAATAAAAGTATATTAAATGAAATTAGGTCATATGATCAGTAGAAATTTTGTTATTATTTCAAACGTTACATACCCGTTATACTCGTGGTTATACAGGTTTTCGCTGGTTACCTGATCACTACAATCTTAGGTTCTTTCTGTAACTCTACCAATTAATTTGCTTTAACACTATGCGGCCACAAAACGGGATAAAACAGAATTTTATGTTATCACGTCTATATGCGTTTAGTGTTCCGAAACGTGAAAGCAAATTATGCATCCTCTTTAAGTGTTAGACAAAGCTCTGTGATACAAAGAGTTGGATTCCTGCCAGAAAAAATATGTCTGTCAATTTGGAGTTCATATGTCATGCTTGGCAAATGTCACATGAAAAGTATGCAGTACCGTAAAATATCACATCATGAACGAATAACAATAAAATAAACAGAGCAGGCAAAAAGGGCAAGAGTAATGATGCATAATACCAACAATGTAAGATGGGTGCAAGTTGTTGCTACGGCTGTAGTGATACTGGCTGGGAAGTATTCTACGAGGACCACAAAGTACATGGAGTTCTTCTAGGTCTAATATTCATCGCATTCCTGTTAGCGTATAAACTGTATCGGTGCCGAAATCTCAGCCGCAGACGCAGTAGCTGCTGGTTAATTTAAAAAAATAACGAGGTACAATTCAAATTCATAAAATAACAACATTTCATCTTTTATTTCAGTGAGTTAATCTTAAATATTGTAACAATACTCTACTACTCCCAATAACGCTCGCTTTTAATGTACCTATTCACAAATATATACAATTTATTCTAATAGTTACTATTGCTTTACATTGTGGTCGTACTTGGTTTATCTTGCGTTTTCTTTCAGATTGCTTTGGAAGTAAGCGTCCTTGGCGATACGAAAGAGGTTGGCGCTGTTCTTCTCGCCGGTCTCACGCACCATGGCGGACAAGTGGCTGGTGGGGTCGCACAGTAGCAAGTAGGGGTGCTCGTACTCCGCCACCTCGCCGCTGCTCATCACCAGCACCCTGTCCGAGTCCATGATAGTGTTAAGTCTGTGAGCTATCGTCAGCACCGTGCACGATACGAACTGACGCCGTATCGTCTCCTGGATGAAGTTGTCCGTCCTGCAACAAAACCCCGAACGTCAATCACTGCCGCACTGTTGTTAAGTATGCATGTAATTCTCCAAATACTCACTGAGGATCTACATTCGCCGTAGCTTCGTCCATAATTAATATCTGATTGGATCTCAGTACGGCGCGCGCCAAGCACATCAACTGTCGCTGCCCCACTGAGAAGTTAGCGCCGCCCTCGGTTACGTGGAAGTCCAGGGAAGTAATAGCCGATTTCAAGTCAACCTGTAATATTTGAATGTAATAAAAACCGTAATAAATCAATGACAAAACACGGGCAAGTTTTATTGTAACTAGTTTTACCTGCTCGAGGGCCCTCCAGAGGTCCTCGTCGCTGTATATGTTAAACGGATCCAAATTGTATCTAATTGTTGCAGAGAAGAGGATCGGCTCTTGAGGAATAATTGAAATTTTCGATCGCAGCCCCTGCAAATAACCATAAGTTATAAAATAATGGCCAGGTACACGGACTCGCATAGTAATATCGTAACCCTAAAATTCGTACCTGTCTCGAAACCATGGAAGCATCGAGTCCATCAATCAATATTGATCCGTCGAGGTAGGCGAATCTGAATAAAGCTGATATCAAGGAAGATTTGCCGGCGCCCGTCCGCCCTACGATCCCGACCTGAACGAGAGAACAAGTATCGAATATTACTACTAGTTAAGTAAGTACTTAGGTTTTACATAATTGACGACTTAATAGAAATTAACATATAATATATTACATACCTTATGTCCACTTTCGACTATAATGTTCAAGTTCTTAAGTACTGGCTCTTCGTTCGGAGCATATCGTAGGTAAACGTTTTGGAACACAATTCTGCCTTGTGAAGGCCAAGCAGGCGGCATGGCGATCTCTGAAAAAAAAACAAACATTAGTTCAGAGAACAGTTTACTGTTGATTATGCCTAAGCCCGCTTGTACAGTAGTACCCAATTGATATGGCTTACCGATGTACCTGCGCAGAAGGTGAATTTTAAAAGTGCGGGAAATGCTATTGACCAATCGGCACGCTCCACGCACCGCGGTTCTTTTTCCTGTACATTTCTATTGGTCGGCAGCTGCCGCCATGTTAGCGCGCGCCGCGTGGCATGTTTGTCAGCCGCCATACTTCTGATCGAGTGCACGCTAGCAGCTCCAGTGTATTATGAACCTTATAATAGTGACCTAAGGTTGATTGTAAGTTTTAAGCATTCTTTCGTTAATCTTCGGGGACATACTTTCTTTTCTGTGCGAACGAAGATTCACGACGCGCCTTATCAATTGGGTACCACTGTACACATCTGTTTTTTCACCGGATGACAGCCTGTTTTTTCCACCGGATTTGCAGTGGTTCCTAAATATTACAATGCAAGTCAGTAGGTACACCGTGGCGTCAGATGCGTGTTCCGTACACGCATCTGACGCCAGACCGGAATCCAACACATACAAGTTGCCGGTGAAAAAAAGTGAAGGTTTACAAGCGGTGGTTTAAAAGTATGCTTAGATGGTTTGGCCATGTTGAGAGTATGAGTGAAAGGCGACTAACAAAATGTATTTATAAAGCAGAGGTGAGTGGAAACGCTGGGAGGCGACGCCCTAGGAGGACATAATAGTGACCAAATTGGTGATGTTCTTCAGAAAGGTCAGGCAGGTGCGTAGTACTCGCAACCGTCGGGCGTATATGACTAGATGTACCTATTAGTTGAACGTAGGCGAAGCAATGGGAGAATAGTAGTATTGTGGTATAGTAATTTTATTCTTGGTGCATCATCTTCACATATAATTATATAATTGATGTACCTATACAAATATTGTAAAAAATTTTAAAAGAGTAACGGTGGAGTTTCATGCCCATTCTTCTCCATACGAAGCTACCTTTTGGAAGGGGCGACTAGAATCAATTCTATTTACTTTGTAAATTTTGACGTTCAAAAGTGCCATATAAGTGCCTATTTGAAATAAATAATTTGACTTTGACTTTTGAATGTTGGGAGCGTAGCAGGTCGCTTTCTATAGTTTCTGCCTACCCCCATGGGAAGAAGGCGTGAGTTTATGTATGTTACAAGCGGCCTTAGGCAAAACTGGGTCGGGAGTAGAAGAAAAAAGGTGGTAGGTAAGAAAGCACTCACTTCCTTCGAACAAGTCGGTCTCGGTATCGATGCGTGTGTACTGCAGAATGCGCTCTACGCTGGTGAGCTGCGCCAGGAACTCCACCAGCATGCGCGCGCCGTGCTGCAGCATGACGGTCAGCGTGTTGCTCTGCGTCACCGCCAGCCCCACGCTGCCCACGGGGATCGCGTTGCCTAGCAATAACCCATACGTTCACATTTGTTTATGTTATTGGGTAGGAAGCAGGAGACCTGTAGACTTAGCATGACGTTTTTTATTTCTACTTTACTGTAGATTAGAAATCGCTTGTCTACTGAAAATGTTTACTGGAAACGTCATTTTTGTTTACTGTTCCATCGGCAAAACTCTTCTCTATGGTTCTCGTGCTAAGCCTGCTGGTGGAAAGTGATCACCACCGTCTATAGACATCTACAATGTTGAAGGTACTACAAATGCCCTGCAGTCTCAGAGGCTTGCCTTCAGCCTCTGAGATTGCAGGGCATTTGTGCAAGCGGACACGACTCTGCTGTAATTTTACCGACGACATATACCCTTTAAACCATAGCAACGCTGAGTGACGGTAAAATATTGTATGATGTTATTACTTTCCCGGATGAGCTCCTTTACTAAGAGGTTACTACTATTTCGATTCCTTTTATTCAAAAGTAACTGTTGCCTGCGACTTGGTAGGGAAACTTATCAGCTCAGGAAGCGGAGTTTCGAAAAAGGCTTTCTGAATAGTCTTTGATACCATTATAATTAGGTGTCATCCCAGTTTCATGTTTATTTCTTTAACGGTTTACCCTGTATGTTTTCTGTCAGTCAATTTTTTTTCCGAAACTATTATATATGTAAGTACTGCTAAGAATCAGCCGTTCTGATCATAGAAAATAACCATAGCAACCCCCAAAAGCGCTTTACGTATAACGTATCAATGGCCCCAACAGGGTTAAGTTAACATAACGACTAACTTAAGGGGCTGACCAAGAGGCAAATGATAAAAGTAGGCTTATCTCAAACAAAAAAATAGCCAGATGTATATAGTTTGTGGTAGCGGAAAAAATATATGTTATTCTTGAACATATTTCTCAGAACTTGGTTGTTACCAAAATACGTTAAGAAAAAAATCTCGATACAAATTAACGGTAAACTAACCCTTTACTTTGAGTTTCAATCCAAAATATATGTATTAAATAACAACGGACGGTTGGTATTTAATTAAAAACAATAACGTCTTATTTGTATGCAGAACTTGGTTGTTTTTTATTTTCGATTACTCAACTCATTTTTGAGTGAATAAATAATTACTTCGTATTTTGCAATAAATTACAAGCGTTGTGTCATCGCGCTTCCCTTTCTTTTGTATGCAGTCTGACAGTGACAGCGGTTTACCTGTTGTCGGCGTCTTAAGATTAACTTTAGTACCTACACGTAATTTTTATTAATAAGATTATTCACTTATATGTTAAGCAGTAGGAGAGGTTTTCTAACGTTACCGTAATCTCACTCGGGGGCTCTGTTTTCTAAGAACCTATTTACCCAGAAGCTAACTGAAATGTAAGTTTTCAATACACTATGTAAACTTGTGAATACATACCGAAGTCAAGGAAGATGAAGACGAATATCACAGTAGTGAGGTACACCAAACACATGGTGTCCAAGTAGAAACCAAACGTAGTGCCGCCATTCAAGTAACTGTTCCATGTAGTTGTGTGCAAGTCCTAGAATAAAAATATTTAATTTACTGATCTAAGATTAAATGATAAATAAATGATCAAATATTTATTTTCTGTAAGTAGGTTTGTACAAACACGTCAATCATAATTTAAAAAAAAAAACTAGATGAGGTCGGCGTTACGTATCTGACTACTCTGAGAAGAAAGACCGAAACATGCTCAGAGGTCACAGTCTCTTTTAAAGTCCAGACATAATCTTGGACAGATCATGTGAAGACCATGTAGATTGGTGCCTGAAATGATCTTTTGATGAAAGAATCACACAGATTGAGGGGACCTGTCCAGTCAGTGCACGCATTTGTCAGTAGTCGTCCAGCTCAACTCAGAACTTAAGGAGCTCAACGATTCAACGAACAATACCAAAGAATGGACATTTGGAAATTAACGACTCGTTCTGACTTATGGTGTACTTATTAAAGAATATTCTATTCTATTCTATTAACGATTTCCACTAACAAGTTATACAGGGTGACTTGTTATTTGTGTTATTCCTTCCAGGATGTGATAGTGTTGACATATTTGCAACAATTAAGCACCCCATAAAGCCTAGGTGAACATCTTGGGATTCGAGAAAACTCAATTTTTACGTATTTTTGAGAATTTCCCAGAATTCTATTCCTATGAACTATTAAAAAGTTCCGTTTGATGCCAGACGTAAAGAATAGCACCATCCCGTTTCATCCCGTGGGTGTCGTAAAAGGCGACTAAGGGACTTACTAGAGAGAATGGGCAGCAGCGTTCTCTATGTATTTTAACACCATACTGCGATTGCCAACCCGCCTGCCAAGCGTGGCGATTATGGCAAACCCCTCTTTTAGGGGAGGCTTATGTCCAGCAGTGGACGTCTTTCGGCTGAAATGATGATGATGAAACTATAAATATCACTTTTCTCTAAACTCTCAAATTGAATTGGATTGGCCATTCCATTAGGTACCTAATACTTCTTTAACAAACGTTTCGATGTAACCAAATTTTTTAAACAGTTAAAAGTTAGAGGAAGTAATGAATTAACCATTTTCAGAAATCATCTACGTACATGAACTAACATAACTTCCATGCAAGTTAACCTGCGGGGTTAACCTGCATAGGTTCTCAGAAAAATTGATTTCTGAAAGCCTCTTCAATAAAATGTTCACATTGTGACTTTATGTGCTTTTGTTACTTATGGGAACCGCGATTAGTTCCAAGCGAATTTGGCGTTTAGCGACTTTAACGGGCTTTTAGAAGATGGATGAGTTGTGTACCTATCTCGCGGTTTTGTCTTGGATGGCTGCCAATAATGCTGCCAGTTCTTTACTATAGGTATTTGAACTGTACGACTGCTGGTACAATATCAGGGCTGTTCAGTGTTCATCCTCATGTTAATCAAATAAGTGAGTAAATCTTGAGTTTTTCATTAAACGTAAATGTAGATTACCTGGTTAGAATCAAACTGTTCAATGAGTCTCTTCTGGGCGTTGGCTGCCCTAATGGTAGATATGCCACCGAGTGATGACGTCACTGTACCGAACATGGGGCTCTTGTCTGAAAGAAACGAAATTGTTACACAACTTGGAAGAGGAATTAAGAACATCAAGACGATATCAGCATGCTCATAATATGAATTCCCTATTAAAGTTCCTAAATCGTCAATCATACTTTAGGCACATGAAAAATATATGCTCTTCATGTAGATAAAAGGCATAGTAGGGGTAGCATTAGCTATTGTACAGATTTCAGATGATTTGTCAAAGGAAAAAGGTTCGTACCGCCAAAATATTACGCCGCCACGAAAATTTTAAGGTGTCGTCCGACGACGAAAGATCGCGTCAGTTTTATGTTATGACATTTTAATAGGTATTACGTATACCTAACTTTTAAGGAAAGTTACAAACAATCTACCAATCTTTGATCAATACGTACTTGTGCCTTCCAATCGCTTGATTCCCTGAGCCGCCTTCATGTATATCCTGACCATAAAGAAGAACAGTATAAGCAGCACGGCTGAAGGTACCAGCGTCCAGTACAGAGCAATAGCATTGAGGACTAGAATAGCAGCTAACGTTCCGTAAATCTGTAGCACGTCCAGCAGAGTTCGCGGCAGGATCTCGTCAAGAGAACCCATGTCTTTTGTGAACCTGTTCAATATGCGACCTGTGGGAGAATTTTTGATTACGTGAAAAAGAAAAGTTGTTGACACATTAGTTACGGAGTTAATAATTTGTTAGGAATGGTATCGGATGCAAAATTGTAGACAAATTTTCTCAACAGATTTAAAGCAAAAACAATTTGTATTGTTACTTTAATAATATTATGAGAGCTTAAAAAGTTCTTCCGTACTTAGAAGAGATAAATCGTCCTGGCCTTCACAACTTTACAAGTCGTTTGAACACTGAATAAAATATTGACGTCCTCATCGCTCGCTTTTGACACTCTCACTTTCTTTACGTTTAAAATATACGTAGACATACCTGAAGAACTGGTGTCAAAGAAGCGCATGACTCCCCTCAGCATGGTGGAGAACATGGTGTTGTGCAGTTTGTTGGAGGCGTTAACACAGAGGTAGGCGAAGGGGAACACTCGCAGGTTCACTATCAGAACGCAGAGCAATACCAGCCCTCCGTGGATCATCAGGTACTGGCCCACCGTAAATAGACCTACTTGCACGTCCAAGCCCGGTTCTGAATGGACAGGAATATAACATTAAAAGCTGGTCTTCTTTTGGCGAACTACAACTATGTGTAAATACAGTCAGCAACAAAAGTCGATTAAAATAAATAAATTACCACTGTTACTTTTACATAAATCTTTAAATTTATACAAAATGATTGAAAAAATAAATAAGAGAAAAAAAGTGAAATTATAATTATGTCGTATCTTTTTGTATTTTACTGTGTATACATAAATAAATGAATGAAACACTATTGAAACGTGTTGGTATTAATTATTTATTTAAGTATTATTATTTATTTTTTTATTATAAAGAAGCAATGAAAAATAACTTATTTATGAGATAGATACATGGTGCTCACATATTTACAAACATCGTAAAAGTATACGTTTTCCTAAAAAAAAAAAAAAAATAAGTCAGTGTATGAGTCTAGGTAATCACAGGATGTAAAATCACTGTCAGAAAAATAACAAATTATACAATTAAAATAGGAACCAGTTTGATTTTTTCTAAACTCTAGTGTGTCCTATGGAGCAGAACCAGCATGTTTCCAAGCATTCCTATCCTGGATATAATCGTGTAACTTGTAATATGCTTGTTTACAAAGTGTACTTTTAATATATGTTTTTGTAAGATGAGTAAACTCCTTTTGAATTAGATAACAGAAAACAAGGCCCAAAAACAACTGACTATCCGTTTTCACCTTCTTTTGTAACTTAATTGATCACAATCCACTTTATATGCTGAAACTTTTAATTAGATTGCCGAATCAGTCGCTTCGTACTTTCAAAATCCGTTTTAGTAGATATGTAGGTAATAAGTGTAGATAATCTTTCTTGGGTGCTCGGTTTTCAGATTAAAAGATCTCATTTTATGAGACAAAGCTGGAAGTCCTGTACATAACATGGCGCCAGTAGTCCTTGAAGGGAAAGACATCACCCGTATTAAACCAGTTATGAGTCCCATGTTAAGGGGGACTACTGAAAAAGCCCTAATTGTAAATCTCGATAACGCATTGCCCGACCCGGGGAGTGAAACCAGTACCCGCTCTAGTGCTTGCCACAAAAATTAGTCAAAAGTATAATGCTGTAATAATACCTATAAGAAAATAAAAACCACTGGTTTGGTTGGCATATTTCATGGGATAGTTTTGCGTAGCATTCCAGTGCCAGCTACATACCTATGTAAGAGTCTCTTTATAGCCTTTACGTGGTTTCAGTAGAGATTTGGCATTGCATTCCTTGAGGCTGCTTGAATTTCAATCTATGACACGCGGCTTACTGGTTAAGTAGCTTAGATGTAATTATGTGATACCGCACAAATTCTACGTAGCTTCCACCTTCAGAGTATCATTATTTTCTTATTTGCTGAAATTGAAATCTGCCCAAATTGAAATAATCATACAAAATCCCCATAAAATATGCACTTTCAATTTTCCCGAATTTTCAAATTTCCCGGCAAATTTTATTTTTTTTCTTTCCGTAAGAACATTATTCAGACTATTAGGCTGCCTGTCCACTGAAGCGGAGCGTGGCTACGGAGCGGAGAAACTGAGAAATATTAACCAATAGGATTGCAAATCCCTGTCCACTTGAAATCCTATTACAATCCTATTGGTTTGTTTCTCCGCTCCGTAGCTTTACGCACCTTTTAACATAAAAAATTGCCATATCGGTCCAGTCCAGGTCAGGCTGAAGTGGTGCGCTTACCAACGAACAGCATTTCATTTTTAATAATATATATAGATGTAAGGAGCTCGTGGTAGAATATGATCCAAAGCGGAGACAAACGCATTGTTTTATTGGGTTTAGAGAAAATAACAAGGTTTAAGTACAAATACGTAAGCTTATCATGAAAAGTTCTCATCTTTTTCCCCAAGTTTGAAACAGCGCAATACTATTTTAGAACAGACGAGACGACATTGGTACGTGTCGTCGGCCTGTATTGTACCTAGGGACCTACTTAAGGAGCCGGCGTAGCATGCGTAGTTCATACAAACGTAATACCAAAATAATTTGTAAATCAAACATATTCGTAAGGTAGTGTGTATTTATTTCGATTGGATTACAGAATATCTATGTTCCCAAATATACAATGTATATTTTGAAAGGACAATCATATAAAGACGAGATATGAGGAATTTAAAATTTCTATAGAAAACTTGGTTTTCTCATAACTCTTATTTAAATCAGTGTCCATTCAAAATATATATTTGTGAACCTTGATATTCTGTATACCAATCGGAATAAAGACACACTACCTTAAGAATATGCTTGATTTACAAATTATTTAGGTATTACGTTTGTATGAACTACGCATCCATCCTCTTAATAAAACGTCTTCAAAATATTAAATAGCTAAATTATAATAAGAAATTACCGTGCTTTTGCTGCATCGTTAGAAGATAGTTATTGGGTCATGTTAGTAGAAAAGAACTGTATAATTACGTTCGATTTACACTTTGAATCTTTAATATGACTAATGTGAACCACATTTGTGGAATCCCACGAAGTTATTTCTACAATTGGTGTCATAAAAGCTATTAAACAACTATTTTACTATTGATTGACAGTTGCTACGAAATGCTACTTAACACCGTCAGTGAAAGACATACAAAAGAACACCTCTGAATAGTCCGAATGGTATATCTAATCGGGACTTAAATTAAATGAAACGGTAGTGATCTGAAAGTGATATACCAACATTTATCGTGCATTAACGAAGGTTAATTACCTTATTTAAGAAATAAGGATTACTAATCCTACCTAGTCTGTGCATATTTGAAGTAGGAATATTTGTTAAAAAGCACTCTGTCTCTGAGCTGTACTAAAGCCATTCAAAATTAAAAAAAAGACATTTCAAGAGATCCAACCCGACTGGCTGTCACAAGATGTAAAAGCACACTATTTCAGAACAATTGTTATAATATGTCTGTTAAAATCTATAATCAAATACCTAAACAAATCAGAGAGCCGCCATTAAATTATTAATAAAATAATAATAAAATAAATGTGGAAGTATTTATATTAAAGATATTTTATATGCTATAATATATTTTATGCAATTTATATATTCACCACTGTACGTATTTTTCTGTTCCTTTCTTCTTGTCTGTTTATGTGTCTAGATAAACTGTTAAATAAATAAATAAATATTCTATTCTATTCTTTTTTCTATGCTGGAGTTAAACCTATGTTAAAGTCAACGCAAATCATTTGTTTTCAATAAGACCATTTATTAGTTCTTTGAAATAAAAGAAATTACTTACCTTATTTTAAAAAGTTGTTACTGATACCAGCTACCTAATGTGAACTTCCTATCCATATATTACGGTGTTTGTAACAGTTTAACATTCGATCCACCAGCTTGACTCTTGAGCTCAAGGATTTATGGCGCGAATCAAGTTACCTAACATGCTTGTTATTAATTAGTGGTCCCTGTTAGTTAGCTACTTTAATTAGCACCCACCACTTGGGACCAGTGTAGTACGTTATATTGTATTTATGTGATTATGGGAAACTCGGGCTTAGGTACCTTTAATATGCAAGACTGCCATTGTAGGCTCACAAATGAGCAACTTTTAATAAATATTGCATCATTTACCTACTTTAATAGCTAATAGACTTCTATTGAATTATACAACGTGTTTTTTTTTATAGGTATCCCATAACTCTAGGGTATGATTGAGGCCATATCAAAGAATCAACTGGCATATGAGTTATGTTCCAATCCTTCGTTTTTATTTTTTTTCATTTTTCATACAAAATAATTCGGCAAAGTCACGATTATTAATGTAAAACACCCTTGCGTGAAATATGACAACGTCGACAAGGTAGCTTTCCCTTCACTAGCTGCCGCCGGGAAGCCCCGATACCAACATACCTACATATTTTATTTTACTACACTACTGCGAAGTTTGGCAACCTCGCAAAAGTAAAGATTCGTCATACTGGTGACAATTTTTGACCTAATTTAATTATGATTGATGATATCTCCGAAACGATGCATTTTTGGACCACCTATTCTAGGAGTTTTAGTATTATTTTTACCTACAGAATATAACCCTAGAGTTATGGGATATCAAAAAAAACAGGTTGTATAGAATGATACATCGACAAGATTGCTCATGACACCTTCATATTGAATCTTGTTTTAATGTTATTGTAATTAATTTATAATTTCATACACATACTTTAGCAATCAAATTCAAAACTAAATCTTTATTTAAATCTATATTTAGGCTACATATTTTTTCTTTAGTTTTAAGTTGGCTTGTAGACTATTATATATATGTACCTAGGCTTACAAATTAGCATAATTTTAGTTCACGTGGTGTTAACCTTTAAGTAATTGTTACACTGTTCAAAGTTTTTCAGACCTTATTTTTATCAAGATGTTAGTGTAAACAATTGTTGTTGAACCGAATAAATAAATAAATAAATCATACGAATTCATAATCTTCCTAGCCTTTACCCAACTATGTATCTTGGGGTCGGCTTCCAGTCTAACCAAATCCATCTGAATACCAATATTTTACATGGAGCGACTGCCTATCTGACCTCCACAATCCAGTTACTGGATAACACGCTACCCCATGGTAAGACTGGTCATCACGTGTAGGTACATCATACGAATTATCAACACAAATATTCGAATTATTTTTATTGTGACATTAACTCCATTCACATTGCTATGAGCTATCTAATCTAACTAATAATCACATTCAGATATCAATTAGAAGGTACGTACCAATGTCATCGCCGCCCAGGGACTCCTCGTACACTGCCATTTGATTTGTCCTTTAACAAAACAGTTAAAAGTGAATTATATGTCCGTTTGGAATGTACGTACCTAGAGCCATCGCATTTCATCTAAAATAACGAATAATACTGACGACATTAAGATACAGAAAAATTAAAAAAACTGCAAGATATTTATTCGGTAAAATGTCGTGCACAATGGTATATAGATCCATAGTGCTTGAATGACATTGACCGGGGGGCGCGAGTTGGTAAACATTGTTTTGTAAAAAACTTTTGTGAAATTTGTATTAAAAAAAACCAGTCAAGTGCGTGTCGGACCACGCACAATGAAGGGTTCCGTAGTTGGGGTGAATTTATCCCAAGAAAAAACTTAACATTGTAGCTGAAAAACATGATACCATACATTCCAACTGCAAATATAAGTTTGTACGCACAATATGGAGTGATTTACCATGTTATTTTAAGATCACAGACTTCTTATAGGTTTTCCTATAATCTAAAAGTATAGCACTATTTTCTGTATTTTTTAACAAATTAAGGCTCCGTAGCATACGCTTTCTTAGATAAGTAACTTTAAAACTATTTATTTTAAAATTATAAAAAAATATATATTTGAGACCCTCACAGTAAGTCCTTTCATATGGTATAAACACATGGTATACAGAGTTGAAAACTTTTTTTTTTCTTGTCTGCCAATACTGACCCGCATATTCAAAATTCTTTTATTTACGTAACACGTCTGTTTTTGGGTCACAGAAATTGATGTGTGTACAACTTAATCGCTCCATTATATTCGCAGCAAATTGGCTGTGACAGACAGACAGACAGACAAACACACGAGTGAACCTTTAAAGGTTCCATTTTTTCATACGGACATACGGAACCCTAAAAAGGTTGAGGTTGCTAAAGACGCTTTTCCAGAGCAAAATTTTGGAATAAAACGTAATAGGTACTAAATGATCAACAAAACCGACTTACCAATAACTGACCCAGTAGTCTATAGAAGCCGCACTCGTGGTGGACAGAACAACAATCGAAAGCGCAAACATAATGAAGCAGATGTTTCCTCCCGATTTGAAGTAAGTCGAGATGACCTCCCAGCGCAGGTTGCCTGACTGTCTCTCTTCCTCCTCCATCTTTTGAGCTTCGAATTCTTGTAAGTCTTCGCCTTCGGTCACGCTAACCATGGTCTTTAAGGCAGGTCTGTCTTTTTCTTCGCTTTTCTGGTAGAAAATCACATAGAAGTAATTTGAAATACCTTTATAATATCTTGGCATCTTAGTACTACTATTACCATACTACATATTCGTGCAAAGAATTATGGGCATTTTTGTATGGAGCCTGGCCTGATAACGAAGAAAGTTCTAATGCATGTCAACTTATTGCTTCTAACCAGCAATCACTGTAACAAATAATTTTATCTCCAACTTTTATTTTTGGTGTAATGGTGTACTTACAAACAAAAGAAACATTTAATTGATCTTTGAATTGAGATAATAGCATACATACCTCAGCTGTTATATTATGTTCAAAATAAACTGAGCTAATTCCATTTAAACAGCGATATTATATTTATTTAATATAACAATAGATAAGGAGAGGAGGGGCGGAGGGCAACAAAATATTACAGAAGGACGGTAATTTCGTTCAAAAACAGACGTTGTCTCTGGGAATAAACCATTTCGATACCTTTATTCTTATTTACAACACACTCATCATTGCTTTACAAGATCATTGCAATAACAATTTGTTTTTGTGTGTGTTTTATTCTTTATTTAACAGAATTATAATGTTATGATGGTCTTATGATTCAATAACTAATATTATCAAGAACTGCAGTGAAAATTCGCGTCATAAACTAATACGTTAAGATGGTATTTGCAGGTCAGATAACTCTTTACCCCGGTATTTCACAACCTTCTGCACATAATGAAAATTGATGCTGCTAACTGCTTTATGCTTAATTGCTGCATGGTGCTTGCTTTTATTCTCGATTGGTTTGTTGTATTCTTATCAAATTTTTTGTAATTTGAAGCAAACCTTACTATTTATTAACTGTATCGAGCATGTTTTTAAAATAAATGTTTAAATGGTAAACCCTCCATATTGGTGCCCAAGATACAGGCTTGCCTAGTAAGTATCAGCTTTCATTTTATGTTATGTGGTCTTTATTGGATATACCACCCAAAGTGACCCATCATTCTTTCCGAGGCTCGTGAAGAAGTGTTATGATCTTTTTTACCTTGATACCTAATTAAAAACACATCTTCGTATTTTTCTTGCATAAGTTGTAAATGATTTGAATACCAGCACATTCTACCATTTTGACTTCGAATTTTTGATACCCAATGAGCACTTCCCCCTTTCTTATTTTTTTATTATATACTTGTACATACTATACATATTTTAGAGTTAGCTTGTGTATTTTAATCAAGAATCAATTAATGTTAATAATAAAAAGTTTTGAAACTTTGGAACGAGCAATATAGGCTTTAGCAAGGATGAACGATTTTTATGAATTTTACGTTCGCTCATCATTTTGTGTTGTTTCTTTTTCGAGTCTCGGGCCCCGGGCGATCTCCCAACCTCATCTCATGAAGCTGACAACAATACAGAGCAAAAAATACCCTGACGACTTGAGGAGGTTGGAAACTGTATAATAGACGGGATACATACCAACATTGAACAAGAAGATTATTTTAAATTTACTTGTTAATTTTTTTTAAGAAGTTTTCAATATCATTTATGTACACACACTAGTGCATATTTGTATACACACCAGTTTCGGTAGACCAAGATAACTTAATAAAAGCTAGGAAAGCCCTCTGAACCGCCATGAAAATGTGAAAATTCGTACTGCTATTTTCATGAATAATAATAATAAGTTTATTTATTTTCTTCATTATTTATTTATATTATTTATTATTATATAATTATATGTCCTTTTTTTTATTTGTTTTTAATCTGTTCATAGTTTATGGCCGCTAAGGATGCATGTACCCCGTCCACAAAGTGCTAGCATAAAATTCACGTAAATATAGAAAACGATTAAAGTCTGAATTCACCAGTAAACAAATGACCCAAGCTCATTTTTATATAGGTATGTGATACCCTTTTACATATTTGAAGAAGCTACTTGCCACTATGAAGGGATGCCTTCAGACCTTTTGGGGAAAAATTGTATTTTTACGAAGTGCGGGCTGAGATACTCATAAAATATGAAGGTAATTGTAATGTAATTGTGGTACCAAAAGGTACTTGGGTACTATAAATACTTCTGTGTTCGACGTATAAAGTAAGATTTATTTCTATGACACTAATTGAAAGTGCGCATTGCTTCGTAAACACTTCTGAGTTCCACGTATAAAGAAAAAAATATTTCTATGAACTAATTGAAAGTGCACATTGCTTCGTAAACACTTCTGAGTTCGACGTATAAATATTTTTTTTTTCTATGACACTACTTCAAAGTTATGATCATCGGGTATCTCGTGATTATTATGGTCGTTACCTTTGATATAGGTAAGTGCAAGATAAATTAAATGTCAATTAAATATTGTACGTAATGTAAACAGTCCTACGTGCGGAGAATAAATTGGATTTAAATGAAAGAATTAAGAGAAATACTAATTGAGAAATTAAGTGTCCTATTAGGTGTTGGACGAACAAAAGAGACTACAATTACATAAATTACCATATTCTGGGCTCGACAATGAAACGTAGCTTTAGCAGTTGAGTGGGGGTCGATATCACGGCCGTCCAGTACAGCGATCGATAAATGTATCAACCGTACTGATTGGAATGCATAATTCAAATAGTTTCGCAAATGCGACAAATAGATTGTTTGTTAGAAGCACGAACAAAGGCACAATGTACAGACGCCAGCACATCAAGCTACTACAATCTGTCAAATTTCTTTAAAAGATTTTCAACTATATCCTTAAAGCATCATAAGGTTCAAGGTTGATTTGAAAAAATTGACAGTTTCGGGTAGCTTGACCTGCTGGCGTCTGTACCTATCTTAAAGCCCGTAGTTTTAATTCATATAACCTGAAGAACTTTCTCACGGACTGAGTAGCTGGAATTATAAACATCAGGCTACATCTGGACCTTGGTCTCTCCAATTGTACGCCATTTAGCGCAAGCCTCGTCCAACATCGACTAAAATATACCAAACTTCATTCAGATAACTTACTCGTGAGCCAAGACTGTCAGAGTCCTTGTCTTTGCCATCCTGTAGCTGGGACAGCATCAAGGAGAAATCTTTGCCTGAAGAAACCAACTCGTCGAATGTGCCCATGTTTTCGATGCGACCCTATAGCAAAATCAACCATTTATTATTATTTATTTATTTTATTTGTTAACACTTGCAAAAAAAAAAACTACTGTACAAAGGCGGACTTAATGCCCGAGGCATTTTCTACCAGTCAACCTTAGGGTGATGCAGAGACAAAACATGGTAGGTGCAATATGGGGATAGATAACTCGAAAAACAACAATATATACATACATACTTTTAAACCAAATAAAAAGTGTCAGGAGAAATAACGATTGGTGGAGGAGAAAACGATCAGCGCTGGGATATTTCTGCCAACTTCTTACGAATATATTCCCGTGCCTTCATTTTAAATGTTAACCAACTAGTTGCCATCCTGATGCTCAGAGGGAGCGCATTCCGAAGAAAAACCACCTGGACAATTATAACTTTATAGCATAGTTTGGTCAGACAAGACTTTCGAGTTTGACCATTATAATTATTACAGTTGCCATTAAGACTCCCTTGTGAATAAAATATAGTAATTGTGCAATAAAGATATCAGGTAAGTAACCCAAAGTACAGAAATGATCATAAGGAAAATAACACTGGTAGACTGATTGAAAAGCAATAAAATTAATTAAAACAAGATAAATAAATAAAAATACCTCATTTAAAACGACGATGTAGTCGGCTGTCTTGAGGAAGTGAATCTGATGAGTGACAAGGATGCGGGTACACCCGCGCAAGTACCCGTTGATGCAGCCCTCGAACAGCTGACGGCCCACGTTGGCGTCCACGGCGGACAGCGGGTCATCCAGAAGATAGATGTCGGCCTAGAAATTTAATTATTGTAAGACATTATATTGTGTAGCAAGAAAAACGGAGCAAAAAGACAGGCTTGTAAAATAATATAACGTCTTTTTCTATAACTTAGGATTACGATCTGTTTCATTCTCAAGATGTTTCTATGTTTCTCCTAGCTAGTATGTAGCCGGCCCGTTGTATTCCACGCACGCCTCTAAGAGTTGTCAGCACCAACTGACGGGGTCTGTTAGGGCCAATGCCTGCCAGGGTTGCGAGTTTGTCTGAAAGGGATATCGTGGCCCTGGCACACAGGCAAATGAAAGAATACGGGTGGGTTTTAGTCAGTAAAACTCTGACACGCCCCACCGCTCCGCCCAGAGCGGGAGAAGTTATTTGATAAATTCCCACCAAAAAAAAAAGAAGCTAGTATGTAGCTTTTATAGCTAACTAGCTAACTGGACCGTTGATTTAATTTTATTTGACTTCATAGTTCACAAGTATAGTTAATTTTCTCTACGTTTGAACTGTATCCTGTTACGCAAAAAAATCCCCTCCCATAACGAAGAAGTACCTACGTTGTTTCAAGTCTATGAATATGCCATGGCGTGCATGCAGTAAAGCTGCCCTACATTTAGCTCCAACCTTAAACCGAAGTAAAAATGAAAAAACACGGTGTTTTCTTCTCATTTCCCAGTGCGAACCATTAAAAGCGATTGAGGAAACGAATTCCGCGCAGAGGTCCATACATTTTTAAAATGATCTGTGATAAAAGTTGTTTGGGAACCCTCGAATTAAACATCATAAAACCAGAAAGAAGGAAAATTAAATATCTGGAAAGCAGAGCAAAGCTTATGTGGCACGATATATGAATCTTTTGCTGAAACGAATTCATTTCCTTCCTGTTTTAGTTCGTAAAGTTCGTTACATTTATTCCGTAGTTAAGTTTTGGCACTCTCACCCTCAGTGCCGACTGCCGACAGACAAATGCTCTGCAGACTGTGAGAGAACAAAAAGAAAAAAGTTTCTTTCAATTTATTTTTCTTTCTTTTCTTTTTACGTAGGAATTTTAGATTGAATGTATAAAATCTAGCACTACACGCTGAAGTCCAAAAATAGAACAGATGAAAATCAGCAGCTACTCTTACACTTATCAAAACGTGGACTACGTAAGGTTGTTTATTCAAGCTGAATATTTTAATGAGGAATAGCATGGAAACTGTGCTTCAGTTTGAATGGATAACATCTGTATTTCCATTATTTTGCGGATATTCATGGTCTTTAAGCTATACAACATGTCCCAGAATTAACGCACAACCTCTTAAGGGGTCATAATACTCATCATTATGAACAACTTTTACTATGGGACCAAACCTGAAATCGCGAAAAACAATCAGCTGTTCCCTACTTTTATGTTCGTCAAAATGTAGGGAACAGCTGATTTTTATTGGCGATTTCAGATTTGGTCCCATAGTAAAAGTTGTTCATAATGATGAGTATTATGACTCCTTAAGAAACTGTGCGTTAATTCTGGGACATGCTGTATAGTCGGAACTGCGTCAGTGATATTTTAAGCGAATCTTTCTTGAAATACCTACATTTTAACTTGGGCAAATTGTACCGAACAGATATTTTTGTACCAAGATCATCATCTGCCAGCCTGTTCCCAACGATGTTGGGGTCGGCTTCCAGTCTAACCAGATGCTGCTGAATACCAGTATTTTACATGGAGCGACTGCCTATCTGACCTCCACAACCCAGTTACTGGGTGACACGATACCCCTTGAGACTTTCGGGCTTCTGACGACCCGGAACAACTGTCAAAGATCTACAAACGACAGCCGGGACCAACGGCTTAACGTGCTTTCCGAGGCACGGAGGGGTTTTGGTATGTAAAGATGGTCACCAATCCACGGACCAACCGTGGCAACTCCCTTGTACGAAAATGTATTTAGATAATAACTTGTAAATATGCGAAGGAGTATTCCTAGAAGAAAAGACAATATTGAAAATAAACTTTTCAACCAAGTTAATAACTCCATAAAAAATTCGTTCATTTCCCAGCTGTGATGAGGTCAATATTTTAGCAACAAAATAGAAATCAATTTACTTCTCTGTAAACAGCGCGCGCCAAATTGATTCTGGCTCGCTGGCCTCCAGAGAGGGACACCCCCCTCTCCCCCACCAGCGTCTGGTCGCTGTACGGGAACTGCTTGAAGTCCTTCTCGAGTGCACACACCCTGCACACCTATACATCACACAAGTATGTGAGCACACGAGCGAATAATATGCGAGGTTCAGTGCTCCTCAACAGTTTGTTTTAAAAACATGAAAACCACTTTTTGTTTCGTGCAAGGTAAATGTAATATAGAATGAACTGCATTTAATCCTGTGTTTTAAATAAAAGGGCATCGCACCAATTATAGGGTACTACAATTTTAAAACTCCGCACTCTATTGCTTTTCGGGGCGAAGCGGCAATATGGTACCTTATATTGTTTTCTCTTGGATAGCTGCCACAAACACAGATATAACAATATATTTTTAATCTGTAACCTATATTGCTATGATTAATTATTTTTATCGTTGAATCTATGAGCTTATCAATGACACAATTCACCTATCTCTAAACCTATCGATGACCCAAATAAAGTTATCAAATAAGAGAAAAAAACGTATAATATGCAAATCCAAATTTATTTACGTACCCTCTTATATTTTCCGGGTTCATAAGGCAAACCGAAAAGTATATTCTCTCGAACGGTGCTGGGGAACAGCCACGCCTCTTGGCAGGCGTACGATATCTTACCGTATATTGAAACAGTGCCAGTCGCCGAAGGCAATTCTTTTAGTAGTAGTTGCAAAATCGAGGACTGGGAATGAAAAACAAATCATATGAACAAGTTGTTTCCAAATATTATAGTTAGAAATATTAGAAGTAAAGTACTTATCGTCTTTATAGACTTAATGTCGGGAAGTTACAATTAATTGATATCTTTACTGATATGGCATAAAAGATTTATAGCCTCTAAACACGTTTTATCATAATAAAAAAAATAAATGAAATCTACCTTCCCAGATCCGACCGCTCCAATTATAGCGCATAGTTTCCCTTTGCGCAGCCGCATGGAGATGTTCTTGAGTGCCATAGCGTTAGGGTCCCCTGTCCAACTGGCCGACACGTCATGCAAAACTAAGGCCGAGTCATCCTGATGCGACAGACTTCGCAAGAACTTGGGATTCGCCGGCGTTTTGAGTTGTTCAACTAAAGCCGGGTCTAGAACCAAATTCAAAACATGACTTTTTTTTAAGTTATATTTATTCCATGTCGCAATAGGTATCAAGTCTGATAGATCTTTACTTTGAAGTGAGATTCATGCTGGAGCATCTGTGGCCATAAAAATCAGGGGGCCTAAAATGGACGCTTTGGCAGAATCATGCGTGAAATTCATATAAAGTCCATTTCACGAAAGAAGTCCCGCGGAAATAAGTGGAACTAATTATTATTATACGCTAAGTTAGCAACATTCCTAAAATAACCCATGCCTGCAGCGCCACGTCTGCGGGACTCCTTTCGTGAAATGGACTTTAACCCGCAATTCATCTGTTTGACAGCTGCTATTTGACATTAGACTTCACTATAGCAATTCTTAATTTGTGGATCATTTTACGAAACTCCATACACAACTGTCAAACAGATGAATTGCGGGATATGAATTGTACGCAGATCATATTATGATTCTGCCAAAGCGTCTATTTTAGGCCCCCTGTTCTTAGTTTTCCTTGTACATTAATCGAACCAAACAATTTAAAGTGAACTCTAGCTTATGTGAATAACGTAATTATTTAAACTACTTTACTGGGTATAATCTCGTCACGGTTCCCTCTACGTACGAGTGAGGTAATTGAACTTTGATACATATTTCACAAAACTATCAACCTATCGAAACTATTAAGTACCTACAAACATATGATCTGAACTTCGGACGGTTTTATTGACCTTTGAAAAGTTTTCGTGGACCAACAGGTGAAGACGTGCTACAACATTGTCTGAATATCGATATCTTTGTTGATAAATATTATATGTGCACGTGAATGTTACGGGCATCTGATTAATTGATTGCTAAGTGCTACCAAACTTTGGGCACGCCACAATCGTGGCGATAAGTCCCCTCTTTGAGGAGTGGCTAGAGAGGCGCCACGGCGTCCTCACCTTCCGCCTGACACAGGTCCTCACCGGACACGGTTGTTTCGGGAGGTTCCTGTTCAGGATAAAGCGGGAGGAAACGCCCGGGTGTCACCACTGTGTGGATCGCCCAGAGGACACGGTGGAGCATACGTGGAGGTCTGCCCGGCTTGGGCGGAGCACCGCCGTGTCCTCACGGAGGCGATTGGCGGCGGCGATCTCTCGCGTCCGGCCCTGGTTCAGGCCATGGTTCGGAGCGAGAGTGCATGGGAGGCCGTCACCTCCTTCTGCGAAACAGTAATGCTCGCAAAGGAGGAGGCGGAACGCGTGAGGGTGAGGCAGGGTTCACGCCCTCACGCCCTTAGCCGCCGCAGGAGACGCCCCGGGCGTCGGGAGTCACAAGCTGATTTCCGGCCACCGTAGGCGCGGGCCTGCGGACGGTGAGCGATGGGTAGCTCGCCGTCCGATAAGGACCAGGCCCGGGTCGACGGCGCGTTGTGTTTCACGCGCGCCTCAAAGAGATGTTAGCACCAACTGACGGGGTCCGTTAGGGCCAATGCCTGCCAGGGTTGCGAGTTTGTCCGAAAGGGATATCGTGGCCCCGGCACACAGGCAACGGAAGGAACACGGGTGGGTTTTAGTCAGTAAAAGTCTGACACGCCCTCCCGCTCAGCCCAGAGCGGGAGAAGTTATTTGATAATTTCCCACCCAAAAAAAAAAAAAAAAAAGTGCTACCAAACTTTACTATTAGACGAAATTTCATAGGCGTGATGGGCATCGATAAGCAATAAAAAAAAATAAAAAACCGCCAACTAATTCAACAAAATCATTGTGTAATTTGATATGTAATAAAAATAAATAAAAAACCACCAACTAATTCAACAAAATCATTGTGTAATTTGATATCTCTAACGGCATACGATTTAGGAACGTGACGATCAAAGTGGTTAGTATGTAATAGAATTTAAGAACGTAATGATAAAACGAGTTAAGTTGATTCGGAAGTCCATTTCCTTTGTCAATATAACTTTACAGTATTTTAGTTCAATATTTCTTACCGGGAGGCAATACATCCGATTTCCGATGATAGGAGAGCGGTCGGATGGAAGGGCTAGTCCCCAAGTCGCTGTTGAACGACAAGTTGCGGAACAAGTTGGACGACACTTCCTCCGACTGCCCCCCCAAGTCTGGCCTGTCCTCTGTAAATTAAAACATATCGTTTTGGCAACTCTACGTGAAAGTTAGGATGATGAGCCACTGTAGCGTAACGTAGAATTCAATGGCCTTGAATATTTTTTTCAACTTTACTTGAATTTTGACTTAGACTATTTAGTTCTTGCCTGTGTACTTAGTGGTGCATTTCATTTATGTGATTGTCATAATTATGTTAAGACGATGACTTTAACGAACGGAAAATACCAAGAACTTAATGTAATAATGAAACTAAAAGTCCCTAAATGTAAAATGGTCAATCGTTCAAGATTCCGATTATTTCAATGAATAACAAACCATATGACGAACGTCACCAACAAAATGTTTAAGCGTTCTAAGAAATATTTCAGGCTACAAGGTTACCTACTCATTCACATTTTCCCAACATGCGTCGAATACCGCCACAGTGGAATGCAGGGTTTATAGTGACGCATAACGTCTGAAATTCATAATATGGGTCAAATCTCATACAAAAAACATGAAATGGTTAAGTGTGAACCCTCGTCATTTTTATGACCATTCTAGCTTCTCCATTCTTTTAGAATTAAATGTCATTCTTTTTCTATTTATGTTAATGTCGCATGTTATTAATACTGAGATATGTAAAAAGATAATGAGTTCTGATAAAGTTAAAAAACATTAAGCAATAAGATAACGACTGGTGCCATTAAGATATTAAATCAATAGTTACAAAATACACTGACCTAATAAGTTATATGTCTAAATAATGCTGCGTGCATTAAGGATTACTCATGTATTTGTTCGTTGCCTGGGTATGCTTTAACTTATGCCGAGTATCTAGTAGGTCATGTCAAGTTACGACACCCAAAGGCCGATAATTCTTTCTACCGGACTGCTAAGGAAAGGGTTATATTTTAGAATGTTTTTAGTACATTATGATACAAGTTTGTAATAAACTAAAGATGCACACGCGTTACAAACGACTTTTTTCCACACACTAGCGAGGAAAAAACAGGTTTGTTTATGATAATAATTAACCACACAACGAAAACGTTAACAAATATTTATGGAAAATGGCGCGGTGGTTTTGTTTTTCCGCGCGGCGGTTTATTTATTCACAAAAATATTTATTGTTTTTTACATAAAAACTCTTTGCGGAGATTTAAAAAAAGTAAAGTAAAAAACTCGAGTGTATAATAAGCTGAATTATGAGCCTAAATGCGTTGTCATAAGGGCCATTTTACAAGCAAGTGTGTTGAAAAATATATTTCCTTCCACATTCCCCATACTTTGTAGATTTTGATAAGCGTTGCATTGTGTTATAATCCCCAGGGCTGTATAGTTGTTGTCCCAGAAGTAGGAACACAATTATACACCAAATAGGTCTTGATATAAACATAATGCCAAAATTATTTTTGGTTATTATGAAAGAGTAAGTAAGTTATTAGGTATAATACATACGTAGTGACAAAAACTCTTGAACTCTTCCCAGAGACACCACGAGTTCTGCAGTGAAGGATAGCACCATCGGCAGGATTAATGTTATGTTCACTTGAGCCGCACTCATGAACTGCTGCAGCGGATAAAACTGGAAGAAAACCATGTAATGTAGGCATCGAATACATACAAATATCTATACTACTCCTTACTTCCTACCTCCCCTCTCCCTTCCTCTCTTTTACTCCTTATCTATACTGTTACTTAACAAAATCTCTTTTTGTGTCTGTGTGACCCCTTAGATCGTCTAAACTACACAATGGATTTTGATGCGATTTTTGCCATCATTTACCAAGAGCATATTTTTCGGAAGGTTTAAACATTCGTATTTTACTTTAAAAAAATAGGGCAGATTTTATTGTTTTTATTTTTTATTTATGCATAAATAGCCATATTACCATTAAACCAGAAATAGTTTGTTTTTGACATGTCACCATTGTACCCATTTAATGTAGGGGCGAGTCGCTAGTAGGTATGATATAAACTACAGGATTTTTCCCAGGCGGAAACTGAATCGCCATTTACCATCAATATAAAATATAATACAAATAAATGCAGCCTAATATAATCTACTGCAGGGATAAGGACGACATCCGAATAGTGTTTACTGCAAAACTAGACCATAGAGCGGTGGTAAGGTTGTACACAGCTCTGAGAAAGAAATCTATGATGACAGTTCGATTAGAATCGGATGCAGTGCGCACCATTCTTACGCTCTGATAACTCGCCAGCTTTATTTTCCAACTTCCAACGTGACTATATTTAATCATTAAATCATTTAAATTTTCGACCACAGAGAATCCATTTAGTAGTGTTAAAACTTAACGCTAATGTTACTATCCAAATTATAATCTTATGATGTAGTCTGAAGCTGAACTCACACTATACACGGTATCCGGTTTATTATTGTTTTATAATTGCTGATCAGAAGAACCATAAAATTGAGTGATGAGTAACTGATCTGAGATTATCCTTTTTGGGTAAAATGCATGTTCAAATCGAAAATCCTCGGTGCCAAAAATCGGCAAGTCGCTTCAACACGGAAACAATAAAATGCAGCCAATCTTGAATTGCGAATGTACCCCAGATAACGTTTTATGTTCAACAGGATTTGTGATTTTATTGTTATGCCTCTGCATGAGGTTAATGTCGGGGCTGCTGCGCACAAAGAGCATGTACAAAGCCGATGTTCGCATCACTTCAACAAACAATTATGTATCACTCGCTAGTCTACCGAAGCTCTTAAATATAAGAGAAGGCTAAAACAATATAGGTTGAAGTCTCAGGTTGAAGTGAGAATTTTGGAATTAATTAATACGAAGTGGAAGGCTAAAAGAGGATTCGCAAAGTTGGTAGCCGTATAGTCAGTCAGTTATTACAAATAAAAAAATGTAAGTACCTAAACATTGCAGAATCTTTATCGAAATGAAGAAATACTGAAGGTTAAAACTAATTAATTGTTTGTTACATAGATTAGTTTGTACGAACTACACAATTTAGACCCTACTGAACCAAACAAAATGCCAAAAGAGGAGGATCATTGAAAAATCTAAACGTAAGAATAACGTCTAAGAACGTAACATCGCGTCGTAGACGTTACGTCTAAAATATTTAGTTAGAGAGTGACACTTACCACATTAGCAGACATAACGTTTCCTAACAAGACGTATGTCAGTACAGTGAAGAACAGTGCAGCTCTCTCCGTGAACACCATAAACCCAATGAACACTGTCCTCAGGAGTGTGGCCGTCCTTACTTCCTTCAGCTCTTCCGCACGCTTCTGACCCACTACGGTTTGGAACGGAATCTCCCATGCGTACATTTTTATTACCTAAATAACAAATATATTATCACATTTTCCCTTATACATATATCACCACTGATTTAGAACAACCAAAAACTATAATATGTTTGTGACTTTTAGCTTCACATTTGAAATTGTGGGCCTGTCATTGCGAGTTAAGTAGTCACCACATAATATGTCTCGAGAAAACATCAAGAATAAGCTGTAAACGTGAATGATTTCATTCAATGTACCATACGTCAGGAAATTCTATTGTATATTCAACGTTTTTTTGGTTAACATAATGATTTATAAATTATGTAGGTATATTCATTATCACAAAATGTACTTCATTCACAAACAACGTCTAAAATTACGCACCTGTATTCCATTAATAACTTCGCTCATTATTTTAATTCTGTTATCTGTTTTTTCAGCCGTGCGGAGTCGAACTTTACCGAGGTACTGACCCAAACCACCTAAAAAATAACTGGGCTTTAAAACTTTTATTTTCGTGAAAATGTAGCTTCATTGTATTGTTTGCTTTGTGGTTTTCCGACTTTGGAACCTCTAGAGATTTGCCGAAACACGTTGTTAACCGTTGAGACAGAGTGCAATGTCTCGTGTGCCATTTCAAATTGGGAAGTAAAAATTTTGCTTGACAGTGAATTATGATGGAGGGTACAGTCAACACCACATCAAGTTATACCAAACTGTCAAATTTAGAATAAATGATTTTAAATCTAAAATGTTGATGGTTAACTTCAAAATCGAATGAGAAAATTTGTCAGTTTGTGGAAATTTGTCAGTTTGTGGAAATTTGTCAACTTGATGTACTGCTGGGTGTACTAAAAATATACCAATAATCTGATTTGCTTCAAATGAAATTATATTTTTGAGAAAGATTATGAAAAGTAAAATCGTTTTCTCTTCTTAATTTTATTGGCATAATAATAATATCTAATGTTTAGGCTTCGTAATGAGCATTGTTGAATAATTCTATTGTTAGTTCCTATTGAATTTTTATTTACAATTTTGCATGCGCAATTTGTGCTGGTAATTGTGCAAGTAAATTGCACTTATTATACTACATTAAAACAATCATAAAAAAATCGCAAAAATTACCCTGGAAGGGAAGTGCAATGATGATCAAGGCAGCGAATCCGATTAAGGCGGCCGTCCCCGCCTGCATATAGCCGAGGTATATGACGGCGGCGACCTGCAGCGGGATGATCCATACGTAGTGCAGGAACATTAGGGCCAGGTCGAACCGTTGCAGGTCGTTCGACAGCAGGTTCACAACCTTACCAGCCGTTGTCTCGCCTAGCGAGCCGTTGCTCATGCGCATTATCTAAAAATAATCCCATTTTACAACGTGGAAGCTAAAGTGTGACTGCAAAGGTTTATGGAGTAAATTCTAACCTATCAGAATAGGACTCATAGATAGAGTACACATATATCACCAGTTTGACCACAGGCAAGGGTGAGGAGACCCGTGCAATTATAATTAGATACAACAAAACTGTTTATTTCGTCAAGATTTGTGCGACCAAAATACTACATTGTGATACTAGGGTGGAAAAAACTCGTGCTCAGCTCGTTTGCAATAACCTACACACCCGTGCATCACACGACGTTTTTCAATACACTTGTGGGAAATAGTAAAAAACAAATCAAAGAATTAATTAAAATTTTCATAAAATGGTGCGTTTTGCAAATGGACATATTTTTATTTACAACGAAAACAGCCTATACCTACAGCCTATTCAATTTTTGACAAATGTTGATGTGAAAATAATTAAATTAAAACTGGTAATTAATTATAATAAAAAACCATTTAAAAGACTTTTGAGAATTCAATGCTAAAACGTGTACGGACTCATTCATTTTTCCTCTTATAAAATCTATCCCATTTTATTCTATGTATGCTACTAAACTTTTTAAATTTACTTATAAATTTAAAACTCAACTGCAAAAGCTGGAACAAAAGTCAAGAGCGCGTAACAGAAAAATGCCTATGCAAAAGATTTAATTTTCGAATCATAATTATAGCCTCTGAAAACTTTCGGAGGTTATAATTATGATTCGAAAATAAGTTGTTTAAGTGGTTCAATACAGTTGTTAAATATGGCGTACTTGTACGCCATGTTTAACAACTGTATTGAAAAGGTTCTATTCCATCGTTGCGAAGATTATCAACGAGATAAACCTGCTCTTGTGTCCTGACTAAAATTGAAATAGCTTTTATTCTTTCATTTGTATTAATTTAGCCGTTTAGCCATTATACTTCTTACTATTGGAATGCTAATTTATAAAACAATCTTATACCTTTCTAAACATCAAAGAGCCGACAGCGCACCTTATCTTCATACCGAACTGCTGGCAGAACAGAGCTCCGTGATGGGTCATGAACGATGACACCCAGTTCATCAGTATCATACTGATGGCGTAGTATACGGCCGTCTCTCGGGACATGTTCGAGTCGGCTGACCAGAACTGAAGCAGGCGACTGAACAGCAATGGTGACGTCGTTCTAGGAGGCAAATACCGTCAATAATTCATCTGATGCTCTTTAGTTTAAAAAAATTTAATTGAATATTAATAGCAAAATAATAACTTGTGACTATAAAATGTCAATAAAATAAGTTTTTTTTTCCTACTTACGAGTAATATTATAAGCGGTTTTGATAATCATAACCATGTTTCATTATTGTGCTTACCTAAGGGCTATGGAAATGAATTGCATAATACCTCCTGGCACGTAAGACCAGAAAAATGTTCTGATAAGAGTTTTCACAAACTTCGGTTCTCGTCCACCCAATTTTGCTTCTCGTTCTTCTTTTAGCCAATTCCTGCAAACAAAATAATTATAAAAAAAATAAGTTATTTCGTGAGGATATCCTCACGAAATAACTTATTTCACGGCTTTAATAAATATCGGTTTGAAAACGCGAATTAGGAACTTTCGAACTTTCTTTGGTTCTTCGAAATGGTTCGCAGCTAACAGTCTTTTACTTACTGCGAACAAAACAAAAT
This sequence comes from Tiliacea aurago, assembly GCA_948098905.1. NCBI lineage: Eukaryota > Metazoa > Arthropoda > Insecta > Lepidoptera > Noctuidae > Tiliacea > Tiliacea aurago. The sequence goes on along the minus strand of OX402578.1, from coordinate 14,123,216 downwards.
GTCTTAAGTTCTCATTACCAAGTGTACCCCAATTGGGCCTAAATTTAAAACTTGATGGCAAGAAACTAGATGCTATTACGGAAACTGTATGTCTGGGAATTACTCTAGATTCGAAATTGCAATGGGGCGCCCACGTTAGCTGCATACTCAGTAAGAAAAATAAGGCAGTTGACTGATAATAACCACAGCTAGGTTAGCATACTTTGCTTATTTCCACAGTATTAGGTCTTATGGCGTTCTACTGTGGGCATCGACAGCTAACACAGATTAAACTTACATAAAAAAAAAACACTAAGAAGTGAAAAATAACCTTAATTTCGGAAGCACATAACATAACATCACGCCTTGTTTCCCCGAAGGGTTGGGCAGAGGTGTACCTGTAGTAGGTACACCCACATTTAATATTATATTATTTTAATGTAATTTTGGAAGTCGGTGTCTATGATTCTGTATTTTCGCTTTTTGCCACCCACATTAAAATCGGTTCATAAACGACGGAGTTCTGAGGTAACAAACATTAAAAAGGGCATTTTGCGCGATCCTCGTCAGTCCCTTAGAAAAAAATACAAAGAAATCGATGTACTAAATCTGCCTTCTCTTTATATCCGTTACCTATATACTGCGTATAGACAATATTAGTTTTAGTATAAGCGAAACCCGAAACACGTGTCTAATATTTTTATGTATAGAATCTATGTAAAATTTCAAAACTGTATCATGAAAAATCACAATGTTATAAGGTTGTTATGTTAACGGGTTGTCCGTACGAAAACATGCTCACGGCACCCCCGCGCCTCCAGGGCCGTGTTGCGCTCATTGATAATAATTTGGCAGGTACCTAACCGTACGCCGATTGTATTGTAAGTAATTAAATGGTGATAACATTTTTCATCACACTTAAATATTTTTGAGACAAAATATAACATGGTGTAAAAATTATTGAAATAGATTCAGTTCCTTATTCTGAACAAACTATGTTCAGGTTTCGCATATTTACTAAAAATAATGTTGTATATGCGTATATATTGCGTTACGGCCTAGTGATATGAAGTAATTCAGTAGATGTGTGGAAAGGGCATTCATAGTGCAATAAAAATGTATCAGAGCCATGAGTGGAGCTGAGTACTTTGACCATTGCAGACCATTATTTAAGGAATTATAAATTCTCCCACTCCCATGTCTGTATATTTTTGAAGTTTGTCTATTTGTTAAAAATTTAACTTCATTTATTTATATTAAATGAACAAGTCTCCGAAAGACTGAAGAAAAAAATGCCGGAAATTACTAGTAGATACCTGCTCAGAGATTACAATAAATTGTACAGTAGAAATTCCAGTTCTATGATGACTATTCAAATCTATAATAAATCACTAGTAGGTACCTGCTCAGAGATTGCAATTGTACCTACAGTTGAAATTCCAGTTCTATGATTTTTTTTTTCCTTGTCCTAGGGTTCATCAATAGAATGAACCCTAATCTTATTACAATCTAGCCTTTTAAATAGACTAATAAGTAATTAAATCATAACCTAAACTACTAAATTGTCTTTACTAAGAATGTGTCCAATAGCACTTTTCTTATTGTCTCTATTAAGGCGAATACACTTCATTCTTGTGTTTGTTTGGCACTTTTGTACTTTACACTATTCACTAACACTAAACACTAACTCGAACGGTTTTGTTCTTTTTAGTCTTCTTACTATATTTGTGTGATCGAGAAGCTGGATTGCTTCGACGTTCACATGCTGATGAAGCCTCTGTTCGTGAGCTTCTGCAAATTTCTGGATCACTTTATCGATGAACTCAACTTTTAGATCCCGATGGAGGTCATCATTTCGTATGTACCAAGGTGCATTTACAATTTCCCTTAGCACTTTGTTCTGGAATCGTTGTATAGTTAATATATTGGTCTGTTTGGTGCAGCCCCACAGCTGGATACCATAAGTCCAAACTGGCATCAGGACTTGTCTGTATAGCAACAATTTGTTTTGCACGGACAGCATGGAGTTTCTTCCAAGCAGCCAATACATTCTTTTGAATCGGTGGTCGAGTTCATCTTTTTTCTTCTTAACGTGGGCTTTCCAGCGTAACTTTGCGTCAAGTGTCATCGCGAGATACTTAGCTGTATTCTCGTATGGGACTAGTTTATTGTTAATGTAAACTGGAGAATACTGATGTTTTTTGTTAGAAAAGTCTATGTGAACAGATTTGGATTCATTTAGTTTAATCTTCCATTTTTTGGTCCAGTTATAAACTTGATTTACAGCCATTTGGACCTTTTCCACTGCTTCTTCGTGGCTGTTTCCCACAGCCATTATGGCTGTATCATCAGCAAAGGTCCCAATCGTGTTTTGCTCTAATTCAGGAATATCGCAAGTGTATAGTAGGTACAGGATCGGACCTAACACACTTCCTTGCGGTATGCCGCATTAATTTGTTTCAGTTCTGAGTAGGCGTCTTCTTGCCTTATTCTAAAGGCTCTGTTCAGAATGTAGGATTCTAATATATCTGCAAACTGCTTTGGTAACAGACTTTTCAATTTATGTATAAGGCCTTCATGCCATACTTTGTCAAACGCTTGTGCCACGTCTATGATGACTATTCAAATCTATAATAAATTACCACTTGCCCTGAGAATGTTACCAATTAATAAGTATAAATGTAAAATGTTTGATTGGCACTTAGACATTTTTTTTTATTTTCTTTCATTCTTTTCTTTCTTTCAAATAAAATCATAAGGAGTAATTATATAAAGTCTGACCTTTCAGTCAGACTTTATATAATTTTCCCAGCACAATAAATCATAACTCAGCCATAGTGACTGAACGTCAAGTCATATTCTTAATTGGGACATCACATTATAGACGAAGAATATTCGGAACAAGTCTCATAAGGAACAACACGCATAACTCATAAAATATCATCGATTTGCCAACAACACGCCACGCCAATGTTATGCACCAATCAAAAGTTAACAAGATCCATTTCTCCTTGGATTATGGACTAAATAACCTTCTTAATCATTCAGACGTTTCGATTTTATTTCCAAGACTGCGGTTATATACAATGCAATTAAATGTACCTACATGAAAATAAAAAAACCGGCCAAGTGCGTGTCGGACCACGCACAATGAAGGGTTCCGTAGTTAGGATGAATTTATCCTAAAAACAAACTTAACATTGTTATTGCAAAACATGTTCTCCCATACATCGATATACGTCACAGTCAATTCTCCAACTGCAAATATAAGTTTGTAATCGCAAAAAACAATTTTTTTTCAATTCTCAATTCTTTTTTGCGTACCATAATGTATTTAGTTGGTAAGGAAATAATTTATTTATTTTATTATATTTTGTTTTTTTAATTTGATTAAACGACAATTTTAGGATTTTTTTCCTATACTTGTGCTTGCTTCTTGTCAAATTTCATGATTCTAGGTCAATATAGGTTTTGATTTATTTGCGAGTATCGAAATAAGTCACAATAATGTCGCATAAATCGCGGTATTTTTTTATTGCGTTAAGTTAGAAGCTTGATTTATTTAGGGACCATGGACACATATTTGATATTCATTTCAACTTGATACCTACACGCGTTCCTGAGAAAAAGGGTCTTGACATACTGATAGACAGACAGACGGACAACGAAGTGATCTTATAAGGGTTCTGTTTTTTCCTCTTGAGGTACGGAACCCTAAAAATAACGACTGCGTGTCTTCATCATAATTGGAATACCCGTAAACGTCAACCCTACTCATGGGGTTACTCAATGAACTCATTGTACGAAAACTCTCACTAACGTTCAGTCAAAAGTATTTATATTCATATTGAGGGTCAGGAGGGATCTCGCACTAATTTCGTGCATATTCAAAGTACTTAGAGGGAAGGTACATAATGCGGACATTTTAGGGCACATAGGTTTTTGTGTTCCGGACAGGTACGTGTGGCGACGACGACAGCCACGGCTGCTGGCGGAACCGCGCGCTCGGACCAATCTTTTAAGTGACTCCCAACCTCATAGCTAGTGACACGGACCTATTCTGTTGTTCTCTGAGTGAATTCACAAAGAATGCATTATTTGTAATAAGTTACAAAATGTAATTATAATAATAAGTTAGGTTAGGCCTTTAGATAAGTACACTATCGCATTAGGTAACCCCTGTAATGATAGATGTAAGTTGGAAAATAACAAATCATTATTTGCATGGATGGACTGTGTGAATGATGATATGGCTAGAAAGAGGATGACAACTAATTGAGAATCATGGAAGAAAGAGACATGTTGCGCCGACCCCAAATAAATCGGGATTAAGGGAGGAGAATGAATGAATGATGATATTTATTTGCTTTCCTTAATTCATTTATTTATTTATAATACAATTGCTTGCTACACTTACAGTAAACACCAAAGCGTGCAACACGCCAACAGTATACCATTACACGTAACAACTAAAAACTTAATGCAAACAATAATCATATATTTACTACTACACATAAATACGTCAACATCCGGCTCCTGAGCAATCAGGCGTTCAGCAGATTGATTGCCTGGGCTGTGGAAGCATATCGAGCAGTAAGGGCCTTATTATACTGTGTAACGAACACGCCGCGGCTGCACAGCGAGGACGTCGCGGATGAGGGGAAGAAGAAAGTGAGGTGGGGCGGCCGGGCTGGCGTTTGTACGAGACAGTATTCACGGCGATCTTGTTGCGCGTCCGCAACGAATTCGCTGTGCATGCGCGCCCGTAACCTATTCGTTGCGCGCCCGCTCCGCTTTGAGGACGCTCGCAATCCGCTCGTATGATAAGGCTCTAAGGATACGCACTGGCGGAGCCGCGAACAGGTTCCGCGGAGCACAGGCGTGCGATCTCCGCAGCCGGTCCGGAGCAAACAATGAATAGCGAGCTAGAGTAGTCGCGATAATGTTTAAAGTTTTTACAATTAAGAGGCTTAATAGCCTCAAAGGGCTTAGCATGATCCTCCGTTATGTCGAAAATACTGCAGCATTAATTTTGAAATAAATATATGGTAAAGTTGAGGATTAATGTTAAGTACTATGTTTGACAAAAACACGATTGCATAAAATTTTCTTCATAGAAAAAAAATCCAAAGTTACCTCCAAACCGAACAATAAGCCGCTGGTATTAAAAAAATACTTCAAATTATATAATGAAACTTTGCATAAATTAACTGAAGTAATACTGAATAAAACAGAATAAAGCAGGTCTTATGTTATTTTTTTAATAATTACCATTATATTCACAGTAAAAAGAAATAAACTAAAACATCGGTGCCTTGGAGTCTTCTCACCCTGTCTCGCTTGCTCGCATGACCGCAAGCTGGAGTGCGAGCGAGATAAAGAGTGAGGTGGTGCTGAGATAGTATAGACTCTTAAAGAAGTTTATTTATTATTTATTTCCTTCAGCGGACTTGTCGCAAGAATCAGTCGTGAGTTTGTCACGCACGTTTGTAGTATGTATTACAAGAATCTAGTACCCTGAAGAAGATCCCAAAAGACACTATGATCACTACCCATAAAAACTTAGTCGTAAACAAAACGGTAAGGCTCCTTAGCTCTGTCCTTTATTTATTTTATTATTTATGTACACACAGTATAATACATAGAGATACGACATTATGTCAGTGCAGAACGCAGGTGCATTTCTGCTAAAGAAGTGTCAGTGTCCAAACTATAACTGAAGAAGTGACGGCACGGTTGGCGCAGTGGTTAAGCGATTGACTGCGGAGCTGCGTGCGCGGGTTCGATTCCCGCATGGAACAAATATTTGTATGACCTACAAGTAGTTGTTCCGGGTCTGGCTGTTTGTGTATGTGAGTTTAAATGATTGTAAACGCACCCACAATACAGGAGCAATGTCTAGTGTGGGCTCCATTTTTCAAAAAAAGAAAAACTGAATATACCCTCGCAATCTCTTCTCATCTCAGTATTTCAATTTATCTATTATTTACGATTTACATCAACAAGTAATGGTTCCACAATGACAATACCAACTGCGATCACCAATCAGATTTCAAGTTTAGTGATTAAGACATGTTCATTTACGATTGATCATTGACACGTTTTATTTATCGGCGCCTGATAACATGATAACAATATGATGTCATAAAAAAATAAAACAACCAGCTGACGGACCGTTTCAATTCTTATTTGGTTACATTTAAGGAGATCAATGGAATCATTCGCATCTTTCTAGAATTACCTATTTGCGTACCTACTATAATCGGTTTGTCAAATTAACCTATCACCATTATGCGACAAATTGAATAATAATTGATGTCATCATGATTTCAAAATTAGAAATGATAACAACTTTTAAATACTCAGAAACATAATTAAATTAATATAATTCAGGGTAGGAATTTAGTTACCACGAATGTTTTAATAGCTGCTCCCGACGAATTTCAGGTCAATGTAGCCGTAAATTCACATTGCATTATTTTATCAATGTCACCTCGTAAATGTCCACTGCGGAACACGCCCATATCGTTTTGTTATTTTTTTGTTTTCCATGTTTAATTTTATCGGATTACGGATTAATATAATATTATGACAGTACCTAGTAATACCCAACGCAGTCTTTAACGGTAACCACAAAGAACTCACTATAAAACCTTTACAAGCAATCTTTAGTAAACTACAGTAGGTAATCCGATCACGTCCAATTGTAACATAATTATTGATATGGCTTCTGAACGATTCTGATCAAGTGACAAGTGGTATTTACTATTAATCCGGTGACAGAAACAAAGCGTTTATTTACTTGCACAGTTTATTGAAAAGTTAATCTGTCTGGAAATGTTGCGGAAACAATAGTTTTATGTATTTTACCGGAGGCAACATGGACAAAACGATATATTGAATATGCAAGCCAACAAATGAGGGAAGCTGGGTAAACAATAATTTGCCATGAGGCAGGAAACCAAAATAATGGGGAGACATTTTCCAGTATGGTCAGAAGCCACGTGGTAACAAAAAAAAAAAAAAAACGGTGGTAGTGCCTACATGTGGTACGGAATCATGTGGGTAACTTTAGTGAGTATAATCTCAGATGATGCAACCAAAGCTGCCATCATGAAATGTAATTATTAATATAATATACCATCTTATCATGTTATATATCGTCATATAAAATAAACTGTCTGTGTGGTGCCGGACGTAAATAATAGCACCCCCCTATTTCTTCCCGTGGGTGTCGTAAAAGGCGACTAAGGGACTTGCTACAGAATGGGCAGCAGCGTTCTCTATGCATTTAACACCATACTGCGATCGCCGACCCGTCTACCAAGCGTGGCGATTATGGCAAACCCCCCGCTTTGGGTGAGGCCTATGTCCAGCAGTGGGCGTCTTTCGGCTGAAATGATGATGATGATGATGATCGTCTTATTACAAAACAAGATTTATATTTTGACATGGCTTAAACCATGTTCTTATTACAAAAACTGGCTCCACCGGTTTTTGTAATAAGAACGTATCTGTGATTGAAATACAAAACTGAAAACTTAGTTTGGTACTATTTTTTTTTTTTTAAACGTTGCTCCACACTAGAATTTCTCCTGTATTGTGGGTGCGCTTACAAACATTTAAATTCACATACACAAACAGCCAGACCCGGAACAACTACTTGTAGGTCATACAAATATTTGTTCCGTGCGGGAATCGAACCCGCGACACGCAGCGCAGCAGTCAATCGCTTAACTAACTGCGCCAACCGTGCCGTCAAATTGTCAGTTTTGTATTAGGAACTTTACCATAGACGGAATAAAATTTGAAATTCAATAATAGCTCCATGGTTTAAACCTGGGTCTGAAGATAAACCTTGTTTTGTAAGAATACGGATATTGGATAATGTTTTAACGTTTTCGACACATCTGAAGTAGCCGTGTGAAAAAAACCACTCAACAACATCACGCAATAACGTTTTGCTGATGTAAAAACTTACACCTATTCATAAGCACAGTCAAAAAATGCTAACATACTCGTATTAAATTCTTTTAATTCTTCAAAACCCTGCAGGCATTTATTTGAGCATTTTCCAAACGAATTTTAAAAACGAGCCTTGCACCAATTTGTCCCGGCCTCGCAGTCACGAATTCATTTGTTTTTAACCGACTTCAAAAAAGGAGGAGGTTCTCAATTCGACTGTATGTTTTTGAAGTGAAAATTTTTTTAGGTGCGTTGAGCACTTTTTGGGTGAACAAAAATCATGGAACGTCATCGTCACCGAACGCTTTCCATGAGCTATATGTATACTGTTTTCACTTCTATCGGCAGTCCCCAAAGACAGCCTCGCAACGTTTTTTTTTTTTTGTCTGTTTGTTATGCGATTACTCCGCCAATTATGACTTTGATGATTATTGCACACCTCATATGCGAAGCGTTGAGGTTGTGCTCTACTCTCGACATTAAAAAAAAAGCAGTTTTCTCGAAACTGTAATCGTTTTTTTTTTTATTTATATCGCACTTACAGGTTAATAAGAGTGTACTAATATCAAGTCAAATAATTTGTCAGACATAAAATATAATTCAATAAAAATTATTTTGTTTAACATAGTAAATAATAACATTAAAAATGATCTTTCCTGGACGTCCGTATGTCTGTGTTTATAGATTGGTGTATGTGGCAGGGAAATAGGTCGAAAAAATTATCGTACCGGAATATATTTTTTTTTATTATCCAAAGTAATACACTACGGACTTTCTCAATTAATATGAGCGTTCAATTCACTGTCGTTTAATTATTATTCATAAAAAACGAATATACGACTGTGTATTTTTTTGTATATCTATCTATTTAATATAGTATTTTTTTTTCCTCACCTTATAATTATGGCGCCACTAAACCATAGCAGAGTATTCTGTTTTTTTTTTTATTGTTTTTGGTATTTTTTTTATTATTATTTATAATTGTTTTTTATTTTATTTCATTTGATTAATTATCTTATTGTTAGCAGTAATAAGAAAAAAAACGACGTGAACGTTACGAGGCGTGCACTTTTGGATTTCCCAATTTTTTTTTTGTTTGGTAGGTCCTTACTTCATATAAATTTTATCGAAATTGATTCAGGTCTTTTTGAAAAAATCAACAAAAACAAATAATATAAACACAGATGACGTTTCCGTTTGTGGTTCCTTCAGCAAAAGTTTTTCTCACTAGTTTAATTTGGATGATGTTATAACTTCCTGTCACTGTTATTTACATAGCAGGTAATGGTATTTGAATTTGTATGGAGTAGGTTACTGCAACTAAAAAGTGAAAAATAAAAACTTAAAAAAAAAAAAAAACAATGGCTTCGTAAAATAACTTTAACTTCGGAAGTCAGTGGCAAAATACGAAAATACCAAACCCTTTGACATCGACTTCCGAAATTAAAGTAATTTTTCACTTTTTAGTGTTTTTTTTTTGGAAATCGGTGGTTTTTGTTTGCAAGAACGTATTTTTATTTTCAAAATGATGGCCGACGTGCCTTGAACCCCGCCTACCTGTATTTTTTTTCTCGTTAAAGCCAGTATCTTACTATGTTTGTGGAGGATGTAATCAATATTTACTAACTTGCGGCTTATCATGATTCAATATTGTGTTTATATGTTAAAAAACCAACTGTAATCAATAGACGCGTCATACACGAACATTTGTGCACTCAAAAATAGCGTAAGCCATGATTATAGCTACATACTTGCATACAATCATACAGCACGTGAAGAAAAGGAAAGACCTATAACGATATCTGTTGTTAGAAAGAGACGAACATACATATTTAGTTACTTTACTAGCTGCTGCATGTTCATTGGCGCGTACGTAATAATAATAATTATTATTGTACATGTCAAGCAATTGCCTGGCATTTACTTTGCTATTATTGAGCGCAGGTAACGCATCAGGGTAATGTACTGCAAATCTTGACATTCAATTTCAATTTCAAAAACTAATATAACACAGCCACTGTTTTGTTATCAATATTTTAAACCCTGATTGTTTCATAATATTTGGCAATAATTATGATCTCCATTTGATATCGCATAGGCATAACTATTTGGCCTTAGATTTAAATAAAAACTTAGTAAGAAAAGGCTGTGTGATTTCTAGCAAAAATAATTTCCTAAAACTTTTCAGTAGCACTTTATATTTAAAAATGCTATTTTCATCAGTTCAAAGGTAAATGCCATTCTTAAAACCGTACCTAATGTACGACGTAATAGACTTTCTCCTTATTCCAAGAGGAAGCCTTTGGGCTGCGCTGAGTCGTATATCATGGACCCGGCTTTGTTCGTTCGAACCGGCTTCTATAACTAAACATGTTTCACATCCCACACACCTACCTAGGGGTAGATTATGATAGTTTTAGGCAAACGATACGAGTTATTTGACTTTTTCACAAAACAGATATGACTTAAAATAAACTTAATTGCGAAAACATGATTTTGTAGGTAGAAAGCTGATATGTAGGTAGGTATTTAGAGGTATGAGGAACAAGGGTGTAAAGTTCACTCATCCTCTATAGAAAAGGGAGGATCCTCCGACCAGACGGGTGTTGTGTCTGGGGGGCAACTGCCCGACGGTTGATGTCGGGATGTTGTGTAAATGCTAGTTGCGCGGTAAACTCTGCTTGCGCGATGCAGGATTTTGCGTGACGTCAGTGTGACGCGTAATTCGCATGTGGCGATGTTGATACCGCTACAGGTACTTTATGTACCAATGCATTGTTAATTGTATAGTAGGTGTTTTCTAAGTCAATTTTAGTCACCCTGACCTACCTGTACTAAATTCTCTGTAATGCCAACACGCAATGAACAAACGAAGTGATCAATCAAATCGTTTGCTCGACAGTGAAACAATAACAAGCTGATATAATAAAATCATTAACCTCAACTATACTTAACTTACAGAACGGATGAAAAACAAACCTCCCCGATACGTATTTTACGTTTGCCCCTACATACATCAAAAGCAATGATTAAGCAAAACATTACGAATATGTTAGCCCTTGGTATTGTAATGGAATCCTAATTAAAAATAAATTGGCATACCACGAAATTACGTACAACGCTAGAGATGTAAGTATGCGCATTAATTTAATAACTGGAGAAAATCAATAGTTTCACCTTTACTAATATAATATAAATCTAAGGCTATGGGGATATTTATACCTGGCCTATTATAGGAGAACTTTGTTTGACCGCGGTCCGTTAAGGTGAATTTGAGGTTGGCTCACTGAAAACAGATCAGGCTGGTGTGTCACAATTTAGGGGCAAAGGGGTATTTCACTGTTTTGTGAGGCTGTTTCCAGCTAGGGGCAAATGAGACCTTTGTGGGCTTGTTTATTCATCTATAAATCAATATTGATATTCGATAGGTCAATAGATTACGTATTAGCTTCGTTTGCAAAATGAAGGTAAACCCAAAATATAGGCTAGGTTAGAATATTGTAGAGCCATCTAAAGCGTTAGAAGATCGAAGCATCTAACATAAAAAAAGGCAGGGCTAGCGATAAATATTAGGTAGGTAGCATGCGTCATCATCATAATTTTAGCCAAAAGACGTCCACTGCGGGACATAGTCCAAACACCGCCACTTCGACCGGTTCTGTGCTTCCCGCATCCAGGGAATACCTGCGGCTTTCACAAGGTCATCGGTCCACTTTGTAAGAGGCCTTCCAACGCTACGTCTTCCGGTACGCGGTCGCCACTCCAGAACCTTTTGGTCCCATCGGGCATCAGTTTTGCGAGCAATGTGCTTTGCCACTTAAACACTGCACCCCGCCACCCTCCTCCTTCTGCCTGCTACTGCATGCGTGTCGTGACGTAGGTAATATTGCCATAATCCCGGACACTTCTAGCGAGCTGGGTAGATTGATGCTGTTAGTCAGATACCCCTACTCTAGAGTAGGAGAAGGAACCAGCTGGCCAAGTCCAGTAACTCAAATCTATTCGCAATCTCATGTCAGACGCCCAGACCCCATCAATGTCAGAAACTTGTGAAAATGTAAAAATTTCGAGGTATTTTTGACAAATTGACACTGAGATTAGAATGCGACCTTTATTAGTTATACGGGAATTGTCATTCTGTTCTTTTGTTGGCCCTTTTGTTTCCTGGGTACGAAACTTTAAAATAAAGAAGTTGAATCTCATACACATGTTACAGACATTATGTACATAACATGATTCGGTCGTCGAGCGGACATGTACGCGGCGAAGCGGAGCGTTCTTCTCTTTTAAACGAAACTGTTCTTTACAACTTTGTGTTAGAATTTCATATTACACACACAAAGTGCAAGCAAATCGGATACGAGCAAATCTGTTCAATATCATACGCTGAAACTTTAATACAAAGATCTGAACTTGAGTAAACAGGAGTGCTTGCTTCAGCTACGTGATGATAACAGAACGCAAATATTGAGAGCAGTTGAAAAATTATTTAGATTTTCTAAAATAACATAACATTACGCCTGTAATCTCCGAAGGATTAGGCAGAGGTGTCCTTGTATTACACCCATATTTAGCCAGTTATGTTTAAGTCCCATGTAATAGGGGGCGAGCCTATAGCCATAAACTGGGCATAAATCTAGACTCCGGGCTGCTACTGAGAAATTTCCTAATCGAAAACCCAATATCACTGCCCGACCTGGGAATCGAACACAATTCTAAAAATAAAAAAATATTAATAACGCACTCAATATAATAACGCACTCCGAGTACTGTTGCGGCTGCCGTGGCGTTGTAGTGCGTCAGGGATGTTTGGGGACAATAACATTGATGGTTTTGCCGCTATTATAAGAAAAAGATGCTGATGTCGCGTGTTCGCGGCAGCTCCAACAGTATTCTCCGTGTGTTCACAGATTGGTGGGATTCCCCGATGTTGCGGAGGTGGATTCAGTTCCACGAAGAAATTTAATTTTAATTGTTTTGTTAATATTTATCTGTACTAACAATAGATGATAAGTAAAATTGTTACTAACCCTATGGACATTTGTCTGAAATAAAAGTATTCTATTCTGTTAATACATTCCTAGATTATTGTGATCTAATACTGTTTGTTCTACCTATACCTATAATCATATTTCTTTCAGCATGTGCATTTTCAGTATAACATACAATGATCTTATTCTTGTACGAGGTATTTACTGACAAGATTTAATTTGTAACCAAGCTTCATATCATAATGCAATTTTTTTCTATAAGGTAATACTACAATGAGTTTTAGCCACTTACTCTTATAAATGTCTAATAAATTATCAGGCAGAAATTTGGCTAGGTAAAAGTTTAATAAACAGAGCATCAAATATCACGCGTTATTACCATATTTTTTTTGTCTTATATCCCGGTCAATTTTTAAACTAACTACGTATGAAGAATGTTATACAAGGGGCTAAAATTACCCATTATAAAAAACTCGGGAGTAAATAGAAACCGAGTTATATACGTATAGATTCACCATAAGAATAATGGCTTTTTCGTTTTTGTAGGCTCGTTGGTACCAGACAATTTTTTATTAAATATACTTTTTCCTAGAGGAAAATATGCTATTTTATCCTCGCTCTGGTACGCTACAATGACGAGCTTTTTGAGCAAGAGGAATGAAAAAGATATTGAGTCTGTGAACACTTCAGCCACAACGAAAATTTGTAATATTCAGATATTGTTTTGAACTTACCTTTCCAGTGCATCTCCAACTGCTTTCGATTGGTAAATATTTTTAGGAGGCGGCAGGTCATCCTCTTCCAAGTCTCTTTTATTACCAAAATAGAATATAGGCAACATCCAGCAAAACAACGTCCTCATAAACGTGTTTGGCACACTCTTTTGTTTAGGGGCCACATTCTTCGGAGGTACCCCATTTGTCGCGTCTTTCGCATCTTTCTCTGCACCCATTTTAACGATCGCAAATTTATTTAATTTAATAGTAACATCTAACTGTGAGCATACTATATTAGTGACGAGAGATGCGTGGAGCGTGCTCCTGCGCACGGCATGCGCGCTTCGTTCAGACTGACGGTATCGCGCGACTGAACCGCGGCCTTTACGCTCTACTTTAGTGATAATTATTATTTATGGTGAATACGACTATAATCTTTATTAGCCGCCTAATCAGGTCCAAAGGCGCGGCGATGATAGATATTTTTCAAATTACAATGCATCGTGACGTAGCAATTTAGTTAATTATGATAATGTTTACAGATGTTTGCGGGGGAAGTAACCGTGTGATGAAACACAACACAAGCTAGCAAAATCTTATGTATTCTTCTTACATTCAAAAACCGGCCAAGTACGTGTCTTCATCCCAAAAACCCACTTAACATTGTAGTTGAAAAACATGGTCTCCCATACATCTATATACGTTACGGTCAATTCTTCAACTGCAAACTTCAGTTGGTCGACGATTACTCGTTAATTTGTAAACCCTACTTAGCCGTAATAGCTTTCCTTTTAATTTCGTTATATACGTACCGTGTACCTATACTACTACCATGAATTTTTTCACATATCCAAAACCAACCATTTAGCTGGCAGGGGGGGGGGACACTTGACTCTAACAAAAAATAGCACTCAGAATTGAAAAATGTTTTTCACAGACCCACACAGCTTTCTAGGACTTACTGAGCTAAGCTGGGGACAGACGGACGGATGGACAGACAGAAAGACGGACATGGCGAAACTATAAGAGTTCCTTGTTTACTACGGAACCCTGAAAAACGGATAATGACATGAAATCATCGATATGGTTTACCGCGAACATTTCAGAAGCACTGCAAAAACGAGGCAATCGCAACAGCATCCTAAAAACATCATTGTATTGAACGCCCAGAACATCCAGTGACCTTTTCGGGTAGTTGACCCAAAGATTACCGGTGTAAAAACTCTAACAATAAGCTTTAAAAAGCTTAATCTTTTCTTGGGCAGTTCCCTGAGCAAATCTTCGCGTCAACATATTACACCTCACTGCTAGAGCCCTGCGCTCCCTCTCAATGTCACTATGTAATACTTGAATAAGAATGGTATTGCTATATTTTACCAAAATTCAAAGACGAGTTCGCACATAACACATATATTTTGAAAATATACAAATCACGTTCGAAACTACGAGTACCTACATGACGTTGCGGCAGTTCGACTGTGGATTGACTTCTGTCTCCATATTTCTACGATGGATATCAAGTAGGTATTCCAAAATATTCTACCAAAGCGACGTGAGCTGTCAGTTCTACTCATGAAATATTGCGCACGTAGACCATACACGTTCTTCGTGACTTTGACTTTTAAAAAATATGTAGGTATATCTATCTTGATACGATGGCTGTCCACAGACGATGGTATTTTTTTTTTCTTTTTTTATCCTTTTTGGTCCCACTGCTGGTCAAAGGTCGCCCGTCCTTTACAATTTTCTTTATATTTGACCTTCTCCGGCCAATCAGTCAGGAACGAGTCCATCATCATTCTTATTTCGATATTTTGTTTTTACGTTAGTGTTTTGTTCTTTGTTTCTAATTATTTTTTCTATCCTCATTACGAGTAAAAAATCTTTTTAAACCGTATATTTAAGGAGCTATTTTTTATGTAAGTGCTGTGTACGCCTGTAAGTGACTAATTCACCATAACTCAATGCTTATGTTATTTTTTATTATGTTCATGTTTCTAGTAAATAGGACGCCCATTTCTTCCCGTGGGTGTCGTAAAAGGCGACTAAGGGACTTACTAGAGAATGGGCAGCAGCGTTCTCTATGCATTTTAACACCACACACGATCGCTAACCCGCCTGCCAAGCGTGGCGATTATGGCAAACCCCTCTTTAGGGGAGGCCTATGTCCAGCAGTGGACGTCTTTCGGCTGAAATGATGATGATGATGAGGTCGTTGGTTTACCTTTCAAATAAAATAAAATAAAATCAGGAAATCGTCATACGCCAGCGTTTCTTACTCTGCCGACGCGACGCACGTCTTTACGCACCCACTGTGTGGCAATCCTGGCCTATCTGTCCTGATACATGCTATAAGTTGGGACCCAGCAAATAGTATTACAATCCATAGCATAATACACAATGTTATATATTATATCCACGATAGATTCGAAGTCTATTGGAATTTACATGTTATATCTAATCTTTATTCGTTTATTTTTAAAGTGGTTGGTATCAATAAATTGTTCCCATCAAGTGTTAGATAGTATTTTTTTTGACACTTTACATAATACTAGCTGAACCTGCAGCTCTACCCGTATGATAAGGTTTGAGAAGACATGACAAAGATTCATACAAGAAACTACGAAAATAATAAATAAATAAAAAAAACGATTATTCCGCTGGTCCGAAAATGTTTGTACACACGGCTTCACATCAAGCTATACATTTCCAGTATAAGCTGATCTCGCATTGTATAGGATGAGAGGTAGCGTATACTGGAAATGTATAGCTTGATGTGTAGCCGTGTGTACGTGACTCCAACTCGCACTTAACTGGTTTTTTGTTTCTAGCATTCACACATTCACGATTTTGATTTTAATGATACAGGAATTATGTTGTAGATACGTTTGCCTGATGAATGTTATTTTATTTATTTATTTATCAAGGCACTAAGTCCCAATCACAACACATAGTACATAAAATTAAAATAACATAAAATTAAAACAAACATCATTTTACCATTAAAATACAATACATTAAAATTAAATTAATATTTAATAAAAAATAAAAAAACACTTTTTTTATAACATTGAACACCTGTCTTTATCGTCGTTAATGCAATGACTCGAGTGTTTTACTTGTTTAGCAATAGGTAGGTATATCAAAACTATTAAGAGTTAGTAACAATGTCTATTTGGATTAAACTAATCTATATTATTATGATACAGCGATTTGATAAAAGGACTGACGTGTACCTACGCATGTCTATCTGTTATCTACCTTCAATACTACAATAAAATACAAATGGAACTACTTTTTATCCTAAAAAGCTAAGGGATAGGAAAAATAACCGAATTGCTGAATGGATTGATGTGAAACCATTAGGTACTGTAATGTGGTTTCGGCAACATATCATAGTGAACACTGTGAACAGCACTCACTAAGCCCGAGCCCTATTTGCTCTTTTCGTCTCATCCCGTAAAACCAAAGATTTGATAATGTCAAGGTAGAATAGATTATCACCTAATACTGTAATGCCTAATCCTACCTAGTAACGGCAAAAACAGTGGAACATTTGGACAGGTTTCTGTACATATTTACAGTACCCTAGCGAAGTAGCGGGCACAGCAACATTAAATACAATACATACCTACAAACCATTATTTTAATTTTCCTTCTCATTTATTTATTTTTTGTTTAAATTGTTTAGTAGAAATACATGTTACTTGCCTGTTTATTTGTATGATGTGGGGCCTGGTGACCTGTAATACAGGTTTTTTCTAAAACCTACTTCAGGCACCAGCTCTCACAATGTGAATTTTTATAGTTCAAAACTGTCAAAACTGTTGAGTGCATACATAACCAACATAACCATTGTGAGAGAAAATAAATAAACTAATTATTATTATATATATTATTAAACAATTTTTTTTTTACATTGTTCTTCTGCAGAATGTACACACGGCTACACATCAAGCTCACACAACAACGCTGATCTCGCACCGTACGGAAATCCTATACAATGCGAGAGCAGCTTATACTGGAAATGTATAGCTTGAGGTGTAGCCGTGTGTACGAAAAAGGATGGTAAGTCCATAATTAGTATAAATTAAGTCTAAGGCTCGTACTTATAGAACGTTACTCAGTACTGCATTACTTAAGACGCATATATATGCCAGTGACCTTGTGTGGTTCGCTTGCGTGTTCTGTACTGAGCTCACGCAACGAGTCGTACGTTCAGCCAGTAATAGGACTCGCCCATCAAGGAGTGCTGTCCCCAATTTGACGCAGCATAAATTTATTATACACAAAACAAATGGTATTTTAATAAAACGCTTAAACTAAAAGATCAATAATTACATTATCTATAAATTGGTGAAGGTTTCAGAAAAATACGCTTGGTAGATTTTGCGCCATTCTCAGTTTTTTATCTGCGTTAGACATAACTTTACAAATTAATTTCCCTATGTAATATAAGCATAATCTATAATATTCACATATTAAATTATTGAGAAAATGCTCTAATTTAACATAATAATTATTTTATTCAAATCATTAACACTACTCGTTTTTACGTGATCTTCAGTATAAAATCATTAAAATCAGTTATCGTCGCCTTAAGACTAAATTCAACCAATCCAATGGCTTGAATCTAAGTAAAGTAAGTCTGCTCTCAAAACGGTGAAGGAAAACATCGTGAGGCATGTCCTAGAACAAAAAATTCGAATACATGTGATATCCACCAACCCCCACTGGGCCCGCGTGGTGGATTACGGCCCACTCCCTCTCACAGAAAGAGGAGGCCTGTGTCCCAGCAGTGGGAACATCATAGGCTGACTATGTATGTATATAAGTCTAAGTAGTGCAAAGATTTTAATTTCATGGCTAGTTACCATCTCTTTTGTTGACAACATATAGCAGAATATAGCGGCTCTTCATAACTCTTCGACGGGTGGAAGACAAGAGACGAGCTACTCCAACTCCTCAACACCTAAAAAGATACTCTCCTAAAAACTGTACTACACTTCTTTATATTGTAACACAAGATCGTAGGATATTTTTGGATACAGTTTGTTAAATCTCTTTCATAAATTTAAACCTTCACAGTTTTTCATCACAGTGATTATTGCTACGCAAACTATGCCGATACAGTTTAAAATCGTTTACGATTTAATCTGTCTTTATTCTAAACGGGTTAAGGAGAACCATCGCGCTAGCTACTTATGTTAGTTTAACACAGGTAGTTACGTAACTCCTCTACTTTGATATTATATAGCTTTACACGTATTATTGTTATTATGTTGGCTGAACGTGACAAGATACGATATTAATGCGTCTCTTGCTCGTATCACTAGGGCTTCTGCTTACTTAGCGGACGAAGGGAGCGTGACGATACATAATCACACGTCACACTTCATATACATCATAATTGTCCTTAATTTAAAAACCAAATTGTCTGTCCTACTCCCACCTCGTAAGCCTGCTCCCATGCTCTCAAAACGAATTGTCTATTCCGCCTCGTAAGCCTGCTCCCATGTTCTCAAAAATAATTATCTGTCCTACTTCGTAACCCAGATCCCATGCTCGTCTGTCCCACCTCGTAAGCCTGCTGCCATGCTCTCAAAACGAATTGTCTGTTCCGCCTCGTAAGCCTGCTCCCATGTTCTCAAAAATAATTGTCTGTCTTAGTTCGTAAGCCAGCTCCCATGCTCGTCTGTCCCACCTCGTAAGCCTGCTCCCATGCTTTCAAAACGAATTATCTGTCCCACCTCATAAGCTTGCTCCCATGCTCTTCTATCCCACCTCGTAAGCTTGCCCCCATGCTCGTCTGTGCCACCTCGTTAGCCTGCTCCCATGCTCTCAACACGTCAACAATTTAAAACGGTTTATCGTCCCGTAGGGCGTAAAAACATAATTTCATTTTTTGCCTTGTTTGTTATTGCGTTCACAGCGTGTGTCGGTCCACTGACTTTCAACGTACTTTTAACGAAACTCGCGAAATAAATAACACCCTTACAGGAAAGCGATACGCATTCGGGAAGCGCGCACAATAACGCGAAGAGCGACACAATGAGTATAAAGATAAAACCAAAAGGTTTGTGCATTTTAATTAAACGTATATTCGACCTTCATTTTGCTGAACACATAAGGGTACGGAAAAGTAAATAACATAAGTAAATACTGTTTACAGAATTCGAAACGTTTGTGGAGGAGGTAGGCATTTAGACTCTCAAATGTTGCGTCTTGTATTACGTTTCGCAATTGTTGCTATATAATTTGAAACTGCTAGGTTCGAACCAGACTTAGTTAAACGAAGTAATAGCTGAGTTTTTGTTATAACTCATTATATACCATTATATAAAACTAATTCGAGTTACGACAGTCCTTTTTAAAGATAACAAAAACATAATTAGGGATGATGTATGTTAGTGTCATAATTATTTGATGGTAGTCCTACCAACGCCTTTACTTTTTGTTGATTAAAAGGCCGACTCAGCAAAACAACCTAAGGTTTATAAGGAAAACGGCATCGTCGGATGGGGCAAGACAGTGATGCATGCTGAGACTCGTAAGGCCTAGGACGGCACTAGAGGTCGTAAGTATCAGGCGGCACGCATTGCATGCAACCAACCCGACAGCCAGACAAAAAACGTTTACAAGAATTTTATCAAATTGAGGCAAAGATAATTTTTTTTTGTTGTTTAAATAATATTAAACAGTCTGTGGGCCCAATATTTTTGACGCAGTCTGCACCTGTCCATTGTATTTAAGACACCTACCCCCTTATTACAAAACAAGGTTTATTTTCAGACCCGGGTTTAAAACATGGAGCTATTATTGAATTTCGAACTTTATTCCGACTATGGTAAAGTTCATATACACAAAACTGACAACTTTGTACCGAACTAAGTTTTCAGTTTTGTAAAAAGAACGGTATTTCAATCACTGTTACGTTCTTATTACAAAAACTGACTCCATGGCTTAAGCCATGTCAAATATAAATCTTGTTTTGTAATAAGGCGGTCAATGTTTTCAAGAACCATTAACTTAACTTTTACTTATTATATTCATCATCATCATCATTTCAGCCGAAAGACGTCCACTGCTGGACATAGGCCTCCCCCAAGCACCGCCACTTCGACCGGTTCTGTGCTTCCCGCATCCAGCGGATACCTGCAGCTTTCACAAGGTCATATAGGGTTATTATAAAGGGTTATTATATTAAGCATATTCTATAGTAGGTATTGCTCTTTTGGAATCAGGGGGCCTACTCCGAAGTGATAATCCGAATGTTCGGCCGTTTGTTACTTCAAAAGTTGCCTTATTTGACTTTGAATCAGCCACAGTCAGCCGTATTCATGAAACGGCCGAATATTCGGCCTATACTTCAGATTTATATTCGGAGGAGACCCCCGAAATCAATCATCATTGCAGCCGAAAGACGTCCACCGCTGGACATAGGCCTCCCTTAAAGGGGGGGGTTTGCCATAATCGCCACGCTTGGCAGGCGGGTTGGCGATCGCAGTATGGTGTTAAAATGCATAGAGAACACTGCTGCCCATTCTCTAGTAAGTCCATTAGTCGCCGTTCGATACCCACGGGAAGAAATGGGATGGTGCTATTCTTTACGTCCGACACCAAACGGGCAAGAAGGCAGAAGTCAGTAGAATTTAGTAAATTCCTATTACAGAATTTTCTTAATGCACAATTCTTATCCAATGCAACTATCTATTACGATATCACCCCACATCTGTAACTGAAACCACGCTGAAAACAAACACTGCATACTGCCGACTAATCCAATATGTGTTTACCTTTAATAAATGAGATTAATTTGCTATCAGACAGTGCAATTCACGTCAGAACTATTTACTTTAGGAAGTGTGTAACGAACGATAATTGCACAAGTATGAGTTACTGGCTTGTTTACCTGAAACTACGCAAAATAATATTGTGATTGGCAAAGTTGAGATTGCCAATTCCTTTTTATTAATTTCCAACATTAACCGAATGATAACATGATTAAAATAATTATAAAGATCATATCAGCCGCAGCTGTCGTCGTCTGCTAAATATTGGACTCCTATCTGACTGTTCCGTAGAATAGGCGCTCACCGACGAATATTGTAGTACAACAGATTGTCTAATCTGATAACTGTGATTACCAACCAATCACAGTTATCAGATTAGACAATCTGTTGTTTTTCATTATTTGACATGAAAGTATGCTAACTTATTATTGGGTACAGATTCAAAATGTATCTAAGGCCCGTACTTATAGAACGTTACTCAGTACTCAAGCATTACTTAAGACTAGATTCAAGCCATTGGATTGGTTGAATTTAGTCTTAAGTAATGCTAGAGTCCGTTTGGGGCCGGACGTAAAGAATAGCACCATCCCATTTCTTCCCGCGGGTGTCGTAAAGTAAAAGGCGACTAAGGGACTTACTAGAGAATGGGCAGCAGCGATCTCTATGCATTTTAACACCATACTGCGATCGCCAACCCGCCTGCCAAGCGTGGCGATTATGGCAACCCTCCCCCCTTTAGAGGAGGTCTCTGTCCAGCAGTGGACGTCTTTCGGCTGAAATGATGATGATGATGAATGCTTGATTACTGAGTAACGTTCTATAAATACGGACCTAAGTTTAGTATGTTATTTTAAAAGATAAAATCTCGTCACGTTGATTCTCAAGAAAACACACATGCTTTGGTTAGTAACAAAAACATTAATTAAATTCTAAAAAACATCCTTTTTGGAAAAAAACCTTTTTCTTAGAAAAATATTAACGTTTCGATTTAAAGACATTTTATTTTCTCAAAGAACAATTAAATACAGTTCACTTATAGAGAAACTTAAATAAATTACCAATGGGTTGTAGTTTACATTAGGTACGACGTTCAAGGCGTCCATGAAATAGAACACCATATTTTCTGTGATAAAATATAAAGCATATGTACACTAAATAAAATACAAAACAGCTAAGCTTATGTGTCTATTATGAAAAACTAAACTTATGTGTCTAATATATAATTTCTAAGACCTTTTTTAAATGTTGGTATGCTTGTACACTCTCTAACTTTTTTAGGTAGTCTATTGTATAGCCGGACCCCCTCATACTGTATAGTTTTCCTGCCGTACAGGGTTCTCACTCTTTGTACTTCTAGGTCGTCTTGATTTCGGGTAATAAATCTATAAGTCTTTTGTGTAAATGAAATATTTGTGTGTATGTTGGTCTTAAGGATCTTTCGGATAGTCATGCATGTATGGTATGTGTACAATAGTTGTAGGTTAAATAATTTTGTTTTTTTGTAGAGTAATTCTGTAGGTGTATAGTAGTTATAATTGAAGAGGACTTCGATGATTTTATTTTGTGTTCTTTGTAGGTGTTGTTGATTTGTTTTTGCAGTTTTTGCATTTGAGTTTGCCGGTCCCGGCTTAAAAAAATACAGCTTCTTTACGTGTGTCTAATAGATCTTCCAACGTTTATAATAGACTACATAATAGTTTCTGAGGTTGATTTCACAATGTCTACAGAGGAAACAGCATGAGAGTAAGTGTGAGTGTAAAGTTTGTAAAATTGAACTCAGTGACCCGTCAAAACTCGGTTCACCTATTTTTATAATATAACCTCTTGAAAAGCAAGATTCCATTTAAAATTCTTGTTTGAAAACGAGCTACGGTTGGGGTAATATGTGACAACAAAAATCTTCAAATCTGCATCTATTGAAAGATCTAAGAAAAAACTATTCGCGTTGTTTATTTATTTATTGCGATTAGTCACACATTCATTCTGCTTAGCCTTTTCCCAACTATGTCGGGGTCGGCTTCCAGTCCGGATGCTGCTAAATACCAGTATTTTACATGGAGCGACTACCTATCTGACCTCCACAACCCAGTTACTGGGTAACACGAAACCCATTGGTAAGACTGGTTGTCAGACTTTCGGGCTTCTGACAACCCGTAACAACTGTCAAAGATCTACAAGGACCAACGGTTTCACGTTCTTTCCGAGGCACGGAGGGGTCTTGGTATTTAAAGATGGTCACCCATCCACGGACCTACCGCGGCAAGCATAGCTTAACCTGATCGATCGACTCGTACGGCTGTTATTACTTAGCCCCAAGCCCTCGCGATTTGACACACATTATTAAAACAATTTGTGAATTTGTGTGTTTTTTTTTTTTTTTTTCAAGTTTTCATATTCGAAAATGAAAACTTTATAGGTACCAAGTAAAATTTTTTGGTTGTGATTCTCAGTATAAAAGCATCGTTAACTTCAACGATGAAATGCCGAAAGCTTCGCGACAATATTGCTTAAACTTGTCCTCACTATAAGCAAGAGTTATGTTTCATCTGGGTATCGATGTTGATTAAGATATATTTTAGTTACATATTTACATAATGATTTCACTCTCAGATTACTTGGGACGGGAATGTTTGCGAAGTATTGACTGGTAAACAGATCATGCATTTTTTTATTTATCTAACCACTTGTACATAGGAACATTTATGTGTAAAACTACACTTATGTAAATGTTTTTGAAGTAAGTTTGTCATTTCCAATTTTTCGGTATCTGGCTAAGAATAAATGTTTCTAAAATCTGGTTTATTTTTATGTTAGACTGAATGCATACGTAGAAATAGGTTAAACGCCTACAAATGCTTTACTCATAAAATTACATAACACCCTTATGAGTTACAAGCTAAGTAACTATGTGCTATTTTTTTTTACTGTGGTTTAAGAAAGTAGTCGTCAACAAAACTTCTCAATGAAAAGAAAATATCAATAAAGAAGAAGGGGAAAAAATACTCGGTGTGCTATTTCACGCAGGGTCAATCAAGCCAGTCATTGTTTTCCATTTAACACAAATGTTTAACATCCGTCCATCATTGACCTAATAAATCCTTTTAGTGGAGAAAATATAATGTAGGGCAAGGTCATCTGTCAATAATAAAGGATGGTGCGTATCGGTGGTATGGTGGTCGGCGATGGTGAGCGGGCGAGCGGGCGGGCGAGCGCAGAGTGCGGGTATGCGGCGCTGGGGCGCTCTGGGGCGCTGAGGGGCCGGCCGCTCGCCGCGCACCGCAGTATGACGCGGCCCGCGAGTCGCCCGCCCGCGCCCCGAGCGACACCGCGCGTCACCTGCACACCGACACCCGACACGATGTTAACGAACTGCATCTACTACTAAACATATATCATGTGTCCTAAAACAATCGTGCCTTTCAATTTAAAAAATAAAATCGTTAGGTAATTATTTTATGAACCTATCGATGCGGAAACTTTTCGTAAAAGTGAATGTTCATCAGTGGAGTTAGAAAGACTAATCAAATTATAAAACTTGAACTGGAATCTTGCAAAATGTCTTAAGACACTCTATAAATCGCTGTCTGATATTTATGTCGAAGTGATTTGACGAACAAAGAAATGTGTTTACAAAGAAAAGTAACGTAGCAACGGATGTCATATTAATATCAGTAAAATTATGTAACGTCTTTAATTAATTCAGCATGGCGTATTATTAAGAAGAGTTGGCGTAGAAGTCTAAATAAAAAACAATAGAAATAGTTCATGTTTAACCGGCAAACTAACCGAATGTAGGTTACGAACAAAAGTAGTAAATAAGTAATGATCCTATTGTTTGTCTACTTTGTTTCATGACAGATCTGTGTAGTAAACATTTAGTAAGTTTAATAGTAATTCTTAATAATAATTTTAAGTGCAACGTGTGTGTGATTAATAATAATTTAATGTAATTAAGTTTAAGGTAACAACATTTATGTAAATTGAATTAATATTACACACATTCTTGATAGATATTAAAATGCTGATAGGAAAACGAATTACAGACAATTTTAAACATAAAAAATCCAAAGATCATTTCAATTTACGCGTATTTGAATTTCAGGTCCAATGAAATGTAAAATAATAATAATAACTGACAAACAAAACGATATATCAGTAACATAATAAACTTACCAAATAAACATAAACAATGCTAGAAACATAAGGACGATGTATAATATAATATCACTGAACATATGTAAATATTGTAAAAATGTATGTGTAAATGAGGACAAATAGTGTTAAATTATATTATTAAACTCACGACGATCAGTTGTGGTCATGGAAAACGGTGCCTTAAAATATGGGAGCAACAACAACAACAATGAGATCATTGAGGAGAAGGTGGTGAGTACTTCGTTAGCTTCACTCTTAGACCCTCTTGTGTTCTACAGCCGCGCTTTTCAACTTTCAAACTTATATGTACTACGTATACAACACATGCATAGCCTAAAATATATGGACGCGGAAATACGGCGACGGGTTGTTACGGGATTTTGAATGCATTCACACCAGTTAAAGATTTTTATCAAAATAAATCTACGTATATTTAACGTAGTTGGATTTAATCTATACCTAAAACCTCTAACTGTAAAACAAACAACGCCAATTGTATATTATTATTCTCAAATATGTCAATAAATATTAACTAGCAAAACGCGTCAAACATTATAATATTAAAAAGAGATTTTTTTACTTTTTACAGATGAGTCTATTAGAGTATAATATATCATACATACACACATAAACTCACGCCTTCATCCCAAGGGAGTAAGCAGAAACTATAGAACACCACCTGCTACGCTCCTTGCATATACTTCTTTTGCTTCATTTACGTTCATACATCTGGTTATACACGCACGCCGGTTTCCAGTACTACGCACCTGACCTTTCTGAAGAACATCACCAATTAGGTCACTTTAAGTCCTCCTAGGGTATCACCACCCGGCGTTTCCACTCACATCTGCCTTGTAGATACCTTTTGTTAGTCGCCTTTCATTGATCCTCTCAACATGACCAAACCATCTAAGCATATTCTTTTAAATTTTAATCTTAATCTTTCTTTTAATAAACCCCACCGTTGCCTTATCATATCATTTTTCAGCCTATCATTTAACGCATTTACATAGCATTTATTCTACTTTCATGCTTCTTTTGCCACACCCAACATTCACTTCCATACATATGTGTAGGCACCAGCACACCATTATGAACACCCAGTCGTGCCTTTTTGGGCATCGACTGGTTGTTCACAACCACATGTATAGCACCATTCACTTTATTTCTCGCATTTACTCTCCTTTCCACATCTTCATCAATCTTTTCATCCATTGTAAACTGACTTCCCAAATATACAAACTCACTAACTTGCACCACAATCTTATCATTTATTGTCACATCAAACACCCATATATCCTCTTCTCTTTCAAACACCATGACCTACGTCTTATTCACATCTATATTCATCCCTTTCATCTTATATGCTTCATCCATCACAATAGAAGATGCAAAACATGTTGACCCATGTCTTGCAGCTGTTCTGCTGACGATGCAAGTAGAACTTGATCATCTGCGTAGAGAAGGCATTTGACAGGCAACTCATTCATTATCAACCCGCACTCACCGTCTTTCAAATCTATCAGACCACTATCCAACTACAAGCTGAACAGCTACGCTGACGCTACACAACCCTGTCTAACACCCCTTGAGATGCAGAACCAGTCTGTGTAAGCTAACATTTATCCTAACAAAAGCACTGGATCCTTGTATAAAGATTTCAGTACCCGTACTAAACGCCAGTCCACACCATACACGGATAGTGTAGACCACAGTTCTTCCCTCCACACACTGTCATAGGCCTTCCCCAAGTCAACGAAAGCCTTTCTTGTGCTTTGCCAGATGTTTTTCGGCTTTGCACCTTAAGAAGAAGATCTGATCCATACAGCCCATCCCCTCTCTAAATCCTGCCTGCACTTTCCATCTGTAATTATATATCATTCGTGTATATTCTCTATTTTCCGTGTGATGCCGGACGTAAAGAATAGCACCTTCCCTATTTCTTCCCGTGGCATGGGTGTCGTAAAAGACGACTAAGGGATTAGAGAATGGGCAGCAGCATTCTCTATGCATTTTAACACCATACTGCGATCGCCAACCCGCCTGCCAAGCGTGGCGATAATGGCAACCCCCGCTGCTTGGGGGAGGCCTATATCCAGCAGAGGACGTCTTTCGGCTGAAATGATGCTGATACAAACAAACTAAATTATTTTCCCTAACTTTTACAATAGTTATTATATAAATATATTGAAGGCTGAGTCCATCAATCCAAATGCTTTGAGTGATAAACCAAGGTGTCGCTAACTGCTATATTAATCTCAACAATTATTAAATTGTTTACGTTGCGTAATTGTTGACATTTACTTTTTAATACCATGCTTTCAAATACAATTATGTGCGTGTTTATAATTGGCGTTGCTTCTTGTATCAGTATTAATTTACTCGGGACTATTCAAATTAAATTCATGAAATAAATAGCATGCTAATTTGATAGCAATTAATAAATAAAGCCTAGTTTTGAGATTACGTGCCAATAAGTGCTGATATCTAATGAACTGAACCCGCGTAGACCCCGCTACGCACGTAGCCGTGCGCCTACGCTCGTAGCCGCGTTGATGTTTTTTTTTGCGAAATCTGCAACTCTGCATGCAGGGCTTGGCAATAACATGCGTAGTCATTATTTTTTCCAGCAATCTTAATTTTTCATATTGTACTACATTTTTTTTTATTACTTATATTTTTTTTTAAGAATGTTTTCAAAATCAGTTATTATAATCACCAATTTAATTTTATGTGTCAAAACACGTTCAATAAAACTACCTTAATTCTAGAGGAAGATGACCTAAAACATGTTCTATTCCCAGTATAAAAATACCCTCACATGCAACTGTGTATTTTAAAACCAAATCACATTACAGCTGTCGCGCGGGACTTTAAACGCCGCTGATGCAGTTACTACCGGGTTTTCCATTTACTTAGTACGTTACCTTCTTCTTTTATTGCTCTCCTTCTTTTTTAATGTGTTGGCCATTACTGGCACAGTGATAAAAATAAGATCTACCTGCCCAATATCCGTGAGTAGACCAGTTGCCCGTTGCTAATGTCATCGTGAGATTAGCTGGATAGTTTTGATTAAGATAAACTAGTAACCCGCCCCTGCTTTGCACGTTTTTACGTCTCGACAAAACATCAAGATTCTCTGTTATAAGTAAATTTAATATGAATAATTTATAGACATACCATAACCTTCCGCAATTAATTTTTCAAATTCCTCGAAAACTGGTTCATATCGTACTACGATTATGTTCACAATGCAATGTATTTCACACGCGTGCGATTTTTTATTTTCCAACACGTGTGCGGGAATAAAAATTGCCACAGATAACTTATACCTATACTTAGTCCAAATTGGATCAATGCCTCTATTCACACCGTCTCGCGCCCAGAGACGGTCCTCTCTATTCAGAGGTGACTTTTTTTAAATCTCGGCAAAAATGCTTCTTTACAGCGTTAATATTTTTGGAATATTACAATAATGTTTATAAATAGAATATGTACCATGATTATTACAATAAAAAAAACGTTTATGAACAAATTAACATTTATTTGTGTTCTAAACTCAAAAATATTTTAATTTTCTCTTTTTTCATATTAGGCTGTTTATCGGCTTTATACCTTTGCTTCTCCTTCAACCTGGCAAAAGCAAAGCGCGAAAAAAAACGAAAATTAAATCATAGTTTCCTAATATTCATACTAAAAATATTTTTCGTTAATTTATTTTATTTCTTCAAAAGTGTATTGAAAAACATCGTTTAATACACGTGGACATTTTTTATTGCAATTCGCGGCTCAAAAACAACCTCGCCTACGGCTCGGGTGTTAATTCCGCCTCGAATGAAATAACAAACATTCTCCACTTGTATCAAAATGTACTATTCTAAATGATGGTGACAACTGCATCAAAATCCGTTGCATAATTTAAAAGAACAAGGCGGTCACAGACAGACACGAAAAGTGACTTTAATTTATAATACAAAAAAAGCATATCTACAACGTGCCGATACCATGGCAACATCAATTTAACTCACGGGTAGGTCAAGTGGCCAGTAATCATAAAAATATAATAAGTTAATATACTTTGTAAATAAAAAACATACAAACAAACTAAATAATAAAGCTCTCTCTTTCCTTCAATTTACCTACTCTTTGCACGTTATTCGTTTTAATTTCATTGATGCGATGTCCTGATCCGTGAACCTGGCAAATTACCTCTGCGCTGCAGTTCTTTAAGTACAGGTTGTAGAAAATTCTATTTTTGATAATTGTTAATACATCAATAAATAATAACGTTTAATGAAATTAAAATATTTTCATTAAAAAAGAAACCGCGAAACCGAATAGGTCTATTAAATTAATTTCGCCATTAAAGAAAGAAAGAAATAAGAGAGAAAATACATTTATTTAGCACAGACTAAAAGGCACAATCTAATATACAGCAGATAAAAATAAATAAAAAATCAAACAAGTAAAAAGTGTAAAAACGTGATTTAAGAAATTAGCAGTAAAGTGTGCCTCACGGCTGCGCCAAAATGGCCCAGTTCAATAAAAAAAAAAAAAAACAGAAAAAAAAGCGGCACGCTGTATATGTACTACATATATAACTGATACAGATAGATGATAATAATAGATATAAGATTAAGACACCACTGGAAATAAGGGTAGAAATGCAACATACTTTTCTTTTCTTTCTGTCCTAAACAAAGTAAAAATCCAATGCCAAAATCAATTATCAATGTCCGAATGATTTATTCTCTTAATTAATTAAAAACGGACACACACTTCTCTATGTATTTATTATTCTAGCGTATGGCACTTATGGGTTGCAGCTGAAAATCGGCGTCAGGTGGTACACCTTGTGTCGTCATCTGACATTATGCTGAGCTGAGGCCTTTTTGAAATTTATAATAATTGTGTTTTTATAGTTACAAAGAAAGAAAAATGCGTGTATTGGCATTACAGCAAAAAGTACACAATGTTTTGCTGTAATGCCAATAAACGCATTTTTCTTTCTTTTCTTTCTTTCTTTATTTACAATGAAAACCCTTCCATATTGAGCTCTTTGCTAGTTATTTTAATTTAAACCACTTTCAGAAGTTATGCGAATCTTTACTCGATCAGCATTTTCCTCTTTAGAACAACAAACCACAAACTATAATGAAACTGGGGGAAGGATTTAATATCCCTGTAACGTCTATATAATAATAAGTATATACTGCTTTGGATTAGGTATGACATTTTGCCGCCGGTCCCTGAGGAATTACGACCATCAAGTTTAAGACTCGAACAACGACAGCTTGTAACACAAATATTATGTGTTTGTCACCGTTTCCGATATAAAAGTATAATGCGCGGCAAACCGTTAAAGTGCAGATTATCTGGATAATTGGATGATTATAAATACTGTAAGAGACAGACCCGTTAATGTGCCATCTAGTTCTTAAAGGCTTTTAAACTTTCTAGTATCAAATATGATAGTGATCATGTGCTTCAATGGATGGTCTTAGTATTGGTATAATCATCTCGGTTGCCAGAAGTTTCGGTTAAAGCAATATATTGTTAACACTCACTAGCTTAAGAAAGATGGAAGGTCTGTACCTTTCTTAAGCTTGTAATCCCGTACTCTTCACACATGAAGACTGGGCACTCGGTCTCTGTATGCTGGGATTTATACTATCTTATAACGTATTCAGTTCCAAATACCGTGCACTGAAAAAAAGTGTTTGCTTTAACAAAAATCTTGTTTAATGTGATCACGCATCTTGACTCCATACGAGCCTAACAAGATCTTGACTTCTGAAGCTAGGAGAACATTGTTAAATTATCATAGTTCAGTCTACTAAGTAATGAATTAGTTTAATTACGGGTAGTTATTTAATTTAACTCAAATGTTGGCCAGTTTAAGAATGATATAATGCTAACAAGTTGCTTGTTACCATCAACTTTAATTATTATTTGATATACAAAAGTGAAGAAGTAAAATCAAACATAGCATGTATGATGTAACAAAGACCGGTGATTATTCTGTACATGTCACATTGTCGATATACTTAAATAAAATGAATTTGTTCTGGCAAATATCGCACCTCCGCTGAAATAGTGTCGTAAGTCAAAAAAATCAGTCATAAGTATGACACTATTTGACTTAAGATTTTGAAGTTTTCTAAAACAAATGGAACATTATAAGAGTTTTAAATTTTTTGAGTTCTGACACTATTTGAGTGGAGGTGCGATATGCAATCTTGTTTATAGAAAATAAATAAATAATGATTCCAAACATTTAAATGCCAACTAAGAGAAAATGTATCTTAGTTAGCTCGCATTATTTTCAGTGTGTTATCTTTCTTGACTCAATCAACGATTTGATACTTACTACACAATTTCTTAGTCATTCATCAACGTGAATTGTTTATCACTAGCTTTCACTCTCTTCTTAGGCCATGTGGTTAATGATTTCACCCCTTTCTAAGTCGTATTTCCAATCGTGCCGTCTCTGTTGAACCTTACGTTATACATGGAAATTACACGTTTCTGCCGCTATATATTTCAATCAGTCGCTCAATCAATCAACTAGGTCTTACACCAGATTAGAATTAAGTAAAAAATTTACTAAACCACTAGCGAACGATTTGTTTAACGCTTACTGTACGGAATTTACATTTTTTTCCATAGGATACGTACTTATTTATAACATAACTAGCTGCGCCCCGCGGTTTCACCCGCATAAGTCTCGACCCCGAAGTAATATCGCAATAAAAAGTATTCTGTGTCCTAATCCAAGTCATGGTCTACGTACCCATGTGCCAAGTACAATATGCAAAGTACAATATCAACCTTTAGCTCCGGTAAAGTGAGAGGGGAGTGGTTTGAGAAAATCACGCAAGGAACATATATTTGTATGGACTAGAATCCTAATGTTCTTAGTCTGAATGTTTGTGCATGTGCCCGTTAGTTCTCTAATCACTGTAAAATTATACAAAGGGAGCAAAGTTCCTATTTTATTAAACATTGTTTTTGGTACGGGTGCGTTTGGTTTGGGCCGGTCTGAGGATGTTTTCGCTCCTTAGCAACTTATATTCATTCATCAGCGTATTTGCTAATCAGGGTTTATAGCCAGAACGCAGCTGGATCATGGTGATAAAATGCCTCATTTCACAGCGAGATCCATTTCAAAATATTACTTCACGTCTAACTCTGTTAAAATCACGCACCATACTGCAGAACTCAGTGTGCCATACCTTGCGCCTTGCCCCGCACCCACGCGCGATGGCGCGTGTTTGTCTGCATGAAGACGCGTGATCTGCAACACTGCGCGTGAATGCGTTTCCTGTGTGTTGCACTACGCGCGTTTTCAATATAAAGAGAGATACTTTCAAGCAACGTAAGAACACGCACTCCCGCGCTACGCTGCGTAATGCGGTGCGAATCGCCTTAATCTACTCAAATGTAATAATCGTATTCCTATTAAATATTATTCAAGACAGCAGAGTCAAGTAACTCATCTTGTTTCACTAGAGTTAGACACGTACCCTATTTTTTGCTTATTACATGTGCAGCTTTGTAACTAAGTACACAATTTCAATCGCAAAGTAGGTACATAAAGTCACTAACCACGCTCGATATATTGAGTAGATTACAGACAGACAAATAGAATGTGACTTCAAAACTTATGTTTGCCGGCGAAGTTTAGCTATGAGTTATACGAACTAGGGATGCCACCTAGTTCGTATAACGGTCTATTAGATATCTGTTCTCTAAATATCTAAGAGATTGATTTGCGAAATACAAACTTGATTTTTACAATTTTAATCTCATGTAAATGAACTGTATCATGTTCTTATGACAAATAAAGGTTCTCTATACCTCTGTTCTGTTTACGGAACGGAAAAAGTTATTTTATGTTTGAAAAGAATACATCAGCGTTCCGTTTGGTACCGGACGTAAAGAGTAGCACCATCCCATTTCTTCCCGTGGGTGTCGTAAAAGGCGACTAAGGGGCTACCTAGAGAATGGGCAGCAGCGTTCTCTATGCAATTATTTTTTTAAACCATACTGCGGTCGCCAACCCGCCTGCCAAGCGTGGCGATTATGGCAAATCCCCCCTTTTTTGGGGGAGGCCTATGTCTAGTAGTGGACGGCTGAAATGATGATGATGACTTGTTAGTCAAATTGTTACTTGACTAATAGTAGGGTAGATTAGTCCAAAACCGGGTATAGGGGTAAAACCGGGACGAGGCAGTTTAGTCTCTTACATGTTTCGTATGTGCGCGTTTGCCCGGTGCAGCTGGCACTTCTGATTAGTTTGTCAACAAACATTCAATGGCAATGGTGCGCGCACTACGAAAATAAATAAGATAAATGATTTTATGGTCAATTGATGTTATATTCTTAGGATTAAACAAGACGTGTTTCATTATACTCATATAACAAGGTGATTTTTTTTTCTAGCAAAAATTATCGTGCGATTAATTGTCAATGAATAAAAGTTAAGTTTGGAATGCGCCATGTTTTTAGCAAATTTTTTTCCTTTGTCTCTCTATAATGAGTTGGGAGCAAAACCGTACGGGGTAATATCGGTTACTACCTAGTACCTACATTTATTATAATTTTGCCATGCATGGGCGCAATGTCTTAAAGGTAAGAATTAACGACATGAAGGCTGTACAGGTTGGGAACCCGAAGAACTTGATGAGCCCCATTTGGCTAACAAAGCTATTATATATATATTTCATTTATTGCGGATCAGACATAAAAGTACACACAATCCATATAGTATTAGTAACAACGACTTAAAAACTATGTTAGTAAAACTTACAAACGAATATAACAAGCTATGCATCTTACACAGTTTTATAAAATTTGTGATTTTACGCCCTTTAATCTCCGTTTAAAACCTGAAATGACCTGGTTCTACCCTTTCTATAGGTACACCCTACGGTGTAAAGATAGGGTAGAACCAGTCTCACGATATATCACGAATTATTCTCATTGATAACAAACACATTATTTTGATCAATGAAAAAGACGTTCTTGAACCGACTTCTTATAACCTTTTCTGGACACTATTATGTAGGCATACATTTATTATTATTTGAATAACAAACATATTCGATTTTTAGGTTTAGATGAAAATATGATCAAACGTTCTTTTGTTTTAATAAAGAATAAAATTTCAATAAACAGGTCCTACCGCAATCTACCTGTTTGGTTAGCAAACATTTTATACCTCAAAGGAGTCGTTATGAATAATAATTCGTAGCCTCCAACTGCATGTCAATTTCAATAGATTGTGGATTTTTTTTTCCTCAGGGATTTTTTACAACTTTTCAAATAAGTTTGTACATTCATATTAATTTGTTGTAAGTATTTTCTATATCTTCATCAGTTAGCATAATCAGTCTATAATGTTCCCACTGCTGGGACACAGGGCTCCTCTCTGTGACAGGGAGTGGGCCGTAATCTACCACGCGGGCCCAGTGCGGGTTGGTAGATGTCACATCTCTTTGAATTCTTCGTTCTAGGACCAGCCGGTTTCCTCACGATGTTTTCCTTCCCCGTTTTGAGAGCAGAGGTGATGAAATTATTTACCCAAGTAAAGCGCCTGCTTGGGTTCGAACCCACGACCTATAACTCGTAAGTCAGGGCCGTTACCATTTGTCTTCTTCATCAGTTATACAGGTTGTTAAAGTAACTGTGTGCCATAGCTTAGGGGTAGGTTCAGTATCGATAAAGGAACCTAGGAAAAACAAAAAAACAAAAAAAAAATTAAGACACAAAAAAAATATTGCAAGAACAACCAAATTTAGTACCTACTAACTTAAAAGAGCAATCGTTTAGAATTAAAATTATTCAATTTGACGGTCCTAAGCCCGTTAAAGGTACGAACAGACAATTTTTTTTTTTTAATGTTTAATTGTATGTTTTTCCAGGGTTCTTTTATCGATACTGAACTTACCCCTAAGCTATGGCACGCAGTTACTTTAACGCCCTGTATAACTTAACTAAACATCTAAGTAAATCGCGTTCTAACAAAACTGCAATTCATAAAAACCAGTGCTTATGGAGATAGCAAAGCAAAATAAGTAATATAGAATGTATCGATCCATCTATTTACGACCTGATTGCGCCTTCGAGTCACGTTGTTAAGATATCGTGCGCCCGTCAAAATAGTTTATCAATAATAAACAAACAGTTGGCTGTACACTGTGCCCAACATATATTGGAACATCATGTCTGGCGGCACAGTGCACGAAGCAGATGTCAGAACATTTCAAATTGAGAACATTTTGATCTAGTTCGATATTTCATCGCCTGTCTTGATATACTGGGCAATCTGTACACATTTGTCGTATTTCAGTGAGTATTATATGAGATTTGGGCACCTTTATTTCCGTTCGTGATTAGTTGTGACAGGAGACAATATAAACGGCGGAGGATTAAATAGTCAAATGTTCAAAATATTATTTTATGCTTTATTTATGTAACATTTTCGCGCCATTGTAGCCTGAACTTGATCATAATTTGGGAATATAAATGTTGATTACAAATATTTATATTATTTCAATGTAGCTTATATTGTTATATAAGCTACATTGAAATAATATAGTATAGTATATATATAATATAGCTTATATAACAAAGTCACTAGAAAGAATAGCTAGGGGATTATAAAACTCTTAGTCCGAGGAACTCTTAACTGTGAAGGCTTTTGATGTCTATCTGAAACTTATTAAATATACATTTTATCTTTTATAGAGATCCTTTCTTACTTTCCGTCTTAACTTAAAACAATTCTAACTTTAGACTAGCCCTTTCAAATGTATTTCTCAATAAAAACAGATACACCAACAAGCTTCTAGTGACTTCATATATGAAATATAATAATTGCGCTGGCGAACATTTTCTTGGTAAATACACGTCATCGATTGCGAAATCGACAACAGATATAATTTAAAAGTGGCACTACTTAGAACTAAGGAAAGTATAAGTAGATTATCAGAAAAGCTTCCTGATTAGTAGTTTGCTAAGTAGTTCACGGTTTTCTGCAAGAGAGTGGTTTTACTACGCGAAGTAGCTTTAAGAAGCTTACAGCACTGATAGAAAATGTTTCACTATTATAAATATTGGCTTCTATGGTCCTGGTGCTCAGCTCGGTCATCAGTTTAAGGACTTATATTATGGAAGTCTCTCTATAGATCGTATTAAAATTTAATTATAATTAAATTACCTCAATATTAAAAAAAAAACTTACTGTTATTCAGACAATTTCGACATCCCACCGATTCGACATGTTTTATACCAGCTCTCTACATTAGCTACCTCTATCGAGAATTTTCAGAGGAAAAACTTGGGCGTCACGTTGAACCGAACCTGCCCACGAAGATTGAGCCTGTTATTACTCACAAAAAAAAAACAGGCGGTGGCTACTGGACTATATGTGGTATGTGGACAGTTAACCTGTTAAAGAATAACCTTTAAAAACCAACCCTACTTGAGGGTACTTGCTAAGTCCAGGGTAAATCTACATTATAATTACATGTAATGCCTGCCGAAATGCCTGCCTCTACCACTGACTCCAATCAGCATGACAAAATGGACCTCCAAGTTTACTGCTGCACAAGTTATTCATCACTCACTGCGTCCATCCTACTCGTACTAATATTATAAACGCGAAAGTTTGTAAGTATGGATGGATGTTTGTTACTCTTTCACGTAAAAACGGCTGGACCAATTTTGATAAAATTTTGTATGGAGGTAGCTGACACCCTGGATTAACATATAAGCTACTTTTTATTCCCATATTCTCACGGGATCGAGACTTACGCGGGTGAAACCGCGGGGTGCAGCTAGTTCACCATAAGTAATAAAATTTATTGAGGCATTTGAAATATCACCTTGTTTGAGGAACTTCGTCATCATCACCGCCAAAAGACGGCAGCTTGGGGGTCTCCCCAAGCATCGTCACAAAGACTGTTCTTCTACAGCCGGTAGGCAGCAGATTTCCGCGACCTTCACCGTCGGTCCACCTTGATAAACTTACATGTAAGATATTGATTATTCTTCTTTCCTTAGTAATTTGCTTGCCTTGCGAATACGAAATGTTATTTCAGATCTAGAACTCCGATTACCATAACCAATGCATTGAATCAACTTTCAGCTGAGCATGAGTTATTGCAGTTTTGCATTTCAGGCCATTTTATTAAACTCCTTTTATTTGACCGTTCAATCTTAGTAACTCCTTCCGCGTATTTTACACAAAGTATTAAGATTAATTTTTCAGCATCAGCAACAAAATGTTTTTTTTTTTTTTTAGAAATGCTTCAAATGTGATCCAATCGATCAATTCAGCCTATCGCAGTCCACTGCTGGACCTATAGGCCTACAAATGAAATTGCAAATGTGATTGATTAAGTATTATGAAGCGTAGTATCCAACATTAGAACTAAGACGTCCTATTTTTTTTACAACGTGGCGGCACATTTTGCCCTCCTAATGTAAAGCCGTAACCTCAACTTATTACAACTGTAACTCGTGGATCACGTGCACCGAGGATGTGTCCTACGTGTTAACGCATCATTACGCCCATCAATCAGAGACAAAGTTGAAAACTTTCTTATGCTTTTAATATTATTTTTGGGAACAGTACGTGTGTATTTTCATAAAAACAATGAATTAAAAAATAAACTTAAAAGCGAAGAATAAAACTTTTAGGATACCTCAGCTCCAAAAGTAATGTAAGTAACTAATTTGACGCAATGCCAAACTCCTTTTTTCATCGGTTAGTAACTGACCAACCAGACTCAATGACCCCTTCACTCCTGTATATGTCCCAGCAGAGGGCACGTTACAGGCTGATTGTCCCAGCAGTGAGATGCAATGGTTGGTGGCTATCATATGTCTTCAAATTATAAGCCCTAAGATATACCGGAAGATTTATATGAATATGAATTTGTGTTGTTTCATTGTAACGTGCGTTTTGTTTGTGCAGAATAAACGTTTTTTCTTTCTTTAAACAACATACAGAGGTAGTGTCTTAAACATAGATCTCCTGGCTCCCAAACTATGTAGGTTTATACCTGTGACTTGGGAGTCAGTGTTCCTCCATTATAAAAGGCATTACGTATGTCATTAGTTATTAAAAAAAAAAGAAGAAAATCGTGAAAAAGAAAACAAAAGGAACTTTTACTTTTTAGATAATCATCACGAAATGTTTGTGATGGTGTGATGTGTGAGAGTGTGTGTGTGTGTGTGTTTGTGAAGTATCAAGTGTATGTATGAAGATGAGATGTTTGTGTTTGACTATTGAGTAGGAGAGAATAGGTTTTCTATTTCTTCATAGTTTTTAGGGTTCCGTACTTCCAAAAGAAAAGACGGAACCCTTATAGGATCACTCGTATGTCTGTCTGTCTGTCTGTCCGTCTGTCACAGCTGATTTACTCCGAATCTACTGGACCGATTAAGTTGAAACTTGGTAAACATAGGAATTTCTGTGAGCCAAACATGGTCGTGTAACGTCAATGAATGAATTTTGAATATGGGGTCTCTTTTGGGGGGCAAATTACAAAATTTTAAAAAAAAGTTTTGCAATTGGTACCATGTGACATATCAAATGAAAGGCTTGATGTAAGGATTTTAGATATATTTTTTAATATTTTAAAAATAAACACTTTTAAATTTATTTAAGAAAATTGATGAAAATTGATCACACAAATAAAAAAAAAATGCTTATAGATTACAGGAAAACCTATAAGAAGTAGTTGTAAAATAAAATGGTAAATCACTCAATATTGTGCGTATAAACAAACATTTGAAGTTGAAATGTATGAGGGAACATGTCTTTCAACTACAATGTTAAGTTGGTTCTTGGGATAAATTCACCCCAACTACGGAACCCTTCATTTTGCGTGGTCCCACACGCACTTGGCCGGGTTTTTTCCATCAACCACGCTTTCACTGCGATTTTACATTTGTGTAAATTAAGTCTTTGTATCGCGAGCAGTGTACTGATCCATCCTACAAAAGAACAGGTGGCCTAAAATGGACGCTTTGGCATAATCATAATATGATCTGCGTACAATTCATACATCCCGTAATTCATCTGTTTGACAGCTGCTATTTGACATTAGATTTCATTAAACCAATTCATAATTTGTGGACCATTTTACGAAACTCCATACAAAACTCTCAAACAGATGAATTGTGGGATATGAATTGTACGCAGATCATATTATGATTCTGCCAAAGCGTCCATTTTAGGCCCCCTGGTGTTCAGTAAGGGTGGAAATGTTAATAAAATTATGTCACACAGCACAGGTGGAAAAACAATATCAGCTCGACGTTTTTTGGTTATTTTTATTTCCTATGTTTTCCTTCACCGTTATGAGAGCAGTGATGATATAATCCCTCTTTAATTAAACGTTATCCGTGGATAGCTACACCTGGGTATTGCCAGCCTTATGATGGAAATAGACACGTGTGTGCACGCAGGAATTCATGCATAAATTCAATTCCACCGAGTCGTATTCATGCTGCGTCAAGAGGGCGTACGCTGTACTTAATTATACATATTTCATTAGAACTTGATGGCATTCAGCCACTGAGAAGCATCATAATGAATTCTTTATATTGCTTAAATACCTAAAATACCTTGATTCGAAAACTTTGAAACTATTTGTCTTGCTTATTGGTTAAGACATACTATAGTATAACATTGTTTCTTGACGACAGTCTATAAGGCGGCCAGGCCAGCAACTCTGTGATGAGGTTACAAAACTATTTCTATCATGATAGTTAACAATACAGTAGTTCTCTAAACTCCTGTAAAAATATTGTACAAGATTTTAAAAGAGTAACGGTGGAGTTTCTTGCCCATTCTTATCCATACGAAACTACCTTTTGGAAGGGGCGACTAGAATCAATTCTATTTTTTTAATATTGACGTGCATAAGTGCCTTATATGTGATTATTTGAAATAAACAATTTGACTTTGACTTTTCTTAATAGAGATTCGGAGACAATCTACGACTGTACTTCTCAAATGCAACTTTAGAGATTTTACAGTTTCAGAGTTTGTGACACATTCTGTTATAGATTTTTTCTCACAAGTTTCTTAAATACAGAAGAAAATACAGCAAATCTGGGAAACTATTCAGTACGTTACATAATTTTTTTGTGTGCGTTACGATTGCTCCGCCAAGTAACCCAAACAAAAAACAACTTCGCCAAAAAAATTGTCGAAATTTGTCAAAATCGAAGGGAACAAACCAAAAATTTGTCAAAGAAAAAATAAAAAAGTTATAAGGGTTTTAAGTTGGCCGCGCGAACGTAACGTGGAGGATTGCGCGGCCATGGAGATCTCAGCAACTACTTGGGTTAGAGATCTAATTCTTTTTGTCAATTGAAGACTGAATTTGTCAAAAATTGTCGAAAAAACAATTATAAGCTCTAAATCAATATTTTACGAAATATTCACCTTGGAAGTTATGGCCGCGCAATCGTGCACTTGTCATTTCTTTAATGTTGATTATTTCCTTAAAACTTAAGACTTATACAGTAAAACTGTTACAAGAAGAATGGTCTTAATTTGTCAAAACTAACGAAAGCAATAAATACTACAAAAGTGTAGTTCAACAGACGAAATCAGTACAAAACGAAAAGCACGTGGCCGCGCGGTCGAAACGTTACTTTGTACGCTGATATCTCGTTATCTATAATTGCTAGGATTTCGGTGTGAATATCCCATTTTTCGACATATTTACCTCATTAGAATTACATATCGTTTTACCCTCAGAACAGTTTTCAACGCGTGTAGTCTCAAAAATGATGTTATCTCATACAATGTTCGAGCACGGTAACCATAATTTCGATTTATTCGGGAATACCTCTAACTGGAGACTAACAATTATATTTGACAGCAAATAGCTCAATCTGTAAAATGTATTATTAATATTAAATAAAAAACTTGTATAATACAATAATTCGATTTATGTTTTTTTTTTTGTTTACTTGAAAGTAATCCTTATTAACAATTCTGATGCAATAAGGCTGCACTAAAGGCTGTACCATAATAAATTATAATATAAATATAAACCAGAAATACTTTTAGAAAGTCAGGACCAGAAAATTAACTGGGATCGAACAATAATAACAGATAAAACTATTCATTACAATACGAGTAGACCTGACATTACCGTTCACGACAAAACCAATAAAACAGTTGTATCTGATAGATATAGCAATACCTGACTCACACAATATTCAAACCACAATATCCGAAAAACTCTGTATCAACTCTCGCCATAGAAATTAAAACTCAATGGAAAGCACAAACCGTGCACATTGTCCCTATTGTTCTTTCATCTACTGGTGTAATACCAAAATCTCTCTCACAAAGCCTTAACACCTTACAGATGCCTACTCACACACTTTACATGCTCCAAAAAGCCACCATCCTTAACTCTTGTCGCATCACCTGAAAGTTCCTGACTTCTTCAACACTGTCATCCACCTTCTCTATCTAAAGTTTGCCTTACATACTTGGTCCCAACCCGTGTGTAAGGTTTCTTACCCTCTCTTAAATGAGAAGAAACATAAAGAACCAATAAAATAATAATAATACCATTTATTTCAGGCGTCACAGGCCCATAGAAAAATACCTTAACCTAAACATACATCAATATGTATGTTTAAGTTAAGGTATTTTTCTATGAGCGTTTTTTATTAACACAAGTTTTTTTTTATACAATTAAAAACAAAAACTTGTGTTAATAAAAAACGCTTAAGACTATGTTAGTAGCACTGCACTTTGCACTAGATTGTGCTGTCCTGTGGACGTCCTGCGGCCAAGTCTTCTTCCATGACGAGGGGCAGATAACAGTTCGGAACACGCACGACGAACGCTCTGAAGTTGACGTTCCGGCGCGATACATATGGAGAGGTGCACATTCATTGTGCAGACGGACTATTTTACCCAGCGCCCGCGCAACTAAACTGTAATTTTATCATTATTTTTTCGTTATTTTTAAATATACTCCACTGTCTCCACTGCCCTTTTCATTAAGTATATAGCTAGTGAATTGAAATTCTATAGCTTACGAAAACTTAAAACTAATATTCACTATCATTCGGCCGGTTTTCCACTGTTTGATGGTTTGTAAGAAACAAGAGAGTAAACACCGATGCGGCACGAGCATCATCACAATGCCGCACACACATGGTTCGCTTTTAAAGAAGCGGTTTTGTAAGCGTAAGCAGAAGCACCAGCACACTCCGTATCTTCACTGCACGCTCCGGAACCACACTGATGGACACGAGGATACACGACGCTGACGACACACGCATCCCGCGGATCGGCAGGCAGTCTTCAGATTCTTCGATGTTCACTTGACGACGGCGCCCGGCAGAAAGGATCTGTGCTGGTGCTTCTGCTTGGGCTTACAAAACTGCTTCTTTCGAAGCGAACCATGTTTATGCGGCATTGTGAC
This sequence comes from Tiliacea aurago, assembly GCA_948098905.1. NCBI lineage: Eukaryota > Metazoa > Arthropoda > Insecta > Lepidoptera > Noctuidae > Tiliacea > Tiliacea aurago. Next base: position 14,080,137 of record OX402578.1, on the reverse strand, counting down.
GATGCTCGTGCCGCATCGGTGTTTCTCTCTTGTTTCTTACTAACCGTCTTTTTCAAGACGATTGCTTCAATGTTTCTTTACAGAATGTTAAAACGTGGTAAGGTAACAGGTTTAGTGGTATGTGGTAAGTAGCTGTCACTACAAGTTATTCCCGACTCAAATCGAAATTATGGTTACCGTGCTCGAATATTGTATGAGATAACATCATTTTTGAGACTACACGCGTTGAAAACTGTTCTGAGGGTAAAACGATATGTAATTCTAATGAGGTAAATATGTCGAAAAATGGGATATTCACACCGAAATCCTAGCAATTATAGATAACGAGATATCAGCGTACAAAGTAACGTTTCGACCGCGCGGCCACGTGCTTTTCGTTTTGTACTGATTTCGTCTGTTGAACTACACTTTTGTAGTATTTATTGCTTTCGTTAGTTTTGACAAATTAAGACCATTCTTCTTGTAACAGTTTTACTGTATAAGTCTTAAGTTTTAAGGAAATAATCAACATTAAAGAAATGACAAGTGCACGATTGCGCGGCCATAACTTCCAAGGTGAATATTTCGTAAAATATTGATTTAGAGCTTATAATTGTTTTTTCGACAATTTTTGACAAATTCAGTCTTCAATTGATAAAAAGAATTAGATCTCTAACCCAAGTAGTTGCTGAGATCTCCATGGCCGCGCAATCCTCCACGTTACGTTCGCGCTGCCAACTTAAAACCCTTATAACTTATTTATTTTTACTTTGACAAATTGTTGGTTTGTTCCCTTCGATTTTGACAAATTTCGACAATTTTTTTGGCGAAGTTTTTTTCTGTTTGGGTAACTTGGCGGAGCAATCGTAACGCACACAATTTTTTTTAGGTCAACGGCTAATTGAGGTAAAAAAAAAACATTGGGAGTTGGATTATATAAATTAACTGACAAAAAACGTTTGTATATTAAATACTGCTTTTTAACCCTTCATTCTTTATTTTTACAAACTTTTGTAAATTACTGTTATTTATTTATGTTTACTACAGTTTATTTATCAAACAAACACTCAAATGCCATCCTGCATCGAACAAAACGATTTTTCTATTTTCAAAAGCCAACTGAAACAGCCTCGAAGCCACATCAGCGTGTTCCCACGCCAGTGAATCTGAAAGGTTAGTTGCGTAACGTGAAGGAGTTATCTATACGTGCTGTGGCTATCTTTTGTGTATCGAGTCCTTGAACTATCGCGTGCTAATCGGCGTCGAGGCCGGCACACAGCCCTCGCCAATCTAACGCCCATCTTACCCGTCACGCAGTTACATCGTCTACTTACATAGATTATTGCAACACTTTCACTAACTAACGGAGAAAGTGAATTTAACCCCCGGTCGATGAAAGCCAATTTAATCTGCTGTCCAATCTCATGGCATTGATTTGATTGGTATAATCGTGTCTGATGTCTCCCCTTCATCAAATGGTGAATTTTTGCTGTGTCATTTACAATTCTAATGTTTTGCATCGTTCTCACATGTATTATTTCAATATGAATGATGTAACCAGCACTTTGTCTCAATATTTTAATTAAAAAAAAAATGTCTGGAGTTTCTTGCCCGTTCTTCTCCATATGAACCTACTATTTGGAATAGGCAACTAGCTTCATATTTGTAACTGACCGACTTCTTGACAATTCAAAAGTGCCTGTAAATGGTTTAATTGAAATAAATGCTTTGAGTTTGAGTTTGAATTTTGAGTTTAGTAATGGTTGGAGCTCTCTTTTAATGAGTAGTATAAATACTGCTATACGTAGTTTTAAATGAACGCCTATTCCATTCATAACTGCTCTAATATTTTATAACACACATCGTTTTCGTATTTCTAGTTGTTATGTTAATTATGAATCTTTGAAAAATTACCACATATTATATCTCTATATCATAATAACATAAGATTTAAAAAAAATATACTATTCATTTGAACTCATGCGTCTAGAAATCGCTTATAACGGCATCTCGTGGAAATTTCGGAAGCCTGAATTCATCCTAATCTTTTTTAGCATTATTAGTGTTGCCTCGTTGAAAACACTTGTTAATATGAAAACGTCCCGCGACGTAGCGCTCACTTTGCGGCTACGCTGTCTCAACGAGAACTCTACGGAATGCTACGCGGGGCTAAGCGGGTGCTACGCGGGTACTACGCCTGTTCGACACTGAGGATGATTTTATTTTCTTTTAGTCGACCATACTCAAAATATCTCTTGACATTATTGATTTTGTGTTTACAATGCTTTAATTTTTTTTCTTTTAAATTAAATTTCTAAAATATAAAAATGTAGATACCGCATAAATAATTTAACCTCTTAACCTTATTTTGAAAATAGTGAAGGAATACAGTTACTATGTTTTTAGGGTTCCGTACCCAAAGGGTAAAACGGGAACCCTATTACTAAAGCTCCGTCTGTCTGTCTGTTTGTTTTTCTGTCCGTCTGTCTGTCCGTCTGTCGCCAGGCTGTATCTCATGAACCATGATAGTGAGACAGTTGAAATTTTCACAGATGATGTATTTATGTTGCCGCTATAACAACACATACTAAAAAACAGAATAAAATAAATATTTAAGGGGGCTCCCATACAACAAACGTGATGTTTTTGCTCTATATTGATAACGGCAACAAGTAGACGCTTGAAATGTTCACAGAACATTTAGTTATATATTCACTTTAAAAATAAAGAATTAAATTAAAATAAAACAAATATTTAAGTGGAGCTCCCATACAACAATCATGATTTTTTTTGCTATTTTTATAGATAATGGTACGGAACCCTTCATGCGCGAGTCCGACTCACACTTGGCCGGATTTTTTTTATTTCCAAACCAATCAAACAATCTTTATTTGTGAGTCTCAGGATTCTTTCGATAAGTTAATTTAGGCTATCACAGCTAGAAAACCTTACAGTTTACAGTTTAAAAGAATCTGTGTCTGTATCACTGAACACAGATTATTTTATTTTCTTGTTTTTTAAACCGAGGTTTACTTTTTCCTTGTTTTAGACACTTTAATAGAGTCAGGAACATACAAAGACATGGTTGTGTGTTTATTAAATAGTACGTCTTTTTTACGTGTTGTTAAATAGTATGTTTACCTGTCGGCCGCAAAAAGCTCCATTATGTTTCATAGAAAATCTTCACCCGTGGAACTAACTTGAAATTAATAACGCAGTAATCTCAATTTACATAGAAATTCGGAAGAAATTGAAAATATTACCACTTTTCCCGTTCCGGTGATTAAGCCATGAACCCCATGCTTGCAAGTCCCACTTGATGCTACTAGACAAAAGATAGGTACAGTCGCAGTTGTTTATTTTTTTAATGAAATGCTGTGTTGGCTGTACAATTTAATCCAAAATAGGCTTGGTAGTGTCGCTGATTGTAAACGACACTACTGGTAGTGCTGCTGGTAGTGTCCTTGCCAAAAAACGAAAATATTTCGTAGTTTTTATGATAATTTTGGACACCTCTGATGTGTCGACACCATTGTATTTTTAAAATCGGTTGTGGACATGTGATTCGGACAAATGAAGAACAATGTCTTGAGAAAAGTTTGATACGTGAATCTACCCTCTCACGATTAGGGGAGTACGTATTCTTCGTTTTCGTAGGATGGATTATGCGAAAGGTGACATGGCTAGAAACTGGGTGACTACTAATATGATGGCTAATAGATGAAGGAAAATATATTCTGCGCCGACCTCAAATAAATTAGGGCCTTATCATACTATCGGTTTGCGAACGACTGCGGGGCGGGGCAGCGGGGGCGCAGCGAATGCGTCGCGAACTCGCTGCGGCTGCACAGCGAGGACGTCGCGGATGTGAGGAAGAAGAAGTGAGGCGGGGCGGACGGGCTGGCGTTTGTACGAGACAGTACAAATGGCGTCCACGCTGCTATTTGCGGCGATCTTGTTGCGCGTCCGCAACGAATTCGCTGCGCATGCGCGGCGTGTTCGTTGCGCGCCCGCTCCGCTTTGAGGATGCTCGCAATCCGCTAGTATGATACGGCCCTTAGAATAAATGCAAGAAGATGATCATAATTTACGGCAAAGGAAAACATCGTGACGAAATTCGCACTTGATACAACAAAATCATCAATAAGCCGTTAGTCAGCGTAGAGATCAATGCTCGCTAATTATCTGTTTGAAAAGAGACTTTTCTCTTTCTAACAATATTTACAAGCGGGTCGTAATCTTTAATGATGCACTACACGAACGAACACTTTCAAAAACAATCATAATCGTTTGATAGTGACAAATCCACATACGGTAGATATAAAGCAAAACAATTATTGTCGCCATGTAAACACATTATAATAATAAATGAAAACGTTGCTAGGAATCAATAAATATGTCACAAAACGTACGCCTAGAGGATCATAAAGTAAATTAAATTATTTGTTAGTAGTGTGTCAGCTCTGGGGCCTAATATCGACGTGTCACGTGATTGCGGGCCGCAGCGTGTTCATCAGCGACACGGCGCCGCACGGCGACACCGTGCGTTCAGCTGAAATATTCGATGGTAGAAGGGGAGGTTGTGCGAGGTCACGCCTGTGCTCGGTCGTCTCCGGCCGCGGCCGCCGCCGCTCGGGCCGCGCCGGGACGACGCGCGCACAGCGACCTCTTGCGTGCGCCGCTACAGTGCCCCATCGAGTTTACGTCCAGCGACCACGCTGCGGACTCAGCCGCTTCTCACACTGCCATCGAATTGTTATCTTATTATCGTTCCTAGGCGACTCGCCTTTAGCGAACGACCGCCGCGAATCATAGCTAAAACGTATAATTGCAACACGACACACCGAAACTAACGCATATCCCACAAAACGGGCCGTTCGTGCTGTAAACGAGTTGAGCGCTTAATCGATCGACTGCATTAAAAAGTAAAAATTATTATTATCATTTTGCAGTCGACCTTTGCGGATTTTGTTGCGCTGCCATAGGTGTTTTTAAGTTCAATTTTACACACATAGCTAAAAGTGATCACATATTGCTTAGGCTTATTGACTAGTCCATAATCTCGAGTGTGGTGCCGTCCGGTGCTTAGTTTGCTCAGTGAACATCAGTGCGTCAAAATTGTCGAGGTGTTTTTCTTCGTTCGTTTCGTTGCGGGCTTAGCATTATATATTCTTTCGGTTGGTTCTTGCTTTGTTTTGTTATACTTGTGGGGAAAAACGCGATCCATGCTTGGAGTTATGACTACCATGGTATGGTTTCCTTTGTCTACGTTATTTATCTACTTTTTCTCTTCTTAGTAAAAGAAGTTAGTTCACATACATTATCACATGTTGATGCTTTTAGATTGAACGAATGTTACAACATTTTATGAAAGATCATCGAACCATTCTTCTTTCATAATTTCTTGTAGGGTTTGTTGGTTCTGACTGAGTAGTTTATATCTAGCCATTATCTAGTTATTTTGTATTTTATTTAGTCGTTTACATTGTATTTCTATAACAAAGCCGTGCTTCTCGCTTTGGAAGCTTCATTGTAACGAGAGTTACAGACGCTATATTGTACCTACCTATTCAAAGTATGGCGGCGATTCTATTGTAAAAATTATGCAGAGCATGCTGCCCCTCCCATAACTTCACATTCTGGAAGGATTCCCAGGGGTTCAGTTCAGGCTTGAGCGCGACTCACATACAATATCCATCAAAACTCGCATCGTTGGCGTAATGCACAGCTTTAATTCATCTGTAGCCACATCAGTTCGTTTTGCTACTGGACACTATTACATAACATTATATACTTAAAGTCGTTTATTGTATGTGACATATTTCACTAGTTATTGCTACATTATCGTTTTGAATCATGAGTGACAGTGACAGCTGCAGAGGTCGTTTCGTTTCTCTTCATTAATTTCAAAACATTGACAACTTATAACAATTAATTTTATTAATTATTTATTTAACATAGGTATGAAGGCAGAATATAAAAATAAACTTGAATAACTCCAGAACACGGTAACACAACATACATTACCCAAAATGTTAAATTAATTTTTATATTCTTCTACACTTACCAAGGGGTACCCAGTTACTGGGTTGAATAGAATATAATAGAATACTCTTTATTATGTACACCATCGAATCGGGTTGAAGTCAGATAGGCAGTCGCTCCATGTAAAATTCAGCTGCATCCGGTTAGTCTGCAAGCTGACCCCAACGTAATTGGGAAAAGGCTAGGCTAGGCAGATTGATTTTTCTACTCTGTGAAAATAAAACGGTGTTTCTAATAAAGAAATGCAGTCGCAAAGAAAATAAATGCTTATGACTTACCCCTACTCTTGCAAATATTATTAGAAGAAAGAAGAAGAAAAACCAAGGCCAAGTGCATGTCGGACCACGCACAATGAAGGGTTCCGTAGTTGGGATGAATTTATCCCAAAAACAAACTTAACATTGTAATTGAAAAACATGCTCTCCCATACATCGATATACGTTACGGTCAATTCTCCAACTGCAAATTTAAGTTGGTCGACTATTACTCGTTAACTTGTGAAGCCTACTTAGCTGTATTAGTTTTCCTTATACTATTGCCATGATTTTTTTCACATATCCAAAACCAACCATTTAGCTGGCAGGGGGGGGGACACTTGACTCTAACAAAAAATAGCACTTTAAAGCTTAATATTACGCAAACTGATCCCTTCATTGAAAAATGGATACCCCATACCATGGAATAGACGAGAAAAAAAAAATACCATCCCCATTTCACGTGTAAGGGAGGTACCCTAAAAAAAAATGTTTTTCATGGTTTTATTTTACGACTTTTTTGGCATGATTAATATGTATACCCATGCCAAATTACAGCTTTCTAGGACTAAGCGTCTCAGAGCTAAGCTGGGGACAGACGGACAGACGGACAGACAGACAGACAGACGGACATGGCCAAAGTATAAGGGTTCCTTGTTTACTACGGAACTCGAAAAACGACATATTGGGACTAAACACCAGGGGCCCAAAAATGGACGCTTTGGCAGAATCATAAATATGATCTGCGTACAATTCATACATCCCCAATTCATCTGTTTGACAGCTGCTATTTGACATTAGACTTCAATAAAGCAAATCATAATTTGTGGACCATTTTACGAAACTCCATACAAAACTGTCAAACATGAATTGCGGGATATGAATTGTACGCAGATCATGTGATCTGCGTACAATTCATACTTGTACATGTTTGGCTTAAAATTGACGCTTTGGCAGAATCATAATATTATGATTCTGCCAAAGCGTCCATTTTAAGCCCCTTGGAGATCACAAAATTAAACTAAAAACACACTCTTAGAAACATACAAAAAAAAAAACAATAAAAAAAACAAAGTAAAATGAAAATAAAAAAACAAGTCCTGTATGAGCCCAAAAGGCTCCTATCTCAGCACGATGCTGCGACGATTAAAAATAAGTGCCGCAGTGCTGGCATTCTGATAGGGCCCAATTTAGGGAATTTATTCTCGTAAAACTTCTCTGAATTGGCATTATCAACGGGAATCTGAGGCGAAGAGCTTGCGGCGATGTTAAGTTAGTGTTTCCACGAAGGGGATGAGGTGTTTTGTAATAAACAAAGCGCCTTCATAATTTATGCATTATGTATGTGTGTATTATCGTGTTCCTCTGAGAACCATATTATGTACGCTTCAAGTTCGTCTCTCATCTCTTGGGCCTCGTAAAGCTAGTTTACGTAATATGGCACTCAATGCTACACGTCTCTAACACTGAGTGGCAAGCTCCTTTGCTTTTTTAGGGTTCCGTACCAAAATGGTAAAAAGGAACCCTTATGGTGAGACTAAGTCTGTCTGTCTGTCTGTCACACCTGGATTTCTCACAACTACTAATGCTATCAACTTGAAATTTTGAATAATTTTAGATGACGTTTGCCCAACTATTTTGCCAACAACAAAGAAATTAAAAAAAAAAATCTTTTTTGCAAAAGGGACTGAAAGGGGGTCTTAAAAATTGAAGTGGGGCTACTAGGGCATGTGGGGTATCATATGAAAGAGCACCCTACCTACCTACCCTACCTACCTACCCTACCTACCTACCCTACCTACCTACCCTACCTACCTACCCTACCTACCTACCCTACCTACCTACCCTACCTACCTACCCTACCTACCTACCCTACCTACCTACCCTACCTACCTACCCTACCTACCTACCCTACCTACCTACCCTACCTACCTACCCTACCTACCTACCCTACCTACCTACCCTACCTACCTACCCTACCTACCTACCCTACCTACCTACCCTACCTACCTACCCTACCTACCTACCCTACCTACCTACCCTACCTACCTACCCTACCTACCTACCCTACCTACCTACCCTACCTACCTACCCTACCTACCTACCCTACCTACCTACCCTACCTACCTAATCTACCGAAAAAAAAACAAAAAAAAAACTTCACATAAACCATCTACTAAATAGTCCGAACAAAGCCTAAACATTTGGTTTGGATAGGTGAGCCCGTTCTTGAGTTATAAAATTACAACGAAAAGTGGCATTGATTTTTATAGAATAGATTATACTTAGTTTTAATATTTTAAAAACTGAAATTAATGTTTTGAAAGAAAATCCTTTAGGAGTGGAACTTTCTGTATTTGAATTAGTCGTGACAGTATCCATGTTTTTTGTATTCGTCCAAAATTATTTACTTACTACTAGGTAATATTTTCCTTACCAATATTAGTGAAATACCGGATTGTACTTCCATTATTTGAAACATCCTAAAACATTAATAAATACATACTCACTCAGCTTTGCCAATGCTAGCTACGCAGCTTTTTTGATAATTCCTCGTTACTATGCTAATCAGTCATCATAATTCCACACTATCACACAGACCTAAGCCTTATTTACAGTACAAGATAACAACATACAGATCTACACACAAATTGGCTAAAATATCAGTTTCTATAATGCTGAGATCACAATGGCAGCACGGGTTGGTTTAACACGACGTTTCATTCGATATTCGTATTGTATTGTCGTTCAATGTCAGTTTCTTCGTGTCCGTCATTATTCTCGAGCTCCAACAACGAAGAGAACGTCTTGCGCACATTGAACATGTGCACAAAAAGATGAAAAGAACCGCCTCCCATTGACACAGTGTCTTGAATGAGCCCGGCCTCGTTCTCCGCTTTCAGGCGCTCGTAGCTGTATGCCTATTAGACGTGCTCTATACACTTGAACTACTGTCTTAGGTGACATTTGTGGAAACTTAATCTGGTGCTTCTAAATACTTATACAATATAGTTGCGTTTCTTTTTGCCCATTTTTATACCATTTCGCTGTTATCAAAATTAAACAAAACCATACCATCGTAAAAACATCGTCAACACTACCTTGCAGTAACTGAGATTGTTTACTAATACATACATACGATTACCGGATTAGAAGAGAACGAGGGTTGAGAAGTGTACGTGGTGATAGATCGATCATCTATGCAAAACACGGCAATCGCACTGCTGGAGTCAGCGTCGGCGTTCGAGCGAGCCGTGCTGGAATGTGAGCACCTGGAGGCGTCGGAGCACGGCGGGTTCCGGTGAGGACGTTGGCGCGGCAGCGGCATGGAGGAGCGCGCGCCGGACGTGCCACTGATCGTGTCGCCGCCGTGCGCCGGCGCAGGCGCCGCGCTCACCACATCACGCCGCGCCGCCTCCGCGCGCGGCTCCCGCGACGACCCACTGCCCTCCACGTGGCGCTCGTCGGTGCGCGTGCGTGACACCGGTTTCCGCGGCTCACGCAAGAGTGTCGTTCGCCTCGAACCGCCCTGTAATGGTCTCAACGGGTTGCCTGCCATCGGCAAGGAGGTAATCCATTTATCTCTTTGCCAGATAATGTGTTGCGATGAGTGTTTATTACATTTAAGTTTAAGCGATCTAAAATGGCCAGTGGCCATTTGTCGATTCACCGTTTTTACTATAAAGAATACTAAGCTTTGAAATTTAATGTTGTAAATCAGAAGACTTAAAATTGACTCTGATCTCCGCTTGTCAAAATAATTTAGTACATACTTAAATTATATTTTCTGTAACAGACGGGCAGCAACAATAGGGGGAAAACTATTGCGTAATTAATACTAAGTAATAGCGCATACAACGTGAAGCACCGATTGAACTATTCACATGTTTCACACCTCTGCGACCTCTATAACCCGCGGTGGAATATGGACCATCCCGATACACGATATTGTTCATCATTATTGTTCATTCATTTAAAATATCAAAGTAGTTCTACAACATTTTGAAATAAGAACGTTAAACTTCTGAGAACCTAAACGTTTCAACTCTATTTACAATAGATGTGTTCAATAATGAAAAAGGCTTTTGTTAATCATTACTAACACAAAATTAAATCGACCTGAAACCACAAATAGTCACTAGTCTGCAACTCTGCATACATACTCGTACTCGTACTCTGCACGAATACTTCATCCATTGATTTTTCATAGTTATTAATCTTAGTTATTGAGAATGGATTTTGTTTCCTCATTTCATCGGGAATGCCTTTGCTGACGTACCTAATGTTGCATCCTAATTTATCTTAAACATACTTTTAGCACGTATGACCTAGTACCTGTTCTAGTAGTTTTAAACTATGTATATCCGTAATCATTATTTAGGTAATTTCGTGTAAATAACGAAACAGGAAAAACCATTTTTAGCTTAAACAAAAACGTTCCATACTATTATTTTGTTATATATTGTTTTATAAATACAGTTAATAAGCAAATTGTATCGTAAAATAATCCCACCTGGTAATTCTTCGTTTGTATGTATAAACACATTTTACTCTTTGTTTCAACAATGTTTAGATTCGACAAAGTCCACTATGATCCCATGGTCTAAACTTGGCGCTGGGCGCGCGCCGCGCGGGCCGCCTTTAAGTTTAATTTTGAGCAAATATTCAGTGGGGCTAACTATCAATAATCCAATGCACAATTCAACAGAAAATAATTATCACGTGAAGTTTTATAGCTAACCGAACATATGAGTATTTCCGTGTATTGTCTAGAATGCGCGTGTTAACCGTAACATACCCACGTACGCCAGTCTACAGCTACCTTACTTGTAGGCTCACATAAACAGTGGTGATGTCATTGTTCGCAGGTACTGTCTCTGGGCGCGACGGGCGGCCACAAGGGAACCACGCAGCCTTCTCACCCCTGCACTATCCTCCACCATTCTCCTTACAAGGTAAGAATTGTATCTACGTCAGCATATTCATGTTTACGAATGATATTCCACATGTTTATACAGCGATTATTATTGTAATGTTCCACCACAAATCTAATCTACCCTGTAATTATTTAACAACTATAATGTAGCGTTTGAATTGTTCATATTGTAGTTTGCACATAAGAAAAGTATAAATTATATTCGTCGCATTGACCTCGCTCTACTCGACACAGTCGACACGCAACACGCTAGAATTCCAAATAGTTTTGTTGTAAAATATTTAAATCGTAAACTGTAGTCTATTAAATTTGCACAAACTTCTTTTACAGGCCGCTTGGGATTGGTTGATCCTTATACTGGTCATCTACACGGCAATATTTACTCCTTACGTGGCCGCCTTTCAACTGAACGAGCCCGACTTTGATAAACGTTCCCGGAGCTTCGGCGAAGATCCTATAGTAGTCATCGATATGATCGGTAATATTTATCTCTAAAACTCTTGATTTCAATCAAATCAATTAAACAGTGACACTGCGACATACTTTGGCTCTTTTACTAGACCTCTTGAAAATATGGAGAGTAGCCAAGAAAACCTTAGGCTCTGCTTCAATCCCATACAATTCCGAGAACCAACTATAAATCTTTTTCTGATTCATATGTAAAATACACTGTTTCGTTTTATTTTATGTTTCAACAGTAATTTGTAACTACATTGCATGCATATTCAGTGTTAACTAGAACAGTAATATTTTACGCAGCATGTTTTAATTCCAGTGGACGTCACATTCATAATAGACATCCTAATAAACTTCCGCACCACGTACGTGAACGTGGCCGATGAAGTGGAGTCGGACCCCGCCAAGATCGCCATGCACTACCTGCGCGGCTGGTTCCTCATCGACCTCGTTGCCGCCATCCCGTTCGATCTGCTACTCTTCGGCACCGACACCGACGAAGTGAGCTGCTTTACCACCTACATACACCACATTTGGTTTCATTTCACATACGATACCTACACAAACTTAATTTTAGAATTAGACAACAAAAAGGAATGGCTGAATAGAAGACAAATACACACGGCCTTACCGTGATTCGCAAACTCGTATCGATAGTCGCACTAACGGCTCCCTCGCCAAACAGCGAGAATCGATTCAAATCGTTTTTGGAGCGTGAACTAAGTTTGCATTTCACGGTAGATATCCAGACGATCAGTTGTCCGAAATGGTGTCATAGCTCTCAGAATCCCGAACTGAATACACTGAGAGTTCACTAAATATCAATGCAGTTAAACTAGTATATAAAAATAACACAGTGGTCACAAATGGAGGCCATACAGTACAACAAGATTAGGGTGGCGAAGCACGATACATTCCGCATTGTGAAGGGTAAAATAGGTCATAAGAATATGAAAGCGAACTAGGTCAAGTTAGGGTTGCACGATAAACATTTCAAGACGAAACAATAAGTACTTATACAGTGTTTGAACCGCTAAAGATTGTTTCGTTCGGGATGAACGGTTCTTTCGGACAAATGAAGTTCTGGTTATTATCGCGAGTCACGTAGTAGTGGAATGCAGTCAATGCAACTGTCACTATCGATTAGGTTACCACAGCTGATCATTTAAAGATCCCACTTTATATTTGAATCAATTAGCTATTCATAGTAAATTATTTAAAAAACAATCAAACTGTGTAAAACCGACTAAAATCATATCATCCAGTATGTTTTGTTCGTAAGCAAAGTTGATTTGTGATTTTATTTTGATTTAAGAAACTACTTATTACCTGTTGATTTTGTTGACTATTAGTAACCAGTCGTGATTTATTTTATCATTTGTTAAATAATCACGTTGTGGAGAATGCCCGAAGGTGGGTGCGTATTGAATTTGTAATACCATTTCTTGTTACAGCAGGGGCTGGAAAGTGATGAGGTATACCATCTTTGTGAACTATTTTTATGTTGCTGCCACTCAATTTTATTATATTTTTAGTTGACATATTTTTATTCATTAATTTCCACTAGCCATTTTGAATCCACTAAGTGAATGCGTTAATGGAAGATATGGACGCTTCCCATGAGCAAAATGTCAATCATTCCAAGTCGTACACCGTTCCCGACATGTTCCGAGCTCACTAGTTGTATCACGAGCTTGCCGCAGGGTAGCGACTACCGACATGTACCACATGGCTAGATCCGAGCAGAAGTCGCTCTGCGTAGCATTTATTTAATAAATCATAAGAAAATATACCGTGAGTCTCAATGGTCGCTCCTTCCAACTTTAAAGGGCCGAGATTGAATAGTGTTACATGATACCACCATACAGTGGTGGCGTTAGATGCGTCTTGGTAATCAGAAAATGTATCATCTTTTTTTTTATATTTGAGCATAATATTTTAGCTTTATTAGCACATACCAGTAACATTATATACTTAGATTTGTAATGATATACTACTTGCATAATTACTTACTGATATAGTTGAGAACCTCATAATATTTGTACGTACTGATTAGTACCACTAACTAGATTCACTAAAATAGCATCAAGAGCGAAAATTATTTTAGAAGTCATTAAGTAGGTAATTTAGTTAGATGTTGTTAGAAGAAAAATAAATATAAAATACATATGTAATTGTCATACGGATATGATTTTATAGCAAAACTACATCGGTGGAACATTTTTCATTGGCTTTTCTTAGTAAAAGTACGTACAAGAGTCACGATATGCACAGAGCTTGGTAGCAATTACGCTCACACTTCCCAGACTTTATGTACCGATCAATAGATCGCCTTTATTCACGACAAGAAGCACCAAGTTATAGTGTCCGTCCCGACCTTACATAACTACTTGAAGCACCCACCTTACATCAAGTAATATATCAATATATTGATGTACAATACTGTATCCGCCACTGATCTGTATACCCACTTACATTTATTTACTCATGGTAATTTGTGTTTGTTAAAATTTCTAATTGGTTTAAATTATCATCTACATTGTTATTTATTTTCTTACATACATAAGGATTACCTATTTTTATTTTAAATTTAAATAAATTGTTTTGTAAAAATATTATTTATTTTTGTTTTTCCTTTTTTCCAAATCCAAACTGATTAAACTAAATCAAATCTAAAACTACCCGCAGTGCACGGTTCAAACTGAGAACCAATGAGGGATGGGGGGTACGTTTCAAAACCTATACTTTGAGTCACTCATCGAGAGCAATCCATCGACAAACAGCATTAGCTTCACAAGCAAAGCTTCACATGATAAATACAGCACAAAACGACCACACGTCTGAATGTTACAACTATTTACAGTACTTATATTTACATATTAATATAAACTTAACTCAAATCTGTTTATGTGTCAGGATTAATGCCGCCAATCTAAAGCTTTTGAATATTTTTTTTTTTTCTAAATAAATTAAACATTATTTTTGTAATTTTAAAATGTATCTCTTAATTAAGTATATTGTTTGTTATTATACAATCTTAAGAGCTCTTCTAAAACATAAACTAATTTAATTAATACGAAATCCTCTAGGTAATACTTGAAAAAATACCTGTCTTTATTGTAGTAAATCATACACCAGTCGAAAAAATTGATAACTTTAGGTAAGTCCACAAAATCTCTAAATTCGGATATTTGCAAAACATTTATGCCAAGAGTTTTTTTTAATGCACCCAGTTGTATGAAAATTACTAATCTTTGTATATATTTCTAATTATTGTATTCGCTTAAACCTTAAACTCACACGACCATTAAACATTCACAATTCAACACCATGGTCTAGGCCCCATGGTCAGATAAACGTAGCGGGACTTGTAATTGGCAGTGAAGTGATATCAGTAATCAAACAGTATTATGCACCGCATTATGTACGAAGCCAGCTAATTTTATAGTTTTAAAATAATCGCTTTTAATTCTGCAAACTACATACATATATCTAAGTTTGAGCTCAGCAGCATTCATAGGCCAGTTTTTGCTTAGTTAGCGTGGTTTTCGCTGCGAGGCCTCGTTGATGCTATTTAGTATTAAGCGAACGTTTCATATAACGCTTGAGTTGGGTTTGCGGCTAAGTGGCGTTGCACAGCGGCTCACGGATCGTTCTGAGGTGTGGTTGTGGTGCTTGCAGACCACCACTCTCATCGGTCTGCTGAAGACGGCGCGCCTGCTGCGACTCGTGCGCGTCGCACGCAAAATTGACAGATACTCCGAATATGGCACCGCCGTACTGCTTCTACTTATGGCCACTTTTGTCCTTATTGCTCATTGGTTGGCCTGCTTATGGTGAGTATTTAGGAATACTTGTATCATGAGGGCTGTTCAAAACAACGAGACTGTAATATACCCCAATTTTTTTTAATATTATAACGTAATCTTTGTGTAATAGACAATCAGGTTTGCGCTGCGTGTCGCGGGTTCGATTCCCGCTCGGAACAAATATTTGTATGAACTACAAGTAATTGTTCCGGGTCTGGCTGTTCGTGTATGTGAGTTAAATGTTTGTAAACGCATCCACAATACAGAAAAAATTCCTAATGCGGGGCAAAGTTAAAAAAAAACGCGTTCTTATCATTTTATGTCATGAAAATCTCATTCAAATTAGCCTCGTTGTATTGAATAGCTCGATTTATAGAATTTGGTAGGTACCACCGCGAACGTTCCCGGTCGACCACTTTTCGCCCTTATGCCCATAGTAATAAGGTTGAAATGTGGTCGACCGGGAACTTTCACTATAGTACATAAAAACATAATCCCATACTTACGCAGGCCAAATGTGACAAGTCCATGGTTCAATATCTTTCATTTCAATCGTTCTTTAGCTTACTTGCGCCTGTTCATCTGTGCTACAACGCCCGTCTTTTCACTCAGGTACGCTATAGGCAGTTGGGAACGCCCTCAGCTCCATGCGCCAATAGGATGGCTGGACGCTCTCGCGAATGATGTCCAAGCTTCTTATGACAACTCCACTGGTCCATCCATGAGGTAATGTAAAAAAAAAATACGTTATAATAAACCATTAAAATGTCAAACTAATATGAAAATTTGCTTTCCAGATCTAGATATATAACCGCTTTATACTTTACGTGCACTTCGCTAACAAGCGTTGGGTTTGGGAATGTTGCACCGAATACTGACATGGAGAAAGGGTTCACGATATTTGTTATGCTGGTTGGCTGTAAGTACTTTTGACTTAGTAACTTACCATCGACTTTTCTGACCCGGTGTTCACGTTGCCACTAAGCAGGTTCGTGGTAGCTCGGAGGCTTGAGGATATGAAACCTAGAAAGTACGGCCTTTTCAGTTAATATAAGCAGGGGGTATACTCCGAAGCGTTACACCAAAGTATCGGCAGAATGTTCGGCCGTTTAAAACTCCTTCCTCCATAGTTCCCTTTTTGTCTTTGAATCCTTCATCATCATCATTTCAGCCGAAAGACGTCCACTGCTGGACATAGGCCTCCCTTAAAAGGGGGGGTTCGCCATAATCGCCACGCTTGGCAGGCGGGTTGGCGGTCACAGTATGGTGTTAAAATGCATAGAGAACGCTGCTGCCCATTCTCTAGTAAGTCCCTTGGTCGTCTTTTACGACACCCACGGGAAGAAATAGGGGGGTGCTATTATTTACGTCCGGCACCACTCAGACACAGATTTGAATCCTTACCCGACTTGAAGTCATATTTTTTTCTTATCTCTTTGAATGTCGTTTTTTTTTTCTTTCACCGTAGTCAGCCATAGTTAGCCGTAGTCAAGCAACGGCCGAACATTCGGCCGATACTTCGGATTTATGTTCGGATTAGACCCCCTGGTATTTAAGTAAGGAAAGCAGCTGAGTTTCCTAAAACATAGACAAAAATATAGTTAATACTTGTTCTCTCTATACAACATTATTTTTAGTGTAGGTGAAACCTGAATATAGTTCAGAATAAGGAACTGAATCGATTTCAATAACTTTTACACCATGTTTTATTTTGTCCCAAAAATATTTTAGTGTGATGGAAATGTTATCACCATTTAATTACTTACAATACAATCGCCGTACGGTTAGGTACCTACTGCCAAATTATTATCAATGAGCGCAAGATGACCCTAGAGGCGCGGGGGCGCCGTTAGCATGTTTTTGTACGGACAACCCCAAAATTACAAAGCTAAGGTTGTAACATAACAACCTTAGCTTTGTAATTTTTCATGACACAGTTTTGAAATTTTGTACATAGATTCTTTACGTGAACATTCTAGTCACGTGTTTCGGGTTTCGCATATACAAAACTAAGGTAGGTTAGTGAAGAGGTTTTATTCTTTTAGTGGGAAAATTAAAAACTGTTGCTCCACCGGGTCAGAAAAGTGGTTATCACTGCACTCGACGAAGGAGCATGGCAAAATCACATAAAAACTTTCTTCTTGCAGCTCTCATGTATGCCAGTATCTTCGGTAATGTATCAGCTATTATACAAAGACTATATTCAGGAACAGCTCGTTATCATACACAGATATTAAGAGTACGGGAATTTATTCGCTTTCATCAGGTACGAGACTGACTACTATTTGAACACTATTTCCAACTTACATGTAATATACATAAAGCGCGTTTTTAGGGTTCCATACCCAAAGGGTAAAACGGGAACCCTATTACTAAGGCTCCGCTATCCCTCCGTCTGTCTGTCTGTCCGTCTGTCACCAGGCTGTATCTCATGAACCGTGATAGTTAGAGAGTAGAAATTTTCACAGATAATGTATTTTTTTTGCCGCTATAACACCAAATACTAATAAAAAACAGAATAAAATAAATATTTAAGGGGGCTCCCTACAACAAACGTGATTTTCTTGCCGTTTTTATAGATAATGGTACGAAACACTTGGTGCGCGAGTCCGAGTCGCACTTGGCCGGTTTTTTATTTAGTTATGACACTAACGATAGGTAACTCCGTGATGTTTGCTCTCTTTTGAGCGCTAATCAGATGAATAGTGCTATCTCGCTCTGATGTCGCGTTGTATCATGATAACATAAATAATAATTGTTTGTTGACTGTACTTGTAGATAACGAACCCTTTAAGACAAAGACTGGAGGAGTATTTCCAACACGCCTGGAGCTACACGAACGGTATCGACACGTCCAGCTTACTCAAAGGATTCCCAGAGTGTCTCCAAGCAGATATCTGTCTCCATCTCAACAGAAACTTGCTCGCAAACTGCTCAGCTTTTGATGGTGCCAGTCCAGGATGCTTAAGGTAAAGTAACTGCAGTTTTTGATCTAGTGTAATTATGATAAACTGGCAGATGTGAAACATCAAAATTCGATCTAATTGCCACGCGGCATGCGTCGCGCCGCCAGCAATCGGTTGTAGGTGCGACTATAGATGTATCACATCAAAAGTAGTAGGTTCTAATTTTTATTTTTTCATTACCGATTATTTGTATTTTTTGCTTAGAACCAAAACAGTGCAGAAATGTTGTATGAAATCTCATTGTTGCACTGTTTTTCAGTGCAACAATAAGATTTCAAACTCAAACTCAAACTCAAAGCATTTATTTCAAATAAACCAATTACAGGCACTTTTGAATTGTCAAGGGGTCGGTCAGTCATAAAGATGATGCTAGTTGCCCATTCCAAAGCTTAGTAGGTACCTACGGAGAAGAACGGGCAAGAAACTCCACGGACACTCTTTTAAATTAACATATGGTTACAAAATATTGGTTACATCATTCGTGTTGAAATTAAACATGTGAGAACGATGCAAAACGTTAAAGGCGTCCGTAACAAAAAGATAAAAAAAAAACAATTCAAAAATTAAATTAAAATAAGCCAAGGCCGCTAAGAGATGACCAGTCTCTATCCTAACTAATATTATAAATGTGAAAGTAAGTTTGTTTGTTACCTTTTCACGCTTAGACCACTAAACCGAGCATCCTGAAATTTCGCATATACGTACGTTGTCAGGTGTACAGAAACGGACATAGGGTATCTTTCACCACAAAAAAACTACTGTTCCCGAGAAAAACAACTAACATTTTTATGATAATAGATGGCGCCACGTGTCTTTCGAATCATAATTGAATTATATTAAGGGATTTATGTAATAGCACTTTATATTTGATGAAAACAGCTTTAAAATTGTATATCAGCACTTTAAAATAATAATACATCTACAATTTAATATTATTACAACCCTTATATTATTACAGGCAGAGTACAACCCGAAATAATTGTCAAATTCTAAGTTAACTCGAGCGAAGCCTCGGGCAAAAGCTAGTAATATTATAAATGCGAAAGTGAGTCTCGTCTTAACTTCTCAACCGATCATAATAAAATTTTGCATACAGGTTGTCAGGGGGTACAGAAAAGAACATAGGGTACCTATCATGCAGAAAAAAAAATACTTTTTCCGAGGGATAGACACTGAACGCGAGCGAAGTCGCGGGCAAAAGCTACTACTTAATAAATCATAAAAATCATCGTAAATATTGTTTTCACTGGATTTCATTATTTTGAAGATTAGTTCACGTGTGTGGGAAAACTTTGCGAACTACATTTTCCCAAACACGCCATTGCAAATTTATTGTTTATCAATATAAAAAATTCAACTTCAAAATGAATAAAATAACATTGAGTTCCGAAAAAGCCTAAATACCTAATTCCACCGACTTCCATACTCGTAATTTCTTCCAACACATTTTCCCACATATTATTATGTAACTATTTTTTCAAAACACTTCCTCGAAAACTGGTTCATATCTCACTACGATTAGGTTCACAATGCAATGTATTTCACACGCGATTTTTTATTTTCCAACACGTGTGCGGGAATAAAAATTGCCACAGATAACTTATACCATAACATACTTAGTCAAAATTGGTTCAATGCAATGCCTCTATTCACACCATCTCGCGCCAGAGACGGTCCACTCTAGTCGGAGGTGATTTTTTTTTTATCTCGGCAAAGATGCGTCTTTACGGCGTTAATATTTTTGGGATATTTAAATAATGTTTATAAATAGAGCATCATGATTATTACGCTAAAAAAACGTTTATGAACAAATTAACATTTATTTGTGTTCGAAACTCAAAAATATTTGAATTTTCTATTTTTCATATTAGGCTGTTTATCGGCTTTATACCTTTGCTTCTCCTTCAACCTGGCGAAAGCAAGGCACGGAAAAAAAGAAAAATAAATCATAGTTTCCTAATAATTCATAACAAAAGTATTTCTCGTTATTTTATTTTATTTCGTCAAAAGTGTATTGAAAGACGTCGTTTGATACACGTTGACATTTGTCATTGCAGTTCTCGGCTCAAAAACAACCTCGCCTACGGCTCGGGTGTTAATTCCGCCTCGAATGCAATAACAAACATTCTCCACTTGTATCAAAATGTACTATTAATCGACTCCTTTTGTTTTGTTTATAGAGCCCTCTCGCTGAGGTTCAAGACGACGCACGCGCCCCCTGGCGAGACCCTGGTGCATCGCGGCGATGTCCTCACCTCCCTTTACTTTATTTCCAGAGGCTCCATAGAAATCCTGAAGGACGACATTGTTATGGCCATTTTAGGTGAATTTACTAAGTTATTTTTATTAAAAAACCTCTGAAAAAATTAATCAAAATCTCTGTCCAGCCCGCCTTATTCCCTGGCTATTAAGCATTGATATATATCGTCTGATTGAAAAGTTTGTTTTGTTAATGAAGGACTTTACACAGATTCACGAACCTTTTTAACTGTTGGGTCCAGTTGATGCAGCCCAAACGAAATCAAATCATTAATTTGCATAACACAGGTTCAGAGTTCAGAGGATGTTACAAAAGGTTCATAAGGTACACCGTATTATACCCATGCGAGGTGTGCAAATTTAATATATTAGGAACATTATGACACAATTATTCTTAATATTATTAATGTACGTCTTGTATTTCGCAGGTAAAGATGACATATTCGGCGAGAACCCCTGCATCTACGGCACCGTGGGCCGCAGCAACTGCCGCGTGCGAGCACTGACTTACTGCGACCTGCACCGAGTACATCGAGACGACCTGCTGGACGTGCTCGACTTCTACCCTGAGTTCCGCTCCTCCTTCGTCAACAACCTCGAGATCACCTACACCATGAGAGATGTCAGTATCACGCAATGAATTGAGATAATAAAAAAAAAACTATACGAAATCTCAAATATTTGAAGCTACATTAATACTAAAATAATGAGAAAAACCTGTAAACAACTTGCGTAGCGATGATAGGGCTGCATTACAATGATTTCCCAAGATGACAATTAAAGCAATCTCAAGTCAGTTTCGTAGCAAATTGTAGCAAGATTATGCGCTACGAGAATGGCTACGAGGCTACAACCGTAGCACGTCTACGACGGCGTAGACACTACGTAGCACGGAGAAAGCTCTGTATAAAAGACAGAAACGTCCGTATCATCATTTCAGCCGAAAAGACGTCCATTGATGGACATGGCCTCCCCTAAAGAGAGGGTTTGCCATAATCGCCACGCTTGGTAGGCGGGTTGGCGATCGCAGTATGGTGTTAAAATGCATAGAGAACGCTGCTGCCCACTCTCTAGTAAGTCCCTTAGTCGCCTTTTACGACACCCACGGGAAGAAATGGGATGGTGCTATTCTCTACGTCCGGCACCAAACGAACAACGTCCTTAAAGTATACTACAAATACAAAGACGTTTCTGTCTTTTTTTAATTTATTTTATAAAAATTATATATTTATAATATAATTATAAAATATCTCATATAGTAGAAATCAAATATTTGTCTATTGTACGTTACGAGGCCAGACCGAAGCACGGCTACGACGGTATAGATGTTACATAGCACGGAGAAAGCTCCTGAAAAAAGACCAGAAATGTGAGGGGTTTTTTTGTCTTATGTTGCAGGATGAATTAGGTGGTATTGAGCCAAAGCGTCGTATGCGCTATGAGAACCCGTGCGATGCGCGACTGCTGCGGGAAGCGTACGCGCGCACCACGCGTCGACCGCACACTGAAACCTTCGCGGAGAAAGTGGTGAGTCAACACTTTTGCAGCTAAATGTTTCTGTTATCGTTACTGTTTGTTAAATAACTATTGAGTTCTTGCCTTTTTACACACGATGATTTTTATCAGAATTTTTAGCAAAGTTCAACATCGAACAATATGTATTTAATTTGTCATTTAGGCCCGCTTGCAACACAACACTTAATGCGTTTAGCGTTAAACATATTTAAAACATCCTTCTGTCCCTGACATCGTCAAACGATTGATTGAAACAAAAAAATGCAATTCATGCATGAGTTTACGCATCAGAGATACCTTTGAAGTACTACTCACTTATTTTGCTGTGCCTGACAGGGTCAATAATTATGATCTAATTATAAGTTTACCCCATTACAAGTATCCTTATAACTTACCGCGGCTGCCTCAATTTTGTGCTGTGGAACAATTGTTTGAGAAACAGTAACAACTTTTTTTTAAATGTATAATATAGTATCTACATACTACAGACACTACATCATATACTTACACTTTGCATTCATTAATATTATGTATCATACTGTTCTATTGATTTTGCATTATTATTTTGCGAATCGTTCTAAAACGATTAGTTTTCTTTTCATATTTTTCAATGTTATGAAACTTACGTCAGGCTGTCAAGCTGTCATTACTTTTTCTTCTAATTTTCTCTCATAGTTTTCTTACTGGCTTAGTCCATGAAGGTTACTTTTGATAAAAATAATATAATTATATAAAAAAAATTACCACCTAAGAATACCTACATGTGGAATGCAATAAAAGTATTGAGTATTGAGTACTCGACCGCTGTTGCAGGACTCTCAGTGCAGCGATGACGACACGGAGTCGCCGGCCAGCCGCGGCATCCTTGAGTTCTCCGCGGACAAGGCGGGGCAGGACGTCACGCCGCTCAACTTCAACTTCAGCAAGCAGCGCTCCACCACGCTCAACTCCATCACCGGTAAGCCCACGCACTCACACGAGGAATGAACCCTTTGTTTCTTTAATATTACGACCTACCACAAACACCCGTTAAATACAAAGTCACAGAAACCCCGGGTGGCATGTTGTGGTGCCTTCCTCTCTATTCATAGAGTAGATGACCTACACATTATAGTAAATGGATGACCAATATGCATTTCCCTTCGCCATGTTTAAGTCTCTTCTTTACTGTAATACCTTGTGATCCGTTACAATTTCAATTTAATTTTCTGTTTGTTTCATTAACGGACTTAATTTTTGTAATGGGTTATTTTAATAATTTATATCATTATTTTTTTTTATATTTTGCAAAAAGTTTTCATAAGTTATATCGTATCGGTATCAAGTATACGGGCACAGTGTGTGTTATTCGGTTTTTTAACTTTTTGCAAAATTTCTACAAATGTACAAATATCATTGTAATCAATCAATTTGGACATGAATATAAAAAAATACGTATATGACGTTTAAAATTATAGTGACTAATTAAAGTTTATTTCATTTAGGGCAGCATGAGTTACGCTTGTTTCCTTATTTATTTATATTCCTATTTACTGGTGACGTGGGAGGGGATGCGGTGTGGCTATCACTTAGTATCGGTACTGTTGATGAGCTCATGGTGGCCTCCAGTGGCCGCTAGTGGCCGTCTGTAGCCGTCAGTGGCCGTCAGTGGCCGCCAGTGGCTCTGATAGGAGAGAGCATCGTGATGACGCGTAGCTCTCGAACCTGGCGGCCCCCCCGCACACCCCGCACCCCCGGTACCGCCCGCCTCGCTCTGAGCGCGGCCCTTGTGTGCAGGCATGCTAGCGCAACTTAAACGGAGCTTCCCAGACCTCTACCATCATAAAACACATCAGCCACTGCACAACAAGTACTGTAAGTATGCATATATATTATACTACTTTGTAGTGCATGAATCAACATAAAAAATGTGTTTATAAAAATCAAATTAGTCACATCTTGGTACCGGTATGGTTTCCATGTAAAATACTCAATCTGTACTATATGGGTTCGCAACTGTCAACCGGAACTGTCACCCAAAATTATAACTGAATTGTTTATATCATATTATATATTTGGAACAATTTTGATTACACAGCAACATCAAGTTTAACAATAAGCATCAAAACATACTTTTAATGAGAAAAAGCAATAATTAGTAGGCTACGTGCTAAATTATTCATTCTCATACCACTACTTAACTAATTTAATTATAATTTGACGTACTATGTATTTACGAATTTTGTCCCGAGGTGGTAATAGTCACTATAAATTACTATACACGTGCATAATTTCCAGCGCAATCCACGCCTCAAACGTATAGAAGTCGCGCGGGCGTGCGGCGCCAATCGTCGGCGGGCCCGCTCAATGACACGTCTCCGCTGACGTGCGCGGCGGCGGGCGAGCCAGCCGTGAGCACGCCCGCGCACAGCGCCACGCTGCCCGTGTCCAGCCTCAGCACCAACCCTAGCTCGTACTACACCAACGCGTCGCCGTCACCACCTGCGCCCGCGCACCAGCATGTGTCGTGCGACGATATCCTCGCCCCCGCCACTACCGCGCCCGCGCGCACTCCCTCCTGCCGCTCCGCGCCACACTCGGCCGTCAACCTGCACCAGACCGCCTGCAACGGCCGCCCCGCCGCGCTCGCCTTGTCTCATGACAAAGCACAAAATGCTGCAACCGCACAGGTAACATTTAAACACACGGAACTTTTTAATAAAGAACGGCTCTCGTACCTACTAAGACTATTCGTGTTACAGGATAGCATGTCGCCACAGTACCAGAACGTAGGAGCCGCTGCGACGGCAACATCGGTAGCTACCGTTCTTACAAGACTAGAAGAGTTAAGTCGTCGTGTAGCCGTGTTGGAGTCCGGGCTCACCGCAGACGTGCGACGTATCCTGCAGCTGTTGCAAGCGCGTGAGGGCACGGCGCACCACAACGCGCAGCCAGCGCACACCCCTTCCACAGTGCTACCCAAAGCGTCTCTATCCGTGCCTCAAACGAATGAGGTAACGTTCACCACCTGCAACAAATAGCTGAGTAATATAATGACTAGTCAATAATGCGTTGTTTATGTCTTTAGTGGGAGTGGAACTGGAACGGGGAGCGCGAGCGCGGCGGGCGGTACGGGCGCAGCGAGCGCACGCCGGGCGTGCAGCGCTCGGCGTCGGAGCCGCACGCGCCGCTGCCGCCCGCGTTGCCGCCGCCGCCGCACTCGCACTCGTTCTACAGGTAGTGTGAGGCGCGCGAGACGAGCGCCCCCCGCTCCTTGCCGTCGTCGCGCTCGCTCGCCGAGTCGGCGTCGTGCGGCTCTCTGGCGGGCTCGCCGGCCGGGGAAGCGCCGCCCGGCGGCACGCGCCCGTCGCCGCCGCGCGCGCGCTTCCACTTCTGCCGGCGCATCGCGCGCTGCCGGCCCGCCGACGTCCGGGGCTTCCTCTGACGCGGCACTGACCCGACGCATGGACCAATTTTGTACTTCCGTTAACGCCTAAATAAACACGTCCTCGCGAGCTCGCGAGCGGGCGGCCTCTCCCGCCCGTGCCGAGTCCATTTGTAATAAAATTTCAATAATGTTCGCTTTAGTAAAACTTTAAGATTGTCCAGCGGGCCGGATCCGGTTGATTCGACGAAAAGACACAAAGCCGTTTCACATTATAATGGTAGTGTACGACTACACGAGTGGTTAGAAATGCAATAAGTGGTGGATATATTGGGTGCTTTAATTTTATGTATGTATTTACAGGCTTTTAAGAGAAGTAAATTTTTACATGATGTGTTACGTATGGGTATGTGCACAATAGCACTATCTGCCGTATTTTTCATCAACCCTTCCGGTTAATGTGTTTAAGTTAATGAATCCAAATATATTATCCAAATTGACTTATTAATGTATCTACGTAATTATTCTATTCTAGACTTCAGCTAATTCAGAATGAGGCTTATAAGACTGAGAGACTACGTAAATACCGTGAACTGTATTTCCAGAAGCGAGTACCTAAACGATAAACGCTTTCTACCCGTCCTTGCTCCTTGCCTTTACATAGTAGCTAGGTATGTGTAACACTACTATGAACGACATTATGAACTGCTCCTTGTGGAAGTGCGTTTCTGAGGTTTCACTCGACACACGTATACACACATTAGTTGCCGCGTTGTCTTCAATGATGCATAACTACATAAATATTTTATTAAACTTTTTTCGATTTCTTGTATTTGTTTACTAAAGTATTTATGACTCACAGGCGTCAAGTACTTCGCAATCTGACGACGAGTGGTTACGAACATTCAAAACCATTTCAAATACTCATACTTAATATTAAAATCCTCGTCTCCCTTCTGACTTTACTTTAATTACTATAATTGTGGCTCAAATTATTAACTTTATGTTGTAATGTGTATCCTAGTTACGGAGTAAGAGATTTCGCCAATATATCATTATAAGCAATAATAAAGCCCACCGTATGTTTAGGATGTACATCGTGATTATTACGTAAGTGGCTCATAACACACAATGTGTACACTGTACAGTGACCAGACAGAGCTACAGTTTGTTTGTCGCCGCACTTAAGACTCTCAATTATAATATCGTTTCCGTAATCATCATATCGTACTGCGTCATATCATTCTTTAATCATTTCATATTACAATGTATTCAAATCAAATGTTATATTTTTATTCAAACTAAAGTTTTAACCTAATAGGTACTCCAATTATTCCTGCTAGGCATATTTATAATTAACTAAAGTGTTTGCTTTTTAAATACCGGTCAATTAAAATAAACATAATAATTCGTTATTTTACCTTGCAACACATTTTATAGCAGGCACAATCTCAAGAAACCCTCTTTTGTAGACTGCTGCTTTCAATCTAGTACCAAAAAATACTTACCTTAGTATATACCCTGTTCCAAAACAATTTTATGAAAATGTAAATAAATGGGTTAAAAATAATAATAATAACTTAAGTTATCATGACGAACAATTACCTCCGGGTGTTCTCGTCTAGCTAACGAAGAGTACTTGCATAGACACAACATTGTAGCCAGGATTATCCATCAGCAACTTGCTCTGAAATACAGCCTTGTGGAATCGGAAGTGCCGTACTACAGGTATGTGCCCGACCCAGTTCTCGAAAAAGGAAATATCACATCGTACTGGGATCCAGCCATCATCACTGACAGGACTATTGTTGCCAATAAGCCTGATATAGTGGTGGTGGGTCGAATAGAGCGGCGCGCAATGATTGTTGACATAACAGTCCCACATGACGGGAACCTCGTGGAGAAAGATAAACAAATTAAGTATCTTGACTTGGCTCGCGAGGTTGTCGACATGTGGAATGTGAACTCAGCAATCATTTGACGACACGGTTGGCGCAGTGGTTAAGCGATTGATTGCTGCGCTGCGTGTCGCGGGTTCGATTCCCGCACGGAACAAATATTTGTATGACCTACAAGTAGTTGTTCCGGGTCTGGCTGTTTGTGTATGTGAGTTTAAATGTTTGTAAGCGCACCCACGATACAGGAGAAATTCCTAGTGAGGTTGTGCCGATAGTTGTATCAGCTAATTTCTTAATTGCCAAGAGCCTCGTCCAACACCTAAGGAGGCTCTCGTTGGGCAACTGGATTAAGGGCCTGATTCAGAGAGCGGTACTTTTGGACACGGCTCGCATTGTTAGAAGGTTCCTCTCTGGAGCCCTGACCGCCGCGAGCGTAGCTTGGACCCTGTTCCCGATACCGGTGGGCTACTATTTTTTATATTTTTAAATGTTTTATATATTTTTTTATAATCTAATATTTAAAAATATAATTGATATGTTGTTCATGAAATAAAGGAAATAATAATAAATTATGTTTATTTAATAAACGTCAACTCACTCAATTTGAAACTCAATTCACACAATCTCAAACCACCCGCAACCTGTGGGTGCCAATTAGTACGAGTAGTGTCACTTTCAAATGGAGTGATTATAATTGTATTATTTAATTAAACACCTAATTCTAATTTTAAATCGCCTTAATTATAGACGTTTTTCATTTAATTGAGGTTATTTTATAACGTCTATTTTCGTTGTAATTTTTTTTATTCTGTTATAAAAACAAAAAATTGTTGAAAAAAGTGGTGAGCTATAAAGTTCAGTTTTATATCTCACCACCTTCTAAATATGGGTACGAGTAAATGTGTTGTTGACTTCCTTTTAGTTTGTGATTGCGTAAGAATTTAATCTGAACAGGTTTGCTTACACTTTTATCAAAAAGTTTTGGAACAGATTATAGCTATAGAATTAATATGCACAGCATTATCATTCCGTTTGAATCTGCGATAGGTAGATACATCTCTTTTAACTTAGTATAAAATAACGCGAGTTTGTATAAAATTAAATTTCTGTTTTTCAGCTTATACTTAAACGAGCAAGCTTTTTCAGGCTTATTTATGAAAGACGAGCACGGTTCCGTGAATTATAGCCCATCATCAATCTTCTAGCTAAGCTATAACTTTGGATACATACTACATGTACACAGTGCTATTTGTCTCATGTCTTCGATGACTTTTAGGAAAATACCATCATCTGTATCGCATGGCAATACTAACTTAAATAGCGAGTTTATGACGGCAAGCGGTAGAAACATAGTTGTGAAATGAAAACTTCCAAATTGATCACTTTACTTACATGATTATATTTTCAAGAAAATACCTAGTTATTTTATTCAAATTACATACACATCAGTATCTACGTCAACAAATAATGCTTCACGCTATTCTTTTTTATTGTTAACCTTTAGACAATAATCAGTTCAGCATGAAAGCAGCGTTTTAAGTCACCATGGAAAATGCACGCATTCGTAAATTACCAAAGAACATTTATTGTTTCATATTACCTTAAATAATACAGCTTTAATTTAAAGAGAAGTAACCATAACATTTAATAATAAAAAGTTCAGTGGTTGACATAACAATAAACGATAATAACAAACCATTAGGTTTTGATAAGAGCATGTAACATCGCACATTAGTTCTACAGTTGATTTTCTGCGCGTAGTAGGTTGTATTTAATGTAAATATTTAGATATGGTAGACTTAGGTTTGTAAATTGGTCAATTCCCAGATGTTATACTTATTCATCAATCTATCTAGTTTATCGAAATGAATAGCTTTGCTTTATATTATTACCATTATATGCCGAACATTTTAGATCTACATTTAAGCGTTGTTATTTGCTTTAGTAGTTTTAGAATTACAATTTGCCTGAATGTCATTTAATTAAATAGTTATCAATAAATATAAACCACTATGTATATTTAAAAAATAACAAACATTAAAATTAGACCATTAGTGCAACTCAAAGATCCTTTATGTCATCAAAGTAATCCGCTGATATTTAATTCAATACATGAGCAAGCATGTGGCAGGTCTCGTTCTTCCAATAATTAAATAGTTCCTGAGATCATGCGAAATATACCCTATTTTATGTTTCCGCTTTGGAGTAGGTATATAAACAAAGGTTTCATATAAATAAATAAATGAAAATAATATAGACCAAGTTTAAAATGTATTTAAAAATAAAAACAGTTGATGTTAAACATTTACGTTCGTTATTTATTAAATTTCATATTCCTTTAGAAGAACTGCATACCCGTAACAATACAATACCGACTTTATTATCATAAGCTCTTTATATAAAATAAAACCGAGTGAAATTAGTTTAATATTATTATAAGTACAACAAGTCTCTTTATATAAGAGCAATTACTCGAAAAGCCATTCCAAAATAAGCTAATCGAAATAACTTTGACTAGGTAAACATGTGGAAATGGTTAGGTACATACAAGTCTGCTACGCAAAAACACATACCCGTTTAACTTGGTCACGTATGAGTAGGTTCGTTATGAAATACTATTCACAACGAATTTTATTTATGTGCTCTTTCATTGCCCTTAAATAGCTCCCTAACCACTGATTACATAAAACAGAACACAGCAGAGTTCAAACGCGTACACTCTACAAACCCTCGCGTACCTCTATCGTTTGCTATTGTGATTATTTTGGTTATAAGCTAGGGCTAGAGACCCCTTCAACATTTCCTAAACCTTGCTAGAACCGTCACAAGTGTACATTTCAAACACGCTAGAATGATTTAGAAGTTTGACTAATAGCGCTTAAGCACAGGGTGTAATTTTGTTCATAAGTCATAATGATAACTTAAGCTCCTAGACACTTAATACTAAAATAATATTATTACTTACCATCGATAAAGTTAACGTAGGTATCTACTGTCTATATTAATGTTGATTAACGTAGAGTTTCGAACGCTTAGTATGTTTGCCGGCACAGGTGCCCCGACTCTTTGATTGGAGCACTTGTGTTACCTTTATAAGGTCTATTCGTATTGCACACTGGGAGCTTAAAATGGACGCTTTGGCAGAATCATAGTTTGATCTGCGTACAATTCATATCCTGCAATTCATCTGTTTGACAGTTTTGTATGGAGTTTCATAAAATGGTCCACAAATTACGAATTGCTTTAGTGAAATCTAATGTCAAATAGCAGCTGTCAAACAGATGAATTGTGGGATGAATTGTACGCAGATCATATTATGATTCTGCCAAAGCGTCCATTTTAGGCCCCCTGGTCATTTCCTCCGACATAGGTAATTCTATCACATTTACGATGAATTGTTGCTGATTCAACTTGACATGTGCGTAGGTTAGAAGTTATAGTATGTATAATTTGTTATGATCACTACTTAAAACCATCTTAAAGGCCTACTGCAGCTAAAAGGATGGAGTTGTAGTCACCCGTCTCCAAGTAGTGTGCAGGCGCTTCAGATTCATAATTTAATGCATTACTTACAACTTTGTGAACCTTAGTGCACAGAACTGACTTTTGCGACACATAAATATCTTTCAGCCTCTAATTTACTACTTGTAACCACGTCGGTAGTACTCACGCCTGAAATACCAGACATCATTAACTAAAAGTAAATAACATCGATCGGTACTTTGTCTACTGCGAAAGACATTAACTTGTCGCAAATAATCTTCTAAATCTAAATACTTATTAAGTAAAGCAATTTGGAGCCGTGCTATACTAGTATAATATTATACTATCTATTATTTATTCTGTGACTATATGTAATATAATGAATTGTTGTATAATAATAGCATGTAGTTGCCGCGGTTTTAGCTGAGAATGTCCTTCTGAATTCAATAGATATAAGTACATATTAGTTTAAGTCGTCACCTTGCGAAAAGATGTTCGCTTGATCATTTAAAAATTGTTGCCTTGAAATATTTTAGTCACAGAAAACTGGTTGTTTCAGCTTAAAATAATCTCACATTTATATAAGAATATTGTAACGATAAGTTAAGAATTTTATATTTCAAGAACATAAGCGCAAAGTTAACGCGTGCATTGTATTATGTAATTTTGTCTGTGATCGAAATTTTATATTGTTAAGCTGAAAATGAAACGCACGTATAATTATTTTGAAATTCTGAACGTATTGCGTCATACATTCTGTGTGCTTTATGAGGCAACGGTGAGAGATGGATGCGTAGTTCATACAAACGTAATACCAAAATAATTTGTAAATCAAACATATTCTTAACGTAGTGTGTCTTTGGAATACAGAATATCTAGGTTCCCAAATATATATTTTGAATGGATACTGATTTAAACAAGAGCTATGAGAAAAATAAGTTTTCTATAGAAATTTTAAATTCCTCATATCACGTCTTTATATCATTGTCCTTTCAAAATATATATTTGGGAACATAGATATTTATTTATTTATTTCCATTGGAAGACTTACAGTTATACAAAACAGACTAAGAAATTGAACATGTGACTGACAGCCAATTACAAGTATAATTTAAAGATATTCTGTAATCCAATCGAAATAAATACACACTACCTTTTCTTTTTTTTTTTGGGTGGGAAATTATCAAATAACTTCTCCCGCTCTGGGCTGAGCGGGAGGGCGTGTCAGACTTTTACTGAGTAAAACCCACCCATGTTCCTGCCGTTGCCTGTGTGCCGGGGCCACGATATCCCTTTCGGACAAACTCGCAACCCTGGCAGGCATTGGCCCTAACGGACCCCGTCAGTTGGTGCTGACATCTCTTTGAGGCGCGCGCGAAACAACGCGCCGTCGACCTGGGCCTGGTCCTTATCGGACGGCGAGCTACCCATCACTCACCGTCCGCAGGCCCGCGCCTACGGTGGCCGGAAATCAGCTTGCGACTCCCGACGCCCGGGGCGTCTCCAGCGGCGGCTAAGGGCGTGAGGGTGAGAACCCTGCCACACCCTCACGCGTTCCACCTCCTCCTTCGCGAGCATTACTGCTTCGCAGAAGGAGATACACGCTACCTTAAGAATATGTTTGATTTACAAATTATTTTGGTATTACGTTTGTATGAACTATGCATGCTACGCCGGCCCCTTAACTAGTCATCTATTTTCCATTTCAAGTACCTTGTCCCACTAAGCTCTATAGGCACATTATGTACCTACATATCTACTTGATCATTTTATTTCCTTATTGCAGGTAAACTACACACTGTTTTAGTTCTGTAAGATATTCTTTCTATTCATTATGTAATTACATCTATATCTAAATTTGACTTGTACGAGTGGAGTGTATACAGTTCCCACCTACTCATATTTTTAATGCTCATCATGCCTCTTTAACATTAAATTATAGGACTTGAACAAATTTCAAACTTCAAATTATTAAAAATATAATTATTAAAAGCACCTTATTAAAAAGCTTATACTTGAAAATATCGAAAATACAGTAGGTACCTATCCTTGCATTCATCCTCTTAAAATTTCATATATTTGTACCGTGTGTAATTACGGACCTACCGTTTAAATTAATTGATAAATATTCACCCAATTATTCGACAGCTAGATACCAAATTTAAAGTTTGGTACACGTATCTTGATGATGGAACTTTGGGAGGCGATGTAGAAACTGTTAAAAGTTCGTCAATTCTTAAAAAATTAACTTCATTCCATTGGCCTTGATTCCTTTCTAAAATATGTGAACTATCCGCAAAATTTCTAGTATTAGTTTGTCGGCTTTCATATCCTCGGACTGAGAAATTAATCAGGAAAATCCTGGCATCCACACTGATGATTTTTTATGTGCCGTGCTTCACCGAGGCTATGAATGTCTGGAGGCTCACTTGCCCGAATTGAGATCCACCCGACAATCAATCTTCCCAGAGACGGTGGGATGAGCCGCTCTGCAGAGTATTAAAGAACAATTTACTTGACACGCCAGTCTGCTACTGCTGCGGAGCGTGCGCGCTTGCTGGCTGTGGGTAAATGGGAGGTCTGTGGCTTCATGCACTTTTACCGTCGTCGAACATAGACACTTTGTTTGACGACACTACTTTCCGCCTCGCTGCTTCCCTGCGATTAGGAGCTTCTTGATATTTTCCTCATCGCTGTCACTGTGGCGAAGTTGTCAACAGCCTTGGACACCAGGGCCTATCTTGCAGCTGAAGTGCGGATCGCTTAACGCGGCACGTGAACATTAATGACATCATCCGATGAGCTGTTGTCACTGTAGGTATTCGAACCCAATGGCTTAGCACGTGATGATGGTAAGAGACCTGATGGGATGTCCTTATTTCCATGGGAGGTGGGTAGGCCTTTAGTGTGGGGCGCAACATTTTGCCGATATTCTTGCGCCATCGCATCGTCCTGACTCCGCGTGCTGTGCTGGCGCGTCACACAGCGTCTGTAGAAAACTTCAAGCGGCGAAAGTATAATAACCTTTTCGGTAATTACATTTTGAAGCCGTTTGGGGTTAAAACCCTCGGGCCGTGGGGTCCGAGTGCTCATGATTTGTTAAACGAAATCTCCAAACGGCTGGTTGAGACTTCCCGTGACCCAAGGGCTGGCTTTGACTTTGGCCAGAGGCTAAGCATTGCCATACAACATGGTAATGCCGCCAGTCTCTTTGGTACATTACCAGTCGACAGCGACGCGGAGGAATTTTTCGACGCCATATTTTAGTTTGTTAATAGTTTTAGTTATGTAAGGATATTATATTTTTATTTTAATAATGTTAGTAAACTTTTTATATTATCAAAAAGCATTACAGAATGTATGGGTGAATACAGATAGGAACACGTGTATAATATCTCCTAATCATTATTCAGATATCTTATTGTTATTAAATATCTCACTAATTATATGAAAAGTGTACATTTAGTTATGTTATGAACAAGTTCTGTTATTGACAAAACATTATTCTAAAGCATGTTGCGTGTCTACCAAATCGTGACAATTATAATATTAAGCTAATGTACCTACTTACAATACGTGTTGAGTTATTGCTGTATTGAAAATTGTGTGAACTGTTGGGTAAGACCTACCGATAGAGGATAGGTAATAAGTTTATGCCTATTTATGTGAGTCTGCCGTTAGTAAGTAATAAATGATTTTGTGCAGGACATAAGATACTCGTTCTATGAAATACCTACCACATAGGTAATATGAAACTTTAGAATATTTGATTTTAGCATTTATTTCCTTTTCTTGATGGTTTTAGAAATAGAGCAGTGCAAGGAAATAGTTGCGAATAACTGGAAGTGAGATTAGATACTATTATTATTTACAACTCGCAGTAAACGTTTTGTATCGAGTCGATAAGTTTAATAACCATCTGGGCATGTTTGAAAATATATCACATAACTGCAAATCAACAGTCGGAGTGTAGGTACCTACCAATTTCAATAATAATAAAACTAAAGAATTCTAAAGTTAGGCTGAAAATAAGGCAGTGACATGTGGATTTATGCAATAAAAAATAGGTAGGTATATTTTTCTGATTGAGTTATTGTTATTACGTTAAGGCTCCCACAAACGGGCGCAACAGCGCGACGCGACACTAGTAGCACAGTTTCTATGAAAAAATCATGGAAAGTGTCGCGCTGCTTCTCGCGTCCGCGATATCACGCCAGTCTGCAAGAGCCTTTATTATTACGATGCTTTTTTTTAATCCGAATGTTTCTATTTAAAGCCCGGAAGCACTTCTATTGCTACAATCAAACTAAATAGGTTGAACTAAGCAATAATACCTGTACTTACATGTTTAAAAAGTTATTCGTACATGCAGCCCTTTCTATAAACCCACATAACCAGGACTTTAGCTTGCCCAGCTAGTACCGACTTAATTTTATACTAATAACTACTCAATGTTCAGTGTATATAGCTATAACCAGCATCAAACGCATTGTTTTAAGGATCTTCACTCCTATATCAATTATTTATTTTGTGCACCCAATAATGATAGTGACAACGATCAATATTTTATTTACATCTACGTTATTCTAAGCACTGACTGGAACGATATTATGACAGTTAATTTATAAGCCACAAATTTTTGCTTTAGGTATACTTTTTATACAAATTATTGAACGTTTGTTCATTATTGTTATATTAATATGCGTAAACAGTACATGTTAAATACTTACATGTACGTACTTAGAGCATTATAAACAGAGCACATTAGTCACATAGTTATCAAAAGTTTGCATTCATTGAACAGCGCAAAATTCTCGTGGAATAAGTTCAGTGGAATAAAATATCACGCACATGCGACATATTGTTTTATTTCATCAGGTGAGAGAAGCCTCCCCTCAACTGAAAGTAGGTTTACCAGGGTCGACGGCTCATACAACCCTATTTCTACCGGCTTCCCTTCGGAAAAACGACTCTACTTGAGTTTACTATTATACCCAACTAAATAATCTATTACATATATAGTCACATTACAAGTATTTATTACATCTGTTCCAAATCATTATAAAAACGCGTACCTTTGCTATCCATAATCGCGAACGCAGTTCAACTATATTTTTGTCTCAACTATGAATTCCGACTACACTAACGCAAATAAGCCGCACGTGGTGTGACAAAATACCGTAATAATCGTAGTACAGACCATGCTACTTCGGGCACACTTCGGTGGCAATCGGGTGTTAGAAGCTGCGAAACACCGCTCGTCACGGTGCGAGGTAAGCCGTTCTCGAGTGAGTTATTACCGGGACAGAAGGAGAAAAATGCGTAGATTGATAATTATGATTGTCTAGTGATAGCGTCTCTTTGTTGTACTACTTGACCATAGATGGCATTAAATTGAGAAAATTAGAGGAATAGGAATCACTAAAATTTTAGAGGTAATCAATTTTGATGATAACTTGAGTTTAATATGATAACTGGGAGCCTAAAATGGACGCCTTGGCAGAATCTTATTATGATCTGCGTACAATTTCTATCCCGCAATTCATCTGTTTGACAGTTTTGTATGGAGTTTCGTAAAATGGTCAACAAAATATGAATTGCTTTATTGTGAAATAGCAGCTGTCAAACAGATTTGCGGGATGTATGAATTGTACACAGATCATTATGATTCTGCCAAAGCGTCCATTTTAGGCCCCCTGAACAAGTTTTTCTTCGGCTTCCCTCTAATGGAATTTGTAGCTTCGCTACTGGTGCTTACACGTATAGTAAAGGTGGACTGAAGACGTCTGCTTATAGAAGACTGAAGCCAGGAAGTCAGTCACAGATTTTAAGTAGCTGAACTTAGGTCTACGTGCGCCATGTCCGGCCTAGGTATGCATTTTTTTTGCTCCGGTTTACATACTCATAAAATCACCCTTCGCCACTGGTAGACAATATACGTGACGATATTCTATCATGAAATCTAATGCTAGTACACACACAGTGACTCTCACTGATAGACGGCGACTCGGTAGCGATTTCAAAATCTCTGTGGATGTGAGATTATTATTAGGCTAGACGTCCATTCGTTTTGCATTCCACCAAGAATTTGAGATCCATCCGCTACGCCTCTAGTCGATGAAGCTTCTTACAAGAGCGGATTTTTAGCACGATGTGGCCTGGCTCGACCGGTTCGACGCTTGACGTCTATTGAACGACTAAGTTTATAAAACGTGACAGACCTTGTCACTATTCATGATATTTCGGTACTATAAAGCCACCGAGACACGTAAACCTGCTACACTAAACGCTCGCTCAAGCTTGACACAACACGGAATGGAACTTACTCTCTAAGGAAGCCCGCGAAATTCAAATTTTCTTACGTTATTTTGCAATTTGCAGGTCGTGAGAAGTCTTTCCGTGGGTCATCGTTGGGTATGAGCGATTGAACTGTACATTGAACGATATGGATATGATGAAGCCTCTAAAGTACATACTAATTCCATGGGTGAGGCTCAAGAGAACAAACACATACTTAAAACACAACTCACACCGCCTTATTACAAAACAATATTTATATTTTGACATGGCTTAAACCATGGAGTCAGTTTTTGTAATAGGAACGTTACAGTGATTGAAATACCGTTCTTTATACAAAACTGAAAACTTAGTTCGGTACTAAGTTGTCAGTTTTGTGTTTAGGAACTTTACCATAGTCGGAATATAGTTCGAAATTCAATAATGGCTCCATGTTTTAAACCTGAGTCTGAAGATAAACCTTGTTTTGTAATAAGGGGGACAGTGTCTAACAATTAAGACTTGGCTAAAAGGTCCCAGCAACCAGGTCATTAAAATATTATTAAAAAAAAACTCATGAGTGACTACATTGACATACAAAGTTTTCATATCTCAATGAGTGACTAAGCATTGACAGTTTTCCTATCTCAATGTGACTAAGTATCAAATGGACTTCTTGGCGGGAAAGTGAAGCGTCATGTTCAGCATTTGTGTTTAGCCGAATATGTGTAATAATGGTGGATTACTAACCATTAAGTGTTTGTGAACGTGCATTAGTGTAGGCAAATGAAACAAAACAGTGCAACTTCGCTTCAAGTTCTCTCAAGAAGTCGCGTGAGGTCTCAGTAAAGTGCCACATCTTTACTGAAACTGAAAAAAAAATAGTATCAAATGTGTCAGTTTTATTTTTTTTTTTTTTCCTTCTGGCTTCGCACGGTTTGTGCATTTAGCCAATGTCAAGTTTTAGTTCTTGTATAATATTGATGAAATGAATTATAAATGCATGATAATGATATCCCCGCCCACTCCCCTTGAGTTTCAGTAAAGATGTGGCACTTTACTGAGTCCTCACGCGGACTTCTTGAGAGAACTTGAAGCGAAGTTGCAGTTTTGTTTCATTTGCCTACACTAGTGCACGTTCACAAACACTTAATGGTTAATAATCCACCATTATTACACATTAATATTCGGCTAAACACAAATTTTGGAAAATTAAACAAACTGCTGAACATGACGCTTCACTTTCCCGCCAAGAAGTCCAAATGTGTCAATGATGATTCAGTTGTCAGATGTCAGCGTCAGCCTGGCTGACACTGACAGAGGCCACTGAGCTCGACAAGAAACTCGAAAAACCATGTGATTCAAATGAAAACTGATTCATACTGAATTAATTTTCTGTTTTCCCTGTATCTGTATTTACTTCATTAAGCCGTTGTACAAGCTTACAAGAAACAATTTATGAAGCGATGAAATATGAGTTCACAAGCAATAAAGTGCCACAAATGCCGCCACACATTATTTGATGATACATGCATCCTGGACAGTTCTCTTACGTGTGATCCTAAAAAATGCGAAAGTTATGATATAAAGAGGTTTATATACGTCAGTGAGGATAAAGTGCCTGAATGGATTAGAGAAAAAGTCGAAAATGAAGAGTGGACTAAGGGTAAACTGCACTGTCAGAAATGTAACAATAGAATTGGCTCATTTGACTATATATCAGGGCGAAAATGTGAATGTAGATCATCAGTTATACCACCTATACATTTGGTGACCAGTCAAATTGATAGGCCAATAAAAATTCAAAATATTAACAATTTAAGGTTATGATATTATTGTTCTGAACCACTTTATACTGTC
Source organism: Tiliacea aurago (assembly GCA_948098905.1). NCBI lineage: Eukaryota > Metazoa > Arthropoda > Insecta > Lepidoptera > Noctuidae > Tiliacea > Tiliacea aurago. The sequence continues at coordinate 14,041,037 of OX402578.1, read as the reverse complement.
TTTATAACTTGTAAAGAAAATAAAGCAGATTGATTATAACTTGTATTTTATTTTGTTAAAATTAACATTTATTCAACCACCATTGCACTTGTTACTAATTCATTAACTTCAATATCACGGCATTTAGCAGCCTGTAATTCCCTTCGGATCTGTAAATATACAATAAAACACTTAGAAAATTTAACAGTTGCGGCTCTAAAGTAGACATGGGAATATATTATTTATTACATTGTGTTAGATTATTATAATTAATTTTATGATACCTCTGAGGTGACGGTAGGATGGGATTGTTTCCTGAGTAATTCCAAAAGGGCATCTCTCTGTTCTGTAGATATGTCAGCTTTATAACGTTGAACAAATGTTAACAGTGACTGATGCCACAGAACTGGCAAATTGCGATGTTCAGTTTGAAATCTGAAAAGACCAAAAGTTTACTGGTATTATTATAACACACATACTGGCATATTATTATAACTCTTCTATTGAAAACCGTGCAGTTTGTCACCATTGGAAAATTAAAACTACACTATGGTCAAACCCAAATATTAGTGCAAACCACAATGTAATTTGGAGACACAGGTCCTAAGTTATTTATTTTTTAAGCCACCAAGTGCCAATATGTATATATAAAATAAATAAATAATAATATATATATATAAAATGGTATACTATGCTCTAATAGAATCAAGGTTGAGATATAGTGTTCAGTTTTGGGGGAATAGTTTTAAATATAACTGCCAGAGAGCCTTTGTACTCCAAAAGAGACCCATACAAACCATGGTCCGGATATCACAAATAGAGAGCTGTTGGCCAAACTTTATAAATTTAAAAATTCTTACTGTGCCCAGCCTCTTATGTTTTAGTATTGTTGGTGAATTTAAAAAAATATCTGTTTCACTATGAAACAGATGAGGAGAGACAGTTGAGGGAAAGTACGCGCAGGAAAGATTTTAAAAGCAAAATAATACCCCAACTTAAGATTGTTCAACATAGTACTCAATATCAAGCAGTGCGGATTTTTAACAGGTTGCCATTGGACTTAAAAACTATAATTTACAAGAGCTCATTTAAGTCAAGACTCAAGGCGTTCCTATTGGAGAAATGTCTCTATTCGATAGACAATGACATATCCACGTATGAAAAAAAATAATATTAGATAATGTGAGACTGGGTAATATTAGTAGCTTGTAATGGTATTGGATTTCTTAATTGTATTGAATGTTTTATTTTCTATGATTATTGTATTGTGAATGTGTTGGTTTTATATTTTTGATTATTGTGATTTGTTTTTTGTATTTTTTATTTATTGTTTATGATTTTCCCTTTCTATAATCTGAGATGATTTCAAACACAATGTAAATTGTTTCTGAATAAAATTGAATTGAATTGAAAGCCAATCACAAATACATAAAATTAAAAAAAGAAGAAGTAAAATACATTCAAATTCATTAGATCATTCAATTATAAAATTGTATAGTCATTAAAATTTCATTACATTGTCACTAACAAAAAAAATAAAATTTGCCAAATCTTTGTCGTCGGTTGGCACTCTGATGAACTTCGAGCCAATACTCACACACACAATGTAGATCGGACTGCTCCAATCCTCACTAACGACCCTCAACAGTTGATTGGTCGATTTTCTTAGAGTGCTGGAAAATGATGCTATGCTCGATCGAATAACCGCGTGAAACAGCGAGGCACTCTCGCTTCAGCAAACATGCTCGATACGCTACAGTACTAGACGTGGCCCAGATACCTAAACGTTTGTACATCCCTTACTGGTGAACCATAAGTAAAAACTTCTGGGACTGTCTCCGGTCCCTCACCGGCCCTAAAAACTAGCATTTCAGTTTTCATAATATTATAGACTTTGCCATGAGAGCTGGCATTACGCTCGCAAATACCACCTGCCCTCCTTTATTAGACCAGTCATGTAGATATTGAAAAGGTCCAGAGAAGTCAGTCCTCCACTGATTTATGCCACACTTTATCCTATAATCAATCATCCTACTGTGCGTCGCCGCACCTAACACTATTAGTTTGGTTACTGTACCAGTATTGTAGCATACTTACTAAGTCCGAGTGTATCCCCGAGGCGCGCAATTTGCCCCAGAGAATAACATAAACACAATTCCCCTTCTGTGTTCATTTTCAGGCTTAAATAAAACAATTACGTATCCTCACCTGATAAAGTGGAAAACAACTGAATCTACGACTCTGTATGGCAATGCATACTTTTTGTCAAATAGTATTCTTAAAAATATGGAACTTGCTCCAGTGTAATCCATTTCTGCTATCTTTAACATTGCTGCACTGGAATGCAACACCGGAACTGAGTTACGTGCCAACACTGAACCCACTATGATGGCTTCACGTAGTGTGCAATCTCCTGCCTAGAAAATACCTCAAATAATTAGTAACCAATAATATCAAGTTGTTAATTAGAACAAAATACAAATTTTAAATTACCTCCAGTAAGGGCAATAGTATACCCTTCATGAAAGCACCAGGCTTGAAGAGTGATTTACGTAATGCTTGGTATAAATGAAAGTTTAATCTTTTATACTCTGCAAGGTCATCTCGCACACGGGGAAGCAGTACCAAATTATAAAATCGCTGGGCCATCTTTTCTTTCAAGTTCGATGCGAAAATTCTGGTAGCCTAGAAAAAAAAATGTTAAGTGTACCATGTAAGTTATGAACATAGAAAGATGTTACAAATCCATCTTGAACAATATTCGCTTGACTGCTTATAGAAATACACTGCTATAAACAATCTTTGGTTATCAAAGTATCTCAGAAAAATAATTGCAGCAACATACAAATATACATTTCTTGTTAACTAATACAATTTCATAAACTTACTTGGTACATAGCTGCAGCTGACCAGGTGGTTGGCTCTGTGATATACAATATTTGTTCCCAGTTCTGTAAATGTGGAACCATTTTGAATGCCTTTGGCAGTTTTCCTGACCTGTACTTTTGCAATACATCTCTGACACCTTCATACATTGTTTTGATTCTGGAAAATGTGTAATGACAATCAGTTACCTATTAAAGAACAGCCTTTCCTTAATAAAAAACACTATCTAATTATGTAACGGCAAAGAAGTTGACAGTTTCTTAAGGACTACTCCTGCCTTTTGTATTAAACTTACCTTGGATCAATGTTTTGTAACTTTAATGTTTCAACATCAGAAAACTGAGTCTGTAGCTCAGTATGCTTATCGGTGATCTTTTCTTTTATAATATCTGCTAGGGTGCGAGTCCTCTCTGGTTTAGCTGACATGAACATTCTAAGTGCTTGTTCATCTTCTTCATTTATTTCTACATTATCATAATAAGTGTCTGGCTCCAAGTCATCTCTATCTGATCCAGTATCATCATCAGAGTCTGCATCTATAGGGAGAAATTATTGTTTAATTAATTTTCTCGTTTGTATTTCCCTACAGAAAACAATTTATAGAAGTATTTTTTTTTAAAGCAGGTTGTCACTTTTTTTCTGTTGTCGTTGTTACTATGTCAAAAAAATAAAGTTCTTTTTATGGTTTTCTAATTCCTCCTGCCTTCTTGGGTGGACTGCACAGCAGTTTTATTTTCAGTGCTAATTTTCAGGTACCTAGCTCACCTTTGAATGTTGCAGGAAGTGTCACATGTTTTGCAGGGGATGGGCCTTCTTCAGCATCTCCTAATTCAGCTTGTTGCCTTCTTGCGGCTTTTAAGATTTTTTTGGACAAGTCTGCATTTACGAACTGAAGAATAAAAAAAAACACTATTTAAGATAAGTATTACTAACACAAACATAGTCAAGCAAAGTTTCATTTAAGTAAGGTATGAATACTTTCGAGTCGTGAATTCGCGGCCGACGTTAAACCGTTCAAGTATCATAGATGTTCTATTTATCAAGCTAAAGACTTACTTCTTCGTCATCATCTTGCCTGTTCCTTTCTTTGTTTCTGTTTTTATTTTTCACCGAGTTTACTGATTCGATTTGATCTGCTAAAGCTAAATTCTTTCCAACTTGAGAGGGTTTAAACTTTTTAGCCTTTCCCATTATAACACAATGTTAACCACACAATCTACAGAGAGGGATTATTGGTAAAATATAATAAAGATGGTTAATTTGCTTGTAAAGTTGCAAAATCAAAAGAAAGAATTCAATGAATGAAAACATGTGCACTTTGACATTGACAAATGACAATCTGACGGTGCGTTCCAAGATAGACTGTAAGAGATTTGAGCGCGCTAAAATCCGTACCGTATTAGCTTGAGAGCGAAACGATGTTGCGCGAATCGTCAAAGATGACGTCATGACATGCACCATCTTGCGATAACGCCGACCATGCCGTTTATTAATAACACCGTGAGCGCTGACAAAAATTACAGTAGTGCTGTTTTGTTTTGAGACGCAGTAGCATTTTCGAAATTGTGCTTCTGGCTACAGCATAGAAATATAAAAAAAACAGGGCTACTACAGTCACTATCGTAAATTCGTACCAAAGAAGAAGAATTGTACAAATGTGTGTGTGTGGTGTATACACAAAGAAATAATGTAATCCAGCCGTCAGCGACCGTTCCGAATTGTTGACAGCTCTCCGCTGTCAATATCGTGTGTGAGCGCTGTCAGCGACTATGTTCTAATTCGGAAAGCAGCCTTAGTGACAGTTGACACACACAATTTTATTCGTTCAGGAATATTGCAGTATAGATCACAGAGCACTATTTATTACTCCTTGTAGATAGATCCATAGCCTGTAATCTTAGCCTGTAATCGAACCCACGACACGCAGCGCAGCAGTCAATTGCTTAACCACTGCGACAACCGGAAGTACGGTCAAGATCCCTACCAGCATCTTACTGAAATACTTCCTTCCTCCGAGCACGTTTGTTCTTGCGAATCTCCACTCAAGCCGGCCAATTCGGTATGTAAAGTAAAAATTTACCTATGCTGATTCGAAAACCATTTCGAGATTTTAAGCTTCTAAGCCGTATTTTTCTATTAATAGGTCTTAAAATTTTAAGATCGTTTTTATTTTCACAAAAATACTTAAAATCACTTGACTTTTATTTGACCTCTAAATGACGTCATAAAGTAGGCTGAATTGAAAACTTTCAGTGCCTCTTATAATTAATTAATTAAGTTGTTCTCTATGTGTCAAGCGTCAATGTCAAGTATTGTCAACGTCAAAGGAGACGGATAGGCTTTTTTTTTTTTTTGTTTTTCCTTCTGGCTTCGCACGGTTTGTGCATTTAGCCAATGTCAAGTTTTAGTTCTTGTTAATATTGATGAAATGAATAATAAATGCATGATGATGATATCCCCGCCCACTCCCCTTGAGTTTCAGTAAAGATGTGGCACTTTACTGAGTCCTCACGCGGACTTCTTGAGAGAACTTGAAGCGAAGTTGCACTGTTTTGTTTCATTTGCCTACACTAATGCACGTTCACAAACACTTAATGGTTAATAATCCACCATTATTACACATTAATATTCGGCTAAACACAAATTTTGGAAAATTAAACAAACTGCTGAACATGACGCTTCACTTTCCCGCCAAGAGACGGATAGGCTTATGGCTTTGGCTCTTGGGGTTTTTGTAAATAGAATCTTGGGCCTGGATGTAAAAAGATGAAATTGGTGTCAATTGATAGCTACTTTAATTAATATCAAACTATCACTGGAAATTTTGCAGGTTTTGGCAATCTGAGTGTTCAACGTTACCTTTGGACATTGACTCAGCACTCGGCCCGGCTGTCGCGCGGCCCATTTAGTAATTTGAATATTGATTTGGTTACATCTTACACGCATCTAATAGGACACGAAAGATTTTATATAATAGTGTGTAAAAGTAGTATATAAGCTGTATCATATTGTAAATAAATCAGATTTGAATTTTATATTCTTATCTCATTACCCCTCACTGTGGCAAAGACACCTTTAGCCATCTCTGATCAGTCTCGTGAGTCTGCGCGACTGGCAGCGAGTGTATCCTTCCCAAACCTGGAAATCCTGTCGACTATCAGTCTGTAACCTTAGGTTGCATGGTGCAGACAGCCTGAACTTACACATACTAGATATATGATAGGTTAGGGCTGTAGGGCTTGAGAGTCGTAGGGAACTAGGGACTAGACTTTTGGACTTCTTGGCGGGAAAGTGAAGCGTTATGTTCAGCAGTTTGTTTAATTTTCCAAAATTAGTGTTTAGCCGAATATTAATGTGTAATAATGGTGGATTATTAACCATTAAGTGTTTGTGAACGTGCATTAGTGTAGGCAAATGAAACAAAACAGTGTAACTTCGCTTCAAGTTCTCTCAAGAAGTCCGCGTGAGGACTCAGTAAAGTGCCACATCTTTACTGAAACTCAAGGGGAGTGGGCGGGGATATCATCATCATGCATTTATAATTCATTTCATCAATATTTTAAACAAGAACTAAAACTTGACATTGGCTAAATGCACAAACCGTGCGAAGCCAGAAGGAAAAAAAAAAAAAAAAAACTAGGGACTATTAGGCTTGTAGGTTCCTTTAACTTATCATTATATTTTCATGTACTGTCACACCCTTACCAGTATTGCGGCCTTACATGATGTTTGTTATGGGTGCACAAAGAGAGATTTAGTAAAAGTGAGGGTATGTAACAATCTATACTTAACAGCTTTTTAATTGAGATTGCCATTTTTATAAACATAGAATGTTAATTATACTTATTTGTAGTGTGGGAGGAAGATAGGAAACACAAATATTTAAAAATCATGAGTAGGTAATGAGATGATGTATAAAAATAAAAATAGTTTTTTATTATGTAGTATTTCTTATTCATTTTCAATTATAATAAGAATGTCACCTAAAAATTGTGCAGGTGGTACTATATTATCTTGGTGCCTAGCCAAAATAAGGTACCATATTATTGATATTACATGGGCGCAGCATCTTTTGTGACATCATGTCCAGGATATGTTTTACTGTGAGTCTGTACATAATTATTTTCGCAAACAGTTTAGAAAATCCCATACTTCTATACTAAATGTTGATCACAAAGACGATTATTCTCAGGGGCATAATATTTATACCGACTGAGCAACGTTTTTCGAGTAGAAAGTGGAACACTGTACTTCTCTATTCTCTGGCATCCTTCAATAAAGCACTTTCTTTCTGTTTCAATAGCTCTCATGTAATCTGATAATATAATAGTAGGTTTGGTCTGATTGCTTCTTACTTCTTCAACCTGAGGGTTAGCGGCAAGATCTTGTGTCTGTGGCTGTACTTCTTCTATTGGGCTTGCTTGGCAAGAAGTGGATGGGTCAGAGACCATAATAATATGAACAGGAGCTCTATCTGCAGCCACCTAACAAGTATGGCATATGCAACTGGCTGCTTCTATCTGCAAAAAACAACACATTGACAATCATTTTAAGTATTTAAAACAATCAATTTGACTTACAGTAAAAGCACATAGAAAATACATTAAACTGATTCAACTTGCCAAGTGCCAGTAAGCTTGGCAAATGTTGCTGTTTGCCTGAAAGATGGAAAAAGTTTCTAATGTCAGATAACAATAACATTTTTTTTTTTTTTCTTCTGGCTTCGCACGGTTTGTGCATTTAGCCAATGTCACGTTTTAGTTTTATTAAAAAGGTAGGGAAACATATAAATATAAATTTTGACGGGATTTAGGATAGACGGGATAGGATCAGTATAATTATAACTAACAAGGAAATCTTATGGATAAATGAGCAAATTACACAAAAAAAAAAAAAATTACAACTTAATATTATTTAGAGTAATGAATGAGACTATACATTTATATACAAGAGAGCTATTTGTACAAAGTAAAGAAGTATTGAGGTAGGAAAAGGAGTATGGAGGGATAAGAGGTTACTAAGAAAGGAAGAACGGTCATATAAGGGACAGGAGAAAAAAATGTGATCTAAGTCGCCTACATCTGTGCCACACAAGCATAAGGGATCGTCGATGATATGAAGTTTGGCAAGATGAGCTGAAGAACAAACATGACCCAGTCTCATCCGTATTAGAATGGAGGTCTCCATCTTGCCAAACTTGGCCCTGCCAAACCACGGTTTTTCTGGAACGTCGGGTTGAATATGTGAAAAATAACGTCCCTTCGATTTGCTTCCGATATCCCAAGCCACCTTCCAGGTTTCCCGAAGAAAAGTCTTTGGTAACGATACGAGGTCATAAGTAAAATTTGTATAAGGAACTAAGTCCCCACACTGCACCGCATCACCGGCAAGTTTATCAGCCACTTCATTGCCATGGATTCCAGCATGGGCTGGAATCCACACAAATTGTAGTGTATTACCCTCAGAAATGGTCCTGAACGCAAATTCTCTTATTAAATAAATTATAGGTAACTGCAATTTGTGTTCGAAAGCGGATTTATTGATGGCTAGAAGAGCACTTTGAGAATCGGTAAAAATTATCGATTTTTTAAGCTTTAAAATACGGATATATTCGATGGCTTTAAAAATGCCGAAACATTCCCCGGTAAAAACAGAAGTCTCCGGAGGCAGTTTTATTTTTTGTTCGATGTTGTATTGAGAATGGTAAGTACCTATCCCAACACAACCCGTCGGAGAAGCTTGGCAGCATCCGTATAAATATGGTGGTACTCTACGTGTTCAGCCAGAAAATTATTAAAACTTAAATGGCAATCGGGATCTGATTTACTTACACAGTTATATTTTATAATGGGACTGAATTGTAAACTCTCATAACTATTGCTAAATATGGGAAGTTTATTGGAACGGTGAATAGGAGAAGAAAGTGAAAGGAATTTTTTATAACTTACAACTAAACAAGGAGCACGTCTATGGGACCAGTAATCTGACGATTCAATCTGCAACACTAATGTGTCCAGTTTAGGAATGAGAGGATGAGTTAAGAATTGAAGAATCCGGAACAAATATTTGTCAGATAGGAATTGTCTTCTAAGATATAAAGGAGCATCCCCGCATTCAACTTGGAGTGCATTAATGGGACTAGACTTCATTGCACCTGAAATAATGCGTAATGCTTTAGACTGGATGCGATCCATTTTTTTAAAAGCCATGACACTACCTGGCTCTAGAACGATCAATCCATAATCCAGAGTGCTTCTGATGATTGCGTTGTAAATGAGTTTCAAAGAAAAGGGATGTGCACCCCACCACACACCAGAGAGGCATCTAAGCATGTTTAGGTGTTTTTCACATTTGTTAACAATATATTCACAATGAGGGACACTACTTAATTTACAGTCAAGTATTATACCTAGATATCTGAATTTATCTTTAACTGGGATTGGTATTTCCTTATAAAGGAGATTTACTATGGGAATATTTCTCTTCCAGGTGAATAAAACAGCCGCGCTTTTAGACGTGGATAAATCCAAACCGTTTAGATGTAACCATGACGCCAAAATAGATAAAGCAGAATTGATAGCAGAGCTAGCTTGCTCAACAGATGGACTTGAAGAATATAATAATAAATCATCGGCATATTGAAGAACCTTAACATGACTAGTTAAGGATAACTCTAAATCATAAGTGTAGATATTGTATAGAAGGGGACTGAGCACAGAACCCTGTGGGAGACCCCTCCATACAAGATGAGATACCTCATGGTCTCCTATTAACATGTTAACAGAGCGTTCAGTCAAGATATTAATAATGAAATTCAACAAATTCAATGGAACTTGTAAGGCTTCTAATTTATTTTGTAAAACCGATAATACAACATTATCATAAGCTGCATTAATATCAAGGAAAACTGCAACGGTGGATTGGTTATTAGAGAAGGATAACCGAATATCGGATGTTAATATACTTAAACAGTCAGTTGTACTTTTACCTTTTCTAAAGCCATATTGTGATTCTGCCAAGTGACCCTTACTTTCAACATACCATTCTAGGCGATTTTTAATTAAGTGTTCCGCTAATTTCATCAGAATTGAAGACAAAACTATGGGACGGTATGAAGAAGCATCAGATGGAGTTTTATTTGGTTTAAGGAATGGCAACACCATTTGACGTTTCCATTCAACAGGGATGTTTCCTGTATAAAAAATAGAATTAATAAGTTCTAAATAATAACTGAGGACATCATCATTTAAATTAGCGAAAAAAGAATACGGGATGCCATCAATGCCTGGTGCAGAATCATTAGTTTTATGGATAACAACCTTTAATTCAGTGAGAGTGAATGCAAGATCTAGCGTCGTATGAGTGTCTTGGATATTGGAAACTAGAGACAGGTTATGGTTAGTACTAATAGCCTTAGCCTCAGGAACCCAAGGCGAAGCTAATATATCAAAAAAATCACTGGCTAAAGAATCAGGAATAGGAGAAGGGTTGTTATATATGGACCTAAATCTACGAATATTGCGCCAGACAATCGTAGGGTGAGTATTCGGTGAAATTGATAAGCAAAAGTTACACCAAGATTCAAATTTTTTCTTTTTTAAAAGTTTATAAGTTTCATTATTTAACTTAGTAATGATATCAAAATTAGTATCAGACATATCAACGTTATAATTATATTCAGCCTCTTTACGTTTTTTAATCAATTCAGTGCACTCAGAGTCCCACCACGGAGGCGAGGGAATTGTACTAATGTTGTTATTTTTTACAGGAAAAACTTCATCTGCCGCTGCAATTAATATGTGTGCTAAAGCTTCAGCACAACTATTTTCATTGCCATCAGAAATTACGGGCAAGGAGCTAAGCTTACTGTCAACAATGTTCCTAAATTTACCCCAGTCAGTATTATTTCTATTAGGAAGTTTATATTTTAAGTTTGATTTCCTTAATTGTGCATTTGGTTTGGAAAGAGGATAAGAAATAACTATTGGAAAATGGTCACTACCATAAGTAGAGGTCAAAGTATGCCAAGTTAATGAAGAGGCTAAGTTTGGAGAACAGATAGAAAGGTCAATTGCACTTTCTGATTAGGATCTGAACGACGTGTGGCAGCTCCTGAATTTAAAATACATAAGTTGTGTAAGTCTATTATATCTATTAACTCATCACCATAACAGTTCGAAGTTGAACAACCCCATGATTGGTGATGGCAATTAAAATCCCCCAGTATTAATAATGGCTTTGGAAGAAAAGAAACGAGATTATTCATCTCTTGAAGAACAGAAAAAGAAGGGTGAGGAATGTAAATAGAAACAAGACAAGTATGATGCACTTTAATAGCTACAATTGAAATTTCCTCACTATGAGGAGGTAATGTAATGGTAGAGAAAGGGATAGAATTCTTGATAAGTATAGCTACTCCACCATACCCATCAGATCTATCCTCTCGAATGGTTAAATAACCATTAATTTTAAAAATATGATTAGGTTTGAGCAAAGTCTCTGCTAAAGCAAAGGCAAATGGCTCATATTTGTTTAAAAGATGTATAACATCACTCTTTTTGTTTACTAGACTGCGGCAGTTCCACTGGATTATTTTGGATGTGTTGTCCATTAAGGATGGATTGTGATACATTGAAAGATGGGGCAACGTTGGACGGTGAAATGTTGAACTGAGACAGAAGATTGTGTAATGCAGAAAGAAAATCGTTTATGGAAAAACTGGCATCAATTTGTCCATTGTTATGATTAGAAAAAGCACAACCATTTGCTGGTTGAGGAATGTCGTAATCTTTAATAATGGCGTTGTGAGCCTCTTTATTATATCCTTGTACAGATTTGGGAGGCGAGCGTGGTTTAAGGAAGACAGTTTTTTATAGCTACTTGAAACAGGCATTCTATAGGGAAAGATGGAGTATCTGCAAAGTTTTTGGAAGGAGAAGACAAGTGTATCGGCATACGATTTAGTAACTGGGGGATACATTTTTGCTGCTTCAGCATAAGATACTGAACTTTGTGCCATGTATGTTTTAATTAATTTTTGTCTAGACATTTCTGGGCAAGATTTATTAGTAGCATAGTGAAAACCGGAGCAAAGGCAGCAAGATGCACTTTCTTGTTCTCTTTTACAACTGTCCCCAGTATGGTCTTGGCCACATTTATAACAACGAGGTTTGGACCTGCACTGAATTTTTGTGTGACCAAAACGACAGCAATTGAAACACTGTACAGTAGGGAAAATATATAAATCCACAGGTAATGCATTATAGCACATAAAGATTCTTTTAGGCAGAATCTGCCCATCAAAAGTAATAACTATCGATTGGGATGGTTTCCAAATGGTTGTACCATCAACAACAGTTTTAAAATTGAGGCGTCTGACTTTTAAAATTGGACTGCAACCAATTGGTACTGTTATATTATCAATAACTTCCTCTGGAGACCATTCCGCAGGAACACCACGTACTAAACCCATTCTAGTAACATTAAAAGTAGGTATAAAAGCTTTATAATTATATGTTTCAAGGCTATTATGTGAAATAAAAGAATTTGCGTCCAGGAAATTGGAAAAGCAAAGAGATATTTTATTGCGCCCGATTTTTTTGACGCTACCGTTAATAATATTTAGGAAGGCGTTGTGTTTTAAGAACTTGCCAAATGTAATTGGGTGCAATGACGTTCCATCATCTGGTGATAATAATATTTTTTGCACATGAACAACGTACGGCGAGCTGTCAGTTTTGTCATACGTTTTTCGACCAATCTGAGTGGGAATAACTGAAGGCGGAGCTGGAACATCAGGAATATCGTTAGATACGATTATTTCAGAGCATTTAGGCTCCGATGGAGTTAGCGAGAGAAGTGTAGACTCCATGCAACCACAACCCGAAGACTCGGAACCGTGGTTTTTTCTGATACGACGGCGTTTGTTGCAGTTTTTGCACACATGCACGCAACTTCTTTTTAAGTGACGAGCCGACGACGACCCATCGGTATCCATGCCTGATTCATTGGATTGGATAGTTACAAAATTGCCTGCCGGGGGAACAAAGTCCCCCGGGTCAGGCGGGTCTTTCATTTTCCCGCTTTAAGAAATAATAATAAAAAACTTACCCTACAGAAGAAAATGTACAAAACTACAATTAAATTACAAGTGAAAGAATAAAAAACACTAAAACTAATAATAATTAATTAATTATTTTCAATTTTAACAAAAAAGGACACGTCCACCAAGTTAAGTTTCCCGCGCTTTCGACATGTGGAATTAGTAAGTAATGTCTTTATCTAACAATAACATGATTACTATTCATGTCATGTCAGCACAGACTAAAAATACAATAATCGATTAGTAAAAATGTGAATTGATTGATTGATTTATCTTTATTAGTGGTTACATATTTTGTTTACTGTATAATACGATAATTCTAATAGATTTAAATAATGTAATTGAATTAATAATCTGATAAAAGCATTTTTTTTTTTATTTTTTTTTTTTAATATGTGGTATGAACTCTTGTCACGTAAATCGATTATTAATTTCATCGATATTCCATTTTATTCGTAACCTTAATAATTTTTTTCTGATTTCCCAGATTGTAGATTGGGCTGATTTTTTCCCATTTTGATAAAGATTTAAATAAAATCCTATCTCAACTTATTGCAATCAGGCCCAGAAATTAGAGATGGAGATTCATTCCGAAAAATAACGATTCATAAATCGATTTGAACTGAAATCTGATAAATCGATTAAAAAAAACGAGGTCAAAAGATTGATTTTCCAAAAATCTATATTTTTTCGATTTATTTCTATAGTTTGTATTTTCTTTGTTAATGTAAAAAATACGTTTGTAATTATTATTGTAATACAAACGTATTTTTTTTTAAATTTCTTTTACCTATTGAGGAGCGATGAAGGAAACTGAGTATACACACAGTACACAGCAATCCAGCGAGTTTTTGAGTAATTAATTGTTTTTTTTTAGTTTCTTTACATGTGTTTGGGTAGTACATTCATGTACATACAGACGCCAGCACATCAAGCTACTACAATGTGTCAAATTTCAACTTTATCGCTACAGATTAAGGTGCAAGGTTGATTGGGAAAATTTGACAGTTTGGGGTAGCTTGACCTGCTGGCGTCTGTACATTCTACTAATTGTAAATAATTTACGGTTCTGGTTCATAACAAAACAGAAAAAATTGAATGTCGATTATCTAGGGTGAAATATCGGTTCATTGGATTGATACAGTACTAGGTATCGATTAAAAATATCGATTCTTCGATCTTAGATCGCTTATCCCTACCAGAAATCCCCGTCTTTAACGTCTTTACATAAACTAAGCTTTCAAAACAGTTTCGTCCAACAACATTCTGCGCTCGAAGCTCGCTGCGGAAGGACGTGTGTTGCGCTGCGCCCCGCTCTCCCGCTGCTGCTCTTTCGTGCCCGGTACGTTACGCTTGCGTAACGCTCTCGTAGTCGCCCCGACTACAACCGATCGTCAATTGATTAGATTGATTAATTAATTTAATCGAAAGACACCAGATCAAAAAAGGCAAGGCAAGCGTTTCTTAACAGTTGTTCAGAGAGTAGCTTCATTAGGCCCCTTCTGGGCAAAACCACAGTTTCGTGGTCCTCGGTGGAAACCTTACGGTGTTAACGAAACCGAGTGGGGTGTTGACCCAAACGCACCCGCCGAACCCCTTCAGGGGGAGGGATACACATCCTCCCTGTCTGCACCCGACAGGGAGGGAAACACATCCCCGGGCCAATCCACCCGGGGAGCTAGGTATAGGGAACGATAGGCAGAGATTTAGTGGAGACGGCTCCAAAATTCCTCCCTACTAGGAACCCCCCTTAATCGCTATGGAGGACGCCATTATTTTGGCGTTCTTCAGAGAGGCCCTTTTTAAGGACCCAGCCTTTTTAGATAAATATGGAGTACAACTCGCCAAACTAAAGAGCCAGCCTTCTGCTGGCATCGAAAAGTTCAGCGATGTACTCGCGAACCAACAGGCGGAAGAGGACTTCCAGAGTCCCTCCCCTAGCCCGATCGTGTCAATGGACACTTCCGCACCTGCAGACAATCGCGCGCCAAGTCCGAGCAGCTCAGACTCCGAAGAGTCCAGCTCTTCCTCTTCGTCTTCTTCTTCTACCTCTGCCAAGCCAGGGGTCCTAACCTCTGGACCTGGCAAGAGGAAGAAGGCGTACGAGCCTCCCTCGACCCCTATCCCTTCTGCCCCCGTGGCATCCACCTCAGTGGCCCCTACCGCGGCCCCCCCTACCGTGACTCCGTCACCGGTCCCGGCGTCTTCCACGCAAGACCAAGACGGTTTTACTGTCGTTTCTGCCTCTAAGAAGGCTTCCCGTCCTCCGCCCATTGTCATCCAGGACAAGGGTAAATGGACTGAAATCTCGAAATGGTGTGTTGATCAGCGGATCAACTTCCCCAGCGCGGTCAGTACCCAACCGGATATAAAAGTCACCGTTCCCACGGCTAACGATTTCAGGGAACTAACCAGGACACTTCGGGTGAGAGGCATCTCATACCACTCATATACCCTCCCCGAAGAGCGTCAGACGCGTGTGGTGATCCGTAGGATCCCCAGTGAGATTGCCACCGCAGACATTAATTAAGTCGGACTTAGAGCGACAGGCTATTCCTGTCCTCGAAGTCCACAGGATGCACCGCTCTAGAGGCGGTGCACCATACGACATGATTCTTGTCGTATGCTCTCAGGTTGACGGGCATCACCCTATTTTCAAGATCGCTTCGATCTGTAGCCTTAAAGGCTTTGATATTCAGAAACCGCACAAGTCCAGCATTATCGGACAGTGCCACCGATGTCAACTTTACGGTCACGCGCAGAAGAACTGCTTCGCGAAACCCAGGTGCGTCAAGTGCCTGGGTGAGCATGGCACTTCTGAATGCTCGCGACCGAAAGACCGTGCCCTCTGCACCGAACCTCCCAGCCAATTACCGTGGCTGCCCTAAGGCACCAAAATCGTCTTCCTCGAAGTTGACCAAGCGTTACGACGCGAGGCAACATAGAGATAACCAGGGGGGATTCTCCTCCTCTCTGACCCAACCTCCGCAACGACTGAGCCCTCAAAGGTCCAGTCCGTGGAATCATTTCAACCACCAGCAGGCCTTCCCTGCCTTCGGCCAATACATGGCTCCTCCCCCCCCCTCAACCTCAACCCATCCCACGATTGATGGACCCTCGCCTTCGCGCTCATAGCGCTCAGCATCACCAACAATCTACCGCCGCCGGTAGGAGCGCGTCTCTCGCGCCCCCAGTGGCCCGCGTGCCAGAGCCTGCTTCCAAAGCCGCTCCCCCTCACAACACTCGCGCGCCTCCTCAACCCGCGGCCACTCCAGTGGTCGCATCACCTAACACCTTCGATGCGTTTAATGTGATCTCGAGCACATTTAACATCTTTCTTTCGCCCCGCGCCAAGAAAATGGCCAGCGAAATAATTGTAGCCCGTAACTCCTGCGATCTATCGGAGAGCCAGCGAATTTATCACGCGTATCCCGAGATCACGCAAGCCCTAGAGTCCATCGCGTATAGGAAACCATAATGTATAATACGGCCCCCGCGAGAACTAAACTCAGATCACTAAAGTTAGGCTTTTTCAATGCCAACGGCATTAGAGAACAACGCGACGAAATCGCTGTGTTCCTCCGCGACCATCGGTTAGATATTCTCCTAGTACAGGAAACTTTCCTCAAGCCTTGTGATCGAGATTCGAGACCCGTCAATTGCGAACTATCGCGTAGTTCGCAATGACAGGACTCGATGCCACAGGGGCGGCACCCTGATTTACTATAGGACTCCTCTCCATTGCATCCCGCTCGATGCTCCGACAACTCTCTCGTGGCTTGACCTGACATCAACCGATTACGATAGTTTCTACATGCCGGGCACCGCGACCACGAACCTAGACGGTCTTCAACTGCTGTCTCGCGATCTTTCGATTCTTTTCGGCCTGAGTGAATCCGTTATCGTAGCGGGTGATCTCAACGCCAAACATCCGTCCTGGAACTGTAATACCACCACGTTTCGAGACCAACATCTGTTTGACCTCACCACCGTTTTAAATTTCGATATCATCGGTCCGATGAATCCTACTCATTACCCCCATATCCCCAGTCAATCCCCGGACATATTGGACATAGCGCTCCTAAAGAATATCAACCTACGGTTGGATTCGATAGAGGCGATGGACGAACTGACTTCTGACCACCGGCCAGTCGTCTTAAGACTGGCCCCTCGCGACGGACTCCTTGACCCTGACCAACCCCCCCTCACGAAAGTAGTCACGGACTGGCGGAAAGTAAGCGACCGACTGAAATCCACCACATCCCCGATACTGGATTCTATCCCCGATCAGTTTGACTCGATCGCCGACACGACGGCCGCGATCGACTCACTCACGGAACACGTACAATCAGTCCTGAGCGATTGCTCGAGGCAGGTTCCGGCGATGGACCCCCATCGCCGAAAGCTGCCGGACGATGTGCGTGAACTGCTGACTGAGAAGAACGCGGCCACTCGTGCATACAGTGTCTTTCCCTGTGACGCTAACAAAGTCTTCATGCGCCAATTACAGAGATCAGAGAGGGCTAATTCACGTAATTTCATGACGCGCCGATCAAGTTGCAGTGCAGGTGCAATGAAGTTTAAGTTTGAGTGATAGCTGAATATATATGGTATCTGACAGCCGTAGAGAATAGTAGAATACGAAATGCGTTGTTTTGATCGAAACTTAATTGCAACTGCACTGCTACTGCACTTCTTTAGTTACGTGAATTAGCCTGCTGTAAGGAAGCGTATGAAAGAACTGCGTGAGGCTCACTGGGACAAGATGCTGGGCGAACTAGAGCCCACTCATCTGGCCTTCTGGGAGCTTCAGAGGAAACTCAGATCCCCGCAAGTAGCTTCTATGCCCCCTCTGACACGACCCGACAGGACGATAGCATTCGACGACACCGACAAGGCTGAATGCCTGGCTGACACTCTCGAGACTCAGTGCTCGCCTAGCTCTCAACCAGTAGACCAAGCTCACCTCGCTGAGGTGGACGCTGAAGTCGAACGTAGGGCGAATGTCCCTCCGGTCGAAGACCCTGATTGTCCTCTGGCTCCCGTCACCCCAGACGAAGTGCATGACATTTTCAAGGGTCTGAAAACCCGTAAATCTCCCGGATCAGACGGAATCACCAACAGGGTGCTCCAGCTGTTCCCCGCTCACCTGATCATGCTAATGACCACCATCTTCAATAGCGCTCTTAGCAACAACATTTTTCCTCAAGCTTGGAAAAGTGCCACGGTCATCGGTATCCCGAAGCCCGGCAAACCTAAGACCGAACCTTCCAGTTACCGACCCATCAGTCTGCTCAACGTCTTCGGCAAAGTCTATGAGAGGCTTATTTATAAGCGTCTCAGAGACTATGCCGAGACGAAGGGCCTCATCCCAAACGAACAGTTCGGGTTCAGATCCCAACATTCGTGCGTACAACAGGTCCACCGTATCGTCGAGCATGTAAGCGCTGGCTTCCAGCGCGGGCTCATGACGGGTGCTGTGTTCTTCGACATTGCGAAAGCGTTCGACAAAGTCTGGCACAACGGCTTAATATATAAGCTCTACCAACTCGGTGTGCCCGATCCTCTCGTGCTCATCTTACGAGACTTTTTGTCGGACCGCACCTTCCGCTATCGCATCGAGGGTGCGCTATCCTCCCCCCATCCGCTCCGCGCAGGCGTCCCTCAGGGCGCTGTGCTGGCACCGCTGATATTCACTATATTCACTAGTGATATCCCCAAATGTAGAAAGGCGCAGTTAGCTCTGTTCGCAGACGACACGGCCATCTACTACTCCGGCCTCAGGCAAGACAATATCGCCCGCATCCTTCAGGCCGAAGTCAACAGACTCGCGGCCTGGTTCAGGAAGTGGAGGATCGAAGTCAACCCTGATAAGAGCCAGGGGGTCCTATTCTGTAGGCCCCGGCGATCACCCGCCCTCCCCCAACCGATCACCATGTTCGGCAAGCCTATCCCTTGGGAGAAGCGAGCCAAATATCTCGGTGTGGTCTTAGACCATCACATGACGTTCGGCGAGCACATAAAACAGGTGCGCTCGCGCGCCAGTTTTGCTCTCGGCCGACTACACTCCGTTCTCAACCCGCGCAGCAAGTTGTCCCTTAAGTGCAAATTGCGTATTTACACCGCGTGCATTCGACCGACCATGACTTACGCCTGCGTAGTCTTCGCTCACGCAAAGTCATATCACATCCATAAGATGCAGACGCTTCAAAACCGATTTCTCCGTAGAATTACGAAGGCTCCTTGGTTCGTTCGGAACGAACAACTTCACGTAGACCTTAAGATGCCTACCATCAAGCAGTTTATGAAGCGCCTTGCAAAGCGCTTTTTCGAATCCGCGGAACGTCATCGCAACCCCTTGGTTGTGCAGGCCGCTAGTTACAGGCCTTCTGCCATTAGTCAGACTCGCCGACCGAGGCATACTCTCTTAGATCCGGATGACCCCGTCACTCTCCTTCAGGAAAGCAATAGGGCCACAAGTACAGTGCACAAAATACACAAACCGACCTTCCGTCCTCGCCGCCGAGGTACCACGCGAACTTCCCGAGTAAATGATAATAAAAGTCCTCCCCCCCGTCCCTTGAATGTCGATGCGCCAGCCGCCCGGTTAGAGGCTGAGAGCGCCGTAGCAATAAATATAATATCCCCTGATAATAATCATGATCAAAATGTTGATCCAGCCCGTCCCCAAATTGTTACTAATTTTGTGATCCCCCAACGACGCCCTAAGCCGAGGTCCGTACCCCACAGGGGGTGCCCTTAGTGCGCTGTCGTTTAGTTTTAATATATATAATTTGCGCCCTGGCTGGAGGCTTTAAGATTAAAAACCTTAGGGCAGCCACAGGAATATCCGGTTAAGTAGCAACGACCTCTCTAGGTCTGCTACGAGATGCAATACAAAAAAAAAAAAAAACTCGTTACTTTCGTTGAGCGTACCCTGATTTCTTGTTACCTAATTATTTTCACGATAACCCTTGCTTTCCCCTCGGACTTCGATACTTGCTGCTACATTGACTATTTAGCTTGTTTTATGGAACTGCTTGCCTTTCGTTTGGATTTGTTTTAAATATGAACCTCAATATGGACCAGTTTGTGCGCGCCGACTCTACTAACTTGCCCAGGTGGGACATTGTTATGATCCTGGAGTACATGAATAACAATGATAAACACAACATTGCTGAAATCCGAGGAACTAAGGTTCTAATGTAAGTAAAGTAATAGTGTTGCTACTTGCTACAAAATTAAGTTCGTAAAAAAACTACAAAACAACAACATTGATTGATTTTGTGTTGTTTCAGGTCATCTCGCGACTCATATGTGGACACTGCTGTCGGTTATGTTGAAGTTAAAAGAAACCGAGTTGAGTGTATAGTCAGAGCAAAAGTTGTTCCAGAGCACCGAGTTTCTTCTAAGCAGTTTATTGTCGATGTCACAATCGACGAAAAGGATGCTGTAGTACTACAGGCAACTTGCGATGGCTGCGCTGCTTCTGCCGGTGGATGCAAGCATACACTTGTGTTTTTGTTTTGGCTTGATAAAAGAAGCAGTGAACCCGCATCAACTTCTGTCCAATGTTATTGGAGAAAACCAAAACTATCTGGCTTACGAGCGGAACCTATAAAATGCGAAGACATTTTTCCAAAATCAAAAAAAGTGAAGTTTTAACTCCGAAGGATCCAAATACTTTAAAATATTTTCTAAAAGAATGTGAAACTCAAAATGTAGGTCATTCACTTGCTACATGCTTTACTAAGGTAAAGCAAAGTTATAATATATTTGATTTAACAGTAGACTATTTAATCAATGAAAATGAAGATTTTGACAAATACATGTCTTTCTTAGACAATAAAATAACAGCAGATGTTGAAGAGATCAGCAGTAAAACAAGAATGCAGGTCAATTCCAAGCTGTGGCATAACATTCGACAGGGAAGGATTACAGCTTCTAAAATATATGAGGCCTCAAAATTCAAAACAGACGGTACATTAGTGCAACAAATTTTGGGGGGATATAAAGTACCAGAAACCGAGTTTATTAAAAGAGGTAAACGTTTAGAGCAATATGTTATTGAAGAGCCAGAAAACAAATTAAACATAAAAATTGATAAATCAGGTTTCATCCTCATCAATGGAGTAGTAGGTGCTTCACCTGATGGAGTTTCAGATGATTTTATCATAGAAGTTAAATGCCCTTCTTCAAAAAAAACGTTATTAAGTTATGTCAATGATGGCATCATTCAAAATAAATATGTTGCTCAAATGCAAACCCAAATGCATGCGGCTAGTAAAAAAAAAGCAGTATTCTGTGTTGCTGATCCGAAATTTGAAGAAAATAAAAAGATTACCCTCTATTGGATAAATTATGACCCTGAATACACTAGCGATTTATTAAATAAAGACTTCTACATACCGGGGCGACTTGTCGCGCGACGCGACGCGACACAAAGGCACCGCTCCTCCCGCGACACGCGGGGCCTGTGTGCCGTGTCGCGTCGCGCGACAAGTCGCGCTGGTATGTAGAAGCCTTAAATCTTTAATATTTTGGAAAACATATATTTACAGTAAGATTATTAATAGTGCTAGAACATAAAATAAAACGATTTATTTTAATCACTTTTTATTATTTCATTTTGTAAATTTATTAAACCACACGCAATCAACACTACATGGTCTAGATAACCAACATGTTTGTGGCTGACTACTGAATGAGGTTTAAGAAATCGAAACTCTCGAACCCTCCTTATAACTCTTTCTATAATGCACCCTTAAGCTCGCCACAATTTTTGTTTGCATAACTTCATTTTTTGTTGGCTTATTCGAGGCATAAACACTTGGAGGACGCAGAATCTTAATGCCTTTTACTAATAGAAGAGGTTCGATTTCTTTAAATCCCCTGTCAGCCATTATAACAGCATTGTCTGGTAAACATTCAACTAAATTACTTTTTTCTACTAGAGCTTTATCTGATATCCTGCCTCCATAACCCATTGAGATAAAGGATACAAAGCCATTGGGGGTACAGCCAATCAAATATTTGACAGTGTTTGCATTTTTATATTGGGACCAAGTCTGTGCTTGACTTATGGGGTTATGAGGTTTTTGTATCTCAATTTCAAATGCATCAAGAAGCTTTTAAATGCCAATGGTATATTTTGTTTCATTTGTAGCAAAGTAGGCATATAAATTAAATCTTGGAAAAAATTTGCTAAAACTTGTATTCCAGTATGCATAACACGCGAATATGTGACTCTAGAAATCTGAAATTGATCACAAATTCTATTGACTGAATCATTTAATTTAATTTTATATAATACAATAATTAAATCAAGTTCGGTTATTTTTGTGACACTTTTGGTAACAATATATTTTATCAGCCAAAAGTATTGTTTTGGTAAACCAATGTACGCCTTCGGATCAGAAGAAACAAACGTTAATATTTGCTTTCTGGTATTGTGATCTGGTAGATCTTTATTGTGTAAAGTAGTGGATTCTGTATCTGATGTGTAGCCAAAAAGTGGTGGCACCGGTGTAATCTCACATGATGATGATGATGTTACAGATATAGGCAAAAGCAAAGACTTTGTTGTTTTCATTAGGCCTTTAGTGGAAGTACTCTGGTCAATCACTTTGATAAAACATTGTGTAGCGGCATCAACCTGAAAGTAAAAAAAAAAAAAAATTTAAAAAAAAAACCTTAAAGAATGTATGAACCAAAAAATAACATTTAAAAGATTAGATCTATGTTTAGTCACATATCCCACACAAAGGTTGTGGTTCTTCAATTCATAGAATGAAATACAAACTACAGTATGCAACTGCTAAGGAGGCACTTGGGAGTTTCTGAAGGAGCCTTTCAAACCAGTGGCGTAAACAATGCTCTACAAAACCAATGTTTTTCTAAAATATTATCATCCTTATTAACAGCCGCCATACTATACTAATAAAGGACCCTTTGCAATATGACAGATATAATGCCACAATTTCTGAATAGATTTAAATAAATAAATCTTACTTTCATGGGATGTGTTGATGTAGATGTCATAGTAGGTCTAAGTTGGGTAAAACCATATTCAGTCTGTCCCTTTCTAGGAGTATCTTGCATCTGTAAGTTCTCAATAGGCTTCAGTTAGGAGTGAATTCAAGGTCGGTAATGCCTCAGCAACAGTTTTCGTTCACCTAAAACAGTAATTGATTTTAAATGTATTTGGTTTATCGAACTAACTTAATAGAAATAACCTTTTTCATATGGGATGCTTACATCTTTACTGCATGATGGCAAATCTTGTGTCATACGTAGCTTAGCAGTAGCTTTCAATATAGGTCTTCCCTTCATTAATTTACAATATTGATAGTTTTCTAAATCTTCTTCCAACTGCAAAAAGGCATAAGTAACATGGTTCTAAGAAAATTTGGTACCTACATAAAATTTCCGTGGCTGGCGGGAATACATTGATATCTCGACATACATGTTTTTTTTTTATTCGTTTAGACGCTTCCTACGCCTGTGTTTTTATAGGAAAAAAATTGACAACCCGAAATATTCATAATTTTTTGAGATTTTACTTTCGGTAATAACAGAATATCTCAGTCTTGAGGGTTCACTACTTAACAAAACGATATGTCAAACTAATGAATCCCGGTTTACTCTGTTCACACATTGATATAACGTTTTATCAAGTTATGCTCGCTAACCAAAACAAACAACAAGTATAACTTGATAACTCAACTTGTACATTTAACATTTTATTGTTTTAATCATTTATAATTGATATAACGTTTTATCAAGTTATGCCCGCTAACCAAAACACACATTAGTGTTATACAAAACTTGATAGCTCAACTTGTACATTTAACATTTTATTGTTTTAATAATTTGTATGTTAATATCATTACATATTATATTGTGTACAATCAACCTGCCAATCTTGAAACATGATAAATAATTAGTATGCAGGTATCAAGATACTTGTTGGCTTTACTTTATTAACATTCAACTGGTAAACCTCATTTCTAGATAATACAATAATAACAAAGCATTTAGAGATATCCAGTAAGCATCTATCTAGGTAAGTATCTATCTAGGTAAGTATCTATCTAGGTAAGCATACGTATCTGTAAAAAAAATTTTGCAAATAAATGTGTGACTTATAATTTCACTCGAAGCTTAAAAGGTCATTTATAGTCTCATTTTTACTTATGTTCTTCGCACAATTTATTTTTTGTGTCTAAATTAAACCCATGATCGCCAGACAAGCAGTTATCAATATAGGTATAATATCATAAGTTCAAACATAATTGAACATTTTCAGTTATCCAGTTATGGCCGACTGAAGACAGTTAAATTAATTATGATATCTATAGATATCATAATAGGTAATGTCTACATATTTGAACATTTTTGAATATATTTAGTTATTAAAATAAATCCGCAAATCCAAATTAGAATATATTGAGATATCATGAAATATTCATAAAAAAATAATAAAGTATCTTTAGTTGATGCTATTAGACCATACTTTACGATTTCATACACTATGGTTTATAGTACAATGCGTAGGTAATAGATTATCTGTACCGCTTGATGAGATGCAGAGAAATAGAAACGGCGCGAAAAATGACATGTTATTGACATTTCATCGTGAAAATAGCGCATAGAGTATAGTAATAGATGAAATAGCGTCAACGCGCCGAAAGTGTATTTTACAAAGTTTATATTGTTCTGAGTATTTGGTTGAACGTTGGTTCCATTCATCAATAAACTTATTTGTGTGAGTTGTATAGTTCTTTACATGCAATGGAAGACAAGGATAATGTGAGTACCTTTTTATTCAGTAAATAAGACGTATTAAAATTATACGAAGAAAGAGGTATTTTATTGTTTTCTTAAACTATCTACGATTTTGTTTCAGAATCAGCTTGAGATTGAGAAGTTAATGCTTAGGAAGCGCAAGTTGATAGAACTTCGAGAAGAAATAAAGGTGAAATCGTCTTTCAAGGCAATAAAAGTAAATGAAGAAGGTAAGATACCTATAACATTGTTTTGTTATTTAACTAGTGAACGCCCGCTTTATTTACGTATTTCACTGAATTACCGCAAATCCTTTCTTAGTGCTTGCTTACACCCCTCAAACCTAAGATTTTGCACGTGCATGCAAAACTGAATAGTTTAGGTACTTCTAACCATTTAAGCTGGGGGTTCTCTATAAATCATTTAGTATTTATGTCAATCACCGAATTGTTCTAAGGCATTTTTGCTTGATACAATTGCATGTTTTACCATAGCTCATTAAGTTACCTATTTTGTGAGCTTATGCCCAGAAGTTTGAATTTCGATTCCCTTGCTCTTGTTTGTCTACACATTTACCTCCATGTTGTTTGTAATTGTTTAGATGTACTTTTTTTTGCTTTAGATGAATGCAGCCCTGATTCTTTATTCTCCATTGAGCAGCCTTCAATTTCTCCACCACCATTTTCACCATTAACTCCTTTAACACTTAAACCAAAACAAAACAAATTACAGTGTAAGTGGTTTATTTGATTTTTAAATACTTATTTAATTTGTCACTACATATTATACAATCAAGTCCTCCTCTGCGTCTGGCTGCCTGTCTGGTCACGATAAACTCAAAACTACTGCACCGATTTTCATGCTGTTTTCACCAATGGATAGAGTGTTTACGAGGAAGATTTTAGTATATAATTTCTTAAGTTTTTGTATACATTGGCTAAAATATAACGATATTTGTTGGAGGTGTCGGAAAAAATAAGCCGTCAGTGAGCTGTCAACAAAAACGCTGCGCGGCCGAAGTCGCGGGCGGAAGCTAGTTTGCTATAAAATAGTGATTGCTTACTGGAACTTTTGCCGTTTTGTTTTAGGTGAACCTACTTCTGACACACCTCGTACCGTTTCGCCGCCATTGGCCTCATCTTCGTCATTAAAGAATGGTGTTAATAATGTTGAGCCGACATCATCTCCTATTCCAGCAATGTCACCAGAAACCCAAATACTATTCAATGTATTAACTGAAGTAGACTTAGAAAGTGAAAATTTATCAGACACGATTAAGACTAGTAATATTTCAGTAAATGGAAGAAAAAGTTACTATGATGCGGCTAGTGACGACAGCGTCGAGGACCCCGACTTTACAGTGGATAACATGAAGCAACGCGTAGTGGATGAATCAGAAACTGACTGTGACTCGACGAACGAACTCGAACTCGATACAACATACTCGGAGAAACGAAGTATGACTTCTCAAATAATTAATATAGCTGATACTAGTACTGTAAATGAGATTACAATATCTACGTGCAACAGATTTGCAACTGAAACACAAAGTATGACATCTCAAAATATTACTATAGACAAAGAAAATGATAGCTTACCTTTAAATGAAAACCACACACAAAGCTTAGTTGTGAATTTGGATTCTCCCACAGAAAACAGAAATGAAGTTGTGCAAACTATAATTTGTACACATACCAACGAAGAAGCTACTAATACAATAAAGAAAAATAAGGGCAGATCAAGACAAGAAAGAAAAGAATGCAAAATATTAAGAAATACAGGAAAGAGCTACATTACAGAAAAGGGTAAGGTAGTCGCTGAGAGAAAAACTAAAGATTTAGAAGTATGTAGATTAAAATGTGCTGAAAGATTCGCAGAGGCTGAAAGGAAACAGTGTTTTGAAGATTATTGGCAATTAGGACAGAGAGACAGAAGAGCAGCATTTATATCTAAATCAGTTACGATACTACCCAAAAAATCTCAAACAACTGGTTGTAAAGAAAAAAACAGAGATTGCTATTGTGTGTATAAACTCTTGATTTCTAATGAGGAGAGAACGGTTTGCAAAGAGTGCTTTTGCAGAGTACTTGGTGAGACCAAGGGATTTGTAAATGTGATAGTCGAAAAGAAAAAACATTCCCCCACGGGCATCATAGACAGTGATCAGAGAGGTTGTAAGCCGCCAAAAAATAAAAAATCCATGGAGGAAATGACGTCTGTCCGAGAACACATTTCCAGTTTCCCGAGCTACGAAAGTCACTATTGCAGGAAATCCACTGGCAAGAAATACCTTGCTACCGATTTATCGATTGCAAAAATGTATAGGGAATATAAAAAATCTACTTTAAATCCTGTTTCTTTGAAACTATATGCTAAATGCTTCCATGACCTAAATCTCTCATTTAAACAACCCTCAAAAGACACCTGCAATACATGCGATGTCTTCAATGCCAAAATTAAAGTAGCAGACGCTGATCACAAAATAAATTTGATTGCTGAGTTAGCCGAACATCAATCTCGAGCTGAACAAGCTTATAGTGAAAAAAGGATTGACAAAGATATAGTAAAGAACGACTCTTCGATTAGGGCATTTACTTTTGATCTTCAACAATGCTTGCCAACGCCTTATTTAACAACCTCGGTATCCTTTTATAAACGACAGCTTTGGTCCTTCAATTTAACTATCCATGACCTAGGAAGCAATGAGGCTACATGCTATATGTGGGATGAGACCATAGGAGCTCGAGGAGCCAATCAAATTGGATCATGTTTGTGGCACTTTTGCAATAGATTGCCACCAAATGTGAAGGAGATAATTTTCTACTCAGATACTTGTGGCGGCCAAAATAAAAATAATATTGTTGCCATGATGTTTATGTACCTACTAAACAATCACCCTACGCTGCAAACAATTCATCACAAATTTCTTATAAGTGGACATACCCATATGGAGTGCGGCTCTGATCACGCAATAATAGAAAAAACAAAGAAAAGGACAAAAATGAAGATTAATCACTTAAATGATTGGGTACAGCTAGTCAGAACATGCAAACTTAAAAATCCCTTTAAAGTAGTAGTAATGACTTTAAAAGACTTCTTGGATTTCTCAGAGTTAAAATCCAAGAAAGGACCGTTTTCTATAAAGAAGAATGATGCTTCGGGACAAAAGTTTTTATGGCAACCAATTAAATGGTTGCAATACAATAAAACGAGTTTCGGCATAATTCATTTTTAAAGATAATCTTGATTGAGAATCCGTTTTTAAGCACTGTAAATTTTAAGAAAAGAGGAAGATTGTGTACTGGTGAAACTTTTAGATTGAACCAAATTTCTAAAGACCCATTACAAATCAGTGCCGAAAAGAAGAAAGATTTAATGGATCTTCTGGAGTTAATCGATGAAGTTTTCCATAATTTCTATAAACAGTTAAAAACAAATGATTGTAACCCTACTGATCCAGATATAGATGAGGACGATCCAGATCTAGAAGATAAAGAAGATTGCTAATGGCTAATTTATTATTATTTTGCTAATTTGCATATTAGACGTAGTGGTGGACCAAAGTGGAGCTTTTTTTTTGCGTATTTTGTGTTGCTTTTTGCTTTTTTTTTAAAATATAGGTTCTCTATAATTAAACGTTTTTTCTTCTTAAAACAATGTTTATTTTGAATGTGATTATAATTTTAAATACCTAAAAAAGTGTTTTCTTTAGTATACAAAGAAATGATAAAAAATAACACCTTTTCCGTAAATATGACTACCTATTTTTTTCCTACTAAAGTGGTCAATATATTGATAACTCATTGGTGAACAAATTGATAAGTCTAATATTACAAAAAATAAAATAATTTAAGCGTATTTCTTATCATAATTCGATAGATAGCATTACACTATCCCTAAGTCAAGTGAGATACATAAGTATCTAAGATAACACGATTTAACATAATAAGTGAAACTTTAAAATTGCGACCCTGTAAAAATGACATTTTGAACATGTCAACATATTCACGCCAGCCACGGATTTATGAGAGTCGACGGAGAAAGAAACACATGATATTATTATAAGGTAAGTATGTAAATAGTGGAGTTTTTCAACAGCGACCGACAGTACAAATCAAATCACATGATGTACCATCTCAGGAAAACTTAACTTACGTTCAAATGATCTTCACAACAAAACATACGCCGCCCAGACTTGTACTCAACATTTACTTCCTCGCACCATTTCCTTTTTATGGTTTCTTTCACTAACACAAACAATTTGTGTTGGCTATTGGATGTGGAGTTTTTACACGACGGTATGAAGCATTTAGCATAAGTAGTCTTTGATCGATTCATAATTTTAATAAGCAAAGTATAAGTGTCTCTAACCGCCTTATTACAAAACAAGATTTATATTTGACATGGCTTAAACCATGGAGCCAGTTTTTGTAATAAGAACGTAACGGTGATTGAAATACCGGTCTTTTTACAAAACTGAAAACTTAGTTCGGTACTAAGTTGTCAGTTTTGTGTTTAGGAACTTTACCATAGTCGGAATAAAGTTCGAAATTCAATAATGGCTCCATGTTTTAAACCCGGGTCTGAAGATAAATCTTGTTTTGTAATAAGGGGGTATGAGTCTAAAGGGTACGTAAAATCGGAAATCGATAGCATGAAAATAAAACAAATGAACTGTCAGATTTGACAGTTTGACTTTACTGAATTTTGGTTTTAATTATGTGACGTGGCAAAGATCCTAAGCTATTCAGACTACTTTATGACCTCAGCACAAACAAAACTTAAAAAAAATATAGAAAAATAACTACAGTTTGGAAAAAAAAAAGTTGAAATTATGTGTTTTAAATACTTATATCTTTATAATAAAAATATAAAAAACGTACCTGAAAAATACTTTACATACCGAATTAAGGCAAGAAAGAGGTGGGAGCTCTGTTCCTCGTCATTGTTCACTCCAGCCGGCCAATAAAGGTAAGCCAGAAGTGGGGAACATGACTTCTGCCGGGAGATAGGGTCCGTGGGATCACTACTGCCCAAACAACTCACCACATGCTACCCTGCGGGTTTCTGTATTTCTCTTGGTCTGGCTCTTCACCCTAGACCTGTTTCGGCATAGTGTACTCTACCGGTACCTTACCGGAATTACTGAGGAGCATATTCGAGGCCTGGGAGGAGTCGCAGGATGCTCTTGACATTTTCTGCGACTTATCTAAGGCCTTCGATTACGTTCATCATGATCCATTCATCAGAAAACTGCACCACTATGGTATGAGGGACAGTGCTCTCGACCTTCTGACTTCTTATCTGAACAACAGAATTCAGAGGGTTGATGTTAATAGCAAGAGATCTGCAGGATCTGCGGTCACTATGGGCGTTCCGCAGGGTTCAGTTCTAGGTCCATTCTTGTTTCTAATTTATATAAATAACTTAACTTATCACTTAAGGGATAATCGCAAGATTGTATTATTCGCAGATGACACTTCCCTCATTTTTAAAATCAAACGTCAGCTAGTGAATTTTGAACATGTTAACGATGCAGTTGTAAAGTTGTCCATTGGTTGAATGGTATATAATCTTCTCCTGAACGGAAAAAAGACTAAACTCATTAAATTTTCAATGCCAAATGTCAGGCAGCTAACTACCAATGTTCAACTTAATGGAATAGAGTTGGACCCTGTTGAGTCGACAGTTTTTCTTCCAAAACAAAAAAACTGTCCACTCAAATTTGTGTGGTTCTTTCTCAAAAGACCATTTCAGACAAGAATCTACATGGACCTCACATGATCTGACCAAGATTATTACTGGACTTTAGTATAGTCCATATGACCAAAGAGACTTTGACGCCTGACTTTGTTTCGCCATTTCTTCTCAGGGGTAGTCAAGAAATGTCGACTACATCTAGCTTATTTTTTAATAAGACGTGTAATAGTAGATTGTGTCATAAGGGACCAAAATAATGTATTGAGGGCGAGAGCGATTGTTTGAATCTGAGAAAAATTGAAATGAAAGAGGGAAGCGAAGGATTCTAGAGTAGAATCCTATCCTAAGCGCAGCGAGGGAGTAGCTCGAGGTTAAATAATTTTGGTACCGTGTGGCACTCTGCTTTTCATCCCCCTCTATGAGAAAATTATATTTACATACCCAAATTACAAATTTATATTAGTAATAGATACTTTCCGCAATTTTGGAAGTTTATTGTAACTAAACAGTTACAATAAACTTCCAAAATTGCGAAAAGTTGGGAACAGAAAATGTCGCTCGGCTTATTTATCACTTATTGGGTATTCGTAATAACTTCTGACTCTTTATGAAGTTCCCGCGTATTTTTCTTTTATTTGGTTAACCAATGCCGCGTCGACAGGTGTGCTTTTTTTAGGGTTCCGTACCCAAAGGGTAAAACGGGAACCCTATTACTAAGGCTCCGCCGTCTATCCGTCTGTCACCAGGCATGGTCATGAACCGTGATAGTTACACGGTTGAAATTTTCACAGATGATGTATTTCTGTTGCCGCTATAACAACAAAAAGCAGAATAAAATAAATATTTAAGGGGGCTCCCATACAACAAACGTGATTTTTATGCCATTTTTATAGATAATGGATGAACCCTTCGTGCGCGAGTCCGACTCGCACTTGGCCGGTTTTTTTTTATTACCGGCCAGGACATTATCGAAGCGAAATGCGTTCAAACTTTTCAATTAAATAGTGATCTAAATTCAAAAGTCATTTCGTCACTGTTATTAAGTGCCCCGGAATGACCCATTTTGCTCGCACTTATCGAGGCTCTTTTCGAATAGATGGGATGAAAAAGTGATTCCGATATCCTATTTACAGAATAAACGATTTCATTATTTTCATTTCATTACTTACTTCTTATGACTATGGTAGGTACAGTCGCCAGCACATCAAGTTACCACAAACTGTCAAATTTTCTTATTCGATTTTGAACTTAACTATCAACATTTTAAGGTTTAAAATCATTTGGATACATTTAACAGTTTGGTATAACCTGATGTGTATACTGCACATGGTTTATTAAAATAGGTACACATAAATTGTCATATAATATTCTTTAATTAATTATATCAACAACGTTATCTTATGTAGTCGGCAGGTAGTTACAGTTTCAAATCGGGAAAAGAAATTCATTACTAACTAATTAAATGCTTCAATGGCTTTGATCACATCTTTAACACTAGAGTTAATGTTATCGATTTCATCTTGAACAACTTTCCGGATGTTGGTTTCCACAACCTTTATAATGATGGTGTCAAAGATTCTGAGGAACACGTTGAGTACGGGGTTCACCAGCCAGTCAGTAAGAATGTTGCCAGTGAAACGCACGCGGAGACGGCTGAGGAAAAACAAAAGGTACGTTAAAAAAATAAAGGTAGTGAAAGTACTTTAAATGTGTCAATTTGCACTTTCAGTGGTTCGGTTCATCTGGAATATCGGCCTTTGTCCTTTAGGACGCCATGGCCTTCGGCTCGGCCGTGTACCAAGATGTAAAGCCTGGAATACACATGATTATATGCTACTAATAAGCATACTTGTTTGCTCTAGACAGCGTGCTTATTATTAGCATGCTCTCTGCTTGTAAAATAGTCATGCTCTTTTCGTATAACATGCTAGTTGAATGCTACTAAGTAGCATTTGCTCAAAACTAGCATGCTCTTGTACTACTAGGTACCATGTGTATTCCACGCTTTATGTGCACTCAGTACCTAGCTTTAGGTACGCTACCTACAGCTAGGTAATTTTCCCACTGCATAGACATATGGCCACCACTCTGTGAGACGGACTAGGCTATTATTCACCACGCGGATTGGGCACACTGTACAGGTAGGTTCCTACATTATAATAATATTTAACGATACAATATTTTAAAAAAGAACAAACCCGAGGTCGGTGAGCCTGAACTGTTGAAGCTGAATTTCGTCATTGTTGAAGTCAATAAGTATGTCGACGATGACGACGAAGCGGGTGAGAGTGGCAATGATACCACCCGTGGGTCCAATGTTCATTACTTTCACCAAGTACTTGTATATGAACTGCAATGAGTAAAACACGAATGATTAAACATAAGTTTTGCTAATTAATGCGCAGATATATAACATATGTGACTTTAAAATCTGATAATATGCCTTTATTTAGTGCAAATAAGTAAGTTATGAAAAAAAATGTATGTTTAAACTAGAACGCTTATACATCAATTATTTATGTGAATATTAAGTATTGTAGTAAAATACTTTATGAAATAAATTCAGTCTACCCAAAGCATAAAAAACGATATTACTTTCAAACTACTTAAGATATTTTCATGATTTGTTTTTTATGAACCGTCTAGTTTATTGTTTATAATTCTATCTGTCTTTTTTTGTCAAATATTCATATTTTTGTTACTAAAAATAAATATTCAATATGAAACCGAAAAGCGGGGCGGCCGCGGCGTGAGCGCGACGCGCATTTGTATGGCCAAGGTCAACGGCGATTACCCGACCCTTAAACACTTACTTCACTACCAAGCGAAAAAAAAGTCGGACTTACCTGAAGATCAGTAAACTGCAGCTGCACACGCACGCGCAACATTTTGGCGAAATAGTTAACCTCCTGGTCGCCGGAGCGGGACACGTTCACTAGACCAGTCATGTAACCATCATGGATCTTCAACCACGCGCTGTACGTAATCAGCAAGGGCCTCTAAAACAACACCAGAAGAAAAACATTGCTCAAGTTAATTATATTATTATTAATCAATACATACAATCTTTATAATACTTACTAAAGATAAGCTATATGATTGTAGGTGTTATGTTAATATGGAAGGAGAGGGCCATGACTCACGAACTCACAAGATATGGATGAATAGGTACTTGTTGGAACTTGGAACCCATTGGATAGATATTAATTTGTAATATAATATTAATTTCACTGCTTGAGTTTATTTTCGTCCGTGACTGTACCGTTGAGTGATTTATGGCAAGGGGAAGAGATGGGAATTTTTTGTAGGTATAAACGCGTAGGGGATGAGATGGGACTAAGCCGGATAATCTGGCTGGTCTTGATAAGCAAAAAATTGCTAGATCGATCATTCAACTAAGCCTATCGCAGTCCACTCCTTACTATATATCCTTACTATACTATAGCCCTTTCAGGCCAAAATTTAGTAATCTGCACTTACAACAACCTGGGGGCCTAAAATGGACGCTTTGGCAGAATCATAATATGATCTGCGTACAATTCATACATCCCGCAATTCATCTGTTTGACAGCTGCTATTTCACATTAGACTTCAATAAAGCAATTCATAATTTGTGGACCATTTTACGAAACTCCATACAACTGTCGAACAGGGAGCCTAAAATGGACGCTTTGGCAGAATCATGCGTGCAATTCATACAGCCCGCAATTCATCTGTTTGACAGCTGCTATTTGACATTAGACTTCACTATATTAATTCTTAATTTATGGACCATTTTACGAAACTCCTTACACAACTGTCAAACAGATGAATTGCGGGATATAAATTGTACGCAGATCATATTATGATTCTGCGAAAGCGTCCATTTTAGGCCCCCAGATGAATTGCGGGATATGAATTGTACGCAGATCATATTATGATTCTGCCAAAGCGTCCATTTTAGCCACCCTGTTCCGTCTTCAGTTAAAAAAAAAAACTACTTACCACTTCAAAACCCTCGATAACGTCCGGCAGGTCCATGGGGTCCAGGCCATGCTTCTGGATGAAGGGTACGAGCATGTCAATGGTACTGTCCACATAGTCGTTCACCGTAGCAGATTGACCGAGATCACCCCAATTACGGCTATAAGAATATTAGATACTAAATTAAAAAACCGGCCAAGTTCGTGTCGACGCTCAATAAAGGGTTTAATAGTTGGGATGAATCTATATCATAAACTTACCATTGTAGTTGATAAACATGTTTTCCCATACCTACATTCCAACTGCAAATGTAAGTTGGTCGACGATTACTCAATCGTGAAAAAAATCTGCTGTTCCCTACATTTCGACGAGCTACGAGAACTTAATGTAGGGAACAGCTGATTTATTTTCGCGATTTCAGGTAAATCACTCATAGTAAGATTGTTGTTCATAATGATGAGTACAATGGTCAATCACCGCTTATGACGTTGTGCGTAAATTCCGGGACATGTTGTATAAGTACCTATAGGTACCTAGCCATGCCAAATAACAGGGGGCCTACTACGAAGCGTTAATCCGAAGAATCGGCCGAATGTTCAGCCGTTTCTTGACTTCCAAAGTTTCCTTATTTGACTTTATATCCTTACCCGACTTCAAGTCACGTTTTTGACTTTGACCTCTCTTTGACCATCGTTTTTTGTTTTCTTTCGCTGTAGTCAGCCATAGTCAGGAAACGGCCGATACTTCGGATTTTATCTTCGGAGTAGACCCCCTAGTAGAGGTTTCTAGTTCTAAGAGTCTCTGTGCTAAGCCGCGGACAGACAGACAGGCGGACATGGCGAAACTAAGTATTAGGGTTCCTTGTTGACTACAAATTCTCTCAAGCTCAAGTCTCTCTCAAGTCTCTCAAGTTCTGTAGTCAAGAAAGCAAAGTTCCACATGATTTTGGACGTTTAGATTAGAAACCTACCCGTCGGCTCGGAGGCTATTGCTCAAGAGCTACCTGACCGGAACCTGTGTAAAACATTTTTTGTGTAGTTATTAGGTAGGAACCTAAATAGATAGATTGGTAGATAGACGGCCCGCTTTACTTATCCAGTCGATGCTGTAATGTAACAACAGTGTAGATAGGAGCAATATATACCCATCATTGCATTACGTAAACGAAATATGGAAATGAACTGTACGATTATTAACGAATAACCATTTTAGATTGTCAATAAAAAAACCTTTAACCATTGATGTATTAAGATAGGAAGATAGGCCACTCTCTAACATCACGTAAATATTAAATGGACTATAAACACTTTCATGTAAATACACCCACACGACTACATTTCCCGATGGCGTGCGTCATGTGCTCGACAACCGAAATAGAGAGACATATTACGCGGGCTATAGGTAGCGGGAACAAGTTAGCAATAATTTTCACTATTACGTGCTACACAAACGCCAGTTTGATGGTGTTTAGGTCGATTGTGTCCTTTTCCCCTAATTTATGCGGTCCACGTCGAGGAGCGCGTACCATATCTTCCTATTTTAATACATCAATGCCTTTAACCCAAGTTAAGACACCTACGCAGATACCTGGCCGTACCCACCTACCTAATGATTACGGAACCCTACACAGCGTGGTCCGCACGCGTTTGATCTATGTTCTTTGTATCGTAAAGTCCTCGAATCCCTGACTATCATGAAGTTTGATTAAATTAATTTATTAGGCTCAGTTTTTAATAAGATGGGTAACGGCGAGAGAATGGAGAGATAGCTACATAGGTTTCGCATCCTGTTGTTAAGGGGACGTTAACAAACTTTTAATGATTTTATACTGAAGATCACGTCATATGGCGAATTTCAATCACCAATGAAACTGAACGCGATCAGCACATCTAAACCGAGTTCAAGAGCTGTCAGTGTCAATATTCCTATGAAAATAATGACACTGACAGCTCTTAAATCGCTATCACGTTCAGTTTCATCGGTGAAATTGACACTAAACGAGTAGTGTTAATGATTTGAAAAAAATATATGATAAATTAGAGCATTTTCTCAATAACTTACTATGTGAATATTTTAGATTATGTTTATATTACATAGTGAAATTAATTTGTAAAGTTATGTCTAACGCGGATAAAAAACTGAGAATGGCGCAATATCTACCAAGCCTATTTTTCTGAAACTTTCACCAATTTAAAGATAATTTAATTATTGATATTTTAGTACACGAGTTTTATTAAAATACCTTTTGTTTTGTGTATAATAAATTAATAATGCGTCAAATTGGGGACAGCGCTCCTTGATGGGCGAGTCCTATTACTGGCTGAACGTACGACGCGTTGCGTGAGCTCAGTTCAGAACACGCAAGCTAACCACTCAAGGTCACTGGCATATATCTGCGTCTTAATAAATTCCACGCCATATCTAGATTAAATCCACATGGCTAGGCATCTTAGTCTTTGTAAAAAAATAACTTACCTTGCTTCCAACAGCTTCGATGTTGGCTGACTTTTCAGGTTGATGGAGTTGGCATCAGCCGCAGCTACCAAGAAAGCTAGCACCAGGGCTGTATATTTTTTATCCATGATGCTCCGGGGGCGACTTATCGAATGGGATTTCGTTAATAGTCTGAATATGAATAGACCTAAGCCAGGTAAGAAGATAAAGAGATTACCAAATAGCTACTTATGTATCAGTCTTTATTACAAATCAATGTCGATTATACATTGTAGATATTGATCATAATTGATGAGGTTTACGCTATTATAATCTGTTTGTTCCAGTGTTATCAACAATAACAATCCAGTAATTATAATCATTTATTGTTTGAGTTGACGAAATACTACTAGTATTACTACAGCAACAAGGTACTAGTTACATAGGTACATTGGGAAGTACATAGGTATAAATTTTGGGTAGATACAGATAAGTAAGTACCCAAATTGTAATCGCCTATTGTTAAATTATAATTATCTCGTACTATCGTAGTGTCGCACCAGCAAGCTTAGCACGAGAACCATACAGAAGCGTTTTGTCGACGGAAGAGTAGACGAAAAAAAAATCGGTTAAGAGCGAGTCGGACTCGCGCACCGAGGGTTCCGTACGTATCTAAGATGTTGGTGATTTCTGAAAAACTGTGCTATTTAGAGACATAGTTTTATTTTTCTTTTAATCTTTACATAAACTTCTATCAGATAGAATAATTTCAGATTTTTATCTATGCAAACTTCGGAGCTAAGGCCCCCCCCCCTTAGCTCCGAAGTTTGCATAGAACGGTATTTTTTTTTTTTTTTTCATTAATTCTGAATCTACGCTGCCTGAAAAAAAAACTATTTGAAAATGTGAAAACAGCGTTCTTTCATATGATAGCCCCAGTTAACATTTTTAAGACCTTTCAGTCACATTTGCAAAAAAAGATATATTTTTTTAAATTTCTTTATTGCTTGCAAAATAGTTGGGCAAACGTCATCTAAAACTATTCTAAATTTCAAGTTGATAGCATTAGTAGTTCTTGAGATATCCAGGTGTGACACAGACAGACAGACTTAGTCTCACCATATGGGTTCCTTTTTACCATTTTGGTACGGAACCCTAATGACGTTTCCTTAGAGACAATTGACAGTTTTCTACCGCGAAGGGTATACAAGCGATTTCTATTAAAATGATGATTTGTTTCCTTAAATATTATGTCTGTGTGGATGTGGTAGATATGTGTTAATGTGCTAAAAATTATAATATTTGCGTAATTGTATCTGTTTGTTACAGTCCAGTAGGTACTAACCCCACAAGATCTACATTAAATCCAACAATATTAGCAGATTTGTTTTATCATTCAACTTTTTTTTTCTTTTTTTACTACAAAAATTCACACTTGGGTTTTCCAATTCACTTTAGACATTGGCAGAATAGTCGACATCGGCTTTGCTTGCTATTTATAAAAACCGGCCAAAAGCGAGTCGGGCTCGCGCACGAAGGGTTCCGTACCATTATCTATAAAAACGGCAAAAAAATCACGTTTGTTGTATGGGAGCCCCCCTTAAATATTTGTTTTATTTTAATTTAATATTTTTAAAGTTAATATATAACTAAATATTCTGTGAATATTTCAAGCGTCTACCTGTTGCCGTTATCAATATCGAGCAAAAACGAGCAAAAAAAAATCTCGTTTGGTGTATGGAAGCCCCCTTAAATATTTATTTTATTCTGTTTTTTAGTATTTGTTGTTATAGCGGCAACTGAAATACATAATCTGTGAAAATTTCAACTGTCTAACTATCACGGTTCATGAGATACAGCCTGGTGACAGACAGACAGACAGACGGACAGACAGACGGCGCAGCCTTAGTAATAGGGTTCCGTACCCAAAGGGTAAAACGGGAAATAGAATAGATTAGAACAGATAGCAAAGAATAGAATAGAATAGATTTCTATACTAAATACAATGGAGTAGAAATAGAAAGTGTCATGCTAAGCCTGCTGGTATTCATCATAGATCAGATAGTTCATTTAGAAGACTGTATTTATTAAACAGTATTTTAAATGAGCTATAGGTATGCCTGTAGGTTCTATTTCAAATAATTGTTCAATTAATTCTAACAATTAGGTATTTGAAATACTGCAGTTTTCTGACATGCAGATACTTATGTAAAAAAACAGTTTTGTTTTTACTGCTGTTTTGAGGTACATAGAACCTTTTCATACTAGTGTTTTGTTGAACATCATCATCCTTCGGCACTTTTACATTTTTGAAATACAACTGGCAAAATATTGGATTATTCCACTTTGCCCCTTCAATCTGTCCCACCAGTGGGACAATGTGGTCCACAATTTTAGCGTCCACTGTGTCCCAATAATTTATATTTATATTAATTAAAATGTATATATTTTTTAATTGAATGTTTTTTTTTATCACCTAATTCACACAGTGACAGCCTTAGTGGAAAAATCAAAATGGTTGGGGCAAAGTGGAATAATCCAAAATTTTGTGGCCCCTGTTAACTTGAAGCGTAGGCGTAAAAATAAAACAATAGTATGTAATTAATAATAATAGATTTATTACTATGTCATTGCCCATAGCCCAAGAATAAATTAAATAATCTATGTCCCAGCCCCACGTTATAAATAAGTTAAAAACTAACCGCTATTCTCATGTCATTATTATGTCTACATTAAAGGAATGCAATGCAACAATTTGAGTATTCTTTTACCGCACATTGGGCAATCACGAATAAATTATTGTGACCTTATTTATATACAATCAGGAAGTGATATATTTATTCGAATAATTTAAATGGCTGCGCACTTGACCTTACACCCGCACGTGCTGCATGAAACGGTTTTTAAGAATAATTATTTGTTTGAAAATTTTGAAATGGACACCGATCGGCATTCAGCGAGCTAATAACGTCATCAGCTTTGATTATTTGTATGTCTAGATAGAGTGTAGCGCTGCAAAAGAACTAAAACAAACAGGCCTACTTTGATCGGCTGGTGTTGGTGCTTACGTTTACGTTTGACGTTTAAAAGTGCCTTAAAAGTGCCTATTTGAAATAAATAATTTGACTTTGACTTACACTCGCGCCACATCGTACTGTCATTGTGCTATTCTAATGTGCGTGCATTTTGCGGCCAACAGATGGACGCAAATTTTTTCGACGACTTCACAGCTTTGACTGTCTATCTAGACATATTTATATCTTTGGTCATCAGATCAGGTACAGTCCCCGGCACATAAGTTGGCAAGAGTAGTTAGATGCGCAGTAGTAATTTTCTAGGACTCTTTGGTGGACAAACGGGACGCGGGGAATGAGGGAGCACCGTTCCGAGCACGCGATTGGTGCGTCAGTCGATACTCGCCTCCCGCACCTCGACCCGCGTTCCGTTCGCCGCTCCCGATTACACTTGCGTTCACTTAAATTATACCCCTTTGTTTTTGTTGAGTTTCTGTTAAGTTTTTTGATACGAATTGTTGTTACTATTTTAAATTAAGTTTATTTTACGAGTGTATTTTTGCGGCAGCTACTAATGAAGCTTGTTGACCTTTAGTTCTCGTTAACATTGTTTTGTGAAAGGCCACAATAAATAAAAATATGTTAATATACAGTGTGAGTCTTCATAATGTGCACATATCGAAATGAGGGAAACTTAGCTTAATTTTATCGACGGAAAAAATAGTTTAAAAAAATCTAAAAATTTAATTTAATTTTTATAGCATTTTTTTAATTTTGTTCGCTGCTGTGACCCCTGTGTAAACAAATCGGTATAACTTTTAAACTAAACGATCTGTCACGATGAAACAAACTCAGTAATGACTGGAAATAATAGGGCGTCTTCATAAAATAAAAACTAACGAAAAACTCGCCCTCAATTGAGTATTAGGGTGATTTTATAACAAACATCTGATATTTTTTCATAATTTTTTATAATAATTGTAAAATTTCTCAGTAAAAGTCCTGATTACCTACCCTTTTTTATTACTTTAAATTATTTTCCATCGTATCAGCTTTCCAAAAGTATAAATACCATGTTTATAACTCAATCACAACGTTTCCTATCAACTGTTAAAGAAAGGCCTTGCACTCGACTACGTACTTTACTTTAGCAGGTAGAGACACTTTTTTGTAAAAAAAAAATTGTTTAATATTTTTTTTTATTTTTTTTCCGTCGATAAAATTAAGCTTAGTTTCACTCTTTTCGATATGTGCACATTATGAAGACTCACACTGTATACTACCCCAAAACCTAGCCAAGTTACGTGCCGGCGATTGTAGGTGTAAACACGGTGCAGTCCTCACGCCGCGGTGACTGACATTCACTAGGAAATACGCGAATGCAATTGTTTATGTGGAATAGTGAGCAAAACCTTCAGAAATATTCACTGCGTGCGGCGTTTACCTGTGATTCCTTTCCTTTAGTAAGTCAGAATTTATAACCCAAAAGGGCATTTGTTATGTAAATGAAAATAAAGACCTACATAAGTGCTTATTATACAACTCATCAATGTGATAAGTAAGACCAAAATTATAACAAATTATTTTGATTTCTTTGCGTCTTTGCCAAGCATTTTTCTCCTCTGAGCCAACATATGGCCAAATAAGAAGGGGAAAATGGGAATGTATAAGAACATGTAGAAGACTATGAAGTAATAGTAATTGAAGGCTACGTTCCACGCGTTAGGCATAGAAATTGTAAGAAGTTGTTTCTGCTCGATCTCCTCCAAAGAGTAATACATGCACAGGAGCTCTCCTGTTATTCCAATTGGGTAGAGTATTAAGAACGTGGAATATCTGCAAACAAAGATAATTATGTTCC
Source organism: Tiliacea aurago (assembly GCA_948098905.1). Classification (NCBI taxonomy): domain Eukaryota; kingdom Metazoa; phylum Arthropoda; class Insecta; order Lepidoptera; family Noctuidae; genus Tiliacea; species Tiliacea aurago. The sequence continues at coordinate 13,999,312 of OX402578.1, read as the reverse complement.
TTTAGTCATGTACTTTTAGATCAAACAAACATTATTTAGGCCTGTATTACAGAACCTCACTCAAACATTAGGTACTTTAAACTAGGGACCATTTTGGGTACACATTGAAAGGGTTTTCGATAGGGTTTTTTCTAAGCGGTTAATCAAAAACCCATACGATAAGGGTAACCCTTTTGAACGGCTTTAATTAAATTTTGGTTACCCTTTGAAAGTGTTTTCGATAAAAACCCATACGGTGTGGGTAACCTTTTAGAACGGCTTAAATTAAGCCATTCAAAATTACCCACACCGTATGGGTTTTTGATTAACTGCTTAGAAAAACCTATCGAAAACCCTTTCTATTGAAAGGGTTTTCGATAGGGTTTTTCTAAAATGGTAACCAAAATGGTCCCTGGGTAGAATAGAGATAGAATTGGTCATGTACGCGTGCTTGGCGGATATCGAAATAAAATAATATTATGATTTTTTCATGTCACTGAAAAAATCATAATGGGTTTCAAGTAGGTATAGAACCCATTGAATGGGTTATCATGTAACCCTTTCACTGGGTTTCAAGTATAAAACCCATGCAATGGGTTATCATGTAACCCTTTCACTGGGTTTCTGGTTTAAAACCCATTCAATGGGTTACATCATGATAAAGGTAACTCATTGAATGGGTTACCCCTTCGAAAGGCTTAAGTCTTAACCGGGGTTGTACGGTTCCTGCTTTAAACTAGTGTAACGCCACTTGATTGGTTGAAATTAGTTTTAAGTAATGCTTGAGTGCAGTTACTATGCTATACGCGTTTAAATGGCATTATTTGTATAACTATAAAAACCAGTTGAACAGATTTTTTGGGATTTTTATTAGTAAACAATGATGTTTCTTACCTGAGGAACAACAGCGGCTGTGGCACACTATTAATCAAATTAAGTGTGTAGTAGGCGTATCTTATAATTTCCGTGATGGACCAGGCGAGTATACACAGAGGCAGGCCGGGGCTGACAGGGGCTCCTTCAGTGGCTAGTAGACAACCACATACTAGGAAAACACGCGAATATACTTGTGGTAACACTACGGCTACTCCCGACGGTACCAGGCCTATTATGGAATGCACTACCTGAAAAAAAAAATACATCATAAAACACGAATAACTTTGAAACAAAGGCATCGAGATCCGAAAATATATCTATTCGACTCGGGATATCGGGTAAGTACCTACTATCAATTAATCGGTATTTGATATTTTTATTGTTTCGGTACCAAACAATGTTTTGAGAACACAACCACTTCAATTTGGTTCCCTAATCTTTTCTAGCACGTAAAGGCATAGTCTGTGTTATTATGAAAACGTAACACAAGGTATCATAGGTACCATTGTTGGTGGCAAGCGCGACCGCTGAGCGTGGTGTCCTGGGTTTGATTCCGGGAATGGGAATCGGTTCGCCCCCAACCACAACGGAACTTATAACTGGCGAAATGTGATGGCAAAACCACTGTTAATCCAATCCGGCCTGTCCCTTGCTGTCCTCCCCCAGCGACGCCCTAACCCGAGGTCCGTACCCCACAGGGGGTGCCCTCAGCGTGTAGTCGTTTAGTTTATGCCCTGGCTGGAGGCCTTAATTTATTGAGTAACCCACAGGAAAGCCTAGTTAGCAGACGACAACTGACCTGCAAGACGCCAAATACGTATTAACTTTCATAATTATTATACTTAACATTAGGTACTTATGGACGACGTTAAAACATGTATGCACGATACCCATAGGTAGACATAAGAACTTGAAATTGTTTACCAATTACGTAGGTACCTACCTTGCTATGCTAGGTAAGCATTACATGTAATGTATTACATAGGTATGCAATATATTACTTCTAGTAGATTAATTATATTCTACGACTTTTTCCGTCACATAAACCCAGTGGCAACCCTAGGGGCGGTGCAAGCGGTGCGACCGCACCGGGCGCCGGCGTCATCGGGGGTCGCCGAAATCAACTGAAACGCTGGCGGGCACCGGTCACCAACTCGTTACTAACTCGTTATTAACCGACGATCGATCTGATTTTTTGAAGTTGTTCACTGCAAATCCAGAAGACTCACGTGAGATCAATCCATTACTTAGGTAGGTAAACGTTTGTACAAAAAAACCACACGACTAGATACGCCAGATTTTTTTATGATTCTGGTCGAGCTTTTGGCCCTTTCTGGGGCTCTGCCCCTCAAGAGGCCTCAGAGGATTTTAAAATAGTAGCTGCTATTTCTCTGTGAATGGTCAAAAGAAAATCTAACCTATTTGTGGGAGGGTGCTAAAATTGTTTTTATTGTATCCAACATTATCTTAGTAACATGGGAACCACGCCATCAAGAAGTGGGCCACAATCGGTAGTAGTATTGTCTGGAGAAAACAACAACCCTATAGGTTTCCAAACAAAATGATTAATTATTATTATTTCTCATCTGTACAGCTTGTCATGTCACCTCAGCAGGGCAAGTGGCGTTGTCGGGCGTAACAAAGTAGTACTAGCGGGATGTACAATAAATATTTCTTTAACGCGAATGAGCTGAACAACTGTTATGCCAAGCGCAACAGACACCACTGTGCTTGCCCCGCAGACACACGTAGTTATTTGGTAGATCTAATACAATTTATAATCACGGATAATCAACTCTATACTATAGGAACACTAAGGTTGTGTATTTAGAGTGAAAAAATCTCCATTTTGAGATCTCGGATTCAAAATTTTACTAGTCTCGCCACCGCATGAACCACTTCACATGTGGTTTAAAATAAAGTGAAGGCATTTGGGACCAAAGGTGTAGCTAAGGGTGAGATTCACAGACCGCACGTTGACTTTGCTACGTAAACTAAGCGTCGCATAGGAATGTGAATCTTATTCGTAATGTTCAAATTCGAATGAAACGCTTACTCAGATTTGCTTATTACGAATATGAACATTACTTGCATAAGAAGCATATTAGAAGCAGGGACCATTTTGGTTACCCATTGAAAGGGTTTTCGATAGGGTTTTTCTAAGCGGTTAAACAAAAACCCATACGATAAGGGTAACCCTTATGAACGGCTTAAATTAAATTTTGGTAACCCATTGAAAGGGTTGTCGATAAACCCCATACGGTGTGGGTAACCCTTTTGGACGGTTTAATTTAAGCCATTCAAAATTACCCACACCGTATGGGTTTTTGATTAACTGCTTAGAAAAACCCTGTCGAAAACCGTTTCCATTGAAAGGGTTTTCGATAGGGTTTTTCTAAAATGGTAACCAAAATGGTCCCTGGGTAGAATAGAGATAGAATTGGTCATGTTACGCGTGCTGGGCGGATATAGAAATAACATAATATTATGATATTTTCATGTTACTGGGTTTCAAGTAGGTATAGAACCCATTGAAATGGGTTATCATTTAACCCTTTCACTGGGTTTCAAGTATAAAACCCATTCAATTGGTTATCATGTAACCCTTTCAATGGGTTTCTAGTATAAAACCCTTTCAATGGGTTACATCATGATAAAGGTAACCCATTGAACGGGTTACCCCTTCGAAAGGCTTAACTCTTAACCGGGGTTGTATGGTCCCTGAATAGAAATACCTGTATGAAGGTAAAACAAAGGTTTAGTGTGGGTTGCAAACTTGCAACTGCAGCAAGTACCTGTACCTTTTGCGGTGTGTACCTACTTAATTGAACTTCAAACATTTCACTTCATTTCACTTAATAAAATGGTCAAGTAGGCATCTTATACATGCATACAGTTGCTGATGTGTAATGTAAACACAAAAAACACCGCTTAATGTAAAGAGATGGATGGAGGTCATGTTTTTTTGCTATACTCCAACCAAAACAAGTTTTTCAATAAAAGTACCGTACCGTGTACGTATCGTATCGTACTTTTTGGTTAATCATTGTAAGTAGGTATAGGTACACGGCTACACATCAAGCTATACAATTCCAGTATAAGCTGATCTCATATTGTGTAGGATTTCCGTACAATGAGAGGTCAGCGTATACTGGAAGTGTATAGCTTGATGTGTAGCCGTGTGTACCTGTCTTTGCTCTTTTCATACCTTTTCGGTTAAACTATCATTAAGACATCGCGCGAATGGTGACGCTGGTGGCGACTGAAGCGAGGCGCTTATAAATAATTGTGATGATGCGATAGGTGTATTCGGTATGAGTGACAGTGCGAATTCTATGTTTAATTAGGTACCTACTCATACATGTATAATGTTGTGTCGAAAAGCGGGCTTTATTACCTATTTATTTAAATCAGGGACCGCACAACCCCGGATAAGAGTTAAGCCGTATTAGCCGTGTTAGCCGGTTACCTTTATCATGAATATATTATATAACCTTCATATCTTTGAATGGGTTTTTGCTTGAACCCCAAGTAAAAGGGAAACCCAGTAAAAAACCCTTATCATATGTGTTTTTGATAAATCGCTTAAAAAACCCTTTCAATGGGTTCACCGAAAAATTAAAAAAAAAAATTTTTTTCCTTAAATAATGTTTTTTTTTTTACTTAAATTCATGTTGGCATGGTGCTTGCACGGGGAGTGAAACACTGGGGAGTTACATTTCTGTTATCTTTTGCCTAGGACGCACCGTTTTCGAAATAATTGGATTTCTATTATTTTTTATTAGTTTAAAAAAGAAAACATTTATGATCATTATTGCATGTACTAAAAAGTTCATTTTAGCTTGGGTAACCAAAAGGGTCGCTGATTTAAATAACCCCACACAGGACTTTTTAGACACCCCAGGTGCAGAGATGGATCTATACATGACCGCTAGCACCATTCCTTTTTCGGGTGGAATCATAATGGCATTTATACTTCATAATACGGCCCCAGACCGGATTTGTGTTATTTGTCAACTTTATGAACTAAGTAAATAATAAAAAAGTATAGTAAACAACACTATAAGTACCTACTTCATTATCATTTTAATAAGTACAGTCATGAGCACTAATATGCACTTAGCAAAATTTAAAACCGATTTTCTCGTGGAAAACACCACCACAACAACAACGACGAGCACACCCGTTGCACGATTGCAACTTTGAGAAAATATATATTTCATAAGTGTGGGTTCCAAAATACTATGTTCGTAGTAAAATAAAATTTCAATCAATATAGTTGCCGATGATCAATTTTAAAAGTTGCTAAGTATATTAGCTCGTGATTGTACAATTGAACATACCAATCATATTGTGTAAGACTATAAATGACATAGGAACTGCGGGGTAATCGAGTATCACACTATCAGTAGCAATGGGTTTCATTTTGACAGTTCAAAAACATTTATTGCGTTATTTACGTTGTTGAGCAGACAAATTTTTCGAACATATGTAGCAATGGATTAGCAATATACTTCAAAATCATTCAGATTGTGATTGATAACGTGTTACGCATTATGGTGCTGATGTACAGACGCCAGCACATCAATCTACTACAATCTGTCAAATTTCTTAAATAGATTTTCCACTTTAAAGCTACAGCTTATGGTTCAAGGTTGATTGGGAAAATTTGACAGTTTCGGGTAGCTTGACCTGCTCGCGTCTGTCCTATAGTAACTCATACAATGCTTGTATGAAATCAACCATGGATTTTGGAACATATCATTATAAGGCTGTAATGTTTGCCCTGCATTGCACTCGCCGACAACTAGGATGTGTATTCAACACAACGAACTCAACTCAAAACTACCTGATTTGGATGTGTTTTTGGTTCCCTGCCGTAAACCGAAACCCTTTTGCGCAGTAATTTAAACAAACATTTCACCTTGGCAAATGAATGTCACATTTAGTTACCTATATATTTTGTACCTTTATTGATACTTGACTAATTAAGGCAATTTTCGTTCTTTTTTAGCCGTTTTTTATATTTTATTTAATATTTGTAATTTTATATTATTTACGAAAGTTGGAAACAAAGGTTTTATGTGAATGCCGTGAACACCTGTAATTATAATATATCGGTATATACACGGTGTTTGGTAGAAGGAAAGAAGGAACATCTGTAAATATAATATAATAGGTATATACAATTATACAGGATGGTTGTTAGAAAGACCGACACAATTTTCTTAGAGACAGTGGTCATTGGCAGTCGTACCCAGTTACTCAGGTAGTCAGTATCCATAGAAATAGAAACTACTTATGTTATATGTGACACTACCGTGTCTGAGATAATTATGTTTTCTTCATGTTATCATATTTTTTTTATGTGAAACATCTATAAAGTAAATGGAAGATGTGAAACATCTATGAAGTAAGACAATACACTGACGTTGATACAGCCCGTTTAGTCTATTTTAGTCATTTTCATAGCGTTATGTCCTATTGTATTCTGCTCTGGGGTAAAGCCGCTGACATTCAAAATATATTTGTACATCAAAAACGAGCTGTTGGAGCAATTTACCAGCTGGGTGCCAGAGTTTCTCTAAGAGATTTTTTTAAAGATATTGGTATTCTCACGGTGGCATCACAATTCATCTTCGCCAACATCTTATATGTTAGGCAAAATATACACTTATACACTAAAAACGGGTGCGCCAAAGTTCACCTAAATTTTCAACTCCGATAATTGGAAATCCGAAAATGTTCTTCCTAACATTTTTTATCCTAACAACCACAATTCCTAACTACTCTGTCTCTAATGTTCATAATTCCGAAGCATTCAACTTCATGTCAGTAGCAATAAACATCTATTATACTTTTATTTGTTTTCCTATATTTTCTCAACATAACCATCTTTTACACTATTATTCAAAGTCATATTTTAATTTTATTTATAGCGGCGTGTACCTGCATAGATATCTATAGGTTAGGTTAGGTTAGAACTGTGACCAACTACGCGCGAGCCGAGCGAGCGCTACCTCGAAATCGGTCGCGAAATTTTTCTAAGTATTTTTTCCATAGTGCCCCAAAGACGACACTCTGACCTGAATTTCATTAATCAGTGAAACGACCTTTAATCATTCTAAACAGTTGGTTTTTTAGACATAATTATCTCAGGTATAGTTATAGTTTTTGGGATAAAAGCGTTATAATAAATAACAGTAAAAGTTTAAATATATTTACATTAATGATATTTTTAATTACAATTTTTGGAAACAGAGTGTTATGAACATCGCCGGTAGCACTACAAATAGTATGAATGAAAACTTTAGGATGAAAAATTTTAGGAAGAGTGATCATTCGGATTACAAATCATTAGGAAGAACAATTTCGGGTAAAGAACTTTAGGTGAGCCAATATGGACCCACTAAAAACAGTGATCTCCACAATATTAATATCAGAAATATGGACAAATTACGTGCCCCATTTCACCGGCTTCATAAGGTTCATAACTCATTTGTTGGAATTGGTATAATTTTTTATAACAAGCTTCCCTCTTCCTTGCTAGATTTGCCTTTTAATGCGTTTAAAGTTAAAGTTAAATCCAATCTTTGTTCAAAGGCATACTATTCTATCAACGACTACTTAAACGATAAGAACGGTCGCTGTGATTAACTCAGGACAATATTCATGTTCTTTCTCCAGATAGATTACCTACTGCCAGGTTATATGAGTTCCTATATTTGTTTATTTTATTTGACTGTCTAAGTCAATTTATTGTAATTTATTAGTGACAAAATCTACTCATTACAATGTTTTTTTATGAGTTGTATTGCAATAAGTGGTTAGCTAGCGACCTCAACAAATTGATCACTTTATTCTTGCCTGAACAACCGGCAGCAAGTTCATCATGCTCCCTTAGATGTCACTGCTTGCGGTAGCGTCGGGGGTCGGGTTGCCTCCTTCCCTCAAATATGGCGAGGGGGGTGATGGCTGATCTTTGCGTTATGCTCGTGAACGGGTGCTGACCATGCGGGGACTGGTCGTCTTGCTGACCATGGTTTTGTTATTGTTATTAATAATTAACTGTTTTTATTTTACTTCGATGGTGCTAGTTTATCATTTGTGACTTCGAGTTATAGCTGTAGCTTTATCTAAGCGGGCACGCCCATTATGCCTGTAGGCTTTTATTTAGATACGTTTTGTTTACGTTATTTCTGCTTGAGTATAGTTTTCGACGATTATTATATATATATATATATAATAATCGTCGAAAACTAGCTAACATAAGGCAAATAATTTAATTTAACGTTTTGTGTTGCGTAATGCAAATTATTTTATATTGTATTGTATAGCTTCAAGTTTTATATGCGAACAGACAGCTGTGCTGCTGGGGAGTTTGTTGCGCCACTTCTTCTTCCCAGCTAAAGCACTAGGAAGTGGTGAAGGGTGGGCGTTTTTGGGAGACTGTCTCATGTAATTTTTGACGTTCGAAAAGTGCTGATTCTCAGCCTAGTTTGAATAAATGACTTTTGATTTTGATAGCCGCACTTAAAACCGATTACTGGCGGGGCGACGCATGCCGCGTGGCGACACCTCGCCACTATACAGTCTTTAGGTAGTAGTGTGTAAATCATTTCGATGTTTCACATCTGCCAGGCGTCCAGTCAAGGCTCAATATTTTTGTTTTTGGTTGTAATAGAACGTAAACTAAAACTTTTGGTGTTATAATTGCATGCACATTTAATTTAACGATAGTTGGTTTTTAATTTTTGTACCTTATCACAATTTTAAGAATGCAAACACATAATTAAATCATTTTCTGTAACCAATTATCGTTAATTAAGTCATTTTCTAGAATCAATTATTATCTTTCATTAAGAGCGTTTACGACCGACGTACGGCATTTCATACAAATTTTCAAGCCCTTGTTTTTCGAAATGACTGAACCGGTTTTAATGAAACTTCATACGCATAAGCAGGATATAAAGGTCTAAAAAGTTAGTTAAGTTTTCAAGGCGAAGCAAAAGGAGTGTTTAAGGGGCGTAGCCAGGTGGCGTTCTATAGTTTCTGCCTACCCCCATGGGAGGAAGGCGTGAGTTTATGTATGTATGTATATAATAATATGCTCTCTCAGAACATCGCAAACGCCTTCTCTTTCCCATTCTATCTGTCCCTGTCTCTGCCCTTTCGTATGTCCAGGACGTCTTTGTATACACGCCTTTTTCTTGGCGTGAAAACCTACGGTTTATTCACCGTGCGTAGGCACAGTCGTCAGTGTTGTATGGATCACTATGGAAACTTGTTGACAGACACGTTTTTTCTACAGCGCGGTTTATACGCCGTACCGTAAAGAAACCGTGTCGTGTGCAAAGGCCCTAAGGCTAGAAGGAAAGAAGGAACACCAGCAGGCTTAGCATGGCGTTTTCGATCTCTACTCTACTATAGAATAGACATCGCTTGTCTACACTTCTCGTTATCTCTTCTTCGCGAGCACGAGGACACACCTAGACTCGGGTTTCTTCGTAGACAGTGACTTGTCCATAGCAACGGGGTATTCGCTAGTGGTGTGTATTACTACCCAATTTTACCGTACTTTTGCGTTTCGTTCTCAAACAAATCTATGAAGGAAAGTGTTTTTAACGAATATTTCTTCAATTACAAAACGCAAATGGTCAAGGGGGATGCGCTGAGTAGCCCGCGAAATTCAAATTTTCGAACGTTTTTTGAATTCTAAGGATTTTTTGAAGAGAGTTAGTTGTTTTGCCGATTCGAATGATTATAATTCTGTAAAGCAATATTTTTTACGGCCGCGAATCATATTTAAATCAACTTATAACGTGTTACTGACTTGCAAATTGCAAAAAACGTAATAAAATTTGAATTTCACGGGCTACCTTAGCGCATCTCCCTTTTAAAAATATTGTTAAATGGCTGTAGCCAATGACGTATTCGTGTCGTATTCGTATACATCATTGGCTGTGGCGCCACTAAGTTTTAAAACTCATTTGTATTGCATACACAGAACACTATACAGGGTGTTTGGTGCATCGTGTGCCAAATTAAAATGGCCGACTGAAGGGGTCATCCGCTAGCCTTTCAGACCCCTTAACACCCCTCATGCTCTGTGGATTTTTTTTTATCGACTTTTTATTGTTTTCCAAAAAAAAGACCCAAATTTTACATTCAAATACAGATTTTAAAAAAAATATAAGGCGTAGACTCTGAATTTTAATTTTATTTCGATGTGTATTCTTTAAGAATACTTTTAAATACAAAATTAGTGATACTTCACTAATTTTGTAAAAAAATTTAATTTTATTTCGATGTGTATTCTTTAAGAATACTTTTAAATACAAAATTAGTGATACTTCACTAATTTTGTATTTAAAAGTATTCTTAAAGAATACACATCGAAATAAAATTAAAATTCAGAGTCTACGCCTTATATTTTTTTAAAAATCTGTATTTGAATGTAAAATTTGGGTCTTTTTTTTGGAAAACAATAAAAAGTCGATAAAAAAAAATCCACAGAGCATGAGGGGTGTTAAGGGGTCTGAAAGGCTAGCGGATGACCCCTTCAGTTTTACCTTTGCGAGTGAATTAAAAAAAAAACTAGGTGACTAGTAAGTCACCTAGTTTTTTTTTTAATTCACTCGCAAAGGTAAAACTTAAATTAAAGCTGTACATGTTACAGCTATTTATAAGGCTACAAAAAAAAAACCAAAAGCGACCGGGATCTTCCAACTCCCTCATTAATTCTCCAGTCTATCCTCTTTCTAATGATGTGCCACATGCCATAAAAGTATTTTAACAACTTTGTGAATTCGCTAGAATTGTGAATCAAGTCACATAAAACTACATTCCAAATTCTAATGAAAAAATATTTATTGCGGAACTGTTACTTGAGAAAGAGGTAAAATTTGTTTTCTCACTCTTTCACAGTAAAATCTATCTTCTATCTCTTTCTTGCATACCTTAAATCGGTTTGAACAAATCGCGCCGCCCGACCCGCCATTTTTTTAGTCGAGACATGACTGCCTCTGCTACCTAACGTGTGTGCTAGTTCACCATACTCCGCGATTCTTTTATTACTTTGTTATCGTTAAGTTTTGCTGGTTCTTGTTACATTTGTTTAATTTTTGTTGTTATTGTTAAACTTTGAGTTTTTTGTTATTGCAATGGCGACATTCTCTAACGAAGAATATGCGGACATCATGATGGCTTACGGAGCCGCTAATGGCGTCGCTCGCAGCGCAACGACTTTACCAGGAACGCTTTCCTGGTATACGATTACCTGGCCGCAGAGTCTTCCAAGACACATACCGACGCATACGCGAGACTGGCAGTGTTACTTTTAATAAACCAAGGGGCCATATTGTGCGACATAATGTTGAAGTAGACGAGAGAATACTGGCACTTTTTGAGGAAGACCCTACAAGAAGCATTAGAAATGTGGCATCACATCTTGATATTTCAATATGGAAAGTGTGGAAAGTACTTCGTCAAAACAAAAAGCATCCATTCCACTACACTCCGGTGCAAGGTACGTAATTTTAAACTAACTTTAAACCCGTGCAAGCTTTGTTTGACCTTGCCTTTGTTTAGCAGGTAATGGGTATGGTATGGCGTCACTTCCAGGTAGTGAATCTATTAGCACGAACAGCAGGTCCTTTCTTGTGCAATTACTTATTGCCCAAGAGAAATTTAAAAGAGTTTTTTGTTTGTTGCAGGTCTTGAGGGTGGCGACTTTGAGAGACGAGTGGATTTTTGTCGGTTTCTTTTACACACGGATGTGGATGATCATGATTTTTTAAAAAGAATACTGTGGACGGATGAATCCACATTTACCAAGGATGGGATCCTCAATTTACACAATTTGCACCACTGGACAACGAAAACGCAAAACCCACGTGTTAAAAGACAGAAATCTTCTCAAAGAAGGTTTAGTGTAAACGTTTGGGCAGAAGTGATTGGGAATCAGGTAATTGGACCGCATTACCTGCCCGATAATCTCAATGGCGAAGACTACCTGGAATTCCTACAAAATGACCTGCCCGAATTAGTGACCGATGTGCCCGTATTTAATGAACGTGTGCCCATTGTATTTCAAAATGACGGCTGTCCCGCGCATTGGCGATTGACTGTGAGGGAATATCTCGACAATGTGTTCCCCAATGCATGGATTGGACGCGATGGCCTTATTCCATGGCCGCCACGTTCCCCAGATCTAACTCCGTTAGACTTTTATGTCTGGGGACGTGCCAAAGAGTTGGTATATGCCACGGAGGTTCCAACTAGGGAGGTATTAGTCCAACGCATAGAAGCGGCATTCAATACTATTAAGGAGGAAATACGACTTCGTACAACAACTGTTGAAATACGAAACAGGTGTCGGGCCTTCATTCGCAACAGAGGCCAACAATTTGAGCAAGATTTGTAACAATGATTAAATAAATGTTAAAAATGCAATTTTGTTTTTTTATTTCAAGTAAATCCCACGAAAGATACAGATATGAGACACGAATTTACCTAACCATAAGAATGAGATAGCAGATTTATAGGTTTGACAGGTATCATTTAAGAGATTTTTTTTTAAATCATAATTTTGAATATTAGCCTTAGGTGACTCGATTCACAATTCTAGCGAATTCACAAAGTTGTTAAAATACTTTTATGGCATGTGGCACATCATTAGAAAGAGGATAGACTGGAGAATTAATGAGGGAGTTGGAAGATCCCGGTCGCTTTTGGTTTTTTTTTTGTAGCCTTATAAATAGCTGTAACATGTACAGCTTTAATTTAAGTTTTACCTTTGCGAGTGAATTAAAAAAAAAACTAGGTGACTAGTATCACTAATTTTGTATTTAAAAGTATTCTTAAAGAATACACATCGAAATAAAATTAAAATTCAGAGTCTACGCCTTATATTTTTTTTTAAATCTGTATTTGAATGTAAAATTTGGGTCTTTTTTTTGGAAAACAATAAAAAGTCGATAAAAAAAAATCCACAGAGCATGAGGGGTGTTAAAGGGTCTAAAACGCTAGCGGATGACTCCTTCAGTCGACCATTTCACTTTGGCACACGATGCACCAAACACCCTGTATAATATTGGTAATTACTTATAATGTACAGGCATTATTTAAATAAAGAGCCATAATTATACTATTTTGATGGCGTCACGCAAGAAGTATCCTTTAAGGGTACTGCAGACTGGCGGGTCGCGCTATCACGTCGCGCCTGTCTGCAGGAGCCCTTGTTTTTACTAGGTACTAACATTGTTATTGTATTGTTGTTTATCGATATTTTATTTATTAGTAGGTAAATGCTCCATTTAAAACTGAGTGTGAAAGATTTAGTAAATGAAAATAATAATCACTACATAGTAAAGGCTTCTACAGACCAGCGCGACTCGCGACGCGACACAAAGGCACCGCTCGTCACGCGACGTGCGGGGCCTTTGTGTCGCGCCAGTATGTAGAAGCCTTAATGCAACGCGGGCGACGCCGCGGGCGGCAGCTAGTACTTCATAAATAAATAATTTAGTGTTCAATGAGGAGATTTTGGCTCATAGTCAGATGTTTTATATTCCCTGTGAATGTAGGTATCTAATAAATCAAAGTTAAGGGACAACATAGTGTAAAAACTGTAGGATACTTATATTGTTGTTCTTATTTTATTGTTAATTCCAAAAATCTATTATTTATTTTGGGCGACAGGTCCTAGCCGAGTTCTTCGCATAAACATTGATTGCACTATCTCCTTGCTTATTTTATAATTCTACAGAACTCACTTCCCGTGAGATCAAAGGCTCCCAAACAAGCGAAGCAAGCTCGCTAATAGTATTTCTTTCCCATCTTCGCTGAAGTTTTTCTATAAAAAAACTTAAATAAAAAGCGCAATTTGAACCCAACATGTTAATTTCAGCTTAATACATGATAAAAGTAAAAAAGCACCGCCTAAAATTACTCGAATTAACGAAAAAACAACTAACGAATCGTTGTCTAGGTCATTTTATATGTAGACTATTTCGGAAGAAAGGTTTCTATCCCAAGCTGTCAACACCGGAGAAAGATTGTACGCCGTGCTCGACGTTGTAGACAGTTGTCTAGGGTAGAGAAGACAAGTCTCTTCACATTTGGTTTTGTAATCGCCGTGCTACAGACAGTAGAAAACTTTCTGTTGTCTACACTGAAACGTCATTTTTGTCTATTCTTCCGTCGACAAAACGCGTAGAGAGGGTTCTCGTGCTAAGCCTGCAGTAAATATAATATAATAGGTATATACAGGTGGTTGTTAGAAAGACCGACACAATTTTCTTAGAGACAGTGGTCATTGGCAGTCGTACCCAGTTACTCAGGTAGTCAGTATCCATAGAAATAGAAACTACTTATGTTTTAAGTGACACGGTACCTGAGATAAGTTATATAGACTTCTCTAGTTTTGTTAACCACATATTGCTACAATATTACTTTTTATAATGCTTATGCTTTACTTAAAATGCACTGTGATACTTAGTACAAACCATACATATGCTAAATTATTATAATGATTTTAAATACAATGACAAGACAGTAAATACAAAAACAGTACCTAAACAGTAATTTATTTTGTATTCAGAGTGAGTATTAACACAATAAATAGTGCCGCACATTTTAAACCCAGGGGGCCTAAAATGGACGCTTTTGTAGAGCAGCCGTCAAACAGATGAATTGGGGATGTATGAATTGTATGCAGATCATATTATTATGATTCTGCCAAAGCGTCCATTTTAGGCCCCTTGTTGTCAATATCACAGTTTTCGAGGAAAAATCTGTAAGACATGGTTAAACATAGATGCAAACAAAAAATGGAATGTTCTGTTTTTCTTTTACACTTCCCTTTTTTGCCCTGTCAATTATAAATTACATTAATAAGGTGCATATTACCTACTGAAAGGAGATCTATGTCTCTTTTTTAAATATTACCAGTTTTTTTGCACTTGAAAAAGGTTTTGGAAATTTAATTGGAATTTTATCTTCAGCAGCATGCCATATTCTGTATTTTTGCTTGCCAAATTGAAGTGGTTGGTTTGCTGTATTATTAATAGATAGTAGTTTACTGCAGCAAATAAGTAATAGTTCAATCAACACAGCTTATTGCAGTCCACTGCTGGACATAAGCCTCTGCCAGGCTGCGCCAAAACACACCCTGTCCTCCAAATTGCGCATCTAGTCTATCCCAGACACTTTTTTAAGGATGTCCGTCCATCTAGCTGGGGGCGTTCCACACTATGCTTGCCGCTGGCAAAATACTAGTTAATGTTGTTATTACTATAAATTTACCTCAAGTACTGCAGCATTTTGAAATATAACCACAGTTGTTTTAATTAATGGCCAGAAGGTGTCCAAACTTCCACGATTTAAGAAATGTGAAAGTGTTTGCAACAGCATGTATGACCATCTGAAACAAATGTTGGATATGTCAGTTATATTTTACTAGGTAAGTACTTGTTCTCCTCTGAAACAGAATAGAGACCCAGAAGCAGGAGCGGTGGAAAATACTATTATTATTATGTAAATACCAAAATTCTTTAACTTTCACCTGCCAAACTAGGTACCATAATTAAATAATAACAAAAAATACAAAATGTGCCATCTCATAGTTTAAGCAGTATAACAATAAGTTACCATACATATGTAATTATTATTGTAACTTAACTTTCAGAGAAAATTCTTTTAGTTCAGAAACTTTAATAGAAAATTATCAATTGATAAGTTCATTATTACACATAGCTATAACAGTACTACATAACCAACTATGTAATAGATTTGTTTTCTCTTGCGCTTTGGATATTGTGAATAGCACAATTACTTTTGGATAAAGTAACAAGACATTATTACAATACATGATATTTCGTTAATAAGTAGGAAGTATTTAAACTTTGAACTTACCCCAAAGTTTGGATACCATTATAAGCTAAAAGATAGAATTTTCCGATAGCGGAGGGTCCTGAACTTTTAACTTTTTTTGTACTTTTTTCGGACATGTTATCAAAAAGTGACTTAACTCTCAAGCAAGAGCTCCTTTTAATTGATAAATAAATAGATAGATTAGAGGTAGCACGCACAACTTTCCTTTAGATTCACTGGATTCACCAATGCCGAATGTATGTACTTGACACTTGTCCGATGACGGATGAAGTCCGTGACTGACAGTTCTGACTGGTTCTGTGGTTCTGTTCTGAGTGTTCCACAGATTAAATAATGAGTGTTCTGACCTCCCGTAAATTATTATACTCTTTGGTTCTGAGTTCTGACACTGACAGACTTTTGATTATTTTTGATGCGGGCCGGTGACGTTCATTGTGACGTCAACTGGCCCATTGACCTCACGGCTGGTAATCTTAGAACAAAAAATATGGGGATTAATAGACGTATTTGTCTATGAGTGATTTCTTCCGAAATGACAACCGCCCCTCGTCCCTTTCCCCTGTGTCGCCTTGCAATCGACGCCATACTTGTTTGTTGTAAGTCTATCGATAGGCTATCGTAGTCTGTGGTTCTGCAACCGCCATTGCAGTGTCATTGTTTACTATTTGATTTACATTTATTTCCTATTGTATCCTCACTGTCTCCTGAAATAGAATAATAGTAATAAAAACTTGAAGTATGTTCCACAAGTGCTATGTTGTGAATTGGCAGTTGACGAAAGGACGTCAATATTTACTGTTTCCCAAGACCGAATTAAAGTGAAAAATTGCAAGCAAAGTCTTAAACATTTTAAACAAGTTTGTCTTTGTGTTGGCGCCTAACCCACGTTCTTCTAAGACGACAAAATTAGCAGTTGCATTTATCAAACTATGCATTCTGACCACTTGCACAGGTAAGAACGTAAATATCACGATAATACTTTTATCATTGACTAAAGTGCATCATTCAACAACCCCTAAGACGACCCTCTGACCCAATCATGTAATTCATAGGTACCGTAGCTTAGCTACTTTAAAAATACTTAATTAAATACAAAAAAAATATGATCCCATAAGAAAATTAAATAGGTAAATGAAAATTTTATTATTTATAAGAAAAGCACAGCCACAACACATTATTCACTAAACACACTCAGTAATTATTCTTAATATCATCATCCTGCCCAGCCTTTTCCCAACTAAGTTGGGGTTGACTTCCAGTCTAACCGGTTGCAGCTGAATACCAGTATTTTACATGGAGCGACTGCCTATCTGACCTCCACAACCCAATTACTGGGTAACACAATACTTCTTGGTAGAGACTGGTTGTCAGACTTTTGTGCTTCTGACTACCCGCAAGTAATTACTCATAACAATAATTGAATTATTGAACAAATTTTTATTTCCAGGAATTATTGCTACATCTGTTTGTTTTGATAACTCAAACCTTGTGGTCATACGACAACACCACCACTTCGGGCAGTGGAAATGAAGCCTCAGAAAACCAAATCATGAAAGGTAAAATAATTGAATATTATAGTTATCATTGACTAGTAGTGTTGCAGCAAATATGGATATTTCTTTCCACTATAAACAGATATTTGTTTACACTACTTAAGTTGGCAACAAAGTAAAACACACACATTGTAGCTAGCCGTCTGATTAGTAGCCATAGGTACCACACATACAAGAAATACTTGGAGGGTATAATTATACAGAGTATAACTCAATCTGATTATAGTGCATTAGCTTTTGTTTAAAAAACAAATGAATATTGATGATAGTGAGAACTGTAATAATTGTGCTGGTATGGAATCCTTAGTGAGCAAGTCCATGTGTCCATGCAAATATTTCTGGTTTTTCAATCTGCTAAGACTTGTGTTCCTAATATTTTCTTTACTTGTTACAGATGCAGTTCTTCCTGAGGTTACAAGTTTCAATAACAGAAGTCTGAAGAAGGAGGAGTAGTCTGAACAAGGCATGTTGTTTTAATCAAAAATCTGTAGGCTAATTATGCCAAGTTCTAAACTGTGTCATGAATTTGTAAAATCGTTGAAGCAAGTTAAATCCAGTTCAAGCTTGAAGAATACTCAAAAATGTATGTATTAGGTACTCGGTTGTCAACTATGTACTTGTTTCAAAATGAAATAAAAGTAAAAATTTATGATATCAAATGCATTTTATTCATTATAATTTCCAATTATAATACTCGTAGGTTTAAATACAGAACCCCCTTTTTTCCCAGTCGGTTAAGTCGCTTAAAAGGCTAGTATTCAAACTATTCTAGGCTCGATAAACCTCGGCAAAAAGACTCGGGTTTCGAACCACTACGACCGACAACATTTTTGTGCGATAAAATTAAAAAAATACCAAACGTCACAATCAAAGCAAGCAGATTCTAAAGCGATTTTTCTTGTACGGGAGATTACCATCTGAGTACTACTTAATCTGTGATTGACCTATAAAACTATGGACTGGCCATACCTACAAAATTAGCATGACTACATACAAAAATCGAGTACTAAAATGGCTGCCTTGTTTATGGTTGTTACTGCGAGTGCGAGAGAGAAAGCAAGCAACCGTTTGACACGTAAAGTCCATTTCACGAAAGAAGTCCCGCGGAAATAAGTGGAACTAATTATTATTATACGCTAAGTTAGCAACATTCCTAAAATAACCCATGCCTGCAGCGCCACGTCTGCGGGACTTCTTTCGTGAAATGGACTTTAGACGGAGTATTAAAATAATACTCCGTCTACGGTTTGACAGCAAATTGCCGAGTTTTGTACCACAAAACTTGGCACATGGCGACTGGTCACGCATAGACAGATTTTGACGTCAGGCAAAAGTCTTGCCAAATTTAGTCCTTGACAAATATTTAAATATCTCTTTTTTCCTATGAAGCTCTTGATGAATTAGAAAGAATCAAAACGCTTTTTGACATGACTGTGTCGATATGATAGATATTTGTAAAACTATTCTTCCTATAGTAGAATGTGCCCTCTACATAGTATTCTTATCTCAATGAACTGGCCCAAGCCCCAAGCCCAAAGAGTAGAGTAACTATCCCAAGCCCCACAGTCCCCACCACAGAATATTAATATTCCTACGGAGGGACATTTTCTTCATTTTATTCATATTCCTACTTAAAAAGCACATCTCTCGTAAGAAATCTTGCAGACGTGGTGCCACAAGCATGCGACGAAATCCTACACACACACATCTTTAATTATTTATTTATTGGGCGCCCAAGCAAAAAGGGTCCAGTAGTGGGGTATTGAGTTATGACTAGATTCGGTACTCGATATCTAGACTAGGTATTCAATTACTACATAGTATAAAACAAAGTCGCTTCCCGCTGACTGTTTGTCCTTATGTATATGTATGCTTATATCTTTAAAACTACGCAACGGATTTTGATGCAGTTTTTTTTTAAATAGATAGAGTGATTCAAGAGGAAGGTTTATATGTATAATACATGCATAATATAATAGAAAAACTCTGCACATCAGCATTGCGCCCGTGCGAAGTCGGGGCGGGTCGCTACTTCGCTATGTAGTTGTTAGTCTTTTGTTAGTACTTGTTTGTTAGAGGACTAAAAAAAAACTATTTTAATGGCCTGGTTGCTGGGACATTTTAGCCGAGTCTTTATTTAGTTACAAACTTTGTAAATATTGATGAAATGATTTATATTCAATGCATGATGATGTTATCCCCGCCCGCTCCCCTTGAGTTACAGTAAAGATGTGGCACTTGACTTTACTGAGACCTCACGCGGACTTCTTGAGAGAACTTGGTCTTGAAGTGATGTTGCACCGTTTTACCTACAGTAATGCACGTTCACGAGTTTTAAATAGTCATTGAAGTTCACGAACACATAATGGTTAAAATCCACCATTATTACACATTATTCGGCTAAACACAAATTTTAGAAAATAAAACAATACTGCAAAACATGTCATTTCACTTTCCCGCCAAGACCACAAATTTTAGAAAATAAAACAAAACTGCAAAACATGTCATTTCACTTTCACGCCAAGACCCCAAGACCCAAAAAACAATATTAATAAATTTGCAAATTTTTTTCAATCAGAATATAATTTATGTTGCAACTCTGAAAAAGCTTGATTTGAGAAAAATCATTTCATCAGACGCCAACAGGTCAACCTACCCGAAATTGTCAAATTTTCCCAATCTACCTTGAATCATATGCTGTAGGGATAAGGTTGAAAATCTATTAAAGAAATTTGACAGATTATAGTAACTTGATGTGCTGGCATCTGTACATACCTTTTTACTAAACAATTCTTTTAAAATGTATGGACTTGGAAACATCATAGTCATTTACTTTAAGAACTCGTTAATTAATCTGGGTCTCGTCTGCATCCTAAGACCCTAAAAGTAATTATCACATAAGACAGTACTCTGTAAGCCATTTAAGTCATTTAACGTAACATCCCTAATATTATCTGTACGGTACTGCCGATCGGTATCTACAAACATCGTAGCTTATTATGTATATAATGTGTGGCGCTCAGATTATAGAAAGAAGCAGATAGACCGCGCGGAACAATAAAGTGAGGCCCGTTTGTAGACATGTGTGCGTTACAGCCACGTGACAGCACTATAAGAACAGCTGCCTCTATGTGTGTGTACGGTTGCCAGGAGAATGAAAAAATTAGCCATATTTCATTACATGAAAAAAAAAAGTATTTTTTTTCTTAAATGAGTTGTTTTTATTAACAGTATACGTCAATACCCATATAAACGATACCTTTGCGATATATTTTTATTTTGAGACACCAACATTTTATTGTTTTTGGTAGCTATATTTACTTTATGGTGACGTCATATAACCCATGATATAGCAAATCGACTGATGTAATAAGTATTATAAAATCCATTAACTAGTTACACTTACGAAGACACATACATACTTATTTATTTATCAACGTAATAACCAGAAAAGGCGATAAATAAAACACTATTATAAACATAACTATTTTTGTAAATCGATACTCCTGTATCCTATACTTAATTCCTAACTTAGGGGTAAATGTTTCAATATAAACTAGCAACACCGAATGATTTTTGTTAAGGTTTTGTGTTTCAAGATGTCACTAACAATAAACACGTAAAATAAATCCAAATAGACAAATAACCAATATTTTACTTATGAAAGATACTCCATCTTATTTCTTTTGTTTTTGGGAACAGTTTTTACAATGTTTAAAAATACAAGACAGCATTATTCTGAAATTATCTGTTAGAGCCCGTGACGTACTAACGATGCGACGCTTCGTGCTGTACTGAATCGAGAGTGTAGTCGCTTTTGAATTTGTATTTGCTTTGTAGGCCGCACTCTCGGTGTTCCGCGCGGTCTATCTGCTTCGTTTCTATAATCTGAGATGTGGCGTATTACATAGTATATACCAATTCCATGGTATCGACTATTTTGAAACCTTTCTAAATCTGTGCTTCGTTCGGTCAATAGTTCCAATAGTAGTTCGTTTACTTCATTCATTCCAATTCCTAGAACTTGATTTCATACAATAATTCATTCGTTCTTTTCTTTGCAACGCGTTTTTACGAGAGGTGCGTTACATGAAATTCTCTTGGAAATTACATTATTATTCATTGGAATCGAATTAAAGTGTTCGCGTTTACAAATAATAGCTTATTTTCATTTTCTATTTCAGTAATTCGTGATTACAACAACAAACACAATGGTTGCGGCCAAGAAACAGGTTAGTGTCCTACACGTGTTTGAAACATTGTTGGACTTGAACGGGGTTATTTCATATCATTTTATTTAATAATCCTAAATAAAAATTAAAGTCCAAGATCAAATGATACAAGATAGGCTTGCTTATTTCATAATTTGTAAGGTTGAGAACGTATCAAACATATTCTATGCATTTTGCAGGTTATCTGCACTGAAATATTGAAATTGAAATCACATTACATAGATAAAAATTGTTTTTTATACAAGCATCATAATGGCTAGGCCGTTCCATGTGCCAGCTGCTGATGATCTCAGATTAATGCAAATAAATGACGATACCAACTAATCTTAATCACAAAAGAGGCGTCATCCAGTAACTCCGACATGTCCAGTACTTAAATGGGTTTTCTTTTCTTTTTTCAGAAAAAGACCATCGAGTCTATCAACTCCCGCTTGGCCCTGGTTATGAAATCTGGCAAGTACTGTCTTGGTTACAAGCAGACACTGAAGACTCTCCGCCAGGGCAAAGCTAAGCTGGTCATCATTGCTAAGAATGCTCCTCCTCTAAGGTGAGACTACTGAGAAGTAGAGTTTCCCAATATTGTGGCTGTCAAAGGGAAGCATATGGAGTCTTTGGACTAAGAAGTATGGATTCCCTCAAAGTGTTTCATGAAGCAGTCATGTTGAATTCATGAAACTTGATTACCTGGAGTAATCAAGTCAATTGTTCTAGCATGTTAGAAAAACTTATTATAAACTTTGGCCACTTGTGTGTCACAATCATAGACACAGTAAAATTCGTACTGAATCTTGCATAAATCATACAAAAGGTTAATAATGTGTAGCTATTTCAATTTGAAATTAAATAAATGCAAATATAGCCATGACTGTTTCTGATCCACACGGGAAACCTATGGAGTAGTCATAACTCATTTGCTGAACTTTGACAGGTGAGCAAGTTAAGCATTTATTTTAATAATAAATCAGTGTCTTTACGCATTTATAACTTACTGGTTAGGTTCCTACTGCTTAATAATATTTTTTATGATCATCTTTAAAAAAAAATATTATAGGTACATGTATATATAGTATAGTCATGAGAATAAATATATTACTGTGAAGAGATTGACAATAATATCTGATTGCATGATTCATCCATTCATTTATGACCAATATATGTGATAATTTGAGGAAGGCATCTATGTATACAGTGGCTGCACTAATATGTGACACAAGCAATACCAAAACTATCTGGCTAGACAAGCAACACCAAAATATATGATGGCAATGCAATATTAATGGACATGTCTTGCGTCATAAATTCGTTAAATTCAGAAGAATACCTCATTGTGATTGAAAATATCTAACATCACTTTGGCAGCATACAAACCTAACAGTATATTTAAATTAATACTTACCTACTTTAAGATGGGTAATTGATACTGGCAGAATAGTCAACATCAGCAGAGTTGGCAAAAAGAAAAAGAACTTATTATTCACACTTCTCCTTTCAAACCAGTGGCACTGATTGCGATACAGAAGAAAACTCGAAACATTAATTCTGTCAGGTTTTCATGATGCCAAAGTGATGTCAGGTGTTTTCAATCACAACATGGTCCCATTCTTCTGAATTTAACTGAATAGTGTATATTTATGACGTAAGAGATGTCCGTTAAGGCGCTGAGAAGAGGCAAATGATAAAATTAGGCTTGTCTTAAACAAAAAATTGCCAAATCTATATAGTTTGTGGTAGCAGAAAAAATATATGTTATTCTTGAACATAAATCTCAGAACTTGGTTGTTACCAAAACACGGTTAGAAAAAAAATCGTTTATTTTGTATGTTTGACAGTACCTGTTGTCAGTGTCTTAATACTGCATTGACACATTATTTTTGAAGCCGGTTCGGTCATGCAATCAGATATTGTTGCTAAGCTGTTCATAGTATTATATTTATGCTCATGACTGTACATATTGTTTTATGTTGTAACGATGTATACTTTTGCTATAGGAAATCAGAAATTGAGTATTATGCACTCCTGGCCAAGACTGGCGTCCACCACTACAGTGGAAACAACATCGAATTGGGCACAGCATGCGGAAAGTACTACAGGGTGTGCACACTCGCCATCACCGACCCTGGTGATTCTGACATCATCACCACACTGCCTGAGTCGCAGGTGTAGATGTATCTTTAATATAATTTAAAAAATCATTTGGAGTTTTCTTTACCCATTTTTTTTTTTTTTTTTTGGCGTTGCACTATTCGTGCTTATTGCCACTGACAATGTTTTATTTGTTAACAAAACGTAAGAATCAAGTACTCGCGAAATGATAAAATATTATAACGGGGAATTTGGAAATGGAAAGGAGATTAGATGTTATTAAATAAAAATAATAAATTATAACAAATTAACACTATGGGAATTTAATTTAACAGAAAACTAACGTTTTAACGCCACCAGGTGGCCCAGCAAAAAGGCCGACTCGATGCGTAAACTAAGAGCTACATGGTACATAAAAGAGGTTTATAAATGATGTTTAAATAGATATATCATTATTTACAAGGAAAAGAGCTATGGTTTTATAGATATCTACATTAAAATTAAATAAAATAGGTACATGCAATAGAAGTGGGAAAAGGGACTCGGAGGGAAACAAGACTTTGGAAAAGTGAGGAGTGGTCATAAAGGGGGCAGGAAAAAATAAGGTGGTTCAGATCTCCCACTTCAGCGCCACATTCACACGCAGAGTTCTGCACAATGCCAAGCCTGGCAAGATGAGCAGGAGTGCACACATGACCTAATCGCATACGTATGAATATTGTTGTAATCTTTTTGTTTAGTTTGTATTTGCTAAACCAAGGTTTAACAAAAATGGATGGCTGAATATTACGATAAAATTTCCCTTTCACTGATTGCCCGGACCAAAGCTGACCCCAGGATTCCTGTAGATAAACCCTGGGCAAAGCTGCCAGATCTTGGGTGTTATTTTTGTTCGGAAAAACGTCTCCACACAATACGGCATCATTAGCTATCTGGTCAGCTCTCTCATTACCTAAAATGCCACAATGCGAGGGTATCCACGCAAAATGCACTGAATACCCCTTAATAGAACACCTATAAAGGAGTTCACGTGTTTCAAATATAATATAAGGATTATGAGAATAGAAAGGGAATCTGGCCAAAGATTGTAAGGCACTCCTTGCATCAGTCAAAATGAGTGAATTCCGTAAGCCCATTAGAAGTATATATTCGACAGCTTTGAATAGACCGTAACATTCTCCCGTAAATACAGATGATTCGGGCGGGAGTTTTATTTTTTGGACGATATTATATTGGGAGTGGTATACACCTACTCCCACACATGAGTCTCTTCCATGCTTCGAAGCATCTGTGAACAAGAGCTGACAGCCCTTCCAGTCTCTATCCATAGTGAAGTTGAAGATATGGTTGTGACATACGTCATCTCGGTAAATGTTAAGGTTATAATGTATATTTGGTGACATAATTAATGAACTGTAATTACAGTGAAATAAAGGAAGAAATTGAGATTGGTGACAGGGAGCTTCAATTAAATTAAAATTTCTAAAGCTTTTAACTAAACACGGAGTAGCTTTGTGCCTCCAGTAAGTGGATGAAATTACTTCTTCAGAGAGAATGAAAAGTTTATTTCGCAAAGGATGATATGTAAATTGCAGACACCGAGCCATAAATCTATCAGCTAAAAATTGACGTCGTAAATGAAGTGGAGGGTCTCCACATTCCACCTGAAGACAATTAATAGGACTGCTTTTCATTGCACCTGAAACCACTCTAAGTGCCTTTGACTGAACACTGTCAAGTTTCTTAAGACCAGCAACATTAGCAGGTACCAGCAAAAACGTCCCATAGTCCAATACGCTTCTAATCAAGGTGTTGTACAATAGTTTTAATGAAAAGGGATGTGCTCCCCACCAAACACCAGCAAGACATCTAATTATGTTGATATTTCGTTCACATTTAGCAGCTATATAGTCACAGTGTGGTAAACCAGTAAGATGTGTATCCAAAATAAGGCCTAAAAATTTTACCTGGTTTTTAACGGGCATAGGGATATTATTATACCTTACTATAACTATAGGGGGCTTACGCATTCTAGTAAACAAGACAATGTTGCTTTTATCAATTGACAGGTGTAGACCATTGGTTTCTAGCCAAGTCTTCAGTAAGCATAAAGAAGAGGTTAAGGAAGTACAAATATTCTCAACAGAATGACCAGATGAATAAAGAAGTAAATCATCTGCATATTGAAGAACTTGTACTGACTCATTTAGGGAGGATTCCAAATCATAAGTGTAAATATTGTAGAGAATTGGACTAATTACAGAACCTTGAGGGAGACCTTTCCATACTAAACGGGTAAATGTATACCCTTCAATATGAAGATTTAAAGATCTCTCTGAAAGCATGTTAATTATGAACTTAGACAGCATTAATGGAACTTGTAATGAATTCAGCTTTTGTTCTAGGATTGATACCTGGACATTATCGTAAGCTGAGCTAATATCCAGGAAAGCAGCAATTACAGAGTTATTAGAAGAGAAGGCTAAGCGAATATCAGTTGTGAATACACTAAGGCTGTCCATCGTACTTTTACCCTTCCGAAAACCAAACTGTGATGTAGCTAGCAAGTTTTTGCTTTCCAAAAACCACTCCAAACGATTCTTAATGAGATGTTCAACAATTTTAGCAAGAACTGTAGAAAGTGCAATTGGTCGATAAGATGTAACATTAGAGGAAGGTTTGTTTGGTTTCAGAATGGGAATAATTGTTTGAGACTTCCAACTTGATGGTATGTTGCCAGATATCAAAGCTGTATTGATGAGATTTAAATATATTAAAAGAACAGAGTCGGATAAATTAGATATAAATGAATATGGTATACCATCTTCACCAGGAGCTGAATCCTTAACATGTGAAAGGACTCCCTTCAACTCACTTAGTGTGAACAGGGAATTCAACTCAGAATTAGGAATAGGAACATAGGGATAGTGCATTAAAGATCTCTGTTCTGGGACTGAAGGAGGAGCTAAATGATCCATAAACTCATTGGCTAATTCTAATGGCAGTTTTGAGGCTGTTGTGTCACTAAATGCTGACCTGAATCGCCTAATATTTTGCCATACTAGAGATGCATTAACTTCTGGCGAGATAGATGCACAGAATCTTTGCCAACCTTCAAATTTCTTTTTCCTAAGGAGCTTACGAGTTGTACGAGCAGCTTCTAGGTATATCTCAAAATTGTGACGAGTCATAGTATGGCCATAATTTTTTTCTGCCTCTTTTCTTTTTTTAATGGCCTGAGTGCACTCAGCATCCCACCAAGGTGGTGAAGGAATTTTGCCTGTAGCACCATTCTTAATAGGGAAAGTATTATCTGCCACCTCTATTAAAATTCTTGTTATTTGATTAGATAATAACTGAGGATCGTGTAGTTGTAAGGAATTAGATAAACCAAGAATTCTTTCTTGTACATCATTTTTGTATGTATCCCAATCTGCATTTTGAAGTCTATACTTTAATCGTGGTGCTGGATTGCTAGCAACTGGTTTTTTATGTGGAAAAGAAATTATTAAAGGGTAATGATCACTACCATAAGAAGACGGTAAAGGAGACCAGGATAATGTTGATGCTAACTCAGGTGTGCAGATTGAGAGGTCAGGGGCACTTATTCCCTCATCTGGATTTGTTCGGCGTGTTGGGAGACATGTGTTTAAAATACACAAATTATTAAAGTCTAGAATTTCTAATAACTTTTCCCCATAGCAATTGGAACTAGAACTACCCCAGGACTGATGTTGTGCGTTAAAATCTCCCATTACCAAAAATGGTTTAGGTAAAACTGAAAGAAGATTACTTATTTCAGAAAGGATATCTATAGTGGGACGAGAATAATATATACATACTAAACAGATTTTATTTACAATAGCAGCGACAGCAGATATTTCGTCACTGAGACTTGGAAGAGGAAAAGATTGAAAAGACAAGTTATTTTTAATAAGTATGGCGACACCGCCATACCCATCGCTTCTGTCTGTTCTTAGACACGCATAGCCAGGAATTCTAAAAGAAAACCCTGGTTTAAGCCATGTCTCACAGAGAGCGACTGCAAAGGGATCGTATTTGTTCAATATGTAGGACAGATCAGATTTTTTATTCACAATGCTGCGACTGTTCCACTGGACAATCTTGGGTAGATTTGGATCCATTATGATTAAGGTTAAATAAGTTAGACAGAGTATCAATTAAAGTAGCAACGTTGGACGGTTCAATATTATTATTTTTAGATAAAGTATTAATAAGCATAATTATTAAATTAAAAATTTGGTTCTCATTATTATTTGTTGTTTTATTTTGGAATGCCACACCATTCCCTGACACAGAAACATCATTAGTGATTAGTGCTTGATGAGCTGCCCGGTCATACCCCTTAGTTGTTTTTGGGGGATCCCGTGGTTTAAGAAATACGGTTTTTCTTTGTGAGGAGACAATTGGTGTGTTACGTGGTTGGGGCGAAGGTTGTGAAAAGAAAGAATTTTTAGTGGTATGTGATGGGGCAGATGTGACCACATCGGCATACAATTTTGAGATTGGTGGATGTAGCTGTGACGCTTCCGCATATGACACGCAGCTATGGGCCATATAATGCTTGATTGCTTTTTGCCTCTCAAATTCTGGGCATTTTTTATTAATGGCGTAATGAATGCCACCGCAATGACAGCATTTACTATTACTCTCATCTTCAATACTGCAAGTGTCAGCAGAATGCTTCTCCCCACACTTGAAGCACTGAGGGTTCGACCTGCATTGTACCTTTGTATGGCCAAAACGACAACAATTAAAACATTGAATTGTTGGGAATGTATACAATTCCACTGGCATAGAATTGTAACAACAAAACACACGTTTTGGTAAAATTTGTCCGTCAAAGGTGAGCACGACTGTTTGCGATGGTTTCCACACAGGGGTCGGTTCGTGCACTTTATAATTGAGACGCCTTGCTTTGATAACTTTCCCGCATCCAGCGGGGACAGATATATTTTCCAGTATTTCCTCCGGAGACCATTCGGTAGGTACGCCTTTAACAATTCCAATGCGACACACATTAATTGATGGAACAAATGCCTTCAACTTTTCTTTGGCCAAACTTGGGTCATTTAAGAAAGAGTTAGCATCTACGTAACGAGAGAAACTTAGCGATATTCTATTACGACCAATGCGTTTTAATGAACCGTTAATGATGTTGTTGAACATGCGTTTTTTAAGAAAATGCCCTAAAGTTATTGGGTGTAATGTTTGAGCAGAGTTTTGTGTATCAAAATTTTTTTGAATGTGTACAACGTATGGCGACAGGTCTGTGGCCTCATACAAAGTCCTAGTAACCTGTGGCGCCTTCTGGGGAAGATCTGACTTTATGAGGTTTTCAGTCTGGGGAACATCCACAGAACGTGGAGAGGTTTCTTGGTGAACTAAAATTGAATGAACCGGTACGTCTGATGCTATTTTTGAACTAGTGGCTGAGTCATTGTCGCAATGACACTGTGCTCCTTTATTTATTTCTGTTGTAGTGTGAGAGTGACTATTTCGCCTTTTTTTATTGCAATTTTTGCACACTTTACGTGGAGCTCTAGTCCTTTTCCGCTCCGATCTGGTTATGGATGAATCGGTATCCATACTGGATTCATAAATGGTTATATTATGCCCGACCGAGGGGACTGTGCCCCCCGGATCAGGCGGTTCGTTGTCCATTGTGGACAGAAAAAGATAAAATACAAAAAACTTACCCTAAATATGAAGTACAATATACACAAACAATAAAATTAACTAATCTAATGAATATCTACATATATTTACACAACTTATCTCCAATCTTAAGTGTTTTTTAATTTAAAAAGGAAAACGAAAGAAAAATCACGCCCGCCAAATTCGATGATTCCCGCGCTTTTTTCCTTTACCCATTCAAGTAACTGTTGAGCTGTCTTATTTCGTGTGATACTTCCTGGCCGCGCCAGTAGAAAATTAAAAAAAAAAAAAAAAACGTGAGTCTAGATAATTTGTACCATTTATGTACAGTATCGAAAAAAAAGCGCGGGAAACTTAACTTGGTGGACGTGTCCTTTTTTGTTAAAATTGAAAATAATTAATTAATTATAATATAGGATCAGTAGTGGTAGTTTTAGTGTTTTTTATTTTATCACTTGTAATTTAATTGTAGTTTTGTACATTTTCTTCTGTAGGGTAAGTTTTTTATTATTATTCCTTAAAGCGGGAAAATGAAAGACCCGCCTGACCCGGGGGACTTTGTTCCCCCGGCAGGCAATTTTGTAACTATCCAATCCAATGAATCAGGCATGGATACCGATGGGTCGTCGTCGGCTCGTCACTTAAAAAGAAGCCGCGTGCATGTGTGCAAAAACTGCAACAAACGCCGTCGTATTAGAAAAAACCACGGTTCCGAGTCTTCGGGTTGTGGTTGCATGGAGTCTACACCTCTCTCGCTAACTCCATCGGAGCCTAAATGCTCTGAAATAATCGTATCTAACGATATTCCTGATGTTCCAGCTCCGCCTTCAGTTATTCCCACTCAGATTGGTCGAAAAACGTATGACAAAACTGACAGCTCGCCGTACGTTGTTCATGTGCAAAAAATATTATTATCACCAGATGATGGAACGTCATTGCACCCAATTACATTTGGCAAGTTCTTAAAACACAACGCCTTCCTAAATATTATTAACGGTAGCGTCAAAAAAATCGGGCGCAATAAAATATCTCTTTGCTTTTCCAATTTCCTGGACGCAAATTCTTTTATGTCACATAATAGCCTTGAAACATATAATTATAAAGCTTTTATACCTACTTTTAATGTTACTAGAATGGGTTTAGTACGTGGTGTTCCTGCGGAATGGTCTCCAGAGGAAGTTATTGATAATATAACAGTACCAATTGGTTGCGGTCCAATTTTAAAAGTCAGACGCCTCAATTTTAAAACTGTTGTTGATGGTACAACCATTTGGAAACCATCCCAATCGATAGTTATTACTTTTGATGGGCAGATTCTGCCTAAAAGAATTTTTATGTGCTATAATGCATTACCTGTGGATTTATATATTTTCCCTACTGTACAGTGTTTCAATTGCTGTCGTTTTGGTCACACAAAAATTCAGTGCAGGTCCAAACCTCGTTGTTATAAATGTGGCCAAGACCATACTGGGGACAGTTGTAAAAGAGAACAAGAAAGTGCATCTTGCTGCCTTTGCTCCGGTTTTCACTATGCTACTAATAAATCTTGCCCAGAAATGTCTAGACAAAAATTAATTAAAACATACATGGCACAAAGTTCAGTATCTTATGCTGAAGCGGCAAAAATGTATCCCCCAGTTACTAAATCGTATGCCGATACACTTTTGTCTTCTCCTTCCAAAAACTTTGCAGATACTCCATCTTTCCCTTCTTCTAATAGAATGCCTGTTTCAAGTAGCTATAAAAAAACTGTCTTCCTTAAACCACGCTCGCCTCCCAAATCTGTACAAGGATATAATAAAGAGGCTCACAACGCCATTATTAAAGATTACGACATTCCTCAACCAGCAAATGGTTGTGCTTTTTCTAATCATAACAATGGACAAATTGATGCCAGTTTTTCCATAAACGATTTTCTTTCTGCATTACACAATCTTCTGTCTCAGTTCAACATTTCACCGTCCAACGTTGCCCCATCTTTCAATGTATCACAATCCATCCTTAATGGACAACACATCCAAAATAATCCAGTGGAACTGCCGCAGTCTAGTAAACAAAAAGAGTGATGTTATACATCTTTTAAACAAATATGAGCCATTTGCCTTTGCTTTAGCAGAGACTTGGCTCAAACCTAATCATATTTTTAAAATTAATGGTTATATAACCATTAGAGAGGATAGATCTGATGGGTATGGTGGAGTAGCTATACTTATCAAGAATTCTATCCCTTTCTCTACCATTACATTACCTCCTCATAGTGAGGAAATTTCAATTGTAGCTATTAAAGTGCATCATACTTGTCTTGTTTCTATTTACATTCCTCACCCTTCTTTTTCTGTTCTTCAAGAGATGAATAATCTCGTTTCTTTTCTTCCAAAGCCATTATTAATACTGGGGGATTTTAATTGCCATCACCAATCATGGGGTTGTTCAACTTCGAACTGTTATGGTGATGAGTTAATAGATATAATAGACTTACACAACTTATGTATTTTAAATTCAGGAGCTGCCACACGTCGTTCAGATCCTAATCAGAACCAAAGTGCAATTGACCTTTCTATCTGTTCTCCAAACTTAGCCTCTTCATTAACTTGGCATACTTTGACCTCTACTTATGGTAGTGACCATTTTCCAATAGTTATTTCTTATCCTCTTTCCAAACCAAATGCACAATTAAGGAAATCAAACTTAAAATATAAACTTCCTAATAGAAATAATACTGACTGGGGTAAATTTAGGAACATTGTTGACAGTAAGCTTAGCTCCTTGCCCGTAATTTCTGATGGCAATGAAAATAGTTGTGCTGAAGCTTTAGCACACATATTAATTGCAGCGGCAGATGAAGTTTTTCCTGTAAAAAATAACAACATTAGTACAATTCCCTCACCTCCGTGGTGGGACTCTGAGTGCACTGAATTGATTAAAAAACGTAAAGAGGCTGAATATAATTATAACGTTGATATGTCTGATACTAATTTTGATATCATTACTAAGTTAAATAATGAAACTTATAAACTTTTTAAAAAGAAAAAATTTGAATCTTGGCGTAACTTTTGCTTATCAATTTCACCGAATACTCACCCTACGATTGTCTGGCGCAATATTCGTAGATTTAGGTCCATATATAACAACCCTTCTCCTATTCCTGATTCTTTAGCCAGTGATTTTTTTGATATATTAGCTCCGCCTTGGGTTCCTGAGGCTAAGGCTATTAGTACTAACCATAACCTGTCTCTCGTTTCCAATATCCAAGACACTCATACGACGCTAGATCTTGCATTCACTCTCACTGAATTAAAGGTTGTTATCCATAAAACTAATGATTCTGCACCAGGCATTGATGGCATCCCGTATTCCTTTTTTGCTAATTTAAATGATGATGTCCTCAGTTATTATTTAGAACTTATTAATTCTATTTTTTATACAGGAAACATCCCTGTTGAATGGAAACGTCAAATGGTGTTGCCATTCCTTAAACCAAATAAAACTCCATCTGATGCTTCTTCATACCGTCCCATAGTTTTGTCTTCAATTCTGATGAAATTAGCGGAACACTTAATTAAAAATCGCCTAGAATGGTATGTTGAAAGTAAGGGTCTCTTGGCAGAATCACAATATGGCTTTAGAAAAGGTAAAAGTACAACTGACTGTTTAAGTATATTAACATCCGATATTCGGTTATCCTTCTCTAATAACCAATCCACCGTTGCAGTTTTCCTTGATATTAATGCAGCTTATGATAATGTTGTATTATCGGTTTTACAAAATAAATTAGAAGCCTTACAAGTTCCATTGAATTTGTTGAATTTCATTATTAATATCTTGACTGAACGCTCTGTTAACATGTTAATAGGAGACCATGAGGTATCTCATCTTGTATGGAGGGGTCTCCCACAGGGTTCTGTGCTCAGTCCCCTTCTATACAATATCTACACTTATGATTTAGAGTTATCCTTAACTAGTCATGTTAAGGTTCTTCAATATGCCGATGATTTATTATTATATTCTTCAAGTCCATCTGTTGAGCAAGCTAGCTCTGCTATCAATTCTGCTTTATCTATTTTGGCGTCATGGTTACATCTAAACGGTTTGGATTTATCCACGTCTAAAAGCGCGGCTGTTTTATTCACCCGGAAGAGAAATATTCCCATAGTAAATCTCCTTTATAAGGAAATACCAATCCCAGTTAAAGATAAATTCAGATATCTAGGTATAATACTTGACTGTAAATTAAGTAGTGTCCCTCATTGTGAATATATTGTTAACAAATGTGAAAAACACCTAAACATGCTTAGATGCCTCTCTGGTGTGTGGTGGGGTGCACATCCCTTTTCTTTGAAACTCATTTACAACGCAATCATCAGAAGCACTCTGGATTATGGATTGTTCGTTCTAGAGCCAGGTAGTGTCATGGCTTTTAAAAAATTGGATCGCATCCAGTCTAAAGCATTACGCATTATTTCAGGTGCAATGAAGTCTAGTCCCATTAATGCACTCCAAGTTGAATGCGGGGATGCTCCTTTATATCTTAGAAGACAATTCCTATCTGACAAATATTTGTTCCGGATTCTTCAATTCTCAACTCATCCTCTTATTCCTAAACTGGACACATTAGTGTTGCAGATTGAATCGTCAGATTACTGGTCCCATAGACGTGCTCCTTGTTTAGTTGTAAGTTATAAAAAATTCCTTTCACTTTCTTCTCCTATTCACCGTTCCAATAAACTTCCCATATTTAGCAATAGTTATGAGAGTTTACAATTCAGTCCCATTATAAAATATAACTGTGTAAGTAAATCAGATCCCGATTGCCTTTTAAGTTTTAATCATTTTCTGGCTGAACACGTAGAGTACCACTATATTTATACGGATGCTGCCAAGCCTTCTCCGACGGGTTGTGTTGGGATAGGTACTTACCATTCTCAATACAACATCGAACAAAAAATAAAACTGCCTCCGGAGACTTCTGTTTTTACCGGGGAATGTTTCGGCATTTTTAAAGCCATAGAATATATCCGTATTTTAAAGCTCAAAAAATCGATAATTTTTACCGATTCTCAAAGTGCTCTTCTAGCCATCAATAAATCCGCTTTCGAACACAAATTGCAGTTACCTATAATTTATTTAATAAGAGAATTTGCGTTCAGGACCATTTCTGAGGGTAATACACTACAATTTGTGTGGATTCCAGCCCATGCTGGAATCCATGGCAATGAAGTGGCTGATAAACTTGCCGGTGATGCGGTGCAGTGTGGGGACTTAGTTCCTTATACAAATTTTACTTATGACCTCGTATCGTTACCAAAGACTTTTCTTCGGGAAACCTGGAAGGTGGCTTGGGATATCGGAAGCAAATCGAAGGGACGTTATTTTTCACATATTCAACCCGACGTTCCAGAAAAACCGTGGTTTGGCAGGGCCAAGTTTGGCAAGATGGAGACCTCCATTCTAATACGGATGAGACTGGGTCATGTTTGTTCTCCAGCTCATCTTGCCAAACTTCATATCATCGACGATCCCTTATGCTTGTGTGGCACAGATGTAGGCGACTTAGATCACATTTTTTTCTCCTGTCCCTTATATGACCGTTCTTCCTTTCTTAGTAACCTCTTATCCCTCCATACTCCTTTTCCTACCTCAATACTTTCTTTACTTTGTACAAATAGCTCTCTTGTATATAAATGTATAGTCTCATTCATTACTCTAAATAATATTAAGTTGTAATTTTTTTTTTTTTTTTTTGTGTAATTTGCTCATTTATCCATAAGATTTCCTTGTTACTTATAATTATACTGATCCTATCCCGTCTATCCTAAATCCCGTCAAAATTTATATTTATATTAATTTTGTTTCCCTACCTTTTTAATAAAACTAAAACGTGACATTGGCTAAATGCACAAACCGTGCGAAGCCAGAAGAAAAAAAAAAAAAAAAAAAAAAAATGTACAGTATCCAGCATATAACTTGGCAAGACTCGTTATCTCTGCCCGAGTACGGCGCGACCCGTAGACTCGGAATTCTACGGTAATTCGTGTTTCCTTACCTAAAAAAAATGTGTTAAACGTCAAGTTTTTCAAAACCAGCTAAATTCAAATCTCGAAAACGGTACGTCCTAGGCAAAAAATTACAGAAATTTACACCCACCCCCCGGCAAGCAGAATGCCAACATATATTTATGTAAAAAAAATCTAACATGAATTTTAAAGGCGAAAATAGAATTTTTCGGGTTTTCGGACTAGAACAACAGTTTATTTCCGTGTATTCCCGTTCGTCCCCCTGACTTCGTCCACCTAGGGAGACGACCGGGCATTTACAAAAATAATATTCAATTTGTTCCAGATCGCCCCCCTCTGGATTTTAGGGGGACGAATGGGAATATTTTCTTAAATTAGTGCCATTCGTCCCCCTAAATAATGCTGTGCATGAAATATTAATATGTCCGTGACCACAACGCCAATCACTTCCATAATTGGCAAATAATTAGTGCTCAATTGGTGCTAATTACTGCTCGGAACAACAGAATTGGTGCCTTAGTAGTTTTTGAGATAATCGACTTTGAAGGTAGTCACGCTTCCTTCAGCAGGACCACCATGAGCGCCGAAAAAGGGGGCATGCTGCAGCTATTCTAAGTATAGGTACAAATAATTAGTGCCCTTAAATGTGATTCATTTCGTAACAAAAACAGAACTGAAACATTTGTATTTACCGAGAAATCAACGATGATAACTTTCGCGCGCTCGTTCAGCAGGTCCACGACTTTGAATGTTGATTCCAAGTTTCAGGAGCTAGTCGCTTTCCTCAAACCTACATAGAATATTAGTTCTCTGCGAGATAAAATTGATACCCAAAATTCAAAATGACTACTCCAGTAGTTTACGAGATATACCATACCATTGGTGGGGTGGCAGTAGCCACGGTGTTAAATTTTCATTTGAAGATTCCCTATTAAAAACTCAAAAATTAGTGCTCCTAAAGAAGTTAGTGACCAAAAATTCAGATTCCCGTGTTGTATTTTTAAGAGAAATTAGCTTTCATTACTTTTCCATACTAAATCTCCGCGTATCATCATCAGCAGTCCACTGCTGGACATAGGCTTCTCCAATTGCACGGAATTCAGCTCCGTGGAATGCGTGATGAGAAGACTCGACGAAGCTTCCCAAATGCTGCCCAGCCCAGCTAAATTCTTCTGTTAACATCCCTCTCAAAGTTGTTTTTACCAAATTGCAAAGTTTGCCCGAGGTAAACGTATTCTCGAACAACCTCGAGAACACCGCCATTAACAGCAATCGGTCCCGGAGTGACGTGTTCCTTGAACATAACCTTGGTTTTGTCCAAGTTCATCCGGAGACCAATGCGTACAGGAAGAATCAACTAGGCCGTCCAGCATCTGCTGCAAGTCATGCAGCGATTCAGCCATTATGACGATGTCATCTGCAAATCTTAAGTGTGAGATGTACTCGCCGTTGATGTTGATGCCCCGTCCTTCCCAGTTTAGCGTCTTAAACACATCCTCCAATGCGTTAGAGAACAATTTCGGGGAAATTACGTCCTCCTGTCTCACCCTTCGACGCAGGGGGATATGCTCAGTTCGCCGATCCTGAGTTTGGACGGTCTTATTCGCGTTGTCATAAAGACTAAAATTATTAAGGGGGATCAATGGGACTCAAAAAAAAATTTAATATGTCATTCCCGTTCGTCCCCCTAGGTGGACGAAGTCGGGGGATGAACGGGAATACACGTTTATTTCCCAATTTTTAGGGTTCCGTACCAAAATGGTAAAAAGGAACCCTTATGGTGAGACTAAGTCTGTCGTGTCACACCTAGATATCTCAAGAACTACTAATGCTATCAACTTGAAATTTAGAATAGTTTTAGATGACGTTTGCAAGTAAGAAAGAAAATTTGAAGTGAAGCTACTAGGGCATGTGTGGGGTATCATAGAAATAACGCTGTTTGCACATTCTCAAACATTTTGTTTTTTTAGGCAGCACAGTTTCAGTCTTGTGATGAAAATTGTAAAAAAAATACCCCCCCCCCCCCTTATCTCTGAAGTTTGCAGAGATGAAAATTTGAAATTACTCTTTAAGATAGAAGCCTTAGTAAACAGCAATAAAGGAAAAATAAAACGATGTCTCTAAATAGCACAGTTTTTCAGAAATCAACATCATATATGCATA
Organism: Tiliacea aurago; assembly: GCA_948098905.1. Lineage (NCBI taxonomy): Eukaryota > Metazoa > Arthropoda > Insecta > Lepidoptera > Noctuidae > Tiliacea > Tiliacea aurago. The sequence continues at coordinate 13,961,839 of OX402578.1, read as the reverse complement.
CGGAACACTCGGCGCGCGAGTCCGACTCGCTCTTGACCGGTTTTTTTTTCTGCTTATAGTGCCCCAAAACATATTCCAACTCAGCCCCTTTTTTTTTTTTTGTGTGGGAAATTATCATTTAACTTCTCCCGCTCTGGACGGAGCGGAAAGGCGTGTCAGACTTTTACTGACTAAAACCCAGCCGTGTTCCTTCATTTGCCAGTGTGCCAGGGCCACGATATCCCTTTCGGACAAACTCGCAACCCTGGCAGGCATTGGTCCTGACGGACCCGTCAGTTGGTGCTGACAACTCTTGGAGGCGCGCGTGGAACACAACGCGCCGTCGACCCGGGCCTGGTCCTTATCGGACGGCGAGCTACCCATCGCTCTCCGTCCGCAAGCCCGCGCCTACGGTGGCCGGAAATCGGCTTGCAACTCCCGACGCCCGGGGCGTCACCTGCGGCGACTAGAGGCGCGAACCTTGTCTCTCCCTCACGCGTTCCGCCTCCTCGTTCGCAGAAGGAGGTGACGGCCTCCCATGCACTCTCGCTCCGAACCAGTGCCGGACGCGAGAGATCGTCGCCGCCAATCGCCTCCGTGAGGACACGGCGGTGCTCCGCCCAAGCCACACAGTGGTGACACCCGGGCGCGTATTTCCATATCCGTGTACATTAGGAGGCAGTACTGCCTTGAAACACGCACGGGTTTGTCGCGCTAACTGCCTTTACAAAATCGTGTTCAATTCAAGGCACATGTCCACATGTCCTCCAATCGCGCACGGGTTTGAAAGAACAGATGACGTTCCAAACACGTGTTCAATTAAGAGTACGCGTCCTCCAATCACGGGTTTGCAATGAGTATGCGCCTTGATTAAGCGCCACAAATCCGTGTGTCCGTTGTCCCCGTGGTTTGGTTTTACATTCAAAAATATGTTTCTGGTCACAGTTCTAACCTAACCTAACCGTTTCGATTTAAAAAAGGTTTACTTCGTACGATAAGGGGACAACGGGAAAAAAAATAATCACGTCCCGCTGACCCGTCAAGGCGCATACTCATTGCAAACCCGTGCGCGATTGGAGGACGCGTACTCTTAATTGAACACGTGTTTGGAACGTCATCTGTTCTTCAAAACCCGTGCGCGATTGGAGGACGTGTGCCTTGAATTGAACACGATTTTGTAAAGGCAGTTAGCGCGACAAACCCGTGCGTGTTTCAAGGCAGTACTGCCTCCTAATGTACACGGTTATGGAAATAAGCCACCCGGGCGTTTCCTCCCGCTTCATCCTGAACAGGAACCTCCCGAAACAACCGTGTCCGGTGAGGACCTGCGTCAGGCGGAAGGTGAGGACGCCGTGGCGCCTCTCCAGCCACTCAGAGGGGACTTATCGCCACAATTGTAGGCCGCCCCTAAGACGACACTGGCCGTTTCTTGGTAGAATAAAGATAGATCATGCTAAGCGTGCTGATTGTTCAGTGAGAAGAAATTTGGACGGTGAATATAAATATTGAATTGAGTAGGTATTCAAATTCAATATAGCTTCTTGTCTAGGCCAAATGTGATGTAGACTATTTAACCCTTGTCGAGAAGAAATGTTTGTACCCCAAGTGTCAAAAGTAGAGAAAAATTGGTCGTCATGCTCGACACTAAAGACTTGTCGACTGAAGAATAGAAACTTCTCTTCATTCAGTTTTAACATCGCCATGCTTAGGATAGGACGGAAGAAATCTTTCTTTATTCTGTAATTTTGTCGATTCTTCCGTCGACAAAACCCGTTTCTACGGTGGTCATGCTACGCGTGTGTCAAAAGTAGAGAAAAATTGGTCGTCACGCTTGACACTGTACTTTTTTTTTTTCTTTTCCTTCTGGCTTCGCACGGTTTGTGCATTTAGCCAATGTCAAGTTTTAGTTCTTTTCTAATATTGATGAAATGAATTATAAATGCATGATGATGATATCCCCGCCCACTCCCCTTGAGTTTCAGTAAAGATGTGGCACTTTACTGAGTCCTCACGCGGACTTCTTGAGAGAACTTGAAGCGAAGTTGCACTGTTTTGTTTCATTTGCCTACACTAATGCACGTTCACAAACACATAATGGTTAATAATCCACCATTATTACACATTAGTATTCGGCTAAACACAAATTTTGGAAAATAAAACAAACTGCTGAACATGACGCTTCACTTTCCCGCCAAGAAGTCCACTGTAGACTTTTGTTGACTGAAGAATAGAAACTTCAGTTTTAACATCGCCATGCATATGACGCACCTCTCTATAGAGGTCAGTGTTAGGACGGAAGAAATCTTTGTACTTATATTGTCATTTTGTCGACCTTCCCCGTAGTCAAACTATTTTGTCCAACTGATTTGACCACAAGGAAATTTGACGATGGATCTTTCCCTGTGGTCAAACTACTCCAATGATCCTACCTGTATATAAAGTTTGACTGCTGTAGTGTACAGTTATGACAAAAATTAAAACCGTAATATAATTTTTTCGAAGTTATAATAATAATGTTTCAAATTATTAAATCGCAGTTACCAGAATGGTCCATTAAGAAAGTTCATTTGGATTTTGTAAAGAACTGCAGCTGCAAATTATATTAATTCCAATTTGGTTTCTATTCACAAATCCTCAATGGAAAAAGGCCAAACTCAATGGTAAAATCTTAGTGGATAAACAACGGAGGCACCGTTGCGCTTCTATCGCCACTCCTCTCGCAAAAAAAAAAAACAAAGAAAAAAAGAGAAACGCGTATTGGGATTTTTTACTTCTCGGCCACTTCTTCCCAAAAAATGTTGGGAATATATTTACAGTTTAAATACCAATAACCTAAAAATGTAGAGAAAACCTTGCTCATAACTAAAACTTTCATCGTGGAATGGTGCGTGTATGGGGTACGGCACCGAACTAAATAATTTTGTTGCCGTTCCTATATCATTAAAAGAAAATCTATCTCAATTTATTTAAAAAATAGCCGACATCTATTTCATCGTGTATTAACTCCATTTGGCATTTTTGAATGAATTCGTCTCTATATATTAATTCACTCCGGCGAGGAGACGGTTCTTCGGAGGAATTGCTTTCTTTGTCTAATAATGTTTTGAGCAAACGAGAAACTGTTATTGGATTATGTCTCTTCATAAATTTATTAAGTTGAGCATTCCAGCTCTCTACAACATTATTAGTTCGATGCCTTTGTCCATATACGGACCATTGTATTCTAAATGATTTCTTTTTTAGCCATGTGTTCTCGAAATATTGAAGGTATTTTTCAATTTTTGGTGTTTTAGGACAATCAGATTGTATATAATCCCAACCTTCATCAATTTTTTTTTCAGGTAGCAAAGCAAGTGCAGCACATAATCCGACCACTCTTTTTCCATCTTTGCTTTGTATTTTCATTTTTTTGGCCTTTTTCCATTGTGAATTTGTAAAATGATAGAAACATTTTATTAACTGGACATCTGTAAAAATCGATGAAATAGCATTGCTGGCAGCAATTTCAAAATCAGAGTGAAATTTTTTTGGTAACCATTCGGGTATTTGAGAATGTAACATAGAGAATAAAATTTCATATGATTCTTCCGTTTTATCCGTCATTAGTGCATAAGCAACTGGAATCACGTGCGTTGTGGTTGATGATGTATCTAAAGCCGCATGGATGCTGTACAATTGTGTAAATCCATTTGGGCAACTGTAGAAAGTGCCATCCCCAAAAAATTCTTTCAATTGAACCATTCTTGTCTTATTTTTTTCTGAACAAAAAATCATAATTCGTCTTGTTTCGGTAACATAATCAGCCAAGAGAAATGAATACAAATTATCGGGAACTGTTGCCTCTTTAGAATCAATGAAGCATGTTTTTTTACGGTTATTGTATAAAACCGATTTCACACTGCCAAAGGATGGTAAATTTTTGGTAAACTTCTTCTTTTCTTTATACGCTGTTGGAATAGGGACATCATTGTTAACCACTTCTTGTCTTAACTCATCAATCACAATATCGATCTCATTTTTCCTATAATCAGCAATACAGATGTGTTCAGTCCTTTTTACTATGTTGTCATTCTAAATAAAAGAAAAAATAATATGATCAAACCCTCTATAAATTAAAAAGATTAAAATAAAAAATTTAAAAAAAAATAAAAAAAAACGCCTGTAGAAAAAATAAATTGCGCAAATGAGCCACCGTACACAGCCACCGATGGCCAGCAACAAGCAGCTCACACGATTTTGTTTGTAGACTCGCCGTACACGTGTGGCCGATGGTGGCCAGACGCTACAGCAGCGTCCGCGACTCGCCACCACCGTCGCGCTCCTAGGGAGGGAGAGGGAGGGCCCTCTCCTGAGTCGTTAGACAGCCCGTTTAGTGTACTTTAGCTATTTTCATAGTGTAATGTCGTACGGTATTCTGTTATGGGGAAATGCTGCCGACATTCAGACTATCTTTGTTTTGCAGAAAAGAGCAGGGGGCCTAAAATGGACGCATTGGCAGAATCATAATATGATCTGCGTACAATTCATACATCCCGCAATTCATCTGTTTGACAGCTGCTATTTGACATTAGACTTCATTAAAGCAATTCATAGTTTGTGGACCATTTTACGAAACTCTATACAAAACTGTCAAACAGATGAATTGCGGGATATGAATTGTACGTATGATTCTGCCAAAGCGTCCATTTTAGGCCCTCTGTTCGATCAATTTATAAATTAAGTCCAAGACACTCTCTCAGAGATAAATTTAAGGAGATTAATGTAATGACTGTGCCTTCTCAGTATATTTTTGAAAATCTATTATATACCCATAAAAATATAAAATTATTTAAAAAATACAGTGATATCCATAATATAAATACTAGGAACAAACACAAATTTGTTGTACCTACAACAAGGCTCAAGAAAATAGGTGGCTTGTTTCGATGTCAATGTATACGCTTTTATAATAAACTTCCAAGCCACGTTCAAGATCTAAGCCTTAATAAATTCAAATCATTCATTAAACGTAAGTTGTGCCAGAAAGCCTTTTAAACTGTTAAAGATTATATTGAGGACAAAAAGGCTTGGGATTGAGCTGCTCCAATTTTTGTACACATTGAGGTAGTTTATTTTTATTTTTATTGTTTTTTTTTTTTTGTTTTTGCTAACTTTATTATTTTATAAACAGCGACATTTAATTATTATTTTATACACAATGACATGAATATTTACTTGTAAAGTATTATATTATTTTAATTATTGTGAATGTGAAGACTATGTGGGTTATTGCATAATATTTTTTTTCCCTTTCTTTTATTCTCAGTTAGTGTTAATCATGGTCTTGCAGTTTGAGTCATATAAGTGGCCTACCCAAATGTCCTTTCTTTGGTATTGATCGTCGCATCGTTGAGCTCCTTAAATTCTGAGTAGAGCTGCACGATTACTGACAAATGCGTGCACTGACTGGTCAGGTCCACTCAACCTGTGTGGTTCTTTCCTCAAAAGACCATTTCAGACACCAATCTACATGGTCTTCATATGATCTGACCAAGATTATGTCTGGACTTTAAAAGAGACTATGACCTCTGAGTTTGTTTCGGCCTTTCTTCTCAGAGTAGTCAGATAGGAAACGCCGACCTCATCTAGTTTTTAAAATATGATTGACGTGTAAAAGTGTTTGTACAAACCTACTTACAGAAATAAAATCATTTATCAAGTTACCATCTGTTCTATTGTTTGTTCTATTTCTACCAATAGAACACTTAGGAAAAATCCTCCCTCAAACTAGGCTTCCGAACACCAGTAGCTGTCGCACGCCACTGCCACATTTGCAACAGCGGCAGTAATAGATGACTCGTTTGCGCCGAGCCTTATAGTAAGTTCATGAAAAAACGGAGCCAATAATTTTGTACACTACCTTCACAGTGATAGACCCTCGACACTTATCTTTTCTCAGATGACTGCATGCCCAAAAAACGTTCTCATTTTTGTAGGTACGCCATCTGTAATACTGCCGCCCATCGTGGAGTAAAACTATACCACGTTTACGTTTCACATATTTCATATCCATTTTTTATTATGAATAATTTGAAATTCAACAAAGGATAACAATTTTATTGTGAATGACGCGACGCTTGACATTTGACATAAATTTTATATTTGACTGTACATTAAACTGCATGCTTATACAGCGTGCTAAAAAGTTGCAATATCAATAAAGTTTGACCACTGGGAAAATTATTCCTTGTAGTCAAATCAGTTGGACAAAATAGTTTGACTACGGGGAAGGACCCGATTCTTCCGTCGTCGACACAAATTAATTTTGCAGATAATTATGTTGTTTGGATTCGTTTTGATCAGTATTTGATCTACATACAATGCAGTGCAGTGTATGTCGTAAAAGGCGACTAAGGGACTTACTAGAGAATGGGCAGCAGCGTTCTCTTTGCATTTTTAAAACCATTCTGCGATCGCCAACCCGCCTGCCAAGCGTGGCGATTATGGAAAATCCCCCCCCTTTTAGGTGGAGGCCTGTCCAGCAGTGGACGTTTTTCGGCTAAAATGATGATGATGACAGTGCAGTGCTGGCACACGATGAGCTGATGCTGCAGCCAGGATATTCAACATAATAATTATAAACTCTTGAAAAACAAAAATAGCAGAATGTAGTGTTTGGATTCGTTTTGAGCAGTATTTGATTCTACATACAATGCAATGGTGGCAACACGTACGATGAGCTGATGCTGCAGCCAGGATATCTAACACAATAGTACACTCTTGAAAAAAAAAATGTAGATATGTAGTGTTTTGATTCGTTTAGGTGGTGTCAAAAGCCGCGTCTCCACACGGGCTAGCGATTTATGTAGTTAGTGGATTTTATGCCGAACATTTTATTCGACCGAAAAGTACGTAAAAACCAGGAATTACGACTACCAAACAGGACTCGAGCTCGCTGAAACACACGCCAGAATACAGCTCAAACAGGTTAGTAACTATTGCTACTAAGATTAAAGATGATTTAAGAGAAAAATTGTACTTATCATAAGTTCTTTTGTAAAAGTTGAAAAAATGAATAAAAACCCCCAAAACCAGCAAAAAAGAAAAGCGAGCATTTAAAAGGTCAAAAATAATACCTATCCTTGAGCCATCAAATTCGATTGAGTAATACCTTTATCTATTTTAACACGTTCACTGTCCACTGAGCCACATATGGTTCAGGAAACGTGCACTTGAAAAGCACTAATACGTTCCTGAGCCATATGTGCGTCAGGAGACATATACAACTTCTAAAGCGAATAATTCCACTGGACGTGCTGGAACTTTACTGTTTCTGCATTGGACGTACTGGTACGATCATAAAGTTAAGAAAAACGCCGGGACGTACGAAAAAATATTTTTATTTTTCTAAGAAATTACAAATTATTTCTGAACTATGTCTTATTGTGTTTGTTTTGGAAACAGCATAAACAAAACGATTTTTTGCATTGCAAACACTCAGTATCCACTCGTTTTACTCGTTTTGCAGCAATTTGCCAGTTTGTACCTTCTTTTCGCAAGTCTTCGTAGCATCCATGGCATCGTTTTCGGACAATTTTATTGTCCTCTTTCCGCGGAATTTTAGTTAGAAAGTGCTGACTTGCGATCGAGCTAGTAGACGGTCTTGGACTATTAGTCAATGTATTTGCACTCGCATCGGATGCATTGTTCAATTGCAAGAACTCTCTAATAATTTCTTGCTGCGTCTGTAGTACGGTTTTACGTAATTTTCTGTTAGTAGTTGAATGTAGTTTCTGATACAAAAGCGTAGCGTTTGTTACTGATGCACAAATCAAAACATCTAAAGCGATCTTTTTGTACCATGCCAGAGACTTTCTTTTAGGGTCATAATAACTTGAAAGCTGATCAGATACATCTATGCCCTTCTTTCGCTCGTTGTAATAGAGCACGGCTTTCGGCTTCAATTTTGGTTGATATCCCGAAGACATTTGCATACTAGCGTCATGGCATGTTGAAATCATTGCAACGTCGCGTTTGTCTCTCCATTTCATCACTGTTATATTGTCCTTCTGACGAGCAACTACTTCACCTTTTTTAGGGCCCATTTTTTTCGATCTTATTGCCCATGGAAGTTCTTTTCTATTTACCCGTAGAGTGCCGCATAAGTCTGTCTTACGCTGCTGTAAATATTTTGCTAATCCTACGGTATTGTAATAGTTGTCACACACAATTATCCGTCCAGCTTCTAGAAGACCATCACATAACTGAACTACGACACTCCCTGGCTTATCCAAATCAGCAATCTCGGGGTCGCGACCTACGTAAATATCATAGTTCCAGACAAAACCCTCTTCTGTGCAGAGTTTATAGATTTTCAAGCCGTATTTGTGAGCTTTTGATGGGTTGTATTGACGGAAAGATATCCTCCCTCTAAATGGCATCATCGACTCGTCAATGACGATACATTCATCAGGTGTTAGTAAGCTCTTCCAGTTGTTGATAACAAGGTCCAAAAGTGGTTTTATTTTGTACAGACGTTCGTTTCGATCCCTCGGAGCTTCATTATCAGTAAAGTGCCAGCAACGTAATATTGATGAGAAGCGATTATACGACATGTTTACGTTGTGAAATATTGGATGGTAGTAAATCGCGTCTAGTTTCCAATATGATTCAAACGTCGGAAATTTCACAATACCCATCAACATGTACAAGGCAATAAATTTCATCATTTCTTCGCGTGTAACGTCTGTCCACCGAGTCATGCGGCTATGAACTGAGATGTTGACGTTCTGTTTCAGTTGAGAAGCGTACAGATTTGTTTCAGTGACCATAAGATCTAACACTTCATTGGTCAATATACGTCGATAAATGGATACAACAGATTGTTCGCCTTGAATATGAAGTGTTGGGCTGCTGTTATAAGGTTGACGTGATAGTGGTAGTATTTCCTGACTCCAGCCATTTTCTCTATCTATATTATTTATTTCTTGCGGAGTAAGCCGCATAATCTCACCAGCAGTCCGCCTTCTGCTAGTTTCTGGCCGAGGTGAATTTATGACGATATCGGATGAATTATCAGCTGGCGAGTCTCTACCAAAGTTCTCGGTTACAATGTTTGAACGGGAAATCTCACCTGGATCAAAATCAGGATCATTGACATCGTCATCAGCAAAAATACTCGGTTCTTGATCCGAAATATCAGAATCTGGCTCGTTATGTACATCGCTATTACCGCCGTTCGAATCCGTGTCATCATCACTCAATTCAAAGTCACTTTCTTCCAGTACACGTCGCAATTCCTCAGTTGATAATCTGCGTGGCATTTTCAACAAAAATATCTCATACGATATTATAACCTTCAAAACATTTTTGCATTTGAAACGATTTCATGAACAGAATTCAAAAATATGTCAGTGACGTAAAATAATTGACACTGACAGGTCTATGGAAGTAGATTATCTATGGAATATTATGTTCAAAGTTCGTAAATGTCGTGAAAATACATAAATAATAATAATAAAGTATTTACACATACAAATACTTTTGAAAATCTAAAAAAAGTTCCCTGAACCACATCCCCCTTATTACAAAACAAGGTTTATCTTCAGACCCAGGTTTAAAACTTGGAGATATTATTGAATTTCGAACTTTATTCAGACTATGGTAAAGTTCCTAAACACAAAACTGACAACTTAGTACCGAACGAAGTTTTCAGTTTTGTATAAAGAACGGTATTTCAATCACAGTTACGTTCTTATTACAAAAACTGGCTCCATGGTTTAAGCCATGCCAAAATATAGATCTTGTTTTGTAATAAGGCGGTTTGTGTTTCATGAACGTGCAGAAGCAAAAATGTCTCCCTACGCTCATGAACCGTATGTGTTTCAGGTAAGTAAAGCCTACATCAGTTTTTTGCATTTTGGTACTGGGACAGGGAACGTGTTAATTATAGAAATTGATGGATGGCACGATACGGTTTGCTCATTGAAATGGCGCTATAATGTCGCGGCGGGGTACCGCTAACTAAATAGCTAAAATAGTGGTTGCAAACTCACTTAACAATTTAACACCCAATGGAACTAGATTTGCAATACAAATTTGATCGTATCGAAATAAGTTGGTCAGAAATGTGCTAGTAAATTATTAAGTAGATAGTCAATCAAATGAAGGGTCTGACTTACTTATGCGGTAACAGGGAGAAGGCGCCAAAAGTTTAGGTAATTTCTATATACGGTGAAAATAAAGGTAATTACAAAATGCCGCAAATATCGAGATCCCGCTGGATTGAAAATTCCTGGTCCCGCAAATACAGAGATTGAATACAGGCTGCGGGATTGGAGGCCCTAGTTGACGCGGTCAGTGAGACTGTTTATGTAGGTTATCAATAATTGAAAGAAGTGGCAATTAATTTATAAATGAAATTAATGAAGGAAACTTTTTATGTTTATTATTTCAAAATTGATACACTCTATGTAACACATCCATGCCATCTTCCCCTGGAACTGCCAAACCTGGGAACAACAATGGTACATTAATATCACGTAATGTCTTAATGGACCACCATAACTGTGGACACTAATAAAAGAAAGAGCCAGATTCACATTTTTGTGGTGAGTCATGAGTCACTTGTGACGTCATCTGATGTGCATCAAATCTATCAATGTCGAATCATGAGGTAAGATTTTTGCATGAGATACCAACCTACGGATTTCCGTGCCGGTTGCCTTAAGACTCACTCTAAAACAAATTTCCACGCAAGCTACGCCCCATGCTCCCCGCCGCTCTATTATGTGCTAAACGCTAACACATCAGTAATACAGTTGAATATTGCGTGCGCTGTTTGATCGTGTTCGAGCACGAAACTAAATAGCGTAAGTGTCAATTCTTATTTCGTTTATAACTAAAGTAATAATTGATCTAGAGGAAAAATATCTTGTGGCTGGATAATAAACTACATTTTCTTGCTGTGAATATTTATTTTAGACATAAAAAGCCGAACAATCTTGTTTTTTAATACATGATTTTCCAATGTAAAATGTATCTAGCGAAAATATTATAATTACGACTGTTTCAGAATATTAATGCAAATTAACATAAAATAGAGCCTCCTTTTAAGCCACGGCCTCATGCCGCACACGTAATTTTTTCTAATTTATACATTCTTGCTAAGTCATAAGAGTCACATTGCAAGAATTTTCCTATTTAGAATGAAATTAAAGCGGACATTTCAATTTATACCTTACTAGTGCTTTGACAGACTTCGTATTTTTTCCCTACAAACAACACACCCCACAATTTTCCTCAAAATAACAAGTCTAAGTCTAGTTTGTTTGCTATTTGTGATTTTTCTAGTACTCGAGTTAGTTGATTGGAATCATTATAAAAAAAACTCGAGTATTTGACATTTACTGTTTTTGACTGTACCATTTTCCCAAAATCTGTGAATGCAGTAACACAATTATTCAAACAGTTATGGACGGTTTCCTATGAATGTTTTCCTGTATCTAAGTTACCTGCTCTTACTGTCCATTAAAAAAAAACAACTATGGCTTATGTAGATATTATTTTTAAATTAATAAATAATGGGCTGAATACAATATTGACTTACCTGATTAGGAAGACTTCTCATCGCCTAGAGTCAGTCAGATACAGTCTACAGTCAGATATTGACTGCAGCCTTTCAATATTAACAATATCAGTTGATTAAGCGGGTTGATCAATTTCATCCCATTCCTGAAAGCGAGTAAAAGGATTAGGTAAAATAAAATTAATAACTAGTACTATATACAAATTAAATTAATCTACATCATACTGCATCTCATAACTGTGGATCAAGTATATATTTTTTATAAAATTACTTTCCTAATTAAAAAAACGGTAAGTATAATTTTACTGAAAGTATTTGTGTTTTGTTCTTAGTTTGCATGCACACATGTTGCACTCGAGAGAATTATTCTAATATATAATATAATTTCTATGCAACATGCAAGTTTCTGTAAAGAATGGTATGCATAATGATTTTTCGAACAAAAACCAGCATGAGCATGACCAGCTTAGGGTGTCAACATAAAGAGTGTCAGCATAGTAACAATTGCTTAAAAAAACACAATTTTTTACTTTCCTTCTTTCTTTCTACATCTACTCATGAAATTATTTTCTTCATAATAAGGATAACCTTTACTTTTGAGTAAAAAACATAACTAATTATTATTTATGTTTGATCATAGCCTGCAGTAAGTGCTATTACAAAGTAAATTGACCTAAGTTTTACCTGTTAGATATTAAATAACAAATCGAGATCTAACTTTAGTGTTTGTATTTTGAACTTAATTCTTACTACAGTAAAGTTCTTAATACAAAAACTGACTTTAGAACCAGTCGGCTCAATTTCGGGTTTTTCTCAACCTTTTCGTCTTTTCTTATGAAATAACGATGCATGGGCTTGTTAAAGAACTACTAACGTCCATTGTCTTATACTTCTTAATAACACGGAGGAAAATGTGTACATCCTCTGCCTACCCTTTCAGGGAACTTAAAAGTGACATTCATTTGTCATGTTCTTTGTAATCATAACTTTTTAAAGTCATTGGGCTATTACTATTAGCATGGAGTAATTTGCCTCTCATGAAGGAAAAAACTACTATACTTACTTTTGTATAATCTTATTACTATAATAAATTGTGCAAAATCATGGTTTAAGAAAAATATGTTACCTGTTTGTCTTTATTTTGTATTCTAAAAATGAATCTTCAAAGCAGGTAGACAAAAATAAGAAGAGGCATGTGTAAGTTTCTCTCGTGCTGCAGACCAAATACCTTGTTCTAGAGAATATTTACCTATTTTATTATTATTTCATTAAAATATAGCCCATATTAATATTCGTTACATGAGCCCATCATTCTTGTTCTTGACGCATTTTGTGACTTACAAATTAAAACATTTGAAGCATTCCCCTTATGATTTGCCATACAATTTATTTTTCTGTAATTCAAAATATATTTTACACCTTAAAAATAAATGAAAAAGAAAGTAGTCTACCAAGATTTTTTGTTGGCTGGGTATTTATGGGCGTAAAACAATTCTAAACGGATGTTTCAACATTTATAAAATTAAAGTGGGAATGTACGGACTATTAAAGGTCCCATAACATTTTAAAATCAATAAATCACCTTGCTCACCCTGTATATTATTTGGTCATAATTTGATTATGAATGTCTAGTTATATTCATTTTACGAATAATTGAAGTCGTAAATTGGGACAAATAGACTTATTGTATTCTTTGTTCTGAATCTGGGTTCAGGAGTAAAAGGTGAATCATTATTCTGTATGCCCAAAACAGACTATTTACCAGCAAAATGAAAAGCAGTAGGTATTAACAGTATAGAACGCCAGTTTTAAATAACTTTGAATCTGTTATTAATTTATTAGCCTACCATTTCTGCAGTTTATAGCCTGTTAGTCTGCCTGCATCCCACTGTTGGGAAAAAGCCCCATGACTTCCAGCTATTCCAGTCCAGGGCCAATGTGGACAGTTAATTTCTAAACCTTGTCTTGTAACTGACCACTTTAGAAACTGCTGCATTAAAAGGTTAGACAAGATATTTATTCCATCCAACATGTATGTGTACATGTACAAAAGCTTTGGCCTACACGAGTTTAACCAGACTTTTACAAGGACTCATGTTAAGCTGTCTGTCTACACACAGAATGTCGTGTATGGTCAGTTATTATCAATGGATGTAATATTGTCTCATTCATATTTTCATTGTCCTGTTTGTGACTCAGTGACTATTGAAAGCATGTTGAACATAAAACTATTAGCTAACCATTTCAAAAATAGTACCATACCATAGTATATACTTGGTGGATGTATTCTTACTTTTCTAAAATAACGCTAAGGATGGCTCAAATCTGTATCAGCTTGGTAGGTTGTGTAATTACAATAATCTAATTAGGCACTAAAATAATCTTAAAACGGGTGCTATGCAAGCATTAGCTCGCCCATTTTGGAATAAAGCATACACATTTATATGTTAGTTCATATTTTTATTGTGAATCGAGTCCTTAAAACTAAAACATTATGGTACTTTACTATACCATTGTTACAAAAAAATGAGCCAAAGTAGAAGTTGCTACAACAGTTAAATATTGTATATGAATTTTGCTTGGAAATAGTGATAGTCCTAATAATAATAGATTCTTTTGTGAGGTTATTTTTTGTGAAATTGAAACTTACTTTTTTCTAATAAAATGTATTATTAAAAAAAAAACACCTCAATATATTTATTATTGTCTCTTCTCAATGGTCTCATTCAGTCATTTACATAATATTTATCACTCTGTCCAAACTCTCACCTAACTAAAATGTGACGTATACATCGCAAACTGCATTGTATAGTAGTACATCCATTAGCTTCAATAATTTGATCCAGATACTTTATTTTGAATGTGTACCATAAAGACGTTAATGATATTCTGTATAGTCAAACAGATCACCAGCTGCCTGTAATGCAAACAATCATAATAGACGTCAAAACTTATCCACATTAAATACACTAAACTTAACACTATGTAGCTGTAATCCATTGAAGGTCCTCAATAGCATTACGCTGTTTAAATAAATACCTTACATGTAGTTTTTAATACTGGTTCATGTTTAATTAATTAATAGCATATTATATCCAATTTACATTATCAATATTATTTTACAAAATTGAAAATAAATATTTTATTATTAAGATTATTATTATTACTTAATGTATAAATGAAATGATAGGTTTAACTCATTACTATATTAGGTATTTATTTGCGTGGTTTGTTAATATTTTTAGCTCAGTTGCTTACCCCTAAGGTAGCTATTTTTTATCTAATATGATTCAATTTAAAAAATACTAGAAATGTTCGACCATTTTTGTTCTGACGTCATTAAAAACTGATGGTAATTTGAGTATAAGATTTGATATTATAAGTTTCCTCTTTAAAAACCAAAAAAATACCAAAACTTACAAATGTTATGTAGCAAATCTAAGGAATTTAAATTTTTTGGACCAGATTTTGATGACACCATATTATTATTATTACAAAATGGTCATCTATTACCACTTTACTTGTACTAAAAACCACATTTCTATTGGTTATATATATATATACCAATCTCAGTCGCCTTGGCACTGAATCTGAGAAAACTGCAAACTACATTTAAAAAAGTACTTAATGTTTTTTTTTGCAATTTTATTGTATTACACAACATCCTTGGAATCTTTTTCAATTATCCTAGACTCGTATTGAATTTAAAGTTATGCTTTCATTTGCTGGTTTAAGAATATTTCTTTATGTTGGTTCTAGCCCTTGCATTCATTACTTATTATGTTTTAACCTAGTTTCATAAATTACTTATTTACTGCCATCATTAAATTTGAAGTATTACCTAATGTACATTTTACTTCAGGCAAACTAAGTAGCATTGATGCCACTTTTGTAAATTTCGTAACTTTATTGCATATAGAAAGATTGTATTACTTCCTTGGATAATTTTCAATAGGAATGACTACATAGTAGTGACGCATTTGTCTCACCCCCGTCCTAAGTGATCGATGAATGCAAGCACATGAAAACAAGTCAAACTATAAAACACCTGTTTCACAACTGCATACCATCTTATTCGGTAATATGTAAATATCAAATTATATTATCTGCCTGTCATCAAATGACTATAATTCTGTAATACATATTTGATACAGTTTCGAATCATATTTGATGTTTCATCAATTACGAGTATGCAATTTTTACGCTGCGTGGCTTATACTTTTCGCTCATCTAGGACGCAGGGTCCGAAACATTAATTTGGGATATCACATAAGAACCTTGACTAGAATGTAGCAGAAGTAGGCTTCTACACAGATTCAATATTTCCGAAACTTACCATAGTTATTGTTATACTGTGGCTGCGGTTGCTGGTAGGAGTTGTATGAGGGCTGCGAGTATGAGTCGTAGGCGGGCGCCTGGCCCCCGTACGCGGGCTCGGCGCCGCCGTAGCCGGCGTCTCCCGCACCGCCAGCGCCGCTGCCGCTGAGGTTAGGAAATTATATTAAGAGGCCGTGCACGTAATCGACTGATTTTGATCAATTTTGTTCACTGTTTGTGAGAAAGAGAAAAAAATATATATTTGTGATTTGAAAAGTCGAGTTCTTTGTTTTGCATGTCGCTGAAAGGGATTATTCTAACGAGGGACTAATATTCGCAACAAGTTTCGAAAAAATGACTCAAGACTGACGTTTGATCATCTTTTTACTAGAAACTACTTTTGATTTTGAATATCATCAACATCATTAAAATGGTCTACTTGCACGTGGCTGTGGCTGGACCACTTTCGATACAAAATATAGCACTGAGCACCAATATTACACCAAAGTAACAAACATGTATTCTATGTATATTATTGTGTAGTGTTTTCGTTTATTGTTTACACCTAAAACAAGTTGTATGTGTCACCGTATGATTATGAACATCGTTAGTTTATAATCTATCTAGCGAGATTATGAACTATAGAAAATTTGTGAGCTGCATCACACTATTTACAATTTAATGCATTATTTTGTTTATAATTATAATCTATCCATGGCATTGTGAACTGGTATGAAACTTGCATGCGATGAATGCACTATAAAAACTACTAAATAGTTAATTAACTGCAACCAACTTGGAAGAAGCTCTCGCCGGCCGCAGCCGCGGCACCGCTCGGCTCGCGCCCGGTTAGTCACAGTTCTAACCTAACCCATTTGGTCGTGGGGCCCTGGCTTGGTTATTGCGACCAATTCAATTCGGATTCCACCTAGATCTACCCCAATCAGGGCTGGTTCACAATTTAACAGGTGATAAAATCAGACAGATCATGAACCCTGTCGATAAGTGCAGTATCGTTCACAATTTGACATTGATATTTATTATATACTACAGAAAATGAATGCATTATATTGTAACAGTTCACAAACTTACAGTGACATAATTATACAAAACTCTAAGAAAAATATAATATGATAAAAATTATGATATATGATGATACACGTTTTATAAAGACTTGTGGGCCTAAATATTCCCTTTTAATCCTATTTGCTAAAATAAATTATTCTTATTTGTTTATCATATTGGAACAAAGACGGTTATTAAAACTGAAGATGTATGAACATTTACTAACCTATATCCTTCATTTTCATAGCTGCCTTGGCCGCCTGTTGAGTAACCATAACCTGAGCCATAGCTACCGGAATTGTATCCCGAGGTGGGTTGAACCGGAGCTGGCGTTGAGTAACTGTTACCCTGATAAGAGCTGGTAAAAGAAAAACACACTTAAGAAATCTGTATCTATCCAACAAATTATGCCTGAACTGTAGTAATTTCTCAGAATCTACATTATCTGCATTTGTGTTTCAGACGGCAATTCCTATCTGATAGATTTGTTTCATCATAGTTATAAAAGGTGTTACATTAATTTTTATTATTCACATCATTGTTTGAAATGACAACATATTTTTTTAATAATACCATTAAGAATCTGCTCCTTTTTTGAAGTTCGTTATAAGTTTTCTTACCTGGGCGTGTTGTACGATGGCTGGGCATAAGGATCAGCTGCGGGCGGCTCATAAGGTTGATATCCAGTGTGTCTGTAAAGATTGTATCTGTCTCAGCAAAATGAAATAAATCAACTCGAGTATTGAACAATGCATTATTATATCAGATTAAGAAAATCGTCATTTGTGTTTCAGACGGCACATTCCTATCGTTTTCTGGATCATCATGTATAACTACAGAGACAGCTTTAGAACAAAGTCTGACATGAAGTTTTAAATACGTACGATGGTCCATAGCCATTGTTTTGTTGTTGCATGTTGTGCTGCGGAGCCGCCTGCTGGTAGCCGCCCTGCGGCGCCGGCCGCCCGCCTCCACGAGGACCGTCGAATCTGAGCAGAGCAAAAATAAATGTTAAATCATCAGATCACACACAAAAAATAAAGTGAGGATGAATTAGTATTATTACATTTATTAGTTATTATTTTCTGAATGCTCAAACCTTGCTCTCTTTGGTGGACCTCCAGGTCCTCCATGCGGTGGGCCACCACCCCTTTTGAAGGCTTGCTGAGGTTGTGACTGCAGTGGCTGTATTGAAGCTGACACATGCGGCGGTGCGGGCCGCGGACCACTGGGGCCAATGCCAGAGTGTGGGCCGCCCGGTCCACCGGGAGGACCACCCGGCGGCATTCCGTGGCCTCCGCGACCACCACGTCCTACAAATATAATTTAATTTTAAATTTTTCATATTTATATTATAAATTCACCTATTTGTAAGAAAATAGAAGACCTAGAGTGTCTTAAGGCGCAACTAGTCGATACTTTTTCCATACAAATTTCGGGGGGGTTTTACTCCACTGTTACACATTGTACATCTAAAGTAAAACATGATATCGTTTTGTCTTATTATTAATTTGGTCTGTACAGAAGCAGAATAGTAAAAAACAAAGGCATTAAAAAGTTATGAGCCAACAAAGATTCGTTTTTCCTGCTAATTTTAACGCAACTTTGGGCGTAAATAAGTAATAAAAGAAGTATAAAATCTCAAAAACAAAGCTCGTTCCGACAAAGCTCAATTGTCGAAGATTATAATAAACTTTATTCGTAATTGATTTATGCAGTAGTTTTTTCATAAAACCCCACCTTCCAAAGGAGTTTTCGTATATTTTTACGCGCGCGGTTTGTTATAAATCGTCGTGCACTGTGTTTGTGTGCATGCGACTAGATGTTATGCGTGTAGACTAGCTTCTAACTGCTCATCACTGGTGCTATCTCTGTCGGACACGATGCTAGGTGAGACAGCGTGCTTTTTGGCCGCGCCCGCCACTGAGTTCGAGCCCGCGACTAGTTGGCTCTTAAGTTGGTATGTTAAATTGTATATTGAAATTCATCATGGTTCATCACAAATTACCTGCATTATTGTCTCTTATATCTCCTTTATCTATCCAACAAAGACTGCTTTACCAATAACAACACCCATAGTTTAACTAAAATTATGTAAAATTCCTAAATCTAATATCAGTGATTTATAAGGTGGTATATATTTAGCCGAAGCTGTTGCGTCCTCTGCCTGCCCTTCTTCCTGTTTAAGACTAAATGGCTAGCAAACTCCATTACAATTGTATAGAAATAGATTTGTATTATCATGAACTCTTACCTCTCATTGGCATACCTCCACGGCCACCACCCCTGTCACCTCGCTGGCCAAAGTCTCCTCGTCCCCGGCCTCCTCGGCCTCTCATGGCACCAGGGCCACCCCGATTGTTGAACCCTCCACCTGTGCACAAAGTAGAAACATACTTTTGGTTTGTTGTCTTCTTGTCTTTGGGCATTGTCAA
Source organism: Tiliacea aurago (assembly GCA_948098905.1). Classification (NCBI taxonomy): domain Eukaryota; kingdom Metazoa; phylum Arthropoda; class Insecta; order Lepidoptera; family Noctuidae; genus Tiliacea; species Tiliacea aurago. The sequence goes on along the minus strand of OX402578.1, from coordinate 13,942,477 downwards.
TGTGCATTAACCAGGGACCGTACAACCCTGGTTAAGAGTTAAGCCTTTCGAAGGGTTAACCCATTCAATGGGTTACCCTTATCATGATGTAACCCATTCTAAGGGTTTTATACTAGAAACCCATTGAATGGGTTTTATACAACCCAGTGAAAGGGTTACATGGTAACCCATTCAATGGGTTCTATACCTACTTGAAACCCAGTAACATGATCAAATCATAATATTATCTTATTTCAATATCTGCCCAGCATGCGTAACATTTATTTATTTCACACCTATAAGTACAACATCTTACAGTATACCCAAGACGATGTTATACCAACCTATAACACTATTTATCCTTAAAAAATACCTATAAACAAAAATTCAACAATAAAAATAAAATACTTAATAAAAATTACATTTTCTTTTTCATATTTGTACAACATAACCAATTCTATCTCTATTCTATACCCAGGGACCATTTTGGTTACTATTTTAGAAAAACCCTATCCAAAACCTTTTCAATGGAAAGGGTTTTCGATAGACTTTTTCTAAGCAGCTAATCAAAAACCCATACGGTGTGGGTAATTTTGAATGGCTTAAATTAAGCCGTTCAAAAGGGTTACCCACACCGTATGGGTTTTTAACGAAAGCCCTTTCAATGGGTTACCAAAATTTAATTTAAGCCCTTCATAAGGGTTACCCATATCGTATGGGTTTTTGTTTAACCGCTTGGAAAAACCTTATCGAAAACCCTTTCAATGGGTTATTAAAATGTACAAAATTTTTGTAATCCAATGTAAAAATTTTTTTGTTAATGCCCGGGACGGGGATTAACAAAAAATTTTGTTTGAATCTCCTGAATTTTACTAACACGTTTTGTTACTACATTGTCTCTCAAATCTAAGTCAACTATCTATGTACCCCCAGTATAGACTATTATTAGCAGATTGTGTGAAGGCTTCTACATACCGGGGCGACTTGTCGCGCGACGCGACGCGACACAAAGGCACCGCTCGTCCTGCGACACGCGGGGCCTTTGTGCCGTGTCGCGCTGGTATGTAGAAGCCTTTATGTTCAACTGAGGCTGCGTTCATACGACTCGCGCCCGCTACGCGCACGCCCCGCGCTCACCACGCCTTGTGCCCGCGCTTCGGCTAGTGCCGTATTGACTGTGATCAAGGGCGTTTTTGATTAAATAATAAGTAGTTTAAGCGGGTGCGAGGCGGGCGCGTGGAATGCGCGGAGCAAACGCGGGTCGGCGTGGGTTATCTGAACACAGCCAATACTGTAGCGAACATAACCTCTTAATTAATAACATGTTAGGAATAATATTAGGTAAAACTTACGTTGTGGTGGTGCTCCTCGTGATTCAATTGTGGGCACTGGGTGTGGTCCCGGACCTTGAGGACCTGGAGGAAAACTGCGACCTCCTCTGTCGCCACCGCCACCTCTCATAGGGCCGCCACGAAAACCTCGTGGTCCACCACGAAACGGAGGGCCGCCTCGTGGCGGGCCACCTCTGCCCCTCATGCCAGGTCCACCCCTGAAACAAGTCAATCATTTACATGTAACATCAATGCATATTGATGTGGTTATTTTTAGACATAACGGGTCACATAACCTTAAATTAACAATAAACTTAGGGTAGCTTTATGGTAGGTATAATATTAAAATTGATAATAACTTACCGCCCGCGCATGTCGAAACCCCCTCTTCCTCCTCTGGGATTAAGACCTGGTGGTCCTCCACGACCACCACCACGAAAGCCCCGGTTTGGCGGCCCATCCATCTTTATGGATGCAGTCACCAAATGAAGGCAAGAAATTAAACAGCTAAAGAGTGTCTGATAACCAGGCTAAAACGAATCAGAACTTGTATGTAATACTCCGCGGCAGATTTCTGATATTTATTTAAATAACACGAATGCGAAATGAGACTCGCGATCACGACGTCACGCGGAGGCGTCAGTACCGGCGGCCATTAATTTGTAGAAGCGAAATCAAAATGGCGGCAACCGCCGCAACCGGTAGTAGCGACTAGCGAGCGCCCGAGGTGTAGTTCGATAACATATATGCTCTGTGGTTCGATAAACCGTAATCCGGTCCCTACCGGATATTAGGCTTGTCGAAAATATATCGATGTCCATCAGGAATTCGCTCCATGAACGGCGAGTAAAGGACAGACATGCTGAACATGCTCATTAGTATTACAAAATTGCAGCCCCCCCCACACACATAGTTGCTCCTTAGTAGCTCGTGTATCAAAAACATTGCTAGTAATGAGCTTGAGCATGTTTATTTCGAGTTTGCTCAAAAATCACCAGCCGTTTGATTTTCGAGCATGCTACCTGTGCATCTGAACAGGTTTGCTATTAGCATGCCAGTATCTATTTGATCCAGTCCGTGACTTAAAACATGTATGTCCAATTGTTTGCATTGAGAATGCTTATTTAGGAGTATGCTTAAAACTAGTATGTTTATTGCTAGCAAATGTGAACAGCTGCAGAGCATACTACGTTTATACATGCTTTTTAGGGTTCTGTAGTAAACAAGGAACCCTTATAGTTTCGCCATGTCCGTCTGTCTGTCTGTCTGTCCGTCCGTCCGTCTGTCCCCAGCTTAGCGCAGAGACGCTTAGTCCTAGAAAGCTGTAATTTGGCATGGGTATACATATTAATCATGGCGAAATAATGGTAAAATAAAATTATGAAAAACATTTTTTTTTAGGGTACCTCCCTTACACGTGAAATGGGGATGATATTTTCTTTTCTCGTCTATTCCATAGTGTGGAGTATCGTTGGATAGGCCGTTCAAAAATATTGTGGGTTTGGCAAAACCATTTTTCAATTAAGGGATCCGTTTGCGTAATATTAAGGTTTAAAGTGCTATTTTTTGTTAGAGTCAAGTGTCCCCCCCCCCTGCCAGCTAAATGGTTGGTTTTGGATATGTGAAAAAATTCATGGCAATAGTATATATAACGAAATTAAAAGGAAAACTATCACAGCTAAGTAGGCTTCACAAGTTATCGAGTAAGAGTCGACCAACTTAAATTTGCAGTTGGAGAATTGACCGTAACGTATATCGATGTATGGGAGAGCATGTTTTTCAACTACAATGTTAAGTTTGTTTTTGGGATAAATTCATCCCAACTACGGAACCCTTGATTGTGCGTGGTCCGACATGCACTTGGCCGGTTTTTTATAAGCATGTGTGTCAGTACCTTAATGCTCAGTCTTTAGATTCTGACCAACGAAAGCTGTCCAAGAAAAAAAGATGTAATTTTAAAAACCTGATTTTTCTGTCAACCCTTCTTAAACATTCCATAAATATGAAATAATCATGTAAGTATCGCAGAATATTTCTTGAATAATAAAATAGTATCAACTCTCTGAGAGTCAAGGGTGACAGGTCATGATTTTTTTCTTGGACAGCTTTCGTTGGATCTATTCTTGCACAAAATTGCTAACGGAAAAACTGATTGCATTCACAACTCGAAACATAGTAGAGATTCCTTTTACAGCACGAAAGAAACCCCGTATTGTCTTAAAGGTGGATCCGCAGTGATAGCCCGCGAAATTCAATGAATTTTCTTACATTTTTTGCAATTTGCAGGTCAGTGTCAGGTTGTACCTTGATCAAAATGTGATTTGCGACTATAACAGATGTGTATTAACAGAATTACAATAATTAGAATCATTATCAATAGAATCAGCAATACAACTCTCTAAGTTCGAAGAAACGAAGAGACTTAGTTGTATTGGTTATTCTAATGATAATAATTCTGCCGACGTGTCCTGGTACTGTATATTTACAGTATAGCCTTCAAATGAGACGCTTTTATATACGCGTTTAAAATGCCACCTCTATTTGTACACACGGCTACACATCAAGCTATGAATTTCCAGTTTATGCTGATCTCTCATTGTACGGAAATCCTACACAATGCGAGATCAGCTTATATTGGAAATGTATAGGTTGATGTGTAGCCGCGTCTACTACGCTGACTTACTTGTTGAATTAAAACTACTTGCTTTTTAGAAGGCGGTAAAAAAAACACCAATATTCTTACAAACTTTTGCCGAACTATCGGTGTTTTTTTGGAATCATATAATAAATCGATACAATATATATCGATAGTTTTTTACACTTTCGTCATCCCTACCGGATATTCAGCGAATTTTCTAGTCTATGGACTGCGCTGTCCGTGCGCACCACAGACCTTAGACAAAGAAAAAGCCACAGATGTACGCGTCTTTGTGGTGTGCGCATGGAATTAGTATATCCAGCCACTGAATCGCTGTCATGGAGTTAATAAGTAAAAATTGTGTAAAACTATCCTAAACGAAACAGTCATTAGTCGCTTTTTGATGTGAGACATCTATAGGCGCACATAAAACCCCTATATTCCCAGTCGCCCCCGCGGGGATTGCCTCCCTCCTATATACAATGTACTCTGTGAATGCCACCGGAGTCAAATGGGGATAAAAACTGACTGGGAAGTCATTGCACTCACTTCAGTTTCGCTGTATATATATGCTTTCTCCATCGTAGAGAATAAAAGGATGAGGCAACTTATCCTAAACCTGCCTCTAATCTCTAAAAAAAAGACAAAGTGCATTGAAATATTATTTTATTTTGATTTCATTATGAATAAACTTGTTAAAATTAAACAGGGGAATTTTTATTCCCATTTGCTTCCGGTGGCAATCCCCACGGGGGCGACTGGGAATATATGATAAAACCGATTGCTGGTGGGACGACGCATGCCGCGTGGCAATTCACCGTACACTCCGCGCGCGCGGTCCTTCCGCTACGCGTTCCTGACCTTTTTTCGATGTTTTACAGTCCCGTGACGGCTCACGATTTTTTCTGGTTACAAAGACATTGTTGCACAGACTTAGGTAAAAGTACAAAAAAATCTGACATTTTTTTTATTAAAACCAGTTCTAAGCCGGCGGAATTCAATTTTCTCACGTTTTTTTCAAATAGCAGGTAGGCCTCTACTTACAATCTATATACTATATAGTACTTAAAATAATTGAAATGAAAAAACCGGCCAAGTGCGAGTCGGACTCGCGCACCAAGGGTTCCGTACCATTATCTATAAAAATGGCAAGAAAACACGTTTGTTGTATGGGAACCCCCCTTAAATATGTGTTTTATTTTAATTTAATTATTTATTTTTAAAGTCAATTTATATCTACATATTCTGTGAATATTTCAGGCGTCTACCTGTTGCCGTTATAAATATAGAGCAAAAACGAGAAAAAAAAATCACGTTTGTTGTATGGGAGCCCCCTTAAATATTAATTTTATTCTATTTTTTAGTATTAGTTGTTATAGCGGCAACAGAAATACATCATCTGTAAAAATTTCAACTGTCTAACTATCACGGTTCATGAGATACAACCTGGTGACAGACGGACAGACAGACGGACAGACAGACAGACAGACGGCGGAGCCTTAGTAATAGGGTTCCCGTTTTACCCTTTGGGTACGGAACCCTAAAAACTATCTGTTGCAGAAATGCAACATTACATCAAGTGTGCTAAAAAAAAAAGGTTAAAGTTAGGAAATATAAAAAAAATAAAGCAGTTATTTTGCTTATTATAACTTAGTAATGGCAATTAATGCGATTTCGAATTAACAACAATTATTTCATTAGCGTGTGAACTCTTGAGTCTTAGCGTGTTAATTGCTATTGCTATGATATTTGCTAATGACGATAATTGATAATAATGAAGTATGTCAATTTTGATATTATACGAATTAAAAATCGCGTTCGCGTTTAGTTTACTCGCCGACTCGCCGAAAATTAATTATATTTATAGACCGCGCTGCACGCACATGCGCGATTACTCGACGCTTGACTGTTTAGAAAAGTACATCACTTCGCATTTCACAGAATTTCGCGACTACATTTAATTTTCTACATGCTAAATGATCGTTCACACGCTAACAATGAATGCGAATGCTAATTAATCACTACTAAAGAGATAGGAGCGCAGTGCACTAGCGCAGTATATGAAAACAGATGCAGCTGCAGGCGATGCTGGTGCTACTTGTCGAACAACAAAAAACCTATGTTGATTACAGGTTATTATGTTACGGCTCAAATAATTTATTGTGGTTGGAGTATAGCCTTAGGGGCGGGCGCTAGAATTTTTTTCACTCTGAAATCTACCAATTTTATTGCAGTATAAGGTTAACCTTGACCATAGAAACCATTTGGGTTCTGAGACGCATGGCCCTACGATACACCGTTTCCGAGTTAGGGACATGGGTCTTTATCTTTATCTGTGGAATCTGTAACTTGAAAGCATTCCTTGGGCTGCTTGGCGGGAAAGTGAAGTGACATGTTTAGCAGTTTTGTTTTATTTTCTAAAATTTGTGTTTAGCCAAATATGTAATAATGGTGGACTATTAACCATTAAGTGTTCGTGAACGTTCATTAGTGTAGGCAAATGGAACAAAACTGCAATATCACTTATAGTTCTCTCAAGAAGTCCGCGTGATATTTACTGAAACTCAAGGGGAGTGGGCGGGGATATCATCATCCTGTACTGAATAAAATTCATTTCATCAATATTTAAACAAAGGAGAGGTCAAAAGTGGTATGATATTCACGAGATTTTTAAACGCTAAGGTGATGTACCGTATTAGAAAGCTTATTTATTATGCTACTCGATTAGAGTTAAATAAATTTTTTTCAGGCGCCCGTTTTTGTTAAAATTTAAAAATATTTCAGTACAAACAAAACGCAAATTGTCTTTATTTATTCATTTCTATGCAATATTATTATTTTAATTGTGGCCAAAGTTTCTGTTTCTCTTAAATACTTTGAGATTTTATTATAATTTTAGCTGCAGCTTCATGAAATTGAGACAAAAAACATTCAGAATCAGAATTTATTTATTTGTAAGAATGTAGTTTTACATAGTATGGTGTTAATATTTTTTTAGTTCTATACATTCTACCACAACAGGTGTACAAATATTCTAATGTCATTCATAACACTAAGAACAATTAATTCTTGACTATCATGACAATGCAATAATAAAACGTATAAGAAAAAGGTTAAATCTGGACCCGTCCTGCCGCTGCGACTGACATTGTCACGTTATTTGCCACAGGGCTGCCATCTTTTAGTACTTACAAAAACTTATTACGTAAGTAGGTACTTATCTAAGTACATGAAAAGAAATATGCGGAAGTTTTCAAATCGTATCATACTGGGTTTTATGAATGAACGCATAGTAGGCATTAACGCCATCTAGCGGGTAAAAGCTGTTGACTGTATCGTGCCGGACGTAAAGAATAGCACCGCCCTATTTCTTCCCGTGGGTGAGACTTTCTGGAGACTTTCTGTAGATATGGTAACAATATACTTAAAAGCTCTTCGAATGAAGATATGCTCATTCTAAAATATCATAAAAAAATTTGCGTCGGTTTCCAAAGCTTCATAATTTAGACGAAAATAGTTCCCATCGGCGTTCATAATAGTAATAAATGGATGAACCTAAAATCTTCTTTGTTTCTTTTTGCTGTATGTTCTTATCAATAACAGAAGTGAGCACGTCTATGACACGACCTAGTCTAGTTTACAAAATATGTTCAGTACGGTTGACGGTTGTCGAAGGAATGGTCACCCGAATCGTGGAAAGATGCCTTGCCGCACGAAATCGCATCGCAGCAATTCGTATCGCAGTTTTCTGCGTTGCGAATTTGCATCGCGCCGGTTCGCAGTTTTGTGTACAAGCCCCAAGGGACTTACTAGAGAATGGGCAGCAGCGTTCTCTATGCATTTTAACACCATACTGCGATCGCCAACCAGCCTGCCAAGTGTGGCGATTATGGCAAACCCCCCCTTTGGAGAGGCCTATGTCCAGCAGTGGACGTCTTTCGGCTGAAATGATGATGAAGTAGTTATCTACTTGTGACTAGATACCTATTATTTTATTTCGTTATGGTTGAGTTGGTAAATTTGTAGTAGATGTGTGTGGCTCAGATTATAAAGAGAAAATTCTGATGATGAATTTATTGCAGATTTTTGAAATAAAAATAAAAATTTAGATTATGTTTTCAGGTTTTTGTACCTCTCGATCGATGTGTCATGACATGATTAAGTGAATCCCTTTAGGAGACCTCTAAAAAGTGTTATTTTTGCTCTATCTCGCGTCCTTTACAAGATATGACGGTTTTTATGTTTTTTTTGAGGTTAGGTCGGCATTGCACACTAATACATGGATTTTGAATGCATTGTCATCGAGTTGTGAGCTACCCTGAAAGTTTCAGCCGGATAGCTAAACGGCTAAAGTGCCCGAAATTTGAGTTGCAAGATTCTACCCAGAAGCAGACATCCACACAAAATCGACCACACTTCTGCAACATTTTTACGAAGTACCGTTAAAATGTTTTTGCTTTACGATGTACCATGGGATATCTACATACTTTTTTACGACGATGTTTTACCCAAAGTCTATTTCCTTCTTTGTAGATTAAAGGTCATGTTCAAGCGAAATCAATAAGTAGTTCCCATCTACTATTTAATTTTAAGCATATTTCTTCTCTTATCATTCTCTTTATAGGTGAGAAATGACGCAACGTCATTCCTTAGCAAAGAGTACCCGGGCGATTGTCGCTGAGCCGTGTGCGTTAGCTAGTACATTTTCATGCGTTCCCTTCTTCAGCGATAATCGCTACGAAATACAGCGATTTTGTTAGCCAGCGACTTTTAGTAGCTCGTGGGCGTTACAGCATTGAACTCCATACGTTCCATTTTCGGCGACTCAAAAATCGCTCAGTGATAATCGTCCGTGTGCCTTGTGTCGCGCACACGCTCGCAAGGAATAAGGGTGCCCCCCTTATTCCTTGCGAGCGTGTGCGCGACTTCGTATAGATTGCTTTTACTGAATTGCATGTGTAGTTGTGGCGAGTGGTAGAGGCAAACTGGAGATACCGGGTTCCGATACATTTTCAACTACCGGGGCATATCTCCTTCTTTCTTATATCTATGGTCTAATCTTATTTCAAATGGAGTATAAAGTCCATTTCACGAAAGAAGTCCCGCAGACGTGGCGCTGCAGGCATGGGTTATTTTAGGAATGTTGCTAACTTAGCGTATAATAATAATTAGTTCCACTTATTTCCGCGGGACTTCTTTCGTGAAATGGACTTTAGTATGAATCGGTTACTCCCGGGTGGCACGAGCGCAGGGGGGGCACACTTAGCACTGTCATCAATTTCCATGGGCGACAGCGACATCTGGAGTTTGGTGGGTTAACAAAACTTGGCAGCCATCTTGTCTTGTTTGTCAAATTGTCAGACAAATGTCATTGTCGCCATTCGGCCATTGTCAGCTCCGGTTTTACCAAGGTTTTACCGGCGTTGATGCGCTTCCCGAGTTAAACTCACTAACTCAGCTATTTCTAATAATTGTTACTTGTTAGTCTTGTTACTGTTATTTGTTTTGTTTTTATTTCATATTATTGTTATCACTTTGTTTTTTGTTGTTTTGTTAATATGAGTGAACTCCGAAGAAGATATTGTATTTTTGGCTGTGATGCTTTAGGTGAGTGTTTATTACCATACCGTACCGTATTTACTAGAAGCAAGAAAACAGTTTTATGTTATTCCATAATTTCATTTTATTTAGTCATACTCTGATATTCATAAATTTCGTTACATTTTCAGTTGCATACGGTGTACCCCTTCACCGGTTTCCAAACCCTGAAAACCGACCTGATTTGTTCGCTGCTTGGATAGCGGCTGTTGGCAGCAAGGTTACAGAAAGGGACCGTACGAAGATATATATACAAGAACAAAAGAATATGTGATCACCATTTTGATCCTACATTCAAGACAACTGGAGGTCATCTTATTTGTTCAGCCATACCATCAGTTAATTTGAATCGTAAGTAGAATTAAATTAGCTCAATATTTGTGAGAAAATAACATTTATAACAATACCAAATTGATTCAGATTATCAATTTTATTGATTTGTTGTACTCGTCAGAGTAACATAAAAGTACTCTGAAAATAAAATTGTGGAATAAACAGGGATTTGGGATCTATTATTTTTGCATTTGAACCAAATCCCTGTAAGACTAGTGAGCTGCTGCTGTACAAGAGATTTGTCAACTTAACCTGTCAGGTGTCATGGCAAAACTTTGATTGCGTTTTTTTTGTTTAATAATAAAAAAGTTAATCTGAAGGTTATTATAATGAATGTAAGGGATCCCTGTTTTGCTCTATTAATACAGAAACCAATTAAATTATTATTTTATTTACTCAATGGTGGGTTTTCATTGGGATCAAAATAAAGGCACTTTTTGTTCCTTTACTTAAATTCTCTAATAAAAAAGAATTAAAAGACTTATTTCTCAAAGTATCAAAGGTACAAAAAGGCAACATAGATATAGTTTTAATATTTATGTTACTGAATTATAAACAACTATTTTACGTAGTAAAAATGGAACATCTTAGTTACTTCACACAGACTGAAGTTGCATCAAAACACAGAAATATCAGAAAAAAAGTAATTCAACTGATTATAATATTGCAATGTTATGTTACAGGTGTTCAGCAAACAATCAGTACTTTTGTGGAGACAGACCATAGCTACTGTCAACCTAGAAGACAATCTGGTCATGGCGGACCTATGATTGATATCACCAACGTGGCTGGGTCATCGGTTCAAACTAAACACCTACCTGGTCCATCCAGATCTGGACCTTCATCCGCTGTTGGTTCTACAGAATTCTCAGGGCCATCTGGATCTACCTGTTTAATGTCAAGTGAAAAGTGCCATGCTCCCATACCATTGACAAAATTTGATGCAGGTACTTTGTTTTTTTTATAATTATTATTATAAATGTGAACTGGTCTGTCTGCTTGTTTGTTATATATTCACATAGCACTACCTAACTGGTTTAATTTATCATTTGCATACATAATTTCTTTTCCAAATGGTGGGATGTTTTAGGCTGTTTATCCATTTAACATGATGTGTGTATTGTTAAGTTTATCCAAACTCAATTAATCTGCCCAGCCTTTTCCGAATTATGTTAGGGTTGACTACCAGTCTAACCATATGCATATATTACATAGAACAACTGCCTATCTGACCTCTGCAATGTTACTGGCTCAACACTATACCCCTTGGGTAAGAGTGGTTGTCAGACTTTTGGGCTTCTGATTATCCATAATAGATGTCAAAAATCTACAAATGATAGCCGAGACAGAAGGCTTAACGTGCTTTCCGAGGCACATAGGGGTCTCGGTATGAAATGGATGGTCACCCATCTACGGACCGACCACGGCAAGCGTAGCTTAACCTTTGATTGATTGACCTGTGCGGCTGTTTCCTAACCACGAGTCCCTCGAGCTCGAGTTTATCTAAACTTTTGGTAGATAAGGATAGTGCAACACTGACCTTGAGGTTTATTATAAGTCTCACATTTTAAATATGTATAATAATAAATATGGTGGTGGGCAGGCAAGAGCAGCAGTGGGAAACTGCACAAGATAGTGAAGTTTGAAAGGCAAAAAGGGAGGCCTTTGCTCAGCACTGGGACATACCATAGGCTACAAAAAACGAACAACTTTTTATTTCCATCCATTATACATAATTCATAGAATTTAGCAAATCTTTAGTCTCTTACGTAAACAATTTTATCTAATATACCTGAACATCCTAAATATGTATGTTTTAAAATTTTAAATTTAATATTTCAGGTAAAACTGTCGAGTTTCTGCAGAAAAAGGCTGAAACGCAGTGTGCTAGAAAAGCAAGAAAAACGCAAAATGAAGTCAGGAGATTGCGCCAAAAACTTAAAACTTTCAAGTTGCGCATTAAACAAATCCAAAAGAATAGTGCGAACAGAGATTTTGAGAAATTAACTCGTAACATGTCCGAGTCGGCTAAATTGTTTACTCGAATGCAATGCATAGAAGGACGGAAGAAAAAGAAGGGGCATAGATTTACCCAGGAAGAAAAGATTTTATCGCTTTCAATTTTTAAGAAAAGTCCTAAAGCCTACAAGTTAATGTGTAAACATTTTACATTACCATCTAAGAAAGTCCTGAAGTCATTGCTTGCTCAAGTAAAATTGACTCCAGGCATAAATTAAATCGTTTTTAAAGAGTTAAAGTCCACAGTGTCGAAAATGTTGCAACAAGATCGTCTGTGTACGTTAGTATTTGATGAAATGTCCATATCTCCCCATATCCATTACAATGTATACACAGAAGATCTTGTTGGTTTTGAGAACGATGGGAAATGTAAGATGCCAAATTTTGCCAATCATGTTTTGGTGTTCATGGTCAAAGGGGTGAGGAAAAATTACAAACAACCAGTAGCTTACTACTTTACCCAAACATTAAAGACATCAAAACTTAAAGAAATGTTAGTAGACGTTATAGCCAACGTACAAGCTACTGGTCTAAAGATAATCGCAACTGTATGCGACCAAAGCTCGGCAAATGTAAGCACTATAAATAGCTTAATCTCCGAAGCCAAAACTGCATATTTCCAAGCAGGAAAAGAATGGCGAAAGGACGTAATACGTGTTAACAAATATGATATAATCCCGCTGTTTGATGTTCCCCACTTATTAAAAGGAATTAGAAATAATTTATTAAATAAAGAAATGCATTATATGCACGAAAATGTATTAAAAATAGTAAAGTGGGAATACTTTCAGCGGGTTTTTGAAGCCGACAGGTCGCATGGAGATTTGCGTATGCTACCCAATTTGACCAATGAACACATAGATCCTGGCAAAATAAAAAAAATGAGGGTGAAAAATGCGGCTCAAGTATTAAGTTATAGTATGGCAGTTGCTACTGATAATGTAATTGCAAGAGGAGATTGTCCCTCAGAATGTCGGGATCTAATACCGTTTATACTGCTAATAGACAAATTGTTTGACACATTTAACGCGTCATCTTTTACGCCGCCAAATGGAAAAATATACAGAGCTGCTGTAAAGCGAGATTCTCTTCATCATATGTTATGGCAAGATGCGTTGATAATGTTAAAAACTGCCAAATTTATGGTGAAAAAAGGTGATGAGAAAATTGAAAAGTTGTTGTTCTAATAAAATTATTTAAAGTTGGGACACCAACTTTAAATAATTTTATTAGAACAATAGAAGGTTTTAAATCGATTTGGCAATTATTATCAAAAAAATATTCCTTTGACGCGATGCTGACACGCAATTTTAACCAAGACCCACTCGAAAATTTCTTTGGATGTGTTCGAAGTTTGGGTGCGCGAAATGTTACACCCAACTGTGTGGGATTTGAGGGAGCATTTAAAACATTATTATTAAATAATTTCAGCACGAATCATTCAGTAGGCTCCAATTGCGAAGAGGATTCTAATGACTGTCTACAATCTCTCTCCTTTTTCCTTAAAAATAAGGAAAAAGGTAATGCTCCCTTGCAATCCCAAAGTATTGTAATTGATCAGCCCCTAAATGTTATGCAAAATACAAGAAATATTTCTGATTCAGGGGCTGATCAAAGAACTTATGTCTGTGGGTGGGCCTTGACGAAGTGTCTACAAAAAGTCGTCAAAGGTTGTAAAGATTGTAAAAGCAAACTACTGGGCAATTCGAACAATGAAATATATACGTGCCAAAGAATATTGCCAAAATAAGAAATGGCTTTGCTATCCCTCCGACTGCCTAGTAGCTTGTTTTCAAGAAATACAAGAAACAACTGTTGCATTTTTGAATAACGATTGCCACGAAAAGAACATCAAAGAAAGAATAAAAAGTTTCATTGAATTATTCACCGATTTTAGTTTTATAGACTGAAATACATCATGAAAAAGTAAAACAATGTTTTGTTGACACTTCCATACATATAATTATTTATAGTTGGTGCAGGTCTATAAATAGAATATTAGAAGGAAAAATCACCTACGAAGGTGGAGATGTGACAAAAAACGCAGCTCAGCTGTATTACAACAAATACAAAACGAAAAAATATTAAGTCGTTTGATGTTAATAAAATGACACTAATCTGAACATCTTATGTGTTTTTTTTAATTAGGTGAACCCACCCCCAGCTGACCCTAAACAGACTCGCTCTACAGATTGTCCTAATTTCTCAGTTTCTGGTACTTTTGACTTCGTTCACTATTGAAGACGAAAGTAATTTGTAAATAAGAGAAAAATACTAGGACAACAAGTTGAGTAAGATGTCTGTAAATTGAATAAGAATAATAAATCCTCATTTGTATACACCTACCTATAGGTATACATACTTATTAGTATACATACCTATATGTATATTAGAGCCTTAGTTCACCCACCAAACTCAAGGTGGCACCACTTTCCGTACATGCAAATTTTACCACAGAGTTGTTACTCTTTCCGTATATAGTTACTCTACTCTTTGCACGAGCGGCGCGCGCCGTTTCACAATATCGTCATACTTTTCATAAAAAAATATTTCAAAAATCAACTCGTGTATATTCAAGTTCATAAGACATGACAATCGCTTGCAATTATTTTTAACGTGTTTTTGAATTTACACAGTCTGTTTGCTGTTTGCGTTCTCGCATTGTCAAATTAGTATTCATCGAGTTAAATTCATAAACGTCGTTGACGAATTCAACTAGTTGATTCATAAACAGTTAACGTTAATTCGTGGACTGGAATCAACAACAGTTGATTCAACTAGGTCGTTAATTCAACGCCCATCCCTTTTGACAATGACATTGACATGTACAAAAAAAAATTGTGCGCAGCTAGCACTGCGCTTCTAGTTCTGCTTGTGGTTCTGCTGCTTTGTGCTCAAACCTGCATGTGGCTCATAATGAAAGAGAAGAGAGCCCCATTTAATATTGTACAGCATCTTGAAATCTCCTAAAATCTTAATGCAAGTGTATTTTGTTAATGTCTGGTTGTTTCAACTGAGTTCAAACAATTTAAAGTTCTGATTTGGAGAACACATTTTGTGTCTCGAATATTAGCAAAGCAATGCAGGATCAAGAGAATGTTTTGAAGTACTTAGTATCAGTCGAAAAATTAGCAAATGAAATCTTATCAGATAGGAGTGAAATTATACTGTTGGATAAAAGAAGGAACCATAACCGTGAGGCGCTGCGGGATCTTTCTAAGTCGTCTCAAAACAAATGTTGGGTGACTGTAGGATCTGTTCTAATAAAACACAATATCGATGCGACTAAGTCACTATTAGAAACTGATCAGAAACAGTTAAATATTGACATAAACAAACTCCGTAGTGATCTCAGAGTTAAAGTGAATAATTTACGGGATTTAGAAATGCAGCCTCCTGTACCTGGACTGATGCTAGTGCCCTTGTCATCAAAAGAAACTGAAGGTCTATCCAGTTCAAACTTGATTCCTTCCTAGTGTTTTTTAATTTAATAAATTGATAAAATTAAATTTTGTATTTTAATTTCATTCCTTCTACATGTCTGTTCTTTGGAGAAAAAATGTTTGTGTTGATAACAGTTGCTATAGAGTAAGTTAGTTTCCATAATTGTGATGTCATGGTTCCGCAGAACAATTTTCTGTCTGATAGGATTATCCCCACAGAACACTTATACTCAGGAGATTATCCCATACTGACCCTGACCCATCTTGACAAATCAATGTTTGGTTCTGAAGGCCAATTCTCGTAATTTAAAACGTTCAAAATCTAGATTTTAGACATAGACATGAGTCCATACACAACAGGGGCAATTCTACTAATTTTAAGAATGTTCTCAGTCTCAATCTGTCAAAAATACCTCTTATTTCCCTACATTTTGACAATTTTTTGACGTTTGTTCGTCGCCAAGATGAGATTCTACTGGCTAAACGTACGATACGACGCGTTGCATGAGCACAGAACGCGCAAGCTAACCACTCAAGGTCACTGGCATATATCTCCGTTTTGCACAACTAATTAAAGGTGTAAACAATGAATGAAAACGGTAGAATAAGTTTTATAGTTTGGTGTAAACACGGGATAAAATGTTAAATCCAAAAACATTGCATTAGATTCATCTTAGCCGCCGTCATAGCTCCATTATTTACTGAGCCGAGATATTGGCCAGCCGCAGGTTGGTCATCCTTGGCCCGGGTCTCTTTAGCCGTTAGTGTCAAAATGGCTGGTTGCCTATGGTAAGCGGTTCTGAAAGTATATTCAAGAATTGCTACATTTCTTCAATAATTGCTACACATGATACATTCAGAGAAATATGAATATTTTGTTGACCAGCCATTCTGATGTCAGGGCCTGGATGGTGGCTTTCGTGTTCAGCATGAAGGACGCAGAATTTCTAAAAGTTTGTCGTATAAATAATTGCTAACAATTTGCTACTTTCACGAATTTAAGTTTGAGCTTCGTTCAGGCGCCAGCACATCAAGCTACTACAATCTGTTAAACTTTAATAATATTTGGTGAGTAATTTTTATAACGTACAGCCTACCCTCGAATAGCACCATATTTACTAGTATCAGTACCTATGTCTAAGGGCCTTATCATACTAGCGGTTTGGAAGCGGCTGCGGGGCGGAGCGGACGTGCAGCGCATGCGTCGCGAACACGCCGCGGCTGCGCAGCGAGAACGTCGCGGATGTGAGGAAGAAGAAAGTGAGGCGGGACGGCCGGGCGGAGCGGGCGCGCAACGAACACGCCGCGGCTGCGCAGCGAATTCGTTGCGGACTCGCAACAAGATCGCCGTGAATACTGTGTCGTACAAACGCCAGCCCGCGGCCGCCCGCCTCCCTTTTTTCTTCCTCACATTCGCGACGTCCTCGCTGCGCAGCCGCGGCGTGTTCGCGACGCATGCACTGCGCGTCCGCTCCGCCCCGCAGCCGCTTCCAAACCGCTAGTATGATAAGGCCCTTATAGCTGGGTCAGTATCTTTTGCTCAAAATAAAATGGCACAGTACCTATAAACTTCCTTCCTATTTTCATTATCACTAAACGTAAATCACAAACCACAGACGTAAGTACTAAATTTCACTATTGAAATATTTTGCTTTGATGTACAGACGCCAGCACATCAATTTACTACAATCTGTCAAATTTCTTTAATAGATTTTCAACTTTATCGCGACTGCTTAAGGTTCAAGGATGATTGGGAAAATTTTACAGTTTCGGGTAGCTCGACTTGCTGGCTTCTGTCGATAACAAATAAGTTGGAACAGTTTTCAAACGTATATCTGATACAGCTATTCTATAAAGGTACTGAAAAAAAAAGTAAATTTAAAAATAAATATTATGTTATTGAGGGTTATACGTTATACGATAGACGTTTTATAGACTACTCGAAGTGAACATACTGCAGGATTTAAACAAGACGCTGTAAGTAAAAGAATCTGTTGCCTTTCCAAATTATTATGCACTTCTCCGTACAAATTTTAATAAAAGAGCTAAATTTTTTATACCTAATGTATGATATGTACGAAGCTGAAACTTAAATTCGTGAAAGAAGCAAATTGTTAGCAATGATACAACAAACCTTTAGAAATTCTGCGTCCTTCATGCTGAACACGGAGGCCACCATCCATCCTGACATCAGAATGGTCGGTCAACAAAATATTTACATTTCTCTGAATGTATCAAGTTTAGCAATTATTGAAGAAATGTATGTCCGTGACTACCGCAGGACCAAAACGCCAATCGCTTCCATATTTGGTAAATAATTAGTGCTCAATTGGTGCTAATTAGTGCTCGAACAACAGAATTGGTGCCTTAGTAGTTTTCGAGATAATCGACTTTGAAGGTGGTCCTGCGGTAGTCACGCTCCCTTCAGCAGGACCACCATGAGCGCAGAAAAAGGGGGCATGCTACAGCTATTCTAAGTATACAAATAATTAGTGCTCTTAAATGTGATTAATTTCGTAACAAAAAAAGAACTGAAAAAATTGTATATACCGAGAAATCAACGATGATAACTTTCGCGCGCTCGTTCAGCAGGACCCCGACTTTGAGTGTTGATTCCAAGTTTCAGGAGCTAGTCGCTTTCCTCAAACCTACATAGAAAATTAGTGCTCGGCGAGATAAAATTGATACCCAAAATTCAAAATTACTACTCCAGTAGTTTACGAGATATACCATACCATTGGTGGGGTGGCGGTAGTCACGGTGTTAAATTTTTATTTGATGATTTCCCTATTAAAACCTCTGTGATTTCTTCCCAAATTTATACAAAAATTTGTGCTCCTAAAGAAGTTATAGTGACCAAAAATTCAGATTCCCAAGTGTTGTATTTTAAGAGAAATTAGCTTTCATTACTTTTCCATACTAAATGTCCACATATAACCCGACTAAATTAAGTTGTCAATGGTATTGTGCTGTTTATGAGATGTACACTCGTGCACATAAATTGATGGATGTCGGAAAAGTAATAACAACAGTTCAATATCTATAATTTGTTTGTTTCAGTCCAGTACTAACCCCACAAGATCTACATTAAGTTCAACAGTTGTATCAAAGATTTTTTTTTTTTTACTACAACAATGCACACTTGCTTTTCCAATTCACTTTAGACATTGGCAGAATAGTCGACATCGGCTTTGCTTGCCATATTCAAAAATAGAATAGAATATCTATAATTTTTATACAAACTGTGTACTTGGGTAGGGTCAAGTGTCCATCAATGGAACACTAAAAATTCAAAGTCTCATACACCTTTTGTTTTTACAGATTTATGTCTAATTTTTTACAGGTATACAGGCAATTTTATTGGTTAATGGATGTCATTTATATTTTTTTAATTTAATGTGTAATCAATCAACAAAAAAATAAAAACTAAGAAATGGGAAATGTTTTATTGTGTCCACTGTGGTGTACACTATGAAACACCACAAATTCAACAATGAAACATAATAATGAATAGTGTCTGTCTCATATTTTGTGTAATTTATGGAGTAGGTGAATGACAAAAAATGCTTCAATCAAAAAAGGTTTACTTCTTTCTTAATTTAACCGTAATCAGACTCTTCACGCCTTACAATTTATAAAAAACTATAGGCGACAAAATTACTAAATAATATGTTATATTTATGGCACTTGTTAATTAAACTCTAGTTAAGCAATAATGACTTACAACTTTTTAGGCACTTAAATCAGTCTCAGAAGTATAAAATCACAACCGTTACATTACTATAAAAATTGACAGAGATCACTTTGCATTAAGATATCACTTAACGACTAACAAGTCTTAAAATTACGAAAATCACAAGTAATAGGAGAAAGTTATGAATAATTGGCTACATTGTAATGACTAAATGTCAGTTTAAAACGACAGTTAAAATCACGATTAAAAAATAATAACAAGAGAAATAATACGAAAATTAACAAAAGAAATTGAAAAATTAACGCAACTTCATATTTGGTGTCACACGGACAGGAAAGTCATAAGTTGAGTTTCTGGATTTCGATCCGTTTATTTGTGGCGGAGGAAGAATCATTTTTATTTCATTCATGTGAATTTCTGAAAGGTCAGGTTCCAACGGCATGTAAAATTTAATATTATCTTTGACTTTTAGTCTCATGAACGAAGCTCCGAATTTATTAGTATTTATGACTTCCGTTATCTCCGCGACATAGTAGACCTTCAGTTTTTTTGAGTCCAGTAAAACAAGCACGTAATCACCTTCTTGGAGTGTGCGAGCAAGTTTTTTGAAATCTTCTGTTATTAAAGGTAACCCATCATCATCTAGTTCCTCATTAAATTCGCTCTTATCAGAATCACCTTCTTCCGTGTAGACTACTTCCTCCTCTTCCTCACTACTCGTTTCTGGTTCAATCCTTGCGATTTTGGGGTTCTTTTTTCCTCCTTTGTCCATCAAAACTGGCCGTTTAGTTGTCTTTGCCGCTGATTTTCTTTTTTCTGTTTTTTTTCGTTCTTCAGCTATCCGGTTTTTTTCTGGTGTGTCAGTCGCCACCATACTTTTTCCTAGCTTTCTGGGTTTGCGCTTTCCGGTCCGTGGACCAGCCTTCAATGGAGCCATAAATTCCATAGGCGATTTGAAATTTGTATAAATACCAGAAGAACTTGCACGAATTTCTTCTACAGGAGGAGTTGTCTCTCTAAACAGTGATGGAGAACCTGATTCGTTAGACATCCTCGTGGGAATTTCGATATCCTTCAAACCACACGCAACTTCGGTGGCTTGTTCGGGAGTTTCCTCGTAAATTCGTCAGCTTCAAGTATTGATGGACTCACCGCCAGTGTCACATCAGATAAGGGACTCTCAGCGCGTTCTACCTCTGAAGTAGGAATAACAAGATTCTCACTAAGGTAAAGTTCATCAGGAGCAGTATCTGAATGAGATGGCCCCGGTTGCTCTCTATCGGTCACCAAAGATGGCATAAAGTCGATTTCTGTAAAAACATCTGGGTCATACGGAAAAATTCCGCATTTTTTGAAAGCAGACGCAATATTAACTGGCGTCATTGCTTTTGCGTATGCCTGGCCCACACACTCAGCGACATTGTAAATAGTCATTTGCTTACCAGGATGCCTCATCAGCCACGAATCTACGGCTCTATTATAATAGCCTTTAAAGGGGAATTTAAGCCCACATCAAGCGGCTGCATCTTTGCAGTCGTATGTGGATGCAGTGTAAGTACTGTTACTCCAGCTTGTTTAGCTAAATCTAAGGCTTTAATACTGAGGTGGGATTCATGGTTATCCATTATAATTAGAGCAGGGTTTTCTGGGCTCGCAGACGTGTGTTTAATAAAATGCTCCATAACTTTTACAAATAGGTCCGCATTCATCCACCCGGTTGGAGCTGCTAGTCCAAGAGATCCTGGTGGAGCTCCATTCATCATAAAATCTTTAAAAAGTTTCCTCGGGAAAACAAGAGCTGGAGGTACCGCTTGTCCTGATGCACATACAATTGCACATGTTGTTATTAATATACCCCGTTCACCGCTAGTTATCTTACAAATATTGTGTTTGCCTTTAGGCGCCATAACTTTTTGCGGCTTTTGAACGGTTGTTGTTGCAGTTTCGTCTAAGTTGTAGATTCTACAACCGTTACCAAAGGAAGGATGACGCTCCATGACATTTTTCAGGTTATCAATGAAAACCCTGACAGTTTCTTTATTGAATGCGGTAGCACGTGCTATGCTACACGCTTCAGGCTTCTTCAGTGTTAATTCTGGATGCCTTGATTTGTAAGACCGAAGCCATTCAATGCCTGCCATTTGGTCTTTTTCCCAACTAGCGGGACATTTAATTTGATTAATTTTCGCCATTTGATAAGATATACGGCGCACATCTTTGGTACTTAATCCGTAAAATTTTAATGCACATTCTCCAATATATTCTTTAAGTGCTGTTTCTTGTTCGACTGTAAAAGTTTGATTAACTTCATAGTTTGGAGTCAATCTTTGAGCTGCTAGGGATGCATCATCCATATCCTTGTATTTTTTTAGGTAGCGAAACAGCGTAGGATACCGAACATCGCACTCTTGTGCAGCTTTTCTCAGGCTCTTTCCCTTTCTATACATAAGTATAGCTCGAAGCATATTTTCTTTTGAATGATCTCCCTTTTTTCTTTGAAGTGCTTTAGTACGCGCCATCTTAAAAGAAAAACAAATATCAAATGTTAAGATTAATTTCTAGCCACAAAAATATTAGTAAGTATATGAAGTTATATGGACACAATGAAACACTGTTTCATTGTGTCCATTGTGCAACTGTTTCATTGTCGACCACCTATGGTTTATTTTAAAAACCTCAAAAAAAAGACCACTAAATTGTAACACTTTAATCTAAGATCTATTTCACGTTAATCTACGAAATATGTTTAATGCTAGGTAATCATGAAAAACATGAAATTTGCAACCATCATTTAATGAAAAATCTATAAACAATGCTAAAAATACTTACATTTTTGTCGAAAAAATAAAAAATGCTCCGCAGAAACGTCTGCTCTCACGCGGCGCCGCTGCAAACTGGGGTAGGGCGGGGAGTTCTCGAGAGTGTCCTTACGCGATATAATGCACAATCTGACAACGCCGCATTTTAGAAATATTACAGTGTTTTAATGTGTACGAATGTTTCATTGTTGGACACTTGACCCTACATATTTATAAAAAAAAAATAACCTATCGTTACTCATGCATGGCCTTTTTTTTTTGGGTGGGAAATTATCAAATAACTTCTCCCGCTCTGGGTGTCAGACTTTTACTGACTAAAACCCACCCGCAGGCATTGGCCCTAACAGACCCCGTCAGTTGCTGCTGACAACTCTTTAAGGCGCGCGTGGAATACAACGCGCCGTCGATCCGGGCCTGGTCCTTATCGGACGGTGAGCTACCCATCGCTCACCGTCCGCAAGCCCGCGCCTACGGTGGCCGAAATCGGCTTGCGACTCCCGACACCCGAGGTGTCTCCTGCGGCGACTAAGGGCGCGAGGGCGCGAACCTTGCCTCTCCCTCACGCGTTCCGCCTCCTCCTTCGCAAGCATTACTGCTTCAAAGAAGGAGGTGACGGCCTCCCATGCACTCTCGCTCCGAACCACGTTACCCATGGCCTGAGATACCTTTGTTAATGACATGGGTAGGTAGGTACTCGAATAATTATTTTTCTGTATTGTAAGTACCTACCTTTTGTGTTGTTATATGGATATAAGAGCGATATGTATTTCCTATTTATTTCTTTCCTACTAATTTAACGTTGCTGCAAGCAGTAGGTACCTAAGTATTAAAAACCTAATTTATTGCATTAATAATATGTTGCCAATAACGTTAGTATAAAAGTATTGCATAAGTAATAGTTATGTATTTTTCAGTACCTGAAGTCGATTTTATCAAATTTTAGGAAATTTGTGTATGGACCTTGGGTGTATTTTTAGTTACCAATTCAATACCTACTTTATTATTTATTAAAGCTAGGTTAAGATTTATAAATTAGTAGGTGTATTTTTAACGGAAAATACATTTATAAATCGAATAAGTTTAATTGATTATAGATCAGTTTGTAAAATCAGTAAATTTTTAAGTAGGTACTTAAAAATCAACAATATAAAATTTGCACTTAAATTTATTAACACAAATCAATCAACTCGATTAGACTATTAGGATAGGCCGACTAGTAGGTAACTAGGTAGAACCATAAACAAAAGTAGAAATATGTTATATATCTAACAAAAAGGTTCGATAGAACAGAATAGAAAAAGCTTGGATATTCATGCATAGTTACAACAATTATGTATAGAATGAAAATTAGTTTTAAGAATAAGAATAACTTTATTTTCGCAAATATGGGTAGATGATACATCAATAGGTGTTAGTACTGTACAAAGATCAGCCATATTTTGCCATTCGGCATGCAAATATTTAGAAAGAAAGAAAAATAATTTTATTTGTCACAGAAACACGTGCATACGAAAACATAAACTCGAGTAAGTAAACATTACACAAAACTCATCTACAAAAAACAAACAAACATCATCATTTCATTAACATCAAATTATTATCTATTGTTAGTAAGTTATTTATTATTAAATTATATACCATTAAATTAATCATTATTAAAACTATTTCAAAATTACAGATATTTTTAATGCAATAAATTAGGTTTTTAATAATTAGGTACTGCTTGCTGCAACGGTAAATTAGTAGGAAAGAAATAAATAAGAAACACCTATCGCTGTCGCTGACAAAAGGTACCTACCCACGTCATTAACAAAGGTATCACATTACACGTTATTTGTTTTCTTAATATGTACTTACCTTACTCCATTTGATATAAGATTAGAAATTTAAATAAACTTTTTTACAGTCCGTTCAACCAATTTTGACTTCTATTCCGTAGGCATAAGGATGGCATTAAAAGCAAAAACGTGGTTACAATACCAACTGTTTATTACAGCTGCCAGTTGTCATGCCACCAAAGCAATAGAAGTCAACATCGGCTGAACGGACTGTAAAAAATGTTTATTTCAATGTCTAATCTTATTTCAATTTGAGTAAAGGTACACAGTTTGTATAAAATTATAGATATTGAACTGTTGTTATTACTATTCCGACATCCATCAATTTTATGTGCACGAGTGTACATCTCATAAACAGCTCAATACCATTGACAACTTAATTTGGTCGGGTTATATGCGGACATTTAGTATGGAAAAGTAATGAAAGCTAATTTCTCGTAAAATACAACACTTGGGAATCTGAATTTTTGGCCACTATAACTTCTTTAGGAGCACTAATTTTTGTATAAATTTGGGAAGAAATCACAGAGTTTTTAATAGAGAAATCTTCAAATGAAAATTTAACACCGTGACTACCGCCACCCCACCAATGGTATGGTATATCTCGTAAACTACTGGAGTAGTAATTATCAATTTTATCTCGCCGAGCACTAATTTTCTATGTAGGTTTGAGGAAAGCGACTAGCTCCTGAAACTTGGAATCAACACTCAAAGTCGTAGTCCTGCTGAACGAGCGCGCGAAAGTTATCATCGTTGATTTCTCGGTATATACAAATGTTTCAGTTCTTTTTTTGTTACGAAATGAATCACATTTAAGAGCACTAATTATTTGTATACTTAGAATAGCTGTAGCATGCCCCCTTTTTCTGCGCTCATGGTGGTCCTGCTGAAGGGAGCGTGACTACCGCAGGACCACCTTCAAAGTCGATTATCTCGAAAACTACTAAGGCACCAATTCTGTTGTTCGAGCACTAATTAGCACCAATTGAGCACTAATTATTTGCAAAATATGGAAGCGATTGGCGTTGGTGGGGCGGCGGTAGTCACGGACATAAGAAATGTAGCAAATATAAGCAATTCTTAAATATACTTTCAGAGCCGCTTGCCATAGCGGCATTCTGACGCTAACCTTGAGGCCGGGACTCAGAGGCGGACTTTCCCTAAGCCTAACGCTGGGACTCCACCAAAGCGGAGATGTGTGTAAACGACCAATAAGATATCGGCAATGGTACGGTAACGTTATCTTATTGGTCGTTTACACACATCTCCGCTTTGGTGGAGTCCCGGCGTTAGGCTTAGGGAAAGTCCGCCTCTGAATAAAATGCATAAGCTTTCTATGTAACGTTTGCAATAAAAGGACCTCAAATATGTTTTTAAATTTTATTGGGCTAAGGTAATTCAAATAAAAGTCGTCAAATATATATTTTCAATATGCACAGTTATATCTTTATACATGTAAATAATATAGTACATAACAAATAAATAATAAATATTACCAAATTTTTAGGATTTATCCATTATTAAAAAATGTAGTTTGGTGTGATAATTATAATACAAAGTGACTTGACTAAATGCCAATTTGTTAAGTGAATAAACCTTACAAATGTAATTGAAGAATAATTTTACATTACCTCTAATTGTGTTTTGTTGAATGTTTGTTATAATTACATATAACCTGTCAGACATGGCATTTTCTTTGTTAATATCATAAAATTATTATGTAACCAATTAATAATAATCATCACCCAACTATCTTAACATTATAAACAATATGGCATATATGAATTAATAGTTGATTTCAATTACATTTTCTTTTAGAAATTATCAATTGCAACATAATATAAAACCTAAGCACATTAACTTACTTACGCATAATTGTCAATATCAAAACATTTATCCTAAAGGTTATTGCTTAATAATATATATTCCTTAATAGCTTGTAATGAAAATTATCTTCATCAGTACAAAATGCCACATTTACTAGAAGGTCCTCGAATACTTGAATGTAATATTATTTTGTGGATTGTCTTTTGAGCACATATACTAATTTCTGTCACTATCACAAGTCTTTGAATTTCGAGTGGCCAAAGCACATGATTTTGTAATATTGACTAATCTACTGGCATTATCTTGTACAGTACGGGCATGCACTTAGCAATGGGACGCCGTGCGGTTACAATCACAGATGAGCGGCGCGCTCGACGCCTGCCGCGCCCTGCACTACCAGTTGGCCATGCCGGGTTTATTGAGCGTCATGAAGTATATCTGACAAGAGGAACCACCTTTGGCGGAAGAGAAGAACACTTTATCATTGCGCTCACATAAGAATTTGAGTCGTTGTGCTTTCTTGTGCATAAATACGCCATCGAGGTGACCAGTTTCTACTGAACGAATTTCGATCGCTTTATTGCCCCAACCCATTATTTGTCCCGTGCCTATGTAGGCTACCGATGTTGGCATTTCACCCCACTGAAAGAAGACCAATATACATCATTTAAAATTTTATTAAAATACCTGTCGCATGTATACGAATGTGTTGAAAATACAAACCTGGAGGACAATATTCTTGCTTACTCGTCCGTACGTGTTCACATAAACTCCTTCATTATCGTAGCATAACAACAACTGAACTCCATTGGAGTTTGGGAGGGGCACAATGCAGTGTGGGACAATCGCTCCTTGTGTCTGTAAACATTAGAAGATAGACATGAGTATAAGAAAGAAACATGTATACATACTATGAAACAAAGTTATATTATGTACTGGACCCACCCCCCCTTTTTTTTTTTTGGGTGGCAAATTATCAAATAACTACTTGGGCGTGTCAGAATTTTTGCTGACTAAAACCCACCCGTGTTCCTTCCGTTGCCTGTGTGCCAGGGCAACGATATACCTTTCGGACAAACTCGCAACGTTGGCAGGCATTGGCCCTAACGGACCCCGTCAGTTGGTGCTGACATCTCTTTGAGGCACGCGTGGAACACAACACGCCGTCGACCTGGGCCTGGTACTTATCGGACGGCGAGCTACCCATGCTCAACGTCCGCAAGTCCGCGCCTACGGTGGCCGGAAGTTGGCTTGCGACTCCCGACGCCTGGGGCGCAGCCTGCATCGACTAGGGGCGCATGGGCGCGAACCTAGCCTCTCCCTCACGCGTTCCGCCTCCTCCTTCACGAGCATTACTTCTTCGCAGGAGGTGACGGCCTCCCATGCACTCTCGCTCCGAACCAGGGCCGGACGGAAGAAATCGGCGCCACCAATCGCCTCCGTGAGGACCCGGCGGTGCTCCACCAAGCCGGGCAGACCTCCACCGTGTCCTCCGGGCGATCCACACAGTGGTGACACCCGGGCGTTTCCTCCCGCTTTATCCTGAACAGGAACCTCCCGAAACAATCGTGTCCGATGAGGACTTGCGTCAGGTGGAAGGCGAGGACGCCGTGGCGTCTCTCTAGCCACTCCTCAAAGAGGGGACTTATCGCCACAATTGTGGCGTGCCCAACTGGACCCGCCCCTGCTTAGTAAAGGTGACAACATCGAGATTTCTGTGCTAAATTATTTATCCAGAATCAATTCTCTAATAATGGTGAAAACTGCATCAAAATCTACCACGTAGTTTAGAAGAAGTGGTCACACAAGAAAAGCGACTTTTCAACACACTTGCTCGAATAGAGACTCTTATTGCACCGCCTTTAGGTTCACAATGCAGTGTATTATGACTACGTGCGTGCTTTTTACTTTGTATTCCCGTATTAGTGCGAGAAAGTACGCCATAGACAACTATACATTGGTCAGAGACGAGTGCGTTAAAAAAATATTAATAAGGAACTGTTTCATTAATTGTGTTTTAGTGTTCTATGAATGAAAATAATGAGGTTTTTTAGTTTTAGGCTGTTTGGCGCCGTGAAGACAGGCGCGAACCCATTCCCATGAACCCATTCCCATCTGACATATTATGTCACAAATATGTTTTACAAAATAATAAGTTTGTATTTATTTTTCCTTAGCAAGTGTGTTGAAAATCGTCGTTTGACACGCGTGAGCTTGGTAAACAGACCCCGGAGTGCAATTACAAATTAATTGCACTCTGGGGTCTGTATACCAAAATGCAAACCCACCTCGTCAGTTATGACAAACTTTTGCAACTTTGCACACTTGCTTCAAAATGTATTATTGTTTTTAGGATTCCGTACCTAAAAAGGAAAAAAACTGAACCGTTATAGGATCACTTCGTTGTCCGTCAGTCTGTCAAGACCCTTTTACTCAAGAACGCGTGGAGGTGAAATTTATATCAAGTACGTAAGTCTACGGTCCCTTGGTGCTCTAAAAAAATCAAGCTTCTAAGTCAATGCAATAAAAGAATACGACCGTTTATGCGACATATTTTGATACTCTTAGATAAATCAAAACCTACTAGTACTTCTCGTTGACCTACGACCGAACCCAATAACTTATTTACAGTGAAAGACAGATCGCTATTGATGATAGACAGTATAATTATATCTATCCTCGGATGGCGTCTCACAATCATTGATAAAGGCTATCTATCTAACGAAAACAATAAGTAGGTTTCTCTACTTCGCCCTCCCGTGCGTTCCATTACAACCAACATCACTTTAAAAAACAACATGTGTAATTAGGGTTATATTAAAACTTCTTTTTTTTTTCTTCCTCCTTTTTTGTTTCTTAGTTCTAAATAAGTTACTGGATTAAGATATAATTCTGTAGAGCCATATTTGTTATGGCCGCGAATCAAAATACAACCTGTTACTGACGTGCAAATTGCAAAAAACGTAATAAAATATTAATTTCGCGGGCTACCTTAGCGCATTAATGTTGTTTTTTTTTTAAATTAAATTCATGTTGGCATGGTGCTTGCACGGGGGGGTTAAATTTCTGTTATTTTTTGCCTAGGGCGCACCGTTTTCGAGATATTTGAATTTAATTTTTTTAAATTACATTAAATAAAAAATAAAAAAACCTCTATGATCATTATTGCAAGTACTAAAGAGTTCATTTTAGCTTGGCTACTTTACGTTTATCCCTGCAATTCGGGGAATAGCCAAATCTGCTGTCCTGTCAAACAAATCGTATATTGGGACGTATACTTTGGCATTTTCATACAAATAGATATCTGTTGTAGGCGATACACCCTCCCATCAGTAGATAGCGTGGGCCGGTAAGATTCCATAATGTCTCATAGATTATTGGGACGTTAAAACCATCGATAGATATGTTTTTATATCTCCAGTAGGCCGAAACTGGTGATATATAGGTTATTGGGTTCGGCCGCTAGAGAACTATGAAGTTTGCCAAGAAGCAAGGTCTCATAGCACAAGTAAAGGAAAATCGTTAATTTGTAGTTTTACCACATATTTTTACGATTTCGAACTAATAACTTTGCAGTTGGAAAATTGACCGGGGCGTATAACGATGAGAATGTCTTTATCAACTACAATGCTAAAACAAGTTTGTTTTTGGGATAAATTCAGCCCAACTTCAGAAACCCCCTTCGTTGTGCGTGGTCCGACACGCACAGGGCCGGTTTTTATTATGTATGTATAGATTAATATTTGTATTACGTACTTTGCACCTGCCATGTTTTGTCTCTGCATCAACCTAAGGTTGACTGGTAGAAAATGCCTCAGGAATAAGTCCGCCTTTGTACAGTGTATTTTTTACTTGTGCATAAAGTTTTAATAAATAAATAATATTTGTATCATGCTAATATTCTCAGTTTAGTGTCGATGTCTATCCACACTAATAAATAAAGAGGAAGTTGTTTTATCTGTCTGTAATAAAGTCGTTTTCCGATATTTCTCCTGGCGATTTGCTGGTACTAGTGTGGGTATAATGTACTTACATGTTTTGGAATATAAATATCGTAGACCGTGGCAGTGTCTAAATCAACGGCATGGAAGCCATCTGCTGATCCGTAAATTACTTTCAGTCTTGTGCTGTCTTCAATAGTCAAATCAACTAAAAGAGGCCTGAAAATGAAATAAACATCTTCAGACTTGTTCTCAGTAAACAATACTTGTGGAAAGAAAGATCTGATGTAAATAAATAAAAAATAAAAAAATACCTATGTTGCAGTTCTCCAAAGTTTTTGAACGCCATGAATTTGTGATATGGTTTGGGCGCCCACGCGTAGATCTCGATGGAGTCTTTCAGGGCGATTACGAGAAACTTGATCCTCTCGTATTTGACAATGCGGAAATGAACTGCGCCCTGCAGTTCACCGACGTTAATCCAGCCATTCCTCCTTTCTGCTTGCTGTAATTTAAGTAGATTATGATCAAATTTTAACATAACAATTTATCCAGCTTTTACGAAACATGCAAAATGTTTCGTTTTAACATCATGAAGTTATGGTACTTATTCATCTGGTCAACGGTTTATTAATTGATATTAAGTATCTAAAAATTTAGCTTTTCCAGCTGTTTTGTTTCCTAGGAAATAGGAATTGACATCTTGTGGATCTGGAATGTGCATTTCTAGTCTAAAATACGTATTTTTATTATTTCGTTTGTGATAAGTATTACTATTTACATTAAAATCACACTAATATTATAAAGGCGAAAGTTTGTGTGTGTGTTTGTTACTCCTTCACGCTTAAACGGCAGGACCAATTTTGATAAAATGTTGTATGGAGGTAGCTGACACCCAGGGGGTCTACTCAAAACATAAATCGGAAGAATCGGCCGAGTGTTCGGCCATTGCTTGACTACGGCTAACTATAACTGACTACGGCGAAAGAAAAAAAACGATAGTCAAAGAGATAAGCCAAAGTCAAAAATGTGACTTTAAGTCGGGTAAGGATTCAAAGTCAAAAAAGGAAACTATGGAAGTTATAAAAAACCGAACATTCGGCCGATACTTCGGATTAACGCTTCGGAGTATTAGACTCCCTGGATTGACATATAGGCTACTTTTTATTCCGATATTCCCACGGGATCGAGACTTACGCGGAAACCGCGGGGCGCAGCTAGTTGACTATAAGTTTAAAAATGCCCACTTGACTAAAAATCAACTTACGTCACTAAGTCCGTCAGTGCGCAGGATTTTGGACTTGAGCCAGCTAAGGTAGTATACGCGCACACGATTCTTCTTTCCAGAAACAGTCACAAGAATATTTTGTCCTTCTAACACTTCCATTTGTTGGAAGCGGCGTCGTGAGATCAACTGATATACTTTTCCTTGACCTGAACGGTCCAATAACATTAGACCATTCTCGGTGCCGATAAGTAAATTAACTCCTGCAACATTAAGATTATATTAACATACATGATCACAAGTGAATGACTAATCGAGCATGTTGTGAGAAGTGATATTTCCTTACCCCATAGTGCTGCACAAAGGATTTCCGAATTGAATCTCTTCTTATATTTACGTATTTCGGGCGTATCGGAGGACAGGTCATGTCCCGTCGGAGTGACATTGACGTTGACGTGGCTCTCACGTCTCGAGGCATTGCCGCCGGAGCCCCCGGTGCCGCCGCTGCCGGTCGAGCCCGCGCCGAACCCGAACGTGAGGAACGAACGCTGCTTCTGTTGCAAGGGAAGGAACTGTTGTTGGGATCCCACAGACGAGTTCGAAGGGGAATGTTGTAACGGATGTGGTGAAGCGGCGCCCACTATGAAAGATTTGGACGGTGTGGATTGTACTGAGGATGGGGGCGGATGGTGATGATGATGGGAAAGAGGCGTGCCTCCGGCAATGGCTTGCCTATACTGGAACAGAGAAAACAGAAAATATTACTTTATAAGTTTTGCAGTAAAGATTGATCTCAATCATGTTTGCAGCAAATTCTGCCGCAGCATAAACCGTGAAATTAATAAGTGATGGTTAGTCAAATAAGTCCATCTCCCATTGATTAGTTGTCATTTCAAATACAGTTGGAAAGTTATTAGCTTGATGGCTATTATCTACATTCATGACCATAACATTAAATGTGATAATGGACGTGAAATTGCAGCAGGCATGAACTCGCTGTGTATGCTGTAGATGTGTATGCATTCGTTGAATAGATTTGATAAACACCACTTTTATAATTCCCATTTATTTTATTATTGTAATTAAATCAACTCCGATATTTCTACTAGAGCCATTATAAGCTTGTATTACAAAATTGTGATGTTTAGATTTTGTTTTCGTATTGTTCACATTGCTTATACAAAACTTTCCGTTTTGTAGTTATTACTTATTTTGCGTCACAGCGTGAAAAAAAAAACGAATTATTTCCTGTTTATAGTTTGACGATAGCCTCACATGACGAGCTGTATAGCAATTAATTAATTACCCGAAAGACCTCTGCTATAATTACAACTGTTATTAAGCAGCCCTTAAGTAAATTGGACTACTATAGAAAGCTTTAACAAATTTATCGATCTGCATTCGATGATCAACAAAACATTTTCGAACTTAATGAAAGCGTATCTAGAAAATGCAAAAATACAAGGAAGAAGTGAGATACAGATCTAACTTTCAACAAACAACAATCTATGAGAACCTTAAGCATTTCCTCTTGCATCAATTCGTTTCGTACTTACGCAGTGTTAACAGGTGTCTGCAAACCGGTCGCGCAGTGGCTCCAGGATGTTTGCATGATTGACAACCATTATCACATTAATACGATAAACCAAAAGCTTGAGACACCACACAGTCATGATCCGGAGCAGGAGCTTCCAACGTACAGCCAACGTTAATATTAATGTTGCACTTCGGAGATTATATTAGATAACTGAGCAAGTATTGTTACTTTTATTTAAAAATAAAAACAATGTTTGTTGGTTTATCTGACTTTGCAATAATGGTTACGGATAAATTGCAAATTAAAGTATGGGGAATACATTTTGCATAGATGTACTTATGTATACGAAGCAGCTAGCGTTGGAAGCACCTCAGTAATAT
Organism: Tiliacea aurago; assembly: GCA_948098905.1. NCBI lineage: Eukaryota > Metazoa > Arthropoda > Insecta > Lepidoptera > Noctuidae > Tiliacea > Tiliacea aurago. The sequence continues at coordinate 13,909,875 of OX402578.1, read as the reverse complement.
TTGATTATGAATATATCATGGCATGTTACTAGAGATCCCATTGTATATTAACCCTTTAAGCACGTGTACGGTGAAATGCCACGCAATTACAATATCATAATTAATTTAAATTCACGTAGTAATCTATGCGGTGAGTAAAATCTATTATGTATAATGACAATAGCCACAAGTGTACACAAAGCAAACCGGGGCTACTTTTGCAACTCGACTAGAAGTTATGCTTCTTACATATAATAATAATTAATATAATATGTAACTTGAATCGCACGAATTAAATTTGAATAAGTCCCAGGTCGATAAATACGTACGAGAGGCGAATGTTTATTTGTATAAATGCACATGAACATACCTCTTCACTGGTGGACTTGTCGTGGCGCGGAGGAGTGGTCGGCTGTCCCGCCTGGCTCAGCAGGTCGGGGAGCACCGAGCTGGTGCGAGATCCACTGCCTTCGTTGGCACCGCTCGACCGACCCTACACCCATTATAACACATTACTATATTCTGGAACACGTCCACGTTCAAGTTTTTAATGTAAGGTAAGTACTTCTGTTAAAACATTCAAATCAACTTCATTACACGTAGATCTGCGGTATTTGATAAAGTATAATTTTAAAATATATTTCTCTCTTAATTAAGTTATCATAATATTGTGTGTGTTTCAGTTTCATAATATTTCGTTTTATATTTTTATTAAATACCAACAAAATCCGCGTACTCTAATTAATAATTTATAGCTGTAATTGTATCGAAAATAACACAAGTTTTACAAATATTTTACACAAAATCATAAACCTATGTTACTATTAACTTATCTCAAACTTAGACAAACTTTTGTATGATGTAGTATAGCAATATTAATAATTTGGACAATAACAGAGCTCGACATACAACGGCAGCCAAACATGCAGTAGTAAAACACATTCACAAATTGATGATTGTTTCTTGCCAGCTTCTGTGACATTTCGTTAGGCAGCATTCCTAAATGGTTAATTTTCAAGTGTTGATGGCGTAAGTAGGTATCGCATATATTTTGCATGTGTTGATTTCTTGGCAGGAAGACGGTATCGCGTTTAGACAATGAATGAAAAGAACGGGTTAGTTAAAATTAATAGTGAGTTGCATTGTTAGGTGATGAAGCTGTTAGGAGATTGTTAAAACTGTGATCTTAATTTGTCTACTTTGTTAAAAGTTCTTACTCACTACCTATTTACACCTTTTGTCTTCCCAAACAGATTTGAACTAATACTAAATAATTCTAATAAGTAACTAGAAGAGAATAATCACGCCAATATGTAAGACGTGTGAGCAATAACTAAAACCAATGTTCTCCTTAAGTGATAAATAGACGAAGTAGATATTTTAGTATGACAAACAAGAGCCGTATACCATTCCCAAACATTTAAGTAATTGTTATATGAACCAAAACCACTACAAACTAAATACAAAACATACAATTCTTTTTAAAAGCGGTCATATTATATTATTATGTAGATGTTAGTGAAAACCATGTTAGAAAACCAAACCCTCATACCAAATGTAAGTATAAAATTATTAATCAAACTATCCTGAGCAGGGAGCAATTTACCTGATCCTGAGCGAGTACCGCTTCCTGCCCACAACTTGCCATAAGATCTGAATGCCGGTTATATTGAGAATTTCTCCGGAAAACTATATCAGATTCAGTCTTTTCTCTGCGTGGTTTCACCACATTGCCTTCATTTAATGTATCCGAATTTGATTTCTCGTTGGTATTGGCTGTTAAATCTGGCGTCCCAGCCTTTTCAAACGATGTGCTACTCGTGAAGCAAATGCTTGTTGATGGAGAATCACTATTTACGCTGCTTTGCCGGCTTGGCCCGTTGCTTTCATTATCTTGCCTGATAAGTGCAGCAACGTTTTTGAGTGCATCGATAGGGTTACTGGCGGCTATTTTTCGATCGGGGGTCCTTTTCTTTTCACTTTTTCTTGCTTCAGCTAGTGCGGACATTTTTAAACTATCGTTTGTTTTTATGAAATCTGTTAAAATAGGTTCTCCAGCCGACGATTTCATAACTTGTTTGCGTGAATTGTTAAATATTCCACTGGATCGTAGTTGTTTATTTGCTCCTGCTGGACTTTCATGTTTCGGAAAGTATATAGCGGAGTGACGAGTACTGGGTAGTGGGAAGAGGTCAGAGTTTTCTCTACGAAAGCCACGGAAAAAGCGGTTTGGAGAGTTGACGTCTGATTCAGATTCCTTTTTGTGCTTCAAAATATCCGCTAATTTGTCCTGCGTCGATTTTTCGGTGGGTTTTTGGAATAGCTGCTTGTGTCGAGAAGGAGGCGTGGCTATAGCTTTATATTTAGACCAAGCATCTTCCATCTCTAAACGTGATTGTCGTTGCAGTTGAGCTCGTTTCTGCTCCGAATCTTTGGGTTTATCATGCTTTTCTTCTTTTTCAGAACTCTTCGATGGGAAAAATCGGGCGAAATCCCAATCCTTCAGTAATACTGCTTCATCGACATCAGACTGCCTTTTATTGTTTTCGGTATTCTCTCTCTGATGTTTGTCAAACATGTCCGATACAAAAAGTACATATAAATGATAAGAACCAAGAAACATACAAATAAAAACGAATTAGCAGTATTTTATGCTCACTGATCTTACTTTGGCGTGAAAACCATTCATGAAAATAAAATCCAAATAAAAACACAGTCCATTTCTTTCACATGGGGCCCCCATTCTGTCAGTTGCTATTTTTGATCAAGCCACACACAACATAGCACAAATGTCACACAAATACTCCCAGTTGTAATGAAATAGGCGCTCAATAATAATAGTCCATTTTGGAAAAATAAGTTTAGTATTCTTTATAATCTTATATTTCGAAAAAATGTCTATTATAATATCCATTTCAATTCACCTGGCGTACATATTATCCGTAAAAACAGATGTGGTAATATAATTAATATGTTAACAGATTTAGCTAGAGTAATCAATAGGCTATGTATGCATATTAGATCTTAAGGGTGTTTATAATATCGTGCGGATTTAATCACGCATGCGGGATCGCCCCGCAAATGTCCTTTTCATACAAGTATTTATTGTAAGGACGCGGGGTGTGAACCTGGGCAGCAGTTACGCGTGCCCGCATGCGTGATGAAATCCGCATGATATTAAAAACACCCTAAGCACTGACTAAGTTTGGTCGTGTGTATGTAGTGTGTAGGGGCCATGGATCGAGCTTCATGTTGCTATATCAAACACTATTTAATGTAGTAGAATAGTATGATAATGATCGTGTTAGCATTGAGCAGAACACCGTGTGGTGTGTGGGAACACTTACCCGTTTCATGACGAGCGTGCGGTCGGCATGCGCGTCGTCGTCGTCGGGCGTGGGCGGCAGCGGCCGCGTGGGCGCGCCGCCGCCCGCGCTGCTGCCGTCCTCAGCCACGGCGCTCAGGCCCGGCCTGTAACAGAACTCGGGACTGACAGGCAAACACAACAACGCGGGATGGGGAGGGCAAACAAAAATGTGGTCCAAAAAAAATATATGCAAACAAAATTAAAATAAAAGTAATCATGATTAGTTGTACTTTTATAAAATGAAACTGAATAACAAGCACAATATTGTGCATTTAAATGTGTAAAAAATACAGCGATTTCTTTAGTTAACTACTTACAGGGGTTTAGGCGGGTCGCTAGCTAGTAAGGTGCCATCATTGCGTACTCGTCCACCACTCTCTTCGGCGTCAGAATCAGTATCGGAGTCTTCAAACGCCGGTTCTGGTTGGTTTCTTTCCACTGGTGGTCCTACATTAGGATGTTTAAGTTTTTTATACTTGACATTATAGAAAAATATGTTTGTGGTGATATGTATTTATTTCGAGTTTGGCTGACTAGTTCCACTCGCGACCTAGCCGCGTTATTAGCTGGGTTGTTCGAAACTTGTCGAGCAGATCCCACATAAGGATCTGCTCGACAAGTTCAGAAAAACCATAAACATGAACACACTCGCGCGCGTTTTACTAAATTTTTTGTAGCAACAATGTAATTTCCAAACTTTAGTAAATACCTTGACCATTAGTGGGAGCGCGAGGTGGCCTGTTAGGCGGCTCGTTACCAGACACGACGCCAAGTTCGTTAAGTTGTGCAGCCAACTTGTCCAAGTCCTGCCGAGTTGTAGATTTTGTATAATAAACTTTAAGCAATCAAAATATCGTAGCGATATAATCATATCAATAATAAACGCAACTCAAATAACCTACCTCGGGCCTTCTCGGTGGAATCTGCAGTTGCAGTTTAAATCGGATGTGCAAAGAAAGTTAACAGCGTGACATGAAAATAAAAACAAAAAGCTAATAAAATTAAAGTAACAAAGAAATACATACAATAATAATTTAGCAGAATACACAATCAAGTCGTTACTATACTCAGCAAAATATAGCGCCATACAAGTGACTATCATCAGTAGCATTTCTAGACAAGTCTTCGTGGTTTCTACTCTAGATACAAACTGAGGCTAACCAAAACTTTAGCTTTTGTGGACTTACACCCCTTTATTACAAAACATGGTTTATCTTCAGACCCAGGTTTAAAACATGGAGCCATTATTGAATTTCGAACTTTATTCCGACTATGGTAAAGTTCCTAAACACAAAACTGACAACTTAGTACAGAACTAAGTTTTCAATTTTGTATAAAGAACGGTATTTCAATCACTGTTACATTCTTATTACAAAAACTGGCTCCATAGTTTAAGCCATGTCAAAATATAAATCTTGTTTTGTAATAAGGCGATATTTGTCTAGTTTTTGAAACGCCAAGGAAAATCATTATATTTATATGCTAGATTGTGAAATACTGAAATAAAATCGCTGAAATCGGGGGGAGTAGCCGCAGATGTGATTAGTATCAATGCATATTTTCCGGAGTATAATAATAGCGGTGGCACAAACACACGTACCATGGGTTTGAACAATTGATGTGAACCGCGTTGCGGGGGCTGCGGGCCGCTGGCCGGCGGCGTGCCGTTGTTGGAGCCCGAACTGTTTGACGAGCCGGACGACTTTGGTGTTGGTGGTAGAGGCCTGCAAAAACCACTTTCATTAATATCTTACCAAAGCACAATTTTTGTTTTGATAAAAAAAAAAATCAGACATCTAAACATAGTATCAGTTACAAAACAATTTATTACATTAAAATAACACAATATTTACCTATATCTATTAGGCTGTTGTGCCTGTGGGTCTGGTACAACAATCAGTCTTTGTGGAATAGTAGGCCTTGCCGGTGGGCCTGGCTCTGCAGTACCAACAAACAGCACAGTGTTAATGAATATCACATAGTTATTGCAAAATGTCTCATAAGAATAGTTAGATAGTTATGTCACCTGGAATTTCCTCACGTTCCTCACGCTTGCTGTTACGCTTCGGAGGCGGTTGGGGTTGAGGCACTTCAGCTGGTCTGGTTAATTACACAAATGTTAAGCGACAGAAGTTAATAGGCAAAACAAGTTTGTATGAGTGATAACCAACCTTGGTCCTTCCTGAATTTGTTGGAAGTTCCGACGCAGAGTGTCACCGCCCTGGTGAGCGGCCGCGTTGTGTACGATGGACGACGGCTCGCCGGCAACTGCGTTCTCTTCTTCCTCGCCTTCCGATCCGGAGTACTTATAGTCCTCCCGCACCGAGTTGTCCTGCTTCCGCTTCTTACACCTGTCTATATGATCCTTGAGCTGTATCCTCACTTGTCTCTCTGTGGGTTGGTCTCTACAAAATAATAAAAAAAGTATGTATGACTTCCTTCTAGTATAACATCTGGATTTTTTAAACTGACGTGTCAAAATATTTTTTTACCTTATAAATGCATGTTTTAAAAGTTGTTCAGTGTACGGCCGTTGATGATAGTCTTTTACAAGCACAGTTTCAATGAAACTATGAAATTTTTTTGCCCATTTCTTTGACTTGAGCCGAGGCGGCGGGTTTCTGGAATTAAAAGTTATTTTATCAGTTTTTGCACTAGAAACAAAAGGTATTACAGTAAAATGTCAATGAAATTATACCTTGGAATGAGGAAAAGAGCCCTCATCGGGTGAAGATCACAAAGGGGCGGTTGACTCTCCGCCATCTCGAGAGCGGTTATACCGAGCGACCAAAGGTCAGAACGATTATCGTATGTTGCATCGGGGTTTTCGTCGCACGCAATCACTTCGGGCGCCATCCAGTATGGAGTACCGATGAATGTGTTTCTTCTACCTATAGTCCTATCCAGTTGCGCCGATACTCCAAAATCCACTGATAACATAAATGGTTGCACAAATTATTTGTCATGTTAGAATTTGAGTAACAACATTATTAACAAATTTTAATATTCTGTGCCATGACATAGAAGCACAATGTACAACTTACTCTATATGTAATAAATACACAACGCAAATATCAATGTAAATATCAGAATATTATCTAGACATGTTTGTTTGAATACATACCCAATTTAACTTCAGCATTGTCTGTAAGCAAGACATTTTGTCCCTTTATGTCACGGTGAATGACTTTGTTAGAGTGTAAATAACTAAGACCTCTGAGAATTTCTCTACAAATGTATGAAATCCATTCTTCTTTTAATGATTGCCCCTTAGTGGACTTCACTAAATCCGTCACAGATCCTAGAAAATAGCAATGTTAAAATATGAAACTTAAAGTCAGGCTAGCAGCAGTGCTTAGCTGCTATGTAGATGAGTTAGCTCAAGAAATAGTAAATATGCAACAGTAGGTAGCTACATCATCAGGTAATACATGAAAATAGAAAACTTGTAACATTTCATTTAATTTACCTGTTCTAAATAAACAGAAATGTTGACTCACACCTAGGGGGTATTAATCATATTACAAATACCAAGTCATAAACAGTACAAGAGACACATACCAGCACCACAGTACTCCATAACCAACCACAGTTGGTCATCCTTTCCTGGAGGGCTCTTTTTGATAAAAGCTCCATAATATGTGGCAATGTTGCGGTGATTAGAGTACTTTTTGAGCACATTTATCTCTAGCTTTATCTCTTCCTCCTCATCTTGTGTGACATCCATAACTTTAATGGCCGCAAGTTGCCCTGTTTTTGTGTGACGTCCCTAAAATTTGATCATTATTATTTCATGGACTAAGAATAATATAACTATGTGTAATAATTTGTTTTTTAATAGCCTTAATTTTAATATTCACAGTTTTGTGTTTATGTATTCTCACAAAGTGTATAAGCATCTTGTTAGGTTTTAGATCAAATGTGATACTGCATGTAATGATGATCTATCTATGATGCGATGACTGGAAGTATTGTTTCATTATTTGTTTGTAAGCAATAAGAAAATAACCATCAGATTTAATTATTGGAATGGAATGATGTGGATGTGATAATTATCTACATTATTTCTAAAGATTAGTCTATAATTGACATAATTTGGTTTTAATTTTTAACAAACAAAATATTAAATAACATTGACAATACTCAGAATCAAAAACCAATAACACATTTCTAAACACACCATTCATTTTTAAGCACATATTTCAATACAAGGTTAGGTTTTTGTTTTTAATGCAAACCACTAATTTACTTATGTATTTTTTTTAAAGTAATAATATTATGTTCTCTGGTTAGATTTGTGTACTTTACAAATCAACAGTTGGAAATAAATTATCTACATTATGCGCAATGCGTCGCCGACCCAACATACTACTTTGTTAATGTTTTTAATATGTATTAGTTTAATAATTTGTGTATTTTATCTGTGAGCCATAATTGCCCAACAATAAAGCATTATTATATATTATGGGGTTGCATGCCGCACTCTCATCTGCTATAAATACTATTCTATGATCACCACTCCATCCAAAAAGGTGAACAGTGCATTATTCCATAGGCGAAATAACTATCCAGTCATGTTAAGGAGTAATGTTTAAAAGCTGATAATAATAAATTATGATAATCTAATCACAGTTTTATAATATTATTATGTATTACTGTATCATCGGATTAGTACCTATACCTATGACTTTGTGAAAAGAGCTGAATCTTTTAACATTGTTTGATGATTTTTTATTCCAAACTCATTCCTTTATTATTTTTATGATGATAAATTGTTATGAATATAGTACTCCACTTTTTCAAATATTGTTTTAAAACTATATTTTTTAATAATTATTTTGTAGGTCATGTCATAAACTTAAGAAGCATAGAACAAGTAAATATAAACCAATGTATATTTTTTGGAGAACAATAATACACCGGACGGCTCTCTGACCCAGATGTGTGAGTGTATACATCAATAGAGCAGATCATTTCTACTCATAAAGCTCCATCAATTTAAACTAATACATTATTATTTTACTGAGTTGTTATTAATACCTAATAATATCTATTAAAGAAGTAAAAAAAAGAAAAAAATATCTTACACTTTAAAATGTAGCGTTACCTATTGAAAGTCCACTGATGGGAACTAATGAAGTTCATTGACATTAATAGGCAGTGCTCTTTAATTGTAATGCTTTCATTGGAGCCTATTAAGTAAATTTTTACTAGCACCATGTCATTTATTACAGCTTGTAAGTAGACCGTGAGGAGAGATCCAATAAAAGCAATCAATTTAATTACTGATAGGTGTAGTTATACGGGTATAGTTTATTATTGCGCTCTGGTTTTTAATGTAGTACATACCTTGTATACTTGTCCATAGGTGCCATTTCCGACCACTTCTATGAGTTCAAATATACCAGCAGGATCCTGAAATGACACACAAATTATATGAAATAGCTTTGATAGATTGTTATGCCATTTCATGTAAACCTTCACTTATGATTCACGCCCTGTGAGATCATTGCCCTTTGATTACTTTTTTTCTGGAAGTTTAGGGAGTCGATGCTTTCTGCATATTCAGGATGTATAAATAATAGTAATAGTTTACTTTAAAAGTTTACCTTTAGTGCGCTGAGGTCAATGTCGTCCAATGAACAATTTACAGACGGTGCTAGTTGATGCGCCATTTTGAGTATATTGTCACACACGAAGACAAAGCACGAGAACCTCACATCAATATAAAAAGCTTATAAAACACCTAAATTACGACATTGGCAATAAGATTAGGGAAATTTTCAATATCGCACGGCTAAACAATTTAATAAACTCATTGTTTACACTTAAAATTAAGTAAATTACAGATACACAATTCGTACGTCGCTCACACACCCGGCAGGGATGCCAGATTAATAAAAAAGTGTAGACTGTAGACAGATTATACACAAATAATTATTACATTGCAGTTGCCGTATACAATTATTATTATTTCTTATAAGATACATTATTATTACGATATGTTGAATTGACCAATTGGGTCAGATTTAATGTTTTCTGATAATAATATAAAATATAACTTTGTTCTGTAGAAGAAAATTATTTTCATTGGATCATAGCGACATCTACCGGAATTATTTTGTATTATTCTGTTCAATGTCTCTATCGGCCAGAACTATCCCTAAGAACAAGGAAAACTATACAGGCCCAAAGAGTAAAATAATATCCTGACCAGACAGAAACGGATAATAAAATTAATATGCACACACCGGTAAAATTAGCGGAACATAATTTTTTAAGTGAAAACTTCGTATGCGCGTTGAGCACTTTTTGGGTGCACAAAAATCATGGAATTCACGTCATCGTCACCGAACGCTTTCCATGAGCTATAATTAAATATACTGTATTCACTTCTATCGGCAGACCCCAAAGACTGCCCCGCATGTTTTTTTTTCGAAAAACTAGTTGGTGTAACATTGCTGGCTGGCTGATAATTAATTTTATTTTAGAAATAATTATTTCAAATTGAGAAAACAATTGAATTAACAAGCGATTTTTTAAATTGTATTCGTACTTACTACTATTTTATTTCGTAAAATCTTCATTAAAAATCAGTTTCATTTGTTTTTAAAAGTCAAGGACTTCGCTGTGCCACCTTGAGCGCAACTAAGATTGCCAGGCCAGGGGGCCTAAAATGGACGCTTTCGCAGAATCATATTATGATCTGCGTACAATTCATATCCCGCAATTCATCTGTTTGACAGTTGTTTAGGGAGTTTCGTAAAATGGTCCACGAATTAAGAATTAATATAGTGAAGTCTAATGTTAAATAGCAGCTGTCAAACAGATGAATTGCGGGCTGTATGAATTGCAAGCATGATTCTGCCAAAGCGTCCATTTTAGGCTCCCTGGGCACTTGAGAAGAGGAGAAATGAAACCTACAAAGTGATCTCAAGAACTCTTCGCCGACCTGTTTCAAAAACTTATTGCAGTATCCGACGATTCAGGGAGACTAATGCTTTTGTGAGAATATCGGGACAAGGCAGAAAAAGACGTACTTCGAGCAGTGATGATCGTTTCATTCAGTTTCGCGTACGTAGGAACCCACGTCTAACGGCCGTCCAAGCCTGAAATGAGCTTGAGGAAGTTCGAGGTGTCACAGTAAGTGAGCGTACGGTACGAAGAAGATTCAAAGAAGCTGGTTTCGGTTCGTACTCGTACGTGCCCGCCAAGGCTCCAAAACTTGAGATACATTATCGTAGAAACGAACAAAGACTAACTTTTGCTCTGAAGCATCGACTTTGGACAACGGACCAATGCAGCAATGGGGTAAAATATTGTTTAGTGATGAGTGCAAAATTATTTTAAATCAAGTTGATGGAAGGCAAAGCATTTATACACGCAAAGGAGAACGATATTAATCACCAAATTTTAAAACTACAGTGGCATATGGTTTGGGGACTCGTACGGACCTGGTGGTGGTGAATGGAGGAAGTCTGACTGCAGCTCGTCATAATTATAAGAAAACAAATAAACGAAAATTTGGTACCGTTTGACCTTTATCGGTGACAACTTCGTTTTGATGCAGGATAATGTTCGGCCGCAAACCTACTGCTCGTTCAACTCAAGCATAACTGAATAATGTGAATATCACAGTTATGGGGTGGCCGGCGAGATCATCTGATATGAATCCGATAGAAAACGTCTGGGACCTGCTGAAACGAAGAGTAAAATCCAGCAACCCAGCTCCTATCAATGTGGGTGAACAGCAAATCGCCTTAGTTGAGGAATGGCAGATAGTCACAGGAAACAATAGATAACAATCATTCTCAGCATGTCTAGGCGGGAGGAAACTTTAATAACAGCACGTGGAGGAAACACGCGATATTATTGGTATTATTTTCATTTTTTTTAAATGTTTTCTAATTCGTTTTTTCAACTTTTCTTGGTTACCTTAAAAAATCAAGAAAAAACATATTCACAAAACAATATTTAAAATAGTAGATTTAACAATTAAAAGTAATTAAAAAAAAAAACTTTTTTATGTTCCGCTAATTGTGCCGGTGGAATTAAGGCTTCTACATACCGGGACGACTTGTCGCGCGACGCGACACGACATAAAGGCACCGCTACACGCGGGGCCTTTGTGCCGTGTTGCGTCGCGCGACAAGTCGCGCTGGTATGTAGAAGCCTTTATGAATCAAAACATTACATACAGTTGTAATGGCAATCATGTCATTTGGGTTTAAATAAAACCCAAATGACATGATTGCCATTACAACTGTAACAAATCTGAATTAATATTCTGTCCACAAAAGCCACTAGTAAATGTTTTGATTTTGATTTAATGGTTTATTTTTATTAAACTGGATCGCAAAAATTCGGGTCGGTATTAAATGGCGTGATAGTTTCTTAAATACATAACCCAAAAAGACCAATTTGCGAAACTATAGTATATTGTAGGTGACTGATTAACATGACTCATAAGGATTCAGCTTCACGAAGACGTCGTAGAATCGTCGTTGTGGTGAATTTCTTGAAGACTGTTTTAGACCTGAACAGCCGTGAGATGTCGATTTTTTAACATACTGCTCACGATGTATCGGTCTTCTCGTGAAGTTGTGCACCTTGGCCTGCCATTTCCTGGTCTCCTGATGTTCATGCCGGTCTCTTCAAATCGCTGGAGCACTCTTTGGACCGTTGATAAAGATACTCCTACTGCTCTAGCAGTGCTACGCTGACTTCCTCTTTCTTGTACCATGGTAATAATCCGTGTACATTCTTCGGGTGTTAACGCCATGATATTGCACTGAATACTCTGATCAATCCAAGGAACCATTTATAATGACAGCTCGGTTTGAAACAAAAGCAGAAAAATATTCTTTCCTAATTTTAAATTTTGTTATTTTTCAAAATGCAGAATATTTTTTTTTAAATCTGTAACTTATTCAAATGAAACCTCTTTAGAGATTTAGAACAAGCATTAGTAACCTGCTTACTACATATTATTTATTCTAGCGATCTAGGTATATAATTTATGGAGATATCACGGTTTTTATTAGCGACCCGGAATTTTTGCGATCCAGTGTATACGGAACCCTAAAAAGGAATCTTTAGAAAATATTACTAAATATTTTCTAAAGATTCCTTTTTAGGGTTCCGTAGTCAACAAGGAACCGATGAACGATGGACATGTCCATCTGTCTGTCCGTCCGTCCGTCTGTCCCCGGGTTAGCTCAAAGACGCTTAGTACTACAAAGCTGTAATTTGGCATGGGTTTACATATTAATCATGCCGAAAAAGTCGTAAAAAAACCTTTTTTAGGGTACTTCCCTTGCACAAAATGGGGATGATATTTTTTTTCTCGTCTATACCATGGTGTGGGGTATCGTTGGATAGGCCGTTTAAAAATATTGTGGGTCTGTCTAAGCCATTTTTCAATTCAGGGATACGTTTGCGTAATATTAAGCTTTAAAGTGCCATTTTTTGCTTGAGTTGAGTGTACCCTCTGCCAGCTAAATGGTTAGTTTTGGATATCTGAAAAAAGTCATGCCAGTAGTATATATTTATTATATAACGAAATTAAAAGGAAAACTATTACAGCTAAGTAGGCTTTACCAGTTTACGAGTAATAGTCGACAACTTAAATTTGCAGTTGGAGAATTGACCGTACCGTTTAATTTGTGAATGTGAGAACGTTGTAGGTATAATAGACTATAGATTTGTAAACCATTTTCCATTTTGTTAAGTACTTGGTACTTGTTGACGGTCCTACCTACGCTGTCCTCCCATACCTATTAACGCTGAAAAACATTGTAAAAGCCCATTATTTTTAAAAGAGTAACTGTGGAGTTTCTTGCCGGCTCTTCTCCATAGGAAACGACCAATTGGAACCTAGCTTCTGACGTTTCATCAGTGCCCATGTAGGTTTATGTGAAATAAAATATTTTGATTTTAAAAGGAAAACTATCACAGCTACGAGTATGTAGGCCTTACAATTTAACGAGTAATAGTCGACCAACTTACATTTGCAGTTGAAGAATTGACCGTGACGTATATCGATGTATGGGAGAACATGTTCTTCAACTAAAATGTTAAGTTTGTTTTTGGGATAAAATCATCCCAACTACGGAACGCTTCACTGTGCGTGGTCCGACACGCGCTTGGCCGGTTTTTTTAGTAGGTATGTGTATAGATATAGATATTTGGTTTGTTTTGTGATTCTTACAGTCAGCAACAAAGCTATTCAGTAAATACGCTGTTTTTAGACATCTGTTCTGTTAAGAGTTTGTTATTTTAATTTCTCTTCTTCTCTTTTGTTTATTACGGTGTGACTTAAACAAAAAACAGAGTTACGTAGAAAGTATGAAGTTTTCTAAAGCAACAACATTAACACTTTAGTGTCAACTGTCTTTTCTTCCTGTAGTTTGTTTGTACTAAGATCTAGGTACCCAATAAATACCGTGCGAGGTACGACTACGACGGTGTTTTTAGGTCAGCTGGTCTATTCTCTCTAATAATGGCAATCCTTAGGATTACGTGGAATGACAGCTCACTTCAGCTTACTTTTCCAGAAGAGACCGGCTGTACTAACTTTGAGCTCCCAAGGGCGAGAAATTCTAAAAGATCTATTCTATCATTGCTTGGACATACCTTCTGTCTAGACGCCAAATGCTGACGTTATTTTTTTTAAAAACCTTCCTACGAAGAAATATAGGTTGTACTACCGGGTAAATGCTCGACCTAAATTGAAGCACGTAACGTACGCTCACGTTTGTTCTCGATGACACGATATCTGAATGAACTCGACCTTATCTTGCCAATCTAGGATTTACAGCTCTGCTGCAAAAGTTTATTTTTGGCAATGCTCATGCAGGAATAATAAGTACAATACTATATTCATAAAAATATAAAACATAATACATAGTAGGCGGGCATTTGAACGCTAGATTAGGTCGACTGATTTTAAATATCACGTTTCTAGGTACACTTGGCATTTATTCGTGCTCGAAGTAAGCAAGTACCTAGACCTACTTGTGTTTTTTATTTCAAGTGTCTGAGTAGTATTTCAAATGTTATGTACCTGGTTACTACATATATTCGGGGGTTAGTAACTACTAACCCCCGAACACGAATAGGAACACGCATAGAAACATACAGAGCATGTGCGAGTATCCAAATCCATTCAAGAGGAGCCGTGAAGTTGCTCGTTAGGAGTTTCCCAAAGGATTTTCACACTAGATAAATAAAGATAATATCATCCGTTAATAGACATTAAGTGCCTAAATCTAACCTTGCAGCACTGCTGATTTAACAAAAGACAATGACTGTTAGCACATCATCCCTGTATGGCGAAACAGTAAAGCAGGGGAATTGTATGTATTATTAGTATTTGCCCAGCTTATAAAAGTCCTAATCCTATGTCATAGAGGCCTGGAGCCTATTATCAATAACCTATAGGTATGAATCCAGACTCCTCCTTCGACTGACCCGGCGATCAAACTCAGGACCCCACTCCCAGTAGTTCAAGAGTCAGTATAAGACCAACGTGTTTTGTAGTGCATGGTTTTAAATATTTTAAATTGTCAAATGAAGTTTCGATGCGAACGTGTATTAAAGATATTGCGATCTTATTGATGGGTTATGAGTTCATTATGATTACGTAAAAATAAGTATTTCTTAAGTGAAGATACTTATGGTTGTGTATACCGGTTACTAGCCTAGATAGTTGGCTCGACACGACGTGTGGTGTTGCACAAACCCAAACTAAAATTATTGACTAGATATTATAGAAGTAAAGTATAGTCGCGGTGCTACGTGCGCCCGCGCGGCCGTGCATACCGAATCGTAAGATCAAAGCACGCATAGGTAGTTACTTTACCTACTCCAACACCCACACAGGCGCAGGCCGCGTCACGTCACAGCGTGTCGGCGTGGCGCACACATGCAAGCGCACGCGAACACTAATAAAAGTATAATAAATGTTAGCGAGACACAAGCGCGGCGTACGGTACTATTTGTTCGGGAGGGAGGTTGGAGGCACTCATACAAGCGAGGGAGAGGCTGTATCGGCGCTGCCAGCCAGTTTACCGTTGCGAGGCGCGTAGTGCGGCCGGACGCTGGACCGCCACCCGCGCGCCGCCGGCACCCCGAAGCTCTCCGCAGCCCAACACCTCCCTGGACTGTCTCGGGACGCCACCCCTGTGCTCCCCCACGCGGACGCCTGTTCATGAACACGACCCTTGTCGCGTTACCTTATCTACAGACTAAGTGCTACGACTCGTGCTTATTTCACTGGAGTGTTAATCCGATTTCAGAAATTTATTGGATCGCTTCATCATAGGCGAAGGTGAGTTTTTTTATTTAGTTTATTGGTTTGTTATATATACTTTATTATTACCTTAGACGTTAATCCAGCATCTAATAGGCAGGCACATGTATATACATAATTTACAGAGACAAATTTAAGTATTTAATCATTGTAGTATTTAAGTTATAAACCAGTATAGTGGTTGCGATAACTATTGCTAAATTAATCTTTCCACGGATGAAGAAATTATCATTTGCTTGATAATAATATTGACATTTATGAACGCGGATGAAGTAAAAAGTATGTAATTATTTAATGAAACAGTCGGAGAGTATAAATGTGGGCGGTGAGGCAATTGTTGTATAGTTTACCTTATAAGTTGCATTGATTATTACGTCTGGAGCTTACCATAACAAGAATATAATAAGTGAATGCAGTTTTGGTCTTTTAGTTCAGCTTAATTACATGAAAACTCTAGATTTGGAAGGAAAACTAAAAGAAATAGTAGCCACGTTCTAACGGCACTGACGTATTCGCCTTTAGTTGGAAACTATACATATATGTAGTTAGTTTTAAACATAGTTATTAACTCATATTATACCACAAACTATATTTGTTCTTACATACTATATATTCATATTTGATTAACATACTTGAGCGTTTAGGCGCCATCATCTCAAAATATTGACAGGATCGCATTGGGTTGAGCGCCGTGTCATGTTCTGTTCAAAAGACTTCAACGCGCAGTAGCACCTATTGAACTCGTGCGAACATTGCGCACTACATACATACAATATGACATACAGTAACTATCTATACGCTAAATTTTCTCTATATTTTTCTCACGATTGACCATACGGAATGTAGGTAACGGATACATGCATAGATTTCGTGAGAGAAGTTAAATAAAGCCTGCCTGATATTTATTAGAATATGGTTTTTTTTTTAAATAACTGTCAATGATACATGGAAATGTATCGCGGTATTTCTGTCATGTGCAATGATGAATTAAAGGGCGGAAGATGGCATTAACATACCAATTTTTTCAGCTATCTGTTGAAATGTTGAGTAACAACCACATAAATTAAAAAGTACATATGGATACGTAGCACATGGCGTTATACGTATCCTACAGTACGCGCAAAACTTTGTGAGCCATCTGAAGTTGCACGCGAGTAGCTTAAAATATATTTACTAGCTAATTGTTAAAAAAATATAGTAAGTAGGTACCTGTAAGACTACCTACAGCATTGGTTTGTGCATCACAAAAATAATTAGCTATTAATATACTCATATGCCACTCGCGGGCAACTTCAGAGGGCTCATAAAGTTTTGCGCGTACTGTACTTTAAGTTAATTTTAATGAGAAACAGGGGTGGTGCTTGGGGGAGGCCTATGTCCAGCAGTGGATGTCTTTCGGCTGAAATAAAAATAATAAATGCCAATAAGAATCTTATTAGTCACACGTAAGTACCTACTTGACAAGTGGAGGTAACATTGTCATTCTGCCTGATGCTTATGGCAAGTATGACTGTTCATTATAGCAAAATCTACTACTAAGTTTAGTCAATTTTAATGAGAAAGAGGGGAAGGATACTCTAATCCTTCCCCTGTTTTTCATTAAAATTGACTAGCAAGATCTTTAATTAATTGTTCGGATCAACTTAGTAGTTGATCCGAACTATTCATTAAAGATTTTGCTATAATGAACAGTCATAGGAAATTTGCCATAAGCAGGCAGAATGACAATGCTACCTCCACTTTTCAAGTAGGTACTTACGTGTGACTAATAAGATTCTTATTGGCATTTATTATTATTATTTCAGCCGAAAGACGTCCACTGCTGGGCATAGGTTTCCCCCAAGCACCGCTACTTCGACCGGTTCTATGCTTCCCGCATCCAGCGGATTCCTGGCATTATTGATATTTTTTGTTCTATTTAAATTACATCTAAAATGTGTATTTTCACTCTATTGCTCTGACTTAATATTGATCTGATTCTGTGTCACTCAAATTACACGTCGATACTAATAAAAACGTTTAAGCTAAATTACAAGTCAGGTATGAACGGAAGAAAAACTTGCTGTCTTATAAAACCGGGGTCTGTAGCAAGTACTCATGTTTATAGGTACAGTTGTCTTATATCCGGTTCAGAATTAACTTTATGGGTTATTGCTTTAGGTTACAATAAATACCTTTTATATACCTATAAGCATACTTAGCAATATATTTAGTAGTGTTGGTACGTAAATATTGTTTGAATATTTTACAGAATATGCAAGTGAAGTACAGACGCCAGCACATCAAGCTACTACAAACTGTCAAATTCATTTAATAGATTTTCAACTTTATCCCTACAACAAAAGGTTCAAGGTTGATTGGGAAAATTTGACAGCTTCGGGTAGCTTGACCTGCTGGCGTCTGTATCTATTTAGCAGCATTTTTATGAAGCATTTTTACCAAACTTTACATTGATTTCAGCAGTACTGTACCTGCTTACCATTTCAAAATACTCGACACATTTGACTTGCCCATTATATTAAATATTTTTGGTGGAAATTTTTTCCAAAAGAATTCCGTTATTCCAATAATCTTGATGAAACTTCAATTTTTCTAATTGTTAGCCAATCTGCAGTTATTAAAGCATTTAACGATATCTTCACGATAAGTGTTTTATTGTCTTAAGTAAGTATTTTATAGCGGGCCGCGGTTACCTTGAGAGTAGTATTGAATTGGACAAAGGATACGACGTTACAGTACGAATTAGCCCGTGGCGATAGTACAATGAGATGGCATGAAGGTGATGGAGCTTGTTAGCTCGGACCCGGCAAGGGGAGCGTGTATTGTTTGCAACACTACCTTCAGTTAAACTCGAATGGCCTGTTGTTTTTTTAATGTTTGCTTGCTCGAGTTTGTGTTTTCCTAGGCACGTGTTTCTGTGACGAATAAAATTATTTTTCTTTCTTTCTTTCTTTCTTTTCTAATGCCATTGCTGGCTTGCAGCAAGCTGAAAAAGAAGAATCCTACATTAAGGATATATGGCACCTAATTACGTAGAAAAATAAAGCAAAAGTATAACTACAAGGTCTTTGTCTACAAGTCAAAAATTCCACAAATTTTCTATAAGCAAATAAGTAAGTATGTGACGAAAATTTGGCGAACTTATCTAACAATGAAAATCAGGCGACGTAATTTGGCCCTAATGAGTACTGTGTACTTCGGTAATTTTCTAAAAAAGCATTCTTGGCGTAAGCATTCCGAATTTACATCGTGTAATTTTCAGATGTGTCGCTTAGAGAAAATTATCATATTAGTGAGTGCATAAGCCATCGTTCCCATCAATATCATAAAGTTAGGAAATCTGGTCACTATTGCGCCCTGAGGCCATTGGGCTGGGCTATCAACCTGACTTATGCACCTGGGGCCTTTAAACCTAACACGCTGTTACTTACATGTCTTTTAGAAGAATCAATTCCCTTTTGCCCCCGAGAGTATTCGGGAAGTAAATCTGATTTATAATCGAGAGAATTTATTCACATACAGACATTTTGTCCATACCAATGATCCAGAGACGGCCATAATCTATGTGGATAGATTAAGGTTGGGATAAACGATCTTTATGGAAATTGTTGTTCCAAGTTAAAATAGTTGTCACTAAATGCCTAAGAATAGGATTTGCGAAATATTTTTGAGTTTCCTACTATTGTGTGCCATTTAGTAGACATTGTGACCTTCACAATGTTCAGGAATAGGTCGCTGTGGAATAAGAAGGATCGAGGCACGGAAAAGTCTACCACAATCTAAAACTGATATTGCCAGTAAATCTGCTATAACGTTATCTTCTTCTCATAAGCTAGCTGGGATTCACACAGCACAGCAAAATTGTACATTGGAGGACATTTTCTGCATCAATTCAAAAACTTGAATGCACCTTCATTACTTATTTGTGTTTGGCTTAATGTGTATTGTTAGGAGCAGTGAATAGAAATAGCTCCGTGGATGCTGAGCATGAGCGCCGGTCGTCGTGTCTCGTCGGCGCATGATCGCGTTACGCAATCAAATGCTCCACACGACGACTCAGCCGCCACAGCTGATATTCTTAACTATACCTTATAATGCGTCACGATTTGTCCTTTTAATTGTGTTCCAATTCCGAATGTTGGAAATCGGGGAGTCTAGTCGATCTCATTTAAATGACGAACTGCAATGCTTGATTTTTTTTTACGACGGCACGCAATGTTAATATCTTTATCGTCATCATCTGCCAGCCTTTGCCCAACTATGCTGGGGTCGGCTTCCAGTCTAACCAGGTACAGCTGAATACCAGTATTTTACATGAATCGAGTGCCTATCTGACTTCCACAACTCAGTTACTGGGTGACACGATACTCCTTGGTAAAACTGGTTGACAGACTTTCGGGCTTCATACAACCCGTAACAAATGTCAAAGATCTACAAATAACACCCGGGCTTAACGTGCTTTCTGAGGCATGGAAGGGGCTTGGCATGTAAAGGTGGTCACCCATCCACGGACAACCGTGGCAACCGTAGCTTATCTTGGTCGATCGACCCGTGCAGCTGTTATTACCTAGCCACAAGCACTTCAACATATATCATGGGTAAATAAACGTTTCGTTTAAAAAATAACAATTATTGCCCTTCGCTTATAGCATAAATAGCTTTTTGTGCATAGAGCCTTTTATGCGGCGTCCACTCCGATTTCATCTAATGGGTAACTTTCAAAATTTTAACTAAATATATAATACATAACTAAATTTAACTAACACAAGAGAACAAACAGCAAATGAACATCTTTTTCCAGAAGTTTAAGGTTAAGTAATTTGTATATTGTAATCGCTGAAAGAAAAGTTAACTGGACAGGAAAATCTTTATTTATTTATTTTAGCACGTGTATAGTCTAACCCGTTTTAACCCGTCATTAGTTTTAGGCCTATTATAGTATATGTACTGCCTACACTTTCTTTATAATATCTTTGATTAGTGCCAGCCATACCATAAACAAATTTTCTCTGGAAAAGCTAAGGATAAAGCCGTGGGTAGGAACATTAAGAAAAATGTTAAATGACTTCATTAGGGTTAGATTATTGGAGAAATCAAGTGACTTTGGAACCTATTGAAAATGATTGAAATCTATTAGCTGAACGAGAAAAAAACTGCTCTGTTTCAAGAAAAAGAATTTAGTATTTTTAAAACCAAATAATAACATTTTGTAAATTACACCAATTTATTTGTATGCGTAGTCATTTATAAAGTTTTTTGCCAATGTATCATCGAAAGTAGGTAAATTACAAATTATCACGAACTTGAATTAAAGTGTAAGTGAGAACGTGAGAGGACATTTCATTGAGGATAGTTCTGGAATTTTCTTTGACACGCTTCTGATTATAAAAATCGCGCATCGTTTCTTCTGAATGGATAAGGCATAAGCATCACATTAGCGATGGTATTGGATTGAGACCTCGCAATGTAAAGCTATGGCGAGTTACCTTTCTGAAAATGGTTTTTTATTTGCCAATGTATAAAATGACTTGCCAATGTATAAAATGACTAAACCTCATTTTTTCTCAACTGAGATTTTCAGAAATAAAACGACTTGCAGACAACGCTCGTTTTGAGAAAACTGAATGTCTAGATTAAAAAAACTGGTTTTAAACATTATTTTCCTTGACTGAGTAAGGTATGTAGTAACTAAATCTTAGCAGATACATTCAAATTATATGTTTCAGATTTCAGTTTAGTGTTACATATTATGTTGAAATTGCATACATACAGACATTTAATATGTATATATCTAAGGCACAAGAAGGTAGTTTCGTATCCATCACGCAAACAAACGTGCAGTAACATAGAGTATTATGTCGGTTTAAGATAAGAACAATAGAATATCTTGCCCACGAGAGTCGTATGAATAAGACTTTAGATTTCTGCGTCCGCTGCATCCATAAAGAAACGAGAAAACCATTGGAAAGTGAATACTTAATAGTTTGTTTGATAATTACATAGATACGATGTATATTAAGGTATTAGTAGATATATTGCGATTTGAAACATAATTAAGTACCGTATATCGATTAAGTTTTGTCCGTGGACGTTGTCCAATAATGTGTAGTATAGTTAGTGAAGAAATTCTCTTTTTCTTATGTACTTGTGCACATTGTAAGTGATTAATTAGAGAGCCTTGCGAATGAAAATAGTTACACGGAGTACTGTTTGCTAGTCGGTTAAACAATAGCATTCTTAAGGCTGTGTACGACAGTACGACGTAATGTGAAAACGGTAACCTTTATGTGGAATAAGCGGCCTAACGTAATGTTTCATATCGTTCGTCGGGAATCTCTGGGGTCTGGAGGGAATTTCGCTTAGTTTATCGATACTTTAGTAACGTTACGTGCGTCGTTGAGCGAGGTCCGTCTCTTTTCTATTGATTATATCACTTATTCATGTGTATTTTTAGATGTATCGTGTAAGTATTTGATGTTCTATCGTGTTGTAACGGCGCATTACTGTAGGTATTCCAAAAAAGCATAGAGAGTGCACTTTCTTCGGAGTTCTTACCAAAGTTATGATTATTTAAACCAAAAAATAAGGGTACCAATTGGATTTCCATAAGTGCCAATCACAAATCAAAACCGTGGGACGGTGGCCACTTAACTCGACGCTGCCTGTACGTAGCTAACATAATAATAACAATCTATAACTCTCGCTATTTCGAAGGTGTAAAATACTCTGTAGTGAATCGACTCCGCCTGTCCGGTCTGTTATGATTTTTGGAGAAAGTGCGATAATGACAGCTTACAAATCTCTCTCAGTTAATTGTTTATTATGTAATTAATAATTATAATACACGAATTTTATTGTAAATATTCATTGTTGGGTTTGATGAGAGTTCGATAATTGTTTTAAAGTTGAACCGCCCACGCTTTAATTATTTACTTTAGAAGCATGAATGTGTTTTTAATTTTGAATGATTGATGAATAGTTATTGCCATAAAGGTGCCAGTTGGCTGCCAGTATCTCAATGAGTTAAGCTTTTAATGACTTAATCCTAGCGCACGTTACACCTACTATTTAGTGATAGATTCAGTTCAACACCTAGCAGGTGGAACATACAAATATTCAACCTTAACAACCACAAAAAACATATTAAAATTTTGCAAAGAACTAATTAAAATGCAAATGACTTAAAAAAATCTATTTATTCGAGTAAATTAGAGCAAAATGGGCAGTGTTGGAGCCTTGACCCCTCGCGTGTGGAGCGAAGGCGCGGCGCGACGCGGAAGGTTGGTGCTCGGCCGACCGCGACGTGCACTCCTGCGCAGAAAGTGTTTGTCCTTGCCGTACAGCGTGTAACCTTTACCCCTGAAACAAAAACAGACGATTAATTCATTAGGCTCTAGCTAGATGATTGATAACTTTCGGCACGCAATGAGGAAAATGTTGGATGCCAATAAAAGTGTGATTGACACAAAAACACTGTTCGCAAGTAAGGAATGTTTACGTAATTACTTACTCGTAAACTAACTAGAAGTTTACAAGTTTTATCTCTTGTGTTTAGATTCCAATTTACTTTTGGTTTCACCAGGAAAAGGAATGATTTTTTTTTTAAATGAATTAAAGGCTATGCGATTCTATGTAACTTCCATTCATCACAAAAAAAAGCGGCCATGTGCGACTCGGACTCGCACAAGAAAAGTTCCATCATCATTTCAGCCGAAAGACGACACTGCTGAAGTCCACTGCTGAACATAGGCTTCCCCCAAAAGGGGGTTTTGGCATAGTCGCCACGCTTGGCAGGCGGGTTGGCGATCGCAGTATGGTGTTAAAATGCATAGAGAACGCTGCTGCTACCCATTCTCTAGTAAGTTCTTTACGTCCGGCACCACACGCACAAAAGAAAAGGTTCCATACCACCGTACAATATTTAACACTACATATTTCACGTTTAACACGTTTGTTGTATGAGGACCCCCTTTAATTTTTAACATTATTTTACTTTTTAATTTTTTTTTATGGCGACTATAGTACCTAATACATACTCTGTGAAAATTTCACGTGTCTACCTATTAAGGTTCAAAATATACCTTAGTAATAGGGTTTCGTTGGCACCCTTAGAATTATCATCATCATCATCATTTCAGCCGAAAGACGTCCACTGCTCGACATAAGCCTCTCCCAAAGGAAGGGAATTTGCCATAATCGCCACGCTTGGCAGGCGGGTTGGCGATCGCATTATGGTGTTAAAATGCATATAGAACGCTGCTGCCCATTCTCTAGGAAGTCCCTTAGTCGCCTTTTACGACACCCACGGGAAGAAATAGGATAGTGCTATTGTTTACGTCCAGCACCACACGGTACCCTTAGAGTACAGAGCCCTAATAAACATCAAGTAGCGAAGATTTTAACTAGGTAGGTACTAAAATAAATTGTTGTTTTAAGATTTTAGAAGCTTATGAAGGAATAAGTCACTCCTCCACTCACCCTCGTTATGAATTTACTGAAGAAATGAATTAAGCGAACTAGAAAAACAACAATACAGATCTAATAAATTGATAAGTACCTATACTTATCAATTTATTAGATTCAATTCCGTATAAAAACTTGTGACACACTTGTGTCTTAGACGATAAATGAATACTTTACAGTACCCTCTACCATCTGTAGTCGTACATATTTCTTGATGGGTGGTTGGGTAATTCAATCAATCAATTTCGTTTTATATAGTTACGACATGATAATCATCGTACGTTAAAAACACTTGCTTCTCAAATGGTTAAAGTACTTAAAAATAAACATCAAGCTATAGAAGATTTCTCGGTGTTTTTGTTATTAAGCCCGGCAATGATAAACGTTGGAATTTTAGGGCATAAAAAAAATAGGTTTAATAATTTTCAACACATTTGGTCAAAAAATGAATTTACGAAGCCTTTAAACATTGTTCGAAAGTTAAAAATTACGCACCATACAACGGAATGTGCGGTAAAATAGGTACTATCACCTAAGTACGTGTTTTACCGCATCCTTCGTTGTATAGCACCGTGCGTATCCTTTACGGTTTTTTTAATTTCCATAAAAAAATATATAAGAGAATTCCACCAAGGAGTTTCACATTATGATAGTTAATAAGCTGAATTATCTAACCTCCTTAGGAGCGCTTTTGCTCATAACGTTTACCTCACTTTATTATTAAAGATAAAATGAGACCAAAGATGTAGTACTGATTTTCACCACGCGCACGTGGTGCATTCGCGCCATTTTCATATTAGAAACGTCAAAGATTGTTGCGATTTTCCGACTGATATATAAAAACAAAATAATAATGAGTTCAAGCGAGGAATCCGATATTAATATGGAACTCTAAGATATGGAATCTACTCCATCTGACATCTTGAATGAGGCGCAAATTGCAGAAAATGGTCTCTTGCCGCCAAAACTGCGAGAGTGCTATTTAATCATTTACAATAATTTTATATCATGGACGACTCGAAGAAATACTCAATCATTCTCTGAAAATATTTTGATGGCTTGTTTCCTTACCTATTTGTACTGTTTTCTCGCAATTAGCTAGTGTGGTAAGTTGGTTTTTACAAACTCGTGACTATGGTAAGCCCTCGACTTCATCTCGGCAAAACCAACTTACCGCATTAGTATCATAAATAACTATTTATTATAGGTAGATCGATAAATAAACGAGGATTTCCGGTACATAATAGTATTTCATAAAAGGATAAAACATTAAAAATAGTTCACTTTGAATGATTCTTTTGCAGATCTTGAATTTGTAAAGAAAGTTGATTGTGTTAATAACTTACTATATAAATAATAAATATTATCGGTTGCCAATCTACTCTACCGAATCGGTAGGTGATCATCGATTTTAAATTTATTCTCTAGGTATAAAATCAATTCATCTTGCATCTTAATGATCATTTTGTTAGAATAAAGAAATTTTCATAGCTAATATTAATGACTACTGAGAAAATATCGTTAGGTACGTTAATTTCAGTTTAGGTATTGACAAAAACAAAAATGATGTAAAACTGTGCGGTCTGTTCGTCTGTCAGGGTTTGCTTAACATAATATAAAGTAATATGAAACTTTACCTTTCCAATTTAGTATCTTTAAGTTACTGAACAATGCCGCATGTTACACATATTTGTATATGCATAATCATTTAACCTAGTTTTGATAACCCAGTTTAATTAAACTTCTTATTCAATCAAAATCAAAAGTCATTTATTCAAACTAGGCTGAGAATCAGCACTTATCGAACGTCAAAAATTACATGAGACGGTCCCCCAAAAACGCCCACCCGTCACCACTTCCTAGTGCTTTAGCTGGGAAGAAGAAGTGGCGCAACAAACTCCCCAGCAGCACAGCTGTCTGTTCAATTGCTTTTGATTTCACTTTAGAGTGTTTTTCTATTTAGGTACTACATATATTATATTACCATCATATTTCATCATATTTATAATTAAACCTTTGTTAGCTAAAGTTGAGCAGTGGTGGCCTAGAGGTATTGACTTACGATTTGTAGGTAGTACGTTCGAACCCCAACAGGTGCTTTACTTTGAGTTAATTATTTCAATACCACTGCTCTCAAAACAGTGAAGGAAAACATCGTGAGGAAACCGGCATACCATAGAACCAAAAATTCGAAGATATGTGACATCTATCAATCCGCACTGGGTCCGCGTGGTGGAATACGGCCCACTCCCTCTAACAGAGAGGACGCCTGTGTCCCAGCAGTGGGATCAGCATAGGCTGGTTATGCTAGCTAAAGTTTCTTTAGTTAATCCATTTATATTATATATCAACTAGCTTTTGCCCGCGGCTTCGCTCACGTTACTTTTGAATTTGACAATCAATTCTGGTTGTACTTTGCTTGTAATAATATAATTCAATCATGATTCGAAATACAGGTGGCGCCATGTATTATCATTAGAACGTTATTGTTGTTTTCCTCGGGAACAGTACTTTTTTTCGGGATGAAAGGTACCCCCTATGTCCGTTTCTGTGCACCAGACAACATATACGCACAATTTCAGGATGATCGGTTGAGTGGTTTAGGCGTGAAAAGGTAACAAACAAACAAACTTACTTTCGCATTTATAATATTAGTTAGGATGACAAATACATAGAACATTTTTGTGTTGATAACGTAATTGTTTCCGAAATCTAATAATTGTACGATACGAGATACGCGCACTCGTCTTTTAAAGGTTGTAGCGTGACTAATCTCCACATTAAGCTTAATATGTAGAAATACACTCAAATCAAACATACGTATGAAGTGTTCCGTAGTAGTGCATAAACGCAGGCACACATACACAGCAGACGGTGGTTTTTGTCGAATATTAGAGTCGAAGAAACCGCCGAATACCGCTAGCAGTGCCGTCGGTTATTGCTCTCGGATTCCGCAACAAATTAACATGTATTCGGTACGTCTACATTTTATACCTAGTAATCTTACTTTAAATACGTTTTTTAACTGCGTGGAAAATTTTCTGATAAGTATTTTAATGTGAAGGTAAAAATGCACTTATCGCTTATGTGAATCCATTATTTCAATGTGCTTTATTAATATAATTATAATATAATTTAAGGAGAGGCCATTATTCTCTGTAAGTATGTCGACAATCAGGCTGCCGTGTAAGAGGAGAACTAGGACGGGTCGTTTAGCATTTTGCACTAACTTACTTTGTTTGTTTGTTTGGCCGCTAGGAAGTGGGTCCTCCTATTAGAGGTATAATGAGGACATGCACGTGTAGGCAGCTTTTTGTTTTACATCCTGAACGCTACTCTTACCGCTATTACTAAGTTTTTCCTCAATGTGAAGTCGTGTTGGCACAAATCATTATATCCTGACCGCATGTCACTTGTTGCTACTTGCATATTTTACGTTACTCGAGCTTCGTTGTTGAGTTCCGACGAGTTGTCTGTCTCAACATATTTAACATTCTAATAATAGCAGTAGGAAGGGAGTTTTGGCTTGTCACCCAGCATTAATATAACTGGATTGGGAAAAAATTATAACAGGCTAGAAAAAGTTGTGCAACCGACTCCCCGGAACTATACGAATCGAATACAAACACAATATGAAACGATGCAGCATACTGCATTATTTTATTTTGTTTGTCACGAAGTCATTCGAAAATTATGCTGATATTATGAGCAATTAATTTGGCAATTTCATTTTCTAACCCATAATTTAGTTGGAACCTGTTCATTATTATAATGAAATCCGAATAGAATTCCATTAGTTTATCTTCGTACGATAAGCAAATTAATATACAGTGTAAAAAAATGTAAACCTCTAGCTAAAATTCTAACTAGTCACAAAATCAAAAACAGGTTTGTTGTTGGAATATTCTATGATAGAGTGCAAGTGAAAGTCATGATTGTACATATAAATAGTTCCGGTTTATCTTAGTTTTTACCATTAATTAGTGAGTCGTGCTTAAGGCGAAGAATTATGTATTTAGACCATAAATGTATGAGGCTTAATTTCAAATCCTCATTCGCGGTTCCCAGGCTCCCGCCTGCGCCCGTAGCCGAAGCAGGTCGTAGCTTCGTAGAGCCGTAGCTCGTAGCCATTCCCACTTCTACATTGGATTGGCCTATTAATATTTACTTCTAACCAAAAAACCTGACGTTTTTACTTAATATAAATTGTAAATGCAAGTGCTATTCATAAGAATTTTGATAATGATCTGTTTCTATAAATGGATAAGATAGTATTAATGATACAATAACATTAATTAACATTTTAATTAATACCATAAAAAGCACAATGATTCATCTGTTGTGCTACAAATCGATCTCAGCAAGAAATAATAATAAGAGTACAAAAGCACGCGTCGATTGAGATAATGACATTTCAAACGTCCTTCAGTGACACTTGGACGCGGAAATTAAACGGCTAAATTACTACCTACAGTCAAGTGCAGAACCGAACTAGCAGTATCACAATATTACAATACATATCAGCAGGTAATGCTAATTGTACTATTGTATAAAACGACACTGTGTCATAATTCAATTTGCCCACTAAACTCAATTTTCTAAACATCAGTCCATGAGCTCAGTTCTATTATTATTCAGTCAATTCCGACATTTGTTTTCAGGGGCCTAGCTCTGTACGTGCTTTGAATTAGATATTAGGAAGTATAAAATCATGCAAGCAGCATCTCAGACGTCCTTGTGAGTTATTTCCTGTATCATAATTTTGCCCAGATATGTACGAAATTTGCGCAAAAATAAACGAGTTAAGGAACTTCATGTACGCACGTAATTGAATGCAGTTGTAGTCACGTATACAATGTTCGGTGCTATTGTTTGTTGTAGTTACTGAGCGTCCTGCGTCACATGTAGCGGGTCTGTGGATAGTACACATAGGCAGTCGATGTCAGGACTAGGTCCACAATACACGGTTGTGTTCCAGCAGCGCGTTGCTGAACAAAAACTCCATTAATGTCATTTAATCCGAGCTGTCGAGCGTGGGATTACAAGAGTAGTTTTAGGTATAAATTAAATTTTAATTCACATTGTACTTTTCCAGTAGTTCGACTGACCTTCATGTCTTAACGATAAAACCGGAGCATTTCAAGGAAGTTTACCTAAATATACCTACATTTTTTGTCTTTGAGAAGTTAGTTGCATATTGTTTACCTGAGCTATGAAGATAAATCTGTTTAATACTATGGAAGGTAGTTGCGGTTACACAGGGACAAGATCGAGTGCTGTGGTGAAACTTAGGTGGGGTCTGAATCGTGGACTCGAAAGGCTTATAAGCATCCTAATCGACTGGCAATGCATAGGCATGGTGTGACTCCAGAAACAATTTCAATTAGAAAACACTTTTCTTGAATAAACCTTGTGTTTGTGTTGAAGTTACACACGTTTCTTTATCTAATCCATAGAATGACAATTCAAAAGTCTCAGATGATAAAGATTATTGTTAATAATTACGTGTTATTCATAATGCCGGTAACATAAAGTAACGTTAACTACCTTCATTTATTCCCTCACAGTGAGTATGAAGCCTTATCTGGCTTTGTCATTATTACAATACTAAAAACGCGTCCCAGATGAATCTGCAAAATGAATAAAACCGCAACTGTGGTATCCAATTAAGTGGATTGCTAATAAAAGTGAAATCGAAGCGAGTGCAGTGGCCGCACGGCTGCGCGGCTGAGGCGGGCGCTGCGCACGCCGAGTCGCCGACGACGGCGACGGCTCACACCACCGCCGAGTACACACTTATCGCACGGTGCAGACATTTGTTCTCAATCTCAACGTGCACTTTTATTCTTTGTGTACAACTGTACACGTACAATGTATTCAGATACTGCTCAAAAATTCAAAACAATCACTGAGGGCCATTCAAACTGATAGCACTTTTGTGTTCACTTGAAAGTATTTTTATGATCGCGGCCGTGTTTCGAATCTATTCTTTCGATTTCAATTCGCGTGGGACGAGCTACCGGACCGGCAATAAACCTCCTATAATATTGATATTTAATTTCGAAACATCGCTAATAAGAAAGGTTAAAGCCACCTATTATGATGCTTTTCTATTGTCTGGTGCCTAAATATTTACAGTTAACCGAAATATCTCGGCTAAGTCGAACATTATTTTAATAGGAAGAATTTCACAGATTATAATTTTGTATGTTAGTTTGAACATATTATTATGTATGCATGGAATTTGTATTTTATTTAATGCACTTTTACAGATTAAATTAACAATTAGTTGGATTACGTTTCTTCGTGTTCCTTATTAGTGGCGGCATCTTTGAGATATGAATAGCTTGTACCTATTTCCTACCGCAGGGGCTTGCTTATGGGGGTCGAACGATCAAGTTAAGCTACGCTTGCCACGGTTGGTCCGTGCATAGGTGACCATCTTTACATACCAAGACTCCTACATGCCTCGGAAAGCATGTTAAGCCGTTGGCTGTTATTTGTAGATCTTTGACAGTTGTTACGGGTCGTCAGAAGCCCGAAAGTCTGACGATTAGTCTTACCAAGGGGTATCGTGTTACCCAGTCACTGGGTTGTGGAGGTCAGATAGTCAGTCGCTTCATGTAAAATACTGGTATCAGCTCCATCCGGTTAGACTGGAAGCCGACCCCAACATAGTTGAGCAAAAGGCCGTGTAAATGTACTTCATCATCATCATTTCACCCACAAGACGTCCACTGCAGGACATAGTCTTCCTCCAAAGGGGGTGGGAGGGGTTGCCATAATCACCACCCTTGGCAGGCGGGTTATCGATCGCAGTATGGTGTTGTTAAAATGTGTAAGGAACGCTGCTGCCCATTCTCTAGTAAGTCCCTTAGTCGCCTTTAAATCGCTGTCGTTTTTAAATGTACTTACATGAAATGATTTGGTGCTTTCTCAGACGGTGTTTGATCAAACAAATAAATAACCATACATGTTGTATTATAATGAGCAAATATTTGTAAGTTTAAATATTAGCAGATACGTACATTATGTATAGCTAATTTACCAAACCTACTTTTCTAACGATACGTACTCTGCGAACTTATTTCATTTGTCTTCCATCTTAGCGAATGCCCGTAATTGATCAATTACAAGAGTAATGCAATTGTAGAGCATAGCAGCTGAACACGTTTGCCTGGTTAACATAGAGTAGCCCCGTTTATTTGACTTACATCTTTTGAGAAGAAAATGGTTAACTCATTTTCTTTTCACGCTTCTGTTATAATGTTTTAATATATATTCTTCATTGTACCTAACAACTAATTTTGTACGAGTATGTTAATTAATACCCAAACCGCTATCCCCCCTTTATAACTAACTGAATAACTTCAGTCGCTAACCTAAATCACTCTTACCCTCATGAGCTATATTAATTTAGGGCATTTTTACGCGGGGTGGGTCAGGTAGAAAGGTTCCTATCATTTTGATTTAGTTTTCATATTCAGTTATCCGGACTAATGGAATTTCGACTGGACTTTTTAGGCATAAAGTGATAGGTATGGATGGGTTAGCTTTAAGTCGGACTGAACTTAGTATTATTCGCCATCAGGGAAACTGAGACGTAGACATTTTTTTAATAATAATAATACCTAATCGTTTTTAGATGAAAGAGTCACATTCACAATAAACAAGGCACATTTACAATAAATAACTTATCAAATAGAGCACAGTTGCTTATTTGCCTGAATTAGGTAGAACCTGTGCTTCAACATGGAGTATTTAAGGTTCCTATTCGGAAGACGTGTGATGTGGATACACTTTTTCTGTTCCCATAATTAACATGAATGTGGTAAACATTCCTTTTTAAAGGGCTATCGACGACATAAACTTTAAAGTGTTGTTAACGTAGACAGTGCGAGGGGCGTGCGAAGTGGTCGAGGGGCGAAGTGCGAGACTCGCGCGCAACATGATTTATCGCGCGCTTAGATCCGGTTCGCGCCACCAGTGCTACCCACGCCAAGCTTTGCTCTATTATCACGCCGAAATGATCACTCTGTGCTCTGTACAATTATATTATTCGCTTGCTTGTGTTACTTGTGATCGATTACGATATTTTCTAAAATATTAAGATACAATACAACAGAAACACTTTCGTTTACGAAAGCTCTGATTAATTGAACATTAGAAAAATATTTTTCAAAATGTTAAACTCATCAATTTAGTCTCAAGTTGCATGGCTGATAGTGAAAAATAAACAGTCTTGTAGATATCAAAAAGTCTTAGGTAAGTACTTTAACGTTTGAAGTCTGGCAATAATAATACGTAAACGGTACAAAAACCACGAATGTTGGTCAAGTATCTCTTTTAGTACTTTCTTCAAATAAATAGCTGTGAATTGATGTATTAGTTGAAATGTAAATAACTGTAGATATTTTTCACATTATAGAATGATATGTTTGTTCGTCTTGTCTATTAATATGAAACTAGTGGGGCGTGACAAGCTTTGAAACGAATCGAAAGTGTTTGGGTATTTTTTTGAAATCTTATTACCCAAAACAATTCTGTAATAACATGTTTGATTTATATATATTTTAATGAGTTCTCAAAGCGTAGTAAGTTTTACTTTCTACTTCTGTCAAAACAACAAGTTAGCAATATTTCATATTGTTCATACTTGTCAATATTTTCATCCAGGTCGTTGAAGTAACAGCAAAAGAGTGGAATTCTCTACCTGCATCTGTGTTTCCGAACGCATACAATCCTAATCTCTTCAAAGTTAGAGTGAACAGGCTTCTTCTGGGTAAGCTCACTCAATCGTCGACTTTGTCTTTGTCACCTCTGCTCTAGACTAAGGTCAAGATTACCCATCATTAAAAAAAAGGTAAAGTAAAATGCCTGCGTAGTTACATAATATTTTTAATTTAAACTATTTTAATAGCTATGTTGTTTTCCAAAATAAACCTTTTCTTCTTGACTCGTTAAAAATCATTTCTATTCTGTTCATCAGAGGAGAAACAAAACCTAGGTATCTAGTGCTTTGCCTGGTTGATATGTTCCGGGTGTCTCAGTGATATCATTAGGCGGCTGAGCATGATGGCTGCTCCGTGGCGGCGGAACACGGCGAGTCGGCGACATACCGTCACGCCATAGCCCGCGTTTTGTAACACACTACGACTCCAGTCCGCTTTACGTAAAATACTTGCCATTTTCTTTACATCGACGATTTTATTTGAGCGTGAGAATGCTGAAATTTCAGCTATTGCTTGATGATTTTGTTTATTGATTAACCGGTTGAATCGAAATTCAACCGTATCTTGATCCCTTTCATTTATGTCATTGTTGCTGTTCACAATGAAATTGTTATAATTTTCTTACATACATGGATAAATTTTCTATCTCGACAGATCAGATACCAAGTTCTTTGTTTGGGTATTTTTACTAACCGCAGACGATAGTTTTGAAGCACTTAGAATCAAGAGCAACGAGATGAAAAAATAAATAAATGAAACTTAATAAATCTCACTTGATCCTATTTTAGCTGAAAAAGAAAGTCTGAAATGGCTAATGAACATGATGGCTCACACTTATGTCAAATAAAAACCGCACTTCTGCTTATTATCTAGACAAATCACGATTTGTCTGATGCGATTCTCACGCCACTGGCAGTGGCCTATAATGAGTCACTAGACGGTGTGGCGTGGCGCTCTCGTGGCGTGTGTGTGGCGTGCGTGCGCGCACTGCTGACTTCGTGTTATGGTTAATGTTAGCTTGCATCACACGCAGCGCGGACGATGACGCCGAAAGAGACAACGAAGGAAAGTCGTGATGAAAACCTTACATTAGCGTTCACGTTTGTATTTTCATAATTACAGTTAAAAATTACTACAATAAAAGTTTTTATTATTGAAAATTAAGTTTCGCAACATTTTAAATTGTTATTTCAGTAGTTCATTAACAAAGAAAGTTGAATTTATAATGTTTGATCGTCACCGCTTTGTGCGGTGAGGCAGTGCTTGCCGCCTGCGCACTGCGCACACGTTGCGCCTGTCATGGTTATTGATTGACCAATTGAACTCGAACGTCTCATTATTTGTTTGAAATTTGTGTTGTGACAGAGATAATTGACAGACATGTTGCTAAAATGGCGTTTTATGGTAAAGATAACAATCAAATTTATATTTTGGGAAAGTTAGTTATAAACTGCTTTGTGGTTATTACTCAAATAGGTTATTTATTTATTTGTTAACCATGATTTAAAGCCTACACATCTGCAAGTAATTTAAATGTATTTTAGGGCGATAGTCATAATCATAAAACCTTTTTGGATTCTAATAAAAAAATCACTTAAAAAGTTATAAGACCATTTTCTCACAAAAAAAACAGACAAAAAAAGGAAACTATAGTCACCAGAAAGCCCACGTATAGACTTATAATAATATATTATCGTGTGAGCACAAAAACAAAAAACACATCGGCTTAATTAAAGTAAGAAGCAATATAAATACTAGGTTTGCAATTATATAATATGACTGAAATAATAGAGAAAATAATACAACAATCAAAAACAAATAATAAACCTACTTGAAAAATACGATATACCTACGAAAATATACGATATTATGTAATTTATTACGTTTTTATGTTATTATTATAACCTTCTTTTTCTACTACATCGATGAATCATTAAAGAATCGGCAAATTATAAATGTAGGTAAGTGCGTTGAGTTTGATTGATGCCCGTGGAACTAATCGGAGTTAATTAAATTCTGTGTACATACCTAACACAAGACTCTTATCATACAACAGTGCACATACAGACTCTTCTATACATCACTAATGCCATTGATATTTTAATTAGCCTCATTGATTGTAAACACTCCATTATAAGATAG
This sequence comes from Tiliacea aurago, assembly GCA_948098905.1. Lineage (NCBI taxonomy): Eukaryota > Metazoa > Arthropoda > Insecta > Lepidoptera > Noctuidae > Tiliacea > Tiliacea aurago. The sequence goes on along the minus strand of OX402578.1, from coordinate 13,874,879 downwards.
TCATTACTATGGATGGACTTGAAAGCCGTTTGTTATAAGCATTCTTCATCTTTAACAGCTCAACGATAAACATAGTACAGTAGTACATGAAGCAACCTATTGAACTTTTTAATTATTGTTATTCGTATGAAGGGTCAACAATTTTATTATGCAGAGACAAATTTTTGTGCAATATTACTAAACCGACTTTTATGAACAAGAACAAAACAATAATTATAAGTTTATGAACATAATATAACGTTATACTGGTTTCTTTTGGTATTAATATGTTTTATATCCACAATTTAATTAATATAAACGTGATCTGATATTAATAAAACGTTAATGTTCCCATAAACAATGAAGCCTGTGACGAGGTTTCTCAGAAAATAAGCTCCACTATAGACTTTAACGACAATTCAGCAATACAATCAATGTACGGAAAACAATTAAATACTTAATCGTGTGAACTATATTACGTCATAAACTTCTAATTTGTAATTAAACATAACTTTCTAAGTAGTAAACCCAAGATGTACCTATAACAATCTCTAATACTAGCAGCATTTAACAAACGCAATTAAGCCCAAAATCCTCATTAGGTTATAGGTGTAATAATGTAATTTGCCAGTCTGGAGGTAAGTAATTAGCGTGAACTACCGCGAGTGTACGCGAGTCGCTCCGCCACCGCGTCGCTGCCGGTATCGGCACCGTTTGCAACTAATGTAGACTTAAATTATCTCGCCGAAAAGAAAAAGTGTACCAATTGAGCTGTGTAAAAGCTAGACGTAAATCAAATTGAAGATGCCCGATAAAGTGGATAATAATTAGTGGAAGACGTGAAAGCGTTGGGAGAAAAATTCGTGAGAGTTTGTGTTAGTGTGATTGTGCATTTGGTGAGGAACATCCGGCTGAGGCGCGAGGCACGAGCGGTCCGCGGGCTCGTGGATATAGGCAACCATCGACACACGGTATTAAATGCTATGAACATTTATATTCTTAATCAAATATTCATTATAATACATGATATTTTTAGGGTTCCGTACCAAAATGGTAAAAAGGAACCCTTATGGTGAGACTAAGTATGTCTGTCTGTCATTTTTTTTAGGCGCATAGTTTCAGACTTTTGATGAAAAATGTAAAAAAAAAATGCCGCCCCCCCCCGTATCTCCGAAGTTTTCATGGATAAAAATCTGAAATTATTCTATGTGATAGAAGTTTATGTAAAGATTAAAGGAAAAATAAAAAGATGTCTCTAAATAGCACAGTTTTTCAGAAATCATCAACATCATATTATATATACGTACGGAACCTCCGGTGCGCGAGTCCGACTCGCTCTTAACCGGATTTTTTTCATATTTTAACTCCAATAATAATAAATATAAAATCATTTTATTTCAGGCATTTGTACATACAATATATTATATACACATTTCACCCATAGTGACTACATGTCATACATAAGCATTAGGTATTTTAGTAACCAATGCTCTAACTTGAACATCTAATTAAAAGTCTCGGCTTTTCGAGATAGACACGCAACGAATACATTAACGTCTCATCAGATATATTCGTTTAAAGTATTTACAAGAGTACAGGCTGCATTAGTGTGTCATGATACATATTCTAATTGATGTCCCTTAAGTTTACGAGCAGACCAACAAAAATTCCAAAAACGGTATTACTGTTACCTATTAAGGGCTTGAACAAGCCTCAGACTCAACCCACCAACGATCCTCGATACTTCGTACAAGGAGATAGGCACTTAATTGGGAGCGATTCACCATTTGCGAATATATTGAAACGATCAAGATGCATGTTCCATTAGAGATGATCCTCCATTAAGAATTAAGACTTGATCACACACACTAATCTCGGAGACCTTTTGAATAGATAAATACTGTTGATGAAGATACATACTATGATAGTTCTGAAAAACATTTTCCAGAAGCGTTCTTTATTGTATTGTAACTTGAAATTTACTGTAAAACAAGCTAAAATTTAAGTTAATAGTGATAACGTTTTTGCAGTTACAAGCTACACAGATCCTGCTTGGAAAAAATAATTCATTGCAAGTTGTACGTTTTATTAGAAGTAACTATACAGAATATATCACGAGAAACTTATCCCATACGGGCTTCGCAATCCCACATGCTTTTGTAAAATCAATATAATTGGCAAAAAGCATATAACATGTTTATGCTATGTTTAGTCACTGGTGCAAGATATCACGATTTAAATGATAATGTCCGATGTTTATTGGTGTTATTGTGCATAGTAACAGCGCATTAAGCAGTTGCAATGATGACGATGACATTTAGACGCGTGTAATATGCATCAGTTCTGCTATATTGAACTTTCTTATGCAAATGTATTTTTGTGATGATATATTTATTAATTGGTTAATTGCCAATTAATATTTTATAATCTTGTTATTTACTATGTTCTTTGCTAGCGATTGAGGAAAATGTTACTAATTCTAACACATAAACGGCTTGTCATCTCACAGAAAGTGAAATCACATGGCGGGCTTAAGCTGCGAGAGTCAGAGGTTAAACACTAACTATCTTTATGTTAATAAACGTTATTGAAATCAAATTAATGTCATAACTAGTTTCAGGATGATGAATAAACTGGCATTTGCAATAAATAAATAATTATCTATTGATAAATTTTAACGTGTCACAGAATTTTATTGCATTCCGTGGCATTGAGTTGGTGCATCGGCAGTACATAATAGACATAATATTTGTCATTATAAATTGTTTTAAATTATTTGTTTATTATTCATAAACATTAAATTCATTATAAATACCTATTCTTTACCTGTGTGTGTATCTATGTAGTATGTACCTACGTTGTTTCGAACAAATAAATGATCTATCTACAAGTGTTGGAAAAAAATTATTCGTGAAGACTTTTCAAAAGAAAATAATTATTAGGTAGGTACTTGAATTTCTATTTAAATGTTTTATTACGATCTTGATATGCCACCAATAAATTCATGGTTAGAATGTCAGGTTTATTAATGGATTTTTCCTACAATCTACTATTACATCGGCGCTTATTGGCTTATCCGGTTATTGATTGTTGCGATGTAGGCTAGATTACTTCTTAAAATATTTTGCAAACAGTTGTTTGGTTATCAACTTTTTGTTTACAATAATCCTTTGTACTTAAATTTTAATTATGTCATTTCGCTTTGTATTTTACTGTGTGTACATAAATAATAAAACAAATAAATAAAAATAATGTGGAGGCCTAAAATGGACGCTTTGGCAAAACCATAATATGATCTGCGTACAGTTTTGTATGGAGTTTCGTAAAATGGTCCACAAATTATGAATTGTTATACTGAAGTCTAATGTCAAATAGCAGCTGTCAAACAGATGAATTGCGGGCTGTATGAATTGTACGCAGATCATATATTATGATTCTGCTAAAGCGTCCATTTTAGGCACCCTGTTCATTTGTTTAGAATATACAATATACAGAGTATCCATATTTCACTATAACATGCGAAATAAATAATTCTACATCTAAAGTCTGTAATCTTATCTTAAATCAGGCACTCTCACTTATATTGGAATTTACCATTACGATCCACCTAGATATTATGCAGAAGCGGGGCAGCGATCAGCCGCCCACGGCGCGCGGCGACGGTACCTAGGTACAGTCACGAGCACTAATATGTTAGCAAGTTTACTTAGCAACTTTTAAAAGTGATTTCCTTCAACTATATTGATTGTAATTTTATTTTACTATGAACACTGTATTTTAGAACCCAAACTATTTTGAAATCGATCTTTTCTCAAAGTTGGCAATCGTTAATCCACGAGAAAATCGGTTTTGAATTTTGCTAAGTGTTTACATATTTGTGCTCATGACTGTACATACATTGTACGTACATGCTCGTGATTCAAAAATTTTTGTACAACTAAAGTATAAAAATACTAGCAGTGACTCGCTAATGTACCGTTACACTGCCGGATTCAATGAGTCTATGGCTGAATACCACTTGTAACAACTTCTTGGATATCGAGTTCTCTATACACAATACGAAAACGTGAATAGTTTGAAGGGTATACCTAGATAGAAAATATATGATAGCTGCAATGTATTTTTGAGCATGCAGAATAATATCTACAATAAAACTGAATTTCAGTGAGAAGAGAGCGATTATTTAGTTATTTAACAGTTTATGTACACATGTATATACAGACAAGAAGAAAGGAACAGAAAAACTACGTACAAAGGAGATGCTTATTTCTAAAGAAATTTCTTCCAGCGTACCTGCGACAGGAAAGTGTACGAAGAGATGTAGACTAGATGATGATGTAGATTAAGTGAAATACTAATGTGTAAAAGACAAAGTTATATCGAAATTCTCTTGATATTAAGGTAGGCTTAATATATTGGAAGAATAAAATGAAATAATGCAACGTTATTATGTAGAAGTTAACCGGCATCGTAGTTAATAGAGCCCTAAACTTTATGCCCGGAGCGTTTATTGCGTCCATAATAGAGTGAGCGCTCTGCTTGCGGTCTCGACCTTTTAGCCGTAGTAATTATTGTTTAATATTACGGCAGTAGGTAGCCGACGTAACTCCTGTTCTGTGACAGGTAGTACTTAGCTACCGGTAAATATTATGCAACGAGCCGGACGCAACACAATGTTAAGTGCATTATATCTATATGATACCGCGCTTCGTGACTCGCCCGATCCTGATCACAGGCGATGGCGGATGTGTCCGCAATGTCATGATATATCACGAGTAAAAATGTAGGTATTCATAGCAGGCATTTATACAGCGTTTGCGGTAAACACATATATTACAGACATTAGTGTGTCTTGGAAGGTGTCTTGATAGCTTTGACAATAATAAAGTAGAGAGTACTAGGAACACATCAGCTAGAGGCAACAGATCTTCGTAATGTGAGCGGTCATCACAGCCGCCTTTGTACGAACGTGTAACTAACATTGCGACGAGGTTAAAGGTAAACACGTAAAAGCAATACAATTATTATCATCCGTTTACATTTAAGGAGTTGATACAATCGATCAGGAAGTTTATTCATATGTTGAACCCCAGTACCTTATTTTTTTGATGTAGGTACTATCAAATTAATCAACAAGATTTAAGACAGTCACAGAATCTCACAGATACAATCTTGCACACAGCACATCTGATTTATGTACATTTGGTCTTCCGTAGTTTAAAATGCTTTAATATATACGTATAATATTTTACTACCAGCCAGTTTTTAATAAGACCATAAATAAATCTAAAAGACACACCTAGTAACTTTATTTACGAAAATGTACTCATTTGGATTTAATTTAAATTATGACGTCAACTCGGGCTTTTAGTTATGATTTAGACCCGTTAAATGGATTCTATCTACTCGACTGTGTTCTAATCATAAATAATCTTTAGCGTGATGGATTGTTTCATTTTGACTATTTATTATTAATATGTTGAATTTGGCATGTTGAGCTAAATATTACAAAATATGTACCTACATATAATGTTAGGTTTTTCTTTGGCTTCATGGGCAGTTTTCACATAACAAGTGGGCCGAGGACAATGATAAGTTGGAAGTTAGAAACAAATAGGAAATTGGTACCTATTTTACAATTTCAAGCAGAAAGAGGTAGCTTCAGAAGTGTTTCAACGTGTTCTAACGAAATGGAAGCTAAGACCAAGCCTGTCATGGATAATACATTGCTTAAGACGCTGACAACAGGTAAACCGCTGTCACTGTCAGACTGCATACAAAAGAAAGAGAAGCGCGATGACACAACGCTTGTAATTTATTGCAAAATATGAAGCAATTATTTATTTACTCAAAAATGAGTTCAGTAATCGAAAATAAAAAACAACCAAGTTCTGCATACAAATAAGACGTTCTTGTTATTAACTAAATACCAACCGTACGTTGATCTTTAATACAGATATTTTGGATTGAAACTCAAAGTATCGTTAATCGTTAATTTGTATCGAGATTTTTTTCCTGAACGAGTTTTAGTAACAATAACAACCAAGTTCTGAGAAATACAAGTATGTTCAAGAATAACATACATTTTTCCGCTACCACAAACTATATAGATTTGGCAATTTTTTTGTTTAAGACAAGCCTACTTTATCGTTTTCCTCTTGTCAGCGCCTTAAGCCGATGCTCAATTGCTTAATCTAATGTGGAATCTGTAGTCTACGTTCATAGGTACACGCGGCTACATATCAAGCTATACATTTCCAGTATAAGCTGATCTGAAGAAGAAAAAAGAAAATACGTTTATTTGCGGTAAACATTGATCTCGCATTGTATAGGATTTCCGTACAATACTCGTAAACAATAAGCAACTAGAAATGTATAACTTGATAATGTAGCCGTGTTACTATATCCGTACAATTTTGTATGTAAGATGACGTTTGAGAGTATTGTACTGTGATAGAAATCAATAGAAAATATGAATGTACTCTGTCTGCAGATGTAACAATAGGAATGCACTGTCAATTAATCTGATCGTAGAAAGCACCTGTTTTATTGATAATAATGATTCTCCTTTGTTTTCACTCGAAGGTTCGTTACATGGACACTAAAGCTTTTGTGGTACTATTGTATCAAATAACAGCAAAGGTAAAATATGAAAGTTGCTAGATATGGGGTCTAACATGGCGCCAAAAAATAAACGTTAACCCATGTGGTCAATAATATAAGTTATAATTAGATGATTATTAGCCAACGATAAGATGCTAATGTATTCCAACTTAATTAACTATTATAAATTTCTACACATTGTTGCAGACGGCCTTGTTACGCAATGTGTGCAACATAACACACATATTATCTACAATATTAACATGCGGAGCGTTTCTCTTTCATAGGTATCGCTCGTGGCGCTCAAAACATCTTTCGGACATACATTTCTATCATTTCTAAAGAAACTACATATTTTGGAGTATGATTCATTAGTGAAACAATTGTGCTATGACTTGTGAATAGCGGAACGTAATGGTGAGGCTGTGTCAAGTCTGCCTACATACGTGAAAAATGTAACAACGGTGTGCTACGAACTTTGATTTACAATTTAAACATTGATTGTTTACATTAGTTATACATACTCAGTTATATTTTATGGGTCATTTACTATAATTACATGATTACACGATCATGAGTATTGTATTTTATTTATTTAAGTCTTAGGTTATGTAAACAGCCGAGCATGTCTCCATTTTCTGGAAAATCTGTGAGTCAGCTGCGTTGAGACACAGATTTATAGGTGAAGTAAATATATAATACCTACTATTTTATTACTCATTAATTTTCATTAAACATATTGAAGCGGGCAACATTGTGGATGAAGTGTATTTAGCAATATTATTATTAGTATTAATATAATATTTATTAGTATTAATATATCGACAAGAGGGGTTATGCTCCACGCTGTTACTTGCTTACTTAATTTCCAGCTTAATGATAAGCAGGACAAGGAAGCGTTCTCTGTTTGCAGTGTCCATATAACATGTCTGGTTGAAAATCAGCCATCACACACTCAAACTGGTCATATTTCACACTTTACTAACTTGATTAATACATAGGTATGCTTTCTAAAAACATTAAATGGGTATAAAATTGTGCATTAACAGGTGTGAGTATGCGTACGCGTCGCACAGTAGCGGCTTTTGTAAACAGCGGCGCATGATTGCTCACGCGGACTCCGAGACACTTCACACTGCGACCTCACACTATGAACCAGTGACAAATATTTGTTCAATCACTGTTCGAGAAAATGTCTTTAGGTAGTAAGCTTTTGTTTAATTAAAATGTTGACTAGTAATTGTATTACTATTATGATCAAAGAATGGGGACAAGGATGGCGATTTGATTACTTACTCATATTTTGTCTGTAGCTTAGTGTAAAGCAGTTTAACATAACCAGGATAGGTATTTATTTTATTGTTATATCTCCGCTATGGTAGATTAATTCCTGTCATTTAAGCAATTTTTATGTCGACCGTACAAGTTGAAACAATAGAATAAATAAAAAAGTAATCTTTTTTATCGTATTCGGGGTCCTCCGGGACGGGGGCCTCGGGGGTCGGAGTACTCAGGGAATAACCCATACTATTTGCACTAATCATCAAAACTAGCCCCGTTATATTCCGCAGTCTACCGTAATGGTAATCCAGGTTAAATAATTGATCTACATACTAAATTACATTTTAAACGATAAAGCCATAATTAAATACTCCAAAATCGAGATAATGGCTTACAAGCGAAAGGCCTACCGAAGAAGAAATATCGGGTTTTAAAACGAAGCGATAAGCTTAAGTGAACTTCAATACTTATAGATGGCTACATAAAATTGAATGATATGTTCCAAAGTGTGTAAGTAAATTAAAAAGTAAGTCGAGTCTGCACTCGACGGACCTGCGTCCGTTTCTCCTCTTGATTGACGTGACAACTTGATCTGGCAGCTCGGTCGGCGCACGCGCACGCTCGTGTCAGTCGCCTTCGACTCGAAACTTTTGTTCTCACACAGAAGAATACCTAAAGTTCAATCCAAATAAATGAAATATCTACTGTGTTTTGTTAAAATCAATGAAACTACAATAACTATAACCCTAATCTAAATATAAAAAAAATTACACAGTTCAGGAATTTCAGCAATCTGGCGCTGCAGTCGTAGTATTTTGTACATATTATTTTCTTGAGTAAAAATTACCATTAATAACATTATGATGTGGTTACATATGAGTTTTTTATGTTGTTAAATACCATTTGGTATTTAATTCCTACGTAAGTTAGGAAATGTTTATTTGTTTAATGAACATTCAGTTTACACAGCATCTCTTCCTCCCCATCTCACTATAATCCTCTGAAACATTGGCTTGGTGGCGTCATACCATTAAAATGCCACTTTAAATTATGATTAAAGATGTGTCCATAAATTGGATTTTACTTGTACTAAACAGGCAAATAAGCTTAAATCATCAGCTATCAGCCAGAAACGAAAGGGGAACTTACATTGAAACCAGAGGCGATTTAATGTGTATTAAGCTTATTTATTACCACACTGGAAATTTTCACATAAGTCAGTTACATATTAGATACCCTTGGTTAGTAGACACATTTGTTTGTGAAAGTTATATGTAACTACGAAGAGTTCAAAGTTCTGCATTAATTACAAGTTAGCTCCAGAACCAATTGAGCCGTTCGATCGATTCATTATTATAATTACACGTATGTTATAATGAAGCAGTATACTTGCATCTAACGAATAAATATCCTTCATACCTTTAATATGCTGGTAAAGGGCGAACACAAATCACATTATACATAGTTGATTGCTTTTATCATTATTGCTGTCAATAAAAACATTTTCCAAAATATAATTGACACAAATGAGATCGCTGTCTGAAATCATTTTTATTGACCATTACAGCATAAAGTGGTTGCGACTCGCAAATCAGTAAATCATAAATTGTATGACATACATCAATAGCTGGAAGGATTCGACTGCACTTTCACAATCATCGTCCCTTTTGATTTTTGTTAATTCCATGCGTATAATTGACGTAAACTGTTCTGAAAATATCAGTCAGGCCGATGCGATTATAGCCGAACATAAATTAAGAAAATCGTATGCGAAAATAACATTAAATAATGACAGCGTGTCAGGCCAGCCAGCTCGACCGCCTCCATCGCGGAATGCAGATCGAGAGCACTTGCCCACACAAATCTGCGTAATGTTTTTGCAATCGATATAAATGTATTTTTATTAATTAATGTGCAACTCGCTCGCAGCGATAGATGCAAAATGAGAAACGATTTATATTTTGTCGAACGGCTGAATGTCGTGTATGGTGTTATTTACATAGCGAATGCGGGTGCGGATAACGTGACTCGTGACTATGATTATAGAGCTGCATTATATCGTGCGCTTAATGCAACGCCGGGCTGCGTAATGTTCACACAATGGCTCGCTTCTTACAGTGAAAACACTTATATTAATGCGGAAAAGAAATTCATATTGTGGCTCGACAAAGAGGGTGTTTTCAGTGATCCGATGTGGCTATTTACCGGAGATATATTGGTGAATCACAAAAGCAAAGCGTTCTAGGCATCGACGTATGAAAGTAAACGCGTGAGGCTGCGGCCGCGTGTGTCGGAGGCTGGCGCGGTCGGTTTCACCTCGCACTTGTATCTTGTGATCTCGTCGCGGAGGCGTTTCACGCGCCTTTTTTGGAATAACTCGAGCAAATTTCGTCGGAAACTTTTATTTTACTTCGCGCAAGTTGCACTCAAAAATCGGATTTTTATTTTAATGAGCCAGTTTCGCGTCGGCATCTCACTCGCACCCGCCGCTGCACTGAATAAATAAATGAGTTGCTCTACTTTCTATGAAATCGTTTCTTTGGGCGGTCCGATGAGACTCGCCTGTTACGCAGAGCGGCTTTGTGTTGCGCACCCGACCAGCGCCGACCAGCGGCGAGCGCCGCCGCCGCCGAGCGCCGCGTGCGCATCAACAACATTGCTCTTTTACTCTCTACACAATAACAATTCTATTTTGAGATATATTTCAGTCACGATTTATATAGTTAGTAACCGATTTCTTTGTCAGAAAAGGCCAGCAGAATCTATACATATACCTACGCGCACCTATAGAAGGTTCGGATTCCTTAAGTTCCACGTTGATGCAACGATGTTACTAGGTATAGGTACTTGGATCACCCTTTGCATGCCAGAATATAGTATAGATCTTCGTGAGACACAATGTAATTGTCTCTATAATGGCGTCATTAATTTATTCATTAATAAATCGTGTATGTTTTATTGTGGTATCTCTACTATTGCATTTTTTCCACACACATATAGAGCTATCAGTATCAGTACAATAGATCTCTGTCACGTTAATGCATAACTGTTTATGTTTATGGAGTCGCAAATAAAATCACAAGTATCGCAACCTAGTGATTTTATGTAATGCAGCATATTTGTAGATCTGTAAGATATGTCACTGCCAACACAATGTCAGGCTTAAAAGTTAATTTATTAACTTTCAGCATAGAATTAATTTATTAGGACTTTACTATTGCATGTAAAATGATGACTATCTTGAAAGTGTCTGCTTGTTAGCACATGAATTGAATCCTGTATTCCATTCATGAATCATGTTTTCATGACATAATGGCGTCGACAGACTATCAACCGCGTAGTAGAGCATCTTCACACGACTCGTTATTATATTCATAAAGCAAGCTTCTCCCACGCACATGTGTCGCCGGTCTCTAGTTTTGTCAAGTTAGCAATAAATCGTTATTAAACAAATACATTAGATTATTAACTTAACAATAGACGGGACATAGCGAACAAAATCGTAATCTGATACATTTGTTCTAGTGGGCAATAGTCGTTCAGTCTAGTAGTAGTAGTAGTACGCCTGCATGTCAGTCAATAAAATAATGGCGTTAATATAATTAGTATACATATATAATATAAATATTATGTATACTATAAATATTATATTTTTCATTATTAGTTAATATTGGCGTCACTGAGACAGGGGATCACTATTTGTTTATGACATTACTTCTGATGGCACTCTATAGTATCTATCTTAAATCTTTTTGTTATTAAATGTTATGTCCACCCACCTTCACGGGAGCAAGGCATATGTGTATACACTCCCGGATACCTCAATAGTAGTGATGAGGGTGACGGTATAAATGAAACGTCCGTATCACCTTTAACTCTCTATTCAATAAACTTATCGCTAGGTACAGTACAACAAAAGTCTACACCGCTTCGTTCGTCCCCGTTATCTTGCCAACTGGGGTTGCCAGTTGTGTCAACTAGTGACGAGTGGATGTGGTATCGAGTAGTAATCGATATCGCCACACCACCCCCCCCCACGGTGTAAAATAACCTCATATTATAAAACTATAAAAAAAAAAAATATTTATAATAATTATAAAAACAATTTACATTAATGAAGAAAATAATGGAAAGAAGGGTGGAAAAAGATACATTAGATGTCGATGGGCGTCTTGAAGCGGACATGGCGACCTGAACGAGATACGTAGCTCTTTTTGGGAACTGGATAGTTGCTGTCAGACTGAGATGTAGGTGATGTCCCTTGAGGAGTTTTGCAAGATGATGGTGATGATTGAGGAGTAGTAAAGCCAGTAACTCCTGAATGTGGTGCCTGTTCAATAAATGCTGGCTTCACACGGTCAAGACTCACTTGCGCGTCCCTGTTAGGCAATGCAATTGTTATTGTTTTATCGGTTCTGGTGATGACTCTGTGAGGGCCAGTGTATGGAGGTCTAAGGGATGTCTTCGCGGAGTCGTCACGTAGGAACACATGGGTGGCGTTGGATAATTCCTTGAAGACGAACGCATGACGCTCTGAGTGACTTGACGCTGGCACTGGTTTTATTTGGGCCATGTGGCTCCGCAATGCCGTTGCAAAATTTTGAATGTCTTGTATGTTGCTCGTTGTCGTAGGAGTTACAAATTCTCCAGGTAGACGAAGAGGTTCACCATAAACTAATTCAGCGCATGATGTTTGTAGGTCTTCCTTTAAAGCAGCCCGCATGCCTAGGAGCACTAAAGGTAGAGCGGTACACCAACTACCACCGTGGCACATAAGAGCAGCCTTTAACTGCCGGTGCAGCCTCTCGACCATGCCATTGGCACATGGGTGATAGCTGGTAGTGCGAGTGCGTTGGATAGATGCAGACTTTAAGAGAGACATGAATAAGGCAGACTCAAATTGCCGACCCTGATCGGTGGTACTATAGACGGGACCCCAAAACGAGCTATCCAGCCTATCGTGAACGTTTCGGCCACTTCTTCAGCTGTAATGCCAATCATGGGCCACACCTCTGGCCATCTGGTGAATCGGTCAACCGCAGTAAGGCAATATTGGTAACCTTTACTAGAAGGCAAAGGGCCGATTATGTCGATGTGAATGTGACGAAAACGATTTGTTGGGGCTGAAAATTTACCTAGGGGCGTGGATATGTGTCTGGTCACCTTACTACGCTGACATGGTTCACATTCTCGAGCCCATTTGCGACAATCTTTGTTTATTGAAGGCCAAACAAATCGTTCAGCTACCAAGCGTGCGGAAGCTTGCGCGCCAGGGTGGCTGAGGTTATGAAGTCTATTAAAGTAATGGCGACGGAAAGAAGGCGTAACGTAGGGTCGCGGCTTTCCGGTAGACGTGTCACAAATAAGGGTGAGGTTGGTGCCTGGGATGTCGATTTTTTCCAGTTTGAGGGAAGAGTTGGTCTTGACATTCTGTAGTTCTTCATCTGTAGCCTGCTCCTCTGCCAACGCTGAGTAACTGTCCTTGAGGGAAATAGCTTCTATCCTCGACATAGCGTCAGCGACCACATTGTCCTGTCCCTTGATGTGTACAACGTCAGTTGTGAATTGGGAGATGAAGGAGAGCTGGTTGAGCTGAACTGGAGGAAGTTTCTCGCGGCGTTGAGTAAAAGCGTAGATGAGTGGTTTATGGTCCGTGTATATCGTGACATGTTGAACTTCGAGTATGTGACGAAACTGTTGAACGCTTTCATACACTGCGAGGAGTTCACGATAGTACGCGGGCCATTGTGCTTGTTTCCCTGTCAGCTTTTTGCTGAAGAACGCTAAAGGTTGCCATGTGTCGTTCACCTTCTGTTGTAGGCAAGATCCAACTTGTCATCCGTAAAAAGTCCCAAAGTGGCATCACTGACTGGGTGAGCCAAGAGAGTAGAATTTGCCAGACTATCCTTGCACTTTGCAAACGCAAGTTCTAAATCGGGCGTCCATGGTACTGGTTTGGCACCCTTCAGGTTGGAAGAGCTCAGAACATTGATGAGCGGTGCTTGTAGTTCTGCGGCGTTGGGGAGAAATCGGCGGTAAAAATGTACCATGCCGAGAAACCTGCGAAGGCCTTGCACGGATTTCGGCAAGGGAAAACTCTGCAGGGCTTCAATTCTCTCCGCAGGAGGGCGCGTGCCGTCCTTGTTAATTCGGTATCCTAAAAAGGTTACCTCATTAGCTCCGAAAACGCACTTGGATGCGTTCACAATGACACCATAGTCGGTCAGCCGTTGGAACAAGGTATGCAGATGTTCCAGGTGTTCCTCTGGTGTGCGTGAGAAGACCAGAACATCATCAACGTAAGGGTAGCAGAAGTCGAGTCCCCTTACGACCTCGTCAATGAAACGCTGAAACGTTTGTCCAGCATTTCGGAGACCGAACGTCATGAAAGGGAACTCGAACAGGCCGAATGGCGTGGTTATTGCGGTCTTGCATATGTCGGCTTCCTGGACTGGCAATTGTTGGTACGCTTTCATGAGATCGATGGTGCTGAATATGGCTGATCCTGCCATATTTTGTGAAAAATCAGCAATGTGTCGAACGGGGTAGCGGTCCGGAACTGTCCTAGCGTTTAGGACACGGTAATCCCCACAGGGACGCCAGTCATCTCCTCCTTTTCGAGCCATGTGTAGTGGTGAAGCCCAGGGGCTGTCGGAAGGTCTGGCAGTTCCACAGCTGACCATCTCTTCAAACTCCTTTTTAGCAGCGAGTAGCTTCTGCGGGGCTAAGCGGCGAGGGCGGCAGGACACAGGTGGGCCATCGGTGGTCACGATGTGATGAACCGTGGTGTGCTTGACGTGTCGAGGGAGTCCAGAAGGACGGGATAAATTTGGAAATTCCAGGAGAAGTTTTCCAAAAATGGAGTCATCGGTCAAGGAAACGGCCTTAACGCTGACCTGAGTAGCTTGGACTACTGAAGCAGCAGTGGTCAAGCTTGTGTTACCGTCAATGAGGCGTTTGTGGCGAAGGTCGGGTAGTAAGTTGTAATAACTAAGAAAATCCGAACCTATGATGGGAGTCTCGACGTCAGCTATTGTGAAACTCCATTGGAAATCCCGGCGCAGGCCAAGGTTGAGGTGCATGGTAATGCTGCCATAAGTTTTAATTGAACTGCCGTTTGCTGCAGACAGCTGGTACCCTGTCGATGATGTGGCGCGACCTCTGGCTAACTTTAACGGGTAGCAGCAGAGGTCGCTGCCGGTATCAATGAGAAATCGACGTGAAGAGGCTCTGTCTGTGACAAATAAACGGCGGCACGACATGTCACGGTCAGTCGCCGCGTTTACGGACCGTGGTTCTCGTTTTCCGATTCCTTCCAGCTGCATGGTTTGGTGCACTTGTTAGCCTTCCTTTTATAAATCCTGTGATACCAACACAAGGAAGAGTGGGATGATGAATTTGATCTGGAGCGTGGTCCATTGTTGTTTCGAGCTCTTGTGCGTGGATGCCTGTCAGCACTAAGCGCTTCGACCATCTTGGTCAGTTGTTCCACTCGAAGGGTGAGTTGAGATAATTTTGATGAAGGGCCCCCCACTGCATGCACTGAAACCGGCACTGCCACTTCGACAATCTTGTCGGCTATGTCTGCAGCCTTTTCAAGTGGCAGGTCCTCTTGGGCTGCCAGGATAGCCTGCACATTGTTTGGCGCATCCAAAGCTGTCGGATGATATCATCACTCTTGAAAACCGAGCCAGCCAGGGCGCGAAGGTGGCGTAAAAACTGGGAGGGTTTCCGGTCTCCTATATCTTCTTCTCCCAGAAGTCTACGGACCTTGTCCTCTCTTGAGGCTGAAAGGCGCTTAATAAGCTCTGTTTTGAGGTGATTGTAACAGTCAGTTTCCGGTGGATTTTCAATAATATCGGCTCAATAATATTGAGCCTCGGCTTGGCCAAACCATACGGTGGGCTTATTGGCCCAAAACGCTGGTAATTTGGCTGACACTGCCATCGCTCTGTTGGTCTGGTTCACTTGCATTTCTCTTAATTGTTCCTGCAGAGCTTGTATCTGTTCTTCGGTAGCCATGGTCACAAAGAAGAAGAGGAAGAAAAAAAAAAAATGGAAAATTTAAGAGATAAAAAGAGTTACAAAACTGCACAATAGTTGTTAGCGCTCTACATACAAGTTAAAATAGTAGAATAATAATTTTATTTTGTTTATACAGACAGGATATATTATGTGGTAGCTAGAGAATATTACACAGAACAATGAGTGCAATGTAACAAAGCAAAATAGCAAGTATGTTTAAACAAAAACAAAAATAATACAATTTTCAATTTTTGCAGCTCGGCTACGGAGAATGGAACTTAAAATCCTATTTTATTTCTGCAATTAGTAGACAAAGCTCAGTAAGTCTAGTGTGAATTTGAATGTACACCACTTAAACAAGCTAACCTAGGTATTTTTTGTATTTCCTATTTACAGTACAGGAACTAGGTCACAATTAGGCTAGGTCACCCTAGATTATATAAAGGGTATGCACACAATACAAAAGAAATAACGACATTAAACAACTTAAAAGGTTTGTTCTTATCATAATAGAGTTTGTCATAGCATATCACTGATGAGAAATGTCACAATAAGGTACCTATACTACATAAATGAATAACATTAGTGTCTCTACCACGGTAATAGAATTGAATAGGTACGTTCTCGTCGCACCGAAAGTTAGTTTTCATTCGAATTATGACCACTTTTGTAATATTGGTGTGTATCGTAGAGACCGCAGCAGGGGTAGGTAGGTAGTAATGAGTTCGCTCACCGGATTGTTGATTTTACCCACTGGTCGATGCTGATATCTGAACGTTGACGGCCGGAACTTGTTGCTAGGAGCGAACGCGCCGGTCGTGGCCATGCGCAGAGCGCGGACCGGGCCGACGCGGCGATTTTATGACAGGCGTCAAGCATTGGCTTCGCAGTTAGCGACCCGGCTAGCAAAATGTGTCTTGCAAATTGCCTCGGTCGCTTGATTGCTGCAGCAGTCTAGTCGATGGAGGAGCACTCGTAGAATTTTCGCTATTAAACATTTTCAGCAGGCCGGGCTTAGAAAAGATGGCGGCGGCGACGCAAACTTTTTTTAACCCGTGTAGGTTTTTTTTTTTTTGCGATATTTATTAGCGCACTGCACTTCACTGTAAGCGTTGTTCTAGTCGCGGGTTACCAATGAGGAGGGTGACGGTATAAATGAAACGTCCGTATCACCTTTAACTCTCTATTCAATAAACTTATCGCTAGGTACAGTACAACAAAAGTCTACACCGCTTCGTTCGTCCCCGTTATCTTGCCAACTGGGGTTGCCAGTTGTGTCAACTAGTGACGAGTGGATGTGGTATCGAGTAGTAATCGATATCGCCACAGTAGTATAACTAACAAAAAATGTGGTTTTGAAGCCAGTTACTTACAGCACATGGCATCACATGACCCTCTAGGCATTGACGAATGCTCGAATGAATCGGTCGCTATCAAGTGGTGGAAATTTGGAACAATGGTGATACCGAAATGATGGCCAGTGTGTCAGCTTTAAAATTGCATAAAAACTTTTTCTCTGACTTTACGACGATCATTATTTAATGTTTTAGGCCTATAAACATAAAAATGCACGGTGGCTTGATTTAGGAGTCCGGGAGTGTAAAGTATGTATGTAAATGTTTGATTTTTAATTGTTCGACATCGCGGTAGATTAATTAATACATTTTTGCAACTAATCGTAACATTTTAAAATAAAGATTGCTTCGCGATTAGAACTTATCCGAATCATTGCTTGTTTATACCTATTTTTATTTATTTATTCAAAGCAGTCCGCTAATGATTGTTTCAGTTCCATTGATTGCTTCATACAAATATGGTATTGAATTAAGTGTATTACTAATATTTCCCTGTTATTAAACTATTTTCATCTCGATAGAAAATAAGGAAATGCAGAACTAAGATATTGAAATATAAATTAGAACATGTAAAGCGATTGAACACGGATGATTATGCAAGTGATTGAACCATCGCTATGGCTTTATGCAAGATCTCGCGTATCATATGATACGACACTTATTGGTCGTGTTCAGAGCTTGTTGCCTACCGGACATGGAAAGGACTTGCTCGGTATTATTAGTGCAATGCACTTGCATGCGTCACTACGCGAAGGACACGCTTTGTCTGGATCAGGTGGTCGCGCAGCAGGTGAGGGGCGAGCGGGGGGCGCGCGGGACTGGCGGGGACCGGTGGGGGGCGCGGCTCGAGGCCGCTTCCTGTCGCAGGACTGGTTCTGCGGCTTGCACCACTTTTGTTTTGCACCAGTTTCCAACTAAACAAACAACCTTTTAACGTTTAATGCACCAGTTTATGCGCGTATGCACATTACGCTTGTATATAAACTACCTAAATGGTTGACTACTTATGAATAATTTCCTTCATTCTCCACATACACAATTAATATAATTATATATCACACTGCACGCCTGCGAATTGACATTGTGTTGTGGGCATTAATTAACTCTTTTATTGGGACAACAACAATCAGTCCTTAATTCTTATTCTATTATATGTTTATCACGACCGATCATCTGAATGTCCTACCCACCACGACTGTGCTTTAAATATGAAACAAGGCATTGAATACCACTGTTATGGCTAATAATAACATCGTGTAGAAAGCTGGCAGTGTTAACTCCCCTTGAAACTTGTAACGTCGAAATTTTTAATAAAAAAACCAATTTCCTCTGAATCCTGCAGCAAATCATCGCTTTATAATCCTCAAAACCTTTGCGAAGACTTCGCAAAAGACCAGTTTACCGATTTTATTGAGTTTGAAGCAATTTCATTGTTATTCCTTTTTACTTAGCTGTGATAAAAACGGTTGCTTGGACTCGTATTCTTTTCTGGAAAAAAGAAATATAAATATGTGTGTCAAATAATCGTTCGTAATGCTTGAGGACTCATTCATAATTATTGTAATAATAAAAATATTTGTTTCATCCAAGGTTTTAGTCTCGGAATTTATTATTATAGTTTGATTCACAAATTTTACTATCGATGTTCGGATGCAAATTAACATTCAATTCTTTTATTACAGATATAAACTCGTCAGGTGTCGCATCAAACCAAAAGGTGAGCATCATAAAATTTTATGGTTTTACACTATTTTTGACTAAGTGCCATTTTGTCATTGCCAATTTGTCAAGGTTCCACTAGGAACGAGAAATGACGTGAATGTTACATGACTGCACAACGAAGGTGAAAGTCAATCGCAAGTCATCTTGTCTGTATGCACCTCCGTCGCAGCTGCTGCTCATTGAATCTGCAACGAACTGAATTAATGAATCGAGTTGTATGAAGGATGGACAATAACTATATCGAGCTATGCGTAACTTGCACTCAGTTGGGACAATATTGTCCGTCACCACTCAGCGGCTTGAACATGATTTATTAAGGCTTCGAGGCTCTTATTCTTTTTTATATTAAAACACATTAAGTATATCGAGGTATGGTTCCTGGTGTCTGAACGCGACCTCATACCTTTGCGATATGTTAATACTTTCAACTGGTATACCTGTCCAGCCACTTGGTTGACAATGCTTTTGTTCAAGTATGGCTTGAGCGCGATTTATTAAGGCTTCGCGGATTTTATTACAACAAAAAATTGCATAAATTGGGTCGATTTATGGTTACTAATTTCCACATCACTTCATCTCTGAACCGCTTTATCAAGATTTTATCACACCACCGTTTTTTTTTAACGCTTTATTTTAATTTTTTACTCTTTAATATTTTGTTTATACGTGTTTATTATCGTGGTAGTTTGGGCAGTGCCCAAATATAATCGTAGTTTATAGTGAGGTCGTGACTGTAACTGCAGACGCGTCCGAGGATGCTAAAGACGCTGTTCTGGCCATGATTTTATGCCGTTAACGTAGGGCAAGAGTCAAGGGCAGGGCACCGGGCGATCCGCTAAGTCGCATCGCTCTTCAGCGCGTGTGAGCAGACAGACAACCTGCGGTAACCTTTGCGTGGTACAGATATCGTGTTTGCGTCAATGATTTATTCTTCGTTCGGCCCACTGAGTTTTGTCCTACATAAAGAAATCCTGGTTCGTTCCAAACAATATGCTTCGTCCGTCCCAAAATATAATTTTAATTATTTTATTCTCGCTTCGTCCTATTTTATATTCCTTGTACGGCCCATACTTTTTTTTGCATAGGCCAATTTGTTTTTTTCCAATTGACAAAAAGGTTACTATTTAAAACAACCGCTCCTCTCTATCTGAGAGAAAATTTACTCGTATTATTTTATAATAACATTATTCATGCAAGCCTAGTAGTAGTTTTTGTTAAGGCTACTGCTCGAAATTGTGCACAACGTGTCGTGTCATGAACACAATACCATCTTGTATGCAACGAACTACGGATAAAAAGTGTCCAAGTCCAAATCCTAATTAGTGGAATAATACTAATGATTGAAATACTATCTTGAATTCATGAAAGCCTAGTACTTTATATTATGTTACTGTTATTACTTACTACCTACCGAGAAATTATTATTTGCTATTTCTGAAATTTTCTGCGCAACTTTTTTATTTTTCTTTTCGTAAGATTCTGCTACAAAGTATTGGAAAACACATGTACTCGGTAAAGTCATTCTCAAGTTATGGCGTGACCAAAGGAAATAGGGATTCATTTTTATATAGATTATTATTGTTTCAAAAAACAAATAAACACATCAAATAATACAAGTCAAATAATTACATTGTTTTTTGTTGACTGTACCTTTAAAGTTCTTGAAATTTGGGACGAAACACAACTTAAATAGTGAGGGACAAACTAAGATTTTTTTGGAATGTGGGACAAAACTTCAGGATGAACGAAGAATAAATCGCAATATATGTAAGCATACAGATGCATAATACGTAATTCGTTTGGAAAAAAACTTTAAGATGAATCAGCTCGTATCCTTGAACTTATAATATAATTGAATACTTAAAATAAGTTCTTATTAAAGTAAAAAGATGCAAAATTATACGACTGCCATAATGTTATTGAAACATGCGTAAAATATCACATCTAACGAGTTTTTTAATATGTACAATTATTTAAACATTCAGTCATTTTGGGCAGGTTATGTTAAAAATAACTTTTAGTGTTCAAATGGAACTCGTATTGCCTATTTACATTAAATCACGTTTCGCGTATCTAAATTAATATTGAGTTCCTACCTATTGAGTATAAAAAATATTTTATTCAGATAAACATAGGACGGTAGTCAGTGACGTCAATCCTAGACGTCAAAATTTCCAAAGCTAGCACTAAAAGAATTTTACATACCTAAGACTAAAACACGTTTGCTTTCATTAGTGCTGGCAGCTTTCGCTATAGTTTGTTATCGTACTATACAATATTTTTAATCTTATTGAAATAGGAATAAGACTCAGACTTCGATCAATCACTTTTTTATTGAAATTTCATCTTGATCATAATGATGATGACGCTTCATATCCTTTTGCTTAATATGGAAATGGCAAGTTTATCTGACCATATTTTACATTACCATTTCATTCGCTTCTTAGAATCAATCATAAAGAAAAATCAAAATCAAAACAATCTTTATTTCAGACAATGTTACACATTACAATGTTGTACAGTCCAAACAGTCTCACAGTATCACAGAGGCTCGAATTATTTAAGAATACAATAATAGGCGGGACGAACTGGATAAGTTCTGTGAAAACTGTAAGGAGGACGCGTGTGCTCCCGAAAGATGGAAGGAGTGGAGGGAAGCCTTTGTCTAGGAGTGGGGCAGGGTAGGAAAAAAAAAAAGAATAATGTTATAACATTAATTAACAGATTATAATACGTATGCATTTACTAGTTATGGTATATTACAAGCATACAAATAGGCCGGATTAGGAATAAACATTGTTTTTCAAAACGGTATTTTTAATTTTTAAACGAAAACATCTACAATTCTTTATCGTCAACATTATAACGAGAACTAGTGTAAAGATTGTTGTTTTTTTCTGAATAACTAATATTGACGTATTCATTCATGGCGGCTGGTATTAGAATGTATGCAAGTGCAATTCATATTTAACGAAAAATATCCAGACTTATAATGTACCTCCCAATTTAGAAAGAAGGCTTTTAGCAGCGTTTGGGTGTAATTGCTCTATTACTGCAAAAATTGCTTCAAAAAGTTATAGTACATTAATTACAGTGCAATTTGTTTATGTCTGTAGAACTGGTAAACACCCACTCATCTAATGCTTTATCAGACTTTTCTTGTACAAGATTTTTTCCTCATAAACGGTGCCCAAAGACTCATTAACCCGTTAGATGGTCCATAACAAAAAACCTTTACCGTGAATCTGCAACCGCTTTAGGCACTAGATACTCCGTACTTTACGTTATATTATTTGAAGGTGACGCAATAAAAATTGCCGTCAACCATTTTTGACGACAGAGAATATTTTTGAACTTCTATACATATTTCAATAAATTAGAACTTTTAAATTGCAACGAAACTTTTTGAGTCAAAAACAGAAATTCCCATAAAACTATTATGCTTAGTATATTGTAAAAAGAAATAGACATCGTTTTATTAATTTTGTTCTGACAATCGTAAAAGATGAATTTCGTTGTAGTTGAAAGCTTGGATATAGGTATGTAAAAGCTCATAAAAGTACAAATGTTCTGTTTTGTGAATATGTCATCTTTATTGATTGTACCAATTAATATGACGGTCCAGGTTGTAGGTCATCAATTACTTTCCATGTAAAAATATTTATCTGTCTGCTTACAATAATAAAATATTATAAATCTTTAGACAACATTTAAAATACAAAATAAAATATTTATTAAGTTAAAAAACTAGTTACTATAATACAATAGTTTGAGAAGCCTTTGTTTATCTGTCTTCTGTGTAGCATTGATGTATTTTATTTGAATGTATTGTTTTAAAATGAGAGTGCTCCATTTATTTGGCCTACTTGTACAAAAAGTTTACCGTTACGATAAGAACAAGCTTGCACAGCAACCACAGATAATTAATTTATCAGCCAATATTTAAATAAACATAATACAAGTATGGACATTACCGTGTTTCTAAGAATATTATAATTAAGCACAGTATCGTAAGAGCACATTATTATAAGGCTGGAACAAACATGTTAGCATGCGTTTAGTACAACTATTAATAACGTTAATAAAAAAGAAATAAAACTTTGTCTCAATGTTACAAAAACATAAGTTGGCATGTTGCAAAACCAGTTTATATATTTTATGAAGTGGTATTGCGCACAGTTAGGCACTATTTATACGTATTATGTAGTTCGAGGAGCTTGTGGCTAAATAATAACGGGTACACGGGTTGGTCATCAAGGTTAAGCAACGCCTGCTGAGATCAGTCCGTGGATGGGCGACCATTACATACTGAGACCCTCCGTGCTTTCCGAGGCACGGAGGTGCTCCGGAAAGCACGTTAAGGCGACGATAACCGACTTTTAATGATTTAATACTGAAGATCACATCTAAACGAGTAGTGTTAATGATTTGAAAAAAATATATATTAAATTAAAGCATTTTCTCAATAACTTAATATTCGAATATTTTAGATTATGTTTATATTACATAATGAAATTAATTTGTAAAGGTATGTCTAATGCGGATAAAACTGAGAATGGCGCAAAATCTACCAAGCTTATTTTTCTGAAACCTTCACCAATTTAAAGATAATTTATTTATTTATGTTTTAGTATACGCGTTTTATTAAAATCCTTTTTTTTTGTGTATTATAATTAATAATGCGTCAAAATGGGGACAGCGCTCCTTGATGGGCGAGTCCTATTACTGGCTGAACGTACGATGCGTTGCGTGAGCTCAGTACAGAACACGCAAGCTAACCACTCAAGGTCACTGGCATATATGTGAGTCTTAAACCGTTGGTCCCGGCTGTCATTTGTAGATCTTTGACAGTCGTTACGGGTAGTCAAACTCCCGAAAGTCTGAAAACCAGTCTTACCAAGGAGTATCGTGTTACTCAGTAACTGGGTGGTCGAGGTCCGATAGGCAGTCGCTCCTTGTAAAATACTGCTATTTCGCTGCATCCGGTTAGACTGGAAGCTGACCTCAATATATTTGGGAAAAGGCCAATTAGATGATGACGTAGCTCGCGAAATCTCGTTCCAACAATACCCTATATTGAACAGTTATAATCTCCAAATAACCGAGAAATCTGGAATCTAATTCTTTAATTGTTGGAACACACAGATACATATCTGTAGAAAAAAACTCTTGGCACAGATACAACCGTAATTTGAACTAACATCAAGACAGTTATTTGCCTTTATTGCTTCCAAGAAAAAATCAATTTACTGAGTTCTATATCATTACAATTTTCACTTTCTTGATGAATCATATTGTTGGAATCAACCGACTAGTATTGTCAAGAAACTGTTTAAAAAAACTATTTGACGTAATCAAATAAACTACGGTGTAAGTACGTTAAATGTTTAAGGGGCCGGCGTAGTATGCGTAGTTCATACAAACGTAATACCAAATAATTTGTAAATCAAACATATTCTTAAGGTAGTGTGTATTTATTTCGATTGGATTACAGAATATCTATGTTCCCAAATATATATTTTGAAAGGACAATGATATAAAGACGAGATATGAGGAATTTAAAATTTCTCTAGAAAACTTATTTTTCTCATAACTCTTGTTAAAATCAGTGTCCATTCAAAATATATATTTGGGAACCTAGATATTCTGTATTCCAATCTGAATAAGGACACACTACTTTAAGAATATGTTTGATTTACAAATTATTTTGGTATTACGTTTGTATGAACTACGCATCCATCGCAGGCCTCTTAAGCATTATTTATTAAGTAACATTTTGCATCACATACGCCATAAATATATGTCTCATAAGCAGTGCATAAAAGATACAAAGCGTTGTCACGCGTTGATGTCTTTCCATGGCACAGCTTTTAATGGAACTTCATAAATAGCTAAGCATTTATCTTCAATGTACATTTATCCTTTGTGGCTCGTTAACTGACCTTTATTTTAATAACAAGATATAATGATCGTTTTGTACTATGAATTGCTTTACGACTTTGGAACTTATTACACTACTAAACTTTTATACTGTGCGCACTTTAGCACAATAATTGCTTACACAATTATATGTTTTCAAAATTGCCTACGCAATTTCAGTCTTTGCGTAATTTCGTAAGGGTGTAAGTGGCTTAAATGATTTGAAAGCTCATTTTTAATGAGCACTTGGGTATTTAAATTTGACTTGATAAAAATCCAAGGCCATCGGATATCGGGAAATAAAAATTGTAGTACGTTTACTAGGTCAAATTATTATTAAAACTTTGAAATCGAAATTCTCGACTGATTGGAGCGCGGTATGCAGGACCAATTAATATGGAATGTTTTTATTTAAATGACTGTAGTAATAGTGAAGTGATAAAGTTTCAACGATTTTTATCGCTGACTTACGTAAGCATAAAACTAATTGTCTTTATATATGGCTTGTATTGCAAAATAATTACGAGAACAAAGAAAAAAAACACTGTAGCTGAAACTAGTTATAACTAGAAAACATTAAATACCGTCATAAATGAATTTCTCTTAGCAACTATAAGATAAAAAATAAGGACTCTAAAAAAAGCCTCGGCCGAATCGGAAACTCCATTGGAACAATAATAATATAGTGTCAGTGGTAAAGTGGAACAAGGAACTCTCGTAGTGGCGACTGGTACGTTGAACCTCCCGAGGCGGCGTGTGTGTGCACGCACACGCGCGCACAGTGCACGTGCACAACGCTAACACTGTGCACACGTCAGCGCCGTGCGTCCGTGTGCGTCTAATAAACGTGTGTAAGTACTTTAATCTGATTCATGACGCGATACGTAGGTAAGGCGCATGAGGTTTTAGCAGCACGCGTTACGTTTTATTATTTCCTAATTTGTTCCTATACCCATAAAGTTCACATTACAATAACGCGGCGTGAACTTCGGCACACGTACATGTTATTTCAAAGAAAACAAACTCGCATGATTAGTAGGAATGATTGAGTTGTTACAAATACGCGCGGTATCGGTATCTAAGTTAATGTTTATAGGAGAAGCGAGCCGCGCTCTGCGGCCGGCGAGCGGCGCGCGCTGTTCGCTCCAACGCCAAATTATCCACCGTCCACCACGTTGCCTGAAGGCGCTCACTAGTACTTTGTCGACGTATACACAAGATTTATGTCGCTGTAACTCCGGACCCGCATATTTATTAAAGGGAAGCGTGTTCTAACTTAGGACCGCCATAAGTTAGTATTATTAATACTGCATTAGCGTATAAGAATCAGATGCCTAATGTCCATTTAACGACTTATCCAATATCTTTGGCCTGACTTCCTTAATTTGTTTTTATTTATGACTATTTGATGCAGTAGACTGAGCTGGACTTAATATTGCTGTAAAATGTTTTATGGCCCATAATAATGGTTTAATAGTTCATATACGATATAGCTGTGATACATGCATATTTGTGTGTTTATAAAGTTGATGGAGGCTGTGCAAGTGTGCAATTTCCTTGTGGCCACGTGCGTTTGTTGTATGATCATTTGTTAACAGAAGACACGTCAGCGTCGCGTCGGTGGCACATTAAACTCGGCCCACACGACCCTTGATACAATCTAAAATTCTAAATAAAATTTTGTAACTGACGTCTCAAGTCATAGACTATTTAAACATAGTAAGTCAGTGCTGCGGTATTTATTTTTTAAATATCGCAGCATTATGCTAAGATCGGAGCCTTTTTAGCATGACCTTAGCTGCCGCAGGAGACGCCCCGGGCGTCGGGAGTCACAAGCTGACTTCCGGCCACCGTAGGCGCGGGCCTGCGGACGGTGAGCGATGGGTAGCTCGCCGTCCGATAAGGACCAGGCCCGGGTCGACGGCGCGTTGTGTTTCACGCGCGCCTCAAAAAGATGTCAGCACCAACTGACGGGGTCCGTTAGGGCCAATGCCTGCCAGGGTTGCGAGTTTGTCCGAAAGGGATATCGTGGCCCTGGCACACAGGCAACGGAAGGAACACGGGTGGGTTTTAGTCAGTAAAAGTCTGACATGCCCTCCTGCTCAGCCCAGAGCGGGAGAAGTTATTTGATAATTTCCCACCCAAAAAAAAAAAAAAGATGAAGATGTGAACCTGTGCCAGTGTGAGCATAACAAGTCTTGATTGTTTTTTTTTGTAGGTATATTGTTAGTTTAAATGCAACTTTCTTATTTCTTGTGCGTGTCCGAAATAAAATATTTTTCTTTCTTTCTTTCTTTCTTTAACTTACATAAAAACCGGCCAAGTGCATGTCGGACCACGCACAATGAAGGGTTCCGTAGTTAGGATGAATTTATCCTAAAAACAAACTTAACATTGTAGTTGAAAAACATGTTCTTCCATACATCGATATACGTCACAGTGAATTCTCCAACTGCAAATATAAGTTTGTAATCGCAAAAACAATTTTTTAATGTGATAAAACTAAAAATTTACAATTTTAGGACTTTTTCCTATACTTGTGCTGTAAGACCTTGCTTCTTGCCAAATTTCATGAACTAGGGCTAGGTCAACGGGAAGTACCCGGTTTTGATTTATTTGCGAGTATCGAAATATGTCGCAATAATGTCACTTAAATCGCCGAATTTTTGTATTGCGTTGACTTAGAAGCTTGATTTTTTAGAGCTCCAAGGGACCGTGGACGTATTTGATATTAATTTCAACTTGATACCTATCTACACGCGTTCCTGAGAAAAAGGGTGGTCTTGACAGACAGACAGACGGACAACGAAGTGATCCTATAAGCGTTCCGTTTTTTCCTCTTGAGGTACGGAACCTTAAAAATGTGACAATCTGACAGAAGTTTACAGCCGAGTACTTTAGCAGTGGAACCAGTGTCGTATGTCGGCTGAGTGAAGTCGCGCTTCGATACCAGCGGGTAGTAAACTAGTAGTGCATGTTCGTTGATATCTGCGGTCGTACGGCGCGGCGCGGGCGCTGCTGGTTGCGACAGCCGCACGATCAGCCGCGTGATCGTCCTTGCTCGTTGCTCAACGCTCGATAAGTGCACGATATTACCGCCATCTTAAAAGCTTTCGAGTACGAAAATAAAATCGGTAATAAGAACAAAAAGTAATTAAAGACGGCTGTAACTGTTTTAGTGTTGGTCGGCGCCGGTGTTACGCCTCTAGTTCCACCGACCTTTACTGGTATGTATTTCGAAATTTGTACAGCTAAATGTTCCAAAAATATTTTCAGCAGGTTGCTTGGATTATCTTAATAATATTTCAGCATTCTTCGTCGGGTAGGTTAATGTTAAAGAAGACTCAATCTCCCGGGTTTAAAACATGAAGCCATTATTGAATTTCGAACTTTATTCCGACTATGGTAAAAAGTTCCTAAACACAAAACTGACAACTTAGTACCGAACTAAGTTTTCAGTTTTGTATAAAGAACGGTATTTCAATCAGTGTTACGTTCTACAATAACTGGCTCCATGGTTTAAACCATGTCAAAATATAAATCTTGTTTTGTAATAAGGTGGTATTTGTTTTGATTTGTTTGAAGACCTAATTAAAATGTGAACACCCGTTGGCTTACCAATTAGTAGGTATATAGGTCAACAACCGTCACTGAACTATACTGTGTACTCCGCATAAACAATAGATGTTACCGTAAATCCAATTATGATATCAGAGATTGCTTATTTGATCTTACATCAATAAAAAATATGGGTAATTCAAAGATGGTAAACTCGTTACTTCAAATTATTCCATTACTGCCACAGTATTCTCATAAGTAGATGCATAAAAAAAACAAAAAAAAACCTTCGTTGCTCCCCATAATAAGTGTAGGAAAAGCCCACAAGAACGCATCAAGTAGAATGTAAAAACATCCTTAAAAAACCGGTCAAGAGCGAGTCGGACTCGCACACCGAGGGTTCCGTACGTATATATGATGTTTATGATTTCCGAAAAACTGTGCTATTTAGAGACATCGTTTAATTTTTCCTGTAATCTTTACTATTACATAGAATAATTTCAGATTTTTATCTATGCCAACTCCGGAGATAGGGACCGGTATTTTTTTTACATTTTTCGTCAAAAGTCGGAAACTATGCTGCCAAAAAAAAAATTAAAAAATGTTTGAGAATTTGCAAACAGCGTTCTTTCATATGATACCCCACATGCCCTAGTAGCCTCTCTTCAAATTTTTAAGACCTCCTTTCAGTCCCTTTTGCAAAAAATATATTTTTGTTTAATTTCTTTCTTGTTTGAAAAATAGTTGGGCAAACGTCATCTAAAACTATTCTAAATTTCAAGTTGATAGCAAAGGTAAAAAAAAAATTTAAAAAAAATAGTTGATAGCATTAGTAGTTCTTGAGATATTCAGGTGTGACAGACAGACAGACAGACAGACAGACTTAACCTCACCATAAGGGTTCCTTTTTACCATTTTGGTACGGAACCCTAAAAAGCTATCTTTCCAATATAAAAATCCATTATGAACGAGACTATTGTTACTTTTCGTGGAATCTCCGTCGTGTTGTTTTTTTAAGGCTGCGCAATGTAGGTCATCCGTATAATTGTGTCGTGTATGAGTCTGTATCAAATAGTATTGTGAGTAACAAAGGATGTTGCGTCAGGCATTGCTATTTATTGATAAATGTCATTAGTGACGTGTATCGGGGGCTCGTGGCTGCTAAATAACAAACGATTAATCTACGAGGTTACACTGCGTTTGACTCTGCCAGTTCGGGCACGGGTGAGTTTTCTTTATACATTTACACCC
Source organism: Tiliacea aurago (assembly GCA_948098905.1). Classification (NCBI taxonomy): domain Eukaryota; kingdom Metazoa; phylum Arthropoda; class Insecta; order Lepidoptera; family Noctuidae; genus Tiliacea; species Tiliacea aurago. The sequence goes on along the minus strand of OX402578.1, from coordinate 13,845,186 downwards.
CTCATTGTTGTGAAGAGCACTTTATAGACCACCACTGCACCCCGTGGTTTCACCCGCGTAAGTCTCGATCCCGTGGAAATATCGGGATAAAAAGTAGCCTATGTCTTAATCCAGGGTGTCAGCTACCTCCATATTATTATTTTTTTTGGTTCAGCCTTTTGAGCGTGAAGAAGTAACAAACATACACACACACACTCACAAACTTTCGCCTTTATAATATTAGTGGATAGTGTCATTAGTGTGATGTGATTGCTGCCGCGTTTGAATTGAAAAAGTCGCAAAGACTCTGCCTAATAATTACGAAGACTTCGTGTCGACACTGCATTGAACTCTCGCGGTGGTCTCGTAGACTTGGCGTAGTGGCGTAGTAGCCGCGGTGTAGTGGCGTAGGCCGTGCGGTGCTTAATAGCAGCATCGTAACCGCGTAGGCCGTCCATAGCAACAGCGTCGTAGCCGCGTAGGCCATGCGTAGCTGCCGCGTAGGCTTGGCGTAGCAGGCGCGGTGCCGTGCGTTCAACGCTTTGATATAAAAAGATGATTGATAACAAAATTAACTGCGACGAGGAACCTAACCTATCTATTCTTACTTAAAACAAAAGAAGGGAAATAAAAAGATATCGCTACATGCAATATTACGGCGTCAACGTTATATTATTGAGTTGAGAAGCATCTGTTTGTCAGTTTACGCTGAAAGCTGACCTCAGAATTGTTGGGAAAAGCGACAAAGCCCAGACTGATGAAGGTCGTAATCGTAAGTTACGTGGCAAACCGATCACAATAGCTAGGACGAGAGGTCGCGGGTCGAGCTCATTGCGTTTCATTCAGACATTAATTTAACTAGACTTGTCTGTTAATTAAGTTCAATAACATTCGCTTCCATTCAATGTATTTCATTGTGTAAGGTAGGTAAGTTCTGATTTAAAATATTTATTTCTGTGTGTTCCTTGTACCGTGGTCATGATGTGTGATGGTGGTTGGTGCAAGCAAATGCTACTGATGTATGGCAACGGAACTATCTGATCTCGCTGCTCCGATCAACAAACAATTAATTCAGCTCATTACAATTTCCCCATAGACACTCTCCGAAGTTGATATGGAAAACAATACCTTATTATTATTCATTCATCATCATCATTTCAGCCGAAAGACGTCCACTGCAGGACATAGGCCTCCCCTAAAGGGGGGGTTTGCCATAATCGCCACGCTTGGCAGGCGGGTTGGCGATCGCAGTATGGTGTTAAAATGCATAGAGAACGCTGCTGCCCATTCTCTAGTAAGTCCCTTAGTCGCCTTTTACGACACCTTCGGGAAGAAATGGGATGGTGCTATTCTTTACGTCTGGCACCAAACGGACAATTATTGTTATCTCCTTTATTTCAGTCCATTTATTATGACATAATGTATAAAACGCGATAAACTGCTATGTAATAGGAAAATGTCAAGTAGGCTAGCTATTTCTAATAAGATTCATAATAGACAAGCAGGCGTCGCCGGCACTCGGCGCTGCAAGGTACAGATATTGCTTTACTTGAATGTTAATAGCTTCGTGTTTTTATAAAAATAACTACTAAAACTAATTTGCTCTATATAAAGACTATGTGTTAGTATAGCTAGTTCATATTTGAGGTATTTATCTAACAAATTCCGTAATATCCGTTAGGAGTAATCTAATGCACTCACACATACATACACACACATACAAGGCTAGGTTACTAACACAGTGGGCACACGTGCACAGTGGAGGCAGCGCGGAACGAGTTCACACCGACCTGCTGCGCCCGCGCAAGAAAGAACTCAGCCAAGGACGCCGGCGTAACGGTCCGTGTGCGGGGGGCGGGGAGCGCGCGGGGCGTGGTGGCAGGGGGGGAGGGGGCCCGATCCCGCTAGCCACGCCGCGTCCCCGCGGGACGCACGGGATGCACTGGGACACTGATTCATACTGACCGTTGCGTCATCGCTCCGTAACTGTTGCTAGAAACAATAATTAGATAATTACCTTTTTATAACATTCAACTTAATTAATCCGTTATTAATCATTATTTATACCACACGTAATTGTTTTTCACTTACAAGATTCCCATTAGAAAAATGATGAGTCTACGCATTGCTGCATGCGGCTTCGCTAATTAATGTCTTTAAACATCGATACTAATTTATTAACATCGATAAACATAGTGGCTTAACACAACATTTAAAATTATGATAGACGTGTCCTAAATGAAGCATATTTCTTAAGAAAATTCAATTTTAAGTTCCTTCGCTCGGCCATCGACCCTAAAAACCTTATTTTCCTTCTCACTCGCTCTCGTTAACTTCGATAGTTTCGTCTCACAGTCACGAAAACCACTGTTCTGTCTTTATTTTGTTCCATTACGGCCAAGAACAATGACTATCCGTCGATAGGACCGTGTTCCTATATCTATTCTTTTCTGGCATACGAGCCGCGGGCGCGCCGCGAGCGAGACGACTAGCTTTCTGAAGTGCGCAGCCTCTGCTGAATGTTTCGAATTCCTATTGGGCCAACGAGAGCTTAAAGATGGCCACTCGAAGACCGTTTTCTTGTTACGATAACCTAATTTTATTCCATTACGTCGGTAGCCGTTCTGCTTAAATTTCAATAAGGCAACTCCATTAAGTTCGAATGTCAGGAGGTAATGCGAGTAAAAAGACAGCGACCTCGCGGGCGTATGTTCGCACGCTGCGCCCGCGCTCCCCCCCACCCCGCCCCGGGCTCGCCCCCCGCGCGCCCACTACCTCCGCGACCCGCGCTACTCCCGAGCGGGTGATTCAACTGTGTTTGTTCGGAAATGTCGAAGGTTTGCCGGACGTCAACAGACACGGAACTACCTTCAGCTTGAGCGTGTTTCCAGGTATCATTTTAAGTTTATCTATCTTGAGCACCGATAGATTTATGCGGTACGAAAGAGTGCTCGAGCACAATAAATGTTTAGTAACTTAATACAGCTAAAATAGAGCCGCATTACTGCATAACGCAGTGTTATCAACAAGTAATTCCAAAATGTACAACATTATAATATTGCCAACTGCTGTCACTAGTTAAGTCGTTTGTTGCTTTACAATAGCTAACAATATAAAAGACATCAACGCGCTGTGCCACCTTTATTGGAAAATTATGCGTGCAGCAAATTCTTGGTAGATTTTTCATTATTTAATGTGTCTGATTAATTTGAACAAGGCTAAGCAAACAGAAGTAGTCTCATAGGTACATGTTTGAACATTCATATAATTTCAAATATATTATGCACATTTTTTCCACGCCTGACTACAAGAATTTACATAATGTATTTAATTGCCGATCCATAATATTGTTAAGTGAAGGCCTATTCAAATATGTATTTTAGTATAATATTTGCATATGCTACTATTCGTCATAAGTATATTCGGCAAGCGCCGGCTCCGCTGACAACATGACACCTCGCTTTAAATAAATACAACTTTTGTACACATGTATACTAAGTAATGTCTCCTTTTGTCATTGATATTTTTCCGCATTTAATCATGTCACGGATTATACTAGAATCCTGTTCAAGTTTTTTTTCTTATTATCGAGGTTCCAGTTTGACGGCCCTCGTGGAGCCGTGGCGCGCTACGATACGCGAATAGCAGACCACGTGCCAAGTGGAGCGGCTTATAATAATAATGTTTATCAATTAAAGTCTTGAACGCTGTATTAATATATTAACCTTTGCACGATTTGATTAATGAATCTCATTTCATTTGCCTCATTTTATTTACTAGACGAAAAGTTGATTAGTTATGAACTTTAAAAGATTACCTGCTTATTATTTTACCCGACTACGGCGAAGGAAACCACCCATGTCATGATATAACATACCTTCTAAACAGCTTATCATAATTTGACAAATGAGGTATCATTGGAAGCTTCTTGATCGTCCGCTAGTTATAGGCTATGTGACGTCACATTGAATATGGCGCCCTCTAGAGGACTAAAAGTCATGAACTAAAAAAAAGATTTATTAATATTCAGAGGATAGCCGTGGTCGTATGCCACCTACCCTAAGAAAACAATACATTCTAACAGTAGAAAGCGATCATAAGCTTTAGGGCAAAGTGAATACGATCACGGATATCCTCTGAATACATAAAAAATATTACGTGTAAGTTGTTTATTTAATAGACGATAAATATTGAATGGTTTGTACATAACAACTTCAATGACAATATTTTTTGGTTTCATACTTTTTATGGCGTTTTTTTTCTAAATATAAACGCATTTAACGTATGATTAATGCTACGTAGATGTTTACGAATTTCGTCACATTTTTCTAAAAAAATCTATTTACTAAACATTCGGATGCTTTATTTAATCTACACGTTACTGAAATTCACGTAAATAGAACTTTAAAACGTAAGAATTTTATGTCGTAGCTATATTTAGGTACTTTGAATACTATTTGAATTAAATTACACCTGAGGGACTAAGTGCAGAAACCAAACCCTTTAACTCAGCGTTTCCGGGTCACGACCCGGTACCGGGCCATCTAAATAAAATACCGGGTCGCAGCATTCCCGCCTTGTTTTAAAATAATACTATCGATCGACGCATGACACTGACTGACAAGACGACACGGTTTTAAACACTAGCTTACCTTAAAAATACACACAGTAACCGACTTGAACTGACTTCCCCTCTGGCTATTTGGCTTCTTCTCTGGCTTGACTGACTTGACTTGAAGTGGAACCAGGGGGTCTACTCCGAATCGTTAAACCGAAGTATCGGCCGAATGTTCGGTCGTTTTATAACTTCCATAGTTTCCGTTTTTGGCTTTGAATCCTTAAAGTCACATTCCGCCTTATTACAAAACAAGATTTATATTTTGACATGGCTTAAACCATGGAGCCAGTTTTTGTAATAAGAACGTAACAGTGATTGAAATACCGTTCTTTATACAAAACTGAAAACTTAATTCGGTACTAAGTAGTCAGTTTTGTGTTTAGGAACTTTACCCTAGTCGGAATAAAGTTCGAAATTGAATAATGGCACCATGTTTTAAACCTGGGTCTGAAGATAAACCTTGTTTTGTAATAAGAGGGTTCGAGTTTAGCTTATCTCTTTGACTGTCGTTTTTTTTTTTCTTTTCGCGTAGTCAGCCATTGTTAGCCGTAGTAAAGCAACGGCCGAACATTCAGCCGATACTTCGGTTTAACGTTTCGGAATAGACCTCAGGATAAAAGTTTCATCATTTGCGGCGAACTTGGATTCTTTGGAAAAAATAAGCTGCTCCTTCGCACTAAATAGCCGATACTGAAATATAGTTTGAAAAGTTATAGCAACAACATTGTTAATTGTAATACAGATTGTTTTTATATTTTCTTTATTTGTATAAAAACTCGCAAATGTCTCACACATATGATACAAAAGTGCTCTAACATATTAATTAATATTGAACTGAACGTAAATTAAATGTAAATAAAATAAGTGACTTCAGTTATTTGATCGGCTTCTGAATTATTCTATTTTATTTCCACGCACCGAATGAGAAGCGATGTGCACGCGATGCTTGTAGCTTCGAATTACGTAGCGATCATGCTGAACTGTAACGTCAGAAAATCTAATTCTTTAAAGTCCGCAATTATTACACAGTTGGTGAATGGATATTCTATGTACAAAGTCAAACATAACAGAAAAGTTTGAAGTGATAGAGAGATTTAGTTTCATTGTGACTAATAATGTATGAAATTATTGGATTTAAAGACCAATGGGATCAATTCTGGGTTAGTGGTGGTTTGTAGGTAATATTTAGTCATATTTTATGTATGCTCATAGTCAATAAAAACATACAGGTTTTCAGAAAGTTTAATATGTCCTATCTGGACTCGGTTAAGTTGTTCTAAATTAGAAACTCTAGAACGCAGTTTATTCGAAAAAAAATAAACTTTGAGGCGTACTTATACCTGTATTTTTAGGGTTCCGTACCAAAATGGTAAAAAGGAATCCTTATGGTGAGACTAAGTCTGTCTGTCTGTCTGTCTGTCTGTCACACCTGGATATCTCGAGAACTACGAATGCTATCAACTTGAAATTTAGAATAGTTTTAGATGACGTATGCCCAACTATTTTGCAAACAAGAAATTAAAAAAAATATATGTTTTTTGCAAAAGGGACTGAAAGGGGCTCTTATAAATTTGAAATGGGGCTACTAGGGCACGTGGAGTATCATATGAAAGAACGCTGTTTGTTCATTCTCAAACATGTTTTTTTTTTAGGCATCGTAGTTTCCGACTTTTGATGAAAAATGTAAAAAAAAATACCTTTCCCCCCCTTATCTCCGAAGTTTGCATATATATACATATATACGTACGGAACCCTCGGTGCGTCAGTCCGACTGGCTCTTGACCGGTTTTTTTTTACTGCAGTGTGTGCTTTTTTCCTCATATACTATGCACGTACCTAGTTATATTTAGTAAGTTTTGAAATATAATCATAACGATATAGAAACGGACGGACGGTTTTGTGTGGTGCCGGACGTAAAGAATAGCACCATCCTATTTCTTCCCGTGGGAACTGCGATCCACCCCCCAACCCCCCCCCCCCCCCCGCTTGGGTAGGCCTATTTCTAGCAGTGAACATCTTTCGGCTGAAATGATAATGATGATGGTGTGATATAGAACCGTCCAATCGTATACGCCACCAAAAAAGCCGCGCTCCGTGAAACTGAGAGTGATCTATTCAAATCACGCCTCTTTAATTACCGAAGAGATACTTATTGGATGGACAGCAATTTCTAGTTTTTTATATCAAGACTATACCAGGAAAACCCATGGCAACATTTGTGGGTCATCGCTAAGCATTGTTACTCGACTAGCTACCGAGTTTCTTTTTCATTAAAAAGTCTTTAGATGAAATTAGAGTCCAATGCAATTAAAATATTAATAAGTTTTTTGGTCATGGTGAAAAATAACATCTATTATGGATCACATAATGCTCTGTTGTAAATCAAAGTATGGTGTGTAGATGAAGTACAGATTTCGATGTTACTTCCAATATGTCATGCAATATTGATGGTTTCTGCGTATTTGTAATGTTAATTTTTCTAACGACACGGTATATAAAGTTAATGTAAAGGGTTTATTTTATCTTCTCCATCGCCGCAAATTACCATTTCAAATAAGCAAAAAACATCAATATTGCATGAGATGGGCACTAGAACTTAACAAGTGACCTTAGATAAAGTTTACTTCAATGTTGGCGACGCAATCCATCTCACATGTGAAAGCACGTATAATTTATAATGTTTTACTTAATAATTATGGGATATAACCTCACTACCATAAAGTTTCTTGTCGTTAGAAGAGAACGAGCTTGCAGTTAGTTATTAACTCAACGCATTAAATTCAAACATAATGAGGAAACGGAGGAAGCACTATGTCTGTTGTGCTTTAAAGAGTACACATATTTTATTGGACAAAAGAAATGTTTTTGCGTATGTTTCTTAAGGCGTGTCAGTCAAAGTAATAAATTACGCGGCGGCCGTAAATATGCACATTTTGACAGTTAGTGCGTATTTAATTAATACAGATATTATTGATGCGCTTGGTCTAATCGCTTAATGGATTCAGTATCCAGGTTAAGTGGGGCGTGTTTTCAATTTCTCGCATCTCGTGGGTCGAGGTCAGTTGCTCGCTGCACGTTTTAGAGCACATCACATCTCGTTGAACCAATTTGTTTATATCGAGCACTTTAGCAAAAGGATCACGACTGTACAGAGCAATCAAATTGAATATGTCGATATTACGCTAATATACATAAATGTATGAGATTAGAAAGTTGTGCTGGTGCTGTGCCCTAATTTTGAAATTCAGATAACTATGACCTGCATTGTTTTAAACAAAGATGACACACTAAAACTACTTCATACTTTTTTTTCTTCAAGTACGAGTGCAAAAGACATTATAGAACTTCAAAGAAGTTAATTGTTTCTGATAAAGCTAATAGTACTATAGCTATATAATTGTTAATACAAAAAAAAACAACAGACTTCCAAAAAAACACTTCGAAGTGAAAAATAACGACTACGTCCTAAATTAAAGTAATTTTTTACTTTATCGTGATTTTTTGGAAGTCTGTTGTTTATGTTTTTTTATTTTTCACTTCTTAGTGGGTCAGTTTGTAATATATCTAAGTTATAATAGGACTTCTTGGCGGGAAAGTGAAGCGTCATGTTCAGCAGTTTGTTTAATTTTCCAAAATTTGTGTTTAGCCGAATATTAATATGTAATAATGGTGGATTATTAACCATTAAGTGTTTGTGAACGTGCATTAGTGTTGGCAAATAAAACAAAACAGTGCAACTTCGCTTCAAGTTCTCTCAAGAAGTCCGCGTGAGGTCTCGATGTGGATGAAGATGTGGCACTTTACGTGCCACATCTTTACTGAAACTCAAGGGGAGTGGGCGGGGATATCATCATCATGCATTTATAATTAATTTCATCAATACTATACAAGAACTAAAACGTGACATTGGCTAAATGCACAAACCGTGCGAAGCCAGAAGGAAAAAAAAAAAAAAAGTTATAATAGCCAAACGTCAACTGCTTACCATTTAAAAATTATTGCTTGTCCCGATGCAGAGATGTTAATTGTTAAGGAGTTCTCCTGGTTCTTACCAGGAAAATTTCTCAACAATTAACGTCACTCACCATAACTCAAACTCAAAACATTTATTTCAATTAATTTAAAATATTGATGCAAGGTAATGGTTACATCATTGATATTGAAATTTTACATGTCAGAACGATGCAAAACGTCAGAAGCGTCCGTGATAAAAAGATAAAAAAAACAATTCAAAACTAAATTAATTAAAAAATAAGCCGTGGCAACTAAGAGATGACCAGTTCCAACTGACAGCGCCCGTTCACGAACATGACGCATGGATCAGCACCATTCAGCTCAACCATTTTGAAGGGAGCTAAATGATCCAACACACGCGCCACCGTCAGCGAGATATCTGAGTGAGCATGACATACTCTCAGCCGCCAGAGAACATTCAAGTCAATGAAAGACATATTGCCCGGTAAATGTAGCTCTATTGTACATAGTACTCACACCTGTGCTATGCAATTATTCAATACAAAATATCAAAACTCCTACTCTACATAGAACATTAACATAATTTAAAAAATACGCAAAAATAGTGTCAAGCTCAGGATTATTTATTATAATGTAGCATAGTAGTAATGTAGCTTACCTACATATTACCAAACGACGCGCGACGGAAAGATATGATTTTTCAAATTAATATTAATTTCTTCGTTATTTTTGTTCATTACATAATATTTGTTTATTGCTTAATTAAAATATAATTATAAATTAAAATTATTAAATTATTTTCGGTGTATGAAATTCAAGAGCTGGTGTATGAGTAAAGATGAAAAAAACATGGCTTACATCAAATTAGTCTGCATAATGTAACAATACCTATAGGTATGTTCATACTTAACGATTCGCATTATTGAGTATTACATTAGTAAGCAGACCAAATAAGACCAAGCAAAAAAAAAAATATTCTTGGTTTTATATACCTACGAGAACTCAAATTCCCTATTTTTTATCAATTAATTGGACATAAATAAAATGTAAAGAGCTTGAATAGTTATTTGGCAATGGTTTTCCCTCTTTGGTTCACCAAAATGGGGTTATACCCTAATTATTTACTTCAAAGACACGAGATCTAATAAAAGCGATATAAAAATAAATAACTGGAAATATAACAAACTAAAATATAATAATGAGACAAAGCAAACTTCAGGTCCTGTCAACCAGGATGTGGAAGGCAGTAATTAACAAGACCACTGAACTAATTTCAATGAAACTTTTTCCGCATTCTCATCTTTATTTGTACGTCATACTGACATGAGTTAATGAGAAATAAAAAGTGATTTTAATGCGAATTCCATCAATGAAACTGAACGCGATCACCTCATCTGAACCGCGTTTTCAGAGTCAACATTGTTGTAGAATATTTGACACTAACTGTTCTTGAACGCGGATATCGAGCAGTTATAACTTGATGCAATAGATAACATTTTCACAAGACAACGATTTACTAGATCTGCAAAATTTATATTAAACGGACACAGTCACTTTTACGCGATCGTCCAAGCTAAGTTGTAGCACTGTAATCCTACAGATTTATTAACCGACTTCCAAAAAGGAGGAGGTTATATTATGTTCGTCTGTGTATATTTTTTTTATGTATGTTAACCGATTTCGCCGTCAATTGTGGACCGATTTTGAAATTCTTTTTTGTTTGAAAGGGTATGCTCTCAAGGTGGTCCCATTGTCACCAAGTCAGAATCTGATGGGGGGATACCATGGAAATCGAGGAAAATCCTCAAATATAGGCTCACATTTGTTATAGTAGCTCGTGCATCTGCTCTCGTAAAGCACCATTTGGGTGAAGTAGAACTGATGATGGAGACTACAGATGGCCACCGGATCTATTTGGTTGCTAAGCAATTTATGCTCGTCACAATGCTTATGTAATCATATATAATATCCACAGGTGCGATTCTCTAAGGGAACTCTTTATGGATATTAACATCATTACGGTGCCTTGTCAATATATCTATGAAAACATCATGTAGGTACGTAAAAAAATCTTGTACAAAACGCACACTATGCAAGCGCATGTTATAAGTTGGGGGGTTACATCGCTGATAAAATGGTTGGCTCAATGCTGGTCCTGCTCCACAACCACAACTAATTGATTAACATTTGAAAATACTGTTGGAGCTGCTGAAGATTGAATGATTATCTTTTCATTGTATAAACTCAATCTTCTTTGTATTATATAATTGGAACTATTGTGATAGTAATTAGAACCTGTGATTATTCTAGGAGACTCTATATTGCATTATCTTATAATAATATTTACCTCAACCAAGCCAGGCTATGGTTTCTTCCTGATCCTTAAAGTTAAGTAAGTATTATAATTTTAGTCAGTAATACATTTTTATTTAACATATCATCTGCTGACGGTACTTTAAGCTAAACTGACGTTTAATTGAGTTTATCAAGATAAAAATAAATCGGGTTCCTCCGGGACGGGGGCCTCGGGAATCAGGGTATAACCAAAATGTGTGACTCAAGTCATGTCACAGAAGGCCGTGCTCGCCCCGCCGCGCTGTGATGCGCCTAATCAGAATATATATTTTATAACATAATGGGCCCATATTATCATACACAATGACATGTGCCAAAAGATCACTTTTTTGTTATGTTAATAAGAGATTATATTTGGGAAAGCCGTGTCCAATTGTGTGCGAAAAATATAAACGTTTTATTTGTGGGTATGGCTATAATATTCCAAGAATGCGGTTATTAAGGAAAGTCAAAGGCATATTTTCTGTGTACTTAAGAGGCCATGCACGAAATCGACTGATTTTGATCAATTTTGTTCATTGTTTGTGAGAAAGGGAAAAAAAATATATACAAATTTATTAGTGATTTGTAAAGTAGAGTTCTTTGTTTTGCATTTGGGGGGGTTGAAAGGGATTTTTCTAATAAATTAAGTATTCGTGGAAAATCATTAATATTCGCAACAAGGTTTCCAAGAAATCACGCGAGACTGACGTTTAATCATTTTTTACAAGGAATTAATTTTGATTTTGAACATTAAATAATGTTGTCAAGATCATTATATGGTCTACTTGCACATGGCTCCACCACTGTTCTTACAACTTCAATACAAAATATAGCAGAACATCTATGTTGAAAAACCGTATTTTTCGAAAAAAACCCAGTCAATAATGTATTTTTTCCTATTATTTAGCAAACCATTTCAAGAAATTTAATAATCACACATTAATCTTTAGCTATTCTTGATTTATTTTTTTATAATATCTTCATTAAGTAAATCAAAGGCGAAAATAACTATATTTTCGAGAGCGCAAAAGTGATTAAACTATTAACAGGTGCTGTGACTGACACGATTCGTGTCTGTCACAGCACCACGAAAACTTTACTTTTATAGTTCACAAACTTAATGTTTCAATTATTTCCCTCTTTCTCACAATTAGACAAGAAATTCACAAAAGAGGGATTTTTCGCACGGAGCCCTAACTTTATTATATTTATATAATCTCATAAAAGCAGTGAATTCAGTGTAGCATGGGCACTGAATAAAAAACAAGAAATCCTAAATAGTATTAACGTGAACAAAAAATATGTTGGTATTTGAATAGAGAGCGTCCAAACAACGACGCTCAATCTTTGTCATTATTGTAGCAAATTAATCATAAGTGAAATTGCTTACCGACTAATTTGCGAACCACTATCTGGCGTTTTAATCGTTTTAGTTTCATACCCACAGCATAGTCTCGACGAAGTAATGTTTCACATAATGATTAAATTTTAAGTAGTTGCTTTAAATTCTATTAATCTTGATTTCTGCTTTAATAACAAATCATAAGTTCGTATTAGGGAGGACAAACCAGTTTTTTTTTAAAATACATTCTAATTCTAGCAATTCGTAAATATACATTAAAATTTGTGGAAAATAAAACTAGATCACGAGAGTGTGCATGTGTTGATCGGAACAATCATTAGCTTTTGTGTTCTGTCCTAGATAAACGATTCGTGAATATAAAAAATGTGCTTTAGTTAAATTGACATTCAATAGAATGATCATTCAAATCGAACAAGAAATGACCTAGGTATATACAATATGGTCAATTTAATTTGGAATCGAACCTTCTTGTCTGATCAAAGTTATTAAATGATTAGAATCTTATCTGACCACTTATTAATAATATCCTTAAACCAGTACTGGTTCTCGTCCACAACACTGAATTACAACTTCATAAAGTAATAAATTAGCATTAATCATTTTAATAAATCTGTCTGTTTGTGATTCGATGGTTATGGCAGCCTTATTTAGGGTTCCATACCTCAAAAAGAAAAAAAACTGAACCCTTATAGGATCATTCGTTGTCCGCCTGTACGTCTGTCAGTCTGCCAAAACCCTTTTTCTCAGGAACTCGTGGAGGTATCAAGTTGAAATTAATATAAAATACGTAAGTCTATAGCTTCTAAGTCAACTCAATAAAAAGTACGGCCACGACATATTACATTGAAACTCGCAAATAAATCAAAACCTTATAGTGTACTTCCCGTTTACCTAGAATCATGAAATTTGGCAAGAAACAAGGTGTCACAACACACTTGGCCGGTTTTTTAATGTAGTATGAGTCAACTTGTATGAGCCGTTGATGTTCAGCAGCACAACTATAGACGTTTGCAAGCACCACTGCAATGAAGTTGACGAAGTGAATAATATTAGGGGTTTAAATATGAAATCACCGATTGTAACGAAAAAAAAAAACCGAGGTTAAATATATGTATTTAATCAAAGATTTACCCTCATTGTCTATACATTTCTGCCATCTCATACGAAGGTCATTTATGCCTTTGCGGTAAAAGTCTGTCTTCAACAAACTGTGAAGGCAAAAACATTTCTTCTCAGTAAGCAATACAAAATTATTGCTTACAGGGAAGAACATATTTTACCATGTAAAATACTGACCCCAATCGCGAAAAAAATCGTAGTCGGGGCCAGGTCCGGCGAGTATTACGGGGGATGACGGATGGTTTCTATCTGTAGGTCCTGTAAAACGGTTTCTCGAGCAGTGTGAGGTCTTGCGTTATCATGGAGCAGTAGTGGTGAAGATCAGTTGACGAGTCGGGGCCGTCTCGCTGCGAGTTTCGCCATCATTGTTAGAAGTTCTGTACAGTAGACATCTGTTGTTACTGCTTGACCGGATCTGAGGAAGCTATAGTGAATTACACCATGAAGTGACTACCAAGCAGTTCCCATCACGTTTCTATGGGTAAGCTTCGCTTTAGAGCATTGTTGCGGCGTTTGACCTGGAGTCAGCCATTGGATTATTCGCTGGCGATTATCGTAAAGAATCTACTTTTCATTACACGTTACAATTCGCCCCAAAATCGCTTCATTTCTCTACCGGTTCAACAAGGTAAGGCAAAATTCAACGCGCGCTTCTCTCTGCAGATTAGTAAAATCATGGGGAACCCATTTTTCAAACTTTTTATCTTACCGCTTATCTTATTTTATCAAACCATGCCGCTAATTCCTTGGTAGTTTGATACGTATCGGCTTCCACACTTGCATTCAATTCATCGTTATTTTCCTTCCTTTCCTTCCTTCTTTATTTTCTTCATCGGGTTCATTCTTCAAGTCGAAGTTCCCACTACGAAAGCATTTAAACCAAAATCGCACGGTGCGTTCATTAGCCGTATCTTCTCCAAACACAGCATTGATATTGCGAGCTGTTTCTGCTGAGTTAGTTCCACGTCGGAACTATTATTCAAAAATTACTTTAATTTTCAATGTATTCATCAATGAAAAAACTATTAATAGTAAGTTTGTAATTTTTTTCAAATTTAGAATGATAAAGTTATTTTGTGAAAAAAGTTTCACTCTGGAATCCACGCAGGTTTAATTTTAATTCAAAGTGGCCAGTACGTTAAAACGGCAATTTCTTATTTAAACCCCTATTATTATAATCACTTACTTCTAATTTGTATCCATGCAGGATACACTCTTGTTTTAAGTTTTCTGTGGCATTATACGAGTCATCTCCGCCCTGTGAAGAAAACAAAGCAACCATAATACTTCTAGCAATCTGAAATCTCCAAGGCTAACAAACGCATGTCCAGTTCTCAACACACGGCACAACATACGCGGCAATATTTCGCGGAGTACCTCCAACAATTTACGAGGAAACGAGCATTTCGCAAAACTGATTGCAAACCGTCGAGATTGGTTCTCGAGTGTGGCGTGTCTAATTTATCACAAATGTGCATCAGTGTAACAGGCGAGGTTCGGCGCGGATCGCAGGCCGTCGCGCGTTCTCGTACGTACGCCACCGACGCCACCGGGTTGCAGGTGTCAATCCTGTCGCATAAATAATGCGAATAAACTTCCCGCTTTCCACTGAATTATGTCTCGTACACGTCGCAAATACTCACGCACATTTGTAATTCAAAATTTTTAGATTTCAACAGAGTGCATCGTTAGAAACGGTTACTATTTAATAGCTCTGTTTTCGAACAGTGATTAAAGTTGCAAAGTTATTGAGTTTATAGTTTTACTTATTGTACATAATGCTCTCAGTAACTTTATGATATCCTAGTAAATATATAATTTCATTGGACGGACATAATTTCCTATGCATTTTCAAACGAAATGCAGCTGTGATTTGTTTTAAACATCTTAAAGGCCCTTTGTATTCGTATTTCAGAGGACTGAACTTTCTATGGCTACAACTTAGAATAGCTAATAAATAATAAAATTTCAAGTGTGCACAATTGAAATTGCTTTAACGGGTAACAAGTTATAACAGTGAACAATACCTACTTCCTATTAATTTATATTTGTCCAACAAATAAAAGATATCGAAATAGTACAAATAATAATTATGTCAATGTTGAAGTTTATTTCTACAAATCAAAATTGTATAACGTTTGGTGTTACACAGTTACGCTACGCTTAAATTAGTTTAAGACTTGCCTTCACTAACAATTTTCAATGCACAGTAGTTTATGTTATTTTATAGATTTTTGTATTTCTGTAGTAACTTTAATACAATTAAATAATTACGTCATAAACAGGGCAGTTGGCTAATAATTTAAACACATTAATACATTTACTGATTTTCATATAAAAGCTATCTTAAGTATATATATTTCCAAAATGTTAGTATTCCGTAGCTTTGTAGATCTAGTTTATTTTGTCAAGCAAATTGCAATAAATCTTATGCAGTCAATGTTGTCATATTCGAGCAAAAGTAAAGGTGCTATAATAAATCTGTGTTGTGTTATAATAAATCTAGTCGTTATCCGTGTAGTGTGTCGTTTGGGCTTACAAATATTTTCTCTGAGTGGTACAAGAGCTGCGCGTACGACGCGCGCCGACCCGGCACGGAGCGCGGAGTGCTGCACCGGCGCGGCGCGGGCGCTCTCCAACAGGGATGGCGAACATTTTTGCATTTGCGTGTCATTGAAACTAAAAAAAATTGCTTTCGACGTGCCACTGATATCTTTCTAATAGACAAAGTTAAAAGAAAAAGTAGATTTTTAAATCCTTTATGTCCATTAGGACGATCTCTAACGCAAATCGATTGCATTCTACAATCAAACGTGCATGCTTAGAATTTATGTAATGGCATGTGTTCAACATCCCTGCACCACAAGATATCGTTAAGTGAGAGTGCATATTATTATAAATTGTTTGATCATTATGCATTGTCTCATATTATTTACAACATGGCACTGTAGGTCACATTCTTAACTGTAATGTAACTGTTTGTCTTTGCTAATATGTTTTGGGAAACTTTTTGAATATTGCTGTCCCGATAGCGAATTACTTTGAAATATAAATAAGAGAGAAACAGCATTGCTGAATTAAAAGTATCGTTGATACGGCTAAAGGTGCTAAAACATATCTACAATCTCTGTTTCTCAAAAAGTTTAAAAGGAAACCCTCAAAGATCATTCAACTCAAATCCAGCCATGAATAAGTTTAATTTGAAAGGAGTATTTTGCTGCTATTTTAAAGTTTCTAGGTAAACAGGAAGTTTAAACAGATTCCAAATATTTCGCTAAGAGACAGGAGGAACCTGAGAACCTCAAGGTTCTGACAAAAGACCCTCAAATATTAGGTACTGATACACAAAGTAATGTTCGTTTATCGTGCAAGAAGCATTCGTTAGTCGTTCATTAATAATTACACAGTTACCGTTCCAAATCTTTATAAACATTGGGTTGAAGCTAGACTTTGTGTGGAAAACGTTATTTTATACTTTTTATGTTAGTAGACAATAAAAACTCTAGCAATTTAGCTACGTAGTAGGTATGTACATAACTGGTAAAATTCTTATATCATAAAGTAAGCAGTAATACTGCATTTTGTAATAAATTATTCAGCATTGCGGTTCACAGTCTTTAAATGTCAATATGTAGAGCACTTTAAGAAAGAATATTAAATGAAATATGTTTTCACTTAAAACCTGCCGCAATTACCTTGATAAACCGCCACAAAGTATGAACCCTTCAATTAAAAAGTACATTCAGGTTTGGCAGCCACACTGCCGCACGACGACGCGTATACTTTTTCTTACGAATTGTAATTTGGCTATATTCATTACGAAAGTTCCATTGTAAAGTGTTACGGGCGAATAGCAATTGACATACCATTTTTTTACACCAGTTTATGTAGAAGACAAACCAGGAAACCATATAAGGGCGTATTAATGTAGAAGAAGACAACCTAATTAAACTATATATTCCAGGAAGTAATATTTTAAGATTTTAATGTGGATACTAAGGCTTTTTAATTAAACCCATCCACTTGAATGTTGTTTTAACCATAAATGTAAAAATGATTCTACTTTGGGAACAGGAAAATGATTTAAAATATTCCAAGTAGAACAACAATCGTGAAGTATTATTTCCTTTAGATAACTCCTACTTTCTTTGTAAGAGAACATTAAAGCGCAACATAATAACCGCAAATTATAGTATACAAAATTCGATTAGCAATACCTACCGTGGTGCATCCATTGTGAATTCTTACTCTCACTTGGCATGAATGACTAAAATGTCGATGATGACTAGGTCCTGCAGTACTGACCTCTGCCGTCGAACCTAAGAAAAGGAACAGGATAAACAATGAAACAAATTGTTGAAACCAATTTAACAAGCCATTAACAAGGAGAATAACGATCTCTTGTTTATTGATTTAAATTGCAAAACTGCGCGTCACGTGGTCGGTCGCGGTGCGGCACAGTGCGCAGGCGCACCGTCTTCGTCGCTCGAGCTTTAATTGGCGGATATGTCCGGTATTTTTCGTCATCGGCTCGGATGGCCTGGGACCGGCCTAACATTTGCTAACCCAATTCACTAGCTGTACATATTGTAAATGCGAGAAGTCGAACACAATAGTGTAGCCTATAAACGTTGATAGTCTGAGCACACTAAATCTTTTAGTACCGATCTATGTTAATCGATAGGACATTAACAACGGTGCGTCGGTAATGGTCAGTCCTGGGACACGGCGGTCTCAAGGCTGCGCTCGGTGAAAGGATTCGTCGTGTATCTGGATCATCCCGACAGCGACATCCGCGAGCCGTGCCTCTGCCTACGCGCAGCTGGCAAATAGCACGAACACTGCTTGCACTAATTTGTAACCAACATGACAACAGCTATTAAACAACTGATATTAATGTATTATTCAAATTTTGAACTACTCTTCGACAGAAGCATGTTTGATATAAATGTAATCGTCCTTTCCTGTCATTAAAGACCATTTCTAATATCCCAACACAGATGCCACACGTACTATCGAAACTTTAATGGTAGAGCTAGGTACTTAAAGATTAATGACATTATATTATATGCAATATTAAAATAAAGCTTCCTACGTCAATTATTATTTTATTGAATTATTTTCTACCAATAGTTTTTCTAAAACATTAAGCTAAACTTGCTAGTGGACGCGCACCAAAAATTGGTTCAGTATAAATACGTGAAGCCTGTGAATAGTAATTATTAGTGGTTCGCTCGATGTACAACACGGGGCCACATCGACACCGCGGCCGCCGTGGAATATGCAAATGATGTTAAACTGCAGCTTACGAAACTGCTCCGGCTCTCCGAGCGATAGACGTGATAATACCTATAAATAAGGACAAACTATTAATGGTGAAATAAATTGATGTGAGATCACGATTTGAAAATTATTAACCTGAAGTCATTTACACCGTGGAAAGCGATCTGTGCGCTGTTATATGCACACTTACCTACTTATGGGACACGACTACTGCTTCAGTAGACATACTTGGTAACTTGGAAGCTGTTTATGACCATGTCGCGCTAAGATATCAAAAGTTGGGGTTTGCGTAAATTCCTAGTGATCGAAATTGAAACATCACTGTAAAATAAATAATGATTTAAGATTTCTGTCGATATAGTAGAAGTAGTTCAGCTCAGTTCAAGAGGTCTATAACTTTTAAAAATAATAGGAAGGTCCTTGTTGTTTCTTTTATTTAGTTAGAATTAAAATATTAAGTACATAAATAACAACTTATAACTAATTAATTAATAAAAAAATCATATTATTTAGGTATACCGTCGTATGGCAGCCAAGATTTGCTGTAAATTTTTGGTGAGGTTGTTTCGGAAATATTTCAGCCCCTGCAGCTAGGTTACGGCTCGAAAGGGGGCTGTGAGGCTGCCGTACACGCTTTGTCGACCTACCTAAATTCTGGCAAAGGAGAGGTCATCCTGAAGGTTGACATAAGGAATGCCTTCAATTCTGTTAATAGGGATACCTTGCTGGCAGAAACTAAAAGAGAAATACCTCAAATTTATAGTTTCCTTTGGCAATGTTACAGACACTCTTCTAAATTACTTTATCGGGACAACCTTCTGGAATCTGCTGTTGGCTGTCAACAAGGTGACCCTCTCGGGCCAGTGATTTTTAGTTTAGCAATTCACCCAATCATTCGACAGCTAAATTCCAAATTTAACGTTTGGTATCTTGCTGATGGAACTTTGGGAGGCGATGTAGAAACGGTTTTAAAAGTAAATTCTTAAAACATAAACTATTTTCCATTGGCCTTAATCTCAACCTTTCTAAATGTGAACTTTATTTAGCGGACAGTACTGACAGACATCTGACACTTCCTAAATTTAACGCAATAGCCCCAGAAATAAAAAAAAAGTTGAAAAAACCTCTCTTCGTCTCCTTGGGTCTCCAATCTTTGAGAATTCCTTTCCCGATTTTATTGAGGAAAAAATACAAAATTTCAGTGACGTTTCGGAAAGATTGTTCCAAATTAACATGCATTCGGCTATAACCTTAATCCGTTACTGCTGTTTCGGCCCTAAATTAACATATTTCCTTCGCGCTTCCCATTTATGGAAGCACACTCACCTATTAGACAAAATGGACCAAATTATCCGGCATACAATATCTTCGATATTAAATGTGGCCATGGACGACCGAGCTTGGGCACAAGCTACTCTTCCCATTCGTATGGGAGGCCTCGGCGTCCGCAAAATTACAAGTATTAGTTTACCGGCTTTCATTTCCTCGGTCCACGGCACTGAGAAATTAATCAGGAAAATCCTAGCCCCCACACTGATTGATTTTGATGTGCCGTGGTTCTCCGAGGCTATGGATGCCTGGAGACTCGCTTGCCCGAACTCAGATGCACCCGACAATCCATCTTCCCAGAGACGGTG
Organism: Tiliacea aurago; assembly: GCA_948098905.1. Classification (NCBI taxonomy): domain Eukaryota; kingdom Metazoa; phylum Arthropoda; class Insecta; order Lepidoptera; family Noctuidae; genus Tiliacea; species Tiliacea aurago. The sequence continues at coordinate 13,824,875 of OX402578.1, read as the reverse complement.
GGATGAGCAGCTCTGCAGAGTAGTACAGAATAATTTACTTGACACGTCTGCTACTACTGCGGAGCGTGCGCGCTTGCTGGCTGTGGGTAAATGGGAGTCGGGTCTGTGGCTTCATGCACTACCATCGTCGAACATAGGTACTTTGTTCGACGACACTACTTTCCGCCTCGCTGCTTCCCTCCGACTAGGAGCTCCTTGTTGTTCTCCTCATCGCTGTCACTGTGGCGAAGTTGTCAACAGCCTCGGACACCACGGCCTGTCTTGCAGCCGTAGTGCAGGTCGCTTAGCGCGGCACGCGAATATTAATGACATTATCCGACGAGCTCTTGTCACCGTCGGCGTTCCAGCTGTATTAGAACCTAATGTCTTGGCACGTGACGATGGCAAGAGACCGGACGGCATGTCTTTATTTCCATGGAAGGTGGGTAGACCTTTAGTGTGGGACGCAACGTGTGTCGATACTCTTGCGCCATCCCATCTTCCTGACTCCGCGTGCTGTGCTGGCGCTGCTGCTGCGTCTGCGGAAAATCTCTAGCGGCGAAAGTATATTAACCTTATTGGTAATTATATTTTCGAGCCGTTTAGGGTTGAAACCCTCGGGCCGTGGGGTCCGAGTGCTCATGATTTGTTCAAAGATATCTCCAAACGGCTGGTTGACACTTCCCGTGACCCAAGGGCTGGCTTTTACCTTGGCCAGATGTTAAGCATTGCCATACAACGTGGCAATGCCGCCAGTCTCTTGGGTACCAGTCGACAGCGATGCGGAGGAATTTTTCGACGCTATATTTTAATGTTTTATAGTTTTAGTTTAGTTAGTATATAATTTTGTTATTTTTATAAATTAATTAGTTATAAGTTGTTATTTATGTACTTAATATTTTAAAAATAATATAAATGAACTTTATAAACATTATCGAATGCAATATTAATCAGATATTGAATTTATGACCATGACAAAGTTTGCATTGTTGCTAAAACTGGCCGGACAACGTGGCAACGCGTCACTACAACAGGGGGCCTAAAATGGACGCTTTGGCAGAATCATAATATGATCTGCGTACAATTCATATCCCGCAATTGATCTGTTTGACAGTGTTGTATGGAGTTTCGTAAAATGGTCCACAAATTAAATGAAGTATAATGTCAAATAGCAGCTGTCAAACAGATGAATTGAGGGATGTATGAATTGTACGCAGATCATATTATGATTCTGCCAAACGTCATCACAGTTTTTTAAGTCTAGATGAGAGATCTTCTCTTCCGCCATTATTTTAATGATGTTGTTTCTGCAAAATTATTGGTTGTCGTGCATATAAAAATCGTTTAAAGTGATTGATGACCTACTGATTGGATTACAAAGGAGAGATACCATTTCAATCACGTATAGATGTTTTCGGTGCACATAACGATCTAGCCTCGTGTGATTGCAGTTAAACAGATGTGCTTCATTAAGATTCGTGCCAGACATATTGCTTGGCGCGATGTGAGATATTACTACCCGTTAGTAATTGCGAACCGAGATACAACTTATTACACGACTGTTGTCGGCTTATAATTGTCTATACATTACTATGTATCATGGGAAAAGTTCCCTAGCGCATCGGTGTAACATATCTAATTAAACTTGTAAAATAAAAAGATGCCCCGCAGTTCCAAGCGCATACAAGATTTTTTTAAGACCGTTCGAAGGTATAGAATCGGCAACGATTAAATAATTATTCCAAGACTTAAAGAGATTTACTTAATATTATGTAAATACAAGAGTGTTATTAATTAATATGTTTCCTATTCACATGTCGGCTAAAAAAGTGAGATGAAAAAATAAAAATATTTTTCTTTTCAGATGATTTATATAAAATTTAATCAAATAGATATGAATAGCGTATTAAAATATTGCGGCTACGGTTATCAGCGTGGGCTTCAATCTGAATTTATTATATTATTAAATGTAATTCAAGCAGCGATTGCATTCTATTCGGCAACATGCTAATCGTGAACGAAAAGAAACTGCATGTTTTATTAATGCATATCATTATTTATATTGTGGCATAAAGTCTGAGATTTTTGAAATTGGGTAATTCACAAGTTGGTTACGTAAGTTTTAACACTCAAATTAAATCCTATAAAAGCCGATCCCAACATAGTTGTGAAAAACCGGCCAAGTGCATGTCGGACCACGCACAATGAAGGGTTCCGTAGTTGGGATGAATTTATCCCAAAAACAAACTTAACATTGTAGTTGAAAAACATGCTCTCCCATACATCGATATACGTTACGGTCAATTCTCCAACTGCAAATTTAAGTTGGTTGACTATTACTCGTTAATTTGTGAAGCCTACTTAGCTGTGATAGTTTTCCTTTTAATTTCGTTATATATACTATTGCCATGAATTTTTTCACATATCCAAAACCAACCATTTAGCTGGCAGGGGGGGGGGACACTTGACTCTAACAAAAACTAGCACTTTAAAGCTTAATATTACGCAAACGGATCCCTTAACTGAAAAATGGTTTTGCCAAACCTACAATATTTTTGAACGGCCTATCCAACGATACCCAACACCGTGGAATAGACGAGAAAAAAAAATATCATCCCCATTTCACGTAAGGGAGGACCCTAAAAAAAAATGTTTTTCATAATTTTATTATACCATTTTTTCGGCATGATTAATATGTATACCCATGCCAAATTACAGCTTTCTAGGACTAAGCGTCTCTGAGCTAAGCTGGGGACAGACGGACGGACGGACAGACAGACAGACAGACAGACAGATAGACAGACAGACAGACAGACAGACGGACATGGCGGAACTATAAGGGTTCCTTGTTTACTACGGAACCCTAAAAAGGCTAGGTGATGATGATGAAAAGCCTTTGTAGAAAATATATTTTACAGTTTCACTGTATGCTGCACCGGTCGACGTCATCACGTCAACGCCGGCAGCGCTGGGGCTCTGTCTCACATAGGGTCGCAGCATTATGTTGAGCGGTGGCCGTTTTACGTGGATGTGACGCATTTTTCCCCCTACTTGTTCTTTTTATATTTATGTTCTTTCTTTGCGTCATGTTTACCGCAAATAAACGTATTTTCTTTCTTCTTTTCTTTCTTAATTTTAGCTAAATGGAGATTTCCTGAGTTTAAATTAAGTATTTACAGAAAAATATGTGTCCGGGAAATCTCTTACGCAAAAGTTTTCATCATTACAACAAGTACGCATGTACGTATAGTATTGAAGTTAGTACATTGTTGGTATCTGGTCATTATACATTAAAATTATATGTGTACGGAGTTCGTATAAACATTAGCGTTTATGCACGCTATAATTTTACTTCCCGAATGGCAAGCAACAAGTTGCAACAACTCGTTTATTTATACTGAGATCAATACGTGAACGAATAATTACATTGACTTTTGCTCTCGGTTATTTTATAATAACAAAATCCGGAATTACTTATTGCATGATATTGAGACATATATGTGGTTTTCTTTTTATTTGTAGACTTAATACATGATTATATTTGACTTTATGTAGGCGCTTTTTCGGCAATTGTTAAAGCTAAAGAATTTATTGTAACTGTTACATTTACATTTATTAAAGTTATTATAGATATCACTGTGACGTCAGCCCCTTAACGCTAATCCATACATCTTCTCATACATAACCACAGGCGATTGCGGTTCCATTGCTTAGTCTGACATAACACCTGATTATAGGGACATGTTTACTCCTCAGAATCAAGTGATACAAAATCTAAAAAAAATATAAATCTGTTGATATCCGGTTCGGTAGTACCTACTTCACACTTTCTTAAACTAACTGCATTGCGTGTAAAAATCTAAACCTACCTTTACTGGTGGCACATCGTCTGTATGTACTGTTAAAATTAAGCAAAAAAAAGAATGCTCACTGACGTGCTAAAAGTATCAAAGTGAACCGTGACATCCAAGCCCGAACGGGTAATTCAATATTCGTAAATCTATCCGATAAAAATAACAAAGCAAAACTGCACCAGGTGCTACTTTCGTTTTCCAGCCACTTATTGACCCGCCTGTCAAAAGCTTAACGCCAATTTACCTCTGTATTATATTAGCACGCTTTGCACATAATCGAACGTGCATGTTAACTACCAATTAGTCAGTATCTTCATTTATTTTCACTATACACACGAGAAGCTGCGTCTGTCAAACGCTAACAGTTTTTTTTGTCTGAACATCAAATGTCGTCGCTTCGGAATCTTTTCAACCCGACCTTTTCCTTTCAAACAGTTTTTTGTTCTAAATTGATTTATCAGGTGAGCGCCGAATTACATTTATAAACCTGACGTATAATAAGAATATTTATAAAAGTCATCTAGAGATAGTATCTTAGTGAAGTTAATTGGTTGTATTGATTGTCTATGATATTGTTTCCTTATTTAATTTAACTGCATAATATTTATGGTGCAGTAACTTTTTAATTTAACGAGACATGTTTGACTTCGTGTGGCCTTATTATTAGCGGCGCAAAATACGTAACTATATGTCTTAAACGCATACCTGTAATTTTTACTGTGACAGTTTAAACTGAGACAAAACCCAAGTGCATTTCAGAATAGTTTAAACGAAGAGGAAGCTTAAATTGAGTGGAAGCTGTTTCGTTTTATTTACTTAACAATATCGATTTTTGTTCTGATATTGCCTGCGGAGGAACCTACTCACGTAAATAACAGTGATTAAAACACCATAAGAGAGTGAAGGTAGGTTCGCACGAAACCAGATCGAACCGGATCCAAATCGGAGGGAGCGTTTTCTGTAACTGGAGCAGACGGCCGTCTCGAATATCGCCCCTTATGTCGATAATAAGATTTTCTTTCGTACGCCGCAATACTGCCGTTTCTCTTTTTTGTGAGTGCACCTGTGATGTAGGCCAATTATGGCTTATTTCAACACGAACTCATGATTGACGCTTATCCCACACAGTATTGTCCTATGCAGTATGTAGATGATTACCAAGAACGTTTGTTTACAACATAATAATACCTACTTTGATTCATATGGGTAAATAGTGTGTAGCTATTATAAAATGTAGATAGCTATTGTTAGTGATTATTCAAAATATCGTTGCTTAGTGAAATATTGTTATTCAATGAAGAAAACTAAACCCTCTTAACGACCTTTTATTAATTAAGATTTTTATCTTTAGTAATTTATGTGTTTTATACAGAGTTAATGTTCACCGCAGGAAAGTCCGTGAACCGTATTTTGTTTGAGTAAAATTAACTAACTTTTTAACTTAATAAATGTTATGTGACCATGTTTAGAAGACTAATCGCTTATTTGATTGTACAGTAATAATTTGTTATAGGTATTACTGCCTATTTATTTAACGATCCCAGAATTGATGAGCTAATTAAGTTTGTGAATCGAATTCACGAAATCAGATGCATTACGTAACGTAGTCTGGTCATGTGTCCAATTAACTTGAGACGGTGAGCTGTTCTCTAGGACAAAGTGGTCATCTCAGTATAATTTTGGTTCCTAATCGAGCTAAACCTGAACGACAGGTCGGCACACCCGCTCATAGAAATGCAGAATCTAACAGTCTAATTCATTATACCTAGCGATTATAGACATCGATAAAACATCTCTTATTTGGTAACACATAAATAAGATACCCAATAGAAAGCTAGATTGTTTCTATTGTATTCAAAAATATTTAAAAAAAATGGTTTTATTCAACTATAAAAGACAAACAAACGGGACTAGAATTATGATTTCTCTAAAAGATTTGTTGTATTGCTAATTTGCTACTACAGGTATGTGCATTTAGGAATAGATATCCTAAGTTGTAGACGTTTACAGTAAAAGGGCACTACTTCGACTGTGCTGTCAATAAGTGATAGTACGGTTACTGATGTGACATCACAGTGCATTAAATATTCTCAATCGTTGAAATCTATCTTAGCAATATTTGCATGTGTCCAATCATTGAGTCGGTGTCGGCGCGGGCGCAGTGTTCGCGCCGCGTGGGAACTCGAGCACCACCATCCGATATAAATACTAACCATATTTTACGTCAGAATTCGACGCACTCTAGTTGCGCGTAAGCAAGTAATCTCCGCCATTAATGTCACGACTAGATTGTGCATCCTTGCGTAGCCACCGGTCTCCCAGTTGCCATAAATCAGTGTGTAAACCGCAATCGACCTATATTGGCATTTATAGCAGCCATACTACTAACTTGTACATCGCACCGCCACGTTTATTATCTACCAAATTAATTGTTTAACTGGATTTCGAGCATAATTAGCACCGGTGGCGGTGTAATTGAATTGCAAAAATATTTCATCAAACCTAACTTGCCTATTTAAATTAGAGTTAATTCGTGTGTGAAACATCAAACGCGTTTTTAATCAATGTGGAAAGTTAGTATGCCGTTGACAAAGAAGCGCTAGAAACTCAGGTGGAGATGGAGAATCTTTGAAACTTGAAATACGCTCGTGGCGAGCCCTTTAATTGCATGAACCGCAATTAACCGCGTGTCATTCGAGTTTATAGTAACGCCCGCCAACAGATCAGTACGCAACGTTAATTTCACTTTTACTGGTTTCCGACTCGTTATAATAATCTGGCATAAAATTGCAACAGTATGAGGGATCAAAGGCTGTTCGTACGCAGCAAGCGGTCATCTTTTGCTCAAATGTCAGAGGTCGCGCCGCCGGCGACGCGCTCTGGTATGCGGTCGAGCTGCAACCAGCTCCCATTTACGGCTGCCTAGCTTAATACCAATTGATATGAAACAGAGCGACAATTATACAAATCATTCCTATCATTGTGGATCCTTATGTCATTAAGGTACAAGTTCAAAGTTATTAAAAATGTTAGGATTGTTAAATGTTAGCTGATGATTACTCATCATTAATGTCATAAAATAAATTAAAAGTTTTATGTCTTACCGTTAATGTCACAATGATAAGACGATAATTAAAAGTTTACTCAAGTTAACTTCATGTTTAGTTACTTATTACTCGATAATAACATTTGAAGTGCGTTAGGAGTCAAAGAGTTATCTTCAAAATAATGCCTGGCTAACTCATTCATTGAGTATTTCTTTGTGTTCAAATAATTTAATTGTAAAAATAACAACGTAATCAATTCGCAGTCACACACCAACATAACATCGTGCTGCACGTCGAACGTTCGCCTTGAATTGCAGAGAATGACCAGCGGCATGTTCAGGTTTATTTCGAATCAATTCTATGTAAAACGTCCAATTAAAACCGTCACAATGTGGTCGCGGCTATCGCAGTCCAATCTGCGTCGGTCGCGGACTCGCGGGCCGCGCTGGTCGCTCCGCGTAACACTTGGATCATGTGCAGGATCAGCCCCGGCTCCTCGACTAGTCATTATCGTCACATCGGAACTTCACAGTTAATTGTCCGCGTATTTTTGTTGTAAATACGACGCAATTTGTAGACATCGTTCGATAGCTCGCGGAGATAAAGTCGGCCATTGTAGTTGCGATATCGAGGCCGCTTATTCGTGTTAATTAAAGATATCGAACTAGATCTACGATATCGATATGAAGTGGATTATTTTATAAAACGACATGAATTATTTTCGTTCATAATAAACATAAAATATAGTTATTCCAGAATCGGTAGAGCTATTGTTTAAGTTGTAACTGAACATAATACAAAGCTTACGAGTATTACGCCAATATGTCCACTGCGTCTGTACTTAATATTTTCTTCAATTAATTTAAGAATGCTATTAATAGATATCGGTTCATAAATCTTTTAGAAGCATTAATTACTTGCCTGAGATGGCATGAAGGTAGAAATAATACAAATGGGTATAAAATGTAATGGGTATTCGCGCTAACGAACATTGCAATTTAAGATTTCTAGATATCTAAGAGAGGTAAGGTTTCTCCGCAGCTCTACCTTATTAGTCGCATCAATAGGTAATAGAAATGTTATTAGTAACTTGTGTACACGTCGTCAGGTCTTCTCACTACTGACCACATTCCTGAATGTTGGCAAAAACTCGGGAACAGCTTACGAGAACAAATTAGAAAATATCTTGAGTTTTTTTCTACATTCGCTTTTTTCCTGTAAAAAGTAATAAAAAGTAAGTAATTATAAAAATAATATGTAATTGAGAATAACAATATAAGAGAATATAACGTTTGTATAGCAGTTAATGTTTGTTGGCATCGGTGGTCGGTGTCGGCGCGGGCGCAGCGTGCGTGGCGCAACCGCGCTCGTTAACCCACATGCACAGCTCCGCGCTGCCACTGCTCAATACAAAGTCATCAAACTCACATCCTTGCTTGTCGATAATACTTGTTTTAACTAATTACTCAATTAGTTGGACAGCCAATTTGATTACAATTGTTTTATATCAATTAGGTTAGATTTACGTCAACCTCTGACCTACGAAGTCAAATTACAACTTGGACACAGGTAGGTACCATAAAACAATCGAGGTCAAGTAAAGCGTCCATTAACTAACTTCATGCAGCTCGTTTTTTCTCAGACGTTACCTCCTCTTAATATAAACAGAGAGAACCTAAAATAATTTAAAACAGATAACCCGTGTAGGTTATACTCGTAAGTGTTACGCTAAAAGGTGACCGAATTTTTTAAATATGCAAACACATAATGCCTACAATGACTCGGTAAACTATTTGTTGCTGTGTTGCGAATACAAATCCAAACCAATAATCGACGCTTATCGGTTAAGTTAATAGCGTACGATGCTATTACGAGACCAGATTCTCAGAAAAACCACTGCGGCGACCTTAGCGCAGCCAGCTATAATGGTTACCTGCACCTTTACCTACCGAAGCCTGGGATTACCCACTACAAAGCTAAACGTAGACGTAGGTACCAGCAATTTAACCCAATATTTTTACCTATAAGATACTTATACTTTAGATACTTATGTCTCAAGAACCATCGACAATGTTTCCTATAAGCAATTTAAAGTTAATCCACTGCTCGAAACGTTCCACGATTGTGAAATAGGGTTTAAGTAATGTCAAAAGCACTATTTTTAACAGTGTTAGTTGCACGAAAATTTCGCATGTTAACCTAATGTTTCGTTTAAAGTAATGACAGACTGTACACAATTTAGTACAGTTAAAATATGTTTGTGAGGCAATGACGTAAAGTACTGATTGAATTTATATTTTACGAGCCGCTCGTAAGAGAGTAAATAGATTAATTTATGATCATCCTAAGCTAAGCTTATTGCATTGTCCAGCGCTGATAATCTGCAAGTTAATCAACAAAATGATAGGAAATGTTCAGGAACTATAAACTAAACAGATATTATATATCCATTAGATTATATAGTTCTGTATTTTTCTGTGCCACTTAAACAAAGCATGTATCTATCATGTAACTACATGATAGATACATGCAATATAATTTATAATTCCATACTTCATTAGATAATGTAAGCACAATACACGAGCCCAAACGACTACAAACATTCAAACAAAAAATAACGTCATTGTTCTTAATTAAAGATTCGTTCCAGAATTTTTTATTGCTCACAAGTATTACATTCCGTTTTGAAGTTAACAACAGATAATAAGAGGCCGGAGATGGATGCGTAGTTCATACAAACGTAATACCAAAAAAAAAATTGTAAATCAAACATATTCTTAAGGTAGTGTAGTGTCTTTATTCCGATTGGAATACAGAATATCTAGGTTCCCAAATATATATTTTGAATGGACACTGATTTAAACAAGAGTTATGAGAAAAATAAGTTTTCTATAGAAATTTTAAATTCCTCATATCTCGTCTTTATATCATTGTCATTTCAAAATATATATCTGGGAACATAGATATTCTGTAATACAATCGAAATAAATACACGCTACCTTAGGAATATGTTTTATTTACAAATTATTTTGCGTTTACGTTTGTATGAACTACGCATGCTACGCCGGCCCTTTAAGCATATTCGAAGACGTCACGATATTTTATTTGTTTTTATAACAGTTTTTGATGTATGTATAATAGGTAAAGAATTAATAAAAGAGTCATTCTTCCATCGATGTAATTAAGTACTACAAATTCGTTAAATCAAACAAAGACTTTTTGTAAATAAATCTCAACATAGTTTACACAGATTTCTTGACGAATGATCATATCGTATACGTAAATCATTTATTAATAATACGAGCAATACGTACACATAGTAGATATATTATTGGTGTCTGTAAACTATACAGCAAGTAAATAATATTTCGTCAAATATCAACGAGTTACCATTGTATCAGCTGTCAGATGAAACTTAATATCGAGTGTTTCGGTCCCTCGCGCTTGCTCCAATTCATCGTGTCGTTTGACAGACCTTTCTCATTTTACGACATGTATATCGAACTCGTACGGAAACCTCCAGCGTTAAATATAACAGAACATAACAATTATGCATAACTTTTAAACACTTTAAAATACGATACCAACAACGAAGGATGTGGAAATGAGTAGAATGTAGAAAGTAAAAATATTTAGACAACCACTAGAATTACATACCGTGTGATGATCTCAATTGTGCTTTCATTTTAATATTAATGTTCAGTTTTATTATTTGGTGTTCGCGCTGAAAGTCGGCTTGGCTCGGAAAGCACCACGGAGGTGGCGCGGGCCCAGCGCGCAGGCGCTACGTGATGCCTGATAGGCGCGACGCGTGACTTGCTCGCCCTGGTTTTGTACAGGATCTAAAGACTCGCAACGAGCTTATTAATTAAACATTCAGATACGGATATATTCTGTTTTATGATATGCAATGCCGACGCGGTATAGTTTCGTTACAACAACATTCCCAGAACTCCACTAGTATGTATAGCTATATTACTGTTGTCTTTATTATTTGAGTAATGTCATTAACCGTTTTTTTTTTCTTTTTTCCAGATTGACTTCGCTCGTTGACTTCGGACATCTTCATAACATCATGGATAATATGGTCAATTGCACTTACTTTGCCAAAAGCCTGGCTAATTAAGTTCTCGACCAACAAGAATAGGGTTGGGGTGAATAATGGGAAAAAGGAACGTACGGATCAAGTTCACACACTGGATTGATCCGCCGATTGACTCGAGCACGTTGGGCACGTCCGAGTAGCACCCCAGCCCGCGCCCCGCACTCCCGCACTCTCAGTTACCGACGCTCTAGCGACTGCCAATAAAGTACAAGTCATACCGGGTTATTCACTTATTTAAATTTAGTTATATTTATTGTAGTACAAATATAAATTGAACACAAACATTGCGAGCTTGATGTAGCAAAACTGACAGGAGAACGAACCGAGTTGTCGTCCTCGGTTGTACATGAAACGGTAGTCATGACGGCCACTGCCCCAGAACTTTCAAAGTCGGATTTCTTTGATTTCGTGACGTCCAACGAGGTTACTGATGCCCAGTACAAACAACAGATGCGTTCTGTAAATGTGTTCATGGAATCACCCGACTCGAGGTCGAACCCACTGCTCTCAGAGGAGCCCAAAGAACAGAACAATAATAGCTTGCTGAGCGTGAGTGGCGCGCAAATCAGCGCCAACAGTGGCATGGCCACTGCCACAACTTCTACGACGCTACAGAGTTTCGACTCCATTTGGAACGTGGACCGTGAACGTGATCGCTTAGATACTACCATGTTAGAGGATCTCAACAAGTTTTACTGGAACCAGGAAAGCGATATTAATGGCACGCATCCCTGTACCGACACGGCCATTTCCAATAAATTAATAAACAACACGGACGGACAAATATACACACTGACTGTATTAAATCATGACATGACGGAAACCAGTTCAAATCGATACTGGGCTAAAGAAGAAGACGTGTCTATGTCTAGTCCAACTGACATAGAGCCGCACAACTCCTTAGATCTCGAATCCATATTAAATATGAACGGATTCCCCAACGACTTCAACCAAGATTTACCAAAAGTAGAGGGTTTCACTTATGAGGACGGTGACTCAGAAAGCCAACACGCTGATTTGAGTACTAGTGATTTAGTAAAAGTGGAACCCTACAGTTACGAAGAAGGTGAGTTTCAGAGTTGTGACAAAAAAGATGACTCTCATAGTTCATCCATTCTCGTAACACCAGCCTTATTAGAAAGTCAAGTAGAATTTAATAACAATAACAATGATTGGAAAATAACGGATCAAAATACAGAATCGAATGAATCTTTGCTCAGAAGCGCATTACAGGGAAAAGCCTTTATTAGATATAGTACTATACAAAAAAATCCGGCAAAAGTTGATGTTAGTAGTGAACTAAAACGAGTCATCGCGACAAATAACAACAAACCTGATGTACCATCAATGTACCAAGACGGCAAAGATGAACTCTTGATGGCGATTTCGCCACCTAATCGTTTAAATATTTCGATATTATTAGAAGACCCCAGCAACTCTGTTGTTTCAAATGGGGAAAATCCATCATCGACGCAAAGTGTAGACGACATTTTATTGTCACGATTAGATACCAACTACCCGGAAGACTATGAAAAGTTGAAGAGGATAGCAACGGAACTCGGAGAATCGATGCAACCGTTCTGTACCGTAGAACCTATTGACCCGACGCGAAGTGTCTATAACATACATCACGTAAACGGTGAACTAGTGACCATGATCCCCGCCGGGGAGGTCCAGCTGAACCAACACTTGCAAATAGTGACAGAATCGCCCACCGTGACGAGCACGAAGCCGGGGAATAGAAGATACAAGAAACCGCAGAGTAAGAACCCGGCGCCGACGCCGCAAGCGCAGTCGGGGACGGCCATTCAGGCGGCTACCTCTACGTCAAATGGAGTGAGGAAAGAGAGATCTCTCCACTACTGCTCCATTTGTTCGAAAGGATTCAAGGACAAATACTCAGTGAACGTGCACGTACGGACGCACACGGGTGAGAAGCCGTTCACGTGTTCGCTGTGCGGCAAGAGCTTTAGGCAAAAGGCGCACCTCGCCAAGCACTACCAGACGCACATCGCGCAGAAGACCGCCGCCGCCAACGGCGCCGTCAAGCCCAACAAGCAGAGGTAACGCGCGCCACGCCCCGCACACCGCTCACACCCCATTGATAGTCAATTGAACTTTATCGTGGTGATATAATAACAAATGTATTTTCTTATAATCGATACTTAAAGGCTGAAAATATCACAGATGAATTTGGTAAGGTGCTAATAAAGTAATAATTTATAGAGAAATAAGACAGTTACGAAAGAGAGATGTGAAGGTTCTCGGCCGTTAATCTTATTTGTTAATTTGTATGTAATTCCGCCCGTTACCGTATACATTTTAGATTTAGCTAAGAACAGATACTTATAAGTTTTACAAGATTATATAAAATCCACTTACATTGCATATTTATTAGTCATAAATACTAGTTTACGTTAGAAGTCATATTTGTAAACAACGTTATGCATTTTGGTATAAGTAGGTAGATATCTGACGCTAGTTCCTTGATTTATGTAATGGCACCCGATGCTGGTACCTACTGCGGTTCGTTATAGTGTTTGTTTAAACGGTGGATTATCGACAATGTGTCTCAAAGTAACATCAGATAAATAGTGAACAATGATGAGCAACGCTGGTGTTACTGGTCGCCGCGGCGCCGTAGTAATTTCTCCCGCTGTGCGGCCGACTGAACTTTCTAAAAATAAAAATAAAAAATACTAAAAGAACGAGTATTCAGAACCCAGCATCTTTCACCGCTCAACTATCGCATCTCTTCACTGTGCTCCTCTCGGTTTGAACAGTGATTTTTATTTTTTCGTGTATGTCTGCACTATAATTTTTCGACATTTCTTTTACTCAGAGTTACTCTGCGATGTTTAAGATAAAGCTTTGTACAAAAAGTTGAATACTTGCGCTATTATTATAATGTACTCCTCGGAAATTGGAACGTAATAGCTTGTTCGGGACGGGAGGGACCATTATTCGAGTGTCCATATCGGACGACACGACGCAGTGAATGGTTTCTCATTCCCAATATTACATCTTTCGCCTCATACTGGGAGAGGCCTGATTGCCCTCAGATTGCTATAAATTATAAATACAAGTGCAGTTTCAATCGCGGTCTTTAAAATGTGCTCCCTTTCTCGTCTAACAAATTGGCCTTTCTTTGTTCCGTCTGTGTGTTTATAACACAGGGCCTCGCCCTGTCATTATTTATATATACGTACCTAGATAGTCTCTTAGACATTGTTTGCCGTCGAACACCTATGTAAGTAATCATTTTATGTCTTCCCATTATTACCTACCAGTTATTAGCCATGAAACAGTAATCTTGAGTATGAAAGTGCATGAAAGTACTGTGCATGCTTACCTTCCACTTAGTGAAAGTAATTACCTAATACGAGTATAGACATCACTCTAATCTGTTTCACTGACATTTTCAGATTCCTTTCTATGCAGTCAGGTTGTTTATGCTCAGTTTATTTCTTCTATAGAACTGAATGTTATCGTTATTTTCGTGAGGATGTGAAAGAATGGTTTTTCTTTTTATTTTAATTTGAGAGTCTTTCATAGCATTAATGCGAAATGTAGTGAATAGCCAGAAAGTTTTGTGAAAGCTCTTTCATTCGCCTACCAGAGCACATGAATAAAAAAAACACATCATTAGGTCAAATTCGCTAAGTACATCCTCACAATAAGGGGAGGCAATGTGCTAGATAATGATTATCATTTAATGACGATGAATAATCAGTATCATAGTGTAATTTTACTAATTCTGCAACATGATGATAATAATATAATCAACATATTTTTTAAGAAACAGTTTTTATTATAGTGGCAGTTAGTTCAATTTGATGCCTATTTAGTACAACTGAATGTTTTTTTTCTAGAAAGGAATACTTACATGGTCACGGCTACATACTTATGCAGGCATAAGTATGAGAGAAAATAAACAGTGAACCACGCGATACAATAGTAAACAAAACTGTAATACAACTGGTACAAACGTTAACTCAAGTTAAATGTAAATAGTAGTCGCAGTAGTGTTAGGCCATTACGTGGTCACCGATCAATGTACCAGCGCAGTACAATAAATACGTTAATAGGTTATACCATGCAGTGTCTATTACAATAGTTCAATTATGTACCTTGATTGAAATTAAACCACCGGAATTAAGGTCAAGTTATAATATTTCGGCCTCCGCACGTCAGGCGCGTGGTATCACACACAATGTCATAGCGGCACGACCTAGTCATTTTTTCTATTAAACTATTCCATTAGAAGTCTATTGGAACTAAATGTATGCTTAAAACTGCCTATCTACCAACTAACTTGTGAATATATATTAATACATAAGGTTTTACCTGGTTTACGTCTGACTCTATTACCTAACTAGAGTTTTTCAATTCGTAATGATTGATCATTTACCTAAAGTCGTTTCGTCACGTGGCCCTTCCGTCCACAAGCTATAGGGAATACATAAATATCTACCTACGTCTATATCGATTTGTTAATTTTAGAAACAGCTTTACTAGCTCCGATAATGGCAACATATTTAATTATTAACACTTACCTGGGTACAAGAATAGACCTTTGAAATAACATGCCAATTTCTAAAACCCTATTATTAAATAGGAAGACATTAATAAAACAATATTGTAAATCAACAAATTAATTGAACTTAGTAGTTCGTTAAAGATTTATAGATAGAGATACCAATGTTGTATTTATTTCTATCTTACATTACATTCCTAAAGTAATTTTATGTAGTATTTCTTCGTATCCACTTTAACGTTGGACTCATTATAATTTTGACGAAATCTCTCATATTTTGTTTTGAAACTGCCACTGTAAGTTTCTCTACTTACTTATAAATGCTAAGTTGCCGATATAAATAAATATGCATCTTGCCAGTAGCAATACTGATGAACAAATAATGTTCAGTATTTAGCTATTTGTGAACGAACACTGCCCTTTGACGCTCCTGTGTGACTGTGACACTTCAAATATAAAAGTTTTTATAGTTCTGAGTCTCAACCCTTTAAGTATTTCGGTTTATTTTAACAATAATTTTGTATGAACGCTTTGTAAGTAACTAGTTGATATGATTAAAGATAAAAGTTTTACAAAAATGCTTTTGTCGATTAAGAACTATTAAATAATCATACTGATATAAAAACAAATGATATTGCATCGCATTAAAGTTCACGCGGAACATCTTCTAAAATTATTTTCAGACTGAATTTTGTACCTACACTGTGTGCTCGGTTACTACGTGCATGTTACGAGTACTATGAAGCTTTCTATTGAGATTGTCATAAATATGTTTAAAAGTATAGTTGTAAAGCCAGAGGAAACTCTTTAACAATACTCATTATCTTGTAAATACGTATCATGAATGAATTTTATAGAAAAGTTGACTTTGGAAGTAAATTTTATACTCTACCACTTGTATCTCATTAGATGGTATTTGAATTACTAGCGAATTTATAGTTTTAATAAGTACCTAAATAAGAAACATTGAGAGATTTACCAGATTACTTTAAGATACTATGGCTACCTTCATAAATTATGTGAGTGCATAAATGGTTGTTAATATATTCATGTAATATATTAAATTATGTTGGTTTTTGAGTACATTATTTTGAAAAGGTTTATTATTGAAAAGGATTATATTGATCGATTTTTATTGCATTTGTTCCTGAGTTGATTATTAGATTTTATTGATAATTATGTCTTGTTTATAAGGTTCTATGAGTAGTTATTGCATGAATAATTTAATTTTATACAGTATCGGAGTTGTTATAAGGGAGACGTGGATGACTCGCTATCGACGATGATTTGTAATGTTCAATACTTTGTAAATACTGTTAATTTATTGAAGGCCGTTTCTCGATTCATGAGGGCGTCGCTGTCGGCTCTTATTTCATTTCAATTAACATTATCTTAATTCATCTTAACTACTCCACTTTAACATAAATTTTGTTCTTATTCCACTGACACAAACTGAAATTCTTAATAGTCGTAAATTTTGCCTTTTTTCATAAATATTATAAACATTGAAAAGGTTTATCTACGTCGCCCTTAAGCTGAGACGTCCTGTACAATACTTCATTATTTATTTTTAGAATTATATTTTAAGGTGAAGAAAATATGAAAACAAAAACATAATTGTATTTTGATTAACCGGAGCTGTGATTTTTTGCTTATCTGTATATCTATTAGACAGTGTGAGTGCGGTGCCCGGCGGCAGCTCACTGCACTGATTCAATCACTGAGGTCTTCCGAACACTATGTGACACGTGCACTGCTACTGCGCCGCCTGCTCCACCTCTGACGAACAAGACACGTTTTATTAAAACCTGTTTAAAAGAACAAATTCCTATACAACAGTAGCAACAGCATCGAAATAGTCTGTATTTCGATGTATATATGTTTTTTTTTACTAATCGGACATGAGCTTCATAGCGAAAGTGGTTCAGTATAATAGTAGAATCACCCCTGTATTTAGATATAACAAGACTATACTTGTCTACGAATATTGACAAACGGCAAAATTAAATTTTGCATGATAATCGAATGTATTGGGTTTTTCCGTTGACCATTTAACTGAAAATGTGAGACAATTCATGTTTTCGTGTTTCACGTAATATTATTAACAATTAACTTCTTGGAAGTAAAAAAATAATTAGACATTGAAATAGCTTATAACCCGACAAAATAAACGTAGAAAAATAACGGAAACCAAATGAAATATTTTATTAAACTTGACAACATAATACTCTGACTTAGATAAGTAACATTTTAAAGCAAGGTGCGCAAGAGCATGGCACGTGGAAGCCTAGTGTCAGACATAAAGTCAGATTAGATCTGACCACGTTAAATCAGTATCACACCGTAAGGTACGTGTAATATAATAAATGTAGCTACCATAATTTTTTACAACATTTACAGTTTTATAATGAATTTCTTATATTTTTACTTTCCTATGTTAGTTTGCTAATAAAATGTTTTTTTTATATAATATGACATTTGTTTTTTTTTTCCTTTATCAACATCATCGGGAAGCATGCTGCGCCGTCTTCAAATTAATTGGGATAAGGGCTGGAGGAATATGAACATCAACCGTCTATAACCGTCTACTTCTGGATAAAAGCTACTCCAATCGCATGCCATTTAACTTCGACGGCGCGTCGTATTCCACGCGCGCCTCAAAGAGTTGTCAGCACCAACTGACGGCGTCCGATAGGGCCAATGCCTGCCAGGGTTGCGAGTTTGTCCGAAAGGGATATCGTGGCCCTGGCACAGGCAAATGAAGGAATACGGGTGGGTTTTAGTCAGTAAAAGTCTGACACGCCCTCCCGCTCCGCCCAGAGCGGGAGAATTTATTTGATAATTTCACACCCAAAAAAAAAAATTGCCATTTAACTTGACCGTTGGCTACTCTTAGCCAGCTGCTACCAGCTATCGACCTTAAATGGATACTGTTGGCTTCTTCACTCAAACTGAAGAATCAACTATTAGTAGTACCTATAATGTAACTTGTATTGTAAACGATGAGCTGGCATTCACTGCATATTTACTTTTAGGATTAAAATACAGTCGTGAACAGCTCATGCAGATTTTGAAACTTATTATTATTTTATATCATCACACTAATATTATAAAGGCGAAAGTTTGTGAGTGTGTGCGTGTGTGTGTGTATTTGTTACTTCTTCACGCTCAAACGGCTGGACCAATTTTGATAAAATTTTGTATGGAGGTAGCTGACTCCCTGGATTAACTTAGAGGTTACTTTTTATCCCGATATTCCCACGGGATCGAGACTTACGCGGGTGAAACCGCGGGGCGCAGCTAGTTATTATATAATTCTATTAAGTCTGTAAAGAGTGAGTCATTTTCATGGAAACTCTCAGAATATTTCAATTATGAAACTCGCATCAGATTTGCGAATGCTTTAAATAAGACCGTCCTACTTGGAAAATATAGGGAAATAGACAGCCTACAGGCTTGAACGAACAGCCTGACTGCTGCGTTGGTCACTGATAATAGGCGAATGGTCGTGGGTTCGATCCCCAGGACGGGACAGCTACAAGTGTTAGTTGTTAGAAATTTCTTATTAGCTTTCCGAGGTCTGGATTTGTGTATGTTAATGGAAAGAGATTAAAGCCTCCGATTAAATACATACTGATATACAGCGTGCCGCTATAGAGTGGTGACATTAATTTGACACAGTGGTAGGGCTAGTGGCCAGTAATCATAAAAAAAAAAAAAAATTGTACAAATATATATATATATATATTTTGTATTTTTTTATATACTCGTATTATATGAAGATAATATAATATATTATTTTATTCATCATTATAAATGAAAAAAAAAATC
This sequence comes from Tiliacea aurago, assembly GCA_948098905.1. Lineage (NCBI taxonomy): Eukaryota > Metazoa > Arthropoda > Insecta > Lepidoptera > Noctuidae > Tiliacea > Tiliacea aurago. The sequence goes on along the minus strand of OX402578.1, from coordinate 13,805,522 downwards.
AATCAAAATAATAAAGTTCTCTTTTTCTTTCAATTCGCCTACTCCTTGCACACTTATTTGTTTTAATTTCATTGATTTGATGTTATGATCCATGACCCCGGCTAATTACCTTTGTGCTACGCTGTTTAAGTACAGTTTGCTCTAAGATGCTATTTTAGGAAATTGTAAATAAATCAGTAAATATTAATGTTTAATGAAATTAATATATTTTCCCAAAACGTAAAGGCGAAACTGTATACGTGTGTTAAGTTAATGTCGCCACTGTAGCGGCACGCTGTATACATAGGACTTTTAAATAGAACTGGCGAAAAGTGGTTTTACTTTACATATGCACCAATGTGTACCCCTTGCGGGAACACAGGCATATAGTTATGTTAGCTTATAGTTAATTCATTTGGCAAGTATAATTATTTTCAATCGTCAGCGCTGCGGCAGATGAAAATAAAGGCTCCCGCAGACAGGCGTGAAGCGATAGCGTGACGCGACACTTAGTAGCACAATTTTCACTTAGTAGCAAGTGTCGCGCTGCCTGTCGCACCCGCGATATCGCGCCAGTCTGCACGAGCCTTTAATTGTCAAGACGACTCACAAATCTTTACCTACGCGGAAGTAATAGCTTTGTTTCCGGGCTTTTCTCTTAGCTATAAAAGTAAGTTACTGCACTCAAGATCAACCACTTTTAAAATAAAACGTAGAAAGACGTATTTTTGCACTAACCAGGAAAAAATACGAAAGTTATTTTTAAGCTCAAATTATATCTACAAAAGGGGTTTTCCGGTAAGACCACAAAACCCAAAACAAAATAAAAATGTAGGCATACATTAATTATCCGTAGGCTTTGGATAAACAGTTTAGACAGGACGTTCTTTTTTTTTTGTTTTCTGGGTTGGAAATTATCAAATAACTTCTCCCGCTCTGGGCGGAGCGTCAGACTTTTACTGACTAAATCTCACCCGTGTTTTTTCATTTGCCTGTGTGCCAGGGCCACGATATCTCTTTCGGACAAAGTCGCAACCCTGGCAGGCATTGGCCCTAATGGACCCGTCAATTCGTGCTGACATCTCTTTGCGCGCGTGGAACACAACGCGCCGTTGACCCGGGCCTGGTTCTTATCAGACGGCGAGCTACCCATCGCTCACCGTCCGCAGGCGCGCGCCTACGGTGACCGGAAATCGGCTTGCGACTCCCGATGCCCGGGGCGTCTCCTGCGGCGACTAGGGGCGTGAGGGCGCAAACCCTGCCTCACCCTCACGCGTTCCGCCTCCACCTTTGCGAGTATTACTGCTTCGCAGAACGAGGTGATGGCCTCCCATGCACTCTCGCTCCGAACAATGGCCTGAATCAGGGCCGAACGTGAGAGATCGCCGCCGAAGTTCCAATCGTTATTAAATGAGAGGAGCTACCGGAGTTCTTGCTCAGCTTGGTGCTACCTGCACCCTAAAAATGGTGGTACCTACTCATCAAATAATTCTGGGGTACATTCAGCCACTGTATAAATTGTAGTCTTTACAGAATAATGTAAAAGTTACCTAGGCTAGTTTGGTACTTGGATGGGTCTTTAGGATGATGGTGTTCAAGAAACTCTAGATATAACCGTTTTTGATTATTAACTAGATACGGTAGGTGTTCGTGAAAAAACAAAAACATTAATTAAATACGAACAATGAAACAGATGTAGTGTTAATTTGAAACAGTATAAGTAGGTACCGAGTTTGGGACCTCACTGAAGCCATTGTGATAACGTTAAGATGAGTTAACAAAAGGCATATATAAATAGTTGGCGGGTAGTCGACGGGCATTGTTTCCTGCAGTTCCGGCGCACACGCACCAACCTAAGGCGGTAATTAGTTCTATTGTGGACGGCCGATGCTATCGACGCCACAAATACTTCCGATGGATTTACGTACCTGCTTTCCACTCATTGTTTACTTATGTGCTCTTTATTAATCGTCCGTCCGCCGACCGGCACAAAGAACATCGCGCCCAATTAATTTCAGTCCAACCATTGCTTAGTATAAAGAATGTTAAACAAGAAACAACCTCTTTATAAGGTCATTAAAGGATATTAAATTATAAAAAGGTGAAGAAATAATATTAGATACATGGTGTAGATAAACACCTCCCATATTCATATAAGTACAGAACATAAGCGCAAATAAAATGGAAAAAAACTGGATTCGTATCGTATCAATAGCAACAGGGAAAAGCGATACATAAGGGCAGACAACAATCCTTATAAAGTAAACAGAGCGATCGTACGAATTCAAAATAACTAAGTTATGAGCACAAGAAAGCGGACAGCAAAACGGAAGCATAGCGGACGACCTTCCTTCTTATAAACATAGGTACTTATCTGTTGACACGCGCTGCGACGACTAATAAAAAAATAAGCTCACATAAAGTCCAACATAAATCGTGCCCGTATGATAAATGTTATCGCATGAATGGAAAATATACAAATGCTGTAGAATATTTAATGTAAACAGACTTGTTTGTGAATATTGTGAGGCACTTCAACTTTCTCCGAGTGATGGGCCGTCAATCATCACAAATTAGAGACATTTTCCAGTTATTGCACTTTTATATAACTTTATACTTAAGATCACATAGCCTCTAAATGCAAACATATAAGAATTACCGTTGAAAAACCGTAATTTTTACCAAACAACATGATCATTTAGCGGCCTATAAGCAATACAGTGGTTTACTGGCTTATCCATACATAACAATATCGATCAAACTGATATAAAAGTCATCTAATGGTGTCCTGAGCTCCAAGGATTTTCGTACACTAGTCTTATTTTTGCCGTAAAAATTCACGGTAATTTCATGACCGCTGTTATCCGGTTAGCACTATTACCTACTTGTATATAACTGCTAGCAATTATAGCAAAAGAACTATTATTATTTGCAAAATATCATGTAAAAAAAGCACTGTAGGAAACGAAACTTTAAAATGATAAATGATTCGCAGAGTGAAAACAACAAAGGGAACGTAACCAGACGTCATTAGTTGGCGCGCTTACAGGAAATCGTACATTATGAGTGAAAACTGAGCATTCTGCATTTTCAACTGAACGGTGAGGATACTCTTGTCTAGTCACATGAACAGTTTAGTACTAGATGAGTAATCGTCAATATTTTCTCAGCGGCCGTAATGCACCGGCGCGCGCAGCGGCGACCGCGGTGTGTTGTTTGGGCGGCAGCGGCAGCCGTATCGTCCGTAATCACTACATCTGTTGCTCATCCCGCTATTAGTCACGCAACAGAATTTAAATTTCTTAAAGGTCTCAACCAGACTTTGAGGCTGGCTAGCCTATGGTCCTCACATGATCTGACCAAGATTATGTCTGGACTTTAAAAGAGACTTTGACCCCTGAGTTTGTTTCGCCATTTCTTCTCAGGGGTAGTCAGATAGGAAATGTCGGCTACATCTAGATTTTTTTTTATTTTTTATATGACGTGTAAAAGTGATTTTAATATCCTATTTACAGAATAAACGATTTCATTTCATTTCATTTCATTTCATTTCATTTCATTGCTGGTTTATCATTAATCCTAACAGTATACTTAAAAAAAAAAAATGAAAAAGTGTTTATTCAGATTAATAATATAAATACAGAACATTTACTTCTGCCAAACTACACAGCAGTTTGTTGGCAGACGTAGCTCCTTTTTTTATAACTAAAGTCTAAAATTTGGTTACGAACGATCGAAGAGGGTGCAAAATCGTTTTGTCCTTCAATTTTTTGCCTAAAAAATCTGATCTGTGAAGTTAGAACTTCAAATGTTGGGAAAAGTTGCAAACAGTATATGAAGGATTATATTTTATTGAATGACTATCAGCATCAGAGTAGCATCTATTCATAAACATTTTTACCTCACGTTGACTCAACGTCGGTGCTGACGATCTCTAATTCGTGTTTTAATCCGCCTGTTACTCAGATCTATCATAAAGATCGTGTCGGACATATCTAAGGAGGTAGTTACATTTGACTTGAACTCACACGTCATCTCCAATCAAAGGGTTAACCTTTTCACAGCGATTAGAAAACCGCTAAAGCTGATTTGTAAAACATCAACTACCAAAATGAAGCTTTCATTAACCGCTCTATAACTTTCTACTATAGATCTTACACGGAAGTTACATAGAGCAGAGATAAGTGGACAGTGCGCGATAACATCGCGTCGATGTAGACTCCATAACAACGTTAATTTACTGTCGGTACAGGAGACTCACGAACACTAAACTTACTAGACAATGTAATGAAATTGTGAATTTAGCGCTGAAACCGATTCACAATAAGTTTTAGTGCATAGAGGTTCGATTAAACGACGTAGCAGCACACGTAGCGTAACATTCTTCCAATCGAATAAATTTTTAACAAAGACATAATTACGTTTAATTAAGTTTACTGCTAATTGTAATAGTGACCCGTCTTTGTCTGAGGCAGAACAGGGGGCCTAAAATGGACGCTTTGGCAGAATCATAATATGATCTGCGTACAATTCATACATGTCGCAACTCATCTGTTTGACAGCTGCAATTTGACATTACACTTCATTAGAGCAATTCATAATTTGTGGACCATTTTACGAAACTCCATAAAAAACTGTCAAACAGATGAATTGCGGGATATGAATTGTACGCAGATCATATTATGATTCTGTCAAAGCGTCCATTTTAGGGCCCCTGAATGTATCAGCAATTAAGCACTTAGATTACTCCATTATATTTAACGCGTGTTATTAGACGAGTACAGTAATAAATGACTTCCTGCAAAATTGCTCTTCTTGTGTCCATCGACTTGTTGTTGCCTACCACTCGATGGATCACCCTCAAACGCATAGGCGATCTCACACACTTATATTATAGTAATAATTTAGTCGCTCGTCAATAGTTCTTGTCAGTGTTATGTGTCATTCTACACGAGTTTAGTTCACAGGTTGGTAGCACGCTGCATCTTTTACTATCTCGTGCTGATCTTTACACTCATGGTTAGAGATCTCAAACACACATTCTTCGTCAAACACGACAAGGTCAGTGATCGCATCATAAATACGTTTATTTTCTGCAAGCCTATTCACATACATTCATTTTATTCATATGAAAGAAAAATGCTTCGCCATTTAATTCTACTTCACTTTGACTTTTATGAGCTTCTTGTAGAATTATTCGACACACGCTGCTGTAGTTGACGCCATTATCAAAAATAAACGTAATGTGGTATTCTAATTCAGTTGCTTTGTATTCTGTACACGAACAGGCTGACAATGGCACTGCGATTTTTTTTTCTAAATATTATTTTAAGTCGATACTTTGTTGTCTAGACGTTGAACAATATTTTTTTTACAGAAATTTAGAACAAATTAGTCATTCGCAGTCCGTGTACATTTTAATTTACATAATGTTGAGTCATTAATCGATCGAGCCATTTAATCAAAGTAGTTTGTGCAAAGTTGGTCATGCTTGCGAAATGTGTATGGCATTTTTATTGTCATTTTACTCATTTTATGGAAGCTGACGTTTTGATAATGAGAGACAGGAAGTAATCGTGAGACAACTAAGGTTAAGCTTATAAAGTTACACATTATAATTATAATTACTTTACTGAAGATTCAGTTACATCTTACCTATACATGGAATTCTCAACGCACTCTGCCAGGGCTCTGTAGACAACAAGGAACCCTTATAACTTCGCCATGTCCGTCTGTCTGTCTGTCCCTGGCTTAGCTCACAACCTCTTAGTACTAGAAAGCTGTAATTTAGCATGGGTATACATATTAATCACGCCGACAAAGTGGAATAATAAAATATGGAATAGTACATTTTGATACATGTGGAGAATGTTTGTTATTGTATTCGAGGCGGAATTAACACCCGAGCCGTAGGCGAGGTGGTTTTTAAGCCGAGAACTGCAATAACAAATGTCCACGTATCAAACGACGTTTTTCAATACACTTTTGAAGAAATAAAATAAAGTAACAAAAAATTTTTTTGTCATGAAATAGTAGGAAACTATGATTTAATTTAATTTTTTTCCGCGCTTTGCTTTCGCCAGGTTGAAGGAGAAGCAAAGGTATGAAGCCGAAAAACAGCCTATTATGAAAAATAGGAAATTCAAATATTTTTTAACGTTTATGAACAAATTAACATTTATTTGTGTTCTAAATTAAAAAATATTTTAATTTTCTATTTTTTCATATTAGGCTGTTTATCGGCTTTATACCTTTGCTTCTCCTTTAACCTGGCGAAAGCTAAGCGCGGAAAAAAAAGAAAATTCAATAAAAAAAATCTAAAAATTCATGACAAAAATATTTTTCGGTATTTTATTTTATTTCTTCAAAAGTGTATTGAAAAACGTCGTTTTATACACGTGGACGTGGAATGTTTGTTATTGCAGTTCTCGGCTCAAAAACAACCTCGCCTACGGCTCGGGTGTTAATTCCGCCTCGAATACAATAACAAACATTGTCCACTTGTATCAAAATGTACTATAGTCGACTTACATTTGCAGTTGGAGAATTGACCGTGACGCATATCGATGTATGGTAGAATGTTTATCAACTACAATGTTAAGTTTGTTTTGGGATAAATTCATCCTAACTACGGAACCCTTCATTTTGCGTGATCCGACACGCACTTGGCCGGTTTTCAGGGTTCCATAGTCAACTAAGGAACGCTTACATTTTCGCCATGTCCGTCTGTCTGTCTGTCCGTCCGTCTGTCCCCAGGTTAGGTCAGATACTCTTAGTACTAGAAAGCTGTAATTTGTCATGGGTGTACATATTAATCACGCAGACAAAGAGCAAAAAAAAATTTTTTTAGGGTAAGTACCTCCCTTGCACGTAAAGTGGAGTTGATTTTTATTTTTCTCGTCTATCCCATGGTGTGGGGTATCGTTGGATAGGCCGTTTAAAATATTGCGGGTCTGTGAAAACCATTTGTCGATTCAGGTATCCATTTGCGTAATATTAAGCTTGAAAGTGCAATTTTTTGCTAGAGTCAAGTATCCCCCCCCCTGCCAGCTAAATGGTTGTTTCTGGATATCTGAAAAAAATCATGGCAGTAGTATATATAACGAAATTAAAAGGTAAACTATCACAGCTAAGTAGGCATTACAAGTTAACGAGAATTGGTCGACCAACTTAAACTTGCAGTCGGAGAATTGACCGTGACGTATATCGATATGGGAGGTATATAGTAGTAGTATAGTATATAGGTATGGGAGAATATGTTTTTCAACTACAATGTTAAGTTTGTTTTTGGGATAAATTCATCCTAACTACGGAACCCTTCATTTTGCGTGGTCCGACACGCACTAGGTTAGCTCAAGGTACAAGTGTCAACACTGATGTGCGGTCTAATATACTGACATACTTACATGATTTTCATTTTCATTTCTCATACACGGAAAGTAGTTTTTGTTTGATCCGGGTGGTAGACGCTGCTCCCCACCCTTGGGCGGGAAAGGCTCATAGTAATTGCTTCCCTCTCTAGGGCGGGAATTAATTTTAAAAATAGAACTTGGTTAGGTAGTCGGCTACGAAAATTTTTAGTTAATTAAAAAAAAAAAAACAATTAAAATATAAAAAAAATGCTGCAGTCTTGTGAGTGTTTAAATAGCCAGTGTGAATTTAAAAATACCGGTGATGTACCATTGTATCTGTAGCATTGTTTTCTGTACGAACTGGAGATGGTAATCCAAAATCACTTAGGTTAAGCGGGACGGCCCGCGGCAGTGACACGGTGTGTTCCATGTTTAAAATTTCAAAAAAGACTATATAATTTGGCGGGATACTAACTCTGTAAGCTGGACTTCTTGGCGGGAAAGTGAAGCGTCATGTTCAGCAGTTTGTTTAATTTTCCAAAATTTGTGTTTAGCCGAATATTAATGTGTAATAATGGTGGATTATTAACCATTAAGTGTTTGTGAACGTGCATTAGTGTTGGCAAATGAAACAAAACAGTGCAACTTCGCTTCAAGTTCTCTCAAGAAGTCCGCGTGAGGTCTCAGTAAAGTGCCACATCTTTACTGAAACTCAAGGGGAGTGGGCGGGGATATCATCATCATGCATTTATAATTCATTTCATCAATACTATACAAGAACTAAAACGTGACATTGGCTAAATGCACAAACCGTGCGAAGCCAGAAGGAAAAAAAAAAAAAAAAAAAAAACTCTGTAAGCTGAATAACGGTGCGGCTTGGCGGGAAAGTGAAGCGTCATGTTCAGCAGTTTGTTTAATTTTCCAAAATTTGTGTTTAGCCGAATATTAATGTGTAATAATGATGGATTATTAACCATTAAGTGTTTGTGAACGTGCATTAGTGTAGGCAAATGAAACAAAACAGTGCAACTTCGCTTCAAGTTCTCTCAAGAAGTCCGCGTGAGGTCTCAGTAAAGTGCCACATCTTTACTGAAACTCAAGGGGAGTGGGCGGGGATATCATCATCATGCATTTAAAATTCATTTCATCAATACTATACAAGAACTAAAACGTGACATTGGCTAAATGCACAAACCGTGCGAAGCCAGAAGGAAAAAAAAAAAAAAAAAATTCTGTAAGCTGCATTGAAATTCGAAATCTCGGCTAAATAGACTAATATTTGATTAATTAATAAAAATTAGTTTAAGCGATTCTGAAATGTTGACCCCAGATTCGGTAAAGACGAGGCAAATACAGTAATCAAAAATGTTTTGTCAGAAATTTCAAAGGAAATATTTATATTTAAATACCTACATACCTACAATGATTTTATGAAGTGGCGAGCAAACAAATAAATATAATATTTTAGAAAAACCACAATTTTTTACTTTCCTTATATTTGAAATGAAAAGTAGAGTGTTAAACACGGGTGAAAGTCTCCAATTCCTTTTGCGATTTGGTTACTTTCGACCCTTGTATAACAATCTACTATTCCTAACGTATCATCAACCTTTTACATTCTTCCTCTCCCTTTCTTATTTCCTTTATCCTCCCACTTGTCCTTCCTTACAATTCTTAGCAGAACAACCGTTGATCGCTTATGATAAAACGGCTTCTAGTAGGCGATTGCTAAATCGCAATTTTGGTTGACAATTAATTATTCATGATGTGTGACAACAGAGGTTCAAATAAAATACGAATTGTTGGATTATGCCACGTCGACATAGCTCAGTTTAATATTCTTAATCACATAATATTCAATGTTATCTTAATAAAAAAAACACATACCTATTGCGTCCTTAAAAAAATACCTAACCTTATTGAAATTAAACAATTTCAACGACGTTAATCAAGATCTTGCATTAAAATGTCTTAGAACAAAAATAAATAAATACGTAACTACTCTAAATTACTTTTAAATTATCATGTAAGTAGCTAAAACTGTGCACTGGCGACCGCCTTTGGGTTTATACCCCGGTTTTGATATCACAAAGTACAAATCATTATCGGAGTACATTTTACAAAATTATACAAAATATTGATCTACAACCACCGAGATAAAATTTGCCAGAAATAGTTTATATCATAACAAGTGCCCAAAATGTTAATTTTATTATGAATCTACATACCTAAACATTGTCTTATTTAATGAGTTAAAATGAGGTGAACTTAATAACTAAAAAAAATGAGTTTCATTTGATGTATTAAATATATTACTTGTATCAAAATATTATTTGTAAAAGATAATCTTCTAACTAAAATTAAGATTATTAAACCATTGAACAAATATTTTGCTGAACAGTTAGGGAACAAACTTCTTTTGTTTTTCACCAACTTATTGTCATGTGCCGGATGTGTCAAAGAGTGTCGACATACTGTACGTAATTACTTTCATGAATCTTCAACTACTTTTTTATGACAAACAGATAATTATTAATACTAATACTACGTTGTATATAAAATTTTATACTTGATGTATTTATAAAAGTTGCTTTAAAATATCATAAAGACATCATCAAAGCTTACTTCTTGGGGTCTCTGTAGACGCCCATGAAGAGGATCGAGTTGGTAGGGCGTTCGTAGATGAGGTACACGAAGGGGAAGTTGGCAATGAAGCGGCTTGGCTCCGCCGGACGGGACGATCGGAAGCCGAAGATCGCTGTTGCTGCTGCAGCTACTGTGCCTGTAAACGAACACTTACTTTAATAAGGAGGGGAATGGAAAGTAGTAAAATAACAAGGTGCCAACGTACGGAGAAAAAGGTGACGATTGATGTTTCCAGTTTTCTTTTTTTGCTTAATTTCATGTGCATACTACGTGTAAACCGCGAAAATAAAACACTAAAGAGCTGTAGTTACATGGTTTTCCTCATAGCCTTCTTTTTGCAGAATAGTGAAAGTTCCTTATTCGTTAAGTGCCGTGTGATTCAAAATTTTATGAGAACGAACTTAATGATGAGTTGAGTTACGAGTAATATTTCGACAATGACTTGCCGCTTTGTAGCTCTAAGCCCCTAATTGATTTGCGGTTTATTACCTTCCTCGTCGTTCTGAATCTTCGCCTTGTGAACGGCGTCGTCGAAGAGAATGCCGTGCTGTTCCGACAGCGTGGTAAAGTCTGCGGTCTCGTTAAACAAGTCACCCACTCCTAGTCTCTCCAACACCTGAAACAAAATAAGTTATTAGTTTCCAAATTCCTTGGAACACAAGTATCTATTCGTTATAAAAACAAAGTTATTTCTGACTGAAAATATCGGTTACCTCGAAAACTATTGCCTGAAATACCAAAGTTAAAAAACATCATAATCTTTTAAATTATGGGATCCATCCATACCTCACACGTACTTATGTGCATTACATTTTTTTTCATCCTCGGTTACATGGCACTCTCCTAATTATTTATTCCTTGATTTTATCACACCATGTTTCATAATTTCAACCGAAAGACGTCCACTGCTGGACATAATGCCTCCCCCAAAGGGGGGGTTTGCCATAATCGCCACGCTTGGTAGGCGGGTTGGCGACCTGTGTCCCTTAGTCACCTTTTACGACACCCACGGGAAGAAATAAGGCGGTGCTATTCTTTATGTCCGGCACCACACAGACATTGTTTAGTTGCACATAATACACCTTTCCAATTTTCATATTTAAAGTGCAAATAGTGTTCGAGCAAAATGGCTTTGTGGCATCCGAACGGACGGACAGACGGACATGTCGAAATTATAAGGGCTCCGTTTTTGCCGTTTGGCTGCGGAACCCTAAAAAGCACCGTAAGCGCGTCGAAATCGTTATGAACTTATGATAAGTACTCTCATCTTCCGCGATCATATAACGATTAGACAATTGAAGGTTGTTCGATTTTCAGACTTCTGCATAAGCATGAAGTTTTTCTGACTACCTACCAGGGATGAGTGCCATTATCTAAATTATCTCAGGTATTCTCCGTGTGTGATGGATTGAAATATACAGGTTCAACTGCAGAGACATCGTCCCCAATACGAGGAGAGTAATGATGGCTGTATTCTTATTTTTTTTAGCCTACTAAGCAAATGCTTGCACTTACGTCTCTCATGGCGAGGGTCCTTTCAACAGTAAACTTGGGAATTTCGACGATGACCTCACGACCCATGTATCCTTCTTCCACCACGGCAGCCAGGCGCTCAGGAGTTAGGTTCGCGATAATGTTGGTTACACCTGTTGACAAAGCACCGTTTATATAAGAAATATATTCTGCGTACATATAATAATTATTGGACGGGAACAGTCTAATGAAATATCTCTTTATACCTGATACCCCGATGTTAGAATGACGTAGCACATGTGAATATTATTAAGTTAAATAATTAATTTAGTAAATGAGTTTGAGATATTTCTGTCCCTTCAAAAATAGTAAATAAGCTACATATTAATAAGTACAGTACGAGCCTAGGACAACAACAACCGCAGCTTCAAAATAATTACTAAATTATATCGACTATAGTTATACCCAGAAGTCACACGAGTGATAGATGTGGTAGCAAGTAAAGTATGATTCATGAAACCTCGGGAGCAACAGGTCAAATAAAGCAAGAAATATTCCATAAGACCTAAATTGGAGTGTACCGTTATCAACCGAGTGAACTAGAAACCACGGCTAACAGTAAGTACCATCATTCATATCAGATTAAGCGTTCAGATCTGTATCAAGCGCAAACGAGAGGCGATAGGATCGAAAGTGTTTTTTTTAATTCAAAACAAAGATTTTAATCATCATTCAAGGAAGTTCTCAATATTACTGTATTTTCTTTTGTAGCATATTTCTGCATATTGATAGCATTTAATAACCGAAATAGATTTTTAATTTATGTATATGGGCATATTTTCGTCTCATGAAAACCGTCAAGATCTGCAATTCAACGATTGAGAGAGGTAAAGGATTTATAATTTGATACAGCGAAGTACAGGAGCGATTGTTGTAATCTTTTTAATGCAATTTTTTCTTAAATTTATTTTATTGATCGCACGTGACCAACATCTTGGCAGTTGGCATTCAACTGTTTATGATCTCTACACTATCTACGAATTTGGGTTTATGGCGAGATTTTTGTTGACCAAGGAATCAGGGAAAATAAAAACACGGAATATCTTCTAGAAAATACAAAATATGGATAATTTGACTAACCTTCCTTCATGGAGTAAGGTGGCAGCAAAATGTACATGCTGATGTCGTTGCCCTTGTACGGCAGTTCCAGGATCTGGGCTCCGAGCTCGTCGCTTACCACTGAAACGGACAAAAAAAAATTATAAATGTAATCTTAACTTTTTTTGAACTTTAATTAAGAAAGAGAGAGATCCATGATTACGAAATTATTAAGAAAACTACATATGAATAATATTTTTACTCTACAATTTTGAAACAAATGCAGTAGAACTCTTTGACTTTTGTTACTCGTGTGAACATGATTGAAAAATGTTTTTCTTTTTCAAATCTTGACTTTATATGATGATGTTTACTAAAATATTCACTCACTATAGTGGAAAGTTCCCTTCTGCTTCATGAACGGCACGAGCGTCTGACGAGTCTCGGATACAAAGAAGGCTTCCTTCTTCGTCCTCTCCTTGGGGAACTTGGAGGCCCACACGCCCTTAAAGTAGGCCGCGTTGGCAAGTACGAGTTTGGTGTTCTGGGAGACTCCGTCTTCGGGTAACAGGTCCTTAATGTTGTTCTTGGTGACGCGGCTGACCCAATCGTTGATGTATACGAGAGCAGCTTCGGGATTCTCCCGGAAGTTCTGCAAATAATATACAATTTTAATTTAGACTTATATTCATTTTCGAACGAATTTACTCCATTTTCCTTGTCAAACCAAATCAAATCAAATATCTTTATTGAAATCCATAATGTATACATACAGGAAAAATTGGCATCCACGCAGTAGTTAAACTATAGCGCTAACTAGAAACATATTTTAAAAGGACAAGCTATTTCAAGGACCCGTTGCCCGTTACGCTTTACATTTTTCTACAGAAAGACAACTAAGACTGTATTAGGTTAGCGATGACGAAATTTTCTGCAGATTAAAGACAAAGAACAGTTTGGTAAACACTTGAGTGAAAGGCCGTAGTTTCGTCAAACAGTCTGTACTGTAGTTAGTTATGGGACAGTGCACGTGCAGACCGGTGTCCGTGAACAGCTTCTTGGCGCTCGTGAACTCGTGGCTGACACTGTTGTTATGGTGTTTATACGACAGTAGCTATAGTTACCAGCGTCTCCAGCTCGTCGCCGAACAGGTCCAGCATGCACTGGCGCACCTGCAGCCCGGTGTCCGTGAACAGCTTGTTGGCGCTCGTGAACTCGTAGCTGACACTGTTGTTATGGTGTTTATACGACAGTAGCTATAGTTACCAGCGTCTCCAGCTCGTCGCCGAACAGGTCCAGCATGCACTGGCGCACCTGCAGCCCGGTGTCCGTGAACAGCTTGTTGGCGCTCGTGAACTCGTAGCTGTCACTGTTGTTGTTTGTCGCCCGCGATCGCTGGTCCACCTTGTATGCCGTCATCAGATTGATCTTGTCCTAGAATTTATCAAACGATGCTGTTTAGATTCTGTTTTATAGTTTAATAACATATCTATTTGTTTATCAGTCTTTATGATTCACAACAACAAAACACTAATCTCACAACAAACCCATTTGTATTTTACCAAATAATAGGTAATAGTAATGGTGTATGATTTCCTGAATCAAATAAACCGGTACAGTTGCAGTAGGTTTTGGTTGATCAATGTGTTACCTACCATACTCTCAGCAATCCTCAAAGATTCCTTTAATGAGTGTTCAGTTTGTCCACCAGCGGAGAAGTAAGCTAGCACCAACGCGTGGTACACGGAGAAAGGAGAGAAGAAGATGTTGTCATCAGGGACTGCCTTGTTGATGGCACTGAACAAGTTGAGAGTGAACTCCAGCTGTCCTCGGTACAATGAGGTGCGAGCTTCAGGGTCCAACTTCTTTGAGGAGTCATCTTTGTAGAAACACTGGCTGTTGACGGTTGCAATGACCAGGAGGCCCACCGTCACTACTTTCAACATGATGGCACTGGAACAATAAGACAACATATTTCAGATACACTTTCCTCAAGCTACGTTAAAGTGTAGGAAAAAATCAAAGCGAGAGATACCTAAGCTTCTGCGCGTTTAACATCCTAATATGTATTGACTGTTTCTGTTCGAGTTTATGGAGTTATATACTATGTTTACATGTGTCATTATGAGGTTATACCTATCAATAATTACTCATAATTACTAATATGTTAAAATCCAGGTGCAATAGCTCGTGTTATCAGTAAAAATTATTATGAAACAAAATATTTTATTAAAAAAAAATATTAATTGGGTCATATTTAAAATGTACATTTTTGATATAGCTACGATTTTATTATATGTATAGATTCTTGCGCCAAGATTGCCATTGTTAACACTTTGGTTCTGACAGTACGGGATGAGTTTAGTTAGAAATACTATAGAAATGTATACTAATATAAATGTAGGCGGAACAATAGGGTATTTTGAGTAAACATCATTTGACGTAGGTATGTTAGAAAATTACAGAGCAATTCATTTTTAGATGATTGCTCAATGGTCAGTCGCTTTGCACTTTCTATACATTTTCATAATCACTGATAGACATTGGTTTGTATTTTGGGCAAATTGGGCATGTTCCCTATGACAGATGCCCAAAACTCCGGGGCATAAACCAATCTCTAGTCGTAGATTGTATACGTAGGCACATACTAATTACAACTTAGGTAATCGTGGTATCAAACATTGCGTTGGTTCGTTTGCTTAACTTAAATACGGTAAGTCCCTACCAATATCAAAAACACTGCCAGATTCGGCCTCATTACATTTTTATGCTTAGTAGGTTGGTATTGTTGAACACGACGTAACAAGCCTACGGTTCAATGGTTCTAACTATGATAAAAAGCACTAAGCTAAGCCGGACAGAATGTATTTTATCTGTGGGCATTTCACCGCGCTTTCTCCTCGGAGCAGAGGTGGGGTAGTGCGGTCAGCCACCTACGAAACATACAGCATGCCATCGACTTTAAAATTTCGCTCATTTGATATATTTGGGTCTCATCTCTCATTACCTATAGTTATATTAGTAGCCATCATAATTTTGTTTTATGGCTGCATAATACAGCAGAATAAGAACATTCGCAAGCAAAAAAATATCTAAGTATCTTCTTTGTTAGATTCTAAGATCGTACCTACCAATTTTTTTTTATTTTACTTTGATTATATTAAACTTTCTTACAAATTTTAGGTTTTTATCCAAATTAATTTCTTCATAGACACACGAAGCTGGAATTTGACTGCATCATGCCTGCTCTAATTCAACTGCCAATAGACTTGACGTATAGGTAGGTACAGCAATTACCTTCCTGTAGGTATATAAAGAACTTGTGAAAGCTAGATAATTGTCGTGTGTCAGATCTCTATTCCTAATTAAATAATCTAGGTTCAAAAATGAGGGTCATATCTGTTAGCTGCTCAATCATGTCCGGCAATGGCGTGTGATTGATTAATGGCCTCGAATCTACCACACTCAGCCTTGTCTGGGGCTTGTTACTCGTATCATCTGTCCCCACTAGGTTCCGGAATGCATTGATTATACGAATGGGAAAACCCTAGCTGTATTGTATTTAACGCTTGTTAAAGCTTGACCTGATAACCGACACGCGTCACCATATTGCAATCAAATACTACGTACGTATAAATGCTTCGAACAAAGTACGTGTTATAACGTTTTCTACATAACGTGCAAATTCAATGTGATGCCTACTGTAGGTACAACAAGTAATTCACTTGATGCACTGTTCATATTTAGAAAACCTTCAAGAATTATTAGGAGATTCTCAGACTCGTTTTTCCTCTTATGTTCTGACACTGATTAAAGAAAACATTTAAGAGTTAACCTCTATCATGTTTAAAGTGACTCATACACAAGGATATGATATGTATTTTCAAGAAATAATACCGTCTTATTATGTAAACGAAAGTAGGACGTAAAGTATACCGTTTCCGAGAAATAATGAGTCAGCAATTATCATTTAATTTGACAGTATAGCAGCATTTTAAAGAGAAGTGCACATCAGATTTCATTAAATATTCTTTTACAATTTTTCGAGTGCAGTGTGTTGATAACACAGTAGACATTTGAATCGCCACATTTATTATCCAACTATACCACTGTCTAGTTTGAACTAATGTCCCTCGATCGTGATGAAATAAATTGCGATTCTGAACTGTCGTAGGTTAAACTCAAATGGCCGTGCATTTGAGTTTAATCGACGGAAGGATCAAAACTTCGCGGTGAAATTATATTATCAGTCATTCAGATAGTGTGCATGCACCAAGAGTTCGAGAGCTCAGCAGTGTGACGTCATAGGGAATCCCAGCCTCCCGCGACTCGCGAGTAGGTCATACTCGTACAGTGGCGCTACCGCCACTCGGTACCGCTCAATGCTCGGATTTCCCTTTGAAATCAATGCTGCAGCGAAAGTCAGGCAACACGTCATCCTCGACACATTTGTTACACAACCGGACGGAAAAACTGTGTCACTACGGTATTGATAATATTCAAAAAAATCTACCTTAAAAACTGTGATTGATTGGAACAAATTTTTTTGACAACAATGAGTAGGTATGGTTTTTTTGTTGTTTTATGGAATTAAGTATTAAAATGTGGAAACTAGGTTTCACAATAAGTTGGATGTCAGTGAGTTTATTGCTTGTCCTTTTAATTTTTCTGTGCCGACGAACTATTTTTGAAAAACCACATTGTGCTCTATCGTTTAGAATGTGGACATTGATTTCAGGTTATGAACAAATAATTTATATTCTATGGTTTCGGTAAAGTGTAAAGCAAAGTCCATATTCTATTATGACGGAATAATTTCATGAGTTTGTAGGTACAGCTGTATAGAGTTTGTGGACAAGGAAGGAACCAGGACCCTATTTCATAACAGTTTATTTGAATGGCGGTAGGTATGTGGCGGCAGCATTAATATCGCCATATGCGAACTTCGCGTCACACTGACGTCACGCAAAATACTGCATCGCGCAAGCAGAGTTTATCGCGTGATTAGTAATATACAACGTCCCGACATCAATTGTCGGGCACTTGCCCACCAGACACAACACCCGTCTTGAATGGCGGTAGGTATGTGGCGGCAGCATTAATGTCGCCATATGCGAACTTCGCGTCACACTGACGTCACGCAAAATACTGCATCGCGCAAGCAGAGTTTATCGCGTGATTAGTAATATACAACGTCCCGACATCAATTGTCGGGCACTTGCCCACCAGACACAACACCCGTCTGGTCGGAAGGTCCTCGCTTTCTATAGAGGATGAGTGAGCTTTACACCCAGGGGGTCTACTCCGAACATAAATCTGAAGTATCGGCGGAATGTTCGGCCGTTGCTTGACTACGACTAACTATGGCTGACAACGGCAAAAAAAAAACGACAGTCAAAGAGATAAACCAAAGTCAAAAATGTGACTTTAAGTCGGGTAAGGATTCAAAGTCAAAAAAGGAAACTATGGAAGTTATAAAACGACCGAACATTCAGCCGATATTTCGGATTTACGCTTCGGAGTAGACCCCCAGTTCCTCATACCTCTAAAGTAATGTCGCCGCCAAGTAGCTTGATTCGCGTTTTAGTTAACAGCCTAGCCTTTTTACTAAACGCAAACAGCGCGTTCAACCTAGCGGTCTGAATGATATTACCCGATAACCGATGCGTCTAAATTGTTATATTTTAGTAGACTGGCTGGCTGATGCTTTAGGCCATTTTTACAACAGGGACACCGTGTAACGAAAAAAAAAATGAACTCATTTTAAATCTATGCTAAATGTTATAGAGGTAAAATTTGTTTGTTTGTACGTAGGGCTTAATCTCTGGAACTACAATTCGGATTAAAAATAGTACATTTTGAAGAAGAGAACTTCAATAAAAAATGTCCACGTGTATCAAACGACGTTTTTCAATACACTTTTGAAGAAATAAAATAAAATAACGAAAAATATTTTTGTCATGAATTATTAGGAAACTACGATTTAATTTTCTTTTTTATCCACGCTTTGCTTTCGCCAGGTTGAAGGAAAAGCAAAGGTATAAAGCCGATAAACAGACAAATATGAAAAATAGAAAATGCTAATTATTTTGAGTTTAGGGAACACAAATAAATGTTAATTTGTTCATAAACATTTTTTTTATTGTAATAATCATGGTATTCTATTTATAAACAATTATTTAAATATTCCATAAATATTAACGCCGTAAAAACGCATCTTTGCCGAGATTTAAAAAAAAATCACCTCCGGACCGTCTCTGGCGCGAGACGGTGTGAATAGAGGCATTGAACCAATTTGGACTAAGTATAGGTATAAGTTATCTGTGGCAATTTTTATTCCCGCACACGTGTTGGAAAATAAAAAATCGCACGCGTGTGAAATACATTGCATTGTTAACGTAATCGTAGTGCGATATGAACCAGTTTTCGAGGAAGTGTATTGAAAAAATCTTTTTGCATTTGATAGCCCTATTCTTGCAAAAGGCTTTAAGTCGCGGGCAGACTAGTGGGTAATAATTTTAACAACTGCTATTAAAACATTTGCCTAGCTGCTTGATTGAATGACTGAATCATTCAAGCCGCTAGCTGAACGGCGCCGTTTAGGAAAAAAGCTAGGCTGTTAACATAAAGGCTAATTAAGCTAGTTGGCTGCGACAGGTATATCTAAAAGAGTACCGCCTAGCCTAACTACTTAAATAAAACTACACATTTCAAATCCCTACAGATAATTGAGTTATTGTGCACTTACATAGAACTTATTATCATAGCATTGCATAGTGCTATATGTCTCACCGTTTTAACGGTATAGAAATCTAGTTACAATTACATCAAATTATTGAATTGCATTAATTTTCAATTTACATTATTACAATTTTAAATATTTTTTGTACTATATATCATGTTCATCTTCTTTAACGGAAAACTATACAAAATCTCTAGGTATGATGATATACTTACAACTTTGTACCTACAAACTTATTACATAGAACGAACGTAACCCAAGGCAACGATTTGACGAGCTAGCATCTGCTCACCGCGCGCAGTAACAATTTCACGGATTTTCATTGTTCCAATTGTAAAGGTCTCGGTTTTCCCGCAAGACGTTATTGTGGTTTCTCCCACAATTCAATAACACCCAGCATCAATCATTGTCTCATAAATATCTGTAATGCAGATATTTATCCGCAACAGAGCAGCGATTAAATGATCGTTTAATATTATTCCAGATTACAAATATTATTAAAGCGAAAAGGAATAAATCCCGTCATCGTTTATTTATTGGAATGAGTTCGATTTAAGCTGTATTGGGCTTATATCGCTTTTTATGTGAGCTGTCGACCCCCACCGGCCAAGCAGTATGCACATCGCGTGTTACTGAATGTACTAACGGTTTTATTATGCGAACAGCGGACCTCAGGCTTTTTATTGATGGTTTTATGGAAACACTCAGCTTTCGCGATTTAAGTTTAATGCAGTGACTTGATTGATCGCCCATTCACACATCGTTAAAAGGTATTGAAGTATATAAAAACGGATGGAAAACTTTAAGAAAATTTTAGTGGAAACTGCGTACCCAGTGAAACGATGGGAAAGCTTCACACATGTATTTATTGGGGCGTCATTATAAGTTTGTAACAAAAATGGTGTAACCAGTTAGTCAAACAAAACTCCACTACGAACATACGTGAAAAACGATTCTCTTAGAATTAGAAGTTTTATCAAATTCTAAACCGTGTCGCACAAACCTGGGCCAGCATGCTCCTCTAAACAGAATGGTGACTTTCTAAGTTTCTACAACAGAGCTTGTTCAGCTAACAACTCTACTCAAACAATATCGATATTTCTCTCTCTCTCTGATAGTCTGCCAATATTTAAATCTAAAATTATTAAAAAGGACCAGTAATTGTAATCAGCTAATAGTAATGTAATTTTAATTTAATTGTGTTGAATTTTAATTTAATAATGTATTAATTCAATTTAGTAATAATTTTATTTGAAATTAGTTTAATCAGACTTACTATATTCGTTCTTGGATATTTTAACTTTGATCACGTCGTTTAAGTATTTAGCTTAAAAATCATGGAATTATTATACATCTTTTAATATTATATGAATGTTGTGTATAATATGTGACGTATTTAAATTTAAATACTGTGTAAATACGTCACATATAGACCTGATTTATTGGGTAATGACTCGTGATTACCCAATAAATAATTGCTCAATAAATAAATAAGCTTGGCAAAAAAGTAGATACAAAGCAGTGTAGTAAAATATCGTGAATAACCCCCTCCCCCAGCCCTAATTTGCACGCCGTAAGGTAGACTGTAGCCGATCTCATTAATTTATGTACAAGCCAATTCATAGCAAATATAGTTCTGATTCTGATTATTGTTGCTATCGAGATACAAAACGTTTCTAGTGAACATCATGAAGAAGATTTATGAAAGACTCCTAAATTGAAGTTCTTCTTCTTTGTTCGTCCCTGTTCTATTTGTCATCGGATCTTCTCACCTTTCTGCACCGAGCTAAAACATATCTTAGTTTCGGTGCAAGCAAGTGGGCTAGCTCAGATGTCTATTTATGTGTCAACCAGGTCGAAACTTGAGGTATCTATTTATTTTGGACTAAGCTCCTTTTACTCCCAATTAAAGGGACATTCACAATTTAGAATTCTTTATTGCATTCTATATTATATTATTATTATTTGTTTTTTTATTTATTTTTTATTTTATGAATTTATTATTAATAAAACAGGTGGTAGGCTTAAAATTAATTACACAATTATGGACCCCGTCGGGCACAGCCTAGTAGAAAAGAGGAGGAACAGCGCTTATTTGTGATTCTACAGCGTGTTACGGAAAGGGTATATCCATACAAACAGGGTGAATAGTGCATCTGGTGCAGAATCTCGGTACAAAATTTCAGCTCAAAAAGAATAACTTTGAAAATGTTTGACATTTTTTTTATTTCTATACTTTATTAAATTTAAATCATAACAAACGTGTCACCGCACTACGAGGGTAATTATCCATTATCTGTGTCTGTGCGCCTAGTACAAACACACACACCTGCCACAGCTCTGCGACACTGCGCCGCACCGACACGCGGCGGCGCGGGCGGCACGATAGGCGGCGGGATCAAACAAATGGAGTAAAACGCGTACCGATCAGCTGACTTGGTCTAGTGATGTGTAGAATTCAATTGTAACATTTGATTTTTATTAGTTAAATATTTCTTAACTTTATAATTATGTAGGTATTATTAAAAAAATGTTGCCATGTAGTTTGTTATCACCAAAAGAACACACTTCGACCGGTTCTGTGCTTCCCGCATCCAGCATCTATATACTTATTCGTTATTAATTACATTGAAATACGTAGTTCCTTGTAATTTCATCACCATTATACCAATAATACAGACTTCGTCCTCCAAAATTGTTTGCCTGTGCCTTTTTCGAACAATATTACGAGTGTTTCTGACGACCTCGGCTCGTTTGGTCCATTTTTCGGAAACATTAAGGCCACCACACACACCACATTGCACGCGTAACGTTTGCATAAGATCCTCGAACAGAACCGGCACGCTGTCGGAATAACAATTGACCGTCGATAATAACTGTATACACATTGAGTGCGCTATTGAAGAAAATAGTTTGAAGTTTATAGGTGATTTTGCAGAATAATTTGAAGAAGTATTTAAGGAAGTGCAGTAATTTTAAGCTTTTTTAGCTTTAATTTACCTGCTGGCAATGTCAAATTTTTATATTCCTCTGAAAAAAAACGATTGAAACCCGATATCGACGATTGAAATCAGTAGATAACATTAATTACGCCTTATCACTGATCTTATATACGCTAAAGCTCAGTGCTTTAACTTCCCTTATGAGCTTTTGAAGTTATGACTATATTTCCCCTCCACACAAACATTGGAATAAAAAGAAATCTTTTAAAAAAATAGAGAAATTAAATTTCCATATCTACACTTCTATGATGATGATCATTAGTAGTTTACCCCATTGTGTAGATAAATGACAAGAACTTTCTATTCAGCTTCACGGCCGCTCTTTTGTTGGCTTGTTGGGTTTTATTTTTTGAAGAAAAACTTTTACGCGCGCTTGACTTAGGGAGTAAGCTGGTGAATCCGTGACGAGAGCGTTACGGAAGCTAGCGAACGGAAGTTGAAAGAAAGGAATAAGTTAGTGAATATAGAAAGAGAAAGAGTTATGTTTCGTATATTACATTAGGGGCAAGAGAGAGAGGTGCGAGCACACATTTTCTTTCTCTCTTTCTCTCATGGCTAGTTGCGTTTCGTATATCTAAGACACAGTGCAGGCCTATGATTGTAAGTATAATTAGTATTACTATTTGTAAGTTTTACTTCAGTCGTGTGGTCTAAAGCACATCGTTTTTTTATATACCTTTGCCTGAACATATAAAGGAAACCGATTCTGCACGGCTTAAATCTTTTATATACCTGATGATGTTAAGGCGGGAGAAATTGGCCATTATAGATATGGGAGATAACGAAACCATTACAAAAAGTAACTAGGTAAGCTAAGAAAGCCTTGTAGCTTCTCTTCTTCCAACATTATAATATAAGTATATAAAGATTGTCCACATACGGTAGCTATTCATAAAATAACATATGTGAGCTCATTGCATACGCGATTAGAGGGGCTTCCGAAACATAAGCTCTTGTAGTAACGGCAATTTACTCAGAATTATTTGTTTATGTATGTATGAAATAATAAGCAACTAAATATACTATAAATATGTGCATATTACGTTATGTTACGCATTATGTAGATTAAAATTTATTCCAAAGTTTTCCAAGAAAACATCAAAATGACTGATCTAAGAAAATCATACTATCAGCAGGATTCCTAAAGTAGGTGATGCATAATCCCTCAAATGATCTGACCAAGATCATATCCGTATTTTATATACACATTGACATTGATGAATTTTATATATACAATGACATTAATAAGTATTTACTTTGTTAAGTATTATATGGTTTTAATTAAGTACTTATTGTGAAGGGTTATTGTTTATTTTTGTTTTTTTTTTTATACTCAGTTTTCATCATTGGCTGGCAGTTTGAGTATTTTATGCGACCTACCCAAAGGTCCTATCTTTGGTATTGTTCGTCGAATCGTTGAGCTCCTCAAGTTCTGAGTTGAGCCGCACGACTACTGACAAATGCGTGCACTGACTGGACAGGTCCCCTCAATCTGTGAAGATAATTTCAGGCACCAATCTACATGGTCTTCACATGATCTGACCAAGATTATGTTTGGACTTTAAAAGAGACTGTGACCTCTGAGTTTGTTTCGGCCTTTCTTCTCAGAGTAGTCAGATACGAAACGGCGACCTCATCTAGTTTTTTTATTTTTATAGATTGACGTGTAAAAGTGTTTGTACAAACCTACTTAAAGAAAATAAATCATTTATCATTTAAAATAAAAATGTTTATTCCTAAGCGTAACCACGACTGGCTATCTAGCTAATCTATCTAGGCAGGTACTACTGATACCTGATAATATTAATTGTTATCTAAATTCTCTGGTACCATCGCATCGGTATCATAATCATAAAGATAGTATATTTTAAGGGCTACAGATAAGACAAAGGTACAGTCAACAAAATAGTTATCATTCAGGGAGCTTGTGTCAGTTCCTACATGTACTTGTTCGAAGAACGATTTGTATTCTACGAGTAAGTAGACAAGACCTTAAATTGTCATCGCTTGTCTTATGCTCAAAAAGCTGTAATACTTTCAGGAACTAACACTGAAAGTTACTTACGTGTTTCCTATTTATTTCTTGCTTGCGTACCAAAAGTGGTTGAGTAATTTTTTAGAGATGTACAAAGAAACCAAGAAAGTTTAGATTTTTGAAATGGTCTGATCATTCGTATGTCTAATTTCGCGAAAGCTGGTATTTGTACCTACTAAAACGTCTGAAATTTCAGTTAAATAAAATTGACACTTTTTCCAGACACCAAAAAGTATAGGTTCCTACTAGGTAGGTAAATACACACCAAAACAAAGCAAAAATAATAGAGACACAATTAATTCCAAAAAAGAAACCCGCTCTTAATTAAAGCACTTATAAAGTTCTTGAAAACGTAATTTTGATTAAGCAGCCTTAAACAGGTGTGTATCTAGTAATGTGCAACGAATTAAACCGACATGGATGTTTATGAGCGCGAACTGTTGCGAAAATTCGTCACAGTAAATTAGAAAGCGTGCATGATAATCTGCCAGGCGGTGACGGACCTATGTTGTGTGTTGATATACACGCTGCTCAGTTACACAAGATTTCTGAGAACCTGTCTGTTTGATTACTGTACAACAATTGTCAAGTAATTTTAGGCAAACAGTAGAATATTATGTATCTAGGTATGGCATCTATGTACAGATAAGTTGAATCTTTAGGGTGCCCGACCACGAGCGATTTTTTCGGCGATTTTCTCGGCTATTTTTGTCAGAAACAAATATATTCACACATAAATCGCAGAGAAAATCTAAATCAAACATAAATACTGTGATTTTCTAAAACTACTGCTGCCATCCAATACGAACAACAGGTACTTACGAACTAAAAATGAAACAAAACAAATAACTCACCAAGTTGTGTCCTTATTGTGCACGAAGGTTTTTTGAATATTTTTTTGAATTGATATTAAATATTTAACAATGAAAGCGTCTCACAATAATATACCGGTTTATTATAAGTTTTATGCACGGTACATTGGTATATAAAATAACATGCGGAGCGTAACGTAGCACTGTAGCGAGACTCGGAGACAGACTGAGTGAATGAGGGCCGGTTGCTATCCTCTTTTATGTTAGTATTGTAAACTGGTATGCGTTAGCTCACCAGCCGATGTCAACGGGAGGTAAAATTAAAAGAATACTTTTTATTAAATCGCCCACATAATACACATCGGATCAAAAGCGTGTTATATGAGATATTATCTCTGATAAATTAATCGTTTCGCGTAACCGTTAACTGTATTGGTCACGTAACTGTAAAGACTTCGTCCGTGTGTTAACAATGGCCGCAGCAGAGGCAGCGTTTATCGGCAGGGCCCTTGACTGTCGCACACCTAAAACTAATACGATTACAAAACAAGAAGTACTTACCAATACAATTTTGTTAACAACCACCCACTGCCAATTTAAGGCCATTAAAGTAAGTAGGAATTATTTGTGTGACGGTCGCTTGAAGAGCTACCTACACTGCAGAGGGCCTAAAATAGACGCTTTGGCAGAATCATAATAATTATGATCTGCGTACAATTCATATCCCGCAATTCATCTGTTTGACAGTTTTGTATGGAGTTTCGAAAAATGGTCCACAAATTATGAATTGCTATAATGAAGTCTAATGTCAAACAAACAGATGAACTGCGGGATAATATGAATTGTACGCAGATCATATTATGAGTCTGCCAAAGCATCCATTTTAGGCCCCCTGAACTCTTAGCTATGTTTCATCTATATATTCTTTAGCTTAACTAAGGCCCGTATTAATAGAGCGTTACTCAGTACTCAAGCAATACTTAAGACTAGATTCAAGCCATTTGATTGGTTGAAACTAGTCCTAAGTAGTGCTTGAGTACTGAGTAACGCTCTATTAATACGGGCCTAACATCCTGAGTACCTTTTTCAGAAATAGTTGAGACATCTGAAAAGTTTGGTGTTTTGTTCGAGCCTTCAAGAGTAGCTCGTGACGATCGTAGCTCAGTCACGGTCAACCTCTTTTTATTCAACATGTAAATACTATATAATGTACGTATTACTACTTGGTATAGGTAAAGCTCGAGAGCCCGCGCCATTGACCCACTCGAGTTTAGTGTGGTACCTACTTTTGAATGGTCATCCCCCCCCCGCCTTCAGATTACTGATCGGACAACAATAGAATGATCGACGAAATGTCGAATTGTCGAGACTTTCTATTGGAATACCTGCGGCTTTATCTTCACTCTCTTCAACATTTATATCTGACATTTTTATGGTGTACATTATAAAGAGTGTTGTATTCTTTTCTCTTTTTCTAAATGCTATATGAAGATACACGTACGTAGTTTAGATTAGGTACCACTCGTAAGTGTGTGTTGGAGATAGGACTTCAAGACGTAAACTGAAAATATGAAAAGTACCTATAGCATAGTGGACAGGACAGGAATCATGTGAGCTCGATTTTGGAATAAACTAAAACCTATAACAATTGTATTTGCTGGTAATTTTAACAAGTGAGCGTTGGTACGGTTGAGAGTAATTTATCCTATCGAATTACATTTACCTATTATGGCTACCCAAATAATATCATCTTGATACTATACCTACACCCAGTGTTCCCCGTCCTGGGGTCTTACTGACCCCAGTACGGCGAACGGATCTCAAAAGACTGTGGACAAATAATGAAATAAGCAGTCAATTGCGTGGCCACTATAATATAACCAGGTTATTGACATCAGTTACGCTAGGAAGTACCTACGCTAGATGGGGCCCAGCGCTCATCGCTATACTGGTTTAGCGTAGCCGTAGCTGTGGCGTAGCAGCCGCGTAGCAGCAGCGTAGCAGCAGCGTAGCAGCAGCGTAGCAACAGCGTAGCAATAGCGTAGCCGCAGCGTAGCAATAGCGTAGCAGATGCGTAGCAGCAGCTAAGCAGTGGCGTAGCCGTAGCTCCGCCGTAATATACTAACTAGTAACTGTTTCTGTACATTTTTTAAATTATGATGGTATTTGAAGCAGTTTTCAGCCAGATCATACCTCTAGTACCGATCGATTTCTGTTCATCATCATCATCATTTCAGCCGAAAGACGTCCACCTGCTGGACATGGCCGCCCTCAAAGGGGGGTTTTGCCATAATCGCCAAGCTTGGCAGGTGGGTTGGTGATCGCAGTATGGTGTTTAAATGCAAAGAGAACACTGCTGCCCATTCTCTAGTAAGTCCTTTAGTCGCCTTTTACGACACCCAAGAAATGGGATGGTGCTATTCTTTACGATTTCTGTTACGTGCTCGTAATTATAGATTTGTTATATTTTAAGTATTACCAATTTTTCTTTTTTTTACACAATCGATAGAAAAATAGTAGATTCTTATGAAAGGGGCCTATTTAGGCACTAGATGGTTTAGCTCGAGTGCCTAAATAGGTCTTTCACCCCTTTCTTTCATTCTTTCACTTCGCTTTTCATTTCTAATATGAGGAAAGTAAATAAAAACCTGGGGATCTACTTCGAAGCGTTAAACCGAAGTATCGGCCGATTCTTCGGCCGTTTTATAACTTCAATAGTTTCCTTTTTTTACTTTGAATCCTTACCCGACTTAAAGTCACTATTTTGACTTTGGCTTATCTCTTTGACTGTCGTTTTTGTTTTTTCTTTCACCATAGTCAGCTATAGTTAGCCGTAGTAAAGCAACGGCCGAACATTCGGCCGATGCTTCGGTTTAACGCTTCGGAGTAGACCCCCAGATTAGTTAAACAAACAATATTTTATTATAAAACCTAAATACACAATATTGGTAAGATAATATCTATTTAAATTAATATTAAAATTAGAGCAATTATTAAACTTAAGGGAAAGCTTCTTTCCTGGTCCATTAATGTTGGATATTTTTGATGTGAAACATCTATAGCCCAACGTAAAACCGATTGCTGGCGGGGCGACGCATGGCGCGTGGCGACGCGTCGCTACTATCCATTCTGTATGTAGTGTGTAAATAATTTCGATGTTTAAAATCTGCCAGGCGTCCCGTGACGGCTCGATTTTTTTGCGAAACTTGAGTTTCTTGTGTTTCTGTAAATGTTGGAGAAAGCAATATTTTGTCATTTTCTTCAGCTGGAATAGATTATTTTTTACTTCGCTCCGGATAGGCCACAGATCAGAGAACTGTTCTATGATCTGTGGGATAGTCTATGGAAGTACTAGGTTGCGGAAAGGATTCCGTTTATCATTTTCAGGGTTCCGTAGTCAACAAGGAACTCTTATTTATTATAGCATTACCACTTACATTTGTTTTTACAGATACCCAATGCAACAATGTAGTCATAATTTCCACACTCAGAGCCGCAACCCAAAAACCAATTAGACACACCACCAACTCAAAATAACTATTTTTAAACTGTCCTATTTTGACTGACAGGGTCCAAATTTATACCTGCCGATTATCGTGGATGGTTCAAGTAACGAGTCTGAGTACTTATATTTTCGCCATGTCTGTCTGTCTGTCCCCGGCTTGGCTCAGAGACTCTTAGTACTAGAAAGCTGTAATTTAGCATGGCTATAAAGATATGGATATTAATCAAATCTTGAAAAAATGTTTTTTCTTCTATCTCATAGTGTTTTATTGGATATAGGCCGTTGGAAATATTGCAAACCATTTTTCGATTCAGGGATCCGATAGTTTTGAGCTTTAAAGTGCTAATTTTTTGTTATAATCTAGTCCCTGCCAGCTAAATGTTTGTTTTTGGAAATATAAATCCAATCAGTGCAGTAGTATATTTAACGAAATTCAAAGAAAAACTATCACAGCTAAGTAGACTTTACAAGTTAACGAGTAATAGTCGACCAACTTACATTTGCAGTTGGAGAATTGGCCGTGACACGTATATCGATTAGTATGAGAGCACATGTTTTTCAACTACAATGTTAACTTTGTTTTTGGGATGAATTTATCCCAAAAACAAACTTAACATTGTTGGTTTTTAGGGTTCCGTAGTAAACAAGGAACCCTTATAGTTTCGCCATGTCCGTCTGTCTGTCTGTCTGTCTGTCCGTCCGTCCGTCTGTCCCCAGCTTAGCTCAGAGACGCTTAGTCCTAGAAACCTGTAATTTGGCATGGGTATACATATTAATCATGCCAAAAAAATGGTAAAATAAAATTATGAAAAACATTTTTTTTTAGGGTACCTCCCTTACGTGAAATGGGGATGATATTTTTTTTTTCGTCTATTCCACGGTGTGGGGTATCGTTGGATAGGCCGTTCAAAAATATTGTAGGTTTAACAAAACCATTTTTCAATTAAGGGATCCGTTTGCGTAATATTAAGCTTTAAAGTGCTATTTTTTGTTAGAGTTAAGTGTCCCCCCCCCTGCCAGCTAAATGGTTGGTTTTGGATATGTGAAAAAATTCATGGCAATAGTATATATAACGAAATTAAAAGGAAAACTATCACAGCTAAGTAGGCTTCACAAGTTAACGAGTAATAGTCGACCAACTTAAATTTATAGTTGGAGAACTGACCGTAACGTATATCGATGTATGGGAGAGCATGTTTTTCAACTACAATGTTAAGTTTGTTTTTGGGATAAATTCATCCCAACTACGGAACCCTTCATTGTGCGTGGTCCGACATGCACTTGGCCTGTTTTTTTTCGTCTAGTCATTCTCACAACACAAATGAGAATTACAAATTCACAATATGTTACGATGCGCGACGCAATATTCATCCGGCGAACGATCGCATGAAAATATTGACAATTTAGGGGAATCCCGGAAATAAACTAGTTTTTCTTAGAGAGTTATCAATGTTAGAACATTTTAGGGGAATACCAGTGTTTTCTTAGAGTTGTCAATTAACAAAATAAAAATCAACCATTTACGGTGAAAATAATTTTGGAGGGTGCTAAAGTCGATAGTGAAGTCAAAATGTAAATCAAAGATGGCGGCTTTTCGTAGCCGCTGTTCACATTTTTCATCATGGGTCGTTTTCATGGTTTTCGAGGGTGTTAAAGCCGATAGTGACGTTAAAATGTAAATCCACGATGGCGGCTGCGAAAATGTTTACATTTTTCGTCATGGGTATCGTTTTCATGGTTTTCGAGGGTGTTATAGCCGATACAAAATTTTATCTACCTGATAAAAAATAACTCTATTACAACTACATATATTATTTAAAAACGAAACTATACACAGTTATTATTATTTATGTCCGTCCGTCTGTCCCCAGGTTAGGTCAGATACTCTTAGTACTAGAAAGCTGTAATTCGTCATGGGTGTACATATTAATCACGCAGACAAAGAGCAAAAAAAAAATTTTTTAGAGTTAGTACCTCCCTTGCACGTAAAGTGGAGTTGATTTTTATTTTTCTCGTCTATCCCATGGTGTGGGGTATCGTTGCATAGGCCGTTTAAAATATTGCTGGTCTGTGAAAACCATTTCTCAATTCAGGTATCCATTTGCGTAATATTAAGCTTGAAAGTGCAATTTTTTGCTAGAGTCAAGTATCCCCCCCCCCCCCCGCCAGCTAAATGGTTGCTTCTGGATATCTGAAAAAAATCATGGCAGTAGTATATATAACGAAATTAAAAGGTAAACTATCACAGCTAAGTAGGCATTACAAGTTAACGAGAATTGGTCGACCAACTTAAACTTGCAGTCGGAGAATTGACCGTGACGTATATCGATATGGGAGGTATATAGTAGTAGTAAGTATATAGGTATGGGAGAATATGTTTTTCAACTACAATGTTAAGTTTGTTTTTGGGATAAATTCATCCCAACTACGGAACCCTTCATTGTGCGTGGTCCGACATGCACTTGGCCGGTTTTTTTTTTTTAGTTACTGTACTTGATATTTGGCCGAGTGATGCCGGACGTAAAGAATAGTATCATCCTATTTCATCCCGTGGGTGTCGTAAGGGCGACTAAGGGACTTACTAGAGAATGGGCAGCAGCGTTCTCTACGCATTTTAACTCCATACTGCGATCGCCAACCCGCCTGCCAAGTGTGGCGATTATGGCAAACACCCCTTTCACCTTTGGGGGAGGTATATGTCCAGCAGTTATTTTAGTCTTATTTTCCACTAATTCTTCTATGTATCCTTCGGCTACTTTACTCGATTTCCATCCACGGAGGTTGGAAATCGAGTAAAGTAGCCGAAGGATCTTAAAGGAGATCCGAAGGAGTCTTTTAATTATAGTCATATCAGCAATTTCGACCGTCAAATTAAGTACATAATACCTAATCCAACAAAAACGCCCGCCCTGCACCACTTCTGCTTTGAAGAAGAAGTGGCGCAATAAACCCCCAGCAGCACAGCTGTCTGTTCAGTTAGAAAAACTTGATTCTATACAATATAGTAGGTATGTAATGTACATTTTGATACAAGTGGAGAATGTTTGTTATTGCATTCGAGGTGGAATTAACACCCGAGCCGTAGGCGAGGTTTTTTTGAGCCGAGAACTGCAATAACAAATGTCCACGTGTATCAAACGACGTTTTTCAATACACTTTTGAAGAAATAAATTAAAATAATGAAAAATATTTTTGTCATGAATTATTAGGAAACAATGATTTAATTTTCCTTTTTTTTCCACGCTTTGCTTGCGCCAGGTTGAAGGAAAAGCAAAGGTATAAAGCCGATAAACAGCCTAATATGAAAAATAGAAAATTCAAATATTTTTGAATTTAGAACACAAATAAATGTTAATTTGTTCATACACGTTTTTTTAGGGTTCCGTACCAAAATGGTAAAAAGGAACCCTTATGGTGAGACTAAGTCTGTCTGTGTCTGTCTGTCACACCTGAATATCTCGAGAACTACTAATGCTATCAACTTGAAATTGAGAATAGTTTTAGATGACGTTAGACCAACTACTTTGCAAACATCAAAGAAATTTAAAAAAATATATAATTTTTGCAAAAGGGACTGAAAGGGGATCTTAAAAATTTGAAGTGGGGCTACTAGGGCATGTGGGATATCATATGAAAGAGCGCTGTTTGCACATTCTCAATTTTTTTTATATTTTTTTTAGGCATATATTGTAATAATCATGGTATTCTATTTATAAACATTATTTAAATATTCCAAAAATATTACCGCCGTAAAGACGCATCTATGACGAGATTTACAAAAAAAAAAACCGGTCAAGAGCGAGTCGGAATCGCGCACCGAGGGTTCCGTACGTATATATGATGTTGATGATTTCTGAAAAACTGTGCTTTTAAGAGACATCGTTTTATTTTTCCTGTGATCTTTACATAAACTCACATAGAATAATTTCAGATTTTTATATATGCAAACTTCGGAGATAAGGGGGGAGGAACGGTATTTTTTTTTACATTTTTCATCAAAAGTCGGAAACTGTGCTGCCTAAAAAAAAAACAAAAAATATTTGAGAATGTGCAATCAGCGTTCTTTCATATGATACCCCAAATGCCCTAGTAGCTCCACTTCAAATTTTTAAGACCCCCTTTCAGGTCCTTTTGCAAAAAAAATTTTTTTTTTTTAATTTCTTTCTTGTTTGCAAAATAGTTGGGCAAACGTCATCTAAAACTATTCTAAATTTCAAGTTGATAGCATTAGGAGTTCTTGAGATATCCAGGTGTGACAGACAGACAGACAGACTTAGTCTCACCATAAGGGTTCCTTTTTACCATTTTGGTACGGAACCCTAAAAACACCTCCGAATAGAGAGGACCGTCACTGGTGCGAGACGGTGTGAATAGAGGCATTGAACCAATTTGGACGAAGTATAGGTATAAGTTATCTGTGGCAATTTTTATTCCCGCACACGTTGGAAAATAAAAAATCGCACACGTGTGAAATACATTGCATTGTGAACCTAATCGTAGTGCGATATGAACCAGTTTTCGAGGAAGTGTATTGAAAAATAAATTACATTACGCAACGCAAAAGATTAAATTAATTGCCATATTTTAGCTAGCACACGCCATTATATTAACAAAAACAAAAAATTTAAAACTATACACAAGTAGAAAAAAAAGTGAAAACGTAAACAGAACACCTAAATATAAGTTAACTAAAAATCAATCTGCGCCTGAACAACGGTCCACTAGCGCCACTCCTTTAAAAAAATATTATTTCGTGACTGAGAAGGAATTATGAATAACGGCTAATAAGGACCCTCGGTAAGTGTGTCTAGAATTTTCTAATACCTTTTATAAAGTTTCCTATTGAGAAACGAAGCAACAAAATACGATCTAAAGAAAAGCGGCCACATTCCTCTAGAATTCTAGATCGTTTATATGCTCATTATGAAACTTTATAAAAGGTATTAGAAAATTCTAGACACACTACCGAGGGTCCATAATAGCCGTTATTCATAATTCTTTATCCACGAGATAATATTTTTTTAAAGGAGTGGCGCTCTTAGCGGAAACAGTGACAAGAATATAAGTTTAGATTTGGTAAATTAAGATACGTGGCTCTGTTTCGGGATACCAGACATTTTGTTTTTGCCAATTACTTGCCTCAAACATTTCTCTTTTTGGTAATTCAGGAAAAAACTATGAGTTTCCATAACACTAGGTCGAAATCCTTGGTATTTTTACCAGACTGCGGCGAAGCCACAAAAGGAGGTTGATGTGTTTGACCTGTACGTATGCATGTGTATTGTATGTATGTCCGTCCCTATGTTCCCTCGTAACTACTAAACGGCGGATCCGATTTTGATGAATGATATGTCGTTAGATTCGTCTTTATTGCGCGAGTGTCGCAAGTACTGTAGAGTGCGGGTATATTAAAATGATTAAAAAGTAAAATGACGGATTTATGGCACCAAAATATGTGTTTAATAAAAATACTCGTGAGCCTCTCTAATGAACTGCCATGCCTAAGTATATTGAATAATCTTTTTTCATTTCTCATACTTGGTAAGTACTTCCAAGTATGACAAATGAAAAAAGATTACAGTATTCTTTATTAGATCGGTTAGTGTGAATGCGTCGTGCTACAAAAGGCTGCGGATAAGCCACGAGTTGAGAAATCCCCAGAACAACATATTATTAGTGTATTATTATACCTACGTAATTTCTTCTTGTTTTCCTTATCGAGTACTTCCTACTTTGACCCTTTATCTAATCTAATTATAGCTCTGCTCGACAAGATTTTAACATAAATAAGACATATCAGCTGACTCGACGGGATGTTGCAAATTTCGTCATGAAATTCAGGAATTTACATCAACTTTCAACAAATAAATATATTTAAAAAAAATGTTACCGCTGCTATTTTATAGAACAATAAGTCTGCCAAATATCTTTAATTATTACTTGTTGAGGTCGGTCAAACCGCGTCAGTCTACTACGAAAGATGTATAAAATAGATATTACTTACTACCCCAAGTAGCACTGCAAGCTGTATTTAAGTTCGTTTATAAACTAGAAGCTGTATATTCAGGCTGTATAAAGGTTGTATAAGCGCTTATACAGTCCCTATAAGTAATAAAAGGGCTCATATCATATTATACAGCTTTTTACGTTAGTAGAGCTGTGTAGTAGCTGTAGAAGCAATAGAGAAGCTGCACAATGGCTGTATTAGAGGTGTTATTCAGTGTGCAAAGAAACCATTACATTACAGATTAAAATAAAAATTATTGTGAACATGACTGTGTATGATTTTCGTCAAAATATTCACGCGCCAGCAAAATAATGTAGCTGACATAAAGAAAAATACTAAATACGGTAAGCGTTTTATTTTTATTACTTAGGCTGTATATTAGTTGTATACATAACTTATAATGCTCTTTAGAATTACTTAAAAAAATAAAAAACCACGAGCCCCAGGTGTCTTTGATCCCTTCCTCACTTTATCAAATAAAATATTATTAAAAATGCACGTGTGATGGTGCCTTGTGATGCCGGAAGTAAAGAATAGCACCATCCTATTTCTCCCCGTAGGTGTCGTAAAAGGCGACTAAGGGACTTACTAGAGAACGGGCAGCAGCGTTCTCTATGCATTTTAACACCATACTGCGATTGCTAACCCGCCTGCCAAACATGGCGATTATGGCAAATCCCCCTTGGGGGAGACCTATGTCCTGCAGAGGACGTGTTTTGGCTGAAATGATGAATTAAATTACTTGTGATTAGACAGTATAGGTCTCCTACACAAGCCTAAATGTTGATGTAGACAGGTAAAAAATGTTGAAAAATGGTTCCAATTTAATTTAAACTAAAACTTAAGATGTTAACTTGCAATATCACTGTTCAATTTACTCGCAATCGAAGTAAAAAGCAGAGTTTATACTCATTCATAAAACACATTTGATATATGCACTTCTTGCCTACAGTTCGGGCGAATTAACTACCTACTATTTGTACAGTTCTGGCCATTACATAAGGTACCTACTACCTGGAAACGCGAAAAAAAATCAGCGGTTCCCTACATTTTGACGAGATATGAGAGCATAAATGTAGTAGGGAACAACAGATTTTTTTTCCGCGATTTCAGGTTTGGTCCCATAGTAAAAGCTGTTAATATATAATGTGATAAGTGCAATGACCCCTTAAGAGGTTGTGCGTAAATTCCGGGACATGTTGTATACTAGTCGCGCGGTAAACTCTGCTTGCACGAGGCAGAATTTTGCGTGACGTCGTTTATGGTAATGTTGATGGCGGCCAGTTTAAAATTATAGAAATCATAGAGAAAGGGCAAAACAGGGTTTGCATTGTACCAAACTTAGTAGATGTTAATAGGCATACCTATTATGCATGCATATCAATTTTATTAATTTATCTAGTACAATACTCTTTACGTTACAGGTTGTTCTTATTATTGGTATAAACGGAGCATGTCGAACTAGTGAACTAACACAACTTAATGTCAAAAACATTGAGAAACATTCAGATGACTTGCTGTTAATTAATGTACCTAATACAAAGACAAAAGGAAACCGCAACTTCGTCATTCGCAAGGAAAACGTAACAATTGTTGAGAAATATCAAGCCTTACGCCCGCCTAACACTCCAATCAATCGATTTTTTATACAATATCGCAACGGAAAGTGTGTTAGACAGCCTATGGGTGCTAATAAAATTGGCAGTATCCCACGAGATATAGCAACATTTCTTGAACTTCCAGACCCCTGTATACACGGGTTTTTGTTTCCGACGAACTTCAGCCACACTTTTGGCCGATTCCGGAGCTGGGGGTCACCACTGTGTGGATCACCCGGAGGACACGGTGGAGCATACGATGGAGGTCTGCCCGGCTTGGGTGGAGCACCGCCGTGTCCTCACGGAGGCGATCGGCGGCGGCGATCTCTCGCGTCCGGCCCTGGTTCGGGCTATGGTTCGGAGCGAGAGTGCATGGAAAGCCGTCACCTCCTTCTGCGAAGCAGTTATGCTTGCGAAGGAGGAGGCGGATCGATTGAGGGAGAGGCAAGGTTCGCGCCCTCGCGCCCCTAGTCGCCGCAGGAGACGCCCCGGGCGTCGGGAGTCACAAGCCGATTTCCGGCCACCGCGTTGTATTCCACGCGCACCTCAAAGCGTTGTCAGCAACTGCCGGGGTCCGTTAGGGCCAATGCCTGCCAGGGTTGCGAGTTTGTCCGAAAGAAAAACTTGAATAGATGAATTGCGGGCTGTATGAATTGCACGCATGATTCTGCCAAAGCGTCCATTTTAGGCTCCCTGATCTCGTCCCTTTAGCGCCATGGAGACTTGAAGTCCAATGCGGTTGTAGAGGGATACCAAGAGGATTCCATTCAAAATAAGTCTAAAATATGTAAAGGCATCGTAGGAGCCATTACACTGAAAGAGCCTGTCAGATCCTTGGACTGGCCTTTCTACATCAAAAATGAGCCGTTACGAAACACCTAACCATCGCCCTCTCTCGCCAACATTTACGCCAAAGAAATCCGATGAATCGGTACAACTATTATGTATGACAGATAGTTTACCGAAAAACAGTACACAAGTCACTAACACCAACATTACAGTACCTAACAAAAATATTACACTCAAGTAACTGTAGAATAGAATAGAATAGAATAGAATACTCTTTATTATGTACACCATAAAAGTTACAGATATAAATGTAGCAACCTCACTTTCAATTTTTTTAATTATTCCTAAGTATAATTTAAAGATTATTCAGTAATACTTACCTATCATAATGTAGTAGTTAATACCTAAACTGAAATAAAAGTATCTTGTGATTGTAATGTTTTTTTTTTTGCATGTAGTAATTTCCTCGCTGAGGTGGGATGAAAAGTTACGTGTTGCACTCGAGTGCAAAGACTTTTCACCTCGTGCTCTGCACGCGGTTCTAAAGTAACTTTGAACTCTTGTATAACAAATAACTACCTATTTCTTGTAAAAGTTGACGTTCAAAAGTGGTTTTTATGGGCCTATGAAAAAATAGACCATTCCTTTCTTTATCTCCGAAACCGCTGAACCAAAAAATTTGGAAAAATATATAGAAAAAAAGATAACAAGAAAACCTTGAAGTCTATAGTACAAACTTACATTTGCAGTTGGAATGAATCGGAGAACATTTTTTTAACCAACTGGCGCGACGCAAAAGAGGGGGTTAATGTATTTATAAGCCTTATGTATGTTTGTCCCTTTGTGGCGCTCTAGAGACTAAACGCGTGGGCAATTTTGATGATTTGTACGTCAAAATCGTCATCTCTCTCCATAGAAGTTACAAAAAATATAATTAATAAACCCGATTTTTAGTTACTAGCAAAAACGTGCTTGATCACTAGATACTTTGATGTGTGTAGTACTTAGGCATAATTATGTACCCTTATGTGAGGAGACGTATCTACATTTTTCACAATCTTCCCTTATCTCACGACAGATTCGTGATTGCAGGTTATTGTAAGGGTCAGCGCAAACAAAGCAGCAAAATGCTCGATCATGCTCGAACACACAGCCCAGTGAATCATCTCTTGCACGCTATTTTGAACTCGATTACAGAAGTGATTTAGTTCATTATCAATTTATCAATGAATAACCGCTTTAGCATTTTGTTGCTCTGTCTGGACTGATCCAATGAGATTGAAGTGCAGGGATGCTTTTCTTCTTGACGTTGTAGCACTTACAAACTGTTACGGGCCTAACATGCTCCTACGTGATAAAAGTTGTGCCTGGAATCTTGAAAGTGGACCGAGCACGGGCGTGTCAAGACGTTTGTGACAAGACATTCATGATAAATTATGTCATGTCAATTTTTACTAGCATTTTATGACAAAACAGTTTTATCGCTTAAACTGTGATAAAATGTGTGACCCCGCGACCCTCCATTTGATAGCTGACGGTATTTTTTTACAGATTACGTAGAATTTTATTATATAAAAATAATGTTAATAAATGTTTATTTTATCTCCACAAATTACATTCTTATACTAGTTAGAATGGGTTCCTTCTTGACAGTGGCAGAACTCAACCTTCTTCCCTCTTAAAATAATAACAAATCTGCGATCAGACTGCTTCAAAAGTATGGAAGGCAGCCTTAATAAGCCTCTTTTAATAATAACAAAAACAAATTGCGATTACCAATCCGTCAGTCGCACGAGGTGATTATGGCTAATACCACAGATTCCCATTGATCTTGTGTTGGAGTCGTCATCAGGAGGCTCATCCTTAGCGGGGATATCTACATTCGAAATATAACGAAAGTAAAACTTGACAATAAGAAAGCTGACGCTTACTACTGATCATGCACAAGATTGACTTGAAAAGTGTGACGTCGACCCCCGAAACAGTTCTGTCCAGCCCAAAGTCCAATCATAGGATTCAATATATGGGACTGGTATCTAAGCCTGGAGTCGGAAAAAATACTGTTGTGGGTGAACGACGCGTAGCATAGTAATTTCTATGAATTGGAGTTAAATAAAAATCTCATAAAATTAGATATAAGAAAAAGTTTAATATGCAAAAAATATTATACACGATACGGGCAACTAAAGCAAAACAAATAAAATGACGTAATACAAAACGAAACTCTGTCTCCGTATTAAAAAAAATAAAAATAAATTATGATATTTAAAAAAAACTAAAATAATTCAGTGCACCAGTCTCAAGTGTTCGGATAAGGCACCGATATATATTATATAAAACCTTTATAATTATAATTATGCAATATGTGTACTTAACGGTAGGAATGTAGACAATCCCTCTTGAATAGGTATACTGCTCGTCGTACAAAACGTTCTTACCTCCTAACACAAAATATACATATGTTAAATGTTTTACTTGCTTGACTTTGGAAGTTTGCTAACCTCGTGGAAGTAAGCCGCGAACAATTTTATCTGCAACAATAAAAAAAAAATTAGCGGGAACAGTTAAAACTATTCTGAATACGGTGTCAGTCAGTAACTCAGTATATCGACTTACATACTTGGTAATTAGATAACATATGCGAAAATAAAGTTTACGCTTTAAGTGCATTGGAAATTCCAGAGCACATTAAACGAAATGCTGATATGCTGAGGTATTCCATATATTGGATTATCATAATTTAAATCCCCAAATCCCATTGCGTCACACTACCACACCCCTTTTTTGGAATTTATAAAATATTAGAACTCTTTAAAAACCAGTATTGAATACATAAAAAGTCCCTTTTTGAAACCGATGAGTCACGAATCTCACACGACCTTATATGTGAAAACGCATTAAAACAAAAAACGCCTTAAATCTTTATAATTAGTATATTATAATTACTAATTCCACACCAATGAAAAAGAAAAGCAAAATTCATATTTTTTGTAAATACAGTCGCGTCTGGTTAATACTGACAACTATTAAAGTTATCCTCGGTTAAGATAAAGGAAATATTTGAGGAAATTCCGCTTACACGCAGGTAGTATAGTAGGCAGGTAATATATTTCGAAAAAAAAAAAATGGTTTCAATACCGCAACCAGGAAAATCATGAGTTTATTTCGATAAAAATCCTCCAGTTGTTGTATTTCAGGCCCTGAACATGTTTATAGGATAACCAAGCAAAAACCTTGAAAGGCTAGTGTCCAAAATATTATATATTATAGTGATACTAAATAACTATGCATATACTAGGCAAGAATTGTTTTGGCCTATTTTTGTGCGTAATGACAGAAAAGTATATTGATCTTTTAAGCTAGTTTCTAATGACAAATGGAATAGCAAAACGACCTCGTATTCTAGGTTTAGATAAAAGTTTACCTACTTCAACAGTACGTCTTGCAGTGATATGGATTTAAGTTTAAAATGTTGTAATTTAATATAATATTTATACCTAGTAAAGAAGAGGAAACATATAAATTCCATATTTTTTTTGTTCGGGGGTTTTGTATGTAACTACATGATAAGAGTCTCGAAGTCGAGCCCACCATTTCCGACGGGAAAATAATAGGGTTTTTACGCGGATGGATTTTGTTTACAAACACACGAACGCGTCAGAATTTTACGATATCACGCGTCATGTCTCTGTTGTTTTAATGAGATCACAATATTGTCGGAATTGTGTAACATCCCTGCAAAGATGTTAAATAGTGGTGACATAAAATTATTATTTATTTATTTAAAAATTTCGTAGATAACACCCTTTTTTTTTGGTGGGAAGTTAAATAACTTCTTCCGCTCTGGGCGGAGCGGGAGGGCGTGTTAGACTTTTACTGACTAAAACCCACCCAGGGCCACGGTATCTCTTTCGGACAAACCCGCAACCCTGGCAGGCATTGGCCCAAGGACCCCTTCAGTTTGTGCTGACATACATCCTTGGGCTAACACTGTAATTTGAAAACATTGTAAAAGCCAATTATTTTTAAAAGGAGTAACCGTGGAGTTTATTGCCGGTTCTTCTCCATAGGAAACGACCAATTGGGACCGTGCACCTAGCTTCTGACGTTTCATAAGTGCCCATGTAGGTTTATGTGAAAAAAAAATATTTTGATTTTAATTTTAAGGGAGGCTCCTTTGTTACGTAAAGAACTCTTGCGCAAAATTACATACTTCTAGACCCAACGGTTTAGGTTTTTTGTTAATTTCAGTGAATGAATTTAAGATTTTGGAGTCTGGATTTGTTTTTTTTTTTAAAACGCTGCCCCACACTAGGAATTTCTCCTGTATTGCGGGTGCGTTTACAAACATTTAAACTCACATACACAAACAGCCAGACCCAGAACAACTACTTGTAGGTCATACAAATATTTGTTCCGTGCGGGAATCGAACCCACGACACGCAGCGCACCAGTCAATCGCTTAAGCACTGCGCCAACCGTGTCGATTTGAGTCCGGTTAACGGCAATAACCTGCCCCATTACTTGGGACTTACAACATAACTGGTGAAATGTGGGTAGCCATCTCTGACTACCCCTGCTGGTAGGTAGACGTGACGTTATGTTATAATTTCACACATTTCAACATCCCTGTAAAAGTGCTAAATACTGGTGACATAAGAACGACGTCACGATTACGACACGAATTATGATTTATATTTTATAGTGCGTTCACTATAAAACCGCCGAGTTTCGCATGTAGACTGTTTCTATTCTACTATGCGAAAACGGTGTACATCCCTGGTGCGCACGGTTCGGGCTAGCTCCAACGGCATCCTGAGGGCATTCGCGCAGAGGTTCCATTGCCAGTACTTGAACCATTGCTGTATGGTTCACATACTGAGCAATCAAGGTCGGTAATGTGTTTTATGTGGTATGTTTAATTGTGTGTTTTTATTATATTTTTAATTTGATAAAACATGTTGTGCATAATAATTATGATCCTTGTTGGTCGAAATAAAAGAATTTTATTTATTTTTTACTTTCTTGACGCGTGACGCGATTGGGTAGCACTGCACTGAATTTTGCAGTCTTAGATTCAATAATAATAAAGTTCAAAATGGCGACTGACTAATCACATGACTGCAAAATTCAGTGCTACCAATCGTGTCACGCGTCAAGTTATAGTGAACGCACAGAATGTCCGTATTGATTGAACAATTACGTGATGTTACATAACTAGCTTTTCCGTAGTATTGTTTTGCATATTCGATGTTGCATAGTATTGTAGACAAACAAGGACAAGTTGTAACGCGTGGCCCCGCGCGAAAACAAAATCAGCTCTTAACTACATTTATGTTCGAATAACTCGTCAAAATGTAGAGAACAGCTGATTTTTTTTTCGCGATTGCAGGTTTTGCCCCATAGTAAATGTTGTTCATAATGATGTGTACAATGACCCGTTAAGAAGTTTTGCGTTAATTCTAGGACATGTTGTATATATAATCAGCTTATGATGTTCCCACTGCTGGGACACAGGCCTCTTTCTGTAAGAGGAAGTGGGCCGTAATCCACCACGCGGGCTCAGTGCGGATTGGTGGATGTCAATGTCTTCGAACTTTTAGTTCTAGTACATGCCGGTTTCCTCACGATGTTTTCCTGCACCGTTTTGAGAGCAGTGGTGATTAAATAATTAACACAAAGTAAAGCGCCTGTCTGGGTTAGAACCCACGACTACTCGTAAGTCGAGGCCATTACCACTGGGCCACCACTGCTCTTTATGCGGTATACAGGGTTATTGGTAAAATACCAATAACCTCTTAAGGGGTCATTGTACTCATCATTATGTACAACTTTTATTATGGGAGCAAATATGAAATCGAGAAAAAAATCAGCAGTTCCCTACATTTTAACGAATTATGCGAACATAAATGTAGGGAAC
The DNA here is from genome assembly GCA_948098905.1 of Tiliacea aurago. Taxonomy (NCBI): domain Eukaryota; kingdom Metazoa; phylum Arthropoda; class Insecta; order Lepidoptera; family Noctuidae; genus Tiliacea; species Tiliacea aurago. Next base: position 13,762,564 of record OX402578.1, on the reverse strand, counting down.
AGCTGATTTCTTTTTTCGTGATTTCTGTTTTGGTCCCATAGTAAAAGTTGTCCATAATGATGAGTACAATGACCCCTTAAGAGGTTATTGGTGTTTTAACAATAACCCTGTATATGTATAATACACTAATATTAAACTTACATAAAACAAAAAATTCTTGATTTTTGGTGTGAAACATCTAGAGGCGCACGTAAAACCGATTGCTGGCGAGGCGACGCATACCGCGTGGCGACCGGCCACTATACAGTCTATATGTAGTAGTGTGTAAATGTGTGTGTAGTGCGATGTTTCACATCTGCCAGTCGTCCCGTGAAGGCTCAATTTTTTTGTTCTAGTTTTTTTTTTAAATAAAACTTTTTTAATGGCCTGGTTGCTGGGACTTTTTAGCAAAGTCTTCATTTAGTTACAAACTTTGTGTAAATATTGATGAAATTAATTATATTCAATGCATGATGATGCGGGCGGGGTTACCCCCCGCCCGCTCCCCTTGAGTTTCAGTAAAGATGTGGAACTTTACTGAGACCTCACGCGGTCTACTTGAGAGAACTTGAAGTGATCTTGCACTGTTTTGTTTTATTTGCCTACACTAATGCACGTTCATGAACACTTAATGGTTAATAATCCACCATATTCGGCTAAACACAAATTTTAGAAAATAAAACAAAACTGCTAAACATGTCACTTCACTTTCCCGCCAAGAACTCCCTTTTGTTCTAGTTGTAGTTGTGCGAAGCAGGGGTGGCTCGCTACTCATATAATTCTACTAATATTATTAATATTATAAACGCGAAAGTTTGTAAGTATGGCTGGATGTTTGTTACTCTTTCACGTAAAAACGGCTCGACCAATTTTGATAAAAAAAAATATCGAGGTAGCTGACACCCTGGGTATAGGCTACTTTTTATCCCTATATTCCCACGGAACCGAGACTTACGCGGGTGAAACCGCGGGGCGCAGCTAGTAATACAATAAGTGTATACTCACGCCCTCGATGTAGTTGCGCACGTTGAGTTTCTCGTTCTGCGAGTGCGCCATGTCGTCGCCAGCGCCCATGGGCAGCAGCAGCACGTTGCGGCCGCTGGCCTCCTGCAGCGTAATCGTCACCGGGATGGAGCCGCCTTCACGCGACATGTCGGGTTCCGTCTAAAGCAAACAAGTTAATTTTAGTTATAACATAGCTGTTATCCACGCCTTCATCTTCGTGTATTTTGTATTTCAGCATATTTTTTTTTTTTGTGCCAGCTGACCCGACGACGTTGACCTGTCCATACGATAGTTCAAACAAACATCCCATAGAAAAAAAGGACTTTTGTTCTTCCGGAATTTGAAAAATTTCCAACATTTTCTGTTTTTCTTTCCATGAAAACTAAATTCGGACTACGAGTATTACGATCGTTTGTTACGTTACATGGCTTCAGCGGACAAAAATTGCCTAATCGGTCCAGCCGTTGATGATGTCGTGAGTGTGATGCACTTACCAACGAATAGCATATAATTTTTATATAGATTTTGTATACAATAGATAAATAAAATAATAAAAATGTTTATTTTTCTTCCACGCAACAAATTATTTACACTAGGTACTACCGAGACAAACAAAAAAAAACAAAAAAATTGACACTTAAGCGTCGAAGCTTACTCGTCCGCATCGCTGTCACCCGCAAACGTGCCCAGAAGACTGGCAGTATTGCCACGTTGAATGGCAACGGTAATTCTATTATTCTAATTCTATTCTATTTTGTATTATGTTTGTATTAGTAGCATATTGTTAGAGCTCCTGCAGCCTGTGATACAGGATTTTCCTAGTACAGGCAGCTAACATTGTAATAGCTACATTATTTATCGTTGATTCATATTGTATTTCATCAATTTTGATTTGGTATAAAGAAATAGTACATTGTGATACAAGGGTGGGTTATTGCAAATGAGCTGTCATTAACAAGGCCGAGCCGAAGGGGAGGGTTTTTTATGACAACAGTTAATTATTTTCACATCAACATTTGTCAAAAATCGAATAGGCTGTATAGGCTGTTTTCGTTGTAAAAAAAAAATACGTCCAGTTGCAAAAGCGCGCCATTTTCTGAAAATTTTAATTAATTCTTTGATTTGTTTTTTACTATTTCCCACAAGTGTATTGAAAAACGTCGTTTGATACACGTGGACATTTTTTATTTCAAACACCCGAGCCGTAGGCGAGGTTGTTTTTGAGCCGAGAATTGCAATAACAAATGTAACATTTTCCACTTGTATCAAAATGTACTACTATTTTCAGTTTCCAGTCTCAGGCAACCCCTTACAAAACAAACATTGCGTTCGGTACAGTTGTTTATTCGTAAAAAACAAAGAGACAGACAGAGTTACGTTCGCGTTTATAATTAGTGATAGATGATTAGTATGATTTCGTCATTTATACAAAAAACCCGACTTAGAACAAAAGACCTCGCTTGAGACCGCAGTATTTTCGAGTCTGGTATTTTCGGTATTTTTGAGTCTGGTATTTTCGGCAAAAGCCTAGATGATCTCACTGCCATTTTGTCGCTAGATGGCGACACATCCACAATTTCGAACATTTTCATTTTTTACACCTAACATTAATTTTTAATAAAAACTTTATTCTTAGCGGAACCTTTTAGATCATTATAAAGTCTCATTATACTTGCTTTTATTCTGCAGAAACCGTTTATTTACGGAGATTACAACCCCTGAAAAATGTATGGCGAGGCCTGTCTAGGCATCCACCTTAACCTATATGATTTATAAGCCTACTATGTTACTGCGTTTTGGGGGACTGTCTTATGTCATTTTGACGTTCGTAAAGTGCTGATTCTCAGCCTAATTTAAATACATGAATTTCGATTTTATATATTTTCCTTTTCCTTCTTCATTTCCCGGTCTACTGCGATTATCAGCCAATCCGCAGCTCATCCTATCTCTTTATAAGCTGCCTCTATTACAACATATTTAAGAAACTTTGAAAATTTAGGTGCTTTTATTTAAATTGTGTTGTATTAAGTATAGATAACAGAACAGAACTCCTTTTTAAAACATTGTCCCAAATCTTTTTTTTACATATTGCCCCAAACCATATCATTACAAAGTGATATATGTGGCATTGACAGACTGCAATAGCCTATAATTTATATCGGCTTTGCAGCAACTAAGTAGTCTTCTCAAAAAGTCTTACAAGGTAGATCATCCTGGTAGCACGGGCCGCAGCTTGGTAGTGAGGGTGGTCGGGGTTCTCTGTCCACGCCCGCCCGCTCTGTGCCGTGATGCGCATTTTGTTGGGAGAGCCACGAGCCGCCCACTGTAAACAAAAATACAATAATTTAAGATTATCTTATTAATTCTTGACAATTTGTTTTGTGATAAAGCGCCATTGTATCACTAAACACTATGCAAAAATATATGGTCGTTTATTCCCGTTGTCCCCGTACGCCGCGGTACTTCAATTAAATATTTAAAAATACTTCCCGTTGACCCCTTGGTTTGGTTTTACATTCAAAAATATGTTTCTGGCACTCGCCGGCCGCTGCCGGGGGACCGCTCGCTTCGCTCGCTCGGCTCGTGCGTTGTGTGGTCACAGTTCTAACCTATCCTAGCTGTTTCGATTTAAAAAGGTTTACTTCGTACTTTATGGAGACAACGGGAAATAAATTTAATCACGTCCCGCTATCCCCGTGACGGGATATGGCATACGGGGACAACGGGAATAAACTTATATGGTATATGGTGCACAGGTAAGAATATCATCATCCTGGCCATACTTTGCTGGCGAAATACACACTATTAATTTATTTATAAATACTACTGCCATGAATTTGTTCAGTTGTCCAAAAATAACCATTTAGCTGTCAGGGGGTCACTGAACTCTAACAAAAATTTGTAGTTCAAGGTGGATCCGCAGCTGTAGCCCGCGAAATTCAATTTTCTTACGTTATTTGCTATTTGCAGGTCAAAGTCCTGACACTGACCTGCAAATAGCAAAAAACCTGTTGTATCTTGATCAAAATATGACACGCGCGACTACAGAATTATAATCAATAGAATCATTAACACATCTGTCTAAGTTAGATTTGTTCCATTGAATGACTTTTTCATGAAATCATGACATTGGGGAACAAATCTAACTTAGAGAGATGGAGGCCGGAGATGGATGCGTAGTTCATTCATACAAACGTAATACCAAGATAATTTGCATATCAAACATATTCTTAAGGTAGTGTGTCTTTATTCCGATTGGAATACAGAATATCTAGGTTCCCAAATATATATTTTGAATGGACACTGACTTAATCAAGATTTATGAGAAAAATAAGTTTTCTATAGAAATTTTAAATCCCTCATAATTTCTCGTCTTTATATCATTGTCCTTTCAAAATATATATTCTGTAATCCAATCGAAATAAATACACACTACCTTATGAATATGCTTGATTTACAAATTATTTTGGTATTACGTTTGTATGAGCTACGCATGCTACGCCGGCCCCTTAATGATTCTAATGATAATAATTATCTAAATACATATCTGTTATAGTCGCTAATCATATTTTGATCAAGATAAAACCTGACACTGACCTGCAAATTGCAAAAAAACGTTAATTTTCGCGGGCTACAGCTGCGGATTCAACTTAAAGCGTTAGTACTATTCTGTGTTTAAAGCTTAATATTACGCAAACGAATCCTTGAATCGAAAAATGGTTCTCACAGACCCGCAATATTTTGAACGGGTTATCCAACGATACCCCACACTATGGGATATACGGAAAAAAGATATCATCTCCATTTTACGTTTGGTAATTTTTTCTTTCAATATTTTGTTTTACCACTTTGTCGGCGTGATTATTGTGTATACACATGCCAAATTACAGCAGTCTAGTACTAAGTTTCTGAGGTAAGCTGCGGACGGACAGACAGACAGACGGACATGGCGAAACTATAAGGATTCCTGATACATTCAGTACCATTTTTAGGGTTCCGTAGTCTAGACTACGAAACCCTAAAATGGTACTGAATGTATCAGTATTTTATTTGATATGAAAGTGCCAACCAATAAATTGGGATAAGGAGGATTGGGATAGGAGAATGATAATGATGATGAAAGTACCGATCACTGACCCCAAGGCTTCAAAGATCTCTTGAAAATTCAACTACAACCTCTATGTAGTTTTAGGGAATAACTTAATAATCACCTGAATATACATGAAATAAGATTTATTTTTTGACCTCTTATATCGAGTCCGCGACCACTGTTTAGAATTATGGAAAGAATACTTTGATGAGAGATCACTAAGTAAGGGAATTTGGTATAAAACCATTCAACACAGCCTTTCCCGCCTTCCTTGGTTTGTGGGTACAGATATGAGTAGAAAAGAGATTGTGACTGCTTTCAGACTTCGTTCGGGACATATTCCGTTAAATAGCTTCGCCTTTTTAATGAGAAAGAGTGATTCACCCAATTGTTTTGAGTGTGAAAAGGTAGAGGATACCACTCATATTTTAGCGGAATGTGTCCGGAACGAGGTTGAGAGGAGTATCTATGTCATAGAAAACGGTTTGAATCCTATTAATGTTGGCATGTATAATAGTATCTTGGCTGCTCCATTGTCTAGGACAGCCAAAAAATTATTCAAAATTGTACTCCTAGGTATTAAGCGTAGATAAGTAGATATAGAATGCCCCTATGAGGGTGGCATGATCATACTGATCAAACTCTCTATAAACAAATAAAGATTAAAAAAAAAAAAAAAATGCTGCTCTTTATTGTGGTAAAATCCCTGAGTCATCTCTTGCAAAACCTGCACATTACTCATTAGGTATTATTTAAATATCACAATTATTCAAACTATTGTGTAAAACGATGACAGTCTTGTTATCGCTCACAGAGGCATTCGGGGAAATCCCGTACCATAAATATATTGTGTGACAGTGTGACTAACCTATTTATAAAAAGAAGTTCTTATTTCAATTCTAACCTTCTTGTTGACGAAATCAAAGACTAGCTTCTCTACTTCTTCGGGTTCCTGGTTTGGTACAATTCTTATAGAGAACTTGCCAATAACTTTTCCTGGAATTACAGTCTTCGCTCCGGGTTGGAAAGCAGCTCCTAAAAAGGTATTTAGATGGCAAATTATTATTACATGAAATAATTAAATATTACGCATATTTGACCATTATTAAATAAAAGTTGATACGGTTATACCTTCAATGCCGTGTAGTGAAAGGCTTGGGTATCTCCAGCGGTGCATTAATATTTGTTCCTTGTCGCCATTGTGAGCCAATTTAGAAGCTCCTATGGATTTTCTAGAAACAAGAATGATGTATCAATACATTAGTAAAGAACTCGTGATAACTGGATCCATGTTATATTGATTGATGTTAATAATAGACGATCAAATAAACGTTTGATAACGGGGTTCCAAAGCATTCTGGACGGTTTGATAACTCTAGTATGTATTCACATGCCTAAGGAATCAGTCAGTATCTATTACGTCCCCAGTTTGTTAGATACTTCGATCATTTACCGCCTTATTACAAAACCAGATTTATATTTTGACATGGCTTAAACCATGGAGCCACTTTTTGTAATACGAGGGTTGCACTAAAAGTATCGGGAATGGAATATTTCCACTGTTCCTGTCATATTAAAATCTTTTTAATTGAAAACTCCTTGGTTTTAAAAATCGAATACCATTTATTTATTTAAAAAAAGATTCTCGGTCATGTCACAAGGTTTTGTCAAACTTGTTTAGTCGTTGAGAAAATGGAATTGACTCGAGAAAATTCAAGAGCGATGATTTATTATGACTTTCGAAGTGGTTTAACACAAAAACAGTGTGTTGACCGGATGATTTCTGCATTTGGTGATGAAGCCCCATCCAAAACCACAATTTATCGCTGGTTTGCTGAATTTCAACGTGGACGTGTCAAGCTCAGTGATGATCCCCGTCAAGGTCGTCCAAAAACTGCAGTCACCCAAGAAAACGTTGATGCTGTGCGTAAGCTGATTGAGGAAGATCGACATGTGACATACCGCGAAATTCAGGCAACTTTAGACATTGGCATGAGTCAAATACAAATAATCTTGCATGAACAATTAGGTGTAAAAAAGTTGTTTTCCCGATGGATACCGCATTCGCTCTGTGAAGAGCAAAAAGCGGCTCGCGTTACTTGGTGCGTCAGAACTCTCGAAAGATTCCACGCAGGATCCTCAAATGCTGTATACAACATTGTATTAGGTGATGAATCCTGGATATACGCGTACGAACCCGAAACAAAAAACCAGTCACGAGTTTGGGTGTTCGAAAATGAGTTAAAGCCAACAAAAATTGTTCGTTCACGGAGTGTTGCAAAAAAAATGGTGGCCACGTTTGTCTCCAAAACCGGCCATGTTACGACTATTCCTCTTGAGGGACAAAGCACGGTTAATGCAGAATGGTATGCTAGCATTTGTTTGCCACAGGTCGTTTCTGAACTCCGTAAAGAGAACTGCAACCGCCGTATCATCCTCCATCACGACAATGCGAGTTCTCACACCGCGCACAGAACAAAAGAGTTTTTAGAGCAAGAAAACATAGAATTATTAGACCATCCGCCGTACAGCCCCGACCTAAGCCCTAATGATTTCTATACTTTCCCTAAAATAAAGAATAAATTGCGTGGACAGAGATTTTCATCACCTGAAGAAGCTGTGGACGCCTACAAAACGGCCATTTTGGAGACCCCAACTTCCGAATGGAATGGTTGCTTCAATGATTGGTTCCATCGTATGGAAAAATGTGTCAAATTTCGCGGAGAATACTTCGAAAAGCAATAAATACATTTTTAAATAGTAATGTTGTGTCACTTCCTTGATTCCCGAAATTTTCAGTGCCGCCCTCGTAAGAACGTAACAGTCATTGAAATACCGTTCTTTATACAAAACTGAAAACTTAGTTCGGTACTAAGTTGTCAGTTTTGTGTTTAGGAACTTTACAGTAGTCGGAATAAAGTTCGAAATTCAATAATGGCTCCATGTTTTAAACCTGGGTCTAAAGATAAACCTTGTTTTGTAATAAGGGGGTTAGAGTCTTGTTACTGATAAAAATATAAGTACCTACTATTACTTATTTATAACATTGTGGTAACTTGAAACCAATGCTCATTCATCATATCATCCTAATTCCGTATATTGTAATCGTTGAAATGGGTTCTTAGTATTTATATGTATGGATTAGTTGCATGGGACTCCGCTATTAAGCCGAAATGATACTTAAGATTTATTGTCACTTATTGGTTAAAAGAACCCTAGTTGTCCTCCTTCATCCCTTCTGGGAAAAGGTTGCGGGAATAGATCCTATTTTATTGTACGTTCGAAGAATAAATATTTATCTGACAACTGCTGGTATCGGAAACGGTTACGCGTACGACATACTCTATACAAACTAATGTAATCATTGAAATGGTTTCCTAGAATTATAGATATCAACCTATATTACTAGGAAACCATTTCAACGATTACATTATACGGTATAAGGATGATGAAACAGCATTGGTTTCAAGTTACCACAATGTAATAAAATAATAAGTTAGGGCACTTGGTGTACCTAAAACAAAACAAAAGTAGTAAAGAACCCTAGGTTCAAAGACCGCAATATCGTAAACAATGTGATAATTCAATACCCATTGACTCATTCCGCAAACAGCATTCAGATAGCGTATCAATTTACATTTACAACAGCTGGCACAAATGTTTGTCTCTACTTATTCCAAATTGTTTTGGTAATTGTGCTGGACATCTGCATAAAATACATTTTTTGTTCTTGTTTCATACGACGCTGACAACAGGTAAACCGCTGTCACTGTCAGACTGCATACAAAAGAAAGAGAAGCGCGATGACACAACGCTTGTAATTTATTGCAAAATAAGAAGCAATTATTTATTTACTCAAAATGAGCTGAGTAATCGAAAATAGAAAAACAACCAAGTTCTGCATACAAATAAGACGTTCATTTTATTAATTAAATACCAACCATACGTTGATATTTAATATAGATACCAGGTGGCGCAAAAGTAATGTCATTATGTCATAGTGTGAATGTGCCGTAATTTTTGCAAATGGCGTCATAATATCATTGTGATTTGATACTTATATTGTAGACTGATAGAGAATTAGAGTATTAATGCAATGGAGCGATACACACAGCTCAGGCAACGATGGAGATTTTGAAACACTTATTTATTTCCGGGCCGTGTGATCTCCCGTTTTGGCCATTTGAACTAGCCGATCAGATCCGAGAGAGATCAGAGGCCAGAGGACTTTTTGTAATCTCGCGTTTACCACAACAAACCACAAACCTTGCGAGTCTTGTAGCCAACGTTAAAGAAGAAATCACCAATTTGGACCCAGATTTTTAGCGAGCAACAAATAAAAGGTTTGGGTCATCGCGCTTCTCTTTCTTTTGTTTGCAGTCTGACAGTGACCGCGCTTTAGCTGTTGTCAGCGTCCCCTGACAACAGCTAAAGCGCGGCCTGACTTGACGGATAGACCCGTGCTACTGTTATTACTTAGCCACGAGCTCCTACAGGGTCAAATTAAATTAGCTTTTGAAAGTCTGCAGACGACGATGGGTGTTGATATCTAAACACGATAAAAAAAACAAAAATAATTGAAGTTTCTTTTTTGGGGGTCAACGACGGCTGGTAGTGTTGTTACTTGAAGTGTGAGTAGAGAAAATCTGTTTTCTTTTGTTTTGTCGCTTTTAGGTACCACGTCTGTAAAGTTTACAAAAAAAAAAAAAAAACTGTTTTTTAAACTGATATTTCAAGTGACTACACTAACTGCAATTGATGACCCGACATAAAAAAACGTCAAATTAATTTATTTTTTGTTTAATAATGTTTACATAATATATACACATACCCATCACGTCTGCGGAGTTTTGCTAGTTAATTTAAATTGACCCTGTATTATCACCGCAGTTTTTCGTGTGTACCGTTATGTTTTTTCCGTATTTTAGTCTCTAGTTGTACTGAACAGAAATCCAAATCCTGAAAAAGAAAATTACCCTTCGTCTGACGCAGTCGTGTAAAAAGGGAAAAATGTAAGAACATCGTACCTGTAGCCATCGGTATCGAAATCAATGTGTGTATACAGTTTCTTCTCAGTCTCCGTCAGCGGCGCGACAGAGTCGTAGATACCGTCGATATGAATCTTGCCATTCTTGTCCACAAGCTCATTCATCAGATAAATTAGATCAGTCATCGCTGTAAATTGGACAATCACTCTCAATTGACGACGTCGGCATTACTTCTTTGTGTCGCTAAATTGTTGATCATTTTAGAATTGGGAATTCAAAACCATACAAAAATCGTAGGCATTTCAATTTATAATATCAGATTTTAATGTAATGACCGTCAATTTGAATGTAGATTAGAATCAATAATTATGTCTATTTAAAATTCAGTGGCCGAACTTGTTTCTTAACTCATCATGAAATCTTTATATCATTAAGATAAGTGTAGCGTTGATAGTATCGAGTTCCATAGTAGGTAACTAGCTTTCGTAATGAGACAAGGTATGCATTTATCAACAAGATAAAAGTCTTATGAAAGGATAATTTAATGTTTATCAGTTTTATGTAACATTACTGTAGGTAGAATAGCATAAATTATCAAGACGCTATTGGATAGGAAATGTGAAGGAGTTGAATATATTACAAAAATTATTTTAACATGAATGCTTAGCTTGATTCGTCTTGATTTATTTAAGAAAACTATTTTAATAGTCAGATAATATGCCATTGTTCATGCTGTAGCTGCATCAACATTCTCATCAGTTATGCATCATAAAATTTATATTTGTATTAGTTTTCTATTGTATTTTTATGTTTTGTTTTATCATGTAACTCCAGGAATGTATTGACGGCTCGATGAGCGCAGTGACTCTGCGGTTAGTTTTCTGCGCGGTTTCAATTCTGGATAGTATTTTTATAAAAAAAATAAGAATTTATTGATAAATATAGCAAATAATACCTTCATGGACAGTTCCACCGTAAACACCACTGTGTAAATCCATTTGAGCACATTCAATCTCCAAGAAATAGTAGCTTATACCACGCAGGCCATAAGTGATGCAGGGCTTAGTGGTGCCAAGCCAGTAGTTATCTGATATGCAAACATAGTCTACATCTTTAAAGAAACCCTCTGGTTTTAATTTCTCTAAGAGTAGAGCATCTAAGCCTTCTGAACCAGACTCTTCCATACATTCAAGCACAAACTTCAAATTCACAGGCAGCTGAAAATAATTATAATTTTGATTTTATAATTCTTTGAACCATCAATAAAGAAAGTTATTATTATAGATACACCTTCTCAGTTATGTATTGTTGGGGATAAAATTATATAATAAGATAAATAGGTACTGCATTGTACACTAAAATATAGGTAATAAAAAATTAAATAAAATTATAAGTTACAGTACCTCTTCACCAACGGCTTTGTACGCATTAATAGCATGAACCCAGCCAAGTACTGGGCCCTTATCATCAGTAGAACCTCGGCCAAACAGCTTGTCATCACGTTCCACAAGCTCAAATGGCTCTGTTAACCACCCATCTGATTTCAATGCTGGTTGAACATCTAAATGTCCATAGATGCAAATAGTTTGCTTTATGGGGTCCTAAAATAAAAAAAACTCTATTTAGATAAAAGTAAAAAATCAATCTGCCTAGCCTTTGCCCAACTATGTTAGGTTCGGCTTCCAATCTAACTGGATGCAACTGAATACCAATATTTTACATGGAGCAACCATGGCCATGTTTGTCGAAGGACCGATGGCCGGTGGAGCAGACGAGACCTGGAGTAAAGACCGCGTATCAGCAAGCGTAGTGTGGGACGCCCCCCAGCTAGATGACGACCTTAAAAAGGTGGCTGGGTGTGACAGACTGGTCATGCGGAAGGCGGGAGGACAGGGTGATGTGGCGCAGCCTGGGAGAGGCCTATATCCAGCAGTGGAATGCTATGAGCTGAGTTGATTGTTGATTGATATGGAGCGACTGCCTAGCTGACCTTCACAACTCAGTTACTGACACGATACCCCTTGGTAAGACTAGTTGCCAGATTTTTGGTCTTCTGAGTTCTGACTACCCGTAACGAATGTCAAAGATCTACGAGTGACAGCCGGTTTTAACGGTTTAACGGGCTTTCTGAGGCACGGAAGGTCTCCATGTAATGGATGGTCACCGACGGCGGCAAGTGTAGCTTGTGCGGCTGTTATTATTTATAACAGCCGCACAGGTCGATCGAAGGGTAAGCTACACTTGGCATGGCTAAATAAGCCATGAAGAACCCCACCCTAATAAATATATATACCTACTTGTCAAAAAATAATAGGCCCGTTTTGACATTTAACTTGAATCGATTTATTGCGAATATAGAGTACCGAGTCGTATGGTTAGTTCACTAGTTACGTCGCGATGGTCAATCTCACACTCTTCTCTTACTCACGATAAATCGATTCAAGTTAAATGTCAAAACGGGCCTATTTTTTTTACAAGTATAATAAAAGACACACCTATTTCTTATTATAGACAGGTGAATGAACTTAAAAAAATCATTATGTAAATTAAATAATCTGTAACTGTACTATAGAAGCTTCAAAGATATAACTGGTTAGGTAACATTCTTATTGAATTGAAAATTAATAATGCCTAACGATTTTTTTTAATGTTCACCGATTTTTCTGTCAACTGTGAACCGATTTTGATTTTTCATATGATAGGGTGGGTATTTTCTCGAGGTGGTCCCATTGTCAACGAGTCAGAATATGATGAGGGGGTCCCATGGAAATCACACCTATAACAATTTGGGTATTTTATAAGTAACTGTATTTGTTCTCGGAAAACACCATTTGGTGAAGTGGAACTGATGATGAAGACCACAGATGGCCACCAGAACTACTTAATAATAAGTATTTAATGGGTTGCGATTCGATTTATGGTTGCTAAGCAATTTATGCTCATCACAATGCATATTATGGTGCAGTTCTCCTGATTCTTAGGCTATTATAACTTAGATAAATTACAAACTGAACCACTGAAACACTGAAAAAAAATCAACCAACTTCCAAAAAAATCCCTACAAAATGAAAATAACTTTATTTTGGAAGTTGGTGGCAAAACACTAAAATACAGATCCAAAGATAATGACTTATGAAATTAAAATTATTTTTCACTCTGTAGTGTTTTAAAGTCAATGACAAATTATTTATTTCAAATAGGCAAATTGATGTATCTATACAAAATATTGTAAACTTTTTTAAAAGAGTAACGGTGGAGTTTCTTGCCCATTCTTTTCCATACGAAACTACCTTTTGGAAGGGGCAACTAGAATCAGTTAAATTTTTTTGTAAATTTTGACTTTCAAAAGTGCCATAAAAGACACTTTTGATAGTAAACATATAAAAGACAAATAAAATAAAATTACTATACTGCTCTAAGTAAAAATAATTAAAAATTAAGCAATGACTGATAATTTAATAATGTGTTAGTTATTGGTGCTCACATATTTAGAAATATTGTAAAACTAAAAGAATATAGTTTAAGAATTGAAATTGGACTTCTATAAATACTCATCATGAACACACATACAACATAGGGACATACAATACTAAAATTATAAATAGAACACATTTACGGTTTCTTTGAGTATAAAACACATTAGGAAGTTTTTAAAGAAATAAGTTAAAACAATGCAAAAAAAAAATCACAAAAAATGTGATAGATATTTTCATGTAGGTACTGTATGTAGCTACCAATGCTTTTAATTTATATAGCAGGAGCCTTTATGGATTCAGGATCGAGCCATAAAATGGCAAACAGACTGAGCATCAATACCACTATTTAATTTTGTTATATATATGTCTGGTGAAGCATATTCTTTAATTTTTTCTATGAGGTTTTTCAGAGATTGGATACTGTTCTTAGCCCTAATATGAACATATTATACTTAGTAACCAGCAGTACAAAGATATATAATTATGAACAGGGTATGTTTTAATCATGGTTTTAATAGGAATAATATAAGAACTACATGGGTTAAAGGTAAGCAGTTCTGTTGACTTATGTAACAATTATGTACAAAAAGCTCTTCTTTTTTGTGAATTTTAAATAAATGAGTGTTGAGCTAATATAATTATTTGTATTCAATTGATGTAGAATTTAATTGTATCCAAGGTCCCATAAATTCATTATGAACCAGTGCTAAATCAAATCAAGAAAGCCTGAAACTCGGCAGTAGGCAAATGTGGGCTGATTTTACAAATACCTAGAAGAAATTTTAGGACTAACTGGAAAACCTGCCCTTATGATGAGCCTTTGACTTACTCTGACTAACTCTATAGGAAATTATAAAAGGTAAGCTTAAAAGGGTAATACTCACATTTCCCAAAACGCCGACTAAAACGGGGGGCAGTTTGACTTCCTGTCCATCAATAGTCTGATAACCTACGTCCCTGAGCTCAGTGGTCGCGCCAACTTCCTTTAACTTCTCCTGCATCCACTCCACCATTCGGACGCAGTCATTGCGGTACTTAATGTCACACGACACCGATGGAATAGCAACCGCTTCCTTTAAAAGTTGCTTGAACGTTTCCACATTATCATCTACGTACTTAAATACTTGAGGCAATGTCCTATCTGCCATCTTAGGGTTCTGCTTGTGCGAATAATGTCGATAAACAGGACAATTTATAAAATTATTTGCAATAGATGACGCTCTTGCGGCCGGGAACTTTATAACATTAGTAATGCATTTCGCCGTTCTAATCAAAGACGAAGTCATGATGATGGTGATAGCAACATGACAGCTAGTTGTCACTTTGACATTGACACCAGCCATGACGGGTGAAAAGAGAAACGTGAGAAACGAAACGTAGGTTTACTGAATGCATGGAAGTATTTACTTTTACTTCCATGACATCCATACTAATATCTGAGATGCGAAAGTAACTCTGTCTATTACTACTTTTCACGCCATATATCAGCTCATCAGCTAAACGGATGTTAATGACAGATAGATAGATCATGACCCTCTAAGTTACTGGTTAGACTCTGTTAGACCATGGGATACTTTTTACCCCGCCGCGGTTGTGCGTCCCAATGGGATAATTTCTAGTAATGTATAAAAAGATCGAAAATATTTTATAATATTAAAAAAGACCGGAGGAATAATATTAAAGTACCAATTAGTCATCTACGAGGTACGAAATCAACTTCACTCAATTCAGATTCAGGCCTTACTTGCACCCTTTGAGTATGAGTTTAAATACTCAAAGCTTGCACCATATTGCCAGCGACCATTTTGGTTACCCATTGAAAGGGTTTTCGATAGGGTTTTTCTAAAAGCAGTTTATCAAAAACCCATACGATGTGGGTAACACTTTTGAACGGCTTAAATTATAAGCCATTCGAAAGGGTTACACTTTCAACTCTTTTAAAAACTTAAAACTAATCTAAACGTTACCAGCGTAACATTCCGACTCGGAGCAATGTGATTTCTCGATGATGGGCATTGGTTGCAAAACGGCGGCAGCGGCGCGGCGCCTTTGTGGCCATAGATGATACACTTTAAATAAAGTTTGTGGATACTTACTGAGCGGCTTGTAACCAGGGATCTATGGCCATTTTTTTTTGCGGATATCAAAATTACATAATACTATGATTTTTTCATGTCACTGGGTTTCAAGTAGATATAGAACTCATTTATGGGTTATCATGTAACCATTTCACTGGGTTTCAAATATAGAACCCATCTAATGGGTTATTCTTATTGAAGGGATAACCCTTTTACTGGGTTTCAAGCGTAGAACCCATTCAAGGAGTTACATGATTATAAAGGTAACCTCATAAACGGCTTACCCCTTCGAAAGGCTTAATTAAATCTTAACCGGGGTTCAAGTACGGTCTCTACTTAATGCCGAGGGGCACTAGGAATTGGCGAATCGGCATCGAGAAATAGGGGCGTAATATTAAGGGGGATGCGCTAAGGTAGCAGTAACCTGTTACTGACCTGCAAATTGCAAAACACGTAAGACAATTTGAATTTCACGGGCTATCTTAGCGCATCCCCCTTCAGTACCTAGCTCACGAAATAAATAATGAAGCGCATTAGAAACAACTTTTATTTAAATTGTCATTTAACAACTTGAGATAAGATGTGGTCAATTTGAGAATTGAGTAAATTAAATCTATTTATGTTTTCTGAAATACATAATAATGTAAATTATATTATTATGCTCTACGGTCCACCGGAGAGGTCCTGTGCAGGTGTGCGTGCGCATGTCGACTACATCTCGGAGCGTGTATGGACAGTGCGGTATACCAGCAGGATTAGCACGAGAACCGTGGAGAAGTTATGTCGACGGAAGAGTAGACAAAAATGACGTTCCCGTGTAGACAGTAGAACATTTTAGGTAGACAAGCGATTTCTATTCTACAGTAGAGTAGAAATAGAAAGCGTCATGCTAAGCCTGCTGAGAGGTTTTCAGTTCTCTTCGCTTTTTAAAATACGTTGTCACTCGAAAGAACTGATTTACGATTTTGCGCCGATCACCTGCACAGCTTCAACAAACGTCAGGGTCTATTCTTAGGCCGGCCACATACATATGGAATTACGTTTAAAAAAAAACTTTAAATACGTTTCGAAATATCGATTCGAGATACATCACAAACACACGTTTATTTCCGTTCGAAACAACAAGTCTCAGTTGAGAGACGCTAGGCACTGACTCCAGACGATCTGGCAGCGAATATGGACTTTGACGAATATGGATTTTCTGATTGCGATTGCATTGTTGCTCTATCTTGCAAAAAAAAAAGTAAATACCTCGCCGTTACTGTTAAAACTACTGTACGTGTGTGATAGATCCTTGACTTTGTATGGATTTGCGGCCATCGTAATTCCGATACGATATTTCGAAACGGAAGTTCGTTTTGAAATTCCGTCTCTATGTGGCTGGCCTTATACAGACTCCGGTCTACCTGCGCAGGACACCTTCACAGGTAGACCTCTCCGGTAGACCGTAGCGTGTGTGGCCGCCATAATGCATTTATGTTTTCTGGGTTTAGTATTATATTGTGGTTTAGCTAATAAAGTTATTACATACTGTATGTTATTAATTATTATTGATTATTTCCAATTTTATTTTACAATATAAACGGGGAACGTACAGACGGCTACACATCACGCTATACATATCCAGTTTAGACTGATCTCGCATTGTATAGGATTTTCATACAATGAGAGGCCAGCTTATAGTGGAGATGTATAGCTTGATGTGTAGCCGTCTGTACATAAAGCAAAACGTTAAAAGGCCTTACGGAATTAACTTTAGTTTACTTATTCTAATAATCATGGTGAATAGGGCTTTGACTTTAAACAATATTTGGTAGTGTTCATTTCACTACACAGACGTGGAATGTTTACTTAAAATACCTCCGAAGCTCTTCGTCTGCTTCACACGAAGCCCTCACGAAAAGCAGTCCTTCCTAATACTTTGTTCGATGTTCTCAACAGTTAACAGTCCTCAGTATGCTGGAACAAAAACATTACAAAATTAACTAAATTCGCATAGAGATCTTGATGTTAGCAGCTACATCTGTCAGATCGGACTCTAATCCGGAGCGTGTATGTGCATGCATTTGGTCAGACCGATCTGGCGCAGACTGGTTTGTTCAACAATATAGAGCACAACTATATTTTTTATAATAATATCAGCCTATTATTGTCCCGCTGCAGAGCAAACGCTTCTTTATTTTTTTATTTAATGGTTCACAAATCGGGCAATACAATATTACTTAGATATACAAGGCAAACGTACTGTTCTTCTCATCAAGAGAAGGCAAGACAAGTGATCGGCACACTTGCTCAAGACCGGTTGGCGATTTCAGATCTATATTCACTATAGGTCCAGGTTACCTCACGATATTTTTTGCGTTGCCCGGATTTGAACCCACAACCTAGTGCATGAGAGGCATAACCACTGGGCCATCAGAACAAAATATGAAGAATATGAGGTTTTTGGCTACTATGTTTGTGTGCAATATAAGTTACATAATTCATTGTAATGTGCGTTTTGTTTGTGCAGAATAAACAATTTTTCTTTCTTTCTTTTTCTTATATAAAAAAAAAGTATTTACCCAGAAGCGGCATCGTCGTTGACTATAGACTGCGCGGGTGCGTCAGTGAATATTCGCGCGGCGTGTCTCTGCAGCCAGTACGTGAGCAGCGCGGCCAGCAGCGTGAGCGCGGCGCCGACACCGGCCGCCACGCGCGCGCCCGCGCCGCTCGCCGACACGAACAGGCGCGCCGACATCGCCTGCCACACTGACTCCGTCCACGTCGAGTATTCGCCCGACTTTAGGTCGTAGTCTGAAGTTGACATGGGATATCACGTCATTATTTTATTTACATAAACCAAGTGATTTTATTAAAATTAATGTAGATCACCGTCAAAAGAATTTTTGGGAAGATCCTGAGCAATTTGCGGCAATCAGTGGGCTAATTGCGTAACAATCAGTAGGAATCGGTTTCAATTTGACAGTTTAACAAGATTCATTGCGTTATTTTCGTTGTTTAGCAGACCATTTTTTCTACCATAAAAAGCAATGGATTAGCAATATACTTCAAAATCATTCCGATTCCGATTCAAACTGTGTTATGCAATTAGGGTGCTGATTCGAAAAATTATAATTTATTTAGAACCTCAATGAAAAGTCGAAACAGAGAATAAATAAGTCAGGTAACAAACGAGGATTAAAATAGATTATATAAAGGTAAAACATTAAGGTCTTTTTTGATCTGTGGGACCTTCAAAGGCATATTTTTGCCTGACTGTAAAGAAGTGTTAGGTATTTATATTTAAGCATTAGCAACCAACTACTTGTACCTCATATCTCAATACAATGAGCAATAATGGACTAACCTGGGATAGTGAATGCAGGGCTGAGTGCAGCGCTGATATTCATTGTCGTCTGTATACAAACTCCACTGTGATTCCAACCTCTCAGATAGTATTGTGAGAAACCCTGAAACATAAGACATATTCTATGGTATGAATAAGAATAATTTATTTAGCAAAAAGAAGAAATACAATGCATGTTAGGTTTTAATATGATTTGTGCTAAATTTTTATGAATAATGACCCCGATGCTAGAAAAATCCTGTGTTATAGGGGCCATCCATTCGTCCGCTGAGATTATTTTACAAAATTAGGGAAGCCTAAATGTGTAACAGCAGCAATAGTGTGTGAGTAAGCGCGTGTGATGTGGTGTAATGGGAAACGTGTATGAGTGTGTAATGTGTGTATAAGTGTGTATTGTGTGTATGAGTGTGTGAGACACACACATACCCTCACAGAACACAGGTGGTAAAGAATGGTATGGTATAACAAAGTTCCTCCTTAGAGAAACCGCAGTACTTACCGGTACATTCATTTCGTAGCACTCAGTGCGGTTGACAGGCAGGGGTGAGCCAGTGAGCAGAGCGAGCAGATGTCCCGCGAACACGGGCGCGGTGGACGACCAGGCGGCGACGCCTACGTACAGCGGCGCGGGTCGCTCAGGCGGCTTGTCTTCAGTCCCGCTCGAAGCATATTCCGCCGCCTGTATCAAGCGACACCCCTGACTCTGCAGGAAACAGTAGAGCATCTCGTCCACCTACAAAGAAACAGTCACCAATCAGTCAGGCTTGTAAGTGCAAGCAAACTTTATTTTTTCAGGTCAATCTTTTAGTGCATCACGAAAATAGCGTTTGCAGCTGGCATAATTTTGCCAAGTACTACATATTTTTAGGGTTCCGTAGTCAACAAGCTGTCCCCAGCTTAGCTCATACGCCCTTAGTACTAGAAAGCTGCAATTTGGCATGGGTATAGATATTAATCACGCCGACAAAGTGGTAAAATAATCATGTTTTTTTTTTTGTAAAGTACCTTTTTTGTACGTAATTTTTTATTTTTCTCATCTATCCCATAGTGTCGTTGGATAGGATCAAAACAATTGCAGGATTGTGAAAACCATTTTTCGATTCAGGGATCCGTTTGCGTAAAATTAAGCTTTAACGTGCTAATTCTTGTTAGAGTCAAATGTGTGTCGTCGTCGTCGCAATAATATGTGAAAAAGTGGATGGCAGTAGTACATTTAACGATTTATAAGGAAATAAGTACATTTTGTAGAATGGGTAAGTAATATTTGATATAATTACAAAATCTCTAATATGTACAAGATATAACAACTGAATCTATAATTTTATTTTATATAATGATCAGTTAATATAATAAACGATTGATATAATTTTAAAGCATATCATACATTGAATATAAAATCGTTTGATATACCACTCAAAAGACATAAAACCTTGCTTGCCGGCAGAGCCGGCCAGCAAGCCGAAGCCTCGGTGGTGAGCGTGAAACACATCTGTGCCGATAAGCTCGCATGGTACCGCTGGAGCCCTGCAGCGCCGGAGCCGTGACAGATCAGCCGCCGCGGCGGCAAGCGTTGAAACCACCTGCTCCTCAGCTCGCGGGCCGCCTCGCCCCTACGCGCCTACGCGATTTTAAATAACACACTAGGGGTAGGGCAGACAAGACTACGTAGAGTCGGTTTTGCTGCGATTCGTTTCTGTCACGCCGCTCCCGCAGCACGCGAAATATTATATATTTTAAACGATAAGCCTAATGATTTTCTATTAAATAAACAATATACATATTAAACGTTAGACCCAATGATTTTCGATTACATAAACGTTATATCAAACAACGTTATACTAATTAAGTTTTAGAATAAATAAATGTTATATGTAAAGAAATTATATCAACAGTTGGTATATCTCACGTTGATTATATCTTATGAACGATAATAAAATGAAATTAGACCAAATCCGCCTTATTACAAAACAAGGTATCTTCAGACCCAGGTTTAAAACATGGAGCCATTAATGAATTTCGAACTTTATTCTGACTATGGTAAAGTTCCTAAACACAAAACTGACAACTTAGTACCGAACTAAGTTTTCAGTTTTGTATAAAGAACGGTATTTCAATCACTGTTACGTTCTTATTACAAAAACTGGCTCCATGGTTTAAGCCATGTCAAAATATAAATCTTGTTTTGTAATAAGGCGGTAAGAGTTTATACGTTATGAGACGCACCCTGTAGAATTATCATTCTACAATTGAGTGTTCAACCTTTTTTGAAGTTACTAGTTCGGTTCGGTACTGGCATATTTCCGTCTAGGTTTCGGGTTTCAAATACTTTAAAAAAAAAATCTGTTCTATGCGAGAGTCGTGGAACATCTGATTATTTTCTTTGACTGGTGTCATTTCATTATCAGATGAGACTGTGAAATAAATAAACTTTAAAACCATACGCTGAAATTCTCCTTGATTCTATCATTTTTGACCATTACGCCTAATTTTTCTTCAGTATTTCTTTGTTTTCTACTAAATCTGATTTGCGGATTTTCACTCCACGGTTCGTATATCCTCTTTATGTAATTTCGAATGCTGTAAAGGTACAATTCCAAGATGGGCTGCAGACTGCAACCGCAGGCGACAATGCGGCTAGCGGCTGCGGTTAACAGAGATTTTCATAGAAATACATAGAAACCAGTAGTCGCTTGAATCTGCAGCTGCAGTTTCCGGCCTGCGGTCCATCTTGGAATTGCACCTTAACTTTTGAATTTCATCATTTCTTACGATATTTGTCCTTTACGCCGTA
The DNA here is from genome assembly GCA_948098905.1 of Tiliacea aurago. Taxonomy (NCBI): domain Eukaryota; kingdom Metazoa; phylum Arthropoda; class Insecta; order Lepidoptera; family Noctuidae; genus Tiliacea; species Tiliacea aurago. The sequence continues at coordinate 13,740,808 of OX402578.1, read as the reverse complement.
GGAACTACAAATACAGGAGGTTACTGAAGGCGCTAGCCTATTTTTCTGAATTCCTGGAGGAACTGGTACGTACATCGCTCATTATTTTATTCTCTTAAAGATCTCGCTGCCAAATTGAACTCATCCACTATTTTCTATTTAGGAAAGCTCGTCGTACGATTTGCCAGCCCTTTTTTGGCTTCCACCTCGCCAGCAGAACAAGGCGGCGCACCATCGCGGCGCTTCATGCACGCGACCTGACCATGCTGTGCTCCTCAATAGTTGTTAGCGCTAGCGTTTCACCAATATTTTTTTTGCACGAATCGAACTTTCCGCATATTGCTTAAAGGTCTATCCGCACATAACAGTCCCGACACGTGATCGACAGTGACAATCACGGCGAGCGTTGGCGCAGCACTGACATCACTGAACGTCACTGTCCTTGACGAGTACGGATAGCGTCGTAAAAATGTATGCTACAATATTATATTTCACTGACTCTTATCGATACGTTACTGATCAGCACGTCTCGGCACTGTGCCGGCAGTGTTGTATTCGGATAGGCCTTTACGTCGCGTTGTTTTATTTTATTTTGTTACCTATTATGTAGAACTCAACAACCTGACTTGGGTTCCGTACGTATTTTTCGGGTGATATAGTATCTACATACTACAGACACTACATCATATACTTACACTTTGCATTCATTAAATATTATGTATTATACTCTTCTATTGGTTTTGCATTATTATTTTGCGAATCGTTCTAAAACGATTAGTTTTCTTTAATTTTCATATTTTTCAATGTTATTTATGACACTTACGTCAGGCTGTCAAGCTGTCATTACTTTTTCTTCTAATTTTCTCTCATAGTTTTCTTACTGGCTTAGTCCATGAAGGTTACTTTTGATTTATATAATTTAAATTATTTTTATCAATATGTTTAGCTCAAATATTGTATTTTATAGATAATTATAATTGTTTGCTGTATAATATTTGTATCCTAACTTACATTTATAATAATAATTGAAACACTCTCAAAATTCATCAAAGAGGTTTTTGGTACGAATATGTGATACGAATATGTCTGGCCTTTTCGAACACTGAATTTGAAATTAAATTCTGTAAAGAACAGAAAAAACAGATGATGTGAAAAAAAAACACCCGAGACTCGGATATAAAAGGGATTTCTGACACATTCCCGGGGACAGATCTGATCTGGTAGCGCTGAAAGTCTTGCAACATACTCAGTTTTCTCGGAACTACATACTTGCCAAGAGGACCATCCAATATTTATGAGACCTGGACTGGACTGGCAGTGATACTGGGAAGCGGATCTTCAGGCCTCTAAGCTAACGAGGCCTGGCGACTTCTACACTGCCTGTTGAACCTACCGAAATAACTGGAAGCGGATCTGGATGCTTCAGAGCTGACGTGGACTGACGTATTGAACCTGGACACCGTTTCGTACCATCTTTTTATATCCTCCCTTAACATTTTGAATTATTTTTTTTGTATTTTTTTAAATTCTTCTTAATTATATAGTTAACTAGTCTACTTTCCCTTTTATTTTTTTAATAGTATAGTAGACTTGTTACAGTGACCACTGAAAATCAGCGCTGTGCTGTGGGTCCCCCATAGCACAGCATCATGCTGAGTGCATGCCTTCTTGTCACAGTCATGACGTGCAGCTTCTATTTGTTTTTTTTGTGCTCGTGATTATAATTTAGATGTGTTTTGTGTAATGTTTACTTAAAGGAGTTTATGCTTTCGTATTCACGTGTTTCTGTGACAAATCAAATTATTTTTATTTCTTCTTGTAGGCTAAACGCCATCGGTATCCATTAAGCGAACCTGGGGTCTGGCTGCAGTCTATCCGTAGGTCGTATGAGCTGAAGATCAAAAACGCGACGTAATCTAAGCATAAAATACATCTCCTTTTTATACTAATAGCACCGAAGTTCTGTACTTACGCATTTGTATTCCTTTTTTTTGTTAATTTATGAAGTCTATTCCGGAGTGTGTACCTATTTTTTTAATTCGATAACTCAACTCAACTCAAAGCATTTATTTCAAATAAACCAATTACAGGCACTTTTGAATTGTCAAGGGGGTCGGTCAGTCATCAAAATGAAGCTAGTTGCCCATTCCAAAGCTTAGTAGGTACCTATGGAGAAGAACGGGCAAGAAACTCCACGGACACTCTTTTAAATTAACATATGGTTACAAAATATTGGTTACATCATTCGTGTTGAAATTAAACATGTGAGAACGATGCAAAACGTCAAAGGCGTCCGTAACAAAAATATAAAAAAAAAACAATTCAAAACTTAAATTAAAATAAGCCAAGGCCGCTAAGAGATGACCAGTCCCTACTGATGGCGCCCGTTCACGAACATGACGCATGGATTAGCACCATTCAACTCAACCATTTTGAAGGGAGCTAAATGATCCAACACACCCGCCACCATCAGCGAGACATTACAGTGAGCATGACATACTCTCAGCCGCCATTGCACATTCAAGTCAATGAAAGAAGTACTCAGTAAATGGTAGCTTTATAGTAAGTACATAGAGCTCACACATGTTCTATGCAATTATATAATACTAAGAGATTGAATTTATACAAAGCAAAGATAGTTTTTGAAATCTTCAGCAGCTCCAACAGTATTTTCAAATGTTAATCAATTAGTTGAGGTTGTGGAGCTGGACCAGCATTGAGCCAAGCATTTTTATCAGCGATGTAATCCCCCAAATTATAGTATGCCTGCTTGCATAGTGTGCGTTTTATACAAGATTTGAATTTCGTCTCATTCAGTTGAAGTATGTGGGGAGGAATTATATTATAACATTTTAAACAGTACCCCATGAAAGACGAGTCTACTTTTGCCAGTCTGAAACCTGGTTGAGCTAATAAATCCCTACTTCTAGTACTATAATTATGTCTTTCGCCTCTTTTACTAAAAAGATGTAAATTTTTTCTTACGTACATGATGTTTTCATAGATATATTGACAAGGCACCGTCATGATGTTAATATCCTTAAACATTTCCCTAAGAGAATCGCGCCTGCGGAGATTATATATGGCTCTGATGGCTCTTTTCTGCAGAATAAAAATAGACTCGATGTCTGCAGCCCGTCCCCATAGTAAAATACCGTATGACATAATACTATGAAAGTAACTAAAATAGACCAGCCTCGCGGTATCTACATCAGTAAATTGACGGATTTTTCTCACAGCATAAGCCGCCGAACTTAGCCGTCCTGCAAGGGATATTATATGAGGACCCCATTGAAGCCTTGAGTCGAGCGTGATCCCCAGAAAAACAGTTTTATCGACGAATTCTAGTTTCTCTTGATTCAATATTATCTCACAATTACTACTTTTGACATTTGGTAACGAAAATCTTATGCACTTAGTTTTTTTCCCATTTAATACTAAATTATTAGCAGTGAACCAATTTTGGACCTGCAATAGGGCATTATTTACGTCGTCAAGATTTAATGCACGTCTGTTAATTTTAAAAATTAAGGAAGTATCGTCAGCAAATAACACCATTTGTGGTTGAGTTTTTAACAAATAGGGTAGATCATTAATATATACTAAAAAGAGGAAAGGACCCAATATCGAACCTTGAGGTACACCCATTTTTACTTTTAAGCCGAGTGAATTGACTCCATTTATTTGAACTTGCTGCTGTCTATCATTTAAATAAGATTTTACTAAACTGAGCGCAAGTTTTCCAAGGCCGTAATGCTCAAGTTTCAAGAGTAATGTTTCGTGGTCGACGCAATCAAATGCCTTGGAGAGGTCACAAAATATTCCTATGGCGTCTTGGGCTTCTTCCCATGCCGCAAATATGTGTTTTAATAAGGTGACACCGGCGTCAGTCGTACAACGTCCCTTGGTGAAACCATATTGTTGATCGTGTAAGATTTTATTGGTGTTAAAATGATTGAGCATTTGATTAAGCATTACCTTTTCAAACACCTTGCTGAAGACCGGCAACACGGATACGGGTCTATAATTATTGGTGTCTTCACTATCCCCGGATTTGAAAAGTGGTATTACCTTACTATATTTCATTAGATCCGGGAAAACTCCTTGATCAACACACAAATTAAATAGTAAGGCCAAGTACGGCGCTATAGTCTCAATAATGGAGGTACAAACTTTAATAGACATTCCCCATAGATCTTCTGTTAATTTGATTTTGATTTGCTTGAAAGCTTTTATTACTGTTACGGGGTTTATATGCTTGAATTTAAATTCAATCGCGCAGGATGAAACGTTTGCTCTTAATAAATCAATAGAACGCGAGGGCGAGGAATTTATGGCTTCAGTAGTTTTAAGTGGGATATTGGTAAAGAAATTTACAAATTCTTGCGCAACTTCTTTGTTTGTGCATACGAGACCACGTGAGGTTTCTAGAGTGAAATCATTATTATGTTTTTTATTCCTGTTAGTTTCGTCATTGATAATTCTCCAAACCGTCTTTATTTTATTATCGGCTGATTTAATCTTGTTGCTAATGTACAAGGCTTTAGCTACCTTGCAGGTATTTTTAAAAATTTTAGAGTAAGTAGCAACGTATTTATTAAAAGTTTCAGAGTTAATATAAGGCTTAAGGCCATAAAGCTCAAACAATTTTTCCCTACTTTTCCTAATACCCTTAGTTGCCCAGTCACTGAACAAAAAATTTGGGCAAATAGTTTTTGTTTTCTTTTTAAAAGTATCATTGAACTCGGTGCACACTACCGAAAAGAATTCCTCATAAAATTCATTTACATTGTTTTTGATATGGCCCGGTATAAATAAGTTACTAATTAAGTTATTATTAAATCTATTTAGATTGCTGGGTGTTACTTGTCTAGATTGTATCTGAATTTTTTGTAATGGTGTTATGGACTTGAAAGCAACGAATTGACCGCTGTGATCAGAAGGGAGATAATTTACAATGGCTTTATCTAAGTATTCGCAGCAACAAAAAACATTATCAATACATGTAGCAGAACTTGTAGTTATGCGTGTTGGTTCTGTAAACACATTTGACAAATTGAATGATTTAAAGAGACTTAATAATCGAGTGCTATTTGAACTATTCTCTAAGATATTAATATTGAAGTCACCACAGATAATAAGCGATTTTTTACCTGTTGCAAGTTTTGCTAAAACATCTTCCATTACCGACTCAAATACCGAGTAGTTTTGATAATTTGGGGGTCTGTAAACGCACACTATGACATGCTTATCCAGCTCAACACAGGAGAGTTCAATGTTATGTTCCACCGACAGATCAACTATATCTTGACGAGTCTTAGATTTAATAGAAGTTTTAACTAAGATTAATGAACCCCCACGCAGCATAGATAATATTATACTATTTCTTTAAAAGTCACGTAAAACGTTCTTTTATTTATTTACGACACAATTTGACCGTGACGTTTAACGTTATAGGGAAGAATATGTTTTTCAACTACAATGTTAAGTTTGTTTTTGGGATAAATTCATGCCAACTACGGAACCCTTCATTATGCGTGGTCCGACGCGCACTTGGCCAGTTTTTTATTGTAATATTGGCCTGTTTATAACCTGGATCTCGCCTGATGGAAGGCGATGGATGAGATCTTCGATGGAACTAGCGGGCCCAAAAAATGTCACTTAATTTTAAATTCCTCTAGTGAAAAATAATGCACACTTACCAAATGCGCCGAAGCAGAAATGTCGCCAATAAAGGCCTTTCCTGTAACTCTTTGGTACAGTGTTCGTGCTAGGACTGTTGAGAGCCGGGCGATTTTCACTTGCGAGTCGGTGTCTTTCATTGTTCCGTTTGCCAAGAGGGCGTCGGTCGATATAACTGGAAATAAATTAAACGACAGGAAATTTCAAACACTGATTATTTTTTATCCAAGCCCAAAAGCAGGTGAAATGTTTTAAACGTTTTATTTCGAAAAAAAAAACTTAATATTATACTCACATGTGCCATTGTTGTCGACCGTAATATTGTGATAACTAAAATCAATGTTCTCATAATCATCCAAGGCAGAATGGTAAAACATATTATTGAATGTAGCCGTGAAGTCAGTCAATAGCACTTCGGGTAATGTTCCACTTTCCGTTTCATTTTTAAGAATTCTTCGGAATGAATGCAGCGATGATGGCGGGAAATTTGTGGAGTACTCTGTCGATAATGTCATGTTTTTCTGCAGGTTACTTGAAAACGTGTTGAGGAATTCTGCTATCTGCAAGTAGGCATGTTTAAATTTGATTATCTTTCTGAAAGCATCTTCCTTTATATCTGTAATTTATTATGGTGTACATAATAGTGTTCTTTTCGTAACTATTCAGTACATTTGGAATTCGGCTAAAAAGAGCGAGGCCTTCCCCTAGAGCTGGAAAAAGTCCCTTACCTCAGGTATATCAGACACGTACGGCACGAAGGCGTGAATGGGCCAAGTGCTGTCAAATCTAGACAGGGAGCCGCCTATCTGGCCCACTTCCACATGCAGGCGAATATCCGCCACCGCCAACGGCGCGCCGGCTGGCCACTCCCCCTTACTTATGTCGTACGCGACACGTTGAGAACCGATGTAGTCAAACGCTTCGCCGTTGAATAATGTCCATAGCACATTTTGATCTGAAATAATATAATGTTTTTGTATTATTGCCGGCTCTTCACGTTGGCCAACATTGTGGCGAATGTTGTGGCAAAGATATTAGCCAAGAGTTCGTGATAGCGTCCATACGTTGGACGGTCGTTCAGTTCGCTTTGGTTCAGGCCAATGTGCGGACGAATTTATTAAAATGGATATTGAGGCGCTAACTGCTGCTGCGGTTTATTTATTCATTGGTCATTGTTACTGACATTTTGTTGATAGTATCAATTTTAGTTTAAATTAGTTACGACGTGTGAATATAAGATTTAAATCAGATGCGTGCGTTCATTCTGGGAGCTCGTAGCAAACTAAACGCGCGCCCAATATGAGGACGCGGCGGCCATAACTCTGCCACAATCCTTTGATCTTGCTAAAAACCGACACCACACGGATCTCGCGCCAACTTGTCGGCCATCATTCCAATACAAACCAAGTAAGCACAAACACCCGCTCTACATGATGGCCAATAGCTATTGGCCACAACATTCGCCACAATGTTGGCCAACGTGAAGAGCCGGCATAACACACTACACCAAAAGCCAAGACTCGAAGCTGTTGAGCCTCGTGTTATCTCGCTCCCGCGTTTTATGATCGCGGCTGCCATAAACGTTGACATAATGAACATAAACTCTTTACCATACGATGGCGCATCTTTAACAGAAATCATTTGAGACAGGGTTGTGGCCGCTGCAAGTAGTGTCACCATGCCGACCACGGAGCTCGCCGCACCAGGAGATACTCCTGAGAAGACAGAATGTTATTAATAACCATATGCAGTATTTTTCGTAGTGCTGCAAGCCTAGGCCATTTTAAAGAAAAAGTCTGCGTCCTTACTAACCATCGAATAAAGAAGCTGTGTCAATTCTTGCTGTCACTAATGTTACTGTTTGAGAATTCTTATTGGCCTGTAACATAATAAAACATTTTTTATTAGATTCCCTCGACCTTCACCAGGTCGGCTGGTCCACTTTTCGGAGGGGGACCCTACGCTGCGCTTTTCAGTAAGTGGTAACAATTTGAGAACTTTTCGGCTCTGGCATTCAATGGTCCCAATTATTGATTGAAATGAATTCAGAGTTTTAAAGATTATACAACACACCAGTGTACAATTTTTTACAAGGAGAGTATCTAACAAGAATACAAGGAAAGTAATACAAACCATTGTCCTAGGGAAGAGAGAATAGTAGACATTGTTATCACCCAGAGGATCACACACTTTTGTAGGTGTCAACAGCGCGGATGAAGCTGATCTGTAATTAAGAGAAAAAGCAATATAATAACACAAAATATTAAAATTATTATTAAATAAGATCAAAGTGTAACATAAAATTTTATTCAGGGTCCCACATTCTGCAAGCTAAATTATTCACTGTCCAACAAATAATAGTGATTCAAAAAGCAGTTATTATTGGATCAAAGAACATATGCGCGCAAACGAAAGGTTGCAATGGCGACACACACCTTTACATCTTTATACATACAAATAATAATAGATTTTTACTAAATGCATATGAAAGTAGTAACAGTACACTGGTAATAGGTTGTGTTGATGTCCCTGCCAGTGTGGCAGAATGGATGCTGGTATATGGTACTTATAACAAAACGATTTTTTGTTTAAATTTTGTCTGTCTGTCGGTCCGGCTAATCTCCAAACGCCTGAACCGATTTTGACAGTACTTTCACTTGCAGATAGCTGATGTTTTATATAGTAATTTCTAGCAGAAAAAGCCACGCGGGTGAAGCCGCGGGCAGTAGCTAGTAATTGATATAAAAACATGCAAATGCCAGTCTACCAACCTTCTTAAACATACTTCAGTGTCAACCGCAGCAAACATAAAGGAATGCAATTGAACTGAGCAAAGTGGTCTCCCCTTCTGATTGGATTTGTCTATAAGATTATACCTGAAAATGTCAATGGAACAATTTAGAATAGGACACAGTTAACATCAGAATTTTTTTTCAAGTCCTAAAAAAGACAAGCATATTCTAGTAAAACAATTATTTTACCAGACTATGCTCGTCTTTTTTGTATAGCACATACTTTGTATAGCATTGATCAATTTTATCAATCTCTGATGATCTTGACCGTGGCATGTAAAATATGGGGAATGGGATATCTTTTCGTAGGAGTCCAGTTCCTTTTTCATTCCATGTAATACCACCAGCTGCAGTGGCCGAGCAAGTACTTCCGGCAGCTGATGAATACTCATTGGGACATCTTGACTCTTGACTGAATGACCCAGCACTGTAAAACAGTAAACAATATTAATAATAATGTATTTGTTATGATCAATGCTTGTGTCTTTGTATCACTCACTTTGTGTGTCCTCCTAAGTCACAGGTATTCCTAGTTTAGGAGTCAGGGTTTCAACTTTTGTGTGCTTTTAATTATTGTGAACTTTAGCCAGATATTAAGCATATTGTAAGGATTTGTATCAATAAAGTATATATTATTATTATTTCCTTTATTTCACAAACGACATAACAATTATATTTTTTTAAATTATAATATTAAAGACATTTAAAAATATAAAAAATAGTAGCCCACCGGTATCGGGAACAGGGTCCAAGCTACCGGCGGTCAGGGCTCCAGAGAGGAACCTCCTAACATTGCGAGCCGTGTCCAGAAGTTCCGGTCCCTGAATCAGGCCCTAAACCCAGCTGCCCAACGAGAGCCTCCTAAGGGGCGGGACACAGAAAAAACGTAAGACGAGGACGCGTCGCAGACGCGGCGCCCCTTCAATAAATTTTCATACAAAATGTATAAAAGCGTCGCGACACAAAATAAACAGTAAAGACAAGGCGCGGACGAGACGCGGTCACGAGCACACACGTCTGCGACGCGACTCGTCTTACGTGTTTTCTGTGTGTCCCGCCCGGCGCATGGCTCTTGGCAATTAAGCCATTGGCTTATACAACTATCGGCACAATGATTGCTGCGTCCACATCCCACATGTCGACAACCTCGCGAGCCAAGTCAAGATACTTGATTTGTTTATCTTTCTCGGCATTCACGACGTTCCCGTCATGAGGGACCGTTATGTCAATAATCATCGTGCGCCGCTCTATTCGATCCACCACCACAATATCAGGCTTATTGGCAACAATAGTCCTGTCAGTGATGATGGATCGGTCCCAGTACAATGTGATTGTAGCGGCATCAACATCGCCACATGCGAACTACGCGTCACACTGACGTCACGCAAAATCCTGCATCACGCAAGCAGAGGTTACCGCGCGACTGGCATATATACAACGTCCCGACATCAATCGTCGGGCAGCTGCCCACCAGACACAACACCTGGTCGTAGGATCCTCCCTTTTCTATAGAGGATGAGTGAACTTTACACCCTGTTCCTCATACCCCTAAATGATATTTCCATTCTCGAAAACTGAGTCGGGCACATACCTGTAGTACGGCACCTCCGATTCCACAAGGCTGTATTTCAGAGCAAGTTGCTGATGGATAATTCTGGCTACAAGGTTGTGTCTATGCAAGTAATATTCGTTAGCTAGACTAGAACACCCGGAGATCATTGTGTTGATTGTTGGTTTAGTTTGTCGGATTGATTCTCCCGGACGGTGGCATGCCCGACACACGTCAACCGTGCCGTCCTTCACAATAAATCTCCGGTAATTGTTCGGAATAAAAGGCTTTTTTATTTTATTTTATTTAATTGTTCGTAATGATAACTTCGTCCATAATTGCACAGACAAAACCTTCGGTTTCCCCAAAAAGGTCACCGAAACGCAGCCAGGCTACGGACGCTAAAAAGTCTACATCGGGTTAATGTAGGGCCCGGCAAAAGCGACCGTGAAGCTGCTTACTTTGCCATACCTCCCTGCGATCGTTAGTGTCAAGCACTATAGGCTTGCGCCAGTTCTCTGTAGCCGAGGAGAGCGGGGTGAGGCCCTTGTCCACCACGACCACATCTCGATGCATCCCTACGTCGGCTTCTAGGAAATATTTCCTGAGACTGCATATCTCGCGATTGTGGAGGGTCTTAGAGTTAAAAAGCCTCGACCTCCACACTTTCGCGGGATATACAGTCTCATTACCGAAGACCGTGGGTGATGGATTCGATATGCAGTCAGCAGCGTACGGACCCTCAATCCAGGGCGTCGAGTTCGGTCTGAGTCCATTTGAGTATGCCGAAAGAGTACATCAAAACCGGCATGACCCAACCGTTCAAGGCGCGCACCTTGTTTCCGCCTGATAGAAGACTATTAAATACTTTCTTCAGGCTGCCAAAGAAGCGCTCCTTCAACGATTGCTTCATGTCAGTAACATTGATGCCCAACGCTTCCGACATACCCAAATACTTATAGATTTCGGATGCGGAGAGGCAGGGCCTATATAGGTTTGTACAAACACTTTTACACGTCAATCATATTAAAAAGAAAAAACTAGATGAGGTCGGCGTTTCGTATCTGACTACTCTGAGAAGAAAGGCCGAAACAAACTCAGAGGTCACAGTCTCTTTTAAAGTCCAGACATAATCTTGATCAGATCATGTGAAGACCATGTAGAACTAAGAAGTGGAGGTCCCAAAAATGTATTTAGAACAGACAAAAAAAAAACAACTTAAAAAGGTACCTTGTGAATGTGAACATTTTTTTTCTTTGATATACAATCAATCTGCCTGCCTTTTCCCAATTATGTCGGGGTCGGCTTCCAGTCTAACCGGATGCAGCTGAATACCAATATACACATGGAACGACCGCCTATGTGACCTCCACAACCCAGTAACTGGGTAATACGATAACCCTTGGTTGAAGTTTAAGACTGGTTGTCAGACTTTTGGGATTATTTTTCTTTGATAGGTACACAAAGGTTGTATTTTCTTGCTTATCAAAAAAAATCAAACTGTGGAGGCCCCTTCTTTGTGGAGGCCCAGGGCTAGAGCCCCTGTTGCCCTGCCCTAAATCCGGCCCTGCGGAGAGGGCTCTAAGGTTTATGGAATCCGAGAGTTGGGTTCCCACGGATTCCACAATCTTCCCTCGCTTTACATGCATGACCGCACATTTGTCCACACCAAATTCCATCCTAATGGCGCTACTGAAAGTTTCAGTTACTTTCAGTAGCTCCATCAGTTGCAAATTGTTGGGGGCAAAGAGTTTTAGGTCATCCATGTAGAGGAGGTGAGATATAACCTGACCACCTCTCCTCAACCGATAGCCTAGACCTGAATCCTCTAGCAGTGTGCTTAAAGGATTCAAGGCTAAGCAGAACCAAAGCGGACTCAAACTATCGCCCTGAAATATGCCTCGCTCGATCCTTATCGGCTCGCTATTCCTCTGGATAGCAAAGGACCGTCCTCCATTGCCCCATACACGACGCCAGGAAAGAGCACAGAGTTGCATCTACTTTATACAGCTCCAGCACCCTCATGAGCCATGTATGTGGCACCGAGTCATAGGCCTTCTTATAATCTATCCAACATGTCGACAGATCCCTTCGGGAACGACGAACCTCTTGGCTAATGGCCATATCAATGAGTAACTCCTTAATACCGCGGGACCCGTTCCTACATCCATTTTGAGAGGCAGACATGATGGAGTTGGTGTCTATGTTTTTTTTAATTTTAGCTCTCAAAATGGATGTAAGAACTTTATAGACCGTCGGTAAACACGTGATCGGCCTATAATTTTTGGGTTCCACTGTGCTACCTGATTTATGGAGGAAACGACAGGAATAACCCAGGTGGGTTTATTATTATCAGAAGAGGCGTAAGACACTAAATATTAATTATATTCTAAAATCCTACTTACCTTTTACTTACCAATACTAACGGTAAAATGTCTTTGCCCTGCAGTTGGCATAATAATAGCAGAAACGGTACCAAGCAAAAAATAATTATTTTAAAAACAATTACCTTCCTGTAATATTGTCATGTAATAAAATTCCAGCAATGACAGCAGGTTGCTCCATAAGAAATTCAATAACATCAGAAAACAGAGAAGTGCTCAAAACAACCATGTAAGGCCCAGCTGTAGCGTTTTGAATCAGCCAATGTGCATCATTGATTTCTTTTATCATATGGACAACACCCACTGCACCATTATCACCAGCTAAAAAGGTTTTACTTATTTGAATATCCTGGATAATGTATTAGTTCGCAATTAATTGATATTTATTCGAGAATTAGCACTGAGATCTGGTCAAACTAGATGCAAAAAATATTTAACAAACTAAAGTGTTAAAAGTGTTTCAATAAAATAAGTTTGGAACCACTGCAGTTGATCGCCCGTCGCTTTTTTATAGTAGGTATTTTTTTTTTGGTAGAATAGAGCAGTTTTAGTGTATTTTGAAAATCCCAAAGTGTGCAAAAACATTATGTGCCGAGAAAAAAATGGTCGACGGGACCCCACTTCGCAGGATTAGGGCTATTTCTGAATGGTTTAAAAAAAAATAACCACGAAGGGGATGGCGGGGTCTGTTTGCTCGCTACATAAGTTAAAAAATTACATTATTAGTCCTAAATATGCAGTCACTTACGTAAATAAGTTGAATTTTCTGAATCTTTAGGATTTTTTTCTCAAAAACTAGGCGTTTGCACAGTGTGAGATTTTGCTCAAGTGTTTTACACAAAGACATCTATACGCTATAAAATTGTGAAGCTTTGCACGAGCGGGCAACCAACTGCAGTGGAGTAGGTCCATGCGTTTCTACTGGGCAGTCTTTTTATGTTTTTTAATAGAAAATATGGTCATGAATATTGCAGCCACATACATGAACACCCTGTTTGATGAGTTCCATTTAGACGTCTGAAACATGCTGCTCCTCCCTCGATTGATGAGTATATATTCTCATGAAGCCTTTGTAAGTTTCCAACTAGAAAATAACAAAATCTATCTGAACAAATTACAAACATATGAATGAAGCACATGAAGCATAGAACACAGGAAGTAAATTCGAAATGTTTGTTTTTTAGCTTCTTTACAAATAGAAGCATCAATATTATTTGAGGTCTTAAAATAGACTCAAATAATATTGATGCTTCTAGTTTCTTCTTGAATAGCACTCATTTAAAATAATGAGTGCTATTCAATCAACGGCCATCGCTACAAATACTAACTTTTACAACAATAGAAAACTGATAGGTACTTACATCTACAAAAACTGAAAATCAATAACAAAACAAGAAAATTAGAAGGTGCCATAGTTTTCTCATTACTATGGTCCGGTGCTCACATTACTCGGATAATCTGTTTATTATATTTTGTAAATTTTCTATTTTGTTTATCCTAAAAGTATGATCAGTGAAGAGTGACATACAAAATAAAACACACAGAATATTAGCAAACACAAATTACAAATTCACAATACCAAGGTGATAAGGTAATGTATATTAATCTATGGATAAGGTCTAGCTCAAACATGACACATTCATTCTGTATTTGATGACATTTTGATTTGAATTAATGCACAGATGATAGAAATGAATGAATGTCAAACCAAAAAGAACCAGAGATTAAAAAAACCGGCTAAGTGCGAGTCGGACTCGTGCATGAAGGGTTCCGTACCATTATCTATAAAAACGCCAAAAAAATCACGTTTGCTGTATGAGAGCCCCCTTAAATATTAGTTTTATTTTATTTCATTATTTATTTGTGAATATATAACTCATGATTCTGTGATTATTTCAAGCGTCTACCTGTTGCCGTTATCAATATCAAGCAAAAACGAGCAAAAAATATCACGTTTGTTGTATGGAAGCCCCCTTAAATATTTATTTTATTCTGTTTTTTAGTATTTGTTGTTATAGCGGAAACAGAAATACACCATCTGTTAAAATTTCAACTGTCTAACTATCATGGTTCATGAGATGCAGCCTGGTGACAGACGGACAGATAGACAGACAGACAGACGGCGGCGCAGCCTTAGTAATAGGGTTCCCGTTTTACCTTTTGGGTACGGAACACTAAAAACGTACAAAGGTGAAGGTGCTTGAGGTATTTTCTACCAGTCAACCAGACAGTACCTATTTCATAGTATTTTTCACAAAAACTATGCAAATCAAAGTTATTTCTGCGGTTGTAACCGATTTATCCACAAACTATTGACTTAGATACCTGTACCAAAGTCACTTAAGGCGCGTTTCCATTATGCAAGTGTTTGCATACATGTATGACGTCAGACTTGTGTGCAAGTGATTTGAATTGGAAACACGATTTTGTTCAACTTGCAGCTTGCATACAAGATTTTAGTGGTATACAAGTTAGTTTTTTTGTAAAGATTGTTTTTTGGTTCCCAAAGACAATCATGTCTATGATATTCCTCAATAAACATTATTGTTTTCTCCGTATCCCATTTAGCAGTCATTTTTACAAAGTAATAAAGTCATAAACAAAGTAATCCTCTATGCACGACCGCATGCGCTTGCAACTTGCGTGCAAATGTGCCGACTTGATTATTGTGCGTACAAGTTTAAACCTAATTGCATACAAGTTGCAACTTGTTTGCAAGTTGTTGTTTCCACTATACAATTTGCATGCAACTTGCAACTAGTATGCAAATAACTTGCATAATGGAAACGCGCCTTTAGAAACACCCATAAACACCATAAACTTTTTACCCGATTGTGCGACATCAAAGACAGGTTGGTATCTATCGACTCGTTATCGCGCGATGGTTAGAGGCTTGATTTTGTATTTAGCAAACTTAACACTTATACGCACACATTATAAACTAGATAACAGAGCATCCAACAGCCATTCCTTACATTTTGTATCCAAAAGAAAGTGACCAACAATTAAAAGTCTCCGATAGATATAGACTAATGTTGGTTTCTTGCAACTCACCATAGGTAACAAGACCCAGACCCAGCTCCTTTTTTTTTTGCAAAAATCAAATAAGTTGCCAATTTGCCTACCTACCAGATTGTATCCATCTTTTCCATCATATATGTTTAACATATTACCTCCTCCTTTTTGGAAGTCGGTTAAAAAGCATGATAATTATTGGCTAATACAAGCCATTTCTAGCAAAAAACAGACACTTCTAAAATGTATGTTCCTTTATCTTGGAGAGCCTTTTTTCGAACCACTGTGCGAGGTTGCAGTTACTGGAGTCACACCGCAACATCAACTTCAAGGCATTCGTGGTTATCTCTCCCTCGTCAAGGAAGAAGACTTTTGGCCGCAGTCCTCCATCGTTTCTTTGGTTTTCCCCTATTTTTACAGCTTTCTTGTGGAGCATACTTGATTACTTGGAGCATATCATTTTGTGATGTTGTAATACCCACTGGTATTTTTTTTATATATTTCATAAAATGACAACACTTTATACGTAATTTTAAATGGACGCCATTTGTGAAACGACAGCTGTGTTTTAGGGTTTGAAATTTATCCAAAGTTTTACTGTTCACTTGGCTAGTTCTAAGCTAACTTAAGATTTATTTTCTCCATAGCTGAGAAATTAAATTCGCTATGTCGGAACAGGTGGAAGTTAAGGTATGTATACAAGAATTGCTACAGTGTACTAAGAACAATAAATCTTCCATTGTTCAACCTTGTCCGTTGGTCGATATTTTTTAGAAAAAGGATTTTCGATCGTTTTTGCAATTGTAAACTACATAATCATTTACTTTCATATTTAGTTTTGCGATTACTAGCTTTTAAATATTTGTTAATTTATTAATTGTTTGGTGCACGGTTGTTTTACGCATAAAAATTGCTCCACCATTTTATGTTTCGCAATTCTACTAAAGTAATAATTGTTGTAAACCGTAGCAAAGGGAAGACTAGAAACATGAAAATGGTCTACCATCATATTTAAATTCGTTTCGTTTTTAAAACTGAAATCTTTTCTCAAAATCACAATAATACAAAAAAAAAACACCATTCATTTACACGTGTGATTTTATGAATTGCGTAGCTATTTTACTACATTCTATGGTACCTTTACTACAAATCTTATTTCACGAATTGAAGAAAAGCAATAGAACATTTATTTCTTTGTTAACCTTTTCCTCACTTGTTATTCAAACACAGTTTGAACATGATTATTATCATTGCGGTTTACACAATTAAATTATTATTTTTAAGAGATAACCAGCTTACTTTTCGAGTAAAGTTCTGGCAAGATAATTAAGTACTTTCATGAAAATAGCCACGATTTTTTTTTTCTCCTAATAATGAAGGTAGGAGAAAAAAATATTTGTAACAACTAGAATTAACCAGGTGTCTAATTTTGTTTACTCTAATACATTAATTGCAATGAGTACTTTATGTAAGTAGGTAGGTTTTACTACATTAAGTAAAATCATTTTGAGAAATGCACCTACCTACAGCAAGCTCTTCCTCTCCCAAGTATGGGTTTGTAATTATGAGAATATCAAAAGCCTATTTAGCGGGCATTGAGTTTGATACATCATATAAATGACCCAGTCTGTGGTAATTTTGTCAAGGTGACTTGTGTGAAGCTTTGTTTTATTATAAATACAAAAAAGAAATACCGGCTGGGTGATTTAGACACAGAATAGAAATTAATAGAAAACAAATGAGACAGAAAAAATAAATTTATAATACCTGCATTACTAAACAAATAGTTTTATTACCTTCAACCTTTTATTAAGGGTGCTAGCCCACATGCGGTTTTTACGGCGATTTTTGTCAGAAAGAAATACATTCACAAAATAATCGCCGAAAAAATCGCATGTGGGCGAGCACCCTAACTGTTAGTTGATAAAAGGTTGTTGTATGTTTGAAAAAATTGTGTGGATGCACCTAATGAACATAATAAAATACAACCAAAATATCTTCAACTATTAATAACGAATTATTCAGGATGCAAAGCATTAATGCACTACTCTACACCACACACCTCATCACACAGCACACGCCTCATAAAATTCCTGCCTTAATACAATCCACACCACACCATACACTATACACACTACATCATACACACCACACCATACACTATACACACTACATCATACACACCACACCACAACATTATACCCACATCTTTTATTAATAATAAGTGTACCCCTAATGTCACAGTACACTTTCTTCTTTTGTAACTCATAGTTAGTATAAGTATACGGCAATGTTATGGAAGAGTGGAGTCTTGTAATACAGGCACTGTTTTGCTTAAAAGAAGGCTCCGAACACGTTTAAATGTATTATGCTTATTGTGACATTAAATTTTTTTTTGTAATGATAACACGTCTTGTCTAAACTCGGCAAGCAGGCTTTAAAAAAAAACTTAAATCCAAGATGCTGTTTTTATTTTCCCAGCCCGATGCACTGCCAGACTTAGATGACCTACTTCAATGCCCTGTCTGCTATGAGATCCCATCAGGTCAAATATTTCAATGTAATGAGGGCCACCATGTATGTGGACGATGCAAAATGCGCCTGGATGTGTGCCCTGTTTGCAGAGCATTGTTTTTCGGAACTCGAAATTATGCTATGGAAGAACTCATTGCAAATGTTAGAAAACTAAGAGCTTTTGTAAGTATTCCATTTTTAGTTTTTGATAAAACATACTTTCACAGATAAACTTCAAGGCCACTTGTCGACATCAATGATTGTCCAATACAAATAAATGTCAAATATTTTGTGTCCAAAATAATTATACCTACCTAATTCTGTTAAATTATTTTCAATTTCAGAAGCTTGGTGGGAAAGTCACTACAGATTCTTGCTCCGAGAATAATACACCAGCTAAAGAGAATACAACTGAAGTACCTGAAACTGAAAGTGTAGGTGATGATGCAAGCGAGCAGTCTAGTGTAAGTAATTAAAAATGCAAGAACTGAAAAAAAAAAAACTTTTCTTCACTACAACATATGGCAGTAATGATCTTACTCTGCTTTTGAGTTAAGTATACGTTTTTTTAAGTATTCTCACTTATTTTACTTCACGTTTACAGCAATCTACACAGAGACCTCCACAAGCTTGCAAAGGACTCTTTCGTTGTCTCTCATGCAAAACTGGAAATGGAGTCAGGCTCCCTGCAGCTCGCTTGCTCAATCATCTACGCTATTTCCACTCTCCTGAACTTATTGAGGTAAAACAAGTTGTTATATTTTATTTATATTTTCAAATTGAAATAAAATGCTCAAATTAAATTTGGCAGGTAATTTGCACTGCAATTAAAAGTAACACCTTAGTGTTACTTTTAATTGTAGCACTGAAAATAACACTGGGATAGGCTGTCGCCTCTTAAGGCGACAGCCTATCCCAGTGTTATTTTATCACAACTAATATTATTATATTATTACTTACAACTTATATTATTCTTTCTTTTAGGGCAAATCTGAAAATGGCGAATATGTACAAGCGTGGCAGTTTTCTACAGTACCTGGAAGAATTGTTACTGCAGTACGAGTATCAGACATGGGAATATTCTTTTTGATAATTGAAATAAACAGTAAGCAAGGAATATTTATTTAATGATGTACTGCCAATATTATGTTTTACTAAAAACTAATTATAACAATGATTGTTTCAGATGATAATGTATGTGCATGGCTATCCATGGCTGCATCCCCTTGGGTAGCACATGAATTTTCGTACACAGTCACCATTTCTGGCAATGATCGAGAAGCAATTTTTTCTGATTGTGTGAGCAAAAAATTATTATTAGGAAAAATAGCACATAACTCAATAGTTTTTATGTGATGAGGTATTAACTTTGAATTATTTTCAGGTATGGTCTGTAAGATCGTGTGAAGGCTCTCTAAAGAAACGTGGACATTGCCTGGTAGTGAGCGGTATAGACGCGAGAGCATTAATTGCGCCCGTATCAATAAGCGGGAAACTATCTGTTCGTCGTACGCCAACTGAACAGCTGGCGACCCAAACTCAGCCCCGCGCTGTGCTACGTGTTGCCAACCGCGGTAACAATCGCGAAAACTCGCACACACACGCTCATGATTTAGAGCCTTTCCTGCAAGATTTACAAAACGACGTAGCCAGGCTATCCCGAGCATTTGCTACGCTTGGACGTGAAGCAAACGCTCTAGTGCGTTCTGAAGCAGAAATGCGAGCTAGAATCGAGAACAGGAACAACACCGGCGCGAACGAACGCACCAGCACCTCGTCTGAAGAGGAATCTCCACCTGCAATAAATAATATTATTCAAGACGACAACAGTGCAGAAGGCATGCAACTATCACGTAGTGCGCGCAGACGCATGCGGCAGCGTCTTAGGACTGCCCTTAACGCCGCGCAGCCCCCTGTGCCAGCTCCTAGGGCCGTCAACGTACCACAAAGGCAGAATGGCCCCACACAAACTAATAACGTGCAACAACGCCACCTTATGACTGGGCTCGTGATTGTACAGCAGCCGCCCGTGCCGCCTCCAGTGGCTTTGGTGACCCCGCCGCCCGTGGCTCCACCGCCCGTGGCTCCACCGCCCGTGGCTCCGCCGTCCGTGGTTCCGCAGCCCGTGGCTCCGCAGCCCGTGGCTCCGCCGCCTGTGGCTCCGCCGCCGGTAGCGCCGCCATCGTCCAGCGGAACTTCTAATCAACCCCAAAACGGGAATGTGCGTGTCAATAAAAAGAAGCGACGTCATCGCAGATAAATTAACATTACGTTTGTTTAGTTAGGTGTCTATTAATGAATTTGTAAACTAAGTAAAAAGTTTACTTTTATTATTAATGGTGAATGTTATCAAATTGACTGCTCTTTGAGTCTCATAACTTTCCTCTGGGGCTCTCATAATGTAAATGACTCCATTTGTAAATATTTCGTCTTTTGACAACTGCAATTTTTGCGAGTGCTGTGATAACATGTTGCAAGTTCATGCAATATAAATGGTTAACTACTTAATATTTTCGTTAATTGAAGTACCCCAGAGTATTTTGTGATTTAAACAGATACCCATTAGGATAAATTGTTATAAGTTAATTTCAATTAATGAAATGCATTTTGTGAAATATTTTTGACTATGATGTTTCAGGAATATCAATTTGAATAGTGTTTAATAATAATTTTATTGACAAATGTGCTTGTTTTAATCCTGAATGTAATCATGAATTTTGTTGTAGGAATAAAATCGCTATTTAATTAATTACAATAACTATTAATCTTCTAGACAGAATAGTTGTAAGTAATTATAAAGCATAAGAAAGTTTTATTGTTTTTTTTTATCTTGAAGTCGTATTCATTGTAGTTTTATTCTTGGTATCTTGTTGTCAATACATTTTGTGGAACTATCACTCGTAGCGCGATAGTGTACTATCCTCAACATACCTAAATCAATCGGCCAATTCTCGTATTTAAAACCGTTCAAAATCCAGTCGCAATCTTATCTCGGCGACTTACATCTCTAAAAAAAAGACTAAAGTGCATTGAACTATTTTTTTATTTTGATTTCGATATGAATAAAGTTGTTAAAATTAAACATTTAAACTGGTATTTTGTATCACAGTTAGACTTTCCGCCTTATTTTTTTTTTTTTTTCCTTCTGGCTTCGCACGGTTTGTGCATTTAGCCAATGTCAAGTTTTAGTTCTTGTTTAAAATATTGATGAAATGAATTATAAATGCATGATGATGATATCCCCGCCCACTCCCCTTGAGTTTCAGTAAAGATGTGGCACTTTACTGAGTCCTCACGCGGACTTCTTGAGAGAACTTGAAGCGAAGTTGCACTGTTTTGTTTCATTTGCCTACACTAATGCACGTTCACAAACACTTAATGGTTAATAATCCACCATTATTACACATTAGTATTCGGCTAAACACAAATTTTGGAAAATAAAACAAACTGCTGAACATGACGCTTCACTTTCCCGCCAAGAAGCCCCTTTCCGCCTTATTACAAAACAAGATTTATATTTTGACATGTCATAAACCATGGAGCCAGTTTTTGTAATACGAACGTAACAGTGATTGAAATTACCGTTATAACAAAACTGAAAACTTAATTCGGTACTAACACTCAGTTGCAGAAAGCTCACCATTAACACTTCATTACATAAAGCAGCATTATCGCTAATGAATTCATTACTTTAATGAAGTTGCACAAACAAATTTTTGATAGCATTAGACATTTTTAATGCCACTTTAGTTAAAGAAGACTTTAAATAATATTGCCAGGAACAAATTACCATATTGAACGAAAAGAGTGAACATTTGCGTTCTGTTATTATCCGTACGTACAAGTACACCACAATTTTAGCATAAAATAAAGTAAATTTAGTTGATTTATGTGTATTCAGTGTACTCTGTGGTTTAATCTAGTTTAAATAATCTGGTTTAAGGGGATGCGCTAAGGTAGCCCGCGAAATTAAAAATTTACCAACGTTTTTTGCAATTTTTATACTTCTGATTCATATTCTAATGATTATAATTCTATAAAGCCTTAAGGGTTATGGCCGCGAATCATAATTAGATCAACATACAACGTGTTACTGACCTGCAAATTACAAAAATCGTAATAAAATTTGAATTTCGCGGGCTACCTTAGCGCATCCCCCTTATTCTAATAATTTTAACATTTGTGCAGTCTAGAGCTCCTGCCACACGTGAAAATCCATCAATTTCATAAAAACCTTCTGCAACTCTACGTAGTTCTGTCCGGTCTGGCATTTTAATATAGAGGTGGCTTAATTTTGCTAGTTCACGGGATACTTTTTGTATAAACAAACTGACAAAAAACCCGACCCAACCTGTTTCCGACAAACTGTTTAAATCACCCAATACTTGCTGGAAAGATCCAGTGGCGAAAAATCTCAAACATATTAAAAGCTGTGTGAGCTGTATCAGGCCATTAATGGATTTTTTTCTTTGCGTCACTGGTTCTAAATCTTAATCAAGTAGGTTACAAATTTGAAGAACTGCCTCCTTGGAAATTCTATACCTTACACGAAACTCTTCTCCATCATGTTTTAAAAATAAATTCACTCGGTCTGGGATTCGACGGCGAGGTAAATCTACTAAATAAGAATCAGATAATGACGAAAGACTGGTTAAAGACATCTTTCAATTACAGAAATGCATTAAAGTACCGTAGAAAACACTAATGTTGCTCTTTAATGGATGCTTTTCGACCCATTAAAATTAAAAAATCTGAAATGTCAAACTTAAAGTTTACCACCTGCTAATGGGCGCTAATGAAGTTACGTGCAACGTAAAAGTGTTTAAAATGGCCGGTTTCATTAGGTTTGACATTTCATTAGTTAAATTATAATGGAGCATTAAAATAAAATAAAAAATGGTTTTGTGCAATGATTTAGTGCTACATTAGTGTTTAATGTAGTCTTTAAAATTTAAAGATCGTTTCTGCAACTGACACTCAGTTGCAGAAAGCTCACCATTAACCCTTCATTACATAAAGCAGCATTATCGCTAATGAATTCATTACTTTAATGAAGTTGCACAAACAAATTTTAGATGGCATTAGACATTTTTAATGTCACTTTAGTTAAAGAAGACTTTAAACAATATTGCCAGGAACAAATTACCATATTGAACGAAAAGAGTGAACATTTGCGTTCTGATATTATCCGTACGTACAAGTACACCACAATTTTAGCATAAGATATAGTAAATGTAGTTGATTTATGTGTATTCAGTGTACTCTGTGGTTTAGTCTAGTTTAAATAATCTGGTTTAAGGTGTATACGCTAAGGTATCCCGCGAAATTCAAATTTACCAACGTTTTTTGCAAATTTTATACTTCTGATTCATATTCTAATGATTATAATTCTGTAAAGCCATATTGGTTATGGTCGCGAATCATAATTAGATCAACATACAATGTGTTACTGTCCTGCAAATTACAAAAAAGGTAATAAGATTTGAATTTCGTGGGCTACCTTAGCGCATCCCCCTTATTATGTTATATTAATTTTAACATGTATGCAGTCTAGAGCTCCTGCCACACGTGGATATCCATCAATTTCTACGTAGTTCCGTCCGGTCTGGCATTTTAATATAGAGGTGGCTTAATTTTGCTAGTTCACGGGATACTTTTTGGATAAACAAACTGACAAATAACCCGACCCAACCTGTTTCCGACAAACTGTTGATTTATTTATGTTTATTAAATCACCCAATACTTTCTGGAAAGATCCAGTGGCGAAAAATCTCAAAAATATTAAAAGCTGTGTAAGGTCATTAATGGATTTATTTCTTTGCGTCACTGGTTCTAAATCTTAATCAAGTAGGTTACAAACGAAACTCTTCTCCATCATGTTTTAAAAATAAATTCACTCGGTCTGGGATTCGACGGCGAGGTACCTAAATCTATTAAATAAGTATCAGATAATGACGAAAGACTGGTTAAAGACATCTTTCAATTACAGAAATGCATTCAAGTACTGTACAAAACACTAATGTTGCTCTTTAATGGATGCTTTTCGGCCCATTAAAATTAAAAAATCTGAAATGTCAAACTTAAAGTTCACCACCTGCTAATGGGCGCTAATGAAGTTACGTGCAACGTAAAAGTGTTTAAAATGGCCGGTTTCATTAGGTT
This sequence comes from Tiliacea aurago, assembly GCA_948098905.1. Classification (NCBI taxonomy): domain Eukaryota; kingdom Metazoa; phylum Arthropoda; class Insecta; order Lepidoptera; family Noctuidae; genus Tiliacea; species Tiliacea aurago. The sequence goes on along the minus strand of OX402578.1, from coordinate 13,716,731 downwards.
TGACATTTCATTAGTTAAATTTAATGGAGCATTAAAATAAAATAAAAAATGGTTTTGTGCAATGATTTAATGCTACATTAGTGTTTAATGTAGTCTTTAAAATTTAAAGATCGTTTCTGCAACTGAGTGTAACACTAACACTCAGTTGCAGAAACGATCTTTAAATTTAGAGTGTTAATGGTGTTAATGGTGTTTTAAGTTTAAGTGTTAATGGTGAGCTTTCTGCAACTGAGTGTCAGTTGCAGAAAGCTCACCATTAACACTTCATTACATAAAGCAGCATTATCGCTAATAAATTCATTACTTTAATGAAGTTGCACAAACAAATTTTAGATGGCATTAGACATTTTTAATGCCACTTTAGTTAAAGAAGACTTTAAACAATATTGCCAGGAACAAATTACCATATTGAACGAAAAGAGTGAACATTTGCGTTCTGTTATTATCCGTACGTACAAGTACACCACAATTTTAGCATAAAATAAAGTAAATGTAGTTGATTTATGTGTATTCAGTGTACTCTGTGGTTTAATCTAGTTTAAATAATCTGGTTTAAGGTGGATGCGCTAAGGTAGCCCGCGAAATTCAAAATTACCAACGTTTTTTGCAAATTTTATACTTCTGATTCATATTCTAATGATTATAATTCTGTAAAGCCATATTGGTTATGGCCGCGAATCATAATTAGATCAACATACAACGTGTTAAGGTTTCTACATACCGAGGCGACTAGTCGCGCGACGCGACGCGACACAAAGGCACCGCTCGTCCCGCGACACGCGGGGCCTTTGTGCCGTGTCGCGTCGCGCGACAAGTCGCGCTGGTATGTAGAAGCCTTTACTGACCTGCAAATTACAAAAAACGTAATAAAGTTTGAATTTCGTGGGCTACCTTAGCGCATCCCCCTTATTCTAATAATTTTAACATGTGTGCAGTCTAGAGCTCCTGCCATACGTGGAAATACATCAATTTCATAAAAACCTTCTGCAACTCTACGTAGTTCCGTCCGGTCTGGCATTTTAATATAGAGGTGGCTTAATTTTACTAGTTCACGGGATACTTTTTGTATAAACAAACTGACAAACAACCCGACCCAACCTGTTTCCGACAGACTGTTGATTTATTTATGTTTAATAAATCACCCAATACTTGCTGGAAATATCCAGTGGCGAAAAATCTCAAACATATTAAAGCTGTGTCAGGCCATTAATGGATTTATTTCTTTGCGTCACTGGTTCAAAATCTTAATCAAGTAGGTTACAAATTTGAAGAACTGCCTCCTTGGAAATTCTATACCTTACACGAAACTCTTCTCCATCATGTTTTAAAAATAAATTCACTCGGTCTGGGATTCGACGGCGAGGTAAATCTACTAAATAAGAATCAGATAATGACGAAAGACTGGTTAAAGACATCTTTCAATTACAGAAATGCATTCAAGTACCGTAGAAAACACTAATGTTGCTCTTTAATGGATGCTTTTCGGCCCATTAAAATAAAAAACGCTGAAATGTCATACTTAAAGTTCACCACCTGCTAATGGGCGCTAATGAAGTTACGTGCAACGTAAAAGTGTTTAAAATGGCCGGTTTCATTAGGTTTGACATTTCATTAGTTAAATTTAATGGAGCATTAAAATAAAATAAAAAATGGTTTTGTGCAATGATTTAATGCTACATTAGTGTTTAATGTAGTCTTTAAAATTTAAAGATCGTTTCTGCAACTGAGTGTATCTGGCTTCAAAGCAATTTACTTACACTAAATGCTGACAAGACAAAATATATTCACTTCTCCATGCGCAAGCCTCAACTTAACATTGCTAACCCTCAGTTATATGCCCATCAATGTGGTATCCGTTCAGTCAACATGTGTAATTGCCCTTTTATCCTCGAAACGAGCAACATAAAATACCTCGGAGTAATAATGGACGACACACTGTCTTTCAGAAAACATATTGATAGTTTAGTTAAAAGAGTACGCAAATTAATGTATGTTTTTAAAAAATTGCGAACATTTGCAGATTCAAAACTAATAACACAAGTTTATTTAGCCCTATGTCAATCTATAATTCAATACTGCATTACTTCATGGGGTGGCGCAGCAAAAACCAATTTACTTCCTCTTGAAAGAGCTCAGAGAGCAATTTTAAAGGTAGCAAACTTCCATCCCTTTTTCTTTCCCACTGATCTGCTTTATAAATCCTGCAACGTGCTGACTGTTCGCCAACTTTTCATTATGCACTTAGTATTAAAACAACACACCATGCTTACCTACACTGCTGACATTACAAACAAGAGACGGAATGATATAGTATGCGCATCAAATTTTACTTCAAAACATGTCTTTGTGGAAAGATTTTTTACATTCTTAGGCCCATTTCTGTACAATAGATATAGAAAACTAAGTATCTATAAATTGAATTATTTTAGCTGTAAAAAAATTATACTTAAATATTTACTAACCATCGCCTATGCACAGACAGAAGAGCTACTTGTTGTCTGCAAATAGAAACGCTTACATGCAATTTTACTGTTACTAACCTAAATTAGATTTAGTTTTCACTTTATACTCATTGTTAATTTATTACATTAAGTATTTATGCACTTCCTAGCCTGAAGCACAGGTTCAACCTAGTTCAGGCAAATAAGAAATTGTGTTCTATTTTAATTGTTAAGAAACTTATTGTAAATGTGCCCTTTTTATAAATAAACGATTATTATATTATTATTATAGGGATGAATGAATTTAAAGGTATCCGCTATACTAATGTTAGTTACGTGCAACTCAACTATTACTAGACAACTATTTTAGATAGGATACAAAAGTTCTTAAAAATACGGCTATTGCTTGCAGCAAAGGGTTGCTCTATAAAGAACGATCATTGAATGCAGTCTTGCTTGTCATCCTACGACGTGGTTTAATAGAACTCTACTTGTAATTTGAAATACCTAGTCTCAGATTATCTATAATCTGAGTACCTAGTTTAAAGTTTTTCTCTCAACGGATAACTGGGTAATCAAGCTTATATGTCGAACTACTGAACCGATTGAGATGAAACGTAACGTAAGATTGGGTAATAAAGTTGCGCAACATTGTATTGTTAAAGCCGATGACCATGAAAATATTTCCATGGTACAGCTTTGGTTCTCACACTGACCTAGTGCGCAAAAGAGATTCGAGTAGTGATTAGGCAGTCAGCAAATAAAGTTATGAAAGACTCTATAGCCTCGACTAAATAAAATCCCCAAGTGGTTTATAATAATAATTGATAGTCTTGTATTGTTGTGCATTAACCTCATAGAAAGAAGTGCTTATAATATAAAATCTATGATAGCCTTAGCGCTAAGTCAAGACAACCTTTTTTTCATTAAAATTTGCAAGATCATTAGTACCTACCTACTTTTAGAAACTAGTAGCGCCTCTGCAATAATCAGAACATTCTATATTAGTCACAGTTTATGCCATCTTGCGGGCAATAGCCCAAACTCTAACGGTTACGTAATATCAAGAAGCTTAATTTCATAGAAGTGATCTTGTTAGAGTTTGGGCTATTGCCCGCAAGATGGCATAAACTGTGACTAATATAGAATGTTCTGGAACATTATACGACTTGTATTACGATTATTGCAGAGGCGCTACTAGTTTCCGGTATCTTTTAATTATTAAGAAGTAGTAAGGTCTGCTAAGAGATTGTTCTGTAAAGCAGAGCATAGATAGTGAGTGTGTGTGATTTTTTTTTAAACGTGCTATTCTACCTTGTGATTGGGCAAGGTGATTGTAAATAGTGACGAGCGAGTGAAGCGATTTCTTTCAGACAAAAATATTCGTAAGTTGTGTTTTTTTTTTTTCAATTATCTACAGTTTTTATAATAACAGTACATAAATTGATTGATAAATATGTAGTAGAATTTTCAAATATATCCGAAAAAGAGTAAGTTATTTGAGCGCCCTAGACTAGAATTAAGTTACCCTTTACTAAAACACAGAGGGCGTTTTTGGCACGCGATGACATTTTTATTTTCTACTGAATCTACGTTTCAAAAATCTCATTATTTAATGGGCCACTCTTCAAGTCGTATACATATTTGTCGTTTTATTTTAATTTGTGATTAAAACTAAACAACAGAAACACAATAATTGACAGTAATGGCGGCATTGTTGAGTGTTCCCTGAGGTGAATCCACAGCCATAGCCCGCGAAATTCAAATTTTCTTACGTTTCTTCCATTGAATTACTATGTCATGATGAGATGTATTCAAATTTTCTTACGTTTCTTCCATTGAATTACTATGTCATGATGACTATAATTCAGTAAATAAATATATGTTATAGTCGCGAATCACGAATCATATTTTAATCAAGATACAACCTGACAATGACATTGCACAAAACTTAAGAAAATTTGAATTTCGCGGGCTACAGTTGTGCATTCACCTTATCAACACTCACCAGTGCTGCCATCTCACGAGTGATCTTTGAGTTTTTAACCCATTGGAGCATTACCGTCATTACTGAGTCGTAGGAGTAGTAGACGCGACGATAAAATATTGCATTATTTTTGTGAACTATCGTTGCCTAAAATTCCATTGAATGACTTTCATGAAATCGTGACATTGGGGAACAAATCTAACTTATAGAGATGTATTAATGATTCTAATGATTATAATTCTGTAAATACATATCTGTTATACTCGCGAATCATGTTTTGTTCAAGATAAAACCTGACTTCGCGGGCTACAGCTACGGAATCACCGTAACAAAAAAACCCGAAACAACACGTGCGCGCAACTTTTTATTATGTTCGCGCGCTAACTCCAAACGATGCAACAATGATGGGTGGTGAGAGCTGGTAGTGGTGGTGGTTCAAGTCTTTTCACATCCAGCGTAGTCCAACGGCTTTCACCAGAGTCATCGCTTAGTTTTAGTAACTGGGTTCTATAAGGGAGGTTACGCGCGGACGGCACGGGCCATTATTGTTTGAAAATGTGTGAAACAAGAAAAAAGTTCATGTAGGTAGACAATAAAATGGTGCAAGGATATTACTGACAAAATAAAAATATTGTATACTGGCGGCAAAACATCATGAGGGGATCCCATGAAAATCGAGGACAATCCTTAAATTTTATAGGCACACCTATAGCGATTTGGGTATTTTTATAGTAACTCATGCATTTGCTCTCGGAAAGCACCATTTGGTAAATTGGAACTGATGATGAAGACCACAGATGGCCACCGGAACTATTTAATAATAAGTATTTCACTGTTGCGATTCGATTAGGTACTTTAATATGGTTGCTAAGCAATTTATGCTCGTCACAATATATATGGTGAAGTTCTTATCGGAAGAACTCAACAATTAACGTCCCTGCATAAAAGCATATTCTTTTAGAAGGTGGTAAGCACACGACACAGGTTATTGTAATTTAGATAAATTACAAACTGACCCACTAAAAAGTAAAAAACTTTTAACAAAAAAAATAAACCATCCTCGACTTCCGAAATTGAAAAAAAAATTAACTTTGTAGACTTTTTTTTTGGAAGTCAATTTTTTTTTTTTTTTTTTTATGTTTTTTTGGCTGATAGAATGAAAACAGTATTATTTGCAATAATAATAAAGAACGAAACCGGGGATCCACCGCTAAAAGCCCACTGTATCCGATTTGGATACAGTCGTCCCAAACCGTCAAGCCCTAAACTGTATCCAATTCGGATACAGTGACATATGCTATTTTATAGGCTCAAAATATATGGTTTAGTATTGTTTGTGGCGGTTTTAGTCGATGGTCTGGAAGATATTCTCGCAAACTTAACATTTCCGAACGTCAAATACGGTTTCGCAACATTCAAATAAAAAGTTGAAAGTCAGCTTAGTTTTCTATGGTCGTGTTTGTGAAGTTGCAAATAATTAGTGAAGAGTGCTGTTGTTAGTGTAATACATAGTGGATACATTTTAATTTATATGTTGTTATTACATCGTTTTAGGTAATAATTGCACGAAACCGCAACATGAAATTCGTATTTTTGACCCAAAAAAATCTTACGACAAAAATCCGTTCAGACTGATGAATTTGGACAAATTTTGTGTTTTATCGACTGCAAATAGATGAATAATAATAAATAGGTGCTTATTACATCGTTTTAGATAATATTTGCACTAATTATATCATAAATATTTGTGAAATGTTCCTAAAAATCATATGTCAAAAGTTTCGTCAATATTGATGAACTTTGAAGTTAAATATATTTATTTCTTTCCACAAGAATGAGTAAGAGTTAAATTACTATGAAAATATAGTTCCTATTTGTGTAGTTTTCACTAATATTGAAATTCTATCATTTTTATTTATTTTTTAATTAATTAATAAATAAATCAATTAAAATTAGCCCCTTCTTCAAGAAAATCTTTTTTTAATTAATTATAGTGGTATATTTTTACTAGATATAGGTAGTTATCAGTCAATAAAGGTTTATGTAGTATTTTAGTAACTTTTTTGATAAGAAACTACTCAATTTAGCTCGGATGTGAATTTTCAAAGTTTCAAAGAATTCATAAAGACGGCTCCGCGTGCCATGAACTTTGTGATTTATTATTACAAAAATGATACGTAGAACTCTCAAAGAAACGCTGTTGTTAGATTCCTTATCTATTCATAATGTAACGTGCAAAATTTCGTGTAAATTGAAACAGTCGTTTTATCAGAAATAGCCATAACATAAGACCAAAACAATTACAGCTGATATCTGTAATCTGTATCTGTCTGTCTGTCTATGTCTGTCTATATGTGTCTGTGTGTATCTGTGTACGTGTGTCTGTCTGTATCTGTCCATGTTGTGTCTGTATGTTTATTTAGAAATACAATACCCTTCCTTGTTCTTTTGTTTGCATTGAATACAATAGCCAGTTTATTAACGTAGGTATCCATTTCCGCTTACTAAATGAAACTAACACCAAAATGTAAAGAATCGTTCGGTTTTTTCTAAGCCTCGCCGCGCGCGGTAATAAATCTGTCAGCCATTAAAGATAAGGGGCGGGCCTTGAGCATTTTGACGTTTGTTACGTTATGGGCCGCGACCGATGCGCTCAGGCAGGGCTATTGGCTATCTTTTTGATTGTCAGTGACTAACTGGCTTCAGCAGTTCTGGGTATTTATGAGACATAAGCCCTGTCACATGGAGTCAAATATAACTTTAGAAAGAGTGGTTTAAGCGATACAAAGCAGGGAAGAAGGCTCCCTGTAAGTGCCGCGAATTAAGATCGGTGGGTCGTTAACTCAGTACTCGTGAGGGTATTGGGTCATATGCTCACAAATCGGCTACAGGGCGATGAAGATCTAGAAAGGGAAAGGATGGCGTAGGAGGGTTAGCAGGTTGCTGCAATATGTTGACCCGCAGATTGGCACGATGTACAGTAGTCAGTACATCAGGTTATACCAAACTTGAAACTTAAAAAAAAAACTAAACTTTTCTCCAAATGATAACCACCACCTCACCTTAAAATGGTGATGGTTAAGTTCAAAATCGAATGAAAAAATTTGACAGTTTGTGGTAACTTGATGTGCTGGCGACTGTACCACAGATCTAAAAGCCGATAGTCTTTTTACTGTGTACTGGACAGGTGTACATCTGAAGAGATATATTAGATCCTAACTAATATTATAAATGCGATATTGAGTTTGTTTGTATATATGTACAACATATAACCGGAGCATGCATAACCCTCACTCAGACAGACTACACTCACAGGCACAACCAGGTTGCAAACATCATCCATCAAAAACTAGCACTCAAACACAGTCTCATACTTAACACTAACACTCCCTACTATAAGTACGCGCCACAAACTACTAGAAAATGACACATAAACTGTACTACGATCTCGCCATACTTACAGATAGGACCGTCCACTATAATAGACCAGACATAACCCTGCAGGATCAAATAAGAAAAATCACTTACCTTATAGATGTCGCAAGCAATTTGTATGATTCCGCTTTTTACAAACGGCGTCCGTTTAAACACGCTCGCAGTTATGAAACATGCCAAAGGCAAAATTTCAATCTATTTCTAAAGGCGCCGCGGCACCGCTCGCTATGCTTGCTCGGCTCACGCGCGGTTTGACACAGTTCTAACTTTTTTTTTGATCATCACAGAGTGGAAAATCCTCACGCTGGGGGGTTGATAACGCCCCAGCCGCGCCCAACAACTTGGGTGCCAGCCGCCGGAAGGGGCCAAAATCCCACCGGCTGTCGAGCACCAATCCAAGGTACTCGACAGCGATTTGAGCCTCGTCACAGTTCTAACCTTTTTTATTTATTTTTTGTTCAAGGAGTGGAAAATCCTCATGGATGTCGGAGGGGTTTGTCAGACTCTTACTGACTAAAAACCACCCCAGTGTTTCCCTCCCACACTTGCACCGGGGATCTTGGGATCTATTATTACTTCCGCAATCCCCGGCTACTGCCGGCCCGCCTCTGCGGGCCACCTCAAGTCTGGGGGGGGGGGTGAGGTGTCTGACCCTCCCCGCGACGTCTGAAAGGGGCGCGCGTGGAACACTACGTGCCGCCACCTCGGGTCCAGTGTGATAGGGGGCGGTGGACGTCCCCAAGTCCGCCGTCCCTGGATCCATTTAGGGGGGCCGGAAGAGGGCATTGTCTGCCTTCTGCCGACACCCAGTGCGACTGCTGCGGGTCGAGTGAGTGGACGAGATTTCCCGCTCCCTTTCCGCAGCCTCCTTCTACGACACGACCGTTTTGCAGAAGGATACCACTGCGGCCCAGGACTCCTCACTGCCGACCATCGACTCGACCACGGCCGGCAGCGATAGGTCACTGCCTACTCCTGAGAAGAGGGCACTGCGTGGATAATATCCTCCCAAGCGGCACACTCTGCCAGCGTATGCCGCGCCGTGTCCTCCCGGCAGTCAACGCAGTGGTGACACCGGGCGTCCGGCTCCCTGTTTATGTGACACAGGTACGTCCCGAAGCAACCATCCCCGAGAGCACCTGCGTCACCCGAAACGACAGGGAGCCGTGCCTCCTCCCGAGCCAGGGTTCGAGCACCAGCCGGACCGCCTCGATGGTGACGAAGCCGGTGGTAGAGCGTGATAGCCTGTCCCGTCATTCCACCACCAGAGCTGCGCGTAGCTGTGACCGACGCAACTACTCCACATGTCGCTGAATCAGCCACTCGCCCCGCGCCCTCGCTTCCTCGCACACTGATAAAGTCACGCGAGTACTTTCGCCTCGAGGTCCCATGTCGGGGATCCGGCCAGTACGCAAGCCGCCTCGTAGGAGATCGTGCGATATCCCCCTGATGACTGACGGCCAATGCTCTCTGCGGCTTTCGCAGAACAGCGATGCTTCCGGCCGGTCACAGTTCTAACCTAACCTAACCCATTTGGTTGGGATGCCCTGGATGTCGAAATTACCAATTTACCTTCGGCATATTTCATTACTGCGAGCGATTTTAAACGTATGAGTAATGACGAATCATACAACCTGCCTGCGACATAGATATTGCAGTTCCCAACACCCTTATCCTACAAAAAACAATCGCTGAAAAAATAAGCAAATTATACGTGAGTTTAAAGAAGAAGTTACAAGAATTTGGAGGCAAGATAAAGATTATGTTGTCCCTGTAGTTCTCTCCACGACAGGTGTTATTTCTAACCATCTCCTCCGTAGCCGGAAATTAATAGATCTAGAAGAATCCCTTTACATCAATATTCAGAAAGCAGCTATTCTAAACACGTGCAGAATCGTTAGGAAAATGCAGTTAGACAAAAGTACACTTTCACCATAAAATTCACCACACGCTGCATTTACTTGGCTTTGATCCGTAAAAGTAGCAAAAACAAACATTGAAAAAAAAATACTGACGACTTGAGAACCTCCTCCTTTTTGTGAAGTCGGTAAAAAAATAATGTAGCTCCTACGAAGCCTGAAGTGAGCCTGAGTGGATCGAAACTGCTCTATGAGGGACATTTGTTTTTTTTTGACAAATACCTATCAAAAGATCTCGGGGCCTAAAATGGACGCTTTCGCAGAATCATAATATGATCTGCGTACAATTCATAACTCGCAATTCATCTGTTTGACAGTTGTGTATGGAGTTTCGTAAAATGGTCCACAAATTAAGAATTAATATAGTGAAGTCTAATGTTAAATAGCAGCTGTCAAACAGATGAATTGCGGGCTGTATGAATTGCACGCATGATTCTGCCAAAGCGGCCATTTTAGGCTCCCTGGTCATTCCGATGAATAATTATCAGTACAAGTTTTTCTCTAAAACTACTGCAACTACTCGTAGTTTGGCTTGAAAAAAATTTTTTTTTTTTTTTTGTATGGAATTAATTAAACTTAAAATTTGGCCATGTCTTGAAATACCAGGCTTTCAAACTATTATATTCTTATTCTTTGACTTGTTGGCTATAATTTTACGCTATCAGCGCGCGCCCATATTTGCCCGTTCAAGAGTTACGAGGTTCAGAAAAATTTTAAAAAAAAGTAAGTCAAAAGTACTTTTTCATTATTAACATAGATAGAACATTCAAACATTTATAATTAAGGAATAATATTAATTTCAAAACAATATAAAATCGAAAAATGGGAAAAAAAAACTAAATGTACAAATGAGGTGTTTGACATCACCCACGACGTCTGAAAGGGGCGCGCGTGGAACACTACGCGCTGCCACCTCGGGTCCAGTGAGTTAGGGGGCGGCGGAAGCCCCCGAGTCCGCCGTCCCTGGACCCATTTAGGGGGGCTGGAAGAGGGCATTGTCTGCCCTCCGCCGACGCCCAGTGCACCTGCTGCGGGCCGGGTGTGCGGACGAGATCTCCCGCTCCCTTTCCGCACCACCACCACGTCCCAGAACTCCTCGCTGCTGACCATCGACTCGACCACGGCTGGCAGCACCTAAGTCTAACCTAACCCCACAAAACTTATCTTGTAAATAATTACTCAAACTCAAATATTTTATTGTACTCATGTGGTAAGTAGGGGTCAAAACATTCAAGGGGTCCAGCACCTGACGTGAACTCAGTAAGAACACAGCAATTTACAACAAAGTACCTAGTAAAAGACTAATAAAGAGAGAAAGTGCCTTTAGCATAATCTTCTAGCATAAACACAGGCCTCCTCTCTGCGAGAGCCCGTAATCCACCACGCGGTCCCTGTTCGGGTTAGTGGATGACACATCGTCTTCGAACTTTTTTGGTTCGAGGATATGCCTATGCCATGTAGAGAAATCGGTGCTTAAACAAAAAAAAAAAAACATGGAAGTCGGTGAATAATACTGTTAATCAGCTGCATCCGGTTAGACTGGACGCCGACCGCAACATGGTTGGGAAATGGCTACTTGGCTAGGCCGATAATGATTACTTGTATCTCTTATGAATAGCTCCATCTATTCGAACTTACTGAAACTAGGTGCGTACAGAGCATTGTTCGATATGTCAGAAGGTCGAATTAGCTATGCTCCACAAGATGGCTGAGTTGTGCTGTTGATTTAGTTTCGCTATTCGACAACAGATGACGTAGTACGAACTTGACTGTTTCCTGTTTGAAATCAAATCAGCTTTCTCTAAGGATTGGTGATTGGTTGGCGAAGCCACAGAGTACATTTGCTTAGGAGGGCGAAGCTGTCCGAGTCTGCGAAAGACATTGTGTGATGTGTGAATAAATAAATTGCGATCGTTTCATCATCATTGAACAACATAACCTTATATTTTTTCTTTTTGCTAAAGCAGTGCGATGTTCAGTTAACATAGTGATCATAAAGTGATAGTAAACAACATTTAAATCATTTCTATCAATGTGATCTGTAAAGTAGAAGACGAATTACTTTTGTTCTTCGTTTATTGTTTTCGTGTTCATTTTGTGCAAGTTTTGGCCTAAAATACGTTTTGTTCAGTTATTTCACATGATGATGAATTGAGAAACAGGGAATTACAGGTGATTAGGTACTGAGTTTACTTGTGATATTTCTGAGGCCCCACCTCAGAAATATAACAGCTGTTATTCCTCTGAGTATGGATCCATGTTGATCATGCATGCATGCATGGCACCAAATATTTCGGCGGGAGTTTTGTTGAGGCATTGTTTATTCTGTATACCTAGCCATGATACGCTTCCAGTCACCTCTCTTCTTTGTACCTACTTACTTATTTCAATACAATTAAAATACAACCTTGAAATGATGATGATGATTATGGTTCACCCATCATTTCACAGACTAAATAAATATAATGTATGTAGTACTTAAGTCTTATAATAAATTAATAAGTGACTACACATATATTATTATTATTTGTATTTTTAAAATGCTCTTTTACCCTGCCCTATGTTTATTTAACTACTGCCTATTGTAATTTTCAGTAAACTTGTTGATTAGTTCTATTGGTTTTTCTGAACTTATGGTTTAAAATGCTATGTTTTATACCTACTTAGCTTAGATACTATGTTACTGTGGTTTTAACTACATTTATATTTATTTGATTTATAGGATCGAAGTAACCATGGATGAAATACAAGTTGACCCAAAGCTTTTTGTCACATGCCGGTTATGCCTTGAAGAATTAGGACAGTACCAGATAGTACCCAGTGTGCAGCAGCAAATTAAACACTGCTTTGGTATAGAAGTAAGGACTGTCTATTCACTCTCTATTGACTCATATTTTTGTTTATTTCTGTAATCTAGCTTTCATAGTTTTCAAAGGTATCTACTTTTGAAAGGACATTTTTGTGATTTTCTGTTTAGTCCAAAAAATTCTCATATTAGTTTGATGTTTAGTTATTTTTGGTTGGACAACACTATGTAGGTATTCCAAATAATTTTAAACATTTAATTTCAGGTTGAGCCGTTTGATGGTCTGCCACAACTAATATGTACGAAGTGTAAGGAGGTTTTAAACAAGTTCCACACAGTTAAGACCGCATTCTGTGAGAAACAAACTGACTTGAGAATCAAGGCGATAAAAAAGGATGTAAGTTCTCATTAACTTTAAATTACCTACTCATCATGTTTTTGAGCATGTTCCCTGGTTTCACAAAAATGGTTGCCATGCCCTATAACTCCTCATTCAACATGTAGGTACTTTACACAACCTTGCCAAGAAAGATGAATGTTTTTTACATAATAAATTAATAATACAGGGTGAACAATTCACTATTCTTCTAGTTTCGGATTTGGTCATACAGACCCACAAAAAAGAATTACCCTTTTAGTACATATATAAAGTCATTGTTGTATAGGTAAAAACACATTATTGCAAATTTTGAATTCATAAATCTCTTCTGTAACTTTCTATAGTGCCACTCTAGTTTTCTTGCCGACTGACTAACACAAATTGACCCGACAGGTGTTGTCCTGTCCAATTTTCCATAAATCCCATAAAAAAAGAATGTTAAACTTTTCCCGATATTTAAAACTTTTCGGGAAACTCCCTTATATTTCTTTCCATTAAAACTTAATTCGGACTATTACGAAAATTTCAAAACAAAAATAGCCAAATCGGTACAGCCGTTCTCAAATGAGGCACTTACCAATGAACGGCATTTTATTTATAAGCCGCCGTGTGGCAAAAAGACTCCAGTTTTCGGCATTTAGTTTCCGAGATAAAATATATTTAAGTAAGCAGTTGTTTTGTAAAGTTGGGAAAAAAAATTGCATTTCTCGATTTTAATTGATTATTATTTAAGGCGAGGTTCCCCGTATAATTGTCGTTTTTTATTGTGTTTTATTCGTAGATAACACGGATTTAAAATTTGAAAAATATTTAATACATATTTTACCTATGTGTGTGCCAATTTTTCGAACCCGCAGCCACGCTAGGTTCTGTTACCGGCTGAGCCAAAAATAGCTTGTAAATAATAATAACTGTGTATAGTTTCGTTTTTAAATAATATATGTAGTTGTAATAGAGTTATTTTTTATCAGGTAGATAAAATTTTGTATCGGCTATAACACCCTCGAAAACCATGAAAACGATACCCATGACGAAAAATGTAAACATTTTTACAGCCGCCATCGTGGATTTACATTTTAACGTCACTATCGGCTTTAACACCCTCGAAAACCATGAAAACGACGCCCATGATGAAAAATGTGAACAGCGGCTACGAAAAGCCGCCATCTTTGATTTACATTTTGACTTCACTATCGACTTTAAGCACCCTCCAAAATTTTTTTCACTGTAAATGGTTGATTTTTATTTTGTTAACTGACAACTCTAAGAAAACACTGGTAATGACTGGTATTCCCCTAAAATGTTCTAACATTGATAACTCTCTAAGAAAAACTAGTTTATTTCCGGGATTCCCCTAAATTGTCAATATTTTCATGCGATCGTTCGCCGGATGAATATTGCGTCGCGCATCGTAACATATTGTGTTATAATTGTGAATTTGTAATTCTCATTTGTGTTGTGAGAATGACTAGACGAAAAAAAGATCGGATCGGGCAGCATCGATCGGATTGGGCAGCATTATACTTAAATACACGATTTAAATATAAAAACCAGCTAAGTGCGTAGTTTCGTACCATTATCTATAAAAATGGCAAATAATCATGTTTGTTGTATGGCAGCCACCCTTAAATATTTGTTTTATTTTAATTTAATTATTTATTTTTAAAGTGAATATATAACTAAATATTCTGTGAATATTTCAAGCGTCTACCTGTTACCGTTATCAATACGAGGGCGGCACTGAAAATTTCGGGAATCAAGGAAGTGACACAACATTACTATTTAAAAATGTATTTATTGCTTTTCGAAGTATTCTCCGCGAAATTTGACACATTTTTCCATACGATGGAACCAATTATTGAAGCAACCATTCCATTCGGAAGTTGGGGTCTCCAAAATGGCCGTTTTGTAGGCGTCCACAGCTTCTTCAGGTGATGAAAATCTCTGTCCACGCAATTTATTCTTTATTTTAGGGAAAGTATAGAAATCATTAGGGCTTAGGTCGGGGCTGTACGGCGGATGGTCTAATAATTCTATGTTTTCTTGCTCTAAAAACTGTTTTGTTCTGTGCGCGGTGTGAGAACTCGCATTGTCGTGATGGAGGATGATGCGGCGGTTGCAGTTCTCTTTACGGAGTTCAGAAACGACCTGTGGCAAACAAATGCTAGCATACCATTCTGCATTAACCGTTCTTTGTCCCTCAAGAGGAATAGTCGTAACATGGCCGGTTTTGGAGACAAACGTGGCCACCATTTTTAGGGTTCCGTAGTAAACAAGGAGCCCTTATAGTTTCGCCATGTCCGTCTGTCTGTCTGTCTGTCTGTCTGTCTGTCCGTCCGTCCGTCCGTCTGTCCCCAGCTTAGCTCAGAGACGCTTAGTCCTAGAAAACTGTAATTTGGCATGGGTATACATATTAATCATGCTGAAAAAATGGTAAAATAAAATTATGAAAAACATTTTTTTTTAGGGTACCTCCCTTAGACGTGAAATGGGGATGATATTTTTTTTCTCGTCTATTCTATGGTGTGGGATATCGTTGGATAGGCCGTTCAAAAATATTGTGGGTTGGGTAAAACCATTTTTCAATTAAGGCATACGTTTGCGTAATATTAAGGTTTAAAGTGCTGTTTTTTGTTAGAGTCAAGTGTCCCCCCCCCCCTGCCAGCTAAATGGTTGGTTTTGGATATGTGAAAAAATTCATGGCAATAGTATATATAACGAAATTAAAAGGAAAACTATCACAGCTAAGTAGGCTTCACAAGTTAACGAGTAATAGTCGACCAACTTAAATTTGCAGTTGGAGAATTGACCGTAACGTATATCGATGTATGGGAGAGCATGTTTTTCAACTACAATGTTAAGTTTGTTTTTGGGATAAATTCATCCCAACTACGGAACCCTTCATTGTGCGTAGTCCGACATGCACTTGGCCGGTTTTTTTTGCAACACCGGTTTTGTTGGCTTTAACTCATTTTCGAACACCCAAACTCGTGACTGGTTTTTTGTTTCGGGTTCGTACGCGTATATCCAGGATTCGTCACCTGATACAATGTTGTGTACAGCATTTGAGGATCCTGCGTGGAATCTTTCGAGAGCTCTGGCGCACCAAATAACGCGAGCCGCTTTTTGCTCTTCACAGAGCGAATGCGGTATCCATCGGGAAAACAACTTTTTTACACCTAATTGTTCATGCAAGATCATATTTTGTATTTGACTCATGCCAATGTCTAAAGTTGCCTGGATTTCGCGGTACGTCACATGTCGATGTTCATGCAAGATTATTTGTATTTGACTCATGCCAATGTCTAAAGTTGCCTGAATTTCGCGGTATGTCACATGTCGATCTTCCTCAATCAGCTTACGTACACCATCAACGTTTTCTTGGGTGACTGCAGTTTCTGGACGACCTTGACGGGGATCATCACTGAGCTTGACACGTCCACGTTGAAATTCAGCAAACCAGCGATAAATTGTGGTTTGGGATGGGGCTTCATCACCAAATGCAGAAATCATCCGGTCAACATACTGTTTTTGTGTTAAACCACTTCGAAAGTCATAATAAATCATCGCTCTTGAATTTTCTCGAGTCAATTCCATTTTCTCAACGAGTAAACAAGTTTGACAAAACCTTGTGACAAGACCGAGAATCTTTTTTTAAATAAATAAATGGTATTCGATTTTTAAAACCAAGGAGTTTTCAATTAAAAAGATTTTAATATGACAGGAACAGTGGAAATATTCCATTCCCGATACTTTTAGTGCAGCCCTCGTATAGAGCAAAATTGAGCAAAAAAAAACACGTTTGTTGTAGTATGGGAGCCCCCTTAAATATTTATTTTATTCTGCTTTTTAGTATTTGTTATACATTTTATTTGAGATACAGCCTGGTGACAGACGGACAGACAGACAGACGGCGGAGCCTTAGTAATAGGGTTCCCGTTTTACCCTTTGGGTACGGAACCCTAAAAATTCGATATTCCAAAAATCTATTTTTCAATACATTTGCTCAAAAAATGCATTTACAAAGCCTGTATATATGTTACCGGCCAAACCCGATTTCAGGACAAACTAGTTTAGCCTAGGCTAAACTAGTTCTTCCTATACGCGATAGGATTAACTAGTATAGCCTAGGCTAAACTAGTTTGTCCTAAGCCCGATAGGATAAACCAGTTTAGCCTAGGTCGAATCGGTTTATCCTAGTTAGAATTTACATGCTTTAGGATAAACTGGTACGTTCTAATCTGAAATCTGATTGAGCGTGCTGCGGGAGCGGCGTGACCGAAACGAATCGCAGCAAAACCGACTCCACGTAGTCTTGTCTGACCTACCCCTAGAGTGTTATTTAAAATCGCGTAGGGGCGAGGCGGCGCGCGAGCTGAGGAGCAGGTGGTTTCAACGCTTCCCACCGCGGCTGAGGCTGGCCGGCAGAGCCGGCCAGCAAGCCGAAGCCTCGGTGGTGAGCGTGAAACACATCTGTGACGATAAGCTCGCATGGGACCGCTGGAGCCCTGCAGCGCCGGAGCCGTGACAGAAAACATGCCTGCTGCATGCTTGCTTGCACGTTTATCATATTAGACTAAATCCCCCTTATTACAAAACAAGGTTTATCTTCAGACCCAGGTTTAAAACATGGAGCCATTATTAAATTTCGAACTTTATTCCGACTATGGTAAAGTTTCTAAACACAAAACTGACAACTTAGTACCGAACTAAGTTTTCAGTTTTGTATATAGAACGGTATTTCAATCACTGTTACGTTCTTATTACAAAAACCGGCGCCATGTCAAAATATAAATCTTGTTTTGTAATAAGGCCCAATAGGTTTTATGTCCGATTCGACCTAGGCTAAACTGGTTTATCCTATCGGGCTTAGGACAAACTAGTTTAGCCTAGGCTATACTAGTTAAACCTATCGCGTATAGGAAGAACTAGTTTAGCCTAGGCTAAACTAGTTTGTCCTGAAATCGGGTTTGGCCGGTAAAATATACATTGTTCGAAAGTAAAAAATTACGCACCATACAACGGAACGGGCGGTAAAATAGGTACTCTACCTAAGTACATGTTTTACCGCCCCCTTCGTTGTATAGCGCCGTGCGTATCCTTATGTTTCAAATTATGAGAATAAATAAGCTGAACGATCGAACTTCCTTGGAAGCGCTTTTGCTCAATACGTTTATCTCACTTTATTATTAAAGAGAAAATGAGACGAAAGATGTAGTACTAATTTTCACCATGTGCACGTGGCGCCATTTGCAAATTCGCGCCATTTTCTTATCAGAAATGTCAAAGATTGTTGCGACTTTCCGACTGTTAAATAATCGATCTTTATCATTTTTAATTAAAGCTGTTTTTACAACTAAATCAAAGTATCAGGTATAAAAAAAAACATTTATTTCGGTTACATTAAAAAGTTTTAAACTTATACATATAGTTTACAGTTCCTACTCCCAGTGCTTAATGTCCTAGCTTTTGAGGAACAACAGTCTGTCTGTGTCTGTGTTGTGTCTGTGATTGTTGATCTTGATCTAGTTAATTTATGAGTAATTATGATTGAATGAATGAAATGCACCAACCCCAGCGTCAGCCAGCGTGGTTAAACCAGACCGATCACTCGAATGAACCCAAAGATTCATACTAGCCCCTGGAACCTCATGTTTCATGGGACCAAAGAGACCATTGCCTATCAAAGAGTAGACCGAGGGGCGCGATAATGGTGGGGAAGACCTGCCCTTGGGATATGGAGGGATTATTAGAGCCATACCGGATGTGCATCCTTGAGCAAGCATTGGAATAGTGGACAGACAGGTTATATTTATATATGGATGGACAGCTTTTAATGACGTCGCCATCAGGTTGCGCTCAGGTCCAAGTGAAAAATTGTAATTTCTTTACACGTGTTTGGGTAGTACGTTCAACTAATTGTAAATAAGTTACTATCTCTTCTTATCAAAACAGAAAAATAGGATGAAATATCGATTCATTACAGTAGATAGTTTAAAAAATAAAATTAAAATTGGTTCAAGAAATCGATTCTTTGATTAATCGATGTCAAATCGCCATGCCTGGAGTCAGAAGAATATGAAATGCAAGAGCGAGCGGAACGAGCTCAAAAATTGTTGCATCCTACATTTATATTTTGCATACGTACGGGGCGTCCAACTCAAACTGCTTCTTACTGAATATATTTGGACCGTGTTTGGGATATCATTATAAAGTACTCCTTAAGATTTGGGGGACTCCAGGACCAGGGGCCCGCGTCGATTTGTCTTGACACTATTTATCGGCTTCTTTAGCCTCTACAAAAAGCTGTAGGAAAACTGTGTCCGCCTTTTCCCTTTTTTGTTGTAGGACATGACTGTCTGATACAATGAGTTGTATCGTTTGTATCGTCTATAGTACTTAGTAATTCTATGGGTTTCACCGACATAACGAGTGATTGAAGCGCGGGTGCGTAGACATAAACCTTCCCCATACCAATGGGGCGGCGCAATTCATAGATAACGGTCGTTTTTATCCGCTAATGACCCCCTGAAGCCGCCCTTAGGTGTTCTATATGGCAAGTTAAATTAGCTAGCGAAACTCCGTAGACGTGATGAATATCTATTCTATATCTCAACTTGATAAAACAAAAAATAAATTAGCGGTCCCAATCCCAAAACATATCAAATCTTTTTAATTTTTATGTGTTTAGATATCGATACTCATCACGTCTGCGGAGTTTCGCTAGCTAATTTAATTTGACACTGTATAAGCAAATTTCCATTTTTATCTGTTAAAAAACTTGGTAAGAATATAACTGGTTTAGCCTGTATTTTTTTTTGTTCTTGTGTTCTGCAATCGGCTTCTTTTGCCATAATAATTGTTCCATTGTGATAAAAGGATGGTCATTATCTGCCTGTATACCTCCACCACTTTCTTACATAAGTGTAAGTAAGAGTTACCTACAACTTGATTCAGCACTTATCTAGGAAATTGACGGTATCTGCTTTGAGTCTCTCTTTAGGCAATTGTGTGCTTTTACTGTCATCCGTTAGTTAGTTAGTTACACAAATTAATCAATATGTTTTTATTTTTCCTCAGGAAAAATTCTGTATCCAGCCACAACAAGACACTGTTAGTTCAAGCCAACCAGCTCCTGAAATCATAGAACCACACCAACCAACCAACGAAATAACCAATGAACCAAATGACTCTAAAAAGAAAAAGTCAAAAAGGAAAAGACTGATACTAGAATCGTCTTCATCTAGTGATTACGATTCGGAACAATCACACCAAACTTCCAAACATCAAAAAAAGAAATTCTCAAGACAGAGAGGTAAAAGTCCAATGCCATGGGAGACAGATTACAAGAAATTGATATCATGTAAGCTGTGCAATAGTGTTTGGCCGAATAGAAGATCTCTTGCAGTTCATAAACGTGTTCATGAACTCCTCAGGGAAAGATATAAAAATATATTCAACAAAGAATGTACAGTAAGTTTGATCAAAATTGATGAAAAACCTAATATAACGGGATTGAGTAACATGGTAGTTTACAGCAGCAACAAAATTATTGCACCTGGTAACTCTTATTTTTATACCATTTATTCAAAAGAAGATGTTGCTAGTACTAGCAATTACAAGAGTAATTCTCCTCAAAATGAAGACAACTGTTTAAGTCGTGAGTTTTCAGATGGTGAGGAAGAAATTGGATTAAAACCAACACAAAGAAAAGCACGTCTTATATCGAGAAGTTCCAATGAAACGGTTGTTATAGAAAGCAAAAGTAACAAATTGTTGTCTAATGCAGAGGACTCTAAAAGTCAAGTCCAAAATAGTATTGACGGTTCATTAAACAATGATCAATGCATAAACATTGATGATTCATCTGACAGTGAATCTGACCAAGGTAAATTGGAGAAGAGTGGAAAGGTGAAGCAACCCGTAGAGGCAAAACTTGGCGATTATAAAATAATACAGGGAATTATATCCATGTGTGTTAATTCATACCATAAGAAAAATGAGTCGGCGGAGGTTGATAGTATGTTATATATGAATGTTAACCAAAACAAGAAAAAGGACAATATTCCCATAAGCAATGAATCTCAACTAAAACATAAAGTCCTAAGCATTGGAAGAAAAACTATTAATAAACAGGGTTTCAGTTGTACTGGTTTACTTCGGTATATGGAGCATAAAAGTCTTGAAATTGTGTGGATGGCGAAAGCACAGACGTTGCATCCAAAAGACACAAATTACATACGAATTTTAACAAAACTACGCGGCGACTTGAATTTAGATGATGACCCTGGATGGGTTAACGTATCTGAAGCGCCTCAACCGAAGCCATCAGATGCGGTACCAGTCAATAATTCTATTAAAATTGCTGCCGCTAACAATTTAAGCAACGTTCCAGTGAGTAATGATTCTACAGCAGCAAAGATTGGAGCAAGTATGCTACAAAAAATTGAAACAAGTCAGCTAGAACAAATTAACAACCAGGCTAAATTGGATGCCATGCCAGCCATGTTGTCATATCTAGATAGTAAAGCAAGTACTTCTGATTCAAAAAAACTGTTAAATTCCAACCCTGTAGCAAATCCCAAACAATTACCAAAGAAATTGGGACCAGGCAATGAATCAAGATCTAATAAAACAGTTGCCCAACAAAGTATATGCCATACTACCAATGATGATATTAACTTCTGTTTGCCTATCATTACTTCTACTACTTCCTTGGCAACAATTCCAAGTAAAGAACAGGTCCAAGATGGTAATAAGAAAAATAGCGTTACTTCTGAAGAGATTAATAAAACAGAAACAACTGCCCCAAGAATTAAAGTGACTTCTGAAGACATTAATAAAACAGAAATAACTGCCCCAAGAATTAAAGTGAAGCCAGCATCGGAGTTAATGTCGGAAAGAACTTTAGGTAGAATGAAAGAACAAACAACGACTGTTACTAACAGTAACATGTTCGTAAGTCAACTTTGGCCCCAACAATCGATAAATGTTTATGTTCCAAATATTGCACCACAGTTGCTAGTTACCAGTCCACCATTACACATTCTACAAATGCCAAGTATTAATGCAAATACTGCCTATCAACCAATGACATCAAATATTATTAAACCAGAGTATGTAATACTTGATACAACTGATTTTCCAAACACAAAAACAGAATCACCCATTAAGTATGTGAAGGATCTTTTGCAGTTACACAATATATTTTTATTAGATCCCCATGAAACAACAAACAATTTTATTTGTCTTATCAAGTTTAAAGTTGTATTCAAGCAAGACCATCAAAAAGACTCACCGGTAATACTTTGTCTGTCATTATCATGTTTTAAGAATACTTTTACTTTCCAAGTTAGAGATAGAAATCAGGAGATCATAGATATGACAAAAATATCTGCTAATTGGCAATGGGAAATACTTCAAACATATCGTGGAGATGTTAGCAACAAAGTGTTACAAAATGCTCGAAAGTTTGGTCAAGAGACATATGACTTGACTAATAATTTCTTTTGCTTGCTCAAAGCAATCAACTGTCGTAAGCCTTGTTGAGGCCGTGAACTAAGAGCGATTGCTTTGTTGTTATGTATTTTTCGGTGATTAATAGCTTCAGTTAAATATTGGCTTCAGACAAAGATTAACACCACAGCTAACGGCCGGCAGTGCAACAAGTGGATGGTTACTGTATTTAGGAGTAGTCTGTTGGTGCGGTCTATTGCTTCTATACTTGATGGTATTTAATATGTACTGTGTTATGTACATTTTGAAAACAATTGATGACTGATTTTTTGAATTGATTGATTGATCGATTGTTATGTACGTATTTTTCATGGTATAAGGGTGTTTTTAATATCGTGCGGTTTTCATCACGCATGCGGGATTGCCCCGCACGCGTAACCCCCGCAAATGTCTTTTTCATACAAGTATTTATTGTAATACGTGAAATATGGACGCGGGACGCGGGGCGTGACGCCCCTCGCGAGGCCCCCGCGTGCGTGAGCGCTTCTATCAAAACCAGTGTGCATTTTACTGTCATGCGGGGTGCACGGCGCGGAGTACAGTCAAATCAAAATAAAAATTGATACGGGAAGTGTTATAATTCAAGTACATCAGCGGCCTTGCTTATGGGATAAACCTATGAATTATATAAGACAGATGCTAGAGGCGCTGCCTGGAAATATGGCGTGAAGAAATCCGCACGATATTAAAAACACCTTTAGTATGGTTTGTTATAGATGTTTTCATGTTTACTGTATGAATCTAGCATGCAATTATGCTTAACCGCTAAGGTAGGATTTGAGAGTATACCAATGAGGTTTTAAGATTTTTTTAGCGCCAGAGTAAGACGCATTCTTATTATTTTAGTTCACTATCATACTCCACCTAGTTATTATAATGAATTGGTATTTACTAAGATATATTTTTAGTATATTACAAACCTGAAAATAGTTTGTTAGTAGCTTTGTCTCTGTGGGGTATTCTACTCGTGTGCTTCGGCAACGACTGATCCGCAAGAGTCGACGCTCGAGCATGCTCGCGACGGCCCGTGTAGTTTTCGAGGAATATACACGAACGCATGCCGCACGGAGTTATATCTTGCACACTATTTTCAACTCTCTTTAAGTTTATTAACAACTAATTAATGAAAACTGCTCGATCATCTTGACTGCCTGACCCTTAACAGATGTCAATAACGTTTGTAAATGAAGGCGAGAATTTACTAGAGTATAAATTAATATTTTTCAGGTGACTTCTTTATTAAATATGACATGTATTTGTCTTTTTTAGCTAGAAATTACTAGCATTCCTCTTGGGTGCTTGGGGGATCCCAAGTTTAGAACTGCCGTTCTAGGTTGTTTATAATATTGTCTGGCTGAAGATTGGCCATTTATGATAAGCCCCTTGTTAGGTTAGGTACTTTAAGTATGTTATGTTAAGTATATCCTTACTTATAGTTTCTTAATAATGTTTCCATTGTAGTTTTACAAAGTAAAACAGTTTTCTTTATGTAGGTTCATTATAATGTTAATAGTGACTGAACAACAGTTCAATGAAAATTCACGGTTACAGACTATATTATTATTATATTCTTAAAAATAAAAGAAAAACAATTTAAGTGTTTTTTTTTCTAAAACCTTTAACTCAATTCATCAAAAACAAATACAACTTTATAGTGTCCATATAGTTTGAACGTCTAATAAAACGTCTTCAGGTGGCGAATGTTTGTGGAACATAAAATATCCTTGAATTTGCGCTGGGCTCACCGCTTTCTTGTACTCCAGGACCCTAAGCAACACAAAATAAATGATAGATATTATACATATACACGCATGTAATGCCATATTTTAAATAGGTATAAATTTTACATACTTTCTTGCAAATGTTTTTGAATGTTCCGGTGCTTTGTCTCCTTTATAAAATCTTAGAAACATCAGTTCTATTTGTTCTTGATCACAATATCCTACAAACTCTTTCATATCTACTCTGCCTGGTCTAACCAAAGCTGGATCCAATCTGAAAACATAAAGCAAAGCACACATTTTACCCTGACCTCTAACGCAAGTGTGGTTACTGGTTAGCAACGGTCCTGCATTACTTAGGCTGTTACCGAACTACGGAAGTAGTTGCGAAAATCGAAAAAGCCGGACACTATAACTTGTAATTCAATTAGTTTTCAACCATTTTTTTTCCTCTTATTTCGTAAAGTAAGCAGATAATTAAGGCGAAGATAACCGACTTTTAATGATTTTATACTGAAGATCACGTCTAAACGAGTAGTGTTAATGATTTGAAAAAAATATATGTTAAATTGAGCATTTTCGCAATAATTTAATATGTGAATATTTTAGATTACGTTTATATTACATAGTGAAATTAATTTGTAAAGTTATGTCTAACGCGGATAAAAAACTCAGAATGGCGCAAAATGTAGATTTTGCGCCATTCTGAGTTTTTTATCCGCGCGTATTTTTCTGAAACCTTCACCAATTTAAAGATAATTTAATTATTGATCTTTTAGTATACGCGTTTTATTAAAATACCATTTTTTGTTGTGTATAATAAATGAATAATGCGTCTAATTGGGGACAGCGCTCCTTGATGGGCGAGTCCTATTACTGGCTGAACGTACGACGCGTTGCGTGAGCTCAGTACAGAACACGCAAGCTAACCACTCAAGGTCCCTGGCATATATCTGCGTCATAAGCGCAAAGCCTCGGCGGCTCCTTCCGATACTATTCCAGCATTGTCACAGCGCTGCCATGCTGGTTATTTTATTTGTCATTATCTTAAAAAAAATTAAACATCGTTTTGTATGATATTACGATCATGATTTAAAAAATCCAAAATGTTATTTTTTGAAACTCACTAATTTGACGTTCTAGTTACTGATTATGCTCATAGCGCCATATATGCATCTATTTCTTTCTGATTGCGTATGAGATACAGTCCCCGGCACGTAAGTTGGCAAGAGTAGTTAGAACAAGTCAATTTTTAGGTCTCTTTGGTGGTCAAGCGGGACGTGGGGAATGAGGGAGCACCGTTTCGCGAGCACGCGATTGGTGCGTCAGTTGACACTCGCCTCCCGCACCGCGACCCGTGTTGCGTTCGCTCCCGATTACACTTGAGTGCACTAAAATTATACCCTTTGTTTTTGTTGAGTTTTTGTTAAGTTACGAATTGTTGTTACTTTTTTGAATTAAGTTTATTTCACGAGTGTATTTTTGCGGCAGCTACTAAAGAAGCTTTAGTTCTCGTTAACCTTGTTTTTTGAAAGGCCACAATAACTAAAAATATTTTATGGTTAGGTATAGACTAACATAATTGCAATGCCAGGACCAAATACAATTTTACGCAGACATGCCAGAAAAATGGTTTGTTATGTGTACTGTTTCATAGAAAAAGAAGATAAAATTGCGAAAGAGACAGTAAAACGGATGAGGAGCCAACTGCTTCCACCAGCTCTACTGCTACCATAAATTTATTGCCAGGAGCAATGGGGGGGGGGGGGGGGGTATTAGAAAGTGGTAGTGACGACGACACATAATTGAAAATTCTTTTTTCTTCAGTAATAAATTTCTTAATGTTTACCTGTATATATTTTATTTATAACACCTAATAAACTTCACGCAGTAAAACTACTAAACTTCACGCTGATGCAATTCGTCTCCTTTCTTTAACTTTCTTGACATGTTTAAAATAAATGATGGCAATAACCGTAGAATAATGACAAAAAGTGACCATTTTTTGTTGCTTAAGTGTACTATGCGCGAACTTACCCCCACTACCCCAAAACCTTGCTAGTGATTAACAGAACTACATAACGACAAATGGTCTTGGGCAATTGACTTTAGGCAGTTTAAAATGGCTATACCGAGGGTCTGCCCACAATTTTAACCCGAACAGATAAAAACCTTAGAATTATGATAGGGACAGTTACGGGCCTCAACAAAAATCTATTACATGTAGGCGCCACAGACAGTCCACTCTGCAGACTGCTTAAGCGTCGAGGAATCTGCCGGCCACGTCATCCTGAAATGCGAGGCCGTGGCAAAAAAATCCTCAGAACAGTGAAGGCGTTCCGCAAAGTCTGTGGAGCCCCCAGGAAGCTTCAGGACAAAGCTACGCATTGTGCGTGGTGGGTCCTGGCTATGTTAGCCAGGCCTCACCACGTACAGTGGACCTAGTGGGAGGGTGGGCAATGGAGTACACTTACTACTACTACTAACACACTTTTTATAACAGTACAGTGCGTAGGTCTATCATGCGGAGATCTTACCTTTCTAGATAATTTGTAGTCATAAAAACTATTCTCGCTTCTGTAGAAGCAACACCATCAAGACAATTGAGGAGTCCACTAAAGGTTACGCGATTAAGACCTTCATATGCCGACTTTTGTGCAGATGTGTCTTCTCGGGAAATAAAGGCAGCATCTACGTCTTCTAATAATATTATTGACTGCTGTGGTGCAACACTGAAAAAAAATAAAATTTAATTATCAAAGTACTAACAGTCGGTGGTGTCGCGGGGAATAGGGATTTCTGTCATTCCCCACGACACCACCGGTGGTGTCGTTTTCAGTGGTGTCGTGGGGAATGAACGTAATATACAGGGTACATATTTCTTAAGAGGACTTCTTCGAAAACCTATTATTCGGTGGTAGGGTTGAAAGGAAACAAGAAGGATTTTAGTTTTTAACCAACATCAAAAATGCAGGAGATTATATTATATTCGTCGATATTTTCATCAATTGTTAGATCAATTTTGAAAATTCTTTTGTCATTTGGTAGAGGATGCTTGCGCGGTGGTCCCATATATGTGTAAAGTAAATCTTTTTTACGCACTCTTGACTTGCGGAGGAAGCTGGTGAGTACGTGATGAGAGCGTTACGGAAAGAGGCGAACGGAAGTTGTTTAAATTTTAAACATAGAACTGACTGGCTGGGTATACACTCACAAGACCGCAGCTTTTTTGAAGTAAAACTTCTTTTGCTAGCGAACGGTGATTTCTGTTTTAGTTCAGTCGTGTGGTCTAAAGCACACTCGTTTTTTAGGGTTCCGTAGTAAACAAGGAACCCTTATAGTTTCGCCATGTCCGTCTGTCTGTCTGTCCGTCCGTCCGTCTGTCGCCAGCTTAGCTCAGAGACGCTTAGTCCTAGAAAGCTGTAATTTGGCATGGATATACATATTAATCATGCCAAAAAAATGGTAAAACAAATTATGAAAAACATTTTTTTTTAGGGTACCTCCCTTACACGTGAAATGGGGATGATATTTTTTTTCTCGTCTATTCCATGGTGTGGGGTATCGTTGGATAGGCCGTTCAAAAATATTGTGGGTTTGTCAAAACCATTTTTCAATTAAGGGATCCGTTTGCGTAATATTAAGCTTTAAAGTGCTAGTTTTTGTTAGAGTCAAGTGTCCCCCCCCCCCTGCCAGCTAAATGGTTGGTTTTGGATATGTGAAAAAATTCATGGCAATAGTATATATAACGAAATTAAAAGGAAAACTATCACAGCTAAGTAGGCTTCACAAGTTAACGAGTAATAGTCGACCAACTTAAATTTGCAGTTGGAGAATGGACCGTAACGTATATCAATGTATCGGAGAGCATGTTTTTCAACTACAATGTTAGGTTTGTTTTTGGGATAAATTCATCCCAACTACGGAACCCTTCATTGTGCGTGGTCCGACATGCACTTGGCCGGTTTTTTTTTGTATTAACTTTGTTTGGGTAGTTTTTGGAGCAGTGGTGGCCCAGTGGTAACGGCCCCGACTTGCCCCATGCTGGCTCACTGGATACGTGGGACAGCCCCATGCTGGCTCACTGGATATGTGGGACAGCCCCATGCTGGCTCACTGGATATGTGGGACAGCCCCATGCTGGCTCACTGGATACGGCTGCACACGTAGATGTGCTTCAATTTTGTATATAGAGACGAGTTGTAGGTCGTGGGTTCAAACCCAGGCAGGCGCTTTACTTTGTGTAAATTATTTAATCACCACTGCGCTCATAACGGTGAAGGCAAACATCGTGAGGAAACCGGCATGTCCTAGAACCAAACATTCGAAGACATGTGACATCTACCAACCCGCACTGGGCCCGCGTGGTGGATTACGGCCCACTCCCTCTCGAAGAGAGGTCAGTGGCAACATTATAGGCTGATTATGGGTAGTTTTTGAGTTAGCTTCGATAATACGTATATAATCCACTTTTGATGATGTAAGAATACTTCTTGCCACTGTTGTATAAGTAGCAAGTAGTGGTATACGAATTGGTATGCGGTAGGTACCATAACTAGAAAGTAAAAAATAGAAAAAACATTTTTACAAAAAACAACAACAGACTTCCAATAAAAAAACGGGGCAGTCTTTGGGGACTGCCGATAAAAGTGAAAACAGTATCATATAGCTCAGGAGTCACCATCCATGATTCCATGATTTTTGTGCACCCAAAAAGTGCGCAACATAGAGATAGAGCATAGAGAAGTTTTCACTTCAAAAACACTACAAAGTGAAAAATAACTTTAACTACGGACCAAAACTAAAATAAAGATCCAAAGATACCAACTTCCGAAATGAAAGTTTATTTTTCACTTTGTAGTGTTTTTTTGTTTCCAAACCTTTTTTTATAATTTATGCAAACAAAAATATTATGCTAGTATTATTGTATCAAGTTGTAGTGCTGCTGGTAAGGATCAAATTGTATAAATGCTTTGTTGCCCTTTTTAGTAGTTGTATACAAAATCTAGTTGAAACCATACCTAAGAAGATGATTTAGCCTGTCATCAGTGAGTCCTCTTTCAGATAAATTCAGTACACATATGTTGTATTCCAATTGACCTGCCAGTGCCATTATAAATGAAGATTTTCCACATCCTGGTGGACCATATAGCAAATACCCTGAAATTCAACAAGACAAAATTGTTAATTTCCACATACATACCTAGTAGAGTTAAGATTTTTATTTAAAATTGGAAAATTAAATATTCCTACTGTCACATAGTAAATTCTCCCATTGGTCAGCAACGGTTTTTTTGTTTTTCAATTTTTGTGAGAGCAAAAAGATTTTTTGGGCATTTTGTAAGTTTTTCATCATTTACCTCTCCGATATGGGATTCCTCTGTCAGTATACCAGTGGGGACTGTTGATGAAATCCAAGCAGTCATCAAGGATTTTGTCTGCCAAGCCAGTACGGAGCACCACACTGGGAAGGGGACGCCGTCTTCTTGGATGACCAAATGGGCGCCATTCTGACCCCATGGCTGTGTACATAATTGTCATCCCTTCATGCTTCTTTAGAGCCATTGTCCTAGCTGTAATCCAAAATTATATCATGTTTAACCTAAACAGAAAACTCTTAACTAGGGTAAGACAGTTATCTGCACAAATTAAAATTATGTAATAAGACAAGTATGCAATAAAATTCAAATAAAATATCTTACCCTCTTCTAGAATGTTAAAATATAACTCCTTGTTTCTTCCAAATGCTGTTAAGGTTACAGTCTCCCATGGAACACCCATATGAAGATCTAAAGTATGTTGTTCTCTTGTGCGGTCTACTTTGATCCATGTGCCACCATACCTGAAATATGCCAGATTATCATACTGAAAATTAAAAACATTGTTGTGAAACTGGGAAGGATTACCTAAAAAAATGTTGACCAACACTGGGAATGAAGTCATATTTGGTTTTTATTTGGCCAGTGTCTTTTTGGAGGAAAGACGTTTCTACACTCAAGTGCTGAGTTTGTCTGGCACCTTTGTGCGTTATCCACTGCAGCAACCATTGGTAGGACTTGTCTCTACATGGAACTTCAAGAGTGATCATACAATGCCTCCGAAATAGTATTATAGACGTCTGAACACCTCTTCGCAATATTGCTGCACCAGCACCGATTCCAAATAAACCAAAACCAGCGCCAAAATAAGGATTTTGCGCGAGAGAAGCTATATATTCTGCGATAGCCATAGTTCCTTTAATTTATAAAGATCATTAATTTAGCTAAATTCTATGTTTCACTAAACCAAAGCAATAATTTTGTTCGATTCTTCGGTGATTTGATGCGTGACAGTTTGATTGACCGTCATGACAGCTGACATTGACATTTTGAATTTTTGACAATCAGCTGTTTAGTGTTACTATCACGAACAATAGAATACATCATACATTTTTGAAAGGTTACGCTGCTAAGCTCGAATCGATTTTTGACATCATTATACACTCACAGTCAGTTGCAGAAACGATCTTTAAATTTTAAAGACTACATTAAACACTAATGTAGCATTAAATCATTGCACAAAACCATTTTTTATTTTATTTTAATGCTCCATTAAATTTAACTAATGAAATGTCAAACCTAATGAAACTGGCCATTTTAAACACTTTTACGTTGCACGTAACTTCATTAGCGCCCATTAGCAGGTTGTGAACTTTAAGTTTGACATTTCAGATTTTTTAATTTTAATGGGCCGAAAAGCATCCATTAAGAGCAACATTAGTGTTTTCTACGGTACTTGAATGCATTTCTGTAATTGAAAGATGTTTTTAACCAGTCTTTCGTCATTATCTGATTCTTATTTAGTAGATTTACCTCGCCGTCGAATCCCAGACCGAGTGAATTCATTTTTAAAACATGATGGAAAAGAGTTTCGTGTAAGGTATAGAATTTCCAAGGAGGCAGTTATTCAAATTTGTAACCTATTTGATTAATATTTAGAACCAGTGACGCAAAGAAATAAATCCATTATTGGCCTGACACAGCTTATAATATGTTTGAGATTTTTCGCCACTGGATCTTTCCAGCAAGTAGGTATTGGGTGATTTAATAAACATAAATAAATCAACAGTTTGTCGGAAACAGGTTGGGTCGGGTTGTTTGTCAGTTTGTTTATACAAAAAGTATCCCGTGAGCTAGCAAAATTAAGCCACCTCTATATTAAAATGCCAGACCGGACGGAACTACGTAGAGTTGCAGAAGGTTTTTATGAAATTGATGGATTTCCACGTGTGGCAGGAGCTCCAGACTGCACACATGTTAAAATTATTAGATTAAGGGGGATGCGCTAAGGTAGCCCGCAAATTTCAAATTTTATTACGTTTTTTGCAATTTGCAGGTCATTAACACGTATCTAATTATGATTCGCGACCATAACCAATATGGCTTTACAGAATTATAATCATTAGAATATGAATCAGAAGTATAAAAATTGCAAAAAACGTTGGTAAATTTGAATTTCGCGGGCTACCTTAGCGCATCCCCCTTAAACCAGATTATTTAAACTACATTAAACCACAGAGTACACTGAATACACATAAATCAACTACATTTACTTTATTTTATGCTAAAATTGTGGTGTACTTGTACGTACGGATATTAACAGAACGCAAATGTTCACTCTTTTCGTTCAATATGGTAATTTGTTCCTGGCAATATTGTTTAAAGTCTTCTTTAACTAAAGTGGCATTAAAAATGTCTAATGCTATCTAAAATTTGTTTGTGCAACTTCATTAAAGTAATGAATTTATTAGCGATAATGCTGCTTTAGGTAATGAAGTTTTAATGGTGAGCTTTCTGCAACTGAGTGTTAGTTGCAGAAAGCTCACCATTAACCCTTCATTACATAAAGCAGCATTATCGCTAATGAATTCATTACTTTAATGAAGTTGCACAAACAAATTTTAGATGGCATTAGACATTTTTAATGTCACTTTAGTTAAAGAAGACTTTAAACAATATTGCCAGGAACAAATTACCATATTGAACGAAAAGAGTGAACATTTGCGTTCTGATATTATCCGTACGTACAAGTACACCACAATTTTAGCATAAAATATAGTAAATGTAGTTGATTTATGTGTATTCAGTGTACTCTGTGGTTTAGTCTAGTTTAAATAATCTGGTTTAAGGTGTATACGCTAAGGTAGCCCGCGAAATTGAAATTTACCAACGTTTTTTGCAAATTTTATACTTCTGATTCATATTCTAATGATTATAATTCTGTAAAGCCATATTGGTTATGGTCGCGAATCATAATTAGATCAACATACAATG
Source organism: Tiliacea aurago (assembly GCA_948098905.1). Classification (NCBI taxonomy): domain Eukaryota; kingdom Metazoa; phylum Arthropoda; class Insecta; order Lepidoptera; family Noctuidae; genus Tiliacea; species Tiliacea aurago. The sequence continues at coordinate 13,684,215 of OX402578.1, read as the reverse complement.
TGTTACTGACCTGCAAATTACAAAAAAGGTAATAAGATTTGAATTTCGTGGGCTACCTTAGCGCATCCCCCTTATTATGTTATATTAATTTTAACATGTATGCAGTCTAGAGCTCCTGCCACACATGGATATCCATCAATTTCTACGTAGTTCCGTCCGGTCTGGCATTTTAATATAGAAGTGGCTTAATTTTGCTAGTTCACGGGATACTTTTTGGATAAACAAACTGACAAATAACCCGACCCAACCTGTTTCCGACAAACTGTTGATTTATTTATGTTTATTAAATCACCCAATACTTTCTGGAAAGATCCAGTGGCGAAAAATCTCAAAAATATTAAAAGCTGTGTAAGGTCATTAATGGATTTATTTCTTTGCGTCACTGGTTCTAAATCTTAATCAAATAGGTTACAAATTTGAAGAAATGCCTCCTTGGAAATTCTATACCTTACACGAAACTCTTCTCCATCATGTTTTAAAAATAAATTCACTCGGTCTGGGATTCGACGGCGAGGTACCTAAATCTATTAAATAAGAATCAGATAATGACGAAAGACTGGTTAAAGACATCTTTCAATTACAGAAATGCATTCAAGTACTGTACAAAACACTAATGTTGCTCTTTAATGGATGCTTTTCGGCCCATTAAAATTAAAAAATCTGAAATGTCAAACTTAAAGTTCACCACCTGCTAATGGGCGCTAATGAAGTTACGTGCAACGTAAAAGTGTTTAAAATGGCCGGTTTCATTAGGTTTGACATTTCATTAGTTAAATTTAATGGAGCATTAAAATAAAATAAAAAATGGTTTTGTGCAATGATTTAATGCTACATTAGTGTTTAATGTAGTCTTTAAAATTTAAAGATCGTTTCTGCAACTTACACTCAGTTGCAGAAAGCTCACCATTAACACTTCATTACATAAAGCAGCATTATCGCTAATGAATTCATTACTTTAATGAAGTTGCACAAACAAATTTTAGATAGCATTAGACATTTTTAATGCCACTTTAGTTAAAGAAGACTTTAAACAATATTGCCAGGAACAAATTACCATATTGAACGAAAAGAGTGAACATTTGCGTTCTGTTATTATCCGTACGTACAAGTACACCACAATTTTAGCATAAAATAAAGTAAATTTAGTTGATTTATGTGTATTCAGTGTACTCTGTGGTTTAACCTAGTTTAAATAATCTGGTTTAAGGGGATGCGCTAAGGTAGCCCGCGAAATTCAAATTTACCAACGTTTTTTGCAATTTTTATACTTCTGATTCATATTCTAATGATTATAATTCTGTAAAGCCTTAAGGGTTATGGCCGAGAATCATAATTAGATCAACATACAACGTGTTACTGACCTGCAAATTACAAAAATCGTAATAAAATTTGAATTTCGCGGGCTACCTTAGCGCATCCCCCTTATTCTAATAATTTTAACATTTGTGCAGTCTAGAGCTTCTGCCACACGTGAAAATCCATCAATTTCATAAAAACCTTCTGCAACTCTACGTAGTTCTGTCCGGTCTGGCATTTTAATATAAAGGTGGCTTAATTTTGCTAGTTCACGGGATACTTTTTGTATAAACAAACTGACAAACAACCCGACCCAACCTGTTTCCGACAAACTGTTTAAATCACCCAATACTTGCTGGAAAGATCCAGTGGAGAAAAATCTCAAACATATTAAAAGCTGTGTGAGCTGTGTCAGGCCATTAATGGATTTTTTTCTTTGCGTCACTGGTTCTAAATCTTAATCAAGTAGGTTACAAATTTGAAGAACTGCCTCCTTGGAAATTCTATACCTTACACGAAACTCTTCTCCATCATGTTTTAAAAATAAATTCACTCGGTCTGGGATTCGACGGCGAGGTAAATCTACTAAATAAGAATCAGATAATGACGAAAGACTGGTTAAAGACATCTTTCAATTACAGAAATGCATTAAAGTACCGTAGAAAACACTAATGTTGCTCTTTAATGGATGCTTTTCGGCCCATTAAAATTAAAAAATCTGAAATGTCAAACTTATAGTTCACCACCTGCTAATGGGCGCTAATGAAGTTACGTGCAACGTAAAAGTGTTTAAAATGGCCGGTTTCATTAGGTTTGACATTTCATTAGTTAAATTATAATGGAGCATTAAAATAAAATAAAAAATGGTTTTCACTCAGTTGCAGAAAGCTCACCATTAACACTTCATTACATAAAGCAGCATTATCGCTAATGAATTCATTACTTTAATGAAGTTGCACAAACAAATTTTTGATAGCATTAGACATTTTTAATGCCACTTTAGTTAAAGAAGACTTTAAATAATATTGCCAGGAACAAATTACCATATTGAACGAAAAGAGTGAACATTTGCGTTCTGTTATTATCCGTACGTACAAGTACACCACAATTTTAGCATAAAATAAAGTAAATTTAGTTGATTTATGTGTATTCAGTGTACTCTGTGGTTTAATCTAGTTTAAATAATCTGGTTTAAGGGGATGCGCTAAGGTAGCCCGCGAAATTCAAATTTACCAACGTTTTTTGGTTTGGTCAACTTCTGATTCATATTCTAATGATTATAATTCTGTAAAGCCTTAAGGGTTATGGCCGCGAATCATAATTAGATCAACATACAACGTGTTACTGACCTGCAAATTACAAAAATCGTAATAAAATTTGAATTTCGCGGGCTACCTTAGCGCATCCCCCTTATTCTAATGATTTTAACATTTGTGCAGTCTAGAGCTTCTGCCACACGTGAAAATCCATCAATTTCATAAAAACCTTCTGCAACTCTACGTAGTTCTTTCCGGTCTGGCATTTTAATATAGAGGTGGCTTAATTTTGCTAGTTGACGGGATACTTTTTGTATAAACAAACTGACAAACAACCCGACCCAACCTGTTTCCGACAAACTGTTTAAATCACCCAATACTTGCTGGAAAGATCCAGTGGCGAAAAATAAAAGCTGTGTGAGCTGTGTCAGGCCATTAATGGATTTTTTTCTTTGCGTCACTGGTTCTAAATCTTAATTATGTAGGTTACAAATTTGAAGAACTGCCTCCTTGGAAATTCTATACCTTACACGAAACTCTTCGCCATCATGTTTTAAAAATAAATTCACTCGGTCTGGGATTCGACGGCGAGGTAAATCTACTAAATAAGAATCAGATAATGACGAAAGACTGGTTAAAGACATCTTTCAATTACAGAAATGCATTCAAGTACTGTACAAAACACTAATGTTGCTCTTTAATGGATGCTTTTCGGCCCATTAAAATTAAAAAATCTGAAATGTCAAACTTAAAGTTCACCACCTGCTAATGGGCGCTAATGAAGTTACGTGCAACGTAAAAGTGTTTAAAATGGCCGGTTTCATTAGGTTTGACATTTCATTAGTTAAATTTAATGGAGCATTAAAATAAAATAAAAAATGGTTTTGTGCAATGATTTAATGCTACATTAGTGTTTAATGTAGTCTTTAAAATTTAAAGATCGTTTCTGCAACTTACACTCAGTTGCAGAAAGCTCACCATTAACACTTCATTACATAAAGCAGCATTATCGCTAATGAATTCATTACTTTAATGAAGTTGCACAAACAAATTTTAGATAGCATTAGACATTTTTAATGCCACTTTAGTTAAAGAAGACTTTAAACAATATTGCCAGGAACAAATTACCATATTGAACGAAAAGAGTGAACATTTGCGTTCTGTTATTATCCGTACGTACAAGTACACCACAATTTTAGCATAAAATAAAGTAAATTTAGTTGATTTATGTGTATTCAGTGTACTCTGTGGTTTAACCTAGTTTAAATAATCTGGTTTAAGGGGATGCGCTAAGGTAGCCCGCGAAATTCAAATTTACCAACGTTTTTTGCAATTTTTATACTTCTGATTCATATTCTAATGATTATAATTCTGTAAAGCCTTAAGGGTTATGGCCGAGAATCATAATTAGATCAACATACAACGTGTTACTGACCTGCAAATTACAAAAATCGTAATAAAATTTGAATTTCGCGGGCTACCTTAGCGCATCCCCCTTATTCTAATAATTTTAACATTTGTGCAGTCTAGAGCTTCTGCCACACGTGAAAATCCATCAATTTCATAAAAACCTTCTGCAACTCTACGTAGTTCTGTCCGGTCTGGCATTTTAATATAAAGGTGGCTTAATTTTGCTAGTTCACGGGATACTTTTTGTATAAACAAACTGACAAACAACCCGACCCAACCTGTTTCCGACAAACTGTTTAAATCACCCAATACTTGCTGGAAAGATCCAGTGGAGAAAAATCTCAAACATATTAAAAGCTGTGTGAGCTGTGTCAGGCCATTAATGGATTTTTTTCTTTGCGTCACTGGTTCTAAATCTTAATCAAGTAGGTTACAAATTTGAAGAACTGCCTCCTTGGAAATTCTATACCTTACACGAAACTCTTCTCCATCATGTTTTAAAAATAAATTCACTCGGTCTGGGATTCGACGGCGAGGTAAATCTACTAAATAAGAATCAGATAATGACGAAAGACTGGTTAAAGACATCTTTCAATTACAGAAATGCATTAAAGTACCGTAGAAAACACTAATGTTGCTCTTTAATGGATGCTTTTCGGCCCATTAAAATTAAAAAATCTGAAATGTCAAACTTATAGTTCACCACCTGCTAATGGGCGCTAATGAAGTTACGTGCAACGTAAAAGTGTTTAAAATGGCCGGTTTCATTAGGTTTGACATTTCATTAGTTAAATTATAATGGAGCATTAAAATAAAATAAAAAATGGTTTTCACTCAGTTGCAGAAAGCTCACCATTAACACTTCATTACATAAAGCAGCATTATCGCTAATGAATTCATTACTTTAATGAAGTTGCACAAACAAATTTTTGATAGCATTAGACATTTTTAATGCCACTTTAGTTAAAGAAGACTTTAAATAATATTGCCAGGAACAAATTACCATATTGAACGAAAAGAGTGAACATTTGCGTTCTGTTATTATCCGTACGTACAAGTACACCACAATTTTAGCATAAAATAAAGTAAATTTAGTTGATTTATGTGTATTCAGTGTACTCTGTGGTTTAATCTAGTTTAAATAATCTGGTTTAAGGGGATGCGCTAAGGTAGCCCGCGAAATTCAAATTTACCAACGTTTTTTGGTTTGGTCAACTTCTGATTCATATTCTAATGATTATAATTCTGTAAAGCCTTAAGGGTTATGGCCGCGAATCATAATTAGATCAACATACAACGTGTTACTGACCTGCAAATTACAAAAATCGTAATAAAATTTGAATTTCGCGGGCTACCTTAGCGCATCCCCCTTATTCTAATGATTTTAACATTTGTGCAGTCTAGAGCTTCTGCCACACGTGAAAATCCATCAATTTCATAAAAACCTTCTGCAACTCTACGTAGTTCTTTCCGGTCTGGCATTTTAATATAGAGGTGGCTTAATTTTGCTAGTTGACGGGATACTTTTTGTATAAACAAACTGACAAACAACCCGACCCAACCTGTTTCCGACAAACTGTTTAAATCACCCAATACTTGCTGGAAAGATCCAGTGGCGAAAAATAAAAGCTGTGTGAGCTGTGTCAGGCCATTAATGGATTTTTTTCTTTGCGTCACTGGTTCTAAATCTTAATTATGTAGGTTACAAATTTGAAGAACTGCCTCCTTGGAAATTCTATACCTTACACGAAACTCTTCGCCATCATGTTTTAAAAATAAATTCACTCGGTCTGGGATTCGACGGCGAGGTAAATCTACTAAATAAGAATCAGATAATGACGAAAGACTGGTTAAAGACATCTTTCAATTACAGAAATGCATTAAAGTACCGTAGAAAACACTAATGTTGCTCTTTAATGGATGCTTTTCGGCCCATTAAAATTAAAAAATCTGAAATGTCAAACTTAAAGTTCACCACCTGCTAATGGGCGCTAATGAAGTTACGTGCAACGTAAAAGTGTTTAAAATGGCCGGTTTCATTAGGTTTGACATTTCATTAGTTAAATTATAATGGAGCATTAAAATAAAATAAAAAATGGTTTTGTGCAATGATTTAATGCTACATTAGTGTTTAATGTAGTCTTTAAAATTTAAAGATCGTTTCTGCAACTGACACTCAGGTGCAGAAAGCTCACCATTAACACTTCATTACATAAAGCAACATTATCGCTAATGAATTCATTACTTTAATGAAGTTGCACAAACAAATTTTAGATAGCATTAGACATTTTTAATGCCACTTTAGTTAAAGAAGACTTTAAACAATATTGCCAGGAACAAATTACCATATTGAACGAAAAGAGTGAACATTTGCGTTCTGTTATTATCCGTACGTACAAGTACACCACAATTTTAGAATAAAATAAAGTAAATGTAGTTGATTTATGTGTATTCAGTGTACTCTGTGGTTTAATGTAGTTTAAATAATCTGGTTTAAGGGGGATGCGCTAAGGTAGCCCGCGAAATTCAAATTTACCAACGTTTTTTGCAATTTTTATACTTCTGATTCATATTCTAATGATTATAATTCTGTAAAGCCATATTGGTTATGGCCGCGAATCATAATTAGATCAACATACGTGTTACTGACCTGCAAATTGCAAAAAACGTAATAAAATTTGAATTTTGCGGGCTACTTTAGCGCATCCCCCTTAATCTAATAATTTTAACATGTGTGCAGTCTAGAGCTCCGGCCACACGTGGAAATCCATCAATTTCATAAAAACCTTCTGCAACTCTACGTAGTTCCGTCCGGTCTGGCATTTTAATATAGAGGTGGCTTAATTTTGCTAGCTCACGGGATACTTTTTGTATAAACAAACTGACAAACAACCCGACCCAACCTGTTTCCGACAAACTGTTGATTTATTTATGTTTATTAAATCACCCAATACCTACTTGCTGGAAAGATCCAGTGGCGAAAAATCTCGAACATATTAAAAGCTGTGTCAGGCCATTAATGGATTTATTTCTTTGCGTCACTGGTTCTAAATCTTAATCAAATAGGTTACAAATTTGAAGAACTGCCTCCTTGGAAATTCTATACTTTACACGAAACTCTTTTCCATCATGTTTTAAAAATGAATTCACTCGGTCTGGGATTCGACGGCGAGGTAAATCTACTAAATAAGAATCAGATAATGACGAAAGACTGGTTAAAGACATCTTTCAATTACAGAAATGCATTCAAGTACCGTAGAAAACACTAATGTTGCTCTTAATGGATGCTTTTCGGCCCATTAAAATTAAAAAATCTGAAATGTCAAACTTAAAGTTCACCACCTGCTAATGGGCGCTAATGAAGTTACGTGCAACGTAAAAGTGTTTAAAATTTTAAAGACTACATTAAACACTAATGTAGCATTAAATCATTGCACAAAACCATTTTTTATTTTATTTTAATGCTCCATTAAATTTAACTAATGAAATGTCAAACCTAATGAAACCGGCCATTTTAAACACTTTTACGTTGCACGTAACTTCATTAGCGCCCATTAGCAGGTGGTGAACTTTAAGTTTGACATTTCAGATTTTTTAATTTTAATGGGCCGAAAAGCATCCATTAAAGAGCAACATTAGTGTTTTCTACGGTACTTGAATGCATTTCTGTAATTGAAAGATGTCCTTAACGAGTCTTTCGTCATTATCTGATTCATATTTAGTAGATTTACCTCGCCGTCGAATCGCAGACAGAGTGAATTTATTTTTAAAACATGATGGAGAAGAGTTTCGTGTAAGGTATAGAATTTCCAAGGAGGCAGTTCTTCAAATTTGTAACCTACTTGATTATGATTTAGAACCAGTGACGCAAAGAAATAAATCCATTAATGGCCTGACACAGCTTTTAAAATGTTTGAGATTTTTCGCCACTGGATCTTTCCAGCAAGTATTGGGTGATTTAATAAATCGGGTTGTTTGTCAGTTTGTTTATACAAAAAGTATCCCGTGAACTAGCAAAATTAAGCCATCTCTATATTAAAATGCCATACCGGACGGAACTACGTAGAGTTGCAGAAGGTTTTTATGAAATTGATGGATTTTCACGTGTGGCAGGAGCTCTAGACTGCACACATGTTAAAATTATTAGAATAAGGGGGATGCGCTAAGGTAGCCCACGAAATTCTATTACTTTTTTTTGTAATTTGCAGGTCAGTAACACGTTGTATGTTGATCTAATTATGATTCGCGGCCATATCCAATATGGCTTTACAGAATTATAATCATTAGAATATGAATCAGAAGTATAAAATTTGCAAAACACGTTGGTAAATTTGAATTTCGCGGGCTACCTTAGCGCATCTACCTTAAACCAGATTATTTAAACTAGATTAAACCACAAAGTACACTGAATACACATAAATCAACTACATTTACTTTATTTTATGCTAAAATTGTGGTGTACTTGTACGTACGGATAATAACAGAACGCAAATGTTCACTCTTTTCGTTCAATATGGTAATTTGTTCCTGGCAATATTGTTAAAAGTCTTCTTTAACTAAAGTGGCATTAAAAATGTCTAATGCCATCTAAAATTTGTTTGTGCAACTTCATTAAAGTAATGAATTCATTAGCGATAATGCTGCTTTATGTAATGAAGTGTTAATGGTGAGCTTTCTGCAACTGAGTGTGAGTGTGAGTGTTTGTGCAATGATTTAATGCTACATTAGTGTTTAATGTAGTCTTTAAAATTTAAAGATCGTTTCTGCAACTGAGTGTGAGTGTATCATTGCTAGACATCGGCTATGGATTAGATCCTATCTAAATGCCAAAATATGCATGACAATTTACACTAAAAAAGGGTGAAATGTGCACAAAATATGCATAATCAAAATACAATTTATTATTCGAATTTATGTTTATTTTCACAATATATTTATATAGTACTAGCTACGCCCCTCGGTTTCACCCGCACAAGTCTCGATGCCGTGGGAATATAGGGATAAAAAGTAGCCTATATGTTAATCCAGGGTGTGAGCTACCTCGATACAAAATTTTATCAAGATTGATCCAGCCGTTTTTACGTGAAAGAGTAACAAGCATCCATCCATCCATCCATACTTACAAACTTTCGCTTTTGTATTAATAGGATACGAAGTAGGATATCAGTTGTAATTCTTGTGACAATAAACAATTAAATATTTTTCTAGATTTTATAGACCTTTGTGACGTTTGTCACTTATTACCAGCACACAGCAGCAGCAGCAGTTGTTAACTAGCAGCGCCCCGCGGTTTCACCCGCATAAGTTTCGATCCCGTGGGAATATCGGGATAAAAAATATTCTATCTGTTAATCCTGGTTATAAATTATATGATCTGTGTGCCAAATTTCATCTATACTCCGTCTCACGAAAGAAGTCCCGCGGAAATAAGTGGAACTAATTATTATTATACAAGTTAGAAATATTTCTACAATAACCCTCCACCTCAGACACCTTTCTCTATTTAATATTGTGCATTTTATTAACCAGTGGGCCATAATTACGATGTTGTTATATTAAAAAAAATATATATATGATTCCGTCGCATGCCTGCAGCGCCACGTCTGCGAGACTTCTTTCGTGAAACGGACTCTAAATCCGTTCTGTAGTTTTTGTGTGAAAGCGTAACAAACATCTATCCATCCTCACAATCTTTCGCATTTAAATTATTATTATTTTAGAACTATGATATCTCCTAAGATATTCATTGAAATCTTAAGATGTCAAGGACAATTTTGTACAAAATTAATAGGTATTTGTGATGAATAACGTATTTATTTGGATAAGGATTAATTGACTGTTTATAAATCAACTCAGCCTATCGCAGTCCACTGCTGGACATATGCCTCTCCAAGGCTGCGCAAAACAAAAAAAAAAAAAAAAAAAAATACCTTCGCAAATAATGCATTATTTTAGAACTGTTGCAAGTGGAGGTTGAATGGAAAGTCCCAGGTATTGTTTTTACTGTAGTTTTAGGGAAAAATATACAGACGGAATAATTACGTGCACACACACGATGGCGTCTCTTGAAAAAGGGGTAGAGGAAGTCGGTGTTGCCATACACCTAACCACAAATAATATTTTTAACATTGCAATACTTGTTATTTCACAACACCCTCCCTCATCACACTCAATTGCAGAAAGCTCACCATTAACACTTCATTACATAAAGCAGCATTATCGCTAATAAATTCATTACTTTAATGAAGTTGCACAAACAAATTTTAGATGGCATTAGACATTTTTAATGCCACTTTGAAGACTTTAAACAATATTGCCAGGAACAAATTACCATATTGAACGAAAAGAGTGAACATTTGCGTTCTGTTATTATCCGTACGTACGTACAAGTAAAGTCCATTTCACGAAAGAAGTCCCGCGGAATTAAGTGGAACTAATTATTATTATACAAGTTAGCAATGCCTGCAGCGCCACGTCGCGCCTCGTCTGCGGGACTTCTTTCGTGAAATGGACTTTACACCACAATTTTAGCATAAAATAAAGTAAATGTAGTTGATTTATGTGTATTCAGTGTACTCTGTGGTTTATTCTAGTCTGGTAAATCTGGTATAAGGTGGATGCGCTAAGGTAGCCCGCGAAATTCAAATTTACCAACGTTTTTTGCAAATTTTATACTTCTGATTCATATTCTAATGATTATAATTCTGTAAAGCCATATTGGTTATGGCCGCGAACCATAAGATTAGATCAACATACAACGTGTTACTGACCTGCAAATTACAAAATACGTAATAAAATTTGAATTTCGTGGGCTACCTTAGCGCATCCCCCTTATTCTAATAATTTTAACATCTGTGCAGTCTAGAGCTCCTGCCACACGTGGAAATCCATCAATTTCATAAAAACCTTCTGCAACTCTACGTAGTTCCGTCCAGTCTGGCATTTTAATATAGAGGTGGCTTAATTTTGCTAGTTCACGGGATACTTTTGTTATAAACAAACTGACAAACAACCCGAACCAACCTGTTTCCGACAAACTGTTGATTTATTTATGTTTATTAAATCACCCAATACTTGCTGGAAAGATCCAGTGGCGAAAAATCTCAAACATATTAAAAGCTGTGTCAGGCCATTAATGTATTTATTTCATTGCGTCACTTGTTCTAAATCTTAATCAAGTAGGTTACAAATTTGAAGAACTGCCTCCTTGGAAATTCTATACCTTACACGAAACTCTTCTCCATCATGTTTTAAAAATAAATTCACTCGGTCTGGGATTCGACGGCGAGGTAAATCTACTAAATAAGAATCAGATAATGACGAAAGACTGGTTAAAGACATCTTTCAATTACAGAAATGCATTCAAGTACCGTAGAAAACACTAATGTTGCTCTTTAGTGGATGCTTTTCTGCCCATTAAAATTAAAAAAATTGAAATGTCAAACTTAAAGTTCACCACCTGCTAATGGGCGCTAATGAAGTTATGTGCAACGTAAAAGTGTTTAAAATGGCCGGTTTCATTAGGTTTGACATTTCATTAGTTAAATTGAATGGAACATTAAAATAAAATAAAAAATGGTTTCCTGCAATGATTTAATGCTACATTAGTGTTTAATGTAGTCTTTAAAATTTAAAGATTGTTTCTGTAACTGAGTGCAAATGTTAAAACTATACAAATAATACAATATTGCTTTTAATGGAACAATAATTAAACAAAAACTAACACAATCCCAAACAATGTTAAAATTTTTCAAACTTTACTTTACCCAAAGGTTTATATATTTGAAGTTTATATATTTAAAGGTTTATATATCAGCCACTTAGTCATCTGTGCTGATGTAATATTAACACTTACACTATTATGATTTACCTTAACGCGTACAAAATTTACTTTAATATCCATATGTTTAATTTTATGATGAAATTGCGGATTTTTACAAAATTTAATTACAGACTGATTGTCTTCAAACAATTTCCCACAAATAGTTTTATCTTCAAAAATTTCAAAAAGATTTTTCAACCAACAAGCTTCGCTAACAGCTAAACTTTAAGCTACATATTCGGATTCGGTGGATGACAGAGCAACTCTAGTCTGTTTGCGAGAAACCCATGAAATTATACAACCATAAATTGGAAACACATAACCACCAGTTGACCGTCTATCAACTTTGTCACCTGCCCAATCGGAATCAACAAAACCAATAATATTCTTAATTTTACCTCTTTTAAAAACTAAGCTTATCTGTAAACTACCTTTTACATATCGTAGCACTCTCTTGATACTCGTAGCTACCCATAAATCATTACTAACACCATGAACTAACTAAAAAGACTTAATAATCGGACAGTATTCGAGTTATTTTCGTTATTATTTAAATCACCACTTAGAATTGACTTATTAGTACCATAATAGTCCTTGACTAAGTTTTTTTTTAAATACATCTTCCACAGAATCAAACATATTCTTTTTATTTATCAAAGATAGATTCTGGTAACACTATGTGGGTCTTTTTTTTTTTAATATTTTCCTTTTTTTTCTTTTTCTCAGTTAGTTTGAATGATGGTCTGGCAATTTGAGCACTTTATGTGGCGTAGGCCACCAAATGTCCTTTCTTTGGTATTGTTCGTCGAGTCGTTGGTTGAGCTGCACGAGGTTGACAAATGCTTGCACTGATTGGACAGGTCCACTCAAATTTGTGTGGTTCTTTCCTCAAAATACAATTTTAGACACGGATCTACATGGTACTCACCTACTCACATGATCTGACCAAGATTAGTTCTAGACTTTAAAAGAGACTTTGACCCCTGAGTTTGTTTCGCCATTTCTTCTCAGGTGTAGTCAGATAGGAAATTTCGACTACATCTAGCTCATATTTAAATTTTTAATATGTCGTGTAATAGTGATTCTGATATCCTATTTTACAGAATAAACGATTTCGTTTCATTTCATTTCTTTTCAACTTGGAGGTCTGTATACGCATACTGTAACGTACTTATTAAGCTCAACACAGGACAATTCAATGGTGCCCGGGTGTCACCACTGTGTGGATCGCCCGGAGGACACGGTGGAGCATACGGTGGAGGTCTGCCCGGCTTGGGTGGAACACCGCCGTGTCCTCACGGATGCGATCGGCGGCGGCGATCTTTCGCGGCCGGCCATGGTTCGAAGCGAGAGTGCATGCGAGGCCGTCACCTCCTTCTGTGAAGCAGTAATGCTCGCGAAGGAGGAGGCGGAACGCGTGAGGGAGAGACAAGGTTCGCGCCCACGCGCCCCTAGTCGCCGCAGGAGACGCCCCGAGCGTCGGGAGTCGCAAGCGCCGACTTCTGGCCACCGTAGGCGCGGGCTTGCGGACGGTGAGCGATGGGTAGCTCGCCGTTCGATAAGGACCAGGCCCGGGTCGACGGCGCGTTGTGTTCCACGCGCGCCTCAAAGAGATGTCAGCACCACTGACGGGGTCCGTTAGGACCAATGCCTGCCAGGGTTGCGAGTTTGTCCGAAAGGGATATCGTGGCGCTGCACTGGCACACAGGCAGCAACGGAAGGAACACGGGTGGGTTTTAGTCAGTAAAAGTCTGACACCCGTTTCGCCCAGAGCGGGAGAAGTTATTTGATAATTTACCACCCAAAAAAAAAAGGAAAATTCACTGGTGTGTTCAACCGACCGACAGCCCGATGATGTCTTTCCGTTCTTTCGATATAATAGAATTTTTAATTAATTAATGCTCCGCCATGTATCATACGTTTTCGGCTAAAATGGCTAACTACACAATCATTTTCATAACTACTTGATGATCTTATAACCAATGTTCTGATAAACAAATGACATCAAACTTGGTGGGTATTTTCTAAAAACAATTCTATTTCCAGTAATTTGGAAGAGCAACCTTGGATATTTTGATTATATAATTTATTTTAAAGTACGTATGATGCTCTCCCTTTAGTTTTTTTCTTATGAGTTATATTGCCAGAAGATACCTTTTTATTATTTTCTACCAATAATAATTGGTTATTTCAAGGGGTAACTTCTGTTGTCTTACTGTCTAGTTTAAAGAATTATCCGGAGTGATTTCCACAACTACAACTGAAGAGTCTAGAATGCCTGTATGAGTTCCAGCAGGAAGAGAATACCATATCTGACTGGTAGTGGCCACTGGTAGTAACTGACATTAGAATATTTATAAAGCCAACATCGCTGGGCTAGACAGATGATGATGGTGGCAGGACTTCACTGGACTAGCTTTACCAAAAAACACACCGACTACCTACTAGTATTCGCTTTAAAAAATGTACGACTAGGTATATCTAAGTACTTAGATACAATCTCCGTGGCTTTGTCTACATCAATCTAGTATTGTGTACCTATTGTAAGTAAGTATATATATCTATCTACGATGTTGATTCTACATTATGCACCAACTTTTATACTGTCCGATTGCCCTCTCTAATATTGTTTTGTTATAAAAAATGAAGTGCCGTGACGCCGCCGCCGCAGTACGTCGGCCAGACAATGATAGGGGTCGCGTGACCCGCACCGCATCACATCAAAGCAGTTTAAAAGCGCAAGGGAGACTATGTAGGTACCTACTCATTTACTAGTGACCCGCAACTTCATAAACCATATACCTATATGCTCATCAGATGTAAGTCTGGTTATGGTATTACACGAGAGTTATTCACATAAGGAACTACAATTTGAGGTATTAAAAAAGTTTTAGATAGGTAGGTAGGTAATCATTGATATTAATCCCCACGGCAACTGTGTAAGGTATTAGATACCTAGATACCAACCCACCGCTGCTTCGTTAGTGATTCGTTATTTTTGAATTAGGTAGGTACTAAATCATCTATCTACAGGGCTATGCCACCGCCAAATATGGCGAAATAGTATATATCAAATAATGACAAACATGTATTGTTTGAGACTGTTATTGGTGCTATTATTGTTTGTGAAGCAAGAAGCGGATTTAGCAATAGCTGTCCGCAAGTTTGTCTATCAGAAGGATATGTCGGAATATTGCCGCCGGCGCGTCATGCCTTCAGTGTTCCTCGGTAGACAAGTCATCGATGCTTACTCACAAATACTGCACTTCTCGCGATTGGAACTGCCCTATAGTTGCTTTATTAGTATTAGGTTTGTATAAAATGCAAGTATATATTCTCAGTAAGTGAATGTTGATGCGTCGAATTTTTCTTGTAGGTAGTTTCGCGAGTTATAATTTTAATCTCATGCATGTCATAGGGGCCGGGTGAGCCTATCGCTATTAACTGGGGATAAAACCCAGATTCCAGTCTGCTACGTTACTGATCTAACTTAGGATGGGCCAGCAGCCAATGATCAGTAGTCGCGCTGTCGATCACTAGACGCAACGAGGCAGACATTTGAATAAATAATAATATTTACATGATTGACAGGACAGAATCAGGCAGTAACATAATATTGGTGATTCAGCTCATGTCTGACAAGAGCTTGATAGACTCCTGTCGTGACAGTAAACATCAGTTGCTGGTGTACGAAATAGGGGAGACCTTCGGCGGGTACTGGGGCGCCTTGCCGGATAATGTGATGAAGCCGGAACCAACCACAAATGAGAACCGGTATACTTTGAAAACAACACAGCCACCGACCACCACTACTACTACCAGGAGGTACTTGGGAGATAGATATCTAATAATAATGATTATCCAATAAAAGTATAAGAATAAAAATAATAATTGAATAAATCCCTACTGCAACTAAAAAGTCCAAACAGGCTCACTTTTCAGGCAGTCCGATGCAGTTGGTGGCATCAAATTTAAGATTGAACTGTCACCAATTGGATAGGATTTTGAAAGAGGCTTTTGATTGTCCAGCTCAGTTGACATTATCGCATTCAGAATCAGCAATGACGGCATAGTCAAGGCATTATACCTAATGTTAATTCTCCTCCTTAAAGAACTACTCGACGGAGGACAACGCCTTCTACAACGGAGAATTTTGAGGACGCGTTGACGAAGTCTGTCAATCAGGTAGATGACATGGTCGTGGAGTTGCCGCTAGTCAACGTGTCTGCTATCCTGGTGCCCGACGACCTACCCAGCGACATTTTAATTGATGACGAGGAGTCTTTTGATACTATGACTGACGTTAAACCTAAGTAATTATTATCATAACAATTTAATAGCGTCTTTATTTAGCACTGAGTGGTCTGTAGTACTTAACACTTACCTAAACTAATGCTTGAACTACGAAAACTGTCATTAGTTCTCGTAGTTCAAGTGATAGGTAATTTACTACTGACCTGCGGTTGATCGAACGGAATAAGTCAGTCATGCTGTTACCAATTTCGACATATACCGCCTCAGGGGGAGGATATCAATAAGACTTCTCTGCTCAAGAAAAGCGCTTGGGACTAAGGTAAACGCAGCTATACATAACCAATTTTAAAATCGATGGCAATTATTAAGGGTTGGCGGTTGCTTTCATACTTACTTTTTATCTATGAATGTACCAATACCTGTGTGTGTATGTAAACTTTATATTTACCTTAAATTATTAAAAAAATAAGATCATCTTAGAAAACTTAATTAGTTAAGTAAAAAAGTCGATCGTTGCTATTGTGAAATCGTTAGCTATTAACGATATTTATAAAGCTATTACAGAGTGTAAGGACTGGATACAATTTTTAACTAGGTACATTATTTTCATTTTAAGTTTTATTTACAACTAGCTAAACCCCGTGGTTTCACCCGCGTAAGTCTCGACCCCGTGGGAATATCGGGATAAAAAGTAGCCTATATGTTAATCCAGGGTGTCAGCTACCTCCATACAAAATTTTATCAAAATCGGTCCAGCCGTTTGAGCGTGAAGAAGTAACAAACATCTATCCATCCATACTTAGAAACTTTCGCGTTTATATTATTAGTAGGATAGGATAGGATTTAGGTACATTTATGTTCTTGAAAGCTTGAATCCTCCACAAGCTTTATATTCGTGGTTTCAGTAAAAAAAACACGATAGTATGTGATCTAATGTGATCGCAATGCGTAGGAACTACCACTCCTTGGGTAAAGGGAAGAGATCGTACAGAAATGTGGCAGACCTTCTTTGCCACATTTCTAATGCCTTAATGGGCAAACTATACGGCCAGCGAAGACCTGGCGAAGTGCAATACAGCGCGGTTATCACTGCCAAACAAATATGAACATTGCGGTTCTTAAAATAATGTCGAAAATAAATAAACCTGCGCACGCAGCTGCAACCGGCGAAATTCAAATTTTCTTACGTTTTTTTGCAATTTGCAGGTCAGTGTCAGGTTGTATCTTGATCAAAATATGATTCGCGACTATAGCAGATATACATTTATAGAATTAGAATCATTTATATATCTCTCAAGTTAGATTTGGTCCCCATTTGTGTTATGGTTTCATGAAAAATCAAGCATAATCAGCCTATAATGTTCCCACTGTTGGGACACAGGCCTCCTCTCTTCGAGAGGGTCTGGGGTGTAATCCACCACGCGGGCCCAGTGCGGGTTGGTAGATGTCACAAGTCTTCGAATTGTTGGTTCTAGGACATGCCGGTTTCCTCACGATGTTTTCCTTCAGCGTTTTGAGAGCAGTGGTGATAAAATTATTTATACAAAGTAAAGCGCCTGCCTGAGTTCGAACCCACGACCTATGACTCGTAAGTCGGGGCCGTTACCACTGGGCCACCACTGCTCTCTGCCTGCTGAAAAAGTCAAGCGATTTTCTCCAAATATAACATATAATATACAGGGATCCTTCTTTTAAAACCATATTATGAAATAGGTAGGTCTTTTATTAAAGTTGTAATCGCTATTTCACGAGAAATTGGCTTTTGACTGTTGCGTAATTATAAAGTATTTTTGCTCGTGACTGTACCTACATTTAAGAAGATATTTCCATTCGTGAAGGATATACTTAGATGAACAATTAGAACAAAAATGAACATATAGGTCTATACAGCATAATAATATATCAGAAAAGTGTGGTCACGTATTCTAAGGGTCCACACCCTTAAATATCACCATACCAAATATTCAACCGTAAGTATTAAAGATTTTTATGGGACAGTTGATAACTTTTTCGCGATTACGATGTTGGCCCTGGCACACAGGCATTTGAAGGAACACGGTGGGTTTTAGTCAGTAAAAGTCTGACACTCCCTCGCGCTCCGCCCAGAGCGGGAGAAGTTATCTGATGATTATTCACCCAAAAAAAAAAAAAAATGGTCGCATGGAGAAAGTTGTTCAGTTTGATGGTCTGTACGGGCAGTGCTCTGCATTACCTGACCCCTCTTACAAAGGAGAAGAGGAGAAGGGGGGTTGGGTTATGCAGGTCACTGACTGTACCTACCACACCCTTAAATTGATTTGATTTGATGGCAATCTAAATAGATTCGGCACGGTCGGTCAGTAGGACGTTCGTCAGTCTGAAATGTTTAATAGGCCTGGTGAAAGCTACAAGACGAAGGTTCTGCCTCTGGTGCAGTTCGCGATATCAGACGAGGTGAGCGGGCGGCGCACTAGCGACGGAGACGAGACTGGCGCTTCGCGGTACGAGGTCGACCTGAATGCTGACCTGTTCACACCAGACGCCAGGTGATGTTGTACTATATTATGGTTTTGTTCTTCCCCCCAAAGGGGGGGGTTTGCCATAATCGCCACGCTTGACAGGCGGGTTGGCGATTAAAATCAAAATCTCAAGTATTTTATTTCACATAACGTCAGAAGTCATAAGCTAGGTGCACGGTTCCAATTGGTCGTTTCCTATGGAGAAGAGCCGGCAAGAAACTCCACGGTTACTCTTTTAAATCACAGTATGGTGTTAAAATGCATAGAGAATGCTGCTGTCCAATCTCTAGTAATTCCATTAATCACCTTTTACGATACCCAAGGGAAGAAATAGGATGGTGCTATTCTTTACGTCCGGCACCACAAAGCACACTGTGGATATAGGCAGACGAAAAGCAGCTGTAGTTGGTTGATCTCGAATAGGGTTGACTTGGCTGTGCCGACTTCTTGGCTGACAGCTATTAGTTATGATCATTTTTTTGCTCACTTTTGTTAGATACCTTCTTTATGAATTAGTGGACTTTTTAGAAATGGATTGGGTACTATAGTTTTCTTGTTAAATTATTGGTAGAATCCGACGGCCTTAAAAAGCCGACGGACAGACTGGATGCCGAAAGGCGGAGAAATGGGTGTGGCGTAACGTAAAGAAACTTGGTAGAACCTGTTCATTAAAAAATCTCTCAAATGTTTCAGATTATCATATCCGCTACTGCGCCTGTATCCTAGGAGTAAACAACGTGGGAAATATAAATACAATGTTAACAGCAGACTCGATTTTAAGAAAAACAAGAAGTTAATGGCTGAAAAGGAAAATTTATTCTATAAGACGTAATTATTTATACCACCTACATATCTACGTCTACTTTTTATTTACTTGAATTTAACAGAGATACTTACCTATAGGCTCCCTATATTATGTTTCCAGGCCACAGGCTCCGCATGAACAACCCTCATTAGTCACACAACCAAGCGACTTATTATTAAACAGCAAGAAAGAAACAGAACAAGCTTCAAATCCCTTTGAAATAGTGGATGCCATCTTAAAAAACCTCAGTAAAACTAAAGACGAAAATCCAAAAACGAATATTAGAATTGACAAAGACGTTGCAAATCTGTTGCAAGGTCTTGCTAAAATAGGACATAATGAAAGTGGTTAGTATAATTTATTGGCGGGACATTCTCTTGTATCATCATTTCAGCCGAAAGACGTCCACTGCGGACATAGGCCTCCCTCAACATTGGGGGGGGGGGGGGGGTTCCTTAATCGCCACGCTTGGCAGGCGGGTTGGCGATCGCAGTATGGTGTTAAAATGCATAGAGAACGCTACTGCCCATTCTCTAGAAAGACCCTTAGTCGCCTTTTACGACACCCACGGGAAGAAAAAGGGCGATGCTATTCTTTACGTCCGGCACCACACGGAACACATGTCTTGTATCGTATATACTTGTTTTTCTCATGAAAATTCACAAACAAATCAGGATAAGGCATTATGTGGTGTAGATTATGTAACTGCTAAGATTAAAGGAAGAGTTCAAGGCTTTTACTACTTATTAGGGTTGATTTGATCATAACATAACATTTATACAATCGAATCGTATCATGTACCGTGTGACGTAAAGAATAGCATCATCCTATTTCTTCCCGTGGGTGTCGTAAAAGGCGACTAAGGGACTTACTGGAGAATGGGCAGCAGCGATCTCTATGCATTTTAACACTATACTGCGATCGCCAACCCACCTGCCAAGCGTGGCGATTATGGCAAACCGTCCTTGGACCCTCAGTGGACGTCTTTCGGCTGAAATGATGATGATGAATCAAATCGAGAGTCCAGGCTGTTACAGAGAATTTGCTAATTGAAGAACTACTTTCCGGGAATCGAACCCAGAACCATAGGAGGTACTATAGATATATCATACCACACTCATAGGACATCCTATGATCGTGTAAATTTTCAAAATAAATGAATCACATGTTGGATTTTATTGAAATTAGCCATGCAGTTAATTCATCGCTTTACGCGATGAATTAACTCACAGATTATTATATTAATACCTAATGTGTCCGTTCATTCACACGAAGTTCATACGTACTTACATTAGGTAGATTCACTCATAATATGAATGACTTTTTAATTGATACAGTCATTCTTGTAATATCTGCTGGCACCAGTTAGCACTTACTCATTTTGTTGGTACTGGTACCTAATTGGTGTTACTACATAGATTATTTAGGTTTAGGTTCACCAGGGTCCCACATCTCATACCTTTCTACCATTATTATTTTTCCTCGGTGAATTTTATTGATTTTCCCTACTATATTTTCCTTTCTCTGAATGATTATTTAGAACCGTAAATCATTTCTTCCAATTACACAATGGAAAGCGTGAAAGGAAAAAAAAAACAAATGTACGGTAGGTACATTAGGTATACCTTCTTCTTTTTTTTTTGTTCCCCGGGTGGCTAATCCTCATGGATGTCCTCCGGTGTCTGTCAGACTCTTACTGACTAAAAACCACCCCGGTGTTTCCTTCCCACACTTGCACCGGGGATCATGGGAACAAATGCGACTTCCGCGATCCTCGGCTGGTGCCGGCTCGGCTCAGGCCACCTACCTCACGTATGGGGGAGGGGGGGGGGTAAGGGTTTTGACCCCACCCGACACTAGGTATACCTTCTCTAGAAGTCTAGTCTCGACGAATCCCTGTCGAGTTATCACAAGTTCTGACTGCATCCGTACAAAACAGACCTTACTTACTTACAAATATATTATGTAGTGTAGATAGCAACTCGCTCGACCTTCTCTATGGATTAAGATAATAGAGATGAATATAAAAACACGAATCTTTCGTATTCTGCAGTGTTCTTAGTGCCAAATACTTCATGGTACACGCGACGCCCCGCGAGCACGACTCGGCTCATCTCTACCAAGTACAGAACCGACTCCATCACTTGGAGACAACCGTCTGCCAACTACAGGTATCTTCTTCACTCGTGTTGCCGCGAGTAATACCTATAACAAGAATAGCCTCGCAGCAGTGTGGTGAAAAGATTCAGGGAATCTGTTTTTCTAGGGATGTCGTATGTTGGAAGATTTAGGATAGGGGAATATGTATGTGTGAATATGTTAGGACGAGGATTTTAACTCTCGTATTGGCTGCCCCATAAAAACTTTTAACTGGTCAGTAGCATATCCACCTTGGGTGTTGGGTCCCTAGCCATTATACCATTTTTTATGCCTGAATTTGGGTCAATACCCAAACTCAGGCATAAAAAGTGTTATAATGGCTAAATGTTATAGAGTACTTAATACCTATAACAAGAATAGCCTCGCGGTGTGGTGATAAAATTCAGGGAATCTGTTTTTCTAGGGATGTCGTAAGTTGGAAGACTTAGGATAAGGGAAAATGTAGGTATGTGTGAATATGTTAGGACGAGGATTTTAACTCGTATTGGCTGCCCCGTAAAAACTTTTAACTGGTCAGTAGCATATCCACCTTGGGTGTTGGGTCCCTAGCCATTATAACATTTTTTATGCCTGAATTTGGGTATTGTTTAAATCAAAAACAAAACATTAAAAAACTATAGTTTATTTCATAAAATCTTGCACAAAATATTTCCAGAACAAATTATCTAGAACAAGAAGATACATCAAATGCGGAGGATTTGGCACTAGACACCAATAAATCGTCCAATTCAAGGCAGACTATGAATAACAATGATTCTGTGATCATTGACGTTGAAAGGAGTGGACCTCTACTGCCCCCAGATTTAGATGTCGACCGAGTTATATTAAACGGTATCTATTTATTGAGTCATAATAAATTACCAAGTTTTTACATAGTAATGTATAACGGGCTGGTGGCCGCAACTCTATTGCATGCTGTCCAAGCGCGTATTTTGCGTAGTCGATCGGAAGTATTTGCGTAATCGATTTACAACTAGCTCTCATTATTCAATGTTTTCACACCATTTTGTTCATAGACAACATTAAAAAAACCGGCCAAGTGCAAGTCGGACTCGCGCACGAAGGGTTCCGTACAATTATTTATAAAAACGGCAAAAAAAACACGTTTGTTGTATGCGAGCCCCCCTTAAATATTTGTTTTATTTTAATTTAATTATTTATTTTCAATGTGAAAATATAACTAAAGATTCTGTGAATATTTCAACCGTCTACCTGTTGCCGTTATCAATATCGAGCAAAAACGAGCAAAAAAAATCACGTTTGTTGTATGGAAGGGGCTTAAATATTTATTTTATTCTGATTTTTATAGCGTTGTATTTTTTGTTATAGCGACATCATCTGTGAAAATTTCAACTGTCTAACTATCACGGTTCATGAAATACAGCCTGTTGACAGACGGACAGACAGAAAGACGGCGGAGCCTTAGTAATAGGGTTCCCGTTTTACCCTTTGGGTACGGAACCCTAAAAAACAATTCAACAATTCAATTAAAGTAAATAATATTATAAATAACATAACATCATGTCTGTATTCCCTGAAGTGTGAAGCAGAGGTGTGCATACCTTAGGTAAGCTAATATACTTACAAAATAGACATGTAGTGTTACCTTAATTTAACAAAAGAAAAATAAAATACATCTTCATTTCACAAGTTACTAAGAATAAAATCTGTTTAATTTCAGTTAAACAACAAAATAATGCGGCGAAAAGTATAATAATTACTGATCCAGATACGTTGCCCTCAGAAGTGAGTGGCACTACCACTACTGCTACTACATCTGAAACGTATGTTTTTTTTTGTGTCATCTGAAAAATATAGAAAGTTAAATCATTTTTCCAAAATTATTCAAATGCACAATCTTTATACAACGTGTTTTTTTTGATATCCCATAACTCTAGGGTATGATTGAGGCCATATCAAAGAATCAACTGGCATATGAGTTATGTTCCAATCCTTCGTTATTTTTTTTTTTTCATTTTTCATGCAAAATAATTCGGCAAAGTCACGATTATTAATGTAAAACACCCTTACGTGAAATATGACAACGTCGACAAGGTAGCTTTCCCTTCACTAGCTGCCGCCGCCGCGCCGCCGGGAAGCCCCGATACCAACATACCTACATATTTTATTTTACTACACTACTGCGTAGTTTGGCAACCTCGCAAAAGTAAAGATTCGTCATACTGGTGACAATTTTTGACCTAATTTAATTATGATTGATGATATCTCCGAAACGATGCATTTTTGGACCACCTATTCTAGGAGTTTTAGTATTATTTTTACCTACAGAATATAACCCTAGAGTTATGGGATATAAAAAAAAACAGGTTGTATAGAGAGGAAGTGTTTTTACTTGACCATCTAACAGTGTTACTGAATGAACTCCGCCGAAAACAATGAGCCTGCGTTTAGATAATATGAGGCGAACTTAATTGTGTATTTTGGAGATACCTACAATACAACTATGGCAAGTCCCTATTCCGAATTCAGCCACCCAGGTATGACGGGAATTTGTGTATATATTTTTATCGAAAATGCTTATGCTTAAAGTATGTGTCTACCCAAACATAGGTCTGAACACTGAATATCATATCACCCACATGGAACGGATAAAAAAACTTTTCACTTCAAAATAAAAAATAACCGACTTCCAAAAACACTGGAATTCCCGATACAGGGCCGTTAATTGTTGAGGATTCGGTCGCCCGATGGTTAACGAGTGGATGTGTGTCGAGCCCGCATAGTTTTCTTGACTTACAATTTTTGTGATTGGTCGAAACTAGTGATTTGCAATTCCTTGTTACTCACGTGGAGTTCATACCTGTTTGTACCGCCCAGTAGGCGGTCCCAGAAAGGGATGCAAATATTTCTAATAATTCTGACATTTTTGAGTGACTGTGATTTGCCGGGATTTGAACTTGCAACGCGGCGTAGTCGGATACTGACGACTCGTGCGCGTAGCCATTGCGCCACCGAACCAGTAGCGGAGATGTTTGAAATAGCTCTGCCGTACGACCGACGCGGCGACGACGTCATCCGCAAGTGCTACGACGTGCTACGAGGCCTCTGCGGGTTGTGTATCGGCTACGCCAGCCGCCTACGACGCGCGACGACGGTAAAGTCCATTTCACGAAAGAAGTCCCGCGGAAATAAGTGGAACTAATTATTATTATACGCTAAGTTAGCAACATTCCTAAAATAACCCATGCCTGCAGCGCCACGTCTGCGGGACTTCTTTCGTGAAATGGACTTTACTGCGTGGCGGATCGTTGCTCGGTCGCTTATTGAGAAACAACTGCGAGTGAACAAAATAAACACAAATTGCATCAAGACAGATAAGTTAACAACTATTTTGATCACCTAATATGGCTGGTGTCCAGCAAACTCCTCCGAATTAAAAAAAAATTAACCTGACTCAGACTCAGTCTGAACCGGACATCAACTCGGCGATCGCGATAAGTGAATATGTTTCAAATAGAAATAAACGCCCGAGACCTGAATATTCGCCTCAGTCTCAAGGTCAACAGGATGTTCAAGACCAAATTGCAAGTTGGGAAAAAGAACAAGATACCCGTATCACTAAGTTGTTAGAAAATCTAACCGCCTTTATGGCTAAATTAGTAACAGACATAAGTGAGATAAAAGCCCAAAACATGAAAATACAGGAATCTAACGCGGAAATCTGCAAAACCAATACCGGGATCGAGCGTTCAATGTCGTTTATGAACCAACAGTTTGAAGATTTAAAATAAGAGGTGGAAGATCTCAAAAAAGAGCGTCAGGAATAGCGAGGCTACATAGAGAATCTAGAGAGGAAGATTGTTGATCTCCAACATAAGTCACGGTCGTCGGGAATCGAACTTAGAAAGATTCCACAGACAGACACCGAGAGTACATCCGAATTAATAAAAACAGTCTGTTGTATAGGCAAACTAGTAGGAGTCCCTGTATCTGAACTCGAAATCCGTGACGTATATCGCCTCCCAGGGAAACCCACTACAGGCACGGCGGTGCCCACCTTGCGCCCAGTCATCGCTGAATTTGCAACTGTGCGCACTAAAAAAAACCTGCTATCCGCTATCCGTTCTTACAACAACAGTAAGGAATCAAAAGAGAAAAAATTAAACACTGAACTGATCGGAATACCTGGAAAGCGGCAGGCGGTATACGTCGCCGAACAGTTGCCTCCTAGCTCCAAAAAGTTATTCTACCTAGCACGGGAGTTTGCAAAGAATAACAGTTACACGTTCTGTTGGATAAGCAATGGAAACATCTTCCTTCGCAAACAAATGGGCAATAAACAGCTGCTAATCAAGTCAGAGAAGAGTCTTCAAGATCTCGTGAGCATAAAAATGTGACTATTTCAACTTCAACCCATGCTTAAATTGTTACTTAGAGACCTTACTTTACTCATATTAATCTTTGTTAGCCTTGTGTGCACACTAATTTTCATTTTAATATTATTGCAACACTACGCAGTTTGTACACTACTAAGCATATTTCACTTGATAAATAACCCTAATTACACATTAAACATGAATATAACACACACATATACGAGTACTACATTATATCTACAAAAAAGCGATTTTATCCTACAATATCAAATAAGAGAATAAACATCCAGCGCCTGCGGATGGTCTCACCTTCCCCGACCCCCCCCCCCCTCCTGCCCGATCCGGATTCAACTCCTTTTAATATTACTGCCCCCCAGCTGATTGCAGCCGTGAGCTCCTTCCAAAGTGGTTCCGCTGGCGGCCTCGACGGCCTGACTCCTCAGCATTTAAAAGATTTATTGAGTTCAGGCGCCGGGGAAGCTGGTGAGTCGCTTTTGAAGGAGCTTGCGGCTCTAATTAACCTGATGCTCAACGGCGGTGTGAATGATGCCGTCGTCGATGTCTTGTACGGGGCCAACTTATGTGCCCTTCGCAAGAAGGACGGCGGTATTCGTCCCATTGCCGTTGGGTGCACCTACACTCGTACGGCAGCCAAAATATGCTGCAAATTGTACAGCGAAACTCTGACCAACAAGTTCCAGCCCCTTCAGCTTGGCTTTGGTTCCAAAGGAGGCTGCGAGGCTGCCGTACATGCCCTTTCCAGTTTTTTACATGCCCGTAAAGGTGAGGTCATCCTCAAGGTTGACGTCAAGAATGCCTTCAACTCCGTTAACAGGGACACTTTGTTGGCTGAAGTAAAAAAGGTGTTACCAGAAATATATGGCTTTATGTGGCAGTGCTATAGACACCCATCAAAATTATTATATAAAGATCACGTTTTAGAATCTGCAGTCGGATGCCAACAAGGTGACCCTCTTGGGCCAGTCATTTTCAGTTTAGCTATTCATCCCATTATACAACAAGTAAATTCAAAATTGAATGTGTGGTATTTAGATGATGGAACACTGGGAGGTGACGTAGACACCGTTCTAAAAGATCTTCAATTCCTAAAGCAGCAGTTCCAATCCATAGGCCTTGACCTCAACAACTCCAAATGTGAAATTTACCTTTGTGACAATACTGACAGACAATCGACTATACAAAAATTCAATTTAGTAGCCCCAGATATCAAAGTTTTGGAAAATAGTTCACTGCACCTCCTAGGTTCCCCAATTTTAGAGGACAGTTTTTCACCATTCATCGAGGAAAAAATTAAACATTTCATCGATATTTCGAATAAACTTTCTAAAATTAATTTACACTCGGCATTCACCCTTATCAGATATTGTTGTTTCGGTCCAAATTTTATGTATTTTCTCCGCTCTTCCTCTTTATGGAAGCAGCCACACCTTTTAGACAAAATTGATCTTATTATTCGAAGTACTCTTACTTCCATTTTAAATGTGGCATTAGACGACCGAGCGTGGCTGCAAGCCACACTACCCATTCGTTTTGGTGGGCTCGGCGTCCGCAAAATTTCTAGTGTAAGCCTACCGGCGCCGGCGTTCCTGTCCTCGGTCCACAGCACTGAAAAGTTAATCAAAAGAATTTTAGCCTTTTCTCAGGTTGACTCTGAAGTGCCGTGTTTGACCGATGCTATGAACGCCTGGAAAGTGGCTTGCCCGGATACGGTTCGCCCGAGAACCCATCTTCCCAGAGACAGTGGGATGAGCCGCTCTGCAGGTTGGTACGGAATAAACTTATTAATACGTCCACCAATACTGCCGAGCGTGCCCGCCTGCTGGCTGTGGGTGAATGGGAGTCGGGCCTCTGGCTTCAGGCACTACCGTCACCCAACATTGGCACCATGCTGGGTGACATCACATTCCGGCTCGCTACGTGTTTGCGTCTGGGCGCTCCTTGCGGGGCTCCACATCGCTGTCAATGCGGTGAAGAAGTCGACTGCCTAGGACACAACGGCCTATCTTGTAGCAAGAGCGCTGGTCGGATGGCACGTCATGCTAGCATTAACGACATCATCCGTCGGGCTCTTGTCACCGCCGGGGTGCCAGCTGTTTTAGAACCCAATGGCCTGGCACGCGACGATGGGAAGAGGCCAGACGGAATGACCATAATGCCGTGGAAGTTGGGTAGGCCTTTGGTGTGGGATGCAACCTGTGTCGACACCCTCGCGCCATCCCATCTTCCTAGCACGACGGGCTGTACGGAGCGGCAGCTACAGGAGCAGAAAACCTCAAACGGCGCAAATATAACAACCTTATTGGGAGTTATATGTTTGAGCCGTTTGGGGTTGAAACGCTAGGGCCTTGGGGTCCGAGTGCTCATCGAGTTTTTCAGGACATCGCCAAGCGGTTGGTCGACTCTTCATGCGACCAGAGGGCTGGTCTATTTTTAGCCCAAAGAATCAGCATTGCCATCCAACGTGGCAATGCTGCCAGCCTTTTGGGCACCTTTCCCATTGACAGCGATGCGGACGAATTTTTTGATCCCCAATGAGCTTTCCTCCCCCCCCCCCCCCCCTTTATTATTTTATTCTGTTTTATTTTAAACTTGTACATACTATATATATTTTACTGTATATTTTAATTAAGGTTTCAATAATAAAATTATCTTTTATCGGAACAATATCAAATAAATTAATAAAAATTTTAATTTGTGGAAGCTTGTAAATGGCAATTGTAAGCGCTATTGTACATAACTTAGCTTAACTGATATTAGACTGTAAGCTTTCCGAAGAATAAATAAATAAACAAATAAATGGAATATCATACTCAATGATTCCTCTTTTGGTGTTAATAATAAACTCCAATGGCAAATATAAATAGTATACTCGTAAATCATGAACTTGACTACCTCAACCTCGAAAACTCTTTCTCTTGTGATCCGCACGAGTGCGTAAAATATATGAATGCATCTGACAGTAGCATAAAACTATTCCACATAAATATACGTAGCGTTAGTAAAAATTTCGATAGTCTTATAGCATTTTTAAGTTTAACCGACATTGATTTTGATATTCATGTTTTAACCGAATGTTGGCTGAGTAAAGTGAATAATCTCCCAGTACTTAACGGATACCAACCACATGCTACTCAAAACGATGGGGTAATAATCTTTACAAAACTTGGGTTTGTAAAGATTATTGTATTATTATTATTATATTGAGTTCTTTATTTTTCTTCTCATTTCAGAGAGTTTTACAACCTTACCCACGGGCCAGAGCCAAGTGGGTAAGGGGAAATTTAAATTGAAAAGGTGGATGATATTGTAGAAGAAGTCAGGAACTTTCGGGTGATGCGACAGGTGTTGAGAATGGTGGCTTTTTGGAGCATGTAAAGTGTGTGAGAAGGCATGTGTAGAGTGTTAAGACTTTGTGTGAGAACCTTCGGCACTACACCGGTAGATGAGAGTACTACAGGGACGATATGTACGGTATGTGCTTTCCATTGGGTTTTTATTTCTATGGCGAGGTCTTGGTACTTACTAAGTTTTTCGGATATTGTAGTTTGGATGTTGTGCGAGTTAGGTATAGCTATATCTATCAAGTAAAAAGTTTTATTTATTTTGTCGTGAACAGTGATATCAGGTCTATTGTAATGTATAGTTTTGTCTGTAATTATTGTTCGATCCCAATAGATTTTTTGATTGTTGTTTTCTAAAATGGTTTCAGGTTTGTACTTATAATATGGAACCATCTCACCTATAAGTTTATATTTGTGTGCTAAGTGTTGGTGTATGATTGCGGCAACTTGGTCATGTCGATGTTTATAATCTGTTTGTGCGAGCGTTTTACAGGCCCCTGTTATGTGTTGAATGGTCTCAGAGGCACTGTTGCAATGCCTGCATGTATCAGTCCGCTGATTGGGGTCTTTTATTATGTACTTTCTGTAGTTACGAGTTGCTATTATTTGATCCTGGATTGCAAGCATGAAACCTTCAGTTTCAGGAAACAATTCGCCTCGTTTGAGCCATTCGTTCGACTTCATTTTATCGACGTGTGGCTGGCTCAGGATGGCTCGGTGTCTTCCATGTAGCGCTTTTACAGACCATGATGCAATTTTTTGTTGTGTGCTTAAGAGATTTTCATTATCTTGAGTGTTTCTATTTTGTAAGTTGAGTGGTGTAAGTTTTTCATCTGCTTCTGTTACATGTTTGTGTAGTGATGAATGTTCTGATTTGTTATGAAAATACGATCTGAGTGAAAGGATTTGTTTGTTGTGTAAATTGTGTATGTCTATTAATCCTCTTCCTCCTTCTTGGCGTGGCAGTGTAAGTCGTTGTATGCATGATTTTGGATGGTGTTTTCTATGTTTGGTTAGAAGTGTATTGACAGTGCGCTGTATTTTTTTGATATCAGTCTTTGACCATCGTATAATTCCGAAAGAGTATGTGAGAATAGGTATTGCAAATGTGTTGATGGCTTTAATTGTGTTTCTAGAGTTAAGGTTGCTTTTTAAGATAAGGTTGAGGCGGTGTGAGAATTTTTTTTGCAGTTCTTGTTTTGACATCTTTTGTTGTATCTGCCTGGACTGTTTAAAACCTAGGTATTTGTATGTACTCTTTTCATCCATTGGCTCGATCGATTCACCTGATGCGAGTGTGTAACTATTATTTTGGATTTTTCCTTTTAAAATTGATAAGATTTTGCACTTATCTACTCCGAACGACATGCAAATATCGTCAGAAAATTGTTGTGTTGTGTCAGCTAATTGAAAAAGAGCTTTTTTGTCAGCTGCGTATAACTTTATGTCATCCATGTACATAAGGTGTGTAAGTGTGTATTGTGTATCATTGTTTGCCAGGGTGAATCCAGCGTCTATTTTATCAAGCAGGTGTGAAAGTGGATTGAGTGCCATGCAAAACCACAGAGGGCTTAGGGCGTCTCCTTGAAAAATTCCACGTTTTATACGGATTGGTTCAGTAGCTACTGTTGAGGAGGAGGAATTAATTTTAAGAACTGTTTGCCAATTCTGCATGGAAGTTTCTAAGAATAGTTTCAGTGTTGGGTGAATTTTATACAGATTTAGGACGTGTAACAACCAGCTGTGCGGAACTGAATCGAAAGCCTTTTGGTAATCAATAAACATTGTGTGAATATCCTTCCTGCTTTTAACAGCACTGTTCATAGTAATCGCGTCAATGGTAAGTTGCTCTTTACACCCTTGGCTATTCTTACGGCAGCCCTTTTGTTGTTCTGCTAGAATGTTATTTTTAGTTAAATGTTCGTATACTACTTCACTTACACAGGCTGTTAAGATTTTATACAAGGTTTGTAAACAAGTAATTGGTCGGTATTTCGCTGGGTTTATAGAGTCATTCATGTCTTTAGGTATCATATAAGTTAGTCCGTGTGTTATGTATGTTGGAAGTAAATTTGGCTTTTGAATGAATGTATTTAAATGGTTATGTAAGAATGGATGTATGTTAGAGAATTTCTTATACCAGTAGTTGTGGATGTTATCAGTGCCAGGCGATTTCCAGTTGTGTGTGTGTTTGATGACCTCTATAAATGTATCTATAGGTATAAAATCAAATTCCATTTCTGGAATTTCTTGTGTTGTTTCGTTGACCCAGTCTGCTCGATTATTATGGTGTACTGGATTTTCCCAAATGTTGGCCCAGAATTCCCTTAGTGTTTCGGATGAAGGTGTCACTAAGGATTGGTTAGTGATGTCTCTGTTATTAGATGCCAGGTTCCTATAAAATATTTTTTCATTGTTAATAAATTTTGTGTTCTCTACTTTGCGGTTCGTGCATTTTATATATCTTTTAAGTCTACTGGATGCTGCACTTAATTTTTGTTTTAAAGTGTCCAAAAAGTGTTCTATTTGTGTATTTGAGTTTTCGTGCTGTGCGTGTAGTTGGTATTTTTTCTTTATTACTTCTACTGCAGCTATTAATTTTTGACTTCTACTGCCGTTAATGAAATGTGTCAGCCTACCTATGTTTGCTCTTAAATTTTCAATTTTCTTTTCTAATCTAGTTTGCCATTTTGGCTTTCGCTGTTTATAAGTACGACGTTCATTTTGTGTAGAGTCTGATATTATTTTAGCTCCGTTGCATGTAGCTGCCGTCCATGCTGCACAGTAAATTATGGTCTGCAGTTTCATGAATTCGGTGTCGACATTTACGTGCTTTGGGAGAATGACAGTATTTATGTATGTAACTATGGCAGAAAACTTTCTAGATGTCTTCTGCTTGGGGATGTATGGCCTGTTAGTGGGGAATGTGTCAATAAAATTATGTTCAGCTTGTTGAAATGTGGCTTCAATTTCTGTGTTGAATTCTGGGGCATCCTCAAAGTAAGTTTGCGTAGGTCTTAATTGATCAATATGTATATCGTTCAAGAAATTGCCTTCATCTGTATTTACCAATGTCTGAGATACGATGTCAGTATCTGTGCTATTACTTAGGATTATATGACTTCTAAGAGTATTTGTAGGTGTGTCAGTGAAGTTAGTATTTAGATCAGGTTGTTCTAAGTCTTTCTGGGCTTGCGTATTCAAGTCATCGATATTTATGTATTCAATATTTTGTGTATTGATGTTACTTTCCCTTAATTCTGCAGCTATCTGGTTTTTAATTTCTTCTAATCTGTTGGGGTGTATATACTTGTTATTTAAAATCGCTCTCACTTGATCGGATAATCTTTGCTCTGTTATATGTGTTAATTCCGGATATATATTTATGAATTCCTCATGTAAATATTTTCTATAGGCTGTTGTATCTGTTTCTAATTTTGTAGCAGTGTAATATATTTTAATTATTGTTTCATTATATTCGTTCGTCCATTTCATGCGCTGACCGGTTTGCGTAAGAGATTGTGAAGAGTGTTGCTGTATTTGAGTGTGTACTATTTGTAGTTCGGCTCTGACTTCCTCATAAATCTGATCTATTGTGTCTTGTGGTAATAATTTCCTTTGAACTATGGCTCGCCGCTGGTCACCTATTCTTTGTCGGCTTACTTGCATAGCCGGGTATTTTTCTAGAAACTTTGTGTGAAGCGATGGAAGGTATGCATTTTTGTCTGTTTCCATACTAGTAAGATGTAGGTAAGTGCGTAGGATGAATTTATTCATTTCAATGCTCCATTTCCTACGAGTTGTTGCAGTTCTTGCGGTGGGTACAGTATCGTCGACAAAATTTGTCTCCTGTACAACATCCGCTGACTGTATACTGATAGATGATGAAGATGGCGTCGGGGTGACGCGGAAAGATTGTGATGACGATGGAATTGATGGAAAAAGAGAAGGAGATGACGAAGAGATTTGTGAAGTTTCGTCATCTAACTGAGGCAGATTCGCCTGAAGTCGTTTTTTTGTTTTAGATCGAGTATTCATGTTATTCCCACGAGTAGCTAGGGACTTAAAAAGTCGACCACAGCAGAGCCCTGCGTTCACTGTAGTAAGGGTGAATAAAACTGGAGGTCCCCTATTATCCAGAGTTGGCACACTAACGACTAGTGCTCTCCCCTAGCCATGAAGCCCTCGGCATGTGCTACCTTGGCTTGGATTGTATCTCTCTTGGTCTGACTCCTCACCCTAGATCTGTCTCGGCAAAGTAAACTCTACCGGTACAGACCTAGGGATTTTTGGAGCACGCAAGCCCCACCACGACGTCAACGTAGAGATACGGCGGTGGGGTTATTATTATTATTATTATTGTCACGGTGTGGGAACCTAACATAAATTATGCTAATAGTCTTGTATGTCACATTGATAATAAGTTATCGGTAGTAGCAATATATCGTTCTCCATCGAATAACGCCAAAGATCAGTTTGACAGCTTTCTGGTTGGCCTTAATAAAATTTATGAAGAATTATCAAACTCACCCAATATCACAACTGTAGGAGATTTGAATATCGACATAAAGCTGGGCAGTAGAAATGACCGTGCACTAGATTACCTTATTCTAAATGCATCCCATGGACTAATACCAACCCACCTTCTGCCCACTAGGATGGAAAATTGCCTCGATCACATCTTATTAAAAACAAAGTCAATAGCCACTACCTTGGTGCTAGAATCGCACTTAAAAGACCACAAACCAATTGTTCTAATGATCTCCAACACAAACCCGACACGAAACAAAAACTTCACCATCTCTCGAACTAATCTCGATGCCATTAAGGGAGAGTTAGAATGCTCAGATTACACAGATATTTATTACACTTATTACATTAATTTCGTCAATTATAACTAAACATACAAAACAACTTAACGTACCAAGGAAACAGAGGACCATAAGACCGTGGATAACACCAGGTCTACTTAAATGCATCAAGCACCGGTATAAACTGCACACAAAAGCTAAGAAATCACCAGATAATTTGATACTACAGGTATCCTATACGCGGTATAGAAATTTCTGCAATACGCTACTCCGTAAATTAAAGAGAACGTATCAGAGGGGTGAGCTGGAAAAGTCAAAGAATATTCCTAAAGCACTATGGAAAACAATTAAACAAATACCAAATACTGGTAAAACACGCTCTAGTACCGTTGAACTGCTAAAGATATGTGACAACCCTACGTCTTCCTTAAACAGTGTATGTTCCTTCTTCAGTAACATAGGTAAAAACATGGCAGCGAAAATACTAAATGACCCAAATAAAACGCCTTTTAACCCTGAAAAGCCTCGTATTAATGAGAACAAGACACTGAACTCGCCTGCCAATTCACTCGTTATACATAAGGTCGACGAAGGTGACGTGGAATCTATTATAATTCAGCTACGAAGTGACTGTGCCATTGGTTGGGATGGAATATCATCCTCGCTTCTTAAGATATGCCGTCATGTATTGGTACCGCCGATAACATTATATTTGCAATAATATATTTATATATAAATAATATATATAAATATTTTTATATATAATATAATATAAAAAAGGCTATAGTTCATCCAATTCACAAGAGTGGGAGCAGAAACTGTGTTGATAATTATAGGCCAATATCAGTCCTGTCGTCGCTCTCAAAGATGATGAACAATAATCTTAGAAGTTTTTTGGATAAACATAAACTTTAGCAGATAATCAGTACGGCTTCCGATCTGGGGTCTCCTCTGAAGACGCTGTTTTGGATTTAACCCAACCTATTGCTAAGACTATGGACAGCAGAACAAAGTGCCTTGGTATATTTCTGGACCTCTCTAAGGCCTTCGACACAGTTTCTGTTCCTATACTAATATCTAAGCTAGAATTTTTGGGTGTACGTGGCGTGGCTCTAGATATACGAGTATTCAGGGATTACCTGAGAAATCGCAGCCAGCGAGTTAAAATAGATTCAAATTACAGTGACGAGGAAATTGTGTCATACGGTATGCCACAAGGCAGCATATTGGGTCCCACACTCTTTCAAATCTACATAGATGACCTTTGTAGCATGTCGATCCCAGCTTGTAAGATCTATGCATATGCTGATGACACAGCGATATTAGTTAACGGACCTACTTGGGAAGATGCCAGAATAAAGGCTGAATTTGCTCTGTCTTCAATAATGAACTGGCTTAATCAGAACTTGCTGACACTAAATCTGAGTAAAACCTATTATATTCCCTTTGCAATCCGACGTAACACCAAACACTCAAATACTTTCACCATAACAGCTCACGCGTGTCGGAATCAGCAAATACCGTGCTCGTGTACTACTATTGCTCGAACTTGTAGTGTTAAATACCTGGGTATAGACGATGGATTAAGATGGGACAAACAACTAGATACACTAACTACTCTTACACTTCGTCTCATTCACATATTCAAATTTCTCAGGGAATCTGGTAGTTTCGACGTTCTAAAAATGGTGTATTTCACTTTATGCCAATCGATAATGGGATATTGCATAACAGTAAGGGGGGGAGCAGCGAAGACTTATTTTATGGGAGCGGAGAGGGCCCAAAGGGCTGTTCTTAAAGTCATGACAAGGAAACCCTATAGATACCCTACAACGCGATAGTTTTGAAATTTTGTACTTAGATTCTTTACATAACAATACTAGACACGTGTTTCGGGTTTCGCATATACTAAAAATAATGTTGTATATGTTATGTACACACGGCTACACATCAAGCTATACATTTCCAGTATAAGCTGATCTCGCATTGTGTAAGATTTCCGTATAATGAGAGGTAAGCGTAAAGTGGATTTGTATAGCTTGATGTGTAGTCGTGTGTACACCTATAATTTGGGTTTACATTAGCAGTAATAATAACTGTCCTAAATACGATTGTGAACCAATGTTGAATGTAATATGCTGTTCGTGTTCTTTAATAAATAAATTGTATCAATATTGTAGGTACGCGGTCTAAACGCATACAATACATCTTTGCGCGAATCTCAAGCAATTTTGACCATATAGAGATCCCATTAGACAATATTGTATTTTCTAGCGTGAAACCTATGACTCTGGTAGACCACGAGTCGTGGGAGAATATGGTGCAAGCGGCGTCTTTAATGGCTGCCATGCTGAACCAATCTGTCACGTCGAGTGTGGATGCAGAAAACCAAGGGCTTAACGTAACATTATTGCCACCAAGGTAGGTACTTGACAATTTTTAGTTTTCTTTATCAAACAACGACGTAACAATCATTGGGTTAGTTAGTGTATCTTTAACTTACCATGGTTGAGAAGAACATTAAAGCAAGTGAAGTACTTAAATAGAGACAGATTGAAGAAAACATGTGTGCATTATTCTGCAAAAGTTGACATGGCTAGAGATGTGGTAGCAGATAGAGATAGACATGGATGAGAGAAAAAGATGTGGTGATTACCACTCACAATGATATTGTTATTTTTTAGGAAATCGTATATATTTTTTACAATTTTTGTAAATATGTGAGCACCATGTATCTATCACATAATTAATTTATCTGTCATTGCTTCATTCTTAACTCTTTTAATTACCTATTGTGGTATAGTAATTTTATTCTTGGTGCATCGTCTTCACATATAATTAATGTACCTATAAAAATATTGTACAAGATTTTAAAATCTACATCTCTTCGTCTACTTTCCTTGTCGCAGGTATGCTGGAAGAGATTTCTTTAGAAATAAGCATCACCTTTGTACGTATTTTTCTGTTCTTTTTTTTTTTTTTCTTGTCTGTATATATGTGTGTACATAAACTGTAAAATAAATAAACTGTAAAATAAATAAAAGAGTACCGGTGGAGTTTCTTGACCATTCTTCTCCATACGAAACTACCTTTTGGAAGGGGCGACTAGAATCAATTCTATTTTTTTGTAAATATTGACGTTCAAAAGTGCCTTATATGTGCCTATTTGAAATAAACAATTTGACTTTGACTTTGATGCACTTAATTTCTGTTACTCCAATTAAATTGGTACTTATATGTTATTAAACAGGACTATGTAAATAGGCAAATGTACCAGGATAATGATAGTCTGTAAATGTGTAAGTGTAAATGGTGATTTTGATTGATAGAAGCAGCAATTTGATGGGACGTAAGAAGCGATTTATGCACGCGATCCTTATCGAGCACGTCAAGCCGCACCACCTGCCGGTCAACATCGAGGTCCCCTCTTCCACCGTGCACACCGATAAGATATCAGATGCGCAGGAGTTTCAGCGGCTTATTGAACTGCAAGATGATGAGGTTTATCACTTTTAAGTTCATTTTTTGAGTTCAAAAAGTTTTACAACTTATGAAAGTTATAAATTCATAAACAGTAATTTATTTATTATTCTAGCTACTCGTACCAATGTAATGAAACGAAAGTAGGGGAATAAATTGTAACACCACAGATGTTTGTATGAATGAGGAGGTCGTAAGTATCATATCGAGGCAATAGGTTGAAACAAAGTTGTAATGTCCTGTTTGTTGTAAAAATCCAGTTCTACGATATCCACGAAAACTGGAAACCCTGAAACACCCTGATTAAAAAATGTAAATGCTGTTATTACAAGTTGAATAATAGTTTTATGGATAAATGATTATGTTATGCTTAGATCCACGACCGCGTGGCGCTTCGTTACCTACGTCAGTATGTGGGGCCGGTGCTGTTCAACATCTGTGACTTCGACGAGGCGGCTGCCAGACACGTCTACCTGTTTAACTCTTCCAGACTAGTGCTCGCTATCACCAACTTTACTGTTAGTTTACATTCTTATTTAACTTCTATTAATAAGTGCTGGTTAGTGAAAATCTTTGTTTACCACAGCTAGAACCATGACCACAGTTGGCAAAATAAGTTACTGCATAAAATTCGGGAGATATTCCACTCAGAGCATTGATTTCATCAGCACTTGACCGAACCGCACCTGAGTACTTCCACTAACCGCACTGAAACAACATTTTGATAAATGCGGTTCGGTGTAACAGGGTTTGATCTGAGAAACATGACATGATATTGGAATTAGAACATGGCAGACTATTCGTATTTTTTTTTAAGAAGTGCTAATTTCACTATACTGCTTTACTGGAATTGAAACGAACGAGCTAACCCCTCTAACTAAATCAAGATTGTGCTAGGATTAGATTCATGGCAATACTGGAACAGGAGAGGTTTGAACTCATGTTCTCACTCAGAGCGCTCGCTGTGCATGGCATGCATTTACAAATAGGCTATTTTGCCTGTTGATAGGACTTTATTTCCGAGAGAAACTAACAACAACTAGTTAAGTTAGTTAGTTAAGTTGTATCATGTATGCAGTTGGAGCGTATGACGGTGGTAATGACACCTGCGAGCACGCTGCTGACGAGCGAATCGCGCTGCGCGACCGCGCACCTCGAGTGCCAGGTGTCCGGCGCGCGTGTCTGCATCGACTCGCTCAGCGCCTGTGACGGCGTGCCAAACTGTGGTTCATACGGTACATAACCTGCGCTAAAGGCTTATCTTTCAGTCTGTTATTTAATTGTGATTTCACCCCCTGCTGGTGGGTACTTACTTGTGTTTCTTACATGAAAAAAACATGTGTCCAACTAAGATTCGTTAGGCCTGTTTCCAACAAAGGACAATTTACAGAAAGGCACCATTTAGGTATCGGGAAATTGTTTTTTTATACAGAAATATACGATGAAGATCGCCTGACATGTGGGGGCTCGGCAGGGCTCCAGCACAACGTGTGTCTCGCAGCCATAACGTTCCTGGCAGTGCTACTTACCATACTGTACACCGTGCACTACTGGCTCAAGCGATGTGTACCCAAAGTTTCCGATGCTTTCTTCATATACACCGACGCTGCTGAGAATGTGTTAGTTGTTTTCAATATTCATAAACAGTACCTTGCCGGAGTTGTCGAGTATGGATTTTGCGTGGAATAAGTCTGGGACAAACAATCGCAAATATTTTTTTTTGGACATTTACCCCCTTATTCCAAAACAAGGTTTATCTTCAGACCCAGGCTTAAAACATGGAGCCATTATTGAATTTCGAACTTTATTCCGACTATGGTAAAGTTCCTAAACCCAA
The DNA here is from genome assembly GCA_948098905.1 of Tiliacea aurago. Lineage (NCBI taxonomy): Eukaryota > Metazoa > Arthropoda > Insecta > Lepidoptera > Noctuidae > Tiliacea > Tiliacea aurago. The sequence goes on along the minus strand of OX402578.1, from coordinate 13,644,887 downwards.
AACTGACAACTTAGTACCCAACTAAGTTTTCAGTTTTGTATAAAGAACGGTATTTCAATCACTGTTACGTTCTTATTACAAATACTGGCTCCATGGTTTAAGCCATGTCAAAATATACATCTTGTTTTGTAATAAGGCATGTAAAGTTTTATCCATGACCCCGGCCAGTCTTAAAAAACACAATCAACATACCTATACACTTTATACTATTTAATTAACTGGTGCAACTTCACTCACAGACGTGATGGGCATTCACATCTAATAGCAGCCTAGCTCTAAGTAAGTCTGAACAAACTAAGCCTCTTTGGAACTACCGTTCCAAAGAGGCTTAGTTTGTTCAGACTTACCATAACGGCAACTTTATGTATAATACGGAGCTTACAATTGTATCTTAATTTCGCTCTGGTTTTCAACTGTGTAGTGGCTAGTGGTATTATTCATAATAGGTATGTGTGCCAATTTATAGGCTCGACTGTTTATCGTGTCAAGGCGGATTTGTAGATTGAATGATCTGTATTTTAACCATTTAGCTTCAGATTTGGATTTGTTTTCAGTTTGTACTTGGACCCTATTATGCGTTCTCCACATGATACTGAAGATACAAAAGACATTTTTCGCAGCGCTGCCATGCAAGCTTATATGGAGTGCACGGATATGCGAATACAGAAAAAGTCTGTCAGCTCCTTTATTAGGAGATTGTCCCGATTCTTCAGATGCAATCGTAAGAAAAAATTAGGCGATCAAATAATTGAAGAAGAATATGATGTGATGGACCCTGGAGACCGACGATTCTTTTCGTTTGCCGAAATAGAATTAGGTAAAATGGAATCTCCTTTTGCGACCGATGCAGCAGTACAAACAGGACCAAGTTTAGAAATGCATATAATAGATAAAACTATAGCAAACGAGCGAATGATTCAAGTTGATTCAGACAGCGAAGATATAGTGGCTCAGTACGAAGGAAAACAACGATCGGTCGACAGAAAATCTATTCTAGATTTAGAAATGACATGTAAAGAATCTTCGGATGAATTTAGTATTTTAAATTTTTTCAGACGTGCTAGATCAGTTTCCATGCAAATGTCATTAACTCATGCGGAAAAAAATGCTGAAATCCAAGCTAAGTACCTACCTCATACAGAAGAGAAAGAAATTCAATGTCATGAATATGATCACAGCCTCATTACACCCGAGACTGTGAGTGTAATAGCGACCACTGGCATAATAAGTGATAAAAAGCCAGAAGCTGGCCTTGTTCGAAAGAAATTAAGATTTGAGGAAGAAATGAGAACGATATGTCATGTTAGTGATGATGATGTAGTGGAAAAGGATGTTGTAACTGATCAGCGGCTTAGGCGGAGTGTCGTATACGGTGGTGGTAAAAATGTCCACTTAGACGAAACGGACTCAATTATTAATGTTGATAATCCAAGCACTAGTACGGGAACCAGGGAATTCAAATCGTACTTTTGGGGCAGCGGTAAAAACAAACCTAAAAAACCGACGAAAAAGAAGCCACACCAGCTTTATTTGCGTTGAAGTATATAATTTAGATTTTTATACTTATAGCTTTTTAAATAATTTTGGACGTGTAAGGCGGTAAGTAGTTGTATTGAACAGAAACTAACCTAGTGAATTTAATTTAATAAAAACTTTTTGATGTATGTAGGTAATTATTTACGAGTATAGCTGACGTCGCGCGTCGGTTGAAGATGGTCGGCACAGCGGCGTCTGCGCCCGCGCCGCTATTTCCTAATTAAGACCAATTGTGCACCGGATAGAACACGTGCCAAAATGTGTGATGTCTTTTTAATGCCATACCGTCATCGTGTATACCTACCTACTGTCATTATTTTGAATTTGAATGATGAGTTTTTAAAATATGTTTACTGCATTTAACATGGACATCTGCTCTTCTGGGGGTTAGAATACATTTTTGTGACGTAGGTACCTACGCTGGTTACCGGTCTAAAAGATTTTTGTTATTTTTCGTAGATCACGGATACTTATGATTTTTTATAGTCTAGGCAAAAACACATAGTAAAATTAATTGGGAAAATTTAAATAAGTTAGTTGTTTTTTTTCATAAAACAAAGAACAACAACTAGTAATGATATTACATAAAAATCTAGAATAATAATTCCACAATTTGTGTTATTGCACCTACCTACCACTGTTTGTCTCTGCATCACCCAAAGGTTGACTGGTAGAAAATGCCTATGGCATTAATTCCGCCTCTGTAAATTTGTGCGGTTAAAGTATTATATAAATGTGATACTTCAATTACTTGGAAATCAACTTTATTGTTCATCCAAAATGTATATTTGGAATCTGTTAAACGCTTTTGATCGGATCTGTAACGCACGGTAATCTGCGATCGCACTGAGACTGACTGAAAGGCACAGCTAGATAAACTTGAGCGACTTCAAAACTTTTGTATAAGATTTATATGATTTATTCCAGAAAACCCCACCGACAAATCCCCACTGGTGGGGTTGGCTTGCCCAAATATGATCACATTACTGAATTTCGTACAAAGCTCAAGTGGCTTTCCATACGTCTTCGCCGGAATTCTCATATCATCTTTCAGCTCTACAGTATTCTGTTCAATCCCCTCTTAACTTAATGAACGTTTTAAGTTCCTTCATGACACACTTACCTAATAGATATCTGTGGTCATCCGAAAGCTTGAGACTAGAGATGCATTCCACCAGTTTCTATGAGTTTCTATGTCTTTTCAAAATTATGGTAATAAAACATTATCTCTCTTCTTAAACATAATTTAAAAAAAAATCACTACTCTTGATCAAAAAGTCCGTCATTTTAGCGTACCAGAGCGGGGTTAAAATATCATACGAGTACCATCCTCTTGTGGAAAAATTGTTTTTTTTTGTCTGGTACCAACGAGTTTACAAAACCAAAAAGTCATTATTCTTAAGGTGAATCCGCAGTTGTAGCTGTAGCTGTATCTATTAATGATTTTAATGATTATAATTATGTAAATACATATCTGATAAAGTCGCGAATCATATTGTGATAAAGATACCACCTAGCGAAACACGTAAGAAAATTTGAATTTCGCGGGCTACACTCGACTTATAACTGTTTCGTAAAAAAAGAAGAACATGTTATTTTTGAAAATGGAATTACAAGCGGCGTACTCTTCTGTAGAATGCGTGCATTGCGTTGCGGCCTCGCCGTAGGTGAGTATAAATGTTCCTTGGTTGCGTTGCGGGTTGCGGCTACAGAAGAAAAAACAAATAATTAAAAAACACGCCTGCCATATCAAAAAGTGAACTAAAAAATTTAAAACAAGTTACATGATTTTAGTGTTGAATATAATCTATTTAGTACCTACCCTGTGGCCATTCAACACTAAAATCATGTAACTTGTTTTAAATTTTTTAGTTCACTTTCTGATATGGCAGGCGTGTTTTTTTATTTTTTTATTATTTATTCTTTATTTTATACCTTTTAGTGATAAAACAATATTTTTGCAAACGCACAATGTGCCACGAACGATAACTTAAAATTTTTGTAACGCGAAATTATTTTTCATGATTTATTACACGACGTGGAAACGGATAAGACAATTTTTTTCTGTGGGTTGGTGAATACTACCGTTATATTTATTTAATTTCTTTTGTTATTAGTGAACGAATGCTTATTGAATACTACTGTTATATATTTTTGTTATGTACTAAGCAAGCTCTAGACGATGATAGTATACGTAGTCAAATTTTCATGAAAAAAATAATTATTACCGTTTTTTTCATGAACCATGGCTTCCCCTTTATATTTTTTTATGTTCACTAGCCTATGTTACCCGGAACAGTTCAACGCTTCTAACAATACCACATACATTAAAATCGATTAAGCCGTTTAGAAGTTATGGTGGAATAAAGATACTCACAGACATACATACATACTTACATACATACATGAACCCTGAAAACATAACACTCCTTTTTTTGGGCAGTCATGTAATTAAAAAATGGCATTTTTGGCGCGAAATCTTTAGGATATTTTTCTCTAATTACAAATTGAATTGGTGACCGTAATTTATTTTACAACAGTGAAAATGTCATCATCTAGTGACACCCGTATTTGCAGATGGAAGAGAATAGTACATTTTGATACAAGTGGAGAATGTTTGATATTGCATTCGAGGCGGAATTAACACCCGAGCCGTAGGCGAGGTTGTTTTTGAGCCGAGGACTGTAATAACAAATGTCCACGTGTATCAAACGACGTTTTTCAATACACTTTTGAAGAAATAAAATAAAATAACGAAAAATATTTTCGTCATGAATTATTAGGAAACTATGACTTAATTTTCTTTTTTTTCCGCGCTTTGCTTTCGCCAGGTTGAAGGAGAAGCAAAGGTATAAAGCCGATAAACAGCCTAATACGAAAAATAGAAAATTCTAATATTTTTGAGTTTATAACACTTTTATATGTTAATTTGTTCATAAAACGTTTTTTTTATTGTAATAATCATGGTATCATTGGTTATATATAAACATTAATTAAATATTCCAAAAATATTAACACCGTAAAGACGTATCTATGCCGAGATTTAAAAAAAAACACCTCCGAATAGAGAGGACCGTCTCTGGCGCGAGACTGTGTGAATAGAGGTATTGAACTAATTTGGACTAAGTATAGGTATAAGTTATCTGTGGCAATTTTTATTCCCGCACACGTGTGGGAAAATAAAAAATCACACGCGTGTGAAATACATTGTTTTGTGAACCTAATCGTAGAGCGATATGAACCAGTTTTCGAGGAAGTCTATTGAAAAAAATGGTTTTCAATCTGTTGCCGTCAGACGTCAAGGTGTTTATGTCAATAATCCCTATTTTATTTTCTCACAATCGGAGTGAAAAGTATAGTGTACACGGCGTTAAAAACCCATTATAACTCGGTTTCTAAAAAAACTACCTTGTATATCAAACTAACTAACAACCACCAACTACCACCACCACCACCACGACCATCACTAACTATCTTGTTTGTTGTCATTTTAGCCCTTGTATAAGAATCTACTATTGTTCATTGCACTTGTTTCATAATTATTTTTGTATATATAATATTTATATAGATAAGTTAAATATGTTTTATGTATGTAAGATGTATTTATTGTATTTAAGTGAATTGTAGGTACTCGTACACCACAGACTACCAGCAGTAGGTTGTCTTTAAAAGATCGCTTTTAGCGATAAAACCGCCCACTGTGTCACCCCTTGCAAAATTTCTACATTTAAATAGGTATTTTTTTATGGTGCACATAATAAACGTTTTTTTTTTTTTTCTATATCTATCTATCTGTTTAGGAAAGTCTCTAGTAAAGAAATGAGAGTCTAGTAAAAAACGAATATCCAAGGAAGATTGATATTTGTTCGAAATAGTCGACATATTTATTTGGTGTTGATCTAATTATGGTAGAACCAACACAAAGATTTACAAAAATATATGAACTAGAACTAATTCTATATATTTTCAAGACTTTCATTGTGAAACACAGTACGGTACGGAAAAAAACCGTTAAAGATAAAGTGATAGGTATTTAGGTACTGAAGTTTGTTATAACTTTAATACATCAGACACCAAACACAAAATGTACAGGATATTGCAGTGACAAACGAATGGGTCGTTTTATTGGGGGCAATGAAATTTATCTTAGAGCTTTTATGTCAGTTCCAAAAAAGATAGATGTAAAAGTGTCAGACTAGGAGCGGGAGCCGAGAGCCGGTGCGCGAGGTCATTTCAATCGAAATCAATTAAAGCAATTGAGTCCAATTGAGCGGGCGGCAGATTCTGCGTCGTGCAGCGTGCTCCGTCGCCAGAGAGATTTTATGTGAAGCGCCTACGCGCCGACTGTCACTTGACTCACTTGCACATCATCCTGGCCTTTTCCTAGCATGCTCTTATTTAACTAGAATATTTACATAGTAATTGACTATATAAATTGTGTAGACTCAAAATTAAATGAAGGATTCATGGGACCTATATTTGAGAATTATTTCGTCAGTATTTAGATTGTGTTGTCATGGAAAAATTTAGGTGGGGTGCTGTAATACCTACATACAGTGATGTCAACAAAATTGTTACAAGCAAAATATTCGAATGGAAATTGAAAATCAGTAATATTTCAGCTCAGATTATAGAAAGTCTATAATCTGAGTATTTCAGATGTAATAAAAACTATATGATCACTTAAAACTTTACGAAACTACATAAATATGTAAAAAAGTCTTCGTTAACTTGTTAGACCTCTTTGGTGAAAAGCGTAACGTATGTGGTGTATTGGTGGTTAGCGCGACTCTTAACTAAACTAACTATTATAGAGTTAGGTAGGTTATAGGTAGTACGGGCTGGTCCGCAACACCACGTCAGAGCGCGTATTTTGCGTACGGGTGGGAAAATCGATTATTTGATCCACCCCAGCTCCTCAAAGAAGGCCAGCAAAGCCTTGGTGTTACTGACAATCTCACATAAGGTACCTGGGTTACCGAAGTACTTCGCCCTGTATGTGGCGACCACCGGGCAGTTTAGCAGCACATGAGCTGTTGTCTCGTCATCCTCCAAGCAGGTCCTGCACAACTGTCTGTGACTCCTATGACAAAGAGGTGTTTATTAAATGACCCATGGCCGGTTATAGCTGCTGTAACTGTACGCAGCTGTTGTTTAGTTAATCGGAGAACCTGTTTCGTGAGGCGGCCATCGATTGTAGGGAGTGCCTCCTTAGCCTCCCTGCACTTACTTTGGTCCAACCATAGTTTGTGATGTAGGTCCCTGGTTCGTTTCCTTACCAGAGTGCCTTGATACCCGAAGGGGAGTAGTGCGATGAGTTCAGGTCCCACTGGTGGCACGCTCGACCCCCTTCTGACGAATTCTTCGGCTGCATCGTTGCCTAGCGAACCGCTGTGTCCTTTAATCCATTGAATGGCTTTATTATTGAGGCTACCTACCTGTTTGAGGCGCTGGTGGCACTCGTATATCACCCCAGAGACAACTGTTTGACTATTTAGCGTTTGCAAAACAACCATGTTGTCTGAGAGATGCGGATAGAGTGGTCCTTAACTTCCCTGACCATGATGGCTAAGGCGGCAAAAGACCCCCATGCATTCGGCCTGGAACACTTTGTTATGGACTCCCAATGGTGTGGCTATGTGTATGTTGAAGTCCTCCGAGAAGATTCCAGCACCTGTGCCACTACCTGTTTTCTTTATCCATCCATGAAGATGAGCAGCTCTGCGGGGCGCAAAACCTCGCATCGGCGATCCTCGTGAAGTTGGATTCTGTATTTTCTATCAAAGATAATTTGCTTGGGTTCCGGTCATTAATGGCTTTCGTAATGGGGAACTCATTATTTAGTCCCTCAAGTGTTATAGGGTTTTCCATTAGAAAATTCTCAATAAACAGCAGCTTGGAGTGTAGACTTGTGCCCGGTTAGAGGTAAAGACTAACTAGAGCAAAACTAACAAGGCCAAAAAAAAAGGTACTGTCTGTTTGACCGAGATTTATGTTTTTCGTTAGCCGGGTTTTTAATTTATGTGTAATTTTGTTACGTGTTGCGGCCGTGCATTGTTTCACTACAATATTTTCTCCTATCGTCACGCTCAGAATTCTAAGCAGTTGACAAAAGTTTATGTGTAAACTGGTGATCCGCACCTGTTCCGCGCGATTTTTCGACTTGAAAAAAAAACAACCAGATTTCTTGAATATGTGTAATAATAATGTGTTACATGTGTTAAAGAAATCTCGTTTTTTTTTAATAAATAAAAATTCTCTAAGTGATGGTTAAAACCACATCAAAATCCGTTCACACACGAATAGCGACTTTAATTTATATTATGTAGTTTCTGCCTACCCCCATGGGAAGAAGGGGTGAGTTTATGTACATATGTACATAGATATAGAATCTACCTTTGAGAATTTTCATTAAAACCTTAGGTGACATAAGTAGGTACTTTCGATTCGATTAAGATGGTTGGGACCTGGGGGTCTACTCCGAACATAAATCCGATGTATCGGCCGAATGTTCGGCCGTTTCTTAACTACGGCTAACTATGGCTGACTACAGCGAAAGAAAAAAAAGCGACAGTCAAGTAGATAAGCCAAAGTAAAAAAAAACTTTTTACAAAAAAAATAATAACCGACTACCAAACATAACACTACAAAGTGAAAAATAACTTTAATTTCGGAAGTCGGTGTCTTTGGATCTGTATTTGAGTTTTTGGCCACCGACTTCCGAAATTAAAGTTATTTTTCACTTTGTAGTGTTATGTTTGGTAGTCGGTTATAATTTTTTTGTAAAAAAAGTTTTTTATTTTTCACTTTTTAGTGGGTCAGTTTTGAATTTATCTAAGTTACAATAGCCTAATGTTAACTGCTCATCACCTTTTACAAAATATTGCATTTCCCGATGCTGGGACGTTGAATGTTCAGGAGTTCTCCTGATAAGAACCAGGAGAACTGCCACTCACCATTATGCATAGTGACGAGCATAAATTGCTTAATCGCAACACGTTAAATAGGTACTCATTAATATTCCGGTGGCCATCTGTGGTCTCCATCATCAGTTCCACTTCACCAAATGGTGCTTTCGGAGAGCAAATGTACGAGTTACTATAAGAAATATCCAAATCGCTATAGGTTTGCATATAATATTTGAGGGTTTCCCTCGACTTCTATGGGATCCCCTCATCAGATTCTGATTTGGTGGCAATGGGACCACCTCGGGAGTATACCCTTTCACACAAAAAAATAATTTTCGAAATCGGTTCATAATTGACGGAGTAATCGCGTAACAAACATACAAAAAAAAAAAAAACAAAAAAAAAACATACAGCCGAATTGAGAACCTCCTCCTTTTTGGAAGTCGGTTAAAAATGTCACTTTAAGTCGGGTAAGGATTCAAAGTCAAAAAAAGAAACTATGGAAGTTATAAAACGACTGAACATTCGACCGATACTTCGGATTAACGCTTCGGAGTAGACCCCCAGGGTTGTTGCGAACATAAGCATCAGCATTAGCATCCGCGGAACTTCAGCATCATTTTCAACATCAGCATCAGCATCAGCATCCGCATTGATCAATGCTGATTATTAATGCTGAAGTGCGAGTCGTGACATTACCGCAAAAGGGGCGGGATTTAAGCACGTGTTGTTTTCTTTTGCGAGTTTTAACCAATAATGCAATGGATTTGCTCTTTGGAAATTTTCCAATCATTTAATGAAAGATAGATAGCAGGCATATTAGTCTAGGTACTTAATTACTAATCTAGTACTAATTATTACTATTTTAGTCACAAAATTATAGAAACAATATTGTATTTCTGAGCAACTTTTAGGTATAAATTCATAATGTTCTTACTGGTACTTTTTCCCTGCTTTTGTAAGAAAATAATTAAAATCAGCATCAGCATTCGCTGATGTCAATGATAAAAACCGGCCAAGGACGTGTCGGACCACACACAATGAAGGGTTCCGTAGTTAGGATGAATTCATCCCAAAAACAAACTTAACATTGTAGTTGAAAAACATGCTCTCCCATACATCTATATACGTAACGGTCAATTCTTCAACTGCGAATTTAAGTTGGTTGACGATTACTCGTTAACTTGTAAACCCTACTTAGCTGTGATAGTTTTCCTTTTAATTTAGTTATATACAGGGTGTAAGGGACAGCCCTCCGCAAATTAACAGGGTGCATTCAGCTCCTTATTTTTATCGTAATTTCAGTTACTATTCCTTTATTTCAATGTAAAATCACATTCTCTGTACGCAGTACTCCATTAATGTAAATAACACAGTTAAATAAAAAAAACAGCAATGGATGTTGAAATTCTCTAACGAACGACGCCTGAAATCAGCGAACGCGGCCGACCACCCTGCCGCGACAAATCAGATTCATTAGATTCCCATAACGTTCCTGAAATAATTTCATGTACCGGTCATCTTAGTACGATATACTGAATTCACCCCATCAGTCTGCGGAGGGCTGTCCCTTACACCCTGTATACTACTGCCATGAATTTTTTCACATATCCACAACCAACCATTTAGCTGGCAGGGTGGGGGGGGGGGGGGACACTTGACTCTAACAAAAAATAGCACTTTAAAGCTTTTAGAATTTGAAAAATGTTTTTCACAGACCCACAATATTTTTGAACGGTCTATGCAACGATACCCCTCACCATGTATTAGACGAGAAAAAAAAATATCATCCCCGTTTTACGTGCAAGGGGGTTCCCCTTAAAAAAAAATGTTTTTCATGGTTTTATTTTACGACTTTCTCGGCGTGATTAATATGTACACCCATGCCAAATTACAGCTCTCTAGGACTTAGCGTCTCTGAGCTAAGCTGGGGACAGACGGACGGACGGACAGACAGACAGACATACAGACATGGCGAAACTATAAGGGTTCCTTGTTTACTACGGAACCCTAAAAATCAGCATCCGCTGATGTGAAAAAAATATGCATCAGCAACAACCCGGTTGGGACCTTAGCATATTTAAGTAACTCAAACTCAACCTTAATACTAAAAATTATTCTGTAGTTTATTTAAAAAAATATTTATTTAATGATGACTCGTCAATGAAGAACCACGCAGAAATGATGAAGAGCAACGTCTCTTCATCATTTCTGCATCCTTTTGAAATTTTTGAAAACTCTCCATTATGCAACTTAGAAATAGATTACTAATATGAATATGACACTAATAAGTATTGAAGTAGGTACTGATATGTTTTTTTTTTACAGACTAGTTTTCAGTAGAAACAGTAAAATCCTATACGTCCTATATCTTAATCCTATATCTTACGTGTAGGTATTCAAAACGGGAAATGCAGCCTTCAACCGTTTATGACCCACTTATACGTTTATTTTTACCCAATTGATATGAACTACACTGGTAGTAATAAAAAGTGTGTAAGACATAATCGTCGACATATTGTGCTATGTTTTCAAAATCACAATTTGTTTAAAATCCCAAACTTGGGTAGCAAGAACAAAGTTTCGCTTCGATGGTGGGACGGTGGTTTTATTTAGATTGTTCAACATCTGTCCAACCTTTTTTCATGAGTTAGGTACCTACTCATTTTTAGGGCTCCGTACCTTAAAAGGAAAAACGGTACCCTTATAGGATCACTCGTTTGTCTATCTGTCCGTCTGTCACAACCGATTTGCTCCGAATCTACTAAATCGATTAAGTTGAAATTTGGTACTACACATATGAACTTCTGTGGCCCAAACACAGGCGTGTTACGTAAATAAATGAAATTTGCATAGGTCAGTTTTGAGGGGCAAATTAGAAAATTAAAATAAAAAGGTTTTGCAAGCTGTACCGTGTGACATAACAAACTTGTTGTAAGAATTTCATTTTTATTTTTTGTATAATTTTAAAATCATTTAAGAAAATAGATTTTTTTTGGTACAGAAAATAGTTCTTTACTTATAGATTACAGGAAAACTTATAAGAAGTCTATGATCTTAAAATAACATGGTAAATCACTCAATATTGAGCGTAAAAACTTACATTTGCGGTTGGAATGTATCCGATTATGTTTTTTTTTAGTTAAGGCTTGTACCTACTATATGAGTACTATACTATAAGTTACTATAATCTGCAGTACTATCGTGCTTTGAAAAAGAGTCTACAGCCAGCTAGACTAGTTCACTGTCTTAAATGGTTAAGGTTTTTTTTTTTAATGTTGAGTAGCTTACATTTGTTTTTCTAAATTTGATAAACTACCTAAATATTATAAAGAACTTTAGAAAAGTTCTTAATTATTATTATTATTATTTTTTTTATTTATTACAATCTAGCCTAATAAACTAATAAGCAATTTAACTCTAACTTATTATTTTACGTGATAGATTATGTTAGAACTAAGAATAGAATAGAATACTCTTTATTATGTACACCATAAAAGTTACAGATATAAATGTTTAAATTTTTACATAGGGTGACACAATGGGCGGGGGTCAATTTGCACTTTTACACAATCCCGTAGCACTTCCGTAACACAAGGTTTTATTTAAATGACTTTATCCGGTATTATTATTATTTACTTTATTCGTTTCTTTCGACTCGAGTGAATCATTAATTTCACTGAATTTTGTTTGTCATTCCACGTTCAGTCAACACCGACTAAATAATATAGGAATGAAAGATTCATCTTCTCCTTTTATAGGCTTAAAAGATGATGTTTACATGGCACAGAATTTGTGAAAGTTCTGACGATACAGCAGAATGTAAAAAATACTTTTTTGCTCACATTTAGAGCTCTGCAGCTCCTCACTGACTAAACATCGTCGTCAAAATAAGATATATTCTCCTTGAAAAGATCTATCTATCTATATATCTTTACAATATTGGAAGTTAGGGCAGATTAGCTCAATCTCCAAGTGGAATAAAATCTTGAATCAAAGGTTTTTTTTCACTCGTCTATTCCAATATGTGGGGTATCGTTGGATAGGTCCTTCAAAAATATTGAAAGTACTTCATGAACATTTACGATTCAGGGATCCGTTTGCAAAACATTAAACCTTAGAGTACATTTTTTTTTGTCACTGGTCCCCCCCTCCCCACCAGCTAAGTCGTTGTTTTTGGATGTGTGAAAAGTATTCGCGAAAGTAGTATATAATATACTAGCTGTACCCGCGCGGTTTCACTCGAGTGTTTCATACGTTGGTGTTTATGAGATTTAGTGTGAAAGTTTAAATTAGCCAACGGAATTAAAACATCAAAATGACCTTCACTAAAGTTTCCTGAGAATCGGATTATTTTGACTCCCTGCCGTGCTTCCCCAAAAACCAGCAATAAAAGTACCATCCTGAAACACCTGGAACTCAAATGGGAATAGTTCTCCCGCTGCCATGAGTTCACAGGTGGTTCCGTAGGTGCCATGGCAAGACATTTCAGCAACGTATTTACGCTTCGAACCATAAACAGCTCCTGACCGCTCCTGGGCGAAAGGTTGAAAACTTTCCCAGTTGTTAGACACGTGGCGCACAATTCTGGCTCGAATTTGAGAAGCCATTGCTACGTTACCGTTCACCAAATATAGGATAAGGATGAAAATAAGCATGCGCCATCACCAGGTATATTTACTATTTTGCGAAAAGTTTGTGCTCCGTTACAAGTGATAATTTGCGACTTCTCGACACAATAAATGGCACTGAATTGGGACTGGGATTGTGAATTCAACTGCACACATTCCGCTGATTCAGTGAAAGTCGGTGATTGTTCAATTTTGCCTGCATGAGAGGTCAAAGATCATTTTGATTATTTAAATTGGCTAACGGAATTAAAACATCAAAATTACCTTCAGTGAAGTTTCCTGAGAATCGGATTATTTTTACTCCCGGTTGTGTTTTCCTAAAACCAGCAATAAAAATACCATCTTGAAACACCTGGAACTCAAATGGGAATAGTTCTCCCGCTGCCATGAGTTCACAGGTGGTTCCGTAGGTGCCATTACAAGACATTTCACCGACCTGAACCATCCTTTTTTTTGTTTGGGTGGGAAATTATCAAATAACTTCTCCCGCTCTGGGCTGAGCGGGAGGGTGTCAGACTTTTACTGACTAAAACCCATCCGTGTTCCTTCCGTTGCCTGTGTGCCAGGACCCGGGCCTGGTCCTTATCGGACGGTGAGCTACCCATCGCTCACCGTTCACAGGCTCGCGCCTATGGTGGCCGGAACTCAGCTTGCGACTCCCGAAGCCCGGGGCGTCTCCTGCGGCGGCTAAGGGCGTGAGGGCGCGAACCCTGCCTCACCCTCACGCGTTCCGCCTCCTCCTTCGAGAGCATTACTGCTTCACAGAAGGAGGTGACGGCCTCCCATGCACTCTCGCTCCGAACCATGGCCTGAACCAAGGCCGGACGCGGGAGATCGCTGCCGCCGATCGCCTCCGTCAGGACACGGCGGTGCTCCGCCCAAGCCAGGCAGACCTCCACCGTATGCTCCACCGTGTCCTCCGGGCGATCCACACAGTGGTGACACCCGGGCGTTTCTTCCCGCTTTATCCTGAACAGGAACCTCCCGAAACACCGGGTCCGGTGAGGACCTGCGTCAGGCGGAAGGTGAGGATGCCGTGGCGACTCTCTAGCCACTGCTCAAAGAGGGGACTTCTCGCCACAATTGTGGCGTGCCCATCCTGAACCATCCTGGGTGAAAGGTTGAAACCTTTTCCAGTTGTTAGACTGGACTGCTGGCTCGAATTTGAGAAGCCATGGCCACGTTACCGTTCATCAAATATAGGATAAGGATTAAAATAAGCATGCGCCATCAACAGGTATATTTACTATTTTGCGAAGAATTTGCGCTCCATTAGAAGTGATAATAATTTGACTATCCATTTTAATTAAACTATGCTCACGACCAGTAAGTAACGTAAAAAATATTACTTGAACGTAATTTTCTTTATAGTTACCTTTTTACAACCCTTACAACACCAGCCTAAACCAAAGATAGGTACCTACTGAACAATAAAATTATAATACGAACGTAGGTATTCAAGGACACTTTTTCTAGTAAGAACGACTAAAACTAAAAACTAATATAAGTAGTAATACCACAGTGTGAAATACCTACATAATAAGTAATTCGCAAAGAAATAGAAATAACAAAATTCCAACCAGGCGATAGGTAAGAACACAATTATTATCCTCCAATTTAAAATTAGGAAGCGAAACAAACCAATACGATGACTTATGCCAAACAACGACGATGAAAAATATTTCAAAGCAAATTAGTAGTAATAACAAAATATCGCAGAACAGAAATTTCGGTAAAAATTGTTTGAACGTGTATCGCTTAGGTAACCTCAGGATTTACAGTATTCTGTATTCTGTAATTGATACATGACTTCGTTTTTTGAAACGATCGGCTTGCATGCTGCGAAATTTTTCAAACATTGTGAAGTTTTCCATTTGGCATTCTCGACTTTATTGCTATAACTGCAACGTTCAAATTACCTGAATACCAATTAGAACCTCATTTCATAATCTTTTAGCAGACGCCTGCCTATCGAAAAAAATTCTGGCCATTTATAAATTGGCATATAAACTTTAGAACATTATCACGCCTGCATATTATTGAAACATACTGGCCACCTAGAAATTGGCATTTGGCAAAAACTAAAGATAAATAAGCCTCAAGGAACTTCCAAATTCTTATTTCAATGTAAAATATGCATTAACGCGTTGTCGTAAAATTCAATTTGAATCTTTATCAACTTCTGAATTCTAATTTCAATGTAAAGTATGCAATAATGCGTTGCTGTAAGATTCAATTTGGAACTTTTTTCATACAAACATTAAACACCCTTTCTTCTTCACCCTTCACCCTTCTAGATTCAATTTGGAAATTCGGCCCTTAAGGGAGTAAATCTCCCTTAAGGGCCGAATTTCGTAAAACCCTTTCTTAGTGAGCACCTAGAAGCCGAAAGGAACAATCAGGCCAACATTCATGTCTCTAACTTTAAAAACCTAGGACTTTCATACAAACTTTGACACCCCTTTTCAACCCTTGGGGTGCGAATTTAAAAAAAATCCTTTCTTAGTGCGCGCCTGCACCCCATAGAGAGTGCTTTTGCCAAATTTTAGACCTCACGGCCCAGTAGTTTCCGAGATTTCGTGATGAGTGGTCAGTGAGTGGACTTTATTTTTTTTATATATAGATTACGAAGTTAAAAAGAGAAACTATCACAGCTAAGCAGACTCTCCAAGTGAACGAGTAATAGTCGACCAACTTATAAATTGTACTTGGATAAGTAAAAATATCGTTAACAAACATTAAAAAAAAATACAGATGACTTGAGAACCTCCTCCTTTTTGTGAAGTCGGTTATCCGTTAATCCGTTTATAAATCTATCGAAAATGAGTTAAAACCAAACTGTGCATTATAATTGTATAATGTTATTACAAAACGTAAAAAATAAACATTGTGTTGTGAAAACTACATAAATGTACTACTTATAAGTTTATGCTTTCCTTTACGGGGTAGGCAGAGGGCATCAAACGGCACTTATGCGTGATGTTTCTTAGCGATTTTGCTATCCAAGAGAAAAGTTTGTGGTTACGAGTTTACGACCGCAAAAACTTAGTTATTTCAGGGGTGAAATAACTTAGTTTTTACCGTCGATAAAAATAATAGGACAGGGATAGGGAACAGTAGTTCATGCGTAAATATTTATCTCAATTACGGAAACCTTTACTGTGCGTAGTCCGACACGCCTTTGGCCGGTTTTTCACTTTTGATTCGTTTTGTGTTCAGACTTTTCACTTCGAGAGAAAGACCCTCCAATAACGGCTTTATAGCCTTTTACAGACTACGGGAGGAGGAGGGGCCTCCTCTAGATTATACTACATAGGTAATATTGAGCATTTTGCGATACGAAATGATACCTACCTTTAGAAACTTCTTAATTAGTAGTCAACCTATAAAGTAGTAATTTCAGCTGACATTGGGTTAAATCAATGATTTACATTCTATAGGTATATTTGTATGTAATGTCATGTTATCCTAGGGTGTCGCTCACGAAGTAATCTAATTTTTTATAGACTGAGTAGGTAAAAATATTATACCTGAATTCTGACATTAAACAACACTTGTCTAAAACCGGACTTGAACAGTGTAATTTAAAGTTTCGGAACTAATAACAAATCTACGCGTTACTTCGACATTATTCATAGATCCTGCCATGTATAAAATGACTTACCTGCAATGTACCTACGGCCTAAGCTCACGATTTCTAAATTCTAAAGTATAGAAATTCTCTGAAGTTTTTACGCTAGCTATTCAGGCGCCTACGTAAGTAGCACCTAATTTCAGGCGGCACGAAATGTTCCGATGCGGACAACACAGACTCCTTGAACAGAGCACGCAACTACTACCGTTATATAACACTTCCCACTTTGGTTTCCGCACTACACAATCGTCACAGTTCTGTGGCACAAAACACAATCCATCTTTAGTAAAATCCTTTTAGCAGACCTATGCACTAGAACACAATAATATGAACACACGCGACTCACTAGAGAGTGTGTTTGACCGTGACCCATTTGTTTTAAAGCACACAAACTGCAAATGCGACGAGAAGTGCATCAGCGAGTGCAATTCGTGTTGTCTGAAAGTCACCAATAAGCCCAATGAAGCAGAGATCCCGCTGGCGAGCGCCAGCACCAACCTAAATAGACTCTGATCATCTAAATTGACTTCAATTAAATAACAACCGAAATTGTTGAAATGCGCCATTACTCCCTCGACGCTAATCTAAGTGCCAATAGTCAGGGCGTATGTTTTATTAATAATAGCCAGCAATAACTGTTAATTAATAATTAAACGATGGTGTGGTCGATCGGCATTAGTGCGCCGCGTCGCTGTCTTGACGTAGCGCGCATTCGCATCAGTTGCATCCGTGCGAGGCTTGTTCTACCGGTGATACGGTAACGTGTGCTCTGGTGCGTTGATTTCAGTTTGCAAATTTATAATTGTTTAGTTGGGGTAGTGTACATAACAGCAAATACGTTGTTAATATAAATACGGTACTCGTCAAATCTTAATTTCAACTTTATGGAAAACGATTTCCATACTAGTGGTTTCTACAGGTTACCTATATTAGGATAGTGAAAATGATAATGGGATTATTATTTGCAATGGATGTGATTCTTTTCCCACGGCTATAAATCATGTAAGAGACATATGAGTGGTGTTGATACGGATTTACAACAAAGTACTATGGACTTTCAAAATAATGATGTGGGCGTTTGCGCCCTACAATAGCACCGATACAAACAAATATCGGGAGAGCTTGTGGGAAGCCCGCATAGTGCGCCGACGACGGCGCTGCGGCCGCGCGCGCCCGCAGCCGAGGGGGTCCGCAGTGCCGCGCCGCGCCGCGCCGTGGGAGTGGCTGCACTGCGCTGCGATTGGCTTCCCGGCATACTCGCGCCACTGTCCTAAGCGCCCGCTCCACGTAGTCTAATATGTCCCCTCCGGCCCCACACTATGAGCGAGAATAGCACTTGCAACCGCGCTCTCGCCTGTCTCGGACGCGCTACTCATTGGTTTAAAACCTACGTCGAGCGACGTATTATGGTAATATAAATTGACCAACCGTAGAGCAAATTCGGTTAGTTCGTTAAAGTTGATTAAAGCCATTTAACCGGGACGGACACGAGGATACGAACGGCGCGAGCGTTCGTCGATCCCGGGGGTTTGGTTAAATGAAGTCAAATTGTTTAATATCGGAGTAGATAGATAAATCTGTGTGTCGGGTTCGGTTCTGTGGTCGAGCTGAGCAGCGGCGCGACGGAGCCGAGCGAGGTGCGCGCCGAGGTAGCGGGCCCGCCGCCGCCCGCCGCCGACGGCTACATGTACGTGTGCGAAGGACCCGGGGCCGCGCCGCGCTACGAGTGCGCCTTCGAGCCGGGGCCGCACATGGAGCAGGGGCCCTTCGACGAACACATGTTTGGCGAGTTCGGCAAGGAGCGGCATGTAGCGGTGGTGGTGGGCGACATCGGCGAGCTGTACCGTGACGAGCTGCCGGGCTTCGCGCCCGCCGCCACCGAGCACAAGCGCAAGGACGAGCCCCTGCTGCTGCAGGCGCCAGAGCCCAGCCCCGCGCCACACCCGCACCCGCCGCCACCGCCCACCACCTCCAAGAAAAGCGACAAGAAGAAGAGCGACAACAACGGAATCAAGAAGAAGAAAACTAGGTTAGTGTTTATTCCGATCTTTATTACATTCTCCTCCAGTTTAATGTAAAGAATCATAATAAATTAAACATTTAAATGAAAGCCGTAATAAAAATAATCGAACAGAACTTGCCTACGCGGCTACGAATTTTCTATTTGCTACGAAGATTTGGTATAAATTGCTACGAAGTCGTGCAGCAGTCTTGCGCGTAGCAAGTCAGCTACGAATAATCTTCGTAGAGCTTTCGTAGCGAAACGCTACGAAGAATTCCGCTTTTAATTAGACGCTTCTGAAGTGTTTAATGATATGATAAAAATGTCTGTAAGCACATTTTGGATGTCTGATAGATACCGATGATGTGTATGGTGTTACGCGAATGGATACAATATTAATTGTAGAAATAAGTAGGGGTGAAGTTGGAAAGTGGAGCCGCGCCGGTGACAGAACTTGTGGGAAAATGGGTTGTCATGGAATAGGCATGTGGTATGGAGGACTGCAGAAAATATCGTAAGGAAAGTTTTTAGTATAAGTGTGTGATGGGGAAGGCCACATAAACGATGGATGTATTGTGTGACAGATATGACTAGAAAGGGGCTGATACTGAGATGACGGATAATAGAGGGGGCAACTAGAATCCTCAGACCATTATTTGGTCTGAGCTAGAATCAATTCTATTTTTTTGTAAATTTTGAGGTTCAAAAGTGCCTCTTATGCACATAAGAGGCACTTTTGAACCTCAAAATTAAACGACTATTGGAAATAAATAATTTGACTTTGACTTTGAAAAATGTATGGAAGAGGAAAACATGTTGCACCGATATCAAATAAATTGCGATATTGGCAGGTGGATGAGGATGATGGAACTGGAAGTCTGATTGGTAAGTACCATAGGAACGAAACTGGTAACTAGTTAAGTATCGGAAGTTAGTAGTTAATGACGGCATTATAAAATTAGGTACTATTTTAACCTCGTGATTTCTTTATTTTTATCAATTTATAAAAATGCCCCGTACAACGATGTATCCTGCACCCAGGGGGCCTAAAATAGACGCTTTGGCAGAATCATATTATGATCTGCGTACAATTCATACATCCCGCAATTCATCTGTTTGACAGTTTTGAATGGAGTTTCGTAAAATGGTCCACAAATTATGAATTGCTGTATTGAAGTCTAATGTCAAATAGCAGCTGTCAAACAGATGAATTGCGGGATTTATGAATTGTACGCAGATCATATTATGATTCGGCCAAAGCGTCCATTTTAGGCCCCCAGGTTGTTTTACAAGCATAATCAAACACCAACAC
This sequence comes from Tiliacea aurago, assembly GCA_948098905.1. Taxonomy (NCBI): domain Eukaryota; kingdom Metazoa; phylum Arthropoda; class Insecta; order Lepidoptera; family Noctuidae; genus Tiliacea; species Tiliacea aurago. The sequence continues at coordinate 13,624,864 of OX402578.1, read as the reverse complement.
TCACAACCTTGGCTTGGAAACCGGTTAATTTTTTACGTAACGTTAACCGTTATTATAAAGGTTTTCGAACATATTTCGTTAATTATTGAATTTTTTGTTACAAAATCAATGCTAAACTTGTGGTGAATCAATTGTATCAAAATTAATTTGCATCTTCGGAAATAAAAATTAACCGGTTTCAACCTTTTCAAGCAGAGTCCTAAACCCTAATTGAGTTATATAGTATGAATGACAATACCTTTAATTTAGACACTATTCAATAAATACCTTTGCGTTTTATTTGTTACCAAAGAAGATATTTTAAACTTATTTATTATTTTTTGGCATTCAACTGAGCCGATGTTGATTATTCTGCCAGTGATTAGTTGAGCTACACGATTATTGACAAATGCGTGCACTTACTCGACAGGTCCAATCAAAGCTACCACAAAGGTTCTTTCTTCAAAAGACCATCTCAGACACCAATCTGTATGGTCTTCCTAATTATGATCTGCCAAGATAATGCCTGGACTTTAAAAGAGACTGTGACCTCTTAGTCTTCTCAGAATAGTCAGATGGGATACACTGACTTCACCCTAGGTTTAAAAAATATTTTTGTTAACGTACACGTTAAAAAAACGTGATTTATAGAAATAAATACAATTTATAAAAAATAAACAACGCGTGCAATGACAATAGGAGTCAAGTGTAGTACACATTCCTACCACTAGATGGCGACACATATAAATATTTTGATCAAACAAAACAATTTATCGTCATATTTCAAACATAGTATTGAAGCAACGGATTTTGTTGAATTGTCAAAAGGAAAGTAATTGTCGTTCCGAATGTGTATCGTGTTTATACAGGTTGTTAAAGTAACTGCATGCCATAGCTTAAGGGTAGGTTCAGTATCGGTAAAGGGACCCAGGAAAAAAAAAAAAAACTAAAATGAAACAACAAAAATATTGCAATAACAACCTAATGGTACTAAACCTACTAACTTAAAATAGCAATCGTTTAGAATTAAAATTATTTTATTTGACTGTCCTAAGCCCGTTAAAGTATGAAGAGACTTATGTTTATTTATTTTTTATGTTTAATAAAAAAAAATGTTTTTTTTTTTTTGGTTTCCTTTATCGACACTGAACTTACCCCTAAGCTATGGCACGCAGTTACTTTAACACCCTGTATAGACAATACAAACTGCTCTTCAAATCCACATGCATCGGCACGCGCCGCTGTCACAGGTGGTGACCGGCGTAGGCGCACCCTCCCTGCATTAACTATATCGTATCGTCGCGAACCACCCCTGTTCTATTAATTATTTGCATAACTAATACGATGATTTTTAATACGTGATAAAAACCATATGGCTGGATGGTGGTTTATTAGATGTTTACTTTTATGAACTAATAGTTTGTTCATATTTTGTAAAAGTGTTATAACTAATCAATCTGCCCAGCCTTGTCCCAACTGTATTGAGGTCGGCTCCCAGTCTAACCGGATGCGGCTGTATACCAGTATTTTACATGGAGCGACTGCCTATCTGACCACCACAACCCACTAACTGGGTAATACGATACCCCTTGGTAAGACTAGTTGTCAGACTTTCGGGCTTCTGACGACTGAAGTGTTATAATAAACATTTGAATAAAGAAAAAAAAGAAAAAGAAAACATTAAATAAATAATAATAAAAATTAATAATAATTAATTTAAATTGCAATGGCAATTAAGTTCTAGAACCTACCTATTGTTAACATATACAAAATCCTGTACACTTAGTTCGCATTAAAAAAAAAATATTTGAAAGTTTTAAGGAATTGTATTTTGTGGCAAAGACTTGCTTTGCGACTCCTCTCTATGCTGATGTTAAGAGGATGGGCAGAACTCCTAATATACCTATTATCATACATAACATACAGGGTTAATTTAAATTGGCTAGCTAAGCTAAAAGTTATCGATGTCTAAACGTCATAAAATAAAAAATATAAAGACTTGATGTTTTTTTTTGGGAGGTCAACGACCGCTGTGATTGTTACTACTTGAGAAAAACTGTCATAAGCCAAACAATGCAATGGTCTCAACCTGACACGAGCTCACAGAATGGCGCGCCTACAGTTTGCACGCAAACATTTGCATTGGACTCAACGTCAATGGAGCTAGGTTCTTTTTACGGATGAAACCTAGATTATGCTGTATGGCAATGATGGGCGTGGGAAAGTCTACCGTAGACAGGGAGACCGTTTTCAGGCACTACTAAATAGCGAACTATACATTCGTCAATGCCTAGAGGCTTTTGTGATGCCATATGCTAGACAACACGGACATAGTGCGTAGGCTAAAGAGAACTAAACCATTTGAGTTAGTGTAGGGTATAAATAGTGAATGAATAATAGTAACAATGCTGTGTTAACATATAACACATGAACAAAGTGTTTTTATTAATTTATCAGACTCTAAGAAAGTGCTACGGAATTGTGTAAAAGTTCAAATTGACACTATTCTTAGTTATAACGTAATCTATCACGTAAAATAATAAGTTAGAGTTAAATTTTTTATTAGTCTATTAGGCTAGATTGTAATAAATTATTAAGAACTTTAGTTCTTATTAGTAAAGAAAAAAAAATGCTGATTTTTTGGGCCTGGATTTCATTTTTATGCATGCTTGCAAAGGCGCACGCTGCTTGAATAGTTCGAGAGTACCTGAATGACGTTAGTAAGCTGTAATGGAATGGCAAACAAGAAGTCCTGATATGAATCCAATAGAGCACTAATAGGATGAGCTGATAAGGCAGGTTCGAACTAACCAACCAGCACCAGAAACTTTGCAGGCGCTGAAAACTGCCATCTTGGAAGCATGGAAGAACATTCAACAGCACGTCATACTGGCATTAATGAATTCCAAGCCGAAACGCATAACGGCCTTCGTAATTTTTAATGCTCTTAGAGGTAACACAAGTTAATAAACGTTTTCTCTATGAAAATAATATTGTTTTCATCAAATATTCCACGTTAATTTTGCCCCTGACAAACGCGGAAACAACTTATTGCAATTCAAATGTTTTATTTTTGTTTTCTAATTTTAAATTTGTAACAATGACAAACGGAAATGATAGTTAGTGACGGGCTTTAGTACTACTTTTTATTTTGTTCTACCTAATCTTCTTATATATAAAATTCTCGTGTCACTGTTAGTTACCATACTCCTCCGAAACGGTTTGACTGATTTTGATGATTTTTTTTTTATATTTTATACCCCTAAGTGTTAAGGGTAGCTTTCCTACGGGATCGAGACTTACGCGGGTGAAACCGTGGGGCGCAGCTAGTATGATCTAAAAATATAGAGACTTTTAACAAAAATATGCAGGGTAGCTCGATTCGGGTGTCTATCTATTTATCTACTATCAACAATTTGTTTGCCAAGCGTGGTGATTGTGAAGTGGAAGAATAATGGCAATAGAAGATTATAAATGGACGATGGATCTCAGATGATTATAACCAAATTGTATTTTAGTTATAAATATCGACATATAATTTTGGAAATAATTGGTGGCTACATACGGGATAAAAAAAAGAAAAAATACTACTTTTATTTATTACTTAAAAATACTTTAAGATTTCTCAGATAAGACAAAAACGCGTGAATAGAATAATTCATAACGGCTCGACACCCATATGATCGAGACAAAACCTCTGGCGGCACCCTTTTCTAAGTAACAACACTTGATACAGGCGTCTTGCAATAACTGCAATAAAACTACAAAGGCGACGTGTTTCGTTCAGATTAATTACCCGTATGACCGCGGGGAGTCAATTGCCTTATCTCACCATCTCTTGAATGGAGGGTACAGCGCTTAATGAATGTAGTTGCAACACCAGCTCAATGATCGCTCCGTAGATGGCGTACGGGAACAATTATTTATGTAGTTCATCTCTAAATATTTACAACGCGAATTAAATAGTTTGTACTGCAGCAGTAGGTGCGAACCTATTGGTTTAAGGGTAAGTGACAAACACCTCACACCAAAGAAAGCATTATTTTGTGACTCACTTTAAGGACAAGAGCGAGTCGGACTCGCGCACCGAGGGTTCCGTACGTATATATGATGTTGATGATTTCTGAAAAACTGTGCTATTTAGAGACATCGTTTTATTTTTCCTGTAATCTTTACATAAACTTCCATCACATACACAGATTATTATCTATGCAAACTTCGGAGATAAGAGGGGAAACGGTTTTTTTTTTATATTTGTCATCAAAAGTCGGAAACAACGCCGCCTAAAAAAAAATGTTTTAGAATGTGCAAACAGCGTTCTTTTATATGATACCCCACATGCCCTAGTAGCCCCACTTCAAATTTTTCAGTCCCTTTTGCAAAAAAGTTTTTTTTTTCTTTCTTGTTTGCAAAATACTTGGGCAAACGTCATCTACAACTATTCTACATTTCAAGTTGATAGCATTAGTAGTTCTTGAGACATCCAGGTGTGACAGACAGACAGACAGACTTAGTCTCACCATAAGGGTTCCGTTTTACTTTGGTACGGAACCCTAAAAATGAAGGCCCGTATTGCAACCGGGCCTTCATTTTTAAGGTTCCGTACACTCAAGCATTATTTAAAACTAGCATCAAGCCATTTGATTAGTTGAAACTAGTTTTGAGTAATGCTTGAGTATTGAGTGACATTCTGTAATACGGAACTTAATGTAGTAAGTACTTATTACATATATTTTTTTAAATCTGTAAAAAAATCGTTACCTTACCCGCGATGATAGGCACAATGATGTGTCGTAATAAAATATCAAATAAAAATGCGGTGTAACAATTAATAATACTATGCCACTATAAGTTTAAAGTCAATTGGCAGGCAATTAGAGGTGCTCGCGCGCAACGGGGGTGAATTTCGTTTCACGCTCAATCAATTTCTGCGCGTGCGGCCCGCAGCCATATTGCACGCGTCAGATGGTAGATCGGTCGGGAATGATAGATAAGAATTTTGTTTGTGAATGTATAATTGAGAGTAGGTATAACAAGTTACTTTACAATTGGGGGTGGTTTATTGTTTGAAAACCACCGACAAACTTCGACTACACCTACCTACACTAGAAAATCCAGTATTTTTTCAGTGTAGAGTGTGAGTTCTCAAAAAAGGCTGCAATTTTTGGTTGATTTTACTTCTTAGCCTGTATTTATTTCCTTGTTAAGTTTTTAAACATATATTTTCTTCCGCAGAACTACTTTCACGGCGTATCAACTGGAGGAACTAGAGCGAGCGTTCGAGCGCGCGCCGTACCCCGACGTGTTCGCAAGAGAAGAACTGGCTCTTAAACTTAACTTGTCTGAATCACGAGTACAGGTTGGTAAACAAACTACTTCATGTTGACAAATTACTTCTCACAAGTTGTTGGAGCTACGTCAAAGCCTTACTGCATAAAATACAATGTATTCATTAATATTCTTTTCAATAGGTTTGGTTCCAAAACCGAAGAGCGAAATGGCGTAAACGAGAGCCTCCACGCAAAACAGGGTACATCGGTTCCAGTTCACCGAGTTCAACAACATTAGGGGGTGGCTTTCCCGGCATCGGTGGCAACTTGCCAGCCTTCCCGCAGAACGGCCTACCCACCCCGTCAGACTCCTGGTCGTACCAGCATTCCTACGAACTCTCCTCGCATCATTTACTGTCTTCTAGCAGCGGTGGATACCCGGGCTTCAACGCACAGCCAGCTGCATATTCTTACACGACCGTCCTCAATGGCCACGACGGGCAGATGTTCGCACCGCGGCACTCTTACGAGTACGGGGAGGGCAGTCCACCGCCGCTGGGCGTGCGCGACTACCCGATGATGGCGGCGCACTCGCCGCAAATGGAGGCGCACGCGCACGATGACAAGCTGGAATACCGCTCGCACGAGCACGAGGACAAGTACGCGGCGTGTGCGCTGCAGGACGAGCCGCCACGGTACGCTCCGCCCGACGACTACGAAAAGTGCGCGCTCGCGGCGCATGACAAGCACTACGACATGGAGCGCCACGCGGACCTCACGCAACCTGTCGTCGTCAAGATGGAGCCCAGCACTGGACAGGCGTACACTACGTTGCCTCCTTTTTTGAATTGAAATACTCCTTTTCGAAATTATCCTAGCGTTAATGTTCTAAGCCAGAGTAATTTCGAAAGGGAGTATTAGCTAGGAATGTAGCAGATGGGTAGGAAATTATTAGATATCTCCTCTACCGTTGTATTGTTCTCATTGTTTAAAAGTAGTGCATGCTTGATGCTATCTGATCTACCTTTTATATGAATTAATTCACTGATTAGGTATATTTATACAGTAATGAGTTCATATAAACTGGATACTAAATAGAATATTATGTATACTATTTAGGTATAAGTACTATCTAGGTATTAAAATATAAATTCCGTAATTGGTATGCGATTAATAATCTAGATATTGAAGTAGGTAGGTAATTTTTTTATATTTTTGTAGTTATACAATTATGAAGCGTTTTAAAGTTTTTGCAATAATGTAAATATTTACTTATTTAAATATAATTAGACATAAAAATGTGCCTCTTTAAAGTTAAACTTGTTTGTAGGTTTTATGTAATTTCTAAGCTTACTATGATTATTTAGTACAACTCTCACCAAAGTTTAGGTATAGCCGCTCTGAAGTTGTGGCGCAGGTATGTTGCACAGTAACTAACCAGAGGAGAGCGGGACGCAAGGGAGCGCTTACTTCAGAATGACCCTAAATATTGGTGAGCGTTAATATTTCTAATAGTAAGAACTATCCGTTAGAGTGCTATTGAAATTGAGAACCTTTAGAACTTTGCATTGTGCCAGTGCTTGACTGGAACTTGACTCAAAGCATAAACTCTCGTGGTCTCACAATACATTTTCTGAAAGGTCCGTTTATTAGCATTTTGTCGGGTAGTTGAAACTATTAATTGAGTAAAATACTCGTAGACTTCGCTTCTCGTGCATTCCTTGTGCCTTATCTTGACAGTGCCTGTTATCGTTGATACATGCATCTTTTATATTAATAAGTTCTCGGTTTAATCTTGTTTTCTTTTAGAAAATATAGTAATACTTACTACAGTAGTGTCATTACTATATGTTCTCGAATCTAAAAATGTTGTAAGTCTTAGATGATATGTTAGATAGCAGTTTGTAAATAAGTTATGAAAACGTGAACAGCTCGTGCCAAAAAATATGTATGTAATAAGTAAGTCGCCCAGACAAGGCGCAGCATCCAACAGGTGCTTATTTAGAGATCGAGTTTTAAGTAGTTAGAATATTTCATTATTTTTATTTATTTTAATAACAAAGTCGTCGTGAGTGAGAGTTTTACTCCACAGGGTGGAAAGGTAAAATAAGCCAGAGGGCCTAGACAAATGGCATTCGCTTCGGAGCGATTCTATTTCTACAATCGCTATCGCTTCAACGATAACGAAGTTCAATTGGCAGGCGATAACGCTTGTCAAATAGTTCCACTTAGCTATGCATCTCTAAGGAAGATATCGTTCAACGCTGGCGATTCGATTCATGGAATCGAATGATGATAACATTGCTTAGGACTTCTTGGCGGGAAAGTGAAGCGTCATGTTCAGCAGTTTGTTTAATTTTCCAAAATTTGTGTTTAGCCGAATATTAATGTGTAATAATGGTGGATTATTAACCATTAAGTGATTGTGAACGTGCATTAGTGTAGGCAAATGAAACAAAACAGTGCAACTTCGCTTCAAGTTCTCTCAAGAAGTCGCGTGAGGTCTCAGTAAAGTGCCACATCTTTACTGAAACTCAAGGGGAGTGGGAGGGGATATCATCATCGTGCATTTATAATTCATTTCATCAATACTATACAAGAACTAAAACGTGACATTGGCTAAATGCACAAACCGTGCGAAGCCAGAAGGAAAAAAAAAAAAAAAAAAAACTTTGCCTAGCTAATTTCTATTCGTTGACGTGAAGGATCACGTGACATTTCGATAGCTTATGTCAACCCCATCATTTTTTTGGCTTTTCTACAATTTCTACTAGCGTCATCGCTAATCGAATCTTACTTTGTCTAGGCCCTCAGATTATTGTTACCGCATTATATTGAGTGCAGAGTAGTTCCAATATAAGACCCTATAACTGATGTAGATACCTAGTGAGTCAGTCAGTTTTCAATTCCAAACTCAAAGATTTCTCGTTTCAATAATGCAACGTCTAAGCAATACGTTTACTTTAACACAAGACAGGCGAAGCCATATTGGCTTATATAACTACTGATCTGTACATACATCATAAGAGCTTTCCTACGTCATGCCATGAACTGAGGTCGGTGGGTCGATGACACGATGAGGGCATTACCTACATTAGGTACTCGTTGCACTTAGGATAATTCGTTGCAACCGAAGTATACGAGACGGCGACTCGGCTCCAGTAACTTTATAATAAAAGCCAGAATCTAGAAAGCTGATGGTTCGGAACCCACCGTCGCGTACAGTTTTGACCTCATTGGGCGTTAAACATTATAATGACGACAGTTATCGGTATTGTTGAATTTTAAATGGTCTACAAGTGGTTTTTTCGTGGTGAATGCTTTAATTAATTTTCTATAGAAGAAATATTTTATCATTTAGCTATCATTAACCATTTCTTTATCATTTTATGTATTTAGTATAAGTGATTATAATTTTAATATTTGGGATACGTTATCATTATTCTGCTTAAATTGGTTAATCGTTATTTGTTAGTAAAAAATGTAGACAATATTTTTTTTACAAATTATTTCCACTACATACTTATTTGCGACAACTTCTTCGCCGAAGATCGATAATGTGGTCTAGCATAAATATGCCTAATTATTTTGTATTATTAGAACAAAATCAATAAGTATCTATATTTAAATGAAAAAATAACAAAAAGGGCCAAAGTTTTAACAGAATATAAATATATGCTAATATTTTACAGTTCTTGAAAATTATATAGCTCAGGGTATATATATAAATAGTAAAATAAAACTTTTTTTTAACTGGTGTCCTCTGCATATGTGTATTGTTTAAAGCATTTATACTAAGTTATGTTAAGTTAAGAGAGCAATAAGCTAGATATTTTGTAATATTTAATTATAAGGAAGACGAGAAATTATAATACAAATGTGCTTAAAGTGAGTTTTTTATTTAATTGTTACCACTATCCTTTTCTTATACATGATTCTGTACACGTAAGGCAATACACAATTTTATAAGTACAACTTATAATTTAAAAAGGCTATATTAACATGAAACGAATAATGTAAAGTAGCAAAATAATCTTGATACTTTTTCAGCGTATTTAAAAGTGGAGCATGTGACTGCTCCACTTTTAATATACCTTTCGACCGAGTGCAGTTTTCAAAACGGCGGTCTATTCGAGGCTACAACAGCCCAAACCAAAGAAAATGTTTTCACAAAATATATGTAGAATTAAATGATAAGTAGCTATTCAGAGCCCCATCGGGCCGGTAAGGCCAGAATCCAAATCACTGACCAAATCACTGGAGCCTTCCAATAAATAAAGATAGTATATTGAAAAATACTAATAATTTGCGTTTGACACAGCTTGATGTTTTAACCAGGGACCATTTTGGTTACCCATTGACAGGGTTTTCGATAAGGTTTTTCTAAGCGGTTAAACAAAAACCCACACGATATGGGTAACCCTGAACGGCTTAAATTAAATTTTGGTAACCCATTGAAAGGGTTTTCGATAAAAACCCATACGGTGTGGGTAACCCTTTCGAACGGCTTAATTTAAGCCATTCAAAATTACCCACACTGTATGGGTTTTTGATTAACTGCTTAGAAAAACCCTATCGAAAACCCTTTCCATTGAAAGGGTTTTCGATAGGGTTTTTCTAAAATGGTAACAAAAATGGTCCCTGGGTAGAATAGAGATAGAATTGGTCATGCTACGCGTGCTGGGCGGATATCGAAATAACATAATATTATGAGTTTTTCATGTTACTGGGTTTCAAGTAGGTATAGAACCCATTGAATGGGTTATCATGTAACCCTTTCACCGGGTTTCAAGTATAAAACCCTTTCAATTGGTTACATCATGATAAAGGTAACCCATTGAATGGGTTACCCCTTCCAAAGGCTCTTAACCGGGGTTGTACGGTCCCTGGTTTTAACTTTCTCATTGCGTGACCTCTCAACAGCGTCTGCGAGTTACAATACCGTCAGTTTGTTTGCGTAACCACCCTAAGACTTTCCTGGCGCGCCCAAATACCGTCACCACTAAAATGGTACTTCTTCTCAATGGTATACAACACTAGGCTCAGAATCTGGTCATCAGTGAGGCTGTTAAAATGCACGTTGTAGTTTAGCTCCTCTTTCAATTGTTCATTTGTTTCTCGCCCTCCGCGCATGCATAGCAGGCTGTCTATGTAGTATTTTACTTCGGAACTGGAAATAAAACGAGCATAATTATATTAATCAACAAATGCCCACGAAACTATATTTATGCGTAAAAAGTCTAATAAAATTGATATAGGAATAGAGTTTGAGTTTGGTTTGAATGTAGCTTATGTACTTGTCCACTTCATCATCATAATTTCAGCCGAAAGACGCCCATTGCTGCACATAGGCCACCCCAAGGGGGGGATTTGCCATAATCGCCACGCTTGGCAGGCGGGTTGCCGATCGCAGTATGGTGTTAAAATGCATAGAGAACGCTGCTGCCCATTCTCTAGTAAGTCCCTTAGTCGCATTTTACGACACCCACGGGAAGAAACAGGATGGTGCTATTCTTTACGTCCGGCACCACACGGAACTTATCCAACAAAAGAACTGTGAACTGAATACCACTTGGTATAAGTAAATTGGGGTTATTTAATAAATTGGCGTAGAATATTGATCAAAATTTTCTGGCATTTCTAAATTAATTAAGAATTAAAATATAATTAAAAATAATCCTTACACAGGATACAGGAGTATCAAACAATTATTAAAAATTGTTCGATCATCAAATTTCTTCTTGAGGAACTGTATGTTTTCATCGATAGCATTCATGGCGACGTGAAGCCAGTACTTGTGTCGTCTCAGTTGACTCAACACACTGCTGACGAGCGCTGCTTGGCCGCCATCGTTGTGGGCCGGCAAGTTGTTGAGAGACGAAGATATTAGGATTGCTATGTCTCTGCCGCAGACTTTGTCACCGAAACTGTTGATGTAACTACGGAAAGAAGAATAATAAATTATGATTTTTTGTATAACATAGAAAGTTTAATATGTAGGGTTTCGTTCTCAAAAGGAAAACCGGAACACTTACGGCCGAACCCAATAACCTATATATCACCAGTTTCGGCCTACTGGAGATATAAAAATATATCTATTGATGGTTTTAACGTCCCAATGCCAAAGTATGCTTCCCAATATACGATTTGTTTGACAGGACAGTACTACAGATGGCAGATTTGGCTATTCCCCGAATTGCGGGGATACCTAAACGTAAAGTAGCCAAGCTAAAATGAACTCTTTAGTACTTGCAATAATGATCATAGATGTTTTTTTTTATTTAAAGTAATAAAAAATAATTTAAATTCAAATATCTCGAAAACGGTGCGCCTTAGGCAAAACAGAAATTTAACCCCCCCCCCCCCCTTACTAACACCCCCGTGCAAGCACCATTCCAACATGAATTTAAGTTAAAAAAAAAAAAATAACATTAATGCGCTAAGGTAGCCCGCGAAATTAAAATTTGATTACGTTTTTTGCAATTTGCAGGTCAGTAACAGGTTGTATTTTGATTCGCGGCCATAACAAATATGGCTCTACAGAATTATATCTTAATCCAGTAAATTTAGAACTAAGAAACGAGAAAGAGAAGAAGAAAAAGAAGTTTTAATATAACCCTAATTACACATGTTGTTTTTTAAAGTGATGTTGGTTGTAATGGAACGCACGGGAGGGCGAAGTAGAGAAACCTACTTATTGTTTTGTTAGATAGATTGTGAGACGCCATCCGAGCATAGATATAATTATACTGTCTATCATCAATAGCGATCTGTCTTTAACTGAAAATAAGTTATTGGGTTCGGCCGTTAGAGGATCACTTTATTGTCCGTCTATCTGTCTGACCCTTTTTAGGGTTCCGTAATTATAGTTGTCAAAAAAGAATAGGCCCGTTTTGACATTTAACCGTATGGTTACTTCACTAGTTACGTCGCGATCACGTCGCGATTAACCATCGCGACGTAACTAGTGAAGTAACCGTAACATACGACTCGGTACTCGATACTCACGATAAATCGATTCAAGTTAAATGTTATGGCCTATTATTTTTTTACAACTGTAACAACCCTTATAGTTTAGCCATGTCCGTCCGTCTGTCCCCCGGCTTAGCTCAGAGACACTTAGTACTAGAAAGCTGTAATTTGGCATGGGTATATAAATTAATCACGCCGGCAAAGTGGTTGAATAATATCTAGTAAAAAATTTTTTTAGGTTACATGTAAAGTGGGGATGATATTTTTGTTCTCGTCTATCTCATGGTGTGGGGTATCGTTTGATAGACCGTTCAAAAATATTGCGGGTCTGCGAATGCCATTTTTCGATTCAGGGATCCATTTGCGTAATATTAAACTATATAGTGCTATTTTTTGCTAAAGTCAAGTGTGTCCCCCCCTCTGCCAGCTAAATGGTTGTTTTTGGAAATGTGAAAAAATTCATGGCAGTAGTAGTTAAACTCGTATATAACGAAGTTAAAGGAAAACTATCACAGCTAAGTAGGCTTTACAAGTTAACGAGTAATAGTCGACCAACTTAAATTTGCAGTTGGAGAATTGACCGTGACGTATATCGATGTATGGGAGAACCTGTTTTTCAACTACAATGTTAAGTTTGTTTTTGGGATAAATTCATCCCAACGTCGGAACCCTTCGTTGTGCGGGGTCCGACACGCACTTGGTCGGTTTTTAATACTATGTTTGTTTGCTTAAGGGCATCCATGAATAAAATAGTGAATTTCAACCAAGAATAACAACGATTTAAAGTTAGATGAAAAATCTAAAAATAATATATGTAAGAGTTTGATATATGTTCTTCATTTTCATCAACCAGAATTTAAAAAAAATGAGTTGTTAACGAGAATATTAAAACTTTGTAAAGGTCTATTCTTGAAATGAATCTCGTTATAAATAGGTGAATACTATATCTGGCTAAACAATTTTTTATTGTATAACAGATAATCATATATTCTTTATTTTCAGCTAGCCGTTTTTTATTTTATTGTATATTACGTGAAAAAGTTAAAATAATGTATATTTGTACGCGAACGCAAGCGGCAGGTCTTCACACGGGGAACTTTAGTATTAGCAAGGACCGGTAGATGGCAAATTTTACGTAAATACAGAGAAGGACCGGAAAGGTCGGTGGGGTAAGAAACTGTTCGATGCTCGAGGTCACTGAGACTATGGACGCCCTTAACTGTACGGCCCGCTTGCACGATACTTTGTAAAATTCGTTTAACATTACAAGGATCTGTGGTGCAAGTGGGCTAAAGAGATATGAAGTTGTTGAATAAAGCTTTTCTGTCACTAAAAACTTATCGACAAATCGATCAGATGAAGCAGTGTTTTCCGCGATCTTAAAGAAATGATGCCTTTTCAAATTATCGAGCCTGAAAAGGAAGAACATCGTAAGCGACATAAAATTTACAGGAGAGGTTTTTTATTGATTATTATATTGATTTTATTTAATTATTTATTGAACAAATGAAATACCTACATTATGTCGCTTACGATGTTCTTCCTTTTCAGGCTCGTTATGTCAATTCTATGTAGGAGAAAAATTGTCAGGGAAGTCGGCAGCTCGAATATGTGCTAACCGGCGAATTATTATTTACTCATCAATCAATCAATCAATCGTCAAGGTTATCATCGTCGTTGGGCAATTGAGTTGTCGACAATTCTACCAATAAAATCAATGTTTCTTTTTTCGAAAGCTTTATGTTCAATATAAAATGCATGACTGACTTGTTGAACACCTTTGTGGACGACACTAAGTGATTCAGGCTGTAGCATTGCTTTTTTGCAGATTCCATCTTGGTGAGACGGCTCAGCATTTTCTTCTTGTGTATTACGAGTAGGAGAATCTGGAAATTGAAAGATAACCCATTAATATTGCGATTAATAATATTCTTTTATTTTGTATTAATTTGCTTTGGGATAAGCAAACTTATTTCGGTTAAATAGAGTACAGTTTCTATTGCAACTATTTGCTGCCTTACCAATAATTTTGACAATGTGAAATGAACTTTACTCATATACAGAAAAGTTCCATTTGCCAATAACATGTTAGAATTAGAATCAAACAATTCTCACCCTAGGGTTTGTGGACAGCACTTGATACTCTTTTGAGCTCCTGAGTTCCTCTAGTCGCTCGCGGACTGTCTCTGGTCTCATACAGTACACCTTTAGACACCGCCTTTGAGCTTCCAATGATATTCTGTACTCCTGAAATAAAATAACAGTGACATGTACGAAAAATTCAAAGTAAAGAAAAAGGATTATGAACTGATTCATACATTAATAAGGGGTTATTTATAAACCATAATTAAAGTTAAGAAACGTTTAAACGTCGAAAATGTATGGTTAAACAGTCGCTAATCATTACTTAACTTTAAGCAGCGTTTATTAATCAAGGGGTAAATTAACAGACGAAAACGTCACAGTCAGTTTCCTTAATCAATTTAATTTGATCTTGTATAGAGATGATGCATACTAAAGTTGTTAATAAGTTGTTGTATTATATTTCAACTAGCGACCCGCCTGTGCTCAGCTCGGTTCTTACGACTTGACAGCACATCAAGATTTCTTTATAATATGTGGGTTTATTATTAATATTTTATACACATTCGGAATAAATTCTCTAAATGATGGTGAAAACCCCATCAAAATCCATGGCGTAGTTTAGAAAAATGACGCGGTCACACATGGACAGACACGAAAAGCGACTTTAATTTATAATCAAATTCAAATAATTTATTTTCTCTTCACAAAAATTGATGTGATAAATATTTAAAACAAGCTTATAACGTATGTGACAAAGTTTGTGAGAGACTGATGTCCCACCAGACGGAGTGTAAACATAATTATTTATACAGTAAAAGTGGAGGAGCTGAGCATAACAATATGAATCAAATGTAAATCAATAATAAACACCAAATCAAAGTGAAAAAACTATAAAACAACAAATAGAGAAGTGGAAAAAATGCGTGAAATATTATAAGGGAAATTAGCGGGACTGACTATTTTAGACAAGTAATTCCTCAGTTGCGTTATAATCTAAGGCCCGTATTTATAGAACATTACTCAGTACTTAGGCATTACTTAAGACTAACTTCAACCAATCCAATGGCTTGAATCTCAGTCTTAAGTAATGCTTGAGTCCTGAGTAACGTTCTATAAATACGGGCCTAAGTAAGGAGCCATTCGACTAGAGCACTCTTACATGCCTATTTTGTTAGGTGATAGATCGTGGTAATGCGATTAATTTTATTATATAGGTGGGAACCTAGGAATGTATAAAATCTTTGAGAGAAACACGTTCTTAGACCCTTGCTGCTTACAAGCAAGCTGTATTGCAAACTGAGTATGTTCTGCGTTTTTCCGAGATAGAGAGGGGATCAAATATTAAGGAGGAGTGTTTCTTTAGCACAGTGTATATTATAGAACAAAAAGTTGCCTCACTGACAAGACTTTGAAGTGTTTTTAAGATCAACAGTAGGATACAAGTAGGTATAAAGGCAGAAAACAGGCCACCTTCAGTACCATCCGTTGGGCTCTTTCCAATTATAACTTCAAATTTTCAATAATATGTACTAGCTACCCGGCCCCGCTTCGCACGGGTAACAGAGTATATAACCATTTTTGTTCTATCGTATTCTCGTATCGGCCTGTTGCGTCGAGCAATGTGGGTTAGATTAAAATGTAACCGATGTTCATCCTACTTGGAATATTTTTAATGTATTTTATTTCCAATCCTGCAAATATTTGAAAATGTAAAGAATAGATACATAAACAAACTAAAATATTTCTTTGCATACAACATACACGTGACTGTTCCTAAATTACGCTAGACTGATACAATTTACGATTTTCCTAATTTTGTTAATATTTGTATTTAGGTTAGGTTCCCCCCTTTCGAATCACTTTGCCGCTTTCGCACATCATTAGCGGCCGTTGGGATCACGTCAACATCCCTTCCTCCCTCATTCCCATCTTCATACGGATGTAAACAAATGCAGTAAATATACAGGGTGTTTGGCAGAACGTTGAACATACGAAAATGGTGGATAGGTGGGGTCATCTGCTACTTACTCAGCCCAAATTTATTTGACCCTGGCCCCCTGGATATTTTTTTTTTTTGCTTTCTTCTAGTTTCACCACTTTCTTAACTTTATAGTGTAATTTTTATTAAAAATGATAAAACAGGTAATATTCTTGTCTTTTTAGGGTTCCGTAGTAAACAAGGAACCCTTATAGTTTCGCCATGTCCGTCTGTCTGTCTGTCTGTCTGTCTGTCTGTCCGTCCGTCCGTCTGTCGCCAGCTTAGCTCAGAGACGCTTAGTCCTAGAAAGCTGTAATTTGGCATGGGTATACATATTAATCATGTCAAAAAAATGGTAAAATAAAATTATGAAAAACATTTTTTTTTAGGGTACCTCCCTTACACGTGAAATGGGGATGATATTTTTTTTTCTCGTCTATTCCATAGTGTGGGGTATCGTTGGATAGGCCGTTCAAAAATATTGTGGGTTTGGCAAAACCATTTTTCAATTAAGGGATCCGTTTGCGTAATATTAAGCTTTAAAGTGCTAGTTTTTGTTAGAGTCAAGTGTCCCCCCCCCTGCCAGCTAAATGGTTGGTTTTGGATATGTGAAAAAATTCATGGCAATAGTATATATAACGAAATTAAAAGGAAAACTATCACAGCTAAGTAGGCTTCACAAGTTAACGAGTAATCGTCGACCAACTTAAATTTGCAGTTGGAGAATTGACCGTAACGTATATCAATGTATGGGAGGGCATGTTTTTCAACTACAATGTTAAGTTTGTTTTTGGGATAAATTCATCCCAATTACGGAACCCTTCATTGTGCGTGGTGCGACATGCACTTGGCCGGTTTTTTTTTTATCTTTAATGTTGGCAGACTTATAAAATTATTGCTTTATTCAGATGTTAGCTAGAAAAAAAGTTATGAGTCCTCAAACTTACAGAAAGATGTAAAAAATACTTAAATATGTAAGTATTTTTAACCTGCATTAAAAAAAAAAAAAAAAAAATATTGAGGAGTTCCAAGTCTAGCAAAACATCTCTAGTGTGTGACCTTTATATTGGTACGTAATTTGCTTTTATAAAAAAAAAAAAACCTTTAAGAGGTATTTAATCATTTTATCAAGTAGGAAATTTTCGACGAAACTCTATCTTTACGGAAAGTGAAATGTTTTGCGTTTAATACTTACTGCAAGGTTGGTAAAATTTTTATGATCAAAAAATATTGCCTGTTTTACCCATTTTTAATAAAAATTACACTTTAAAGTTAAGAAAGTGGTGAAACCAGTATCCAGGGGGCCAGGGCCAAATAAATTAGGGCCGAGTAAGTAGCAGATGACCCCACCTATCCACCATTTTCGTATGTTCAACGTTCTGCCAAACACCCTGTATAAAATTGCCGGATGATCCCAAAATTATACAGTATGAGTAAAATATCGTACTGGTCATCACCGTGTTGCGAGCAAAATGTTCTCTTGTCTAAGGTATGGTCCCACTATTAATTTGTGTTGAATTGATTAAATGAAAATATATGATGAGTTCTTCTCCATTAGTGGAGTTTAATGTTTTTTAGCTTCAACCACCAGTACCACAAATGTATCTCTTACGGTGCACGCGGGGCACGCCAGTCAATTTCCCAGTCGGCATGATTTTTTCCGACATCTTCAACCAATGATATTATATTAAACAGATATGTTAGACACTCACAAAACAACCGAAAAAAGACACACATACCCACTTTTCATACATGGCTTGATAAAAACAACAAGAAAAAAAGAGACGGCTAGTGTTGTCAATTGCGCGTGAATGTAAACAAACATTATTCTGGCCACCAATCTCCGAAAGTTGGCATCACAGACTAACAAATACGTCCCAATTAGGACGTTATCGCGAGTGTTCACGATTGCGCGCTCAAAACATATCTGTTTAATATAATATCATTGTCTTCAACAATTATCGTCATATTTCAGCTAATTTACACAAAACCTTAATGAATTATACACCTAAACCTTCTTCATGAATCACTCCGTCCATTGTTAGTGAAAACCGTATGAAAGTCCGTTTGGTAGTTTTTGGGTTTATCGCGATCAGACAGACAAACAGACGAAGCAGGGGGGGGGACTTTGTTTTATATTATGTAAGGATAAATACATTTACTAACTGATAGAAGTGGCTTCTCTCTATAATCATCATCATCATCATCATTGCAGCCGAAAGACGTCCACTGCTGGACATAGGCCTCCCCCAAAGAGGGGGGGGGGGGGGTTTGCCATAAACGCTACGCTTGGCAGGCGGCTTGCCGATCGCAGTATGATGTTAAAATGCATAGAGAATGCTGCTGCCCATTCTCTAGGAAGTCCCTTAGTCGCCTTTTACGACACCCACGGGAAGAAATGGGGAAGTGCTATTCTTAACATCCGGCACCACACAGACAATATTACCTCTAAAACATCTCGAACTTGTATTAAAGAATTATAATTATTCTTCAATATAGCAGGTTCTTTTTTCAATGCATCTCTAATGTCCATACCAGCCAGGGTACCAACATTCTCTAAAATAAGTTTAGTATGTAAAGGATCTGCAGATATGACAAAGCCATTTCTTCTAATGCTTGCTTTGTCAAACTTGATTTCATTGTGTGCTATGTTGATTGCTTCTTGAATGTCCGACATTGGCTTGTGTTTTAGTGGTAGGTAGTTTTTACAGTACTTTTGAAATTCTTCTGGTGTCACTGAGAGCTTCCAGTGAAGAAATCTTTCTAGTACATTCATGCGGATTGTTACTGAAATCATACATTTTCATATTGATACTTATTAACAAAAGATGACATAAGTATTTGCAATAATCTTTGTAAATAAATAATTGGTGTGTCTTGCGTAGTAAATAAATAAATAGAAATTAAAAAAAAAAATTAGAGAAGTCATACTAGATTTAAGAACAATTTTATTATAGTTGTTCACCATACAGGCTTTTGGTTTATCCATTTTTTTAGGGGTACCCACATTTATTTTAAAAGAAGGCAAGTGTAGGCGATGAATAAATCTACCAAAATTATTGTGAATAATAAGATGTTTTAACACCATACTGCAATTGCCAACCCACCTGCCAAGCGTGGCGATTATGCAACCCCCCCCCGCTCTTTTGGGGGAGGCCTACGTCCAGCAGTGGACGTCATTCGGCTGAAATGAGGATGATGATGATGAATAAGAAAATGGTAGCATTTTACTTACATATAGATGTATCAGTATCAGAGAAGTTTTGTAAAGTTTTGTTACTGGCAGGCCATTCTTGGAACTTGTCTAATATTGTTTGTTCCATTTCAAAGTCTGAAGGAAGTAAGCCTTCTTTTTTCAACCGGGCTATTGTTCTTGACTTTACAAGTGTGTGGTATCTGAAAGTCAGTGTAAAATGATGATAACTGTCTTGTGTCAAGTAATTCAAATCTGTTGCCATGCATTACTTATTTTGAACCCACTACTCACTTTATGATATGTTTAGTAGAAACACTAATAAAACCACACTCTCTAAGTATTTCGCCATAGTTGTCCATAGTGATTGAGTTCATACTGAACACATGCAGGTTACGGCAAGCCTCTTCAGGTGTGATACCAAACTTCTGTAGTATCTGCAGGGTGCACTGCAACCGCTCATGAGTTACCTCATCGATGTGTGGGTGTTTCTTCTTCAATACAGTCAGGTAGTCTGCTGATATTGATTCACCTACACCATGAACAAAAATAGTAATAACATAATTTTATTAACTATAAGGATATCTATTGGAGTTGTTAAAATGATTGTTGTGGCCCGTGATAGTACTACTAAAAGTAGTGCGATACTAATTAAAAAAAAAAAATGGAACAAATTGTACTGTATGTGTGTGTTTGGTACTGTAATTAGAAACCTAACCTTGTTATTGGTTTATTCCACTAAGTAATAATTAGAAGAGTCACACTCACAGCTGTTTATAGCTCAATGTCCGTTAAAAGTTATATGTTATTTATTATGCTTAAATCACCTGTAGTTTGCTTGTAGAAATCTAAAATCGGTAAGTTGTGATAATATTTTCTCGATGCAACTTGAGAAAAATAAGAGAAACGTAAACCACTACCACTTAAATATCTCAATCTTTTGATATGCGACCGCATATTATAGTCTGTTAATCTTTTGTCTAATTATTTTAGTTATAATTAATCGTTTTCTTAGCGTTTTACAAATGTAAATAACAACAAACACGCACGGTTTCTTGTTGTCAATGTGACATTGACATTTGACAGATCATTGGGTGGTACCAATAATAACCATTGAGATATGAAAATATGTCAATGATAATAACCTTGTTCATAGGGTGGTACTGCAACACTAATACTTCATAGGAGGCCTTACTCGATCCATCCGGTAAAACTTTGGTTTTGTATCCACAGCTGTTATACTGTTGGGCGAAAGCGACAGGGTAGCCTGCTAAATTCAAATTTTCGGTTGTATATTGTAATACTTAGAATCAGCAATACAACTAAATCTCTTCTATGAACTTACATCTTTTTAACTACCTAACAGTCATATTACAATATTATTATGTGCACGTATTTATGGTGTATCTATTCATACACGAAATGAATATGGGATCATTGTACTCATCATTATGAACAACTTTCAATATGAGACCAAACTTGAATTCGCGAAAAAAAATCAGCGGTTCCCAACATTTTGACGAGTTATGCGAACATAAATGTAGCGCTCTCGTTAGAAAGTAGTATGTTCTTTGATGTAGGGGAGGAGACAGCTGTTTTTTTTTTCGTGATGTCAGGGTTGGTCCCATAGCATATATGAAAAACCCAGCCAAGTGCGAGTTGGACTCGCGCACGAAGGTTTCCGTATTATCTACAAAAATGGCAAACAAAATCACGTTTGTTGTATTGGGAGCCCCCGCTAAATATTTGTTTTATTTAAATTTAATTATTTATTTTTATAGTGAATAAATAACGTCTACCAGTTGCCATTATTAATATAGAGCAAAAAATCACGTTTGTTGTATGGGAGCCCCCTTAAATATTTATTTTATTCTGTTTTTTAGTATTTGTTGTTATAGCGGCAACAGAAATACATCATCTGATTCTGTGAAAATATCAACTGTCTAACTATCACGGTTCATGAGATACAGCCTGGTGACAGACAGACGGCGCGGCGGCGGCGCAGCCATAGTAATAGGGTTCCCGTTTTAACCTTTGGGTACGGAACCCTAAAAAGCTAAATACTGAAATATTTATTCAAATATTTATATTATTCATTACTAGTGGTCGCCTACGCTGGTCGTAATTAGAAACTCTAATAACAAACTTTAAAGTGTACTTACATGATTACACATCAAAAATGTTTTATTATGCTTTAGAACTCTATAAATAACAGTAACGTCAAATTCTGCAAATGGCCTGTTGCCTTAGCCTGTTGGCTTTGCTTGTTGGGCTCACTGACCTCTATTATACCCTTGTTTATTAGAGATCAGTGGTTTGGGCTAAGTTTTTAGATAATGGGGTTGGAACCAAACATTATAATTATACAATTATTACATTATATTATAAAATCAAATAAAAATATGAATACATAAATAAAAATGAACATACTTCTAATAATAATAACTAATAATAATAATTTCATAATAATTACCTACATTATTCGCAAAAACAAAAATAACTAATATACTTACTATACCTGTATACACAAACCTAATAATATATATATATATACACCTACACATAATTTGCACCCAACTAAACACATATTAATAATTTATAATAATAATGAATTGCTTGAATTTTATTGTTACTTAGCCCTCTTCCTCTCTCCTAATGTTTGCTGTGCCCGACAGGGTCCATATTGATCTTTTACTTTTTTTATACCATCTATGCATATGGAATGCAATAAAGAATTGAATTGAATTGAATTGAAGGTAAACAAAAACAGACTCTTGGAAGCAACACTTGTACATGGATTTCTCCCATTATAGTCTTCAGTTCTAGGATAGCACAGTCTCCACGAAATACCGGGTTTTCGTTTTTTTTTCGAGAGCTTTCTTCCACGGTTTTGTCTTATAACGACTTTGGCAAATACATGGGTCCCTGTATTTTTGCAGTCGACTGCTTGCTGACTTTGTAGGCTTCTTGGCGGGAAAGTGAAGCGTCATGTTCAGCAGTCTGTTAAATTTTTCAAAATTTGGGTTTAGCCGAATATTAATGTGTAATAATGGTGGATTATTAACCATTAAGTGTTTGTGAACGTGCATTAGCGTAGGCAAATGAAACAAAACAGTGCAACTTCGCTTCAAGTTCTCTCAAGAAGTCCGCGTGAGGTCTCAGTAAGGCGCCACATCTTTACTGAAACTCAAGGGGAGCGGGCGGGGATATCATCATCATGCACTGAATATAATTCATTTCATCAGTATTAAGTAAACAAGTTTTGTAACTAAATAAAGACTTGGCTAAAAGGTTCCAGCAACCAGGCCATTAAAATATTATTTTAAAAAAAGGACTTACTGTATTAGGGCCGAATTCCTCAGACCATAATCGCTGTAATCGATTTTAGCGCGCTAAACGGTAATAGGAAACGCGTTTGAGCGCGCTAAAATCGATTACAGCGAATAGGGTCTTAATTCGGAATGCGGCCTAGTATCAATCAAGCTGTCAGTGTTGACAGTTGAACATTGTCAAATGTTAATGTCATTGTCAATTATTTGTCATGGGCACGGCAAGTCGAGTGAAGTCGAATCGGTAAACGGCTAAACCCAGAGATGTAAATTAATACATCACGTATTTTATAACTCATTTTAATGAAATATAATAAAAGCAAAACAGTGTGTAAAAACAATTTCCGTGAACTGGTTACGTGTAATAATGTTTTAGAATAAAGGAATAATAAATAATCTGTGGCTAAAGGTTAGTTTTTGCTAGGTTCGTTTACTTGATAGCTTATAAACTATAAAAACATATTCCTCTGACACCATTTCCTGAACCTAATACAATTACTCTTTTCAGATGGACTGGACAGCAGTTAGAAACCACTTCAAGCAAACATGGCTCACTACTATTCTGAGTCTCATTTTGTTTTCGGGAGTTACATATTTTCTGTTATGGGCAGAGGTAAGCAACTTTTATGGTCAGAACAGCAGCCTAGGACTAGTACATTAGTAACTGTGCAAGTATTTCTGTTTTTGTAATTTTCAGAGCCAAACAATTCAAAGTAATCTGATGCTAGAAGAACTGGTGTCGGCAGCTGAGAGTATTGACGTTCATACTAGCGATGAAGCAGCTCGCTATGAGGGCCGAGTCGTCCACATTGTGGGCCCCCTGAGAATACTAGAACCAATATCTGAGCCAGACTATAATATACAAGTTCAAGCAGTTAAGTTGAGGAAGAGGGTACAAATGTATCAATGGATTGAGGAAACTACGTAAGTGGGAATGTGATCTAGCAACAGATGTAAACTGCAACAATTTTTAGTATAGTTTTCACTGCTAAGTGTTTTACAAATATGTAATAGGTTTAAAACACATTTTTGTATGGCTGTAAAAAATTAATCAGCTCCATAACTAATCACTCATAGTAAATAAGTATAAAAATGTAACTTATTTTTTTAGAGAACAAGAGAATTTTCTAAGTGAACCAGCTGAGGAGTCTCGCAAGACATACTGGTACCATAAAGACTGGCGGGACTATGTTGTGGAGTCCTCTCTGTTCTACATCAGACCAGGCCATCACAACCCTCCCTCAATGCCCATGTTCAGTGAGACTCATATTGCTGAAAATGTCAAGATTGGATGGCTTTACTTAGGTATTAAGTTGAACCTTTGTTGTTAATCTTAACTTGGCTACTTGTCCTACTATATGTCATAATAAATTATGGAATACATACATCCATACATAAACTCACTCCTTCGTCCCATGGGGTTATGCAGAAACTATAGAAAGCCTGCTATGCTCCTTACCATACTAAAACCTTCCTTTGCTTCCTTATACTAAATAATGGAATAACCATTCTTATACTGTATGCTTTGTTATTATGTGTAAAGCAGGGCAAACCTTCGCTGTTTATATTTGGTTTTTGGGTTAAAAACTAAACATTTATAAACAATAACATTAGTTTTTGGGTTTTTGGGAAAAAGTACTATGACTTATTGATAAGATAATAAAGCTCTCAACATTGGACTTCATTTTCAGGTATTGATGTGAAGCGCAAAGTAGTGGACTACTATGAGATTTGGTCTGACTCCAGACCGGAGCGTAGTGACATCAAACTACATTCAGGTTTCTACTACCATGGAGAGAGTGCTTTGGAACATGAGATTGGCGACCTTCGGATACACTTCTCGTATGCAGGGCGTGAGGATGATATTGTTAGTTTAGTTTAAGTAATTAAAATATGAGTTGGTTAGGGTGCTGTTGCTCCACCCTTTGTTGAGCTACAACAGCCTGCTGTATGAAGGTACACAAGGCTACACATCAAGCTATACATTTCCAGTTTATGCTGACCTCTCATTGTCCGGAAATCCGATACAATGCGAGATCAGCTTATATGGAAATGTATAGCTCAATGTGTAGCCGTCTGTACCAACAATGTCTCAAATACTCAGAATGCAGAGGCATTGTGAATCTGCACTTAATTTTCTTAAATGCTGCTTAATGAATGCTAGTGTAAAGTGTTATTTTAATAAGACAATTATGTAATAAGTTCTATGTTAGAGGGTTTGGTTTTCCGCAATTAGTCCTTCATGTGGACTATAGTGCGTGGGCCATGGCGGCCGTCATTAGTTATTCCAACCAGCTCACCTATTTCCAGAAGCTGATTAGGTCTCCTGGTCTGTTTAGTATATCTGTGAAGGATCTGGGTGACTCGAGGGTTTCTGTTCTGATTTAGGTGATGCCTGTGCATTCAAACAGCACATGCGCAAGTTTCTTCAGCCTCCATGCATGCCCTGCACAGAGGACTGTCCGTTATGCCTATTGTGTGGAAGTGTTAATAAGACAATTATAAAATTAATGAATGTTAAAATTAGTGAATGTTCTTATCATAAATAAATAAATAACATTGTGCTTACTAATTCCCTTAATAATTCTCCTTTCAGTATACAGCAGTAGGTGTAGTAGAAGGTGGCAACTTACAAGCTTATAGTCCAACAAGGTTCCCTACTGCTGATCCCATCTGTCTACTTCGCAAAGGTTCATACAGTTTGAAACAACTGCATGACTTAGAGAGAAGAGATGCAAATCTGCACACATGGAAATATCGACTTCTGGGATTTGTACAAGTTTTTGCATCTGCAATGACTTTACATCCTGATTGGGTGACACTTTGTAAGTTTTAAACCTTTAATAGTACATTATTGCAAAAGCCGTGAAATAGGCAATTGCAGGTCGAGTATGAGTTTGAAGGCCGAGCCGTAGGCGAGGACTTCACTAATACGAGACAGGCAATTGCCATTTCCGCCGAGGCATATATAGTGCTTTTCTCAAAAGAATGCAGGGAAAGTAAATGATTTATAAATTCCAGATTCAATGACGAACAACGATAATTTTTCACGCGCCAATGTGTTCATTTGTTTTTATTTCAATAATATAGCTTTCTATTTGCAAGCCAGTTCGAAATTTAAATAAAACCTTTGATAAGTTACTTCCTTGGTTGCCATGTTTCGGAGTAAAAGAGTATTTAATAACCCCAGCACGCCGTTTCATACAACATTGCTGGAGCGTTGTAATGTTCCAAATTCGAAAAACGCTCCTGCAATGGATTTGATTTTCTTTGACCGTAAATTCGATAGTTCGCGTGTTCTTGCTTCGAAAATAATGACATTATTTCCATGCATGTTTGAGAAAATATAATAGCTAACCATACTGTAACGCACAAACGTGAACGAGCCCGCGCGAGCATTGCGTTTGATGTTTGGTTTGATGCTTGTACACACGGCTACACATCAAGCTATACATTTCCAGTTATAGCTGGCCTCTCATTGTACGAAAATCCTATACAATGCGAGATCAGCCAAAACTGGGTATGTATAGCTTGATGTGTAGCCGTGTGTACAAGTTTGCACTTTATGGCCCATAAAATAAGGTGTATTATTAAATATCATTAGAAAAGTCTCTGTTCTAACAGAGATATTTAATAATACGCCTGATGCTGCAGATGATAAATGGGATTTTTTTGTCGTCGCTGTCTGGCTACCTAGAGTTCGCCTTGAGACACATTTAACACATTTGACAAGTTAATAAATCCCATTTTCGATTGCTGTCAATGAAATAAGCTTATTGTCTTATTAATTGCTAATTGAAACTAAACCTTAAGTGTATGATACTAATGTTTACTGTTCATTTTCAGTATTACAATGCCAATGGATATCAAGTAATTTAAGGCGGTGTTCAAGGTTTTGGGTGAACTTGGTCCTGTCTTTTTCGTATACGTTATTCATCATTGCTATACCTTGGTAAGTATTATATTATTTAAATATTTGCCTGTGCTACTTTAATTTAAGTTTTTTTTTTGTCCATAATTGGTGCCATAAAAATAGTCTATTCTTACGCTATATAATTTTGTTGTAGGTTAGTTCACAAGCCGACATTCGGGGCTATGGTGCTCGGCGGTGCGATGGTCCCTCTCCTGCACTACTCGACGTTGCTGTCGCGTCGTGACGCCACAACCGATCCCCCGCCGTACAACAGATGGAACAACAACCCACACTGAACTAAACTCTTGCCGCCTTATTACAAAACAAGATTTATATTTTGACATGGCTTAAACCATGGAGCCAGTTTTTGTAATAAGAACGTAACTGTGACTGAAATACCGTTCTTTATACAAAACTAAAACTTAGTTCGGTACTAAGTTGTCAGTTTTGTGTTTAGGAACTTTACCATAGTCGGAATAAAGTTCGAGATTCAATAATGGCTCCATGTTTTAAACATGGGTCTGAAGATAAACCTAGTTTTGTAATAAGGGGGTTGGGGTTTACCACGGACATGAAATCCACTCAGTTCAGGCATAAGTTAGATTCCAGCTCCTAAGGAGAACAGCTTCAGCGCAGCACGGCGTCGTGAAAATCGGGATTCACGTTAATGCGTAAATAACTGGATGGATTTGAAAGTTGATGGTACGGCCTCAATGCTCTGCGATGATCAACTAACCGTTTAAATATTATGGAAATATAACTGGCTTCTGATTCGCAACTATATCGAGTTGCGAATACGGTGAGTCACTTAGGGCTGATTTTACCAAAGGAATAGTTTTGGTTTTTTGTGTGAACGTGAACGTAAGTTTTATTTTGTAGATAAACAATATTAAATTGTAAAATAAACATTGAACATAGAAGTCTAAGCAAAAGTAATTTCTATTATTTAGTACATAACAGTTGAGATGTGCTATAAAAATCTGCCACTAATATTGCATTTTTTATGGATCTGTTGGAAATAAGAATATTTTGGATACAATGATAATGGGTATCCTTACTCATAATATAATCTAGTCTGAATATTGTTAACTATTGTATATGTGTGTTGTTGATATCTATCTATAAAACTAAAATCGTAGTGACGTCAAAACTGTACATTGAATATTTTTGGAAAAAAGTAATTGCTATGTGGTCTGGGAACGATTCTAATGCCAAAAATATAATTTTTAGAATTTTTGTCTGTTTGTCTATTTGTCTGAATGTATGTTCCAGCATCATGCAAATACTACTGGATAGATTTTGTTAAAATCTATTATTATTTGCATAGATATTATCTTAAGTCTGGTGAGTCTGTAGGCTATAAATTATCACGGTATTTGTTATAGAAAGAAAGAAAAAGCATTTATTGGGACTCGCACAGATCACAAATTAGGCCTGATACTATTACGTGATAGATCGTAGAACGTACACAGAAAAACATTAAGTTTAGGCCTCTTCTGTCATCTATGGTTTTAGTAAAAATAAATATCTATGGTAAGGTGACTGCTAATGAGAAATCCCGTGTGTTTACAATTACAATATACTATGTTATATTGTTTTAGTGATGGCTGTTCGTCAGCAATAATTTGTAAGAATGCAACAGTCTGTTTATCAGTGTTTTGTCATTAGATAGTATATGCAGGAACGCAGGAGTTCATTAATTCACTACAAACTTCGCAAGCAATGGGAAATTTCTACTCAAGGCTACGGGTGTCGACCTCAGGACGAGCTGCTTCTCACACATACAACTGTACGTCGCCTGCTCCCGCGTCACCAGTCCTGATTCTTTTTATATTTTGGCTGCTGGGATTAAAACTACAACCGTAGTGTACAGGGAAGTTTTGCAAAAATGTGGCTGTTATTTTAGTATATTGTGGTGTCTTATTCTTTCCACGCAAACGAAGTCGCAGGCAGAAGCTAGTTAATAGTATAAGTAGACTGATTGTAAATAGACCTTCGTATTTAAAGTAAAATTGATATTGCATTCGTACAAAATATAACATCCTATAGTTAATGTATTATGTATAAACCTTATCCTATTAAGATGAGATCATAAAAATTGTCAATTTCTGTATTTTTGGCCCCCCAAACTAAGAATCTAAAACTGAATATTAAGTGTTAAAATTGTAATATATCAAAAAATAATCTCATCATAATGAATAACGACGTATTAAATATTTTATATATAGTGCAATAAGTAAATTATATTAATAATGATTTTTAGTAGCGTAAAAGGTATAGGTGTACCGTGTAGGGAAAATAAATGACAATGTACAATATTTAAATTGTGACCTACTGTAAAAAGTTATAAAGTACTTATTTATTTATCTTATTTCGCTTCCATAAAGGGTGGAATTAACCATAGTGCTAAAGTATTGGCGGGACTCTTTCAGTTTAGTAGGTAAAGGAATTAATGAGATAAACTATATTTTGAGCAGATCAGAGGGCCTAAACAAATGGCATTCGCTTTGGAGCGATTCTCTTTCTACAATCGCTATCGTTGTTTCACTTTTTGACAAGCGTTATCGCTAGTTTTCGATTCGAATTCCTTCATACAAATCGAAAACTAGCGATAACGCTTTTCAAAAAGTGCTACTTGGCTACGCATCTCTATGGAAGTTATCGTTCAACGCTGTCGATTCGTTTCATGGAATCGAATGATGATATCATTGTCTAGGTAATTTCTATTCGTTGACCTATGATCACGTGACATTTTGATGGCTTGTGTTGTCAGAGGGCTTAGACAAATGGCATTCGCTTCGGAGCGATTCTATTTCTACAATCGCTATCGCTTCAACGATAACGAAGTTCGATTGGCAGGCGATAACGCTTGTCAAAAAGTGCCACTTGGCTACGCATCTCTAAGGAAGTTATCGTTCGACGCTGTCGATTCGTGGAATCGAATGATGATAATGTCTAGCAAATTTCTATTCGTTGACCTACGATGACGTGACATTTCAATAGCTTATGTCAACCCATACATTTTTTGGCTTTTCTACTAGCGTCATCGCTAGTCGATTGTTACTTTGTCTAGGCCCTCAGAACTGTTCTCGCTTGAGTCATAATTATATACCATCGCGACATGTATTTCCTGCATTTGGAGCACAGGTACAGATATGTACGTTGTATTAATTTTTTTTTTTTTTTATGATTTCTACTCGTTCTAGGTATGCCATATCCTGTACAAGGTACACAACTGAACCAATTACTAAGTAAGTCTAGTTATAAGTTTTTACCTTGTGGATATCTATATAGTTATCAATACTGAAGCACTGTAGAGATAACACTATTCAAATTCACTTACTGTCCTATTCATCCTACACTAAACTACTTAAATATGAAATAGAATCAATCTTCAGGTTGTGAAAAACTTCTTCTACCGGATCTGCTTTACTTTTAAGAAATACTATTTTGAAAATAAACTCCTTATTAATATGCATTTGTTTTATTTTACCAACCTAATCTATATAAATAAAAATTAATGTTTGTTTGTCTTTAATTATTTTTCTTTGACATTTGTAATTTGCTATGTAGACAATTCTTGATTTAGTACTTTTATTTTTTTTTGATATTGAAATTTAATTATTTTGTATATTAACATAAAATTGTATTGTGTATGTATTTCACAAAATTTGCATGCCGAATGTAGTAGGCGGAATATGAAGAACTATTGTGTATGTGTTATAAAATCTGTAAAATACCATATTTCACGCAAATAAATGAATCTATCTATCTTCTATGAACTCTGAAAGGACTGGATCGATGTTGATGAAACTGGTGAGTTTTTCTGCATAGGCCTGCGAAGTTTTAGGGGTAGGGTAGGGGTAGGATACCACGCGAATGAAGTCGCGCCGGGCAGCTATACTCCATTTGAAATAAGATTAGACATTTAAATAAACCTTTTTTACTGTCCGTTCAGCCAATTTTGACTTCTATTGCGTTGGTGGTATGACAAATGGCAGCTGTATTAAACAGTTGGTATTGTAACTACGTTTTTGCTTTTAATGCCATCCGTATGCCTATGGAATAGAACTTAAAATCGGTTGAACGGTCTGTAAAGAAGTTTATTTAAATGTCTAATCATTTCAAATGGAGTATAGTTTACAATAATAATACTTCCTATTCCTATGGCGATTTCAGCTACGTTGACTATTTCAATTTACAATACACTTAACAGCAACAACATTGTAACCAACGTATGCATATGGTCGTCAAAGGCTAAAGTGCAACCGACGCTGCTGATAAAAAAAACGAAGTTGGATAAATTACTCATAAGTCATAACTCATAAGCCGGGGATAAGGATTTGATAAAGGTAATCACGTATGTAGGTATAACGTTCAGACCTTTTTCTAAAGTACGGTTGTGTAGGGTAGTTTATTATTTTGCACTTTTGCAACACGTTTCTCGTATTTATTATGAAGTCCTTTCGTTTTGATTCAAGCCGGCAAGCTTACTACAATAAAAGACAAAGAGCGCTGCGGCGTTTGCAGCCGATCGTACGCACGCGCAGTGCGCGTCTTATCAGCTGATCGCACTCCGCCCAACGAATACAGATTCAGCCGAAACAGTTCTCTTCTATTTTACGGTTGTGATTTTTATATTCAAGGTAACAGTTTTCTTAAATCATCGTCTTATGTTGCAAAGTATAATCGTGCTATCAGAATTTATTCCAGTGTGTGGTTTAACGTAACTACAACAAACATGAAAGCTGCAGCGATGTCGGTTTGGATATTTATTAACATCCTCTGCTTCGGTATGTGCGGCTACTTGTATTTAATTTGGTATCAGTACTGGATGTACGACGAAAAGCAGAGAAATTCGAGCAGGACGTCGGAAAACCCACCTAAAACAATGGTTTCTGGTGTTAATTACCAGGATAAGTACGCAGCGGAAAAACTTCAATTTAAATTACCATTTAACTCTACTTTAAGAATTGATTTCCTTCGTAAAAACCGGAGGTCGGCAGTCGGCGGTTACTGGAGCAGTGGTGGATCGAGCCGAAAGTTGAACAAGACCGCTGGCTCATATGTCCTTCCGTCCAATAACATAGTGAGAAAGAGTAACGGCAGTCCCAGGTTCCCCAACATATACAAGCCATTATTGGAATTCGACAGCAATAAATATGTTTGCAACGACTTACAATCAATGGACTGTGAAGAACGAAGCGCAGAATTCAAGGAACTGTTATTAAAAGAATTTCATAGAGTCCTTATGGGGGCGAGCAAAGTTTTTACATCGGGCTTAGACGCTCACAATACATACGATGTTAAATATAATAGCAGTAATCGTAAGACGAGTTCTAGAGACGAGGTGATGTGTGCTCTGAAAGGTGTGAAGTTACGGACTGTGACGGCTGATGATGAACCGTTTGCGAGGCTTGGGTTTAAGATACCGAGAGCACCGCTGCAGGAGGAACGTTACTATAAAACTTGTGCGGTTGTCACAAGCGCTGGAGCCTTGCTCGGCTCAGAATTAGGAAAATTTATAGGTAAGCCACGTACTTATTCTAATGCCTACCTACTTAATTACCTATGTAGAAATAAGGTCTACGCCACTCAAGAATTAGTCAGTTGATCAACTGTTACAGCTAGTCTCCCAGCCAAGAAAAGATCTCACTCCGGATCCGTCATAAAATGCCTGCAACTCTCCGGCTATGTCTTCATGTTCGTTGGATCTAGTGGATCCTGTGGATCACCTAATTTATATTACCTAACAGTTCTGACAAACATGAATGAGTAGTTTGCTATTTGCCTACAATGTAGGCTTACTTTTCTATTAGTATAGATAAATAGATGTATACCAATTCTCAAAGCCTCTAAGGCGATGCGTATACTGCATGATTCACAATGCACCATGAGTCGGCCGTGATATGACTGTTCTCAACCGTACGCCTACTTAGTCGCTAGTCCATTTACAGTTATCGCCCCAAATGTGCTTTAAGTTACAAAGCTTTATTATTTGTGTTTCTTGTTAGCTATGTCAGAAACCGGCAATGGTCCCATTAACGTTAAATACTTACGTTTAAGTAATTTTTTTGAGGTTGAGTGATTCAAATATGGGTTTGAAAAAGTTTAGATAGGTAGATACACAGGTGAGTTGGTAGCCTAGTGGTAATTACTAGCTTTGTTCAATTTGTAAGAAATAGGACTTGACAAGCAGACCGCTACTTCCCTTTTATTTTAAATACTAGCTGCGACCCGTAATTTCACCCGGCTAAGTCTCGATCCCGTGGCAATATATATAATATAGGCCTATGTAAGGGCTTTATTGACATAAGTTATGCATTCATTTTTATGAATTCCCTAGCTCCTGCGCTCTAGTAGGTACTTAAACGCTGTAATACAGGAGCTAGTGTCAACCCCTAGTTACATGATACATGTTCTATATGCATACAAAGATTACAAGCAAATCAAAAGAAATAGAAATAATAAAATTAAAAGTAATTTAACATGCATAATTAGAAAAGCAAAGAAAATAATACAATTAAAACTGTTTATATATCAGAATAAAAATTAACCTATCCACGGTCTACCCATGTGCCAAATTTCATCCAAATCCGTTCAGCCGTTTTAGCGTGAAAGAGAAATATTAGTTAGGATTATGTAGCATTATCCTAATAAGATAATGCGAAAAGTATATATTGTATTGAGTAGTATTAGTACTATAAAATACATGTATGACTGGTCAGTATGGGTAGGTGATCGACCGTGTATTGTGCCAGTTATCGCTTCGGATCTTCGCTTTGTGAAACGCATTGACATGCGGAGTCGGCCTCTTCGACGAACGGCCCAAATCGTATGCGAATTACACGAATTATTGTACATGGGACTTCACTGATGAAGTGATGACTCAGTGAAACAGATTAAATAACTACATTATTATGTCAGTAAGTATGCTGTTTCCAATAAGTATGGTAATAGTATGATGCAGTTGTCCACTTTGTATTTAATTAAATTAAACATTATTGTTATGCACTATTTTGTATTGCTTGCATTTTACCTATCAGGTAAATTAGATCAAACATATACAGGGTCAAATGAAATTAGCTAGTGAAACTCCGCAGACGTGATGTGATGGGTATCGATATCTAAACATATTATGATCACACAAAAAATAAATTAATTTAACGAGTTTTTTTTTGGGGTCTGTAACCGCAGTTTGTGTAGTCACTTGAAAAATTGTTTTTTTTGTGTACTTCACTGACACGATGGGTACCTACCGATATCTCAACATGATGAAAACAAAAGAAAACAGATTCGCTCAACTCATACTTCAAGTAACAACAATAACAGCGGTACGTTGACCCCAAAAAAATCATCAAATCCTTTGTTATTTTATTTTGTCCTTTTTAGATATCGATACATCACGTCTGCGGAGTTTCGCTAGCTAATTTAATTTGACCCTGTATATTATTAGGCATTGGGGTGTCACTATTATAGGTAGGTACACCTCTGCCTAACCCTTAGGATAAAGAATTAAACAGGCGTGATGTTATGGGTGTGTTATGTTACATCGGTCTACTAGTTTTTAAGAAAATCGCGTAGGTATGTATGTAGGTAGTTGAGTATATTCATGCATATTCACATGCTAACATAAGGGTGCAACAAAGAACCTTATTTATTTAACAGTTTATGTACAAACATATAAACAGACAATAAGAAAAATACGTACAAAGGTGATGCTTGTTTCTGAAGAAATCTCTTCCAGCATACCTGCGACAGGAAAGTAGACAAAGAGATGTAGACAACGTGTGTAAGAGTAGAAGAGAAAACAATATACATAAATGATAAAATCAAAATAAAAACTTATTAATAATATTACTATAGCATAATCAGCCTATAATGTTCCCACTGCTGGGACACAGGCCTCCTCTTTTTCGAGAGGGAAAAGTACCATTTTACTATACTAATCACTAATTTAAATATAAACATACAATAAGATAATATACTTACATACATACTTCCAACCTACCTCCTTCAAACCTTCGTTTTTTCAAGTCGATAAGTTTCACCACCAATGTCTTCATGTACCTATCATTAGGTACTACCACTCATTAGATACAGGTTTGTGAACAGAAGCAGGATACATATAAGTAGATAGGGTGAGAGAGCATTTGACCACACACCCCTTAGATGTGTGGTCAAATGCCGAACAGTAGGGAAGGCGTGCTGGGCTTATGGGTAGACTAGTACGTAGATATGTATTCAAATACACTCATCCAGTTTTAGTTTACTTTTGGGATCTTCACTGATTTAATGATAAGTTTGAAACTGTTTTGGATGTATAGTTATAGGGATCTAGTTATAGAACATGACAAAAAAATCATTGTAATTTGGATATCGCGGTTCTATTGGGCAGCCCTAAGCTGTTACCCTAGGCTATTGTCACGCAAATGGCTACTCGTTTGCTTGATAAACAACCCTGTTATCACGCTTTGATTTATTCATGTCACTATTATGTTTTACACAGAACCGCATGGTTTGATATGCTGATTCGATTGTGTTAACTACGATAAGTTTGCCCAGTGGCGCCGGCGCCTGCGCCTCTCTCCTGTAATACCAACGCGTCCGCTCCGGAAAATTCAGCTCTTATCAGCAATGCTAAGTCGTATAAAAGTTGTATTGTTTTTTTATTTCATAAATCCATATTTTCTGAAATAGTCTCGCAACCGCATAATTATTCAAGATATTTTTGTTTTGATGCTTAGGTGCAACCACACGTTATGTACATATATTAAAAAAAAATATATGTTCAAATTCACTTGAATACACATGCTAAATGTCAAAGGTAGAAAATTTGATGATTCACAATTGCAACGAATAAAATTATTATTTTATTACATTTGCGTTAGTCACTGTGAAACCACATGTCTTTGTCCTTTCTCGAAAATCTGCTGATAACTTTATAGCCCAGACATGGAACAGACAATGACACATACCTACTTCCGAGTGGGGTGACACGTGTAAGGACATCTTTACTTATTGTTTATTAAAGATTTGCGTACTGTTTTCCTTTACCTTGGTAGATACCTACACGGCAGGTCGTAAAGTACTCTAAGTATCAATCAATCAATCCAGTTTAACACAATTCAATTCAGGACATAGGATTTTCCCAGGTCCCACAAACTCTCGATAGGCTCCCGCTTCTTTACTTGAGCAACCTTTTACTGTACAGTTGTACCATATTGTGACAGACAACGCAATATTGTGTTTGCTGTAGATATTCTCTCCAGACTCAGCTGGTTGCAAGCCAAGTGGAAGTGGGGAGATACATAAATTGATCTCCTTAAGTTCTGAGTTGAGCTGCACGATTACTGACTAATGCGTGCACTGCCAGGACAGGTCCACTCAATCTGTGTGGTTCTTTAAAAGACCATTTCAGACACCAATCTACCTACATTGTCTTCACATGATCTGACCAAGATTATGTCTGGACTTTAAAAGAGACTGTGACTTCTGAGTTTGTTTCGGCCTTTCTTCTCAGAGTAGTCAGATACGAAACGCCGACCTCATCTAGTTTGTAAAATATGATTGACGTGTAAAAGTGTTTGTACAAAACTACTTACAGAAATAAAATCATTTATCATAGGTACCTACATGAAACAACTCCGCCAACAGAGCCAAACATGAATGTTTATTGACTTTCTGCAAAACAAAACAAAACTTAACTTACGCAGAAAATACGAGGCTTTAACGAAGTTGAGAGATGTAAAATCACAAGAAAGCGAGAAAGATGCATCGCATTTCAAAGAAATTGTAAGTATCGTAAGTGTTAGTAAGTAATATAAAATTAAACAACTTGTTTCTGAGGAAAGCATTTTGCCGGAGCTTTTGACCGAGCTTAACTTGAAATTCGTCTTCATATCGGCTCATCTGCGGCAGGCTGTGGAAGGGAGCGGCGAATGATATGGAAATGTATGTGCCACACCCCTCGTTCTTCGAGCTCGACTCGAATTCAGACTCGAGTGGTTTTGATATTTTTTTCTTGTGTTTGGAATAGACACTTACAGCACTTTGTATAAGGTTTTTAAAAAATAACCCAAAAATCTTTAAGGAGTGCTTTAGACCATCGAACTGAATAACTTTTACTACGAGACCAAGTTTTAAATCGCGACTGTTCTAAACAGTATGGTACAGCTGTTTTTTTCGCGATTTAAAAATTGGTCCCTTATTAAAAGTTATTCAGTTCGACGGTCTAAAGCACTTCTTCAAGTTTGTCGGGTTAATTTTTAAACACCTTAATGTTGCTTTACAAATTTTTGACATCTCGGAATTCTCGTTCACGATCGAATGTCATTCCCAAACACAATAATAAATGTATTACCTATGAGAATTGTATTATTTTATCTAGCCCTAAGCTAGCCATAATATTGGAGGTCCATGATTATCATGTCTGATGGAATGGCAGATGGTTAATGCTAAGCCAAGATTTCGTTGTATTTGCGTCAAGTTGAGGCTATCAAGGTACAAATCGTAACTACAGTGATAACTTGTTTATGTTGATACGAGTATCTACTAAGTAATCGTTCATCTAATTTTTCTTTGTAATTTTTATGATGGGCAGTGAAGAAAGTGCAAAACACATTAGGTCGAGGTTTGTATAAATGGCCGGACTTCAAACGCCGGAACCGCGCTATTATGGAAAAGTTTTTCAATATTTTGGAATTATGAGAAAAGTTTGTTTCAAAAGAAATGGCGGTAAATAAAAGGGTGTACAGTCGACTACAAACAGATGTATACATTTGAAAGTTACAAAAATATATATCCTTTGATGATGTTGTCATTGTTACAAATACTTGTAGACATGATATATGGCAGATTTATGTTTCAATTAAATATGACAAATTTATGTATACAGTGTCCTTCTTGCTGTATACATAAATTTGGCACATTGAGTGAACACATAATAATCGTTATTACCATGTGTATAATTATTTGTAATGAAGTATGTACCTACACTTCTTTCAATGGGTACATGTATTTGTAACTTTAGGGGGTATACATCTCTTTGTAGTCGACTATACGTTAATATAGGTACCGTAAGTCCGTAACCAAGGTTGTTCTAACTATAGGTACCTATTTTATGCAGCAATGAAAGAAAAGCTGTCCAGGATACGTGTGGTATTGTTGGCGTGGTGTCATCAACCCACACGTAAAGGGCGTGCATAATTCATGTTTTAGGTACCATTGTGCGCTTCCAACATACAATACGCCGGCAATAAGGAGCTTCCCGCGCTCCTCTCAGCCATTATATTGCTGGTATTATGTTATAATGTTGGCAGTAACGGTCCAAGGGAATGTGAGGTTATCCTTTCATAGACAAACTAAGGTAGTTATTTGTAAATATTGTGCAGATGTTAACTTTTTATATTTTGAGAAAATGGAGGATAATTATATTAAATACAGCAGCTAAATAAGTAGGACTTCTCGGATATTTTTATGAAAAAAAAAAACCTTTTTTTTCCTCTTAGGATTAGAATGGTTATATAATGACTAATCAATATTATTTAGCGGTCAGCTTTTCTTTCCTCTCCTTCGATAAATAACAAAATAAATAAAACCTAAGCTAAAATAACCAATGATGTACCTACCTATTACCTACCTTTAGATGCGTTACCTGCGCTCAATAATGGCAAAGTAACTGCCAGGCAAATGCCTGACATTTACAATAATAATAATTATTATTACGTACGCGCCAATGAACATGCAGCAGTTAGTGACGTAACTAAATATGTATGTTCATCTCTTTCTAACAACAGATATCGGTTTATGTCTTTCCTTTTCTTCACGCGCTGTATGATTGTATGCAAGTATGTAGCTATAATCATGGCTTACGCTGTTTTTGAGTGCACTAATGTTCGTGTATGACGCGTCTATTTATAATACGTCATTGAAAATATAACCAAACCTAACCTAAAATGTAATGTAAGCATTCTGTAGCCTGTAGCTGTGATAAACAAAAGAGCTATGACTGTTGACACATACATTATTGAACAGTTTTATTTGGTATCGTTTCATCGGCATTATCTTTTGTTTTCGAAGTGTGAACACGTGACTAGCCCTACTGATTTCCATTAATACACATTCATGATTTAATTCTAAGTCTATATTATATACTAATCATTTTGATAATTTTTACTAATGTCAACAAGTAAGTAGGCACCCTACACTAGTAGGTACAAACATCCGCCAATAACTCAGTGAATGGCAGAAAAAGTAACCGTTTACTTAATTACAGTTGAAGAATAGGTGTAATTATCAGGTCTTTTATTACCAATCTCGTTGTTTACTTCTATTGTTCCGCTTTCTTATACATTACCTATGTACGGGCTATCGCGTCGCGCGTCGCTGGGCGGTAGGCCCCCGCGCGCGGCGTGCAGAAAATTGCATGTTGTATTCCTGTGGATGACTTATTTAAGTACCTATACTATTTATAAGCCCAGCGTCATACTTTTTGGCAGGTCGGGTTACGTAACAATACATAGGTACTTGTATTCCTGTACATACCTATGCCGCGTCCTATTTAAATGGTCGCTTTCTTATGACACTTTTTGTTCGGTGAACCTGAACGCGTGGTCGTGCCGGCAGAGGGCGCCTTTCAATTTTCCGAACAAAAAGTGACATAATATGAACGCGACGATCGCTTTTAAATAGGACGCGGGGTTACTGTACACACGGCTACACATCAAGTTATACATTTCCACTATACGCTGACCTCTTATTGTACGGAAATCCTATACAATGTGAAATCAGCTTATACTGGAAATGTACCTATAGCTTGATGTATAGCCGTGTGTACAAGATCAGAATAGATTATAATACTCTATAATAAGTACCTACACCTAAATTACAGACATAAATGTTGTTGATGTTGTTTTGTTTAAATCAGAAATGATTAAAAAAAATCTTTGACTAGTTTTTCTTGATAATTAACTAATCGTTCCTTATTAGTCAGTAGGCACTGTTGATCTTGCTAGAGAGCACATGTGGTCTACTTCTGTGTCTTAACTCTTAATCTCTGTCAAAATCACATCCAAAGGTAGTGTTAGGTACACACGGCTGTAAATGTAGGTATAGCTTGATATGTATCAAACTATGCATGTCCTGTATAAGCTGATCTCGCATTGTAAAGGATTTCCGTAGAGTGAGAGGTCAGCATAAACTGGAATTGTATAGCTTGATATGACGTAGCCGTGTGTACCTATTTGTTTACTTGAGTGAGGTTCAAGTAGCATTACCATTGTAGTAGGCGTTACTACTATAGCAGGGGCTGAAACTTAGTGAACACAAAGAAAAAAGATTTCTTTAATTTGTTGTCTATAATGTTTCAAAATTGTTGAAATGGAGCGGAAACACTCCACAAGGTCTGATCATGTTATTTTATTAACTAGAGTCGTTGCAATAGTTATTGTATGAGTAACAAGAGCCAAGGCCTTGTACGAATTATAACTATTATGACAATGATCTAAAGTCACGATTGGCGGTCAAAAACACATTTTTATTTTGTCACATTGTTTTTTTCTGTGTATATCTATAACTTGTTTAATGCACTGCCAATTAATGATTTAAGTCAAAGTCAAAATCAAATTATCAGAGGCACTTTTGAACGTCAAAATTTACAAAAAATAGAATTGATTCTAGTTACCCCTTCCAAAAGGTTGTTTCGTATGGAGAAGAATGAGCAAGAAACTCCACCGTTACTCTTTTAAAAATGTTTTACAATTTTTTTAAATTATATGTGATGACGATGCACCTAGAATAAAATTACTATTATTTATCACAATAGGTAAAAATAATTAAAAATAAAGCAATGTAAAATAACTTAATTATGAGATAGATACATGGTGCTCATATATTTACAAACATCGTAAAAGTATGTTTTCCTAAAAAAAAGGTAATCAGAGAATGTAAAATCAATGTCACAAAAATAACAAATTATACATTTAAAATAGCAACCAGTTTGATTTTGTCAAGACTCTAAATTGTCCTATGGAGCTGGACCAGCATGTTTCCAAGCATTCCTATCTTGGATATAATCCTCTAACTTGTAATATATGCTTGTTTACAAAGTGTACTTTTAATATGTGTATTAAATTTTCTTTCATGTACATATATCACATATATCATCACATATATCACACAATATATCACAAGGTATTTTGTTGTAATATTTAACACAGTACCACATAAAAGATGTATGTACTTTAGACAATCTGAAAAATGGTTGATTGATTAGGTAGTACGAGTATGATTACCCGGAAGGAAAGAACTTAAGGGGATGATAACCGACTTTTAATGATTTTATTCTGAAGATCACGTCTAAACGAGTAGTGTTAATGATTTGAAAAAAATATATGATAAATTAGAGCATTTTCTCAACAACTTAATATGTGAATATTTTAGATTATGTTTATATTACATAGTGAAATTAGTTTGTAAAGTTATGTCTAACGCGGATAAAAACTGAGAATGACGCAAAATCTACCTATTTTTCTTAAATCTTTACCAATTTTAAGATAATTTAATTATTGATCTTTTAGTATACGCGTTTTATTAAAATACCTTTTATTTTGTGTATAATAAATTAATAATGCGTCAAATTGGGGACAGCGCTCCTTGATGAGCGAGTCTTATTACTGGCTGAACGTACGACGCGTTGCGTGAGCTCAGTATAGAACACGCAAGCTAACCACTCAAGGTCACTGGCATGTATCTGCGTCTTAATGCCGTATGATACACCTAGGTAAGTATAAAGTAAGCTTAGTCAATGACTGGGTTGCACCGCATAACATAGTTCTAAGTGAATTACTCAGCGGGAAGTACGAACCTGTGGCTAAGTAGTTCTGTCAACAAAAAATAAAAAAAGTCCTACTGATTTTGGTGACCTAATGTTTGGCAACTAGCCTGACGTTAGGGCACTAAAAACGGTAAGTAGATAGTAAATTGAGGTAATAGTTAAAATAAATGGTACCTACTGTGTAGGCCCAAAATTACCAACTTTTTAATTTCCGTACCTAAGCTTAAAGCTGGATGTATATACAGACCTGCGAGCTAATTGCGTAACACGCTATCAGTAGGAACCGGTTTCAATTTGACAGTTCAACAACATTCATTGATCGTTATTTACGTTATTGAGCAGACAAATTTTTCTAACATAAGAAGCAATGGATTAGCAGTATACTTCAAAATAATTTCGATTCCGATTAGGGTGCTGAATCGAGCCATGCACCCTGCATATTTTTGTTTATAGGTCTTTATCTTTTTTAACAAAGGGAGTACAAAGAAAAACAAATATGTAGATTTGAAGCCAGTCCACTCACCATTGTTCCATATTTAAAATCGGACTACTTGTTTTGCCTAACTCCAAGAGCATTTACGGCGGCCGTATTGCGGTTCGGCATGGAATTAATGAATGCCACTATGAGGTGCTGTGGAATGTTCTCCCATGCTTCTAAGATGGAAATTTTTAGCTCCTGCAAAGTTTCTGGAGCGGATTGGTTAGTTCAAACACGCCTCTTCAGCTCATCCCATAACTGCTCTATTGGATTAATATCAGGGCTTCTTGCTGGCCATTCCATTACTATGATATACTACGATACTATCGTCATGCAGGTGTTCTCGAACATGTCTTGCAGTAAACGACTATTGACATAAAGATGCTCTAAGGCTCTAATCAAATCGTGTTGCTTATTTATGAGCGACCAAACTCCAACTTTCTTCTCTTTTTCAAATTCCTGAATTCAAATTTGGAACAATGGTGATACCGAAATGATGGTCAGTATGTCAGGTTCAAAACTGCGTAAACACGTTTTCTCTGACTTATCATTATTTTGATGTTTTAGACCTTTATGCATAAAAATGCACGGTGGCTCGATTTAGGAGTCCGGGAGTGTAATTTTACAGTTGAAATATTTATACTTAATAAAATACTCTCTTATAAGTAGGTACAGAACTTAGCAGATGAGATACATAGGGTCCTGATGAGCAAGCTTACAAACAACCTTATTTATGTCCACAGATTCTCACGACATGGTATTGAGATTCAACAACGCACCCACAGAAAATTATACGGAAAGTGTCGGCTCTAAGA
This sequence comes from Tiliacea aurago, assembly GCA_948098905.1. Taxonomy (NCBI): domain Eukaryota; kingdom Metazoa; phylum Arthropoda; class Insecta; order Lepidoptera; family Noctuidae; genus Tiliacea; species Tiliacea aurago. The sequence goes on along the minus strand of OX402578.1, from coordinate 13,582,016 downwards.
CTACGTTCAGAGTGCTCAATTCACAGGTATGTTTGGCAACTGCACCTAAAAATAAAAAGATTATTGTAAATTCCAAATTATCTTAACACCACAATTTGAATAAAATGTGTGTATAGTTCTCGAATATTAAAAAGGTTAGACCTGGACCTGCAGTCTCGACCTAAATAGCGATCGCTTTACGACCGGATTCGATCGCAAAGTCCTAATGGGATCTCTAGACGGTCAAAAGTGCTTGATAAGCACGAAAAAAACCCAATCTAGTCAAGCATTTTTGACCGTCTAGAGATTCCATTAGGACTTTATGACCGAATTCTGTCGTAAAGAGATCGCTATGTATGTCGAGACTGCAGGCCCAGAATGATTAATAAGTAGGTATAGGTCCTAGGCCAATTTTACTGACCGCCATATTAAACTTGAAGAAAAAAAAACCTACAGGCACCACTCAGAGGAACCACATAATCTTTTTCACAGCGAAATGCCAGTATGTAATTAATTGTAGTATTTTTATAATATATTTTCTATAATAGAGGTTGCACTACAGTAAACATAAAAGGCAGGCTGATTTAGAAGAAGAAAACATTATGACGCCATTGTCAGTAATAGAAAAATAATAATAAAAAAAACATATAATGGCTTTTCACAATGATTTTCTTTGCAAAAAGCCAGAAGCAGATAAAAATGTTCTCAAATATAACCCACATGGTTTTTCATATTAAACATTTTTGGGGGTTTACAGAATTTTATTTCGATTTCAGGTGATAGCCAAGCCTGAATTTAACTTTTTGGAGGATCCATTATTTCGAAATGTGTCCATTCTCATATGGGATCCGGCGAACTACACATCAACACTAGAAGACTGGTACCACTCTCCCGATTATCCTCTCTTCCCAGTTTATAAGAAGTAAGTTAACTTTCCAGAGTGCCTCCGCTGGCAGTGTCGGTATTTTGTACCATCGCCGAATTGGGTACCATCGCATCGGTGGAATATCAAAATTACTTAACTTTTCTGACCGATTAAATATTTATTCGAAGATCGATATATATAATTTTTATTTTACGTCCTGAATTTACTCACGAAGCTGAAAAAATGTAAATCATTTTAATTGAACGAAAATTCAATATTTTATATTTCACGAAATTTTCGTTGTTTCAGGTTGCTTGAACAGAATCACAACGCAGATGTCCATTTGCTGAACCCTCTAGTGCTATGGGCATTATGGTCTGTGCTACAAGATACGTCACCTTACCGTCTACGGAGAAACCCTCCGTCATCTGGTTTCATAGGTGCGTCGCGAAAAAAAAAGGGTGGCCAATTCAGATGTATACAATTTTTAGCCACCATTCGCTTTTGATGAGAATTTTCGCAGTTGTTTGATGTCTATTATTTAGTTAAAATACGGCAAATTTGTTATGCACAGTAGGTATACAATATTAGTTTTAGTATATGCGAAACCCGAAACACGTGTCTAGTATTTTTATTTAAAGAATCTATGTACAAAATTTCAAAACTGTATCGTGAAAAATCACAAAGTTATAAAGTTTAATGTTGCCCGGTTGTCAGTACAAAAACATGCTAATGGCGCCTCCGCGCCTCCAGGATCGTCTTGCGCTCATTGATAATAATTTGGCAGTAGGACCTAACCGTACGGAGATTGTATTGTAATTAATTAAATGGTGATAACATTTTCCATCACACTTAAATATTTTTGGAACAAAATATAACATGGTGTAAAAATTATTGAAAACTAAATCGATCAGGTTTCGCATATACTAAAAATAATTTTGTTTAAGACCATGACCATCGCAATACTTTCAGTAATTTTATCCTGAAGTACTTAAACGAATTTAAAATCGACCTAATTTTCTAATAAATCATTGAGGGTAAGGAATACTGCTGAGGATAACTGATGGTTTCGCGAGACATCCCAACTTGTTTTGTGTGGGGTTATCTAAAGGAACATTTCGTGGTCAATCTTGAATACGAAAAGCAGAATATTTATGAGTTTGTTAGTGGGATACCTAATAAAGTATAGGAATAGAATAAAATAGAATACTCTTTATTACGAAAATGTAATGAAAAATACGAAGAAAAGCGATCGCATTTTTAAGTATGAGAAAGAAGGAGATTAGGCAGATCTTAGATACCGTATAAAATTGCCAACAACCCAGGCAGGCATTGGTCCTAACGGACCCCGTCAGCTGGTGCTGACATCTCTTTGAGGCGCGCGTGGAACACAACGCAAGCCCAATAAATAATTATTGAAAAATATCTGCTAATAATCGATATTTAATAAAAAGTATCTTAATTTAAAGTTGTATACTTCCTAATTGGTCACTCTGCAGTATGAATTGTTACTAAGGATTTGATTTTGTGACTGTTTACATAACGGATTTGCCGGAAAATAATATTTTTGAAATACATTCGTTTCATTTAACTGAGCAGTTATTATATAGCTACCAATATCAATGATTAGTTAATATCAAATATAAAAGCTCTTTTCCGAAGTTCAACACTAAAAAAAGACACCCGGTTGGAAAGAAGTTCCTTTCGCTGTATATTATGTATTCACACAGAGCCATCTGGTATGATCCCAAGTATCAAGCGTCAAAAGTTTTTGTATTTTAATACAGAGCCTCAGAGTCATCTAGATCAAGTTTTTGGCAAGCTAATAACTGAAACTGACTTTTTCGGACAAATCACATTTTCTTTACATGACGATTTCGACGGTTTACTCCTACCGCAAGCCTCATTAAAGAACTTCGTTCCAAAAAAAGTAACGACACCTACTTAAAATTAGGATAAAGTTGCAATTTTACAGTTACTTTGTCTTCAACTATATTACTTATGCCCAATATTATATTAAACAGATATGTTATACATTCACAAAACAACCGAAAAAAGTGTGCCGCGCAGCAGCGGCAGCACACCCCCACGTTTTATTAATTTTACATTTCACTACAAGGAAAATACGTCCCAATTAGGACGTTTTCGAGTCTTCACAATTGTGCGCTCAAAACATAATATCTGTATAATATCCGCACGCCAACATTGTTTCAGAAGTCTTTCAATTCTCTTTGTCGGTCTCTCGCGCTAAGTATAGTACGCGCAAAACGTTATGAGCTCCTGGAACGCACGCGAGTGGCCTAAATGGTACATTACTGCAGCGGCAAATTATTTATAAATTCCAAATTCAATGACGAATAACGATAATTTTTCACGCGCCAATAAGTTTATTTGTTTTTTTTTTCATTATACAGCTTTCTATTTGAAAGCCAGTTTGAAATTTAAATAAAACCTTTGATAAGTTACCTCCTTGGTTGCCATGCTTCGGAGGAAAAGATCGTTCCATTTTTAAATTACCCGATAGGTATGTATGAGTTTACTATGTAATTTATTTGGCCGCTAAACCTCGACGAATAAGTATTTTCATACAAATTTTGGTGGCCGCTGCTCGCATGTATTTGGCCAGTACAGCAATTTCGATTTATCTCGAAGAAGTTTGTCAAAATAATGCTCGAATTTTCAAGCATGTTTGAGAAAATATACCTTTAGGCCACTCGCGTGCAACTTCCGAGAGCTCATAAATTCTTGCGCGTACTGTAGATATCTACCTTTTCAGGTCTATGGTTCGCGCTGCACCGATGCGCGCGCGTGCGGATGCTTGAGTACGTGCCGTCAGCGCGCGCGACACGCCGGTGCCACTACCACGCGGCGTACGACGATGCCGCGTGCACTCTCGGCGCATGGCACCCGCTCGCGCACGAGAAGACCCTCGCAGAGCGCATGCGCGATAATCAAGACGTACAAGTCTTCCAACGAGGGATTATTGATGTCCCTGGATTTAGAAGCATATCTTGTCCTTGAGTACTGTGTTGGTGGGTAATAGATTTTTGAGTATTGTTTGTGGATAAATGTTGCCAAAATAGTTATTATTAAATTGTTATAGTTTAGCTGGATAATTGCTGTATTCTGCTACATAGTATAATGATATATTGTCTTTGCTCACAATAATCACTTTAATTTGACCGAAATTCCACATTGAGTTTTTCCGATAGCTTTTGATTTATCTTCTTTCGCGTTTAATAGTTATAAACAACAAAACAATAGTAGTGTCTAGTATCGAAACTATAATAATAGTATCGTTCGCGGAGTTAACACAGCGCCTACGCAACGCTACGCAGCGCTACGCTGCGCTACGTAGCACCTACGTGGCGTATTACGTCCGACTAGCGATTATAGTCAGGAGGTCTTTAACTTCATATGCACGAAGTCCGTAGTATCGGTCGTAGTTACGGGCGATTTCCTATCCGCATCACTTACGGTCATAAGTTTCCGTTTACGGATTAGTTCAGGGCCCGAAATTAGAATGACTCGGAGTGGAATACCCCGAATTTTTACCAAAAAATTGAATTCGACACTTGTTTTGACGGATCAACTACTTTCGGACGGCTCCTTATCTTCGTTGACGGACTTACGGTACGGTTTCACACCTAGTGCGAAAACATTAGACGATTGCTAGGCTAGGACCGTCAACAAAAACAGCCATCAGTATATGGATCACAAAATCACACACAATAAGATTTTGCTCCTACGATATTTATTCAACACTCTCATGTCATAATAGGAGCATGAACTTTGAATCACTCGATAATAAGGTGGCTACCTACCTAGGCGTCCTATTTAGTTATGCCTGTAACGAATTGCTTTGTGTAAAGTTTGTTATTCAATTGTACATAAGCAAGCCAATGTTGATGATTGTAATATTAATTAGGTGCATAGACACTAAACACTCATCTAGAAGTCATAGCAATAAAACTTCTAGTGGCTCGTTCAGTGTCCTTGAAGGTGTTAAGTTAGCAAAAATGCAATAATTATTGAGTTCTTGCAGAAATCAGCATCTGGGAAAAATGCAATAATTATTGAGTCTTTGCAGCAGATGAATGTTCAATTGATTGAAATAGATACAATAGACGATTTTTCTGTAATACACGTATAGCTAATGCAACTTTTTCACTTAACTTTAAAAAATAATGAAGTAATTGTACTACAAATAAGATGTCTTCCTGTACTATGAATAGCTTTAAGATGCCTAGAGTTTATTTATTGACATGGCATAACAAATCAATGTCGTAGCCAGCATTAACTTTAAATTCAAATAGCCTTTATTTCTTATACTGTTCATACAATTACGTTTCCATCATTTATATAGAATACAAATTGTGATTTACTTACATTATAAAAGATTCATTCAATTTAATTTTTACTTTATTTTAATCACATTTCATGAATTTGTAAATTAAATAATTATTTATTTCCCAACTTACATCTATCATTACAGGGTAACCTATTGCGATAGTGTATTTATCTAAAGTCTTATCCTAACTTATTGCTAACTTAAAATAAAATATTGATATACTTAACACATTATTTGGTTTAATTAATTCATCGATATCAGTAACATTGGTATCAGCTTGCCCTTTAGCAAAGGCCTCGCCTAGAGTTTGCCACAATTTCCTGCTTGTGGCTTTTCATCTCCATGTTGATCCTGCAGTTTTTTGGATGTCATCCTTCCATCGCATTCTTTGATGCTCTTTCCTTCTTTTTCCATCTCGAGGGTACCACTTTCTGACATCTTTAGACCATTTATTTCTCTTGTTTCTTAACATGTGGCCTATCCAGTTCCATTTAAGTTTTTTCGCTGTCACTGTGACATTTGTAACTTTGGTCTTACGTCTTATATTTGATAGTTTGATTTGTCCCGTAACTTGATGTTTAGAATGCTCCATTTCATTTTGACAGACTAAGTTCTGCTCCGTGTTTGTTAGTGAGGGCCCACGTTTGTAATCCGTAGGTTAAACATGGCAGTATTCATGAGTTGAATATTTTAGTCTTGTCCTTCATTGGTAGGTATGTGTGGATTCTTCATGACTTCTTTGAGGGACCAAAATCTTTTACAGGCGTTGCTTATTCTGGAGTCTATTTTCTTTTGCATTTGTGTTTGGTGAAATTATTTGATCTAAATATGTGTATTGTTCAACATATTCTATTTAGTTGGAATTTAGTAAGTTACTTGATTTGTCTACGTTCATAGTCAAACCCACAATTTTGCTTTCTCTTTCTAATTGCGTTAACACATTATTATTTTCCAAGTTCTCACTGAGCAGAATTAGATTTTAGAGGCATGAGGAACAGGGTGTAAAGTTCACTCATCCTCTATAGAAAAGGGAGGATCCTCCGACCAGACGGGTGTTGTGTCTGGTGGGCAACTGCCCGACGGTTGATGTCGGCATGTTGTATATATGCTAGATGCGCGGTAAACTCTGCTTGCGCGATGCAGGATTTTGCGTGACGTCAGTGTGACGCGTAGTTCACATCTGGCGCCCGAACAGGGACCAACCACGAACCACGACGACGAAGAACGACGACGATCTACGAATCTTAAGCGATTAATTTAATAATTTAGCTTTTCACCGTTTAGATCGATTCCAAATGTATCCCAATCCATTTTCCTGAATATAATTATGTTCTAATACTGCCGAAAATAGCTTTGGCTACAAGGGGTCTCCTTGACGTACTCCCTTTTTTATTGTGAATAGCGTTCACAATAAAAAAGGGAGTACGGCTTTTTCTTTCAGTCTGGGTTTTTGCCGTTGATTCCTTGTATAAGTTTTTTTATTATCCTGATATATTTAGAATGTACTCCTTGTGAGCTTAGTATGTGTTTAAAGAATCAGATAAGATAAGATAAGATAATATTTATTTTGTAAAACATGAGTACATTAAGAAGGTCTTATATGTAATATGAGGTGGCTACATGTTTTGCCATTTATGGCGTACAAAATTAGATGCACTAGACAAACAATACATAAAATACAATGTCAAACTTTAAATCAAATTGAAATTAAAATGTCAAAATTTAGATTTCATTCAAAATTACAATGTCAACAATTAAATTTAATTCAAAATAACAAAAAAAAAACAAAAATCAAATTGCTTTATTGTCTACAAAGGCCAAATAGTAAATTTTTCTATATTCTTTATGTTTTTCTATGACTTGTTTTATGACATGAATATGATTCATTGTTGAAAATGGCTTCGGGATCCAGCCTGCTCTTTCGGCTGATTTTCGTCCAGTATTGAGCTAATTCTGTTCGGTATCGCCTTTGAACATATCTTATATTATATAAATTCGATGTCAAGCTGGGACGATAAGTACCTATTTTGGCTTTATCACCTTTGGATGGAGCAACATACCTATTGCACAAATAACATTAACATTGGATAAACAAGTAAATTCATTTACTTAGTTGTCAGCTAATCTGATTGGAGCGGCTTTCGCTAATGACCTAGGTTAATGTGTGATATATTAAAATGTAGGTAACAGAGATGTTTGGTTTTGCCAAAATTGTTAGTTGTAGCCCAGCCAGATTATATAATATGAAAATTAATTTTATGTAATTTCTCAAGAACATGGAATTATGTAAGTGTTTATAGGTATATAATAGGGTTATATAAAACATTTATAGTCATTATTACAATTATTTTTATTTTATACGTTCACCTATACTATTACTATTAGCATTATTAAGACGAACAACTGCCTGAAGTTTGGCCGGCTCTTCTAGGGCCTACCTCTTCGAATCGTACATTTGGTTTTGAGGTTACATAAAGTTGAGTTTGCATTTGAAAATTCAGGAAGTAAATATGTAATTCACATAGCTGTTATATGTCATTCAGGTAAGGTCATAATGGCCTTGGAGTGCCCTTGTCCATCTTATATTTTTAGCGATTTGCTAGCGTACGGAGCGGGCGCGGGTGCTGCCGGAATACTGATGGGGCTCGCTGCTTGCTGATGATTAGTGATTCAGTGTGAGCGCGCGGAATTAGCGCGCCATGTCCGAGATACGGAGCAGGCAAACACACCTCGTACAAGCAAAGTTCCAATGGCCTTGCCCTGCCGGCGATTCGGTACCGGCGGATATTACTACGATAACCCGACGTGCACTAATTGCTATGGTCAACGTACCTACCTACTGCAAGCAAAAATGAGCAGACGGAGCAATGGGCGACATATCACAACGATATCGACTGCCTCGACACTAATCGACTAGTTATCGTTCGACAACTGTTTTATGTACCGCGCGTGTCGCAGCAGCGGTCATGGTCTATCGCTTCCTCCTTCGTGTTCATCTCCATGATTCGTACAAAGTCCGCGAACTACAACACATGAATCTTAAGCGATATGTAATTACCATGTTTATATTCCACACACTTTTGTACCAAATACCGGACATTAATAATGACTATATGGTGGGCAGTATTTTGCGTAGTTTAATTACAATGATGTTAAGCGGGACTTATTTTCCTCGTGCATTGTACTTTGACATTGCATGTCGGTGGCCTTCTGTGTGTTAGGTCATTGCCTCTGGTTGTTTCGCAGAATAGTGCAACAAGAGTGCGGCCGGCGCGGTGAGTGCTAATGTGATACATCCCTACTGCACTAAGGCACTAGGTATTCCGTAAACATATGAAGGTAATGCTGTCAGTGTACTAGGAAGCGCTGGATGTGTGCCTAGTACACCCTAGCACTGGCCGCCGTCCAGCAATAGCGAATATCACTAGTATTCATGTGCTCAATAACATATATTTACACAATTTGTTTACTTAATGCGATAACTTGCATACCTTGCAGGTTCTAATGTTATCGGTCTATCTTTACTAATATAATAATAAGTATAAAGAGAAAAGGTTTAATTTTTGTTTGTTTGTAATGGATAAACTCAAAAACGAATCCACTCCATCCCTTCTCTTCTTAATCTACGTGATACTCACTAGTAGTTTTAAGTTATCTCGCTGCGCCCTAACAGGGTCATGTACTCATTAGTTTAAGCCTAGCGTGTAACTATGGTTGTGTACATTGTGCATTAAAGAAGAAAATAAATAAATACGACATAACTGATTTAAAAAAATCTTTCATCTATAGAAAGCTACATTATCAGCAAGTATTGTGGACTGTATTTTTTTTTTTTTAAATAGCATTATCCACAAAAAAGTCCGCGAGCTATAAGTCTAACTATTATAGTAAACCGTATAATGTTCAAATTGGTCAATCAAAACACGGATAGAATCAAAAGATGATGACATTCGTATCGTGATATTAATCGTGATCCAACGAAATAGTTTCATAATCAAGGTTGATTCAACATTTTAGCCGAAAGACATCCAAGGTTGATTATGTACTATCGCGGACACTGCCGCCTAACCACTTTTCGGCCTTATTATTAGGAGAATAAAGTTCAAAAGTTAGGCGCCAGGTGTCCGCGATGGTGCCTGTAAATTCCTCTTTAAATTATTCGAATCGAACCTTTCGTTTAGAAGTTACGACGCGACGCCGCGCCGACGCGACGGGTATAAAAATGCTAAAAGTAAGAAAAATGCCGCGGTGTAAGCGAACCGCCCTACGTTTACTCTATTCGTTACTTTTGTAAACTAGAAACATTTTTTTTTTTTAAAACGTTACACCCACTGTATTATATAGTATACACCCACAAATTCTCCTGTATTGTGGGCGCGTTTACAAACATTTAAACTCACATAAAACAGCCAGACCCGGAACAACTAATTGTAGGTCATACAAATATTTGTTCCGTGCGGGAATCGAACCCGTGACACGCAGCGCAGCAATCAATTGCTTAACCACTGCGCCAACCGTGCTGTCTTGAATTGAATAGTAGTTTGTATTATTTATTAAAGTTTCTCATAATATAATAAATAAAAAGATCACAATTACGTTTCCGGAGACTATCTTTTAAACGGGACGGAGAGAGTGTTGAACTTTGTAGGCGAAGATACGAAATTTACGTGGACGAAGTCATGGGCGAAGTGCTAGTACTAAATAATCCTCCTTCTTTGTTTTTAGGGTTCCGTACCAAAATGGTAAAAAGGAACCCTTGAGGTGAGACTATGTCTGTCTGTCTGTCTGTCACACCTGGATATCTCAAAAACTACTAATGCTATCAACTTGAAATTTAGAATAGTTTTAGATGACATTTGCCCAACTATTTTGCAAACAAGAAAGAAATTTAGCTTTTAAAAATATATCTTTTTTGCAAAAGGGACTTCTAGGGCAAAACCCCCCCCCACTCCTTATCTTCGAAGTTTGCAAAGATAAAAATCTGAAATTATTCTATGTGATAGAAGTGTACCTATGTAAAGATTACAAGAAAAATAAAACGATGTCTCTTAAATAGCAGTTTTTGAAATCATCAACATCATAATATACGTACGGAACCCTCGGCGCGCGAGTCCGACGCTCTCTTGACCCGGTTTTTTTAAAGTGCTATTACTTGCGGCTAATCCTCATGTTTTTAGCAAAGATGTTCCCAGAATATGTGAGCCCCATTATCGAAGATCTCCGGCAGAGAACCGGTCCATTTCACCGTTATTACTATGTTTACCGGTGACTCACTGCTTGCGTTAGTGAATGACTTTTGTCCTTACCTCTTACTCTTTATCTAATAATAGGTTTATCCGGTATAAGTGGTACTTACAAAAAACTAGACGAGTTATACCCTAGTTATGAGTATGACAGTGCAGTCTTTTATTAATTACTATACAAGAATCTATACATCTAACATACCTACGTATAATATAATCGTAGCGAAGTTAAAACTGTACACACGGATACACATCAAGCTATACATTTCCAGTTTACGCTGATCTCGCACTGTACGGAAATCCTATACAATGCGAGATGAGCTTATACTGGAAATGAATAGCTTGATGTGTAGCCGTGTGTACATTGAATGTTGAAAAAAAAGTAATTGCTACTACGAGGCCTGGGAACGATTCTAATGCCGAAAATATAGTTATTAGAATTTTTGTCTGTTAGTCTGAATGTCAGTCAGCGAGATCATTTATAGCCACTGACCAAGTGGCTATAAATGATCTCGCTATTTGCTATACGGAATGAGCAATATTGCAATTGGTAGTATTATTATACAGGGTGTTAAAGAAATTGCGTGCCATAGCTTCAGGGTGAGTTCTGTATCTATAAAAGAACCCGTAAAATAAATACCTTTAAAAAAAGTAAAAATAAAAACGAAAATTATCATAAGATGAACCTAATGTAGTACCTAATAATTAAATAGCAATCGTTTAGAATTGATAATATAAGTTTTTATTTTGTTTAAATGCTAATTAATGATTTCCTAAAGTTACCTACCTATTAACAAACGCAATGAAATACCTACGCCCAAACACTTCGATAACGCCGGGTGAAGGATAGGTAACTAGGTACGTAAATTACTTTTTTTAAATTACTTATAAATTTTTTTATTTATATTTTTTTTTATAATTAACAAATATATTTTTTTCCTGGGTTCTTTATCGATACTGAACCTAGCCCTAAGCTATGGCACGCAATTTCTTTAACACCCTGTATATGTAGTTTACCGCAAATTGTAAAAAGACGAGCCATAAGGTTAGAATATTGCAGATACTTACAGATTAAACCTTTTAAATGATTGTCATGCTGCTATAGCTTTAACGAGCTAAGCAGTCAATCATGGCAAAATATAAGAACGGCTATTTTAATTAACTTTCAACAAAGTAAATAGCTTAAACGTTCAACGACTGTTTTGCTGACCTAAGGTCGATTCCCAACAATTGATATTTATTGTGCTTCTTTTTTACATTTTGTTATATTATTATATCATATAGTTCGTAGAACGTATAAAACAAGAAATGGGTACATAAGAGGAAGTCTGAAAGTGGCACCGATAACTGAAAAGTTGTGTGGAAATCGATTGTCATGATAAAGGCATGTGATGCGGAGGAATGAAGAAAATGTCCTGAGGAAAGTACTGAGTATGAGTGTAGATGGCTATAAGAGTAGGGTAAAACCAAAGTGTCTTCCCTGGTAGTACCTCATTAACGGCAAAACTATGTAAATGTCTATTAACTGCTCCCTAATTAAGATGTTTTTTTATCTTTTTTTTTTCAAACTTCACGACATAATGTTTTTCTTATTTGACATTATTATACCTACAATTTTATTTGCAACAGGGTTATTTAAAACTTTTATTATTTTAATCATATTTTATATTGTTAATTTTGTTAATGTGAGGACGTTGTAGGCATAATAGACTGTAGATCTGTAGACCATTTTCTATTTTGTTAAGTACCTGGTACTTTTGACCGGCCTACGCTGTCCTCTCATACCTATTAACACTGTAATTTGAAAACATTGTAAAACCCATTTTTATTTAAAAAGAGTAACCGTGGAGTTTCTTCCGGCTCTTCTCCATTTGAAACGACCAATTGGAACCGTGCACCTAGCTTCTGACGTTTCATAAGTACCCATGTAGGCTTATGTGAAATAAAAATATTTTTGATTTTGAAAGAAACGATGGATTGGACTGTGTGAACGATGATATGGCTGGAAGGGGGCAGACTATCGAAATTACGACTAATATACTAATAATAGGTCAGCGCAACGAGTCTTATTCTTCCATACTTCTCGTATGGAAGAATAAGACATGTTGCGCTGACCCCAAATAAATTGGGTTAGAGGCAGGAGTATGATGATGAGTACGTAGAACATACACGGAAAAACATAAGGTTTAGGCCTCGTCTGTCATTTATTTATTTTAACTTTAATTAACACGGTTAAACCAATTACATTAATTAAAGGCAGAGACACATACACATAGAAACGAAAATATAAAATTTTAAAATTCTGGTAAAAACATAAAAACAATAAAAAAAAAGAAATTAAAAACAAAACAAAAAGAAATAACCAAAGATGTGAGAGGGATTCATGAAAGTAAGTATTGACTTTCATGAATCCCAATCACATCTTTGGTTATAATGTAAAAAAATGTCTTTAAGACTACAAACACACTAAAACACACACACACTATAAATTTGAATTTGAATAGACCAGAAATCACGTTATTAGACAAAATTAACAAAACAGCACAAAAAATAGACATCAATCAATCAATCAACTCAGCCTGTAGCAGGCCACTGCTGGGCATAGGCCTCTCCCAGGCTGCGCCACAACACCCTGTCCTCCGCCTTCTACATCCAGTTCCCAGCCACCTTTTTAAGGCCGTCGGTCCATCTAGCTGGGGGGCGTCCCACAATACGCTTGCCGATACGCGGTCTCCACTCCAGGACACGTCGGCTCCACCGGCCATCGGTCCTTCGACAAACATGGCCAGCCCACTGCCACTTCAGCTTGCTTACTCTGCAGGCTATGTCGGTAAATCCAGTTCTCTTCCGGATAACTTCATTTCTGATCTTATCCTTCAGAGAAACTCCGAGCATAGCCCGCTCCATAGCACGCTGAGTGACCTTGAATTTGTGGAAGTTAATCATAGACATAGGTGTTCCTAATATACGCAATCTACAGAATACTATAGCAAAAAGCTCTTAAAATATTGACCTCAAAATATAAATCAGCTGAATTTTAAAGCGGCGGCTTAGCAATGTCACCGTAGATCCTATAGTGTTGTCAACAACTGGTGTAATACCTAAACAGCTTCATTAGTCTTTAAAAACACTCGATTTACCACCCTACCCATTTCAGACACTTCAGACAGCTGCAATCTTGAATACCTGCAGGATTGTCAGAAAATTTCTGCAAAATGACAATGAAATATCAATCGTCTTTTCACACACGCGTGCAGCAACGAACGCACGCGCACAGTCTCATGAACAGACACAATCACCATCACCATCATAAAACCCGAACACACCATCACCATCATAAAACCCGAACACACCATCATCTCATCATAATATAACCAATTTCCAGGGGTAGCACTTGGCTTCGGCCCGAACTACCCCATAACTCTGGCGCAACGCCGAGATAAGTACGGAAACGTATAAAAAGAATAATATTAATAATACCATTTATTTCAAGTGACACAGGCCCATAGAAAAATACCTTAACCTAAACATTCATATTAACTGGCTGACTGTTAATGAGAAATCCCGTGAGCTTAATCTACTGATATATTATTTTAGTTAAAGCTGTTCGTCAGGATCTGTAGAGCAAGGTTACACGCTCAGTTTGGCGTCATTCTGGTCCATCAGTCTAGTCAGAATAATCGGAGGATGATCGTGTAACCCACGGATTGACAGACTGATGGTACAGACGGATGAAATATAAAACAATCAATATTTTAAATAATGTTGTCATTCTGTGTTGAATGATGAAAGACTGATGGGAGAATGATCGTGTAACCCGCTCGTATCATTCACGCATCAGTCACCTTCAGCGACGCAATGCAGAAGCAACGCAATCATAACAGACTTCTTTCATCCGATAGTAATTTTGAAAGTCTTCTTCTTCCTTTAGATCTCGTATTTCATTCAATAAATTAAGATGAGTGTAATGATCTCTTCTTTGTAGCCAGCTTCTCATCCATCGCTCTCTTTTATGCGTTTCTTTAGTAGCAACGCGATAATTATCATAATAGCACACGCTTCTGTTTTTAGGGTTCCGTAGCCAAATGGCAAAAAACGGAACCCTTATGGATTCGTCATGTCTGTCTGTCTGTCTGTCCGTCCGTATGTCACAGACACTTTTTTCCAAAACTATAAGAATTATACTGTTGAAAATTGGTAAGTAGATGTATTCTGTGAACCGTATTAAGATTTTCACACAAAAATAGAAAAAAAACAATAAATTTTGGGGGTTCCCCATACTTAGAACTGAAACTCAAATGATTTTTTTCATCACACCCATACACGTGTATCTATGGATAGGTCTTCAAAAATGATATTGAGGTTTGTAATATATATTTTTTCTAAACTGAATACTTTGCGCGAGAGACACTTCCAAGTGGTAAAATGTGTGTGTCCCCCTCCCTGTAACTTCTAAAATAAGAGAATGATAAAACTCAAAAAAGTATATGATGTACATTACCATGTAAACTTCCACCGAAAATTGGTTTGAACGAGATCTAGTAAGTAGTTTTTTTTATGGATAATGATACGGAACCCTTCGTGCGTGAGTCCGACTCGCACTTGGCCGGTTTTTCCTTATAATAGTTGACAACCAACTACGTACTTTTCATCAGTCTGCTGTCAGTCTAGATTGACCGTGTAACCGTGAAAATCATCCATCATTCTGGCTTCAGTCAAGTTAATCCAGACTGATGGACCAGAATGACGCCAAACTGAGCGTGTAACCTTGCTCTAAGAATGCATTAGTCAGTGTATCAGTGTGCCCGCAGGAGACGCCCCGGGCGTCGGGAGTCGCAAGCCAACTTCCGGCCACCGTAGGCGTGGGCTTGCGGACGGTGAGCGATGGGTAGCTCGCCGTCAGATAAGGACCAGGCCCGGGTCGACGGCGTGTTTTTTTCCACGCGCGCCTCAAAGAGATGTCAGCACCAACTGACGGGATCCGCTAAGACCAATGCCAGGGTTGCGAGTTTGTCCGAAAGGGATATCGTGGCCCTGGCACACAGGCAACGGAAGGAACACGGGTGGGTTTTAGTCAGTAAAAGACTGACACGCCCTCCCCCTCCGCTCAGAGCGGGAAAAGTTATTAGATAATTTCCCACCCAAAAAAAAATTCTATCAGTGTGCCATCAGGCATTATGTATCAGGAACGCCGCAGGCGTTAATTAATTTACTAAAACGAAAATCTTTGCAAGCTACTGAAGGCTGTGGGTGACGATCTCAGGACGAGCTGATTCTCATGCGGACAACTGTACGCCGCTTGCTCCCGTGTCACCAGTCCCGACTCTCTTCATATTTTGGCTGCTGAGGCCAAAACTACATAGTAAGTATACAGAGAAGTTTTATAAAAATGTAGCTGTTATTTTAGTATATTCTGGTATCTTACGACTTCCACACGAACGAACTCGCGGGCAGAAGCTAATAAACAATAACAACAAACAAATGATTATAGATAAAGAATGATGTATCGTAAACATTTGGCTAAACACTCGAGTACTGTAGCCATAAGCTAAGGAAGTGTAATTAATTATAATAATGCACAAGTACTAAGACTCAGTACTGAGCGTGCCCTTGCCAACTTGTGAAGGTTTCAAAGCTTTGTTCTATCGGCAACATGCGCATCTCATAATAAATAATCAACTTATGGATACGAAATTATGCGTCAGACTCATTAAAGTCTACTAAAGGAAATGATATTATTCATTTTATTTTTAAACATAGGCTACCTACAACCGAGTTTGGTAGCCATAATTTAGGGTCTTCCATTGTTATATTAGGCACATGTTAAAGTATTCATACTTTTCTTTTCTAATTCGTATTCCTGATCTACTATGAATATTTGCGACCACGCTAATCATTTCTTTTGCGGGTTTAATAAAAGTTAATTTGTTCGTTAATGTTATTTAGGTATGAAATGAAATTTTATTTGTAAATAATTTGTTAAAAAGAAAAAAAAATACCGACTTAGTTTGTATGTCAAAGTTTTGATTTGAAAGGTTTATTGACCGAGCGAGCGAAGCGGGCGAAGCGTCTCTGCTTCAAGTCTGGCAAAGTTGCTTTCCTCTGTCAGTTTTTTGCTACTCCTTTACATGGTCGTATTTTACACCGATCTGGACGAAACTGGGTGTACTAACAGGTTTTATTTATTTATTAAACACATTATGCACAAGTAAAAAATACACTGTACAAAGGCGGACTTAATGCCTGAGGCATTTTCTACCAGTCAACCTTAGGGTGATGCAGAGATAAAACATGGCAGGTGCAACGTACCTACGGGTTAGATAGCTCGTAAATAACTATAAAATACAAGCATAAATACAAATACATAGATAAATACATATTATACCAACATAAACTTTGTCAGGAGAAATAACGACCGGTAGCGAAGAAAACGACTCCAGCAAATCACCGCTGGGATGTTTCAGCCAACTTCTGACGAATATGTTCACGTGCCTTCACTACCGGCTGGTTGCCGTCCTGATGTTCAGAGGGAGCGCAATCCAAAGAAAGACCGCCTGGACAAAGAAAGAGGAATGAATGAAGCCAGAACGCTGCGAAGGACATCGTAGAAGACGATTGTTGGTGGAACGAAGATTTTTACTATGGGCATAAGCAGCATAAGTATTTAATTTGAGAAGTCAGGTAGGAAGGAGAAGTGAGTTTGTCGAGAATAGAGAACAACATAGACAGAGCCCTCAACTCTCTGCGCTGACGAATGGGTTACGACTTTATATATTTTTTTGGTTGTCGGTTATTTTTGATTGGAGGGGTACTTCCTCCAAAAAGGGGCAAAAAGGGGGCTACTGGATATATGCGAGTTATGAGATCCGATTTCGATGTTTTTTTTTATTTGAAAGAAGGTAGTTACTTTAAGTTGATCTCATAGAAATTTGGTGAAGATCTGATGAAGATCTTTGGTGTGATAAGCAGATTAGCTCCTCAAAATGCAGTAAATTGCTCACTTTTAGATTTCTACCAGTGCCGAACCCACTGGTAGATATCTAAAAGGGAGCAATTTAAAACCCTTTAACTACTAGATACGGATTGATGGAGCACCTGCGACTACCTTCGCATGACAAAACGAGGCTTTAAAACCAATATCAATGTTGGTTTTACAATAAGGTCAATAGATGGCGCTACTGGGCGCCGCTAGATCGCGCTATCGTTGTGGCTCGCCAAACGGTTAAGTCCCGTCGAACATTTTGTGTGACTCAGTTTTGTTAGGTGTAAAGTAGCTTCAAAAGTAAATTTGGTTAATTGTAGGTCAGTTTATTTCTGTTTAATTTATCGTCTTGCCACTTTTCATGAATTTTTGGCTAAGCGCGATATCTTCAATCAGTTTTCTGACTGCTTTGGCTACCCAAAACAACAATATTTTGGCATGGCTGCGCGACTGCTGTCGTGTATGGCACGTCGAATGGAATTAATTTCGAAAATTTCGATGTTGACCTATGCTTACTATCTAGCGATAGATATTATAGGATATGCCTGCAGCAAATAATGTAGAGATTGGCTCCGAACGAAGTGCAGCTTTGTTCGGACAATCTGTCTCCTATCCAAATCAAACATGTTTCTGCTCGTGAGGACTACTGTTCGCAGAACTACTAGTAATACTATATTGTAAGTTCAAAAAAAGTTCTCAAGGAAGTGAAATGCTTGTAATTTCTTATTGAGTTTTTTTTTTTAACCATAATATCGAAATAAAAGTTAAGTGGGGAAATTAACAAAGTTTTCCCCCACATAGCTCAATTGCGTAATTGGGTTACGGTAACTTTTAATTTAAGGAATCACATTTACACGTCATAGAAAAAAAAATAAGCTAGATGTAGGTAGTCAACATTTCCTCTCTGACTACCCCTTAGAAGAAATGGCGAAACAAACTCAGGGGTCAGTCCGCTTACCGGCCCATTGTGCTGCTCGACGAGGTGGGCAAGCTCTTTGAAAGAGTAATTGCAGACCGCCTTGTCGGGCGGCTGGTGCGGGTGGGGCCGGATTTGGCGGAGAGCCAGTTTGGTTTCCGCAAGGGGCGCTCTACGGTGGACGCCATCATGCGCGTTCGAGCCCTCACGACGGGGGATGCTGTTGCCCGGGGTGGGGTCGTCTTGGCGGTGTCTCTTAACATCGCCAATGCCTTCAATACCCTGCCCTGGAGTTGCATTAGGGAGGCACTCCGATATCACCGGATGCCGACCTACCTCTGTCGAGTGGTCGAGGCCTATTTGACGGACAGGGCCGTCATCTACCCCGGTCACCACGGAGAGTGGAACCGGCGAGAGATGTCGTGCGGTGTCCCACAGGGATCGGTCCTGGGGCCGCATCTGTGGGACATCGGTTACGACTGGGTGCTGCGCGCCGACCTCCCTAGCGGCGTCAGCGTAGTCTGCTACGCTGACGACACGCTGGTTCTGGCGCAGGGGAGGTCGCATCAGGCGGCGGCCGAACTGGCGGCACGTGGGGTTGCGACAATCGTCGATAGGATCCGGCAATTGGGACTCGAGGTGGCCTTGCACAAGTCCGAGGCCATGTGTTTTTATGGTCCTCGGAACGCGCCACTGTCGGGTTCCCAGACCAGAGAACCAGAGAGTTCCTTGGCAGGAGGGGTTCACATCGGCGTCGAGTCGACGATGAAGTACCTGGGACTCGTCCTCGACAGCCGGTGGAACTTCGTGGAGCATTTTCGACGTTTGGCTCCCAGACTGGAGCGGGCCGGGGCTGCCTTAAAGCGGCCCCTGCCCAATCTGGGGGGTCCAAACGCCTCCTGCCGGAGGCTCTACGCGGGGGTCGTGCGGTCCATGGCCCTTTACGGGGCACCGGTGTGGGCGCGTTCTATAAGGCTGCGACCAGCCCAGCGATTGAACGCGTCCCAAAGGGTCATGGTCATGAGGCTGGTCCGAGGATACCGCATGGTCTCCCGTGAGGCGGCGAGCCTCCTTGCCGGACTACCATCATGGGATCTGGAGGCAAAAGTCCTCGCGCACATCTGGGAGTGGCGCGAGGAGGCGAAACGCCGGGGTAAAACTCCGCTGCCGCGAGAAATCACGGTACAGTGGGCGGAACTCCGGCGAGATCTCATGGCGGCATGGAGAGTGCGATTGTCGCAACCTAGCGCTGGGCACGCTACAATTGTGGCGATAAGCCCCTCTTTGAAGAGTGGCTGGAGAGGCGCCACGGCGTCCTCACCTTCCGCCTGACGCAGGTCCTCACCGGACATGGTTGTTTTGGGAGGTTCCTGTTCAGGATAAAGCGGGAGGAAACGTCCGGGTGTCACCACTGTGTGGATCGCCCGGAGGACACGGTGGAGCATACGGTGGAGGTCTGCCCAGCTTGGGCGGAGCACCGCCGTGTCCTCACGGAGGCGATCGGCGGCGGCGATCTCTCGCGTCCGGCCCTGGTTCAGGCCATGGTTCGGAGCGAGAGTGCATGGGAGGCCGTCACCTCCTTCTGCGAATTAGTAATACTTGCGAAGGAGGAGGCGGAACGCGTGAGGGAGAGGCAAGGTTCGCGTCCTCGCGCCCCTAGTCGCCGCAGGAGACGCCCCGGGCGTCAGGAGTCGCAAGCCGAATTCCGGCCACCGTAGGCGTGGGCCTGCGGACGGTGAGCGATGGGTAGCTCACCATCCTTTAACGACCAGGCCCGGGTCGACGGCGGGTCGTATTCCACGCGCGCCTCAAAGAGTTGTCAGCACCAACTGACGGGGTCCGCTAGGGCCAATGCCTGCCAGGGTTGCGAGTTTGTCCGAAAGGGATATCGTGGCCTTGGCACACAGGCAAATGAAGGAATACGGGTGGGTTTTAGTCAGTAAAAGTCTGACACGCTCCGCCCAGAGCGGGAGAAGTTATTTGATAATTTCCCACCCAAAAAAAGAAAAAAAAAAGGGGTCAGTCCAGACATAATCTTGGTCAGATCATGTGAGGACCATGTGTCTGAAATGGTCTTTTGAGGAAAAAACCACACAAATTTGAATGGACCTGTCCAATCAGTGCAAGCATTTGTCAGTAATCGTGCAGCTCAACTCAAGACATAAGGAGCTCAACGACTCGACGAACAATACCAAAGAAAGGAACTTCGCAGATCTGTATATGGTAGGTATTAATAGACGCAGGATAATGACTACGTTGAACCTTTCTGATAACTTGGGCGGCTTCTTTAGAACTGTGAGCGTACACTTTGTCATTTTCCTTATTGTAGTGGTCTTCAATCGTGAAAAATGTTTCATCAGTAAAGAGGATATTTCTGTGCCTTTCACGTATCGGGACAGAAGGAGTTTTGATCGATCCACTCTCTTCAACTGGAGGGATTGATTTTGGGCATGTTCTGTACATCAACGACAAGCGCCGAGCTTCAGATCTTGTTTTGTTATGCGCGACAGTCCTAGCGGGAATCTCGCGATAATTTTTTTTGTTTCCTAATGGGGTTCCGGCGAATTCTTGTTTTAACAGCATTAACAGCCTTTGTAGTTCTAATAGCAGACGGCCGTCGCAATCTTTTATGGTTTTCAACAGAGGAAGTGTTGGTATATCCATCGATTGTACGATATACGAACAAACGGCTGATACCAAGCTTTTATTTATTATTATCTAAATCACAATTATAACACCTGCCTTTGCCTGCCTTTTGAAGTGTCTTGAATATGACCGATGGCTTCATACCCACTTTGTGCAAGGCAATCACTGCAGTCCTATTTTATTTAACACCCCATTCCTGTAATTTGACATAAACACGAAAAAAATATATGGAATGACGGGAAATCTACAGAAGTTTTTAACATAATAAACGCATTCCAAATTCAAAATAATTAAAGAGTTGAAGTTGTTCCGTTTGGTGCAAAGAATAGCACCATCCCATTTCTTCCCATGGGTGTCGTAAAAGGCGACTAAGGGCCTTACTAGAGAATGGGCAGCAGCGTCCTGTATGCCTCTATGGCCTAAGTCCAGTGGACGTCTTTCGGCTGAAATGATGATGATGATGAAAGAGTTGAAAAATATAGTTTGTATGTAACAGTATTTATGGCCAGACTAGACAAAATGATGATTTTACAATTATATTAAAAAAAAAAAAAAAACATTTTTATATAAATAGTAAAATGTCAAGTATTCCAGTTTTATCACAAGGCTAGCAGAGCGAGCAGCTTAATTTCAAGTTTTTTTGTCTCCTAAATAATCAGAAATTTTATAGTACCCTTTTTTAAGTTTGTGTTTAATACAGCTTTTAAATCGTTTAATGGGTAAGTTTGAATGTTAGTAGGAAGTTTGTTGTAAAAAAAACGTATGTAATGACGTACGTAAGTATCCGTATGTAAGTATCCACTTTTTGCATGGACTTATTCCCGTAAAAGACGCAAACGAAAATGGTCACTAATTGGGTCGAGAGTGATTCATTTGCTTCAATTGGTCTGAATCACTTCAGATTTTTTTAGGTGGTCAAGCTCGTATTGACGCACGAGACATCGGTACTATCTATTAGTATAAACACTGGTGTTTCAATTTTATAGGACAGTTTCATTAGCGTCACTTTGGTTCTCGTTAAATGCAAACCACAAATCCCATAAACTAATCATTGTGAAGGAAATATACCATAGAGTTGTTTTAAAACATAAGGGAATATAGGTCAGTATAGCTTTATTTAAGCGGGGACGCCCATTATGCCTGGAGGATTTTATTTAGATACGTTTTGTTTACGTTATTTGTGCTTGAGTATAATTTTAGACGATTATTATATAAATTATATTTTTTTGTATAGTGGTGTGTGCTAGCTAACATAAGGCAAATAATTTAATAAGCGAACATAACAATAGTCATTTTTAATCTGTTAAAAACAGGGAAAGAAAATTGTACTGAATTTCATTCATCCTCTAGGGGGAGAATGTGATTTAAATTTGGAATACTTACCGAAATTTATATTGAACTACATCTGTGTTTACAGCATTGAGTTTGTATATAAAGCATTATACATCTTTTTGAAAAAGGAATACGCATTTATTATGCAGTTATGATTATTAAATAAAATTACGAAAACCGACGAGGCCGTATGAGCTTGATGCCTTTGCTTTTCCGAAGGAATTTGCCGCGTTTTTGTTTTCTTCAAATACATAAACTTTAAGTTTATTTTAATTTATTTTTATAAATAAGTTAATGTTATAAAATGCTTATCTCATATTATTATTGTGTTAATTTTTTCGCAAATGGTACAAAAGTAGAGTATTTTCCTCGGCGATAAAGCTGTCTTAGTCTTGGGTGAACTTAAATCCCTCGCTACACTCAGGACTCGTCTTAAATAACTCGCTTCGCTCGTGATTTAAGTTTTTAACACCCTCGCTACGCTCGGGAGTAAACCTCGAGTCCTTCGTTACGATCGCGATTTAAATCGTCATCGCGACAGAAGACACTGCTTTATCCCCTTGATTAATAATCTACTATTAATGTTTTGTGTTGCATTTTACATTTTATTGTATAGATTCAAGTTTTTAAATGAACAGACAGCTGTGCTGCTGGGGAGTTTGTTGCGCCACTTCTTCTTCCCAGCTAAAGCACTAGGAAGTGGTGAAGGGTGGGCGTTTTTGGGGGACTGTCTCATGTAATTTTCACGTTCGAAAAGTGCTGATTCTCAGCCTAGTTTGAATAAATGACTTTTGATTTGATTTGAGTACTAGACATAGGAAAATTCTTGTAGCTTTATAGAAAAGTTAAATGGGAAAAATATAGCATATAGTTCCTATTAATCAATCAATCTGCCCAGCGTTTTCCCAACGATGTTGGGGTCGGCTTCCAGTCTAACCGGATACAGCTGAATACCAGTATTTAACATGGAGCGACTGCCTATCTGACCTCCACAACCTAGTAACTGGGTAATACGATACCCCTAGGTAAGACTGGTTGTCAGACTTATGGACTTCTGACGACTTATAACGACTGTCAAAGATCCACGAATGACAGCCGGTACCAACGGCTTAACGTGCTTTCAGAGGCACGGAGGAGTCTCGGTATGTAAATATGGTCACCCACCCACGGACAACCCCGGCAAGCGTAGCTTAATCTGATGGATCGACCCATGCGGCTCTTATACTTAGCCATAGTTCCTTCTATGTAGCTCCTATTATAGAGATGGTAAGTTGAGGTATCCATTGGTCTAGTTAGTCGAAGTATAGGTGGTACCTACATTGTCTCTGCTGGATGCTGTCAGCACTAGATTAGACTGTCACATGTCCTGGCAATCCTTGGAGCAGGCCTATGTCCAGCAGTGGACGTGGTTCGGATGAAATTAAGGTATAGTGGTGATTAAACATCATATACTTATTTTCTTTATACCTATAAAAATAAGTTTATTTCTGATCAAACATTCATAACTGACAGGCATCCATGTTTGTACTTAAAAACTATGTTATTAAACCACAAAAAAAACTACCGAAATCATTTTTTTAATACTACCTTGGTATAATCTTTTCATTATTTGACATTATATACTTACAATTTAAATTCCAATTAGATTTTTACTTTTATTATTTTAATAAAATTTTCTTTTTTATATTTTGTGAATGTGAGACCGCTGTAGGCTTAACTTCTGAAATGTCGCATGAAGCATAGACTGTAGATTTGTAGACCATTTTCTATTTTGTTAAGTACCTGCTGGTACTTGTTGAAGGGCCTACAATATCTTCCCGTACATATTATTAACACTGTAATTTGAAAACATTGTAAAAGCCAATTATTTTTAAAAGAGTAAACGTGGAGTTTCTTGCCGGCTATGGAGAAGACTCCATAGGAAACGACCAATTGGAACCGTGCACCTAGTTTTTGACATTTCATAAGTGCCCATGTGGGTTTATGTGAGATAAAATATTTTGAATTTGACACGTTAAGAAATGGACAGTCAAACCTGTCCGCTACTACTTTCAGAATACTGTTGGAGTCTGCTCGGATACGCTGCAATAAGGAGGCCGCTCTCTTTCACATGATGGAATGAAAGCCATCAATCCGACATTCCATGAAATCAAAATCAAAAGTCATTTATTCAAACTAGGCTGAGAATCAGCACTTTTCGAACGTCAAAAATTACATGAGACAGACCCCCAAAAACGCCCACCCTCCACCACTTCCTAGTGCTTTAGCTGGGAAGAAGAAGTGGCGCAACAAACTGCCCAGCAGCACAGCTGACCATGAATATGCCAGGCCCAAAACAGTATCTTGGCAGCCCCAACAACATCCTAAAAACTAATCTATGAGAGGTAGACTACATCTGGCCAGAGTATAGAGATCATCATACCATCTAGCCGACTTCGGCCACAGAGCTACAGTAAACTATGGCTTTCGTAATGGTTATAAAAGTACCTACTAATGAAACTGTACCTGTGTGCAGGTTTATTAAGAACCTGTTATTTTTCTGTGTCATTGAACATTAAAATTCCTCTTCCGCTTAAATATTCTATTACAAGAATATATTCAAATGTACTTCCCTGATTCTTTCCTGTAGGTATAATTCATATTCTGAATTAAAAATAGTTATTTAATCACTGATCCTCGGTTTCCTATTATGTCAGAACGATTAAGCTGCGTAATAATGGAATGTGGATTTACCGGAGCAGTGGCAGTGACTTGATCTGCTACTTTTTAACCGACTTCCAAAAAGGAAGAGGTTCTCAATTCGGCGGAATGTTTTTTTTTATGTTTGTTACGCGATTAGGTACTCCGTCAATTATGGACCGATTTTGTAAATTATTTTTTTGTTTGAAAGGGTATACTCCCGAGGTGGTCTAATTGCCACCAAATCAGAATCTGATAAGGAGATCCCATGGAAATCGAGGGAAACCCTCAAATTTTATAGGCAAACCTATAGCGATTTGGGTATTTCTTATAGTATACCCAAATCGCTATAGGTGCTCGTGCAATTGCTCTCAGAAAGCACCATTTGGTGAAGTGAAACTAATGATGGAGACCACAGATGGCCACCGGAACAATATAATAATGAGTACCTATTTAACGGGTTGTGATTAAGCAATTTATGCTCGTCACTGTGCATATGGTGAGCGGCAGTTCTCCTGGTTCTTACCAGGCGAACTCGTCAACAATCAATGTCCCAGCATCGGGAAAAACATAAATTCAAAACTGACCCACTAAAAAGTGAAAAATAAAAAACTTTTCGCAAAAAAATATCGGTGGCAAAAACTCAAATACAGATCCAAAGACACCGACTTCCGAAATTAAAGTTATTTTTCACTTTGTAGTGTTAATTTTGGTAGTCGGTTTATATTTTTTTCGTCGGTTTATTTAAACTACTTATAAGGTACCCTGAATTATATGTACCTTTGTGTATGATATTAGTAAATATTGAAGCTGACTCTTGACTCATACTTTAGCAAAGGGCGAAAGAGACCTTAAAATTGCCAAGACTTGTATAAAGGTACAGTATAAAGTTATACCTGAGAATACTCTGTGAATTAGGTAAGGTCTACCTTTCCCCTGAAAATTTCAGGGAGAGACAGGACTTTATGTGCATGCATTAACTTTATCTACTCTCTTCGATGACTCGTACAATTTAGGCAGAAGGTGTGTCAGTATATATTTCCTTTGATATTTTTATTACGCCCGAACAACGGAACGATGATGCGTCAATCATTGTGGGCTAAGTGAGAACAATCTGTTCAATTTGGATGCTCAATTTAAGACCAGACACTTAGAAAGACGACGTGACTCACTGAATCGTGCCCTAAATAGTATGACAATTTATAACGAAGCGCGTATCAACACCTTGCCGGAAAGATGACGGGGACTTTTAATATTTTACAATATATTCATTCATATATTTTTTTTTTCGGAAAACCCAGTTGTGTACGATGCTGGGTTCGGGTGGGGACACACTTTGAGCAGATGAGTCATTTGTTTTAAACTGGTATTTTTGATTAGTGGAGCAGATGTGATTCGGTCCGGGGAGGGCCAAAGGCTCCGAGTGGGCTGGGTATCCGCACAGGTCAAACTGCTGGAACCCAGACCTCTGAGGTGCTACCGCTGCCGGGTGGGACACCACGTGGGAGCATGCTGCACCTCGGAGGTGGACCGCAGCGAGGATTGCTTTCGCTGTGGTCGGCCCGGTCACAAGGCCAGCTCTTGCGAGGCCACGCCGCACTGCTTTGCATGTGCAGCGGCTGGGAAGCCGGCCGATCACCGGGCTGGAGGCAAGGCCTGCGCTCCCCCCCCCCCCCAAACCTAGGGGCAGGGGCAAGCTCTTCACCACCGCCGTCACCACCGCAGCCGCCACGATTGCCACCGCCGCTGCTGCCTCTACCGTCGTCGTTGCCGCCGCTAACACCGCGGCAGGGCCATCCCAGAGGGCCCGGGAGGAGGCTGCTATGGAATGCCAATAAATGGCCCCATTACGCCTCCTCCAGGCGAACATCAACCACTGCGCCGCCGCTCAGCATCTGTTGCTCCAGAGCATGGCGCAGTGGTCGATTAACATCGCCGTGGTCGCTGAGCCGTACTTTGTCCCGCCCAGGGATGACTGGGTGGAGGACCTGAGCGGCTCAGTGGCCATTATGTCGTCGGCCGCCGCCGGTACCACGTCCCTCGGGGCCAAGCAGGGTTGCGTAGCAGCACGGTTCGGGGAGATTGTCGTGGTAGGAGTATACTTCTCCCCGAACCGAACTCTCGCCGAGTTCCACAACTCCCTTGGGGAGTTGAGAGTAGTCGTCGTCAGGTACCATCCCCTTCCCGTGATCGTCCTCGGGGACTTCAATGCCAAGAACGTGGCTTGGGGTTCCCGGTATACAGACACACGGGGCAGGATGGTGGAGGACTGGGCTCTCGAGACAGGCCTGGTCGTCCTAAACCGGGGTTCTGTCCCCACGTGTGTGCGGATGCGGGGTGAATCAGTGGTGGACATCTCGTTCGCCAGTCCCGCTCTGTCGCCGCGTGTCAGTGACTGGCGCGTCATGGAGAGGGTGGAGACCTATTCCGATCACCGGTACATCCGGTTTGACGTCTCCGCCCAGACCTCGGGCACGCCGGTCCGACAGGCCCCGAGTGGTCCGCGGTGGGCGCTGAAGCAGCTGGACCGGGAGCTCCTCCTGGAAGCCTCGATCGTGCAGGCCTGGGTGTCATCACCGGACAGGCCTGCCGACATCAATGACGAGGCGGAGTTCAGAATACTGGAGGCCATGTCCGAAATATGTGACGTGGCAATGCCCCGGGTCCAGAACGGAGGTGCTCGGCGCCAGGTGTGCTGGTGGTCGCGTGAGCTGACCGCTTTACGCGAGGCGTGCGTTGCTGCGCGCCACCGGTACTCCAGGCACCGCAGGCTCCGTATCCGCCCTCCGGATACGGAAGCCATTCAGGCGGAGCTGTATGACGGGTACAGAGCGGCGAAGACCACCCTCCGAGCGGAGATCGAACGGGCCAGAGGACTGGCCCGCGAGGAGTCGCTGGAGACTCTGAACAGAGACCCGTGGGGACGCCCCTACAAATGGGTGCGAGATAAGCTCCGCCCATGGGCTCCCCCACTGACGCAGAGTCTCCGGCCCCAGCTCGTGGAAGACGTGGTGAGCGCTCTGTTCCCTTCGCGAGAGGAACATACTCCCCCGCCCATGGCTCCGCCTCCTGCGGTGCCCGATGCGGACCACACCATTGACGACGACGACGATACTCCGGAGGTGACTGAGGTAGATTTGAGAGTGGCGGTACGTAGGCTGAATGCCAAAAATACCGCCCCGGGACCCGACGGCTTACCTGGAAAAGCCTGGGTTCTGGCCTTGGAGGCTCTCGGGCCTCGACTAAGGGGGCTCCTAAGCGCATGCTTGGAGAGGGGCCAGTTCCCACTTCGTTGGAAGACGGGGAAACTGGTCCTCATTAAGAAGCCAGGGCGCCCGGCGGACTCTCCATCCGCTTACCGGCTCTTTGAAAGAGTAATTGCAGACCGCCTTGTCAGGCGGCTGGTGCGGGTGGGGCCGGATTTGGCGGAGAGCCAGTTTGGTTTCTGCAAGGGGCGCTCTACGGTGGACGCCATCATGCGCGTTCGAGCCCTCACGACGGGGGATGCTGTTTCCCGGGGTGGGGTCGTCTTGGCGGTGTCCCTTGACATCGCCAATGCCTTCAATACCCTGCCCTGAAGTTGCATTAGGGAGGCACTCCGATATCACTGGATGCCGACCTACCTCTGTCGAGTGGTCGAGGCCTATTTGACGGACAGGGCCGTCATCTACCCCGGTCACCACGGAGAGTGGAACCGGCGAGAGATGTCGTGCGGTGTCCCACAGGGATCCGTCCTGGGGCCGCATCTGTGGGACATCGGTTACGACTGGGTGCTGCGCGCCGACCTCCCTAGCGGCGTCAGCGTAGTCTGCTACGCTGACGACACGCTGGTTCTGGCGCAGGGGAGGTCGCATCAGGCGGCGGCCGAACTGGCGGCACGTGGGGTTGCGACAATCGTCGATAGGATCCGGCAATTGGGACTCGAGGTGGCCTTGCACAAGTCCGAGGCCATGTGTTTTTATGGTCCTCGGAACGCGCCACTGTCGGGTTCCCAGATAATGGCAGGAGGGGTTCACATCGGCGTCGAGTCGACGATGAAGTACCTGGGACTCGTCCTCGACAGCCGGTGGAACTTCGTGGAGCATTTTCGACGTTTGGCTCCCAGACTGGAGCGGGCCGGGGCTGCCTTAAAGCGGCCCCTGCCCAATCTGGGGGGTCCAAACGCCTCCTGCCGGAGGCTCTACGCGGGGGTCGTGCGGTCCATGGCCCTTTACGGGGCACCGGTGTGGGCGCGTTCTATAAGGCTGCGACCAGCCCAGCGATTGAACGCGTCCCAAAGGGTCATGGCCATCAGGCTGGTCCGAGGATACCGCACGGTCTCCCGTGAGGCGGCGAGCCTCCTTGCCGGACTACCGCCATGGGATCTGGAGGCAAAAGTCCTCGCGCACGTCTGGAAGTGGCGCGAGGAGGCGAAACGCCGGGGTGAAACTCCGCTACCGCGAGAAATCACGGCACAGCGGACAGAGCTCCGGCGGGATCTTATGGCGGCATGGAGAGTGCGATTGTCGCAACCCAGCGCTGGGCACGCCACAATTGTGGCGATAAGTCCACTTTGAGGAGTGGCTAGAGAGGCGCCACGGCGTCCTCACCTTCCGCCTGACGCAGGTCCTCACCGGACATAGTTGTTTCGGGAGGTTCCTGTTCAGGATAAAGCGGGAGGAAACGCCCGGGTGTCACCACTGTGTGGATCGCCCGGAGGACACGGTGGAGCATACGGTGGAGGTCTGCTCAGCTTGGGCGGAGCACCGCCGTGTCCTCACGGAGGCGATCGGCGGCGGCGATCTCTCGCGTCCGGCCCTGGTGCAGGCCATGGTTCGGAGCGAGAGAGCATGGGAGGCCGTCACCTCCTTCTGCGAATTAATAATGCTTGCGAAGGAGGAGGCGGAACGCGTGAGGGTGAGGCAAGGTTCGCGCCCTCGCGCCCCTAGTCACCGCAGGAGACGCCCCGGGCGTCGGGAGTCGCAAGCCGATTTCCGGCCACCGTAGGCGTGGGCCTGCGGACGGTGAGCGATGGGTAGCTCACCATCCGATAACGACCAGGCCCGGGTCGACGGCGCGTAGTATTCCACGCGCGCCTCAAAGAGTTGTCAGCACCAACTGACGGGGTCCGCTAGGGCCAATGCCTGCCAGGGTTGCGAGTTTGTCCGAAAGGGATATCGTGGCCGTGGCACACAGGCAAATGAAGGAATACGGGTGGGTTTTAGTCAGTAAAAGTCTGACACGCCCTCCCGCTCCGCCCAGAGCGGGAGAAGTTATTTGATAATTTCCCACCCAAAAAAAATAAAAAAAAAGATGTGATTCGGTAAAAGAAATACTATTATAATATTAATTAGTCAGAATACCTGTTCGCATGGTGTAACATATAAAATATCCATAATTTTGGGGCGTTCCCCATGTTATTACACCACAACTATACCTACATAAAACTACATGATAAGTATGTTAAATTTTTGCCTTTTACACAGGAAAACATGATCTAAATGTAAAAATAACTCACTCGTTTTTAGGGTTCCGTACCTCAAAAGGAAAAAAAAAGTGACCCCGCAATTCGTTGTCCTTCTGTTTGTCTGTCAGTCAAGACCTTTGTATTTGCACGCCGAAATTAAAGGCAGAATAAGAGAACAATTTTGTACGTTTTGCCAACCTTCTGTACCTTATTTATGCAAATAAATGATTTTGATTTGATTTGGTTTGACCCTTTTTCTCAAAAACTCGTGGAGGTATCAAGTTGAAATTTATATGAAATACGTAGGTCTAGGGTCCCTTGGAGCTCTAAATCAAACTTTCAAGTCAACGCAATGAAAAGTACGGCCATTTATGTGATACATTTTGATACTCGCAAATAAATCAAAACCTATAGGGTTCTTCCCTTTGACCTAGAATCATGAAATTTGCCAAGAAGCAAGGTCTCACAGCACAAGTAAATGAAAAAGTCCGAAAATCGTTAATTTGTAGTTTTATCACATAAGAAACAACATTTTTGCGATAACAATCTTACATTTGCAGTTGGAGAATTGACCACGATGTATATCGATGTTTGGGAGAACCTGTTTTTCAACTAAAATGTTAAGTTTGTTTTTGGGATAAATTCATCCCAACTACGGAACCTTTAATTGTCCGACACACACTTGGCCGGTTGTTTTCCAGAACATATTATACCAAATTTTTCGAAATGTCTGTATGACCTGCTAAATGATATGACGAAAAGAGTGTTCGTGGAGTTTCTTGCCCGTTCTTCTCCATAGGAACCTACTATTTGGAATGGGCAACTAACTTCATATTTGTAACTGTCCGGCTTCTTGACAATTCAAAAGTGCCTGTAAATGGTTTAATTGAAATAAATGTTTGAGTTTGAGTTTTAACAAATATTTGGTGGACTTACCAAATACCTTAATTGAATATGTCAAGGGTTCCTGGAAATATACATACGCACTTTCGAAATTAAATGAAATCGTTTATTCTGTAAATTGGAATCACTTTACACACGTCATATTAAAAACTTCCTTTTCGTATAGGTACCATCGCGGACACTGGCGCCTAACCACTTTTCAACCTTATGCTCCTAGTAATAAGGTTAAAAAGTGGTTAGGCGCCCGTGTTCCTGATAGTACCTACGTACATTTCAATAAAGTGCTTAGTTAGGTACCTAGTAGTTGTTCATATAAAGTTCACTAACGGTTCCGTGTGATTCACGATTGTCCCGAACAACACCATTTAGCTCTTTATGTAACTGAACTGTTACTAAATGTACAGTTTCAGTCTTTAGCGTAATATTTTCCGTCTTCTTTGTTTCAGCAAAACACAGCACTGAAAACATGCATACAGACCTTCTTGTATGAAGGTTTCCAGGTCATTCATATTTCGGTTACTCAGTATTAACTGTATACGAAACAAATAAAAAAGAAACAAGCGGGGCAGTCTTTGGGGACTGCCGATAGAAGTGAAAACAGTATACATATGGCTCATGGAAAGCGTTCGGTGACGATGACGCGAGTTCCATGATTTTTGTTCACCCAAAAAGTGTCCAACGCGACTAAAGAAATTTTTACTTAAAAAAAAAAAATTTGTTTATATAGATAAGTGTATGCTTTATGTATGTATGTATTTATCGTATATTTAAATGGAGCACCACTGACTACCTGCAGTATTGTCTCTCCTTCTCCCTTTAATCCATCCAAAGGTTGTCTGTAAAAGATCGCCCATCGTGTCACCCTATGTAAAATTGAATGGAC
Organism: Tiliacea aurago; assembly: GCA_948098905.1. Taxonomy (NCBI): domain Eukaryota; kingdom Metazoa; phylum Arthropoda; class Insecta; order Lepidoptera; family Noctuidae; genus Tiliacea; species Tiliacea aurago. The sequence continues at coordinate 13,549,791 of OX402578.1, read as the reverse complement.
AGCAGCCTAGAGAATGGGCAGCAGCGTTCTCTATGCATTTTTACAACCATACTGCGATCGCCAACCCGCTTGCCAAGTGTGGCGATTGTGGCAAATCGCCCCCCTTTTCGGGGAGGCCTATGTCCAGTGGACGTCTTTCGGCTGAAATGATGATGATGTAAAATTTCAACATTTATATCTGTAACTTTTATGGTTTACCGTGTACATAAAAAGAGTATTCTATTCTATAAATTGTTGATTGTTCGTACTTTTACACTTAAAAAAATTATGGTGCATTTAATCGTTGTGTAAACAGAATAATCCTAATGGAAAACCTTTGATTAATGTGCGGAATAGTGCGCACGCGACCATGCAATGCAGTTACCTAATTATCACTTACTATCATTCTCTTACGGAAAACTATAAGTACATCATAAATTCATGACACATGTAAACTGCTACTTAGATGAAACGAACAATGTAAATTGATCTGTCGATTCGCGGCAACACAGTGTAAGTTACGATGGCACGCATCGATTTCGAGGAATTTAGAAAATAAATATGTATTAAGCTTAACTGGTATTTTGTCTATTTTATGAGTTAACATTTTACTTACCTACGCGATTTATTTTATTGGTATGCGGGATTTATGGGCTTAGTGATAATAATTTAAAATATTTTTCAAGTTATAAGGCATCGTTTTGTTCTTGTATTCTCGGCACACGTTGATTTGAATTCGTATCGTCGCGTCGTCGTGGCAGATAGTACTATCGTTCGTTTATGGCCGTCTCGCAAATTTACTACAAGACTTTGTACTGAGTTTGTTATTCACATTTGAAAAATTAAAGGAATGTTTGTAATAAGTTAAAAAAAAAAGTTCGTTTAATTTTATTTGCTAGTTGTTCCGTTATTTAAAGGGCGTGTAACACCACGTTTTAGGATAGTGTAATTTTCTTTGAAATTTTAAATCGATGCAGCGCGGTGTAATGAAGGCGAAGCTTCGAGTTGAAAAACCTTCAATTCGTGCAGTAATTCGGGGAATGTATGTTTTTTGACGTCGTTTTACACGACCGTTGACTAATACGATCGATCAGAATTCCATATATATTACGCGCGTACTTCAAATTTTGCGCATTTACGAAGTGGCTAGAACTTCCTCAAAAATGCACGCAGTTTAATTAAACCTCAAACTATACCTTCTCAAGGATGACACACCACCAAAAGGGCTCTAATAACTTCCTTTTAGAAGTCACTTAGACAGTGAATAATAATTTTATTGCATGGTCTGAAGGTACCTATTCTTACTCACCACATTAGGTACCTATACTTCAAACAATGCAGTATTTTCTTCAAAATTGATTTATCATTCTTAGTCAAATATTTACGGTTACAATTAAAGTGATTTAAATCGAAGTTCATCGACTTGGCAGTGGAAGGTCGTTGGCAAATGTCACGAGTACGGGTGAATCGCATCAGTTCCGACTGCTGGTCTAACTTGGCAATAGCGATGGATCTCTTGCCAAACTGCTTCCAGTGCGAACCAACCATTGCTGCATACTTAAGGCTTGATACAGTTAAATATGAACTTGTTCCAAAGATCAATAGGCCGATCAATATAATGAAGAAAGTCTTTTTTACCAATTGGTTTCAATCAAATGTTTTTTTTTTCGATATAATCGCGTGTAATACTAAATACTGATAGATTACGAGTTAGTGATTATAATAACATTATTATTATATATAAAGTTATCATAGATGGTTTTTTTTTAAGTAATAAATAACGTTTTTAAAAGCTTTTATATGAATGATTTTGTTTTTTTTTGGGTTTTCCTTATTTATAGAAAACCGGCAGATATACATTACACATTACATTAATTGTTTATTGGTTCATTTATGTAATAAGTAAATAGTGAATAAGTCGTTGGAGTACATATTTTTAAATAAATAAATAAATGATGTCTAAATATCCGGAAAACGGAAACTTTTTTCAATAGAGCACAGGTACTTAATAATTTCTTTAAATATGAGTTTTAGTGTGTTATTTTCATTTTCAAACAAGATAGATAATATTTACTTACTAAGTAATAAGTATATGTGTAAGCTAACAGTCTTAAAATATTACTAATAATGTACATGTATTTCAAAACCGGCCAAGTGCGTGTCGGACCACGGACAATGAAGGGTAGTTGGGATGAATTAATCCCAAATACAAACTTAACATTGTAGGTGAAAATCATGTTCTCAAAGTCACGGTCTTAGATTATAGAAATAATCTGAGGTCACGGTCAATTCACCAACTACAAGTGTAAGTTTGTAATAGCAAAAAAGGGTACGTATATAAAACTGCAAATTAAGACTGCTATTTTCGGAGTTTTTCCTTTACTTGTGCTGTGAGACCTTGCTTCTTGCCAAACATGATGCTAAGTCAACTGGAAGTAACCTATAGGTTTCGATTTATTTGAGACTATTAAAATATGTCGCATAAATGGCCATATTTTTTTATTGCGTTGACTTACAATTTTGCCGTTCCGTTTTCCGTTGTATGTCAATTAACTCAGCCTATGCCTAACAAACACTGCTGGACATAGGCCTCTCCCAGGCTGCGCCACAACACCCTGTCCTCCGCCTTCCGCATCCCAGACTGGATTTAAGGTCCTCGGTCCATCTAGCTGGGGGGCGTGCCACACTACGCTTGCCGCCGATACGCAGTCTCCACTCCAGGACTCGTCTGCTCCACCGGCCATCGGTGCTTCGACAAACATGGCCAGTCCACTGCCACTTCAGCTTGCTTACTCTGAGGCTATGTCGGTAACTCCGGTTCACTTCCGGATAACTTAATTTCTGATCTTATCCTTCAGAGAAACTCCGAGCATAGCCCGCTCCATAGCACGCTGAGTGAGATCACTCACCTTTGTATGTATTTAATATTAATTTCAACTTGATACCTCCACAGGTTCCTGAGAAAAAGGGTCTTGGCAGACAGAAAGATGACGAACGAACGATGTGATCCTATAAGGGTTCCGTTTTTTAATTTTGAGGTAAATAACCCTAAAAAGGAGGGGAAAGGATCAATGTGTTATTCAATCGAAATAGATCTGATTTGACGACACGGTTGGCGCAGTTAGTTAAGCGATTGACTGCTGCGCTGCGTGCCGCGGGTTTGATTCCCGCACGGAACAAATATTTGTATGACCTACAAGTAGTTGTTCCGGGTCTGGCTGTTTGTGTATGTGAATTTAAATGTTTGTAAACGCACCCACAATACAGGAGAAATTCCTATTGTGGGGCAACGTTTTAAAAAAATAAAATTTAGAGAAAATTCATGACATATTCAGATTTAGGTTTAGGTTTGTATAACTTCTCTTTCCTTGAAGCTGTATTATAAGTACAAATTCTTCGCCGATAGTACCGATCGCCAGTCGTCACGATGAATGGCATTGCAGCCGAGCTTACCAGACGTTCACGGAACGCCACACACGTTCGGAATGTGTCCCACGCTGTTAAGTCTAGAGCAGCCGTTAAAGAAGACAAATGAGAACGCTGCTGACGCTACATTTATTATTGTTTATGTTTGTTTGCGAGATATGCATGCATATGTATTATTTCAATGCTAGGGCGGAGATTGATTGATAGATGACGTTGGAGCGATGTAGTCCTTAAGTCTAGATCTTCTATTTTGCAGCGCACTTTAAGTTGCAAATAACACTCGTAATAATAAATAACCCTCGAACCATGTTTTTTTTTTTCAACTTTTTTGTATATGGACCCATAACATGACAAGACAATGTAGGTCGTATGTGTCGTGTGTGGTCGTGTGGGGGATTAACGTTAGCTCACCACCTGTCCAGCGTGATTGCTGTCACCTAACTTACTAATTTGTATTTACAATTATGTATGCATTCCTAAACATTATGTTTTTCCTTTGTATTAACATGTATTATTCTACAACACTTTATTAATTTGATAATTTCAAAATAATTAAAAATGGGGGGCCTGAGAAACTTAAATTTAAAAACGTGGGTCTGCAAACCCTACATAACAGTAGTCTTATATCATTTCATTATCATTTCAGCCGAAAGATGTCCACTGTTGGACATAGGCCTCCCCCAAAGGGGGGTTCCCATAATCGCCACGCTTGGCTGGTGGGTTGGCGATCGCAGTATGGTGTTAAAATGCATAGAGAACGCTGCTGCATTCTCTAGTAAGTCCCTTAGTCGCCTTTTACGACACCCACGGGAAGAAATAGGGGAGTGCAATTCTTTACGTCCGGCACCACACAGACGCACCACATAGACTTATATGTATCTATTAAATTAGTATAGTCTCTCTGTATGTCTACCTAGGACAAGTCATCCAGCTTGGTAGACACAACTTTGAGAATGAAGCCGACAGAAGGATCCAGTTGGGTTGGGCGGCATTTGTAAAACTGCGTCAAGTCTTCTCGTGGCCTATCCCGCAATGTTTGAAGACTTATAAGGTCTTTAACCAGTGCGTCCTGCCCGTCATGACATACGGTGCCGAAACGTGGACACTGACAGTCGGGCTGGTCCACAAATTCAAGGTCGTCCAGCACGCTATGGAGCGGGCTATGCTTGGAGTCTCCTTGAAGGATTAAATCAGGAATGAAATTATCCGGAAAAGAACCGGAGTTACCGAGATTGTTTGCAGAGTAAGTAAACTGAAGTCGCAGTGGGCTGGCCATGTTTGTCGAAGGACCGATGGTCGATGGAGCAGACGAGTCCAGGAGTGGAGACCGCGTATCGGCAAGCGTAGTGTGGGACGCCCCCCAGCTAGATGGACCGACGATCTTAAGAAGATGGCTGGGTCAGACTGGATGCGGAAGGCGGAGGATAGGGTGTTGTGGCGCAGCCTGGGAGAGGCCAGTCCAGCAGTGGACTGCGATAGGCTGAGTTGAGTCACTCTGACAGGCAAGCATATTGAATGTTAAAAGAAGTGATTTAGCCTTTTTAATATTGCTCAGATTATGTTAGTTTACATTTAGAATAAGATCTTTTTGTTAACCTTCTGTTAATAAAGACATTTAAAAATCAAATCAATGTAGGTCGAATAGCAGTTGCTTTGCCTAATGCTGATACTCAGTTGGATTGAGCAAGCTAAATGCTAAATTCCAAAATATCATGGATTGTGATATCTTATTTAGGTACCTACTTATTTATTTATTAAGGCAAATCAACTAAATACACACAAATACATTCAAAGTACATATCATTTACAAATACAGTAGCATTGCATGCATCTAAATTAAAGGTAAGCACAACATTTAATTAAGATCTCAGTATACAATAATAATTAATATAAAGATGGATAACAATGTAATTAGAACTAATAGGTATATCAATAATATTTTATACTTAAAATTAACTAAAAACATAATAATAAAAAGAAACATTATTGAGCAAAAATTACATAATATAATTGAGCACACAGCTCTTTAAACTTAGTGATGATGCCTGAAAATATGTCGAAGTCAAAATCGTGAAAAATATCGTTACACTTTCTGAGAATATAGGAAAGAGGAGCATTACTCCCGTACCAAAATGGTAAAAAGGAACCCTTATGGTGAGACTAAGTCTGTCTGTCTGTCATATCTGGATATCTCAAGAACTACTAATGCTATCAACTTGAAATTTAGAATAGTTTAAGATGACGTTTGCCCAACTATTTTGCAAGCTAGAAAGAAATTTAAAAAAAATATATCTTTTTTGCAAAAGGGACTGAAAGGGGGTCTCAAAAATTTGAAGTGGGTCTACTAGGGCATGTGGGGTATCATATGAAAGAACGCTGTTTGCACATTCTCAAACATTTTTTTTTAGGCAGAATAGTTTCCGACTTGTGATGAAAAATGTAAAAAAAAAATCCGTTCCCCCCCCTTATTTCCGAAGTTTGCAGAGATAAAAATCTGAAATTATTCTATATGATAGAAGCCTAGGTAAAAATTACAGGAAAAATAAAACGATGTCTCTAAATAGCACAGTTTTTCAGAAATCATCAACATCATATATTCGTACGGAACTCTCGGTGCGCGAGTCCGACTCGCTCTTGACTGGTTTTTTTTATTAGAGAGGGGCTTGTGGCTAAGTAACAATAGTCGATCGATCAGTTTAAACTACGCTTGCCGTGGTTGGTCCGTGGGTGGGTGACCATCTTTACATACCAAGGACCCCTCCGTGCCTCGGAAAGCAGGTTAAGCTGTTGGTCCCGGCTGTAATTTGTAGATCTTTGACAGTTGTAACGGGTCGTCAGAAGGCCGAAAGTCTGACAACCAGTCTTACTAAGGGGTATAGTATTACCCAGTTACTGGGTTGAGGAGGTCAGATAGGCAGTCGCTCCATGTAAAATACTGGTATTTAGCTGTATCCGGTTAGACTGGAAGCCGACCCCAACATAGTTGGGAAAAGGCTGGCAGATGTTGACTTAGGTAGTTATTATTCTGCGAAACAGTCGTGTCGCAGAAGGAGGCTGCGGAAAGGGAGCGGAAGATCTCGTCCGCTCACCCGGCCCGCAGCAGTCGCACCGGGCGTCGGCGGAGGGCCGATAACGCCCTCTCCCAGCCCCCATAAATGGGTCCAGGGACGGCGGACTTGGGGATGTCCGCCACCCCCTATCACATTGGACCCGAGGTGGCGGCGCGTAGTGTTCCACGCGCGCCCCTATCAGACGTCGCGAGGGGGGGGGGTCAGACACCTCACCCCCCCCCAGACTTGAGGTGGCCCGCAGAGGCGGGCCGGCACTAGCCGGGGATTGCGGAAGTAATAACAGATCCCAAGATCCCCGGTGCAAGTGTGGGAGGGGAGCACTGGGGTGGTTTTTAGTCAGTAAGAGTCTGACAGACCCCTCCGCCCGCCCCAGGGCGGAGGACATCCATGAGGATTTTTCACCCCGTGAACCAAAAAAAAAAAAAAGGTAGTTATTATTAACATACCAAATCACATCGGTATTTGCTTAACAAACTTTTCATGGATCTGCAAATACTAAAGTAAATAAGTATGAATCCATTTCTCCAAATTTCATCCCCCTTATTACAAAACAAGGTTTATCTTCAGACCAAGGTTTAAAACATGGAGCCATTATTGAATTTCGATTTTTACTCGGACTATGGTAAAGTTCCTAAACACAAAACTGAAAACTTAGTACCGAACTAAGTTTTCAGTTTTGTTTAAAGAACGGTATTTCAATCACAGTTACGTTCTTGTTACAAAAACTGGCTCCATGGTTTAAGCCATGTCAAAATATAAATCTTGTTTTGTAATAAGGCGGCATTAGTTTTAGTGCGTTTGACCTACAAAAGCACTAAAACAATTATTGATTAGAATAACGTTGAAGTTCCAAAAACGGTGAGTCATTCAACTATACAACATGTCCCAGAATTAAGGCACACCCTCTTAAGGGGTCATTGTACTCATCATTATGAACAACTTTTACTATGGGACCAAACCTGAAATCTCGAAAAAAAAATCAGCTTTTCCCTACATTTATTCATTTTTGGTATTATATTCAGTTTTGGTCCCATAGTAAAATTTGTTCATAATGATGAGTACAATGACCCCTTAAGAGGTTGTGCGTTATTTATGTTACACCTTCTATAGGGCTTTCTGTTAGTCTAAAGACTGATACAGAAGCAATAAAACGTATTAGAAGAAGGTTACATTATTACCTACTTTGTCGTTGGAATCAATCACTGTCAGCGTCAACCATTCAATTCAATCGGAGAGAGGGCCCGGTTGTAAGAGCTTATCTTTGATAGAACATGCGATTGAGCAACGCAGGAACTGAGCAATTAGCGCCTTTTATTGAAATCATAATTACGATATTAAACAATTATCGATCGTGTGACGCAGGATTTACGTACTTTTGTAACTTGGTAATAGAAAAAAAAAACATGTATGAAAAGAATCGGGAGTCTACGACATTGATGGGTCCTTCCACAGCATTGTGTAATCATAATACCAGGCGAAGCCATAAAAGATAATGAGTATGTTTGTGTCTATTACTTTAATGATGAACTGGGAACTAAAGTAACGCTATTGTAATGTTGCTTATTATGTCACTCGAGATGAAAAGGCAATTAGACTGATTCTAAGTGTACCATAGTATCTACTTTGATTCATGAGAAGTAGAAGGTTTTATAATAATAAGTGTAATTTTTATTTCTCTCTTCACAAAGGTTCATATAATTATAGATAGAGACAAGAATTATAACGTTTTGACCAAAATGCATAAAATAGGATCCTTTGTGAGAGACTGGCGTCCATACTAGGATACCCCTTGTGACTGATCACCAGGCTCTCACCCCGAACTAAATCTAATTATCATTACAATGGTCAATTTTAAACTCTAGACAAATTATTTATTGATGAAGAGAACAAACAGAAATGTTTAAAATTATTAACCAAAAAAAAAATTATATAATAAAAAAGTAGGTGTAGTGTAATGCGTGTGTAGTGTAGTGGTGAAGTGTAAGGAGAGGTAGAATGATGGTGTGAGTGAGTAGGGTGTTTGTTTTTTATAGCCTTGTAGAGGGAATAATCCTGGCAAGATGTTGCGACAAATCAACGCCTTGGCAGCTATTGAGTTACGCTCCTAGCCAAGATGAATAAGTATATTGTCCGTATCTGACAACTAAGTACACATACATTATGCTTACCTACAACTTAATAATGCACTCTATGGTAACCTTGCAAGTAAATTCTGAATGACAGTTTTATTTGCATTAAAAAAACCCACGCTACATCCGAGAAAACTTAAAAAATGTGTTTACTTTTTGTAAGTTTCCTGGTATTGCATTGCGTTTATTTATGTTCAAAATGTGAGTACGTGAGGATGGTCAAATCGTGAGATAGAAAATCTACTGACTTAGTCATTTGGAAGCTCATTAATATTGGCTTGACTTTTCCAACCGCACAAACAAATGGCCGTATAAGTTAGGTAAATACAATGGATTACCTATTTTTCATACGTTAAGGAAAGGAATCAAAGTTGTTATTAGGAAAACCTCAAACATAGGGTCGTAAAATACCAAATATGTCACAATCAATAGTATTTATGATAGAAACTGCGTATCGATACGCGTAATATGGACTCATCATCAGTCTCAATATTTTTTGCAGATTACCTAATACATCATATAAAATAGTAGATTGTGTCATAAGGGACCAAAATAATGAATTGAGGGCGAGAGCGATTGTTTGAATCCAGAGCGAAGTGAAGGATTCTAGAGTAGAATCCTAAGTGTAGCGAGGGATTCAAAGTACGTCGCTCGAATTTTGGTACCATGTGGCACACTCTGCTTTTCATCCTCTGAAAAAAATAAATAAGAGATGCTTTTAGTAGTGACGAATATTTAAATTTACATACCCAAATTACAACATTTATATTGATATTTATACGTTTTCGCTATTTTGGAAGTTTATTGTAACTGTTTTGTTGGGAACAGAAAATGTCGTTGACTTATAATATCACTTGGGTATTCGTAATAACTTCAGACTCTATAAAAAGTTCCTGCGTATTTTTTTTATTTGGTGGTTAATGCCGCATGGGCAGGCGCGTTTTTTTAGTACCGGCCAGGACTTTATCGAAGCGAATTGCGTTCAAACTTTTTAATTAAATAGTGTTCCAAATTCAAAAGTTATTTCGTCACTGTTATTAATGCGCCGGAATGACCAACTTTGCTCGCACATATCGAGGAACCGTTTGGCTCTTTTCAAATAGATGGGATGAAAATATAGATCTTTTAGAGCTTAATTTATTTTTACTAACATTAATGGTAAGTTAATAACTAACAATATTGTACCTACTGCTAACTTCAAACATACCGTTCCGACACTCGTTACAAGGAACGTTTATGTGTATGCAATGCAGTGTTTCTCATTCTAAGTGAATAATTGTATTCTGTTTTTGAGAAATAAATATCTTAAACCGTAAGTGTATGAGTGAGCCGGGGTGGATTGAATCACCGGCCTCCATCGTAATCGGGCTCGATCGTAAGTTCGTAGCCTGGTGTATTCGGCGCTGGCTTCCCAGAACAAATTCATTTGTGCTTTATTGTGCTCGCCTTGAGAAACTACGTTTTTCATGGAAATTAGAATATTTCGTTGAATGTCACGAATATCTAAAAGCATTACGCATTGTAGAATTGTTTTCCAGAATTTCGATGGCAAAAGTACTCTTACACACAAAATTTACAAAATGGATTAGGCACATAAGGAAAAGGATTACGTATATGCATCATAATCTTAGCAGTTTTCCCCCTTGAAATATTGATCAACTGTGTTTCAGTGAACCCATTACGACATGACAAAATGACATAGATACATTTTAATTTTCACGAGTTAATCAAATATGTTTCTAACATTAACATAAAACATAGTCATGTGAAATGAATAACAAAGAAATTTAAATAAACCCAAAGAACACTAGCCATGAAAATTGTAAAAATTCTGAAAGAAATCATAAGCAAATCTTGCTTCCTTATTTCCCTACAAAAGCTCCTAGATAAGAACTAACATCTCATAATTTTACATTAATAATACACCGCGAGCAAAACACAAGAAATATGTAAATAGTTTAAACCTTCGCAAAGCTAGGTGACACAATAAACAATACCGCCTCTTTGTAACAAAGAAAGTTGGCACGGCATCAAAGGCGGCATTGCCTGTTATGACCACGATGCCACTTCAATACCGTATGTACGACCTTCACCTCACCGACTCACCGGCGTTAAGGGAAGCTACCTCCAACCACCACCCTTTCGCCAAGCTTCAGCTTTAGTCACCACAAACAATGGCTTTGTCATCGCAAGTCTTCCCAAGGTCGGTATTGTCATGCCCGATGAGCTAACACCATATACCTGCCCGATACTTCGTTACCTGTACCGATAGGTGACTGATTACCGGGAAAAGGGGTACAATAGCTGATAATACCTAGAATGTGGTTGAACAATGAATTTATATGGACATTCATTTGATTAATGCGCGTGAATCAGTATTTGTTGTCGAAAGCTATCGCTTTTACCTTTGAGACGTGCTTAGTGGTTAGTATGGGGTGATACAGTTTAAGTTTCCTGTGTTTGCAACTCGGTAAATTAATTAAATGAATCACCCACTAAATACCTACGTAAAAAGCCCCAATTAGACGTAACTTTCTTTTGTATGAAAAATTTGCATGTTTACGATGCGTCTACGCCTACGCTGAACAATCAGCCGGGGCGAAGACACTGTAAAGTTCCGCTCCTTTCCTTTCGCTAAGTTACTACACTAATTAGCTTATTTTAGTACTTAATTGCACATTTAGCACTTAATTTAGTGCTGGCTTAAAAAAACGGGTGAGCATCTTAACTCTTTGTAAAAGATGTTTACGTTCAGTTTCTTTTTCACGAAAACTTTGCGTGAAAAAGAAAACTGTAGTTGGATCATCCCTTACAACAGAATGAAAATCTTTCCATGTTAGAGATTCTCTTTTAAACCTTAACGCTACGTACAAAATTAGCTTCAAGGTAGGACATGTTGTAGTAAACCACCAAGGTTCCGTAGTAAGGAGATCATGCAATGATACAGGGTGTAGTACGTCTTGGTACAGTCGAACTGCACGAGTTGTAAAGATTGTTGAATATTCATCTACAATAGATTCACAATATTACGAATTGATTTAATTTCCGTTATCAAAGAGTCAATGGTCTTATTATAAGTATAGCGACACGTTTTAACGTAATTATTACAAGTAACGCGTGGCTCGTAAAGGGTTAAGTACCTATGTAGTGCGTAGGTATCTATAGTTCGCAATTGTATTAGTATCAGGTTCCGATTATCACTTATTGCCAGCGGCGTTGGCTCTGTGCCAACCACGATTACACAGTAAACAAACAATTTCCTATCAGAAAATCCCAGACACGTTTTGACAGAATTATCCCTGTTTTTCAGATATACCCATATACCATTAGTCAAGTTATTCGTATTTTAATAACTGTATTCTTGGGGGTATTATAGGCAGTTTCTTACGATTAAATACAAATTTAAAGCAGAATTTCGTGTAGGCTTTAGTTTTAGCACGCATGGGCAAAGTTATCTTATTGATATGGCATACGAGACTTACACCTTGCAGTTTACAGCAGGCCGAGCACGGGCGTGCCAAGACGTTTGTGACAAGACATGATAAATTATGTCATGTCAAATTGTACTAGCATTTTATGACAAAACAATTTTATCGCTCAAACTGTGATAAAATATGTGACTCAAGTCATGTCACAGTAGGCCGTGCTCGCCCCGCTGTATTGTTTAATTTATCACTAGCTGGGCCCCGCGGTTTCACCCGCATAAATCTCGATCCCGTAGGAATATCGGGATAAAAATCCTATGCTATGTCATAATCCAGGTCATGGTCTACCCATGTGCTAAATTTCATCCAAATCCTTTCAGCCGTTTTAGCGTAAAAACGTAACAGACAAACTAACAAACTCACTTTCGGATTTATAATATTCATCATCATCATCAGCATTTCAGCCGAAAGACGTCCACTGCTGGACATAGGGCTTGCCATAATCGCCACGCTTGGCAGGCGGGTTGGCGATCGCAGTATGGTGTCTAAATGCACAGAGAACGCTGCTGCCCATTCTCTAGTAAGTCCCTTGGTCGCCTTTTACGACACCCACGGGAAGAAATGGGATGGTGCTATTCTTTACGTCCGGCACCAAACGGACAATTATTTATAATATTAGTAAGGATTAATTTAGTGCTCGCTTAAAAATGGGTGAGCATCTTTACTCTTTCTAAAATATGTTCACGTTTTGTATGCAGCTTCTTCGAGCGTCTACGAGCACGCGGTGTTCACGATTCGTATGTGTCTGCGCCTACGCTGAACGCCGGGGCGAAGGCCGCGAAGACCGGGGCGAAGACACTGTAAAGTTCCGCTCGTTTCCTTTCGCTAAGTTACTACACTAATTAGCTTAATTTAGTGCTTAATTTGTACTTAATTGCACATTTAGCACTTAATTTAGTGCTTGCTTAAAAAAATGGGTGAGCATCTTTACTCTTTGTAACAGATGTTCACGTTCTGTATGCAGCTTCTTCTAGCATCTACGAGCATCTACGCGGTGTTTACGATGCGTCTACGCCTACGCTGAACAATCAGCCGGGGCGGAGACACTGTAAAGTTCCGCTCCTTTAGTTAAGTTACTAAAGTTACTACACTATTAAAACTTACTGTGACAGTCAGATACTATCATTTAGTGTGTAAATATTATCAGATGTATACGCACACAATAACAAACAAGATAAATAAATAAATTTTACTTTAGTATCGGTAGCCACTTGAAGTATATTAGTCATACCACTTATGGGCATACTTAAGTACACCAAGTGATTTACTATGGGTATTTCTCCCTTTAAATTCTATCGCGAGAAATCATCAAATAAAGGTTAAATTTGTTACTAAGAACCGGCGGTTCCACTTATGTACTCATTTATTATAATACTGAATGTAATTATTGAGGTCTAATACATTAATAATCACAGTTGCTAGTTTATTTGACAGGTCATTTGAAATATTCCTGGGAAATAATTTTCCACGGAAAATCTTCATCGGGTTTCAAACAATCATTTAAATCTGTTAATATCCTTGACTGAGTTTTAACTGAACTGAAGAAAAAGTTAATTAGGTCACATACATTAGGTACATCATTCATGTTGAAATTATATATGTGAGAACGATGCAAACCGTCAGAAGCGTCCGTGATAAAAATATAAAAAAAAAACGATTCACGGATTCAGTTGGTTTTGAAAAAATATTTTTGCATGTAGGTAGCCCAATTCTTGAGGAAGGTTATAGGCACGTCACACTATGACCCTTAGGAGTCGAGCATAAAGAAAAAAAAGTCAGAAAGAACGATATAAGTGAAAACAAACTAATAGCGCGGGCGACGATGCAATGCGACGAGGTGGTACGGGGTTAAAACTCATATTAAAAGAACACTTTGTAAACAAGCATATTACAAATTAGAGGATTATATACAAGATAAGAATGCTTGGAAACATGCTGGTCCTGCTCCATAGGACAATCTAGAGTCTAGACAAAATCAAATAGGTTGCTATTTTAATTGTATAATTTATTATTTTTATGACATTTATTTTAAATTCTGTGATTACCTTAACTCACACTGATATTATTGTTATTTTTTAGGAAATCGTATATATTTTTTACAATTATTGTAAATATGTGAGCACCATGTTCTATCACCTAATTAATTTATCTGTCATTGCTTCGTTCTTAACTCTTTTTATTACCTATTGTGGTATGGTAATTTTATTCTAGGTGCATCGTCTTCACATATAATTATATAATTAATGTACCTATAAAAATATTGTACAAGATTTTAAAAGAGTACCGGTGGAGTTTCTTGCCCATTCTTCTCCATACGAAACTACATTTTGGAAGGGGCGACTAGAATCAATACTATTTTTTTTTGTAAATATTGACGTTCAAAAGTGCCTTTTATGTGCCTATTTGAAATAAACAATTTGACTTTGACTTTGACTTTACAAGAAATTTCACGCGGATGAACTCGCGGGCACAAGTTAGTGAGAAATAATGATGACCGAATGAAGATATTGAAGTTTTCCGAAATATTCTGTTGATGGAAAATATCGATATTTCTCATAAATTATTATGAAGGAACGAGGCAAAATTGTTACACGATTCTATCTTATGTAATTGAGCTCGGCTCATGTACTTGTAGTTATTTTCCTTTTAACCTGCGTCGCATGTAACGACATGTAATTAGAGCTATGTCTAACATTTTCTCTATCTATTGTTCTCAATTAGGTGATAATTCAATTATAATTCGATCGTTTTTCTAACAATTTTCAACAGGAAAATAATGTATTCAATTTGTAAAAGCATCGTGGTAAATGAAAAAGATAAAATATAAGTTTTATTATTATTATAAACACCCTAGAAGGACATATAGTGACCTACTTGGTGATGTTCTTTAGAAAGTTCAGGTGCGTAGTATTCGCAACCGGCGTGCGTGTATGAACATACACGCGTAGGAGGTGGCGTTCTATAGTTTCTTCCTAACCCCATAGGAAGAAGGCGTGAATTTATGTATGTATGTATTATTATTATATTCACTGTAAAATATTGTACCCAATGCAAGCTGTATACCCGTAGCCATGTCTGTGGCGGGTACATAAGAAGGTGCGAAACTTTTCAGGAGGATTGTAACATAGAACAGTTTTCCGCGCGATTAGATTAGTTTTGCTAAGGCAAAGGCATAATATTATGTAGGAATGATGCATATATGTAAGTAATACTACGTTTTAGATGCTATCGAATTTTGCGAATTCCTGTGATGCATCTTCGTAATGCATGCATATCAGGTAAATTTTGAGGAAACTGGAACTAAGTGCAATAAAAAACAAGTTAAAGTTTCCACGAAAGCGCATTAAGTTTTCCTGAAAAGTTGCAGTGCGTAGGGCGGAGGCTTCGTGGCGGGCGGGGGCGGTGGGGGCTCGTGCGTTATAAGGAGTGCGCGGCGGCGCGGCGCACACTCTGCCAAACTCGCGGTCTGCGGTAGGTCGTGTCACGCGGTGGCGCAACGATCGCAGCCGTTCCCGCCACACAAACGAACACATTTTCTTTGAAATTTCGTGCAATTGCAAAGAAAAAAGTGAACAAAGCGGGACATTCGGTGACTCGAGAGTGCCTTGTGATTGTTGTTTATACATGAAAAGACTCTATTTTTTATCGATATTTTACAAATTTCGGTAGTAATAGAGGTACGAGACGTGGTCGCACTAGTGAAACGAAGACATTCACGTTTCAAGTAGTGAGGATTGCGTGAACTTCACACTGGACCAGTCTAACAGGTTAGTTGATAAAATTTCCGTGTTTGTCTGTACTACACGTGATTAGACGGACAAAGGACAGATCGCTTGATACATTGATTACCGCACGTCATAATTAAAGCTATTTTTATTGCCGGTTACCATAATGATGATTATTTTTTTTATAAAAACTAACAAACAAGCCTGCAAGACTTAGATAACATGATTATTAAATAACTATAACCACCTAATGTTCCACTAAAGTCAACTTTATAACCAATCATCAATTTGATAATGACATAGAGTGATTATACCCATACAGATAACTTATTGGAACTAA
Organism: Tiliacea aurago; assembly: GCA_948098905.1. Taxonomy (NCBI): domain Eukaryota; kingdom Metazoa; phylum Arthropoda; class Insecta; order Lepidoptera; family Noctuidae; genus Tiliacea; species Tiliacea aurago. The sequence goes on along the minus strand of OX402578.1, from coordinate 13,533,636 downwards.
CTGCTTCACGTGATCCCTTCACCTTTCTGTAAAGTTAATTCACGAAGTCTATGAAATCTGTGCAATATTTGAAATCTGGTGATTTGGAGTATTGCCGGTTTGGTGTCACGGTCACCAGCTGACATTGTCGTAATGCTACGGTACAGTAGCTCCGACGTAGTGAGCTATCGTCTACCCCATTACTATGCTCACCTTTTCTTTACAACTACGTTGACCCCAGCCTTTAAACTCGTGTGCTGGTAACTTTGTTTTACCATCAATCAAAGTTATTGAATAACTGGCGCGATGTTTGTTTATGTGTAAGAAAATCTTTTGTTGAAAACTGAACTCCAATTTTCCGAACGCAACGTTGTCTACGCTCTCAATAAAATTACTTTTATCATACTGTTGTCGTTTGATAAGACTGCTAAGATTACCTCTGACTGATGTTAAAAGTCACTTTCTTTTTCAAATGTGTGTAGTCGCTATTAAACATATAATAAAACATTAAAAAATTGGTTATTGTGTTTGAAAGAAAGAGGTGAAGCGTGCGTGCCGCTCCCCTTATCAGATAATTTTCGTGGATAAGGACGTAAACATTATCTACCTGATAACACTAAGATCTGTATGAACTCATTCTTTGAGCATTCCTTTAGTTTACTGTAGGTACTTGTTGTGTGAAGAATGTATTGATAACTTTATAAATTGAAGAATTGATAATACTGTGCAATCAGAAAATGTTTTTGAGAAGGGCTTTCGATTTATTTGCCTTACGAGTTTCCGATATGACACTTCTGTCAATGTTAAATAATTTTTTATCAGTCTCACCTGATTCTAGTTTGTTTAAAGTTTGGTCTCTACCTGTTGCCAGGTAATTTGATGTTATTATGTATCATTATGACACGTTTGAAGACAGTTGAATGTTCGTGCTTTTGTTCATAAACTTCACTTCTACATTTGATTAATTAATTTCTCTGTTTTAAAATTAACTTAAGCGTGTATCTTAGTGTGTCAGTGTCAAGTTTAAACTTTCGCAGTCAAAGTTTTGTCATTAATTGAAATCACTATGTGAGAAAATATATCATGTAGGTAACTGACCAATTAAATGGATACAACAGGTCCTCAATTATGACCATTAGTACCTTTTTGAATTAATAAAAGTAGATGGCAAGAGTGTTCTAAGTTGTATAATAAACAAACATGTTCGGTTAGTTTGTTCTGCGACCGTAGTGAGTCACAGTGTAGTCACTGAGTTGTCGGGCCGCCGAACTTGACACGAAATGTTGGAAAGCATGGGCACATTAATTATGCATGTGGCCGCTACTTAAATTCAATGTTAAAGTACAGAAACAACCTTTCTCCGGTTGTTCGTAAAAAAATTTAACCTCGGACTGCTTTCTTTGGTAAAGTGTTACAATTTTACTGTTTTGAAATAATTATGAAGAATAAGAAATGGGTTTTGCTCATATTGCATATTATAGCCAAAAAAAACTTTTTACAAAAAAACAACAACCGACTTCCAAAAAAAAAACACTACAAAGTGAAAAATAACCTTAATTTCGGAAGTTGGTGTTTTTGGATCTATTTTAGTTTTTTACCGCTTTCAAAAAAAAAAAAAAAAACAGTCCACAAATTGACGGAGCAATCGGTGAAAAACAATAAAAAAAACCAACATACAGCCGAACATATTAATATAACCTCCTCCTTTTTGGAAGTCGGTTAATGAAAATATTAATTTACTAAAGAAATATAACTACACCGATTACTAATGTAATTAATTAATCAAAAGAATGAGGAGTAACTGATTGAGAACTGGGTCTTTGTTCACTTAAGCTTCGGGCTGTGAATCAAAGCTTTAATGTTGTGTCAATACGGTCAGTGTATTAATCACTAAACAAATAAGTGGTTTAGTGATTAATACACTGCCCGTCAAAACGAAGTATCAAGAGCAACATGTTCATACAAACGAGGTCATTTCAAAGCCCCGGTTCTCCGTCAGGTAACGATTCGGATGAGATCTTATCAGATCTTCAGCTGCTTTCCAGAGTACGGATGGAGGAGGTCTAGAGCGCCTAAGGTGCCTTACTGATCAAACCGACATTTCATACCGGAGTTGTTCATGAAACAAAAAACCTCAAAAATTTGCATCAAAATGTAATAGAAATCCGAACACTCAGAACTATAAGCACTCTCTGGCGTAAATGGCTTGTCTGATCATTTGGGTGCCTTAGGTGCTAACACACTAAACTACTACTACACTCACTCACTCTGGTACTATCACTCTAATATTATAAAGGCGAAAGTTTGTGAGTGTGTGTGTTTGTTACTTCTTTATGCTCAAACGGCTGGACAAATTTTGATATCATATTGTATGGAGGTAGCTGACACCCTGGATTAACATATAGGCTACTTTTTATCCCGATATTCCCACGGGATCGGGACTTACGTGAAACCGCGGGGCGCAGCTAGTAATATTATAAATGCTAAAGTGAGTTTGTTTCTTACGCTTTTACGCTAAAACTGCTGAACAGATTTGGATGAAATTTGGCACATGGGTAGACTATAATCTGGTTTAGGACATAGGATACTTTTTATCTCGGTAGTACGTCTACGTTCCCGTGGGATAATTTCTGACAACCACGCGTACGAAGCCGCGGGCAAAATCTAGTTATACAATAATGGAAGCCGATGCATTCAATACGAATGTACAAGTATTCATCGAGGAAATGATTTCCTTTATTCTTACATGATGTTAGAAAAATAGATGCAAATAGGTAATATGTAAATGCTTTTGCATAGGAAACCACAGATTGGTTTAACATTCATGTATAAATGACCTAAGCCATACATTAGTAATGTTCAGAATATTCTCTGTTCGTAATAATTGACGTCCGTAAGGGTGATGTTGTGGAGTCACTTGTGACCCTGACGTTTATTCAACCAAAACATTGTTTGACTCATGCCGCGGCAGTTTCCACCATTCGTTACTGTTTTATGTAACACGAACGGATGACAAGGAAAATGGAAGATGGGAGGTACTTAGAGGATCATCAAGGTGGATCGCCTGTAGTAGCCCGCGAAATTCAAATTTTCTTAAGATTTTTGCAATTAGCAGCGGGGCGAGCACGGCCTACTGTGACATGACTTGAGTCACACATTTTATCACAGTTTGAGCGATAAAACTGTTTTGTCATAAAATGCTAGTACGAATTGACATGACATAATTTATCATGTTTTGTCACAAACGTCTCTTTGCACGCCTGTGCTCGGCCCGCAGGTCAGTGTCAGGTTGTGTCTTCCGGGATCTTGACGGGATGGTTGGCGCAGTGGTTAAGCGATTGACTGCTGCGCTGCGTGTCGCGGGTTCGATTCGCGCATGAAACAAATATTTGTATGACCTACAAATAGTGGTACCGGGTCTGGCTATTTGTGTATGTGAGTTTAAATGTTTGTAAAAGCACCCATAATACAGGAGAAATTCCTAGTGTGAGGCAACTTTAAAAAAAAAAGAAAATGAAAAGAAATAATCTTGATCAAAATATGATTCGCGACCATAACAAATATTGTATTTAAAGGAGAATATGTATTTTAGTTAGATTTGTTCCCATAAGAACAAATCTAGTGGAAAAGTTCTTTATGGAGCAAATCTAACTCAGAGAGATGTATATTATTAATGATTTTAACGATTATAATTCTATAAATACATATTTGTTTATTGTTTCGCGGGCTACAGCTGGAATTCTATTTAGTTGGTTTTTATTTGTGTTGGGGGTTTGTTATTATTATATTGTGAAGCACAGTCCCAGATATCAATCAATTTAATAAGTTACCTCTAGTTAGAAAAAGCGCATTTCTACTCAAACCCTTTTAAAAATCAACTTAAACGTTTCCTGTTGAATAAGTGTATTTAAGCTGTTGAAGATCTATAACGAAATTCTTGCTGTTTGTGTTTATGCATTGTTGTAATATTTAACGTATTTTTCCGTATATAATTTTTTTATTTTTTATACCATGTAATTTCAGATACAATTTATTGTTCATGAATAAATGACTTATGACTTTGTAAACATTGTAGCTAGGAAGATAATAACAATATCGCGCTTGTATTCCCCGAATGGGTAGGCGGAGGTGTATAGTATGTACATTTATATTTCGACAGTTACGAGTAAGTCCCATTTTCTAGAGGGGGCGAGCTTATTGTCTTGATGGCCATGGGTCAAAACCTAATACACTTTGCACAACCTAGGTATCGAATCCAGAATCTCATGCTCATTAGCCGCACTTGCCATCAATAAGTAGGCAATATTCACTCGTTGGTTAAACATTATAATAGAGATTTAGCTAAGATAGCAAATAAAACACACACTAGCTAGTAGCATGATATCTCGATAATGATAAGTTATTAGTATTGCCCGCGAGGATCCGGAAGCAGGAAGCGTTCCAATGCCGTGCCAATGCGAAGCGGCGCGGGCGCACATCAGGTGGGACCACACGACGCATTCGCTCTCATTGAGATGCATCTCAGAATCGTACCCGCCGTCATCACAGCGCATGTACAATGAACCGATGATGTCAGTCGCGAACTTTAAAGGCTCTCGGGTAGGGTTGCCAAATTCCGTGTGTATTTTATGGTGGCACATAAAGTGATCGGTTTATTACCTTACTGACATTGAGATAAAAAGATTGAGGTCTATGCATAGTATAACTTATCATCACGTCGGTATTCCATGAAGAGTTAGGCAGAGTACTGAGATCTCTTTGGAGAAAAATTCATATCTAATTAATTAAAGAAAAAGAGATAAGAATAATTTTAATTGTCACAGAAAAAACATGAATCACGAAAACATAATAAGTAATGAACTCGAAGGTTACACAAAACAGATCTAAGTACTATTACAAACAAACAAATAGCCAGAAGCTGCACGTCATGACTGTGACAAGAAGGTTTGCACTCAGCATGATGCTGTACTATGGGGGACCCACAGCACAGCGCTGATTTTCAGTGGTCACCCGAAAAATACGTACGGAACCCAAGTCAGGTTTGATAAGTTGTACATAAGTAAATAGGGAACAAAATAAAATAAAATAAACAGTACTTAGAATATAATGCTTATACAACCAATTATAAGAATAATTATGATTAAATAACATAAAATTAATCCGCAGGCATCACCATGCACATTAATATTATTACACAAAAATATCCAGTGTTTTATTAGACACCTGAGGGCCTAAAATGGACGCTTTGGCAGAATCTGCCAGAAGCTGCTATTTGACATTAGACTTCATTAGACTGCAGTTCATAATTTGTGGACCATTTTACCTGTTCTTCTGCCTGCCTATGTTACTAAGGGTCGGCGCAATATGTTCTCTCTTACATTTCTCTCGTCAGCCATCACGCTTAACTATAAACGTCAAATAATAAAACAACATTTCGATTCTTAGTATCAAAAATTAAATAAAAAAACCTAACTTGCTAAGTTATTAGTACACACGGCTACACATCAAGCTATACATTTCCAGTTTACGCTGACTTCTCATTGTAAGGAAATCCTGTACAATGCGAGATCAGCTTATACTGGAAATGTATAGCTTGATCTGTAGCCGTGCGTACCTTCCTATGAATCAACATTTTAATAAAAATGAAATAAGTTGTAAATACCATGCAATATAATTTCCATTACTACGAATGTTAAGGCAAACAGACATAAAAGCACTTTGTCCTACTGATTCTCTGAAATTTGTTGTTCAAAATGACGTATACTTTATGAAAAAATATAAACATTTATATCAAATTATAAACAACAACCAACTTTGTTAAAATAAGGAAAACAGTTCGTTTTTTACATAATATTATGTTGACTTAGTACGCGATGAATAGGAACTTTTAAGTAAACAAAGTTCGCAACTACTGTTTTAGTTATTAATTAGACCATTCTTTATTCTCTATCTTATCTACGCTTCTAAGTATAGTGCTTAGTAAGCATCACTAAGCAACCGTTAAAGTTTAGCAAGTGCTCTGGAACGCTCAAGCTAATAATAATTGATATATTAGTTCAAACGAATCTATCAATTACCTGATTTAGCTGGACATCATGTGTACACTTTCCAGTCATCAATTGCAATTTTATTCCGATCGATTCAAATTCAAAGAGTCAAATTAAATTAGCTAACGAAACTCCGCAGGCGTGATGGGTGGATATCGAAATCTAAGAGAAAAACTGAAATTAAAGTTTTAATGATTTTTTTTTGGGTCAACGACTCCTGTTAGTGTTGTTACTGGAAGTATGAGTTGAGAAAATTTGTTTATTTTTATTTTATTGTGTTTAGTTATCGATACCCAACGCTGATATTTAATGTGACTACAGTAGTAGTTGACCCAAAAAAAAACTCATCAAGTTAATTTCTTTTTTTATATCATGTTTCGATATCGATACCCATCAAGTCTGCGGAGTTTCGCTAGCTAATTTAATTTGACCCTGTATAGTATTTAAATATAATCAGTTGCACTAAGATAACTGAAAATATTGGAATGCAATAGTTTAGATGGTATAGAAAAAAAATGTTGGAGTAAATGATGTTAGGTAAGAGATTCGAATCCAATGTCGGTGAAACCGGCGCGGGCGCAGCGTCACCTCCGCGCCGTCACGCTTCGGCGAGCGGAACATTGCTGGCGACACCTCTCACAGATCCGCGCTTTCGGTTTCGGTCGTACAGATTGACCAGTACCCCAAGTGTAAGTTTGCAAGTGAGTAAACGTAACTAGCGCGTTTGCGTTAAGATTTTTATTCTCACCCTTATATTCTTAGCATTATGATCTATCGGTCAAATTTTAACGCAAACGAAATAGTTACGTTTACTCTCTTGCAAACGTACACTTGGGGTACTGACGGATATATCACGTCTATTGCTACGGCTACATTGTCACGATAACGCGAACTGCACTTCGCGCGCTCTCTGTTGTACAGCGAGTCGTCGAGCGGTGTGCAACAGAGAACACGCAAGGTGTAGTTCGCGTAGCATATGAGATTGATTTTTTAATCAATCACATGTATGTATGACACGATTTATTGTTTTTGAGTCATTATCATCATCTGCTTACCCTCTTGCCAATTATGTTGGGGTCGGCTTCCAGTCTAACCGGATGAAGTTGAATGCCAGAATTTATCAGATATTATTAGAAGATATTAAAAGGTCGTTATTAGAAGGTAGCAATTTTTTATCATTCCTTTTTGCTAATAAATATACACCCGGAAATTTTGTTGCTAGTTAGTGATTTAGTATAAGAAATATGTATGTAAAGTACTTTTTTTGTGGATCCTATAATCAGACTTGCCTGCTGCCAATCAAGCAGTTACTAAAAGTTTCTAGTTTAATTAATGTAATTCGAAAATAGTCTACATGAACTTAATATACAAAAACTTTAGAGAGACCGAGTGGGCTTCTTTATTTAGTTAGAATTAAAATATTATGTACATAAATAACAACTTATAACTAATTAATTTATAAAAATAACAACATTTTATACTAACTAAAACATTAAAATATAGCGTCGTAAAAGAGAGAAAACTTTAGAGTAGTTTATTATGGCGTATTTTGAAGGCCTGTATTGTGTAGCCTTCCTCTTCTCAGGAAATAAATTATTAGGCGATTACTTCATAAAACTTCACTAAGATAACTTTCGTTCCGTTTGGTGCCGGACGTAAAGAATAGCATCATCCCATTTCTTCCCGTGGGCGACTAAGGGATTTACTAGAGAATGGGCAGCAGCGTTCTCTATGCATTTTTAAAACCATACTGCAATCGCCAACCCGCCGGGCAAGCGTGGCGATTATGGCAAATCCCCCCCTTTTTGGGGGAGGCCTATGTCCAGCAGTGGACGTCTTTCGGCTGAAATGATGAATGATGACTTCATGAAACTGGCGTGGAACATTAATTAAATTTGTTGAAGTAGTCTAAGGTGTGACGCACTTAGTATCAACTCTCGAGAGGATGCTTGTAAAATACTACGTTTAAAAGCCCGTGATTATAAATTATTAAGCCAGCAATCTAGAACCAGAATTCGAAGACATTGTGCGCACTGGGCCGTCATAGTGGATTACGGCTCCCCCGTCTCACAGAGAGAAGGCCTGCAGCCCAGCGGCGGGAACGTCATAGGCAGATTATGTAAACGCATCGCAGAAAGCGATAAGACCTCTGATTGTATATTTTGTAGCGTTTGATTTAGTTTTTGTTGTGTATACAAAAAAACTGCTGCTACTACTGTTAAAGTATATATAAATAAACCAGCTTCTACCCGCGACTTCGTCTGCGTAAAAGTCGTTGTTTTAACATAAAATATATCCTATAACACTCGGCATTACTGAAAGAATTTTTAAAATCGGTTCAGCAGTTCCGAAGATTACAACCTCACAAACTTTACCTCTTTAAGGCCGGGGCAACATGTCGCGCGACGCGACGCGACACAAAGGCACCGCTCGTCCCACGACACGAGGGGCCTTTGTGCCGTGTCGCGTCGCGCGACAGGTCGCGCTGGGATGTAGAAGCCTTTATAATATTAGTATAGATAAGCATGTAACTTTAGAAAGAGCCGGGTAATATCTAGTAATGACGAAAACCATCTACTCCTTTATTCTTACTGTTCATCATTGTTATAGCAAATGATTAAATCCGCGGTGAATCACAAATCTCTTGAGTATACGGACATGCAATACATACAGCTGTATATCTAATCAGTTCCCCACATTGTGTTGCCGCTATACCTACCTACTGTATAGCGTTGACTACAAACAATTTATCATTTACGATGATAATGCTAGGTGTTTGTTGACAAGCCCTTCACAACTCATGTCGAAAATATGTAGGTCATCTAGCGGTATATGACTTACCAACCTATTTTTATGAAGTCAATGAATGACTGTTCTACAAGTGCAATCAGTTTTGATTGGTATGGTGCTATCATGCTCATCATAGGCGACAATAATAGATAATAGTGATAATTTTGATTTGAAGCAAAGCTAATAACTTTACTAGATGAGGTGAAAAAAAAACCAGCTAGTGCATGTCGGACCACGCACAATGAAGGGTTCCGTAGTGGGGATTAATTATTCTACGAACAAACTTAACATTGCAGTTGAAAAACATATTCCCTCATACATTCCAACAAATGTAAGTTTGTACGCACAATACCGACAGATTTACCATGTTATTGACAGACAGACAGACAGACAGACACATGAGTGATCCTATAAGGGTTCCGTTTTTTCTTTTGAGGTACGGAACCCTAAAAAACTTTGTTAGGTAGGAAAAATAAGACTGCGATAGTAAACTAAAACGTTGTGCTTTTAACACTTTCAGCTGAGCATCTGAATATACAAAATTTTGATGCGCAGTGCACTAATTTCTCAAACAAAAAAAAAAATAAGTGTAGAAAAAAAACTAACGAGGAGTGGCGCTAGCAGTCCGAAAATTTAATGTGATACGGCACGATGACGTAACTTGAAGGAATTGGTGTAAGCCGCAGCCAAACTATACACGTTCTTTATAGAAAGACATTTTTTTGCTGACGTGATTAAACGTTGTGTCATAATTTGACACAACGTTTACCAAATTTTACGTATTTTATTTAACGTTGCTCCGCTCAAAGTGTTAAAAAACTTTTGAATAAGTCTAACCATTTCGAAGGACCTAGTAGTCATATAAAAAAAAAAAACAAAAATCTGTAGATCTTTTACTATTTCTATGGAGTAATCGTTTCAATTTAGGTAAATACTCAATATATTTATTGCTTCCACATGTAAACTATTTAGGTGGTAGGTTACAAAATAATTATGATCATTGTGGACCCTGTCGGGCACAGCAAAAGTAGGAGAGAGGAAGAGGGATTTTATTTGACTACTTAGTTGTTAAATATTTGTAATTATTTAATAAAATATGTAATTTAAAATTTGTCATTTAATTATTCATTGATATAATAATAACATTTAGATATAATATAAATTGCTATAATTTATTTATTAATGTATTACATTTTTGTGCTTCTTTAATTTTTTCTGGTAATTTATTATACTTAAGTTTATTTTAATTGACATCTACATACGACATAGAGTATATCTATATTAACAAAACAATATATCTATAATTAAAACAATTATGTATTTAGCTCATGTCTTGATAATCCAGCAAGATCTTACATAAGTGTAGGTACAGATGATGGCCACTGACTCACAGCAATTAACGATGTCGCGGATATGACGCAGAGTCGACCTCCATAAAATCCTCTAACCTAAAGATTAGTCCAATAAATAAAACATAAATGCCTATATTTTATGAATAATTTATATAATTGGTACATTACCGGTTTTCTTACAATATTGGGATAAAATTATCAGTTGTATATCTAAATGGTCGTGAATGCAATTTCATTCCCAAGACGCTGACGTAAACAGTTAGGTTGTTCACATGTCGCGATAATAATTGTTACTAATTCTTTGTTCCAGATAACATATCATCGTGGTGCTCGAAGATATCGACGACTATATTTTATTATACTTACAAACCAAATAAGTTAAGAAAACGACATATGAGTAATGACAATTATTCCGTCCTTTAGATAATTTTTACAAAACTATAGTATAAGGAAATATCAAATGAGCATATCTAGTAGAAGATTAAGGATATCACCAGGAAACATGGCGTTCGTCAGTTTAAAGAGTAGCCTGAGGATATTGTGGACGGCGACGGTGGCGCTGGTGTTCCTAACCAGGAGTAGCGCCGCGCCGACCTTCGGTAATGCAGACAATGCGATGGTAAGTCGATTAATATTTTTTGCATTAAAATAAAAACGTTCGCAAATCGAACTGTAAATTTTTTGCTTCTTTTAGCGCAATAATTTAGAAATATTGGCGTTGAAATGGATTTTTCTTTGTAACTGCATACAATTTAATATCTCGCTTAATCATTGTAGATATCTAACGATAGCACTGAATAGACTTGACAAAGTACTTGTTAGTGTTATTATTACTAAGGTATTTATTGTATTACGGATTTCCTCTACATCCTGTTAATAATCGATAATTATTATCTTCGGAATCGGAAATGATATGTAGGTGCGCATAGCGGTCACTGAGTCAACTTTTCTCAGAACAACATTCACCGGCGCTTCTGAATTAAATTGAATCTGAGTCCCATACAATGATACTAGGTAGAGTAACACATTCGTAGGTGTTTATAGTAACGTGTTCATTCATAAATCGAGGTAGTCCAGCCGAGATAAGTGGCTCGCCTTTCGCTTCGGCACTAGAACAGTTTGTTTGTCTTCTCGTTTCGTTTGTTTAACATGGATCGTGACTCACGCGCATCATTATAAGACATGTGTGTGTATATGGGTGTAGCAAGATATTGGTCATTATACTTTTTCAATGGGCATTACGTCACTTGTGTAGTATTTGTAAAATACGCTAATGTTGTGTATGAATCAATGGCTATAAATGAATCATGGAATCAACATCCTTTTTCCGAGTCCGGTCTGATACTACCTGCTTTATATACTTTTTTTTGTTTAAATGTTGTTTTTTTTTAAATAGCAGGTTTTTCAAACATGATATGTTTGTTGAGTTTGTTTGCCCTAATTGCTATTTTAAACCTAAAAGAGTTATCAAGATGTCTGTTTATGACGTGAAGATAAAGTCATTTTGGTTGATAAGACCATGTGCCACCAGTGCTTCATACATTGTGTTCAGATATAAATAAGAGCGACGACGAGTGCATTACACAGGTATTCATAGTGGATCAAGAAATAAGCTCTGTTTTTTGATAATAATATTTAAGAAAAAAATGTTTTTTTCATGGAGGTTCAAGTTGACTTCGTGATGAAGAAACTTGTTTTTTTTCTAAATTGTGTCTATGTTAGCTTCAAATAGTTTTGTAGCATAAAAGATAAACAAGTTTTACAAATTGAAAATCGATCCTATGGGTACCTACATAAAAACGATTTCCCATTACTCTAGGTAGACAATCATATTTTATGCTATCATGAAAATTGGGTTTTAAACAAAAACCCCAAGCAATTCATAGGAATTAAACAAAAATCATGATTCCATAAACTAACTTCAAGTAAACTTAGAAATCAACTCAACAATCTGGGAATCGCAATGTCATTACATTAGGCATGCATCATGCATGCCATTACTATGTCTAATACCTACTTAGTTAAAAGTTTACTCACAAAAGGGACGATGCACATAAACTTCTAATTGCAAACTGAGTCACAATGCAGCAAGAATTATTACTTCTGCGGGATTCTAGAGGATACACGTAAATAATAAAATCTCATCATTTCTCGGAATACGGCGCGGGCGCCTGAGTCACAACGAGTTGTTGAGCTCGCTAGCCGTCAAGTTCTAGGTCATAGAGCACAGCGACCGGCGGCTGCGGCCGCACGGCAACGCAATACTCGTACCTTCACAACTTTACATACTAAAGCTGTGGTTATGTGGCAGCGTGAAAGCGGAAAGCGTACGCGAAGGATACAATTAAGAGGGGGGCGTACAACGGTAGGTACACTAGCGCCACTCCTTTAAAGAAGTATTATCTCGTGACTGAGAAGGAATTATGAGTAAGGACCCTCGGTAAGTGTGTCTAGTATTTTCTAATACCTTTTATAAAGATTCCTATTGAGCCACGAAGCAACAAAATACGATCTAAAGAAAAGCGGCGACATTCCTCTAGATCGTATTTTGTTGCTTCGTGTCTCAATATAAAACTTTATAAAAGGTATTAGAAAATTCTAGACACACTTATTGAGCCGTTATTGAGCCTTATTGAGCCGTTATTCATAGTTCCTTCTCAGTCACGAGATAATATTATTTTTAATGAGTGGCGCTAGTGTGCCGATAGACGCCCTCTTAACTAAAATGAATAAGAAAATAAATCTGAAATATAAGGAGGACGGTCTATTTGCCTATTATTTTTCTAAATTCTCAAAACCACATTTAGATAGTGACATGATTGTAATGTTTTAGTAAAAAAAAAAAACAAGCGGGAGCAGTCTTTGGGGACTGCCGATAGAAGTGAAAACCAGTATACATATAGCTCATGGAAAGCGTTCGGTGACGATGAAGCGAGTTCCATGATGTGTGTTCACCCAAAAAGTGCTCAACGCGCCTAAAGAGGTTTCGCGTTCAAAAATAACTTTGTACGTTAATATAATATACGGGCTAAGTTCAAATTGTTCTATGACAACGCCCGCTCCGCTACTCGCTACCTGCTGTCTTATAACCGCAGCCTTACCCGACTCACAACTTAATGCCGCATAAGTAGACATTCCTATTACAGTCATTTATTGCTAATAATTTCTAGTAAGCCGTCTTGAATTCAATATCGATATTAAATAAATTACTTGTTGGAATATAAATGGGTATTAATAGAATATTTATGTAAATTATTGGTTGTTCAGGCTTGTTGTTATAAAAGAAATCATATAAAAACAAAGACAATATTAATACAAAATATGTCCAACATCACGCTTCTATTAGCTAAAAGGTTGGGCAGAGGTGTATAATAATAACACCCACATTTTGCCAGTTATGTTTAAGTCCTATGTATTTCCACAATATTATATGCCCTGCCCGGGCGTATAATATTGTGGAAATATAAAAGAGGAAAAAGGTAGTTTTTCTCTCTGCTCTAGTATAAAGATAAATTGTGTAACCGCGGAAACCACAGTCCAATACAAAAAAAAATAAAAAGTAATTGATTTAGGTACTTATAATAAAATAAAGGCTTCTACATACCGGGGCGACTTGTCGCGCGACGCGACACGACACAAAGGCACCGCTCGTCCCGCGACACGCGGTGCCTTTGTGCCATGTCGCGTCGCGCGACAAGTCGCGCTGGTATGTAGAAGCCTTAAAACAAACGATGATCTTAGCCCTGTTATTATGAATCAGCTTCATTATTTACATCCTAAACACTTACTCATTTATGGGAATAAGTAGGAATGACATAACTATTGAGGATTTAACCCAACAAAGTTGTAGCAAAATATTTAACAATTTGAAAGCCAATCACATTTTGTTGTGGAACCTCGCCAAAGTTTTAGAGCATAACGATGCATTTCCTTAAGGCGCAGATATATGATTTTAGTGACTTTTAAACCTGTTATTACACCTTCATATAGTACAAGTATGTTATGCAAAACAGATATCTTAAACTAGAACGCATACATATCAATTCTGTATGTGAATATTTAATTAAGTATTGTAGTAAAGTACTTTATGAAATAAATTCAGGAAGTAATGTCTACCCAAAGCATAAAAAAACTATATTAATTTCAAACTACTTAAAATATTTTCATGTTTTTTTTTGTATGAATAGACGATAGAAGTTTATAATTCTATTTGTGATTTTTTTTCAAATACTTATTTATATTTTCGTTACTAAAAATAAACATTCCCTATGAAAGTTAATGGTGGCGCGGCGTGAGCACGACGCGCATTTGTATGACCAAGGTCAATGATTATCTGACCCTTAATATTTTTGGACAAAACTTCAGCACATAGTTAAATCTGACGATCTATCAAATCGATCTCACAACGTCGCTGTTGAACATGGGCCTCTTCCAATTTCTCCCACAACACTCTGATCTCCGCCTTCCATATCCATTCTGACTCAGCCGCCCTTTAAAGGTCATCGGGCTGTATAACGGGGGGGTCCGTTCCACACCACGAGTGAAAGATACCTTGTGATAATAACAGTCATGTAATTTCGCGGATAAATAAAATTGCGAATCGCCAAATTACGATCTAATCAATTAAACGATAAGGTCTGAAAAACCGTGTAAAATAGCCGTGGTTATGTCAAGGCTAATATGCGTCCTACTAACCCGCTTCCACTCGTATGGCGAACTTAGGGTAATGATATTCATATTTTAAATTCTGCTACAAAAGGCGACCGCTTTTCAGTGTCTTGGTTTATTTACATAGCTATTGGTATTGTGGTAAATTCGCAGCTTTTCTTACTTGTTGAAATCGAAATGTTATGTCTGGCATAGAAATGACTCAAGTTCTAGTTAAATGCGAGGAAGTCTAACCGGTAAAAATTTACCAAGTATATAACATGGTGTAAACATTATTGAAATCGATTCAGTTCCTTATTCTGAACAAACTATATTCAGGTGCACATACTAAAAATAATGTTGTAATACAGGGTCAAGTTAAATTAGCTAGCGAAACTATAATTTGTATTTTTTTAATTAATTAGGTTATTTATGTACATATTATTTTAATACCCTTATATAAATAAAATCCAGAAAATAAGTATATAACTACATAAGCAGCCTATAATGTTCCCACTGCTGGGACCCAGGCCTCCTCTCGGTAAGAGGGAGTGGACTGTAAACCACCACGCTAGCCCAGTGCGGGTTGGTAGATGTCACATGTCGTCGAATGTTTGGTTCTAGGGCATGCCGGTTGCCTCACGATGTTTTCCTTCACCGTTTTGAGAGCAGTGGTGATGAAATTATTTACACAAAGTAAAGCGCCTGCCTGGGTTCGAACCCACGACCCGACCCGACTCGTAAGTCGGGGCCGTTACCACTGGGCCACCACTGTATAGTATAGTACTGTGTAGTATACAGGGTGGTGTTAAAGTAACTGCGTGCCATAGCTTAAGGGTAGGTTCAGTATCGATAAAGGAACCCAGGAAAAATAAAAAATAAATTCAAAAAAATAAAACACAAAAATATATTGCAAGATCAACCTAATTTAGTACCTACTACGAGGGCGGCACTGAAAATTTCGGGAATCAAGGAAGTGACACAACATTACTATTTAAAAATGTATTTATTGCTTTTCAAAGTATTCTCCGCGAAATTTGACACATTTTTCCATACGATGGAACCAATCATTGAAACAACCATTCCATTCTTTATTTTAGGGAAAGTATAGAAATCATTAGGGCTTAGGTCGGGGCTGTACGGCGGATGGTCTAATAATTCTATGTTTTCTTGCTCTAAAAACTCTTTTGTTCTGTGCGCGGTGTGAGAACTCGCATTGTCGTGATGGAGGATGATGCGGTGGTTGCAGTTCTCTTTACGGAGTTCAGAAACGACCTGTGGCAAACAAATGCTAGCATACCATTCTGCATTAACCGTTCTTTGTCCCCCCTGAGAAATAGACATGGCCGGTTTTGGAGACAAACGTGGCCACCATTTTTTTTGCAACACTCCGTGAACGAACAATTTTTGTTGGTTTTAACTCATTTTCGAACACCCAAACTCGTGACTGGTTTTTTGTTTCGGGTTCGTACGCGTATATCCAGGATTCGTCACCTGATACAATGTTGTATACAGCATTATGCATTGTATACGCAGGATCCTCAATCCTGCGTGGAATCTTTCGAGAGTTCTGACGCACTAAGTAACGCGAGCCGCTTTTTGCTCTTCACAGAGGGAATGCGGTATCCATCGGGGAAACAACTTTTTTACACCTAATTGTTCATGCAAGATTATTTGTATTTGACTCATGCCAATGTCTAAAGTTGCCTGAATTTCGCGGTATGTCACATGTCGATCTTCCTCAATCAGCTTACGCACAGCATCAACGTTTTCTTGGGTGACTGCAGTTTTTGGACGACCTTGACGGGGATCATCACTGAGCTTGACACGTCCACGTTGAAATTCAGCAAACCAGCGATAAATTGTGATTTTGGATGGGGCTTCATCACCAAATGCAGAAATCATCCGGTCAACACACTGTTTTTGTGTTAAACCACTTCGAAAGTCATAATAAATCATCGCTCTTGAATTTTCTGGAGTCAATTCCATTTTCTCAAATATTTTCTTTAATTTTTATCTTTTTTTAAATAAATAAATGGTATTCGATTTTTAAAACCAAGGAGTTTTCAATTAAAAAGATTTTAATATGACAGGAACAGTGGAAATATTCAATTCCCGATACTTTTCCCTCGTAACTTAAAATAGCAATCGTTTAAAATTAAAATTATTTTATTTGATTGTCCTAAGCCCGTTAAAGTACGAAGAGACTTATTTTTTTTATGTTTAATTTTTTTTTTTTCCAGGGTTCCTTTATCGATACTGAACCTACCCCTAAGCTATGGCACGCAGTTACTTTAACACCCTGTATAACTAAAAGATGAAAACATAGAACTAGGAAACTTAGGCTTGGTTGGCCTGTGCTGTGATGTTTGCAAATTTCGAATAATCAAAATGTTATACGAGTACTTACTGTCAGCTGTGAAGCTACCTTTTATTAAATAAATACATTTCTGGGATTGTAATAAATCATCCAATCAAATAATCTTATCTTGATAGCCGTTTTGTTTTACCAACTCATAAAGATATTTATTTCATAATCCATTCCGTAGACAAAACTGATTTTCCTCAATGAAAACTCAAAATAGAAAATTGAATAGAAAACCTCCGTTCCAGTAACAATATTGTGTCGATATGTGAGTCGTTTGCTCTTGTAAAGCATAAAGCACTGAGTTTTATTGATACGGGATTCATAATAATGTCGACAATGTGACTGACGAATGTAGAGCCACATCATGATGGCGTTACGGTTTACTTGACTAAACCTTTCGCAACTGAAAAATGGGATACGATAAAATAAGTCTATAAACAATGTAGTTTCATTCATTTGTATGGTTTTAAAGTCTTAGAAGCTAACTTAACACCTATCTAGGCTTAATACCTATCCACCTGGTAAAGTGCAATCTGAGGTTTAATTAATACGTTTCCATGAAAACCGGTTCGAGGCATGATTAACAGATAGGTAAGCGCACTCTTAATTGACAGTGTACGACACTCGCTGACATGGAAAAACCATAAAATGTTATACAGCATCTCGTTGTCACGCCAGACTTGTTTTCAAAGGCACTGATAAAAAGTCATTCGTCATAATAGTTCCGTATAAAATTATCCCATATTTCATTCCGTACCTACAATAGAACATCAGATAAATTACGTTGAAACAACATGAAACCAACAAATGTTCGGGCGGAACACGAAATATTGAAATTCAGAAATCGTTACTAGGATACGGCTCCGGACAGACGAATGTAATCGTTAAGCATTGAATTCAGTCACGATAAGGTATTTTTGTAAGGCAGTATGTAATGCAGGTATTTTCACCCACAATTTATAGGGCGTTGTACCTTATTCACATGATAAACCCAAGATGTTATGGTCGGTAGATTGTCATGGGCCAGGCATTTCCTGTCATTTGAAACAGGTACTGTTATGATAAACGTATCCTTATAAAGAGGGTCATTCTCCTGTCTAAGGCTCCCCCGGAGAACAATAGCCAAGGCAGAAAGTGCCAAGAACCTGTGATGTTCTTTGTTTTTATCATTCCTACTCGGCTCGATTAATGCGATATAAAAATTCGACGCGTGTCCCTCACGACGAGGGGACATCTCTCGGAAAATTTCCTTTGAATGTATAGAACAATGAACCGGTTAAACATAATCGTTGACGTGCTTCGCTTAGGTTTTAATAATGTTTCAATATTTATTAAAAAGATTATGCCGTTCTGTTATATCATCTCCGCAGTAGTCTATTTGGAGTATGTTGTGCTAGTTTAAATGCCGCGTGCATATCTCACTGTCAACAAGGTGTCGACCGCCTCCTTGTTCTGCGTTTCGGGAAATTCGAATCTCAGTATCTCAAGATCATACAAGAGCTTGCCGTCGAGCGACAAGCTGTTGAGATCGTGATAAAACAAAATATTTTTAACGTACAATGCCACCGACCGTAAGTCTTTTAACCCTGGTCACGATTCACGATCCTGGGAAATATTTTTTTTTTAGGATTTCGCAGAATTTGGTGACAAAAAATACGATGACAAACTGTGATATGTCGCCAGATCTCTTAAGAGATAGGTAGTAACTAACCTATTTTTAAGATTTTGAGCGGAATAATGACAGATACATTATTATCTGAAAAGATAAAGTTAAGAGGTGTTTGTTTAACACGGTAAAGCGTGCCGATGACATAAATGAGACGTGTGTAATCCTTGGACAATAGCTTGTGTCCCGCGGAGACAAAAAACGACCGGGTCACCTCTGTATTACCGTAATCTGAACGGACTGCTTTTTTGGTAACGGGATTGTTATGTGCTTCCTGCATACATGTATGCATTTGTGGAGATGAGTGGTGAGTAAGTGGTGAGTGGTGGCTGGTGGCGGTGGTGGCAGTTCGGCGCGCATGCGCGTCACGCACGCAGGAAACGTGCGGTGACCTTCGGCACGCGCGCCACGGCCACCGTCCTCAGATCGCTACTGCTTATTGTTCACGGCTTCGTCACTACTATCTGATTGCTACCATAATATATTTGATCTCACTGTGATTGATTCCATGCTATATTCATACATTACGTACCTAGGTCGTATGTACAGTCGTGAAATAGGGATTTGGAGTTCAAAGTAATTATTCTGGGGTAAATTATTGTTCGATGAGTATAAAATGTAGGAAAATTATGATGTTATTTTCAAAGCATTATAATTGAGTGTTCATCTAACAGGTGGCGAATAATATTATGACTTTTTAATAGTTATAATTAATACTTACACGTGTCGCTCATTTGTCGATGAAGTGAGTTTTTCAGCCACTTATCCTGAAAGGATGAATATGCTTAATTACAAAAAAAAAAACATCGCAAGAATCGAATAAAAGGGGCTGACATTCCATCATTATTAGGTACACTTGATAACATAGCATCACGCTTGTATTCCTCTAAGGATTAGGCAAAGGTGTACCAATGCAGCCGAGCATCGAAGGGCGCTTAACGATCTCCGGCCACCATTGAAGGGGCCTGCGGGCGGCGAAATTGGGGCTGTGTCGTCGCTCGAACAGTCAGGCTCAAAGAGGTGGCACGCAGTATTATATGCGCGCCTTAATGCGAGGACGTGCGGTAATGCGATCGGCCGCACTCGGTGATGGGGCCCAGTAGGCATGGCGGGCTGATACCTGTGTGTGTCAGGTGCGGCTAATGTATAAGTATCTCCCGGGCCCCCGACTCATGGTACTAGAAGGAACAGTAGGGCTTTAGTCGCTAGGAGTCCTGCATAAACCTTCATTATTCCCAGAGAAGAATAATTATGCTTAATGGTTATGTCCGAATCCTAGGAGGGGGTATCCATGAAGAGTTACCACGGAAAAAAAAAGATATCTACCAATGGTACACTCATATTTCGCCAGTTATGTTTATATCCCATGTAATAGGGAATGTTAGTTAGTTCAGTTATAAAATTGGTGCCTAACATTCTTTATATTGTTTTTGCAAACTGTGTATCTACTGAGACTGACAATCCACAATAATACCCTATAATAGGATAAGGTCGAGCACTTAACTTGAAACGATGTAATCAAAGTGTTCTCAGAATTAATTGGAATGCAATAGGTAATGGTGCTATCTCCACATGCATCGATAGAAACGGAATCCTGTGCATTCGTAGGAGGACCCGATGTATTTAAAAGACATGACGCGATACACGTGTAGGGTCGCCGATGATTGGCTAGCAATCATCAGATCTAAGTCTATTATATTTGAAAAGTAAGACAATGTGCACGTGACAAACGCGAAGATACACACACAAAGGGTGAGTTAAGTTTACCGCAAAAAACATTTTCTACATTCTACTACGGAAAAGTGGGGTTTCACACGCGATAAATTCTATTTTAATCTTTCGTCAATCGCAACTTAATTGAAACTAATTACGAGGTAATTATCCATCCTTTGCGCGTGCGCATGAATAAGTGCGGTCAGCAGTCCGTGCGCGCAGCTTTGATGCGCCTATCGCTAAACCGCAGTTTATCAATGGTCAATACTTCAGTAGGTAGGAACACAAGTTCAAGTTTGTATAACCACAGGTTAGGTAGGTATACCTACCAAATTTCAATACCTATACTTATAACTTGGCATGTTTTATTTATTATTACGTTCGAATTGAATTATTTCGCTTGTTCATAATTTTCAGTCTACCCAGAAAGTTAAGCTAAATAACTATAGGTATCATCATCATCATTTCAGCCGAAGACGTCCACTGCTGGACGTAGGCCTCCCCCAAAAAAAAGGGGAGGGGACTTGCCATAATCGCCACGTTTGGCAGGCGGGTTGGCAATCGCAGTATGGTTTTAAAAATGCATAGAGAACGCTGCTCTCTCTAGTAAATTCCTTAGTCGCCTTTTACGACACCCACGGGAAGAAATGGGAACTATAGGTATACAGGGTGGAAAAAAGCAATGGGCCCTGAAGGGGAACTACTTTAAATCCTTAAGATTGATATTTTTTATTTCAAAAACCAAATGTTATAAGAGAGATTTTATCCTGAACAATAATCTTATCGATTAGTAGAATAAAATAACGAGTATTAATTTTTTTAATTATTCGCTGGTGGTTCGATTCCCGGTTTAGGTAAGATTGTCGAGAAATCTGTGAAAACAGTTTTGTTTCTTTTTAAAAATAAAGGAATGTTGCCTTTAAGTGAAATAATCTAAGGATTTAAAGTGGTTTCCCTTCAGGGCCCATTGATTTTTCCACCCTGTATAGGATAAATATACTGAAAATGAGATAGTTTTTAGATGGTTCTAAACATAGGCATTGATAATAAAAATGTAACTTACAATGATGCAGTTGTTTACTCTAAAAAGACAAAAATATAAAGCAAAAAGCAAATAAGTTGCATTTCAATGTGATTTATTAACATTAACCGATGACAGGATGGACAAACAAACATGTTGTTTTAACTTATATAATAAGCGTCGTCCGTCGGTCCAACTTAAATATTCATCTTATGTTTGTACGGGAGCCATTTATCTTCAACGTTGTATTTTTAAATGAGAAATGTATGGAAGGCTTATTATGTGTTTGTTTATCTATGTCGTATAAATCGACATTCCTGAAACGACTCACGTTCGCAGGAAAATCTATGGATGGAGAAAAATAAAAAAAATAAAAAATCATGGAGACGCCACGTGTACAAAGCACACCGCCATTTAATTATTCAGGTAAACAGAAAAAAGTTTACACAATATTGTTATTTATGCGTAGAAAAATGTAAACAAATGTGTCGGATTTGAATTGAATGGTAATTTTATTAACATCAGAAAAACCATTTTCCCCGATGCGCTTACGATGTGTACTCAGTGTTATTGTCAACATTGTGAAAGAATTAACTAGCATAGGCTGTAATTACATAATTAATATCTGTCATTTGCTGCTTTGCGTTTGCGATTGAGTTTTATAGATTATTTATTAAGGATGATTCCTAACACCGTGCATAAACATTGATAAGTGTGCGTCCATGAAAAGGTAATTAAGAAAAAGTATTGAGTTAAGACTAGATTCGGTATCTAAGAATAGTCAATTGCAGATAATAAGGATTAAAAAAATATTCAAAACAAGCACATTTTTTTATGAGATATTTGAAATTGAAACTAAAAAAGCTTGATTTGAGAAAAAGCATTTTCATATTTGATATTCCGACCACTGGTATACCTTCTTAGGGTTCCGTAGTAAACAAGGAACCCTTATAGTTTCGCCATGTCCGTCTGTCTGTCTGTCTGTCTGTCTGTCTGTGTCTGTCTGTCTGTCTGTCTGTCTGTCCGTCCGTCCGTCCGTCCGTCTGTCGCCAGCTTAGCTCAGAGACGCTTAGTCCTAGAAAGCTGTAATTTGGCATGGGTATACATATTAATCATGCCAAAAAAATGGTAAAATAAAATTATGAAAAACATTTTTTTTTAGGGTACCTCCCTTACACGTGAAATGGGGATGACATTTTTTTTTTCGTCTATTCCATGGTGTGGGGTATCGTTGGATAGGCCGTTCAAAAATATTGTGGGTTTGGGAAAACTATTTTTCAATTAAGGGATCCGTTTGGGTAATATTAAGCTTTAAAGTGCTAGTTTTTGTTAGAGTCAAGTGTCCCCCCCCCCTGCCAGCTAAATGGTTGGTTTTGGATATGTGAAAAAATTCATGGCAATAGTATATATAACGAAATTAAAAGGAAAACTATCACAGCTAAGTAGGCTTCACAAGGTAACGAGTAATAGTCGACCAACTTAAATTTGCAGTTGGAGAATTGACCGTAACGTATATCGATGTATGGGAGAGCATGTTTTTCAACTACAATGTTAAGTTTGTTTTTGGGATAAATTCATCCCAACCACGGAACCCTTCATTGTGCGTGGTCCGACATGCATTTGGCCGGTTTTTTTGATAAACTTTTCTCTTAACATTTCTGGTACTTAGAAACATCATATAAAGTCATTTACGATGTGAACTTCTAGATAATTGAGCATTAATTAATAATCAATTAAAATGGCGAAATGCAATTTTTCACCCAACTTTACAAATCTGCGTTTATCTAGGAAACTAAATGCCGAGAACTGTGGGACCCTTTTTGCTTGGATGCCCACATATGGACATATGTGGGCATCACATGTGTCACATATCAATACGCATTATTATGTCAAGACATTAATAGGGAATAAATAACTGTAACAGGTGAACTAATTATGTTGTGCAAACACCATAATAACATTAATATAGTCCACGAGTAGTTGGTGGCGCAGTGGTGAAAACATGTCACCCTGTAGTCATGTCCCCACGTGGTTTATTAAACAAAAACACCGGTAATTTGTACTAATTTATGCAATTGCGTGATACATATATACATACTTTTAATTTAACTACATATATATGAGATGGCATGATGATATAATTTATTTATTTATTTATATTTAACAAACAAGTAACAAAAGACTCAAATGTGTTAGTAACAATATTTCTTAGTAACTAGGTATGTTAGTAAATTTAACCTACACACTTAACCAAGCACTGCCCCATAGATATGAGAATCCCTGCTACAAGCTCAACACCGATGTGGAAAGCGGCGCACCAGGGAGGCGAAACTTTTTCGCATCGTAGCATAGAAGCAATCGACACCAGCTTCAGCAAACATCCCGATGCGCTACAGAAGCGGAACAGCCCCATCAATAACAAGATGCTGCATTGTTTATACAATGTGTAATTAAAGACGGATCGTGGAACTGTGGATTAAATTTCTATCATTTCAACATCGTCATCATTATTTTGGCCTTATCCCAATTTATTTGGGGTCGGCAACATGTCTTCATCATCCATAGTTCTCTATTAGTCATCATCTCAGTAGTCACCCCCTATAATTTCAACAGTCGTTAAATGCTTTCTCTACAAATAATTTTTCTTTCAACTACGTAGTAATGTTATCATTAATCACTACAAAACCGATCACAAAGCACGTTTTTTTTTATTTAGATATTAATTTACCACTGAGGTTTAATGTCTCCCATTAAATTTAATATAAAATGTATGCATTAGATCAAAAAAATACTGGCTGAAAATAAAAATCGGCTGAATTAAACCGACTTGGTGTAAAATTTTGTTTTCATTAAGTTGTGTTTTTAATTTGAGTAGGTATATTTTATTACGGTAGGTAGATTGGTAGTTGAAAGAAAAGTAGATTACGCACCATGCTAAGTGAGTAATTAATGCACTCGTGCTAATTTAGTGTCACCAACATAACACTCGTGCATTAATATCTCCCTTTACGCTCGGTGCAAAAGTCTACTATTATCTTTTCTTCTTTCTGTTTCGTGTGGTTAGTGACTAACCTAGTCTCAGAGTTTTTATGCCACCCATGGGCCTGTGACTTGGCTTCACATGACCATCGAGAAATATCTCTCAGGCATGCCGATTTCCTCACCGTTTTTTAAGCGATTATACAATACGCACATGAATCCGAAAAGTTTGAGGTGCGTGGCTTGGGTTCGAACTCGATACCTATGATTTGGCAGACGGTCACACCACTAGGCTATCACTGCTTTACGCTGGTATAATTTACCCTTCATTTTCCATCATTCACATTAGATATTCCAAAATAATAATTTGACTTTTTTTGCTACCGCTTAGTGTTTTGGTTGCATCTTGATTTGAATACATCGTTTTTAAGAGCTTGGTTAAGGTTTTCAAAGCGTAATTGTACAATTTGTAATAATAGATGGTATGTAAAGAGGCGATATATATATATATAGGCAATATAAGTGGCGCAGGCGGCGTGGGTCGTTAGCATTATTGTAACAAGATAAATGCACTATTTTTATTGCCTGCTTAGACTTCTCAGGATTAATGCACACTATCTTATCTAGTGTTTGCTTTTGAAAAATAAAAATAAATCATAGAAAAACACGTTGCAATACATTGACTGAAAAAAACCTAAGTACGCGTGACACCACACAACCAATAGTCAATTTCTTTTCTCGAGAATACCAAGTTTTAAGAGGTTGAATTAGTTATTAATTGCTATGCACGTGTTGTCGTCTTCAAACTCTGTCAAAGCAAAACCACTATCAGAAAACGGCATATTCGGCACATGCTTAACATTACGCATACAGGGAAGTGTTGACGAATACCCACACGTGTCAAATGTTCCCTGGAAGGCATATCTGAGTGATCGCTGAGAGCAGATCCATTTCCTGGAACATGCTCGCGTGACAGCCGAGGCATATTTACAACAACTCCTATTAAGCACTTCGGACTACTGATTATGTTTAGCTGGCCATTGTGGTAGCCTGTAATGAGCAACCTGTTTTGTTTGTTAAAACATGTGCACTACATGCTTCTAACTTAATAAGGGACAGTCTGTCACAGGCTTTATTTGGTAGGGTCAGAGTTGATAGCATAACTTTCGTTCACACCTGTGAGAACCTTGTGATCAATTCATACTTCTGCTTTTTTGGTTTTTAGATATATGGTCGGTGTTTTCGTTTTCTAAATATTTACTTATTCAATTATTTTACTATAACATGGCCATCGGAAGAATCAAGAGAATAATTTAGTTAATTTGGTATTATAAAGGCATTTTCTATTATAGTTAATCTATTTTTCAAATACTTAGATTGAGTAACATCATTGTTTCCTCAGAGTACGATCAGCAGCAACATCGAACGTACCTGTTTTAACATGTTATAAAGCAATTCTCATTTAAATTAAAGGTGATTTATCGTTACAAAATACATTACGGCACTGTATGGACGGCTCTCAATTTTGCCATAATACCGGAGGGGCAATTTAATAATGGTTCCACGTGAATCCGAGCCAATGTCAGTGGATACAATGAGTAAAGTACGCAATCATACATAGATGTCATTAAATGCCTGCATAGTTTACTTAATCGCTTGGCTGTAGATAACCGGCCCATGGCGTTCTACTGCACATGTGTATATATTGCGCCTTTTTTGTCGTGCCTCTCTGATTACTAATAACTATTATCATACTCCATTATGTTACGTAACAACGTATGCAAATGTAATTATTGTATTTGCTTTATTGACAGTCCTTATTGTGTTTGCATGCGATCTTCAATACGTATAAAAGTTACACTATCGTTTAACAATGAACATAGAGGAATGAGTAATTTTTGTTAATGTGGGCGATATAGGTTAGTACCCCGAGTGTAAGTTTGGAAGTGAGTAAACGTAACTAGCGCGTTTGCGTTAAGATTTTTATTCTCACTCTTATACTCTTAGCATTATGATCTATCGGTCAAATTTTAACGCAAATGAAATAATTACGTTTACTCTCTTGCAATCTTACACTCGGGGTACTGACTACTTGCCACGTAAGTACCGTTTATATCTGTTTATCTTGTGAGTAAGTGTTACAAAGTGTGTTTGTTTAGCAAAGCAGAACATTTTATAAATACATTTGGACAGTGAGTAATATACCCGCCATACCAAAGCCTTAAAGACCATGAAATTGGAAGGACATCTTCTACTCCTATCTCTGATAAAATACGCTCATATCACAAAATGTAGAGACAATACCTAATACAATGACATACTAAATAAACAAAAGGTAGGTCAGGAACCGAAAGTGGATATTACTAACAAAGTATGAGTAAGATTAGGCTTTAGTAATGAGCCACCCATATTTTATAATAACCTACCCATATTTTTTTTCAAATAGAGGGAATTATGAATCATAAAAATAAATAGGTCAATGACACGAGTGTTTCTTTTCAAGAAGACCTGCTTTTGTTTACACGACAATTAGCGTAGTTTGAGGTTATTAACACTTTTTTTTATACTGATATATACCTCGTTGGTGGTTGGAATGAGGTCCTGGGTTCGATTCCCGTGTCGGGCAAAGTTATATAGGGTTTTTTCATCTGGAATTTCTCAGTAGTAGCCCGGAGTCTGGATGTGTGCCGTATTGATGGTAATAGGCTCGACCCCCATCACATGGGACATCAGTAAACATAACTGGCGAAATGTGGGTGTACTATAGTTGCACCTCTGTCTAACCCTTCGGGGATACAAATCGTTATGTTATGATGTTATACCGGGTCAAATTAAATTAGCTAGCGAAACGCAGATGTGATGGGTATCCATACCTTAATACGATAAACCAAAAAAAAACTGACTTTCTTATTTACCTAAAAAAAGGTTTCATTGTGATTTTTTTGG
Source organism: Tiliacea aurago (assembly GCA_948098905.1). NCBI lineage: Eukaryota > Metazoa > Arthropoda > Insecta > Lepidoptera > Noctuidae > Tiliacea > Tiliacea aurago. The sequence goes on along the minus strand of OX402578.1, from coordinate 13,506,128 downwards.
GGTCAACGACTGTAGTTACTTGAAATATCAGTTTGTTTTTTCTGTGTACATTTCACAGACATGATGGGTATAAGTATCTAAACACGACAAACCAAAAAAAAAAACTTTTTTTTTATCGTGTTTAGATATCGATACCCATCACGTCTGCAGAGTTTCGCTAGCTAATTAAATTTGACCCTGTATACTGAAAATCTGATCGCCTCTGCTAATAGTAGTCAAATAGGTATTGGTAAAACTGTCTCTAGATGTTGATTGCCCAAATCAGCAATATACCAATAACTTAATTCATTCGAGAATTAATTACACATACTCGTAATTATGTATATTTACAGGCATCATCTTTTAAACTACTTATAGGCCACAATACAAGATCGTCTGTAGTAGCAATATGCTCTGCAAACTTCATTAATTTAAATAGTCGGGTTATTCAAAGCTCGTAGTAAACGCAAAAACATTAGTAATGTGATGATTCAGTGCCACCATGTGGTTTTGGACATTTCGATTCAAAGCTCGACACGTAGGTACCTACTTATCCTTTCTATTGAAAATGCCGTTAATCGCAGACGACCCGTTACCTACTTCGATTGAAAATACTGGCAAAACATATCGACATCTTTAATATCTACATGTAGTGTGATCACGTTCAGTTGTTTAAGTTTGCGATTTACAGTTTGCCTATGTGTGTTGGAGCGTGTACATATAAACACACTACAACACACATAGGCAAATTAGGCAAACCAATATTGGTTTAGTCTTGAAGTAAAAGCTCAAACTGTAGGTACCACTACAATTTACGGTGAGACATTGGGATTTCAAAATATTCGGAAATTACCAGTAACGGTTAAATTGTTAAAATTTCTTTCAGAATATGATTGCCCTTAAACCAGTCCAACGTGAGATGGGTTTGACAGATATTACCATCACCTGCATTATACTCGTCGGAGTGTATAAGTTGTTTAAGACGTCAAACATCGGGACGGAGTTATTTTTTCCAATTAGCATTGTTACACAGCAATGATGCGTGATACGTGCCGTTGGACGTCCCCCGAGGCTGTAGAAATTTGCATGAGTTAAGTAGGTCTGTGGAGCACCGTGCCGCAGGCTGCGCTGTGAGATCAGCGCGGGCGCAGGCTCCGACAGTACCCGTTACTTATGGGGACACACTGACCCCGATATGCTCATACGAATCCATTATTTAAACGCCTCGATTAATAATCCTTCCGCTGTAATACAGGTCGCTCTTTTTCCTTTCACTTATAAGCCTAAGATAAATATGCTTTACCAGCGAGACGCTACTTTTTGCAGTTGCCCGACAATACTCGTTGTGCATCGTGAACCACCGCGTGTTTCCAAAGAATTCTTACATGTAAGGAACAATAGTTTGCTCGTGAACATTGTTTGTTACCAATACGATATGTAGACCAAATAGCATGCTACAATATTTACATTGGTACGAGGTGAGACGAACAAGTCGTGCGTTTTGGTTCGTTTTGGTTTGTGTAACAAACAATGGCGTGCAACTTTGTGCCACAGTGTCAACGGCCTGACCCAACCCATCCAAAAACTGACCGATCCTCTCGTGGTTAGTCATCGACATTTATAAACATTGATTTATTTGCATTCAAAATAATGCATACGTTGGGTTGAATACAAAAGTTACAATAAATATATTATGTAATGGGCTCATATAGATAAGAGAGCTTTTCATATCATTTTGCTTGTAGAAATAGCAGATACAAACAATGGAAATACTGAGCAATAAAATATGAAAGGCAAGTACTTCTAGATACATTTCATACCTGCTGAGGTCAATCACTCATTCGTGATGATATCTGTAAAACGTACGTTTGATTTGCTTAACAAATTGAAGAAATCTTTGAAAATATGTTTAGTATTCTCGTGGCATGGGACGCATTGGACAGACAATAGTAAACACGGGCTTTTGGGGGTATTGACTGCAGGATTAGCAGTGACATTGTTGTGAGTATTCCCCGGTGTGAAGGGGAACAAAGAGCCTGCAGGCGCTCGCGCTGGTGTGCGGAGATATGCGCGCGCATTGAGATGCAGCGCACACGTCCCGCCACTGCCCAAGGTCGCCATGTCTCCGCGACAAACGAATGCAGCCCTCTAACGATACGAAACCTTTCTTTACGTACTGAACTTAAAGCATTGAACCCAAACACGAAGAACCCAAATTCTTACATCTACTTACGTAGATATAATATCCTTACTAAGATTATCTCGTTGTGAAACGAATGGAATGAACTAAGTTACATGTCGGATAAGAAATCATATTCTTAATGTATTTGCTCTAACGACGTGGTTCACGTTATCAAGTGCGTTGACAATAAACAATGGCTGGGTAACCTTGCGGTGAGGTGAGATAATATAACGTTTGTAAGTACTTGCTCGAGATAAACGAGAGCTCTGCAAGCTAATTAGTAGCTTAGAACACGTCACTACATGTCTTTCTTTGCATTGAGAGCAACATTGTATCATCATCATTGCAGCCGAAAGACGTCCACTGCTGGACATAGGCGTCCCCCAAGCACCGCCACTTCGACCGGTTCTGTGCTTCCCGCATCCAGCGGATACCTACGGCCTTTACAAGGTCATCGGTCCACCTTGTAGGAGGCCTTCCAACGCTACGTCTTCCGGTACGCGGTCGCCACTCCAGAACCTTTCGGCCCCATCGGCCATCAGTTCTGGGAGCAATGTGCCCTGCCCACTGCCACTTAAGCTTGGAAATTCTTCGGGCTATGTCGGTTACCTTGGTTCGCCTGCGGATCTCTTCATTTCTGATTCGATCACGTAGGGAAACTCCAAGCATAGCCTTCTCCATTGCCCTTTGGGTGACTTTTAGCCTTCTGATAAGGCCCTTTGTGAGCGACCACGTTTCAGTGCCATAGGTCATCACTGGCAACGCGCACTGGTCAAAGACTTTCGTCTTGAGACACTTCGTCTTGAACATTGTATAATATTCGTTAATTAATGTTCCTAAAATGAGCTGTAAGGAAATCCATTTCAACGCTTATGTAATTTAAAATGTAACCTTTTGTGAATCATAGAGCTGTTAGCTCTATTGTCTTTGTGTATCAATGCTAATTGATCTCTGTTTTCATTCGACTGAAGTTTAGAACTGCACCTAGAACCTAATTCACATTAGACAAGCACAAATGGAAACTTATGCACACTATTGAGCACAATATAACAAGTAGCTAGATATCTTTCGTATGAGAACAGAGGCCTACTCCAAATTTGGGTACGGCAGACTGAAGGAGATGTGTACTTTCAGATGTACTTAGCGCAATACGGATATCTGAGTCCCTCTGTGAGGAATCCGTCGAGTGGGCACATCATGGACGAGGGCTCGTGGCGCCGAGCCATAGCCGAGTTCCAGAGCTTTGCCGGGCTCAACGCTACAGGTAAGCCTATCTACAAATACATCGGCTTATCGGTCGAAAGCCTGTCATTATTTCGCAATTTACTGCCAACTGGTACATTCATCATTTATAATAAATGTTGGGAAAGGATAATAATAATTATAAACTCACGCCTTGTTCCCATGGGGGTAGGCAAAAACTATAGAACGTCACCTGCTACGCTCCTTACATACTCCTTTTGCTTTGTTTACGTTCATAGATCAGGGGGTCTACTCCGAACATAAATCCGAAGTATCGGCCGAATGTTCGGCCGTTGCTTGACTACGGCTAACTATGGCTGAGAACGGCGAAAGAAAAAAAAAACCGGTCAAGAGCGAGTCGGACTCGCATACTGAGGGTTCCGTACGTAAATATGATGTTGATGATTTCCGAAAAACTGTGCTATTTAGAGACATCGTTTTATTTTTCCTGTAATCTTTACATACACTTCTATCTCATAGAATAATTTCAGATTTTTATCTATGCAAACTTCGGAGATAAGGGGGGGGCGGTATTTTTTTTTACATTTTTCGTCAAAAGTCGGAAACTGTGCTGCCAAAAAAAAAAATGTTTGATAATGTGCAAACAGCGTTCTTTCATATGATACCCCACATGCTCTAGTAGCCCCACTTAAAATTTTTAAGACCCCCTTTCAGTCCCTTTTGCAAAAAAGATATTTATTTTTTTATGTTTTTCTTGTTTGCAAAGTAGTTGGGCTAACGTCATCTAAAACTATTCTAAAATTCAAGTTGCTAGCATTAATAGTTCTCTAGATATTCAGGTGTGACAGACAGACAGACAGACAGACAGACTTTCCTTTTTACCATTTTGGTACGGAACCCTAAAAGCGACAATTAAAAAGATAAGCCAAAGTCAAAAATGTGACTTTAAAGGATTCGAAGTCAAAAAAGGAAACTATGGAAGTTATTAAACGGCCGAACATTCGGCCGATACTTCGGATTAACGCTTCGGAGTAGACCCCCTAGTCATACACGCACGCCGGTTGCGAGTACTACGCACGAAGTAGGCGTGAGTTTATGTATGTACGTAGTAATAATTATTTTTCCTTTAAATACGGCTTTTTCCAATGCCTTGAGGCCTAAAATGGACGCTTTGGCAGAATCATAATATGATCTGTGTACAATTCATACATCCCGCAATTCATCTGTTTGACAGGTCCTATTTGACATTATACTTCAATATAGCAATTCATAGTTTGTGGACCATATTACGAAACTCCAAACAAATCTGTCAAACAGATGATTTGCGGGATATGAATAGTACTTATGATTCTGCCAAAGCGTCCATTTTACGCCCTCTGATATATGGAATAAAATAACTATTCAGATCACTTGATGTTAATATTTGCATTACGGGTAGGCCTGTTATAGGTGAAATAGTGATTAAATTATTTATTTTGTGACTCTTCTTGAAAATTATTTATTAAACAGTGTCCTGAGCTAATAATGTCTAAGGAATGATTTAGTTTAGTAAATGTTGTCCGAAGGTGTCGCCGTCCTCTAATATTCACGGACCATTACACTTTGATTAAGAGACAATCAATTTTATTGTGGTCTAAGAAAGCTGCAATCATTACTTTGTTGAAATAATGTAAAATGGTTTGCGTAAACCATGATTACGATCTGTTACTTTGATTGAATTAGCATTGTATCAGTGTATCGATTTGATGGGAAAATATAACTCGATTTATCATAATATTACAAACAAACAATAAAAAACATTGCCATCTATCAACACGTATCAAGATCATAAAAAGATAATGTATGACTGCCACATTAATTATAATTCTTTCTCATAAATTTAAATTCTATACATCTTTATGGGTTAATTGGATTAAAAAGATCATTCATCAACTCCCTATGTAAAACTGCATCGTTTATTATAGCTGCTTATGTAATGAAGTGCGGTAACAGAGAAACATGCCTTGATGAGTGTAAGTGACCAAGCGTTTCTTGGATTACAAAGGTTGACATAATTAATATGATGTTAGCTTACTTCCGGACCACCTTGACCTTGCAAAACGGTAATTCCAACTGAAACTATCTGCCTGCTATAACCTGTCATTTCATCAGGGATGTCAGCTAGCAAAGGAAGAGGCGGAACGCGTGAGGGAGAGGCAAGGTTCGTGCCCTCGTGCCCCTAGTCGCCGCAGGAGACGCTCTGGGCGTCGGGAGTCGTAAGCCGATTTCCGGCCCCGTATGCGCGGGCTTGCGGACGGTGAGCGATGGGTCCGATAAGGACCAGGCCCGGGTTGACGGCGCGCTGTGTTCCACGCGCGACTCAAAGAGATGTCAGCACCAACTGACGGGGTCCGTTAGGACCAATGCCTGCCAGGGTTGCGAGTTTGTCTGAAAGGGATATCGTGGCCCTGGCACACAGGCAATGGAAGGAACACGGGTGGATTTTAGTCAGTAAAAGTCTGACACGGCCACCCGCTCCACCCAGAGGAGGGCGTGTCAGACTTTTTTGATAATTTCCCACCCAAAAGAAAAAATGGGATGTCAGTTGGCTACAAGCCTGCTGACTCCTCAATTGTCATTTTTTACTTTATCTACCAGAATGTCAAATCTATGGTGACGATAACAAGCTACGCTGTAATATCTTTGAATATGAGATTTGCAAATGTTAACATTTGAATGGTAACCCCTCAATTAGCCGGTCGTTAGGTCTGTACAGTTGGTCGGGCAGCCTTGGTCCTCATCACAGTTATTACAATCACACACATCCACGAAGTAATTTATAAGTCTGCGATCTCCACAACCGACTATTTAAACACGCTAGAATTATGTGGGCAGAGCTCGGCTCGTCTTCGTACACGTACGTGCCTTGACACGAGAAGTAGTTTATTGGTCTTGACTATGACTGATGGCAGTGTTGTTATGTAAGCAAATAACGCACAGACGGTACAATATATAAATACATAATTCATTATCGGTCACTGCACGAGTTCGGACGAACTTGTAACAAACACTACGTTAAGATGCCTTTAAAGATTTAATGATGACGTCCACTTACGACTAGGTACATTAATTTTTATCAGGAATTGTAACCTACCTGAAACATAAGAACATCATCTACGTAAATGTCTGTTTATATTGATGACACGCGTTCATTAATTCCTCTTCCTGCAATACAGATATTAAATGTGAAGTAGTTTTCCTTATGGCGTATTTTAACAAATACATTGTTATTCCCCGTAACTATGAATGTAAATCGATCGCGACGCCGTAGAATTCCAACGCACAGCTGATCAGCGGTCGCGGCGACCATGGTTCCTCATTATTCATCGTTTTCAGTTTGCGGTTTTGGTCGATGTGATTCTGTAATTACTTCCTTGTCATCGGTCGTTACTAAAAGTCTATGTTTGTCCTTTGACACTCCGCAGTGTTTTACAATGCAAATGAGTTAATAATTGAAATTCAACTGTTCTAACGCATGATAGTAAACTGCCTTGGTAGTAATAACAATGATGGTCTTAGTCATGGCGATTAAAAACCGCAAAACACAGAAGCAAAATCTTAAAATATAATTTATTTACGGTCTTTTGCAGGTGAACTAGACGAGGAAACGACCCATGTAATGTCATTGCCAAGGTGCGGCGTGCGAGACAAAGTAGGCTTCGGTGAGAGCCGAGCCAAGCGATACGCGCTGCAGGGTGAGTTCCCTTCGTTTAGATATTATTAATTGTCAGTGTTGTTCAAATAAAATAATTATTTATACATGACCGTGATCAACCTCAACAAACATAAAATTTCTATGAACTGCCTGTAAATATTGACGCAAACTGTTTATCTAGGTTCAAGATGGCGTGTCAAGAACCTGACCTACAGGATCTCTAAGTACCCATCTAAGCTAAACCATGCCGAGGTTGACACTGAACTTGCCAAAGCCTTCTCAGTGTGGTCGGACTACACAGACCTTAGCTTCACTCAGAAGCGGTCCGGACAAGTCCACATTGAAATCAGGCAAGTTTATCATGTGCTCGGATATGTAACCCTAGATTTAAGATTTAGATTGCGTGACAATTCTCAATAACGCTTAAAGGTTATACAACGGTTATTTTCACCATTATTTTGAGCTTTCTTAAACAGAAAGATTGAATTGAAAGTTGCATAACTACATAAGAATAACAAGCCTGTTCAAAATTTAATTTCTATGGATAAACTGATAAAAATTTCAACATGTGGCATTGATACTACAAATAACGTTGCTAAAGTATCTCTGGTCCAGTCTGGTCTTAGGTAATCTGTTATTTTTGTACTGCGACTTTCTGTTCAATTTCGCGTTGTAACGTGCTTAATCGAAAGTTTATTCAAACATTAGAATACTGTTCGTGCGAAACGAAGTTAGAATAAAATGAGTGTTTCGTCGTATAGCGCGGCCACCGTGCATCGTTTAGATCTGTGCACAGATATTGAAATCGTGCCAGTGGCCGCCCGTATTGTACGTAGGGTTATTTGAATCACTCATAATAGGTTTTTGGTCACAATCCGCGGGTAATCTTTGTTGCGTAACGTGAATGGTTGTCATTGAATGGACGCGTAACTACTTGTAGTAATGCAAGTTACTGTTGATTCGCCAAGTTCGTTGATTGGATTGGACATTTTATTACTATTGATTGTCACTGCGATTTCATGGTTTGTCGTATTAAGACGCTGACAACAGATAAACCACTGTCACTGTCAGACTGCATACAAAAGAAAGAGAAGCGCGATAACACAACGCTTGTAATTTATTGTAAAATATGAAGCAATTATTTATTTACTCAAAAATGAGTTGAGTAATCGAAAATAAGAAACAACCAAGTTCTGCATACAAATAAGACGTTCTTGTTATTTTTTTGTTTTAGACAAACCTACTTTTATCATTTGCCCCTTGTCAGTGCCTTAACTACGCAGTGTTATGTTAATTAGTTTTACAAATACCGTCATAATTTAATAACATTATTTCTTTTCCCTCTAGATTTGAGAAGGGAGAGCATGGAGATGGCGATCCTTTCGATGGTCCTGGTGGCACTCTTGCCCATGCTTACTTCCCCGTAAGTATTCCTCGATATAATTATTCGTGCGCGACATACATTAAAATTTACAGGAGAGGTTTTTTATTGATTTTATTTATTGAAAAAGTGAAATACCTACATTATGTCGCTTACGATGTTCTTCCTTTTCAGGCTCGATATCTTCCGCTAAAAATATATCATTTTATTGTTCTTGCTCTCGGAAATTACCAATACTTCTGTTACAGATGTTTTAAATGTAACGGCGCGGTCAATTCCTTTTCAACATGGGTAAAGCTATTTGTGTCCATATTAAATAGCAATTAGGCAAATAATATTTTACTATTCAGGCCGTTTTGCAATGAACAATTGGAATTATAATAGGTTTTCCAGCATAGTTTTTTATTCGTTTCGTTATAAGTGACGATGCTATTCGTAGAGTACCTGACGAAATGTTTGACGAATATAGCTGTTTTTTTTTTCAATTTAGGCATATTATTGCACGGTATTTTTTTTTTAATAACTTGTCAAACGACAAACTGAAAACATTAAACATTGTTTGCTAGTTTGCCTATTAAATGTGGCCTACATTTTTTAGTACGGGTTTTAACGCGTCATTTGTTTTAAAAAAAATATTGGATTAGGAACCAGCAGTCCGTGATACCAGATGAACTAACAGATGTACTTACAACAAAATAAAATGTCCCAGTACGTTGTTACAAATATACAAATAAAAATAACGGATGTAACAGATTGTCGCCTAAATAGTGAAAGTTTCTTTGTACTGATAATGAGATAATAAACCGTTTTATTGTGCGAAACAAATTATTATATTTGTTCTGTTTACTACAATGTACTCTAACCATTATTGTTATTCCATTCATTATGTTCCGGACCTGTCGTTAAACACTGAATATACAGAACACAGACTTTTCTTTTTAGTAATTTTCGCATACATTACGGTGAAAGACGATATTTGTTTAGTTCGAAAAAACTGTTAATACCTTTGTGGTTTACTGACTGACTTAGCCTCACGTGACCAAGTCTTAATACTTATGAAAAGTAAACGTTGGATATGTTTTATCCATTTTTTAGGCTCACACTGTTGACACAAGAAATCATACGAAAGTGTTGCTTTCCAAGTATTGGTGTTTTTAGAACAAGTGAAATGAAATTAAATCGTTTATTCTGTAAATAGAACATTAGAAAAACTTTTACACGTCATATAATTTTTTTTTTAATAATCTAGATGTAGCCAACATTTCCTATCTGACTACCCCTGAGAAGAAATGGCGAAACAAACTCAGGGGCAAAGTCTCTTTTAAAGTCCAGACATAATCTTGGTCAGATCATGTGAGGACCATGTAGATCCGTGTCTGAAATGGTCTTTTGAGGAAAGAACCACACAAATTTGAGTGGACCTGTCCAATCAGTGCAAGCATTTGTCAGTAATCGTGCAGCTCAACTCAATACTTAAGGAGTTCAACGAGTCGACGAACAATACCAAAGAAAGGACATTTGGGTAGGCCGCATAAAGCGCTCAAAATGCCAGACCATCATTAAAACTAACTGAGAAAAAAGAAAAAAAAAGGAAAATATTTTTAGAAAAATAAAAAATGACCCACATAGTGCTCACATTCACAATAAATTAAAGCAGTAAATATAATACTTCAATAATAAGTCACAAACGTAAGGCCTAGTCTCTCTTTAAAGAATTACCTATAAAATATTTATGATAGCATGATGAAGGAAGACAGCAAAGAAGGTATCATAGCATCTTCTTTAAGCAGTGCTGTTAGCAAAGGTACACAATGTTTAGGTGGGCTGATCGAAAACACACGAACGAAAAAGAAATATCAATGGTTAATTTTAAAAAGCAATGATAGGAAGTGAGCTGGAATAATTTAAAGATCATGCTTATTATTTCTCACAAACACCGTTTGGATTCAAAACACAAAATTAAAAGGAGTTATTGCAGAATCAATCAATATAATTACCTACCGAGAATTGTACGTGCGGCTGGCTAAGGTTTTATAACAATATGACAATTATTGATTCATCAGTAATGATGTTGATTTTCCATTTTTCCTCAATGGCTCGTTTGTGCAGGTGTACGGAGGCGACGCTCACTTCGATGACGCCGAGATGTGGTCCATCAACTCGAGAAGAGGAACCAATCTCTTCCAGGTATCTATGGGACAATAGTTGACTAAAAACTGCCTTGATTTATGAAGATTTGTGACCTTTTTTAAAGATTTTTGACGTGGAATTTTATACCTTATTCCTAGGTATATATAGTTCCAGATATAATTTAATAGTTAAAATCCAAACTAATTTTGATCAGCCTTAGTTACTAGAAGTAATTTTAAAAAAGGTCAATAAATAGTAAGTATTAGTCTATTTACTGTTGTTGAACTTTTTTAAAATTACTAAAAAAAAAAAAAAATGAAGCAGAATATTCAAAATTTTCATAGAAAAAGTATTTTCTATCCAAATTCGATAAATACAAAACTTCTCCATTCAACATAATGTCACATCCGCAGGTCGCAGCGCACGAGTTCGGTCACTCACTAGGGTTGTCCCACAGTGATGTGCGCTCAGCACTCATGGCTCCCTTCTACAGAGGATACGACCCTGCCTTCCAGCTCGACCAGGATGACATCCAAGGAATTCAGGTAAATACTGATTAATTTAAGGAGTTAGTCGTATCACAATAAAGATTCGATTTTTACACATTTTGTGTTGTTTTTTCTAGTAATGATTACTCAAAGACAGGGCGCTATTTCACTACCCCGCATCGATCTTGACAACTTTCGAAGCATGGTTATCCAGCAGTTCCAGCTGACCTGCCATCTCCAACATAGCACTTATCTCTACTTCCAAAAAGGCTAGAACAACGAAGAAAAACAGTCTTCTCTCAAATCAAAACACATAAATGACATTTCCTTACATCCCCAGGCTCTATACGGTCACAAGTCGCAGACAGACATCGGTGGCCCGGTGCCTGCCGCGCCCTCTGTGCCCCGCGCAACTACGCAGCAACCTTCACTCGAGGACCCCGCCCTCTGTGGCGACCCTAAGTTCGACACCATCTTCAATTCTGCGGACGGCGGCACTTTCGTATTCAAAGGTATGGAAATTTGGCGCGGTGTCCGAAGTTTCTGGTGTAGAAGATTGATTGATTGATTGTCCTTTATATCAGCCAACGAAGATATGTTTTGGGGACATAATTGCTTCGTCACCATCTTAACTTTTTCGATAAAATCATAAGGAATCTGCGCAAGTTCCTTTTAAGATAGATAACCTTTGATAGACAGGACCGTCAATAATTGTTTGAGTGAACTCTTGCTTGCCTGTTTGATGATGATGGTCGATGGATGAAGAGCAGTCGTATAAGACAATCCAAGTCCAGACCAAACGAAACTACCACCACTTTTGTGGGTTCGGCGTTTCTACAAAAGATTATCTAACCAAACCTTCTTCGTTTCCAGGCGAGCACTACTGGCGACTCACAGAAGACGGCGTCGCGTCCGGCTACCCGCGCCTTATCTCCCGCGCATGGCCCGGTCTGCCTGGAAACATTGACGCGGCTTTCACCTACAAGAACGGCAAGACGTACTTCTTCAAAGGATCCAAGTACTGGAGGTACAACGGACAGAAGGTCGACGGAGATTATCCTAAAGACATCAGTGAAGGTAGACTTTTGTTTTATTATTAGTCAGAAATTATGGGATCCAAAATCTTGGGATGATGTTGCAAGTTGTACGGGATCGTTCGATAAAATACGTGCACGAATTTGAAGTGCGGGGTAGGGTAGTATTTGTTGGCGATAATTATCCCTTTCAGTTTTAAAATAAACATCATCTTAAATACAGAAGTCAGCTAATATAATATATAAATGTTTGGTCCAGGTTTCACCGGTATTCCAGACAACATTGACGCTGCTCTGGTCTGGTCAGGCAATGGCAAGATCTACTTCTACAAAGGCTCGAAGTTCTGGCGCTTCGACCCATCGCAGAGGCCACCCGTCAAGCTCACCTACCCTAAGCCTCTCTCCAACTGGGAAGGCATCCCTGACGGCATTAATGCTGCACTACAGTATACTAACGGTTACACGTACTTCTTCAAGGGAGGATCGTACTGGCGGTTTAATGATAGAACTTTCAGTGTAAGTACCTATCTCATTGCTTTGAAATCCTATCAAACTTATTTCTAATAGGAGGTGCTGCTCGAAACCAGCTGAGCTCGGTGCCCTATCTTTCTAGATATGGCAATGAAATTTTTACGCTAGTAAAAAGGATTGCCACAGTTGAACACGGATTGGTAATGGCAGTTTATTTAATTTGCCCTTACCACATATGAGCACGTTACTATCCATCCATTTGATAACAGCTGCAATTTTTCATGTACTTACTCATAAAATACATGTTATGAATGTTCAGGTGGACTCAGACAACCCAGCGTTCCCGCGGTCGACAGCATTCTGGTGGCTCGGCTGCAGTAGCGCGCCGCGCGGCACCGTGGGAGGTAACGCGCGCCTGTCCGACAACACTGAAGGCGACGACGACGTCGGAGACATTCTGTTCGACGCAGGTAGGCGGACACCCAGACCGCGCGACGTCACAACGTGACCAATGACGCTCTGACAAGTTGATGTGACGAAAACATAGTGTGACAAACGACGATGATAACTTTCAAAGTTTGCCCCAGACAAAAAGCACATTCGGTGCGAATCACTAAAATCTTCCAAAGGAACCTGGTTCTGAAGAAAAACTGGTTCTGTTTGTCTTTAATGGTAGCTGAAAGACTTTAAACCCGAATGAAATCAGTTACACAAAATTCTTATTTTCTTGATTCGTGCTCTCACAACAAAAGACTTCAACGCGGATTCAATGCATGTTGCCATTGTATGTACTGTCCGATGCGTTTTGATGCATCAAGTTTTCAGCTTTTAGATCCTTTATCTACTTATCCATTAAATTTGATGAACTGAACCAAAACAGATACCTATACTACTTAATACTTTATTTTTTAATGTGAATACACCTAAATACACGCAATGATGCCGCGTGGGAGTGACTTGACTAATTTCCTTCTTTCAACATTGCTGTTTTTAACTAAGGTAATAAAAAATGCTTTATTTCAATCTGAAACAGCCCCTAGAAGGGTTTATATTGACCTTAATTTAAAAAAAAATCCCTGTCTGTGATAAAGAGGGCTGATCAACTCATTAATAAATGACAGTAGGGACGACCCACTCGTCGACTCCACTGTTCCATGTTTGCTCTTGTGTCTATGTGGATGTTTGTCTATTAGTTCTTTTGTAAATCTTCTCGTAAACCTGTTGTCCAATAATGATTGTATGTTGTTATAGAACCAACTGAATTGTTAATCAATACCTACTTCTTTATTGATTTTGTTACAATTTAATCGTTGTATTTTCTGATAACCTTCTACGTTAATTTCGGTTACGGTTTTCATGTATTAACTCAATAACAAAAAAATATTTTTCATTTACTAATCGATTTACTACGTAGAAACTAACTAAATTTCAGCTTTATTAACAGCTAATTTGTTTTATGAAAAGCAACTAACCCTGGTACTGTGTGAATTAATCCAGTCAGCTTAGTCTCCTCTCCTACTAATAAAAATGAGCATATTGCTTAAGATGACCTCAACATAACTAATACTGAGAGGTGCCAGGTGAGGTGTTGCCTGTGTGGTGGCTTGTTGAATGAGTGGAGTGGCTGACGGTGGCCGGTCTTCGACCTCGACGACTTCGCGGTTTCTGGGCGCATCCGAACCTACCTGCTGTTATCAAAAACTGTGGCAAGCTCGCAAAAACAAAACAAAACTAAACTATCAATCTTTGCATCTGCGAGTAGTTTGCCGCAGTTTTCACAACGCAGTCGAATTATGCAATGTTTTCGATGAAAAAATATAATTTAGTCTCACTTTGCAATGCAAGCACAGTTAATAATTATTAGCACTAGCACCGAATCAGTAAACCAGTTGTTAAAAGATTTTAATACACTTTTTATAATGGAAATGTATTTGCCGAATCGATCAGGGTAATAAGGGAGGAAATAGCCATCAGTTTTCCACGATTTCAGATATTAAGCATTAAAATAGCCCGTAATTATTAATTTTAACTTCGAGCTATTTAAAAGTCATTTAATCATATTTAACAAAATAATGTGTTCGTCGATCCGGCAAATAAGGAATACCAAACTTGTGTTGATTAAAGTTTCACTATTTTTGTTCAGTGTTTGCACCTAAATTTTAAATGTGTCAGTTTTTAATCACTTAGTTATAACGTATCAACAACAATCAGTCACCGTGTTGTAATATCATAAAAAATATCGGTGGCTGGGGCGTGTTCACGTGTCCATGTGTGTGTGTTTTGTTTCTAGGTGTAAAATCATCCGCTCCCAGATCATTCTTCTGGTTCAGGAAATAGCCTCGGTGGAGTGTTCCTGAATATTGTACATAGAAAAATTACATAAAGAACAAAGACTCAATTAGTTACATACAATATAAGAATACCAGTGAGATTATAGAACATAAGCGGTGATTTTAGTACCGGCGAGCTTGTCGCGCGCTGTCTGTACGTTACTTTACATTTCACTTGCATGTTTAGCATGGTAGTTAGTGCTTGCATGCGGTGGAGGCAATCACGCCAGCTTATACAGCTTTGTATATTACAATAACGCTTTGCTTACTCATACTTACTTTATTTATAACTCATCTACGCTCCTAGGTAGATAAACCTTTAGACAGCCAGGCTGCCTAGCAGACTAGTCAGCTATTTTATCATTAGACGGTCCTCAGCTGCCTACACCTTGTCTACCTAAGAAAGTATAGTCTTGTTATCATTTCGGGATCTAGGTTATCTTTTACTGTGGTTTAAGAGCTAACTTTGTAATGAGTACTATTAGTTTGAACACGGATTTAGATTTCTCACGAAAATGGTGATAGGGTGATAAATAATATAGCAAAATCTTAACATAAAAAAATCGATTTCCAGGAGTGTCCAAGCATAAAATAAACGTAGTCGTGTTGAACATTTAATAAAGCATTGCAGCATTTGTTTTCGTCACTTCGGCGAAGATCAGTATCAGTGTAAGATAAAGTTTTTGAACCACATTCTGCAGATTAAAGCACGTTTGATTTGGTTTTTAGCACTTTCGAGAGACGATACCAACATTAGTTTAACAGGGACTTTAAATTGATACTGTCACCTTCTTTTTCAAATCAAATCAAATCATTTCAGATAAATATCCATAGATAAATTTTTCATGTCATAATACAAAATAAAATAAAATCACAAACTTATAGAATTAAAATTAAGATCAAAATTAAAAATTATAAAAACAAAATTAAGATCAGAAATTAAAAATTAAAAACAAAAATTTAAAAAACAAAATTATCATAAAAGTAAAAATTAAAATTAAAAAATTATACACATATTATTTTACATTACATAATAAACGCAGGCGCTGGCATGCAGCTGCAGCCAGCTCCGCAAAAAAGGCGGGCGAGGCGGCTTTTTGATACAAAATGTAAGGGATGGCATGAATTTAAAGTCTCCGTTAAACTAATGTTGGTTTCTCGCAACTCAACGTGCAATCACTGATTTTAGAATAATAACTCAAGATATAACAAATGGCTAACTACTGTGAAATATATATTTTCGACTGATTTGTCGGTGAAGATTGTGTACAACAGCTAATTATTTATCTGTTGTTATTGTTGAATAGGTACATATGTAAAATACTGGCATTAAAAAAATCCATGGTTCCCTAAGTATATACGTCATACAGATACAAATAATTATAACACTTGCATGAAGAATGAACACTGATTGTAATTAGGTATGATTATTGACATAAAAGTTCTTGTTCATTTTTAATAGATTAGTTTTGTGACTAACACAAGCGTGAAGCATGAATCTGACTCACTGTTACACAGTGAGTTAATAATTTAACAACAAAGTAGATTTATTTGATAATAAAAAATACGGTAGTCAACTAAATGTTGAAATTAGTGGTAAAATTAACTAAACGGTTCCTGGATGGGAAACTTTTCGAACGGAGCCTTCTAAAATACTTTGAATAGCAGTAGAAATAATGCATGTCTATAGCCAAGTTTAAGGTGCGATTCGTCTAACTTGCATACCTATATAAACATAATACTATTCATGAAATCGTACACACTTTTTGGAGTGACTTTCGTTTAAAACTCACAATTGTTAAATAGTCAAATTACAAGTCTATTATGACTTTTAATTTGACTATTTTTTTTTACCAAATTACTATTGTCATGTGGTTTTCAAATTATATGCCACTATTGTGTCCAGGGAGCCTAAAATGGACGCTTTGGCAGAATCATGCGTGCAATTCATACAGCCCGCAATTCATCTGTTTGACAGCTGCTATTTGACATTAGACTTCACTATATTAATTCTTAATTTGTGGACCATTTTACGAAACTCCTTACGCAACTGTCAAACAGATGAATTGCGGGATATGAATTGTACGCAGATCATATTATGATTCTGCGAAAGCGTCCATTTTAGGCCCCCTTAACAACGCTATTAACTATAAATGGTAATTGGCATCTTTAATTCAAAAATACAGCGTTCAGATTTCGCGAATAGTGTACTGTAGCTATGTGGACTGAGACACGAAAGCATCAACAAAAAAACCATGTAAATAGTATGGTGTAGTAGTTAGCAGTAGTTGCACATATTAGTGGTACCGGTGTCGGGGAACTAAAGTAATGTTGCTAAAGGCAAGTTGATGTTTCAGTGGTGAGCGTTCAGTCTTCAGGCGCTAGACTGTAACATGAGGTTCACTCGCGGCCCCGAGCCGCGTCCTTTAATAGGAGGTTTTCACCACCTCCGCCGCGTCTTCAATCATCCGCATCTGTAGGTTTATTTTAATTTCATTTTGATTTTGTACTGTCAACTCCATTTCTTCTTTTGATTTACTATAATGAATGGTTATAGTTTTCAAACCCACGAACGCGCAGTCTATAGTTTAAAATGCTATGATAAACGAGCAATCGTGAAGTACAACAATATAGTACCATTTGCTGATCATCTTATTAGGACATTTTTTGTACCTACCTTTTTCAAATATTAGAAAAATGGAGTTGTCAATATCAGATATTCGCACATTTTACATTTTGTGTAATCGTTTTGTTATGCATACAATGTCCTAATGCACATATTTATTAAGTTGTCACTTTATGTAAGATTGGTAAACCTCACAGTGCACAATAGCACGACAGCATGATCTAATGTGGGGATGTCCACTTGTGTCTTGTCCCAGACAGTCCAAAGTAGGGATGAATCAGTTTATTCTTTAAGTTACCCAAGGATAATTATTTTGTATTCATTTGGCCATAAAAGAAGTGGTTTGCAAGGATTAACAAAAAAATGCTGCCTGAATTAATAAAATAGACTAGATTCATCCCTTCATGGTCAAGTGAAGAAGAAAAGTGGACGTTTCCATAAAATGTCATAGTTCGTGTTAGGAATAAAATTTTGTGTATACAGATGGGTCGGATTCTGGCGACAACCGCGGGTACAGCGGTGCGAGCACTCGCGGCCTGCTGACGCCGCTGTCGCTGGCAGCGCTGGCGACGCTAGTGGTGCTGGTGACGCAGGCGCTGCACCCGCGCGCCTAGCGCCCTCCAGCCCCCTGGCCCTCGGCCCCCTGGCCTCTGGCCCTCGGCCCCTGCCCGCGCCGCGCGGACAGCGGCACTGACTGTGATGTGTGCTGTGTGTCTGGACGCGTTCGGTATATTGTGTATAGCGAATGCACTGCTGTGATGACGAGTGCGCCTTTTTTTATACTGCGAGAACGATAATTTAATGCGAAGTCATAGTTTTTATACTTAAGATAAATAGATGATGTAAGCTCGTGTGTGATATTGACGTAAGCGACGATTTTTATATTAAAATATTTAAAGTGACCATATTTCTGCTTTTTATTTTAAACCTTAACAACCCAGGGAGAAATAAGACTCGCGTTTGTATTTTTAATCGGTTTATTTAACGTTTTTCTGTTTTCCCAATAATTCTTCTTAAGTTATTAATTACAGTTTTATTAAATATGACAATATTTTTCGTTTTTATTCCATTTTCATAAACGCATTTTTTTAATAAACATCTTCACAATTCATCATAACACGGTCGTGCGACCTACTGTCTCAATCGTTCTAAACTCTTAGGAAAATGCAAATAATATTAAATTTCAAAATCTGTCTACGATTATTCGAACGTGATTAATCTTACTTCGAGTGTCGAACGATGTCTACATGCGACGGTGGCGCGGCCCACGACGGACTACGCGGCTGCTACGCCACGCCTACGGCGTAGGCGGGCGTAGCGGCCGGGAGTGGCGGCCGCCGCCACCCGCTAGCCCTCGTCGCACACTAACAGTTTATAATCATTTAGAAGGCGTAACATAAGACTTATTACACGATCACTACTCGAGAAACACCTACAAACACATCCTAGATCATATCAATATATCTGAGCCCGCGTGTGAGAGAAGGCGCGCGACGAGCCCGCGCCCGCGCTGCGCGCCGCGCTCGCCCTCGACGTGCTTACCCTTGTTATCATGAGTTAAGATTTTATTCTACACTACCTTTCTCACTATGAATTAGGCAATTTAATGATATTATTTATAGAGATTAAAATTATGTTTAAGCAGTCCTGATGACAGATCGACAATTATTTTAATGTACTTTTCATCAACAGTGCAATCCTAACTACATAGTTTATCAAAACGATATTTAACATAAACATTCAACTTCAGTATATCATGTGATTTTTAAAGTCCTCATAATCATACATATATTTATATGATCTAGAACTTATCAGGAATAAATGAGACCGATGCGATTCTGTACAGAATACGTTAGAACTAAAAACGAACACGCAACCACACGTTCAGTGTAAACAGTACAAAACGTACTTAAAGTGTAACTAAACGGTACAGTCAGATGAACGGCTACAAGTCTCACCTAGAGCCAACGTAACGCTATCAAATTAACACAAAACATTTACTTTTAATGGAAATAACACTAATGACATTCATTATATTTATACTAATTTATGAACAGACCCTTCCATGAAACAAATAAGTAGATAGATCGCAGGCATTTTAACCTTCGTAACTCCCAGCAGCACAAGATTCGTCTACATTCCTAAACATGTATTAAATACAGACTTGTGACGTAACAATTTGGTGCTAGTACACGAGTTGACAGTTATTTTTGAAACTATTTATTTTGCTACTGAAAATAATTAATTTTAAATCACAAATATTTAATTTGCTTCAAAGGTTTTGCAGACCGACGGGTACTTAAAATATTTATGAATGAATAGATAATAATTCAATCATTCTTGTTTGAATACTTTCTGTTTTGCCTGAATGATATTCTTACTTTACAATGCGATAATTAACTTCAAGCGATTCCTAAATTCGTGAGTTAACTTAAAGTCTACCTTGTCAAAGTATTGTGACGAACTTACTTGGACAAGTACACAAAATTATGAAACAGTATTATACAATGTTAACTACCTCCCGCGGGTAAAAGACGAGTTGTTATTTGCCAGAGCTTTTGTTTGAAAACGAAATGGACAAATTTTATTAATATAGATATAAGAAAATAAATAATATTTTATTAATATAAAATGTTTGGGGCTGGAAACTTACCTATATTAATTTAATCGACATTGCACTTTCACAAAGTACAATTTTAGTATAAAATCTCGTTTATTTGGGAAAATATTAAACTTCAATTAACTTGTTTAAGATATTTCGCTCAAAATTCCCTCCACCATTATAACTAAGTCTATCTACTAGCTGCTTGCCATTCCTATGCCTCGGATGCTAAAATCCACAAAAGTAATTGACTTCCTGCATGTCATTAAGTGATGTTATCTGCCTACCCGTGTACCTTATAATCTGCCAGGATAATATATTTTATACAGGGTTATTTTTAAAACGTCAATAACCTCTTAAGGGTTTATGTACTCATCGTTATGAACAACTTTTACTATGGGACCAAAACTGAAATCGGGAAAAAAAAACCAGTTGTTCCCTACATTTATGTTCGTATAATTGGTTAAAATGTAGGGAACAGCTGGTTTTTTTCGCCATTTCAAGTTTGTTCCCATAGTAAAAGTTGTTCATAATGATGAGTACAATGACCCCTTTAGAGGTTATTGACGATTTAAAAATAACCCTGTATATTATTTAACTGTATAATTATTTTCCTAAAATGACTCAGATTTATCTACATATTTGTATTATAACCAAACTGGATTTATTTAAATAATAAAAGTAACATTACCCAACGATTTTAATTCAGAAAATGTACTCTAAAGAGAAACTTTCGGGGTTGAAACATGAATCGCTTACCTATGAACCTTCAGTTTAAAATAACGTACAAATTGTTAAATCTATTTAAATGTATTATGTATTGATACACTATAACTTCATAAGACTTGATACATTTTCAAATGTGTCTTAATTTACTTAACTCCTGCCTAAACAATTGAAGGCCATATCGTATCGTGTTACTTGTAGTCGGTAACCGTAACGTTACTCGATTTCAATCACAATACTTCTTTTGAGGATTCGCACAATATCAGAGTGACAACACAAATAAAAACGTCCATTATTTCATAATTTTCCGTATTTTTATGTCCGATGCTTACTATAAAACACAGACACTCAAAAATCCGCATATTTTTCGACATTATTTTACTGCACTTAATACAAATGAAATCGATAATATGCATTACAAAATCTTCAAACGTGAATCATATTCGTTGTTTCTTAAGTTTCGGATGTGGTATTACAATAAATATAAACACGATAGATAACCCTTGGGGATGACTCTTAACCCTTGAGTTATAAGTAGAGATTGGATATTCGGATGCATATTCACCTAAAGTTTGAGAGTTGACTAGTATGGAGTGCGCTTCGGTACGGGAAAAGTGTCGGGTTCCAGGACTGACAAGTTTTTAAGAACTACTCTTTTGTACTGTGTATCCCCGAATAAATATATTTCATTTTAGAATAATAGGTTTTAAAGAAATATTAATAGTGTTCTTTAAACGTGTTATATATTCCACAAAATTATTGCCTAGTTCTAAATAGATAAGAAATATTTGTTTTACTTAGGAATACAAAATTGTATACCTACACACTGTTATTAATGAAACCCCGCGATCCCGGAATAAAAATATATTTTAAGAAGCCGTTTCCATACTTTGTATCTTTTGCCGGGGAAAAAACGTACTTAAGGTAAATATGCATCCGAATATCCGATCTCTAGTTATAAGGCTAGAGTAATACTTCGATTACGCTCCAATGATTTTTAATATTTAGTTTAGTTTATCCAAACCAGAAACTCCACTGTGTTAAGTAATTATTAAAACACGCTTTACATAAAAGTTCCATATTTAATCATTTATTTTAATACCACAGCTGAGCCACATCTTACTTTTAATACCCCTAAGCATAGTGACAGCTACTGGCAGTCATCGAAAATAATAATCATAAGTTATATAAAATATTTTAACATCACCATTTCGGAAACATTTCATCGAACGAACATCATTACATATGTATTAGTACTTCTCAGTACTGACTGAATATAACATCGTTATATGAAATCAAGTACATATCACAGCAATTGAAAAAATGTAGAACGTTCCGTACATTGATTTGTTTATTACGTACAATGTCGTGGATAACTGTTGAAAATGTAAAGGCTACAATTTGGTGTTTTGCTTACATATTACACTATATGTACTTTTGAGAATAATAATGTACGTAAATACACATTTAAAATGCTTAATCATCGATGGACGACCCCGAAAGCCTATATTTCTGTTTGTTTTGTGCGTGTGTGTGACAGTCAACTGAGTTGCCGCGCAACCTAAGGTGAGGGACTTAAAAATATATAGAACAGTACAACTAGTTAATTCCTGATTATCGAATAATTTACATTGAAATGGACTTGAGGTAAGGTTCGCTGCCTCACCGCGAGGGGCGGCAGCGAGCGCTGGAAGTCTGGAACTGACAAACGAGCACTGAGTGGAGTACAACGGAACGTCAGCAAGAGAACCACGATATGGCGGACAAACGAACGAGACCTCGGTAGCAGACGGAGCATGGGAGTTCCTACGTTCATTATTTCCTAATCTTTACTTTCCAGTTACATTTTACAGCTAAATACATACGTTTTCGTACACTGCTTTACATCAGCTTGTCGTCATATTATTTGTGCGTTAAACATTTACACTTTATTTATGTACATCAAAACATACGTATATTATTTCAAAACATAATCACCAAACGTTTAACGAAATATTAAGAATACACCAGTTACACTAAACCTAGAGAGAATGGCACGTTGTGTGTGTTCGCGTGCGAGAGTGCGTGTGTGTGTAGTCGGTGACCATTTGTGTGTGCACCGATCGTCACCGCTCGTCTTACGTCACGGGCGTTAGTATGAAGATCTTCTTTGAATTATTGGTGATTCGATGTCTGCATAAAAATGATTTCGGAAACAGGTGGAAACTTCTATAAACTCATATTATTCGTTGCGCTCGTGTGTTGTTTATTGGGTATAGTATGTATATTTGAGAAATAACATGTATCGTATTATATTTGTAGCAAATTGTCAACATTCCTTGCAGGGCTGTGGTGGGGTGATTGTCGTTATCGAACAGATGACAAATCAAAGTCATCCGAACCGAACTCCTCTCTTTTGGTCTTTCACTATCTACTCTAATAAAGTGAACGAGTGAAGACATCGATAGTGTAGAGTGGCAACACTCACAAGAAGAAATGCACGGTCAATGTGTAAGTTTTAACGAGTGCTCGAAATTGATCCAATTAATTATGTTCTAGTAATTCATTTTCTATTACTAAATTTTAGACATTTTGATAATTTAATTTATATATAGATAGATACACGTAGATACCGTGAAAGAGCGCCTACGCAGTAGGGCAACGATCAACTCGCAAAATGTTGCTGTTTATTTGAATAAATTTATGTGCATAAAGACCTGACTCTCTGAAATGAATTTACCAGAAACTTTCTCTATTAAGATATTCTAGTTAGATTCTTAGATTTAATATGAAATTAAAAGTTATTTATATTTGTGAATTTAACAAACAATATTAATTTTCGACATGAACTTCAATTTAAGTGTTACAATATCTGTAGTCAATTAATTGCAAACAATCGATCTCAAACTTTTTATTGTTAACATCTCTCGAACTCTAATACCTACTATAAACTCTCTTGAAGAGACTAACACTATGATTTTCAACATTTTACTTTCAACTGCGGTTACCAAATGTAATGACGATGCGATGGAGAGACTATACTACCCTTCCCTGTCACAGCGTTAACGAGATGAAGGCAATACAACGAGTGACAAACCGATGCATTTAGCTAAACTAAACGGGTAGGTGCATTCAGTTATGTAGTGCGAATGTCTGACGCGGATCCATGCGAGTTCAGTGACAGCACAGCTATGAGGCGCAGGACGCGTTCACTTCAGAGTGAAGGCACTGAGGAGCACGAGCGAACAACGTACTCGACGGAAATAATAACGACTCACTGATCTATTGTCACGACTTGCTCACACTTTCTAATACTCCTAGTCTATATAGTGAACTCTTTACTGAAGGGATATTAAACTTGAAAATACTATGAAAATAGTTGATAAGCTTGTAGACGAAGTTTTGTAAACGTCGAGTGATATGAGTGTGGAGGCATCAGTACAGCGAGACTGCAGGAAGTACCGCGAGGCTGCCCGCGTGCATCACACAGACAGACAAACAGATCAGCTCATATTGAAGTTGACACAAACCAAGTCTTAAGAAGCGTTAATAGACCTTTAGCACCTTCGGTGACGACGATTAAGTATGGGAGTGGAAACAACAAACCGTTTTGACATAATATGTACATACGATAAAAACGTAAAAAATAACTTACTTAATATTATTATCATTTATTTGAATACAACAACTACATGCCTTCCGAGGGCAATATTCTCAACAAATGTTCATTCAATAAAGTCTTAATAACCATTAAATTATGTTTTTCATCACATAATGTTTAACGATACTCTTCTAATATTCTTCAAAAATAAAACAAAACTAACAAATGTTGTTATCTATAAATGTTGAAACAACAATACGATGAGGGTCATTTTACCATTATCAATAGTCGACACGATATACATATACAATAATATATATTAAAAATCAATTCATATAAAAATCATTTTGAACCATTCTGTATTACCAAAATGTTAGATCATAAGACGGAATATATTGCATATAACTTTCATTATATGCATTATTCATAATATTTTACTTCTTACAAAACAACAACTACTTTATTAATCCTATATTATTTCATTTATACATAATCATGTAATCACTATTAATTAGGCGTTGACGTGCGAACGGGCGGGTGTCGCCGACGTCGCGGCGGCAGCGGCGGCTGCAGGCGCTCCGTGGAGACTCGGCGGTGTGAGCTAGGCTGTGCTGTGCTAGACCCGCGCTGCCACCGGGACCTCGACCTCGCACCCGCTGCACTAGTGCAACATTACAAAAATAACTCTCTAAGAAACCATCCTCCAGTACGAGTATACCTACCTATTGTCACATGTTCAAAAGAGTAGAGTTCTCTCGTCCGGATCGTGTTCCCGAAACTTGTCGCGTTAACTTTGTGCGTCGGAGGGTACAAACTAAGGTACGGTAAGAGATCCCAGACGTGAGGCCTACTCTTTATCCCACGGTGAATGAGAATGCTGAGAATCTCAACATGTCAAAGCTTGCGATTATGGCGCGTATGTAATAATAAGTATTTTATTGCATCAGGTGTCTGGCCTACATAATAATGTAGTATAAAAGTATCATCACACGATACCTAACACAAAGTACGCTTCGTACATTTGTACCTATGTATGTACATTGTTTGAAACTTCATGAGCGACCTTTATTGAGTTATGCTTCTTAACAATTTCGTGTAAAATATTTCTTTTATTTATGGAGGTACACAAACTAGATCAGCATTCAGAACTGAAACTGTGTGGCTTATGAACAATGTAACTGTAAAACACTATGTAAAATATACGCAACATCTTCGCTCAACGCAAAACATGTATCTTTGTTTACAAATCGTGCCAAAAATATTAACATATTGTCCGGAACATCGGCAAACAGCGCTTACGAGGTAAATGCATAAATTAATTAATGAGTGAACATTTGGTGTTTCCATGTTTCGGGTGTAACCAACGAGCGGACACAAATAACTGAGAGTGTATGTAGCGGGCGGCAGCGGTGCGGCGGCGCGCGCTCCGCCGCCGCGGCTCGCGTCCCCCGTCGGTCTCCTAACCGCACGCTTTTTATTATTATAAGTTCTGCACTAACAGAGGTTCTGATCGCTGGCCGGCGATCGTGGGACGCGCGGGTGCGACGCACGTGAACGTAAAACTATAACCTCGAATCGCGCACTTTCACTAAACGTGTGGGGGCGGTCCAGTGGGTCCGTGCGAGCGCGGCCAGGCCGAGCAGCAGCAGCGCAAGAAGGGCGCGCGGGGGCGGTGGCCGGGGGGTGCCGGCGCCGGTTGCCGCGTATGGCACGGAGCAACCGGCGCCGCGCTCCTCCACCGGCGGGCAGCGCTCGGGGTCCGGCCGCACCGTCTCGCTCAGCCGCAGCTCGCACCGGTAGCATAGCCTCCCCTCGCAATACCAGTAGCAGCACTCGTCCCGACCGTAGTTGGACTTGTTCGCCTGCGCACCCGTCTCCGGGATGCGCGGGTCTGAAATCAGTCGTCACAGTATATTAGACGAACCGCTATCATGCTATACACAAATTATACATTTTACAATAAATGGATTGGTGTACAATTGGATTATCACCGTTTAGAACGGGTGAAAAAAGACGCTTAACGAAGCCGAGAGTCACTTGTTCTTCCGGTCATTGTGATGAAGCCTAAAGCCTGGGAACCTTTTGGTTACGGAGATATTAAAGGTCAAGGTTACAACTTTTTATGACGTTTTTTTATGAAAACCAGTTTTAAATTATATAAATACTCCATACACAAGTTATGGTGCGTCAACCGCGAATATTCACACTAAAAATAAAAGTCGTACCAGCAATATTTTTTTTTATAAAGTTACATAGTTTGATGTACAAAATGCGTAGATGACAGCTTCGTGATGGGTCTTTTTACAGTCTGCATAATCGTGTTTACGAGTAGTTCACAAGTAGACCAATAAATGAACTTAGAATCGCAAACTGATGCCAGAATTTAAAGTGGAAGGAAAGTTAAAACGAAAAGTGCAAAGCAACAATTGTTCAGAGACAAAGACTTCAACGAGCACAAAGAAAATAAAGTAGCATGCAACTCGCCAGAGGTGGTGTTTGCTTTGTGCTCTATCGTTTTGAACTGTGGCCAAGCCATAGCGGAAGGCTAATTGCGCCTAATCTTGAAATCCGTTGATCATTCAACGTATTTAAGTGTGCAGAATGCTCGTGATTTCATAAAAATATCCTGAGGCTAACCATTATTTTATGTTAATAACTGTTACGTCACCGAATACCAAAATGTTATCACATTCATATATCTCGTAAGCGGATTCCAATTACTAATATAGGTACCTATTTCTGTAGCCAAAAATGAATAATAAACAATATAAACCAAAGAAAAAATGGAAAACTTAAGAATTAATTAGTGTCAGTTTTGAGGTCTTCGCAAGTCAAATGAAGCTGACACCTACCACATCCATTTTTGGACTGTATGTACAACATTTACAATACTTACTTGCATAACGTAGATATCTGCAAGGGTTTGTTTTTGAGTGTAACATATGTTCATAAACGATTTTTGTTTTTTCAATACAAATGATTTGAATTTTTATGTCAACTTTTATGGTAATTTGTAAATTAAAGTAATAAGGTATATTAAGTGTGCCTTTTAGATATATAACTATGAATCTCAAGCAAGTAGTACCCTGAAAGTAGTTAAAGCAAACTGGATTGACATTAGGCTGACGTCTTCGACTATTTGCGGCTGCGACTTACGAGTTGAAGGTCGGGCGTTAGAACCCAAGCAGGCACTTTACTTTGTGTAAATTATTTCATCACATCTGCTCTCAAAACGGTGAAGGATAACCTCGTGAGGAAACCGGCATGTCCTAGAACCAAAAATTCGAAGACATGCGACATCAACTCGCACTGGGCCCGCGTGGTGGATTATGGCCCACACCCTCTCCCAGAGAGGAGACTTGTGTCCCAGCAGTGGGAACATTATGGGCTAATTATGCTTATGCTTATGCTTCGACTATTTGGGTTGTGAAGTTTGAACTGCAGTCGGAAAATAATGGAAACTCACCGAGACATAGGAACGTAGGCTCGCCGGCGTACTGTGTGGGGTATGCGGGCGCGCGATCCGCCGGCAGGAAGTAGGGGCAGTGTTGCTCGACGAGCTGGCAGACGGAAAGGCAAGGCTTGAGGCGGACGATGGGCCGGCCGGGCCCGGCGGCGGCGGCGCGCACCCAGCGACCCACCACGCCGCCCGCGCCGCCACGCCGCCTGTCCAGGTGTCCCACGCGCTCCAGGTGCCGCGCATGCCACCGCGCCGCGTGCTCGGCAGGCGCACGCCGCGACCTGCCCCCCTCCTCGCTGCCCTCTTCTGCCCCTTCTTCCACCCACAGTGGCACCATTGTACTGCACGCCCAACGTCGATAAGTCTCCTGAAACACAGATTCAACAAACCTTTTTGTAATTAACGTTCGAAGATTGCATTCTAAACTTTAAAAAGTCAGGTAAACGATCTGAACTTCACGACGAAACACTTTAGGCAGAAGTAAGATTTGATGTAGAATCATAAATAGTTTTACAGTGCTCCGCGACATTGATCTGCGAGCACTAAGATCTGTATAGCGATTACGAGTCGGAAGACGGAGCGGTAATCGACGATCCAATAGATGTAGAGATACGTGCAATGGGCCCGCGAGTATCAGCCTTGAATGTGACTAAACTAGGCGATGTCACTCAATGTATAGCATCGATTTTAATTATATTAGAGTCGTTTCTACGATGTCAAAGACCTAACTTCTTGTTAGAAATGTTTTCTCTACCGATCTTTACTACAGTGTTTCTGATAAATCATCAGAGGTCCAAACGTCGTCTTTCATTCAGATTTAAAACATCGCCGAAAATTGTCTTAATTTGTCAAGAGGTTAGTATCCTACTTATCTATTAAAACTTGCATCCAATGTTGTGATCAGAGGGCTAATTCACGTAATTTCATGACGCGCCGATCAAGTTGCAGTGCAGGTGCAATGAAGTTTAAGTTTGAGTGATAGCTGAATATATATAGTATCTGACAGCCGTAGAGAATAGTAGAATACGAAATGCGTTGTTTTGATCGAAACTTAATTGCAACTGCACTGCTACCGCACTTCTTTAGTTACGTGAATTAGCCTGCTGATCGTATAACGAATGAACTACTTAATAATTGAACAAAGGATCACCTTCCTTCCAATCTACATTACAATCGCTACTGTTTCTAAAGTTATAGTTAGAATCGTGCAAGCGCTCGCGGTGACAGCTACTAGCGTCACAAGACCCTTCTCACTTTTATCGTGACAGCATTTTTCATTCCCGCAGGAAATCACGCTCACTAAGCTAGTGATTAATTAGTTATCAACCCTAAGCGGTATTCACGGCGCATGTATGAAAGGTAGGCTGCAGTGTTATTGCGAAAACCTCCCCTAGTACGAGGAACAAACAGTTATCGTAAATCAAGTGAGCTTTCAGGCGCGCGTGACGATAGGACGATTAAATAGAAATATGATGTAGTAGATACAAGCAATAGGAATCGGTAGTAAATAGTGTTGCTTTAATCTAATTGGAAGCAGGTGGTGGCCCAGTGGTTACGGCCCCGACTTACGAGTTGTAGGTCGTGGGTTTGGCCAGGCAAGCGATTTACTTTGTGTATATTAATTCATCACTACTGCTCTCAAAACGGTGAAGGAAAACATTGTGAGGAAAACCGGCATGTCCTAGAACCAAACATTCGAAGACGTGTGACATCTACAAACCCGCACTGGGCCCGCGTGGTGGATCACAGCCCACTCCCTCTCGAAGAGAGGAGGCCTGTGTCCCAGTGGAAACATTATAGGCTGATTATGCAATTTAATTCTGTCAAAACATATCAAGGTACCACATGTACCTATTAGCAATATCATTCCAGAGAAAGAAATTGGTGAATTGCTCTTCGGTTTTTTGTTTCAATTTTCTTGCTTAAGGATTAAAGTTTCAGTTTTTTTTTATATAGTAGGTACCCTGTTGCCAGAACTTCCAAAATAATTATTTTTATCATTACCTACGAGAAAAACATTTGGCTAGAAGGCTGAACTTGGCAACTTTCCGGCAAAGAGTTCAATTTTAATACCAACTACATATGTTATAAACTAATTAGGTATTAGCCACATTTAAAACTTAATTAATCTCTCCTAATCGACGTAATTAAAACACAAAACACTAATGACGTTAAGTATAATGTAATACAAATATTGTGTAACCATTAACGCCCGGCATAAAGGTGTAATGTCCTCGTTGTATCGCATAATTGATGTTGCACGTTAGTCGGGGATGCCCCAATTAACACACCCCGATCGCTTAATATCCAATACAATGCCCTTTTACGACCATTCGTTCATCTGATAGCTCATTGACACTGCATTTGGCCTATAAACATTTGCCAAACGTTTTTGACGTACGCAGCAAAAATTCACTATCATGGAGCCATTTTAGAAGTTTATTTAAGTTAAAAAAAAACCGGTCAAGAGTGATTCGGACTCGCGCACCGAGGGTTCCGTACGTATATATATGATGTTGATGATTTCCGAAAAACTTTTTTTACATTTTTCATCAAAAGTCGGAAAAAATGCTGCCTAAAAAATAAAAAAAATGTTTGAGAATGTGCAAACAGCATTCTTTCATATGATACCCCACATGCCCTAGTAGCCCCACTTAAAATTTTTAAGACCCCCTCTCAGTATCTTTTGCAAAAAAGGTATATTTTTTTAAGTTTCTTTCTTGTTTGCAAAATAGTTGGGCAAACGTCATCTAAAACTATTCTAAATTTCAAGTCGATAGCATTAGTAGTTCTTGAGATATCCAGGTGTGACAGACAGACTTAGTCTCACCATAAAGGTTCCTTTTTACCATTTTGCTACGGAACCCTAATGTAACGATTATTTTGCGTTGCTTCTTTGTGTTTGAATCGAATACAGCAGAGTTATCCGAAGTAGTCAGCTATTACCAAAATTAGGCAGCAGTAACTTGCATATCACGCAACTACTTCCATTATAAATAAAGTGGTTGCGTGTTCATAACCAGTTTGCTTCGGTCACGCTTGGCTTTAGCAATATGCCATAAGTGGGCTAAAAATGGTTTTAACTTAAACCTTTTTAAAACGATTTCTTCAAAAAATAACTCAATATCACATAGCTACAACAATAGAATCACTCACTATCCGCTGCGTATCCCGGGAGGTACATCATAATAATATTTTCTAATCACGTAATGTTGGCTGTTGCGGCGCGCGGTGTGCCCGGGTGTCTAACAAATCAGAACAAATGAACATCATGTCAAGCAACGTCGTCTCAGCGGGCGTCGGTACCCCGATCCAGCGCCGCGGGGCTGAGGGGGGGCAGGCGGGGGGGACGTGCCTCCAACCCTATATCCAATCAATCATAGAGTGGGCGCGATGTGTCGCTCGATAACCGCATCCATGTGTGCTTTCTGTTTATACTATTTATTACCTTTAAAGAAGCCAGGACCAAACTAACGGTGACTTTCTTGTGTCAATAAATTGATAGTTGTGTATTCACTTCCTGTGAAGCGGTTTTATTTTTGTTTGTGTGTACGAAATTTACGATACGGTTACGTTTGGGAAACTTTCCGTAAAGTAAGAAAAAATAACATTTTCCTGTTCTTGCGTTTACAGTAGCTGCTATGAAATGCTACGAAATTTGACAATTTATTCAAGAACAACTTAATTTAGAAAGAAAGATCGTTACCAGGTATAAGGCAATAATTATTAAGCTTAGATACCTACATATTATAATATGATAAATCTTGACACCCTGTACCTACGAGATAAGTTACTGAGTTGGTGCTACGAAAGGCTACGAAGTGCTACGCGATTTGACAATTTATTAAAAACTTCTTAAATCAAAAGATTGGTTGTGTTCATAGTTGACATTAATTTTAAAGCATAGATACGATATAATAATATGGTAAATCTTTTCGTCCTAAGCTGTATAAGTGACAGAGTTGGAGCTATGGAATGCTACGACGTGCTACGCGATATGACGATTTTATTCAAGTTGAAATATTCCACATTTTCTATCACTAATGTTAAAGCTTAGCATACGATATAGTGCGCTATTATAATTCTATAGTTTATATGTTTATAAATTAGTTAAAAAATTACACGTTGTGGACGTTTGGCGCCACTTGTGCAGGATTTCGAAAGAGTAACAGCGAAGTTTGATGATACCGTCACTTTATAATGTAGACGTACACGTTATAACCTTATTGCAGACGGTTTGAAAGCATCTTCCTTTATTTCCATACATTTTACTTCCCTGTGTTATCGTGATGCCGATAATGTCATCACGTTACAAATTACAAAAACACATCATTCAACATCATCATCATTTCAGCCAAAAGACGTCCACTGCTGGACATAGGCCTCCCCCAAAGGAGGGAGAGGGGGAGGGTTGCCATAATCATATAATGGCAGGTGGGTTGGCGATCGCAGTATGGTGTTTCCGTGGGTGTCTTAAAAGGCGACTAAGGGACTTACTAGAGAATGGGCAGCAGCGTTCTCTATGCATTTTTAAAACCATTCTGCGATCGCCAACCCGCCTGCCAAGCGTAGCGATTATGGCAAATACCCCCCTTTTTGGGGGAGGCCTATGTCCAGCAGTGGACGTCTTTCGGCTAAAATGATGATGATGATGATGATGAGTTTTAAAGTTATTTAATAAAATTGCTAAAAATTGTCTATTCGACTCCTCCCCCCATATCTCCGAAACTACTAACCCTAAATAAAAAAAAAAATACATAACATTTCATAATATTGTGTTTTACTTATATCTGTATGTAAAACAGTACTGTATTTTTTTCCTGTAATCATACAGGAAAACCTGCCACATAGCTGACTGGCTAATATTTTACTATGGAATTATCTATTCGCTTAAATTTTACGCCCATAAGAAAGTACAAGTAGATTATTTTATTACGAAAGCATTAGCGATTAATTGCCATACGAACGTCGTACAAGTCAGTGCGGTTATTGGCCCAGTGACCACGCAAGCCGATTAACAGCCGCATCTATATTGTACACTGTAGGCCAATAGCGATGGATGACTCACTCCCTATGATAAATACATTACGTACTAATAGACAGTGTCTTGACTGTATACATAACTCGTATATTAAGATAGCGTCGACTGAAATGCTTTATCACAATTTAGGCGGTCACAGTGTTCGGTCATTCGAAATAGGGCTTTAAACTAATAGTTTCCTAAAGTAATCAGTGCTGGCCCGAGATGGGTTTTTAACGCCGGGTTAATTATAACAATTATTACTCAAGCTTTTTGTGAAAAATTTGGAACATATTTAAAAAAAAGTATCGAAATCAAATCACCTATATTGTCCTCAGAGTTATCCTGTTAACACTACACAACCCTTATAGCATAATCAAAGTCAAAGTCAAATTATTTATTTCAAATAGGCACATAAATGGCACTTTTGAACGTCAAAATTTACAAAGAAAATAGAATTGATTCTAGTCGCCCCTTCCAAAAGGTAGCTTCGTATGGAGAAGGGCAAAAAACTCCACCGCTACTCTTTTAAAATGTTTTACAATATTTTGTAGGTATAGGTACATGAATTATATAATTATATGTGAAGACCTAGACCTAGAATAAAATTACTATAAGTACCACAATAGGTAAAAATTAATAATGAAGCAATGACAGATAAATTAATTATGTGATAGATACATGCCAATCAGCCTTGAATGTTCCCACTGCTGGGACACGCCGAGATGTCACATGTCTTAGAATTTTAGGTTCTAGGACGTGCCTGTTTCCTTCACCGTTTTGAGAGTAGTGCGGATGAAATAATTTACACAAAGTAAAGCGCCTGGCAGGGTTCGAACTTACGACCACCCCTGACAGCGATGTGGTTCTATTACCATTAACTGACGTATACTTGGCACTAGCTGCCCATTAATTTTGGTGGGATTACTGATAATAAATACAATGATTATGGGCTTTAGCGACGACGTCTACTGGCGATTGATATAACTGTATTATGGACAGAACACACCACATTAATTTATTGCTTCTCTAATTAATTAGGAAAACATATTCTGAAACACATTAAATCTAGGCACGAACACTATTCTCAGAACATTCTCAATAAAAAGTTGTTTATATGAAAATTGCACAATTCTACGAAAGAAATTATGCAGAACTTAACCTCACACCAAGTTATGCAAAAACTTTACAGGTTTTACGCTTTACCGGGAATAATCAGTGTTGTTAAACTAATAGCGTGCACTTTGAGCTTCTGCAGTAAAAACAAAACAAAAGAAAAAAAAAGTAGGTACGTAAACCGTTGAAAATCTAATAAAAATATCGAAGACTGTTTCGGATATTTACGATACCTATGGGGAATCTTAG
The DNA here is from genome assembly GCA_948098905.1 of Tiliacea aurago. Classification (NCBI taxonomy): domain Eukaryota; kingdom Metazoa; phylum Arthropoda; class Insecta; order Lepidoptera; family Noctuidae; genus Tiliacea; species Tiliacea aurago. Next base: position 13,471,857 of record OX402578.1, on the reverse strand, counting down.
TTTTGAAACTGGAGCAGTGCATGCATAATTATGTCTTGAGTAAAATATTTTCTCCCCATTCTTCCGAGATTTAAAGATACGGTATGAGGAACGTGGAGTTCAACCGCAAGTTATGAACATAGTAGATACCTACTCAATAATAAAATGCCATAATTTGTTCTAACTTAAGCAGATAATCAGGAAATTTTACTATATATAGATTCTATAGAAATAAAATAGTAAAGAAGTGTATTCAATATTTAACACTGTATATTGAATATTAAAAAAAAAGTAATTTTTACGAAGTCTGGTGACGAGTTTGATGACGAAAATATCGTTTTTAGATTTTTTCCGTTTGTCTGCTTGTCTGGAAAAACGGCTGAACGGATTTGGATGAAATTTGGCACACAGATAGTTTATAATCTAGAATCATGGTCTGGCAGTTTGAGTCATATAAGCGGTCTACCCAAATGTCCTTTTTTTTTGGTATTGATCGTCGCATCGTTGAGCTCCTTAAGTTCTGTGTAGAGCTGCACGATTACTGACAAATGCGTGCACTGACTGGTCAGGTCCACTCAACTTGTGTGGTTCTTTCCTCAAAAGACCATTTCAGACACCAATCTACATGGCCTTCACATGATCTGACCGAGATTATGTCTGGACTTTAAAAGAGACTGTGACCTCTGAGTTTGTTTCGGCCTTTCTTCTCAGAGTAGTCAGATACGAAAAGCCGACCTCATCTAGTTTTTAAAATATGATTGACGTGTAAAAGTGTTTGTACAAACCTACTTACAGAAATAAAAATCATTTATCATCATTTATCATAACACATAGGGTACTTTTAATCCCGGTAGTACGTTCCCATGGGATATGTTCCGACATCCACACGGGCAAAATCGCGGGTAAAAACTAGTTTTAAATGCATGAGAATCGCAGATTTAACGAACTGTAATTATGATTTAGCCCAGATTTTTTTTTATACCGCCGATAATTCATACGGTACATACACGGTTACAAGAACTATTTATTATACTTATTTTATTAAGTTTTTGCGAAAACCATACAAATTCTATGTAATAGTTCTTAAAGGTAATCTTAACTTTATTCTTATTAAGTGGACAAACTAATCTACACTAATGTCATAGCTTAGCTCTGCATTAGATAAGCTTGTCATACCACTGACTGCTGAACACTAGAGCTTAACTTAAATTGAATATAACATGCCAGCAAAGTAAAAAATATTTATACCTAAAGGTATGTAATGCATTAGCAGGAATTATAGCAGACATGGCTGATGGATGAGGCGGCCGGACAAGTGTCGACTCACGGTTATCAAATCATGCTCCGCTCATAATGTAACCTACCATTAACGGTGCCGCCAAACAGCTAAGTACCTGCCCCGCTGAGGAATGTATCAATTCATAATCATATTTTAATAGGACACCGTTTCCAGGGGACAATTTGGAAATAGAATTTGTAAATCGGTCCGTGTTTTATATTGTTTATTCTTAGCGTGTCGATGGCAATCTTAATTATTGTGTCTGCTCAGAACTGAGCTACGGGTATTGTATTTATTATAAACTATAGGGTCCTGCTAAATGACAACTGTGTTTTGTGTATAATAATAATAAATAATAAAAAACATTTATTTCAGGTTACAATGGAGACCTTACAAACTAAAATATATCTTCTATAACTATAAATACACCGTGGCATTTTAGTCGTCTAACAACTGCAGCCCACTATATGTATCCAATGACTACTAATCATTGATAAAAGATTTTTTTTTTTTTATTAACATTTGAATTATTACAAAATAAAAACATTATGACGTAGTTTGAAACATCCTGTTACGAGCCTTGCGTTCCAAGGGTGGCGCGGAATGGAGTGCAAGGCTCGCATCGCGCTCATAACAGGGTGTTTCAGACTACATCATGCGTCATAATGAATAATATTTTTTTTTTAATTATTCAAATGGTAATAAAAATAATATCTTATGAATGATTAGTAGTCATTGGATACATGAAGTGGGCTGCCATTGTAAGACAACTAAAATGCCACGGTGTATAAAAGGCAACCGTGACTGACTGGTCTATCAACACACAGCTCAAACCACTGAACGGATTGTACTGATATTTGGCACAGAGATAGTTATTATGACGGAGGCATCCGTTAAGAGGGATTTAATTTTTGGTTTTTCTAGGGATGTCTAAGTTTCTATAGAAGAATTTTAACGCGCGGTCCGATTAATTCTAAACTCAGTATTTATACTTAAAACCAAAAAAAAGAATAACTTGTTTCGGGATTTTTGAAAATCTACCCGTAACGAGGTGAAAAAAGGAAAACGTGACTGATTGGTCTATCATCACACAGCTCAAACCACTGAACGGATTGGGCTGTTTGGCACACAGATACTTATTATGTCGTAGGCATCCGCTAAGAAGGGTTTTTTTTGGAAATTCAACCGATAAGGGGATGAAAAGGGGGGATTTTGTTTGTATGAAAAATCTTATTCCTTGAGATAATAAACTTGAAACTTGGCACGAATACTGACCTAAGTAAATTATAAAGTTGGTAATTTTTTATTTTTCTATACTCCCTGAAGGGGGATTGGGGGATGATAAAGTTTGTATAGAAGAATTTTAACGCGCCGTCTGATTAATTCGAAACTCAGGATTTATACTTAAAACCAAAAATAAAGAATAACTTGGTTCAGGGTTTTTCGAAAATCTACCCCTAAAGGGTGAAAAAGGGTAGGCAATTTTACAAGGGCGGAAATTACTGCACGGCTTGATTAACTCTAAAATTGGTGTAAATAACCTATAAATCAAATAACGGCAAAGCCGCAAAGCACTTTTCAAAAATTAACCCCTTTGGGGGTGAAACGAGGAGATACAGTTCGTATCAAAAAAATTCTTTCGTTGATCTATTAACTTGTAACTTGACCCGAATACTTCATCATCATTCTCCTGCCCTAAACCCAATTTATTTGGGGTGGGCGTAACATGTCTACTTATACATATGTATAAAATTATAATCTATATAATGTATAAAAGGAAACCGTGACTGACTGACTGATCTATCAACACATAGCTCCAACCACTGAACGGATTGCGCTAAAATTTGGCACACAGATAGTTATTATGACGTAGGCATCTGCTAAGAACGAATTTTTAAAAAATTAACGCCTAAGTAACGGGGGTTCAAAATTTGTATGAAGAAATAAAAATAAAGCGTTTCTTGCTTTTTCAAAAAACTCTCTTCAGGGTGTGAAAAGAGGTAAATAGTCTAAAAATCAACATGGGTGTAATTTTCAAGGTTTTTCAGGACGGTGATCAAGTAAATGTCATCAGTTTTGAAATGTATTACACTTGAACAACAAAATAAACTAAAAAGTCGTAATTTATTATTATTTTGTATTGATCTAAATAACAAATCTATTTATATTTTATATGCAGAAAGTGAATGACAGCCGTAGCAACACAAACAACCCAAACTACTGGGGCTAGGGTCGTAAAATTTTGCACTAGGTTTCCTTTTATGATGTAGGCTAGCGCTAAGAAGGGGTTTTTGTAAAGTAATTTAATGGGGTGAAAAGGGAGATTTCGTTTGTATGAAAAAATAAAAACCTTGAGTTAATAAACTCGAAACTTGGTAGAAATACATATCTAAGCAAATAATACACTTTGTATTTTTTTTTTACTTCGCCCTAAAGGGGGATTGGAGGTGTCAATGTTTGTATGGAAAAATTTAACACGCGGTCTGATTAACTTGAAACTCAGTATTCTCACATAAATCCTTACAAGTTTTTGGGTTTATTCAAATGTACGGGGCAAAACGGGGTAATTAAGTTTTTAGGGAAGGATTTTATTGCGCGTCTTGATAATTTTTTTCACCAGAACTTATCAACGCCAAAGTCCGACAGCATCTGGTTTACTAAAATGAAAAAAAAAATGAAAAAATGAAAATATTTTTATTTAAACAAAATGCTTCTTATACATTGTTTACTGAGTTTACTTTTCAAATCTGAATAATGTAAGCATCTTAGCTGCAGGAAATTGGTCACGCAATACTGATTTTATTGTATCCATCATTTGCGGGAGACCACCAATTCCTTATTGAAATTTGATCAAATAATGTAATTTCATCTAAGGATTGTAGCTTGTTTAAAATTTATGTTTTTATTTAAAATTAATATTGCGCATTTTCTAGATATATTTTCCTCTTTAATTGAAAATAAGTTGTGAAATCAACTAAAACGTGTAGATTATTACGGGAAGTTTGTATAAACTATAACTTAAATTATTGTTCAATCTACCATAACAAATCCGTATTTTCAGAATATGTTTTGATAATTTGTATTATTACTGTTGTTTTTAAATTCTTAGAAGCTCAATTTTGACTTGTAATTGTGACAAAATATTGTTCATAAGTCAGTTGAGTTTCAGTACCTATTGGTGAATTTTTACTTTATATTCCACTACGAAAGGACGAGCTATCTTGGAGCAACGAAGCAAGTTGGTATGGTTGTAACGGGTTATTAGCACTTCGTCCCATTCGCACTTCGTACCGCGTTTGCAGTTGGTCCCATTCGCACTTGGTCCCATTCGCACTTAGTCCCATGCAAGTAGTTTCTAAGGGAAGAGGTAGAGGTTTATGGACCAAAGTGGGTTCGATTTATAAAAAACCGGTCATGTGCGAGTTAATTATTTGCGAAAAACACCTTATAAAACACCAAATATTTAATTATTTTAGAACAAAGATTACCATAAAAAAGGTTACAGTGAGTCAACCTTAAAATATAGACGTATGCTGTCGGGGACTTTTTTTAGAACTTTTAAAGGTTAACAATTCCGTAATACATGATTTTTGCGTAATTTTAACCGTTTACGCAGCCTACGCAATGGAAGCTCTCAAAAGATATATTTTTTCAAGTTTTCATTGATGCTTTGCTCCTATTGGTCGTAGCGTGATGTTATATAACACTTTGGTCCACAGACCTACCTCTTCCCTTACAAACTACTTGCATGGGACTAAGTGCGAATGGGACCAACTGCGAACGCGGTACGAAGTGCGAATGGGGCGAAGTGCGAATAACCCGTTGTAACTGATGTCAGGACTGTGTGTGTGTAGTAAAGTTATTTGCCGAAGAACAGTATTTGAATTTTAAAATCGGAACCTCATCAGATAAACAAGATAAACAAAAACGTACCGTATATTTTTAACAGAAATTGGCAGAAAGTTTGAATAAATCGGATAAATGAAATAAAACCACTGATCAGTCATTACTTTTTCAGCTTACAGTGATCCCGGCCATTTATTTACTATACATGTTGGGGGCAAATCAGCAGTAAAGGCCACCCAATGCAGGTGGCGGCATGAGGCACACATTATTGCTGTTAAAACATTAATTTCACTGTTTTTTTGTTGTTTGTATTTTGTGTTCCACGAACTGTGTCCAAATAAACTTTATTTTTTCAGTTTATATGGAACATCTTATTGGACGTGTAACATATGTCCTCTCGCATTCTGTGGTAGTGATTTCGTGAAAAGGGACGAAAGTGTGTAACCGGAAATGACAGCTTGAGCATGGAATCAGTAAATATTTTTAATAGCATGAAATTAGTAATTACTTTGATGATGAATAATTATTCGAATAAATATTGCAGTAGTTACCTTTTTTAAATTTTGAGGTTAATTTCTGTTGCTGCTCAGTTGCTCATTACCAAGGCGAGATGTCAGATGCCACACAGCATACTGTAAGGCTCACTCGTTTTTAATACTTCCTGTACCCCGAGTGTAAGTTTGCAAGTGAGTAAACGTAACTAGCGCGTTTAGATTTTTATTCTCACTCTTATACTCTTAGCATTATGATCTATCGGTCAAATTTTAACGCAAACGAAATAGTTACGTTTACTCTCTTGCAAACTGACACTTGGGGTACTGTTTCTGTTCAATCACAAACGTACAATCGCCGACGAGTTGACGTTATGTGAACCCAAAAACCAAATTATCAAAAATAAGCGATGAAGACAATCGCAAACCTGAGAAAGCGCTCAAATGAGTCAAATAGACGTAAATTAATAGCAAACATTTCAGAATAAAGAGCAAAATTAACAAAATAAATAGACAGCAAACAAACAGTAGCCTCCTGGCGTGGAGTAATCCTCTTATCGCGTTATCCCGGCATCGGTTGATCAGACATTTTGTTTCCGTTACCTGCGCCGCGCTGCCTCGGAAGCAGTCGGAAGTAGTCGGAACCACTCGGAACTAAGATAAGCCGTTTAAAACAAAACATGTATTTGTATCCGTCCTTTATCTCTGGCCGCGCCAACCAACTATACGTACTATACTTGTTCTTGGAGGATATCCAACGTGTTGGAATAGTTGTTATTTGTCTTTTTAATTTAGTTTTATGTAATCTATAGTGAGATTAAATTGTATTCTAAAGTAAAGTAAAACTGCGTAATTCATATTAGGAAAACGAATACGTAATCGAAACAGACATATTCAGCCCTTTCGAAAATCGAAACCCAGAATTAAGTTATGTCTCACGAATATTTTCTTCAGAGTTATTTCAATAGAAAACAAATAGCCTTGGGTTTAAGAAAAGGCCTCGTTCTATTATTTGACGAAAAACAAAAAGTTTTTCTTTCTTAAAATTAATGAACTCGATCCTGAGTTTGACATTAAAACGTGCCGGGTTTTCGGAGTATCAAATGAACAGTATTAGTTACTTATTGAGATCGATTTAGGTAATGGTCGCGTTAAAGATCTTAATTGCCTTTGCATATTATAAATTTTATCGTAATGTTGCATTGATTTTGCTCAACCGATATCACATAAATCATTATTGAATACGTCTAGACAACATATAACTGAAATGCAGACAAAGTCTCGTCATTATTTGTTTAAATACTTGAACGTGTATTGTTATTAAAATCTTTGTTTAGCTAAGCGCAAAAGTTGAAATACTCCATGCGAGGAAGTCATTATTTTTAAAATACTCTGCTACAATATTGGAATTGAGGGAGGAAAAATGTTGCTACGCCTGAAGCCGTAGCGCTACGGTCGGCTACGCGGCTACGGGGAGGACTGCGGCGTGGCGGGCTCACGACGCGATGGGTCGCGCCGGGCCGCATCCGCAGCCTCTTGGGTGAATAGCGCCGCCGCCGGCAGATGTTATTGTGCGCCGGTTCCGCCCGTCGAACGAACCCCGGCCCACGCCGCCATTTGTAACAATTTGTTAACTATACTATCGAAACGGTTACTTTCTACAAGATAGATGCAATGGCCGTGTAAATCGAATTCACGATCTGATTTCCTTTTCTGCAAACTAATGTTATTTTATTTCCATTGTGAGAGATATGCAGAATCCAATATAAAATAATATGACATGACTCTATAAACTATCGGGCCTATTTATTATTTTAAAATCTGTCTGTTGTGGAGTCTGTGTGACTGATGTGAGGTCAACTAATAGAAAATGACTCCTTTTAATGGTTTTTATACATAAGGGGACGATAACCGACTTTTAATGATTGTTTACTGAAGATCACGTCTAAACGAGTAGTGTTAATGATTTGAAAAAAATATATGTTAAATAAAAGCATTTTCTCAATAACTTAATACGTGAATATTTTAGATTATGTTTATATTACATAGTGAAATTAATTTGTAAAGTTATGTCTAACGCGGATAAAAAACTGAGAATGGCGCAAAAGTCTACCAAGCGTATTTTTCTGAAACCTTCACCAATTTAAATATAATTTAATTATTGATCTTTTAGTATACGCGTTTTATTAAAATACCTTTTGTTTTGTGTATAATAAATTAATAATGCGTCAAATTAGAGACAGCGCTCCTTGATGGGCGAGTCCTATTACTGGCTGAACGTGCGACGCCTTGCGTGAGCTCAGTACAGAACACGCAAGCTAACCACTCAAGGTCACTGGCATGTATCTGCATCTTAAGTAAATGTAGCATTTGTATATTGACATCGTTTAAAACTCTCTTTAGATAAAAAAGTCAAATATTATGATATATCCCAATAATATAAATCTTGGGGATACCAGGATTACAAACCTTATTCTACCGTTATCTCGACAGATAATAAGCCGACCGCGACCGGCTTAAAAACAACTTATGCAAGACTTGATAAGAAAGACACGATTTTGATTTCTTTTACAACATAACATAATACCACGTATTTCGCAAAGGGATAGGCAGAGGTGCGTACGCATTTAGATACGTAAAAGTCCCATATAATAGGGGTTTTGTCATCAACTAGTCACTGTTATTATTTTAATTGAATTATAATGATTCATATTTTAGTGATATTTATTTTAGAAGTATGTATCTTTGTATGTATGTATGCATATTAGTATATTCTCATATTATTTGTTTTATTTTATTAAGTGTATTTTATTTAATGTATTCTATTTTCTCTTCTAGTCTTACACACGTTGTCTACATCTCTTTATCGACTTTCCTGTCGCAGGTATGCTGGAAGAGACTTCTTTAGTTAAGCATCACCTTTGTCCGTATTTTTCTGTTCCTTCCTTCTTGTATGTTTACATACAACACGTCCCAGAATTATACACAACCTCTTAAGGGGTCATCTATGTTATAGGGTTTGGTTTCCGCACTTAGTCCTTCATGTGGACTATTGTGCGTGGGCCATGGCGGCCGCCTGTTATTTTATTCCAACCAGCCCACCTCCCTCCAGAAGCTGATTAGGTCTCCCGGTCTGCATAGAACATCTGTGAAGGATCTGGGTGACCCGAGGGTTTCCGTTCTGATCTGGGTGACGCCTGTGCAGTCAAAGAGCACATGCGCAACGGTTTCTTCAGCCTCCATGCAGGCCCTACACAGAGGGCTGTCCGTTATGCCTATTGTGTGGAAGTGTTTGTTTAATGAGCAGTGTCCCGTGATGGTCCCCGTCACCAGGCGCAGGCCGTTCCTGTCCAGGCGTAGCAAACGCCTGGTTAGCCTGCTATCTAAGGATGGCATGGCTTCCCTGGATTGCCTGCAGCCCGGTGTCGAGGTCCACCAGTTCTCCGCTTGTGTGTGGGTGAACTCCTGTAGCCACCTGCGTAGTTGGTTAAAGGGGATGGGTACGATGGGTTCGGGTCCCCAGACTGACGCGCTGGATGCTCTCCTAGCAAGTTCGTCAGCTGCGTCGTTACCCAGTGATCCGCTGTGTCCTTTTATCCATTGCAGTGTCACTGTGTTACGGTTGCACACCGTCACCCGCTCCAGTGCATTGTGACATTCTAGTGTGAGTCTGGAGGTAATATATTTTTTATCTAGGGATTGCAGAACTGAGACACTGTCAGACAGTATACGTATACGGGTGTCCGTAACTTTCCTGGCTTCTATGGCGTAAACCGCTTGTATAATGCCCACACATTCCGCCTGGAAGACGGTGTTGAACACTCCCAGCGGGCTGGATATATTTATGTTAAAGTCGTGTGAGAAGACTCCGACTCCGGTTCCGGAGTTGGTCTTTGATCCATCGGTGTATACTCTCATCTCTTTCGGGCCTGAGTAGTCACACCGTTCTTCTGTGAGTATAACGTTGTAGTGCTTCTGAAAGAAGTGTAGTTTCTGGGCTTTGTCGCAGGGTGATGCCATCTTCGGTTGTCGTTCGATTGCATCTTCCTTTATGCGTGTGTGCTTGACCCTAGAGTCTTTGCTTAGGGTTCCCGATAAGTAGAGCCTGAAGGCGGCCAGGGCTGCCTCCTCTCGCACGACGAGGTGTAGAGGTGGCAGTCCTAGCATTACTTGTAGTGCGGCAGTAGGTGCAGTCCTCATACTGCCAGTTATTGCTACACAAGCAAAGCGCTGCAGTTTTTCGAGGTCTTTTCGGGCTGTGCTCGGGTCCGTCCTGGGCCACCAGACCAGTGAGCCATATGTAATAATTGGTCGGATGACTGTTGTGTATAGCCAGTGGGTGACCTTGGGGCTGATGCCCCAGTTCCTTCCAAGCAGGAAGGGGTCATTGTTCTTATAATTATGAACAACTTTTACTATTGGACCAAACCTGAAATAGCGAAAAAAAATCAGCTGTTAACTACATTTTGACGAGTTATTCGAACATAAACATTAGAGAACAGCTGATTTTTTTTTTCACGATTTACGAATTGACGGGGTCCATTAGGGTTAATGCCTGTCAGGGTTGCGAGTTTGTCCAAAAGGAATATCGTGGCCCTGGCACACAGGCAAATGAAGGAACACGGGTGGGTTTTAGTCAGTAAAAGTCTGACACGCCCCTCCCGCTCCGCCCAGAGCGGGAGAAGTTATTTGATAATTTACCACCCAGAAAAAAAAAATAGGTTTGGACTCATAGTAAAAGTTGTTCATAATGATCAATGACCCTTAAGAGCTTGTGCGTTAATTCTGGGACATGTTGTATACGTGTGTACATAAATGGTTAAATAAATAAATAATAAATAATTTAAAAAACAGATAGAACAACATTTTGACCTGCCTGAAAAACGAAGCCTTAACCGCACAGCTGACGCGCATGCGACCATTCCGCCAAGGAGGCTGTCATATCTTTAGACTGTTTAAACGAGTGTGCGTACGTAAAAGTTAAGTGAAATATACGCTGAAAGTGAATAAATAAGTCAAGTCAAACCCGTACTTTGGGTCCTCGAGACGAGACGAGGCGTCTCTAAGCTGAAACTTGACTGAATTAATTATAAACAAAAGTACGGCAACTGTCTTTGTGAAATACCTTCGCAGTTATTAGAAGAGACGGGTTCACTCCGCACTAAATATTAATTATGTAGATATTTTAGGCATAAGTGTGTAGACATTAAAAGAAAAATAATACATACCAAACTCACTCAGAGCGAGGTCAAAATCAGGCTATTAGACTACTGTGGACCCAACTACATCGGGGCGTATTATGCGCCTATACTCCATTTGAAATTAGATTAGACATTTAAATAAACCTTTTTTACAGTCCTTTCAACCGATTTTGACTTCTATTGCGTTGGTAGCATGAAAAATGGCAGCTGTAATAAACAGTTGGTATTTGTGTTGGGTTTTGCTTTTAGTGCCACCCTTATGCCTACGGAATAGAAGTCAAAATCGGTGGAACGGACTGTAAAACAGTTTTTAAATGTCTAATCATATTTCGAATGGAGTATAGTTTCGATGTAGCCTACTTTCTTTTCTTAACCAGTAGTTGTCGTACAAGTTTAAAATATAATCTAATAAATAAATCTTTGTAAGCAATTCTAATTAAAACTTTTAATAACCTTAGCTTTAGCGGTCTATAACAAAGTAGCTTCAACAGTTAGTCAAGTCTGAAGTCAGTACTGTAGCAATATTATTAGATTTCAAAAGCTAAAACACATTAAAACAATGTTTGTGTAATAATAATAATAACCAATTTTGACTCACAAGGTAGCATTTTGGAACTTGAGGATTAGATAAATACAGTCCTTGTTAAGACGGAGATATATGCCAGTGACCTTGAGTGGTTAGCTTGCGTGTTCTGTACTGAGCTCACGCAACGCGTCGTACGTTCAGCCAGTAATAGGACTCGCCGATCTAGGAGCGCTGTCCCCAATTTGACGCATTATTAATTTATTATACACAAACCAAATGGTATTATAATAAAACGCGTATATTAAAAGATCAATAATTAAATTGTTTTTAAATTGGTGAAGGTTTTAGAAAAATACGCGTGGTAGATTTTGCGCCATTCTCAGTTTTTTATCCGCGTTAGACATAATTTTACAAATTAATTTCACTATGTAATATAAACATAATCTAAAATATTCACATATTAAGTTATTGAGATAATGCTCTAATTTAACATATATTTTTTTCAAATCATTAACACTACTCGTTTAGACGTGATCTTCAGTATAAAATCATTAAAGTCGGTTATCGTTGCCTTAGTTAATGATTTCTCCCCTACCACATGGGACCGATGTTTAAAACTTATTAAACATCATGGACAGCTAAAGTCAAGAATAATCCAAAATCATTACCAACATTATTCTAGATTATACAGAATCAGCCGCATCAATACTACTCAGCTATGACAATGCAGTGCATTCAATAATGAACGTTTGCCAAAAGCAGAATATACAGTAATTAGTTAATCGGCCTAAAATTGTTGGCACATTACTATCAGCTACACCCAGTGTCAAACTCAGTACACTGCTGCACTGACGAAATTCTCTCGTGAGCTTTATTAAAATTTCTCCTCACTCAAAGCTACGCAATTTAATAATGCATGTCATAAAATTGTTTCTCAACAACCATGACGTATGGCATTAATTAACATCAAAATGTTTGAACACGAATTGTGTGGTGTGGCGATTATTGCAAGTAATCGTGGTTTATTTTCGTTATGCTTTATTATAAATGTTTGTGTTCCTGTTTTGTCATTCAATGTAGGTAATGGCAATAAACTTAAAATAACAGTTTAGATATAGAAGCGCAGCACTTGTCAGACACCTGAATAATCAAGGGGGGTAGCATGCGTAGTTCATACAAACGTAATACCAAAATAATTTGTAAATCAAACATATTCTTAAGGTAGTGTGTATTTATTTCGATTGGATTACAGAATATCTACGTATATGTTCCCAAATATATATTTTGAAAGGACAATGATATAAAGACGAGATATGAGGAATTATAATTTCTATAGAAAACTTTTTTCTCATAAGTCTTGTTTAAATCACTGTCCATTAAAAAAAAATATATTTGGGAACCTAAATATTCTGTATTTCAATCGGAATAAAGACAAACTACCTTAAGAATATGTTTGATTTACAAATTATTTTGGTATTACGTTTGTATGAACCACGCATCCACACATGCCTCTTAAATTAAAATATTTCTAATAAATATAATTAGGCTTGTAAACTCTGAATGAATACATTTTTCATTAAAATTTTCAGTCGTTAACATTCTGATTGAAATTGCCTTATAGACGCGTGTGAGCGCGATCGGATTTTCTTTGACCGTCTAAACTGCTTCTGTATTATAATACACATATTTATATTGAGGTTTCTTATAGGATTACAAGTGTGATGATGATAGATTTCAGTTATTCTCCTAAATAATTCCCTACATGTTCCCAAATCCTATTGTGAATGCAAGCCACGTTGGGTCGGTCGGGCGTCACAAGGCGCGGGAGGTTGGGGGCATATCATAAAACCATAAGTTAACTTTTGCACCGCGAACATCTCAATCAACGACTTGTGTATCGATTCCTTCTATTTAATCGGCGCACCCTCTCGTGAAATTAACAACGATCAAAATTAAATGTTTACCAGACAATCTTTCGACAGTGGGCGGCGTGATTAATCACACGCCTTGAATATTGCAGGCAAGTGTCCCCGAGGAGCAGCTGTACTCAAACAATGCAGAACACTTCATCAGAGAAGCTTAATTCTGATTTAAACGGCAACATCGATCGACAACTCGGGCGTCGAGTAGTTAAGCATCGCCTCGGGCTCGGTTAGGTAAGCGACGACGTAAATTGTTGATGCGCGCGCCGACGGTTGCCAGCCATCAAATATGCACCACATTTCCCACGTCGAGTGGGCAACTTGCTCCAACGTCCTAGACACAACAACACAAATGGATATCACGATGCTACTTTGACAGCTTGACACGGCAGGGACATGACGTACCACCGATACCGTCTAATATGTTTCACACAATTTTGGTTCTGCCTGCAAACGTTCTGAAAGCTATTTTAATTTTGCGCTTGCAGAAATTATTTACGTTTGCTTGCTGTCTAGTCGTATACTGTCTGTGTCTTCACAATATTAGAAGTAGTTTGTATGCCAGAATTGCGTTAAACATCAGAAAGATTTGGTAAGAGATTACGATTGGTGCCAAACACGGTACTTGATAACCTAGTTAATACGGTTTTCATTGACTTGGCCCAGAGGCCTACCTCGTTCTTAAGAGTCTTGTACTTGATTCGTCTTCTTCCGTTTTGAGCTTTTGAATTAACACGGGGTAGTACAAAATTCCATAGTGTAGTTCCCAATTCATTTTTAAAGTTAATCCGTAACTCGCACCGCACGACCCCTTTCTGGGTAACCAAGTAATTAAGTCGGATGTCTTACAATATCGTTATAAACAGGCAATTGTGAATTATTTGATTGAGGAAAACATTGTAAAATTTCCTTAAGATGTTGCGAGAAAAGTGGGTAGGTACGCTGGCGGTGACGGACGGCCGACAAAGCTAGGCATGAAAGAAGCCCGTAGCGGTTAGATTAATCGCGAAAGCGTAATTCACGTGGCGGGCCTGTCACGTTGCGGGCGGCGGGGCGGGAGGGGCGCGGGCCTGCAGGACCAGTGCACGTGGCCACCGACATATAACCACCTCTATCGATCGTGATAACCATTGCCAATCAGAGAATAACAAAACATGGCAAGCTGCAACTACGAGTGCATGTGCAGCTGTCAAACGAGGTCCGGACTTAAAATAGAAATTCTTAAAATTTGCAGATGGATTTGGAGTCTCTGAGTTACATCAAGGATTTGAGCTAGAAAGCCAACTGCATGCAGGAAATTCTTACTTACCTTAGAACAAAACCTCTTTAACAGATAGAAGGCTACCAATCACATAAAACCAATACAATCAGCAAATTGGATGCACTGCGGGTGCATGCTTGTACCAGTCATTATGTTCTGCAAAACTGCAACCCTGCAGACAACTCTAACAGCCAAAGTATTGCGAAGTTAGCAAATTGCAACGCGAAATGATACCATTCCCATATACGATCGCTTCCTAGCTGCTACACAGTTAAGCTCGCTGCCAACTCATATGGAGCCAGTTACGAGCCTTAATAATTAACTAACGTAAGTTTTAAACAGAAAACGATAGTCAATTACAGATATTTTTTTAAAGTACGTATATCAATCAGCACATGCACTGTAAAGGGGCTCGTTGCTAATGGCTGCGGACTACGACGCAGATCGATCGATTGTCGCGGTCAAGCAATGTTGCTGCGGTTAAGTCTTGAATGGGTGGCCGTTGTTTACGCATGTAATCGGTGGCACCTCGACGGCCGGGCACATGTTAAGCCACATCGATCCGGCTCGCATGCGGATAACTGACAGCCCGACAAATGACAACCAAACCGTGGGAAGCCGGTAGTTTACAAAGGTCAGACGCCAGTGACTTCCTGTGAAATGCGGACTTTTAGGTGTATTTGATTCGATTTGAAATCTGCGTGTCTTAGTACCTACTTGTATCAAAAAGTCCATCTTTTTGAGATGTCGATGTCAGTTAGAAGGTTTAATCACATTATTTCGTAAGGAAATATTGTCGTAGTGAGACTGCATGGACCTTGAGCATGGAGTATCTCGTCATGAAAATCTATTGTGTAACTTCATCTTACCTACTGTCCATCCTAAAATTCAAGAAAACAGATTATTTAACCATATTTCAATTAGTCTAACTGGAAATTATTGATTTAGAACAGACAACTTTTCAAATGTAGTCTAACAATATTCTCGCCATTCAGTTAAACATTCTAATTTTTCCTATTGGAATCAGTATACAATAAAAGTCAGAGCTTATATCCAAATAAACTTGATTTTGACGAAATAATGTACACCAAACTCACTCGAAATACTATTGCGAATGGCGCATGACATTTTTTCCGATAAACCTTCACTTATGTACAAGTAATTTAGGAAAATTATCTTTAAGACTGTGGTTTTAAGGCTGACATTCATGTATTTTAGGAGTCGCTAGGGAAGTGAGGTGAGGGATGAAGGGCAGGTCATCGGCCCCGCGCCCCCTCGCCCCCCTCAGGCGGAGGTTGCGAGGATATCGCAGGCTGTCGGCCGAGAGAGCCGAGCGAGCCGGGCGTGCCCGTACACACCATATGTCTTCTTGACATGTTTATTGAAAACTCACAGATAACAATCGCCCGCTAATATAGAATTCAACCCATTCAATCTGATCTTTAAAAAAATACGAAAAGTGATTCCGGCTTTATTTGACTTTTTACTATAGTTTTCAGAATTTTCTTTACATATTGAAAACTGAACAATAATAATATAATTATACTATATTCATTGATGTTTCACATACTAAACACGAACCATGGACATAGAGACAAAGGACACAAAACAAAAGATATTTTAATAAAACGCGTATACTAAAAGATCAATAATTAAATTATATTTAAATTGGTGAATGTTTCACAAAAATACGGTTGGTAGATTTTGCGCCATTCTCAGTTTTTTATCCGCGTTAGACATAATTTTATACATTGATTTCACTATGTAATATAAACATAATCTAAAATATTCACATATTAAGTTATTGAGAAAATGCTCTAATTTATCATATATTTTTTTCTAATCATTAACACTACTCGTTTAGACGTGATCTTCAGTATAAAATCATTAAAAGTCGGTTATCGTCGCCTTAAGTTTAATTCTAAAGCTACCAAAACTTGTAACCAAAGGTTATGAAAAAAAAAAGCTGTACTTTAAACGACGCACTAGTTAATCTTCCCCATCTTTTTTTATAAAGCACAAACGGAGATAAAACTTTAATGGGAACATCAAACCTAGATTTTTCATTGAAGTGATCTTTCATTTCCTCCCTATAATTCCCGGCGGAATAGTTAGAAGGGTCCCTACTATCGCATATAACCCAGTTTTCCAATGACGGTATTAGGTCTCAATGTGATAGAAGGCACGCCTGTCGTTATTTATTGGGCACAGTTCCAATTCCGGACCATAATCGAGAAATTTTCTTACAGTAAAACTCAATTATACTTTTTGTCGATCTGGGGATCGAATTCATCTTTTTCGAACTTGGAAGCGTTAGAGGTCGGATTCCGTGCTTGTTACTGCCCCGATACCAAAATTATGTTATGGGTGTGAGTAGAAAAATGCAGAGAATTTTATAAAAATCTTGTCAACTCTGGTAAAGTACTATAAATCTGTACTACTTGCTTTTAGTGGAATTAATGGAACGCTAAAATACATTCTTTTTAACTACAATACGGCTTTAACACTTTCGACTTCACTTTTCGTAGAGCTTATACGCCATGCCGCCATACATATAGCAAGTTATAATGAAAAAAAAAATATGAATACTTATAAATAAAAATGCTTGTAAGTATTTGAAAACCAACTATTAAATCTTGCTAAAATATACAACTGATTTTATTTTCACAGTTGAGGCTAGATTCGCTAAGAAAAACGGATATTTAAAATGAGCCCTCCTGGAGGGCTCCCGGCATCCCAAATGCGACTTGAGTGAACCCTCCTGGAGGGCTCCCGGTGTTAAAAGCTGCAATACAATTACGGTCCCAGAGCTATCATCATCATCGGCCCAGCCTTTTCCCAACTATGTCGGGGTCGGCTTCCAGTCTAACCGGCAGCTGAATACCAGTATTTTACATGGAGCGACTGCCTATCTGACCTCCACAACCCAGCTACTGGGTAATACGATACCTCTTGGTAAGACTGGTTGTCAGACTTTCGGGCTTCTGACGACCCGTAACGACGGTCAAACCGTTGGTCCCGGTTGTCATTCGTGACGACTCACGAATGACAGCCGGTACCAACGGCTGAACGTGCTTTCCGAGGCACGGAGTGGGTCTTGGTATGTAAAAATGGTCATCCATCCATAGACCAACCGCGGCTAGCGTAGCTTAACCGGATCGATCGACCCGTGTGCATGTTATTACCCACAAGCCCCTCAAGCTCCCAGAACTATCATTTAGGTAAATAGACTGAAATTCCTTGAAGAAAAGACTTGTTAATCACTGTGTTATTAAGGAGACAAGTGGAAGACAGCAACAACTTCAATTACCTGTAGATAATTACAAGATGGGTACCCGAAGCAAACAATTACCTACAATCAGTTATCTATGAGACACTGATTTAAACTAAAACAAGCGACGTTTTAAAGTAAATTAACAAGAAGTGTTAGTCGAGGTCGTAACAAGAGAAATATACAGCGTGCCGCTACAGTGGCGACATTAATTTGACAAACTGGTAGGGCTAGTGGCCAGTAATCATATCTTTTTTTAATATTTTTTGTGCTTTTTTTTATTATATTAAGATAAATAATAATAAATTGAAAAGTAAAAAAAAAACAGACAAACTAAATAATAAAGCTCTCTCTGTCCTTCAATTCGCCTACTCCTTGCACGGTATTTGTTTTAATTTCATTGATTCGATGATAAGATCCATGACCCCGGCTAATTACCTCTGTGCTACGCTGTTTAAGTACAGTTTGCTCCAAGATGCTATTTTAGAAAATTGTAAATAAATCAATAAATATTAATGTTTAGTGAAATTAAAATATTTTCATAAAACGTATAGGCGAAACTATAAACGTGTGTAAAATTAATGTCGCCACTGTAGCGGCACGCTGTATGAAGCGGGGACTCCAATTAACATGTACGTATGAGTAAACTTGTAACTACACAAATATGGTTTAAAAAAGCATTTTAACTTAAGAACTGATTCCTAATGGACAATAAACCAATGCCTATCTTGATAAAACGATTGGTTACATAAACCTGTGGCTCAAAAATACTAACCGTCTTATTACAAAACAAGGTTTATCTTCAGACCCAGGTTTAAACCATGGAGTCATTATTGAATTTCGAACTTTATTCCGGCTATGGTAAAGTTCCTAATACAAAACTGACAACTTAGTACTGAACTAAGTTTTCAGTTTTGTATAAAGAACGGTATTTCAATCACAGTTCCGTTCTTATTACAAAAACTGGCTCCATGATTTAAGCCATGTCAAAATATAAATCTTGTTTTGTATTAAGACGGTTTGTGTCTATAAAAATAAGTACGTGCTTCGTCGGTTCGTTCGACGGTTAACTAATTAAAAGATTGGCATTTTTATGTTGTGATACGGTAAAGTCACCGTAAACACCATGAAAGTAGTTGTAGTGATGGACTCGGGCTCGGAATCCCGCGCTACCAACTAATAGTAGGAACCAGGAGTAACTCAGTGGGGTTTTCATCATCATCCCAAAAATTATGACCAAACGAAAGACCATCTGCACATACAGTCGTAATATCTGACATATCAATAAAAAATATTATAATTATGAAGTCGGTTAAAAAAAATAACATAACATGCACGCGCCAACCTACACATTGTCAGTACATACGCCCCACACTTCACACACACCCCACACTTCACACACACCACACACACTCACACCTAAAAGCACCTAAACATTTTGTCATCAAAACCGTCTCTCTACAACATAATAATTATTGTTAGTCAACTTTTTTATACATTTACACTGTACTTATTGTTTGAATTATTATTATTGCATTTTTTTTTTCAAATTATTTACTTCACCTAAATTTATTTAAAAATGTTTGCATTACTTGGGAAGAGACTGGACCCCACAAGACAGGGAATCCTATAAGTGTGGGGTTCAGGGAATTTGTGAAATCATGCATTTATGGCTCTTATGTAACCTATTACTATTTTTATTTATGATGTACCGTGTTTTTGAACTGAATAAAGTTTTTGTTTTATTTTTTTATTCGGTAAGAGTCCGACATAACCCATTGTTCTCTCCAGACGGAGGGATAATCATAAGGTTTTCCACTAAATATATGATCCCAACATCGAATCAAAAATGTAGTAGAAATAGAATAGAATAAAATATTCTTTATTAAGTACACCATAAAAATTACAGGTGTAGAATTTTACATGGTGACACAATGGGTGGTCTTATCGCTAAAAGCGATCTTTTAAAGACACTTTTGGATGGATTAAGGGGGATGGAGAGACAATACTGCAGCTATGACTGTGGTGTACTATTTACATAAACAATAAATAGATACATATTAAACTTATCTATATGAATAATATTCAATAATAATCATGAAACAAGTAATTTAAATTTATAAAGAAAATTAATTAAAAAAAGAAATATGGAGAGAGGTAGTGTGTTTTTACCATAATTACAAGATCTTTAAACTTTGTTTTATCAGATTACTGGTAATACACATAAACCCGTAAAAACGATGAATAGTCGCGGTTTCAATATCCACATGGATGAATTCCCTTGTCAGTCACTTTTACGACTCTCAACAGAAAAGCCATTACTTTGACCTATTTCAAAAAGCTTTTTATTCTAATGTGCATCATTCTAATGAAACATTATAGCTAACTTTAATAAAAATATTGACATAACAGTAACTTCTGCTACCGAAATAAATAAAACATTCGGTTTTTACTTTAAACTCAACCGTACATCAGTGGTAACAATTTGACATTGACAGTGCCTTTATGTCATCGCAGTAAGGGCGATTTGCGCAGTGTCTGGTCCAAAGATGTGCGATTGACTGTACTATAAACTTTTCTCCAGCATCATTGGTTATCAATAAAACATTGTCAATAAGCTTTGAAGACCTTGAAAGACAGAATGGCAAAGAGCATATTATCAAAACTTCAAAATATGCACACCACATCGCGTTTTTCAGGTTACCTCATTCTACGTCTGGTGCCTTGATAAGGTATATCAATGACAAAGTAGCTGTATTAATTAGTACAGTAGTAGAGTAATAAGCACAAAGCTGAAAGCCGACTTCAGCCGGCGATGAAACTGATACACGGTAGACATTCCTTTGTAATTGTATTCTGTTAATTACTAAAGTGCAGACAGAGTAGGTGTGTTGATCAAGTGGGGTGAGCCAGCGCTTGTCATGTCAGGAGTACACGGAATTAATACTATTATGTGTTGGCCTGTAATAATAGGAAGAGAAATTGAAAACTGATAGGGATCCTTTAGAGACTGGTAAAAATGGTTAGTTTGTAGGTCAATTGGTCAACAAGGAAGACAGTGTAACTGAAGTAGATAGAGAACAGGTGCATATTATGATAAGACACGATTTGGGCTCTTTGAATGTTGTCGTAAATACAAATAAACAGTCTCAAGGCCTATGTATTTGACAGATACATAAATAATTGAGGCGGTTAAAAAGTCAAGCTTGTTGTTATGTCGATCGACAGGGATATTCAGCTTCATGTGCATATGCCTCGAAGCAGACTTTCGGATGATGATAAAACCGATACAAACTAATGGCATTCCGGCCTCGTCGTAGAACGTAGAGTATATGCAGCTGAAGCCTTTGTAAGTGTATCTTGTTAATTAATAAAGTAGACACGTAGGTATGTTGTCGAGTGGGTAGACGAGCCAATGCGGTTGTCATGTGTTAGTGCTGAAGCTTCGACGCGGCGAGTCGCGCGCTATCGGCGCGATCGTTCGCTCCGCGCCACTCCACCGGGTTTTTGGGTCAAGCGGGTTGTGACCGGTGTTGCTGCTTTAGGGATTGCCCTCTCATATGCAGGAATTTACTGAATGCATGTTCAGTATACAGAATGTATCGAAGAAATCACAGATAATTCGGGGAATTTGTACTAGCTTTGAACTTGAGTGTATCGGTCGGTATCTTGCACCGAACTGATAATAGGGCAGCTGTTCGATCTGCTAGGAATGTTCGTAGAAGTAAGTATTGCACAGCGTCGTACGATAATTAAATGCAGCTGAGAGTTATAGCACAACAATAATAAATGTGACCATCACGTTATGCGTTCAAGATTAAACTTCAGTTTTTCCGTGTTCTTCTCATATTACTTTTACTGTATTACTTTTTCGTTCATTTGAAAAGCCATAAAATAAAATTATTTTGCACTGTTTATTGTAAGATAACACACAACTAGTGATCAAAGCGGATTTCGTTCTAGCTTTTAAAGAAAAATCTCAAGCAACAATACCTAAGTACTTAAATGTGAAACTATCACAAAAGCGCTTACATTTAGTTACAAGTAGAAGAACAAGGCAGGCATGAACACAAATATTGCACTGAAAGACAGCAAACTAAAACTTCCCATTGAATATAAGTTACAGGGTCATCGAAACACATGTTGCTATAGTAAAATAACAATAGCAATAAACATAAAACAGGGGTGAGAATCAATTCGGCGGAAGATGTTGAGAGCGGCATCGCGACGAGCGTCTCGAGCGTGTATCAAAAAAGGTGAGTTTTATGAATTTCGACATCTCGAGCCGTTTGACGAGTAATCCGGCCGAGGCATTGTGCCTCGAGAGAACTCCACCGTTATTACGACACGAGGGCCTCGCCAACGCCACCGACACATACTTTGCGTATTACAGCTCTTACACTATACAGAGATACGTAGACTCATAATTACGTATCATAACTCGTTCTTGCTATATTAGAATGGGTACTAGGGATTCTACTACGAAGAGTGAATGACTGATGAGATCTTTTACTAGCTATAGATTTAACAACAACTTTTTGAATGAAGCCGTCTCTAAATAATAGCTACCTTTTTAACACAGCCTTGTTTGTCAGTATCGTCTATGAAATACTTAATTAAACAAGTCTGGTATTAAAAACCTTGTTTCAAAATAAGTGGGTTGTGAGAGGATCTAAATATCTAATTGTAATCTTATTTGCATTTAAACCGTTCACTCCTTCGCTTCGAGAGAATTTCAAGTTAGCTAGCGACGGCGGCGCGCGGCGATGTCTGGCCGCAAATCTCGGCTGTACGAATTTGCTTCTTACACAAGCCGCAAGCAAAGTTTTTGATTGGAATTAGAGATATTATTAGGATTAATTGCGATGCTGCGGATACGGATACCGATTTGTATTCTGACGTGAACTTTAATTATTTCGAACAAGTGACGCCCCAAAACAGTCTTCTGATCGTTTTGGCAATTACTCAATTAGTTAACATTATCTCCTGTTACCACTTCATTGTCTTGCGTAAACAATCGTTTGCGGAAACATGACATTCGTTTATTTTTATGTAATTAAGTTTTAGTTGTTGAATATTGGTTATAATGATTTTCTTTTTGCTAGTAAAATTGTATTGATCTTTGAAATACATTGCAAGCTATAGTTTTGTATAATTTAAAAGCATTTTTTCAATTTTGTAAATATGAGTACCATGGAGCTATTTATTTAATTTTAAGAAAACTTACAGCTAATACATTCGACTAATCAGAAGTAATAATTATGTAAAAGAAAGCCAATTAAGTACAAGTTTCCACTTATAAAAACTTATGTATGAAATTGACAAAACGGTACAAACAGCGTGAGAATTAAACATAGAAACAACAAGAGAATTAACAAAAATAAAATACATTACGCAACAATGTTACTTTTCAAAGAAAAAGTTACTTATTTTTTTTTTCTGGACACTATACTACTCACTCTCTTATTACGTTATGATGTATGTTGACCTTATGTTGACTTAAAAAAACTTGGCAGTTGAGAGTATCTCATGCTCACTTAAATGTGTCGCTGATGGTGGTGCGTGTGTTGGATCATTCGGTTCCCTACAAAATGGTTGAGCTGGATGGTGCTGATCCATGCGTCATGTTCGTGAACTGGCTCCATCAGTTGGGACTGGTCATCTTTAGTTAACAGATGACCAGTCTCAACTGATTGCGCCAGGGCTTATTTGTGATCTTTTAATCTTATAGTTCGAATTGTTTTTAAATATATTTTTTTTACATTGTTCTCACAATATAGAAGCGACAAAAATAATGTAGGTACCCAGGATTTTGTAATATCTTGATTTAAGGGTGTCCTTGGAGTTTCTTGCATGTTTTTCTCCATAGAGATCTACGATTTGGAATGGGCAAATAGCTTCAACTTTCTGACTAACTGACCGACTCTTTGACTATTCAAAAGTGTCTGTAATTGGTTTAATTGAAATAAATGCTTGTAGTTTGAGTGTGAGTTTGACAACAGACGTGTTAAAACTCCCGACTTACCGACGAAGCACGGTAGATTAATTAGTGAACTTATAACCTACAAAATTTATATTTTTTTTATTTAGGATGGGTTTGCTGTTGACCTTAGTCTAGGGCAGAGGTGACAGAGAAGAAGTCGACGATGGAGTGAGCTCACCCAGAAGAAGCCTGTTCACTCTAACTTTGAAGAGATTAGGGTTGTATGCGTTCGGAAACACAGACGCAGGCAGAAAGTTCCACTCTTTTATTAAATCTGGATGAGTACCTTGTATAAATAATACAGTAATTGTAAAAAGAGACACCTGTTTATTCATTGGAGTACAACACTCAAGAGCAGGCAGCGCAGGTCGCGGGGCACGTGTAGCCGGGCACGCCGGCAATCCCCAGGGCTTGTCCCGACGAAGCCGCACACACACACACACAATCACCCTAATAAATAGGTATCATATCGATTACTCACAATCCCGCGTAATTCAATCCATTAAGACATCCCGTACGACCGTGACAGATCTTCTTTTTTGATCCCACCAACACTCGATAACGATAAATATTTAAAAGGAAAATCCTCTTCACTACGGTCCCTTTGCGTTTAATGACGCATACTAAATCTTGAATAGGAACATGAGAATCGTTTAGCAGAAAAAAAATTAAAACATGCTACCTTACAGAGAAGACTTATTATCTAAGTGTGCCAGCAATCGTAAAACCATTTCTACTCCGCTTGAAAACACATTTTAAAACTAAAGTCGTCAACTGAATGGAAGAAAAACATCAATTTTAAAAGTTACACGCAGTGATAAGAGTTGAAGAAGAAGCTTAGTATGAAGTTGAATGGTAAAGCGTTGAACTCGAATGGAAATAATATAATCTGAATGAGACAGCAGTTGCTAGGGGCTTTCCGCTTTCATCATATGCTGACAATGCGTTGAACAATCATGAAAATCAATCGTCCATAGATACATTTTCGGAGTTGATCAATTCGATGTTGCAAAGCAAACAATAATGTCACCCAATCACTGAACCAGATCACTACAGTAACAGCTCCGACATGGCTTGAAAATCAAATGAGCTGTAATTTGTTAATAGCTGCAGTTTGTAATGTGCGACTAACAATTCCCTGCTTGTAGTCTAGTTTTAAGCTCATAACAGTTATTGTTAACCCTTATTTCAGAGTAAACATATTATCATCATACCGTCATTATGTGCGTATACCAGCATCAACTTTTATAACTTAGAGCACGGTTATGGAGCAATGCAGCCGCTGTACGTTTCGGTCATAACTTTTAATTAACCGCACTTTACAAACTAACCTTGTTAATCATCTTACGCTTCAACGCTCATTCATAATGGCCACTCGTAAAATCAGGGGTGGACTCTCACAAGATAGAGTATACAGGGTGTTAAACAAACTGCGTGCTATAGCTTAGGGGTAGGTTCAGTATCGATAAAGGAACCCAGGAAAAAATAAAATTAAAAAATATAGAAAACACAAAAAAAATATTGCAACATCAACCTAATTTAGTACCTACTAAGTTGTAATAGTAATCGTTTATAATTAAAATTATTTTATTTGAGGGTCCTAAGTCCGTTAAAGTACGAAAATACTTTTTTCTTTTTTTTATGTTTAATTAAATTTTTTGTTTATATATCTTTTCTTTTTTGCTGGGTTCCTTTATCGATACTGAACCTACCCCTAAGCTATGACACGCAATTACTTTAACACTCTGTATAGGTACGAGACTAGCCTCATGCGCCACTGTTCGACGCTAATTTGAATGTAAAACACGATGTTTTAGTAAAAACATTGGTTGATAATCTGCTAACTTAATCAAGCATATTCAAAAACAATTACCAATTAAGTAAAAAAATTGTAGATAATAAATAAAATAAAAAATACTGAAGACCGCACAATTTAAGCAGAATAGTC
Source organism: Tiliacea aurago (assembly GCA_948098905.1). NCBI lineage: Eukaryota > Metazoa > Arthropoda > Insecta > Lepidoptera > Noctuidae > Tiliacea > Tiliacea aurago. Next base: position 13,446,150 of record OX402578.1, on the reverse strand, counting down.
CATTTCATTTTGTATTAAAAGCTACAAAAATATATTATGTGCATTATATTCTAGTATTTTTGATCCTTACATATATTTTTGTAGGTTTTATCCTGCTAACCCCCATAAGGAAGAGGCTTGAATATACTCAATGAACCATGCTTTCTGGATAAATGGAATCGTCATAACCTGGAGAGTTCAGTGTGTTAGATGTCTCAGAACCCACTACACATACAGCGTTCATTGAATGTATGACCTTCAGTTGCACCGGGCCAGCGTATCATCGGCTGCTGAAATGCAAGAATACACTAGACTAAAACGCGTAACTCCCCTTCCTCCCTCCCTCCCTTTACCTGCAGTACCTATATATTCTCCATTTAAATATTTTTGAGGAGATCACCCCGTAGCACAATCGTAACCCTTTTTCGTAGCTTTCGTAGCGCTCGTAGCCAACTGCTATGACGACGCACAGATTTATTTTATGTTGATTAATGTTTTTCATGAAAATTAATTATGTTTTTTTTTAATTATCTTAACAGTTTGGGAAGTGGAAAATCCTTTGGAAATTGTGTTTATATTTTTATGCACGTCTCACCACGGTGCTAATAAAATTAAACCCAAGCCTTCAAGAAAAATATATTTAATTTTACCTAATTATTTGAGTAGTACTTAAAAATATTTTTATAAATGTATTTCATATCTTTAACAAAAATAATTGTCTCTGTTTTTATTCATTACAAATACATTAAAATCATTACATACAACTAACTATTTACACTAGGTACTAAATTAAATTACTAAAACAAATAAATACAAAAAACAAAAGGACCAAAAAATAATAGCCAGTAGGCAGTAATATATAACACTGGAATTTGATACTAATTATTTTCTTCATTTAGGCGCAAAAATAATAAGAGGATATAAGTGCGGTATAAGCATAGTCAGTGAGCAACATCGAGATCGTCATGAGAAAACTTGCAAAGAGAAGCGTCAAGTTTGCGGGCGGCAAGGGTGTGCGGGTGTGGGGCGCGGGGGGCGCGGGATGCGGAGGTCACGGATCAGCTGGGCGGCGGCCATATTGATTCCCCGGCCTGTTTGATCGGCGCCACCCGTCCCCCGCCGCCCCGCCACCCCGCGCCCACACCCGCTCCACGGATTAATAGACGAGAACAACTTTTATGATTTCAACTCAAACAGAACGATGGCCTATTTAATGTTACCGGTAAAGTGCGAAACGGGGGAAACGCACACATAATGTGCGATTGCGTGCTTAATACTGGACTATTCAATAAAAGCAAAGTTCAATAAACGTAGGCTGTTACTAGATTAGCTGATCTTTATACTAAAATCGGATTGTGTTGTGTTACAGTAATTTATTCCGCAGTAAATCGCTGTTATTTCCAGCAGCCACGTTGAATTATCGTTGGAATGAACAGAATCCTGAGCATAAAAGGTTTTTAGAGATTGTTCTATACCTCTTATCGCTATCGTGCCAATTGGTTCGTTACTGTTTACATCGATACGATCGAAAGTACTCGTACAAAACAAATCAAAGTCGCCTCTGTTCGATACAATGCGGCATCAGTCTGCGTTAATTAATAGAGTCTGCTGTAGAGCGCTCAACTGATGAAACAATGACCGTATTGAATATGATGTCCGTACATTTCCTGTAAACAAGTGGGCTCGAGAGGGTATAGGAAAGTATGTAAGAAAAATCGAAACGTGACTAGCTAACTCGACTCGACTCTAAATTGAACGGGGCCTAAAGTAAAGTAGGCGAGGCGAGCGGCGAGCGGCGAGCGGCGTAGACGAATTTCAAGTGTTTCTTTTACCGTGAAGAAGTGGCGCGTGCAGGAGAGCGGGCGAGCCACGCGCCCGCCGAGCCCTTACACATAGCCACCGTGTGTGTATGTGTGCACTATCTAAACTCAACTTTACAATCCGCTCGTTAAAATAGATATTACAGCAATAAGTTAATTACAGTGGCCTGTATTATCATTATTTTTAGTATATGCGAAACCTGAATAGGTATAGTTTGTTCAGAATACGGAACTGAATCGATTTCAATAATTTTTACACCATGTTATATTTTATCCAAAAAATATTTAAGTGTGATGGAAAATGTTTTCACCATTTAATTACTTACAATACAATCGCCGTACGGTTAGGTACCTACTGCGAAATTATTATCAATGAGCGCAAGACGACCCTGGAGGCGCGGGGGCGCCGTTAGTATGTTTTTGTACGGACAACCCGGTAACATAACCTTATAACTTTGTGATTTTTCATGATACAGTTTTAAAACTTTGTACATAGATTCTTTACATAAAAATACTAGACACGTGTTGCGGGTTTCGCATAAACTAAAACTAATATTGTATAAGCCAGCTTTTTTTTTCATTTTTTCACTGAATACTCGTTTATAGCGAATTTCTATTTCGGGATAACAAATGTTCCACACCTTACTAATAACGTCACAACACCTACTACGTGGGACAGCTTTGACAATATCAACATGGTGTCAAATATCAACGGTCAATTCGGTCACCATTCAAGTTCAGCAGGGTCGTTTGTGGGCAGGAATATAAACGTGGTGGTCATTTTAGGAGGAACGAGTGGGTTAAAAGCCAGCACTCGTGCGGTAATATAATATTGAGAAACTGATAGTTTCTTTGGGTTGTAGTACATTCGCCACAAAGTAAGTTCTCCTCGGAAAAAAGTATGTGTAAATTTGCCACAGTTCTATTTTCATGTAGTAAATTCGTCACAATATATTAATTTTGATTATTGTAAATTCCTATTTTTTTTTATTTCCGCACAGACAGCAGAAAAATCAAACACTAAGGCTGACCCCACATTAGGCGTGCTCGTTCCTCGGGCGTGGCGCGTCGCGTTTTGCTGCCCTGCGGCGTGTGTGGAGAGTGCACGCGGCGCGCACGTGGCATTCGCGAGTTTCACGAGTCGCTCACACGCCCGAGGAACGCGCACTCCTCATGTTGGGGACGCCTTAGTAGAATAAAAACGTTATTTATTTATTTAAAAACCAACAACTTTGCTTGCTACCAGTATTTTATGATGTAAAAATAATGTACTTACGTACCTAAAATGAAGACTTGTGGTTTTGACGAATTTACACATATTTTTAATGCAAGTGGTGAATACACTTTCAATGTATGGAGTGTACAAAAATGTGACGAAATTACTTTGTGACGAATGTACAATAACTTACAGCTATATCTCGCCTACGACTATCGATGTGGGAATTTTCCGTAATTACACATAATAGTCAGCGGAAGCCGTATTTAGAAGAATTATAAGTAAATCAGTTCTATTATAATAACGTCTTCATAATAATTCGGCCTTTAAATCATTTTCTATGTTGAGAACAGTACCCTCCAATGAGCAAACTGTGTTGATAAACACCTACGTACGTTTCTTTCAAAATAGCGAGACAGATATAGTTATCTGTTTTTTTTTTACTTTAAAACTTTTCATAGTATTTTCACGTAGGTAATTGCATTTTGTTTAACTCATTCAGTTGTAGACGAACTACGACGTTCCATGAAAACAAAAACGCTTGAGTAAAGTTTGCAATATGGTAGATCTGTATTCTAAAGATTCGAGAAATCAATGAAACCGCCAGACTGTTCAACCCAAAAATATCGAAGAAAAGAGAGACGGGTGCGAACGACCACTCATAATCAGTGTATAGCAAAAGTGGGCTGTTCCAATTATGTTGACATTACACATGGTTTGGTACATTAAGCTACCAATTAGAGGCGCGCGGCGGGCTTGGGCGGAAGGCTGTAAGCCGTTCAACCACGCGCCATAGGTTACCGCTCTAGTTGATTACTCGATTTATTCAATTACTGATGTTCAATCGAGCGCCATTTTTATAACTTCTCAGTAATAAAATTCTGAGAGACACCGCTGCTTGTGTGGTTTTAAGATGCGCGCACTATCTTTTGACATAAATGCTTGCTTGCCAGACCTGAAGATTTTAGCGGTTTACGATTCAGTTGCTCATGATTGTGAAAGATTTAAACATTTTCAGCTAACATGAAAAACCTATTTAAATCCCTATCTACATAATTATGTGTGTTCACGTGGCCATAATAAACTCGCATCTTTTTTCTGTCGGAGTGGGCAGAAACTAAAAAAGCTAGAGTTACGAGCTTAAACTGTCTTAAACGATACTCCTTTTGATTCGTCCACGTGTGAAACCTAAAATGGATCTTAATCAAAGTGCGAAAAAGTTAATAATGACATGTTTATTTTACAAATTGTATTTAAAGCAAGTGAAATCGGTTTAAACAAATTCCACTGGAAAGTTTACAAAAAACGGCCAAGAGCGTGTCGTGCGTGTACCCTTCATTGTGACTTTGGAATGAATGTATTCAAGAACAAACTTAACTTTGTAGTTGAAAAATTTTCTCCCATAAATCAAAATCAAAAGTAATTTATTCAAACTAGGCTGAGAATCAGCACTTTTCGAAAGTTAAAAATTACATGAGACAGTCCCCAAAAAACGCCCACCCTTCAATACTTCCTAGTGCTTTAGCTGGGAAGAAGAAGTGGCGCAACAAACTCCCCAGCAGCAAAGCTGTCTGTCATACATCGATATACGTTACGGTCAATTCTCCAACTGCAAAGTTTGTAAGTTCGCATTTTTTTTAATGTGATTAAACTGCAAATTAATGATTTTCGGACTTTTTCCTTTACTTGTGCTGTGAGACCTTGCTTCTTGGCAAATTTTCAAATCATGATTCAAGGTCAACGGGAAGTACGTACCTCATAGGTTTTGTTTATTTGCGAATTTCAATATGTCGCATAAATGGCCGTATTTTTTATTGCCTCAGAATCTTGATTTTTAGACCTCTAAGGGACCGTAAACTTACGTATTTAATATTAATTTCAACTTTGATACCTCCACGTGTCCCTGAGAAAAAGGGTCGTGACAGACAGACGGTCGGACAGACGGACAACGAAGTGATCCTATAAGGAATCCATTTTTTTCCTTTTGAGGTACGGAACCCTAAAAATATTACCTACTACCTAAAGAAGAGGAACGGAACCATTTTGAACGCTTTCGGAGCGTATACGAGTCTGAACGGTACCTTGCACAATCGTGACTGGTTGAAAGTATCATACACCCCGAACTGTAAGGTAGTACCGCAATATTTTGAACGTGTTTGGAGAGGGACTTTCACGTATATACATACTTTATAGGTACACGAAGTATACATTAAAGGAAATTGGGTATGATGAAGGAAACAAGCATTATTTACATCCCACACAATTTTCTAATCTAATATTCTTCATGGTAAGAATAAAAACAAGGCACTTGTTTATCATCCCGCATGAGTTAAAAGTTACCCGAGAAAAATACGTATTGGAGGTAATATAGCCGTAGATGTATATATAAACAGCTTTGTCTATCGATATGGACCGGCACCGCCCCCTTCTATTGTCGGTCATCTAGACGCACTGAAGGTTACCATCCCTTCTTGGTTGCTATTCCACCAATTCGCACTAAGCGTTTCCGTCCTTTATAATGCGCACAGCAAAAGAGTGGAACTCTCTGCCTGCGTCTGTGTTTCCGAGCGCATACAACCCTAATCTCTTCAAAGTGAGCGTGCACAAGCATCTTCTGGGTAAGCTCACTCCATCGTCGACTTTGTCTCTGTCACCTCTGACCTAGACTAAGGTCAAAAGCAAACCCATCCCAAAACAAATATTTAAAAAAATATGTTTGTAAAACATGTGATAGAAAAGACGTTTAGCAAATGAATTGGTGAACTATCACCAGATACTAATCTACGAATAATAGCTGTGTTATTAGCAGTAAGTACAAAAAAAAACACGGTGCTGCTGCACATGTCCAATTACAAAACCTTTGGACATACAGCATGTCGATTCTGTAACCATCACCGTAAAAACTTACGTGATATGAGCGTGGAATGATCTGTGAGTGTCATCCCACCTGATGCTAGGGATGGGCCAAGGATTACATTTACAGTCTTAATCGTTATTTTAATAATATTTTTTATGCTAGTTCTGTTGATCATCTTATATCATACCAAAGCTGGTATTTAAGTGTCTAAACAGTAACGTTTAAGGACTAAACTAGGAAAAAAACAGAAAAAAAACAAAATTGAGTTTCTGACTGAATTTCTGTTTTACTATTTTATTTCAAAACCTCCTAATTAGTAATTTTTAGACACTTAAATACTAGCTTTGAAATAATATAAAATGATCAACACAATTAGCATAAAAAAATATTATTTATATCTCGATTATGATTGTAAATGTAATGCTTGGTCAATACCTAGCATCAGTGAGATGACACTGACAGCTCACTCCACGCAAGATTTCACGGTGAGATATTTACAGAATAGCACTGCAGGATCGATTTGTTTGACAGAAACGACGGAATATGAAACCACCTAACTCACATTTCATCGATTTTGATATTTTCGCGCTGTCGTAATCTAACTTCAAATTAATGGTTTCACAATCTCTTGCAAGTCGGCTATAAGACGGATGCTCTTGTCATCCGCTTCTTTCGATTCGACGGTTTTTCTTCTAAATACGTATTTTTTTTTTAAACATGCGTTCGTTTTCATACACCGATGTCACTTCGTGGAAAATAGTGTGGGTTATACGTTTTTTCGACTGTAATAAAACTACTTTTTGTAAATGCTGTAATGTATAACTGTTTTGTCCCAAATAAATAAAATAAAACCTTATTTATTTATTTATAATAAGCACACCAACAGCACAGTCACTTACAATTCAAAATTAAATGACATCTAAAATTGGCACTTCAGTAACCATGCAAATAACAGGTATGCATGACATTAGCTTATGAATATTAGAGACAAACGAGAATAAAATTAAAGTGTAAAAATTAAAATTGTGTCTAGAGACCTAAATCCAGAAAACTACAAAACAAACCAATTTGAGCTACACAGATGTGCACTCTTCGCACTGTTTAAATAGGGAAAGCTTTGAATAGGTACTACTCTTTGGCTCTCTCACTACTCGTGTGTCTGACATTGATGATCAAAGTCACAGACGGATAGCAACCCTTTCCACCTGACGGCGTGTTCGGGCCAACAGGGTGCAACAATACATAAATAGTATAGACTGTTTATTTGATCAAACATGGGTGAGCCGCCGGTCGCTACAGTTCCGCGGCGCGCCGCAGTCGGGCTGCATCCGCGTGCACTTGGCTTCACGCCAACACAAACACTAATTCGCTGACGTTGTTACATAATTGCTTCGTTTTTACCAGCGCTACCAATTTTCACATATCGCTTGCCACGGAAAATATAAAGCAATTATATTTTATCAGTTGATCACCCGTGAGGGAACGTCGTTAACTCGATTGTAGCAAATATTGTAAACTGTCGCGGGTTTTTAATTTAATAGCGTTTAATCAATATTTCCAGCATGCCATTAAGTGTGTGATATCATCTTTTAATGCAAAAGGTGCACGTATGGTAGATGTAAATAAAATGCAAAAACTAGATGACTATCCTACTTTTGTTTAAATAAACGAATAACTGCGAATATTTCGCGTATAGCTTACAATTTTGTTCCTAAATATACAAAAAAATCTGTTCACATAATATTTTCTAAGTATGGAGAACAATTGCACAACGTAAAGTCCCTCAAATATACACATGCAGGCCAGAACATTATTTTACAAAACGAAGTGATTCATTCTACGTCTGGGTCTACGAGGCTACGAAGTGCTACGAGAAATATTGTACACATTGTTCGTAGATGCGCATCTTGACCACGCTTGCACACGACCAACCTTGGCTGCCAACTTATTCTAACATAGTATCTACAATTCAACATAGTATAGATATAAATTATTGCAATTTGGACGGTAATTAAACACAACAATGATGCGAGGGAACATGTTATACGTTTTAAGATGAGCCCGACCGGGCTGCCTCGGCCGCAACTCGCAGCCGCCACAAAAAGAGAGGGTATTCATTTTCGCGACCTGCCGCCACCCTCTAATTATAACGAGAAACTTTCGGCAACTTAGCTCGTGTTACATACAGCTCTGTTAGTCGTTGTTTTCAACATTAAGTTTTTAGGGTTCCACGGGATTATTGACCAAAAATGTGAATGGTCCACCACCGTCTATGACCTAGATTATGTCGTTATTCTGTATTGTACACATTAAATAATAAATGTAATACTTTCAAGTACTCAGACACTGAAAAAAAAAGTGTTTGCTTTAACAAAAATCTTGTATAATGTGATCACGCATCTTGACTCCATACGAACCTAACAAGATCTTGACTTCTGAAGCTAGGAGAACTTTGTTAAATTATCATAGTTCCGTCTACTAAGTAATTGATTAGTTTAATTACGGGTAGTTATTTAATTTAACTCAAATGTTGGTCAGTTTAAGAATGATATAATGCTAACAAGTTGCTTGTTACCATCAACTAAAATTATTATTGGATTTAAAAAAGTGAAGAAGTAAAATCAAACCAAGCATGTATGATATAACAAAGACCGGTGATTATTCTGTACATGTCACATTGTCGATAAAATAAAATAAATTTGTTCTGGCAAATATGCTATCTGGTTTATTGTAAATAAATAAATAATGATTCCAAACATTTTAATGCCAACTAAGAGAAAATGTATATTAGTTAGCACGCTTTTTTTCAGTGGATGGATCAAGGATAAAGAACTTTTGACCTAACAACATTTGAGTTAAAATTAAATCATTTCAGCCGAAAGACGTCCACTGCTGGACATAGCCCTCTCACAAAGAGGGGGGGATTTGCCATTATCGCCACGCTTGGCAGGCGGGTTGGCGATCGCAGTATGGTTTTAAAAATGCATACAGAACTCAACTGCTCATTCTCTAGTAAGTCCCTTAGTCGCCTTTTATGACAACCACGGGAAGAAATGGCATGGTGCTATTCTTTACGTCCGGCGCCAAACGGGCAATTAAATTACAATGAAAAATTAAATAATAGCCCCCCCACAAACAGGCAAGATATAATATTGAATAGCAGACACAATGCAAAACACACTGTTTATCCAAATACTAAGTAACTAAATAAAATGATTATTATACATACAATATGTACATACATACATATACTGTTACATAATTTCAGTAGTTCTACATGAGCAATATTCCAGACTATTTACCGGCCGTCCTACGTATAGTTTATAAAACCTAACGATACATAAGTAGTGATCGTTAATATTAAAGTATGGACACACTTTGTGGTATTTTTAGTTAATACATTTTAAGTGCACTTCATTAAATTAATGGACGGCGGACGGTGTTTGCCTACGTGTAGTGTTGTTATTCTTTGTCATTATCAATATTGTGTATTATAATGTTTACCTAACAGGCTATTGTTGGTCTGTCGGTCGTGAAAATTACTTATTTGGTCAATGGGGTGCCGAAAGACGTAGGTCAGTTACTCAGCCCTCATTGCTATGACGAAAGTATTGATAACTGTAATAAAACAAGCCGTGTACCAATGGGTTTTTACCATCAGCAAAAATAAATAACTTCTATACAAACTTTCACCCCTATTTAACCCCTTCAGAGAATAAATTTTCAAAAAAGAATCCTGACTTCCTTCTTCTGATAATTGTATGCTTCGTGTATGTATGTATTTATTGTATATGTTAATGGTACACCACTACCTGCAGTATTGTATCTCCTGCTCCCTTTAATCCATCCAAAGGTTGTCTGTAAAAGATCGCTTTGAGCGATAAGACCACCCATTGTGTCACCCTATGTAAAATTTTAACATTTATATCTGTAACTTTTATGGTGTAAATAATAAAGAGTATTCAAGTCTATTCTTCTTATCTTCGTTATCATCATCATTTTAGCCGAAAGACGTCCACCGCTGGACATAGGCCCCCAAAAGGGGGGGTTGCCATAATCGCCACGCTTGGCTGGCGGGTTGGCGATCACAGTCAGTATGGTCTTAAAATGCATAGAGAACGAAAGATGAGAAAAGTCCAGTCAGTGCGATGCTCTACGTTATATAATATATCTTATAAGATAGAACGACTGAAGACGGGGAGAACGCTGCTGCCCATTCTCTAGTAAGTCCCTTAGTCGCCTATTACGACATCCACGAGAAGAAATAGGATGGTGCTATTCTTTACGGCCGGCACCACACGGCGATCCGTGTGGTGCCGGCCGTAAAGAGCCTTCGTACCTTCTACCTTCATTATACAAGAGAGAAATGCAAAATTTCATGACTTCCAGGCTTAGCGGTTTAGGCAGTGCATGCCTGTCAGTCAGTGAATGAATTCATTAATTTTAGAATTTTGTTAAGTAGATAAAGTTGAAATCGTAAATTGTGTACTGTGACTTTATATACCTAGGTATGTAGAACGCGGGTCCTTGAACCCGTTGCATAACGTGAAGCTACGTACCCACTCGTATGCACGTGTTTCAAGGTCCGGCTGGTCCAGTAATTACTCGTATATTGATTTATCGCAGTATTTCGCTGAAGCTGCATGCTTCGAGTTATCGTAAGCCGTTTTCTGTTTACTCGAACACAGAAGCTGTCGTATTCACACGACATGCAACTGATGCTGCTTTTGTGCAAGATCTGGCTATTAAGCCTACAACGTCCTCACATTAACACAAAAACAATATAAAATTATGATTCAAATAATAAAAGTTAGAACCTTGTTGAAATTAAAATTGTAGGCAAGGCGAGGCAAGTGGGTATATACGTGTTGGTACACTATTTTATGGTCCTAAGAGTTGGGATGGAGCTCAAACGCAATCTAAGTAATGCCTTCAGAAGACTCTCACATTCTGTAACCAACTGTTACGTCAAGTTGGTGATAATTAATGCTTATTATGGTAAATAAACAAACCTGAGAAAAAAACTTCGAGACAAAGTTTTTAACCCCCGACGAAAAAAGAGGGGTGTTATAAGTTTGACCGCTATGTGTGTGTGTGTATGTCTGTGTATCTGTCTGTGGCACCGTAGCACTTAAACGGATGAACCGATTTGGATGTGTTTTATTGTATTAGAAAGCAGGTTTTCTAGCGGTGGTTGTTAGACATGTTTTATCAAAATCGGTTCAGTTGTTTCAAGGTTATCCACTCTTTTGTTAGCTGCGGTAGGGATCTTAGACGCATAATGGGTACCTATTTACTTTACATTCAAACATATGTGTGACCTAAAATTTGAATCAGCCATGTATGCTATATGTAACTATGCAAGATTATGGAATTCTTGGTCTGATGCTGCAGCCATCCTGGCTGCAGCATCAGACCATGAATTCCATAATCAAGCACACTAGTACAGTCTTGAAAAAAAAATAGCAGATATGTTGTGTTTGGATTCGTTTTGATCAGTATTTGATTCTACATACAATGCAATGGTTGCAACACGATGAGCTGATGCTTCAGCCAGGATATCCAACACAATAGTACAATCTTGTTTTTTTTTTTTTTCAGATATGTAGTGGGTGGATTCGTTTAGGTGCACGTGGGTGTCAAAAGACGCGTCTCTACGCGGGCTAGCGATCTACGTAGTTAGTGGATTTTATGCGGATTTTTTTTTTATGGTTTGGTCAGAAAACGTGCTTTTCGGCCGCTAAGTTTAAAGCAATAACTAAATAGCTAAAATAGGGTGATTGCAAACTCACTTAACAAAATTAGCACCCAATGGAACTAGATTTGCAACAAAAATTTGATCGTATCGAAGCAAGTTGGTTGGAAATGCTAATATGCGGAAATTAATAAATGTAGATAGTCAATCAAATTAAGGATCTGACTTACTTATGCGGTACCCCCGCCGCGACATTATAGCGCCATTTCAATGAGCAAACCGTATCGTGCCATCCATCAATTTATATAATTAAAATATACAACGTGTTTTTTTTATATCCCATAACTCTAGGGTATGATTGAGGCCATATCAAAGAATCAACTGGCATATGAGTTATGTTCCAATCCTTCGTTATTTTTTTTTTCATTTTTCATACAAAATAATTCGGCAAAGTCACGATTATTAATGTAAAACACCCTTACGTGAAATATGACAACGTCGACAAGGTAGCTTTCCCTTCACTAGCTGCCGCCGGGAAGCCCCGATACCAACATACCTACATATTTTATTTTACTATTTATTTTACTACACTACTGCGAAGTTTGGCAACCTCGCAAAAGTAAAGATTCGTCATACTGGTGACAATTTTTGACCTAATTTAATTATGATTGATGATATCTCCGGAACGATGCATTTTTGGACCACCTATTCTAGGAGTTTTAGTATTATTTTTACCTACAGAATATAACCCTAGAGTTATGGGATATCAAAAAAAACAGGTTGTATATGTTGGAATTATTGTATTCATGTAGTTTCTAAACGCAACCTTTAAACAACAAGTGACATGTCTGTCACTTCTACTGTCATTCGAGTTTGACACTTCTCTTTGTCTTCGGTCTCTCGTGCACACATTTCTTGTTCCTTTGTATTACCAATAGTATTCATTGTTTGCTAATTAAATCCCGTGAAATCTTTGCGTATGTTTTCTTTAATCTTCCGAAATATCCAACATGGTAGCAGAGCGTGGTTGCTAATATCAGAAAACGCTCATATTTCGGACAGATTGTCGAAGAAAACCGGTAACTATATTGTAGTATCAAGTCACCGGCAAACATTGCAAAAATGGCTTCTTCAACACAATACATGAATTCAAGGGGTCAGAAAATTATTCAACTTGGAAGTTCTCGATGCGAATGTTGTTAATCCATGAAGAACTTTGGGAATATGTTGAGAAAAATGTGGACGACAATAACAAAAGGGCGGAAAAAGCGTTGGCACGAATTGCCCTATCAGTTCAACCGGCAGTAATTCCATACATTCGCACCGCAAAATGTGCTTATGAGGCATGGAATAACCTGAAGAAGGCGTATGAAGGTCGCGGATTGTGTAGAAGATTAGGTCTTCTCAGAAGTTTGTTTGGCACGAAGCTATGTGATAGCAGCTCGATGGAGGACTACCTCAATAAAATTAAGGAAGCCTCACATCAGTTGAGTGAAATTGAGTCACCACTGGATGATGAATTCGTAGCTGTTATAATGTTGAGTGGTTTAACTGAAGACTTTGATCCGCTGATTATGGCCATTGAAAATGCAGGTACAAAATTGTGTACTGAACACGTCTCAGCCAAACTATTGGAGGAGAAACGTAGACGAGATGACAAGCAGGATAGTTTAACCGCACTGGTCACTCGGAAGCAGTCCAAATGCTTTAAGTGCAAGCGGATTGGCCACTTCTTGAAGAATTGTCCTAATAAACAAACTACGGGTCAACCAGCAACAGAAAAGGAGATGCAGAGTCACAGTCATGGTCGAGATAGGAACAAGCTGAAGCCTAAACCAAAGGACAAGGCTCTTGTCGCTGCTCTTTCTGTTAAGGTGAATAGTGATGTGTGGTATATAGACTCCGGTGCAACGAACCATATGTGTAATAATAAAAAACAAATGGTAAACAACAGTTCCAATAAAACTGTTGAAGTGAGTATTGCAAATGGAGAAAAATTATTGACTGCTGGACTAGGACAAGTGAAAGTTCATTTAAATAGGGGTGTAATGACTATAAGTGATGCATATTATGTACCTACTTTAAGTACAAATTTACTGTCTGTCAGTGCAATGACCAAAAAGGGTTATAGAGTAACTTTTGATAGTAGTTCATGTACTGTGTATGATGGTTCTGATGTTTTAGCTACTGGTACTCAAGTCAATGGTGTGTATCAATTCGACACTGTGTCAGACAATAGCTGTGTTGCAGATGAGCTAAATGTGTTAGGGGCAGCAGCAGCAGTAGCAGACTCGACATCACAAGAGACATGGCACAGACGTCTAGGACATCTTAACTCAAGGAGTATGAAGCTTCTACAGTCAGGTATGGCAATTGGTATTAATTATAGTGCGTCTGAATTTCAACAATGTATACCTTGCATTGAAGGAAAGCAATCTAGATTACCTTTTCCTACAAAGTCCTATACTAGAGCTACAGATGTGTTAGGTTTAGTGCATACAGACCTATGTGGGCCAATTCAAACTTCATCTTTAAGTGGTGCTAGGTATGTGTTGAGTTTTATTGATGACTACACAAGAAAACATTTTACTTATTTTCTAAAGACAAAGGATGAGACCTTTAGGTATTTTCAACAATTTAAAGTTTATGTAGAAAATGAAACAGGAAAGAAGTTGAAAATAATTAGAAGTGATAGAGGAGGAGAATATATGAGTTCTAAATTTCAGGATTTCCTCAAGATGAATGGTATTAAACATCAGAAAACTATACCTGATTCTCCACAGCAAAATGATGTTGCTGAACGCTCCAACAGAACTATCATGGAAAAGGTCAGGAGTATGCTGCGAGATGCTGGACTTGGCATGGAATTCTGGGCAGAAGCAGTAAATACTGCTGTCTATCTGAAAAACCGAAGTCCAACTAAGGCAGTTTCTGGTACAACTCCAGAAGAAAAATGGAGTGGAATAAAGGTAAAACTTGACCATTTAAAAATTTTTGGTTGCATTGCATATGTAATGGTGAAGAATAGAAAGAAACTTGATGTAAAAAGTAAACCATACATATTTGTGGGATACAATGAAGAATCTAAAGGATATAGACTCATTGATCCCGATAATCCTAGGCATTGTGTGAATTCACGTGATATTGTTTTCATAGAAAATCAATTTTATAAGAAGAAAATGTCATATGATGAAATAGGTGATCAACAACTGCTTGTTGATCTTAATTTGAATCGAAATGATGAACCTCAAACTGCTGGTGAGGCATTGAATGGACCAGAATCCGATAGTTGGCGTAAAGCGATGACTGATGAGTATAATTCATTTATTAAAAACAAAGTTTGGACTCTGACAGAGCGAGAACAGCATCATAAGCCGGTGTCGTGCAGATGGATATTTAAGAAAAAGTATGGAGTTAACGGTGAGTTGTTGAAATATAAAGCTCGTTTAATAGCCAGGGGTTAAAGCCAAAAATATGGTGTTGATTATCTAGAAACGTTTTCCCCAGTTGTGAGATACTCCACACTAAGGTTGCTGATCGCTTTAGCAGCGGAATATGACATGAGTATTGAACACTTGGATGTTAAAACGGCATTCTTGAATGCAGACCTAGAAGAAACGGTTTTCATGCAGCAACCACAGGGTTTTGAAGTTAAGGGGAGTGAGAATATGGTATGCAAGCTCAACAAAGCTGTTTATGGTCTTAAACAGGCATCAAAATCTTGGTACGATAAAATTAACAAGGTATTATCAAGGATCTTGGGCCAGCCCAACAGTTTCTTGGTATGAAGCTGTCTAGAAAAGGTAATGAAATATCTCTTAATCAGTCGAATTATATTCAAAAATTGCTGAAAAAGTTTCGGATGGAGGATTGTAAACCTTCAGGAACACCGATGGAGACTGGTCTGAAGTTATCTAAAGAAACTAAAAAGGTTGATACTTATGACTACAGAGGTTTAGTAGGGTCACTTTTGTACATAGCAGTTTGTACGAGACCGGACATCAGTTATGCAGTGAGTTACCTGAGTCAATTTAACAATTGTTTCAGTGAAGTTCATTGGAAGGCTGCCAAGAGAGTTTTACGATATCTGAAAGGTACACTGAATTTGGGTCTTATTTTAAGGAAAAGTGGTATGGAAATTAGAGCGTATGCTGATGCAGATTGGGCATCAAATAATATAGATCGTAGGTCGTATACGAGCTATGTGTTTTTCGTGGGGAAGTCTGTTGTCTCTTGGGATAGTAAAAAGCAACGTACTGTTGCATTATCTAGTACTGAGGCAGAGTACATGGCATTGTCTGACACATGTAAGGAAGCTTTGTGCATAAGAAAACTTTTACTGGAGATCCTTGGTACCATGACTAAAGTTATCATATTTAATGATAATCAGTCAGCAATAAAACTTTGTAAAAACTTTATGTTTCATTCTAGGACGAAACACATAGATATTCGTCATCATTTCATAAAAGAAATTGTAAATAATGGTATAGTTGAAGTAAAATACTTATCAACTAAGGTTATGTTGGCTGATGTATTAACTAAATCTCTTTGTAAAGATAAACATTGTGAATTTACTAATGTAATTTTAACTGTGTAATTAATTCAACGTATGTTTTGAATAATGTATTCCTAAGTTATAATAATAGGAAAATATTGTTATAGTTTGCGTTTAAGGGGCAGTGTTGGAATTATTGTATTCATAGTAGTTTCTAAACGCAACCTTTAAACAACAAGTGACATGTCTGTCACTTCTACTGTCATTCGAGTTAGACACTTCTCTTTGTCTTCGGTCTCTCGTGCACACATTTCTTGTTCCTTTGTATTACCAATAGTATTCATAAGTCTACCGTAAGTACCTAATGTGGCGTAATTAAATAAAATAATATCTTACGTAACTTTGAAAAACGTATAATATCATAGAATTAAAAAAAATAACAGTAAAAATAGATTTATATTTTTAAAAAAAGGAGAAAAAAATACAATCATATTTTTGGTTGAGATGCTCTTGGTGTGAAAAACGGAAGTGTTTAAGAGAGAAGATTACGTTGCTTTCTAGGTTTAATGATTACACGCCCTTACTGGATTGGCTGCAGCCCCCCAGGATAATAGATTGGATGATCATTTAGCCTACAACACGGCGCAAAGCTGTATACGGTGATACAGGTTCAATTCTTACAAGAAACTAGAAAATATTGCTTATGCGCTAGCAGCTTAAAAAAAAGATTAAATTATCTGGAATTCTTCTGAATTATCGTAGTAATTCAGAAGAAGCACAGCATGGACTGGTCGTGAGCATGTATCGCTTCACCCCAATCGCGATGATCACCGACCTGTTCTGCTGGCGTGGTTGAGGCCAAAAAGAGCTGGCAAATTGGAACGCCGAACATTCCTAAATAGATAATAGTGGATAAGTCATCGATTTACCAGCGAGATCTTTAAAAGAATGAAAAAAAAGCGAATTACATACCAGTTCCTCAAGGGATTTATATTAACTCGATAGCGCTGCCAGTAGACTCTTGCATACGAAGCTCCTACGGCTAAAAGACAAATATCGTAAGAAATGGTGAAACGCAAAAGTTACAGCATTCGAAATTAGATAAGAAGGAATACGAACCGTAAAGTAAAATCCGGAAATACTTATAAAGGAGTCGATGGACTTTGAAAAATATATAAATTACAGACTCGAACAAAATTTAGGCGTAGAGGCCAAAGGATAGAATATAACATCATTTCAGCGTAAGTTTCAAAAAGTTATCATCAAAATGGTCAAGCAGTCATCTTGAAAAAAGACACCAATTAAAGAATATGACGTTCTACAACTCCCTCAAAGACAAAAAAAAAACATTTTATGTTCAAAACTGAGGTTCAAAACTCGTTCAAAACGGTTCAAAAGCTAGACAGATATATGCCAGTACCGATCTCCAAAAAATGTGGAATACTTCTTGATAGCAAAGAGAATGATAATTCTATTAGAATGATAATTCTACACTAAGTAACAGTCGTATTCAATCGCTTGCAAGTTATTGAATACTTTACCACAAACAACTGTATTGCAATTGTCCTATCAACATCAACCAATTATGTGCGGGGGAAGCTCTACGAAGCCTTACTGGTTTAAATTAACAATCGAAGCGCCGCGGTCTCGTGTCAATATGGAAGCCTTCCAAAGTATTCCACTAAGAGTGAGGCTCGGTAATTTCCTCACTAAACGAGCGTTGCACAAAGTAATTTATGCATCGCATTAATAAAACATGACTATGTAAACACGTTGACGCGGTTCGGGAGGTCCGTCAGCACTGAGTGGCTTTCATCACAACACAGCGACAATCTGACGGATTATTTACTTTACTACGGCTTATATTGGACGAGACTTTCGACAATAATTCTTTTGAATTTTCACAGTGTGATGTTAATATACGGACACATACTGATGATTATCCACGTGAAAATATGGCTGTGTTTTCTATGCACCCCATAAAGGAACGCTTGGATATGATTAATTTAGCGTAATTATTTTATGTTTTAACGCGACCCACAATTTCTCCGTACGTTATTAAAATTATGACATCACTTCCCTGCTATAAAGATCAGAACCATACCTTCTGGCAGCAGTAACCACCCTACAAAATGCGTTTAATATGGTCTTATAGCCTCCCAAACTTCCCACAACACAGAGGTATTTGTTCAAGTAACGTAGCGTACATACTTGTGTGTGTAAGTTGGCAACGGTAAACGTATAGAGTTCATATTTTAGAGGCGAGTATTACAAGAGCACTAATTTGCGGAGAAGTTGCCGTATGCTCGCGTATGCAAACAAGCCCAGAGTGACTCTTCACTTCTTCGAAGAGCTACTTTACCATACAGTGCGTTTCTACTAAGAAACTTAGTGTAAAGATAATTATTTCTAAGCCTTGTAACTTAATATGGAAACTAGCTGCGGCAAAAGGTAACTTTGGAAAGAATTACCTGGAACTAAAGAACGAAAGAAAAATATTTTATTTGTTTAATATTTATTTAAAACTAACAATATACAAAATAAGTTTAGATTTTCTACCTGCGTCTGTGTTTCCGAACGCATACAACCCTAATCTCTTCAAAGTTAGAGTGAACAGGCTTCTTCTGGGTAAGCTCACTCCATCGTCGACTTTGTCTCTGTCATCTCTGCCCTAGACTAAGGTCAAGAGCAAACCCATCCTAAATAAAAAAAAAAACAATCAAGACTTGTGCGTTGCCAAAAAGGCTCCTATCTCAGCATAAAGCTGCGATATTTAAAAAATTAATGCCGCAGCGCTGGTATTCTGATAGGGCACGAAACTAGACTCAGATTATAGTCCTACCCAATAAATACCCTATTACTATCTTAAAACTACCATAGTTGACATAACTTACAAAAATCATAACACAACCTTATTTAAGACCGTTGACACCTTACGGGATTTCATACAAACTTTCAAGCCCTTGTTTTTCGCAATGACTGAATCGATTTTAATGAAACTTCATACGCATATGTAGGATACAAAGGTCTAAATAGTTAGTAAAGAACATTATCGAAATATCTTATTTAAAAACAGATAACTGGAAATCTCTGTTTCTATAGAAAATTTAAAATCTGTCTAATTTGGCTGTAACACTATTTTTCGAAAATGTTCTTTACTAACTTTTTAGACTTTTTTATCCTGCTTATGCGTATGAGGTTTCATTAAAATCGGTTCAGTCATTTCAAAAAACAAGGGCTTGAAAGTTTGTATGAAATGCTGTAAGGTGTAAAAGCTCTTAACGGTGTGAATATTTGGAATATTATGAATAATAAATAAATAAATATCTCCTTTTAAAAATTGACGAAGCAAAAGGAGTAGGTATGTAAGGATAGTAAGGAAGGAGCACGTGACATTTTATATTTTCTGCATACCCCTACAGGAAAAAGGCGTGAGTATACGTATATATCGCTGGTTTGGAAGAATACTGTGTTATTACAAAATACTATAATTTCGAGTTAGTAAGACCATGCGACGAAGAATCATCCATATTATATACTCAGTAAGGTCATATTGTTATCACAACTTCAAACAAAGCAGCTATATACTCGTATTATCCTCTTCTTCTTCGGTCAGCACAACTAAACCCCATACGTCCAGTACTAGCCTGTTATTTTATATTACTTCTATAATACGAGTCTCCCTCAATGGTGACAAGTCATATTAAAATTCCCGAATGTGTGTATAAATGTGGGTCGTAATACAAGTAGGTCAGGGCGCCGGAGCGCCGGAGACGGGCCGCGCCGACCCAACTTCATCACCGTTCTACTAACAGGAAAATTTATCCCACTAAAGTCGTTTTTACTGTACGCCAATCATACCGATCGAGTGTTCTTAGTTACGCCTACAATCGAATAAATGTAACCCGTGATTAACCCTTAAACTCGCACCGTGGCATACAGTTCCTACATTTTTTTTTTTTAATTTGGAATTATTTTCTATTTGTTTTTCTGTTATGATAAATAAATATAAAAGTTTATTAAACGCGCCCATGTAGCGGCGTCAACATCGCCACATGCGAACTACGCGTCACACTGACGTCACGCAAATCCTGCATCGCGCAAGCAGAGTTTACCACGCAACTAGCATATATACAACGTCCCGACATCAACCGTCGGGCAGTTGCCCACCAGACACGACACCCGTCTGATCGGAGGATCCTCCCTTTTCTATTGTGGATGAGTGAACTTTACACCCTGTTCCTCATACCACCAAACACAGACACATTTGACAGATACATTTTTTGTATTAACAGGGAAATAGTTTCCAAATCCATCCATAAAAATACGAAGCATTAGTTCAAACACTCAGTTATGTTTTTTAACCGCAAGATAACTCAGTTATTTCGCCATTAAAAACACAGTTAAATTTAGAATGTCGACTCGAATTACACTAACCCTCAAATGTCTTGGTTTATCCCATAAATTCACAGCGTGAAGATTTTAATGTAGAGCACAATTTACATATTTAATGATAGTTCTGAAGCTAGCGACAGAATCAGTAGACGGATGTAGAGTCGAGATGTAGAGACAAGTGTCATGCAGCAACAATGACATTCCTTATTACATGTGCTGAAACTGTCGTAGGAACTGAACCTGAACATAATAATAGGATGTGAGCTGCGTGAAACTTCTACCAAATATAAATTCATATATCTACCAGACAGTCACTAGATAGTGAGTTTTTTTTTTACATAATTTGAATACTTTTATCTACCAGATAAGTTATCCGTAAGTATCGTAAGCCGAATCTTAAGAAGAAGATGGTGAAACAGGTTATTAGTGTTTTAAAATAAGGATAAAACATATTAAAGGATATCATCGTATCGAACTGATTTTTTTTTTTTTAAGATTTTATTAAATGACTGGATTTTAATCTAATTAAAGTATATTTATGTCTCCCACAATTTTACAAGGGGCCACTATTAGTTACTCGTATATCTCATTAAAGAGCTCTGCAAGTGACGATACTCCATTAAGTCCGGCGCAGATTCAAGGGGTAATTAATTACTCTCAAAAGAAATATTTGACAAATCTGCTTCTCTCGTTCCTGTACGAACAACTCAAGAATAGATCACTCCATGATAAAAATATTATTACCAAGTCACATAAGCTAGGTGATATCAAGAGTCACAAGCGTTAACTGAACTGGACCTGTCCAGAGGGCCTAAAATGGACGCTTTGGCAGAATTTGACATATTAAAATTCGTAAAATGGTCACAAACTGACAATTCATAATATGATCTGCGTACAAATCATACCCCACAATTCATCGGTTTGACAGTTGCTATTTGACATTAGAGTTCATTAAAGCAATTCATAATTTGTGGACCATTTTACGAATCTCCATACAAAACTGTCAAACAGATGAATTGCGGGATATGAATTGTACGCAGATCATATTATGAATTGTCAGTTTGTGACCATTTTACGAATTTTAATATGATTCATATTATTATCATATTATGTTTCTGTCAAAGCGTCCATTTTAGGCCAGGCATAGGGTGCACTGACTGAACAGATCCACTCAAATCTGTGATTCTTTCCTCAAAAGACCACCTCAGACATTAATATACATCGTATGCGGGTGACGATACTCTAGTAAGTCCGGCGCAGTTTCAAGCGGTAATAAATTACTGTCAAAAGAAATATTTGACAACTCTGGTTCTCTTTTAACTGTACGAACAACTCAAGAAAAGATCACTCCATGATAAAAACATTATTACCAAGTCACATAAGCTAGGTGCTATCAAGAGTCACTAGCGTTAACTGAACTGGACCTGTCCAGACAGTGCACTGACTGGATAAATCCACTCAAATCTGTGTGGTTCTTTCGTCAAAAGACCATCTCAGACATTAAGCTGCATGGTCTCACTGGTCTGGTCTGGCACGCTCTTTTAAAGTCCGGACATGACTGACTGTGATCTCTCAGTTTGTATCGGTCTTTCTTCTCAGAGTAGTCGGACGGATTGGAAACACCGAATCATCTAGTTTTAATACATAAGTTATTTTTGACGTGTAAAAGTGTTTTTTGAACCAATTTCCAAAATAAAAACAACCGACTTCCATAAAAAGCACTACAAAGTGAATAGTAACTTTAAATTCGGAAGTGGATGGACATCCGAATTGATAACCTCCTCCTTTTGGAAGTCGGTTAAAAATAAATATCATTTGTCATCATCATCATTAATCATCACAACGCTGGGCACTTGTGGAAGCTTTTTCAATGCGTACCATCATTTAACATCTCGAATAAGTATCAATATCGTGACCCCATTCTATGAGGAAACCTCACTCGCGGCTAATTCATGTGTGGAAACTGAGAGCTGTAAGTATATCTAATTACATAAGCGCAGATTTTAATGAAGGCTCCACAGAACTTCGCTCCTAAAGGCTTGAAACCGTAATTCCCCTGCCTTTTGTTCCCTTTGTCTCGGATCCACTCGAATCTTTAGTTAGGTGTCGACGACTAATGTTTTGCGACCTATTTTTTTGCGTATCTATTAAACCCACTGTATTGATAGTCGTAACTTATTAAGGGCTTGGCAGGAATATGTCTCCGTCCGTCTTGGCTTTACTTTCGCATTGCGGTGTTCAAAGCATGTTATTTATGTATATCTACTTTAAAATAACTTTTATTATATCATAGTTTAAATTTACAAATGAATCACTATGTTTAATTATGATAATTATCTGCCTCATATCATTACCACGGAGCTCAAGTCCACATTGATATACACTTGACAATATTCAAACATAACTTATAGCATAGTAGACGCAGGTTATCCACGGTCGTGAGTTCGTGACAACGTTTCATTTGCGAGCTGCTGATGGTATCCATAGCGTGACATGGACACAAAGCTGGAACTATATTAAAAATAAATTGGCGATATCTGTGACAAGAGTGAACATATGTAAAATTCAAAATGCTACGGAAGGTACGTGAAATCATTGCGAGACAGCGGGGCAGGACGCATGCGCGGCCGGCACGCATGCGCACCGCCACTTAACCTCAATCCGAGGCATGTTTTTGAATGAAACTTCATTCGGAGCCGGCCCCCGCGACCGTACTTTGCTTTTAGGTGATTTAGGCACTCGAGACGACTTATCTAACCTTACGAATGTACGTCTACAACATAAGCATCGAGTCGGCAAGCAAGCATCAATTACAGACGGAATGGGAAGGAGTTTCACTGGAAATTCTAAATTTAAATAAGTTACGGGACTATCTACACCCCCTAATTACTTTCTACATATAAATCTCGCGTAAAGTAAGATTACCTAACACCTACAACAATTTTTATTATTGGCTAAATTATATCTACTTATTTCTAGTCAACTTCAAATAATTTGTAATTCTAAAATTGATTGATATTGAATTAATTGAATTAATAAAGATTGAATTAAAACTGAGAAACATATAAAAGGCTCTCTATTGAGCATTAGGAAACTGAAGACGGTGGACAAAAGGTATCCGCCCATAGACAGAACGTAACAACTGCCGGTTCCGGGCACACACCGCCACGGACGTCGCATGACAGCTAGCAACTCCTACTACAAATTAAATGATCGTGATACTCTTTGCACGGGTTTCGTCAATTAAATTATTTTTGTGTTAATAATAATATAATAGTAAAGCCTCTTTATTCCTTACTTTTTTTTTCAAATTATAAATAAAAAGAAAATAATAAATAAAATAAGGTAATTAGTTAAGGAAGGCCTCCTCTCTTTTTTGTCACTCCTTTCTGTCCTGTGCTGCTGCAGCATTTTTGTGTTAGTTAACATAATTATTGTAGAAGAATATAATGTATATGGCTAGTTAAAATAAAAAATAAGGCATTCAATAATTCAACGTCAGTGTTAGTATTGTGTGAACACAACTCACGCTTTCTTCCCATAGGGGCAGAAACTACAGAACGCCACCTGCTACGATCCTTACATACTCATTTTTTTTGCTTCGTTCTTAAAACTACCAACCTAAAAGAAGTTTGTTCGAAATCAGTAATAGAATCGATTTCAGTCGTTTTTAAACCATGGTAATATCCATGGCTTAAAAACGACTTTAACCGATTCTAATATTTTTTTTGCTTCGTTTACGTTCTTAAAACTACCAACCTAAAAGAAGTTTGTTTGGAATCAGTAATAGAATCGATTTCAGTCGTTTTTAAGCCATGGTTATTACCTATACAGCATTACACTTTAATGGCGAATTGGCGACATTAAATTAATAACTATACGATTTCGCGGTTTATTTTTATGAAGATGTTTTAATTTTATTAAACGTTATTATTTATTGATTTATCATCAATTTTCTGAAATAGCATTTTGGAGTAACCTATACTTAAAGAACTGTAGCGCAGAGGTAATTTGCCGAGGATCGGATATTAACATCACATCAATGAAATTAAATCGAATAACGTGCAAAGAGTAGGTAAATTGAAGGAAAAGGACAGCTTTATTATTTATGAGTGGTCAGTGAGTGGACTTCTCTTTTATATATATAGATTTTGAAAATACCATTTTTTTAACGTACGAATTATTTTATCTTATTATATTTTCTATGATTAGGTACTGGCCACTAGCCCTACATGTGTGTTAAACTAATGTCGCCATTGTAGCGGCACGTTGTATTTTGTCATACCATGGCGTATCTAATAATTTTAAGAGGCTGAGATGGATGCGTAGTTCATACAAACGTAATACTAAAATAATTTGTAAATCAAACATATTCTTAAGGTAGTGTGTTTTTATTCCGATTGGAATACAGAATATCTAGGTTCCCAAATATATATTTTGAATGGACACTGATTTAAACA
Source organism: Tiliacea aurago (assembly GCA_948098905.1). Classification (NCBI taxonomy): domain Eukaryota; kingdom Metazoa; phylum Arthropoda; class Insecta; order Lepidoptera; family Noctuidae; genus Tiliacea; species Tiliacea aurago. Next base: position 13,421,233 of record OX402578.1, on the reverse strand, counting down.
AGAGTTAAGAGAAAAATATTTTTTCTATGGAAATTTTAAATTCCTCATATGTCGTCATTATATCATTGTTTTTTCAAAATATATATTTGGGAACATAGATATTCTGTAATCCAATCGAAATAAATACACACTACCTTAAGAATATGTTTGATTTACAAATTATTTTGGTATTACGTTTGTATGAACTACGCATCCATCTCAGCCTCTTAAAATTATTAGATACGCCATGACATGCCACAGATATTTCTATGTAAGACGACGCAGCGACACCGCTCCGGCGCCGCACCGCCGCCGCAACGCATCGTGTGCCACCGCCCTAAGTTTTCAGTTTTGTATAAAGAACGGTATTTCAATCACTATTACGTTCTTATTACAAAAACTGGCTCCATGATTTAAGCCATGTCAAAATATAAATCTTGTTTTGTAATCTTAAGAAAATAAATCTTGTAAGTCTTTTGGGTTTAGGGTGAGAATTACATAATGTAACTATGTATTTGATAACCTAAGACGACTAGTCGGAAACACGCTTTCCCTTAGTTGTAACGCTGCACCATGTTTAGACCCACCAACCCGCACTGGGCCCGCGTAGTGGATTACGGCCCACTCCCTCTCACAGAAAGAGGAGGCCTGTGTCCCAGCAGTGGGAACATTATAGGCTGATTATATTATGTTATGTATACAGGCTGACTATGAAAACATGCGACAAAATTGCTTGCATGTTTTCACAGTCAGCCTGTAGTGTTTAGATAAGTGTTTTTGTACAACTGAAGGTAATAAAAAATCTTCTTTTTGTTTTTGTAGGTAGAAGTAATTTTAAATAACTTCCAAAACAGTTTTAAAATACGCCAACTGAAATGACTTTGTGTTGCAGTTATGAATTACGGAGTGACCCAAAAAATAACTTAAATCCTTATAAATCGCCAACCCACGATTCTGTACACTTTGTAACCGACTTCAAAAAAGGAGGAGGTTCTCAATTCGTCGGGACCGTTTTTTTTTATGTATGTTCCCCGATTACTCGAAGACGGCTGGTCCGATTTGGATTTTTTTTTTATTTGTAAGGGTATACTTTACAGTTGGTCCCATTGTCATCACGTCAGGATCTGATGATGGGATCCTGGAGAAATCGAGGGAAATCCTCAAATTTTATAGGCACACCTATAGCGATTTGGGTATTTTTTATAGTAACTCGTGCATTTGCTCTCGGAAAGTACCATTTGGTGAAGTGGAACTGATGATGAAGACCAGAGATGGCCACCGAAAGTACTTAATAATAATTAAGCATTTAACAGGTTGCAATTCGAGTAGGTACTTTAATAGTGTTGCTAAGCAATTTATGCTCGTCACAATGCATATGATGAGTAGCAGTTCTCCTGGTACTTACCAGGAGAACTCCTCAACAATTAACGGCCCTGCATCGGGAAAAGCAATATTTTGTTAAAGTTGATGAGCAGTTGACATTAGGCTATTGTAATTTAGACTAATTACAAACTGACCCACTATAAAGTGAAAAATAAAAAACATTCTGTGGGAAAAAACTAAAATACAGATCCAAAGACACCGACTTCCGAAATTAAAGTTATTTTTGACTTTGTAGTGTTTTTTTTTTGGAAGTCGGTTTTTTATTGTAAAAAGTTTTATACATTTGAATAGAATACTTCTAGACATGAGACTATCTTGGGCTCAGGTGTGGTAACATTGGTACTACATAATTATTGACTATGATCTTCGTACTCGATACTGGCTCAATACTGGTCCTGCTCTACAACCACAACTAATTAATTAACATTTGAAAATACTGTTGGAGCTGCTGAAGATTGTCACACTATCTTTGCATTGTATAAATTCAATCTCCTTGGTATTTTACACCGTGGAATTTTAATCGACTTACAATGGCAGCCCACTTCATGTATCCAATGACTGCTATCATTCATATAAGTAATTTTTTTTTTTTTTTATATATTTATTTTATTTTTAGGAAAACTTATAGCTAAACAGATACATTTAGTAATAGTTCATAGAAGAAAATGGCCAATTACAAGTTTCCACTTATAGTCTATGATCATTGGAACAAAGAAAATTGATAGTAGACTTTATAAAACACAAAACAGAAAAAAAAATACTATTTCAGCTCGAAGAAGCTATTAGACAAGATTTTCTTCAACTGAGTAACACTAGTATTGAAAATGCCGATGTCAGCTTCCTGACAGGTTGCATTGTATATACTCGTACGTCTCGCTCTCATCATGTACGAGTTCCGTCTGTACGTAGTGGCTACCACTGGGGAGTGCAATAAATGAGGTCTACGCAAGAACACAGACGGCACTCGCAGTCCGATTTTGTGCAACAACTCGGTGACACCAGTTGTTCCATTGGCAATCTTGAAAAGAAACACAAGATCTGATATTTTACGTAAAGTGGAAGGATATGAAACTTTTTGCAACGGTAGGTATAATTCTTTAAGAACGTTTTAGATCGATATTGAATGTGCCTTAAAAACCTTTTCTGTATGCTCTCAATACGATTTATATAAACATTATAATTCGGGTTCCAGACCTGAGAGGCATACTCCAAATGACTACGAACAAAGGAACAGTATAATATTTTAATAGTCTTTATATTTTTGAAATCAGAGGACAGTTGGAGAATGAAACACAGTGCTTTTGATGCTTTCTTAACTACACCCTGTTATGAGCACGGTTCGCGAGCCTTACGCTCCATTCCGTGCCGCCCTTAGTACGCAAGACTCGCACCGCGCTGTTTCAAACTACCTCATGCGTCATAGTGAATAATATATATATATTTTTTTAATTTATTCATTCATTATTCAAATGTTAATAAATATTTTTTTTATTACTTTTATGAATGATCATTAGTAGTATTTGTAGTAGTCATTGGATACATAAAGTGAGCTGAAATGCCACGGTGTATAATTGCATAGCACAGGTGTGAGTACTATACGTACAATAGCGCTACCATTTACCGGGTAATATGTCTTTCATTGATTTGAATGTGCCCTGGTGGCTGAGAGTATGTCATGCTCACTCAGATGTCTCGCTGATGGTGGTGCGTGTGTTGGATCATTTAGCTCCCTTCAAATTGGTTGAGCTGAATGTTGCTGATCCATGCGTCATGTGTGTGAACGGGCGCTGTCAGTTGGAACTGGTCATCTCTTAGCTTCCACGTTTTTGTTTTGTTATATCGTCCTCACACTTAGTTATAAATTCAACACTAAGGATGTAACAACATTTTTGTAACATTATAATTTAAAAGAGTGTCGATGGAGTTTCTTGCCCGTTCTTCTCCATAATTATGTAACCACTACCTACGCTTTGGAATCTGCAACCAGCTTCATATTTCTAACTGACCGAGTCCTTGACAATTCAAAAGTGCCTGTAAATGGTTTAATTGAAATAAATGCTTTGAGTTTGAGTTTGACTCGAGGTCTGAAAATCGTATGGTGACGACGATGAAAAAGCAAAACTCGTAGGCCGTCCATAGTTACTATCGTAGGTTGTTACGTGGTATCTATTCATATAATAATGAAAAAATTTTAACAAATTTAATTGTAATTTGTCCGTTTGTCTGGATGTATGTTCCGGATTGCCGCAAAAACATCTAAACGGATTTGGATGAAATTTGGCACACGGATAGTTTATAACCAGTAACACATAAGGACTTTTAATCCTGGTAGTACGTTCCCTATGGGATATTTTCCGACATCTACGCTGGCGAAGCCGCAAATGCTAGTTTTCTATCAATTGGTTCGTTTGATAGGCTCATTGCCTTTTCCTTTTATATATAATTACCCACAGGCACAGGCAATGAGCCTACTAAACTAACCGATGACTGAAAATCGTAACTGACGCCTTTACCACGATAATATCGAGTGCAGTTTTTAAATTGAATGTTATACAGGGTGGAAGGACATCGACGTAAATCCGTTTACCATGGATTCAGTACATCATTCTTGACTCCCCTGTGTTAAAATTTCTCGTCGGTAATTTTAAAAAAAACTGCTGTTTCCTACAGAAGTGCAATACCTACTCGGTAAAAATGTATGGAACAGTGAATTTTTTTTGCTTAAATAACCGACGAAAAATTTTAACGCTGGGAGGTCAAGAAAGATGTACTGAATCCATGGTAAACGGATTCGCGTCGATGTCCCCTTCCACCCTGTATAATTTTTAATTACGGATGAGTATGATTGAACAGTTTATACAACAAGTTTATTTTGCAAACAAAGATTAACTAATTGCGGATCTAAATTCCTCGTAACGAACGTCCTAATTAAATAACCAACGGAAAATAACACATAAAATACGAGAACAAATAGTAAGAAACTTAACACTCACTCTAAATCATTAGTGTCAAAACAATGGCACAAGAATGGATACGTTGTGTTCGTGATTACGCAGGGTGGGCCCGGGATTGCTACCTGACATATTAAATTAATTCACGGAAAACACCTGCACTCTCATACCAGACGAAGAAACAAACATGAATTATGATTACGGAGAGAATTTTGTTCTGAAACTTTGTCAACGATGGTACCAAGTGTTATAACAATAACATAACATCACGCCTGCAATCCCCGAAGGGTTAGGCAGAGGTGTACCTACAGTACACCCACATTTCGCCAGTTATGTTTAAGTCCCATGTAATAGAGGGCGAGCCTATTGCCATCCACCGGGTACAAATCCAAACTCCGGGCTGCTAGAAATTCAAGATAGAAAAACCCAAACCCCTTTATTACAAAACAAGGTGTATCTTCAGACCCAGGTTTAAAACATGGAGCCATTATTGAATTTCGAACTTTATTCCGACTATGGTAAAGTTCCTAACACAAAACTGACAACTTAGTACCGAACTAAGTTTTCAGTTTTGTATAAAGAACGGTATTTCAATCACAGTTACGTTCTTATTACGAAAACTGGGTCCATGGTTTAAGTCAAGTCAAAATATAAATCTTGTTTTGTAATAAGGCGGAAAATCACTTTTGCCGGAGCCGGGAATCGCACCCAGGACCTCACGCTCAGCAGTAGCGCTTACAACCACTAGACCAACGAGGCAGTGTAATAACAATTTCGTGATTATTCGTCTTAGTATTTCGGTACGGAGGTGTACTACCTACCAGGGGCGCAGCCTCCTTACAACCCGATTCCTATCGGCTTCCCTTCAGAACAACCAGTCTTCTTAGACTTGTGTCACATTACAAATTAATATTTAACAGTTTAATTAAAACATTACAAAAATGCCTAAATTGTTTGACTAAACAAAGAATTCCGACCATAGCTGGCGTTAAATTAAGAAAAGTAAAGGAATGCATAAAATGTTTGAGTAAATTAATTTTGATGTTATCTATAGTTTATGAGAACTGAACAACTTTTACTTCGGCTTACCTCTAATAAAAATGATAGCCTCGCTACTGCTACTGATTTTTGAAGCAGGCAAGGCGAAAGCCTAGTCTTGCGATCTATTGCAGGAGTCAATCTGCCTGCCTTTTCCCGACTATGCTGGGGTCGGCTTCCAGTCTAACCGGCAGCTGCAGCTGACGACTGCCTATCTGACCTCCACAATCCAGTAACTGGGTAATACGATACCCTAGTAAGACTGGTTGTCAGACTATCGGGCTTCTGACGACCCGCCACGACTGTCAAGGATTCCCGAATGACAGCCGGGACCAACGGCTTAACGTGCTTTCCGAGGCACGGAGGAGTCTCGGTATTTAAAGTTGGTTACCGATCTATGGATCAACCCCAGCAAGCGTAGCTTAACCGGATGGATCGACCCGTGTGGCTATTATGACTTAGCCTCGAGCTCCTCTATTGCAAGAGTAAGTTAGGAAAATAAATTAATATTTAAAAAAAAGGTACTTATCGATTATGTTAAGTAATTGTTTTAAATAAGAATTAATCTTGGTATAAAATTAATGACGACACGGTTGGCGCAGTGGTTAAGCGACTGACTGCTGCGCTGCGTGTCGCGGGTTCGATTCCCGCACGGAACAAATATTTGTATGACCTACAAGTAGTTGTTCCGGGTCTGGCTGTTTGTGTATGTGATTTTAAATGTTTGTAAACGCACTCACAAGACAGGAGAAATTCCTAGTGTGGGGCTACGTTAAAAAAAAATACTTTAATGAAGGAGTGAAATAATAACAACATAGAGATATAAAAGATATTAGGGGACGGTGAAAGAACAGAATAATTTCTACCAAACAATATGTACTGTGTACTAGTAGGTAACTATCTACAATAACCATGAGTGGTATGAGTTGGTAGCGAAGGGAAACAAAGTCCCTATCAATCAACAATACGATTCCATCGCTGCGAGATGTCTAGGTTTGATAGATGTCGTGTAAATACATACATACGAGTATTTTCACGTAATAGACAGAGGTAATCCTTAAACAGAAATACATTGAAACAGGCACTTTATTTAGTCGGTACCTAGACGACTAAAGACAATAATTTCAAGGTAGGTGTAATGTCTGAAATTAATAAACCTACTTATTGTATATACAACATTATTTTTAGTTTATGCGAAACCCGAAACACGTGTCTAGTATTTTTATGTAAAGAATCTATGTTCAAAATCACAAACTTATAAGGTTGACCGGTTGTCAGTACAAAAACATGCTAACGGCGCCCCCGCGCATCCAGGGGCGTCTTGCGCTCATTGATAATAATTTGGCAGTAGGTACCTAACCGTGCGGCGATTGTATTGTAAGTAATTAAATGGTGATAACATTTTCCATCACACTTAAATATTTTTGGGGCAAAATCTAACATGGTGTAAAAATTATTGAAATCGATTCAGTTCCTTATTCTGAACAAACTACATATACTCAGGTTTTGCATATACTAAAAATAGTGTTGTAGAGTTATAGGTAGGTACTTTTTATTGTCATTACTTCTTCTTTTATTTGTTTTAACTCTTACTTAGATTTTATTTATGCTTAGCTCTTACTTAGTTTTTACTTGCACGGTATCTCTGTAAAAGCTAATTCAAGCCGTGGTGACATGTAACACAAGTTTTTCCCAAAAACCTTTAAGAGGCACCAGTCTCTCACAAAGGTGGAATACTGATGAAACATTTTTTGTACACATTAACTTTAAGTCAGCTTTGTGAAGAGAGTATAAATAATTGTTAAGTTTAGTTGAGTTATAGATGAATTGAAAAAGTCACATTGGTAGGTACTTGCCCCGATTGGAACCCACATTCTCGCGCATGAGAGTCGAGGCCTTGACCACTGGGCCAACACGATTATTACTTTCTTAGTTTATTTTAGACGTTACTGACATCGGTGAAGGAAAACATCGTAAGGAAACCTGGCGGTCTACTCCGAACATAAATCCGAAGTATCGGCCGAATGTTCGCCCGTTGCTTGACTACGGCTAACTATGGCAGACTACGACGACAGAAAAAAAACTACAATGGATTAACAATATACTTCAAAATCATTCCGATTCTGATTCAAACTGTGTTACGCAATTAGGGTGCTGAATGGCATAAGCATGAGTGAGACCACATTTAGTGTGGTCTTCATGGAACATTTTAGAAATTCAGAGAAATACTGGTTTCTTTTTAGCTGTTTCAACCAATCCTTCATTGCATTGCAAAGAAATGGTGTATTCTTAAACGAACTTTTAACAAAAAAGTTGTGTTATGTTTTCAGATATCATGACGTTCTGTTCGTGGCTTCAATCGTCTGTACTCACAGATCGACGTCAAGAAACAAACGCCTCGTCGCCTAGCAATAATATTAAAAATAAAACATTCTGGATTTAAATATCCGCCAACATTCAATATTTAAATATCCCTCTGCTAAGGGAAACAAATCCAGGCACTTACTTCCCGGTGGATTTTATTGCTTTACAAATAAAATAAAAATAGGTGGGGTTAACGGAGTGGCAAACGGCTGAAAGCTTTCAGATGTTTCAACTGCAGGTGACATCGCCGTTAAGAGGAAATGGCTACCGACACGCCACCTTCAGGCAATCGTTTGACAACCATCTCTTATTAAACGTAACATAAAAGAAAATAAAGTATAACAGTGGTCAGTGCAAGTACTTACCTATCGGCCGCTTGAGCTACAGTTCCCTAGGAAACCGGTTCCGTCATATTTTAACGGCCGTCATGAAATCTGTAATTTTCACCAGATATTGGACAATAAGGAGTCAAAAAACGTATTTGGCAAAGCATTATAAAACATACAACATATACCACTTAAACTGACCTAAATTAGTCTGTTAAAATATTTTGTAATTGATGTCTAAGTTTTCTGTAAATAAACATTATCTTATCTTATCTTATGGCTGATAATTATACGTATTTATTGGAATACATATTATTATGATTATCAGCCTGTGTATCATGCAAGCACTGGAAAATATGTAGTGAAATATTCGATTTATTTCATATTGAGCCCAATCCTTATCTTAGTCCAATCATTATAAAACTCAATTGAAAACCAGCTGGCTGAAAACTGCACCACCCATAGAGATATAATACTATAATTATTAACATTAAAAAACATGTTTTTTTTTAATTTTAAGGCATCCTTAAAAATTTTCGAAAGGTTTTATTTCAGGGTAAACTATTAAAACGCTCACGAAGTTTGTTTGAAAATGGAATTTGGCCACATAAAATGGTCGCTTTTATCAACACTGCAATGTGTGCTTTTTTATTGTTTATAATTTCACACGTCACGTGATTATGGACGTCGACGTCTACCAGTTTACCGTTGATGTTGACGTCACGTTAGAAATGATAAAAACCGGCCAGTGAGTGTCGGACCACACACAATGAAGTTATGAAGGGTTCCGTTAGGATCAATTTATCCCAAAATAAATTTAACATTGTAGTTGAAAAACATGTTCTAAAACTCTAACAAAAATTATCACTCCAAATCTTAATATTACGCAAACGGATTCCTGAATCAAAAAATGGTTTCCACGGGCCCGTAATATTTTTGAACGGCATATCCAACGATGTCCTTACACCATGGGATAGATGAGACAAAAAATATCATCCCCACTTTACGTGCGGGTAACAACGGTAAGGGGAGGTAAAAAAAAAAATCTATATTTTATTTTACCACTTTGTCGGCGTGATAAATATGTACACCCATGCCAAATAACAGCTTTTTTAGTACCAAGAGTCACTGAGCTAAGCCGCTGACAGACAGACAGACATGGCGAAACTTTAAGGGTTCCTTGTTGGCAACGGAACCCTAAAAACGCCCAATGGCATTGAAAAAAGTAAAGGCAACTACACGAGTATCAACATAATCATTTGTTGTCAGAATACAACGTCTATTAAAATACAGGAGGTAGCCTTATTATACATAACAACTTATAAAGCTCTACTTCGGAACATTCGCCTAATACTGACCCACAATAGATGGTCCTGAGGGTATTGGTCAAGTGTTGGCATAATCTACACAACGCTTAGCGGAACGGAGTATAAACTACTTGAGGAAATGTTAGTTCCTACGACAAAGTGTATTTTAAGGGAAACACCTTTGAATAAGTTTCCTAAGATAGCTGCAATCTGTTGAGACTCAGCCCTACGCCAGCACTTGTAGCTCATGGTACAAGTGCTGGCGTAGGGCTGAGTCAAGTTCATACACCGGAGAAACGGAAGAAATGAAACACAAAATGACAGATTGTAAAAAGATTTCTACGGCGCGATGTCAAAAAGAAATTAAATGTCCCTTTGTATAGAAAGAGATAAATGTTCGTCGTAGAGTAGAGATAGAAGTGGTCATGCTACGCGTGCTGGTGATTCGTCTGAGGACGATGATACCTGAGAAAACATTGCCATGAGATATACACAAACGTTATATGGTACTTAAATTGGGATGATTAAGGCGCTGACAAGAGGCAAATGAAAGAAAAGAAATAAAGAAAAATAATTTTTATTGTCACAGAAAAAACGTGCGTACGAAAACATAATACCCGAAGGTTACACAAAACAGATCTAGGTACTATCACAAACAAACAAATAGCCAGAAGCTGCACGTCATGACTGTGACAAGAAGGCTTGCACTCAGCATGATGCCAAATGATAGTAGCTTACTATATATAGTTCAGCCAAATCTACATATATAGTTTGTGGTAGCGGAAAAATATATGTTATTCTTGAACATATTTCTCAGAACTTAGTTGTTACAAAACCACGTTTAGAAAAAAAACTCGATACAAATTAACGGTAAACTAACCCTCAACTTTGAATTTCTATCCAAAATATCGGTATTAAAAATCCATGCAAAATACTGGTATTTAGCTGTATCCGGTTAGACTGGAAGCCGACCCCAACATAGTTAAGGCTAGGCAGATTGAGTGTGATCTACTATTAACACGCTGACAACAGATAAACCGCTGTCACTGTCAGACTGCATACAAAAGAAAGAGAAGCGCGATGACACAACGCTTGTAATACATGCAAAATATGAAGCAATTATTTATTTACTCAAAAATGAATTGAGTAATCGAAAATAAAAAAAAAACTTTTTACAAAGAAATTAAAGTTATTTGTCACTTTGTAGTGTTATTTTTGGTAGTCGGTTATTATTTTTTTGTAAAAAGTTTTTTATTTTTCACTTTTTAGTGGGTCAGTTTTGAATTTATCTAAGTTACAATAGCCTAATGTTATTTGCTTATCACCTTTTACAAAATATTGCTTTTCCCGATGCCGGGACGTTGATTGTTGAGGAGTTCTCCTGGTAAGAACCAAGAGAACTGCCACTCACCATATGCATAGTGACGAGCATAAATTGCTTAATGGCAACCCGTTAAATAGGTACTCATTATTATATTGTTCCGGTGGCCATCTGTGGTCTCCATCATCAGTTCCACTTCACCAAATGGTGCTTTCGGAGAGCAAATGCACGAGTTACTATAAAAAATACCCAAATCGCTATAGGTTTGCATATAAAATTTGAGGGTTTCCCTCGATTTCCATGAGATCCCCTCATCAGATTCTGACTTGGTAGCAATGGGACCACCTCGGGAGTATACCCTTTCAAACAAAAAAATAATTTTCAAAATCGGTTCATAATTGACGCAGTAATCGCGTAACAAACATACAAAAAAAAATACAAAAAAAACATACGGCCGAATTGAGAACCTCCTCCTTTTTGGAAGTCGGTTAAAAACAACCAAGTTCTGCATACAAATAAGACGTTCTTGTTATTAATGAAATACCAACCGTACGGTGATTTTTAATACAGATATTTTGGATAGAAACTCAAAGTAAAGGGTTAGTTTACCGTTAATTTGTATCAATATTTTTTTTCTAAACGTATTTTGGTAACAACCAAGTTCTGAGCAATATGTTCAAGAATAACATATATTTTTTCCGCTACCACAAACTACTCGTATGTAGATTTGGCAATTTTTTTGTTTAAGAGAAGCCTACTTTTATCATTTGCCTCTTGTCAGCGTCTTAAACCGCTGTTATTTTTCTGGTAACATTCACTACAAAAATTAAAGTTTAAAATCTCCGGTACTACGTATCCAAGTTTTCTTAAATTCATGACTTTCAGTAATTTCTGCCAGAAACGGAACCAACTTATACCTACATTGTTATAGTTATGGATTTAGTTGATTTATATGAACGTAGACAACAAAACTCCGATTTTGTTGTCCCGAAACGGGAAAAATAACATAGGGTGCATTAAGGAAAACTAAATACTTACTATGGTGTATTTAAGAAAGGGAAATTAATAGCGAATAAAAGTCGACCAATCCAAAACTATGCGATAGCTTATGAAAAGTGTGTTGTGTGCAGGATATATGTATGTATCCTGTATATCTTACTATACATATTGTACAGGTATACATCTTTGAAAAGTTTGTACCTCGATGGCCTCGAAACTTAAGTGCGACTGCTGACCGCTAGGCTGGGTCCTAGGTTTGATCCCGAGATCGAAATTTTTTATAGTCTGCTGACTAGTTTTGTGCCCGGTAGATGGCTCGCCCCCATCGGGGTCCTACATTGCAATAACACATAGCTAACAAACAAAATACAGGCTTGATGTTATTTTATGTTTGTTTTGATATCCCGTCAGATTTCAAAAAAAATGTGGTTAAATCAGACTCATTTAGCCTTATGTTTTTATATACCAACAAAACAATGCTAGAGTAGGTTATTTCATCTGGCAATCATAATTATTATACTTATACAAAAGCATTTTTAATAAAATTATTTAGCATACTACAAAAGCATTTTTAATAAAATTATTTACCAAGTATATTTTACCAGTGTTGTGTCCAGTTTTATTTGTATTGGCTAACGTTCGTGAGTCTGCTTACTTTAATTAGAAAAGGCTTGCCTTCGACATAACCTGAACAGTGAGCAGCCTTCGAGATGCAGGAAATCAATTTTTCCTGCATCTCGAAGGCTGCTTACTGCTCATGGTCTGCGTTTACCATAAATAGTTTTAAAAGTTGTAATGAAGACATTGTTAGCTGCTGTTAACCCCCATAGAAAACCCTTTCATATAAAAGAAAGCGTACTATCTATTTATTTGCAATACTTTGTTTCCATTGAGGTATGTTTGTTTCATGTATTTTTGTGATATACAAAGATTTTTAAAAATATAGTAGAGCCACTACAGGTCCGCGTCCAATATCTCAGAGAACAACAGCCACATCTATAAATAAATCTGTAAGATTTCCGTGATTGACCGGGCCGCGTCTGTTCGTTTGTAGCTATGTATCAATTCTACGTCATATTATTAGTCTGTGGGCATATTGCTGCTGAATGGCTGCTTCATCATGTGTTTATCTTCTATGATTACGCATGACGTTATCCAGTATGGTAAATAGGGGAAAAACTTTCAGATATGTATCGCCGAAGTTGACCGATTGTGATACTAAATATTAGTCATTTTAATAATTAAGTAGGTAACTAACCTAATTAATTTGTATTTCTGCTCTGTTATATTCGATACAATTAAAAAGAAAACGTTGACACACGACGGTGCAATAACTTATCGTTCAATATTTTTTTCTTAGTAACTGCTGACCGGTAAATCGAATCATTTATGACAGCAATCATTCACGTTTCCCTGAATTTAATTGGTCGGTCTTGTGCGACAGTATATCGGGAGCACCGATCTTCGTTATCTCGGTGAGGGATTAACCAGTTCCACCCTAGTCGGAGCCTCCTCCTCAAGCATTACACTAGTGGCAGGGGCGTGTATCTGGCGCCCGCATTAACCCTGCATTAACACACAATATATTATATCTGAGAGTGTATGGATCTTGACATCCTACGTATTTATGAAGAACCTCCTACATAATAGCTGTAGGATGATAATAAATTGTCCTAATATAACTTTATAGTAGGATGAATGAATATTGGATAGATTTGGGTCAATTTTTTAGATAATTTTGTGTGTGATGATAATAATTATGATGGATGTCATCTGCATTTTAGTATTTGTTTATAATTTATCTACATATATAATTTGCATTACATTTCAAACTATTGCCTGTATCTACAACAATATAAAACATGTTCCTAAATGTGTTAATGTTCCTATACATTATCCGATTGCTAGTTGTCTCGTAGTTTTCATCGGCTGACACACAGTAATGGCGTGGTTGCGGCCGCCTGTCACCCGCACTACGCGCTGACAAATGGTCGGGCGGCGGATCCATCACCCACACTGACACCAGCCAGCCTCCACCCGACCTCCAGCTCTGCCCTCAACTATACTTAGGTTAAGAAACGTGTCTTGCCCAACTGGATCGATACACGTATATAATCGTTTAACCGAGAGAGCGAGTTCACGCAATGTACCTACTAGTGATTTATCACTACCATGATCTTTTATAAGCAACTGAAATTGAATCACGTGAAAATCATGATAATTTCCGCATAATTTGAGGATCAACCCACACAGGGACATCCTTTTAGAAACGAGCGTTTGTTACTCATTTGGACCATAAACACTTCAGTCTATTCGGATCAGTAAGTTTTAAAGATGACTGTGATAGATCCTATTATTGCAGCGACCACTGTAAACGTTTCTACACATGGGAACAAACAGGCTGATGAGCGCACGGTGTCGTCTGGTGGTGACACTCACCTGGCACTCGTGACACGTGTGCACGGAGTAGGGCTGGTCGCAATCGTATCTTCTGAGGATGTCGACAAAATCGCAGTGCACGCGCGCAACCATAGCGTCGAGACCGAGGAGGTCGTGCAGCGCGCGCTCGCAGCGCTCCCCGCCGGCGAGCACGTCGGCGCGCGCGCCGCGGTCCAGCGCGGAGGCGGGCGAGCGCTCGCAGCACGCGCGCAGCCGCAGCTCGGCGAGGCGCCGCGCGCGTGCACCGATACCTAGCGCGCACAGGTGCGGCACGTCGCGCAATGTAAGCGCGTCGGGCGCGCCGCCGCCGCCGCCGCACGCCGCGCCCCCGCACTCGCGCACGCTGCTCGCGCCCTCCTCCTCCAGGTCGCACGCGCTCAGCCAGGGGTTGAGGCGCGCGAGCGGACTCACGGCCAAGCCCGCGGCCGCCATCAGCAGCAGCAGCAGCAGCGGCGGCGCTCGCATGGCGGGGGCGGCGCCGCTAGCGGGGGCCGGCCCGCCGGGCGCGGCGCTGCCTCATACCGCATCGCGCATGGCGACCTACTCGCGCGGCCCGGGCCGCGGGGCCGCCGCGCGGGGTGGGCGCGCCGCCATGTCGCTCGCTCGCCGCTCGACTGACTCCCCCCGGGCGCGCATCGATCGCCCCGCGCCCCGCACCCGCCGCTGCGCGCGCCCGCAAAGCCTCCGCTACCGTTATGTAACGGTGCGCGCGCACCCTTAGGTTCCGCCCGCCGCCGCAGCCGCCCTCTCGCGACACACACAATTTTCCGCCCGCCTAACAGCGAGCTACTCAGCATTGGTAGCAACGGTTGAAATGAAGTACCCATAGATGGCGTTACACAATTTTAAGTTAACTTTTCCGTTTTAATGGATCAGAGAAAATATTCCCCAACCCGTTTCAACATTTTCCACTAAATATCCTACAGTGCACACAGAATCAATAGGTACATTATCACTGCCCAAAGGGTTATATGTCTACTGTCCATAAGATAAACAGTTAAAGCAAAGAATTCAGCAATACCAAGCAAACCTAACCAAAACAGCAAACCTTTTTTTTTTTTTTTTGTTCACGGGGTAGAAAATCCTCATGGATATCCTCCGCCCTGGGGTGGGCGGAGGGGTCTGTCAGTCTCTTACTGACTAAAAACCACCCCAGTATTCCCCTCCCACACTTGCACCGGGAATCTTGGGATCGATTATTACTTCCGTGATCCCCGGCTAGTGCCGGCCCGCCTCTGCGGGCTACGTCAAGTCTGGGGGGGGGTGAGGTGTCTGACCTCCCCCGCGACGTCTGATAGGGGCGCGCGTGGACACTACGCGCCGCCACCTCGGGTCTAATGTGATAGGGGGCGGCGGACGTCCCCAAGTCCGCCGTCCCTGGACCCATTTAGGGGGTCTGGAAGAGGGCGTTATCGGCCCTCCGCCGACGCCCAGTGCGTCTGCTGCGGGCCGGGTGAGCGGACGAGATCTCCCGCTCCCTTTCCGCAGCCTCCTTCTGCGACACAACTGTTTCGCAAAAGGACACCACCGCGTCTCAGGACTCCTCACTGCCGACCATCGACTCGACCACGGCCGGCAGCGATAGGTCACTGCCTACTCCTGAGATGAGGGCACGGCATGGCTCCTCCCAAGCGGCACACTCTGCCAGCGTATGCCGCGCCGTGTCCTCCCGGCAGTCGACGCAGTGGTGACACCGGGCGTCCGGCTCTCTGTTTATGCGACACAGGTACTTCCCGAAGCAACCATGCCCCGAGAGCACCTGCGTCACCCGAAACGACAGGGAGCCGTGCCTCCTCCCGAGCCAGGGTTCGAGTACTGGCCGGACCGCCTCGATGGTGACGAGGCGCGAAAGCCTATCCCGCCATTCCTCCACCAGGGCTGCGCGAAGCTGTGACTGACGCAACTCCACATGTCGCTGCATCAGCCACTCGCCCGGCGCCCTCGCTAAATCAGCAAACCTAACCTAACACAA
Source organism: Tiliacea aurago (assembly GCA_948098905.1). Taxonomy (NCBI): domain Eukaryota; kingdom Metazoa; phylum Arthropoda; class Insecta; order Lepidoptera; family Noctuidae; genus Tiliacea; species Tiliacea aurago. Next base: position 13,405,154 of record OX402578.1, on the reverse strand, counting down.
CACATAAGGTTCCTGAAACTCCAAAAATAAACAACTATAGAATAAAATAGAATACTCTTTATTACGTACACCATAAAAGTTACAGATATAAATGTTGAAATTTTACATAGGGTTACACCCAACCCAACTAACCAACCCAACTATAACTAATTACATACAAACTGCAGACAGCTCGTAAACACGAATATCATTTTTCCAGGAACAGATCGGTACTAATCGGGTTGGGTGTATGAATCTACACAGATACACATATTATGCAGCCACACCCAGTAATTAGATATGCACCACTCTAGTTCAAATTTCTAAGTCATCAGAATGTTTCTCAATGTTTTTGACATTAAGTTGTGTTAGTTCATTAGTTCGACATGCTCCGTTTATACCAATAATAAGAACAACCTGTAACGTAAAGAGTATTGTAGTAGATAAATTAACAGTATTATTAGTACGTATTAGATTAAATGTTAAGAGTTGATTAATATACATAATATGTAGATACTGAATGTGCAACTGACTTACTTTTGTCGCCAAATAAGTATACGGAATCAAGTGCTTCGTTAAGAAACTTTTTAATTTCAGATGCTGTGAAAACCTTCGATTTTTTTGGTTAATGACCAGATGAGGCTCTTTTTAAATGCCACTAAGTTAGGATAGGTGTCGATATGTATGTCTTTTTCTCTTTTCATCTTTATTGTTGCTTTTAACATTGAATACGCGTGTATTCCCGTTCGTCCCCCCGACTTCGTCCACCTAGGGGGATGAACGGGAATTCGTAATTTTATTTCCCAACGGTCCCCCTTATTTTGTTGGTGGGGACGAACGGGAATAATATATTAATTTTTTTTTAAGTCCCATTGGTCCCCCCCAAATAATTTGAGACTGGTTGTTCAATGGTAAAAAAACAATTATTAAAATAAAAATCAGTAATTTATAAAGGAACAAAAAAACCACAGTTAAAATCACAGAATCAACTTTACGTACTTACTTAGGTACCAAAAAATTTTTTGTAAAAATAAAATAACCGACTTCCAATAAAACGTACTCCATAGAGTGCTGTATTCTTGGTCTCAGATAATTCAATAAAATATGCCAGCTACGTTAAAAAAGAAACGTTTTCTGAGAAAGTTTTGGCTCCTTTAGCTAGTCGCCACGTGTTAAACTAAACACTTCTCGTGTGATTGTTGAGGGAGAAAGCTAATTTGCGCGCATTATTAACAGTTTCAGTCAATTCTGTTGGCGTCAAATAAACTTCCTCGTCGCTAGAACCACTCATTTTAGGTTTTTCACTTGTTATCAAGTTTCTTGTTTTTAACATAAGGTTTTAACAATATGACGTGAAAAGAAACTGGCGCGCGCAAAGCAAATTAAAAGTACACCAAGAAGGTTCAGAGTCTGAGTTTTTAACAAATTAAAAAAGGTTGTATGATAAATTCGGCACAATGGAGTAAATAGGTTTAATGATGTTTTGAATTCACAAACTTAGTGCACACGATGTTCTAAATTTAATTTACTTTATCCTCTAGCGGATTAAAACGGCTTTTTCATCCAGATATCGAAGAGCAAAAATACTCTTTCCGAGATGGGGGGATGAAAATTAAATTATTTGCCATATGTCAGCTAGCACACGCCAATATACCAAGAAAAAAACATCTAAAACTATACTCAAGCAGAAAATTAAAATGTAAGCGTAAAAGCCCCCAGGTATAAAGGGCGTGCCCACTACATATAGCTATAGCTGTAACACGAAGTCAAAAATGATAAACTAGGACCATCGAACTAATATAAATAAACCGTTAATTAGTACTAATAATAATAACAAGTCCATCGTCAGCAAGACGACCAGTGACCATAAACAGCACCCGTTCACGAGCATAACGCAAAGATCACCCATTACCCCCCTCGCCCTATTTGAGGGAAGCAGGCAACCCGATCCCGACGCTACCGCAAGCAGTGACATGTAAGGGAGCATGAGAAACTTGCTACCGGTTGCTCAGGCAAGAATAATATGATCAATTCTCGAGGTCGCTAGCTAACCACAAATAGCAAAACATAAATATTTTTTTTTTTTTTAATAAATTGACTTATACAGTCAAATAAAAATAAACAATTGTATGAACGCTTAGAACCTTTCAGTAGGTAAGCTAGTTCTGGAGAAAGAACATAAACATTGTCTGTAGTTAAAATTACAGTGACTAACTATTCTTATCGTTTAAGTAGTCGTTCATAGAAAAGTATGCACCAGGACCACTTTGATTACCCATTGAAAGGGTTTTCGATAGGGTTTTTCTAAGCGGTTAAAGAAAAATCCATACGATATGGGTAACCCTTATGAACGGCTTACATTAAATTTTGGTAACCCATTGAAAGGGTTTTCGATAAAAACCCATACAGCCATTCAAAATTACCCACCTCGTATGTGTTTTTGATTAACTGCTTAGAAAAACCTTATCGAAAACCCTTTCCATTGAAAGGGTTTTCGATAGTGTTTTTCTAAAATGGTAACCAAAATGGTCCCTGGGTAGAATAGAGATAGAATTGGTCATGCTACGCGTGCTGGGCGGATATTGAAATAACATAATATTATGATATTTTTATGTTTCTGGGTTTCAAGTAGGTATAGAACCCATTGAATGGGTTATTATGTAACCCTTTCACTGGATTTCAAGTATAAAACCCATTCAATGGATTATCATGTAACCCTTTCAATGGGTTTCTAGCATAAAACCCATTCAATGGGTTACATCATGATAAAGGTAACCCATTGAATGGGCTACCCGTTCGAAAGGCTTAACCCGTAATCGGGGTTGTACGGTCCCTGCTTTAAACACATTAAAAGGCCAATCTAACAAAGAAGAGGGTTAGCTTGTTATAAAAATGTATTCCAAGCCCAACAATGAGTTATCAACCTTAAGAAGCCGGTGAAATGGAGCACGTAATTTGTCTTTATTTCTGGTGTTACTAATGTGAATATCACTATTATTAGTGTATATTTTGCGTAATATTATAAGACTAGCTGCGCCCCGCAGTCTCACCCGCGTAAGTCTCGATCCCGTGGGAATATCGGAATAAAAAGTAAGCTATATGTTAATCCAGGGTGTCAGCTACCTCCATACAAAATTTTGTCAAAATTGGTCCATCCGTTTGAGCGTGAAGAAGTAACAAACACACACACTCACAAACTTTCTTCTATAATATTAGTTTTCTTTTATAATATTAGTGTGATGTTGGCGAAGATGATTTGTGATGCCACCGTAAGAATACCAATGTCTTTGAAAAAATCTCTTAAAGAAACTCTCCAATCTCCAAAAGAACCACTCGTTTTTGAAGAACAAATATATTTTAAATGTCAGCGGCATTGCCCTACGATAGACTACTTCTGGACTTAAACGCTATGAAAATAACTAAAATAGTCGAACCGAGCAGTAATACAATACACTGACGTTGACGAGTCAACGTCAGTGTATTGTATTACTTTCCTGACGGCGCACAGTGATCAATTTTCAAAAGTTAGGGGGACGAAATGATTAAATACTGAAATCGTGAATTAAAGGTATATTTATAACATTAAATAGTATCGATTTTTTTTTTTCATATAATTTAACTTGGTAATTAATATTTTATGTACTTTTTTACATCACTCCTCGTCTAACACAACTTCTGGTTCTTGTATATGTTGGTAAGATTAATTACCTCAATTGGAATTATATGTTTTTGTTTTACAGGTAATGTTCTGATGTTAGATATTACAGGATCTGAAGATACGAGCAAAATTTTCATTAGGTCTTCATTAGTTTGATTCCTGGGTCTTCTTGGTGTTATGCTCTCTGTCAAAATCAAAATCAAAAGTCATTTTCAAACTAGGCTGAGAATCAGCACTTTTCGAACGTCAAAAATTTCATGAGACTGTAATATATAACATCTTTGTGGCGACTTTCCTTTGCGATTTCGTTCAGAGTGTAACTTCATCGAAGCAACAAGACAGTTCCTATTTGCTTTTTCTCAGCCTTTTTTTTTTTTTGGGTGGGAAATTATCAAATAACTTCTCCCGCTCTGGGCGGAGCGGGAGGGCGTGTCAGACTTTTACTGACTAAAACCCACCCGTATTCCTTCATTTGCCTGTGTGCCAGGGCCACGATATCCCTTTCGGACAAACTCGCAACCCTGGCAGGCATTGGCCCTAGCGGACCCCGTCAGTTGGTGCTGAAAACTCTTTGAGGCGCGCGTGGAATACGACGCGCCGTCGACCCGGGCCTGGTCGTTATCGGATGGTGAGCTACCCATCGCTCACCGTCCGCAGGCCCGCGCCTACGGTGGCCGGAAATCGGCTTGCGACTCCCGACGCCCGGGGCGTCTCCTGCTGCGACTAGGGGCGCGAGGGCGCGAACCTTGCCTCTCCCTCACGCGTTCCGCCTCCTCCTTCGCAAGCATTACTAATTCGCAGAAGGAGGTGACGGCCTCCCATGCACTCTCGCTCCGAACCATGGCCTGCACCAGGGCCGGACGCGAGAGATCGCCGCCGCCGATCGCCTCCGTGAGGACACGGCGGTGCTCCGCCCAAGCTGGGCAGACCTCCACCGTATGCTCCACCGTGTCCTCCGGGCGATCCACACAGTGGTGACACCCGGGCGTTACCTCCCGCTTTATCCTGAACAGGAACCTCCCGAAACAACCATGTCCGGTGAGGACCTGCGTCAGGCGGAAGGTGAGGACGCCGTGGCGCCTCTCTAGCCACTCCTCAAAGAGGGGACTTATCGCCACAATTGTGGCGTGCCCAGCGCTGGGTTGCGACAATCGCACTCTCCATGCCGCCATAAGATCCCGCCGGAGCTCTGTCCGCTGTGCCGTGATTTCTCGCGGTAGCGGAGTTTCACCCCGGCGTTTCGCCTCCTCGCGCCACTCCCAGACGTGCGCGAGGACTTTTGCCTCCAGATCCCATGGCGGTAGTCCGGCAAGGAGGCTCGCCGCCTCACGGGAGACCGTGCGGTATCCTCGGACCAGCCTGCTGGCCATGACCCTTTGGGACGCGTTCAATCGCTTAGCTGGTCGCAGCCTTATAGAACGCGCCCACACCGGTGCCCCGTAAAGGGCCATGGACCGCACGACCCCCGCGTAGAGCCTCCGGCAGGAGGCGTTTGGACCCCCCAGATTGGGCAGGAGCCGCTTTAAGGCAGCCCCGGCCCGCTCCAGTCTGGGAGCCAAACATCGAAAATGCTCCACGAAGTTCCACCGGCTGTCGAGGACGAGTCCCAGGTACTTCATCGTTGCCGATGTGAACCCCTCCTGCCATTATCTGGGAACCCGACAGTGGCGCGTTCCGAGGACCATAAAAACACATGGCCTCGGACTTGTGCAAGGCCACCTCGAGTCCCAATTGCCGGATCCTATCGACGATTGTCGCAACCCCCTTTTTCTCAGCCTAGTTTGAATAAATGCTTTTTGATTTCACCTCTTTATTTAACCTTCTACGTTTAGTTTTAACGGTTAGGTCACAAAAGCTCTTTTTTGGACGTCCTGCTTCTCTAGACGTAGACGTAGAGGGTGCACTTTCATGCCCGCCAGAGATGATTACTACTTGTTCAAGCCATTTCTCATTTTGATTCCGGAATCTAATAATATTAAAAGGGAATATTTTTCCAAAATCTTGAAGTTGCTATAGTTAAGGTTTTAATAACATTTTGAAGATTGTCAGTGCTTGTAGTAGGCAGTTCCGATACTTATAATGTCTCCAAAACATAACTAAATAGTTTATCTTTATTGTCTTTTGATAGCGGCTACACTGGTAATAACAAAATATTGAATAAATCAATATTTTTTATTGAGGCACCGTTTTAAAAAACCCCTTTTTTTGGCAATTTTTATATAGCTAATAATCCCTGCTATACAATGTAATCAAAATTATAGTGTACTAATTTGGACTTTAAACGTAACACAGTTCAAACTTTGAAAAGTTAGTAAATATCAGTAGGTTAACATATATGTTTTTTTAAATAATATAAATCGATATATTTTATTGTTTGTGTATATACTTATATAAAGTACAGACCTTCCTTAATGTGCACCATTTTTTTCAATTCATAGTTTACACTAATAACATAACCAACATAACTTGAACAGGGGCGCAAATCAACGTTAAATCAGTCTTGTTGTAATAATTTTGCTTTCGAGATAACTTTGAAATGGCATATCCATTACACTACTGACTGCATAATGTTGATGTTTTAGCATAATGTAAACAACTTACCTTCAAGTCTTAATAACATAATTTTTCGAACTACCGACATATTGACCAAAAATAGTTATGGGACGCTAACTTTTAATAATTGATCACTGTGCAGCGTAGGCGGCCGAACTGAACCTTCCCGCTAGGCTTGATTTATGTGAGCACCACTGAAGTGTGGCATCTACTGTTATGCCCAGCAAAACTGCCGAGTCTACAGTTTCAAGCACCTCTTTATCTAAGACGATGTTAGGTCCTAGATTTCTAACATTCGGTAAGGCGAACTTTATGCATTTCGTTTTCTGGACTGAGTATTGAGCCTTGAGGTACACCTAACTGAACTGATAGCCCGGAAGATTTCACACCATTAACATCTACACATTAGAACCTTTTATGTAAATAAAAATGTATTACTTCCAAAACTTCGTTTTGGACACTGTAATGACGTAGTTTACGCAAAGGCGTGTCATGGTGCACGCAATCAAAGGCTTTGGAGAGATCGCAGAAAAATCCAATAGCATTTTGCGAGTTCTCCTAAGCGTTAAATATGTGTTTCAGGAGAGCAACACCCGCATCTGTAGGCGAACGACCCTTTGTTAAGCCATCATCTTAATAATGAAGGTGGCTGTTTAAATTAAAATGTCTTAGCACCTGCTTGAGTATTAACTTTTCAAATATTTTGCTATAGGCAGGTAAAATAGAAATAGGCTTGAAATTACCAACGTCATTTTTATTACGTAATTTAAATAATGGATGACTTTACTACTCTTAATGAGTTCAGGAAAAGTTCCTATATCAAAACATTTATGGAAAGTAACAGCTAGATAGGGGGCAACAATGTCTAATAAATTACTTAATAGTTTAAAGAAGATGCCCCAGTAATTACCAGTGTTTTTAGACATATTTAAATACAGCACTAGGCGTTACATGTTCGAAGCTAAATAAGCGACTAAATTTAGGCACTACTATGCAAATGGAGGTGAATTTAAGGAGCGAGTCGTAGTTATAGGATTGTTGGCAAAAAACTAATTGAATGCCTCAGCTACGTCAGCTGCTTTATTAACCAATTTGTTGTCGACCATAATCTCAAGTTGTTTTTGTTGTTTAAGGGTGCGTGCGCAAAAAAAACCTTTTTCGTCAATTTCTTATATAATTGTGAGAAAGCTTGAAATAATTGAAACATTGAGTCAGTGTAAAAGTTCCGTTTTCGTGGTGATAAACCATTCGTGTCAGTCTCAGCCCCTGTTAATGAAGATATTGTATAATCATAAAATTATCACAAGAATAGCTGAAGCCCAGTATGTGATTTTTAAAATGTTTGATATGGTTTGTTAAATAATAGGCAAAAAAACATTACCGAGAGAGCTTTTTTACAAAATATAGATTTTTTCAACATTATTTTCAAAATCGGTCCACAATTGACAGAGAAATCGGTGAACAAACATATTAAAAAAAGGCTAGGGAACGGGAACAGAAGTTTACCAAAGGAGAATAGGAGGTCAGTATTATTATGTACTTACATAGTTCGAAAACATCCGACACGCACCATGAATATCTAATGATAGTCTACTAGTAAAGTAAGCATAGATATTAGGGTAGGCCTTTCCCTAGAAGGCATTCTTTAATAACAGTGGTACGTGCATTTCCCTAGCAACAGTGACATCAACAAGTAGGGTCGTTGCATTGCATGAGCATTGTCTTGGGTTACGCGTTGTGGCCACTCTTCCAGATGCTTTCTGCATTTAACATGATCATAATACATTTTTCAAACAGATTACTTGTAAACCTATAACATCATTAGAAATCAAGACAGTATCTACAAATTCTGAATTTAAAGGCTTCTTAATTTAAGGCAAAATCTAACATACATTTTTAGGAGTTAACTTTTTAGTAGGAGGAGTATTGTCTGCTGATTTCCACACAGAAGGAGCCGAACATTACAACGAGCGGGCTAACAAGGAACTTACTGAGAAAAAAAAAATATAGACTGACTTAAATCAAAGAATTTTTTTTTTTTGCAACTGTGCAACTTTTAGTATCATAAATAAACTCTCATGCTAGCATCCTATCATAGTAGACTAATTGCACATCTTACTCACACACACTCCAAACACTCTCACCCTCACTTCCACTGAACATCATTACATACAAACTTTTTAGTGAATTTTTCTTTTGTAATAATACTTAATTTACCATAAGACTTCGACTTTAAATGTGAAAGTCTGGAACAAATATGTTCCATGTATGTTGTGGGGGTCGTTGATAGCTGCGCCACAGTATTTAATTTCTGCAGCTATATGCAGTCTTTTGTTAAGTTATAAGTACCCAAAATTGTTCCTTTAGCTTTCCTTTAAGTTTTCTGCTTTGTAAACATAAAATACCGAGCTGGACACAGTGAGCTGACTTTAAAAAAGATTATGCAATTCTTCTCCACTCGAGTGCACGTCTTCGACTCAACTACAAAGAAATCATCAAGCGAGACGGTTGTCAAGCGCCTGAGTAAAAAAACATCTCATTATTGTCCGCAGTAACTTCATGTGATGCTAACGCACTTAGGACCAATTCTGCTTATATTATTTCGCTCATTGTATTAAAAAAACAGACAGAAAGGTTAAGATAAAACAAATCGACTCGATGTTTCCTTGTGGGTGGTCCAGTGTTGATGTCAATTGTTGAATGCCTGCACATACCATTTATGTAAGTTTAACGATCCATTCTGCATCAACAATGCTGGCGCTCGGTAGACAATACCCCGAGAAATCCCATGCAGTTGCCAAGTGGTGCGGTCCCTTCTGTGATGTGACATACGGATAAAGATACGCTTTGTTACAATGGTATTGCGCATTAATTGCTATTGTAATTAGGCGGCGATTAAGTTTATACGACGCGACGTAAACAGCAAGTTACGTGACGACACATCTTCTGTCTCTCTCGGTGGTCAGAGATCGTGCGAGGTCTCTGTCCCTCGGTCGTGACGTAATGCGCCCGCGCACTCTTTGAGTGCATTCACTCACAGCGTAAACCGCGCAAGATCACAACGTAGACGATATTCCAACTAGTTCTTTTTCATTATTGTGTTAAATAAAGCAGATTGCTACGTTAAGAAAGTTGTTTTCGATATAAAGACTATAACAGGTTGTACCAAAGTGTTGTGCTAATATTCAAATAAGGGATTAAGAAATCGGCCGAAGGTTAAATTTCATCACACTATGGACGCCACAAGTAAGTAAACTGGTTTTAGAGATATACAGTACCGTAAAACCCCGAACACAACTTTAAACGTACAAAATAACAAAAAGGAAGATATCTAATAAAACTTTTCCCCGTAATGCCATAATAACAAAACTATGCGTAATCTGTTTCCTAGTAGGTAATATCGTTCTACTGTGTATGAACTAGACGAATTTTGAAAATGCTTTAAAACATTTCCCTCATCCCAGCCTTTTATCAATGTAAACACACTCTTATCATCTTTAGATAAACAATCTTAAATGATGCACTAACTAGCTACCATATAATGTTTTCGTCCTTTTAAATTATAGTTTCTATTTTTAAAACCAAGTCTGCTTTCAGTAAACCAAAAAAATACAAACCAAAAACTTGGACAATGAGTACTTATTTAACGCCGCTAATGTAATAATAATGAGCTCTATGAAATCACACATTATTGCTTATAATTCTAGGCAGCCCCGGTAAACACTTTCCGTTTGTGTGAAGCCTTGTAGCTGTGTAGTCACGCCCTGAATATCGCCAGTTGTAATTTCATCATAACCGTCCCCAGCTGACGAAGCTAAAACGAACAACATCTGCCGAACGGACAATACAACAAAACTTTATCAACCTCGTGTTACATGTTGTTACATCACGCATAATTTAGTCATTGTTGTTTCTGCAATTCTGCTTCCTACATCGGCCTCTTAGAATTCGATAAAGTTCCATCAATTGCATTAATTACTGTTAAAAAGTCTTTCGTTATTCTTATTAGAATAAGTCAAAGCTAAGCAAGCGAAAGACGACACTACAATGGGGAAGGTCGGGCAAATTAAATTGTAGATGGTGTGATCATAGCTAGGCCACGGCCTACAATAAACAATGATGGGTAACATTGGCTTTTGGCTTTATATCCAACTAGCTGCTGCCCGCGGCTTCGCCTGCATGGCTTTTTCTAAACATATAAACCTTTCTCTTGAATCACTAAATCTATTAAAAAAAACCGCATCAAAATCCGTTGCGTAGTTTTAAAGATCTAAGCATACTTATGGACAGTCAGGAAGCGGGAAGCGACTTTGTTTTATATGTACTACGTAGTGATAAAATCTCATGTATACATCAAATGAAAGCTGATATTATACCTAAGCATCAATTTCATTATGTGCAGAAGGCTGTGAAATACCGGGGTAAAGAGTATCAGACCAGCAAATACCATGTAAATATATTAGTTTTTTACGCGAATGTTCACTACAGTTCTTAATAATATTAGTTATTGAATCTTAAGATCATAACATTATAATTCTGTTAGATAAAGAATAAAACACACATAAAAATAAATTGTTATTGCGGTTATCTTGTAAAGCTGTGATGGGTGTATTGTATATGAGAATGGTTTTTTTTAACTTAGATTTGTAATGCTGATTCTAATTATTATAATTCTGTAAAGCCATATTTGTTATGGCCGCGAATCATATTTAGATCAACATACAACCTGTTACTGACCTGCAAATTGCAAAAAACGTAAGAAAATGTGAATATCGCGGGCTACCTTAGTGCATCCCCTTCAAATGGAATTAGCTCAGTTTATTTTGAACATAATCCGTCTTATTACAAAACAAGATTTATATTTTGACATGGCTTAAACCATGGAGCTTGTTTTTGTAATGAGGACGTAACTCTGATTGAATACCGTTCTTTATACAAAACTGAATACTTAGTTTGGTACTAAGTTGTCAGTTTTGTTTAGTAGGAACTTTACGGTTCTTTTGTTCAACAAACTATTGACGTTCCAGATTATAGAAGGGCTCCAAACAGGAGTTAATGTAATAATGCAACTCATTACCGTATACCGAATAATAAGTACATAATATACTTTATGAGTTTAACTTGTATATTCTAAGCAACTCCAGAGTATAAACAACATCTATAAAACAATAATTGGGATGACTTGTTAAATCATTGTAATATAGTTCACCAACTTAACGCCACACAGCTTACTGATACATGCAACATTCAAAAAACTGCCATTAATTCGAGACATCTTGTAATATGATGACTGATACAACTATATTAAATGTTTACTTTTAAAAAGATCGCCGTCTGTTTAATTTAAAAAAAAACTCTATTTTCTAATTTTATGGTCTTTCGGGAAATGGTAGAATTCAATTTCGGATTATTTAGGAACACAACAACCTGTCCTTTTTGCAAAAATAAAATAAAACCACCTCACGCCTTGTATAATGTTAGCTTGTGTTGGGAACTAGCTACGACAGCGCCATTTTGACAGTTGTCTTCCCCATTTAACCGACACGAACCAACCAACATCTTTCTTCAATTAATCATTTCAAACCCAGTACCTAATACCTACCTCGAAAAAGGTTCAGTATTCTTGCGGTTTTGTGTAAAAGTCACGTTCGTCACGGAAGAACGTCTCCAAAACCACAATCTTTAAAATCACGACCTTTATATCGATTAGAGTTGAACTGTCTCGCATTCATGAATTCTATAATAAATCCTATGACTCCTTCAGTGAGTGGAATAGACGACGACAATTGTTGCAGTTAATGCTTACCAACGAAAATATAGGTATCATTCAAGATATCCTTGTAGCACGAACTCCATTTTGGATTTGGCTTATCCCAATACGATGCGAACACGATTACTAATAACTTGTCTAGCTAAAAAATGGACAAGGTCTGCATTAGAAAATTTATCTTGACCCTAATAACACACCATTTACATGAATTGCATGACATTTGTCTCCCAATAATGTTTGTCTTACTGATGATACGTCCGCTCGTCACGAATACCGCAAGAATCATTCCGCAAAATAGAATATGACAACAGAACTTAACAATTCTATATTATTTCAGTGGAAAACAAAATGGGTCTCCCGCCACCGTACGAACAAACGAGACCTAACCCTGCACCACCACCATCGTACTTTGGCGATAACCCTCCTCCACCACCTGGTTTGGTAATTCCACCGGCCCCAGGACCGCGTACCACCGTCATCACGACACCACCACCCCTGCCAGGAGCCCGCCCTGGAAAGATGGGTCCCGGGCCCTCAGGCACGAACTGCCCAACTTGCAACAAATCTATTGTGACCACAATCGAATATGTCCCCAACAACCGCACACACATAATTTCAGCAGCGCTGTGCGTTGTAGCTGGGTAAGCAAGAATATTATATTATTTGACGATAAAATAATTTGTTCCCAATCGGGAATACACAAGAACAATAACTGTATTCAAATGTCCGTTAATATTATCCGTGTACCTATTTGAGGTCAACTGATAAAGAACCGACTATATCCAGTTCCATCAGATTTTTGACTGACTGGCATAATTTTGGATTTTTAATTCAAAACAACTTCTGTTTTTTCCTCAAATCATGACGCAAAGAACTAGTTTTTGGTACACGTTACGTAACTAGTTTCCGTGCTTGTATGACTAATGGTTATTAATTCATTACACACGTTGTTTTATTTATTAGGTGCTACAGCATTGTTACTAAACTAAAATTACCAAGTAATAGAATAATCGCAACACCGACGACAAACAGCTGTAAAATTATTTTAACTACTGCTACATTAATGTTATTCTGATAACGACTACAATCGCCTGTTTACAAAGCTAAAGAATCCGCAGCTGACGTTGTATGACTACTGATAAGAAAAATCTAAGATCCTCGTTGGCACCTCGGACGTCAACATTGCACTGTCATGGTCATGCTAATAATGAGGAATTACGTATATTAGGGGTTGTAAATTTTTTATTATTTAGTAGTAACACCAAGTAACATAACATCACATATGTGATCCCTGAACCCCTCTGCGACACCGTTTCGCATAAGGCAAAAACAATTTTCTAGGTAAATTCCAATAACGATAATGCGCATGTATCCTGTACCTATATGGAAATCAACTCATGTTCTATTAATTCGCGACAAATCATTACAATAGGCAGTCCTAACGATGATTCATTATAATCATGCGTTCGATTAGTAGCTCCAATGACGCTGTTAGAAAACTACTATAAAGGTAGAGGCAGAAATTATTTTTCATGCTAGTTTTAGCGAATTGTTTTAGAAACTGTTAAAAAACCCGACCACCTGTAATGTACTACAATTCTTGCAAATAAGTTTAATTTCATTCCACTTCAGAATTATCAGCCACGGTCTAAACCTTATCTTGTAACACCAAAATTAAACTTATTTTATGATTGTTATCACTTGTATTGTGTTGTTCACAGATGCTGCTGCGGCTGCTTCGTGCCCTATTGCATGAGGTCTTGCAAGACTGCCAACCACTACTGTCCTCAGTGCAAGGCGTTCGTCGGTTCCTATACACCATCGTGATCATAATCATCTTCCTCGTTCTCGTATTTCATCGAATCTTCCATATTTTGAAAGGCTTTATTATGCCACAAAGCAATATAAATAAGAAGTTGGTGTTTTACGTTTCACAATAAAAAATCTCATGTGATGTATCTCAATTCTCATATAGGTAAGTAACCCATTCTGCCAAATGGTGTGAAGTCAACTTTCTTGCACTCGAAGACGTATATTAAGTACCTTATCTATTTATAGATTAATAAAATCTGCAGGGCTTTAAAAAAACAAACCCTGATGGTCTAAAAAATTATATTCATTGTCATTTAACTTGTCAAGTATTTTTATTACCTAGCATCTATAACAATTTAAATTTCAAGCATCTCTTTTTCTTAAATAAATTGCACGTGTTCCCAAAATCGTAATTTCAGTGTTAGGATGGCATTTCATGGCATCGCAAAGCTCAGAAGCATAATTTATACTATTATACGATATTGTACATAGCAAAATGAACTCAATTGTGTAACGTACAAACTATATACACAACGATAGTTTGTACGAGCTTGTAACTGCGGGAATTACCGAGAATCCGCGAGAATTTTCCAGAAAACGCGCAAAAGAAAATTTGGTTTCTAGTTTATACGTTACATTATAGACATAAAGTTCAATATGCTTTGTACAAAAAAAAATCGCTTCCATTCCGTTCCGCGGCAATGTAAATTGAGCCTAAGTCGGTATCTAAGTACATATCAATTAATAATGTACCTACGTATGATGAAGCGACATCTAAAATTCCTAAAAATCGGAATACAACTTTACGATGCATCATTTTAAGTTGCTTATTATAAAATAAATATTATAATTATTATGTATTTGATCACGATTGACCAAATACCTGTCGAATTTATAATTTATTTTATGTGTTAGATAATAGCTAACTAATAAAAAAATAGTTATTATAAAGAGTTTCGCTGACAATGTTATATATTAAAATGTTGTATATATTTAATTCTGTGTCTGTGATATACTTTTTCAAGGGTCTTTTATACGATTTATACCTACTTATAATTTAATATATAAATAAACGGTTAAGAATAATTTATTTTTTCTTAATATTTATGGAATAAGCACATTTTTTTTTCAGCTTATCATAGATCCATAAATTAATTAAAGTATTCGACTAAGTACTGAAAAAATCAGCCAGGGCGAGCTGAAATCAGCTCGCCCTGGTCAAGTAGCTACATTTTGCTAAACCATAATCTCATCTAAAAACCAAAAAAAAGTTCGTGTCGGACCACGCACAATTAAGGGTTCCGTAGTTGGGATGACTTTATCCCAAAAACCAATTTAACATTGTAGTTGAAAAACGATTTATTCTTCCTTTGGCCCACTGAGTTTTGTCCTAGGTCGTCCCAAACAATATGCTTCCTTCGTCTCAAAATGTAATTTTAATTATTTTATTCCCGCTTCGTCCTGTATTATATTCCTTCTATGGCCCATATTTTTTTTGTATAGGCCAAACTTACTTTTTTGTACAATCGCAAAAAAGGGTTATCTACTATTATTAAATATTTAACATCAATCCACCATTTAAAACAACCGCTCTCTGTCTTCTCCGCGAGAGAAAATTTACTCGTATTATTTAATAATAACACTATTCAATCCTAGTACTTTTTGTTAGGTCTACTGCTCGAAATTGTGCACAACGTGTCGTATCGTGAACAGAATACCGTCTTTTATGCATGCAATGTGCTAAGTGACATGGAACAAACTAAGATTTTTTTGGAATGTGGGACAAAACTTCAGGACGAACGAAGAATAAATCTGAAAAACATGTTCTCCCCTAGATCGTTAAAAGGTCATGGTCAAATCCCCAACTGCAAATGTAAGTTGATCGACTATTACTCGTTATCTTGTAAAGCCTACTTAGCTGTGATAGTTTTCCTTTTAACTTCGTTATCAGGGTTACTGGTAACTCGAAGTAATTACCTATACCTTGCAGGACGTCATAGTAGGATTCAAATGCAACAAATTAAGCCAACAAATGTCTTAAAACACATGTTTCCTCGTAACTATCGACTAAGTTGGTATTTCATAAAACCCCAAAAACTCTATAACAGTCACGTTCTGGCTACACTACTTATTGTACACCCACAAAGTAGAATACGCGTCAAACTTAATGGCGGCTCTGAAGTGCGGTCCTCGGTGCGCAGTACCCCACCACGCTGACACATAAATTCGTTACTGCGCAGCGACTCGCCTCATGTTCTGAGCTGCCATAAAGTTTGAATCGGGCTGTACCTAGGTACTCGTTTCTGATTCTGATTACGCGTTTTCTTTACGTACCTACGGTGCATTACAACATACAAAGATATAAATATGTCTAGGTAGGCATTCAAAGATGAGAAGTCGTCGAAAAAAATTGCGTCCAACTGTTGGCCGCAAAATGCACGCACACTAGAATAACAGAATGACGTGGCGCTAGTGTAAGACGTAGCTGTCACGCATAACAAAGTTGGCCTGTTTCTTTTAGTTCTTTTGCAGCGTGACACTATCTTCCTATAAAGTATAAATAATCAAAGACAACATAGTTATAGGTACATATACAAAATTATTTTTAGTAAGTATATATGCGAAACCAGAATATAGTTTGTTCAGAATAAGGAACAAAAGTTCGTAACGTTGAGAAAATTATTGAAATCTATTCACGACTCAATCATTTTTACACCATGTTGTTGGTCCCAAAAATATTTAAGTGTGATGGAAAATGTTATCACCATTTAATTACTTACAATACAATCGCCGTACGGTTAGGTACCTACTGCCAAATTATTATCAATGAGCGCAAGACGACCCCTGGAGGCGCGGGGGCGCTCTTAGCATGTTTTTGTACAGACAACCCGGTAACATAACAAACTTTGTGATTTTTCATAATTCAGTTTTGAAAATTTGTACATAGATTCTTTACATAAAAATACTAGACACGTATTTCGGGTTTCGCATAAAGGTACTAAAACTAATATGTATAGATTACAAATTATTTTAAAACCAAAATACTTGTATAATCTACTCCTGAAATATACAACGTATAAATAATACCTACAGTCATGAGCACTAATATGTAACCACTTAGCAACATTCAAAATCGATTTTCTCGGCGAATAACGATTGCAAATTTGAGAAAAGATCTATTTCATAATAGTTTTGGTCCCAATTTACTATTTTCGTTGTAAAATAAAATTACAATCAATATAGTTGGAGGAAATCAGTTTTAAAAGCTGCTAAGTATATACATATTAGTGCTCGTGACTGTACATCTTAGGAGTACCTAGATTCGGCCGGTAACATAACTGGGTAATATATCGTCGCCTTAGAGTGAAAACCTCGGGAATGCAATTTTGGCCATTTTTATTTTATTACATTTTTGGAAAGAAAACCTAGTTTCACAAAAAATTAAGTCACCGGTAACGCCATCTATGACGAGTTTGAAAAACTCGCAAACAAACATACGAAGTTTTCAATTCACCAGCACTTTAGGAATTTTTTGATGATTAATTGCCATACACTTCAAGATAAGTTATAGTTAAGTAAGGCAACGAAATGAAACAGATTAAAATAAGTCTATCAATTTTTATTCTTTATTGTATCATTGATTAACTTGTTTTGCTACCAGCAAACCATGTGTTTTTTTAAGAAAAGCTCACAAGTAGCATTTTACGCTTGAAACAATATCATAAGCAACAGAAAATGTATCCAAATTACAAAATAAAAGATACATATTTGAAGAAACTATGGTAATAAAGTTTTACGCAGTTTTTTCTTCCTCCTAAAAGTTCTCCTTTTACACTTACGAGGTTTTCACTCTAAGGCGTCTTACTATACACCATCTGCCTACTCTACCGGGAATACAGACATCATCATCTGCCAACCACAGACGTTATATATAAAAATATATTAAGAACATAGAACTAATGAAACTGTTAACAACCACAAGTGTAGAAGTACCTTACTATATAGCAGATCGTCTACTATACATGCCCAAATACCGGCGGCAGTTGGGGCAGTAATGTTCGACGTTTTTCCACCTCTTCGTGACGTACGGAATTATGCAGCAACACAACCACCTGTAAACAGTTCAGAACTCTTTTAATCAAAAATATTCAGAAAGAACAGAAGAGAATAAAATTATCTTTAATAAGTACTTACACGATAAAAAATTCACATAAACAAGAAAATAAACGCAGAAGTTTATATAGGGAAAAGTAATTTCAGACTAGAATTTCAAGGAAAACATCCCGCCGCTAAGTGATTTACAGGGAAAACCACAAGTTAGAGTCCTACCTCATAGTAAACGTCATGTTTTCAGTTTCCTCTACGATCAATCCAATAATTTCTAATTTATCAAAACCATTTTTTATCAGTCATCGTTATTCTTAATGTTATGGTCATTAGTTGGTCAGGTAATTATTATAATTACCTACAGACCTAATACTCAATAACTCAACTTTGTTATATAGGTCCTTTAGATTCGAACGAGACCAAGAATACTACCCTGAGGAACACCTCACGTTACTAGAATGAATGAATACTAGCGCAGATAACGACATTAGGCATATTTTTGAATAAAGGTACT
The DNA here is from genome assembly GCA_948098905.1 of Tiliacea aurago. NCBI lineage: Eukaryota > Metazoa > Arthropoda > Insecta > Lepidoptera > Noctuidae > Tiliacea > Tiliacea aurago. The sequence continues at coordinate 13,386,761 of OX402578.1, read as the reverse complement.
TATGAATTATGGAGCCTTTACGAACATCTCATATAGGCTCCATAATCCATAAGTACTTACCTACCTTGCATTTGCTCATTGCCGAGATTAAGTAGATTGCATTTTTATTTAATTTATCTATTACATTAGGTATATCGTATGAGGAAAACACGATCGAAAGCTTCAAAAAGCTCCACATAGGTATTACCTACAATAAGTTTTTTATGCAAAGGTAAATCTTTAACTCGATGATTCTTACTTCTCCAGGTGTGCATGTGTGTGTGATATTGAAATCGAATATGTTTGATGCACAACATAATTAGTGCAAGAATATTAACTGAAATTGGTAGCGAAGGTCTAATAAGGAGGACGGTAGTAATTAAATTAACGCACGAGTGTAACGCCAGTACCTCAATCCGATGTCGAGGGCAACTTGTATTGCTCAGCGTTGAACCCTTTATATCTAGCACTGCTATAAACATACTAATGACAATCTTATTAAAGACTAGCTGTTGCCCGCGACTTCGTCTTCTCCAGGTCATGGTCTACCCATGTGCCAAATTTCATTCAAATCCGTTCAGCCGTTTTAGCGTTAAAGCGTAACAAACAAACAAACTCACTTACGCATTTATAACATTAGTTAGGATGAGAAGTAGGTAGATTAAAAATGACCTTACCATAATACTCACCAAAAGAATATGCCAAGAATTAGAGCGATGATGTGCGTGAATCTTGAGTTTTTATAATTGGCTTTTGTCATGACATCTTCGTAGCAGAAAGGACACCGCATACCGACTGGCTCGGAGCCGACGTGCAACAGCTCCATCTCTATACCCGCGGCGTCCTCTATCTGATGATACGCGTTGGACTCCACTGCACGATCACAATGTCAGGAAATTAAAAAGCAACTAAACTCAAGGAGGGCAGAAGAACAGTTGAGTTCCAATCGTTTTTTTACTTTGGCTATGGGTTCACAATACCAAAAGAATGGGGACTACTATTGTAGCTTTGGTGGAGGCCCAGCAGTGGCCGTCTTTCGGCTGAAATGATGATGATGATGATGATTGTAGCTTCAGTAATTCGCTTAACTCTCAGTTAGTTTGACGACTCATTTTCAGTCATGTTAGTGAAAAAAATGACCCATATAAGTAGGTACTCAAGTGAACGTAGACCTCGTGTTTTCAAACGTTTAAGTAGGCTACCTGTTGTCATATTCCAAGAAAAATTATGCGGGTTTCGCAACAATTTATTAATCTAGATTTATCTAATGGGTAAGTACAGTTGTAGATCTACTTAACTATCATATGCCCATTAAAAAAAAATCTTCGCTTGGAAAATCAAGTCGGGTAAGTAGGTGGGGTACCTACTTTTTACAATTTATTGTGTAATGAAGATAAAATCAAATTGCAAAATACCTACATAGTACCTACCTATTAGGTATGGGAAGTTATCAATTATCTATATTCTACTACAGTGTAAGAAATCGTTAATATTTATTTAGATCGGTAGATACCTAGGTACTTGAAAAATTAACAGGAAAATATAAATAATAATAATAATAAACTTACTTGTTGTTTAGAAAATGCGCCGCGAGTGATAGCGTTCAAGAGTCACCGCTGATAAATCCTTCACGCACACTATATGAATGTTTGATTACCACACAAACAACTAATCAAGGAGCGATCTACCCAAGATTAATTGATAAACACTAATCGTAACGTATTTATATTGCAGTTATTATTTTTATTCGATCCTCTATTTATAATGGTCAATCACAAACTCCGTGTTCAGAAAATAAGTTGTCTGCCAACGCGATGATATTTATCACTGAAGCGCCGATATTGGTTATCGAATAGATAACGCATATAAATCAAACAGGCCATTCTCTCAGTAAAAGCACCTAATAATTACTTCCCTGGCTATCTACGTGTTCAAAAGAAACTTCTCTTCTTCTTCAAGTCTTTATAAACTAATGTTTCTGGAAACAAAAAAGAAAGCATAAAACGGATGATTAAAAAATCTTGTAGGTACAATTCTTTTTCTCAATTCTGTTTCTTATAAGTTAGATTACCCAAGTGAGCTGTACCTAATGTAAATACCTACTTACCCACTGAAGTGTAAAATTTTAAATGACTAGCAGTACCCGCCACCCGGATCCCATTTCCTTTTCAGCATGTAGGTATCCTGAATAGATTATTATCATTCTGTACCAAAAAGAACTTATTCAAATACACCGCAGGGGACTTAAAATTAATATATATTTAGCAATAATTAATTAACAAGAATTAATTTATTTATTTTTAATCAATTTTATTATAGATAAACAAGTCATTTTTTTGTTTAAGTTTTATTTTAAGTATACAAATTAAATATTATACTATTATCATCTATGAGCACGACTCTAGCGAACGCGGAAACAATAAACGCAGCGACCATTTCCGGTCGGAAAGGTTTATGCAGACAGACGGTCTACGTGAGCATTAAGGTACTGACCGACATGCTTACAAAAAAGCATGTTTGTAAGCATGCTTAAAACTAACATGCTCTGCACGTTTGCTCTTCACGTTTGCTAGCAATAAGCTAGCTTTAAGCATACTCTTATAATATAAGCGTAATCAAAGCAAACAATCCAGCACGCAGTGCCGCAACAGTGTAAAGCACTGGATCTCGGCCAAAATGGAAGCTTTGCAAAAGAATAAATATCAAAACAGAGGTTCCCTAAACTTACAAAGATAAAATAGTGTCCGTTTTGTCTTCTCCGCAGCGCAACATAATATATTTGGTTTTTTTTTTGAAGACTCGTCACACGGTCTCACACATGTCACGGACTGGATCAAATCGATACAAGCATGCTCTTAAGCAAACCTGTTCAGACACGCTCGGAGCACGCCCCTCACCCGCGCCTCAGGTAGCATGCTCGGAAATCAAATGAGTGTTGATTTTTGAGCATACTCGAAATGAGCATGCTCATTAGGTATTAGTTTCGACACAAAGCTCAATAAAGGCATGTGGTCGTGTTAGTAATGAGCATGTCTGTCGGCAGCTTAATGCTAGATTGACGCATAATTTCCTTACTTTTTGATTTGTCTCATTCAGATTGTCCCAGACATGATTGCACTTCGCACGCTCTCTCTCGCACACCACTCGACGTCTCGCTGTATAGCAGAGAGCGTGCGAAGTGTAGTTCGCGTTATCGCGACAATGTAGCCGTAGCATTAGACTATTTCCCCTCAAATAGTCTAGTACTCAAGCATTACTTATCACTAGATTCAAGCCATTGGATTGGTTGAAACTAGTCTTAAGTAATGCTTGAGTACTGAGTAACGCTGTATAAATACGGGCCTGAGACCCGTACCTATTACAGAACGTCACTCAATACTCAAGCGGTACTAGATTCAAGCCTTTGATTGGTTGAAACTAGAATGTAATGCTTGAATATTGAGTGACATTCTGTCCGGACAGAACTGATTTACTGATGCCAGATTCATAGTCTTAACAATCATAGTCTCGTGAGTATAATTGAGGGGTGTAATTTCAAAACCCTCTAAATCATCCTGAAGAAAATTTTCACAAGAAGATTATTTTGAATACGTTGTGCTAAACGAATGATTATATGAATGAAAATATAAAATATCTATGTGCATTGTGGCGGAATTTGCAACTAGCATTACTTTTAAGACTGATTTAAGTGGGTTATGAAAGTGAAAGTATAGACATATTGGTAAAATTTAAAACTTTATTTTGGTGCAAAAATATGTAAATGTGTATGAAGTCATTTTAGGGGGTTTTGAAATTACACCCCTCAATTGTTCCTTGATCATAGTGTAACAAATTATTCTATGTCTAAATAGATCAATAGCCACAATAAAAAAAAAAAAGTAAGAGCTTGTCTATTCTATTTTGTCATAGGCTTATTCTGACATTTGTTGCTGTCACTGTCAATCAAGTGTCAATCAATTTTGTGATGCGATCGCAGCTCAGGATCAGAGTTGCCAGAACGTCCCAAAAAGGACGATTTTTGTCCGTTTAGACATCTTTACGTCCCTTCGATGTCCTTTCTATATTCAGTCCCTTTTCCGTCCCTTTTCAAATAGTCAACTACAATAATTTACTTTCTTAATACAAAAAATGCAAATAACAAAACGCAGTTTTAAAAATAACTAAGATGCGTAAAACTTATAAACGGGGGTTGGGGGCGAGGGTTACAGTCGTCCCCCACCTTTTCCGCCCGCCGTAGTTGCATAGTTTTTTTATAATAAATGTCAAAGGTTCAAATTTTTATCGAATGAACTTAATTTACTAACAATACAGGGAATCTTTTTTTTTTCGTAAACCATTTATTTCTGCATATTTTATAATGTTCCGCCGCCACAAGTACTCCACTATCGCATCACCAAAATTGTCTTTTTACAAAATCGTGGTTGGTGGCCTACCTACTGATTCATTTAAAGGGGGATGCGCTAAGGTAGCCCGCGAAATTCAAATTTTATTACGTTTTTTGCAATTTGCAGGTCAGTAATAGGTTGTATGTTGATCTAAATATGATTCGCGGCCATAACAAATATGGCTTTACTGAATTATAATCATTAGAATCAGGATTACAACTCTGTAAGTTCAAAAAATCCTACTGAATGATTTTTTCTGAAATAATCATTCAGTAGGATTTTTCGAAGAGAGTTAGTTGTATTGCCGATTATATTATATTCTGTAAAGCCATATTTGTTATGGCCGCGAATCATATTTAGATCAACATACAACCTGTTACTGACCTGCAAATAGCAAAAAACGTAATAAAATTTGAATTTCACGGGCTACCCTAGCATGTTTTGACATGATTTTGCCAGACGCAACTTAAAAACGTCAACATTTTGTGACATTTAGGTTCCGTTTCAAGGAATAATAGTCAGTGATTTACCAATATTTTTAGAAAATAATTTTAAATATTTCGTTCGACGCAGCTCCGGCAGCTAAAATTGCTTGAGATAAACCCTCTCAAAAAAAAAATCTAATCATTTCGACCCCCCACAGTGACAGACAGACTCCTCAAATTCAGGCGACTTGATAAAAGACCCAACCCGATGGATGGGTTGGTGGGTCAAGTTTTTGCCTGTATTCATAACATGATAACAACAAAAGTGCCTTGTCTAGTCTTAAACCTAATTCACTTCTTTATTCTCTGGTACTCATATAACAGTAGTATGAGAAAAAAGTATACTTATTTCCCATTCAATCGTAACAATTTTTTATCCAGCCGTCCTTTTTGTCCAAAAATCGTCCCATTTCAAGTAGTGAATCGTCCGAAAGTCGACGCAGGTACTGGCAACACTGCTCAGGATGCGTTGCGCACAGACAGAGTACATATTAATTGGGAGTTTTGGGCAATAGCAATAGTGCGGCCAAAGAGTACTATAAGTTTGCGCTCCGCTAGGAGTAATAGTGTTCTGTGAGTTTGCGGCTCAATCAGTATAACTCATCTCGACTCATTTAATGAACCAGATTCATAAATAAAAACAAATTACAATAAACCTATCTGAAACCATCTAAAGAAATGTCATAGCCTCTGAATAACCATAACATAGTGTGTTACTAAAATGAGCAAATTGTTCTAATACCTAACAAATAACTCAGCAGAATGGACGTAGACCTGCTACGACCAGGCACTGTGCCTATCTCTCCAGACACAATCCTATGGTTTGAATTTCTTCTAGACCCAAATTTACTGAAGAAGCATCTCAGCAAACCTAATCCAGGTATGAAATTTTGTTGACTACTGAAATTCATGACATACTTACCTATGAATATTACAAGTTCAAATGTTGTAAAAAATCCATATTTTTATTAAACATGCACTCCGGCCCTAAGACAACTTACTGACCGTAACCAGTCCCACCTAACAGCTACCAAAAATCAACTTGAAAGGTACTGAATGTTGTGTTACTGTACCTTGTTCACAGAACCTACAGCATGTGAGTTGATAGAGGAGTTTCTATCAGTTGACACCAAGAACGGTACCTCCAAACCCACTAGTGAACGCGTGGTGGATGTGGATGCTCCACCAACCCCCCCATTGGCCACCACTCCCGCACCGGCACTGTTCACGCGGAAACAACTGGCTCTGAAGATCCTGGCTTTGAAAGTTGCTTCAACTTTACATTGGAATTTAGGTAAGCTCTAATATTTCATGAATGAAATGCATTAACCCCAGCGTGGTTTGACCAGACTCGATTGCTCGAATGAACCCAAAGATTCACACTAGCCCCTGGAGCGTCATGTTTCATGGAACCACAGAGACCATTGCATATCAAAGAGTAGACCGGGGGGAGCGATAATGGTAGGGAAGACGTGCCCTTGGGATAGGATGGATTATTAGCGCCGTGCCGACTGTACAGCCTTGAGCAAGCATTGGAATAGTGGAGAGACGGGTGATATTTATCTATGGGAGGGCATCTTTTAATAGAGTCGCCGCCAGGCTAGCTCTGGTCCTCTCGACTCTATGGCACTGCTATGCTGTATTACACGTTGCTGATTTCAGAGTCTTGAGTGGTGAACTTTTTGGCGGGTTAAACTGCTTTCTCGACGCTTTTTTATGTCGCCGCTGTGCTGTGTTTCATGTTGCTGTTGCCAATGTCGCAATCCGAGGTTTCTGTTTTTTGTGTAGTAGTAAGTCGTAGCCAAAAAATACAATGACGTCCCACTTGTATGTCCCGAATCCAAAGCAAAAAATCTAAAAGGAATGTTCGGTCGGTAGGGTGACAGCTACCTGAGTCCATCACTTGAATCCCGAAATGTCTAAAAATGTAATTCGCACTCACAAAAGACAAACAATTTTGGTCACGCATAATATTGGTTAAAGTTAGGTACCTACGCTATTTGTTTATCTATCACTTATAACTGATTAAACTAGTAGGAACAACATAATCTAATGACTTAAAATGACTAAAGGTTTTAAGAACGCTTAAACGACTCACTCACTAACAAAAACACAGCGCACTCACAAAAAACAAAAGAAACATGTGCCGCGCTTCGCAACACTCGCAACGGACGCTTAGCAAAAAACTGTCCCAGTTTCTGGGACTCCATGTTATAGTTCTAAAGTTAAAGGAATCAGTTTATCTTCTGATAACAGTTTAAAGAAGTTATGGAATATATCACCCAGGCCTGCGCCCTGCTCGGGAATGCGCTCGTACAGTTCGTATGTTTTCCACACGTATAATATGTCCAGTCCACATCACTGCACTGATTTAATTAATTTTCACGGCATTAAAACACAACCAAATCAAAACAAACAAACAACAAATCACAACACTGATCGATTGCGAAACCCGGCGAGCAACCCAAGCACACTTGCTTCGAACACCAGATGTATAGCAAAAACATGCCGGAGGCCCCTCAAACACATCCGAACCGTTCAACGCTTGAAAAACCTCCCCTAAGCTCTAATATTTCATAGAATTTATTAATTACATTTTGAAGTTCTTTATATTAATACTAACTATATACTATAACTCTAAGGGGCTCATTCAATCAGGTCAGTTGGTTAGGTACCAACTGACCTGATTGAATGAGCCCCAAATTATGTTATTGACCTCTCCAGATTTTTGTTTCATCAGAATTCTTTATTGTGATGTGAAGTTAGAAATAGAGAAATCTGTCACGTTTATTCTTATTCTAACTTTTCTTATCTGGTCCACTAAGTATTCCTATGAAATTTTCAGATATATTTGAGACCAAGCTGCCTCCTCAGATTCAGCAACAGTTAATGCAGGATCTGGTGTACATGTCAACTGATGCAGCATTTGCCGTGCCTCCGCAGGTAATAAATTGAATCCAATACTATGTACTGCTTAACAATCAATAAACCCAATTTATAACAGTACACTGTAAATAGGTTTCACCTGCCCAAGCTACGCTAAAACAACCAGTCCTCTAGTTGTTAACACTGATTTTTAAAGTTACATAAATTCCTTCTAGGACTGAATGGAATCCATAACAAATAGTCTATATCTTTCACAGGAAATACCAGCAGAGTTGCTGCAGCAGCCACAGGTGCAGTTTGCTTTGGCTTTGTACCACAGATGGATAATAAGGTTCCCAGTGAAGGCAGCACTCTATGCCAAGTCAAACAAAATGTCTTACATCCACATGTAAGTACCTGTTGTTTTTAGAGAAATTTGTAATTTATTATTAAGTGTTTTATTTTCTTTAATAATTTGACCATAATTTGAATCAAATTATTTTACATTAAAAAACCGGCCAAGTGCATGTTGGACCACGCACAATGGGTTCTGTAGTTGGGATGAATTTATCCCAAAAAACAAACCACATTGTAATTGAAAAACATGTTCTCCCATACATTGATATATGTCATGGTCAATTTCCATCTGAAAATTTAAGTTGGTTGACTATTACTCTACCTTGTAAAGCCTACTTAGCTGTGATCGTTTTCCTTTTAAATACGTTATGTAAATACTACTGCCATGAATTTTTACCCATAACCAAAAGGACACTTGACTCTAACAAAAAATAGCACTTTATAGCTTAATATTAATATTATGCAAACTGATTTCTATCCATAAATCGAAAAATGGGTTTCACAGACCCACAATATTTTTGAACAGCCTATCCAACGATACCCCACACATTGGGATAGACGAGAAAAAAAAATATCATCCCCACTCTACGTGCAAGGGACCATCAAAAAAATATTTTTCAAGATTTTATTTTACCACTTTATCGGCATAATTAATATGTATTTCCATGCGAAATTACAGGTTTCTAGTACTAAGACTCTCTGAGCTAAGCTGGAGACTGACAGACAGACGGACATGGCGTAACTATACTTCAATGTAAACTTAATAGTTTTGTGCTTGTCCATTATCAATATCATGAATAAAGAATGCAAGATTCTTATTTAAATCGAAATTATATTGAATAACTATTTTTTTAATTTCAGTATAATCTATTTTACATAGCTATTATTAGCAGCTAGAATCCACCTACTACATTCACATTTTTTATTATGACAGACCTGGCATGCAACTGGACAGCGCCTACACTCCTGTTAATCAAAACTTCGAGAAAATCTTGCGAATGTGCGAAGCCTCTCGCTTGCAAAGCATTTTGTTCTTGGATGAGTTATTATCGTATTACGAACCAACGTCAAGTACTGGTCGTAAAGAATCGAAAAAGATGAAAGTCCCTGTAACTGAAACTTTTGTACATCTTACTGAAGACTCGTGTGATATGAACCATAACTGGAATGCTGGTGGCGTTCTGATCAGTCAGCATGAATTTGCTATGCAAATACATTTTGATTTATGTTATAATTATTTCTTCTATGGTCAACATAGTTTGGCCAAGAAGCACATACTTGGATGTAGAGAAAATTCAAATCTGCTAGAGAGAGAAACATCAATCTATGGTTATGGTCAACACAGAGTAATGCCCTGGGGACAGTTTCACTATGCAAGCATGGCAAGAGATGATATCTTAGGTTACATAAGGGCATTGAATTTGGGCTATGAAGTGTTAAATGAGGAGCCCTCATTGTTACAAAAACTTCAAGATTCCATAGCAAATCATTACACGGGAATCATCGCAGTTCTACAAGCTGATAACTTGACGCGGGAGATCCCAATGATTCACAGACAAGTTGCCGAGCTTGATATTCAAGGGTCTGCCTCAAGTGGCGCCTTCACCGTAGCACGTGATCTACTAAACAGAGTGTCGGCGCTGAATGCCGTCAGATACGCCTTAGAAGGAGGGTTGCCCTCTACTCATCAAGACTTCCTGAACAAATTCAAAACAGTTGGCATAAAGTTCTTTGATCTTCTGTTCTGGGCACTCGCCCCTGTCTTAATGTCTGATTTGTCTGAAGCCGACTGGGAAAATTTAAGAACGTTTTACCTTCACTTAGCGACATCACAGTGTAGACTCCCAATTGATAGAATTGACGAGTATTTGAAAAAGCACATTGGTGAATCAGCAGAGACCATAAGGAAGAAGTTAGTTTCCGATGAGCAAATGAACACAATTCTCAATGATCCCGTCAACATCGACGATGAAAACATGGATATACCTCGAGAATTACTCACAGATGATTGGGAAACACCAGACTTTGAGTTTAAGTCTGTGCCAGAGTTAGAGATGGGTAGACTCAAGAAGCGCCTTATTGAAGCTTCGACGGCTGACGAAGTTCGAATGTGTTTGGTGAAGTTGGCAATGATGGCTCCAGCGTCACCTCTGTGGAAGATAAGCCCATCGTGGAAGCCAGCGGGAGAGTTGTGTAATGCCTTGACATCTTTGCCGAGAGGATTCTTACAAGACTTTGGTTACGTTGTCTCTGGGGCGGCGCGAGCGAGGGCGGAGGCTGGGTGCTCCCGTGCGGCCCTATCATTACTCTCAGTACTAGAAGGCGAGGCTCGCAGCCAATTGGGCTCTGGCAACGATCCCATATTATACCAGTTGTGTCGCCAACTGTCCTGGGAGGTTCTTCTGCTTCAAATTAATGTAGTGTTGAGCGAATGGCCACACCACAGAATCAATTTGACTGTGTTGGCAAACAAATGCAAAGCTTGTATCGCTACCGTCACCTCCGGAGACGTCGTCGTTCCTAGACCACAGGTGAGAGAGATAAAATATTTATTTCCAATAATGTTTTATTTTTACAATTTTTTCGGGTATTTCATCAATTAATTCTGTTTATCCACAGGTAATCGAAGCGTGTTGGATTTGTTTGATAAACGCGTGTGAATGGGAAGGAGTGGGCGTCACGACGGGGCCGGGCGAGGTCGCCGCAGCTCTTTGTGCCGCCTGCTTTGAGTTGCAACGAGGGAAAGCCTCTAGGAAGTTTCCCAGACCATTGTGGGATTTTGGTAAGTGCCATTTTAAACACACAGAAGAACAGATTTAATCAATATTTCGAATTCACTGTAATGTTAGGCCTTATTATGCCTGGCTAATCTTATTGTTATTGGTCTTTATAGTCGTAAAATTTCACGAGCGCTTTTACTATTTGTAATTTGAACTTTATGTCAATTAAGTTAGGAGTTATGTGACGCGCTGATATCTTAATTTGTAACGGCTAAATTGTATTTAATGTAGATCTATCTTTCTTTCCTTTCAGCCGTAGCTGTGTACTGCACCGGCCCCGCCCCGGTTAAGAGGTCGGCAGGTGGAAACCCTACTCATTCCCGCGAAGCACCCGGCGTCTCCGAAGCTCGGAACGCTTTCAACGGGTTCCTATCCACCCTAAGAGAGCCTCTCGCCGTCAGCGTGATGGTCTCACTCCTCGCCAGAATACACAATGTTCTAATAGATGACAACTCTTTAGAACTTGTCGTGGACTATACCAATCTCTGGCCGAATAACATATCGAATGTGAATAATTATAATGCTAAGTTCGTGCTGGAATCTCTTACGGATCTTCTTGAAAGGAGTTTGAAACTGTATCCTTATAATACGTCTTGGTAAGTTCTATTTTTTTTTTTTTTTATCCCAAACATATATCATAATTTTTCTAACCAGTTTTTCATACTTATCTGGCCCACTGCTGGACTGAAGAGCCAACGTGATTACCGTACATTACTTTACCCAACCGATCTCTTAAAAATACCAGGTATACGTTTTAATATGCTGTCCAAAAAACCGGCCCAGTGCGTGTCGGACCACGCACAATGGAGTTCCATAATTGGGATGAATTAATCCCAAGAACAAACTTAACATTCTAGTTGAAAAACATATTCCCCCCATACATTCCAACCGCAAATGTAGGTTTGTACGCACAATATTGAGAGATTTACGATGTTATTTTAACACCATAGACTTCTTATACGAGGGCGGCACTGAAAATTTCGGGAATCAAGGAAGTGACACAACATTACTATTTAAAAATGTATTTATTGCTTTTCGAAGTATTCTCCGCGAAATTTGACACATTTTTCCATACGATGGAACCAATCATTGAAGCAACCATTCCATTCGGAAGTTGGGGTCTCCAAAATGGCCGTTTTGTAGGCGTCCACAGCTTCTTCAGGTGATGAAAATCTCTGTCCACGCAATTTATTCTTTATTTTAGGGAAAGTATAGAAATCATTAGTCTAATAATTCTATGCTTTCTTGCTCTAAAAACTCTTTTGTTCTGTGCGCGGTGTGAGAACTCGCATTGTCGTGATGGAGGATGATGCGGCGGTTGCAGTTCTCTTTACGGAGTTCAGAAACGACCTGTGGCAAACTAATGCTAGCATACCATTCTGCATTAACCGTTCTTTGTCCCTCAAGAGGAATAGTCGTAACATGGCCGGTTTTGGGAATAGTCTTAACTCCGTGAACGAACAATTTTTGTTGGCTTTAACTCATTTTCGAACACCCAAACTCGTGACTGGTTTTTTGTTTCGGGTTCGTAGGCGTATATCCAGGATTCGTCACCTGATACAATGTTGTATACAGCATTTGACGATCCTGCTTGGAATCTTTCGAGAGTTCTGACGCACCAAGTAACGCGAGCCGCTTTTTGCTCTTCACAGAGCGAATGCGGTATCCATCGGGAAAACAACTTTTTTACACCTAATTGTTCATGCAAGATTATTTGTATTTGACTCATGCCAATGTCTAAAGTTGCCTGAATTTCGCGGTATGTCACATGTCGATTTTCCTCAATCAGCTTACGCACAGCATCAAAGTTTTCTTGGGTGACTGCAGATTTTGGACGACCTTGACGGGGATCATCATTGAGCTTGACACGTCCACGTTGAAATCCAGAAAACCAGCGATAAATTGTGGTTTTGGATGGGGCTTCATCACCAAATGCAGAAATCATCCGGTCAACACACTGTTTTTGTGTTAAACCACTTCGAAAGTCATAATAAATCATCGCTCTTGAATTTTCTAGAGTCAATTCCATTTTCTCAACGACTAAACAAGTTTGACAAAACCTTGTGACAAGACCGAGAATCTTTTTTTAAATAAATAAATGGTATTCGGGTAAAACCAAGGAGTTTTCAATTAAAAAGATTTTAATAAGACAGGAACAGTGTAAATATTCCATTCCCGATACTTTTAGTGCAGCCCTCGTAGGTTTTCCTGTAATGTTTAAGTAAATAACTATTTTCTGTATTTTTATCAACATTTTAGGCTCAGTAGTTTTGGAGATAAGGGGGAATGGTCAATTTTCTTCTATTTTCGTAAATAGCTTTGAAGCTCTTTACCTTAATATAATAAAAATTAAAAAGTTGAGACTTTAGCTTTTTCACATTTGATATGTAACACGGTACAGTTTGCATTTTTTTTTTCTATTTTGCCCCCAAATGTGACCCTCATATTCAAAATTAATTTATATATTATGTACGTAATACGTCCGTGTTTTGGTCACAGAAATTCATAATTATGTGTGCAACTTAATCGATCCAGTAGATTCGGAGCAAATCGGCTGTGACAGACAGATAGACAAACAGACACACGAGTGATCCTATAAAAGTTCAGTTTTTTTTTCTTTTGAGGTAAGGAACCCTAAAAATTACAAGTCACTTTCATACCTTATTATTTTAATACACAAAGCGACGCAAGACAGACGTCTTGTTGCGTCGCTTTGTGTATTAAATGGCAGTCTGACCAAAAAGGTATTAATTTTGTTCCATTAGTCGACGCGCGAGTTAGTAATTTTTAGCTAATGACACTCGTATAAACCTTTGCCTTATCAGGCTCCGATTATACGGCGATGTGGAGATGGCAGAGGGTCGGTGGGGCGCGGCCCTACGTCGGTACCTCTGCGGTGCAGCGGCAGGCTCGTGGCACTTCGCCAAGCGCGCTCCCGACGAGCCGAGCATCGCACGGCGCGCGGCGCGATGCTGCCAGGCACTCAATGCGCCCACACAAGCGGCTGCGCTTTGCCAGCTGCCCGACGAACCTGACTACACCACCGCCTTCAAGTGCCTCGCGGAAAAGGTACGCATCATGCTGTAAAACTATTGACTGGCACGTATCGACGAACAGACTCATTTTATGGTCTTTAAAAACATACTGTTTATAGCATTAACGAGTCTGTGATAAGTGATAACTTAAGATTCATTGAAAATTAGCGTCACATTATTTCTGAAATGAACGTGAAATGAAATTCTGAAATGAATCGCAGCCGTGCGACACAAATGATAGCATCAATTGTATTTTAATTTTAATTTGTTCAAATGTGTTCTTGCTTACGGTACTGTGATAAAAAAATGATTTCTAAAAAATCGCACGACACACACGACGAGACTGTATAAGTGTATAGTGGCCGATCGCCACGCGGCATGCGTCGCCCCGCCAGCAATCGGTTTTACATGCGCCTATAGATGTTTCTTATCAAAAATAATGTGACCCCTATAATAATAATCCACTACATGATGTAAGTCTGCTTCTGCTAGAACTTCGCTTTCCTGTTCCACAGACGGGCACCGCGGCTGACGCTATGGACGGCTACTACGGATGCATCTGGGACGGCACACTGCTGGAGGTCGGCGTGGCCTTGCACGCGCGGCGCGGGGAGGGCGGGCGGCGTGCTCGCGCCGTGCGCGCGGCGGGCGCGCTCGAGCTCAACGCGAACAACAGCGAGGACATACAGCGTGAAGCTGCCGCCATACGCCGTGCACGGTTACTGCGTGCCCTCACCAACCAGTACGTCGCGTGAACACTTTTTTTTTTTTTTTTTGTAAGTTAGTTTCTTGTAATTAAGTGTAATATACAAAAATATAATTAGATAATATTATTATGAACAATTTGAAGTTTTATTAGGTAATCAATTATCTCATACAATAACAATTAAACACGTTTATTCACAGTAAATGCTTTATTTAAAATAAGTACAAAAATAAGATGCAATACAAACATGTCATCGATAATGTAGAGCAACGAGGTTCGTATTTTTTTTGCAGATTTTTCTTGCAAATCTCATCTTTTAGAATCACATAGTGTATGTATCTCTTTGTATAGACATATTGTTACGTACATTCATCGGCGTTAAATTATGACAATCTTATACAATAAAACATACATAAATGTTGAACATAGGTACTTTAGTATGATGAATAGATAATTATGTAGTAGGAGGTACTTACTACTAAAATATGGCACAAAACTATTCAATTTCGTTATGATTGTAAACAACATACGAAGTTAGGTTTTTTATTTTGAAATAAATGACATTTATAATTTTTTATATACTTACATAATATCATGATTATAATCACAATACGACATAAACGTCGTTAAATCGATACGTATCGGATAAATATCGCAGAAAGATAGATTCTTCTTGTTTTCCTCTTGGACCTGCTAGTAAGTAATACTTACAAAAGTTCACAGAATAGAACGAACCATCAGGTGTTTACACGTCCTATTACATACTTATTATTATAATGCAAATCTGACACTACATAAAAATCAGTCGTATTCCTGTTTAGAGAGCCATTACAGTTTTTTAAACCTTTCATAATTATCACATAGGTA
This sequence comes from Tiliacea aurago, assembly GCA_948098905.1. Classification (NCBI taxonomy): domain Eukaryota; kingdom Metazoa; phylum Arthropoda; class Insecta; order Lepidoptera; family Noctuidae; genus Tiliacea; species Tiliacea aurago. The sequence continues at coordinate 13,371,302 of OX402578.1, read as the reverse complement.
TTTTGCGCTTTATTTTAAATATAATAAAAATTTATAACATTTATATTCTGTAGGTTAAGGATAGATTAGGAGATAGGTATACATTTAATAACAAGTTCCTTGTAAGGTTTTATCACCATGAACGGTCTTTGACCCATAAAACCATCTTGTAACGATGTGGATGAACAAAATAAACATCGCGCGAAATCTGTGGCGTTTTTTTTTTTATTGGTTTATTTTGGCTCGAACTGAACCATCCATGAAGTATTCGAGAAGTTTTATGTATGAAACTAGAATTTATAAAAAGATAAGTTTATAAAAAATAATGAATACGTCCACTGTAACGTTGTTGGTATTTACTTCACATAAGTGCCCAGGTATCTCTGGCAGTTGGGGCAGTAGTGATCGGAGTTTTTGGCTGATTCAGAGCCATACGGAACGCAGCACAAACAACTGGAAAAAATAAACAAATCAACTTTACTCTCGTTTCAATAAAGTTGTTTTCAGAATGATTAGTAGGTACTTCTAAAATGTTGTCTTTCGGAAATTTAAATCAAAATACATTGATTTAAATTGCAGCGGCAACTAAACCTTATCCGTCTTATTACAAAACAAGGTTTATCTTCAGACCCAGGTTTTAAACATGGAGCCATTATTGAATTTCGAACTTTATTCCGGCTATGGTAAAGTTCCTAAACACAAAACTGACAACTTAGTACCGAACTAAGTTTTCAGTTTTGTATAAAGAACGGTATTTCAATCACAGTAACGTTCTTATTACAAAAACTGGCTCCATGGTTTAAGCCATGTCAAAATATAAATCTTGTTTTGTAATAAGACGGTATATGTGTAGGCGTTAAAGATACTTTATTCTTTACAAATTATGAAACGTATTTTACATACCAGAGGATGCCCCAGAGTGCGGCGGCCATATGCGTGCGCGATGTGGTTGTGTACTTCACCGCAGTCTTAACTGACGCATGGCAGAACTGACAAATCGTCACCGTGTTCTCGGGACCCAGCAGCTGCTTCTGAAACAATCGTATTGTTAGCCCCGTCATGTGCACTACATCAGAATCATTGTTGACTGATTCAAGCTCTGTTACCCCTCAGATTCCTCAGAAAACTTATTTTATTGTTTGCAGGTCTGTGCTTGTTGCAACGACGAATGCCCAACAATAGACGGGCCGCATTGACGAAAAAAACATAATTCTAAACAACTCGTTCTAAATTCGTTACCCTCGCTAGTCATTTATATTCTTTCTTCGTCGTCCTTCTGTATGAGCATGTCACTGTATCACATAAGTTTTATGTAATGTAGATAAGTAAAATAATTATACGTAATCAAGGAGGAAGGAAAATATTATTTGTAAATACCGCTGGTGCTGCTGGCATTGGCTGCGGCATCTGTGGCACCGCCGCCGCCGCCGGCGTCTGGGCTTTTGAGTTAAAATTCTTTATCTGTAAGAAAACATACAGAACGCCATGAAATACCTATATCCTCGTATAATAAACTAGGGATCCGCCCCTGCTTCTCGCAGGTGCGATCTACTGATGTGCATCAAGATCGCTGTGCTTTACCTAATTTAAATATTAATGAATACATATAAACTATTAAGAAGAAATTCTTAATAAATGATAGTGAAAACCACAACAAAATCTGTTGTATAATTTAAAAGAAATAGGCAGACACACAGACTTTATTGTACTAAGTACACTAGCCATCATAAAATAACATCTCATGGTAGGAAGGCTGTATAAGTAGGTACTTTCTGTGTCATTTCACCTTTGTTAGTTATGTCATATATATGCAATAGATGGCGGGCTGAGCTACTGAACATTATCTAATGGAAAAACACTTCATACAAATTAAAATGTCAAACATATGTGCTCAGGAATGTCAGGGAGTTATTCTATTCTGAGGACATAATGTCATTATTGTTAGTGTACTTAGTTAGTGTATGTGATGCGTCATGGTTCGTTTAGGTAGACTGATATAGTGCATACCATAAGCATAATGGGCCTATAATGTTCCCACTGTTGGGACATAGCCTCCTCTCGGTGAGAGGGATAGAGTGCCTTTAAACTTGTTATTGTAAAACAGTTAACTTCAATAAATGATCATGATGCCTGCAACGAAAGTCGATTAAATTTAACACTTCAGTATTTTCAGAAATTGTTGAAAACAATTTTTTTTTATCGGTACAGAAACCCATAAAATTAAATATATTATACATACTATTACAAGAATTTCTGAAAAACTGTGTGTAGGATAATTTTGTGTCAATAAAGAATCTTAGATCCGAAATAAAATTCGTTAGTGCTGTGCAAAGGTGGTGGTGTGGTCTAAGCCTATGTCTGATTCTCATCTCAGGCGAGCGACCCAGTACATACGAGGGGCTAATTGCGCCTGCAGCACCGACTCCCGTCCAAGCTAATCGGTGAGAGCTTTCCATATCTTATAGGGATCTGCTGAAGAGTAACGCTGAACTACAAACATTGTCTGTGTCAATTGTCATAATATTACGTGCAGTGCAGTGCTATGATCCAATCTGGTGTCCCTTTCATCAACCTTTTCACATTTTAACTCATTAGATTATCTAACCCTAGTTTAATTGGTTATACTTATATAAATGTTAAACAAATAGCATATCTAACTTTAACCTATAATAAGTGTTTGTCAACTATAATAATATTACGTACAGCGCAGTGTTATAGTACTGTCTCTTAAGATACAGGTCTCCTAGTTTAAGGAGACAGAGTTTATGTTTTGTTTATATAGATTTTTTGTAGCCTTTTAAATTTTGTACAAACAATTATGTATATTTTTAGTATATCTACCACTGTGCTCAACCTGTGTCTATGTATTATTTTGGATAAATAAACATTATTATTATATTATTATAGTGAGTGGCCCAAAAACCGTTTTTTGTGAGCGCGCATCTTATTTTTAGAGACGTCATAGACGAGTTTCAAGCGTTCTTCAGGTAGCCCGCACAGTCCGACCATCTACAAAAAAGGTCGAGGATAGAACAAAGGCGCCAGAACTTCATTTAGGGCTCGGGGAATTCCGAGTAAGATATTATTAGATATATTTTGCTACATGCGAAGTATACGCAATTTTTTCTACACCAAAAAACCAAAAACCTCTGCATTATGTGATATCTCGCACAATCGACAAGGAAATCAAATGGACACGGCTGAAGATCGACATAAGATCAAGAAAGCTGCAAGCGTGATGACGGACCTGGATGGAAACTACTTGGAGAACATACAAATATTTGTTCCGTGCGGGAATCGAGCCCGCGACACGCAGCGCTTAACCACTGCGCCAACCGTGCCTGCAATATGCATTCTATTTTTAGAAATTGTCATCGATGAGCTTCGCATCGAAGGGCCGACCAGGTAGTTAGTACGCACGGACCCTACCCACTGCAAAAAAGGTTCGTGAGGATAGGACAAAGGCGAGCGACATTACTTTAGAATAGGGCTTCCAAATTACGTAATTCCGTATTTACTTACGTAAGTGATTTTTTTCCTTATTTTTAATCGATTATATTTTGTTGTTAATATTATAGATAGTCCAAGGAATTTGCATTCGTCATGCCAACGCAATAGAAGTCAGAATCGGTTGAGCGGACTTTATGAAAGGTTTATTTGAGGGTCTAATCTTATTTCAAATGGAGAATGGGTACCTAACTTTAACCAATAATACGCGTGGGTCAACGACGCGATTTGCAGCTTTTACTTAAATCTCGATTTAAACTCGACTTGGGCTTAAACTTAATTTAAGGACTTGCATGTCATTGATTTAGCTTAAATCGCGATTTAAATAAACGTCAAAGTTAAACCGGTATCTAGGTCGGTTTAGAGTTGTTAAATCTCGATTTTAGAGACAGACAATACAGTGGTATTTTAAATTCCTCTTTTTATTTGTGAAAATAGATTTCTTCTCGCTTAATCATGATGATTGGTTATCGGATGATGAGGAGATCGTAAAATATTTAGACACTCCGAATTCCTCTCGTAGAGTGTACATTAGAAGCAATTTATTTAATACATTACGAGATGACGAATTTTTTAAACGGTTCTGTTTAAGTAAACAGAGTACAAAGCTCATTTATGATAAAATCATCCTTAACTTTCCGCGTGATTTTAACAGGTAAGCTTTCTTCAGTAATGCACATAGCACGGAGCACTATTTATTACTGGTACGCTAACGAAAACTAGAAAATAACACGAGACGAGTTTTGATTCACATGTTAAATATTGTGCTTGTCATTCATCGTTCCAGCCGAGGGACGCCCGCTGCTGGACGTGGGCCTCCCCACAGGGAAGGGGGTTGCCATAGTCGCCACGCTTGGCGGGCGGGTTGGCGGTCGCGGTATGGTGTTGTAAGGCATGGAGAGCGCTGCTGCCCGTTCTCTGGTGGTTCCCTTGGTCGCCTTTTGCGGCACCCACGGGAGGAAGTGGAATGATGCTGTTCTTTGCGTCCGGCACCGAACGGACTTTGCTTGTACGAAAGAATAATAGATAAAGTAAATCAAGTTAATCTCCATGAATACAAAATATCTATTCTGGGCCTCTATTATTTAAATTAGTGTGATATATAGTAGTTAATCTTTCAGGGAATTTTAGTTTTATGACAATATAATAAACGTGTTGTAGGGAATTTTTGACGCCCTCCCATATTTCTTTGTACCTCATTCAGTAGGTTAAGTTAATTATTAAGGCTAAGAATTCTAGCTTTAGACATTTCTAACTTCAAGCAATTACCAAACTATAGAACGAGAAGCATTACTTGAGTATTTACTTTTACTGAAGTAAACACTTGCTTATTTATGAATACGCGTGTTAACGTGTTTGTCAGAGGCCCCTACTTTGAAAAGGAACGTAGAACAAGTTAACTTGTCACCAGCTGGGAGCATACGACAGACAGTCACAAGTCGACAAAATTAAATACCTATAGTCACACACATAACATCTGCGTTAAGCGGGAAAAGCACTATTAAAAACGCCGTGAACTAAAGACCACTCGAAACGATCCATAATAAATTCGGACCCGAAACTAGCTAGACTCATATATCGAATGGTGATCGTACCTTGTATGATACACGGTTTGAAACTATCGACATTCACTTAAGCTAACATGTCAAGACTGAGAAGATATGAGGGAGTTATCACGAGAGACTAGATTAATCACGTTAAGAACAAACCCAGTCAAAATAAAATACATGAACTCTTGGACGCAAAATCATAGCCAAACGCATCAAGAAACACAGGATGTGCTATCGTGCACATGTTCAGAGGCGCCGCGAACAACATTACAGTACCTACGGTACATGCACAGGTGCACATGGAATGACAAATTAAAACAGCACAAGACATATCTCAACAAGGAAATACAACTTTTGGATGGACACGGCTGAAGACCGAGATAAGATCAACAAAGCTGCTAGCGAGACTCACAAGAAATCTGAAACGGATAGTGAGATCTCAGACGAAGACATTGAAATCGGCAATGGATAGTGAGATCTCAGACGAAGACATTGGAACCAGCAACGTGTAATACAGCATAGCAGTGCCACAGACAAGAGTCAAGAGGACCGGAGCCAGCCTGGCGGCGACGCTATTAATAGATGCCCCTCCCATAGGTAAAAATATCACCCGTCTCTCCACTAATCCAATGCTTGCTCAAGGCTGTATAGTCGGTAGGCTCTAATAATCCCTCCTATCCCAAGGGCACGTCTTCACTACCATTATCGCGCCCCCGGTCTACTCTCTGATATACAGTGGTCTCTGTAGTCCCATGAAACATGAGGCGCCAGGGGCCAGTGTGAATCTTTGGGTTCATTCGAGCAATCGAGTCTGGTCAAATCACGCTGGGGTCGGTGCATTTAATTCATTCATTCATTCAATAAAGAATCTTAGATCCGACCTTCTTTTCGAAGATCTAAAATTGTAATAGAACAAGCTGTGTGCCCGATGGGATTTCTCATCTGGAAAATGACGAACTTCCATAAAAACTTTCATCCTCTATTTGACCCCTTTAGGGGGTCAATTTTCAAGAACCCTTAGTGCTCACTTGCGATATAAAAGGAACGTATACACAATTCGATTTTTCTAGACACAGCGGCGATACCGAGAATTCCGAAAAAACCTCCTTTTTAAATTTTGTTCTGTAATTTTAAATCCTAAGTAATTTCATTCCAAAATTAGATTCAAAATGTGCGTATTAGGTCATTGAAAACTGGCTGAAAATATTTTTTCTTTCAACTACGTACTATCGAGGAATTTCATATCTAACCAGTTTCAAAACAAAATCCCGTGAACACGATGACCACATCTGTTTTACGCCCCTTTTTGCATCGACGAAACGTTACAATGATCACAGATGTCTGACTACGGATATGGTGACCCTTTCTCGACCACTAGGAATAGAACAAAAGAAACAAAACTGAGAAAGTTTTTAATTTTAATGTTTTTATACTTTACATTTTGTTCTAACGCATTTCATGGGTTCAGTTGCTTTGCAGAGCTTTCGGTAACAACTAACGTTTTTACGTAGCATTTCTGAAACATGTCTTCGTACCGTCTCACCACACAACAGAGGCATGAAATCTTGTTTCTTGACCAAACAGACCAAATCCAAGTACTATACCGAAACGATACCGCGTTTTGCGCTTTTAAAGTATTATGGAAATTTTCCGCCTCTCACCCAAAAACTGCTAATTGTGAAACTACTCAATTCTAATTTTATATTATACTTTTCTGAGAGCATAGCAAACCCACTCATAAAAAAAAACCCATAAACTTGTCCCAAACGATCTCGAACTACGACCGAACGAGGGTTCTCATTGAAATTGTTTCCATTGAAAAAATATGCACCACCTCAGCTGGTTTTTTACTGTATTTTTTTTTCATTTACAAAAACAAGGGTCTCATCAGATGGTGCGATGCTATTGGTTGATGAGATTTCTATAGCGGCCGAGCGCTGCAAGCAAATATAGTCCTCAAGGTGTATAGATATGAAATTCCTCGATAGTACGTAGTGATGTTAACATTATTCACTACAAAACCGACAAAGGAAGTTTTTTTGCTTAGAACCAAAACAGTGCAGTAATGTTATATGAAATCTGGTTGCACAGTTGTTCATTACTGCAGTTTTAAAAAAATTATTTAGATATAAATTTACCAAAGAGGTTTAATGTCTCCAAATAAGTTTAATATAAAATGTATGAATTAGATCAAAGAGATGCTGCCTGAAAATAAAAATCGGCTGAATAAAACCGACTTGGTGAAAAAAAAATATTATTATTCACAAATAAACCAAACGGACGACTTCTTGGCGGGAAAGTGAAGCGTCATGTTCAGCAGTTTGTTTAATTTTCCAAAATTAGTGTTTAGCCGAATATTAATGTGTAATAATGGTGGATTATTAACCATTAAGTGTTTGTGAACGTGCATTAGTGTAGGCAAATGAAACAAAACAGTGCAACTTCGCTTCAAGTTCTCTCAAGAAGTCCGCGTGAGGTCTCAGTAAAGTGCCACATCTTTACTGAAACTCAAGGGGAGTGGGCGGGGATATCATCATCATGCATTTATAATTCATTTCATCAATACTATACAAGAACTAATACGTGACATTGGCTAAATGCACAAACCGTGCGAAGCCAGAAGGAAAAAAAAAAAAAAAAAAAAAAAAAACCAAACAATTACTAGAATAAATGTCCCAAGTAAAAGTGCAAGTTTCACTTTTGATAACTGCACATTTAGTATTTGTAAGTTTTAAATGTTTGAGGAGAAGGTGAATTAAACTTTGTTTTCATTTTGAGTAGGTACCTATATTTTATCACGGTAGGTAGATTGGTAGTTGAAAGAAAAGTAGATTACGCACCTTGCGTAAGTGAGTAATTTAATGCACTCGTGTTAATTTAGTGCCCTCGCCTGCGCTCGGGCACCAACATAACTAACTCACTTTGCGCTCAATGCAACAATCTACTATTGATACATATCTTATAATTTATTTTTATAAAATTTTTATTTGGTTTGGCGCTCTTACGTTGTTTTATTTTGGTTCCAGCGCATTGTTGCGCTCTCTTTTTCGCATGTGGAAGTAATTGACTCTGTCACTTTCTTATTCCCAGCACTCTAATTGCGTAACACAGTTTGAATCTGAATCGGAATGATTTTGAAGTATATTGCTAATCCATTGCTCCATATGTTAGAAAAATTGGTCTGCTCAACAACGTTAATAACGCAATGTATGTTGTTGAACTGTCAAAATGATACCGATTCCCTACTGATAGTGTGTTACGCAATTAGCCAACGTTTGTTCGCTATGATTTACTTTTTAGGTAAGATTTTAGATGATGTAAAAATAACCTCGCCCCTCTCTCTGTGGGTGTACTATAGGTACACCTCTGCCTAACCCTTCGGGGATTACAGGCGTGATGTTATGTGTTAATTAACTCTCTATGCGGACCGTACAGACAACCACATATCATATATTGGTAACATATTGACATTGACAAAGCCTTTATGTCGTAGCAGTAAGGACGATTTTTGTAGTGCAAGTGTTATAGATAAACTACGATAACATGCCTCGCCCCTCCAAATTACCGTTTCAATGTGTCTAGTCACATCCTTACGAATAAATAAATCCTTAGATTTATTTTTGTTTGCCGGCCGTCTCAGTACGCACACATAATAATAATAATAACACCAGTGGCGAAGGTGATTTTATATGAGAAAGGTAAGCTGGAGCAAAAAAAAATCCTGTGTACTCGTATACAAAATAAACTCGTCATGACGTCGAAGAAATTGAACTCACGGCAAGCCGGACACGCGTACGAGTTATTTTAGGGCAAAAATGTTTTGTTGTTGGGATATAAAGACAATAATATTATTATAATGTACTCGTTTTGTAATATTTTAATTTTACGGTGTATTAGATACCTATAGTGTGATGATATTATTTGTCATTATTAACCCATCAACATTTCGACTATGCCATTTTTCAATGACGATAGAGTAGTTGTGTTCCGAATCTCCGAAGGGAAGCCGGTAGGAATCGTGTTATACGGTGCTTTCGCCCCTGAATAACACACACATGCGTTGTGAGTCTTGATGGCGCTTTTTAAATACTTTCAAACTACTTGATTTTTGGAGGGGAGGTCTGTACCCTAATGTAAGTTTGCAAGAGAGTAAACGTAACTAGCGCGTTTGCGTTAAGATTTTTATTCTCACTCTTATAATCTTAGCATTATGATCTATCGGTCAAATTTTTATGCAAATGAAATAGTTATAGGCACTAGGCAGTCGCTTCATGTAAAATACTGGTATTCGAACTATATTGGGGTCGGCTTCCAGTCTAACCGGATGCAGTCCGGTTAGACTGGAAGCCGACCCCAATATAGTTGGGAAAAGGTAGGCAGATTGATTGATTTTTACTTGAATTTTGGAGGGTTACGCCCTGTTATCATAGTTTATCCTGTCTCTGCAGGCTTATCACGAGAGCCGTAGAGAAGCGTTTTGTCGACGTAAGAATAGTAGACAAAAGTGACGTTTCCGTGTAGACAGTTGACAGTTTTCTACCGAGAAGGGTAGACAAGCGATTTCTATTTTACAGTAGAGTAGAAACTAGAAATAGAAAGCGTCATGCTAAGCCTGCTGATGTGCGGTTTTTTTAATGTCATTGTGTAAAACTACCAAAATCAATTACTTATTATTTAATTACCTGAACTTGGTTCTCGAACTCCGAATGGTACAGAGGGAGTCCCTCGTTGTCCATGACCGGTCTGGAACAAAAAGCAATTAATTTAATTTATGGTATCGTAAAGTGGTACTGCCTTAGGGCCGCCATACACGGACTGCTTGAAGCAGTCAGGATGGACTGCTTCAAGCTGCGACTGCACAGTGAACTATAGTCTTCTGCGTATCACACATACACGAAACCGCTCGAGCAGTTGCAATGGCTTCAGGTGGTCGTGCGGTCCATGGCGGTCAATGTTGACTATATTGTGGCAGCCCTTAGGGCCGCTATACACGGACTGCTCGAGCAGTTAGCCATTGATTAACATACACGAACCGCTCTTGCTGTCATAATCAACATTGACCGCACGATCGCCCGAAGCAGTTGCAACAGCTCGAGCGGTTTCGTGTATGTATGTACGTAGAAGACTGTTGACAACAAACAAACCACACTAAAATATGTCTTGTTTAATTGTCAAATTACACAAGTCTGGACAGTGGTCCCAGTCGACGCGTCGGGCAGTCAGTTTTAATAGATGTATTTGGACACCGACTGGAAGTTATTGGTCCTAGTTTTTATTAGTCTTTATTCATGTTGTTATTTAACATTGCCCTGCTGGCTAATAAAATATGAGTTCAGACTCAGAATCAACATTGTTATCGGAACAGATAATGACTGTGCTGAACAGATGTGGCCTTCTGCATGTACACACGGCTACACATCAAGCTATACATTTCCAATATACGCTGACCTCATTGTACGGAAATACTATACATTGCGAGATCAGCTTATACTGGAAATGTATAGCTTCATAATTATGTAGCCTTGTGTACAAAAATAAGTAGTTACTTACCTAATAAAATAATAATGATACTTAAATAAAACAAAAATTACAAAAAAAAACAACCGACTTTTCAAAAAAACACTACAAAGTGAAAAATAACTGTCTAATCTATATATATAAAAGAGAAGTCCACTCACTGACCACTTATCACGAAATCTCGGAAACTACTGGGCCGTGAGGTCTAAAATTTGGCACAAGCACTCTCTATGGGGTGCAGGCGCGCACTAAGAAAGGATTTTTATAAATTCGCACCTTAAGCGGTTGAAAAGGGGTGTCAAAGTTTGTATGAAACTCCTATGTTTTTAAAGTTAGAGACATGAATGTTGGCCTGATTGTTCCTTTCGACTTCTAGGTGCTCACTAAGAAAGGATTTTACGAAATTCGGCGCTTTAGGGTGAAAATAAGGGTTTTTAATGTTTGTATGACAAAATGTACCAAATGCAGTTAAGATCCAAATTGAATCTTACGGCAACGAGTTATTGCATACTTTACATTGAAATTAGAATTCGGAGGCCGATAAAGATCTAAATTGAATTTTACGACAACGCGTTAATGCATATTTTACATTGAAATAAGAATTTTTGGAAGTTTCTTGAGGTTTATATTTAGTTTTTTTTCTAGGTGGCCAGTATGTTTCAGTGCAGGCGTGATAACGTTCTAAAGTTTTTATGCCAGTTCTAAGTGGCCAGTATTTTTCAGTATGCAGGCATCTGCTAAAAGATAATGAAAAGAGGTTCTAATTGGTATTCAGGTAATTTAAACGTCAGGTAAATTAAAGTCGAGAATGCCAAGGGGAAATCTTTACAATGTTTAACCTTAATCGCGGCTTGCAAGCCGATCCTATTAAAAAACGAAGTCATGTATCAATCACAGAATACAAACCTAAGCGATACACGTTTTGTCGTGCGGTGTCCCACAGGGATCGGTCCTGGGGCCGCATCTGTGGGACATCGGCTACGACTGGGTGCTGCGCGCCGACCTCCCTAGCGGCGTCAGCGTAGTCTGCTACGCTGACGACACGCTGGTCCTGTCGCAGGGGAGGTCGCATGAGGCGGCGGCCGAACTGGCGGCACGTGGGGTTGCGACAATCGTCGATAGGATCCGGCAATTGGGACTCGAGGTGGCCTTGCACAAGTCCGAGGCCATGTGTTTTTATGGTCCTCGGAACGCGCCACTGTCGAGTTCCCAGATAACGGCGGGAGGAGTTCACATCGGTGTCGAGTCGACGATGAAGTACTTGGGACTCGTCCTCGATAGCCGGTGGAACTTCGTGGAGCACTTCCGACGTTTGGCTCCCAGACTGGAGAGGGCTGGGGCTGCTTTGAAGCGGCTTCTGCCCAATCTAGGGGGCCCAAACGCCTCATGCCGGAGGCTCTACGCGGGGATCGTGCGGTCCATGGCCCTTTACGGGGCACCGGTGTGGGCGCGTTCTCTGAGGCTGCGACCAGCCCAGCGGTTGAACGCGTCCCAAAGGGTCATGGCCATCAGGCTGGTACGGGGTTACCGCACGGTCTCCCGTGAGGCGGCGAGCCTCCTAGCCGGACTGCCGCCGTGGGATCTGGAGGCAAAAGTCCTCGCGCACATCTGGGAGTGGCGCGAGGAGGCGAAACGCCGGGGTGAAACTCCGCTGCCGCGAGAAATCACGGTACAGCGGACGGAACTCCGGCGAGATCTCATGGCGGCATGGAGAGTGCGATTGTCGCAACCTAGCGCTGGGCACGCTACAATTGTGGCGATAAGTCCCCTCTTTGAGGAGTGGCTGGAGAGGCGCCACGGCGTCCTCACCTTCCGCCTGACGCAGGTCCTCACCGGACACGGTTGTTTCGGGAGGTTCCTGTTCAGGATAAAGCGGGAGGAAACGCCCGGGTGTCACCACTGTGTGGATCGCCCGGAGGACACGGTGGAGCATACGGTGGAGATCTGCCCGGCTTGGGCGGAGCACCGCCGTGTCCTCACGGAGGCGATCGGCGGCGACGATCTCTCGCGTCCAGCACTGGTTCAGGCCATGGTTCGGAGCGAGAGTGCATGGGAGGCCGTCACCTCCTTCTGCGAAGCAGTAATGCTCGCGAAGGAGGAGGCGGAACGCGTGAGGGAGAGGCAAGGTTCGCGCCCTCGCGCCTCTAGTCGCCGCAGGAGACGCCCTTGGCGTCGGGAGTTGCAAGCCGATTTCCGGCCACCGTAGGCGCGGGCTTGCGGACGGCGAGCGATGGGTAGCTCGCCGTCCGATAAGGACCAGGCCCGGGTCGACGGCGCGTTGTGTTCCACGCGCGCCTCAAAGAGATGTCAGCACCAACTGACGGGGTCCGTCAGGACCAATGCCTGCCAGGGTTGCGAGTTTGTCCGAAAGGGATATCGTGGCCCTGGCACACAGGCAAATGAAGGAACACGGGTGGGTTTTAGTCAGTAAGAGTCTGACACGCCCTCCCGCTCTGCCCAGAGCGGGAGAAGTTATTTGATAATTTCCCACCCAAAAAAAAAAAAAAAAAAAAAAGCGATACACGTTCAAGCTATAGTTACCGAAATTTCTGTTCTGCGATATTTTGTTATTACTTACTACTAATTTGCTTTGAAATATTTTTCATCGTCGCGCGTCGTTGTTTGGTTTTCGTTTTGGTTTGTTTCGCTTCCTAATTTTAAATTGGAGGATAATAAATGTGTTTTTACCTATTGCCGGGTTGGAATGTTGTTATTTCTATTTCTTTGCGAATTACTTATTGTGTAGGTATTTCACACTGTGGTATTACTATAATAGTTTTTAGTATTAGTCGTTCTTACTAGAAAAAGTGTCCTTGAATACCTACGTTCGTATTTTAATTTATTGCATAGTATCTTTGGTTTAGGCTGGTGTTGTAAGGGTTGGAAAAAGGCGGGAGAACTATTCCCATTTTAAATGGATGTCAGCACCAACTGACGGGGCCCGAAAGGGCCAATGCCTGCCAGGGTTATGAGCCTGTCCGAAAGGGATATCGTGGCCCTGGAACACACAAGCATTTGAAGGAACACGGGTGGGTTTTAGTCAGTAAAAGTCTGACACGCATCAAAATGACCTTCATTGAAATTTCCTGAGAATCAGATTATTTTTACTCCCTGTTGTGCGTCCCCAAAACCAGCAATAAAAATACCATCTTGAAACACCTGGAACTCAAATGGGAATAGTTCTCCCGCTGCCACAGCGTGCGTGTGTGCGTGTTCACAGGTGGTTCCGTAGGTGCCATTACAAGACATTTCAGCGACGTATTCACGCTTTGAACCATAAACAGCTCCTCCTGACCGATCCTGGTTGAAAGGTTGGAATATTTCCCAGTTTTTAGACACGTGGCGCACAATGCTGTCTCGAATTTGAGAAGACAATGACATGACCACGTTACTGTTCACCAAATAGGAGAGAGATGAAAATAAGCATGCGCCATCGCCAGGGATATTTACTATTTGGCAAAGAATTTGCATGCCACAATTGTGGCGATAAGTCCCCTCTATGAGGAGGGGCTAGAGAGGCGCCACGGCTTCCTCACCTTCCGCCTGACGCACGTCCTTACCGGACACGGTTGTTTCGGGAGGTTCCTATTCAGAATAAAGCGGGAGGAAACGCCCGGGTGTCACCACTGTGTGGATCGCCTGGAGGACACGGTGGAGCATACGGTTGAGGTCTGCCCTGCTTGGGCGGAGCACCGCCATGTCCTCACTGGCCCTGGTTCAGGGCATGGTTCGGAGCGAGAGTGCACGGGAGGCCGTCACCTCCTTCTGCAAAGCAGTAATGCATGCGAAGGAGGAGGCGGAACGCGTGAGGGTGAGGCAGGGTTCGCGCCCTCACGCCCTTAGTCACCGCAGGAGACGCCCCGGGCGTCGAGAATCGCAGGCCGATTGCCGGCCACCGTGGGCGCGGGCTTGCGGACGGTGAGCGATGGGTAGCTCGCCGTCCGATAAGGACCAGGCCCGGGTCGACGGCGCGTTGTGTTCCACGCGCGCCTCAAAGAGATGTCAGCACCAATTGACGGGGTCCGAAAGGGCTAATGCCTGCCAGGGTTACGAGCCTGTCCGAAAGGGATATCGTGGCCCTGGCACACAGGCATTAGAAGGAACACGGGTGGGTTTTAGTCAGTAACAGTCTGACACGCCCTTCCCGCTCCGGCCAGAGCGGGAGAAGTTATTTGATAATTTACCACCCAAAAAAAAAAATTGTAGTGGCAGAACTATTCTCATTTGAGTTCCAGGTGTTTCAGGATGGTATTTTTATTGCTGGTTTTGGGGAAGCACGGCAGGGAGTCAAAATAATCCGATTCTCAGGAAACTTTATTGAAGAACGTGAACTTTACTTCATTCATTTTGATGTTTTAATTCCGTTGGCTAATTTAAATAATAAAAAAACCGGCCAAGTGCGAGTCGGACTCGCCCACGAAGGGTTCCGTACCATTATCTATAAAAATGGCAAAAAATCACGTATGTTGTATGGGAGCCCCCCTTAAATATTTGGTTTATTTTAATTTAATTATTTATTTTTAAAGTGAATATATAACTTAATATTCTGTGAATATTTCAAGCGTCTACCTGTTGCCGTTATCAATATCTAGCAAAAACGGGCAAAAAAATCACGTTTGTTGTATGGGAGCCCCCTTAAATATTTTTTTTATTCTGTTTTTAGTATTAGTTGTTATACCGGCAACAGAAATACATCATCTGTGAAAATTTCAGCTGTCTAACTATCACGGTTCATGAGATACAGCCTGGTGACAGACGGACAAACGGCGGAGCCTTAGTAATAGGGTTCCCGTTTTACCCTTTGGGTACGCAACTCTAAAATTGAAGAATCACCGACCGTCACCGACTCAGCGGTAAATGTGCAGTTGAATTCACAATCCCAGTCCCAATTCACTGCTATTGATTTTGTCGAGAAGTCGCTTGCCTATAGTGAGCAAACGGAATGCGAGTCAATTTTTTTTTAAGGATATTGCTAAACCGTTGCTTCATCTACTTATATTAATATTTTATAGTTTGTGAGGTTGTAGGGGTAATCTCTGGATCTACTGAACCGATTTTGAAAAATCTTTTACCCATTGAAAGCCACGTTATTATTTTGTGAGTGTCAATAAGGCCATAATTTAATCCGAAAAATGAAAAGACGGTAAAATGTTTACCGCCCAACGAAGTGGGCACGGGTCAGCTAGTATACTTATAAATGTCTTTGGATCTGTATTTTAGTTTTTTGCCACAGACTTCCGAAATTACTTATAGTAATTTTTCACTTTGTAGTGTTTTTTGGAAGTCGGTTGTTTTAATTTTGTAAAAAGTTTTTATTTTCACCTTTTACGGGGTCAGTTTTTAATTTATCTAAGTTACAATAGCCAGTCAACTGCTCATCCCCAGTTACAAAATATTTTAAACTTTTCCCGATGCTAGGACGTTCATTGTTGAGGAGTTCTCCTGGTAAAAACCAAGAGAACTGCCACTCACCTTAAGCATTGTTACGAGCATAAATTCCTTAGCAAGCCTATTAAAGTACCTAATCGAATCGCAACGCGTTAAATACTAATTAATATTACTTATGTTGTTCCGGTAGCCGTCTGTGGTCTTGAATTCTTGATCATCAGTTCCACTTCACCAAATGGTGCTTTCCGAGAGCAAATGCACGAGTTACTATAAAAAATACCCAAATCGCTAGAGGTTTGCCTATAAAATTTGAGGATTTCCATGGGATCCCCTCATCAGATCCTGCCGATCTATTCTGAAAAAAATTCACCGTGTAAATGTAGGTGAAGTGAGCTTGCAGTGAGCTGTTATTAATTTCAATCCCTCACTGACAGTTCACTCCACGCTCACTTCACAAAAGTTTTCACGGTGAGATTGTTACAGAATAGCACTGCTGATTTGGTGGCAATGGGCCCACCTCGGGCGCACCTTTTAAACAATAAAAAAATATTTTCATAATCGGTCCACAATTGACGGAGAAATCGGTGAACATACCTACATAAAAAAAACATACAGCCGAACATATTATAACCCGCTTCTTTTCCGAATTCGGTTAAAAGCCGACGTAATCGATAAATTAATGACACAAAAAATTACCTATACATTAGGTCATTGTGCTATTTACTCAACAACTGCATTTTAAATCGAACTGCAGGACGCAACTTAGCAATATCATGTTACTACAGCGTATTTCTCACAATGCAGTGCGATTGCATAGTTTCATATCAAATATCCATTTGGATTTGAATACTTTGTCTTGCTTGAACAATGCACATGAGCTAAATGGGCACAGAACACATAATTATGCACGTAGGGTGGAAAAAGCTTTAGACCAGTAAAAATAAAATATCTTTCGAAGAAACACCGTTATGACGAGTATGATCTCCGGTACAAAAAAACAAGAAAATTTACAGCTCGATTCAAACTTGATGGCGGCTCTGAAGTGCGCCACTAACTGCGCAGTACCGCACCCCTCACCCCCTGCTGACACGTGAATTTGTTACTGCGCCTCATATTCCGAGCTGTCATAATGTTTGAATCGGGTCGGAGTTGGTATAGATAAATAGTACCTTATCACCAATTTCATTTGAACGGTCGGATAAAATGGTAGGTTATTTATTGATCTAAATATGGTGCAAAACAAAACGAGGAAAATCCCAACTTTTATAAGTTTAATTTCAATGTAATTTAATGTTATTAATTATTAATAGCAACATAACAACAATTTTAATTAGCAATAAGTTAATATGAGTAGGTACAACAAATCCAAGCGTCAATGTTTAGTGCGCATATGCATTTAGTTATTGCAATTAAATTAAAGCAAATTCAAAACTCATTAAAAGTACACTTCGTAAACAAACATTAGAGGGTTACAAGATAAGAATGCTTGAAAACATGCTGGTCCTGCTCCATAGCACAATCTAGTCTAAACAAAATCAAACTGGTTGTTAATTTAATTGTTTAAAGGGTGACTGTTAATTAGTGACCGAAACTTGAACACATGATTATACTCATGATTACAAGCAAATTTTACTATGAGACCAAACTTGAAATCACGGAAAAAAAATCTGCTGTTCCCAACATTTTGATGAGTTAAGCGAACATAGGGAACAGCTGTTTTCTTTTTCGCGGTTTCAGGTTTGGTCCCATAATAAAAGTTGCTTGTAATCATGAGTATAATCATGTGTTCAAGTTTCGGTCACAAAGTAACAGTCACCCTATACGAGTAATACGTAATTAATGTACCTACTTATACCTACAGAATATTGTAAAACATTTTAAAGGAGTAATGGTGGAGTTTCTTGCCCATTCTTCTCCATAATTATGAATCTACATTTTGGAAGGGGTGACTAGAATCACTTCTATTTTTTTCTGTAAACTTTGACGTGCCATAAAGGTGCCTATTTCAAACAATTGATTTGACTTACGGCGAATTTCACCAATGAAAACTGAACGCGATCAGCACTTAAACACTGTCATTATTTTCTTTGTAATATTGACACGGACAGCTCTTGAACTCGGTTTAGATGTGCTGCGTCACGCGTCGCGTTCAGTTTGATTGGTGAAATTTAGTGCCAGTTTCACCAATGAAACTGACAGTCCTGGCCGCTAGTTGGCACTGGCAGCTCAGTAAAAATAAATATTTAAATCGGATTAAAGAATTGAAATGATGGATTGTCAGCGAGACAGACTAGATAGCTTACAAAGCTTACAAACATGTATTGAATTTTGAAAGATATAAAATATATTTTTATTTATCAAAAAGGATTATTATTTAATAGTGTAGCACGTCCCGCACACTACAGTACAACATCACCTATTCATCATCATCATCATCACAGCCGAAAGACATGCGAATTTATAAGCCATAAAAAGTTCAAATACACAAACATTTAATATCGGATTATCTGAACTTTTCGGCACGTAATAACTTTTATTAGAAGGCGATTAATTTCAGCCGAAAGAAGTTTCCTTAATCGCCACGCTTGGCAGGCGGGTTGGCGATCGCAGTATGGTGTTAAAATGCATAGAGAACGCTGCTGCCCATTCTCTAGTAAGTCACCACACGGAACACCGGAGGTACAAACAAAATACTAAAAAAATCTACTCACAGACGGAAATTGAAAAGTAAACCTTTAAGTTCACGAAATTGTTGCAGCGCATAAAATAAATGCGCTCATGTGATTTCGAATACCTAATCTGTAGTTTTTTAAGTGTTAATTAAAACATTGAACGTGGCGTGCATATTGAGAAGTCTCTTAAAAAACAAACATCGTTTATCCCGTTCTTTCATTGTCACGGATATTAAGATTAGAGAGGTTAATAGTGTTAAAACTACGAAAAAGCTCATCTTACCTGTGCATTGATCCGAATCGAGACGAAAACTTGTTTTGGAATTACTTGAGTATTTAAAAATTTGTAAACGAGACAAATGCAAACCGGACGAACCAGATAGGAATGTTATGATTCACGAAGCGACCGCTCGCACCAGTCTGACGGACGCAACGCAGCGCACAAGCTACACTACAAATGGATGGTCGATTCGATCAACAAAGTTCTCTCTCTTGAACAAAGCCCCGGCACCTAAATAATAATAAAAGCGTCTGACACGAATCGATCCGAGCTCCTCCGGACTTTACCGAACTTTATTTTTAGTATTCCTTAACAAAGTTTTAATGATGTCATCATTCATGTTCATCCATGTACCTACCTAGAGGTAGTACTTAGCATATTAATAATATTCAGTCTAGACTTGATCTAGGTATAAATAAATAAAGTAACAGTGTCTGTAATGTCTTACTGTTTGTAATGTCAAAATAACAGTTTTTCACTAAATGCGAAAGTTTAAAAACGGTACATAATATTTTTGTCTGTATATCTGTCTGTACCGGCTAATATCCGAAATGGCTGGACCTATTTTGACGGGCCTTTGACTGGCAGATAGCTGACAATTTACGAAGTAGAAAAAATCGGCCAAGTGCATGTCGGACCACGCATAATGAAGGGTTCCGTAGTTGGAATGAAATTATCCCAAAAACAAACTTAACATAGTAGTTTAAAAACATGTCCTCCCATACATCGATTATACGTCACGGTCGATTCACTAGCTGCAAATGTAAGTAGCTAGCTGTGATAGTTTTCCTTTGAATTTCATTATACATATAATCAAATCAAATCTATTTATTTGCCATAAATGTTGGTACAATTTCGGTCTTAATATAAATTTATACAGATCCATAACACTTAGTCATAACAATGTGACATGCAAACATTTGGGTTTATAAATAAGTAGTCATAATTATTGTCACCTACACACAAACTTAAACTCACGCATAATCATTTTTTTATAGTTATAATCAATATCAATTAAGTAGAAATATGTTTACATTATTAGGTAAAAAAAAAAAACTTAAATACTTATTAATGTCAGAGGTAATTATAATTATTATTTATTTTTAAATCTCTTATTAAATATGTCTCTTACTGAGTAGAAATTATTTTCCCTTAACCATAATTTAAGACACCTCGTAAATTTATTGGCTGGTAAGATTTTAATACTCTCAGGTATAGCATTAAATATGCGACCACACATTGCATAGCTATTCTTACCGTATAATGCTGTCCTAGGAATTATAGGCAAAACTATTCTATTTTTGTGTCTATTACTTTTTGGATACATATCTTGAGCTTTTTTAAATAACTCCGGGTGCATCTTAACAAATTTAGCGCATTCCAAGATATACAGACTTGGAAAGGTTAATAACTTGAACTTTTTGAAAAATGGTTTGCAAGATTCCTATGGTCGTATTCCCGCTATGGCGCGGATGCATTTTTTCTGTGCGATGAACGCTCTCTGACTTTCTGTTGAGTAACAGAAAGTCAGAGAGTGTCTTATTACCCCAGGTAATAAGACCATACCTCAACACAGAATCAACGTACCCATAGTATGCAGATAATACGGTTTTTAATGCTGATGTTTTTGAGAGTTCGTATAGAACGTACACGAACTTATTTATTTTATTGCATACTTTATTGACGTGGGCCTTCCAGTTGCAGTGTTTATCAATCGTGATACCGAGAAATGTCGTTTCGTTTACTTCTTTTAATTTAAGTCCTCTATAATTGATGTCTAATGTCTTATTTTCTCGTCCATAAGTACTGAATTGGATAAAGTTAGTTTTTGTTAGATTTACACGTAGATTATTTTCGTCAAGCCATGTTATTATTGATTCAATTTTATTATTAATGTCAGTTGTATAATTATTAATGTCAGTATTATTTGATGTCATTATTAACGATATGTCATCAGCAAACAGAAAACAGGGGTGATTAGTAACTGTTCAACGTTACCTTTGGACATTGACTCAGCACTCGGCCCGGCTGACGCGCGGCCCAGTTAAAAATATTGATTTGGTTGCATCTCACACGCATAGGACACAAAGATTTTATGTAATAGTGTGTGTGAAGAAAAAGTAGTATATAAGCTGTATAATTATGTAAATAAATCAGATTTGAATTTTATATTCTTGTCTCATTACCCCTCACTGTGGCCAAGACACCTTTAGCCATCTCTGATCAGTCTCGTGAGTCTGCGCGACTGGCAGTGAGTTTACCCTTCGCAAAACCTGGAAATCCTGTCTACTATCCGTCTGTAACCTTAGGTCGCATGGTGCAGACATCCTGAACTTATTAGGACATACTAGGTATATGGTAGGTTAGGGCTGTAGGGCTTATAGGGCTTAGGGTCGTAGGGCTGTTAGGCTTGTAGGTCTGTGTAGGTTCCCTTAACTTATCATACTTATATTTTCATGTACTGTCACTCCCTTACCAATATTGCGGCTTTACGTGACGTTTGTTAAGGGTGGACGTACATTTTGGTCCTTCGAGCATTTGAATTACGCGGTCCCCTTGCCCACTGTAGGGATTGAATTTGACAGACTGACACTTCAGGGAACTGGGGGCTGGTGTACTCAACAAAGCATCAGTTTCAGGTTTCCTGAAGAACATTGTACTAGGGTATTCTGTCGGAAAGCCTCTCGTTGCGGATCGGTCACTGGCCTCCCACAAGCGGGTTTAACCAGTTGATTGAGAAGTCGCAAAGTTATAACAAGAGCGCAGATATCACTAGTACGGACTTTACTGTTGGAGTAGGGTAGGGCCGTTAGGGAAGAAGAAAGAAGAGCACTATGGAGATAGAGAGAGTTAACGAACTAATCAGGAGCCAGGAGGCGGATTACAACGAGATCAAAAGGGTATTGTCAAACATAAAAAAAAGACTCGCCCACAAGAAAAACAGAAAAATACATCAACGAAAGAAAAAAAACCTTAGACCAAGTTTTTCAGCGAGTACAAGAAAATCACTTAAGACTACAGGAACAGGAGGTGTTATCAATTCATAAATATATTACTACAAACTACTTTGGTAACATAAAACAATGTACGACGAGGGAATCGACTACCTTAAAAAGTGCGAAGAAAGGCTACAACGTGTACAAAGTGTCTATGAACCACGACTTTTAGAAGAAGATGAAGACAAGGACGTTGTCAGCAGCCCAAAACTGTTTATACAGTTATTCCGAATGACGCAGATATCTAAGAAAATATCTCAGGCTAAGGAATCCGTTACTCAGGACAAGCCAATATGGCATTTACAAACACTATTACAAACTTTACAAAAACAATGGTTAGAAATCGAAGAAATGCACATCGGACTACTGATGGCCGAAAGTACATTGGACAATAGCTACTTCAGAGATAATTGTTTCGAAAATACACAGAAAGACTATGACATTACTACGGAGTTATTGGAAGAAAGAATCTTTCAGAACTCGGATAAAAAAGGAATTTCGTCAAAATCTTCAGGAAAACTTCCTCGAATAAATATACCCATATTCGCGGGAAACTATGACTCTTGGTGCACATTTCAAGATTTATTTACAATAATAATACACGAAGACAAATCATTATCCTATACAGAAAAAATGCAGTATCTTAAAACACACGTAACAGGCGACGCAGCAAGATTAATACGTCACCTAACAATAAGCGAAATAAATTATGAAACAGCTTGGAAATTGCTTACGCAGAGATATGAAGACGAGCGCATGATCGCTACCAAGTTTATTGACAAATTATTAGATTTACCTAAAATGCAACTAGCAAACGCGGCACAATTACGAGATATGCATGACACTGTAAATGAATATCTTGAGGCACTAATAAATCAACGCATAAACACATCATCTTGGGGCCCTCTATTGATAAGAATAGTCAGTAGAAAATGGGACGAAGAAACAAATACGAAGTATGAAGATCAACTACTAAACCGGAATAAATTACAATCCTTTGACGAGATGATGAAATTCATGGAAAACCGTTTTAATTGCCTTAAGTCTTTTGGCGGGCCTACATCATACACTAACAATCAATTATCACGTGATAAACAAACACCAGAAAAATATAAACGTTGTTGGTATTGTCAAAAGAATGATCATATTATTCATAATTGCCCTAGTTTCAAGGCGTTATGCGTTAACGACCGATACAAGGCCGTCGCGCAAAAAAGAATGTGCAAACGTTGCTTAAATCATGATGATCAGAAACAATGTGTGAGTGCAGTTTATAAACAATGTGAAATTTGTCAACATAAGGGTCACAACGCGTTATTGCATCAATCTAAGCCGTACCAAAATAATGATAACGCTAAAAAGTACACATCAAAAAATACATGGGCAGAGAAGCCGCAAAATATAGCGACATCAAACCTATCGGCAACTAACTTCGACACTAAAAATACAACTTTACTGGCTACTGCCATAGTAAGAACTACCTCGTATGATGGGATGCCACAGTTGTGGAGAGTATTATGTGATCAAGGATCAGAAGCGTCATTTTGTACTGAAGAAGTAGCACAATTGTTGTCTTACCCACGACAAAAAATCCTAGCCGAAATAAAAGGTATCGGAGATGAAAAACCGAAAACATCAAGTTACACAATCAACATTACTTTACAACCTCGGTACTCTGGCGATTACAAACTGCCAGTAACGCTAATAGTACTACCTAAACTAACAAGTTCATTACCAAGGAATGACTTACAACAATTACAAGAAAAAGTCTTGGAAAATGCACTTATAGCAGACCCAACTTATTATAAAAAGGGCCCAGTTGATATAATATTGGGTGCCCAAGAGTATAGCAGAATATTACTACAGGGTTTCAAAAGACTACGGGACGGAATTATCGCTCAAAACACAGAACTAGGGTGGATTTTATCCGGATTTTATCCCAATGATACGAAGAATGGAGTTAAAATAATGAGCATGGTGGCTTGCACCGAAGATGTACGACAACTTACGAAGTTTTGGGAATTAGAAGAAATACCACAAAACTACAAACTTACACAGGATGACCAGACCTGTGAAAACTACTATCAAGAAACAACAATAAGAAACCCAGACGGAACTTACACGATACGACTTCCTTTTAAGGAACTAAACGTAAACTTACTAAACTAAGACTTCACCACCGACTCTGTACTCGATACTCACGATAAATCGATGTAAGTTAAATGTCAAAACGGGCCTATTATTTTTTGACAACTATATATTTGATACTGTAGCAGGCCTGGTTCACTCCGCAGTTTAGGTATAAAACTACAAGTACGCGCGGCGGCCGGTCCGGACCGGTCAATCAGTGGGTTGTCGCGCGCCGCGCTCCTTAGGCGATTAACACACGGCACCGCGCACCGCCGCGGTAGGCGGTGAAGCGGATCTCAACGTCGCTTTAGCCTCTAATAAATCCGTTGATGCCTAACACACGTACACCGCCCGACCGCGCGGTTGAGCGGTGCTCTCACCATATGAAACCGCGGCGGTGCGCGGTGCCGTGTGTTAATCGCCTTAGTTCGCACGCGGTAATACGAGTAGGTACTTTTTTCCCGCGCTTCCGAGTTCTCGCGTTACAAAAATAAAACCAACTATATTATATAGCGTTTGGTTGTTTAAATAATGACAGTGATCGAAGCCTGACGTTTCACATACTACCGAAGGATATTGAAAGGTGAGATTTTTTATACACAATAGGTAGGCAATAAGCTTATTGCATTTATACCTAGGTACTTTTGGGCCTTTAGGTGACTCAGATCATTACACTAAAAATGTATCATATTTATTTGATTAGAAGTTCGTTTGATTTTATCATAATTATCGTAAGTATCCTGCGTCCGCCGCCGCCGCCGCCTGCCGCGCCGCTTGTTTAGGCAGGTATGAAATGATATTTATCAACTTGTGATGTTGTCGTAGGTATCGTGGTGGCGCAGCACGACGAACGTCTGTAGGTAGTCAGGCGTCAGTCATACGATATGACGAAATGATAAAGATTCCTAGTCGATTACCCAATAACAACATTTCTATTTTACCTTTTGGAAGGGACAACTAGAATCAATTCAATTTTTTTTTTTTGTAATTCTTGACGTTCAAAAGTGCCTTTTATGTGCCTATTTGAAATAAATAATTTGACTTTGACTTTATTTCTTTATCATGATTTGAGTTCTTTTTAGCAATAACTAAATTTTATTTCCTATAATTGCGAAAATAATAATCAATATTTGTAAGAATAATTTAATAAATATAATACAAAGTTTCTATTCATTTATATAAATGTGTTCTTATTTAATTCAACACACCTATTATTCATTTACCTTTTTCAATAATACTTATCGTCTTTCACTCGCTCCATACCACTAGAGCGGCTGTTTTGTGGTCGGCTTGTCATTGATTCGCTTCACTCCGTTCGTTGTAGGCGTTGTAGCCCATAGTTGTAGCCGCTACAGTACAAAAAATATAATTGGTAAGTCGCAACCCTAATAAGTACGCGGTAACGTGGAGAACGGCCATGATCGAACCGGTTAAACTAAAAGAAGCGCTCGCGCGTAGTAACACGGTTTATTTTTGCATGAATGCTTTGCGGGAAATGGGCTGTAGGCTATTATCGCTGTAGGTAAATATAACAGGAGCGAGCTAGACTGTACTTTATGTGTACGCGCTAGAGTTTTTATCTATTTAATCGACTTCAGAGAGTGACCCTTCTGTACGTAGTACTATTAGGGGAGAGGAACCGATTATCGGATACTTTTGTTTAAAATATAAAAAAAAATAGTAAACAATGGCTCAGACCTTAAAACTTGACAGTTTTACTATCTGCATTTTATGTACTATAAGAAACCAGTAACAAATTAACGTAATTTATATATATATATATATATATATTTGAAATAATATTTATTTTACAAATACCGGTAGAAATTGTGGTTTTCAAAAAGGTTACCCTTAATCGGATATCCGATAATAGGGCCCAATTGCCTTAACTGGTATTAGGCGACTAATTATTTTTTAAATAAAACGAGCTGCTTAATGTGTTACATTGTATTAAATAAAAATCATCAGTCTTATTGATTATTAAAAACAGTATAAAATATGTTTATTTCGATTAGGCAGGAACATATTGCCTCAATTATGTTCAAATATCTCACTCTAAAAATATAAATAAAACTAGCAATCCACTTTTCCCAGCCTGACCCTTGTGAGAGAACTGAGGTGGAATGTTATTTTACAGTTAGTTCAAAAGGAATGTGTTTTAAATCATTTGCCCGAAGCCCATCATATTTTTTACCATCTCAAGGCAGTATTTAACTTATTCTTCTTTTATTTCCTTGTCAAACGTAGGTTTTCTGCCCAATTTAGTTGCCAGGAGCTCATCTATGTCCTTGGAGCTCTTAATATAGTCTTCTAAAGTGCTTTTGCGAACACCATATAATTTCGAAGCCTGAAGATATCCTATCTCTTTGTTTTTCACAGCAAGGTAGGCAATTTTCATGGATTTGCTATCCCATGTTTTTCTATTTAATATTGAAGACATGGTGAAACTAAAAGAAAAACGAAAGGACACTTATAACATTCGAAAAACATTGCAATGACATGGACAATCAAAATTTAACAATATGTAAAAATGTGTCTTCTTATATCGGATATCCGATGTTGGGCCCTCGTAGGTATCCGATATTAAGATTTAACATGGCTGAATATGAACAAAATATTACTATTTTCTGAAGTAAAATGCGTTTAAACAACAAAATAAATGCTACCCTTGATGAAACATAGCAAAAAAATAATATGTATTTACTTCAATGAAAACCACACTTATACGAGTATACACAATAATATTTTTTTCACCTAAGAGAAAAGTTGCGTCGGCTCACTGTTCCGCCATTTTTGTTGCTAGAATGTCACACTTTCTGCAGTGGCGCTGTCTTACGATTTTTTATTTTTATTTAGAGGAACAGCAAACAGTTACATTATGAAAACTTAAAACTAGTACAACAATATTCGTGTTTTGCTAATAATGTAACCCACAACACTGTCCACGGGTTATCATAATAATATAAAAACAAATAATAATCGCCAGGGGCGAGAGAAAAAAAAAATGTAAAAAGTAAAAGTAATAAGTAAAAATAATAAAGTAAAAAAAAAAGATGACAAATAATAAATATACATACAACCAGCTCCTCAATAGCGCAACGCACGCCAATCACAATCTGAATCACCCCGACACAGATTGCCAATAAGGCCTGAAACTGCGTTAAGCGGGCACCCGCGCGGTTTCATACAAAAGTGCTCCGTCGCGGGGACCCGCGCGGGCGTCCATCACGGGGAGACGCGGCCCGCACCCATGCAACGGGGCCCGCCTCCGCGCGACGGAACCCGCCGCGGGGGCACGCGCGGTGTCCGCCAGCGGACCGGTAACATGATTCATGTAAAAGAGGCATTCTGAGAATACATTTTTATCGTAGGTGATTATGTACTTAGATTGAGAGTTCAATATGGAAAAACCGGCTAAGTGCGAGTTGGACTCGCGCACGAAGGGTTCCGTACCATTATCTATAAAAATGGCAAAAAAAATCACCTTTATTGTATGGGAGCTCCCTTAATTATATGTTTTATTTTAATTTAATTATTTATTTCTAAAGTGAATATTATTTATCTAAATATCCTGTGAATATTTCAAGCGTCTACCTGTTGTCGTTTTCATATTATATGTAGAGCAAAAACGAGCAAAAAAATCACGTTTGTTGTATGGGAGCCCCCTTATTTTTTTTATTTTATTCTGGTTTTTAGTATGTGTTGCTATAGCGGCAACAGAAATACATCATGTGTGAAAATTTCATCTGTCTAACTATCACGGATCATGAGATACCTGGTGACAGGCGGACAGACAGACAGACAGACTGAAGGTAAATTGAACTAGCGACACTGCGTAAATAATTTGAAGTACAAGTAAGTTATTTATTGTAAACAGTATCCGCTTTTATAACAAGTTGCCACAATCGGTTACTGAACTTAGTGATGGAAAATTCAAAACGCACATTAAACGTGCCCTTATCAAAAAAGCATATTAAAAGATTAAGGACTACGTTGAAGATAAGGAAGTTTGGCATTAATTCCTTCTGTACATGTGGCTTCCCTGGTACCTCATTAACGGCAAAACTATGTAAATGTCTATTAACAGCTCCTAAATTACGAAGTTATTTTTTAATTTAATTTTATCTTTTTTTACAAACTTCACTGACATAATGTTTTTGTTATTTGACATTATTATGCCTACAATTTATATTTCAACAAGGTTCTAACTTTTATTATTTTAATAATATTTTATATTGTTTTTTTTGTCAATGCGAGGACGTTATAGGGTTAATAGACTGTAGATCTATCTGTAGACCATTTTCTATTTTGTTAAGTACCTGGTACTTTTGACGGGCCTACGCTGTCCTCTCATACCTATTTACACTGTAATTTGAAAACATTGTAAAAGCCAAGTTTATTATTTTAAAAGAGTGACCGTGGAGTTTCTTGCCGGCTCTTCTCCATAGGAAACGACCAATTGGAACCATGCACTTAGCTTTTAACGTTTCATAAGTGCCCATGTAGGCTTATGTGAAATAAAAATATTTTTGATTTGATTTGATTTGATAAAATAATCCGGTCTCCGGGACGGGTACCCGCGACGGGGACCGTCGCGTTCCCACGGAGCCCACCCGCGTGTCCACGCGCGTAGACACGCGACGGTTGCCCGTCGCGGGCGCCCGCTTAACGCAGTTTCAGGCCTAAGTATATGAAAATAAAAACAGATGTCGCTATAATCAAATGTCGAGATAGTAGACTATCCGAATTTGCGCAACTATTCGATATACGGTGCCTGTTACAGTATTCTGTGGCCACAGAATACACGGTACTATTACTTATTCTGTGACTGTAGTAACTTAGGTACTGCAAAACGGAAATTA
This sequence comes from Tiliacea aurago, assembly GCA_948098905.1. Classification (NCBI taxonomy): domain Eukaryota; kingdom Metazoa; phylum Arthropoda; class Insecta; order Lepidoptera; family Noctuidae; genus Tiliacea; species Tiliacea aurago. Next base: position 13,342,421 of record OX402578.1, on the reverse strand, counting down.
CGTATATAGTCCATCTCGTAGTTAGGTCTGTAGGGATTCTCTATGGTAGGTACTTATACCTACTTATACGGTAGGTAAAAGCGTTATGGCCGCCCATTTTATGTTTTGTATTATTAACCGACTTCCAAAAAGGAGGAGGTTATAATTATATGCACGTCTGTATGTTTTTTTTTATGTATGTTTACCAATTTCTCCATCAATTGTGGACCGATTTTGATAATTATTTTTGATGTGTAACGTAACATCTTTCCTCTCGCTTTATGTGGGAATGATTTCGTGAAAAGAGACGGAAGTGTGTAGACAGGAAGTGACAGCTTGAGCATGGAATTAGTAAGTACTTTTTAATAGCATGGAACTAGTAAGTACTATTTAGGGTGTTTTAACTGAATAATTTTTAATATGAGACCAACTTTAAAATCGCGAAAAAAAATCCATAAGTACTAAAGTTTAATACCTACTGTTCTAAACTGTATGGGACAGCTTTTTTTTTTCGGGATTTTAAAGTTGCTCTCATAGTAAAAGTTATTCAGTTTGATGATCTAACTAAAGCACTCGGTTAATTCTGAAACACTCTATATGTATAGATTGTTAGTAGAATTGGGTCGAATTTTGACCAGTGTCCGAATAATTTAAATTTATTCGAATAAATATTTCAGTATTTAGCTTTTTTAATCTGAGGTTAATTTCTGTCGCTGCTCTGTTGCATATGGTTGCATAGTACCAAGTTGAGATGTACAGACGCCAGCACATCAAGCTACTACAATCTGTCAAATTTCTTTAATAGATTTTCAACTTTATCCCTACGGCATAAAGTTCAAGGTTGATTGAGGAAATTTAACTGTTTCGGGTAGCTTGACCTGCTGGCGTTTGTACCTATGTTTTACATCTAAGGGCCGATTTTTCAATCCTCGGATAAAAGTACCAATAGCTACCTAAAGAATAAAGTTATTAGACTCTTTATTCGTCAGATAAGTGGTTGTCAATTTTTCAATGAATATTTAACCCAAGAATAACTATCTGACCGATCATCTCTTCTGTTAAAGCGCTAACTTCACGGAGGTGAAACAAATATACAGAATAACTGAATGTTTGAGCGGGACGGACTATTTCTTTGAACAAGCAAACGTCAGCGTCTGCCGTCAGGTCACTTTTATTACGGTACGTCCGTTAGGAGGTTCTTTGTTTGGCTTGTGGTGTTTTTATTTGTGATTTTTAGTTTTGATAGATTTTTAGTTAACCAAAACAAGGGAGCGTTCAGCGAACTCTAATAATGCTGAGGTTCAACTATTTGTGAGTTTTATCGAGACCTACAAGCAAATAATAGAAAATAAAAAGATTGACTCTGTTATAAACAAAGATAAATAATCTGCATGGAAGAAAATTGAAAGTTCTTTCAACTCGTGTGTTATCTCAATAATTGATCGCTCTTGTAACACCTTAAAGTTAAAATATGAGGGAATAGAAAAGCCACGAAAAAGAAATCCTCTGTCCAAAGACAGGAGATGTACAGAACAGGAGAAAAGGTTATAAAGTATTTGTTCGAACCTAAAAGGGCTCGATGCACGTAATGATTGTGATACAATTATGGCTTCCTCCTTAATTGCCATGTCGTCAATATTATCTAAAATATCCAGTACACTTGTTAAGCACGAAAACTAACCTTAAACTTAAGTTATATCAACGTCGCCGCGTCGTTTATCAATGGAATAAACGGTTATCTGGCCGTCAAAGAGCCAGATAGATTTATTCCTCAGATAAGTGAATTATTCGACGAATAAAGCCTATTTGACGATTGAACAACTGATTTTTTTGCTATCTATCGAATAAACCCTATCTGTCTGTTTATCTGAGGATTGAAAAATCGGCCCTAAAGCGACTACTAGGCTCACTCTTTTTTTTTTTTTTTGTTTGATTGGGTATGTTCCCGCTGTGGTCCCATTGTCACCAAGTCAGAATCTGATGAGGAGATCTAATAGAAATCGAGGGAAATCCTCAAATTTTATAGGCACACGCGCACACCTATACTCACCTCGACGCCATTTGGATATTTTTTATAGGAAAGCACCATTTGGAGAAATTGAATTGATGATGAAGACCACAGATAGCCACAGGAACTACTTAATAATAACTATTTCACGGGTTGCGATTCGATTAGGTACTTTAATATGGTTGTTAGGTAATTTATTCTCGTCACAATGCCTATGGTGAAGTGGAACTCCAGTTCTCCTGGTTCTAACCGGGAGAACTGCTAAACAATTAACGTCCCTGCATCGGGAAAAGCAATATTTTGTAAAAGGTGATGAGCAGTTGACATTAGGCTATTCTAACGTAGATAGAATTAAAATATTAAAAATATTACAAACTCACCCATTAAAAAACCGGCCAAGTACGTGTCGGACCACGCACAATGAAGGGTTCCGTAGGTAGGATGAATTCATCCCAAAAACAAACTTAACATTGTAGTTGAAAAACATGCTCTCCCATACATCTCTATACGTTACGGTCAATTCTTCAACTGCAAATTTAAGTTGGTCGACAATTACTCGTTAACTGGTAAACCCTACTTAGCTGTGATAGTTTTCCTTTTAATTTCGTTATATATGCTACTGTCATGAATTTTTTCACATATCCAAAACCAACCATTTAGGTGGCAGGGGGGGGGGACACTTGACTCTAACAAAAAATAGCACTTTAAAGCTTAATATTACGCAAACGGATCTCAGAATTGAAAAATGTCTTTCACAGACCCACAATATTTTGGAACGGCCTATCCAACGATACCCCACACGATGTATTAAACGAGAAAAAAAATATTATCCCCGTTTTACGTGCAAGGGTTGTGACAAAATGTCAAAATGTTTTTCATGTTTTTATTTCACGATTTTTTCGGCGTGATTAATATGTACACCCATGCCAAATTACAGCTTTCCAGGACTTAGCTGCTCTTTATTATATTTATCAACGATATTGAAAGTTGTTTCATCAACTCAAATTTCATAATGTACGCTGATGACATAAAAATATATAGATCTTGCAAAGATATACAGGATTGCTTGCTTCTTCAAGAGGACCTTGTTAGATTATATACATACTGTAACAAAAATAAACTCTTTCTCAGTCTACCCAAATGTCATGCCATCTCATTTACTAAGAAGAAAAATAAAATTAATTTTAATTATTCCATTAATAATGCTGGCTTGGATAAAGTTGATTCCGTTCGTGACTTGGGTGTTACACTGGATGTCAGTTTGCACTTCGACCAGCACGTCGACAATATAATAAATAAGGCGTACCAGATGTATGGTTTCGTCATGAGATCTTCACGTGACTTTGTGCGACCCTCTACGTTCCTACTGCTTTATAAGACTCTGGTAAGATCACAGCTAGAGTACGCCGGCCGTTCCAATCTGGAACCCCTTCTATGACAAATACGGCTCTAGAATTGAAATGGTACAGAAGAAGTTCCTGCGATCGATAAATTATAAGTGTTTCCAGTCAAAAATTCCATATGTGCAGCTATTGAAACGGTATGGAGTTCCAGATCTGGGGTCTAGGCGGTTATTACTTGATGTCATAACCCTGCACGGTATATGTAATAACAAATTTGACTGTATCGAACTTACAAGTAAGTTGTGTTACAAGGTGCCCCGCAGTGTTATTTTAAGGGGGGTGCGCGTGCCTCAACTGTTCCATACGGATATATGTCGGACTAATGCTGGGGAACGAGCACCTCTTCGCCGTCTTGTTGATGCATACAACGCGCGTTTCATGGACCTTGATATATTTTATCTATCTAAGCAAGTATTTAAGAAAATGGCACTGGATATTTTGTCCGCAGAGTAAATTGTGTAACATTAGGCAATCTCAGCGCTAATATGACAATGATTCTTTTGTTTTGTTTTGTTTATCGCTTTATATTATCACTTCTTTTATCACTTCTTTTAATTTTTAGTTAATTCGTGGACAATGGTGTGGGTTGCATGTTTGTCAATTCCTTGCTTAAGTAATTTTCTGTATTTTTTAACATGTAACTGTTTTTTGTCCCTAATAAATAAATAAATAAATTAGCGTCTCTGAGCTAAGCCGGGGACAGACGGACGGACGGATGGACAGACAGACAGACAGACAGACGGACATGGCGAAACTATAAGGGTTCCTTGTTTACTACGGAACCCTAACAACTATAAGGGTTCCTTGTTTACTACGGAACCCTAAAAAGAGAAAAATAATAAACTTTTTACAAAAAAAAATAACCGACTTCAAAAAAAACACTACTACAAACAGAAGTCGGCGGCAAAAAACTACAATTCGGATCCAACGAAACCGACATCCGAAATTAAAGTTATTTTTCACTTTATAATGGTTTTTTTTTGGAAGTCGGTTGTTTTTTTTTGTAATGTATTTTTCTGGTATACATTATACATTATTATACAAGTGTGCTATGTTGGCCATTACACTCGAGGCGGTATTATTTAGTTAAGGGAGCCGAGTGTCAGACTTTTACTGACTAAAACCCACCCGTGTTCATTCAGTTGCCTGTGTGCCATGCTGCCATGGCCACTATATGCCTTTCGGTCAAACCCGCAACCCTGGCAGGCATTGGCCCTAACGGACCCCGTCAGTTTGTGCTGACATCTCTTTGAGGCGCGTGTGGAACACAACGCGCAGTCGATGGTCTTTATCGAAAGGCGAGCTACCCATTGCTCACCGTCCGCAAGCCCGCACCTACGGTGGCCGGGAATTGGCCTGCGACTCCTGACGCCCAGGGGCGCTCCTGCGACGACTAATACCGAAGCAATCGTGTCCGGTGAGGACCTGCGTCAGGCGGAAGGTGAGGACGCCGTGGGGCCTCCATAGCTACTCCTTAAAGAGGGACCTTATCGCCACAATTGTGGCGCGCCCATCGCGTTTCATGCCTCGGCTAGTATTTCTGGCGGGGTCAAGTCTACGTATTGCACTACTACTTATTCTGTGGCATTGCTCTTCTTCAACTTCACGTAGGGACGTGAAGTCGACAGTTTTGATAATAATAATTAACCACACAACGATAACGTTATCCAATATTAAATTGATGGAAAAAGCCGCGCTGTAATTGTTTTTTTCCGCGGGCCGCGCTAGTGCTACGCGCGCAGTTTTAAATAATGGCACTGGCAAAAACGCTAACACCCTAAGTATGTAAAAAATATAATTAAAAAAAAAAAATTTTTGAATACCTACGCAAATTAAGGTTAACGTGTAGTGAAAAATATAATTTGATGAAATGATGATAATTTTGATGATCGATTTATCATAAGTAGTTTAAGTATGTATAAAATAGGTTATGTACCTATAACTAGTGCATAGTGAAGTGCATTTTTATTAACACAAGTTTTTGTCTATACAATATGGATGTTTAGGATCAGGTATTTTTCTATGGGCCTGTGTCGCCTGAAATAAATGGTATTATTATTACATTAATAAATAATATCATGTAAAAATCTATGGTAAAAATCCATGTTCTTTTCACTATAGAGTTCGTTCGTAGGATTTATTGGATATTCATACAAAAACTTTTTTATTATTAAATTAACGGTTTATGCCATGTGCCACTGAAGAAGAAGTAAGAAGGCACTCGAGGCGATAGTAAACTCTTTGATGGGATAATGGTTTCTTCATCTCATTACTTACGGCGACGAAAACAATAAAGGAATATAATAAAACACGATATTTTCAACTATGTTTATTCAACAATATTATCGCCTATTGTTAAATAATTCGTAATTCATATGCGACACATTAAGTTGTTTATAAAAACGCGATGCAATACCGATGTAACACGTTCATAATTAGATAACATTTTCATAATAAGATAGGCAGATTGACACACTATGCTCAATAACAAACTGAAACAGATTGAAGAAGTCGTTTTTTAATTGTACACTTGAACTTGTAAGTATATTAATTGTAAATTCATGCAAAAGGACCAAACAGAAACAGGAAAATTTTGTAAAGTGATCATGCAAACAACAGCAATACACAATTGACATTTCTCATGAGGGTAACCCTGCTCCTATTTCACAAAAACTCTATGTTATATAAGTACTTATACCCCCTTATTACAAAACAAGGTTTATCTTCAGACCCAAATTTAAAACATGGAGCCATTATTGAATTTCGAACTTTATTCCGACTATGGTAAAGTTCCTAAACACAAATCTGACAACTTAGTACCGAACTAAGTTTTTAGTTTTGTGTTACGTTCTTATTACTAATAAGCCATGTCAAAATATAAATCTTGTTTTGTAATAAGGCGGATAATGTTTATTCACCAAGAAAAAGTGAACATCCATGACGATAATCCAAATGCAATCTGCAAATACCAACATGTGGTAATAAATTAAACCTAAGCACGTCAACTAACACGTATGCGACAATTTTAAACAACTCAACATGCAGACAGGTTGACAATTAGAATTTACAGTGTAGTAGGTAATATCAATAAATTCAAGATTACAGTTCGCAGTCACCCTTCTATTCTAAGCCCCATTCTACACCTAATAGTCAGTCCTCTATTTACGTGAAAATACACACCGTTCATATAATAGGCCAGTGCAACTGGTACAATCATAGCTTGCATGCAAGTAAATATGACTAGCATCTGTGCCAACTCCGAGAGCGCATGCATAGAGTATCAGTATTATCAGGTACCTACAGAAGTAAAAGACGCTTGCGGAGCTTTTACATCTTGATCAAATATTCGCAAAACACATTACCCTCCTTTGCGTCACGCAGTCGGGTAAAAACATCACACGGGCAACTAACATAATATGTTTACTTTGGCTTAGTACAGTATTCACAAAGACTGGTTTTTAGGGTACCGTAGTAAACAAGGAACCCTTATAGTTTCGCCATGTTCGTCTGTCTGTCTGTCTGTCTGTCTGTCTGTCTGTCCGTCCGTCCGTCTGTCGCCAGCTTAGCTCAGAGACGCTTAGTCCTAGAAAGCTGTAATTTGGCATGGGTATACATATTAATCATGCCAAAAAAATGGTAAAATAAAATTATGAAAAACATTTTTTTTTAGGGTACCTCCCTTACACGTGAAATGGGGATGATATTTTTTTTTCTCGTCTATTCCATGGTGTGGGGTATCGTTGGATAGGCCGTTCAAAAATATTGTGGGTTTGGCAAAACCATTTTTCAATTAAGGGATCCGTTTGCGTAATATTAAGCTTTAAAGTGCTAGTTTTTGTTAGAGTCAAGTGTCCCCCCCCCCCTGCCAGCTAAATGGTTGGTTTTGGATATGTGAAAAAATTCATGGCAATAGTATATATAACGAAATTAAAAGGAAAACTATCACAGCTAAGTAGGCTTCACAAGTTAACGAGTAATAGTCGACCAACTTAAATTTGCAGTTGGAGAATTGACCGTAACGTATATCGATGTATGGGAGAGCATGTTTTTCAACTACAATGTTAAGTTTGTTTTTGGGATAAATTCATCCCAACTACGGAACCCTTCATTGTACGTGGTCCGACATGCACTTGGCCAGTTTTTTTTTTATCAAATTACATTTTGACAATTCTTTAGCAAATATCTTACAACGGGAATCATAAAACAATTCCATCCAATATAAAAATGAAAGTCCTTGTATCCTACGATAAAAAAAAATTCAATTCATAAATAATTAGATGACAGACAATCAGATTCATTTGAACTTGTAACTATGTAAGTAAGTACCTATCGATATCTAGATTTTAATCACAGTCCATATATTAAGTAGTAGTACACATACTAGATACAAATTTAAAATAAGGGCTTGATAACTTTATCGGGAGATGTGCAGAGATGAAAATTTTGGAATAATCCAGGAAGTCCTAGGATTAAACAGTAGAACTATTTATTAGTCTAACAACTATTACGCTGTAGTAAGTTTAACAGGAAGGAAAAACAATATTACTCGTGAACTCTATGTAAGACAAATACTTGGACTATTATTTAATTTTGCGTTTTCCTTACGTAATTCGTCCCTACGCCACAGCCAAAGAGAATTAAAGTCATTGGCCACAGCACATGTTTGAAGCCACGCCCGCTCAAATAAGATTCACAATACCTAAACGAATAAAATATTTTTCAACACACTCGCTTGTAAAGTGACACTTAAGGCAAAGTATTTAGGTTCATAATTCAGCTTATTATACACTCTTAACATTACCACACTAGTGTTTAACAAGTACTTTTTTCAATCTCCGCATAGAGTTTTTATGTCTAAAAACAATGAATATTTTTGTGATTAAATAAAGTATTTGTAAATCAATCATCAACATTATCATCATTTCATCAAATTATATATTTTTCACTACATTATTCAAAACATTATTTAGTGCTTATTATATTAAAGGCTGTATAGTGGTGTTGCCAGTGCCTTTAATTACACCTGCGCACGCATTGCTAGCGCGGCGCGCGGAAAATCGAAATCAGCGCGTATTTTCCATAAATATTTGATATCGGTTTTGTATTCGTGCCGTCGCTGTGTGGTTAATTATAAACAAAAATGTCGATGCAAGACTGTTTTTTTTCCTCGCAAGTGTGTTGAAAAACGTCGTATGAAACGCGTGTGCATTGATCATTACTTCATTACACACTCAGCTCTCTTAACTAAATAACACCGCCTCGAGTGTAATCACAATGACCAACATAGCACACTGGTAGGTACCATAATGTACCTACTATAAAATTCAAATAGGTAACAATTCTTGTTAATTCGTATTAAGTATGTATAAAACCAATAATAATACCTACATTTATACTAACTTCTTTGTTTCATTGATTCCCTAAACATTGAACTCGCTATTTGTTGTCAATTGTTGAAAATTTGCTTTAAAATTTTATACCTACATCACCAATGATCCTTGTGGTGTTAATATTCGTAAACTTAAAACCGGCTATTGCTTGTTGGTTAGCATTAGCTTACCTTCACTTGAACTGAGATTGCAGTAAATAAATACGAATTTAATCAAAACCGTGAGCTTAGTAGCTGAGCTAGTGTAGGTAGTATACTACACTCAATTTAATTTCAATTATGTAGGTAAATTATTTATTAATGCTGACGTGGCCACATAACAAGTTTATCTCAGCACAATACGGAGGAGGAAAACTAGACATTTGTGAATTATTGTTAGTTTCTAGGTAGTTATTACATTACACGTCAATGCTATAAGTAAAATAATTTAAACGACAAACGCTTCTAGAGCCAACATGGCGAGAGCTGCGATGGCCGCAACGACAGGAACAGTTACCACCCACGCGAATATTATGTTCCTGTTGGAAAAAACATGTCATTAGTCACAGTTTCACAAATTGATAACAGAAAAGGGAAGGCCCCTATGAAAATCTGTATCCGCTGTACCCTGACCTCTCATTGTACGGAAATCCTACACAACGCGAGACCAGCTTATACTGGAAATATATAGCTTGATGTGTAGCCGTGTGTACCTAAACAAGATGAGTCAAAACGTGTCATTCATTAGTCACAGTTTCACAAATTTATAACAGAAAAGGGAAGGCCCTATTATAATCTGTACCCGCTGTATCCTGACATCTCATTGTACGGAAATCCTACACAACGCGAGACCAGCTTATACTGGAAATGTATAGCTTGATGTGTAGCCGTGTGTACCTAGACAAGATGAGTACCTAATGATCATTAGGTATAAACTGGACCTAACAGATGCAAAAATCGAACTACTAGTGTAATTCAGTCATTTTTACTTCGTAAAACATGATGCAAACAGTTATAACCGGCACATAATTGAATACACTTACCCATTGAGTTAGAATCCTACTACGTCACTTACCGTCAAAACTAAGTACCCAGAGCAAAATTTTCATACAAACGAGGTCATTTCGAAGCCTCGGTTCTCCGTCAGGTACCTAATGAATCGGATGAGATCTGAAAGCAACTTTGCAGAGTACGGATGGAGGTGGTCTAAAGCGCCTAAGGCACCCAACTGATCAGACAAGCCATTTACACCAGAGAGTACCTATGTAGAGTTCTGAGTGTTAGGATTTCTCTACATGATGCTATTTTTCAGGTTTTTTGTTTCAAGGCACCCAACTGACCAAATCGGCATTTCATACCGGAGTTGTCAGTTGGGTGCCTTAGGTGCTCTAGACCTTCTTCATCCGTACTCTGGAAAGCTGTTATTAGATCTCATCCGAATCGTTACCTGAAGGAGAACCGAATTTACCTTGTTTGTATGAAAATGTTGCTCTGGGTAGGTACTTAATTTTGACGGTAAGTGTGTATTTTCAATTTGCAAGCAAGAAACTTCAAAATCTGTATAAAACATACCGAAACAAACTCCAGTCGACTGGCTTGTCGGAGAAGTAGCCGATACAGACGACAGAGCCGACCTTACAGTGTGTGGTAGAAACCGGCAGGCCGGCCTTGCTGGCCACCAGGACCGTCAGCGCAGCCCCGAGCTCGATCGTAAAGCCCCTGTGTGCCAAAAACATGACTTAGGTATCATCTCTTCATTATTTTTCTTTTTAAACGACTTCCAAAAAGGAGAAGGTTATTATGTTCAGCTGTATGTTTTTTTTTTTGTTTGTTCACCGATTGTTCCGTCAATTATGGACCGATTTTGAAAATTCTTGTTTTGTTTGAGAGGGTATGCTCACGAGGTGGTCCCATTGTCACTAAATCAGAATCTGATGAGGGGATCCCATGGAAATCGTGGGTAATCCTCAAATTTTATAGGCACTCCTATATCGATTTAAGTATTTTTATAGTAACTCATGCATTTGCACTCGAAAAGCACCATTTGGTGAAGTGGAACTGATGATGAAGACCTCAGATAGATAAATTGCAAACTGACCCACTAAAAAGTGAAAAAAAAAAAATATTATGTCAAAAAAAAAAACCCCGTCTTCCTTCCGAAATTAAGGTTATTTTTCACTTTGCAGTGTTTTTTTTAGAAGTCGGTGTTTTTTTTCTTTTTTTGTAAATAGATTTTTCTTTTCTTCTTTTACTTTATTTGCAGTTTTGTTAATCCCGGATTTTGAACTCCGATGAAATAGCTAGGTAATGTATTTACAAGGTGCTTTTAGGTACATAAACATGCAAATGAAGAGCTCAGGAAATGAACCACTTCACTGCCAATTTTGTGTTTGCAAGACCAGTCCTTGTCGAAAAATCGCGTGCCATCAAAATCGTGAGTCGCTCGACCTATTATTTACATGAAATTAGTAGAAGCTTGACTAACGTATCAGGTGTGATGCTGGTGAGGTCTTCCCCGACGGTGCGGATGACGCGGCGGCCCCACAGCCACAGTCCCATTGCGATGCCCACGCCGCCGAACACTAGGATGGCTAGAGGAGTCTCCGCTCGGGAATGGGCGCCTCCTTCAGAGTATAACAGCCAGAGAGCCACCAGGGGACCGATCGCGTTACTGCCGACCAAAAGAACCGTGGTATAGTTTTTTGTTTGCAAATAAATTCATCCAAAGCATCATTGCAGTAGGTATGTAGGCATCTAACAATTACACCAGCTGCGGGTTGTCTGTACTGAACCACAAATGTTATTTTGACGTATTTTTTTTTCTTTTTTTATTAAAACGTTGCCCCACACTAGGAATTTCTCCTGTATCGGTGTGCGTTTACAAACATTTAAACTCACATACACAAACAGCCAGACCCGGAACAACTCCTTGTAGGTCATACAAATATTTGTTCCGTGCGGGAATCGAACCCGCGACACGCAGCGCAGCAGTCAATCGCAACCGTGCCATCAAACCTAGTAACCTCATAGTTGTAGTAGTAACCTAGTATACCTAGTAGTTGCACGGAACAAATATTTGTATGACCTACAAGTACATAGTTGTTCCGGGCCTGGCTGTTTGTGTATGTGAGTATAGATGTTTGTAAACGCACCCACGAGCCCACGATACAGAAGAAATTCATAGTGTTAACGTTTAAAAAAAAAAAAGTTCTCTGATCCGCCACAATGTACATTCTGTTACAGTTACAATGGTGTAGGAGTATCATCAACGACATAGTATAGGCTCTTTACCTGACGTCATTGCCACCATGCGCAAACGCACCAAAGGTGGCGGTGAGGACCTGCAGGAAGGAAAAGAGCCGCAGCTCGTCGGGCGGCGGGGCGGGCGCGGGCGCGGGCGTCGGGGACACGGCGCGCAGCAGCGGCGCGGCGCTGGAGTTGGGCGTCATGCCGGCCGTGCGGCTCGCCACCTCCGCCGCCGTGCAGCGCTCGATGCTCCACGCGCTACCACGGTCTGGACCCTGGATAATAGCAACATAGGGGAATATATACCAGACTATAATGAAAAATTTAAAAGAGCATGCTTAGATGGTTTGGTCATGTTGAGAGGATCCTCTCAACATGACCAAACCATCTAAGCATACTCGTTTCAATTTTTTCTTTCTGTGAAGGCGACTAACAATAGCTATTTATAAAGCAGAGGTGAGTGGAAACGCTGGGAGGGGACGCCTTAGGAGGGCATAATTATAGTGACAAAATTGGTGATGTTCTTCAGAAAGGTCAGGTGCGTGTATGACCAGATTTAAGAACGTAGGCGAAGCAAAAGGAGTATGTAAGGAGCGTAGAAGGTGGCGTTCTATAGTTTCTGCCTACCCCCATGGGAAGAAGGCGTGAGTTTATGTATGTATGTTTGTGTAATGAAAAAAAGGTTTGGCAATGGAGGTAGACAAGACGTGAAGCAATTACAAGATAAGCTCACCTTGTCAAGTCGTGGTGGTGGTGTATCAAATTCCACGCAGTGTGTGGCCCTCGCGGCCGCTAACCTGTCGAATTCCCCGCGCGCTATCGTGTCGCATGAGTCGCCCAGAAAACCATTCCTGGAGTCGTAGCTCTCGCCCATACCGGCCATTTGCGCAGAATCCAAACTTTTACAACAACTCAACGTCTCGTCAATGTATTTCAAGGTGTTAATCTGAGGATCCGCATCTATGAGTTGTAACCGTGACTTGTTTGGTGGGCTGAGACTCCTGGACAGTATGCTGCAGTCGTCCATGGTGGCTAGAAGTGCACGGTTTCTGGCGTTCATCACCCCGACGGAGGTCTTGTCTGCGTCGCTTAGGGTGACCATCTCCGCACTCTCCGCAATAGCCTCGAGCACTTTGCCATCTTCAGACAGGAGGGACGTTGGACGTTGCGCGACGCTGCTTTTATTGGAGTGTGTTGGAGTATTCGCTGGAGTTGTTTCTGTAATATTATATTAAAAGGCTGAATGTTGAGGTATTTATAACAATTAAATTACACTAATCAGAATTAGTCTCTTATTTTATCTCAAATATTTAATCCCCCACCATTAGATAATCCAAGCGAGAAGTTGACAGGAGGAGCGACGAGCCGTCTTTTGTAGTAGGGCACAAGGAATGCGCGTACGCACACCGCAACCAGTGCGCCTGTCGCCATCGAGGACACTAGAGCCAGCCACAGCGGGATGTTGTCCATTGCCAGTACTGGAAATAATATGTGGTTAATTATAATTCTAAATATCATTGATTTCCTGCGTTCTGCGGCTGCCCAACCCAGAAAATGTTACGACGCCGACGGCACATTGACATCTATATAAATTAATATTAAAATAATAAAACCCTTAAGCGAATGCAAATGACAAACTACTAATATCTCAATATTCAAACGTTTTTTTTCTTAAAAATTAAACTTTTTTTTATACCTAAAATTTTAGCTTTTAAATTTAAATATTTCTTAGTAGTCCGTTCTCATGTTTTATACTTATCATAGTTAAACAGGAAAACTATTATTAGCCATACAATGCTGTAAAGGCTTCTACATACCGGGGCAAAGGCACAAAGACACCGCTCGTCGTGCGACACGCGGGGTCTTTGTGTCGCGCCGGTCTGTAGAAGCCTTAATATACATACCTACTACCTACAGTAACATAGGTACTATATGTATCGCTGTTGGTTGCCTAAATAAATAAATAAATATTTGGCCGAACATTTGAATAACTGTACCTACTTAAGTACCTACATTTGACTTTCCAGAGAACAGTATCTAAGGAGCTACAATGCAGCCTTTTCTATCAATACTTGTTGCTTTCTATAATTCGTAGCCCTTTCGTAGCAGCTTGCTACGCAAGGGCTACCAGAAATAACCATGAATTGGTATTTCGCTTAATTTTTGAGATGGATTCAACCTTAATTTTTTGTTAGCTTGCTTACACTTGGGTCCATCATGCACCACGCTCAGCACGTTCACGGATACGGTAGCTCCGTAGAAGAATGGCAACGCCTTGAGGCCAGACTTGATGGGCTGCGGTGACCTCAGGATGAACCGACGCACAAACCAGTACAGGAGGGCTGATGCCGTACCGCTGAGTGCCGGGGATATGAACCACGACGCCACTGGGGACAACGGACGATACGCATAAGATGTGCTGTCTACGAAGATCTACAAAGTTCTACGAAGAAGTGCTACTACTGTGCGGACGCACCAGACTAGTCTACCGCTGTAAGTCTTATTTCTCTATCTTATGATGACTTATCTTTAACACCTTAGCATGCATAACTTTGTATGATAATCTACTCATATTACGGGAAATAAATTGATCCTAATCTACGCGATTTGCTACGGTTGCTACGAGACATGTGGAAAGAGGGAATAATCAATTTTATTATAAAAACCGGCCAAGTGTCGGACCACGCGCAATGAAGGTTTCTGTAGTTGGGATGTATTTATCCCAAAAAGACACTTAACATTGTAGTTGAAAAACATGTTCTTCCATACATCGATATACGTCATCGTCAATTCTCCAACTGTAAATGTAAGTTGGTCGACTGTTACTCGTTAACTTGTAAAGCCTACTTAGCTGTGATACTTTTCCCTTTAATTTCGTTATATGTACTATTGCCAAGAATTTTTTCACATTTCCAAAAACAACCATTTAGATGGTAGGGGACATTTGACTCTAACTTAATGCTTAATATTACTCAAACAGACCCCTCAATCGAAAAATGGTATTTACAGACCCCCAATATTTTTGAACGGCCTATCCAAGGATAACCCCATAAAATATCATGATATAGACGAGAAAAAAAATATCATCCCCACTTTACGTGTAAGTACACTGTAAGCTCAGAATAATAATGTGAGACTGCAAGTACCAGGTACCACGGAGGTACCCTAAAAAAAATGTTTTTCCGAGATTTTACCACTATGTCGGTGTGATTATTATGTAGGTACCTATACCCATGCTAAATTACAGGTTTCTAGTAGGTACTAAGTCTCTGAGCTAAGCAGACAGAAAGACAGACAGACAGATGGACATGGCGAAACTATAAGGGTTCCTTGTTGACTACGGAACCCTAAAAAAAAAAGAAACGGTACCGTTACGTACGTAAATGTAGGTACAATAAGAAGTTCGTCAATATCGTAGGTACGTAAATGTACGTACAATAAGAAGTTCGTCCATATCGTAGGTACGTAAATGTAGGTACAATAAGAAGTTCGTCCATATCGTAGGTACGTAAATGTAGGTACAATAAGAAGTTCGTCCATATCGTAGGTACGTAAATTTAGGTACAATAAGAAGTTCGTCCATATCGTTCTTTTTAATTAAACCCGGGAATTCAAGGCCGCCGCCGCGCCGCCGCCGCTTCCTTTGATAGCGCGAGAACTAAAGTAAATACCCTATAGCAGCGCAGGGATGGCGAATCAGTGGCAAGCGTGCCATTGGTGGCACGTAACAAAATAATTTGGGCACGGCATCATTTCAGGAATGTAGTAGGTACCTATACTCCATTTGAAATAAGATTAGACATTTAAATAAACTTGTTTACAGTCCGTTCAACTGATTTTGACTTCTATTCCGTAGGCATAAGAATGGCATTGAAAGCAAAAACGTGGTTAATTGTAACCAATGACAGCTGTAATAAATAGTTGGTATTGACCAACTATTTATTACAGCTGTCATTGGTCATGCCATTAACGCAATAGAAGTCAAAATCGATTGAACGGACTGTAAAAAAGGTTTATTTGAATGTCTAATCTTATTTCAAACGGAGTATAGGTCATCTAGCTTGCAACAGCAGAAGTCACACTAATTTGTTTAACTTGTTTATTACTTATTAGTACTTATTCTTGTGAAAGTAAGTATATACTTAGTTTTTTTCCAGTAGTCACTAAGTCAAGATTGTTTAGCACGTCATGGCCACATTCAATATTTATTTGGAAAAAATAGCACTTAGATGTATGGAGATTCGCCATCCCTGTCCTATACGAATCGACACAATTAAGTACAAGGTTAAGAGCACAAACATTCCTACTTACAAGCCATTATAATGAAACCCAAGTAGGTACTTTAATGTACCCACATTGAACATAATGCTCATGTTAATAGCTTTCTCAGAATACGAGTAGAATATGTAGGTACTTATCAAATTTCAGTGGGCTGGCTTAATAACCCTATCTACTTACGATTAATTAACTGACTATTACCTAAATTCTTAAAAACGTATACAACATTATTTTTAGTATATGTGAAACCCGAAACACGTGTCTTGTATTTTTATGTAAAGAATCTATGTACAAAATTTCAAAACCGTATCATGAAAATTCACAAAGTTATACGAGTATGGTCGTTTACCGGGTTGTCCGTACTAAAACATGCTAAGGGCCAGGCCACAACACTGCGATGCGACGACGCACCGTAGAAATCTACGTCGTCAATCTACGTCTAATCGTATTGTAAGTAGTGTAACGTCGTTTTTGCGACGCGTCGTCGCATCGCAGTGTTGTGGCCTGGCCCTAAGGGCGCGCCGTGCGGCGCGGCGCCCCCGCGCCTCCAGGGTCGTCTTGCGCTCATTGATAATAATTTGGCAGTAGAGGTACCTAACCATACGGCGATTGTATTGTAATTAAATGGTGATGACAAATATTTTTGGGAAAAATAAACATGGTGTATAAATTATAGAAAACGATTCAGTTCTTTATTCTGAACAAACTATATTCAGGTTTCGCATATACTAAAAATAATGTTGTATAGATAGTTATGCCAGGGTCAAATGTAATTTATCCCATGTGGTCACAGAAATTGATTGTATTCCGGACTCCGGTACAGAATATATAGGTACATATACTTATATATATATTCGCAAACCATTTGATAAGTGTTCCTTACTCTGCTTGTAATAAGATTCAATATAGATTGTGGACTGTATGAGAGAATAAAAATACGTGTCGTCGATTCAATATTTTAATGCAGACCAATAGACATTTACTGAAAACATCGAACAATAGATAGGTACTGAATAATCAAACGAATGGGCCATAAATCCAAAGATGACTGATGAATGAATGACCCAGTGTATTTTCCCTAATGGCGTCAGCGTGGTCTGCTACGCTGACGACACGCTGGTCCTGGCGCAGGGGAGGTCGCATCAGGCGGCAGCCGAACTGGCGGCACGTGGGGTTGCGACAATCGTCAACAGGATCCGGCAATTGGGACTCGAGGTGGCTTTGCACAAGTCTGAGGCCATGTGTTTTTATGGTCCTCGGAATGCGCTACTGTCGGGTTCCCAGATAACGGTAGGAGGGGTTCACATCGGTGTCGAGTCGACGATGAAGTACCTGGGACTCGTCCTCGACAGCCGTTGGAACTTCGTGGAGCATTTTCGACGTTTGGCTCCCAGACTGGAACGGGCCGGGGCTGCCTTAAAGCGGCTCCTACCCAATCTAGGGGGTCCAAACGCCTCCTGCCGGAGGCTCTACGCGGGGATCGTGCGGTCCATGGCCCTTTACGGGGCACCGGTGTGGGCGCGTTCCTTAAGGCTGCGACCAGCCCGCCAATTGAATGCGTCCCAAAGGGTCATGGCCATCAGGCTGGTACGGGGTTACCGCACGGTCTCCCGTGAGGCGGCGGGCCTCCTTGCCGGACTACCGCCATGGGATCTGGAGGCAAAAGTCCTCGCGCACATCTGGGAGTGGCGCGAGGAGGCGAAACGCCGGGGTGAAACTCCGCTGCCGCGAGAAATCACGGCACAGCGGACAGAGCTCCGGCGGGATCTCATGGCGGCATGGAGAGTGCGATTGTCGCAACCCAGCGCTGGGCACGCCACAATTGTGGCGATAAGTCCCCTCTTTGAGGAGTGGCTAGAGAGGCGCCACGGCGTCCTCACCTTCCGCCTGACGCAGGTCCTCACCGGACATGGTTGTTTCGGGAGGTTCCTGTTCAGGATAAAGCGGGAGGAAACGCCCGGGTGTCACCACTGTGTGGATCGCCCGGAGGACACGGTGGAGCATACGGTGGAGGTCTGCCCGGCTTGGGTGGAGCACCGCCGTGTCCTCACGGAGGCGATCGGCGGCGGCGATCTCTCGCGTCCGGCCCTGGTTCGGGCCATGGTTCGGAGCGAGAGTGCATGGGAGGCCGTCACCTCCTTCTGCGAAGCAGTAATGCTTGCGAAGGAGGAGGCGGAACGCGTGAGGGAGAGGCAAGGTTCGCGCCCTCGCGCCCCTAGTCGCCGCAGGAGACGCCCCGGGCGTCGGGAGTCGCAAGCCGATTTCCGGCCACCGTAGGCGCGGGCTTGCGGACGGTGAGCGATGGGTAGTTCACCGTCCGATAAGGACCAGGCCCGGGTCGACGGCGCGTTGTATTCCACGCGCGCCTCAAAGAGTTGTCAGCAGCAACTGACGGGGTCCGTTAGGGCCAATGCCTGCCAGGGTTGCGAGTTTGTCCGAAAGGGATATCGTGGCCCTGGCACACAGGCAAATGAAGGAATACGGGTGGGTTTTAGTCAGTAAAAGTCTGACACGCCCTCCCGCTCCGCCCAGAGCGGGAGAAGTTATTTGATAATTTCCCACCCAAAAAAAAAAAAAAAAAAAAAAAGGGTCAAATGTAATTTATCCCATGTGGTCACAGAAATTGATTGTATTCCGGACTCCGGTACAGAATATATAGGTACATATACTTATATATATATTCGCAAACCATTTGATAAGTGTTCCTTACTCTGCTTGTAATAAGATTCAATATAGATTGTGGACTGTATGAGAGAATAAAAATACGTGTCGTCGATTCAATATTTTAATGCAGACCAATAGACATTTACTGAAAACATCGAACAATAGATAGGTACTGAATAATCAAACGAATGGGCCATAAATCCAAAGATGACTGATGAATGAATGACCCAGTGTATTTTCAAGAGTTTCTGTATTATTTAGTCTCAGTGACCTCAGTCATACAATAATCAGCTACTTACGTTAGGTAAACAAAAACATGTTTTTACTTTAGTTATTATACCTAGTATCTAACCAGCAAAATAACTCATTGTGCTACAAGGGCAAGATACTTAGGTACTTCTAGCTAAATCCATAAGATAAGAATTAGGTCTTAAATAAACTAAGTATAAAACAGAAAAGCTATAGGTACTTAACACGTAAGTAATGTCAATCTTGACATTACTTACGTATTATTTGACAATCAGTGCCTGATCCGTCTTTGTAGCAAGGCTGCTCCAAGAGTCGAGAGGCAAAAAGTAACTTACCAATAGCTCCGAGAGTAGACCAGCGCACACCAATGGGGCCTTTTGCTGTGAGCGTGAAGCCCACAGTAGCCCCGACCATAGAGTGGGTTCCAGAGACAGGCAGCCGCAGTGCCGTGGCCACGATCAGCCAGATGGCACCCGATATCAGAGCCGACAGACAACCAGCAGCCAACAACTTCTCGCCACCGTCAGCATATAAGGATACGTCCAAAATGCCTTTACGCATTGTGTCCGATACCTTATAACCTGTGGAGATGAGCGGTAGTAAGTTACACGTGAGCTAAACGTATTGTACGAAAATTACACAAATGTCTAGTAGTCCAGTCTAGTTTTAAATAAACCTTTTTTACAGTTTGTTCAACCAATTTTCACGTATTGCGTTGATGGTATGACAAATGGCAGCTGTAATACACAATGGTATTGTAACCACGTTTTTACTTTTAATGCTATCCTTATGTCTACGGAATAGAAGTCAAAATCGGATGAACGGACTGTAAAAAGGTTTATTTAAATTTCTAATCTTATTTCAAATGGAGTATAGTGTCCCCCAAACCATTATTAATTGTTTGCTGGCGGCGATCTGTCACTTCGCATTGTAGTGATATTGTTGCGCGCACAACTAAAAAGCCTACTACTAGCGCCATCTAGTATCGAGTGGCAGAATTAGTAGAGTCAAGATGATTCTAGAAAGTTCGATTCTAGAACTATCGACACCCGGTCAGTCGGGGCCGGTATGTACTCGAATGTTCTAGATGTTTCGGGAACTATCCGAGGCCCTATATAAGGCCGGTATGGGCCGCGACGGAGTTCCCAGCCCGTCCCCAAATTGTTAGTAATTTTGTGATCCCCCAACGACGCCCTGAGCCGAGGTCCGTACCCCACAGGGGGTGCCCTTAGTGCGCTGTCGTTTAGTTTTTAATATATATAATTTGCGCCCTGGCTGGAGGCTTTAAGATTAAAAACCTTAGGGCAGCCACAGGAATATCCGGTTAAGTAGCAACGACCTCTCTAGGTCTGCTACGAGATGCCATTCAAAAAAAAAAAAAAAAAAAAAGCGACGGAGTTCAAACCGACCTTCCGTCCTCGCCGCCGAGGTACCACGCGAACTTCCCGAGTAAATGGTAATAAAATGCGCCAGCCGCCCGGTTAGAGGCTGAGAGCGCCGTAGCAATAAATATAATATCCCCTGATAATAATCATGATCAAAATATTGATCCAGCCCGTCCCCAAATTGTTACTAATTTTGTGATCCCCCAACGACGCCCTGAGCCGAGGTCCGTACCCCACAGGGGGTGCCCTTAGTGCGCTGTCGTTTAGTTTTAATATTTATAATTTGCGCCCTGGCTGGAGGCTTTAAGATTAAAAACCTTAGGGCAGCCACAGGAATATCCGGTTAAGTAGCAACGACCTCTCTAGGTCTGCTACGAGATGCCATTCATAAAAAAAAAAAAAAAAAAAAGCGACGGAGTTAATTTACTTTTGAAAACGAGACAAGCGAGAACAACTGAACGATATTTGAGTGACATTAAGTGGTTGTGTTTTTAATTGTGTTTAAGTAGTAGTGTGTTTAAATTGGTGTTTTTAATTAAAGTGTTATGTGTAAATTGTGTAAATCGGCAGTTTTTATTGTCACGAACCCCAAGCTCGTAACAATATTAAGTTTCTTATAATAATGGGGTTCAAGTTCACCTCGCGACTCATAATACTTAGGTAATGAATTATTCGTTACGAGGAATCACTAACTAGGTACATCTTTAGTAGAAAACCTCCCACAGGTTGTAGGGACAGCAAATAAGGTCAGTTTCGATTTCTAACTAAAGGTTGTTTTAGTAATTACGTGATAAAATGATAATTTTACTCACCTATAAGCACTGCGCCGGCGATCTCGAAGATAGTCGCAAGAATGCAAGCCTGCGTGAGCGTCAGCACCTTGGAGCCGACGCTGGTGCCGAACGAGTTGGCTACATCGTTGGCACCAATGCCGAAAGCCAATACAAACGCCACCACAAACCCACTAACCACAAGCCATAGCAAATCATCAGAAAACGGTTCCATTATTTTGCCTTTTCAGTTATCTAATTCTACCTACTAACCAATTTTGTTATAAAAGAACATTTCTGTAGCACCTAACCAAACGCAAATATTACCATAGTTAACAATAAGCTTGGCTCTATATCTATATTAATTCCTTAACACTTGTCGAAAACAATCCCTTTTTAACTTTAAACAGTCGAATTTCCATTCCTTTATAGAAAAATAACTATACAATGTGTAATAGCTAAAGATTTAATTATAAGTAAGTCTATTGTTTAGATAAGACTTCAAAAGCAATCGATAAACCAGTTACAATTTTTTATTAAATATTTAGAAATAAAGTAAGTAATTCGAAACTTATGTTGTGGTTGTGCGTCACAATGTTTGATGTTTAAATAGTATTTCGTATAGATGACGATGGCTCGTTAATTTTGGCTTCATCATTTCTGTAAAAAAAAAAAAAAAAAATGGAAGTGTACGGTTCACGTACAGGCATTTTGCTAACGCCGCGACCTACTTTTCGCTGCTCGGTTTATTTACTTTCAAACTTATAATATTATAATTAGTTGACCAATAGCTGCCGTAGCGCTATATCCGCGGATTAGCATCCAACGAACATTCGTGTAACTTTTACGAATAATAATTATTATTATTTAATTATTGTTATTTTTTTTGTAATATCGTGAGGTCTGTGGTTTTCGTCAACTCACATCCAACAACTCACTTACCACTCTGAGCCATACAGGAAGCTTCATTAATGGATTGTAAATAGAGTTCACAAGGTATTTATTTAGTTATTTGTAATCTAGACCATAAATACAGGATCACAAATTAAAATGTTTATAGAACTACTTATTACGCAAGTATTAGAAAATTAGGTTTTCTTATAAGATTCAAATAGGAACATTATTATTATTATACTGACATTAATATGGAGTATCCCATTCATCACACATAATAAATGAGAGCGAGCGTCCAAAATGGTTGTCCACATGTTTTCACGATATCGATTCGGCGCCATTTGATTTAATAAAATCTCACTAAACAACGATCGCTGCTACTTAATAACCAACGCAAATAAACACCGAAAAACTACCTAGTTCTTCTTTTTTCTTTTGAAAGTAGCTCGTAGTAAAAATTGGATCAAAATTGCGTCACATGCGTCCTCAGTTTCCATCATCGTTGTATATTTTTAAAGTGTCAGCTCGTGTCACAGCTTCGTATAACACGTGTCGATACGTACTAAACACCATGTCTCGCCTCAATGAAAATCTAATTAGGCGTTACACTTGCGATTCAGTTACGTAATCAAACATGTTTCATTATAGGAAAAACGATATCACTTACTTTTGAAAAGGTAGGATTTTATAGTCCTAAAATCGTTTGCAGTGAAGAAGCACGAGGATTCGCCTTGGGCTCCTCAGGTGTGGACTGAAGTTGACGAGAGTCGGACCGGGTCGCGGACTGAATGGAGCATGCGCGTAGGGCACTAGCCACCCCTCTCCAACCCCCCTATTCAGACGCGAACACAATAAAAATGTTTGGTCCATAGCAAAAGAACCCTTAATGTTACCAAATGTATACAGCTGGGGAACCGGCTGAGCCAATGTAACCCATTCAAAATTGCGTGTAAGGATTGGATTTCTCCACCCTGCAGCTGCAGTTTTAATAATTTACCTTTTCATTTATTTAATGCTTTTGTCGTAGATTTTATTTTTGGCAATTTGTATGATTTCATAATTATCTCATTGATCTCATTAGGGAGTAAGAAAAAGTGACTAAATGTGCGATTAAATAAATTGTTCTGCAATATTGGCGTCTACTTTATGACCAAGACTAATGGCCAATTACCTACCTGATTGATCCTCAAATCTTAAGGCGATGATAACCGACTTTTAATGATTTTATACTGAAGATCACGTCTAAACGAGTAGTGCTAATGATTTGAAAAAAATATTATGATAAATAAGAGCATTTTCTCAATAACTTAATATGTGAATATTTTAGATTATGTTATATGAATTAATTTATAAAGTTATGTCTAACGCGAATAAAAAACTGAGAATGGCGCAAAATCTACCAAGCGTATTTTTCTGAAACCTTCACCAATTTAAAGAAATTTTAATTATTGATCTTATAGTGTACGCGATTTATTAAAATACCTTTTGTTTTGTGTATAATAAATTAATAATGCGTCAAATTGGGGACAGCGCTCCTTGATGGGCGAGTCCTATTACTGGCTGAACGTACGACGCGTTGCGTGAGCTCAGTACAGAACACGCAAGCTAACCACCCAAGGTCACTGGCATATATCCGAGTCTTAATATAAATTCTGAAGGTCTGAATCCTGAATAATTATCATATTAGGCAAACTGTACCATAGGGTACAGTTCATCATTCCGATTCCAATTCAAACTGTGTTGCGCAAATAGTTGCGCAACACAGTTTGAATTGGAATCGGAATGATTTTGAAGTATATTGCTAATCCATTGCTTCTTAAGTTAGAAAATTCTGTCTGCTCAACAACTTAAATAACGCAATGAATTTTGTTGAACTGTCAAATTGAAACCGATTCCTACTGATAGTGTGTTACGCAATTAGACTGCTGGTTATTCATCATAAGTAGATGGCGTTTTAAAGCGAGGTAACGCCTACATGGAAATGATGAGTAGGCTTATTTTTTTCTTGAAGTGAAAACTTGAGCGATTTTTGGTAGGGCAAAAGTTATGGTATTGCGCCACCGACATCCCCGCGCCGACATGCTGTAGTACTCGTAGCAGTAAGATTGACCACGTAAAAGTTTAATTTGTGTATAATGTGCATTGTTTACTTTAAATTGTGTTTTAGACAGGGACCATTTTGGTTACCCATTGAAAGGGTTTTCGATAGGGTTTTTCTAAGCGGTAAATAAAAAACCCATACGATAAGGGTAACAAGGGTAACCTTTTTGAATGGCTTAATTTATAACCCACTCAAATTTGGTAACCCGGGTTTTGATTGGGTTTTTCTAAGGACCTGTGCACACCACGTTTTTTAAACGCGCCGTTAACGCGCGTTCGTAACGATACAGACGGGATACGCACGCGAATCAGTCTATTCTGTAGGATAAAAGCGCGCCGTCGACGAACGTTTCTAAAACGCGCGTCAACGGCGCGTTTAAAAAACGTGGTGTGCACAGGCCCTAAGTAGTTAATCAAAAGCCCATACGGTGTGGGTACTGAGTAGCCAAGCTAAAATGAACTCTAAAGAGTTCATTTTAGCATTTTAGTACATACAATAATATCATAGATGTTTTTTTTTTAAACTAATAAAAATAAATTAAATTCAAATATCTCTAAACCCATACGATAAGGGTTTTTACTGGGTTTCCCTTTTACTGGGGTTCAAGCAATAACTCATTCAAAGAGATAGTACTTCATGATAAAGGTACCCTTTTATACGGCTTAACTCTTATCCGGGGTTGTGCGGTCCCAGGTTTTAGATAATCATTATTTTATTGAAGTGAAAACTTCTTTATGCGCGTTGAGCGATAAGCTTTCACTTTTGTTGGTAGTCCACATAGATATTTTTTATATGAATTCTATAGTCCCCATGACTGCCTCACTTTTGTCAGAGACCCACACTTGATTTAGTCTGTGACAAATCTGCTTTTTAAAAATTATAGGCGCTTTACTGGTGCAAAAGTTCGGTTGTACGCACGGCTACAGATCAAGGTATACATTTCCAGTATAAGCTGATCTCTCATTGTATAGGATTTATTTATTTATTTTTTATTTACAATGAGAAGTCAGCGTAAACTGGAAATGTATAGCTTGATGTGTAGCCGTGTGTACCTACTGGCAATACTAGGAGTTTAAGACTGAATTAAAAAGTGTTGTCAGGTGGTGCTACTGTTATGACCTGTAAGAACTTAAATCACCGACCCTGGCGGTGTAGAGATAGCTGCAGAATTTACATAAATGCACCTCCACTTCCGTTCTTTCGATTTTAAAATATAATATTATTAACATCACATCACAGCCAACTACCTAGTCAAAAAGTCTATCTAGGTTACATACCTATTTTCGAAAAAAGAATCATCCTAAAAATGAGCTGTGTATGTGTAAGGGACAATTTCCACAAGAGAGATGTGGTGGATGGGGGTAACAAAATGTAATAACGATACTACATTGTAACTGGTTGTATTTTTTTTTTTTGTTATGCAAGTATGTATTTTTCTAGGTTACAATAAAGTATAATAAGTAAATAAATAAATTGTCATTTTCTCACCTTTCGTGAACACTGCAACTTGGCCAATCCGCTGTATGTACTACCTCTGCGCGCCTAAAGTAAGACTATGTTTGATTGAGTGGATGTTGCAAAATAATGTTCTTTTATTATTCACTGTTCATAGGTTGATAATAATAGTGATAAACGGTTAAAGGTGGCGATTGCTGATAAGTACCTTACCTACATTATACAGACATGGGTAGGTCAAGAGCTGGGTACAGTTTCCCGTTTATAAACCTAAAAATTGTAGTATCTAAACTGGATAGTAAAATGTAATTTTTGGCTATTTTCCTCGATATTTCCAAGGCATTTGACACTGTGTCTGTTCCCCACCTCTTATCTAAGCTGGAAGCTACGGTCATTCGCGGACATACCTTAAAAAAAATCCAGGATTACGTACCTGTGTGATAGAGGCCAATGCGTCAAAATAAATAACGTTATTAGTGACACAAAATCATTGAGTTACGGCGTTCCTCAGGGCTTAATTTTGGGTCCAACCCTCTTTCTTATTTATATTAACAACTTATGCAAAATGTCTCTAACGAACTGTTCAATCTATACTTACACAGTTGATACGGCCTTGCTTCTTCACGGTAGTGACTAGCCTGAAACAGTAAAATACGCGGAACTTGCTCTAAATTCAGTGATGAAATGGCTATCTGGCTTTGACTTTATCAAATAACATCCTAACCTTACTTAAATCTTAAGAAAAAATTATAACCGACTACCAAAAATAACACTAAGTGAAAAATAACTTTAATTTCAGAAGTCGGTGACAAAAAACTCAAATACAGATCTAAAGACACCGACTTCCGAAATTGAAGTTGTTTTTTGTGTGTTCTTTTTTTTATACAATATACAGGATGATTGGAAGATGGGTGCAAAGCTTTAAGGCGAAGATAGTACAGACAATTTAGAACCATTTAAGCATTGACATAGATAGTAAGGACCAGGCTAACCGCGCGACGAAATGGCACCAGCGCGCTGGCCCTAAAATGACAGTTTAGGGCCAATGCGACTCAGTCGAACGCGGTCCACACGTTGACTAGTTAATCAGTACAGTTCTGTCATTAAAATGCCTAATTGCGTAGTAAAAGGCCGCAAAAATTATCATATAAAAGTTAAAAAGGAACATGGGATATCATAACATCGATAAATAACCTAAAATTGCCTTTGTTCCAATAAAATAATTCAATAAACACATTTGAATCCACATACGAAATCCACAATGGCGGCCATGTCACGCCCTGCCGGCAGCGCCCGCGACGGTAACGAAGTAACCTTGTACGGACGTCATTTTTTATTTGTGTTTTATTTAATAATTATTAAATTAATAATAATTATTATTAAGCTGTTTTCAATTTCAAATAAAGCTGATCGAGATTAATTTGTTTTATTACGTTTTCTGTCAAAGGCCCCACGTGTCGCGCGACAAGCGGTGCCTTTGAATCGCGCGACAAGTCGCGCCTGTATGTAGTAGCCTTTACGCGTTTCCTTAGCAGCAACGCGATAAATAACATAGCACACGCTTTCGCGACTGCGTGACGCAAAGGAGGGTAATGTATTTATCAGCCTATGTACCTATGTATACAGGGTGTTAAAGTAACTGCCTGCTATAGCTTAAGGGCAGGTTCAGTATCGATAAAGGAACACAAGAAAAAAAAAATTAAAGAAATAACAAAAATGAAAACACAAAAAATATATTGCAAGATCAACCTAATTTAGTACCTACTAACTTAAAATAGCAATCGTTTAGAATTAAAATTATTTTATTTGACGGTCCTAAGCCCGTGAAAGTACGAACAGACTTATTTTTATAAATTTATATGTTATTTTTTTTTTCCTCGGTTGCTTTAACGCTTTTGAACCTACCCCTAAGCTATGGCACGCAGTTACTTTATCACCCTGTATATGTATGTATGTTTGTTCCTTTGTGGTCCTCTAGAGACCAAACGCGTGGGCCGATTTTGATGATTACGTCAATCGATTTGTCTTATTCTTGTGAGTGTCACATGACAGTAATCGAAAGTCTAGGCGATAACCAGACGCCTTAACGTGAATAAGAAAAAAATTAAGTCGACGAACTACGTCAAGTGGGGTATCATTGGATAGGTATTTGAAAATCATCTTTTTTCATCATTTAGGCTTCTCGAATCATTTTTCATTGTGAAACAACATTTAGGATCTATCACGATTTAAAGTTGATTAGCAACCATTCTCATTTAAAATTTCAAAACTTTTTAATAGATCATAGCAACGTGAAAAATTATTATTATAATATAATTCAATATAATTCTTAAAATCGAGAGACATAGGTACCTACCCAAAATTAACTTGCTTTGAAAGATAATAAATAATTGTTTCGACCATTACTACCTACCTACCTACAGTGAAAGAAAAATAACCTAATTCATAATCGTAACTAAAAAATGTGAAATAAAAAAATAAATAATTTTATTATCAAAACACCCGACTGCTTAGGGACCTTTCTGATGAACACTTTTTAATCTAAGAGGCCCCGCGACAGCAATGACGATTTTATTAATCTGTTTAGTAATACAGCTTGTTTTTTTTCCTTTTTAGTTCGTTTTTAGCAGGTTAGTTGTGTTTTATTTTATTTTTATTTAAATTGAGAGTTCACATTTTAAGCAGTCGGGTTTTTGATAATATTTTTTTTTTCTTTTTAATATCCATGACTAAGCACTGATAAATTGACAACCGACTGTCAGCTCCGAAGTATTTACGGCCACTGGCGTACTTTTCATCAGTCCGCTGTCTTTTTTATAGATTGACCGTGTAACCGTGAAAATCATCCATCACTGGCTTCAGTCAAGTCAATCCAGACTGATGGACCAGAATCACGCCAAACTGAGCGTGTAAGCTTGCTCTTACATCTCTGGTATACTAACCTATTCGCAATGTGCAACCCTGTGTTATTCAACATTGGCGCAAAAAATAATATTTTGCTGAGGCGCCCTTATTTTCATAAGTCAACAAAGTAACTCCTATTTTTGTGTACATAAATGGTCAAAAACCTAATCTATCCGAGGTGCTACAATGAGCTCGCTGTAGAATCCTTGGTAAGAGGTACTTAAAAAAAGTACAAGACTTGCCGAACATGGACCTACATTTTTTTTTTTTTTTGGTGTGAAATTATCAAATAACTTCTCCCGCTCTGGGCGGAGCGGGAGGGCGTGTCAGATTTTTACTGACTAAAACCTACCCGTGTTCCTTCAAATGCCGGTGTGCCAGGGCCACGATATCCCTTTCGGACAGGCTCGTAACCCTGGCAGGATGTACCTACATATGAAATGGTTAACATTTGAAAACATACGATTTTTTTTCTCAACCCTCTATTAGGGGGGACTAACCCCCCAATATATTTATGAATGCGGCGGCCCTAGTGTTTCACAGAATTCGGAACACGTAAAAAAAATACTGAGAAGTAAAAAAAAACAATTTATAATTTAAAAAAAAATGTAATTTATTTGAACATCTACTTAATATAGTTTTTGTGTTAAAGTTCATAAATCAAGAATAATCATGAGTGACCATCACCATCCTGTACTATATTTAAACAGGAATATAATCATAGTTTAGCATAATTAATGCTTTGTACCATTAACAATACCAATCACTTGCCAGGTTGAATATTAAGATTGTTGTACTTATGTATTTACCTACATTATTTTATACATGTATTTAATATTATGATGTTACACAGCAACAGCATCACAATAAAATAAAAAACTTCAACTTATTTCACTTTTAAATGCCCCAATAAAAATAAAATATTAATGTTACAAAATTATTTGCTCCCAATTATTTCATAATTCAGGTTGTTTTCAATAAGGTGTTGGATAATTTTGGTGTCTTTGAAAACTGCGCCTGGAGTTAAAACCCCACCAGCCCTAGGCAAGTTTTCTCTCTCCTTAAGGATGGTGAGTGCTGACATTAGAAGTGCAACCACTGTGGCACCATATCCTGGGTTTGTTCCAGACACCTTAGCAACAACAGTCTTATTTGGCTTTGTGTTCTCCACATCAGCTCCACTCTCCCATCCCTTCCCAACAAGTTCAAATGTGAAGTGGGTATTATTCATCACATTGTCGGTTGGACCCTCCCTTGTCACCATGCCCAAAGAACAAACCTTCGGATACTTGAGCAAAATATTTCTTGTAAATGCGATTTTTGTCATGATGAAAAGTAAAACTGCACCAAAGATGGAGAAGATTGATTGTGCCAGGCTTCCAGATTTGAAATATGCTTTGAACTGGATTGGACGCTGCTGTTCCTTGTGGTATAAGTAGCGCTGGGTGCGATAGACCACCGATTCATCAGCCCCAAGAAACGGAAGATACCATTTGTTATCTTTCTTTTGTAGTTTTTGTCGCTCCAGCTTAGGCTTCAAGCGTGGTAAAGGCTCTGGGTACAGCTTCTTTCTTAGAGCTGGAAGCTCATTATGGTGAGCAATGCCATAGATAAGTGACTCCCAAGTGCCATAGTTGATGAGGCCTCGCTCCCGCGACTCTTCTGCAATCTCCGGTGGTATATATGTCTTAAGGTAGGACTCCACTGAGTTGAGTGTGCCTGCAAAATGTTGTTTCAAGAAAATGACGCCCATGTCACACGGGATGCTGTCCCAACCACACGCGCTAATGACGAAAACTCCGGCATCGCGCGCTTGCTCATCATACCGGAGCTGCATTAACTCCATAAACTGCGGTTCACCACTGACATCCACGTAATTAGTGTTGTTCTCCACCGCCGCTTTAACTACAGGCTCTCCGTACATACGATAAGGGCCGCAGCAGTTTACAATCATTTTTGTTTGAGCGCACATATCTTTAAGAGCCTTCTCGTCATCTATGTCTGCTACTATGATCTTCACCCTGGAGAGATTTTCCCCTGTTTTTTCAAAGACTTCCGTCATCAAGGCACCAAGTTTCGTCTCGGAGCGACCAGCTACTCCCCAAGATCCAAGTTCATACTTCTTAGCGAACTTTACCATATGAATCACAGCCTGCTTGCCTGTGAAGCCAGTGGCGCCAAATATCACCAGGTCTAAACGCGACATTTTAAATGGAAACCTCTTACTTTAGCACTTGGTAGTAGGTAGGTACCAGCTTCTATCTTGCACTGATTAGGACTACACGGGTAGCGGTACAAAAATGTAATTTCGTATTTATCGCGCTACGTGTCTGTCATTAGTGTCATTGGCAATGACAAATCGGAACTACGGTGGTACGGTGCGTTCCGAGTTGCGCTGTAAACGATTTGAGCGCGCTTACATCGTACCGAATTAGCGTGAGTGCGAAAACGATGTCGCGCGAATCGTCATAGATGACGTCATGTCATGCGCCATCTTGGGATAACGCCGACCATGTCCTAAATTAATAACACCGTCAGCGCTGTCAAAAATGACAGTTGTGCCGTTTTGTTTTCAGTTGCATCCTAACTAATTAGCGTGGCATTTTTTTAATTGTTTCTGGCTACAGTCGCCATCTAACCAAAGAAGAAGAAGGGTACAAATTTGTGTGTGTGTGTGTGTGTGTGGTGTATACACAAAGAAAAATTGAACCATCACGGGACGTCTGGCAGATGTGAAACATTGCACTACACACACTACTACATATAGACTGTATAGTGGCCGATCGCCAAGCGGCATGCGTCGCCCCGCCAGCAATGGGTTTCACGTGCGCATAAAGATGTTTCACATTGAATCAATAATGTAATCCAACCGTGAGCGCGTTCACGAGCGTTCCGAATTGTTGACAGCTCTCAGCTGTCATAATCGTGTTATCTAAATCGGAACTGAAATTATTGATGTGATCGCTGCAAGCGATTATGGTCTAATTCGGAATGCAACCCTAGTTGGTTGGTGTGATAGGAAATGAATCACACGAACACACACGAAGCATGTAGGTACCGAACAAAGTTCTTTTCGTATTTGAATATTGAGGTTGGGCTCATAAAATAATCTGACCACATCATGACATTCAGATTCTAGAAGGATTTTTTAAGATAGTACATTTGAAATACTGTATTTATGTACGTACCTAATCACAAATCATTCTTATTTTTTATCTTACACATAAAATTATATTTGTATCATCTTTAAAGGCTTCTACAAACTTGAAACTGCGCGGGCGCGACAAGGGTCGCGCTGCCTGTCGCGCCCGCGATATCGCACCAGTTTGCAGAAGCCTTGATTGATTCCGTATTTTGTTTTCTATCCTCAGTACAAACAACTAGGTATATACCATAATAATATTAGGTATATATTTATATTTGCCTACTTGTTGGTACTGAATTGGGATTATCTTTTAAATAAAATTCTCGTGTCACAATGTTAGTTACCATACTCCTCCGAAACGGCTTGACCGATTTTTATGAAATTTTATGTATATGTATTTTCAGTAGGTCTGAGAATCGGCTAAGTCTATCTATTTTTTATACTCCTAAGATCGAAACTTACGCGGGTGAAACCGCGGGGCGCAGCTAATAATCTATAAAACTATGAATTTATTGCAAACAAAATATTTTGTAGACGCATACTTAAATAAAATGATAAAAAAATTAAGTAACTGTCTTCTAGAGAGACCAAAACATTATCTTGTATTTACCAAAACATTATATAGGTGCTACCTCGTTCTATTGATGCCTTGCCAAGCCAAGATCTATCATCATAATGACAGCAGCAGCTGACTGTTCGATTCCCCATCAAACAGTTAATAAAATGATGTTCCACGGATGGAACATCATCCTCTTGTAAGTTCCTTTACACAGATTACTAATATGTAGTAAGCTATATATGAGTCATGGTCGATTCGCTTGAACCCAATGTGGCTGCCCAACAGGCTTGACATGCTTATGTTGTTGCCTTAACCTGAAAATATGATTAAAAATACATTTATTACATGACATGACACAACTGGCGGAAATGTGTAGGTACTTTAAGATCACCACGCCCAAATCCTTCGGGGATCGCTGGCGTGATGATAAGATTTTACATGACGTACAACTCCTTCCATCTTTCGTCTTGTCAGCACCCTAATTGCGTAACACAGTTTGAATAGGAATGATTTAGAAGTATATTGCTAATCCATTGCTTCATAAGTTAGAAAACTTTGTCTGCTCAACAACGTACTCGTAACTAACGCAATGAATGTTCTTGAACTCTCAAATTGAAACCGATTCCTACTGATAGTGTGTTACGCAATTAGCCTACAGTTTTGACGGTTCTGTCTAATATTCTGTCTAATTAATTGTGCCATTTTCTTTCAAATACTTTACCTACATACAATAAAATTAAATAATTCACGCAATTCAGCAGTGCTACAATTAAAGCACCTCATCATCATTATCATCATCATCTGCCTAGCCTTTTCCAATTTATGTTGGGATCTGCTTCTTCCCCATGCCCCTAGTTGCCGCGGGAGACGCCCCGGGCGTCGGGAGTCGGAGGCCGATTCCCGGCCACCGTAGGCGCGGGCTTGCGGACGGAGAGCGATGGGTAGCTCGCCGTCCGATAAGGACCAGGGCTCGGGACGACGGCGCGATGTGTTCCACGCGCGCCTCAAAGAGATGTCAGCACCAACTGACGGGGTCCGTCAGGACCAATGCCTGCCAGGGTTGCGAGTTTGTCCGAAAGGGATATCGTGGCCCTGGCACACAGGCAAATGAAGGAACACGGGTGGGTTTTAGTCAGTAAAAGTCTGACGCGCCCTCCCGTTCCACCCAGAGCTGGAGAAGTTATTTGATAATTTCCCACCCAAAAAAAAAAAGGGCTAACGCCTGCCTTGACACGATATGTCTGCGAATCCGCTGCACAGCAGCGCCACAATTAAAGCACCTCATCATCATCTGCCTAGCCTTTTCCAAACTATGTTGGGGTCTGCTTCTAATCCGAGTCCTCCTCTGTACATTTTGTGTGCTTAAAGTGTTCAATAAATAAATAATCTAACCGGATGCAAATGAATACCAGTATTTTACTTAAAGCCACGGCCTATCTGACCTCCACAACTGGGTAATACGATACCGCTTGGTAAGACTGGTTGCCAGACTTTCGGGCTTCTGACGACCTGTAACAACTGTCAAAGATCCAGACGAAGATGCACCTCATCATAAACAGAATCCTGTATGCACAGCAATAGTAATCGTGTCTAGATGATGACGCCAAAAGTCTGTTATCCTCGGTGTGATGGAAACTGCCGTCATTTGTTGCGATTGTGGCTACTCCGAGGTTTACATGGCTGCGGGTTGTTGAAGAGCTGCGGTCTGGTAACTTGGGTCCATATTTTTACGCGCGATAGGGTTATAATCTCTTGGTTACGACAAAACGGACAAATAAACTTATTGTTTGATTGCTATGCGGGCGGACACGTACCTACGGGTTTCACCACTTTGCCGATAAGGGTTTTGATGGTGTGAGAAATCAGAAGGGTCGGCAAATGAAATGAAAGAGCGTGATGCTAGTTGAAGGTTTACTGGACAACTAGTATCGTATAGAGCGATAACATACTAGCGAATTGCGAGCGTCCTCAAAGCTGAGCGGGCGCACAACGAATAGGTTACGAGCGCGCAACGAACACGCCGCGGCTGCGCAGCGATTTCGTTGCGGACGTGCAACAAGATGGCCGTGAATACTGTCTCCACAGAGTACATTGTATATAGGACTGTCTCGTACAAACGCCAGCCCGGCCGCCCCGCCCGCCTCACTTTCTTCTTCTTCACATCCGCGACGTCCTCGCTGCGCAGCCGCGACGCATGCGCTGCGCGTCCGCTCCGCCCCGCAGCCGCTTCCAAACCGCTCGTATGATAAGGCCCTTAGAGTTAACTTACAAGCTACGTAATACATTGCCAAAGACTAAAGATATTTAATATAATACCTAAGCGCTACAACATCAATGACTACTGATATCATTTTTTACGTCACACGTCACAGACGGCAAAAATTTCCGATTTTGTTGAAATTTCGCAATAGTTGTACTTTTTGGGTTTCGCTAGAAAACGAAAAACAAATAGGACCGTCTGTGGCGTATACCTACGCTACATACGGCCCATTATTTTTGGTAGAAGCTAAAAAGATGCACAAATACATCAAAGAATTGTACCTAAATAAAATCCTTATTTTTTTTTTGGGTGGGAAATTATCAAATAACTTCTCCCGCTCTGGGCGGAGCGGAAGGGCGTGTCAAACTTTTACTGACTAAAACCCACCCGTGTTCCTTCAGATGCTTGTGTGCCAAGGCCACGATATCCCTTTCGGACAAACTCGCAACCCTAGCGACATTGGCACTATCCGACCCCGTCAGTTGGTAGGTACTGACAACTCTTTGAGGCGCGCGTCGAACACAACGAGTGTGCTAGCCATCGCTCACCGTCTGCAAGCCCGCGCCTACGGTGGCCGGGAATCAGCCTGTGACTCCCGACGCCCGGCGAATCCCGCGGGCGGTGACTAGGTGGCGAAGGCGCGAACCTTCCTCTCCCTCACGCGTTCTGCCTCCTCCTTCGCGAGCATTACTGCTTCGCAGAAGAAGGTGACGGCCTCCTATGCACTCTCGCTCCGAACTATGGCCTGAACCAGGGCCAGACGCGAGAAATCGCCGCCGCCGATCGCCTCCATGAGGACATGGTGGTGCTCCGTCCAAGCCGGGCAGACCTCCAGCGTATGCTCCACTGTGTCTTCCGGGCGATCCAAACAGTGGTGACACTCGGGCGTTTCCTCCCGCTTTATCCTGAACAGGAACCTCCCGAAACAACCGTGTCCGGTGAGTACACACGGTTACATAACAAGCTATACATTTCCAGTATACGCTGACCTCATTTTACGGAAATCCTACACAATGTGAGATCAGCTCATACTGGAAATGTATAGCTTCATGTGTAGCCGTGTGTACCTGTGTCTGGCGGAAGGTGAGGACGCCGTGGCGCCCCTCTAGCCACTCCTCAAAGAGGGGACTTATCGCCACAATTGTGGCGTGCCCAACCTAAATGAAACTCTACGAATTCTAAATATTAACACGATAGCGCGCACCAAACGGCCACAATATTGAAATGAAAATGGTAAAAAATTAACCTAAATACGCAGAACCCAGAAAAAATATATTTTTGTGTGATTCTTCTTTCCTAAACAATTGTACTCATGTCACACCTCAAAGTAACGTAATTTTATTACAGAAACATACCATACTGAGAAAAGAGCAAATTAAAATTATACTCTCCATCACCGACCAAAATTAAAGACGATATAGTTTGCCCGTACCCTGATAAGATTACACTTTATAGATTTATTTAGTTATTCAGCATTATAATAATATTTACGTAAATGGGCCGTTCCGTGAAAAATTGTACCGTTACTAAGTGGGACAAAAAACACAATAAAAAAAAAGAAGGTTTTTTTCGATTCGATGCAGGATTTATCAGAGTTTCAGAAAACTATATAATATTTATCTAAATTTAATATAGCTTGGAAAAATCGGAGTTTCAAACATGATCCATGACGAGAAATGTCCATTTAGTAACGATCACAAACGTAATATTTTATCACAATATGAGCCATCTATTACAATTTTTTAACAATTTTTAGTCCAAATAATTATTTATTATACTAAAATCAATTTCGTTTACCCCATCTGCAATATATTTCTACCTTTAAATCACGTATTACAATATTTTCGTCACGTTTTAGGTCAGCCCGACTACTTTATAGTTAATTATCACCTTAAAAATTAATCGAAACTATTTTAAACGAAAATGTGCATGACATTTTACTATATTTCATCCCAAATATACCATTACTAGTAATAAATTCCACTTTACAGACGATAACGTGGCGTAAATATTTGTGACAGTGACATAATGGGAAATGTCATCGTGACTAAATGGAAACTCAGGCGGTGTTCATATTAAACTTTTAATATTCAAAAAATATTTAATAAAACAACAAGTTTTTTCACATACAATTATTTGTGGCAAAACTTGATTGTAAAAGTAAAGTATTTTGTTTTTAGTAAATAAACAAAACATTTTACTTATTCAATCAAATTTTGCTGTATGAAATTGTTCATACACAATCCTTACCTATACATATATCTACAATAATGAAACCCAATCTGCTTCGTAAATAAAACGAAAGTTAACGTTAAGTAAGATAGTCAAACGGTAGACCTTCTACTATAATTATATAATTTTACAAAAACACGTAACTCCATCTTAGTTGCAGTCGGTAAAAAAGATACCACGTAAACTTAGCCTTATGTGTCCATTTCGTCACAAAATTTGTTCCACTAATATGTCACGACACTAAACGGACGTAATGAACCCCGTTTTAATGACGACATTACTCAATATTCTTTGTTATTTTTGAGTGAATCATTATTTCGTTACATGTATCCGCAGATACGTTACTATATTTTGAAAATGAAAGAATGTTTTAAGAACTTACCGGTATCACGTTATAACTGACGATAGTGGACTTCTTAACTGCGACATGAGCGGCGTCACGCCTTTGGGCACCAACCAACGCTTCACGACTGACCAATGGGTAAAAAGAAATGGCTGATCTACCATAATATTGTTCCCATGAAAATAAAATAACTTCTTTTAGTAGTTTTATACTATTGAAAGCAATTAAAACAGCAGGACTAAAGTGGACAGTCCACCTTGGTGCTAATTTGATTATCATTTATTTCAAGAATTTTATTGTAATACAATAAGAATTGTATAACAAATTAATGTTATAATTAAAATAAAAACAGTATTCTTAAAAGCTCCCAAAAAAATGATGAAGATTGTCATAAAAACCATGAACTCCGGTTAGAGTTAGCGACAGGCGGTTTGACACGTTAAAAATTACCCTTTCTTCCTTATTTTTATTTTTAATCAGTTAAATTAGCAACAATTGACTCCGTGATATACCGGTTAATTTTTAAAGCTAATGAACTATATTGTATGTACAAAAAATGCACTCAATAGAGAATAAGATGGTCTTTGGTGGATACAGGCAGGCTGGCCCTTGAATGGACGTTCAAAGTAAATTTGGATGCGCTTGGAAACCCATCTTCAAGCGCTTCCTTATGTAATTCAGCGATTCTAAACTATAGGTACATTATAGTTTAGAATTCTAAATACTAGTGCTCCCGCTAGTGCAACCTCACCCTTATTATTTTGTGACTGCCACTACTGTCAGTGCAATGTCAACAATTCAGCATGTCACTGTCATTTGAATTAGATTAATTTGTCATTGTCAGTCTGTTGTCAAAAAGCTATTCAATTTGAAATTTTTCCTAAATGTTTTGTAATACATTTGCGTAACACACAAAATAACTACGTTGGTTTTCTAATAATGTAACAGAATAAATATAGCAAAAAAAACAATACAATGTTCTTTAGAAATGTTTGGTGTGCGGCCGAGATGACGAATAATTGGTACGAAAAATTTATAATTACAGGTTTCATTTGGTGATAGATTGAAGTTTAATTATGTTTTTTGTACATTGTAGTAGACCGTTGCTCCTCCAGCAAGGCCGTGATTGCCCCGGCAATGTGCGGTTGGTGGTCCGCAACTCTATTCACAACAACAGTCGGCGAGGCGGTCGGCGGACGGTCCTCGAGCCCGACCCATTATCACAAATACAAATAGAATCTGGACCACTTTATGCTAGGGCGCTGTGGAAACCCTTCTTTTTTACAGTTGGGGTGAGAATTATACATATCATAAGCAAAATATAATTATTTTAATATATCTGTAAAAATATTATTGATATTGATGAGAGCTAAATTAATATGACGACAGTACAAGCATTTAAACTGACTAGGCAATTCTTCGCCAATATTGAATACAGTACCGCCCCTAAGACGACCCACTGACCCAGTAGCTACATTTGCAAAAGATAAATTCAATAAAACTAATATGAATGACTATTTATGAATCCTCTAGAAATACTTGTTATCACTTCTAGGTATCTGCAATAAGTCTAACAGGCTGCGTAATTTGGGAATATGAGACTATACGTGCACATGCCTCAACATTTCTCAACAAACCAAGCACTTGGTTGAATGCTCAGCAAAGAAAATTCAAGACTCATCTTGTATGTATGAAACTTTGAAATGGTGTTAGAAACAACAGTTTGATGCCAAATACAAAATCACCATGTCTTTAACAAAATTAATTGAATGTTTATGCAGTTTAGTTGCCAAACTAATTAGATATTGAATTATGTTTTAGCAAAAAGCAGAGCTAGGACCACTAACCAAGTGGTGGAGGTCACTAAAAGATAGTGAGAAAGTTTTTTATCCAATATTGGCCGCTAATGTATTGGTGTTTGGTGCCTGGCGGGTGAGGGCTCTGCAGCCCTATATGATCAAATACTTCTGTTCAAACCCATCAGGAAGTATGTTTTCATTTAATTAAAGCAATGAATGAGGTGATGCATATTTATTTGTGAATAATTAAAGTCAATAATTGTTTTTTTTTTTTTTTCATATTCAGGTTCAAGATGTCTTCCAATGTTGTTGTCTACATTCAGCCATTACTCACCAATGCACTTGGCTGCAAATATGTATGTTCTATATAGCTTCATGCCAGGTGAGTTATCTACTTTTTAACCAAATTCAAAAAATGTGGAGGTTCATATGTTCGTCTGTATGTATATATATATGAATTTTACGTAACCCACTTCCAAAAAAAAACACTACCATGTGAAAAATTTATACTTATTAATTTCGGAAGTTGGCGGCAAAAAACTAAAATAAAACTTTTTACAAAAAAAAATAACCGTCATCCAAAAAAACACTACAAAATGAAAAATAACTTTAATTTCGGAAGTCGGTATCTTTGGATCTGTATTTTAGATTTCTGCCACCGACTTCCGAAATTAAAGTTATTTTTCACTTTGTAGTGTTTTTTTGGAAGTCGGTTATTTTTTTTTGTAATAAGTTTTTTATTTTTCACTTTTTAGTGGGTCATGTTTTTAATTTATCTAAGTTACAATAGCCTAATGTTAACTGCTCATCACCTTTTACAAAATATTGCTTTTCCCGATGCTGAGATGAGAAGAAAGAAAGAAAGAAAATACGTTTATGTGCGGTAAACATGACGCAAAAAAGAACATAAACACAAAAATAAGAAATGGTTGGG
The DNA here is from genome assembly GCA_948098905.1 of Tiliacea aurago. NCBI lineage: Eukaryota > Metazoa > Arthropoda > Insecta > Lepidoptera > Noctuidae > Tiliacea > Tiliacea aurago. Next base: position 13,302,445 of record OX402578.1, on the reverse strand, counting down.
GGAATCATGCGTCACATCCACGCAAAACGGCCCAACTACCCAAACCCAAAACATGAACTCATTCATGGGTTCATTATATGCTTTAAAAGAAAGAATAACTTGTATTTGGACACAGTTCACAAAATACAAATAAAATAAAAAAGTGAAAATAATAGTGTGTGCCTCACGGATGCGCCAAAAAGGTTTTTTCCAGACAGATGCTGTCTGACGCTGATTTTCTAATGAACCTGTAAGGATAAGTGACGGGGAGTACAAACAGTTTCAAGTGTTTCAACATACCTAATACATAACTTTTACACAACTGCCCAAAAAGGAGTGTAATGTGTTTAGGGTTCATATATGTATGTATGTATCTATGTGAGTTTTTTGTGCCACCATAATTTTTAAATGCCTGAACAGATTTAGATGTATGGGGTATCGTTAGAATCCTTACATCATTCCGAGTGACTGCTATATTTTTTTGAATTGTCACTGCGATCAGGGGATTCTGTAGAACACTTTTTAATCTAAGAGGTCTGCCGACTGCAATGCCAATTTTATTTATCTGTTTAGTCAGTGAGTTAATAATAATAAATCCATTTATTTTCAGGCAAAATAAGCCTATATATACCTAAGCTAATTTTTAGGGTTCCGTACCTCAAAAGTAAATCAAAACCCCCGGGGGTACTTCCCGTTGACCTAGAATCTTCAAATTTGGCAAGAAGCAATGTCTCGCTGCACAAGTATAGGAAAAAGTCCGAAAATCGTTAATTAGAAAAAAAAAATGTAATGCACCACAAAATGGTTTACGCGACAAAGATAATACTAAGGCGACGATAACGGACTTTTAATGATTTTATACTGAAGATCACGTCTAAACGGGTAGTGTTAATGATTTGAAAAAAATATATGTTAAATTAGTATTTTCTCAATAACTTAATATGTGTGTGTATTTTAGATTATGTTTATATTACATAAGTGAAATTAATTTTTAAAGTTATGTCTAACGCGGATGAAATACCGAGAATGGCGCAAAATCTACCAAACGTATTTTTCTGAAACCTTCACCGATTTAAAGATAATTCGATTATCGATCTTTTATTACACGCGTTTTATTAAAATATGTTTTGGTTTGTTTATAGTAAATTAATAATTTGGCAAATTGGGGAAAGTGCTCCTTGATGCGCGAGTCCTATTACTGGCTGAACGTACGACGCGTTGTGTGAGCTCAGTACAGAAAACGCAAGCTAACCACTCAAGGCCACTGGCATATATCTCCTTAATAGACATATTTTTTTCTCCAGCTGCAGTAGCTGCATTAGGAAAGGAACAATTCGTAGCCATGTACTTGAGTGCTGGTGTAATTAGCAGCTTTGCCAGCTTTCTGTACAAGGTTCTACTAAACCAGCCTGGTCTTAGTCTTGGTGCAGTAAGTATACATTCAATATAAAAAAGTACAGTTCACTAAGTAGAAACAATCCACTACTACAATCAGATCGTCATCGATAAAAATATAATATAGTTCATATGCAACGCGACGGTCATAAACACTGATTGTGGCACTTGATTTAATCACCGTTATCGGTACCCCTAACCCTAGTCTGAGCCCCCGAGTTAGGTACCGTCCCATCAGTCTCCCCAATGTTCTCTCTACTAAAGGCTTATTTTATAATCGTCTCAGACTATGCCGAAGCATAAAACCGCATCTCCAACGACCAGTGAAGTTTTAGAACACTCTTACATCCAACAAGTCCACTGCATCGTAGAGCACTTTCAGTATATGTGATGACAGGCGTGTTATTCTTCGACATAGCCGAAGCATTCTATAAAGTCTGGCACAGCGGCTTATTATTTAAAAGCTTTACCAACTCGGAGTGCACGACCGTCTCGTGCCCATCTCAAGAGATTTTTGTCCTATCGCATCGAGGGTTCATTTTCCTCCCCTCACCCCCGGGCCATCTCCCCGCATCATCACGCTGATCACCAGTGACATTCCCAAGAGTCAAAAGGCTGTTGGCTTTATTCGCCGATGACAGGGTCATTTACTATACTGGTAGTTATATCGTCCTCACATTTAGTTATCGAGATTTTTGTCCAATCGTATCTTATCGCATCGAGGGTTAATTTTCCTTCCCGCACCCCCAGGCTATCTCTCCTCATCTTCACGCTGTTCACCAGTGGCATTCCCAAGAGTCAAAAGGCTCAGTTGGCTTTATTCGCCGATGACAGGGTCATTTACTATACTGGTTGTTATATCGTCCTCACATTTAGTTATAAATTCAAAACTAAAGATGTAACAATATTTTTGTAAGTAAAATTATAATTTAAAAGAGTGCCCGTTCTTCTCCATATGTACCTATTACGCTTTGGAATGGGCAACTAGATTTCTAACTGACCGACTCCTTGACAATTCAAAAGTCCCTGTAAATGGTTTAATTGAAACAATTGCTTTGAGTTTGAGTTCGCTGTCAGGATCTCTCTATCACTCGCACTCTTCGTCGAACCTCCGCAAACGTCGTGGGCGCATGGTTCCGAAAAGAGTCGACAGATGACAGATAAAACTTAATTTCCGGTATAGTTGGAAATCAAGTATTATGATATCTCATAATATCCTTTAGTCTGTGTGGTGCCGGACGTAAACAATAGCACCCCCCCCCCCCCCCCCATTTCTTCTCGTGGGTGTCGTAAAGGCGACTAAGGGACTTACTAGAGAATGGGCAGCAGCGTTTTCTATGCATTTTAACACCATACTGCGATCGCCAACTCGCCTGCCATGCGTCGCGATTATGGAAAACCCCCCCTGGGGCAGGCCTATGTCCAGCAGTGGACGTCTATCGGCTGAAATGATGAATATCCTATACTTAATAAAATTAATGATCCTCTTTTCTTTCTTTCAGTCGGGTGCAATAATGTCCGTTTTGGCCTACGTGTGTGTTCAATATCCTGACACCAGGCTAAGCATAATCTTTTTGCCTATGTACACATTCGCTGCTGGCACGGTAAACACACAACACTTTACTTTGATGGTATGGCTAGCTTAATTTTCATAAGGATACCTAGATAAATATTTTGATGTTTATGTTGCAGGCTATAAAGGTCATAATGAGCGTTGACTTAGCTGGCGTAGTATTCGGATGGAAATTCTTTGACCACGCGGCGCATCTTGGTGGTGCATTATTTGGAATGTGAGTATAAAAAAACTAACATGTCCATTTAAGATAATTGCTAAGCTACGTACCTGTTAGTTAATAACACTGAAATATTGTTTAAGACAGTGTGTGTACAAGAATTTTAAAACGACGTAAGGTGAGACGGCGGTAACACATACAAGTTTTAGAAGGTAGGTTAAATTACAGCTCGGATTAAAAAAAATAGCGGCACTAGAAATCTTATTAGAAGAAAGAGTATGTCAAGTACATCTGTATAGTAACGCTGCTGTAAATATGGCATATCGAGTTTAAGGAAAATATCCACTTTGTACAGACAACCGCACATCAGTGGTAACTCTTGCACTACGAAAACCGCCCTTACTGCTACGACATAGCACTGTCACTGTCAAAGTCAAATTGTTACTACTGATGTTGATATCCTCTTCTGAACCAGCCTATTTGGCGCGAAAATGGGTGTGCGCCACGAACGAACTGAATCAGTCGGACTGAATCAGACCGATTGGCGAATCCCGCATAATTGAAATCGGCCTTATTAAGGCCGCTCGGCGAAAGAGAGGATATCTTAGACATTGACAGGATAGTCGACACCGGCTTTGCTTGCCATACAACAAAAATAGAATAGATGTGATACCTGCATGACAGGCTTTTGCTAAAGGCACTACACCGTCGAAACGCGTATGAAACACGGTGATACACCATACGGAACTCATTTTGACGTTCGCAAACGGCGCGCGGCGTGGCGCGCGGGTGCCCCATTTCAAAACCTAGTAAGGGACAGTTTTATAAAAATCTTTTTATTGCGTAATCTTGCTAACTGCTTTATGCAATACAACGCTTACGCAAACAAAAAATGCTTCTTTAAATAATACTAAGATGTAAAATGAAAGACTGTCATATGTGCCCACAATAAAGATATTTTGAATTTGTTAAGACTTTAGAAGATTTAAGAATTATGAAACTTATTGTTGGAACCGCTTAGAGCTGACATATTTTTCAAATAGCCAAATTATTATTATAAATACAAAGCTGTCATTTCAAACCATTCTCTTTTAGTGTAACATGCTACATAAATCATTTTGATCTGTAACTACTTTATGATACTTCAGGTGCTTTAAGCAGAATAGCCTGATTCTATTTTACCATCGCGATGGTTGTTAATACATTTAGCTGTACAATAACGGCCGAACCCAATAACTTATTTTCAGTGAAAGACAGATCGCTATTGATGAGACAGTATAATTATATGTATCCTCGGATGGCGTCTCACAATCATTGATAAAGGCTATCAATCTAACGAAAGAAATAACTAGGTTTCTCTACTTCGCCCTCCCGTGCGTTCCGTTACAACCAACATCACTTCAACATGTGTAATTAGTCTTTTAATAAAACTTCTTTAAATAAAACTTTCTTACTTCTAAATAAGTTACTGGATTAAGATATAATTCTGTAGAGCCATATTTGTTATGGCCGCGAATCAAAATACAACCTGTTACTGACCTGGGAGCCTAAAATGGACGCTTTGGCAGAATCATGCATGCAATTCATCTATCCCGCAATTCATCTGTTTGACAGTTTCTATTTGACATTAGACTTCACTATATTAATTCTTAATTTGTGGACCATTTTACGAAAGTCCATAAACAACTGTTAAACAGATGAATTGCGGGATATGAATTGTACGCAGATCATATTATGATTCTGCCAAAGCTTCCATTTTAGGCCCCCTGCAAATTGCAAAAACCGTAATAAAATTTGAATTTCGCGGGCTACCTTAGCGCATCCCTCAATTAATGTTGGTTTTTTTTTTACTTAAATTCATGTTGGCATGGTGCTTGCTCGGGGGGGGGGTTAAATTTCTGTTATTTTTTGCCTAGGGTGCACCGTTTTCGAGATGTTTGAATTTCAATTTATTTTTATTACTTTAAATAGGAAAAAACCATCTATGATCAATTGATCATTATTGCATGTACTAAAGAGTTCATTTTAGCTTGGCTACTTTACGTTTATCCCTGCAATTCGGGGAATAGACCAATCTGCCATCTGTAGTACTGTCCTGTCACACAAATCGTATATTGGGACGCTTACTTTGGCATTTTCATACAAATAGCTGTTGTAGGCGATACACCATCCCATCAGTAGATAGTGGGCCAGTAAGATTCCATAATGTCTCATAGATTATTGGGACCGTAAAACCATCGATAGATATATTTTTATATTTTCAGTAGGCCAAAACTGGTGATATATAGGTTATTGGGTTCGGCCGTAAAACAACACCAAGTGACGCTTGAATCAATTAACCTGAAGTGATTTGAGGGAATTTTGTATCAAGCGACATTTATTTCTGGTAACAGCTTTAAAAAAAATGAAAATTAGACTAAATTGTGGGGATTTTGTAAAGGAAAACAACATAGACCACTTTTTTGTAAAAATATTGATACTTACTTTTTTTCCTAAAAATGAAACTGCAATGCTCTCCTGTAAAGTTCCAAAAATGACGCTTAATACAAATAGCCCGTGAACACTCGATATAGTGCGTGCTAACTCGTACTAATTTATATAAGGGTGCCCCGCCCACTAGCGATTTTTTCGGCGATTTTCGTCAGAAAAAAAATAGCACCCTAAATGATTTTTTTCGCACGTTCTGTTACTTTATTGTCCGAGATAGTGGGTGGAAGCCTTAAAACTCGATGTGTCATACTAACGCCCGTAGAGTTCGTCTAATTTAAAACTGTAACACCTCCACTAAAATTTATATACAAAAATTTGAAATGTGTATACAAGAAGCAGTGGAGAGGCGTGCAGTTTTAAATTGGACGATCTCTACCTACCTATTGGACCAAAGTTATACCTTATCGTGTAGTGGTAATAAGCCACTATCCTACCTATGCACCTATCCTACGTTACGTATCTGTATCCTCAATGTCAATTTAATTTCCAGGGCTTGGTGTCACTGGGGTACCACCAGCATATGGGGGAATAGAGACAAATTCCTGCAGTATTACCATACTCTTAGGAAAAACGACACGGGAAGGTAGCAACTTGACGAACTAGCAAATACATAGTATAACAATTTTTGTTAAGAAAATTTAAAAAATATAACCTGACAAATAATATTTTGTTTGAAAAATTAAATTTTGTTTTTATTTAACAACTTTACTGTAAAAATTAAAACATATTATTAAAAATGCATTTCACAATATTGAAATGCATTTTTTATATGTCAATAATATAGTTTTAGTTAAGCCTTCAGTATTTTGGCGTGGAAATCGAAGTGTTCGCCGATGTAAGTGGAGATGTGGAAGTACGAGTGGTCATAACCCTCGCGTAAATTAAGTATGACTGGCACACCGACTGACCGGCACGCTTCCACCAAGTTTTCAGGAAGTAATTGCTTCTCCAAATAAAATTTGTCACTAGATCCCTGGAAAATTAAACAAAATATATTAAATTTTATTTTAGTAGGTAGTTTATCCCAAAGCATAGGTAAGACCTTAAAAAGGCCCAGCTTTGGGAAATCCCAAAGCTGGGCCTTTTTTAGCGTAAGGTGTGAAAAAAATAACTTGAATGTAGTATTTACTACATTCAAGTTATTTTTTTCACAGAAAAGGTTTTATTTGGCAAAATTATATACGTATTTTGTTTGGCTAAAGAGGAAAAAAAAGGATTAATGTCATGATGGGAGTACATAGCTGAATACGCAGCAGCCCGCGAAATTAAAATTTTCTTACGTTTATACAATTTGCAGGTCAGTGTCAAGTTGTATTTTGATCGGAGTATGATTCGCTACACCCATGCTATAAATCCTCTGTATAAGTTTCTGAAACAGCTTATCACCAGTGTCATAGTAACCATAATATCATCCAAACGAGTGGTATAATTTGTACTAAATTTCAATAAGCAATTCTTTTGCTTTTTCCATCCCTTCCTTACTCATCAAATAGCCACATTCTCACTACCGACTTCTTGGCGGGAAAGTGAAGCGTCATGTTCAGCAGTTTGTTTAATTTTCCAAAATTTGTGTTTATCCGAATATTAATGTGTAATAATGGTGGATTATTAACCATTAAGTGTTTGTGAACGTGCATTAGTGAAGGCAAATGAAACAAAACAGTGCAACTTCGCTTAAAGTTCTCTCAAGTCAAGAAGTCCGCGTGTGAGCTCTCAGTAAAGTGCCACATCTTTACTGAAACTCGAGGGGAGCGGGCGGGGATATCATCATCATGCATTCATTTCATCAATAATAACAAGTTTTCTAACTAAATAAAGACTTGGCCAAAAGGTCCCAGCAACCAGGCCATTAAAACATTATTTAAAAAAACTCACTACCCAATTCGTGATAACTTTATGAATTTCAAAAAAAGAACATTGCCATGCACGCGCGTTTCATTACCACAGCGCCGTAATTTAAACATAAAAATAATGAAGTGGTATATAAATATTCCGAGTACATCAGGATCTGCCAACATTGAACAAGGTGCAAATATTCAATTGCATTTTAATAATTGTTCGATCCAAAATGTAAATAATTATTACAATAATAATTCTATTATTACCTATACATAGTTTGTATTAGATACTCAGCAATTAAACTTTCCATAAATTTACATAGAGTTCTTAAAACACTGTAAAACTCCCTATGGGTTCAGAACCTTTTATAGAGGATTCATATCATGAATGAGTCTTGTATGCAACTGTACATAATTAGGTATTAAAACTCTCATGTGATAAACCCACATTCGTGTTACCCCTTATTATACAACAGTTGCATACTTAAAATATTTTCATTGTATTAATTTTTTAACTAATCTTACCTGGTCAAGAAGTAAAGTGAGCGGGGGTCCATCATATTTTTTGACTAACTCTGTCGTATCCCACTCAGCCCATTTGGATTTGTCTTCTCCCAAATACCCATTAAAGACCTTGATACCCCATGGGCATTGCATAGGGTTGCATATAGGTGCAAATGCACTTACTGATTTGTACAAACCAGGGTTTCTAAGGGTGGATACTAAAGCTCCATGACCCCCCATGCTGAAAAGTAATATTTATTTATTTATTTAGGATCTCTAACAAAAGATCTATATGTAATAATACAAAGGGATAAAAAATTGTTTGTTTGTACAAGTTTGTTTGTTTGTACAAGTTTGTTTGTTTGTATGTAGGGTGTAATCTTCGGAACTACTGATCCGAACTCGAAAATTATTTCAGTAATGGGAAGCTATACAGTATTGCCGAGTGTCATTGGATAGGATATTATTATTTTATGTTAAAACAAGGACGAAGTCGCGGGCAGATGCTATTATTGAATAATATGGCACGACAACGCATCAGGGTGCCTAAAATTGACGTTTTTCCAGAATCATAATATGATCTGCGTACAATTCATACATCTCGCAATTCATCTGTTCGACAGCTGCTATTTGACATTAGACTTCATTATAGCAATTCTTAATTTGTGGACCATTTTACTAAACTCCATACAAAACTGTCAAACATGAATTGCGGGGTATGAATTGTACGCAGATCATATTATAATTCTGCCAAAGCGTCCATTTTAGGCCCCCTGTTCATAAGAGTTATGTTGCGATGGCTGCCTTACACCAAGTGCGGTTTTGGAACTTTAATCCAACCTCCTTACAGTCCAGATTTGGCCCCTTCTGATTATTATTTATTCCCAAACATGAAATAGTTGGGATGAATTTATCACAAAAACGAACTTAACATTGTACTTAGTTGAAAGTCGATACCTTATACGTCACGGTCAATTCTCCCAACTGCAAATGTAAGTTGGCCGACTATTACTCGTTAATTTGTAAAGCCTACCTAGCTGTCATAGTTTTCCTTTTATTTTCGTTATAATTATATACTACTTTCGCATATCCAAAAACAACAATTTAGCAGACAGGGGGGGGGCTTGACTCTAACACAAATTAGCACTTTAAAGCTTAATATTACGGAAACGGCTCCCTGAATCGAAAAATGGTTTTCACAACCCTGCAATATTTTTAAACGGCCCTTCCAACGACAACCCACACTATGAGATAGACGAGAAAAAAAAAATATCATCCCCACTTTACATACAAGGAAGGTATAGCAGGCAGGGGGACGACGACTTACTCTAACACAAATTAGCACTTTGAAGCTTATTATTACGAAAACGGATCCAAAACCATTTTTCGATTCAGGGATCCGTTTCCGTAATAATAAGAGGGGATGATATTTTTATTTCTCGTCTATCCCATTATGGGATAGACCAGAAATAAAAATATCATCCCCACTTTACATACAGGGAAGGTACCCTATAAAAAAATATTTTTAACGATTTTATGTTAAGTAGGTACCACTTTGTCGGCGTGACTAATAAGTATACCCATGCCACATTACAGCTTTCTAGTACTAAGGGTGTCTGAGCTAAGCCGGGGACAGACAGACGGACATGGCGAAACTATAAAGGTTCCTTGTTGAATACGGAACCCTAAAAAGAGCTTCGTGGAAAGAAATTTACGGATAACGAAGAAGTGAAGTCGGCAAATTCTTTGAAGGCCTTGACAATTTTTTTTCCTAGGTACTAAGGTAGGTATAAGTACCTAGGAAAAAAAAATGGTCAAGGCCTTTTATATACCATATAACATCAATGTATTTACATAATTATTACGCTGTAGGGGTATGTATAGTTTACCTCATAATTACTTTACCACCATAAGGTTGAATGTCACTTCAAGGTCTATTTGTTGTGACAAATAGTTTCAACCATTTGTTATCAAATGTGGTAAAGCAATTACGAGGTTGACTCTACCTAAAAATAAATCGGTAGGTACCTCACATTGATATATTAAAAGGAGGAAGATAATGTTACGCGCTAACATCGCAATCAGTAAACCTGGGGGTCTACTCCGTACATAAATCCGAAGTATCGGCCGAATGTTCAGCCGATGCTTGACTACGGCTAAATATGGCTGAATACGGCGAAAGAAAAACGACAATCAAAGAGATAAGCCAAAGTCAAACATGTGACTTTAATTCGGGTAAGGATTCAAAGTCAAAAAGGGAAACTATGGAAGTTATAAAACGGCCGAACATTCGGCCGATACTTCGGATTAACGCTTCGGAGTAGACCCCCTGGGCTCGGCGCACGACTACATGCACCAAAACTCACACATCTGTGATCAGTGAGATCACAGTCGCAAACCTACAGTTACCGATAGACAAGAACAGAGAAGATATGACGCTGTCGTGCGAGCGAAATCGCGTTAAGGCTTCTTTATACCAGCGCGACGCGACACGGCACAAAGGCCCCGCGTGTCGCTGGACGAGCGGTGCCTTTGTGTCGTGTCGCGTCGTGCGACAAGTCGCCCCGGTATGTAGAAGCCTTTAGTTGCCGAATGTATGTAATATCTATCTCGCTCTCACAAACATGGCTAAGCAAACATTTTATATTATTATAACTTTTAAGTTTCAACAAATTAGCATTTTTAGCTGTTACGAGTGGTAAGTCAAACACTGTTTAGCTGCACAAGAAGTCATTTTGATGCGTATATCACAAAAAAAACTGTAATTATGGAGCTGTTTGATCAATGATAACCCTGCGCGACTGAGTGCCAACTACGGGTCATCACTTAGTTCAATAGGACCAGGCGCTGTTACTGTATTCCGTTGGTTTAGGTAGTTAAATAAAGGTAAACAAAAAAAACACGTGACAAGACAGCTGTGAAGTAACCAACTAAACGTAATACCTGTCACTTCAGTTGTCATGCTACTTCACAGTTAGGGTCTTCAATTTAGCAACATATTAATTCTTTGACGTTTTGTGTTAACTAAATACCAGTAAAATATATACATTACGCTATTATTTCACAATACCATAGCAGATTATTCAAGTCTTAAAATGCAGTTTGCCTAAAAACTATGCATGATTGAAATAAATTCAAATTGATTTAAATAAGAATATTTTATAGATTTACCTGTGTCCCATAATGCCAATCCTCTCAGCATCAACCACATTGCTAAATGCTTGCAGCACTAATTCATACAGTTCCTTATTAAGGTAACTGCCCATTCTGTAATTCTTTGACCATGGTTCTTTAGTGGCATCAAGGTAAAATCCAGCAGCTACTCCAAAGTCCCAGGAATCATCATCACCAGGGATCTTTACGCCTCTGGGAGATGTGTCTGGGCCCACAACAATGATTCCATGCTCTGCTGCATACCTGTAAAATATTACATAATATACATTTATATTTATCTCAAGCATGTCTTGACACAATTAAAGTCTTGTGTTCAAATATTTTATACCTAAACATAGTATTATTATTAAGAAAAAACAAGCATTATATAACTAATGATAATAATAAGCTTCATTATATTTTTGATAAGGACAAAGTTATGGTTGTAATTATCATACAGTTTATAATCAGGACAAGTTCAAAAAGCCACATAAACACATTTATTTTATATTTATATAATGGGTTGGCATAATGTTGTGTATTAAAATATTAGGTAAGTATTAATAAATGTACATAGGGAATCTAAAGTTAAGCATACAACATCTGAAGCGAGCCAGTTGCAATTAAATACGAAAAAGCAGGTGTGGCCCCTCTTGTTGTGTGCGTTTTTTCATACTAAATTAACGAAATTCCACTTCTTGTCCACAGTTGTACCAGGTCACTGTTGGGTGACACCACCTTGTATCATTATTGAATGCAAGCGATCATGTCAAACATTTTGCATACAAAACTACTAGATACTAGGAGGATTTTTGAAATGCATTGTGTTGTGAGGACCTTTATCTGTGTCAGCCTTAACTGTGATTATGTTTCACTTACCCTATATTAGATAAATAAGGGCCAAGAAAGGTGAAAACTACCCTAGGTGGAAACCAAGTATTCTAAATAACTTGAGACCTTGACCAACGTTTTTTAACTATGGTTAAACAAAGAAAAAGTTTATTATAAATTAATGACTTTATTGCCTTAATTTCCACATTATTTTGCAACATGTTTATGATGATTGGAGCTTTTGAATCCACAGCCACACTAGACAAAATACAAATAGGTAAAAGAAAAAAGAATACCTTTGGAACCCTGATTTAGTGATGAAATTCTGCTCACTGCAAGTCAGTCCAGAAAGGTAGAATATGACAGGTAACTTGACATCCCCACACTCCGCCTGGGGTGGCAGGTATACTGAGAAGTTCATCTTACATTTTAATTCAGAAGACTCATGGGAGTAAACCTTCTGATGACCCCCAAATATCTTATTTGATGAAACCAATGATAAACCTTCCATGGTGGTTTTCTAAAATAATAAAAATAGAATATTACACCTTTAAGGATGAGGGTGACAGAGGGGAATGTCAAAAATTATCAGATTTAAAAAAAATTGTACCTAACTTTACATGTGCATGACATAGACCAAATACATACTTATACTGACGAAATTTTACAAAAAAAAAATGATGATCCTTACTATAAGTTGACATTGTATTTTTTATTCTATGTACCTACATATCCTATATTGTAGAACAAAGTCTCCTTCGTGACTATCTGTGTAACAGGTTAGATCTTCGATACTACACAATGGATTGAGATAAGGTTTTCACCATCATTTAGAGCATTTATTCCGGAAGGACTAAGAATTTAATTAATATTTAATTAATATGCCCATAAATCTCAATTTTTTGACGACTTGGTGCCACACTCGTGCGAAGCAGGGGCGGGTATCCTAATAAAGTATAAATAAGTAATTGAAGTAGCAACTGAAAATGTCTTGAGGCATGATATGTTTTGTTACAGTCGTGCAACAAAGTGTGTGCAAATATTATTTTCTGTATCAAGAAATAAATATCTTTGTTGCTTAGGCAGACAATTAAAATACATAAGTATGAAAACTTAACTAAATTAAACCGAGACCATGACTTTTTAATCAACTAGTAAATTAACATTCGAAACATCATGTGAAAATCTCCGTCCCTAAGATGACCCCATAGAATACTTATATTTATGAGGACGACCCACTGACCAAAATCTTAACATGACGTAAGCCACGATCTGAGGCCACGATTAGGTGTTATCGACTGGACAAATTTTAGTAAAATAATTTATGATACCGGATATGTTTTGAGAAACTTTAACGAATAGTACATAAGTTTCTCTGGATTACCTGCTTTCTGACTGTCACGCAAAACGGAGGCAGTAAATTAACTGTACGGCCGAATGGGTCCAAAAGCGATTGCAAGTGCGTGAACACCGATAATCCCTTCCACACAGAACTACATCGACTAAATGGCATTTATTTCTCAAAGACAATAAATTTTACCCATTCTAGGTTATAGGTTAGTGACACTTGACACTGACGGTTACATCGTTACTGACAGCTGAGACTAAGGAAGGAAGGCTTGAAAAAAAAAACTTCTTAAACCCCTATATAAAGTCCATTTCACGAAAGAAGTCCCGCAGACGAGGCGCGACGTGGCGCTGCAGGCATTGCTAACTTGTATAATAATAATTAGTTCCAATTAATTCCGCGGGACTTCTTTCGTGAAATGGACTTTATATTGTACTCTGAGCTAAGGCTGCATTCCAAATTAAGACTATATTCGCTGTAATCGATTTTAGCGCGTTCCCTATTACAGTATAGCGCGCTAAAATCGATTACAGCGATTATGGTCTTAATTCGGAATGCAGCTAGACAGCGACATACAATTTGACCATCCAAATCAAGGGCACATTCCTAATTATATATGTTTCCACTCACAGCGCTCACAGCAATAATGACAGCTGAGAGCTGCCAACAATTATTAATATTTTATAGTGCTCTGTGCAACAATACGGCATGGTCTGCGTTATCGCAAGATGGTGTATGTCATGACGTCATTTACGGGACATCGTTATCGCGCTCACGCTAATTCGGAACAGGTGTTAGCACGCCCAAATTGATTACAGCGCCATTCGGAATGCGCCCTAATATTATAAATTTGAAATTAAAGTCGGGTCTGCAGCGCCATATTTGCGTGTTTTTAACAGTTAGAAACATGTACTACACGATTTGGGTGCGTGGCCTAAATCAAAATCATAAACATGTTTGCCGCGATGAACGGATAACATCACCCACGTTCGCCTGCGGGGGGGGGGGGGGCAGAGGGGGGGGGGGAATTCACTCATTTCGTGTTTACTGTTTAGTGCTCTCCAGACGACGACGCTTCGTAATACTTTGTTTTTTACACAACTTATTTAAGAAAGACCTGTGTTAAGGGATGCTACATCAATAGACTAAAATAAATATAAAAGGCAAAATGCCTTTTTGGAGATATCAAAAACGATAGGAATTACAAAAACCGGCCAACTGCGTATCGAACCACGCACAATGAAGGGTTCCGTAGTTGGGATGAACTTTCCAATTTAGTGAATCACTAGCGTTTATGTAAATTAAATGGCTTTTGCATAGCGCAACGATAGCGGCTGGTGTTTTCGTGTGAGTAATTTGTAATGTGTACGGTAAAAGCACGCTATGTTTGATGCGATAAGGTTTATAATTGATTGTGTAGTACGTTCTGATTTATTTCTTGCGAGTGTGTGCGCGACTTCGTATAGATTGCTTTTACTGAACTGCATGTGTAGTTGTGGCGAGTGCTAGGGGCAAACTGGAGACACCTGGTTCCGATACATTTTCAACTACCGGGGCATATCTCCTTCTTTCTTATATCTATGACCTAGGTATTAAGTAATTGTTATTATTCTACTTACGCAACTATTTGTTAGATAGGTAGGTAGGTACAATGTACTTACAGCCTTATTTATAAAAATCTCGCTAATGACTGATTAGCCACTGATTAGCTTAGTAATTGGTTAGCTCCTAATCAGTGATTAATTTTTCTTTATTTATAAACGCTAGTTAGCAAGTGATTAGTCGCGAAACGAAATAGAGGGGACAATATGCGTTCGGCACAGATTATAATCAAAATAGTCGACTAACAAAGCAGAGTATTATGAATAAAGTTGTCAAAACCACGATTTTTGTATCTGCTGAGACACTGATAGACAAAAGTCAAGAATTTCATTGGAAAATTTTAATTTGAATAAATTCATTTATTAAGTTTATTTCTATGTGTTTGCGATGGTAGCAATGAAAATAATAAGCTCCATTACATTGGAGCTCTAAAACGGAAGCAACTTGGACTGACACTAAGAAAGTTCTACTGAATAATTTGGTTGGAAGTTATACAATTACACCTGGAAAATAAAACACTCCTTACAAAGCTGTAATCAAGCCTTTAAGGACTATGGCATTCTGCTACGGGTAGCAGCATCACACTCTAACATAGAGATCATACAGCGATTTCAGTACAAACTTCTAAGGACAATAAAAATAAACAAAATATGTTGGAGTAAACAGGAAAAGGTATATATCTCTGAATTTATATCTACTTACTAATGTAAAGCTAAATTACTCTTTTAGAATATTATGTACTTATTTACTTGTGCCTATTTTATATTACTTCCTATTGCTTTTGCACCGGGGTTTCAATGTCTTTTTATAACAAATTAAACTTGTTTACAGGTACGAGTTGACTGCTGCTATGAAAGCCACTAGCACCTAGCACCACTACTATTCAACCTCGGCGAGGGAGGAGACCATTCTACGTAAAAAAGATGAGGAATGGGAGTGGCATGAGAAAAGAATTGCACCCATATCTTTGGAGGAAGAATATTGGAAATAAGAAAATAATGAATTTATAACAAAAATGTAGTTTTATTAAGTATTAAAATATATTGTTTTCTTTAAAATGTCTCTTGTTATTTGTGTGTGACTACCACAACATGGCACATGGGATAACACATTGGGTAATCACTATCTCTGATGAGCTTCCTCACGAACTCATTCTCTTCAAACCTTCTGAGCACCTACTGAGCCTCCTCCTGATTGAGCTTTCCCTATACATTCTTTCATCATGTATATATACTTCTTCATTCGAAGTATGTAATGGGTACCTAATCATTCTCGTAGCGGATTTAAAAGAGCTGTGTAGGTCTTCTTCCCGCCGCCGTTAAATTCTCCTGTCGTTCTGATAACCCGTAACAGATTGTCGAAATCCATATTTTACTAGGCTCAGAACAAAATTACCTCGAAGCACACAATAATCTTATTGAATCGATCAGCTGATTGAAATAAAATCCGCCATCTTCCCTCTTTGCTCTTAGCAAGCTCTCAACAGGGTACCGGTGGTGTTTAAATTTGACAGCTACTAATCAATTGCTTAGCGACCTGTTAGCGCTAAATAGCGTTTATGAATAAGAATTTTGCTAATCAGTTGAAAATTTAACATGCGTTTATAAATATGACTGTTGTTTCATGTTGGTGTTAGGTCCATAGTCTCAGTGACCTCGAGCGTCGAACATTTTCTTACCCCACCAACCTCTCCGGTCCCTCTGTATTTACGTAAAATTTGCCATCTACCGGTCCTTGCTAATACTAAAACCATTTAGCGCCATCTTCCGGAATACAAGCTTACTACGACCGACCTCACTATTCAATCGAAATGCCCCTTAATTCACTACAGTAATTTTGTTGAATGTCTGTTGAGAGCGGCCAATTCTTCAATCCCCTTAAAAAACTCCGCCCGTCACCTAATACCTTCTCCTCCTTGGTGGGATGCTGAATGCACTGATGGCGTCCGTAAACGTAAAGAAGCAGAAAACTCATTTTCTTCTAGTATAAATATCAACTATTTAAATTTTAAAAAGACTTCTGAAACTACTTGTAGGTTATTGGCAAGAAAGAAAAGATGTGGCTGGCTCAAGTTTTGTGAATCACTATCTCCACGTTCTCCAGTTTCCCTTGTATGGAAAAAAATTAAAATCTACCGAAGAGCTTCTGACAGCCAGTCTCCCGATATTTCTACCAATGATCACAGTACCTGGTTAGAAGACTTTATATCCAAATTAGCCCCCCCCTTTGTTCCTAGCTCCGAATGTCTTGCCACTATAGATCCTCCTCCTCCCACTTCCTGTAATAGATTTGATGACCTTTTCTCTTATTCAGAACTTATTTGTGCCTTAGATCATCTCCGGGATTCTGCTCCGGGGGTCGACGGAATACCCTATTCCTTTATTTCCAAATCTTCTTCTAATTGTAAACTAATCTTTCTGAACCTAATCAATTCATTTTTCGTTACTGGCAAAATCCCGGAGTCTTGGAAATCCCAAATAATCATCCCAATTTTGAAACCTGGGAAAGACCCAAAAGATTCTACTTCCTATCGTCCTATCGCCCTCTCTTCCGTCATGGCTAAAATTATGGAGAATCTCATTAAGAACCGACTTGAGTGGATCTTAGAAAGTAAAGGCATCATATCCAGTTCTCAGTTCGGTTTTCGAAGAGGTATGGGAACTCTAGATAGTCTAAGTGTTTTCATGTCTGATGTTCGCATTGGCTTTTTCAACAATAAAAGTGTTCTCGGTATTTTCCCAGACATAGCTTCAGCCTATGATAATGTCCAACTTCCAATACTCAGGCAAAAGCTGCTACAGCTGAGTATCCCTGTGAGGATGGTCAACATCATTTGTCCCGTTCTATTTCTGTTCGTCATCAAAACTTCCTCTCCCCATCTCGTCTAGTGTGGAAGGGCCTACCCCAGGGGTCGGTATTAAGCCCCATCCTTTATAATATATACACACATGATTTGGAGTCTTCAGTGAGTTGTTTCTGCAAAATCCTACATTAAGCCGACGACATTGCTCTCTACTTTAGTTCAGCTTCCCTTTCAGATGCCTCATCTCGCTTAAATTCTGCCCTTTACTACTTAAACCAGTGGCTGACCGATCACGGCTTAAGTTTATCAGTCTCCAAATGCAATGCAATTGTCTTTTCTCGCAAGCGTAATATTCCCCCTATTAACCTTTATGTTGAAAATGAACCCATTTTGATCCGTGACAAAGTAAAATTTCTTGGCCTCATTCTTGACTCAAAATTATCTGGTCTCTATCATCTGGACTACATCTCAAAGAAATGCGAAAGAGGTGTTAATGTCTTACGTGCCTTTTCTGGAGTTCGCTGGGGAGCTCTTCCAACTTCCCAGAAAATCCTATATAACGCCATAGTTCGTAGTCACTTTGACTATGGAACCTTTCTGTTAGAACCATGCAACAAAATAGCCCTGGCCAAACTGGAAAGGATCCAATCTAAATGCTTGCGTATTATCACGGGTGCTATGAAATGCTCACCTATTAATGCCCTTCAGGTTGAATGTTTAGAACCCTCACTTCACTTACGTAGACAATATCTCTGTGCAGATTTTTTTATAAAGTCATCCAGATTAAATGTCATCCTCTTCTCCCTCTTCTTCGTACTCTTTCTCACTTAATCCCAACATCTCGCTATTGGTCTCATAAAAATCCTCCACTCCTCGTTAACAGCTTCAGTAAATTCAATAATTTACATATTTCCTTAGTCCAATTAAATAAAAACCCCTTATTTGAAGTAAATTTTGATTCCTTGCTCTTCCAACCAAAAATTATTTTTAACTTTGGTATACCCAAACATGACCCTGTTGCTAATGCCAATTTCAATAGGATTCTGGCAGAGGACTGGCACGATTGGCTGACGATATTTACAGATGCTTCTAAGTTGTCCGATAATGGTAATGTCGGATCAGCTGTGTGGATTCCAAAATACAAAATTATTCTTAATTTTCGTATTCCTGCTTTTGGCACTATTTACACAGGGGAAGCAATAGCTCTTTTGGAAGCAGTCTCATACATTGAATCACATGGTCTCAACAAAAGCCTTATTCTCTCGGATTCTTTTAGCTGCCTACAGGATTTAATAAAATCGCCTTTTCGCACTCGTCACAATTTTCCTCTTACCCTAAAGATAAAACATCTCCTGTATCGATGTCACTGCTTAGGCATAGAGATTGCACTGGCTTGGATCTCTAGTCACTCTGGAATTGTTGATAATGAAAATGCGGATTCGATTGCCAAGCTGGCAACTCGGAATGGGATTGAATCTCATCCGTCTTGTTATCCCCAAGATTTGCGCTGTCTTGTTAAACCCGAGATGATGAAGAATTGGAATGATCATTGGCAAAAAACTCGATTATTGAAGGGAAGATTTTATGGCTCTATCCAACCATTCATTCCATCTAAATGTTGGTTCAGCAAACTAATTTTTTCTAATAAAACAGCCACCTCTGTCATAATTAGACTTCGACTTGGGTTCGTTTGCACTCCAGTTTTTTTTGGCCAAAATACGCGTGAGGGACTCTTCTTTGTGTGAATGCGGTCTGGACGAGGGCACCCTAGAGCACTTGTTTTTTTCCTGTCCTCGTTTAACCACTCCTCTTTACGACATACTCCCTTCTGATATTCCCCGCCCAATTAACATTCCTTTCCTATTATCTTTAGCCCATACCCCTGCAGTTAAAATCCTTTATAAATTTATTAGCATTAATAAAATCCAGATATTTTCTATTTATTTATTATAGACCTACTGAATGTTCTAACATTTATTTTGTGACGTTTTACATGTTCTAACCAAAAATGTTTTTTCCTTTTTTTAGCATGGGGATCCATGGATGTCACCACTACAAACACTGATCAATAGTTATAACAATTTATAGTTTTTATAGTTTACTTTCTCATACCTCGACATTGGCAAAATCATCGAACGTCATCGATGGAGCCAGAACCTTCAAAAAAATTGAATTGAATCGAAGTGCCATCGAGCGGATTCAGCTTTTACTAGGACGACTGTAGTCCGGGAGCTCGGGTACTATTATTCCCACCTCAAGTAGTAACAATTTTTTATTTAATTGTATTTTTTTTTTATTTACACGTTGTTTAAAGGTTTAGGTTTTTAATCATTTGTGTTTTTCTGAATGGGATACAAAATTAGTGACTCTTATATCTATTATGTATTTATAATATTTGGTTACCTACAGGGTTGAATTACCTTTAGGGTTGTCACCTTTTTTGTTGTAAAGATGACAAACTTATATTTGTAGTTCATTTCATACTAAATGTATGAAATGAACAATGAGTTTGTAATGGTCAGGGTAGCTGATGTGCAGGGCGGAGACCTGCCAGGTCATGGTTACTATACTTAGCATGCTATAACTCATCAGTTAACGAATTTCCAGCCTTACAGGATAACCGCTACCGGGGTTATAAAACATAAGGGTACATAAAAAAATAACTCGGTGGCCACCCGGTCTATGCTACTTACTTCGTCACAGGCATACGTGTATCGTATATTGCAATAATTCCGATTCCCGCTCCAAAATGTTTTTATCGAGATTTTGATTTTGTTTGACGCCATATTTTTCTACGTAATCAATCTAGCGTATACGAAAATTCAAAGGGGTTATCGAGATCCTATACATTAAATTCTAATTATTACTTTCTAATACATTTTAAAGAAATAAGAAAAAGGTAGGTAATGTAGGTCTTACTTACAGACCGTTTTTAATTTTCTCCAACCTTTGTTGCCGATAGCGTTTTACTTTTGATACACGCTATATTTTACTTTTGTCACTATTTTTTTTTTTAATAAAAGCTATTTTAGGTAGGTACTATTTGTATGTAATATAATTATTTTGATTTGAGTAGAGGAAAACAATTATTACACTGATTATATAAAAACGTGTCCTGTTACTAATATTTTTTTATCTTTACAATAATAATAATCAAAACAAAAAATATGCGTCCTTTCGCTAAATTGAAAAGTTTCACTAATTAATGATAAGTGTCCTATCACTTAAAATATGTGCAAGTCACACTTTCCCCATTATATTGTTCATTAAAAAAAATAACATTTATGTTATCGCACAAGTATTGATGTTGATCGCACAATTGAAAATCGCAAGCCGACAAGAAACACAGGACACAGGTTCCCCGTGCGAACGCTGTGAGCGGACTGCCGCCCGCCGCCCGCGCACGGACCCGCTGCTTGCGCTCGCGTACAAATACACAATATTTTAACTTTTTCATGTAATATACAATAAAATAAAAAACGGCTAAGTTAAAATATAGAATATATGATTATCTGTTATACAGTAAAAAATTGTTTAGCCAGATATAATATTCACTTATTTTTAAAGAGATTTATAACAAGAATAGACCTTTACAAGATTTTAATATTCTCGTAAACTACGCATTTTTTTTTTAATTCTGGTTAGTGATAATGAAGAACGTATATCAAACTCCTACATATATATTTTTTAAATCTTTTATGTAACTTTAATCGTTGTTATTCTCGGTTGAAATTCAGTATTTTTTTCATGGAGGCCCTTAAGCCGGGTCTGCTGCGCTCATTGTTGCGTGTATGATTTTGATTGAGGCTACGCCCCCAAATGTTTGAAACATGTTTCTAACTGTTTGAAACACGCAAACATGGCGCAGCAGACCCGGCTTTAGATGATAAGTAGTGTTATCAGATGGTGTGTCATGATCTCATGCCACACCATCTGATATCATTATCTCAGGTCAGGGTGAAATGTTGAATAAAACACACTGTATTTCTACCATAATATTAATTAATAGACAAACAAGAAAATAAGCTTATAACATTATTTGAGATTGCGTGTATCTACTTTATTGAAAGAAAAAAATGTGTAGTAACTATACTTAATACAATATTATGATTTTCAAGAAATTGAACTTAAAAAATTACATGATTGAAAAAATTATTGTACAATCACTTGTTTGTTTTCCAGGACAAATATGTATTCCAAAACAGAGCAACAACTTGAACTAGTAAAACTTGATATTGGAGAGGAACATAGGTAAAATTTACTATCTGTACCCATGGCCAAATTAAATAGTTTGACTTTAAAACATCTAAGTAATTAGCTTTTAAATCACTGATAATATTATCAGAGTCCTTACCTTGCATAAATGCCACTGCACTAAGAATAGCAACCAAAAATAGTGGTGCAAATACGAGCTGATCAATAAACACTTTCTTCAAGGCTACAGTTGTGCCAGTGTGACCTATATACTTGTACAATGTTCCATACCATACACGCAATGCAGGCCCCTAAAATAAAAAGGCAAAGGTATACTTAATGTGTTAAACTGCTAGAAACATTAGCATTATTCACAGACGGCTCAACCCATTGGACAGGCCTTGACAAGTTTTCATATAGGTTAAACCTTTCGTATGCTGGAACGTGGATTCACATGAGACACAATGGCTTTTTAATTGTTTCTGTAATTACCGGCTGTACATCCACCCTTAACAAATGTCACGTAAGGCCGCCATACTGGTAAGGGTGTGACAATACATGTTAAATTAAAGGAACCTACAAAGACCTACAAGCCTAACAGTCCCTATGACTCTAAGCCCTACAGCACTAACCTATCTTATACCTAGTATGTGATAAATAAATATATAAATAAGTTCCGGATGTCTGCACCATGCAACCTAAGTTACAGACGGATAGTAGACAGGATTTCCAGGTTTGGGAAGGGTAAACTCACTGCCAGTCGCACAGACTCACGAGACTGATCAGAGATGACTAAAGTGTCTTGGCCACAGTGGGTAATGAGACAAGAATATAAAATTCAAATCTGATTTATGTACAATATGCTACAGCTTTACTATTTTTTCTTAACACACACTATTATATAAAATCGTTGTGTCCTAAGCATGTAAGATGCAACCAAATCAATATTCTCTTTATTCCGCGCATTAGCCAGGCCGAGTGCTGAGCCAATGTCCAAAGGTAACATTAAGAACACCGGCCAAGAGATAAACTGCATCCTGACTGCAATGTTACTGCAACCTTGTGCTGTGTAATATAAATGTGTTTATTGCAATGCAATCGCTTGAAAACCAATCATTTATATTCTAAGCCATAGCAGTCTGTACATGTGTTATTCATGAGACATATTAATTACTAGCTTCTGCCCTCGAATTTGTTTGCATGGAAGTCGTAAGATACACCATATACTAAAATAACAGCCACATTTTTATAAAACTTCCTCGGCCCCATTCCACCTGTGACACATTGCATCGCCCACCCCCGAAATTACTTCGTTTTTGCTTGGCATTCTTGACTGGTACTTCCAGAGATAACAATGGTTGTTTAAACAAAAAACCAAACAAACTCTTCAGCATTATTACACAGTGGCATATCAGTCAGCATTAAATCTTATGTATATGGGACAAGGGACAAGATGTTGGATACAGCTGCGATGCGATGCTCTAGACACTACAACTAATAGTAGAATATAAACAAATATTTCTTGTTTGCATAAACCAATGTTTGATTAAAAAAAGCACCGTATTTCGATGCTGCACGAGAGTGACTACAAATTAAGTTTTTTAAACTGTCCTTGAATAGATTACTTACCCCTACAAAAAAGCCTATAGAAGAAAACTTTAACGTCCTCATAACATCTACATTTGTGATGTGATTGCGCTCGATGAAGGTCTGACTAATTAAATCACCCGAGCCCATCAGAACTCCAGTCTGTACTGCTTGTACTAAGTATGGTCTTCTGCGTAAAACGTTCTGGTACAATTTAAATAAACCACGCAAATTCATAATTGCTTGAATCCTCACACATTCATAACCCAAAAATAACTAAACAGACACGAACAGCTATGAAATATTTATGGTTCAAAATATTCTGCTCGAGACTCAAGTTAATCGATCCATGGGTATTGACCTGACCAGTTGAATTGATTTTACCCGGGGACCCCGGTAAGCGCCTAAGCGGTAAGTAAACTTTTCTTCAACGACTTTTGAAATAAATAAATCACGAAAACAGTGGAAATCAGATTTTATCACCACTGGTCGAAATTCGTAGACATTGACAAATTTGACAATGACAAGTTGTTGGCTGTCAAACAAACCGTCAAACTGAGTTGCCTGTGTTTAAAAAAAAAAACACCTTTAGTAGGTTAGTCTAAAAGTCAGTGCACACGGGCAGACAGAGGAGAACAGCATCGGCATCGCGGAGGATTTGCCACCGGCCAGCGCACACTGATTATTTGCGATGCCATCAGCTGCCGCCACCGGCGCACTAGGCACGGCCTCTCGCAGCAATCGAAAGCTAGCGGACTCTGGCGAATAACGTCGCATCCCGCCGCATGCAGTCTCACCCTGCCGTTACCTCACGCCACATGCTGTCGCGTCCCGCCGCAAGTCGTCGCATCCCGCCGCGGCTCGTCGCATCCCGCCGCGGTATCCTTCAACGCGCTCTTCAATGCCGATGCACATACAAACAGAGAGAAATCGCCTTTGATGCTCCGTGGTCGGTCTCTGAGCTTTAGAATCTATATCTTGTTACCATTAGATACGTA
The DNA here is from genome assembly GCA_948098905.1 of Tiliacea aurago. Taxonomy (NCBI): domain Eukaryota; kingdom Metazoa; phylum Arthropoda; class Insecta; order Lepidoptera; family Noctuidae; genus Tiliacea; species Tiliacea aurago. The sequence continues at coordinate 13,277,990 of OX402578.1, read as the reverse complement.
CGAATTAACGTTGGTATATTAGAACCCTGCCCCGCCGTCCGCCGATGTGTGCTGGCCAAAGTCTTATATCTTATAAATGAGTGAGTACTGTAAAACAGGGACTCACTCACGTTTCGTAATCGGGGATTCGAGGACAGTTCATAATTTTCCAGTAAGTGTTCCAGTTCACACAATATGTTTTCGTTCTGTTAGTGTAGTGTTGTATTGATGATTTTAATAATTATAATTTTATAATACATATTTTTAGGGTCGCGAATAATAAAAATAATAATACATACAACCTTAAAGGCGCCCCCACAATCGGCAATCATAGACTATTACCCGCGAGCACGATTGTGTGGAGGAAATACTCAAAGTGTGGAGGGCTTATTCTTCTGCAGTCGCCGACCATCGTCTATGCTCGCCATTTATGATCGCGGCGATCGGTTTTTCGGGCACGCATCAAAGGGAATGAGGAACAAAATGCAAAGCTAATTGCAGATGTCGCCACCCGCTACTGTGCACTCCGCCGTTACGTTTTGTGTTGTTTATTTGTGTCGAATTTTCTTTCATAGTTTTACCCTTAGAATAAGGAAAAGCTTTTACCTAAGAAAATGTACTCCACAATGACAGTGATTCAGATAGAACGGGAACAAAGGTAGTTACAGATTTCTATTTATGATCGCACTTCTATGCTTTTCATTATTCTGAGAATAAACGCCTGTTTGGGGGAACCACAGATTGCAAAGAGATCACAGAGTTCAGAGTTTATAGAGATACTACGATGGAACTGGTTGAGCCGGTCCTCAGAGCCGGTCCAACCCATGTCTGGGCAGCTGTTTGCGCATACCAAAGTTTGCACAAATTGGGAAAATTTAAACGTGGACTTCATCAGCTTTTTTGTCTGTTGCTTAAAATACGAGATCGTTGTGCTGCGTAGACATAAGTTTGTGTGTGGACAAACTTTTAGATTGGAATTCGGATGGTATTGGGATCATTTTTGATCTAAACCACCAAAGTAAACCACTAATGAATATCTAAAGTTGACTTCACACACCAAAAATATTATTCGTGGATTCTTCGAAATGTTGGATACGAGGCCTTGAGTCCAGGCCTACGCCATCTAGCTAGACCTTAGAGATAGGTCTAAGGTCACACAAAATATTTATAATTTATAAACTCTCGGTGGAAAAGTATAATTATTATTCTTTAATTAAAATCACTACTAGCAATGGCAACACTGATGTTAGAGTGAGATGTTCGTGTTATCGTAATTCGTAAATTCTTCAGGGATTGTCTTAGATTTGCATTATATTTTCTAGTTCACGTTTTAAATATCCGTTTACTAAATTGGACTATTAAAATGGATAAAAGGAAACTATCGACTGCGGGAGACAGCCTCTATCTAATACTGCAAGTCCCAAAAACTGCTACACAAGACGACGTCAAGAAAAGCTATCGGAAATTAGCGTTAAAATATCATCCCGATAAAAATCCTAACAATCCTGAAGCTGCCGATAAATTTAAAGAAGTGAACCGTGCACATACGATTCTAAGTGATGCTACGAAACGGAATATATATGATAATTATGGATCTCTCGGGCTGTATATCGCTGAGCAATTTGGAGAAGAAAACGTCAACGCCTATTTCGTAGTGACAAGCACTTGGTGCAAGGCCCTGTTTATCGTATGCGGCATTTTGACCGGATGCTATTTCTGCTGTTGCCTATGCTGTTGTTGCAACTGCTGCTGCGGCAAGTGCAAGCCGCGTCCTCCTGAGGAGTCCGGAGATTACCACACACTCGAGAGGGATGACTCAGACGGCGTGCAAGCCGTGACCGCGCAGCCGGGTGCAGAAGGCCGTCCCAAGGGTGAGCAGGCGCCTCCCATCGCCATGCCTGCACCTGTTCCAACTGGAGCCTCAGAAAACACCGGTTTGAACACAGGTGGGGTCAATTATGGAATTTCAAATTAAACTAGCAAAAACAGTACTACATCAAAATGTCAACCCCATATCTATGTACCAATAAGCAACTCCAAAATAATTTTCAGTTTAATTACGGTTACCAACAAAATGGGTAGACATTCAGTCACTTATTATTGTGTATTACTTTCATAACAATTGTTTAAAAAAAAACATAATGATTGGCAGGAAATAGCTATACTGTATAAGCAGCAACCTTGCAAATATTTAATCATTTACTATGAGTAAGATATATATTTATTTGATCATTACATTGTTATTTAATAAGAATAAAAAAGAATATTAATAAACTCTACTTCATGTCATATAGATAAACACGATACCCTAATCATTATAAATCAAATAAAGTTTTATGCCCAACTATTTAGCTATAAAACTTGTTAAATAATTAATTATCAATAAACATATTGATATACTTGTTTCTCTATTTATATGCAGGTTAGGGTTTTAATGGTTCTTCTCAAAGATAGAGTGGGTTTAAAGGATTACATTCACATCAAGCAACGTTATATGATATTTAAGTTATTTTATACATATAAATACATAAACACCAATAATAATTGGACCTTGATATTAAAATGCCAACATAGTAGATGCATGTTGGAAACATGAAATTAATCAAAAAAAGAAAGTGTTTGAAAAACATGCTTTGTCCAGTGATTATTAGGTACAGGTTTATTCCAAATGTGTTTACCAAACTAGATTCAGTCTGACCAGGCCCATAGTAATGGGGGATTATGAAGTTTGTTTGATTAAAAGCTATAAAATACATCGAAGTTGGAAGAAATCTGTGATGTTGCCACTGTAATGTTAGTGGAACACAGTATAACCAATAATGTATAGAATATTTCCATAAATATTGTTTCCATTTGACATCTATTAAAGTGAGTATAATATATATCTTGCATGATGGACACATGATGCTGGTACTGGTCTTTTTCCACTACTCTTGCATTATTATTAATACTTCAATTGGGCCTTAAAACTAATATATTTAAGAGTAAAGCTAGTTATTGGATTAATATTTGTAGTCAATTTGAGATTGTGTAGTATTTAATGAAGTTGACAGTTTTTAATGAAATCATAAGACATTGATGAGATGTTAACATCAACTCAGAGAGTTCATTAGTGGCAAAAAATCAGTATCGAATATTGCCCAATATTAGCCATGTACCTTTATATTTACCTCACATGTTTGTTATTTGGGATGTACAGACGCCAGCACATCAAGCTACTACAATCTGTCAAATTTCTTTAAAAGATTTTCAATTTTATGGTTAAAGCATAAGGTTCAAGGTTGATTGGGAAAATTTGACAGTTTCGGGTAGCTTGACCTGCAGGCGTCTGTACTATGTGCAGTTATTTTTGGCTTGCTGTAGATTAAATAATAGATAAGGATTTTAATTGATGGTATGTATTTTCTTTGAAGTAATTGTTGATTACAGTATTTATAAAATCAAGTTAGGCATTACTATGATAGATTAATAAGAGGTGAAAGTAACGCTACTAAAACTCAGTTTGATGATGGCATTACTTAACTGGTGCACAAAGTTTAATTGACTATTGTCACTTAATCATTCACCATTCACTACTGGGCACAGGTATAATGACATTTATCAGTATCTAGTAGAAATAGAAGTGTTTGTACAAAGCTGTATGTATGTAAAGATCATAACAGATGGCATTCTGTAGTTTCTGCCTACTCTCGTGGGAAAAAAGCGTAAGTTACCCGGCAGTTTGAGTTTATGTATGTATGTATACAACGCTAACTCTAAAATTTTCATCAAAGCAAAATATGTACCTATTTGCTCTTTGCAGTATAGGAGTTACCTGTCCTCCTATCTCGTAAGAGATAGATGGATGGATGACCAATGGATCAATCTCAAGGAGAATATTTGTTATTATAATGTTTTTTCTCAAGTACTAGCTAGCCGACCGAGTTAGAGCGTCCAAAATGTGACTAATACATTGAATTTCATGTATTCAGTAAATTAGTTAGCTTCATAAAACAGTAAATACCGTCAAAGTTAATAATATTATATTAAACAGATATGTTATACACTCACAAAACAACCGAAAAAAGTGTGCCGCGCAGCAGTGGCAGCACACCCCTTATTTTTCATACATTTTACATTTCACTACAAGTAAAATACGTCCTAATTTGGACGTTTTCGAGTCTTCACAATTGCGCGCTTACAACATATCTGTTTAATATAATATCATTGATCAAAGTACTTTATTACATAATAAAAAACAAAGTCCCAGCCGCATCTGTCTGTCTGAACGCGATAAACTCGAAAATTACCAAACGGATTTTGAAACGGTTGTCACCAATGGACAGATTGATTCATTATGAAAGTTTATATACCAGTAAGGTTTTGTGTAAATTGGCTGAGTATGACACTTATTGTTAAAAAATCCCGGTAGACCCGGTAGTTACGTTCCCGTGGGATATTTTCGGACATCCTCCAAAGCCATCCATGCAAAGCTACTCCAAAATATGAATGTCAGCATTGGTTAAAACGTCTTATAAATGAAGGATGTTTTTGAGCAGTGGGACGCCTACTTACTTATATTAGGGCCATGCACACCACGTTTTTTAAACGCGCCGTCAACACGCGTTTGTAGCGATACAGACGTGATGCGCACGCAAGTCAGTCTATTCTGTAGAATAAAAGAGCGCCGTCGACGCACGTTCCTAAAACGCGCGTCAACGGCGCGTTTAAAAAACGTGGTGCGCAGAGGCCCTTAGTGAACTTTATTAAGATTGATGATGATTACAAAGCACCTAATTGTTGAATAAAAGATACATTAATTAGCTAATGAAATATAGGAATTGAAATGTAATTTTAGTCATATTTAGAGCACTAGAACTCCGAATGGACTAACAAATGAGATCAATTCATCAGTTGCAATAATAACAAATATGCTGATCTACCTATTGGTAACTACTCCCAATTCAATCAATTGAACTTACAAAAATATCGGCGCCTTACAAGGAAAACCGATTATCTGACATGAACCTAACTTTACGATACTGCAATTTAAATGTTTGACACCTTTATAAAATTAATGGTTTTCATTTATGGCGACGTTATGCTTGAGACAAATAGTAGCAATTTTTACCTCTTTCAAAAAACGAGTAAGGTCTCCAAATAAAGTTTCCATGTGAAAAACTAGATGAATACCAAATATTGGATATGAAACATGAAATTTCGTACGCCTTTTTTTTTCTCGTGTTTGGCCGGCCTTATTACAGACGGAATTCCGTTTCGAAATATCGATTCGGAATTTCGAAGACAGCAAATTCATATAAAATCAGGGATCTATCACACACGTACGCCAGTAACGGCGAGGTTTTTTCTTTTTTTAGCAAGTTACAACAATGCAATCACAATCAGAAAATCGTAGGCAAAGTCTTTCGCTGCCAGATCGTCTGGATTCAGTGCACTGATTGTTTCGAAACGGGATTCCGTTATGTACAGACGCCAGCAGGTCAAGCTACCCGAAACTGTCAAATTTTCCCAATCAACATTGAACCTTATATTTTAACAATAAAGTTGAAAATATTTTAAAGAAATTTGACAGATTGTAGTAGCTTGATGTGCTGGCGTCTGTACATAGGTGGCCGGCCGTAAAATTCACCATTCACAAACCACACAGTGTACTTCCAAACTACCTTTAGCAGGGGGATGTAGCACTCTTACATTTTCCTTTGCGAGTTTTGCGACTATCACTTTCTCGCTAAAGGAGGTGTAGTTCCACGTTCCACGCGCTCACGCTCCCAACCATGGAACACGACCGTATCTATCTACCATGCGGTCCTTCTTCAAAAACTCACCTGTATTAAACTTCTCATTCTCAAATCGTAATATTTTTTTTTTTTAAGTACTCATTTATTTACAGTTTAAATTAAATCGCGTGGCGTGGGTGGGATCCATGGAAGAGTAGCATTTGCCATTTTGTGTTTGAATGGAAAATAGATAGGTAAGTACCTATCTATTTTCCATTCAAACACAATTGTATTGTATTGTCGGGTACTTTACACTCAATATTGAATTTACTTTGGATCATCGCACTCATCACTATAGTAATTATCAAATATTAAATAATGCTCAATATCACATTTATTATCAGGTCCTTGGGGATTGCTCAGACAAAAATAGAAAATCTAGTTTTTATTTTAGTTATATTCACATCCAGAAAATCCAGTAAATATTACTGGCTTTTCTTACTTTAATAAATAAATTATTAAAATACAGTGTATCAATAGGTGAAATAAAAATCGGATTTGGCAAATATATACAATACCATAATTTCGTGCATATAATTTGCGTAGGATGTACGTTGGCAAGTTAATCAAAAATATAACTACACTATGATCCGAAATAGAGGTGATTCTAAAATGTAATTATTTTATAAAATCTTGCAACATTTTTAAACTAACATTCCAACCTAATTTAAGTGTTGTAAAAAAATAATGCATTGATCTATAATCCCACACTAAAAAACATTTGGCCTTCTATTGTTGAGATGGACGATGTCATAAATTGAGTCTGAAATTACAAACACGGCCTGCAGTTGGAACCTATAGTGATCTCGTTAATTAAAACCACATAAAAGTTCTGTGATTAAAACAATTTTGTCGCCGGTAAGTATGACTTTATTTTTATAGGAGGCACTGTAATATTAATACTGTAGTTGATTTTAGTCGCGAGCTCGCTATGTCCACTAAGATATTAAACATAATTGTTGATTTGGTAATTTGTAGATTGTACTAAGCGTAAACATGTATTAAGCCATGTTTTAACATTTTTAATAGGAACATACTATAGTTACTTATAGGAATTATTTTTATCATCATCCTCATCCGGTACCTATCAATAGGATCACTCCCACTGTGGCACAAACACGATTAATTTGGTATTGTAAGGCATGCTACACACGTGTTCGGGTCGGCACATTCGATTCGGCAATAGGTTTGTTGAATAACAAAGCCGATCCGTAGCAATAGGGTATTTGACTGCTATTAAAAATATGTATGAATTAATACTTATTTTATAAAGGTGTTGCAAGAAAAGATGATTTGTGAAAACGAAAAAATCGGTAGAAAAATGGAGAAGTTACACGCTTTTGAAATTATTGCACTATCCTTTTCACAAAACGATCATTGTTCTTGTGTTGTGTCGTCAGATCGCACCAGTGCTGTCTCTTTCTACAATACAGTTTAAAACGCATAAAACTTCGGGATTTTTTGAGTGGCATCGTTTTTTTGGTGGTTCGAAAAATCGAAATAAAAATAACAGTCAAATACCCTACTACCTACTACTAATATATTCGGATTTATTCGGCTCGTGCCGATCGGAAAACTCCGCTCGGGATCTACTTTCGCTGAATTTGCATGTTACATTTGTTTTTTTTTTACCGCCCGTTTAGGTACATGCGGCTAACCCGAGCGGCCTTTTCCAGAACAAAATATATTCGATTTTACCGCCCGGCTGTGCCGATTAATGCCGACCCGACAAGGTACAATAATTATAAACTTAACGCAGTTATCAGACAATTCATTTTAGTTCACAAAACACCACCAAAATTAAGTACCTTTAAAGGAAGCATCTGATATCAGCTGTAATGATTCTATTGTGCACCATATCAGCTGTATTTTTTCTTCCTTGTATTATTTTGCTATGCGTATAAAAAAGGCTAATAAGTTTATAATTTTAAGTGCACAAAAAAATAAATCGCCTGAACCAATTTACCTGAATACAACCAATAGAACTGTGTTATAAAATGTAGCCATTGCAGAGTATTTCCTCAACTCCCTGCAGTTTCTGTCCATGACATTTATACACGCCTGAAACTGAATTCATCCCTCCATATTAAATTAGGGCTGAACAGATGCTGGTACCATTAGCTAGATGAGCGAGATTTTCTTGGCTTTTAGCATGGTTAAATTTGGGACAGTCTACATTATTATCAGTATTATATGTGGTAATTTTGTGTAAGTACTAATCCTGTTTCAACTACTTTATATAAATTATGTACCTATTCATAATGGTCATTACTTTTCGTGATTTTTATCGACCTGTATATTTTAGGTGTATGTACTAATATTGTACCTACTTGGCTTGATTAATAAATTTAAAGTAGGTACCTACTTTTTACCTATGTATCGTAAATGTATTTTCATTGCTTTAATTCGCCTTCCAACGTCTATGTTGGGGGTTTTAATGCTTTTTCATAAGCTAAATTATTTTTAACATAAATATCTAGTTGTCGACCAAAATAAAACTTATGAGGTAATTTGTAAGGTAGTAGAAATTACGGCAAATCGAGTCCTATGACTAGGTGTATTGGACAAGTTTCTTCAATCTTCCTTCGAAAATGTTATCATAAAACTGTTGCTTGGTAGCGTAAATTTCTGATCGAATTCTGAAAGGATTTTTTTTTATCCAGGAAATGTTATTTGCGCTTACGTGTGAACTGGGATAAGAGAACACATTTAAGTTTCATTCGCCAAACTTTATATTGTAAAATCAAGTTATTAATTTATTATTAGGTACTGTGAGAATGCAAACATTGTATTTATCTGTAGACATTCGATTGTGCTAATTGTATACAGCACCCTTTTTGCCACCCAGATTAATGTACCACTTATTTATACCATAACATTACGTAATCTTTTCTCGCTTGTTATACAATTTATGCTGATAAAGGTAAGAATAATATGAATTAAATCGATCGTTTGTTATAAATGATAATGATAGACAATGAAGAAGTTACTTAAGATCCACTTTGTAAGCCACGGCCAGTTAGGGCAACTTGATGATTTACAACATTTTAATGAATACATATGCTACACATTTAATATTACACTGTTAAATTTTTGACTAAATATGACATATATTGCATTAGTTTCAAATGTGTGTGATACTGTAAATTATTGTAGTTGTTGTTGTAACCGTTTGAAAATGATTAGATTTCATTAATGTTCCACTGGCTCACGCAGTCGCACAGCTGCGAGCAGGAAAATGGACTACCTGTTATGTCTAAATGTGTATTATTATAAAGTTATGGTACTAGTCAACGAGTATTTATAACGACAATGTCAAGAAATAAGAATGTTAAAATGTAACTACACCTATAAACTTTCAATTAAATAAAAATCTACATAAGAAATGTTAAATCTATTATTGAAATAACCGATTCCCCTCATTTTAGTTGTAAGCTTAGCGATAAACGCTCACAAAACCATATTCATTGTAAACTCGTAATAATTTTAATTTGTATTTTTTTTTTATTTCCAGGAAGCAGTATTCCAAAATACACATGAAGTATTTACAACTAGTCTAACATTATTTGTAAGAGAAAAGAGGAACGTACTTGTATAATCACCAGCAATGAACATAGGTACAGATAAGTAAGCCTAATTAAAGTTATTGTTCATCTTATTGAATATTTTTATACTTACGTTTATTACGACGATTTATAATTTTCGCTTTAAAATATATTATACAACGTAACATTGTTTTTATTGATCGGTGATGATTATAATTTTATAAATTATATCGGTAATGTCATTCAACTCTTGCCGTAATATTTTTTAAATTTGGTGATGGATAGGTACTATTTTTAATTTAGAGAATAATTTATATTTTTAAAGGCCATATAAAGTAATCATTATGTACCTATGTATGTTCATGTAGATTTTCATCTGTGACTATATCCAATTCTTGCCTCACACATTAAATGAGTTAATCAATATTTATCAAAATATACATCGTTGGTATGAAATTATTTATAGCTAATTGAATTATATATTGTAGAAAACGAATGTAGATTATTATGTATAAGTAATGTTAACTGCATATTATTACCTAATCGAAACAATACTCTTTAAGGTTTCGTCCAGGGCTTCCTGCTTAGATGGCATTTGCTTGTAGATTGTTATTGGCTGTAAGCGCATCGATGATACTGTATACCGTACTCATTTTTGTCTTAATATTTATATTCCGTACCTACTGATTATGTAAATAAAATATAATATTACACATCATTAAGACCTTGTTACTAATTACAATCAATAGTGATATTCACCACAGGGTGCGTTTCGAGTTGCGCTGTAATCGATTTGAGCGCGCTTACTCCCCGCACAGAATTAGCGTGAGCGCGAAAACGATGTCGCGTGAATCGTCATAAATGACGTCATGACATGCGCTATCTTGCGATAACGCCGACCATGCCCTAAATTAATATCACCGTGAGCGCTGACAAAAATTACTGTTGTGCTGTTTTGTTTTGAGTCTCATCTTCTCTTTAAAAACTAACGTGGCATTTTCAAAATTGTGCTTCTGGCTACAGTCGCCACCAAACCAAAGAAGAAGAGGTGTATACACAAAGAAATACTGTAATCTAACCGTGAGCGCGTTCACGAGCGTTCCGATTTGTTGACGGTTCTCAGCTGTCATAATCGTGATAACTAAATCGGAACGCAAATTATTGATGTTCGAGCGCTATGAGCTAATATGGCCTAATTTGGAATGCAGCAACAGTAGAGACACCGAGATTGAAGGCTTCTACATACCAGCACGACTTGTCGCGCGACGCGACACGGCACAAAGGCCCCGCGTGTCGCGGGACGAGCGGTGCCTTTGTGTCGTGTCGCGTCGCGCGACAAGTCGCCCCGGTATGTAGAAGCCTTGACGGCTAACATAAATAGCGAACTATCTAAACGTTGCCAGTGATTTTGTAACATGATGAGCTATGGCGGGCAGTCACATGCCACAGAGAAAGGCGTTCTCTTATTATGCATAATTACTGGCAGATAATGTAAATTAAGTGAACGATTAAATATTTTTATTCATTTGTTTGGTAATCTTTAGTCAAATTTCAACGGTGTGTGGTAAAGAAAATTTCAATATTGATTTCATTTAATAGGATATTCTTAAAACAAGGTTATCGGTTCGTTGAGATTCATTCCCCAATCTTTACTTCTCGTAAAGCAGACTCCGCGAGTAAACGAGTTATATTTGAATAATGAATAATAAATGTATAATTAATTTAACAATTTTGTTTATGGCAAGTGGTGATAATCTAGTGCAAACACGTAATATATCGATTTATGACATTTGCCCTTTATATAAAAAGGGGCATCGTTTAAACGTCCAAGACGTGGTTGGAAGCTGGATGACCGTCTACACGCAACCAAAGGGTCTAGATTGTTTTAAGTTTCATATTAGAGCTACTATGGAATTGGTAGGTACTTACTAAATAATGAGTACTTACTATACTGCTAATCCAAACAAAATAACACTTCTCTCTGGTTTTGCACCCAATCAGAATCACCGCACCACCTGTTGCCTAAAATATGGTGATTTTTTTTTCTTTTCTGTGAAACATACCTACTATGATGTTATGGGGTCCCCGAAACGATTAATTTGCAATCTTCAATTTTTACGTGATTGATACACGTTGATGCGCAAATTAATCGTCTACCAAATGCAATTGAAGCGATTGACAATAATATTACTACAATACAAATTGATGGCAATTGATCGTTTCGGGGACCCTTTACCCTACACATTTGAAGATATGTAATACAAAATAAGGTCACATATTCCTTTATCATCTAGTTTAATTAAAATCAAAATTCAAACTAGGCTGAGAATTAGCAGCTTTCGAACGTCAAAAATTACATGAGACAGTCCCCCTAAAACGGGCCCCACCCTTCACCACTTCCTAGTGCTTTAGCTGGGAAGAAGTGGCGCAACAAACTCCCCAGCAGCACAGCTGTCTGTTCAGATGATAAAACTTGAATCTATACAATAAAATGTAAATAAAATAAAATTAATTCGCAGTAGGTACTGTCTACTTGTTATTTGAATATTATCTAGTGTTATCTGCGTTCACAGGTGAATCAAGTGATGTGCATTCGTTTACTAAATAAAATCTATTGTGTATTTAGGAACGAGAACAATACATCACGAAGTACGGTGATTTTGATGGTCGCGTGGAATGGAATCTTTGCCTATTGCAAGTGGAAACTCCACTGGGTAAACACTTTTTAATGGGCAACGGTATGGAATCAGGACTCATGGAAAATATTATTATCATGGAGAATGAACACGGTAAAGCAACTATGTACCTACCTATATAAGTACCTCCTACTTAGAACTGTATCGAAGACTTTAAGCAGGACACAGGTAATGTGCAAGATAAGCAGGCGAGTCTTATCTAAGTATTAACTTCGTTTTAGGCTGATACCAGATTGACTCATCAGTAGTAACAAGAATTTTGTCATGTAGGTACTTGCCTATCTTGATTGTAACATTCTATTTTAACTAAACCCCCTAATTTTGCTAGATAAACAGCTATAGAATGCTTAAGGTTTATCAAACTACCTCTATTTATAATTTAATAATAAAATCTGTAAGCAGGTAAATACACTTTACTAGACCAGAGTGCAGATCAATGGGCGGTATTCGGTCGTCGTGGGAGTGAAGTGTTAATAATCCGTGACTGCTACGGCGACACCGCAGCCGCGTTCGCGCGCACCCCCTACTGGCCGAGCACGCCGGAACTGAGCGCCATATTCCATCGCAGCGGGATCGCAGTGCAAACGCACGGACGACTGCTCTGCGAGCCACAGGGCAACCCCACAGGACAGCATAAAATGAGTGACCCATATCAAATCAAGAGAAATTACTAACAACAACGGCATTGTATCTACAAACGATCCAATTTTTTTTTTAAAACCCATCCGTTATGTTTAAAAATTGAATTTTAGTTTTATATTATTCCTTTTGTAAATTACAGTACAAAATTTCCATTTAAAAGGGTTACGTTCCGCCAGCGAACGAAAAATATGTAGGGTCTATCCACAACGGCTTCTAATTCTGGAGCTTGGTCCCACTCGATACCTGAAAACATACGTAATCAATATTATTATCAGAATAAACATACATACACTCGCAATGCGATATCTTTCGAGATAATAGTTAATTGATTGGTGGTTTATCTAAAACTAATGTATGAATACGTTGAACTAAATCATTCGAGATTATATTCTGTCAATTAATAAAGTTTTTCAGTTACCTAAATAAAATACTAAGTATAAGTATTAGTTAATTGATTGGTGGCTTATCTAAAACAGGTAATGTATGAGTAGGTACTTATATATAAAAGAAATGATAAATAAGATTTAGGAATTCATACTTATGAAATTGAGTATGGTTTTAGAAAGTTAATAAACAATGGAGCGATGCTGAGTATATTATTATAACAAAGCTTGTGAATAACCCATACGCTATAAGCGTAACAGGTATTTAGTCAGTCATTACTTAACAGAGTTTTTGGATAATCTCTCTTAAAGCCTTATTATAGATCGAAGGCAGAGAATACAAAATTCTAGGATTAGTTACTAGATAATAGAATCTTATCTCAAGATTAATTAATTGAGAGTTGTGGATCAACTCTTTCAATGGCCTATTATTATGGACAGCCCCAAAGTGCCACTGTCTATTTACAAGAGCTTTAAGTAAATGGATCGTTACGCTTGTGCTTAAATTCATTATTTATAACTACGTTAATTTGTCTGTTTACAATATACCCACGTCAGGGAGACTGGGAAGGGGTGCGTGCAGAAAACCTCCACGTATGCCTGATGCCTGCTGGTCCCTTATGGATACGTTCGAGGGGAAGAGCAGTCGTCGGGCCGGTGCACCCTGGGCATGGACAATACTCTCTTCGAAAAAGGTAGTGGAGTTTTTCGGATAGGGTATTGTTTATGGCGAATTTCTGCCAGGGGGAGAGCGTAATGCTCCTCCTGGGTGGATGGTGGCCTACTCCCCCCTCTGCTTACAGAGGGAAGGTCGAGTGGGCGCAGGTTAGGACCTGAAGGTCCGTGGAGGAAGGGCCCAACATGGGCCATAGGAGGACGTTTCTCCACGTTGTGGAGAAGCAGGGGCGGCGCTCGTTGTGCACTCACCATGCCAACGAGCTGGCAGCGGGAGAACTGATTCTCCTGACTGCACCCGTCGATATCGTAATCCGGAAAGAGATCACGGTCATGTTTTGTGACTTGGAACGGGACGAGGATCTTGGCTTATTCGCCCGGATCGCGAGGACGATAACCTCTATAAAAAATCCTCTAATACCAAGTTTTGGTGCGTGGCGAGGGTATGAATGGCTGAGGAGTAGTGCCATCTGTAACCTTGTAGTTGCAGGTGGCGCATCAGTCGTTAGCGCACCCCCAGCCAGGGACCAGTCGAACCCCTGGTTGGGAAACAAATGTTGACTTACCTAGGCACAGGGGGTAAACCTAGGAATGACGTTTTATATCCCCCACACTCGTGGGAACAAAATGGAAAAAATTTTAAAACCAAAACCCAAACGTGGCGCTACAAGCGTAGAGGAAGGGAGTGATGCGACGTCGGAGTCCGACGCTGCATCTGGGGCGAACGGCTCTTTTAAGAGCCCGGAGCCCGTGGAGGTCGGGGCAGCGAAGAACACAAAGTTCTTAAAGAAGAAGCGCTCCAAGCCAGGGGACGGCCAGGGGTCATCCTCTGATGGCGGGCCGAACTCGGCCCGGAGGAAAATTGGTCGGCGGGGAGGGGTCCAAGGACGGGGTGTGGGCAGAGGGCTCACCACCCAGACCAGCGAGTCCAGCCAAGCTAGTCCAGCCGAGCCGGCCCAGCGAGCCGAGAGGCTGCCAATGGAGGGGCTCTCTGATACCTCAGGTGGTGATCCGGACGCCGCTGGTGGCTCTGAGGCGGAGCGAGCCGCCAGCAGCTTTGAGGAGGTCGTGGTAGCCGCAATCAAGGGTGTGGCCTTGAAGAGGATTCAGTCCTCTAAAGACAAGGTCGTACCCGCTGCCACGGCCTCCATTATGGCGGCAGCGAGGGCCCTTCAAGTCGGGCCTCCGTCGGATGAAATATCCGAGATGCGGGCGGAGGTCGGCCGCTTGACGGCCGCTATGGAGCTTCTCCGAAAGGAGAACGAGGAGCTCCGAGCGGACCTGGCCCGGCTTCGAGGAGCTGGCCCCCAGGAGGTGCCCCAGGTGGGAGCGCAGCATGAGCAGGGCCTGCCCTTGCCGGCGGAGGACCGGGTTTTGTCCCTGGTGCGGCAGGAGTTGGCTGCCTTCAACAGCCGGTTCTCCGTACTGGAGGGCATTGTCCTGCGCCCCCCGCTAGCGGCGAGCAGGCCGGCTACCTTTGCGGCTACTGTGGCCGCCGCGGCCAAGCCTGCGGCCAAGCCCGCGGCGAAGCCTGCGACAAATCCCGCGGCCAAACCTGCACTAGCGAAATCGGTGCCACCCAAGCCCAAGAAGGGCGGGACGGCTGCGCAGGTGGGTGCGCAAAAGGCAAGGGCCCCAGCCCTGGCGGCGGAAAGGCTGCCCCCGCCTCCTAATTCTTCTCCGGCCGATGCCGAATGGCAAGTAGCCGGGGAGAACAGGAAGGCGGGTAAGGCCAAAAGGGCGGCCAATAGAAAGCAGAGGCGGCAACGGCGCAAGAAGCGAAGCGCCGCGGCTAGGCTCCGCGCCCCGAAGTCCACAGCTGTAGTGATCACACTACAGCCGGAAGCGGAGAAGAAGGGCGTGACCTACCGCGAGGTGCTCGCCAAGGCGTGGGCGGCAGTGGACTTGGAGGAGATCGGCGTCGCTGATGGCTTCCGAATGAAAGTCACTGCGACGGGGGCTCGGATGCTGGAGATCCCCGGTGCGGCCAGCGGCCCGACCGCTGACGCCCTGGCCGAAAAGCTCAGGGCGTCCCTCAATGCGGAGGAGGCCCGAGTCTCCAGGCCCACCAAGTGCGCTGACATGCGCATCCTGGGCCTGGACGACTGCGTGACGGCGGAAGATGTTGTGGCCGCCGTGGCTAGGACTGGAGAGTGCTCTGCCGAGCAGGTGAGGGCAGGCACCCTCCGTCCTGACAAATCGGGGATGCAAACCATAACGGTGAGCTGCCCCGTGTCGGCGGCCCAAAAAATATCCGGAGAGGGCCAAAGGCTCCGGGTGGGCTGGGTATCCGCGCAAGTGAAACTGCTGGAACCCAGACCTCTGAGGTGCATCCGCTGCCGCGTGGGAAGCCACGTGGGAGCTTGCTGCACCTCGGAGGTGGACCGCAGCGATCACTGCTTCCGCTGTGGTCGGCCCGGTCACAAGGCGGGCTCTTGCGATGCCACGCCGCACTGTTTTGCATGTGCGGCGGCTGGCAAGCCTTCCGATCACCGGGCTGGAGGCAAGGCCTGTGTTCCTCCCCCCAAAGCCAGGGGCAGAGGCAAGCCCTCCGCCACCGCCGTCACCACCGCAGCCGCCACTATTGCCGCCGCCGCTGCCGCCTCCACCGTCGTCGTCGCCGCCGCTACCACCGTGACAGGGCCATCCCAGAGGGCCCGGGAGGAGGCTGATATGGAATGCCAATAAATGGCCCCATTACGCCTCCTCCAGGCGAACATCAACCACTGCGCCTGCGCTCAGGATCTGTTGCTCCAGAGCATGGCGCAGTGGTCGATTAACATCGCTGTGGTCGCTGAGCCGTACTTTGTCCCGCCCAGGGATGACTGGGTGGAGGACCTGAGCAGCTCAGTGACCCTAATTTCGTCGGCCGCCGCCGGTACTCCGTCCCTCGAGTCCGTCAAGAGGGGATCGGGTTGTGTGGCAGCACGGTTCGGGGATATTGCCGTAGTAGGTGTTTACTTCTCCCCGAACCGAACTCTCGCCGAGTTCCACAACTCCCTTGCGGAGTTAAGAGTCGTCGTCGTCGGGTTCCATCGCCTCCCTGTGTTCGTCCTCGGGGACTTCAATGCCAAGAACGTGGCTTGGGGTTCCCGGTATACGGACGCACGAGGCAGGATGGTGGAGGACTGGGCTCTGGAGACAGGCCTGGTCGTCCTAAACCGGGGTTCTGTCCCCACGTGTGTGCGGATGCGGGGTGAATCAGTGGTGGACATCTCGTTCGCCAGCCCCGCTCTGTCGCCGCGTGTCATTGACTGGCGCGTCATGGAGGGGGTGGAGACCTATTCCGATCACCGGTACATCCGGTTTGACGTCTCCGCCCAGACCTCAGGTGCGCTGGTCCGACAGGCCCCGAGTGGTCCGCGGTGGGCGCTGAAGCAGCTGGACCGGGAGCTCCTCCTGGAAGCCTCGATCGTGCAGGCCTGGGTGTCATCACCGGACAGGCCTGCCGACATCAACGACGAGGCG
The DNA here is from genome assembly GCA_948098905.1 of Tiliacea aurago. NCBI lineage: Eukaryota > Metazoa > Arthropoda > Insecta > Lepidoptera > Noctuidae > Tiliacea > Tiliacea aurago. Next base: position 13,260,825 of record OX402578.1, on the reverse strand, counting down.
GAGTGGTTCCGGGAGGCCATGTCCAAGATATGTGACGTGGCAATGCCCCGGGTCCAGCCCAGACGTGCTTGGCGCCAGGTGTGCTGGTGGTCGCGTGAGCTAACCGCTTTACGCGAGGCATGCGTTGCTGCGCGCCACCGGTACTCCAGGCACCGCAGGCTCCGTATCCGCCCTCCGGATACGGAAGCCATTCAGGCGGAGCTGTACGAGGGGTACAGAGCGGCGAAGACCGCCCTCCGAGCGGAGATCCAGCGGGCCAGAGGACTGTCCCGCGAGGAGTCGCTGGAGACTCTGAACAGAGACCCGTGGGGACGCCCCTACAAAGGGGTGAGAGATAAACTCCGCCCATGGGCTCCCCCGCTGACGCAGAGTCTCCGGCCCCAGCTCGTGGAGGACGTGGTGAGCGCTTTGTTCCCTTCGCGAGGGGAACAGACTCCCCCGCCCATGGCTCCGCCTCCTGCGGTGCCCGATGCGGACCACACCAATGACGACGACGACGATACTCCGGAGGTGACCGAGGTAGATTTGAGAGTGGCGGTACGTAGGCTTAATGCCAAGAATACCGCCCCAGGACCCGACGGCTTACCTGGAAAAGCCTGGGTTCTGGCCTTGGAGGCTCTCGGGCCTCGACTAAGGGGGCTCCTAAGCGCATGCTTGGAGAGGGGCCAGTTCCCACTTCGTTGGAAGACTGGGAAACTGGTCCTCATTAAGAAGCCAGGGCGCCCGGCGGACTCTCCGTCCGCTTACCGGCCCATCGTGCTGCTCGACGAGGTGGGCAAGCTCTTTGAAAGAGTTATTGCAGACCGCCTTGTCGGGCGGCTGGTGCGGGTAGGGCCGGATTTGGCGGACAGCCAGTTTGGTTTCCGCAAGGGGCGCTCTACGGTGGATGCCATCATGCGCGTTCGAGCCCTCACGACGGGGGATGCTATTGCCCGGGGTGGGGTCGTCTTGGCGGTGTCTCTTGACATCGCCAATGCTTTCAATACCCTGCCCTGGAGTTGCATTAGGGAGGCACTCCGGTATCACCGGATGCCGACCTACCTCTGTCGAGTGGTCGAGGCCTATTTGACGGACAGGGCCGTCATCTACCCCGGTCACCACGGAGAGTGGAACCGGCGAGAGATGTCGTGCGGTGTCCCACAGGGATCGGTCCTGGGGCCGCATCTGTGGGACATCGGCTACGACTGGGTGCTGCGTGCTGACCTCCCTAACGGCGTCAGCGTGGTCTGCTACGCTGACGACACGCTGGTCCTGGCGCAGGGGAGGTCACATCAGGCGGCAGCCGAACTGGCGGCACGTGGGGTTGCGACAATCGTCAACAGGATCCGGCAATTGGGACTCGAGGTGGCTTTGCACAAGTCTGAGGCCATGTGTTTTTATGGTCCTCGGAATGCGCTACTGTCGGGTTCCCAGATAACGGTAGGAGGGGTTCACATCGGTGTCGAGTCGACGATGAAGTACCTGGGACTCGTCCTCGACAGCCGTTGGAACTTCGTGGAGCATTTTCGACGTTTGGCTCCCAGACTGGAACGGGCCGGAGCTGCCTTAAAGCGGCTCCTACCCAATCTAGGGGGTCCAAACGCCTCCTGCCGGAGGCTCTACGCGGGGATCGTGCGGTCCATGGCCCTTTACGGGGCACCGGTGTGGGCGCGTTCCTTAAGGCTGCGACCAGCCCGCCAATTGAATGCGTCCCAAAGGGTCATGGCCATCAGGCTGGTACGGGGTTACCGCACGGTCTCCCGTGAGGCGGCGGGCCTCCTTGCCGGACTACCGCCATGGGATCTGGAGGCAAAAGTCCTCGCGCACATCTGGGAGTGGCGCGAGGAGGCGAAACGCCGGGGTGAAACTCCGCTGCCGCGAGAAATCACGGCACAGCGGACAGAGCTCCGGCGGGATCTCATGGCGGCATGGAGAGTGCGATTGTCGCAACCCAGCGCTGGGCACGCCACAATTGTGGCGATAAGTCCCCTCTTTGAGGAGTGGCTAGAGAGGCGCCACGGCGTCCTCACCTTCCGCCTGACGCAGGTCCTCACCGGACATGGTTGTTTCGGGAGGTTCCTGTTCAGGATAAAGCGGGAGGAAACGCCCGGGTGTCACCACTGTGTGGATCGCCCGGAGGACACGGTGGAGCATACGGTGGAGGTCTGCCCGGCTTGGGTGGAGCACCGCCGTGTCCTCACGGAGGCGATCGGCGGCGGCGATCTCTCGCGTCCGGCCCTGGTTCGGGCCATGGTTCGGAGCGAGAGTGCATGGGAGGCCGTCACCTCCTTCTGCGAAGCAGTAATGCTTGCGAAGGAGGAGGCGGAACGCGTGAGGGAGAGGCAAGGTTCGCGCCCTCGCGCCCCTAGTCGCCGCAGGAGACGCCCCGGGCGTCGGGAGTCGCAAGCCGATTTCCGGCCACCGTAGGCGCGGGCTTGCGGACGGTGAGCGATGGGTAGTTCACCGTCCGATAAGGACCAGGCCCGGGTCGACGGCGCGTTGTATTCCACGCGCGACTCAAAGAGTTGTCAGCAGCAACTGACGGGGTCCGTTAGGGCCAATGCCTGCCAGGGTTGCGAGTTTGTCCGAAAGGGATATCGTGGCCCTGGCACACAGGCAAATGAAGGAATACGGGTGGGTTTTAGTCAGTAAAAGTCTGACACGCCCTCCCGCTCCGCCCAGAGCGGGAGAAGTTATTTGATAATTTCCCACCCAAAAAAAAAAAAAAAAAAAAAAGGGAGACTGGGAACCGTTTTAAAACGTTTGTCTCATTAAACGTGCTCTGATAGATCTAACGCATAGAACCTATATGAGGACACTAATACGATTCTAATAGAGCACGTTCCCTAAGCACTAAATAAATGTCCTACTCAATTCTATGACAGAGTACTACGAAGTCAAACTGCCATTGAGGAAGACAAGTATGGCGTAGTTTTAAACGCGTACTAATATGTAGGACCCTTACGCGGTGGCTTAGCCCATTTTAATAAGATTACTCAAACACTTGCACGAGCGTAGCGTTTTTTTTTTTTTTTTTGGGTGGAAAATTATCAAATAACTTCTCCCGCTCTGGGCGGAGCGGGAGGGCGTGTCAGACTTTTACTGACTAAAACCCAACCGTATTCCTTCATTTGCCTGTGTGCCAGGGCCACGATATCCCTTTCGGACAAACTCGCAACCCTGGCAGCCATTGGCCCTAGCGGACCCCGTCAGTTGGTGCTGACAACTCTTTGAGGCGCGCGTGGAATACGACGCGCCGTCGACCCGGGCCTGGTCCTTATCGGATGGTGAGCTACCCATCGCTCACCGTCCGCAGGCCCGCGCCTGCGGTGGCCGGAAATCGGCTTGCGACTCCCGACGCCCGGGGCGTCTCCTGCGGCGACTAGGGGCGCGAGGGCGCGAACCTTGCCTCTCCCTCACGCGTTCCGCCTGCTCCTTCGCAAGCATTACTAATTCGCAGAAGGAGGTGACGGCCTCCCATGCACTCTCGCTCCGAACCATGGCCTGAACCAGGGCCGGACGCTAGAGATCGCCGCCGCCGATCGCCTCCGTGAGGACACGGCGGTGCTCCGCCCAAGCTGGGCAGACCTCCACCGTATGCTCCACCGTGTCCTCCGGGCGATCCACACAGTGGTGACACCCGGGCGTTTCTTCCCGCTTTATCCTGAACAGGAACCTCTCAAAACAACCGGTGAGGACCTGCATCAGGCGGAAGGTGAGGACGCCGTGGCGCCTCTCTAGCCACTCCTCAAAGAGGGGACTTATCGCCACAATTGTGGCGTGCCCAGCGTAGCGTAGACTCAGTCTCTAGCAGAATTCATTGCGATCGAACTTGGTGTACGCCGGAATGGTATTTCGTCAGTCCACATTTCATTAAACTTCCCATTTAGGGAGCTTGCGGCGATTAGCGGCTTGCATCCAAATAGCGTGTCTCATTAAATAGTGTCGATTAAGTATTGGCCTACTAACAGCCGTGTGGAGGGTTTTAATGAGACACGGTCCCTAGCGTTCTTAGAACGTCTACCAATTCAGCTGGGGTACTTAGTAAAGCCTAACCCTCTCCCTTGAAATGCACGACAACAAGCGTCACACAATGCGTTCTGTGGCAAGACTTTTTTTGGAAACAGTATCATCCTTAACGTTTGATTGATTTATAATGCAATACAGATTGGCCTTAGCCTAGTTTGCTTTAAACGTACTGTGAGTATTTACGGTTCTGCCTTCCAAATGTGATGCGTCAGTTAAAGGTCATCAATCGTCATAAGCAATAATGCTTAGTGTCAAGTATAGCGGAAGGCCTTCTCCGTTTCCCTATAAACAAACGCCAATGATAAATATCTATTAAGGTACGGATTGGGAGATGGACAAGTAATACAAGAGAAAACATTAATTATCAAGTATGATAATATTATGTGAAAGTAGTTTCGCCATGCTAGAATAAATGTTCATTAATAACTCCTCCATTACAACACTGTACACAATGTACTGTACTAACACACATTGTGTTTAATAATACTATCAGCCTAAGATCATTATTATAATGTAAGACTCACCCAGTCGCACCAACAACACACACACACACACACCCACAGCGTTATATACTTAATTATCATAACTATTATAATCTGGGATTTAACCCAACTACCTATATTTAACTTAATAATTAATGCTCGCTATATTGCGACAGCTCCTAACTTAACTCCTTCTAGCCTAAAACTCCCACGTGCTTATGATCTGATCGAACAAAATCAACTCTCTCCTTTCACGTCTTAACACTAACTTATAAAACCCAGTCTAAACTGCGCTTATTATTTAACGTATTAAATAACACTCTCGCTAACAGATGATCTCTCTACCGAGACATAGCCTCAATCCTATCCACTAAAATCTAACACTCCAACGTCTTTCAGAACGATCCGCCTTCCTTCAGCTTCTCAAGCCCACTGTCCCTTCCTACGTCTTAATACCAACTAACTTCCCTGATCACCCCTCGCTCCCGCTTTGCGGGCGTGGGGTTTTTTGCCATCCTTAAGAAATACGCAGAATAGTTTTTATTGCTGCATTCTTTTTAAATTTCTCAATTATGTTTAAGGGTTCGCCAGTCCATTTAACTTTGTTTTACAACTTTAAAGAAATAGGATATTTCGTTATTAATTACGATCCCATTCTGTCGGGCTGTCGTCCATAAAATAGAGTTTTTAGTGTTTGTAAGTATTCCGCAACATGTGTATTTGAAAATAAGAACTTAAGTACATTTAAGATATTTTGTTATTAATTAGGGGTAAATGACAGACAGTCACAGACGCTTTGGCAGAATCATAATATTTTTATTTTTATTGAAAGGAACAGCAAACAGTTAAGAAGTTACAACTAATATAACAACAATTTTAATAATAATATAACCCACAACGCTGTCCACAGGTAGACATAAAAGTAAAGTGGAAAGATATATAGGAGCTTCAGTCTTTACACAACCAAGAACTGCTCGTACTGCTACTAAGCAGTACGAGCAGTTCCTAGCTGTGTAATGACTGATAAAGGTTACCTAATATAAAAATATGACCATATAAAGTTTGATGATCATTTTTCTATTCAGGAATCCGTTTACGAAATATTAATCTTTAAAGTAATAAGTATAATAATTGCATTTAATCTATTTATTTTGGAATAACTAAATACTTAAAATTTAAAAAAATAATTGTAATGAATAATTAATTAAATAAATAAATAAATAATTAGTACTAAAATACTTATGTTATGACATGTAGGTCACTATGGGTGAAATGTATTTATTGTATGTACAATGTCTGAAATAAAATGTTTTATTTTTATTTTTGTATAAAGTGCAAATTTATTTACGAGCCAAGTGTCCCCCCCCCCCCCCCCTTTGCCTTAAATGCAAAGAGTATAATAATAATATGGGAGCTTAAATGGTTACTATTTGTTTGAAAAATTTCACGGCAATAGCATAAATAATTTAACGAAGTTAAAAGAGTAAAAGTCGACGAACTTACATTTGCAGTTAGAATGTATGGGAGAACACGTTTTTCAACTACAATGTTAAAGATCTTGGGATAGATTCATCCCAAGGAACACTTCATTGTGCGTGGTCCGACACGCACTTGGCCGTTTTTTCATCTACCCAAATGGTAAAACGTGACCCTAATATTACTAAAGCCTACGTAGTCTGTCCGTCCAAACTCGCCAGATCATTGAGACTGGCGGAATGTGGGTGTACTTAGGCACTGCTATACACCTCTGCCTAATCCTTAAGGGTGCTCGCCCACGAGCGATTTTTTCGGCGATTTTTGTGTGAATGTATTTCTTTCTGACAAAAATCGCCGAAAAAATCTCTCGTGGGTGGGCACCCTAAAACAGGCATGATGGTTATGTACATTATAATACCACAGAACCTACTCGATCGTTAAAATAACACATCGAGATAAAAAAAGTTCGGGTTTGTAGAGCGTGGTCTCTGTCACACATAAGTCACACCTGTGCAAGAATGTCTTTGTCTTATCTATCGTCTTATCTCGAAATTTCATATAAATACCTAAGCTCATTTAAGTATTTTAATGTGTTCATATTTGCACGGCTGGCTGTAGCAAGTATGAATAGGAAGAGTGAATATAAATAAATGTACCTATGTAGGTACCTACCGTCATCTTTATATGCGTTGCGTCCAGCCTCTGCCCAGAACATGATCCGTTGCACAGCATGGGACAGCTTCAGGAAACCGGCTTGAGTCACGTTGCTGACGTCTACGAGTCTCGGTATACCCAACTGACAATAAGGAATCAATAAGTAAGACGAATATCAGTACCTAGGTAAAACAACGAAGGACCGTCCCCAGGCCCCAGACACGGTCAGGCTACTTTTACTATGGTACCAAACCTGAAATCGCGAAAAAAAAACAGCTGCACCCTACATTTTGAACAGTTATTCGATTTTTTTTCGCGATTTCATGTTTGGTCCCATAGTAAAAGTTGTTCATAGTGATGAGTATAATGACCCCTTAAGAGGTTGTACGTTAATTCTGGGACATGTTGTATAAGGAGGAACAGGAAGCTGAGAAAGAAGTAGGTAGTAGTACCTTTTTGCATATCAGCAAAAAGGTTTGAGTCATGTAGCCTAGTACGCTTCTGCAACATAATAAGGCTTGGCTCAAGTTCATTAATTAGAATATTAATTAACACCCACCCATCTCTACCTATTGCAGTAGGTATACCTACTCCTACTAGACAAAAGGTACGGTTAGCAGCGAAAGTCGGCAGATATAGATGCCAGCATCCAGAAACTAACATTTGAAACAAGTAATTACCTATTAGGTACTTCCTTCATATACAGACGCCAGCAGGTCAAGTTACCCGAAAGTCCGAAATTTGTTAAATTTTCCCAATCAACCTTGAACCTTATGCTTTAACGATAAAGTTGAAACTCTTTTAAAGAAATTTGACAGATTGTACGAGTAGTAGCTAGTTTCATGGCCTTCATGTGCTGGCGTCTGTACCTAAGTAGATCCAAACAAATGATGGTGAAGTGAAGATACAAAGTTTACAACTTGGATAGGCTATTTTATGTTTCCGTGAAACAAAGAACGACAGTACAAAACACTATACTTAAATAAAAAAAAAAGAGATAGACATACGGCCTGTAATTTATTAGGCAGCAGCAAGGTCATGCGCAAAGTGTAGATCGGTACAGTGGCGGCTACCCTCATGGTTTTCATCTTCGCTGTTATATCTCCGATGCTGGTGTTGCTTACATGTTGCACCAGACCTTTCAGCGAGTTACCGCGAGGTATCAACATCAGGAGAGTGAGGCCCGGAGTTGCATAAGAAATTTCTAAGGCCTGTAATAAACATGAATTTTAAAACAGTGCTTTATTATATACCGATACCGAGTGGCGGACAGTGCTAAGATGCCATGAAAGAGCACTCTGCCGAGTGTTCGGTATACCTGCCGACTTATCGGCCGAATCCTCTCTCTTGGCACTGTACCTACCGGTACTCGGTACGTAACAACAACAAGGTAAAAGAGTGGGAATGTATGAGTAGAAACGACCATTGATCCCAAAAAAGAGCATTAGGACCTATATTTCAGGTTTCATAAATCTTAAATTAACTAAAATATTTAGTATGAGGCAGGTATCTTCTTCGTCTTAAATCGTGACAGAAAAAAAATATTAAACCGATTTGTATCGCTGTAATTTGGTATGGGTAATCACGCCGACAAAGTGGTAAAATTAAATATTGAAAACAATTTTTTAGGGCACATCCTTTAAACGTGAAGTGGGGATGTTTTTTTTTCTGGTTTATCCCATGATGTGGGGCATCGTTGGATAGGCCGTTTATAAATATTGCGGGTCTGTAAAGACCATATTTCGATGCAGGGATCCATTTGCGTAATATTAAGCTTTAAAGTGTTAATTCCTGTTAGTCCTCCCTGTCAGCTAAATTGTAGTTTTTAGATAAGTGGAAAAATTCATAGCTGTAGTACATTTATAACGAAAATAAAAGGAAAACTATCACAGTACGCTTTAAATAGGAGTAATAGTCGACCAACTTACATTTGCAGTTGGAGAATTGACCGTGACGTTTAACGATGCATGTGAGAACACGCTTTTAACCCTGTTTTTGGGATAACTTTCATCCCAATTACGGAACCCTTCATTGTTCGTGGTCCGCACACTTAAAATGTTTCCCTCGTATTGTTCAAATTACGCTACGCACACACACGCGCGTACATTACGCCATAATAGGTTAAACTTACCAAGCTCTAAGTTAAAAATGCACTCAACAAGTACGAGACATACATTAGTCATGTCAATTAAGATATACAATAAATTACCAGAAATAATTAAAGAAGAACAAAAATTTAATATATTCACTAATAAATTAAAACAATTTCTAATAAATAAATGCTATTATAATTTATATGAATATTTCAATGATAAATTTTAAATTACTTACGATTCTTGTAAAATAATTACAATATTTATTACAACAACTAAGTAGTCAAATAAAAGCCCTCTTCCTGTCTTCTACTTTTTGCTGTGCCCGACAGGGTCCACAATGATCATTTTTGTAAAACCTACCACCTAAGTTCACATGTGGAAGCAATAAATATATTGAGTATTGAGTAAATATTTTTCACATGACGGGAATTGGAATGTACCTAGAAAAGGGGCGCCATTGAAATCTCGCCTAGCGCGCCGGGTATGCTAAAACCTTCTTCGTTCTTTCTGACTTTTTTATTTTTGCTCGTCTCCTAAGGGTCGTAGCGTAATGTGAAATAATCTATAACCTTCCTCGAGAATTGGGCACTCAATTGCAAGAAAAATATTCAAATCAGAAAAAAAATAACAGACTTTTAATGATTTTATACTGAAGATCACGTCTAAACGAGCAGTGTTAATGATTTGAAAAAAATATATGTTAAATAAGAGCATTTTCTCAATAACTTAATATGTGAATATTTTAGAATATGTTTATATTACATAGTGAAATTAATTTGTAAAGTTATGTCTAACGCGGATAAAAAAAACTGAGAATGGCGCAAAATCAACCAAGCGTATTTTTCTGAAACCTTCACCAATTTAAAGATAATCTCATTATTGATCTTTTAGTATACGCGTTTTATTAAAATACGTTTTGGTTTGTGTATAATAAATTAATAATGCGTCAAATTGGGGACAGCGCTCCTTGATGGGCGAGTCCTATTACTGGCTGAACGTACGACGCGTTGCGTGAGCTCAGTACGGAACACGCAAGCTAACCATTCAAGGTCACTGGCATATATCTCCGTCTTAACTGGTACATAGTTCCAGAGGTTAGCGCTTTCAAACAAGGCCAAGTGCGTGTTGGACGGTCGGAATCACAGTAGGTACCACACACAATGAAGGGTTGAAAAACTTTTCCCGGTACATTCCAACTGCATGAATGTAAGTTTGTACGCACAATATTGAGAGATTTGTAACATACCATGTTATTTCAAGACGATGGACTTCATACAGGTTTTCATCTTTAAGTATAAAGGCTTCTACATACCGGGGCGACTTATCGCGCGGGTATGTAGAAGCCTTAAAACAATTACTGTACTTATAAAAAAAAATTGCTTTCAATGTTTTCGGAGATAAGGGGGGAGGGGGGTATCGTACATAACTTTAAAACTATTTAAGTATTTTAAAATGATATATCTGTTATGACTCTATGAGAATTTGATAGGTACTTATTGATCATAAAAATACAGTACCTGCAATACATATGACCTATTCGGGTAGATAACACTAAATAGAACAATTTATTACTAGTACCAAGTCACAGATAGCTATCATCTGCAAATGGCGGGTATCAGCATTTATCGCAGGGGGCGGCTCATAGTATTATGTTTCAAGCGAAAATGTGTTGGTCTCTGTTGATGAGGGCTCACATTGTCGCTTCAATCATGATGGCGCGTGGTACTCTATTCGCGCTCTGTGCGCTGTTAGCACTCACTGGGACCCTCGTTACGTCTGAGGACTGTCCTCCAGATCGCAAAGAACTCACTCATAATGAGGTGAACCTCCACCATGACTTACTCTGTGCGTACAATTCTGATTTCCGACCAGTGAAGGATCACAAACAAACTGTAACTGTGAAAGTACGCTTTGCGATAAAATATATAAGCTTCGATACTTTAGAAGAAACGTTCACACTTCACAGCTGGGTTGCCCTACAATGGAAGGACGAACTTTTAACTTGGAGACCAGAAGATTATGGTAATATACAAGAAACACAAATGGAATCCCACGAAATCTGGACGCCGAGGATGGCGCTGTTCAATGCCGATGCTGCCATGTACCAGTCGGACCAGATCTACACGACTTGCTTGGTAGGGAGCAACGGCACGGTCACGTGTGTACCTCACATAGCGCATTCCGGAATTTGTCGCACGTCATTGCGGAGCTGGCCTTACGATGTACAAAACTGCACTTTGTATTTCGGATCGTGGATGAACACCGGGGAACAACTTAATTTTACATTTTATCCAAAACAACCCGTCGTGAAGGACGACTTCCAAGATGGCCCGGGCTGGAAATTGTTGTACGTGGTAAACAAACGTTTGGAAGGGAAGTACAGCTGTTGTCCTAACAGCACGTATCCAATGTTGAAATATACATTTGTAATGAAGAGAATAGCAGCAGGACCAGCAGCCATCGTCGTGGTGCCCTCCGTCGTCATAGTGTTACTCACTGTGATATCTCTAGTAATGGATGCTAAGGATAACACGCGACTAATGTTGATCTGTTTCAGTTTGTATGGACATTTCATGTTTCTTACTGAAATTGGTTACGATATTCCAAAACACAGTGCGGACACGCCGATCATATTACTTTTCCTTCGAGATTCGATGATAGTGACATTGGTTGGGATCATAGAAACCATATTTTTAATGTTTTTGAGACGGAGAAAGATGCCAGCTCCTGATTTTATTGTGACAGTGAACCGATTGGTGGCTAATGGTCCCGGCAAGTACGTGGTATTCACCGAATTCGACCCAAGCGAAGCTATTGACACTAAAGAGCTGACTGGCCATAGCTCAGATATTACTGCTGACAAGTCGCCGACCTTCGACTGGATACAATTCGCTCATATACTGAACAGACTTAACCTTGTAGTGGTGGTACTCGTTTACATTGTGCTGGTTGTCACTTACATTCCTCATGATAACTAAGTATCTAACTTAAAGGCTCGTTATGTTCAATCTACCCACTTTCAATATTATTAATCACTTTGTGCTGGAGGCAACAACATCTTTCATTCTCATTTCAATTTGCTGTATACAAAAACTTGATTTTAAATAAAAATACTTTTTAACCAGAGGCGTAGTTTGGTGACTAACCTGAGCATCCCATTCACTTAGGTCTGCATAGTTCATGAAGTCATTGATCCTAATCATGCGTACTGTGCGGTTGGGGGCGTCGTCGGCGTCGCGGAAAGGCCTCGTGCCGTTGAGCACGGTGGGGGCGGCTCGCCAGCGCCCGCGCACGTACAGCGTGCTCACAAGCACCGCGATAACGCCCTCCGACACGTCATCCTCGTCGAATGTGTCGTGTATCGCACCACCGGAGTCAATTTCCACCTAATAATTTCACATTATATTCATTATGATTGGGTCAAACTGCTCTTTAACAAAATGTGAGGCAGGTACTAAGGTACCTACTTATACTTAAGCCAGCAGGCGTAAGTAGAACACACCCCTTATTATTTGTGAATTTACTCTGAAAAATCCTTAAGGAGCCGTGCACGAAATCGACTGACTTTGATAAATTTTGTTCATTGTTTGTAAGAAAGGGAAAAAGAATTTACTTAAACAAAATTATTTGTGTTTTGTAAAGTCGACTTCTTTTTTTGCATGTGGCGGAAAGGATTTTTTTCAAATAAATGTAGAATTCCTGGAAAATTACAAAAAATCGCAACAGGTAATCCAAAAAATGACGGGAGATATCTTTTTATGAGAAACTACTTTTGATTTTGAACATTAAATAATATAGTCAACATTAATATAATTATGGTCTGCTTGCATGTGGCGGAAGCAGTTTTTTCAACTTCGAAACAAAATATAACAGAAAAATAATGTTGAAAAAACCTATATTTTATAAAAAACCCAGTCGGTAATGTATTTTTTCTTATTATTCAGCAAACCATAACAAGAACATAAAAAATCGCACACTGGGCTTCAGCTATTCATTAGGTAAATCAAAGGCGAATATATATATAATATATTTATATTTTCTAGAACGCAAATTATTAACTGGTGCTGTGACTGACACGAATGGTTTAGCACCACAAAAACTGTAACTTTATAGTTACACAGACTTAATTTTTTAATTATTTCACGCTTTCTCACAATTAGATTAGAAATTGACGAAAAAGGGTTTTTTTCGTGCACGGAGCTTTAACAGGTGCTGTGACTGACACGAAAGGTTAAACACCACAAAAACTTTTTTAAATATTTTTACTTGAAGTATAATTTAAAAAATTTATAATATGTTTTTTATAGAAATTTCCGTGGTTTTATTTTATGATCTTTATTGGAACAAAAACACATTTTACAAATTGATTGCGTACGTAAATAGCTAGGTACAGACGCCAGCAGGTCAAGCTACCCGAAACTGTCAAATTTCCTCAATCAACCTTGAACCTTATACTGTAGGGATAAAGTTGAAAATCTATTAAAGAAATTTGACAGATTGTAGTAGGTTGATGTGCTGGCGTCTGTACATTCGTTACGAAACTGTGTCGCAGCTAATAACGCCCACCTCCAAGAAACAATAGGGAACAGTAGGGGTTCAAAAATAACAATAAAAATTTAAAAAATTAAAAGTACACAATTCTTACTTATAATTTTATAAAGTAAAAAATTCAAATAGTAAAAAATAAAATAGGTAATTGTTTAATGTTGTGCATGTGGGAGTGTTGTATGTGAGTGTAGTGCGTGTCTGTGAGGTGTAAGTGTAGGTAGAGTGTGCTTGTGGAACCTCCCCACGAGCACACTCAACGCTACGTGTATTTGGTGTGCATGACTACGGAAGAAAGATCTTTAGGGTTTGGCTAAATTCTCCAATTCTTGATCAATAATTATTTTGCAATCCCGGAGAGTATATGGATAAACAGTAAGCACTTTATTTATTAAATTATAAAGCACGGAACTGCAGAAAATGAACTGCCGGCGGACAATTTCCAATTTAACACCCGATGTCGGGCAGACTCGGCTTGTCAGTTCCACGTTTTTGTCTTCTAAACTCAGGGTCAAAAGACAACTTTGAGGGTTACCGCAACACTGTACTTAGCACAAAAGAGTGCCTTACTAGAGGTAGCTTCCATAGCGTGTACAGTTCGCTAGTAGCGAAGGGATAGGGTTTGAAGGCCATTACCTTACAACCCTCTGCGCCCTCTCCAAACGCAGCAGAAGACATTTACTTTTTCTTACCCACCACTTGATTTGCCCACTCCATGTCAAAGTGCTGTCGTAACAGACTCCAAGATATTTTATTGAGTCCGTGCGCATAACTTCAGGACAACCACAGTGGCATTCCTCATTGTATGGTACGCATGACCTGTCAGACGGAAGGGTGGGGCTGGCTGTGACGCTTTCCTTGGACTAAAAATGATAAATCTAAAAAAAATGGTTTTATCCAAGTTGAGGGTGAGCAAATTCTGCGTGAGCCATGTCAGGCTTCAGGCAGAGTCACCCTTGCGAGTTACTATCGCAAGGGTGACTCTGCCTGAAGCCGAGCTTCGTTCCAGTCACTGCCACGAACCAGGATAACAGTGTCATCAGCGTAAGTAATTACTTTGGAGATTCTTAGATCAACTTTACAGAGTTCGTTTATATAAACCGGGGAAAGGGTAGGTCCTAAGGCCCGTATTTATAGAACATAACTCAGTACTCAAGCGTTACTTAAGTAAGACTTGATTCAAGCCATTGGATTGGTTGAATTTAGTCTTATGTAATGCTTGAGTACTGATAATATAATACGGGCCCTAGACACTACCTTGCGGAACTCCGTAGGTGAGGAATGCTTCCTTACAGGTGTGGTTGTTTACCCTGATAATTTGCGAGCGACCACTAAGGTAACTCTTAAACAAACTAAGCGGTAGAGTTATAAATTCAATTATTTCACGCTTTCTCACAATTAGATAAGAAATTGTCAAAAAAGGGTTTTTTTCGTGCACGGAGGCTGTAAGTTTAGAAACACGTTACCTTTTGGTTGAGTATGGTAGCGATTGTGTCCGATGTTTCTGTGCCGTTGAACCGCTCTACTTGGAGCATCAGCGCTGCGGCCGCGCCCGTTTGGAACCGTGGGCTTACTTCTCTCCCTGGCCAAAGCATCAGCCGCGAGGACTGCCGTAATTTCAGCTTGTCCGATGAATTCGGCAACGTTGTTATGAAATGTCTTACAAGACCAATGCTATCCTGGTAAGCAAAATTATTTATGCTAGCCTCAGTTGTGATACGAAATTATGTTCTACAGGTTGTTAAGCCGGGTCTGCTGCGCCCATAGTTGCGTGTTTCAAACAGTTAGAAACATGTTTTGAACACGATTTGGGGGCGTGGCCTAAATCAAAATCATACAAATCGGAAACATGGCGCAGCAGACCCTTTATACTTTCTGGCTGAAAATTAACCTTTATGTAGGTTGTCGCCGCCATGGTCTGTCTGGATGGGGCAGCGCTGGTCGTTGTGGCTTTTTAGAGTTCCGTATCTCAAAAAGAAAAAAACGGAACCCTTATAGGATCACCCGTGTGTCTGTTTGTCACAGCCGATTTTCTCCGAATCTACTGGACCGATTAAGTTGAAATTTGGTACACGTATGATCTGTGACCCAAACACGGACGTGTAAAAAAATAAATTAATTTAGAATATGAGGGTCACTTTTGGGGGCAAATTAGAAAATTAAAAAAAAAGTTCTGCGGACTGTACCGTGTGACATATCAAATGAAACGGCTTGTTGTGAGACTCTCAAATATATATATTTTATTATAATTTTCATTTTTTTTTTTTCATTTTCACATTTTCATTTCAAAGATCAAAATTTACCACCCCCCCCCCCGCCTTAATCTCCGAAACAACGGAGCCTAAAACTTTGAAAAAATACAGAAAATTATAGTTCTTTACTTACAGAAGTTACAGATTACAGGGACACCTATATGAAGTCTATAGTGTTTAAATAACATGATAAATCTCTCAATATTGTGCGTACCTTTATTTGCTGTTGGAATGTATGGAAGAACATGTTTTTCAACTACAATGTAAAGTTTGTTCTTGGAATAAAAACATGGTAGATAACATATTCACTGTACGGAACCCTCACCACGTTAGTTCAACACGGACTTGTCCGGTTTTTTAGGGGAGGCCTATGTCCAGTTCGTCGTCAACTGAAATTATCATGTTGAGTGTATAGTTTACATACTTTTCTATTTAACGTCCTCTGTGGTCTATTTGATGTGTTGTGTTGGGTACCTAATATAGCCATGATCACTACGGTGGGCAAACATCTATGAGTGTAGGTACTTAGTAGTAAAGAAAGAAAGAAAATACGTTTTTTTGCGGTAAACATGACGCAAAAATAAACATAAACACAAAAACTTTTTGTAAAAAAAAATAACCGACTTCCAAAAAAACACTACAAAGTGAAAATTAACTTTAATTTCGGAAGTCGGTGTCTTTGGATCTGTATTTTAGTTTTTTGCCACCGACTTCCGAAATTAAAGTTATTTTTCACTTTGTAGTGTTTTTTTGGAAGTCGGTTATTTTTTTTTTACAAAAAGTTTTTTATTTTTCGCTTTTTAGTTGGTCAGTTTTTAATTTAACAAAGTTACAATAGCCTAAAGTCAACTGCTCATCACCTGTTACAAAATATTGCTTTTCCCGATGCTGGGACGTTAATTTTTGAGGAGTTCTCCTGGTAAGAACCAGGATAACTGCCACTCACCATATGCATTGTGACGAGCATAAATTGCTTAGCAACCATATTAAAGTACCTAATCGGATCGCAACCCGTTAAATACTTATTATTATGTTGTTCCGGTAGCCATCTGTGGTCTTCATCATCAGTTCCACTTCACCAAATGGTGATTTTCGGGAGCAAAGGCACGAGTTACTATAAAAAATACCCAAATTGCTATAGGTTATCCTATAAAATTCGAGGGTTACCCTCGATTTCCATGAGATTCCCTCATCAGATTCTGATTTGATGGGGGACCACCTCGGTAGTATTCCCTTTCAAACAAAAAAATAATTTTCAAAATCGGTCCATAGCTGACGGAGATATCGGCGAACAAACATAAAAAAAAAAACAAACATACAGCCGAACATAATATAACCTCCTCCTTTTTGGAAGTCGGTTAAAAATAAGAAAAGGTTGGGGGAAACATGCGTCACATCCACACAAAACGGCTATCGCTCAGCATTATACTGCGACCCTATGCAAGACAGAGCCCTGCGCGCTTAGTAGATTCGTTCCAGCCGTTTATGTAGTTCGATATTAGACACGCAACCTTAGCTTGATTACATTTTGCTACGAACACTAGCTTACTAAACTATGTAATAGATGTGATTATTAAATGTAGTGCACAATGCAATGGTAGCGCATCAATAGTCCCGCTCTACCCTGTGGCGACTAGACGTACCCTTTGAATTGTTGTGTACTACTGTAGTTAAATGTCAAAACGGGCCTATTATTTTTTGACAAGTATACCTACCAACTACCCACTTACATGAGGTCACCTTCGGTTATCAACATACAGTTCACTAGAATCACTAGTTTGAGCTTTTGGTTTAGAGTAAAACCACCGAATTATCAGTAAGTAGGTACACACGGCTACACATCAAGTTAAACATTTCCAGCTTGGAAATTTATAGCTTGATGTGTAGCCGTGTGTAGAAACTAGTGATTCTAGTGAACTGTATGTTGATAACCGAAGGTGACCTCATGTAAGTAGGTAGTTAGTTGGTAGGTATACTTGTCATAAAATAATAGGCCTGTTTTGAAAATTAACTTGAATCGATTTGACCATCGCGACGTAACTAGTGAAGTAACGGTACGACTCGGTACTCGATACTCACGATAAATCGATTCAAGTTAAATGTCAAAACGGGCCTATTATTTTTTGACAACTTTAGTTAGATAAAATAAATACCATGTCCGAAACATTAAATCCAATGCATTGGTCGATTTCAGTCCTGGTGTCAGAGTCAACTTCTTTCCAGAGAGCCATCAGCGTCAAAAGTAAAAAGAAGCCAGATTGGACGAAACTCATTCCATTTTCTTGTCGATCTAAAGGACTTATAGCTGTTAGCTTCGTGAACGTTATCTGCAACAATGCCGTCAATTTTTTTAACAGCCTTAGAAATTAAGGTCTAAAATATACCTACTTAAATAAAAAATCAGGTAAGTAGCTACTGAATGTCATACTTGTCTAAGTACCTAGATAGGTACCTAATAAATTACTTTGCAAGAAATTTAAATTGATTGATTATAATGTTATATAAGTGTAGGATCATGACTTTATGACCTACATAAAAGTAAATACTTACATTTTACCTAACTCAGGTCAATGATCAAAGATTATGGACGGGATTATTTTAATTCCAATTGATAACAGCACAGTAGGTACACTGAATTTCAATTTTTATAACCATACCTACCGGTAGGGTTGCCAGGCGAGCCGGACATAGGTAGGTAGGCTTTTTGATAGCGAGTCCGGCCAAAACCAAACGGTGTTCGGCTTGTCCGGCTTTTGTTAGGCTTTTTTCATTTCGCAAGCGAGCGCCGAGCGTGGCCGAGCGCAGGAGAGTCGACTGTCAGTCGCTCCCGCAGCCCGCAGTCCCGCCCCGCCCCCCTTAGATTAGGTTAGGTTAGCTTTAGATCGTTTTTGTTGTTGTTTTACTTTGGGAACTAATAGCAGGTGAATAAGATTTATTTGTGCGATTGCCTTTCATTAGAATTTAAGAAGAATTTAAAAATGTTGATAAATGTTTATTTATCTAGAATTTAATTTTGACTGATGTATAATAAAGTAGGTACTTACTTAGACTGATTTGGCATTCGATTTTATTTATATTTTATTAGAATTTAACATGATTTGTGGTAATTATCAAAAAAGCTTGATTTTACATACAATTTTTTATCGTACCTATTAATACTGAGACGCAAAATCCTAATAATAATGTAGGATGTCCGGCCTTTTTACCCAAATGTCCGGCCAAACTGGCTGGTCTGTCCGGCTATTAGGTTTAGCGACCTGGCAACCCTACCTACCGATACTGATAACCATAGGTACAGTGCGGTCGGAATTAATCTATTGCCTTGCAACTAGTTTCAATAACAAACAACAAATCACATTTTATGTACTTATTTTACGACTGTAAGTCCACTTTGGTCACAGGACCTCACTTAATTGTGTTGGTGCATAGGTAATAAGATTGCTGTTTATAGCCGCAACAATGGGCCAGGATGCGTGACATGGTCCCATAATTACTTACTGTTAAAACATAGTTGGTGCCTTAGTGAAAAACAGTTCAAGTTCAATCATGAATCCGTGTTTAGTGTCAATATCTAATGATTCATGAAGTTGTTTTAAAAACAAGATTGATGATAAAAATCTCCTTGGTGTCAGCAAGATACAATACCGGCTAATCTATGTCGCAGTCCATATTTGTATACCAGACCTGCATCCGGTGCCGATGAGGGTGCGTCTTGATCCTGATCCCACCTACGGTCAGCCAGTTATATTATACCTACAGATATACAGATTTTGTCGTCTTTCGGGACACAAGCTGCAGTTGCCTGCCCTGGGCAGTTAGCATCTCGTGCAGGTAGATATGTTAGACACATAATATATACAAGCTGAATAGTCCTCAACAAGTCATTCTTGTTACAGTGCACTTTTATCATCCATGTGGCCTTTATGGAAAATAATCGATTTTTTATGCCTCACTTTCCATTGATGGTCGATCCATATTTATCGATAGAATCGATGTATATTTTTTGGACCTTTTCAATGAAGTGATGTATTTGTAGTTGTTTCAAACATATTACAAAACAAGGTTTATCTTCAGACCCAGGTTTAAAACATGGAGCCATTATTGAATTTCGAACTTTATTCCGACTATGGTAAAGTTCCTTAACACAAAACTGACAACTTAGTACCGAACTAAGTTTTCAGTTTTGTACAAAGAACGGTATTTCAATCACTGTTACGTTCTTATTACAAAAACTGGCTCCATGGTTTATGCCATGTCAAAATATAAATCTTGTTTTGTAATAAGGCGGTATAAGTTCCAACATGACATAAAGTCTGAGATGTTCCTAAATGCTGTTTACGTGTTTAGGTACTAATGAATAATATGGTTTTTACTAGGAAGATAACAGTGTAGAAAAACTTACCTTATAAAATTGTCGCTCAAAGTCATCTAGGCTCTGGGCAAATTTGTTAATGGAAGACAAGTTTTTATGTTCAAACATTTGTTGTGGAACGCCAGAAACAGCCTTCGTCATCGTCACTGGCGGCTTCAGTCGGTTATGAGAAACCAAATTCGAACTATTATCCTGTGTAGATTGCGCCGCCGAACTTAATCCGCTAGTAGTATGCGGGTGTAGCGGTGTATTCCACGCGGTATTCATATTGTGCTTCACTTCAGGTCTCGGCAGTGGATTTAGAAGTCCCGGACGATACATTGGGTAAGGCTTAGAAGGCACTGAGTCGTGCAAATCCGTCAACGGCCGTATGTTCATCATTCCGGTAGGACTCGCCATGTAAAGCCGCCTGTACACCGGTTGTGACTCGGACAAATGTAAGTTTATGTTGGAGTTTAACTCCCGTATTCTGTTATGAGGTCTCGAATCATAATGAGGTAAAAACTTTTCTCCAATAATTTTTTTGGTGATACTGTACATTGTATCGTAAAAATTGTTTAGTGCTGCGCATTCTAGCCATTTATTTTTAAAAAAACAATACTGTTTACTTATCCTTTCAATACTCGTTAGGAGAGAGCGAGGTTTGATATGGCCTACATGCCGAAGATTATAAATTGGTATCTCGTTGGTTTTTACGGGCAGTAAATTAATTTTTAAGAAGAATATAATAAATGTACATTCTTGAATCATATCTTACTTCAAACATCTGACCAATTTATCAATAACGTTAGATTTTGTTACAGTGAGATGCCAAAACCTAATACGTTTTCATGCTTCTGATTTGGACTTGTCTGCTTTTCACTGAAAAATAATTTTATTTTACAATAACGCAATAAATGTCTTTATGAATAATAATCTCATTAAAAGTATCGTCAAATCTATGAATATAATTAGCAAGACAGCGAGATAGAGGTGTCAGTCAGCACATGATTATCACATTAAAATCACGACTAGATGATGAAGTTAACACGAGATAGCTCGTTAATACTGCACCGAGAGTTATGACTATACTGTGAGCATTCCTCCTTAACTGTAGTAAATATAATCAGTTCCGCATAACAATGAACTAAGTAAGCACTTAACGCCGAATTAATGGGAGTAATTAATCCGCCATTATTCGATAACACCACTTTATTCAAACACTGTGACGAACGGTAACAGTAGCGCGGACACAAATGGTATAATTCGATTAAAATGTTTTCATAAGTAGTTTGTATCAACATATCATGAAAAAAAAAAATTGGTGGTCTATACAATATTAGTTTTAGTACTTATATGCGAAACCTGAAACACATATCTAGTATTTTTAACCGACTTCCAAAAAGGAGGAGGTTATATGTACGGCTGTATGTTTGTTTTTTTTTTTGTTTTTTTCACCGATTGCTCTGTCAATTGTGGACCGATTTTGAAAATTCTTTGTTTGTTTGAAAGGGTATGCTCCCGAGGTGGTCCCATTGTCACCAAGTTAGGATCTGATGAGGAGATCCCATGGAAATCAAAGGCAATCCTCAAATTGTATAGGCACACCTATATCGATTTCAGTATTTTTTATAGTAACTCATGCATTTGCACTCGGAAAGCACCATTTGGTGAAGTGGAACTGATGATGAAGACCACAGATGGCCGCCGGAACTATTTAATAATAAGTATTTCACTGTTGCGATTCGATTAGACACCTTAATATGGTTGCAATTTATGCTCGTCACAATGCATATGGTGAAGTCACCATCAGTTCCAGTTCTTCTGGTTCTTACCAGGAGAACTCCTCGTATTAACGCCCCTGTACGGGAAAAGCAATATTTTGTAAAAGGTGATGAGCAGTTGACATTAGGCTATTGTAACTTAGATAAATAAATTGCAAACTTACCCACTAAAAAGTGGAAAACAAAAAAAAAAAAATACAAAAAACATAATAACCGACTTCCAAAAAAGAAAACACTTCAAAGTGAAAAATAACCTTAATTTCGGAAGATAGATAGATTCAAAGACACCGACTTCCGAAATTAAGGTTATTTTTCACTTTGTAGTGTTTTCTTTTTTATAAGTCGGTAATTTTTTTTTGTAAAAAGTTTTTTTTATGTAAAGAATCTATGTACAAAATTTCAAAACTGTATCATGAAAAATCACAAAGTTATAAGGTTGTTACTCGTACGAGGATGATAAAACGGGTTGTCCGTACAAAAACATGCCAACGACGCGCGGCGCCTCCAGCACCCTAATTGCGTAACACAGTTTGAATCGGAATGGGAATGTTTTTGAAATATATTGCTAATCCATTGCTTCATATGTTAGAAAAATTTGGCTGCTCAACAACGTACATAACGCAATGAATGTTGTTGAACTGTCAAATTGAAACCGATACCTTCTGATAGTGTGTTACGCAATTAGCCCGCAGGGTCGTCTTGCCCTCATTGAATATAATTTGGCAGTAGTACCTAACCGTACGGCGATTGTACCTATTGTAAGTAATTAAATCGTGATAACATTTTCCATCACACTTAAATATTTTTGGGACAAAATATAACATGTGTAAAAATGATTGAAATCGATTCAGGGTTCCTTATTCTGAACAAACTATATTCAGGTTTCACAATTATAGGTACTAAAAATAATGTTGTAAAATATAGGTAAGTAGGTATGTACTTATGTCACCATGTAAGATTGTGAGAACCGTTATTTTATAAACTACTTATAGGTATTATTTCCGTTAGATTATAAACTGTTGAAAATTGTGAACTGGGTGAAATGGGTTAGGTTAGGTTAGAACTGTGACCAACCGCGCGCGAGCCGAGCAAGCGTAGCGAGCGGTGCTGCGGCAGCAGTCGGCGAGCGCGACTTCTAAGTTGACCGCAGCTAGGCAGGCTATTTAGTATTAGCGCAAGGTCTGTTACGTTATGTCACACCTTCGCAAGCGAGTTTGATACCAGGGGGTCTACTCCGAAGCGGTAATCCGAAGTATCGGCCGAATGTTCGGCCGTTTTATAACTTCCATAGTTTCCTTTATTGTTTTTGAATCCTTACCCGACTTAAAGTCACATGTTTGACTTTGGCTTATCTCTTTGACTGTCGTTTTTATTTCTTTTACCGTAGTCAGCCATAGTTAGCCGTAGTGAAGCAATGGCCGAACATTCGGCCGATACTTGTGTGAGGATTTATGTTCGGAGTAGCCCCCCGGGCCCTGCAGTCTCGACATAGATTGTGATCGCATTACGAACGAATTCGATCTCAAAGTCCTAATGGGATCTCTAGACGGCCGCAATTGTTTGATAAGCACGAAAAAATCACAATATTGTCAAGCATTTTTGACCGTCTAGGGACTCTATTAGCACGACAAAATTGGTCGTAAAGCGATCGCTATCGCTATCTATATCTAGCGATCGCTTTTGACAAGATTGTGACAACTTTTATTATGGGACCAAACCTTAAATCGCGAAAAAAAAATCAGCTGTTCCCTACATTTGTGTTTGCATAACTCATCAAAATGTATGGAACAGCAGATTTTTGTTTCGCGATTTCAACTTTGGTCCCATATTAAAATTTTTATAATGATGAGTACAGTGACCCCTTAAGAGATTTCGTGTATGAATAGATACACCCTATATAACTTTTTTTGTTCGATCGATAGCGGGTTTTTTTTTATTGAAAATTAAGATAAGTATACTTAATTTTCTATAAAAAAAACCCCGCTATCGATATTTTTGCTTCTAGCTCGAAATGGCGTAGTAATGACGCAGGTTTTTGTTATTTCCGTATTCCTAATAGTAATCTAAAAATGTCATTAACATCGGCAGCTATCGGCAACAAGGAAACCTCCACTTGTAAAATAAAAAGACGGAAAATTTCCTTAAGACACACTAAAATTAAAAAAATAATGAAAACTAGTAAATATTTCTCATAACAACAACGTATTATTTACCTACTTATAAACCAATACCCTGAGCAATCTAAAAATGTATAAAATACTTCTGTTTCCTTGAAGAAATTAGAAAATATCTTAATTTGAACTTCCATAATGAGTAATCTAGTTAATATGAAATTATCGAAGTTGAAAGTTTGGGTGAACTTTATATACCTAAAACTGTTTTTTTATTTTTTACTTTTTTATCGGATAGCTCTATCGTCACAGATCGTAAAACAATCAAAACGATTTCAGTAACACTATACTTTTGTCCGAACCATTTTGAGGTGAAAACAAAATTGGTTGGTCCCATAGTGCGCCGCGCCGCGCGCCGGTGCGGCTCCGGCGTCATGTACGGGGTGAATAGAGACGCAACTTTAAAATGGAATTAAACCTTGAAATAGTATAGTTTGTTGCCAACAAGGTCACTTAATAGTTAATTATAGTACAGGTAACACATTAAAGTCGTTTTTGGCAACAAAGGATATTATTTCAACGTTAAAATCCATTTTAAAGTTGCGTCTCTATTCACCCCGTACATGACGCCGGAGCCGCACCGGCGCGGCGCACTATGGGACCAACCAATGACTCTTTGGGACCAACCAATTTTGTTTTCACCTCAAAATGGTTCGGACAAAAGTATAGTGTTACTGAAATCGTTTTGATTGTTTTACGATCTGTGACGATAGAGCTATCCGATAAAAAACTCTATTGACCCCTGCATCTATTCACCCCGTTTTACGGTACAGGAAGCCACAAAAGCTGAGGCACAAGTGTGATCATGAATAATTATTCACATAATTATGTGTTAGTACGTGTTTCTCTGACAAATAAACGTATTTTTCTTTCTTTCTTTTACAGTTATCGGTAGGTATAGTGGCCGGCACGTAACTTGGCAAGGTTTTGATTTAGTGGGAGTGTGTGATATGTTCACGCATGTACAATTAGGGAAACAAAAAAATTTACACTTTTATTGCTTGTCATTATTTTATGGTTATTGCCAGAATTTAATTTTAAACATTTCTGTTTAGAGGAAAGCTATAGAATGGGGAAAAACATCTGACGATTCTTGCCAAGTTACGTGCAAGACTATAAAACCCGATCACTTAACTGATGGAAATTACAATCTCCATCTACATCCTCCTTTGCAGATGTCAGACGACATCTCTCTCTTTACTTACGCGATGTCGCCACATAATAGAATGGATAAGTAAAATAATGAGATCTAGGTAGTCTGGAATCTTCCAACTTTGGCAACAACTCACAGTATTTACTGAGTGTCCTACTTTAACGGCGCTTTAAGTGTAAGAAGCTGGTTCTGTTAGAATATGGATAGTGTTAAACGAAAATAAAAGCTGGCTACAAGCCATCTCTTGATAACCTACTTTGGTGAATACATAGTTTTACATACAAACTAGCCAAGTTCGGAAAAGTATTTATCAATTTTTTATTTTAGCTTCTGGCACTGTACTACTCGTACTGAGTCTATCAAGTAGGCAAATACATATGTGGGTACGTAATAGGAGCGGGGTATGCGCGCCCGAGTGGCTCACCCGTCTTAGGCTGCGTTCGGACGGACGACACGCGCACGCCCCGCACACGCGTTGTGCCCGCCTTGCACCCGCTTATACTACTTATTATTTTATCAAAAAACGCCCTTGATCACAGTCAATACGGCACTAGCCGAGGCGCGGGCACAAGGCGTGTGCACAGAACACTATTACTCCTAGCGGAGGGCGTGTGCAGCGCGTGTGCGGGGTGAGCGCGGGACGGACGCGACGCGGGCGCGTGGCGTGTGCGGGTCGACTTCGATAAATGCGATTTGAGATCTATTGATGTGTCATAAGACTCAAATTATATACAACAAACAAAGCGAGCGGGGCGGGCGCGTGTCGTCTGAACGCAGCCTTAAGGGCGACGCGATAAGGTAGCCCGCAAATTCAAATTTTCTTAAGTTTTTTTTTTTTTTTTTGTTTTTCCTTCTGGCTTCGCACGGTTTATGCATTTAGCCAATGTCACGTTTTAGTTCTTGTTTTAATTGATGAAATGAATTATAAATGCATGATGATGATAACCCCGCCCACTCCCCTTGAGTTTCAGTAAAGATGTGGCACTTTACTGAGACCTCACGCGGACTTCTTGAGAGAACTTGAAGCGAAGTTGCACTGTTTTGTTTCATTTGCCTACACTAATGCACGTTCACAAACACTTAATGGTTAATAATCCACCATTATTACACATTAATATTCGGCTAAACACAAATTTTGGAAAATTAAACAAACTGCTGAACATGACGCTTCACTTTCCCGCCGAGAACTTTCTTAAGTTTTTTTGCAATTTGCAGGTCTGTCAGGTTGTATGTTGAAATATGATTCGCGGCCGTAACAAATATGGCACTACAGAATTATAATCATTATATAGAATCTACAGAATTATAATCACCTATCAGCAATATACTTTTTAAGTTCATAGAATCCTATTGAATGACTATGATTCTACGAGAGTATTCCATAGGTATTTGTTACGGCCGCGAATCATTTAGCACCTACACCCTGTTACACACCTGCAAATTGCAAAAAACGTAAGTAATTTGAATTTCGCGGGCTACCCTGACGCTTTCGCCATAAGCAATTAGAAAGAAATGAAAGAAAATAGAATGAATTAGAATGGAACACTGTATAGGTACATACCTACGCTACGAGGATTTTAACGTGGTTAAAAAGATAAGATGTAATTTGGTTTAAATTGGTATTTATTTTTAATAGTTTAGTAATATTTTTTATAGATTCTTTTTTAACGTCTGAAAGTGAGAATGCTTACCATTTTAGGCCTACACCGTCCTCCCATCCCATACCTATTAACACTGTTATTTGAAATCATTGTAAAGGCCCATTATTTTTAATATAGTAACCGTGGCGTTTCTTGCCGGCACTTCTCCAAAGAAACGACCAATTGGAACCGTGCATCTAGCTTCTGACGTTTCTAAGTGCCCATGTAGGTTTATGTGAAATAAAATATTTTGATTTAAGAATGTGGGTACCTAGTTCTGAATACTTTTCTACTCGATTGTCACATAATTTACCTACGCGGCAACTATATTAATTTTCTCAAACATGCTTGGAAATTCGAATTGTGAATTCCTGCAACCCTAGCTAGTACTTTTTGATAGGTTTACCGCTCAGAAATCGTGCAGAGAGTTAAGGTAGTGGTCCGTGGCGTGAGCTGCCAATTACGGAAGATGGCGGAGTTCCAGGCTTATTCCACTTTTCCCCGTTGGATGATCCCCATTGATGGGGATTAGTGAACTTTTTGTTCACTATTCCCCGTTGACCCAAAATTTTTATTTAATGGGGATAAGTGAACTAAAAAGTTCAATAATCCCCATTAGGTAGGTACGTTAAAAAAATAAAATATATGAATCATGTTACATTTATTAATTAAAAATATAACTTTCTTATAAGTACCTAATAAAATCACAGATTTCCAAACATAATTTACTTAAAAATTAATTTCCTGTATAATTTTTTTCCGTGAATTTTCCGATATTTTAATACGTATTATCCTATTCCGGACGAAGACAAACATAAAAATCATAAAAATCGGTCCAGCCGTTCTTGATTTATAAATGGTGTAACTAACACGACTTTGTTTTACGAGTATAGAGGTAGATTTACTTTGTTTGAACTTCCGCGCATTATTTGACAAAAGCACTAATACAAGCCTTGGCCGCAACCAGGCATTGATGGACGAACGTGAAAATGTGGGCCGAGGCAAAGCCGAGGCAAACATACGTGAATCAATGCCCCTATTGCATGCCGCTGCAGTAATGTACTATACCTACTCAATGACTATACCTGAAGTTTAAGGAAGCCCCAAACTACATAGAAAGAAGTATTAGCTGAGTTATGTTATCTTTTATTTTTACAGATGTTATCAATTTATACTTTTAATTTTACCTTTTAGTTTTACAGATGTTATCAATTTATAATTATCAATTTAATTTATTCGATTTTATTTGTTTGTTTATCATTCATTAATATTGTTTTCATCATGTTTAATAATCTTTATGAATTTGCTTGGTTTAATTTTTGATTTATCGATAAATTATCAATTTTTATAATTTTCGTTGTTTATTTAATTCTTATCAATTTTACCAAAGTGTCAAAGAATATTTTATTTTTTATGTTTAGGTACCTTTATACCAAATTAATAATTTTTAATCAGAATTTCATAAATTTATTTTCATTTAAATGTAACTTTTTACCAATGTTACCAACTTTCTAGTGCGCTTATTACTTAGTATGTTAGCTTATTTCTCTAATCCATTGTTTTAAGCATGTGGTGTTTACCTATAGTAACTGATGCACTGTTATTTTAATTTTTTAAATGTATTAAGTGATTGTATCAGTGTAATCAATTGTTGGTGAACCTAATAAAATAAATGATTCATAGGTACCTACCTGAGTTTTAATAGAGTAGAAAAATACTTAGGCATTTATATTTCTACCATAAACCAATGACGTATTATAAATAGACGCGTCTTATACGAACATTAGTGCACTCAAAAACAGCGTTAAGTCATGAATGTAGCTACATACTTGCCTACAATCATACAGTGCGCGAAGAAAAGGAAAGACCTATACCGATAACTGTTGTTAGAAAGAGATGAACATACATATTTAGTTACGTCACTAGCTGCTGCATGTTCATTGGCGCGTACGCGTTGGTCGCAGCAGTCAGAAAAAATGGCTGATTGGCTGTACAAGTACAAAACAAAACAAAGTTTTCTTAAAATAAAAAACTACAATATGTACTTATGCATGAAATCAGACGTTTTTCCGTACTCTCACACTTCTCACAGTAGGTAGTAGTGTAATTGCTGAGAATTGCGAGTGATTGTGATGTGTAGCCGCGTCACTGGATGGCGCGCGACTAATTTCATGTCAGGCTTGTGCAGACGAGCGACGCTTTCCATGAAGTTTTCATAGATAGTCTGCGGGAGCCTGTAGTACGTGTACGTAGATACGAACTTAACTACGGGTCCATATTGGCTCACCTAAAGTTCTTTATCCGAAATTGTTCTTCCTAATGATTTGTAATCCGAATGATCACTCTTCCTAAAATTTTTCATCCTAAAGTTTTCATTCATACTATTTGTAGTGCTACCGGCGATGTTCATAACACTCTTGTTTCCGAAAATTGTAATTAATAATATCAGTAATTAAACTCCTACAGTTTTTTATCATAACGCTATTATCCCTAAACATAATTACTGGGGAAACTATGAAAAAAATACTTAGAAAAATTTCGCGACCAATGACCAATTTCGAGGTAGCGCTCGCCGGCCGCTGACGCGGCACCGCTCGCTTCGCTCGCTCGGCTCTCGCGTAGTTGGTCACAGTTGTTGGCCGCTATAAATAAAATTAGGGAAGACGCTTTAATTAATCAAAACAAAAAACCAATTCATATAATTAGTGAGTGCGAAGCAACACTTCCTCAAGTATACGTGCTTTTTATGCCAACAAACTTGAACTTGAGACAAGTTATAAATCGTCAAAGAAATAAAAAAGAAAAAATTACTGAACCTAAATCTAAACAAAAAAGATAAGACTTTGAATAATAGTGTAAAAGATGGTTATCATTATGTTGAGAAAATATAGGAAAACAAATATAAGTTTAATAGATGTTTATTGCTACTGACATTATGAAGTTGAATGCTTCGGAATTATGAACATTAGAGACGGAGTAGTTAGGAATTGTGATTGTTAGGATAAAAAATGTTAGTATGAACATTTTCGGATTTCCAATAATCGGAGTTGAAAATTTAGGTGAACTTTGGCGCACCCCTTAACTACATGTAATTAATCAAACATTTATTGATTAAGAGCGTGAAGATAAACCGACAACACAATCGACTTTACAAAGATTTTCTTAATGCTGAATAGCTCAGATACCTAGCGAATTAAGCTTCCTCGTTTCAACCTACTTGACTAATGGGTGTCCTGAGTTTCTGCGTGTTACCAGCACGAGCAACTTACCATGATTGGCCAAGGTTGGATAATATCTGCCCAAACGTTATCCAATTTTAAAATGAACTGTCCCTTTGCTTATAGTGGTCACCAGCGCCAGCAAGGTTCAGGGGGACTCCGAACATAAATCCGAAGTATCGGCGGAATGTGAATGAAATGAATGTTGCTTAACTACGGCTAACTATGGCGAATGAAAAAAAAACGACGATCAACAGAGATAAGCCAAAGTCAAAAATGTGACTTTATATCGGGTAAGGATTCAAAGTCAAAAAAAGGAAACTATGGAAGTTATAAAACGGCCGAACATTCGGCCGATACTTCGGAGTAGACCTCCTGGGTCGATCCGCGGTCCGGGCAGTTATCGCTTGGGTTTTTCTATTAAAAAAGTATTAGTAGCAGCCTGGGGTCTGGATTTTGTCTAGTATCTAATGACAATAGGCTATACGGTCTTAGGTAAGTAGTTACATAATTGGAAACTTTGGCTGTTTACTGCCCTTTCAGGGCATACCTACAGGCGTTATGAGGGTAGCATAATTTTATTATTTATAACCATCACTTATAGATAGACATGTACATAAATAAAGTAAGGTATACTTACGTACCTACCTACTGCCACTCGTCATCAGCATCCTCTTGTCCAACTTCACCTCTATAGGATGCCAAAAATACTGGATATTTCTTTCGGAAAATCACGAAAAATAGCGGATGGTCCCCGAAGAACTCGAGGCACATATCTTCCATTAATCTCACTATGCCAAGCGCTGCAAGTGTTTCAAATTAATGTACATTACGAGTTTCTATTACATATCTAACTATTAACTTTTCATGGGTCTGGAACTAAGGAATACCTACCTTTTATACATAGTACACGCTTTAATATACCAGCCTTGTAAACTGACATATTTCCTACTGGTCAATCGCACTCCGACCCCCAAGATACAAGCCCAGCTTAGTTTGGGGGTCAACAGTCAAACCAAAACATTGTGATGTACAGTCGCCAGCACATCAGATTATACCAAACTGTCAAATTTCTCCAAATGATTTTAAACCTTAAAAAGTTGATGGTTAAGTTCAAAATCGAATGAGAAAATTTGACAATTTATGGTAACTTGATGTGCTCACGACTGCACAAACTTATTAACTGTGTTTATGTAAGATCACTGTCTGTCATCCATCACCTTTTCATTTTGCCAATAAAACTTTTTATATTTGTATTTATTAATAGCGAAACGTGGGTGTGTACCAGGGTTGTTGCTGATTTTTTTCACATCAGAGGTCGCTGATTTTTTATCATTGACATCAGCGGATGCTGATGCTGATTTTAATTATTTTCTTTAAAAAGTAGTGACCATTATGAATTTATAACTAAAAGTTGCACAGTTTTCCTTGCAATGGTTTTCTGTATTTCCGGGCAATGTGATGTTATTGCCGGGAAATACGAGACAATGTTAAGGTGGAAGCATAGATGATCTCACTGCCATTTTGTCGCTAGATGGCGACACATCCACAATTTCGAACATTTTCAATTTTTACACTTAACATAGACATTTTTAATAAACAACTTTATTCTTAGCGAAACCTAGGGCATTAACTTGATTTTTTTAGATCATCACTGTGCTTGTTAACTGGTATCATACAAAGATTAGAACATAATAATGATTTAGCCGCATGAATTTACTCTTTACACACACATGCAAAGTAAATAGTAGTAACTTCCGACTCCACTAGATGTCGTTTTATTCAAACATGGTTGGAAATTAAAATGTCCAGATGGTGTTAATTTTAAAGAAAGAGGACCAAATTATTTATATGATGAATATCCTTACAGTATAGCAAAAACTGAAAACAAATATTAATTTACTAATTAAGCATACTTTAAATTACTAGAGGATTGTTATGTTCCAATCTATTTCTTAATAATATAATTATTGGGTTACCTATGCATACTTTTGTTTCTAGGCTCGATATCAGATACCTTTTCACCTTATCAAATTATTCAGATAAATTATTTTGGGTAATAAAGGTATATTGTACATAAATAGGTTGTTGTAATGTGACTGAACCTAAATAGTACCTAACGTGTAAATAAATTGTGACCTGTACTAAATAAATAAAAGATTATGTATTCAATTGTAAAGCGTTTTATTGTATCTTACTATAAATTAATAATCTTTATATATGGTTAATATTTTCATACAAATATCGTTTTATTTACTCTCACTGCATTTACCTAAATATTTTCTGGTTTGATTCGAACCATCGACTCGTACCACCACACAAAGATAACATCCTTTTTATAATATTTTGATATTTACAATTATGATTCTGAATTTAGTATTAGAAAGAATTATGTACGTAGATAACAATTTATGTAACATCACACGTAAGTGTAAGTATCTTACACAACACAAAAGTGGTTGCTAGCTAACCATAACATTTATGTTTCAAGAATACCCACTTATTATACAACTTTGAACAATAAATATTCTTTTACAATTGAATTGTTTGGCTGGTACCTAAATACATGAGTGAAACATATGTACACAGAAAAATCTTATAAACTAACAAATAACATAAACTATACATCGCTACGTAAAAAAATAGCATAATAATTAGTCTATAATGTTCCCACTGCTGAGACTCAGGCCTCCTCTGAACAGTGGTGATGAAATAATTTACACAAAGCAAAGTGTCTGCTTGGATTCGAACCATCGACTCGTACCACCATACAAAGATACATAAAAAATACTATAATAAAATATCTTCTCTTCTACACGCTACTTTTTGCTGCGCCGCCGTCGCCGCGCAGTATCAATCTTCTGCTTGTCACTTTTTACTTCCATTTATATCATTTCCGTGCGATCTGAATCAATTGCTGGGAGACATAGTTTTCGCTGCAACAAATGAATTTACACAGTTTTGTTAGACTATTCTTACTGAACCCACACCTCAGAAACCTGAGGATTAAGTTACGAAATGAGTAAGACTTATATTTTCATACCTTTTAATTCCTTGATGTC
The DNA here is from genome assembly GCA_948098905.1 of Tiliacea aurago. NCBI lineage: Eukaryota > Metazoa > Arthropoda > Insecta > Lepidoptera > Noctuidae > Tiliacea > Tiliacea aurago. Next base: position 13,227,933 of record OX402578.1, on the reverse strand, counting down.
TAGACATTAGCATTTTTCTCAACTCATCTCAAAATAATTTCCGGCAGTACACATGTTTTGAAAAATGTTACCAACTTTGGCATCATAGCGTTGATAAATTCCTCATCCCGGTTAACTTCTATGACAGTCAATGGTTGGGTGACAGATATAAAGCAAATGAAGTAACATTTACTCATTTTGGTAATTTGCAATTGACCCTGGACCTAGAATCAAAATAATAATAGCTGAGAAACAATCCAAGAAATACATTATATTTATACATACATGAACCAAGAAATAATGATCTTTGTTACTTACTTGATAATAATAATTATGCTTTTTGTTCATAACTAAAACATCGTTTTCCAAATGAATAGGAAAATTTCTATTTTCTGATGCTTCTCTAATATTTTGAGATTTCCTTTTCAAGGAGAGAAAACATTTTATTTCTACAATAGTATTTTCTGCTTCTATAATACCTGTAAAAAAGAACAGTTTTTAGGCCTACGCCACTGAACCAAATTAAAAAATCCACGCGACACACAAGATCCATGGGGGAGGAACCACAGGCAAAAGCTAGTTATTTGTATATTTTTATTATTGAATAATCTTACCATCAGGGCTAGCTGCTAAGAATCCAAAGTCTTCATCAATAAATAGACCTGATGGCTGATGACTCACTAAAAATCATTAGAAGAATTTCCATGATATCTTTTCAATGTTGCTTGCACTTTTTTCCGTGATTTTCGCGGCCCTGAATACATATGTCGTATATAGGCAAGTTTATTAGTCGGATTCATCTTAGGCAGAGTTGCAATTCAATCTGTAATCAAAAATAATAATTAAACACAACAGCAAAAGTATCGTAATTATGAAATGCTTCAAGAAATTTGTATTAGTCAGAAATAACACCACCATTTGTCACCATCAATCAAGCTGTCAAGCTGTGTGTGAAAATTTGCAAAACAACTGACAGAACATGAGAACAGACCAAATAGAGATGTCAATCTGAGATCGATTGAGCAAAGAATCGATTTTTTGGAACAAATAAAAACGTTTTTTCAAATCGATATCTAGTACTGAATCGATACAGGGAATCGATATTTCACCCTAGAACATCAGTATTTTGTTTTTTTGAATTGTTAAGAATTGTGGTGGCGGGAAAATTACGAACCATATCCAGTGCAAATCCTTTTGCGTAAAAATACGGTTTTTTTCCAATATGAGACTAGTTAAATTCTTTTCGCTCATCGATCGTTTTTTCGCCCTCGTAAACGTGTACGTTACCCTAGCAGGAATCGATTTTTCGTTTTTTTTTTCAAAACGACAAGGGGCACCAATTTTTTATGTAGGGGCACATTTACAGCAGATTAGGCACCAACTATACGTTCCACTCATATAACTATAGGAGACACTTTCTTGCTAGGGTAACGTACACCCCGTAAACCCCTACATTGCGAATTTCATCGAAAACAAATGATTGATTTTTGGAAAATTATTTCTTTATTTGTGAATCGATTTTTCATATTTCTTTCGAATCAATTCAGTAACGGATCTTTTTCGGAGAGTTTTTTTTTGGTTCCTTTCGTCCCTCTGGGACAGGCAAAGTGAGCTGAGACCATACAGCCATTTTTTAGAGAGAATTGACGTCCCTATTAGGGGGAAATATTTGAAATTTAGAGTAGGTAGGTATGTGATGTGATGACAATCAACGAGTGTTGCTAACGTTTGATTTTGTATTTCCTCTTCTAAATCTTACACTTTTTTAAGTTTTAAGGGTTATTACTATTATAATATAACTCTGTATCACCTTCAAGCAGAAAAGCATCCTTTGTACATAAAAATAACACTTACCGTCAATAAAACACAAAAACACTTCACTTTTAAATAAAAACTCTTTCACGGATGGCACTCGTATGAATGGTTCTCAGTAGTAGCCCCAGTCACCAATTCTAAACCTGAATGGTGCTTACTACTTACTTAGCTACAACCATAAATGAATGATGTACAGCAGTGGTGGCTCTGACTTGTAAGTCAGAGCCACCACTGGTGTACCTATATCATTCATCGTTTTAAATATCAGAACATCCTACAACTTACTACTAAAATACTGCCCTATGTTTTATTTCCCCTTTTTCTTGGTAAACTTCTTAGATGGCAAGACCAATTTATCTCGACGCACTTTGACGTGTGCTAATAATAATAAAATGTGCAATTGTTATGAAAAATCAATGTGGTTTGTCTGTGTATTCACTTATCTTGATGGTTTCACATAAATTAAATATGATTCAATCAATAGATGTAAGTAGTACCTACGTGTCACCATTGCGTAGGTAGGTAATTAGAAAAAAAATTGGTAAAATTGCCTACGCTGATCGCCTGATTTAGGTATACCCTAAGTTTACATGAACTTCTATTCTCTGATTTTATTCAACCCAAACCAATGAATTAGTACCTAACCGTGTCAGAAAATGTATTATCAGTACCTACTTACATTCAGTAGAAAGATTTTTAAATCTTTAGGTACTTTATATTTAAAGTAGATAATACAATAATTACATTAGTATTGTATCTGTGTGAACCAAATGCAGATCGCAGATATTTTTTTTCACTTTCTAGCATTCTTTCTCATTCCCTAATAAAAAACATTTTATCAATCATAAAATGTAAAACCCGCGGGCAAACCCGCGCGCCGGCGCTAACTTTCTAGAAACACAATTTTGGAAACGATTCGCAAGTTGTCAAGACAATCACGCATGGACTGACTGGAGCAATTTGGCAACAACGCGGGGTGCGTCTGAATGGCAACGTCGCATCGCCGGTCACTCGACGTGTAACCTTGGCGCTTGTTCCAATTTTCGAACGAAATTTCGAAGCGCCATCTATTATAAATGTTTACCGAACGTAAACTCGTAACACAACAGCAAATAACTCTTTCTTGGTGGTTCTTCAAATTTCTGTTAGATGGCGCGATTCAGGTCACTCACACATGTAAAGATTTTTCGTTTTTTATTGGGTCTAATTCTCCTAGAAATACTGTTTTTTTAATAAAATTTTGGCGTTAGGCGAACATAATACATTATAAAGTCTCATTATACTTGCTTTTATTCTGCAGAAACCGTTTATTTACGGAGATTACAACCCCTGAAAAATGTATGGCGAGGCCTGTCTAGGCATCCGCCTTAAGTGAATGGAAAACTTCCAAAGAGCAAGTCTATTGCATTATTGGTCAAAACTCGCAAACGAAAACAACACGAGCTATAAGCCCCACCCCATTTACGGTCATGACACGACTCGAACTTCAGCATTAATAATCAGCATCCATCAATGCTGATGCTGATGTTGAAAATGATGCTGAAGTTCCGCGGATGCTGATGCTGATGATCGCAACAACCCTGGTGTGTACCCTAATATAGGTAAGTATACACCTCTGCCTAACCTTTTGGGGATTACAGGCGTGATATTGTGTTATTAATATGGGGTTGCAATCCCCAGATATACAGGGTGTTAAAGAAACTGCGTGCCATAACTTAGGTGTAGTATCGATAAAGGAACCCAGAAAAAAAAATAACACAAAAAAGCTATGGCACGCAATTTTTTTAACACTCTGTATTGTAATTAAGACCTAGTAACTGGTATGTAGAGGTCAGATAGGCATACGATCCATGTTAAATAGGTATGTAATGGTATCCAGCTGCATCCGGTTAGACTGGAAGCTGACCCCAACATAGTTGGGAAAAGGCTGGGCAGATGATGATGATGACTAGAGATTGGATATTTAGATGCATATTTACCTAAAGCCTAAAGTACGTTTTTTCCCCGGCAAAGGATACAAAGTATGAAAACGGCTTCTTAAAATATATTTATATTCCGGGATCGCGAGGTTTCAGTAATAACAGTGTACCTTTTTTACACTTTTTTATTTTGTATTTTGTATTCCTAAGTATTACAAATATTTCGCTGGTCCCTATTTTAAGAATGTCGGTAAGTACTACATTTTGGCGCATTTTTACTTTTTTACATTATTAGGTTCTAAATACAACGATCTTTGATAACCAATAAATTAAAAAATCTAGCTTTTATAATTACAGATTTATCAAACTAAATAAGTCGATTTTAACTCAAATGTCTTCAACAAAAAAAACTATAAACAGCTCTCTTGAAAAGTTGTTTATTTGCAGTTCTATTATCTATTTATAACTAGGCAATAATTTTGTGGAAAATATAACACTTTTATAAAACACTATTAATATTTTTTCAAAACCTTTTATTCTAAAATGCAATATATTTATTCGGGGATTCACAGTACAAAAGAGTAGTTCTTAAAAATTCGTCAGTCCTGTAGGCTAATTGATTGCGTAACACACTATCAGTAGGAATCGGTTTCAATTTGACAGTTCAAGAACATTCATTGCGTTAGTTACGTTGCTGAGCAGACAAAGTTTTATAACATATGAAGCAATGGATTAGCAATATACTTCAAAATCATTCCGATTCCGATTCAAACTGTGTTACGAAATTAGGGTGCTGGAAATCGACACCTTTTTCTGTACCGAAGCGCACTCCATACTAGTCAACTCTCAAACTGACGACACGGTTGGCGCAGTTAGTTAAGCCATTGACTGCTGCGCTGCGTGTGGCTGGTTCGATTCCCGCACGGAACAAATATTTGTATGACCTACAAGTAGTTGTTCCGGGTCTGGCTGTTTGTGTATGTGAATTTAAATGTTTGTAAACGCACCCACAATACAGGAGAAATTCCTAGTGTGGGACAACGTTTTTTTAAAAATAAATAAATAAATAAACTTTAGGTGAATATGCATCCGACTGTCCAATCTCTAATGATGACTTCTACAAGCTAGGAATATTCAGATAGGTGACCTATATAACCTGGTACGTCAAATTAAACACATGCAAATAACAATATCTACCTCCATACAGCAAATACATGTAGTGACCTTACCGAACTGAATGATTTTGTGTAGTCGTAATTAGGTCAGTGGGGCCAAGTATGATTACGGTCACGAGGTTCAAATAGCAGTGTGTAGGTGTTTTAAGGATTATGGCTCGTTAATTTTTATTTGGTTCAAGGACTTCCCACAAAATAACGTTACCTAGTCTTACAAGTAGTGCTGTCACCAATCTGCAGCAGGATATAAAATATGGGAAATTATATGTGCGGCAACAAAAGTTTTCTTTAGCACCTGCACCCTAGCGTCTTTTTTTATATGTAGGCGACGAGTTAATAGAACAGCTTCAATTATATTAAATTCATCATCTTTACTATTCCAACAGAATATCAAAAAACCAGCGTCAATTTACGAGCGTAAATTAATATGACTCCGAGCTACCGATAAATATATTTACTTCTGATTTGATTTTAGAGATTCAACATCTGTCAGCTAATAAAATCAAATTCCAGCCTAAAAATTTGCAATCTTATGTTGGCGCCACTGTTTCCGGCGACTAAACATAGATAGCGCCAGTATCGCGAGTCAAGCGACGCACTGTGGGTACCTACCTGCGTCGCACCGGATGTTGGAATATTGCCGACGAATCACCGGCTACCCGCATCGGCTGACGTGACTTCGGTGGGGATACCAAGTCTTTAAAAACCCCGAGCAAGCGGCTGGGGGTTAGTTCACTCGCGCTCGCCGTAGAAACAACGTCTCTATTGTTAAATACTGTCTTATTGTGATTAATTAATAATTTGTTGTGAAATAAAAGTGATTATAGTGTTATCCATCTATTTATTCGTCCTTTAAGTAGACACTACTTACATAAGAAGTGCTTCGAATTCAAGCCTACAACAAATGGGCCGAAAGTCAAGTGCCCGTCAACGGGAGCGGAAAAGGAGGAAACGTACAAGATCTGAGTAATGTCCATCACCGAGCCTGACTGGCTTTTGAGTGTTTAGGAACAAAGACCCAAATTTATGTAAAATCGGAGCTATTTATTTTACTATCAGGAGAGGCCGATGCAAATCGATCGGTATGTAAAGTATTTTTCAGGTATGGTTTTTATTTTAAGAGTATTTGAAACACATCATTTCATCTTTTTGTTTTTACAAGCTGTAGTTATTTTTTTAAAGTATTTTTCGTGCTGACGTCTAAAATAGGCTGAATAGCTTAGGGTATTTGCCACGTTTAACACATAGTTAAAACCAAAATTCAGTAAAGTTAAACTGTCAAATTTGGCAGTTAATTTGTTTACATTTCATACTTTAGCGATTTCCGTACCTTAGTGTAAAGTTATATCTTATTAATAAAATGAATGGATCAAATACTACTTTTGCTAAGTGCTTCATGCCGTCAAGTATAAACACCACAGCAAATAGCAGACACAAATTGATTGTTAGTAAAAGAAACTTTAAAAAGGAAATGGTACGAGGAAGTAAATGTTGAGCAAAAAAGCAAATGTGTACGAAATTGCATCAAACAAGTGAGAAAAGTTCACGAAAAGCCATATTGCAAGATATAAACGCATTGCAGTGTGCTACTTCTCCTGAAGTGTTTACCGCCGCTTCAAAAGTTTTCTTGGCGAAATGGCATGAGCAAAAGGCGTTTATGACATATTTAAAAAAAGAATGGCTCACTAAAAACCCTAATTGGTATTTAGGTGCAACACCTATCTCATCACCTGTGACTAACAATGCCTCGAATCTTTTAATAGGATTATTAAAGATGAAAATACCCTCTGCGAACGTATACCGTTGTCCCGTTTTTTAGTAGTTGCAGAGGACATGGTTACTAGCTGATCACAACAGGCAACGGAAGAACTCTTTGCGACGACACCGGTGTTAAAATTAGCTGACTGGACAGCCGGATATCTATGGGCTAAAACCGATACCAAAATTAGAACAATACAATCAACACCAACAACTAATACCTACCTGGTCCCAGGTGACAACTCCACGAGGACTACTTTGACGGAGAAAACATTCAACGATTTTGATGAGTACATAAGTGTTTTTTTCTTCTTGGAAATACATTACCGAAAAAAGAAGAGGAGTGGATTAATGGCCACTGTGACTGTCCAGATTTTCACCGCAAGTATTCTTGCAAGAATTTGGTGGGTCTGGCTATCAGGATGAAACATGCATTTCCGCCGCCAGAAGCAAAAACGCAAAAAAATGGTGTAAAGAGGAAGCGTGGGAGACCAAGTAAAGCACAAACTGCGCTGATTATTCAGTGACAAATAACAATGTTATTCATTATTTGATTGCCTTACATTATTGTAACTTAGGACATAAGTACAATTATACTTAACATAAAAGCCTATGCTACTGCCATTAAAATGATCTGATTTACAAATAAAATAGTTGTTTGGTTTTAATTGTCCCTAAGGTGTGTCCAAACACAAACAAACACAGAGTTGCAGATGTTTGTTTTTGATAACAATACTTTTTGTATGTTCATTTGAGTAGGTATAATAGTCAATTACTTATGGTAACATTATAAACAGATAGGCGAATACATGAAATTAGAGCTTTCATTGACCATTATTTGATGACAATAATAAGGAAATTTTATGTTCAAATAAAGTAGATTCACTCATCAATTACTTATGCTAAAGTATAAAAATAAAGGTGACTCTATGAAATTAGAGTACGTTGATATTATTTTATAGATGAAGTTGATACACTTATTAGAAGCTGGCAATGAGTAGACATATCACAAATTTAGTTGCTTAAGAATTATCAAAATGCTGCGTCATAATAACAGTAGCTTGTTTTACAATATATGGTCGCTTAAAAACCATTTATTAGACGCTAAAAGTTCGTCGCTGACCTATTAATTCATTAGACAACTAAATATATTTGAAGACGAGAATGACATTTTAAAGAAGCTGCCTTAATTAGCACCCATAAAATATGTACGTAGGTAGGTTAAAGGTAGTTATGACCTTCCTCCAAGAGTAGGTAAAAGGATAAGCGCCGGGATGGGAGCGGGGTGCCCTTGCACCTCTCTGGCTTCAAAATAAAATGTGGGCTTCCAAGCAAAAAGGGTCCAGTAGTGGGGTATTGAGTTAAGACTTAAGATTTGGTATCTAGGTAGTAGTGGTGGTAGTCAATTGATATTGTGGATTAAAAAAACCGGCAAGTGCGAGTCGGACTCGCGCACGAAGGGTTCCGTACCATTATCTATAAAAATGGCAAAAAAAATCACGTTTGTTGCATGGGAGCCCCCCTTAAATATTTGTTTTATTGTAATTTAATTATTTATTTTTAAAGTGACTAAGTATACAGGGTGGAAGGGACATCGACGCGCAAACGTTGTGAAAAGGTTACATCTAATGCCATAAATAAAATTACGAAAGTCATTCATCTCGTAAATGACCGATTAAAAAAATTTACATTTTTGAGCGCGCAATGTATTGCAAGCTATGCGATCACAACGCTCCGCCGTAAATGATGGCGCGCGCGCGCTATTTAACGTAACTACCTAAAAACACACGCAAGTGTGTGTCGCGGCCGGCCGCCGCCTGCCTGCGCCGTCCCGCCGCCGCGCCGTCCCGCCGCCGCGCCGTCCCGCCGCCGCGCCGCCGCCGCCCGCCGCGCCGCCGCCGCCGGACTTTCATGAACATGACTTTCGTAGGTACACGAAATATCGCTTCGACAACATTGATAGGTAGGTACCACATAAAATAATGTTTAATTAAATTAATCAACATAACCTATGTTATGTAAGCACTTATAAGTAACCGTAATGACAAAAAAAAAATAAGCTTAGGTATTCCCATAAAATAACGATGCCGATATGGATTTAAGGCTTCTACATACCGGCGCGACTCCCGACGCGACACAAAGGCACCGCTCGTCGCGCGACACGCGGGGTCTTTGTGTCGCGCCGGTCTGTAGAAGCCTTTAACAAAAAAGATTGTTGTTATGTAGATACCTACGTAGTGAATTAGCGATCCAGTAATGTTCAAGTACCTACTTAATGAACTTACCTTAAGCTCGCTCATTTCTAATGAGATAGGGTTCGAAGTGGCCGCCACCAACTCGCTCGCAGATCTGAGCGCGGCGCATAGTTTCAGCGTGAACACGTGGGATCCTGGACACACTCCTCACGCAGCGTCGCAAACACATTCACAATGCGATCTCTCATTTCTGCTGCGGTATTGCACTCGGTCACAAACACCTTATCCTTGACGTAACCCCAAAGAAAAAAATCGAACGGGGTCAAGTCCGGTGAACGAGCTGGCCATGGTTGTGGACCAAATCTTCCAATCCACCGGTCTCTAAAAGATTCGGTGAGGCAGCGTCGGACAGGAAGGGTCACGTGTGGGGGAGCGCCGTCGTGTTGGTACCACGTCTGTTGGAACTGGGGCACAGGAATCTCCTCGATTAGTTCCTCGAGAGTTGTTCGAAGGAAATCGTGATATCGTGGCCCATTTAGTCGTTCAGGGAGAAAAATGGGTCCAATCACGCAGTCTTTGTAAATACCGGCCCACACATTTACCGACCATCGAGTTTGGTGCCCCGTCTGTTGCAATGCGAACGGATTGGTATGAGCCCAAATATGGGAATTACGCCTGTTCCACATTCCGTTTCGAACTTTCGAGTAAATGTGGACTCATCCGTCCAAATCACATTCGCAGCAAACGTAGGCATTCTGACGTGCATTCGTTGCAGCCACCGACAGTACGACACACGACGAACTCTGTCTGCGGGCAATAACGCCTGCACCTTGTGAAATCGGTACGCTCGCTGTAGATCTCTGCGTAAAACTCGATGGACAGTCCAATGCGAGACTCGACACCTGTAATGGTTACGAACTAAACGAGCTGCCGTGCGAATTCCCAGTCGCGGGTTCTGCCTCACGACAGCCAGTATGTTGTTCGCAACAGTCTGTCTAACGGGCCTGCCCCCTCCCTCGCGCTGTGGTACAATTGGTTGATTGTCCAAGACACGTTGGAAGGCTCGTGTTATTACACGAGAATCTCGTGGGTGGCTATCTTCGGGATATCTCTCCACATAAATACGTAGCACCCGACTTGCGTTCCCACGTGCTTCGCCATAACACATGAAGGCTTCTACGTACCGGGGCGACTTGTCGCGCGATGCGACGCGACACAAAGGCACCGCTCGTCCCGCGACACGCGGGGCCTTTATGCCGTGTCGCGCTGGTATGTAGAAGCCTTGAGCATATTCCCGTACTCACGGGCACTAAAGACTTCTTCAGGTCTGGAAGGCATTTTTAAAGTCACTCTATCTCACACACACACAGATACAAAGAAAATTAGTGAGTTTAAACTAACTGATTTGAAAAGAGACTACGAAATCACAAATTTGGGACAAACAGCACATGCACCCGTTTGCGATCAATGATATCTAGGAACTGGCAAAAATCACGTTAAAATCGGCGACATTCAAAAGAAATGTAGGTAGGTACTTTACTTTTACTGATGTTTCTTTGATTTTGCCGCACTTGATGCCTACATCTACAGTGTCTAAAGTCAACGCCATGAGACGAGATAAATTTCATACTTTGGGATTTAAAACTTTAACTGAAATTGCGTATGGTTCAGTTTCCATTGCAACTAAAATTATTTTATGACGTTTAGCGATAATTTCTTCATTCATAAATCAACTTAGATATCTTGAGTTTTAAGTTGATAGTTGTATAATTTCCAATTTTATGTATTTATAGCTTCTCATGACGGTTACTTTACATGCCTACACCGATCACAGATCAACAAAATGATAGTGTACAATCACATTTAGTTGTACATAGTTACTACCTACTCACAAAATAAATTATTGCGAATAAGGAAGTATTTTTTTAAGAAAAAGTAAAATACATTGTTGAATAATTGCATACAGAACAAAAAAAGTTGATAATTTTTTTTTATCAAAAAATTACCTGACTATCAACAAACTTCTACACATTTTTTTTTAATCTTCTTTACTTAAGTCGATGAAGCCTTAGAAAAATAATTATCCCTCATAATAAATCTAAAATAAAAGTTGTAAATGGGACATTCATTTATGTAGATGAATAAAATGCCTCATGTAACGCGTCTGTTGGATTCATTGGTATCTGTCGGCTCTGTCGCCAAAGCAGCCGCGGTCTTTTTGTCGGCGCCTTTGATAGTGAATAGGCACCGGACGTCCGCGTACTAGGCCGATGTTGACCCCGCAAGTGAACTTTAGCAAAACAGCTGATCAGTTAGCTCTTTAGTTTTATTTACATTGCTGTTAAAAGTGAAAAAAGTGAATTTACAATTTTTTTATTAAAAGTCTCATTGGGTTAGATAGAAATAATGATTTTATACAGGTAACAGTAAAAAAAACTGCAAAAAAAAAACGTAAAAATTAAGAAAAAGCCGACGAAAAATTTCAACACAGGGGGGTCCAGAATCATGTACTGAATCCATGGTAACCGGCTTCGCGTCGATGTCCCTTCCACGCTGTATAACTAAATATTCTGTGAATATTTCAAGCGTCTACCTGTTGCCGTTATCAATAAAACAAAAACAAGCAAAAACGAGCAAAAAAATCACGTTTGTTGTATATATTTATTTTATTCTGTTTTTTAGTATTTGTTTAACTATCACGGTTCATGAGATACAGCCTGGTGACAGACGGACAGACAGACAGACGGCGGAGCCTTAGTAATAGGGTTCCCGTTTTACCCTTTGGGTACGGAACCCTAAAAACGAGTGTGCTTTAGACCACACGACTGAAGTAAAACAGAAATCACCGTTCGCTAGCAAAAATAACTTCAAAAAACCTGCGGTCTTGTGAGTGTATAAACAGCCAGTGTGAATTTAAAAAAATACCTATAGAATAGAATACTAAGCGAGGCGCTACTTACGGCCCGCGACGGTGACGAGTTGTGTCCCATGTTTAAAATGTAAACAACTTCCGTTCGCCTCTTTCCGTAACGCTCTCGTCACGCATTCACCAAAGCACGCTTTGGTGAATAGTATATTCATAAACTGGCACCTTTTTATTTTTTATCAGACATTTGAAGTTGAAGAAAAAGCTTGATTTGAGAAAAACTATATGGTAATAATTATTGAGTATTAATTAATAATCAATTAAAATCGCGAAATGCAATTTTTTCACTCAACTTTACAAAACTGCGTAGGTATATCTCGGAAACTAAATATTCGATCCATATCTGGATCGAAACTATTGCATTTACCAGGCCAGTAGGTAACCGACATCTCAGATGTGTTCATGACCTTCTTAATAAATAAATAAGCTTATTTTTATTGAGTAACACTAAATAATTAAAAGGTCCTCTACTCAGTGCTGTTAAAAACACGTAATTAAAGCTTTAAAAAAATCTGCTGCTCCATACATTTATGTTCGCATCATAATCCGCCTATAATGTTCCCATTGCTGGGGGTCTCTCTTCGAGAGGGAGTGGGCTGTAATCTACCACGCGGGCACAATGCGGGTTGGTAGATGTCACATGTCTTCGAATTTTTGGTTCTAAGACACGCCGGTTTCCTCACGATATTTTCCTTCACCGTTTTGAGAGCAGTGGTGATGAACTGGTTTACTCAAAATAAAGCACTGTTCGCAAGTCGACGAAATATAGGGAACTCCCGTTTTTTTTTCCGCGATTACAGTGTTGGTCCAATAACAAAAGTACTTAGTTCATCATAATGGGGAATACCCCCCGTATTCCACATTAGGTGGGTCAGGTTTTTAGTGGTCAATTACACCTTGTATTATTATGTGAATATAAATTAGGGTATTATTTAAAAACAATATATTTTATTTTAAATTTAATAGTGCGGTATAAAAGTAAAAATATTGGGAGAGTTGACAGAGTAACTATAAGTAGCAAGTAACCATGCCATTGTTATTCTTCGCTTCCACAGTATGCAGCGACGAAATGAGGAGTTCTTCTAACAAGGACGGCTGCCAGGAAGGCCCGGTCAGCCACGAAGCTTGGCACCGGCGCCAAGTTCACCATGGCAGACATCGCACAAATTCCAAACGCTGAAATACAGTAGATAGATAATCAGGTGTGTCATGTTATTTTCGAAGAACAACAGATTCCAAGACCACATTAAGCGACGTATTTAAACAACAAACAACTTACGTTAAAAGCCGAACAAAGGCAGAAGCACAGAGCTAATCACAAGTTTCATTCCAGTTAACGAGTATTTAAAATAAAAGCATTCCTTAAACCGACCAAGATAACCTAACAATATTCTTAGATTTCTAGAGTGTCACGTTACGTAGCTTGTGTTTAGAGGACTTAGGACTTACATCAAACAAAGGGTTTCTATTGAATTATTAGAAATTATTTTTGATCTTCCCTACCTATTGAGTAAATAGTCTAGGGATAAGACATGCGAATCAAAACCAAAGGTGATATCAGAACTTTTAATTTAATTTACGTTGAGATACATTTTCCTTAATAGGTTTTCACATAATTAAAAGCCCAATGCCATGCAGCCTATCATTGTTCGCTGCCGCAGTACGCTGCCATGAAATGAGGGACCCTCCCAGCTAAGATCGACACCAGGAAAGGCCGGTCTGCGACGAAGCGGGGGACGGGAGGCTCGTCCAACATCGCACAACACAAGGAGATGCCCATTGCTGAAATACAATAACAAGATGCATCACGAGCTTTTACAAGGAACACCAATTCCATTACCGTAGACAACAAAATGATTCAGCGGCTAAAGCGGACCTACACGCAGTCGAGCACAATACTGTACGACATCAAAATACCCCGAACGACAAACCAAAGCAAAAAGTTGTAATTACCTATACTTACTCCATTTGAAATAAGATTAGAAATTGAAATAAACCTCTTTTACAGTCCGTTCAACCGATTTTGACTTCTATTCCGTAGGCATAAGGATGGCATTAAAAGCAAAAACGTGGTTACAATACCAACTGTTTATTACAGCTGCCATTTGTCATGCCACCAACGCAATAGAAGTCAAAATCGGTTGAACGGACTGTAAAAAAGGTTTATTTAAATTTCTAATCTTATTTGAAATGGAGTTTATAGCCTACTACTGTTGAGCTTTTTTAGCATAAGTACCTAACCTTTATAAATGGAAGTAAACCTGAATACATGGTCTAATCGTTGTTTAGTAAAACTGGGACAGGCGTCACAAGATAAAAACGTAATCACTGGAATATAACTAATTGACTTATCTTGCAGTAAGTAGTAGGTACCTACTAATAAGTAGTGTTGTAGTACCTATGCAACACTTACATGCAATTCACCATGTAGTTGAAATAAAGAGTTCATTTCATTACTTTTTTAGGTAAGTACCTACGTGTTACCTAAAACCACATAAAAACACTTACACAATAAAGTCAAATAATTTATAAAATGTAAACTATCCCAGAAGAAAGCCTTATCAACTGTGTACAAACTAGTAATAGATAAATATTTAGCTAAATAGCCTGGTTGTTGTTTAATTTTCATTAAGAACTTAAGTTTGGTTTAATTCTCTAAATTATGTGGTCAATGATTTTGGTGCACGGTAAAACTCTAATGAGTTCATGTTTGCGCCAACATAAATGTAAGTAAGTATAATAATGTCAGTGTACTACTGAATAATTAAAATAAACTACAGCTGAGATAAAACTCAAAAGCTCGCTTTTGTACGATCAGCAACAACAACGAAGTCTTAGTAAAAAAAGTTTTTTTTTACATTAATGCTGTAATATATCGATTTATTTTTTGTGTCTATTAAGTTGGATGATAATGATTACAAGATTTACAAATAACAGCGTTAATTGACATTCGCTCAATCTTGGATGCGCAAACAGTTTGTGCAAAAATTGGCGCAAAAACTGCATGGTGTCTACACGATAGCGACTTGCATGCGCAAACGGTATGAGTTAAGACTTCTACAGACCAGCGCGACTTGCGACGCGACACAAAGGCACCGCTCGTCGCGCGACACGTGGGGCCTTTGTGTCGCGTCGCGGGTCGCGCCAGTTTGTAGAAGCCTTTATGAGCAAAAATTGGCGTAAAAACAGAGGAGAACAATAATATTTAATATAAGTATTTAATTTTTCAATAAATCTTGAAATTGTTTTGCGATCCATTTTGACGTGCAGTCACCTTGTGACCAGGGACCATTTTGGTTACCCATTGAAAGGGTTTTCGATAAGGCTTTTCTAAGCGCTTAATCAAAAACCTATACGATATGGGTAACCCTCTTGAACGAAAATGTTGGTTACCCGTTGAAAGGGTTTTCGATAAAAACGCATACGGTGTGGGTAACCCTTTTGAACGGCGTAATTTAAGCCATTCAAAATTACCCACACCATATTATGGATTTTTGATTAACTGCTTAGGATTAGGATTGGGATAGGGTTTTTATAAAATGGTAACCAAAATGATCCCTGGGTAGAACAGAGATAGAATTGGTCATGCTACGCGTGCTGGGCGGATAACTAAATAACATAATATTATAATTTTTTCATGTCACTGGGTTTCAAGTAGGTATTATATAACCCATTGAATGGGTTATCATGTAACCCTTTCACTGGGTTTCTAGTATAAACCCATTCAATGGGTTACATCATGATAAAGCCCATTCAGTTACCCCTTCGAAAGGCTGCGTGACCTTGGCGGGGCGTACATGCAGCCAGATGGGCCGTAAATAAGGTGCACAACCAGCGGCAAATATACACTTTAGTGTATATTTGATTCGCCGCTGGTTGTGTTGTCCGCTGGTTTTCAATAGAACCATAAGTGGATAATGTTGCCAGTAAAATGTATTTTTGTGTGTAAAGGTTTCAGGTGAATTTAAAAAATATTTATAAAGATTAAACTTTAATAAAATCTTACTTAGTAATATTGTACAACAAATTTTTGAGATAGGTTAACATTATAAAATTTTATACACGGTGTTAATTGTATTATCAAACGGTAGACTTTACTATTCGAGAGTATCATTTTATATATAAACAAGTCAGTTAATGAATACAGGTTATTTTCTGACGTTTCTATACTTTTGAAAGCTTCATTCAGGTTTGAACCGAAAAACTAACAGAATTATGTAAAAAAAAAATGATATAATTATATATTTTTTTGTTTATTAACAGCGTGTAGCTTTTAATATATAATTAGTGTCAACGTGTAATCAAACCGAAATGCTGTCTATAACGGATACCAAATTGTCAAATCTTATGTACCTAGATGGTTCCAATAGAGGTTACTGACTTGTAATCGCAATTTCAAAGATTTTGCAAGTGTTTTACATGACCAGAGATATAGGTATTAGTGTTATTGGAAAATCGGTTATAGATACCATTGGTTTGATTTAAATTTGAGTGCTTTGTGCCACGAAATGCCTAGAGCGAATTTCTAGTGTTGATTGTACGCGCTAGTTGCTGCCGCGATATGCTCCGATGAAGAGAGGTGCGCGATCGGAGCCGAGCAGCAGGTAGAGGAATGGGCGGTCGGCGCGGAAGCGCGGCGACGGCGGGCGCGCGCAGCGCATCATTATCACCATGCCTGCACCACACACACCACTATAGTTCATCGCGCGAGGACGTGGGCGCGCTCGCGCTCGGCCGGTAGCTGGCCAGCAGCGCCACGTGGCGCCCCGTACACACCAGCCACAGCGCCGGCCGGTTCGCCTCGAAAAGCGACGGCACCGAGCGCGTACGACGCGTCGCCATCACTGCACATCCACACACCACACGACACAGTCAAACGATCCACGACTACACAACGCAACAGCCCAACAATAGCATTCAACAGCACACCACAAGCTTCAGGTGGTAGCCCGACAAATTCTAATTGTCTTACGTCTTTTGCAATTTGCAGGTCAGTGTCAGGTTGCATTATGCTGAGCGATTGCCGTTTTGCGTGAATGTGACGCATACTTTCCCTCAACTTGTTCTTTCGTGTTTGTGTTTTGTTTTCTTGGCGTTATGTTTACCGCAAATAAACGTATTTTCTTTCTTTCTTTTCATTTCTTGTATCTTGATCAAAATGTGATTCGCGACCATAACAAATATGTATGTACAGAATTAGAATCATTAATACATCTCTCTTAGTTAGATTTGTTTCATAGGAACAAATGTCTTATGGAAAAAATCATAGGGAGAAATCATAGAGAAAATGACATATAAGTCATAGTCATTCTGTAAATACAATACATATTTGTTATGCTCGCGAATCATATTTTGATCAAGATACAACCTGACACTGACCTGCAAATTGCAAAAACATAAGAAAATTTAAATGACGCGGACTACCACTGCAGATCCACCTTAACAAACTAAGTCAACCCCACATCACACGGTAGAAGTAGATTTTAGGCAGATAGTAGAGCGCTGCCAATCTCCTATTATAAAGCCTCCACTTAAGAACTACGTGCGTTGAGAGTTAGTAAGAAGCAGAAACATACTATAGAAAGGAAAGATAAGGTAACATATTTGCAATGCATTAGCAGTCAATATAAATTACGCTATTGAGCAGGGTCGAGTAAGCTATGGTTACTTTCCATATAATCAAGTATTTTAACTTAACACTTGTTTAATTTTTCCCTTGATCCACATCAAGGGAAAAATTACCACGAATGCCAAAATAGATTGATAGGCATGAACTTTATAAAGGCTCTACACTACTCGTATTTGGAGTATCCAAGTGATAAACTACTGTAATATCATAAATTACAGTATTTTATCTCTTGGTTAGAAAACAAACTGAATACACCAACATAGCTATTGACAATCATTCGATACTCTTCCGTGCCGAAACGAACATCAATCAATGGTATCGAAGGGAGTCTTCTCAACACTGTTGCCAAATAGACAATCAGAAAATTTAAACTCACAGTTTAAATGATGATGATGGCGATGTTCGCTCGTTTGTCTATTATTAGATAAATATTTCGCTAAATACTCTCGCTGTTATTTTTGTTGTTGTTTCATTTTAATTAAGAATAGAATAGAATACTAAGAACTTTTGTTTATAAGTTTGGTTTATTCTCTAAATTATGTGGTCGATGATTTTGGTGACTCTAACGAGTTTATGTTTGCGCCAACTTATATGTATAAAAATGTAACTGTATTACTGAATAAATGAATGAAATTAAATAGTCGATCGCTATCCTTCCGACAGCTGGTTGCTGTCGGGGCAAGGCAAATCAGGTAATCGCAAATGTGTCATTTTCGACATGATACCCTGTCGACTGGTTGTGAATAGCTGTGCAGAAGTAGATTTCAGTTAAGTTCTTATGATTGCCATTTAACTTCTTTACAATCCTAAGAAAAATGTGCAGTGTTACTATTTTACACACATTTTCTGTTATCATAAATTTCGGGAAAGTCATGAGATTATATTGTAAAATTACAATACTATGTGGTTTAGCAGTGTAGAAATATTATTACACCTCATAATAATTGCAACCTTGAACACAATAAGTTAATTTATCTTGAGCCTTGTCCGGTCAGTAATCAATCGTGGAAAGTCTGTTATCAAATATAATCATACCACTGACTAATGTTAAGTAATTTCAATATAAATTCGATGTTAGTAACCAAAGTAAAGATAAAAAAATCATGTTCGAAGTATCTTTCTATAGTACTGAGACATGTAGTACTATAAATATTATCATGCTTACCGGTAGCTGCGGCGGCCTCTGCGCCTTCCTCGTTCACTTCAATGAAGGCTTTCTGCACTGCCTTCGATACAAACAGAGGTTCCTCGACATTCAAAATCTTTGTCAGACCCGAATGTTCTTTGTTGAAGATCGCTTGTATTCCGAGCTAGAACAAAAAAATTTGCACTAGAGACTCCATAATTTGAAGTTGTCATTCAAGACGCCCGCGTCATGTCCATTTCAAAGTACCTACCCACTCATTATAATAGTGTGGCTAGACCGTTGACAATGAAATATGACCTTCATTATCCCAGATAAGCTGCAATCGCAAAAAATGTGGGTATTCAATAATTCCAAGTATTGTGTGACACAAATGGTTTCACGCGATTTTATTGTGTAAAGTAAAAAACAAACCTTAGGGAGCACTTCAGTCAGATCGATTTCTGTTTCAATCTTGAACTTGGGAATAGATACTTGCACTTTAGTTTTGTACATCTTATCCACCTCCGACATGAGATCAAAGCCATTAGCCAGTTTGGACAAAATACTATCGAGGCCTTCGATTTCATTGGGTAACACGACGAGCATCGACGTTTCATCGCCTTGGTAAGGCATTTCTAACAGCTGAAATATAAAAGCCATTAATTAAAGCGGTTTGTATTACAATACAACATAAGTCAAGGTTATTCATTCAAAGGAACTCACACACGGTTCAAGGTCCGTTCAATAATTTTCCTTAAAAAACAGAATGTTATTTTGATGAATTTCAATTCAATCCCACGTAAAATAAACAATTCAATAGGCCATTTATACTATCATATCTTAGTGCAAACGTGATAATGTTGTTGTCTGCCAGTATTGTAGGCAATGTTTGCAACAGAACATTCTCGGCATATTCGCGAATCGATAGACATAAATATTATTCTGGAATGTGTTAACGCTATCTTTTTGTTTTTAAAACAAGCATAACGAGTGTGAATTACGTTGGACATATTGGCGTGTTTTTAGTCTAGGTTATATTTATACCTGAGCTTCAAGGTCGCCGCTATTACCATACAAATATTCATCCTCTTTGTACATCATAGGCACATTCACTGAGGAGTTGATAGTAATGTGGAATGGTTGGTCCATTGTGTTTGCGGGATCAAACTGCTTCTTCCATGTACCCTATAAAAGAACGTAAGATACAAATTATTAAGAATTTAAATAATGTTATTCATACCGTAAGAAATTGTATGAAAATAAGACTTACTTTGAAGTAGAGAGCATTAATAAGAACAAGACGAGTGTCACCATCCACACTGTCTGAGCTGAGTAGATCTTTAATCTTGTGATTGGTCTGGTTTTCAACCTGAAAATATGTCCCAATAAGATTTTTTTATTTTTCAAATACTAAGCTTGCAGTATTAATAGCTCTGAAGCTGATAATATTTACGAACCACTAGGCACCTACCCATTGGTTGATGACATTGGCAGCAGCTGCCCCAGTACTAAAGTCCAGCTTCTCTATGGCAGCATCAAACACCTTAACAGCATCTTCTTTCAACGTAGGCTGTAGCTCATAAGGACCCTCCTGTACATACACCCTATTTGCTACGTTTAATGTGACTCCCTTCACCGACCTCAACTTGGACGACACTTCAGCGAATGATGAACGAATCTGAAATAGAACATAATCATCATTTAAACATTGTGCAACAAACTCTCACAATTAAAGCAGCTGCTGGAGTGTTCTTGACAAATATGTTTTAGACAACAGTTAGGTACCTATCTAGTCTGATCAATATACATCGTTTTTTTTTATTAACATTTGAATAAAATAAAGTATTATTCATTATGATGATGCATAAGGTAGTTTGAAACAACCTGATATGAGCGCAGTGCGAGCCTTGCACTCCGTTCCGCGGTGCCCTTGGAACGCTGAGGGTGTTTCAAACTACGTCATAATGTTTTTTTTATTTTTTTTTTGATTATTCAAATGTTAATATTATTTTTTTTTTCTTTTATCAATGATTAGTAGTCATTGGATAGATTACATGAAGTGGGCTGCCGTTGTAAGACGACTAAAATGCCACGGTGTATATATTACTAGCTTTTGCCCGCGGCTTCGCACGCGTTGAATTCGGAAAATATCACACGGGAGCGTACTACCGGGTCTACCGGGATTTTTATCGGCGTTTTCATTTATACTATTGGTCTAAGCAGCGCACGTCAGTAAAGCGCTCAGTAGGCATGATTTTTTCCGACATGGTCAACAATCATCGTCATATTTCAGCCAATTTACACAAAACCTTAAGAATTATACTTACACCTAAACCTTCCTCGTGAATTACTCCATTTTTTTTTTTTTTTTACTTTTCTTTTTACTCCATTATCGGTGAAAACCGTATTAAAATCTGCTCGGTAGTTTTTGAGTCAATGCGTTCAGACAGACAGACGCAGTGGGGTGAGTGATGACTAATTAGTAGGTAATTATTGGTCACCTGTATCAGTTTCAAATATACTTAGTCATGCATGGTCAACTAATTAGGGACACCAGTATGAAATATGTAAGATTTTCCTTCTAGGTGGGGTTTCTAGTTTATTTAGGGGAATAATGTTATGTTGATAGATTTTGTTGTTAGTTGGTCCTACAGTAAATAAGGCAACATTAAACTGCAGATTTTCTAGAAACTTTATTTTAAGTATTATTTTTGTGAATGTATTTATGTTTGTCATACATATTTATTTAATACTTACAGATTTGTCATCAGGGAACCCAAGTGCTGTTAGTAGCTCAGAATGTGCCGGGTCAGTGGTGCCCAATGTCAGCAGAGCTAGTACAAACTCAGCTGACAGAGGTGATGAAACCACACTCTTGCCCTTCTCTAGTTCCTAGGGAATTAATACATTTGGGTTATTAAAGAAATAATGGGTAAGAGAGTTTTAGGCTTGAGTAATTAATAAATTCAATTAGTTGTACTCCATACAACTAATTGACATTACTGATTACTGAACTTGTAATTATTATGCTTAGAATTTATTAAAAAATCAATTTCATAGTTTATTTTGTTTTAGTAAATTATGGGATATTGAATAAATATTGTATGTCATATTCTTTTTAGAAAAAAGGGAAAGGAAGGACTTTGCCCTGCAGTAGAACAACACAGGCTAATTATTATTATTATTTATCAAGATTAAAATAAAGGGAAAAAAATTATAAACATTTTAGTATACTTAATTAAGTCTCTACTTGGGGCAACAATAATTATTTCCATATAAAACACTTACTATCATGGACTCATTATAGGTTTATCGAGAATTTGTCATTATCATTTCAGAAAAACAAGAAGCATTAAGTGGAAAATTGATTAAATTAATGATTGTATACAGAGCCTTCTATTGTAATTATGTAGTCTCATGTCTGTGATCTGCCTTATTTATGGTAGCAAAATCTTGCCTTAGTACAATATCTTGTTAACAGAGAAGAATTTAAATTGGAAAAAACATAATAAAAGTTCTCATATTATAACAATAGGGTGTGCAATTTGATTTACAACACTCCTAATAGGAAAGAACAATAATACAACCATTTCACCTCAAGCCAATCAATTTATGTGGGTGGATGTTTGAAACTATAAATAGAATACCATAAATAAAACTGTAATGGGGCATTCCCAAACATATAATGAGTAGGATAACTAATATTATTTTAAGTATTTGTAATTTAAATTCTAAGGAAGGCCATCCTAGCATTTTGTAACATACAAGCTTACATTATACCTACATAATTTATTATAAACATACTGTATTGCTTTAAAGATATTTTAAATTTTCAATAGTAATGCGAGAGGTAGAAGTAAAATCAATAGGTATAATGAAATTAATACTTACAACACAGAATTTGGCTGAGAATTGGGCAATAGCAGAAGAAAGGGCTTTTGAATCCATGTTTTCGCTGGTATTGTTTGCTTCTAACACCGAAAGTAATAAAACTGGAAAAATAAAATAATATGTTATGCACTTAGAGCTGTACTGAAGGTGACCACACACAAACACTACCAGAATGTTTATGACATCATTTGCCGGCGCGGCGCCGGCTCGCCGGGCATGAGCCGGCGTTACAACGATAAAAACCTCACCATCGCCGAATGAATCATGCCAAATGGAGGGGATACCACATTCAAGGCAGAGTATTCAAGGTTATTTATATTATTACACACCACGCGAACAGCAACAGTAGAAAAAAATAATAATCTACAACTCACATAGACACAGTAAATCCCACATCGATACTATGAAAACTGATAATATCTAGAAAGCAACATAGTTTTCGCATTACACTACAAATACTTTCAAAAGATAAGTGTTGACCAATCCTACGTTTTTATTATATCTTATCATACAAATACATTCCTGAATTGGGGCGAGTAAATCTCCAAATCACTACAAATTCGTGCTCCGATATGCTTTTATCGGTTACACGGAGTACCAAATATAATCCAGTTTTACATAAGATTAAAGACAGACTAAAATGCCATTACAATACGAAAAGATTTACTAGTTTATTTCAAGAATCCAAAACAAATAGAATTATTTAGAATCAATTAGTTATTTACAAATTCAGAGAATGTGTCAGTCAAACTGTCAAACTGACTTTGACGTTCACGTTCGGTTTGCGAGGGTTTGCGTTATGGTTTGCGGCACTCGTCTTTGATTTGATTGACCTGTCAGTCAATCAAAGACAAGTGAGAGATGCGCTAAGGCGCCCACGAAATTCAAATTTTCTGACGTTTTTTGCAATTTGAACTACTTATATATCTAAACTCTCATAAACTCAATACAACTTATTAGAGAGTTGTATTGCTGATTCGAATGATAATAATTTTGTAAAGCCATAAATATTGTTACCTACATCCGCGAATCCTATAAAAACAACCTGTTACTGACCTGCAAATTGCAAAAAACGTAAAAAATAATAATTTCGCGGGCTACCTTAGCGCATCTCCCATAACAACCACAGCCAACCGACCGAATATCACCCAAGAATATCTCAATCAGCCAACTAGTCAGGGTCTAAAGACCCTGACTAGTTGGCAGTTGAGATTCTTTCTTTCGAAATTCTTGTCCCATTCCATCTTCCGAGCACGGCGAGCTGTGCTGGAGCAAATGCCGCAGCTTCATACGGCGCAAATCTAAGAACGTATTGGTACTTTTAAATTGATTGAAAAGGTCCATCAAGCGAGATCGATTTCGAGCAAGAGCAGTAAAAAAGACAACAATAGAGAAGCATTAAGTTCATGGGGCCCAAGTGCTCGCCTACTTTCTCGGGATATCGCCAAGCAATTGATCGAAAGGGTAGCTGGCATACTTATGTATAGATATTTAATCGATTTCAAAAAAGGAGGACGTTACGCTTTCGGGTGGTTTATTTTTCATGTTTGTATCATTGTATCAACACCGATTTCTCTGTGGGCCGTGAATGTTTCTAAAGCTGTTTTATCGAAATCAGTAGGGACAAATTAATCTATATATATAAAAGAGAAGTCCACTCACTGACCACTCATCACGAAATCTCGGATACTACTGGGCCGTGAGGTCTAAAATTTGGCACAAGCACTCTCTATGGGGTGCAGGCGCGCACTAAGGATTTTTATAAATTCGCACCTTAAGCGGTTGAAAAGGGGTGTCAAAGTTTGTATGAAACTCCTATGTTTTTAAAGTTAGAGACATGAATGTTGGCCTGATTGTTCCTTTCGACTTCTAGGTGCTCACTAAGAAAGGATTTTACGAAATTCGGCGCTTAAGGGTGAAAATAAGGGTTTTTAATGTTTGTATGAAAAATGTACCAAATGCAGTTAAGATCCAAATTTAATCTTACGGCAACGAGTTATTGCATACTTTACATTGAAATTAGAATTCGGAGGCCGATAAAGATCTAAATTGAATTTTACGACAACGCGTTAATTCATATTTTACATTGAAATAAGATTTTTTGGAAGTTTCTTGAGGTTTATATTTAGTTTTTTTTCTAGGTGGCCAGTATTTTTCAGTATGCATGGCATCTGCTTAAAGATAATGAAATGAGGTTCTAATTGGTATTCAGGTAATTTGAACGTTGCTTATATAGCATTAAAGTCGAGAATGCCAAGGGGAAAACTTCACAATGTTTAACCTTAATCGCGGCTTGCAAGCCGATCGTATCAAAAAACGCAGTCATGTATCAATCACAGAATACAAACCTAAGCGATGCACGTTCAAGCTATAGTTACCGAAATTTCTGTTCTGCGGATGTAGCGGCATCAACATCGCCACATACGAACTACGCGTCACACTGACGTCACGCAAAATCCTGCATCGCGCAATTAGAGTTTACCGCGCGACTAGCATATATACAACGTCCCGACATCAACCGTTGGGCAGTTGCCCACCAGACACAACACCCGTCTGGTCGGAGGATCCTCCCTTTTCTATGGTGGATGAGTGAACTTTACACCCTGTTCCTCATGCCACCAAACGATATTTTGTTATCTATTACTTACTACTTATTTGCTTTGAAATATTTTCATCGTCGTTATTTGGTTTTCGTTTTGGGTTGTTTCGCTTCCTAATTTTAAATTGGAGGATAATATATGTGTTTTTACCTATTGCCGGGTTGGAATTTTGTTATTTCTATTTCTTTGCGAGTTATTTATTGTGTAGGTATTTCACACTGTGGTATTACTATAATAGTTTTTAGTATTAGTCGTTCTTACTAGAAAAAGTGTCCTTGAATACCTACGTTCGTATTTTAATTTTATTGCTTAGTATCTTTGGTTTAGGCTGGTGTTGTAAGGGTTGGAAAAAGGCGGGAGAACTATTCCCATTTTAAATGGATGTCAGCACCAACTGACGGGGTCCGAAAGGGCCAATGCCTGCCAGGGTTATGAGCCTGTCCGAAAGGGATATCGTGGCCCTGGCCCACACAGGCATTTGAAGGAACACGGGTGGGTTTTAGTCAGTAAAAGTCTGACACGCATCAAAATGACCTTCATTGAAATTTCCTGAGAATCAGATTATTTTTACTCCCTGTTGTGCGTCCCCAAAACCAGCAATAAAAATACCATCTTCCCTGGAACCTGGAACTCAAATGGGAATAGTTTTCCCGCTGCCATGAGTTCACAGGTGGTTCCGTAGGTGCCATTACAAGACATTTCAGCGACGTATTCACGCTTTGAACCATAAACAGCTCCTCCTGACCGATCCTGGGTGAAAGGTTGGAATATTTCCCAGTTTTTAGACACGTGGCGCACAATGCTGTCTCGAATTTGAGAAGACAATGACATGGTCACGTTCACCAAATAGGAGAGAGATGAAAATAAGCATGCGCCATCGCCAGGGATATTTACTATTTGGCAAAGAATTTGCATGCCACAATTGTGGCGATAAGTCCCCTCTATGAGGAGTGGCTAGAGAGGCGCCACGGCTTCCTCACCTTCCGCCTGACGCACGTCCTCACCGGACACGGTTGTTTCGGGAGGTTCCTATTCAGAATAAAGCGGGAGGAAACGCCCGGGTGTCACCACTGTGTGGATCGCCCGGAGGACACGGTGGAGCATACGGTTGAGGTCTGCCCTGCTTCGGCGGAGCACCGCCATGCCCTCACGGAGGCGATCGGCGGCGGCGATCTCTCGCATCTGGCCCTGGTTCAGGCCATGGTTCGGAGCGAGAGTGCACGGGAGGCCGTCACCTCCTTCTGCAAAGCAGTAATGCATGCGAAGGAGAAGGCGGAACGCGTGAGGGTGAGGCAGGGTTCGCGCCCTCACTCCCTTAGTCACCGCAGGAGACGCCCCGGGCGTCGGGAATCGCAGGCCGATTCCCGGCCACCGTGGGCGTGGGCTTGCGGACGGTGAGCGATGGGTCCGTCGTCCGATAAGGACCAGGCCCGGGTCGACGGCGCGTTGTGTTCCACGCGCGCCTTAAAGACATGTCAGCACCAAATGACGGGGTCCGAAAGGGCTAATGCCTGCCAGGGTTACGAGCCTGTCCGAAAGGGATATCGTGGCCCTGGCACACAGGCATTTGAAGGAACACGGGTGGGTTTTAGTCAGTAACAATCTGACACGCCCTCCCCGCTCCGGCCAGAGCGGGAGAAGTTATTTGATAATTTACCACCAAAAAAAAAAAATGGCAGCGGCAGAACTATTCTCATTTGAGTTCCAGGTGTTTCAGGATGGTATTTTTATTGCTGGTTTTGGGGAAGCACGGCAGGGAGTCAAAATTTTTGAAGGTCATTTTGATGTTTTAATTCCGTTGGCTAATTTAAATAATAAAAAACTCGCCCACGAAGGGCACCATTACCATTATCTATCATTATCACTATCATTTATTAAAAATGGCAAAAAAATCACGTATGTTGTATGGGAGCCCCCCTTAAACATTTGGTTTATTTTAATTTAATTATTTATTTTTAAAGTAAATATATATCTTAATATTCTGTGAATATTTCAAGCGTCTAGCTGTTGCCGTTATCAATATCTAGCAAAAACGAGCAAAAATATCACGTTTGTTGGTAGGGGGGCCCCTTAAATATTTTTTTATTCTGTTTTTTAGTATTAGTTGTTATACCGGCAACAGAAATACATCATCTGTGAAAATTTCAACTGTCTAACTATCATGGTTCATGAGATACAGCCTGGTGACAGACGGACAAACGGCGGAGCCTTAGTAATAGGGTTCCCGTTTTACACTTTGGGTACGGAACTCTAAAAATATCTTTTGACCCCTCACGCCGGCAAAATTGAAGAATCACCGACCGTCACCGACTTAGCGGTAAATGTGCAGTTGAATTCACAATCCCAGTCCCAATTCACTGCTATTGATTTTGTCGAGCAGTCGCTTGCCTATAGTGAGCAAACGGAATGCGAGTCTTTTTTTTTTTTAAGGATATTGCTAAACCGTTGCTTCATCTACTTATATTAATATTTTATAGTTTGTGAGGTTGTAGGGGTAATCTCTGGATCTACTGAACCGATTTTGAAAAATCTTTTACCCACTGAAAGCCACGTTATTATTTTGTGAGTGTCATAACATAAGGCCATAATTTAATCCGAAAAATGAAAAGACGGTAAAATGTTTACCGCCCAACGAAGTGGGCACGGGTCAGCTAGTGTATGTAATAAACACGCACCGCGGTACGTATTGTCGATCACCAAATTAAAAAATATATATATTGCTGGTATTTGAAACCGGCCTTTTTTACCGAGTGTTCTCGATATGTAATGTATGGTCACCCATCCACGAACTGACCACGGCAAGCGTAGCTTAATTGTCTAAGATCTACGAATGACAGCCGGGACTAACGACTAAACGTGCTTTCCGAGGCACCGAGTGTTCTCGATATGTTATGTATCGTCACCCATCCACGTACTGACCACGGCAAGCGAAGCTTGAACCTTCGTTCGACCTGTGCGGCTGTTGGCATGAGTTGTTATTTTCGTTGTATTGTGCTACGAGCAAAGAGTAAAAAAGTAAAATGAGACGTAGGAACGATGTTGGATCCAAAACATCTTGTTGGTGTGCCCATGCTTGCGAACAGCGCAGGACCTGTCGTTGTGGCAATCTTTTTGGTGAGGCTCATGTCTAATAGTAGATACCTTTAGCCTGAAATTATGCTGATGATGAATTAAACGCCATTCAAGCTACTATCCACTGGAATGCGACGACATTTTACCAATATGTTTTTTTGGGAAAGTGGTCTAAGATGGCATAGTTGATATATCTTTGCCATTTGTAGTCCAGTGGCACCCCTACATGCACCCATGCGTCCCTAAGGGAAACTCATCGCGACCGGCACGGCGCCAGTGCGCGACATCAATCGAGGTGATCACTATGACGGTTTTGGTAAAAACTGCCCTCCAAAAATTTTATTTAAGATGAAGACAAATCGTCATTACAGGTGTTCTACATTAGCTAACAGGTAACTGTTTTATTTTAGAGTAGAGTGTGAAAAACATGTTGTTATTAGCAAATTTAGGTAGCTTCTTAAATAAAATAAATTAAATGTATTTCTTTTATATTATAAACCTACCGGGTAAGATGGCATACCCTATCCCATCTTACCCGGTAGGTTCATAAAAAAGTGAATGCATCTCCAGACATCCCATTTATAAAAGGTGTCGTTGCTGAAAAAAAAGCAGCCAACATGAGAAAATCTGCCAGAAGAGGAAGAAAAGATCGTGTTGGTAGATTCCAGTGACGAAGAAGACCCATCATGGAGTCATTCTTGCTCCAGGGAATGGTGACTCCAATTTCAAGTCTGTCGCCAGTTGTTTGATAGCCGAAAATGGCAAAACATGTAATCTGCAATGTTTGCTAGTAAAATAGCGCCTGCAGTTTGGGTATGCCATCTTACCTATAGGGGTTGGGTGAGATGGATTTTCGAGTCCGCGTATCACTGGTCAGTTTCCCTCAGTCGTCAGTTTATTTAATTCGCCAGTTTCGTTGATTAGTCAGTTTCACTGATTGGTCAGTTTCACTGATTGGTCAGTTTTACCGATTAGACAGTTGCGTTAACTCGACATTTTCCAGTGTTTGCCAGCTTTCGTCGATTCGTCAGTTTTATTCAATTCGTCAGCCAAAGTACAGTCGGTAGAAAACTGAACACACGTCTGCTAATTTAAATAAATATTAAAAGATCGATTTGATAATTTTCAGCCATAATTAGGGAATATGATACAAACTAATTTTGTGAAATTTTCATACTGGCTTCAGTAATATATATTTTTACGACATAATGTTACGTATTGTATTCAGATTTCAGAAGAATAATGTTAGAAGTTAATTACACATTTGTATTCAATACCTATTGGTTTGTTATTATGTTATGTTAAAAATATAAACTGAAGTTTGATTTTAATAAGGCTGGTATTCCTTACAGCAGATTATATTATTCACATGTGTTTATTGAACATGTAAAAACTTTTTCCCTTAACTCCCGACGAAAACTGGCAAACACTGGAAAATGTCGAGTTAAGGCAACTGTCTAATCCGTAAAACTGACCAATCAGTGAAACTGACTAATCAACGAAACTGGTGAATTAAATAAACTGACGACTGAGGGAAACTGACCAGTGATACGCGGACTCGGATTTTCAAAACATTTTATTATTTCATTAAAATCCAAATAAAAAATTGTTTTACTTCGTTTCGTTGATTGTTTTTATGATGATAATAAACCGCCTTTTAACACAAAATTGTTATTTATTTAAATTTTGTTACGAGTTTCCTAAAAATCAAACTTTTCAAAATCTATGCCATCTCAGACCACCTTCTCCTATATACGAGCCTAAAACTTTTTTTTTTAAATTTAATTCTGCCTGCTAAGAACCGGTAAATTTATTCTGAAGGTAAAAAAATACAATTATGTCAAATATCGACAAATTACATTATGTCACGGATTAGTGCTACAGTTTCTAATCTGTAGAAAAAGTTACATTTTCGGCTTTCATCTTAGATCATAGTTTTATAACAAAAATTTTCGTATATAAAATGTAAGTACCTAATCAAAAACAAAACAGGAAATATAAAGATTTAAAAAAATCCGTGAGAATTATGGGCTTGGGTATTCGCAATACGGTCAGATATTACGGGTACTGTAGTTGCCCTCCGCGGCCACCACCGCGGAGCATCAGTATTCCCTCGCCGCGTCAGCCGTGCCGGCCCATCTGTCCCCCTGCAGACTGTCGCCCCGGACGTATTCCACCAAATCCGTGCTGCCCAAAATTTCCTGGCAATGGTGTCTGGAGGAAATATAGAAATTTGCTATTCTATATTTGTCTCCCGCTTATAATCCTTCAAACCATTCACTCGTTTGGACACGAACCGCACGAAAAAGGAGAATGTCGCGACTATGAATACATGCGAAGACGTACTAAGAGGTTTCCATGGGGAAGAAAAGGTATTAAAAGTTTATTCCACAACCCTTGTACTAATCATCTACCTGGAGAATGTACACCTCCGCCCTTGAAGTGTGATTAATTTTGATGTTAAAATTAATATAGCATTTTTTTTTAAACATGTTTGTTTTTTTTTATAGCAGATAAATAACGTGAACTTATTTTGATTGAGTATTTTATTTGCAGTAGGTACAGACGCCCCAGCACATCAACCTACTACAATCTGTCAAATTTCTTTAATAGATTTTTAACTTTATCCCTACAGTATAAGGTTCAAGGTTGATTGAGGAAATTTGACAGTTTCGGGTAGCTTGACCTGCTGGCGTCTGTACATGGCCGTAAAGCTGGTTATCCACTATATTTTTGCATCAACTGTGTTCTGCGTATAACTGCAACTGCGCTAATGGAAACCTCCGCTTAGTTTTCACACAAAACCACTTTTGAAGGGTTGAGTCTTCGCAACAAAATGTTGTCTCCTATCCTGTTGTAGATGCGCGGAGCACATTTAATACACACGAATATTAGTGAATACCCACGTTCAGGTACCTACATCGGGTTTACTACCTGATTTTTTTAATATTGTTTAAATGTTACTAAATCTTGTTGATTGGGTTCAGATTATTACCCGACTGCGGCGAAGCCAAAAAAGGAGGGATATGTGTTTGACCTGTATGTATGTATGTTCCGTCCCTATGCTCCCGCGTAACTACTAGACGGCTGAACCGATTTTGATGAATTATATGTCGTTAGATTCGTCTTTATAGCGCGACTGTAATATGGCATAATATTAAACTTTTGTCATAAGGTACATAATTATGTCACTGGGTATGGTATGGTATTCAACTTTTTTTAAATCAAGATTTTTGGCGCCAAAAGGTGTTTTCGAAAAAAAAATATCTCCCAGGCCTATCGAGTAGGGTATCAAAAGGAAGGGTTTTAAAAGGTGATTACAAAAGTATATTAATTTAAATGAGAAATGATAATAAAAAACTATCCCGAACTTTTGGAGTGAGTGAGTTGCCGTTATCACCCGATTATAAGCAGAGATCGGAATAGGTAGAGCTTATTTACCTAAACTTCGAGGAAGGAAGTAACGTAGAGTGGATACTTCCTCTAACATCCCGGAATAATTATAATGACGTTT
Organism: Tiliacea aurago; assembly: GCA_948098905.1. Lineage (NCBI taxonomy): Eukaryota > Metazoa > Arthropoda > Insecta > Lepidoptera > Noctuidae > Tiliacea > Tiliacea aurago. The sequence continues at coordinate 13,196,334 of OX402578.1, read as the reverse complement.
AAATCCCGGGATTTATTTATTGGACTTTATTTATAGTTACAAATTATTGATTAAATCATATCATATTTAGTTGTGTGACAAAAGATATTTTGAAACATTAGAAACCGCCACCGCTACCTGTTCCTGGGCACGAATAAACAAATATCTGTAAAACAAAATGTATGTAGATAATTATGTAACCCACCAAAAACATTTCATGTAAAATGTTGCCAAGACGACCACATAAGGTTTGCCCTGTGAAAAAGATATCAGATCTCATGTAGAGCCAAGCTTCTGAATCTACACGGCCTAACTCTACCGACCCTAACTTCACAAATTCTACATATCAGTAAAAATGTATGGCTTCGCCGTTTCGCTACCGTCGTGGAGGTGATGCGAGTATTTAGTTTCTGAAGTAAGTAACGAGTCTCATACAAACTTCCACCCCTCCATTTTAGGGGATGGGGGGCGAAAGTTATAAGTTTATGAATTTTTTTGTTGGTTTTATATGTATACTAAACTTAGATTACATACCAAATTTCAGCTTTCTAGCACTTCAGGAAGTAGCCAAACATTTTGATGATCATCAGTGTGTCAGTGTATCAGTGAGTGTGTCAGCGACGAAATCGGTGTATTTTAGATATCAATAAAATCTAAAGTATTAGAGCTATTCAATTGAGACTTTGTATGTTTAAGTCTATTATTGACATCATATCCTGAGAATATGAACTATCTGGTACATCGGAAACCAACTCTATGAGGGTTCAAAAAAACGACGAAACACTTCGAGAAAAGGTAGCACTACCTACCTTCTCGAAGTGTTTCGTCGTTTTCGCCTTGCGCTTCGCTTGGCTCGTCTTGGCGGGGTCACTACCGTGCCCCCAGATTCGAAATTTGGAAGCTCAAGTTTTAATAAACCAGCCAACTTCATTTTATTTTACCTACATAAAACAAAACACTTGAATTTGTCACAATTTTAGTACGTAACTCTAAAAAAAAAATATTATTCTTCAAATCAATCATTTGTAACACACCTGACGTTACGAAAGTACATTTTATGACTTCACATCACAATGTTTTATATTAAATATAATACACTAAAACTTATGATTCTAATATACTTCAGTTATTTTTAGATAATTGGTACAAATCTTTAAACAATGTTCTTATTAAAACATTAATATTTAGCTTTCAAAATCACTTTACTAATCGGAACACGTTATTATCGTCACACTGCTCTGGATCTGGACACTAAAGCCGGGTCTGCTGCGCCATGTTTGCGTGTTTCAAACAGTTAGAAACATGTTCTAAACACGATTTGGGGGCGTGGCCTAAATCAAAAGTAAAAAAAAAAGTCAAATTGTTTATTTCAAATAGGCACATAAAAGGCACTTTTGAACATCAATATTTACAAAAAAACATAGAATTGATTCTAGTCGCCCCTATCAACGCCCCTAATCAAAATCCTTAAACATATCCTAAACATGTTTGCCGCGATGAACGGATAACATCACCCGCGTTCGCCTGCGGGGGGGCGGAAGGGGCGGAATTCACTCATTTCGTGTTTAGTGCTCTCCAGACGACGACGCTTCGTAACATTTTTTAAGTTTGTGTAATTAATGACAAGACCAGTGAGTGATATAGATGCTACATCAATAGACTAAAATAAATATAAAAGGCAAGATGCCTTTTTGGAGATGTCAAAAACAATTGGCATCACAAAAAGGTTCCATAGTTGGGATGAATTTATCCCAAAATCAAACTTAACGTTGTAGTTGAAAAACATGTTCTCCTGTACATCGATATTAGTACCTACGTCATCTACTTAGCTGTGATAGCTTTCCTTTTAATTTCGTTATAAACTACTGCCATGATTTTATTTTACCACTTTGTCGGCCATATTATGGTATGTACACACGGCTACATATCAAGCTATACATTTCCAGTATAAGCTGATCTCGCATTGGATTTCCGTACAATGAGAGGTGAGCTTATACTGGAAATGTATAGCTTGATATGTAGCCGTGTGTACATACCATAATATGCCAAATTATAGCTTTCTACTACTAAGAGCCTCTGAGCTAAGCTGGGGACAGACAGACGGACATGGCGAAACTATACGGGTTCCTTGTTGAATACGAAATAAAAGTATTTTTTTTTTACTGAATTTATGTTCAATTTTTAACTCTTGATAAATTTTATATTGAACGAACGTGGTCGCCTTTGAGGTGGTCGCAGGCATAGATTATACACCTAAATAATTATAGGAAGTCGCAAGTACGGTAGAACACGGAATCATTGCCATGTAAGAATGTATGTGGAAAGTATCAGTGGCGAAGGGTGATTTTATAAGAGAGTTAAGCCGGAGCAAAAAGAAGTATAGAAATTGAACTCGCTGAGTTATTTTAGAGCAAAATGTTTTGTTGTTGGGATATAAAGTAAAAAAATGTAATGTAGACGTTTTTTAATGTTTTAATAGTATGGTGTATTACATACCTACAATGTGATTATTATATCATTTGGCATTATTAAACACTACTGACTGTGTGTAAATAACGATAGAGTGGTTGTATTCCGAATTTCCGAAGGGAAGCCGGTAGGAATCGTGTTACACGGTGCTTTCGCCACTGGAAAGTATGCATACTGTATGAGAAGAAATGTAAGTGTTAAGTCAGTGTGTGTGCGTGTGATGAGAATGGGATGATTGTCCAATATGAGTGATTAAAGTAGTAGCTTTATTTAGGAATGTTCAAAAGCGCTTCAGTTTCATCGTACGAAAGTTTTAGTAGGTAGTCTTGTATTTTCCTTTTACAGTGGGTCTTATTAAGTGGATATAAATATAAATTTAACAAAAGTAGACATCTGAGGGGCAATTCTACTAATTTTAAGAACGTTCACAGTCTGATCTCAGTCTCAATCTGTCAAAAATACCTCTTATAATTCCCTACATTTTGACAATTTTTTGACGTTTGTCTGTCGCCAAGATGAGATTGCGACTAGATTTTGAACGTTTTAAATTACGAGAATTGGCCTTCTGATAATAACTATGACATTATTATTTTATCGTAAATGTGTATTAAATACTCTTGGTACCATATTGTCGATACTTAAAACATTATCATAAATCACGTCATACTTCAATAACATAAATAAATTACGACGAGACAAAAAAGATGTTACTCGATTGACGTGTTGTATGAATAAAAAAATCGGTTTCTGGTGATCCACAGGATGAAAAAGTTATTGTGATAGTATGTGTGCTATTAGGCGTGATAATAATCAGCGATGCACAGATATCGCGTTCTATTCAATGTTATTGGTTGATTCCTGGGCACCACCTCTTATATAGGTCGGTTGGAAGAGCATAGTTGCTCAGACTGTTTTACATTGATTGCATTGCCTACGGCAACGTAGCTTATAGACTTATGTGACAACTGCTGTGTGGTTTTTACAGAATGAGCGCAGCCTACAATGTAACTAGCATCGACTACGCGCTTGGTGCGGTGAAGCCTAAAATAAATTACGCGCTGCCCAAGAACTCCGACGCGACGTAGCGCTCATTGACAACGCGTCTGCTACGGTGGTGCCCACATTACTGCCTACGACGTAGCTATTATCGACTACGTGTCTGCTACGGTGGAGCCCACATCGCACAGTGGTCACGTAGTAGGTCATAGCATAGCATAGCATAGCTACGTCGTAGGCAGTAATGTGGGCACCACCGTAGCAGACGCGTAGTCAATTTGCGCTACGTCGCGTCGGAGTTTTTGGGCAGCGCGTAATTTATTTATAGGCCTCCGATGGCAATGATTGAGATAAGCCATGATATCTGGTTCAGTTACCCACTAGTTGTCATAATAACAAACAACAACAATAACAACAATAGATTGCAAAACCATTTATATGGTTTTGCAATCTATTGTTCGCAACATTCCTTTTTCGGCATCGGAAGTAAACACATGCAATAGTCATCAACCGTGTATCACCAAGCGCTAAATAGCCTAAGTTGCGACGCGTGTTTTCAAGTTCCAACTTGTTTGTGAACTGTTATTTAGCAACGGACATTCAAGTTACAGGTATGTATTATTAATTTACTTTACTATTTTTCATTTTCAATCCACCATATTTTTTTTAAATAGAGTGATACGCCGCTGCATTACTTACGTATTTATTTCTGCATTTTTTTTTATCTGGAAGCTTTTACTTATGTTTTCGTCTCCTCGTGCCATTGAATTAGGTATAAAAATTTCGCTTAATATCTCTACTACTAGACTCATAAAAATGTATTTGCAACCTGCTGCAACTGTAAGGTGCAGCCAGGGTCTACGCCGAGCGCCTGGGCGCATAGCACTTGCTACGAAATATGTATTGTTTTTGATCCGCATTTAACTGTTTTGTTTTAGGTGCTAGTATTGAGTGTTCTTTCAAAATAATGCTTTTACTAGATACTTGGCTGTCTATTAAGGACAGCAATTCCGAACTGGAACGGTGGCGTCGAGTTTTTCAAGCCTTGATACATGTAACGATTAGCATGTAAATAATATATTTCTGGTCCATTTCTGTGTTTGTAGTTAGGTAATAATTAGGTATTTACTTTATTTGTACTATAAAAAATATATATTTAAGTTGATTAGTTATTAAGTTTCCATTTTTTTCTTGTATTTTAGATAAATGCATTATTTTTTCGAATAAAATAAGTTTTTTAACATTAATTCAGTTTTTTTTATTTTATTATAACGTAAAGAATTACAAAAAAAAAACTGGTCAAGAGCGAGTCGCACTCGCACATGGAGGGTTCCGTACCATCATTTAATGATTTCTGAAAAAATGTGTTATTTAAAGACATCGTTTTATTTTTCCTGTAATCTTTACATAAACTTCTATCACATATAATAATTTCAGATTTTTCTATACGCAAACGTTGGAGATAAGGGGGGAACGGTATATTTTTTTACATTTTTCATCAAAAGTCCAAAAACCAGGCTGCCTAAAAAAAAATTAAAATAAATTGAGAATGAGCAAACAGCGTTCTTTCATATGATACCCCACATGCCCTAGTAGCCCCACTTCGAATTTTTAAGACCCCCTTTCAGTCCCTGTTTTACAAAAAACATACATATTTTTATTTTTTTCTTATTTGCAAAAATAGTTGGGCAAACGTCATCTAAAATCATTCCAAATTTCAAGTTGATAGCATTAGTAGTTCTTGAGATATCCAGCTCCCATGCAGCCCTGACGGACGGACAGACAGACAGACTGAGTCACACCATAAGGGTTCCTGTTTACTATATTAGTACGGAACCCCAAAAGCATAATAATAATAATAATTAGTATTGATAACGACAGTCATTACCTTCGTGAAACCCTATGACCGCCTCTCTTAGGGCGCGGAACCACTGTGCATCGCTGCCTACGACGTAGCTACTATCGACTACGCGCCTGCTACGGTGGAGTCATGTCGCTGCCTACGACGTGATGTAGCTACTATCGACTACGCGCCTGCTACGGTGGACCCCACGTCGCTGGCTACGACGTAGCTACTATCGACTACGCGCCTGCTACGGAGGAGCCCACATCGCTGCCTACGACGTCACGTAACTACTTCAACTAAGCGCCTGCTTCGATGTAGCCCACATCGCCGCCTACGACGTAGCTACTATGGTCTACGCACCTGCTACAGTGGAGACCACATCGCTGCCTACGACGCGCGACGTAGCTACTATCGACTACGCGCCTGCTACGGTGGAACCCACGTCGCTGCCTACGACGTAGCTACTATCGACTACGTGCCTGCTACGGTGGAGCCCACATCGCTGCCTACGACGTAGTGTCATCGACTACGCGCCTGCTACGGTGCAGCCTAAAATGAATACGCGCTACCTACATCGCAAATTCGCAACTTAGGCTCTATCATCTACCTACTACGTTAATCCTATAACGTGACTACAGCTACGTAAGTGTTCAATTATTTATTACTTATTAATAATGCGACTTAGCGATACGGCATTAAACTTGTGACTTTTACCAAGAAGAAAACTTATGTATGGAAACGTATGAAAACTCGGAGCGGGGCCGATAGTGGCATCTGTTAGATCAGAGATGAACTACTTAGGATTAAGAGAGGCATATCACATTCCTTTTGTCGGTCACTCCTAAACTTATTCCTGCTGAGGCGGGTCGTCATGATCACTGAATGATTTTGCAGATGTAACTTTAATTTAGAAGGTATATATTCTACTTACATAAAACAGCATTTATTTATATATGTCTACTATAACTGTCTAGTAACAACTAGACAGTTGTGTTGTTGTTGGGGGAGGCCTATGTCCGCACTGGACGTCTTTCGGCTGAAATGATGATGATGATGACTGTTACTAGTCAGTCACCGCAAAACTCTCGTTGGCCTCGAATTTAACGTAAGCTTACTAGTCGTTATAATAATTGATTATCACCTGACTTCAAACTTCAACTGCAAAAGTCGTTGATGTAGCAATTTAGCAAATTAATCTCTTGCACGGTACTGTTCGGCATAACAAGGTAAATTTCAGAAAAGCGCATTATAAACGTAACCGACACGTCCAGTGAGATACCTACTCGAGCTGATTTATCTATTATCAATATCGCCGTGAAACATTTGAATCTCAAAGTTTATAATTAGATGTAAGCAGCTGGTGAGTACAGATGTGTACATAGATCGTTGCATAGTTGATATGCGCACGCATGTACGTGGAGTCGCGGGGCGAGGGCGCACGGGCGGGGTGTGCGACTGGCGCGCCCTGCCGCCACGATCAATAGCCGCGCTGACGTCAGAGCACGGCGGCGCGCCATTGGCCCGCCCGGCATTATTAAATAAACCTCCGAGTGGAGTGGCGCCGAGCTCGCGCCGCGGGCACAGCACCGCAGCACGCGGCGGGCCCGCGCCCCGGTCGCGGTCGCCGCCCGCCATGGCCGATATGCCGGACCTGTCGCACCTCACGCCCGAGGAGCGCGCCATCATCGAGGGCGTCATGATGCGGCAGCGCCAGGAGGAGCAGCACGAGCACGAGATCATGAGGTGTGCCCGCGCCCCCCGCCACCCGCGCCCCTCCCGTGTCGCCTAGGCACATTCGACGTACTGCACCACTGTTATTCGTGAAAGTGCCGTGATCCTATCCCTAACCATTGCTCTACTCGGGTGGAATTTATAATAACTATTGCATATTCGTCGCTGCATATTGGCATCGGCGCTATTGTGTTGTTTGATCTTGTTCAGTTCCTGCTTTCGAACGCAAACGTATCCCGTGGGAGGCCGTGTTCATAAGTTCGGTTCAGTATTGACGTAGATAAACAGTTTTACTTGGTGCTTCATTTTCTTTATTTAAATATTCTTTAATGCTTTACATAATTTCTTTCGTGCTCCAATTTGCTGATGGCAGGGATATAAGTATATGGCTTGTTATCGCGCGTGTGGAGTGTCGCATTAAACATGCAGTGGATTTAATGACGCATCAATATAAATTATAATACAATAATTCAATTACATCCTTTTTTTCTCACCAACGACACCTGTTTACTGACTGTGAGACATTTTCTTTCCGGATTAAATTTAATCAATATCGAGTGAGGCGTTATATTGCACAACGGGTTATCTATCTATTTTATCGAATTAACGTTTCAAAGATACCTATGTGCGGAAACTGGTAATACAATGTGAATATAAATATTTACTAATAATACAAATATTTAATGAATTAAATTGAGATGCTGAAAAACGGATAGACCAAAATTCGCCCTAGTACTTACATAGAGAGCGGGCTGAGCGTAGTATTGCATTTTATTTATCTGACCTACTTTTTGACCTACATAGGACATAGCTTAAATTTTGGACAACATATTTATTATGCAGTGTCTTTGTGAGTGACATAATATAATATTTTTTTTCGAATTACATTTGATAACCTATTACTACACTAATTTAAAAGGATTTTAGTACTGTATTTACATAATTTTGCAGGAGAGTTTCCGATTGCTATCAAACCTAAAATATTTTTTTATTAAACAGGCGGATATTGTTATTTTCCAATTTATATTGTTGTTGTTAAAAGGTGAAAACCAAGCATTACTGTTCCGCAGACCTTAACAGTAAGTAGGTAGGTACTTTACACTCCTCACATTCGTATTGTGATTTCTTGAAACTGGAAAACCCCATTTTGCATCCAGTCTTTGGATTCTATTCAGAAGCCCTTTGTATATTTTTTTATTCTAATCAATTTTAAAACCCAATAGGGAAGTAAATAGGGAAGCTCCGTGTGGTGCCGGACGTAAAGAATAGCAATACCCTATTTCTTCCCGTAGGTGTCGTAAAAGGCGCTAAGGGACTTACTAGAGCATGGGCAGCAGCGTTCTCTATGCGTTTTAACTCCATACTGCGATCGCCAACCCGCCTGCCAAGCGTGGCGATTATGGCAAATCCCCCCTTTTGGGTAAGGCCTATGTCCAGCAGTGAACGTCTTTCGGCTGAAATGATGATGAGGGAAGTAAAAGTAATATAAAATGTTGTGTACCGACGAAAACAATGGATGGATTGTGTGAAAGAGGTTATGGATAGAAAGGAAGGTATTGAGATGGCGGATAAATAGAGATCCATTATATGGAACTAGAAGACATATATGCTGCCCCGACCGCTAAATGAATCGGGATAATGGCAGAAGCATGATGATGTCAAGAACTCTTTTAATTTAAAACTGCTCGCCCCTCCACTAAAATATCCATACAAACATTTGAAATGTGTATGCAACAAGCAGTGGAGGGTCATGCAGTTTTAAAGTAAATTATCTCATCAACATCACTATCACTTACATATTATAAAACAAAGTCGCTTCCCGCTTCCTGTCTGTCCTTATGTATGCTTAGATCTTTAAAACTATGCGACGGATTTTGATGCGGTTTTTTTTAATAGATAGAGTGATTCAAGAAGGTTTATATTAAATTCGACATAGTTTCCAATGTCATAGTCACGCGGGCGAAGTCGCGGGCAGAAGCTAGTATTCAATAAGACTAGGTTTTATCAATCGCAATTTAATTTTAAGGTTGTATCTACCATATTATAGCGCCGTGTGTGCCGCATAGTGCCGTGTGGTGCCGGACGTAAAGAATATCACCATCCTATTTCTTCCCGTGGGTGTCGTAAAAGGCGACTAAGAGACCTAGAGAATGGGCAGCAGCGTTCTCTATGCATTTTAACACCTTAGTGCGGTCGCCAACCCGCCTGCCAAGCCTGGCGATTATGGCAAACCACCCTTTAGGGAGGCCTACGTCCAGCAGTGGACGTCTTTGGGCTGAAATGAATGAATGAATGATCTACCATATTTATGAGTGCGACGTGCACAACGAGCTGTTAATTAAATAAATAAATAAATAATTTATTGTTACATTGTTTATATATTATTATATATTTATTTATACAATAATGGTGATAGCTTTAGATACATTTCCAGTACATTCTGCCTGTTGGCATACAAAAATTTGTTAACTTACAGATAATTTAGAAACTAGGTACCTACTTATATTCTAATTAAACTTTATAGTGCCAGTATATTATCTTACCACTGCAACGCCAAAGGCCTTTTCACCTATAGAGCATTGTTTACCACGCTTGTTCAATGGGAGTTTTCATCACCGTGTGTCAGTGAAGTTGCAAGAGAAGCTTGGATAGTACCTATTCTTATCTAAGTATATTATTATAAATTTGAATAAGTCACATTGGTTCTTAAGTTGAACTTTACCACAGACGTAAGCAAGATGAAGTCACGGTGCTGGAGCAGACGATCCGGACTCGGAATGAGATGCACCGCGCGGCTGGAGTAGAGCTCGCGGCCACCTGCCACATCTGCCTCAAGACTAAGTTCGCGGACGGCGTCGGCCACTCGTGCCACTACTGCAGGGTCAGATGCTGCGCCCGATGCGGGGGCAAAGTCACTCTTCGTTCTAACAAGGTCAACAATATTTAAATGAACAACTACCAATAAGATCCTCGCTCTAGTCTTTTTCTTACTTTGCATAGGTCAGTTCGCAATCTAATTCAAATAGTTTGCAAATAGACTCAGCGCTATTTAAGTTTCATGTTTACAAATACAATTCCTGAAAACGGGAACTCTTGACCACTTGGTGTTTTCGACTCAAATGTTTGATTAGTGTCCGTTGTTACAGGTTATATGGGTATGTATACTATGCCGTAAGAAACAAGAACTGTTATCTAAAACCGGACAATGGATCCACAAAAGTGCTGGACAGGATTCTATGCTATGGCGCATGGAAAACGATCTACGAGGACTACCACCACAGCCTGACGGGTCATTCGATAAACGACCGAAACTAGAGAGGGCACATAGTGCCGCGGAGAAAGAAAATCTCCCACTTCAGAGATCTGGCAGCGCTCTTCGTCGCCAATACAGCCAACAAGAGCAGAGATGTTACGGGGAACTTGAAGGATTAGCTAGAACTCATCCGCACCTCGTACACCCGAGACAAAAGGCTGCATACGGGGTGGTCGAATCGGGGGTACCTCCCCCATCCCAGTTGTTGCCGCTCACGCCAGCGTTACACCCCCTCCTCCCGCCTCGGTCTTCCTCTTCAGATGATGAAGTTCCAGAGTGTGTTTCCGATGAGAACGACGAGTATCGTGATCGCGGTAAGTATGCACGCTGGCCTAACACCCGTCACCCAATCCTTTCACTTGTAACACTACAAGATCCTTTCCATCCAAGCTAATTTTGTTTATGAACCCTACACACAACACTACACCACAAATACATTAAGTAGGAAAATTAATTTCAACCGTATACATAACGTTTGTCATGTTCATCTCTGGCATTACGCAATGATAAAGTTAAGGTGTTCCGTGCGAGGTGTTCATTAATTTAAGTAGCCTCAGGTAATTGTGACTGTTAGTTTTCTAAGTATTGTATATCTCACTGAAACTGATAGTGTTGAGCACCTAAACTTATCTGTATTCGTATATGTATTCCATCACGTTGAATCATGTAGTCAAATTATAATCGTGTTCCATTGTAACATTTTAGAGCCCGAATATTATTACATTCAAGACATAAACACTTGTTTGCTCAATCAGTCTTATTTTCAGAGAACTTCAAGTGTTAAGGCTTCAAACCTCGCACACAGGAGTCAATCAGTGTGGTGCTAGGTTTGGAGCGTTACTATTACTGTAAATGTACGTTTGCCGCCGCGTACGTTTCGCTTGTTGACACTATGCCCTATGTACGTGCCCGGTACCAGCCGGTCAGCCCGGTAGCCCGGCCCCACGAGACTTACCGCCTGGCGCCTGCGATCTGGCGACGAGTGGCCCTCACCACGCCATCCCCTGTTCGCAGGTACAAATAATGATAAGAGCAGTTCCGAGAGTTCCAGAAGCCAGCGTCAGACGATGTTAAACGAGAAAATGAATAAATTCTTATCGGTGAGAGGGCGAGTTTTGTCGGGAACTTATCTAATTATGCGTTGTAATTATATTGCTAAGTTTAGATGTGATGATCAGTATTACTGTTGCGTATAACACTTCTTTCTCTGGTGGACCAATTGTGATGGCTGTTAATAACGTCCTATCTCTTCGAAGACTCCCGTCTTCAAACCTATCTTAACAAGAGCATTCACTCATATTTATCCTAATATTTATCATTTCCTTTGAAAACAATTTTTTTTTTTTTGTAAAAATATATAACAGCATTTGTTTTAATGCCAGGATTAATCAGTGAATGCTCTTTTCATTTTACAATTTTCTGTTGTTTGAACCAAAAATTGCGATTTTTTATCTTTACCTATTATAAACACTGTAAAATTTTATTTTAGTAGGTTGCTTCTGCACTAAATTTATGGTTCAAACAAACGCATGCTTGGGCGAAAAGAAGTGTACTTGTTCATATTTTTTACTATAAATCCGTTAGAATTGTTTGTGGTGGTGTACTTTATTTTATTGTTGCTGTTTTACTGTCTTACTCGGATAAGTTTGACACATTCTTTCCGCTTGTGCGTGATGATCACCGCTTTCGATTACTTTATTTAGAACCGGAGAAACACGCAGTTTTAGTTTATAAAATAATCATATGAAACGTTCAGTAAGCCTTCTTACAAAAGCCGTTACTGAGGAATGATAGAATAGGAATCCACAATTGTGTTGGAAAACCAATATTGTACTATTGATAAATGAATTTCGGTTCCGGGCGCGTACATTCGCGTGGGTCCATAACAAGAACGGACGCGGGCAATGACAAGATGCCTTGTACAGGCAAACGTTGTTATTCATACGATATCATTCTTAGGACAACTAGAGGCATGTGCTCCAGTTCGGCACCCGCATCTGCGTAGCGCCAACGTGGCTGCCAACAATTATTACAATTTGATTAATCATTCGCCGGCCGATTACGAGGCAGAGGCTTGCGGTCCATTCGACGTGGCGAGGACCGGGCCGTCAGGCGGACGCAGTTTCGATTCTGTGACCGATTGCCGGTGGCGGGCCCGCGACGATGGCGAAGGAGCGTACCTGCGCCCATACGCACCAGAAGAGGGCCCGCGCCCAGATCGAGCTGTGTATAAGAGTGCCTATTTGTGGGAAGACTCCTCAGACAATAGACGGTTCACTGAGAGGAGAAAAAAGACCGTTCGCTTTGACGGGCACGAAGGTGCCGCGACATTCCCGCGCGGGGGACGCGACGCGTCGGGCGCTCCGCACGACTGGGCCGCGCTGCGCTGGGAGCCCGAGCGCCAGACCAGCCAGGACTCCGCCACCAAAGACTCGGGCATCGATACCTCTAGCACCTTCACCTCCAGTGAAGATTCGAACAGAGGCGATTGCCCTAAGGTACAGACCACTTCACATTGTGTCGGTTAGTTGCTTCAAATTAGTACTCATTTATCTATTAGTTCAGTTTGCGGTTTGATTATGCATAACATCTAGGACATGTTTACAGATAAGTTAGTTGTTTTAGTTATTCTGTATGAAAGAACTTCTTGATCGCGTTCAGCGTACTTGATTAGCAATTAATATAAAATCCACGTTTTCCCATCTGTACAATAATTAGGCCTTATAACTTTTACATACTTTACTCAAAAGTTTATAAGTAGAATACTTGATTGACCACTTTAAATATTTATTTTAATCGAAAAAAGTAGAAAGCGTGTTTATGACGATAATAATTTCGATGGATATTGTTGGCTGTAGCATGATTGCATTGGCGAGCATGCATTACATCCTATATATGTTGAGTGTGCACTTCCTTGTAAATTACACGGTGTTAAAGCTTCGTGGACTAGCTGTTACTGTCTTGTAATGTACAAGTTTTCATAAAACAGTAAAAACATAATTAATAGAGCTCGTTAGTGTCGAATACTTTAGTGAAGCTGATGGTGAAAGAATTAATGTAATAATGTTGTGGACAGTTCCCGCTGAGCTGGCAGGTGTCGGCGGATGGCACGCGCATGATTGGTCACATGGTGCTCCGGAAGAGCGTCGTAGAAGGTAGCTCGCACTCTTCAGCGGCTATACTCGGGCTGAAGGTTGTGGGGGGCAAGCTCCTACCGGACGGCACCAGAATCGCAGTGGTGGAAAAAGTCAAAAAAGGGTCCATTGCTGACCTAGAAGGACAACTTAGGATAGGTAAGTCGAAATTTTAGTTACTGATGTGCCTGAATCCGTAGAAGTTAGGGTGCATAAACTACATAAATCTGTACAAAACATTTATAATTGTTCACATATACAACATTATTTTTAGTATACATGCGAAGTATTTAAGCGAAACCTGAATATAGTTTGTTCAAAATAAGGAAAGAACTGAATCGATTGCAATAATTTTTACACCATGTTATACTTTGTCCCAAAAATGTTTAAGTATAATGGAAAATGTTATCACCATTTAATTACTTACAATAAATCGCCGTACGGTTAGGTACGTACTGCCAAATTATTATCCATGAACGCAAGACGACCCTGGAGGCGTAGGGGCGCCGCGCGCCGTTAGCATGTTTTTGTACGGACAACCCGGTAACATAACAACCTTATAACTTTGTGATTTTTCATGATACAGTTTTGAAATTTTGTACATAGATTACTAACTAAACTAAAACTAATATTGTATAAACTAATCGCCTTTAAATTTTCGATATGAATGTACAACTACACTGCAATATTCAGGTGACGAAGTCCTGCAATGGAATGGCGTGCCACTCCAGGGTCGGAGTGCGGACGAGGTGGCAGCGGTGGTCGCCGACAGTAAACATGACCTGCACGTGGAGCTGGTGGTGACGCGACCACTCAATGCAACACGCAACCCTGCTCTGCCGTGGAGAACCCACAAAGGTACCCTCTGAGCGTATAGGACCTACGCAACTTCCAATATCAACATTAAGACTACCCATCATAATTAAGTTACTCGTTATAATAGATACTAAGGCAAGCTTGCACCAAAAATCACTATGCGTTTAGCGCTAAACGTATTTAAATATCGTTCTGTTTCTATCAATCATTTGAAAATGACAGAGACAGAATTATGTTTTAAATAGGTTTATCGCTAATGCATTTAATGATATTTGGTGCAAGCGCCCGACCTGAATATAATTTATTTCTGGCAGAAGGTTCCAGCGGTATTATCGTTTAGGGAAGTGAATTGGTGTCACGACTTCACGAGCCTCTAAACAATTTCATTATTACTAAGTAACCCTTTGGATGTAATGTCAGTTAAAACTTTTGAAATTGAGATTCTTTTAAAACAAAACCATAGCTATAGGCTTTGCAAGAACATTTTCCTGTAAAGAGTTAAGTTAGTTCTACGTACGCAGAAGTATACACGGAGGTGATGGGTGGTTGCGAGAAGCCGAGCGTCCTCGTCACGTCACCGGGTTCTCCCGACGTGCACTCACGGCGCCGCCCCGCGCGGTATAACCACCACAACGCAAATGTTGCTGGACGAATCCAGGTTTGTGACTTGTAACTTTAAGCCTAATATGATTTTGTTTAGCTACCTAAAGTAACCGTCATGAGAAGCTATAAATACATAAAATTGCAAATTATACAACTATCAACTTTAAACTCAAGATATCTAAGTTGATTTATGAATGAAGAAATTATCGCTAAACGTCATAAAATAATTTTAGTTGCAATGGAAACTGAACCATACGCAATTTCAGTTAAAGTTTTAAATCCCAAAGTATGAAATTTATCTCGTCTCATGGCGTTGACTTTACTTATCGGCAATGAACTAGCTCAGGATATGCTAAGACATCATAAGAGAAGGGTATATAAGCACATCATACTCTAGAGGTCTAATCCAAAAATAGGAGTGTATCCCGTTTTTATCAAAATAGGTACCCATTATACTTCTTCCACGCTCCAAACTGATGTAACCAAAGTCCCAAATGTTAAAGAGTGCGAACCAGTCACTGTAATCAGGCGAAGTTCCAGGGGCGAGCCTATGTTATTAATCTGGCGCAATTCCAATCCCAGCTTACTTGTTTTTATTGAGGTTTTTGTAACAAAAACTTAACTAGGTCAAATTGCCCATCCGCAGTGAGCGGCTTTCCAAATACGTTGTTTGTTGGGAAACAAGACAATTAAGCCTAGTTATAATATCGTGTAACCAATCGATAGAGCTTGTAAGGACTAAGTAGATATATTGTTTTTCTTTATACAGCTCAAAATATACTTCGACGTGAGCGCTACTCAGCTGTGCGTCACAGTTGTATCGGCGAGCGGTCTCACTCCCCGGTCTGATGGCTCCCCTCGGTGTCCGTATGCGAAAATATTCCTACTACCCGACAAAAGCGAGAAGAGCAAACGACGAACGAAAACCTTAGCTAACACTTTAGAACCACGATGGAATCAAAATTTTATCTATTGTGGGATTCGTATCACAGATATAAAGAGGAGAACTTTGGAGGTAAATATTTTGCTAGTAACCGAAGTTTCACAAAATTCCCTATCAGTTTCTTTTTTGTGACGCAATTTATTTTGAATCTATTTATTATCTAGTTGATTTCCAACTTAAATACACTCGAAACAAATTTAAATTCAACTTATGAACTTAGAACAATAGCAAAAAAGCCTAGAATATATTGTGACCGTTACACACCGAATGTTTTATAGGGAACATTAATTATTTTTAAGGTAACCGTGTGGGACTTAAATCGTTACGGCCCAAACGATTTCCTCGGAGAAGTCCTTCTCGATTTAGACAACATAGTGATGAACCACGAACCTACTTGGTACACGTTGAAGCCGCATGAGGAGATGGGAAGCTTCAGCGTAAGTATTTTATTTGTATTCGTATTCTCATAAGACTTTCACTTTCGACTCCACCCACTTTTCGTAGAACTTATACGCCATGCCGCCATGCATATGTAGCAAGTTATAATGAAAAAATAAATATGAAATAAATAAAAATGCTTGTATTTGAAAACCAACGAGTATACTATTAAATCTTGCTAAAATATACAACTGATTTTATTTTCACCGTTTTTATAAACGGTGAAATCAAAAGCTAAAAAAAGCTGTATCCGCTAAGAAAAACGTATCTTTAATAAAATGAGCCCTCCGCGAGGGCTCCCGGCATCTCATATGCGACTTGAGTGAACCCTCCAGGAGGGCTCCCGCCACTGAACGTGTTAAAATACCTCAGATTGCTTAACATAATCCTCCGTTATATCGAAAATACTGCAACATTAATTTTGAAATAAATATATGGTAAAGTTGAAGATTAATGTTAAGTACTACTATGTTTGACGAAAACACGATTCCATAAAATTTTCTCGACGGAAAAAAATTTACAAAGTTACCTCCAAACTGAACAATAAACCGCTAGTGTTCAAAAAATACTTCAAATTAGATCATGAAACTTCGCATAATAACTGAAATAATTGTAAAGCAGATATTATGTTTTTATTACCATTATTTTCACCGTAAAAAGAAATTACAATTCGCTTTTAAAAATAGAGACGAATGCACGGTGGTCCAAGTGCCGAACAAGGGCGGCCATAACTCCGTAACTTTGTGAATGGAGGGTTTTTTTTTCATGAAAATGGTTTTAAATCCTTAATAAAGTTTAGTGAGCTATATTTACGTAATTTAATATAAATTACATACATTTTGTTACATAAATAAATATTTAAAATTTTGTCCCCCGTTCAGAAATGCTTCTGATTAAGGAATCAAAGCTTTATATAAGGGGGTTTTAATGTATGTATTGTTTTACATATTTAGAAGAGTTATTTTAAATACAAAGTTACAAAAAATAACACATAATTTATTTACAAACATAATAACAACAAATTACTTAATAACTAACTAAACTAAAAATAAAACTAAACTCGTAATTAATTTAAAACCTGCGTCGTCATTAACCCCATTTTCTTAAGGGGAAATTTCCGAAGACCTGTTATAATTTATGGGTCTGAACTAAGTAAAAGTCTGTTTAGTAAGTCCGTATTCGTAAGTTCTCTTGAATTGTTTTTAAGTCCTATTTAATTGTGAAGTTATATTTTCTAAGTACAATTTAATTTTTAACGTCTATTTATTTTGTATAAGTTCTATTTACAATTACCCAATATCTAAATAAGACATTAAAATGTAAATGTATTGACATTTACATTTTAATGTCTTACTATCTAAACCCTTTCCGCCTTATTACAAAACAAGATTTATATTTTGACATGGCATAAACCATGGAGTCAGTTTTTGTAATAAGAACGTAACAGTGATTGAAATACCGTTCTTTATACAAAACTGAAAACTTAGTTCGGTACCAAGTTGTCAGTTTTGTGTTTAGGAACTTACCATAGTCGGAATAAAGTTCTAAATTCAATAATGGCTCCATGTTTTAAACCTGGGTTTGAATATAAACCTTGTTTCGTAATAAGGGGGTTTATGACTATATTCTCGACCTCATCCAAGGATGTTAGCATATTTTCGAAGACGTTTTTTATGTTTCTGTGCAATAGTTCCACTTATGGACGCCCAAACCTCAAAGAAATGCAACCTTGAAAAGGTTGTTTTAATCTTAGAACCTGAAAAGAAAATTAGGCATGATTCGACGACCGTGGCTACGCCCGAGCCTTCGCAATCGTAGAGGGTATAATTTATAGCAGCCACAGAAGCAGACCGAGGCAAATTAAACTTTATATTTTCAAAATGGACAGTTCAATGTTTAGTTTGAAGTATAGGTGAGCATGTTTATGTTTACAAAATTTTGTAGGTCTACGTAAAGTCAACTATAATGTAAAAATATACAGGTACAGAGGTACCCAATTGATAAGGCGCGTCGTGAATCTTCGTTCGCACAGAAAAGAAAGTATGGCCCCGAAGATTAATGAAAGAATGCTTAAAACTTACAATCAACCTTAGGTCACTATTATAAGGTTCATAATACACTGGAGCTGCTAGCGTGCACTCGATCAGAAGTATGGCGGCTGACAAACATGCCACGCGGCGCGCGCTAACATGGCGGCAGCTGCCGACCAATAGCGGTACAGGAAAAAGAACCGCGGTGCGTGGAGCGTGCCGATTAGTCAATAGCATTTCCCGCACTTAAAATTCACCTTCTGCGCAGGTACTACATCGGTAAGCCATATCAATTGGGTACTACTGTACCCGTTTTCATCTATATCATTTTATCGTGTCCAATGTTTTGAAACTACAATAATTGCTAGTTTCTAGGGTTCCGAACCCAAAGGGTAAAACGGGAACCCTATTACTAAGGCTCCGCCGTCTGTCTGTCTGGTTGTCCGTCTGTCTGTCCGTCTGTCCGTCTGTCACCAGGCTGTATCTCATGAACCGTGATAGCTAGACAGTTGAAATTCATGTCAATCACAGATGATGTATTTCTGTTGCCGCTATAACAACAAATACTAAAAAACAGAATAGAATAAATATTTAAGGGGGCCCCCATACAACAAACTTGATTTTTTTTGCTCGTTTTTGCTCTATATTGATAACTGCAAAAGGTAGACGCTTGAAATATTCACAGAATATTTAGTTATATATATTCACTATAAAAATAAATTATTAAATTAAAATAAAACAAATATTTAAGGGGGCTCCTATACAACAAACGTGATTTTTTTGGCATTTTTATAGATAATAGTACGGAACCCTTCGTGTGCGAGTCCGACTCACACTTGGCCGGTTTTTTTACCTACCTTTGCTACTTACCACCTTTACCTTACCGAGAACCGCGTATCACTTTCTGTTTTAAAGTTTTATTTGATCAATCTTATACTATGTTTAAATTTCATCTCACGTCTAAACACCGTTAAATATGCAGGTATACAAGGCATGCTGCGGCTACTATAATAACTATATCTATTTCCACTGAAAATATATTTCAGTGTAAATGGGAAAAAAGCAATATTTTTAATTAAAACTGTTTTACAACTATTTTTTTTTCAGTAGTTTATTACTGAAAAAAAATACTGAACCTATTCCCAGGTTACCAGGGTTCCCGAACCTCAAGCTGGTCCATTGTCCTAAATAAATCTGTACTTAAAATGATACATCTAGATATTTCTGCACATGACGTGCCTTTGAACGCTAGCTGGCAAACCATATTTACAAAATATCGAACAAAGAATTTTACAACTTATCAACTCAATAAGATTTTCTGAAAGGCTAGATATCCAAAGTTAGGTCTAGGGCTAGGTCCCTGTCTAGGGTACCTGGACGCACTTAAAAATAAAAGAAATTACGGCTATAAATAGCCCACTTAATGGAGATTATAAAAGGTTGTAATTACGATTTTTACGGAAAATAACTATTTGAGCACAATTTTGATGCTAACTAGTACTATTAGTGACTATGCTTTATATGACTCGTAAGTAATATAAAAAACACTATAATTTAAATTGTTTGATTACGCATCGTCGGCTTCGCAAACAACATGTCCGCTAATATTGCATTGACACATATTTTTGAAGCCGCTGCAGCAACCTATCATTTTGGCATCGCTGGTCTCGCCAGATACGTGGCATTGGTGTTTCTTCGATGTGACATATTCATGCTGCCACTTGTATATTAGGGTGGAGCGATGTTTATATTTTTTCATATTTTCTGTTTCCTGATTTACCAATTGTTGATCCATAGCTTAAGAAGCTCTATTGTACAATTTCAGCTTCCTGAGTGAATATCTTGAGGTGGCGCACTATATTTGAAATTTTGAAAAACATAGAAATTCTGTTCTGCAAATTGGTGTAATTTTTTTTTTAAATATAAGCAGTTCTATGTTGATTATTTAATTGAATATCATTAAAACAAGAAACATAAAGAAAACACGTTTTCAAATTTAGATTTAAATGCTTCTAGTGCATCTTTTGTACCGATTTAGAAAAGTGTATGTTTCCGATCAAAGTTTAAATATTGGTTATCGGTATAAATAACGGTTTCTTAGTTCTAATAAGGTCGAAACTGTTATAATTAATCTTGTGGACTATAGGTATATGCCTAATAAATGATCACAATATATATTTACTGTCATATAATGGATGAATCATGAAATCAGATATTATTGCCGAGCTGTCCATAGTAGTAGACTTATTTAAGCTCGTGACTGTACTATCTGATTAATGAAAAGACTGTGATTTAATGTTTTACTTGCCTCGTGAAGGAAACTAAGAATTGAAAGCACACCTACTAATAAAAATACACTTAAAAGATAAAGGATTTAGTTAGTTTAGTTACAAAAATGTGTACCTATGTAATTGAAATAATAATGTAAATAAGACTTAATTAACAATTAATATTGATGATTATTAATAAGCATAGTTTTAATTCGTATTTGACTTGAAAAATGTCATAATTATGAACTAGCAATTGTTCATAAGAAAAATACACTCGAAACGACATTAAAATATAATCGTGAAAACCGTTGAGCGCTTAAATTAGGCGATATATAAATCATTTTATTAACATTTTTAAAACTTCCGTAAAGTCGAGAATTCTCAAGTCCCTAGTCATAAATAAGTCGAGAAACCCTAATTTGTGCTATCTATAATATATGTGCAGATGATACATTTTTTTTTTAAGATTAGGTACGAGCAATTTGGGTTACTTAACTACAAGACAGTATTCCCTTGTACTGGATTCACGTATAAACGATGCAATAAGTGCCTGCTGGTGCTACATTACCTATAACTTGAGTCACGGAAATGCAAGTTTAATCTTTTGACCGCCACAGTAACCTGCGGATGACAATCCAAATTGTGTCCAGCATGTCACGTCTGTGTCTTTTAGTAATCTCATGTCCCCGACATGCTGGCCACAATTTGGTTTATAATCACTATCACGAGATCCGTTGGGCTGTTGGAGCTTAATGAATAATAACTAACCTAATGTTAACTCACCAGAGGTATCGTGAGGACGAGGCGGACGGCGAGCACCTGTCGCCGCCGTCGACGTCCACGTCACGCTTGTCCGACTCGGACACGCCCAGCGAGTGCGACCTGCGCCGGCATCACTCGCTGTCTAGCCTCGCATCCAGCTCCAGTCCGCCGCCAGCGCATGATGTAAGTATTCTGTAATTAAAAAAATTTCATGTTTAAGGCGCTGACAAGAGACAAATGATAAAAGTAGGCTTGTCTTAAACAAAAAAATTGGCAAATCTATATAGTTTGTGGTAGCGGAAAAAATATATGTTATTCTTGAACATATTTCTCAGAACTTGGTTGTTACCAAAACAAGTTTAGAAAAATAATCTCGATACAAATTAACGGTGATTAACTACTTTGAGTTTCGATCCAAAATATCTGTAAGTATTCGCCGTTCAGTATCAACGTTCGGTTGGTATTTAATTAATAACAGGGAACGTCTTATTTGTATGCAGACCTTGGTTGTTTTTTATTTTCGATTACTCAACTCATTTTTGAGTAAATAAATAATTGCTTTATATTTTGCAATAAATTACAAGCGTTGTGTCATCCATCGCGCTTATCTTTCTTTTGTATGCAGTATGACAGTAACAGCGGTTTACCTGTTGTCAGCGTCTTAATATGGCACATCGAGTTTTACAGACGAACCTTTTACCGAAATAATAGGTTGTACTATCCATCTACCTTAGTTCGAGCAGCCATCTAAATACCAGCCTACAATATTATTCATTCCATTTCGTATTCATTCATTTTACTATAATTTCGGGCAATCAAAATTTAAACCAATTGTAAAATTATAATAATTATTTTAAATTCTGCTTTCTTCAATATGTTTTCGACTTCACTAACCTCGAACTCTACTTAATTTAAAACAATCTGCTTTATGCTAAAGGCTGCTTTAGACTAGCTTTAGGCTATAATGTTTAAATTATAGAGGGCTCTCTCCAATTTTGGTGTATTAAGAACACAATAAGGAGTCCTTATCGCAAAAATAAAGTCACCTCACACCTTGTATTATTAGCTTGTTTTGTGAACTAGCTACGACAGCGCCATTTTGACAGTTGACTTCTCCATTGTGAGAAATATATAAGAAAATACAATTTATGGTGAACTTCTACAACACCCGCAAAAAAAGAGTATACCTACCCACAACGAACTACAATCCTACATGGGAGTAGGTACCCAACTTAAATTTTTTTTTGGTTTGGTAATTATCAATTAACTTCTCCCGCTCTGGGCGGAGCGTGTCAGACTTTTACTGACTAAAACCCATCCGTGTTACTTCCGTTGCCCGTGTGCCAGGGCCACGATATCCCTTTCGGACAAACTCGCAAATCAAATCAAATCAAATATGTTTATTCGGTAGGATATGGTACAATAGATGTTACAATAGTGTTTCCAGCATACCCTGCCATAGTATGGCGTAAAAATATTTATACACAAAAGCAAAGCCCATCATTTAATAACCTATATAAAATTCAACCCTGGCTGGATGGGAGTACCCACCTAGAGTACTCTTGGTCAGGGGCAACGCGAATCAGTTTGGCGCTAACTTTTTCTTTACAGCGAATGGATATGGACGGCGCGCGCTCCAGCCGCCGCGACATGTCTCCGGCGGGTAGGGTGAGGGCCGGCATGAACAGAGAACGCGTGAGTTGTCCGGATTATAACACGTACCCACCTACCTACTTATCATACTGAAATTAAACTTACTCGAGCGCATGATGAGGATTCTTAGACCTATTTTGTTCTATGGGTTCGAATCCCACTCAGTAACAAATAAATGCTTATTTGCATGACTTCCAGATACAATTTCCCTAAGGATCTTTAGTCAGTATTCCTCTGAGGACAAATGATCGCATCGACCAATAATCGTGTTAGCAACCAGTGGCGCATGCTTGCCCATTAATTTTCCATTACGTGTAACGACTGACGTAAGTACAATTTCTAGCATCACAGTTACAGGACATATTGCAATGTCTAAATAACAGGTATTATAACAAATAAACCACCGTACATTTCACGTTTTTCTATAGTCATAGAACACTGCGTAGCCGTAGTTGCATTAATTTTCTGATTGAAAATACCTAGTCTATAAGTAAAACATAGTTGCCTACATTATATTTTATTTAAATAAACACAAAAAGCGGGCTTACTCATCAGAATAAATTATATATTTGTAGACCTAATAAAGGATATTAATAATAATTGTATGTTTTATTAAGGCGTCCCCCACATTAGGCGTGCGCGTTCCTCGGGCGTGTGAGCGACTCGAGCGCCACGTGCACTCTCCACACACGCCGCAGGGCAGCAAAACGACGCTCCACGCCCGAGGAATTCGCACGCCTAATGTGGGGTCAGCCTTAGTTAGTTGCCAGTAGCTAAACTGTAAGGGCTGGTGTTTGCGTAGAGCGGCGGGTACGCTGTGGCGCGCTCGCAGTCGGCGGCGGGCGTGGCGCGGCCGGCGCGCGCGCGCAGCAAGTCGCCGCGCCGCTCGCTGTCGCCGCCCAGCGACCGCGACGCCTGGCGCTACACAGGTGCCGCCCCGGCGCCCTCCGACTCTACCCACCAATCACTACCACGGACGCCGACATCCGACTCCGTCGGCGCTCCAAACTTTTTCCGATTGGTCCGTGGATGTCGCAATGACAGCGGGCCTCGACCCCGCACGGAACACTGTCGTCGAGACACGCACGTTCTTTCGCCGCGTCCGCTCATCACCACTTTACTGCCACTTACTGTTTCACCTCCTAGCTCTCCACTTTAATTTTGTTTCATGCATCTTCCGCTGACCTCGTCCTTATCTACCTGATTGAGCACGCTATCCATTATGGGTGTTTGTTGTGCGTTGTATTCTGGTTCTGCGATTTCGAGTTAAAAATTAGTATGGAAGCAAATCTATGAATACACCGCATTAATTATTTAATTTTAATGTAATCCATATCATGTCTAATAATTGCATGTCATTTTAAATCTAATAACCTCTAATAAATGATTTATCTTTCAAAGGCAACCTTCGTAAGTTTGTACTTGTTTTGTATGTTTCAAAGAATATCTTGTTTTTTATGAATGTATTAACTATTATCAATATGAATAAAAATCAAAGTTTCAATGGCATGTATTGTGAGAATTTGTAGGAGGTATGCGTCGATGAAAAAGCAATGAAATGTGATATTGCAGTGAACGAGGACCGGGGTGACGGGTCGCGTCTACCAACGCACGCGTATGCGCCGCGCTTTCAGTCTCGGTCAGCCACGGCCACGCCCACAACAAGTCCCAAGAAACGACAACTGCCACAAATACCTCATCACCAGGTACCATATAATTAATTTCTAAATGGAATCTGCTACTGGTTAGCTGAACGTGTTTTAGTACTTAAACATGCTTAAGCAGCCGCAGTTTCTAAATTAGGTGGAGTGGGTGAGTGGGGTAACCTGTACCTAGGTACAACTGCGGTGCTATTCTGTAAAAACTTAGAGGTGAAGTGAGTTTAAAGTGAGCTGTCAATCCCTATCATCATGTGGAGTTCACTTCAAGCTCTCTTCACCTAAATTTTCGTGTTCATATTTTTAAAGAATCGACCGGCCGGTCGCTTAAATTATTGTTCTGTTTTTGGCCTCCACATCACAGTTAGATACACACGGCTAACATATCAAGTTATACAATTCCAGTATAAGCTGACTTCTCATTGTACGGAAATCCTATACAATGCGAGATCACCTTAAACTGGAAATGTATAGCTTGATATGTAGCCGTGTGTACCATACACTCGTCAAGCGCAAGCTAAGAACAAAAAAGCGCGTGTGCTTTAGACCACACGACTGAAGTAAAACAGAAATCACCGTTCGCTAGCAAAAGAAGTTTTACTTCAAAAAAAGCTGCGGTCTTGTGAGTGTATAAACAGCCAGTGTGAATTAAAAAAACACGGCCCGCGGCGGTGACGCAGTGTGTTCCATGTTTAAATTTTAAACAAATTCCGTTCGCCTCTTTCCGTAACGCTCTCGTCACGCTTTCACCAGCTTACTCCCCAAGTCAAGCGTGCATAAAGAAGTTTTACTTCAATAAGACAACTAAAAGTATGTCGTGTTCCAGCAAGGAGGGCAGAGAGCAGTGCGCGCGCAAGTGTCGGCGGACCTCGAGGAACGTAAGTGGATCGCCCCGCATCACATTGGCGCCACACTCACGTACCGCAGCACGCCACAAGGTCAATACACGCTGCCCTGCCCCAATAACCTGCCAACACTCTATAAATGTGCCCGTGCATCTACCGGTGTACCTGACAGATAAGGTCACCTATCAAAGCTTACGTCTAAAATACTAATGAGCATGCATATGTCATTTGCCACACACATGTCACATCAGTAATACCAGTACTGTCAGGCATACCGTCGCGTGTATGGTCAGCTTACTAACACTTCACACTGTGTCACCTTGTCCTAGTTCTTGTAGGGACCTAAAACCTATACTACCCCTTGAAATAACAGAGTCCACTTAATAACAACAGAGACCACGGCAGACAGCTGTGTGATTTAAATGTGCCTATTAGAATATTAAAATACTTACAATATGAATTAACTAATCAACCATCAGTTTAATTACTGACGTTTAATTACATGTTTAACAGCAAAAATGTGTGTAGTCTTTGACGAAGGCAGAAATTGAGAGAAACAGTTAAGCCCAATGGTATCATTAAACTTGTATATCAGTGAGGGCTATTATAATGTAGGGTGGGAAAGACATTACGCAGGACTGTCCGACTCCGAGCTGGCGGCGCGCGGGGGAGGGGGCGCGGGCGCTGGGGGCTGGGCCCCGCGGCGCCGCCTGTCGCCCGACACGGCCGCGCAGGACTCCGACCTCGAGTCCGTGGCCTCCGTCACGTCCAGCGCCTTCAGCACGCAGTCCGAGCGCCCGCGACCCACCAGGATGCTCAGGTACCATACAACGCACCTACATCCACGAGCAAACCAACGCAGCATACCTACAAATATAAATACACTTTTTACGTTTACTTCTAATATACCCGTCCGTACCAGTCGTTATGGGTCGTCAGATGCCCGAAAGTCTGGCAACCAGTCTTACCAAAGGGTATCGTATTACCAAGTTATTGGATAGTTGAGGTCAGATACGTAGTCGCTGCATGTAAAATACTGGTATTCAGCTGCATCCGGTTAGACTGGAAGCCGACCCCAAAATAGTTGGGAAAAGGCTGGCAGATTGACTTCTAATATACCCAATTTCAAGAAATTAAAGTAAAAAAGTTATTATTAACATAACTTTACAGCCGGAAGCGAATCCTCCCTCCTCACAGTACATCTTCTTCTTGCGATAGTGCTCCCCCTGTCCCTCACCCGTACCGATATCGCCGTACTGATCGTCCCCCTCACCGGCTACTGCCGTCCATCTGTATCCCGGCGGGTGCGGAGCGCGCGGTGCGCCGGCGCCTGCGCTCCCGAGCCGACACGCTCTCGCAGCCGGCGCCGGCGCAGCGCGCGCGCCTCACGCGCCGTCTGCGCCGCATCCTCGCTCGCAGCCGCTCCGCCGGCTCCTGCACTCACGAACACTCCCACCGGCACGCTTACGAACGAAGTCACAGTTGCCCCGAATACCCTGTATACACCAATACGTATAAAATTACTGAAAACACAAAAGATTACATCTTTCACATGGCACTATCCCGTACAACAAGACCATCGCTTGTCACAACTATATCTATTAATAGAGAGCAAAGAGCTTTACCGCCGAACGTATATTATGGTCCAGTGCCGACAAACGGTAAAATATTTATGCATCCTAGCAGAAAAAAAGTGCAAGTTCAACCTGAATCTGGTAGCTGGTACTCTGAAAGGCCTTTTAGTGTAGCGACAGATTATTATCAACCACATTTAAGTAAAGGAATTAGACGAAGAAAACTCCCTAATGTAAAAAGTTTAGCTAATCCGCGCGTGAGATCACTTCCTGAAATACCGACTGTTAACAAAGGTAAAGAAGCTTATCAGAATGCTGCAATAAGTAGTAGTACTGTGGATTTAGTACAACAAGAAGAGATACATACTCAATATCACGGTTATGCCAGCGACGGCAGTGAAGCTGAAACTACAATACATGTTAGTATTGAGAAGCCGAACAGTTTAGATCTAGAGAATACCAAATCTAATAAAACTCACTCGTTCGAAGCATCAGATTCACGTCAATCGATAAACTTTACCGAGTTTAATCCCATTGTATCTCAAATTAGACGAAAAAAGTTGCTATCGCTCGATTTGAAAACCAATTATGATCAAAAAAGTCCTAATCAAACGAATTCGTTGGACGTAAATAAAACTAAAGAAGTAATCAAAAGTCCCAACGCTGACGCAGTACTGGCCAGAATAGATAAAAAAGATAAACCTAAAATCGAGCGAAGACGAAATTCTGATTCATTAGTAATACTGAAAAGCTCACGTTCAAGTTCACCCCAAGATTTATCAACACCCGATCAAATTAAAAACATGTTTAAGAGAATGAGTATAACTTCAAAAAACACGCCTACTGAGTCCAAAGTTGAAGATAAAAAGAAGTACGGCAATACCGTTAGTATTAACGAAGTTCCCACCTTCCAAGAATATCGTTCACCCAACTCCCTTTCCCCGCAATCCAGTATTGATTTCTCTTTCAAAAAACCTTTGCCTTCTATTATTAAGAAAGCTCGTACCCGGTCGTATTCTTTAGCAGCGACATATCATCTAGATCGAGAATTTTGTATTATGGCTAATTCTTTGTCTGTTGCTCTTTCTCCCCCGAACCTCGGCTCGCCCCGTCGCGCGCTCACTCCTGTCGCCTCACACCTGCCACTTGATGACACTCATCAAAACATTCATGACGCGGCGATGGACCCCTCCTCCTTGGACGAATCGACTGCCTGCGCTACGCCTCAATCAACGCATCCGGCACCTCAACCGAATTATCACCGACGTGATATGAACCTTTATAAAAAACAATCGATGAAAAAACATGAAAAACCTCCGCACCGCCGAAATTCAAAGCGCAGTAATGACTACGGTGGTCGAGAGAATGGACGCGGCAATGGCAGCAGCCAACAACAGCCCTTAGAGAGACGAGAGTCGCGCCGCGGACAATTCACTCGAAGTTTGAGCAACGCAGATGTGCCACCAGATGAAAAAGCAGGTAATTCATAAGATAATAAGGATGGTTTGATATCTAAAACTAACATTAAAAAATAAGGTGTAACTTTTACCAAAGACGGCAGCCTCAGCGACACTGCTCTTGGTGGAGCGGGCGAACTGGAGCCTGCCAGCGATGATGTGCTACTGAAGGCGGAACCTCGGGACTACTTCGGTCCTGGTATGGGCAAGAAGAGCAATTCCACTTCGCAATTGTCAGCTACAGGTGAATTACATCATATCACTATTGATATTAACCGATTTATGCCCTAAATGCATTTTGGGCCTTTGAATGTTAACAAAGGTTTATATTTATTTTAATTTAGTAAACAATTCAAGTGTTGGTACGATAATCGCAGGACGAAAACGGAGGTTAGGTTTTGGTAAACGTGGAAAAAATTCGTTTACGGTGCAACGGAGCGAGGAAGTGGGGCCCGAAATGCGAGGTGGCATGGGTGGCGTGTCACGGGCCTCGTCAGCCTCCAGCGAGAACGACGAAGACAGGTTCGCGGTGCTCGGCACAGCCGGCATT
The DNA here is from genome assembly GCA_948098905.1 of Tiliacea aurago. NCBI lineage: Eukaryota > Metazoa > Arthropoda > Insecta > Lepidoptera > Noctuidae > Tiliacea > Tiliacea aurago. Next base: position 13,167,267 of record OX402578.1, on the reverse strand, counting down.
GACACAATAGTGCACTCGCCCGGGGCGGTAGCTCACTCGCGTATTACTGGTCCGTGTTACGAAGGTCACCGAGAAACGACAGAGAAGCCATCTGCATTAGCATATTTAATAATTATGGTTAATTATAAAACACAGCATGTTACAGTCATGAAACAAATAAATGTGCAATGTCGCTTATGTAAGTCAGCTAATGTAGAGCTTTATTTGGTAATTGTTTTTTAAATAAAATGGAAAGTAATTGTCACAAATATGTGTACCCCCTGTGAGAGCTATACTTATACAGTTCCTTAAATGATGTACTTGTCTGTAGACATTTTTGAATCCGGAGAACTACCAATTCAATTTAACCACTGAGTTGAAATTTTCGTCGTGTCACGTGATACGAAACCAGTTTTATTGTGCTAAGATGACGCTAAGGTTTTTAGTTTTAACCCACCCCTGAAATAGACCTGTACCTATTTTCTACCATGCATATTATTAATGTCTAAGTTGCATTGATTGGCCATCCAGAAATTTTAATATAGGTACCTACTTGAATGATAAATACTTGTGTAAATAACTGCACTTAGCTCGATAAAATCTGCTACTGTAAAATGGAAAACACTACGGTAACTCACAAAATATCAAATAATATACCTATGTGAAATAATTTGTATCCATTTACAATATTGAAAAACTAGAATATTCCTTCAAATTTCTATTGTTAAAAGCTCGGTTTCAGAATGAACGCAATGTTTCGCAAAGGTATGACATCGAAACTAAGACGTAGTGTAATGTGCTTTTCGACGGGTAATAAATGTATGTTGCGCCGGTGTTCTCGGCGGACTGTGCGACAGCGCGCGTGTCTCGCACAGAGGGCGGCGGCGGCGCGCGGCGCAAGCGCTCCGGCACCACCACCACCGCCTTCAAGCGCTCGCACGAGGTGTGCGCCACCAGCCTCGTGTCCATATCTAGCTCGGAGGGATCCTCGTAAGTCGCGCTCGGCAGCTCAGTTTTAAGCCGCAGTTCGCCAGCTGCCTGCAGAGTTCCATTTTTGTATGTGCGCCTCGATGTTGCTCGTCTTCTACATACTTTGCCCCTCTCTGTGTGCCTTTCGTCTTGTCAAAGCATGATTCCAGTTAAATTGGTGTGTTTCACTCATCTTTTCTGTTCAGCACGCACGTGTCTTCTCTTGCATAGGATCGCACCCTCTCGTTTAGTAGGTAACATGAGACAGCTACATTTACCTCCGGTGTCTCCACCTCCGTGTCCGATGTTTGTTAACATTTTCAGTCACTGCCGATACGATGTCGTCGGTCGAGTACGACGCGTTCCTGCATTCATGATGCACGATTGTGATTGAATGATAAATGTTGCCTGAAAGCCTCTGATGTATGCACTTATTTTTTTGGTCTGTTACACACATTTTTGTCTGATCGATATACACACATACCTACATCAACAATCATGCATGTCTCACCGGATTAATCACTAGTTATTTTCCATACTACTCGTAAGTTAAGCGGGGTATAGGTACTATATATAACTGTTTAAACGTGGGTTTGGAGGACATAGGCAACAGTTTCTTTAATGACAATGAAATGAGAAGATAAAAGAAGAGAACAGGTGGGTTGTGGTGTTGGTTATGGGTAACTCATGAACATCACAGTTTTGAAGTACATGAAAATATAATTGTAGATAGACTGATACGAAGTTAGAATAGAAATGGATTGTGTACCAAACTTCATTACTATTATTTTGTGGAACATTGCCTTCATAGATTTAATTTTTAATCCACTATTAAATCTACTACCTATCTACTTAATAGATGCAGACCATTCTCTAGCGTTTCTTGCACCTTTACACAATTACATCTACTAGTTAGATGTCTTGATACTTTATAATAGAACCTAGTACCTGAAATCCACGTGCTCTGCCTTTACCAATCGATGCATCCGAACGACTACCGCCCTCTTCTTCACTATTGTATCAATGTTGTAAATGTTGTATTTTATTTTATTTTTTATAACTATTCCTTTGGTAGTGGCTAAAAAGATCTGGTCAACATTTTTATTATTACATTACATACATTTTATGTGATACTTACCTACACCTTGTTTTAAAATATTTTCAATAACACAATTGCATTTCTTTCAATACTTAATCATTTTTGTAAATTGTTTTTATTCATTACACTTTTAAGTAATAGGTTAATATAAAGTAGGTATTGCTTATATTCAAATTATCTTATTGCCAAAATCGTGGGATTTTTATCCAGTTGCAGTGGTTGGTGTACAAAACCGCTATGAAGATAATTATGGGCATTACCAGTTCCTTGTAATAATGGAATCCGTTTAGCTGATAAACTATAACATGATACCTGTTTTTAGATGGTCTCCTGGTATGAGAGGCTCTGGCTCGGACGGCGGCGGCCTGTCAGACTTCATCGATGGCTTAGGTCCGGGACAACTGGTCGGGAGACAGTTGCTCGGGGCGCCCACGCAGGGCGACGTACAACTGTCTATGTGTTACCAGAAAGGATTCCTTGAGGTTAATGCTTGATTCTATTGAAGTACACAAAAAACAATTATTATACAACATGTCCCGGAACGCACATCCTCATAAGGGGTTATTGTACTCATCATTATGAACAACTTTTACTATGGGACCAAAGGTGAAATCGCGAAAAAAAAAACAGCTCCCTACATTTTATGTTCGAATAATTCGTCAAATTGTAGGGAACAGTTGATTTTTTCATCGCGATTTCAGGTTTGGTCCTAATGATGAGTACAATGACCCCTTAAGAGGTTGTGCGTTAATTCCGGGACATGTTGTATAAACACATTAAGACATGCATTTTTAAAATACAGATTAAAAAAACGCGTATAGCGTGTATAGTGTTATAATTAACTTTTGTACAACCTACTGTAAACTTCTCGATCTAAAAAGGTTCGTGGAACGCTTCCGCAGCATAGCCGCTGCACAGACGCGACGCTAATGACGGAACTGTTTCTTGTCTTACCGGGCCAAGGGTGCAAGTTTACCCAGTCTTCACATCATCCGAACAAATCTGCCAGATAAATATACCTAGGTTTTGTCTATTTTTCCTGGAGTACTGAGGCGACGTGACGCTGTTTCAGGTAGAGGTAATCCGTGCCCGAGGTCTGGTATCGCAGCCAGGTAGACGAACCCTGCCCGCACCGTACATTAAAGTGTACCTAGTGAGCGGCAAGCGCTGCATCGCTAAAGCCAAGACGAGCACGGCGCGCCGAACACTCGACCCACTTTACCAACAAACGCTTACCTTTAGAGAAAATTTCAAAGGTTGCGTATTACAGGTGATTTGTCTAATTTTATTTTTTCAAATGCTGCCACGGGACTAGTATGCACCGCTTGTGTGTTTATTCAAGCACTGCACTTGGCGTATTTAACAAATTTTCGCAATACTTGGGTATCGCAAAATATACTCTATTCTTATTACATAAAGTTCTTTTTGGATTAACTAAATAACGCGCTTATTTTTTTTATTTTTAAGTGTAGTGGTCGAATAAACACACAAGCGGTGCATACTAGTCTCATGCTGGACGGCACATACTGGTCTCACGCTGACCGGCACAAATACTGGTCTCACGTTGCCCGGCACATACTGGTCTCACGCGGTCACTATCAGACTGCATACAAAAGAAAGAGAAGCGCGATGACACAACGCTTGTAATTTGTTGCAAAATATGAAGCAATTGTCTATTTACTGAAAAATGAGTTGAGTAATCGAAAATAAAAAACAACCAAGTTCAGCATACAAATAAGACATTCTTGTTAATAATTAAATACCAACCGTACGTTGATATTTAACACAGATATTTTGTATCTCAAAGTAAAGGGTTAGTTTACTGTTAATTTGTATCGAGATTTTTTTTCTAAACGTTTTTTGGTAACAACCAAGTTCTGAGAAATATGTTCAAGAATGACATATATTTTTTCCGCTACCACAAACTATATAGATTTGGTATTTTTTTTGTTTAAGACAAGCCTACTTTATCATTTGCCTCTTGTCACCGCCTTAATGGCACGTATCAAGACGAAAATCCATCAAGAAAAGCGACTTATTTTCGACACTAACGTCGTTTGCGCATGTTCATTGCATATACAGCGCGCCTGTGACTGCTTTGCGACGCTAACGTGGTATCGAGTCGCTACAGACAACAGCCGCACCTAAGACTATTAATTGTTGCTGGATTATATTACTTTTAAATCTCTAGCTCCATCTGCAATCCTTGCAGTTAAAAAAAACAAGTACGATGTAAATTGTTTGCTTACACAGGTGACAGTGTGGGGCGATTATGGACGCATAGAGGGTAAAAAGGTGTTCATGGGGGTGGCGCAGATCATGCTCGATGACCTTAACCTCTCTAATATCGTCATAGGATGGTACAAACTCTTCGGAACTACGTCATTGGTAAGGCTTTGTTATTGAATTGTATCAAATAATATTTGTTGGTGTTACATATTGATTTAATCTAATTAAATATTTCTTTTCAGTAACCAAGGTTCTACGCTGTCTACAAGTGTCAGGCGAACCTATATCACAATAAAAAAATTATAACTTGTCCAAATAATAAATCTAGTGATACTGCTTTAATATCATGATAAAACGCAAAATATCTTGAATATAGGAAATTTTCTATAAAACGAAAGGTATGAAATAATAATAATAATAATTTGTATTTTTATTTTCTTTTGGAATGCCTACCGGAGTTTTGAATAGATAGCATTTTATAGCAATGAAACAAATGTATAGTGTACTCAATAATATGTAATTAAGTATTAAAAGCCAAATGGAATTCATGTATATTATTTATCCTTAACAGCCAATTTCATTACTCTTGAAGAAGTGGTATTGATATCTCAAATAAAATTGTCAACTGTAATTCATTCTAAAAACTTATTAATTAAAGCTAACGTGTGGTGAAATTGGCAATTTTATCCTTTCCATATCTTTTAGTCATACATAACTTAAGGTCGATAAAAAAAATAAAGTCATTATTTCCATATTTATATTCCACAGATATGTGCATAACATTTCCATATTTAGCAATCCATCTCATTGCGCTTAATACATCAATCAGTCTATTATTACCGCCTGACGTGACCAACGGTAACGAGTCCATAAAATTATAGTTTACAATCAACATTATTAATACTAGGTAGAGGAAAGTGGCAAAGTCAAATGTGTATAAGGATTGATAAGTGAAGTATTTCCGTGTTTATAAAATCGACATATTGAGATTTCACTCTCAATGGTGACTTATGCTAAAATAACAGTTAGTTAGGTACTAACCTTGATTTAAACAAAACTTGTTGAATCATCTGTAGTCATTTACAAACTAATGTATTGGTCTATATTAAACGTCTAAAAACTGTCTCAAACTCAACACTTAGTGCAACATTTGCTTAGGTTGTTTAGAAGGTGAAGCACCTGGTAACCTGCCTTCGCCTGTCCTCTTCACCCCCGTAGATTTTATATCTGCAACAAAAAAGAAATAATTTTAAGACATTCATTCATTTTAAAATAACGACACGTCGTGATAGTCGTCATGCATTCACATGGAAGTAGATATAAAACCCCGCTAGGAGTATATTGCTGCTCACACTAAAGCCCATTCATACGAAACAAACGCTGAGAAACAGTTGGTCATCAAATGTTGGTGGAAACAATGTGCAACCCTTTCTGATATACGGGGCTTTAAGATAGCAATAATTTTAATTTTGACAGTTCAAAAAGACAGGAACGAGTTATCAACACAATGTAATTGTACAGTCATATCCAAAATATGTTCGTCACCTTAAGAGAAACAACATTTCAAAAAACAAGGGCTTCAAAATTTTTATGAAATGCCGTAAGTAGTAACCGCTCTTAAGAGCCAACTAGTCGCGGGCTCGAACTCACTGGCGGGTGCGGCCAAAAAGCACGCTGTCTCACCTAGCATCGTGTCCGACAGAGATAGCACCAGTGATGAGCAGTTAGAAGCTAGTCTACACGCATAACTTCTAGTCGCACGCACACAAACAGTGCACGATGATTTATACTAAACCGCGCGCGTAAAAACATACGAAAACTCCTTTGGAAGGTGGGGTTTTATGAAAAAACTACTGCATAAATCAATTACGAATAAAATTTATTATAATCTTCGACAATTGAGCTTTGTCGGAACGAGCTTTGTTTTCGAGATTTTATACTTCTTTTATTACTTATTTACGCCCAAAGTTGCGTTAAAATTAGCAGGAAAAACGAATCTTTGTTGGCTCATAACTTTTTAATGCCTTTTTTTTTACTATTCTGTTTCTGTACAGACAAAATTAATAATAAGACAAAACCAAATCATGTTTTACTTTAGATGTACAACAAATTTCGGGGGGGTTTTACTCCACTGTTACAAGTGGAGTAAAACCCCCCCGAATACGTATGGAAAAAGTATCGACTAGTTGCGCCTTAAGACCTATTTGTGTCTGCTCATTGCAGAATAGAATCTACTTTACAGACTCAATGTATGGCAATACCCCCGAATGCCATTCAGCCATATTTACATGCCAGAGCGAATTAAAAATCAGAAACATGATTTATCCATACTAATAATATAAATTCAAAAGTCTGTTTGTCTGTTACATTTTTACGCCTTGACGGTTAAACGGATTTGGAGGAAATTTGACGCATGGATGGACAGATCAGGGTTAGGACAGTAGTGCGTGCCGTGGTATAATTTCCGACTTTCACACGGGCGAAGCCGCTGGCAAAAGCTAGCATGTCATAAAATGGCCAGGCCATTAAAAAGGTTTTAGGTTGATGTCAATTCGATTTTCGATTCGATTGGTCAAAGGTATGCTATGTTGGTCTTTATTATCTAGTAATTGAATATAGTTTTCTATGCAAGTCTGTTCGGTGTAAAATGGAGGGTACCTACTTGACTTTTTTGTATTATCATGATTACAAAAAAAATAAACTCAACTCAAAGCATTTATTTCAAATAAACCAATTACAGGCACTTTTGAATTGTAAAGGGGTCGGTCTTCCAGAAAGACGAAGCTAGTGGTCCATTCCAAAGCGTAGTAGGTTCCTATGGAGAAGAACGGGCAAGAAACTCCACGGACACTCTTTTAGTAAAACACTAACTCTATGAAATTCCAAAAAAAAAACTTTTAAGTCAAATGACGTTCTGCCAGTGTAACCCGACAAGAGAAAACTTCATACAAACGTAAAAAGCGCAGTAGTACAAAACTTGGAAGCTTTGCTCCTGTGGGAGGTTACTCTGCATGCAACATTCTAGCTAATTCGAAAACACGAAGGTACTTTATTTTTATAAATGGTATCTCGCAGGGTACGTAGGAGGTTGTCGGCTGCTTAACCGGACTTCCATGTTGGTGCCAAAATAAATAAAGGCCTCTAGCCAAGGCATAACTTAAAAACTAAGCGACTGCGCGCTGACTAGAGCAAGGGTCAGGACGGACGGACATGGACTTGGCCATCGCGGCGGGCCTCAGCGGCGAGGACGGAAGGACGGCGGTCTGATTTTGTACTTTCGAACAGTACTAGTGGCCCTTTTTTTTTGGGAAATTATCTAATAACTTCTCCCCGCTCTGGGCGGAGCGGGGGGGAGTGTCAGAATTTTACTGACTAAAACCCACCCGTGTTCCTTCATTTGCCTGTGTCCCAAGGCCACCATATCCCTTTCGAACAAACTCGCAACCCTGGCAGGCATTGGCCCTAACGGACCCCGTCACTTCATGCTGACATCTTTTTGAGGCGCGAGTGGAACACAACGCACCGTCGACCCGGGCCTGGTTCTTATCGGAAGGCGAGCTACCCATCGCTCACCGTCCGCAAGCCCGCGCCTACGGTGGCCGGGAACCGGCCTGCGAAACCCGACGCCCGGGGCGTGAGGGCGCGAATTTTGCCTCTCCCTCACGCGTTCCGCCTCCTCCTTCGTGAGCATTACTGCTTCGCAGAAGGAGGTGACGGCCTCCCATGCAGTCTCGCTCCGAACCATGGCCTGAACCAGGGAGTACTAGTGGCGTACTACTACTTATTCTTCTGGAGAAGGGTTGTGACGTCGACGGGAATAGTGAGGGTATGCCTCGGTCGGCGAATCCTACATATGCGGGAGGCAGTGTCTATCATAAAAGGAGTGTTTTGACCCTTATAAGAAACCGAAAGTCCCCTAAAACTTTGAAGCGTTTTCCTGTGGCTACAACGGTTTAACCTTACCACCCCGTCGTGCACTCGTGCCAGACTGTCGAATGCAGATAACAGAAACGCATAGCTTTTCTAGTTTAGTTTGACCGACACCGCTGTACCGCGCCATAAGAATACGCGGCGAGTCGGGGAGCGGGACGCCGTGAGCGTTGACGAATGAGCGGCGGGATGCCGTGAGCGTTGACGAATGAGCGGCCTGCACTACCCGGTCTCGCCGCGCACTAAGAGGGCTATCACAATTTTTCTTGAATTTGCGCGTTTTACTCGAGTTTTGATGTGTGATTATGGTTTAGATATAGCCATAAAATAAAAAATAAAATATGCCCATGCAAGTTTAATTATTTATCTTGGGAGCGCTTTAAATAAATATTTCAATTTATTTACATAAATCAGTAAAAACCTTGTCTCTGCAAAGGATGTTTCATAAAATGTTACTTTTGGGTATCTTTTGATGCTTTTTTACACCGAAGATAACATAATTTAAGAAATTATAAAAATGTCCATGGTACTACTGTATTTTATACTTGGGAGCGCTTTAATCAATTTATTATATTTCGTACAGTAATTCACCAAAAATAATTCTGTAAAACAGAGAGTTACTGACCATTTTTCATCCGAAGTTTTATTTTTTATCTACGAATATTTACATGAAGCAGCTGTCAGATTCTGTCAGAAGCACTTCATGCTCTCAAAGTTTTTCCTAAAATAATTATTAAAACAGTGAATTCAGTGCTAAAAATACAATCTAAATGTAACTAAAGTGTTCACGCTAGTGTGTTATCGTTATCTAGTGCTAACATTCGTTTTAACATCATAAAAACTGGAATCAAAACTCTCAAATTATCACAGTGAAAAACTTCTACCCTCAATTAAATTAATAAAGTCAACTAAAATATCCGTTGCTGTCATTGTCAAATGACAGCTGCTGTCAGTGTCATGGATGTCACGGGTTAGTGTTGCCACGCCTCGGGGAAAAATCTCCCTTAAAATGAATCCATCAGGCGAGATTCCGAGTCCGCATCAAGAGCAATCAAAAAAACACTTGACGCAGCAAGTGTTTCACAAAGCTCTCTTCAACAACAAACCACGTTCACAAAGCCTTACTTCTACACCTCCACAAAGTACTGCTAACATAGACCTTACTGATGAAAGCTGCTCAAAACCGGAAGAAAATGAAGATGGTTTTAAAGAAGTCTCCTACTCAAAAAAGAGACAGAGAGAAAGTTCAGAGGTACACAGGAACGAAAAACAAACCAAATTTAATAACTACTGGTTAAGCAAACCAATTGAGATGTCAAACAGCTTTGCCAACCTTGAGGAAGATGTCCTTTCTTCAAATACTCAGCCGAAAGAAATAACGAAGCCTCCACCAATCTACGTTGATAAGGTCAGCAATATCCAGCCTCTTATTAAACTACTTGATGAACATGCCAATAATAGCTATGAAATAAAAGTTCTCTGTGACGAACAGGTAAAAATTCAACCAAAGTCTTCTGAGACATATTCACAAATCGTAAAACAACTGGAAATTAAACAAACAGAGTTTTACACATACAAACCTAAGCAGGAAAGGAGTTTCAAAGTGGTATTAAAAAATATTCATCCTTCCACAGATATAAATGAAATATCTGACGAACTAATTGATCTAGGTCACACAGTAATAAATATTTGGAATATTAAGCAGAGAGTTACCAAAAAACCTTTACCAATATTTATTGTGGAATTACAACCAAAAGCAATAATAAGTTAATCTATGAAGTTGTGAGTCTACTACATTGCCGATGTTCCTTCGAGCCGCCACGGCCAAAACGCGAGATTCCACAATGTGCTAATTGTCAACAGTATGGGCACACTAAGAGATACTGCCATAGGAAACCCAAATGCATAAAATGTGCTGGAGAGCATTCCTCTACTAGCTGCGAAAGAAAAAGAAGATCGGATAACGTAAAATGTGTTCTCTGCGAGGGAAATCATCCCGCAAACTACAAAGGTTGTGTTGTTAACCAAGAACTCCAGAAAGTCAAATACCCGTCTATAAAAACAAAGATATCTTCAGATTACAAAGCACCCAAACTTGTGTCACACCAAAATGTACCATCCAGCAATACTCCTTTCCATAAGACTTATAGTCAAGCAGCTCAAATATACAGGAATGAACAGTTACTCCCAACAACTCAAACCAGTCAAAGTACAGGCGAAACAGAACTCATACTAAACATTTTAAAACAACTTATGCAACAGATGACAACGATGACAAACCTTCTTATCAACTTCATGACTAAAATTACTCAAAATTCGATAAATTAAATATGGTCATATGGAATGCTAACGGCTTGTCACAACATATTCTAGAACTGAAACCATTCTTAGAAATTAACAAGATAGACTTAATACTTATCTCAGAAACACATTTTACTGACAAGAGCCATTTTTCAATACCTCAATACACACTTTATCACACAATGCACCCAGATGGAAAAGCCCATGGTGGATCTGCAATTTTGATAAAATCAAACATCAAGCACTATGAAAACAATCCTTACTGCACACAAGAAATACAGGCAACTAGAGTCACAATTGAAGACTGGATAGGGCCACTGGTAATATCAGCGGTGTATAGCCCACCCAAACACAATATTAAGACAGAAGACTATCTAAAATACTTAAGCACTGTTATCGTTTCCTGGCAGGGGGCGACTTTAACGCCAAACACACACACTGGGGATCCCGGATAATTACAACGAAAGGACGTCAACTATATCAGGCACTTCAAATACAGAATCTGGATACAATATCGACAGGAGAACCAACATACTGGCCAACAGATGTAAACAAAGTACCGGATCTCATCGATTTTTGTATTATTAAAGGCATCACTAAAAAGTATATTACTTGCACCTCTAGTCAGGATTTGTCATCAGACCACTCGCCAGTTTTCACCAAACTGAGCCGCAAAATACTAGAAAAACCAATGCCTTGCAAACTACACAGCCGAAAAACCAAGTGGCCTCTGTTTAGGCAGCTTGTTGAGTCTTCTATAAACAATAGACTCCCACTGCACACTGACGATGATATCTGTCGGGCAGTTGAGCATTTTAATTATTGCATTCAACAATCAGCATGGAGCGCCACACCTCCAGCAATAACAAAACCTACAGATATATTGTGGTCTGAAACAGTCACAGACTTGCTAGATGAGAAACGCAAAGCAAGAAAACGCTGGCAAACGACGAGATACCCTGCAGACAAGAAACATCTTAACTATGTCACAACTCGTCTCAAATTAGCACTCAGTGAAGATCAAAATCGAGACATGGAAGTATATGTATACCAAAAACCTAGAAGCAACAGCAAGTTCAAATTATTCTCTCTGGCGAGCAACAAAAAAGCTTAAAAGACCTGTAGCTAGCCAAGCACCAATACGCAAAAGCGATAACACATGGGCTAAAAGTGACTTCGAAAAGGCACAGACCTTTGCCGAACACCTAAGTAAAGTATTTACACCCAACGATGCTCAAGGATCACAAACACTGTATAGTGAAATAACATCATATTTACAGCAAACATACCAACTCGACTTGCCTCTGGGAAAAGTTACGAAAAACGAAGTAAGAACTGCCATCAATAAACTAAATGAACACAAAGCACCTGGATATGATTTAATTACAGCAAAAACATTGAAGGAACTTCCTGAAGCAGGCATTACTTTCCTCACCGCTTTATACAACGCAATTCTCTTAAAGGGGTACGTACCCTCTCAATGGAAAGTAGCTCAAATTATCATGATAGCTAAGCCTGGAAAGTGCCCTGGGGACGTGAAGTCCTACCGGCCCATTAGCTTGTTGTCTATTCCTTCAAAACTACTAGAGACTTTGTTCATGAAAAGACTAAGAGCACTGATAGACCAAAACTCTTTGTTACCTGATCACCAATTCGGGTTTAGACAAAGTCACGGAACCATAGAACAAATACATCGGCTGGTCGAAAAAAAATACTGCTCGGCTGCATTTCTAGACATATCACAAGCTTTCGATCGAGTTTGGCACGAGGGCCTTTTATATAAAATTAAAAAAACACTTCCAATAAATTACTACATCTTTATTAAATCTTACTTAGAAAAGAAATACTTCTTTGTAAAACAAGGCAATGAAATAACTGGACTGCACGAAATTCGGGCAGGAGTTCCTCAAGGCAGTGTGATGGGTCCCACTCTTTACCTTCTTTATACAGCTGATCTCCCCGTGTCAGAAGGAGTAGTCTTAGGCACGTTTGCCGATGACACTGCTACACTAGCTGTGCATGAAGATGCCACCCAGGCATCTAAGATATTACAAGCAAGCTTAGATGAAATTTCGAACTGGCTAAGAGAATGGAGAATAAAGGCAAATGAAACCAAATCGGTACATGTGACATTCACAACAAGAAGAGATACATGCCCACCTGTACAACTAAATAATGTTGTCATTCCCCAAGCGGAAGAAGCTAAATACCTTGGAATGTACTTAGACCGGCGACTAACCTGGCGAAAACATACACTTGAGAGCAATAAAATCGCACACCCCTTGTAATTTGGTTTATTACTGATTGTTTTCTAAAATCGAAAGATATTGAGTAAAAATCATTAGACAAAATTAAAGCATACAAGCTTAGCTTTACAAAAACATAAAATTAAAATCATTGACCTTCACGTAACTTACAAAAACCGACCGTACACCGAATTCCCCAAATTCACGCGTTTGCGTTGTCACTACTTGCACCCTTAGCCGCAGGTATAAAAAGGTCAGTTTATTGGAATTTTTATTCAGTTGCATACCGACGGTCAACGTGATAACATCTCTACTGGAAGCATACGGATTTACTGGAAAAATATGGATACCACGCCCGCAGAAGCCGCTCAAGTTATTGCCTTGCTCGAAGCAGGCCATAACCAAAGTGAAGTTGCTCGACGGCTAAATTTGAGCCGCTACTCTGTTCGTCGTGTATACCAGAGGTTCCAAGAGACCGGTGGCTACATTCGGCGACCAGGATCTGGCCGGCGACGCACAACATCAGAGCGTGATGACCGCTTTCTTGTGACAAGGTCTTTGAGAAATCGGCAACTGAACGCGGTTCAACTGGGACAACAGCTTCGAGAAGTTCGCAATGTCAGTATAAGTCGGTGGACAGTTCGAAGAAGACTAGGTGAAGCAGGAATGACTTCACATCGCCCAGCAAATGGTCCCAAATTGACCACAGCTCACCGACAAGCCCGGCTACAATTTGCTAGGGAACATTTAAATTGGACGTATGACCAATGGCGGGCTGTTATGTTCTCTGATGAGTGCAGAATGACTTTACATGGTCATGATGGACGCTCTAGGGTCTACAGAAGGTCATCAGAGCGATTTTCACAATGCTGCATAAGCGAACGTGTGGCTTTTGGAGGTGGATCGTGTATGTTTTGGGGTGGCATAATGTTGGACACTAAAACTGACATTGTATTCATCACTACGGCGAATACCGGCCCGAGATCGAGAAGTTTGACGGCTGCACGATACGTCGAAGAAGTGCTCGAAGAACATGTGAGGCCGCTTGCGTGGCTTATGGGAGAAGATTTTCTCTTAATGCACGACAACGCCAGACCGCATGTCGCTAGAACAGTTTGCGACTACATGGAAGATGTTGGAATCACCGCGATGGAGTGGCCAGCTCGTAGTCCTGATCTCAATCCGATTGAGCATGTCTGGGATGAGCTAAAAAGAAGAGTTCGAGCAAGAAGCCCTGCTCCTACGCGCCTCCAAGAGCTTCAACTTGCCATTGAAGAGGAGTGGAACGCCATACCACAAGATTTCATGGTGAAATTAATACGGTCCATGAAAAACCGATTAAGAGCTGTAATCAAGGCTAGGGGAGGGAATACACCTTATTAAAAAACAATTTGATCAAGCATTTTGAGTTTTATTTTTATTCTTTGTTAAGCTAAATTGGGTAATTTTATCCGTATGTTGGGTTTTGTGCCCTAAAACTCCCTATGGGTACTTTTTTTACACTGTATTTGATATCATTAGAAAGGTACTGAAGTAAACATTCAAATAGTGTAAGTTTTATTTTAATATGTATTCACATTTATGAAAAAAACTGCTTTAACAACAAAAAGTCAACGTGTGCGATTTTATTGCTCTCAAGTGTATATTCACGAAGCGTAAAGCATTGAGCCTACAACTAAAGAAACACTATTGGCTAATATCAAAAAAATCCAAGCTCTCCCTGGAAAATAAGCTCAGGATTTATAAGTGTATCATAATGCCTATCTGGACATACGGAATACAGCTGTGGGGCACGGCAGCAAATTCAAACATTGACATCATCCAAAGGTTCAAAGATGCTTAGGATTATAACTAATGCACCATGGTACATGACTAATGATAGCTTACATCGGGACTTAAAAATACCAAAGGTGAAAGAACAAATTACGCAAGCAGTCAGTGCCTACAGGAATAGGATTACTACTCATCCTAATAAACTGGCATCAAACTTAATGAAAACCAAGACATTCAAGAGGCTTAAAAGACAAACCACACAAGACCTGATACAATGACAACTGACACAACATAAAACGGATTGATGTGGATGCACCACTGGGCGCATACCAAGCATGACTAACAAAAGCATATCACAAACGATGCTGAATGTCAGTAATGGACAGATCGCATCATAAAAACGAAAAAAAAAAAAAAAAAATCTACGAATATAAAATCCAAATTCAAACAAAAACTATTTAATAACAAGTTAACTATGTTACCTTGCTCGAAAAAAAATAAAATAGTCTATTTAAAAGTAAAATAACGGCGTAAATCAACGGCGAAATAAGCTATATTTTCGAGAGCGCAAAAGTGATGAAACTATTAACGGGTGCTGAGACTGACACGAATGGTTTATCACTACGAAAACTGTCTTTTATAGTTACACATACTTATTGTTTCGATTATTTCACGCTTTCTCACAATTAGATAAGAAATTGACGAAAAACGTTTTTTTTTTTTTGTGATAGCACCCTTAAGGCACGGTACAGCAGTATCGACACAGATTAACAGATAAATCAGTCTATACAAAATGTACAATATCTACTGCTATAATAGCCTACACCTTCGAGTCGCTAGACGCTGCAAACGAAAATGTACCTAACCTTACAAGCGTAAATTGAGTTTTTCTTTGTAGCTGCATAATATATGCGTACGTACGCGCCTCGCGGCTGTCGGCAACTCACTGAAAAATGGGTCGCGTGCGACCCGGCGGCCGGTAGGTAGTTAGCGCATGGAGTGATTTATCTGGTAATTTGTGTGTGTGTGTGTGTGTGGTGGTATCGATCCTGTAAGTTTGTATACTGCCAAAACAAAAGCTATTAATTTACAGTGCAAACATGTTACGGAATAGGGATGCAGGGGTTTGTATCAAAACGGTACCAACCCTCCATTCTGTGTAGAAAATAAAAATAATGTAGGTACAACAAAAAACTAGGCGAGCGCGAAAAAAAGGTCGTTCAGTTTTTCAGTACGTAGTTCCATTTTTCCCATACCAGAGGGGCAATTCCCGTAATTTTAAGAACGTTTGCATTCTAATCTCAGTGTCAATCTGTCAAATAATCCTCTAATTTCTCTACATTTTTGGCAAGTATTTGACATTAATTGTCGTTGAGATGAGATTGCAACTTAAATTTGAACGTTTTTAAGTACGAGAATTGGCCCTCAGATCTGAAAAGAGTGTCTCTCCCGCTCATATACTGGAAAGTATTTTTTTTACAACAGTCGCATCAAAGCTGTTCTACTTGAAGAAAAATAATAAATAAATTATAGAAATAAAAATACATGTTCCTACTTTATTAGTCCTCGTCCACCGAACATTAAAATAATACAAATGAATAATAACATAATATTAAAATCCACATTCTCGGCGCACATTAAACAGTTTCGACACGTGATTGAATTGAATAATTAAATTAAAATAACTCGGAAAAAGTGAACATTTAAAACGGCTATCTACGTAGCTTACCGACGGTGACCGTTGACTTCGGCCCGAGCAGCTAATCGTCCACGGTCGAATGCACGGGCGGCGTGTTCTTGGACCCGCCCTCTCCACCTCTGTTAGTCGTTCGATTTTTTGCGACAGTACCTGTAGTGTACACATGGTTGTGCAAACGTTCAAACGCGCACTCTGAAATCACTGAAAACTTCACCTAATAGAAGGACCTACCTACAATTACCAATACCTACAATTTCTAAAGTACTGCCGCAATGTGATCCCTTGCACTTATCAATACAGTCCAGTATGTAACAGTAGGTACGCTTCGTTACGACATGATACACTTTAATCAAAGTGAAAATAAATGGCGGTTCAGAACATCGTGCGTTCCGATCTTCCGATGCGCAGAACGCAATTTTAGGTATCAGGACGTAGTGGAGCGTGGCAGTGGGGCACATCCACGCGCGTCCTCTCTCTCGCACCCGCACTCGCCCTACGTGTCTTTGCCTGAATGTGTGAGTTACGTCCGTACGCTGCACACGCGCGCGCATTCCTGCTCAAGTACATCGATCACATAAACGTTTGTTGTTGTTGGTTTTTTTTTTAAATGTAAAACTTCTTTAGGCGCACTTGACTTGGGAGTAAGTAAGCTGGTGAATGCATGGCGAGAGCGTTACGGAAGCGACGAGAGCGTTACGGAAGTATAATTAGTATTAATATTTGTAAGTTTTACTTCAGTCGTGTGGTAAAGCACACTCGTTTTTTTTTTTATATAATACTGTTCGTTATTTTCGTTAAGTTATAGACTGTGGTTGGTTGAGCGAAAACTACTTAAGTATGTATTTATTTGTTTAAAAATTACTCGCAGAAGATGCAGTGTTTTACGCAGACAAGCCAAAAAAATGGTGTATCTAATATATGTATATATATATTCCTTTGAACCTAGTTCAACAACGGGCGGCAGCTACAGGCGTCTCACTAAGTACTGTGCAAAGAATAGCTGTAACAGCAAATTCATCGGGCATGGTATTCTTTCGGACACCGTGCAAAAAAAATAAAGGAATCAAGAGAGTGACAGGTATTGACGGCTTTGATCAAGGTGTCAACAAAAGGTGCGTGCACAACTTTCACGTTACCGAAAAAGAATTGCCAACACTCAAGCAATTACAAAGAAAATTAAAAGATGATATCAATTTCAACAGTTCTATACCCAGATTAAGTCGAATACCAAAACAAAAACCGCCTTATTACAAAACAAGATTTATATTTTGACATGGCTTAAACCATGGAGCTAGTTTTTGTAATGAGAACGTAACTCTGATTGAAATACCGTTCTTTATACAAAACTGAATACTTAGTTTGGTACTAAGTTGTCAGTTTTGTATTGGGAACTTTACCGTAGACGGAATAAAGTTCGAAATTCAATATGGCTCTAATAAAAATAATGGCTCCATGGTTTAAACTAGGGTCTGAAGATAAACCTTATTTTGTAATAAGGCCCATAATATTTAAGGCGGGTACAAAAACCGGAGAGACTATCATGTTCATGACACAATGAATTATCAAAATTATGAAAAATGGATCCAGGAGACAACTCGTTCCAAATTTGCCAGAAAATGCAGTTATTGTGGTGGACAACGCTTCTTATCACAACAAACAAGAAGAACCAGCACCCATCTCGAATTCAAGAAATGCAATCTTGGTTTCGTGAAAAAAACATTGAATTTGTAGACACAATGCTGAAGCCACAGACAGTTGTACAAGTTGATTGCGCAAAATAAAGATCGCTTCAAGAAATATAATTTAAATAAAATACTTAAACGACAATAACCACTCTGTGTTGACACCGGGACTAATAAAGTAGGACCTTATAACAAAATGTATTGTAAAAAGTATAATATAATAAGAGAGACATTTTGGGACATACCTTGCAACCACCTGACTTGAGTAGCTGGCCCATACCCTTTCTCGTTTCGTGCGGCGATGCGGAATATGATGGCGGGCTTAGTGGAGGAGTCCACGTGCGCGGCGCTGAGCGAAGCCTGCGGGACCACGCATGTGTTCGCCTTGCCACAGTACACGCGCACAAACGCTAATTGTGATTTCGTTGGCTCCTACAAACAAAAACATTCATATGTAGGTACTAAGAAACGACGATAGTATCGAGAGTTGAACTAACGTTCGTTTGATTTGCACGGGTGGGGGTTTACAATTATTGTAACTCCATTTACGGTATAATATGTAAGTTCTTTAACTAACACGGTTAAAAACCAATTACAATAATTAAAGGGAGAGACACATACACATAGAAAATGAAATATAATATATGATCACATTTCCGAATTCCGTACAAAGCTCAAGTGGTTACCCATACCTCTTCGCCGGAATTCTCATATCTTATTCCAGCTCTACAGTATTCTGTTCAATCCTACAACCCCCTCTTATCTTATAGAACGCTTCAAGTTCCTTCATGACACACATAATAGTGCATTCCACTAGCTTTTATGACGTCCACTTTTAAGATTCAGGTAAAAAAAACACTTCCTCATCTGGTGCTCGCCTCATCTCTAATGAGTTATATCTGAGGCATTCCGATAGAAATTTAGTTGGTAAGGATAATAACCGTGTTTACGCATAGATAAACGAAAACCCAAGGAACGCTTTTTGTACTTTTTCCGATAAAATCGCGTAGGTGTGTTCGTGTGGATTCCACATGCAGTAGCTTTTTTTTTTTTTTTTGGGTGGGTAATTATCAAATAACTTCTCCCGCTCTGGGCTGAGCGGGAGGGCGTGTCAGACTTTTACTGACTAAAACCCACCCGTATTCCTTCATTTGCCTGTGTGCCAGGGCCACGATATCCCTTTCGGACAAACTCGCAACCCTGGCAGGCATTGGCCCTATCGGACCCCGTCAGTTGGTGCTGACAACTCTTTGAGGCGCGCGTGGAATACGACGCGCCGTCGACCCAGGCCTGGTCCTTATCGGACGGTGAGCTACCCATCGCTCACCGTCCGCAGGCCCGCGCCTACGGTGGCCGGAAATCGGCTTGCGACTCCCGACGCCCGGGGCGTCTCCTGCGGCGACTAGGGGCGCGAGGGCGCGAACCTTGCCTCTCCCTCACGCGTTCCGCCTCCTCCTTCGCAAGCGTTACTGCTTCGCAGAAGGAGGTGACGGCCTCCCATGCACTCTCGCTCCGAACCAAGGCCTGAACCAGGGCCGGACGCGAGAGATCGCCGCCGCCGGTCGCCTCCGTGAGGACACGGCGGTGCTCCACCCAAGCTGGGCAGACCTCCACCGTATGCTCCACCGTGTCCTCCGGGCGATCCACACAGTGGTGACACCCGGGCGTTTCCTCCCGCTTTATCCTGAACAGGAACCTCCCGAAACAACCGTGTCCGGTGAGGACCTGCGTCAGGCGGAAGGTGAGGACGCCGTGGCGCCTCTCTAGCCACTCCTCAAAGAGAGGACTTATCGCCACAATTGTGGCGTGCCCAGAGCTGGGTTGCGACAATCGCACTCTCCATGCCGCCATAAGATCCCGCCGGAGCTCTGTCCGCTGTGCCGTGATTTCTCGCGGCAGCGGAGTTTCACCCCGGCGTTTCGCCTCCTCGCGCCACTCCCAGACGTGCGCGAGGACTTTTGCCTCCAGATCCCATGGCGGTAGTCCGGCAAGGAGGCTCGCCGCCTCACAGGAGACCGTGCGGTATCCTCGGACCAGCCTGATGGCCATGACCCTTTGGGACGCGTTCAACCGCTGGGCTGGTCGCAGCCTTATAGAACGCGCCCACACCGGTGCCCCGTAAAGGGCCATGGACCGCACGACCCACGCGTAGAGCCTCCGGCAGGAGGCGTTTGGGTACCCCCTAGATTGGGCAGGAGCCGCTTTAAGGCAGCCCCGGCCCGCTCCAGTCTAGGAGCCAAACGTCGAAAATGCTCCACGAAGTTCCACCGGCTGTCGAGGACGAGTCCCAGGTACTTCATCGTCGACTCGACGCCGATCTGAACCCCTCCTGCCGTTATTTGGGAACCCGACAGTGGCGCGTTCCGAGGACCATAAAAACACATGGCCTCGGACTTGTGCAAAGCCACCTCGAGTCCCAATTGCCGGATCCTATTGACGATTGTCGCAACCCCGCGTGCCGCCAGTTCAGCCGCCGCCTGATGCGACCTCCCCTGCGCCAGGACCAGCGTGTCGTCAGCGTAGCAGACTACGCTGACGCCGCTAGGGAGGTCGGCGCGCAGCACCCAGTCGTAACCGATGTCCCACAGATGCGGCCCCAGAACCGATCCCTGTGGGACACCGCACGACATCTCTCGCCGGTTCCACTCTCCGTGGTGACCGGGGTAGATGACGGCCCTGTCCGTCAAATAGGCCTCGACCACTCGACAGAGGTAGGTCGGCATCCGGTGATACCGAAGTGCCTCCCTAATGCAACTCCAGGGCAGGGTATTGAAGGCATTGGCGATGTCAAGAGACACCGCCAAGACGACCCCACCCCGGGCAACAGCATCGCCCGTCGTGAGGGCTCGAACGCGCATGATGGCGTCCACCGTAGAGCGCCCCTTGCGGAAACCAAACTGGCTCTCCGCCAAATCCGGCCCCACCCGCACCAGCCGCCCGACAAGGCGGTCTGCAATTACTCTTTCAAAGAGCTTGCCCACCTCGTCGAGCAGCACAATGGGCCGGTAAGCGGACGGAGAGTCCGCCGGGAGGACCAGTTTAATGAGGACCAGTTTCCCCGTCTTCCAACGAAGTGGGAACTGGCCCCTCCCCAAGCATGCGCTTAAGAGCCCCCTTAGTCGAGGCCCGAGAGCCTCTAAGGCCAGAACCCAGGCTTTTCCAGGTAAGCCGTCGGGTCCTGGGGCGGTATTTTTGGCATTGAGCCTACGTACCGCCACTCTCAAATCTACCTCGGCCACCTCCGGAGTATCGTCGTCGTCGTCATTGGTGTGGTCCGCTTCAGGCACCGCAGGAGGCGGAGCCATGGGCGGGGGAGTATGTTCCCCTCGCGAAGGGAACAGAGCGCTCACCACGTCCTCTACGAGCTGGGGCCGGAGACTCTGCGTCAGTGGGGAAGCCCATGGGCGGAGCTTATCTCGCACCCATTTGTAGGGGCGTCCCCATGGGTCTCTGTTCAGAGTCTCCAGCGACTCCTCGCGGGCCAGTCCTCTGACCCGCTCGATCTCCGCTCGGAGGGCGGTCTTCGCCGCTCTGTACCCGTCATACAGCTCCGCCTGAATGGCTTCCGTATCCTGAGGGCGGATACGGAGCCTGCGGTGCCTGGAGTACCGGTGGCGCGCAGCAACGCACGCCTCGCGTAAAGCGGTCAGTTCACGCGACCACCAGTACACCTGGCGCCGAGCACGTCCGGGCTGGACCCGGGGCATTGCCACGTCACATATTTCGGACATGGCCTCCTGGAACCACTCCGCCTCGTCATTGATATCGGCAGGCCTGTCCGGTGATGACACCCAGGCCTGCACGATCGAGGCTTCCAGGAGGAGCTCCCGGTCCAGCTGCTTCAGCGCCCACCGCGGACCACTCGGGGTCTGTCGGACCGGCGCACCCGAGGTCTGGGTGGAGACGTCAAACCGGAGGTACCGGTGATCGGAATAGGTCTCCACCCCCTCCGCCACCTCCTCCGCGCCAGTCAATGACACGCGGCGACAGAGCGGGGCTGGCGAATGAGATGTCCACCACTGATTCACCCCGCATTCGCACACACGTAGGGACAGAACCCCGGTTTAGGATGACCAAGCCTGTCTCCAGAGCCCAGTCCTCCACCATCCTGCCCCGTGTGTCTGTATACCGGGAACCCCAAGCCACGTTCTTGGCATTGAAGTCCCCGAGGACGATCACGGGGAGGGGATTGTACCCGACGACGACGACTCTCAACTCCCCAAGGGAGTTGTGGAACTCGGCGAGAGTTCGGTTCGGGGAGAAGTATACTCCTACCACGACAATCTCCCCGAACCGTGCTGCCACGCAACCCCGTCCCCTCTTGACGGCCTCGAGGGACGGGGTACCGGCGGCGGCTGATGAAATTAGGGTCACTGAGCCGCTCAGGTCCTCCACCCAGTCATCCCTGGGCGGGACAAAATACGGCTCAGCGACCACGGCGATGTTAATCGACCACTGCGCCATGCTCTGGAGCAACAGGTCCTGAGCGCAGGCGCAGTGGTTGATGTTCGCCTGGAGGAGGCGTAATGGGGCCATTTATTGGCATTCCATATCAGCCTCCTCACGGGCCCTCTGGGATGGTCCTACCGCGGTGTTAGCGGCGGCAACGCCGACGGCGGTGGAGGCGGCAGTGGCGGCGGCAATCTTGGCGGCTGCGGCAGTAACGGCGGTGGCGGAGGGCTTGCTCATACCCCTGGGTTTGGGGGGGGGAGCGCAGGCTTTGCCTCCAGCCCGGTGATCGGCCGGCTTGCCAGCCGCCGCAAATGCAAAGCAGTGCGGCATGGCCTCGCAAGAGCCAGCCTTGTGACCGGGCCGACCACAGCGGAAGCAGTCCTCGCTGCGGTCCACCTCCGAGGTGCAACATGCTCCCACGTGGTGTCCCACCCGGCAGCGGTAGCACCTCAGAGGTCTGGGATCCAGCAGTTTCAACTGCGCGGATACCCATCCCACCCGGAGCCTTTGGCCCTCCCCGGAAATTTTTTGGGCCGCCGACACGGGGCAGCTCACCGTAATGGTTTGCATCCCCGATTTGTCAGGACGGAGGGTGCCAGCCCTCACCTGCTCGGCAGAGCACTCTCCAGTCCTAGCCACGGCGGCCACAACATCTTCCGCCGTCACGCAGTCGTCCAGGCCCAGGATGCGCATGTCAGCGCACTTGGTGGGCCTGGAGACTCGGGCCTCCTCCGCATTGAGGGACGCCCTGAGCCTTTCGGCCAGGGCGTCAGCAGTTGGGCCGCTGGCCGCACCGGGGATCTCCAGCATCCGAGCCCCTGTCGCAGTGACCTTCATTCGGAAGCCATCAGCGACGCCGATCTCCTCCAAGTCCACTGCCGCCCACGCCTTGGCGAGCACCTCGCGGTAGGTCACGCCCTTCTTCTCCGCTTCCGGCTGTAGTGTAATCACTACAGCTGCGGACTTCGGGGCGCGGAGCCTAGCCGCGGCGCTTCGCTTCTTGCGCCGTTGCCGCCTCTCCTTTCTATTGGCCGCCCTTTTGGCCTTACCCGCCTTCCGTTTCTCTCCGGCTACTTGCCATTCGGCGTCGGCCAGAGGAATTAGGAGGCTGGGCCGAGGGCGACCGTCCCGCCACAGTGGGTGGGGCCCTCGCCTTCTGCGTAGCCGTCTGCGCAGCCATCTCGCCCTTTTTCGGCTTAGACGGCGCCGCTTTCGCCGGAGGCGCTGGTTTAGCCGCAGGCTTAGCCGCGGTCGTAGCCGAAGCAGCCACTGTGGCGGCAAAAGTGGCCGGCCTACTCGCCGCTAGCGGAGGGCGCAGGACAATGCCCTCCAGTACGGAAAACCGGCTGTTGAATGCAGCCAGCTCCTGCCGCACCAGGGTCAGAACCCGGTCCTCCGCTGGCAAGGGTAGGCCCTGCCCATGCACCGCTCCCTCCTGGGGCACCTCCTGGGAGCCAGCTCTTCGAAGCCGGGCCAAGTCCGCTCGGAGCTCCTCGTTCTCCTTTCGGAGAAGCTCCAGGCCGTCAAGCGGCCGACCTCCGCCCGCATCTCGGACATTTCGTCCGACGGAGTCCCGACCTGGAGGGCCCTCGCTGCCGCCATAATGGAGGCCGTGGCAGTGGGTACGACCTTGTCTTTAGAGGCTTGTATCCTCTTCAAGGCCACACCCTTGATCGCGGCTACCACAACCTCCTCAAAGCTGCTGGCGACTCGCTCCGCCTTGGAGCCGCCAGCGGCGTCCGGCTCACCACCTGATGTATCAGAGAGCCCCTCCATTGAGAGCCTCTCGGTTCGCTGGGCCGGCACGGCTGGGCTGGCTCGGCTGGGCTCGCTGGTCTGGGTGGTGAGCCCTCTGCCCCCACCCCGTCCTTGGACCCCTCCCCGCCGGCCAATTTTCCTCCGGGCCGAGTTCAGCCCGCCATCAGAGGACGACCCCTGGCCGTCCCCTGGCTTGGAGCGCTTCTTCTTCAAGAACTTTACGTTCTTCGCAGCTCCCACCTCCACGGGTTCCGGGCTCTTAAAAGAGCCGTTCGCCCCAGATGCGGCGTCGGACTCCGACGTCGCATCACTCCCTTCCTCTACGCTTGTAGCGCCATTTTTGGGTTTTTGGTAAAGTTTTTCCATATTGTTCCCACGAGTGTGGGGGATATAAAAGGTCATTCCTAGGTTTACCCCCTGTGCCTAGGTAAGTCAACATTTGTTTCCCAACCAGGGGTTCGACTGGTCCCTGGCTGGGGGTGCGCTAACGACTGATGCGCCACCTGCAACTACGTTACAGATGGCACTACTCCTCAGCCATTCATACCCTCGCCACGCACCAAAACTTGGTATTAGAGGATTTTTTATAGAGGTTACCGTCCTCGCGATCCGGGCGACTAAGCCAAGATCCTCGTCCCGTTCCGAGTCACAAAACATGACCGTGATCTCTTTCCGGATTACGATATCGACGGGTGCAGTCAGGAGAATCAGTTCTCCCGCTGCCAGCTCGTTGGCATGGTGAGTGCACAACGAGCGCCGCCCCTGCTTCTCCACGACGTGGAGAAACGACCTCCTTCGGCCCATATATGGGCCCTTCCTCCACGGACCTTCAGGTCCTAACCTGCGCCCACTCGACCTTCCCTCTGTAAGCAGAGGGGGGAGTAGGCCACCATCCACCCAGGAGGAGCATCACGCTCTACCCCTCGCAGAAATTCGCCATAAACAATACCCTCTCAGAAAAACTCCACTACCTTTTTCGAAGAGAGTATTGTCCATGCCCAGGGTGCACCGGCCCGACGACTGCTCTTCCCCTCGAACGTATCCATAAGGCATCAGGCATACGGGGAGGTTTTCTGCACGCACCCCACATGCAGTAGCTGGATTCTAATTTACTACGTAGGTACAAGTGCGTTCAAAACCATTTTGATGGCATGTGTAGTGCGAAAATCGCGGCAATTACGTAGGACAAAGCCAACCTTTGGTAGGATTCTTTAGCAACCGTGGCAATATGGTTCTTACCTCCAATCAAAACGTGATAAAAAGTAGACTTACAACTGGCATTTTATAGCACAAAAATGGTGAATTACCTTTGATGGTGTAGTAGACCGCACGGCTAGGTACACTGAATATTCAAATATTCCTTCAGCAGCCACTTGTGGAGGTTCCCACGACAAATGTGCACCCTCCACTGACTTTGATATTTTGATGGCTGATGGTGCACCCGGAAATCCAGGTAAACAGGTCTTAAATGCAGATTCCTATGAAAAAATTAATAGTATTACACTCAGTTGCAGAAACGATCTTTAAATTTTAAAGACTACATTAAACACTAATGTAGCATTAAATCATTGCACGAAACCATTTTTTATTTTATTTTAATGCTCCATTAAATTTAACTAATGAAATGTCAAACCTAATGAAACCGGCCATTTTAAACAATTTTCCTTTGCACGTAACTTCATTAGCGTCAGCTTCATCAACTTTAAGTTTGACATTTCAGATTTTTTAATTTTAATGGGCCGAAAAGCATCCATTAAGAGCAAAATTAGTGTTTTCTACGGTACTTGAATGCATTTCTGTAATTGAAAGATGTCTTTAACCAGTCTTTCGTCATTATCTGATTCTTATTTAGTAGATTTACCTCGCCGTCGAATCCCAGACCGAGTGAATTTATTTTTAAAACATGATGGAGAAGAGTTTCGTGTAAGGTATAGAATTTCCAAGGAGGCAGTTCTTCGAATTTGTAACCTACTTGATTAAGATTTAGAACCAGTGACGCAAAGAAATAAATCCATTAATGGCCTGACACAGCTTTTAATATGATTTAATAAACATAAATAAATCAACAGTTTGTCGGAAACAGGTTGGGTCGGGTTGTTTGTCAGTTTGTTTATACAAAAAATATCCCGTGAACTAGCAAAATTAAGCCACCTCTATATTAAAATGCCAGACCGGACGGAACTACGTAGAGTTGCAGAAGGTTTTTATGAAATTGATGGATTTCCACATGTGGCAGGAGCTCTAGACTGCACACATGTTAAAATTATTAGAATAAGGGGGATGCGCTAAGGTAGCCCGCGAAATTCAAATTTTATTACGTTTTTTGTAATTTGCAGGTCAGTAACACGTTGTATGTTGATCTAATTATGATTCGCAGCCATAACCAATATGGCTTTACAGAATTATAATCATTAGAATATGAATCAAAAGTATACAAATGGCAAAGAACGTTGGTAAATTTGAATTTCGCGGGCTACCTTAGCACATCCCCCTTAAAGAAGACTTTTAAACAATATTGCCAGGAACAAATTACCATATTGAACGAAAAGAGTGAACATTTGCGTTCTGTTATT
Organism: Tiliacea aurago; assembly: GCA_948098905.1. Lineage (NCBI taxonomy): Eukaryota > Metazoa > Arthropoda > Insecta > Lepidoptera > Noctuidae > Tiliacea > Tiliacea aurago. Next base: position 13,140,577 of record OX402578.1, on the reverse strand, counting down.
ATTCGTACGTACAAGTACACCACAATTTTAGCATAAAATAAAGTAAATGTAGCTGATTTATGTGTATTCAGTGTACTCTGTGGTTTAATCTAGTTTAAATAATCTGGTTTAACTAAAGTGGCATTAAAAATGTCTAATGCTATCTAAAATTTGTTTGTGCCACTTCATTAAAGTAATGAATTCATTAGCGATAATGATGCTTTATGTAATGAAGTGTTAATGGTGAGCTTTCTGCAACTGAGTGTTAAAGTTATAGAAGATAAAGATAGTTTATTTGTCAAACATGCTTATACATAAACTGACTTATTGTGATAAATTAAAGCGATAAATAGATAGATAGATAAAAGATATTTGTCAATCATCCCATATCAGGAAATGATTGTAGGCTTAAAGCGATTCAATTCTACTCACTTCACTATACTCGCCGCGCCCGCACGAATTGATCGCGGCAATTCTGAATTTGTAAGCTGTTCCGTGTTCGAGCGCGCTTGTGGGCAAACCAGTTAAGTCCGGCAGATTATCCAGAGACAAATTAGACAAGTCTACATTGGGATCAGAAATGTAGTTCTGGACCTAGATTTTAAACAAAATAGATTAGTAAAACACGTGAATAAAATAAAAATATATTCTGTACGCGGCCGTAAATAGAGCACATCGAGTGCGGCTTTTAGATTCTCCAAAATTACGGCCGCGTTTGTTGACCTATCAAATAATTACCGTAAAAGAGTTGCCCTTCACGATCCCGACAGTGTACCACGCATCTTCGTCATGTTGCTTCGGCTCCTCCGACTCAGCCTATAAAAGTGTATCAGACGGTATTTACGAGAAATCAAACTACATTCTTAGGCAATCAAGATCAAAACAAATCAACCTGAGTGTTTATGCAGAAGCAGAACTCGCAAGAGTACTTCAGGCCATGATCACTGAGAAGTTTGAAAGAAACAAGATCACACTGATGCATATCTTTATTAACTATGCTTTGAAATAAGTACAAGGATCAACTATTGGAACCATAAATATTGGACAACCAATAAATGATGTTGTTTGATTATTATCGGTTCTTTTTTCTGCTAAATAGTCACCTACCGCATTTGGCGGTGAAAAATAGGAAAGCTTGCACTTGTATGTATTTGACGAAAAATATTTATTGACTTAGGAAACCCAACTTTAAGGGTATGCACAACACAATGCTTAGGAGTAGAGTACCACAAAGTGAATAAAACGTTGTGTCAGTACCTGTTCGTGTTGGTGGTGTAGTGCCGCGCTGGCGAGCGTGGCGAGCGCGTGCGCGGCGTCGCTGGGCGGCAACGGCGGCGCGGCCGAGCTCTGCGGCGCGGCCGAACTCTGCGGCGCGGCCGAGCTCTGCGGCGCAGCCGAGCTCTGTGACGCAGCCGAGCTCTGTGGCGCGGCCGAGCTCGGCCCCGTGGCCGAGCTCGGTGCCACCGAGCTGCTCACGGCGCCCTCACCCTCGCTCGCGCCCTCACTACCCTCTGCGGCCACCGACGATGAAACGCCCGCGCCGCCTTCCTCTCCTGGGAAAATCAAATAAACAATACTTTCAAATACTAATAATAGGAGGTTTTATGTTCGTCAGTACGAGTTTAAAAAAAAAAAAAAAATTATGTTCACCCATTTCTTCAATTGTTTTTTTTTAAGTGTATGTGCTCAAGGGGGTCCCATTGTTACCAAGTCAGAATCTGATGAGAGCATCCCATGGCAATCGAGGGAAATCCTCAATTTTTATAGGCACACCTATAGAGATTAGGGTATATTTTATAGTGACTCATGCATTTGCTCTCGGAAAGCACCATTTGGTGAAGTGGAACTGATAATGAAGACCACAGATGGCCACCGGAACTACTTAATAATTAGTATTTCACGGGTTGCGATTCAATTATGTACTTTAATATGATTGCTAAGCAATTTCTGCTTGTTACAATGCTTATGGTGAAGTGGAGCTTATGGTGACTTCACCATCAGCAATTACTGTCCCTGCATCGGGAAAAACAATTTTTTTTAAAAGGTGACTTTAGCAACAAGCAGTTGACTTTAGGCAATTGTAACTTAGATACTTTACAAATTGACCCACTAAAAAGCGTTTTTTTTTTTCACAAAAAACTAAAATCTTAATCCAAAGAGACCACTTCCGGAAATAAAGTAACTTTTCATTTGTAGTGTTTTTGGAAGTCGTTTTTTTTGAGTTTTTTGTCACAAGGCTTCCTCATTTACGAAGATTTATGCCAGCATTTCAAACAAGGGCAAGCAAGCCAGACTTATTTTTCAAAGACTTTTTAATTATAAGCATTTATGTTTATTAAACTTAAAACTCGACTTTTTCGATTTGTAACTCCGTTTTATTAAACTTAAAACTCGACTTTTTGGGTTTAAAGATTCTTTATTTATTCTAAAAGAACATACTTTTCGATTTGTAACTCCGTTTTATCGAAGGCAAAGGTGTCATATAAAAGGGCATTCATATAGCCACAAAAATATATTACCTGGTAGCAAAGTAGGTGAAAGTAGTGCAGAACCATTCGCAGCCATGGTGAGCAACGGCATTGATTCACTTACTGTCGGCATCGTGTCGGCTGCACCTTCCATTTCGGACGTGTCTGCGTCGCTGAACCTAAAACACGAAATTCTATTGAGCATCCACAATGATGTATTACCTTGCAAGGCAATTGCCTGACATTTACAATAATAATAATTATTATTACGTACGCGCCAATGAACATGCAGCAGCTAGTGACGTAACTAAATATGTTTGTTCATCTCTTGCTAACAACAGATATCGGTATAGGTTTTTCCGTTTCTTCACATGCTGTATGATTGTATGCAAGTATGTAGCTACAATCATGGCTTACGCTGTTTTTGAGTGCACTAATGTTCGTGTATGACGCGTCTATTTATAATACGTCATTGAGCATCCATATCATTATCGCCAAGGATGTAGGCGTAAGCGAAAACTTTTGAACAGCGGCCGCGCTCTCATATACATTAGTGGCGAATGTAAACTCTATGTACTAAGCGAAAGCATGGAACTTCTGCACGATAGTTTTCGTCGACGCCCGGGCATTCTATTCCCCTCCCTACCCGCTACAGGCTCATTCAAATTAAAACGTAATGCATGGGAGCAATTTTTTTGTCTTTCATAAGTTTAATACTAACTCATTGGGTTGATGCTGTTGAGGTGCAAGAGAGAATGAATGTAGCACTGCAGGTCCATTGGCAGTTGAGGAAATAAGTGGTGCCTCTGTCTGACCACTGCTAGTAATATCAGCGCCACTCTCTGCTGTGCTTGAACTGAAGAAAAAATGCACACATTACTAATTAATTTAAATATGAACTTAATAAATAATAATATTATTATTGATGGTGAATCCATACCTAATGCCAGTGCTGAGGACGTCCTGCGCCGCACTGCTGATGTCGTTGACATCGTCGCTACTTGCGACACCCTCTCCACCACCCATATCTTCATCCATTGTACTAGATTCATCTGCAATTTCAATATTTTTAGCCTGTTTATGGCACGTTTCATCATCATCATCATTTCGACAGACGTCCACTGTTGGACATAGGCCTCCTCTAAAGGGGGGGTTTGCCATAATCGCCACGCTTGGCAGGCGGGTTGGCAATCGCAGTATGGTGTTAAAATGCATAAAGAATGCTGTTACCCATTCTCTAGTAAGTCCCTTAGTCACCTTTTACGACACCCACGGGAAGAAATGGGATGGTGCTATTCTTTATGTCCGGCACCAAACAGAAAACAATGGCACGTTTGACAAACTGCATTTAAAAAAAAAAAGTACTAGTTTATACCATCTTGCACAATTGGTGCACCATCCCCCTCACCAACTCCACTATCAGTAGGCATTGCTGAGCTGATGGACTGGTCTGGAGACTCCTCAGCAGCTTCTGCGAGGCCTTCAGCCTCATCCAAGCTTTGTTCTTTCATCATTGGATCCAGCTGGCTTTCATTGTCCTACATAAACAAAGTGATGCAATTAGGCACAGAATTTACAAACATAAATGATAATTTTTTTAAACAATGGAAGATTTATAGACTTTGATGAAGTTTTGGCCATAAGACTTGTGATAAGTATATCAATTTCTTACAGGGGTAGACAAGCAGTTGTCTCCAATGTAGGCAGACTCATCTGCAGCCGTTCCAGTTGTAGTGTCATCAATGTCCATTTCTTCCTCTGCTTCAGCTTCAGCATCAGGGTTTGCTAGAAGTATAGATAAAGGCTCACTTTAGTCAAAAATTCAGAGCTAAGTCTTTAGAGTATGCAATAAATGTTGGAAGACATGTCTAGAGAAAGCTGATCATGATGCCATTAGGAATCTTTATAACATCTGAGATATTCATCCCCATTTCTGCAAAACTAACATTTGAAACTATTATGTTATTGCATTTTATGAAGAGCCTAACATAATCTATATTAATGGAAAACCAAGAAAATGCCTGCACCACTGAACTATCATGAAGACCAAGAGCGGGTCCAGGGGGCACAAGGGCAAAAAGAAACTGGGAGATTAATATGATAACGCTACCCGACCAATAATGTTGTTACGAATCGTGCATATGAAAATTGAACTCGAAAAAACAACAAATATAATTATCAAAACCATTAAGCGCTTACAAGGAGACTGCTTCTAGTAGGCGGGTTCGGTGACTGTTTAAGAACAATTGTTTTGTTCCTGATTGTTTCTTGTGACAACCAGCACTGCTGTTACTGCAACCTGCACTGCAATCTTACTCCACCTTACAGCAGTGTTAAAAAGGTCCTCTGAACAGACTGGCCTTAATGCATAATTATCCATCAAGACATTGCTTCAATGATGAACGCTGAAGAAGTGCGTACTAAATATATTTAGCAGCAGTGGTGTAACTACTAAAGTGCAAAGTTGTGCTGTCTGTTCGTAGTTGGGCCCGGAGGTCTGGTAAGCCAATAATACACTGACCTAGAGCCTCAGTCGGCGAGAGGATCCAGAGATAACATATAAAGCTAAAAAGATAGTGCCATCGCGGGGTGCGAGGGGCCCCTCATGATTCAAAGTGAATGCAGCCTTCCTCAACTCATAAAAAATATTTTGCTTATACCTACTATTAATGGTCAAAAGAAAAACTAACCAAACCAATCTGAGGTGTAGTGCTAAAATTATTGAGCTTACTTAGCTTGTTCTTGCAGCCCAGGTTCTCTTAATTCTTGAACTTTACTACCTATATCGACAAAGTGACTCTTATTTCTGTATGTATGGTCTAACAAAAGGAAATCTATCCTATCCAAGGTGCTAAAATTTTATTATTTTTGTAGTCTTTCTTTTATGAGATTGATAAAGAATGAATCCCAAAAATAGCATAGTGCAATACTCGATGAGGGACGCTTCTTCTGGTCGTAGCCATACCAGAAATAAATCCTAGAACCGCTCTTGATAAAAACCATGCAGGAGGAATATTAAGAACATGGTTTGTTAACACATTCAGGTTTTAATAATTCTATTCCCAGAATTTCCACGTTTTTTCAATCATTTAAATCTTTATGCTGTTGCCTATAAATATATCTCAATCTCAACCAGTGCAAAACATAAAATACTCTATAGTTTAGGCCCTTACATCCACTTTTACAATATATAATATGATATAGTATCTTCTCAATTAATCATTCATACTCTCTGAAACTAGAAGTTGTAAAACAATAGGCTAATTATGGAGATGTAGTCACCTTGTTCAGCCTGTTGTTCTTCACCTTCAGCTAGCTGTGCTGCTGCATCAATGCCATCACTGCTGCTGGTAGGTCCTCCATTTGTTGCTACAATAATAGTATGTTATATGTATTATACGACAGTATTTAAATCGTGCATCTTTAATAATGCTAATAAATAAAACCACTATCATAAAGTAATGAAGTGGCACCACAAAAACCAAAATGCAAATCAAAATAACGGTGTTACTTCTAACAAGAACTAATTTGGAATGTATAAAACTAAGCCACGCTACATAGGATTAACTATTACCTGACTCTTCAGCGGCAGCGCCTTCATCGTTACTTGTTACATTATTATCAGAAGCATCGACAGCTTCTCCAGCTTGATTCTCTTCTAGAGGAGACACTTCCGCGCCATCAGGTGCATCGGCGTGAAGCGCAGAATCCGACTCCATTTTAAAAAGAATTAAACTTTAAAATAACATAAAATTTAAAGATATTGAAACTTAACAAGTAATTAAAGTGTAATAGTCAACATTTTCAGAATAATCCGAAAATAATTATCTTTTTTGACAACTAAATGGCCATGGGTAGCCATAAACCATAGAGTCCAGTTGGCGTCTTCTGTTTTTCTTCTAATTCTTCTCAAATGAATAGACAAAATATTAAACAAACAATAGTATTTTAAGTAACAATACTAGTTCCGATTTTGTAACTTCTTAACTGTTTTAACTTCAATATGAATGATGTAACCAATATTTTGTATCAATATTTTAATTTAAAAGAGTGTCCGTGGAGTTTCTTGCCCGTTCTTCTCCATAGGAACCTACTATTTGGAATGGGCAACTAGCTTCATATTTGTAACTGACCGACTTCTTGAAAATTCCAAAGTGCCTGTCAATGGTTTAATTGAAATAAATGCTTTGAGTTTGAGTTTGAGTACATTTCTAAATAATGACACGAAGCAACTTTGATCGCCAGCGACCACGCGACGGCAACTTGCCAGTGATTTCGAAAAAAACTTCACTCCAGTTGACTCCACACCACACACCGTAGAGTAGGTAGATACCTCAGAACACTATTACTCCTAGCGGAGTAGGCACTTGACAGGTATTCTCTGTCTACCCCTCACTCAGATTTTCACATCACTAGCAATAAATCGGCTGTCAGTGTGTGGTCGTAAGGTTTTGAAATCGCCAGCGAGTCGCCACCAAATCGTCAAAGTCAATAGTTTATAATCCCAATAGAAAATGAATTGCTATGTATCAACAATTATTATTATGTATGGACTCAGTTCAACGTATGTGCATACGTAATTGGGGATTGTAGATTTATTAACATTTCCCACAAGTCATCGTGCATCACCAAGCAGGAGACCCTGGGCTCTTCAAAAAACGAGGTAGCTCCAGACCCAGCACCACCATCCATGGCACTTTTTTTTTTTTTTTTTTTTTTTTTTTTTAGGTATGGCATCTCGTAGCAGACCTAGAGAGGTCGTTGCTACTTAACCGGATATTCCTGTGGCTGCCCTAAGGTTTTTAATCTTAAAGCCTCCAGCCAGGGCGCAAATTATATATATTAAAAACTAAACGACAGCGCACTAAGGGCACCCCCTGTGGGGTACGGACCTCGGCTCAGGGCGTCGTTGGGGGATCACAAAATTAGTAACAATTTGGGGACGGGCTGGATCAACATTTTGATCATGATTATTATCAGGGGATATTATATTTATTGCTACGGCGCTCTCAGCCTCTAACCGGGCGGCTGGCGCATCGACATTCAAGGGACGGGGGGGAGGACTTTTATTACCATTTACTCGGGAAGTTCGCGTGGTACCTCGGCGGCGAGGACGGAAGGTCGGTTTGTGTATTTTGTGCACTGTACTCGTGGCCCTATTGCTTTCCTGAAGGAGAGTGATGGGGTCATCCGGATCTAAGAGAGTGTGCCTCGGTCGGCGAGTCTGACTAATGGCAGAAGGCCTGTAACTAGCGGCCTGCACAACCAAGGGGTTGCGATGACGTTCCGCGGATTCGAAAAAGCGCTTTGCAAGGCGCTTCATAAACTGTTTGATGGTAGGCATCTTAAGGTCTACGTGAAGTTGTTCGTTCCGAACGAACCAAGGAGCTTTCGTAATTCTACGGAGAAATCGGTTTTGAAGCGTCTGCATCTTATGGATGTGATATGACTTTGCGTGAGCGAAGACTACGCAGGCATAAGTCATGATCGGTCGAATGCACGCGGTGTAAATACGCAATTTGCACTTAAGGGACAACTTGCTGCGCGGGTTGAGTACGGAGTGTAGTCGGCCGAGAGCAAAACTGGCGCGCGAGCGCACCTGTTTTATGTGCTCGCCGAACGTCATGTGATGGTCTAAGACCACACCGAGATATTTGGCTCGCTTCTCCCAAGGGATAGGCTTGCCGAACATGGTGATCGGTTGGGGCAGGGCGGGTGATCGCCGGGGCCTACAGAATAGGACCCCCTGGCTCTTATCAGGGTTGACTTCAATCCTCCACTTCCTGAACCAGGCCGCGAGTCTGTTGACTTCGGCCTGAAGGATGCGGGCGATATTGTCTTGCCTGAGGCCGGAGTAGTAGATGGCCGTGTCGTCTGCGAACAGAGCTAACTGCGCCTTTCTACATTTGGGGATATCACTAGTGAATATAGTGAATATCAGCGGTGCCAGCACAGCGCCCTGAGGGACGCCTGCGCGGAGCGGATGGGGGGAGGATAGCGCACCCTCGATGCGATAGCGGAAGGTGCGGTCCGACAAAAAGTCTCGTAAGATGAGCACGAGACGATCGGGCACACCGAGTTTGTAGAGCTTATATATTAAGCCGTTGTGCCAGACTTTGTCGAACGCTTTCGCAATGTCGAAGAACACAGCACCCGTCATGAGCCCGCGCTGGAAGCCAGCGCTTACATGCTCGACGATACGGTGGACCTGTTGTACGCACGAATGTTGGGATCTGAACCCGAACTGTTCGTTTGGGATGAGGCCCTTCGTCTCGGCATAGTCTCTGAGACGCTTATAAATAAGCCTCTCATAGACTTTGCCGAAGACGTTGAGCAGACTGATGGGTCGGTAACTGGAAGGTTCGGTCTTAGGTTTGCCGGGCTTCGGGATACCGATGACCGTGGCACTTTTCCAAGCTTGAGGAAAAATGTTGTTGCTAAGAGCGCCATTGAAGATGGTGGTCATTAGCATGATCAGGTGAGCGGGGAACAGCTGGAGCACCCTGTTGGTGATTCCGTCTGATCCGGGAGATTTACGGGTTTTCAGACCCTTGATAATGTCGTGCACTTCGTCTGGGGTGACGGGAGCCAGAGGACAATCAGGGTCTTCGACCGGAGGGAGATTCGCCCTACGTTCGACTTCAGCGTCCACCTCAGCGAGGTGAGCTTGGTCTACTGGTTGAGAGCTGGGCGAGCACTGAGTCTCGAGAGTGTCAGCCAGGCATTCAGCCTTGTCGGTGTCGTCGAATGCTATCGTCCTGTCGGGTCGTGTCAGAGGGGGCATTGAAGCTACTTGCGGGGATCTGAGTTTCCTCTGAAGCTCCCAGAAGGCAAGATGAGTGGGCTCTAGTTCGCCCAGCATCTTGTCCCAGTTAGCCTCACGCAGTTCTTTCATTCGCTTCCTTACAGATTTCTGTAATTGGCGCATGAAGACTTTGTTAGCGTCACAGGGAAAGACACTGTATGCACGAGTGGCCGCGTTCTTCTCAGTCAGCAGTTCACGCACATCGTCCGGCAGCTTTCGGCGATGGGGGTCCATCGCCGGAACCTGCTTCGAGCAATCGCTCAGGACTGATTGTACGTGTTCCGTGAGTGAGTCGATCGCGGCCGTCGTGTCGGCGATCGAGTCAAACTGATCGGGGATAGAATCCAGTATCGGGGATGTGGTGGATTTCAGTCGGTCGCTTACTTTCCGCCAGTCCGTGACTACTTTCGTGAGGGGGGGTTGGTCAGGGTCAAGGAGTCCGTCGCGAGGGGCCAGTCTTAAGACGACCGGCCGGTGGTCAGAAGTCAGTTCGTCCATCGCCTCTATCGAATCCAACCGTAGGTTGATATTCTTTAGGAGCGCTATGTCCAATATGTCCGGGGATTGACTGGGGATATGGGGGTAGTGAGTAGGATTCATCGGGCCGATGATATCGAAATTTAAAACGGCGGTGAGGTCAAACAGATGTTGGCCTCGAAACGTGGTGGTATTACAATTCCAGGACGGATGTTTGGCGTTGAGATCACCCGCTACGATAACGGATTCACTCAGGCCGAAAAGAATCGAAAGATCGCGAGACAGCATTTGAAGACCGTCTGGGCTCGTGGTCGCGGTGGGCGGCATGTAAGCCGAAACTATCGTAATCGGTTGATGACCTGACATTGCTATTTTGCATGCAGACACTTCAAGACACGAGAGAGTTGTCGGAGCATCGAGCGGGATGCAATGGAGAGGAGTCCTATAGTAAATCAGGGTGCCGCCCCTGTGGCATCGAGTCCTGTCATTGCGAACTACGCGATAGTTCGCAATTGACGGGTCTCGATGACAAGGCTTGAGGAAAGTTTCCTGTACTAGGAGAATATCTAACCGATGGTCGCGGAGGAACACAGCGATTTCGTCGCGTTGTTCTCTAATGCCGTTGGCATTGAAAAAGCCTAACTTTAGTGATCTGAGTTTAGTTCTCGCGGGGGCCGTATTATACATTATGGTTTCCTATACGCGATGGACTCTAGGGCTTGCGTGATCTCGGGATACGCGTGATAAATTCGCTGGATCTCCGATAGATCGCAGGAGTTACGGGCTACGATTATTTCGCTGGCCATTTTCTTGGAGCGGGGCGAAAGAAAGATGTTGAATGTGCTCGAGATCACATTAAACGCATCGAAGGTGTTAGGTGATGATGCGACCACTGGAGTGGCCGCGGGTTGAGGAGGCGCGCGAGTGTTGAGAGGGGGAGCGGCTTTGGAAGCAGGCTCTGGCACGCGGGCCACTGGGGGCGCGAGAGGCGCGCTCCTACCGGCGGCGGTAGATTGTTGTTGCTGAGCGCTATGAGCGAGAAGTCGAGGGTCCATCAACCGTGGGATAGGTTGAGGGGGGGGAGGAGCCATGTATTGGCCGAAGGCAGGGAAGGCCTGCTGGTGGTTAAAATAGTTCCACGGACTGGACCTTTGGGGGCTCAGTCGTTGCGGAGGTTGGGACAGAGAGGAGGAGAATCCCCCCTGGTTGTCTCTCTGTTGCCTCGCGTCGTAACGCTTGGTCAACTTCGAGGAAGATGATTTTGGTGCCTTAGGGCAGCCACGGTAGTTGGCTGGGTGGCCTTGTTGGCCGCAAAGAACACAACTGGGAGGTTCGGTGCAGAGGGCACGGTCTTTTGGTCGCGAGCATTCAGACGTGCCATGCTCACCCAGGCACTTGACGCACCTGGGTTTCGCGAAGCAGTTCTTCTGCGCGTGACCGTATAGTTGGCAACGATGGCATTGTCCGATAATGCTTGATTTATGGGGCTTCTGGATATCAAAGCCTTTGAGGCTGCAGATCGAAGCGACCTTGAAAATAGGGTGATGCCCTTCAACTTGAGAGCATACGACAAGAACCATGTCGTATGGTGAACCGCCTCTAGAGCGGTGCATCCTGTGGACTTCGAGGACAGGAATAGCCTGTCGCTCTAAGTCCGACTTTATGTCAGCGGTGGCAATCTCACTGGGGATCCTACGGATCACCACACGCGTCTGACGCTCTTCGGGGAGGGTATAAGAGTGGTATGAGATGCCTCTCACCCGAAGTGTCTTGGTTAGTTCCCTAAAATCGTTAGAAGTGGGAACTGTAACTTTTATACCCGGTTGGGTACTGACCGCGCTGGTGAAGTTGATCCGCTGATCAACACACCATTTTGAAATTTCCGTCCATTTACCCTTGTCCTGGATGACAATGGGCGGAGGACGGGATGCCTTCTTTGAGGCAGAAACGAGAGTGAAACCGTCTTGGTCTTGCGTGGAAGACGCCGGGATCGGTGACGGAGTAACGGTAGGAGGGGCCGCGGTAGGGGCCACTGAGGTGGATGCCACGGGGGCAAAAGGGATAGGGGTCGAGGGAGGCTCGTACGCCACTATCTTGGACGCCTGGCCCGACTTACTCTTCGACTTCTTCCTCTTGCCAGGTCCAGAGGTTAGGACCCCTGACTTGGCAGAGGAAGAAGAAGACGAGGAGGAAGAGCTGGACTCTTCGGAGTCTGACGTGCACGGACTTGGCGCGAGATTGTCCGCGGGTGCGGAGGTGTCCATAGACACGATCGGACTAGGGGAGGGACTCTGGAAGTCCTCTTCCGCCTGCTGGTTCGCGAGTACATCGCTGAACTTATCGATGCCAGCAGAAAAACCCATTGAGATAGGAAAACAAACTATATAAACCTTATCTCAATGTGGTCTGTATTCTAAGTTGTCAACAGAGACCATAGATAAAATCATAAAATGTACTCTGTGGTCAACACCACAGCACACAGTTTTTATTCAGTTCATTCAGTTTATTCCAAATCAATGTAGATGTTCTGTGTTCCAAATTTTCCAATCCAAAATTCCATCAACACGAACAGCAATAAATAGTCAACAGTGTTTTTCGTTTCTGTTGATGATGGTGATCATACACCGATTCTTCATCAGCTTACTTTGAAGATATTCTAAAATCAGAATAGACGATGGACTAGCTAGACACGACTCCTAGCATTAATAAAATCCTGAGAAGTACTAGGTTACAGATTACCTGCTGATAATCTAAACTACTAAGTTAAATCATGGAGCCGAAAAATAAACAAGAAAAGCCTGGAGATGGGATTCGATCGATGAGATCGACAACAGCATTTCGAGTTATTAATTTTGAGCTTTATGCGAAGCCTGTAAGTTGAATAATATAACCTATACAATTTTTATGTAACATTATTGACAATGGAATAATATTGATGATTTTTTAAATAAACTTGCAACATAAGGTTTGCTAAATAAAAACTATGAGAATATACATGTGGAAAATATACAGTATAAAATAAAAACTTAATCACATGGTGGGAAACTACAAAGTACCATAAAACTTAAACATATCATGAAAGCTAATTTTACTCAAGGCTTTAAATTTAAGGCAGTCGATTGGTAGTATCGTAGGACCAGGCACCACTAATTTATACATTGATAGTGTAAATACTTAACAATACTTTCCTACTAAACGTGAACTCATAATTGTATTATAAGAGAATGTATCCATCGTATATTCAACATTGTTTTTTAGAAATATTTTACTAATTTTGGACATTTTTAATTTGAGAAATTCCTCAAAATATAAATTGAATTCATGTTTGAATGGATTTGATTCTTGTTTCTGGAAGAAATGTTTCCTTTCAATAATAAAATGTCCATTGAGTAAACTAGCCATCTTTATTAAGAGAAAATCTTTCTTTCCTTCTTTCTCTGTTCTAATTTTTACAATAAAATTATTGTTGTTATTTTTTTCTTCCAGAATATTGTTGTTATGACTATAGGAGCTGCATGTTTCACTTTTGCCCTTGGTTATATGGCTTATATGAGAACAAAATATGAATCAATGGGATACTATGCTACTGTAGACAAAGATGGAAAAGAGTTGTTTGAAAAGAAGAAATCAAAGTGGGACTAAATGGATATTTTTAGTAAAAGCACAGTGTATCTAGTATCTAATAGTTAGAGTGGTTCAGCACCCTTATAGTTATTAGCATGTGTCCATAGAAATATCAGGTATGGAAGTATCTACAGCAGAAGATTTTTATAAAGTGTTTATTAAGAATGAAAGATTACAGAAAGTCTGGACAAGACTTTTCAGTTTTTTTTTCAGGTGACATAATGGTGGCCTGGGAGTAGGACAACTGGGCAACAGCAGCAAGTTGTTTTTACTCATTAAGGATAACTGTTATGAAAGTTGAAAAGAAAAGCTAAAGGGCACTGAAAAAGTGCTATTGATCCTGATCCCATTGATCTTAGCTGGCTATCTGTAGTTTCTGTCTACCCACTTGATAAGGTGTGAGCTAATCTATGTATGTTTAATGGTGCTGCTGATCAACTGTAAAGAGTAATGTAACAATAAGTAATTTTCATGTACACTTGTAAAATTATACATAAGTACCAACCTATTGTAGTTAAATAAATTATTTTAGTATAATGTACTAAATTGTCATTTATCGCATTTATATCGTGGGTAAAAGTTACAACCTTCAGATTTTTGCATATAAGTAATCAAACTCAAAGCATTTATTTCAATTAGACCAAGTAGCTTTTTACTTGGTCTAATTGAAATAAATGCTTTGAGTTGCCAAGGACACTCGTAAATTATTATAAAATAGTAAATTTTATATATTTTTTGGATTATGTATGATTGGCATAACTTGACTTTGCATTGAATTGGGGTTAATTATACCAAGTATTATTTCTTAACAAAATAAAAATTAAAGGTAAGAAAGTTTCCTCCTTTGCATAGCAAAAGAAAATACCTACTTAACTACGTTTAAATATTTAAAAAAAAATTAACCGTCACGGGACTCCTGGCAGATGTGAAACATCAAAAATATTTACACACTAATAGCGACTATTTATTGGAGAGGCGATGCCACGCGGTATTCGTCGCCCCGCCAGCAATCGGTTTTACGTGCGGATAAAGATGTATTAGATAGTGGTTATCAAAATATGTTCACACAATTAAAGGTCCTTATTACCCGACCACTCAGTTGCAGAAACGATCTTTAAATTTTAAAGACTACATTAAACACTAATGTAGCATTAAATCATTGCACGAAACCATTTTTTATTTTATTTTAATGTTCCATTAAATTTAACTAATGAAATGTCAAACCTAATGAAACCGGCCATTTTAAACACTTTTACGTTGCACGTAACTTCATTAGCGCCCATTAGCAGGTGGTGAACTTTAAGTTTGACATTTCAGATTTTTTAATTTTAATGGGCCGAAAAGCATACATTAAAGAGCAACATTAGTGTTTTCTACGGTACTTGAATGCTTAAAGAAGAATGGTTAAAGACATCTTTCAATTACAGAAATGCATTCACTAAATAAGAATCGGATAATGACGAAAGACTGGTTAGTTATTTAGTAGATTTACCTCGCCGTCGAATCCCAGACCGAGTGAATTAATTTTTAAAACATGATGGAGAAGAGTTTCGTGTAAGGTATAGAATTTCCAAGGAGGCAGTTCTTCAAATTTGTAACCTACTTGATTAAGATTTAGAACCAGTGACGCAAAGAAATAAATCCATTTATGGGCTGACACAGCTTTTAATATGTTTGAGATTTTTCGCCGCTGGATCTTTCCAGCAAGTATTGGGTGATTTAATAAACATAAATAAATGAACAGTTTGTCGGAAACAGGTTGGGTCGGGTTGTTTGTCAGTTTGTTTATACAAAAAGTATCCCGTGAACTAGCAAAATTAAGCCACATCTAAACTAAAATGCCAGACCGGACGGAACTACGTAGAGTTGCAGAAGGTGTTTATGAAATTGATGGATTTCCACGTGTGGCAGGAGCTCTAGACTGCACACATGTTAAAATTATTAGAATAAGGGGGATGCGCTAAGGTAGCCCACGAAATTCAAATTTGATTACGTTTTTTGTAATTTGCAGGTCAGTAACACGTTGTATGTTGATCTAATTATGATTCGCGGCCATAACCAATATGGCTTTACAGAATTATAATCATTAGAATATGAATCAGAAGTATAAAATTTGCAAAAAACGTTGGTAAATTTGAATTTCGCGGGCTACCTTAGCGCATCCACCTTAAAGATTATTTAAACTAGATTACCACAGAGTACACTGAATACACATAAATCAACTACATTTACTTTATTTTATGCTAAAATTGTGGTGTACTTGTACGTAGGGATAATAACAGAACGCAAATGTTCACTCTTTTCGTTCAATATGGTAATTTGTTCCTGGCAATATTGTTTAAAGTCTTCTTTAACTAAAGTGGCATTAAAAATGTCTAATGCCATCTAAAATTTGTTTGTGCAACTTCATTAAAGTAATGAAATCATTAGCAATAATGGTGCTTTATGTAATGAAGTGTTAATGGTGAGCTTTCTGCAACTGACACTCAGTTGCAGAAACGATCTTTAAATTTTAAAGACTACATTAAACACTAATGTAGCATTAAATCATTGCACAAAACCATTTTTTATTTTATTTTAATGCTCCATTATAATTTAACTAATGAAATGTCAAACCTAATGAAACCGGCCATTTTAAACACTTTTACGTTGCACGTAACTTCATTAGCGCCCATTAGCAGGTGGTGAACTTTAAGTTTGACATTTCAGATTTTTTAATTTTAATGGGCCGAAAAGCATCCATTAAAGAGCAACATTAGTGTTTTCTACGGTACTTTAATGCATTTCTGTAATTGAAAGATGTCTTTAACCAGTCTTTCGTCATTATCTGATTCTTATTTAGTAGATTTACCTCGCCGTCGAATCCCAGACCGAGTGAATTTATTTTTAAAACATGATGGAGAAGAGTTTCGTGTAAGGTATAGAATTTCCAAGGAGGCAGTTCTTCAAATTTGTAACCTACTTGATTAAGATTTAGAACCAGTGACGCAAAGAAAAAAATCCATTAATGGCCTGACACAGCTCACACAGCTTTTAATATGTTTGAGATTTTTCTCCACTGGATCTTTCCAGCAAGTATTGGGTGATTTAAACAGTTTGTCGGAAACAGGTTGGGTCGGGTTGTTTGTCAGTTTGTTTATACAAAAAGTATCCCGTGAACTAGCAAAATTAAGCCACCTCTATATTAAAATGCCAGACCGGACAGAACTACGTAGAGTTGCAGAAGGTTTTTATGAAATTGATGGATTTTCACGTGTGGCAGAAGCTCTAGACTGCACAAATGTTAAAATTATTAGAATAAGGGGGATGCGCTAAGGTAGCCCGCGAAATTCAAATTTTATTACGATTTTTGTAATTTGCAGGTCAGTAACACGTTGTATGTTGATCTAATTATGATTCGTGGCCATAACCCTTAAGGCTTTACAGAATTATAATCATTAGAATATGAATCAGAAGTATAAAAATTGCAAAAAACGTTGGTAAATTTGAATTTCGCGGGCTACCTTAGCGCATCCCCTTAAACCAGATTATTTAAACTAGATTAAACCACAGAGTACACTGAATACACATGAATCAACTACATTTACTTTATTTTATTCTAAAATTGTGGTGTACTTGTACGTACGGATAATAACAGAACGCAAATGTTCACTCTTTTCGTTCAATATGGTAATTTGTTCCTGGCAATATTGTTTAAAGTCTTCTTTAACTAAAGTGGCATTAAAAATGTCTAATGCTATCTAAAATTTGTTTGAGTGTCAGTTGCAGAAACGATCTTTAAATTTTAAAGACTACATTAAACACTAATGTAGCATTAAATCATTGCACAAAACCATTTTTTATTTTATTTTAATGCTCCATTAAATTTAACTAATGAAATGTCAAACCTAATGAAACCGGCCATTTTAAACACTTTTACGTTGCACGTAACTTCATTAGCGCCCATTAGCAGGTGGTGAACTTTAAGTTTGACATTTCAGATTTTTTAATTTTAATGGGCCGAAAAGCATCCATTAAGAGCAACATTAGTGTTTTCTACGGTACTTTAATGCATTTCTGTAATTGAAAGATGTCTTTAACCAGTCTTTCGTCATTATCTGATTCTTATTTAGTAGATTTACCTCGCCGTCGAATCCCAGACCGAGTGAATTCATTTTTAAAACATGATGGAAAAGAGTTTCGTGTAAAGTATAGAATTTCCAAGGAGGCAGTTCTTCAAATTTGTAACCTATTTGATTAAGATTTAGAACCAGTGACGCAAAGAAATAAATCCATTAATGGCCTGACACAGCTTTTAATATGATTGAGATTTTTCGCCACTGGATCTTTCCAGCAAGTAGGTATTGGGTGATTTAATAAACATAAATAAATCAACAGTTTGTCGGAAACAGGTTGGGTCGGGTTGTTTGTCAGTTTGTTTATACAAAAAGTATCCCGTGAGCTAGCAAAATTAAGCCACCTCTATATTAAAATGCCAGACCGGACGGAACTACGTAGAGTTGCAGAAGGTTTTTATGAAATTGATGGATTTCCACGTGTGGCCGGAGCTCTAGACTGCACACATGTTAAAATTATTAGATTAAGGGGGATGCGCTAAAGTAGCCCGCGAAATTCAAATTTTATTACGTTTTTTGCAATTTGCAGGTCAGTAACACGTATGTTGATCTAATTATGATTCGCGGCCATAACCAATATGGCTTTACAGAATTATAATCATTAGAATATGAATCAGAAGTATAAAAATTGCAAAAAACGTTGGTAAATTTGAATTTCGCGGGCTACCTTAGCGCATCCCCCTTAAACCAGATTATTTAAACTACATTAAACCACAGAGTACACTGAATACACATGAATCAACTACATTTACTTTATTTTATTCTAAAATTGTGGTGTACTTGTACGTACGGATAATAACAGAACGCAAATGTTCACTCTTTTCGTTCAATATGGTAATTTGTTCCTGGCAATATTGTTTAAAGTCTTCTTTAACTAAAGTGGCATTAAAAATGTCTAATGCTATCTAAAATTTGTTTGTGCAACTTCATTAAAGTAATGAATTCATTAGCGATAATGTTGCTTTATGTAATGAAGTGTTAATGGTGAGCTTTCTGCAACTGAGTGTGTTGTGTGACCTAAAGAAGGACACAAATCAACTTACAAATAACAAATTTTCCTTGGGATAATTAAAATAATTGCTACATCCTTTATTTAACATATGTTTGAAGATACAACTAAATTAGATAAATGAAGCAAATATGTAGCAATTATTGACGCAATACATTTCGGGAAACTCTGCATGCTTGGCTTTAAACTAGGAGGCGACCAGCCAACCAAACGTCAGGATGGCTGTACAAAAAAAATATGTTATTTCTAAATATATATAGTATGTAGCAATTTTCTAATCAACTCTCATAAACCAAAGCCACAGGCAACCAGCCATTCTGACGCACACTAATATTCGGCTAAACACAAATTTTAGAAAATAAAACAAAACTGCTAAACATGGACGCTTCACTTACAGAGATATATAAATGATTCTAATTCTGTAAATACATACATAATCCTCCATCCTTCTGAATGATTTTTTCAGAATTAATCATTCAGTAGGATTTTTTGAACATCTTTGATCGCAGGCTACCTCAGCGCACCCCCCTTAAGAAGCCCGCATAAGGTAAGTAAATAAAGTGCCGCATCTTCACTAAAACTCAACGGGAGCGGGCGGGTGGGGATATCTATCATGCATTGTATGTATTTCATTTCAAGACTTGGCTAAAACGTCCCAGCAACCAGGACATTAAAAACTATTTCGCTCATCGCTGTCAGTGCACTCCTACCAACATATCAAAGAGTAGAGTAACTATATACGGACAACATATCTGTGAAATGGCGAAAATTGGAACTACGAAATTTAGCTAGCTTTTATTTTATCTACGAAAATTAGCAACACTGAATAGACGGTGGCATCCTCTTTCAGTTCACAGATAAGTTGGTAGGACTGTACGTCGAGTGTCGAGCTCCCGTAGAATTATTATCATAGTGGACTAGACGGGTCGGATTAGGTAAAAACGATACCTAATCCTAGTATTTAAAAATACCTAATCCGAATATTTATACAATTCAAAATATTATGTGGATTGGGTATAGAATATGTATTTGGCATGGAGTATGTTTTTTTTTTTCGTCGGTTTAAGGTCGGTTTGTGTATTTTGTGCACTGTACTCGTGGCCCTATTGCTTTCCTGAAGAAGAGTGACGGGGTCATCCGGATCTAAGAGAGTATGCCTCGGTCGGCGAGTCTGACTAATGGCAGAAGGCCTGTAACTAGCGGCCTGCACAACCAAGGGGTTGCGATGACGTTCCGCGGATTCGAAAAAGCGCTTTGCAAGGCGCTTCATAAACTGCTTGATGGTAGGCATCTTAAGGTCTACGTGAAGTGGTTCGTTCCGAACGAACCAAGGAGCCTTCGTAATTCTACGGAGAAATCGGTTTTGAAGCGTCTGCATCTTATGGATGTGATACGACTTTGCGTGAGCGAAGACTACGCAGGCGTAAGTCATGATCGGTCGAATGCACGCGGTGTAAATACGCAATTTGCACTTAAGGGACAACTTGCTGCGCGGGTTGAGTACGGAGTGTTGTCGGCCGAGAGCAAAACTGGCGCGCGAGCGCACCTGTTTTATGTGCTCGCCGAACGTCATGTGATGGTCTAAGACCACACCGAGATATTTGGCTCGCTTCTCCCAAGGGATAAGCTTGCCGAACATGGTGATCGGTTGGCGGAGGGCGGGTGATCGCTGGGGCCTACAGAATAGGACCCCCTGGCTCTTATCAGGGTTGACTTCGATCCTCCACTTCCTGAACCAGGCCGCGAGTCTGTTGACTTCGGCCTGAAGGATGCGGGCGATATTGTCTTGCCTGAGGCCGGAGTAGTAGATGGCCGTGTCGTCTGCGAACAGAGCTAACTGCGCCTTTCTACATTTGGGGATATCACTAGTGAATATAGTGAATATCAGCGGTGCCAGCACAGCGCCCTGAGGGACGCCTGCGCGGAGCGGATGGGGGGAGGATAGCGCACCCTCGATGCGATAGCGGAAGGTGCGGTCCGACAAAAAGTCTCGTAAGATGAGCACGAGACGATCGGGCACACCGAGTTTGTAGAGCTTATATAATAAGCCGTTGTGCCAGACTTTGTCGAACGCTTTCGCAATGTCGAAGAACACAGCACCCGTCATGAGCCCGCGCTGGAAGCCAGCGCTTATATGCTCGACGATACGGTGGACCTGTTGTACGCACGAATGTTGGGATCTGAACCCGAACTGTTCGTTTGGGATGAGGCCCTTCGTCTCGGCATAGTCTCTGAGACGCTTATAAATAAGCCTCTCATAGACTTTGCCGAAGACGTTGAGCAGACTGATGGGTCGGTAACTGGAAGGTTCGGTCTTAGGTTTGCCGGGCTTCGGGATACCGATGACCGTGGCACTTTTCCAAGCTTGAGGAAAAATGTTGTTGCTAAGAGCGCCATTGAAGATGGTGGTCATTAGCATGATCAGGTGAGCGGGGAACAGCTGGAGCACCCTGTTGGTGATTCCGTCTGATCCGGGAGATTTACGGGTTTTCAGACCCTTGATAATGTCGTGCACTTCGTCTGGGGTGACGGGAGCCAGTTGACAATCAGGGTCTTCGACCGGAGGGAGATTCGCCCTACGTTCGACTTCAGCGTCCACCTCAGCGAGGTGAGCTTGGTCTACTGGTTGAGAGCTGGGCGAGCACTGAGTCTCGAGAGTGTCAGCCAGGCATTCAGCCTTGTCGGTGTCGTCGAATGCTATCGTCCTGTCGGGTCGTGTCAGAGGGGGCATAGAAGCTACTTGCGGGGATCTGAGTTTCCTCTGAAGCTCCCAGAAGGCAAGATGAGTGGGCTCTAGTTCGCCCAGCATCTTGTCCCAGTGAGCCTCACGCAGTTCTTTCATTCGCTTCCTTACAGATTTCTGTAATTGGCGCATGAAGACTTTGTTAGCGTCACAGGGAAAGACACTGTATGCACGAGTGGCCGCGTTCTTCTCAGTCAGCAGTTCACGCACATCGTCCGGCAGCTTTCGGCGATGGGGGTCCATCGCCGGAACCTGCCTCGAGCAATCGCTCAGGACTGATTGTACGTGTTCCGTGAGTGAGTCGATCGCGGCCGTCGTGTCGGCGATCGAGTCAAACTGATCGGGGATAGAATCCAGTATCGGGGATGTGGTGGATTTCAGTCGGTCGCTTACTTTCCGCCAGTCCGTGAATACTTTCGTGAGGGGGGGTTGGTCAGGGTCAAGGAGTCCGTCGCGAGTGGCCAGTCTTAAGACGACCGGCCGGTGGTCAGAAGTCAGTTCGTCCATCGCCTCTATCGAATCCAACCGTAGGTTGATATTCTTTAGGAGCGCTATGTCCAATATGTCCGGGGATTGACTGGGGATATGGGGGTAATGAGTAGGATTCATCGGACCAATGATATCGAAATTTAAAACGGTGGTGAGGTCAAACAGATGTTGGCTTCGAAATGTGGTGGTATTACAGTTCCAGGATGGATGTTTGGCGTTGAGATCGCCCGCTACGATAACGGATTCACTCAGGCCGAAAAGAATCGAAAGATCGCGAGACAGCAGTTGAAGACCGTCTAGGTTCGTGGTCGCGGTGCCCGGCATGTAAGCCGAAACTATCGTAATCGGTTGATGACCTGACATTGCTAATTTGCATGCAGACACTTCAAGACACGAGAGAGTTGTCGGAGCATCGAGCGGGATGCAATGGAGAGGAGTCCTATAGTAAATCAGGGTGCCGCCCCTGTGGCATCGAGTCCTGTCATTGCGAACTACGCGATAGTTCGCAATTGACGGGTCTCGATGACAAGGCTTGAGGAAAGTTTCCTGTACTAGGAGAATATCTAACCGATGGTCGCGGAGGAACACAGCGATTTCGTCGCGTTGTTCTCTAATGCCGTTGGCATTGAAAAAGCCTAAATTTAGTGATCTGAGTTTAGTTCTCGCGGGGGCCGTATTATACATTATGGTTTCCTATACGCGATGGACTCTAGGGCTTGCGTGATCTCGGGATACGCGTGATAAATTCGCTGGATCTCCGATAGATCGCAGGAGTTACGGGCTACAATTATTTCGCTGGCCATTTTCTTGGCGCGGAGCTAAAGAAAGATGTTAAATGTGCGATGTTTGAGGGCTCAGTCGTTGCGGAGGTTGGGTCAGAGAGGAGGAGAATCCCCCCTGGTTATCTCTCTGTTGCCTCGCGTCGTAACGCTTGGTCAATTTCGAGGAAGACGATTTGGGTGCCTTAGGGCAGCCACGGTAGTTGGCTGGGTGGCCTTGTTGGCCGCAAAGAACGCAACTGGGAGGTTCGGTGCAGAGGGCACGGTCTTTCGGTCGCGAGCATTCAGAAGTGCCATGCTCACCCAGGCACTTGACGCACCTGGGTTTCGCGAAGCAGTTCTTCTGCGCGTGACCGTAAAGTTGACATCGGTGGCACTGTCCGACAATGCTGGACTTGTGCGGCTTCTGAATATCAAAGCCTTTAAGGCTACAGATCGAAGCGATCTTGAAAATAGGGTGATGCCCGTCTACCTGAGAGCATACGACAAGAATCATGTCGTATGGTGCACCGCCTCTAGAGCGGTGCATCCTGTGGACTTCGAGGACAGGAATAGCCTGTCGCTCTAAGACCGACTTAATGTCTGCGGTGGCAATCTCACTAGGGATCCTACGGATCACCACACGCGTCTGACGCTCTTCGGGGATGGTATATGAGTGGTATGAGGTGCCTCTCACCCGAAGTGTCCTGGTTAGTTCCCTGAAATCGTTAGCCGTGGGAACGGTGACTTTTATACCCGGTTGGGTTCTGACCGCGCTGGTGAAGTTGATCCGCTGATCAACACACCATTTCGAGATTTCCGTCCATTTACCCTTGTCCTGGATGACAATGGGCGGAGGACGGGAAGCCTTCTTAGAGGCAGAAACGACAGTAAAACCGTCTTGGTCTTGCGTGGAAGACGCCGGGACCGGTGACGGAGTCACGGTAGGGGGGGCCGCGGTAGGGGCCACTGAGGTGGATGCCACGGGGGCAGAAGGGATAGGGGTCGAGGGAGGCTCGTACGCCACTATCTTTGTCGCCTGGCCCGACTTACTCTTTGACTTCTTCCTCTTGCCAGGTCCAGAGGTTAGGACCCCTGGCTTGGCAGAGGGAGAAGAAGAAGAGGAAGAGCTGGACTTTTCGGAGTCTGAACTGCACGGACTTGGCGCGCGATTGTCCGCAGGTGCGGAAGTGTCCATAGACACGATCGGGCTAGGGGAGGGACTCTGGAAGTCCTCTTCCGCCTGCTGGTTCGCGAGTACATCCCTGAACTTATCGATGCCAGCAGAAGGCTGGCTCTTTAATTGAGCGATCTGTACTCCGTACCGTTGCAAAAAGGCTGGGTCCTTAAAAAGGACCTCTTTGAAGAACGCCACAATAAGGGCGTCCTCCATAGCGGGTTTAAGGGTGGTTCCTAATAGGGAGGAATTTTGGAGCCGTCTCCACTAAACTTCTACCTATCGTTCCCTATACCTAGCTCCCCGGGTGGATTGGCCCGGGGATGTGTTTCCCTCCCTGTCGGGTGCAGACAGGGAGGATGTGTAGCCTATTGGTGAGCCCTAAGCTTGTGATCCCGTTGCCAATCTTATTGTGCAAGGGGGCCCTTTCCAGTCTAGCGCGAAGGGTGTAGACACACCCTAGAGACACTAGGTGAGTAGCTGTGGAAGGAAAACTGCCACCAGAGCCGACTAGGAGATCCCCCAAGGCCGGTTAACTCTGGGACCCGTCCAATTTACTGCCTCCCCCTGAAGGGGTTCGGCGGGTGCGTTTGGGTCAACACCCCACTCGGTTTCGTTAACACCGTAAGGTTTCCACCGAGGACCACGAAACTGTGGTTTTGCCCTAATGAAGCTACTCTCTGAACAAACTGTTAAAGAAACGCTTGCCTTGAAAAAGGCACTTTTTTTGATCTAGCGTCTTTCGATTAAATTAATTAATCAATCTAATCAATCGACGATCGGTTGTAGTCGGGGCGACTACGAGAGCGTTACGCAAGCGTAACGTACCGGGCACGAAAGAGCAGCAGCGGGAGAGCGGGGCACAGCGAGAGCAGCGCAACACACGTCCTTCCGCAGCGAGCTTCGAGCGCAGAATGTTTACGGAGTATAGACGTTCCGTTTCTAATATATTGTGGATTATATTTTGTTTTTTATGGGCAAACGGTACTTAAAGTCAACGTGATTCACTTTTGTTTTTAACGTCTATTTTAAAGTGATCAAAATTACCCTTCATGTGCTAAGTAGCCCGTGAAATTAAAATTTTCTTACGTTCTTTACATTTTGCAGGTCGGTGTCAGGTTGTTATGTTAATCTAAATATGATACGTCCGCGAATCATATTTAGATCAACATACAACCTATTACTTACTTGCAAATTGCAAAAAATGTAAGAAAATTTGAATTTCGCGGCCTACCTTAGCGCAAGAGTGCGGCTGCACAACTAGTCCAGTGGTATTATAAATAGATGGTGCTGGCGGCAGTGCTAACTAAACTTGAAACTTAAGTCTACACAGAAGATATTCCGTACCTTAAAATGTGGGGGACATTTTAAGGTACGGAATATCTTCTGTGTAGACTGTGTACGAATATTTTGTGCCATACCTAATCCTCTACGCTTTGGATTAGGTACGGACTCTCATCGAAAAATACCTAATCCAATATTTATGCCTCACGTCTATATTGGACTTCTTTTCTTGGCGGAAAAGTGAAGCGTCATGTTCAGCAGTTTTGTTTTATTTTCCAAAATTTGTGTTAGCCGAATTTGAATGTGTATTATTGGTGCATTATTAACCAGGGCGAATGTCACCAATGAAAACTGAACGCGATCAGCACTTATAGTACGTTTAAGTGCTGTCACTGTCATTATTTTCATTGTAATATTGACACTGACAGCTCTTGAACTCGGTTTAGATGTGCTGATCGCGTTCAGTTTGATTGGTGTAAATGGCACTAAGTGTTTTTGAACGTGCATTAGTGTTGGCAAATGAAACAAAACAGTGCAACATCGCTTCCAGTTCTCTCAAGAAGTCCGCGTGAGGTCTCAGTAAAGTGCTACATCTTTTCTGAAACTCATGGGGAGCGGGTGGGGATATCATCATCATGCATTGAACATAATTCATTTCATCAATATTCAAGTTTTGTAACTAAATAAAGATTGGCTAAAAGGTCCCAGCAACCAGGCCATTAACATATTATTAAAAAAAAAAACCTATACTCTTTGGTGTCGAGCTGTGTTTCTGTTTTGTATTGATGTGTAATTTTTTCGACAACATTTTTTATTTTACTTTTGAACACCAGCTGCTATTGGCATAGATACATTAGCTATTGGTTTCTTTTTCTTGCAGCTAAGTGATAAGTGTCTATTTATGTTTTACATGATATTTGTTAGTTAAATATCGAAAAAGAGAATCAACAATGTTTTCTGCTCTCAAAAAGTTAACTAGAAGCGGCGATGATCGCTGTCCAGCTCCTTTGCCAATGTCTTCTTCTTTGCAGAAGAAATTTTCGAAAGGAGTTCATTTTAATAGTAGGTTACTTGTGTGTATGTTTCTCAACAATCTTGTTTCTTAGATGAGTTTTAATCAGTATTTATTGATTGTAGTGAAAATACTGATAAAAGGCGACAGGAACGTTGGCAAATCGTGCCTGTTGCAGCGTCTACAAGGTGGACCATTTATCGAAGACTATGCACCAACTGATCAAATACAAGTTGCTCCTATACACTGGACATATAAAAATACTGATTACATTGTTAAAGTGAGTGAAAGTACAAAGTAACACAATATTACAATGTCTGTTTGATTTGATTTGTGTTAATACAAGAATCACATCTTACCATTGTTAAAGCTCCAAACTCCATAATGCACTAAAATTATATTATTGAAATTATTATGCTGATTTCACAATGAATACACAGTTCATACAAAATGTGAATAAATTATTTTACTTCAACACTAGCTTTAGCCCTCGTTTTCGCCCGCGTGAATGTCGGAAATTGTCCCACAGGAATGTACTACTAGTATATAAAGTATCCTATGTCCTAAGCCAGGTCAAGATCTACACATGTGCCAAATTTCACCAAATCCATTTAACAGCTAACTGTTATAGCGTAACAAACTCACCTTTGCATTTATAATATTATTTAGGAAATCGAAACAGGTTTTCAATTTGATATGTTTTATTTTCAAGGTAGAAGTATGGGAAGTAGTAGATAAAGGTCGTACAAAGAAGAAACCTCCTTTGGGTCTAAAACTAGATAACCAATCTGCTGCAGCAGCATCTGAAGACGGCTATGAAACTCCAGTTCTTGATGCCACATTCTTAGATGTATATAAAAACGCTAATGGTGTGATACTGATGCTTGATATAACAAAACCTTGGTATGTATTATATTCATGTTGAAAAAAATAATCTTTATACTTATGTAAATTAGTGACTTCTTAAAATTTTGCTTTCACCATTCTTTACACTGCCTCTGTCAATGACGTATTATAAATAGACCCGTCATACACAAACATTAGTGCACTCAAAAACAGCGTAAGCCATGATTGTAGCTACATACTTGCATACAATCATACAGCGTGTGAAGAAAAGGAAAGACCTATACCAATATCTGTTGTTAGAAAGAGATGAACATACATATTTAGTTACGTCACTAGCTGCTGCATGTTCATTGGCGCGTACGTAATAATAATAATTATTATTGTAAATGTAAGGCAATTGCCTGGCATTTACTTTGCCATTATTGAGCGCAGGTAACGCATCTAAAGGTAATACATCATTGGCCCCTGTAACCTAAACTGTCAAACTATTGCAATTTTCGTCATAGTTGCTGAATATATTTATTATTTTATAAGGGTAAGTAATATTTGATATAATTACAAAATCTCTAATATTTTATAATATATAACAACTGAATCTATAATTTTAATTGATATTATGATCAGTTAATATAATAAATGATTGATATAATTTTAAAGCAACTAATTTTTATAAGCATAACATACATTGAATATAAAATCGTTTGATATACCACTCAAAAGACATAAAACCTATTTAGTCTAATATGATAAAACGTGCAAGCAAGCATGCAGAATGCAAGCAAGCATGCAGCAAGTATGCAACACGCAGCAGGCATGTTTTCTGTCACGGCTCCGGCGCTGCAGGGCTCCAGCGGTCCCATGCGAGCTAATCGTCACAGATGTGTTTCACGCTCACCACCGAGGCTTCGGCTTGCTGGCCGGCCCTGCCGGCCAGCCTCAGCCGCGGCGGCAAGCGTTGAAACCACCTGCCCCTCAGCTCACGGGCCGCCGCGCCCCTACGCGCCTACGCGATTTTAAATAACACTCTAGGGCTAGGGCAGACAAGACTACGTGGAGTCGGTTTTGCTGCGATTCGTTTCTGTCAAGCCGCTCCCGCAGCACGCTCAATCAAATGAATCGC
Organism: Tiliacea aurago; assembly: GCA_948098905.1. Classification (NCBI taxonomy): domain Eukaryota; kingdom Metazoa; phylum Arthropoda; class Insecta; order Lepidoptera; family Noctuidae; genus Tiliacea; species Tiliacea aurago. The sequence goes on along the minus strand of OX402578.1, from coordinate 13,112,671 downwards.
AATATTATATATTTTAAACAATAGGCCTAATGATTTTCTATGAAATAAACGTTATATCCAATAACGTTATACGAAATAAGTTTTAGAATAAATAAATGTTATATCCGAAGAAATTATATCAACAGTTGGTATATCTCACGTTGATTATATCATAAGAACGATAATAAAATTAAATTAGACCAAATGAGTTCATACGTTATGAGACGCTGGGTGCGTTTTATACTACATTATAATTATATTTATGTCGCCACAGGAAATCGGGGAGGGGTCATACTTCCATCCTCTGACATTGTTGTGGGCTGTTTGTGGATTTCGGGCAATTAAAAGATGATATCAGCTTCTTACACTTAGATTATACAGTTCCACAAATCACAATCATGTCCATTAGTAACAATAATAGAACTAAAAGAATAAAACTTTGGATGAATCACTGTGCGCATGCATTTTATAAACGTGTGACAGTTTCTAGGGCAGAGGCGGGGAGGGGGTGAGTGGTGCTCCTGTTATTTTCCGCGCCCTCACCCGCCGTTCCTTGAACTCCGTCATAGCGCACCGACTGCATACAGTACTTCAGTCGGCAACACTGTAATTCATGCGAAATATATCGCTGTATGTATGCCTATAATATTTGAGGAGATCCCTCAATTACTCATGGATCCCAACATCAGAACTGGATTTTGATAACAATGGGACCAATCTGGAAGTATATCCTTTCAAATAAAAAAATCATTTTCCAAATCGGTTCATAAACGACGGAGTTCTGAGGTAAAAAACATTTAAAAATAAAGAAAGTTAATTAAAAAATCTAAAAACCCGACTGCATAAAAAGTGATAATAAAAAAAGATGGAAACAAGATGTTATAAAATAAACAATCTCATGCAGTCGGAGGCAATAGGTCGTTATTGTTAAGAAGATGCCTCCGACTGCATGAGATTGTTTATAGTATTATTTTATAAAATCTTGTTTCCATCTTTTTTTATGTTCACTTTTTACGCAGTGGGGTTTTTCGATTTTTTAATTAACTTTTTTTATACTTAGGTATTTAAATTATTATTTTTTTATTTCACATTTTTTAGGTAGGATTATTAATTAGGTTATTTTTCTCTCACTGTAGGTAGGTAGTAACGCTTAGGGTACGGTCGATAAAATTATTTATTATCTTTCAAAGCAAGTTCATTCTTGGTATGTCACTCGATTTTAAGCGTTATATTTAATTATATTCCTTTTATACGTATTTTTAATTTAATTTTAGACGTTTAAACGAATAAATAAGAACTACCACAGCTTTAATATAAGTTTTGAAAATTTAAGTGAGAATGGTTGCTAACCAACTTTAAATAGTTATAGATCCTAAATGGTCATTCAAACTGAAAATTTATTCGAGAAACCTAAAGATAATTTTCAAATACCTATCCAATGATACCCTACTTGATGTAGTTCGTCGACTTTATTTTTCATAGTACCTATGGCGTCTGATTGTCGCCTTATTGACTTTTGATTACTGTCATGTCTTTAGTGACACTCACAAGATTAAGACAAATCGATTGACGTAGGAATCATAAAAATCGGCCCACGCGTTTGGTCTCTAGAGTACCACAAAGGAACAAACATAATACATAGGCTGATAAACACATTACCCTCCTTTGCGTCACGCAGTCGGGTAAAAAACAGCCTACTTGAGAACCTCCTCCTTTTTGTGCAGTCGGTTAAAAATAAACGTACATAGGAAAATAATTATAACCTCCTTTTTGGAAATCGGTTAAAAATGAGATGCATATTAAAATTATTCTTCTTACTGACTTTTTTGTGAAATGTTCCAATAGAGATACGGTTATTTTGATTAGTCCATCCAGAATTTCAAGGACCACGAAAAATTAAGGGTTCCGTTATAGTTGGGATGAATTATCCCAAAAACAAACTAAACGGAGTTGAACTACATGTTCTCACATACGTCGATATACGTACGTCACGGTCAATTCTCCAAATCCAAATAATTATCGCTTTTTTACGTCCGAGGGCAGTACAAGTGATAGCCATTCATTAGCTTCATTCTACGAATAGCTTTAGAAAGTTATGGGCCTGATGGTCACCAAAATTATCAGTCTTCCTTCAATCAATATAGGATACTGCCTGGTTGGTCTCGTAGTGCCAAGCGTCGGGCTCTTTTTTTTTCCTTATCGGACGGCGAGTTACCCATCGCTCACCGTCTGTAAGCCCGCGCCTACGGTGGCCGGGAATCAACCTGCGTCTACCGCGGCGACTAGGGGCGTGAGGGCGCGCATTTTGCCTCTCCCTCACGCGTTCCGTGACGGCTTCTCATGCACTCTCACTCCGAACCATGGCCTGAACCAGGGCCAGACGCGAGAGTTCGCCGCTGCCAATCGGTTCCGCGAGGACACGGCGGTGTTCAGCCCAAGCCGGGTAAACCTCCGGGTGAAGCGTGGGGCCCTAGGTTCGATTACCTAGTCGGGCAAGTCCCTGGGTTCGATTCCCTAGTCGGCCAAAATGTATTGTGTTTTCCATTAGGAAATTCACCACAGAAATTCAGTCAGGAGGATATAATAGGATGTTTTATTTTTAAATGAGTGCAACTGTTATAAATTTAGTATTTAGTTTAGTTTGGTGTGTTGTTTGGTTGTGTTTTTTAGTTTAGTTTCGTTTTTTTTTTTTTTTTAGTTTAGTATTCAACCAGTGTCATACTGTTAACACAAATACATTGCTAGACAGTTCTTATCTCTTTAGTGTCCCACTGCAGGGCAAATGCATCCCCCCTCCTTACATATTTTTGTTTGCTCATTCAGTCCTATTTTATCACCTCACTCCAGTTATGAGCAAATCTTTGTAGGTTGTTACTACAATATAATAATGCAGAACTTTTTTCAGGACATTTGACTATGTGGTGAAGGAGCTATCTCAAGTACCAGCAGATATACCAGTTGTGGTGCTGGGGAACCATTGTGACATGCAGCACCATAGACAAGTTCACCCCCACCACATTGAACAAGCACTTCACCATGCCAAACTTATCAGGTAGGATAGTGAAGCCAGTACCTTTTTAGGGTTCCGTACCAAAATGGTAAAAAGGAACCCTTATGGTGAGACTAAGTCTGTCTGTCTGTCACACCTGGATATCTCAAGAACTACTAATGCTATTAACTTGAAATTAAGAATAGTTTTAGATGACGTTTGTCAGACTATTTTGCAAACAAGAAAGAAATTAAAAAAAATATATCTTTTTTGCAAAAGGGACTGAAAGGGGGTCTTAAAAATGTGAAGTGGGGCTAGGGCATGTGGGGTATCATATTTCCTCCGAAGTTTGCATAGATAAAAATCTGAAATTATTCTATGTGATAGAAGTTTATGTAAAGATTACAGGAAAAATAAAACGATGTCTCTAAATAGCACAGTTTTTAAGAAATCATCAACATCATATATACGTACGGAACCCTCGGTGCGCGAGTCCGACTCGCTCTTGACCGTTTTTTTCAGTATCTACAGATATTGTGTAGAATCATATTAATCTGTTGTGAAAGTTTAAAGGAGGAAAATAATATAGTAAAATAAAAACTCATTCGCCTCATTAATTATTACACTTTTATAGGACTGCCCCCGTGCGTTATGCTGAGTCTTCAATGAGAAATGGTTTCGGACTAAGATTACTTCACAAATTCCTCAATGTACCGTTTTTACGACTTCAGAAAACAAGTTTATTAGAACAACTTCAGAGAAACCAGAGAGACGCGGAAGAGACTGAAAAAGAACTTGATGACTTCCAGGTATTGTGCAGGTTTCTGAACAGAGTTAATTTTTAGGGTTCGTAATAAAACAAGGAACCCATATAGTTTCACCGTCTGTCTGTCCGCGGTTTAACTCAGACCATTGGTACATAAGTTGTAATTTGGCATGGTTATACATAGTGGGCAGGGCACATTGCTCGCAGAACTGATGGCCGATGGGGCCGAAAGGTTCTGGAGTGGCGACCGCGTACCGGAAGACGTAGCGTTGGAGGGCCTCCTACAAGATGGACCGATGACCTTGTGAAGGCTGCAGGTATCCGCTGGATGCGGGAAGCACAGAACCGGTCGAAGTGGAGGTGCTTGGGGGAGGCCTATGTCCAGCAGTGGACGTCTTTCGGCTGAAATGATGATAATGATGATGATACATAGTATCTACACATAACATAACGCCTGTAATTCCCCGAAGGGTTAGGCAGAGGTGTACCTGTAGTACACTCACATTTCGCTAGTTATGTTTAAGTCCCATGTAATAGGGACGGGTCTATTGCCACCAACCGGGCACAAATTCAGACTCCGGGCTGCTACTGAGAAAAAAACACACAAACACGCCTATTACAAAGTAATCACGCCTAGTTTTTTTCCACTCGTCTTTTCCATCACGTCTAGTGTCATTTGAAAGGTAGATACGATTCTGGGATCCGTTTGCGAAATATTAACCTTTCAAATCAAAATCAAATCCATTTATTTGCCGTAATGTAGGTTTACAATCATGTACGATCTTAAAAACTATAATGTTCCCTTTACATTCTACCATTTTATATGGTGTGTACATATTTAATTGTGTACACGAGAAAAAAAAAATGTCAGATTATAAATACTATAATTGTAATTATTTTTAAAGTAGGTAATTCTTGTTAGTCATGTGTCCCTCCCCCCCTACCAGATAAATCGTTGTTTTTGAATATGTGGAAAGTATTCACGATAGGAGGGGCTTGTGGCTATGTAATAACAGTCGCACGGGTCGATCGATCAGGTTAAGCTACGGTAGCCGCGGTTGTTCCGTGGATGGGTGACCATATTTACATACCAAGACCCCTCCGTGCCTCAGAAAACACGTTAAGCTGTTGGTCCCGGCTGACATTCGTGGATCTTTGACAGTTTTTACGAGTTGTCAAAAGCCCGAAAGTCTGACAACCAGTCTTACCAAGGGGTATCGTATTACCTAGTAACTGTATTCTGGAGATCAGATAGGCAGTCGCTCCATGTAAAATACTGGTATTAAGCTGCATCCGGAAAGACTGAAAGCCGACCCCAAAATAGTTGGGGAAAGGCTGGGCAGATGATTCACTATAGTAGTATACTTTCACTTTGCGGGGTAGGCAGAGAGGATCCAGCGACACATAAGCGTACCGTGTCAGCTAAGTGGTTGTTTTAGGGGCGAGACAAACAGAAAAGACTTAAGACGAGGACGCGTCGCAGACGCGGCGCCCCTTCAATAGATTTTCATACAAAATGTATAGAAGCGTCGCGACACAAAATAAACAGAAAAGACACGGCGCGGACGAGACGCGGTCACAGGCACATACGTCTGCGACGCGACCTCGTCTTACGTCTTTTCTGTGTGTCCCGTTCCTTAGGTTATGTGAAAAATTCATGGCAGTAGTAAAAGTATAATATAACGAAGTTAAAAGGAAAACTATCACAGCTAAGTAGGCTTTCAAGTTAACAATCGAGTAATATTCAAATTCTTTAATTCCGACAATGAGTCCATAGTGTTAGTATCAAATAGTCGACCAACTTACATTTTCAGTTGGAGAATTTACCGTGACGTATATCGATGTATGGGAGAACATATTTTTCAACTACAATGTTAAGTTTCATCCCAACTACGGAACCCTTCATTGTCTGTGGTGCGACACGCACTTGGCCGGTTTTAAAAAATAAATAAAATCGGTGATTATTATTTTCAGAATTCAGAAGAGTCCCACTATAACCTGTTCGTTGATCGTCTTGCAAATAAGCGGAGACAGAGTGCGGGTCAGCCGGAACCTCGACCTGCTAGTGATCGTTCTCCCAGCATTGTGCTTGGAGCGGGCAAACCTATTGTGCCCGCTAGTGTAAACCCACTTGTGAGTAATTTATTACATTGCAGGTTCCTAAGTTCCTATTCCATATTTTTTATTCATCATTATTGCAGGTATTGCAGTCACTAGCCGGCAATGGATTGAAAACACCGAGTCAAAGCACACAAAGTCATTATGTTAGTCCAGATATAATAAGGCCTAAAAAACAAGTTAGCATGGAAATGACGCCACATCGGCTGCCTCAACAAGAAAGGTAACATGACTCTTTAAATTAAGAGGAAGCTGCCTATTTTTATGTTAATTTGCATGAATATTCTGAAACAGTCACACATACAAGCAAAATTAAACTTTATATATGATTTATATTGGATTTTTATTTCCATGTTGAAGACTGTTACGTAATTGTAATATTTTCTCTCAATACATTTTTTATTCGAAAATAAATGTCTTTTTTAAGGATAATTATAAAAAACAAACAAGATTGTTTGGCTTTTGAGTGTTTAGGTTAAGGTTACAGCAAGAAAATATAGTTTATTATCCAGCCACCAGATATTTTTTCTCTAGATCAATTATTACTTTAGTTAAAAACGAAATAAGAATTGAGACTTACGCTATTTAGTTTCGTGCTCGAACACGATCAAAGAGCGCACGCGATATTCAACTTTATTACTGATGTATTAGCGTTTAGCACATAACGGAGTGGCGGGGAGCAAGGTGCGGAGCATACGTTCGAAATTTGATTTGAACTACCTGCTCTTAGCCTTATGTTACTTTTTTTTTAAGAGTGGTTACCCACGTAGATTTTTTGCAGTGATTTAGTCATAATACAGTCACCAACTCTTTCCGTTACCTCGCTTGTCCTTAGGCAAGTGTCGCGATGCAATCGCTGCAGATACAATATTATTCTGTTAATTTGCGTATTTCAGCGGACATAGTACGCCATCCGGTGCCAATGTGTCAGCCTCATCTGGATGTCTAGACGAGTTTTATGCGGGAACTTTGGACAGTAGCTTTTTGGAAGACCTTCCTGCAATATCTAGCCCTAATCAAGATGTTGCTTATGACACTGAAAGGTAGTAAACATCTATTATTTGGATAAACGCGAAAATTACTTGGATATACGTCTCTAATAACTATGTTATTATTTCAGTGACGATGAGAATATTACTAATCCCAAAGTAACAATTGATCAGGAAGATTTGGACTTCGACGTTAGTTCGTCAGTGGACTTTCGAGCAGAGACAAAATTATCAACAGAATTTACTTCTAAAGCACATCAAGATGAAGGCACTACTAAACTTGACAAAATTATGAGTCGTATTACAATGGATGAAGAAGACGATATTGATAGCGTAGATATAGGAAGTATGCCTATATTTGAAAACAGTCGCCACATTGACGCACAAATACCATTGGATAACGATTTCCCGCTTTGGGCTGGCGATACTAGTGCGAGAAGGTCCCCTGAAGGTTAGCTTGAGTTAAAATCAAATGGTCGTATTATATCATCTATAGTTTCTCGTAGTAACTTTCATTCTAAAATATAAACTTTGCTTTAGGCGGCGAAGATCCAGACACAGCTAAAGAACCTAGTGACAAGGTAATGGCTGAATCTTAACTATTGTTTTATCTTAAAATAATTGTTATTAACGTTATGCTAATGTTATTTATTGTAACAGGAGAAAAAACACAAGAAGAAGAAGTCAAAGGAAAAAGATAAGGGAGATTACAATGAGAAATCTGAGAAAAAAGAAAAGAAGCATAAACATAAGAAATCTAAAAGTGATAAAAAGACGAGTAATCCCCAACAGGACTTACTGGGACCTTCACCTGCAACTGAGTTTAATTATGAAGATTATGACAGCATTTAACATTATAATCTAGTTACTATTTTGAACTTTCTACATTCCATTCGTCCATTTCCGTGGCTTTGTTGTAAATGTCTGTTTATAGGATTATAATTGTTATTTTATTAGTGACAAAGAAATTCACATAGCTACAGAAATAAAAACGAGCGGGCCTTACAGTACTCGCATAATTATTATGACATCTTACCTTGGTAATAAGCAACTGTGTTACTGAGTAAATACTGAAATATTTATTCGAATAATTATTCAATAATAGTGGTCGCTTACTGGTCGAAATTCGACCCACTCTACTTACAATCTATATAGTACTTACTAATTCCATGCTATTGAAAAGTACTTATTCCATACTCAAGCTGTCACTTCCTGTTATACACTTCCGTCCCTTTTCACGAAATCACTCCCACAGATAGCGAGAGGAAAGATGTTACACATCAAAAATATTTTTAATGATTTTGGATGAATTCTAATATTTGGAAAGAGTCTACATCATAGAATCGTGACGTATTATTTTAGGAATCTCAAAATAAATATAATGTGGCGCAAACTTGAAGTGATGAATTCTGATTTCATTTACTTAAATTATATTGGAATAAACTGGCTTTAAAAGCCAGTTTATTTATAGTCGCGAATTGAAGAGGTCGCACTTTGGTGGCATGAGGAACAGGGTGTAAAGTTCACTCATCCACCATAGAAAAGGGAGGATCCTCCGACCAGACGGGTGTCGTGTCTGGTGGGCAACTGCCCAACGGTTGATGTCGGGACGTTGTATATATGCTAGTTGCGTGGTAAACTCTGCTTGCGCGATGCAGCATTTGCGTGACGTCAGTGTGACGCGTAGTTCGTATGTGGCGGTGTTGTTGCCGCTACAGCACTACAAAAGGTTGGTTTTTCTTCAATTTTTTTTTGTCTAATTAGTGTTCCGACACAAAGAAAGCATGTCATCAAGACTTAATTAGCCGTCTGTATCTTCAGAACCATAGTCAGTTAAACAAATAACATTTGTGTAACTATAATAAGCTATTATAGTTTTAGTGTTACGAAACCCTTAGTGCGAGAGTCCAACTAGCCCGATTTTTTTAAACTTATGTCAACATTAGCATGAAAAAAAGTTCCGAAACGAGTTAATAATGTGCCTAGAGCGGAAATGCAGTATTTGACAGTATTTAAAAGAGTGTACACTCCAATATGGCTAAAGGCAGGGCTTGAAACCGGTTAATTTTATTTCCAAAGATACTAAGGCCCGTATTACAGAAGGTTACTCAATACTCAAGCATTACTTAAAACTAGATTCAAGCCATTTGATTGGTTGAAACTAGTTTTAAGTAATGCTTGAGTATTGAGTGACGTTCTGTAATACGGGCCTAAATATTTTTGATACAATTGATATTAGTTTCCAAGATTGCTTCATCACAATAAATTCAGCATTGATTTTAACTAAATATTAAATAATTAACGGAATATGTTCGATAACCTTTATAATACCACCACTAGTTTAAGCCTAGCGTGTAACTACTCTAAGGTGTAACTATGTTGTGTACATTGTGCATTAAATAAATAATAACGGTTAAGGTTACCTAGAAAATTAACCGGTTTCCGAGCCCTTGCTAAAGGCTATATTTTTAGAAACCTAAGGATAAAATATACTAATTATTATCTGACCGTAAAACCCGCGCCGAGACGTGCCCGCCGCACAGTGGGCTGAAAATCGGCTTTCATAGACATTCGATTTTTTTTTCGAATTGGTCAAATTTTTTGATTGGAATTGTTTAAAACAATCATGACCTTGAGGTATAATTGGTATGACGTCATAGAACATAGTGGAAGATAGACTTTTGATTTTTTTTCAAAATACTTGTATGGGAATTATCATAAAATCTTCAATATCTCAGCTATCGCATATTTGCGCAAAAGAATTCTTTCACACAAAAAATCTCCTATTTTTTTGCCAATTTTTGATATATTTCACTTTTATGGCAGAGGTGCGATGAAAAAGAAAAAAAATAAAAATAATTTTATTATTTTTATTTCTTCATTTATAACGATTATAAATGAATTTAATTACGCATTAGAATAATATAACAAAGAATATATAGCACAATAGTCTAGGCCATCGTGAGCCGCTTTTTTAGTCATTGATTTTTATACTACCTAGCAGAAAAACAGCATCTTATACGTAAAAAAACAATTCTTAAATTGTTGACAACAAATACTCGACTTTATCGGAAGCCTGACCCTTTTAGCCTATAACAATTACCGAGAATTATTGCTAATAGGTACCTACCTATTAACTAATAGGTAGGTGATCACTGATCACCTAATTTAAGTTTTATTATGACAATGAAGGGTTTTTAGGCTAATTACTAATCGTTCTCCAGAGGAACTTACAGAATCACTGTGCAGGTGCCTAATGAGTTATAATCATTAGGGTTAATTTAGTTCTGTACAGATATCTCACAGGTATTTAAAGTGCAGTATTGGGAACAATTATTCAGTTCACATTGATTTCCCCTTGTGTTAACAGTGAAATTGTGCTTGCAAAAAATGGAGAGTTTATCTACTTACCTAGATTTCTTCATGATTTTGAAGAATTCGGGGAAGTACAGTGACAGCCTTGCACTATATAATGCTGTAGTTTCTCGTTTGAACTTAAATCTCTCCGATGAAGATAATTTAACATTAAAAGAATATTGCAGAAGGATTACACTAGCTATTACAAGGAAATGGAAGCAAGCCAACAGAAAACTGGAGTGTTTCTTAAAGGAACACAAAAACTGGCTTGAGACTGATATTGATTGGCCTAGTTGCATAAAAGTACCTGCTGCTTCAGGCATTGTGGATTCTGAAGTAAATGCCATATCTCCTCAACCTTCCACATCTACATCAGCAGCAATATCAGTTGGAACAATGACAAAAAGAAAGGCACCAACTCGTAAACCATTTCAAGATCTAGGAAAGAAACAAAAAAGAAGGAGAATTACAGATCAAGAAAATTGTGAGTCCAGTGAGATAGCATATGCTGCTATCATAAAGATGAGACAAGAAGGAAAGGAGAATATTGCTTCAGCACTAGAATTCATGTTGACAAATCCAGGAGCTGCTGATAAGTTCAATAATTTAATTCATCAATCGTCGGCCAAGCAAGTTTTCACACCCGAGAAGGCACTTGGCATATTTCTCTCTTTAAAATTATCTAAGTGGCAATATATAACATTGAGAGAAACAGCCATACGTGAAGGCGTAAAAGATTTGTATCCATCTTATTACAAAGTTCAACAGGCGAAATTACAATGTTATCCTTCCAAACAAACAATAACAGTGACGGATTCATCAGCAAAAATTTCTCTTCAAGGATTATTAGATTTAACAGTCAAAAGAATCTTCGACAGTTTACCTGAGTGCGTAGAACAGAAACAGTTAATATTAATATCGAAATGGGGATTTGACGGTGCGTCTAGCCAGAGCAGATATAAACAGACAATGGACAGTGAAAATGATGATTCTAGTGTCTTCATGACATCATTAGTTCCATTGAAACTAATCAATGGCAGTGACACCATATGGAAAAACCCGAAACCCTGTTCTTCAACATTTTGTCGTCCCGTGCGATTTAGCTTCATGAAAGAAAGCAAACTGGTTGTCAATGAGCATTTAGACAGTATGAAAGAAGAAATAAAAGCGTTGAGACCGACAGATAGTGGCAGCAACAAGGTCACCCATGACCTTAAGATGACCATGATCGATGGCAAGGTCTGCACTTACATCTCTGAAGCCAAAGCCAGCTCAGTTTGCTATTTATGTTTGGCAAAACCTTCAGAGATGAACAATTTAACGGAAGTGTTAAAAAGGCCTGTTTCTGAGAATTTATACGAATTTGGGCTGTCTTCGTTACATGCACGCATCAATTGCATGGAATGCCTTTTAAATATTTCTTACAGACAAGATCTTAAAAAATGGATGGCAAAAGGGGAAGAAGATAAAGCTATTCTGCAGGCAAGGAAAAAAACAATCCAAGACGGTTTCAAGCGGGAACTGAACCTGATCATAGGTGTGGTTAAACAAGGCTCAGGAACAACCAACGATGGAAATACAGCACGGAGATTTTTTGAATTTCCGGAAAAAACCGCAGCCATTACGGGTCTGGATGAGAATTTGATTCGGAGATTTGCTGTTATTTTACAGGCTATTACATCAGAAGAAAATATATATATTGAAAAATTTAAAGAGTACTGCCTAAAGACAGCAGAGAGGTATTTGGCACTTTATAACTGGTATTACATGTCGTCAACTGTGCACAAGTTACTTGTACATGGGGCAGATATTATAGCTTGTAATGCAGTAGTACCAATTGGGTGTCTTTCAGAAGAAGCATCAGAGGCTCGTAATAAGGACTTTCGAAGATTTAGATGTCATCATTCAAGAAAAAAGAGCAGACAATGTTCTAATGAAGACATTCTAAACATGCTTCTTCTCACTTCAGACCCTCTCATTTCTTCAGTTAGACCAATTATGGATGTAAAGAACAGGAAAGCTCTCTTCGCTGAAACTCGGGATCTTTTGGATAACCTGCAAGAACCCGATGTCGAATTTTGCGATATAAATCAATTAGATTCCGAATCTGAATCAGAATCAGAATGTAGTGATTGTGACTAACAGTAGGTTAAGATGTTTTTGTTTATTTACTAACTTTTTATTAGTTTTACTTTTGTTAGTATTAATTTAGAGCATGTCTGTAAATAATCAATTAAATTTTATTTTTAGAATGTATTTAGATTTAGGTACTATTTTTGTTCTATTTTTTTTTATATAAAACTATTTAAAATTTAAATGTAAGTCATATTTGTAGTTGTATATTATATGTTTAACTGTTATTATACCCTAATGATAATAACCCATTAGGCACAGTGATTCTGTAAGTTCTACCTCTGGAGAACGATTAGTAATCAGCCTAAAAACCCTTCATTGTCATAATAAAACTTAAATTAGGTGATCAGTGATCACCTACCTATTAGTTAATAGGTAGGTACCTATTAGCAATAATTCTCGGTAATTGTTATAGGCTAAAAGGGTCAGGCTTCCGATAAAGTCGAGTATTTGTTGTCAACAATTTAAGAATTGTTTTTTTACGTATAAGATGCTGTTTTTCTGCTAGGTAGTTTAAAAATCAATTATTAAAAAAGCGGCTCACGATGGCCTAGACTATTTTGCTATATATTCTTTGTTATATTATTCTAATGCGTAATACAATTAATTTATAATCGTTATAAATGAAGAAATAAAAATAATAAAATTATTTTTAATTTTTTTCTTTTTCATCGCACCTCTGCCATAAAAGTGAAATATATCAAAAATTAGCAAAAAAATAGGAGATTTTTTGTGTGAAAGAATTCTTTTGCGCAAATATGCGATAGCTGAGATATTGAAGATTTTATGATAATTCCCATACAAGTATTTTGAAAAAAAATCAAAAGTCTATCTTCCACTATGTTCTATGACGTCATACCAATTATACCTCAAGGTCATAATTGTTTTAAACAATTCCAATCAAAAAATTTGACCAATTCGAAAAAAAAATCGAATGTCTATGAAAGCCGATTTTCAGCCCACTGTGCGCCGTAGAGACGGCTTACTGATCTTTTCCAATACTTCTCCAGAAACATCCCTGATAGGCTTTATGTGTCAGTGCTCACTGCACTGTTCATGTTATACCTAACCTATTATTACGTATTGTGCCAAAAAGGGTTCCTTTTTGTTTGAGAAAATATCGGCTTTGATTGAGTTTATTCCAGCGACTAATTAACATAATGTATGTAATGACGAGCCTTTTACTGTAACATATCCTTCAGACTTTTAACAGTGTCGGATATTTCAAATAATTATGTGCAATGCAATTAGTATAATGTTTCTAATTATAAGTTAAAATTGAAATTACATACCTCGTTACAGCATAAAATATTTTATCACGTTATATGTATGCTTGTTGTCTAAATAAAATGTTTTAACCAACGCGTTTCCATGTTTTAATTTGCTTCAATGACAGGATTTCTAGTATCAGTAAGTTCTCTGTCAACAACACTATCCCAAAAACATTCCCCGGTATTGCTACTTGCAATACAAGGCCATATCTGTGGCAAACAAAGTAGTTCTATTTCAGATTAATCTTCAAAAGTCGAGCTTTTATTTCTTTAACCACTGCTCTGTACAATGCGATTCAACTAAGAATAGGAACGTCAATGACCTCTATCTGTGGAATTATACAGCTTGCATAGAAAATTTGTTTTGTTTGTTGTTGTTATCCGTTGTAATTTGTTATTGTTATATCTCACCGACTATACTCAAAAATGAGTAAACAAGGTGCAATTTTGCTGAAACGCCACAATATGGCGCAGGTATGGTCTTCCTATTCTTAGTTGAATCGCATAGTATGTCATACTATTCGGTTTAACCCTTTCCCATCTCAACTGTTAAATGTTTCAATTTAAGTACTGCATAAAGATCATAATCTAAAGGTATGTTATATATACCTAAGCATAAACAGTGGCATTGTTTTGGCAGTTTAATTTTTTTAAGGAAATAGCCAATTCGTCACACATACTCCGTGACTTAATATTCGAAAGTGGGATACATGGATAAAATAGATGGGATGATGTTTCTCAACAAAAGAAATTTAATAAATAGTACATTCTATTCAAAATGTAAATGTACAACCACATCGATATTTTATTGGTTAGATTATAAAAATTGGACCACCTGTAAGAAGTCCGCTTCGTAGTGTAACAATATTACAAACAAAAATCTCTACATAACAGAACTTACAGATATTAGTCAACTTTATTTTATACATACTATAGTACACGATTATTTAACATAATATTTACCTAATATTGTATTTATACATTCTATGTATAGAAGATAATAATTTTTCATTTTTTAATAAGTTAATAAAACTATAAAATATCTCTTCAGTTAAAAGTTAGGCATTTATAAGGCTAATTGTAGGTATTGGAAACAATATTTGGTGGTTTTAACGGTCTCTTTAAATACAACACGAAGTATGCCTATGCAATATATTTTACATATAATTTATAAAAAAAAGCACGTTGTACTTGGCTTTCATTTTAAAATAAATAATTAGATGTGATATTTAGATTTATATTCCTATAAAAATCTAACTTCATTAAAGTCACTGATAAAAGTATAAAATGTTTGAAAGTCAAGCACAATAATATTTTTTTTTAATGAATACATCGCTCTCGGATCTAGATTTTTAATTGCATTGTAATACTCAATTCAATGCAAATGTTTTGCTGATAATGAATATAACTATGCAGGTTTTAATATTGAGATTCTTATTCCAATTTGACAAAGGTGCAACTCTAGATCCACGACGGTATATTGCAACAACATAGTTATTTGGAAATAAATATTTATGTTTTATACAATAATAATATTTCTAAGTAAGTTGAAACGAATAAAGACCAAATATAATAAATCCTGAACCTGACATTATAATGCAAGGGTTGATCTAAATTATCAGTTATAATTTTTTACCGAAAACTTAAAATGCAACAGGATGATAAATATAATAAGCACTTGTAGTCATCATGTTGAATAAAAAAACAGCATCATTTATTCATGTTAAACTAAGACAACTGGCTGATGCTATTTCAATAGCTAACATAAGATTTGGCAGCCGAGAAGATCAGTTTTGATCATGCTTTCACGAAAAACGATTTATTAATAAAACGAAGGCCAGACATTAACACACGATTTGAATAATGGTGTTCGTAAATGAATTAATGATGCTGAGTGTGATAATTTAGCTCCACAAGTACTTTCACAATAGCTAGTAATATTAGCTGCACTAGTTTACACAGGTAACACTCCCATCATTTAGAAATTCTACAACACAAATACTTCAATAGTGCAGTAATTAGGATAAATATCGCTTGTTTTTTTTTGTGAAGTAAGGGAAACGGCTCAATATAATTTATAACATGTATATAATTGAAAGTGACTGCTACCAAATGGTCAAATCATTAATGAAAACCCTCAGTTACTGGAAGCCTGGTGAATTTGAATGGACTTTTAGATACTGGGGTAAGTGGTTGGATAGAGCTTGCAAAGTTTTAACAACACTGTGGAAACATTAAATATTTAATAATGACATGCAACTAGTTCTACTTTTTCAGAATCATGCGTAACATCTAACGCCATCAGACACACATCGCGGTATTTTCTTCTATATTTATTTGAGTTATAAACCAAATTATGTAAACTTTATTCCTATCTTTATGGCCTATTCTAAAGCACGTCAACAATAAAACTTTCCTTCATTCATTGTTAACACAACAATTTCTAAAATATCTAACAACACAAATAAATAAGTAAAGGTTTTCGGCAATTTTGAGAGAAAAGTGTTATAACTGTTATAAGTAAACAATTTTACAGACAGTGTGAAACGGAATGTTTTTATGCTATTGCAATGATTTAATCGAAAGTTGAACAAAAAAACAAATGTTTTCTTTGTTGAAACCTTTAGCTGAAAAATGCTATATAATTTAAAACTCAAAGCAAATAAAATGGATACAAATAAGTTAATTTTGGCCTCGGTGAAAACAGGTTTTGGCATTTTAAAACAAAGACTCATTTTAAAACATAACTCATGAGTATAATCCAACAATATCTAAGTTGATAGATGAATTTTCCTATCCTTAATAATTATAATTTTCTTATGTTTTATATCATTTCATAAACTATCGGCTGCAAAATAACATTAATGCATTCCTAGCTTCATTACTCTTAATTCTAACTAAATAAATCTTATTTACAATGTCTATAATATAATTGTTCAATCATTATTAAATACAACATCACCCTATATTCCCCAAAGAAGGAATTTATCATATTTTAATATATTTTGTCCATAACAACATTCAGTTTCATTCGAGTTACTAAAACGAAGGCAGGCGTGAGCGTCATTCTACGCGAGACGTTTCTGGGAAGTTGTCGTCCAAATAGCTCTGTAATGAGTGCGCCTGATGTCCTAAGTGAGCACTCAAGTCGAAACTGTTCTGGTCCACGAAGGTGTTGTGCACATGGTGCGGCTGCTCACGGAATTGACCAAAAGTCCACGGATCACTTAAATCGTCATTAGGTCTTTGAACACTACTGTCGAACGAGGGTAAACCGGGCCATGTCTGTGGCGATGGCGTGTTGAGCATGGCGGGAATGTTGTCAACTCGTGGCGGCATCGGAGCCGGCTCCGTGCTGAATGATGACGCTCCCCACACTAGTGACTCGATGCTCGCGGTTGTGTTGGCGCTACTGATCTGATTAAATCTGTCTATTCCCCAGGAGTTGGGAATCTCGGGTTGTGGTGCACTATTATGCATCATATCTAGCCCTTTATTTACAGTTCTTCCGTATATGTCTTGTTGCCTTCCACCAATTGTAGGTCTTGCGGTCGAGCCTCTATCCGGACTAGGCAAGTGACAATCTGGTCGCATCATCGGGCTGTAGTTACCGACTCCAGGGCTCTTTTTGTTACTATAAGTCACATCTACACTTGGTCTGGGTGAATAAGGGCTATGGTGTATGCGGTCTTGTCTCGACATTGGACTATGTCCCGGAGTTTTATTCTGATTGCTTCGAAGGTTGTCGCTTTTTAAACCGATTCCTGGGTCGGGACTAGCATGGGTTGATGGATGAGGTGAAAATGGTGGGTGATGTTTGGGCATAGGACTATAGTTTCCGGTGTTCCAAGCACTAGACTTCTGCAACTCTGGTTTAATAATTTGACTTGTATCTGGGCTTGGTTGGGCCGAATAGGGACTAGGCTGTGAAGAGTACGGGCTCGGCTGAGTCGAATACGGACTGGGCTGTGTGGAATATGGGCTTGGTTGAGCAGGACTTGGTTGAGCTGAATAGGGACTCCTTTGGGAGGAGAATTGACTGTCTTGGCGGGGCATAGGACTATAATTACCATAATTCCAGCTATTAGGATTCTTCATATTATCTTGTTTGATACTATATGTTTCAGGACTAGGTTTGTTATCGTGTGAGGTGGTCGGACTACATTGCTCTATAACTTTACCATGTTTTGATTTAGTGTGACTTTCTAACCTACTTAAAGGACTGGCTTCAGACTTATGTGTGGGTGTGGTTTTAAACTGTCCGAGATTCCATGAGTTACTGCTTTTTTGGCTTTGATTTAATAACTCTGTCTGGACATCTGGACTATTTTGTACTTGACTGTCTGGTTTCGCAACTGGACTGAAATGGGGGCTTCCAAGGTCTTTAACGGGATCCGACCTAGGGGTGGAAGATGAATCTGCTCTTGACTGTGTAGCGGGACTTAATAATTTTGGAGTGGTTCCCCTTGTAGATCTTTTCCCTTCAGGTACCGTAGATATCATTTCCTTGCCGGATTTTCTTTCAAGTGTTTTACTATCTGGAGAAGATCTCACTGGCGTTCTTTTTGAAGCCGATTGCTTATCGGCCACAGTCGAAGGTGACTCTGAAAAGCTTTTCGGTTCTTGAAATACGGACGACGAGGTTGAATCCTTTGTAGATGTTGATTCTGTTTTAGTGTCAGACTTATCGGAAACGTCTGCAGAGGGCTCTTGTTTGGCGGCCTCTGATTTGGAGTCAGCTGCTGACTTTTTAACACCTTTTTTAACCCCTGTCTTTGCACTCTCCTCTTCTTTTTTTTCTTTGGCTTTTATTTTTTCCGGATCTAAGCTATCTTTGAGATCTTGTATTTCTGTCCCAGTGTACAAGCGTTTCATTCCCCTTGGAAGAGCGCGACAAGAGCTAAGGTTTATGGACTCAATATGGGGACATTTGAGAAGAACTTTCTTTATGGGTTCCAAGGAGACTGATGACCCACACAAGTTGAGTACTCTGGAATAATAGGGATATCATTAAGCGTGACTTCAGCGTCAGAGTTGCCTTATTCTAGACTAGCGACACGACTCTGCTTCGCACGGTTGTTACGACTTGGCAAAACATCGAAATGTCTTTATTATATGTAGTTTATAAATATATTATACAGAGATGGTGAAAGCCGCATCAAAATCCGTTGCGAAGTTTGAAAGAACGGCACAGACACGCATACAGACACTAAAAGCGACTTTAATTTATAATATGTATAGGTGATTGCCCTATGTATTGCTGTACCTATTTCTTCCCGTGGTTCGTAAAAGGCGCTTAAGGGACTTACTAGAGAATAGGCAGCAGCGTTCTCTATGGATTTTAACAACATACTGCGATCGACAACCTGTATGAAGCTTCATTAAAATCGGATCAGTCATTTCGAAAAACAAGAGCTTAAAAGTTTGTATGAAATGCCGTACGTCGTAAACGCTCTTAATTAACATCAGCCTATTATGGCAAAGGCCACTTCTCTTACGGAGAAGGCACGAGCATTGATCACCACGCTTGGTCAAGACGGGTTGGCGATTTCAGACTTATTTATATTAACTATAAGTCCAGGTTTCCTCACGATGTTTGCCTTCACCGATGTCGGTAATGCGGTGGTTAGGACTTACTTGAGCTTGCTGTCGGGCGAGTCGGCGAGCGCGGACACGGCGTCGTCCAGCACGCGCGCGGCGGAGGCCCACGACAAGTCCAGCTCCAGCAAGCTGTGCGACCACTTCTCACAGATCAGCTCCAGGCACGCGCTGCTTTGACGGGTCACGTTGCAACCTACAAATACAATTTTATAATAAATAGTAGATTGTGTCTTTGGGACCAAACTAATATATTGAGAGCGAGAGCGATTGTTAGAATCCCTCGCTACGCTTAGGATTCTACTCTAGAATTTCTAGAGTAGAATCATAAGCGTAGGATTAGCGAGGGATTCAAAGTACGTCGCTCGAGGATAAATAATTTTGGTACCGTGTGGCACACTCTGCTTTTCATCCCCCTCTATGAGAAAAATAAATAAGAGATGCTTTTAGTAGTAACGAATATTTATACGCGAAATACCAAATTACAAATTCATATTAATATTAGATACGTTTTCGCAATTTTGGAATTTTATTGTTACTGTTTTGTTAGGAAAAGAAAATGTCGTTGACTTATTTATCACTTGGGTATTCGTAATAACTGACTCTCTAAGAAGGTCCCGCGTATTTTTTTTTTATTTGGTTAACCAATGCCGCGGCGGCAGGCGCGCTTTTTTTATTACCGGCCAGGACTTTAACGAAGCAAATTGCGTTCAAACTTTTTAATTAAATAGTGTTACACATTCAAAAGTTATTTCGTCACTGTTATTAAGTGCGCCGGAAGGACCCATTTTGCTCGCACTTATCGAGGAACCATTCGGCTCTTTTCTTGATGGGGATGAAAAATAATAATACCATTTGTTTCAGGCAACACAGGCCCATATTTTTTTTTAATGAATGATGGTGAATTTGATGTATACACAGACGCCTAGTGTTAGTGAAAACGGGCATTATTAAGTTCAATCAATTATTTATCAGTTATTATCAATTGAATTGCTATGATAACAAGCAGTTCAAAAAGCCTCTTAGTTCTTTGTTTATCAAAATCAGGACCGTTTTTGCGACATATTACAAAAGTAAAGGTGCATTAAAATACATAATCTTCACTAGTGGAGATACACATACAGGAACAATTTTTAATAATTATCCAAATTTAAATGATAAAATACGTGTTTTTTTTTAAGTATCACACTTTAACCACTCATTACTAAAATATTGAGATAGGGCATCACAACGTTATCTTAAAACGTCTACGTTTGTTATAATAGAAGACGATAAAGTGTACGTTACCGCCAAGGAAGAGGTGTTGCAGATCCCAGGCGGGCACCCTGACGAGTCCGGAGTCAGTGAGGCGCTGTAGGCCGCGCAGGTCTAACAGCCGAAGCCGCGTGGCGCCTCGCACCAAACGCGCCAAGGCGTCGTCGCCGAGCCGGTACTCGCCAACACCCACGCGCTCCGTCGCCGCCTCGCCCGCAATCGATAGTTCTTCCAGCTGTGGCCAGCCTTTACATTCCATCTGTGAATAAATGAGGGCCAAAATAATAAAAGTTCAAGGTCTGCGAATAGCAGTATCTTGGGTTTGTAACTATGTAGATCAACCATGCTAGTAACTGATAGTGTCCAAAATATATACAACGTGTTTTTTTGATATCCCATAACTCTAGGGTATGATTGAGGCCATATCAAAGAATCAACTGGCATATGAGTTATGTTCCAATCCGTCATTATTTTTTTTTTTCATTTTTCATACAAAATAATTCGGCAAAGTCACGATTATTAATGTAAAACACCCTTACGTGAAATATTACATGTCGACAAGGTAGCTTTCCCTTCACTAGCTGCCGCCGGGAAGCCCCGATACCAACATACCTACATATTTTATTTTACTATTTATTTTACTACACTACTGCGAAGTTTGGCAACCTCGCAAAAGTAAAGATTCGTCATACTGGTGACAATTTTTGACCTAATTTAATTATGATTGATGATATCTCCGAAACGATTCATTTTTGGACCACCTATTCTAGGAGTTTTAGTATTATTTTTCCTACAGAATATAACCCTAGAGTTATGGGATATCAAAAAAAACAGGTAGAATAGTATTAAAATAACTACCGAGATGTTATTTTTATACTATTCTAGATTTTGATTCCTTCAAACTCAGCCTAATTATATCATTATATATTAATATATGTATATTTATTTTATTTCAGATCAAGATCCATTAATTAATACATGAAGCAAAAACTTTGTACCCCTTTTTACGAAAATCACGTGGACGGAGGAATATGAAATTTGGCGAATAAAATATTTTTATATAATTTGAATTAGAAATAAATTAAATTAATAAAAAAACATTACACACACTACCATGCGATTGATACACACACACAATACCAGGGCCTCATGATTTCAAGATAGACAGAAGTGACAGCTTGAGCATGGAATTAGTATACTCATGGAATTAGTAAGTATAGATTGTAAGAAGAGGGGGTCGACTACTATAGTTTTAATTAAACCATAAAACCATAAGTCAGTCATTCAGAAAGATGAAGCTACCTGCCCATTACAAAGCGTAGTAGGTGCCTATAGAGAAGAACTGACAAGAAACTCCATGGTCACTCTTTTAAATTATATTGTTATAAAATATTTGTTACATCATTTATGTTGAATTTATAATTCTATTTAAGAACGAAGTAAAAACACGTACACGTTAAAAGCGTCCAGAGTAAATGCAAAAAGAAACAAAAAACAAACAATTCAAAAAACTATAGTCTTTGGCTGTAGCCGTAGCGGGAATAGACAATATGGGTTAAACGAACCTGCTGCGAGGTGGTGGCATTGGCCAGCACTAGCTGCGAGTTGGCAGCTCGGAACACCCTCATCTTGGGACAGCCCTTCTGCAGCGCCTCCAGCGGCACGGCGGCCGGGTGCGACGCCGCCAGCGTGCCGGATATGTCCAGCACTTCCAGGTTGATGCAGTAGTTCTGAAAAAACATACACATTTTACTTTACTAACTAGTTAAAAAGACAATGAAATAATCATGATATAACGGATGAGAAAAAAATCCGTCAAGCAATCGCCTACTAGAAGCTGTCTCCTTGAAAGCGCTCAACGGTTTTGATGATTTTATTTGTTGTCTTTTATAGTGCAATTTTTTTATGCAAATAGTTCATTCGACATTTAAAAGATTAACGAAGTCGAGTGTCACTTGTTCTTCCCGTTATTATGAAGAAAAATATATACTGGACCATACCTAGGGAACCGTCCGGTTACGGAGATATCAGGGTTCCAACAGTCCAATCTTCTGTATCAGCACCATTTACTGACTATAGGTACAATCATTGTTAAATTCATATTCCTCATGCTCGTAGATAGCCACATGAGCAAGGTAGATATTAGCAACTACTTAATATACAACATTATTTTTAGTTTATGCGAATCGATTTCAATAATTTGTACACCATGTTATATTATGTCCCAAAAAAATTTATGTGTGACGGAAAATGTTATCACCATTTAATTACTTACAATACAATCGCCGTACGGTTAGGTACCTACTGCCAAATTATTATCAATGAGCGCGACGACCCTGGAGGCGCGGGGGCGCTGTTAGTACGTTTTTGTATGGACAACTCGGTAACATAACAACCTTATAACTTTGTGATTATTCATGATACAGTTTTGAAATTTTGTACATAGATTCTTTACATAAAAATACTAGACACGTGTTTCGGGTTTCGCTTATACTAAAACTAATATTGTATATTACTTATATGAAGTCTTCAAACATTAACAATACATCATTTATGGTTGTTTACAGTAACACACGTGTAATGAATGAAATGTTATTGAGGCACATCATTTAAGGCACTTTTTTCGGTCACCTTTCAGTATTACCCAAGGTTTGGAATGAGATCTGGGTGAGGTAATTGAGTCTCCATTGTTATTATTATAAGCATTTGAGTCCCATTGACAAAGACCTCCCTTCTCTCTTCCTACTTTTCCTAGTCTGCTGCGATTTTGGGAAATGCTGTAGGGGCTCATCCCGTCAGATCTTTCATACCGAGGTTCTGTTTCCTGCTATTTAGGATCCGCGGAGTACTTGTTTTAGCACAATGTTCTTCCAAAATTAGACCAGCCCAGTTCCACCTTAATCTATAATTAAAAATATTACTTAATAAAAACAAGGTAGATCTTAAACACAAACCGCTATCGACTGTAGTATCTGCGGCATAGCTATGAACTTGTTGTTCGCTAGCATGAGATGCGTCAGTCTTGCGCCGAAGTTCTCCGTGATGCGCGTCATCGAAGCCGCTGACATGCACGTACTCGAGCCACCCGTTTCAGACTGTAACAATACATACATTAATAGGGTATTTGACTGCTATCAAAAAATATCTATGAATAAATGCTTAATTTTACAAGTGTTATTATAAAAGAAGATATGTGAAAACAAAAAAATATTGGTGGAAAAATGGAGAAGTTACGCGCTTTTGAAATTATTCTACTATCCTTTTCACGCAAAACGATCATTATACTGAATGGTGCAAAGTTACTATGGCGTTCCTGTGTTGTGACGTCAGATGCTAGCAGTGTTTTCTCCGTTTACAACAGATTTTAAAACATTTTTTGAGATATTAAAGAATTTTTTTTTAATCATCATTCATCATTCAAGCCGAAAGACGTCCACTGCTGGACATAAGCCTCCCCCAAAGGGGGGGTTTGCCATAATCGCCACGCTTGGCAGGCGGGTTGGCGATCGCAGTATGGTATTAAAATGCATAGAGAACGCTGCTGCCCATTCTTTAGTAAGTCCCTTAGTCGCCTTTTACGACACTAAAATATCTTCTCCATGCAGGACATGCAGCATGACCTGGTATAGCCTTAAGCTTACTCTACGCTAGGCGAGTCGAGCATGAGCCGAGCACGAGCGGAGCCGTTTTCGGCTTCGTCGTTCGCGGCGTCAAGTGTGGACGTACAACGAACCTACAACAATCACTGTCCTCGAACACGAAGCAAATGCCTTTGTGTTCGTCAAAAAACCGACAATTGGCGGAGCACAGCCGAGTACGAACGAAATGCTCTCAGCGCGCTCGTTCGAGGCTTGTAAGTCGGTCCACACTAGATGAATTGTGTTCGGCTCGTGCTCCGCTCGTGCTCGGCTCGTGATAGGCTCGCCTAGCGTAGACGCAGCTTAAGATGTTAAATATCATACCGTCAGCGACAAGTCGATCCTCTGCAGCTTGGGCAAGGCTTGCATGAGGTCGAACAGTTGCTCAGAGGTGATGCGACTCCAGCCGGCGACGCTCAGCTCCACCAACTGAGGGCAGTATTCAGCGACGCAGGCGAGCACCCACGACACGTTGCTGACTTTCCACTGGGCTGTGGATTAGGATAAAGTCGATTAGTAATAATAATTTGTGGAGGATGGTATTAGGCATCCCTGTTAACACTAAACAGGTTGCAACTTCTACTTTGGCTGCAGTTAATGATAGATGTGGTCTGCATTATAGATAATCTGATAATCGATTATGATGCTGGGCCTTCAAAACGAATGACGGTAGAAAAAGCTTAACCATTTTTGAGCGTGCCTAGTGTCAGCCATAACTATTACTAGAAAAACCGGTCAAGAGCGAGTCGGACTCGCGCACCGAGGGATCCGTACGTATATATGATGTTTATGATTTCAGAAAAACTGTGCTATTTAGATACATAGTTTTATTTTTCCTGTAATCTTTACATAAACTTCTATTACATAGAATAATTTAAATTTTTTATCCATGCAAACTTCGGAGATATGGGGGGAACGGTATTTTTTTTTTACATTTTTCATCAAATTTCGGAAACTATGCTGCCTAAAAAAATTGTTTGAGAATGTGCTAACACATGCTGCTGTGCTCGAGTAGTCCCACTTCAAATTTTTAAGACCCCCTTTCAGTCCCTTTTGCAAAAAATATTTTTTTTTCTTTCTTGTTTGCAAAATAGTTGGGCAAACGTTATCTAAAACTATTCTAAAATTCCAGGTGTGACAGACAGACAGACTTAGTCTCACCATAAGGGTTCCTTTTTACCATTTTGGTACGGAACTCTAAAAAACATTGCTTGAAATCGAACATTTTAGCATAACACCAGTGCACAAGTAGCAGTGTAGGTTGTGTTAATACCAAAAATACTCTTTTTAAATGTATCATGCAACAAAGTAAACCAGCACAATTATTCACTTACCAATATTTAAGGTTTGACATTGTGGTAACCGGTTTTCCAAGAGCCACGCCAGCTTGAAATCTGTTTTACATTTTTCACTAGTGTATTGCGCAAGGTCTACATTCTTCCACAATTCTGGTCTACAGCTCACACTGTGCCATAACTTACATACTCTACCAATTCTGGAAAGAAATGCAAAAGAAGAGTGGGTATTATGTAGGTCCAAGAAGCACACACCAAAATGTTTGCCTCATCGTTTTTCGACCAAAACCGTATAAAACGATTCATTTGGTTATTCTGAATCCAAAAAACCTAATTTCAGAAATGTTGCGTGTCGTCTCACATCAAGGCAATTTTCTGACACAATCAATCACATCAAGGCAATTTTCAAATATGTAATAAAAAATTGCCGCCATAAAACTATGACGTTTCTGACTGGTACTGCTGGTACTGCACACCGACTCGGGTTCAGAATCATCTACACTAACGATTTTATACAATTGTAGCCGTAAAACGATGCGACATGGTTTTGATCGTGGGTTCTCGTACTATAAATATAAAACTTAGATAAATTGTCAATATATTTATTTACTTTACCTATTTTTAATTTAATTTATCGGCGTCTCTGTTTTATGTTTAAGGCAAATTTTATTTTGTTTGATTTTTTATTATCTAACGTTACTTTGAGCTTTTTTCTTTTGTTTTTCCTACTTAGTTATTAATTTTATAGTATAGTTCTTGTGGCACAATTTGTACGTTTATGGGGCATGCGGTGCTAACCTTTATGAAATTGTTACACTAAGCTAAGATTTAAGTAAAATATTATTTTAAAATTGTAACTGTGTAAACAATTATTGTTAGTTGGTCATTAAAGACGCATTTGCAAATCTGACAAAAAAAAAACAGTTTTTCGGTACATTTTGCGGCAAAATGAAACTAAACCAAATGTAACTAATAAGTGCCACAGATGGATTACTCCTTCATCTCCAAATGGTAGCAATTTTTTATTCGAAAATTTAGGTTGTTATTGTAAAAAATAATTTCCGTTGCCTCATTACTCAAAATTGTACGATATCGTGTTAAGTTTAGGAACATTTTTCTTCTATATAATAACATAAATTTAGTCATTTAAAATATTTTATGTAAGCGGACAAGTTCAACTCAAAAATGTAGCAAAAAGAACTGTCAAAATGTTACAAATAGTCTCAGAAAATAATGTTACAAATAGTCTCAGAAAATAATGTTAAAAAAACCCTATATTTAAAAAAGAAAAACCTAGTCGGTAATGTCTTTTTTTTCTATTATTTAACAAACCATGGCGTGTGTGATTTTTAAATTTCTTGATCAGCTATCCTTGTGATAAAATCAAAATTTAATTTTATGATTATACAATATCTTCATTATGTAAATCAATGGCGAAATAAACTATATTTTCCAGAACGCAAAAATGAAGAAACTATTGCTATTGCTATAAACAGGTGCTGAGACTGTCACGAATGGTTTAGCACCACGAAAACTGTACTTTTATAGTTACACAGACTTCATGTTTCAATTATTTCAAGCATTCTCACAATTAAATAAGAAACTGACGAAAAACTCTTTTTTTTTGTAAACGCATCCATGAATAAACATATATAAATAAAATAAAGATGGCCTGAAAGTGTTTACCTGATAACAGAAGGCAATGTGCCCTGAGGAGCCACAACATATTCAAATATCTGTAATAGAATCTCCTTAGGTATAGAATGTCCCCAAGGACTTTGTGGTCCAGTTTCTTTACTTTCAGCTCCACTAATTCTAGTTCTTTCAGTCTTTTCACTTTTCTCTGCAAAAAAATAACATTGAAGAGTTAAGTTACTATGAAGATTGCTGCTTATCAATACAATGTATGTACCTACATGTAGGTGTTTGTGAAAATATTGTGCTCTCACATTTATTAAGAAATAGGCTGCAAGATAATTTACTTTAATAAGTTTCATAAACAAGGATATCAAAAGGCATCGAGTCCGAAAATACTCATAGGTATATGACTAGTATACAAAGGCTATGCTATCTTGTTATCTCCTGGCGGTTATCAAATGCAAACATGCAGCTGAGGTAGAATGGATGCGAGTTGTAGTGCTATACTGGAGAACCTCTTAAGCCCCCTTTGCTTAATAGTAAAAAGATTGTAATAGACTGAGTTGATGATGTACTTACTTTGCTTACTTTTAGAACTGGTTGCTTTCTTAGGCTTAGGAGTCTTGGGTTGCGGATGGCGCGGCTTGGGAGCGGCGACGCTCATGGCGGCGGCAGTGTCACCACGCGACGGGTCATACTCCTCACCAGAACTCACGCTAACAGGCGACGCCACCCGCTTCTTCTTAGATTTCCTTTGGCCAATATCGGCAACCGATGTTGGCGTTGGTGTTACCTGTAATATAGGTTTATTTAAAATGGTGTTTTGTAGAATGTGTCACTAGTTACAATACTATATTACTTATATTTAGGTTTAACGAAAATTCTACAAAGACTACAGTGAACTGAATTACTGATCTGTGGTTTTACTATCATACTGCCTTATCCATCCGAAAATAAAGGTGTGATCACATTATGTTAAATAATAAAAATAGGAATTAAACAAGATATCAACTGCTTATCACTTTAAGCAAGTTATTAAGTCCATGAAAAAAAACGGGTAAAGCAACAGTCTGGACCAACATGGCACATTATGCACAAGCGCGATTGCTGAGCGAGTCCTGGGTTCGATCTAGGAAATTGTTATTAGGTTTTCCCATTACGAATTTCTTAATTGCAACCTGAAGTCCAGATTCATGCCTGGATGTTATAACCCTAGTCAATTGCCATTATATTATACATGAGACTTGAACATAACAAGCGAAATATGTTTACTGGTGTGATGTTATGTTAGGTATCAAAATAAACATTATTTAGGACATTACATTCAATTTTATTTTATAACATGGCTTTATTTTTTAAGTACATGCAAGTGTTGTGTGGGTGGCAAGTAAAGACCACTACAATACAATGTTCAATGGTATTCTGCAGAATACTGGTAGTTTAAGGAAAGTTAATGGTATTCTATTGGCCTCATGTTTTCCAGATAATTCTATTTTGTGTACTAAATAAATCTATCTGATTTATCAGGAATAAAATGTTATACCAAAACACATAAACAAGAGTAGCAACAGCAGATGGAAACAATATTAAACGAATATTGTATTACGCTTCCTGTTTTATTTCATAACCTGACATTGTATAATCATAACTGGAAGCAAAGTTCCCTGTATCAATACAGGGATACCAAGCGAGGCAGCGAGGGGCTAAGTGATCCTGAAATGAGCCTTGCATACAGTATGGTCTATGGCCATTTTATGGTAAGGTAAAATAAAAAATTGAATGATGAATACAAGAAAAATATAAATGAAAAGCAATGCATATTTAGACTCAATTTTTTTTTTATTTCTATCAGATGTAGGATATTTACAAAATAAAAAATATTTCAAAAATCTTAAAATGTTATAAAAGATGAACTCACTAGTTTAAAGGTCAAAGCGCGTCCGAGTATCACCCTTGGCTGCATTGTTGTTTGGTACAAAATAAAATAGTATATTAAGTCATATATATTTTTTTTTTACAAGTAATTTCATAAAACTGGACATCTAAATAAGCCCCATTTTCATCATTGTATAGATCTTTTTTGTTGGCACCGAGTTGCTATGCTGCTAGTTTTCTACTTTCTCCAATTAATTATTTCATCATTTATTATGGGCACAGCAGATGTTAAACTTAAAACTGTACTATCATAGAATGGATACTGGATAACAATAGTAATAAGCAACAATATAACTTGTTCAAACATTTCTCAATTTATTTTGTGAATAAAGTTGGAAGGATTTTTATTTTTTGAACAATAAACTAAATGTCATGCATTTTTTTCCTGTTATTATTAAGTTACTTTGCAAGTATTATAGTATAAGCATATAGTATACCAATCTTAAAGATTACTGAAATTGTGTTAGTCTTTGGTTTCCCAAGCAACATTTTACTTTGCAACGCTTCCGCTTTTTGAAATAGCATTTGATCACACAGTTGTTTATTGTTTGTTGTAAAATTTTGTAGTATCATCCAAGCAAATATTTGGCTATGATTGCTTAGTTAATAATATAGATCTACAGATATTTAACTAACCATGGGATTGTTTATGCTTACATGAGACTTAAAACATAACTGTCAAAATGTGGGTGTTATATACTTTCCCTGCCTATCCCTTGGGGAACACAGGTGAGATGTCATGATTTATTTATCAAGAACTCATCTGAGACATAGCTACATAGTGCAGGGGTCATAGAAGTTTTAAATGTTATTATCATAATACTTCTAGATTATAACAGAAAATGACAAAACACACCATGGAATAGACGAGAAAAAAAAATATCATCCCCATTTCACGTGTAAGGGAGGTACCCTAAAAAAAATGTTTTTAATAATTTTATTTTAGCATTTTTTTGGCATGATTAATATGTATACCCATGCCAAATTACAGCTTTCTAGGACTAAGCGTCTCTGAGCTAAGCTGGCGACAGACGGACGGACGGACGGACAGACAGACAGACAGACAGACAGACGGACATGGCGAAACTATAAGGGTTCCTTGTTTACTACGGAACCCTAAAAAAGGTCAAAAGGTCACTGTGCTTGTACATTGAAGCGATACATTTGTTATAAGTTTACTTTTTTTCACATTGTTTTATGAGTAAATCAAGAACAAAGTGAGTGATGTTTGTGTTTATTATCCTGAAGGAATGTTTAATAGCAAGCAGTTACTATAACACCCTACCAGTATTAATGCCAATACATATACAGGGTGATTGGAAGATGGGTGCAAAGCTTTAAGGTGAAGATAGTATAGACAATTTAGAACCATTTAAGCCATGGTTGTCTTAGACGAAGTCTTACCAAATTTTTTTAACCAAATTTTTAAGTTTTTTTTCGGAAATTCTCAAAATTTAATGTAAACTGCATAATTATGGCCAAATTGAATGATAAATGAATTAATTTTTTATTTATTTAATTAAAGTAATGTGTAAGCAACCAAGCAAAACATGTTTTAGGCTTCTGTGTAATTAGACATTTTTTTTACAGATATTTAAAGCTCAGGAAAAATAAAAAATTTGTACAATACGTCTTTTAAACCTTATTTTAAAAAAAAACGGAGGGTGCTTTTTTTGTTCAAACCTTTTTGAAGACATGCTTGATAATCGCTCTTTCTTTTGAGGTATCATTTATGCGGATATCTTACAAATTATTGAAATTAGGACCTGCAATTTTTGGCACATGCAGGAACCAATTGAGGGGAACCCATTGAGGGGATTCTCTAAACAATGGCCACCGAGCGCGGTGCGACGGCATTTCCAGGTACAACGCCCAATGAATAGCAAAAAGCGATAAGAGTTGGTTTTTACAGCAAAATGGTCTTAGTTACTGAGGCAACAAAGTCGTTTTTCTTTAGTCAGGGTCAGTCGGTCTGTGATGAAGCCGTTACATCTTTTACTTATTAGTCAAACTACTGACCTTGTGAGTGGACGTTGTCGTGTTGATTCACAATTTACCGTGTTCAGTTGTAGCCCTTTGCGTTCCTGCACGTGTTGTTTGCGTTAGTTTAGAACTTTTTTGTTTCACCGTGTCCAGTCGTAGCCTCGCGCTCCTGCACGTGTTGATTTTTGACTTAATTGTGTTGAGTTGACATTTAGTGCGCTCCTACGCCGTTTTTCTTAATTGTTAAGTGACTATGGCTACTTTTTCCAATCAAGAATATGCGGATATCGTATTTATGTACGGTAGAGCAGACGGCAATGGATCTTTGGCGCGACGGATGTATCAAGAGCGCTATCCGAATCGCAGGATACCGAATGTCCGAGTGTTTTACAACACGTTTCGTCGTCTTGCCCAAGATGGGTTTCACCGCGTGGAACCTGGAGTCAACCCGGGCAGACACGAAACTGCCGTCGACGAAGACATTTTAGCAGCATTTCAAGCGGATCCTACTACCAGTACTAGAGCAGTAGCTCGAAATTTAAACATTTCTCAATGGAAGGTGTGGCATACAATGCACCAAAATGATAAGTATCCGTTCCATGGCAGGAGTGTGCAAGGTCTAGTAGAGCAAGATCCTCAAAGAAGAATTCAGTTCTGCCGTTTCCTCCTCAACAGAGACATCGAAGATGCGTGGTTTCTGAAATCAATCTTGTGGACGGATGAAAGTAAATTTTCAAGGGAAGGTATTACAAACTTTCACAACATCCATGAATGGGCTGACGCAGACAACAATCCACATTTTAAGAAGCAGGTGTCATTTCAGATGAAATTCTCTGTGAATGTATGGGCTGGAATAATTGGCAGAACATTGATTGGGCCCCACTTTTTGCCTGATCCATTGAATGGCGAAAATTATTTGCAATTTCTGCAAATTGATTTACCACTGCTGGTAGAGGAATCAGGTGTCCCGATCTTCGAAAGAGACCGAACAGTCATCTTTCAGCAAGACGGCTGTCCAGCGCATTGGACTTTAAATGTAAGGGAACACCTCAACAATTGCTTTCCTGATAGCTGGATCGGCAGGGATGGACCCATCCCTTGGCCCGCTCGCTCCCCAGATCTGACCCCGTTGGACTTTTTCGTGTGAGGCCGGGCCAAGGAACTGGTGTATAACAACATAGAAATAAACACTAGAGAAGAATTGATACAAAGAATAAATTCAGCGTTTGAGACAATGAAGCAGGAGATGATGTTGAAAATAACGACTACAGAAGTTAGAAGACGGGGCCGTGCTTGTATTAGGAATCACGGCCGTCATTTTGAACATGAAAAATAAATAATTTTAATTCAAATGTTGTTTTAATTAGTCTGCCTAAAATAAAAAATTTCTACCTCAAATTGGTTTGTAGGCCCTAATTTCAATAATTTGTAAGATATCCGCATAAATGATACCTCAAAAGAAAGAGCGATTATCAAACTTGTCTTCAAAAAGGTTTGAACAAAAAAAGCACCCTCCGTTTTTTTTTTAATAAGGTTTAAAAGACGTATTGTACAAATTTTTTATTTTTTCTGAGCTTTAAATGTCTGTAAAAAAAATGTCTAATGACACAGAAGCCTAAAACATGTTTTGCTTGATTGCTTACACATTACTTTAATTAAATAAATAAAAAATGAATTCATTTATCATTCAATTTGGCCATAATTATGCAGTTTACATTAAATTTTGAGAATTTCCGAAAAAAAACTTAAAAATTTGGTTAAAAATATTTGGTAAGACTTCGTCTAAGACAACCATGGCTTAAATGGTTCTAAATTGTCTGTACTATCTTCGCCTTAAAGCTTTGCACCCATCTTCCAATCACCCTGTATAAAAAGCTTTATCTTATTGGATCTATGATGAATACAACAAAAATTTACTTTTGTAACAAAATTAAGACAATTTGTATTTTACAAATGTTTATGTAACCTGTTCAAAACAAGTTAGCTGTAACAACATGGAAACAAGTTACAGCTGAGAATGGAAAGTGAAGCTCACTGATATGCACTTTGTTACTCTTACATTCAATGCATTGTGAGCAAATAAATAGTTTTTGTATTGGCTATTGATTGAGTAGATTGCAACAATGATTGATATTCAAAGAGGTTTATGTTGTCTAGAGAAAGTGTAATAATAATGCTGTTCATTGAGTAGGTATTTTGAATTAATTATTAAAGAATAGTAAAATGTAACAGTATTATCAAAACCCCCAACTATATTGAGTATTTGTCAGCATTTTGCATTTAAATAATGTGTTTTTAGAATTTATAGTGTATATAATGATTAGCTATAGTAATAAATTAATAAATTCAAGTAGCTTCATTTAGTGAACTCGCTAGCCAACCATAGAAGGTTAGTTTAAGAGAATAAAGCAACTACTTACAGTTTCATGAACACTTGTCCTCCTAATCTTAATCTTCATAGAGTTAGTATCGACTATCTGGCTTCGATATGTGGAAGTGCTCTCAGACTTCTTCGATTTCTTTTTACTTCGTGAACTGCGAATGTCCAACATAGACCTTGGCTTGCCACTACATGGTATAACTGCATGAGCTCTACGCTCTCTAGACTCCTTTTTACTCTTTTTTGTTGATAATTGACTAAGTTCATGACTGTATGGTTTACCACTTTGTCGCGGCATATTAGTTAACGGTAACTTTGAATTGCGCTTGAGCTGTTCATCTTCTGAACTTTCGCTATCTTCTTCCTCCACTTCCTCCTCCTCCTCCTCCTCAGCCTCCTCGTCATCGTCGTCATCCTCCTGGCACTCACTACTACTCACTAAATTCAAGTTTTTACCACCTTTCACTTGTGACACAACACTATGTTTAGAATGTGTTCTATAAGATGAATCTTTAGATGAGTCTTTTCTCCTTTTACTTTTTGGAGGAAGACAACCATTCACGGTTGAGGATTGAGAACTCTGTCGGGAGTGGTGCTTGTGCTTCCTGTGTCGCGGCCGCGTAGGACACGGCAGTGCCCCATTAACCACTTGCGCCTTATGACTGGCGATTTCGTCTATGCTCTGTTCGAAATCAGTCTCCAGCTTAACACCAGAACCTGACTCGACTTCTTCTTGGTCGGAGTCAGAACCAGACCCATCTGTCGCCAGCTTAGGTAGACGAACCTCTGGGAAGAGGTCCTTGCGGACGGTGAGCCTTGCGGCCTCGTAACCGCCGTTCACGGGACTTGATCGATCAGACATACCGCCCGCCTCCCGCCGCCCTCACGTACCACTTCTACAAACCACTCACCTGTCCGCGAGGTAAACAATCAGTTTGACACATCACATTTTCACTTTTGTGACCAAGCAATTCACCGATCGTTAAGCGATGGCATGAAAAGGTAAATGATTGTCGATAATCGATGTGCGAAACATTATAATTACTTCAGTTTACACTTCTTGTGAGTCCCAAACATCTTTTTTTCTTCACATATTCGCATTTTAGGTCATCCATGTTCATGTAACGTTGTGATTGCGAAAAACAAAGTACAGATCATTTTCGCGGACACTTGTACTTGAATATTTGGTGATGACACATAAAATGTACGATTTTTGAAAGTATGGACATAATACACACTTATTTTTAATTATTTTCGTTCACTACGAGTTGATGAAAACTGTTGACCTTGTTTAGAAGCTTATTATGTTTCAAATTTTAATCAACAGATGCAGACATTGTCACAAAAAAGTTGTACTTGTTTAAACGCAGTAGCCTTGCAGCGACGTTTACTTTACAGAGTTAATAAATAAAAAAATATTAGAATCCAATATTATAGAAGTTTCAACCTTGCTTCTTATTTGTTCTATTTATTATGAGAGTATGAATGAAATTATAAAACAATACTTCAACAAATCATCGTACTCGACTCTTAAAATATTCATGATATTACCTCCTTTCAAGCATAATAGCAAATGTCAAACGGCTGTGTTTTCTATTTCATCAAATGTTGTTCATGAAAATTCACAGATGGCAGCACTCGTTAAATTTACAGAAATTCAATACCAAGAAATATGTTGTTTTTTAGCGTTGCTTCTCTTTCTCTCAAATCATACACGATAATGTCTGTAGTAGAAATTAGTTACATTTGTTGTATCTAAAATGATATTGGTTAGTAACATTGTTTAGTATTCATTGAAATATTCGGAAATGTTAAAGTGTGGGCGATTTGTGACGACGTGTGTGTTTAATGTATTGTGTGTGACGTTCATCAATAGTGATAATGATAACCTACACGGTCTTTCTGTAGCAGAGTACATAACGGGTGAGTCATATTTATATTTATTACATTTGCTGTATAAACATATCGATGATCTCATACATAAAATTGTAATACTGGCTTGCACTTCATTGCTATGCTTATTATGTTTCGTCAACAACTTTTATGCTTAAGCCACTGACTAGGTACCTAGTCATTATTTTGTTAATTGTTTCCTACTTTATTAATTGTAAAGTAAAATAAGTATTCTGTTTTTTCCTGTATTCTGTACATAACTACCTAAATATGAACATGAAGCTAAGCGAAAAGTATTGAGTAGATAATCCCTAAGTAAAAGCAATAAATTTTATAGGTGCTGGCTGAGGAAGGTGTACAAATTGTGTTAAAATGCCTTTAGTGTAAGTTCAACACGGTAACCGCTTAGTAAATACACTCAAACACTTTTTATAGTAAGTATTTACATATGTAGGTAGATAGGTACCTACATAATTATTTAACTTTTGTTAGCAAAACGTATTGATGAATAGTAGGTTCCTAAATAGCAGTTAAAAATCTCACCCCAATATAGATCCGTGCTTTTACTTAGGTACCTACACTTAGCGTAATAATTTATGTAGGTACCTCTACATTACCTGTTCAAGTACCTACCTACTTTGTAATTAATTATGTTGATAATTTCTGAAAAACTGTGCTTTTTAAAGACATAGTTTTATTTTTCCTGTAATCTTTACATAAACTTCTATCACAGAATAATTTCAGAGTTTTATCTATGCAAACTTCAGAGATAAGGGGGGGGGGGAACGGTATTTTTTTTTATATTTTTCATCAAAAGTTGGAAACTATGCTGCCTAATAAAAAAATGTTTGAGAATGTGCAAACAGCGTTCTTTCATACATGCCCTAGTAGCCCCACTTCAAATTTCTAAGACCCCCCTTTCAGTCCCTTTTGCAAAAAATATATATTTTTATTAATTTCATTCTTGTTTGCGAAATAGTTGGGCAAACGTCATCTAAAACTATTCTAAATTTCAAGTTGATAGCATTAGTAGTTCTTGAGATATCCAGGTGTGACAGACTTAGTCTCACCATAAGGGTTCCTTTTTACCATTTTGGTACGGAACCCTAAAAACCGGCCAAGAGCGTGTCGGACCACGCACAATGAAGGGTTCCGTAGTGGGGATGAATTTATCCCAAGAACAAACTTAACATTGTAGTTGAAAAACAATTATCCCCCATACATTCCAACTGCAAATGTAAGTCTGTACGCACAATATTAAGTGATTTACCATGTTATTTTAAGATCACAGACTTCCTAAAGGGTTTCCTGTGATCTATAACTAAAAAACTATTTTCTGTATTTTTATCAAAATTTTAGGCTCAGTAGTTTCGGAGTTATGGGTAATTTTCATCTATTTTCTTAAATAATTTCAAAAGTATGAATTTTAATATATATATATATATAAAATCCTTAAAACAAGCCCTTTCATTTGATATGTCACACGGTACAGTCAGCAAAACTTTTTTTTGTAAATTTTCTAATATGTCCCCCAAAAGTGACCTCCATATTCAAAATTAATTTATTTACGTAACGTCCGTGTTTGGGTCACAAAAAATAATTTGATCCTATGCGTTCCTTTTTTTCCTTTTAAGGTACGGAACCCTAAAAACCGGTTAAATTCGTGCCTGACCACGCACAGTGAAGGGTTCTGTTGTCGGGAATTACGGATGAATATTTACGCATGCAAAACACTCACTACCGATATTGATTTTATCGACAGCACACAATAAATGTATCATTGAAAGGGTCAAGTTTTACTAATCTCAATTTTATTGAGAATTTTCCACCGTTTACCTAAATACCTACTTAGTTTATACAAAGTAGGGACACATTTCTTGCAACTTTTTAGAAGCGCATATCTCACCAACTAGGTAGGTATTGACAAATCAAAAAAGTCTTCCTCTCTCAAAATCAAAAGTCATTTATTCAAACTAGGCTGAGAATCAGCACTTTTCGAACGTCAAAAATTACATGAGACAGTCCCCCAAAAACGCCCACTTTTCACCACTTCCTAGTGCTTTAGCTGGGAAGAAGAATTGGCGCAACAAAATCCCTGGCAGCACAGCTCTCTGTTCAGTTAGAAAACTTGATTCTATACAATAAAATAATTTGCATTACGCAACACTAAACATTAAATTAAATTAGTTACCATAAGTTAGCTAGCACACGGCACTATACAAAAAAGAAAAAGAAAAAATATAATCGTCGAAAACTATACTCAAGCAGAAATAACGTGAACAGAACGTAAAGTCAGGCCTCTGTAAAGCCAGGCCTCCTCTCTGTAAGAGGGACTTGGCCGTAATCCACCACGCGGGCCCAGTGCTGATTGGTAGATGTCACATGTCTTAAAATTTTTGGTTCTAGGACATGCCGGTTTCCTCACGATGTTTTCCATCACCGTTTTTGCAGCAGTAGTGATGAAATAATTTACACAAAGTAAAGTAAAGCGCCTGCCAGGGTTCGAACCTACAACTCATAAGTCGTGTCCGTTACCAATAGGACACCAGCACCACTGCACACATAGTGCCAATAGTCACGCGAGTAAAATGGCTGTGTGACATAGGACAGGACGAAATTGTAAGTGTTTTTGCAATTTGATTAAGTTAACCCAAAAAACTGGTGGTTATCCTCCTTTAACACAGATTTATTAGTAAGTTTGTAGTACAGGTTTGTACGGTAAAAAATTGGGAATATTGAGTAAGTAAAAATATTTTTTCAAACAAGCATAATGAACTAAAACCTACTAAATAAAACTTACGAAAACAAGAACTTATTTTCTTAAAAGCTTGAGACTTTACCTAGTACTTTTCAGATCATTAAAAGCTAGTTTAAAAAAAAATACGTACTTTTTACAGTAGATTTGTTTAAATATCTGTTCTATCACCTTCACTTGTAAGGTAGTTGTCAAGATAAATCTAAATAGCCGAAACAACACGGCAATCTTGTTTACAAATATTTTATTCAAATATTTTATTGAAACAAAAACAGATTTACAGAAAAAAATTGTGTTCGATAACAGCTTTATTAGTTTTAAAAACTGTGTTGCAGCCATTAGCGCCCACCGCCGAGGGGGCAAACGTCGGCGTTCCAATATTTATGATACTTAAAGCAACAAAATAAAAATAAAGTTTAGTTGAGTAATGACCGTGACCATCTTCAGGCATGGTCTGATGATGGACATCAGACCATGGATTTCATCTAGAATAGAATAGAATACTCTTTATTATGTACACCATAAAAGTTACAGATATAAATGTTCTAGGACCAGAGTCCTTGTCAAGACGTATCAAATAAGCCTAACTCGATGAGGTTTCGTCGTTTTATTACAGAGTTCCCATGGCCACCTTCCGGTTTCATCATCAGATCAGCTCCATGTCGTAATAATATTGCATTGTCATCCGATTTACATGTGCATGCAAAATTTCAGCTCTATCGGAAACCGGGAAGTTGGTCAAATTTGACTTGCAAGATTTCATTACAGACAGACACCAGGCAGGTGAAACTAAATAAGAGCTTGTACAAACGGCACGTAACTTGGCAAGGTTTTGGGGTAGTCGGGGTAAGTTCGCGCATAGTACACTTATGCAACAAAAAAATTGTCAGTTTTATTGTTTGTCCTTATTCTATGGTTATTGCCATAATTTATTTTAAACATGTCTGTTTAGAAGAAAGTTACAGAAAGGAGTTGTTTCGTGAAGTTTATTAGGTGTTATAAATAAAATATATAATCAAATATTTGTAGTTATTGGGGCCTTTCAAAAAACAATGTTAACAAGAATTAAAGGTCAACAAGCTTCATAAGTAGCTGCCGCAAAAATATACTCGTAAAATAAACATAATTTAAAATAGTAACAACAATTCGTAAAAAAACTTAACAAAAACAAAGGATATAATTTTAGTACACGCGTAATCGGGAGCGAACGGAACGCGGGTCGAGGAGCGGGAGGCGAGTGT
The DNA here is from genome assembly GCA_948098905.1 of Tiliacea aurago. Classification (NCBI taxonomy): domain Eukaryota; kingdom Metazoa; phylum Arthropoda; class Insecta; order Lepidoptera; family Noctuidae; genus Tiliacea; species Tiliacea aurago. The sequence goes on along the minus strand of OX402578.1, from coordinate 13,073,459 downwards.
CGACTGACGCACCAATCGCGTGCTCGGAATGGTGCTCCCTCATCCCCTATGTGCTGAGAAGGGATGAAAACGAATGTGACTTAAGAGAGCGATGAACGCTGAACGATGTTGAATTTTTGACAAATGGAGACCAAAAAACAAAGGATGTATTGTGATTGGGACATTATTATGAGGGCTGATATGATTGAAAAGACAGTTAATGATACCGTGATGTGATGAGGGTGAATTGTAACATAGGACAAGGGCATGCAGAAGAACGAAAGTATTAGTGTTAATTTTGACAAGGTCCGAGCGGTTCCATAAACGGCAGTTTCTTAACATATAAATCTAGCTGTAAGTGATTCTTTGAGCTAGGCTTCCAGGAATGTATGAATTCAGCTCGGAGCTGGTACTATCTAGATCTGACTGGCCTATGAAATATGAATAAAATTATGAAAGGTTACCGATACACATACCAGGACCTTGAATAGGTAGGCCTTCGTAACATAGAGTAGTGCTCTCGGAAAACGGTGGACGACACGGCGCCGAGGGGAGCGTCGTCACCGCGATATATGCCTAGATTTTTCTCTATGATCTAGGATAGCCAGGCACAAAAATAGAAAAGCCGAATACTGATTCATATTTAGCCGAAAAATTTGCCCTGAAAGCCTAACACGGTTTAGAAAAGAAGAAGAAAAGAGTGTTGTCGTGAGCCGACGCGGCGCACCGTACACGGTACCGGTCGACGTCGCGTCGTGCCGTTTCACGGTAGCGGCGCCGCACTGCGGTGATGTGTCCATGCCCTAAGGCTGTTAACGTAAATTACCAGGCAGGCCAGGCAGCAGTCTAGCACTAAGTTACTTTGAAAGAAGAGAATCAGGATTCTGGCATTTTCTCGCTTCGAAAGGATAGCGCAGGCGCCGGGTGGATTAATCTGATGTAAGAGATGACCATTTTTTTTTTGTGTGGGAAATTTTCAAATAACTTCTCCGGAGCGGGAGGGCGTGTCAGACTTTCGTATTCCTTCATTTGCCTGTGTGCCAGGGCCACGATATCCCTTTCGGACAAACTCGCAACCCATTGGCCGTACCGGACCCTGTCAGCTGGTGCTGACATCTCTTTGAGGTGCGCGTGGAACACATCGCGCCGTCGACCCGGTCCTGGTCCTTAAAGGACGGCGAGCTACCTATCACTCACCGTCCGCAACCCCGCGCCTATGGTGGCCGGGAATCGGCCTGTGACTCCCGACGCACGAGGCGTCTCCCGCGGTGACTAGGGGCGTGAGGGCGCGAATTTTGCCGTTCCCTCACGCGTTCCGCCTCCTCCTTCGCGAGCATGACTGTTTCGCAAAAGGCGGTGACTCCAAACCATGGCCTGCATCAGGGCCGGACACGAGAGATCGCCGCCGCCGTTCGCCTCCGCGAGGACACGGTGGTGCTCTGCCCAATCCGGGCAAAACTCCACCGTATGCGCCACCGTGTCCTCCGGGCGATGGACAGTGGTAACACCCGGGCGTTTCCTCCCGCTTTATCCTAAACAGGAATTTCCCGAAACAACAGTGTTCGCTGAGGACATGTGCAGGCGGAAGATGAGGACGCCGAGGCGCCTCTCTAGGCACTCTTCAAAGAGGGGACTTATCGCCACAATTCTGAGTGCCCTGCGCTGGGTTCGACAATTGCACTGTCCATGTCGCCATGAGATCCCGCCGGAGCTCCGTCCGCTGTGCCGTGATTTCTCGCGGCAGCGGAGTTACGCCCGACGACGGTTGGTGCGCCTCCTTGCGCCACTCCCAGATGTGCGTGAGGACTTTTGCCTTCAGATCCCATGGCAGTAGTCCGGCAAGGAGGCTCGCCGGAGACCATGCGGTATCCCCGGACCAGCCTGACGACCATGACCCTTTGGACGCGTTCAACCGACGAGCCCGTCGCAGCCTTAAAGTACGCGCCCACACCGGTGCTCCGTAAAGGGCCATGGACCCCACGACCCCCGCGTAGAGCCTCCGGCGGAGGTGTTTAGACCCCCGAGATTGGGCAAGAGCCGCTTCAAGGCAGCCCCGGCTCGCCCCAGTCAAACGTCGAAAATGCTCGACAAAGTTCCACCGGCTGACGAGGACGAGTTCCAGGTACTTCATCGTCGACTCGACGACGATTTTAACCCCTCCCTCCGTTATCTGGGAACCCGACAGTGGCGCGTTCCGAGGACCATAAAAACACATGGCCTCGGACTTGTGCAAAGCCACCTCGAGTCCCAATTGCCGGATCCCATCGACGATTGTCGCAACCCCACGTGTCGCTAGTTCGGCCGCCACCTGATGCGACCTTCTTTGCGCCAGGACCAGCGTGTCGTCAGCGTAGCAAACCACGCTGACTTGGCTAGGAAGGTCGGCGTGCAGCACCCAGTCGTACCCGATGTTCCACAGATGCGGCCCCAGGACTGATCCCTTTGGGACACCGCACGACATCTCTCGCCGATTCCACTCTCCTTGGTGACCGGGTCAGATGACGCCCCTGTCCGTCAAATACGCCTTGACCACGCGACAGAGGTAGATCGGCATCCGGAGTGCCTCCCTGATGCAACTCCAGGGCAGGGTATTGAAGGCATTGGCGATGTCAAGAGACACCGCCAAGACGACCCCACCCCGGGCCACATCATCCCCCGTCGTGAGAGCTCGAACGCGCATGATGACATCCACCATAGAGCGCCCTTTGCGGAAACCAAACTGGCTCTCCGCAAAATCCGGCCCCACCCGCACGAAATGCAAGAAAATGCGAGGTGCAATGAGTGCTCTTGCATAAGAAATAATAAAAAAAAAACCATTACAAATAAAAAAATCTAGAGAACGTAACATATCCGAGGCAAGGTTCTAATAATTTCCTACTTTTTCTTAATTCTTAATCTTTTCTTCATATCTTGACATAGTTATAAATCGACTCCCTATTCCTATTTCATTATAAATAGACAAAAGAAAAGCTAATTCATTCTATCCTACATTATTACAACATAAGCTTTTGTGCATAAGTCAACAAAGTTAGGTATCCGGAGTGGTGTGTAGGAGACTTTGTTGACTACTTCTGCATGAATGAACACACTAAAACCTAACATAGGTGGGGTGCAAAAAATTTCGAGCTGGCTTCGTGGAGCTGATGATGCACCCTCCTAAAAATAATCCTGCCGCGGCGGGCGAGAGTTGACGAGAGTTTCTTTGAATCCAGAGCGGAGCGAAGATTTCTAAAGTAGAATCCTAAGCGCAGCAAGGGATTCAAAGTACGTCGAGCTTAAAATAGTGCTATCTGTAATAATTATTTATTTGTCGTGATTGATTAGGGATTAAAGAGCTTTTAGTCCCTGATTACGAAGAATAAACTAGCTCTTTTTGAATAGATGTGATAAAAAAATATTTTTACACCGCCCGCTCGCTAATTTCAAATTATATGTCATGTCAACCTAACCTAAAGCAAGTTATTTAAACTCTTCTAAGTTCATAAAATCCTACTGAATGATTATTTCTGAAATAGTCATTCAGTAGGATTCTATGAGCCTTAACCGTCTTATTACAAAAAAATGCTTAAGTACTGTTTTATACCAAGACCACAAGGTCTAGGATTGTTACGGTATTCAAGTTAATATCAGGCTCAAAACGTGTTCTTATTACAAAACGAAGACTTTTCGAGGATCATTTATTACCAAAGAAGGTTCATGGTTCCACAGATAAGAAACAAAAATGGCATTCTTTCATTCGTTCATTCTGCATTTATTTGAAAAAACGTTTCGTTTCTCTAAATATTGATATTATAATAACACTTGAAATGCATAAATAATTGTTAATCAATACAAAAATATGTCATAAATCGTTCTTTGTTTAAGTTACAATATATTGAACAAGCACAACTTGTACTTTTGAAGTGCTTTTTATAATCAAGTTATCATATTTTTTAACACCTCTAGCGTGAAGTGGAGTGAATTACATAGGTACGGCGCGGCACTCGTAATTTGAGACGAATGTTTATGTTGCGTCCATAAATAATAATTCTTAGTATTAGGTACTGTTGATAATATGTGGTTTGTTCGTGAGTTGTGTCTGGTTAAACCGTTGAAGATAAACTTAGTAAAACCCTTAGACGACCCACTGACCAAAACATGGATTTTTAATTAATATTAGGTAAGCAATGCTTTGTATCATCTTATTTCGACTGCCTAACGCGAATGTTCATATTATTATAGGAAATATTACGTCGTACTACGTATGACGATGTCTGTAAGATCGCCGAGACGTCTCTAGCATAATTATCCAAATCTTCCAAATGCATCAAGTCGATTTGTAAATAAAAAGCCACACAATAACAATAAACGCTAACCTCAAATAAATTAGTACCGAAGGAAGTCCATAGAAAAACTAGGGGTCTCGGCGGACTATCTTTAGTACCATAGCTAGTTCATGAATTAGTGATAAACTTCATTTTATAATAACGTTTTATTTAGTCATGGCGGCAAACCTAGTAATTATCCTAGTACTAAATTAAGATCGTGTTTTGGAATAAGACGGAAAGAGTTGTAATGTTGATTCTAATGACTATAATTCTGTAAAGCTATATTTGTTATGGCCGCGAATCATATTTAGATCAACACACAACCTTTACGTTACTGTTACCGTTACTGACCTGCAAATTTCAAAAAACGTCAGAAAATTTTAATTCTCGGGCTACCTTAGCGCATCCCCCTTAAGCCTTAATAATTTCCGACTAGAGCGTATATATGCTCTAGTCGGAAATTATTAATATTGTAATGGATTTTATTATGACCCGCTGGTCGTTAATGTGATTTGAATTTGGAAACTCAACTGAGAAAATTGTATGGAAACTTATACCTAAAAAAAAACGTTTTTCTCTTAAGGTGAATCCGCAGGTGCAGCCCGCCGAAATTCAAATGTGTCAGGTTGTAAGTTGTAACTTGATTAAAATATGATTCGCGGCTATAGCAGATATGTATTTACAGAATTATAATAATCATTAGAATCAGTAACACATCTCCCTTAGTTATATTTGTTCCCTAATGTCTTGATTTCATGAAAAACTCATTCAATGGAACAAATCTAACATCATAATCGTCATTGCAACAGCAGCAGCCGATCGGTTGCTGTAGCGCGTACCGCCCCCCCCCATTAGAATTTTGGATTTGGGCGTCATATTTACGATATTATTTTTATTTTTCATGAAATTATTTGAGTTTATGTAAAATATGAAACTGCACATAACTAGGTATTTAACAGTTTCATAAAATACTAATGTTAATGGAACTGTTTATAATTACCTCGTAGTAGGTGCGAAAAGTAGAGTATTCTCCTCGGGAATAAAGACTTCTTCGTACTGCGTGAGCTTCTTAACTCTGCTTCCTCGCTGCGGTTGTCGGAAGCCCTAGATTCCTTTGTTGCGTTCGGGATTAAAAATAGCACCCGTGACATAGACACTGCTTTATCCCTTCAGTGAATAATCTAAAAAATACGGGTAAAAGAATTTCTACTAAAATAACATAATATATTTTATCCCCCATCCACACTACGAACGCAGGTTCTATAGGTACTTTTTATTTATGCTGAAGTTTTATAATGAAGTTTTTGTTTGTTTCAGGTCATCTATGTGTTCTGGATGTAGCCTCGCAATCGTCGGTATAGGCGAAGTATAACTTTAATTTGAAACCCCACATGATAGTATCGTATTGAATAGCAACCTCAAGTGATCAGGTGTCAGGCAGGCAGGTTGTGAGGGTTCTGTATGTACATTGTGATGTCAGTGTGGTAGTGGCGGTGTGGTGGGTGGTGGTGAGGTGACGGGGCGAGGTGGCGAGGTGGCGCGAATCGCAAGTGATGCCCATCGCGGTGATGCAGAGGCATGGTAGACGCGGCTGCGGAGCGCCGGGCCGCCGCCGCCGCCGCGCGCTGCGATGCTACCTCCAGCCTCACCAAGTGAGTATTTGCAATAAGTACTCGTGTTAATTTTTACTATTATTTTATATTACCAAATATTTAACTAGTGTTTGTCTCATTCTTCGTATTACAGTTAGAGCTTGTTAGTAGAACGGACCTACCCTCCCAAAATAAGCAGGCGATAATTAAAAAAAAAAAAGTTAACTGGGATTTTGTAAATTAAATACTTTAAAATTTAAATTAAAATTCCGCTGCATAAATACGGCTAGTATTTATGCAGCGGAATTTAAATTTAAATTTAATGCAATTGCAAAATGCAATTTAAAAAAAAAATAGCGCTTCATTAAACTGTAATAATCACACACGGCAAAATTCCCAATCATCGATATCGACATAATTTTATACACCATGTTCTAGTTACAGCTTTTGGTAAAATGACAACCACAGGTAAAATTGGTTGTGAATAAGATATTTTTAAGTTATAATAGGTAACCCATTTCTAAGGCCCTCGGAATGTACAGTGAAAACACAAATGCAGCTTTAATGATATCAGTCCTTCATTTAGACACAATTAGGTACCATATAAATTAAACGAGTTACGTCCGACGACCAACATCACAAAATATTCTTGGCAGTGAAATAAGAGTTTAATTGATTGATTGCTATTCAGTTCGGATGTCAAGCCATCATTATTGACCGTTGGCATCTCGCCGCTGACCCCGGTGTTCTGCGATCATTTTATTGAGCTCACATTATTGGCGATGCCTGTCAATAACTAGATCTTTACAGTATTTATATTCTCATAATTATAGTACGTTGCTAATTATGTTTACGCGTACTTGCACGTGATGCAGCAGTTGTATTTATGTTTCTTCTTGCATTTTCACTGCACTCACCTTACAAAAAATACATTTGGTGGCGGTGACATTGTACTTTGTATATTTATTTTTCGTGTTGGCACGGTTGAATCCTGCTTGCGTCGTAACTTCAGTGCAACAAATTGTTTGATTGGGTGTAAGCCGAGCTGGGCACGCAATACGAGTTGGTTGGTTAATGAGAGCACCGATACGTCTCGTCAAGTCGTCACGGCAGCGCGTTATCAGGGCCGTGGGCGACTATGTGTGCCATATTGACTACGTAGCGATTTGCAACTGTGTGCGTCCATAGTAGCGCTTCCAGGAAACGCGAGTAGGTTTCTCGGAACCGATTCACTGTCGCGCGCGTTTTCAGCAATGAATGGCTTAGCAAAACGTCTTCACAAACACATTTCACTTTTTTTTTATAATTATTAACACAGCGATTGCAGCGCTATCTTATCGTTCTGCATGGTCTCATTCTTAACTCGTTGATGTAAGTAGACCATTTCTGTTGTACCTACTTACCTATTTAATTATATTACCACACGTGATGCTGGCTACTTGCCATAAGGCATAGGTTCTCTGAAAGCATAGTTTTCTCCACAATATCACCTTGTCAAGAGATTGACAACCATGTGGAGCTCACAGGAGATTTAAGGTACAATTCTAAAGGTGGTACTGCAAACAGCAGCGGCAAACCAGGCCAATAGCAGTGACGGGCCGTGGCGACCCTACTGGATTCTATATTAACTCTATGAAAACGCTTCCGTAGATGGCGACATTACCGCCCGCTGCGGAAATGTTTCGAGCGCGAGAAAAATAAGCTGAAAACAAAAAAAGCAGAGCAGTGACGGGCCGTGGCGACCCTACTGGATTCTATATTAACTCTATGAAAACGCTTCCGTAGATGGCGACATTACCGCCCGCTGCGGAATTGTTTCGAGCGCGAGAAAAATAAGCTGAAAACAAAAAAAGCAGCTTGGATAATAAATAAATAAAAAAAGTATTACGTGTGCCCTGCAGTATCAATAGGTAAGTTTGTGCTTCTATCAATAGAACGATTACATATCGTGATATTCGACTTCATTCTATGTTTGCAGCTCTATGTACCTAACTATGAAGGACTCAAAAGTTATTCGACAATCGGCACAGTAGATTTTTTGATAAGCTAAAAATTCTCAAGTTCAGAAAACTATAAGAAAACACTTATTAAGGAACCAAAATGAGCATGTTAAGTTCTGAATTGTTTCCCATTTCTTTAACATAACTATGAAACACTGACATCATTATTATTCTATGACCAGTACATCCCGTAATGGTGAAGAATCATCGCAAGTGTAGCACTAGTCCTGAAATTTTCTTAATAATTTGGCAGCATGCAATGAAGTAAGTAATTATTCACTACGCTATTTTATTTCGGAACAGTCTTACGCTAACATTGTAATAGTTGTCACTAAAATCTCTTCGATTCCTTTCCTTCCAGACCCAATGGAAAAATAATTATTTAAACCCTGTTTAAACCATCTAAGCGAAAATTTTCATAATGTCGGGACAAGAAAACTCAATTTCATCCTTTAGTGAACGAGTGGAGGGTCGATAAACTTCAAAACTTTACAGACGTGAAGTTTCGCCAGCTAATAATTTAATTTGTCACTGTGTAAGAATGCAAAATGAAGAAGAAAGCAAATCAATATTTTACTAGTCACTACATGAAGTTTGAGTAAACTACTTCGAAAGAATTATGACATTTTCGTTATTTGTAATGCTTTTGTTCTAAGTTACCCATAACTTGGAAAAGATTTTCGAGTTGGATACTTTTACAAAAGGTTAATTAGCTATGTAAAAAGTATGAATTTGTGCTCACATTCAAGGAGACTTCATGGTTACAAAAAAAACTATTGTTTAGTGTTTACATGGTCAACTACATGTTTACATTAAATGGAAATTTAAATAAACGATTTATTCCGTTCTAATACCAACAACTAATACCACTGGTATTTGTTTCAACTCATACTTAACGGATACCTATGTGCAAACTAATACCAAAACAACTTCAAAGATAGAAGGTACAGTCAGTAAAAATGTTTTGTATGTAAGTATAAGACCTTTAATTGAAAACAAATCAGTTAAATCATCAAAATACATAAAAATATTAGAGAACAAATTTAATTTGATTAGGTTTGACTGAGTTGACTGTACCAAATTCTAGTTGTTAGTATTTGTTCGCATTGTTTAAGCAGTGGTATCCGTTCGGAATAGAAAATAAATATACGTTGAAAAAAATACTAGTGTATTAGTTGTTGGTATTAGACGGGAATAAATCAAATAAACTATCACCGAGTACAATAAGTATTTTAATGATCCGCTGACATAATCTGACCAAGATTACGTCTGGACTTAATAAAAAAATCGTGACCTCTGAGTTAGTTTCGGCCTTTCTTCTCAGAGTAGTCGGATAATAACGCCCCGACCTCATCTTGTTTTTAAATATGATTGACGTGTAAAATTGTTTGTACAAACCCACTTACAGAAATAAAATCATTAATCATTTAATCCTAATATATTTATACTGTACTTCTTACCAGTTCAGCTTTTGATCAAATGGTGAATTAAAAAAAAAAAAACACAAAACCTTAAACAATTTGGTACCTAACTCGAGATCGTTGATTTTTTTGCTAAATAACTATAGCCTTTTGAAAAAATTGGGGCGAATTTCCAGTCGTCCAATATACATAAAAAAGAAACCTTTTGAAAAAAACTTTTTACAAAAAAATAGTAACCGACTACCAAAACTAACACTACAAAATGAAAAATAACTTTAATTTCGGAAGTCGGTGTCTTTGGATCTGTATTTGAGTTTTTTACCACCGACTTCCGAAATTAAAGTTATTTTTCATTTTGTAGTGTTAGTTTTGGTAGTCGGTTACTATTTTTTTGTAAAAAGTTTTTTATTTTTCACTTTTTAGTGGCTCAGTTTTGATTTTATCTAAATTACAATGGCCTAATGTTAACTGCTCATCACCTTATATAAAATATTGCTTTTCCCGATGCTGGGAAGTTGATTGTTGAGGAGTTCTCCTGCTAAGAACCAGGAGAACTGCCACTCACCATATGCATAGTGACGAGCATAAATTGCTTAATCGCAACCCGTTAAATAGGTACTCATTATTTTATTGTTCCGGTGGCCATCTGTGGTCTCCTTCATCAGTTCCACTTCACCAAATGGTGCTTTCCGAGAGCAAATGCACGAGTTACTATAAAAAGTTCCCAAATCGCTATAAGTTTGCATATAAAATTTGAGGGTTTCCCTCGATTTCCATGGGATTCCCTCATCAGATTCTGATTTGGTGGCAATGGGACCACCTCGGGAGTATACCCTTTCAAAAAAAAAAGAATTTTCAAAATTGGTTCATAATTGACGGAGTAATCGCGTAACAAACATACAAAAAAAAAAACATACAGACGAATTGAGAACCTCCTCCTTTTTGGAAGTCGGTTAAAAATGGGGCGAATTTCCAGTCGTCCAATACATAAAAAAAGAACTTAGTAACCATCGACGCCAACAAACTAGTAAACTGGGACACTGAACCTTGTAACTGTGAAAGACATCATCTACATAGGCTTCAATATTTCCAACAACGGATCCTGCAAGATTGAAGAGTGTTGAACGATACGTATGTGTAGAAACGCTATTTTATAAACCAGCTTACCACCTGAAGGCTGCATCCTATAGGATAGAAATATACATATAAGATAGAAACGCACCAAAAAGCCGAAGTCTTTCTCCATCATCATCAGCTTACAGCAATTTATTGCTCTCCAATTGCACGCCATTCAGCTCGATTGTCGGCAACTCTCATCGAGCTGCTACCAGCCACCCTGCGACGATCGTCGCTCCTCCTAGCCTAAGAGCGTCCTACCTTATGTTTGCCGATTCGCGGTCTCCACACAAGAACATGTCTAGCGGTCATCGGTTCTACGGCGAATATGGCCGGCCCATTGCCTGCCACTCGAGCTTGCTAATTCTGTGTTATTTCGACAACTTTGGTACTCTGCAGGATACTTCCCGGTTCCTACCACCTCATTCCGGATTATTTTAGAGAGATTTCAAGCATAGCCCGTTCAATAGCTTGCTGAGCGACCTTGAATTTATGGATCAGCTGTACCGTGAGTTTCCACGTGTCGGCCCCGTATGTCAAACCAGGCAAGGCGCACTGATTGAAGACCTTAGTCTTTAGGCTCTGTGGAATTAGCCAATATTCTCCAATTATTCCCCTAAAACCTGGACGCTCAGAGAAAATGACCGCCGAGATACATAGATGCTTTCGTTCTTTGGTGCTAGACGAGAATAGGAGAGTGTTGCGTTTCTATATTGTGGACAGAACTAAGACGAATGGGTCATACCCACTGTGCTATCATCCAGTTGCCTTCAACGAGTCTGCTACATATTGTCGAGAAGTCAAAATTAATTATGAAACGTTGAAAAATGCATTTTTTCCAACAGTTTTTGTTCCTGCTATATGATAAGGTGCGCAATCCTTAAGCTACGGTTTCCTAGAAGAGCGGTGGCCGCCACATAATGTCCGCAATTTACGGGCGAATGACGTTCCTAAAACTTGATTTATGGAAGTAAGTTGGTGTGCTTTTCTAGAGAGCGTTTTTGACACCGTAAAGTCAAACCCTGCTGCACAAAGATTTAAATTGCTAGATTTGCCCTCACCGTACTAAGCCACGCGAAAAAGTGTCCATCATATACAAATGTACTCTGTGGTGTCCATACTGAGAAGAGTCGGCTTACAAATGATTAAATAGCATTCGCATGGCAATCAAGTCACTGCGTCATTGTGTGTCAGAGGTGTCAAAACGAAACAAAAACGCGACTATCTTTATATCGCGGTAGGGCGAATCAAATGATTTAAATCTTTGCTACCGTCATCATTTTCATGACAGCCGACTAGGAAACCGTAGCTTTAGTCCATGACACTATACTCTACCACTAGACTCTACTATACATTGTTGTGTAAAGTACGTAATGTCGCTGAAAAGTCGCTGGTATCTGGACTGTATTTTCCCTTCTCAATTTCTCATCCTTAACAACAATCATACTCATATTAACCAATTAAAAAGGCTGTGTAGAATAAAAATACGTTCCTCATCGTACCCCTCATAGTGTCATACACTGACTGTTGGATTGGGGTAAAAGGTCACACTAGCTTTTTTAAATAAATATCACATTAAACAAACGTGTGTCGAGGCTTCGAAAGGTGCAATAAATATTACTAGTAAGCATCACCATACCATATCGGACCGTAAACGTCCACATAATAATAATATAGTAAGCCTACCAATGACTTCTACAACGAACGAAAGAGAAAATTTCAGCATTGGGAGGCAGGCAATCACCAGGCTTTACTGACAGACAAATTAATGTTTAAAAGAGCTGTCATTTATAAAATTAACACAGCCAATAATCGCTTTGTACCTGAAACCTTTTTACCAGAGAATTTGAAAATAAGACATCGTGTGGGATATACACTATAAAATAAACAGCTCTTCGAAGACACCACACGAAGTTTTTTAAAGTTATAGTCTTATCTGCCTTTATCTCCAAAAGTACCGCTTAACTTAGCTACCTTACCGAAAATATTTCTTACTTATTTATTAATACGGTGTAGATTCAAAGAACATCTATAACAGGATTGCATTACGTCAGATCATGTAAATCTTGTTATCTGCGTCGCTGTATATACCTGCGCCTATTCCTGCGGTCAACAGGCGACCATCTGAACTTGCAAATGGATTGTCTTTGTTGGGTTGGCATGGCTGGTCGGTGCCGGTGCTGAATGCCGACCGCTTCGCTCGCTAATTCGGTCGGTGACGAGGCGAGGGGCCGCGGTCGGTAGCGGGGCGGGGACTATTTTCGTCTGGCGGCCACGTTTGGAAAAGGCGCGGTGACGTCACGATCCTCCATAGCGATGATGCCATCAGGCGCCCGCGACACGCACTGGTCGACTTGCCAAAATATAGCAGCATGCTCCCCGCAAAGTGCTGCGATCAACTTTATTTTGGTCATTGTCCGACAACGGATGTTGTGTTAGTGCCTCGGGCGATGCATCTGCGTTCTTTGATTGATGATTATTTACTTAAATAATGAAAAAATAAAAACGACGTAGGAAGAACTTAATGGGTGTTGTCAGTGTCAATTCAGATTGTATATTGATCATATTTTCTTTCTAAATAAATAATATGGATTTACACAAGCTTTGCTCATCATTAATTTAATTTTATGTCAGTATTATTTTCAGTCATTCATTAAATTCGTTGTTTAGCTAGTAGGTATGTTTACATTTCCAGAAATTAAACTACATAACTGCCAATTCTCAATACAATCAACATTTTAATAATTTAATTACTAGTTTTTGCGAAAAAAAAGCTTTTGTGATAGTCCCATCCGGCTAGGCTACCCTATTTGTAATCATAACATTTCTGGGACGTACTCGTACTATTCATCACACAAAATGTAGAAGTTGCCTACACATACATTCGGCATTATAATAATGAATGTAAATTATAAACGTATGGACTCAAATTTTGGCACAGAGATTAAGAATTATGACGGTAATGTGTAGTTCTGAAATGTTATTCTAAAAAAAGTCTTAAAATCTATGTTTGAAGGAAGCTAGCGGATGCCAATTTTCATTTTGATCAGACGTAGAAGCACAACAGTGATATTTCATTCACATTCGCATAAAACTGGTCAAAAAGTTCACAAAAAAAGAAACAATGTTTTCCTTTTTATGAGCTGTTGATATTCTTTGTAAAATTCAACGTGCAGTTCATGCGGCGTTGTTTGTTGCATAATCAATGTCAAATCGCACCGTAACCATGGCATTTACCAAGTTGTTCCCCGGCGTTTCACACAAGTTACAACGGTTCCCAGAATAGTACCCTGAGGAACACCAGATTGTATGTGATAATAATGTAGCGAACCTGCTACAGTGTCAAAAGAAAAAGATTTGTCACACAGACGATGTGGACAATATCATGAAGCCGACAGTTGGCCAGAACCCTGGACGAGACGGAAGAGGCTGAAAGAGGCCTACACGTCTCAAGAAAATGTTAATATAAATAAACTATCACTCAGTTGCAGAAACGATCTTTAAATTTTAAAGACTACATTAAACACTAATGTAGCATTAAATCATTGCACAAAACCATTTTTTATTTTATTTTAATGCTCCATTAAATTTAACTAATGAAATGTCAAACCTAATGAAACCGGCCATTTTAAACACTTTTACGTTGCACGTAACTTCATTAGCGCCCATTAGCAGGTGGTGAACTTTAAGTTTGACATTTCAGATTTTTTAATTTTAATGGGCCGAAAAGCATCCATTAAGAGCAACATTAGTGTTTTCTACGGTACTTGAATGCATTTCTGTAATTGAAAGATGTCTTTAACCAGTCTTTCGTCATTATCTGATTCTTATTTAGTAGATTTACCTCGCCGTCGAATCCCAGACCGAGTGAATTCATTTTTAAAACATGATGGAAAAGAGTTTCGTGTAAAGTATAGAATTTCCAAGGAGGCAGTTCTTCAAATTTGTAACCTATTTGATTAAGATTTAGAACCAGTGACGCAAAGAAATAAATCCATTAATGGCCTGACACAGCTTTTAATATGTTTGAGATTTTTCGCCACTGGATCTTTCCAGCAAGTAGGTATTGGGTGATTTAATAAACATAAATAAATCAACAGTTTGTCGGAAACAGGTTGGGTCGGGTTGTTTGTCAGTTTGTTTATACAAAAAGTATCCCGTGAGCTAGCAAAATTAAGCCACCTCTATATTAAAATGCCAGACCGGACGGAACTACGTAGAGTTACAGAAGGTTTTTATGAAATTGATGGATTTCCACGTGTGGCCGGAGCTCTAGACTGCACACATGTTAAAATTATTAGATTAAGGGGGATGCGCTAAAGTAGCCCGCAAAATTCAAATTTTATTACGTTTTTTGCAATTTGCAGGTCAGTAACACGTATGTTGATCTAATTATGATTCGCGGCCATAACCAATATGGCTTTACAGAATTATAATCATTAGAATATGAATCAGAAGTATAAAAATTGCAAAAAACGTTGGTAAATTTGAATTTCGCGGGCTACCTTAGCGCATCCCCCTTTAAACCAGATTATTTAAACTACATTAAACCACAGAGTACACTGAATACACATAAATCAACTACATTTACTTTATTTTATTCTAAAATTGTGGTGTACTTGTACGTACGGATAATAACAGAACGCAAATGTTCACTCTTTTCGTTCAATATGGTAATTTGTTCCTGGCAATATTGTTTAAAGTCTTCTTTAACTAAAGTGGCATTAAAAATGTCTAATGCTATCTAAAATTGGTTTGTGCAACTTCATTAAAGTAATGAATTCATTAGCGATAATGTTGCTTTATGTAATGAAGTGTTAATGGTGAGCTTTCTGCAACTGAGTGTATGTGAGACAAAATAATGTCGACTGGCATGTAGTTCATGATCATAATGCACACTTGCTGGGCATGGTAATATTTTAGTAAATAAGTAAAAGAAAAGACCTTTTCCTTAGAAACTATCAACAAAAAATTTCATTTTCTTCCAATATATTATGTGTATATATCCAGTATTAAGTAAAAGTTTAAAAACATCCAATTTATTTAACGAACACTAACAAATTTCCTGAAAGCAAAGAAGTAGAGCGCTGATATTTTTATTATTCTTTGACATTGGAGTTACTGCTACTCGCTTACAAAGTCATTATTTAAATAGTAATGTCCTTCTAATCTAATGTCGCAATAGTTTGCGTTGAGGTGTTGCAAGAAAAAAGTACATGAGAAAATATTTTATTATTTTTCACCGTTTGAGTTTCTTTTGTATGATTCTATCTTAATTTTGATGATTTTGGGGTTTGAAACGAGTATTCATAATCTAACGTGTTTTTT
Source organism: Tiliacea aurago (assembly GCA_948098905.1). Classification (NCBI taxonomy): domain Eukaryota; kingdom Metazoa; phylum Arthropoda; class Insecta; order Lepidoptera; family Noctuidae; genus Tiliacea; species Tiliacea aurago. The sequence goes on along the minus strand of OX402578.1, from coordinate 13,057,716 downwards.
TTTAAATTGAGAATTATGTATTCTATTCAATTTTGCCCTGATCGTTTTGAAAGTATTGTTGTTTCTTCATTAGCTTTGTCTTTATCATTTTTGTTTGTGTTTGTTTTCCATTAATACATTTTCACCGTGAAGGGACATACCGCATACGTACTTATCAACTACGTAATGAAATATAGCTAAAGTTAGTACTTAACGAATGTATTGTATAGAATCAGATAGAGGTGGACATGTACGCAGGTTGTTATCAGCTTCGGCCGCCGAGGCTACAATACAATGCTCGCATGGTAAGCATGCTTGTTTAGCGTCGCTGCCCGCTGGTACAATCAGTTGTAGCCACGATGGGGCCGCGGACGGCGCGGTACTCGGTGTTTGCGATGCTGTTGCGTCAGTGCGTCTCGTCACCGGTTTCGTGGTACCAGTCGTAGGGTCGGAGTGTTGCTATCGTTCGCCGGTCACCAGTACTGCGCGATCAACTCCGCCGCGTGGTACATGCGCGGACACATTACGCTCAAGTTTTAAAAATTTCGCTAATTGAACAAACATGCCAGTTTATTTGCAGTGACGTTGTGTAAAACTGATTTATGAACATAATATTACATTAGTGGAAAACGCCATAGCTATGTTTAGCTTATACGGGTGAATAAAACTAGAAACATACTTTTGTTATGTATGTCAGTAATGGATAGCATACTGTATACTTACTGATACTTGTATTCTGCTCGTTATCGAATTGTGGTGAGGGATGTGTAAGGCTTTTATGAGAATTGGGTGGTGCAAGTGCTTCTGACTCGTCACTATGTGCGTGGGTATAAACACAATACATAATTAAGACACTTACTTGTTCAAACGCTTAGTTTTGACTATTTAGTTACGCTGCCGTTAATTTGACCAAAATTTGGCAAGCCACCAAAGACTTAGGCAGCATAATGCTTCATTTTTTTACAGTTTATTTTGAGGTTCTAAATATTCCTAGATTTGTTTTTATTTATTATCATTTGTAAATTTAACTATGAACAATGACATTAAATAATGTTAGATATTTCATAATTTCAATAAGGAAGTAGCGTTGCGGTTAAATTATTTTACATTATATTGGTTAAACTAAGTTCTCGTAAATAACGTATCATATTAGAGAACTTATGGTACGTAACTTATGCAAGTTTACCCATTAAACAAACTACAAGCTGTTCAAAGAGGGAGACCTATTCAGCTATTATCGATAACTGATATTCAATATTGCAACAATATCATCAGGGGTAGATATTATACGTATCATATCTCTATTATATACATACGAGTATGTATGCCTACTTAAATTTAGTACACAAGTAGAGAGTGATAAGGTATATCTGGCATAAGTATGAATATTTATTACACACCTCAGTTAGCATGTTCATATACAAATGTAGTCTTGAATTATTTAAACAATTTGGAATATTTGTTCACTTACACAAATCTATACAGATACACTTAGTAGTGTTGAAATTCTTTGTTTGAGATCGCAAAAACTTCACAGCTTTCAAAATCAATCTTACGTCATTAACAAAGTTCTACTAGTTGTTACAATTTTAAACAATTTGGAGGCCATTTAAATCGTTGTAGAATGTGATATTATGAGCGAATGATCTAATTACGTTTTGTCATAGAATTCTCTTGGAGTTGAATGACCAACTCAATTCGCAAAATAAATGCAGCAGTACTATACCTACCTACTTTATCCGGTACAGTGAATACTTCATCAAGGCTCGTGCACACTGGCACGATACCGCAGGCGCGACGCGACGCTAGTAGCACAATTTCTGTCGCGCCGGCGATATCGCGCCAGTCTGCACGAGCTTTCAGGCAATATTTTTTCTAAATTATTTTGATAAGATTTGTTTCTCAATCTCTAGGCACTTAATTTAAGAAACCAGCCAAATGAAAGTGGTCTAAGTATCAATACAAATACCCGACTGATTTGTGAAAAATTATGAATAAGATAGTAAAGGTAATGCTGAAAAATTACCATTTTTGATTTTCTCTATAGAATAGAATAGGATCTACGATTTAATATGTTACAAACATATTTTGTTATTATTACTATTTATCACTTACCTATCTAATTAAAGCAATTTTACAGGATGCTACTTTTAGAGACCATGTACTAGTTTAGGCAAAATCAGGAAACAACTGCCCTAGAACAAAAAAAATCGAAGACATGTGACATCCACCAACCCGCACTGGGCGCGTGGTGGATTACGGCCCACTACCTCTCACACAGAGGAGGCCTATGTTCCAGCAGTGGGAACATTATAGCCTGATTATGCTTATGCAGAAAACAAACCACAACTTTTCGTCAAATAATACATACCTACCTACTGAATACTGTAATACTTATTACTTTAGGGAATCATAGAAAATTCTGGTTTTCTTTTCTTTTTTGAAACACACTTAAGTAATACCACTTTACTCAAAACGCGAGGGTCATATTTTAGAAAAAAACCGGTCAAGTGCTTGTCAGACCACGCACGATGAAGGGTTCCGTAGTTGGAATGAATTTATCCCAAAAACAAACTTAACACTGTAATTGAAAAACATCTTCTCCCATACATAGATTCAATATACGTCACGAAAAAGAAAAAAAAAGAAAGAAAACAGGAACACTAAAAGGAAAACTATCACAGCTGAATAGCTGTGATAGCTGTTTTCCTTTTAATTTCGTTATATACTGCTATGATTTTTCAGACATCTAAAAACCATTTAGCTGGCAGGGGAGGGGAGACACTTGACTCTAACAAAAAATTGCACTTTAAAGCTTAATATTACGCAAACGGATCCTTGAATGTAAAAATGTTTTTTACAAACCCGCAATATTTTTAGACGAGAAAAAAATATCATCTCTACTTTAAATGCAAGGGAGGTACCATAAAAAATACAAGATTTTTTTTACCACTTTGTCGGCGTGATTAATTATTTATGTACCCATGCCAAACTACAGCTTTCTAGTACTAAGAGAGTCTCTGAGCTAAGTCAGGGACAGACAGACAGACGGACGTGGTGAAACTATAAGGGAACCCTAAAATGGTCGTCTGCATGTGTACTATTTTGTAGGTACTTATAAATACATAATACATACATACATACATAAACTCCCGCCTTCTTCCCATGGGGGTAGGCAGAAACTATAGAACGCCACTTGCTACGCTCCTTACATACTCCTTTTGCTTCGCCTACGTTCATACATCTGGTATTACACGCACGCCGGTTGCGATTACTACGCACCTGACCTTTCTGAAGAACATCACCAATTTGGTCACTGTATGTCCTTCTAGGGCGTCCCCTCCCGGTGGCGGCGTTTCCAAAATATATAATATATCAATCAAATCTCTAATGGTAGAACCATTAGAGACCAATTTGCCCACTCTCCTTTCAAATTATTACGTAGATTAAAATAAAAGTTGTACAGAAAATCGTTTTCGACAGACGGACACTGAAGTGATTCCAAGTCAATTTTTCCAACACTGACACTGGAAAACTAAAAACAATGCATTTTCTTAGACTATCTGTGACTTCTGTGAGTAACTGAAAAATTAAATAATACTGTTAGTCCTTAATTATCCTTATTTTATCTAATGGATCATAAACTATATTGTCATATTCGTTTTCCTATTAAATGAATGACCTCATTTGTTAACTTTAATAGTTAGAATAGGCCACATAAACTCAATTCTGTGCTTTAGTTACCATTATAAAGAAAGAAAACGCGTTTTATTGTTTTCCTGAAGTAGGTGGGTGCACCTACTTCAGGAAAACAAAAAAACGCGTTAAATATAAGTATATTAATATTATAATAAAATTTTTGCTTCCCTCGGTACGATTTTGATTTGCAACAGCTGCCTGATTCCATGCTTCTTGTATTGATGACGAACATCGACACCGGCAACGATGACTTCATTGGTACCCTTTTTTTGTTACAAGTCGCTCATGTGTACGGGTTTATAATATTCAATTGAAACTTAGATAGTTTTTCTTTAGAAAAAACGAGCAATAGAAGTCATCGACTTGAGCTTGCAGTTTCTGAAACATAATTTCTCATGAAACTAGAGAAACTTTTGTAAACAGTCATCTACCCCCTTATTACAAAACAAGGTTTATCTTCAGACCCAGGTTTAAAACATGCCATTATTGAATTTCTAACTTTATTCCGACTATGGTAAAGTTCCTAAACACAAAACTGACACCTTAGTACCGAACTAAGTTTTCAGTTTTGTATAAAGAACGGTATTTCAATCACTGTGCACTGTTACGTTCTTATTACAAAATCTGGCTTCATGGTTTAAGCCATGTCAAAATGTAAATCTTATTTTGTAATAAGGCGGCTAGTGTTTCCAAAAGTTTATGTAGTTTGTTAAAAAAAATAATATAACGCCTATATTCTACTTCGAAAATTAGGATGTAGGTTACCTACAAGCCACAAATATCGATTTTTAATCACTCTTCATTATAAACAAATTAGGTACATTCGCCCAAATATTATGTCACCTTGAAATTATTTCAGATCCGATAGCATAATAAATTATGTGTAGCAGCTTGATGAATTCAGAATACGTAGAAGACGTTATTTAAAATGCGACACATTAAAGATAAGATAAATATTAATTTATGCATGATACCTATAATGCTACGAGTTATGATTTCAAATTGTTGCCCCTATGTTTGCCAACTAACTCCAATTTCCTGCTTGGTTCTTGCTCACTGGCAAATAAATAAATCAAACCACATCATTATACTGTATGACTAATAGAAATACCTCATATGGCTGCAAACAGAATCCGGAATACTTAGCATTCTATTTCGAGATACACATCGTATGAGATAGGCGCTTCGTATGAGATAGGCGCTCCGTGTGCCATGCGGAGGTCGTATACCTAAATCTGAACGCTTAGCTAATAAGCAGTCGGATTAGTTAGTTTTCCTTTGACATTTATTATAATAAAAGTTTAAGACCAAGATCTATAAATGAACACTGTGGGAGGTTTAAACTAGCCTCGATACGATACCGATACCGATACTCTTATAAATATGTCGGCGATACCGATACGCTTATTGAATTCAAAAACGAAAGTTAAATAAATAAAACACAAGTCAGTTTATTTTTTTTTAATTATTAGGTATAAAAAATATAGACCGGTTGAGATTAATTAATCGTTTTAGTAATTAAAATTAACATTGATTAGATTTTTGTTAAAATAACAAAGTATTCTTAAGTTTTGCGGAGAAAAGCAAATTCCCCAAACCTGTTTGAATAAGACCAGCGGTGGAAAATAGTCTCTCAGATGCGACAGAACTCATTTGGATACTAAATTACTTCGGCGAAATTTGAAAAGTATCCTTGAATCGGCCATAAAAACATCGCCGATGCCGATATAAGTATCGGCAAACCCGAAGTATCGCTGATATATCGGTATCGGATGCATCCCTAGTAAACATACGCAACCTGCGGGCTAATCGCGTAACACGTAATCGGTTTCAGTTTGACAGTTCAACAACATTCATTTCGTTACTTACGTTGTTGAGCAGACAAATTTTGGTAACATAAGAAGCAATGGATTAGCAATAAACTTCAAAATCATTCCAATTGTGATTCAAACTGTGTTACGCAATTAGGGTGCTGGTTGATATGGGATGAACCTTGGTCAACAAAAGATCCCTCTTGTGTGTTTAAACTAAAACGTCTTATTACTTATTAATTAATTTTTATGTAGCTAAAGCTGGTAACGATGATGTAAGAGACCCTAAATATATTAAGGCTAAAAACAATTGGAAAACACTTGAAGGTTTCGCTAGGGTATGCGTGAAGCGGATGCGGCAACTTGGAAAGTCTGATAGGGTTCATTTTGAATACCTACTTAGGCTTTGTTTTTTACCCCTCTCAATTAAAATTTTTATACGCCATCTAATAAATATTTGAACTTTTATACTCCGGCTACTAAAACCAATAACAAAACATACCAGGAGCTTCAGGTTTAATGTTTTCAAAAAATCCTCACAAAAAGTTCACCCTAAATTGTGTGTAAGAGAAATGTCCACTTCCAAGCAGCTTTTCTGGATGCATATACATACGTAAATACTGGTATTCAGCTGTATTCGGTCAGGCTGGAAGCCGACCCCAATATAACTGGGAAAAGGCAGACAGAATGATGATACTGTACCCTGGACTGACTTTTCGTCCGCTTGTTAGTTGACGTTATTGTGCTAAGATTGCGAGGATGTTCTGAAGTCGTTCTTTAGATGAGAACACAATCGATATGCCACAAAAGTCTGACCTCGGACCTCTATTGTTAGCGATAAATGGGCAATACTTAGCTTCTTCGCAACAACTCGGCACAATCGTTCTCAAATTACCGGCCACATCCGCGTGCACACCACGAGATGCCGTTAAACCTGTTTAAGCTATTATACCAATTGTTAACACCTAACGGTTTGGAAATAGTTTTATTTTTCTCCGTGTCATACATCTGAAATGCGGTGTGTTTGACTGAAGCGAACATGCTCGACCTGTCGATTAATTACGTACAGCTACAGCTATCTCCAGGAGTTCAAATATAAAGTGAGTATCTTTTTGACTGTATCAAATAGCTGTGCGCATCTCGCCGGTCGATTAACATCGTGTCATGAATTCAACGGCTTGTACGCACTACAGAACACACCACCCACGTACGGCGGCGGGCTCCGCGCCGCATCCGTCCCGCCGTGATTGATAAACCAATTTGACATCATTGCCGTGGGAAATGTGGAGATGCACAGTGCTTTACGTTTCATCTACAAAGCCATACAACACTACAATTTAACATAAAACATTATTGTGGAGTTGCGATCAATGGATCCACTGAGGCTAATAGGATCATACGAGTAGTAGTAATCGTATCACCTCTAATAGTATACTATTAATTCTAGTAGAATACTGAATAGAGAACAGATGCATATAATGCAGTTATTGTGTTTGCAATTTCTTCAGAGTATTTAGGAAGTCATTAAAATGATTTCCTAGTCTGAGACATATTTCTGCCCAAATTCAACGCACAATTTGGGCAGAAATATACAATTTTCTATACTCTTTCCTCGAAAATATATTTTATACACCTGTTTCGAATTGGCATCATATTTCTAACTTGTGCCGCAGGCCAACAGCAGGTGTATGAAGTTTGATATTGTTGCGGTCTGGATACATTTGTGGTGTAATTTTCGTGCGTTTTTTCGCTGGCCTCTGCTAAAGTTTAGATTTTATAATCTGATCTCAAAATCACATTTTTATAGTCATTTCAATTCAGTATGCTTGCTGACTGGTATCGGGGAATTATATTTCGGCTGCCGAAAGAATGCGTTCCTAACTCATGTGGGTTGGACACGATTAGGAACGAATAAAGTTTAAATTCGTAAAACACGTTTCCTTTTGTACTCAGCTGACATGTGTCACGCATTCTCTCATCGGCCGTAGAATAATTGAAATGTGTTTCGTATTTACCTTCTGAAATAAAAGGTTACATTTTCATAATTTTTCCTAGTTAGTCTTCTAACACAATCGCCGATGCTTATTAACTGGTTAATAAAGGTAACAATTATTAATGAATGCTAATTGTTATGAAATTAGATAATCAGCGGTTGTCGTGGGCGATACTAGCCTTGATCTCTGCTGGACAGCAATAATAATTGGTTTTATGGTTAATTTCTTGAAGAAATAGGTTAGTCATTGTTCGACGGTTTATTTAGTTTATCATATTTTCTGTTGTAAAGTAAGTACTTAGTTGTCATAGCTCTGCAAAATAATGTGCTTACCAATTATTTCAAAGATATTTGATTTCACGAGCAGTTTAGCCGGACCAAGGTCCGTGACAAATCTGAAATTAGGTAATTAGTAACCCTATAAAATAATCTATGGTATTGATCATAGACTAAGATGAGAATTAGTTCAATTTGTAGATGAAAATACATAATATATTGTGCGTATACGGCTATTGATTTTCAATAAGTGTAAAGGAGGTATGGAGGGGAGGTGCGGGCACGCAGGCGGTACCCAGTGGGAGGCAGTCGACGGTGATGTAAGATCGGCTGGCTCCGGCGGTGATGTCAGCGCGCCCACGACCGCGCCCCCCTCCACCCTCCGTCGAACCTGCGGTTCCACCGCAAAGCCTTCCGCAAGATCGTGATCCATTCATGTCATTAAAACATAAAAATCTAAATACTGAAATAGTGAGCTAGTCGTAGTAGATGTAAAAAGTCTTAAAAATGACGTTCACGACGTTCTTGTACGAAGCCGACGCCGCAATGCAGTCGAGCATGCATCTCGCCAAGTAGACCGCAACGCCACTAATTTTGCTAGCGAACTAATTCGTTTTACCGTTCGCTAGTAGTGACTTGTGGGTGGTTAGGTACATACATACAAAATATCATATTTAGTCATCAAATTATACTTAATTGCAATACCTTTTAGCTTTTATAGATTAAGGTCAAGTTATACAAGATAATGAACTAAGATGACGTAGTCCTTCGGTGACTTGCAAAACTGAATCCTAACTCACATTATTTTAATTTTAAATGAGAGCAGGATCTCAATGTGCGTGTGAGAATGTTAACCCTGATCGTGATCGGTTTATCAATAATTGAGAATGTTATTCAAGTTTTTGATGCTAAAATATAATTAAGGACTTTTCAATATTATTCTTTAGCCTGTGAACAAAAAAAAAAAAACTTTGAAGAATGGCACTTGCACCACCAATTTTTAGTTATTCGTTAGGAACTTACCTAACACCCGTAATTAATAATTAATACTGATTCAATTTTTGACATCAAGTCTAGACTAGATGTCAAAAATGTCAATCTAGAATAATCTAGATTGACATTTTTTCATATATTTTTTGGAAGAAGCTTACCAACCAATCCATGGATTGAATTTACCATCTTTAATCTTTGAGATGGCGTAAGAAGACTAAAGAATGACAGAAAATGACACGCGGATAGGAGATCGTTCGAACGTTATGCGAGCAATCTTTAGTGTCTCAATCTAGATTGAGATCGAGATACATTATAAATTTCGGGCCTAAGCCATTATCTTCCCATTCATTTTTGGATGGCTATAGTGTATCTAATAGTCAAAAGTACCTAAGTATCTGAAACTACGTCAATTTAACAGTTTTTATTTTGTCGGTCGCCTGCTATGAATTCATGATGACTGTCGTGTCTAAGTCCCGTATAAAGGCTCGTACAGACTGGTACGATATCGCGGGCGCGACGGGACATTAGTAGCATAATTTCTTTGTCGATGCCTGTCGCGCCCGCGATATCGCATCAGTCACTCAACACTCAAGAACTAGTTTCAACCAATCAAATGTCTTGAATCTAGTTTTACCTTTTTAAGTAATGCTTGAGTATTGAGTGACGTTCTGTAATAGGGCCTAAGACTGCAAGTGGCCAAATATCAACTTAATTACAATATGACTGAAGTTGATAGAATTCATTATGTATATTTGACGTTTTGTTTGTAACATAGATGCCCCTGCAAAGATATAATGGTTATCCGTAAAATATTATGGTAAGATATACAATTGCATTGGGTATGTAAAGTAAAAATTAACCTATGCCGATTCCAAAACCATTTCGAGATTTTAAGCTTCTAAGACTTATTTTTCTATTAATAGGTCTTAAAATTATAAGATCGTATTTATTTTCACAAAAATACTTAAAATCACTTGACTTTTATTTGACCTCTAAATGCCGTCACAAAGCAGCCTGAATTGGAAACTTTCAGTGTGTAATTAAGTTGTTCTTTATGTGTCAAGTGTCATGTCAACGTCAAATTTACATGAAGCACTTAATACTATTCTCTTCAGTTATATATATACGTAAATAGTGTAGTTTTTCACCAGCGGCGGACAGTACAAGTCGAATCACATCGATGTATCCCCTCAGGCAAACTTAACTTACGTTCAAATGATCTTCACAATAAAACAGACGCCGCCCTGACTTGTACTCAACATTTACTTCCTCGCACCATTTCCTTTTTAAGGTTTCTTTTACTAACAAATAGTAACAATCAATTTGTGTCGGCTATTTGTTGTGGTGTTTCTTATACTTGACGGTATGAAGCACTTAGCAGAAGTAGTCTTTGAATCCATTCATTTTATTAAGCCATATCTTTAAACTAAAGTACGGAAATCGCTAAAGTATGAAATGTAAACAAATTAATTGTCAAATTTGACAGTTTGACTTTACTGAATTTTGGTTTTAAATAAGTGTTAAACGTGGCAAAGATCCTAAGCTATTCAGTTCTACTAGTGACGTCAGTACCAACAATACTTTAAAAAAATATATAAAAACAACTACAGCTTGTAAAAACAAAAAGATGAAATTATGTGTTTCAAATACTCTTATCATTAAAATAAAAATATAAAAAACATACCTGAAAAATACTTTACATACCTAATTGCATGGGGGCCCTTGAGATAGTAACAGAATCCTCAAATTCAGGCGACTTGATATAAGACCGAACTAGCTTCACCATAGTAATTCGATGTCTCTTTGTCTAGAAGGTTGAATACAATGAAAAGGACGGCGTTAACCCAGAAAGGATTGAGACGGAAGTATAAAGTGTAGACAAAATAGACTAACATGGATTTAAAAAGGTGATACTAACAGTGATGAAGTGGTTATTTACCACCATGGATTCAAACATACATTTAGTGCAGTGAAAGTAATGTGGTTGAGGAGATGAAGATGGAGGGCGGTGTACTAAGTGTTTCAAGTAACAACAGCAGATTTCGATCCCATCTAAAGAATGCAGCTAGTGCGTTATGTGCCAGGACATTACCAAAACAGAGGCGTGGCGAGCCAGCCGCGATCAGCAGTGCTCGCCACCACACCTACCCGCGAGCAACGCCGCCTAAACGGGCTGCTATCTCGTGTCGGATGGAGCCGCTTGCATGCGCACCACCTCTGCATGCTACTACTTTCGATCCGCCCCAACCCATTAAATGTGAAGTCATCGAGGACCAGACAACGATTAAACCTAACGGTTTAATCAAATGGAAGGGAACATTAGCCAGGTAAGAAAAATTACGGGAATTTAATTACTAGGTTAATATGTCAAACATCTGGGCAAATAAAACAATGGGCAACTTGTTAGCGATGCTACAACATTGACTTCCTTAATTAATAGTTCAATCAAGGCCATAAATATTGTTATAAATGTGTGTAGTTATTATTGGTACAGGCAACAAACAGCACATCAGGTTATACCAAACTATCAAATTTCTCCAAATGATTTTAAACCTTAAGATGTTGATAGTTGATAGTTAGGTGATAGTTATTTGTTCCCCAAAGTCATAATTTCATGAAAAAATCAATCAATGGAACAAGTCTAACTTTGAGATATGTATTAATGATTCTAATGGATAAAGTGTAAATACATATCTAGTTATAGTCGCGAATCACATTTTGATCAAGATACACACTGACCTGCAAATAGCAAAAAACGTAAGAAAATTAGAATTTAGCGGGCTACAGCTGCGGATTCTCCTTAAGGGCCCGGCGTAGCATGCGTAGTTCATACAAACGTAATACCAAAATAATTTGTAAATAAAACATATTCATAAGGTAGTGTGCATTTATTTCGATTGGATTACAGAATATCTACGTTCCCAAATATATATTTTGAAAGGACAATGATATAAAGACGGGATATGAGGAATTTAAAACTTCTATAGAAAACTTATTTTTCCCATAACTTGTATAAATCAGTGTCCATTCAAAACATATATTTGGGAACCTAGATATTCTGTATTCCAATCGAAATAAAGACACACAGAATATGTTTCATTTACAAATTATTTTGGTATTACGTTTGTATGAACTACGCATCCATCCCCGGCCTCAAGTTCAAAATCGTATGAGAAAATTTTACAATTTGTGGTAATTTGATGTGCAGGCGACTACAATCAAATCTTTGAATTAACTTTTGGCAATCCGGAGTTATATTGTAAGTAGTAACATATGTTCACAACAGGCGCGCGTCTTGTGGTTAGGTCAACAACATCAGCAATGCATGACATCATGGTGAGTTGTTTACCCAGGTCGCGGGGTGGAGGTGATGTTGTTAATTACGATGCTACGCCAATTGTTGATTTTGACTCGGATTATATTTATTTTTCAGATGTTTTTGTGGAGTGATGGATGTCCTCATCTCCTCGCAATGATATTTTGAATTCACACACCTTGCGCAGTGACAATTATGTCGACATTATTAAAATTTGCAAAGAATAATGTGTTCATTATTCATCGTCAGTCAATTAAGTTGAATCATACTTCTTCACTTAATCACAGATAAGTATTTACATACTTATCTGTGATTCTCTAAATAGTCAAATTGTTGTTCATCTAAGTATTAAAAATCTCATTATCATTTCTAGTTTGAAAGTTTTTGGTGCAGTTTACGTATTCTTAATGGAAATATAAACATTATAGAAATTAAACATGATATCATCGCCATTTGTCATGTTTTGCTTTATAATATGTATTAATTTTAATATATAATTTTCATTAATTTTATGACCGCGCCTGGTGATGAAGAAAAGGTTTTTAATAAATGGCTAGTTCAATTAAATCTTATTCAATAATAGAACTTATTATAGAATGAACTCCTTGGATATGATCAATACATAACTCTGTTTTCTACAATATCTACATACTGTGTATTCTGTGTAAGCGCGAAGACTTACTATGAAGTTTGTAAAGTGACCAGTATTACCTGTGACATTTTCTACAAGTGATCCATTTCGAAGCACATAGGTGAATTTTATACAATGAGTGGACACGGGATACGTGGACGTGAACTCAGGTCACCAACTTTGAATGACGTCAGATCCAAAAGCTTTCTTAGTCATGGCCATTTTGCTTCCAGCAGTCGCATACTGTAGACAGTAGACAATATGTGAGTGTGACGTCACGTACTGAGTACAGTTAATAAATGCACAAATATTTTAATAATGTTAATTTATGACCACAGTTTAAATGACATAGACTTTTATGATTGAAATTTAACATTGGAATTGCAAAGCTATTTACTCAGTCATTGTTATTGTAGACATACATTTACATAGTAATTATGTGAGAAGTTGCTCAATTATAACATACTGGTTTCTATTACGATATTTTAATTGCTTGATTTGTAATTCAAAAGTATCTGTGTACCCGTGTTATTTCTTATAAATATAATCTATTCCTATATACTAAAACTAATTGAGCATTTTTTTTAAAGATAATGCTAAACTTGGCTTTTCCTAAAATGGCATTATCTATGCGCAGCAAAAATATAAACTATTTTAATATAATATCTAATTTGGCATACATGATCTCACACTTCGTAGCTGAACAAAACAACAAGCAGTCGTTAACTCCGTTATCCGTCCGGAAATGGGGCATGACCATTTTTTTTTTTTGTAGGAACGACTGCTCTAAATGTGGTAAATAACTTATAAAAGTCGTTTTCATCGACCTTGTTCTGTAAAACCATCTCTTAATCGCTATTTGATGTCGACTGCCAAATCGAACATACATAATCGAACACGAATGGAGTAAATGCAGTCGTGTATTTATAAGCGTGCCCGTGCGAGTGAGACCGAACAGCACGTCTCATTCGCACACAATGATGTCATGGTATATTTTTGTAAGCACTCAACTCTGTCGCACGCGCTTTTCGTTTGTAGTTTTACTATCGGTATCGGTATTGTTGAATGTCATTATACCATTCCATTTTGAGCTGTAGAAAAAATTAAATAAGGATAAAACTTGCGGCAATTGGGAGCCACGGCTTCACTGGAAACTGGAAAGTGTTTATTTAACCCATGTTGGCCGACGTTGAGCTAGGTTGCACAAATAAAATGGTTACGGAAGCTTAGCTTGAATTCTAGATATTCTTTGACATCAATTGAAACAAAAAGGGCAACTTCTAAAACTTATTATAATATTGTACCCGAGCGCTTTAAGCGATTTGCTGGGTACACTGTAAACCGTCCGCGCACGAAATCCTAGTGCAGTTAAATTTTTATGTCCGATGGCAGCGCGGTCAGTGACCTCTTCGACTTGGGTGAAGGTACAATATTTTAAGTGCCCTATCTTCAACATCTGATAACACATCCAATTTCATATGGTGTACATAGTAAAGAGTATTGTATTATATTCTATTCTGATTATGTAGGTATCATCTCTTCCCTTTGCATTGGGTGTTAGTTCAGTGAAGGCTTTCATACCTCGTAAACCCACCGGGTGCGATACGTTTTCTTACCGACTTATAGTACACTCGCTATGGAAGCAGAGTCGTGATACTTAAAATAGTGATTTTAATCAGTTGGCCAAAATCTCATACACTGAGTTGTCTTTTAAAAAAAAAGCCGTAAATTTTTTTTCCTAGTCAGATTACATTTTCAAAATGATTATGTATCGAACTAATACACTCCGCTCGGCGTGCGACAACTACGCCGTGTCTGCACAGCATGTACGCTGTGTCTACGCAGCGTCTAGACAGCGTCTACACAACGTCTCCCCAGCGTCTAAGCGACGACATTTGACAATCACACAGTTCGAAGACACGAAACAATTTCTGATTATTTAAAAACCTTGGATGATAAATTCTAACAACAACACGTGCGTACTGCCTTAAAGGTACTTGTTTGAACAATGGCCTTCTACTGAAAACTGTCCGACCTTTAACTATTTGATGACTCGATGAGATAGTATCGTATACTCTCGTTAAAATAGAATGAAATAACAATGATGTAAGTATGACATACCCCAGAGCAGTTGCGTAGCTAGGGGGGACGTCAGGGGCGGTCCGCACCGGGTGCCACCTGATTGGCGGTGACACCCGACCGTGATTTTTTTTATTAAACATTTTATCACGTTTTCAAACGATAAACCACTTAGGCTTGAAGCCATTTTAACCAAGTTATCCAAACAAAATAATTTAAATAAAGCAAAAAACCCGGCCAAGTGCGAGTCGGACTCGCGCACGAAGGGTTCCGTACCATTATCTACAAAAATTAAAAAAAAAACACGTTTGTTGTATGGGAGCCCCCTTAAATAATTATTTTATTCTGTTTTTTAGTATTTGTTGTTATAGCGGCAACAGAAATACATCATCTCTGAAAATTTCAACTGTCTAACTATCACGGTTCATGAGATACAGCCTGGTGACAGACGGACAGACAGACGGCGGAGTCTTAATAATAGGGTTCCCGTTTTACCCTTTGGGTACGGAACCCTAAAAAGGGAAGGAAAAAATCACGGCTGTAATATGTATTAACAAAGTTAAGGCTTCTACATACCAGCGCGACTTGTCGCGCGACGCGACACGGCACAAAGGCCCCGCGTGTCGCGGGACGAGCGGTGCCTTTGTGTCGCGTCGCGTCGCGCGACAAGTCGCCCCGGTATGTAGAAGCCTTAAAAGTAAAACGAGTAAGTACTTAATAGTCGACCAATTTCTGCAGTTAGAATGTATGGGAGAACATGTTTTCATCCCAACTACGGAACCCTTCATTGTGCGTGGTTCGACACGCACTTATCTGGTTTTTATTCTTGGGTTTTTCAATTCAATTATCCGTACCGGGTGTCACCCATGGTAGCTACGCCACTGCCCCAGAGAATCGAGTCACAGTGGCAGCGCCTTATAATGATAGGTAGATAATCATAGTTAAATATAGGTACCTTCAAATTAACCCCAAGTTTTCGGCGACTCACCGCTCGTCGCGCGACACTCGGGGCTTTCTGTCACGTCGCGTGTCGCACCGGTCTGTAGAAGCCTTTACGTCTATTTCTCTCCTAAATTGAATGATTGAGGGTTATTCATGCAACTAACCGTTTCGTTTGAAGGGACTGACAATGAAATGTCATTATGACTAATGTAATGGTCAACATTACATTCAATAACTGAGTATCTGCCTATCGCTTATTAGATTACTCATTTCATCGTGAGGTCTAGAAAGCTCTTTATGTGTTGCATTCCAATCGGGTTATTTATTTTCGTATGAAAAAATCCTCAGGATGTAACTAACTTTGAAAATTACAACTATGTTTTAATTAACTGAATGGAAGAATCCCTATGGAAAGAATCGAAATGACGAAAACGAAACGAATTTAGGAACCCTAATAAAACGGAATTGCACGCGCCACGTAATACATAGTTCGTAGCAACTACTAAAACCCAGGCTAGCAATGCAAATAATTACTCTTTTGAAATGATGTTTACTTGTAAGCGCAAATGCAATAATATCCTTATTGTAAATAAATAAATGTTGTGAAAATGTCCTAATAATTATTCAACTGTATTTTAAAATACTACATAGGTACAGTCAGCCAGCACATCAGGTTATACCAAACTGTCAGATTTCTCCAAATGATTGTAAACCTTAAACTGTTGATGGTTAAGTTCAAAATTGAATGAGACAATTTTACAGTTTGTGGTAACTTGATGTGCTGGCGACTGTACTTACCTACATACATAATATGTATAGTTGCTGAAATACCAAAGTACTTTAGTTTCGTTTTAGAAAAAGGAAAAATAGCCTTTTATTTATCAAACTGTTATCGCTAGGGTCATTATCGAGAAGTCGACTGGGTGCGAAACGCGCTAACGGTACTGCGGAAAGATTATTAATTTAGTACATAAATACGTACAATTTGATAAAGATGAACTCAGTAGACGCACTCAGGCACCGCCCGGAGGGCGTATCTTTTAGTATCCGGCCCCAGTGAAATATACTGAAACAATGCAGTTGTTATTTACAAGTGCATTTTTTATTTTATTCTATGTTAATTTTAAAGTGATTTTAACTTGTCCCAATTCATGTAAATATGGATTTTCATTTGAATATTCGTAAGTTGAAAATGTAGTATTAGTGCTTAGGTATTGTAAGTAACCGTATCATCTGTAAAATATATTTTAATAATAAGCGTTCAGTACATATAATAAGACAGTGTAAATAATATTCTCGTATACAGGGTCAAATTAAATTAGCTAGATAAACTCTGCAGATTAGATGAGTTTCGATATCTACACACGATAAAATAATTAAAACAAAGATGTGGTGTTTTTTTTTTTTGTGGGGTCAATGATTGCTGGTGTATGAGATGAGAAAATCTGTTTTATTTTGTTTCATCGTGTTTAGATCAAGGACCATTTTGGTTACCCATTGAAAGGGTTTTCGATAGGGTTTTTCTAAGCGGTTAATCAAAAACCCATACGATAAGGGTAACCTTTTTGAACGGCTTAATTTATAACCCATTCACATTTGGTAACCCAGGTTTTGATTGGGTTTTTCTAAGTAGTTAATCAAAAACCCATACGGTGTGGCTAAAAGCCAAGCTAAAATGAACTCTTTAGTACATGCAATAAACATCGTAGATGTCTTTTTTTTACTAATAAATTAAAAAATTAAATTCAAATATCGAACAAGGAACTAACTTTGTGAGAGACTGGAGCCTGTGGTAGGTTTATATAAAAACCTGTATTACCCTGTGTTATTAACCTGTGTTATATCTCGAAAACGGTGCCTCCTAGGCAAAAAATAACAAGAATTTAACCCCCCTGTGTGACACCACCCGTGCAAGCACCATGCCAACATGAAATTAAAGTATAAAAAAAAACAACATTAATCTATGGACTAACAATTTTTTTAATTTTTCGCTGAACCCATTGAAAGGGTTTTTGATAGGGTTTTTTTAAGCGGTTAATCAAAAACCCATACGAAAGGGTTTTTACTGGGTTCCAAGCAAAAACCCTTTCTAAGAGATACTTCATGATAAAGGTAACCTTTTATACGGCTTAACTCTTATCCGGGGTTGTGCGGTCCCTGGTTTAGATATTGATATTCGATACCCATAACATTTGAGAAGCTTAAACAAAAAAAAAAAAGAAGCGAATATGTGTTGTGTGCTTATAAGTGACTACACTAAAATTCACTAAAAGCGGTCGATGACCTGACAAAAAATATTTTTTTGTTTTTTGCTTTATCATGTTTACATTATCGATACTCATCACATGTGCAGAGTTTCGCTATCTATTTAATTTCACTCTGTATAGCTCTCGCCTATACGAGAGGAGACGAAGAAGCCAAGTTTAACAAACGAAAGCTAGACCTTAGCCTTAGCTTTAGCTTGAGAAGGTATTAAACATAACATAACATTACGCCTGTAATCCCCGAAGGGTTCGGCAGAGGTGTACCTATAGTACACCCACATTTCGCCAGTTCTGTTTAAGTCCCATGTATTAGGGGGCGAGCCTATTGCCATCAACCGGGCACTAATCCAGACTCCGGGCTGCTACTGAGAAATTCCTAATGGAACATCCCAATGACACTGGGAATCGAACCCAGGACCTCATGCTCAGCAATAGCGCTTGCGACCACTAGACCAAGGAGGCAGTCAGAAAGCATTAAGGTCGACTAACCGACTTTTAATGATTGTATACTGAAGATCACGTCTAAACGAGTAGTGTTAATGATTTGAAAAAAATATATGTTAAGTTGAGCATTTTTTCTATAATTTAATATGTGAATATTTTAGATTGTTTATATTACATGGTGAAATTAATCTGTAAAGTTATGTCTCACGCAGATAAAAAACTGAGAATGGCGCAAAATCTACCAAGCGTATTTTTCTGAAACCTTCAACAATTTAAAGATAATTTAATTATTGATCCTTTAGTATACGCGTTTTATTAAAATACCTTTTGGTTTGTGTATAATAAATTAATAATGCTTCAAATTGGGGACAGCGCTCCTTGATGGGCGAGTCCTATTACTGGCTGAACGTACGACGCATTGCGTGAGCTCAGTACAGAACACGCAAGCTAACCACTCAAGGTCACTGGCATATACATAATGATCTCCGTCTTAAGTGCGCCATTAACTGTCCTATAGTATATCTATGGTATTTCTTTGCAAGCTATATCTGTTTGTTTCACGTGGGAACATTCGGTATCGCGGGCGCTATCGGCTTTTATAGGTAACCCAACGCCCCTAGTTGATTTTCTGTCTGCCGACCGCCAGAAAACTTTGTTTACGGCTGCGATTACAGTCGGGATCGAAGAAGTGTGGTGCTGATGCAACAGAACGGAAAGCTGTCTCGCCTTCCCACATCTTTATTATTGCGTAGGTTTAGGTTGTGTAACGTTTACTAGCGGTTACTTTGATATCACGGCGTGGGTGTGGAGTTCATTTATTTCCCATGAAAACTAGGTATGTTGATTATAACTTTTATTGTTATTGTTGATTCAATTGACTTACTAAATAGAACTGATATCTTTGCACTAGTGTGCTCTAACGTTTAAACTAGGGATGCATCCGATATCGATACCGATACCGATATATCGGCGATACTTCTGGTTTGCCGATATATCGGCATCAGCGATATTTTTATAGCCGATTCAACGATACTTTTCAAATATCGCGCTTTCAAAATGTAATGTAAACGCGTGTGTTGTCTCGTCTAGTCGAGAGATACCTAAGGTCTCCTAATATATCGAGAGACACAGATCCATTCGTTTTCCGGCGCAATGCCCAAACTTGAAAAAAATGGCGAAGAAGTACTTTAGTATCCAAATGAGTTCTGTCGCATCTGAGAGACAATTTTCCACCGCAGGTCTTATTCAAACAGATTTGCGAAATTGCCTTTCACCGCAAAACTTAAGAATACTTTGTTTTTTTAACAAAAATCTAATCAATGTTAATTTTAATTACTAAAACTATTAACTAATCTCAACCTGTCCTTATTTTTTAAACCTAATAATTAAAAAAAATAACCTGACTTGTTTTTTATTTATTTTACCTTCATTTTTGAATTAAATAAGCGTATCGGTATCGCCGATATATTTATAAGGGTATCGGTATCGTATCGGCCAAAAGGCGTATCGAGGCACCTCTATAAACCAACTGAGTTATCAAAGATAGGGTTCCGTATCTCCAGTTTTCTAGTCGTAGGCTACAGCTCTCCCTTATTTAACAATGTCTAAAACTTGAAGGTCGTTACCAGTTTCATACTATTGCTCAAATTGAATGTAACTATACTTACTTAATTTTGTGTTTTCTCAGTATCTGCAGCACCTGAGTGCATGTACTTACATACAGTACATGCACTTCAGTACATACATTAATTTTCATTATTCCGTAGATGACTGATGGGGTTGTGGTTATTCTACTAACATTTAATCACGTAATTGCACGAGTACGTAGTAAAGTGTGTGAGTACATAGTGTATGGCATGGCGTCACATGAATGACGCGGCCGATTAGGTATCTAACAATATTTATATTGTTGTTGCCTTATCTTTGTTCTTTAGTTAACAGTTAACACCCATATTCGAAATACGAATTGTTCTTACAAATTGCTTCGTGTCAAAAGTGTCTCTATTTTACTCACATTCATTATTATAAGCAATTTTTTTTTAAATATTGGTTTTAATATTAAATATTGGTGATAAAAATAGTACTTATTTATTGAAAGCGACAAAAGTAGATTAGATCGTCATATCTCTTTATTTAATTAAACATTCGACACAAAGTTTGATTGCGTTTTCAGTATGGTGATACTAACTTTATCTAGTTGTAGGTAGGTTATTAATGGCGATGTTAGATAAAATCAGCATTACAGGAGTATCAGATATAGTAGAGTACATATCTGTTTGTGTAATATATGAATGAACGTCTGTTGTTGTTACAGGGAGGTAGCGAGTGCATGGGAGTGCCGGGTGGGCCCGCCGGACGAGCCGGCCTCTGCCGACCGCGTGCAGAGCCTTTTCAACGACATCGAATTATACCCTACTAAGACTCAGGGTAAGGACCATAATTTGTGTACTTATTTTCTCAAACATGCTTGGAAATTCGAGCATTATTTTGACAACCTTCTTCGAGATAAATCGAAATTGCTGTACTGGCCAAATACATGCGAGCACCGGCCACCAAAAGTTGTATGAAAATCCATAAGGGTCGTGGTTTAGCGGCCAAATAAATTACATAGTAAACTCTTAAATAACGTGTAATTAAAAAATGGAACGATCTTTTACTCCGAAACATGGCAAACAAGGAGGTAACTTATCAAAGGCCTGCAAATAGAAAGCTGATTACTGAAAAAAAAAAAAAACAAATGAACACATTGGCGCGTGAAAAATGATCGTTGTTCGATAATCTGAGGTTGTTCGTCATTGAATCTGGAATTTATAAATAATTTACTTGGTTTGAATTTCCGCGCATTATTTAAGAAAAGCACTCTATAAGCCTTAGCCGCAACCAGGCATTGATGGACTCAGGTATGAGTGCCTCGGCCCACATTTTCACGTTCATCCATCAATGCCCCTTTTACATGCCGCTGCCGTAATGTACCTTTTAACCTAACCTTTATAACCAATTATATCATCACCAACGTGCTCGACGTGCTCGTATAATAGGCTACGTCTGGACCTAAACCTCTAGACCTCTTACAGTTGTCATCGACTTATAGTTACACAAAACAATGACCTAACCAGTTAACCTATTAGCTAATGCTTATTTTTTTAATGATTGACGGGTGAGTTATCCCGCCACATACCTACATAATATGTACAGTATAGGTAGGTACTTAAATAAATGGCCTAATTACATCCAGCAAATACCGGCAGTACGGAGTAATTAAGAATGAGTAACAATTAAGTCGCTAGCCATGAAATAACTGTAGCAGCTATTTTTACTACGACGGATTTATAAGAGGTGGGCTTCCGGTTTCCCCTTGGGCATAAAATTGACGATAGTGTAGCATTTTATTTAATAGTTACTTACGGAAATCTATTGCATTGAGAAATAGATATTTTTTAGGGTTCCGTGGCCAACAAGGAACCCTAGTTTCGCCATATCCGTCTGTCTGTCTGTCCGCGGCTTAGCTCAGATACTTTTAGTACTAGAAAGCCGAAATTTGGCATGGGTATACATATTAATCACGCCGACAAAGTGGTTAAATAAAATTTTGAGAAAAATTTATTGTATGTACCTCTTGCACGTTAAGTGGGGATGATATTTTTTTTCTCATCTGTCCCACGGTGTGAGGCGTCGTTGGATAGGCCGCGCATATTGCGGGTTTGTGAAAACCATTTTTCGATTCAGTTATTCGTTTGCGTAATATTAAGCTTTAAATTGCAAATTTTAAGTAATATTAAGCTTTAAAGTGCTAATTTTAGATTCAAATGTACCCTCCCCGGCAGCTAAATGGTTGTTTATGGATATGTGAAAAAATCCACGGCAGTAGTACAACGAAGTTAAAAGGAAAAGTATCACAGCTAAGTAGGCTTTAATTAACGAGTAATAGTCGACCAACTTACATTTGCAGTTGGAGAATTGACTGTGATGCATGGGAGATGGGAGAACCTGTTTTTCAACTACAATGTTAGGTTTTTTTTTCGGATGAATTCATCCCAACTACGAAACCCTTCATTGTGCGTGGACCGACACGCTCTTGGCCGGTTTTTATAATACAAAGTCAGATTATAGAATAAAGAGGTCAGGGTGAATTGAAGTTGTAGGTACGTTGACTTTTTTTGAGTTCAGTACCTGTGCCGGGGCGGGTCTTTACATGAATACTTTGTTGTCTAATATCAAGATTTATGAACTTAGTAGGTAATTGCTGACTTTAGTTAAGTGGCCTCATAGGTATATTCAACAAACGTCGTTTAAACTTTTCTAGAGATCGTTGATAGGATACTTGCTGGCTATCCGTAAAAAATAACCTCGATCACTCAATTTCAACGTGACTGACGAAGCAAATCTTATTCAGAATTGCTCAATTAAGGCTTCTACATACCAGCGCGACTTGTCGCGCGACGCGACACGGCACAAAGGCCCCGCGTGTCGTGGGACGAGCGGTGCCTTTGTGTCGCGTCGCGTCGCGCGACAAGTCGCCCCGGTATGTAGAAGCCTTTAAGTTCTAGGTAAAACTTAGATAACAGTAGTTAATAGCCAGGGATTAGTATAAAGGCTTCTACAGACCGGCGCAACTCGCGACGCGACACAAGGGCACCGCTCGTCGTGCAACACGCGGGGCCTTTGTGTCGCGCCGGTCTGTAGAAGCCCTGAAGGAAGTGCCCTGTTCTGTTCGCGCTCTTTACAGTGTCGCAATGACGTCACCAACATTTATTATTGTTTTGGCGTTTATTTCCAATGAATAAGTAGCTAACAAGATAGAGTTTATCACTGGTTGATGATAAAATAATTGTATCTTGGCAGTGATAACGATGGCGTCATCAAATATTTTGTCAGTGATTGACTATTTGTTAATAGCTTATTAACATTTTTGCATGCACCTGATATGTAGTATATGTACACACGGCTACACATTAAGCTATAGGTACATTCCTAGTTTATGCTGACCTCTCATTGTACGGAAAACCTATATACAATGCGAGATCAACCTAAACTGGATATTACCGCTTGATGTGTAGCCGTGTGTACATGTCTCACAGAAATTCGTGTAGGTAATACTTTATATTGATACTCAACAAGTTTTTTTCACATAACGTTCGATAACTCAGTCACAATATGCAGGTATACTGTTAGTCATTGAGGAGTTCCGTGACAGGGCCTCTTCGCAGTCCATCAGCCTAAACAGTGGTGAAGTAACTAACCTGCTTTTTAGGGTTCCGTACCCAAAGGGTAAAACGGGAACCCTATTACTAAGGCTCCGCCGTCTGTCTGTCCGTCTGTCACCAGGCTGTATCTCATGAACCGTGATAGTTAGACAGTTGAAATTTTCACAGATGATGTATTTCCGTTGCCGCTATAACAACAAATACTAAAAAAACCGGCCACGCACAATGAAGGGTTCTGTAGTTGGGATGAATTTATCCCAAAAACAAACTTAACATTGTAGTTGAAAAACATGCTCTCCCATACATCGATATACGTTACGGTCAATTCTCCAACTGCAAATTTAAGTTGGTCGACTATTACTCGTTAACTTGTGAAGCCTACTTAGCTGTGATAGTTTTCCTTTTAATTTCGTTATATACACTATTGCCATGAATTTTTTCACATATCCAAAACCAACCATTTAGCTGGCAGGGGGGGGGGGACACTTGACTCTAACAAAAAATAGCACTTTAAAGCTTAATATTACGCAAACGGATCCCTTAATTGAAAAATGGTTTTGCCAAACCCACAATATTTTTGAACGGCCTATCCAACGATACCCCACACCATGGAGTAGACGAGAAAAAAAAATATCATCCCCATTTCACATGTAAGGGAGGTACCCTAAAAAAAATGTTTTTCATAATTTTATTTTACCATTATTTCGGCATGATTAATATGTATACCCATGCCAAATTACAGCTTTCTAGGACTAAGCGTCTCTGAGCTAAGCTGGGGACAGACGGACGGACGGACAGACTGACAGACAGACAGACAGACGGACATGGCGAAACTATAAGGGTTCCTTGTTTACTACGGAACCCTAAAAACATAATAAAATAAATATTTAAGGGGCTCCCATACAACAAACGTGATTTTTATGTTCGTTTTTGCTCGATATTGATAACGGCAACAGGTAGACGCTTGAAATATTCACGGAATCTTTAGTTATATATATTCACTTTAAAAATAAATAATTAAATTAAAATAAAACAAATATTCATACAACAAACGTGATTTTTTTGCAGTTTTTATAGATAATGGTACGGAACCCTTCGCAGTCACTAACCTTTTGTATCCGTTCATTGTGTAATTTTACTCAAGTCTGTTTTACCCTTCTGTGTTATTGTCAAAGTTTATGTTTTTTTTTTTTGTGAATAAAAAAAAAAGAATTTATTTATTATCTCTGCTGGGGAGCTTGTTGCGCCACTTCTTCCCAGCTAAAGCACTAGGAAGGAAGTGGTGAAGGGTGGGCGATTTCGAGGGACTGTCTTATGTAATTTTTTTGAAAGAAAATTTGAAATGTGCTGATTCTCAGCCTAGTTTGAATAAATAAAGAATTCAGATACAGTTACGAGTTAATTCCTAAATCTGATTTGTCGCTTCGTTTGATATCAGTTGACAAAAATGTTCAATAAACCTGGGGGTCTACACCGAAGTATCGGCCGAATGTTCGGCCGTTTTATAACTTCCATAGTTTCCTTTTTTGACTTTGAATCCTTAACCGACTTAAAGTCACATTTTTGACTTTGGCTTATCTCTTTGACTGTCGTTTTTTTTTTTTTCACTGTAGTCAGCCATAGTTAGCCGTCGTCAAGCAAAGGCCGAACATTCGGCCGATACTTCGGATTTATGTTCAGAGTAGACCCCCAGGTTACTAATAGGTTTTGAACATTGCGAACCATACTTTTATTGTCCCCCATTGCCCTGCTCTAGTTATAAACCGTTTGCGGTACAACCAATACATCGATTTGTAAAAATATTAAGTACTTCATAGTTCGCTATCTGATGTCGAACGATGTTATCCATATTTTTCAATTTCTGTTATCACAAGGGCATTCAAGTTGCCCTTGCATAGTCACTATACACACCCTTCCATTTTGGATCAATAAGCTTCTAATAGTTCTAATGGAATTTCATTATTTCAAATCATGCAACTAGCTGATGATAGGAACGTAATTTATAAAATTATTAATGAGTATTATTATCTTTGGCGTAGAAATATAAAGCTCCAATCTGTTTACATAAACATATCTATTTTGAGCCATCTATCTAATTAATTCAAAGTGATTAATACGAAACTAATAACATTAATTAAAACCTTATTGATCTCTCAACAAGTTGTGTCACTAACCATGATCCATTATCTTTGTTCCTGCCTTACACACATACTATGTTAAAATATGATATCATTGTTACGTATACAGCAAATATATATTATGTTAAGTGTTAACGTTATACCTAATACCTACGCATGAATAGAATGTTTTTAATGTTTTTTTTTTTATAACATGAATTATATGATATCATTAACACGTAGCATACGGCAAATATCTAATAAGTTAACGTTACACCTAAAGGCTTCTACATACCGGGGCGACTTGTCGCGCGACGCGACACGACACAAAGGCACCGCTCGTCCCGCGACACGCGGGGCCTTTGTGCCGTGTCGCGTCGCGCGACAAGTCGCGCTGGTATGTAGAAGCCTTAATACCTACGCATGAATTTAATGTTTTTTATTAAGAGCGTTTACGACGTACGGTATTTCATACAAACTATCAAGCCCTTGTTTTTCGAAATGACTGAACCAATTTTAATGAAACTTCATACGCATAAGCAGGATACAAATGTCTAAAAAGTTATTCAAGAATATTTTCTAAAAATAGTTTTACAGCCAAATTAGACCGATTTTAAATATTCCATAGAAACAGATTTCTAGTTATCTGTTTTAAAATAAGTAATTTCGAAAATATTCTAAACTCACTTTTTAGACCTTTGTATCCTGCTTATGCGTATGAAATTTCATTAAAATCGGTTCAGTCATTTCTAAAATCAAGGGCTTGAAAGTTTGTATAAAATGCCGTACTTCGTTAACGTTCTTAATTCTTTTTTTAAACATGAATGTGAATTAAAAGGAGAGTAGGTGCAGTCTCGTGGCGTGATTAGTTAGGTATACGTAGAGGCTAATGATTGATACGCTTTGATGACGGCTCACCTATTGGATAAGCGATACCGCGGTGACATCATCATCAGCAGGCTGATTCAACAGCAAATGTCAATACGCTAGTAAAAATTACACATTTCAGTTCCGCGTGTTGCCAATTGCTACTAGTTAATTGCCCAGTATGATGTATTGCAACAGTTAGTACTGCACAGATAATAATCGGGTACTTATTCATTGCATTTTATTATTTATCTGCAATCAAAGAATGAAACGTGTTATAAACGGTTTAATAAAATATACTGATATAAGTATAGAGTTATTTCAAAGTATTGATTGTTATCTTTTGTTTACTATGAGTACTTGTTGACTCAAACCCATTTCAAATACTGCGTGTAAGTACCCGAAATATCCATGACTCGCTCACTCACCTTAACTAAATGCTTTTATTATGGGTATTTACATATTATTATATGTAATTATATTAGTAGTTAGAGTACTTACCATCGCAAAAAAAATAACAATAGATTTTCAAGTCCTGCTCATCGTACTCATCCTAATATACTGGATGCACCACCGCGAAAGTTCCCGGTCGACCACTTTTCAACCTTCTTACTATCGGCATAAGGGCGAAAAGTGGTCGATCGGGAACGTTCGCGGTGGTACCTAGTGTTAATAACATAGACTACTCCTAGGTTTTTGGAAGGCTAGTTTGTCACCATTATTACTATATATTTGAACCTGATATGGAAGTATAGTAACACATAACATCACGCCTGTAATCCCCAAAGGGTTAGGCAGAGGTGTACGTATAGTACACCCACATTTCGCCAGTTATGTTTAAGTCCCATGTAATGGGGGGCGAGCAAGTATAGTACACTTATTTATGTGGCCCCAGCTCCGCTCCCATGAAAAATCTAAGTAAGTAATTTTTTTTTGAGTAAGCTAGTTTTGGTTTTTAAACACGTAGGTAGTTACACTACTTACATTACATAGCATGACTAGTTCTTGAGTAAAGGTTCCACAAAAGTACAGAGAGCTATGCAGACAGATTATAATATGTATGTTGTTTAATTAGTGGACAGCAACATATCCAATACTAGAGTTTCCTAGTCGAAACTATAGCGATCGAAACACGCGGCGACGCGACGGGCGGCGCGCGGCGCGGCGTTTGCGCTACTGCTACGCGGTGCACCTACGCTTCGTTTTGGTGTAGCCGGTGCCTACGCATCTGCTACGCGGTGCCTACGTCGGCCTACGGGACCTCGTAGAACCGCGTAGGACTTCTACGCAGCGTCTGAGCGGCTGCTACGAGACGCAGCGACTACGCTAGTGTAGTCACTGCGTAGCAGTCGTTCAGACGCTGCTGTGCTACATCCGACTAATGCCTCGCTTGACAAACACCCGTGCGAAAGTTTTCACTGCTGCGGATTGTATTAACCACCCAGGCAGCACACAAGTCATATAACTGGCCAACAATTTAAC
This sequence comes from Tiliacea aurago, assembly GCA_948098905.1. Taxonomy (NCBI): domain Eukaryota; kingdom Metazoa; phylum Arthropoda; class Insecta; order Lepidoptera; family Noctuidae; genus Tiliacea; species Tiliacea aurago. Next base: position 13,029,619 of record OX402578.1, on the reverse strand, counting down.
CTTATGCAGGGTTAAGCTTTATTATATATGTATAGAAGCTGTGTGTATTACGAAGTTCTGTATTAAACATTTTGTAAATATAAATACACAGTAAAGTTGCATGCGCACCTACAATTTCCTTATTTAAGCATAAATAATGAATTACGAGAAAGGCCATATTATATTTCATTGTCGCAGTTCACCATGAAATACAACGCGTACCGCGGGTGTTGGATTTGTCAATTTCAATTTAATTTGATTAACTTCTTGATAAAATATACTTGAAATAAGCTAAACGCTGTGTATCATCTGAATATCTGAGCTTTGAAGGACTTAACTATAGTTCACTCGATCATCATTCATTCATCATCTGGCTAACAGAGCTGTAATACTTGTATAAAAGAACATAATGCTTCTATGCAGAATATACTCAGCTTGTCGTACAATTATTAAAAACTTATTCATCTGTTAATTATAATATGTATGTTGTTTAATTAGTGGACAGCAACATATCCAATACTAGAGTTTCCTAGTCGAAACTATAGCGATCGAAACACGCGGCGACGCGACGGGCGGCGCGCGGCGCGGCGTTTGCGCTACTGCTACGCGGTGCACCTACGCTTCGTTTTGGTGTAGCCGGTGCCTACGCATCTGCTACGCGGTGCCTACGTCGGCCTACGGGACCTCGTAGAACCGCGTAGGACTTCTACGCAGCGTCTGAGCGGCTGCTACGAGACGCAGCGACTACGCTAGTGTAGTCACTGCGTAGCAGTCGTTCAGACGCTGCTGTGCTACATCCGACTAATGCCTCGCTTGACAAACACCCGTGCGAAAGTTTTCACTGCTGCGGATTGTATTAACCACCCAGGCAGCACACAAGTCATATAACTGGCCAACAATTTAACCTTATGCAGGGTTAAGCTTTATTATATATGTATAGAAGCTGTGTGTATTACGAAGTTCTGTATTAAACATTTTGTAAATATAAATACACAGTAAAGTTGCATGCGCACCTACAATTTCCTTATTTAAGCATAAATAATGAATTACGAGAAAGGCCATATTATATTTCATTGTCGCAGTTCACCATGAAATACAACGCGTACCGCGGGTGTTGGATTTGTCAATTTCAATTTAATTTGATTAACTTCTTGATAAAATATACTTGAAATAAGCTAAACGCTGTGTATCATCTGAATATCTGAGCTTTGAAGGACTTAACTATAGTTCACTCGATCATCATTCATTCATCATCTGGCTAACAGAGCTGTAATACTTGTATAAAAGAACATAATGCTTCTATGCAGAATATACTCAGCTTGTCGTACAATTATTAAAAACTTATTCATCTGTTACGTTGCTATTAAACAGCTATTAGCAATTTAATTTTGTGCCCAAATTGCTTGAGTAACGTCTGAGTAAGCGCCAAATCAGCTAATTACGGTAGTCTTATTCAGCAATTAGTTTCTATGACTGCTGTTAAACAAAACTTACTCAGAAGGTTTGTGCTGCCTGGGCACGATGCCGGTGGTCCTTTAAATACCGATCTAGGAATTTGACAGAGATATTATTTTAACGAATATTGATCAACATATCACTGCAACGAGCAGACATCTTAAGGCGGCGATGGTATCGCAACAGAACAAATCTATTCTACGATCACTATCTGTCATATAAAACAATTTACGGGCTTGCCACGTTAAGCTTCGCCCCTTTTGTATGTTTATCGTCCATAAATCTAACAACTGCAATCAAGTCACAGGTCACACAGTTAATTACCACTAACAAACATACAAGCTGATCTACAATGTCTTAGTGTAACATTGTTTCATACGTTGAAACTCAAATAATTGTCTTGACATAATCGGAATCATAAACAATGTTACTTTCAGACAGTTTGACGATAAATCTAACAACTGCAATCAACTCACAGGTCACACAGTTAATGACCACTAACAAACATACAAGCTGATCTACAATATCTTAGTGTAACATTGTTTCATACGTTGAAACTCAAATAATTGTCTTGACATAATCGGAATTATTTTGCATTTTTAACAGTGTATAAAAGCGAAGTCAAGCCCAGTTGTAAACTTTATCCTAATTATGTATAGTATACGCGCTTGATATCGATAAATTCCCCGGGGTATTGGAATGATAAGGATCTTTTGATTGATTATGCATAGTATGTGAGTTTTATTTAATTTTGCATATGTTGTACCGAAATTATCAATATCGTCACTTGCGATTTAATCATTCTTCTATGTAGGTACAACGTTTTGAAAATGAAAGTCATAATACATACTTTTAGAATAACTCGACATTGATCATTTCACTGTGACACATAAAAAGTTTAGTTGTTAGTTTAAAAGTTTTATTGGTGTGTAAATAAGGTCTCTCTAGCATAACAGGCATTGGATTGCTATTATATTTGCTAATGATGGTTATGATAGAAATAATCTATTGCATAAAAAATTGGTTAGTAAAATGTTTTCCAACAGCAGGCTCAAATATAAAGCTGTTTAGAGGTATGAGGAACAGGGTGTAAAGTTCACTCATTCTCTATAGAAAAGGGAGGATCCTCCGACCAGACGGGTGTTGTGTCTGTCGTGACCAATTTCTACAGCTGTTTCGAAATTTGCGTGATTGCTCAAACATTCCCAGTCCATTATAATTTCCTCTGGAACTGGGTCATATCGTTTACGTTTTCTTCTAAGGTTTTAGAATCTCGAATGCGTGATGCCTAGATGCTATAAGTCACGCAACAGTATTAGGTTTTATTAGCTACTTTAATCATTGAATCGAACTTATTCCTTCAACACCTTTTTTGCTCTTTGTCAGCTAGACATAATATATATAATTATAGCTAAAAAAAATGGGATACCTGAAAGAAGAAAGAAAATTCTTTTATTTGCGGTAAAAATAACGCAAAGAAATAAAAACACAAACACGAAAGAACAAGTTGAGGGAAAATATGCGTCACATTCACGCAAAACGGCCATCGCTCAGCATAATGCTGCGACCCTATGCGAGACAGAGCCCCAGCGCTGGTTTGCATCCTAACCACGTTAAAAGCATGAAACAAGAAAATATTCCCGACTGAAATCATAGCTGGATAATATCTAACTTTGGTAGGGACCCGCAGGGTAGGTACATCAGGTACAGTGACATACGATGCTATGATTTGAGACATGCATATTTATTGTTTCATGATTAAATCAGCAATTAAATAAGATTCCTTGTAAGAAAATAACTGTCATATTTGTCGTAGACCTTTGGCAGTTGTTACGGGTAGTCAGATCAGAAACCCAACAGTCTTACCAAGGGATATCGCATTACCCAATAACTGGGTTGTGGAGTCCATGTAAAATACTGGTTTTAGCTGCATCCGGTAAGACTGGAAGCCGACCCCAACATAGTTAGGAAAAGGCTAGCCAGATAACACTTTCCTTATTTATTATTGCGCCATCCATGTTATTTGTGATTACGTAATTTAACCAAAAGTAACTAAACGTCAAACAAATAGTTTTCTGACATCTGCACACACAGATTAAACGCTGGTGGCGCGTACGTCGTTACCGACGAAACGAAATGTTGCCATTGTAAATAATATATATTATAAACTTTATCTAAGTAGTTTGTATTTATTTTGTTTCTTATTTAAAATCTCACTGTAAGCTGCACCGGTCGACGTCATCACGTCAGCGCCGGCTATCGCTGAAAACCAGCGCTGGGGCTCTGTCTCGAATAGGGTCGCAGCATTATGCTGAGCGGTGGCCGTTTTGCGTGGATGTGACGCATATTTTCCCCCTACTTGTTCTTTTTGTATCTATGTTCTTTCTTTGCGTCATGTTTACCGCAAATAAACGTACTTTCTTTCTTTCTTTTTCTTTCTATGATGATGTAAGAAAATAACTCAGTTCTACCTTTACCGCACCATGCAAAACTCTTTCCCCCTTATTACAAAACAAGGTTTATCTTCAGACCCAGGCTTAAAACATGGAGCCATTATTGAATTTCGAACTTTATTCCGACTATGGTAAAGTTCCTAAACACAAAACTGACAACTTAGTACCGAACTAGGTTTTCAGTTTTGTATAAAGAACAGTATTTCAATCACTGTTACGTTCTTATTACAAAAACTGGCTCCATGGTCAAAATATAAATCTTGTTTTGTAATAAGGCGGTATGTATTCTAGTTTAGATGAACAAAATCATTGTTATTTATAATCCAAATGGCTTATTGGCAATTATAACAATTAATAACGTAATCGTTATTTTACACTTGGAATAGGATTCTACGTGTATAATTACGATAGATATCCGCTATTGTTGTTGTGGCAGGTGTGCGCGTGCGCGTCCAGTGATCTCACCGTTATTGCTCACTGATGACCAATTGCCGCCGAATGAGTTCATGACTCCACGTTAGATTCGCCGACTGTTTATTGCATACTTCACACGGACGTCCGACTCTGTCCTTTCATTCTTTATGAGACTAATGCGTCTTTACACACGCTCATAAATTTTTATTGCGGTCCAATATTAAGTTAATGCTCGTTTATCCTTGAGATATGTTGACTATAAGCCTAATATTTTCGTTGGCGGTAGTAACCTGGCTCTATTGGACAATATGTAATTTGGTATGGACTTCTAGCACTGGGACACTGTTCTTTGCCTTAATCGTGTCTCGAAGCTATATAGGTCACATCCGAGAGATAGGATATTGTTACCAGAAAATACTTGTTAGTCTACTTTTTTTTCTGTTGTAATTTCTTTCGGCAAAAGTAATGTACCTGCCACTGTTTCTGACACCATTTAGATTCACAAAGATGTTTTTTGGCAAGTGCCCCATCTATGCCATATGATCATCCTGGCTACGCCCCATATTGTATTCTTTTACTTTCTGCATTATCGCAGATGGCTTTTACTAGTTCACCAGACAACAAGGCATAATGTGTGTGAAAATAAACTGTTGATTTAAGTGTGTGAAATGTTTATCATTTGGAATAGAATGTTCCCTCATTTCCAGGCAAGTCAACTTATCTCACTTTAGTAAAACGTTTTGGGTAGAAATGGTTACTGAAAAAGCACCGTAGCATTTAAACTTTCTCGGCGAAACTGCACAATGCGCCTTTTGGTCCGGAAAGTTGCGTGCTTTTCACTCTAGGCGGATCTACAAACGTCGTCGACGAAGTTCCTCAAATCTTGTATAACAATAGTTAAATTGGATAAATGTCTCTTAGATATGTTCCCATTGATTTAATTTATGTAAATATGAGTCGTTAGATGAGTGTATTTAATTTATACCTAACTAGATAATTGTCTTTGTTATCCTCGCAGTTGAACTCGTTGTAAATAGCAACCGGTTTCGTGCTAGTACATAATATTGAAAAATATACAATTTAAAATCCTGATCGCCTCATCACGTTGTTGTTGGAATTGTAATAGTGTTGTACATAAGGCTGTTCCGCTGTAGATCTCAAAGAAATTGTCATCTAAAATCTATCGAAAAGCCACATAGTTAGGCCGCACTATACTTGTTAGTCACTTCAATCAGGAAAGGATATATTATGCTTAGCTCTGGGAACACCTACCTATAAATTCCTAAGTTATGTTTAAACGACACATTTATTAATATATAAATTATTTGGACTTCAATCCTCGTCGCCCTAGTCGGTTGACGTTACTGTGCAAAGTACATTATTTATTATTCGAAATGAGTCTCGTCTCGCGTGGGTTTGTTGTGCAAATTAGAAACATTTAAATTATATTTAAAATTTGTATTGCTGTCCGGCTGGTGCTTCTAGATTACGAACTTCATCTAAGACGAAATAATCACGGATTTTAACTGACCGTAACAAGGTCTTAAGTTGAGAGAACTAATTCTTTAAGTAAGAATCTGAATCATTAAGTTTCTTCGTAAAGTTTATTTTATAACAAGAATTTGGTATGACTACTGCTTTATCATTCTGGGACATTAAATTTACATAATGAGATACGTAGCATCCGTGTACGCGTCGAAGACGCGTGTACCTACATATAGTTGTACCTACTTTAGAACCTATTACCGTATCCTCCTCACTGACAGGATATTAAGTTTAATAAAAATAAAATTATTAGAATAGGATTGGTGTAAGTTTTCCTCAGTTGTCCATAACGATTTATTAGTTGATGTCATTCCTGTGTTCCCCCATCCCAGGTTACATTTGTTTATTATTTAACTGAATTGTTATTGTTTTAGTATTCGAAATGCTGGTCTGCGCGCGGCAGTGTGCCCGCCGCAAGTCGCTCACTCTCACATTCGGAGAATTCTGCGTGTTCGCAGCTGAACTGCGTCGGTGTTCGAGGCAAGCCAGGCAGTAAGTGTTCCATTTGTTTCTACTTAGCACTTGTTCATGTTATTTTGAAGTCAATCGCGAAGGTCCTATTGTAATGTAAACATGTCCTTTTTAGAATTTAACACAGTAAATCGATTCATTCAGTTAGCTAATCTACCATGAAGTACCTATATGGGTACCTAATTTACAAGTACACCGCATCCTCGACTTACCTCATAATAAACTACTTGGCGGGTCTTCCATGTCCCATATTTCAAACTATTTTGCATATCGGATTATTTGAAATTCTTTAGAAAATAATTTTAGTCACTCAGCCCTTGTGTGACGCGACGGAGCACATGGTTGTTACAGAATTAGTCAGTCATTAGTCAGTTTCTGATAATTAACCGTTTCGACCCATATTATTTCCTTCCGCCCCAGGTTGTTCCAGATCTTTCGCTACCATCTTTGTCTCTTTTTGGCCTAAAATATCAATAACTTCTACATTTTCACGATAATTTAGTCAAGAGTGACATGGTTGTAAAATGAGCCTTGAAAACAAAAAAATGGCAATTGCTTTCAGTTATGAGATGTATTTTTTTTTTCCATTTTTGGCAACTGAGCCGGTGCGGTGTTGACTATTCTGCCAATTACACCGATTTCACAAGACATCGTAGTACCTATTAGTCAAGAAGTTCAGCAGATTGTGAAAGGACTTCATGAACCAAAACTTGATCAAACTGAGACTTAAGTTACTAGCGGCGCTAGCAGCTGGCGCCGTTAGTAACTTTTTCTCAGTTTCTCAGTTTTCAAGTGCTGTAGCAGTAATACCGAATTGAGCAAATTATCTACTGATAGTTAGACTAATTCGGGCTATTTTAAATCATGATGATAATAGTAGGTGGAGCTAGCGGCTAGCTCCACCTACTATTAAATCATAGTTAAGGCTTCTACATACTGCCGCGACTTGTCGCGCGACGCGACACCGGTAGAACAATTTCCTTGAATTTTTCATAGAAATTGTTCTACCGATGTCGCGGCAGTATGCCTTTATAGTAGGAATAATATGCAATTGAACAGGAAACAGTTCACTACCTAACAATAAAATTGACATGGGAATTTAAATATCGTAAAATACCCCTGTTAAAGTTATATTGAAAATACCTACTACGACATAATTAAAGACCCAAGCAATGTCCTTATTGTCCGCAGCACCTACGTTATAATTCAGGTTAATTTTACCGATGACGTAAAAAATATCGTTCTCCTTTCCTCGGTCTTGAACTGGGGACTGAGACTACGTATGACTCGTGCGTTGACCCTTACATGCCAAAGAATAAGATATTTGTCTTGCTAGAAATCTCTACATATAAGGCCAGCTTTTGTATAATTTCACCCTTTAGAAATGATATCATTCAATGTCTGTACTATTCATTGCATTATCATGCGGAAACGCTACGTAAGTTCACCGATTGTGTTTTATTTCTAATTTCAGTTTTCATTCGCAGGAGTTCGAACAAACCTGAGTCGCCACAATGGAACGTAGACAAGGAGCTCAGAGATAAGGACAACATTTGTAAACATGTGAACGGTAAGAATATTTTGTTAAATCTTAGAATACTAACACCGGTTGAATATACAAAAATTAAGTGACCTTATTCTGGCTCGTCACGAAGTTAGTGAAATGACTAAAAGGCTGACTTAGCGGAAAATTTGTTGTGAATAATAAAAATGTTGGCTTCGTCTGGGGCTTCCGTCCCCGCATCAGGATGCACACTCGTGCTGCGGAAGGTCGATCGTCCCGTGATGAAACAAATGGTGACTAAACTTTCCGCACGGTACCAATCCAGAAATACACATTGGTAGTCCCTATGGCTACGCAACAATATCTCATACACTATAAATTCGGTGTCGCCGTCCACTTCCCACGCTATTATATCTGTTATCAGGCTGTTTGATAGCTGCTGAATTATATTTGATTGGTCAATAATTATCTAAAATAAATAGATCTTTAATTACTGTTTTAAAGTAGGTACGTACAGTTAACCTTTATCGAATGATGACTCAGAATTGATTGCTTTTTATATTTATTTTAAATTCCTGCATGGTATTGTATATGTATACGTTACTACTGTTGTAATTATGGAATGTGTAATTGATTTAAGATTTCCTTTTCATCAATTTGGATATAGGACTGGGGTGATTTATATAGCACATGAACTACTTGTTTACCTTGATAAATCAAATACATTAGAGACAGTGATAATAGTTCATCAAAGACAGCAAAGGAATAAATAATTTATAGCTACATATCAATCAGAAGCTTATCAACAGTTACGTACTCGCTCCGCTAAGCACACAGTAAGATGACAGCGATGATGTTCATATTCATAATAACAAATAGGAACTAACTCACATTCGTGGCACATGTGGTCATCACTTATTGCGTATATCTATGTTTTTAATTGTTCTGCTATTAATGCGATTGCCCTATGCTACAGTCATTGTACGTTCGCTCCTATTTGCACCCGCACATGTAATGCTCGGATTTGCGTCAATCTCCCGGCGCATCTGACTAATGTATAATATTAGAGACAACTAAATTAAGCTTCTGGAGCTTTAAAAACATCAAACATAAACCTTTTTTCCTATCTTTGGAATATTAGAGAAAGTTTTAAGTTTCATTTTCATTATATGGAATGATATAAGGCGCTTAGATGTGAATCTCGTAATACATATCGGAAAGAAGTTCCGCTTTCGCACGGTAATTCGTAAAAGGCAGAGATCACTAAGTAAATATGATGCGTGGCCTCCCAGGCTCTTCCGCACATACTATAAACAGATCACGGAAGCGAGGGCGCGATGCTCCGCTCAGTGTACTACGCGCCCACGAATTCGGCCGCTAAATGCTACGAAAACATAATACAGATGACATCGCACTACTACAACTGCAGATATACCTAACGTAAACAAACGATGAAACAATACTGCGTCAACTTCCTTATCTCCCGGAAGAATTATTCAGTCAAATGACGACTTCTTGAGAACAAACAAACAATGGTAATTTTTCTTTATTTTCTATTTACATAGCGATCGTTGTTGATCACTGTAGTTATTCATCGATGTCTTTAGGAACTGCTTTCAGTTTTCTACTTTTATGAAAATATAAAAAAAAAAACCTACTTTTGTTGTTGACTAGTAAATAAATATAATAAATAAATAATAAGTTTATTGATTCAAAATATACATAGACACGGGTTGTATACTAGTTACATGCTAAGAATTAATCAACTAACAATGGACACAAGTGGAAAAATTAAAATAAAATAAGTGTCTATAAAAACAAAAATTTAAATCCTATCTCCTAAACTAGGGATGGCCTGTATCTTAGGACTAAGTTATTTATTTTTCACTTTTTAGTGGATCAAGTTGCTAATGTCAACTGCTCATCACCTTTTTACAAAATATTTCTTTTCCGTTAATTGTTGAGGAGTTATCCTGGTAAGAACCCGATGGACTGCCACTCACCATAATGCATTGTGACGAGCATAAATTAGCTTAGCAACCATATTAAAGTACCTAATCGAATCGCAACCCGTTAAATACTTATTATTAAGTAGTTCCGGTGGCCATCTGTGGTCTTCATCATCAGTTCCACGTTACTAAATGGTACTTTCCGAGAGCAAATGCACGAGCTACTATAAAAAATACTCAAATCGCTATAGGTGTGCCTATAGTATTTGAGGATTGCCCTCGATTTCCGTGGGATCATCAGATTCTGACTTGGTGACAATGGGACCACCTCGGAAGCATAACAATTCAAACAAAAAAGAATATTCAAAATCGGTCCACAATTGACGGAGAAATCGCTAAACATATAAAAAAAATCATGCGGGGCAGTCTTTGGGGACTGCTGATAGAAGTGAAAACAGTATACATAATAATATAGCTCATGGAAAGCGTTCGGTGACGATGACGCGAGTTCCTGATTTTTGTTCACCCAAAAAGTGCTCAACGCGCCTAAAGAAGTTTTAACTTTAAAAAAAACATACTGACGAACATAATATAACCTCCTCACTTTTGGAAGTTGGTTAAATTTTGAAGTCTCGTGAATTTTTTTATCTTTGCAATGAGCTTTGTAAATACATAATGGTAACATTTTCACTTTCATCGTGAAGGAAGGCACGAATTAGTAGCAATTTGGATAACTTTTCTTTTCTGATTTCAGTAATTAGGTACGTATCATTGGGTTGGATTTATGCATTTAAATCAATCCAATTCAATTCATTATCCATAAAACAAATAAGTATGACTAGGTTAAAATGTAAGATATTATCTTCTAATAGTTTGATTCTTTGAATGATGATGTTGATGACATAGCTCATTAAAATCATTTGTGGATGAGATGAAAAATACAGGTTTGCGGGTGAGTTATGGTCATCATCAACACCATAAGTCTTTGTGCCATGTCTTTGTAGTGCTATAGAAATAACGGAATATTTTAAAATGCGGAATTGGCTAGTACTTGGGCGTAGATGTAAGTTGCGAACGGACGCCAGTTGGCCGCCGACCGTTCGCGGGTGGACAGCGTGCACGCAGTCTGCACGATACATCCGCAACCATGCCGCCGACTACAATGATTGTGCCCTGTGCGTTTCTCACATACTTCTTTACTATTATCATCAATGAAAACCTCTGTTTTACGAAACCGTGTATATTCCAATTTCCCATAATGTATTCATAATCAATTCCTCCGTTGTAAACATCATGATTTTCTTCCACAATGTTTTGTATCATATATTTTACTGAGTGACACAAGTAAAAGAGGATGGCTGTGTACTCTGTGGATTTCGGTACATGTGTCGTGAGTTCACGTTGAAGTTGTGACAATTCAGGGACATATTTCTATTCAAATCTGATATTATGTGTGCGAGCGGAGCAGCCGATGTTAGTGCGTTTGTTGATCTGGCGTTGTGTTTACGTTTTCGTTTTGGCATTGAACGAAGATCCCGAATTGGATTGATGTGTTTGGTTGGCCACGTTTTATAAACTGCAGTGTAAACATGAATGAATACTTACCTGTGTGTGTCGTTCTGTGCTGTGTATCTTAAGTGTTGTTATTAAAAATATAAATTTATATTGATCCTCTTATCAGATAGGAAATATAAGGATGATCATGTCGATATACACCGTGCAATCTTGACTGTTTTCATCCCGGAGTATGGTGACTTCATTTCAATATTAAACTATTTGAATATACATTAGAATATATATTATACGTGAAAGTTGGAAAGTGATGGATTGATGGTTAGAAATAAAATTGAAAATTTAAGGACTTACCCAGGATTAAAAAGAAACCCACTAGGATTTGTTCCAAGTGGACATGAGTGTATGTGTACAACTTGTAATTTTAAATTAATTATATATAAATTTTATATTATTAAATAATAATTATATCCTAACTAATCAATAGGGCTATATAAATAGACTTAACACACACCACGGGATGAATATGATGAAGATATCACAGCGTATAGGAAGTAGGTACGAACGTTTTAAAGATCATTATCGATTAATTGGTCCTACATAATGTGACCAAAAGTAGAACCTACCATAATAATAAATAATTTTTTAACTTAAATTTTGTCTCGGCCGAATGGGCGACCTTTTATGGTAATCATTAATCTACGAGTATGCAAGTAGGTGTTCAATGTAGTACGGTGGTCGGCCTACATATGCGCAGCCTACGCAGTCGATAGGTCGATTCTCATCAATCATTGACGATGAGTATCGCTGGTTGAACGAACCCAGCACCGGCACTCGCCTGGCCGTGATGCTTTCTAATCCACATCGGTTGTACCCATGTTGCTATCAACTATAATTATGATCAATGCACCTAATAACATGCAGATAGATTCCATTTGCATATTAATTGATTATCACTATTTTTGGTGTGCATCTTAGTTCTTTGTATCGCGTATTCGCGTATAATAAGTGTCGGCGCCAAGGTTTCGTGAATTGTTATTCGATATAGAATTTATTTCAACGTAGATCCGACGTCATGTATTAAACATAAGATACCGGTTTGTATAGGCCACTCTTGAATCTTCAACAAATAGTAACAATCCGCTGTGGTTTGAGCTCATTGCTTGCGTGTTCAACCGCAGTACAATTGTTAACAATTAACAGTAGTTCTTTTGCGTGCTCGAGCCCATCTTAGAAATAGGGTCAACTCATCCTAATATGAGTTGTGTCTTAAAGAACACATCAAATATTGTTCACATGGTGATTGATTGTTTCGTCCTTCATACAATATCTATGGAATTATTCATGTTGTTGACGTAGACACTACGTTAGACATGGTGTTTGCAATAAAAAGCGTGGGTTGATAACCACGTGATGTTATGTGTACATCAGCTAAAATAGATTGATATTCGGAGCTTATTTGAAAGCACACATCAAATCAACAGATTCCTTGGAATTTTGATAGGATGAAAAAACTTGGGTACCTATCTACAGTCGCCAGCACATCAAGTTACCACAAACTGTAAAATTTTCTCATTCGATTTTGAACTTAATCATCAACATTTTAAGTTTTCAAATCATTTGGAGAAATTCACAAAATTTTTGTTTAATTTCCGGTAAAGGAAAATTACTGTATTCAGCAGTTATCACACAGTCTATCCTCTATTCCAATTGTGTATATTATGTATGCCTACTTATTTGTGTGTACCTACTATGATTGTTGTGACAATTTTTGACGTATGGTGTTGCGCAGGCAGCGAGGCGCCCCCTCCGCCTTGCGAGGTGTTCCTGGGCGGATCCTGCAACCCTACTACTTGGAGATCGGATATAGCCATCCCGATGCTGAAGAAGATGGGTATAACTTATTTCAACCCGGTGAGTTGAACATTCCTATTAGATAATTATTAATCATGTCAACCTATGTTGTCCTTGTCCCACAGCAAGGCAAAGTCCTCTTCTCAAACATGGAGAAGAGACGAGCATCGATAACCATACCACGGTTTAAGGCTCCCACAGACAGGCGCGACGCGACACTAGTAGCACAATTTCTATAAAAACTTCGTGGAAAGTGTCGCACTGCCTGTCACGCCCGCGATATCGCGCCATGTTGAGAGCCTTTAATTAATAAAGCGTGGTACATACCTAATTGATGCTCGTGTCACTCTGGTATTTATATTCCAGGTATCCTCACGATGTTTCCCTTTGCCATTACTCAATACTTATATATTCTCATTTATTTCGGATCACACATAAAATACACATGTTCCATATAATTAGTAACGACAACTTAAAAACTATGTTAGTAAAACTTACAAACTCACTTAACAACTAATACCTACGTGGCTCAACACATGTTGGCACGTGCCTCCGCACCCAGTGCCTAATAAAGGGGCTGTCCACCTTATCACATAATGTTTTTAGGATGCTGTTGGAGCTTCCGCGCAATCTACCCATAATTGACGCTGCCCTCTTTCTCATTATACCATGAAAATCATCGACACGGGCTTCCGCGAACATCTGCGAAGCGCTGCTGAAGCGCGGAAGCCCCATCAATATCCTAAACCCATTATTATACTGAACGCGTAGGGCGTTATAGGCCCCCTGCGTATACTTCACCCACAAGCTGCACGTGTAGAAGGTTTGGCAGTAAGCCTTAAAAAGATACACCTTCACTTCCCCACTACAGCGCACAAACCTGCGGGCTAACATATAACTTAGGGGTTTATTTATAAACGATGATTAAAGTAAGAGACGTTTAAACGTCAAAATGTATGGTTAAAGAGTCGCTAGTCATTACTTAAGTTAAAGCAACGTTTATAAATATAGGGGTTAGTGTCTCAGATTACCTAGCATAGAAAGTTCGTAATGAAAGGCCGTGCACGTAATATTTTACCAGCTTATGTACGTTGACTGCCGTCACTATCCCCATGACTGTAATACCCATCCATATTAGATTAAATACATTAAGAGCATATACTATATCAAATGGCTTAGCATGATCCTCCGTTATGTCGAAAATACTGCAGCACTAATTTTGAAATAAATATATGGTAAAGTTGAGGATTAATGTTTGACGAAAACACGATTCCATAAAATTTTCTTTATAAAAAAGAAATCCAAAGTTACGTCCAAACCGAACAATAAACCGCTGGTATTCAAAAAATACTTCAAATTAGATAATGAAACATTGCATATTAACTAACTAACTAACTATACGAGTATACTTCGCAGGTCTTATCTTTTTTTTTTTTTAATTACCATTATTTTCACCGTAAAATAAACAATTTAAACTATCGGTGCCTTGGAGACTTCTCCCTGCCACCCTGTCTCGCTTGCTCGCGTGACCGCCAGCAGTAGTGACAGTAGACAGCGAGCACTCAATACAAAACAATATTATACAGATGTGTTTAATTTCATTACTTATAACTGCTGTAAAGAATAGCACCTTCCCATTTCTTCCCGTGGGTGTCGTAAAAGGTGACTAAGGACTTACTAGAGAATGGGCAGCAGCGTTCTCTATGCATTTTAAAATCATACTGCGATCGTCAACCCGCCTGCCAAAAGCGTGGCGAGTATGGCAACCCCCCCCCCCCCCTTGAGGAGGCCTATGTCCAGCAGTGGACGTCTTTCGGCTGAAACCAAAAATCAAAAATATTTTTATTTCACATAAACCTACATGGGCACTTATGAAACGTCAGAAGCTAGGTGCACGGTTCCAATTGGTCGTTTCCTATGGAGATGAGCCGGCAAGAAACTCCACGGTCACTCTTTAAAAAAAAATATAATTGGCTTTTACAATGTTTTCAAATTACAGTGTTAATAGGTATGAGAGGACAGCGTAGGCCCGACAAAAGTACCAGGTACTTAACAAAATAGAAAATGGTCTACAGATCTACAGTCTATTAGGCCTACAACGACCTCACATTGACAAAAAAAAACAATATAAAATTGATTAAAATAATAAAAGTTGGAACCTTGTTTAAATTTAAATTGTAGGTATAATAATGTCAAATAAGAAAAACATTAAGTATATCAGTGAAGTTTGTAAAAAAAGATAAAATTAAATTAAAAAATAACTTCGTAATTTGGGAGCAGTTAATAGACATTTACATAGTTTTGCCGTTAATGAGGTACCAGGGAAGCCACATGTACAGAAGGAATTATTGCCAAATTTCCTTGTCTTCAACATAGTCCTTAATCTTATAATATGATTTTTTGATAAGGGCACGTTTAATGTGCGTTTTGAATTTTCCATCACTAAGTTCTGTAAGCGATTGTGGCAACTTGTTATAAAAGCGGATACTGTTTACAAGAAATGACTTGCTTGTTAAAGTTAATCTAAATTTGGGTATCACAATTTAATGTTTATTACGTGTATTTATATTATGGAAATCACTTCTTATTTTGAAAAGTCCTAAGTTTTGCGAACATATAAAATACTTTCTAAGATATAAAGAGAAGGCAGAGTTAGTACTCGTACATCAATTTCTTTGAATTTGTTTCTAAGTGACTCACGAGGACCCATTTCATAGATCGCGAATGATGATGATGACTTATAACTGCGTAAAGCCATCATCATCTGCCTAACCTTTTCCCAACTAGGTTGGGGTCGGCTTCCAGCCTGCCTGGATACAGTTGAATACCAGTATTTTACATGGAGCCACTGTCTATCGGACCTCCACAACCCAGTTACTGTGTAAAGGCGGAAACACATTATTAAAACGCGACGCAACGCAACGTCCGATGTTCATAGTGTGTGGTGTGGCGTCGGATGTTCATAGTGTGACTCTGGTCTAAAGAAAACAATACATTTGATTCGACTCAACACGCATCGCGTTTCATCGGGTCACGCGATACCCTTTGGTCAGACTTTAGGTTTTCCTTAACAACTGTCAATGATCTGCAAATGATAGCCGGACCAATGGCTTTAACGTGCTTTCCAAGGCACGAAGGGGTCTTGGTATGTAACAGCCTATGTTCCCATTCCTGGGACACAGGCCTCCTCTCTATGAGAGGGAGTGGGCTGTAATCCACCACGCGGGCCCAGTGCGGGTTGGTAGCAGATGTCACATGTCTTCGAATTTTTGGTTCTAGGACATGCCGGTTTCCTCACAATGTTTTCCTTAACCGTTTTGAGAGCAGTGGTGATGAAATAATTTACACAAAGTAATGCGCCTGTCAGGGTTCGATCCTACGACCTACAACAACTCCTAAGTCGCGGTCGTTACCACACTGGGCCACCACTGCTCTCGTAGCGTAAAGCGGCTGTTATTAATCACCACAAGCTCCTCAACTGTGTAAAGACATGTCAAAGTCAAATGATTTATTTCAAATAGGCACATAAATGGCACTTTTGAACGTCAACATTTACAAAGAAAATAGAATTGATTCTAGTCGCCCCTTTCAAAAGGTAGCTTTTCGTATGGTGAAGAATGGACAAGAAACCCCACCGTTACTTTTTTAGAATGTTTAACAATATTTTGTATACTTAGGTACATCAATTATATAATTATATGTGAAGACGATGCACCTAGAATAAAATTACTATACCACAATAGGTAAAAATAATTAATAATGAAGCAATGACAGTTAAATTAATTATGTGATAGATACATGGTGCTCACATATTTACAAACATTGTAAAATAAAAATTCATTTTCCTAAAAAAATATTATCAGTGTGTGAGTTAAGGTAATCACAGAATGTAAAATAAATGTCATAAAAATAATAAATTATACAATTAAAATAACAACCAGTTTGATTTTGTTTAGTGTCAGTATGTAAATAGAGATGACGTATATCATTGATAGAATATAGTGTGATAAGTGTGTTCGAATGTTCAGTTTCAGCGTTCTCGTAGATAAAAGTCACCTACAATAAGCCATTACAACGATGTGTATGTTTTAATGCAGTAAAAAATTTAACATTGTTCGCCATTTACGACGTGATGTTCAATTAATCGCTAAACAATACTGGAAATGAAAACCTGTATGATATAATCCAGGCGTGATTACAGGTCAGCTGTTGATTGTCGGCTCGTGTCCAATTTAATTTAGATGAAAGAATAATGTACCATATTGAGCTAGTCACATGTTGTGGTGTGACACGCCACGCGCAGCTTCAATAAATTAATTAATTTGTTAATCGACGCTGATCCTGGCGCAAAATTTATGGTTGAGCTATAAAAGCGTATACATACAGCTGTACATAAGTTCTTCTCATCAATTAATGTCGTATTCGTTCGAGTATTTCTAAAAGTACAATAACATATGACTAAGAAATAACAAAAAGGTACGTTTATCTTTATTTTTTTTTTTTGCAACAGTTCACTTACTTACTTCTTTTCACTCAAGTTTATCAGCTAGAATAAATATTAATTACTGAGAATGACGTTATCAATTTGCAAATTGAATTCATCAACTAGTTTGTTTTTCTTTCGTGAAATATTTAAACAAACTATAATTAGGTACAATTATCAATAAAGTGTAGGCGACCATTAATATTCATAACGTTGGTTGTTATTACAATAACATCGGGGCATAACTTTAAAAGGCCACAGATAATGAGTCGATGGACAGAATTAACTGGGCTTACGTGCAGAGTGTGCAGACATTAAAAATATGTTCACAAGAAGACCATTCTCCAGTAAAGTTACTAACAGATAGTGCGTATGATAACGCGTGTTTGTTTGACAGCTTCTTTGAATGAAACGTGCTCTCGATAAATGATTTTGGTAATTAGATATGACACGTTCTATTGAAACGTCTATCACACAAACGTAATAGATATCTCTTCAAAAGTAAACGGTTTCAAATACACATGAAATCATGTACTTACGTCATACACACTTTTTAGCTGAACGCTTGAAAGTGTTTTACGATATTAGTTTACTCATACCTATTTTTGCTAAGTACGTAGACACTTTATCGTGACGTTACATAAGTACCTAACCAATGCATGTAAGCTGCAAGTGCTGCAAGTGACCCACAGTCCAGACGGCTAATTTATATTAGATAAAGAATATAATTATTTATACTAATGCAACCGTTATAAACTTATAACTATGTCATTAACCAGCTATTGCACTATGTGAGCAAAGGCGTGTGTCCACAATAAGCACTATGCACTGTTCAGGGACCATTTTGTTTACCCTTTGAAAGGGTTTTCGATAAAAACCCATACGGTGTGGGTAACCCTTTTGGACGGCTTAATTTAAGCCATTCAAAATGACCCACACCGTATTGATTTTTCTAAAACGGTAACCAAAATGGTCCCTGGGTAGAATATATATAGAATTGTTTATGCTACGCGTGGTGGGCGGATATCGAAATAACATAATATTATGATTTTTTCATGTTACTGGGTTTCAAGTAGGTATAGAACCCATTGAAATGGGTTATCATGTAACTGTTTTAATGGGTTTCAAGTATAAAACCCACTCAATCGGTTATCATGTAACCCTTTCAATGGGTTTCTAGTATAAGTCCCTTTCAATGGGTTACATCATGATAAAGGTAACCCATTGAATGGGTTACCCCTTCGAAAGGCTTAACTCTTAACCAGGGTTGTACGGTCCCTGGCTGCAAGAGACCCAGCTATTGCACTATGTGAGCAAAGGCGTGTGTCCACAATAAGCACTATGCACTGTTGCCCACCCGCCCGACACCATAATAATAGATTGCGTGCATTTTTTTTCTCGGCTTATCCGAGAATTATTAATCGGAAAACCTACAGAACCGGTTTTCCTCTACAAACAACTTATAGCCTTAAAATTTAAGATCCTAAAACTGCATGTGGTTTCTTTTCAGGCCTGCTACGTTTTAAAATCTTCCTCAATCAAAAAGTGGCTTGATGGCTTCCATCAAGAGACGTATTCATGTAGAATACCAATGTGACTTTTTCAATTCATATGTACTTTTTGAGATCCTAGACTTTACTTGACGTCTGTGAACGAAAAACATCGTGAGGACACCTGGACCTATAGTTAAGACGCTGACAACAGCTATACCGTGGTCACTGTCAGACTGCATACAAAAGAAAGAGAAGCGCGATGACACAGCGCTTGTAATTAATTGAAAAATACGAAGCAATAATCTATTTAAGTACTCAAAAATGAGTTAGGTAATCGATTATAAAAAACAACCAACTTCTGCATACAAATAAGACGTTCTTGTTATTAATTAAATACCAACCGAAATACCTACAGATATTTTGGATTGAAACTCAAAGTAAAGGGTTAGTTTACCGTTCATTTATGTGACGAGATTTTTTTTCTAAACTTGTTTTGGTAACCACCAAGTGCTGAGAAATATATTCAAGAATATCATATATTTTTTCCGCTACCACAAACTATACAGGGTCAAATTAAATTAGATAGCGAAACTCCGCAGGCGTGATGGGTAGATATCGATATCTAAGAAAAAAATTAAATTAAAATTTTAATGATTTTTTTTTGGGTCAACGACTCCTGTGTTGTTACTGGAAGTATGAGTTGAGAAAATCTATTTATTTTAATTTTATAGTGTTTAGTTATCGATACTTAACACTTTCGTGAAGTATTCACAAAAAAAAAGTGTTTTTTTAACTGATATTTAAAGTGACTACAGTAGTAGTTGACCCAAAAAAAAACTCATCAAGTTAATTTTTTTTTTTTATATCATGTTTAGGTATCGATTCCCATCAAATCGGCGGAGTTTCGCTAGCTAATTTAATTAGACCCTGTAAAGATTTGGCATTTTTTTTGTTTAAGACAAGCCTACTTTTATCATATGCTTCTTGTCATCGCCATCTTGAACAAGCGTGGTGATTAATGCTCGTGCCTTACTCGTATCTGTGTGAGAAGAAGCTTTTGCCCAGCAGTAGGACAGGAATAGGCTGGTGTTAATATTAATCAACATTTATTCACATATAATCTAATCATGTTCTGTCTTCCAGCAAGTCGAAGACTGGTCGACAGAGCTGATGGAAGTGGAGCACCGCGCGAAGGCGGCGGCGCGCGCGCTTCTGTTCGTGCTGGACAGCGAGACGCGCGCCGTGGCTGCCAGCGTGGAGGCCGCGCACCTGGCCGCCGCGCCGCGCGACCTGCTGCTGGTGCTGCGGCCCTACACGCGCCACCAGAACATCGGCCACGAGGCCATCTCTGACCAGTCAGTATCTACTCCATACGAACAAACGAATCAATCTTCCCAAATAGGTTATCATCGAACGTTCTCAGACACAGTGCCAATGTGAAGCCCCTTCACAGAACGTGCCTCAGCTTCTTTCCTGTTTATGATGCACAACCAGGCGAATGACAGAGCTGTCCTGGTAGCTTCTGGTCGAACAAAATTTCAGTAGTAGCCAATCGACGCCAGTACTCCGTAGGTACTGTTAGCTACTTGGGGCTTCCTCTTTTACCTGGTGAATATTAGACGTGAAGTGAAATGTCATTCGATTATGTACCATGTGCTCATCAACTGTAAAATATCTCCGTGACCTGCCTCGACAAGTGAACCCCTTGAACCTTGACTAGTCTTGAGGAGTCCTATGTGGCTTCTGATATAAATCGAGCTCTATCAGAATGTTATAATAGCCTAATAAGAACCGCATCGACCAATCTACAAATTTATTGTTAGCCTAGTCCATATTTGAACATACAAGTCTCTTAAAAACAATAGTACTTAGTAGGTAGATGATTAGCAATCGCAAAGCCGAGCACGGCAAAAAAATTCAAATGATTAATTTGTCATCATTTGATCGTCATCACGATGATTAGGATGATTCATGTCTTTGAAGTGGATGCGCGATTTGATGAGCGATAGCCGTTCGTCATCATCTTGTCTGACTGACTATCTTTTTCCTGGTGTCAAGTTCTCCGAAAAGATGAATTATCTGAAAAATTACTCTATACCTGGAGCAACTATCAGACTGGTCACTGGAGTGACTAAAGCTACAGTAATTTGTGTAATTATGTTGTTTGTCGGTCGGTAACCATAACTGAAAGAAACCTAGCACGTCAAATGTCTGACAAGTGTATATAAAGCTTTTCCTAATATGTACCAAAACAAATATTATAGCGTCACTTGTCTACTTTTTGCAAACATTAGCACGTCAAAACATTCGTAACACTCGATAAAGGGAGAAACACGATCATCTCGTTAAGTATTGACGTCAGTCACTCTAACCCATGCAGTAAGATCACGCGCAATGATCGTTTCTTCCATGTCTCTTTTGTGTCAATTTGTATGCAGAATGTAAACTCTAATAAAATGATTTGTATGACTGCAGCGAGTACGTGGAGCTGTCGCGTGCGCGGGCGACGCTACAAGAGGCGGTGGAGCGGCGCGGCCTGCCCGCCTTCACCGACATCCCCGCCGCGCTGCGGTGCGCGCGCGCCGTGCTGCGGGGCGCGCGCACGCACCCGCGCCACTCGCTCGGCCACACCATCCTGCGCCTCAAGCGCGCCTACGACGCGGCGGGCGGGCGCAGCTCGCGCCTACCGCGCGCGCGTGCGCTGGACGCGCTTCGGGACGCCACGCGCGCGCCGCGCGAGCGCGCCGAGCGCTGCCTGCCGCCCGCGGCCGACCCCGTTGACTTCGAGACGTTCTGCGCCGCCGTCGCCGAGCTCGCCGCCGACGCAGGTCAGTACGACTCCCACTTAATGTCCGTAAAACTCGTTAAAATGCTGTCGTTTTCTGCCAATGTACCGTCCATAAACTGGTTTTAATGGGTCATAAGCCGTTTATGTTGTCGCTTTCGATATATTGCTGCATTTTACATGGACGATTTATTGATTTATTACTAAACATAGCAGAAGATTTGGCAGTGTTTTTACGATTCACGATTACGAAACGTCGTATTTGGTTAACAATATTTGGGTGGCGGGTGTGTGGTTAGGGGTGGTGTTTGTTGAAGGGCGCAGTAGCCCCCGCGCGGCGGCGGCGGATAGCGAGAGCGTGGCGTCGCGCGTGCGCCGCGCGTTCCGCTCGCTGCGCGCTTACCTCTCCCCGCCGTCCCCGTCGTCCCCGCCCACTCCCGGTGCGTGTGCGCACTATTCACTTTGTAAACATCATCATCATGTCACCCGCAAGGCGTCCACTTCCGGACGCCCGCCGCACTTTCATAAGGAATGGTGTTTGAGCCGCTTGCATTCAACGTCTACCCACGACCTTAACCAAGTCGTTTGTGTACGTAACAGCAGTCCCACGCTCCACTTGTTTCATACAGTTATCATTTTCATTATTTCGGTATGTTGGGAGCTACTTGCTATGCTTGTTTACAATTTTATGCTAGTTTGTGCAGTTTCATGAATTGTGTTTTGATCACTTTTATTAGATATTCCAACCTTTTATTGCTTGCAATCTTTTTTATTTCCTAAATCAGAAGATAACGTGTTTAATGTATTTTCTTTCTTTCTTTCTTTCTAATAATGACTTTGTTGCTGTTAATTTCGAATATATTTTTATAATTAAATTGTTATGTACCCTTTATAATTCTACTCATCGCTCATTGCAAACAGACTGTCAACAAACAAGGGCAGTTCATAATATGAACCATTAGTAGTTTTTTTTTTTTCTTATTGTGATATTTGTGGCTACTGTAAATATCAAAGATACTCCTTTATCTTACACACTGTATCATTTGACCGTTCTTTACTTGCAGAGTCTCAAAGTCGAAACGGTACGGAGGCGGAGGCGGCGGGCGGCGACTTGCGCAGCGAACCGCGCGAACCTGCCTCGAGAGACGCAAACAACGGACTGCGGCTTGTCAACCCCAGGCTTAAAGCATACGGACGAAAGCTTGGTTTATTCATTCCTAAGGTAAGGAACAAATACATTATTTTGTTGTTATTATCATTATTCAGCCAAAAGACGTCAACTGCTGGTAATAGCTCCCCCAAGCTCATCTCAACGACCGGTCCAATGCCTCCTGCATCCAACGGATTCTTGCAACCTTCACCAGGTTGTCAGTCCACCTTGTAGCAAAAACATTATTGCTAGAAAGATCCTCTGGCATACATTTACATAAACGATCATAAACAACAGCTGTTTCTAGAAAATTGTAGAAAAAAAAGGTGATAAAATTGGGCATGGTAATTGGTTGGTAAGCCATAGAACTTTGAGTTGCTTACTTACCGGTTGGTTTTTCTGTTTCTAGAACGGCGGTCACCGGCCAGCAGCAGACAGTGCAGGCGCGGGGCCCGTGGGGGCCGCGGGGGCCTCGACTGGCGACTCTGTGTTCACGCCGGGCACCGAGCGACGCCTAGAGCGACTGCCCGCCATGCTGGGCGCGCCCACGCATGATGTCTACCTCGGCGGGACCTTCCCGGTAAATAATAATGTTGTAATTACAAAAATATGCACAAACACTTTTAAGCGCATTTCAGCAGTAACACTTGAAGAACGAGGCACTATCAAAATGAAATTGTTAGTATGGACGTGTGGTTTTCAGAAACCAGCTGATTTTGTAGAAAAGCAGCAAGTAGTTACGGTTTAAGACATTTATTTTCTCAAAAGACCGTTGGTAGTTGACTTTTAAAGAATTTTTATGCACGAGTTGAGCACATTGTCGGCGCTGTTTCATCTTTATTCACCACTGAATTTAAAACGGGTTCAGATTTCAACTACAAATATCTAACATCTACAAATATCTAATCTAACACTACAAATATCCATCTTACCTAAGTCTTCCAGTCTTTAAATAAATTACCAAATAAATCCATTCTTCTCCAGATCCACAACATCAAACCAGAAGAAGTGCTACGAAGGGAAGGCTTCACATACGTAGTGCCACGCGCCAACGACTACAGCCGTATGTTCTCGACCCCTGGCCGAAGGACGGCGCCCACGCACCCCGAGTCGCCACGTCGCGATAAAAAGCCGCGCCCTTCCAGTACCACGTTAGAGCTGCCCGATGACGTACAGCTAAGAGACCGCACGCCTGATGATAGAGCCGATAGGAATGATCGACTCAGTGCGTCCGACTTCTATACTGTCACGGAAGATGTTACGCCGCAGCCCTTCAAAGGTAGCTTATTGTTTTGTTTCTGTTGATGTGAAACATCTATAGCCGCACGTTAAACCGATTGCTGGCGCGGCGACGCATGCCGCGTGGCGACGCGTCGCTCATGTACAGTCTATATGTAGTAGTGTGTAAATAATTTCGATGTTTCACATCTACCAGCCGTCCCGTGACTGCTCAATTTTTTATTATTATCTATGGCACGCCCATATCTACGCATATTCTCGATATTATTCGTCATGCATTCTCCTTCTATCGTACCGGCATCATGTAGTAAGAAATAGCTCATGGCAGGGTTAGACAGTCAGCAACATGAAAGCGAGGCTGACTGCACAGGATTCGACGTCATAATAATGATGTATATCTCATACATAAACAATGAGTAAGTTTGACGGTTAGCTGACAAAAAAAAAAAAACGAGCGAGCCTTACAGTATTAAGTGATATCTGACATCTCACCTTGATAATAAGCAACTGAGCAGCGACAGAAATTAACCTTAAAAAAATCTAAATACTGAAATATATATTCGAATTATTATTCATTACTAATGGTCGCCCACTGGTCGAAATTCGACCCCGACCCCTACTTACAATCTATATACTTAGTACTTACTAATTCCATGCTATTATAAAGTACTTACTAATTCCATGCTATTCAAAAGTACTTACTTATTCCATGCTCAAGCTGTCATGTTCTGTTACGTACTGTGGGAGTGAAAAGGGACGGACCCTTTTCACTCCCACAGTAAGCTAGAGGATTGATGCCGAAATTGTTACTAGATTGCTATCCTTAAAAAAAAACCCCTTGATTTCTCGTCCACCATCATTGTGCCTTGCCATTCTAACAAGCTATTTCATTACAGGAACGTACGACGAGGACCTATTACTAGGCTCACGCGTCCTAGTGTTCGCGATGAGTGCGGATTCTCCTTGCTTCGCTGCGATGGTACTGGCCGCACACTATATGGGACTGCGTCCTGCTAACACTGTACTCTTAGTGCAGCCCATGGACCCGCAGAAAGCACATGGTGTAAGTTGAACCTGTATATTTATAATTTGAATACCTTAGCAACCCAGCGGGGTAGTTGCGTAAACTTGCGTAACACACTATCAGTAGAGATAAACTACGATAGCATGGCTCGCCCCTCCAAATTACTGTTTCAATGTGTGAAGTAATATCCTTACGAAAGAGTTTGTATGTAATTGTAATTATTCGTCTTCATATTCGTCGGATTTATTCATAGTTTTCGTGCAATCAGTACTCGTAATATTTCACTTATTAACAGATTTGGTGGTCAACTAATTATTATTTATTTATTTATAGTTAATTAACACGGTATAATACCAATTACATTAATTAACATAGAAAACACTAGCCGATCGTGCAAGACAACGCACGTGTCGTTCTCACAGAGTACGTCAGTGAAGCGCCATACTAATAATCATGAGCGATTAATGACGCCACTAGTCGAGCCACAAATCCGTGGATTTGTTTTGGTTTGACGGCCGTCACATTACGCACACATGCGTTGTGAGTCTTGGTGCCGCTTAGTAAATACTTTCTAACATTTTGTAATTTTGGAGGGGTGGGCCATATTATCATATTGTAATCTCTAGCAATGGGTTTCATGTTGACAGTTATAACAATATTCATTGCGTTATTTACGTTGTTGAGCAGACAAACTTTTCTACCATATGAAGCAATGGATTAGCAATATACTTCAAAACCATTCAGATTATGATTGATAGTGTGTTACGTAATTAGGGTGCTGGTTAAGGTTACACTTGACGTGTCATTGCAATTTAAACCTAATGTCAATGATAAAGTCACCAACTATACTCATTCTCCCTTAGATCAATTATTATCTATTAGCACCTATATGTTAAGCTGTATCGTTTGGTCTTATCTTTTCTGGCAATAGACCTGTTTGATTTGATTATATCAACTGGGCAATGCTAATAAGACAATCCTTTATTTACAGTATAGTGAAGCAGCCGTCAAGGATTACAACCGGGGCCGCCACTACCTTTCAGACTTAGCGAAACGCTCCGGAGTACCCGTGTTCGACAACGTCGACTCCGCGATGGCGTGCGTCGTCAGCCGGCTCAGAGCAACGCTATAGCATCAATAAGTGATAGTCCCGGGGACTCGCATACCTTAAATCTATTGATGTGTGGATGATAACTGTGTTATACACCCGAATATCGATTGGTATCGGTATATCGGTATCATTTTAATACAGGCAGCAGTGACAGTCGCCTGTTAATCATAAAGTCCGCCGCTTCTAATTATAATAATAGAGTAATTAAACAACGCCAGTTGAAGCGAATCTCATCTCAAGCATTGTCACATTAGTTGTGATCGCGATTTGATTTCGTATTCGTTATTTCATTGCGATGCTTAGAGAAGCGGCTAATCCCAACTCACGTAATAAAGACATCACAAATGTAATTCATCATAAAACAATCATAGGGTAATTATTTTTACTTGCGTGGCGAAGAGTCTCATAAGAGTG
The DNA here is from genome assembly GCA_948098905.1 of Tiliacea aurago. NCBI lineage: Eukaryota > Metazoa > Arthropoda > Insecta > Lepidoptera > Noctuidae > Tiliacea > Tiliacea aurago. The sequence continues at coordinate 13,002,784 of OX402578.1, read as the reverse complement.
TACTTATTAATTTCAAGACGTTTAGTTTAGTACAAAGAATGTCTCTCTTTATTTCATCACTCTCTATTGCATTATGTAATGTAATATATAGATATTAAAATAAATATAATTCAATGGATGTATGAGCGAGAATGGATGGTGACGGTAATAAGGTTATCTTGATGAGGATATAACAAATCTCTGTGATGAATTTGTCTAGGAAATTTTTATAGTGAACTTTCAATGCATAAGCATATAATTAGATGATAACTATACATATTAGTATTGTTGCAAATACAGGTACAGGTAGTAGTCACACGTTGGCGCGTTTGGAGGAATATTGTCATGTCAGGTGTGCACAAGAAGTGTTATAGGTAAAGGACTCCCAAGTCAAAAATCAAAAGATTTAATTGAACCCGAAAAATTCTCACAAAATCAGTTGGCTCCCTCTAATGTGAGTTGTGCCTTATTTAGAAAAAGTATGATAGACTCACAAGAGTGAGTAAATTGTTGCTAGGACCATTTTTCGACTTTTGATTATCAACTTAAACTTTACCTATAAACATGATGAATGCACAGTGTATGATGATCATGATGTACTCGGGCTGACATTGGTATTGATTCAGTAGCCTAGTAGTCCTGGGAACTTCGCAGTGGGTCTATTAGCTAATTTCTAAATCTTGTTAGTACTAAATTATATTGCATTGACGGATGCTTATGTAGACATGCACTTTAGGAAAACTGATTGAGGAAAAGTACAAATATCTTGCTCACGTAGCAATTTTAAGAGGTTTTAGTAGTTATTATTTGAATTATGGCAATGCAAAGTTAAATTTTATAATAATTAACATCTTATACTCATTTTTTTATTATAATAAATTGTACCTTTTCAAAAAATATCTAATAAGCATCAGAGTTAACGCTTGCAAGTGGATAATGATGAAATTAGGTTATGATAGCCACAATTCCATACCTAATTTAGGTATAATCTATAATATTGAGTAGTTTAGTGGAAACATATTTGACCCACTGTCACTAAAATTTAATTCGTAATTATAAAATTCAGCAAATATTATTTGCTAGTCACACGCCCATTAACATTTTAAGTACTTTGTTAATATTGATCGATAGTACAAATATCTAATTTATAGAAAAATATGTCATATATTAATTGTAATTTTATGCCATGTACGCTTATTTTAAACTAAACATCACATATGTAAATATAGAAATTTGTAATTATCTAAGTGTTTCATTGTTGTTGCCAACTGGCATCCACTACTTTGACACCACTTTACTTTCTCCTCCTTTATAGTGGCGAAACAGTCATCCGTTGCGCCGTATCACATACCTACATTCCTTTAAAACTTTAGAAGTATTTTGATTCATACTTCTGACACCATGTAATTAAGGCGAAGGTAACCGACTTTTAATGATTTTATACTGAAGATCACGTCTAAACGAGTAGTGTAAATGATATGAAAAAAAAAAAAAATTTGAGCATTTTCTTAATATTTTAGATTGTTTATATTACATACACTCACACTCAGTTGCAGAAACGATCTTTAAATTTTAAAGACTACATTAAACACTAATGTAGCATTAAATCATTGCACAAAACCATTTTTTATTTTATTTTAATGCTCCATTAAATTTAACTAATGAAATGTCAAACCTAATGAAACCGGCCATTTTAAACACTTTTACGTTGCACGTAACTTCATTAGCGCCCATTAGCAGGTGGTGAACTTTAAGTGTCAGTTGCAGAAACGATCTTTAAATTTTAAAGACTACATTAAACACTAATGTAGCATTAAATCATTGCACAAAACCATTTTTTATTTTATTTTAATGCTCCATTAAATTTAACTAATGAAATGTCAAACCTAATGAAACCGGCCATTTTAAACACTTTTACGTTGCACGTAACTTCATTAGCGCCCATTAGCAAGTGGTGAACTTTAAGTTTGACATTTCAGATTTTTTAATTTTAATGGGCCGAAAAGCATCCATTAAGAGCAACATTAGTGTTTTCTACGGTACTTGAATGCATTTCTGTAATTGAAAGATGTGTTTAACCAGTCTTTCATCATTATCTGATTCTTATTTAGTAGATTTACCTCACCATTCAGTACATTTACCAAGGAGGCAGTTCTTCAAATTTGTAACGTATTTGATTAAGATTTAGAACCAGTGACGCAAAGAAATAAATCCATTAATGGCCTGACACAGCTTATAATATGTTTGAGATTTTTCGCCACTGGATCTTTCCAGAAAGTATTGGGTGATTTAATAAACATAAATAAATCAACAGTTTGTCGGAAACAGGTTGGGTCGGGTTATTTGTCAGTTTGTTTATCCAAAAAGTATCCCGTGAACTAGCAAAATTAAGCCACCTCTATATTAAAATGCCAGACCGGACGGAACTACGTAGAAATTGATGGATATCCACGTGTGGCAGGAGCTCTAGACTGCATACATGTTAAAATTAATATAACATAATAAGGGGGATGCGCTAAGGTAGCCCACGAAATTCAAATCTTATTACCTTTTTTGTAATTTGCAGGTCAGTAACACATTGTATGTTGATCTAATTATGATTCGCGACCATAACCAATATGGCTTTACAGAATTATAATCATTAGAATATGAATCAGAAGTATAAAATTTGCAAAAAACGTTGGTAAATTTGAATTTCGCGGGCTACCTTAGCGTATACACCTTAAACCAGATTATTTAAACTAGACTAAACCACAGAGTACACTGAATACACATAAATCAACTACATTTACTATATTTTATGCTAAAATTGTGGTGTACTTGTACGTACGGATAATATCAGAACGCAAATGTTCACTCTTTTCGTTCAATATGGTAATTTGTTCCTGGCAATATTGTTTAAAGTCTTCTTTAACTAAAGTGACATTAAAAATGTCTAATGCCATCTAAAATTTGTTTGTGCAACTTCATTAAAGTAATGAATTCATTAGCGATAATGCTGCTTTATGTAATGAAGGGTTAATGGTGAGCTTTCTGCAACTGACCTCAGTTGCAGAAAGCTCTAAGGAAGACTTTAAACAATATTGCCAGGAACAAATTACCATATTGAACGAAAAGAGTGAACATTTGCGTTCTGTTATTATCCGTACGTACAAGTACACCACAATTTTAGCATAAATTATAGTAAATGTAGTTGATTTATGTGTATTCAGTGTACTCTGTGGTTTAGTGTAGTTTAAATAATCTGGTTTAAGGGGGATGCGGTAAGGTAGCCCGCGAAATTCAATTTTACCAACGTTTTTTGCAATTTTTATACTTCTGATTCATATGCTAATGATTATAATTCTGTAAAGTCATATTGGTTATGGCCGTGAATCATAATTAGAGCAACATACGTGTTACTGACCTGCAAATTGCAAAAACCGTAATAAAATTTGAATTTTGCGGGCTACCTTAGCGCATCCCCCTTAATCTAATAATTTTAACATGTGTGCAGTCTAGAGCTCCTGCCACACGTGGAAATCCATCAATTTCATAAAAACCTTCTGCAACTCTACGTAGTTCCGTCCGGTCTGGCATTTTAATATAGAGGTGGCTTAATTTTGCTAGCTCACGGGATACTTTTTGTATAAACAAACTGACAAACAACCCGACCCAACCTGTTTCCGACAAACTTTTGATTTATTTATGTTTATTAAATCACCCAATACCTACTTGCTGGTAAGATCCAGTGGCGAAAAATCTCAAACATATTATAAGCTGTGTCAGGCCATTAATGGATTTATTTCTTTGCGTCACTGGTTCTAAATCTTAATCAAATACGTTACAAATTTGAAGAACTGCCTCCTTGGAAATTCTATACCTTACACGAAACTCTTTTCCATCATGTTTTAAAAATGAATTCACTCGGTCTGGGATTCGACGGCGAGGTAAATCTACTAAATAAGAATCAGATAATGATGAAAGACTGGTTAAACACATCTTTCAATTACAGAAATGCATTCAAGTACCGTAGAAAACACTAATGTTGCTCTAATGGATGCTTTTCGGCCCATTAAAATTAAAAAATCTGAAATGTCAAACTTAAAGTTCACCACTTGCTAATGGGCGCTAATGAAGTTACGTGCAACGTAAAAGTGTTTAAAATGGCCGGTTTCATTAGGTTTGACATTTCATTAGTTAAATTTAATGGAGCATTAAAATAAAATAAAAAATGGTTTTGTGCAATGATTTAATGCTACATTAGTGTTTAATGTAGTCTTTAAAATTTAAAGATCGTTTCTGCAACTGAGTGTGAGTGTGTTTGACATTTCAGATTTTTTAATTTTAATGGGCCGAAAAGCATCCATTAAGAGCAACATTAGTGTTTTCTACGGTACTTGAATGCATTTCTGTAATTGAAAGATGTCTTTAACCAGTCTTTCGTCATTATCTGATTCTTATTTAGTAGATTTACCTCGCCGTCGAATCCCAGACCGAGTGAATTCATTTTTAAAACATGATGGAAAAGAGTTTCGTGTAAAGTATAGAATTTCCAAGGAGGCAGTTCTTCAAATTTGTAACCTATTTGATTAAGATTTAGAACCAGTGACGCAAAGAAATAAATCCATTAATGGCCTGACACAGCTTTTAATATGTTTGAGATTTTTCGCCACTGGATCTTTCCAGCAAGTGGGTATTGGGTGATTTAATAAACATAAATAAATCAACAGTTTGTCGGAAACAGGTTGGGTCGGGTTGTTTGTCAGTTTGTTTATACAAAAAGTATCCCGTGAGCTAGCAAAATTAAGCCACCTCTATATTAAAATGCCAGACCGGACGGAACTACGTAGAGTTGCAGAAGGTTTTTATGAAATTGATGGATTTCCACGTGTGGCCGGAGCTCTAGACTGCACACATGTTAAAATTATTAGATTAAGGGGGATGCGCTAAAGTAGCCCGCAAAATTCAAATTTTATTACGTTTTTTGCAATTTGCAGGTCAGTAACACGTATGTTGATCTAATTATGATTCGCGGCCATAACCAATATGGCTTTACAGAATTATAATCATTAGAATATGAATCAGAAGTATAAAAATTGCAAAAAACGTTGGTAAATTTGAATTTCGCGGGCTACCTTAGCGCATCCCCCTTAAACCAGATTATTTAAACTACATTAAACCACAGAGTACACTGAATACACATAAATCAACTACATTTACTTTATTTTATTCTAAAATTGTGGTGTACTTGTACGTACGGATAATAACAGAACGCAAATGTTCACTCTTTTCGTTCAATATGGTAATTTGTTCCTGGCAATATTGTTAAAGAAGACTTTAAACAATATTGCCAGGAACAAATTACTATATTGAACGAAAAGAGTGAACATTTGCGTTCTGATATTATCCGTACGTACAAGTACACCACAATTTTAGCATAAAATATAGTAAATGTAGTTGATTTATGTGTATTCAGTGTACTCTGTGGTTTAGTCTAGTTTAAATAATCTGGTTTAAGGTGTATACGCTAAGGTAGCCCGCGAAATTCAAATTTACCAACGTTTTTTGCAAATTTTATACTTCTGATTCATATTCTAATGATTAATTCTGTAAAGCCATATTGGTTATGGTCGCGAATCATAATTAGATCAACATACAATGTGTTACTGACCTGCAAATTACAAAAAAGGTAATAAAATTTGAATTTCGTGGGCTACCTTAGCGCATCCCCCTTATTCTAATAATTTTAACATGTATGCAGTCTAGAGCTCCTGCCACACGTGGAAATCCATCAATTTCTACGTAGTTCCGTCCGGTCTGGCATTTTAATATAGAGGTGGCTTACTTTTGCTAGTTCACGGGATACTTTTTGTATAAACAAACTGACAAATAACCCGACCCAACCTGTTTCCGACAAACTGTTGATTTATTTATGTTTATTAAATCACCCAATACTTTCTGGAAAGATCCAGTGGCGAAAAATCTCAAAAATATTAAAAGCTGTGTAAGGTCATTAATGGATTTATTTCTTTGCGTCACTGGTTCTAAATCTTAATCAAGTAGGTTACAAATTTGAAGAAATGCCTCCTTGGAAATTCTATACCTTACACGAAACTCTTCTCCATCATGTTTTAAAAATAAATTCACTCGGTCTGGGATTCGACGGCGAGGTACCTAAATCTATTAAATAAGAATCAGATAATGACGAAAGACTGGTTAAAGACATCTTTCAATTACAGAAATGCATTCAAGTACCGTAGAAAACACTAATGTTGCTCTTTAATGGATGCTTTTCGGCCCATTAAAATTAAAAAATCTGAAATGTCAAACTTAAAGTTCACCACCTGCTAATGGGCGCTAATGAAGTTACGTGCAACGTAAAAGTGTTTAAAATGGCCGGTTTCATTAGGTTTGACATTTCATTAGTTAAATTTAATGGAGCATTAAAATAAAATAAAAAATGGTTTTGTGCAATGATTTAATGCTACATTAGTGTTTAATGTAGTCTTTAAAATTTAAAGATCGTTTCTGCAACTGAGTGATAGTGAAATTAATTTGTAAAGATGTCTAATGCGGATAAAAAAACAGAATGGCGCAAAATCTACCAAGCGTATTTTTCTGAAACCATCACCAATTTAAAGATAACTTAATTATTGATCTTTTAGTATACGCGTTTTATTAAAATACCTTTTGTTTTGTGTATAATAAATTAATAATGCGTCAAATTGGGGACAGCGCTCCTTGATGAGCGAGTCCTATTACTGGCTGAACGTACGACGCGTTGCGTGAGCTCAGTACAGAACACGCAAGCTAACCACTCAAGGCACAGAACATATAACTCAAGGTCACTGGCATATATCTGAGTTTTAATTGCGTATCATCATTACACCCTTATTCACTGAGGATGTACGCAGAGGTCAGAGGTTTGCCAGTTTAATTCCCATGACTTTTATAGTAGAGGGCAAGCCCATTGCTTTTAACCCAGCATACTACATTGTAGTTGAAAAACTTGTTCCCCATAAATCGATATACGCCGTTCGTAATCGTTTTTTTTTTTTAATGTGATAAATCTATAAATTAACGATATTTGCACTATTTCCTTGACTTGTACTGTGAGACCTTTGCTTTTTGCCAAATTTCAATTGTTCTAGCTAGGTCAACGGGAAGTACCATATAGGTTTTATTTATTTGCGAGTATTAAAATATGTCGCATAAATAGCTGTATTTTTTTATTGCGTTGACTTAGAAGCTTGTTTTATTTAGAGCTCCAAGGGATCCTAGACCTACGTATTAGATATTAATTTCAACTTGGTAACTCCACGCGTTCCTGTAAAAAAAGGTCTTGACAGACAGACGGACAACGAAGTCATCCTATGAGGGTCCTGTTTTTTTCCTTTTGAGGTAGGTACGGAGCCCTAAAAATAAATAAATAAGTAAAAAATTAAAGTGGGTCCCCCATACAAGAAACGTGTTTTTTTTTTACTAAAGTATTTCAAATACGTATTAGGTAGTGTTAAATAATGTACGGTGGTACGAAACCCTTCTGAGAGTCCGACTCGCAACTTGACCGGATTTTTGTTTACAGGGACTGAGATTTACCTATTCATAACCGTAATACATCGTTAAGACTAGGCAGTCTAAATCAAATTTCCACGCAAGCTCCGCCCCCATGCTCCCCGCCACTCCGTTATGTTCTAAACGCTAACACACAGTAATAAAGTTAAATATCGCGTGCGCTCTTTGATCGTGTTCGAGCACGAAACTAAAAAGCGTAAGACTCAATTTATGCTTATTTCGTTTATAACTAAATTAAGGCGCGGACTGACTACGATTTTAAACGCTGCAATTGCCCTCACACAACTGCTTCAAATAAGGTTGAAAATTGAATAAACATTTGTGTTGACGATGTGACTAAGCTGCGAATGGGCATTTATTTTACGGGTTTTATTTAGATTATTCGGAATATACACATTATATTAAATAATTGTCCGGTTAAAGTTTTAAAACAAAGCTAATGCAATTAGAATCCAAAAAAAAAAAATGTTGTTTTCGATGAAAATACAGAGATAATCGACGCCAAAGTTTGTTTTTGTGTAGTAACTTCAATTTTTTTTATTGGGAATATCAAACTATATTTTACGATTCTATTCGGTTAAAAATGTTCTATAAACCCTTTTCTGTCCACTGTATTTTTTGCGTCGGATGTTTTCATTGCGTTAAGTCATACTCGATTATCCAAGAAACCAGTTTTTGTGAATATTGAGGTAACACCGCGCCTTAATAATAAATCTGGAGAAAATATATCTGGTGGCTGGATAATAAACTATATTTTCTAGATGTGAATATTTATTTTAGACATAAAAGCCGAACAATCTTGTTGGTTTTTTTTAATTATCCTTAAAATACATGATTTTCGAATACAAAATGTATTGAGCGAAAATATTACAATTACGTAACTGTCTTCAACATGTAAAAAAGACCCAATAAATCATAATTATACTAAAGTTTCTTTTTGATTATATGTGTGACTGTTTCAGAATAATCATGCAAATTAACATAAAAATAGGGAGCCTTCTCCTATGAGATACTCGAAATATTTGTAAAGCCACTTTGAAGAAAATGATTTTATTTGCTCACATGGAACGTCTCAATGAAATCTATGCAGTCATTGCAAAAGTGGCTGTGTTTATTTATTGTTTCAGTGTTTAATATGCTTCAATGGAGTTAACCAAAACTATTGTTTACTCCCAATTTAAAAAGCAAGTTAATTTTACATTCAGAATCTATCAACCCTACAAGGTTTCTTTAAAAATGTAGTATCAAATGAAAAAAACTCTTATTTCATAATTTATTGATAACATTTACCTTTTTTAAATACATAAATATTATTATTCTAAGGTAAAACTTTCTATTAAAAAACAGTCATTTTCTGTTTGTCTTTTCTGTGTGTTTGCTCCTTAGATATTTGCTTTTCTTTCTGCACAAGATTAATTAGTTCTTTATTTTTCTCTGCAATCAGCATATTAATATTTTTGTGACCATTGGAACTAGAAGCATGTCTGATTATTGAACTATTCAATTTTGCTATCTCCTTTTCAATTCGTTTTCTGTCTTCTGTAATTTTGAATTGCTCAATGTTTAAGTTTTTACTTGAAGACTGCTTTATATCCAGAGAGGCTTCCGGTTCGTTTTCTGCTTCGGTCTTATCGCCTAACGTTTTATTTAGGAAATTGAAAACATTTCGTCTTTCCCTCTCTTTTTCACGCTCGTATGCTCTTTTATTACGCTCTTCGTCTTTCTTCTGTAATCTTTTCAATTTTTGCTCTACCTATATGCAATAACAGAATGTTGTTATAAACAATAGTCTTTAAAGAGTATTTTATATCATCTACGAAATGTAAGCTATGATATTATATAATTAATGTACTTATAAAAAATATTGTACAAGATTTTAAAAGAGTACCGGTGGAGTTTCTTGCCCATTCTTCTCCATACGAAACTACCTTTTGGAAGGTACGACTAGAATCAATCCTATTTTTTTGTAAATATTGACGTTCAAAAGTGCCTTTTATGTGCCTATTTGAAATAAACAATTTGACTTTGACTTTGATCTTTAAATATGCTACCTTTAATGGATCTTGAGCAGCATGTTTTTCGGAGATGGCCATACACTGGTCAAGACTCTTCCCCACAGGTAGAACACGCGCTTCAACCGGCTGAACACGACCGTCGCTTGCTGCGCCGAGCCCAGTCCCCGCAACATAGCCCATTGCGAACATTATTTTCGAGCCAATACCCTGTAAAATTAAAAAAATCTGTAATTATTATATCTTTAAATGTAGCAGTTATTATAAATTGTTATAAACGTTAATACGTACTCACTCTAGTATGTTGCTCCCACTGCCCAATAGGGGTGATGTTTTGGTTTAGAAGACTACTTTCAACAATAAGTGCATGATTGTCAACTACTGTTTCTTCATACATAGCTTTGCTTTGTGGATATTCTGTATCGCTTAAACTATCGTCGGAGTCATCACTTTCTTCATTTTCAGCTTCATGAAAAGAAAAAAAGTAGTATAAGTCCTTAAATCAAAGAAAAGCTAGTAATCCCACACACCAGCCACACGCGTTTAAAACGTGACTTCAACACCATGAACACCATAACTTGAAAAATTCTTACAATTGCTCAAGATACTTTGCTGTCTGCCAGGGTGTTGTGTGAAAGGGATATCGTGGGCCTGGCACACAAGCAACCTATGGAACACGGGTGGGTTTTAGTCAGTAAAAGTCTGACACGCGGGCTCCCGTTCCCCCCAGAGTGGGAAAAGATATTTCAAATTTCTCACCCAAAAAAAAAAAACCGGCTAAGTGCGAGTCGGACTCGCGCACGAAGGGTTCCGTACCATTATCTATAAAAAGGTAAATTGCTGTTTACGATTTATGACGTATTAAAAAAAAACTACTTACTAGATCTCGTTGAAACCAATTAGCGGTGGAAGTTTACATGGTAATGTACATCATATATATTTTTTAGTTTTATTATTCTCTTATTTTAGAAGTTACAGGGGGTTAGAAGTTACACACATTTTACCACTTTGGATGTGTCTTTCGCGCAAACTATTCAGTTTAGAAAAAAATGATATTAGAAACCTCAATAGCATTTTTGAAGACCTATCCATAGATACCCCACACGTATGGGTTTGATGATTTTTTTTTTGAGTTTCAGTTCTAAGTATGGGGAACCCCCAAAATTTATTGTTTTTTTTTTCTATTTCTGTGTGAATATCTTAATGCGGTTCACAGAATACATCAACTTACCAAGTTTCAACAGTATAGTTCTTATAGTTTCGGAAAAAAGTGGCTGTGACATACGGACGGACAGACAGACAGACATGACGAATCCATAAGGGTTCCGTTTTTTGCCATTTGGCTACGGAACCCTAAAAATAATACATTGCTCTTATAACCCTCATATGACATGCAATGGCCCTAAGGCCCAATTTACACCGGGATGGCAGCGGCCGGCAACGACGCAACAATTATAGCAGCAGGTCCGGTCCGGCAGGTCCGCGTCGTCACGGGCGGCCGTGCGCTTTAGCCTCTTCTTGACCAGTCTAGTTTCTACATTCGGCAACGAAACTCGTGTGTTTGGGAGAAAATGATTGCATTGGTCATTACAGCACTTCTATCTGAAGAAGAACAAGAAATAAAGGAAATAACTGGTTATGGCGGGGGTGAGCAGAGCGGGGAGGACCGCGCTGTACCGCGACCTTTTTAAGCGATACTGGTATTTTAAGTATGTAGACAAAGTTTGAAATTATTTAACACTGAAAGTGTTAGCCGAACCGCTGCCATCCCGTGTAAATTAAGTTACTAAGCACAGAATCAATGAGAGAATTGAAATTCTATAAAATAAACTTACTATTCAAAGGGAAAATGTCCTCAATTTTCACTCTATATTCATCAGTCCCTTGTTTCCTTTTCTCCCCTGTGTGTACACCATGCTCTAACTTAACAGAACACGTTCTCTTCTGTAGATCTATACTCCTTATTATTGCTCTATGCCATAAGTGATACTTTTCAGTTGATTTCTTTGCTAAACCTATTTCCTGTAATTAACACGAAACATATGTATACCTACCTCGTTGGTCTAGTGGTAGCAAGCGCTACTGCACGAGTTCCTGGGTTCAATACCCAGGTCGGGCAAAGTGGTATTGGGTTTTCCCATCAGCAGGCTTAGCACGAGGACCGTAGAGAAGAGTTTTGTCGACGGAAGAATAGACAAAAATGACGTTTCTGTGTAAACAACAGAAAGTTGTCTACTGTGTTTAGCACGGCGATTACAAAATCAAATGTGAAGATACTTGTCTTCTCTACCCTAGACAACTGTCTACAACGTCGAGCACGACATACAATTTTTCTCCGATTTTGACAGTTTGGGATAGAAACCTTTCTTCCGAAATAGTCTACATATAAAATTACCTAGACAAAGATTCGTTAGTTGTTTTTTCTTTATGGTGAGTAATTTGATGCGGTGCTTTTTTACTTTTCACTATAATAGGCTGAAATTAACACGTTGGGTTCAAATCGCACTTTTTATTTAAGTTTTTGTATAGAAAAACTTCAGCGAAGATGGGAAAGAAATTGTATTAAAGAGCTTGATGTCCCGGGAAGTGAGTTCCTGTAGAATTATAAAATAAGCAATGAGATGGTGCCATGTTTATGCGAGGAACTCGGCCAGGACCTGTCGCCCAAAACTTCTTTAAATAATAGATTTTTGGTACTTATTAATTACCAATAAAATAAGAACAACAAAAGATTCTACAATTTTTACACTATGTTGTCCTATGACTTTGATTTATTAAATACATTCACAGGGAATATAAAACATCTGAATAAGAGCCAAACTATTCTCATTGAACACTGACCATCTCACACACTCAGTTTTAAATGGAGCATATACTAATAAAAAAAATATCGATAAACAACAATAAATAACAATGTAAGTACCTAGTCAAAACAAAAAGGCTCCCGTGGACAGGTGCGAAGCGATGGCGCGACCCGCCAGTCTGCGGTAACCTTAAAGGATACTTACTTCTTGTGCAAAATAGTATAATTAAGGCACTCTATTATAAATAATGGCTGTAAATTATACGCAATACACACAAATGAGTTTTAAAACTTATTTAGAGGCTTTAATTTGTATGCGCCACAGCCAGAAATCAATATACTTAATATAAAACATCAAATAGACCACTTGCGTTTTATTATTGAAGAAAGAGTCGTTAAAAACACTTTGATTCATATATTTGTTTGAGAACGGAACACAAAAATACGGTAAAATTGGGTAGTAATACACACCACTAACGAATACCCCGTTGCTATGGACAAGTCACTGTCTACGAAGAAACCCGAGTCTAGGTGTGACCTCGTGCTCGCGAAGAAGAGATATCGGGAAGTGTAGACAAGCGATTTCTATTCTACAGTAGAGTACAGATAGAAAACGCCATGCTAAGCCTGCTGGAATTTCTCAGTAGCACCCCTGAGTCTGAATCTGTGCTCGGTTGATGGCAATAGGCTCGCCCCTTATTACATGGGACTTAAACATAACTGGCGAAATGTGGGTGTACTATAGGTACACCTCTGCCTAACCCTTCGGGGATTACAGACGTGATGTTATGATTAAATTTATTAGAATTTTTTGTCAGGTATGAAACCATAAAAATTATGGTACGAGACTGTAATCTGGGGGTCTACTCCGAAGCGTTAATCCGAAGTATCAGCCGAATGTTCGGCCGTTTTATAACTTCCATAGTTTCCTTTTTTGACTTTGAATCCTTACCCGACTTCAAGTCACATTTTTGACTTTGGCTTATCTCTTTGACTGTCGTTTTTTGTTTTTCTTTCGCCGTAGTCAGCCATAGTTAGCCGTAGTCAAGCAACGGCCGGATACTTCGGATTTATGTTCGGAGTAAACCCCCTGATCCACAATAAATGGTTATCAGAAACTATATTTACCTCATTATCAGGTGGCTTCAGTTTCATCAATATTCTACTACCTACTTTAATTGAACTAAAATCAGGTTCTATTGCTTCTTTTAAATTCGATAATTGTACTAAAGCACCATGAGAATATCTGAAACACAAAAAAAATAGATTTAATTATGACTTAGGGTGCAGTGACTTTTGAGGGTTCCATAGTCAACAAGGAACCAACATAGTTTCGCCATGTCTGTCGGTTTGTCTGTCCACAGCTTGGTTCAGAGACTCTTAGTTCTGTCAGTGACCTGCATAACCCGACCCTCTTTGTAAGAGGGGTCAGGTTAATCACGCCGACAATTCGTAAAATAAAACCTTGAAAATCATTCTTTTTTAGGGTACCTCCCTTGCACGTAAAGTGGGATGATATTTTTTTTCTCGTCTATCCCATGGTGTGGGATATCGTTGGATAGGCTGTTCAAAAATATTGTGGGTTTATGAAAGTCATTTTTCAATTCAGGGATCCGTTTGCGTAATATTAAGCTTTAAAGTGCGTGAAAACTATCACAGCTAAGTAGGCTTTACAAGATAACGAGTAATAGTCGACCAACTTAAATTTGCATTTGGAGAATTGATCGTCAATTCTCCAAATGTCTTATTGTTTTTCAACTACAATGTTAAGTTTGTTTTTGGGATAAATTCGTGCGTGCGTGGTGCGTGGTCCGACATGCACTTGGCTGTTTTTTTTAGATATGACTGATATGACTCACCTACATTGTTCATCACTGAATTTACATTCTCCATCAAGGAAGAAAGGACAAGGCAACATCTCAGCGTGTGTTGGATGAGTGAACAGAACACGGACCTGCAATGAAGGAAGAAAAAAAAATGTATTTTTGTCTTACATCTTTTACCTTTTTTTTTTTTTGGGTGGGAAATTATCAAATCACTTCTCCCGCTCTGGGCGGAGCGAGAGGGCGTGTCTTTTACTGACTAAAACCAGTGTTCCAGGGCCACGATATCCCTTTCGGACAAACTCGCAACCCTGGCAGGCATTGGCCCTATCGGACCCTGTCAGTTGGTGCTGACATCTCTTTGAGGCGCGCGTGGAAAACAACGCGCCCGGGCCTGGTCCTTATCGGACGGCGAGCTACCCATCGCTCACCGTCCGCATGCCCTACGACCGAGAATCGGCCTGCTACTCCCAAAGCCCGGGGTGTCTCCCGCGGTGACTAGGGGCGCGAATTTGGCCTCTCCCACACGCGTTCCGCCTCCTCCTTCGCGAGCATTACTGCTTCGTAGAAGGAGGTGACGGCCTCTCATGCACTCTCGCTCCGAACCATGGCCTGACGTGTGAGATCGGCGCCGCCGATCGTCTCCGTGAGGACACGGCGGTGCTCCGCCCAAGCCGGGCAGACCTCCACCGTATGCTCCACCACCGTCCTCAGGGCGATTCACCAGGCGATTCCTCCCGCTTTATCCTGAAAAGGAACCTCCCGAAACAACCGTGTCCGGTGAGGACCTGCGTCAGGCGGAAGGTGAGGACGCCGTAGCGCCTGTCTAGCCACTCCTCAGAGGCGGACTTATCGCCACAATTGTGGCGTGCCCATACACCTTTTACCTGGATCTAGTATAAATTAGTATAAAACATTTTGCGAATTACGAATTTATGGTCACAGAAATAAAATAAGGTATAAGATAATCCCTGCACTGGTTTGAATCAGTGGCGAAGGGTGATTTTATGAGAGAGTTAAGCCGGAGCAAAAAAAAATCTTTTCTATGAAAAAAAAATTAGCCATGACGTCGATTTTAAATAGAAATTGAACTCACTGGGTTATTTTAGAGCAAAATGTTTTGTTGTTGGGATATAAAGACAAAAAATAGAATTTAGGCGTTTTGTAATCTTTCTTTTTTTTTAAACATAATGTGTAATGTTTTAATTGTATGGTGTATTAAATACCTACAATGTAATTATTATATTATTTGTCATTATTAAACACTACTGACTGTGTGCCATTTTTAAATAACGATAGAGTGGTTGTGTTCCGAATTTCCGAAGGGAAGCAGGTAGGAATCGTGTTATACGGTACTTTCGCTACTGGTTTGAATAGTTAATAGATGCAGAAGGCTGTTTTAACTAGGTATTTCATACATCTAAATACACTATAATTTCAGTTGAAAGACATCCATTGCTGGACATAGGCCATACCAAGCACTGCCCCTTCAACCAATTATGTGCTTCTCGCATCCAGCGGATTCCTGTAGCCTTCATAAGGTTGTAGGTCCACCTTGTGGGAGGCCTCCCAACTTTACGTATTCTGGTGCCACGCTAGTACCTTTCGGCCGCATCTGCCATCTGTTCTATGAGCAATGTCTCCTGTCTAAACCCACTTAGGTTTGCAATTCTTCTGGCTATCTCGGTTGCCTTGGTTCTCCTACGGATCCCTGCATTTCTGATTTGATCATGTAGAGAAACACTAAGCATAGAAGCCTTCAAATCAGGTCCATTAAGAGTGACCATGTTTCAGTGCCATAGGTCACACACTGGTCAAAGACTTTCATCTTTCAGTCACTGTGGTATGTGAGATGAGAATATATTACAGAGCTTCCCAAATGCTGCCCAGCCGAGTCAGATTTGACGATTGACTTTTTTTTTTGAAGTTCAACCTACCTAACTGGATAGTTACACAACTAATACTAAAACAATAATAATTAAAAAGAACATTGTATACTAACATGAAGGTCTTGGAACTGGTCCGCATCCTGTCTGGGCACTACAGAACTGACCATAGCATTGTAAAGACCTGGCTGGCCACCCCACTTGTGTGTGTGATACACTGCACACTTCATGCCCAATAATGAAGACAGCTCATCCTATGAAAGTTTCAGATTATTTAGTGATTTAGAAGCAGAAAGTATATTTGCTTTACATATAATTTGGAAGTGTTAGCAGTTTAGCTGGTATTTGTAGATGTTTTGTATTTTGTCTCTTCTTTTATGAAATCTTGTAGAACTAGTAATTGCACTTTATAAGAAAAATACCTCAATATCACTATCAGCATTGGCTGCATCCTCAGTGTTTTCAGATTTGTCCTCTTTAGCTTCTTCGTATGCACCACTTTCAGCCATCTCTTGCTGAACACAATAAAACAACTAAATATTAGACACTGCTTTTTTTAATAGAAATATTTGACTGTAATGCTATTGATTCCTCATATTTACCATGAACAATGCATACTCATCATCCAATTCATCTTTAGGTTCAGTAGATTGAGTCTCAACTGGCTGATTGTCTTTAGGAACCAGGGCTTCCAAGTTCTCTCTAGTCAGTTGGATAAGTTGCTGCAAATCTGACTGTAAAGCTAATAAGGATTCTCTTTCCGTTGATTCATTAACCGTTTCGAGGGTTAAGTTGACCATTGCCAGCTGGAAATACATTAAAATAGTAATGAAATCGGTAAAGTTCTTGAATAACTTACCTACTAGAGTTTTATTGTTAGTACCTGTTCTTCATATTGGTTTAAAGATTGATGTAAATCATCCATGTTTAATAACTCAAATTTGTTTTACATTAATTAATTTACTATTATTGATATTTTTCGTGTGACTATTCACACGAAAAATAGTAAACTGATGAACAAGAACAAGTAGAACAACATTAGTATTTCTGTTATTTGCTCTAAATCTAAACTCTATTCTTCACCTACGAAGTTGACACATATCTGTAATCTGACTGGTCTGACAGTGACATTTTAATTATTGACGGGCGGGCGGGGCGGATGATGGTGGACGTCACAGAGTACATTGTATACACCGGACTTGACCGGACAGAGTGGACGTATGCCCCTAAGATTCTATAGGAGCACGGTTACACGCTCAGTCTGGCGTCATTCTGGTCCATCAGTCTAGTCAGAATGATCGGAGATTTACGATCATTCTGACTAGACTGATGGACCAGAATGACTGATGACGCCAGACTGAGCGTGTAACCGTGCTCTAAGACCTTACGTTAGTGAAGATAGAAAGAGAGAGAGAGAGTTACGTAATTACTATCTATTCTTAGAACAGATAAACAAATATCTATCATATCGACACACACGTCATAAAGCGTTTTGTTTTTTTTTAACTAGTCAGTCCTATGAAAAGAGAGACGTCTAAATGTTTGTCAAGGCATCAATTTTTGTGACGTCAAAATCATGTCTAAAATACGTGACCGGTCGCCATGTATAAATAATGCGAAGTTTTGTGGTACCAAAATCTGAAATGTGCTGTTAAAAGGTTGCTTGCTTTCTGTCTCGCAGTCGCAGTAACAACCCTACGATAGGCGGCCATTTTAAGTGCTCGATTTTTGTAAGTAGTCACGCTAATTTTGTGGGTATGGCAAGTCCATATCCATTCGTGTAACCAACTAACCATAGATTATAAACTTATATCGGGTAACACCCACACATGTTTACTTTTGTGTCGATCACAAATTAAACGAAAAATTTATAAATAAATGTATGCGACATAACACGAGTAATGCTAGAATAAACATCTCTGAAGTTTTACAGTCAGAAGATCATCCTCGGGTTGGTTTCTGATCAGGATAATTCTGTAGTACGCCTCAAGTCTTCAACAGAAAAGAACTTAAGACGCAGATATATGCCAATGACCTTGAATGGTTAGGCCTGAAACTGCGTTAAGCGAGTACCCGCGCGGTTTCATACAAAAGTGCTCCGTCGCGGGGACCCGCGCGGGCGTCCGTCACGGGGAGGCGCGCCCCGCACCCACGCAACGGGGCCCGCCTCCGTGCGACGGAACCCGTCGCGGTGGCACGCGCGGTGCCCGCCAGCGGACCGGTAACATGATTCATGTAAAAGAGGCATTCTGAGAATACATTTTTATCGTAGGTGATTATGTACTTCGATTGAGAGTTCAATATGGAGAAACCGGCTAAGTGCGAGTCGTACTCGCGCACGAAGGGTTCCGTACTATAAAAATGGCATAAAAATCACCTTTGTTGTATGGGAGCCCCCTTAAATATTTATTTTATTCTGTTTTTTAGTATTTGTTCCTATAGCGGCAACAGAAATACATCATGTGTGAAAATTTCAACTGTCTAACTATCACGGTTCATGAGATACAGCCTGGTGACAGGCGGACAGACAGACTGAAGGTAAATTGGACTAGCGACACTGCGTAAATAAAATAATCCGGTCTCCGCGACGGGTACCCGCGACGGGGACCGTCGCTTTCCCACGGAGCCCACCCGCGTGTCCACGCGCGTAGACACGCGACGGTTGCCCGTCGCGGGCGCCCGCTTAACGCAGTTTCAGGCCTTAGCTTGCGTGTTCTGTACTGAGCTCACGCAACGCGTCGTACGTTCAGTTCAGCCAGTAATAGGACTCGCCCATCAAAGAACGCTGTCCCCAATTTGACGCATTATTAATTTATTATACACAAAACAAAAGGTATTTTAAACGCGTATACTAAAAGATCAATAATTAAATTATCTTTAAATTGGTGAAGGTTTCAGAAAAATACGCTTGGTATATTTTGCGCCATTCTCAGTTTCTTTGTCCGCGTTAGACATAACTTTACAAATTAATTTCACTATGTATTATAGACATAATCTAAAATATTCACATAGTGCGTTATTGAGAAAATGCTCTAATAAAACATATACTTTTTTCAAATCATTAAAACTACTCGTTTAGACGTGATCTTCAGTATAAAATCATAAAAAGTCGGTTATCGTCCCCCTAAGGCACCAAACACAAAATAACCTATTTATTAAAAAACATTCAATTTCATATTGATTTGTTTTTTTAATAGTTTTGGTGATGTTTTTTAGAAAGGTCAGGGTGCGTAGTCCTCGCAACCGGCGTGCGTGTATGACATATGACATGTATGAACGTAAGCGAAGAGCGAAGCAAAAGGAGTATGTAGGTATTGGTATTTATGTAAGGAGCGTAGCAGGTGGCGTTCTATAGTGTGCGTTACCCAGGCCAGATGTTGTCGAAAATGGTCATTTGAATCTAATAGATAATTAGTTTTGCGGCTTCTGTAATTGTTGCGCACATTTTTAAATTTGTTGCGCATAAAGTTTTTTAATTATTTCACAAAAACATTTCCTGCTGGGGTAACGTTATCCCAGCCAGACCTTTTTCTTTCTAATGGGAATATTTAAATAAATACTAGCTATAAAACTAGTTGTCTAGATGAAGTAAATGTTGTGCCTTATTTTGTATTTGTTCTTTCATCGGTTGCGAAGTTATTCGAGATTTTGCTGGGGTAACGTTTTTGGTTTTGCTAGATCTTTGAAACGGTTAAGCGGATTCTTATCATATTTTGTACATGACTTCTTAGGAATTAGTTTAAATTTGTTCTGCAATAAAAAAAACAAAATAATGCATAGTTTAAAGGTTATTTCATTAAATAAAAAAACACTTCAATTGGTCCCAGCACTCTCAATAAGAGGTCTAAAGACTTACTTTAAACGTTATTTTAAAGCTTGTAAATGCCTTCAAATGTATGTGAAGTTTCATTAGTATCCTGTAAGTATTTAACAAGCTATGATGATATTCAGTTCTTCACGAGCACGGTCTTGATGCGCGCGGTGTTATTTGGCCACTGGATTGGATATATGAACTGAATGTTATGTCAATTATTAGTTGTTTAGTTCAGTTGTATATCAGTAAAATTTCAGCGTAGTCATTAGGAAGTGAATGACCGAGGTAACCCGACCAAGTTTAGGTGGTTACGAAAAAGCGAAATCGCAGAACATTATGGTACCTTCTAAAATATGTAGGATAGTGTTACAAATTTAGTACAGACATGTACACAAGTTTAAAAAAAAACTACATGTTTATTAAAGAATTTTTATTAACAGGTAAAGTAATCATTTCAACTGAACTTTTAAAGTATTAATAAACTTATACTTAAAAACAATCACAGATTAAAATTACAGATAGTAATTTTGCTATTTTGAAATTTTCTATTACGATTTCGCAACCGATGAAAGAACAATTACAAAATAAGGCACAACATTTACTTCATCTAGACAACTAATTTTATAGCTAGTATTTATTTAAATATTCCCATTAGAAAGAAAAAGGTCTGGCTGGGATAACGTTACCCCAGCAGGAAATGTTTTTGTGAAATAATTAAAAAACTATAAGCGCAACAAATTTAAAAATGTGCGCAACAATTACAGAAGCCGCAAAACTAATTATCTATTA
This sequence comes from Tiliacea aurago, assembly GCA_948098905.1. Classification (NCBI taxonomy): domain Eukaryota; kingdom Metazoa; phylum Arthropoda; class Insecta; order Lepidoptera; family Noctuidae; genus Tiliacea; species Tiliacea aurago. The sequence goes on along the minus strand of OX402578.1, from coordinate 12,982,121 downwards.
GATTCAAATGACCATTTTCGACAACATCTGGCCTTGGGTAACGCACACCGTTCTATAGTTTCTGCCTACCCCCATGGGAAGAAGGCGTGTGTTTATGTATGTTCATAATTTATTGCCGTTTCCACTACAGCTGTTTTTTTAGCAGTGGTAGCCGCCTCCCAAGTCCTTAGCTCGTCTTTTATAAAGTGGTACACTCGTAAGCGTGATTATATCACATCACAACCTCAAGTGCCTGTAGGTAAAGAAAACAGACTTCGTTCTCTTGGGAGCATCACCTTTAAACGAATTTTTCCCATAAGTCTTCACTTCAGTTCAGGTTGCAAAAGGGTATAATTATATACTATTAGTCTCGATGAAATAACGGGTTTCCGGTAAAAAGTCGAGTGTTTGATAAGTTTTCTTACGTATATAGGTATTTTATAAGAAAATTAATTACTTCTACTAAACTATTATTTATGGCACGATTGGCGCAGTGGTAATTGACTGCTGAGCTGCGTGTCGCGGGTTTGATTGCCGCACGGAATAAATACTTGTATGACGTACAAGTAGTTGTTCCGGGTCTGGCTGTTTGTGTATGTGAGTTTAAATGTTTGTAAACGCACCCACACCCACAATAAAAGAGAAATTCCTAGTGGGGCAAAGTTTAAAAAAAAAAAGAAAAAGAAGAATGATGGATTTTCACTGCTCCGCTGCGCTAGTCAAACCTACTGGTTAACTTTTACAACGCTCCGCCTCAATGGAGTGTCAGCTTATGTATAGTTTCCTATGAAGTTACCTAACCTATCTAATATTAAAATACCTATTTAAATTCTTCTCATAAGTTTTAATCTTAATAACAAGCTTTTTGAGACATTCTTAGAATAGCAGTTTATTCATATTATTTAAGTACGTAATAATTACATAAGTAAGCTAGTCTAACTTCTTTAATTTAATAATATATACAAATAAAAATGTTTTTCTGAAATAAAAAGAAGGACTGTTACTTTATGGCTACATGGAAACAGCGGGACTAACCCAATAGAACCAAATAAGCAGTAAATTATTACAGCTCACTTAATGTTTGAATAGTTATTTTTTTTATAACTGTTGCTATAATTCTCTTGACATTTTCACCTGTGTAACTTTCACTGTTATCAAAATTTACAGATATAGTTTGAAATGTATCATTCATTATATTTTTTACCCTATCACCAATATTATCATTACTGGCACTTGTATTGGTGACTAAGTTATCATATTTCTTTTGAATGTCTTCTAATTCTTCATATTTTCCTTTATAACTGTTTTCTAAATTACTTATTGTTGTTAATAATTCATTTTCATTATTTACATGGTCAACTCTATCTTGAGCATATTGAGATTTTAAAAGTTCGATTTCTTCCTGTAGTTTTAATACTTCTCTGTTTCTATCCTGATTAATCTTTTCGAATTCAGTGATTTTATTCTTTAATATTTCAACTTGATTGTCATTATTAGCATGTATAGATGTAGTTATATATTCAATATTTTTATCACTTCTAGATTTCAGTAATTCTTCATATACTTTAATTTTATTTTCATACTCTGTGAGCAATTTCATCAAAATATCTGTTTGTACGTTTGTATTTCCTTTTTGTTCAAAATGGTTAATTTTGTCTAAAACTGCATCCACTTTGTCTGTTATCCTATTCATATTTATTCTTAACTCACTGTTGCTTATTCTTTGTTCCGATATAAACATACCCATCTCACTACTAGGGCCTGTGATGAGATTGGTGCTTGTCATAGGTAATAACTGCCCAGCATGGGATGTGTATAATGGAATGTTTCCAATGGATTCAGTTTTTGGCACTATTGTTCTCTGATGTGACTCAGTTATTTGCTGTGATTCAGACATATTCTCCAAATGATTCCTCTTAATAATACTTTTTACTGGTTTGTGTCTCACAGATTTTGTATGGGCTTCAGTTTCCATTGTGTCAGATGAATCACTAGTTCTTTCTACAGGTAGAGTTCGAGTCGGCAAAACTGAATGTCCCATATTGGCCATTCGATTTAAAATGGAAGCCTTCGTTTTTCTGTTAATTGAAGAGTCTGTATCACTTCCTTTATCAATCTTCTCACTTTGTTCTGAAGTAACATCTGCCTTAATTTCAACATTACTAGGTTCTGGTGGGCCTTGATCTATGTATGATGAATATTGGATGTTTACTTCAAAACTAGTCAAATGTTCTGCAACTTTTTTTACTTCCTCTTTTGTACCATATATGCTCCAATACTTTCGAAGATTATCATAATAAGAGATATAAGTATCGTTTTTAATGGTTACCTCTAAATTAGGTAAAAGTGTGGTACATGACAGGGTAGTTTTATTAGAGTCATAGAGTACAATATTATGAGCACCAGTTTTCTGAATCTTAACAATGGCAAAGCCTAGTTTTCCTCTTGATGAGTAGACATTGTTGAACCTGAAATTACAGAAGGATAATGATTATGTGTAGAATGAACCTACAAAGATGTGCTAGGGCTATAACTTAATGTGAAACATCTCAAATTGTCTTCTTATGGACCTGGCTGACAGCATCATCATATTCATTTATTTAAATAAATAAATTAGTGATGGAATGGAGTGAAAAGAAAATCAATTCGTGTTTTCTACAAGTTGATACTAAAATTATTATCTGTGATTTATGATAACCACTTGTTTTAAAAATGTAAATGGTATGTAAATAAAACTAAATGTCAGTGTATAACCAGGTACCATTTTGGTTACCCATTGAAAGGGTTTTCGATAGGGTTTTTCTAAGCAGTTAATCAAAAACCCATATGTTATGGGTAACCCTTTTGAAAGGCTTAAATTAAATTTTGGTTACCCCTTTGAAAGGGTTTTCGATAAAAACCCATACGGTGTGGGTAACCCCTTTGAACGGCTCAATTTAAGCCATTCAAAATTACCCACACTGTTTGGGTTTTTTATTACAACTGTTTAGAAAAACCCTATCAAAAAACCTTTCCATTGAAAGGGTTTTTCTAAAATGGTAACCAAAATGGTCCCTGGGTAGAATAGAGATAGAATTGGTCATGCTACGCGTGCTGGGCGGATATCGAAATAACATAATATTATGATTTATTCATGTCACTGGGTTTCAAGTAGGTATAGAACCCATTGTATGGGTTATCATGTAACCCTTTCACTGGGTTTCAAGTATAAAACCCATTCAATGGGTTACATTGTGATAAATGTAACCCATTGAATGGGTTACCCCTTCGAAAACCTTAACTCTTAACCGGGGTTGTACGGTCCTTGAGTATAACACACATAACAACTTACCACTCGTGTCCAATAAGAGCACAGGCAAATATACATTCTGTAGTTTTTATTTGTTCTTGTTTTGGTAGAATGCTTTGAGGCTTTGGAGGGACATATTTTAATGAGTCATTTACTTTTCCTTCATTTCTTTTAGATACATTTCCAAATATATTGGCCAGAGATGTGCTGAAAAGATAACATGGTGATAAGTTTAAGGTGTGGTATAAATATTCTCTCCTAATGCTAATGAGAACAACCAGAGGTGTAGCGTAACAATTATAGAGTCTAATAAATTAATGACTTTCACTTTACCACCTTACCTATTTACTTCCAAAAATTTAAACTTACCCAGCTACTGGAGTAAAGAAATCATCATCAACTTCCTCAGTTTCCAACATCCTGACGTTTTGAACTTCTAATGTACATATAAGAAAGTCACTAATATAATGTTTTTACACCACAGTGATAAGAGGTCAATGATTCCCTAAGACCGGGCAGAGGCAAGGCAACTTTTTATGATTGTTTTTTTAAACCACAATCAGTCAAGTTTCTGTCTTTCTGTTTCATTTTGACAGTGTTTCTCAACCACTGAGTCAAGTGTCAACAGGGTATCAGCAGTGTTGCCAGATGTGGCGCGCTCCAAGTCGCCAACATTTTTGCCCCAAGTAGCCTAAAGTCGCCTAATTTTTTTTTCTGTAAAATAGCCTAATTTGGTCTTAATTATAAGTCTGATGCCACACTTGGTGTTAAATAATAAGAATTTATATTGCAGTTACTACTTTTAATGGAAAAAACGCCTGAAAATATAAATGAACCACTTTATAGTATGTAATTAATAATTAAATTTAATAATAATAATTCGATATATTATACAATTTGCAATGCCCTTACAGGGTGCATGTGTCAATACTGTGTCATGAAATTTTAATGCATGCCTACTAACCAGTGTTTTACATGTTAGCAAATAAATAAATAAATAATGTAGGTACATTTTTATTTTAATTAAGAACCAATATTTTTTTTCGCATTCACCCCTGTATTATTTGTTATATTTTCTACGTTTTTCCATTTTGATATCAATACAACCTGTCCACCACACACTCAAATCACAAGAAAATCCTCTTATAGTATGCAGAAACTTATATTTTAATAGATTTGTAGCGTATACAAAATCTATCATTTCTATGTATTTGGATGCAATTGTACAATTTTTTTTTTTTTTTAACGTTGCCCCACACTAGGAATTTCCCCTGTATTGTGGGTGCGTATACAAACATTTAAAATTCACATACACAAACAGCCAGACCCGGAACAACTACTTGTAGGTCATACAAATATTTGTTCCGTGTGGGAATCGAACCCCCGACACGCAGCGCAGCAGTGCTGTCAATTGCATCCAAATACATACAAAAGATAAACGTAAACCAAACTATAAAACGTAAACCAAAATTCGCTTAAATCCATGAATTTACAAGCCAATGTCAACTTTATTTCGCTCCGTTTCGTAACTAAATTTTTTTGACATTCTCTATTTTCCCTCTCTGATTGACGCTAAAAATGGTGATGTTCCGTTAGTTACTGCCAATATACTATTGTAGTCTGTGGTTACTGCATTAGTACCAAATAATTTCATAGTTCCTCAGATAATCAGGATGAAGCCTAAAATCGCCAAAAAAATTTTCTGAGGTAGCCTAATTGGCTACCAGTCGCCGATTCTAAAAATTGGTCGCCCCGAGACCCTTCCAAGTAGCCTAAATGGCCACAAGTCACCTAATCTGGCACCACTGGGTGTCAGTCCTGTCACCTGATCACCTCCAGCCTCCAGAGTGTAGGTCACAGAACACATAAACTCAGGAGGTGTAGGTCCCAGACAAATACACAAAGGTCCCAGATAATCCTTCAAGTAAAATATCCTAACTATATTTATAAGGTATGTACACACGGCTACACATCAAGCTATACATTTCCAGAATAACCTGATCTTGGATTGTATAGGATTTCTGTACAAAGAGAGGTCAGCAAATACTGGAAATTTATAGCTTGATATGTAGCCGTGTGTACAGACGCCAGCAGGTCAAGCTACCCGAAACTGTCAAATTTCCTCAATCAACCTTGAACTTTATGCCTTAGGGATAAAGTTGAAAATCTATTAAAGAAATTTGACAGATTGTAGTAGCTTGATGTGCTGGCGTCTGTACATGACTGATGACCTTGGCTGCATTCCGAATTAAGACCATAATCGCTGTAATCGATTTTAGCGCGCGTTCCCTATTACCGTTTAGCGTAAGGTAAATGAAAAAAAGGTGCAATAAAGTATTGAGTATTGAGTAAGGTTTAGCGCGCTAAAAACGATTACAGCGATTATGGTCTTAAATCGGAATGCAGCTTTTATCCTTCAATGCGGTCAATGTCAGAATAATCGAAATTTATTAAAATAGTGCTGGGGGTAGTGGTGAAGGCTTAACAAGTGCTTTTGTTTGTGCTACGAATTTTTTCGATTTTTAGTGAATCTTTGTGTGAAACTTGATCAAGACTATTCTTAGTGTTGTGTGTTCTCTATGTAAGTTAGTTTTATTTGTTATTGTCCCGCTTTTTAACCATTTTAGTCCAAAATGAACTCCAAAAAGCCTCCTGACCCGGACCCGCCTGATGAACCTTTTGAACTTCCTTCTGTATTAACCATTACCCTCCCCCATGACTCCCAAATGCTCACGCAAGACCCTATTATGGACATTGAGACCTCAAATCGAAAAAGAGTTGCCGGCTCGCCCCCGGTCACCTCAAATACCCCACCTAAAATAGCGAAGAACATAATCGGCAGATTTACATATACAGCCAGGGATAATCCGCCATATATTGTCCACGTTTCCCTTAAGGATGATCAGACTTCAGGCACTGTGTTACAACCGGTTAAGTTTGGTATGTTTTTGACGATGAATAACGTCAATAACATACACCTCGATGGGATCAAACGTATAGGTAGAAACCGTGTGTCAGTCGAATTCAAGTCGCATCAGGACGCAAACTGTTTTTTAAATAATACCCTATTAATACAACATAATTATACTGCCTCCATACCGCAATTTAATATTACAAGAATGGGTATTGTTCGGGATATCCCTACTGAATGGACAGAGGAAGAAATCATTAAAAATGTTAGGGTTCCGGAAGGATGTGGCCCTGTTGTTAAGGCTAGAAGGATGAGCCGTAAGGTGACCTCCTCTGGTGTGGCTGAGTGGAAACCTACACAGGCAGTGGTTCTAACTTTTGACGGACAAATCTTACCTAGTGTACTGTTTCTACTCAGCTCTTCCAGTTGAGAGGTACACATATCCGACGATACAATGTTATCATTGTTGTCGCTTTGGCCACACCCGCACACTTTGCCGTTCGAAACCAAGGTGTTTTAAATGTGGTGAAGATCATCCAGGTGATGGATGTGAAATCACTGCTGAGTTAGGTTTTTGTCTTTCTTGTTCTGGGAACCATTTCGCAAACGACAGTGCTTGTCCTGAATTGGGCCGACAGAAGAGCATCGAAGCTCTGATGGCGGAGAAATCGATCTCGTATGCGGAAGCAAGCCGGGTTTTCCCCCCTGTTTCCAGAACATATGCTGATGTCTCGAAATCCTCTCCACGTAACAAGGTTATATTTAATAATAAACCACAATCCCAGTCTTCAAGCCCAATCCCTGTAACCCAACAATCATATCGTAAAACGGTTATCTTAAACCATAAACCCCGTGCCCCCCTCTCTCCGGGCTATAATAAAAAAGCTCATCAAGCCCTAACTCAAAACTACTCTTTTTGCCCCTCCAAAAATGGCTGCGCCTTCCCAATAGAAAATACTGAGCGAAATATGTTTAAACAAGAGCAAGAGGACAAATCGAAAAACATATATATAGAGGTCTACCTCATTACCAATATGTTAATGGCTGTTCTTGTGAATCCAACCCAATCTATACCCGACCACGTTGCCCTAAAACAGACCTCGATATTGAATTACATTCATAACATTCCATCCCCTGACATTCCTTCAATGGAACGTGAGGAGTATTACTCCCAGGAAACCTGATCTTTCCTTTTTAATTAATAAATATAAACCATCAATCTGCGGCATAGCTGAGACATGGCTTTTACCTGAAAGTAATTTCAGGTTGCCATTTTTCGGCAGTGTTCGTAACGATAGACCTGATGGTTATGGGGGATGTGCTTTGCTCATCAATAGCAAAGTATCATTTTCCCCAATTCCTCTACCCTTTGTTGGCGATAACATAAATGTTGTTGCTGTTAAGGCTGAGGGTATAAATATTTTTTCTGTTTATATTGCGCACCCGCAACTCGAATATCTCTCTGTAATTAGAAATTTGTTATCCAGCGTTAGCGGTCCACTACTTGTTATGGGTGATTTTAACTGTCACCGTTATCGTTGGGGATCAGATACTTGCGATAACTTTGGCATAGGCTTGCTGGATATATTGGATGACCTTGATCTTTGTGTCATTAACGACGGCAGTTCCACACGCAGGACTACACCAGGGCAGAGTAATAGTTGTGTTGACTTGACGTTCTGTTCATCCAATATATCTAGCCTCCTCACCTGGCGTCGCTTGGATATGACTTATGGAAGTGACCACTACCCCATCATGATTGAATTCCCCTCTAAAAATATTCCTACTAAAGTCTCCCCTACCCTTTTAAAATACCAGCTAGCCTCAGCAGATTGGGATTTATACTCAAAAATTTTAGATTTAACAGTTTCTTCTCTCCCAAAAGTTAACTGGATTAATGCCCAGGAATGCTTTCTATCCTTTTCCTCCACCGTATCTTCTACAGCAGATGACTGTTTCCCTACCAAAAAACCCCAATCTGGTAAAATTCCTTCTCCGCCATGGTGGGATAGGGAATGCACTGACATGGTCAGGGCCAGGAATGAGGCTGAAGATTCCGTTAACAGCGATATGAACCTTGATAATCTCATCGCCTTCAAGCGGATATTGGCTAGGTCCAGAAAAGTATTAAAAAAAAAGAAACGAGAAGGTTGGTCAAAATATTGCAGTTCTCTGAGTCCATCTACCCCTGTTTCGGTAGTGTGGCGGAAGGTGAAGCGTTTTAGAAGTAGTTTAGCACCTGCCTCTTCGAACAACCTCACAGAAGAAATGGGGTATTCTCTTTTCTCAAAAATTGCTCCTGCTTATGTTCCAGGTGTAGAGGACAGTTGTGTTGGCATCGATGATGTAGACGACACTAACGAACCTATTAAAGATTAAAGAATTAAAAGTTGTACTATACCATGTCAAAGATTCCGAACCAGGCATAGATGGATTCCCTTACTCCTTTATTTCTAAAGCTGGTCCAAAAACTCACCAATACTACCTGGACTTGGCTAATTTTTGCTTTATTTCTGGTTACATTCCCACAGACTGGAAGGTTCAAGTTGTCATTCCGATATTAAAACCTGGCAAAGATCCTAATGATCATTGCTCATATAGACCTATCACTCTATCGTCCGTACTAATAAAACTTTTAGAACATTTAGTTAAAAATCGTTTAGAGTGGTTGGTGGAGAGCAGGAGACTGCTTCCGGCGACTCAGTTCGGCTTTAGGAAAGGTCTGGGCACTGCTGATAGTGTGGGTACCCTCACGTCAGCGGTCCGGCTGGCCCTCAGCAGGAATGAGTCTGTGGTTGCTGTCTTTCTGGACATATCGGCTGCTTATGATTCTGTCCTCCTCCCTCTTCTCAGGCAAAAACTGCAAGAGCTGAGAATCCCGGGTAGGATCTGTCGTACCATTGGCAGCATCTTTACCAACCGCGCCATTCAATTAAGAATCCCTGGGGCTGATTCCGAACAAAGAACAGTCTGGAGAGGGTTACCTCAAGGATCTGTTCTTAGTCCCCCATTGTACAATATATATACAGCTAACCTATCTTCTTCTCTAAATTTTGACTGCAAAATCCTTCAGTATGCTGACGATATTGCATTGCTGGTCACTGGCAGTTCGATTGATGATGCCGCTCATTAGATGAATATGTCTCTGTCCTCACTTAACCAATGGCTTCTTGATCACGGGTTGTCTTTAAGTGCGGCAAAGAGTACAGCAGTCATTTTTACCCGCAAGCGTTCTGTCCCCAAAATAGATTTAAAAATAGATGGACAAATCATTCCTGTCAAGGATAAGGCTAGGTTCCTGGGTGTAACTTTGGATTCAAGATTGTCTGGGGTTGACCACATTAACAACACGGTCAAAAAATGTGAACGCTCTGTGTCGATCCTTAAGGCTTTGGCTGGGGTGTGGTGGGGAGCTCACCCCTACACCCTTAAACTGGTCTATAATGCATTGACCAGGAGCGCTTTGGACTACTGTTGCTTCCTTATTGAGCCATGCAACAAAGAAGCGCTTAAGAAACTAGACAGCATTCAGGCCAAATGTCTAAGAATTGTCATTGGAGCCATGAAATCCTCTCCCATAAATGCGCTTCAAGCCGAATGTGCAGAACCGCCTCTTTACCTAAGGAGACAGTATTTGGCAGATAGCTTTCTATCCAAAGTATTCCCCCTTTCATCCCATCCTTTACTCCCAATTTTAGAGCAAATCGACCTTTCTTTGAATGATTCTCCTTATTGGAACAATAAAACTGTTCCTCTATTGATAAATAGGTACAGAGAGCTTAAACACCTCTCTCCACCTGTTTGTCAATACCCAACTCTCCCCGTTTTTTCCGCCGCAGAGACGATTCATTTTGAACCAAAAGCCGTTTTGGGACTTGGTATATCAAAGAATTCCCAAAACGCAAGAGGCGACTTCGAGTTAGCTCTCAAGCGTTTCTGGGAAGGATGGAACTTCTTTTGACTGATGCATCTAAATTGTCTCAAACAAAATGTACAGGGGTGGCAGTTTATTTTCAAAATTCTAAAATAGCCTTAATGTATAAATGTCCGCCAGAAACATCAGTTTTTACAGGAGAGTGTATTGGTATTTTAGAAGCCAAACACTTCATTAAATCTCACCAAATTAAAAAGTCAGTAATTTTTTCGGATTCTCGTAGCAGTATTCAGGCCATAGTACAAAACCAACTTAAAAGTAAAATTCATAGTCATATCATTGTAGAAATTAAAAACTTATTATTTGATTGTTCCCAAAACGGCTTGGACATCGAGATAGCTTGGATCCCTGGCCACTCGGGCATTGTTGGCAATGAGTGCGCTGATTCGTTACAAAGTATGCCACATCAAATCCGGCTGATCGAAAGCACTACGTGGCTCATAACTACTATTTGCGAAATGGCGCCAAGCCCAAGCTATTCGACTCGTCGGCAAAAACATGGAGGAAGACCTCAAAAACCAAGGGCGCTTACTACGCAGCGATACAGCCCGACATCCAACGGAAGCCTTTGTTTTTCAAATGCCCAAAATTGTCCAAAAGAACTGTTTCGTCACTTTGTAGACTAAGACTTGGCCATTGTTGTAGCCCAGTGTTCCTGAACAAGATCCATGTTCGGGACAATTCACTATGCGAGTGTGGTCTTGCGGAGGGTACTTTGGATCATATATTTTTCTCGTGCTCTCTGAACACCAATTCCTGCGACCTCTATAGGAAAATTTCCAAATATAACATCCCTCTCCCAACTAACTTTCATTCCCTTCTATCCCACCTCTCTCCCAAAATCATACAAATTTTAGCCATATTCCTAAATGAAAATAATTTAAAATTCTGACTGGTGCGTAAAATAATTATGTATTTTATGTATATTTTTGTGTTGTATAGAACCCTATTTTAGATAACTTTGTAAATTAGAATACACGTTTTTACTAACCCCTGTTTACGTCCTTGCAGTACTAACATACTACCACAGAGTATCTACAAAGTTCGACGGCCCGCCACTCTGCGCTGCCGTCTCAACGTGACGCTGGCAGAATAGTCGACACCGGCTCAATTGCCAAAGAGGAAAAAACAAAAAAAAAATAGTGCTGGGCGTCGAGCTCAATTAATGACATGTAACAATCGACTACGTTTATAATTGTTATTGTAATAAGCTACATTTCAAACTTTTTTTGTAGTACCTATGTTGTGATTAAAAGATTCAATTATCAAACAATACACTTTTGCAGTTTTCTTACAATATGAAGCCCTAGATATGTACGCTTGCTTTGGCGATTTGGAATATTCGACTATAAAATAGACGTGGTGAAGTTGGGACTGGGAGTGTGCATCACTAATGGGCCATTACCAATTACTGAGTATATGTGTTCTGTGATTTCTATGTGCGACGTACTTGACTTACAAACGTTTTTTTGTTCAACTTTTATCAGTTTTGTCGCCGTATTTCACCGTTCCAAATCTAACCAACTACTAAAGTAAAATCTAACCAATTACTAAAGTAAAATCGATTCCAGTGTTCATTTAGCTGTGAGTACTTCTAGTTGTGGATTGTAAGAAACAATTTACAATGCCAGACACATTTACTTGTATAACCTGCCAGGTGATGTTCAAAACGCCTGAATTACAACGTGAACATTATAAAGAGGACTGGCACAGGTACAATTTGAAAAGAAAGGTGGCTTCAATACCGCCTGTAACTCTTGAGGAGTTTGAACTACGGGCTAAAGAACATAGAGAACAGAGCCAGAACTTAAATCGTGATGAATCACAATACTGCAAGTATTGCTCCAAGTTATTCAACACAAAGAATGCTTTTGACAATCACTTGAACAGTAAGAAGCACAAGTTGTCTCAGGAAAGGTATATTGAAAATAAGGAGGAGGAGCACAGTGGTAATTCAGATACAGACAGTTTTGTGAAGGTTGATTCTTGTGCAAATGCTTCCAGTGTGAACGCTCCCAGTGCAAACGCTTCCAGTGCAATTGGTTCCAAGGAACCAAGCAAGTTTGTTGTGGTGTCTGCGGTCGACTCTGGGGAAGAGGACATTGAAACAGATTCTGATATTGAAGAGGTTTGTTTTACCATGAATGCATGACTATCCAAAGTTTATCTATCTGATAATATAATATTGTATTGTATTGTGAAACCGTATTTTTAATTCTCATGGATTATATTCTTAAATATTAAACAGCCACATCTTATCCCTGAAACATTACTAATGTGGTATCAGTTTGTTAGATATCTACTGCAGAACTTATTACAATTATTAGATACTAAGGTAGCCAGTCATGGGGAATAGTCTTACAGTTATTTATTACTGGTTAAGTTAAACTCCTGAATAATAAGATGTTGTCTACAAAATAATTATTTTATTTTCAGCTTGACTCAGACGAGTGGGAGGAATGTCGAATCAGGGGCAGTGACTCTCTGATCAAGCCTCGAGACTGCCTGTTCTGTGGCCACCACAGTAAGAACATGGTCAAGAATCTCAAGCATATGTCTGAGGCCCATTCATTCTTCATACCCGATGTTGAATATTGTATTGACATGAAAGAACTTCTTTTGTATTTAGGAGAAAAGGTAAGACCCAATATTGAACTTTTGCTGGGGTTCATTTTACAGAATGTTCATCATAAGCATGCATCATTATCAGCTATTCTCTTTCTCTCCACACAGTCCATACAGCAACATAAACACATTGTTTGTGTTTGTTTTTGTTGCATCACATATTGTGTTATGAAATTCACTTAACGCTACAAATCTGATGTCATATTCAAATATTCTATCATAATAAATTACATTTATTTATGCTAGAAAACAGTACAAAAATTAATAACAACAACAAACTTAACTACCAACTTAGTTTTTCTTTGTCATTAATTCTGTAAGTAATGTTTTTATTTTTGTTCCACAGATTTCACAAGGTTACATGTGCCTCTGGTGCAATGATACAGGCAAAACATTTTACTCTATGGAGGCAGTCCGGGGCCATATGATTGATAAGGGACATTGCAAAATGTTGCATGAAGGGCTTGCCTTAGCAGAGTATGCTGATTTTTATGATTACAGGTAAAATCAAACCCTATCATGATGTTATGTTATGTATATAAAATACTAGATGAAAACATCTAGTATTGTACATACATAACATAACATCAAGCCTGTCAATCCCCAAAGGGTCAGGCAGAGGTATACCCACATTTCGCCAGTTATGTTTAAGTTCCATGTAATAGGGGGCGAGCCTATTGCCATCAACCAGGCACAAATCCAGACTCCGGGCTGCTGCTGAGAAATTCTTAATGGAAAATCCCAATAACACTGCCCGACCTGGGAATCGAACCCAGGGCCTCATGCTCAGCGGTAGCGCTTGCAACCACTAGACCAACGAGGCAGTCTCGTCTAGTATTCATCAGTTTTCATCTAGTATTTAAGTTGTACTAATCACAATCTTGCCATGTGATTTGTGACAAAGAATTTGGAAAATTAATGATTCATTCTTATTCTCACTTTCCCTGTGGATTTCATTAAAAAAAAATAAGTAAACATTTAATCAATAAACTTAGCATGGGCAGCAGAATAACGTGATTACATCACATACGTCTTCTCTTCCACACACTTATTCACAGAAGTATGAAAGAATTCATTAATCTGACTTTTTTTATTATCTTTCAGCACTTCATACCCAGACCAAAAAGAAGAAGATGGTGATGAAGGCATGGAAATTGATGAAGAAGTAGAAGGTCCTGCAGCACTGCAGGGTGATGACTTCCAACTGGTGCTACCTTCTGGCATCGTTGTCGGCCATCGATCCCTTATGAAGTAAGTTTAGTTGTACATTCAAAGCAGTTATTACTATTTGATGTGATGGTTATTAACGCTTCTTGACGCCGGCGCCGGAACGTGGATCCACGCGAGACACAATAGCTTTTTTATTGTTTCTGTAATTAAGGCATTCAACCAGGTAAAATCGAATGAAGAAGCAAAAATAGAAATACCCATCATGTCTGTGAAGTTTCGCCAGTTAATTTGATTATTAATTCGTTTTTTTTTTTGGATTTACGTAATTTTTTTTATTTGTATTTTTTTTTTTTTTTACTACTGCTCTTTTATATATAACACTTAACAAATAGGCTATTGTCTGCAAGACGGCTGTACACACAGGACGTATTTGTTGCTTGATGCCCATCATCATTTGTTTTCACCCTAAGACTTAGGGTCTAAGTAATAAAATAAATCATATAACTAAGTACAGTAGGTATTGCGTAGTTCTACACGCGAAATTGTATACAGCTGCAGCGAATGCACGGCTTTAAAGGATTTGATCAAGTGACCTTCGCATCAGAAAGTTGATTGGAAGTAAATGAATTACAATTCAAATAAAACTACATATATGTAGTTAGTTTCCTTCCGATTATGTAAGTTGTTGTGAATGTTATGATTATGACTTATGATTTATGAAGTATGATATTCTCAGATAATTATCAGAGCAAAATAGTTCGCGTCACATTTATTGGACAATAAAATAATGTTTGATTATGAAATGTTTTTTTTAAATTAGCCTCACTACTTGAAATTCAAAACTATTCTGCATTTATGCCTTTACTTATGGACTTTTTTGATTAATTTTCAGATACTACAAACAAAACTTGAGTACGAACAGTCAGGCTTTAGTGAAGAAATCAGACCGCAAATTGCACAGGCTACTCGGTGTCTACCGGGCCCTCGGATGGGCGCCCAAAGAACAGGCTTTAGCTGCAAAGTAAGTTAAATAAATAAAATAAAATTAATCCACATCATTGGCTGCTCGGCCATTATTGTTGTTTTTGAATAGTTGTTATTCATTTGGGTTATCTGATAATAATTGTAATTTCCTGAATGACACGACCAATTATTTAATGCTTGATTACAGCACGCAAGAAACGGATCATAAATCGTATTTGTCGAAATACTCGCGTAACTTGGATAATACAAAATATACCCTATTATTATCGACATAAAGTTCATTTCGCTAAGTGTAGTGCCAGTTTTGATGTATTTATTCGTATAGAAACTCACGTCCCTACGTGCAAGTGGTCTCGGTACATGTTCAAATCCCGCAATCCACCGCAAGTAACTCTGCAAGGACTTAACTACATGACTTCTAAATTTATAATTATTTTTAACAGGAAAGCACGTGACATCCACTTCATGAAACGCGTCCAGGCGAAATGGCAGATGAAGATGTCTCTTAAAAACAATAAGTTCCAGAAACATTACCGAGCTCAAGTCAACTTCTAATCCAATGGAGAGCGTGTTTTTATCTATGAATTATTTCTTCTGAAAATGAAACCATCATTTGACATTTTAATTTAATTTGCCATACCAGTTGATCCCATATCTGTTATTAGTTCAGCCGTTATTGTTATTAATCTGTAGGTACTACATATTAGTTCAATAATTAGCCTAAACTTGAGTTTTTTTACCCATTTTAATAGCCAGCAACCACATAAAATACATTGGCTTATACCGACATCTTCAAGGTACAAATTTTTCACATTCAACTCTACGAAGACCCAATTTGATTCATATTTGTATTGACAATTTGACAAAAATCACACAAAATTAAATTCGATTCGAAGATGACGGGAGTAGGCCTGCTTTTCAATATTAAATATAATATATTATTTCAGTTGATATAAAATGGGTCAGAATAGTGCATAATTATTTCGACTGATCTAAGGATATCGAGCCTGAAAAGGAAGAACATCGTAAGCGACATAAATTAAAATTTTACAGGAGAGGTTTTTTATCATAATTATTTCGACTGATCTAAGGATATCGAGCCTGAAAAGGAAGAACATCGTAAGCGACATAAATTAAAATTTTACAGGAGAGGTTTTTTATTGATTACTTTAATGATTTTATTTAATTATTTATTGAAAAGTGAAATACCTACATTATGTCGCTTACGATGTTCTTCCTTTTCAGGCTCGAATTATATTGGGGTATCGTTACTAAAGCGTCTTTATTTCGGTATAGACGGTTGATTATTTCCATATTTCTGAATCACGGTTGGACATACACTCGACAAAGTTGGCGGTTGACTAATTTTCACCCTTAATATTTTAGTAAAAAGGTTGAAAAGAGGTCAACCGCGAACATAATAAATTATGTCACTCCTTACCCATCTTAATATTCTCGATGATGCAAATGAAACGTACATAAATCTCTCTGTAATGTTAAATGGGCGGTTGCGATGACGTGCGTATCGCCACAGTCCCAGTTCTATTATTGAATAATAATTAACATAATACTTATTTCATAATTTATTATGAATACATTTTGTTTGGTGCTCTAAATAAGGAGATAAATAGCTTGCCATTTCTAGTGAGTGAGTGAGTGAGTAGTGTGATTGTTAAAACATGCGATTATCGAATACAAGTTTGGGTAATTGTAGTTAAAATTGTTATCACGCCATTATGCCTTTATATCATGTTTTCGACGAAGGAAAATTTTAAAGTTACCAGTTAAAATAACCGTGTAAAGATATATTTTCAGATCGATTTTAAGAGGCATTATTATACGTATCAAAGACCTGAAAAAGGGTTTGATTTGCATCTAGTAGGATAGTCGGCTTAAAAATATCCATTGCTGTGAATTTTTTGTTATTTATTTATGTCGGAAGCAGGTCTTCTTTTGATTTTATGCTTTGAAAACATCGCGTTTATATTGATTTGGTAGTTTTATCTAAACATGTTCTGTTAATAAATTATATACGCACAAAACAGTGAATTGATAATACGTACGTAATAGATAAGTCGTTATGCCTAATTTTCGTAAGAATTGATATATTTTTATCCATCATGTAAATGATAAATATTGTTCAGATTATAATAATATAAGTAAGTTTGTCAATAAAGTTCATATTTGCTGATTTAATCAACTTTAATATTTTACTATGAGCCAGCATGTAAATAGGATAACATCCTATAACGATAACCTGTTAGTACGTAAAGATGAAATAAAAAAGCAATAGAAATAAAAGAACCAAACAATATGTTTTGTTTTATTGTATTTCCTTCAGTGTCGGTGTCGTGGCTGTCGTATCGGGGTTCTCAGTCGATGAATTAAGAACTGATGACTTCACCACTTTGTAATGCCTGACATGCTTATCAATTTTATCTTGTTGCTCGGTCGACTGGGCCCTCTGCATTACAGTTTCGCCACGGGTCTCTTTTACTGCGTCTAAAGTCCATGGGATCTTCACTGGATTCCTATCTATCTTCAAACTTATCTTGTACAAGGGTAATGAAGATATCTTCCCTTTAAAGTAGTGATTTATCACGTTTGATAACTTGTCGTTGATAACGTAACGTGGTTCTATATCGGGTACTTTACTCAAGTATTTGCCGATAATCTTTTTTATATCATGATTTATATCGTTGTTTACTATTGGTTCTAGACAGTTCACCACCGTAATCAAACTTATAATCTGTAAGCATTTTTTAATCTTAATGAAAAAAAACTTTCTTAATGAAAAAAAAACCGGCCAAGTGCGTGTCGAACCACGCCCAATGAAGGTTAAAAAGTTGGGATGAATTTATACCAAAAACAAACTTAACATTGTAGTTGAAAAACATGTTCATACATCGATATACGTCACGGTCAATTCTCCAACTAAAAATGTAAGTTGGTCTACTATTACTCGTACTGTAACCTATCCAAAATCAACCATTTAGCTGGCAGGAGGCGGCCCCGACACTCAAAAATTGGCACTTTAGAGCTTAATATTACGCAAAGGGATCTGGAATCGAAAAATTGTCTTCACAGACCCATAATATTTTTGAACGGCCTATCCAACGATACCCCACATATGGGATAGACGAGAAAAAAAATATCGTCTCCACTTACGTGTAGGAATAAGGGAGGCACCCTAAAAAAATATATAAGTATTTTCAAGATTTTATATTACCACTTTGAGCTAAACTGGGGACAGACGGACAGACGGACATGGCGAAACTATAAGGGTTCCTTGTTGACTACAGAACCCTAAAAATGCTAAAGTGATCTTATAGATATGGTTTCAGTAAGTACGACCACACGAGTTCATTGGTCACTAATACTAGCGTTCAGCGCACGGTCGAAATAAGCCAAGTTCAAGCACCAGGTTATTATTTAAGTAAGTATTTCGATTTTCCATTCTATTTCATTTTACATTCCATACGGAACTCTTTTTACAATAAATAATCAACCAGTTAAATCAGGTAGGTACTCACCAGAATCACAATCATGTTGGGACATTTAGAAAATTAAATAGCATGACTGTCTAGCCAACTCAATAGAAAAGCCTATAAAATTCAGTTCATGATTTCAATACTTACGATCGTTCCGCTGATTTTAACTTGGCTCTTTTAATGGTTAGATCGTTAGCAATAAAACAATACTTTTATGTAATACTTTATTGTATACTGGTTTATTATAGACGCGCAATCAATGTTCCAAGAATATTATTATTCATTCACCAAGTGCATCTAGATTTAATAGCATAATCTTTGGCGTCAAACATGTATGTACGGTCAGCAACGAAAGTCGACACTGTTACTGTTACTTATGCGCCATCTACACGGCGAGTGTATCGCGGCCTCAGATTATCTATAATTAGAGATCGCGGCGATATAGTCACGCTGTGGTAATAGGTAATACGGGCTGGTGTCCGTAACTCCACGTAAATGCGCGTATTTTGCGTACGGTAGTCACGCTGTGACATAAAATTCTATAGAAACTGTATGGAGCAATCGATGACGATATCATTGCGGCGAGAATTTAATAGCACGGCAAGACTATCGCCGCGATTTTCTCGACCATGGGGATCACGTGGCGCCTTAAAATAAAATACGTATTTTGCTCAATAAGTACCTACAGGTTGAAAAACTCAAGTTTAATCGAATTTTATTGCTAACCGTACCTACAAACTTTGTAAATCTACATGCAATTAAGTAGGTACTTAGCTAAGAACAGTATCCTACCCGGCCAAATATATGGATTCAAGGAGCTTTAGAAAAAGTTCGGCTTGATGTATGTCCGCCAGTTGCACGGAAGTCCATTAAATTTAATTCCCCATTACAATTAATGCTGTCTTTATCTAACGGCGCGTATCAGAAAGTGACAAAATTACTTTTAATGGGAAATTAAATTTAAGGGGGGGCGGGACTTACGCTAGTTGCACGTACGTCCATTAAATTTTATTCCCCATTAAAAGTACTTTCTGATACGTTCCGTTAGATAAAGACACCATTACTATTAATGGGGAATTAAATATAATGGACTTACGTGCAACTAGCGGTGTGTCTCTTTCTAAAGCTCGGATATACCAAATTTACGCCTGGAGGCCTAAAATGGACGCATTGGCAGAATCATAATATGATCTGCGTACAATTCATACATCCCGCAATTCATCTGTTTGACAGCTGCAATTTGACATTAGACTTCATTGGGCCACGTTATTCTTAAGTTCTTGATTTGTACCTACATTCTAGCAAATAAATGAATTTGAATTTGAATTTCACTATAGCAATTCATAGTTTGTGGACCATTTTACGAAACTCCAAACAAAACTGTTAAACATATGAATTGCGGGATATGAATTGTACGTATGATTCTGCCAAAGCGTCCATTTTAGGCCCTCTGGGCTCTTTATGTGGGTTTACTGGGTAACGTGTAGTTTTTCTTAAAAACGTACAATATGCACTGGCATACATTTATAAAGGCTCTGCTAATCAGTCATCGTTTCTAAGGCTTAGGGTCCTGTATGGGCAGGTCCAACACCCCGCGGGGAGCAGTGCCTCGTCTCGAGAAACCCAATGCTGCCTTCAGAACACACATCCCTGCTTCAATAGTCTGCTTCCTGTCGTTCTCGTTGCCCAGAGCTGGGTTGATCTCGACCAGGTCCACAGCCCGCAATCGACCAGTTGCGTGCACTATCTCCATCAGATTGATGGCCTCACGAAGAGACAGTCCTCCGCGAACTGTAAAATATCATATAATAAAATGTACTAGGTAAAGCTGTAGTCTCTACAGACTCTCTACTGTTTTTCCAGCCTGTAGGTTTTATAGATACTACTATCTATAAAACCTACAGGCTGGAAAAACAGTAAGTACCTATAGAAAGAAAAGAAAGACAGAAAAACATTTATTGGGACTCGCACAGATCACAAATTAAATAAAACACACTCATAGAAACAAAAAAAGAACAAAACTAAAAATAAAACAAAGTAAACAAAAAGAAAATAAAAACAAAGTCCTGTACGAGGCCAAAAGGCCCGTATCTCTGATGCTGCGGCACTTAAAAATAAGTGTCGCAGCGCTGGTATTATGATAGGGCCCGCTGTGATGTCCCGCTACCTGGGTAGTAGGAGGTGCAGGTCAACCTGAACGGACGATGTAACAGCATGGAAATGGTAAAGGGTGGCGTGTTTGGGGCTGTAACAGTCATTTCAATACACTTCCTCGAAAACTGGTTCATATCACACGACGAAAAATAAAAAATCGCACGCGTGTGAAATACATTGCATTGTGAACCGCATCGAATTGTGTTTCACACGCGTGCGATTTTTTATTTTTCTACACGTGTGCGGGAATAAAAATCGCCACAGATACTTATACCTGTATTTAGTCCATATTGGTTCAATGACTATTCACACCGTCTCGCGCCACAGACGGTCCTCTCTATTCGACGGTGATTTTAGTGAATCACGGCAAAGATGCGTCTTTACGGCGTTAATATGTTTGGAATATTTAAATAATGTTTATAAATAGAATACTATGATTATTACAATAAAAAAACGTTTATGAACAAATTAACATTTATTTGTGTTCTAAACTCAAAAATACTTGAATTTTCTATTTTTCTTTTATTTTTTTTTTTTTTTTTATGAATGGCATCTCGTAGCAGACCTAGAGAGGTCGTTGCTACTTAACCGGATATTCCTGTGGCTGCCCTAAGGTTTTTAATCTTAAAGCCTCCAGCCAGGGCGCAAATTATATATATTAAAACTAAACGACAGCGCACTAAGGGCACCCCCTGTGGGGTATGGACCTCGGCTTAGGGCGTCGTTGGGGGATCACAAAATTAGTAACAATTTGGGGACGGGCTGGTTTTTCTTTTATGGCTGTTTAATTGGCTTTATACCTTTGCTTCTCCTTCAACCTGGCGAAAGGAAAGCGCGGAAAAAAAGAAAACTAAATCATAGTTTCCTAATAAATCATGACAAAAATATTTTTCGTTATTTTATTTTATTTCTTCAAAAGTGTATTGAAAAACGTCGTTTGATACACGTGGACATTTGATATTGCAGTTCTCAGCTCAAAAATAACCTCGCCTACGGCTCGGGTGTTAATTCCGCCTCGAATGCTGCAATAACAAACATTCTCCACTTGTATCATAATGTACTATTTAGTAGAGATAAACTACGATATCATGGCTCGGCCCTCAAAATTACTGTCTCAATGTGTGTAGTCACATCCTTACGAAAGAGTTTGTATGTAGTTGTAAGTACTCGTAATATCTCACTTATTACCATATTTGTTAGTCAACTAATCATAACTAGCCGATCACGTAAGACAACGCACGTGTCGTTTTCATAGAATACGTCAGTGCAGCGCCATACTAATAATAATGAGCGATTAATGACGCCACTAGTCGAACAACAAATCCGTGATTTGTTTTTGTGCGACGGCCGTCTCATTCATTACGCACACATGCGTACAAATAGATACTTTCACAAATTCTTTCAAATGTTTTGAACTAAGGAGGGGCGGGTCTTATTATCGTAGTTAATTTCTAGTTGTTAACTCAAAATACCAGCAGAAACCTGAACATTTCTGCGTCGCTATAACAGTGCAGAAATGATTGTATGTATTTTCATTACTGCATCGCTAAAATGATGCGGAAATGAGTGTATGTTTTTCATTGCTGCTTTGTTATTAATTTTTTAAACTTTTTCATTGACCTAGTTGAAAAAAGATTTCATAATATGTTCCATAATTATAGTATAATATGTACGCAGACAACCAAAGAGATTTAAAAATAATACGCGCTGGCTGTAAAGAAATAATAATAAAAAAAAATACACAATTTACAGCTTAACCTTAAGAATTTCATCAGAATTAGTAAAAAATGGATTCTTCTAGTGAAAGTGAGTTTTCCTTAACGCCGGAAGTTACAACAAAAATTTAGAGCATATGAAAATTTCATGTGTTGGAGAAACGAAAGAAAGGTTAAATCTGTACTCGAGAGTGTGTTTTAGCGTATTTTAGTGAGCTCACGAAAACTATGAAGCATTGCTGTAGTAGTTGAAAGAAAAGCAGATTACGCACCTCGCCCGACGTGACTTTTTGTTGCACTCGCATTCAGTCTAACACTCGATGCATCAAGAAGTCACTTCCTGCTCTATGCAGTTATCTACTATTTGTCACTTTCAACGTTCAAAAAGGTCTGATTCTCAGCCTTATTTACATAAAGATTTTAACTTAACGAATATTATCAGATGTGAGATGTCTTGTTTCAAAACAAAACACCTGTTATTGTGAATACAAACCTGGTGTGCCAGTGCTGGGCGCTTCTAATGCGTCTAAAGAATCAATGTCGAAGCTGACGTGGATAGGCCTGCGTCCTTCAGGGTCCAGCCTCTTTAATACGTGTTCAATTGACTTCTTAATACCATGCCTAGAACGATAAGTAAAATCAAGTTTGTTGATGAAGATCACAAGCACAATTCCATAAACTAGTATCTAGTTATTACTTACTGCTCAACGTCCTCCATAGCAAATGTGGGAACGTTATACTTCTCTATGGCAAGCCTCTCATAATGGTCCACGGAACGTAGGCCTATGTAGCCTAAGCTTTTTATGGAAAATCTGCAATGCAAAGGGAGAATAAGTTATTAAAGAGTCACCTTCAAAAATAATGTGCTGTAATATTACACAACATGGTGTATACTTGCATTATCCAGGGAGGGAATCACATGAATTATTGACATCATTGTAGCCGTATATATATAGCTTATCGAAAAGTCAGGAGGTAGGCCACTATAAAACATGTACCTATTATATTTTTTTATCACATCTATTCGAAAAGAGCTAGTTTATTCTTCGTAAACAGGGACTAAAATAGCTATATAATCCCTAGGGACTAAAAGAGATTTGAATTTGGAATGGATATTGTTAGTAAAAGTTCCAATCAATTGTTCTTAGTGAGCAACACTATTTTAAGCTCGCATGACGTAGGTACTTTGAATCCATCGCTGAGCTTAGGATTCTACTTTAGAATCCCTCTCTACGCTCTGGATTCAAAGAAACAAGAACTACTTTAAAGGCTATTTTTAGAAAATAGTTGTTTGCTCCCTGGGCAAACAATTTACTATTCTGGTCTGATCGGGATAAAGAAATATTTTTTTTTCCCGATACCAAAGTGGAAATTTTATGACTACTTAGTTTTATTAGTGAATTTCCTTACAAAGGTTGTTGCCAGTCCATTGTGGGTAGGTACGGCCAGTAATGAGAGAATTCCTTGACTAGAAGAGCGACCGGCATTCCGTGTACTGAGCCAGAGTCGGATGTTTTGTTAGTGTTGATATCTGCATGAGCGTCTACCCAAATGAGGATCATGTCATTGTTAACTTGGTAGTGTCCGTCAACTGTACCTGAAATGGATCAAACAGGATCAATTTGAAAGTCTTAGAAAAACATAGCGGATTTAAATGTACTGGCCAAACAACCTACAAACAACCCTAATAGGTACAGCCCACAAACACACTTACAAACCTACTTACAATTATGTACCAAACAATTTTTTAACGTGTGAATTTTGTTTCCAGAAATGCGTTATTAATTTATTTAAGATGGATCCGCAGTCCGCACGGGATATTCAAATTTTCTAACTAAAACGGATGTAAGTATTAATGATTCTAATGATTATAATTTTGTAAATAGGTACAAACTTATCTGTTATAATCGCGAATCATATTATGGTCAAGATACAACCTGACACTGAACTGCAAATTGCAAAAAACGTAAGAAAATTTGAATTTCGCGGGCTACAGCTGCAAATTTACCTTATAGACCAGTGCTGAGACATTTTTGAGAAAAAAAAAATATTAACAACATGAGACCTACTGGAACAGGTGCATAATATTGTTTGAATGAGGGAAAAAATATTTTGGAGTCGACAAAATTGAGAAGGGTGGAACGGGCACAACGGGGTAAACTTTTAGGGGTATTTCATTGTTTTTCGCGATTTGCAACGAAAGTAGACGTCCTATCGAAAAAAGTTAAATGGCAAAGTTGTTACTAATAAAAAGATCTACAACTTTTTTATCTAACATTTGAACATGAATAAGCTTCTTTAAATTGCATAAAAATAACGTCTACTTTAGAACATAAAATGATATATTTTCACAAAATTTTTCGACAGACAAACAATTGAAAATGAGGTCGTTATTTCGGAATCTGTCGAAAATAAAAGGAAAAATCTGTATTTCGCTGCAAAAAATAATACAGCTGACTTGAAACATAACTTTTCCACCAAATTTCGTGAAAAAAAAATATTTTCTGCGTGAGAAAAAAAATTAAACTGAGAAATCGGATTTTCCGATTTTCCCGGAAAATTTGAGCTTATGTGGAAAAATGTTACATATAAAAGTTGTAGATCTTTTTGTTAACAACAACTTTGCCATTTAAATTTTTTCGATAGGAGGTCAACTTTCGTTGCAAATCGCAAAAAGCAATGAAATACCACTTACAACCCCTAAAAGTTTACCCCGTTCCACCCTTCTCAATTTTGTCGACTCCAATAGTAGATTGTATCAGGGAGCAAAATAATATTTTTACGGCAAAGGCGCTTTAGTAGAATCCTGAACGTAGCGAGGGATTCAAAGTCGCCCGAGCCAAAAATATATTTTGCGCCCGAGTGATACACTCTACTTTTCATCACCCACTATGGAAAAATAAAAGGCGCCTCATATTTTATTGTAATATTATTATTTAATAAAACATAGAGTAACAACTAAGTTGAAACAACTAAAAACTTATATTTACATTTCTTAAAGAGAAATTCCAGATGCCCTGAAAAAATCGGTAATAAAGCCATTGTTCAAAAAACAAGATCGGGAGCTAATGGAATACTACAGACCAATATCATTGTTACCTTTGTTCTCAAAAATAATTGAAAAGTACATTCATAAAGAACTCAATTTAAATTTAGAAGCGAATAATATTCTTTGTAACGAACAAAAAGGATTTAGAAAAAACAAGACAATTAACATGGCTATTTATGACTTTTTGCATACTGTGCGATATTTTGTGACATGACCCAGGCATTTGATTCGGGAGGTTCCTGTTCAGGATAAAGCGGGAGGAAACGCCCGGGTGTCCCCACTGTGTGGATCGCCCGGAGGACACGGTGGAGCATACGGTGGAGGTCTGCCCGGCTTGGGCGGAGCACCGCCGTGTCCTCACGGAGGCGATCGGCGGCAGCGATCTCTCGCGTCCGGCCCTGGTTCAGGCCATGGTTCGGAGCGAGAGTGCATGGGAGGCCGTCACCTCCTTCTGCAAAGCAGTAATGCTCGCGAAGGAGGAGGCGGAACGCGTGAGGGTATGGCAGGGTTCACGCCCTCACGCCCTTAGCCACCGCAGTAGACGCCCCGGGCGTCGGGAGTCACAAGCTGATTTCCGGCCACCGTAGGCGCGGGCCTGCGGACGGTGAGTGATGGGTAGCTCACCGTCCGATAAGGACCAGGCCCGGGTCGCCGTGTGTTTCACGCGCGCCTCAAAGAGATGTCAGCACCAACTGACGGGGTCCGTTAGGGCCAATGCCTGCCGGGGTTGCGAGTTTGTCCGAAAGGGATATCGTGGCCCCGGCACACAGGCAATGGAAGGAACACGGGTGGGTTTTAGTCAGTAAAAGTCTGACACGCCCTCCCGCTCAGCCCAGAGCGGGAGAAGTTATTTAATAATTTCCCACACAAAAAAAAAAAAAAAGGCAGTTGATTATGTGCAACATAATATTTTATTAAAAATGATGCTTACGGGGTAAGAGGAAAAGTCCTTGAGATTTTAAAGTCGTACCTAACCTACATGACAGAAAACAAATAATGGAAATAAGCAGAATTAATATAAGAACCAAAAAGGAAGAAATCTTCCGATCGGATGAACTTAAGGTTATCTACGGAGTTACACAAGGAAGTACACTAGGACCACCGCTTTTTACGCTTTACATTAATGACTTTCCAATGGCAATCAAACATCCGATGACACTATTCGCAGATGACAGCACAATAACGATACCTTGCAATCAAAGAGATTTTTATAAAGAGGACATATATAACACATTAAAAGAAATTATAGAATGGTTAGACAATAATAATTTAAAAATTAATTTAAATAAGACTGTAATTATACATTTTAGCCAACGCGTATTGACTCTTTCCAATCTTGACATAACATACAATGACATTACAATTGACACAGTTAATACAACTAAGTCACAACACAACACAATAGATCGGAATTTAAATTGGAAGGCCCATAGAGAGGCCCTGACTAAAAGGATAAGCAGTAGTGCATACGCCTTGTATATACTGTCACGCACTGTTAACATAGATGCGTTACTAACTGCTTATTACGGGCTAACGGAATCTGTACTCAGATACGGTGTTATCTTTTGGGGTAACTCAACTAATAAAGAAGTTGCATTTAAAGCGCAAAAGAGATGACTCAGAGCAATGTTTAAGTTGAAATCCACCGATAGTTGTAAGCCCTTTTCCATACGGTATAAAATATTGAAATTGGCATCCCTTTATATTCTGGAAACCGTAATGTTTATTAGAAATAATAATAACTTATTTTCGCGAAATGGAAAATAAATTTCCCATAAACAGGCGTGATCAAAGTCAGCTCTGTTTGCATAGGAGTAGGACTGCACTTATGCGCAAAAGTGTTTTCTGCATGGCTCCCACTATTTATAATAAATTATCCAAAAGTTGGAGGGAGCTTAATAATGCACAGTTGAAAAAACAGCTTAAGTCATTTCTAACTAACAAAGCATACTATACTATTAATGAATTTCTGGCAGAATCGTTTATTTTGTCATAGATTTTATGCATTATTGTATAAGCATTATTATTTATAGGTATATTTTTAGTATTTTTTTACATTTTAGTAATTCATTATTGTTTGACGTTAAATTATTGTATTGAAATTAATTATTACCAATCATAATATTTACACGCCATAGTACGTGGCAAACATGTCTGAACCTTTATCTTATTTATTGTTATCCTGCATGCATTTTTATTCTTGTAGGTATGTGTAGGTATACATGTTTAAGCAAATAAACACATCTTTATCTTATCTTTATAAAAAAAGTTATACTTAAGTATATATTTTTTCCATCACCTTTCTTGCGTCAGTTCTAATACTTTCAGGAGTTAATTCTATACTTTCACTGTCATTTGAAGAACTCATTTTTCAAAACAAAACCATGAAATTCTAACAATACGTGAAAATTGACGAAAACGCGGGTTGTAAGTACGCGCGTTTTTAATTTGATTTCTTTTTAGGGTTCCGTACCAAAATGGTAAAAAGGAACCCTTATGGTGAGACTAAGTCTGTCTGTCTGTCTGTCACACCTGGATATCTCAAGAACTACTAATGCTATCAACTTGAAATTTAGAATAGTTTTAGATGACGTTTGCCCAACTATTTTGCATACAAGAAAGAAATTTAAAACAAAAAAATGCAAAAGGGACTGAAAGGGGGGGTCTTAAAAATTTTAAGTGGGGCTACTAGGGCATGTGGGGTATCATATGAAAGAACGCTGTTTGCACATTCTCAAACATTTTTTTCTTTTTTTTGGCAGCCGACTATCAATGGGCCGTCGTCGTACCAGCCAGTCAAACAATATTTGCGTTCGATTTCTTTAGCGCTGAACACTAAGGTGTTCCAAGTTCAAAAAGTGCGCGGCAAAGATAATTGCTGCGCACTTATAAAGAGCCCCATTTCAAAATTTTAAGACACCCTTTCAGTCCTTTTTGAAAAAAAGATATCTTTTTTTAAATTTCTTCCTTGTTCAATATTTGGGCAAACGTCATCTAAAACTATTCTAAATTTCAAGTTGATAGCATTAGCAGTTCTTGAGATATCCAGGTTTGACAGACAGACAGACTTAGTCTCACCATAAGGGTTCCTTTTTACAATTTTGGTACGGAACCCTAATTAATCCACTGTCGATAAAATTGTAAACCAAACACTGCACATTTTACTTACCGACTCCGACGGAGTGGTCGCCGCCTATAGTGACAGCGATCCTATCATCCTTGAGGACTTGGGAGACCTTGTGTGACAGGTTCTTGTTGCAGGCTGACACCAGCGCCAAGTGTGCCATGTTCTCCATCTTCACCTCTTCGATCCCGGGTGTCTCGATGTCCCCATAATCTTTTACGTCGAGGCCGTCTGAATTATAATTTTTTATGGTATGCTTTATTCTATTTTATTTTTCAATTAGGTACCTAGTATGCATCAAAGTTTTTTAAAAAGAGTTAAATATTTAGAGTTTCAAAGGTTAAATATTTATCAAGAAATACCTATCAGTATTTAGGTAAAATTATGGTTGGCACGCAACTTTAGGAGATTTTAGGTATAATCAAAATTTGTTTGATGCAATAACATAATTATGTGCATACTCGTACCTATACTTACACGAAAATCTTTTTAACCGTGCAATATTAAGTTCAAGCCAGTCGTTTCAGGACGCACAATATGTCCTAATATCTTTTACACATAAATTGTGCCTGACAAAATTATAATTATTAACTGCGTTCTTAAAACTTGTTATAATTTTGAAACGTCTTGGTTTGGGGTGTAGGCACCTGTCTGATCGGTGAACTAGAAACCATGCTCTACAATTATCTCGGTGAATTCATGTTTTAGAAAAAGAAGAGATTTACCTATTTCTCTCAGTTGCTCTAGAAGCCCAGCGTACCGCATCGCGGCAGGCGCCACGCTCACTCCGTATTTCTTCTGTCCCTTCTCAAACGGCACTCCAATAATGCCGACCTTTCGCAAGGGCTGCCATTTCTTCTCTTGGCTCATTTTTCGCACTAATACCTTACAAAAATTCATGTTTGATTATTATATTTCTACATTCACTAACACAAAACAAGATCTTCACAGACACATCTGACGCTATGAGATAACTCGCTGGAGACTAAAATACAGTGGCTTATCATCAGGGGCCCAGAGTCAAAGGTTAAAATTATTGTTTTAGAGCTATTTTTTTTATTACATCAGCTCATCATTTTATCAATATGATTATAGTTATCAGAAAATCATTGTGTTTGCGATCTGATGAATTTCGTTATCAATTTAATTTTGATGAAGAAATAAAAACTATCTGCATATTATGAGTGTGAGTGTGGTTAGTTCACATAACGTGTTAAGTTTCGATTCATAATTCCGCTAATAATTGCAGAATATTAGCAGTTAAAGCGATAACCCACTTTTAATGATTTTATACTGAAGATCACGTCTAAACGAGTAGTGTGAAAGATTTGAAAAAAATGTTAAATTAGATCATTTTCTCAATAATTTAATATGTGAATATTTTAGATTATGTTTATATTACATAGTGAAATTAATTGGTAAAGTTATGTCTAACGCGGATAAATAACTGAGAATGGCACAAAATCTACCAAACGTATTTTTCTGAAACCTTCACCAATTTAAAGGTAATTTAATTATTGATCTTTTAGTATACGTGTTTTATTAAAATACCTTTTGTTTTGTGTATAATAAATTAATAATGCGTCAAATTGGGGACAGCGCTCCTTGATGGGCGAGTCCTATTACTGGCTGAAGGTACGACGCGTTGCGTGAGCTCAGTACAGAACACGCAAGCTAACTACTCAAGGTCACTGGCATATATCTGCGTCTTAATGATACCATCCACTAGACTGCACAACACTGTGTAGCAGATACGCACCACTGTAGTATTTCTTAGTTAATAATTGTCTCACGCATAATTATATCGATAAATACTAGTGTAATGTTGCACTCTTAACATATTATAATAGCCAATTACAAAGGACTAGTTTGAAATGTTAGCAGAAGATGACGTACTTACTGGATCACGTTCAAACTATG
This sequence comes from Tiliacea aurago, assembly GCA_948098905.1. Classification (NCBI taxonomy): domain Eukaryota; kingdom Metazoa; phylum Arthropoda; class Insecta; order Lepidoptera; family Noctuidae; genus Tiliacea; species Tiliacea aurago. The sequence goes on along the minus strand of OX402578.1, from coordinate 12,951,776 downwards.
TCTGAGCCACCTTTCTTACCTCTTTTTTATATTTCATACCTAGTTGTGTTGTTTACGGTCGCAACAAGTTCTAGGTCGTAATAGATGCTAATTTCCGATTGAATATTGGCGAATAGTGAGTCAACATCATAAAACGTGCTGATTTAACGTTTTTTGTTCTTGGAATTGATAAATAGGAAAAAATCTAATAATTTCATAAAAGTGCTTTACTAATTACTAATAATATACAAAAATGTTTTATTAATAGACTTGGTTGCAGGTCAGAGTCACCACTAGCGACACGCATTTGTAATTCAACTGGTTTCTTTTGTGATTTCTCTATCCACGGCATGTATGGCCCAACAACAGTAAAGATATTATATTTAATTCCCAAGTTTTTCATCGAAAGGGTTCCACAGGGAGTAGCGGTAACGCCCACGAGTTGGTGACCGAACAGTACTGGCGCTCCGGTACCGAACTCGTAATTATAGGTCTTCGTGTGGCCTGAATACTCGATGCCACACACGCAATAGTACCACTTCGGGTTTGTGCACGGAGTTTGATGGTATGCTTGGTACTGTAAGCCTACCATGTCAGACGTACCGAGTCTCCCATAACCAACTGCTATCAGTTTTTTTTCCTTTAACTCTGAAGCATAATAGTTGCCTATATCTGCTGCTATAACAAACACTTCCAAGACGGGGCGCTTCAAGAACACCAAACCTATATTGCTGTGCATTCGAGTAACATTGGGATCCGACGTTCTCAGATCGAATATATAGTCTACGTGGAGCTTAGTGTAGGCCACGTCAAATACAGTATCGTTGCTAATTTTTTTGTTGTATATAGCTGCACTTATTAGGACATATTTAGGATCATAGGACACGCAGCTGCCCGACGTGAGTACCGACCGCTTGCCGATGATACTACCCGTGCAGATATAATCTTTGGTTCCGCTTAGCAGGCCGACCAAGTATGGGTGCTCTTCTGCTAGTGATTCTAATACATTCCAGTCTTGAGGACTCGACTTCGGGGTTATCCTGTGCGACGACACGTGACGTATAAATGCTATTATTATAAAGGTTTTGGTAATATGTCGCCATGTCAGAACCATGGCAGGTCCATAGCATTTGATAATTGTATTTAATTAAATCTATTTTAAGAAGAAAACCATTTCTCAAAACAATTCGTATCAAATATCCTGTCACATGACATCTGCCATCTCTTCCAGATGTGCTTCTTGATGGTAATAAAAAGTTTCGGTGTTTATAGCGTTCTATGGTTATTTTGGCGCGTGTTCAAAATCGGAACTACAGCCGCCATCTTGTTTTTGACCGACTTCAAAAAAGGAGGAGGTTCTATGTTCATCAGTAGATATGTTTTTTTTAATAAACAAACTGTATAAGAACAAACATTTGTTTTTTTTTGTTCCCGGGGTGGAAAATCCTCATGGATGTCCTCCGCCCTGGGGCGGGCAGAAGGGTCTGTTAAACTCTTACTGACTAAAACCCACCCCAGTGTTCCCTAGCTTCTTACACTTGCACTGCAGATCATGGGATCAAGTGCGACTTACTCGATCCCCGGCTGGCGCCGGCTCGCCTCTGCGGGCCACCTCATGTCTGAGGTAATGCAAGTACCTTTTGCAGTGAAAGACTTGAATGGAAATATACTATATAATTATGAAAGTCGTAAAGAGAGAGAGTACAAAAGAATAGGAAAAACCAACTTGACGGTTCCACTTGACACACACCAGTGACACAATGTTTTTCTTTATATTAATTATATGTCACTGCAGCTGGTAGCATATCAAACCTTTAACACTTTCCCTCAGATGCTAGTGGACCTTCTAATCTCTCAGACCCAAGTTCTTACAAAGTTCCTGTAATCTCGGTCTGGGCAAGGCCTTAGTCAGTAGATCTGCCAGCTGTGTAGCAGAGCTAGTCCTTGCGACAACAATGTGATTTTCAAGCACAAGTTCTCTTACATAAAAGTGTCTGACACGAATATGTTTTGTCCTTCGATGAAACTCCGGATTATGTGCTAGTTTCACCGCAGCTTCATTATCGACAAATAAAACTGGGATTTCTTTCTGACCATTCAAATCTTTAAATAGTCTTTTTAGCCAAAACACTTCTCTTGCAGCCTCACTCGCTGCCACAAGCTCGGCTTCTGTGGTGCTAATGGCAACTGAGGCTTGCCGTTGACTGATCCAAGAGATCGCACCTCTTGAAAATAAGCACAGTACTCCTATCGTAGAACGACCTGTTTTCAAACATCCAGCATGATCAGCATCACTGTAGGCTTCGATTTTGTTAGGAGAGTCCACATCATGAACATATATAATTCCTCTTGATAATGTTCCTTTTAGATAGCGCATTATGCGCTTTACCTTAGACCAATCACTTGAAGTTGGCTTTTCTAAGCTCCTCGAAACCACTCCTACAGCATAAGCCAAATCAGGGCGAGTGCCGACCATCAAATAGGCGAGCGAGCCTACTGCTTCTCTGTAAGGAAATGACTGTGACTCATTCTCAGCTTTCCCTGTTTCAATAATTCCTTCTTTTTGTAAAGGAGTCGACACTGGATTACAGTCTCTCATATTGAATCTCTCCAAAACCTTTCTTGCATAAGCTTCTTGCTTTATTAAAATCGAGCCATCTTCCAATTGCTCTATTTCTAACCCGAGATAATATGAAGCTGGTTTGGTTGTGATCAGCAAAATCTTTTTCAAGTCATTGATTAATTCATTTGCAAGGTTTTTATCACTCGCTGCAACTAAACCATCATCGACGTAGAGTGTTATTATGATTTTCTTATCACCCATAGTTTTCATATAAAGGCATGGATCCGCGTCGCTAGCCTTAAAACCCAAAGATTTAAGGGTTTCTGAAAAACAAGAATTCCAGCAGCGCGGTGCCTGCTTTAATCCGTAGAGACTCCTTTTTAGGTGACATACTCTTGATGTCCCATCCTCAAAGCCTTCAGGTTGCATCATGTAAATATCTTCATTCAAAACCCCGTTGAGGAAGGCTGTTGCAACATCAAACTGAATAAGATGCAGTTTCTCTCTTGCCGCAACACTGAGCAAAGATGTTACAGTTGCCAGCCTGGCTACTGGGCTGAAGGTTTCATTAAAGTCAAAACCCTTCTTTTGCCTAAACCCTTTCACGACTAATCGGGCTTTATATTTCTCGACTGTACCATCAGGGTTGGATTTAACTTTAAAAACCCATTTACATGGCAGGGCTTTACGGTCTCTCGGTAGATTTTGTAAGTCCCACACTTTAAACTTCTGTAAAGAATCAAATTCATTATTCATGGCTTCTAACCATCTATCTTTGCTTGTACCACTTGATACTGCTTCTTTATACGTTGAAGGTTCTCTTTCCATAATCGAATCGACGAAGAATAATTTAAAGTCATCCAATTTTTGTGGAGGTCGTAGAGTACTTCTGTCTCTGAGATTATACCTTGGAACATCCGGTATAGAAAAATCGTTCTCTAAGTTCATCGGCATCTCAACATCAGGAGGAATAGCATCTACGAACTCTTCAGTATCACAATCTGAAAGTGCTTGTTCATTTTCCATGATCTCACTTTCTTGTTCTCCCTCTAATTGGACTGACTGTCTTACAGGAGAAGCTACATGTTGTGAAAAATCATCTTCCGGAAGGATCGCTCCCTCTGTCTCCTGTTCTATTAGATCAGAATCTCCCTCTATCTCACCGCTCACTGGTAAATTGGCGTCTTCCTGAGGACCATGTCCCAAAGCCGTTGGGATTCTCAATTCCATGGTTGGACAAAAGGTGACATCTCTAGATCTTTCGGTCTGTTTTCGATTCCAGATGCGATATCCGTCGTCGTTATCGTATCCGATAAGTCTGCCTTTAGTAGCTTTCTTATTTAGCTTCTTCCTTTTTTGTTTGGGAATGTGAAAAAAGCATTCACTCCCTATCACACGTAAGTGTGAGATCTTAGGCTTCTTCTTATGCCACAGCTCATACGGTACTTTTCCTTCTTCTCTTGTGGGTCCCGTGCGATTGAGGACGTATGCAGCTGTATTGATAAGCTCTGCCCACAGGGCTTGTGGAAATTCATCTCCTGCGTGCATGTATGAACGAGCTGTTTCCACAAGAGTCCTGTTCTCTCTTTCTGCGCACCCATTTTGTTCGGGCGTGTATGGCATCGTGAGCCGCTGGAGTATTCCCTGCCTGTTAAGTACCTCCCGAAGCGCTTTATTATCAAATTCGCCGCCATTATCGCTCAATAACGTTTTGACTGTATGTCCAGCATTTTTGGCTTCTTTCAGAAATTGAATAATCTTATCTTTAACTTCGCTTTTGTTTCGAATGAAATAAACATGACGAAACGCGGAGAAGTCATCCTTTAAAAGGACAAAGTAGCGAAATTTCGAGTAACTTTCAGGGAATGGTCCGCATACATCGGCGTGAACCAACTCTCCAGGCATACTAGCTCTTTCTCTTTTGCCAAATTTAAGACGATGTGCCTTCCCATAAATGCAGCCTTCGCACTGTATATCATCTTTATCATCTAGATTGATTCCCAGTTCCCTCTTGACAAGATCTTTGACATATTTCTTGTTCTGGTGACCAAATCTTTCATGACATAGCTGGAGTAAGCTCGATGGGTTAACAGCATTAATCTCTACAGGTTTGTTTGGTAGAACTGTCTTCATTTGTAACTTATACAGTCCTCCACTCTGCTTCCTGTTTCCAATTACTAAAATCTGACCATTTAATTCCAGTCTACACTCTTTCATGGTGGAAATAAAAGTACTATTTTGCAGTTTATCTTGTGCAGCTAACATGGATAACAAATTCTTAGTAAGCTTTGGACATACCAGACATCACTCAAAGTTAAATTCATTGATTTGCCATTAACGCTGGTTTGCACTACCAAAGACCCTTTCCCTTTTGCAGGAATTACAGTCCCATCTGCCGTTGTAACGGTGTGGTTCGATCCAAAGTCCTCAAAATTAGTGAATATGTCTCCTCTATTGGTAACGTGAGTTGTGGCACCATTATCTACGTACCAATTTTCTGAATCGCTTTCCTCTGAGCAAGTGTAAACCATTAACGTTATATTCTGCACTTGCTGCTGCTTGGACAAAGACTGTGTAGGTTTCTTCGGTCTGCCATCATTAATCCACTGTTTGCAATTCTTAATGCGGTGACCTATTTTTGAGCAGTACCTGCATATTATCTTCTCGTCTCTTAGCTGCGATTTATCCTGCACCTTTGAGGTAGAGGCAAGCACTTCCTGAGTCTCCTCAATATGACCACCTAGCGCCCTCTCGTACCCGCACAGTTGAGCTGTCAGTGATTCAATTGTCCTCTATTGTTTGTTTAGCAGCATCCAACTTGATTTGAAACTGAAAAATTTTTCATTGAGGGAATCTAAAATTTTACAAATCAAGAACATTTCCGGCAACTTCATGTTAGGATCGGTCTTCAAAATTTCTGCATTCAAATTGTTCCAAATGTTTTTAAGTTTCGACATCATTGTAGATGCGTCATCCGCAGAATTATTTTTGAAACTAAAGAATTGCATGCACAATGTGTATGCTCTGTCTTCTGATTGACCGTCAAACAAGCGGTGAAGTTCCTGCCATACTTCGTTTGCTGTTTCAAATCGCATGACTTTCATTAGATTCTCTTCGGTCATGTTGCTTGTTATGATTAGTAGAGCGTTGCTGTCTGCCTTCCTATATCTTAACAATTCTGCATTATAGGCCATCAGTGCACCATCGCCTAATCCTAAAACTGGTTTCTGAAGTTTTCCTTCTGCCGCCTCCATGGCACCTTCCGTACCCCGCAGCATGATGGACACCTTATACTTCCATGTAGCCCAATTCTGGCTACCTATGAGCTGACCGTTTAAAATTTTCCATTTTTGACAGCACCAAAAAAAAAAGCTTTTGTTTTTTCGCTGTTAGTACTTTGAGTCTTATCCTTGGTATCCTAGGTATGCTGTGAATCCTGGGTGTTCTGGAAATTCTGGGTGTTCTGGGCCCATAACCTAATGCAGGTACCTTTTGCAGTGAAAGACTTGAATGGAAATATACTATATAATTATGAAAGTCGTAAAGAGAGAGAGTACAAAAGAATAGGAAAAACCAACTTGACGGTTCCACTTGACACACACCAGTGACACAATGTTTTTCTTTATATTAATTATATGTCACTGCAGCTGGTAGCATATCAAACCTTTAACATGAGGGTGGGTGAGGTGGTCATGTCTGAAAGGGGCGCCGCCACCTCCGGTGGTGTATAAGTATAAGAACAAACTGCTCCAAGTAAGTAAGTTTTTTAATGATTTAGTAATACGAAATGTTTTGTTTAAAGGGATCGCCTACTGTATAAGTATGATTCCTTCGCTGCCGCATTTGTTGATGATAGGTATGTAGGTACTGTAGTGAGTATACCTATGAGCTTATAGCTCAGCTGAAAAGGTTGACGACTGCATGAGCGACCGTTGACAAAATAAAGTAATAAATAAGTTGTGAAATTCTACTGCGACTATACTAGATTGAGATCCTCTCGATACTGTTTTTCCTTCCGAAGCTAAAAACCTAAACAAGAACGAACTTTTTTTACCCTGGCTCTGAAGACGGGTATACGGGTCTTTGGTCGGGTTCGGGTTGTCTTTATCGTAGAATGCTCTAAGTAGAAGGACATAAATTATATAAAAACACATCTGAATGAGACACGGAACACTATTATGATCCACGCTTTTTTTGAAAGGAATGAGCGCAAGAGCACCAGAATCTGCTGATGCTGTCAACATTGTTAACACTGACGACACCGACACTGACAGCGACTTCCACAGAGTACATTTATTTATAGCAGGCCATAGATTATACACTTAGTATATAGCAGGCGACTCAGAACAAGAAAGGCGACTTCACTGATGACGCCAAAATTACTATGTCACTGTCAGCAGCGTTTTGCATTTGCTGTTTGGTAGCATTTTTAAATGCGTTATTTTCTAATTCAGTTTTGGTAAGAAAACATGAAAATGATTTAATTAAGTAGGTAATTAAAAATACTTATAACTCAAGATTTTATTCAAGAAGCTTAGACATTTACAAATAAAAAACTAGTAAGATCTTCTTTACTTTTTTTAAAGATAAAAGGACTTCTGGTTATATTAAAAAGCAGGTATTCTTGGGGTCGTGAAGTGTGCTTGTATTTCCATTCTGCCAGTCAGCACGGCGCGGTGCGGCTGCGTGCCCTATCTAGACGATCTTGGGTTGTAAACTTCTTGTGGTGCACTCCGCACGGCTGAGCTTGAAAACTTGCGCAACTTGGGCTGTGTCGTGAGGTACGACAATTTTATATGAAGCATAATTGGAATATTTAGGGCTGTAATACAGAACCTGCATTACTTAAAAGTTAAAAGTAGTTTCAACCAATCAAATGGCTTTAAACGAGTCTTAAGTAATGCTTGAGTTTTGAGTTAGGTTCTGTAATACGGGCCTAAGACTTTCGTGAGTCCATAACATTATAGGGGTCCTCCTCATTCCCAATTTTTGATCTATAGCCGCACGTAAAACCGATTGCTGGCGGGGCGACGCATGCCGCGTGGCGACGCGTCGCTCCTATACAGTTTATATGTAGTAGTGTGTAAATAATTTCAATGTTTCACATTTGCCAGGCGACCCGTGACGGCTCAATTTTTTTTACGACCGCTTGATCTATTCATGCAATCTGGTATCCTCAGTTCAGATGGCGATAATGATCAATGAAGTGGTTCCAGTTGGTGTTATTTTATTACTTCTGGTTGTAGGAAATTGTTACCATTAATTTATTAGCAGTGAATTGAATGTAGATTTATCATGTAGTTTAATTTCTCTAAGTAACTAGGAAACTGCTTTTCATTAGTCAATTAATTATATCATTAAGTTAATCATCTGACATCTGCCTAGCTTTTTCCCAACCATGTTGGGGTCGGCTTCCAGACTAACCGGTTGCAGCTGAATACCAGTATTTTACATGAAGCGACTGCCTATCTGACCTCCACAACCCAGCTACTGGGTAACACGATACTCCTTGGCAAGACTGGTTGTGACTTTGTCTCGGCTACAGATGTACACTCCTACCAACTTATCTGTGAAATGGCGAAAATTGGAACTACGAAATTTAGCTAGCTTAATTTAATTTTATCTACGAAAATTTGCAACACTGAATCGACAGTGCCGTCCTCTTTCAGTTCACAGATAAGTTGGTAGGACTGTAACTTCAAATTGAAATGCAAATGAACACATCAAAGCCCGACATTTGGTAATCATATAGGCCTGCACCGTCTTCCGAATAAAAATATATATAAGTAACCACAATGCGAAAAAGATTACTTTTTTATTTGAATTTTCTTCAAAAATTTATCTGTGGTTCTGCGAAATCTTTCTTAAACCTTAAAAATTATATATTTGCTCGGCTTGTCTTCAATCGATTGGAAATTCCGTCGGTAATGAGTATACAGAGGGAAAAAATTCTCGGCAGGAGACTGAAGGCACGCGCGACAACAAGTCGATGCGAGTAAAAAAACTAATTTCCGCCTGCAGAATGACAAACGAATGAAATTACTTTCGTATCTAGAAATTGAATCCATATGCTGGGAATACAAAGAAAACTATGAACTTATGTGGGGCTAAGTATGACATTTGAATTATCTTTATTGTAAAAAAAACGCCAAACAGGCCTATACCTCTATGAAGTGGGCATTGTGGTGTAGACTGCGTTTTAAATACGTACATAAACTCATGCCATCTACCCATGCCGCCTACCCCAGGCAGAAACTACAGAACGCCTTCTGCTACGATCCTTACAAACTTCTTTTGCTTCGTTACGTTCACTGGTCATACACGCACAGTGGACCCCAAGTCTGCTATTTTTATAAATTCAGTCATTCCAACACGATCCCATTGTCATTTTGCTAAAAGTTCGTAATCTGCTAAATTCATAATGGTCGATCATTGGTCGGTCAATGTTCTCATAATATAATTGTATTACTTATAATGGCATTGTCGTATTGCCATTATTATAAAACCCATTAGTAGAAATTTCATTCATTTGTCATTATATACAAGATTAGCAATAAATGCAATTTCTTTCAATGTAGTGTCAGTGGCCGACCATTGGAAAGTCATAATGACGTCATTATAATAGTAGATTACCAAACTTGTCAAAATTAACAATGATGAAATCAATGATCGACCATTCTGACACTATTGTAATAGCAGACTTGAGGCCCTGGTTGCGTGTAGTACCACACACCTGACCTTTTTGAAGAACTAAATTAGACTACTATTATATAGCTTTTTCAGATGTTGAATATATGCAGTATCACTCACCAATCCACACTACTTCGTTTTTTATGATAAAAGCTTAAGGGTTCACTTACACAATCTCTTTTTTCACTTCATCTTCCTCACCATGAAACTAGTTTCATGTCATTAAAATTTCACATTCCTAATTCACATTATAAAAAAAATACGGAGCTTCATAAGCAGGCAGCCGTTATGAGAGTCCTTAGTCAGCTCTTGAATTAACACTAAGTAGCACTGAAGGCGACGAATTTTTTACCAAGAGGTACTAATTACATTTGCTAGCCTTCATTACGATGCCACTCTTCTTTAGTGTAAATTATATTTTTGTAAGTAATTTGTTTTACTTTCATTTCGTTTTTCTTCACATCCAGGTATATTGACGATGTGGATCCTTATATTTTTTCTACCTGGTTTCAGAGTTGTCCTTAATGACTGACCTATCTCAATGAATCATTCTGTAGGTATGTTATATTTATTTATATATCTACCTACAGTGCTACCTGTATAAAATCAGTTGTCTAAAACTGATTCTACATAGTTTAGTGCAAAATATAACAAGAGAAAAACAAGAGGTGTCACCAGGCAGTAAAAACAAAATATAACCACAGACTAAAATATAACTGCCAGTAAGCTTAACTTACATCCAATACTTCCACTTAAGTTTATAAAGTGTGACTACTTACGTACAAATCAAATCAAATAATTTATTTGCTTGAATATGGGTACATGAGGTGATACATACAAACAAGTTCTTTAAACCATAGCCTACCTAAACAGGTGTGCAAATATCTACTATAATAGAAATATTTTTTACATTAAGTATTCATTAATTTACAAATATTAATATTAAATTATTTATGAATTATATAATTTTATTATTATTACTTAACTTAAAATTTTAATGACATTTATCATTATCAGTTAATTGTAATAGGCTTTATTGATCAGATATGTCGTTAGGTAATTTATTTTTAAATGATGTAAAATTATTTTCTTCTTTTATATTATTAGGTAATTTAATAATTTATTCTCTCTCAAACTCTTGTCAAACATAGCTGTTCTATGGCGTATTGCACAAAGTGTACTGTTTGCATATGTCCAATGCTAGACATTAAAAATAATGCAATAATGAAAATGCTACAGACATAGGGGTTTATTTATAAACGTTACTTAAAGTTCAGTAATGATTAGCGACTGTTTAACGACACATTTATGACGTTTAAACGTCTCTTCACTTTAAGCCACGTTTATAAATAAGGGGGTTAAGGTTAACATATATCTTGTTTAAAAACATTTTTACATAACTTTGTCTTTAATGTTATTCAATTTAAAAACAGGCATCGTCTTTGTGAGAAAATCAGCTGGTTGATAGGAACTTTCTAAATATTTGACATTAATTACTTTAGCTTCAAATTTTTCTCATTATAAAATTATGTCATATACGTCTGTTTTACTTCTTTTTTAAAATTTGACTATAAATTTTACTCGTTTGTATAACTATATATTACTCGTATAAACTTATTCAACATAGTTTGGGGCAAAAAAATAACAAGAGAAACCCAAAGTGGTGTCACCAGGCAGTAAAAACATAACCAGAGACTAAAATATAACTGCCAGTGTGCATAAACCGCGGTACCTGTAAACTTACAATTATCCAACATATTTTCTCTCACATAAAACGTTTCAGCTATCAGCATTTACATAGAACCATAGGTATTATTTTTTAGTCATAAATTGAAAACGTAATTTCTTTATATCAATAGCCTGCATACATTAAACGTTCCAGTATTTATATACCTTTTTATACAGTCAAACGTCCATTTGCGAGGCTCGTAATTTTATTTTACTCTCCAGTATTAAAATTGGACATAAAAGGTACACTAATGGAATTAATGCGAATTCTATTCGTGCTTTTGTCACAGAACTTTATTGAATAATAAAACAGTCAATTGTTATTGAGTAGACCGATAAATATGATGCTAACGTTTTTGTGATGGTATACGACATTACGAAATGGATGGATTATGTATAATATGTGGTATTAAAGTATCTAATGACGTTCCCAGTCTGCATACGAAAATTCAATCAAATATATCTAAAAGTTTTGCCACTACAGCTAGTTGGCTGATCGGCAAAACCTACAGTCGGCCCACCAATCTTTAGTTTGTTCGAAGAAATGACTTTTTTAATATTAATCTTAGGATTTATTTGATAGGTTCAAAATACTCCTATGCATCAAAATACTCGTGTACGGTGCAACCGCATATTCTGCAATTCAGCAGTTTAGGTAATACGGGCCGGTGTCCGCAACTCCACGTCAATATGCGCGTATTTTGCGTACGGGTGGGAAAATCGATTATTCGATCCACCCCAGCTCCTCAAGGAACGCCAGCAACGCCTTGGTGTTACTGACAATCTCACAGAGGTTACCTGGGTTACCGAAGTAATTTATATAATTCAGCAGTTTACGCCACACATTCATTTCAACTCATAATAATCAGTTCAGTTCGCGTTGGGCATCAAGTCAGCCAGGCGTTCTCGTTACAGCCAACAAGGGCCGCGTCACTCACTTCATTTCCACACCATAAGTCTATTAAGCTCATTTTACCTTTAAGTACCTTTGAGACCATACAGTAGTGTTTTAGTACTTACCTTATTTTATTCCATTCATCCTTCATCTAAAAGTAATGTATGATCTAGCAAGGGACCATACAACTTCAGTATTGCCAGTGCTTTCATTTATTATCGTATTGTTGACTCCACAGTAGGTATATACTTGTGCCTGCGAGTTTTTCTTCCACATATTATTATGGTTCTACATTACTTTTTTCTACATACACAAGATTACAAATGCGGATCGATGTTACTTTAGATTGTTTAAAACATAAAATGCTAACGGATACTCTATGCAAGCATAATGTTTGTCTTACAAGTTCAAATACTGAAAATAAAGACAAAAAGAGAATACAAATTTTTATACGATAAAAAAAGACAAACATATAACCTCCTTTTTGGAAATCGGTTAATAATGGAGGTGGATGGCTATATTACACATTCACGCTTTATTTTTTACGACAGCGCGTGATTATCCAATAAAGTTCGCCAATGTTTGCGTTTCCCTAATTAGGCAATTGTTAATTATATGCGAAGGCCCTACGAAGTGGACGACGTGAACAACATAATACATATGTTTATTTTACAATGAAAAAACATGAATTTTCAATGTATTCTTAGGACTTGTTTTAAGAGCAGAACATTAGATAAATTCGCAGTTATACCTTATTAACATTTTGATTGAAGATGGAACAAATAAGGAGCAAAAGTAAAGTTACGCGAGATGAGATTAGAACTTGTTAATCCATGGGATATTTTTAAAAGTACCCGAGTGTAAGTTTACAAGTGAGTAAACGTAACTAGCGCGTTTGCGTTAAGATTTTTATTCTCACCCTTATATTCTTAGCATTATGATCTATCGGTCAAATTTTAACGCAAACGAAATAGTTACGTTTACTCTCTTGCAAACTTACACTTGGGATACAGGTATTGAAATATACTTATTTCGGTAAAGCACGGTGTTTCCATACTACGCTGCCTTAGCCACAAGACAATGACGTCGACGTGCTACGTGTCCGTCTGTCATTGCAATCACATTATTAGTTACTGGTGCAATCCTGACTAATGAAAATTATTATTCTAAGGAAAAACCTAAATAATTGATCACACAACCTGTATCTACCTTACTATGTAGATATTATAACTGAATGCACTGAATGAAATTAAGAAGTGCTTGCTCCATTGTATAATTTTATTGTTACTTATTTTCAAAAGAAGCAAAGGACGAAGTAAAAATTTATTTCGCTCGTGACATTCCAGGAAAACTTGAGATTGTACGCGTAGAAAGAAATCTTGAAAAAAAAGAGAGATATTTTTAAAATGAACAACAATGTGACGCTGCAGGCATTTCCGTCGTTCACGAGTCGCGCTGAAGCCTTTAAAACTGCAGGCGTTTGATTTTATTTTATTTAAACGTGGAGCGCTTTCACGCCCGTTGCCGCTAGCAGACACAACACGACACCTCGATTGAGGTGAAATATAAACTGGTCTTTGTTCATAAATACTCTTTGAATTGAGGATTTTCTATTATTAACAGTGTCAACATCATCATCATTTCAGCCGTAAGACGTCCACTGCTGGACATAGGCCTCGCCCAACATTGGGGGGGTTCCATAATCACCACGCTTGGCAGGCGGGTTGGCGATCGCAGTATGATGTTAAGATGCATAGAGAACACTGATGCCCATTTTCTAGCAAGTCTCTTAGTCGCCTTTTACGACACCCACGGGAAGAAATAGGGTATTAACAGTGTAGTTAGGGGGAGGGGTGTCCATAATCGCCACGCTTGGCCGGTGGGTTGGCGATCGCAGTATGGTGTTAAAATGCATAGAGAACGCTGATGCCCATTTTCTAGTAAGCCCCTTAGTCGCCTTTTGCGACACCCACGGGAAGAAATAGGGTATTAACAGTGTAGTTAGCAGAAAAATATGTACAGGGTCAGCAAATTCAGAATACAATTTTCAGAAAGTTGTATGCAAGCCTACTTGTGAAATGCTATAAGATTGGCATCTTATAGAATTATTTTCTCAGAATTTTCTCGTGAACTTTCGCGTACCACAATAACTATGTTCCGTACATGATGTATAGGGATTTGAGGTCTGAACATATTTTTCATCATGACATGCATTCATAGAGGTAGGGGCTTGCGGTATAATAACATATATTCGATATTCTCGCCTTTAAAAGCACTTGGGCCGAGTTGGTCCTTTCTTTCCAAAGCGCTCAAGAAAAGGGCTTTGGGTTTTCATAATACACAAAAAGAACCTTTTTATAACGTAGCACAATGAAGCCCAAATCACACACGTGCCTATCTTAGGAGGGACAGGCACGCGATTGTTCTCCCACGGGGTGCCCGCAAGATTTTCACAGCTTTATATGTATCCAGCCTCCCTCGGGCACAGCTTTCATTTGAATGGGTCGTCAGATTATAATAACTTGTGCGGACGCGGGAGGGATGACGTGATAAAGCTGTTAGAACAACTTTTTGTGTCCACCACTTTCCCGCGGGTCGCGAACTCACGACTGGGCCCTGGGCCTGGGGTCTACTCCGAACATAAATCAGAAGATCGGCCGAATGTTCGGCCGTTGCTTGACGATGGCTAACTATAGCTGACTAACATTATTTTTTAAAAAGTAACCGTGGAGTTTCTTGCCGGCTCTTCTCCATAGGAAACGACCAATTGGAACTGTGCACCTAGCTTCTGACGTTTCATAAGTGCCCATGTAGGTTTATGTGAATAAAAATATTTTAATTTTGATATTACGACAAAAAAAATACGACAGTCAAAGAGATAAATAAGCCAAAGTCAAAATTGTGACTTTAAGTTGGGTAAGGATTCAAAGTCAAATAAAAATCTTTTTACCCTACAAAGTGAAAAATAACATTAATTTCGGAAGTCGGTGGCATAAAAATAAAATACAGATCCAAAGACACCGACTTCCGAAATTAAAGTTATTTTTCACTTTGTAGTGTTTTTTTTGGAAGTCGGTTATTTTTTTTTTGTAAAAAGTTTTTTATTTTTCACTTTTTAATGCCGAAAAAGAATTTTCCAAATCGGTTCATAAATGACGGGAGTTATGCGCGAACAAAAAACGCAATGCAGAGTAAACGAAAAGATCGTTAATATAGACAATTTAGATACATTTTTAGATTTTTGTTGATTTTTCAAAAACCGCTTGTTCGATTTCGATAAAATTTTCATGGAACCATTTGGGAAGTATAACCCTTTCGAACAAAAAAATATTTTTTTAAATCGGTTGGCAGGCGACGGAGTTATGTGCGAAAAACATAAAAAAAAAAATATACAAACATTTGAATTGAGAACCTCCTCCTTTTTTAGAAGTCGGTTAAAAAGGAAACTATGGAAGTTAAACGCACTAACGTAATTGCATCAAATTCACAACACCAACGTAAATCAAAATGCTGTTACCGTTATTATCACACGATATTAAAGTTGCTGAAATTATTAGCTTGTATTATGTGGTAATACAACATGACGACATTAGCGCTGAGAGAAGCATGACGATACAATTAGAACAATTTAATATGTTACGTGCTATAATATTCCGACCGTTTTCATTGCTCACACACACACACTTTGCCAAAGTGAATCCTAACCGTTATGAACCTTTATAAAACTCACCCATTCGAATGGGTAAACTTTTGCTCTTTTAAGATGCAAATATATGGGGCGTTCGTCATTTCTATATTCGGAGGGGCCGAGCCAGTTTGCTTTCATATTAGACTGTGCTTATGTGTAGTGCAGGGTGTGTTGGTCGAGCCGGTGTTACTTTGGTATGTTTCAAACATATTATGGAGCGTAAACCTGAAGTAAGATCGCTGGTTTATTAAACAACTTGTAAAATAATTCCCTGAACATCTCAACGTCGCTACTTCATTAGAGCAGTTTAAAAACTTTTGAGGTTTGAGACTATTTAATTTTCTTTCCGCAGTCCGTCGGGAATTTGCTCACATTTAAATAAGAGGACGTTTCGCTAAAAAGAAAGCCTCGGATCAGGAGTTCGTGTAATTTTAGTGGAACACGTAAAACAGAAGCGGTTGGAGGTTGCCGGGTCATGATGCGAAATGTGACTGACGTAAATGCAAATTGCGTGTCGGAGATGTTATACGAAGTCGAAGTATCGCGGTTTATTGAGATTTGTTGAGAGTCACCTGAATGTAAAGTATGCCAATGTTTTTGGAACAAAGGTTGCGGTGGCAAACTGGATTTCTGTTTGATCGATTTTGTAATGAAATAAAATATTGAAGTAGGACCTTCCGACCTCTACCTATCCTACTATTACGTATTTATGCCATACGACTAACTTCTAAAAGAAGACAACCACCAACGATTTTATTTACCTATGTACATTTTAGACCTCAGTACCGGATGTTTCGATCCACAAGGGTAGATTATTTGAACTTAACCACTATTCCAATGGCCATGTAGTACATTCTGCGAGTCAGACATTTACCAGATTTTGTAATGAAATAAAATATTGAAGTAGGACCTTCCAACCTCTACCTATCCTACTATTGCGTATTTATGCCATACGACTAACTGCTAAAAGAAGACAACCACCAACGATTTTGTTTACCTATGTAAATTTTAGACCTCGGTACCGGATGTTTCGACCCACAAGGGTAGATTATGTAGAACTTAACCACAGTTAATGTTTTTGGACAATATAAAAGGTATGATATTGGCCTTTGTAATACTCGTACAGTGGTACCCAATTGATAAGGCGCGTCGTGAATCTTCGTTCGCACAGAAAAGAAAGTATGGCCCCGAAGATTAACGAAAGAATGCTTAAAACTTACAATCAACCTTAGGTCACTATAATAAGGTTCATAATACACTGGAGCTGCTAGCGTGCACTCGATCAGACGTATGGCGGCTGACAAACATGCCACGCGGCGCGCGCTAACATGGCCGCAGCTGCCGACCAATAGCGGTACAGGAAAAAAACCGCGGTGCGTGGAGCGTGCCGATTGGTCAATAGCATTTCCCGCACTTTTAAAATTCACCTTCTGCGCAGGTACATCGGTAAGCTATATCAATTGGGTAATACTGTACCATCCTTGCTTTTCAAGTGTCCAATAAGGCTAAACAATTGTACAAGTTAGTGATAAGGTAGATAATAATCAACAATTTTGTGGTTTTCTGCACTGGGTGATGTGGTAGCTAAGCGACAAAGCCCATTAAAAAAAAAAACCGATGGCCATTAGAACATTCTGCGAGTCAGACATTTAACCGCGACAACGAATAATAGTGCGACAATGTTGCTGTAATAAACCACACAGCATGCCATTATTTGTTCACAGGTGGCTGCTGCATTGCTATTGCTCATCCACATCGTCCTGAAATAATTCTGCGGTGGGTAAAAATAAATAGGTAAGTATTTCGTTGCTGAACACGAAACTCTTTTCATGTTGTTAAAATTGCTGCTTATTTTTGTTTCTTTTATTCGTCCAAATATGAAAAAAGTAACATATTTCTGATATTTCCCTCCCACACAATGTCTCCCCCATACAAAGGCGTAAAAGAGAGCAAATAGCAATAATAATTATGTATTCAGCGTGCCGCTACAGTGGCGACATAAATTTAACACACGTATACAGTTACTTACGCCTTTACGTTTTGTGAAAATATTTTAATTTTGTTAAACATTAATATTTATTGGTTTATTTACAATTTTGTAAAATAGCATCTTGGAGCAAACTGTACTTAAAGAGCGTAGCACAGAGGTAATTAGCCGGGTTCATGGATCATAACATCGAATCAATGAAATTAAAACATTTAGCGTGCAAGGAGTAGGCGAATTGAAGGAAAGAGAGAGCTTTATTATTTAGTTTGTTTGTTTATTTTTCAATTTATAATGATCTAAATAGAATATATATATATATATAAAAAAAATATGATTACTGGCCACTGCCACTGTACTGTAGCGGCACGCTGTTTAAGTATTCTCATATTCTGTATACAAAACCTTTCCATTGATATCGGAGTATATTGCTTCGTTTGATGTTCGTCTTACGAGACTTTTTGTCGGACCGCACCTTCCGCTATCGCATCGAAGGTGCGCTATCCTCCCCCCATCCGCTCCGCGCAGGCGTCCCTCAGGGCGCTGTGCTGGCACCGCTGATATTCACTATATTTACTAGTGATATCCCCAAATGTAGAAAGGCGCAGTTAGCTCTGTTCGCAGACGACACGGCCATCTACTACTCCGGCCTCAGGCAAGACAATATCGCCCGCATCCTTCAGGCCGAAGTCAACAGACTCGCGGCCTGGTTCAGGAAGTGGAGGATTGAAGTCAACCCTGATAAGAGCCAGGGGGTCCTATTCTGTAGGCCCCGGCGATCACCCGCCCTGCCCCAACCGATCACCATGTTCGGCAAGCCTATCCCTTGGGAGAAGCGAGCCAAATATCTCGGTGTGGTCTTAGACCATCACATGACGTTCGGCGAGCACATAAAACAGGTGCGCTCGCGCGCCAGTTTTGCTCTCGGCCGACTACACTCCGTACTCAACCCGCGCAGCAAGTTGTCCCTTAAGTGCAAATTGCGTATTTACACCGCGTGCATTCGACCGATCATGACTTACGCCTGCGTAGTCTTCGCTCACGCAAAGTCATATCACATTCATAAGATGCAGACGCTTCAAAACCGATTTCTCCGTAGAATTACGAAAGCTCCTTGGTTCGTTCGGAACGAACAACTTCACGTAGACCTTAAGATGCCTACCATCAAACAGTTTATGAAGCGCCTTGCAAAGCGCTTTTTCGAATCCGCGGAACGTCATCGCAACCCCTTGGTTGTGCAGGCCGCTAGTTACAGGCCTTCTGCCATTAGTCAGACTCGCCGACCGAGGCACACTCTCTTAGATCCGGATGACCCCATCACTCTCCTTCAGGAAAGCAATAGGGCCACGAGTACAGTGCACAAAATACACAAACCGACCTTCCGTCCTCGCCGCCGAGGTACCACGCGAACTTCCCGAGTAAATGGTAATAAAAGTCCACCCCCCCGTCCCTTGAATGTCGATGCGCCAGCCGCCCGGTTAGAGGATGAGAGCGCCGTAGCAATAAATATAATATCCCCTGATAATAATCATGATCAAAATGTTGATCCAGCCCGTCCCCAAATTGTTAGTAATTTTGTGATCCCCCAACGACGCCCTGAGCCGAGGTCCGTACCCCACAGGGGGTGCCCTTAGTGCGCTGTCGTTTAGTTTTAATATATATAATTTGCGCCCTGGCTGGAGGCTTTAAGATTAAAAACCTTAGGGCAGCCACAGGAATATCCGGTTAAGTAGCAACGACCTCTCTAGGTCTGCTACGAGATGCCATACAAAAAAAAAAAAAAAAATCGTTTGATGTTCGCTTATTGCCAGTGTTGTTTTATGAGTGTACTAGCTGACCCGTGCCCACTTCGTTGGGCGGTAAACATTTTACCGTCTTTTCATTTTTCGGATTAAATTACGGCCTTATGTTATGACACTCACAATATAATAACGTGGCTTTCAATGGGTAAAAGATTTTTCAAAATCGGTTCAGTAGATACAGAGATTACCCCTACAACCTCACAAATTATAAAATATTTAATATAAGTAGATGAAGCAACGGTTTAGTAATATCCTTAAAAAAAATTACTCGCATTCCGTTTGCTCACTATAGGCAAGCGACTTGCGACAAAATCAATAGCAGTGAATTGGGACTGGGATTGTGAATTCAACTGCACATTTACCGCTGAGTCGGTGACGGTCGGTGATTCTTCAATTTTGCCAGCGTGAGGGGTCAAAAGATATTTTCTAGGGTTCCGTACCCAAAGGGTAAAACGGGAACCCTATTACTAAGGCTCCGCCGTTGGTCCGTCTGTCACCAGGCTGTATCTCATGAACCGTGATAGTTAGACAGTTGAAATTTTCACAGATGATGTATTTCTGTTGCCGGTATAACAACGAATACTAAAAAACAGAATAAAGTAAATATTTAAGGGGGCTCCCATACAACAAACGTGATTTTTTTGCTCGTTTTTGCTAGATATTGATAACGGCAACAGGTAGATGCTTGAAATATTCACAGAATATTAAGTTATATATTCACTTTAAAAATAAATAATTAAATTTAAATAAACCAAATATTTAAGGGGGCCTCCCATACAACATACGTGATTTTTTTGCCATTTTTATAGATAATGGTACGGAACCCTTCGTGGGCGAGTCAGACTCGCACTTGGCCGGTTTTTTTTAATTTAAATTAGCCAACGGAATTAAAACATCAAAATGACCTTCATTAAGGTTTCCTGAGAATCTGATTATTTTGACTCCCTGCCGTGCTTCCCCAAAACCAGCAATAAAAATACCATCCTGAAACACCTGGAACTCAAATGAGAATAGTTCTGCCGCTGCCATTGTTTTTTTTTTGGGTGGTAAATAACTTTTCCCGCTCTGGCTGGAGCGGGGAGGGCGTGTCAGTCTGTTACTGACTAAAAGCCACCCGTGTTCCTTCAAATGCCTGTGTGCCAGGGCCACGAAATCCCTTTCGGACAGGCTCGTTACCCTAGCAGGCATTAGCCCTTTCGGACCCCGTCAATTGGTGCTGACATCTCTTTGAGGCGCGCGTGGAACACAACGCGCCTTCGACCCGGGCCTGGTCCTTATCGGACGGCGAGCTACCCATCGCTCACCGTCCGCAAGCCCGCGCCCACGGTGGCCGAGAATCGGCCTGCGATTCCCGACGCCCGGGGCGTCTCCTGCGGTGACTAAGGGCATGAGGGCGCGAACCCTGTCTCACCCTCACGCGTTCCGCCTCCTCCTTCGTATGCATTACTGCTTTGCAGAAGGAGGTGACGGCCTCCCGTGCACTCTCGCTCCGAACCATGGCCTGAACCAGGACCAGATGCGAGAGATCGCCGCCGCCGATCGCCTCCGTGAGGACATGGCGGTGCTCCGCCCAAGCAGGGCAGACCTCAACCGTATGCTCCACCGTGTCCTCCGGGCGATCCACACAGTGGTGACACCCGGGCGTTTCCTCCCGCTTTATTCTGAATAGGAACCTCCCGAAACAACCGTGTCCGGTGAGGACGTGCGTCAGGCGGAAGGTGAGGAAGCCGTGGCGCCTCTCTAGCCACTCCTCATGGAGGGGACTTATCGCCACAATTGTGGCATGCAAATTCTTTGCCAAATAGTAAATATCCCTGGCGATTGCGCATGCTTATTTTCATCTCTCTCCTATTTGGTGAACAGTAACGTGGCCATGTCATTGTCTTCTCAAATTCGAGACAGCATTGTGCGCCAAGATGGTATTTTTATTGCTGGTTTTAGGGACGCACAACAGGGAGTAAAAATATTCTGATTCTAAGAAAATTTCAATGAAGGTCATTTTGATGCGTGTCAGACTTTTACTGACTAAAACCCACCCGTGTTCCTTCAAATGCCTGTGTGTGCCAGGGCCACGATATCCCTTTCAGACAGGCTCATAAACCTGGCAGGCATTGGCCCTTTCGGACCCCGTCAGTTAGTGCTGACATCCATTTAAAATGGGAATAGTTCTCCCGCGTTTTTCCAACCCTTTACAACACCAGCCTAAACCAAAGATACTATACCCTAAGTCATCAATTCAGATAATTTTAGTAAACAAAGAAATGTCACTGTCAAAATGACAGGACAGTGCTGCAAAACAATTTATCATATATCAAACTTAACAAAAACACAACAGAAACAAGGAAATATAACAACTAACAACAAAATGAAACACTTAACACGATGATAACAAAGCACAATTAACAAACACGCAGCGAATAATATGATCGGAGAAAAGAAAACGAACGTATTGAAAAGACGCGAGTTTGCAAATTATGTCAAATGAAATTTGAGAATGTTGGGAACTCCTGTAGTGTTACCAGTATCATAATATTTTTTATACCACAAAATTTTCTTTTTTTAATAACTTTGTTTAAAACCGAAAACTTATAAAAATTAACACGGTATGATAATTGTTTAATTATTATTTCTAAAATCAGTACATAAAAGCCAATATAGCCTTGTTTTCCGCCATTTTATGTGAATTACCATTATGACGATATTTTTTTGATCTGTTATCACCTTTGTTTACATAAATTATCTGAATTGATGACTAGGGTATAAGCAATAAAATTAAAATACGAACGTAGGTATTCAAGGACACTTTTTCTAGTAAGAACGACTAATACTAAAAACTATTATAGTAATACCACAGTGTGAAATACCTACACAATAAGTAATTCGCAAAGAAATAGAAATAACAAAATTCCAACCCGGCAATAAGTAAAAACACATTTATTATCCTCCAATTTAAAATTTAGGAAGCGAAACAAACCAAAACGAAAACCAAACAACGACGATGAAAAATATTTCAAAGCAAATTAGTAGTAAGTAATAACAAAATATCGCAGAACAGAAATTTCGGTAACTATAACTGGAACGTGTATCGCTTATATAGGTTTGTATTCTGTGATTGATACATGACTTCGTTTTTTGATACGATCGGCTTGCAAGCCGCGATTTTAAACATTGTGAAGTTTTCCCCTTGGCATTCTCGACTTTAATGCTATAAATGCAACGTTCAAATTACCTGAATACCAATTAGAACCTCATTTCATTATCTTTTAGCAGATGCCTGCATACTGAAAAATACTGGCCACCTTGAACTGGCATAAAAAAATTTGAACGTTATCACGCCTGCACTGAAACATACTGGCCACCTAGAAAAAAAAACTAAATATAAATCTCAAGAAACTTCCAAAAATAATTATTTCAATGTAAAATATGCATTAACGAGTTGTCGTAAAATTCAATTTAGATCTTTATCGGCCTCCGAATTCTATTTTCAATGTAAAGTATGCAATAACTCGTTGCCGTAAGATTCAATTTGGATCTTAACTACATTTGGTACATTTTTCATACAAACATTAAAAACCCTTAAGCGCCGAATTTCGTAAAATCCTTTCTTAGTGAGCACCTAGAAGTGGAAAGGAACAATCAGGCCAACATTCATGTCTCTAACTTTAAAAACATAGGAGTTTCATACAAACTTTGACACCCCTTTTCAACCGCTTAAGGTGCGAATTTATAAAAATCCTTTCTTAGTGCGCGCCTGCACCCCATAGAGAGTGCTTGTGCCAAATTTTAGACCTCACGGCCCAGTAGTTTCCGAGATTTCGTGATGAGTGGTCAGTGAGTGGACTTCTCTTTTATATATATTTTTAGGTTCAGATGTGGAATATTATTAAAAAAATAAATAAACACTTAACAAAAATCGGTGTATTTATAATTCAGTTTAACACAAAATATAGCTAAGTCAAATACTGCAAACTTCCAATGATTTAAAATAAGAAAATAACAGAATAATCAGCAAAATGGCTTACGTGACCTTAATAACAACCAACAGTGATTATAACAAGACGTCCGTACACTCGGAAAGCTAGCGAAGAAATGGCCCCCTCCTTTTTTTTTTTTTTTTTATTTGAATGGCATCTCGTAGCAGACCTAGAGAGGTCGTTGCTACTTAACCGGATATTCCTGTGGCTGCCCTAAGGTTTTTAATCTTAAAGCCTCCAGCCAGGGCGCAAATTATATATATTAAAAACTAAACGACAGCGCACTAAGGGCACCCCCTGTGGGGTACGGACCTCGGCTCAGGGCGTCGTTGGGGGATCACAAAATTACTAACAATTTGGGGACGGGCTGGATCAACATTTTAATCATGATTATTATCAGGGGATATTATATTTATTGCTACGGCGCTCTCAGCCTCTAACCGGGCGGCTGGCGCATCGACATTCAAGGGACGGGGGGGAGGACTTTTATTACCATTTACTCGGGAAGTTCGCGTGGTACCTCGGCGGCGAGGACGGAAGGTCGGTTTGTGTATTTTGTGCACTGTACTCGTGGCCCTATTGCTTTCCTGAAGGAGAGTGATGGGGTCGTCCGGATCTAAGAGAGTGTGCCTCGGTCGGCGAGTCTGACTAATGGCAGAAGGCCTGTAACTAGCGGCCTGCACAACCAAGGGGTTGCGATGACGTTCCGCGGATTCGAAAAAGCGCTTTGCAAGGCGCTTCATAAACTGTTTGATGGTAGGCATCTTAAGGTCTACGTGAAGTTGTTCGTTCCGAACGAACCAAGGAGCTTTCGTAATTCTACGGAGAAATCGGTTTTGAAGCGTCTGCATCTTATGAATGTGATATGACTTTGCGTGAGCGAAGACTACGCAGGCGTAAGTCATGATCGGTGAAGATGAGCACGAGACGATCGGGCACACCGAGTTTGTAGAGCTTATATATTAAGCCGTTGTGCCAGACTTTGTCGAACGCTTTCGCAATGTCGAAGAACACAGCACCCGTCATGAGCCCGCGCTGGAAGCCAGCGCTTACGTGCTCGACGATACGGTGGACCTGTTGTACGCACGAATGTTGGGATCTGAACCCGAACTGTTCGTTTGGGATGAGGCCCTTCGTCTCGGCATAGTCTCTGAGACGCTTATAAATAAGCCTCTCATAGACTTTGCCGAAGACGTTGAGCAGACTGATGGGTCGGTAACTGGAAGGTTCGGTCTTAGGTTTGCCGGGCTTCGGGATACCGATGACCGTGGCACTTTTCCAAGCTTGAGGAAAAATGTTGTTGCTAAGAGCGCCATTGAAGATGGTGGTCATTAGCATGATCAGGTGAGCGGGGAACAGCTGGAGCACCCTGTTGGTGATTCCGTCTGATCCGGGAGATTTACGGGTTTTCAGACCCTTGATAATGTCGTGCACTTCGTCTGGGGTGACGGGAGCCAGAGGACAATCAGGGTCTTCGACCGGAGGGAGATTCGCCCTACGTTCGACTTCAGCGTCCACCTCAGCGAGGTGAGCTTGGTCTACTGGTTGAGAGCTGGGCGAGCACTGAGTCTCGAGAGTGTCAGCCAGGCATTCAGCCTTGTCGGTGTCGTCGAATGCTATCGTCCTGTCGGGTCGTGTCAGAGGGGGCATTGAAGCTACTTGCGGGGATCTGAGTTTCCTCTGAAGCTCCCAGAAGGCAAGATGAGTGGGCTCTAGTTCGCCCAGCATCTTGTCCCAGTTAGCCTCACGCAGTTCTTTCATTCGCTTCCTTACAGATTTCTGTAATTGGCGCATGAAGACTTTGTTAGCGTCACAGGGAAAGACACTGTATGCACGAGTGGCCGCGTTCTTCTCAGTCAGCAGTTCACGCACATCGTCCAGCAGCTTTCGGCGATGGGGGTCCATCGCCGGAACCTGCTTCGAGCAATCGCTCAGGACTGATTGTACGTGTTCCGTGAGTGAGTCGATCGCGGCCGTCGTGTCGGCGATCGAGTCAAACTGATCGGGGATAGAATCCAGTATCGGGGATGTGGTGGATTTCAGTCGGTCGCTTACTTTCCGCCAGTCCGTGACTACTTTCGTGAGGGGGGGTTGGTCAGGGTCAAGGAGTCCGTCGCGAGGGGCCAGTCTTAAGACGACCGGCCGGTGGTCAGAAGTCAGTTCGTCCATCGCCTCTATCGAATCCAACCGTAGGTTGATATTCTTTAGGAGCGCTATGTCCAATATGTCCGGGGATTGACTGGGGATATGGGGGTAGTGAGTAGGATTCATCGGACCGATGATATCGAAATTTAAAACGGCGGTGAGGTCAAACAGATGTTGGCCTCGAAACGTGGTGGTATTACAGTTCCAGGACGGATGTTTGGCGTTGAGATCACCCGCTACGATAACGGATTCACTCAGGCCGAAAAGAATCGAAAGATCGCGAGACAGCATTTGAAGACCGTCTGCGCTCGTGGTCGCGGTGGGCGGCATGTAAGCCGAAACTATCGTAATCGGTTGATGACCTGACATTGCTATTTTGCATGCAGACACTTCAAGACACGAGAGAGTTGTCGGAGCATCGAGCGGGATGCAATGGAGAGGAGTCCTATAGTAAATCAGGGTGCCGCCCAAGTGGCATCGAGTCCTGTCATTGCGAACTACGCGATAGTTCGCAATTGACGGGTCTCGATGACAAGGCTTGAGGAAAGTTTCCTGTACTAGGAGAATATCTAACCGAGGCCCCCTCCTTCTAAGCGCACTCCTTATATAGGCTGTCGCCGAGTAGTTGATGACGACGTTCGGAAACACCTTACACGGCCTCTCCTGACGTTGGGTCGTCCTCGACGCAATTTCTTAGAGCGATCCCGCTAGGACCCGCCACTGGAGAAGTTGGTGGGTCGGTTTCAATGCCATCATCCAGCGAGGGCATGGACAGCGCAGTGGGAGGAAACTCCGTTTGCACTTCCATGTCCTTATTATCATTAGTTTCATCTAAAAACAAAAAGGCTATTAGTACTAGAAAAACAAGATAGAAACATTCAATCTCGCTGACCAATCAGTCCGTCTCCGCTCAGTCAATTCATTCATCGTTCTTTCACAACTCTTACTCATGTGACACACATACATCGTTGTCAAAAAGAAAATAACACCCAACCAGGCCAAGGCATATTTCTGTTAGTTTCCAAAAAGGCTTGTGTCCTTAATCTCGCCGGTTGATTTCATTATTCGATCCCGTATTCATACGTGTCGAGGCTTCCCAACACGCTGACCGCAATCACACGTGTTGAGGCTTCTCAACATGTAGAGCGAATCGTACAAGTGAGGTATACCAAACAGATAGTTATCATACGAGTGAGGTTCGCCCAACAGGCTCGCCACAACAATCGTATAACTGTCAATATTATGAGCTTAACTTACTATCAAAAAATGCAGCACATGTTTCAGGGCTCCACTCACCCCGCCACGGCACCATATATTGCGCAGCAGCCTGCGTCGTTTTTCCATAACTGCCGCTGAGCAAACGTAGCGTGTAACGTCCACTAGGTAGAACTTTTACCACCTTATATGGACCACGCATGCCGGAGTCAAGTTTACCTGCCGACTGGGAGTATTTTATTACGAAGACTAAGTCTTCAACATTGAATTGGCGTGGTGTACTTCGTCGTTGGTTAACTTGCTCGTCTTGCCTGATTTGGTTCTTGCTGAGAAGTTCACGAGCTCTACTTCTAGTGATTTCTCGTAGGGCCTCTCTGTTAGGTGCCGCACCTTCGATGGCTACATCACGTACTAGTGCTTGAACCACGGGAGTTGTAGATTCTGTGCCTATTAAAAGATTCAAGGGAGATACTTGCGTAGTCTTCTGTCTTGTGATATTCAGCACCAGTTGTAGTTTCCACAGAGTCTCCGACCACTGCAGTTTTTTGTAGTTAGCTTGGATGCGTAACATGTTGAGTACAGTCCGCATGTACCTTTCCGCTTGACCATTCGCCTGGTGCATCTCCGGCGTTATGTAGTGCAGGTTGCAGCCGAGTTCGTTAATCCATGTCACGAACTCGTTAGACTCGAACATGCGTCCCTTGTCTGTGACCATAAGTTTAGGCACTCCAAACAAAGAAATAGCCTGAGTAATGACACGTTTAAGTTCCGTAGAATCTTGTCGGTGAAAAGGATAGAGAAGTGTGTATTTAGTGAAAGCGTCCACAATGAGGAGGATGAATTTATACCCTTCTGAAACTGGTCAAAGCGTCAACATGAACTGTATTAAATGGAGTGTCGGGTTTTTCCCAAGAAGTTATTTTTTGTAACGGAGCCCGAGGAACTCTCTTTTGAGAAATACACATAAGGCAATGAGAGACATATAATGAAACAAATCGTCTGAGACCAGGAAACCAAAAATGTCGGAGAATAAGGTCAAGGGTTTTCTCCGCATTAATGTGTTCATGTTCATCATGGAACACTCTCAAAAGACTGAGTCGATGACCTTTCGGTATGTAACAGAGTGACCTCGCTTCTTGACCTACCGGGACGTACTTATAGTACAGGACTCCATTTTGAATTTTATAACGATCGGTATCTAGTCTGCCATCATGAAGTTTCTGAATAAGATCTTGAGTTTCGTTGTCGGCTGACTGCGCGATCTGAGCCCAGTTATGGGGCCTCGAAATTTGATTTACGCAAACGGGATTGCGACTTAAGTAGTCTGCATGGGGTATCATTGCGCCCTTGCGATACTCAATAGCAAAGTTGAAATCTTGAAGGTAGATCCACCACCTTGCTACCCGGGGCAAAAGATCTTTTTTTCGCTCAGTAGACTTAAGCGCATTGCAGTCGGTAACCACTACGAAGTTTAAGCCAACTAAGTAATGACGAAAATTTTGGAGGGCTTTGACGACAGCAAGGGTCTCTAGTTCGTAAGAATGGTACTTGCTTTCTGCTCCCTGGGTGGACCGACTAAAATATGCGACTACGTGTTTCTTTGAGTCGAGATGTACTTGTAAAAGGACGGCGCCGTATCCAATACTACTGGCATCCGTATGGACTTCAGTAGGAAGGTCTGGGTTGAAGATAGAAAGAACTGGTTCGCTTGTTAACTCCCTGATTAAACTTAAACGAATAGTTTCGCATTCGGAGGTCCAGTTAAATTTGACGTTTTTATGGGTGAGGACGGCAATTGGGGCAGTTTTAGTAGAATAGCCTTTTATATATTTCCTAAAATAACCTGCCAGGCCTAAAAGTTGTCGCACCTGCTTTACGTTTTCGGGGGGCAAGGTGTTCACTAAGGCTTCCACTTTTCGTGGACTCGGCCTAACCTGACCCTGACTTATAAGTCTACCTAAATATTCAACTTCCGTAACCAGAAATGAACATTTGTCTAGATTGATAGAAAAACCAGCTATTGTGAGAGTCTTAAGTACCTTACGCAACAGTTCAATTCCCTCGTGTACAGAGTTACTTAATAAAAGAACGTCATCGACATAGACTAACACATTCCCCTCATTAATATGTGCGCGAAGGGTGTTATTAATGATACGCTGATAAACTACTGGAGAATTAGCTAACCCAAAAGGCATTTTGACATATTCAAAATGTTCTTCCGGTGTCACAAACCCTATCAGGTGTATACATTCCTCTTTCAAAGGTATTTGATGAAATCCAGTAGCCATATCAAGACAGCAAAAGAATTTATAACTGCCTAACCTATCGATGTGGTCATCAATTAGTGGAAGTGGGTAGCGGTCTTTCACTGTTATACGATTAAGTGCCCTAAAATCTACACAAAGTCTGTCCGAACCATCGCGTTTCTTCACTAGTATGATTGGACTCGCGTATTCAGAGTGAGAGCGCCTAATAACTACTTTTTCTAAAAGATCTTGAGTTATTTCCCGTACTTTAAGTTTTTCTGAATACGAGAGCCTATACGGTTTATATACGACAGGAGTAGTACTGATAAGCCTTATTTCCATTTCTCCAGTTCGGACTGCAGTTACAGCAGTCCCTTTTATTAAAAACTGCAAGAATTCATTGATGACAGACGTAAGGCTTTCCAACTTCGCACCCTGTAGAGGCGTGTTTATTTTTAACTGGTAGCCTTTTCCAACCGCATTAACCTTTTTATTAACTTTGTCGGTGCGCGCAAGATATTGGCTATCTTTAGTTCGGATGTAAGTAATTCCGTCACGGTTTAATACGTCGGTTCCAATTATGATAGGCGTATTCATAAAAGACGCTGGAACTACTACCAAATCTACTTCCATCGAAATGTCACTAAACTCTACTGTGTGTGACGTAAGATGTCGCAATCACTTCTTTATCACTGAGACCCTTAAGAACGCAACGTCTCGGCTTAGGCTGACAAGTGAAATGCTTTAAAATGTTGGAAGAAATGAGAGACACATCTAGGGCTCCGCTATCAATAAGCACATCTACTGGAATACCCTCTATGATTGCTGAAGTTATATCGTTACTTTGTGAAATGATAGATCGATAAGAGCAGAGATTGACATTGCGTTGATTACGTTGCTCTGACTTCGCTTTCATGAAGCATTTGTCCTCGGTGTGTCCCGGTTTTTTACAAAATGTGCAAGCGTTACTTGATGACGGTTGCGAATTGGAGTTCGTATCGGAAGACACGTAAGGTGATCGACTACTAGATGTATTAGACTTGGGTCGCCTACAGACGCGACTGACGTGACCACGTTTATTACAATTAAAGCATCTCGGACCCGGAGTGCTACCTGACTTCGTCACTTGGCTTTGTTTTTTTATGTTCAACCACCTTGTCTTGTTTCCCTGTTAAGGGCTTGGTGTAAATGGATAAGAACGAGACAATAGTGTCAGAGGTTAGGCTGGCATTAGCGGCAGCGGCGCGCACCTGAGCATTATCTATACCACGGATTACAATGAGGGTTCTTAAGTCGTCGCTTATCCCCTGCACTATTCTCAAACGCAATAGGGTACGACGAGCGTATTCAGCGTAACTTGAGTATTTATCCGAAGTTGCATTCATTGCCTCGAACAATATGTTGGCATAGTCTAATTTACCAGGACAGAGAGGTTTAAACTCACGCTTGAAATTAGACCAAGTCTGGTCATTCGAAACCCATTCGCCTAACCAAACCTTAGCGTCACCCTTAAGGCACGTCGCCACGCGTGACAAGCATTCATGATCGTTCCAACCGTTAGCTTCCCTAGCACGATCTACCTCTTTGCACCATGCTTCAATGTCATTACTTAATGGGTCAAAATTAGACACATAATAATGTTGTGACCTTGAGGGTTGCATCGTTTTAATTGCTTGCATCAAGGCATTAGCGAGGGTAGACGCCTCAGCACAAGGGGTACTAGACTCAGTGGTCTGCTGTCGCGGCGCAATTTTATCTGGTGTACGAGTAACAGTCGTGGTTTTATGAGCACGACGCGCCTCATCGTTAGAAGAACGCGCCTCGGTAGGCGAAACCGTACGCGAGTGTGACCTTGATTGGGCACGGCGGGTACTACGAGAACGATCCCTACTGAGCGATACGCGCCTAACACGAGTACGCGACCGATGCACTTCAGTATTGTGAGAGTCACGTCGATCTCGGATACGCAAGCCATCCCGCGAAGTTCGATGTCTATCGTTCGAATTGTGATTCGATCTACCGTCATTATGGTCGCGAGACCTTTGAGAAGTAGGTCGATCCCGATTACGCACATTGCCTCTAGAAAGACGCCTCCGTGGACTGGGAGTCCTTGTACGTCTCATTAGCACAGTTAAAAACAACAATTAAACACACAAAATAACAAAAGAATGAAGTAAGCAGTAGTTGTGAACAAAACAAAGTTTAAAAGGTTAACGGTTTTCTTGTTGAAAACAATTTTAAAACTATAGCAAAACTTTAGTGTGGGCTTTAAGTCCTTTATCCCACTTCTGATTTTAGGTTCAGATGTGGAATATTATTAAAAAAATAAATAAACACTTAACAAAAATCGGTGTATTTATAATTCAGTTTAACACAAAATATAGCTAAGTCAAATACTGCAAACTTCCAATGATTTAAAATAAGAAAATAACAGAATAATCAGCAAAATGGCTTACGTGACCTTAATAACAACCAACAGTGATTATAACAAGACGAATGGCATCTCGTAGCAGACCTAGAGAGGTCGTTGCTACTTAACCGGATATTCCTGTGGCGGCCCTAAGGTTTTTAATCTTAAAGCCTCCAGCCAGGGCGCAAATTATATATATTAAAACTAAACGACAGCGCACTAAGGGCACCCCCTGTGGGGTACGGACCTCGGCTCAGGGCGTCGTTGGGGGATCACAAAATTAGTAACAATTTGGGGACGGGCTGGATCAACATTTTGATCATGATTATTATCAGGGGATATTATATTTATTGCTACGGCGCTCTCAGCCTCTAACCGGGCGGCTGGCGCATCGACATTCAAGGGACGGGGGGGAGGACTTTTATTACCATTTACTCGGGAAGTTCGCGTGGTACCTCGGCGGCGAGGACGGAAGGTCGGTTTGTGTATTTTGTGCACTGTACTCGTGGCCCTATTGCTTTCCTGAAGGAGAGTGACGGGGTCATCCGGATCTAAGAGAGTGTGCCTCGGTCGGCGAGTCTGACTAATGGCAGAAGGCCTGGAACTAGCGGCCTGCACAACCAAGGGGTTGCGATGACGTTCCGCGGATTCGAAAAAGCGCTTTGCAAGGCGCTTCATAAACTGTTTGATGGTAGGCATCTTAAGGTCTACGTGAAGTTGTTCGTTCCGAACGAACCAAGGAGCCTTCGTAATTCTGCGGAGAAATCGGTTTTGAAGCGTCTGCATCTTATGGATGTGATACGACTTTGCGTGAGCGAAGACTACGCAGGCGTAAGTCATGATCGGTCGAATGCACGCGGTGTAAATACGCAATTTGCACTTAAGGGACAACTTGCTGCGCGGGTTGAGTACGGAGTGTAGTCGGCCGAGAGCAAAACTGGCGCGCGAGCGCACCTGTTTTATGTGCTCGCCGAACGTCATGTGATGGTCTAAGACCACACCGAGATATTTGGCTCGCTTCTCACAAGGGATAGGCTTGCCGAACATGGTGATCGGTTGGGGCAGGGCGGGTGATCGCCGGGGCCTACAGAATAGGACCCCCTGGCTCTTATCAGGGTTGACTTCGATCCTCCACTTCCTGAACCAGGCCGCGAGTCTGTTGACTTCGGCCTGAAGGATGCGGGCGATATTGTCTTGCCTGAGGCCGGAGTAGTAGATGGCCGTGTCGTCTGCGAACAGAGCTAACTGCGCCTTTCTACATTTGGGGATATCACTAGTGAATATAGTGAATATCAGCGGTGCCAGCACAGCGCCCTGAGGGACGCCTGCGCGGAGCGGATGGGGGGAGGATAGCGCACCCTCGATGCGATAGCGGAAGGTGCGGTCCGACAAAAAGTCTCGTAAGATGAGCACGAGACGATCGGGCACACCGAGTTTGTAGAGCTTATATATTAAGCCGTTATGCCAGACTTTGTCGAACGCTTTCGCAATGTCGAAGAACACAGCACCCGTCATGAGCCCGCGCTGGAAGCCAGCGCTTATATGCTCGACGATACGGTGGACCTGTTGTACGCACGAATGTTGGGATCTGAACCCGAACTGTTCGTTTGGGATGAGGCCCTTCGTCTCGGCATAGTCTCTGAGACGCTTATAAATAAGCCTCTCATAGACTTTGCCGAAGACGTTGAGCAGACTGATGGGGGCCCCCTCCTTCTAAGCGCACTCCTTATATAGGCTGTCGCCGAGTAGTTGATGACGACGTTCGGAAACACCTTACAATATAGATTCCCGTTGTCCCCGTTTGCCATATATGATTAAATTTATTTCCCGTTGACCCCTTATCGTACGAAGTAAACCTTTTTTAAATCAAAACAGTTAGGTTAGGTTAGAACTGTGACCACACAACGCCAGAAACATATTTTTGAATGTAAAACCAAACCACGGCGACAACGGGAAGTATTATGAAATATTAATTTGCAGTACCGCTGTTCCCCTAGAACGGGGACACGGCGTACGCGGACAACGGGAATACACGGTTTTATGGAACTTGTGGAAGTTTTTACAGTCGCAATAAAACGGCTTCGGTGAAAATAAAGAAAATGTGTCAAAATTGGCTCGTACGTCAGTGACGACCTCTTATTGGCATTTGGAGTTCCCCAAGGCTCAAATTTTGAACCTGTAAACAACCTCTGTAACTTATCCATCCCATACAGTAGCATATACAACGTGCCGCTATAATGGTGACATTAATTTAACACAGTGCAAGTGGTAGGGCTAGTGGCCAGTAATCATAAAAATTATACTAGATCAACGAACGAGAACTATTATTATACTAGATATTGTAGTAATATTTTTATTATGTATTAGTTTATTATTTTGTAAGATTATTTTGTGTATTTTGTCTATGGGCATTAGTTGCCTGACAATAAAGTAATTATTATTATTTTCATTTATTACTTAAACATACATATTGATTATATTTTTAAATATTTTTTATAAAAAACATTAAAAAAGAAAAACATTTAAAAATACAAAAAACAGTAGTCCATCGGCATCAGGAACAAGGTCCAAGCTGCCGGTGGTTAGGGCTCTAGAGAGAGGAACCTCCTCACTATGCGTGCCGTGTCGAGGAGTACTGCTTTCTGAATCAAGCCCTTGACCCAGCCGCGTAATGAGAGCCTCCTGAGGTGTTGGTCGAGGCTCTTCGCTATTAGGCCATTGACCGTAATGATTATCGGTACAATGATTGCAGAGTCCACATCCCACATGTCGACAACCTCGTGTGCTAAGTCAAGATACTTTATCTTTTTATCATTCTCAGCTTTCACGAGATTCTCGTCATGAGGGACAGCGATATCAACAATCATTGCACGGCGCTCTCGTCGATCTATCACCACAATATCAGGTTTATTGGCTACAATAGTCCTGTCAGTGATGATAGATCGATCCCAGTACAATGTGGCATGCCCATTCTCGAGAACTGGGTCGGGCACATACCTGTAGTATGGTACTTCGATTTCCACAAGGTTGTACTGCAAGGCAAGTTGCTGGTGGATAATCCTAGCCACTAGATTGTGTCTGTGCAAGTACTCGCCGTTAGCAAGACGAGAACAACCGGAAACAATATGTCGGATTGATTCACCGGGACGGTGGCATGCCCGACAGATGTCAACCGTACCGTCCTTAACAATGTATTTCCGATAATTATTCGTCATAATAACTTCATCCATAATTGCACAGACAAAACCTTCGGTTTCCCCGAAGAGGTCGCCGAAACGTAGCCAGGATACAGACGCCAAAAAGTCTACATCAGGCCCATGGAGGGCCCGGAAAAAGCGTCCGTGAAGCTCTTTGCCTTGCCATATTTCCTGACGATCGTTGGTATCAAGTACTGCAGGTTTGCGCCAGTTCTCTTTCGCCAAGGAGAGTGGGGTAAGGCCCTTGTCCACTGCGACCACATCTCGATGCATCTCCACGTCAGTTTGAAGAAAATATTCTCTGAGACTGCAAATCTCGCGGTTGTGGAGGGTTTTAGCATTTAAGAAGCCGCGACCCCCACACTTTCGCGAGAGGTACAGTCTCATTACTGATGACCGTGGGTGATGCATCCGATATGCCGTCAGCAATGTACGGACCTTCCTATCCAGAGCGTCAAGTTCCGTCTTAGTCCATTTGAGTATGCCGAAAGAATACATTAAAACCGGCATGACCCAACCGTTGAAGGCACGCACCTTGTTTCCGCCTGATAAAAGACTATTTAACACTTTATTCAGGCGGCCAAAGAAGCGCTCCCTCAACGATTGCTTCATATCGGCAGTATTGATGCCTAATGCTTCCGACATACCCAAATACTTGTAGGTTTCGGTTGAAGAGAGGGATCTAAGGTGTATGGAATCCGAGAGTTGGATTCCCACGGATTCCGTAATCCCCCCTCTCTTTACATGCATGACCGCACATTTGTCCACACCAAATTCCATCCTGATGGCGCTACTGAACGTTTCTGTTACTCTCAGTAGCTCCATCAGTCGCAAATTGTTGGGGGCAAAGAGTTTCAAGTCATCCATGTAAAGGAGGTGAGATATCACCTGACCACCTCTTTTCAACCGATAGCCTAGACCTGAATCCTCCAGCAATGTGCTAAGAGGATTCAAGGCTAAGCAAAACCAAAGTGGACTCAAACTATCGCCCTGAAATATTCCCCGCTCAATCCTGATCGGTTCATCGGTCCCCTGGATCCGTCGACATCCTGGATAGAGAAGGACCGTCCTCCATTGCCTCATACACGACATCAAGAAGGTGCGTAGAGTTGCGTCTATCTTGTACAACTCCAGCACCCTAATGAGCCATGTATGTGGCACCGAGTCATAGGCCTTCTTATAATCTATCCAACATGTCGACAAATCCTTACGGGATCTACGAACCTGTTGGCTTATGGCCATGTCTATAAGGAGTAGCTCCTTAGTACCACGGGACCTATTCTTACATCCATTCTGAGACACAGACATAATTGAGTTACAATCAATGTGATGTGCAATTTTAGCTCTAAGAATGGATGTAAGGACTTTATAGACCGTTGGCAAACATGTGATTGGTCTATAGTTTTTAGGTTCCGCAGTACTACCTGATTTATGGAGCAGGTGGGTAACTCCTGTCGTAAAGAACAGTGGAAGCGACCCAGTCTCTAAAGATGATTGGAATTGCGAGGCTAAACAGG
Source organism: Tiliacea aurago (assembly GCA_948098905.1). NCBI lineage: Eukaryota > Metazoa > Arthropoda > Insecta > Lepidoptera > Noctuidae > Tiliacea > Tiliacea aurago. The sequence goes on along the minus strand of OX402578.1, from coordinate 12,915,743 downwards.
CGTGTGACATTTGTAGCCATTTAATCCAAAAATTGTGCAGTCCGTCCGGTCCTGGAGATTTCCAGTTAGGCAACGGACGGACTGCACGGGCCACATCCAGAGGACTAATTGTAATAGCCTCCATGTCTGGTATTGAATCACACGTCTGTTCAACAACTCGCATCCAATCACCTTCAGTGTGACTAACGGGCACCGACCAAATGCTTCGCCAAAAAGCACTCATGGCTTCTTTATCCGGCAGACGTACGTCAGTCACACCTTGAGTGGGAATGGGCCGCTCCCATGCTCTGTATACCCACCTTTCATCGCTCTGGAACATGCGGTTCTGAGTGTACCGATCCACTCTTCGCTTATACCGACGGATACGGTTTGCCCATGCATAAACTTTCTGCTTCAGGAAGTCGATGCGCTCTGTGACACGGGATACATATTCTAGAGGACTAATACTAGTTCCCGAGAACGCCCGCCTCACAAAGCGCATCACCCTTGGGCGTGTATTGCCCTCCCTGAAGCAGATAAGCTTCCCGATGAGTACCCTGGCCTCATTAATACGACGCTCAATCCTGCACTGCCAGGCTGGTGCGGCGGGTTTCGGTTGTACAGCTTGGTCAGTATTTGGAAATTTGACACGAGCTATACGACATGCCGCAACAGCCGTACAATACAAGATTGAGTGTGTATCGCAAAGGTCTGCGCTACTTTCAATGAAATTTGGTAACAGCGCATCCAGGGCACACACCAGTGCTCTGTTTTTTTTATTCATGGGCAAACGTGGTAGCCGTGGTCTAAGGTCAGGTAATGTGAACCGGTACTCACGGATTGCATCCTCCAGTACGCTCCTTAATTCCACATTGCATAGGTTATCTGCAGATATAGCCCTGGTGTCCTCCTCCACAGCATGCTGATTTTCCCGCAGTGGAACTTCAGCAGGCGCATGCACGACATTCTGGGATGGGGGAGGGTTACTAGCAGAGCTACTCTGCATTTCCGAGCGTAGCCGATCAAGTGTAGCGTCATCCAATCTATGATTGTGTTGAATGACGCGCACTTGATCCGACAATCGTTGGGCCGTGACGTTGATGGCTGGTTCAAGTACCTGAAACAGAGAGAGCATCCGACCCCGGTACGCTGTAAGATTAATTCCTCCCTCTGTAGCCCCATAATATGCGCGCATCACATTTTCATTCATGGACTGGGTCCATCGTAGGCGCGACACATTTCCACCGGCAGTGGGGACCCTGTTCGGGGCCTGATTGCCTCGAGGTCCCAAGCTCGCTGGTGGCCGGCCTCTCCCCTGCCGACGTACAGGTGTTGGCGACGTCGGCGGGGAAAAATACTCATCGCTCGAGCTCGACGCAACTACCACGGCCGGTGTCGTCACAGCGCTCACGGTGGGGCTGGGTACCGGCGGCGGCGAGGCGGAGCTGAGCGAAGAGTCCGGAGGTGGTGGGCGTGCTCGTCGTTTAGCTGCTCTCGTCAACATTTTTCCGTTTTCTTAATCCTTGTTTTATCGGAGGTGACATGACAGATGTCACCTCGGCAGTTTTTGATGAAAGTCTAGATAAAGGTTCATTTTGCTATTTTTTCATGTTGTGGTTATTTTGGGGGTGAAGGTAGTGTAGAGTTCCAAATAAAATAAAATAAACTGCGTCTAAAATTAAAAGAACTGAAAATAATATGAAAACGAAATTTGTGACTTTTGTTGTTGACGTTGGTGTTGCCAGCTTATTATTATTATTTATCGGGAGTGTTTTTTTTCTCAGCTCGTAGGCTGGTTTTTAGCTACATTTACGGGCCAGAGCCAAGTAAATGCAGCGTGTGGTGAATTTTATGGTGAGAGTGTACTTTCGTCTAACTGCATAAATTTCCTAACGATTCTGCATGTGTTTAGGATGGCTGCTTTCTGCATATTTACGTAAAGGGATTCTTCTAGATTTATTATTTTTAGGCTACGGAGCAGATGGTTGGGAATAACACCTGTAGTGGAGAGAACTACAGGAACAACATAAACTTTATCTTGTCTCCAAATTCTTGTAACTTCTTCTTTAAGCTCAGCGTATTTGCTTATTTTTTCAGCGATTGTTTTTTGTAGATTATGGGTGTTGGGAACTGCAATGTCTATGAGGTAAGTGATTTGTCTGATTTTATCCTGTAAGGTTATGTCTGGTCTATTATAGTGGATGGTCCTATCTGTAAGTATGGCGCGATCGTAATACAGTTTATGTGTGTCATTTTCTAGAATAGTTTGTGGTGCGTACTTATAGTAGGGAGTGTTAGTGTTTTGTATGAGACTGTGTTTGAGTGCTAGTTTTTGATGGATGATGTTTGCTACCTGGTTGTGCCTGTGAGTGTAGTCTGTCTGTGTGAGGGTTATGCATGCTCCGGTAATATGTTGTATAGTTTCTGATTGAATATGGCATCTGCGGCATTTATCGTTTGTGATGGTAGGGTCTTTAATGATAAATTTTCTGTAGTTTTTGGTGTTGATGATTTGATCTTGTATAGCTATGATAAAGCCTTCTGTTTCAGGGAACAAGCTTCCTATTTTAAGCCACTTATTTGATGCTAATTTGTTTATGTGGGACTGCTCTAGGTCATGAGGGTGTCTACCGTGAAGGACTTTCTTTTTCCAGTTTTCAATTTTTTGGTTTTGAGGGTCAATTATGTTTATGTCTTGAATATTTTGGTCATTTAAATTAAGCGGGGTATAATTAAAATCATTTAAGGTAATAGCTTTGTGTATGTTACTAGTGCGAGATTTGGTATAGAAAAATGTTTTTAGCCTAGTGATTTGTTTCTGCCAAAGGTGATGTATGTCGATTAGGCCTCTCCCTCCATTTTGTCTTTTGATTGTGAGTCGTTCGATCGCAGATTTAGGATGTAGGTTGTTGTGTTTTGTGAGTGTTGTGCGTGTGATTCTTTCTAATTGTTCGATGTCAGTTTTTGACCATTTTATTACTCCGAATGAGTAGGTCAATATTGGTATGGCGAAGGTATTCAAGGCTTTTATAAGATGCTTTCCAGATAGCTGTGTTTTGCAAACTGCGTTAATTCTTCTCCTATATTCTGTATTTAGTGTCTGTTTAATTGTTGTGTGGTCGATTCCTTTAAGTTGCTTGTATCCTAAATATTTGTATAGATCTGTTGGCTCCATGGCTGCTATTGTGTCGGTGTCGCTGACTGCATAGTTACCGGGTTTTACTTTTCCTTTTAGAATATGCAATGTCCTACACTTATCTAATCCAAATTGCATATTAATATCCTGACTAAATGTGGTCGTCACTTCTATAAGAGTTTTCATTTCTTTTTCAGTTTTAGCATATAATTTAATGTCATCCATGTATATGAGATGCGAGATAATAGTTTCTTCGGTATTGTTTTTAAAATTATATCCAGCGCGACACCGATTGAGTAAGTGAGACAAGGGGTTCAGAGCGAGACAGAACCAAAGAGGGCTCAAGGAATCGCCCTGGTAAATACCCTTCCTAATATGTATCTGTCGAGTTATGAGAGTGCTGAGACGATTATTTATCTGAAGTGTGGTTTTCCAACGTGTCATTACAGTGCGTAGAAACTCTATTATTTTGGAATTGATTTTATATATTTCTAGGATTTGTATTAGCCAAGAGTGTGGAATACTATCGAAAGCTTTTTGGTAATCTATATAAGTACAGTGTAGGTTTCTATTTTTTGTGGTGGCATGTTTATGGATAGTAGAGTCTATAACCAACTGTTCTTTGCATCCCATGTGGCCTCTCCTGCATCCCTTCTGCTCCTCTGCTATCATATTGTGGTGTTCAATGTGTGAGTTGATTTTATTAGTGATTGCTGATGTTAGTATTTTATAAATTGTCGGTAGGCATGTGATTGGTCTGTATTGGGAAGGCTCTGATGTGTATTCAGTTTTAGGTAGCATGTAAGTTATTCCGGTGGCAATGAATTCGGGTATATTCTGTTCTCCTAATACTATATCTGTTAAATTTTTTGCTATGGATTTGTGTAGTATCGTTAACTTTTTATACCAGAAATTTTGTATTTTGTCTATACCCGGTGACTTCCAATTATGTAATCTAGTCGTTAAGTATGTAATTTCAGACTCTGTTATCTCTTTAAATTCCATTTCATCTATTGCTGTCCATTTTCTTGCTTCTTCTGTAATCCAAGTTGCTTTATCATTGTGATGTACCTGTTCTTCCCATATATTAGACCAAAATGTTTCCAAGTGTTCTTTTGAGGGTGTGTCTGTGTCTTTCTGTGTTGTTGAATCGGTGTGTGGTTTCTGTATATTCCTATAAAATATTTTCTCATTCGTAGCAAATATGGCATTATCTTTTTTGCGCTGTTGTGCCTTTAAATATCGCCTAAGCCTATGGACTTTAAGTGCCAATTTCTGTTTCAATGTATCCAAAAACTCTTCAGGCTTCCTATTGTTATTTTCGTGTCTAGTGTGTGTAAAATTGTTTTTAAATATTGCTTCAACTCTTTTAACTACTTTATGTGATCTGCAACCGTTGATGTAATGTGTAAGTCTGCCACAGTCTGCTCTTAATTTTTCAATGTCTTTTTCGAGCCTCTGTTGCCATGGCGGTTTGACAGTGTCTCTTTGTATTGTGTTTCTTGCGTGTTCAGTAATTTTAAAGTTGAGTTCTTCCGAAATAACAACTGCTGTGCAATAAATAAGGGTGTGTATGTCAATCAGTTGTGTGTCATCAGATAAAAACTGTTTCAGTATATCTTCATTAAATAAGTTAACTAAGCGGAAAAGTTTAGGGCTATATTTGAGTTTAGGTAGTTTTGGTCGAGCTGCCGGATCCATTCCAGAGTATTGTGTTAGTTTCGTTCTAAATTTGTCATGTACTTCTTGTATATACATATCTGTTATCGGGTTTTGAGCCTCGGCGGCAACTGTCTCAATATCATTTTCTAACGTTAGGGTTAAGGTTATAGATTCGGTTTGTGTAAATGTGTGTGATGTATGAGATTGATTGTATGGTTGAGATTCAAAATTAGGTTGTAATAGAATAAGCGATTGTGGTTGATCTTGCAGGCTATTTTCGTTTGTGTTTTGTGTGATAGTATTAGTGTTTGCAGAGTTTTCTGATTCTTCCTGTAGCAATTGTTTTCGTACTTCATCTTTTAATTGATCTATTACTTCTTGAGATAGAAGTTTATTCCTTACTATGGCTCTTCTTTGGTCTGAGATTCTTTGTTCTGTAACCATAATTTCTGGATATTGTCGTGTAAAAACTGCATGCAGTTGGTGTCGGTAGGTGGTCATGTCGGTTTCTAATTTAGTAATGTATAAATAGGTTCGCATGATAAATAGGTTTACATCTTTACTCCATCTCATACGAACTCTTGCTTTTCCAGCCTTGGTGGACGCGGGTAAAAAGGTAGATACCTCCCGCGCAACATTCAAGGCCGGAGTGGGTGGAACTAAACTTAAACTAATAATGGGGGGTGACGATGGTATGGATGGTGATGATGTTCTTGAAGGTGTGTACGATAGTGTGCTTGGACTGTACGGTTCTACAGGGGTGTCTGTCCTGTTTGTAAGTCTGTCACCATCGTCAATAATTTCGGCTGTAACATCTTTGTCGGTGGGAGCCCGCCTGTTCAACTCCTCACCGCTGACGGTTCGCATGCTGAGACACTCAGCGTCAGCTCCAAGTGTGCCCCGGCGATCGCCCCCGGGCAGCGGTCCTATACGTTTTCTTTTTGAACGAGTCTCCATTTTGAGTGGGTTTCCAGAGCCACGTTAGCCACGCCAGTAATTTCTCATTCGTGTGTCCGCCCCCCACGTGATTAGATGGTCAATCAGGACGTGTGGTTGTTTAGGGGGCTTATTATTATTATTATTCTAATTATTATTATCATTAATAAAATAAAATAATCTTTAAATAGAAAAATATTTTTTTGCAAACAAACTACTTAAATAATTATAAAGTAACCAAAATTGGGATCACACTGTGGAAGTATTGATTCATGGCGCTACTTACTAGCTGGCTTACCTTCGACTCGGAGCGGAAACGTCTCGTTTCGCACGCTCCAATAAAAGCGCGTTGTACGATCGATCCGATCCCGCTGTGCGAGTGCAGCGCGGAGGTACGTATTCACTTATTATCCTCTCTTATTAGCTAATATTCACATAGACACTATGATCATTTATCACCACTTTTATTAAATTCTCTTTATTTAAAAAAAAAAAATGAAATTCTTAAGGTAGTGTGTATTTATTTCGATTGGATTACAGAATATCTATGTTCCCAAATATATATTTTGAATGGACACTGATTTAAACAAGAGTTAGGAGAAAAATAAGTTTTCTATAGAAATTTGAAATGCCTCATATCTCTTCTTTATATCATTGTCCTTTCAAAATATATATTTGGGAACCTAGATATTCTGTATTCCAATCGGAATAAAAACACACACTACCTTAGGCATATGTTTGATTTACAAATTATTTTGGTATTACGTTTGTATGAACTACGCATCCATCGCCGGCCTCTTAATACGATTCCCTGAAAGGGTCCGACGGATAAATACACAACTGTGCGCAGATCTGTGATAATTTGTTTTTTTCTGGGCTGAGATTCGAATGTTATTGTGATATTGGAGATATATTTGTACGCTTTTATCATCAAATCGTTTTCGTTTCAGAACGAAACGTGATCTCTTTCATAAGTACTTCATTACAGAAATCCTAAAATATGAGTTGCCTTAAATATAGCTACAAAAACAAGCTTCATTTTAAGCAGTTCTTAAGATAATAACAAAACAGTAAATACATGTAAGTAGACACCTAATCAACCTTGAGTGCTAATCAACGAAAGTTAAAAGATTGTTAGCGCCTCGAGCTCTATAAAAAGGAAATTAACTGGGAACCCGTTTCTAATTAAAGTGGAGACGATGGAAAAAAGGTGCCGTAAGTAGGATTCGTAGGTACTTCTTACAGACAAGGGCAGATTTAAATGAGAGAATCGATCGTTACAGTAGCAACGAGAAATAGAACGCGTCGATTAGAGTAGGATTTATGGCACCACGTAGAACGTAGCAATCGTTGAAGAGAACGATTTACTGCTACCTGCGAATGCGATACGCTGCAGTAGACTCCAGTGAGATACAGTGAAAATACAGGGAATACATCCATAACACTAAAGCCATTTTGTATTGTTTCTTTAGAAAGTGCGAACTTCCGGAGATTGTATCATTGCAGTGCACGTTTGAAGTTACCTACCTATGTTCTATTACTTCTGTGGTTGGGTTCGATAAATAAAGTGATAAATGTAGGTACACAATACGCACGGCTACACATCCAAGCTATACATTTCCAGTATAAGCTGATCTTGTATTGTATAGGATTTCCGTACAATGAGAGGTCAGCGTATACTGGAAATGTATGATGTGTAGCCGTGTGTACCTACATATACTTCCGGTATTTTTATCTTCACGCACACATTCACAGCGTGTTTATACACTTGGTTATCGCAAGTTAAGCGCGCGTCGCTGCAGTGAGATATAAATACTATACATCTGAATGATTCTGAATGTAGGTTGATAGGTTCTACCTAATTTTATTAATTCTATCTGAAAAGATAGAATTAATAAAATTGAATAGGATATTGTTATAAATAAAAAAGGTTTTATTTATAACAATTTAAGGTAATGAAAGCTATTAGAAATAATAGCTTTCATTACCTTAAATTGTTATAAATAAAACCTTTTTTGAAATAAAACCTTAATTTATGAAACTGGTTTGAATTTGAACAAAAATTCTAAAAGCCCTAAAATATTTATTTTAATATTTTTTTTACTTCCTAATGGCTAAGCTTATAAACGTCCATGGGCTAAGCAATACTTTTTATCTGCTGTTGTGGCCAAATTATTACGCTACTTTACGAAAAATATAAGAATATATAAAAAAGTATTATGTACTTACCTAAGCTTAAATAAGTACCTACAGAGAGAATATTATTGTTCAACAACAACAAAAACAACAATTTCTTATAATAACCTTTCTGATGTATAATTTAGTAACTCCTTTTTTTTTCGCTGAGGTCATTAAAATGCAATTTTGACAGCTAACAATATTGGCGGGGTTCAAAAAGTTACATACAATTTTGTTTTGTCGGAGGTCGTAATTTATAATTAAGTTTGTTTTGTAATAATAATCAAAGAAAGAAAGAATTGAAAGAATAATCGAAGCTGCAGTTTTATTTAAAAAAAGTTAATTTAGGTAGGTAGTACCTGCATGTTCTGCAGTGAGCCACTCATTTGGTGAACGTAATTTTTAGATAATTGAAATCTAATTATTTGTTATCCTGTACATTAAGTAAGTACATAAATAATATTATTTTGAATCAATAGATTGTAGAGTTGTTAGCCCTTATCACGATGCGTGAGTGAGTTGGAATCGATATTTAACGATATTTACTTACTAAAACCCTTCAAAATATTTCAGCGTAGTATACTTAATGGAAAATTAATATAATCAAGGAAAAAGTCTTCAGCTTAAATCAAGGTATGTGACACAGAGTACCTAACCGTCTTAGTGCTTACGCAAAAGTTATAAAAGCGACCGGCACTTAAAAGGGGCTTTAGAAAAAGCATCTAGCCGTAAAAAGGTAAACATCATCACTGAAGTAAATTAACTCGTTGGCTGTGAGGGGTTCACTCGGGTTTTATTGGGACACTCGAGTACCTACGCGGTACTTTAGAATCTTGGTACGACGGTGGTGAGGAGTAGGCCGCAGACACCATTGATGTATTAAATAGGAAGATATGGTACACGCTCCTCGACGTGGACCGCATAAATTAGGGGAAAGAACAATCGACCTACGTTATTCTCGGTTTGCGGGGAATACCCGAATCAAAGTTTGTTTCCGAGTTGTTATGGGTACGTAACAGTGACAATTATTGCTATCTAGTTCCCGCTATAGCCCGCGTAATGTGTCTCTCTATTTCGGTTGTCGAGCACATGACGCACGACATCGGGTCCATTTAATATTTACGTGATGTTAGAGAGTGGCCTATCTTCCTATTTAATACATCAATGGCAGACACACTCAATGTCGTCGGCTCTACTTACAATGTAGAGTAATGCGGTTACCAACTTGTAATTACCAAACAGATTCGATTATAGCAACAGAATTTCTGAAACTAGAATATTATATCGATATAATCGATTTTATTTTCGGCTACGGAAAATGTAATGTTTAATGAGGTTGCTTTGCTAGTGATTTAGGCCGGTGGATAAATTGGCAATTAAGACATAATTAAGGGGACGATAACCGACTTTTAATGATTTTATACTGAAGATCACGTCTAAACTAGTAGTGTTAATGATTTGAACAAAATATATGTTAAATTAAAGAATTTTCTCAATAACTTAATATGTCAATATTTTAGATTATGTTTATATTACATAGTGAAATTAATTTGTAAAGTTACCTCTAACGTGGATAAAAAACTGAGAATGGCGTAAAATCTACCGAGCGTATTTTTCTATACCCTTCACCAATTTAAAGATAATTTAATTATTGATCTTGTATACGCGTTTTATTAAAATACCTTTTGTTTTGTGTATAATAAATTAATAATGCTTCAAATTGGGGACAGCGCTCCTTGATTGGCGAGTCCTATTACTGGCTGAACGCACGACGCGTTGCGTGAGTTCAGTAAAAAACACGCAAGCTAACCACTCAAGGTTTGACGGCACGGTTGGCGCAGTTAGTTAAGCGATTGACTGCTGCGCTGCGTGTCGCGGGTTCGATTCCCGCACGGAACAAATATTTGTATGACCTACAAGTAGTTGTTTCGGGTCTGGCTGTTTGTGTATGTGAATTTAAATGTTTGTAAACGCACCCACGATACAGGAGAAATTCCTAGTGTGGGACGTTTTAAAAAAAAAAAAAAAAAAAGGTTGCTGGCATATATCTGCGTCTTAAGTAGTTCTCGTAAAAATGCAGTAACGATTGCTTTTTAATAAGGAACGTTTATGAACAGTTTTTTTTTTATTTTTTTTATTCTTCTTTAAATATGTATCTTAATAACTAAAATATAAAATTCTCTTGCAGTGGAATTTACCATGGAATTCAGTTTCTTTCGAAGACACCTGATGATAATTCAGGAAGAGCCAAGATGCGTGTGAGTAAAACAGCAAAGTTTGAGTCTTGTAATCTTTATAATTATCGGCGGAGGGAATTAAGTCTGTGCTTGAAACAGAATGTTCTTTATTACCGCACTTAGCAAGTAGTGGCGTACCGTGAGCATAGTGGAGTATTCGCAACATGTGGCTCGCAACTCGTTCACTAGTGACTTAATTAAGTGAGCACTGAGTACCCAGGCCCGCATGCCATTAGCTTCTGGTTACAATGAAGTAGCTTCCATGTCGGTTCCCGATTTCTGTAGTTGTGTGTATGCCTTGGAGCCGGCAAAATTGTTGGAAAATTTTAACAATTTTTATGCTCACGTTGTTCACTAACTATTATAACAAATGAACAGATCAAATCAAAAATCAAAATCAAAATATTTACTTCACATAAACCTAAATGGGCACATTGGGGCACTTATGAAACGTCAGAAGTTAGGTGCACGGTTCCAATTGGTCGTTTCCTATGGAGAAGAGCCGGCAAGAAACTCCACGGTTACTCTTTTAAAAATAATGGGCTTTTACAATGTTTTCAAGTTAGTGTTAGTTAATAGGAATGGGAGGACAGTGTAGGCCCGTCAACAAGTACCAAGTACTCAACAAAATAGAAAATGGTTGACAAAGCTACAGTCCATTAAGCCTACAACGTTCTCACATTAACAAAACATTACAAAAAAAAAACGATATAAAATATTATTAAAATAATAAAATGAACAACCCTGTTTAAATTAAAGTTGTAGGTATATAACGTCAAAGAAAAAAAAATATGTCAAGGAAGTATGTAAAAAATAAATAACATAAACATCGCAACTCGGAAGCAGTTAATACACATTTACATATTTTTGCCGTTAATGAGGTACCAGGGAAGCCACATGTGCAGAAGGAATGAATGCCAAACTTCTTTGTCTTCAAAATAGTCTTTAATCTTATAATATGCTTTTTTGATAACGACAGAGATGATATGAGATGAACAGAGAGTAAAATAAAACGTTACTTTATGTTCCAAGTTAATAAATGTTCGATTCTGAATTCAAAGATAGACAACCAATATATCGCCAACTTTATAATTTTATTCTGAAAAAGTCCCGAGCGCTGGGCCTTGAATGAATGTCTTATCCACAATGATATTCTGAATTCCGCAACTCAAAAGCGACAAACTTGGCATCGGTTGTCACGATTTTCTCAATGCTTTGGCTGTAGTCATTCATAATAAAACAGTTTGAGATGTTCTTTGAGTCCTTCGCAGTCAGATAAACTGAATATCTAAATACGCCATTATCATTTCAGAGTTATTCTACTATGGATACTGCATTAACTCCTTGATTTATTGAAAATAGTAGCATAAAACATAAACAGCCTATAATGTTCCCATTGCTGGGATACCCCTTAAGATGATACACTGACCCAGGCCTCCTCTTCTCGAGAAGGAGTGGGCCGTAATTCACCACGCGGCATTAGCGGGTTGGTAGATGTCAAAATCATGTCTTCGAATTTTTGGTTCTAAGACAGCGGGTTTCCTCGTGATGTTTTCCTTTACCGTTTTGAGAGCAGTGGTGACACAAAGTAAAGCGCCTGTCTGGGTTCGAACCCACGACCTACAAACTCGTAAGTCGGGGCTGCTACCACTGGGCCATCACTGCTCTCAACAATAATACTTCTCAAAAATAAAGCACGTATAATCCACAATAGCAGCAACGTTGACATCTTTGCCGACACTTTCTACCAATTTCGTAAAAAACTTATGACCCCCAACCATTCATAACATTTGATCACGTTTATTGCAGTCGTCCTATGTATAATAATCACACGAAAATTAAACTAAGTATCTATTATTTAAGTAAGTAAATCTGATGTTGTATTTTATTTTAAATTGTCCTTATATTGTCTTCATAAGGTAAAGTAGCTCTTAATTATCTTTCATTGTTACAAAAATTAAGATAAGTAGTTCATTTTAAATCACTTTTAATTAATTCTTATAATTTGGTACGTGTTTTTTATCTATGTCTAAGCCATGTACATGACAAATTCACCATAATAATAGATTTATAAGTTAATTTATGTAATATGTAAATAAGTCGTTGGAGTAACTATATTTAAATAAATAAAACATTGTTCTTAAAACTAAGTGTTAGTAAACAACACGATACGACGGCACATGTAACTGACATCAGCGAATAACTTAATTACAGTCCACTCTGTCAGCAACCATTTTCAGAACCCCAACCCTGAACCCTGTCTGTTAAGGGTCAGATAATCGCCGCTGACCTTGGCCATACAAATGCGCGTCGCGCTCACGCCGCGCCACCATTAACTTTCATAGAGAATATTTATTTTTAGCAACGAAAATATGAATATTTGAAAAAATCATAGATAGAATATAATAAAACAATCTATTCATACAAAACGAAGCATGAAAATATCTTAAGTAGTTTGAAAGTAATATCGTTTTTTTTTGCTTTGGGTAGTCATTACTTCCTGAATTTATTTCATAAAGTATTTTACTACAATACTTAATTATTCACCTGAAGAATTGATGTGTATGCGTTCTAGTTTAACATACATTTTTTGCATAACATACTTGCATTATATGAAGGCGTAATAACAGATTTAAAAGTCACTAAAATCATACATATTATCTGTGCCTTAATATACTTGCATAAAATGCTTTATGCATAAATACAGGATATGCTGCAGTACATACGTTATGCAAATACGAGGACATGACTTACGGCGTTGTTGTAAATCAAGTTCAATTTAACATTTTCATATAAAGTGTTAAAGGCAGTGGCGGTGCTGCGCGCGCGCGAGATCTGTCATCGACTGCGGATTTATAGCGCATCGTTCGTCGGGATTTGCTTTTGCTTCACGTAATGGATTGCTTTAGAATTCCAACGGTTCTGCTCGTATATATTTTTTGTCCATTTCCCATATGTCTACTTCAGTGTGAAACACCAGGGTTATTGTTTTCCTGATGTATTGGATCGTTGCTTTTATGGAGGCATAAACGGCCATATATATTCCTATTGTGCTTTTACCAAAAATATTTTCACACATAAAGCTTGTTTAAAAATATTTTAGCCTGTATATGAAACAATCATAAAATATCTACAGTAATAAATATGTATACCTATTGAAAATGTGAACAATGAAGTGATATTTTAAACGAGCGCAGTTTTTTTCACTCAATTACAGTTTTCCACTTACACTCGATACGTATCCGAACGAAGTTGGCGTGCAAAGGAAAAAGGAATGTTTATTCATGTACTCGTAATTGAATTCTGTTGGAAGTGCGGTTGGGCGCAAATTGAAGTGGAGACGGCGAGCGACGGGAGGCGGCCAAGCCGCGGCGGTCGCCGGCCGCTGCAGGCGACGCGGCGCACCAGACATCGCCCTTGATATTTTAAAGTACTCCTGTTTTGTGCTAGCCTCTGTTTGTTTTAGTTCAACGTTCTTTTACCTCGTTTGAAAAGAGGTAATTAATTTTACATTTCAGAATATAATGAAGAACATTTTTGCAACAATGATTTTAATTCAAACAAGAGAATGGCTCGCTTAATTAAAATAGCACAAAGCACCTATTTCAGTTGTGTGGGCAAAGATTTTAAATTAAGGTAACAATTCATGGAAGTCTTTTATAAGAGATTTCTGAAGCTAGAAGTAAGAACTTTATAGGTGGTAAGATATTTAATGAAGCGGCTTGCTCGGAGTATGAAGCTGTTTTGGTGCCGCGCCGGCAGATGCGGCAGCCTCGTTATTAAGATATCTTCGGATCTCCGCTAATGGTCACTCGCTCAGTGCACTGCAGATACTACTGAAATTCGTCGTAAGTACAAATTCAAAATTATGTTTCTTCTAACATAAACTATTTGTTTGAGATGCAGTCTTAGATTTTGCCTTGAATAGTAAGAATAAACGTACCTCTCCTGTCTGTATTACCTGTATTCCTTCAGTATGACAGATCACACAGCAAGCCCATCCGTCACTTGCCAAGTGTCATTCATAGCGTCTAAAAATTTTGCCGCCAACGTACGCCAAAATTTTTCTCTTCATAATTTTCTTAGAAAATTAATAAAGTTTCAGGTAAAACTTTATAGAAAATGAATAATAGTGCTTGTGGTAAGTGATTTATAGTGTTACGCTGATCGTGAGTCAGCCAAACGAAAGGAAATCGAAAGCTCGCATTATTTATGTGGTCGCTGGTGCCTTCGGAGACAAACCTTTTGGTCAGTGGGTCGTCTCAAGAGCGGCTTTTGCAGCGATCCTGAGCGAAGATTCTCCTAAGTGAAAGAAGACACCCCTTTTTCCCATCGCCGATCGACAGGGTAAAGAGATCGATACGATTTTCTGTAAGACGGACCTAATATGCATTTATATTTGAATGAGTAGCCAAGTAAGTGTTTTAAATCTGTTAACATGACACAGTGTCCACATTTTATCACTAACCTTACTCAGAAACACTGTCAAAAAACTTACAACCTGCTTCTTGCTAGTAGGTATCTACTTAAGAAGCGCATTGTTGTTTTCTAAACAACCCGGTTGTGTCTAAAGAGATAGTAATATTTCAACGTAAGTTATGATGCTTAGGTTTTTATTACTGAATACTTATTCCTAAAGCAAATACAGAATGTTTTGAGCAATGAGATGACAAGCAATGCAATATAGAAAACCTTGCATTTATGCTTACCCACGTCATGTATTTGACACACTGAATTAGAAGTGAAGGAGTACTTATGCCGCTAAACAAAACTAATGACTAGCCCCCTCATGAGATTTAGCGGGGATCTCTAATGTGGGTCTACACTCTAGAGCAGAAGGAGCTAGCTTTTAAACCAAGGTCTACAGGGACTTGGGGCAGCAACCTACCCACTAGGATCGTATCCTGCTTCCCTTTTTGGAAGTAGTCCAAACACTCATATCCAGAAGTGTATTAAAATTAAAATTGGTTATTGCTCTCATGTTGCATGCAGTTGTTACACTAAAGAGGTTCAGCACCTCTTATGAACTCTAATCTGCAATTAGAATATTAAAATTACTAATTAAAAATTACAGTAAGTTTCCTAATTATGACCAATAAGAATAATTGCTAAATATTTAAACAAAATTATAATATAAAATGCTTTTTTGTTGTATTTTACAATCTTTAAGGATATAGTTATGATCAGGACCTGAACCATCACGACCATTCCCATTCCATGCTCTATCAAACTTAGAAATGGAACAAATAGAGCCACTAAACAATTTAAAATTGATACTGTATTATTTAAAGCTGGTTCTTTAAGAAATAGTTATTTTATTTTAAAAACATGATACATTATACAAAATTCAGACTGCCTAAAAATCCATGTCAAATTTTAGGATTGAAATACTACAAACCTGTTTCTGTTCATACTGAAGATCATAACAGGAAATCAAATACTGAAAATATTAATATTCAGAACAATTCTATTGTGAGATAAGTAGTAAAGCTACTAGTTAAAATAAGGAATGCAATATTCTATTACTTAAATTAAAATATTAATCTATGCGGATTTCTAAGATTATGATATTATAATCAAATATCCTATTGTTTACACTCTGTTATTATAAAAAAGTAAAGAGGAAGTAATGATATATCAATGAAGGGCTACCCTTCATTGATATATCATTACTTCCTCTTTACTTTTTCGTTCGTTCAAGGAATAGTTCACCCTAACAACTCAAGAAAAATATGGGATATGACCCTTTTTTTGGAATTTCTTCAGTACCCTGGACATTTGCAGCAGGAGCCAACTGAGTGGCAGAGAATTTGGGAGGCTGTGCTCTCTGCATTTTTGTTTATTTAGTTTAAAAAATTGCTGGCCTACTAGGAAAAGTAAATTTTGTATTTTTGTCTCGGAGACTGTGTCCTAACAAAGCAGATACAAGTGAATTTCCGAAGTTAATTCTAAATCAGAATCCGGAGTTAGAAAATGTAGGCCTTCTTTTGAACACTGCTACCAATCACAAGGCCCTGCCTGCATGCAAGGAAGATGTTGCCTGAAAGAAGTTCATATGTAGCTTATTAACAACAAAATTTTGCTATCCTTGTAAGGGAATGCTTGTCTTCAGAAAAATTGTTGAGAAGGGCAGACCACGACAAATGGAAAAAGGTTGCTCCACTGGTTTGCCAAGAGCAAATGTGGTGGCCAGAGGCTATTGGTAGACCACAGCTTAGTTCCTCTACACATGAGTAAGGTAACCCACTTCCTGTCCACACATGCCTTGGAGAAAGGGTAAGGAGCCCACATGAACGGGCTACTGTATTCCAAAGGATCTCTTTAGAAATATCGCTTTTAGTGATAAGAGCGATCATTGTGTAACCCTATGTAAAATTTCTACATTTATATCTGTAATTCGTATGGTATACATACATGATAACGAATATTGCATTCTATCCTACTCTAGACAGGAACTTGAATAAACCAAAAAATGGCACTTGAACTGAGAGAGATGTTTTTGCCATATATGCAGTAATAAGCAGCCAAAAAAGCCAGTCTTCAGAGTGCACATTTAGCTCCTGAACCTAACTTACAAAATGACGAAGTTAGCAGATTAGTTTAATATTACTCTGTCAGCGGCTTACCTCCCGGGGAGTTTGAAAAGTGTTATAACGGCAAGCAGCCGACCGCTTATCTAAGAACAGACCAGCCGGATTGGCTCCTGTTGCTCCAGACCCCAGGCCTCGGACGCCATGTTTCAAAGTGGGGCGTCCCCAACGTTGACCTTTTTGCGTCAGTTAAGTCGGCCGTTGTGCGACAGTACGTCACATGGGACTCAAATGATGGCTTGGCAAGCTCCTGCGATGCATTCAGTTAAAGGTGATAGCATCAACTAGCATGGGTGTCCTCGAGTGCTCAGTCATCTGAACTCGGAAAGGGGACGGGGACGTACTATGTATAAATCGCCCCATACTGGACCCAGCGTGCTTGACTCCCGTACTTGGAGATGAGTGATCTCGGAGAGCCAGTACCAATACAAGATCTATGTAATAAACTCTTAAACCTGACAAGCTGCAACTCCCAGCTTAGAAAGTTGAGGGGGAAGGGCAGTCAGGTTGCAAGAGACGGTGGTCCATAGAAGAACAAGGGCCCTGCTAAAATTTATTTGGAGATAATCCACACTAATTACATTATTAGCTCCTATTCAGCGGTGAATGTCATAGTGTAGATTGCGTGGCAATGAGAGTCCAAAATAATCTGATCCCATTATATATATACAACGTGTTTTTTTGATATCCCAACTCTAGGGTATGATTGAGGCCATATCAAAGAATCAACTGGCATATGAGTTATGTTCCAATCCTTCGTAATTTTTTTTTTTTCATTTTTCATACAAAATAATTCGGCAAAGTCACGATTATTAATGTAAAACACCCTTACGTGAAATATGACAACATCGACAAGGTAGCTTTCCCTTCACTAGCTGCCGCCGGGAAGCCCCGATACCAACATACCTACATATTTTATTTTACTATTTATTTTACTACACTACTGCGAAGTTTGGCAACCTCGCAAAAGTAAAGATTCGTCATACTGGTGACAATTTTTGACCTAATTTAATTATGATTGATGATATCTCCGAAACGATGCATTTTTGGACCACCTATTCTAGGAGTTTTAGTATTATTTTTACCTACAGAATATAACCCTAGAGTTATGGGATATCAAAAAAACAGGTTGTATATATTTTTTTTTTTTTGCATTAATGACATACTGTAAGTACAAACAGATGTTGGATCTAAACTGGTTTTTGTCAATTTAGTAAGATTTTTCAAAAACATTATCCTTAGCTAAACTACTACGAGTACCAAGAAAGTTAGTGTATGGGTTAATAAATTACCCCTTGATTGGCAGAGATTTACATACCATAATATTGTAAGATATCTTACAACTTTTAGATTTTGAATAACAGTGCGGCCGAAATGCGGCTCAAAGACACTTACAATCAAGATGGCTACTTAAAATATACCTTAATCGTGGTTTATTTTGGTTTACAATAACAGGTTAAGCTTGTTTGAATGATTTTTAAACGGAATAAGATAGAGGAGCCTCCAGGAAGTATAAGGCCTGTGGTGCCTGTAGTAGCCTTCGGGAGGCTGACTGGAGAATAATTCATCAGATGAAATTGAACTGGAATACCCACATAGGCTTACAGAATGATTACTTTGTACTTTTGTAGTAAAAGAGAGAACATTTCAAGAGAATTTAGAATGATCAGCCTATAACGTTCCCACTGATGGGACAGGGATCTTCACTCTGTGAAAGGGAGTATATATTTATCATGATAATTTTTAATTCCCTATGAAAATATTTAATTATATTTTGTGTACAGGATTCACATTTCAAGTCATTTTAATTGACAAATGAAGTGACATCCTTAATTATACTAGAATACCCCTAAGACCATTTACATGCATCACTACTTAGACATTAATCTATTGAACATTCAGCTTCAATGGAATTTTAACTTTGTCACGTATGACATTGAGTTTGTCTTCCCAATTCTTTATAAAATTATCTATGACATTCAAAAATATTTGTACTTTTGATGGATCTCATAACTTCCAAGTAACATAACTTGACTTGTATTAAGTAATTAAGGATAATATGAGTGATCCAATAATTATCCTTTAGTAATGAGATTATTATTTTAATTCAGTTTTAGATCTCATTGATTTTAAATTATCATTAAAGCTTTATATTTTATATTCACCTTTTAAATAAGGTAAATATAATTGCCACTAACATATAACTTTTTATGGAAGATGTGTTATTTTTTGCATTTTCTAGGATAAATAGATTGAAAACTCGTAATTTTTATATGAACATTTATTGAATACAGAAATATTCGTTAATTCCATATAATATATATTTCACATAGCGTCTACATCCTTCAGGTATTCTTTCACCAGCAGATATCAAACAGGTCTCAAACAAATAGTTTATGTTAGAAGGAACATAATAGAGCTGTTTTGCATTAAAACAAAACAGTTATTATGTTATGAATAACATAAACTATTTGAGCAATGTGCTTGCTGTTGAGTTTTGAAGACTTCTATGAATGACACTTGACAAGTGACGGATGGGCTTGCTGTGTGATCTGTCATACTGAAGGAATACAGGTAATACAGACAGGAGAGGTACGTTTATTCTTACTATTCAAGGCAAAATCTAAGACTGCATCTCAAACAAATAGTTTATGTTATTCATAACATAATAACTGTTTTGTTTTAATGCAAAACAGCTCTATTATATCGACCGGCATGTACAACATTATTTTTAGTATATGGGAAACCTGAATATAGTTTGTTCAGATTATGGAACTGAATCGATTTCAATAATTTACACACCATGTTTTTTTTTTTCCAAAAATATTTAAGTGTGATGGAAAATGTTATCACCATATAATAACTTACAATACAGTCGCCGTACGATTAGGTACCTACTGCCAAATTATTATCAATGAGCGCAAGACGATGTTTTTGTACGGACAACCCGGTAACATAACGACCTTATAACTTTTAGATTTTTCATGATACAGTTTTAAAATTTTATAGATTCTTTACATAAAAAAACCAGACACGTGTTTCGGATTTCGCATATACTAAAACTAATATTGTATATAGTTGTATCAACGGTGAGTGGTTGTATTAAGTTAACTTAGATAAACCACAGCCCAACAACCGATTTGAGGTCGCTGTGTGGTTAGCCATAATTGTATCAGAATTAAGATGAAGGGGTTGCATTCGTCTTGAACATATTTATATATCGACGTTGATTTATTCCTTCATTTCATTTTAAAATACAGAAATCTAGACTCATTTTATATTCATAATTACAATTTTCTTAATGCATTTCAACACAAAATTATCACCTTCCTCGAGTCGGATTTTATTAAGACTTAAAAAGTTAGTGCAGTACACAAGTAGAGTAATCCTTTAAAATATCTAGCAGGCTTCCCGTGCCGGTCGTCGTAAAGAGATAAGCTGCACGGAGCCCCTACATTTTTCCTGCCTCACCAGCTTTGCTACAAGTGCAAAGCCAATGAGACTCCCTATGCAGCACTTATGTTACATGTAATTGAAATTCTGTATGGATGTATATATCAGAGAACATTTTGAATGTTTTTTCATTAATTACAGTGTAAATTGTTTTCTGGAACGATAAAGGAAATAAAAAGTTACCGAAATAGTAGAGCCTGACTGAATTAATTTCGTTTTCGGCAATTTTCAGCCAAAATATAAATTTTTGCCAGTTTTCGTTTTCAGCCGATAAAAACGTGCTATTCTAATAAAAATGTTACAAAACTACCTATCATTGCATACATATATTCTTTTCGGCTTTCCGTTTAAATTTTTCTTGTGCTCATGTTTGACCGCAACTTCTTTTCTTGCGCTATCCAAACTACCCATACAAACTACAAACACAGTGATGAAATAATGTCTTCACCTATCAAACAAAGCCAGACATATCCACAAGCATGCAGAACATTTTAACATGACAATGTCCTATTGTAACACTTTGAGGACTAAGTTACAAATGTACAGTGATACTAAACGGTCACCTAGGGAACAGTCTTGCGTTGCGTGACTTGAAAAGTAAAACAAAGTAAAGATCTGTCAGTGGATAAACGAGCATCCGGCTGCTTACTTTCACGAGATCCCACGTCGTTCCGTAATCCCGTAAAGCCAGCTAAATGCGGGACTTGAATAATCCCGGGGACAGGTGAGCTGGCGTGCTTCACTTGAGGATTCGAGGTCGATAGTTTTTTACATTCTACGCCTATACAAACTTCGGAGCCGTTATGTAGTGTAAATAGGATGTCAGCCATTTTATAGTTGACAAACTCTGTTGTAGACAGAAGTATGGCCTTTATAGTGGGATTTTGTGTTATAAACTGTTATTTCTCTATCTGATTGGTATTATTGTTAGTTGAGTACTCGATCTGAGGGCCTAGACAAGGTAACATTCGATTAGCGATAAAGCTAGTAGAAAAGCCAAAAAATTTATGGAGTTGACATAAGCCATCGAAATGTCACGTGATCATAGGTCAACGAATAAATCGATAGCGTCGAACGATAATTTCCTTAGAGATGCGTAACCAAGTGGCACTTTTTGACAAACGTTATCGCCTGCTAATCGAACTTCGTTATTGTTGGAGCCATAGCGATTGTCGAAATAGAATCGCTCCGAAGCGAATGCCATTTGTCTAGGCCCTCAGGTCTATCTAGTTCACTGGTTCGACTATCAGTTGTATTTATTTAGGTAACATATTAGGAACAATATTAGGAAGGTGTCTGTCAGAACCACAACTTTATTAATATCCAAACTTAGTTCACCTCAAAGAAGAACGGTGTGCTTGGTGACAAGTTGCTTGTAGCTGCATGTAGCGTTGCACGAAATCCAATTTCAGTTGGGCGTCCGACGCCGACGTGGAGACGGGAGGTGTTGCCTCTTGCAACTAATAATGTACGCCGAACTTGAGAGCTGTTTACAACAACACTTAAGACGCAGATATATGCCAGTGGCCTTGAGTGGTTAGGTTGCGTGTTCTGTACTGAGCTCACGCAACGCGTCGTACGTTCAGCCAGTAATAGGACTCGCCCATCAAGGAGCGCTGTCCCCAATTTGACGCATTATTAATTTATTATAAACAAAACAAAAAGTATTTTAATAAAACGCGTGTACGTGTATTAGATCAATAATTAAATTATCTTTAAATTAGTGAAGGTTCCAGAAAAATACGCTTGGTAGATTTTGAGCCATTCTCAGTTTTTTATCCGCGTTAGACATAACTTTACAAATTAATTTCACTATGTAATATAAACATATTCTAAAATATTCACATATTAAATTATTGAGAAAATGCTCTAATTTAACATATATTTTTGTCAAATCATTAACATTACTCGTTTAGACGTGATCTTCAGTACAAAATTATTAAAAGTCGGTTATCGTCGCCTTAATTAGCTATCGCTTCTCGCAGCACCTTCCTATTTTCGTCTTTTCAAAAAATATAATATTTTTACAAATTACTTCTATCTCAACAGTCTTTAACTTGTTTCATTAAAACTGACAATTTAAGTAGATATTTGCTGAAAAAATGTCCCATTTCGGTCCCGTCGAACAGCGTAATGGGGATTACTGATTATAGCCTTCATATACATCCATTCCATTTTCTCGGAATGCCTTTATGGAACCGTTATCAAGAAAGCAGTTCCTTTTTTATTGATAACCGAAATTAAAATATCTTTGAAGTTATTATCTCAAACCACGTTTCTTGTAAGTGACATTTTCTCGAGAAAAATTTGATTAACCTAGATAAAATATTAGATAAAATAGTTTTCAAGAAAACAAGAGGCCATTGAAATATTTCATGACTGTTATCTATCGGCGCAAACAATGGAAGTGAACATTAATAGAACATGCGTGCTCCATACTAATTGCATTGTTTCAGAGTCACGTTTTAATCACATTTCCGCATTGAACCAGTTTATGACGATCCTCGATGTTTCAGGAAGCATTACTGGAATCCTATTACCAATGCAGATCAAGGGAGTTGGTCGTCATCGCACATGATGAATTCAATGATTGCAGTTGACATCGTTTGCGGCAAAATTGGAATAATTCAGTCAGAAATCAAGCAGACTGTAACACTGAAATGGTAATTGGTATATTATACGGCGGTAACGTGAGCATCCTATTGTTTTGTTTACTATTTTCTATAGTCTGTTACATTCATGATGTTTCTGCCACTGTCATTCTGCATCATCTCAATAATAATGATGTAAAACATTTAAAGACCGTCATTAGTTTGAAGAAAGTGAGTTAGTAGAAAACGGTGGCGCGGCGTGGCGGGCCACCGATTTCTATAAACGTATAAAATAATTATATTTTTAGAATGTCTACCTAGAGCCACTCTGAGGCAGTCTCCAGATCCGCTTGGGGCAAAAAGTACCGTACCGGAATAAACAGGCAGCTTGGATAACAAGGCCGGTAGTTTTTCTCATCGAATGCTTTCAATTTTTAATTGTCTAATATTTTCTACTCTAGGAAACATAACATCACGCTTTGTTTCCCCGAAGGGCTGGGTAAAGATGTACCTATAGTACACCCACATTTCGACAGTTATTTGTTTTTTGCAGGTCTGTGTCAGTTGTATGTTGAACTAAATATGATTCGCGGACGTCACAAATATGGCTTTACAGAATTATTATCATTTTATAGTCATAAATCTGTAAAGCCATATTTGTGACGTCCGCGAATCATATTTAGATCAACATGCAACCTGTCACTGACCTGCAAATTCCAAAAAACGTAAGAAAATTTGAATTTCGCGGGCTACCTTAGCGTATCCCCCTTTAACATAACTGTCGAAATGTGGGTGTACTATAGGTTACGCTACTTTAGCGTATCCCCCTTTAACATAACTGTCGAAATGTGGGTGTACTATAGGTTACGCTACCTTAGCGTATCCCCCTTTAACATAACTGTCGAAATGTGGGTGTACTATAGGTTACGCTACCTTAGCGTATCCCCCTTTAACATAACTGTCGAAATGTGGGTGTACTATAGGTTACGCTACCTTAGCGTATCCCCCTTTAACATAACTGTCGAAATGTGGGTGTACTATAGGTTACGCTACCTTAGCGCATCCCCCTTAAGTCCCATGTAATGGGGCGAGCCTATTGCCATCAACCGGGCACAAATCCAAACTCCGGGGGAGATTATAATAATAATAATAATAATTACACTTGAGTAAAACCGTAATCATTTAAAAGTCGACAAGAGTCACTAAAGTTACTTACTTTTTAAATTATTCCTTAGATTACAAGAAAATGTTTGCTTAATCATGTTCTATTAAAGTAATTAGGTACTTTTGCGCTAATGGAATTATTTATATTAAAAAAGTACTTCACGGAGGTGAAGGTAAACTTTTTCTAAATGTAGAAAAGTTTTTCGTTCGGTTATTACAAACTTTGATGGTCGCTAATGTATGGTGGGGGTGTGTATGTATGTATGGTTTACCTACTTGTACAGATTGTTACAATTTCTACATATTTTGAATATAATTAAATAATATCTAATAAGTAAAGTTGACACAAACCAGGAAATCGTAAGGTGTGTCTTTTATATTTTTCCGGACTCAGTCTTTTAGGGTCTTTTAAGGCCCGCCCAAGGGCGATTTTTTCGGCGATTTTTGTCAGAAAGAAATACATTCACACAAATATCGCCGAAAAAATCGCTCGTGGGCGAGCATCCTTACTTCGTCTTGCAAGAAAAAAAAGTTGCTCGGAAGGAGATCGATGAAACATTGAATCTTTGCAATTTTTGTGTTCGCATTATAGCCCTTTCCTTCATAGATGACGTACCGAAAACTTTCTACTACAGTTTAATGTCTTATCTATCGTTCATAATGTCGTCATCTCTGTTGGTTCTGATGCTGGCTGGTGAGACAGCGTATGTTGCCGGACAGCTGATTTATACCGCCTCTGCAGAGGAATTCCTCGGCAGCTATTTACACATCGCTGGTTACGACACTATGAGTGAGTATACGATGTCATAGCACATTACCCTGACGTTTTTGGCAGTAATTAGGTGATCAGGGATGACGTATATACAGGGTGGGTTTTTGAGATAGGGCAGTAAGAACAAGGACCTTAACCGTTGTCGCTACAAGGACAGGGACTTAGGGGACTGGCCTTAACGATTTGAAGTATTTTGATCTGCAGTTACAGATTATACTTACAGTCAGCAAGTAAATGAGTAGTTTTTACAAAAGCTTTTATTGATGCCAATCCATCCTGTTTCTTATAATATAAGGATCAAAAAACTCTATCGGACCAACTGAGGTTTGAGTAAGTGCTAGAAAATTCATAGATCACAAAAAACTTTTCCCAAACGTTTCGTAGGAAATGAGACTTCCACCTACAGTTTGTACGTTGGATAGACTGGCCGAAAATAAAATAAAAAAATGATTTTCAAACTTCGAACAAATACGCGTTAAAATTTGACTTGCTTTGAAAACAAAATAATAATAATTTAGATTAGTAGTTTGTTGCTTTTGGAAAAATTGTTTCCAAACTAAGATTTTTTGCGATTTCTGACTTTTGTAGCGGACAGTCTTTTTTAAAATTTCCCATAGAAGTCTGAAAGTTCTAAATTATTTGGGACAATTTATTTCTCGGAACGCGAAATCACAAGCAGTAAACTATCAGCAAATAAAATTATAACGCGTATTCGGCCGAAGTTTAAATTTTTTGTTTCTTTTCGGCTAGTCTGTCCATCATGAAAAAGTAAGTAGAGTAACTTCTGTCCTACCAAAAGTATGGAAAAAGTTTTTTGCGATTTCTGACTTTTCTAGAACTCACACCTCAGTTAGTCTTATACCGTCTTATTACAAAACAAAGTTTATCTTCAGACCCAGGTTTAAACCATGGAGCCATTATTAAATTTCGAACTTCATTCCGTCTATGGTAAAGTTCCTAATACACAACTGAAAAGTTGGTTGGTTAGTTGGTTGGTTGGTTGGGTGGTTTGGTTGTTTTTATTGTAAGTTAGTTTTAAGTGCTATATTTGTATTTCTTGTGCGTGTCCCGAATAAAATATTTTTCTTTCTTTCTTTCTTTCTTTAGTACCGAACTAAGTTTTCAGTTTTGTATAAAGAACGGTATAACGGTATTTCAATCACAGTTACGTTCTTATTTCAAAAACTGGTTCCATGGTTTAACCATGTCAAATATAAATCTTGTTTTGTAATAAGACGAATAGAGTTTTTGATTCTTATAAGAAACAGGATCGATTGGCATTAAAAAAAGTGTTTGAGAAAACTGCCCATTTTCTTGCTGATTGTAATTTTTTTTCAAAATCTGTGAATGCATAGCAAAATGTCTCAAAAAGTTAAGGACAGTCTCCTAAGACAGTTTTCCTGTAGCTGCAACGGTTCAGGTCAGGTCCTTACTGCCCCGTCAATAAAATCCAGCTTGTATATCTCTATACACATATAATAAAATCGTAGTGATGACAAAACTGTATACTTATTGAATATTTTTGAAAGGAATAATTTCTGCAAGGTCTGGGAACGATTCTAAAAAATATAGTTTTTATAATTTTTGTGTTTACTTTTTTGTCTGAATGTATGTCCCAGCATCACGCAAATACTGCTGGATAGATTCTGTTTAAATTTTGCCTATAAGTCTGGTCAGTCTGTAGGTTATAAATTCAACCTTTCGATGCAAAGAACCCAGCATATGGGTCGAAAAATAACTCGTTCTATGGTAACTAGTGAAGTAACCATACGATTTGGCACTCGATACTCATTTCATTTCAGGATAAATCGATTCAAGCTATATGTCAAAACGGGCCTATTATTTTGTGACAAGTCAATACAATTCAAATTAGTTTTATAATTTATTACAATAAATTGTTCGTCATAAATTAAACTACCACGCTATAAATTATTACGCTATTTGCTACGGGGGTTGAGCAATATTGCAATAAGTTCGTATTCTTCTATAGTTTACCGCAAATTATAAAGACGAGTTGTAACGACTAATTGTTTAGATTACCTCGTTGGTCCAGTGGTCGCAAGCGCTACTGTTGACCGAGTTCGAATTTAGGGAAACAAATCATAAACTATCGTGATAGTTCTTAGAACGTCACAGAAAAATGTGAAGTTGGGTTGTGAAGGTGGTTATAATAAAAATAAATATATTACCCCATTGCCCACCCCCCCATTTGTTATTATTATTTTATTATTATTGTTATTTTGTTATTGTTGGTTATTATGAAGAAATCCTGTCTGTTCACAATCTACTGATAAATTATTTTAGTGATAGCCGTTCGTCAGGAATAATCTGTAAAAATGCATCAGTCAGTGTATCAGTGTTGACTAGCAAATTGAATTTTGACAAACCATAATACAACAAGATTTTATTTCGATAATATGGAACTCTGATACGTCTTCATCTCGACAATACTTAAAGTTCGAAATACCTTAATTAAGTCCGACACTATTTTACTCCGATAAAGCGTTTCTTCGACATGAGTTAACTGTAGTTCATTTTTAGGGTTTTGTAGTCAACAAGGAACCTTTATAGTTTCGCCATGTCCGTCTGTCTGTCTGTCTATCTGTCTGTCCGTCCGTCCGTCTGTCCCCGGCTTAGCTCAGAGACACTTAGTACTCGAAAGCTGTAATTTGGCATGGGTATACATATCAATCATGCCGAAAAAGTCGTCAAATAAAACCATGAAAAACTATTTTTTTTAGGGTACCTCCCTTACCCGTGAAATGGGGATAATCGACCAACTTAAATTTGCAGTTGAAGAATTGACCGTTACGTATGGGAGAGTATGTTTTTCAACTACAATGTTAAGTTTGTTTTTGGGATAAGTTCATCCCAACTACGGAACCCTTCATTGTTGGTGGTCCGACATGCACTTGGCCGGTTTTTTTAATCCTAGATACTCATTTGACAGGTTCAAATATCAAATTAGTCTCTGGTATTAAAAAACGAACTTTTGGAAACGATGCGATATATAATGCTTCTTCGACAACAATGCTAGTCCGACATGAGTCAATTTCATATGTAGGTATGCCATTATATTTCATATTTATACTAACTACTGCAGGAACACAGGCTCATTAATTATCTAAAAACGAAAATCTTCGTAAGCAATGACAAATTGCTACAGAAGGCTGTGGGTGTCCAAACCCAAAACCAAACTGCTTCTCACACGGACAACTGTACGTCGCCATGTCCCGCTTCACCAGTCCTGACTCTGTAGATTTTGGCTGCTGAGAACAAAACTACAAACGTAGTATACAAGGACGTTTTATAAAAATGTGGCTGTTATTTTAGTATATTGTGGTGTCTTACGACTTACACGCGAACGAAGACGCGGGAAGAAGCTAGTGTATAAATAACCAGCTTAATGTGTTAATGGATCGTTAGTAAGTCAATGAATAGAAAAACAAGATAGTCTTGGAATCGGTAAAGATCTCATATAGGATGGTCAACGGGTGCTCAAAGTTGGTCCTTCTATGGGGCAGAATGAAATAAGAGAATCTAATAGTTTAAGATTTAGTCGGGTAATCCTTTAAGGGCTCTTGTATAAAACCGTAAACAAGAGAACAGAATAGGTATATGTAAATAATATTTTCTGACTCCTCCATTAGTAATTCCATAACTTGTTCGTTGAAAACAAAATAATTTATATTCAAAACTACTTCACGAAGCTAAATGTAGGAAAAGTTTGTAAGGAATAAAAATGTTTAGAAGATTGAGATTTGGGAGTGACAGAAAAACTTTGCGACGAACCTTCTATGTACCCGGTTATTACAAACTTTGAAGGTCGCTAATGAAGGGTTACTAGTACTTATGTTACCAGTAGTACATAATTTAGTACATTATTAAATAAAGAATAAAACGTACCAACAAAGTGGCGGTAAGGTACATCAGGGTATTCCTGACATAATATTAATCTATTCATCGTGATCAGTGGTCGAAAATGTTGGACGAAGAAATAGATGTTGCTCGGAAGGAGATTCAAGAAACGTTAACTCTTTGTAATTTTTGTATACGCATATTAGGGCTTTCGTTCATAGACGATATACCGAAGAGTCTTTACAAAAGTTTATTGATTAATGTAACGTTTATTATGTCATCGACTCTGTTGGTTCTAGTTCTGGCTGGAGAGATAGCGTATGTGGTTGGCCAGATGATTAATAACGCAACTGTAGAGGAATTCATCGGTAGTTATTTACACATCGTTGGATACGGCCTTATGAGTGAGTAAATTGTGTAGCTATACAACATTATTTATAGTATATTCGAAACCTGAATAAAGTTTGTTCAGAATAAGAAACTGAATTGATTTCAATATTTTTTACACCATGTAGACCACCATAGAGAGGGAGCGCAGGGCTTTGGCGGTGAGAGGCAATATGCTCGCTCGCAGGTTCGCACGTTGCACCAACGAGGTGAAAATAACGCGTTTTAAGGCATTCTGCCAATCGTTCTACTCGAGTGGCCTGTGGGTGAATCATACGCAGCGAAGCTATGGAGCCCTGCGCACCCAGTAAAATAACGCTTTTAGGATGCTGTTGGGGCTGCCGTGGCACTGCAGCGCGTCTGGTATGTTTGCTGAAGCGCGTACGAATGGCTTTCAAGCTATCATGCGCAAGAAAGCAAACTCCTTGCTGCATCGTCTACGAAGCAGCAGCAACAGCATCCTAATTGCTATTGCTGCCCGTTTTGACTGTCCTTTCCAAAATCAGTGGATAAGGACGGCCATAGGCATCAGTTAGGTATAGGTATTAACAGTACTAACATAATTTTAGATACAATGTTTTATTACTAACTCACTAATAGTTTTATGATTGTGTTATTGTGTGATTTTAAATATGTTAAAAATTATATTATTATCATTTATTATTATTATATTTTGTCCCAAAAATATTTAGTGTCATGGAAAATGCTATCACCATTTAATTACTTACAATACAATCGCCGTACGGTTAGGTACCTATTGCCAAATTATTATCAACTAGCTTTTGCCCGCGGCTTCGCCCGCGTGGATGTCGAAAAAAAAACAGCTTCTCTCTCAGCAGCATTCCCCCAAAACATTATACCCTTAGTGTGGAACCAACGTAAGCGTGGTAAGCAGATATGAGTGCTGTTTGATTTACAACTTTACGGAGGATATACATAGCATATGGTATTTATATGCTTCGTTCGACTTCGTTTTGTACATACTTGTACAATATACGTGTCCTCCATTTCATGTCTAAGTCTATTTGAAATAAATTTTGTACAGTTTATTTTTTCTATGTTTCTTTTGAGTTATTCAAGGTACCTACGCAGTAAAATTCTCCTGAAAACTTAATTACCCCTTTTTCCGATTCTCGAAATCCCCATATACTCCTAATTCTTTTTTTTTTCTGTTAAAAGTATGAGCACTGAGTTTCGAGTTAATCGGACCGCGCGTTAATATTCTTGTATACAAACTGTAGCACTCCCTAAAATCCTTTAGAGGGGTAGTTTTGAAAAACTCTAACGTTATGACGAACTTTGTTATTTGAGAACGTATTCTCGCTATGATTCAAGTTTATTAACTCAAAAAATAAGATTTTTCATACAATCTATACTAGAACTTCAACGGGGTGAAAGGGATTTCACCCCGTTAAAGTTCCAATTATAAAAAAAAAACAATTCATAGAGTTTGCCTACAATGTTTGGAATGTAAATTTATTCTGAAATAAAATTATTATTATAATTTAAAATGTCTTATGTCAGTCAGTCAGGCCTTCGCCCACGACTTCGTTCGCTTGGATTTCGTACTTTCCCCTAAAAATAATTTTAGCAACCCGTCCACCTCCTATAAACGATGTCGTATTAATGATTACGATCTTTATTAATTATATAAATAAGTATTCTCTATTTCTAATAAGTAATGACTGCCTCGTTGGTCTAGTGGTCGCAAGCGCGAATGCTGACATGAGGTCTTGGGTTCGATTCCCAGGTCGGGCAAAGTATTATTGGGATTTTCCATAAGGAACTTCTCTGTAGCAGCCCTTTTTTTTTTTCTGGGTGGGAAATTATCAAATAACTTCTCCCGCTCTGGGCGGAGCGGGAGGGCGTGTCGGACTTTTACTGACTAAAACCCACCCGTGTTCCTTCATTTGCCTGTGTGCCAGGGTCACGATATCCCTTTCGGACAAACTCGCAACCC
Organism: Tiliacea aurago; assembly: GCA_948098905.1. Classification (NCBI taxonomy): domain Eukaryota; kingdom Metazoa; phylum Arthropoda; class Insecta; order Lepidoptera; family Noctuidae; genus Tiliacea; species Tiliacea aurago. The sequence goes on along the minus strand of OX402578.1, from coordinate 12,884,840 downwards.
TGGCAGCCCTGCGTCTGGATTTGGGCCTGGTTGATGGCAATAGGCTCACCCCCTATTACATGGGACTCAAAAAAAACTGGCGAAATGTGGGTATACTATAGGTACACCTTTGTCTAACCCTTTGGGGATTGCAGGCGTGATGTTATGTAAATAAGTATTCGGGCCAAATTTCAAGTTTATAGATCAAAAGCCCTTTAGGGGGTAATTTAAAAAACAAAAAAAAGTCAAACTTTATAATTTACTTAGGTTAATATTCATGCCAAATTTCAGGTTTATTAACTCAAGGAATAAGATTTTTCATCTAAACAAAAACCCCCTTTTCACCCCCTTAAAGGTCAAATTCCAAAAACCCCTTCTTAGCTGATGCATTCCTCATAATTTGAAGTTAATCAATCCACACAGTAAAATCCTCCCTTGTAAAATTGACTACCCCTTTTTACCCCGTTAGGGGACAATTTTCGAAAAACCTTGATTTATTTTATTCTTTAGTTTTGTTTTTCAGTATAAATACTGAGTTTCGAGTTAATGGAACTGCGCGTTAAAATTCTTACATACAAACTTTGATATCCCCAAATCCCCCTTTAGAAGGAAGTTTAAAAAAACAAAATATATCAAACTTTATAATTTACTTATGTACGTATTCCTGCCAAGTTTCAGGTTTATTAACTCAAGGAATAAGATTTTTCATACAAACAAACTCCCCCTTTTTCACCACCTTAGAGGTCTACTTTTGAAAAATCCCTTTTTAGCGGATGCCTATAGTTTGCAACCATATGTAAATATTAGTTATTTTAACTTAAAAAATAAAGAATTTTAAATAAAAACTAAATTTTATTCCCCTTTTCACCCATTAAAGGTTTAAATTCCAACAACATCGTTGCGTTAGCTTCCAATCATAAGCCTAGACAATAAATTTAGTGATTTTTACTTCGAAAATTAAGGACTTTCCATAAGCAACTTCATCCCCCCTTTTAACCCTTTGGGGGTAGAATGATCAAAAACGCTGAGACACGTATACATTAATTTTCCTCCTAACTTCAAAACTAACGGACTTTCATATAAACTTCCATCCCCTATATAACTCCCTTAGGGGTTGAATTTCGAAAAATCCTAGCTTATTCCTTGTTTACATTATAAAGGAAACCTCTGTGCAAAATTTCAGCTTTCTAGGTTCAAGGGTTTGGGCTGGGCTTGATGAGTCAGTGAGTTAGTCAGTCAGGACTTGTCTTTTTATTTATATAATATAGATAAGCGCAAGACGACCCTGGAGGCGCGGGGATGCCGTTAGCATGTTTTTGTACGGACAACGGGTAACATAACAACCTTATTACTTTTTGATTTTTCATGATACATTTTTGAATTTATGTACATAAGTTCTTTACATAAAAATACTAGACACATGTTTCGGGTTTCGCATATACTAAAAATAATGTTGTATAATGACGTATTTGATAGTAATTAGGTCATCAGGGATGACGTATGTGTAAATGAACAGCTTATTATTCATTGATGCACCATTACTAGCTTAAGGAAAGGAAGAAGCAAAAAAGGCTCGGCACTTGTACCTCATTTGAATGGTACATTTGCTAAGTGCTCTTAAAAGACGGGTGCTCAAAGTCAGACGGAATGAGTAAGTAATATTTAAAATGTAATGGGTATATGAAGTCCGTCAGGAAATTTATTTATTTAACACTTTAAGCACACAAAATGTACAGAGGCGGACTTAATGCCATAGGCATTTTCTCGGGGCGTCCGAAATACATCAAGTATACGGAATGCTATTTTACTTATATTTTGGATCTCTCTCTCGTATAGGCTGACAATTGTTATAAACATCTTTGAAAATTTGTATAATCGAATAAAAAAACCTGTATCTTACTCTACTACTCTCGCAGGAACTCTATTCAATTCCATGGCATGCATTTTTCAGTCGGCACCATCAGATTTTTGTTTGTCATTCATTACATTGATTATTTGGTTGTCGAGTGAAACCGAAACAATATTGAGGTAACCTGTTTGAATTTCAGGTTTTGGCAAATTGTTAACCATCTGGTACAAGAGGCATACGTTCAGGCAACTAGTGGTTGAGCTGGCAGGGATATGGCCTGTTTCTATCAAAGACAAAGAGGGGGTTGAGATAAAGCGGAACAGCCTCTCAGCACTGAAACACAGACAATTAAGTAAGTAAGACCTGTGTATATCCAACTCAACTCAAAGTATTTGTTTCAATTAAACCAATTACAGGCACTTTTGAATTGTCAAAGAGTCGGTCAGTTAGTCGGAAAGTTGAAGCTATTATTTGCCCATTACAAAACGTAGATCTGTATGGATAAGAACAGGCTAGAAATTACAAGCTGTCTATCCTGGGTATATTATTCTTGTTGCTTCTAAAAACGGTCTAAAGATGTACCTACAATAAATAATTATTTTGACGACCGAACGCTTGATAAAAGAGTACCATACCTTCTCAACGAATTGCCTAAATGCCTACTGATATAAGAAGTCAGGAAATAAAAGGTAAATTTGCCAAGTTACTTAAGCAGTTCGCTTTCAGGAGTTTGTAAACGATGTTCTTAGGAAAATGGTTTGCCGATTGTTGGGGAAGAGCAGATAAGTGATTAGGTATATTTTATAAGATGTAATTGATAAGATTAGATAATTGTTAGTAACTTTATAGGTGCAATTAGTGAAATTTAAGTATCCGCTCTAATAAACCAAAATTGTAAAACTGTGTTCTGTTCCCACAGACAAACCGTGAAAACTATTTTGCCGGGCAAAGTTCTTATGTAAAGATTTTTTGTAAACGTTTTAATAAATAAATAATAACGTGAGAACAATTATAAAAAAATTTATTTAAAAACAATTTAAAATATAAATTAAAAGATTACAAATAAGCCCTGGCAGTTAAGTGATGACCAGGCTTAACTGACAGCGCCCGTTCACGAACATGACGCGTGGATTAGCACCATCCAGCTCAACCATTTTGTAGGGAACCGAATAATCCAGCTAGCTGCGCCCCGCGGTTTAACCAACATAAGTCTTATATATCGGGATAAAAATTATTCTGTGTCCTAATCCAGGTCATGTCTACCTATGTGCCAAATTTCATCCAAATCCATTTAAACCCATTTTACAGTGAAAGCGAAACAAACAAACTCGCTTTCGCATTTATAATATTAGTTAGGATTTAATCTGAATGTATCAATCAAAACATCAAAATCAAAATATTTTATTTCACATAAACCTACATGGGTACTTATGAAACGTCAGAAGCTAGGTGCACGGTTGCAATTGGTCGTTTCTTATGGAGAAGAGCCGGCAAGAAACTCCACGGTTACTATTTAAAAAATAATGGGCTTTTACAATGTTTCCAAGTTACAGCTATGGGAGGACAGTGTAGGCCCGTCAACAATTACCAAGTACTTAACAAAATAGAAAATTGTTTACAAAGCTACAGTCCATTACGCCTATAACGTTCTCACATTAACAAAACTTTACAAAACAAAAAAACGATATAAAAAATTATTAAAATAATAACATTTAGAACCTTGTTTAAGTTAAAATTGTAGATATATAATGTCAAAGAAAAAAAAAAAGATTATGTCAAGGGAGTATGTAAAAAATAAATAACATAAATATCGCAACTTGGGAGCAGTTAATAGACATTTACATATTTTTGCCGTTAATGAGGTACCAGGGAAGCCACATGTGCAGAAGGAATTAATGCCAAACTTCCTCGTCTTCAACGTAGTCGCTAATCTTATAATATGCTTTTTTGATAAGGACACGTTTGATTGAAAACCTACTTTTTTTATTTGAAAACCCACGTTTTGAATTTTCCATCGGTAAGTTCTGTAACAGACTTTGGCAACTTGTTATAAAAGCGGATACTTATAAGAAATGACTTGCTTGTTTTAGTTAATCTAAATGTATGTCTGGTTGATGGCAATAGACTGATGATTTGTTACGGTGCGATTTAACTGCCATTGGCATACCATAAGTTGAAGCTTATTTAGTAGTTTATTTCCACAAAACAGCACGGGAGTGCATACTTCGAAGACACAAACATCGGAGGCGTCGGGTGCGCCATCTTCGACGGGGAAATCATGGCTTGTCTGCGCAAAGTGCACAGAGGTGCCACTAGCAAATCTTCGTATAGCAGGTGTAGATCGTGATGCACGGGCAGCAGCATCCACTGCAACAGCCACCGCAACAACCGGAACCTCCAAAAAGCTACAACAAAAGTTGCACCGTCTCCACATTGTTAGACGACGCAAGTCATCTCTTGCTACAATTTGATTGTACCTATGCTACATGCAAGAAACTGGCTGAAAAAAAAAATGTTTATTTCATCAACATAATTATGTAAATTACATTGTTATGTTGGGAGTCACCTTTTAAGCAAAGATTTGCTTGTAATAAGTGGTTCCCCTCTTCCAGTTTACATTTACTATACATGTGTGAGAGAATAAACAATAGATAATTTTGAAACCATGCCAAAGGTTTTTAACAATCATCATCATCATCATTTCAGCCGTAAGACGTCCACTGCTGGACATAGGCCTCCCCCAAGCACCGCCACTTCGACCGGTTCTGTGCTTCCCGCATCCAGCGGATACCTGCGGCCTTCACAAGGCCTTTAACAATACGTATTAGAAAAATAAAAACAAAAAAAGTAATTAAATAAGGAATGCACACAGTGCTTTGTGTGTGTGTGTGGGTGAGTATGTGTGAGGTGGCGGTGTGTGTAGTGTAAGGGTGTGAATGTTGGTGTGGAAGGTGTGATTTGTGTACTTAATGTTTTAGTCAGCGACAAATTGTATCTATAGATTATAATTAGATATGTATTTGGGAATTATGTGACTGTATGGAGCATAGCCTCGATTTCATCGTAACTTTTGCTCTTCAACCATTCAGTGAGTGTCTTTTTACAATCGCTGTATTTCATAGGGTATATGGTGAGAATTTTGTTGAGAGAATTGTATAAGGGAGAAGATTGCTTTGTGTATTGTCTTGTAGCAAATGTAGTTTTGACTGGGGTTTCTGGAGCTACTTTATTCTTCCTCCTAGAAAGAACTCGTTGCTAAGGAATAACAGCTGCACGGGTCGATCCATTAGGTTAGGCTACACTTTCCGGGGTTGGTCCGTGGATGGGTGACCATCTTTACATACCGAGACTCCTCCGTGCCTCGGAAAGCACGTTTAGCCTTTGGTCCCGGCTGTCATTCGTGGACCTTTGACAGTCGTTACGAGTCGTCAGAAGCCCGAAAGTCAGACAACCAGTCTTACCAAGGGGTATCGTATTACGCAATTACTGGGTTGTGGAGGTCAGATAGACAGTAGCTCCATGCAAAATACTGGTATTCAACTGCCTCCGGTTATTCGGAAGCCAACCCCAACAAATTAGTGACAAGGCTAGGCAGATTGTTTTTTTTTGCTACATGCAAGAAACATGCGTCATGTAAATGGGGCTTTAACCATTAATTACCTTTGCGATATTTTTAAATATAAAAACAAACTCACTTTCGCATTTATAATATTAGTCAAGATTAGGATGATTTGATTTGTATTGCTTGCACAGTAGTTTGATTCCCAGTGAAGAGCACCTTCGAGTGTCGTAAAAGGCGATAGAATTGTTACCGACCAAGCTGCGGGGCGAGCACGGCCTACTGTGACATGACTTGAGTCACACATTTTATCACAGTTTGAGCGATAAAACTATTTTGTCATAAAATGCTAGTACAAATTGACATGACATAATTTATCATGTCTTGCCACAAACGTCTTGGGCAGCCCGTACTTGGCCCGCTGGTCTCCTAGTTATAACACGATTCTGTTGACTATTTTGTAATTGTCATGGTTACCTTGAAATTGAGTATTCTACAGATCATTGGGAAATCCATTTTCATATTAGGTACTGAAAAGTTTTTGAAAATAAAAAAAGTCAACAAGTGTTTTCCTACGTTCAGAAAATCTTTTACCTTTTCCCTCAGCTGAAAGATTTTCTCTTTACCAAACCACAGACGAGACGCTTCCCTTTTTTTAAAGTTTTCTTCCAGACAGTGAATCACGTTGAAGTTTTAACGATCTTTTTCAGTGTACGCCTTTTGGAATATCTTGGGAATGTGGTTGTACAGCTTGACGCCGATGGTTGTGCTCGCGTACCGTAAGATACGCGGCATTCCGTCAGCTCTAGGCTACGTGTGGCAGATGGCATATCCTTTTGATAAAACCAAGCCTGTCATCCATGGCTTGGTGTACATTTTTGAAACGTGCTCCGGTTTGTATTTTGTTGAATATTCTTTTGATGTAAGCTTTATGATGTCAGTTATAGTTATTTATGATACAAGTGCGGTAAGTTAGTTTGTGTCGTCCTTACCATTGATAGTAACGAGTTTGTAAATACCAATTTCCGCACGTGTGTCATACAACGTTTTTCAACACATTTGGGAGAAAACAATACAATAGGTAATGAAAGAAGTCATCAAAACATTTTCAGAGAATGATTGGGTATTTCTTGGAGTCTTCCATGATATAAAATTATTGTACATCATTAAATAGCGCTCTCGCGATTTTGACGACAAGAGACCATTTTCTGCAATTTGAGCCTCATTCAAGATATCAGGTGGAGTAGATTCCATAATAATATCGGATTCCTTGCTTGAACTCATATTATTATTATTTTGGTTATAATAACAGTAACAGTTGGAAAGTCCCAAGAATGTTTGACGTTTCTAATATGAAAATGGCGCGAATTTGCAAATGGCGCCACGTGCGCGTGGTGAGAATTAGAACTGCATCTTTCGTCTCATTTTCTCTTCATTATTAAAGTGAGACAAACGTATTGAGCAAAAGCGCTTCCAAGGAGATTCGATCATTCAGCTTATTTATTCTCGTAATGTGAAACTCTTTGGTGGAATTCTTATATACCTATATTTTCATGGGAATTAAAAAAAAATCCGTAAAGGATACGCACGAGTATGCGGTAGAACAGGTACTTCGGTGAGATTACCTATTTTACCGCAAAATTACTCACCATACAACGGAAGTTGTATGGTGAGTAATTTTTAGCTTTCGAAATAATTTTTACAGGATGCGTAAAAGTATTTTTTGAGCAAATGTGTTGAAAAAATAATGATTGAGGACGAGGTGGCAAAATGCTGTGTTGTCTTGGTCAATTTTAACGAATAAAATACAGGCTGTCTGAGACGAGGGGATCCCGTTTTCTTTTCTATTATGCTACTGATAGTGAACTATCGAAGATGATACTTTCGTTTTTCCAGGATCTATATCAGTATGTTGCATGTTGGGTTCCGACCTACTATTTATGACCATGGCAAGTCATATCAGCATGCTATTGCGTCTACTGCAGGATCAAATACGCCATCTGGGAACCACTCATAGTAGAGACTCATTGGACACAGGAAGCAATGACTGTTATAACGATATCGTCGAGGTTGTTAAAATACACCAGCGACTCATCAGGTGGATCATCAGTTTTTATATAAACTTTAATAGTAGACAATGAATTGGTTGGCATATCTAAAGGGTAAATAATATTGTGAGATGTTAACATTTTAGCTACATAAATGATCTGGAGGACGCCTTTTCAGTTGTAAACCTTATCAATGTCCTGCTTAGCTCAGTAAATATTTGCTGCGTTATGTTCACCATCGTTGTAAGTAACATGAAGTTTAGTAATCATAGAATAAGTTGAATTTATGAAATATATGGTGTGTTGTTTTTTTACAGTTTCTAGATTCATGGTTGGAAATGAGCAATAAGTTTTACCTCGGAGCAGCCTTAACTCAGATGTTCATAGTCTGCTGGTATGCAGACGATATTTACAGAGCGGTTAGTGTCAGGATTTGTTCATTTGGCTTCCCTGAACTACCACAAATATTTCAAAACCAAAATTAGCCTAAATCGGTCCGGCCGTTCTCGAGTTTTAACGAGACAAACGAACAGCAATTCGGTTTTATACCACATGTCCCAGAATTAACGCACAACCTCTTAAGGGGAAGGGGGGGTGGTATTCATCATTATGAACAACTTTTACTATGGGACCAAACCTGAAAGCGCGCAAAAAAAAATCTGCTGTTCCCTACATTTATTTTCACATAACTCGTCAAAATGTAGGGAACAGCAAATTTTTTTTCCGTCCACAGCTGGATATAGGCCTCCCCCAAAGGGGGCCTTTGGGGGAGGGATATGTCCAGCAGTGGACGTCTTTCGGCTGAAATGATGATGATGAGGTAGAGATGACGACTTATCTTTTATCTAACTTATTCTAAAAAAACCTTTAATGTGTATAAATTTTTGGGATTTCTAAATATATTTTTTTAATTAGTTCTTGTTCATTTGTAATAACATAATTATCACAGTCCAATTTAAATATCAACATAACAGGGGAAAGCAAACATTTCCAGTAAATAACAAAACTGCATTCAGTGTGATATGTAAATTAACTTACAAAAACACCCAACTTTTTCCTGCACTAAAAGTTAATTTGTTTGAGGATTTCAATGTAATAGCTTACATGCAAATTGCACCAGACGTAGAATATTTTTAGTGTGTTTTTCAATGAATCTCGCAGAGCATAGGTGTAGCCGACGCGGTGTACGAGAGCGGATGGTATAAAAGCAATACAAGAAGTCGACGCGCGATGCTCGTGGTACTCCAACGGTACGCTCTTTGACTTTATATTGCAAGTAGCCTTATTTGCTTATTAACTTTAATGACTCACGTACGATGCCTCGTTTATAGCACACTGTTTCTTGATAGTTTCGTCTTTTGTTTTACTTTTGAACCCACACGGTGTGAAGTACCCGTAATTAATAGTGGGCAAGCAAACGAGCAGTGGTGGCCCAGTGGTAATGGCGGCGACTATAATGTAATATAATATAATTTTTATTAATTTATATAAAAAAAACAGATTGTACATGTAACAGTTTTCACAAGGTGGGTAGTATTAAATCTCTGACAATCAAATCGGTGATGTGCTGTTCTCCTTGTTAGGCTATGAAATAGCCTGTATTAAATAGTAACAGTGCTGATCCCTGTAATTGTATTACTACAATTTTAATTTTTAAATACAGATATTAGTGCGCGAGCACATTTGCGTGTGTGTGTGTGTGTGTGGCGTATGTGTGTGTGTGCCTGTGTATGTGTGCCTGTGTATGTGTGCTATATGTAAGTGAAACGGTTTGTTTGTGCGTGAGCGTGCGGCTGTGTAAGCGTGCGTAAGTAAGGGCATTGGATTAGTGTGGGACTATGTTTTGGATGAGTGGTACATACAATATACAAACTTGTCTTACCTGAATTAAATTAAATATTTTTCTGTTTCGTCGTAGGTTTTATTTTGAAGGAATGTGCGGACAGTATTTTTACAGACAGGCGCTTTACATTGTGTAAATAATTTTATCACCACTGCTCTCAAAACGGTGAACGAAAACATCGTGAGGTAACCGGCATGTCCTAGAACCAAACATTCGAAGACATGTGACATCTACCAACCCGCACTGGGCCCACGTGGATTACGGCCCACTCACTCTCACGGAGAGGATGCCTGTGTCGGCACTGGGAACATTAAAGGCTATGATAAGCAATGATGTATGTCAACCCGCGAAAACTCAAATTCGGAGTGATGTATTCTGACAATGCATCCCGTATTTAACATTATGCAAGAGAGTTTCAAGTCACTTAAATCAAATAAGTATGGAATAAAATAATCTAAATCGAAAAAAATAATCTAAATCATAAATCAAATAGAAAATCACATAAACAACTTTTGTCAATATTCCATGAAGCTCAGTAACACGGCCGACATTCAAGTAGCATGTAGTATAACAAAGTAGTATATCTTTAGATGCCATTTTCTCAAAATAAAGTCCGTGTGGCTTGACATTGTATTGCTTATCAGCGTCCGATTATGCTTATGCATAAGCTAAGCAAACGAGTAGCATTTCTATTAGAAGGGACGCTGTACTAAATTTAGCATAGTTTACATGAGCTTGCCTAGAATTTGGCACTTAAACCAATACTAGGTTAGAATTTAATATTTTTTAATATTATTATTTTCTCTCCATCAGAGCACCCGCCATCTTATCTCTTCACCACCCTTGGTTGACTGGTAGAGAATGCCTAAGGCATTAAGTCCGCCTTTGTACCTTATTGTGTGCGAGAAGTTTAAATAAATAAATAAATACTCTGCATGTAAACATGCTGAATTAGTGCTTAGTATTAGTGAAACAGCCAGTACGAGTAAATACGAGCCGATCATATTTACTTTGCGACAAGCCTTACACTAGGTGAGGCAGTAGTGACAAGTTCTAAGGCTCGTGTAAACTAGATATACTACAGACCTAGAATACTTGAACTACACACATTTATTTAACGGGGTTTGAGGTTTTTGCGTGGTATTTGATAGGTAGAGCCCAAATATCCGCTTACAGGAAACACTGTGGTTTATTCGGCGTATAAAATGTGAATGTTAAAGTGAGTTTTGTTTGCAGGTCACAGAGGCCTTTGTACTTTACAGCCCTCAAATTCCGTGCTATCACAATGATGACATATAGTTCAGTGAGTATTTGCTTTGACAGTTTTTTTGTTGGAAAAACATTAAAGATTTAAATTTACAGTCTACTATATCATTTTTAGTATATGCGAAACTTGAATATAGTTTGTTAAGAATAAAGAACTGATTCGATTTCAAAAAAATTTACACCATTTTTTTTTTGTCCCAAACATATTTAAGTTGATGGAAAATGTTATCACCATTTAATTACTTACAATACAACCGCCGTACGATTAGGTACCTACTGCCAAATGATTATCAATGAGCGCAAGACGACCCTGGAGGCGCGAGGGCGCCGTTACGTACGGACAACCCGGTAACATAACGACCTTATAACTTTGTGATTTTTCATGATACAGTTATGAAATTTTGTACATAGATTCTTTACATAAAAATACTAGACACGTGCTTCGGGTTTCGCATATACTAAAAATAGTGTTGTATATTTGGCTGTATGATATTAAATAAAACATTGTTTTAAATAGAAGTGTCCCAGATACGCGATTCGAACTGCGTTCTACGTTTTGATTGCCTTATGGCGTGGTGTAAGTTAACCAAAGAGTAAAACTTGATGTCGAAAGAACGTCTTTCGTCACGTTTATATGTCTCTTGCTGTAGCTGCAAAATGTTTACATATTAATTATCACGCATTGTTTCCCCGAAGGGTTAGGCAGAGGTGTACCTGTAGTACACCCACATTTCACCAGTTATGTTTAAGTCCCATGTAATAGGGGGCGAGCCTATTGCCATCAACCGGGCACAATTCCAGACTCCGTGCAGCTACTGAGAAATTCCAGATAGAAAAACCCAACATCACTTTGCCCGACCCGGAAATCGAACCCAGGACCTGACACATGACAGGACATCATGCTCAGTAGTAGTGCTTGCGACCACTAGCCCAACGAGGCAGTCCGCAAATTTTTAAAACCTTGAAATATACCTGCTAAACCGCGATCACTGTCAGACTGCATGCAAATGAAAGAGAAGCGTGATGACACAACGCTTGTAATTTATTGCAAAATATGAAGCAAATAACTATTTACTCAAAAATGAGTTGAGTAATCCAAAATAAAAAACAACCAAGTTCTGGATACAAATAAGACGTTCTTGTTATTAATTAAATATCAACCGTACGTTGATATTTAATACAGATATTTTGGATTGAAACTCGAAAGTAAAGAGTTTACCGTTAATTTGTATCGAGATGTTTTTATCTAAACGTGTTTTGGTAACAACCAAGTTTTGAGAAATATGTCCAAGAATAACATATATTTTGTCCGCTACCACAAACTATATAGATTTGACATTTTTTTTGTTTAAGACAAGTATTTTTATCATTTGCCTCTTGTCAGCGCCTTAAATAGACAGGTACTGTTTTCACAGAAAACAAAGCTTTTGTTTATAGGCTACGTGTAACAAGTTAGAATGTCATACAACACATAAGGTTATAATAGAGAACAGCGGGTGTCTGTTTAAGACAAGTATTTTTATCATTTGCCTCTTGTCAGCGCCTTAAGAGTATTTCATAGATAATTAATTGTTTCAGATCCTCACAACTGCGTATTCATACTTCACACTGCTGTACACATCATACAGTCAGGATTAAGCTTATCGGCGATTGTCAATTAATTTTAGTTCGTAAATGTCACGGGTTTAGTATATATATTGAAATACATAAGTATGTTTATACTTATGTATATCAATATTTATACTATACCTACTTCTCAATAAGGTAGAATACGTAATTAGTTGTCATTTTACGAGAAATAGGTTACATTCATTTGATAAACAGACAAAAAGACATTTGACAAAAAGGCTTGGGATTGAGCTGCTCCAATAAATTTACAGTGAATCTTGATTTGATTTATATAAATTTTTTTTTCCCACTATTTACTTATATTTTTCTTTTTGTTTTTTATATATCATTATACATTAACAATGACATGAATATTTACTTCGTAAAGTATTAAATTATTTTAATTATTATGAATGTGAGGACTATGTGGGCCATTGTTTTTGTTTTATTTTTCTCTTAGTTTTAATGATGGTCTGGTAGTTTGAGTACTTTATGCGGCCTACCCAAAAGTCCTTTCTTTGGTATTGTTCGTCGAATCGTTGAGCTCCTTAAGTTTTGAGTTGAACTGCACGATAACTGACAAATGCGTGCATTGACTGGACAGGTCCACTCAAATCTGTGTGGTTCTTTCCTCAAAAGACCATTTCAGACGCCTATCTACATGGTCCTCAAATGATCTGATCAAGATTATATCCGTATTTTATATACACATTGACATTGATGAATTTTATATATACTATGACATGAATATTTACTTTGTTAAGTATTATATTGTTTTAATTAAGTATTGTAAATGTGAAGACTAAGTGGGTTATTGTTTATTTTTGTTTTTACTCAGTTAGTTTTCATCGTTGTCTGGCAGTTTGAGTAATTTATGCGGCCTACCCAAATGTCCTTTCATTGGTATTGTTCGTTGAATCATTGAGCTCCTCAAGTTCTTTCAAAAAGTTCTGACAAATGCGTGCACTGACTGGACAGGTCCCCTCAATCTGTGTCTCAAATCTCAAATCATTTCAGGCACCAATCTACATGGTCTTCACATGATCTGACCAAGATTATGTATGTATGTACTTTAAAAGAGACTGTGACCTCTGAGTTTGTTTCGGCCTTTCTTCTCAGAGTAGTCAGTTACGAAACGCCGACCTCATCTAGTTTATTTTTGTTTTTTTTAAATATGTTTGACGTGTAAAAGTGTTTGTACAAACCTACTTACAGAAAATAAATCATTTATCATTAAAAATATTTAGTTATGAAAAATGTACTTTATTATTAGATTACGTGGTCATAAATGTGGGTTATTTCTAGATTAAGTTACATACATTGCCTTTCATTATTTAGGAAACCCAAAAGTAGGTAGTACTTTTGGATTGCCTAAATAATGAAAGGCTAACTTTTGGCAGCCCTAGGTCATACATTTCAATTCTATTTGTACGCCGAGGTATCGTCGTAGCTCTTTTCTACGCAGCCAGTTTTTATTAAGTGTATTAAAATACATTTTAATAAAAGTTCAGTAGGTACGGTACGCTTTGAAGAAAGTATGGTTCAAGAGCACGAAAAATGTTTTAATTTTAAAGATCATAAATTATGGACTGAATATTTCACTGTAATGGGAATCCATAAAGTGCCGCCAGAAATTACAAGAACTATAATAAACCTTAATCTTATCCAACGTTTTTATGAAATTTTATCTTTTAAGCCCCGTGTTTTATTGAATATAAAATGTTATCTAATACAAAATAAAATATGTATCATAAATTCGTATCTACCTTTATTTACAATTGACGGTACTTGAGTAGATAATGTTATAACGACTGACACAAACTGCCGCCCTCAAAATTGTAAGGTAGTCAGGAAAGATACAAAACAGAAAAAAAAGAAATAATAATAAAAAAAAAAAATATGTCTAGATAGACAGTCAAAGCTGTGAACTCGTCGAAAATAAAAGCGTCCAACTGTTGGCCGGAAAAATTCACGCACACTACAATAAAACAATGACAGCACAATGACGTAGCGCGAGGGTAAGACGTAGCTGTCACGCACACCAGCTTATCGAAGTTGCCCTGTTTTAGTTCTTTTGTAGCGCGACACTCTCTAGACATAAATAATCTAAGGTAGTTAGATAGATTTTCTGATGGAAGCAGGGTTCCATGACCAGCAACTGTATTTTCATAGTCCATTTCTTCAAATACAACTACAACATCGTAATATACGATAATCATAATGTAAAGCGGCAACCCTAAACTATCAACTATACGGACATGATACGGACAAATAGTTAGAACGATGCGGTATCAATGTCGTCTCAAAGCACAGTACGCCTATTAAATGAGCATCGAAAATTTGTGAGCTGGAATAGCTTGGTGGCGAGGACACGGGGCGACGCGGCGCGGCGCGGCAATCACTCGCCATTAATGTCAGGGCCTCCAAAGTTAACGTCCAGCCATAAATCAGCGCGTCCTTGCCCATTGCCATCCACCCCATACGACAGAATAATTTCCTACTCTCGCAAAATAAATACGAACGACACAACATCGTGTCCCAAAATTCCCATCCAAAGATAAATGTGTTATCACGCTGACGAATGGCGAATTTAATTAAATTTTATAACGTAAATCTCTTGTGCGAACATTAAAAAGTAATTCCAATAACACAGTAACTCGGCCCACGCGCCGACTAGTGTGACTATAGCCGACATTAAATCTGAAATGAATCTGAAAAATGTTAATTTCATATATTTTGATGAGTAAGTATGAATTTAATAACCTCATTCTTAACAATGCTTTATTATTAAATTTTATTTAGTCTAAATAGCTTTAGATTTTAGCTACCTATTTTTGACAGAATGCATAGGTACTGCTAATTTAATTTACTTAGAAGCGATGTGAATAAAAACCCAGCAGGTTTTAAAGTACATTAAATTTAATATAAAATTGAATCTAATATTTTGACGCATTCCGCTTTGATGCTCTTCTAGTAAATTAAATTACTCTTGTTTAGGATATATTTCTTTTCTGATTTTTATAAGGTTTCATTTAAATACTGACAAAAGAAGCAAACCAAATGAATTAACGCAATGTTATTCAGATATAATAAGAATTAGTTACAAGTAAATATACATAACAGGCGCGAAGAAATAACTCTCTGATGCTTATTTTCAGTGTTCTTGATATTTTCTACTTTAGGAAAAAAATGTAATGACATAGTATGTTCTAATATTTTCGACGAAGTTTGTGGAATAGCTGAGGTAAAAGATCGCACTCAAATTAAGTTGGTATATAAAAATTATTGCCATATGAAGAAAGCGGAGTGTGAAGAGGAATCTTTTGTAGGTTCGTTAAATACATTAACAATTCATATTTTATAAGATAAACGAGTTAGTATTCAATTGGATTCGGAGACAAAAAAGACTTGTTGGTAGATATTATATTGAGATTTCCATATTCCTAAATTGGAATCGACATTCGGGCATTTCTTTAGCTTGATGGTAACTTTTCAATTATGCTTACCTGCATATAGCAATTCTCTAAATCATAAAAATTGTCATGCAATTGTGAAAAATGCGTATTTTGTCTATATTTAATAAATATTGAAAATTTTAGAAATTAATCAGGTAGAAAACGAGTTGTGCAACTTGACGCGAAGGAGGATCATGCCCGATGGATATCAAGATGAGGGTCGTCGTGTGAATGACTTCAGCATAGTGGGGGCACACCAGGCTTGCAACCACACCTGCCCCACTTTCTGCACCGACGTTTACGAACCCGCGTGTGCGCAGATCTGGATGAAAAACATGCATTCCTACACCCTCAGAGCTATGATAAACCATTGTCATATTGACTTGTTCTCCTGTGCTGCTGGACTTAGTTAGTATTACAAGTTTATATTTAAGTTATAAAATATGATGTGCTTGGCATCTTTTTCAGTGTATTACCGCATTATCAATTTATTTTTGTTACAGATGTGACCGTAAAGGCACTTGGTATCTGCTTCAAAAATCCAATGAATCTCCTGTTCATGCAGAATATAGCAGCCATGAAATCCCTCAAATTATTAGATATGGGTCCTACACAAGAGAACAGACGCAGAGGAAATGTGGCTCTACGTGATGAGGCTAGCGAGATTTCTTTCAAAAATCCCTTAAAAGAAGTCGTAAGAAGAATTGTCGAAAAATATCGTAACATATCAGAACAGGACGCATCATGATAATTAATATAAAGGAGATTTTGGTATAGGGTCTTCTAATTATTTTTCTAACTAATTTTGTGGACTACAAGTTTTTGATATATATACCTGCAAATTATTTTATTGTCTGACTTTGTAATGTTTATTGCCTACTCTCTGATACCGTGACTCTGCATAAGTTTAAAATCTGAAACGCAACCCAACAGCATTCTGTACATTTCAAAACGCCCTGATTTTCTTCATTCATTAAGATTACGTCAATATCATCATCATCATTTGTGAATAACACAATACCAAATATTAGTAAGTATGTTACTTACTCGATCCTACTGGCTGATTTTCACTAGTCGATAACTCGGTCGATATAAAGCATGCGGGGACTCTAATGTTTAATGAAGGTCATAAGTCGATAACGCGGTCTGTATACCGTCTGCGGGGAATCCCCGTAGCAGGCGTAGGGACCAATAAAATTCATCGGTCGGTAGAAAGCGTGCGGAGACTCACACCCATTGAAAATTACGAATGAAAATGAGCCTCAGTACTCAATATCTTTATTGTTTTACCATAATGTGCACTTAGGTGGTAACTATATAATTTAGATCATTATGGACCCTGCAGGGCACAGCAAAAGGGTACGAGAGAGGAAGCCCTGTTTTAGGAGATCAAAGCAACTGCCAAACGTGCAGTGCAGGTTCTCCGTATACCGCAATCGTTTCCTATCAACTAATGAAAACGGTTCCCCAAATATGGGTCTTGTGGCATGCTTTAACGACATCTCTAGCACCCACATGCGGGCTCTATCGACTAATGAAAACGGTTCCCTGCTTGCGAGCCCTATGGCATGGGCTACATAAATCTCCGCACCCCGCATACGAGCCCTATCGACTAATGAAAATGAGCCTTATCATTTACAAGGCATGGAGCCAACTGCTCAATCGCAGAAGGTCTAAACCTACGTTTAATACATATAAATCGCAGCGATAGTTTCTGCATTGATATTCGCAATGACCGGGCGTTAAATCATGGAGCGAGGCTTAAATCCTCGGCCTCGTGATTAATGCTCCCGTCCGTTCCGATTTACAGCGCGCGGTTTTCAGGGCCAAATTAGCCAACGGGCTCATAAATCCTCGAAAGGTACTCGTGATGTTTGCCTAGTTGCCCGTTGAGTGTTTTGCCGCAATAGTGCAATGTGCGCTGCGCTATAGAAATAGAGGCCCTTTATTTGAACTGTCACACTATATGGTTAAGAACTTTAGAGAATTAAAATACTTTACTTCTACTAAATAAAAATACTTTACTTCTTGACCCAAATAGTGGAATGGGCATAAAAGGAAGTTATATTGCATTTGCAAATTAAAGTTGAGAATTCAGATAAACCTCCTTTTCCATTCTGAAAAGGCTTTCAATTTATTTCATTTTACCGAATTCTGAAAATATTTTATGCAAAATTCTGACAATATGAATAAAGGCAATTTGTTATGTTATAAAACTAAACAGTTTAATAAAAAGTACTTGTGTACATAATAAAGAGTATTCTATTCTATTCTTGCCTGTAACGAATATAATGATAATTATATTATATAATATTTTTTATAATTAAAGTCTTACGATACTCGTTAATTTAAAAGGCCAATTCCAAGTTTTAATTAAATTTTCGTACTAGAATACTCGTAACATAAAAAAAAATAACAGATACTGTGCCGCGGCAGCTTCGGCATTGAAAAGATTAAAATGTTGGATGTTACCCGGCGAAAGAAAACCATTCGAACTTTTCCCCTTTAATTTTATGTTTATGTTTGAAAAGTTCTACCTATACATACGCGTTATTTTTTTTTTAATGTATTGCATATATAAGTATGTATGTCAACGAGCATTGTTACCTTAAGTAGATGTATGTATAGGTACTGTGGTACCTACTTGTGACTTTATTGCTGGAGTCTCAATTCACTGTTGCTCAGCCATAAGGTAGTTATCGCTGATTGCTACATAGCTACATACCTGGTCTGCAATAGGTAGGTACTACTAAGAACTTTTAACTTCTTCTGTCTATTATTGTTGGTTTGAATTAAAGTCTTGCAAGAGATTTTCATTTAAACGTGCCTTTTTATCGCTATTGGATTTTCAACGTCTCCTAAGTAAACACGCTCCACACTGCCTGTTCGGCAAAAAAAGCAATCAATCGGCAATACCTTTAAAAAATTCTAATTGTGCTACTTGGTATTCAAGGATCACTTTAATGGAAATGTTTTGTACACCTTTTCACAAATTCTTCGTAAAATTCATTCGAATACCAAACCCTTCATACTTTAAAAGGGGAAAAGGTAAGCACGGTTGCAGAAACGTGAAAATATTTCGGAAAATTTATAATAAAGTTGCCAAAGTAACAGCAGAATAGCTTCCAAGGTTTAATCTATACATCTATACATAACTAATAATAAAATCGTAGCAGAGTCAAAACTGTAAAACATTAACTATTTTAGAAAAAGTAATTGCTTCGAGGTCTGGGAACGATTTTTATGCCAAAAATATAGTTTTTAGAATTTGTGTCTGTCTGTCTGAATGTATGTTCCAGCATCACGCAAATACTACCGCATAGATTTTGTTCAAAGGACAATGACCAAGTCACTATGGGAAGTGGTGCATTTGGGTTTATACCGCGGCTACCGTTGAAACCTTAGAAAACCCCAAAATATATCACTTTTAATGATTTGATAAACGAATTTTCTACAAATGCAGTCCGAGATGATATATTTGAATATGAATTTTTATGTAAAAAATTGGCTCTAAGCCTGCTCTTTGATGATGATAAAAAAGTTTATTTTATTTTTATTATCTGTATATCTCAGTTCAGACTGATGTTAGGTTATTTTACCGCATATTAACTTTTGTTCGTCATATTATTCTGCATCTAATTAATAATGTTTGAAAAATGGCCGCCATTTTTTTTAAATTGAACCTTTTTTGGTCAGCTATAAATTATTAGAAGCTAAAAAATTATTACGCTATTTGCTATGGGGGTGAGCAATATTACACTATGTTCGTATTCTTTTATAGTTTACTGCAAATTGTAAAATAACGTGCAAAAGGGTTAGAATATTGCAGGTAAAGTTGTCAAAAAATAATAGGCCCGTTTTGACATTTAACTTGAATCGATTTATCGTGAGTATCGAGTACCGAGTCGTATGGTTATCATCACGCTATACCTTTATAGAGCTAAGTAGTACCATACGTACCTACGTATTTAAGAACGGCTATTTAAGTCAACTTTCAATAAAACAAATAGCTTAGTGGTCCGACGACTGCTTTGCAAACCTGTGTAATTACGATTCCCAACTGTTGATATTTTTGTGATTCTTTTTAGGGTTGCGTACCCAAAGTGTGCCAATGGGACTTTATTACTAAGGCTACGCTGTCCGTTCGTCCGTCCGTCTGTCTGTCACAGGGTTATATCTTTTGAACCGTAATAGGTAGACGGAAAACTGCAATAGCAAACTTTCTACTGAAGGCTGCGGGTGTCGACCTCAGGACAAGCTGCTTCTCACAAGGGAAACTGTACGTCGCTTGCTTCCGCGTCACCAGTCCTGACTCTCTGCATATTTTGGCTGCTGAGACCAGAACTACAAACGTAGTATACAGGAAAGTTTTCTAAAAATGTGGCCGGTATTTAAGTATATTGTGCTGTCTTACGACTTCCACGCGAACGAAGTCGCGGGTAGAAGCTAGAAAAAGATATTTCTACTATGAACCATACGTAAACTTAAAGTAATTCTGCTATTAATGTATTATTGCTATGTTAGTTTTCAATTGGAATACGAGACTACTACTCCAGAATTTCGTAGTCTCGATTGTTAAGAGCATAAACTACCTCAAATGGGTTAGCATGATAATCCGTTATGTCGAAAATATTGCAGCATTAATTTTGAAATAAATATATGGTAAAGTTGAGGATTAATAAGTTTGACGAAAACACGATTCCATAAAAAAAAACATACAAAAAAAATCCAAAGTTACCTCCAAACCGAACAATAAACCGCTGGTATTAAAAAAATCCTTCAAATTAGATAATTAAACTTTGCATATTAACTGAACTAACTATAAAGCAGGTCTAATGTATTTTTTTTTTGAATACTCATATTTTTACCGTAAAAAGAAATGAACTAAAATATCGGTGCCTTGGAGTCTTCTCTGCGTCTGCCACCCTGTCTCGCTACTTGTGCGAGCGAGATAAAGAGTAAGGTGGCGCTGAGGTAGTAAGAGATAGAAAAGAGATAAGATCCCTTAAGACTGAGATATATGCCAGGGACCTTGAGTGGTTAGCTTGCGTGTTCTATACTGAGCTCACGCAACGCGTCGTACGTTCAGCCAGTAATAGGACTCGCCCAGCTAGGAGCGCTGTCCCCAATTTGACGTATTATTAATTTATTATACACAAAACAAAAGGTATTTTAATACAACGCATACTCGTATACTAAATTATCAATAATTAAATTATCTTTAAATTGGTGAAGGTTTCAGAAAAATACGCTTGGTAGATTTTGCGCCATTCTCAGTTTTTTATGCGCGTTAGACATAACTTTACACATTAATTTCACTATGTAATATCAACATAAACTACTCGTAAAATATTCACATATTAAGTTATTGAGAAATGGAAGAAATGGTGTTCTAATTTAATATATATATTTTTCAAATCATTAAAACTACTCGTTTAGACGTGATCTTCAGTATAAAATCATTAAAAGTCGGTTATCGTCGCCTCAAGCGAATAAACATGCGAGTGAATCGTTCGAAACAGCCCGCATTAAACAAGTGGTACAGGTAGAAATGTAAGTGGCAAAACTTTTGTACAACTATCTTTAAAGCTATCTAACGAACCCTTGAAACTATGTGATGAAGAATCACTGGCATGTGCGACATTACCCTGTCACTCACTCCGCGAATGTGCGCAGTGTAGTTCGCCCTAAACTACGTAAAACAAATGGTGTTTTGTAAGGGCTGATTTTACCAAAGTCAGATACCTTTTATCTGTGGAATAAAAGATAGGAGAAGTATGACAGACTTCTTGGTGGGAAAGTGAAGCGCCATAATTAGCAGTTTTTTTTATTAACTGACTTCCAAAAAGGAGGAGGTTATATGTTCGACTGTATGTTTTTTATTTTTATTTTATGTTTGTTCACCTATATCTCCGTCAATTAACACCGATTTTGAAAATTATTTTTTTGTTTGTAAGGGTATGCTCCCAAGGTGGTCCCATTGTCACCAAATCAGCAACCTCATTTATCATTTATCAATTTGGGTATTTTTTATAGTAACTCGTGAATTTGCTCCCGAAAATCACCATTTGGTGAAGTGGAACTGATGATGGTGACCACAGATGGCCACCGGAACAGCATAATAATAAGTATTTAACGGGTTGCGATTCGATGAGGTACTTTAATATGGTTGCTAAGCAATGTATGCTCGTCTCAATGCAAATGGTGAGTGGCAGTTCTCCTGGTTCATACCAGGAGAACTCCTCAACAATTAACGTCCCAGCATCGGGAAAAGCAATATTTTGTAAAAGGTGATGAGCAGTTGACTTAAGGCTATTGTAACTTAGATAAATTAAAAACTGACCCACAAAAAAGTGAAAAATAAAAAACTTTTTGTAAAAAAAAATAACCGACTTCCAAAAAAACACAACAAAGAGAAAAATAACTTTAACTTCGGAAGCCGGTGGCAAATAACTAAAATACAGGTCCAAGGACACCGACTTCCGAAATTAAAGTTATTTTTCACTTTGTAGTGTTTTTTTGGAA
This sequence comes from Tiliacea aurago, assembly GCA_948098905.1. NCBI lineage: Eukaryota > Metazoa > Arthropoda > Insecta > Lepidoptera > Noctuidae > Tiliacea > Tiliacea aurago. The sequence continues at coordinate 12,862,708 of OX402578.1, read as the reverse complement.
GTCGGTTATTTTTTTTTACAAAAAGTATTTTTTTCTAAAATTTACGTTTAGCCGAATATTAATGTGTAATAATGGTGGGCTAACCATTAAGTGTTTGTAAACATGCATGAGTGTAGGCAAATGAAACAAAACAGTACAACACCACTTCAAGTTCTCTCAAGAAGTCCGCGTGAGGTCTCAGTAAAGTGCCACATCTTTACTGAATCTCAAGTGGAACGAGCGGGCGGGGGTATCATCTATCATACATTGATATAATTCATTTCATCCTTTTTTAAACAAACTTTGTAACTAAATATAGACTTGGATAAAAGGTCCCAGCAACCAGGCCATTAGAAAAAGATAAAAAATGAAGTATGACAAAACTGTCAAAAATTCAAAATTAATTCGCGGGGTTAAACCCCTAAATAGGATACTACGAATAATGCAAATTCAAGTGCGAATAACCCTTCTATTTAACTTTCAGAACCTTATCAATTTAACTGTTTATAAATATCGATACCTTTTGTTTCAACGTACTTTTGTGGAATTCGAATCGATAAGGTATCCGATGTGGCGATACCGGTAATGATTAAAATGTTAGGCAAGTTACAGCCCAGTCAGTGGCCCAAATATAATTCAACATTTTGGGATTGACCCTTAGTAGTTAGCTTAGAACCTATAAAAGAGTAATACCTAGGACAAAGAGATGCCCAATTTCAGTCTAATTTGATCGAGTTTATTTATATAGAGTTTAATCAAATTTTATGAGACTAATGAACATTATTATTTTTTAATCTATTAAATAATGTAACGGCAACACATATTTTAATAGTTTAGTGTGGCAACACACTTCTCATATTAAGCTGACCAAAGCAAAGTCTCCATCTTGTACGATGAAAAATAAAATAAGCAATAATTGTATTCCAACCTTTTATTTCGTTTCGATCCACTGCTCAAAATAACCTGAATATAATTTACCTGATCGGTGGCTTTTATCGAGTATCGTAGTGAGTAGATAAGAAGTTCAAACCGCAAGGCTTCTTACATGCGGCAGACGCCTGGGGCGTCGGGAGTCGCAGCCCGATTTCCGGCCACCACTGTAGGCGCGGGCTTGCGGATGGTGAGCGATGGGTAGCTCGCCGTCCGATAAGAACCAGGCCCGGATCGACGGTGCGTTGTGTTCCACGCGCGCCTCAAAGAGATAATGTCAGCACCAGCTGACGGGCTCCGGTAGGGCCAATGCCTGCCAGGGTTGCGAGTTTGTCCGAAAGGGATATCGTGGCCCTGGCACACAGGCATTTGAAGGAACACGGGTGGGTTTTGGTCCGTCTCACCCGTTTCAGTCTGACACGCCACACACGAAATGTGGGTGTACCCATTGCAGTACACCCAAATTTCGCCAGTTATGTTTAAGTCACATGTACTAGGGGGTGAGCCTATTGCCATCAACCGGGCACAAATCCAGACTCCTGGCTACTGAGAAATTCCTAATGGAAAATCCCAATAACGCTTTGCCCGACCTGGGTATCGAACCCAGGACATCATGGTCAGCAGCAGCGGTTACAACCACTAGACTTATGTCTAGTTTATAGGTATTCAGAACACTTGTAACATAATATGATTGTGAATAATCTGCCACTGATTTTGGTATATAAGTCACCATATCCAATAGTCCGCTTCATGTTCATCTAATGCCTATCATGAATGTAAACGTAAAATTGAAAGGAAAATGATTTTGCCAAACTGTGCTGATTCAGCCAGAAAAACGAGTTCGACCGAAAACTACCTAGGTATATCGTGTCCTAAATTCCGGATTTCCGATAAAACTGCTCACATTTTCCATATATTTATTACATCCAGTGGGTTTTAGATTTCTTCCGCAATAAAATCAATCTGCCCAGCCTTTTCCGAACTATGTTGCGGTCGGCTTCTAGTCTAATCGGATACAGCTGAATCAAATCAAATCAAAAAATTAAATATTTTATTGGAACAAAAACATATAACAATTTTCGTGTACGTTAATACTGCGTTAGTTTAGAAAGTGTGTCGCAGCTATTAGCGCCCACCCCAGGAGCGAAAGACAATACTGAGTTGCATAACAACAAATTTGGTAGAAACTAGACATAAACAATTAATAATAATACAACTAGAACTAGACATTTATTAGTAATAGTTGTAACAGTATAAGGGTGTGTACGTGAGTGAGGGTGTGTGAAGGAGGGTGTGGAGGTGCGTGAGTCAGGGTGTGTGGGATGTGGGAAGGGTGCGTGTGTATGTATGCGGAGAATGTGATATTAATATATTTTATGTTTGTATGAGTCTCTCTGTTTCCTCATAAGTCAGGGTTTGAAGCCATTTTTCAATTTTCAGTTTATATTCTCGTAACGAGAGCAGATAGATATTTATTTTGAATAGCGGTATTTTACATGGAGCGACTGCCTATCTGTCCTCCACAACTCAGTAACTGAGTAATACGATACACCTGACCCCGACTGCTTGTCAGACTTTCGGGCTTCTGACGACCCTTAACGACTGTCAAAGATCCACGAATGAGAGCCGGGACCAAAGGCTTAAAGTGCTTTCCGAGGCACGGAGAAGTGTATGTAAAGGTGGTCACCCATCCATGGACCAACCTCGGCAAGCGTAGCTTAACCAGATGGATCGACCCGTGCGGCTGCCATATTATTATCAGTGTACTAGCTGCTGCCCGGGGCTGCGCCCGCGTGGCTTTTTCTAAAATAAAAGTAGGTAAAGTTACTCCTTATGACATCAGCTATCCTGCCAGTGAAAATTGCGTCGAAATCGGTCTAGCCGTTTCGGAGATTAGCCGGAACAAACAGACAGACAGTAAAAAAAAAATGTTGTAAGTACCGTAAATACTTTCATATGCATTTAGTAAAAATATGGCATATTCACATTACCAACATACACTTCAATTTTATTTCGTTCTATAGATTAGATAGGTCAGTATATTACGTATAACTCAAAAAACAAGAGCGATGGTATAGGTATTTCGGGAACAGACAAGTAATTATTACGGAGCAAACAAGTCTGAAGTACCCTATTTACAAGATAAACCAACACGTTATCAAACATCGTCGTGCATTATCCCCTTTTCCGCTTCTACTTGTTCTTACTAATCGGTTAATCAACTGGAATAGCTCTCGTTACCTCGGATTCTTAGAAGAGATCGTGGTTGTAACAAACTAACAAGGTGGATTTGTGCTGTCGATTTGTAAGAAAAAGTTAGATCTATCCAAGAATATTCAGTAATAAACGTGTGTGCAAGTCTGGAACATCAATTTTCAGAACAATGCTTTCTCTGAATGTGGAAGTTTGGCACATAAAAGCGTCCTAATACAATTTAGTGGTGGGTGGGAACAATAATTCTCGGCCCGACAATAACTTGGGGACCTACGCTGCGTTCACCTATTTGGATGGAAGACATCGATTCGGATCTTTTGAGAATATAATTTAAGTTCTAAAATCTATGATACGATTAATTATATTCTACACCCATGCTATAAATCCACTATAAAAGTTTCTGAAACAGCTTATTGCCAACATTAAAACAAGCAGTGTCATAGTAACCATTTTAACATCCAAACGAGTTAAAATGTTGTACTAAATTCCATTACACAACTCCTTTTCTTCTCAATTCGTTAACTATATGAATAAAACAAAAATGTCATGCACGCGCGTTTCAATACCACAGCGACTCGCCGTAATTAACAAAAAAACCTAAATAAACAACTATTCCGAACGTGCAAAGGATGTATTAAAATACAAAAATTGGTTTTTCAAGTAACCATTACTGTAGGCCAATTTTGAAATAACATCATAGATTTTTTTTTTGTGGCAGCGATTTTTATGGTAGGTAACTAAATAAGGAGGAGAAATTCCTGAAGCAGGAAAGCTATAACAGATAATGTAGGTAATACGTTTTAGTTATAAACGCATTATGATAAAGATGGCTTGATGCAGTGCTTTGGCACAATCCCCTGGGCGAAGAAGCACGCTTACAATTCTACATTAGGGATCATTAGCGTAACATTATGTTATGTACATGACATTATGTAGGCTATTAGGTTACATGTCTTGTTGTTACGCATGCCAGACATATCTAAATAATACGTCTGTGGATAACCATATATAGGATCTGACTAACTACCAATATAATAATGATGTAACTTGTATTGAGATTTATGCTTATCAATATTTATTCATTACAAAAATGATATAACTTTAACGGTAGGTTTTCGTATTCACAACCTCAGTGAATACGAACTCATACAGTTGAATGAGGAAATGGAAAATATATTCCATACATTTTTATTTATCAAAAGGAAACCTTACAAGAGGCAGTACCATCGTTATCAAGTTTTTACGCAAATATGAACTTTTGGAGGCAATTTGAGAAGTACCATATAATGTAACTTTATTATGTTATGACGTGTATAAGTAACATTTGCCCTCTTTTCTGGTGACAGAAATTTAATTTGGTCGGAGACACCTGGTTGATATCACGGCGCGCAAACATCGCATATTAATCAAAGTCGGTTTGATATATCTCTTCAGTTTCCCTTCCAGTGTAAAAAAATGTGTTGAAAATTTAAATGAGTGGTTTTGGAAAGATACTGTTATTTGTTCATAGAGCACTAATATTGTCGTGAAGGAAAGTATCGAGTTGAAGTCAATTTAATCATCGTAAAAACCCGATGTCTGCGATGTCGTAAAAAGCGGTAGGTAGCGCAACCTGTCATGTTGGGCATGAATCATAGGTGTAACGTGAAACATGGAGTGTCAAGCTTTCACATCAATGATTGATACTCGTTAGGTCGATATGTTGCATAGCCGGCACAACATTTTTGTTTGACATTAGCATTATTATGACATGTAACTTGATTTTATTTGACATTATTATTGAAATTGATTGTATTTTAAATTTGTATTGTTATGCATGTATGTACCTATTAATATTGACTTTATTACAAATGTGACATTTTACATAATTCTACCACCATGAGGTATCTTGAAAATTAAATTTGTGTTAAAAAGTAAAAATTTCGACTATGTTAATTAAATATATTTGTACGCCTCACGCGTACGGGCAAAACATAGAGGATCTACCAATCTGTAACATCTCGCACACTGTTGTAATTTGACCTATGTTTACAAATAAAGTATTCTGATTCAGATTCATGAAGTTACAGATTTGGTAAATTAGATCAAAATATATTTGTATCTTTTACAATGAAAAACTATTTTGAATCATTTAGTTCATAATAGGGTATTTTACAGTATTTTTTTTATTAAGATTTTTCTAAACTAACAAAAAAAAAAGCCACGGAAAAAAAAATGTTTCAATGTCTCACGAAATTCCGAAGTTGTATGCGTTTTAAAGTATATTGTAGACAGAGACAGCTCTGCTGCGATCTGACGTCATGACAAAGGAACACCATAGTAACTTCGCGCCATTCAGTACAATGAACGTTTTGCGTGACAAGGATAGTAGAATAATTTAAAAAGCGTGTAACTTGTCCATTTTCCACCGATTTGACGATTTTTTTTCACAAGTCGTCTTTTTATTAACACCTTAATAAGTAGATATTCGTTCGTGTATATTTTTGATAGCAGTCAAATACCAAATATTGAAATACTTAATCCTTCTTAGCAATCGGTGAAAAACGAGGTGCTAAACAGAATTTAATTAAAATTGTTTGTAAAACCAAAATGGCTACCGGCTAACGCCGTTATTCGGTAATTTCGTAGTCAACAGACTACGAATTTCATTACTGCAGGCATCACCAATTATTTTCATTGGGGGTCCGTTTTTAATAATAATATGATTGTCACGGTCCGTTTGGAACACGATTAAATGATTGATTCCTTTTTTGGCACATTCCTTTTTGGACATATTCCGTTTTCGGCATATTCTTGTTTCGGCACATTCCGTTTTCGGCATAAATCATTATATACAACAAAGCATCATTATTCTGAAATTTTAAAATGTCTAGGGCTATTTTGTAATATACTTACCCACAACAGATACCTAATACAAAGTAGACGGCAGTGAAATAGTAAGGTAATTTTTGTAATGAGGATCTTATCAATTGACGAGCATATAAGGCTTTGCCAACTTTTATAAAAGACGGGTCCATAAGTATAAGCATAATTATGAATTTAGATACCTAGTTGGTTATCATCATTAGTTGCCCAATTATTTTAAGTAATCAGTGTAGGTACTGTTTAATTGTTGTCTTTTATTTTGATTGATTAAAATATAATATTTTACTAATAAATATTATTTTATTTTATTACGCAAGCAAAGTCACAAGTATTTCATAGTATAATTTATTTACTAAAATGTGCCGTAACAAGAATATACCGAAAACGGAATATTTCCAAAAAGGAATGTGCTGAAAAAAGAAACAATTGATTAAATGGCAACCAAGATTAAAAAATATCAATTAAGAAATAAAACATAAGGAAACCTGGATATTTTTTTTATAAGTAATATAAAAATATCATGTCATTAACAAAAGTAACAAAGTAAGTAATTAATATTAATGTGAAAAGCGTTTTTACTTTGAACTGTCTGAAGTCTAGAGTAAAGTTGGCGCAACATAAAACTCAAAATTATTATTTTTAAAATTTTTAGATTAAGTTTTAGTTATAAATATGTTTAAGGTCCGCACAAAATTGGTCGGCGGTCCGGACGCGGACCACCGCCGTTTGGTGACTCCTGCATTACTGTAATAAGAATAAAATACCCTATCAAAACAGATTTAGCAAGAACACTAGGTGCCTGGTATTTGATGTGCAACCTAGGTACATTAACCCTGCAAATTGTGCCCATAGTTCAGTTTTAGTTTCAAAGGATAGTCGGCTGCAGTAATATACATAGTTGAGTGGCCACCTGGCGGGCATGCCATGCCGGACTTGCAATATTGTTAATATTCCTCGCTAATATTGTTACAGTTTGCAGTCAGGCAGCACGGAACGACCTCCTCAGTTGAGTTGTTGGTTTGTTACTAACTAAAGCATGACTGTGTGTAGACTGTAGTGAATAAATACAACGTGCTCCATAATGACAATCTACTAACAACATTGCTCTCGTATGTTTTTATTGCATGTAGTCTGTTTGTTTGGTTTTTTGTGTAGGTTGTTCATAGGTTGCCAAACAAAAAGCTGGTTACCTCGTAGAAAAAAAAACTAGCGTGCCTTACAGTAGTCACATATGATGTGTAACATCTGTAACATCATGGTAATAAGCTACTGAGCAGCGACAGAAATTAACCTCAAAATGTAAAATGTAAAAAATTCGAAATTCATTACTAGTGGTCATTCACTGGTCGAAATTCGACTCCCTCTACATACACTTTAAACAGTGTCCCCCTTATTACAAAACAAGGTTTATCTTTAGACCCAGGTTTAAAACATGGAGCCATTATTGAATTTCGAACTTTATTCCGACTATCGCAAAGTTCCTAAACACAAAACTGACAACTTAGTACAGAACTAAGTTTTCAGTTTTGTATAAAGAACGGTATTTCAATTTTCAATCACTGTTACGTTCTTATTACAAAAACTGGCTCCATGGTTTAAGCCATGTCAAAATATAAATCTTGTTTTGTAATAAGGCGGTGTGAGTCTTCATAATGTGCACATAATTATAGAAATGAGGGAAACTAAGCTTAATTTTATCGACGGAAAAAAAAGGGGTCTCTACCTCTACAGTAAAGAACGTAGCCGAGTACAAGGCCTTTCTTTAACAGATGATAGGAAACGTGACAGACTAAAGTTGTCATAACATAAGAGGATCTAAAATAATAGGAGGAATCGCAGGCGAAGTCGCGGGCAATAGCTAGTAGGCTATATAACATCACGCTACAATCCTTAGGAGCCAAACAAAACGAAAAAGAGTCAAGCGAAATTGAAATAAAAGCGCGGCGGGCGATGCGACGCGATGCGGTGAGTCGGGGCCGCTCGACTGAACCGAGCATAACCGAGAAGATTCGAACTGTACATCTCTCTCTCTTCTTTAACAACGCCTTACCATCCCGCGAGGCTTTAGCTATGCGCTTTATTATATTAGTAACTATAGATATTGCGGTGTCTTACGACTTCCACGCGAACGAAGGCGCGGGCAGATGCTAGTATTTAATAGGGTTGTTGGACGCATTTCAAAACGAGCCCCTATTTAACCCCCTTAACTTCTCACAAATGTTAAATTATGAAAGTTTTCCGTTAATACTGAGCTACTAATAGCGTTAGCTAAAGTTACGCGACAAAATAGCTCTAATCCTTGTTCATCAGGATTAACGTAGTGCGCTAAAAGCACAACACTAACACCGGCAAAGTTGAACATACTTCAGACAGTTGCTATGGAACCACTTCTTACCGACGAGGCACTTAGCACTTCTTCTTCACAGTTTTTTCAAGATTTTCACGTCGATTAATGTTAGTTGATGTTCTAGTTCGGGCCACTTTTTAATTATCTACACCGAGCGATCCCGGGAAGTTCTGCAACATTGCTCGTAATATAAATTTACATTTTAACCGGCAGTTACTGTGCAGTCGGGTGGAGCGGCCGCTTGAGATATAACCTTATAGTGCCCGACATGCATTTAAACTGCCTTATGAACACTTTTAAATTATTATCATATCCACATATTGAATACGTGAATATTTTTCCGTGCAGGTAGCTTCTATTCGGAGAACAATTTACTGTAGTACCTACTTCACGATTAAGTGTAGGATATCTCGGCTTCAAAGAGGAAAGTTTCGCTTCCGGGCTTGAAGGTAACTACTTCAATTTAAATTGCATCTCTTTGATATAAGTAAAACAACTTTATCTAACTTAATTTGAGATAGTTTCGAGCTTCGGGGACTTATTTCAATAGATATTGCTCCACAGACAACTTTTGTGCTTCGGGGCATTTAACAGCTTCAATGCTGAAATGAAGCTACGGCGACACTAAAGGTGTCTGCATACTTCCGTTTACACTTTTTATACACCTCTTTTCTTGGTGTCACCTTCAGAGTCTTAAAAAATCGCCGAGGGGAAATAGTCGGAAACACTTTAAAACTTTTTTAATCTGTGACGAAACTTCGTTCGCGTTGTCAGTGAACAGCGAGGCTTCAGATTTTTCTGAATTGCTTTTAGGATGTTCAATTTTTAACTTTGCGGATTGAAAAGGAAGTTTTGTAGTTGGAGAACGGGTCATCTCGTTATCTGCTTTAAGTATCTCACTGCAACTTCGTCCAGAAACTGTGGTAGAACTTTTGAGTATGTTTAACCCTATCTAAATTATTCATAGGGATGTATTTACTCGTACCTCTATCATTTACTACTTATACTTTTATGAATAAACTAAGTTAGGTGGGTATGCCTTTTGTTAAAAGTCTATTAAAGTTAGGGCTGTGCAAACTTAGTCTGAGGGCCCTAAAGGGTTTTTATAAACTTTGCCTGAAGCTAATTTCTCAGTTGTCTTACATGTCCTTTGAGTACTTACCTAGAAACTGCATTTATCTTGTTATGGAAGGACTGGCAATAGTTCTGACCCGTTAGAGGGCTAATTAAAACGTCCCCGGGGTGAAGTGTGTCGTGGCTAGCCACATGTCACTGTGACTGCAGCTTCCGCTCCGATAATACTGACCTCGGAAATTCACCAGCTCTCCAACAGGCACGTTACATTTTGTGAGGATTAGGCGGCTGTCGGAGACGAGTGCATGTGGCCAGTGATAAGCGGTAACAATAAATTAAGCAGTCTTGTATGACGAAACCAACTGATGGTTCGCTCAATTTTGTGTATTTGAGACTTATTATTTCTGATTGTTTATACAGGGTTATTTTTAAAACGTCAATAACCTCTTAAGGGGTCATTGTACTCATCTTTATGAACAAATTTTACTATGGGACCAAACCTGAAATCGCGAAAAAAAAATCTGCTGATTCCTAATTTTAACGAATTATTCGAACATAAATGTAGGGAACAGCTGGTTTTTTTTTCGCGATTTCAGTTTTGGTCCCATAGTAAAAAATGTTCATAATGATGAGTACAGTGACCCCTTGAGAGGTTATTGACGTTTTGAAAATAACCCTGTATTATCTACCTTTTACTCTTAATTGTTTATTAATATATTTTGAGTTCCACTGCCATTGTCTCGCGTAAAGTGAATTATGAGCAGATATTATGAGAAACAAACACGACATAATCGCATTTCCTCGAAAGCTGTTAAAATTAATCACACGTTACGCGAATGCGCGTTATTAGCAATTGAATAGGTGCTACGTAGCTTAAAAGTGAGTTAATGTTATCCTATATCTGTAGCGGTTTTACAGCGCACGCTATAAAACGAGATGTTACGATATGTGCTCAAGGAATTATGAGCCCAAATTAAATTTTTAATATCCTCGTAGTAATAACATCCTAAAATTGTTACGATCGTCGTGTCATAGTACCTACATTTTTACAGTACTGGAGAGCATTAATCACGAGGGCCGAGCGAGATCCACAGACGGTAAATAATTTACTGCTGATATCGAGCCTTCGCTCCATAAATCCTCGTCATGAAATATCAACCGGATTGACAGTCACTCAATTATAATCGGAGGTGGCGCCCCTCATCTGATATTCTGTATTAATCACCGGCTAAGATCGTTGTGGGCGTGAGGCTGGTTACAGCTTAGGATTACTGCAAACTAACCAGGGATCGTTGGGCTTAATAGGAGCACAACAAAGTCGTCCGTGAAGCATTTTGGTGTGTTGATAATGCCTTGCACAAAGGATCTGTAGTAACAACAGGCTTAGGACCTCGTGCTCGTGCTGTAGCTTGCGATAAACATGGCTCTAGAAACTGTAAACATGAGGCCTGCAGGGAACTCATTTCTGCGCGTCGTAATAACGGATCAAGTATGGTCGGCAATCTTAAGGCGACGATAACCGACTTTTAATGATTTTATACTGAAGATCACGTCTAAGCAAGTAGTGTTAATGATATGAAAAAAATATATGTTAAATGAGAGCATTTTCTCAATAACTTAATAATGTGAATATTTTAGATTATGTTTATATTACACAGTGAAATTAATTTGTAAAGTTATGTCTAACGTGGATAAAAAACTGAGAATGGCACAAAATCTACAACGCGTATTTTTCTGAAACCTTCACCAATTTAAACTTAATTTAATTATTGATCTTTTAATATACGCGTTTTATTAAAATACCATTTGTTTTGTTTATAATAAATTAATGATGCGTCAAATTGGGGACAGCGCTCCTTGATGGGCGAGTCCTATTACTGGCTGACTGTACGACGCGTTGCGTGAGCTCAATACAGAACATGCAAGCTAACCACTCAAGGTCACTGGCATATATCTGCGTCTTAACATGAAGCAGGTAGCTTTAGGCTATATTTACTTACATGTTTTATTAATACACGTTATATTTATTTTTACATCAAGAATTTCCCTGTAAAATTACATGATAATACGTTATTACTTAGACTGCGTATTATAAGAAAAATCCATTTGGCAACAAATCTCATTTATTTGCACTGCTAAAGCTTCGTTTTTAATATAGGTAGTAACATATTTCATACGTTACCGGAAAAAAGTGCAAGTAACAGTACTATCGTCCGTCGAATCTAACAGGAAATTGTGCTATATATTTGAGCGGTACCGAATTACATATATCGGGGGGATCCAGAATTGTATGCACGTAGGAAAATCATAAATAGGAGGACCCTTTCTTCCTTGAATCATTTATCGTCCGATGCGATAACTGTGTATGTGTATCAGTATTATATTCTTGGAACAGATCAGTTATATTTCAACCCTGTGAGATTCCGTTTCTCTTCGCTCCGTCATGGCACTTTATTAAGAGCAATCTCGGTTGCTATCTCGTCGGTTATTTTGTTACGTAGAAATTATACAGCCACTTCAGTTTGTTGATGAAATGCGACAAGATTGTTTTATGATGCGGTAGAAGTACCTGATGTTACCTTTCCACAATGGCCGATGTGCGACCCTCTTCAATGTCCATCGGTGTATTAGTATGTCAAAAGATCCATCGAAGTAGAGGTCCATTAATGGATGGCATCATGAGGCAGAAGTACACTGATCATATAGCACATTGTATATTTTTATTAGGGTTCTGTAGTCAACAAGGAACCCTTATAGTTTCGTCATGTCCGTCTGAGTGTCTGTCCCCGGCTTAGCTCAGAGTTTCTTTATACTAGAAAGCTGTAATTTGGAATGGGTTTACATATTAATCACGCCGACAAAGTGGTTAAATAAAATCTTGAAAAAAAAATGGTATGGTACCTCCCTTGTACGTAAAGTGGGGATGATATTTTGTTTTTTCGTCTTTCCCATAGTGTACCGCATAGTTGGATAGGCCGTTCAAAAATATATAATTGCAGGGTTGCCAAAACCATTTTTCGATTCAGGGATCCGTTTGCGTAATATTAAGCTTTAAAGTGCTAATTTTGGTTCGAGTCAAGTGTCACCCCTGCCAGCTAAATGGTTGTTTCTGTACAAGTCAAAAAATTCAGAGCAGTAGTATATATAACGAAACTAATAGGACAACAATAATTGCTAAGTAGCCTTTACAAGTTACTGAGTAATAGCCGACCAACTTACATTTGCAGTTGGAGAATTGACAGTAACGTTTATCGGTAATCGGGAGAACATATTTTTCAATTACGATGTTAAGTTTGTTTTTGGAATAAATTCATCCCAACTACGGAACCCTTCAGTGTGCGTCACGCACTTGGCCTTTCTTTTTAACTAAAGCTTCTACCGCCATCCAATTATTGGTTCAATATAAATGAGTTAAATTGAAAGTACATAGGTATGTGTTGGGAACCCCTTCGCTATAAGTTTCACTTTTATACCCACTTAGCAACGAGCTTCAAGTCGAGTCCAACTTTAATGTTCTTCAATTCTTAGTTGAAGTTATAAGGAAAGTTAAACAGTTGATGCGTTCCCTTGCTCTCGAATTCATAAATATTAAAGTTTTATTACCTAGTGCTGTGGACTTCTCTATCACATCATGTTAATATTACCTAAACAAAGACGGTATCTATGTATTTAGCCCGTAATGTTGTCACTGCTGGGCAAAGATCCAGACAGAAATACTCCTCCAAGTAAGCATCTAGCTGCAAGACAAAGATGGGTGCTGGACGAAGTTCTGCTGTCATTAAATAGAGCTAGACATATTCCTAGTAAAAAAAACCGGTCAAGAGCGAGTCGGACTCGCGCGCCGAGGGTCCGTACGTATATATGATGTTGATGATTTCTGAAAAACTGTGCTATTTAGATACATCGTGTTATTTTTCCTGTAATCTATACATAAACTTCTATCGTATAGATTAATTTCAGATTTTTATCTATGCAAACATCGCAGATAAAGGGTCGGGGGGACGGTATTTTTTTTTACATTTTTCATCAAAAGTCAGAAACGATGCTGCCTAAAAAAAATTTTTTGAGAATGTGCAAACAGCGTTCTTTCATATGATACCCCACATTATTCCTACTTAAAATTTTTAAGACCACCTTTCAGTCCCTTTTGCAAATAAGATTTAAAAAAAAAACTTGTTTGCAATATATTTGGGCAAACGTCATCTAAAACTATTCTAAATTTCAAATTGATAGCATTAGTAGTTCTTGAGATATCCAGGTCAGACAGACAGACAGCCAGACTTAGTCTCACCATAAGGGTTCCGTTTTAACATTTTGGTACGGAACCCTAATAAAATCCGATGAGGTTCAACGTATTCTATTTTAAAGCTAGGAAGGGCGTTGTTCTTTTTATGTAATGCTTCATCAGCCTGTATGAAAATATTTTAATGAAAACACAAATGACACAGCAGGACAAAAATAGCACAAAGCTTAATATAGCTCCCTCGTAAATTCTATACATATACACGCGTACCCTCATGTATCTATTTATATCGGTATTATGTTGCGGGAGGCTAAATTTATGTTAGAATTAACTGCCTCCCGGCAACTGGTTTGTAGGTCAGGCTCGTTCAAGCTTCAATTTTGCATCCCTTTTAGATATTAAGGTGTGAGGGTGTAACTTAGCGAAGTGGACCACCTGAGCTGAACGGTGTATCTTAGCCGAGTAAATAATAGCCTGGATTAAATAGTAATAGAACTGCCCCGGAGTCTGCCCTTTGTCGGTAGAATATTAATTCTCTGGACAATGGGGTAATGGAAAATTATGCATTGACTTGTGTGTTGAGGTATGCCTTTCTTCCGTTCAGATTCATTGTGCTCCTACCTTTGTTATGTGAATATGGAAGCTGAATGTAAATAGGAGCGTTAAATATGCAGTATCCGGTTTTATCCCATGGAACATGGTTTCATACATATATGATTTATTGTGCATTGAGTAGTTGTAATGTCAGCTAAAAATAACTATAAACAGACACACAGATTAGGTACTCATTTACATCTCTCCAGTGATCAGGCAAAGTTGTATCTTTTTAGGGTTCCGTACCAAAATGGTAAAAAGGAACCCTTATGGTGAATAAGTCTGTCTGTCTGTCTGTCTGTCACACCTGGATATCTCAAGAACAACTAATGCTATCAACTTGAAATTTAGAATAGTCTTAGATGACGTTTGCCCAACTATTTTGCAAATAAGAAAGAAATTAAAAAAATATATCTTTTTTGCAAAAGGGACTGAAAGGGGGCCTTAAAAATTTGAAGTGGGACTACTAGGGCATGTGGGGTATCATATGATAGAACGCTGTTTGCACATTCTCAAACATTTTTTTTTAGGCAGCATAGTTTCCGACTTTTGATGAATAATTCAAAAAAATGACCATCCCCCTTATCTCTAATTCTTTAAAATCTGAAATTATTCTATGTGATAGAAGTTTATGTAAAGAATACAGGAAAAATAAAATGATGTCTCTAAATAGCACAGTTTTTCAGAAATCATCAACAACAAAATTATATACGTACGGAACCCTCGGTGCGCGAGTCCGACTCGCTCTTGACTGGTTTTTTATTAAATGTCTGTTAACAAACCAAACTGCCAGAACGAAATACTGACCAATCCGTGACCAACAAGTAAGCACAACACGCGTGCCACGTGACATGAAGTCCGGCCATTGTTAATGGAAAAGCAAACCTTTAAAAGGCTCTAAATATTTTGAATTTCAACCGGAACATAACAAGACTGGCCAAAACAACAGACAATTTTGGAATTCTAGCTGTTTTTCATTCAATACGTTACAAGTTCGAATATATTATATTCAGTGGGATTTATAGGCGAAACGCGTGGTATATGCAAACGAGAAACAAAGACTAGCGTATCACAAAACAAAAAGCACATATCTGTGGCATAACTTGTTGGGTGAATCGTTTTAGTGATGCGTGTTGTTGCGGGATACTACGGGATTTTCCTGCTATATAAATGCGACAAAATGGAGAAAAATCAAAGTGCTATCGTCAATCTATTGATACTGATATAAATGTTGATGATTCTTTTTAATTAATTGTTAAAATATATATTTTAAAATGCTTAGACTTATGGTACCTACATACAAAAATAAACTAGGAAATACGTGTTTTATCTAATTGTGAAAGAGACGAATGAAATTCCAACCACAAACAAAAACACAGCCGCTCCATAATAACATCAGCAGCAATATGAGTCTACGCGTAGGCAAGCGTAGCTGCCCTATATAATTAGCTACGAGTGCTACGACAGCGTAGCCGGCGTGCTACGCCGTAGAAGCAACAATTAAAATTGGGGAATAAAATCTATTACATTTATACATAATAATATTATAATTTAAAGTCCCTTTTCATGTCTGCCAGTGTGACCGCGTTGTTCTTCTAAACTGTGCAACGGATTCTGACGCGGTTTTCACCATAATTTAGAGAATTTATTCCAGAAGGTGTAAAAAAATTAAGAAAAAGTATTTATTGGGACTCGGCCAGGAGATCACAAATTAAACTAAAACACACTCATTAGAAACATAAAAAACCAAAACCAAAATAAAAAATACATAGTAAAATGAAAATAAAAACAGAAAGTCCTGTACGAGGCCAAAAGGCTCCTACTCGTATCTCAGCATGCCATGTGTAAAATATGTATTATTATTATTATTTATTCGAAGTTTCGTCAAGTCGTAAAAACCGAGCGATGCAGGGGCGGGTCGCTAGTGTATTATATTTTGACGTCAAGGATAGTTAGCTGCGTTCTCCTGTCTGCTTCGGGAGTTTATTTATCTACCAAGTACCTATAGGAGATTTCCTTTTTGTTTGCTAATCGAAGCAGAATCAAAGGTATATGCTTGGGAGCTATCAATATTTGCTACTATTAAATCTGCCTACAATTTTGAAACTATAAGAGTATCGTGCCTAAATCCCCGTGTCCGGGGTTGTATGCTATTCGCGGCAGCACTAGGTGTATCGGGCGCGGGGCGTGCGGCCCGCGCTATCGGTGGCGTTTTCGCGCTCCGCTGGATATAGTGAAAAGCGTCCGTTGCAATCTCTGCCCACGCTTGAACACTTCGCTCTCACTGCGTATATATTGTCCCTCGCTATCACTTAGATATATTGTTTTATAAATGTTATGTGCCGGAGTACCGCGCTCCACTTCCCCCGCGAGGAAAAACTTCGACCCATTTTAAACGCAGCAATAATTTATTTTGGAATTTATATGGAAGTGAAAGGAAATCGAATAATGGAAAGACTACCGTTTGTTTTTTCTGCCCCATAAATGTCCACTGGAGGAAAGGAATTACGAGATGCGTAAGCAAGGAGGTTGAGTTTCTTTTTTTTAACCGTTCTTAGTTCTTAAAGATCTGACCAAATATAGGTAGAACATAATTTGGAATAAAATGTTAAAGGAAAAGTCGCATGATATATTTTTCATAATAATGTCATGTTCTGTTCGATGCTGTTCATCATTAGCGGATATGGATCAGATCAGCCGTAAACTTTTAACGAGCGGTCCCGGCGGCGTACATACTCGTGTAAGCATATCGTATACGCATGTCATAGTTATTCATAACTCTCAATGAACTTATGTTACTTTGGAAGTTATCGTGTATTACGTTAGTCTCCCATTATGGATAGCTAGGAAGCTACATGTAGCAAACATTTTTTTTAATAAATCATGCGCGGAGTCATACTTCGAGACTGTTTGAATTTGGAATCGAATGTCAGTGTCATTTCATTTTTGTTTTTGGAACTGTTTCCGATATTACTGAATTGAATGAGGGTTTTCTGGCAGCACTGAGACGTCAGCCGGTCTATTCTGCAAAAAGTGACACAAAAAGTTTAAGTGAAGTGAGTTGTCATTCCACACGATGCTAGGGATTGACACTATTGACAGCTCACTTCACGCTCACTTCACCAAATTTTTCACGTTGAGATTTTTACAGAATAGATCGGCTGATCAGGACCTGTCAAAAGTGTTAACGCGCCTTTAGTTTCTTTAGTCGTGACTTGGTAGTGACTGGATGATGAACGAATGAATGAAACGATTGGCGAACTTATATGATTCCGTATATTATTTCGTATATTATTACGTTCGTCATTCGTTTCATTCATTTTATATTCAATGTCGAAATTGAAGTCCTCTTGTCAAAGTTGCGCCATCTGGTGGCGTGAAATTTCATGAAAACCAATGATATTATACTGGAAAACGTCCTAATTGGGACGTATTGCCTTTAGGACTGCGACACGCATGGCTACGAGTAATACGCTTAGTTAGCTTAGCAGCAAAAAAAAATCGAAAAATGCCATCGTATGTAATTATAAAGTGTACCAATTATGATACTTGGTGGTCAGAATCATGCTTGTATACATTCACGCGCAATTGACAACAGTAGGTGTCTCTTTTTTTCTTGTTGTTTTTATCAAGCCATCTCTTTTCTATAATTTTTACTTGTAGTGAAATGTAAAATGAATGAAAGTGGGTATGTGTGCTGCCGCTGCTGCACGGAACACTTTTTTCGGTTGTTTTGTGAGTTTATAACATATCTGTTTAATATAATATCATTGATGAAAACCCTCAAAGTACCACAAGTACCCCAAAGTACTTATATTGACTAATATTGGCGAATTACCATACTGCAGACATTAACTGCGGCAGTAATTTCTTAATTTATTTAGTTTCCCAACAATAGGTGTACCTAGGTATCTACGACCACAACGGTTGATTAGTTCTCCGGCTAATAATAGGAAACGCTTCATTAGCCAAGTGTTTGCTAATTCAACAGAGAGATATCCGTTAATTCTAATTGAATCAGACCAGAAACTTGTTTAACTAATACATACATAAATATGGATAATTATCGCCTCATTAATTTACAGATGTGCTGCATCGGATGTCAAATTGATTGATATAAATAATCCATAGGACAAGAACGCAAGTCTACTTAAGACGCTGACAACAGGTAAACCGCTGTCACTGTCAGACTGCATACAAAAGAAAGAAAACCGCGATGACACAATGCTTGTAATTTATTGCAAAATATGAAGCAATTATTTATTTACTAAAAAAATTAATGAGAAATCGAAAATAAAAAACCACCAAGTACCAACCGTACGTTAATATTTAATACAGATATTTTGGATTGAAACTCAAACTAAAGGGTTAGTTTACCGTTAAAGTATCGAGATTTTTTTTCTAAACGTGTTTTGGTAACAACCAAGTTCTGAGAAATATGTTCAAGGATAACACATATTATTTTCGCTACCACAACTATATAGATTTGGCAATTTTTTTGTTTAAGATAAGCCTACTTTTAGCATTTGCCTCTTGTCAGCGCCTTAATCTTTGATTGAATAATATTACCATCGTAACAACATCACGCCTGTAATTCCCGAAGGTTTATGCAGAGGTGTATCTGTAGTACACCCACATTTCGCTAGTTATGTATCAGACCCTTGTAATATAGCCGCTACTGAGAAACTGATGAAAAACCCGACCGGGAAATTAATTCCAGGACCAATGCACCGTAGGTACAGCCAGTGATCTGCATAATCTGACCCCTTCTCCCCTCTTCTTCTTTGTAAGAGGGGTCAGGGAATGCAGAGCACTGACCGTACTAGACCAACGAGGCACTCAGTATATTATATTATTTCGAAAAAATAAATAATAAGTCTTATCACTGAAGAAGTTATACCTATAGGTTTACCGTTTGAAATAAGATTAGACATTTAAATAAACCTTTTTTACAGTCCGTTCAACCGATTTTGACTTTTATTGCGATGGTGGCATGACAAATGGCAGCTGTCATAAACAGTTGGTATTGTAACTACGTTTGGCATCCTTATGCCTAAGGAATAGAACTCAAAATTGGTTGAACGGACTGTAAACAAGTTTATTTAAATGTCTAATCCTATTTCAATTGGAGTTATAGTAAAACATAGCATAGCCATACTAAAAACATTCTAGATGTAATCTTATGGAAAACAACTTCGCTTAATCTCATATTTCAATAATCGTCAGGAAAGCTAAAAGAGAGCTTATAATAATCCTTACAGTCAGACATTTATCGATTGTTTGTAAAGAAATATCGGTGCAATTAAGTGTAACAGACTAATTGTGGGTCTGGCGGTTAGGTCGCCCTGCCCTAGCGCCGGATCAATCTTTCTAAATTGGATTCGGGCACTCGCGACCGTATCTCAACTTATTTCGATAGAACAGAATGTATTCCAAGCTGATGCGAGAGATAGGGAGAAAATATGAAGGCGTTCCCGAACAGATCAAATATCTAGCGAATATGAACGACCATGTTCTATATGAACCTAGTTATGTATATCTGTTCCATATGTATGTAGTTGTGAGTCTTTCTCATTCGGAGTTGACTTTGATGTGTGAAGTACTGGCCGTGAGCTAGTTAATTAATGTTCAACCAGTTGTTTCTCATTATGAGATTGTGGCCGCCTCTATTTTTTTGTGTTGATTTTTAGTTCTCTTTTTTCATGAGGGTTATATGAAGTCATCTGTCTGTCTCTGATGTAATAACATATTTTCACTGAAAAACGATCAGTATGTAAGTACATAATTATTGGAGTTTTCCGTTTGCGCTTCGTAAAATATCCTGTTGAGGAAGATAAAAAACATTTTAATAGCATTATGTAAATGTATGCTAAAAAAGTTTACGAAGGATTGAGTTATCATCTCTGTTTATTGTTCATTTGATTAAAAAAGAGACACGAAGAAACAGCCCCAGACATTTTAGGTACATACTCGTTTATACTACCTATAAACAGCCGTTTATTAAGACTCAGATATATGCCAGTGACCTTGAGTCTGAGTGACCTTGAGTTGTGGTTAGCTTGCGTGTTCTGTACTGAGCTCACGCAACGCGTCGTACGTTCAGCCAGTAATAGGACTCGCCCATCAAGGAGCGCTGTCCCCAATTTGACGGATTATTAATTTATTATACACAAAACAAAAGGTATTTTAATAAAACGCGTATACTAAAAGATCAATAATTAAATTATCTTTAAATTGGTGAAAGTTTCAGAAAAATACGCTTGGTAGATTTTGCGCCATTCTCAGTTTTTATCCGCGTTAGACAACAAATTAATTCCACTATGTAATATAAACATAATCTAAAATATTCACATATTAAGTTATTGAGAAAATGCTCTAATTTTTTTTTTTTTAATCTTTAACACTACTCGTTTAGACGTGATCTTCAGTATAAAACCATTAAAAGTCGGTTATCGTCGTCTTAATAACTAATGCATAAGTACAGCAAGGTATGAATTCTATCGTAAATTATTACTAGCATTATTAAACTAGTGCCGTTTGGAAGACACCCTATAGCAAACAGTCCATGATCGGAACTGTGATTGATTCCGCACACACAAATATTTGTCTGCAGCGGTCAATAAGCATTGTAACCGAACAGACTGGTCACTATGTAAGCAAGCATACAATTTAATCTAAACCATACCATTTATACTCGTAGTTTCCATTACAATTGAAATCTGGTTTGTTTTCATAGCTTTAAGTAGGTATGGCTTTTAGCCTTACACATGAATCGCAGAGGATGTGTGTTTTGTTGTATAAGTACTACTCACTCAGATGTTTCTCTACCATTATAAAACTTGCGCCTTAAACGCCTTGCGTGTCCAATATAATAATGCATTCAGGGTACTAATGGGTGGGCACGCCACAATTGTGGCGATAAGTAACCTCTTTGAGGAGTGGCTAGAGAGGCGCCACGGCGTCCTCACCTTCCGCCTGACGCAGGTCCTCACCGGGCATGGTTGTTTCGGGAGGTTCCTGTGCAGGATAAAGCGGGAGGAAACGCCCGGGTGTCACCACTCTGTGGATCGCCCGGAGGACACGATGGAGGTCTGCCCAGCTTGGGCGGAGCACCGCCGTGTCCTCATGGAGGCGATCGGCTCAGGCCATGGTTCGGAGCGAGAGTGCATGAAAGGCCGTCACCTCCTTCTGCAAATTAGTAATGCTTGCGAAGGAGGAGGCGGAACGCGCGAGGGAGAGGCAAGGTTCGCGCCCTCGCGCCCCTAGTCGCCGCAGGAGACGCCCCGGGCGTTGGGAGTCGCAAGCCGATTTCCGGCCACCGTAGGCGCGGGCCTGCGGACGGTGAGCGATGGGTAGCTCACCATTCGATAAGGACCAGGCCCGGGTCGACGGCGCGTCGTATTCCACGCGCGCCTCAAAGAGTTGTCAGCACCAACTACGGGGTCCGATAGGGCCAATGCCTGCCAGGGTTGCGAGTTTGTCCGAAAGGTATATCGTGGCCCTGGCACACAGGCAAATGAAGGAATACGGGTGAGTTTTGGTCAATAAAAGTCTGACACGCCCTCCCGCTCCGCCCAGAGAGGGAGAAGTTATTTGATAATTTCCCACACACAAAAAAAAAAAAGGGTACTGATGGGGCTGCCCCGATTCTGCAGCGCATCAGGTCGCATGTAGACTGTTTCTATTCTACTATGCGAAAACGGTGTACATCCCTGGTGCGCAGGGTTCGGGCTAGCTCCAACGGCATCCTGAGATTCGCGCAGAGGTTCGATGGCCAGTACCTGAACCATTGCTGTATGGTTCACATTCTGAGCAATCAAGGTCGGTAATATGTTTTATGTGATATTTTTAATTGTGTGTTTTTATTTATTTTTCTTTCAATGTGTGTTTTTATTATATTTTTAATTTGATAAAACATGTTGTGCATATATTAGGATCCTTGTTGGTCGAAATAAATGAATTTTATTTTTTTATTATTATTATTAAAAGGAGAGTTTATTCAGATAATGTTTTTCCTAATTCATTAGTCGTAAAGTCCGATATAGTACCGGACCTATATAGGGCACATATCTTTATTCAATATTTGACGATCATATCACTCTCTCCGGTTCCGTCAAGAGGTTTGGTGAAGCGAGCAATAATGCCCGTTTCTAGTTAATGCCTCGATGAATTGGGTAACATTACGCATTTTGAATTTGTGGGAACATATTCAAAGGAAATAGGTACTACCAATATATGCGAACATTGACTGAAGGTGTCTATTAATATTCTTTGTGAACAACTTATATCACAGCTAAGTATATAAAATATTTATTGTTATTAAAACCATTTTTTTTCAAAAAAAAATAACACATAAAACGGTTCACAAAAAAAAAATTCAGAGTAAAAATGGAACATTCCAGAAATAAGGGTAACGTTGGTGTCTGTACTAATGAAAATTTCATTGAATCGCAAACACCAGCGCCTTTCAAACTAGGTTACATTATGAACAAAAGTTTTCGAACGTGCTACATGGTGAATTTGTAAAAAATATCACACTAATATTATATAGGCGCAAATTTGTGAGTGTGTGTGTTTGTTACTTTTTCACGCTCAAACGGCTAGACCAATTTTGATAAAACTTTGTATGGAGGTAGCTGATATACTGGATTAACATATAAGCTACTTTTTATCCGAATATTCCTACGGGATTGAGACATACGCGGGTGGAACCGCCGGCCGCAGCTAGTATAAAATAAACGCTAGACTTAATTTAAAAATAATCAAAAACAAATTCTCTATACTACACTAAATTGAAACTATTCTAGTATTATTTTTCTAAATAAGATAATCTTATTAAAGCCCGTCTGGGCATCTTAGTTTCAATTAATATTCTTCTTTTGATCGAGAGGCCTTTACGACGGCGGCGTCTAGATTGGTTTTGAGTTCATAATTACTAAGAAGAGCCGAACACGGGGATAAATTGATAATATCTTCGGATAGACGACAGGTTTTCGAGTTGTTTGCGCGATCGCGTCTAGCTCAAAACAAACGCTAACAATCTTAGTTAAACTATGTTTTGTTAGTTCATTTATTACTTATTTATATGTCTAAGATCTGAGTTATAAGGGGACGATAACCGACTTTTAATGATTTTATACTGAAGATCACGTCTAAACGATTAGTGATAATATAAAAAAAAATATGATAAATTAGAGCATTTTCTCAATAAATTGATATGTGAATATTTTAGATTATGTTTATATTACATAGTGAAATTAATCTGTAAAGTTATGTCTAACGCGGATAAAAACTGAGAATGGCGCAAAATCTACCAAGCTTATTTTTTTGAAAACTTCATCAATTTAAAGGTAATTTAATTATTGATCTTTTAGTATACGCATTTTATTAAAATACCTTTTGTTTTGTGTATAATAAATTAATAATGCGTCAAATTGGGGACAGCGCTCCTTGATGTGCGAGTCCTATTACTGGCTGAACGTACGACGCGTTGCGTGAGCTCAATACAGAACACGTAAGCTAACCACTCAAGGTCACTGGCATATATCTGCGTCTTAATTAATTAAAACTAAACTTTGGCCGCGTCTCTTTTGGTAGAGAATGAAAATTGATATCTTTATTAGTTTATTTACCGATAGGTACTAAATTGATTCAATCAGTTTGTTCCGCCGGCGGCGGTGCGGCGCGGCTGTCACACAAAAGCTCGACGTGATAGGTAATTGTTTATCAGTCGCTAACAGTTCAATCGGAAACAATTACGTGGGGATTGGTAGCTGTGTCACGCTAACGCACACCCTGTCACCTGTCAACTGACGAAAATCTCTAAAGAAATGGCGCAGCTGACGGTTTATAGCGAGTCACACCGATTAGGTTAAAAAGAACCGAGAAAATCTGTGTTTGAAAAATGATCTGTGTGTTGCTTACGTAGTATTTTAGAGATCAATCTGCATGACGCTCATATTTTGCATATTTATTTACTACACATGAAGCCATTTTGCAGGATTAGCTAGCAGATCACAGCACTTATTATTAAGAAATTCGTGTTCTGACTGCTGCAGGCTTAGCACATAGTCAAGCTAGTGCAAAGTGAAGTTCTACTAACATAGTCTTAAGTATGCTAACACGAGTTTTGTTTTGTTTACAACAAAAATATGTATGTTTAAAAGTTTTCAAAAAATAATAGGCCTGGTTTACCCGGTTACTTCACTAGTTACGTAACTAGTGAAGTAACCATACGACTCGGTACTCGATACTCACGATAAATCGATTCAAGTATATGTTAAGGTATTTATCCATGGGCCTGTGTTGCCTGAAAATAAATGGATTTATTTATTTAGCATGACGCTTTCTATTTCTACTCTACTGTACTCGATAGAAATCGCTTCTGTACCAAACATGTTCTACTGTCCAGCCTTTCCCAAAGTGGGCGATAACGCCCCTTTGTGAGCGCTGCAGGCCTAAAGGGGGGCCGGTAAGAGACCCAAAAAAAAATGGGGGCATTGTGTAGAGGCTTGGGACGCGATTTGAAATTTCACCTAGTCACTCTTAGACACCGACTGAGCTCTCGATTCTCGACTACAACTTGTGAACATCAACTAATATTAATTAAGAGATTGCTAAAACTAACTCGTTTCGATATTTCTCTCCGCGTAGTTCATATATCTGTCCTGTTTTATTGAATAAAAAAAATAAAAATCATGTCAATCGGTCGCTTCGTTTCGAAACGGGGAAAGTAGACACAAACAACAAATAAAAAGGCAACTGACACACTTTCGCATTTTAATAGTTATTAGTATTCCTAGATAGGTATAGGTAACTCTTGCGGGTTAAAGTAAAAATCTCGTTTAGAATGAAAGTTTAATTTATTAAATTCAATTGCAAGTTATAGTGGTTTTTAAGTAGGTGCAAAAATGGGGGCGCTAAAAAATTAATTATTCTCAAAGTGGGCAGTAGACAAAATTAGTTTGAGAACCCCCTACACGGAGACGTCATTTTTGTCTACTCTTCAGTCGAACGCTTCTCGTGCTAAGCCTGCTGTAGGAGAGTCATCAAAGTAATGATCATCTTATGATTTGTTTGTAATGTTCGACCAAGTGTTTTACTTCGCCGCCTGTCTTGGTTAAAATAAAAGGCAAGGCTCATAAAAGCTCTTTCAATCATAATTAGGAAAAGAAAAAACTTTTAAGTAAGTAATTACTTAAAAGTTTTTCGTCTTAACCGTTTTTTTTCGTCGTAAAACCTAGAGTTTTTATGTAACGTGGCCGCGAGCAAGAAGTCACTTCTAAATCCTTTCTGATATAACGGTCGTGGGCGAAGAGATGAGAAATTTGATGTATGAAGTGTGTAGTATGATAAATGCGAGGCGAATCCAACCTAAAGCTCCCGGGACGGTACTCTCCTAAATTCAGGTAGGTGTGCAAGTACTGAGCTCATCGCACAAATGGTTTTGTTATTAAGTCCGTCCCTCCGTCCGTGAAAACGCATTTTATCCCTTTTTGCCCCACTTATGGTTGAATTTGTGATCCTTTCTCGGTGTGCGGCCGCTTTATAAAACGAATGTGCTCGGCTAGCATGTTTCAAAGCCACGTCTTTGCCGAGGTCTGCGAACTGTCAGATACACAGGATACTTGTTAGTTAATGATAGTGCACTTGCAATGTTGTTTACATTGGTACTGTTGCACTAACGGTGATATGTTCTAAAGAAATAACGTTGAGTGTTAATTGTTATTTTTCTTCAAGATTAAAAACATGTTTTTTGCTTCTATAACATTCGGAGATTAGCCGGAACCAACAGACAGACAGACAAAAACAAAAATGTTTTAAGTACCGTATATACTTTCGTATGCATTTAGTAACACAACATCATAACGTAACGCCTTCTTTCCCCGAAGGGTTGGGCAGAGGTGTACCTACACCCACATTTCGCCAGTTATGTTTAAGTCCCAATGTAATAGGGGGCGAGGCCATTGCCATAAACCGGGCACAAATCCAGACTCCAGGATGCTACTGAGCGGTGGAAGTCTGCCCGGCTTGGGCGGAGCATCGCCGCGCCGTGTCCCCACGGAGGCGATCGGCGGCAGCGATCTCTCGCGTCCGGCCCTGGTTCAGGCCATGGTTCGGAGCGAGAGTGCATGGGAGGCCATCACCGCCATCTGTGAAGCAGTAATGCTCGCGAAGGAGGAGGCGGGACGCGTGAGGGAGAGGCAAGGTTCGTGCCCTCGCGCCCCTAGTCGCAAGCCGACTTCCGGCCACCGTAGGCGCGGGCTTGCGGACGGTGAGCGATGGGTAGCTCGCCGTCCAATAAGGACCAGGCCCGGGTCGACGGCGCGTTGTGTTCCACGCGCGCCTCAAAGAGATATCAGCACCAACTGACGGGGTCCGTTACGACCAATGCCTGCCAGGGTTGCGAGTTTGTCCGAAAGGGATATCGTGGCCCTGGCACACAGGCAACGGAAGGAACATGGGTGGGTTTTAGTCAGTAAAAGCTTCTACATACCAGCGCGACTCGTGGCGCTGGTATGTAGAAGCCTTAAAAGTCTGACACGCCCTCCCGCTCCGCTCAGAGCGGGAGAAGTTATTTGATAATTTCCCATCAAAAAAAAAAAAAAAAGAAAAAGGCTGCTACTGAGAATTTCCAGATGGAAAAACTCAATAACACTTTGCCCGACCTGGGAATTGAACCTGGACCAACGAGATCAACGAGGCGAGTCAGTTTTTGTTTTCAAGGTCCATTAAATCTATCCAATTAAATCACAATACATGAACATAATGTTATATTTAAGCATGTCAAGCATTGATCCGGATGGGTTTCCGATTCCAAATTCATTGCTCCCTTTGGGAAGGACTGTCATCATGAATCACGGGGTGGCTCATAATTATTCGCTGGATCTACGGTGATTTTCCCTCAGCCCTGCTAAATATAGATCGTTTCTAATGTGACTGATGAATTGTTTAGTCATCCGAGATTGTGGCAAATTCCCACTATTTATTTAGGTAGCTATGTGCCTTGATATTGGATTTCATGAGTGTAGGCGTTAATGTATATTTAATTCACGCGGTATTTATGAAGTTTATTCAAGTAGTTGGTTTTCAAGCAATTCGTGTCGTATTAACAAACAAAAATAACTAAAGCTACAAACTGCAAAATTACTGTTCACACGAGTGCAGCTGGCTACTAACTACAAGCCAGCTTTCGAGCAGTAAACAGCTTATGAAGCTTACATAATTCGGGTTAAGTAACAAACTCAAAACTCAAACTCAAACTCAAAGCATTTATTTCAAATAAACCAATTACAGGCACTTTTGATTTGTCAAGGGGTCGGTCAGTCATGAAGATGAAGCTAGTTGCCCATTCCAAAGCTTAGTAGGTACCTATGGAGAAGAACGGGCAAGAAACTCCACGGACACTTTTTTAATTTAACATATGGTTACAAAATATTGGTTACATCATTCGTGTTGAAATTAAACATGTGAGAACGATGCAACACAATACGAACAAACAATACACACATGGGGTGAGAAATAAGAAGACATTAATTTGTTGTTTTTATTTTAATTTTGATAAGTCTGTAACTGTGACTGTTTCATATTCAATCTGCCTAGCCTTTTCCTAAGTATGATGGGCTCGGCTACCAGTCTAAGTGGCAGCTGAACAGTATTTTACATGGAGCGACTGCCTATCTGACCTCTATAACCCGTTAACTGGGTAATACGACACCCTGGGTAAGACTTTCAGACTTCTGACGACCCGTAACGACTGTCAAAGACCCACGAATGACAGCCGGGACCAACGGTTTAACGTGCTTTCCGAGGTATGGAGGAGTCTCGGTATGTAAAGATGGTCACCATCCACGGACCAACCCCGGCAAGCGTAGCTTAACCTAGATCGACCCACGCGACTGTTATTACTACCTATACTACTTAGCCACGAGCTCCTCTGTGAACTCTGTTTGATATGGTGGTATTCAAATTCAGTTTCAAAGCTCAAAGATAATATCTCTAAACCCAATTAAAGTTGGAGCAGTTGTTTTAAGACCTGCATGCACAATAGGCCTTATTTACCGTTAAGGCGCTGATAAGAGGCAAATGATAAAAGTAGGCTTGTCTTAAACAAAAAAAAATGCCAAATCTATATAGTTTGTGGTAGCGGAAAAGATATATGGTATTCTTGAACATATTGCTCAGAACTTGGTTGTTGCCAAAATACGTTTAGAAAAAAATCTCGATACAAATTAACGGTAAACTAACCCTTTACTTTGAGTTTCAATCCAAAATATCTTTATTAAATATCAACGTACGGTTGGTATTTAATTAATACAAAGAACGTCTTATTTGTATGCAGAACTTGGTTGTTTTTTATTTGCGATTACTCAACTCATTTTTGAGTAAATAAATAATTTTATTGCTTCATATTTTGCAATAAATTACAAGCGTTGTGTGATCGCGCTTCTCTTTCTTTTGTATGCAGTCTGACAGTGACAGCGGTATACCTGTTATCAGCGTCTTAAATAACTATTGTTCTCTCAAATTGGATTAGGTACATTTCATATTTTCAATTTACAGGATCGAAATAGGGTAAGATATAAGCAGTAATAACGAACAAACTAACATTATACGGAACTGGAAATTATAGAAATAGAATTTGGCGTGGTGCCAGTAACAACAGGCTTGGAGCGGATTGGTGATTGTGCGCCAATGTATGGTCCATTCTATACGTATATTGGCGTAGCTCGATACTGCTTCCGTAAAATGTCATGAGTTTAAATGGTTGAATTGCGGATGCTTTTGTTTCTATTATTGTGGCACTGAAATTAGATACACACATCGTCAGGGGTTTATTGCGGTAGGGAAAAATATAAAAACGCATGCTTATTATTGTTTCTCTTACCGTACCTACTCTGAGGTAAGATTTAAAGGGAATGTATTTTTATTTTTTCTAATTGTTATTTATTTATTTAACAGTTTATGAACACACATGTATACAGACAAGAAGAATGGAACAGAAAATTTCGTACCAAGGTGATGCTTATTTCTAAAGAAATCTCTTCAAGAAAGTAGACAACGTGTGTAATAGTAGAAGGGAAATAAAATACATAAAATATAAACTACTTTAAATATAAACGTACTATAAGAAAATATACTTACATATATTACATACTTCTAAAATTCATATATAAGGTGTATCTATTCATACACGAAATCTCTTAAGGGGTCATTGTACTCATCATTATGAACAACTTTCATTATGGAACCAAAACTGAAATCGCGAAAAAAAACCCTTTAAATATATAATTATAATATAGAGTATAAAATAATAAATACATAATATGCAACTATGATGAAGTGGAAAAAATATAATGTCCTTTTTCTGGTGTTTTTTTTTGATCGTGTTATTATGCGTTTGTTGAAAATAAACGCTCATCCAGTCTTACAAAACTGCTCTAATGTACGGACGTGGTAATACAGGAGTATCATTACAATATCTTATTTTTATAAGCTGCAATTACAATCGCGGTAGCCGGGTATCAAACGGTACTTTAGGTAATGTGTATTTATTTGTAATAATTACTTAGATGAGGAAGTGCCTCAGAGAAGAACTTGTGGTTTGCGGCTGACAAGTAAATTCTTCTACAAAGTAAAACAGCCGAAACTTGAGCAATTGCGGTGTCCGCTCATGCCGCAATGCACTGTTAAATAGTTTGCGAGATTTATTCCTTCAATCTCCGCTACTTTCAGGGCGCGGGGGCGCGGGGGCGCGGCAAGCGGCGCGGCGCAGTCACTCACTCTAATGGGGTAATAACTACACTTGAACGTGGCAATTTGTACTACATTTTTTCGCTAAAAACTTTTTCCTGTTAGTGAGCTTTGAGCTCGGAATGTTGTGGTACTGCGACATAATACCGTAAAATTATTATATACAAGCTTTTCCTCCCCCATTCTACCTTGCTCTGATTATAAAATATGTTTAAATGTTCCTGCAGGAGGCTCTGCGCTTTAGTAATTAACGTTTGTTTTCTTAATGATATCTAATTAACAGCTTTTTAGAAAGCAGCATCAGCGCCATTAGTGTAATTAAATACAATTTTAATTAGTTTATTGGTTATTTTACGTCGGTACTGTAGGTATTATCTAGCGTGGTACTTTTACACAGTTCGGTAAGCTTCACCATAAAGGCTCGTACAGACTGGCGCGATATTGATTGATTGATTGATTTTTAAAGGTCTTTATTAACAGAAAGGTTATTATAAGTTAACAAAAAGATCTTATTCTAAATGTAAACTAACATAATCCGAGCAATGTTAAATAGGCTAAATCACCTCTTTTAACATACAACATGTTTGATTATCAGTGTGGCTACTAATTTAATAGATACGTAATATATACGACTACTGTTATGTAGGGTTTGCAGACCCACATTTTTAAATTTAAGTTACCCAAGCCCCCCATTTTTATTTAATTTTGAAATGATCAAATTAACAAAGTGTTGTAGAATAATTGTTAAAACAAAGGAAAAACATATGATAAGGAATGCATACTCGTACATAATTGTAATGTACAAATTAGAAAGTTAGGTGACAGCAATTACGCTGGACAGGTGGTAAGTGAGCTAACGTTAATCCACCAGGAAATGGTGATGAGGTAGTTTGTACTTTTGTACTTGTTATAAGTCCTGGCATATGGTAACCGGGATAATCTACTCTTACCAATGTGTGAGACCAGAGAATTACGATGACGTGGATTATTTAAGAGGTAGAATTTCCGAGATACTTTCAGAATGAAATCCTTTACAGGTGGAAACTTGATGTCATTATGTAGTTGTGTAAGGTTTGTGTAGAGAGGTGTGTTGAATGCTAGTTTGAGTGCTTTGATATGAACGACCTGTAGTTTTTTGTAGTTAGTGTCACTAATACTACTCCAGACAGGGGATGCGTATGTCATATAAGGACGAACCAGTGTGGAATAAATGCGTAATTTGGTTTGAGGGCTGAAATTAGATTTACGA
The DNA here is from genome assembly GCA_948098905.1 of Tiliacea aurago. Lineage (NCBI taxonomy): Eukaryota > Metazoa > Arthropoda > Insecta > Lepidoptera > Noctuidae > Tiliacea > Tiliacea aurago. The sequence continues at coordinate 12,831,460 of OX402578.1, read as the reverse complement.
TTAAGGATTGGTTTTAAGGTGTTAAGAGACTTGACTCCTTTTAAACGAAGTTTATTGGTTATTTTACGTCGGTACTGTAGGTATTATCTAGCGCGGTACTTTTACACAGTTCGGTAAGCTTCACCATAAAGGCTCGTACAGACTAGCGCGATATTGCGGGCGCGACCGGCAGCGCGACCCTAGTCGACTGTGATTGTTGTTAAATAATATTTTTCATACATAAAAACGAGTGTGCTTTAGACAACAACACTGAAGTAAAACCGAAGTGTATAAACAGCCAGTGTGTGTACAAAAAAAAATACCTATTAAGCGGGACGGCCCGCGGCAGTGACGCGGTGTGTTCCATGTTTAAAATTTAAACAACTTCCGTTTGCCTCGCCCGATTAGTTTCCGTAACGCTCTCGTCACACATTCACCAGCTTACTCCCCAAGTTAAGAGTGCATAAAGAAGTATTACTTCAATAAATAAATATTCAAAAATTGCTTCTATAAATTAAAAAAAAAACCTTCAATATTTTAAGAGGTCGATACTTTCATGCCGACGGTACACACGACTTTTCTAGGCGTTTTGACGACGTAGTCTGGTATTATTATTCGGGCCGAGCTGTCACTGACCCAAGGTATGAGCCGTCGTCGTCTTATTTGGACGTAATTTGCATACATACATATTATGTAAGGCGATGTGTATACAGGGCTTTCACTAAACTACTACTACTACTACGGACGGGTTACTTGTGCTTCTGTGATACGAGTATATACAATTATTTTTCTTTCTTTCTTTCTTTCCACACTTTCATCATCATATAACTAGCCTTATCCCAACTACGTTGGGGTCGGCTTCCAATCTGACCCGATACAGATGAATACCAGTATTTTACATAGAGCGACTGTTATCTGACCTCCACAACCCAGTTAATTCAATTTCAATTTTATTGAATACACCGATACTCCGATCCCTGCTTCTTAAATAATATAATAATAGCACAATTCAATATGGTCGTAAGTATATCAACTAAAGTGCATATGTGAGTGGTTGACCAAAAAGGGACCTGGAGGGATTGGAAACCGTTAATTTTTTTTTTGAATTTTTAATTAATAATTAATAATAATTAATAATTTTTAATTTTTAATCAATTATTTTCCCTTGAGGTCCCTTTTTGGTCAACCACTCACATATTGTATATAATTTGCAGAAAATGCTTTTTTAGGGTCACAGAGGTATTTATTTTGCACGTCCGCAGGAAGTTCGTTTACTACTTAGCCACAAGCCCTTTCACTATACCTATTGCATTAATTTATGGCGACGACCAATTAAATTATAAATCGGACACAGTACCTACAACATGAGAGGAAATTCAAAATTTCCTTGTACATTAGCGCTGAAGGGTGTTAAGAGAAATATTCTAATGAGAATGCAAATGCTAAGCGCAGTACAGCGCACTCAGTTTTGCTGAAACAGAGCTGTAGTTTAGGAAAATTGAAACTATACTCAGATTTAAAAATGGGTAGTATTTAAACGAAGATTTTAAATTAAAGTTTTAAGTGACAATAGTACATTTTGATACAAGTGGAGAATGTTTGTTATTGCATTCGAGGCGGAAGTATCACCCGAGCCGTAGGCGAGGTTTTTTTTTTTGCCGAGAACTGCAATAACAAATGTCCACGTGTATCAAACGACGTTTTTCAATACACTTTTGAAGAAATAAAATAAAGAAACAAAAAATATTTTTGTCATGAATTAGTAGGAAACTATGATTTAATTTTCTTTTTTTTCGCGCTTTGCTTTCGCCAGGTTGAAGGAGAAGCAAAGGTATAAAACCGATAAACAGCCTAATATGAAAAACAGAAAATTCAATTATTTTTGAGTTTAGAACTCAAAGTCAGAAAGATGAAGTTAGTTGCCTATTTCAAAGCGTAGTACTCGTATTATCTTTTAGCATAGCTAATGTATACGAAAGAAGGCGAATAGTATGGGTTTTACTGAAACGACGACGTTGAATGTTAATTTGTTCTAAAACGTTTATTGTAATAATCATGGTATTCTATTTATAAACATTATTTAAATAAGTATTCCAAAACTATTAACGCCGTAAAGACACATCTTTGCCGAGATTAAAAAAAAGCACCTCCGAATAGAGAGAACCTCTGGCTCGAGATGGTGTGAATATGGCATTGAACCAATTTGGACTAAGTATAGGTATAAGTTATCTGTGGCAATATTTATTCCCGCACATGTGTTGGAAAATAAAAAATCGCACGTGTGTGAAATAAATTGCATTGTGAACCTAATCGTAGTGCGAAATAAACCAGTTTTCGAGGAAGTGTATTGAAAAAATAATTAATTTACGTTATAGTATTACTAAGTGAGCGACTGACTGCGAGTGACGAGAAACCAACAGAGCAGCAACTTACAAACATTAATTTGAGTTACTTAAAATACAAAATGAGAAGCTTTTATTTATATTTATAACACTCAGTTGACCTAATTTTCGTCTTACCCAAATGATTCACCAAGAATAGAGGGAATCTGGTTAATAGTCACTGTTCAAACCTAACCTAACCCAAATGACCTAACTCTCTGTATTTCTAGTCGCTCACTTAGTCATTTAGTCACACGGCTAGAATTTTAATATCTGAAATGGATTAATCACAACCCACTTTTATTTAAAGTTAAGTTATTAAAACAGTATCTCATCATCACCCGCAATTTTTTTTTTATTCGTTCGTTTTATAATTCCCCTTTAAAAATAAATCCTGCTTGTAATCCACCTTTATGTAGGTATATTAGTATTCCCGGGTTAGTTCCCGGAGTTTACCTAGTGGATCTGCGACGTTATTGTGATTGGCTTTTGTGTTTACAGCTTCACTCTCGTTTCTAAAGTTTTTAGTAGAGTTTGGATAATAACAACAAAAAGCTCGTAATAATAACAAAACAAAAGCATGTTTGAATTATCACGTAGGAATATCATTGCAAATATTTAAGCTATATGAAATATGCACGTTGATGAATAGCACGTAAAACAAAGTCATGAATAATTTAAAACAATTCCGGCAGACAGGTTGTGCATGTTTAAATAAAACTTAATCCTAAACTGATTATTTCATTCAAACGTTAACATATTGGCAATTTAAAAACGCTGAAAATATAAATAATGTATTAATTTCTGCTTGTTTGTTTTTTAATACATTTGAGTAAACAGTACATAATTGTTAAATAAAAATCGGCCAAGTACAAGTTGGACCACGTAAAATGAAGAATTCTGTAGTTAGGATGAATTTATCTCAAGAACAAATTAACATTGTAGTTGAAAAGCATGTTCTTCCACACATAGATATACGTCACGGTCAATTTTCCAACTGCAAATGTAAGTTTGTAATCGCAAAAATATATTAAGTTATGTGATAAAACTATAAATTAACGATTTTATGACTTTTCCCTTACTTGCGCTGTCAGACCTTGCTTATTGCCAAATTTCACGTTGTTGATCGGCATTGTGAACATGCACATTTGAACGTCAAAATTAACAAAAAATAGAATTGATTCTAGTCGCTCCTTCCAAAAGGTAGTTTCGTATGGAGAAGCGAGGACAGATAAATTAATTGTGTGATAGATACATGGTGCTCACATATTTACATACACTGTAAAAGTACACGTTTTCCTAAAAAAATTAAAGGACTAGGTCAGGGTTTGAGTTAAGGCTTCTACAGACCAGCGCGACTCGCGACGTGACACAAAGGCACCGCTCGTCGCGCGACACGCGGGGCTTTTGTGTCGCGCCACGTGTCGCGCCAGTATGTCAGCCTTTAAGGTAATCACAGAATGTAAAATAAATGTCATAAAAATGATAAATTATACAATTAAAATAGCAACCAGTCCGATTTTGTCTAGACCTTACATAGTTTTTAAGAAACCGGTGGTCGCAAAATGTCTATTATTTACCGTAACAGCACAGCAATAGTTGAATTGTATGAAACAAATGAAATACGAGTTACAGCTCGTCTCTTGTCTCATAAACCTCCGCAGACTTTATTAAAGTATTATTGCTTGCGATCGTCGGCCGACTTTTTCATAGCTGGGAACACTACCATACGTCGTTCTTATGATAGGCGGATAAATAAAACAAGTTACGACTACATCTTGCAAGTGTTATTACCTCTTTTACATTTTATTACAATTTTGCTACAGGCTGTACTATCTCTGCCGACCCATTCGAGTACAGGCGGATGTTATATAATAATAAATAATAAACATTTTATTTCAGAAACAACCATAATTTGTTAGTAAACATTAATCTTAACAACTATGTTAGTAAACATGCAGGTTGGACAAATAACGGACGAGCGGGCAATCAAATTATTCCGCAATGACACTCAGGAGACTGTTCGGGCTGCCATGGACCCTCTGCAGCAGCGACGCGGCACGCTTACGTCTGATCGCTGCGAAGCCATCAGCAAACATTTCCGACGTACTGCAGAAGCGTGGCAGCCCCAGTAGCTTCCTGAATGCATTGTTGTATTGGACGCGAAGAACATTGATGGCTTTCTGCGTACAGCTTGTCCAGAGGCTTGCACGTGTAAAATGTCTGACAATATGCTTTAAAAAGCGTCACTTTCCTTCACACGTGCAACGAGCGAACCTACGGACAAGCATGTTGCATCGTACCGCCAATGCTCTTCGTTACCTTTCTACATCCAGATCATCTTTGCCCGCGGTGACAATATGGCCGAGATATTTAAATTGTAGAACACGATTTAAGATATTACCTGCTAGCTTAATGGGAGTAAGACTTTCTGAGGACTTTGCTCCAAAAACAAGAACCTCACTCTTTTTGGTATTGTATCTTAAACCGTGTTCCTCAACATTCCTCTCACAAACATCCAACAGCTTTCTCAAGCCTGAGACTGACGGGCTCAACAGCGCCATATGTTATACCCAAAAAACTGACAACACCCTGCGCATTCAATACAACTAAGCTTTCAGGATGCTGTTGAGGCTTCCTCCTTACTGTAAGCATCACAGATGTTCGCTGATGCGCACACGGATGATTATTTCGCGATCATGCGCAAAAAAGTGGCGTCAATAATGCGCAGAGTGAGAGGGAGCAGCAATAGCAATCAGAAGGTATTTTCTGATAGGTTAGAGGAGCCTACAATGGATAGGTTTATCAAGCTACATGTCAGACATGGGGCTTAATTAACCTTCCTGGATTTGCTTTGTTTTGTTTTTTGACGTTTTAAACGTTTAAATGGGATAATGTTTTAATATTATATTGTATATTGTGCGTAATTTGTTACTACTAACATCGTTTTTAAGTTACTTGTAAACTAACACGCTATGGGCCTACGATGCCTGCTAATAAAAGTTTTTTTTTTATGTTTGCTGGTGGGACTGTTGCTCTATGTGGATCAAAATGGTTCAATTCTATGAGGGTTTCAAGTTTTAACAGTTTCAGCAATTATTAAGGTGAGACAATGTTCAAAGGTAAGATTGTTGTCATTCTGACACAAAATTGTTGTATTTCTAAAGGAACCAGGAAGCAATTTATGAATTACTTTTTTTCGCTTTTGACGGATTTAACATTAAGGGGGATGCGCTAACGTAGCCTGCAAAATTAAAATTTTATTACGTTTTTTGCAATTTGCAGTGTGTCAGTATCAGGTTATAATATGATGATTAAAATATGATTCGCAACTGTAATTAATAAAGGGTGTAAGGGACAGCCCTCCGCAAATTAACAGCGTGCATTCAGCTCCTTATTTTGAATCATATTCCACTGAAAATGTTCTCAGGAAAATTGTAATTTTTTAATCGTAATTTCAGTTACTATTCCTTTATTTCAATGTAAAATTACATTCTCTGTACGCAGTACTCCATTAATGTAATAACACAGCTAAAATAAAATAAAACAGCAATGGATGTTGAAATTCTCTAACGAATAACGCCTGAAATCAGCGATCGCGGCCGTCTACCCCGCCGCGACAAATCAGGTTCATTGGATTCCCATAACGTTCCTGAAATAATTTCATGTACCGGTCATCTTAGTACGATATACTGAATTCACCACATCAGTCTGCGGAGGGCTGTCCCTTACACCCTGTATATGGCTTTACAGAATCATAATCATTAGAATCAGCAATACAACTCCTTAAGTTAGAATTGGCGTCAAATGGCATGGTTTCATGAAATAGTCATTTAATAGGGTAATATGAACTTAGAGAGTTGTAAAAATAGTTTTTATGATTATAATTCTATATACATATATAAATAGTATTTGATACGGCCGCGAATCATATTTAGATCATCATACCACTTGATCATCATCATCATTTCAGCCGAAAGACGTCCACTGCTGGACATAGGGTTTTCCATATTCACCACGCTCGGCACAGGCGGGTAGGCGATTGCAGTATGGTGTAAAAATGCATAGAGAACGCTGCTGCCCATTCTCTAGTAACTCCCTTAGTCGCCTTTTACGACACCCACGGGAAGAAATGGGACCTGATACAACTTGATACTGACTTGCAAATTACAAAAAACGTAAGCAATTAATAATTTCGCGGGGTACTCTGACGTTTTCGCCTTAACAGGATCCGGTTAGGTACTTGTAATATTGATGGAAAGCTCAAGGAAAAAAATAATTCTCGCAAAAAACTAAAAGAATTTTCCTTTCTTACCCAATCATAGTAGATTGGGTAGGGAAAGAAAATTCTGCTAACAGGCAAATGAAAATGAAATAAAAGTTCGTCAAAATCGAAACCTCGTAATTGAAAAGGCGGATAAAAGCTAGCAATGTAGATGCAATAACGTACCCGAATAAACGGTAAAACAATGGGCATTTCCCAAAAACGGTTTGATCTGTTGTTTTTCAATTCGTTCTCGAATGTTCGGCTGCGTATTTATCCTTAAGGGTAATCGTGTTCAATCAATCACTTTATTAGAGTAGATACATACGTTGGACGTGGAAATTGTTCCTCGTCCTGATATATTAGGCCCGTGTCAAAATACATCAACGTGCTCAGATGACGGTTCGGTTGTAATATTATGTATGCACACGTAAATTCATAACAATGTAAACAATTTTGATGCTATTTAGTCGGATGACGAAGTGGAGGGTTAGTTTATTTTATGGATGAGCTGTGCGTATGTGTTTTTAACTAATTGATGCATTTGGATTGAATAATGAGGGTTTTTATTAAATAGTAATGCCTAATAAACCTCATTTTTTAATCGCACATTTCACTGTAATGAAGCCGATAGTTGTTTTTCCTTCTCGGAATCAATTTTGCTGATGATAGTATCGTAGACGCAGTATAAATACTTATACTGCATTGTTTTAGGTAGTTAAATAAAGGTAAACAAATCAAAAAAGGGTTTTTATGGATGACACTTTCTTGTTAAAAAACACGTTGTACCTTATAATCAAATTAAATGGATTTTTGATATATTAAATTGGTATGTTAAACTTTATCTTTTATTCTTAAACTACTCTTCGTTGATGTAACTGCTTGAGCACAATATTTTAATTGGATTAATAATAATACTATAATATTTTGTAATCTGTCTATTGTAAAGAGCCCAAAAATACAGGTTCTCAAAACGTCCACGAATTATAACGTTGCTAAATTGAAGAGCATAACTGTGAAGTAGAATGACAACTGAAGTGACAGGTATTACGTTTAGTCAGTTACTTCACAGATGTCTCATCACGTGTTTTTTTTTTTTACCTTTATTTAACTACCTAAACCAACGGAATATAAGTATTTATACTGCGTATAAACGCGCTACGCAGTACTACGCAGGGTCTTCGCGGTGCTACGTACGCGTACGCATGGCCTACGCGGTGCTACGTACGCCTACGCTGGACATACGTCTAGTGCGAGGACTTAACGCCCTTGTTTGCACCTTACAGTCGCATAAAAACGAGTGTCAAATGTTTTTCAGAGTGCGCATAAATATAGCGGGGCAAATCGAGCGACGTGTCAGTGAAATTGAGCCGCTACGTTGATTTTCCCTCGACAGCGTAGGGATTTCGTAATATTAGGAAACGAATACTACCTGTTTTATTTTTTTATCATAACTTGTGGAATGAATTATCAAGCGTCGAAAAAACCATGATGTCATGTATGTGACTTTTGATACCTACTGACTTTTAATACTAGTTGCTGCCCGCGGCTTCGTCCGCGTGGCTTTTTCTAAAATAAAAGTATCCTTTGCAAAGTTCCGTCAAAATCGATCTAGCCGTTTCAGAGATTAGCCGGAACAAACAGACAGTTTTTTTTATTTTTTGTTATATGTACCGTATATACTTTCATATGTATTTAATAACATAACATCATAACATCACGCCTGTAATCCCCGAAGGGTTGGGCAGAGGTGTACCTGTAGTACACCCACATTTCGCCAGTTATGTTTAAGTCCCATGTAACCGGTTTAAGCCTCGTTGGTCTAGTGGTGGCAAGCGATACTGCTGAGCATGAGGTCCTGGGTTCGATTCCCAGGTCGGGCAAAGTGTTATTGGGATTTTCTTTTCTCAGCAACAGCCCGGAGTCTGGATTTGTGCCCGGTTGATGGCAATAAGTAATAAATAGAGCCTATTGCCCGACCTGGGAATCGAACCCAGGACCTCATGCTCAGCAGTAGCGCTTGCTACCACTAGACCAACGAGGCGGTCGGGGGATGCATTTAGTAAAAAGCTAATATTTTGTTATTACAAACAGACTTCAATTTTATTTATTTGCCTAAGATTTTTTTGATGTCCTATGATTATTTCCCCTCCCTTTTTATATATTATTATTATTATTTTAAGTCTGTTAGTTTTTAAATGATGTAAATATTTTAGAAAAAGAAAAATGAAATGGTAATTTTTTGTATAAGTTGATTGAGACAAACATTGTATGCCATGGTGAATTGCTTACTGAGAAATACAAAACATAATATACCTATTTATTATTTATCAAAAATTATGCCCATTATTTATCAAGTAAAGAATCTAAAATTTACGGACATAAATAAGAGATCCCAAGAGCAACTGAACCAACCGAATTTCAGGCCTTCACATTTTTAAAGGTTATCGATAACGGAAACGATTACTGCGCCAATGCTTACAGGAAGGAACCGATTGGATCCGAATTATTTTTTATAGCTCATGGAAGGGAATTTCCACATCGATACGCGTAAATAAGGTCGATATTCGATATCTTTTGCCTATTAAAATCATTTTGTGATAGTAGTTGGGACCTTATAATTGGACGCAGTTCTGCCATAATATCTGCCGTAGAACAGTGGTGGCAGCCCCGACTTACGTGTTGTAGGCAGGGACCGTACAACCCCGGTTAAGAGTTAAGCCTTTCGAAGGGGTAACCCATTCAATGGGTTACCTTTATCATGATGTAACCCATTGAAAGGGTTTTATAAAAGAAACCCATTGAAAGGGTTACATGTTAACCCATTGAATGGGTTTAATACTTGAACCCCAGTGAAAGGGTTACATGATAACCCATTCAATGGGTTCTATACCTACTTGAAACCCAGTAACATGAAAAAATCATAATATTATGTTATTTCGATATCCGCCCAACATGCGTAGCATGACCAATTCTATGTCTATTCTACCCTGGGACCATTTTAGAAAAAACCCATACGATGTGGGTAATTTCTAATGTCTTAAATTAAGCCGTTCAAAAGGGTTACCCACACCGTATGGGTTTTTATCAAAAACCCTTTCAACGGGTTACCAAAATTTAATTTAAGCCGTTCATAAGGGTTACCCATATCGTATGGGTTTTTGTTTAACCGCTTAGAAAAACCCTATCGAAAACCCTTTCAATGGGTAACCAAAATGGTCCCTGGTCGTAGGTCATGGGTTCGAACCCAGACAGGCGCCTACTTTGTGCAAAATTAATTTCATGACCACTGCTCTCAAAACGGTGAAGGAAAACATCGTGAGGAAACCGGCATGTCCTAGAACCAAAAATTTTAAGACTTGTGACATCTACCAATCCGCACGGCCCACTCCCTCTCACCGAGAGGAGGCCTGTGTCCCAGCAGTGGGAACACTAGTGGCTTATTATGGAGTAGGACCAGTTTGGCCACATGCGAACTACGCGTCAAACGGACGTCACGCAAATCAGGCATCACGCAAGCAGAGTTTACCGCGCAACTAGCATTTATACAACGTCCCGACATCAACCGTCAGGCAGTTGCCCACCAGACACAACACCGTCTGGTCGGGGGATCCTCCCTTTTCTATGGAGGATGAGTGAACTTTACACCCTGTTCCTCATACCTCTAAATAGTAAAATAAATTTTGACATTTTGTGGATTGGTCCATTTGACAGAACTAAGTTTAATTAAGGTTTGAATGGTTAAAACAAGATGAGACTAAAATCTTAGGTTTTTAGGGTTCCGTACCAAAATGGTAAAAAGGAACCCTTATGGTGAGACTAAGTCTGTCTGTCTGTCTGTCTGTCACACTTGGATATCTCAAAAACTACGAATGCTATCAACTTGAAATTTAGAATAGTTTTAGATGACGTTTGAACACGAAAGAAATAAAAAAAAAATCTTTTACAAAAGGGACTGAAAGGGAGTCTTAAAAACTTGAAGTGAGGCTACTAGGGCATTTATGGGGTATCATATGAAAGAGCGCTGTTTGCACATTCTCAAACATTTTTTTTTAGGCAGCATAGTTTCCGACTATTGATGAAAAATGTAAAAAAAAAATACCGTTCCCCCTTATCTTCGAAGTTTGCATAGATAAAAATCTGAAATTATTCTATGTGATAGAAATGTATGTAAAGATTACAAGAAAAATAAAACGATGTCTCTAAACAGCACAGTTTTTCAGAAATCATCAACATCATATATACGTACGTAACCCTCAGTGCGCGAGTCCGACTCTCTCTTGACCATTTTTTTTAATTCGTGAAAACGCATACTTATAATAAAAATGAAAGAAAAATATTTTTGCCGAGATATTTCTTTAATAACCATCTGGCTACAATGGTCTCCTTATTCCTAATAGAGCGACCATTTAACTGTATTAAATTTAATTTCTTTCGTATTGTCTTGAGAACTGCGCTAAGCCGGCCATTATTCGCCGACGACAATATTTTACCATTAAAAGAATCGAAGGCTCGGATTCAAGCCGATTGTTTGGCTCGAACATTAACTAGAGCTAAAGCCTGATCGATATCGGGGCGTGCAAAACGGGTTCGAGTATAAAACATTATTTCCGATATTAAAAACATTGTGCGGATACATTAGCGTTTATTACGACTGTTTACGAGTCGAGCGAGCGAGCGGAGTGGCCCGCACTTGAATGGATAAATGGTGCCGACGAATTATTGTTCTACCACTAAATTACCCATCGGTTGTAGCCCTTTATGTGCTCTTCAATGGATCCTTTCGTAGGTTTTCATTATCGTTTAGCTCTAATATACGCGTTTTTGGCATGCTTTACCGTTAGAATGGGCATAGTTAGACGATGTTGTAGGTCCCCAATTAACTTTGAAATAAGACGCGGTATACAACGACTTAGGTATAGTATGTTCTTTACGGTGAATCAAAATCAAAATTAATTTATTCAATTAGCTCTTTTCGAACGTCAAAATTACATAAAGGCTTCTACAAACCAGCGCGACACGCGACGCGACGCAAAGGTCCCGCGTGCCGCGCGACGCGCGGTGCCTTTGTGTCGCACCGGCCTGTAGAAGCCTTAAGACAGTCCCTCAAAACACCCGCTTTTTACCACTTACTAAAGTCAACGCCATGAGACGAGATAAATTTCATACTTTGGGATTTAAAACTTTAACTGAAATTGCGTATGGTTCAGTTTCCATTGCAACTAAAATTATTTTATGACGTTTAGCGATAATTTCTTCATTCATAAATCAACTTAGATATCTTGAGTTTAAAGTTGATAGTTGTATAATTTGCAATTTTATGTATTTATAGCTTCTCATGACGGTTACTTTAGTGCTTTAACTGGGAAATAGAAGTGGCGCAACAACTCCCCAGCAGCACAGCCATAGTCTGTTTAGTTACATAAACTTGATTCTATACAATAATAGGTATGCAAAGTAATTAACTATATTAATAATATTTCAACTCATGTCATGCAAGCACACAGGTACTTGAATGTGTTTACCGACCTATTATATTAAGCTACCTACATACGATTTAATTTAGTTTATTAACACGAGTTTCTGTTTTATACTTTATTTATGTTAGTTTTTGTTTTTTTTTTTTAGTTATTCAAAACGGTACAACACCAATTACATTAAATTAACATAGAAGCATAAAAAATATTAATATAATATTAACATATTTTGTATGAATGTTATACAGATTCAATTTAATTTAATTTAATTTTGCATTATTAAAACTAACATGGAACAACAGTGTAAGTAGTTTATATGACATGGTGAATAGTTTACCTATATCCTATTCCTATTCAACATAACAATTTAAATTTAATTTAATTAACGAATAACCGATATTAATTTGTCACCCAACCTTTCAAGATTTCATTGCTTGCTTGCAGTTTTTATTTCCTTTAGTAAAATACGCACTCCCTAAATAAGTCGAGTCGGGACCGTCATTATTCTAATTTGTTTGTATTTAAAGAAATCATTTTCTTTCCGAAATCCGAGGCCGTAAAATTTGAATTTAACTTCAATATTCCGGCTGTTTTTTCAATAAACATCAAAGCAAAAATTATGTGAACACACGATTTCGGCTGGAATAATTTATATTCGTCAGGATAAGCCACGCGCGCAGTTTACTTTATGGTAACGTATAGCCGGGCGCCAAGCATAGAGTAAACGGACAGAGGGTAAGCTTCATACTATGCTTTATGATAGATACACTATAACAACCAAGAGGCGCGTGTTTGCGGGTAACGCGGCTCGTCTGAGCGAAGCAACTGGCTGAGCCGGTATGAACCGGTTTCTCTTCGTAAGCGACGAAGCCGCCAGTTGCCCGCACACACGCGCCTCATGCTTGTTGTAGTGTATCTATCATATAGCTGTTGTATGAAGGTTACCCTCTGTCTGTTTAGGTATCTATCATATACTTGTGCGCCCGGCAGTGTTGCCGTATGAAGAAATCTTAGAAATCTTAAGGGTAAGCTTCATACAACCGCTCTATGATAGATACACTAATACAAGCATGAGGCGCGTGTGTGCGTGGAACTGGCGACTTCGTCGCTTATGAAGAGAAGTCAGTTCATACCGGCTCAGCCAGTTGCTTTGCGTCGCTCAGACGAAGCTGCGTTACCCGCACACACGCGCCACATGTTTGTAGTAGTGTACCTATCATAGATCCGTGTGTTGCCGGACGTAAAGAATAGCACTAACCCATTTCTTCCCGTGGGTGTGGTAAAAGGCGACTAATGGACTAATTACTAGAGAATGGGCAGCAGCGTTCTCTATGCATTTTAACACCATACAACGATCGCCAACCCGCCTGCCAAGCGTGGGGATTATGGCAAACCCCCCCTTTGGGGGGGGGGGCTATGTCCAGCAGTGGACGGTTTTCGGCTGAAATTATGATGAATGGTGACCTATCATAGCGCGGTTGTATGAAGCTTACCCTCTGTCCGTTTAGGTACTCTGCGCGCCCGGGCCGCACTGACTTACTGTGTGTATATGAGGTGATAGATCGAAGGTGTTTGACAAGGGTCGCATTACACTACTTCCGGTGCCCGATATTTGATTAAATGTAAGCTGGACAAACGAATTTCAGAGCTACTGCTGAACTACTGAATTGCTTACGTACTTTTATTACACAAATATGAAGGAACTTAGAGAATTTAGCGCAGTTCCCGGTGAAACGTTACCGGTGGAAAATTCCTCTGCAAACATTTCACACATTGAAGAATTTAAAACAATATATTTCACGGTTTCAGGATGGCATTGTTCACCATACGAATTACAATTTTGACGATGTTATAGGATACAGTGGCATCTGGCAGCGATATGACAAATATCATTTATACACGTGAAGAGGGTTTGTCACTTGTCGCCTTTTCACGAATACATAATGAGGGGAAACTTGGAATTACGGACTTTATAATGAAAACAGTAGGTACTCATTGGCATAAGTAGGTTCGCGCATATTATGTAGATACTGAGAAAGGTTCATGAATGAGTACAAAGTATTGAACAATTTATTTACTAGAGAATTTTGCGTAGAATACAAAATAAGCTTGTTTCCTTTCAAAATTACAACTAAACTTAAATTTACTTTGTAATTTTGATATATTTAGAATTGTAATGTAATCCCCATATTATGGGGACTTAATAGCCTCACCTAAGCCATGTGTAATTTTCGTTCTTTTTATACCTATAATGTTCCCACTGCTGGGATTCAGACCTCCTCTCTGTGAGAGGGAGTGGGACGCGGGCCCAGTGCGGATTGGTAGTTGACACATGTCTTCGATGTTTTTTTTAGTTCTGGTACATGCCGGTTTCCTCACGTTTTTTTTTCTTCACCGTTTTGAGAGCAGTGGTGATGAAATAATTTACTCAAAGTAAAGCGCCTGTCAAGGTTCGAACCTACGACCTACAACTTGTAAGTCGCGGTCGTTACCACTGGGCCACCACTGCTGCTGTTTGTAACATATGTGTACCATCGCGGAAACTGCCGCCTGACCACTTTTCAACCTTATGCTCCTAGTAATAAGGTCGAAAAGTGGTCAGGCGCCAGTGTCCGCGATAGTACCCAATGTTTTGCTTAATACCGTTGTAAACCAATTTAATACCAACGATAACAACAGTAACAGTAAAACCAACGGAATATAGCCGTTTGTTTAGGTAGCTAAATAAAGGTAAAAAAAAAACCGGCCAAGTACGAGTCGGACTCGCGCACGAAGGGTTCCGTACCATTATCTATAAAAATGCCAAAAAATCACGTTTTAATAATAATAATCATGGCTCTGGATTCGCAGTTGTCAAACTATTTTGATGACTGCGAAGACCTCACTGATACTCATTCGATTCTGTACTGCGCGGCTGTAGCGGCATGTCGTGTGGCTTAACGTAAAATTTTCTAATGTCTCTATAGCTACACGACCAAAACCAATCGTACCAGCTTGGCAGTGCAGAATTGAGCGTCGTATTGGTGGGGCCAGAGCGCTCATCGGCAAACTAATCTGCTTCAGGGAGGGCAATACTCGCCCAAGAGTGATGCGCTTTGTGAGACGAGCGTTCTCAGGGACTGATGCCAGCCCTCAGGACTATATGTCTCGTGTCACAGAGCGCATAGACTTCCTGAAGCAGAAAGTGTATGCCTGGGCAAACCGTATTCGTAGGTATAAGCGGCGGGTGGACCGATACACCCAGAATCGCACCTTCCAGAGCGATGAAAGGTGGGTTTATAGGGCTCGGGAGCGACCGAACCAAGTTGTGGCTGACACGCGCCTGCCGGATAATGATGCCGTGTGTTCTTTCTGGCGCAGTATCTGGTCGGTGCCTGTCAGTCACACTGAAGGTGATTGGCTGTATGGAAGCCCCCTTAAATATTTATTTTATTCTGTTTTTTAGTATTTTTTACTAAATGAAATTTTCACAGATGATATATTTCTGTTGCCGCTTTATAGCGGCAACAGAAATACATCATCTGTGAAAATTTCAACTGTCTAACTATCACGGTTCATGAGATACGGCCTGGTGACAGACGGATTGAGAGACAGACAGACAGCGGAACCTTAGTAATAGGGTTCCCGTTTTACCCTTTAGGTACGGAACCCTAAAGAACCACGTGACGAGACAGCTGTGAAGTAACCGACTAAACGTAACCTGTCACTTCAGTTGTCATGCTACTTCACAGTTATGCTCTTCAATTTATCAACGTTATAATTCATAGACGTTTTAAGAACCTGTATTTTTGGGCTCTTTACAATAGACAGATTACAAAATATTATAGTATAATTATTAAAAAAAAAAGCAGTTACATCAACGAAGAGTAGTTAAAGAATAAAAGAGAAAGTGTAAGAATCCATTTAATTTGGTCATAAGTTACAACGTGTTTTTATTCTATAAAAACCCTTTTTACGATTTGTTTACCTTTATTTAACTACCTACACCAATGGAGTATAGGTACAGTGAAACATTAAAAATAATCCGTATTACATGCATGGATAGCAAACTTGTCATAACATCCAGTGTAGAGGTGCTCTAACAGAATTATTCTTTCAGCACAACGAAGGAAATTTAATTAAACCTGGCTATTTAGATAATGGAAGTGCCATCAACGCGTCCGGCCGCGCGCAGATTATAAAATTATCACTTACCCTTTCAGTGGTGACAATTGTTTTAAGCCAACCCTATCAATGTAATTTATTTTTATTTCTCAACATTGTGAACGAATGGAACATTCGCAGGCCCTCGGGTAATAATTATTCGCGGAGCTGTACAACATTTTGACAACGAGCCGGTAACGAGACGAGAGATAACACAGTAATTGCGTTTTTTTTTCTTCGATTTCACAGATCTTTGCGAAAATGTAAATTGTTTCCGAGATTTATTATTTCCGGAAAATCTTTACATTTCCATTTTTAATTAAGCACAAAAGGTAAATTCTCATTTTTGAGCGACCCACGATATTAAACCGAAATAAAATAATTGGTATCCAGCAATGATTTTCAATTTATGGATATAATTATATAAATTGAAAATCATTGCTTCATTTCGTATAATGTATTAATTATTGAGCTTTCAATAAACTGTTATTATTTCTCGAAACCACGCAGGTTAAGCGAATATTCTGAACGTTATTATAAAATAATCGTATCAAAGGATATTTTCTAATTAATATTCATAATGAGTTTTTATAGGAAGCAATTTGGACCCCCACCGAACACAGGATATATTGCTTTATTTTCATTTTCAATTTATGGGTCTCTAAATCATCTGCTTAACCTTTTTCCCAACTTCACGTAGGCGATCGGCGGCGGCGATCTCTCGCGTCCAGCCCTGGTTCAGGTCATGGTTCGGAGCAAGAGTGTATGGGAGGCCGTCACCTCCTTCTGCGAAGCAGTAATGCTTGCGAAGGAGGAGGCGGAACGCGTGAGGGAGAGGCATGGTTTGCGACCTCGCGCCCCTAGTCGCCGCAGGAGACGCCCCGGGCGTCGAAAGTCGCAAGTCGATTTCCGGCCACCGTAGGCGCGGAATCGCGGACGGTGAGCGATGGGTAGCTCACCGTCCGATAAGGACCAGGCCCCGGTCGACGGCGCGTTGTATTCCACGCGCGCTTCAAAGAGTTGTCAGCACCAACTGACGGGGTCCGTTAGGGCCAATGCCTGCCAGGGATGCGAGTTTGTTCGAAAGGGATATCGTGGACCTGGCACGCAGGCAAATGAAGAAATACGGGTGGGTTTTAGTCAGTAAAAGTCTGACACGCCTTCCCGCTCCGCCCAGAGCGGGAGAAGTTTTTTGATAATTTCCCGCCCAAAAAAAAAGAAGCCTTTTTCCAACTATGTTGGGGTCGGCTTCCAGTCTAACCGGATGCAGCTGAATACCAGTATTTTACATGGAGCGACTGCCTATCTGACCTCCACAATTCAGTTACTAGGTAATACGATACTCCTTGGTAAGAATGGTTGTCAGACTTTCGGGCTTCTGACGACCCGTAACGACTATCAAAG
This sequence comes from Tiliacea aurago, assembly GCA_948098905.1. Lineage (NCBI taxonomy): Eukaryota > Metazoa > Arthropoda > Insecta > Lepidoptera > Noctuidae > Tiliacea > Tiliacea aurago. Next base: position 12,813,812 of record OX402578.1, on the reverse strand, counting down.
ATCCACGAATGACAGTCCGGGATCAACGGCTTAACGTGCTTTCCGAGGCACGGAGGGGTCTTGGTTTGTAAAGATGGTCACCCATCCACGGACCAACCGCGACAAGCGTAACTTAATCTTATCGATCGACCCTTATTACTTAGCCACAAGCCCCTCTTATGGATTTCTTAATGTTACAAGGATAAGCGGTATTGTGCCTATTAAAATGTATCAAAGGAGTCCTTTGAACTAGCGGTCGCGAATAAGTTCTGTACCTCACACGTCACTCAGTCAGGGATGAGGTAGTTGAGAGCAGCGTCGAAATTGTTATTATAGTGCGGGCTCATTACTCATCATCATCATTATTTCAGCCGAAAGACGTTCACTGCTGGACATAGGCCTCCCCCAAAGGGGATGCCATAATCGCCACGCTTGGCAGGCGGGTTGGCAATCGCATTATGGTGTTAAAATGCATAGAAAATGCTGCTACCCATTTTTTAGTATCTAAGGCCCGTATTTATAGAGCGTTACTCAGCACTCAAGCATTACTTAAGACTAGTTTCAACCAATCCAATGGCTTGAATCTAGTCTTAAGTAATGCTTGAGTACTGAGTAACGCTCTATATATACGGGCCTAAGTCCCTTAGTCGCCTTTTACGACACCCACGGGAAGAAAGATGATGGACTGATAAATGCGTGCACTGACTGAACAGGTCTCTTAAATCTGTGTGGTTCTTTCATCGAAAGATCATTTCAGGCACCAATCTACATGGTCTTCACCTGATCTGACCAACATTATGTCTGTACTTTAAAAGAGACTGTGACCTCTGAGTTTGTTTCGGCCTTTCTTTTCAGAGTAGTCAGTTATGAAACGCCAACCTCATCTAGTTTTTAAAATATGATTGACGTGTAAAAGTGTTTGTTTTGCACAAACGCTTTTACACGCCACTTAAAATAAATCATTTATCATTAACGTAGATTTGCTGCTTTCTTTTGTAACATGACTATGAGCCGATTATAAGATAATAATAATTATAAAGTTATAGTAGATGTAGATCTTTCCCTTATCACATTTCTAAAAGTGAACATCGCCGTTGTCACATTTGTCAGTTGTGCCGGTGGCTATGGCGTCTTAATAGGAATGGAAGGCAAGTTGACGAGTTGGCGAGCTAATGTATGTAGATGAGGGTGGTTAACTTCACATCGGCTGCGGCTTGACAGGTGTCATGCGGCTATCCCGGATGGCGGCCGTGATACGGCACCGGCGCGCCGTTTGTCGCCGGCGACGATTTGTCAGTGTCGCTTGACGCGATGTTACTTGCCGACGACCTACACGTCACGCCCACCGGATACCAGCCGCTATTTCTGAACAAATTTTCACTTCCATTGACAAAGGAGATCCTACATCTCCAAAAACCTTTGACTCCCCTCACTTAGGATTTGACGGACGTTGTTGGAATTATGGCGATATTTTTGTAAAACATTTTATCTTTTCTATAAAGGCTAAATTCGAATTTCTGTATTCCAATTTATGTAGCAGAAGAAATGTGGTCGGAAAAGTCACTAGGTGTAATTGAATGGAATAGACTTTGATCATATCTGGCCCGAAAATTGATTGCCGCTGTTTCACCTGACAGTGTTTATTTTTTCGTGTTGGGGGAAAAATATAGAGCAAGGTGGAAGCAATTTATCCAAAATAAATTTAAGCTGAGAAAAGCCTTATAGCTGCCGTTTTCCAATGTGACCTCGATCTCATAAATAAGAATGAGGAACAGCGGAGGAACAAAGCGCTGGTGAGCGGTGCTCAAAGACGATTTTAAAATCTTATCCAAGTCTGAGGCGTGATTGACAAAAGTCGGGCGGGATTCGATACGGCTGCGGATGTTTTAGTAGAAGGCTTTTTTGTGGGCGCGGCAGGAGACGCTTTCCGCCGCGGAAGCGCACAAAGAGATGTGGCTTTTGGCCCCATCGTAAAATCCGTCGTAACTGCGCGTAATAGCAGCTGGGCTCTCAGCGCCGAAACAGGGAAACTGAAAGTTGCTTCAAAATGGAATAAGAATTATATGTTTGTTCTCAACTTTGTTGCTTGAATTTTGGTCGAGATAGTCCAGTTATATGGGGAAGGAGCTATAATAAATTCATATTTATTTTTTATTAACAGTCACGGGTATGAACATTAATATTTAATATTTCTTGTTTCCAGTCATTTAGTAAAAAAATCAAGATTTTGGAACCCAAGCAAAATGGAAAACGATTTTCCTTAAATCAATAATCCAAATCAAAACGATTAAAGCGATTCGAACGTAATGGAAAAAAGTATATTCGCGCCATTAAACTTATTTTACGATTTCATCGAGAAGATAATGTCATCGAAAAAAGTCGGCGGAGCAGTCATCAATCAGGCGGACGCTCTCGAGCCCGCACCGAGTGTGTTTTTGTTTGTCCAACAGCCGCGGCTCTCGGAGCGGTAATGCCACTAAAATATATTGTGTTCACTCACTAAACAAATTGTTTTAAAACGGAAGAACGCTCCAATTCCATCGTATCTCGTTTAAAGTTTAGCTCCAACTATTCATCTTAAGTGATTTACGAATTAAGTGAAAAATGTTACCAGTTGCTACAATTTTTCCTTGCAGAAAAGATCTAAATCGTTCCTTAAAATCTCTATCGTATCTTTTTTACCGTTCCGTCGTTCCATCGTTCCGTGTGGTGCTGGACGTAAAGAATAGCACCATCCTATAACTTCCCGTGGGTGTCGTAAAAGGCGACTAAGGGACTTACTAGAGAATGGGCAGCAGCGTTCTCTATGATTATGGCAAACACTCCCTTTGTTTGGGGAAGGCTTATGTCCAGCAGTGGACGTCTTTTGGCTGAAATGATAATGACGATTATGATCTTTGTTACACTGTTTTCAGTAGTTTACCCAGATGTCAGACAGACAGACAGACATCTACAGAAATTCAGGATCTGGATAGACCTATATTCATTATATCTCACTAACAACATGTCGTAATCAAGATTATTATTAAATTGGCCAAGTAATACGAACGGAGGTCGTACCGGATACCTGCTCATAATGTTTCCCAATTATCTGCCGAAATAATTGTGGGTACGTGATCTATTATCTGTTCTGATGTATATTGTCCGAGACATGTCTTATCTCAATCACAGACGTAATTATAATGTGCTGTCGAATACAGATCCCAAGTAACTATCAGGATGCCCGATAAACTGGATATTGAATTATCCGATAATTTAAAACATTTCTGGGACATATCGATCTTATGATTTTCCAGTGCATGGAAAACAATTACGGAATTATTGTTTAAAAAGCAAGTATTCACTGAATCTACAAAAGAAGAAGACAATACGTACCTAGATCAGATTAATTAAGTGAGAACATGATAGTAAATTTAAGTGGCGATACTTAAAATGTAGGTAGGTAAAAAAACGCAAGAACGCTACCTCCTGCTATCTTACTAAACTTTTTACCACTGCGTGATCAGTCCACCTCTTCGTCTCCCTATTCTGTAAGAGTCTCACCGTAAAAATTTTGGTGAAGACAGATTGAAGAGAGCTGTCATTTCACCTATGTCCTGTCTATTCTGTAAAAATCTCACTGTGAAAAGTGACCTTGAAGTGAGGTGTCAATGGTGTCATACCTAGCATCTGCCTAGTTATTCTTAAAAATCTCGCCGTGGAATATGAGCGTGAAGTGAGCTGTCAATAGTGTCAATCCCTAGCATCTGCCTCGCTATTCTGTAAAATTCTCACCGTGAAAAGTAAGCTTGAAGTGAGCTGTCAATAATGTCAATCACTAGCATCTGCTCAGCTATTCTGTAAAAATCTCACTGTGAAAAGTGAGCTTGAAGTGAGCTGTCAATGGTGTCACTCCCTAGCATCTGCCTAGTTAATCTTAAAAATCTCACCGTGGAATATGAGCGTGAAGTGAGCTGTCAATAGTGTCAATCCCTAGCATCTGCCTCGCTATTCTGTAAAATTCTCACCGTGAAAAGTGAGCTTGAAGTGAGCTGTCAATAGTGTCAATCCCATGCATCTGCCTAGTTATTCTGTAAAAATCGCACCGTGAAAAGCGAGCTTGAAGTGAGCTGTTAATAACGTCAATCCCTAACATCTGCCTAGCTATTCTATAAAAATGTCACCGTGGAATATGAGCGTGAAGTGAGCTGTCAATAGTGTCAATCCCTAGAATCTGCCTAGCTATTCTGTAAATATGTCATCGTGGAAAGTGAGCGTGAAGTGAGCTGTCAATGGTGTCAATCCCTAGCATCTGCCTAGCTATTCTGTAAAAATCTCACCGTGGAAAGTGAGCTTGAAGTGAGCTGTCAAAAGTGTCAATCCCTAGCGGTCTCTAGCATCAGATGGAATCACAGTTCACTTTAACCCCACTTCACTTACGTTATCACGGTTTAATTTTTGAAGAATAGACCGGTTGTTGTGTTTCTACTTGATGCCAGGGATGGACACTATTGACAGCTCACTTCAAGCTCACTTCAACTTAGTTTTCACGATGAGATTTTACAGAGTAGCTAGGCAGATGATTGATGATTTAGGTATTAAGGTTTGTTTACGTTTTTAGTTTTAATTTCTTATAGCTATACCAACAAAAAAATCATCGAAAAATAACTATACTATGGCGTGTGCTACCTAAGTTAAGGCAAATAATTTATTATAATGTTTTGTGTTGCGTAATGTAAATTATTTTACATACTTTTGTATAGAATCAAGTTTATCTAACTGAACAGACAGCTGTGCTGCTGGAGAGTTTATTGCGCCACTTCTTCTTCCCAGCTAAAGCACTAGGAAGTGGTGAAGGGCGGGTGTTTTTGGGGGACTATCTTATGTAATTTAGACGCTCGAAGAGTGCTGATTCTCAGCTTAGTTTGAACAGATGACTTTTGATTTTGATGCTAGAGATTGACACTAATGACAGTAATTCACATCAAGCTCACTTTACTTAAATTTTCACGGTGAGAATCTTACAGAATAGGTAGACTGTTTTTATAAAGCTTGTGCTGACAGAATAAGACTTTTAAGGCAAATATGAGAAACGAAAAGCTTTGTTTTAATGTTCCTTTATTTACAGTACGTTTTAGTCGAATGCTTAGTGAGTGAAACACAAAGACTACAAGTGAGCATAAGTTTAAAACTTTATCCAACTGTCTTGGAACTTGTCACGTGATTTGAATATCCATTTTCTAAAGGCGTGCATTCACCAACAGTTTATAAGCACCCGTTCGTCTGAATTTCCCTACCACCTAATGCCTATCTATGACTTTGGATATTTTTTGCGTGAGATTATTGTCAATTGGTGATTTGGTGGTCGTTTAATGAAAATTCGTCATCTATGGTGCTGCACGTGCTTTCAGTGCTAGTGTCATAATCACTTTTAACAAACCTACAACTACGGGAAAATCTGACAAGTTCTTTACCTACAAACGAAGATCACATTCTAATAACAGCGATCGATGTTTGATCCCCAGTCCATTTTCAAAAAATATTTTTGTCCATCTTCTGTCATACCCCTGTATTTTACCTCTATTTACCACTATTTTGAGTAAGTTTCCAGTATATAACCAAATGCAAATAAATGTGCTAAAGTGCAATGTCCGGTCCGTGAATTGCGATGTCACACACAACCCGCGTTAGCGAACATTTGTCGGTTCTCGCCTCGTGAATACTCCGCTTTTCATGCCGCGTCACCCGCAGTCAGTGCAGCAATGGTTTGTTGTTTAACTAACCAATTCAACAGAAGTAAGTAGTAGTATGAAGAAATATAAATTGAACAATTAGGCTATGTGGGATTTTGGAGTCGTTTGACGCCGAAATTGGGTTGAAAATGGTAATTTTATCATCAAAACATCGTATTTAATTTGATACAAAGCATTAACGTGGGTGTCAGAAATTCGAATCGGCGTATACTCGTACTGCTTACAGTAAATAACGGAATTATTTTTCCCATTTGCTTTTATATTGTTATCTGCTGAAGTTGTTGTTCCTAAAAGAAATAGCTATCAATACAAATCAATTGATGTTGGTGACACTCATAAAAAACAAGATTTTTTTCTGTTTGGTCCAATTTCCTGGAAAGGAATATTTCCTTTCATCACAAAATATAAAGGACAACATTATCATCGTTTCTTATCTTTCAGTCACGCACAATTCAGAAACAGCTTCAAAAGGAAATACAAATAGTTACCTCCAACAAAAGGACCGGATATCGTTATTTTGAAATCTGAAAGCGTTCTGAGAATCGTGGCAGGTGGCGGCACCTGTCACGTTGTATCCAAGAGGATCTTCCACCGTAACATGAATACATGACATACCACGCATTCATAGCGTCGCTCCTGAGGATACCACATTACACCCACGACGCGCAGCGTGATTATATCTTTTTTATCGCCAATACAGCAAATTTACTGCTCCGTTTTTTGTTTTTTCTCTCTTTTGGCATGTTTTTTTATGTTGCAATCCCATACGCGACATTATACTACGAAGGAAAAAGCCAAAAGTCATAAGGGATCGTGAGCTACACTATTCTTTTTCGTTTATTTGTATTTACAAAAGCCTTGGAGCATATTTACCGGTACTTATGAATACTGAGCGAGGCATAGACATTTCAAAGAGCGAGACGTCATATCAGTAAGGGGAGCAGAGCACGATATTCATGGGTCGGCAATTTTCGTAAATCTCTCGGTAAGTGAGCTCATGTTGCGCTACACGTACAGGATTAGACTAAGCTCTGAGAACTGTTTTTCCCTCCACGATTCATTCGAGAGAAAGTGTGCCGGAAATAAATAAAGCTGAGATAAGTCATCAAATTATGCGAACGCTATGTTGTTTACAAATTGTTTCTGAAACGAGTCACGTTTCCATTTAGAGGTAGGCGCAAAAATTGGCCCAATTTAAATAATGCTCAGTTCCTTACGTCCCCCCCGTACGCCAACAGCTGTTTGTTTGGATGAGGTGACAAGATGACACTCGCGCAATTATCTTAATACACTTATCTGATTTGTATTTTTTCCAGAGAAGATGGAAACATTTTGTGACGTTTTGTTACATAGATAGGTAGATAAAAAATTTATTCAGTGCACACAAAAGACATAGCACAACACACAATAGCACAATTAATAGATAACAAGTTATAGGAATATTTATAAGAACAAGGTGCCAATCTTGTGCCAATAGACAAAAAAGAAAAACATACTAAAGAAATAGAGTGACACTATGACATACTTCAAATCAATATTATCGAAGACCTCTTGGCGGGAAAGTGAAGCATCATGTTCAGCAGTTTGTTTAATTTTCCAAAATTTGTGTTTATCCGAATATTAATGTGTAATAATGGTGGATTATTAACCATTAAGTGTTTGTGAATGTGCATTAGTGTAGGCAAATGAAACAAAACAGTGCAACTTCGCTTCAAGTTCTCTCAAGTCAAGAAGTCCGCGTGAGGTCTCAGTAAAGTGCCACATCTTTACTGAAACTCAAGGGGAGCGGGCGGGGATATCATCATCATGCATTCATTTCATCAATAATAACAAGTTTTGTAACTAAATAAAGACTTGGCCAAAAGGTCCCAGCAGCCAGGCCATTAAAACATTATAAAAAAAAAAAAATTACCGAATATAGATGGTTAAAATATATGGTTCACGCGAGTATGTTTCGATTTGATTGAAGTGTCACTTCTTTAGGCACGTTGGTAACTTTTGGGAAAACAGCACTGAACTCGCGTGACCGTCACGCTCAGATACATTATTTTTAGTATATGCGAAACCTGAATATAGTTTGTTCAGAATAAGGAACTGAATCGATTTCAATAATTTTTACACCATGTTATATTTTGTCTCAAACATATTTAATTATGATGGAAAATGTTATCACCATTTAATTACTTACAATACAATCGCCGTACGGTTAGGTACCTACTGCCAAATTATTGACCCTGGAGGCGCGGGGGCGCCGTTAGCATGTTTTTGTACGGACAACCCGGTAACATAACAACCTTATAAAGTTATGTGATTTTTCATGATACAGTTTTGAAATTTTGTACATTTATTCTTTACATACAAATATTAGACACGTGTTTCGGGTTTCGCATATACTAAAACTAATATTGTATACCGATGTTTACAAGTTTCTGAAGCTAAGAAGTTTTCATTCTGACGTGCAGTCCAACGACTGACAGTTTTTTGTGTTAAGATCATCATCATAATCAGTCTTTTTTATTATTATTAGCCTATAATGTTGCCACTGCTGGGATACAGTAGTGCTATTCTGTAAAAATCTCACCGTGAAATCTTAGGTGAAGTGACCATGAAGTGAGCTGTCAATAGTGTCAATCTTTAGCGATTTGTGGCATCAGGTGGAATGACAGGTCACCTAAGATTTCACCGTGAGATTCTTACAGAATAGACCGGCTGGCCTCCTTTCTTCGAGAGGGAGTGGGCTGTAATCGCGGGCCCAGTGCGGGTTCGGTCACATATATCTTCGATGTTTTGGTTCTAGGACATGCCGGCTTCCTCACGATGAAAACCTTCTCCGTTTTGAGAGCTGTGGTGATGAAATAATTTACACAGTTATGATACCATTTTGAATATTTGGTAACGTCGATTATATCTCGGTAAGTGACGTACTATATTGTGTTCATAAATCGTCCACGTTGCCGACGTGATTTCAGGCTTGCACGTACAATCTGAACCTATCAACGTTAAATTTTCGCTGCACATTGTTCAATAATAAACATCTATTTGCATATTGACAGATTTATTATACCATTCATTGGCAAGAAACTTGATCTGGAGAATAAATTTGGTTCGTAAATAAATCACATTTGACCATTCAAAGGGTTATTCATCAGTATAACCGCATTGTGCGTAATTGTATAAATTTATTATTGTTTCAAAATGTTCGTATGCTAGAACAATTGCCGACTTTAGGATTGTTTTAACGAGCTTTTAATTTTGAAACAGTAGGCTGCTATTTTTGTTTTTACAAAGCAATAAAACGTTTGTGAATTCAGCAGCTTTTTCCCATAAATGAGAATATTTGGAACGATTACAAGTCGTGTGGAAATTTTGCGAATGTGAAAATAGGTATATTTTTATTATACAAGAAGTACCTGTACAAGTTTCAGGTTCATACGGTGTACGGTGTTTTCAATTATCCATGACCGAAGATTATAAATTACTTATTTTATTTTTTATATAGGAACAACAAACAGCTACATTATGCAATATTATAAAACAGAAAAACATAAATAATTTAAGTTATAATAATAATGTAGCCCACAGCGCTGTTCTCAGATTACCATAAATAAATAAAACCTTAAAATCACTAGGTGGTGAATTGTACATGCAAGACAGTTACACTAATAGGTAATCTAAAAACAAAAAAATAAATAAAATGAAACTTGAAATAAACATAACAACTAGTCCATAAGTTTAAGTGTCTCATACAAAAGGCTGAGAAACTTTTTCAAAGAGGATGTAAATATATATATTACCTACGTGGATTTATAAAAGCATGTTTCGGCTTCAGTAACATTGTATGTGTTGATACATAATTCTAATATAATAATACTATTCAGATACCAAAGTATTGTTCTATGAGCAAACCAAGTGATTATGAATAACAAGACAAATTTTAATTTTGTTTCAGACATCTAAAATAATTAATGAGACTGCCATAAAAAAAATGTTTACTTGCCCCTTTTTATTTCTTCAAAAAATAAACAAGTATTAATAATGCCTGTATTTTTTTTACTTTCTTAAGAAAGTAACGCTTCAGCAAACTACTTAATTAAAAACCTTTTGTAATTGTAATTAGTTATGCGTTTAGTTTTAATAAAATTTCACTTTAATTAACGGTTTTCTTCTGAATCTCCGTTTTCCTCATCCTTCATTTCTTTTTAGTCATTTACTTGCACCAATGACTAATGAAATGAACTCGCGAACAAAGAGGTGTTGTTAGAAGGTTTCTGCCAGTATTTTCATCAAAATGTGAATTAAGGGGACGATAACCGACTTTTAGGCCCGTATTTATAGAGCGTTACCCAGTACTCAAGCATTACATAATTAATTATGACTAGTTTCAACCAAACCAATGGCTTGATTGATGAATGATTTTTTATTGAAGATCACGTCTAAACGTGTAGTGTTCATGAGAAAAAACATATGATAAATTAGAGCATTTTCCCAATAACTTAATAATTATGTGAATATTTTAGATTATGTTTATATTACATAGTGAAATTAATTTGTAAAGTTTTGCCTAACGCGGATAAAAAACTGAGAATGGCGCAAAGTCCCTACCATGCGTATTTTTCTGAAACCTTCACCAATTTAAAGATAATTTAATTATTAATATGTTAACCACTCAAGGTCTCTGGCATATATCTGCATCTTAAGGCAACCGCATTGAAGGAACCTCCTTGATTTGAGTAATAAAGATAAACTTTAAAGTCGGATGAAAAGTATCTTAAAATTTAATTACAAGCGAACACTTAAGTTTACACGACCAACTTCATATCCTTTGTTTTATAGACAAAGGGGGGAGCGTCTCACGACTGCTTTTACATTAAGTCCCCGCTTAAGTTTTGTCGCAAACGGCCACGGCTAATGTATGAGAACGTACGAACTGATATTGACTTGCTCCAGCATTGTGATTCATTTCCCTGATTGCATTCATTTGAGATATTGGAGTGATTCAGTGTGTGTTTGGGTGCTTCTGCAAGTATTTAATCAATTAGTTACTTCCGGTCATGCTTAAATCAGCTCGACTTTGTAACATCATTCAACCATTCTTAAAATCAATATTATAGTATTTTAATAGTTAATTGTTAAGAAATTGTTTAGCTAAATGTTTGATTTATTCTTGGTGATTTAAAATAATCAGAAATGTTTAATATCCAATATGGCGCCTTCAGTTTGTCAGCTTCCGGCGCGCCAAGTATTAAGTTTAAATTGATGGTTGCTTATGATTATTGATTTATATACTGTAATTCATTTATTTCTTTGTTAATAATTGTTATTTAATTTTACTCGCTAAATATTCAATTATTAGTGAAACCTTTAAATGCAGATGTGTTAGGCATTCGAATCAGTCGTTTTGTAACCGTCACCAAGTGCAAAACCCTTAAGTGGAATCTCTGTCCGATTTTAAAATAATAAACGAATTATAGTACAACTACATCGTTTGTTGTGACCATCCTGACTGTGCACCGTTTCACATTATCTTTGCAGTGACTTCAGGTCTCAGCGTTTCCATAAGTTTGTTGTTCCATGGGGCAGGTTTGAAAGAATAACAAATGACTGCTGCTGTAATAATAAGCAAGCTTCTGCACGTAAATTAAAATTTATCAAAATCTAACCAATGGTTATGAGGGTCACTCCGTGTATTTTCAAAACGTTGCCATATTAATATTACAATCTAATAGACATAGAGGCATACGCCCACTATCAAAAGCTCCGAGAAGTGGAATTTATAAAAAAAAGTCCGCCTACAAATAGAATTTTCCCATTAACCATTTTGTGGCCAACGATAAAATGAAATTTTGTTAAAAAAATCCGGTCACAAACGTTTTAATCAAATATCAATTTTGGAAGTTATTCACTTTGTTGGAACGGAAATAAAAAGTTATTTTATCTGAGTGCTCATTCCATCTACCCACATACATTTGGTAAAACCTGTATATGTAGAGAAATCTGACGATATGCCAGAGTGAATTTCATAAACGTAGGTAATATAATAAAGCTTTCACATTATTATTATCTTCTAACTTTTATGGATAGAGATATAAAAAAAAGATGTTATGTTTGGATCATTTTTTTATTCGATTTATCGCCAGCCATATTAGGTTACTCGTACTGTTATAAGGAAAATATAATACCATACCTATTTTAAAAAAAACATCACCTACATCGGAAATTAGCTTGAATTCTACTAAATAGAAGAGAATTGATGTTAGTTCCTCAACTAATTTGCAATTAAGTACTGAAACAACCGTTATTGGAATACCTCGTGCTTAATTCTGATTACAAATGTTTATACAGTGGCGTTACTAAATAATGGGCAAATTTGAAAACTAAGGTCAATTAATTACGGTAAGATTATCTAATTAAAATAGGTAATCTTATTTTTATGTTGTTTTTACTGATCTGCTACGAAATTGAATGCGTTTAATTGATGGATTTAACTTTAATTGATTGCCCGTGTGGTGCTGGATGTAAAGAATAGTATCATCCCATTTCTTCCCGTGGGTGTCGTAAAAGGCGATTAAGGGGTTTACTAGAGAATGAGCAGCAGCGTTCTCTATGCATTTTAACACCATACTGCGATCGCCAACCCGCCTGACAAGCGTGGCGATTATGGCAACCGCCCCCCTCCTTTTGGGGGAGGCCTATGTCCAGCAGTGGACATCTTTCGGCTGGAATGATGATGATGATGATGACTTATTTCTTCTGTAACGTGTTAGGTTAGGTTAGGTTAGGCAAGTGATACTTTAAATAAAAAAATAAAAAACAATAATATTTTTCAGTACAGTTAAACTCATGGCTAAATAATAACAGCCACACGGGTCTATCCATCAGGTTAAGCTACGCTTACCGGGGTTGGTCCGTGGATGGGTGACCTTCTTTAGGTACATACCGAGACTCCTCCGTGCCTCGGAAAGCACGTTGAGCCGTTGGTCCCGGCTGACATTTCCTGGATCTTTGACAGTCGTTAGGGGTCGTCAGAAGCCCGAAAGTTTGACAACCAGTCTTACCAAGGGACATCGTATTACCCAGTTACTGGGTTGTGGAGGTCAGATAGGCAGTCGCTCCATGTAAAATACAGGGGGCCTAAAATTGAAGCTTTGGCAGAATCATAATATGATCCGCGTACATTTATATCCCGCAATTCATGATCTGTTTGACAGTTTTGTATGGAGTTTCGTAAAATGATCCACAAAGTAAGACTTCAAGTCTAATGTCAAATAGCAGCTGTCAAACAGATCAATTGCGGGATGTATGAATTGTACGCAGATCATATTATGATTCTGCCAAAGCGTCCATTTTAGGCCGCCTGGTATTCAGCTCATCTGGAAAGGGCTAGGCAGATTTTTTTTTCAGTACAGTTCCTTACGCAGCTGTACCTCCAAGCTGCTACTCTCCCTCGATGTTGAAATATGAAAAGAACGTCAGTCAAATCTCTGCCCCATTGCGTTGTTAGCTATTATTCTTGTATGATGAGTCTCGAGGGATCCAAGTGTTTCAAACCGAATATTTTTCAACGAAAACGTATCTACAGTCATTTATCCTTGCATTTATCATGCCAACCTCGGCTATAAACTTTTAGGGTTGCCAACGCATTCTTGAGTGGGGCTATGAAATATGCAGTTTTGGTTTCTGATAACCCTCCTATATCGATATTGTATAATTTTTACACAGATTCTTAGACATTTTAATGTAAAAGCGAGTAGTAAAATAATAAAAAGAAAGAAAATACGTTTATTTACGGTAAACATGACGCAAAGAAAGAACACAAATACAAAAAGAACAAGTAGGGGGAAAATAGGCGTCACATCCACGTAAAACGGCCACCCCTCAGCATAATGCTGCGAACCTATGCGAGACAGAGCCCCAGCGCTAGTTTTCAGCGACAGTCGGCGTTGACGTGATGACGTCGACCGGTGCAGAACACAGTGAGATTATTAATAAGAAACAAAATAAATACAAACTACTTAGATAGTTAAGTTTATAACATTTACTATGGCAACATTTCGTTTCGTTGGCAACGACGTACGCGCCGACCGCGTCTGCCGCGAAAATCAATTTGATACAAGTCTCGTGACAACCCTAACTTCTAAAAGCATGGTTCTGCCTCGCAGTCCGCAGGTACTCGGGCCTGTCTAACGAACCGTGTTTAAAGCCTCGTTAGTATCACTTGTCTACGACTGATGATATACTACGGACAACCACATCTATTTGCGTACTCAAAATGTACAGACTAATTTGGAGAACATACAAAAAGATGTGGATTGAGGCGCGTTTTGGAGTATTGACTTGTGAAGTTGGAGACGTTCAAATGTTTTATAGTGGCATGCGGGTTTAGTGGTCTTCTGTTTGCAGTATGTAGTCTAATAATTGAACATGTATCCTATGATGGTATTTTTGTTGACTGTGTGTTGTATTAGAAGAGATAAGTAGCAGAATAATTATGTGTTTTGTGTCATGCATGAGAACGTTTTTACGGTTCCGTAGACATCAAGGAACCTTTCCCGCCCGCCGCCGCCGCCGGCCTGACCTACCGTGATACAGTTTTTACTAGTACGGAGGTCAGTGTGAATTACTGTCTAACAACCATAATATTTGTACGCACGACATGAGATGTTATGTTTTGTATTTTATTTTTTCTTTATAAGTATTTGTTATTCTTATGGTTGTTATTGCGATGCTGGAAATAAAGTGTTTTTTTTTTAGTTTCGCCTTGTCCGTCTGTCTGTCGGTCGGTCTGTCTTTATGTCTGTCTGTATGTCTGTCCGCGGCTTAGTTAAGAAACTCTTAGTACTAGAAAGCTGTAATTTGGCATGGGTACCTATACATATTAAAATAGATGATGGTCAGTAGCGTTCTATATGCGTTTTAACACCATACTGCGATCGCCAATTCGTCTGCCAAGCGTGGCGATTATGGCAACCTTTTGGCCTTTTTTTAACCATTTGGGGGAGGCCTATGTCCAGCAGTGATGATGAATGATGATAATACATATTAATCACGCCGATAAAGCGGTAAAATAAAATTTTGAAAAAAAGATATGTTACCTTCCCGCACTTATAGTTGGGATTATATTTTTTTTCTCGTCTATCCCTTGGTGTGGGATGTCGTTGGATAGGCCGTTCAAAAATATTACGGGTCTGAGAAAACCAATTTTCTACTCAGGGATCCGTTTGCGTAATATGAGCTTTAAAGTGCAATTTTTTGTTAGAGTCGAATCCCCCCCTGTTGCCAGCTAAATGGTTGTTCCTGGATATGTGAAAAAATTAATGGCAGTAGTACATATAACGAAATTAAAAGGAAAACTATCTAACATCTATAGAACTTGACTCTAACAAAAAATTTGCACTTTAAAGCTTAATATTATACAAACGGGACCCTGAATCGAAAAATTCTTCTCAGACCCACAATATTTTTTAACGTCTTCTCAGACCCACAATATTTTTGAACGGCCTATCCAACGATACTCTACATCATGGGATAGACTAGAAAATTACAGCTTTCTAGTATGTAGGTACTAAGTCTGTGAGTTAAGCCGGGGACAGACAGACAGAGGGACCTGGCGAAACTATAAGGGTTTCTTGTTGACTACGGAACCCTAAAAATTGGTTGCAGTTAGTTAAAATGGAAAATAATGATCAAAGTGGCGCATCTATAACGTGTGGAGTTCCCCAGGGATCAATTTTGGGGTCCCTGCTCTTTTTAATCTACATAAATAATATTCGGAAAATTAAATTACATGACCATCTTACTCTATATTCAGATGGCACTTATTAATGTGAAACATCTATAGCCGCACGTAAAACCGATTACTTGCGGAGCGACGCAAGTCGCGTGGCGATGCGTCGCTACTATACAGTCTATAGTAGTGTGTAAATAATTTCAATGTTTCACATCTGCCAGGCGTCCCGTGACGGCTCAATTTTTTATTTTATTTCGAATCTTTCATTCATGATTTAGTTTCCTAGTTCATGGTTTAAATATAACTTATTAACGATAAATATTTCTAAAACTTGCTATTTAGTAGATACGAGCAAGTTTTAGAAATATTTATCGTTATAATTATAAGTTATAATAAAGTTTTTTTTCGGTTTTTAAATATGATCTTAGTGAACAGTCCACGATAGATCCATTCTTCAGCTAAGATATTTTTCACAAGATTTTTGCTGTGGGGTCGCAAACAATCTTGTTTAAAGCAACAAATAAAATAATATCTCCACATAATCCATTAGTTATTAACAATATGCGCTATTACAGCAAAAATGTTGTGAAAATTATCTTCGCTGAAGAATGGATCTATCGTGGACTGTCCACTAAGATCATTAAAACCAGGCAAGTGCGAGTTGAACTCACGTGGTGAGGGTTTCGTACATTGAATATGTTATCTACCATGTTTTTTATCCCAAGATAATTTAGCCCCAGAACAAACTTAACTTTGTAGTTGAAAAACGTCAGTGATTTTACTATCATCATCATCATTTCAGCAGAAAGACGTCCACTGCTGGACATAGGCCTCCCCAAGCACCGCCACTTCAACCGGTTCTGTGCTTCCCGCATCCAGCGGATGCCTGCGGCCTAGGGGTTTGTTTTTTTTTTTGGTTCTTCCTAGTCCACCTAGTAGGAGGCCTTCCATTGCTAAATCTTCCGGTACACGGTCGCCACTCCAGAACCTTTCGACCCCATCGGCAATCAGCTCTGCGAGCAATGTGCCCTGCCCACTGCCACTTAAGCTTGGCAATTCTTCGGGCTATTTCGGTTACCTTAGTGCGCCTGTGGATCTCTTCATTTCTCATTCGAGTTTACTATACGTATACGTTATTTTTCTAATGTTATAATAAATGGAGTATAAAGTAAAACAAGTAACA
Source organism: Tiliacea aurago (assembly GCA_948098905.1). Lineage (NCBI taxonomy): Eukaryota > Metazoa > Arthropoda > Insecta > Lepidoptera > Noctuidae > Tiliacea > Tiliacea aurago. Next base: position 12,797,191 of record OX402578.1, on the reverse strand, counting down.
TAGCATAGTTATCTGATTTTACCGAAGATGAGAACTAAGTTTGGCAAAACCTTGACCTTGACCTTTAGAAGGAGCATAATATACAACAAGATAGCCTCACGTATAAAAAAAATAAACTCATTCAATGTAAGTATTCAAAACGCAATTAGCTGAATATTTAATCACAAATAACACCCTTCCTAAAAGCTGAATGCATTGGGATGGGTGTATCATAATTGCAACCGTGACATCTGTGACGAACTTTATATTTATAATTTATTTTAAGCACTGTTCTCACTTTTTTTCTATTCCGTGGTTCTCATGTAAGTGTCTCGTCTCTTTTTGAGAATAAATATTTTTAAACCTAAATCTAATATTCATCTTAAATATTTACTTTAAAATATTAGAAAATTATAAGCAAAAAATAAAAGCTTTGAAAGTTACGCATTACGCCAGAACGGCGCAATATAAATCAGCCTAATATTATGAACGAACATAAAAATGAAAAGTAAGTAAAAGCATACCTTGGCCTTATTCTAATACGCCGTTAAAGTAAACAAAATTAATAATCTTCCTAAAGATATTCAACTTCAAAGTATTCGATACATTTTCATTTGATACGCTTAATTTATTTATAAGAAAATACCAGTATCGTCGTGCCCATAGTAATATCATTTCAGATATTTCATAAAATTTCAAGAGAATTGAATTTTTTTTTCATGTTTACATGACGTACCTACTGACGGTTGATTTATTTCTGTATCTACGATTCAAGAAAAATTAGAATTGTTACAGGTGTTATATTCGAGCTCTGAAGAAACTCAATAGAGTGATATCATGAGCCCGAACCATTGTATTCTGGATTCGTCATCATTTCAGCCGAAAGACGTCCACTGCTGGACATTTTACTGCAGTGTGTCGCGAGCAGACTGGACTGCTTGTGTGTGAATCGCTGCTGCAAGCTTTCCACATCAGTGTAGATCATGTAGCAGGGATTCTCATAACTATGGGGCAGTATTTAGTTAGGTGTGTAGGTTTAGTTTACTAACATAGTTATTAAGAAATATTGTTACTAATATATTTGAGTCTTGTTACTTGTTTTTTAAATAAAAATAAATAAATAGGCCTCCCCCAAAGGGGGGGGGGTTGCCATAATCGCCACGCTTGACAGGCGAGAGTATGGTGATAATATGCATAGAAAACGCTGCTGCCCATTCTCTAGTAAGTCGGAGTCGCCTTTTACGACACCCACAGGAAAAAATAGGGTGGTGCTAATATTTACGTCCGGCACTACACGGACAACGTTAATTCGTAATGATAAGCAAATATTTCAAGTTATTTGTCCATAATAATAGCTTCACAGTATTCGCACCTGTATTATGAAAGTCATAGTTATTATTATTTTCAAGTCTGTCGGTGTCGACACCTTGTCAGCCAACTTTTTTTTGTTGTCTAATGAATATCAAAAGTGTTTGAAGTTCAAGCTGACAGTGTCAAACTTTTACAATAATCTCCCCTCTTCATTAAGGAGCCGAACAAAAACGCGGGCTCATTGGCGCCCAACAAGGCTACTCAAACTGGCGATTGAGATTAACAAACTTCGACAGAAAACAACGTAATTAAGTTTAGTGTTGGGCCTCGGTGATGTTTATTGGAACCTTGCTTATTGATTTTCCAGTTCTCCAGTCCCCACTTATTGCTACCTATAAATAGCTTGTTATATTCATTTAGCTGGGTCACCTTTCCGTCGTTTACCAGGAAAAATATTATTTCCAGTTGGTTATTTTGCCCTACAAACAGATTCTAGTAAATTTATTTCGGTAGCGATAATAAACTATTTAATGAATTTAGCCGGGGTAGCCAGCTTGTTTGTCAAGTAATTATTTCAGTTAACAACAACATTCAGAGTTATTCTGAAGAGGTGTTTTTAACATCTTCACAAACTTCAACATTGTTACTGGATAGTTTACTTGAAGCCTTTGTACTTAACTGTAATATCACGTTTCTTGTTGCTAATTTCTTTGTAACTGGATTAGTTCTCCCGGTTTATGTGCCAATGGAGCTATTTATCCTTTGGAGGTAAACCGTGTCTTTGTGTGACGTCGGCGTCCTTTGTGCAAAGTTTCCTTGTCGTCCACTGAAACGTGATTGAGTAACAAACAAAGGTATAGGGATCACAGGCCCAAATAAATTGTACCGTAAATATCCAATCTTTCTTCAAAAACTACAAATTAGTTAAGGTTGTTTTGTTTATTCATTTGTCTTTTGTATCCAATGAAAATCAATCAATCTGCCCAGTCTTTTCCCAACTGTTAGAGTTGGCGACCAGTCTAACCGAATGTAGCTGAATACCAGTATTTTACATGGATCGACTGCCTATCAGTAGCGAAGCTATAATTTTTATGAGATGGGAAGCCGAAGAAAAAAATGTTCAGTTCTCATAAACTCTAGATTACATTCTATAAAACTTTTCATAATTCCTTTAATTTTCTAAATTTAACGCCAGCTATGGTCGGAAATCGGTGTACAGTCAAAAAAATAATTTGCATTTTTGTTGTTTTTATTGTTTTAAACTGATATTTGTAATGTGATGTGATACACACAGGTGTATGAAGACTTGTTGTACCGAAGAGAAGCCGATAGAAATCTGGTTGTATGGAGGCTGCGCCCCTGCTGCCTATCTGACCTCCACAACCCAGTAACTGGGTAATACGATACCCCTTGGTAAGACTGGTTGTCAAACTTTTGTATCCAATGAAAGGCCCTAGGAAAATTGCGTAATTATGTAAATTCTATTTGCAAAAGCTATTAGAAAAATCCCGATATTTTTCTGCTTCACCGAACTAAGTACGTATAGATTTATGGACCTCACAGACCTTACTTTTATGGACCTGACAAGATAATATCATAGATAAACATATTATACCTTCAAAAGAGCCGCTGTTCAATTGTTTACGGGACATAAAACAGGATACCTTCAGATATGGATCTTTGCATATAAAAACACAATTACGCCAGATAGCTTTCTGTAAACCTCTACCGGAACGGCGCAACCCGGGATTTCTTTTACTATAACATTTCTATTTTTGTGAAAGTAAACGGAAATTGTATTACAGAAGTTTTGTATGAAATTTGGTATTTATTGTTAATATTTTCGTTTAGAGTTAGTAGGTTGTGGGTCACGACCATCAGCTAGGTAGTTTTAGTTTGGTCTCCCGTGACCACGACCTTGTGAACTTTTGTTGTACGCTTACTGGGAACGAATGTGTTGATCACACGTACCGAGTAGGTGGGCGAGATAGCAAAGTTATACTAGGCCGAGAGAGTTGTAGGCAACGAGTAAGGGTTCCGTATGTCAAAAGGAAAAAACGTTAACCCTTATAGGATCACTCGTGTGTCTGTCTGTCACAGCCGATTTGCTTCGAATCTACTAGACCGAATATGTTGAAATTTGGTACACATTTATGAATTTCTGTGACCTAAACACGAACGTGTAACGTAAATACGTGATTTTTTAATATGGGGTTCACTTATGACGGAAAAGTTTAAAAAAAAAGCAAAGGTTTACCGTGTGGCATATCAAATTAATGATAAAACTTGTTACGAGGATTTCAAATATATTTTTTTATAATTTTAAAATAATACATTTCTCCCATATCTCCGAAACTGCTTAGCCTAAATTAAAAAAAAAAAATACAGATATATACAGTTCTACACTTATAGATTACAGGAAAATCTATAAGAAGTCTATGGTCTTAAAATAACTTGGTCAATCACTCAATATTGTGCGTACAAACTTACCGTTTCAATTGGAATGTATGGGGAAACATGTTTTTCAACTAAAATGTTAAGTTTATTCTTGGGATAAATTCATCCCAACTACGGAACGGAACCTTTCATTGTGCGTCCGACACGAACTTTGCCGGTTTTATTTAACTTGGCATCGACTCAGTCAGTCAGTTCAGTTTTGACGCTGCAGACTAGCGAGATAATGAATTGGGAGAAGGGAGGAGCTCGTTGCTAAGTAATAGCTAGAGGTAACACCCGCACGGGTCGATCCATCAGGTTACGCTACACTTGCCGGGGTTGGTCCGTGAATGGGTGACCGAGACTCCGCCGTGCCTGGGAAAGCACGTTAAGCCGTTGGTCTCGGCTGCCATTCATGGATATTTGAGAGTCGTTACGGGTCATCAGAAGCCCGAAAGTCTGACAATCAGTCCTACCAAGGGGTATTGTATTACCCAGTTACTGGGTTGTGGAGGTCAGATAGGCAGTCGCTCCATGTAAAATACTGGTATTCAGCTGCATCCAGTTAGACTGGAAGCCGACCCCAACATAGTTTGGAAAAGGCGGGCAGATTGAAAGGCAGGAGAATGATATGACAGGCGACCACACGTCAGTGGTTACAGTTTGACCTAGAGCTGGCCTATTGGAGTATGGAATATCAATAGGATAAGAGGTCAGGTTATACTGGTTTGGTTACCACTGCCGTATGGGGTCTGCTGTTTGAATAATACTAATAATAAGCCATTTTAACGCCCTACTAATGTTGATAATAATGTCTGTCAAATCTGGAGTACCTTTTAGGCAGTATTAAATAAGGCTAATAGAATTAATACTAGAAAAAAATTGGAACACTGCTGCTGTCCTTTTTCTTTATCTACCGATCATGAATACTTTCAAATATGTTGCCGTTGTACATGTAAAACACTCACTATATATACCTACAACTATCGCGAAAAAAAATCAGCTGTTCCCTACATTTATGTTCATACTCGTATAACTCGTCAAAATGTAAGGAACAGCTGATTTTTTTTCACGATTTCAGATTTGGTCCCATAGTAAAAGTTGTTCATAATAATGAATACAATGACCCCTTAAGAGGTTGTGCGTTAATTCTGGGACATATTGTATATGTCACCGTAAGATTGTGAGAACCATTAGTTTATAATCACATAACATCACGCCTGTAATCCCCGAAGGGATAGGCAGATGTATACCTATAGTAAACCCACATTTTGTCAGCTATGTTAATGTCCCATGTAATGGAGGGCCTATTGCCTTCAACTGGGCACAGATCTAGACTCCGGGCTGCTACTGAGAAATTTCAAATGGAAAATCCCAATAATCTAACGGAAGTAATACCGATAGATAATAAACTAACGAAGTAATAACGATAGATAATAAACTAACGAAGTAATACCGATAGATAATAGACTAACGAAGTAATACCGATAGATAATAAACTAACGAAGTTATACCGATAGATAATAGACTAACGAAGTAATACCGATAGATAATAAACTAACGAAGTTATACCGATAAATAATAGACTAACGAAGTAATACCGATAGATAATAAACTAACGAAGTTATACCGATAGATATTAGACTAACGAAGTTATACCGATAGATATTAGACTAACGAAGTAATACCGATAGATAATAAACTAACGAAGTTATACCGATAGATAATAAACTAACGAAGTTCATAATTATACAGTGACATTATTTATATACAATATTAATTTTAGTATATGCAAAACCCGAAACACGTGTCTAGTATTTTTATGTAAAGAATCTATGTACAAAATTTCAAAACTGTATCATGAAAAATCACAAAGTTGTAAGGTTGATAGGTTACCGGGTTGTCCGTACAAAAAACATGCTAACGGCGCCGCCGCGCCTCCAGGGTCGTCTTGCGCTCATTGATAATAATTTGGCAGTAGGTACCTCACCGTACGGCGATTGTATTGTAAGTAATTAAATGGTGATAATATTTTCCATCACACTTAAATATTTTTGGGACAAAATATAACATGGTGTAAAAATTATTGAAATCGATTCAGTTCCTTATTCTGAACAAACTATATTCAGGTTTCGCATAAACTAAAAATAATGTTGTATTTGTATATTGTGTGTTTTACAAGTGCTACGGCAACCAGCTTGGAAAGTATTCATGGACCACATGTCCTGATTATGCGCTGGTCAGCCGAATTCCAATCATGACCTCTATTCGAGTGCCCCCTAAGGAAATGCTTTTCCTCAACAAGAATACGTAATTTTTTCGACGCCCGGAATGATTTCCCCACTGCATTCATGGATGAGAAGCCAACTAGAAAACTCAAGAAAGCCTGGGTTTCAGTAGATTTAAATATTTTAGGTTCAATTTTAAATATTTATCTTCACAGGGAGCCGCATTGTGGCTGTTTTCTGATTAAATATGTAGGTATGTGTGTTTCATTGAGATGGTAGGTGCCTACCAAAACAACCTGCCTTGTAAAGTAATAAAATTAAGGATTTGTTGGGTCTAGAAAAGAAAATAAAAATACTGGTGACCGATGGATTAAGTGCGACCGACGAAGATAACGTTAACTCAATTAACTCTGATTTAACGACATCATTTTAAAACTGCCGTTTTTGTACGCAAATTGTTTACTTACAGAGAACTCGTATACTTGAGTACTCGTATACTTGAGTAGTTATAAGTTATAATGAATACTCTCTAGTACGTATAAGGAATCTACACTCTTGTATATAAGAATCGCGGATGGATCACTTCTGGAGAAATGAAGATATTGTACTTATAACTAGTTTGTAACTGATGACGACGAGCTTTGTGTAATTTATGTATATATGTTCTAGTATTGCTCTCAAGTGAGTGACATTTATGTATTTATTGGGAACTAGCTTTTGCCCGCGGCTTCGCTCGCGTTAATTTAGAAATTGACAATCATTTCGGGTTGTACTCTGCTTGCCCCATATTATAATTAAATCATGATTCGAAAGTGGCAGTGGTGGCCCAATGGTAACGGCCTGCCTTACGAGTCATTGGTCGTGGGTTCGAACCCAGGCAGGCGCTTTACTTTGTGTAAATAATTTCATCACCACTGCTCTCAAAACAGTGAAGGAAAACATCGTGAGGAAACCGGCATGTCCTAACATAAGATAAGACAATATTTATTTTGTAAAAAATGAGTACATTAAGAAGGTCTTAATATAATTAATATGAGGTGGCTACATGTTTTGCCATTTATGGCGTACAAAATTAGATGCACCAGACAAACAATACATAAAAAAAAATACAATGTCAAAATTGAAATTAAAAGGTCAAAATTTAGATTTCATTCAAAATTACAATGTCAAAATTTAAATTAGGTTAAAATAAAATAAAATCCTAGAACCAACAATTCGAAGACATGTGACATCTACCAACCCGCATTGGGCCCGCGTGGTAGACTACAGCCCAGTCACACAGAGAGATGGCCTGTGTCCCAGCAGTGGGAACATTATAGGCTGATTATGAGGATTCGAAAGACACGTGGCGCCATCTATTCTCATAAGAACGTTATTGTGGTTTTCCTCGGGAAAAGTACTTTTTTTTCGGGATTTAAGGTCAAACTTAAGAGCAAAATTTCAGGATTATCGGTTCAGTGGTTTAGGCGTGAAAAGGTAACAAACTTTCGCATTTATAATATTATTTAGGGTAGTTTCTTAAAACCTATAAATATGGTTGGGTTAGGTTGGGTTACGCCCAGTATTTTATTTATATGTACATAATATATCTTGTATGTTTCTTGGTTGTTGTCTTTATTATTTGTTGTTGTTTGTTTGTGTTTATTATTGTTTTGTGTTTGGTGTGTGTTGTTTATTGTGTAGTAATAACAGTTTCATGTGTCATTATCAGTTTTCTGAAGCTTGTAATAAACCAAAGCATCCCTTTATGTGAAGTGTGGTTATCTATCTTGTTCAGTGTTTCCATTTGCAACCGATCTGTTTCGCGTCCCAAAAGAAACAAAAGCAGTGTGTATGACATTTGTCAATCCGTAAAGGATACGCTGCTATTTCGGAAATAAAAGACCTTTCTCGGTTACGAATTATATTCCGATATGGGTCGGAAATATCATTTATCTCTAGATACTCGTATATGAAATCTGTCAAATATGGAGATGCTATCCTCTTTGCGAAGGCAATAGATGTTCCCGATGTCAGTCAATCGAAAATTGCAACGTTTTATTAAAATGTCGATGTTATTGAAAAATGTTAAAGCCTCTGTCGCACTGTATGATATGTTCGTAATATTGTGTGTCTGGGTCACATACATTTATTTTCTTTCTTTCTTTTCTTTCTAATATTTCGAATATTGGTCGCCATATACCGCCAATACTATAAATAAATTAATGTCTGATAGACCAAAATAAATTATAGGTATATTTTTCTGAATCCTTATAACCTTTGTTTTTGTACCTCGATTGTTAGTTTTTTTACGCAAACACGGGTCGTACTCATATACAAATAACACAATCTAAGTTCCAAGTTTTTGGTCATAAATTGCGTACTTTGTATTCCTGAGGTATTGGATACCTGCGAGCGTGGGGGCTTTTAATGAGATTGGAAATACCATCCTGGGAGCATGTTTCGGGTTTACGTAACAAAATATTTTGAAACAATTCGTATTGTACTACTAAATCATTTATATTTTAATTTAACTGTATTGACCTTGAACTTGACGAATTTATAATCCCATTTTATTAAACTTGACATGATGTTATTGTATTGCCCTATTTCAAATTATTTACTAAATTTTATCTTGACTTGAATGGATTTGATTGAATGTGTTAATAATATAAGTGAGTCTTTATTATTATAGCTTAAACTGCATGCCCTTGTTAAGGTAGTTAGTATAAGGATAATTTTATACTCAACATCTGTAAGATGTACCTACTTTCTGTGCAAATAAAGAACTATTATAGTTATTCTATTTTATTCTATGCTTGTAATAAAATGATTCCTCTACTTAGTATTTAGATACCCGCATGTAACTGTAATAAAATAATATGAGTATGCAAAATACAAACTAAGCTTAAATGTAGATAAAACTAAGCTCACGACCTATATTATCAGAAAGCAAGACCTACCAAACCTTCCCATTATCACACACGATTGAAACTTACCATCCAAAAATTCATGTAGATAATTCACAAATAAATAATTAATGAATTAATAATTCAATTTAATAACAATTTTAATTAATAAAATTGATTAATTATTTTATTTTATTTTTTATTAATTAATTTATTTAATTGTCCGCGTTTGTCTAAAATTATCAAATATTTGGGTTTTAAGGCGACGATAACCGACTTTTAATGATTTTATACTGAAGATCACGTCTAAACGAGTAGTGTTAATTGTTTGAAAAAAATATATGTTAAATTAGAGCATTCCTCCATAATTTAATATGTGAATATTTTAGATTATGTTTATATTACATAGTGAAATTAATTTGTAAAGTTATGTCTAACGCGGATAAAAAACTGAGAATGGCGCAAAATCTACCAAGCATATTTTTCTGAAACCTTCACCAATTTAAAGATAATTTTATTATTGATCTTTTAGTATAAGCGTTTTTTTCAAATACCTTTTGTTTTGTGCATAATAAATTAATAATGCGTCAAATTGGGGACAGCGCTCCTTGACGGGCGAGTCCTATTACTGGCAAAACGTACGACGCGTTGCGTGAGCTCAGTACAGTACACGCAAGCTAACCACTCAAGGTCACTGGCATATATCTGAGTCATAATAGATACCTAGAGGAGGAGCTTTGTGGAGCAGTGGTGGTCCAGTGGTAACGGCCCCGTCTTACGACTTGTAAGGCGTGGTTGGAATGGGTTCGAAGCACAGTCACAGCCAGGCGCTTTACTTTGTGTAAATAATTTCATCATCACTGTTCTCAAAACTGTAAAGGAAAACATCGTGAGGAAACCGGCATGTTCTAGAACCATAATTTCCAAGACATGTGACATCTACTAAACCGCACTAGCCAGCGTGGCACTACTGGCCCACTCCCTCTTGAAGAGAGGAGGCCTATGTCCCAGCAGTGGGAACATTATAGACCGATTATGCTATTAGCCGACTAAATTTCTAACACCACATAACGCCTTGGTTTCTAGAATTCAAAAAAAAGAACACTCTTTTTTTCTTGCTAACACTTGTATTCCGCACAACTGCACTATTTCACAACTAAACAACGACTGGCTCTGCACTACATTTTACTATTTAAAATGACTTTTGCTCCACTCAATTCAATTCAATTATTTTTTTTTAAGGTTCTGGCTCCATCGATAACGTTCGATGATTTTGCCAATGTCAAGGTATGAGAAATTAAACTATAAAAACTATAAATTGCTATAACTATTGATCAGTGTTTGTAGTGGTGACATCCATGGATCCCCATGCTAAAAAAGGACAAATCATTTTTGGTTAGAACATGTAAAACGTCACAAAATAAATGTTAGAACATTCAGTAGGTCTATAATAAATAAATAGAAAATATCAACTATAACTGAATTTTATTAATGCTAATGAATTTATAAAGGATTTTAACTGCAGGGGTATGGGCTACAGATAACAGGAAAGGAATGTTAAGAAAAAACGATAACATCAAAATCGTTATTTCTGTTTTTTTTTTTTTTTTTCCTTCTGGCTTCGCACGGTTTGTGCATTTAGCCAATGTCACGTATTAATTTCTAAGTGTTGCGAAAGTTAAATAATATATTCAGTTGCCATAATGAAAATACTTTTAAAAGTTTGCTGCAACATTAATAATTTGTACTTTGACAGAGTTGCCACAGTGAATAATATAAGTATTCGGTATTAAAATAATACTTTTTTTGTTAATAAATCAATGAAATCACGACAGAAGATAGATTACACGTTATCAACTGACAGCACTAAACCACAGAACATATATTTTCACTCTTTTCTTCTTATAATCTCTTCGCCATATTGCTGACACTTCCATATTTAAAACGGTTTATCTCGCATTGTGCCAATCCTTACTTTCTTATTGTATAACTTCTTGGGGTGGAGCCGCTAAAATTTACCTACTGAAACTAGAGAGAGCCCAAAGAGCCATATTAAAAGTAAGTTCTTTACTTCCAATATACGATACACTACGTTTGATCATTTGATTATTTATATGTCTAGATAGAGTGTCGCGCTGCAAAAGAACTCAAACAAAGAGAGCGATTTTGTTGTGCTGGTGTGCGTCACAGCTACGTCTTACACTGGCGCCACGTCGTTGTGCTGTCATTGTGTTGTTCTAGTGTACGTGCATTTTGCGACCAACAGTTGAAAACAATTTTTTTTTTTTATTTTTTTTTTGAGGTAGTTACAGGTTTATCTAGACATTTTTATATCTTTGGTTTGATCTATATCAGCGCTGTATTGACAGCTATACAACTTTTTATTCTACCAACAGTTATTAAGAACCACTTGGAACTTTCTAGATTACGACTCCAAAACAATCTCAGGTAAGAGAAGAACCACCGATGTCTGCACGACAAATAGATATAAATTCAGTCTGGCACATTCAATTTACGGTTTCCTGGGTTCATATTTATATAATACTAGCCTCTGCCCGCGACTTCGTTCGCATTTTTCTTGTTTTAACATAAAATAGATCCTAGGTCACTCGGCAATACTGTAGCTACCCCATTAGTGAAAGAATTTTCGGATTGATTTCCTAAAGTTACTCGAAAATAACGATAGGTACCTACCGGCGTTGGTGCACGATGATAAGCGGTGGCTTTCATATTTAAGTATGCTCAAGTGCATTTTGAGCCCAATCAAAACGTGGCTGGCCTTATTATTTCCGCAGCTGTGTATTCCCACCAAATAGCTGTCTGAAGGATTTATTTGTACATAGCAAGACGACGCCAACCGAAATTTGGGGCTCGACAAAACAATCTCGACTTGACAAATCCCGGCTAATAATCGATGCTCGTTATCCGCACACGTCCGGGCCCGTCCGGATAGATTCCGACGTATTTGTTACCGGAATTTAATATCGCTAATGTTTTATTGACATTCTGTAAGGCCTGCTAAACGTATACTTTCAAGACGCGTAGGAAAAAAGTATAAAAAAACTGTTACCAAATAAAAATGTGTCCGTTAGAGATTGAGGAGCCACATAAAATGTGTTATTTCACCCAAATTATAAAATATTTCCATTTTATTTTTATACTACAAATTAGAACTCATTTACTACTAAATTATACTAAAAATACGTTTTAATTGGTTGATGACTTTCCGAGAAACAGCGTGGTGAAATTTATGGATTTTTATGAAAAATCAAAGCATTATTGTAGCTATCTCAAATTCAGCCGTACAAGACCATTTTTTTTGTACAGATTACGCATAAACACTACTAAATCCTACCAAATTTACAAAATTATCTGTCGCCTAGTTTTCGAGTTCTAAGGTGGCTCCTCAATCCAGACGTCTGGATTGAGGAGCCAACTTAAACGTCCTATAACTTTTGAACGGTTTTGCTACAAATTCCAGGATCGGGCCTACAAAATCGGCTAATTTACTACTAAATATTGGTAGTACCCTCGTTTAATTAAGAGACATGGCTCCTCAATCCATACGGACACATACAAATAATAGTTACGCAAAATTATTATGACAAGCAATTCTAATGCATGGTCTGAAGTCACGTTACCAATTCCGAGAAACATATTTCCGTATTCACGTATAGTTCCACAGAACTTGAGTCCAATTTCTATTTCCCCAAGTTTATTCACGTAAGTGTAGCTACAGCTTTTGTTTGTGCCAATTAAGTTTATTGTGGACGCAATAAAAGATATGTTGAACAAGTGAAACAACTTCTACGGGTCACGACCTACATGATAACTACTTGCGTATTTTGTTTTTACCTACCCTAGTGCCTTTCCTAATCTTTATTTGATCGGCTTACTGGAATCCGATTGGACCTGGATCTTTATATATTCTATCTAAGCTAAAGTTATTTTAGAATTCTCAGGCTACGGCTAAGCTTTTTCGAAATTCTCCACGTCGGCGCTCCAGGTCTTAACAAATGGATATATCACTTCAACCTCTGCACGTATATGTTTGTACATCGCGCTGTCCCGGGCACAATGCGCGTCTACAATTGAAAGATTCGCTATCGGATCAAAGTGACACATTTCTCTTTGCGGACTATCTTTTCGGGCGGTTGACGTAAGTTCAGAGAAAACGCCTCATTCAATACGGGAACATGTGTGTTGACATCTGATTAATGGTCGTTTCGAGTATTCGCCCGTTTGGCTTCCAAGATTAAAAAGGAAAACACGGCAAAATGTTTTTCGCACATCCCGTTTGTAGGCGCAGTTGTTGTGATGTCCGTCAAAAGATAACCTTTGTTAGGCTGCTATCTATTTATTAGCTTTCCTTTGTATTTGGATTTACGTAGTTATTTGTTAGTAGTGAGGAACTGTTTGTCAAGGAATTGTTAATGAACAATCAAATCTTAGCTTTTTTGCTGTAATGAATTTACCAAACTAGAGTAGAATTTAATATTCTTTATATTTTTGATGTGAAACATTTATAGGCGCACGTAAAACCGATTGCTGGCGCCGCGACGCATGCCGCGTGGCGATTCACCGCTCACTCCTCGCGCGCGGTCCCGCCGCTACGCGACCCTGGCCTTTTTTTGTTTGATTTCGATGTTTCACATCTGCCAGGCGTCTCGTGACGGCTAACATTTTTTTAAATGTATCTAACTGCGTTTATTTGTCCGTGTCGAGCATGTGGGAGGTTGAGGACTACTATGGATCAACAACGCAAATCATGTTGTGTGGCTATGACGTCATTCAGATTTATGTGGTCAATTAATTGATAGAAAAAAGGGTCAGCAAAAAAAATCTTTATCTTTTTCTTTGATGCTCATTGGTATTGTCACTCGAATCGTCGTTGTATAGAAAGTATAGAGTACTTAATTGATTAGAAATTTGTCCGTTCTTGGATGACATTATTACTACCAATACAATACTGAAAAATACTGATAGACCACGAGTTAACTTACACTTTTTAAACAAGCATAATATTACAAGTTAGAAGATTATCTCCACGATAGGAACGCGCTTGGAAACATGCTGGTCCAGCTCCATAGGACAATCTAGAGTCTAGACAAAATCAAACTGGTTGGTATTTTAATTGTATAATTTGTTATTTTTCTGACATTGATTTTAGATTCTGTGGTTACCTAGACTCATAAACTGACTTATTATTTTATTTTTTTTAGGAAAACATTTACTTTTACGATGTTTGTATATATGTGAGCACCATCTATCTCATAATTAAGTTATTTTTCATTGCTTCATTTTTAATTATTTTTACCTATTGTGGTATAGTAATTTTATTTTATTCTAGGTGCATCGTCTTCACATATAATCTTATGATTAATGTACTTAAACAAAATATTGTAAAACATTTTTAAAAGAGTAACGGTGGAGTTTCTTGCCTATTCTTCTCCATACGAAACTACCTTTTGGAAGGGGCAACTAGAATCAATTCAATTTTTTTTGTAAATTTTGACGTTCAAAAATGTCTCCTAGTGCCTAGTTGAATTAAAAAATTTGACTTTGACTTATAAAAAAACTCTTTTAGTATTCATATATTTTATACACAAATAGAAGCTTTAGTTTGGTTACAAAAGTAAATAAGTCACTGCAGCGATTTGAGTAAAATTATCAAAGGAAAATTAAATGAAAAAGTAATCATACCATATTTTCAATTAAAAAGCTAACTATTTTGTTTAATTATGTTTTAGACGCGACGGAAAAGAAAATAATTAGCCACATTGTCTAGAAAACAAATTGTTGAAGCCAATTTAAAGCTTCCTATGAATAGTAATTTGAGTTTATTCTCTGATGCGATAATAAAAGGTAATATTCCAGTTTTTATTAGCTGCACTTCGTGGTTGAAGTGAAATTCCGTGTAAGAGGTACTTAATGATTATAATTCTATTTCTGTGAGCAAAAAAGGAAATTCAAATACTTATGCTTGTTATTGTCCCACTTGTAACTTAGGACAAGCCCTCCGGTTAATCGTAACGTCAACCATCACAGCCCTCCTGCTATTGGAAGCATCACATAGCCGCCATAGCCTCGCATAGCCTCTTGCTTATAAAACCTTTTCCTCTCCTGAACAGAAATACCTCCCGTTCCACTATGACTCAAGACACCTCAGCCCGTCCACATCATATCCCGCTTCATTCTGCCGGTCCTGATTCCTACCATCTTAGCGTCCCGAGCAGCGGAAGCCTGGAGCTCTTATTCTAATCCTTTTATAGTTACTTGTTGTGAGAGGTATGTATTTATTGGGTTTGAATAAAGATGTAAAGAATACTCCTACCGAAAATACTATTTTTTTAATATTGTTCGGCTGGGCAGCGTTCGGGAAGCTACGCAATATGTTCTCGTCCCACATACCGCAGTGTCTCAAGACGAAAGTCTTTGACCAGTGCGTGTTGCCAGTGATGACCTATGGCACTGAAACGTGGTCGCTCACAATGGGCCTTATCAGAAGGCTAAAAGTCACCCAAAGGCCAATGGAGAGGGCTATGCTTGGAGTTTCCCTACGTGATCGAATCAGAAATGAAGAGATCCACAGGCGAACCAAGGTAACCGACATAGCCCGAAGAATTGCCAAGCTTAAGTGGCAGTGGGCAGGGCACATTGCTCGCAGAACTGATGGCCGATGGGGCTGAAAGGTTCTGGAGTGGCAACCGCGTACCGGAAGACGCAGCGTTGGAAGACCTCCTACAAGGTGGACCGATGACCTTGTGAAGGCCGCAGGTATCCGCTGGATGCGGGAAGCACAGAACCGGTCGAAGTGGCGGTGCTTGGGGGAGGACTATGTCCAGCAGTGGACGTCTTTCGGCTGAATGATGAATATTGTTCCACAATTACTTAGTTACTTATTACAGGGAATATGACGTGGCAAGGCGATGGTATGTAAGCGACTGGGGAGCCGCACGCTAGCGCTCCGTTAAAACATCAAAAATGCAATTCAGCATATCCTACTCACTATACTAATTTTAATTTTTAATAATTGTAACTTATTTCGACTGGCCCTCGTGGCCCCGTGTGGTGCCGGACGTAAAGAATAGCAGCATCCTATTTCTTCCCGTGGGTGTCGTAAATGGCGACTAAGGGACTTACTAGAGAATGGGCAGCAGCGTTCTCTATGCATTTAATACCATACTGCGATCGCCAACCCGCCTGCCAAGCGTGGTGATTAAGGCAACCCTTTTCCCCCTTTGGGGGAGGCCTATGTCCAGCAGTGGACGTTTTTATAGGTTTAAAGATATTTATTCTTCAAAAAAGACACGACAGTCACTTACATGAGAACATCGCTTAGCATAAATTATAAATATAAAGTTCGTTACAGACGTCACGGTAGCAATTAAGATACACCCATCCAATGCATTCAGTTTTTATGGAAGGGTGTTATTTGTGATTAAATATTCAGATAACTGAGTTTTGAATGCATTGAATGAGCGTAACTTTTTTATACATGAGGGTATTTTGTTGTATAAATGGCTATTTCATTAAATAATTATTAAAATAACATTACAAAATTATCCCGTTACAAAAGTACCCAAAAAGCAAAAAAGAAAAACAAAAACAAATAAAAGAAATAAAAAATAATAAAATAAATTCAGAACACTGCAAAAGTCGGTTTAAAAATAAAAATTGTCAGATGAATTATACATGTCTCATCATCACTTAAAATCAAATAAACTAAGTTAAAATTAAAATATATATCGTAATGTTACACACTGCAGGGTAAAAATGTCTTCTCATATAGAGAAGGCACGAGCATTGATCTCCATGCTTGCTCAAGACGGGTTGGCAATTTCAGACATAATATACAGCGTGCCACTTTAGTGGCGACATTAATTAAATACACAGGTATACGGGTTCGCGTTTTTTATGAAGATATTTAAATTTTATTAAACGTTATTATTTATTGATTTATTAACAATTTTCTAAAATAGCATTTTGGAGCAACTGGCCGGTCTATTCTGTAAGAATCACACCGTGAAATCTTAGGTGAAATGAGATTTAAGTGAGCTGTCATTCCACCATAGGCTATACGAATCGCTAGGGATTGACACTATTGACAGCTCACTTCAAGCTCACTTCACCTTGGATTTCACGGTGAGATTCTTACAGCATACATCGGCTGTACTTAAAGAATTGTAGCGCAGTGGTCATTTGCCGGGGATCGAATCATTCGGAAAACTCTTAATTATTTTTAAAAGCAGTTTATCCCTTCGTTAACAGTTATAATTATAATTAAAAATATACCATAAAATTGCAAATGCAAAACTGCCTCCGGTGATGGATAATTTTTTATTAATTAGTTAATATCTAATTTTATACGATTTTATTTGAGTTTTTACGCCATACGTTGTGTCATCGCGCATCTCTTTATTTTGTATGCAATCTGACAGTGACAGCGGTTTACCTGTTGTCGGCGTCTTAAAGCTCGTGCACACATCGCGAGATATCGTGGGTGCGACAGGCGGCGCGACACTTTCCATGAAGTTTTCATAGAAATTATGCTACGAATGCCGTCTCATGCTGTTTTCTGCGGGAGCCTTTATTTGGTTGGGAGCCTTTAGTTGGGTTAGTTGCGTTCGCGTTTTCTTGTTGATAGGGTGAACTATCCCTTATTGTATTGGTTGTGTTGTATTTAAATGTAACTGTATTGTGCCGACGTGAAGTGAAATAAACTAATTATCCGTATAAAATATCTTTCGTGGAATTATTTTTACAAGTGATCTAACAATCGTCCCATCGCGTCTTTTCAACAAATCTCGAATCGAACCAAACTTGACTGAAAAGCAAATAAACATAAAAATCAAAGTAATGAGCATGACTCGAGTTCGAGTAACTTTTGACGAGCGAGTTATTGTCCTCAATATTGAGATGATCTCTTGCTCCGATTCATTTGTTATTGTTACATACTTATTATATTGCTCTTATAAATTTATATCCAAAAACATACCTAGGTGCAAGTACACCAGAAAATTTGTGCGCTTCGGTAATAATTTTCATGTTTCCGAATTAGCACGAACAATGCTAGGCAATGCTTCTAAGTTTTGTACTGCCGCGCATTGTAGTAGTGCACCTTGATAGGTGCGTTTGTATGAAGTTATCTCTCTGTTGGTTTACCTACTCTGATCGTTATTTGTAATTCGATTTTTTTTTTATTTAGAGAGAATTCCTAGTACCATCCGTGCCTCGGAAAGCACGTTAAGTGGTTCCGGATGTCATTCGTAGGTCTTTGAGTCATTATGGGTAGTCAGAAGCCCAAAACTCTGACAACCAGTCTTACCAAGGGGTATCGTATTACCCCGTAACTGGGTTGTGGACGTCAGATAGGCAGTCAATCCATGTTAAATACTGGTATTCAGTTGCTTCCGGTTAGACTGGAATCCGACCCCAACATAGTTGGAAATAAGCCTAAGCAGATTTTTTTTTTTAAACGTTGCCCCACACTAGGTATTTCTCCTGTATTGTAAGTGCATTTACAAACATTTAAATTCACATACACAAACAGCCAGATCCGGAACAACTACTTGTAGGTCATACAAATATTTGTTCCGTGCGGGAATCGAACCCGCGACACGCAGCGCAGCAGTCCATCGCTTAACTAACTGCGCCAACCGTGCCGTCAGATTAATCATCACGCGTTCGTATTTCCGATGATAGACGATGATTCCTTAAACTCATAATTTTCTTTGGAAAGCTGTATGTGTAACAGTGTAATAAAACACATTTTTTCGAGCCGTAATCAATAATAATTTTACTGCGTACGAGTAGGTATTTATTTACCTACCTTTATGTCGGCCGCGGAGAGACTAAAACCCTGACACCTTTCAGTTGAACACGATAAGGAACTAATTCGGCCTTATTACAAAACAACGATGATTTAAACCTGGCTCTAAAGATAAACCATCTTTAGAGCCAGGTTTAAACCATCGTGTCATTTTTTAATTTCGAACCTGATTCCGTCTAAGATAAAGTTCTTAATACAAAACTGAGTTTAAACCCGAGTCTAAGTTGTCAACTTTGTATTAAGAATTTTAAATCAGTCGAAATA
The DNA here is from genome assembly GCA_948098905.1 of Tiliacea aurago. Lineage (NCBI taxonomy): Eukaryota > Metazoa > Arthropoda > Insecta > Lepidoptera > Noctuidae > Tiliacea > Tiliacea aurago. The sequence continues at coordinate 12,778,253 of OX402578.1, read as the reverse complement.
ACGTTCGAAGTTAAAAAAATGACACGATGGTTTAAACCAGGCTCTAAAGATAAACCTTGTTTTTGTAATAAGGCCGAAAAAGTTTAAATTCGGTGAACACGTTTTATTTCTTACTCAGCTGATAAGTGTTAGAACCGCATTCTCTCATCGGCTGGAGTTTAGTATCTACTATTTTAAATGTGTACCAGACGGTCGTCATGCAGCGGTGTGGTGCTGGCTCCAAAGGACAAAGATGTAAGTAATTCTCACTAACCCTCTGATAACCTTTATTTTGTTTTGTATGGACTGATGTCTTTCCACCAGGGAAACCTCTACTTCCTAATGACGGACTAACATGTAAGCCGTTCTCTTAAGGCGACGATAACCGTCTTTTAATGATTTTATACTGAAGATCACGTTTAGACGAGTAGTGTTAATGATTTGAAAATATATGTTAAATTAGAGCATTTTCTCAATAACTTAATATGTGAATATTTTAGATAATGTTTATATTACATAGTGAAATTAATTTGTAAAGTTATGTCTAACGCGGATAAAAAACTGAGAATGGCGCAAAATCTACCAAGCGTATTTTTCTGAAACCTTCACCAATTTAAAGATAATTAATTATTTGATCTTTTAGTATCGCGTTTTATTAAAATACCTTTTGGTTTGTGTATAATAAATTAATAATGCGTCAAATTGGGAACAGCGCTCATTGATGGGCGAGTCCTATTACTGGCTGAACGTACGACGCGTTGCGTGAGCTCAGTACAGAACACGCAAGCTATCCACTCAAGGTCACTGGCAAATATCTCCGTCTTAAATTCAGTAGTTTAGTTCTTGTATTTAGTATTATATATAGGTTTTTTGTGGTTTTTTGATGCATTATTTACAAATTGTAATAAAAAGTATGTTAATGCTTCACAATTTTCTAGACATCTTCTCCAGCTCATTCTTCAAAATTATCTCTTAGGTAACCTGAACATGAAAATGGTTTTACCGGAAAGCTCTCGAAATTGGGACAATATCGAAATATTTTTCAGATTCCAAATTGGGTATCTCCGCAGCCATTGGTATGTAAATACAGAAATTTATATCGTTCCGAAATGTCTGTCGGGACATAAAAAAACTTTTCTTTTCTTACAATTGATGTTGATCCCCTTCATATTTCTCCAATCCAAATTGAGTTCTTTTTTAAGAAGAAAAGTGTGGAGATTCTTTTCGGAGTGTTTTTTAGGCTATGTCACTACGTAAAATATTCATGGCTTTGGTGAAAGGTTAATTGCGTTTTGAGTTAAAGATGTATTTGAAGGTGAGGCAAAGCTGATACCTTCATTTTGTTATCAACTTAAGGGGGATGCGCTAAGGTAGTCCGCGAATTCAAATTTTCTTAAGATTTTTGCAATTTCCAGCGGGCTAATTGCGTAACACACTATCTGCAACATTGCTGTTTCTAATGATTATAATTCTGTAAAGCCATATTTGTTACGGCCGCGAATCATATTTAGATCAACCTACAATCTGTTACTGTCCTGCAAATTGCAAAAAAGCGTAAGGAAATTTGAATTTCGCGGGCTAACCAGACGCTTTCGCCTTAAGAAAAATATTTGAGCCAGTGAGCGGAGTAAAAATAAAAAAACCGGTCAAGAGCGAGTCGGACATGCGCACCGATGTTGATGATTTCTGAAAAACTGTGCTATTTAGAGACATAGTTTTATTTTTCCATAAACTTCTATCACTGAATAATTTCTGATTTTTATCTATGCAAACTTCGGAGATAAGGGGGGGGGGGTCGGTATTTTATTATATCTTTTTCATTAAAAGTCAGAAACAGTGCTGCCTAAAAAAAAAACGATGTTTGTGAATGTGCAAACAGCGCTCTTTCATAATTATGATACCCCACATGCCATAGTAGCCTCACTTCAAATTTTTAAGACCCCCTTAAATTTTTACGAGTCCCTTTTGCAAAATACGTATATTTTTTAAAGTTTCTTTCTTGTTTGCAAAATAGTTGGGCAAACGTCATATAAAACTATTCTAAATTTCAAGTTGATAGCATTGGCAGTTCTTGAGATATCCAGGTGTGACAGACAGACAGACTTAGCCTCACCATAAGGGTTCCTTTTTACCATTTTGGTACGGAATCCTTAGGCTGAGGCTACATTAGACCGCGACGCGACCTGCGACACATGAGCGATTAAAACAAATAAATGAATGCTCACGTAATGGCTACACCGTACATCAAATATTACTAGCGATCTTTGATTTCTTTAAGCGATCCGAACAACATTACTGTAATCACAGCATCGGCTACATCAACATATGATTAGTATACCTTCAATACACCGTATTTTCGCTTATAATGTAGCCATACCATGTTTATCTCGTTTCGTTCTTCCAGTCGCATCGCAAATCACTGCCTACTGTAGCTTCAGCCTCAAAATCAACCGTCACCCTAATTGCGTAACACCCTATCAGTCTCAATCTGAAAAAGATCGGTTTTAGCGATAAGACCGCCCATTGTGTCACCCCTTGTAAAAATTCTACATTTATGTCTGTATTTTTTATGGTGTACGTAATAAAGAGTATTCTATTCTATGCTGAATGATTTTGAAGTAACCCATTGCTTCGTATGTTCGAAAAATTTGTCTACTCAGCAACGTCGACGACATGGTTGGTCGGGGTCACCAGTTTAGAGGTATGAGGAACAGGGTTTAAAGTTCACTCATACTCTATGGAAAAGGGAGGATCCTCCGACCAGACGGGTGTTGTGTCTGGTGGGCAACTGCCCAACGGTTAATGTCGGGATGTTGTATATATGCTAGTTGCGTGATAAACGTTGCTTGCGCGATGCAGGATTTTGCGTGACGTCAGTGTGACGCGTAGTTCGCATGTGGCGATGTTGATGCCGCTACAAGCGATTGACTGCTGCGCTGCGTGTCGCTGGTTCGATTCCCGCATGGCACAAATATTTGTGTGACCTACAAGTAATTGTTCCGGGTCTGGACAATGACGTATTATATATAGACGCGTCATACACGAACATTAGTGCACTCAAAAACAGCCATGAATAAAAATAAGCCATGATTGTAGCTACATAGGTACTTGCAAACAATCATACAGCGCGTGAAGAAAAGGAAAATACCTATACCAATATCTGTTGTTAGAAAGAGATGAACATATGTATTTAGTTACGTCACTAGCTGCTGCATGTTCATTGGCGCGTACGTAATAATAATAATTATTATTGTAAATGTCAGGCAATTACCTGGCATTTACTTTGACATTATTGAGCGCAGGTAACGCATCTAAAGGTTCATTGGGTCTGGCTGTTTGTGTATGTGAGTTTAAATGTTTGTAAACGTACCCACAATACAGGAGAAATTCATAGTGTGGGGCAACGTTTTAAAAAAAAAACCTAAATAACGCAATGAATGTTGTTCAACTGTCAAAATGAAACCCATTGCTACTGATAGTCAATCAATCAATCTGCCAGCCTTTTCCCAACAAGGTTGGGGTCGGCTTCTAGTCTACCTGGATGCAGCTGAATATCAGTATTTTACATGAAGCGACTCCCTATCTGACCTCCACAACCTAGTTACTGGGTAATACGATACCCCTTGGTAAGACTGGTTGTCAGACTTTAGGGCTTCTGACGACCCTTAATGACTGTCAAAGATCTACAAATGACAGCCGGGACCAACGGCTTAATTAAATACCAACCCTACGTTGATATTTAATACAGATATTTTGGATTGAAACTCAAAGTAAAGGGTTAGTTTACTGAAAATTAGTATCGAGATTTTATTTCTAAACGTGTTTTGGTAACAACCAAGTTCTGAGAAATATGTTCAAGAATAACATATATTTTTTCCGCTACCCCTAACTATGTCGATTTGTCAATTTTTTTGTTTGATAAGCCTACTTTTATCAGTTGCCTTTTATCAGCGCCTTAAGCTTTCGCAAAGAGTAATCCTAAATATGTATTCGTGTGTGAGCATAGTTATATATTTATATATGTTCAACACATTTGCTCAAAAAATGCATTTACGAAGCCTGTATGCATTGTTCGAAAGTTAAAAATTACGCATCATACAACGGAATGTGCGGTAAAATAGGTAGTCTAAGCTAAGTACCTGGTTTACCGCATATTCCGTTGTATAGCGCCGTGCGTATCCTATACTACGGTTATTTTTTTATTTCTATAAAAAGATATCTATGAAATCCACCAAGAAGTTTCACATTGCGAGAATAAATAAGCCGAATGATCGAACCAAGGAGGTTTGTCTCACTTTAGTACTAAAGAGAAAATGAGACGAAAGATGTAGTTCTAATTTTCACCACGCGCATGTGGCGCTATTTCCAAATTCGTGCCATTTTCATATTAGAAACGTCAAAGATTGTTGCGACTTTCTGACTGATATTTATGAACAAAATAATAATAAGAATTCAAGCGAGGAATCCGGTATTAATATGGAATATACTCCATCTGATATCTAGAATGAGGAGCAAATTGTAGAAATGGTCTCTTGCCGCCAAAACCGCGAGAGCGGTATTTAATGATTTACAATCATTTTATATAATGTAAGACTCGAAGAAATACTCAATCATTCTCTGAAAATATTTTGATGGCTTGTTTCATTGTACTGTTTTCTCGCAAATGAGTTGAAAAACGTTGTATGACACACGTGCGGAAATTGGTATTTACAAGCTCGTGACTATGGTAAGGCCTCGACTTCGTCTCGGGCTTACATTTGTCCACTCGTTTGTAAAAACCAAATTACCGAGTGCGGTAAGTTGGTTTTTACGAACGAGTATAGTTTAATAGTGATTATCTTATATACCTAAACCCAGAAATGGAATTCGAGATAAAAAATGTAAACAAAGGTGTTGCCAATTTTAAATAATAACCTCAATCGTGCAGTTTTCCGAAAAGTACTATATCAAAAGGCTAAAATTGTAGGCATATCTTAAACAGTTAAAATATAATATTGCACACAGATTTAAACTTTAAACTGACGTAAACTACGATCCAAGAATAAAATATAACTATTTGAAATAAAATCGTAAAAAATATTTTTATGATACTGACAATAAGGCAGAGGTCTTAAACATTTGGACTTCATTTAGTGTTTTCAACTAGCGAAACGCCTCGGATTCGCAGAAGGTTTAAAAGAGGTGACGCCGCAGCGGTGAAGTGATTGCGTTAATAACAAGCAAACAAGAGGATTAAATGTGTAATCTCGATCACATTATAGACAGGGTGACGGATCAGTTCATAATTTGTATAACTGATTCGGACTCTTCATCAAGCTCATCTGAGTCCGAATCACAAAGTGAATAAATCATAATATTATTTATATCCAAATTTCAAATAAACATGAGCAACTTGTTCATAAGAATATATTTTTTTCGTTTATCTTACCTTAGGCTATCATATTTTTAATTTTGACACGCCGCTTTAACGTTCTTCCAAAAACACAAAATAAATATATAAAAAATATATATTTTGAATTACTAGGGAAATGTTGACTACCCGTGAACTGTCACTTTGCCAATGACATTTCTTTGTTTACATTTTTTATCTCGAATTCTATTTCTGGGTTTAATTAATATACGTACCTTTCTTAGAAGACCTGTTCTGTCATGTTTTAACGAGCGTCATCTATAAGTGTCAAAAAACGCTAGCTTTTTTTGGACAGCCGTAACCTCGTTGTGTGAGCTTTCACCGCTTTCTTAGAAAATCAAAACTTAAGTGACAACCTTTAATTCGAATTTCTCCAAAACCAATTTTACAGCTCGCTGATACGTTCTTTTTACTCTATAATATTTCAGTAACTTTTAAATTCAATTAATAAAAGTTTCGGGTTAAGTCAGCGATGGACGTCGTTTTACCAAGATATACATTTCTCTTTTGGCCTTTTTTTACTCATCTGCTTCTGAAAAGCATTTGAAAACTTTATTTTATTCAACAAAAGGGTGTAAAATAGCGGAAAAAGTCACTGGAAATGCTATGGTATCTAATAGTAGTTTGACTTAGAACCTCATTGTACATAATATATATATATACTAGTAGTTTTCCTATCAAAAAAATATGAGAACGTTCAATAAGTCAAATTCAAATTTACAAACCAGTAAAATTATGAGTTAAAAACAGGCAGCCAGAAAAACATACTACTTAATACGTTTTAATTGGCAGAGATAACGCTGCGGCCTAGTTTTGTGATGAGAAGGTGGTTCCAGATGCTCTATCAATGCCTAACTACCTAGTAGTTAAAGGGCCGATTCCACTGGTAAAAAGGTGATATTCTGCTCACCACGCCGAAGATTCTCATCAGATTTTCACCAAATTTGTATGAGACCAACTTGAAGTTATTACCTTTTAAATAAAAAAAAACATTGAAATCGGACCTCATGAGGCGGCGATATCCAGTAGCCTCCTTTTTCCCCCTTTTTGGAAGAATTACCCCTCCAATCAAAAATCCTCGACAAAAAATAATCTATGAAGTTTCGTCCAGATCTTTTTTTTTATTATTTAGGATGGGTTTGCTCTTGACCGTAGTCTAGGGCAGAAGTGACAGAGACAAAGTCGACGATGGAGTGAGCTTACCCAGAAGAAGCCTGTTCACTCTAACTTTGAAAAGATTAGGGTTGTTGACATTTGGAAACGCTTAGTGCGAATTGGTGGAATAGGGATGGTAACCTGCAGTGCGTCTAGATGTCCGATATTAGAAGGGGGCCGGTGGAATGAGGTTGTGGAGTTCTCGGGGACACTCACCGAAGTACAATCTGTAGAAGACAGACAAGCAGGCAACCTTGCGGCGATTGGCCAAGCTGTGAAGATTGGCATCCACCAGATCAGTTGTAAAATACGGGTAAGTAATATTTGATATAATTACAAAATCTCTAATATTTACAAGATATAACAACTGTATCTATATTTTTTTTTATCAGTTAATATAATAAACGATTGATATAATTTTAAAGCAACAAATTTTTATAAGCACATCATACATTGAATATAAAATCGTTTGATATACCACTCAAAAGACATAAAACCTATTTAGTCTAATATGATAAAACGTGCAAGCAAGCATGCAGCATGCAAGCAAGCATGCAGCAAGCATGCAACATGCAGCAGGCATGTTTCCTGTCACGGCTCCGGCGCTGCAGGGCTCCAGCGGTCCCATACGAGCTTATCGCCACAGATGTGTTTCACGCTCACCACCGAGGCTTCGGCTTGCTGGCCTGCTCTGCCGGCCAGCCTCAGCCGCGGCGGCAAGCGTTGAAACAACCTGCTCCTCAGCTCGCGGGCCGCCTCGCCCCTACGCACCTACGCGATTTTATATAACACTCTAGGGGTAGGGCAGACAAGACTACGTGGAGTCGATTTTGCTGCGATTCGTTTCTGTCACGCCGCTCCCGCAGCACGCACAATCAAACTAATCGCAATATTATATACAGGAAAAGTTTTTATCCACTGCGCAAATTTTGACAAATTAATCTTAAACGAGTTTTATTAAACATATATTTTTTATTTTGATAAGTCTTAGTACAAAAAATTCAAAATATCGTTAACGAAAGATGTTTACTTTAAAAGTGGTTGTATGGCTACCCGGCGGCGCGCGGCTAAGCGGTACGCGCGAAAGTACCTACCTATCAGCTGTGCGCTCGCTCGATTCGCCGGCGTAGGTATTTACGTGGGTTACAATGTACTGATCGCTAATTTTATCAGGTTCGAACTAGACTTTTTTATGTTTAGACCGTGACCTGAAGTTATTTGAAGAGTAATTCCAAATTTTCCTTCTTACTTGAATGGGCTTAGGATGGCTTCTTCGATTTCGATCGCCAGTCGGGGTCTGCCAGACCCTCGTGCATGATTCGGGGTTCTGAACTGTCCGTGATCAAGCAGCCTTTGAGTGGTCGGTAAAATGGTCCTTTCATTAGGGACCGAGGGGTTAAGGATTCCATGGGCTCGCATTCGAGGTATGCTCTCCGTCGCATACATTCTGCGAGCTGCTCGCATACTTTCACCACTCAGTACATACACTCGCACCATCTCGTAAAACTCGCGGTTACTGAAGTCCAACATCGTGACCGGTAGGTACAAGCACGTCACACGTGCGGTGCGGCGGCGCGGCGCTTGCGCGGAAAGCGATTAGACGCGACGTCACACAACAGCGCGTGCGATGAGCGAACTGTCGGCCACAGCGCCCGGCGCGCCCTGCCGCCCGGGAGGGGGTTTCACCCCCGTGCAACACCGCCGCTTGCGCCGGCCGCCGCGCGCGCCCATTGATATTATTACGAATAGATTGTGTCCATATTTTGCTGATTTAAAGTAGGATAAAAAAATTAAAAAAAGTATTGAATAAATAATGGAAATGTGTTCTATTACTGATATTGAACCACCAAAAAAAATGGCGCACTGGTTAAAAACTTTTCCTGTATTTTAAACGATAGGCCTAATGATTTTCTATTAACTAAACGTTATATCCAATAACGTTATACGAAATAAGTTTTAGAATAAATAAATATTATATCCAAAGAAATTATATCAACAGTTGGTATATCTCACGTTGATTATATCGAACGATAATAAAAGGAAATTAGACCAAATGAGTTTATACGTTATGAGACGCACCCGTAAAATACGACCTGTAGAGGATTACCAACAAACTGACAGAGGAAAGCAAATGTTGACAGAATTGAAGAAGAGCGCTTGGCTCCCTCGGTCAATTAGTCTATGACTTAGAATGTCGGTAGCAAAACTCTAGACAGTAGAATTATAGTCATTAACGGTCACTAATCTAGTTTTTAGTATCCAAGTTGATAGAAATTGAATGAAGAAGAATGTGTAAGAGCGTGTAAGTACCTAAATAAGTTAAACGCTCGGGTCATCGGGCCCGACTGCGCGTCTCCTTTTTAAGGAAATTTCTCGCCAACTGCTCGACACTTCACTTGACCAGAGGGTTGGCTCGTTCTTTGGCCAAATAATTAGTATTACCACTCAACGTGGCAATGCTGCCAGTCTTCTGGGCACGTTTCCGGATGACAGCGATGACGAGTACTTCGACGCTTAAGGCGACGATAACCGTCTTTTAATGATTTTATACTGAAGATCACGTCTAAACGAGTAGTGTATATGATTTGAAAAAAAAATATGTTAAATAAGAGAATTTTCTCAATATAATAACTTAATATGTGAATATTTTAGATTATGTTTATATTACATAGTGAAATTAATTAAAACAACGGCACGGTTGGCGCAGTGGTTAAGCGATTGACTGCTGCGCTGCGTGTCGCGGGTTCGATTCCCGCACGGAACAAATATTTGTATGACCTACAAGTAGTTGTTCCGGGTCTGGCTGTTTGTGTATGTGAGTTTAAATGTTTGTAAACGCACCCACAATATAGGAGAAATTCCTAGTGTGGGGCAACGTTTAAAAAAAAATAAAAAGGAAAAGTTACGTCTAACGCGGATAAAAAACTGAGAATGGCGCAAAATCTACCAAGCGTAGGTATTTTTCTGAAACATTCACCAATTTAAAGGTATTTTAATTATTGATCTTTTAGAATACGTGTTTTAGTAAAATACCCTTTGTTTTGTGTATAATAAATTAATAATGCGTCGAATTGGGGACAGCGCTCCTTGATGGGCGAGTCCTATTACTGGCTGAACGTACGACGCGTTGCGTGTGCTCAGTACAGGACACGCAAGCTAACCACTCAAGGTAACTGGCATATATCTGCGTCTTAAGTGTCCTTTTGTTTTTGTAAGTATTTAATTTGTATATTTTGTCAAGTACCTAGTGTAAATAGTTAGTTGTGTTATATATTGTAATTATGCATTTTAATGTAAATGAAGTAAAGAATTCTCCTCACGTAAGGCAATAATCCTGAGAATACGGTTGTACGTTGTTTTATAGAAAATAGTTCCATAGAATTTCGTTTCACATAAATTTTTTCTCATATTATCATTTCATAGAATAATCAATACGCAGAATACTTACTTTGAAGAAATTTAAATCAATGATTTTTATTACAAATAAAATTTTATGTTTAATATTAATTTTATGAAATTAATATTAAACATAAAATTTTATTTGTAATAAAAATTAAAATAACAAATCAAATATTCTCTATCCTCATATTGCTTAGTTAATATCAAACTTATTACCAAGAAAAACATTTTATCGACTGACAGTTTCTTTCGTATCTTTTCAGTTTCAGTTCGTATCTTTGACAAAAGGCATACAAATATAAAAACACCACTGTTCACAAAAACAACGCGGATTGCAGGAAAAAAATCTTGTTATTCTCATTAATAGTGACTTCATTGCACGTATTAACTGTTTCGACGAAATAACATTTGTTCGAAATATTATGTTTCCAAACATTAATTATACCACTGTTTTAATTATCATATTTTCATTTTACCAAACGCCTAAACAATAGAGGGGGTCTGGCACTCGGCGGCCGCTGCCGCGGCACGCTCGCTACGCTCGCTCGCCTTCACGCGTTAATGGTCACTGTTCTAACCTAACCTAACCCAAATTATTCAATAACAGTAGTTGGTATCTGACGCAGATATGATCATTCAATAAACCACAGTTTTAATTACCATATTTTCATTTCACCAAACGCCTAAAAAATAGAGGAGAACTGGCGCTCGGCGGCCGCTACCGCGGCACGCTGGCTTCGCTCACTCGCCTTCACGTGTTAATGGTCACTGTTCTAACCTAACCTAACCCAAATGATTCAATAACAGTAGATGGTATCTGACGCAGATATGTTAATTAAAACACTGATTCTTTTATTATTTTACTTATATATTCCTTAAACGCTTAATTAATCTTACTAAATATTTAAGTATAAGATATTTATTTATAAAATTATGGATAGCATAATGTCTATTTTTACATTTTCGTTGAAATAAAATACCATGAAAAAATACACAGAACAAACAATGTTCGTTAAAAATAATTCTACTATTTGATAATTTTGTTCTAAAAAAAAAAGTTACTATAAAATTCATTGAATTGTGTTTCTGTGAAATATGTTTCATTCAACTAAATAGTCGATAAAACAATATTATTCGAAATAAAAATACAAGGACCAAATACTATATGAAACATTTTCTACGAAACAAAGTTCTATGAAATTTGTGTCTGCAAAACAAGGGACCACCTAAGAATACAGTGGTAAGAACTGGAACATAAATAAAAATTTCAAATTCAATGCAAACCCTGTTGCATCTCAAACTCATTGACAATTTTCGTTGTCAAACAAGATAAAAGATTTAACGGCGTCCTTAGCAACCGTGTCTCCACCATTGTTGCGAAACAATTTGCACGCTTTAATCGCTCCCCTGAACAATTTACCGCTCGACTGTCGCCCGCACGCGGTTACTTATTGTTTTGTACTGAAAACAGCCTTTTTGTTCCCTTTGTGGAACTATGAAGCTTTATGAATAATAACAGTTCCACTACAATCATGTTTGTCGACATAATTGGCCAAATAACTTGTTTTTAAAACAAGTGAAGCCTTTGATGTTGAGCATAGTTTGTTTTTGGAACAATGCTGAAGTTTGTTTTGACGAATGTGTGGCGACGAATACGTGTTCCTATCTACATTATATATTATTAGAGAGTTTCTTGGAAACGGCACACCAATTTTGTTGGTTCCTTCACTAGTTTAATCCTACTTTATTTATGTCACACTAAAAGGAAACTAATATAAATCTTCTCAGGGGTAGTCAGATAGGAAATGTCGACTACATCTAGCTTATTTTTTAACCGACTCCCAAAAAGGAGGAGGTTCTCAATTCGGCGGTATGTATTTTTTTTTGTATTTTTGGTACGCGACCGATGTTGAAAATTCTTTTTTTGTTTGAAAGGGTATACTCCGGAAGTGGTCCCTTTGCTAAATCAGAATCTGATGAGGGGATCCCATGGAAATCTAGGCAAACTCCCAAATTTTATAGGCAATCCTATGGCGATTTGGGTATTTTTTAAAGTAACTCGTGCATTTGCTCTCGGAAAGCACCATTTGGTAAAGTGGAACTGATGAGATGGAGACCACAGATGGCCACCGGGACAATATAATATATGCTCGTCACTATGCATATGGTGAGTGGCAGTTTTCCTGGTTCTTACCAGGAGAACTCCTCAACAATCAACGTCCCCAGCATTGGGAAATGCAATATTTTGTAAAAGATGATGAGCAGTTAACATTAGGCTATTGTAACTTAGATAAATTCAAAACTGACCCGCTAAAAAGTGAAAAATAAAAAACTTTTTACAAAAAAATAATAAACGACTACCAAAAATAACACTACAAAGTCAAAAATAACTTTAATTTGGAAGTCAGTGGCAAAAAACTCAAATACATAGACACCGACTTCCGAAATTAAAGTTATTTTTCACTTTGTAGTGTTATGTTTGGTAGTCGGTTATAATTTTTTTGTAATAAGTTTTTTGTTGTAAATATTGACGTTCAAAAGTGCCTTTTATGTGTTTATTTGAAATAATCAATTTGACTTTGACTTTGGTTCCTTCACTAGTTTAATCCTATTTTATTTATGTAACACAAGAAGGAAAATAATAGAGGACTAATATAAATCTTCTCAGGGGTAGTCAGATAGGAAATTTCGACTAAGTACATCTAGCTTATTTTTCATTTTTATTTTTTAATATTAAAAGTGATTCCGATATCCTATTTACAGAATAAACGATTTCATTTCATTTCATTTCTATTAAGGCAACGACAACCGACTTTTAATGATTTTATTATATACGCTTACGCTACGCGATGGAGATCGCGTCTAAACGAGTAGTGTTAATGATTTGAAAAATATATATTATGTTAATTTAGAGCATTTTTTCAATAACTTAATATGTGAATATTTTAGATTATAGTAACATAGTGAAATTAATTTGTAAAGTTATGTCTAACGCGGATAAAAAACTGAGAATGGTGCAAAATCTACCAAGCGTATTTTTCTGAAACCTTCACCAATTTAAAGATAATTTAATTGTTGATCTTTTAGTATACACGTTTTATTAAAATACCTTTTGTTTTGTGTATAATAAATTAATAATGCGTCAAATTGGGGACAGCGCTCCTTGACGGGCGAGTCCTATTACTGGCTGAACGTACGATGCGTTGCGTGAGCTCAGTACAGTAAACGCAAACTAACCACTCAAGGTCACTGGCATATATCTGCGTCTTAAACAGAAAATAGTAAGGGCAATATTAAGGTTTTACTCTAGACTTACTTTTTCAGTCAGTTTCAGTGTGATAAGGCATCTTTTTGTCTACGTTAACATCCGTTTGGAATTAAAGCGTCACTCTAAGTAGTTACTATTCAACCCTGTTCCGCTTGTCTTGTAAAGTTTGGAATTAATTAAGCGTCATCTTAGGCGTCATAATAGTTATCGTTTGTCAGCCTTGCGATTAATTAGGACCAGTAAGGGCTCTAAGCAACTGGTTTGTTATGAAATATTGTAACTTATCTACGTGTTAGTTAATTGTGTTTCTTAGTAAGCACTTATAAATCCTACTTATTGTTATTTTGTTTAGGAAAGTTGTAGTCTTTTGTTATCTGTTTATGCTGAGTAGAACCTTCTTGGAATGATAAATGATAAACAAACATCCAATTTGTTTTTAAAACGAAGATTGAATAACAGGTTAGCTGCCATATGTATATGATATTTTTATATATTTTTTTCGTTATGTAAACAAATAAATAAAATTGAAGTATCTCTTTATAATGTCAAAATAATAGCTTTTTACTAAATGCATATGAAAGTATATACGGTACTTATAAAAAAAAAAAAATTATCTGTCTGTCTATTTGTTCCGGCTAATCTCCGAAACAGCTGGACAGATTTTGACGGGACTTTCAGTGACAGATAGCTGATGATATAAGGAGTAACTGAGGCGTCTTTTATTTTAGAAAAAAACACTCGAGCGAAGCCGTGGGCAGCGGATACTCGAACAATAAAAAAATCACACAAAATGTTCATAAAATAGTTTAAATCAGTTCTACAACACATATTGAGTAGTTAGTAAAACAATCGGCACTTATACAAAGAATTTAGTGCGCGTTCAATTGTTCATTCAGACTCACCCCGAGGGTGTTCTTCGGGCAAATCCCTCTGATGGAAAATGTATGTTGCGGCTGGATGCCCGTTACAGTACAATTAATTTCACCTAAATCTGCCACCGCAGTAAAATATTCAGTTTCACAGGCTCTAACAAAAAATATAGAAAGATTTACTATATTTATTGAGTTTTTATAAAAGTATTTATGAACTCTTAAATATAAATGAGTATATTGCAATTAATTTCACTGTTTGTCCCATGTGACATATCATCATTTCAGCCGAAAGACGTCCACTGCTGGACATAGGCCTCCTTAAAAAAGGGGGATTTACCATAATCGCCACGCTTGGCAGGCGAGTTGGCGATCGCAGAATGGTTTTAAAAATGCATAGAGAACGCTGCGGCCCATTCTCTAGCAAGAATTTTTCCGGTTAACCGTAGGTACTTCAGTAGTATGGACGGTCTCAGGGTCGCGGTAACAATACCAGTATCAGCTGGCCTCTTATTCTATTGAAACTCCGTACCGTAGGCCAGCTTAAGGTCAAAGTGTTACCACTGACTTGTGCCTAAGACTTGAGCTACAAAAACAGCCACATAACCACGAGCATTTTTTTTAACGCGAACTTTTACCCCGTGCACTGGATTGGCGTCGAACCGATATACACATATAATATACCTATGTAGATAGTCTACCTGTGTAAAAATACGTAGTCCTACGTAAGATATAGGTCATGAAAAAGGTTCACCTGTCCGAATACGTTGAGCGATTTAATTAATATTTTTATTCTCGCAATTAAAATTTACGAGGCCGTGTGATAATTGAAAGGCACGTTCGCATTTTATTCATGTCAATTAAGATCGAGTGACAGCACGAGGTGCAAATTAAATCTGTGCAACGGGATGGTATTGACGACTTCGTATAGGTAGTTAGGCCCGTTGTACACGGCACGGTTACGTAACGGTACGGCGGGCTAGCCGCACGGTAGAATAATCGTATGAGCTTGTATATGACACGGCTAGCGTTGCCAGGCGTCCGGATAAAGCCGGACACAGTCAGACTTTTTGGTTGCGTGTGCGGCCAAATTAGACGGTCTCCGGCCTGTCCGACTTATGTTAGGCTTTTTAAAATTGACAATTTTTTTATAATTTTTTCATATGTTGGTTTCCGCTTTAATAATAAAGTAGACTGATTCATTCAATTTAAGAAGATTTTATGGTAAATGATAAAAAAAAACCTTGTTTTACTTGAAAAAAAGTTGTCGTGTTTATACTAAGACTAAAAAATTAAGAGCGTCCGGCCTTTTTACCCAAATGTCCGGCTAAACTGGCTTTTCGGTTTTAAGATCTGGCAACCCTAGATACGGCAAACCACCGGGCGACGCATACGGCAACGGCGTCGTGTCGTAGTGCCGCCGTGTCAGTTAGTAAGCTTCCATAGTGATCTATAATATATAACACTCTACGTTACATCTAGATTATGATAAGCTGAAAAGACGCAAAGGCACTCCTGTGTGCGACTTAGTCCAATGCCGTTCTAAATTTGCCAGCCCTCAGTATGCGGCAACTAGCTCTCGACTGTTTATTAAAATAAATAAACTTATACCCATAAACTCCCTGACTAAACATGAAGTTAAAATCAAACTAACTAACTGGTTGCAGAAGTTAACGTATGACGAAACCGAGAATCTTATTACAATTGTCTCTTAATAAAAATAAAATTAATACTGTATTTAGATTAGGTCACTTTTTGTTTTTAATTTTTATTTTGTTTTTAATTTGTTCTTCTTTATTTGTTTTTGTTTTTATGTTATTGTTTCTCTAAATACTTGCATGACACCCAATACCAGTTGTATGCCTTTATATCTGGAGGAACTTTTACTCCTAAAACACAGGCTTTTAGCCTAGTTTCGGAGGCATCAGTTCGCCCTTTAATGTGACTATATTGTACAACATTTATTTAATCCTTGTGTACTGTATGTTTTCAAAGTGTACAAATAAACATTTTATTTTATTTTTATTATAATGCACTGACGACCGTAGCACACGGCGAACCAACCGTAGTTTTTCACGGCAAAAAAAACGTGTGTTTACTTCGGGCCGTACGGCCAACCGTAGGTACTTCAGTAGTATGGAAGGTCTCACATCGCGGTAACAATACCAGTATCAGCTGGCCTCTTATTCTACCGTAGGCCAGCTAAAGGTCAAAGTGTTAACACTGACTTGTATGGCCTACTGTACCTAAGACTTGAGCTATGAAAACCGCCCTTAACCCGCGTAAGCACGAGCGCTTTTCTTAACGCGAACTTTTTCCCCGTACACTGGATATTCAACTCTTGGCGTGGAACCGAGCGTTGAGAATCCAACACAGTGCATCCCTAGCACGTTAAAAATGTGCTCAGTTGGACTTTCAACTCACGCTGCTAAGCCGAGCCTATAAAAACCAGTGCGCAGCATGAAACGCGTTAAAAAGAGCGCCCGTGTACGTAGGCTTAGGTACTGCTGCGCTGCAAATAGGCACTGTCAAACTCAAATTGTACCATGAACGTGCGGTCGCCTGTATCTTAGTGATGGCCGACTAGTACTTCTGTTCTACGTCAATATAAAGGCTTACTTTGACTTTATTGGAAATATTTCAGGGCTAAAAGTACCTACCTACTCACGAATATGAGCAATTTTTATTATTTTTACAATGTTTCATATGGTCATTGGGTTTACCCAATGAAAATGTTTCTTGTAAAATTGCAATAGCTAGGTAGGACATTAGTCCTACCTAGCTATTGTAATTTTACAAGAAACAGCTAATATTTCAGAATTGTAATGAAACACCTTTTCATTACGAACATTTCTGTATAATATAACCTCTTGAACACATACAAACTTGGTACACAGCAATATTAAACGAACAATTTAATTAGCTACTCAATATAATAATAATTAAAGGCTTTAGACATCTTTAGACACCTTTAGCATAGATAATACACTAACCTTTAGGTTCCGAGCTCCATGAGAATCACAGATTAAGTAGTATGAGAATTAACCTAGAAACTACGCGACACCCCAACCGTCATGTTTCCATTCCGTTCCATTAAAAAACCCGTACTTTTTAAAATAACTGTCAAATGAGATACTTTTAAACTTCATGACTACACTGATACAAAAATCATTTGAGGCAAATCACATAATTTCAAACATTAAATATTTAGTATTTTAAAATCGACTACAGAATCTTATTAATATTTGAAAATCATGACAGTCTGGACTGAAAAGAGTTTTTTTTAATGACTCTTCAACTGTGTTCAATACTTAAAATATTGCCAATGAATCAAAAGACAACCTGTAAAGTTCGTTTTTTAATCCCAGACAGCAATTTGACAAGTGCAAATGTCAAACACTTAATTGAAAAAACAAACTTTAAAGATTTGAATACTATCTCGGATTACAAAACCGCCAAGTGCGTGTTGGACCACGCGCAATGAAGGGTAGTTGCGATGAATTTATACCAAAAACAAACTTATCGTTGTAGTTGAAAAATATGTTCTCCCATACATCGATATACGTCACGGTCAATTTTCCAACTGCAAATGTAAGTTGGTCGCCGATTCCTCGTTAACTTGTAAAGCCTACGTAGCTGAGATAGTTTTCTTTTTAATTTCGTTATATATACTACTGCCGGGATTTTTTTCACATATCCAAAAACAACCATTTAGCTGGCAGATGACACTTGACTAACAAAAATGTGCACTTTAAAGCTTAATATTACGCAAACGGCTTCCTGAATCGAAAACGGTCTTCACAGACCCCCAATATTATTAAACGGCCTATCCAACAACACCCCACATCATGGTAGCCAAAAAAAAAAATCTCATCCGCACTTTACGAATGTAGGTAGGTACCCTAAAAATCATTTTTTTAAAGAGTTTCTTTTAACTAAATTACAGCTTTCTAGTACTACAAAGTCTCTGAGATAAGCCAGGGACGGACAGATAGACAGACAGACAGACGGCAATGGCGAAACGATAAGAGTTACTTGTCGACTATGGAACTCTAAAAACGAACTTTAGGTATATTATACAGGTTGTAGACCCTTAGAACTTGATAAGACATGAATCTACTTTACAAAATTTATTCAACGACCGCGTATGTAAACATAGTAACACCCCCATGTAGGTTAAATGAAAATGAGGCAAAAAATGGGACGTTTTTTAAACGAAAATTGCCGATATCACGATTTAATCTAAGTACTGTAGATTTTTGTCGACCTTATAATCTTTTCCCATGGGTGGCGACAAGCTTAGGGGTTCAAATTATGGGAGGGGTGGTAGAGTATTAACCCCTGCGACTAAAAAACATAAACGGATCTTTCAGAAAATATTTTTTAGCTCTGAATTCTCAATTCATTCTAAATAGGCAAGTAATGGAAACTTTAATAAAGTAAT
This sequence comes from Tiliacea aurago, assembly GCA_948098905.1. Classification (NCBI taxonomy): domain Eukaryota; kingdom Metazoa; phylum Arthropoda; class Insecta; order Lepidoptera; family Noctuidae; genus Tiliacea; species Tiliacea aurago. The sequence goes on along the minus strand of OX402578.1, from coordinate 12,759,729 downwards.
AAGTAACTTAACATAAACGTAGTTAAAGTAAATTAATGTATACTTAAAACATTTCAATTCCACACACACAGGTATAATTACTACCCTAACAAGTTCTCAACTAAGTACCTACCAATGTACCGATTTACCCTCTAAGAAACTGCCACACAACCTTTGGAGATGATTCAAGAGACAATCATTCCTAATGAAGATTCATTTACGAGTATTCAAGACGAGCTTCGAAATTAAACTGTATTCAGATAAATGTGTACGAATACGAATACGCACGTATAACAGAGAGCTCAGACACCTGGAACTGGAGACGGCAAAATAAAAGGCAAATCTACACGTGTTAAGGATGTACATTTGTGTGGGCTTAATTTGAGCTTTGTTACGCCTACATTCGAGTTCACGATGAGATACATAACAAAAGAGGTTTTTATCCGCTGTGTTCACACCTCGCAAGAATACGAAAGGGCTGTGGATTCCTATAAATTGGTGACAATGTTAAAACCAACCTAGGGTCCTAGGGTAAATTTGGCGTATATGTATTTTTTTTTCTCAATTTTCAATGTTGGTCCCATAGTAAACGTTATTCAGTTCGATGGTCTAAATTCAAAGCACTCCTTAAAGTTTGGCGGGTTAATTTATAAACACCATAAATAAAGAGTGCGCGTCCTAAACTTCAAGAAACTTCCTTACTTACAATTATGGACTTGAAAACAAAGGCGTAGCGTGGACTAATATAGACGTGGGCGAAGTCACATCAGCGAGGATTGATAGTTAATATTCTTGATTTTACCTACTCCCTGTTAATGCCGACCATATTACTGTCAAACGAACGGTTGGGGTCTTTGAAGGTAGTAACAACCTCGCAGTCGCGCTTAAGACGGAGATATATGCCAGTGACCTTGAGTGGTTAGCTTGCATGTTCTGTACTGAGCTCACGCAACGCGTCGTACGTTCAGCCAGTAATACGACTCGCCCATCATGGAGCACTATCCCCAATTTGACGCATTATTAATTTATTATACACAAACCAAAAGGTATTTTAATAAAACGCGCATACTAAAAGATCAATAATTAATTTTTATTATCTTTAAATTGGTGCAGGTTTCAGAAAAATACGCTTGGTAGATTTTGCGCCATTCTCAGTTTTTTATCCTCGTTAGACATAACTTTACAAATTAATTTCACTATGTAATATATAAACATAATCTAAAATATTCACATATTAAGTTATAGAGAAAATACTCTAATTTAACATAAGTTTTTTTTTTTTTTTAAATCATTAACACTACTCGTTTATACGTGATCTTCAGTATAAAATCATTAAAAGTCGGTTATCGTCGCCTTAAGAGGGGCTTCTTGTGATGCCCCAAACAAACACGCTTTTAAATTTGTGACGTTCTTTTTCGAGCGTAAAACTGATCAAATTATATAGTCGTCTGTGGTAAAGTCTGGAGGCATTGCATTTAAAGAAGCCTCACGAGGCCCCTTTAAGTGCAAGGCCATGGGCGGGGGGCCCACTTCGCCCACGCCTAGCTACGCCACTGCTTGGAAACCTAGTAATTATTATAATGACCCTTATGCACAGTATGTCTTGTTCCAAACATAACATAACATAACATGACTAAATTGTTAGAAAGCTCGAGGGCACAGCGTACCCTCGAGCTCTAGTGTAGGTTGTACACTCTAAGGACGTACCACGGGAATTAGAAGCCAAGTCACGCTTCAGAACGAGTATTATTATTCCATTATAGGATCCGATGAGTGTGGATAGCTTAACAGTAATTATAGCACCGTACGTGCTGCGGGGAATTTCTCATATAAGTTCTCACGGACACACTTTAATTAGGCAAATGACAAGGCGTCTCAACTTTGTTAATCCAGTTACCTACCTAATTATATAATTTTTGGACGGAAAATAGAAAAATAAATCCTTTCACTTTTGGAAGTGTCGTGAAAGACGACTGGTTATGTCAAAAGCGTGGGCATTGCAAGTTTGCACTGCTACAATGCGTAGGCCAACCGTAGTACTCGTAATAGACCGGTGCGCGGTGTAAGCGTAGTAATAGACCGGTGTATTTTACTAATTTAGTTGGTGAAGGCATTCTGGCGTCTATTTCTTGTAGAGAATCATTTATAGTACTGATAGGTGTCTTCCAGAATTTAATTAAGTAGGTCGATATTTCAATTAACCCTTTATCCATTTTAAATACAATTTCTCTAAATGTCTTACCCTCGAAATCCATTCACCCGTAAATATTTACGTGTCAAATAATCGCAATTTCACTATAAGTGGAAATGCCGGGGTTCTTTCAAAGAGTTTAAAATTAATTATAACGAAACTCATTGAATGACCTTTGGATACAAAGGCTACTAAATCCAGTGATGCTAACAAAATGGGTAGGGTTTTCAATGATACGTATGTGCAGAGTATGGAGACGCGCTACACGCTACAGTGTACTTGCGAAACCATTTTATGATCATTGGCTACATCTGTAGTATAACTTATATATATTATTATTTATGTTTAGTGCCGTTAGCCGGCTGCAGGGCATTCCCTCTTTTTAACCCCCGACGAAAAAGAGGGGTGTTATAAGTTTGTAGTGTGTATCTGTGTATCTATTCTGTATATATGTGTCTGTCTGTGGCTTCATAGCTCCTGAACGGACGAACCGATATGTTTTTTTGTTTTGTTTTCATTGCTGTCCTCGATCTATTACTGCCTGTGGCCAATCTTGGACGAAAGATTCAAGTTCGTCTTACCATCTCTTTATTGACCTACCGAACTACCGTTTGCTGTCAGCGACTGTGTGGTTATTTTAGCCCATGGCTTTTCCGACATGCGGCAGAAATGACTAGCCCAGTTTCATTCAAGCTCATTAAAAATTGTATCCTATTTGACGATTTTAAACAATGAACTAGGTAGGTAAATTAATGGTTTATTTCTACTTATTTCATATGAAAAGTTATAATGAATTTAGTCTAGTGCTGGTTTGATTTCCAGAGGGAAAACTGGAATAGTATAATTGGCTTTTTGTGATAGACAGTTCTGAGTAGTTGTGGGTTGAAAAATAATATCGAATCAAACCTTAGTTGCAGGCTTGACATCAAATTGTGGGTAGAATCATATCAGAAAAGTTTGTATCGTTTATTCTTTATTGTATTTCCAAAGTTTTATCAATAAGAATCAGATAATAATATTATTATTAATTTTAAAAGTTTACTTGGTAGCCGTTTGCTTTGTTTCTATATTTCGTAGCCAATATACGAGTCTGGGATTTTTTGAAGAAATATCTGGAAATTTCGTTTAATCTTTATTACGTGTTCTTGAGTGGGGTAACGTAAGGTTTGCCCTCAGGATACCCGAGCCACGATCTTCAAAAGGTGGCTGGTAGCAGTTGGATGAGAGTTGCCGAGAATCGACCTGATTAGTGTACAATTGGAAAGGCCTATAGCCAGCACTGGACCGCTGTAAGCTGATGATGATGATGTGTTTTTACGCAAAGTTTTTTTTTTTTTTTTTATCTTTGCCTCACACTAAGAATTTCTCCTGTATTGTGGGTGCGTTTACAAACATTTAAACTCACATACACAAACAGCCAGACCCGGAACAACTACTTTTAGGTCATACAAATATTTATTCCGTGCGGGAATCGAACACGCGACACGTAGCGCAGCAGTCAATCGCTTAACCACTGCGCCAACCGTGTCGTCAAAGTTCAACCAACAAAGTCGAAAAAGTTATATGGATAAAGTAGAAAAAATAAATCTCCAAAGTCAAAAGTTGCATCCAGCAATATTTGTAGGTAGGTCTATAAACGGATGAAAAATATATGACATTGAGGATAGGTCTTCGATTCTCCATCTATGAACAATCTATCTGCCAAAGTGTGTGATTGGACCTTGACCTTGACCGATTACGCCGTGGAAATGGTGAAGTTTTGAGGCAACACAATTTGTATTACTGTCGTCCCGCCGATACGAAGAACCTAGATTTTGATGTGTTCGTGAATGAATAAACACAACCCTCTCACCGTTCATTGAAGCAGTCATTGAAAGGTCAACATTCAACGGAACGTTTATGTTATCATGTGTTGCAATTGACATCATAAAATTATAATTGACATAATTGGTTTTTGACACCACATTTCGCCAGTTATGTTTAAAACTTACCTAAAAAGTGCTTAGCCTATTCCCAGTAACCTGAAAATTCTTAATGGAAAACTCATTTTGGTCGAACTAGGAATCAATCCTAAGCGCAGTAGTTTTCAGGCTTTATTAAAAATATGTTCAAAAGCAAACTTTACAGAATATTTTAGACTAGCTGAACCAACAGACTTTGTTCTGTTCAGATTTGAATAGTTCATACAAAAATCCCATAGCAAAAAGGACCTTCAGTTTTCCTGAATTAGAAAAAAAAACATGAAACTTTTCCAATTTTTCTTTTTACATAAATCTAATTCGGACGGTGACCCATGAAACATGAGGCTCCACGGGCTAGTGTGAATCTATAGGGTTCATTCGAGCATTCGAGTCTGGTCAAACCACGCTGGGGTCGGTGCATTTCATTCATTCATTCATTAACATACATTCATACATTGATCATTCATTCATTCTACATAAACCTAATGCCGACGAACATTTTAGAACAATAAATAGCCAAATTGGAAAAGCCGTTCTCAAGTGATAGTACGAGAGCTCATGACCAAAATGTTTGCTTTATTGTTTTACGACCAAAACCAAATAAAATCGATAGCAATTAAGCATAAGCATAACTAGCCTATAATGTCCCCACTGCTATAGGGCACCGTCCTCCTTTATGTGAGATCGAGTTAGCCGTAATCCACCACACGCATGAATTACAGTGAATAAAGGTCATACAGATGATTAAACCCTGACTCCCAAACTAGAAGATCCTGTGATTTAGGTTAGGAGTCAGTCAATATGTTTATATGAGAACCTGATTTATGTAAAAAGAATATTAATCTATATTCTAAACACGGCGACATTCATAGCATTAAATACTAGAAACAATGACTTACATAATTGTGCCCAAGACTAGGTCCAACATTTTTTTAATTCGTTTAAGTGCCAAAGTATACGTTTTACCAAGAAACTCCCAAGCCATGTTAAAAGAACTGAGCCTCAATTAATTTTAATCATTTATTAAACAGAAACTCTGTCAAAAAGGTTTCCATAAAGTTAAGATTACTTGGACGACAAAAAGGCTTGGGATTAATTATTAAGCTAGTCCAATGTAAACCCCTAATCAACAAACTAGTTTGTACTGTCTTGGAATTAATAATAACATTTTATTTTTTATTGTTTTATGTGACATATTAATGTGAGGACTATGTCGGTCATTTATTTTTTAATTTTTCTTATTTAGTTTTTATAATAATCTGGCAGTTTGAGTACTTTATGCGGCCTAACCAAATGTCTTTTCTTTGATTTTGTTCGTCGAGTCGTTGAGCTCCTTAAGTTCTGAGTTGAGCTACACGATTACAGACAAATGCGTGCACTGACTGGTCAGATCCACTCAAGCTGTGTGGTTCTTTCCTCAAAAGACTGTTTCAGACACCGATCTACATGGCCCTAACATGATCTGACCAAGATTATGTCTGGACTTTAAAAAAGACTGTGACCTCTGACTCTGTTTCAGCCTTCTCAGAGTAGTCAGATAAGAAGCGCCGATCTCATCTAGTTTTTAAAATATGATTGACGTGTAAAAGTGTTTGTGCAAACCTACATACAAAATAAAATCATTTACTTATCATTTACTGATTGGTAACATACCATTCTATCTGAAAACTGTTGGCTATGATGAAAAAAGTTGTCCAGATGTAGACAAAACTGATTTCAGACAAATTCAGTGTACCCCCACCTACCTATTAGGCAACTTTTTGATAGTCAGATATTATAAATATCTAAATAAAAATCGTATAATTATATTATATACGATTAATAAAACCTTACCCGAAATGATCAAACTGAAATTGAAAATTTCATTGCTTTTAGGGTTCCGTAGTCAACAAGGTACCGTGTGGTGCCGGACGTAAAGAATAGCACCATCCTATTTCTTCCCGTGGGTTTCGTAAAAGGCGACTAAGGGACTTACTAGAGAATGGGCAGCAGCGTTCCCTATGCATTTTAACACCATACTGCGATCGCCAACCCGCCTGCCAAGCGTGGTGATTATGGCAACCCCCCCTTTTCTTGGGGGAGGCCTATGTCCAGCAGTGGACGTCTTTCGGCTGAAATGATGATGATGAATGATAGTCAACAAGGAACCCTTATAGTTTCGCCATGTCCGTCTATCAGTCTGCTCTCGGCTTAGCTCAGAGACTCTTAGTTCTAGAAAGCTGTAATTTGGCATGGGTATATAATTGTATCAATCACGCCGCACGCAAATAAAATGTTGAAAGTATAATATTTTAGGGTACTTACTTCCCTTGAACGTAAAGTGGGGATAATAGTTATTTTTCTCGTCTATCCCATGGTGTTGGATATCGTTGGATAGGCCGTTCAAAAATATTGCGAGTCTGTCAAATTCATTTTTCGATTCAAGAATCTGTTTGCGTAATATTAAACTGCACATTTTTGTTAGAGTCTAGGGACTCCCCCTGCCTGCTAAATGGTTGTTATTGGATAAGTTAAAAAATTCACGGCAGTAGTATATCCTATAACGAAGTTAAAAAGAACGATCAGCTTAGGTACATTTGCAGTTGGAGAATCGACCGTGACGTATATCGATGTATGGGAGAACGTCATTTACGATACGCACTTGGCCGGTTTTTTAAATCATTCTCGGACTCATCACCGGTGTCGTAAGGGATAGGTGCGTAATAAGCACCGCGCATTAAGCGGGCGACTCCGAAACGTTATTTTTGTTTTTAGAATTAGGTAACATTTAAAAAGTCTGAAAACAGTTTTAAAACATGAGATTTAAAAAAAAATTGAACCGTTGATATTTTTGAAAATACGCTCAGGTCACACGTGACGCGCAAATTTCTGAAAACCAACTTTTTCGTAATAAGATGACGATTGATGATTTTTAATATCTGATAAGTATATTGTGATAAAAACATCTACTTTTTTTTTGACAACAGAAATGGAAGAAGGTCACAGTTTGGCTCAGCTGAGTCGGGCTCAGAAATTATTTAAATAACGATTTTGTGATGAAAAAAATTTAAACGACGAGATTTTGTGATGTGATGTGACATGGTTTTGGTCGTGGGTTCTCGTACTATGTTCCGCTTACCAACGAACAGCATTTCATTTTTATTAAGTAAATAGATAAGTAGAAAAGTCTTACCTGCCAGATAGAAACCTTTTATCTGTTTTCAAACTTACCTCTACAAAAGTTCGTATTTGTTAGTTCACAATTTAAAGTAGCATTTTTATAAGAGAACGAAAAAAACGTTAACGTTAATAGCCCTAAGCTGACTAGAGACAGCGCTTAGCCTTTATTTTTTATTTGCTGCTTGTTTGGACTTCGAAGCGCCTGTCCAGTTAATCTTGCTTTTTGCTCTTCGGCGGCGTCAGGCGTTCATGGACTGAGGCGACTATAGAAACTGCGGAACAGACATTATTAGGTACTCGTTGAATTTAGTGACACATTGCTGGAATTGATCTTTGAAGTATTGTTGGTAAACTCTGGTTAAATGATGCATGGTTTTAACTATGAAGTCCGATGTTATCAACTGCAAAGGGTGTTGCTTTTTATTAGCTGTAAATTGTAAGTGAGTTTCAAAGATGGTTATATTGAGGTTTCATCATAGGCCTATTTTACATGGAGCGACTCCCTATCTGACCTCCACAACCCAGTTACTGGGTAATACGATACCCCTTGGTAAGACAAACGGTAAACAACTGTCAAAAATCCACGAATGACAGCCGGGATCAACGGTTTGACGTGCTTTCCGAGGCACGGAGGGGTCTTGGTATGTAAAGATGATCACCCATCCACGGGCCAACTGTGGCAAGCGTAGCTTCACGTGATCGATTGACCCCTGTGTTTGTTATTACTTAGCCACAGGATGATGATGTTGGTTATATTGAGGAATAATAAAATAAAACTCAGATAAATGGTTGAAAGTAGATAAGTACATACTTATATTGCTGACCACTCGCAATACGTCCGTATTTGATGCTGGCCCGAGCAAATAGGCCGAGTGCACTGCGACGTTCCCAACCGTCATGCAAAACGTCATTCGTTCAAAACTAGTGTTGCCAGTTTATGAAATAAAATGTCCCAATAATCGAATAACACAATTTAATTATAAAAGAAAAATAAAATGTAATAATATTATTTCAAAAGGTAACAGAGGCATTGAAAACTATTTTACTCAGTATTCATAGTGATAGATTCAAAACCCGAATCTAGCACGAGTTGGTACAATAATTAAAAGTACACTTCAGGAAAATATTGTGAAACTACATTCAGAAGACTAACTAGTCTAGTAGATAAATTAACAACCACAATACAATACGTTTTTAAATAAAATATAGACTTAGTAAGGACTATCGAAAATTGTAGATGAGTTTCAAGTTCTCAAGAGTTTTTTTTTGTTTGTTTCTATTTGCTGTACTTTACTACTTGCTTACTTTACTTTACTACTTGCTGTGGTTATAAATTCAACATTAAAGATGTAACAATATTTTTGTAACATTATAATTGAAAAGAGTGTCGATGGAGTTTATTGCCCGTTCTTCTCCATATGTACCTACTATGCTTTGGAATGGGCAACTAGTTTCATATTTTAACTGACCAACTCCTTGACAATTCAAAAGTGCCTGTAAATGAAATACAGGCTGACTTTGAAAACATGCGACAAAATTTAAGGGAGTGTTCTACCCATCAATATGAACAACTTTTACTATGGGACCAAAGTAGAAATCGCGAAAAAATTATCAGCTGTTCCCTACATTTTGACGAGTTCAGCGAACTTAAATGTAGGGAACAGCTGATTTTTTTTTTTCGCGATTTCAAGGTTGGTCCCATAGTAAAAGTTGTTCATATTGATGGGTAGAACACTCCCTTAAATTTTGTCGCATGTTTTTAAAATCAGCCTGTATATGCTTTGAGTTTGAGTTTTGCAAGTTACAACTATATTTCAGTAAACAGCATGAAAGTGTCTGTTTAGTTACAAAACATAAATAAGTGATACAAAACTAAACGGTATTCTGTCTACGTCACAACTTCTCTTTCAGAACTGTAGCTCTAGCTAGTTTGTTGACATCTACCCTCATTGTTGGGTTGAATACGCCGCGGCTTCCAGATTATTCCACGGTCCTTGGAAACCCATTATTAAAGTAGCTAGTCTAATGGAAAATATTATGGCGTCGTCTTTTATTATTGTGTGGTGCTGCCCGCTCAACCACTTTGCTTTGAACGAACATGGGCATCCCTAAGTATGCAAACAGTTCCGTAAACTTTTCCTAGAAGTTATTTTCTTTTTAGTACTGGTTTTCTGTACCGTCTTCTATTATACTTCGTTGAGTTTTCTTACCTTACAATATTTTATCGGTAAACAATAAATCTCCGCCCGCATGATCTCGGAATGAACTGAAATGGAATGTGTCAGCAGGCTCGTGATTTAAGAGAATCGGTGTGTATACACTCGTTCGGTCTTTTTATCCATTGTCTGATTTAAAGTTAACCAGGTAATGGCAACCTTTTCGTTTGCATGGTATTCTTTGTCGATTTCCGTGATGTCTTAGCCCTCGTTCCCACGGGCGATTTTTTTTCTATCGCGCACTGAACTTTCAACGCACTGAGTTAAGAACGTTGGTCCCGGCTGTCATTTGTAGATGTTTGACATTTGTTACTCGACGGCAGTAGCCGTCGCAAGAAGTTAAAAATAAAAATTGCCTCTCTTGCACGTAAAGTGGGAATGATATTTTTTTCTCGTCTATCCCATGGTGTGGGGTATCGTTGGATAGGCCGTTCAAAAATATTGTGGGTCTGAGAAAACCATTTTCGATTCAGAGATCCGTTTGCGTTATATTAAGCTCAAAGATAGAGAGTCAAAGAGGCAGTGGGGGTACAATGCCTCTGTCAGCTAAATGGTTGTTTTTGGATAAGTGAAAACGTTCATGGCAGTAGTATAAATAACGAAAGGAAACACAGCTAAGTAGACTTTACAAGTTAACGAGTAGAAACTGAAAAAGTTTACCAACAGTCGATTGGCCCATGAACCGTTGATCAACATTAACTTTAAACCATTAACTTTTCATCCAAAGGACTTTTCACCCACGAACGTTTCGCCAACATAACTCTACGTCAGTGAATGCTTAACCAACAGAATGTTTAAATTAGTTAGTTTTAAATAAATAAATCATCATTTATTTCAGATTCATCATTATGATTACATCCATATTTGTTAGTACAACTGCGAGCTTACAAAGCGTTTTAACCAATAACTTTTCACCCAAAGAACAATTGGCCAACAGCCACCGGGACAGGTGAAAGTAAATAAAAGCTTGTAAAAATAGCTTAAAAAATATGATAGTTTTACAAAGTTAACAAATAATTAATTAATTATCAATGTATAGGTACTAGTACTACATTTTAGATAGGTTGATGAGGTGTATAATAGTCGACCAACCTACATTTGCAGTAGAATTGACCGTGAGGTATATCAACTACAATGTTAAGTTTGTTTTGGGATAAATTAATCCCAACTACGGAACTCTTCATTGTGCGTGGTCCGACTCGTACTTGACCACTTGACCGGTGTTTTAGAGATAGTGTCAGTGGCACTCGATGTGTTAATAAAATTCTAAATTGTAGTAAGTTTGAATTAGGTCAACCAATCAAAGAGCTACCTTGTGATTCGATTCTCGATTTACTGATCACTGATCTGCAAGTTGATCGAGTTAAAAAACCGAGGGTGATTCTATTACGACTCTGTTTTGCTTCCGTAACTTCGGGTTGCTAATTGCTTTACTCACTGCTGTTCCAAAGGCTTTAAAAGGAGGTTAAATTGGGTTGTAATCCTTCATCGTATGTTCGTTACACGGAACCGTGTTACGGATATGTCAGCGTCTATTTGCGTGAGTTATGGTCCTGTAATCCAATGCGGATCCACCAGTGGCTGAACCCTTTCAACATGGATGGTAAACTTCGTTATTCAGTGTTAGCAATGCCTTTTGGGACACTACTTTTTCATATTTTTGATGTGTAGGTAACATCTTTTCTCTCGTATTCCGTGGGAGTGAATTCGTGAAAAGGGACGGAAGTGTGTAATAGGAATTGACAGCTTGAGCATGGAATAAGTAATTACTATTTAATAGCATGGAATTAGTAAGTACTTTATAATAGCATTGAATAAGTGTAGTCATGGAATTAGTAAGTACGCTGCAGTGGCGAAAGTACCGTATAACACGATTCCTACCGGCTTCCCTTCGGAAATTCGGAAAACAACCACTCTACCGTTATTTAAAAATAGCACACAGTCAGTAGTGTTTAATAATGACAAATAATATAATAATCACATCGTAGATATTTAATACATCATACAATTAAAACATTACAAAACGCCTACATTAATTTTTTTGGCTTTATATCCCAACAACAAAACATTTTGATCTAAAATAACCCAGTGAGTTCAATTTCTATTCAAAATCGACGTCATGGCTAGTTTTTTTTTATAGAAAATATTTTTTTGCTCCGGCTTAACTCTCTCATAAAATCACCCTTCGCCACTGGTACGCTGCTCAGTAGACTACTGTAAGGCCCGCTTTTTTTTTACTATTCAACATGCCCCAGTATTATCGCACAACCTCTTAAGGGGTCATTGTACTCATAATTATGAACAACTTTTACTATGGGACCAAACCTGAAATAGCGAAAATAAAATCTGCTATTCCCTAAATTTTGACGAGATAAGGGAACATACCTAAATGTAGGGAACAGCAGATTTTTTTTTCGCGATTTCCGGTTTGTTCCCATAGTAAAAGTTGTTTATAATGATGAGTACACTTACTCCTTAAGAGGTTGTGCGTTAATTCCGGGACATGTTGTATATCGGATGTTTCTAGAAAGATTTTATTTAACCTTCAATATTAATGTAAAAATTGATCCACATATTAGATGAATATTGTATATTCGAGTCGTAGTTGTTTTATCAACCTAAAGTTGAATGTCAATTGCAAGTCATACAACGACAAGATGGATTTGTATTCCTAAGTATTATTTCAACCTTAGTGTATAAAACTGGAGAAACTTCTTCAGGAATTTAGGGAATTAAAAAACTCAGAATGTAGCATGCAGAGAACCACTTAATATATTTGTGGTTTTTCTTAAACAACCTCACCTTAAAAAAAAAATATTACAGAAGATAACGCCTGATAAAATACTTATAGTTAATGTCTTACCGTCTTATTACAAAACAAGATTTATATTTTGACATGACTTAAGCATGGAGCCAGTTTTTGTAATAAGAACGTAACTGTGATTGAAATATCGTTCAAAATCAATCAAAAATCAAAATATATTTTTATTTTACCTAAGCCTACATGGGCACTTATGAAACGTCAGAAGCTAGGTGCACGGTTCGAATTGGTCGTTTCCTATGGATAAGAGCCGGCAAGAAACTCCACGGATACTATTTAAAAAAAAAAATTGGCTTTTACAATATTTTCAAAGTATGAGAGGACAGCGTAGGTCCGTCAAAAGTACCAGGTACTTAACAAAATAGAAAATGGTCTACAGATCTACAGTATATTAAGCCTACAACGTCCTCACATTAACAAAAAAAAAAAAAAAAATATGATTAAAATAATAAAAGTTAGAGCCTTGTTGAAATAAAAAAACATCGATTATGCCAAGGAAGTATGTAAAAAATAAATAACATAAACATCGCAACTTGGGAGCAGTTAATAGACATTTACATATTTTTGCCGTTAATGAGGTACCAGGGCGTTCTTTCTACAAAACTGAAAACTTAGTTCGGTACTAAGTTGTCAGATTTGTATTAGGAACTTTACCATAGACGGAATATAGTTCGAAATTCAATAATGGCTCCATGGTGTAAAAACCTGTGTCTGAAGATAAACCTTGTTTTGTAATAAGACAGCTACTGTCTACTAATTGCGCCGAGTTAACTTGAGCCAACGGTGGTGGACCGTGGAACTGATGCTTTAACACTTAGAGCGTTATCATACTAGCGAATTGCGAGCGTCTTCAAAGCGGAGCGGGCGCGCAACGAATAAATTACGGGCGCGCAACGAACACGCTGCGGCTGCGCAGCGAATTCGTTGCGGACGCGCCACAAGATCGCCGTGAATACTGTCTCGTACAAACGCCAGCCCGGCCGCCCCGCCTCACTTTCTTCTTCCTCACATCCGCGACGTCCACGCTGCGCAGCCGCGGCGTGTTCGCGACGCATGCGCTGCGCGTCCGCTCCGCCCCGCAGCCGCTTCCAAACCGCGATGCTAGTATGATAAGGCCCTTACCTAGTGAATTTTCAACTTATTGGGAGTCGTTGTCAAAAGTGGTAAATTACGAGATCAAATATGCGTGTACCAGAAAATAATAATGATATGAACTTGTAAAACATTAAACACCACTTATTCGATCAAAAAGTAAGAGTTTGAAAAAAGAGCAACACTTTCTATCATCTGCCCAGCCTTTTCCTAACTATGTTGGGGTCGGCTTGGGGTCGGCTTCCAGTCTGACCGGATGCAGTTACTTGGAGCTACTGCCTATCTGACCTCCACTACCCATATAGTTACTGGGTAACACGATACCCCTTGGTAAGGCTGGCAGACTTTTGGGCTTCTGACGACCCGTAACGACTGTCAAAGATCTACAAATAACAGCCGGGACCAACGGCTTAACGTGCTTTCCGAGGCATGGAGGGGTCTTGGCAATGATGTATTAGGCAACCTTTAGATGCGTTACTTGCGCTCAATAATGGCAAAGTAAATGCCAGGAAATTGCCTGACATTTACAATAATAATAATTATTATTACGTACGCGCCAATGAACATGCAGCAGCTAGTGACGTAACTAAATATGTATGTTCATCTCTTTCTAACAACAGATATCGGTATAGGTCTTTCCTTTTCTTCACGCGCTGTATGATTGTATGCAAGTACGTATGTAGCTACAATCATGGCTTACGCTGTTTTTGAGTGCACTAATGTTCATGTATGACGCGTCTATTTATAATACGTGATTGAGTCTTGGTATGTAAAAGTGATCAACCCCTTCTACGGACCAACTGCAGCTCGATCAAGTTATGCTACACTTAGCTTAACTTGATCCGACCCGTGTAGCTGTTACTTCTTAGCCACAAGCCCCTCCAAAAAGAGCAACACTTAGCGTGATTAAGACGCTGACAACAGATAAGCGCGGTCACTATCCGACTGCATACAAAAGAAAGAAAGCGTGATGACACTAAAACTAGCTTTTGCCCGCGACTTCGCTCGCGTTAATTTAGAATTTGACAATCAATTCGGGTTGTACACTGCTTGACACACTATTAAAGTTTCTTTATTAATATAATTCAATCAAGACACGTGGCGCCATCTATTATCATAAGAACATTATTGTTGTTTTCCTCGGGAACAGTACTTTTTTCGGGATGAAAGGTACCCTATGTCCGTTTCTGTACACCTGACAACGTATATGCAAAATTTCAGGATGATCGGTTCAGTGGTTTAGGCGTGAAAAGGTAACAAACAAACAAAAAAACTTACTTTCGCATTTATAATATAAAAAGAAAAATAACATAGTTAGGATAGGATACGAAGGAATTATCTATTTACTGAAAAATTCTTTGAGTAATCGAAAATAATAAACAACCAAGTTCTGCATTCCAATGACGTTCTTGTTATTAATTAAATACCAACCGTACGTTGATATTTAAATACAGATATTTTGGATTGGAACTCAAAGTAAGAGGTTACTTTACCGTTAATTTGTACAGAGATTGTTTTTTTTATAAGCGTGTTTTGGTAACAACCAAGTTCTGGGAAATATGTTCAAAAATAACATATATTTTTTCCGCTACCACAAACTTTATAGATTTGGCAATAGTTTTGTTTAATACAGGCCTACTTAAATTATTTGCCTTTCGTCAGCGCCTTAAGTTAATTCACGCCGGATGCAGCGTAGGCATGTCAACTTTGAATGGGCACTTAAATCGCCAACTTCTAAATCTCTACACAGCTATGACTAATGAGTACTTTACACACTTTTACTGCACTTTCCAAACTAATAATGGCACTTGATGAACTTTTTTGAGTAAAAACAGCCAGAGATGGCTTCATCGACGAACTTGCTGACAGTGCGCTGTTGCTCATTCGAAATAGCCCATTATGTTGTCACTAGCTTTATCAATCGATTTCATCTCTGATGAAATTGTTTTTGGGTAGGTAACGGTTTGATTCATATCATATTTGCGAGGCGAGCACGGCCTACTGTGACATGACTTGTGTCACACATTTTATCACAGTTTGAGCGATAAAACTGTTTTGTCATAAAATGCTAGTACAAATTAACATGACATAATTTATCATGTCTTGTCACAAACGTCTTGGCACGCCCGTGCTCGGCCCGCTGGTAGGTATAATTACCACGATAGCCTTTTAACCACAGGACTTATAGTTACGGGACGTATAGTAGGTACCGTATTTTTGCAGGGCCACTTATTTTGTCAATCTTAGAAACACAATTTTGGCATCAATTTTTCACGATTTTAGGCAGTACATATTTCCCAATAAATTCAGTCTGCATTCTCATTTTTTTTTCGTGTATTTAGTGACAGGTTAGTGACTCTGACCTGGGGCCTACTGTCTAAATCCGTTAACGAAGATACGGCCCCGCTCGAGAACACATCGGGAGTAGGGACACATGTCAAATCGTGGTGTCATTCATTCTTAGGTTGGGCCCCGAACTTATGTCCATATGTGTTATCGCCCGTAACTCGGCCGAGACTACGGAGTTCATGCTTAGACTTTTTGGTGTCAGTGTTTTTATTCCGCCCACTGGCCTGAAAAAAAAAATCATTTATTTGCACAAATAAGGTACAGAAGTTTCTTAAATATATGTTAATTGAGCTCTTATTCTGTCATTAATTTCGGCGTGCAAATTTTACATAATCACATGCCGTCGAGAAATATCTCACAGGCATGCCATGTTTCCTCACGATGCGTTCTGCATTTGAACTGCTATTTCTAATATTTATAAATTGGAAATGTTAGTGCGATGCAGAGAGTTATAAACGCGAGTATCTGACATAAATTGTCGGGATATTTCCTGAATTTTATATTCTAGAATTAACTTCAACACGTCATTAAAAAATAAGTATTTTTCTGATTTAATCCAATCAAGCTATAAATATTTAACGGACCAAAATGAAACATTATTCAGTATTCTGCATCCTTTATGATGCACTGAAACGTTATTTATTTATGGGCAAAAAACAAGCGAATGGTTTTAATATTACATACGCGTCGGTAAAATATGTACGGATCTGAACGCGGTGCCTTTTAAAGTGTACATAAATAATTTCGAATGTAGGTATTCGCTTTGTTGTTTCGAAACCGTCACGCCTACACGCTTAGGAAGGGTAGGCTGTAAGTTTCACACACTAATAATTCAATCGTGAACTTCCCACGGAATAGAAGCCTATCGCGCATTACCAGGTGAATATCGTTAACTTTGTAGCAGCATCAACATCGCCACATGCGAACTACGCATCACACTGACGTCACGCAAAATCCTGCATTGCGCAAGCAGAGTTTACCGCGCAACTAGCATATATACAACGTCCCGACATCAACTGTCGGGCAGTTGCCCACCAGACACAACACCCGTCTGGTCGGAGGATCCTCCCTTTTCTATGGAGGATGAGTGAACTTTACACCCTGTTCCTCTTCCCCCTAAACTGGTGAATCCGAGTATGAACGTCAGCGCAGCCTTAGTGCAACTACTTCAGCTTGACGTCATCATCATCATCATCATCATCACTTCATCAAGCTTTCGAGCGGCGAGTCACACAGCCAGCCAGCACCCACGGCTTCAACGGGTATCCTGACCACCAGCATGCAGCGGACGCGCATTCCTGGTCATTACCCACAGCCTCACCAGCAACCTTGGCACAGCACACTGCACTTGCACTGCACTTGCACTGCACTACACTTGCCCACCTGACACAACACCCATCTGGTCGGAGGATCCTCCCTTTTCTATGGAGGATGAGTGAACTTTACACCCTGTTCCTGATGCCCCTAAACATATAAAAATATAATAACCATCCACATACACACATACATACAAACCCATAATTTTATTACAAGAAATCGAAATTTCATCAAAATTATAAGAGTATCCGAAAGGTATGAAATCCTACAATTTAAGGCCTAGCCGTGTTCTACGATTTCGTTAGGCTGAAAGCAAACAGAGAACTTTGCGAACATGTGGCGCACGTGTTACTGCATAACAATTTGTTTGTGGAAGCACAAGGTTCACGTTGTGTATTATAATTCTTATAGGTGGTAATTGGTTCGATGCTCATATTAATTGATTAATTATAGTCCCGATCCTATATGCTTAACAAAAAAGACATAATTAATATATAAGTACTTACGAACAGTTTTTTTGCATCAACAGCGGGCCGAGCACGGTGTCAAGACGTTTGTGACAAGACATGATAAATTATATCATGTCAATTTGTACTAGAATTTTGTGACAAACCAGTTTTATCGTTCAAACTGTGATAAAATGTGTGACTCAAGTCATGTCACAGTAGGCCGTGCTCGCCCCGCTGTAGTGACTGGGAATTCTTCTTAGTGTATCGATGGCAAAACTATGTCACTCCTGCAATTAAAATGGCTCATATGTTAAAATCCATCAAGCAGTTTAGGCTACAGAGCGTGCCAAAGAAATAAACATACTTACATACACTCGAAAAACATATCCCTCCTTCTGAGGCAGTCGGGTAAAAATATATACATTTTTTAATTTTGTGGGCCCAAAATTCTGCAGCGCGAATACCGTTTGCTGGCGTAGCCATTAGGTCCTCTCGTATACAGGTGATTGGGATGCGGTACAAGATGCGAGGTGAGTCATTGTATGTGGAGAGACGCCGCATACGTACCGGAGAGCTATCCATAAACCCCCACTTGTGGAGGTTGTCCTTCCCGAAAAAATAAGGTTAGGTTAGATTTTCCAAGTTTTTGGAGGAGCCGCGCCGTGCCTTCGTTTCGGTAGTGGGAAAGCAAGCAGTCACTGCCGGCTGTGACTTGTTCTATGGTAGGCGGCACAGCGTCGTGGGACACGGTGATCTACTTCTGCAAAAATGTCATGTCGCAGAAGGAGGCAGTGTAAACGGAGAGGGAGATTTCGAGTGCTCTCCCGGTCCGCAACAAGCGCACCGAATATGTCGGCAGAGGACTCCGGCCGCCCTAAATGGGTCCAGTGACGGCGTTCTCGGGGAGGTTCGCCACCCCCTATCATATAAGATCCGAATGGCGGCGCGTTATGTTCCACGCGCTCGGAGTCAAACACGTGAGGTGTTTGACTCCGGCTTGCCTAGATCCTCCCTCCCGCTTGACTAGATGGAGCCAGCACGGGGCCCGGTAGTAACTTACAAAAAAAATAGAAATAAAATACTAAATTATAAAGTTACATTGAATAGAACTTAATAAATTAGTTAAACAAAATTAAAACAAACAGATTAATACAGGTAATACACAAAATAACAAAACTAGGTAATACAAAACATATAAGTCTATTATCATTAAAAGATTATTGAATTCCGGCTGAAATATAGACGTCGCCTCGACCCTTGCTCGAGCCAGCTCACGCCAATGAGCCTGTAGCTGTAAATTTGACCCCTAATAATAATATTAAACCGACTCAGCCCGTCCCTTGCTGTCCTACCCCAGTGATGCCCTAAGCCGAGGTCCGAATCCCTTAGCATGTAGACAATTAGTTTATAAATTTATGCCCTGACCGGAAGCCTTAATTTATTAAGTATGTTACATCCTAGGTTGACCGGCGAGATGCCATTAAAATAAAAAGCTGCAATAAGTGAAGTAGTTGAGGTGGCTAAGGAACTAGATAGGCGAGTCTCATAGCATTGCTTGCATGCTTCCATGATTTTGTGTTACCTACCATATCGTATGATCCAAGTGTGTCCGCATTCCGCTCGATATGAGCATGGATAGTTTATGTTTGCCGGATAGGTACGGAGTTCTTTTTATTTGTCGCTGATTCTAGATAAGACTATAAAATAAGAAACGTCGATCATCTTACCCAGGATTTTTCGAGAAAATTACGAAATGCAGGTATTGGTTTTAAACCCTATTATGTATACCTCCCTATTTTTTTTTTCAAAAAACCAATGAGACTTCATTATGAAATTATAATAAAACTAGCTCTTGCCCGCGGCTTCGCTCGCGTTAATTTAGAATTTGACAATCAATTCGGCGGTGTTCAATCACTGCTTGTTATTTGGCGTTTGGCGGAAAACTCTTAACACACTATTAAAGTTTCTTTAATAATATAATTCAATCATTATTCGATAGACACGTGGCGCCATCTGTTATCATAAGAACGTTATTGTTGTTTTCCTCGGGAATTGTATTTTTTTCGGGATGAAAGATACCCTATGTCCGTTTAAATTTATAAACTAAATGTCTACATGCTAAGGGGTTCGGACCTCGGCTTAGGGCATCACTGGGGTAGGACAGCAAGGGACGGGCTGGGTCGGTTTAATATTATTATAAGGGGACGAATTTACAGCTACAGGCTCATTGGCGTGAGCTGGCTCGAGCAAGGGTCGAGGCGAGGTCTATATTTCTGCCGGAATTCAATAATCTTTTAATGATAATAGACTTATATTTTTTGTATTACCTAGTTTTGTTATTTTGTGTATTACCTGTTTTAATCTGTTTGCATATACGTTCCCTGACAACGTATATGCAAAATTTCAGGATGATCGGTTCAGTGGTTTAGGCGTGAAAAGGTAACAAACAAACTTACTTTCGCATTTATAATATTAGTTAGAATTTTTAGACTTTATAGTTTTAGAGATTCTTTTCAGAAAAAACGACTGATCTAGAACGAAAACCACCATCACGGGACACTGATCACTAAACAAACACTTCCACACAATAGGTATAACGCACAGCCCGCTGTGCAGGGCTTGCATGGAGGCTGAAGAAACCGTTTCGCATGTGCTCTTTGACTGCACAGGCGTCACCCAGATCCTAACAGAAACCCTTAATACCTAAATTGGTAAAATGTTAGCAAATATAAATCACAGTTGAAACAAAAGGACATCGTCATCGACATCAAAATGGTCGTATTAGCACAATATTAGCAATTAACTTGAGCATGAGGCTCAAGTTAACCTTTAGTTGACCTCAACCTTTACGTCGCCAATCAAAGACAGTTCCGGCAGATTGATCAGATTTTTCCGTCACATGTTCATTTGTTATTATCGGTTAACAAAGGTATTAAAATAATCCATTTTCGTTTCGCTTTGAGCGATACTCGGCATAATCAGCCTGTATAATATTCCCACTGCAGGGACACAGGCCTCCTCTTTCTGTGAGAGCGAGTGGGCCGTAATCCACCACGCGGGCCCAGTGCGGGTTGGTAGATGTCTGGTGTCTTCGATTTTTAGGGTTCTGTACCCAAAGGGTAAAACGGGAACCCTATTACTAAGGCTCCGCCGTCTGTCTGTCTGTCGGTCTGTCTGTCTGTCCGTCTGTCACCAGGCTGTATTTCATAAACCTTGATAGTTAGACAGTTGAAATTTTCACAGATGATGTATTTCTGTCGCCGCTATAACAACAAATACAACAGAACACAACATAATTAAATAAATATTTAAGGGGGCTTCCATACAACAAACGTGATTTTTTTGCTCGTTTTAGCTCGATTGATAACGGCAACAGGTAGACGCTTGAAATATTCACAGAATATTTCGTTATTTAATCACTTTAAAAATAAAGAATTAAATTAAAATAAAACAAATATTTAAGGGGGGCTCCCATACAACAAACGCGATTTTTTTGGTATTTTTATAGATAATGGTACGGAACCCTTCGTGCACGAGTCCGACTCGCACTTGGCCGGTTTTTTTGTTCTAGGAGATATCGGTTTCCTCACGACGTTTCCCTTCACCGTTTTGAAAGCAGTGGTGATGAAATAATTTACACAAAGTAAAGCGCCTGCCTGGGTTCGAACCAACGACCTACTACTCGTAAGTCGAGGCCGTTACCACTGGGCCAGTACAGCGGGGCGAGCACGGCCTACTATGACATGACTTGAGTCACACATTTTTATCACAGTTTGAGCGATAAAACTGTTTTGTCATAAAATGCTAGTACAAATTGACATGACATCATTTATCTTGTCTTGTCACAAACGTGGCGAGCCTGTGCTCGGCCCGTTGCTCTATACGCGATACTTAATTATTTTAAATATTTCATCAATTTACTCTCTAATAACTATGTTCTGACCTATTTGTAACAGTAAACTCAGCAAGCTACATAATTATGTTGGGGTGAAAATGTTATAACCAGGATAAACTGAGAAGTTTAGTGGCCTTCGTAGAACTGAAGAAACGAAAAATAGACGGCACGGTTGGCGCAGTGGTTAAGCGATTAACTGCTGCACTGCGTGTTGCGGGTTCGATTCCCGCACGGAACAAATATTTGTATGACCTACAAGTAGTTGTTCCGAGTCTGACTGTTTGTGTATGTGAGTTTAAATGTTTGTAAACGCACCCACAATACAGGAGCCTGTAATTCCAATTGAGCCAATTCCTAGAGTGGGGCAACGTTTAAAAAAAAAAAAAACCATAAAGATCTTGGTAAGGGCTCCCGCAGACAGGCGCGACGCGATACTAATAGCACAATTTCAAGGAGAACTTCATAAAAAGTGTCACGCTGCCTGTCGCGCACGCAATATTGCGCCAGTCTGCACGAGCATTAAAACGTATCTGTACAGCCGAAATACGTCCACTGCTGGACATAGGTCTCCTCCAAAAGGGCCCCCGGTTTGCTATAATCCCGCTTGGCAGGCGGGTTGCCGATCGCAGTATGGTGTTAAAATGCATAGAGACCGCTGCTGCCCTTTCTCTAATAAGTCCCTTAGTCGCTTTTTGCGACACCCACGGGAGGAAATAGGATGTTGCTATTTTTTACTAGTACTCTTCTAGTTCTTTTCTAGACTAAAATATAAATAATAAATAAATAATAATAAATAAATAAATATATTTATGTAAACACCAGATTAAGAAAGAGAGGCACAAATGGTATTCTGAGATAAAAGGAAAACCTTGCACACCAGGTAGGAATAAATGTGATATTGATACAGCCGCGGCTTCGCTTTCCCTAAACAAACATTCCGACTAGTTTTTATTTCCATGGTAATGTGTATAATTCCAGCCCATTCCAGCCCCTAGCTACATGTCTCCATAATGCCGGGAAAACCCAACAAGAATCGAAAAGGGAGAATTTGTATTAATGCGGGTTGGGAAGCTCAGCAAAGCTTTTATAAGTGATGAGATCTAACTTCAAATGCTCCAAATGTTGAAGTTTGTGTTATGTAAACTCCTTAGTAGACCTTTGTAGGGCTTCAGAATCTCAAAGTTTGTGTTCGATCGACACAAACATAAGGCGCTGGATACAGTAGTATTGATTACCGCAACACGAATGAAATTCGCTGCGATTCAATATGTAATACTCTAATAAAGTATATATATTGCAAGTTTTTATTGTATTACAAATGCGGCACAAAGCTTGGTTTAACTGAAATCCAGTATAAATAAAAAATCGGTAGCTTCCAGCAGATTACTTTTTTTCGAGAATGAATATCCTATTTTAACCGGGGACCATTTTGGTTACCCATTGAAAGGGTTTTCGATAGGGTTTTTCTAAGCGGTTAAACAAAAACCCATGCGATATCGGTAATCCTTATGAACGGCTTAAATTCAATTTTGGTAACCCATTGAAAGGGTATTCGATAAAAACCTATACAGTGTGGGTAACCCTTTTGAACGGCTTATAATTTAAGTCATTCGAAAGTACCCACACCGAATGAGTGTTTGATTAACTGCTTAGAAAAACCCTATCGAAAACCCTTTCCATTGAAAGGGTTTTCGATAGGGTTTTTCTAAAATGTTAACCAAAATGGTCCCTGGGTAGAATAGAAATAGAATTGGTCATGCTACGCGTGCTGGGCGGATATCGAAATAACATAATAATGTATTATGATTTTTTCATGTTACTGGGTTTCAAGTAGGTATTATAGAACCCATTGAATGGGTTATCATGTAACCCTTTCACTGGGGTTCAAGTATAAAACCCATTCAATAGGTTATCATGTAACCCTTTCAATGGGTTTCTAGTATAAAACCCTTTCAATGGTAAAGGTAACCCATTGAATGGGTTACCCCTTCGAAAGGCTTAACTCTTAACAGAGGTTGTACGGTTCCTGAATTTTTACCACATTTCAACCAATTGCCGTCATAAGTCCAGTTCCAGTTTACCTGAACCATGTATGTTCCTTTACGTATTTAATATGCAATAATATATGTTTGTTGTTTCGTAAGGGTTTCTCAGCTCCATCGTAATATATACTACGTATCTGCCTAATATCTACAGAAGATGGTTTCGTGGGATTTATACACCCTTCTCTCCCTTGGTTAATAAAGATTATGCGGAGTTGAGACTAAGGAGGCGTGTGTGCAGCTTTCATACAACGTTTTAATATTCATGGAATTTTAAATACATAATCCGTCTACATACGCCTATGAGACTTATCTTCAGATTTCAATCGTTCGTTGCTGCTAAATATTTTAAGAAAGTCGAAAAGATTATCGAGTATGAAAACGGTACAAATTCTTAAATTTTATTTAAATATTATATTTTCCTTCGTCTCAAAGTAATCTAACGATCTTTACAGCCGTTGAGGATTCTACTTTGACTTTGTATTTAAACAAAAGGACACACAAATGTAGATTTTCTTTGAGAAAAATGTTCAACGGCTTCCCAGACCGAGACGGTGCCTGATAAACGACAATTCCATAGCTCTTTTATCGGCGTACCATTGTGGGATCCTCTTTGCTTATCGCCATCAGTTGATTTTTCCATGACATAGCTATAAAAGCATCGAGATCTATCTACGGGGAGTGTTTGCCTTAAAATTTTGCCTCCTTTGGGGATCGGAGGGTCGTCCTCTTTACCATTGGACCTAATAAAGTTATCGACGAACTCCAGATATAGATATTTGTATTTATAGCATTGCCGACCCTTGGGAAAGGACTTTGCAAGGAGTATTAGGAGTGTATTATAGAACCAGCATATTTTCTAGAGAGGGCAAGAAGCGTTTTTACGCTTCTTGCCAGTGGTAATACAAATAAGTAGGTAGTCTGCATGAGAAGACATTTCTTCTCAAGCAGACTACTTAACTGACACTCTGTCTACTTGACAGCACGGTTGGAGCAGTGGTTAAGTAACTAACTGCTGCGCTGCGTGTCGCGGGTTCGATTCCCGCACGGAACAAATATTTGTTTGACCTACAAGTAGTTGTTCCGGGTCTGGCTGTTTGTGTATGTAAGTTTTAAATGTTTATAAACGCACCCACAATACAGGACAAATTCCTAGTGTGGGGTAACGTTTAAAAAAAAAAGAAAGAAAGAGAAAGAACTTTTTTGGCACAATATCAGAATTTAATAGAGAGTTTGTGGGTAGTGGAAATAAATCTATAACAGTTTATACCCTTTACATTACCTAAATCTCTTCGTTTATTAGGGATTGAATAGGTAGGTATTGTTCAGCTGCATCCGGTTAGACTGGAAGCCGACCCCAACAATAGTTATTTATTTATTTATAGTTAATTTAACACTGTATAATATCAATTACATTAATTAACATTAATTAACACGGTATAATATCAATTACATTAATTAACACGGTATAATATAAATTACATTAATTAACACGGTATAATATCAATTACATTAATTAACACGGTATAATATAAATTACATTAATTAACACGGTATAATATCAATGACATTAATTAACATAGAAAACTTCGCTACTTACTAACATGGAACAGTGGACACCCTCGCATACTGTTTCTCACAGAACATCAGACATACGCGCTTAATTTTACTCCATTCGTCTGAAAACACATCACATTCAGGGTTGGCCATCAGGAGGGCATTGAGCATCCTTAAAGTATGACACACAGGTGATTCAGCTCTGGCGACCGTTCTGCAAGGCAGTAGCGCGAACAGATTGTGTCGGTAACTTTGGCGGTGACCGATGTATTTGTCGGGCACAAATAGTCGACAGAAAAGGTCATGGAGCTCAAGGCAGTCGATACGACCGTTAAGGGTCTTACAGGCTACCCTGAACTGATCAAGGCCTCTTCTTACCTCCAACGAGTTGGAAAAGGCTAGGCTGATTGATTGAATAGGTTGAAGGAGAATAAATTTCTCCTTCAATTTAATTGGTTACCCAGATGTGTGGTTAGTTTTCGATTTGTTTTCGAATGTGTACACACACGCCTTGTTTCCTAGAAGGAAACAAAATAAAAGGACCGAAATATTAAAATAAATCATTTCCAGTTTCCTCGTTCATAAACGTTTTATTATTACATACTGATGATTATTAATTTCCCGGACAGGTTTCATTGCAATGATTATTGACCTAACGATCCATTAAAATTGCTGGAAAACTGCTAAAATCAGCTAACAACATATTATCATAGGTAATGCTGCAAAACATGTAATTAAATTTTATTTAAACGTTTATTAATAGAAATTGTTGATTGAAAAATAATTAGCAACGTATTTAGATAGCCGTTTAACTTTATGATTTTAATCTAAATCGTTATTCAAATAGCGTGTGTAATAAATGAAACAACGGTGTACATTATATATTTATCTATATTCAGGATCTTAATGGTTTACTTTGTCTCTAACTAATCAATAATTAAATTAAAATCTACATGTACAAAAATTGTTTTATATACACGAATTCATGCAATTACTATACTTAATCTAATTGGTAGGTACATAATGACCGTGACGCTCGTTACTCGAGGAATTTACAAATACAATTAATATAATATATCTGACGAAATTCATCATTTTGACACATTCAAGTAAATCCAAGTTTTTAAAACTTCCACACTAATTAGGGTTGTTATTTATTTTAAGTAGCTAATCGCTAATTATATTTAAATTACAATTTAACGTCTTTGTGAACCTGTTTGACGATTTTTGCAATAATTAAAAATTGACGATCATCAATTACATTCTTAAGATTATGAATTTCATACATGAAGATCGTTAACCTAATGCGTTTCCAATGACACTGAGTATGAGTAAAAATTATCGAATAAATATTATTTATTCTGAAAATGGGAACACACAACTTTTCACATAAACAGTTCTCAACCAAGCACACGCGGCAGGGAATGGAAGGCCTGTGCATTGGTGGTCCGATATCTATACTCACTAACGTTAATGTCTCTATACGAAAGGAATATTATGTTATATTTACACGCACACACAGACGCACGAACATTTGGCACAAAGAGGCGTTTCACGCTCACACACGGCCACGGCACGATCCACTACGGTCCTGAGCAAATATAGGTATGCGGAGAGATATCTACACAAGTACTTCGTAGCCTCACCTATTAGTCTCCACTTATAATATTGGTGAGTTCTTATTCTACTTATTTACATCTCACAATCAGTCGTAAATAGTTAATATTTTGGCAGATAATTTCCATTTAATAACTATTCTTTAATTACAGAAATATTGTTGTTTACAAAATAAATATCAAACGCGACATAACCATCTGGGTTGGCACTGTTAGGTCCTAAATAGGCCGGACTAAAAGCTGCTAAAAATATCATGCAAAATGTAAAGTCGTATCGTATAATATAAATTCAGAAATACGAGTCTAATTTCGATCTAATAATGTTCGGTTTCATAATGATAAAATTATTTCACAACCTGTTACAGTATGTTTTGAAGTTAATGACTAATCTACACGGTATTGATGAAACGTTCTATTCGAATATTATAAATTAGGGTTCGAGATTAAAAAGGAGATATTGTCAAGATTGTGTCAAGTCTCAGTAGGCGAATATATATATCTAGAAGGATCTAGAAGTTGCTGTCGTAGTCAGAGCGGCGACGCGAAAAGTGCGAGCGTGGGTACTCGCCCGTGTAGCCGTACACTTGGGAGCCGCCGCCCGTCTGCCCGTACAGCTGCGAACCACCGCCATATCTGTCGATACAACACAGATCTATTAACACACAGAATACGTTCCCACATTTAAAACTTGGCGAACCCTGCCCCGGCAGCCAAAGTTTTGCCATGAAACAAGCAGCAGCAGTTTTCCGTGAAACATGTAAGGCGGGCTTCACTGCGGGAAAAGTTTGTGGTAAGAGTAAGCTTTGGTCGTCTCTGGCGTATTTCATGGAAAGTTGGACGAACGATACAAAAATTCCACAGTATCGGGCGATACTTATCCGTTAAGCTGCTTCGCACCTGCCGTCTGTTTCATGTGAGTTTTATAAATAACTGAGTTAGGACAGCTCTTCAACTAAGTATCTTTTCATTTTACAAGCAAATACAAATTCTTACCCATAAGCATTTCCAACGGGCCCGTAGATCTGTGAGCCTCGTCCTGAGTCGGGCGTATAATGCTGCATGTACTTCTGGAGCTGCGGCGTCCACTCCGATCGCCACGAGTCACCTGGGTTAGGGTAAGCCAACTGCTCGATGAAGGCAGTTGACATACGCTGGATAAAGAACAACAATAATTAAGAGATAGGATAAAATAATTTTAACTTTGAAACATTTAACTAGGACTCAATTTACCTTGCCTGAAGGAAGATACGGCAATTCCCGCTCTTTCACTGGATGTACGTCATCGAAGCCTCCCATATGACTCTTATCCAAATCGCGAAGCATTTCCTCACTGAGGGGTATTGGCTGTTTCGCTTTCGCACTCTTCTGTCGATTAACCAGCTGAGAAAAACAAAAGAAGAGTTATATTACCAATAATAAACGAATAAATAAATATCTTTAATTAATTTCGGTTCGGGTTAACTTACTACTGTGACTCCAAATATAACGACGAACAGAAGGGATGCCAAAGCAATGACAATCACAGCGATGCCCCACTGAGGCAGGAACGATTCTTCTTCCGGAGTTACAGGTGTTGGCGCTTCACGCTTAGGTAAAACTATACAAAAGAAATCAAAAGTAATTTATGTTCAAAACGTGGATACATGGTATTAAAATAATTAATTAAGAATGGTTTGTACCTATGAACTCGGTGTAAGCAGGGTCCATGACAAACTTTCCGATTTCTAGTTTCCCAGCAGACTTATCAATTGTCTTAGTCATTTTCTCATTGCTTTTCTTCATCCTTTCTTCATCCGGTTGATCACCTAACATTACGTCAGGATCAAAATCATCACCATTGGGTGCTTCTGTAACTGTTTCAATCACAGAACCAGGCCTGGCATCATGAAGAGACTTGTGGAACATTTTCTTTATATCCAATGTGTCCACTCTTTCTTCTACCTCTTTGAGTTCAATGAAGTAGTCAACAAGAACGGAGCCTTCGCTGAACCCATCAATTCTAATACCCTTATACCATTGCCGTAGATAGTCTGATTTCGAATAAACAGAATTCAACTGGAAAATAAAAAAGATTTGATATAGGATAGCTTTCCGAAGTCGAAGGAACGAATGTGTTTTTTACACTTAATCGTTAATGAAGTGGGGTATTCTCCCATTATTAACATAGTACTTACTTCTTCCTTGACATCTGCAGCAAGTCGTTTCCATTCTACAGTATTATGATCTAATAATTCGGGTATCCATTTGACTCCTGAAAATATAACAGATGGTTTTTAATTTAAAAAATTCAGATAACCTTTTGAAAAATTCTGAATTTAAAAAAAATACTTCTGACATCATGAAAATCGTATGTGAATTTATGATTGCGAAGTTATAGCTGTATTTGACATCAATAGAGGTATTGATAGTAAAGAAATACTGGTACCTGAAACGATTTTTATAGTGGCAGCGATGTCACACTCTTTTTTACATAATCCTGGAGTTGTCGGTGGAGGGGGAGCAGGTGTCGTCGTTGTCGTGGTCGCACGTCGTGTCGTTGCTTCAGTACTAAATTCTGGCATTGGACTGGTAGCAGTGGCATTCCTTTGAGCTTCTAGAAGTTTTTCTATCGAAAATGGTGTTGTAGACGGCGATGGCCAACCAGTGAATTCAGTAGAAGCCCTGAAAAGATTTAAAAGTCCGTCGTTATTGTGCAATCGTATAATGTAGTCACTTTGAAATTATAGAGAAATAAAAAATACCTTATAGGCCAACCCTTTTGTATTTTAGGTGTCGCTGGGACCGGACCCAATGGTTTAGAAGTAGTTGTTTTTCTTTGAACTTTACTGCCTGGTCTTGAGGGAAATACCAGTTTAATCATGCCTCCAGGAGCTTTAGTCGTACTACTGGGTGGCGTAGGCGCTTCTTCAATAGTTTCGTTTAATTTAAATCCAGGTGGCAATAGACTTGAAATATCAGCGACTTTGAGCTTGATAAGAGGACCTTCCGCAGTTTCTTTTTCTGTCTCATTTAATTTAAATCCTGGTGGTAATAAAGCTGATACGTCTATTGGTACAGCGTTTGCTGGTAATTTGAGTGCGATCTTTGGTTTTTCTGTCACCGTAGTATTTAACTTAAAATCTTTTGGCAAGAGAGCAGAAATATCAACTTCTTGAACTTTGTCTAAACTACCAGTTTTTGAACTTAATTTGACATCGGGACTCTCAGAGCTTGGGGGTTTATAATTAGATGGCAATAATTTACTAAGATCATCCTTTTGTAGTTTTTTTATGAGATCTTCTTGGGGCTTATTTTCTTTAGGCTTATATTCTTTAGGAAGTAAAGATTTATAATCTAAAACAATAACTTTGTTCTTCGCGCTGATACCGGATGATCGACCCTGTGTTCCATTGATGATAGAGGCCTCACTAGATGTGTCTGGTGCATTAGTAGTTGTAGTAGTGGTTGTGGTGGTCGTGCTGGGTCGTTTGTCTTTAAATGAAAGCCTTGATTTATAACCGGCAGGCAATAGTCCGGCTATGTCATCCATCACAGTCACTAAGGAAGGCTTTTTCCTCGGTTTTGGTGTAGTAGACGTAGTCACACGATGTGCGAATTTTTTTATTTGCACTGGTAATGGATCTGGAGATGATTTTTCTGTTACAGAAGGAGACGAGGTGCTCTTTAATGTAAATACTTTTATAGGCGACGGAGTTGTAGTAGTAGTAGTTGTGGTGGTTGTTGTTGTGGTTGTGGTACTTTCGGTAGTTGATTCAGTTATTAGCTCAATATTTTTATTTTCGTTATTTAACGATCCAGATAAAACTGCGCTCGATAGCTCAGACTGAATACTATCCAATTTGTCGTTAATATTTTCGGTCGACGATGGAGTACTCATTACACCATTTGTTTGTAGTCCAGGGTCTTTTGTTACAGACTCGACGTCATCTTCACCTTCTTCTTCATTGTCGTCTGCTAATACTTGTTTCTTTTCATCTTGCTCTACGGTTGGGAAAGGTAAGAAACGAGCACCTGAAACACTTCTACTTGTCTGAACTGACGCAACTACAATCCAGTTCTCAGTTGTTACTGGAACAGAGGCGTCACTCATTTGGTTGCTAGTAGGCGAAGTACTTTCTGAAGCTGGACTTAATTTGGTTGTACTTGGTGCAAAAGTTACGTCTGGAATAGATATAGTGCCATTAACTACACTCTTAGTGGTAACAACTGATACAACTTCTTGTCCTAGAATGGAAGGTGTTTCTATCGACGTCACATCTTCTTCGGAAGCAGGTGCACTATAATCAGTGACAGGAGTTTCTTTTTCTTCAATATGTTTGTGTTCAGTTTGGTCTATTACAGTGGTATCTACAAAATGTTTGAAGTTATCATCTTTAACCATCGTGTTTTCAGGCTTCATTACTAAAACGTCAAAAGATTCCGTATTGTTTGCTTTGGTTAATTCTGTAGGTGTTTGAGGTTCTTCAGTTGTGTCGTATTCTTCGTCATAAATGTCGGTAGCATGTTCTATTGATTGTGGTTCTTGAGTGGTGTATTTCACTTCAGTACTTTCAACATCATCGTAATATTCCACATACTCTCCCTCATCTCCCGCATCGTCACTGTCATGATCTTCTAAAGAATGGTTACTACTTTCCGTAGTTGTTGATGAACTTGAAGTAGTTGTGGTTGTTAATTTGACTGAGCCTTCTCTTGGATAATTGTCTGCATTCATAGAACTCGCGTCGGGTTTACTGTCATCAGCTGATTCAGATTGTGTTTGATTGGATTTAATGACCTCCACATCAAAAGAACCTTGAGTATTCTTCATGAGCTCCCTAAATGAGCTAATATCGCTTATGTCATCTTCAAGTAAAGGTTCTATATCTAGGAGTCCCTTAAATTCAGTGGAAGAACTTTGATATAAGTTAGCATTCGTTTTGGGTGCATTGAAATTGTTGTTTTGATTCAATGCGTTGATTGGTGTATTTTGAGAATTCGTGTTTTCATTTAAAGAAGGTGAATCTAATTGAGAGAATCGTGGAGTATTAGGTTTAACATTCAGTCTTTGTTTGATTGCAAGTTTATGAGGATTATAAGTGGTCACCCTGTGATGGTCAAATAAGTCTTGGTTATCATTTTCAATATCTTCATCGTGTGGAATGTGACCGCTTTGTCCGTTGCTCTTTAAGCTATTACCGTCAAATGGCATGTTCTTAAATCTGTTATTTTGTAGGTAGTCAATATCTGGATTATTTAAAGTAATTTGACCTAAAAATGTTTCAGGTTTTGACGGATCATTTTGATACGCTACAGAGTGTATTTGTGGCACGTCGGGCCTTTTAGTTGAGGCTGGGTGTACGAATTGGAAATTGTACGGTAAAGCTGGCCTGAACCTTGATCGTTGCGGGGTAAATTCGGGTTGGTTTGCATAATACTGCGTTCCGGCTTGACTCCTGCCCGTCGGTATTTGAAAAGGTGTCGGATTTTGGTTGTAGTTAGGGCTAGGAAATCTGGCTTGACCCTCGTTGTAGAGCGGCTGCTGCACAGTTGGCGCAACTCTGTAGTTGTCCCCATGTTCGAAAAATGAAGATGGGCGAGTGTTCGGAAATAAAGGCGGTTGAACTTGAGCAAAACTTTTTTCTACCGGTGATAAGTAATAGTTAGCATCTGAAACAAGGAAAAAAAATAATATTAATACGAGTATTCATGTTTCTCAAATAGATCATATTACATTTAATGTTGCAGTGATTAAACTTGCTGCTTACAAGTAAGTAGACTACTTATAGTATATTATGTTTTGTAAATTAGAAAGAGTATAAAATGGTCGGACTTGCACCGTGCGATGTAAAATTTTGCATTGCGAGTAGGTAATCGTAAACAATGTGAGGAATGCATCGGGTATTTCCGCAGAATGCAGATGCGGAGAATGGTGGTTGAGAGAATGCAAATCTCTGGAATAATATATAATATTGCTTTGTTGGACATTTTAAATGCAGCATATATTTAGATAGCACGATAAAACGGTAGATTCTTTTGGCATGATTAAAGTTAGCACTGGTTGGACAAAACTCGTTCTTATGAACGCTTACTTTTATTTTCTGCAAATAATATAACGTCTAGTTTTGTATTATGATTCCAACTTAGAATAGAATAGAATAAACTTTATTTACAATTTATACAAAGGCGGTTAGAACTATGACAATATTGTTTTTTTAAACTGCGTAAATCACTGATTATTACCTCCGGCACCCAAGCTAAGATTAAACTTGTGTTATGGGTGCCAGTAGGGCTCTCGCTCTATTAATATTTTTTTCGAATTTATACAAACTATGTAGTATGGAGTTGCATTGGGTTAGTAGCTATCGTTTGAGTACAAAAATAAAATAAAGTTATTAAATTAAATTAAAGAAAAAAAATAAAAAATCGTTTTGCCTCTCTACAGTGTGAATTTGAGTGTGCAAGAGTATCACTCAGTTGCAGAAACGATCTTTAAATTTTAAAGACTACATTAAACACTAATGTAGCATTAAATCATTGCACAAAACCATTTTTTATATTATTTTAATGCTCCATTAAATTTAACTAATGAAATGTCAAACCTAATGAAACCGGCCATTTTAAACACTTTTACGTTGCACGTAACTTCATTAGCGCCCATTAGCAGGTGGTGAACTTTAAGTTTGACATTTCAGATTTTTTAATTTTAATGGGCCGAAAAGCATCCATTAAGAGCAACATTAGTGTTTTCTACGGTACTTGAATGCATTTCTGTAATTGAAAGATGTCTATAACCAGTCTTTCGTCATTATCTGATTTTTATTTAGTAGATTTACCTCGCCGTCGAATCCCAGACTGAGTGAATTTATTTTTAAAACATGATGGAGAAGAGTTTCGTGTAAGGTATAGAATTTCCAAGGACGCAATTCTTCAAACTTGTAACCTACTTGATTAAGATTTAGAACCAGTGACGCAAAGAAATCAATCCATTAAAGGCCTGACACAGCTTTTAATATGTTTGAGATTTTTCGCCACTGGATCAGCAAGTATTGGGTGATTTAATAAACATAAATAAGTCAACAGATTGTCGGAAACAGGTTGGGTCGGGTTGTTTGTCAGTTTGTTTATACAAAAACTATCCCGTGAACTAGAAAAATTAAGCCACCTCTATAATATTATTAAAATGCCAGATCGGACGGAACTACGTAGAGTTGCAGACGGTTTTTATGAAATTGATAGATTTCCACGTGTGGAGGAGCCTGCACACATGTTAAAATTATTAGAATAAAGGGGGATGCGCTAAGGTAGTCAAATTCAAATTTTATTACGTTTTTTGCAATTTGCAGGTCAGTAACACGTTCTATGTTGATCTAATTATGATTCGGGGCCATAACCAATATGGCATTACAGAATTATAATCATTAGAATCGGCAATACAACTAACTCTCTTCCTACTGAATGATTATTTCAGAAATAATCATTCAGTAGGATTTTTTGAACTTAGGGAGTTGTAATGCTCATTCGAATGATTATAATTCTGTAAAGCCATATTGGTTATGGCCGCAAATCATAATAAGATCAACGTAAAACCTGTAACTGACCTGATAATTGCAAAGAACGTTGGTAAATTTGAATTTCGCGGGCTACCTTAGCGCATCTCTCTTAAACCAGATTATTTAAACTAGATTAAACCACAGAGTACACTGAATACACATAAATCAACTACATTTACTTTATTTTATGCTAAAATTGTGGTGTACTTGTATGTACGGATAATAACAGAACGCAAATGTTCACTCTTTTCGTTCAATATGGTAATTTGTTCCTGGCAATATTGTTTAAAGTCTTCTTTAACTAAAGTGGCATTAAAAATGTCTAATGCTATCTAAAATTTGTTTGTGCAACTTCATTAAAGTAATGAATTCATTAGCGATAATGCTGCTTTATGTAATGAAGTGTTAATGGTGAGCTTTCTGCAACTGAGTGTATGTGTCGTGTGTGTCTGGTGTATGTTTTGAGTTGTCTAAAATAAGCAGGGACTTATTATTATTATTATTTTTGCAGGTGCAAAATACAAATTTTAAAATTAATCCAATGTGTCGACGACATCTATCGTTTCGATTATCACCTGGGTTATCGGTTAACTGAAGGATTATATTTAGGGTCATTTGCCTGCCTGCCATAAGTATGTGGCAAATGACCCTAAATATAATCCTTCAGTTAACCGATAACCCAGGTGATAATCGCAATAGTAGTGTATTGGTATTATCCCCTGGGTTATAATATAATACAAATATGTTGGAATCTAAAAGATTAAATAAGTTCTTTAAAATTCATCGCAGAAAACGTGCAATTATTTAAATTCACGAGCTGTGACGTAATATCAGAATATTTCACACGTTACGCGATTCATGAACGTTACATGTGTACGTAATGTATCAACTGTACATGACTTTGATGTACGGCTCAATATTATGGAAATTAATTACGTTTTGTTAAAAGCCACACCGTTCTGGTTTGTATGCAGTATTAAGTGTTCGCCGAATATAAAGAAATAACAGAATACTAATACTAATTCTTTGGCATTTTTTGTGTTTATCCTTTAGTGTTTTTTTAATGCGTACTCAAAGAAATCAAGCCTCATATTTAGCAATTTGAGAATACAAATGTTTAAATATTTGCTACCCTTAAAGGCTAATTCCAAATTGATCAACAAAATTCATCTAAACCTAGTCACAAAAATGTTCCTTAGTCCATAAGAAAGTTATTGAATGATACATCACAAACCACAGGGGAGATAATAAATAACATGATTAATAAAAGTGAGTGAAAAGTAATCCTATTATTCGCCCATAAACCAAGTTAGTGTACAAAACAACTCCTCACTTGTGGGAAACTGGGGAAAAACAATATCGTAATGGCTCCGGAGTTTGTTTTGTATCAATTTTTGTTACAGTCAGCTTTAATACAATTTTGTGAGTGAAGGGCCTTGTATCAGCTAATACAAACCGAACCGTTCGTGGAAACAAGGCGCGATGTTATGTATTATGTATCTATTTAAGTCTATTAATTACTAGTTAATTTAATTTTTAATTACTACTCCAAAACAAAGATAGCTGACGTGGCTCAAAACGCTGCCCGACTTAAATGGGACTGGGCAGGACATGTCTGCCGCATGCCGAGACCAACTATGGGCCCAAATGGCACAGAATTGGTGCCCTGAAACAGTGACACGGGGTCGCGGCAGACCACGTAGGAGATGGCGGGACGAATTGGGTTCCGGCAAAACTGGAAGGAGGACGCGCGGGCTCGCGAAGGATGGAAGGAGTGGAGGGAGGCCTTTGCCCATCAGTGGGACAGCGTAGGCTAGAGAAAAAAAAATTACTAGTTAGTGAGAGGAGTTTAATTTGTTGAATACCAATTTAGTTTTGTGAACACAAGATTCAACTATTTAACAATAACCTTAATGAAATAAGTCTCTTTGAAGGACAAAATCAGGAATAAAATTATCCCGGAAAAGAACCGGAGTTACCGACATAACTTGCAGAGTCAGCAAACTGAAGTGGCATGGCCATGTTTGTCGAAGGACCGATGGCCGATGGAGCAGACGAGTCCTGGAGTGGAGACCGCGTATCGGCAAGCGTAGTGTGGGACGCCCCCCAGCTAGATGGACCGACGACCTTAAGGCGGAGGACAGGGTGTTCTGCCGCAGCCTGGGAGAGGCCTATGTCCAGCAGTGGACTGCCATAGGCTGAGTTGATTGATTGATTAATGAAATAGGACTTCAGGGGGTCTTGGGATTCGTAAAAGGCTTCTGGAATATAACAAGAGGATAGACACCCCGTAGGTAGCGTCCTTCTTAGGAACGGCTAATGGCAATCACCAATTCATCTGTTAAGCGTTCCGTCGTATTAACAGCCGTCATAAAAATGTTATTTTCACCAGTATTGGACATTAAGGCTCAGATAAGTATATGATTTTAGTGACTTTTAAATCTGCTTAGATAAGCAAAAAATGTACGTTAAACTAGAACGCATACACGTAAATTTTGTATGTGAATATTTATGAAAAACTTTTATTATGGGACAAAGCCTGAAATCGCGAATAAAAAATCGGCTGTTCCATACATTTTGACGAGATATGAATGTAAGGAACAGTTGGTATTTTTTTCGCGATTTCAGGTTTAGTCCCATAGTAAAAGTTGTTCATAATGATGAGTACAATGACCCCTTAAGAGGATGTGCGTTAATTCTGGGACATGTAGTATATGTTTTTTTTTTCAAATATTCATATTTTCGTTCCTAAAAATAAATATTGCCCATGAAACCGAACGCGCGCATTTCTAAGGTCAATTAATAATTAACCACAAGCCCTTTAATATACCACTATAATATAGGATGGTTAACATATTTTACATTAAAGAATAAAGGATCTTGCAGACTGGCGCAACGCGATACCGGTAGAAAATTTTCTTTGAAAACTTCATGGAAATTGGTCTACCGGTGTCGCGTCGCGCCAGTCTGCACGAGCCTTAATAAGGACGAAGGTACCTACAATAACCACCGGGATTTATAGGCACTACGTGCGAGACTACGAAACGATTAATATAGTGATAAATGGACATTCTCTATCGTAGAATAAATTTACCTTCTCTTTGTTACACGAATATGTATGACGTGCATATTTCATGACCTTCCTGCCATCGTCTTTTGACCTTTTAATAAATAATGCAGTTTTAGTAGGCTTTAGCGAACAGCTTAGGTACCTAATGGTTCTTTATTAGGTACTCGAGGCTAACAGCTGTTACTTGAAATATGTTTCATTAAGGCTCCCACAGACAGGCGCGACGGTACTCTAATGGAACTATTTCTATGAATACCTAATGGTTCTTTATTAGGTACTCGAGGCTAACAGTTGTTACTTGAAATAATTATGTTGAACTATTTCTATGAATACTTCATGGAAATTGTTCTACCAGAATCGCATTGCACCGTCGCGTCGCGCCTGTCTGCGGGAGCCTTTAAGAATGACAAAATTAACCTATCCCATAGGGTATTACGCCCATTTTTGAAAAGTGTCTCAATTAGATTCTATAGTGCTAATGAACCATTAAAATATTCACAATTTTTTTATTCAATTAAGTGACATAAATTTTGCATTTTCAAATTTCGCGCGTAATTTGACGAAAACGCTGGACGAAGTGGACGCCATATTGCTCTGTGGTCATGACGTCAGTTGGCTATTTAACAAATGCAGTGATAATTTGGTACGCTGACACCGCTGATAGTTGACAGTTGACACTTATAAGTTTACATAGCCTTATGACGTAATAACATGGCGACTACTATTTAATGTTATGAGACAGATTAAAAAAGCTGAAATCTTTGAATTGAATTTAACTTTTAGTTTGCTATTTTATGAACTAAAACTAACGTTTTCCGACTACTTTTTGCCTAAGCTATCTCAATAATATATTTTTAGATTCTTTCTCTTAAAGAGTAAAATACCCTAATAAGAATTATCTCTCGAAGGAAATCTTAGAAATATTTAAACACTTAGATTCATTTATTAAGTTTCAACGACTAATTCTGGCAATTCCTACTTAATCGTAGGTGTATTGTTTTTCTTAACCCTGGATGAGGTTATTAACGGACAAAAGGGCTTTAAAATTATATAGGTAAGCATGTAGGTAATTTAATTAATGAAAATTGGTTAAGTCAATTATAAAAAGGTACTTATATGACGTTACTAATTATTTTATTTTATTTCACTTTTAATTACAACATTATTTGGCAAATATTTTCCTAGTCCGTGTGGTGCCGGACGTAAAGAATAGCACCATTCTATTTCTTCCGAGTCGTACAAGGCACCTAAGGGGTTTACTAGAGAATAGGCAGCAGCGTTCTCTATGCATTTTAACACCATACTGCGATTACCAACCCGCCTGCCAAGCGTGGCGATTATGGCAAACCCCCCTTGTGGGAGGCCTATGTCCAGCAGTGGACGTATTTCGGCTTAAATGATGATGATGATAATTTATTTAAGTACAAAGAGGTTTTGTAGTACCTACATGAGGGACTTAGTTACTTATGCATTATTAATTTACACGGTGTCGGTACAGTGAATCGCTGCTCTCCTAGCTAGATCACTGAGTAATCTGTATTAAGGAGAGACAGTTTCCACTCCCATAATAATCATAATTTATGCTTTTGGAGCTTACAATATATTTTTTAAATAAAACAAATAAAGGCTCCCCGCAGACAGGCGCGACGTGACGGTGCCACGCATGTCTGGTAGAACAATTTTGATGAGCAGTGGACGTCTTTCGCCTGAAATGATGATGATGATAATGATTTTTCTAGTACCTACTACAGCGGGGCGAGTACGGCCTACTGTGACATGGCTTGAGTCACACATTTCATCACAGTTTGATCGCTCAAACTGTGATGAAATGTGTGACAAAAACCGTTTTGTCTTAACATGCTAGCACAAATTGACAACAAGACATGACATATTTTATCATGTCTTCTCACAAACGTCTTCAACACGCCAAAAAAGGTGGGAGATAGAAGATTTCTCAGCACCAGAAAACTCCTTCAGTTGTATTTGAACCTTCATTATGATTTAGGTACCTACATCGATATGCGTGCGGCAAAGAATCATATTTCCGAGCAGTCCGCGGAGTCTAATTACATTTTATGACTCTTCTAGTTTATCACGTTCTCGGTTTCAGTCTGTAAGTATATCTTTCTGAAAGATAATCTTGAGGAAATTACTTTCTTGTGGATCATGTCCCTAATTAAGAATGGCGGCGGTGTTCATCAGGTCTCAAGTGGGAGTATCGCTGGCTTAATAGGAAATCGATCAGCCGAATAAAGGCTTTTACATACCAGCGCGACTTGTCACGCGACGCGACACGGCACAAAGGCCCCGCGTGTCGCGGGACGAGCGGTGCCTTTGTGTCGCATCGCGTCGCGCGACAAGTCGCCCCGGTATGTAGAAGCCTTAACTCATAAACTACAAGGACTCTTCAGACATCGAAACTTTCAGGCCTGCTTACGTAATGGCTCTCACCCACTTAGCGTAATCCACCCACGTGCAGGTACTTATTTTAGGGATACTTTAGGAACAATTACTTTTAAGAAAAGGTTCCTTGTTTTTTTTACTTCCAAAAATTGTTTTGGGTAGCATAATTAGCCTATAATGTTCCCATTGCTAGGGCACAGGCCTTCATTCAGAGAGCGAGCGAAGTCCACCACGTGGGCCCAGTACATACGGGTTGGTAGATGTCACATGTCTTAAAATGTTTGGTTCTAGGACATGCCGGTTTCCTCACGATGTTTTCCTTAACCGTTTTGAGAGCAGTAGTAATTAAATAATTTACACAAAGTAAAGCTCCTGTCGGGGTTCGAACCTATGGGCGCAGCACCGCCGTGTCCTCACGGAGGCGATCGGCGGCGGCGATCTCTCGCGCCCGGCCCTGGTTCAGGTCATGGTTCGGAGCGAGAGTGCATGGGAGGGCGTCACCTCCTTCTGCAAATTAGTAATGCTTGCGAAGGAGGAGGCGGAACGCGTGAGGGAGAGGCAAGGTTCGCGCCCTCGCGCCCCTAGTCGCCGCAGGAGACGCCCCGGGCGTCGGGAGTCGCAAGCCGATTTCCGGCCACCGTAGGCGTGGGCCTGCGGACGGTGAGCGATGGGTAGCTCACCATCCGATAACGACCAGGCCCGGGTCGACGGTGCGTCGTATTCCACGCGCGCCTCAAAGAGTTGTCAGCACCAACTGACGGGGTCCGCTAGGGCCAATGCCTGCCAGGGTTGCGAGTTTGTCCGAAAGGGATATCGTGGCCCTGGCACACAGGCAAATGAAGGAATACGGGTGGGTTTTAGTCAGTAAAAGTCTGACACGCCCTCCCGCTCCGCCCAGAGCGGGAGAAGTTATTTGATAAATTCCCACCCAAAAAAAAAAAAAAAAAGGGGTTCGAACCTACGACCTACAACTCGTAAGACGCGTTCCTTACCACATTATTTAAGTAAAATTATCCCTACATTATGTAAAAACATTTTAATGCCCGCATATTTTGTGCTTGGAGAAGTTCAAGGTAAGCTAATTAATTAACTTTTATATTATTATGTTAAGTAATTGCTCTACTTGCTTATATCGTAACCATGAAATGCATAACTCAAATAAATTAAGAACCGTTTGAAATTAGCATAATGTCCCCGCAATTTTAAAGATCCGTCGTTTATATCAAACTGGAGGAAAATTCAAAGCAAATTAAAGAGATTTATGCTTCGATTACACTTTAGGGTACGCCTCTAAGCTCAGCGTTTTTGAATTTAATATTATAGGAGTCAGGAGTGCCATTGAAAGTAAGGTAAATATGGATAAAAGAGCATTTTCATGTTCGATGTAAATTGGCGAACGGTTTTATTCGCATTTGAAATGACGAAAAACATTTGTATCTGTTTTTGTAATTACCTACGACGAACCTACATGAAGGTAGAAGATCGTCTAAGATCGCCTCAGCCGCGGCGGCAAGCGTTGAAACCACCGCTCCTCAGCCCGCGGGCCGCCTCGCCCTTACGCGCCTACGCGATTTTAAATAACACTCTAGGGGTAGGGCAGACAAGACTACGTGGAGTCGGTTTTGCAGAGATTCGTTTCTATCACGATAGGCCTAATGATTTTCGATGACATAAACGTTTTTTCAAACAACGTTATACAAAATAAGTTTTAGAATAAATAAATGTTATATCCAACAAATTATATCAACAGTTGGTATAACTCTCGTTTATTATATCTTGTGAACGATAATAAAATGAAATTAGACCAAATACGTACGTACGTTATGAGACGCACCCCCTCCTACTGCTTGTTGTTTAAACATTTTATTGCACGTGCAGTTTCAAATTCCACCTTCATTTGCCGTCGGTTTATAAAGATCGTCGAATTCATTATTCCACAACAAATAATTCCTATTGTGAGAAGAAATGTATTATGCTTTGAAGTCAACGGACTGCATTCCTTTTATACGAAGATTTGGCAATGGGGCGGATTATAATAGCTGATTGCCGCCTGACCTTGCGGATCCCGGAAAATTTCCGTATTTTTGTCAGAACAAATTACCAACCCTAAATATACTCCGGCGAACTGATGGATTAGAATAAATTTGGATGTATTGTATTCTTGCTTTTCTTTTATATGTCTGTCAGAACGCTGAGTAAATTCTGATAAGAGGCGAAGCTCGATGAAAAACCAGTTTGGTCTAAGTGAAAGAAATATTGTATTGTTATTAATGTATTTGCTAGACGTCATTGATATTTTACACAATCCACCTACATCTATAATAAACTGAACCGTAAATTAGATATATCCCCTGTTGTTAAACGATTGTAAAAAAACAATAACTGAATGGCTAGGATCCCTAACTTATGAAGAAACATTGTGACACGAAGAAGCTAAAATAAGTAAATAAAAAAACGGTACACGCACACACACATGTATACTTTCACCCACACATATGCACACACACAATATATACATACACACACACGTGCACACCTCATACACCGAGAGCTGCAATATTAATGTTTTATTTTATTTTTACTTTTTATATTTTATATTTGTATAATACATTCTTATTCACTCTTTAACCAAAGTAAAAAGTCCAAGTTCTGTCGTTGACAGGCAGAAACGTAACTTAAACAAGTATCAAAAGTAAAAAGAGAGTGAGTACATAAATCATATACTTATCTGGAGATCGATCTCTAAGCCAATTTCAACATAATTTCATCCTTTTCAAACATCAGCCCTCGCTCAAAAAGGCAAAAATCGACGGGCATGGTTTACCTGATGAAAGAAATACTATAACATTCACAGTGCCTTCAATATATTTTCTGATTAACTCTAAGGTCGCAAGAACCTGGAATTTCCCCTGAGACTGGCCGAGTTTCGTGGTTTTATCGCTCATGTCAATGTTTATACGCCACGGTTGATTATGAGAGCAGAGTTGCAATACCTTCCTAAGTAGGAGGAGGAGGCGTATGAGGTCCCTTCAAAACTTTCCTTTATGAATACGGAATTAAACGAATCGCTTATTGCGCCTGTGTGAGGGGTTGAAGTAAATAAATTACTTTGTCTTTTCTGAATATGATCAGATAATAGTACATTACTGCATCGGCCAGCAAAAGAGGCATTGATGGACAAACGTGTAAATGTGGGCGGAGGCACGCATACGTGAGTCCATCAATGCCTAGTTGCGGCCAAGGTTTGTATAGTGCTTTTCTCAAATAATGCGTGGAAATTCAAACTAAGTAAATAAATTATTTACAAATTCCAGATTCAATGACGAACAACGATAATAATTTTTCACGTGCCAATGTGTTTGTTTTAGGGTGCCAAACCAAAATGGTAAAAAGGAACCCTTATGGTAAGACTAAGTCTGTCTGTCTGTCTGTCACACCTGGATATCTCAAAAACTACTAATGATATTAAATTGAAATTTAGAATAGTTTTAGATGAAGTTTGCCGAACTATTTTGCAAGCAAGAAAGAAATTTAAAAAATATATCTTTATTGCAAAAGGGACTGAAAGGGGGTCTTAAAAATTTGAAGTGGGGCTACTAGAGCATGTGGGATATCATATGAAAGAACGCTGTTTGCACATTCTGAAACATTTTTTTTAGGCAGCATAGTTTCCGACTTTTGAAGAAAAATGTGAAAAAAATACCCTTCCCTTATCTCCGAAGTTTGCAGAGATAAAAATCTGAAATTATTTTATATGATAGAAGCTTAAGTAAAAATTACAGGAAAAATAAAACGATGTCTCTAAATAGCACAGTTTTTCAGAAATCATCAACATCATATATTCGTACGGAACCCTCGGTGCGCGAGTCCGACTCGCTGTTGACCGGTTTTTTTTCCAGTTTTCTATTTGCACGCCCGTTCGAAAAAATAAAACCTTTGATAAGTTACCTCCTTGGTTGCTATGTTTCGGAGTAAAAGATCGTTCCATTTTTAAATTACACGATA
Source organism: Tiliacea aurago (assembly GCA_948098905.1). Lineage (NCBI taxonomy): Eukaryota > Metazoa > Arthropoda > Insecta > Lepidoptera > Noctuidae > Tiliacea > Tiliacea aurago. Next base: position 12,716,075 of record OX402578.1, on the reverse strand, counting down.
GCTGATATGAGTTTACTATGTAATTTATTGGCCGCTAAACCACGACACATGGATTTGTATACAACTTTTAGAGGCCGCTGCTCGTATGTATTTGGCCAGTACAGCAATTTAAATTTATCTCGAAGAAGGTTGTCAAAATAATGCTCGAATTTCCAAGCATGCGTTTGAGAAAAATCGTTTAAAGTCGACCAGACGGGTGTTGTGTGGTGGGCAACTGCCCGTCTGGTCGGAGGAACCTCCCTTTTCTATGGAGGATGAGTGAACTTTACACCCTGTTCCTCGTGCCTCTAAACTGGTGACCCCGACGTGATCTGAACACGCAACCTTCTGATCTGGAATCATGCAGCTTTCGAGCGGTGAGTCTGATGTAGCGGCATCAACATCGCCACATACGTCTAAACTGGTGACGCCGACATGATTTGCAACTTAGTACGCTCACTATGCGCATACCACCGTTCTACCCAGAGAAACCAAGTCTCTGGTTTAACCAGATGGAGGTGCAGTTCATCCTGGCGAATATCCTCCAAGGGAGGATACTCCGACCAGACGGGTGTTGTGTCTGGTGGGCAACTGCCCCTCTGGTCGGAGGATCCTCCCTTTTCTATAGAGGATGAGTGAACTTAACACTCTGTTCCTCATGCCTCTAAAGGACCACATCACCTAGTTAAGTCCCGTATCTACCGCTTTTAATAAATCAATGCACCTTTTTAGCATTCACGCATCTTTCATTTTAAAATGTTCATAAAATGGAATATATCCTAATTGCCAACGCTGGCGTTGTTTCAAACTTGCTGGCTCACGGTGGGTGGAATGAAAGGGCTTTCTGTAAAACAAACACATGTCAAGTACACGCGTCGTCATGGCAACCTCGCCCCCCGCAGGTACTCACTCACAGCGGTTTTCATGCTAGGTAACCCTCATATTTTGATCGAGTGATTGATACCTACGAGTAAGTGTATTCGGTAACAAAGGAACGTGACGGAGGTGTATAAGTTTAATTAAGGTGAATCCGCAGCTGTAGCCCGCAAAATACAAATTTTCTTACGTTTTTTTACAGTTTGCAGGTCAGTGTCAAGTTGTATCTTGATTAATAGTACATTATAGCAAAGGCCGTAAAATAGGCAATTGCAGGTCGAGTATGAGTTTGAAGGCCGAGCCGTAGGCGAGGACTTCACTAATACTACGAGACAGGCAATTGCCATTTCCGCCGAGGCATATATAGTGCTTTTCTCAAAAGAATGCAGGGAAAGTAAATTATTTATAAATTCCAGATTCAATGACGAACAACGATAATTTTTCTCGCGCCAATGTGTTCATTTGTTTTTTTTTTCTATTTGCAAGCCAGTTCGAAATTTAAATAAAACCTTTGATAAGTTACTTCCTTGGTTGCCATGTTTCGGAGTAAAAGAGTATTTAATAACCCCAACACGCCGTTTCATACAACATTGCTGGAGCGTTGTAATGTTCCAAATTCGAAAAACGCTCCTGCAATCGATTTGATTTTCTTTGACCGTATATACTTCGCGTGTTCTTTCTTCGAAAATAATGACAATATTTCCATGCATGTTCGAGAAAAATATTATTCGCGATTATATAAACGTATTTACAGAATTAGAATCAATGATACATCTCTCTCAGTTAGATTTGTTCGCCAATGTCATGATTAAATTGAAAAGTCATTCAATGGAACAAATCTTGAATTTCGCATGCTACAGCAGCGGATTCACATTAAGACGCTGACAACAGGTAAACCGCTGTTACTGTCAGACTGCATACAAAAGAAAGAGAAGCTCGATGACAAAACGCTTGTAATTTATTGCAATTATCTATTTACTCAAAAATGAGTTGAGTAATCGAAAATAAACAACCAAGTTCTGCATACAAATAAAACGTTCTTGTTATTAATTAAATACCAAGCGTATTTTGATATTTAATACAGATATTTTGGATTGAAACTCAAAGTAAAGGGATAGTTTACCGTTAATTTGTATCGAGATTTTTTTTCTAAACGTGTTTTGGTAACAACCAAGTTCTGAGAAATATGTTCAAGAATAACATATTTTTTCCGCTACCACAAACTATATGGATTTGGCAATTTTTTTGTTTAAGACAAGCCTACTTTTAGCATTTGCCTCTTGTCAGCGCCTCAATATGAGAGAGTTATGGTTTTAGGTAAAATGTCGACTCACCCACGTTTCAATCACAATACTTATCTAATAGAACTGAATGTTAATAATTTAGAATTACATAACATCACGGCCTCAACACCCTTTATTTTAAAATTAAATAGCCATTTTAGCCTGAGATTGAAAATGACCTCCTAACTTACCTTAGTGGAAAAAACACAAATTAGATCACTATATTCGAGATTACCTTTCACATATCCACAAAATATATCGCATATATACAATATGTAACAAAAACCCTGTTGTTCCTTCTACCTACGTTTTAAGAATCGGTATACTTACACACGGAATAAAGCAAGTCATTTATACAAAACTGTTCAACAAAAATAATTAAAATAACTATTTAATTATTAATATTTGTAATGTTTAACTTCTCGACTAGCCAAAACTTATTTTTTTTTAAATTATAATTCCACCAATGTTGTGCTTGTAGGTAAATGTATACGTCCCTAAAAGGAACAACAGGGTTTTTGTTACATACTATATTTATAAAACCCGCAGTATGAAAATAGAATAAGTTTCTAATTTAGTTAGCAACTCTTGCTAATGACGCTAACGTATCCAAACAAGTCAAACAACATTATTTACATAAACTTATCTAGGATCAAAATGAGGATCAATGGAGGTCTATATTTAGATAGGTCGACAGTGTTAGCTAACTCTTCATTAACCGGGATACACCAACGTTATTTAAAGCAAAAATGTTTGGCAGAGATACACATGAAAAATTAACTCGTTTGTATGAAAACGGTCAGGATTTACGAGGCCTGTGGGACTGAATGTGTTATGTTATGGTCCCACTAATCTCACTTATCCTTTAGCTCAAAATCTATGTTTGCTGAGGATCTTTTAGTTAGTGGGTGCCGCAAAATTGGGTCATCATTTTACGTTTGAAAACTTTGAAATTCCGTTTTAAACATTGTAACTGAAAACTGAGTCAGAATGTGTAGAAATGGGTAGCTTGATATGATATATTACTCACTTTATCCACAAACCTCAAAGCATTAGAAAGATCTATAAACTCGACAAAACAATGGTGCTAAGTGGAATTACATGCGACCAAAAAATTTGTCCCGGCTTTTTGCGAACATTTTGAACTTTCATTAGAAGGTCTCTTGGGCCTAAAAAACAACATCCATTAGAACAATAAGTTGTAATTAATATTAGGGGAGGGGCACACGCCGTAAATCGCATGTAATTAGGCAGGCACACGCGTCGGCTAAGGCCGGCCTGCACGTGACGTGTGCGGAAAGGGCTTAAAAGCTCTTTGTAATACCGCTGGCCCGATGTGTAGCTCGCTTAAAGGTAAACATTTCACTTTTTATTTCCAACGTAAAATGTTTGCATGGAATTTTTTCACGAGCTAAAAAAAAACTGGCAGTTTATGTTTTGTTTTCTTTTCATTTTAACTACAGACAATCTTATCATTCAGGTTATGCGAGAATATAAGTACCTATAAAACTCCATTTGAAATAAGATTAGAAATTAAAATTAACTTTTTTACAGTCCGTTCAAACGATTTTGACTTCTATTCCGTAGGTATGGATTGGATAGCATTATAATAAAAAACGTGGTTAAAATAACAACTGTTTATTACAGCTGCCATTTGTCTTGCCACCAACGCAATAGAAGTGAAAATCGATTGAACCGACTGTAAAAAAGGTTTATTTAAATGTCTAACCTTATTTCAAATGGAGTATAGCTATTAGTGAACTCGAGTATTAAATGTTAATATTCACGCAACGACCCTAATATTTTATACCTTTAAGTTCATGTTTACTTAAATGAGTCTAAGTACAACAACTTAATTTTCAGTCTGTAATCATAATATTAGTATCGTAACCCCGACGTTGTAGACGATTATCCCTAACATTAGTTTAAAAAAGTACGCTCCCAATGAAGTCGTAACGTGGAAACTGGATTAGCCTCTCCTCAGTGCTCGGGTGCCCGGGGGCTTAGGAACTGGATCATAGTCTGACGAACTGTAATCCCTGAAGCACACTGCCTGCGCTACACGATCACAACTTTATCACTAGCGCCATAGTCTAATATCATTTAACATTAGAAGTCTTCCGACAAAATCTTCCAGCAATTTGTAAAATTTAGCTGTAAACCCATTTATCCCTTTTAGAGCTTCACTATGGGAAAATTTAACCAATTTGCTGACGTCACTGTAGTTTATTCCTCGCTATTAAAACTCTTTGGAGGACAATGGTTAATACTTCAAAATAAATGGTTTTAAAGAATATGATTTGAATTCTCCATAATTGCATTAAGAAAGATTTTTTTTTATCAAGGTGAGAGACCCAGACTAAACTAAACACTTTGTATTGATTGAAGTGATCGCTCTGAAGCTAATAATAATGAGATTTATTAACTCAATTACATAGACAATGTCTGGCTTTATTATAATTAGAGAAACTTTATGATTTATATATTTTATAAATGCATTTATGAGACTGAAGTATGTGCTTTTTATTTTATGTTTTAAATATATATTTTATTAATAAATTACTTATTAATCATGTTTTTATTAATTAAAATTTATTTATTAATACATTTTCTGTTAGCTGGAACTAATAAGTAAGTTCGACCGGAAGGCATTATCTGTAAAAAATCTTATCCAAAATAAGCAAGTTTTATCGTCAAGCACACATGCCGAGTTAATTTTGCATACTTCCATAATTCCAGACGTAAATAGCTTGTGGCGCTATTAGATTAACGGCGAAGCCGACCTCGTCGTGAAAATAATTTAGATTAACATGTATTCTTCCAAGGCTGGATCAAGTTATGAATCTTTCACACTAACAGATATTCGCTATGCGGTCCAGACGAGGCAATTAGTATGCAAACAGAGCAATCTGCGCAGAGCACTACGAACCGTTATGAGTACTCGCAAATAGATCGTATGCATCTCGCGTTTTATATAAAACTTAGCGGCTGACTGTACATTGTCCTACTTTAATACCATAAAAATTCTGCTTGAGATTCCAGTTTCTTGAACTGCGAAGTTTAATGGAAATCTTGTAATTATTTTCATTGTATTCTAACTGAATATGAATTAGCAACATGTGAACGCTCTGTATGACGTGTCTAATACAAAAATTACGATTCCTAACATGTTTCTTTGGTCTGTCCAAAAGTGCTCTAAAACCATTTTGGTACAAGATAAGATCCTGAACATGGCGCCTCTCTCTAACATTTTGCTTAAAACACCTTTTTACGACGAAACCTTGTTAAAAACTCGCCTATCCTCATTGTATTAAAGATAATGTAAGTAACAAACAAAAAAGAAGCGCATCAAGTTTTATAGGATAGAAAAGTTTCCCGTAAGCGAGGTGTAGGCGAAAAGTTTGTGGAATATTTAGAAGGTACACCTGCGCTGCAGCCGGGCATTGCGTAGTTTTACCGTTTTGTAATATTAATGTGACTTAAGGGGACGATAACCGACTTTCATTGATTTTAAACTGAAGATCACGACTAAACGAGTAGTGTTAATGATTTGAAAAAAATATATGATAAATAAGAGCATTTTCTCAATTATATGTGAATATTTTAGATTATGTTTATATTACATAATGAAATTAATTTGTAAAGTTATGTCTAACGCGGATAAAAAACTGAAAATGGCGCAAAATCTACCATGCGTATTTTTCTGAAACCTTCGCCAATTTAAAGATAATTTCATTATTGATCTTTTAGTATACGCGTTTTATTAAAATACCTTTTGTTTTGTGTATAATAAATTAATAATGCGTCAAATTGGGGACAGCGCTCCTTGATGGGCGAGTCCTATTACTGGCTGAAAGTACGACGCGTTGCGTGAGCTCAGTACAGAATACGCAAGCTAACCACTCAAGGTCACTGGCATATATCTGCATCTTAAGAGCGTTTACACCTTACAGCATTTCATACAAACTTTCAAGCCCTCGTTTTTCGAAATTACAGAACAGATTTTAATGAAACTTCATACGCATAAGCAGAATACAAAGGTCTAAAAAGTTAGTAAAGAACATTCTCGAAAAATTGTGTTACAGCCAAATTAGAACGATTTTAAATTTTCCATAGAAACAGCTATTTCCAGTTATCTGTTTTTAAATAAGACATTTCGAAAATGTTCTTTACTAACTTATTAGACCTTTTTTGTATCCTGCTTATGCGTATGAAGTTTCATTAAAATCGGTTTTGTCATTTCAAAAAACAAGGGGCTTGAAAGTTTGTATGAAATGCCGTAAGGTGTAAACGCTCTTAGGCCCGTATTTATAGAGCGTTACTCAGTACTCAAGCATTACTTAATTAAGACTAGTTTCAACTAATCCAATGGCTTGAATCTAGTCTTATGTAATGCTTCAGTACTGAGTAACGCTCTATAAATACGGGCCTTAAGGCTCGTAGAGACTAGTGCGATATCGCGGGCGCGACGCGACACTGTAGCACAATTTCTTTGTCGGTGCGTGTCGCGCCCGCGATATCGCGTGAGTCTGTTAGAGCCTTTACCCGTTCCAATTACCCGTTTGAGTAGAGGAGCTCATGGCTAAGTAATAAAGTCACGTTGGTCGATCCATCAGGTTAAGCTACGCTTGCCGGGGTTGTTCCGTGGATGGGTGACCATCTTTACATACCGAGACTCCACCGTGCCTCAGACAGAACGTAAAGCCGTTGGTCCCGGCTGTCATTCGTGGATCTTTGACAGTCGTTACGGGTCGTCAGAAGCCCGAAAGTCTGACAAACAGTCTTACCAAGGGATATCGTATTACCCAGTTACTGGGTTGTGGAAGTCAGATGGGCAGTCGCTCCATGTAAAATATAAAGGTAAGACTAGAAGCCAACTCCAACATAGTTGGGAAAAGGCTAGGCAGATTGATTTTTGACCCGTTTGAATTACCGCCGGTTTAGTGGTTCCCTAATGAAGGGGAAAGGAGTATCTTATACGGAAAGGTTTAATTGCTCGGGGCCGTTTATCTGCGGAATCTTCAAAAAGGAAAAGTAACTATCATTAGCAGGAACTCCTGATGGGAGGGTACAGTATAATAATTAGCGACATTTAACGCGGACGCTCCACTTTTCTATGTTCCGTTTCGTTTCTTTTATGTCAAAGGATGTTTTAAGAATATCTTTTTTGTATGAATATCTTGAGGAAATTCTTTGGTGTACCAACGAGGGAAAGTTAAGTGCAGTTGGTCCGTTTACTTGGAGTGAGGAACAAAAATGTTGGAATCAAAGAGTATTTAGAACGCTCCGGGATTTATGTCAAACTAGCTGCGCCCCGCGATTCTACCCGCTTGTCTTGTTCCCGTGGGAATATTGGGATAAAAAGTAGCCTATATATTTTAACCCAAAGTGTCAGATACGTCGGTGGTATCCTTCTGCGACACGACTGTTTCGCAGGCTGCGGATAGGGAGCGGGAGATCTCGTCCACTCACCCGGCCCGCAGCAGGTGCACTGGGCGTCGGCGGAGGGCAGACAATGCCCTCTTCCAGCCCCCATAAATGGGTCCAGGGATGGTGGACTTGGGGACGTCCGCCGCCTCCTATTACACTGGACCCGAGGTGACAGCGCGTAGTATTCCACGCGCGCCCCTTTCGGACGTCGCGGGGGGGTCAAACACCTCACCCCAGACTCGAGATAGCCCGCAGCGGGCCGGCACTAGGCGGGGATTGCGGAAGTAACAATAGACCCCAAGATCCCCGGTGCAAGTGTGGGAAGGGAACACTGGGGTGATTTTTAGTCAGTAAGACTCTGACAGACCCCTCCGCCCGCCCCAGGGCGGAAGACATCCATGAGGATTTTCCGCCCCGTGAACAAAAAAAAAAAGTCAGATACGTCCATACATATCAAAATTGGTCCAGCCGTTTGAGCGTGAAGAAGTAACAAACACACACTGTCGCCTTTATAATATTAGTGTGATTCCTTTTATGTAGGTGTCCCTTTTAATTTAACTTTAAGAAATAGGGAATAATTCTACACGATAAGGTGTAGCAATTTCAGATATTGCGAATAACTTCGATAGGTATTGATCAAAAAGGTATTATTGTAAGTCTAGACAGAACAATACTTAGAAGTCTATTCAATAAACTACAACTTCAACTATTCACTAAATAGATATAACCAGAGAAAGTTTATGAGTTTGTTTGTTCGTTCCGAAGTTAGTAAATATAGAATTGATTTGAATTTCTTGCAACATGACAAACTTTAGCACTATACAAACTTCGTGAATTGCAAGAAAATATGAAAAACGTCATGCGCCGAAGAATATTGAAGATAAGTTTTTGTTTAATTTCTTCATTAAATACCTGAAAATAAACTGAAAACTCAATTTTGCACGCCTATCTAACGCAACATGAAATTATTAAAGTTTCCATACTTCAGAACGTCGGTAACAAAGAATAAATCAAAATACAATTTATAATTAATGCCAGAAGAAACAAACTTTTGCCAAGTTTCCCTAAATTACTGTTTCATTATATTCACACTAGCGGTCGACTCTGGCTTTGCCCGCACCAATGTTTTCGCTTGATATTTTCCATCCCCATTCAGAATTTGACAGGTAACAGAGTGCAAAGCACAAGTAATAAGCTTGTCAAAAATTTGATATAGGTTCAATCGAGTGAAATTAGCTTTGACAGGTACACAAAACAGATAAAATATAGATCAAAATGCTTTACCCAACTGTATCGATCTTTGTAAATAAGATGATATCACTCACACCAGCAAGCTCAGCATAATGCTCTCTATATCTACTCTACGTATAATAGAATCGCTTGTCTACCGAAAATGTTCTACTGTCTACACGGAAACGTAATTTTTAGGGCTCCGTACTCAAAGGGTAAAACGGGAACCCTATTACTAAGGCTCCGCTGTCCATCCGTCTGTCTGTCTGTCCGTCTGTCACCAGGCTGTATCTCATGAACCGTGATAGTTAGACAGTTGAAATTTTCACAGATGATGTATTTCTGTTGCCGCTATAATAAAAAATACTAAAATACAAAATAAAATAAATATTTAGGGGGCTCCCCTTCAACAAACGTGATTTTTTTGCCGTTTTTATAGATAATGGTACGGAACCCTTCGTGCGCGAGTCCGACTCGCACTTGGCCGGTTTTTGTCTACTTTTCCATCGACAAAACGCTTCCCTGTGATTCTCGTGCTAAGCCTGCAGCACTCATCATGCTAAAGACTCCCACAGACAGGCGCGACGCTACGCTATTGGAACAATTTCTATGAAAACTTCATCAAAATTGTTCTACCAGATTTTGCGGGGAGCATATATTTGTTTTATTTAAAAAATATATTGTAAGCCCCAACAGCATAAAAACATGATTATTGTGATACTCAAATTGGGAGTGGAAACTGTCTGCCCTAAATACAGATTACTCAGTGATCTAGCTAGGAGAGCTGAGATTCACCCAATAATTCACTGTACCGACACCATGTAATTAATAATGCATATTATTATGTAAGTCCCTCATGTCCTACAAAGTCTACAAAACCTTTATGTACATAAATTATCATCATCATCATTTCAGCCGAAAGACTGCTGGACATAGGCCTCCCACAAGGGAGTTTGCCATAATCGCCACGCTTGGCAGGCGGGTTGCCGATCGCAGTATGGTGTTAAAATGCATAGAGAAGCTGGTGCCCATTCTCTAGTAAGTCCCTTAGTCGGCTTTTACGCCACCCACAGGAAGTAATAGGATGGTGCTATTCTTTACGTCCGGCAACACACGGCACAAATAAATTATATTATTACTATATTTACCCAAGCTTTGATATTTTATAGAGGTTGGTACATATAGTCAGACAGACATCAAAAGAACACGCATCATGAAAATGTAAATAGCGTCAAATTAATATTCTGTACGCGTGGGAATTTTAGATGTATGACCAACATACGCAAAATATTTTGATCCACATACTCGGTGTAGTATATAGGGAGGCTCCACATTGAGCCACTTGATCCCTAATTAAGTAGGGCCCTCACGTACGCACCTCTGCAAACCTTTGAATAAGAAATGTTTGAAGCCCACACGATCATAGTTTTATACACCGGTGTCACATAAATTGCCTTTCGAAATGCCAATTACTTATTGATTAAAATATGACGCAGACGAGACAAAGTAACTTTCCCATCAGGGAATTAAAAAGAGGAACCGAAATGTCGAATTTAATTGGGGACCATCCTACGCCCACTGTGGGTAGAAATTGACTCATTTTATGTTTAGATTTCAGAAGACGTTGTGAAAAAAGCTCAGAAAATGACAGACTGTAGGTTCATGCGACATCTTAGCTTCAAAAAAATTTTATCACTTTATTATTTACAATCAGGGCTCGGAAACCGGTTAATTTTCTTGTATGTGGCCTGCGGACGGTGAGCGATGGGTAGCTCGCCGTCTGACAAGGACTAGGCCTGGGTTAACGGCACGTTATATTCCACACGCGCCTTAAAGAGTTGTCAGCACCAACTGACGGGGTCCGTTAGGGCCAATGCCTGCCAGGGTTGCGAAATTGTCCGAAAGGGATATCGTGGCCCCGGCACACAGGCAAATGAAGGAATACGGGTAGGTTTTAGTCAGTAAAAGTCTGACACGCTCTCTCAAGTTGTTTGACAATTTCCCCCCACCCAAATGAAAGGGCGGTAATACTATTACGTCTGTTCCGGAAAGCGTTTCCAATAATTGACTTGTTCTCTACTGAGTAGATCATGGACATGAGCTCATTTTTGCTCGTTTTATAAATCAAAATCTCCACAGGGTCTGGCAATCAATCTGCCTGCCTTTTCCCAACTATTTTTGGGTCGGCTTCCAGTCTGACCGGATGCAGCTGATTTTACATGGAGCGACTGCCTATCTGACCTCCACAGCCCACTAACTGGGTAATATGATACCCCTTGGTAAGACTGGTTGTCAGATTTTCGGGCTTCTGACGACCCGTAACGACTGTCAAAGATCCACGAATGACAGCGGTCTGGTTTTCAAAATCTAGTAACATTTGAACGTACTACAACAAAGTAGGTAGTTATAAAAGCCCCGTTCATGTTTTATGGTATATTTAACAAAGGTACGTTATCTCTCAGGGTATTTAATTTACGTTATAGCAGTAACTTCAAATGAACTAGGAAATTCATTTCATTGTCTCTCTCGCATTTTTGTATTGTCGACTTCATAACGTTTTATTGTAAATTGTAATTAGCAGTAACAAGAGTTATGTTGTACTACGGTCTGTGTTTATTTCAGTGGGTACTTTTTTTTCCTCCTGTTCTACACAAAGAGTTAATTGCAAGGCCTTTGGGGTGATAAGGCAGGGACATTGTTATTTCAGACGCACGTTACATCGTCAATTTGATTTGATGGTTTTGTCTGATTGAATGATCCATTTTCAATGATATTATATTAAACAGATATGATAAGAGCGCACAATCGTGAAGACTCGAAAACGTCCAAATTGGGACGCATTTGTTAGTCTGTGATGCCAACATTCGGTGATTGGAGGCCAGAATAATGTTTATTAACATTCACGCGCAATTGACAACACTAGCTGTCTCTTTTTAACCGACTTCCAAAAAGGAGGAGGTTCTCAATTCGGCTGTATGTTTTTTTTTTGTATGTTTGTTACGCGATTACTCCGTCAATTATGAACTGATTTTGAAAATTCTTTTTTTGTTTGAAAGGGTATGCCCTCGAGGTGGTCCCATTGCTACCAAATTAGAATCTGATGAGGGGATCTCATGGAAATCGAGGGAAACCCTCAAATTTTATATGCAAACCTATAGCGATTTGGGTATTTTTTATAGTAACTCGTGCATTTGCTCTCCGCACCATTTGGTGAAGTGGAACTGATGATGGAGACCACAGATGGCCACCGGAACAATTTAATAATGAGTACTTATTTAACGGATTGCGATTAAGCAATTTATGCTCATCACTATGCATATGGTGAGTGGCAGTTCTCCTGGTTCTTACCAGGAGAACTCCTCAACAATCAACGTCCCGGCATCGGGAAAAGCAATATTTTGTAAAAGGTGATAAGTAGTTAACATTAGGCTATTGTAACTTAGATAAATTCAAAACTGACCCACTAAAAAGTGAAAAATAAAAAACTTTTTACAAAAAAATTCTTGTAGTTTTTATCAAGCCATCTATGTCTTTTCTATAATTTTTACTTGTAGTGAAATGTAAAATGAATGAAAAGTGGGTATGTGTGCTGCCGCTGCTGCGCGAAACACTTTTTCGGTTGTTTTGTGAGTGTATAACATATCTGTAATATAATATCATTGTCGATTGTGTAATTTGATAATCGAATGATCAGGAATGATGTACTTTTAACCATTTTACGAAAATCTACCCTAAATTGGACGTAGTTATGCGAAAACGTTCCAACCCACACGTCACTCAAAATTGCGATAAAGTGACCAGTATACCCTTTTTGACCACTTACATCTTTCTAGCAAAAACATTCCAGTCCTCGTGTATATTTCTCTATTTATAATACCCACTGCAGGTTCCAATCCACACTTTTACCAATCAAGTAGTTTCATTGAAAAATGGAATGTATTTATCCGTCTGAAACGTTTTTATTTAATACGATTCATAATTAATATTTTATTACAATGACTCAATAATCTTGGAATGTTCTAACAAACCCATGTAATTTATTTTTGTCTTGGAAATAATGTTCCAGTTCGTTTATTCGTTCGTCATCATTCGAAGAAGACTATGAGGAATTGATTATAGAAAAGAAAATTAAAGGTAAGATACGTCAAATTAAACAAAATGATTTCTGTCTGTTGTGGCCTGAAGGTAAACCTATTGCTCCAGCGAAATTAGCTGATTTACAGTCAATGTATCAATACATTCCTGAGGATTGTCTCCAATTTTATAAAACATTAAAAAGTTCGGAGGACATCATGGATGATGTCGACGGGTTCGGCGGAGAGCCAGACTTCGACATACAAGTTGATAATGTACCCGATGACGATATTGTATGAATTCGGTTCATACAATATCGTCATCGGGTAAATTGATTTACCTTTTTTAATTAACAAATTATTCCTTATTATTTTCTTTTTATTTCGTATTTATTTTTCACATATTTATAAATATAATATCATGTTCTGGTTTAAAATACTTTTTGGAACGTATTTGCAAAATTATTTGGAATGAGCGTTCTTACAAAAAGTAATTTTGCAAAAATGTTCCAATACCAATTTTCCTAATAACCTACCGTTTTAATGTAAATATCCAAAAAAATTGTACATGATTATTTAATGATTATATTTTACTACAGTAAAACCTAAACCGCCTTATTACAAAACAAGATTTATATTTTGACATGGCTTAAACCATGGCGAACACTATCCCCAGTGTTCGCCTGTACTAGTTACGGCAAAAAAGTGTACTACTGAAACACTAAATTGTGTTTTTCTCAAATTGCAGTCATTGTGGAATGGAACGTTTTCGCATAACTACGTCCAATTGATGATGTAAGAAAACTCCACAGCCTATATATAACCTACCTACTGCAACTTGCTTTTCAACTTGATTAATTTTCTTTGGCCTCGAGCTTCGTAAAGTCAGGGAAATTAAATGTTGAGCCTACCAAATTAAATTGACCGTATATTCAAATAACAACTGTGATTCTTTGACAGTTGTTTAAAATGGCGTTAAAACGGCAAATTGACGTAGGGTATCAATTCGCTTTACAAATTATTGCCCTGACTACTTACACTGGCAACTTTTAGGTATATCTATCGCAGAATTTCTAGATTTCTAAACAGAGATGGGTATTCCGGTATTTATGTCGTTGTAAGCCGTTGATGAGACTCGCACGGACTAGGGAAGCATGGCATAAAAAGGAGGAGGCATATTCTCAGCAGTTGGTGGAACAAGGCTGCCAATGATGATGATAATGATGATGATGAAGCCGATGATAATATTAAGTCTCATATGATGGAGCCTGCGGGCCGAACAAGGGCGTGTCAAGACGTTTGTGACAAGACATGATAAATTATGTCATGTCAATTTGTACTAGCATTTTATGACAAAACAGTTTTATCGGTCAAACTGTGATAAAATGTGTGACTCAAGTCATGTCACAGTAGGCCGTGCTCGCCCCGCTGTTGCAACTTATCAGGAACTAGTTCAATATCCGGCCATAACTCGGAATTGTTTAGTAGAAAAATCCAAATAAACTAAAGAATCAAACCTAGAGGCTTTTACTATACTGATTTAGGACAAAAAGGCCAAAATAATAAATATAATAAATAAATATAATAAATAAATAATAATAAATAATCTTTATTTATTTTCTCCAAATAGATTTTATTATGATGCTTCCAAGATAAATGGGAGCTATTTTTATTAAGTATTATAATTCTTGTAAGTTTGTTTTAATAGTAAAAGTTATTTTTCAAACCACAATATTCTTTATAATTAAAGGAAAATTAACGCTAAGAGCACCATAATTAGTATTCAATCAAACGTAAATCGTAAGTCCGCCATCAGGTTCTGTCACAAGTGTCCAACTTTGGCCGGCGCCTGTCCGGAGCGCGTCTTATCTCCAAATCTCCAGCTTTAATAGCAATTTTGAGAGGTTTAAACAAAACTCGAGTACCATTGCTACCCCGATATCCCCCTCTTTTGTCTTACCAATGCTGTTTTTAAGTGCATTTGGTAAACTTGAGACCCAACGTAATATCCTCGAACAATTCGTACCAAGGTCTCACAGACCTTATATTTCAATTTACCGGAAACTCTACAATAATTGACCTACATTTTAACATTGAGCGCGTACCGATTAATTTTGCTAACGAATGAGTTTATTTCATGCAAAAACATGACAATATTAAAATGTAATTGTGGCTATGCATAGTTTCATTTAATTAATTTAACATGGACACAATACATGTCCGTTTTGTTAATCAAAATATCCTAAATGACAGCTTAGAATTGTGGTAATTGCAATTAATATTTTTTGTTGTAATAGAATTTATCGATATTCGTAAAGTCACAATAGTAGATTTCAATATGTTCCGTGCGCTCACCACAGCTTCAAACTCAGCACTGGTAATAAATTATTTGTCAAGACAAGAAATGGAAATCTGTAGAAAGAAAACTGTTGAAGTAACGAGGAATTAATTCAGCTTTTTCTCAGCAATTTCTTTGTCAGTAAAGTTTTTACTTATATTCTGCTTTCTCTGCTCAAAGAATTACTTCACGACCATACCAAGATACTTTATTAAAAAAATCATAAATTAAGTAATATGCTATTAAATTATTACCCACATAATGTATTTAGCACAGATCAGATTCTATCAGAAGAAACCGGAAAATTCTCGCTACTCAATCATATTTAACGTCAAAATGTCATAGTCCTTAAATCCCTATAAAAAACCTAAGTTAATCTCGCTTTTTAATTTCTTAAGGTGCAATATGTTCCGAGTGCTCAAAACTATCAGTTAACCGTATCTTTTATCTGCCATTTTGGCGCCTTCTCTGTAATTATGACAAGCAAACGTTAAATATGATTGAGTAGACATTTTCCGATTTTTCTTCAGATCGAATTTGATGCCTGGGCCAAGTAGGTACTTATTTAATAGTTACTTTATGATCTTTAATATTTTAATAATGTGTCTAGTACATTATTTTGAATAAACCAAGATGTGCAGGTTTTAATTTTACATTTTCGCACGCCGTAAAAGCAAGAAATCTATTTGAAAGCACTAAAACTTGAAGTCGATCACAGGCGGTTGCTATTCGCGGCTCGGCTCTTGAATAATAAATAAATAGAGCAGCAGTGACTGGGCGCACGTGGGCGCAGTCACTTGCATTGTCTACCCACGCGACGCTGCACAGCTTGCACGCCATTTTTATCTTATTTTACACCAGTTCTGTCTTTATTGTCTCCTTGTTTATCTAGGTTATAAAGCCAGTATTGACTCGATTCCTTTCCTGTGTAGGTAGCCTGTTTTTCAAATGACCTCTTTCTGCTCGAGCGACGCAATGTTATCTTCATACATAACATTTTGTTGCTCCACCTACACGGAGCTTTGGTCTTTGTTTACCTAACCAAATTTAGCCCAGTCAATAACTACATCAAACATCGCAATCGCGCATGTAATTACGATTTATATGTTCTTTTGTCACCTGAAAGTAGGTTATATCCAAGTTTGCAACCCTGAAAACCTTCTGCTACTCCCATGGTGTACGAAAAACTGCGAAATTCTGGCACTCGTTTCAGTTTTTTTGAAAAATATACCTTAAGGCCGCGTTTTAAGTAGCTTTGGTTGCGAAGATACAGCTAGTCAAAGATGGGCATTTTTTTCAAGTCTTCCGTGAGTTCAAAAGTGATTTAATCAGAGCCATTGTGGCGGGATACGTCACCTATGTTTTGCAACTACTTTGGTAAAAACGTAGCTGTGGTTTTCAATGGATACCCAAAATATGCAGCTGTGAGGAACACTAAATTAGCTGAACGCCTGCGACGCTCTGCTTCTCTCTCCTGCAGTGACATTTTATTTGTTGAATCAACTACCATCAAAGTGCCTCAATCAAAACTGCTCTCAAATTAATCTAACAAACGTCGAGTGATCACCATGATGAGTACTGAATTTGAGAGGCAGGGTATCGAGATACATCAATCTCAAGAAGACATTAAAGAAGATATTGTGAAGACTGCCGTCTCCAAGAGCTTATTGTTCGATCAAGTTTTTATCGTCGGGGAGGACGTCGACCTACTGGTTCTCCTCAACGGCTTAAGCTCTGGACAGATGAAAGTGTACTTCCAGAAAGGCGGCAGAGGTGGATCAGAGTGCGTCCAATATCCTCTCTTTCGCCGAGCGGCCTTAATAAGGCCGATGAGGCCGATTTCAATTATGCGGGATTCGCCAATCGGTCTGATTCAGTCCGACTGATTCAGTTCGTTCGTGGCGCACACCCATTTTCGCGCCAAATAGGCTGGTTCAGAAAAGGTTCCCTCTCATCTGTCAATTGACCTACATTAGGCCGATGTCAATTATGCCGGATTCGCCATCCGATCTGGTACAGACAGACTGATTCAGTTCGTATAGTGGCAAATCCCCATTTCGCGCCAAAAAGCCGACACGAGAGGGGATAACTAGCAAAATTCTTTCACATGGTGTAGAAATGCAGGTTCCACGAGGGGTAGTTTTGTTCTTGCATGCCACCAGAGAGTTGAGCTCAAATTGCATATTTAGTTTGCTTTGCAAAAACATCAACAAAGAGGCCGAAAAACGCGTCGTTAAGGTATATTTTTCAAAAAAAACTGTACCGCTTTTCGAGCACCATGGGAGTAGCACAAGGGTTTCAAGGTTGCAAACTTGGGTATAAACTACTCTCAGGGGACCTAACAACAAATAAAAAATTGTAAATATCTACATGCGCGTATGTGACGTTTGCCTTTTTTTGTGTCGACAAAGACTGGGCTAATTACGTCACATGGAAATTCATCTGCTGGATATAAATACATCGATTAAACTAGATTTTATAATCAATCTCTTTCATTAATAAATTAGTACAGGAAAGTCTGTTTTGAGAAGAACATGCCTGGGGAGAATATGTAATACAAACTTCGTTGAGGGATTAGCTTACATAAAACATTATTGACAGTGAATAGAGAATGAGTTAAGTTTTATCATGCTCCGTGTGTGAACACACTGCCTACTTCACGTCTACCGTGCACTGTTAGCCCAGGTTCGCACGGGCGATTACCTCCCGCGACGATTTTTTTTCGAACTCTAGATTTTGAACGTTCTGCTTAGCGCCAAGAGTTGAAAATCCAACAGTGTTTTTAAACGCGCTTGGTTGCACTCTGTTGGATTCTTAGGCCCGGCGCCCATTTTCGGCACAGCATGGCAAGGTATTTTTGGCGACGAACCTACGTTAACATTGGAATCTCAACTTTATTTCCAAGTTATACTTTTATTCGTCGCCTAAAAAAACCTTGCCATGCCGTGCCGCCAATGGCCTTAAGGGGACGATAACCGACTTTTAATGATTTTATACTGAAGAGCACGTCTAAACAAGTAGTAAAAATATATGATAGGTAAATTAGAGCATTTTTAAATAACATAATATGTGAATATTTTAGATCATGTTTTTAATACATAGTGACATTAATTTGTAAAGTTATGTCTAACGCGGATAAAAAACTGAGAATGTCGCAAAATCTACCAAGTATATTTTTCTGAAACCTTCACGAATTAAAAGATAATTTAATTATTAATCTTTTAGTATACGCGTTTTATTAAAATACCTTTTGTTTTGTGTATACTAAATGAATAATGCGTCAAATTGGGGACAGCGCTCCTTGATGGGCGAGTCCTATTACTGGCTGAACGTACGACGCGTTGCGTGAGCTCATTACATAACACGCAAGCTAACCACTCAAGGTCACTGGCATATATCTGCGTCTTGACAATCGGCTTAACACCGAGAGTTGAAAACTTAATGCGCGATAAAATCCCGCCGCGATACTTTAACGTCTGTGCGTACGTGGGCTTACACAAAGTCGAACATGAGAGCAAGTTGTTTGCGCCGAAGTGATTAGTTCTTACCTTGACACTGCGTGTCTTTTATAACGAACAGCAAGAACGCCGTGATTGTAACAAATCTCCAACGTCGCCTCCCCATTGTTGTGATTAATTTTCACCGAGTCATTGATACTGTCACACACACCACTAGAATGTCCACTTTAGAGTTCATCGGAAGTGTCCCGAGCTTTGGAGAAAGCCATGTTTGGCAGTGGAGAAATTGGAAGTCTTCGCTACGCCATGCCGGTAGCTCTGTCACATCTGAAACAAATAAATCAAGCGTGACTTCGTTGTTCATATAAAACTTACTTCAGATTGTTCTTTTGATGAACTTTTCCAATCCAGAATTCCCATTAGGGAACTGTGATCTTGCCGAACATTTAATAAAACTATCGTTCTTTATTAGTCATGGCACGCAGTGCTCAAATGAGTTACCAGTTTTATAAAAAAAAAAATGTAATCGCGCGTAAACATGGCTACACATCAAGCTTTTCAGTACACGCTGACCTCTCATTGTACGGAAATTCTATAAAATGCGAGATCAGCTTATACTGGAAATGTATAGCTTGATGTGTAGCCGTGTGTACATGATTTTAATTTCAATAGAGTTGCTGGATGTGTCATAATAACCTCTTTTTGATTACACTAAACTAATAAATAAACACTTTATTCAGTTTACAAACACTAAACAACTACGAGTAGTAATAGATTACAAAGTGCTAGATTTTTACAAATTCCCTGAACCATTTTCATATAAATTTAGGTGATACTTCACCTAAATTTATATGAAAATGGTTCAAATTAACTTGAAAAAAAAAAATACATATGAAAAATAATAAGTAAACAAAACAATAAGTACAGTGTAAATGTATAAAAAAAGTGTAAGTGTAGTGTAAGTGTAAGTGTATTATATGTACTTATTTAATATTTATTAAATTTATATTTTTAATTTATTTTTGAGTTTAATACAGAACGGCTCAAGAGTCGAGTTATTCAATCACGATATTTGTTACTAAATAATTATGATAAGTTAACTACTACCCAACCCTAAGCTCTCGCCATCAGTAAACCCCAAAATTGAGTGGTATCCAATCAGCGATCCCGAGACGAGGTGTCAGGTAGCGAGCAAACTTTAAGATAGGTTCGCTGAGCGCCAACAGCGATACTGTTAAAGATTATTAGAACATTGTCAGACAGCGGGCACTGTCAGGCTACTACAAAGTTTACGTGACAGCCTTCGAAACTTGAATGGGACCGGACGTGACCACAAAGATGGCCGATATCAGCTGTCATTGCGCCGCCTTTGATGTTTTGATTTGCTTCACTTCGGCATGTTGATTCATTATGTCCTTTGCTTTAAGGGGTCTTATTTGAGATTGCTTCGAAGCCAATCATAGAGCCATGAATTTGGATTAAAATAAACAAGAAGGTATATTGTGAGTCAGTCTATGAATAAGTTGTTATTTGAGCTACTATTACATTCAAGGAAACTGGTTAAATGTAAATGTAGAGGTGACGGAACAAATAAGGAGCGACAGGACGGAAAACATTCCAGCGTAGCACTCGCTTTAACGACCTGATACCAGCATTAAGAACCGGAAAATATCTATTTCCGTCTCTCAGGAGAGTTACAAGTGACAATGTAAATATTGTGTTTAATAAATTATATTTATCTTATAGTTGTATTCATGGCTGCGTCTTTGTTAAATTGTTCTCAAGAGGAATATTATCTCTTGTTATTTACGCAGGTTTCTTCGTCCCAAAGGAAAGACATGAACTTCGAATACGCTTGTACTACGTATTATATTTGCATTACAGTTTCATAAACACAGTACACGTTAGTGTTTCTTACGATATATAACAAAAGCTCTAAAAGCTAAAACGCTTATAGGATTTACTTACGGGATCCAAGGAAATTAAACATTATTGTCGTTTCAAATGACAGTTACTGCCAGGCACATTGCAGATCTTGTTACTATTCTAAGAGATAAATACATAAATAAGTCATAACTTCCTAAATGTCAAACCTAATCCAGCTACAGATAACCACTATCTGCGTTTGACAATTAATTGGATGTCGCTCGAATCTTGATGGACTTGCGTAATCCTGTACTTACATTGCATTGCAGTAAAACCTTTAGTAATTAATATCAATATTTGTTTGTCACAGATTTAATTATTGTCAGCATTATTCTTTTTTGCGAATCAAGTTGCAAGTCAAAGTCAAATTGTTTATTTCAAATAGGCACATATAAGGCACTTCTGAACGTCAATATTTACAAAAAAATAGAATTGATTCTAGTCGCCCCTTCCAAAAGGTAGTTTCGTATGGAGAAGAATGGGCAAGAAACTCCACCGTTACTCTTTTAAAATGTTGTACAATATTTTTTATAGGTACATTAATTATACAATTATATGTGAAGACGATGCACCTAGAATAAAATTACTATACCACAATATGTAAAAAGAGTTAAGAATGAAGCAATGACAGATAAATTAATTATGTGAAAGATACATGATGCTCACATAATTATTAACAAATATCGTAAAAAAAAAAAATACGTTTTCCTAAAAAATTATAATATCACTGTGAGTTAAGGTAAGTTTCACTGTAAAGGCTTCTATATACTGGCGCGACTTGTCACGCGGCGCGACACCGGTAGAACAAAAATTCAAGAAAGTTGTTCTACCGGTGTCGCGTCGCGCGACAAGTCGCACCAGTATGTAGAAGCCTTAATGCAAAATAATGGAGTACGCCATCACTCATATAAATTCGACGTGCAACGAATATCCGTATATTGAATTCAATACCGCCACACGACTTATCGCCGAACACTTGCTTAATGTGTAATCATTAGGTGATTACTGTGATTAGTGTCACTTCTGGTGGCTCAACATCTAGGTCCCTATTATCGGAGGTAGTGAAACGTGTAGTGACGTCATCGCGCGTCACGTATAGAGTATAGACGCCGTGCGGCGTACGCCGGGCGAGTCGTGAAAGCGGCGCGTTCCGGCTCGACGGACAGTTTCTCGCGAACACATAGCCGCGGCGATACACGGTGATGCGTTAATGTATCTCTAATAATAATTCACGTAATCTAAAAATAACTCTAGAAATAACAATAGAAAGTCTTTTGACGAGCGAATTCTTGTCAAAGCATGTAATTAGAAAACTTTTCTCTAACGAAAATTTTTGAATAAAGTCTGTAAGGTACCTACTACTGTATTCTATATTGAATGGATATATTGAAATTCTACTTTAAAGGTACAAAATTGTTTACTCCTGAAGAGTTTAATAAAGTATTTTTAAGGAGAAAACTAATTAAGAAGTAAATGAGTTAGTTAACTTTATAGAAAACAAATACTCTTTAGTTTATGGTTCCAATGGCAAGGATACTGCATGGAATTTGTATGTACTATATATGTTGTAGATACTGTTAATTACGGTTCATCAATAAGAATTCGTCATAGGTCATCAGTTTATCACTTTTGAATGTTTCAATGCCAAAAACTTTTAATTCTTTGAAATTTTGACAAGTTATAACTGTCAAGGAAAAGTTTTACTGCTCGCGGTTACTGCTGCTTCAGACCTAATGGATTTGCTGATTATAGGTGGCTAACTTGAAGAGGCAACTCGAATACAATGAACTTCTAATTGCGTTTTAGGAGACTCGTTATACACCATTTCAATATTGTCTTTGTTTTAAGCTACAACGGAAAAGTTAAAATTAGTTTTTGAATCATAAAATTGATGGACTTTAGAATTTGGCTTGTTCTACTTGATTTGAAAGAATTATAACTCTGAATAAGGTCTTCGTTACGCATCTGTCATTGAGTTTTTAGTCTCCCGAAGGCCAATTTTGTGCCAATACTAGAATTTCCATGATAATGAATGTCCAACGAGCGACATACTTCATCAACGCATTGCCAAATGCCAACGCGAATCTATGTCAGGGTTGAAATAATTAAGTGTCGCCTTCCTTTTTATTACTTTAATTTATTATCCATACTAATTCATACATAATTATAGGTATTAATATTATAAATACAAAAATAACTCTGTCTGTCCGTCGGTGTGTCTGTCTGTCTGTTACCTTTCCACACCTAAACCGCTGAAGAGATTTCCCTGAAATTTGGCACACGTAGACCATAACCTGGGTTAGACATACGATAATTATTTTTTATCCCGGTAGTACGATCCCGTCACCCGTGGCATAATTTACGACCCCCGCGCGAATATATAATTTGTTTTCCGAATAAATTATACGAATAACAAATTCATATTTTGTTACTTAGATACTCAATATTCATGAATATTATTTTGTATTTCATGAATTGCGAATTATTTACTGCCGATCTGTTATGGTAATGCCGATAATAAGAAAATGATGACTTGTGAGGCTGCGGGCTACGAAATTGGAGGCGGTACCTATCGTATTACAAGACCGGCTTCCTATCAGATAATTTTAATTGAGAACTTTGTAATTCTGTTTGTATTTTGTTTTATTCTTCATTTTTTGCTTACAGTCGTTCTTTCCTGTTGTTTAACGTACGTATTCCTATAAATAAACAATAGGCAACCTACCTGATTGGTAATTAATACAGAAAAAAACAGTTTTTCATAGATAATTTTAAACAAAAGTAATGTAGTTGCTGTTGGTATTTACTCTATTATCTACTGGTGTTTTTATTCTAATATAGTTGACTGTACAAAAATGAATCGATTCTTACTTTCTGATAATGGCAACACTGTCAGTACTGACACTCAATGTTTAAATATAAAACCGCCAACTGCTCTCTGTTCCTTACTTTTTCTATATTTGCTGTGATAGGAATCGGACATAATGCCTTCCCTGTGAAACGTTCAATATAATTGCCCGTTATTTAAATTCAAAGTATTGCTTTTTATTTACGCCGATAACCTAATTTCCTACAGTTGCGATTGAAACATAAAAAAATTTGCCTGTGTCGTCCCGCTGCAGTCAAAAGATGCCATTATTCTTTTATGACCAAATCAACAAAATAACAGACAAATATTCAAAGTCACTTTAAAGAATAATATGTAAATTAATTGATCTTATCGCAGACAATCCGCACAGGTGAAGCTTTTAATGTCACGAGAACCAAAAGTAGGAATGACGCCGTTTAATATTTTGTAGCTTGATTTAACAATATTTTATCACAGATGTATTCGTATTTATGTCTAACTGGATTCTTCAAGAAGCTTCCTTTCAGCTGATCTTTAATTTCTGATGAAATGAAATCGTTTATTCTGTAAAAAGGATATCATAATCACTTAGACACGTCATATTAAAAATTAAAAAATAAGCTAGATGTAGTCGACATTTCCTATCTGGACTCCCCTGAGAAGAAATGGCAAAACAAACCCAGGGGCCAAAGTCTCTTTTAAAGTCCAGACATAATCTTGGTCAGATCATGTGAATACCATGTAGATCCGTGTCTGAAATGGTATTTTGAGGAAAGAACCACACTTTGAGTGGACCTGTCCAATCAGTGCAAGCATTTGTCAGTAATCGTGCAACTCAACTCAAGACTTAAGGAGCTCAACGACTCGACGAACAATACCTACCTGATGATATACATCACTCTGTCACGGTTTACCAACAGTCGATTGGTCCATGAATCGTTTTGACCAATAACTTTCAAAGATATCCATAGGTTAGGTTAGGTTAGAACTGTGACCAACAACGCGCGAGCCGAGCGAGCGTAGCGAGCGGTGCCGCGGTAGCGGCCGGCGAGCGCTACTTCGAAATTGGTCGAATAACAAAACATTCTGTTGGTTAAGCATTCACTGACGTTGAGTTATGTTGGCGAAACGTTCGTGGGTGAAAAGTCCTTTGGATAAAAAGTTAATGGTTTAAAGATAACGTTGACCAACGATTCATGGACCAATCGACTGTTGGTAAATCGTTACAGTTTCGATATACATATATACCAATGCTAATTATATAGGTACCAACAAACAAAAGCAAACAACATAACACAACATACACATACACTTGTCAAGGAGAAAAAAAAATTGGCTAGATTTAAGAATTAAAAATAAATTACCTGCGATGAACTTGATCAGTTAAAACTCTAGATGAAAAGGCCTAAAATAACCGCTATTGTCATGTTATTAAAGGACCATTTCACGCTAGAATATGACAGTCAGAGAATTGGTGCTGACAGAATTCTCATCTGACATCATTGTACCCATTATATTGTTTGACATCATCTCCAAATTCCGTGGGCGCTGTGTTCAGCAAATTTGCAATTAATAAACCGGACCTTCTGCTTCCACGGAACACTTCGACGAGCCATCAGGCTATATCAAGGTCGCAAAGGAATTAAACTCTTTGTTTGGTCGCTCAAATTTGCATTCGCACATAACACCTTTTTTAGCTTTTTATCTTCCGGTAAACTCGACGAGTTGAGGTACCTACTTGAGGTGCTTTATTACCACAAGATCTTCTAATAAACTTTTTAAACATAAACTTTTTGTATTTCTCTGCTGGCACTAAATTATTTAAAATGAAAAGTGCTTATTCAAGAAGTTGTTGAAACTTCCTCGTTATAGCAATTTAACCTACGTAATTGCCAACCTTAAAAAGTAAAAGAAATTTTTAAATTGCACCGCGACCTTTTAACGGACGGTATTAAAAGCTGTAATATTTCCAAATTTCACAATTTCGGACGTGGGCGGTGAAATTTTCATTCACACTTTAGTTAAATTGACGATTAACTAAAATATTGGGACGTGTAGTCGTGTAGTACGTAAGTTAATTGCATGTACGTTGTTATAAAGCGTTCTCGCATGCAAATGGGGAGTCCGAGCGTGTCTGAGGCGGACTTCAATTGCCCCTATTGTCGGCTATTGTGTGGGTTACAACACTAGCCACACATTCTCACGGCCAACGCGACCCGCGACGCATTGCCGACGCATACGAGTATGTTAACCCAACACATTCGACTCAAACACCTTGATGGACAACTAAAACATCATCATAGATTACATTAACACAGAGACAAGTTACATTAACAGAGAGGTCAATGGCAACAATAACTATGTAGTTTTGAACGTAAAGTTTCGAATATTAACGATATTATTTCAAAATAATCGTTGGTCTAGTGGTCGCAAGCGCTACTGGGCTGAGCAAGAGGTCCTGGGGGTCTAAACCGAACATAAATCCGATGTATCGGCTGAATGTTCGGCCGTTGCTTGACTACGGCTAACGATGGCTGATAAGCGATAGAAAAAAAAAACGACAGGCAAAACAGATACGCCCAAGTCAAAAATGTGACTTTAAGTCGGGTAAGAATTCAAAGTCAAAAAATAAAACTATGGAAGTTATAAAACGGCTGAACATACGGCCGATACTTCGGATTAAGGCTTCGGAGTAGACCCCTGGGGTTCGATTCCCGGGTCGGGCAAAGTGATATTGGGTTTTTCTATCTGGAAGTTCTCAGACTCCTCCGTGCCTCGGAAAGCCGTTGGTCCCGGCTGTCATTCGTGGATCTCTGAAAGTAGTAAGGAGTCGTCAGAAGCCCAAGTCTAACAACCAGTGTTACAACCAGTCTTACCAAGGGGTATCGTATTGCCAAGTTACTGGGTTGTGGGGGTCAGATAGGCAGTCGCTCCTTGAAAATTACTGGTATTTGGCTGTCTCCGGTTAGACTGGAAGCTGACCCCAACATAGTTAGGAATAGGCAGACAGATTGATTTATCTGGAATTTCTCAGTAGCAGCCCTGAGTCTGGATTTGTGCCCGGTTGATGGCAATGGGCTCGCCCCCTATTACAAGGGACTTAAACATAAATGGCGAAATGTGGGTGTGCTATAGGTATACCTCTGCCCAACCCTTTAGGGAAACAAGGGGTGATGTTATATATTACCTATGTGTTATTGGAAAATGTTGAGCTTTGTTTTTATATTTGGTTTAAATAGGTTTTTATTTTTATTATTTTAGTAATAATTTATAAAGATTCTTTTTTAATTTGTTAATGTGAGACTGTAGCTTTGTAAACTATTTTCTATTTTGTTAAGTACTTGGTACTTGTTGACTGGCCTTGATTATCCTCCCATAGTTATTAACACTGTAACTTGAAAACATTTTAAAAGCCCATTATTTTTAAAAGAGTAACCGTGGAGTTTCGTGTCGGCTCTTCTCCATAGGAAACGACCAATTTGAACCGTGTTTATGTGAAATAAAATATTTTGATTTGATTTGAATACTTGTCATTGACTGACATTAACAGCAACTTTAATTGTTATGTTTCCAAATATTTAACTATCCAGTGTAGCGACTGATTTCATAAGAGGTATCGGTGCTAAAATATTACCAAATATGTTTCGATACAATAACGATTGATATGTTAAATGACCCCAACACTTGCGTAAACTCAGACATTATCAAAAGTTTCAATCAAATATTGTAATGTGTGCAATCATTTCTCACTCAACATCCTAACTAATATTATAAATGCGAAAGTAAGTTTGTTTGTTACCTTTTCACGCCTAAACTACTGAACCGATCATCCTGAACTTTTGTCAGGTGTACAGAAACGGACATAAGGTACCTTACGTCCCGAAAAAAAGTACTGTTCCCGAGAAAAACAACAATAACGTTCATAAGATAATAGATGACGTTATGGGATGTATTTAATAGCACTTTAAATTTCAAAAAACAGAGTGTACTCTGTTTTACCCGAAATTATTGTCAAATTCTAAATTAACGCGAGCAAAGCCGCGGGCAAAAGCTAGTAATATTATAAATGCGAAAGTGAGTTTGTGCTTTCACGCTAAAACGGCTGAACAGATTTGGATAAAATTTGGCACATGGGTAGACCATGACCTGGAGAAGGACATGGGCTACTTTTTATCCTGAATCGCAGACGAAGTCGCGGGCAACAGCTAGTTTACCTATATAGAGAAAACTCATACAATAATATAATCAAATAAAATGCATACCGTACATAGAATATACCTTATGTACCGTCAATAGGTACACACATAAACCACAAAGTGACAGTCGATATTGTGGACTTAAGGTCACAGCGTCACAGAACCTTCATCAAAATAAATACACCTATCTAGAACAGCTAGAGCCCCACATATTTCTCAATCGAACCGTTACATAATACATAACAATGTCAAGCCAAAGACTAGGTCACAAAGGACACAGACGTGGAGTTAACCCTCAACTGTTTCAAGGCGCAATATCGTGCTAACAGGTCTATGAAGGTCTATTTGACACTAAATACGGCATATACTCGTAAATAAATCACGATTCTCCTATAAAATTCGTACATAATGTACGCCCAAAGTGATAAATATTTAACGCCAGCGACCTCTGTGCTTTATTGGTGATAAAACAATACAGTTGAATTATTTTTTAAATTTTAAACGATCTCGATCGATCATTATCCAAAATGATTTTGGTTAGCCATAATTAAATTTACTAAAACAACTAAAACTCAGCAAAAGGAATAAAAAAGGAATAAGTCAACAGCTGGGCACAGGAGCTTTTTTAATAGTAAATTTTCTCCTTTGCTAATCCTGGAGACGTTGCAAATTAACAAATGGTGAAAGAAAAATTCCCATTTCTTCCCGTGGGTGTCGTAAAAGGCGACTAAGGGACTTACTAGAGAATGGGCAGCAGCGTTCTCTATGGATTTTTTTAAAACATTACTGCGATCGCCAACCCGCCTGCCAAGCGTGGCGATTATGGCAAATCCCCCCCCCTTTTTGGGGGAGGCCTATGTCCAGCAGTGGACGTCTTTCGGCTGAAATGATGATGATGATAATGATGAAAGAAAAAATACTATTCAGCTTCAATTGTTTTTTTTTAGTTTAATAGAAGGTTCAATTTTAATTTATTAGCGAGCTCAAATTTTTCTAGCTTTATTCCGACCTGGCTTTTTCGGACTAATCTGATAAAATGATAATCAATCAGTTTTATTGCTCGGGGGATAGTAAATATAAAATACTTAGGCTATAAAATCAAAGGCCGTCTACACACTTAGTAAGTTTTTATAATAAATGTTTTATGGAGGTTCTCGCCCGGCTTTATCAGCGATTTGCCCCACTTTCAAGGGTTTCATCGAGTGGCCTATTTTGCGGAAGTTTTCTGGACTTTCAAACGTCAATAGCCCATGAACGGACACAAAACTTCTTCGTAACAAACAACTTTAGCTTACCTTAGTTAAATAAATATTAGAGTTGAATTTTCAAATACTTACTCTCCGTATTGGAAAATTAGAATTGTCAAGGTGAATGCAGAATTGTTATTCATTCATAAAAATGGACATATATATTTATTCAATAACTCAGTAATAAAATATTTACATCATATAAAAACTAACCGACTTAAAATAATAATATATAAGATAAACAATATATATAATATATAATATATATATATTATATATAATTACATCTTAATAGTTTTAAAACGGACGCGATGTTCGGTGTAAGGAAAAGCTCTTCATTTTTGATTGTGACATTATTTCTATGCTAATAAAAATAATTACGCCACGCTTCAGTAGTTTGTCTCCTCATTTAAGTTACGAGTAAATTGGTACGCGTTGGCTCGAGGAAATAGGCTCTTAAATGGTTTCCAAAGTAAACTGGCCACAAAGACATTTTTCGACCGTCAAGCGAGCGATAAGCTTTATTTGCATTAGGCAAATTTTCTGAAAGGAATTTAAGTACATTAATGCTCGACTGTATTACTCTGTATAAACCCCATAAAATAACAGTTTGTTACAAAAAAAACCGGTTAAGAGCGAGTCGGACTCTCGCACCGAGGGTTCCGTACGAATATATGATGTTGATGATTTCTCAAAAATCTATAAATGTCTATTTAGAGACATTGTTTTATTTTTTCTGTAATCTTTACATAAGCTTCTATCATTTAGAATAATTTCAGATTTTTATCTTTTCAAACTTCGGAGATAAGGGGGGGGGGAACATTTTTTTTTACATTTTTCATCAAAAGTCGGAATCTACGATGCCTAAAAAAAAATAAAAAAGGTTTGAGAATGTGCAAACAGCGTTCTTTCATATGATACCCCACATGCCCTAGTAGCCTCACTTAATTTTTTGAAGGCCAGGCCAATCAGTCCCTTTTAAAAAAAAGACATATTTTTTTGAAATTTTTTCTTGCTTGCAAAATAATTGGGCAAACGTCATCTAAAACTATTCTAAATTTCAAGTTGATAGCATTCGTAGTTCTTGAGATATCCAGGTGTGACAGACAGACAGACAGACAGACAGACTTAGTCTCACCATAAGGGTTCCTTTTTACCATTTTGGTACGGAACCCTAAAAACAGAAATTATTCGCTGTAGTGGTGAGACGTGAATGTTATGATGAACGCGAATAAAGTATGAATCAGAATAATCCCTCGCCGAGTTCGTTACATCACAGACCGCTCCCCCGATGAATTAATATTCTCCCGACGTAGCTTTGACCACTAATGCAAGCCCATATATCCACACTGCGAACGAATTTTATAAAAAATATCTCTGTTTAAGTCGAGAATCCAAGTAGTTTTACTAGCTTGTGGTTAATAACATGACTTAAGTCTCGAGTTGTCAAGTAAAGGATCAAATTCAACCTTTGCCAGGTCATCGCATCCTCGCCGTAATGAAAAATGTGATTAATGGTTTGAAAAAATACACTTATCTCTGGACGTCAGGCCGAGGGTCGGGGCTACGTTGATTTAAGATAAACCGACGTTGATAGCATGGATTTATCTGGTCTTTCTGTTTGTGTAATTATCACCTTTCTGGGAATTTAAGCAGCCTGTCGAGGTATCTGCGTTATTTTTTCCTCACAGATCCTCCTTATTTCTGTCTTATCGTCCATCATTTTTACATCTGACTGCGCTTGTTTCTCCATAGCATAATATTTCAATAATCTCCGTATTTCAGCCTCAGCTCCGCGGTATCTTTTATACTTGACTGGCTACCATCGAATAATGAAATCCTGGCCCGATTTTTGTAATTTTTCTCAATATTAAATTATAATATTTCATAACTGCGGCAAAAATAACGCAACGTGCCACGTTTCAATGCACACGGACACACATAACTGGAGCGTAATAAATTCTCGCTTTTGAAGTAACGCCAATCATATTATTCCACAGGCGAGTACAATAACTGGTGCGCGCCGATAATGTTTGTTACTCAATGGGATTATTTTGTGTGATCGTACTGATTGAGCGCGATCACCTCAACCACAAGCCAATAAAATTGTACACTTTAACCCTTTTATAATTAAGTCCAAAATGAATTGGCAGTGTACAAAAATTGGCCAGTTCATTTGGCAAGCGCATGCTTTCAAATTCGAGTATTGACGTGAACGCCTGCCAAGTTTGGAGTGGTCAAGTATCTGACCGAGTTTTATTAACGTTCACGTATTTGCTTGCAGAATTCTGCTAGTTTTGCTTCGTGAATGCATTGCAAAAACTGCTAGTTGAATATTTATAAGTCATCAATCCATCTAAGTCCAGTAGATCTTAGTATCGAGAGACGCTTGTGAATGCATTTTTTTTTTTTTTGCTTTGTTTAAAGGAGTGAGTCAAGACCATACTGATTTCTTGAACCCAAGGAAACTGATTCTGGCAGTGTTCTTTTTTTTTTTTTGTTATGTCTTCGTGCGGTTTGCACATTTAGCTAGTGTCAAGTAAAATTAGGTAACAAGTACAAAGTTTGTATAAATAATGATGAAATGAATTATATTCAATGCATGATAGAAAATATTCCCCCGCCCACTCCCCTTGAGTTTCAGTAAAGATTTGGCACTTTACTGAGACCTCTCGCGGACTTCTTGAGAGAACTTGAAGTGATGTTGCACTGTTTTGTTTCATTTGCTTACACTAATGCATGTTCACGAACACTTAAGGGGACGATAACCGACTTCTAATGTGATCTTATACTAATGGATTTTATACTGAAGATGACGTCTAAACGAGTAGTGTATAAGAGCATTTTCTCAATAACATAATATGTGAATATTTTAGATTATATTTATACTACATAGTGAAATTAATTGGTAAAGTTATGTCTAACGCGGATAAAAAACTGAGAATGGCGCAAAATCTACCAAGCGTATTTTTCTGAAACTTTTACCAATTTGAAGATAATTTAATTATTGATCTTTTAGTGTATGCGTTTTATTAAAATACCTTTTGTTTTGTATAATAAATTAATAATGCGTCAAATTGAGGACAGCGCTTCTTGATGGGCGAGTCAAAACTGCGAAACATGACACTTCATAGTTGCTATCTTGGTTAAACTTCAAGTGCTGGTCGAAGGAGTAGGAACATGCATGATGACCGGATACTTTTTTGTTGAGAAAAACCATTTAACAGTTACACTTACTCAATTTATGGCCCATTAAAGGTTACTCTTCGTCCGACTGATGATCTACTTCTAAGCCGTGCACAATCGATTGAATGCCAGTCACTGCGATCATGAACCCTGAAGTGCTCACGTAACCAGACAAACTTGAAGAAGTTTTATGTAATTACATCTTTAAAGCAATCATAATTACTGATTATATACGAATAGCTAGCTGAAAGAACATGTAATTTGGATGCAAAACAATTAACCTTGTTGCACGTTATCTGAATAGGAAACCTGAGTGTCTCAACATCACAATGGCACCATACATCACCGAATCATTAAGGCAGCTAACGCAATGCTTATTAGTTATTACTCAATGCGTTGTTTGGCATGTCTAGAGCCGGTGTAGCCGGTTCGCAACCTTGTGCCCCCTTCCCCTTTTTATGCCAGCCCCCTCCCCCTCCTCCCTCCACCGCCCTCGATTCACTTTCACTAGCTTAGCTACTCGGGCCAATGCTTCGGCCTCACTCGGCCTTCCTCGGCCGTCTTCGGTATTTCTGTATACGAAGCATTTGAATAACAAAAATGTTTCCTTGTGGCAGCTTAGTGGTTTCGCAAGAATTTGTTTGTATGGATCCGCGTTTTCAATGAAACGAAATGCGAACTCTTTTGTCGTGAGGTTGCTTCCAAAACGGATATGTTTTAGAAAAGTTTCGCTAGAGATAGAGAGGTACTATTGTATTCAAACTGTTTCAAAAAGAAACTATGTGAAGTATGAGAAAGCCTACACAAACAATTTGATAATAATCATTATCTTAAATAAACAGCTATTTTAATTTTTCTGACAAAATACTCGTAGAAGGTCAAAAATCTTAAGGTGGGTACTGACCAACGTTACAAGGTGTAATGTAACATTCGCATCGAGCGTGTTACTCATCGAGCATGTTACGCAGTGTCCTTAAAATCGACGTAACATGCTCGTCAAAACTCTGTGCTCCGTCGCCGCCAGTCAAAGGATTCGCCAAAAAACCGACAGCCGGGTGGAGCACTCAAAGCGAGCAACGAGCGGCTCGTTGCTTGCTGGTTTTCCCGTAACACGACGTACTGACTGCATGAATGCTCGCTGTGTAACACGTTACATTACGCCCCGTAACGCCGGTCAGTACCCAGCTTTATAATTGATTCCGTGACAACACTACGCCAAATATTTCAAATGTTATAAACACAGAATCTTAATTAACAAAGTTTTTTTTGTGCTTCCTTTGATAATTTTAATTAACTAACTAGTAATGCATCGTCGATCCAATCAACTAAATGTTTCGGCCTTCTCATCGCATTCAAATGATATATTATATCAATGGATCGTATTAAATTTTATGGAACAATTTAAATAATTTAGTCATTTCGTCTGATGTTAAATAACAAAGCGGCCTCAAGGTGCGGCTTAAAATGTTTACGTCACACCGAAACTGCCCAAAGGTTAATCTAATTATAGACTAAAGTTGACCCTAAAAATAACTGGTAATGAGAAAACTAAACAATTATTTGTAAGCGTAGTAACGTACAAGTGTTTTTATTAAATCTTTAAAAGTCTCTGATGACTAACGCGTTGATGTCTTTTGAATGACTTGATGTTACGACATGAGCTACATACATCATGTGAATAAATTTTTCACGCCACGTTTATCAAATACCATTCACTGTTTAAAAATTTAAAATAAATACTGCGTGTTTTCATAAATCGGTTTTAGTTACAAAACACGTAGTTTGCGTAGTTTTTATTAATATTAATGAATCCGCAAACATGACCAATTACAAACTTATTTTAATTAACCTTTTACGTTATTGCGAATGACTGTTTACAAGCTAAATCATATTTTATTAAGCAAGCAATTGCAGTTGATCCTATCAAACTCTAATTATAACTTCATGTGCGGAAATCAAAAGAATGTTAACCTGTGTAATGTGTAACAAAATCCAAGATGGCTGCACGACCGGTTTATGCAAATATCGAATGATGCGTAAAAAATTACGACTGTGCGAGGTGCGGAAGACAAACTGAATGTCACTTGATTACCTTCTGGACCAAACCGACCAGATAGGACATCGTTCCTCTCCAATTCGAATACTGTGAACAAAAAGTCACTTTCTGCTCGATGCAGTAATCTACTTTTTATTTTAGTGTTTTCATTAAGATGCTGACAACAGGAAAACCGCTGTCACTGTCAGACTGCATACAAAAGAAAGAGAAGTGCGATGACACAACGCTTGTAGTTTATTGCAAAATATGAAGCAATTATTTATTTACTCAAAAATGAGTAGAGTAATCGAAATAAAAAACAACCAAGTTCTGCCTACAAATAAAAAACATTATTTTTATTAATTAAATACCAACCGTACGTTGATATTTAATACATATATTTTGGATTGAAATTCAAAGTAAAGGGTTAATACGAAGTGTTGCCATTGTAAATAATATATATTATAAACTTTTTCTAAGTAGTTTGTATTTATTTTGTTTCTTATTTATAATCTCACTGTATGCTGCACCGGTCGACGTCATCACTTCAACGCGCTGAAAACCAGCGCTGGGGCTCTGTCTCGAATAGGGTCGCAGTATTATGCTGAGCGGTGGCCGTTTTGCGTGGATGTGACGCATATTTTCCCCCTACTTGTTCTTTTTGTATCTATTTTCTTTCTTTGCGTCATGTTTACCGCAAATAAACGTATTTTCTTTATTTCTTTCTTTTCTTTTTAATTTGTATCGAGACTTTTTCTAAATGGGTTTTGGTAACAACCAAGTTCTGAGAAATATGTTCAAGAATAACTTATATTTTTTCAGCTACCACAAACTGTATAGATTTGGCAATTTGTTTGTTTAAGAGAAGCCTAATTTTATCATTTGCCTCTTGTCAGCGCCTTAACTTGAGTTTTTCATCATCATCATTACAGCCGAAGGACATCCACTGCTGGAAATAGGCCTCCCCTAAAGGGGGGGTTTGCCATAATCGTTACGCTTGGCAGGCGGGTTAGCGATCGCAGTATGGTGTTAAAATGCCTAGAAAATGCTGCTGCCGATTCTCTAGTAAGTCCCATAGTCGCCTTTTACGACACTCGCGGGGTGAAATGGGATGGTGCTATTCTTTACGTCCGGCACCAAACGGAACAAACGAATATAGTTATCTAAGTGTTATTGATTTTTGATTTGACGTAGTTTTTGTCGTACCTATATTAGACATAAAAGATGTAGACTAAAAACAGTGTCCTATAACTTAAGACGCAGTTATATGCCAGCGAGCTTGACTGGTTAGCTTGCGTGTTCTGTACTGAGCTCACGCAACGCGTCGTACGTTCAGCCAGTAATATGACTCGCCCATCAAGGAGCGCTACGTTTCTGATTTTGAATCAGCCACAGTCTGACCTTTGGGTAAGGATAGAGGTGAAATTATTATAAATAAATAAGTTGTTTAGTCAATCCCAAAGAGGTGTGCCGATGTGGTAGATAAAGCGAAGAAGACCAGAAACTATGGTAGTGAACTGTGGATGCCTTCTGCTGCTAGGAAACGCAACATCATTAATCAATCCAAAAGTTCATCATCATCATAATTTCAGCCGAAATACGTCCACTGCTGGACATAGGCCCAAAAAGTCCCAAAGGGGGGGGGTTCAGAATCGCCACGCTTGGCAGGCGGGTTGGCGCTCGCAGTATGATGTTAAAATGCATTGAGAACTCTGCTGCCCATTTTCTAGTAAGTCCCTTAGTCGCCTTTTACGACACCCACATCCGAAAGTTGTAATTCTATAATCAATTTAAGGCCCTGAATAATCTCTACACCTACCTTAAACGTTATGCTGGTACGGATTGTGAATCGTGATGTGGTAATCCAGAATCTTAAAACGATAAAATCCTAAGTAACCCTCCGAGAAAAGGCCTGATGGTATTTTATGTTTGTAAAGCGGAAAAATATATCTTAGAGCTTGAATTGAGTGCATTGTACTGAACGAAACTTTTTAATACTAACTATAAAATAGGAATTCGGGGACGACGTCACGGCAGGTGGCGACCGGTTTTGCAACGTCCTTGTGAGGCGGACCCTCGCAAAAACCAACACAACAAGAATAAAAAAACTTTATCTACGTACAGTCGACAACAGAGATGAGTATCTGGGCACGACTACGGGAAAGTAAGGGTATTGTCACGGTATTAATACCTTACAGTTACCTCATTGGTCTTCTTTGTCCGTGTGGTGCCGGACGTAAAGAATAGCACCATCCTATTTCTTCCTGTGAGTGTCGTAAAAGGCGACTAAGGGACTTACTAGAGAATGGGCAGCAGCGTTCTCTATGCATTTTAATACCATACTGCGATTTCCAACCCGCCTGCCAAGCGTGGCGATTATGGCAAACCCCCCCTCTCCTTTGGGGGAGGCCAGCAGTGGACATCTGTTGGCTGAAATAATGATGATGATGATGAGCTCATTGGTCTTATGGTTGCAAGTGCTACTGCTGAGCATGAAATGAAATGAAAATGAAATGAAATCGTTTATTCTGTAAATAGGATATTTCAATCACTTTTACACGTCATATAAAAAATAAAAAAAATCTAGATGTAGCCGACATTTCCTATCTGACTACCCCTGAGAAGGTGAAGGAGGCCTGATGAGGTTCTGGGTTCGATTCCCAGGTCGGGCATAGTGTTATTGGGATTTCCCATTAGGAAT
Source organism: Tiliacea aurago (assembly GCA_948098905.1). Lineage (NCBI taxonomy): Eukaryota > Metazoa > Arthropoda > Insecta > Lepidoptera > Noctuidae > Tiliacea > Tiliacea aurago. The sequence continues at coordinate 12,679,269 of OX402578.1, read as the reverse complement.
TTATCCATCTCTCTCTAAATGGCGAAATGTGGGTGTAGTATAGATAGACCTCTGCCTAACCCTCCGGGGATTATAGGCGTTATGATTTACGCAAAATCCTAAAACGTTTTTCTCGTGAAATAAATATTACAACTTTGAGAAAAGAACTATTTCAAACAAAATAGTATGGTTTCAATAATATAATGTTCGTAACACCATAAAATATCTATTAATAGGTACTTACCTACTTTATTAACTTTATATTTATGTTTGTGTAGATAAGAGTTTTTAACCCATGTTATGCTTTATTACGCCAAACATTTTGACATAGCTCGTCTGAGAGTACCTTTAAGGTCAATAAAAAGTTATTATGTAGTTAGACAATCAATGACGGTGAATATTGTCAGCGTTCCTTCTAGAATAGAGTAGTTCTTTATTTGCACAGAAAGTAGGTACATGTTACTTATATTGAGTTTAAAATAATCCACTAACTACCTCAATAATAAAGACTCACTCAATATAATTATATATATTATTTACACAATCAGTCAAATCAATACAAGCAAACATGTTTAGTTTTCGCCGGACACCTAATTCTTTTGTTAATTGTACATATTTAAAATAAATAACCTTTATACTTATATGTATGTAGGAAGATAAACTATTTACCTGTACATTAATCGTATTCCGGTGAACTTTGCCTTTAATAATAGGTAATAAGTTTAAATTTGCTTTTAAATGTTTGAGTAAAATTCACGGAAGGGAATTAATTGATAATAACAATTTTAGATTATCCGACCCATCCATTTCGGATAAGCCCAACTTTAAAGGTTTCGACTAAATTAAATTGTAGTTGCGCCTGCAAACGACAGCTACTCAATTATCACAACTAACCAAGTTTATTCAACCATCGGCTAAGGGACTAATATTTGCAAATTGTGTATAACGTCAAAAGGCAAAATAATTTTATCATTATCCAATACAAAATAGGGATCGCGATAACTACTGTACATGCTACTTTCAGCCTTACTATTAAAATAATAAATGCTATAATAGCGAACACATTAAACTGGCATAACGTTACAAGAGTTGGCAGCTGTGCGGAATTTCGGCGAACCGTTTGTTTGACGAAATCACGTCGCGATGGCAGCGAATATCGACCATCGAGCTGTTATTACCACAAATTATGTAAATGTGCGCAGAGTTATCAAATTAACGTTTCCCTCCTCCAATTAGTGGAATAACCTCTGCAATACTGGAATCCATTCATTGAATTCACTCCGATATGAAAGGTAGTGCCCATTCAGTGTTGCCACGCTCTGTTTTCTAGGCTTTTGATCGAGCTAACTCACGTAACGATTTTGATTCAGCTTTTAACAACGAATCAATTAATTTTTACAATAGTAAGTCTAAACAGAATTAAACAATTTTCATTTATGCGTGGGCTCAACCTTGAAAGAGTTAATCCTTTTTGAAATTAATTAATAAGCCTTTATGAAAATATTAAATGCGAAACTTATTCTGCTAATCAACTTAAACAAAATCTATAATTAAACATAACATCACGCCTTGTTTTCCCGTAGAAATGGGCAGAGGTGTGCCCCCATTTCGCCAGTTATGTTTAGTCCCATGTAATAGGGGGCGAGCCTATTGCCATAAAATATAAATAATGATAAAACAAAAACTGTAATAACACAAAAGTCTCAGTCTTAATTAATTGAGGACAGAATTACAACATTACGAGGGGATGCATTTAATGTAACTTCTTAGTATAACTCTTCATGAGTTTCATTGAATCCATTACGATTTCAGAGCCGTCGTGATCCCTCTAATGAAATCTGTAAAGAACATTATCTCGGCAATTTATTACGACTTGAATATTAGCTAAGTTTTAGAGTTATAGCACCGCATAAGAAACTTTTATATCCGCCTCGGCAACTTGCTGTCGGCGACGAAAATCGTTATAAATCTTTTACCATTTCTCCAACAGCGTCGAAAATATTTCTGGCTAAATTCTTTGGGTAGCTCGTGCGAAAACCGTTTAACTTCTTAAGTTTCATATAAAATAGGTAACTGGCGGTTAACAAGCAAGTTCTATTAACGGCCGAACCCAATAACTTATTTTCAATTAAAGACAGATCGCTATTGATGATAGACAGTATAAGTATATCTATGCTCGGATGGCGTCTCACAATCATGGATAAAGGCTATCTATCTAACGAAAAAAATAAGTAGGTTTCTCTACTTCACCCTCCCGTGCGTTCCATTACAACCAACATCACTTTAAAAAACAACATGTGTAATTAAAACTTCTTTTTTTCTTACTTTTACTTACTTACTTCTAAATAAGTTACTGGATTAAGATATAATTCTGTAGAGCCATATTTGTTATGGCCGCGAATCAAAATACAACCTGTTACTGACCTGCAAATTGCAAAAAACGTAATAAAATTTGAATTTCGAGGGCTACCTTAGCGCATTAATGTTATTTTTTTTTTTAACTTAAATTCATGTTGAAATGGTGCTTGCACGGGGGATGTTAGTAAGGGGGGGTTAAATTTCTGTTATTTTTTGCCTAGGGCGCACCGTTTTAAAAATATTTGAATTTAATTTTTTTTATTATTTAAATAAAAAAAAACATATACGATCATTATTGCAAATACTGAATAGTTCATTTTAGCTTGGCTACTTTACGTTTATCGCTGCAATTCGGGGAATAGCCAAATCTGCCATCTGTAGTACTGTCCTGTCAAACGTATATTGGGTATAACTGTATATTGGGACGCATACTTTGGCATTTTCATACAAAGAGATATCTGTTGTAGGCGATACACCCTCCCATCAGTAGATAGCGTGGGCCGGTATGATTCCTAGATTATTGGGACGTTAAAACCATCGATAGATATATTTTTATTCTCCAGTAGGCCGAAACTGGTGATATATAGGTTATTGGGTTCGGCCGTAAAGGCTTCTACATACCGGGGCGACTTGTCGCGCGACGCGACGCGACACAAAGGCACCGCTCGTCCCGCGACACGCGGGGCCTTTGTGCCGTGTCGCGTCGCGCGACAAGTCGCGCTGGTATGTAGAAGCCTTAAGGCGGTTTCAATTGTGACGAAGTCGGCGACTTTGTAAAGCAATTATCTTGCAGGTATTTTATTACGAGTACTTAGGTAATATCTAAATGTAACGTCTACTTGTATGTCTGATTCCAATTTGAAAGTGTTCGTGCCTTTCCTTGTTATTCAATAGCTTTGCGTAATTGTTTTGTTCTATCAAATAAAATAAGGCAGGTGAAGTTGAGATTAAAATTTAAGATTTATTTATTGAACAAATAATGGTTGAACTATCAAACATTTACAAACAACACCATGCGTATACAATAAAAGCGTATTACAAATATATAACCATTAGTGCTATAAGCAATAAACATAAACAAAAACTATAATTACCCAATAATATAATTATCTTAATTTAATTACCATAAGTAAAATCGATAATTTCACTAGGCTCAATTCAAACTTCACTGCCGATATAACTCTTCGTTTTCGATACGTTATTTGCTTCGATAAATATAAAGAAAAACAAAGAGAAGAGCATTTAAGAATATAGTTCATATTTAGTTATGGCAATTTGTAACGCAAAAAAACGTTACAGCAAAGCATTCCATATTTCGTCAAAAAATAACAAATTGTTAGGTATACGGAACTGCAATTTCCTTTTAAGTAATAGTTTGATGAATTATTTGGTTGCTTATATTCGTTATCAACTAATAAACTGTTCCTTGTTCCTATATTTAAAAAATATTATTATATCAATTAGATACAAAACATTTTACGTCAGTAAAATCAGAGTACGTATGATAAAAAAATTGTGAGGTCATAACTACTTAAAACAGAACGTTCGGCCTTGCTATGTCGTGGCTTATTTATGCAGGAATTTCTTCTACAAAGAATATGTATCACCTACAATAATCTCTTTCTATACTCCGTTTGAAATAAGATTAGACATTTAAATAAACCTTTTTTACAGTCCGTTCAACCGATATTGACTTCTATTGCGTTGGTGGCATGACGAATGGTAGCTGTAATAAACAGTTGGTATTGTAACTACGTTTTTGCTTTTAATGCAATCCTTATGCCTATGGAATAGAACTCAAAATTGGTTGATTGGACTGTAAACAAGTTTATTTAAATATCTAATCTGATTTCAAATGGAGTACAGATACGCCTTAACCGAAGCAAAGCAAGTCTTGAACACGAAGCTAGTAAACTTCTACGTCCGGGTTCGTCACAAAGAAAATGATTAAACCTCTTTGCTTGTATATTTTTCTAGCCATCTCCCCATCTCCAAATTAATTATTTCTGTGACGAAATCACGTCACGGTTTATCGTGCAACCATAAAGTTGCTCCGGTTTATTTTCTGTTCTTTTTTGGTCTCTTTCTACCTTTAAGGGCCATGTTTGGCGGAGATAAACGTGAACTAATATTCGTTATGCCTCGAGCGGTTGCCTGACAAAAGACTGCGTTGATTATTTTAATGTCTTTTGAACCCGCAAATAATACTTACATAGAATCGGTGACAAAGAATACACTTGGAAATCCTTTCATCGTCAAAATGTGTGAAATAACGCCAATAAGTCGTCAAGACCTACAAAATGTCGAGTCTCAAACTTTCGTCGCTTGTGTACAAAGGGCCTTAAGGGGGTTTGACTTCTTTCCTTCTGATCTGCATGAACCCTTCAACAAAAACAAAACAAACAAATACGCGGAGGCTTCGTAAAAGCCGTCACATAAATACTTCGCTTGTGTTTAACATTCCTTCGCTTCCCGGATGCAATCGATCTTGAACGCGACTGAATACTGTTTTATTCGCACTTATTTTTATAGTTGGGTAAAATGGAAAAGTCGATACACTTTTACGATGTAACGTTAGCGCTGCGGTTATTATACAACTTACACATCTATTCAAATATTTTTGTTTGCTATAGGTATTTTTATCAAAGGCAAAGTTTCCTCGAATGACCTTTCTCCAATTTAAGTTAAATTGAAATGCCACCCACATATTAATAAAAAGGTTTCTGTCTTCTTCTACGCAGAACTGTCCAAAAAACTTCGTCTACAACCTTCGATTATTTTGTAAATATTTGACTCACTTTGCGGCCGACTCGCCTCCAGGCTTTGACGGCTCAAACCTTTTTAGTCATTCAGAATTCAATACAGGCTACTGAGTATCTACCTGAAAACCGCCTACAGCCACATTGAATTAGACATTTTATAAATAACTAGATGGCGTAGAGTATACATATTAAATATGTATGTATACTCGTATATATATTATGTCAATGTGTGTAATATTTTTTTTTTTGGTTATATAATTTATTTCTAATGCATATTATATTTAAATATAAGCTTTCTGCACTCCATATTTATTTCTCTTTTTTTTTAGGCAGTAGCGCAACGTTGATAAACAATATAAACTTTAACTGTGCCAAATTTCATACTCCTCCGTCCGTGTAATTTTCTTAAAAAAGGGGTACAAGTTTTTGCCTCACGTATACTAAAGAAAGAAAAAGAAAAGAAAGAAATAAAAATATTTAAAACAAGGAAATCTGTACCTACATTTTTTAAAAGGTGTTCTGTGTATTTTATCATTATTATGATTTTTTTTAAAAGGCGTTATTGATAAAAAAATTTGGATAGCTTAATAATAACAGTTTTTTAATTCAAATGATCTTAATGTTCATCACACTCACTTCATCAGACTTTAGTTCCGCAGATTACAAATTTTATAGTTTCTAAACAGTTAATAAGCAATAAGTTGACCATGTTGATTTAGAAACTATTTTTCTAGCAATTTCACTAACAGGTTTGTCAACTAGTCTCTAATATTATATTATTATTCTTTTTAAGTAATATACCTATATACATGTTACAACGGCTTCAATACGCCTTGAAGCAAAACACTTTCTGTTTAAACATGGCGATACTGATAAACACATATTTTCTAGAAAATTCCTTGACACTACAATTAGTTGTATGGTCTGTTATTAGTAACTAGTTCGGTCCGCCCGCGCCACAGAGTATTTAGATGCAGTAGATTCACTATAAAATTATAACAAGCCATGCACTCGAACCTCGAAACAATAACATGCAACATTCTTATGCAGTGGTGGTTCGGTTTATTTCCGATCTTATACCATGCGTGTCTACTTTACATAATTAGTTTGCGGAGAACTTTAAGTTAACAGAGTTTATTGGTAGGACGAGAGAATGTAATACAGAGCAGTCCAACATCACTACATAATTAGTTAAGGGCAGTCTGCCAGTCACGTCTGTATATTTGAAAGAGCTAATCACACAAGAGAGAAGTAAGTAAGTGGTAACAGCACCGACTAAAGGCTTCTACATACCGGCGCGACTCGCGACGTGACACAAAGGCACCGGTCGCTGCGCGACACGCGGGGCCTTTGTGTCGCTTCGCGTGTCGCGCCGGTCTGTAGAAGCCTTTACAAGTTTCCAGGGTTAAAATTTGGGCGGGCGCTTTATTTTGTGTAAATAATATCGTCACCACTGCTTTCAAAACGGTGAAGGAAAACATCGTGAGGAAATCGGCATGTCCTAGAACCAAAAATTCAAAGACATGTGACATCTACCAGGATCTCGAAGAGGGGAGGACTGTGTCCCAGCAGTGGGAATATTATAAGCTGATTATGAATGACAAAAATTGCATAAGGGGCCGACGTAGCATGCGTAGTTCATACAAAAGTAATACCAAAATAATTTGTAAATCAAACATATCCTTAAGGTAGTGTGTATTTATTTCGATTGGATTACAGAATATCTATGTTCCCAAATATATATTTTGAAAGGACAATGATATAAAGACGAGATATGAGGAATTTAAAATTTCTATAGAAAACTTATTTTTCTCACAACTCTTGTTTAAATCAATGTCCATTCAAATTATATATTTGGGAACCTAGATATTCTGTATTCCAATCGGAATAAAGACACACTACCTTAAGAATATGTTTGATTTACAATCGCCGGTCTCTTAACAAGCTTTCATCAACTTGTAACCAAAAGAGTGTGTTTTGTGGTTTCGTTTCGTTATCGCCTAAATAAACTTCTAGTCGTGGGTGGAAAGCCAGGACATGTCAGTTCACCTTCTCTACAACATTATTCTGTGGTCTCTGACTAGTTGCTCGTTAGTTCCTGCGGCAACTGAGTGAGTGGTCGCTTTCAGCTGCGAGCACTCGACGACCTCGGCCCACCACACCTTGTCTCCAACTCGCCGTTCACATGCCATACCTGCGCGTGATTCGTGATCTAAACTTGTTTATCAACACTGCTCTGCACATTCGCGTCGATTATGCTTTGGCAATATTAGAAACTTGTACGACTTGTTTTGGCATATACCTACCTATTTTGCATATTAATTTGTTGAGACTGGCTTGATTACTTATGCTGAATTCTAATGGATGTCTGCAGAATATTATAATAAAACTTTTAATTTTATAACGTGAAATTTCGACAAAGCCTTAAATGTTATGCCAGGTATAAATATTGAAATAACTGGAGGTGAAGAACTGAATAAAATGTGTAAACTTATACTCTCAAGAAAATATATGATACTTTCTTGGGGATAACATCATTATCATTTCAGTCGAAAGACGTCCACTGCTGGTCATAGGCCTCCCCCAAAGGGAGGGGGTTTGCCATAATCGCCACGCTTGCAGGCGGGTTGGCGATCGCAGTATGGTTTTAAAAATGCATAGAGAACGCTTCTCTAGTAAGTCCCTTAGTCCCCTTTTACGACACCCATGGGAAGAAATGGGATGGTGCTATTCTTTACGTCCGGCACCTCACGGACGAAGCATAATCAGCCTATAATGTTCCCACTGCTGGGACACAAGCCTCCTCTCTTCGAGAGGGAATGGGCTGTAATCTACTACGCGGGCCCAGTGCGGGTTGGTAGATAACACATGTCTTTGAATTTTTAGTTCTAGAACATGCCGGTTTCCTCACGGTGTTTTCCTTCACCGTTTTGAGAGCAGTGGTGATGAATTAATTTACACAAACTAAAGCGCCTGCCTGGGTTCGAACCCAAAACTTGTAAGTTGGGGCCACCACTGCTCTAATATGCCGTTTACATATTTTACCTACCTATACTCCGTTTGAAATAAGATTAGACATTTAAATAAACCTTTTTACAGTCCGTTCAACAGATTTTGACTTCTATTGCGTTGGTGGCATGACAAATGGCAGCTGTAATAAACAGTTGGTATTGTAACTACGTTTTTGCTTTTAATGCCTTCCTTATGCGTAAGGAATAGAACTCAAAATTGGTTGAATGGACTGTAAACAAGTTTATTTAAATATCTGATCTTATTTCAAACGGAGTATAGAAAATTAGTAACATTGGCATTACTTAATCGTCGTACAACTTGGAAATTCGAAAATTAACCCCAAATAGGCGTTTGAAAACATAATATCCTTACAATAAACACGAAGTTAATATAATCAAGAATAGATGTAATGTAGCATAGATGGTCTATGTTTACTCACTGCGTGGGAGGGAATAGACAATAACTTTAATAAAATCTCCATGTTAAAGAACGAAAACAAAACGTTTCACCTTTGGGATATTCATCATACGGATAGGCTTTCCGAAGGGTCAATATGTCGCACCAACACCTCAATTTATTTCAGCTCCGAAACTTGGCGGTTTCTGGTAAAAATAGAAATGGCGGTCCGGCAAAAAAAGTTCTTCAATTTCGATAATTGAATTTGAATGTCATACAATACTACTAGAATCAGCGCGTCCTAAATATAGCCACAAAAATTCGACATCGATCCTTAATTTGATTTGGCAAAAACTCAAAGACCAGTGCTATTTTTTCGCGCAAAATAATTTATCAACGGAAATGTTTCGAGCGTTCCACTAAATTAAAGGCACCGAAAAATCGTACAGTCACCCGGTCGATTTCCAATGTCATTAACAGAACTGAAGAGTGTCTGTAGCTGGCTGAGGGCGCTCGGCCCACGGACTCGGCTCTTTGTGAATTTCTCGATTCGTCATGGGGACGTTAGACCGGCTTAATAGGAAACGCTTGACAATGGACGCGGAAATTCCGGTGTGCAGCAGCTGTGTCCTATCCAATTATTTTCGCGAATCACAGCGCGGTCGTTGGTGCTGTTAATTTTAAGACCAAATATAGGCACGAAGTACGTTTTTAGGGTTCCGTACCCAAAGGGTAAAACGGGAACCCTATTACTAAGGCTCCGCCGTCTGTCTGTCTGTCCGTCTGTCACCAGGCTGTATCTCATGTTCACCGATGATGTATTTCTATTGCCGCTAAACAACAAATACTAAAAAACAGAATAAAATAAATATTTAAGGGGGCTCCCATACAACAAACGTGTTTTTTTTTTTGCTCGTTTTTGCTCTATATTATGACAACGGCAAAAGGTAGACTCTTGAAATATTCACAGAATATTTAGTTATATATTTACTTTAAAAATAAATAATTTAATTAAAATAAACAAATATTTAAGGGGGGCTCCCAAACAACAAACGTGATTGTTTTTTATAGATAATGGTACGGAACCCTTCGTGCGCGAGTCTGACTAGCTAGCACTTGGCCGGTTCTTTTCATATTATTTTTTCGCTTGTGACCGTACGTTGAGCAGGATATACTTTGACTGCAAATATTATGTTTATTTTTCTAAACTTTGTTTGACCCTGAGATCATCAGTACATTTTACGAGAAGGTGCGGTCATTACGTCACCTAAATCTATTTTTTTACTAGTTTTTCCAATTCAAGACTGCCTCATTGGTCTAGTGGTCGCAAGCGCTACCTTAGAATGGAGTCCTGGGGTCTACTCCGAAGCGTTAATCCGAAGTATCGGCCGAATGTTCAGCCGTTTTATAACTTCTATAGTTTTTTTTTTGACTTTAAATCCTTACCTGACTTAAAGTCAGATTTTTCACTTTGGCTTAAAAGCCTTCATGGAAACCAGTTACGAAACCCCGGTTTCCTTGACGGCCGAAGCGATCTCTTTGACTGTCGTTTTTTTTTTTCTTTCCCCGTAGTCAGCCATAGTTAGCCGTAGTTAAGCAACGGCCAAAAATTCGACCAATGCTTCGGATTTATGGTCGGAGTAGGCACCCTGGGTTAGATTCCCAGGTCGGGCAAAGTATTATTGGGATTTTTGCATTAGGAATTTCTCAGTAGCAGCCCGGAGTCTGGATCTGTGCCCAGTTGATGGCAATAGGCTCGCCCCTATTACATGGGACTTAAACATAACTGGCGAAATGTGGGCGTACTATAGGTACACCTCTGCCTAACCCTTCGGGGATTACAGCCGTAATGTTATGTTATGTTATTTCCAATTCGTTGCCTGGGATTGAGTTGCTAGGACCCATAGCTTGACTACAATAACTTATAAGTTCAAAAATAATAGTACATTGTGATACAAGGGTGGAGAGTACACACCCGTGTATCACACGACGTTTTTCAATACAAATGTGGGAAATAGTAAAAAACAAACCAAAGAACTACTTAATTAAAATTTTCAGAAAATGGCGCGTTTTTGCAACTGGATATATTTTTGTTTTTACAACGAAAACAGCCTTTATACAGCCTATTCGATTTTTGACAAATGTTGATGTGAAACTCATTCATTTTTCCTCGTATAAAATCTATCCCATTTTAATCTATGTATGAAAACTCCTTGCTACTAAACTTTTTAAATTGACTTATAAATTTAAAACTCGAACTGCAAAACTAATGATAGAGCTCGTAAACAAAAGTCACGACCGCGTAACAAAAAGATGCCTATGCAAAAGATTTAATTTTCGAATAATAATTAAGGCTTCTACAAACCGGCGCGACACGCGACGTGACTCAAAGGCCTCTCGTGTCGCGCGACGAGCGGTGCCTTTGTGTCACGTCGCGAGTCGCGCCGGTCTGTAGAAGTTTTTATAGCCTCTGAAAGTACGCCATGTTTAACAACTGTATTGAAAAATAATCATTCAAACTTGATAAGACTAGACAAGCACCTTATCGTTTTTATCGTTGATATAAAGGGTTATCGAATTAGGTATCAGATGTAAAGTTTATATGGCGTGAGAAACTTGAGTGTTCGCAGAATGAGGTAATTAGAAGAACCTTTGTTAAGGCTTCTACATACCAGCGCGACTTGTCGCGCGACGCGACACAGCACAAAGGCCCCGCGTGTCGCGGGACGAGCGGTGCCTTTGCGTCGCGTCGCGTCGCGTGACAAGTCGCCCCGGTATGTAGAAGCCTTTATTCTATCTGTTAAATCTTCGCCTTTGCTTAATCTCCGTGCAAGAAAGAACCAAGAGTATCAAAGTAAAAGAAATAAATAGTGCAGAACTTTAAACTGCATAATTATATTCCGTTACCGGTTATCTCATCTATCTTCATGATGTGGTTCCGTGGTAGATCAAACTTGCTATTTCAAAACTCAATTAGGTACACAATAGCAATCTAAGTCAGAGCTTAGGAAGTCACTTAAGTTGAGGCTGTATAGCTCCCAACTTTAATTGACTTTTGAACAAAATTACCTGGATTCAAGGCTTGAAAATAAATTTACAGATATTAAATTAATTTACGGAATTAGAGAAAAACGTCGACAGAACAAAAAGCCAATGAAGTATAACATAGTTCTACACGACATAATCTTTGACATAGTCTATGTGTTGAGTGATTGAAATGATCATCACAGTGATCCGTCGTTCAAAGAATCTTGATTGAAATTGACGATCATGATTTCATGAGTTCGACCTGGTTTGAGTACCACGTAGCCTTTAATACATATATTATGGTGTTTAGAATAAAAATCACGCATGGGAAAAGATACAAATAAAACCAGGAAACATGTATCAAGTGCACGATCAAATTACAGTAATCGATTGCACTTAAAGGTACAAACAATAGGAAAACTATGAACTGGAATAACTTCAAGGACTGATTACTTAACATTTAACGTCAAGCTCTACAAATAATACTCCATTGACCTCGGACTACAATTCGAGCATAGCAATGAGAAACATTTTTAAATAACTTGTAACATTTAATAAGTGCGAATATTTTCACTGCAGTCGATTAACGTCAGAATGTTACCAGCATGTTATAAAAAACTTTCCAGACACATTTTATTTGCCTGCATGAACAAAATTATTTAATAAAAACTGTAAAACTGTGTTTTTTTTCAGCAATACTTGCTTGATACTTTTTTTAAGTCATGACATTGGGGAACAAATTGCACACACAAAACGCACAAAACAAACAAACAAACACACACACACAAACACAAACGCAAGAAAATTGCATTGATTGCGTTGCGTTGTTTTTGATTTTTGTTGGCTACAAATTGCAAAAAAAATTAAGAAAATTTGAATTTCGCGGGATACAGCGGATTCACTTTAAATGAAAATCAGACTCGGAAGAGAAGCTTTAATAAGTGACACGTAATATTCCTAGACGGTGCAGCCGGCTGCGATGAAAATTGCCTCACTCACCTACAAAGCATATTTCATTATGAGCCTTTTTTGTGTCGCAACTTCCCTAACTTTATTTTCCCCTGTAAGTAGCTATAAGATTATGTTAAGTCGCACTAGCTTGGAACTAGTTGGATTTTAACATCTTACCTGCACTATTTACTTTGAAAATGAAGCTTTATGTACAGTCGACTACAAAGAGATGTAGGTATACCCCCTAAAGTTACATATACATGTACCCATTGAAAGAAGTGTACATACTTCGTTACAAATAATTATACACAAATGCTATTAACGATTATATTTGTTCACTCAATGTGCCAAATTTATGTATACAGCAAGAAGGATATATAAATAGGTATATCATTGTAACCAAAGACAAATACGTTAATTTGCTTCAGAGCGTACACATTACAGTGTCCTTCTTGCTGTATACATAAATTTGGCATATTAAATTGAAACATAAATCTGTCATGTATCATGTCTACAAGTATTTGTAACAAATAATGACAACATCATCAAAGGATATATATTTTTGTAACTTTCAAATATATAATATACACCTCTTTGTAGTCGACTGTACTATTAGATATAGAATAGAATACTTACATAAATAAATACAGATATAAATGCTGAAATTATAGAGCTTATTATAAAGTTTTATACTCTTAAGGCTTCTACATACCGGCGCGACTTGTCGCGCGACGCGACGCGGCACAAAGGCCCCGCGTGTCGCGGGACGAGCGGTGCCTTTGTGTCGCGTCGCGTCGCGCGACAAGTCGCGCTGGTATGTAGAAGCCTTTAAAGCGTCATCAACTTTGGAGATTAATAACAAGAAAAAGTGCATTTCATTGCAGTCGTATCAAAAAGTGCATCGTGTAGAGTGAAAACGACACCCAAAAAAGTTTATTTATTCTAGAGAAGTACCGTGTAAGTTCGTGTCACTTGCAGTTTTATCACAACTTGTGTAGATACAAACCATCCAGTTTCTAGTATCCTAGTCAGTCATATATCTCTAAATCTTAAAGTGTAGGTAGGTACAACATGTTTGATATAATCTGTTTTAGACAAAATTTCGTTTCCACGAATGACTGTTAAATGTTTAATCTGATCACTTCATCAAGGAGAAAGTTGTTGTTTTTGTTTTGAAACGGTTAGCAAAATTAGTTTTGAGTCAGATTGTAAATTACAACAAATATTGGCGAACTGGTTTAGTTACTTTCATTGATTAACTAATTCTTGATTCAATTATTTTAATAAATTGAGAGAGACAGCGGTTTCCTATGTCAAACTGATTTTATTTGCCTTAATTCAATCTCAGGTACCTACAATACAACATGAAATGTACCTAAACGTTATTGTTTAATAAGAAAGGTATCCAAATATATTGTTTATTTTATAACATTGGTCCTTGGCTGGGTTATAACTAGAGATCGGATATTCGGATGATGATATTCACCTAAAGTTTGATAGTTGATTAGTATGGAGTGCGCTTCGGTACGGGAAAAAGTGTCGGTTTCCAGGACTGACGAATTTTTAAGAACTACTCTTTTGTACTGTGGATCCCCGAATAAATATATTTCATTTTAGAATAAAAGGTTTTGAAGAAATATTAATATTGTTTTTAAACGTGATATATTTTACACAAAATTCTTGCCTAGTTTTAAATAGATAAGATATTTTTTTATACTTAGGAATACAAAATTGTTTACCTACACACTGTTATTAATGAAACCCCGCGATCCCGGAACAAAAATATATTTTAAGAAGCAGTTTCCATACTTTGTATCCTTTGCCGGAAAAAAAACGTACTTTAGGTAAATATGCATCCAAATATCCGATCTCTAGTTATAACAGCCGCACGGGTTGATCGATCAGGTTAAGCTACGGTGGCCGCGGTTAGTCTGCAGATGGGTGACCATCTTTACATACCGATATTCCTCCATGCCCTCGGAAAGCACGTTAAGCCGTTGGTCCCAGCTGTCATTCGTGGATCTTTGATAGTCGTTACGGGTCGTCAGAAGACCGAAAGTTTGACAACCAGTCTTACCAAGGGGTATCGTGTTACTCAGTAACTGGGTTGCGGAGGTCAGATAGGCAGTCGCTTCATGTAAATACTGGTATTCACCTGCATCCGGTTAGACTGGAAGCCGACCCCAACTTAGTTGGGGAAAGGCTGGCAGATGATGGTCCTTGGATTTCGTTTTCAGAACAGTTTTATTCAGATTTCGTTACAAGAAATGAAATGAAATGAAATCGTTTATTCTGTAAATAGGATATCAGAATCACTTTTACAAATCATATAAAAAAAAATAAAAATCTAGATGTAGCCGACATTTCCTATTTGACTACCCCTGAGAAGAAATGGCGAAACAAACTCAGGGGTGAGTCTCTTTTAAAGTCCAGACATAATCTTGGTCAGATCATGTGAGGACCATGTAGATCCGTGTCTGAAATGGTCTTTTGAGGAAAGAACCACACAAATTTGAGTAACCCTTTTCAAAAAAAAATCAAAATCAAAAATATTTATTTTCTAGAATATGGTACATAGGGTGTTACAGTAAATTTGTTTCAGCATATCCTGCCATAACATGGCGTGCAAATGTCTTCACAATCAGCGATGTCAATTAATCCAACTCTCAAATATTTTACTCCACAATACAACGCGCTTCAATAATTTCTGAAATAGACATCCTACATCTGATTCAGTTTAAATGTTCCTACAATATTGCGAGTTCTCAATATTTATCGATAGAGCGGACGAGGGAATTTCAATATTGTCTCGGGTCGGGCCTCTCTGGCGTGGATTGACGCAAAAACTACCTACGAGTAAGATATTTTCATATACGGCGGAACCAAGGCGGAGCAAGTAATATGTAGCTGAAAATGTAAGCTCCATTTTTCTTGCCATTTCTTGAAAGTTATATCGCTTTGGTTTTAAAAATTGTGCAATAAGGAAGATGATGGTGCGATTTAAAGTTAAGCTTATGGCTCTAGGTTTTCGGTTTAAAGCGTGGCTTACAGCATTTGATGAATTTTTATTTTTCAGCATTTGGTATAAATAACATTTCTTGGGAATATTTTTCTAATTTTGTTTGTTAGTCTCTATAAAATGAAATAACCATAACGCACCTTTAAAGAAAAACCGTTACTAAACAAAATACCTACAACATTTTACACAGAGGCTTATTAGATAAGAAAATAGCACGGCTTTTTCGCTATAGAATTTAAGATCACGTGCTTTGAGCCAGATGGCTTAAAGCACGTGATCATGATCTTAAATTTGTTGTCTTGTTTATTTTTTTTATTGCGAAAAAGCCGTGCTATATTTTATTTAAGCTTCTGTATCTTTAGTAACGGTTTTTCTTTAAAGGTGCGTTATCATATTTTTTGAATTACAAGTTTTTTTCTGATATGAACAATATTGATGTTGACTGTAACTGTATTGTAACATATATAAGGTGTATCTATTCATACACGAAATCTTTTAAGGGGTCATTGTACTCATCATTATGAACAACTTTTACTATGGGAACAAACCTGATTCACCGAAAAACGAAAATGAAAATCAGCTGTTCCCTACATTTATGTTCTTAAAACTCGTCAAAATGTAGGACACAGCTGATTTTTTTTTCGCGATTTCAGGTTTGGTCCCATAGTAAAAGTTGTTCATAATGATGAGTACAATGACCCATTAAGAGATTTCGTGTATGAAAAGATATACCTTATATATCCTGAAATACCTACCTAAGTAGTGCTCAGTCAAGCTACAAGAAATAAGTAACATATAATAGTATAATAATAATAAATAATAATACCATTTATTTCAGGCGACATAGGCCCATAGAAAAATACCTTAACCTAAACATACATACTGTATATAAACAAAAACTTGTGTTAATAAAAAGGCTTAGACTATGTTAGTAGCACTTCACTTTGCACTAGATTGTGCTGTCCTGTGGAACTTGTCCGCGGAAGCGACGGAACACCACGTCCTGCGGCCAAAAGTCTTCTTCCATGACGAGGGGCAGATAACAGTACAGTACAGCAAGCTGGATATGGTTAGTGATTAGTGCGCCTAGCCTACCTTAAATACTAGAGATATTATTAATGACTCACGGTGCATTGCAATAATCAGATATCTGGTTATGTATTTATGAATACCTGGCACTTATCTAACCATGTTGAAATCAAACGGTTAAGAAATCAAGCGTGAACGATGTGGAATCTAGCACAAACATACTACTTACACGTACCTACTCTAAGTTTTTGTAACGTGTGGCGGTTATGACAAAAAAATAACTGCCCAGTACGATATAGGAACTGAATATTTCATAAACACAGACAAATCTGTGCCACTGCTTTACAATAGAGATTTTTACAACAGCTTTAGTTTGATTTAACGAAACCATTCGTCTCAAATGCTTATGGTTGAACGGTTGTCGAAAAACGAGTGAAAAACCCGATTCACGTCGGAACCCACAACAAAAGGAGAAAAAACATTTTTATCTGTGGATGCGTGAATGATTCATGGGTTTTGCCGTGTGCAGTGAGTCGGCATTGCGTGGGTTGTATGCGGCAGCGCGAGTGCGAAGCTCTGCCTACCCCGCGACCCACCCCGCGTCGTGAGCATAAGGCATTGCGTTGCGGTCACATTCCTCGCGTGCCAGTGTCGCCTGCCCGCAGATAGGGCTGCCAGGCCCAAACAAAATGCTAATCTTGACAGGACGGGTGACATGTCGACCCTCTGCTGGGACAGGCAAGGACCGACATTATCGTGGATTAAAAACAATGAGGAACATTTTAGGTACGATTTGCATTTCATGGCAATTTTCATCAACCGGTTATTACATGTAATGCCGACGTGGAATGCGCAATCAAAATGTGTTTACACACTTATGAAAACCGTATTTTTACAAAACAAGTCTTACACAACGTTGCCTCAGTTATTTGCCAAAGGAATGACCGCATTTGTATAAATCATGCCCAGGCCCAGAAACGAAACTGATAATATAGTGTTGTTGTAACGAATCAAATGGAAATATGAATTAATATAGAAAAATACAGGAGTTTATGACATTCCTATGGTTTATAATATGTATGTGGAAAATGATATTAAACGAACACAATAATAAGTATATAATTTTCATGCCAATTGATTATTTACAGTTAGTATCCCGCCAAAATAAATAGTCAAAAACTGGAGCACATCGCGGGCCATCCCGCGTATTTTTTTTATTCACACTGGCTGTTTATACACTCACAAGACTTCAGCAATCTATTATGTAAAAAAAATCGTATAGCTTTTTCGTAGCCGACTTCATAAGCATGACAGATTATATTATTAATTATTATGAACGATACATATCATATGCAAAATATTTTAGGGTTTCTGATTCCATAATTAGAGGTGAAAGTAAAAGACGAGTTAGAAAGTATTTGTTCGCCAACTATTGATATTTGCATTAGAAATCTGTGAAACACAAGTGATACTTTCTCATGCGGAGATTCAACGCACCATTTGAAGAGGACTTTTTGCTAAACCATCGTTTTTCCATAATTTAACGAGTCGCTCGCTACACCGATTATAGCTTCGGTCACACATTTGTGCAAATTCCTTTCGACATCCAACGTATAGGACCCTCGATTTCCATTTTATTATTACATAAGAGTCACAGTAATACCTTACAATACGAAGGTGAAAGGTTCTGTATACATTCAGACATCATGAGTGAGTTTCCATCAATATTATGAATGGCTACTAGGCGTAAGTAACAGTCGGTGCGTGCGTACGCAAAATACTAAAAATAGGGTACTTTTACAGGAAAAGTTTTATTATTGAACACGTCGGGCCCGAAAACACCGCTCTTCAGTATGTATACCGTTATTCGAGAAGAAAATTTAGTTAATGTTTAGAGTGAGCCAAGTTTTATCCCGAACACGACGGATTGATGTCCCCGGGGGAGTCGGCGATGTCGCAAACAAAACAAAAAGATTCAAGACGCTGTCAGGGGAGGAAGTGTTCTTACATACGACGCTACCCCGCGGCCCCGTGCCCGCCTCTTAGTATAATAAATAATGGAAAGTCTTGATTCGCTACATTCCTTGTTAATTTTTGGTGAAACATTTCCTAAAAAATGTTTATATTTTCGACTTCGGTGTAATTGCACCTTTTCTGAGAAACCCCGACAGGGTGAGAGATAAGGGGATACAAATTCTGGCAATTTTAACGAAGGGTGAAGTGTGAACCTGTCTTTAATGGCAGAAATTGCTGTGATGCGACGCAAGACGTAATTTTTTTTGAATTTTTCGTTCTGCAAGTAAATAAACCTTTGTGTACATCGGTACCTTATAGATAGATAAAGGTTTTCTACATTTTACATTTTCATGAGTGAATCAAAAATAGTAAAAGGACAAGGAAACATATTTTATGCATCGATGTATTCATCTTATAAACAGCTAGAATACTATATTATATTTTTTTTTTTCTTTTAAAAAACGTTGGGAAAAAAACACTAGGAATTTCTCCTGTATCGTGGGTGCGTTTACAAACATTTAAACTCACATACACAAACAGCCAGACCCGGAACAACTACTTGTAGGTCATATAAATATTTGTTTCTTGCGGGAATCGAACCCGCGACACGCAGCGCAGTAGTCAATCGCTTAACCACTGCGCCAACCGTGCCGTCATATTAAATACTTAATTAGAAAACAAAATATCCTCAAATCATACAACCATTTTGTTCTTGTCATAAGATGTTAAGTAACGGCCATCAAGAGGACCCCAATTTAAATAAGTCCTCGTTGGAACTAGCTCCATTATCCCGAAATACGGCTTAAAAATAATTGAGTGGGGCCAAATCCTCTGCGGGGAAATTAAAAAGGAGTCCACTGCAGTGTCTTCCGCAAATAAATGAGCTTTGCTTTCAAGTGGCGTTTATTGCCTTATCTCAAGGAGAATGATAGCATTATTCCCCAGACAAAAAATACTTGTTCCATGCCTTTGAACCTTGGCGAGACATCTTGGATTCGAGCCAATGACATTGCGTGAGCTCCGTGGGCTGGAGCCACTCTTAAAAGGCAAAAACATAAAATTAATGTTAAATTTTTTACGGAATTTAGCTTAATTAACGGGTTGAAGTAAAGTTAATGCAGACACTAGATACAACTTAAATTAACATTTAGGTACTTTAGGCTTCTCAGTTTAATCGTTGTTAAGCAAAATGGAAATAATTAAGTTTAAATAATTTTTTAGTTAGATAATTGCTAAATTAAACATAGCTCTCAGAATTCTAGTTTTGTGTTATACTAGCTGCGCCTCGCGGTTTTACTCGCATAACTCTCGATCCCGTAGGAATATCGAAATAAAAATAATCCTATGTCCTAATCCAGGGGGTCTACTCTGAAGCGTTAATCCGAAGTATCGGCCGACTGTTCGGCCGTTTTATAACTTCCATAGTTTCCTTTTTTGACTTTCAATCCTTACCCGACTTAAAGTCACATTTTTGACTTTGGATTATCTCTTTGACTGTCATTTTTTTTTCTTTCGCCGTATTCTGTCAAAGTTAGCCGTAGTCAAGCAACGGCCGAACATTGGGTCGATATTTCGGATTTATGTTCAAAGTAGACCCCAGGCCAAATTTCATCTAGCATAAGATAGCATAATTTTAAACCTTAGCCGCCTTATTACAAAACAAGATTTATATTTTGACAGGGCTTAAACCATGGAGCCAGTTTTTGTAATAAGAACGTAAAAGTGATTGAAATACCGTTCTTTATACAAAACTGAAAACTTAGTTCGGTACTGAGTTGTCAGTTTTGTGTTTAGGAACTTTACCATAGTCGGAATAAAGTTCGAAATTCAATAATGGCTCCATGTTTTAAACCTGGGTCTGAAGATAAACCTTGTTTTGTAATAAGGGGGTAGTGGTTTTTGATTGCTATTTATTATGTAATACTGTAAAAAAAAAAAAAAAAAAACTAAATCCGTTCAGCCGTTTTAGCGTGAAGGCGTAACTAACAAACAAACAAACTCGCTGTCGCATTTATAGTGCGTTTAGTTAGGATTAGGATAAACTGATAATGACGGTCATAAAAACTTAAAAGATACTTCAGAAAAACAAGATGGTGGCAATTATATTTTATGTTTTTGTCTCTTTCAGTAGGTACAAACTGATTGAAAATCTGATAATCGGGTGTAACAGAAATTTCAATAATGAAATGTCTAATGGCCTGTGGTAGATTATTAAAATCTTTTCGTCCTAGATTGAAATGAATATGA
Organism: Tiliacea aurago; assembly: GCA_948098905.1. Lineage (NCBI taxonomy): Eukaryota > Metazoa > Arthropoda > Insecta > Lepidoptera > Noctuidae > Tiliacea > Tiliacea aurago. The sequence continues at coordinate 12,658,473 of OX402578.1, read as the reverse complement.
ATAAAATCACGTCTGTGTTTTCAGAAGGGTAGTCAGAGTTGTAGGTAAATATTACACACATTTCGCTGGTTATGTGTTATTTAAGTTCGTAGGGTTCGTGTGCGTATAGGGGCGAGTTAATTGCCAGTTTTTGGACGCAAAGGCGAACTCCGGGCTGCTACTAAGAAAGTCCTTATACCTTACTTTTAATTGCATAAAACTCTTACCCCTTTATTCCAAAACAAGGTTTATCTTCAAACCCAGGTTTAAAACATTATTGAATTTCGAACTTTGTTCCGGCTATGGTAAAGTTCCTAAACACAAAACGGACAACTTAGTACCGAACTAAGTTTTTAGTTTTGTATAAAGAACGGTATTTCAATCACAGTTACGTTCTTATTACAAAAACTAGCTCCATGGTTTAAGCCATGTCAAAATATAAATCTTGTTTTGTAATAAGGCGGTTAATATTTACTTAACATAGTTCAATTAAAACAGCTGTCTTTCTTTGATAATGGTATGTAGAATTGAAATATAACATAGTGCAGCAGTCGAAATATAATATCCCCGGGTGGATATTACTTTCTCACTCCAACAGCCACTTTGATGTTCTTAGCTTCTTCGAGGAAGCTTCGGGAAGTCTCAAAGGCATGTGACTGCCTCGGACTATCCCAGTCAGATTAGACAGATTGAATAAACGGTGTCAAAGACGGCGGAGAACGCACCATACCTACCTACCTATGTACACAGAGTTCCTTAGTTCCTTCGCTAAAGGGACCACCCCTTATTCGATTTTCTTCGGGAAAAGTATGCCGTTTTCTTTCAGAAAAGTGTTCCAATTTTCTTTTCGAAAACTGTATTTTTCTTTGGGCATTAAATGGGAGAATCTTAATGATAAATTCGAAAATACCCTGCCTTTTTTTAAATCCCGGCTATAACTTTTAGTTGGAACAAAAATTCCGGAAATAAAAGTCGGTTCTCGAATGGCAAACACGTGAATTGGTCGATTGGTTCTAACGTGAAAAAACCAACCATGTTCAACATATAACTTGTGTACATTTAAGTAAACAAACACACGTTATTTTCTCGGTTAATCAAGCGAATTTTATTAGACTTCTTTAAAGCTGTAATACTTGTTTGTTTTATAAGTAGCAACGTATAAAGGCCGAGTTATAATTTCACATAAATTAACGTAACTTAGCTTACTTACTGGAACGTGTAAAACACATTTTTACATTACTTTTTGTATAAATTATGCACTCTGATTAATATTTAGCCAACTATTCGAATAAATTTGAAATATTTTGAAATTAACGTTTGTTATTGCTATTTCAATAATTTTATATATATACGCGTCCATTCATTAGTAATGGAATAAGTAAGATTTTGAATATTTCATTTTCATTTCTCTTTGATAATTTAGCTACAGTCAGAGAAATGTTACGCCAGTTCAAATGAAATCACTTACAAGGCTAACTTAATCAAGTTAACCTAAAAGGGAGGTACCTAAGTAAGAAATGAATATCAAAAGAATATTATATCTTGAAATATGTTTTATTAAATCTGTACATCAAAGCAATGCAACTGTCCATTAGCATTGAAATAAAGCATTCTTATTCGTAGAGCAATGAAGCAGTGTGGCGCTTGTGCTACATAAAGTTCAGTTTAAGTATGTACCTTAAGTGCATCGTATAATTTGTACACTTCGCTCAACATAGTTGGAGCACTACTAGAGCAATCGATAGCTGGGTCACTTTAATTTACGAGCACCATTAAGTGTACCGCGTCCCTTTTATACAGACGTTGAGAAACGCGCCCATAAAACTGTTCCAATCAAACCATTCACCGTTAATATTTATGCGTAAGTTATTATTAATCATATTCCGCTCACATCCCGGTCCTTCGGCTCTATTCACTGACTGAAAGTGGCTCACGTAACAAAGGAACGGTAACCTGATACGTGACAAGAAATATGATGTATTAGTAGCGACGTATATTCTATTGTGCTAGACCTATTTACCGACTAATTAGTTCCGACTGTTCCAGAGTTATTCGTGACTTTCGCAGCGTATCGCGTGCGTAGTGAAATCTCGGCTCCGCTCAGTTGACGCCAGCCACCCGAGTTTCCACCGACAAGCGGAGTGTCGCAAATTGAGCAGATAATTCACTGCGAGATGCTTAGATCTTACAGTAGCATTGTCACTATAAATCCTTGTTTACAACTTAAACTTAACTTTATGAAAATGGGCATAAATTTTTAAAGCAGCGTATCTCTTAAACCGTATATATTTTTTCCAAAACAAAAACAGTATATTTTCAAGCCTTTTGTGCATATGGTGATGGAACTCAAAACATAATTAAACATAATACATCAAAAAAATCTTCAAAGACAACTCTTAATTTTTTTTAAAGCAGTTTTGTCCCTTCGTTAACAGTTATAATTATAATTAAAAGTATACCATAAAACTGCAAATGCCAAACTGCATCCGGTGATGGATTAATTTTGATTAATAAGTTAATATCTAATTTCATACGATTTTATTTGCATTTTTACGCCATACGTTGTGCCATCGGGCATCTCTTTCTTTTGTATGCAATCTGACAGTGACAGCGGTTTCCCTGTTGTCGGCGTCTTAATAGATAGAAGTATTTTATTGTACTAGAGAGTGCTGTTTGCACATTCTCGAAAACTATTTTTTTTTGGCAGCTTAGTTTCCGACTTTTGATGAAAAATGTAACCCCCCCCCCCCCCTTATCTCTGAAGCTTGCATAGATAAAAATCAAAGTTATTCTATGTGATAGAAAATTATGTAAAGATTACAGGAAAAATAAAACGATGTCCTCTAAATAGCACAGTTTTTCAGAAATCATCAACATCATATATACGTACGGAACCCTCGCTCTTGACTAGTTTTTTTTAAGAACTTTACGGTAATGGAAACGGCGAATCACTGTTTACATTTAGTTTTTGGTTCTGAATAAAAATCGTCTATTCTTACACCGTGACCCAGATCATTCGCTGCAAAAATTTTCGAAGCGCATTTTAGCTTCACGCAAGCTCAAAACATTTTAAGAAAGGTAACATGTTCACTGGTATCACCGTCATGTCTGACTCACTCTCAACCTGTTCATATGACATACGCCATAAGGAATTTAAAACCTTATTCCTAGGACAAAGTTGTGTCACTGAACGACCTTATGCAATCACTTTGAACGCACTGACACGTTGCGTCAGATTGATGTGGCATATCTTCTCCAATGGAATAAGTATCCATTACATACTAATTACAATGGATAAAGTCGCACGTTTATCTTGTCTTATTGAAGACTTTTATACAGCCACCCATATTAAGCGACTTTATTCGACTGGTTGAAAGAAATTTTTATTTAAGAAGTGTTTGGTAAATTAACGAAACCAAACATGATGTTCTTAGATTAGTAATTTCCAATTATAAGAATTTAATTTAATTTTGGATAGAGTAAATACTATTGGCTATTGGTATTCGAAACGACACTTAACACTTCAACAAACGTATATTTTATTTATCGAATGTAAGCGTGACAAACTCTTAAACATATTTGTCGCTTGTGATAAGCTGTAAAATACTGACTACACTATGGAATAAGAGCTATATTTGTTTGCCCACAACTACAAGCTTCGCGGTGGACAAACAAGGTTAACTTTTGTGCGCTGTGTATTGTACTCTCAACTTTAGCGAACAAATAGAAAATACATGGTCATGTAACACTACGTTTAGCTTTGATTATGTGCTTATCTTTTGAACATTTAACAAATTGCCTTTTGTGGTCCTTGATTACAATCTTATAAACTTACATGACGAGATTTTAACTGTAAGTGTCTTTATTTTATTGGACTTAAATATCAGCTTACTTCTGAAACAGCTTTATACAAAAAACGCTACATAGTTGACGAGAAGGTACATATAGGTACCCGGATGGTATCTACTTGTATTGTTTTTTTTTAGGAGCTCCGCTTAATTTTATTTATCCCCAAAAAAAGACCCGATAACTTCAGAATGTAAACAAATAAATTGAATAGAATTAAATTATCTTTAATAAGTACACCATAAAAACTAGACATAAATGTTCAAATTTTACTTAAGGTGACACAATAATGGGCAGTCTTATCGCTAAAAGCGATATTTTACAGACAACCTTTGGATGGATTAAAGAGAGAAGGAGAGACAATACTGCAGGTAGTCAGAGGTGTACCATTTACGTATAAAATATATGCGTACATACATACATAAAGCATATACTTATCTATATACATATATATATATATACAATAAAGAACATGAAACAAGAGGTAGGAACTGTATTATGTAATGATGATATTGAAATTAAATTGAAACTGAATTGTAATGAAATGAAAAAACTGGACACAGTTAATAAATTTCCCATTAACCTTCATTGTAAGATATTATCTTTGTAAAGTGACAAACTTAATTTATCTTTCCAAGGTCGTGTAAAAGCAGGTGAGGTCCTACTATAGTTAAGAGTTTCACCGCGAAAATTGCAAGTTTAATGTTATCCAAGTAAAGTTACCCCGTCGAGGGAGCTATTTGCGTCAACTCGGAAATTAGCTTGAATTCCACTAAATAGAAGAGAATTGATGTTAGTTCCTCAACTAATTTGCAATTAAGGGCTGAAACAACCGTTATTGGAATACCTCGTGCTTAATTCTGATTACAAATGTTTATACAGTGGCGTTACTAAATAATGGGCAAATTTGAAAACTAAAGTAAATTAATTACGGTAAGATTATCTAATTAAAATAGGTAGATGATCGGATAGATAGATAAATTAGATCGGCCCGCAAACCCATCTTCCCAGAGACAGTGGGATGAGCCGCTCTGCAGGTTGGTACGGAATAATCTTATCAATACGTCTACCAATACTGCTGAGCGTGCCCGCCTGCTGGCTGTGGGTGAGTGGGAGTCGGGCCTCTGGCTTCAAGCACTACCGTCTCCCAACACAGGCACTATGTTGGGTGACACCACCTTCCGGCTCGCTACTTGTCTGCGTCTGGGCGCTCCTTGCGGGGCTCCGCATCGCTGCCAGTGCGGAGAAGCTGTCGACTGCCTTGGACATCATGGCCTATCTTGCAGTAAGAGCGCAGGCCGGATAGCACGGCACGCCAGCATTAATGACATCATCCGTCGTGCTCTTGTCACCGTCGGGGTGCCAGCTGTTTTAGAACCCAATGGCTTAGCACGCGACGATGGGAAGAGACCAGACGGAATGACCATAATGCCTTGGAACTTAGGTCGGCCTTTGGTGTGGGATGCAACATGTGTCGACACCCTTGCGCCATCCCATCTTCCTAGCACGGCAAGCTGTGCTGGGGCGGCTGCTGCAGGTGCAGAAAACCTCAAACGGCGAAAATATTCCAATCTTATTGGGAGCTATATGTTCGAGCCGTTTGGGGTTGAAACACTAGGGCCATGGGGTCCGAGTGCCCGCTTGGTTTTTCAAGATATTGCCAAGCGGTTGGTCGACTCTTCACGTGACCAGAGGGCTGGTCTATTTTTCGGACAAAGAATCAGCATCGCCATACAACGTGGCAATGCTGCCAGCCTTCTGGGCACCTTTCCTGTTGACAGCGATGCGGAAGAATTTTTTGATGCCCTATGATTCTATCCCCCACCTTTTTTTTTTTTTTACATGTACATATAGTATTATGTTAATTAAGTCTGTTAGCGTTTATCTTATATATTATTATTTTAAGTCGGTTAGTTTTTATATGATGTAAATATTTTATTACTGAGTTATTATTATTATATATATTCTATGATATTATAAGAATAAATATGATTAAAATAGGTAATCTTATTTTTATGTTGTTTTTACTGATCTGCTATGAAATTAAAATGCGTTTAATTGATTGAACGTGTGGTGCCGGAGGTAAAGAATATCACCATCCTATTTCTTCCCATGGGTGTCGTAAAAGGCGACTAAGGGACTTGTTAGAGAATGGGCAGCAGCATTCTCTATGCATTTTTACACCATTCTGCGATCGCCAACCCGCCTGCCAAGTGTGTGATTATGGTAACCCCCCCCCCTTTTGGGGGAGGCATAATGTCCAGAAGTAGACGTCTTTCGGCTGATATTATGAATTGATGGATTTTGTCTAGAATTTATCCGGACATCTTAAGAAAACCAGAGTGGGGTAATTACGTAACACACTATCAGCAACAATCGGTTTTTTGACAATCGGAATTTTGACAGTTCCACAACATTCATAACGTTATTTACGTAGTTGAGCAGACAACTTTTTCGAACTTATGACGCAATGGATTAGCAGTATACGTCCTTCAAAATCATTCAGATCGTGACTGACACATGGTGTGGGGTATCGTTGGATAGGCCGTTTAAAAATATTGAGGGTTTGAAGCCATTTTTCAATTATGAGATCCGTTTGCGTAATATTAAGCTTTAAAGTGCTATTTTTTGTTAGAGTCAAGTGTCCCCGTCCCCCTGCCAGGTAAATGGTTGGTTTTGGATACGTGAAAAAAATCATGACAGTAGTATACATATATATAACGAAATTAAAAGGAAAACTATCACAACTAAGAAGGGTTTACAAGTTAACGAGTAATAGTCGACCAACTTAAATATGCAGTTGAAGAATGGACCGTAACGTATATCGATGTATGGGAGAGCATGTTTTTCAACAACAATGTTAAGTTTGATTTTGGGATAAATTCATCCTAACTACGGAACCCTTCATTGTGCGTGGTCCGACACGCACTTGGCCGGGTTTTTTTTTAATTTAAGTTTACTATGTAATTTATTTGGCCGCTAAACCACGACATTTACGGATAAACTTTTTGTGGCCGCTGCTCGCATGTTTTTGACCAGGCAATTTAGATTTATCTCGAAGAAGGTTGTCAAAATAATGCTCGAATTTCCAAGCATGTTTGAGAAAAATATATAACAAAACAATAGGGATTGGGGCAAAGATCGAGGTTTCGTAAAATTGTATCAAAAAGAATTCCTTTTACGGTGCCAAAGACATTAAATTATTTACTTAATCTTAAATCTCTTTGTTCGGTGCGCAGCCCAGTTGACGGACGTCAGACGGCTAATGTCAAAGGAAGGGTGTGCGTCCTCTGTTTCTCACACGGCTTCCAGAACAATCTAGAAGCTGCGCCCTCATTGGACGAGCGAAATATGGCGGGAGCGGTTCGAAATAGGTTCGCGTTATATAAGCTGGTATCCCCCCCTCAAATGACAAGCACTGTATTAATATAACGTTTATTTGGACTCAATAAACTATGGCCTAATACAGATATTCCTAAGAACTAATATACAAATCATGGAAGTGACGACATGGTTGGGGCAGTGGTTAAGCGATTGACTGCTGCGCTGCGTGTTGCGGGTTCGATTCCCGCACGGAACAAATATTTGTATGACCTACAAGTAGTTGTTCCGGGTCTGGCTGTTTGTGTATGTGAGTTTAAATGTTTGTAAACGCACCCACAATACAGGAGAAATTCCTAGTGTGGGGCCACGTTTTAAAAAAAAAAGAAAGAAAAACAAAGAAGTGAGTAGACGGCTAAAACTATATGAACTCCTGAATTCCAAACTAGGTAAAACCTTTATCTTGGAAAACAGTGCTCTTCCGTGGTAAATTAGGTAAAAAAACAAAAAAAAAACATACAATTCCAAAATTAAATAACTTAGACTATGATAGGAGTCTAAAACTTGACGGGTGAGTGATGTCAGCGAGTGTGTGTGGTGTGTGTAGTGTGGATGTAGGGTGTGAATGTGTGTGGGGTGTATAGTGTAGGCATAGGGTGAACTAAGAAAGAACAAGTGGTGGTGATTCGGAGAGGCCTATGTCCAACAGTGGACGTCTTTCGGCTGAAATGATGATGATGATATAAGCTGGTATTATTATACCGTATACAGAAAGAAAGGGGCTTGTGGCTAAGTAATAAGAGTCGCACGGTCCAATCGATCAGGTTAGGCTACGCTTGCTGCGGTTGGTTCTTGGATGGGTGACCATCTCAACATACCAAGACCCTCCGTGCCTCGGAAAGCACGTTAAGCCTTTGGTCCGGCTGTCAATTGTAGATCTTTGATAGTCGTTACGGGTCGTCAGAGTTTCGGGCTAAGTCTGCCAACCAGTCTTACCAAGAGGTATTGTATTACCCAGTAACTGGGTTATGGAGGTCAGTTAGGCAGTTTCTCCATTTATAATACTGGTATTCAGCTGCATCCGGTTAAACTGGAAGTCGACCCCAACATAATTGGGAAAACGCTAGGAAAGAAAAGAAAGAAGAAAGAAAATTTTTAGGCAGAAAGAAGGACACGTAGGTAAGTACATTCTTACCGAAAAGCACAGGCAAATTTGTACCCAAAAGTACCTATTTTAAGAAGATACCAAAAACAACTTTCACGTTAGATACCTCCTAGATACATTCGTACCTTTAAACATACAGTAAAGTGATTCGTAAAACTTGCACGCAAGTGGAGTCACCACATTTATCCTCGCTTTTTTCGAAGACTTTAGTTCTTGTGCGTGATCTCTTTGCTTGATTAGTGCGTAGTGCGTAGTAGGTACCTTTGTTGTGTAATGAAAAGTTATGTGTATAGTGCATCGCAGGCGGATGTGGACCGACCTCGGATAAGTTTCCAATAGTGAGTAATGTGACTCATTCGAATAGAGAATCCTATATTTCTGCCCACACCTCGGTTTCTTCAATGTCATGACACCCGCTGTTCTCTATAATAACCTTATGAGTTGTATGACATTCTAACTTGTTACGCGTAGCATAGAAACTAAAGCTTGGTTTTCTATGAAAACAGTACCTGTCTAATTAAGGCGCTGAGAAGAGGCAAATGATAAAAGTAGGCTTGTCTTAAACAAAAAAAAAAATGCCAAATCTGTATACATAGTTTGTGGTAGCGGATTTTTTTTTTATTCTCGAACATATTTCTCAGAACTTGGCTGTTACCAAATCTCGTTTAGAAAAAAGATCTCGATACAAATTAACGGTAAACTAACCCCTTACTTTGAGTTTCAATCCAAAATATCTGTATTAGTTAATATCAACGTACGGTTGGTATCAACAAGAACGTCTTGCTTCATATTTTGCAATAAATTACAAGCGTTGTGTCATCGCGCTTCTCTTTCTTTTGTATGCAGTCCGACAGTGACAGCGGTTTACCTGTTGTCAGCGTCTTAAGGTAGCAATGGATTTCTAGTTTATTCAGACTTCTTTGCTAAGAAGTGTCCTTGGAAAATATTCCGAAGACAAATCAAACAGTTATTTTTATCATAACTACCATATAGTCCATTTAATATAACATTAGAAAAATAACGGTTGTCACCCTTTCGTTATTTCGATATAAACGTCTAATAAACTTTGTTATTTCACTATAAATACAAAGCAATGTAAGTTATTTACCATTTACATTAAAAAAATAACTCTAAAGTGCAGTAATTTCAACAATATTACACAATATCTATCGTTATTTTGCCGTTATAATAAATGGAGTATAATAGCATTTCGCTGCTTATCTTGTCAAACCCCTGAAACACACAACATTAACTGCTGCATTTCGACGACGCTACGTACTCATGTCATTATAATCGCAGGTCATTTAGATTAACATCCACATCCTATTATTGCTTGAACAATACTTAATCGCCAGAACAAAGGGCGCCCTGATAAGTCATGTCAAACTGCATTGTACCTAGGACTAAAGTTAACATGTCTGATAGAATTATAGCTTATATGTATAGCACATATACAACGTGCTCCTTTTGATGTCCCATTACTCTAAAGATAGATGCTATAAGTGAAAAATAATACAAATAGTCCTACAACAAGTGTTCCAAAAATACATAGTTTCGAAGATAACATCATAAATACAAATACTAGACTCTCGCCACCTTATTACAAAACAAGATCTATATTTTGACATGGCTTAAACCATGCAGCTAGTTTTTGTAATAAGAACGTAACAGTGATTGAAATACCGTTCTTTATACAAAACTGAAAACTTAGTTCGGTACTAAGTTGTCAGTTTTGTGTTTAGGAACTTTACCATAGCCGGAATAAAGTTCGAAATTCAATAATGGCTTCATGTTTTAAACCTGGTTCTGAAGGTAAACCATGTTTTGTAATAAGGGGGATTATGTGTGTATCTAAGTTTCTTTGATAAGTACGAGTAAATAATTGTCAAACCCAATCATTCATATTTAAAGCTAAGAAAATACGACGTTGTCATGTTTGACGTATGGGTGTTTTACATAAATAATCGCGACTTGGTCGAATAATATTGTATGAAAAATTAAAACAAAAAAAAAAACATAGGTATGCCTTTTGATTCTAAACATTTTCTCATTGATACCCTAGAGTTATGGGATATCAAAAGGAACACGTTGTTTAGACGCATAGTTATATAATACAGCACCACAAAGTAGGTGGATACAGAAGGTCGCCGCCAAACAACGAGTGAACACGCACGCACACATAGACACGCGTCACGTAAGCGAGTGCAAGCGTACTCAAAGCGGTCATTCGTTTGAGATCTCCGTACGTGTCCATGTATGCGTGTCTGTTTGATTCGTTTTATGGAGCCGACCTTCTGTGGCTACCTATTGTGTAGCAGTAATATACCAGTTTCGTATTCTAACGGTAACAGGAAGAGAGGTACAAACAAGGATTGACCAACACTGTAATCGGGAAACAGATCTGACATTTGCAAAAAGCCTTTCTGATCCCTGAAGTGTGAAAATAAAATAGTATATAAAGCACTACTACATAGTACTTAAATTTTATAGAGAAAAGCCAGCCGCATCTGTTTGAAAGTGCTAATATCAAAAAGTGCTGCAATAGATAGAGCGAGACTGTGATGTGCATTATTAATTCATGGATATATATTGTTTATTACCTGAACAGTCCCGATTTAAAACCACCCGTGCGAGGTCGGGGCGGGTCAGCAAGTGAAATACAATATCCAAACACAGATAAATGAAAAGCTGGCAACGTTGCTCAATTTAATACAAAATCGTGTCGGAAAACTCGCAGAGAACCATCTAATTTCGTCGTCATTAGGAGCAACCACCAAACAAGAGAAAAAGTAAGCAGCGACTAATGTAATTAAGTATAATGTTAGAGAATGAACGGACGAAGTGAACGAGATTGAATCGAGAACCAGCCAGTTTCCACTTGAGCGGAATAAAGATAGTTAGGAAAAGAATGCGTCGCTTTACAATTCCTGAAGCAGAAATGTGCGAAGTTCTATCTACGAGTAGTAGAAAACGTCTAAGTGATCAACAAAGGCTTGACTTAGCTTTTGCAGCTGAACTCGAGCGTCTCAGAGGGTTTATTGAATTATCCTTTAAGGCAAATATACTCTTGTCTGATTGAATAAACCACTGCAAGTACCTACTATAGAGTAATAATGAGAACTATGACAATTAATACATAAACAAAAGTGTGATTCTAAATGTTGATGTGGCCAGAAATTCTATTTGTTGCAAAACGGACCAATTAAGTTCGATGATAGCTATTTTATTATTGACTGTACTGAATGAAATGGACTATCTAACACAAATGTCCCATATTAGTATCATAACGAAGTGTCCGGATATAATCGGGGTGTTAAAGGAAATGAGATCTGTAACTTTTTAGACGTTTATCAAAATAAAACATAACGTAAAACATACATAAGTGGATCACTAACTTAGGACCGCTGCTAATAGGAACCGGGATAAGCCAAGCATAGACCAGCACGATAATGAATGATCTGAATGATTTTGAAATTTATACTAATTTATTACTTCATATGTTCAAAAACAATGAATGTGGTTGAACTGTCATAATGAAATCCATTGCTACTGATAGTGTGTTAAGCAATTAGCCCTCTGGGAAGCACAGCACAAAAGAGAAGGGTCCTATTAAAGTCGAAATCAAAATATTTTGTTTCACATACTAACATGGGCACTTATGAACAGTCAGAAGCTAGGTGCACGGTTCTAATTGGTCGTTTCCTATGGAGAAGAACCGGCAAGAAACTCCACGGTTACTCTTTTAAAATAATGGGCTTTTACAATGTTTTCCAGTTACAGTGTCAATAGGTATGGGAGGACAGCGTAAGCCCGTCAACAAGTACCAAGTACTTAACAAAATAGAAGATGGTTTACAAAGCTAAAGTCTATTAAGCCTCGTTCTCACAATCACAAATTAAAAAAGAATCTATACAAAATATTACTAAAATAATAAACATAAAAACCTATTTAAACTAAATGACAAGATTGCCATTACAAATGTAACAAATCTGTATTCATAATTCTGTCCTGTTCCTTTATTCAGCAGTGAATGGAACTGGGCTGCCCATGCTTAAAATACCTATCAACTTAATATGATTGTATAACTGAATGTAATTTGTGGACAGAAATAAACGTAATTTTATTAAAGTCAAAGTCAAATTATTTATTTCAAATAGGCACATAAATGGCACTTTTGAACGTCAAAAATTACAAATAAAATAGAATTGATTCTAGTCGCCCCTTCCAAAAGGTAGCTTCGTACGGAGAAGAATGGGCAAGAAACTCCACCGTTACTCTTTTAAAAATGTTTTACAATATTTTATATAGGTACATCAATTATATAATTTTATATAATTATATGTGAAGACGATGCACCTAGAATAACTTTTTAACTAATAATAGTTAAAAAGTTCTTTAGTTCTTTAACTAATAATAGTTAAAAAGAATTAATAGTGAAGCAATGACAGATAAATTAATTATGTGATAGATACATGGTGCTCACATATTTACAAACATTGTAAAAAAAAAAACGTTTTCCTAAAAAACAAAAAAATATGAGTGTGTGAATTATATTATTTATTTAATGATGATGTATAAATTCTGACAAAGAAAAAATACTTACATTTTGAATGTATTACAGCTATGATTGAAGCACGTTCTTGAGCAAAAACATGATTTCCCTTGAAACCGACTTTATGGCTAACGTCAACTTTACAATGACTAATCAAACTGTAATTTTCAACCGGATCTAGTTACCGCATGTAATATAACTCGTAAAGTATCGTATCATTAGATAAAAAATAACTATGTGATTGCGTTGTGAAACCTTTGGTGGAATGATTGATAATGATGTAGAGAAAACATGCTGGCAGTAGGTTAAGAGTAATTCTTGTTTTCTATTATTTGTTATTGTTTTAGAATAGAATAGAATATTTTTATTTGCATAGTAGATGTCAGGTAATAGGTTTTGTCTAACGCATTGAATCTGAAGAACAAATATTATTTACGAAAATTCCGCTTTTAGCGCGTTGAAAGGGCATTGTTAGCAGAAAGAAAATATTGACCAATCTACGTTTTGCTGACGAAATCGTCTTCTTCTACAAATACCCCAAGAATAGAATGTTCCAGGCCAAGAACCTGTTAAAGACCAAACTTATAATCTACAGTATAACACACCAAATTAACTTTGAGGGTGCTAGGGTTGAATACGGCCATGAACACGTATATTTGGGCCAAAGATTAGATTGGGCGCTTAGATTTAAACAAAACAAAAAAGTTGTACACACGGCTACACATCAAGCTATACTTTTCCAGTTTACGCTGATCTCGCACTGTACGGAAATCATATGCAATGCGAGACCAGCTTATACTGGAAATGTATAGCTTGATGTGTAGCCGTCTGTACATGTTAGAGCTATTGGTCCATGAAGCACCTGATTTCCATAGCGAATGCTCACGGACGTGTGCAGCCTTCCCATCCTTACATAATATAAATAGGTAATGTGCACAAACATGGTCTTTGACAAATTCCTCATAAGTTAATTCAAATTCTGATCTTGGTAATTCACGAGTTTTTATTGCACGCCTCGAAGCGAAGCGTTGAGGTTGTGCTCTACTCTCGACATTTCAAAAAAAGCAGTTTTCTCGATTTTTATTTATTTATATCGCACATACAGGTTATTATGAGTGAACTAATATCAAGTCAAATAATTTGTCAGACACATCAAAATTATAATTCAATTATAATTCAATCAAAATATTGAATTATAATTCATTAACAATTATTTTGTTTAACATAGTAAATAATAACATTTAAAAAAAAGGATCTTTCCTGGACGTCCGTGTGTTTGTGTTTATAGATTGGTGTATGTGGCAGAGAAATTGGTCGAAAAATTATCGTACCGGAATATTTTTTTTTTACTATCTAAAGTAATACTCTACGGACTTTCTCAATTAATATGAGCGTTCAATTCACTGTCGCCTATATGCAAATATACGACTGTGTATTTTTAGGGTTCCGAAGTAAACAAGGAACCCTTATAGTTTCGCCATGTCCGTCTGTCTGTCTGTCTGTCTGTCTGTCTGTCCGTCCGTCCGTCTGTCCCCGGCTTAGCTCAGAGACGCTTAGACCTAGAAAGCTGTAATTTGGCATGGGTGTACATATTAATTACGCCAAGGAATTTGTAAAATAAAACCATGAAAAACATTTTTTTTTAGGGTACCTCCCTTGCACGTAAAACGGGGATGATATTTTTTTTTCTCCTATAATAGATGGTGTGGGGTATCGTTGGATAGGCCGCTCAAAAATATTGTGGGTTTGTCGGAACAATTTTTCAATTAAGGGATCTGTTTGCGTAATATTAAGCTTTAAAGTGCTATTTTTAGTTAGAGGCAAGTGTCCCCCCCCCCCTGCCAGCTAAATGGTTGGTTTTGGGTATGTGAAAAAATTCATGGCAGTAGTACATATAACGAAATTAAAAGAAAAACTATCACAGCTAAGTAGGGCTTACAAGCTAACGAGTAAAAGTCGACCAACTTAAATTTGCAGTTGTAGAATTGACCGTATCATATATCGATGTATGGGAGAGTATGTTTTTCAACTACAATGTTAAGTTTGTTTTTGGGATAAATTCATCCTAACTACGGAACCCTTCATTGTGCGTGGTCCGACACGCACTTGGCCGGTTTTTACTATTTGTATATCTATCTATTTATTATAGTATTTTTTTCCTCATCTTACAATTATGGCGCCACTAAACCATAGCAGAGTTTTCTGCATTTTTTTTTAATAATTTTTTTTGTATTTTTTTTATTATTATTTATAATTGTTTTTTATTTGATTTCATTTCATTAATTATCTTATTATTAGCAGTAATAAGAAAATAACGACGTGAACGTTATGAGGCGTGCACTTTTGGATTTTCCAAATGTTTATTTATTTTATTTACGCTTTATGTTTATCAAAGAGGCTTTATTGTACCAAACGCATAGACAATCCTATTCTTCGAATGATCAAATCGTTTTAATAAAAAAAAAATTTGATTAATCTAATTCATAAGAAAATTCTTTCAGTCCTAATGAACAAACCAGTTTCATTGTTTTGTTAAATTGCTTTATTTAAAAACAGGACAATAAAATAAAAGGTTTGAAAACGCTGAATCAATTGAGGACTGTGAAAATGCTGTTTACTTATCGTTAATTATAAGTAAACAATATTTCGCAGGATTGGAATTATTTGTGCTACGTCAGATTTCAAGTTATTTAGTACACATACTTTAGTATACATATACTTGATCGGAGGGGGAGGGGGGCTCGTGGCTAAGTTGTAACTAGAGATCGGATATTCGGATGCATATTCACCTAAAGTTTGAGAGTTGACTCGTATGGAGTGCGCTTCGGTACGGTTTCCAGGACTGACAAGTTTTTAAGAACTACTCTTTTGTACTGTGTATCCCCGAATAAATATATTTCATTTTAGAATAAAAAGGTTTTGAAGAAATATTAATAGTGTTTTTTAAACGTGTTATAGTATACTTACTTAGGAAAACAAAATTGTTTACCTACACACTGTTATTACTGCAACCTCGCGATCCCGGAATAAAAATATATTTTAAGAAGCCGTTTGCCTTTGTATCCTTTGCCGGGAAAAAAACGTACTTTAGGTAAATATGCATCCGAATATCCGATCTCTAGTTATAACAGCCGCATGGGTCGATCAAAGGCATACGCGTGCCGCAGTCGGTGCTTGGATGGATGATTTATTCCGTTCTAATAACAATTACTAATACCATTGGTATTTGTTTCAACTCATAACTATTTTCTATTCTGATCGAATACCACTGTTAAAACTAATACCAACACAAGTTCAAAGGTATATGGTACAGTCATTAAAAATGCTTTATAAGACCTTTAATTGAAAAATAAATCAGTTAAATCATCAAAATACATAAAAATATCAGAAAACAAATTTAATTTGACTAGTTTTGACTGAGCTGCCTGTACCAAATTCAAGTTAGTATTCGTTCGCACATAACATTTAATTATTTAAAGAGTGGTGTCCGTTTGGAATAGAAAATAACTATGAGTTGAAACAAATACCAGTGGTATTAGCGGTTGGTATTAGAACGGAATAAATCGGATGGATTACCATCCTTTACGTACATATGGATCCTTCCGTGCCTCGGAAAGCACGTTAAGCCGTTGCTCCCGGCTGTCATTCATAAAACTTTTACAGTCACTACGGATAGCCAGAATCTCAAAAGTCAGACAACCAGTCTTACCAAGGAGTAGCGTGTTACCCAGTAACTGGGTGTTGGAGGTCAGATAGGCAGTAGCAGCATCCGGTTAGACTGGAAGCTGACCCCAACATAGTTAAGCAAAGGCAGATTGATTTTGATTTTTTCAAATTGATATTCTGTGACTCAACGCTTATGTATGTACGTATATTACCTAAATCATGTTTTATATTCAGGGATTTCCAAACTTCTATAACTTGTATGCCGAAATGAGTAGGTGTCATCAGCACAAATATACGTATTGATGTGAAATCTCAAATTTCCTTTGCAATAAAACATAGTTTAAGGTTAAACTTATGTTATTTGGTGCGTTCTACAAATTTTGGGTGCTACCTACAACATTATTAATATTCTGGTTACTAACTTAGCAGTGCCAGTTTTAGTTAGACTTACACAGGCATACACACATCATCACACACATTTACAGCACCTACACCACACAGTTACACGCACACACACACTTTAAATATTAATAATTATGTCACTCTCTGTATTTATTATTTTTTGTGTACTTCGTAATTGGCGCAATGTTTCGAATAATCAAAATGTTATACTTACTGTCAGCTGTGATTATACTGTCAGTTGTGAGAAAATTTAATTTATTTTATTTAATTTAATAAAAGGTAGCTTCTTTTATTAAATAAAATAAAGTGAATAAAATTTTCTTCGCATCTCGCAAATATAAGCAAATGAAGACGGCATAGTTTCGAATCATATATACACTTATTGTTTCTAACTTATTCATAATTGGACGATACTTTTGGAGTAGCAGAATATGCGCTTGACGGCGTAGCAAGTGGCGCCGTCTATTTTTGTTATGAAGTTATTGGAATCACCGAAAAGGTCGGATAAGAGTGACACTGGCTGCTGACAGTTACTCTATAGCAGAGCGTCACATCGATGGTTGCGTGGCGGCTGTCTTTGGATGACAGAAGAAGATGTGAAGGGAGCCGCTGTCGTACCACGTCCACGACGAACAGCTGCTATATTCCGGCACAATCCTAATGATATTGAAGCTGCTGGACCACTAACACGATCATCACTTCTGGCAAAGGCTATCCTGCGCCGGCGTCGTTACGCTTATAATTTCTAACTTGACAATATTATCCGTCTTCGCTTAAAAATGTATGAATGAAAATACGTGCACGTTATAACGTTATCGTGGATGGAAATTAAAAAGCGTCTTTATATAATTTAAACTTTATCTCGTTGTGTTATCGTGATGCCGTCGACGTGGACGTCCCCGATAATATCGTCACGTTAGAAATTATAAAGGTTCCACATTTGGTTTAGAATTGTTAGAATTGCGTCCAGTAATATCTAGTAACAGGCTTTTCTTCTACCAAAGGCTTTATATCGGTACAACGAATAGAAATAGAATCCACGGCGCCTACTCCTTCGAAAAACAAAAGTCAGCTATTCATTCTCAAAGGTCCCACCTACGCATTATTTTCCTTTTCATGTTATACGTTCAAATACCATCTCTATTTAGTTAGTGTGAACTTTTGGGAGATGTTGTTATATATGATGAAAGCTTGTGATTATGTAGTTTTGACCTCAAGCTACTCGTTCCCCAATAAAGTCAGAGCCAACAGGATGTACTGATGGAATGCGGTCACATGGTTCCTGGCTGCCTAACGATACCTTGTCGCTGAAAATTTGCGCTGTGGCAACAAAGCAGAAACTTTATGCATGCACTACGGCAAAATGCTGAGCGATTGCCAATTTGCGAGGATTTGACGAAAAATTTTCAAAGCTTCTTTGAATTTGTTTCTTGTAAACCTACCTATCTACGAGTACGTGTCAACTAATCTTGTTTTCCAAGTACTGTTTTCATTCTGTGACTTTAAGGCGCAAATTAATATTTTTACTCTCTCTTTATTACAATTTACTGAATTTTACAGTTCACAGCTCTTTCTGGGGTTTTCGGGTCGATATGAGACCTTGCAATAATATCAGAGCAATTTATAACGCCAGCCTCGTTGGTCCAGTAGCTGAAAACACAATTGCTTCATCATTGAAGGTCTTGGGATCAATACCCAAGTAATTGGGATTCCTGTTGGCGAGTCCTCAAAAAGAACTGGAGATAGATCTAGTTCCGGTTCAATGGCGTTGATCACGCCTATTGTATCATTGCCAAAATTATATCTGTCGATGGATGTGTGGATTTCACTGAATGTACGATAATACGTAGGTACCTACTTTTAAAAACTTCTTTATACCTTAAATTTCGATTTTATAAAAAACATCCATATCAATATCATGTTAGCTGTATGACGTCCATAGCTGGAAAAAAACCTTCTTTCTAAGTTGCATTTGTCTGACCTCCACAACACAGTTACTGGGTAACACGATACTCATTGATAAGACTGACTTTCGGGCTTCTGACACCTTCTAAATAACTGCTAAAGATCTAAGAATAACGCCGAGACTTTCCGAAGCATGGAGGGATCTCGGTATATACCTATCAGTATCACCTCATAGTCTTATAAATAAATGGCTTCTAGATATTAGCCTAAAGAACAGTGAAGTCTAAATAGAAGACCTCATTAATAGCTAAATTTAATCTTTAAGCTGGAGCCAAACCAGGAGTGAAGAACCATAGGGTTCTTCACTCCTGGTTTGGCTCCAGCGTTGTTTGTCGGAAGCAGAATTAGGGGTTATTTCTGACCCATATCAATATTTAAATCGCAGTAATATAAATTATATTGTAATTATCCTAAATTGAGTTACAATAGGACTATTATTAACTGACATTTAACCAATATTTGACAGTATCTACGATATCAACTCTAGAGATCGTAGGCAGCGACCTGTACCGAGCTGTGAGGCTACGTAACTTAACCAAAAATACATGTGGCATACTTGATCAACTTTCCAAGAGCTTTACAATTATAGTTAATTCAATTCACTTGGGTAACGTACATCCATGCAGCAATCTCTAATTAACATTTGTTATGACGTCAAAAAAGCAAAAAAAATAAACTTAAATAATTGATAAAATTACTTTTTTAGTACATATATAATAGATATAATTAAAATATAGTAAACACACAATTGCAAATATTATAACAATAATTACATTTAAAAAAAACTAACTCACCAATAACTCCAGTGACAATCCAAAGATACAGAAATAAATCACAACAGAAACACAGAAATGGACGTTACAGTGAACACCACGGGAGAGGGTTACAAAACAATATAATAAAATAAAATCACCAGGGTCAAACAGGATCGCACAATCAAACTTAACGCGGACGCACCATGCACACTGTTACGTTGGGGTCCAGGACTCGGTCTTACAGTTACAGACGTTTCATAATCAATGCGTGAGTGTTGTAATATTTACGTAATTTTTTTTTCAGCTTGTCAGACTGTCGGCGCGATGTATTGTGGCCACAGCCGAATGTACCGATCCCGGTGAACGCTCGGGCCGCACTGCTTGCCCATAACGGCAAAAGGTCGTTCGTTACCCACATTCTCTTTCCGCGCAAGCCTTCTCAAGTTAGAAGGAGATGGAAAATTTACAGCACCACGGAGCTGGCTGCTAGAGCGAGACAGCCGCAACACAGCCTCACAGGAAAACCCGAACTCGAGTCTTGATAGTTCTAACTTAAGACCGTGCTTTGCCTTTGTGAATTATTTGAAAGGTATATCTCATTGCACAAGCATTTTTCTATGTGTAAAACGGAAATAACAAAAACGTTCTAATTGTCAAATGAATGGGCAGGCATTGCAAGGTAAATGTCTATTTCCACACAAGTTCGCACTGTGCGTGTGTTTCTCCGATTCCCATACCGTACTAAGTAATATGCGTGCGCCTCAGGCAGTCGGAAATATTTGATTGTTTCAACATTAACGTATAGTTAACCCGGGTCGTAGCAAATATTTATTTATTTATTTAGAACATGGAGGACTCACAGCTAATAAAAACAGACAAAAATAAGGAAACCTTAGTCACTAGAAAGCCAATTACAAATCCTCACGTATATAGACTTATAATAATAATTTATGGTGTAAACAAAAAAAAAACACATCGCCTTAATTAAAGTAAGAAGCAATATAACACATACATAATATATATATTATATATACTTAGTTTGCAATTATATTAAATAATAGAGAAAATATGAAAAAACAAAAGACAATAAACCTATCGTTACTTGAAAAAATTTAACTAACTGAACAAGTATCTAGTTAGTGGTAATAATACTCTAATTAAACATAAGCTCTTGTTTTCCCTGTTATCTTCATTATAACGGCACAATTTTGCCACACGTTCAAATCCCCAATTTAATATTATGGGTAAACAGAAGATCCCAAATCATTAATTTCGACTAACATAGTCAATGGCATATAATCCCTGACCCGTAACTGTGCGTTCTCGATTTGAATTTCCTTCGCTCAGTGAGTTTTATTCGCAAACTCATAGCACGCAGTACCTAAAGCTGAATGATTACTCAAATTACTTAGTGGATTTCGTTATTCAATTTAGATTTCATAATGAAGGATTTTCTGTATGATTAAGTAAACTTTTACGCTCTTTTCAGGGAGACTGGTAGTTTCAATTCCCAACCCGCAGACTTCATTTCTACTGCTATAAATTCAATCCACGTTTCTTATATTTTATTACCTCTTTGTGATTGAAGTCGAAGGTTGCCTTTTATGTATTTTCTTTGGCATAATAAAAAGGCGTAGGTTTTATTAAAATATTAAGTACTTGCTAGGTTGCTAAAATTATTCTGTTCAGCTCTACCTACACAAAAAACGAATTACAGACAATATTTAGGACATAAAAAATAATTACTTAGGTATAAAATACAGTCAGGTCTTTATATCTTCGTCGGTTTTCAAATTAAATCCTTTGAAAAAAAAAAAAAAATTACCTTTTGAAGCTGCGGCACTGAGTAGACTATTGCATAGAAATGTTATTAAATTACTTGTTATCAAAGATAAAACTCACTTTTGTATAATGTCGTGTTGAGACGAAAGGTCCATTTTATGAAATAAAAGTAATTATTTTAGACGAAAATATTTTGCATGTGACTGCACAGATAATATTTTATTATGTATGAGAAAATGGACAGTTTCACGTAAAATTTCCAAAATTGGCCACCTCTGGAAAGAAGAATGGCAGTTCTGGTGTCGCTTAATTTCAGAAGCGCTCACGAATAAACAATTACAGGGCTTTACTTTGTATGCATCAGCTTTTCGTTACTAAGCTGCACAAAAAAAAGAAGAAACAAATATTTTATATGAATCTCAAAACGCAATTATTTGCAATATCTAAATTACTTGTTATCAAAGATAAAACAGCATACACCTTTGACTAATGTCGTGCTGAGATGAACCTAAAACCTTTTTAATGGCCTGACCATTTTATGAAATATAAGTAATTATTTTAGACGAAAATATTTTGGTTGTGACTGTACAGATAATATTTTATTATTTTGAGAAAATGGACAGCTTCAGGTAAAATTTTCAAAATTGGCCACCTCTGGAAATATGAATGGCAGTTGAGTATGTCGATTCTATAACCACCTAACCGTGAAACCTTAAGTGAAGTGAACGTGGAGTGAACTGTCAGTGTCATCCCACCAGCCGGTATATTCTGAAATGTACCGGCTGGTGGGGAAAAAATCGGTTGAACGGACCGTTAAAAAGTTTATTTAAATTTCTAATCTTATTTCAAATGGAGTATTGCGACGTAAGTATGTTTTATTTTATTTATTGTACCTGCGTGACGCGCTCGCGTTTCAGGCTATTTAAAGAATAGTCTAGGAAAAAATGCAACAAAACAAAATTGAGTTTATGACAGAATTTAGCTTTGTTTTATTTAAAAACCCTTAAATAGACACTTACACTTAGATACTAGCTTTGAAATAATATAAAATGATCAATAGAATTAGCATAAAAATATTATTTGAATCTCGATTATGATTGTAAATGTAATCCTTGGTCAATCCCTAGCATCAGTGGAATGACACTGACAGCTCACTCCACGCATTAATTCACGGTGAGATTTTTACAGAATCGACATCTGTAAAAAAACTCACCGTGATAACTCAGGTGAAGTGAGCCGTCATTCTATTGATGTTAGGGATTGACACTATGTATTGATGCTCACTTCAAGCTCACTTCACTTAACTTTTCACGGTGAATATTTCACAGAATAACACAACTGATGCTAAGGACGGACCAAGTATTAACGTAAGCATTTTACAATCATAATCGAGATTTTAATAATATTTTTATGCTAACTCTTTTAATCACCATTTCAGCCGAAAGACATCCACTGCAGGACATAGGCCTCCCCAAAAAGGGGGGGGATTTGCCATAATCGCTACGCTTGGCAGGCGGGTTGGCGATCGCAGTATGGTTTTAAAAATGCATAGAGAACGCTGCTGCCCATTCTCTAGTAAATCCCGTAGTCGCCTTTTACGACACCCACGGGAAGAAATGGGATGGTGCTATTCTTTACGTCCGGCACCAAACGGAACAACTCTTTTCATTATCTTATATATAAAATTCTCGTGTCACAATGTTAATTACCATACTCCTCCGAAACGGCTTGACCGATTGTGGTGAAATTTTATATGTATATTCAGTAGGTCTGAGAATCGGCTACTATCTATTTTTTATACCCTTTCGTGAAACTTACGCGGGTGAAACCGCGGGGCGCTGCTAGTATTTTTATAATAAAATCTCGATTATGATTGTAAATGTAATGCTTGGTCATTATATCATCAGTGAGATGACACTGACAGCTCACTCCACGCAAGATTTCACGGTGAGATTTTTACAGAATAGCACTGGTGTCGCTTAATTTCAGAAGCGTTCACGAATAAACAATTACAGGAATTTACTTTGTATGCATCAGCTTTTCGTTATTAAGCTGCACAAAGAAAAAAAGAAGAAACAAAAGTTTGTATTAAATATTAATATCAAAACGCAATTATTTGCAATATCTATACGCAGAACCTGTGACGGTAGCTATGTAGTTACCGTAATCACCAGAATATGGCATTTCTATTTCTATATTATGCTAATTAGCAGTATTTTGGTGGTAGTGGTTTCATCGTTTAATCAATTAAGAGGCATTTGCTGCCTCGTTTTTTTAGAGGAGTATTAAGGCTTCTACATACCAGCGTGACTTGTCGCGCGACGCGACACGGAACAAAGGCCCCGCGTGTTGCGGGACGAGCGGTGCCTTTGTGTCGCGTCGCGTCGCGCGACAAGTCGCCCCGGTATGTAGAAGCCTTTACAGGACAAAACGTTAATTATTGCTGTGATAGCTCAGTTCTGTTCCACCAAATAAAATACTTTTTTCTGTCTCTTGAAGCTCAAGAATATTATTCTTAGCTTTGGAGCCAGTGCAACATGTTTTATTTTAAGTAATACATAACTGATTAAGTAGCTTATCTTTGACTTGATATATATGTAGGTACGTTTTTGGAGAATTTAGTTTTCGTGGCAACATTAGAATGAAATCGGAAATGTCATAATAAGTTGCCGTGAATAGTTGTGAATTGATTTTTTCACTAGTTTTATTTGTTTTGTGGTGAAGCATAGAACACGAGGATTGTACGTAATCCAGGTGGGCAGAGATAATCGAATCTAAAGCTATTCTATAGGTTACACTTGCTGATAGCATGTGTGATGAGCATCATTCGGTGATGCCGACGACGATACCATGACGCCTGCGCCGTATGCTCAATTTTTCGATGAAGTTCTTCTATGATTAGAATGTAATACTACAATATAAATGCCTTATTCAACTACCAAATAAATGAATTATTATTGCCTAATCCATAATAGGTAGGAAAAAGCCTACCAAGATAATAAGACAACATGACGGGATACGAGGCCGTCCCAGCGGGGCGAGCACGGGCATGTCAAGACGTTTGTGACAAGACATGATAAATTATGTCATGTCAATTTGTACTAGCATTTTATGACAAAACAGTTTTATCGCTCAAACTGTGATAAAATGTGTGACTCAAGTCTTGTCACAGTAGGCCGTGCCCCCCAGCCTGAATCCTTCACAGGTCTTAAATTCTACATTCGCCTTAGTACATTACTTGTAATAAAATTTTAGGTATTTGTATTTTTGTAATATTGCAAATATTTGTAAATAAAATTACGACTGTCAAAGCTCTCATTAAGCCCTTTGAAATGTACTGTCAGTGATAAAACCTCGTATTCACTAGGGGACAAACCTGCCGCGACACGTGTCTCTAGAGATATCGAGCGAAGTTGGGCAAAGTCGGTCAATGTCGACCATCGTCACCAGATATTTATGCCTCACGAACTTTTTCAACGATTTCGATATTGGCAGATATGTCATGCGACTTCGCTTGACGTCGCTCGACTTCACCCTACATCTCTAAGGACACGTGTCGCGGGAAGCTTTATCAGTCCGAGCCTGTTCGGCAGTGCACAGTGCAGGATGCCCAACGCAAAACTATAGCGCGTTGGTTTGCAGTTGCAGGGCAATAAACCATCGTACTTATTTCCTGTTGGACGTATTTTTGCTTTCCTCATCAAAAAGTGGTGCTGCTGTTGCTCTGAGTATGCAAGAGCTTTCCTCTAGCTTGAAATTAATGAAAATTAAACTCTTGATTATTTTTCCGGAAAGAAACGATTATCATTCCGGTAAATTCGAAGAGGGGATTTTTACCAGAAAAAAAAATATCAGCTGTTCCCTACATTTAAGTTCGCTGAACTCGTCAAAATGTAGTGAACAGCTGATATTTTTTTCGCGATTTCAACTTTGGTCCCATAGTAAAAGTTGTTCATAATGATGAATACAATGACCCCTTAAGAGGTTTAGTATAAACCTAACTAACGTTGTATAGGTGCAACGAAAACAAATCAAAATACAAATAACAAATATCAGTCAAGATACTCCAATTTCGATTGACCACCACCACAAGACACAATTGCACTGCCAAATACCATTTTCACCAGTAGGTACAACACATCGGCACAACACATAAGATGATTAGAGAAAACCATTAAAAATAGAACATAAACAACAATAGAATTAGAAAAAAACAAAATCATTCTGCGACATTAAAAATTAAGCAATGTTCAATTCTGATTAAGGACCTGTTTACAAATTATCAATAATTGGGTCGGACGGACTAGCATTATGCACCGTTGTTTATTCAGTACAGCACTGGTTACACCACTTTCTGTTGCGACAAGTAATTAATGCCGCTGTGGATGGCTAGCCTTAATTAGCGGTCATTACAATGTGACGTCACTTTAATATGTTGAACTTTCGACTTTTTGGAACACAATATTTTGCAACGGATTGTTGTTTGTTTATATTTTAGTTGGGTTTGAAGAAGCTTTATTCATTAATATGTGGTATTTTTTAAAGAAGTATCCGTTGCGTCCCTCTCTTCCTCCTCACAGACAGGAAGCATGCGTCCCAGTAGTGGGAACATCATAGGCTGATGATGCTTATGTAGTATTTTTTTATAAAAACTAACGATGATTGAACTTTGAACACCCTCTTCAAGCTTCAGAAAAATATGTAGAAAATTTAAAAACATATATTGTGGTCTGATTGCCAAAGAAGTCAAGCCTTGCGATGCCAGAGGCGATACTAAAGATCAAAAGGACTTTCATCATCATCATCATCATTTCAGCCGAAAGACGTCCACTGCTGAACATAGGCCTCCCTCAAGCACCGCCAATTCGACCGGTTCTGTGCTTCCCGCATCCAGCGGATACCTGCGGCCTTCACAAGGTCATCGTCCACCTTGTAGGAGGCCTTCCAACGCTACGTCTTCCGGTACGCGGTCACCACTCCAGAACCTTTCGGCCTCATCGGCCATCAGTTCTGCGAGCAATGTGCACTGCCCACTGCCACTTAAGCTTGGCAATTCTTCGGGCTTTGTCGGACAAGGAAAAGTCGGAAAAGGACTTTGTTTGAATATAATCCACTCAAGTATATAGTCAGATCCTTCAATCAACTCAAGAAAGTACTTTGTTTTTTTTTAATACAAAAAAAAAGTATGACGTCCCACGTTTCTAACTTCCGCAAGATACTTAAATGGTTCCCTATTCGACTTCGCAGGAACTCTCGGATATTGTGTCTGCTATTTAACCTCCTTCACAATCGTAAAACGCCATCCCATTTGCGGGAACGTTTTTCCTACGCCCGTCCTTCTGATGCGCCTTGCAGGTCGCATCTTAGAATAGAAACCTTCTTAAGTTCCCTCCCCGGTGTAGTTGTGGAATTCACTTCTGCCTGACATTAAGGACTGCTAAACTATTGCAGTATTTAAAAGAAGAGTGAATAAAATCTGGATCTCTGGTGGATCTCTCCACTTCGTCATAGTTGCGTAGATATTTATTATTTTAATTTAATTATTAACATTCTAGTGATATTTATTTTAGAAGTAAAAAAAATCAGCCGTTCCCTACATTTATGTTCTCATAACTCGTGAAAATGTAGGGAACAGCTAATTTGTTTTTGCGATTTTTAAGTTTGGTCCCATAGTAAAAATTGTTCATAATGATGAGTACAATGACTCCTTAAGAGGTTGTGCGTTAATTCTGGGGCATGTTGTATATATGTGTGTAGGTACATAAACGGTTAAATAAATTAATACATTTTTATATTTCTGGAAAATTAAGGAACACAGTACCTACCTGACTACACATAAAGATCGGCTCTGCACAGCGTCCTTTCTGTTGGTCGTAGGTACATCATTTCAGGCGAAAGACGTCCACTGCTGGACATAGGCCTCCCTAAAAAAGAGGGTTTTGCCATAATCATCACGCTTGGCAGGCGCGTTGGCGATCACAGTATGGTTTTAAAAATGCATAGAGAACGCTGCTACCCATTCTCTAGTAAGTACCTTAGTCGCCTTTTACGACACCCACGGGAAGAAATGGGATGGTGCTATTCTGTATGTCCGGCACCAAACGGTCGTAGGTACATTATGTGAAAATACCTCTTTCTTACGGCCGATGTGTCATATTAACAACCACCCATATAAGTACGACTGTGGGCTAATTTTTAGAGTTCCGTACCTCAAAACGGAAAAACGGAACCCTTATATGATCACTCGTGTGTCTGTCTGTCCGTCTGTCACAGCTGATTTGCTCCGAATCTACTGGACCGATTAAGTTGACAATTGGTACCCATATGAATTTCTGTGACCCAAACGAACGTATAACGTAAATAAATGAATTATGTATATGGGGTACACACTTGGGTGAAATATTTTAAAAAACAGTTTTGCAAGCTGTACCGTGTGACATGAGGATTTCATATATTTTTTTTTTGTATAATTTTGAAATAATTTGTTTAAAAGTTATTAAAGAAAACAGATGAAAATTGACCCCCTTATCTTTGAAACTGCTGAACCAATTTTGAAGAAATTACAGATTACAGGAAAACCTATAAGAAGCGTTGGTCGTAAAATAACATGGTGAATCACTCAATATTGTGCGTACGATCTTGCATATGCAGTTGGAATGTATGGGGAACAGGTTATTCAACTACACAGTTTTGCAAGCTGTAGCGTGTGACATGAGGATTTCAATTTTTTTTTTGTATAATTTTAAAATTATTTGTTTAAAAGTTATTAAAGAAAACAGATGAAAATTGACCCCTTATCTTCGAAACTGCTGAACCTAAAATTTTGAAGAAAATATAGGGAATAGTTCTATACTTACAGATTACAGGAAAACCAATAAGAAGTCGTTGGTCGTAAAATAACATGGTAAATCACTCAATATGTTGCGTACAAACTTGCATTTGCAGTTGGAATGTATGGGGGAACATGTTATTCAACTACAATGTTAAGTTTATAGAGGTATGAGGAACAGGGTGTAAAGTTCGCTCATCCTCCATAGAAAAGGGAGGATCCTTTGAAAAGACGGGTATTGTGTCGTGGCGGCATGGCATCAAAATCGCCACTAGTTTGTTCTTGGGATAAATTCCTCCCACCTACAGATCCCTCCATTGTGCGTGGTCGGACACGCACTTGACCGGTTTTCAATAGTCTGATAACTTTTGTCTAAAGAATAAATGAGTTAGTTTCACATATTTTCTAGACAAAAGCTGTCAAAAAATTATTTATTCCTCAGATAACAGTTAACCGACTATTGCCAAATCAGCCATGTACCTATAGACCAGCTCTCCATTATCCTAGTGTTTTGCTGGCAGAATAGTTAGGGTTAGCTTTGGCAACTCGGGTTTGCGTGTGCGCTCATTAGCAAGCATACTGTGATTCACAGAGTTTCAGATTTCACGACGAACGGTAGCCATCTGACCTCTGCAATCTCCAGGAGAATAACTAAATGTAACGTTGTGGGGTGTTCGTAACTGTTCAGTTAAATATTGTCTTACTTTGTAAAGATTTTAAGTCATTTTAGACCCTAAAAGGGGTGCCTTAAAAGGTTTTGGGAGAACCTAAAAAGATTTTATAAATCCTATTGTTGCTTGAAAAATTGTATTTTCCATTAGGAATTTCTCAGTAGCAGCCCGGAGTCTGGATTTGTCTGGAGATTGATAGCAATAGGCTCGCCCCTATTACATGGGACTTCAACATAACTGGCGAAATGTGGGTGTACGGTAGGGACGTGAGAAAATAATCCATTAATTAAAAAAAACTATTATTTCTTCTATAAAAATCGATGTTTCTAATCGATTTTAATATTACAAAAATCGATTAATTAAAAATGGTTTTTTTAGTTCACTGTCGATTTATTTTTCGTCCACAATCCGCAACATTTCATTATTAATAATCATATCACCGACAAAAGTGATTACTTTACATTATAACTTTTTTCACGACTTGGTAATTATCAATAGTAATAGACTAAACTACATATTATAAAACAAAGTCACTTCCCGCTTCCTGTCTGTCCCTATGTATGCTTAGATCTTTAAAACTACGCAACGGATTTTGATGCGGTTTTTTTTTAATAGATAGAGTGATTCAAGAGGAAGGTTTTTATGTTTAGAAAAAGCCACGCGGGCGAAGCCGCGGGCAGCAGATAATTTCTTTATCATTTTCAACTCATCACACTTACCGTAATATATGTAGAAGAAATAAAAGCAGGCATTATTTCAAATAATAGGAAAAGAAACGATTTTTCCACTAAAATCGATAGTTTGTAGGAAAATAGATTTTTCCCAAATCGAATAATAATGAAAAGAGAAAATTCATTTTTGGAGTAATTGATTTTTTCCCTTCCTAGTGTACGGTCAGTACTCTGCATTACCTGACCCCTCTAACAATGATGAAGAGGTGAAGAAGGGTTGGGTTATGCAGGTCACTGACTGTACTATAGGTACAGCTCTGCCTAACTTTTCGCATATTACAGGCATGATGTTATGTTATGATATAATTATATGTTTTGTTATATATATAACACAAATATTTGTTAGAAAACATGACAACTCCTTACCTTATACCTAATTATGTTATTAAACGAAAATATACACAAAACAAAAAAAAAACTAATACTGTAGTTTATTTTAATATGTTATGTTGTTGTTTTTTTATATTTTAAATATTGTGTTTTTTTTTTATATTGAGGGAAGTTAATGCAGTAGTTATTATTTTTAGATGTTATTAATAAGTAAGTACTACTAGTATTTTTTACGTTTTTCATAGTTTTAGATTGTAAGTTAATTTTGAGACCGCGCTATCGCATTAGGTATACACCTGTAATGATAGTTGTAAGGGAGATTTTAATAAATAAATAAAATAATAAATAAATATTTGTTAGAAAAACATGAAAACTCCTTACCTTTGTCACTTCTAAAATGTAATGCCATTATTTCCGGCACAAAAGTCAAGCCTCCATCAAAACTTGGTACAACACTGTATTGTGTTTCTCATATAAATATTATTTACATATTTAGTTTATTCGGGTACGTGGTTCTAATCTCACGTCCATTGTTTTAGTTTCACACGACTTGTTGGTTGTTACGGCTGGGCTACATCCTCGCCACCTCGCGCATATCGTATGAAATCTATTTCCTTTTCATTTGTTTCGTAACGAGTTTTGTTTATTATTTTGTGGGATAACATACCGCACAAAAAGTAGATTAGTTTTGTACAGTTGTTTGTCAAAGATATACATACATAACACATAACATAACATTACGACTGTAATCCCCGAAGGTATAGGCAGAGGTGTACTTATAATAGGGTACACCTTTATTTCGCCAGTTATGTTTAAGTCCCATGTACAGAAACAAAAAAGTCAATAAAAACAAAGGGTATAATTTTAGTGCACGCAAGTGTAATCGGAAGCGAAAGGTGCGGGAGACGAGTGTCGACAAACGCACCAATCGCGTGCTCGGAACGGTGCTCCCTCATTCCCCGCGTCCCGCTTGACCACCAAAGGGACCTAAAAAATGACTTCTGCGCATCTAACTACTCTTGCCAACTTACGTGCCGAGGACTGTAATAGGGGGCAAGCCTACTGCCATCAACCAGGCACAAATCCAGACACCGGGCTGCTATTGAGAAATCCTACATGGAAAAACCCAATAACACTTTTCCTGACCTGGGAATCGAACCCAGGACCTCATGCTCAGCAGTAGCGCTTGCGACCACTAGACCAACGAGGTAGTTCATACACACATAAACAGTAATACATATTTTAAATTGATTCTTTATTTGACGAATATTGTGCTGTGAAACGACTTTAAAGGCTTCAAGGCTCCAGCATCAGATATCTCACGCTTGGATTGAATTTTTCATTAGGCTGCGTTCAGATGACACGTGCCCGCTACGTGCACGCAAATTTGTTGTATATAATTTCTCTATACAACAAATTTGCGTAGTCTTATGACACATCAATAGATCTCAAATTGCATTTATCGAAGTCGACCCGCATATGCCACGCGCCTGCTCCGCGCCCGCACCACGCCCGCTCCGCACACGCGCTGCGCACGCCCTGTGCCCGCGCTTCGTCTAGTGCCGTATTGACTGTGATCAAGCGCGTTTTTTGATTAAATAATAAGTAGTATAAGCGGGTGCGAGGCAGGCGCTTGGCGTGCGCGGATTTTGCGCGTGGCGAACGCGGGTGCAAGGCGGGTCCAACGCGTGTGCGGGGCGTGCGCGTAGTCGGCGCGGGTTATCTGAACACGACCTTAAAATTCATTGAATTCCTAACATTCCATGATCGTTACGTGTGCTTAAATCAATCAAATATACATTAGCTCGAAGTCTGGAAACAAATGACAATTGTGAGGACTTTAAAATTGATGACAAATGCAATCAAGTGACGACAAACATTTACCGACGTGCATTCGATCAAAAATATTGAACTGTATCAAAATAGAGACAAGTTTACGTGTCAATAAATCTTATGTTATAGCTATTTTGTGAGCATAAAAGGCCACGTACCTACTTGCACTACAATGTCAGAGTGGACGCGGAACTGGTATTGAATGCTAACAACCTTCGGGCAGCCGTGATGCAGTTCGAAATATTGCGATAATGTGAGGTTAATACACCCTCCCCTCACCAAACAACCGACTTATAAGTAACATAACAGTGTTTGGCAACATAAAAAAAACTGTTCATTGTCTTTGAAATACCGCGCATTGATAAAATAATAGAACCTAGTTTATGTATAGTCTGAAAAATTAATTTTAAGCAAAAAACTGTCAAGTAATGATATAGTCATGATTTAAATATACCTACGGACAATTTTAGTTCGTAGTAATTTGTTTAACATGTAACTTCTCTGACTTTACAGTTCATTTTGTATTTTCATGATAATTTATAAAGATGTAATGATTAGGAGCATCGTAAGAGGAAGTCTGAAAGTGGCATCGGTGACTGAAAAGTTGTGTGCAAATAGGTAGGTAGTCATGGGATGGGGCATGAGATCCAGAGTAATGACGAAAATGCTATGAGGATCATTTTAGAGCGTAAGAGAAGAAAAAAAAAACGATGGATGGACTATGAGAAAGATGATATCGCTAGAAAGAGGGTGACTAGAGAATAGAAGTTTGGAAGAAATAAAAGTAAATTAAAAATATCAAAAAACCGACTGCGTAAAAAGTGAACTTAAAAAAAATCAGTTAGTTAAATCACATGCGCGGGCAGTGATGAAGAAAACTATTGCAGTGTAATATTTTATTTAACCATTTAAAAAGTAAATTAAGGAAACCTAGTATTTAAATATCAATATAAAAGTCTACAGACTTCGTTAAATCTTGTGGGTCCAGTATTGACTATTCATAAACATTTCTTAACTTAGAATTGCTCTGAAATTCGTTTGTCCTTATCTGTCATTTTGTCTTTTTGATTGTCAGAACGAGACAAAACAAATTTTAACTTACAGACGCTTACGCTTAAACGAATAGCTCTATATTTATTTTTTTACTTAACGTTTCTTTCCAACTAGGCACAGTTGGAAAGAAACGTTAAGTTCCATTGTTTACGTCGATTCGAAGAATTGCGTGCATACCGAAACTATTTAGTAGGTATTTTTCGAGTCGAGCATAGCGGGACTAGAGCATAGGGGCGAAAAAAATGGATACAACATTTATATAAAGTATTAATTTATATAAATCTTGTTTCCATTTTTTTATTCACTTTTTACGCAGTCGGGTTTTTGATATTTTTAATTTCCTTTTTTTATTTTACTCTTTTTAGTTAGGATTATAGATTATAGACGGTATTTACTTACTTATAATCGGGTGATTACAGTCTCTTACACACTCACTCCAAAAGTTCGGGATAGCCTTTTTTATCATTTCTCATTTAAATTACATTTAAACATAATTTGTATATATTTTTTTATCACCTTTTAAAACCCTTCATTTTTATACTCCACTCGATAGGCTTGGAAGATTATTATTTTTTTGAAACTCACCTTTTGGCGCCAAAAATCCGCCATTTTAATTTTTAATTATTTTAATATACCCAGTGACCCTCGCGCAATAAACACAAATTTAACGACATATCATTCATCAAAATCGGTTCAGCTGTTACTCTGGACATACATACATACATACATGCAGGTCAAACACATAACCCTCCTTTTTTGGCTTCACCGCAGTCGGGTAAAAAAGACATGTTGAGCCTACCCCAACTAAATTGGTGGGTTAGTAATATTATAAGTTTGCAGTAACTCTATAAAGCACTAATAAATAAGTTATGCTACCCACAAGCTAATGAGTATTCATGCATATTTCAACAATAAACGTTAAACTCAGGCAGTTAAATTAGTAGCTACGTTCATGCAAAATGAACCACATTAGTCAGGCGTAATAATTAAGAGCGAGCAGAGTATTTAAAATTAGCTTCAAAATATTTGTTAAGCCAAGCTACTTATAACTTGGGAACTTAATCATGTTCAGTTTATGTTGTTTTATATTATGGGATATCAAACTCAAAGCATTTATTTCGATTAAACCATTTACTTTCGAATTGATATGAGTCGGTCAGTTAAAAATATGAAGCTGGTTACCCATTCTAAAGCGTAGTAGGTACCTATGGAGAAGAACAGGCAAGAAACTCTGAGGACACTCTTTTAAATTATATTGTTACAAAAATATTTGTGACATATTTAATGTTGAATTTATAATTATATGTGAGAACGATGTAAAAAAAGACGTACACGCTAAAAGCGTCCAGAGTACAGTAAATATAATACAATAAATAAAAAAATAATAAGCCGTGGCAGCTAGAGATGACCAGTCTCAACTGACGGCGCCTGTTCACGAACATGACGCATGAATCAGCACCATTCGCTCAACCATTTTGAAGGGAGCTCAATGATCCAACACACGCGCCACCATCAGCGAGACATCTCACTCAAGCATCTCGGATTATTTATATTTTGCTGCTCGATCGTAGGTCAATCCGCAGAGTTTGTGTTGTTGTTGCCAGGCCACAATGATGCCAAGAGAGGACAGCAGAATATAAACCAATAATATCTTTCTTTTTAAGGGGGAGATATCTAGGAACTACAGGTAACAATAATGCACTGCAAAATGAAATATTCCCTGAGCATAGAGTTTAGCGGCCAGTCGTCTTCCCCGCGCCGTATTCATGGTCATCATGGTCATTGGATCCGTGTGGTGCCAGACGTAAAGAATAGCACCATCCTATTTCTTCCCGTGGGTGTCGTAAAAGGCGACTAAGGGACTTACTAGGGAATGAGCAGCAGCGTTCTACTACATACTGCGATCGCCAACCTGTCTGCCAAGCGTTACGATTATGGCAATCTCCCCCCCCTCCTTTTGGGGGAGGCCTATGTCCAGCAGTAGACGTCTTTCGGCTGAAATGATGATGAATGATTCATGGTCATCTGTCAATAGACTTTATCTTGAACACTGGATTTTTATTTACACTCCTCCACCCATGATACTCAAAGGTTTGGGGTGCAGACCCCAATTGTGTAACCCCCTTCAATCACAATCACAGTTTAACACAGTTACATACTTTTATTAATCTCAATAAAGCGATTTCATTCATCGGCGCAGGTGTTGGTTGACGGTCGCCACGCGAAAGTGAATCGAGGGCACGTCAAGGCCCCGGTTTTTTACGATGGTCCAATAGAACACGACTGAAAACGTAGCTACCTTCATAAAGTCACGTATTGTAAGGGTTGATTCGTGACGAGAAATATAAAATAGTGTCGTACGCAGCGTCGTCCTTTGCCAGTGGATAAGTATATGCGTCCTAAACGTTTTTGGAAATACAAATTCGTCTTGAGATTCGTATTTTAGCTTTAATCGCACTTTTGTATTTATTTAGCGGGAACCTGTGTGTTTGACCAGTCAAATTAAACTTTGTTGTACAGGATCAAATTAAATTAGCTAGCGAAACTACACAGACGTGATGAGTAGGTATATCAATATCTAAACACGACAAATGAAATAAAAAATGATTTGATGATTTTTTTTGGGGTTAGTTATTGGACCGCTCGTAGGTGCTGTTATTTGAAGTATGAGTTGATACAATATGTTTTCTTTTGTTTTATCATGTTAAGATATCGGTACCCATCACATCTGTGAAGTATACACAATAAAAAAAATCAAGTGACACGTGACGTACACTAAATCCGGTTGAACACCCCAAAAAAAAAAACTCATCAAATTAATTTCTTCTTTGTTAGATCATGGTTAGATATCGATACCCGGAGTTTCGCTAGCTAATTTAATTTGACCCTGTATATGATGCATGTGCTGTACACCTCTACCTAACACTTCAAGGTGAGAAATGTCATGTCATGTTACTTCTCCTTTGAAATTAGACTATGATCCAATGACTTGTAGTCTCACAGATGGATTAATCTCCACAATCGAGGAACGTCGCTGCGTCTATGTATGTCTCACACCCACATGGATCTTCTGATACGACAGCTCGACAGCTCGTCCTACCTTTGAATATCTACCTACAGCCAACATACATTAAAAGGTTTGAGGACTTGTTAAAGGCAATAGACAGACTTTTCTTGTTAAAATATAAAGTATAAAAACCACAAATTCATAGAATATGGATAGATACCGTACTTTAAAGTAGAACACTATTTAAACTCTACAGTAGGCCTAATTTTAGGCCGAGAATGCGTTAAAAACCCGTTCGTAATAACTACACTAGCAGTACTTAAACTCCTGCCGCGTGAAAAATTCGTCGTTTTCAGGGAAGGAAATCACATAGGTAGTCTATGGTCCAAAACTTCAACTCTTTTATCTAAACTTACCTTAGTTAAAGTTGTACAAGTTTCTGAAATAAACCTTTTTAGTTCTTATTTTATTAGCATTCTTGATCATTGATCGTGATCAAAACGTATCTGTACAATTCATCGAATTAGTAACAAATTGGTATTGATTTAATGGAACACCAAATGGTTTGTGTGTGTTACACGTAACAATATAAATCCAGAGATAAGTAACTAAACGTAATCGCTTCAACATCATTGTATTTACAGTGTCGAGTTTCAGTAACAATACTGACAATGCCATAAAAAGTAGCAGAGCGGGTCAGCAGCTACACGGAACAAAGTCCATAAATTATTTAAACAGATGTAGAACAAACTATATCGAGGGTTTAATGTCCACTTTAGCGCACACGACCAAAACTCAGCTGTAAATAAAGTTGAACTAACTTTAACGAGCGTCCACGGCTAGGACAAACACGAAACCTTTTAAAAATGGCGATGAGCTCGGGATTCTGTTTTTTATTTAATCTTCCCGTAATCTGGTCGTAAAAAGGACAACAGGCCACAGCGCCACCTAGCGGCCGGGAGCCGAGTGTTTCCGAAGCGCCGCCCGTAAAGTTTTTATTGTTTCCGGGTCACAGCGCGTCGACAATTCGGTTTTCCAATCAACATCTTTATAGTGATAGAGAGCGTGATACCAAACTACAATAAAGCGTTTAGGGTCCGAATAGTGCTAACTATACCTTTATCTGCTTTCCACATGATCGGCTCTCGAGATCCTGTAGCGATATTGGTTTATAATGTTTATGTGTGTGGGGATGAAATGCAAAGATACCAAAATGCCCGAATATTAGAAATGGTGGAATGTTAATGTAGACCATCATGTTAAGGCGACGATAACCGACTTTTGATGATTTTATACTGAAGATCACGTCTAAACGAGTAGCCTTAATGATTTGAAAAAAATACATGTTAAATAAGAGCATTTTCTCAATAACTTAATATGTGAATATTTTAGATTATGTTTATATTACATAGTGAAATCAATTTGTAAAGTTATGTCTAAGGCGGATAAAAAACTGAGAATGGCGCAAAATCTACCAAGCGTATTTTTCGGAAACCTTCACCAATTTAAAAATAATTTAATTATTGATCTTTTAGTATACGCGTTTTATTAAAATACCATTGGTTTGTGTATAATAAATTAATAATGCAAATTGGGGACAGCGCTCCTTGATGGGCGAGTCCTATTACTGGCTGAACGTAAGACGCGTTGCGTGAGCTCAGTAGAGAACACGCAAGCTAACCACTCAAGGTCACTGGCACATATCTCCGTCTTAAAATACCAAAGAGTTTAATGTAACAGGGATAAAATCAGTTAATAATTATAGTCCCCCGGATGGAAACGGTTCGGCCATGGCGGCCAATCTCGGCGGAGACTAGTCGGATTGACACAGGAGATATTATAGTGTACTGCAAGTGTGTGCGCAGACATAGGTGCACTCTTTCTTCACTCACTCTCATAGACCGATGGTATGGCAAACCAACACGACCGGAGAGAGATCAGGCGCAGGAACGTGCTTTCCGATGCACGAGGGTATCACACCGCTAACTTCCAAACTCCGGGCTCATCATCATCATCATCATTTCAGCCGAAAGACGTCCACTGCTGGACATAGGCCTCTCCCAAATAGGGGGAGGGAATTTGCCATAATCGCCACGCTTGGCAGGCGGGTTGGCGATCGCAGTATGGATTTAAAAATGCATAGAGAACGCTGCTGCCCATTCTCTAGTAAGTCCCTTAGTCGCCTTTTACGACACTCACGGGAAGAAATGGGATGGAGCTATTCTTTACGTCCGGCACCAAACGGAATAAAAAAAAATACAAAAGAGTTTAATACAACAGATACAATCAGTTAATAATTATAGTTCCCCGAAAGGAATTTCGGCCATGGCGGCCACTCACGGCGGAGACTAGTCGGATTGACGCGGGAGATATTATAGTATACTGCAAGTGTGTGCGCAGACATAGGTGCACTCTTTCTTCCCTCACTCTCATAGACCGATGGGATGGCAATCCGACACGACCGGAGACAGATCAGGCGCAGGAACGTGCTTTCCGATGCACGAGGGTTTCACACTGCTAACTTCCGAACTCCGGGCTGCTACTGAGTTATTCCTAATGCATCTAAAAACGTAATAACAATTTGCCCGACCCTTGGAAACGAACCCATCAGGACCGCATACTCAGCAGTCGCGCTTACGACCAGGTTTACTCTGAAGCATTAATCCAAAGTATCGGTCGAATATTCGGCCGTTTTATAACTTCCGTAGTTTCGTTTTTTGACTTTGGCTTATCTCTTTGACTGCCGTTTTTTTGTTTTCTTTCGCCGTAGTCAGCCATAGTTAGACGTAGTCAAGCAACGGCCGAACGTTCGGCCGATTCTTCCCATATACATACTTCTGCCCTGGAGACAAACGGAGCAGTTCACTGACAGTTAATAATTAAGTACTTAAGGTAAAACAGGGTAAATGTTAATTGCGAAAATTAAAGGAGCTTATACAAAACTCAATAATTTCCCTGTCTATTAATAGATAACACAGCTGAAAACCGCGTATAAGCCTCATTGTATGAAACGAATTAATTTCATGCTTACGTTTGGTTTCGTTATGAACAGCGGTCTCTTTTAACAAGTGGAAAATTCACGGAACGTTACACAGATAATTTAATTCCTTTGAACCGTCCTATTATACGTATTGTGGCACAAACGTTTGTGGATTAGGATTTAGCGGATTTCGTTTAGTCTATGCTCAGACCAGCCATTAAGATTACCGTGGTCATTCATGTATTGGAAACATGAAAACTGATGGAAGCGTAAACTTTTCATTTTGTCCCCCCGTGTCAGTTTGTGGTGCAACCCACCGTTTAAAGAAAATGCCAAAAACCTTTTCCAGCGCTTCTACCAAGTGAAGCGCAGTTGCAGTTGGAGTTTAAAACCGACATTTCTTGTAAACGGATCGTTCTTTCTTTAAAAGTGTACTGTAACTCTTTTAACAGTTCCTGATTTATTATTCGAGACGAACGAGAAATTTTACCCTTGGTAGAATATTTAAGTTTGTATACAAAATCGCACGAAAACAAATCATTCGATAATTATGTCCATTTATACTCAAACGCCTTACAGATTTAACATAATGATTGACACCAACTCATCCAAAATTCATTAAAATAATGCCAGTCAGTATATTTTAAGGGGTTGTCTAATAGCTAAGATTATGGTAACGCGCCTCTCTAAGATTTGAAGCGGCTTTTAGGGGAAGATATTATTACGCCGCTTTATAAATTATCTTCTACTTTTCATATTAAAAACGGTAATTTACGAGATCTGTAATTAAGTTTTGTTTGGCAAGACTTTGATGGAAATATCAATATTTAAGCGAATAATAATATCAAGAGACGCACTTAACAGTCTTTAATCTGATTACAGCATCCAATCATCAGTAATGATATTACCTCTAAACGGAAATCGCTATTAGCTTCACAAAAGCATCATCGTCATGATTATTTCAGCCGAAAGACGTCCACTGCTGGGTCTCCCCCAAATAGGGGCGGATTTGTCGTAATCGCCAATTGTTGGCAATCGCAGAATGTTTTTAAAAATGCATAGAGAACGCTGCTGCCCATTCTCTAGTGAGTCTCTTAGTCGCCTTTTACGACACCCACGGGAAGAAATGGGATGGTGCTATTCTTTACGTCCGGCACCAAACGAAACAAAAGCATATCTCACAGCTATTTAGCGATATTTAGGTACAAAGCAGAAACAATATTATAATGTATATGTTATCGGCCAAACCCGATTTTAGGATGAACTAGTTTCGCCCAGGCCAAACCAGTTCTCCCTACACGCGATAAGACAAACCAGTATAGCCTAGGCCAAACTCGTTCATCCTGTTACTGATAGGATAAACCTGTTTAGCCTAGGTCGAATCGGTTTATACTAGTTAGAATTTACATGCTTTAGGATAAACTAGTACGTCCTAATCTGAACAAATTTCACTTAGTTTGTATATTCTATAAGCTTTTCAAAGTAAACTGAATAAAGGAATAGAAATAAAATAGTTAATATGATTTATTAAAGTTATTTAATACGGAACTAATCAGTAATTTGAAATCTATCACTAGATCAACTTATAATTATCTTCTACAGAAATCACCTTATCTGCAATTTGCTTATTTATTTATTTTTGTCTGTGTGGTGCCGGCACCACACAGACAAAAATAAGCCCGAGTACCGTGGAGCCGACTTAAAGAATAGCACCTCCCTATTTCTTCCCATTGAAATCGTAAAAGGCGACTAAGGGACTTACTAGAGAATGGACAGCAGCGTTCTCTAAGATGCATTTTAACACCATACTGCGATCACCAACCCGCCTGCCAAGCGTGGCGATTATGGCAAACCCCCTCTTTTGTGGGAAGCCAATGTCCAGCAGTGGACGTCTTTCGGCTCAAATTACTTATTTTTGCAAGGTTTGCTCTGGTGGCACTTAGAATTGCAGAGTACTTTGGTTTTCTTACAATTGCATTTGTTTGTTGAACAGTTTTTCATGCAACTGCATTTCACGAAGCCTTGCCCTGGTCCAACTGAATGTTTTGTGGCTGCAGTCCTTAAAGATATTTCAATATCCTGGTTAATATCTCCCACATCTAAAAACTTCTGAATGCAGACTTCGAAATCAGTTCTAAAAATCTGTACAAACGGGGCTTCCCCGTTCGTACAGGCAGCGACATGTCCTCCGACCAGGTAAAATAAGTTCAGACTAGGACTTACCATTTTATCCTAAAGCATGTAAATTCTAACTAGAATAAACCGATTTGACCTAGGCTAAACTGGTTTATCCTATCGGTAACAGGATGAACGAGCTTGGCCTAGGCGATACTGGTTTGTCCTATCGTGTGTAGAGAGATCTGGTTTGGCCTAGGCGAAACTAGTTCATCCGAAAATCGGGTTTGGCCGGTAACATATATATATGTATAATAATGTCTCGTCTGTGTGGTGCCGGACTTAAAGAATAGCACTCCCCTATTTCTTCCTGTGGGTGTCGTAAAAGGCGACTAAGGGGCTTACTAGAGAATGGGCAGCAGTATTCTCTATGCATTTTAACACCATACTGCAATCGCCAACCCGCCTGCCAAGCGTGGCGATTATGGCAAACCCCACCTTTGGGGGAGGCCTATGTCCAACAGTGGACGTATTTCGGCTGAAATGATGATGACGATTATATAATAATGTATAATATTTTTCAATATATAGCCCCCATACGCACGGGAGCTTTATAACACGAAGCTTTTGACGGTGCTCTAAATTTTCAGCTCTTGGCCTCGAACCGAGCGTTGAGAATTGGCGCACGGTGGCGCAGTGGTTAAGCGATTGGCTGCTTCGCTGCGTGTCGCGGGTTCGATTTCCGCACGGAACAAATATTTGTATGACCTACAAGTAGTTGTTCCGGGTCTGGCTGTTTGTGTATGTGAGTTTAAATGTGTAAACGCACCCACAATACAGGAGTAATTCCTAGTGTCGTGCAAGGTTTAAAAAACAAAAAAAACCGTGCATCCCTAGTGCGTTGAAAAAGTGTACAGTTGGATTATTAACTCACGCTGCTAATCTAAGGGTTTAGTCCAAAGCGATAATCCGAAGTATCAGCCGAATGTTCGGCCGTTTCTTGACTTCCAAAGTTTAGTTTTTTTTACTTTGAGTACTTACCCGACTTCAAGTCACATTTTTCACTTTGACTGTCGTTTTTTTTTCGGAAACGTCCAAACGTTCGGCCGGTACTCCGAATTTATCTTCAGCTTAGACCCCCTTTTTTTTGGTTGGGAAATTATTAAATAACTTCTCCCGCTTTGGGCGGAGCGGGAGGTCGTGTCAGACTTTTACTGACTAAAACCCACACGCCCGTGTTCCTTCATTTGCCTGTGTGCCAGGGCCACGATATCCCTTTTGGACAAACTCGCAACCCTGGCAGGTTCTTTTTTGCTCAATCTCGTGCGGCTGGAAGCAAAAGTCCCTCTAAGAAAAAATTTAATACGTCGCCAGTGAGTTGCGCGTACCCGAGAGTCAGACACACCTAAATGACCCTATGCCTATTTAGCAGGCTAGAGTCTCGTTCGTTACCAGAATTAACCAGACAAATCGCTCCACCAACTAAGAACGGCCATGCACCACAACCCACCGAATCAAGAAAGAGCTGGGACTAGACTCCCTGAGCATTGAAAATCCTAAGCGCGGCACGAAACATCCGCCCCTGCGTACGTAGGCTTAAAAACCTTATACCTGCATGATACAATATTGCAAAAACAAAGTGCTAAATAGGTAGATATTAATTGATACTTTTGGTTGATGCTGTAATGCATTTTGACAATACATTGTACACCTTGATTTATTTTCTATAAAAATAAAAAAACTTTTATTTCGACCAACAAAAGGATCATATTATGCACAAAAAAAAAAAAAAAAAAAAACACAATTATAAAGACCACTACCCTATACAATTACAGACTTCGATTGCTCAGTATGTGAACCATACAGCAATGGTTCAGGTACTGGCAATCGAACTTCTGTGCGAATGCCCTCAAGATAGCTAGCCCGAACCCTGCGCACCAGGGATGTACACCGTTTTTGCATAGTAGAATAGAAACAGTCTACGCGACTCGGCGAACAACCCTGATGCGCTGCAGAATCAGGGCAGCCTCTATATCTTTACATATTATAATGTGTGTTCGAATATATTATATAATAAATACTACTGAAATGCACACACTATATAACAATATTTTTTGCAGCAAGAAAGAATTTACTGACGGGAAACATTTTGTAATGTAACCTATAATTGTTTGCATGCAATGATAGAAGCAAAACACGTAATTATTGTATTTTTAAAACAAAACTTGTTTCAAACACCATGATTTATGCAAATAAATATTATTTCTATAAATTAAATTCGCTTTTCGTGTCTCTCCGTGTTGTTCATCTAAACTACGCAGCGGATTTTGATGTACTAAAGAGAAATAAAAAACTCCATCATTTAGAATTTATTATGGGAGGTTTGTTTTACATATAAAACAAAAAACTTGATGTAAGTTAAGTCGTAAAATCCATGCCAAGCAGGAGCGCATCGCTAGTATCTTATGCTTTTCATCCTACTCTAGATTTTTGGTAACGTAAAGTTTTGTGTGTGACAATGAAGTGAAAAGACCATACATTACGTTGATGCCCAAGAGAAGTTAAGGCCACACCAAATACCTATATATTTTCCTAACACTCGATATTTTTCTAAAGTTTTTTAAAAACCTCTGATCCGCCGCGTCGTATGTCGTGTGCAAATGGTGGACACAATTGTTTCGCTTGGCATACCTTTGAGTGGTGATAAACGTGCCCGGTCCCGTCCCGGTTCTGCATTGCGGCCTTTTGTGACGCCATACTATACTTCCAAATTCCAATT
This sequence comes from Tiliacea aurago, assembly GCA_948098905.1. Lineage (NCBI taxonomy): Eukaryota > Metazoa > Arthropoda > Insecta > Lepidoptera > Noctuidae > Tiliacea > Tiliacea aurago. The sequence goes on along the minus strand of OX402578.1, from coordinate 12,614,712 downwards.
TATTTGGTCGATTATTTGACTTAATTTTTATTTTAGTGGCTATAAAACCTTTAATGTACTAAATATTCACTAAAAACCTTTTGCACCCCTTGTTTTTTATATGTCATTAATTTCGATGGTAATAATTATGTTAATGATTTTGTCGTCGCGTAGGAGTGCTACGCAGCGCCTACGCGGTCTCTACGCAGGGTCTACGCTCCGCGGCGTCTAAGCCTAATGCCCGTTTTCTCTAACCTAACACATTGTTGGATTTTCTACTTTAGGTGCTAAGTGGAGCGTTGACAATCCATTAGCGCGCTTTCACTAAGCAATCAATTTAGGTGTTGTCTAGTGTTAGTTAAAATACGCATCGTGTACGCTATGTATGCGTCCGACTAACGCATTTATTATAGCGCTAGATAAAAACTTGGTGCAGAAACTAGAGTAATTTATGGATAAACAACTTATTGGCACTGGTTGGACTTTGTTGAGCTGGAACTGCATGTCAGTGTAACAACACAGCGCTTTTCGCAATTCACCAAAGTTTCATGTAAGAATTTAATTAAGTAACTAAATTTTCTTGTTTTAGGTACGCAACACGACACTTTATACATTTTAAATCTAACCTGCAGGCTCAACATGACACTTTTTATTTCTACTCTACTGTAAAATAGAAATCGCTTGTCTACTAAAACTGTTCTACTGTCGGTAAAACGTGAACCCGATTAGATACTAAGGCTCCGCTGTCCGCCCGTCTGTCTGTCCGTCTGTCATCAAACTGTATCTTATGAGCCGTGATAGTTAGACGGTTGAAATTTTCACAGATGATGTGTTTTCGTTTCTAAAAACCAGAATAAAATAAATATTTAAGGGGGCATTTTTTTGCCATTTTTATAGATAATGGTACGGAACCCTTCATGCGCGAGTCCAACTCGCACTTGGCCGATTTTTCATTCATTTTTAAAACATTAATCTTATTATAGCTTGATGAGTCGTCGTTACTACCTTTTTAGAGACAAGATAGCCAGTACCTCGGTGGTTGAGGAATCCGGGTGAAATTCGCTTCTACCTTCGGCCTTCTCATTACTTGCCATCTGGTGAGATGAAGGCCAAGAGCTTCCCCTTTGTGGATAAAAAAACCTACCTATTTATTATTTTTTTTTTTATTTAAAGGGCTTTGTCGCTTAGCGACCACATCGACCAGTGCAGAAAAACACAAAATTGTTGATTATGATCTACCTTATCACTAACTTGTACAATTGTTTAGCCTTATCGGACACTGGAGAAGCTAGGATGGCATTACAACAGCCAATATCGTCTGCCTATAAAACCTACCTATGTATCGGAAACCTTACTTATAAATCTGAAAGAAAGAAAATGGCCACAATCCTTTTCTTTTTTTTTACCCTTTCCTTTTTTTTCCTTCTTTTTGGCCTCAATCTTTTTTTTTTTTTCTTCTTTTTTTTTCCTTTTTATTATCCTTTTTTTTCCTTTTTTCGTCACATGGCCAGCCATACCTAATTTGGCAGGACATGTTAGATAACAGCTATTATGTCATTTAGTCGATTTAGGCTGCAGTTGCACGATCGATGTCATCATCATCATAGTTTCAGCCGATAGACGTCCACTGCTGGACATAAGCCTCTCCTAAAGGGGGGTTTGTGATAATCGCCACGCTTGGCAGTCGGCTTGGCGATCACTGTATGGTGATAAAATGCATAGAGAAAGCTGCTGCCCGTTATCTAGTAAGTCCCTTAGTCGGCTTTTACGACACCCACGGGAAGATATAGGATGTCGTATTCTTTACGTCCGGCTCCACACGGAACGATCGATGTAGCTATACTTAAGGCGACGATAACCGCCTTTTAATGATTTTATACTGAAGATCACGTCTAAACGAGCAGTGTTAATTATTTGAAAAAAATATATGTTAAATTAGAGCATTTTCTCAATAACTTAATATGTGAATATTTTAGATTATGTATAAATTACATATTGAAATTAATTTGTAAAGTTATATCTAACGCGGATAATAAACTGAGAATGGCGCAAAATCTACCAAGCGTGTTTTTCTGAAACCTTCGCCAATTTAAAGATAATTTAAATATTGATCTTTTAGTATACGCGTTTTATTAAAATACCTTTTGTATTGTGTATAATAAATTAATAATGCGTCAAATTGGGGACAGCGCTCCTTGATGGGCGAGTCCTATTACTGGCTGAACGTACGACGCGTTGCGTGAGCTCAGTACAGAACACGCAAGCTAACCACTCAAGGTCACAGGCATATATCTGAGTCTTAAGTATTGAAAAAGTTCAAGCTCTCCGGTCGCGATCAATCAAGGACTTTACAAAAGTTTACGCGATTTGCGAATTGACGTTTATCTTGGAAACGCAAGAAAGGGGAAGGAAGATAAGCAAATTGTTATAAAAGCTTTTATTGAAAGTTCTCGAGAGCAAAAGAAACCCAGGAATATCTACAGATTCCTGTTCTTTTTTTATGAAGCTCTATCTATTCAAAAGACTAACTAACTGAATAGAAGTACAGTCAACCGCATGTCAGTGGTAACAATTCATCATCTGCCTATAAGCCTTTTTCCAACTATATTGAGGTCGGCTTCCAGCTGAACGTACGACGCGTTGCGTGAGCTCAGTACAGAACACGCAAGCTAACCACTCAAGGTCACTGACATATATCTGAGTCTTAACGTGCTTTCCGAGGCACCGAGGGTCTTGGTATGTTAAGTCACCCATCCACGGACCGACTGCGGCATGCGTAGCTGAACCTGTTCGGTCGACCCATGTGGCTGTTACTACTTAGCCACGAGCCCCTACACAACAACAAAAATTGCACATTGCATTGAATTAACAAAAAAAAATGTTTTTTTGTTGTTGAATTGTTGGTAACAATATTGCACTTCAAAAATCTCTACACTACAACATAAAGGTCTGCCAGTGTCTAATTTTACCACTGATGTGCGGTTGAGTGTAGGCAGAACAATATTTTAAATCAAGTTAAAGTTTCTCGACGTTTTTATCACGAATCTATACATATAATGATTTTATTATATAATATGTTGTTGTTTGTTATATGTTATTTAGTAACGAAGAATTTTTGTCCGTTTGTCTGGATGTATGTTCCGGATTACATATGGCACACAGATAAGTTTATAACCAGGGGGCCTACTCTAATACGAAGATAAATCCGAAGTTGTCGATCGGCCGAATGTACGGCCGTTTCCTGACTATGGCTGAGTACGGCGAAAGAAAAAAAAATACGGAGCAAGAGATAAGTCAAAGTCAAAAACGTGACTTGAAGTCGGGAAAGGATTCAAAGTCAAATAAGGAAACTTTTGAAGTCAAGAAACGGCTGGACATTCGGCCGATACTTCGGATTATCGCTTCAGAGTAGGCCCCATGGATAACACATGGTACTTTTAATTCCAGTAGCACGTTCCCGTAGGATACTTTTCGAAATCCGCGCGGGTGAAGCCGCGGGAAAAAGCTAGTTTTTAATATTATAGCTACTTTAAAGAAGACTACTTCGTGTGTATTTTAGTTTCATCAAGGCGTTAGATCTAACAAAGGATGCGTGGCTCGAGTACGAGCCAAACTAGTTCCTATAACTCAAGAAACAAGGATATAATGAAATGGAAGACGACGTTACTCAGAAGCCTTGCTAGGTTTCTGAGTAATGTTGTCTTCTCACTTAAGGCAAGTACGTACAAAGGTAATATTCAAACGTCTGACACACGGTAATTATAGTCTGTTCCACAATTATCTGATGAAATGTAAACAAATGGATCAGAAAACCTAGGTAGTTCGTAGCTAGAACCTGTTGATGCCAGTCTGTAATGCCACTACATTGAGTGCTCGATTTGATTATTGAGTATGATGTGGAGTTTGTTCCACCACTTCTTCCCAGCTAAAGCAAGTGGTGAAGGGCGGGCGTTTTTGAGGGACTGTCTTAATGTAATTTTTGACGTCCGAAAACTGCTGATCCTCAGCCTAGTTTGAATAAATGACTTTTGATTATAATAGAATAATTAAATTCGATATTCTAATTTTAAATCTCCTTAAAGTTCCTTTATTTGACTATTGAGGTTAATTTTATAACCTAAATCGTCGATGATATTTAAATTACAATTAATTAATGTTATTCATACAAACACTGTTGGGAAAATTTTAAACCATCAAAATTCAGAGAAATGTGTTAGTAATTCCCTTTAATAAGGGATTGCGTAAGAATTTAATCTGAACAGGAAAGTGTAAACAGACCCTGTGTTTACACTTTCCTCTGTTACTTTTGTAACAGACTATAGTTAAACGATAACTCTAATTGCAAGACTATAGTGGAAACTGTCACTATTCACTTCCCAAGATCTCCGTATTATAGGTAGTTGTGGAGATGGGTAGTACTCCAGAACTTGGTAATATAGGTAGATGGGAGTCGGTTGGCAGGCAATAAGCAATTTCGCTCGCTACAGCCAATAGCCACTTGCGACACGTCACCATTTGAGACCGCAAATTATTAGTAGGATGCGAGGCGATAAAGGCGGCCTGTGCGAGTTAATTTAGTATTACGTCCCTCTAATACCTATTTGGAGCGTATATGATATAATTATATGCGAGCTTTTGGTATAGAAATGAATATGACGCATTTGCCTCGAAAATAATTGACGATGTTGTGTGAGGGTCTTATAAATAAAACGAAATAAAAATATAATCTTTTTATTTGGTCCATAATAAAGGTAGTGGACAGTCTGTTGTCTGTGTGGTGCCGGACGTGTCTGTGTGGTGCCGGACGTGTCTGTGTGGTGCCGGACGTGTCTGTGTGGTGCCGGACGTGTCTGTGTGGTGCCGGACGCAAAGAATAGCACTCCCCTATTTCTTCCCGTGGGTGTCGTAAAAGTCGACTAAGGGACTTACTAGAGAATGGGCAGCAGCGTTCTCTATGCATTTTAACACCATACTGTGATCGCCAACCCGCCTGCCAAGCGTGGCGATTATGGCAAACCCCCCCTTTGGGGGAGGCCTATGTCCAGCAGTGGACGTCTTTCGGCTGAAATGATGAATGATAGTAGTGGAACGACTTAAAAACTATGTTACATAATAATATATAAAATTAAATCAAAAGTTAAATCAAACGAAATCAAATTAAATTAAATTAAATCAAAATTAAATCGTATCCAATTAAAATTAAACTAAAATTTTTTTTTTTTAAATATTTGAAACCACAAGAGACAGAGTTAAGGGCTACCCTGCAGTCAAACACCTCTGTGCTACAATAACAATAACTATTCAAAGTTAAAGTCGTGGATTCACTTTTTAACCGACTTCCAAAAAGGAGGAGGTTATAATTATGTTCGTCTTTATGTTTGTTTTTTTTATATTTTTTATGTTCACCGATTTCTTCGTCAATTGTTAATAGTTTTTCAACACTCCTAAGTGAAAAATAACTTTAATTTCGGAATTCGGTGGCAAAAACTAAAATACAGATCCAAAGACACCGACTACCGAAATTAAAGTAATTTTTCACTTTGTAGTGTTTTGTTTTATCGCGACAGATTAGCCGGTGACAAACGCAGTAACAAGCTGACACGTCGTTTGCTGTATCTCTGTTTGTTTAGTTGTCCTCGGAATGTATTCAAATTGAATAACGAAGTGCGACAGTCGGCCTATTAGTCCGCCTGCAGCTACCAAACGTATCTCTGAATTATGGACGAATAAACCTTGTAATAGACGGTATTGTCGTGAAATTCGGACCACATTCGTACCCCGCGATCAATCTATAGCAATTAGTCCAGTACGTGAAGGGTTTACGGGTTAGCGGCTATCCAATTTTGTGTTAAACCATTATACGATTCTGGGTACTGAACAGTCCACATCGGTGATTACGCTTAACCAGCCGTTCATCGCCGATGTTCTACTGAAATTGATTTTGAATTAAAGCTAGAGCTGCTCGTATCGCTCGTCGTTCAAATTGTTGAATTTGTTTTCAAGCTCAAAACGTGCATCCCGTTTTGCATCTAAAACTAACAGAATGGTCGTCAGTGATTACTGCGGTGTTGACTTTTTGAATCTCACAGTCGTACTTGCAATTAAGACGCAGATATATGCCAGTGACCTTGAGTGGTTAGCTTGCGTGTTCTGTACTGAACTCACGCAACGCGTCGTACGTTCAGCTAATAATAGGACTCGCCCATCAAGGAGCGCTGTCCCCAATTTGACGCATTATGAATTTATTATACACAAAAGAAAAGGTATTTAATAAAACGCATATACTAAAAGATCAATAAGAAAATGCTGTAATTATTTTAATATAATTATATTAATATTATAATTATATTTTTTTCAAATCATTAACATTACTCGTTTAGACGTGATCTTCAGTATAAAATCATTAAAAGTTGGTTATCGTCGCCTTAATTGATTCTCTCGTCGTTTTGATCGCAACATCACTCTTGACGGGTTAAAAAACGGCTCGTGTCAACATGTCGCCGCGACACCCAACGACCACACTAGTTTACATGCCGGGGGCTTGTGAAACGTCAAAGTTTTTCTCAGTTACTGTGCAGCCAATAACAGTTTATCAGAGGAAACAAAACGTTGCCGCGTTGTGGTGAACGCGATCCCGGCGGCACAATCAAGTTGCGACTTTACAATGCGGGATCGTTTCACGCACCGACGCCGCGCCGGGCCCTCGAGTGATGCGAGAAAGTTCCTTATTACTTCCCACCGTATTCATCTCACCTGGCATATTGTAATCCGGGTCTTTCATGCGATTGCTTCCGGAATCCCGGGCCAATTTTATCGCTTTAGAATAAAAAAAGAAGAACAAAAACGTGATAAATTCAGATAGAAACAATTGGTTGCTTATTTCCTTTTTCAATTCGTATATTCGAGATGTGTGTTCGCGGTTCAGTGGAAATGGGGTGAGAAATATTGTGAGTTATCAAGACAGCTCGTCAAGCTACTCGTGGCCATTATAATCGACATTTGCGAGTTGATTATTGGAATTCCAACACCCTTCCAACGGGTTATTCCCAAAGTACTTACTCCATTCTTTTGTTCTAAAAAGATAAGAATCTCATACGTTAATTCCTGAGTTACTCCAAGGAATTATTATTATTTAAAATACTTATTATTTTGTTCCCATTCTGCTCCATAGATATCTGGAGTTATTCTCAAATTCCTCCACCGATTATTCGTTATCAATTCTCAAACTGCTCCATCTACATAATTACCTATAAAAGACAGACAGTCATATACATTACCGACAGTCACAAAAATTCTTAAAAGAAATCCGGTACATATTTAAATTAGCTTTTTGATTAAAAAGGAGTGGAGCACTTTGAGACCATTTTAATATTATCATGGAGTAGAATAAAACTAATTCAAAATATTATATTTTTCATGGAGTAGTTTGGGAAATCTTTTTGGAGTACTTTGGGAATAACCAATTCCAACGTTCTGGAACATTAGCTATCATTAAGTCCATGACATGTACCGATATTAGACGAACACAAATGACTGATTATTGGTGAATGACATGAGTTCGAATATGTAAAGTATTAACCTTTGTAAATAACAAGAGCTTTCAGTAAATCGCACAAAGAGCTTCAGCGGGATTATTTGCGATCAAAGTTTGGTTTTATAAATCTTATATTTTGAATTCTGATCCAAAACATAACAATCTTTTGGTTTTTTATGTCTAAATAGAAATAACGACGGACGATATTTTTGAGCAAGCATTTTCAAATAACCTTAAAGGGACTCAGAGAGATAAAGAGGATTATTCGCTTAACGTTTAATGAATTGAATGCTTTTATAAACCGCTTAGCCTAATGCAAGGGCACACGTCCTAATGGAATAAAAATAAATTGCTGCAAAGGTACATTACTTACATAAATAAATAACAAATAATAATCTATTTAGGTACAATTACATTTTCATTTGATGTAGGTGGGTATAATATTTTTCCCGAGAATTTACATTTTAGGCCCTTGTGTGGATAAAACCACTTTATCCAATAACAATTTAGCTGTGTTCCAAAAATACCTTCACTACGGCTACTTTGTCGCGATAACGCGAACTCAACTTCGCGCGCTCTCTCTGCCGCACACCTCTCGACGTCTCGCTGTACAACAGAGAGCGCGCGAAGTATAGTTCGCGTTATCGCGACAATGAAGCAGTAGCATTATAACAATTCAATGTTATCCCGTTTGTGCGCGAAGTACGCACGACGACTGTACAGTGTCAGGATAAGCTGACCTTTTATTGTAAGGAAATGCTAAACAATGCGAGCTCTACTTACCTACACTGGAAATTTATAGCTTGGTATGTCATCGTGTGTATAGCGGGTGTAAAAAGACGCTTTACGAAGCCGAGAGTCACTTGTTCTTTCCGTCAATGCGGTAACTTTTTTGTACTGGACCATATCTTCATAGGAGCTCAGAGGGTTTTTGAGCATTCATATGCAGGGCGAAAAGTTGATAGCTGAGTAGGTGCGGCATGATGAGAGAACACTGAAAATAGATTTGAAAAGTTTCAGATACGAGCTAAACAGGGTCAAATTAAATTAGCTAGCGAAACTCCGCAGACGTGTTGGGTATCGATATCTAAATACGACAACACGAAAAAAAAATGTATTTTTTGGGGTCAACGACTAGTTACTTGTGATATGAGTTTCAAAATCAGTTTTTTTTCTGTGTAAACTTCACAGATGTGATGGGTATCGATAACTAAACACGATAAAACAAAAAATTAACTACTTCAAGTAACTTCACTGCCAGTGGTCATTCACACCTGCAAAAAAAAACATTAAATCTTTCTTTTTTCGTTTTATCGTATTTAGATATCGATACCCAACAAGTCCACGGAGTTTCGCTAGCTAATCAAATGTGACCCTGTATATTCACTAAAAGGACATAGCACAGAATAACTTTTATTCGCCCTGAATATCATATGAAAAATTATCTAAATCTGAGTTTTCAAAGACGTCAAATTTAGGGAAAGCCCACAATTTATTCATCAGATTTGCCTATTTAAGTCATTATGGGTTAGGCCGCATACGATTTCGATTTGACCAAAACCAACGGCTCAGAAGATCACTTTATTTTTGGTTAATTTTCTAAATCTGAAAGTAAACTCCTGACCACGGTATAGTGTGTGCAATATGTCCTGATAGTGAATATATGGCTCCTATCTAAAACTTTTCAAATATGTTATCGGTGTTCTCTCATCATGCCGCACTTACTCAGCTATCAACTTTTCGCCCTGCTTATGCTAGCTCAAAAACCCTCAGGGCTCTACCACCTGGGAACCGTCAGGTTACAGAAATATCGAAGTTCCAAATTATTTTGACGTTTTCGTAATGTTATAACTTAACATTAAATACTCCCACGATTCCTGCAGCGTTGCATGCACCAATGCAACCCCTAAGCACAATATTTTGCGCACTGCAGTAAATAGCGATTTTTTCACCATAAATAAAATTCGTTTCCCAGCAATAATTATTGTCCAATGTAGAAAGAAAGAAAGAAAGAAAGAAAAGAAAGAAGAAGAAAGTTTTGTTAGTTTTATGTAAAAAATGCGTAGTTAAGGGCTATTTTATGGGTTTTTTAACCAGGGACCATTTTGGTTATCCATTGAAAGGGTTTTCGATAGGGTTTTTCTAAGCGGTTAATCAAAAACCCATACGATAAAGGGTTTTTACTGGGTTTCCCTTTTACTGGGTTTCAAGTAAAAACCCATTCAAAGAGATACTTCATGATAAAGGTAACCTTTTATATGGCTTAACTCTTATCCGGGGTGGTGCGGTCCCTGCTTTTAACAACCTGTATCTGTGAAGCGCAAGGTGTTTATTGACTTGAGCATTGTCCCCCTTTCCTTTGAGATCACAACATTAGGAGCTGAATGAAGAATCGCTTCAGGCACGAAGCACTTCACTGGCTTGGCATCAATCATAGCTTTTTGTAGGATTCGGTAACAAAGCAATGTGTGTCGTTATCAGGTGACATTACTGCACGAGCACATACCTATGATTTAGAACTTAACTTAAGAGCGTTTACGACTTACGGCATTTCATACAAATTTTCAAGCCCTTGTTTTTCGACTGAACCGATTTTAATGAAACTTCATACGCATAAGCAGGATACCAAGGTCTAAAAACTTAATTATGAACATTTTCGAAAAATAATGTTACAGCCAAATTAGACCGATTTTAAATTTTCCATAGAAACAGAGATTTCCAGTTATTTGTTTTTAAATAAGACATTTCCAAAATTTTCTTAACTAAACTTTTAGACCTTTTAGGCTTGAAAGTTTGTATGAAATGCCGTACGTCGTAAAAGCTCTTAAGAGAACTTTAATTTAAGGTTAGTACCATTTTTATAAAGGATATTGTCTTAATTATATTTGGTGTGGAATACTTATAAGTTGTTTACAACCCATCATTTCTTGAAACAGCACTAAGTAGATGTTACGTCAGAGAGTAGCCCCGACAACTATGTTGAAATTGGTTCTAAAACTAGCTAGAGTAACATGGCATGGTAAATTAACCTTTATTGTTAAGGTGATACGTAAAAACTTTTTACAAAAAAATAATAACCGACTACCAAACATAACACTACAAAGTGAAAAATAACTTTAATTTCGGAAGTCGGTGTCTTTGGATCTTTATTTGAGTTTTTGGCCACCGACTTCCGAAATTAAAGTTATTTTTCACTTTGTAGTGTTATGTTTGGTAGTCGGTTATTATTTTTTTGTAAAAAGTTTTTTATTTTTCACTTTTTTGTGGGTCACTTCTGAACTTATCTAAGTTACAATAGCCTAATGGTAACTGCTCATCACTTTTTACAAAATATTGCATTTCCCGATGCTGGGACGTTGATTGTTGAGGAGTTCTCCTGGGAAGAACCAGGAGAACTGCCACTCACCATTATGCATAGTGACGAGCATAAATTGCTTAATCGCAACACGTTAAATAGGTACTCATTATTATTCCGGTGGCCATCTGTGGTCTCCATCATCAGTTCCACTTCACCAAATGGTGCTTTCGAAGAGCAAATGCACGAGTTACTATAAAAAATACCCAAATCACTATAGGTTTGCATATAAAATTTGAGGGTTTCCCTCGATTTCCATGAGATTCCCTCATCAAATTCTGATTTGGTGGCAATGGGACCACCTGGGGAGTATACCCTTTCAAACAAAAAAAGAATTTTCAAAATCGGTTCATAATTGACGGAGTAATCGCGTAAAAAACATACAAAAAAAAAAAACATACATCCGAATTGAGTACCTCCTCCTTTTTGGAAGTCGGTTAACAAATAAATCATAGTGCGGACAAAAGAAAGTGACAGAGTCAATTACTTCCCCGTGCGAAAAAAAAAAGAGAGCAACAATGCGCTGGAACCAAAATAAAGCAGCGTAAGAACGCCAAACCAAATAAAAATTGTTTAAAAATAAATTAAGCTATGTATCTAAAATATTTTCAATTACCTAATACGCACATTTTGAATGCAATTTTGCACTGAAATAACTTAGGATTTTAGAATTACAGAAAAAAATATGGAAAATTAGAGGACTTTTGAGAATTAAATTCTATCGAAGTAAAACCCAATTGCGTTTTCCTTCGATCAGAATATTAATCAAATAGTCAATAAACATATCTCCAAAATGTGATGTCTAAATGTGGGTGTAGGGTACTATAGATGCACCTCTGCCTTCGGGGATTACAGCCGTGATGTTATGTTATGTTATAACTCCAAAAAATAAATCCATATATGCTGTAATAGTGAAATAAATGGTTACGAAAAGGCCCCAATTTATTTTGGTATTGCCTTAAGCTGGTACCAAGAAAAGTTGGAAAGATGGAAAAACTAAGTCACGACTAACATTAAAATTCTACATCTTGAAACCACTTGCGCAACTAATAGTGAGAAGTTTGTAAACTTTTTGTAATGTTAATGTAACGCTCCATATTTTTGTGAAACGCTAAACATAATTATGTGCTGCTCTAATACACTCTTCGGAGTACGGTTAACAACCTCAGCCTAGTATAATGAGCGAATCAATCAAAGGTAAACTGAGCACAGCTTGCGATTGATTGATGATTTTGTGCTGAACTTAATTGAGCAATCAGTTGCGAACGCTCTTCTGGGTAGGAGAGTATTTGCACGTATGTACCTGTATAGGTACGTCGTATACGTAGGTAGGTGTATATACACCCGTACATCCATGCCACAAGAGATGTGAGATGTGCACAGAAGGCCAGCTCCATACAACGAGCGAAGGCAGGCGCATGCACTCTTAGGGCGTGTGTCCACCGCCTCCGTCACCAGCACGTCACCAAGAATCGAGACTATTCGAACCGAACGTGACGTCCCGGTGACGGCGATTGTGTGCCCACCGCAACCTAACTCGGCAGTTTAGTATGTTATGTTATGATAGATAAAACAAAAACTGGGCGCGTTGCGACGGCAATGTGTGGACAAGATCAAACGTGTTTTGTATTGCCGGCACATCGGCCCGTCACAATCTAGGGCCGAGTACTATCGGTCGCACCGAATTAGTCAAAAATTCAGCGTCTAGGATCGACTCGGGTGACGGAGGTGCGGTGGACACGAGGCCATTGTAAATGTATGTTTCGCTACTTCAGCGCCGTTATCTCGATTTCATTGACGTCCCGCGGTGATGGCGGCGGTAGACAAACGCCCTTAGACGTGTAGGTGTGTACGGCGTTCTCAAATGATTATAATTCTGTGCATACATATCTTTTATGGTCGCGAATCATAATTATTTTGATCAAGATACAACCTGACACTGATGACCTGCAAATAGCAAAGAACGTAAGAAAATTTTAATTCCGCGGAATATATACAGCTGCGGATCCACTTTAAGCTATACATTTCCAGTATAAGTTGACCTCTCATTGTAGGTACCTACGGAAAGCCTTTAAAGCTTTGGTTTACTAAGAAAGCGGTGAACGTTCACACAATAACGGCTGACCAAAGACAACAACTAAGCGTTTTTTACTGATCAAAATGGCAGATTTTCATGACGGCCGTTATAATACGACGGAACCTTCTAGGAAACCGTAGCTTTAGCCCAAAGGTCTTTAGCCCGCGGCCCGCGGTGGCTTCATTGGCTGCCCGGAAATAGCTTCGCAAAATTAAATTAATTTATTACTATTCATGTGTAGAAATGCGTCATGACATACGGTGCCGAAACATGGGCACTGACAGTCGGGCTGGTCCACAAATTCAAGGTCGCCCCGCGCACTATGGAGCGGGCTATGCTTGGAGTCTCTTTGAAGGATAAAATCAGGAATTAAATTATCCGGGAAAGAACCGGAGTTACCGAAATAGCTTGCAGAGTAAGCAAACTGAAGTGGCAGTGGGCTGGCCATGTTTGTCGAAGGACCGATGGCCGATGGAGCAGACGAGTCCTGGAGTGGAGACCGCGTATCGGCAAGCGTAGTGTGGGACGCCCCCCACCTAGATGGACCGACGAACTGGCTGGCCGAGAAGATGGCTGGGTCAGACTGGATGCGGAAGGCGGAAGACAGGGTGTTGTAGCGCAGCCTGGGAGAGGCTTATGTCCAGCAGTGGACTGCAATAGGCTAAGTTGATTGATTGATGTCTAGATATTAACGCGCGATAACAGTTTGATAATTGCAACAACCACTATTGGGGCAGATATTGATGAATTAGTAAAGAGTAAAGAAAGAAGAGTAAGAATTCCGTGTGATGCTGGACGTAAAGAATAGCACCATCCTATTTCTTCCCATAGGTGTCGTAAAAGGCGACTAAGGGACTCACTAGAGAATGGCCAGCAGCGTTATCTATGCATTTTAACACCATACTGCGATCGCCAACCCGCCTGCCAAGCGTGGCGATTATGGCAACCCCTCCCCCCCATTAGGGGAGGCCTATGTCCAGCAGTGGACGTCGTTCGGCTGGAATGATGAGTTAAGAGTAAACAATGTCAAACATATCATTGATTGAATTTTATTAATATAATTTCCTGTTTCTAGTCTTGTATAATTGTATAATAAATAACTGCAATGATTGTTGTTTTTTAATTACTTACCTGCTTATAATTTTAAAATGGAACATCATCAATTTCATTTGTGTTGCGGCCCACCACACCAAAAACCAAAGTATTCTTGGCCCTTCACTTCAAAAAGGTTGAAGTGCTTTAGCCTATACAACGAGTATGTGATGTCAGCATTCACTGGAAATGTACCTATAGCTTGATGTTCCGTCGTGTGTACTAGAGAAATGCCTGTATATGTGCGTACATTTTCGTTCATAGTATGGAGCTGACCCTCTGTACCTGTCTGTTCTGCGTCCATGCTCTAATAACGTCCTCGTTAGCGACACTTGTATCCGACGCCACGGTACGACTCAGCCATCGGTTGGGAAATAGAAACACATGCGCTAAACGATGACGATGACACGACATCAAATCCTTGACACTAAGCAGGGTCCGATTGATTGAAATGACGTCACATCATTATTAGTACACATCATTATGTAAGCGAATGTCAATAAACTTACGCAAAAACACACACTGAAAAAACAAAGTGTTTGCTTTAACAAAAATCTTGTTTAATGTGACGCATCTTGACTCCATACGAGCCTAACAAGATCTTGACTTCTGAAGCTAGGAGAACTTTGTTAAATTATCATAGTTCCGTCAACTAAGTAATTAATTCGTTTAATTACGGGTTGTTATTTAATATAACTCAAATGTTGGCCAGTTTAAGAATGATATAATGCTAACAAGTGGCTTGTTACCATCAACTTAAACTATTATTTTATATACAAAACTGAAGAAGTAAAATCAAACAAAGCATGTATGATGTAACAAAGACCGGTGATTATTCTGTGCTTGTCACATTGTCGATATAAATAAATGAATTTGTTCTGGCAAATATGCTATCTTGTTTATAGGAAATAAATACATAATGATTCCAAACATTTTAATGCCAACTAAGACAAAATGTATCTTATAGTTAGCTCGCATTTTTTTCAGTGCACGCGCGTTTATATATTTGTCGGATCCGGTCATTAGTACGGACACGTAACGAATCAAGCGCACACCTGGTGACATCGCGTGATCTACCCACACCTCCGCGCTTCTACAGAGTCGTGATGTTTTGAGCCGATGGGCGAGGAGGGCATTCAAGATTCAGTGTCTGGTCTGATTGCATCGGAGTTAAGACGTCGCGGAACTGTACTTGATTCGTTGTGCACAGTTATTGTGGTAATTGTAATTTGTAGTTATTGAGTCAATTTGTGATTTTAATAAACGCTGTGTATCGCACCCATATATACGACGATATTAAACAGATAGCAGGCAGAGCATGGAGCAGAATCGCCAGAGACAGGACAGCTTGGAAACGGTTAGAGGAGGCTGTTACCGCTATAGATAGCGGTCCCTAACCCCGTTAGTTTTAAAAGATTTTTTAGTAGTTAATATACATTTCTTTATTTACTAGGTCATATAAGGTCATAGTGTTAGAAAATAAGGAAAAGTATGTAAGGAATAACAAAGCTATTTTATTTTATTTTATTATCGCACCCAGTGTGTTTTCATTGCACGAAACCCAACTTCTGCCCACATGATGTCCAAATCTAACTGAGTAAATCTTGACGATCCGACATATTTATATCTGCAACTTTTATGGTGTACATAATAAAGAATATTCTATTCTATTACTCGTGCTACAGAATTTTAGATGTGAAACTTATTATAGACGACGATTTGATAGTTGGACGAGAATCATCATCATCATTTCAGCCGAAAGACGTCCACTGCTGGACATAGGCTTCCCCAAGCACCGCCACTTCGACTTAGCGCTTGTCATTTGAGGGGGTTGCCATAGTCCCCACACTTGGCGTGCGGGTAGGCGATCGCAGTATGGTGTTAAATGTATAGAGAACGCTGCTGCTCATTCTCTAGTAAGTCCCTTGGTCACCTTTGGACATTGGACGGACACACATTGTACGAGAACTAAGAGTGAAATTTCAAGGACACGTCACGTTTTGGCACATTTCGTTACATGAGAGAGAAGAAAGATATAACTCTCTCTGTCTCTCACACGAAATCTCTCTTATTCTTTATTTTTTAAGAAGTTTCATTTCTATCATGTGCTGCACGCGCACGTTTTTACATTGTTTTCAGCTACTTATGTTATTAATAAAATAAGCCTTTATTACTGTTAGTTTTTAACTTATTTGACAAAAAAAAAAAAAAGTTTATTTATTTAACCATTTATGTACACACGTATATACAAGGTCAAATTAAATTAGCTGGCGAAACTCCGCAGACGTGATGGGTACCTAAACGCAGGAAAATAAAAATAAAAAAGATTTAAGTAATGATTAATTTTTTTGGGGTCCGCGACCGCTCGCTGGTAGTGTTGTTACTTGAAGCGTGAGTTAATAAAATCTGTTTTATCTTGTTGAGATATCGATACCCATCACGTCTGTGAAGTTTTCACAAAAATAACGGATTTTTAAAGTGAAAAAACACTACCAGCGGTTAATGACACCCCATAAAAAATGGATTTTTAAACTGTTATTTTAAGTGACTACACTACCGGCGGTTGATAACCCCACAAAAAAATACTTTTTCTTTATATTATTTATGTATGTACCCATAACATCTGCGGAGTTTCGCTAACTAATTTAATTTGATCCTGTATAAACATACAAGAAGAAAGGAACATAAAAATACGTACAAAGGTAATGCTTATTTCTAAAGAAATCTCTTTCAGCACACCTACGATAGGAAAGTAGACAAAGAGATGTAGACAACGTGCGTAGAGTAGAAGAGAAAATATAATACATAAAATCGAAAACTATTTAATTAATAAAATAAAACAAATAATATGAGAATATACTAACATATAAACACACATACATATTTCTAAAAGAATTATCAAAGTTTAAAATAGAGGTAAGAAAACGTATCCTTGGCATTCGGTTGGTCTCCCCTCATAACAACTTGTCTTACGATAAAGGCCTCCTCTAAGGGTTTCTGCCTTTTGCTATATGTAAACATTCTGGGCCTGGTACTTTCTTAAACTTAGCTTAACTTAGTTATATACTTATGTAAATTTACGGTTTCAGACGTGCGTATATCACAAATTAACATTTGCCATTCAACGAACTCGGACTTCAATTAATTTGAGGTCTCGAATGATAAATGGAACCAATTTCGTATTAAATTAATTCAACATGTGACTACATTTCAGGTCGGTTAATACGAACAGATTACATTAACAATATCAACCTTAATGAAAATTCCAAAGCATGTACTTCAAAGTCCTTGTAAACTTATGTTGGCACGTAGACATTTGACGAAATCGAATCAAACATTTATACGAATATATTCGAATATTATTCAACGCCAGTGCGAGTTAGTATGAATTTGATATGCGGGAATATAATTGAGTTAATTAATGAAAATCTTGACTTACTTGACATGCGTGGATCGCGACCGTGCGTGAAGCGTTCCATAATTGAATCGCTGTCTTTATCTATTTATTTACATAATGCGCGGGTTTGTATGTGGGGCTCGTCTGACGTGACATAACCCACAATACTGCCGAAATGAGCCCCGTATTTTTATCAGTGGGGATATATTTTGAAAAGGGGAACCCCGTCGTCGCTTCGCCCGCATTGAACAACATTTGAGCTTCAGCTTAATAAATTCGGGCAAATTGTTGTGAAATTGGACCTTCTTTGTAAGAATCGTATGATTTGAGAATTTCCTTTTCTGGTATTGGAGAATTATTTTGTTAGTCGGAAAATATTTTTTTGAAACGAGAGCTCATGATTCTGGTAATAACTAGGTTTATTTGTTAACATTTAAAAGCACTACTTATTTATAATTTTACCTAGATACTGAACATTTATAAGCGTTTTTCAAGGAAATTCTTTTACTTTTAAACCTGCTATCCATATATTCTATATAATTAAACCGGCCAAGTGCATGTCTGACCACACACAATGAAGGGTTCCGTAGTTGGGATGAATTTATCCCAAGAACAAACTTAACATTATATTTGAAGAACATGTTATCACATACATTCCAACTGCAAATGTAAGTTGATAAAAATAATAAATAAAAATAAAAAACTTATGAAGCATACTTAGCTGTGAAAATTTTCCTTTTACCGTCGTTGTAACTACTGCCGTGATTTTTTTCACATATCCAAAAACAATCATTTAGCGCAAAAATTTGCACATTAAAGTTTAATATTACGCAAACGGCTCCCTCAATCGAAAAATGGTTTGACAACCCTGCAAAATTATTGAACGGCCTATTCAACGATATCCCACACTATGGGATTTAAGAGAAAACAAATATCATCCTCACTTTACGCGCAAGGGTACCCAACATTATTTTTTCAAGATTTTATCTTACCACTTTGTCGGCGTGATTAATATGTATATCGACGCTAAATTACAGCTTTGTAGTACTAAGAGTGTCTGAGCTAAGCCACGGACAGACAGACAGACGGACATGTCGAAACTTTATGGGTTCCTTGTAGACTACGAAACCCAAAAAATTTAATGTTGTTCGTTAGTAAGCGCATAACTTGAGAACAGCTGATGGCTATTTTGTGTTTTAAAATGTTCCTAATAATCCGAAGCAGGGTTTTATGAAATAAGGAAAAATTTACCGGAAAATTTTCACATTCGGGAAAATCGGAACGTCTTTTTTTCTATGGGATTTTCGTCCGAATTTTTGAAATTTTTACAGGACGACATTTGTCAGGACAGCTAGTAGAAAATAAAAAGACATGACTAAAAGATTCACGCGCCTAAGTTTCTGAAAAGAATTTTAATCACAATTGTGAATCAGCAACGAAACGGCTCACCCTCATTAACATGGAAAGGAAGAATAATTAAAACTCACGAAAAAGTCGTGTCTTTGAAACTCAAATTACAGCTTCCTGAAAAAGTTAAAAGATTGCCATACGTGCCGACACGATGTTTGTTACATTTATCCTTGGTAGGGTTGCCAGGTTACGAACATGAGTGTTCACCAAAAAGTTTTCGTCTATATCTCCATGGGTTTTCAGATCCATGATATAATAAGCGTTGCTCATTACCCGTTGCTTGGTTAATCTCTTCGGAAAAGAACATCGAATTTTATGTGTTTTAATGGTGTGCTTAAGTAAGCATACCATTAACCAAGTGGCCAACTAAAATTACGCATTTTTATTTATTGCTAAGGCACTTCAACGACTTAGACACTGAAAGATACACAAACAAAAATCACATACAAAAGATAATGTGAATTCGTCACTTACACAGTACTAGCAGAGATAATGATTTAAGGACGTGTGAGTTACCGTAACTTAAATTAGTTAACCTACTAATATGACGCGAAAGTTTGTAAGTATGGATGGATGGATGGATGGATGTTTGTTACTCTTTCACGTAAAAACGGCTGGACCAATTTTTTTAATAAAATTTTGTATCGAGGTAGCTGACACCCTGGATTAACATATAGGCTACTTTTTATCCGTATATTCCCACGGGATCGGGACTTACGCGGGTGACACCGCGAGGCGCAGCTAGTTTATTTATATAAAGCCTTTTTCCAGACACATACATTTTTATTTCATAGGGTAGTAGTAGGGGTAGGGGGGGGGGGGGTTTTGTTTTATTTTGTGTTCCCTTTGGCAAAGGCCTCCTCCAACACTTTCCAATCTTCTCTATCCTGCGCCAGTCTAGTCCAGGTTTTTCCAGCTGTTTTAACCACATCATCTTCCCATCTTCTGAATGGTTTCCCCTTTTTTCTCTTTCCCTCTCTTGGGTACCACAATGTTATTACTTTGTTCCATTTCTCTTCTCCTCTAATTACACGGCCATCCCATTTCCACTTTAGTGTTCTTAATTTCAACACCACTCCATCTTTTGTCTTTGTAGCTTTTCTAATATTGCTGTGGTTGATTTTATCTATTTTTGTTTTCCCCATCATGCTTCGTTCCATGCTTCGCTGGCAAGTTTTAAGTTTGGCTTGTTGAGAGTTAGTAAGCGCCCAAGTCGGGCATCCATATGTCATCCATATCCCGAGTATGCAAGGTGTTAAATAGTTTACCTTTAACCGAGTTGTATTGTTTTGTCTTTCATTATTTCTCTGTGTGCCCAGTATTTCTTCCATGCATGTCCTTTGCCTTGGTTTTTGATGTATGTATGTTTAAGCCCACTGCTTTGCTATGCGTGTCTAGATCTGTCAGTATATTTTGAAACTCATGAGAGGACTTTGCGAACAGAATAATGTCATCAGCAAATCTTAAGTTTCTTAGATACTCGCCATTGATTCTTAGGCCACAACTCTCCCAATTGAATTGTCTAAAGACTTCGTCCAGTACTGCAGTAAACAAGAAATCTAGACACAATTCCGGCTGAAATAAATAAATCACCACTCAGAGCACTGATTTCAACACAGCACTTGACTAAACCGCACTTACCGCACTGTAACAAAATAAAGAGAGTTAATCTGACACCGTGGTCTGGTCCGTGTGGTGTTGGACATACGTTCGTTCTTGCACGTTCTTTCTTGCATGTTTTTTCTTGCACGTTATTTCTTGCACGTTCTTTCTTGCACGTTCTTTCTTGCACGTTCTGTCTAACATGTTCTTTCTTACACGTTCTTTCTTGCACGTTAGTTTTTCTTGCACGTTATTTCTTTCTTGCACGTTAGTTCTTTCTTGCACGTTAGTTCTTTCTTGCACGTTATTTATTGCATGTTTTTTCTTGCATGTAATTTCTTGCACGTTATTTCTTGCACGTTATTTCTTGTACGTTTTTTCTTGCACGTTCTTTCTTGCACGTTCTTTCTTGCACGCTCTTTCTTGCACGTTTTTTCTTGCATGTAATTTCCTGCACGTTCTTTCTTGCATGTAATTTCTTGCACGTTATTTCTTGCGTGTTCTTTCTTGCATGCTTGTTTTTGCACGTTATTTCTTGCACGTTATTTCTTGCATGGTAGTTATTTCTTGCACGTTTTTCTTGCACGCTCTTTCTTGCACGTTCTTTCTTGCATAATAATTACTTGCACGTTCTTTCTTGCTCGTTCTTTCTTGCACGTTCTTTCTTGCATGTAATTTCTTGCATGTCATTTCTTGCGTTATTTTCTTGCATGTTCTTTCTTGCATATTTCCTTGCACGTTATTTCTTTCACGTTCTTGCACGTTCTTTCTGGCACGTTCTTTCTTGCATGCTTTTTCTTGCTCGTTATTTCTTGCACGTTCTTTCTTGCATGTTGTTTCTTGCACTTTAGTTCTTTCTTGCACGTTATTTTCTTGCATGTTCTTTCTTGCATATTTTTCTTGGACGTTATTTCTTTCACGTTCTTGCACGTTCTTTCTTGCACGTTATTTCTTGCTTGCACGTTCTTTCTTGCTAGCACGGTCTTTCTTGCATATTCTTTCTTGCTCGTCCTTTCTTGCACGTTCTTTCTTGCATGTGATTTCTTGCACGTTATTTTCTTGCATGTTCTTTTTTGCATATTTCCTTGCACGTAATTTATTTCACGTTCTTGCACGTTATTTCTTGCACGTTCTTTCTTGCATGTTGTTTCTTGCACGTTATTTATTGCATGTTTTTTTTTGCATGTAATTTCTTGCACGTTATTTCTTTCTTGCACGTTCTTGCACGTTATTTTTTTGCACGTTCTTTCTTGCACGTTCTTTCTTGCACGCTCTTTCTTGCATGTAATTTCTTGCACGTTATTTATTGCACGTTCTTTCTTGCATGGTAGTTATTTCTTGCACGTTTTCTTGCACGCTCTTTCTTGCACGTTCTTTCTTGCATGCTTGCTCTTGCACGTTATTTTCTTGCACGTTCTTTCTTGCATGATAGTTATTTCTTGCATGTAATTTCTTGCACGTTATTTCCTTGCATGTTCTTTCTTACATATTTTTCTTACACGTTATTTCTTTCACGTTCTTGCACGTTCTTTCTTGCACGTTATTTATTTCTTGCACGTTATTTATTGCATATTTTTTCTTGCACGTTAGTTCTTTATTGCACGTTCTTTCTTACATGTAATTTCTTGGACGTTATTTCTTGCATGTTCTTTCTTGCATGCTTGTTCTTGCACGTAATTTCTTGCACGTTCTTGCACGTTCGATCTTGCACGTTATTTTTTCTTGCACGTTCTTTCTTGCATGTTATTCTTGCACGTTCTTTCTTGCACGTTCTTTCTAGCATGTAATTTCTTGCAGGTTATTTCTTGCATGTTCTTTCTTGCATGCTTTTGCTTGCAGTTCTTCTTTGCATGTTTTTTTCTTGCACGTTAGTTCTATTTTGCACGTTATTTATTGCATGTTTTTTCTTGCACGTTAATTCTTTCTTGCACGTTATTTTTCGCATGTATTTTCTTGCACGTTATTTCTTGCATGTTCATTCTTAGTCAGTAATAGACTGACACACCCCTCCACCCACGTCAGAGCGGACAACCATCCATGAGGATTTTCCATCCCGGAAACAAAAAAAAAAAAAATTAAATTTATTTATTTTTGCGGGAGCCGGCTGACGTACGTGTTTACGCTTCGAACACCGGAAATACCACACCACAACATAAATTGGTACAAGTTACAAAATTAAGCAAACATTCGTTATGTTCACGAATACTGTGGGATACTAATACTTCAAAATTTGCAAACGACTGAGTAAATCTGCGTATGTACTATTCCAACTGTCCAAGAGAATAAATACTGAGACTCTACTAACAGCCTATCATGGACTGTAGTGTCTATTCTACGGTATGGTGATATTTTTTGGGGGCAGTCAACAAACAGGAAACTTGTATTCAGGATGCAAAAAAGATGTGTGTACCTACGATCCATGTGTAATTTAAAACCAACAGACAGCTGCGTTCCCTACTTTAAGAAATTTAAGATTCTAACGTTACCAGCTATACATATACTGGAAACTACATTGTTTGTAAAATCAAATCCGTATTTATTTACTAAATTGTTAGCAGTTATGAAGACCCCAATCCGTACTCAATATAAGAATCAAAATTATGTACGACAAAATGCAATACATCAAAGAAATGGAAAATAGAAAAGAGCTTCTTTGGTGTTGCTCCCAGAATTTACAATAAAACACCCGAAATCATAAGAAGAAAAAAATTCAAAAAGTGTTTTCATAAATTATTAGTTGAGAAATGTTACTATACCCTAGATGATTACTTAAATGATAAAGCACTGTAACTACTGTACCTATTAATAATCAAGCATTTTTCTTTGTTTTATAAGTTGAATTTTGTTTGTTCTTATTTTTATATAATTTTCACTGACATTTGTATGTCATCAATGACAAAACATAGTGCAACATTATGATTAGTATATAAGACCTTGAACCTATGTTTTACAAATAAATAATTCTGATTCTGATTCTGATTCACTACTTACAATATATAACAAAATAACTCTTTCTTCTTTTTAACTTTCTATTGACCTAATTAATCCTGAAAATTTTTTTTTAATTGATCCTATTGTAAGAATTTTCATATTGACAGTATTTTAGACTATTAAGCAGTTACAGTACTGCATGCCTGATTTAACTCGTAGAATGTATGAGGATTTCTAATAATAAAACATCTGCATTTTTCTGTACCTACCTTTCTATGCAAATAAATATTATAATGTATTTTATTGTATTGTATATAATTTCTTGCTAATTTCGATACAATATAGGTGTTCGTAAATTGTTCCGGTGTTGCCGAGACGCCATGGAGTTAGTCACAATTACCAAGAATGAACGTGCAAGAAAGAACGCGCAAGAAAGAACTAACGTGCAAGAAAGAACGTGCATGAAAGATCATGCAAGAAAGATTTTAATTCATATTTTCATAATTAATTATTACTTGTGTCTTGCTGTGCTGTGTCACGCTGAACAGTCATTAAATCAATCTGCCTTTTCTATCTATATTGGGCCACCAAGATACTGGCTGTGCCTAGTTTGCCAAGAATTGCGCTAATAATTGCCCATGCAAGCGCATCTGAAGTCTTAGGCCACGTTCACATCAAACATAACGCTGACTCGCAGTCAGCAGTCAGTTGGCAGCTGAAGTTGATTTTTTCTTAGATTTTGAACTTGACGCTCACAATCGGCGGCTGACTATTCTTACCTACGTTTGGAGTGAACGCTGCCTTAAAATTTTGTTGTTTTACTCTCATTTTTATCATCCTGCACAATATTGTCTACCAAGACAAACAATCCTGCCTTCTAATATGGCTACACTAACGAGTTATGGAGCAAAGTTGGGAGGCTGTACCTCCGCACGAAGCAACGGCCAAGTGCACGTGATCGCGAAATCTTCAGTACCCCGAGTGTAAGTTTGCAAGTGATTATACGTAACTAGCGCGTTTGCGTTAACATTTTTATTCTCACTCTTATACTCTTAGCATTATGATCTATCGGTCAAATTTTAACGCAAACGAAATAGTTACGTGTACTCTCTTGCAAACTTACACTTGTATAGGAAAGAGATTTAAGGCTTGTACATACCAGCGCGACTTGTCGCGCGACGCGACACGGCACAAAGGCCCCGCGTGTCGCGGGATGAGCGGTGCTTTTACACATTTTCACATTTTGTACCTAAGACATTACACCTACCTCGGCTACCTCCCATGAGACGTCATACCGTTCAAACTGTAGGAAATAAGATTACATTTTTGCTACCTATACTCAAAAGGCTTGAAGACTGATAAATAAATAATGCCTATTACATTCATATAGCATAGCATAATCAGCCTATAACATTCCCACTGCTGGGACACAGGCCTCCTCTCTGTGAGAGGGAGTGGGCCGTAAACCACCACGCGGGCCCAGTGCGGGTTGGTAGATGTCACATCTCTTTGAATTTTCAGTTGTAGGATATGTCGGTTTCCTCACGATGTTTTCCTTCACCGTTTTGAGAGCAGTGGTGATGTATTATTACACAAAGTAAAGCGCTTGTCTGTGTCCGAACTTACTCGACTCGTAAGTCGCTGCTCCTGGGCCACCGCTGCCCTTATTTGATATTAATTTCAACTTGATACATTCACGCGTTCCTGAGAAAAAGGGTCTTGACAGACAGTGAATTCAATTTTTTCCTTTTATGGTCATCATAATTTCAGTCAAAAGACGTCCACTGCTGGATATAAGCCTCCCCTAAAGGGGTGGTTTGCCATAATCGCCACGCTTGGCAGGCGGGTCGGCGATCGCAGTATGGTGTTAAAATGCATAGAGAACGCTGCTGCCTATTCTCTAGTAAGTCCCTTAATCGCCTTTTACGACACCCACGGGAAGAAATAGGGGAGTGCTATTCTTTACGTCCGGCACCACACAGACGACTTTTATGGTATATTTTAAGGTAACTCTAAAAACAGCTAATATAAGAAAAGAACCATTTTTTTCATATAACTTTAAAACAAGAACTAAAGTTCAAAGCAAATAATACGAAAAACGACTTCACAATAATTCACACAAAACACAGCTCTTAAAACAAGAAGAAAAAGTTTGCAGACCGCTATTTTTCTCCAGCGTCTAGCTCTAAAGAAAAACACTTTAAACTTCGACCTTTGGCAAAGCTAAGATATAAATAGTAGGTAGGTATTACCTATTGTGTATTAAAGGTAGGTTTTACGTGCTTATCAACAAACCTTAGCAGAGTATACACCTACTGTATCGATTTCAGTAGTTTTTCAGAAGCGCCTATATTCCATTTAAAATAAGATTTAAATGAAATTAGAAATGTAAATAAAACATTTTACAGTCCGTTCAAACGATTTTGACTTCTATTTCGTAGGTATAAAGATGGCATTAAAAGCAAAAACGTGGTTACAATACCAACTGTTTATTACAGCTGCCATTTGTCATGCCAGCAAGGCAATACGAGTCAAAATTGGTTGAACGGACTGTAAAAAATATTTTTTTAAATTTCTAATCTTATTTCAAAGGGAATATACCTACATACCTGTTATTTATACCAAAAATTTCGTAACATACATATTTATTTAGAGCTTAGGTACTGTTCTCGTCGCAAGATTTTCAATTAGTTAATTAGATCTAATTTAAAGTACTTAGTTTATGTACTGCAGTAGTATTAATACTACAGTAATTGTCAGTTCGCCAACCCGCCTGCCAAGCGTGGCGATTATGGCAACCCCCCCCCCTTTGGGGGGAGGCCTTTGTCCAGCAGTGGACGTCGTTCGGCTGGAATGATAATGATGATGAATTGTCAGTATCATCATTATCCACAGCCCGACTTCACCCACTACTCGGCATAGACCTCTTCCCCTAGGGTATCGTAGTGGAACATTGAGTGCTGTGTAGTCCCCTGGGGGACTGGTCTAGGGGATTTTAGTGGAACGAGCGCTATTTTCTTGTGCCAGCCTCAGCCTACGCTCCTGCCAGCCTCATCCATCCTGCTTTTGCCCGCGAAGGCAACAATTTCGTCCGCCCATCTCGCCGCCGGACGTCCGATACCTCGTCTTCCAGTCCTTAGACGCCACTCGGTCACTTTTTTCAGTATACTCACAGTTAAAACTAAACAAAAAAATTGCAATAAATTGTTAAAAAAACCGGTCAAGAGCGAGTCGGACTCGTGCACCGAGGATTCCGTACATGAATCTCTAAATAGCACAGTTTTTCAGAAATCATCAACATGATTTCTGAAAAACTGTGCTATTTAGAGACATCGTTTATTTTTCTGTAATCTTTACATAAACTTCTATCACATAGAATAATTTCAGATATTTATCTATGCAAACTTCGAAGATAAGGAACGGGAGGAACCGTTTTTTTTAAAAAAAATCATCAAAACTCGGAAACTAAGCTGCTTAAAAAAATATATAAGTTTGAGAATGTGCAAACAGCGTTCTTTCATATGATACCCCACATGCCCTAGTAGCCCCACTTCAAATTTTTAAGACAACCCTTTCAGTCCCTTTTGCAAAAAAGTTTTTTTTTTTTATTTCTTTCTGGTTTGCAAAATAGTTGGGCAAATGTCATCTAAAACTATTCTAAAATTCAAGTTGATAGCATTAGTAGTACTTGAGTTATCCAGGTGTGACAGACAGACAGAGAGACTTAGTCTCACCATAAGGGTTCATCTTAGTTTTACCATTTTGGTACGGAACCCTAAAAAATGATCTGCAATTGTTTAAATAATGTTTATATTGTGCTTATAACTTGATATTAGAGTGTCTGCGACCTGACGTTTATTGATCACACACACACCACACACGCACATAATGTAATGACACGTTGTGTATAGCCGCACACACAAGGACAAAATAATATACTTCGTTAAAGACGTAATCACAACAGAGTAGACCAAACACGTGCCGTCATTAAATTAACAAGCATTGAGCTTCACCAAACAATTACGCCGTTGCGACAAAGGAAATCAATATCGGATCTGTAATAATGAGCACTATAATTGAAATAATCTGTTCTGATAACGTTGAAAAGATTTATCACAGTAAGGTAAGTTAGTTTAAGACGCAGATATATGCCAGTGACCTTGAGTGGTTAGCTTGCGTGTTCTGTACTGAGGTCAAACAACGCGTCGTACGTTCAGCCAGTAATAGGACTTGCCCCCAATTAAAAAAGGAGCGCTGTCCCCAATTTGACGCATTATTAATTTATTATAAACAAAACAAAAGGTATTTTAATAAAACGCGTATATCAAAAGACCAATAATTAAAGTATCTTTTAATTGGTAATGGTTTCAGAAAAATACGCTTGGTAGTTTTTGCGCCATTCTCAGTTTTTTATCCGCGTTAGACATAACTTTACAAATTAATTTCACTATGTAATATAAACATAATCTAAAATATTCACATATTAAGTTATTGAGAAAATGTTCTAATTTTACATTTTTTTTTTCAAATCATTAACACTACTCGTTTAGACGTGATCTTCAGTATTAAATCATTAAAAGTCGGATATCGTCGCCTTAACATACTCTTCATTATACAGCTTACACGAAGACTTTCTGTGCTGATTCTGGATCGACGAAAAACACATGGAAGATATTAGTTTAACAAAACAGATAAATAAGTGAAGGTTGCTGAGAATACATATTCATTCTCATACAATCGTATCTTAGTAACCTCAACGTTGTATGAATCCCCTTAACAACGGGAAGACTTCATTTATTTATTTTATTTATTTTAACTTTAATTAACTAACACGGTTAAACCAATTACGTTAATTAAATACACACATACACATAGAAACGAAAATATAAAATTTTAAAATTCTGTTAAAAACATAAAAACAATTTAATAAAAGAAATTACATACAACAAAAAAAAAAAAACAATACTTTCATGAATCCCTAACCCCCCCCCCCCCCCTCCCTTTCATAAACCAATCTTCTCCGGTAAACCAATCAATCTGCCTAGCCTTTTCCCCGTCGGCTTCCAGTCTAACCGGGTGCAGCTGAATACCAGTATTTTACATGGAGCGACTGCCTATCTGACCTCCACAATCTTCTCCGATAAATATTAGAAACTCTCATCAACAATAAACCTCAATATCTCTCTCTCTCATCTCTCAATTTATCAAACGTATGTTGTTAATAAAACCAATATCTATTATAATATTGTATCGAATAATCGGATAAATTATACAAAGATGCTTTAACAAATGACGCCCAGAAAGTTTTATTACAAGATGGACCACGCTACGGATACGCCGGGTGTCGCTGAAAACCAGCGCTGGGGCTCTGTCTCGCATAGGGTCGCAGCATTATGCTGAGCGGTGGCCGTTTTGCGTGGATGTGACGCATATTTTCCCCCTACGTGTTCTTTTTGTTTATTTTCTTTCTTTGCGTCATGTTTCCCGCAAATAAACGTATTTTCTTTCTTTCTCTCTTCTGGATAAGCATAGAAAAGACCCGACAATTACGATGCTATTAACAATAACGATGCCGATGGTTCCCAACAAAAATAATTGTATCCTCGTACAAAAGCCTCGCTCATTCCTCTTACAGTTATCAACAGCATCCCGCCTCCACAACTGATTAGTTCCTGCGGACGTCCATAATCTTATAACAGATAAACCAATTTGTACCATCCCTGTTTGGCTCTGACAAGCGAATAATTGACTGGATGGAGGCAAACAATCGAAATGTAATAAATATACGTTGTTAATAACGATCACGATGGCATTGTCTTCGGCTTTTGTGCAGACGATGACGGTAGAAATTGGTTGAGAAGACGAGAGGCGAATTACTTGGTATTATTAATCGACGTTTACTAATAATAGTAAACGTCATTAATAATACCAAGTACTTACTATAAAGTAACTATAACTAATGATTAGTATACCCCCGAGTCCCGCCAACCCTTTTATGAGCAAGAAGTGAGACCGGATCGAATAAATAAAAGATGTATTTAGTAGTACACAGTGACGACACGGTTGGGTGATTGACTGCTGCGCTGCGTGTCGCAGGTTCGATTCCCGCACCGTAGTTGTTCCGGGTCTGGCTGTTTGTGTATGTGAGTTTAAATGTCGGTAAACGCACCCACAATACAGGAGAAATTCCTAGTGTGGGGCAACGATTTTAAAAAGAAAAAAAAAATAAGAAAAGAAAAGTATAGTACGCATAATTATTTTCATTTCTCATACTCGAAAAGTAGTGTTTGTTTGATCTGAATAGCGGGTGAAAGACACTGCTCCCACGTCACCAATTCCTATTTGGACTATAAGTCTAAAAAATAAATACCTCGTATGGGAATTGATTTCTTTCGACCCTTGTATAACAATCTACTATTCGTACCATTAGGTAAGGTAATATGCGAAAATATCTTAATTAATAATAATACGCATAATACCTTACCTAGACTTCCAATAGAATATCCAGAGAAAATTAATAAAAGAAGGAAGAGAAGTCAGTTTTCTATTTTCCGACGTTAAACTACGTTAAACCTCCTGGTTTTTATACGTTTTCTTTTCTTAACTTTATTTACCGTCTATAGTGAATAATAAAAGCTCGTTAAACCGTCTTTTGCAGCATAAAATGTACCGACTGGAGGCAACCTACCTCTAAACTTCTAGAAATTTTAATTTGCTTATTTGCATTAAGCTCAAACTCATTTGTCGTCGCGGTAAAGCGAACGTAATCTGCATTTCTTTTGAAGTAACTGTGTCAAACGAACAACATTTTAGAAAACCTCACCAGTGTATTTTAAACTCCCTGTAAAACTGCGAAGTAACAATAATTGTGTTTAATTAAAATCGCAAACAATACGACAGATTAATTAAGACAGATAATTGGTAACGACAACGGGAATATTGTGACGAAACCAATTTTCGGGAGCATTCATTCGTTAAAACGCGTTCATGCATGCATTCTGCGAAGCACTTCGCGTCCGATTCATCAATTATTTTCCCATTTTTACGTATTTCGCCATCGGACCGACGAATATGTCCAACACCACAGCTATGGCACAGACATGCGCCTCTCTATGTAATTGGAGCGTCAATATTCGTTCGCAGAACGCTTTGCATATTTCATAGCTGGAGTGTAGGCCTTGCAAACGAAGGTAAGAGTGGAGATACTTTAGTACCTACATATAGTTCAAATGTCAAGGGCAAACTTGTACAAATGTGTTGTATTTGTTCGCATTGTGTAGGGTTTATCTTTGCCTGCTGATCTGACAAGGGACAAATGTTCATCGTCCCGTGCAATTGTAAGAGAGAAGTAAAGGAATGCATCATTAGGATGCACCTCGTAAGTGATCGACCGGTGTCTATCGCTGATTGCGCATTGTTCGGTCCTTGCACCGAAGACTTGCTATTTGCAACTCATATGCTAATGAAACTTGCACATTCACCATTCAGAGTAGGATGGTCATGTAGGAATGCTTTATTGCTATTCATTTGTTTCTACACATTATGTAATACACACGGCTATATATCAAGGCAGTATAAGCTGACCCCCGATTGTACGTAAATCCTATACAATACGAGATCAGCTTATACTGGAAATATATAGCTTGATATGTAGCAGTGTGTACAAATGTATCTATATACATGAAGGATACGTATTAGAACCGTATGCCTCTTTATTTCAAGTTTTGTTTCCGATTGAAGGGAAATAGGTTCTTGATAGATTTCATCCGGACCACTAATGCCTCGTTACATTTCAATATCCAAAAATCATGTGTTGATAAGGGCGTTGAGCCCGTAACCAGCGGTTTACAAAAAAAATATGATTGTAGGAAATCGTTTTTTCTTTTATATATTAGGTACATAACGACTGTAAAGTTTCACTAGCGAATTAAAAAACGACGTGTATTTCGTCCTCAAAACGTGTTCCTTAATGTTTCCCAATTTTAAGTTCCAAATACTTTTGTGAAGCTACCACGGTCTACCATTGTGAAGGTTTATTATGTTTCTCCAATCTAATTGAAATCGATATTCTTGTATCATAATTTCACCCGAAAGACGTCCACTGCTGGACATAGGCCTCCCCCAAAGGGTTTGCCATAATCGTCACGCTTAGCAGGCGGGTTGGCGATCGCAGTATGGTGTTAAAATGCATAGACAACGCTGCTGCCCATTCTCTAGTAAGCCCTTAGTCGCCGTTTACTAAACCCACGGGAAAAAATAGGGTGGTGCTATTCTTTACGTCCGGCACCACCCAGACTTTATAGACAATAGATATTCTTGTATAGTCAACAATATCAATTTCTACTTGGCACATACATGTAAATCCTAAATCACTATTTGTCATGTTACACAATGTAGTTCGGAGCTCAGTTCGCCGTTTGACCGAACAGTTTCGGTGGTGATCACAGTGCTCAGTGGCTGTGTTTGACGTGCTTACATGTAGCACGCTTTGTTAGCACGCCGTTATAGGTCCCGCCAAAGAGCAGTTCAAGATGTAGCCTGTTGCAGACCAAAGAGAGATAAATTCTCGTCAATATATTCGTGACGCGTCGTTTTGTGGTCAGAAATCAAATGCTAGTCCTCAATAACGTCGCCATTACAATAAAACATTCTAATTGTATACTCAGATAGAGGATTCCCAACAACCTTTAAGAATAAGCGTAAATAAATCGCATCGTGTGAGGAAAATAGTCCGTTTCGTGCCGGACGTAAAGAATAGCACCATCCCATTTCTTCCCGTGGGTGTCGTAAAAGGCGACTAAGGGACTTACTAGAGAATGGGCAGCAGAGTTCTCTGTGCATTTTAACACCATACTGCTATCGCCAACCCGCCTGCCAAGCGTGGCGATTATGGCAAACCCCCCTTTAGGGGAGGCCTATGTCCAGCAGTGGACGTCTTTCCGCTGGATTGATGAGGAAAATAGCCCAGCATGAAATCTTTGGTTTCCAAAAGGAGAAAAGAATATCCAGCCCTTTGAATGGTCTTTCCCGTTCAAAATTTGAATTTTCCCCTTCCCAATATTTTTTCTGCTGTAGTTTTGCATTGTCTCGTTGTCTTTGGCTTTAATGATTCCATTAGGGCTAAGAATTCGATTAAGCCAGCAACTCTGATCAAGTTAGTCAATATTGCCGAAAATTGTTCTGCGATCGTCGGCCGATAATTAAATTATTTCGGGATCCAATTTAACAGGGCTGTTGTTTGGGCCGCTTACACTGGCCGCCACAGATGTGATTACCCAGCCTGGACTGTAGCCCTCTGTTTGAGTTAATCTCCAATATTGTTGTTCGTCAGTTATACTCTCGGACCAACGATGTGTAACATATTGCTGTTGACTAACACTAGGTAGGGGTAGAGTTATTAGTGGAATCGGTTTGTTAAATCACAATTGAAGTTTAACGCGCTGACAAGAGGCAAATAAAAGTAGGCTTGTCTTAACAAAAAAATTGCCAAATCTATACAGTTTGTGGTAGCGGAAAAAAATATATGTTATTCTTGAACATATTTTTTCAGAACTTGATTGTTACCAAAACACGTTTAGAAAAAAATCTCGATACAAATTAATGGTAAACTAAGCGCTAACGGGTAACTAACTTTAAGTTTCAATGCAAAATATCTGTATTAAATATCAACGTACGGTTGGTATTTAATTAATAACAAGAACGTCTTATTTGTATGCAGAACTGGTTGTTTTTAATTTTCTATTACTCAACTCATTTTTGAGTAAATAAAGAATTGCTTCATATTTTGCAATAAATTACAAGCTGTGTGTCATCGCGCTTCTCTTATTTTTGTATGCAGTCTGACAGTGACAGCGGTTCACCTGTTGCCAGCGTCTTAACAGTCAACACGTATCGTAAAGCGCATACCTCCTAGCGACTTATTCAACATGCGTATGTTAGCAACGTCAAATGAAGATGAACATTGAAAAAGATACGAAACAAAATAAAAAGGGCCCTGGAAATTGTAAGAATATACTTTAGCCCGCACATTTACTCTGTATGAGCAAAGAAGCAAAAACCGAAAGTAATCGCAATCTTATTAGACGAATAGCCCTCCGACCATCCGACCTAGCAATATTTTCCCCAAAACACTGGGGTTGCCAAAGATAAAGTCTAACAAACGTACGCAGGAAAGAATCCTTCGAGTTCTTGGGTGTACCTTAAACACTTACCCTTGGTACAAATTACAACGGGGCCAGTATATGTTGACAGCTCATTGCGGCGCTGATTATATAAGCAAATGCCAATAACATGTCAATTTCAGTACATTTCAATTTGGTGCCGTATCTCGCCGCGTGCCAAGAAATAAAGGCCAGTGAGTGTTTATTATCTGTCCCCTCATTGTCTATTCTTCTGTCGCAGTGAACCAGTGAACGTAAGCGGAATCCAAACGCAACTTTTTAATTATTTTCGATTTGCACCGAAACTTTTTTGGAATGCCTCAAGTGTACCATTAAGTACGGCGCCTGAATTTCAGTACAATCGATTTTGGGCTTAAAAGACGAGGATATAAAGCCAGGGATAATTAGATTCAGCCCAGTCTTATGTAACTACATAATATAATAAGAACACATTTATTTATACATAAATAAGAATCTTGTACCTATTTGTAAAGGCTTTAGATTATACTTGAGCAAATATCTATAATACGGTAGGTAATTGGATATCATGTATTCAGAAATAATAACATCAAGGAATTATTATTATTCATGTTTCAGTCAATATTTTTCTATATAATATTTCTTGAATATCTGCTTATCTTGGAAGAGAGGGGTTGTGGAATGTACACTACTGTACATATATTTGTGAAGGGACATAGAAACTTTTATACATATTTATTGGTTTGTAAAACTTTGATTGTGTTACCCACATCATGTTGTCCGCAACACAACGGCGACATGACCTTTTTAATGTCTTGTTCTATTTGTGACATATAGTTGGAAAATGCTACCATTAATATATGTGTATATGTCGCAAGGAAATGAGGATACCAGGGATTTCACGAAATCCCTAGGAATACCACGAAATCACGGTAGATGTCGAATATTCTTGTTTATTACGTCTTCTTACTACAATGTTTAGCGATATGACAAAATGTTAATATAATGTCAGTGATTTGTCGTTTAATTAAACGAAATCTAGTAAAATGAGAAAAGTGTTGATGGATAAACTAATAAAACAAAATTACAGATTAAACTATGCATTTTATTAGATATTAAAGTTTCAATCAACTAAACATATGCTGAAGATGATATTTTGCCTTTTTCTATAATGTGAATTCGTTCATAACAAAAATAACAAGTAAAAGTATTTTAACAAAATCAAACCGACTTCAAAATGTATGTGTGCTTTGACTAAAGGCTCGTGACGACTGGCGCGATATCATGGGCGCGACACACATCACGCTGCCTGTCGCGCTCGCGATAACGCGCCAATCTGCACGAGCTTTAACACTTAAGACGACGTCTAACTGCTTATTTTGAAGTCGGGCAACAAGGCAGCGATTTGTGGCACCTTGAATTACATAAAACATTTAGTTGCAGTAGAAAATACATTTTTTGGTTTTGCACCTGGACCTTTGATTTTTCACAATTACATTTCTAAAAGCCTAAACTCTTCCAGTTAACTCTTTTCGCTTTTTTGACCTTTTACTAAATTTAGTTTAGTGAAACGACATAGCACTGACATTATATTAGTATTTGGTCATAACCCTAAAAAAATTGAGTGAGAAGATGTAATAAACAAGAATATTCGACATCTACCGTGATTTCGTGGTATCCCTAGGGATTTCGTGAAATCCCTGGTATCCTCATTTCCCTACGACATATACATAGATAATCCAGTAAGTATTGTTAACGTCCAGCAAGTCTTTATAATAAAATTATAACACATAATATTACTCATGTAATTCTCGAAGGATTAGGCAGGACAATTGGTAGGCCCGCCCAGAGGGTTTTTGAGCAAACATATGCAGGGCGAAAAGTTGATAGCTGAGCAGGTACGGCGAAATAAGAGAACGCTGAAAATATATTTGAAAAGTTTACGATAGAAGCCCCGTGGTCAGGCGTTCAGTTTAAGATTTCGAAAAT
Organism: Tiliacea aurago; assembly: GCA_948098905.1. Classification (NCBI taxonomy): domain Eukaryota; kingdom Metazoa; phylum Arthropoda; class Insecta; order Lepidoptera; family Noctuidae; genus Tiliacea; species Tiliacea aurago. The sequence goes on along the minus strand of OX402578.1, from coordinate 12,579,207 downwards.
GCACAAAAAATAACGTGATCTTTAGAGCCATTGATTTTCTTATGATCGTGTGTTGGCCTAAGCCATAGTTACACTATTGCACAGAATAACTTTCGTCGAATAAGTCGTCAAATTTAGGGAAACCCCAATTTCTTCGTCAGATTTGCCAATTTTTATTTTATTTTTTTGACCTTGCCCCACACTAGGAATTTCTCCTGTATCGTGGGTGCGTTTACAAACATTTAAACTCACGTACACAAACAGCCAGACCCGAAACAACTACTTATAGGTCATCCAAATATTTGTGCCGTGCGGGAATCGAACCCGTGACACGCAGCGCAGCAGTCGATCGCTGAACCACTGCGCCAACCGTGCCGTCTTAATTAAGTAATTATGGCCGCATACGATCATAAGAAAATCAACGACACTGAAGATCACGTTATGTTATGCATATTTAAGAAATCAGAAAGTGAGCTACTATTTGAAAATTTTCAAATACATTTCTTTTCGGTGTTCTCTCATCACGCCGCACCTACTCAGCTATCAACTTTTCGCCTTGCATTATGCTCGCTCAAAGACCCTCTGGGCTCCTCTACCATATAGTACACCCACATTTATGCGAGCCAGACTCCGGGCTGTTACTGAGAAATTCCTAAAGGGAAAACCCCAATAACACTTTGCTTGACCTAGGAATCGAACCCAGGATCTCATCCTCAACAGTAGCGCTTGCAACTACTAGATCAACAAGACAGAATAAAATGATTGTGTCCATCAAAACTTACATCTTTTTTAAGGCGCTGCCGCGAAAGTAGGCTTGTCTTAAACAAAAAAATTGCTAAATCTATATGGTTTGTGGTAGCGGAAAAAATATATGTTATTCTTGAACATATTTCTCAGAACTTGGTTGTTACCAAAACACGTTTAGAAAAAAAAACTAGATCAATCCAAAATATCTGTATTAAATATCAACGTACGGTTGGGTATTTAATAATATTAATAACAAGAACGTCTTATTTGTATGCAGAACTTGGTTGTTTTTTATTTTCCATTACTCAACTCATTTTTGAGTAAATAGATAAAATTGCTTCATATTTTGCAATAAAGTAGAAGCGTTGTGTCATCGCACTTCTCTTTCTTTTGTATGCAGTCTGACAGTGACCGCGGTTTGCCTGTTGTCAGCGTCTTAACGAAGTAACTTACATTAATTAGAATGCCACGTGGACTAAGAACGTATAATAACAAAGCATTGCCTACAGGCAAATACATTAATGGCTTTGCATAGTATAGTTATTATCGAATAAGAACATAATTAATACACCACCGCTAGGCATATCTACATGACTTTCGCTGGAGATAAATAAAATTACTCTAATGTATTTAAGAGCAGTGGTGGCCCAATGGTAACGGCCCCGACTTACGAATTTGTAGGTCGTGGGTTCGAACCCAAGCGCTTTACTTTATAAATAATTTCATCACTAACTTTTTAGACCTTTGTATCCTGCATATGCGTATGAAGTTTCGTTAAAATCGATTCAGTCATTTCGAAAAACAAGGGCTTGAAAGTTTTTATTAAATGCTGTAAGGTGTAAACGCTCTTAAGATCTTAGTGTACCATATACTCAGAAATAAATTATATTCTATTCAAAATACACACTACTATTCTCATGTATGTATAATATATGTAAGTTAATTATAACTGCCTAGATGGTCTAGTGGTCGCAAGCGCTAATGCTGAACTTATTCCTAGGTTCGATTCGCAGGTCGGGCAAAGTGTTATTGGGTTTTCCATCTGGAATTAGTCAGTAACAGCCCGGAGCCTGGATTCGTACCCAGTTTATGGTAATAGGCTCGCCCCCTATTACATGGGACTTAAACATAACTGACAAAATGTGGGGTTAATTTAGGTGAACCTCTGCTTAACCCTTCGGGGAATAAAGGCGTAATGTTATGTTTTTTTGTAAATGCATTTTTCTCAAACATGCTTAGAAATTCGAGCATTATTTTGACAACCTTCTTTGATATAAATCAAAGTTGCTGTACTGGCCAAAAACACGCGAGCAGCGGCCACCAAAAGTTGTATGAAAATCCATATACGTGTCGTGGTTTAGCGGCTAAATAAATTAAATAGTAAACTCATATATCTATCGTGTAATTTAAAAATGGACGATCTTTTACTCCGAAACATGGTAACCAAGGAGGTATCTTATAAAAGGTTTTAATTTCGAACTGGCTTGCAAATATAAAGCTTTTTATTCATTATTGAAAAACAAACAAATGAACACACTGGCGCGTGAAAAAATTATCGTTGTTCGTCATTGAATCTGGAATTTATAAATAATTTACTTTGTTTGAATTTCCGCGCCTTTATTTGAGAAACGCACTATACAAGCCTTGGCCGCAACCAGGCATTGATGGACTCACGTATGAATGCCTCGGCTTCGCCTCGGCCCACATTTTCACGTTCATCCATCAATGCCCCTGTTGCAGGCCGCTGCAGTAATGTACTATAGTTTATTTAAAAACAAATAACAGGTGGAAGTACTGCATAAGAAATAAGTTGTGTCCCGGTGGATGACATGAGGATGTTTGCAATCCGACTTCTTCCCTCAGGACAGACTTTGCTTGTTCTTCTTTAGAGGTGTTGTGTACAAGATATTATGTTTAACAACCATTATTTACCGTTGCGTCGCTAGATCTGTACCCGGAATAGAATGTAAATAAGGATTACAAACCAGAGTAGGTATAGGTTTCTATGTGCGGTACTTAGGTAAAAAAGTTTTGATATAAAAAACTTGGAATTAAAGTGAGGTGTTATTTTACAGAGTAGATATTTATCTAATGACAATTATCTATTTAGGAAGCCCCCAAAAATCAATACCTACAATTAAATTAAATTTAAGCTTCACCTTTCAAGTATGTATGTTAGTATATTCTCATATTATTGGTTTTATTTTATTAAGTGAATTGTTTTTATTTTATGTATTCTATTTCTTCTACTCTACACACGGTGTATACATCTCTTTGTCTACTTCCCTATCGCAGGTATGCTGGAAGAGATTTCTTTAGAAATAATCATCACCTTTGTACGTAATTTTCTGTTCCTTTCTTGTCTGTTTATATGTGTATATGTAAACTGTTAAATAAATAAATAAAGTGTCTGTTTGTAACGCAAAAATAACCGCTTTATTAAAAAATCGTTATTTACTCTCATATGCGTTTAGTAACACATTATGAGAGTATACCTATATGACTTTTAATTTTTTGTCTGTATGTCTATCTGTTTTGTTCCGGCTAATCTCCGAAACGGCTCGACCGATTTCGAAGGCACTTTCACTGGCAGATAGCTGATGTTATAAGGATTAATATAGGCTTACTATATTAGAAAAAGCCACGGTGGCGAAGCCACGGGCAGCAGCTAATTCTAAATAAGTAAATACATCGGAAAGTTACAAATGTGCTGTTTTATTTCACAAATATCAAATGAAAAGCTGATATAAATATCAAAAAGCTGTATTTTATAAATGACATTCCAAATAACAAACCACAAAGTAACCAAGTAGGTATAGGTACCTAACAACCTACCCACATGGGCCAATATTATAAATGCGGTAAGTTATATCAATGTTATATATGCGGCAAGTTATATCAATGTTATAAATGCGGCAAGTTATATCAATGTTATAAATGCGGCAAGTTATATTAATGTTATAAAATCGGCAAGTTGTATCAATGCTCGGCCATTGGCAGCTGCACAAAGCTGAGACGAAACTAAGTTTACCAACATATTAGGTACTTAAATCGGTAAGTTTATAATACCGTTATTAAACGGGGTGTTTCTCCCAGCGTTTCACCTGAAACTTTGAACTTAATGCAAGGACATAAAGTATTTGGGCAAGAAATATTTAATAAGTTGATGATCCAAATGACGCAATGCAGAGATATTTAATGTGGTTTGATATTGTGGTTTAAATTCAAAATGGCTGAATAAAACGAACATACAATAATTTAGCAGTTTATTCACTTATTGTAATTTAAATAATTTCATCATCACTGCTCTTGAAATGGTGAAGGAAAACATCGTGAGGAAACCGCCATGTCCTAGAACCAAAAAATCGAAGACATGTGACATCTACCAACCCGCACTGGGCCCGCGTGGTAGATTACAGCCCACTCCCTCCCTAAGAGTGGAGGCCTCTGTCCCAGCAGTGGGAACATTATTGGCTGATTTTTATGGTGATTATGATTCACTTATTGATAGCCACTCAATACTTAAGACTAAATTGCTATAATAATAGTAGCGTCAACACTACTTTCATAGGCTCTTGCCTATACTACCTAAAATGGCTTAGCATGATCGTCCGTTATGTCGAAAATACTGCAGCATTAATTTTAAAAATAAATATATCGTAAAGTTGAGGATTAATGATAAGTACTATGTTTGACGAAATCACGATTCCATAAAATTTACTACATAGAAAAAAAATCCAAAGTTACCTCCAAACCGAACAATAAACCGCTGGTAATAAAAAAATACTTCAAATTATATAATGTAGCTTTGCATATTAACTGAACTAACTATAAAGCAGGTCGTATGTTATTTTTTTTGTATTATTATATTATATTCACCGTAAAAAGAAATAAACTAAAATATCGGTGCCTTGGAATCTTCTTCCTGCCACCCTGTCTCGCTTGCTCGCGTTACCGCCAGCTACTTGTGTGAGCGAGAAAAAGAGTGAGGTGGCACTGAGGTAGTATATATAGACCCTTAACGAGAAGTGTTATTTTTTATATATTCAACTTTACTTAAATTAAATCTACGAATCTAATAAATTCAGCCTCGTAAAACAAAAAGCATAAAAGCTGTACGTTCTTATTTGTTTTATAGCCTCAGTAGTTGACATTATCAGAAAACTAATTAAGTCAAAAACAAACTTTAAACAGGCAAAAGCAATAAAACGTAAGGACGGTATTGTACAGCAAGGTGCCATCACAAAATTGGAGTTTAAATTGCCTGCAAAATGGCAATATTAAAGTCTTTTTATTGCATGATGCCGACGCTCACGAGCTCCGGCCCTCAAGCCAAGTAGCTGAACGACGGTAATCTGAAATGACAATATTATCCTTCTCACGTACAAACTCCTCATCCTCTCTTGAACATAAATGCCTACAATCCTACACAATATGCCTACAACACTTTTCATTGGGGAATTATAAAACGAACGAATAAAAAAATAACTTAGCGACTGATGATGAGATACTGTTTTAATAACTTAACTTTAACTAAAAGTGGGTTGTATTTCAGATATTAAAATTCTAGCCGTGCGACTAAATGACTAAGTGAGCGACTATAAATACATAGAGTTAGGTCATTTGGGTTAGGTTAGGTAAGAACGGGGGACCACCCCACAGTGCTTGCGTCCACGTCGCGTCCCCTGGGCAACGACCCGGTTCTGACCACCGTAACGGAGTGGCAGACCGGGCTCGGCTAAAGTGCACTGTGCATTCACAGATATTAATGCGGTTGTCTGTGAATACCGAGAGTTATTTTAACAAGATGAGTAAGCCAACGCGGGATGCGTCTGGCCGTTTTATCGCAAATCGCTCCTCCCAGGGCGATTCAAACGGCCCTTCTCAGGGCCAACCCAACGGCCCTTCTCAGGGCCAACCCAACGGCCCTTCTCAGGGCCAATCCAACGGCCCTTCTCAGGGCCTTGCCAGCGGCGCTTTGGCGCCGGAAGCTGACCGCGCACCATCTGCGGCCAGCTTGTTTTGTAGGCCGGACGAGTTGTCGGACTCCGACGAGTCCAATATGGATACGTCGGCGGCCGAGAGCTACCGCTTCAAGCGGAAGAGGTCCGAGGGCTCCTCGGAGTCGGCCGTGGGTAAGGCGAAGAAGAAGTCGAGGTCGAAAAAGGCTTCGACTTCTTCTGCGGCTCGTACCCACGATGTGGGCTTGGTGGACGCCGAGCGCCAGCTAAACCTGGCTAAGAGGAAGCAACTCCAGTTGGATCTGGAGGAGAGGGTCGCCGCCAAGGAGAAACAGGCGCAAGTTGCCAGGTCGAGGGCTGGCTATGGCGCATCAAATGTGCTGTATGCCGACCACTCCCTGGCCTGACTCCATGGCCTCCTGGAGGTCGCCTCCAAGTCCTCAAATTTGGAGGAGGGGATTTGGGATTTGAGGATTGGAAGGGCATTTGAGGGCCTTCGCCCTCAAATGCCGGGCCGCCAGCTTGCACGGCATTGTGGTGGAGCTGGTGAAGCGGACGGCCACGGACGAGTCGCGGCAGTTGCAGGCGAGGGTAGATCGCCTCCAGGCGGAGGTCAGCCAGCTTCATCAGAAGCTGGCTGAGGCCACGGCGAGGCCTGCCCAGTCTGCCCCGGGTCCGGTGGTGACAGGCTCCCCCTTCTCCCCTGCCAGCCTTGAGGAAATGTTCCGCAAGGTTGCCATGGAGGAGAGGGCCTTCACCAGGGCCTGCATCGCAGGCATAGAGGATCGGCTCCTGCCGGAAAAGCGGCTCCGCCCACCGCTAGCGGCGGACAAGAGGCCACAGCCGATGGAGCCGGAACCTGCGCCTCTGGCGGCGGACAGGAGTCCGCCACTGAAGGAGCTCGAACCCGCACTTCTGGCAGGCCCGGTATCGAGTGCGAAGCCCTCCAAGGGCAAAGGCAGGGGCAAGAGGACCAAGGCGGCTCCTCATGCCCCTGCCACAAGCGCGGATGGAGCGTCTGGGTCGTCTGCCACCCCAGCAATGACCCAAAAACCTTCCTCCTGCGAGGAAGACGCCCTTCTTCCCTCCACCACCCCGGCCAACCAGTCGTGGACGGAAGTGGTCAGGAGAGGAAAGGGCAAGAAGAAGAAAAAGAGGAAAAAGCCGGCCCCCAAGCCCACTGCGACTGCAGGTCCTGCAGCCAAAAGGGGTCCAGCCGGTGAAAGGAAGCAGGTCCCTCCCAGGACCGCGGCCGTCGTGGTGACCATCACCCCGGAGGCCGCGGTGCGGGGCGAGACGTACGTCCAAAGACGGGCTCGTCCTAACGCTGATCCCTCCCGGCTGGGGATCAGCAACATAACGTGCCGCCGAACCCTAACCGGGGCTCGAATTTTCGAGTTCGGGGGGGAACAGCGCGGCGCGAATGCGGACCTCTTCGCGACGAAGCTGAAAGAGGTGATCGCGGATGCGGCAACGGTCGTCAGGCCTGTTAAGACAGCAGCCTTGGAGGTGGCCGATCTGGACGATTCGGTCACCCAAGAGGATGTGGTGGCGGCCGTTGCTGCGGCTGGAGGCTGCGACACGGGCGCGGTCAAGGGTAGAGCCATCAGGCTCGGCCGCCGCGGAATGGGCATCATCCGCGTGGAGTGCCCAGTCGCCGCGGCTGGGGCCGTCCTTGCTGCGACCAAGGGACGGCTCCTTGTGGGCTTCAGCTCGGCTGTGGTCCGGCCACTTGAAGAACAGCGGGTGCGCTGCTTCAAGTGCTTTGCGTTCGGCCACACCCGACCCACGTGTCCCTCCAAATTCGACTGGGGAGCCTGCCCTGGGGGACTGGCCTGCTACCGATGCGGGCAGGAGGGACACAGGGGTGCCGCTTGCTGCAGCGCCTCCGCGCCACACTGTGTGGCGTGTGCTGCCAGTGGCCGTCCCGCGGACCACAAGATGGCGGGCAGGGGCTGCAAGCCCCCCGCGAGGAAGGGCGTGGTGCCGGCACAGGTTCGCCCTTATGCCACGGCCGCCGCCAACGTCGCCGCTGTACCTCCAGCGGCGGTAGCTGAGGAGACTGGTGCGATGTCGGAATAATGGTTTCCGACTATCGCATCCTCCAGGCGAACACCAACCACTGCAGAGCGGCCCAGGACCTGGTAGTGCAGGTCATGGCCGAGTGGTTGGTGAACGTGGCGTTGGTCGCCGAGCCTTACTCGATCCCCGGCAGCTGGCTGGGTGACGAGGACGGCTTGGTGGCACTAGCGGCGCGGTCTTCCACAGACTCCCCTCCCCTCTCGCTATTAGAGAGGGAACCGGGATACGTGGCCGCCGCGTGGGGAGATTTGGCCCTTGTGGGGGTCTACTTCTCCCCAAATCGCCCCCTTCAGGACTTCGAGAACTATCTCGGAGTCCTGGCAGCCGTGGTCGGCAGGGCGGCGCCGCGTCAGGTCTCCGTACTGGGAGACCTGAACGCCAAGTCGGTGACCTGGGGCAACCCGGCCACCGTCGCTCGCGGGCGGGCAGTGGAGATCCCACATCTCCTCTGGACTCTCCCTCTTGAACAGAGGGAGCGTCCAGACATGCGTGCGGCGGCAGGGTGGCTCAATAGTGGACGTCACTTTCACCACCCCTGCGTTAGCCGCGCGCGTGCTGAACTGGCGGGTGGACCTGGTGGAGACTATGTCGGACCACCGGAGGCGGCGTTCGTCCAGGACTGGCTTTCGCCGCCTTCCGCTGGCCTGGATGTGGACACCGTGGCGGGGCACCTGAGGGAGTCTCTGACCGAGGTATGCAACTCTAGCATGCCTCGGTCTCGCCGACCACTACCCAATCGCGCCGTGTATTGGTGGTCGGTGGAGCTGGTGGGGCTTCGAGCAGCGTGTGTGGCGGCAAGGAGGGCTTACTCGCGGAGCCGGCGGCGGTGTCTACGGGACCGGCCCAACGAGGACCACCTCTATGAGGTGTATTTGGGGGCAAAAATGGTCCTCGATCGGGCCATCGCCGCCGCCAGAGACTCGGCGAGAGAGGAGATGCTGGAGGGTCTCGACAACGACCCCTACGGGAGACCATACAAGGTGGCGCGCAACAAGCTGCACCCCTTTGGTCCCCCGGTGGCCGAGACCCTGGAGCCCTCATTCCTAGATGGGGTGGTTCAGTCCCTGTTCCCGTGCAGGGGCAATTTCACACCACCAGTGATGGACCCACCGCTGGGGATAGCTCCGCCAGCGGAGACGGAGGAGGAGGAGGAGGCCCCTCCTGTCACGGAGTCGGAACTTGGCGCGGCGATTCTCCACATTCGCGCCAAAAAGACAGCTCCGGGCCCCGACGGTGTCCCAGCAAGAGTGGTGGCGATCGCTGCCACTCAAATGGAGGAAAGGTTTTGGGACCTCTTCAGCGCATGTCTTGCGTCTGGAAGGTTCCCGAAACCGTGGAAGGAGAGGCAGTTGTGCCTCCTTCGCAAGGAGGGCCGCCCAGCAGACTCCCCCTCGGCATACCGGCCCATCGTCCTGCTCGATGAGGTCGGTAAAATGTTCGAGGGGATAGTCGCTGCTCGCCTAAAGAGCCATCTGCGGTATATCGGGCCGGACTTGTCGGACGTTCAGTTCGGTTTTCGGGCTGAGCGTTCCACGGTGGACGCGCTGGCCTGCCTTAAGGGGCAGGTGAAGGAGGCGATGGAAGCGGGGGACGGATTGTTGGCCGTGTCATTCGACATAGCCAATGCCTTCAACTCCGTTCCCCACTCCACCATCCTAGAGGCGCTCCGATTCCACGGAGTGCCTCGATACCTGCGCAGTCTGCTGGCCAGCTACCTGGAGGATCGGGCGATCCTCCTGGTGGATAGGACTGGCCAAGTCCGGCGGTATGCCGTTGAAGCCGGCGTTCCATAGGGGTCGGTCGTAGGACCTCTCCTCTGGAACGTCGGCTATGATTGGCTCTTGCGGGGAACTCTCCTCCGAGGCACGAGTGTCATCTGCTATGCGGATGACACTCTCCTCACCGCCCGGGGGGGGAGTTTCAGGGAGGCGGCCAACTTGGCCTCGGCGGGCGGATCCTTGGTCGCTGGGAGGATCCGCCGCCTAGGTTTAGCGGTGGCGCTGCACAAGACCGAGGCCGTGTTCTTCCACGGGCCTCGGCAGCGCCCCCCACCTGACGCCCACATCTTTGTGGAGGGCGTCAGAATTGAGGTGAAGGCCCAGATGAAATATCTGGGCCTTGTACTCGACAGCAGGTGGCGCTTCGGCCCGCATTTTAGCGGGCTGTCGTCGCGCCTGCTGAAGGCCGCGGGCGCGCTCTCTTGGTTACTTCCCAACTTGGGGGGGCCCAGCGCGCGATGCCGCAACTCTATGCCGGCATCTTGAGAAGCATGGCGCTCTACGGCGCTCCCATCTGGGAAGACGCCCTCCATAGGAGGGAGAACGCCGCGGCCTTGCGGGCGCCTCAAAGGGCAATAGGCCTGCGGGTGGCGCGAGCCCACCGAACGGTGGGCATTGCAGCAGCATGCGCTCTGGCGAGCACCCCTCCTTGGGAACTCGAGGTGTGGGTGCTCGCCAGAGTGTATGAATGGACGGCGGGGCGGAGGGCGAGAGGAGAACGCCCTGCCCCGGAAGAGCGGGCCGCCGTCCGGCGGGAGGCGAGGGACGCCATCGTCGTCCATTGGACGGGCGACCTCGCCACAGCAGCCTTCGGCCGCCGAACTCTCGACGCAATCGGGCCGGTCCTGCGAGACTGGCTCGAGCGGTCGCATGGGTTCCTCTCGTTCCGTCTGGTGCAGGTGCTGTCCGGACACGGTTGTTTCGGAGCGTACCTGCACCGAATCGGACGGGAGGAGACACCGTCGTGCCACCACTGTGGCGCGGCGGAGGACACGGCGCAGCACACCCTCGAGGTGTGCCCGTCGTGGTCCGAGCCGCGCCACAGTCTGCACGCGGTGATCGGACCGGACCTCTCACTCCCCGGCTTGGTTAACGCCATGCTGAGGGATGAGGGGTCCTGGGCGGCAGTCGCCTCCTTCTGCGAACACGTCATGTTGCAGAAGGAGGAGGCGGAGCGCGTGCGGGAGGACGACCCTGCCGCTGCGCCGCTCCGAAGGCGGAGGAGGGGTCGAAGAAGACGTCACTTTGAACGTCATCTCCGACTCCTCCCAGGTGGAGGCCAGCAGGCAACGGGTGCGGGGGCACCCTTGCCTGTATTGCACAGGCCTCCACCAGTGTCGGACGGGAATGGCCAGGTGTTCCCGGCCATTCCCGTAGCCCCCCAGTAACGGGGGGGCATGCGGGGCCCGCCAGCTAGGCGGGCATGCGCCGGGAGGGTGGGTATACTGTTAGCATTACCGACAGGGAGTCCCACATACCCCGTCTCGCCCCCCACGAGCGGGCATGCGTAATTGCATTTCTCAGCGAAAAAAAAAAAAAAAAAGTTTACGTAAGAACAGTGACGAGGGCGCGGGGCGAGTGACGAGGGCGCGGGGCGAGTGGCTGATGTAGCGACATGTGAAGTTGCGTCGGTCACAGCTTCGCGCAGCCCTGGTGGCGGAATGGCGGGACAGGCTTTCACACCCTACCGCCGGCCTCGCCACCATCGAGGCGGTCCGGCCAGTACTCGAACCCTGGCTCGTGAGGAGGCACAGCTCCCTGTCGTTTCGGGTGACGCAGGTGCTCTCGGGGCATGGTTGCTTCGGGAAGTACCTGTGTCGCATAAACAGGGAGCCGGACGCCCGGTGTCACCACTGCGTCGACTGCTGGGAGGACACGGCGCAGCATACGCTGGCAGACTGTGCCGCTTGGGAGGAGCCACGCCGTGCCCTCATCTCAGGAGTAGGCAGTGACCTATCGCTGCCGACCGTGGTCGAGTCGATGGCCGGCAGTGAGGAGTCCTGGGACGCGGTGGTGTCCTTCTGCGAAACAGTCGTGTCGCAGAAGGAGGCTGCTGAAAGGGAGCGGGAGAACTCGGTCGCTCACCCAGCCCGCAGCAGGCGCACCGGGCGTCGGCGGAGGGCCGATAATGCCCTCTTCCAGCCCCCATAAATGGGTCCAGGGACGGCGGACTTGGGGACGTCCGCCGCCCCCTATCACATTGGACCCGAGGTGGCGACGCGTAGTGTTCCACGCGCGCCCCTATCAGACGTCGCGGGGAGGGTCAGACACCTCACCCCCCCCCTAAAGTTGAGGTGGCCCGCAGAGGCGGGCCGGCACTAGCCGGGGATCGCGGAAGTAATAATAGATCCCAAGATCCCCGGTGCAAGTGTGGGAGGGGAACACTGGGGTGGTTTTTAGTCAGTAAGAGTCTGACAGACCCCTCCGCCCGCCCCAAGGCAGAGAACATCCATGAGGATTTTCCACCCTGTGAAAAAAAAAAAAAAGGTAAGAACAGTGAGCGCGCGAAGGCGAGCGAGCGAAGCGAGCCTGCTGCAGTAGCGGCCGCCGAGAGCCAGGTTCCCTCTATTCTTGATGAATCATTTGGGTTAGATGAGGTTGTAAATATGAAAATTAGGTCAACTGAACGTTATAAATATAAATAAAAGCTTCTCGCATTTTGTATTTTAAGTTACTCAAATTAATGTTTGTAAGTTGCTGTTCTGTTGGTTTCTCGTCACTCGCACACTAAGTGAGCGACTCACTGTGTCTCAGTCAGTCGCTCACTTCAAAATAATTAATTTACGTCATAAAATTACTACGTGAGCGACTGACTGAGACACAGTACCCCTTATTACAAAACAAGATTTATATTTTGACATGGCTTAAGCCATGGAGCCAGTTTTTGTAATAAGAACGTAACAGTGATTGAAATACCGTTTTTTATACAAAACTGAAATCTTAGTTCGGTACTAAGTTGTCAGTTTTGTGTTTAGGAACTTTACCATAGTCGGAATAAAGTTCGAAATTCAATAATGGCTCCATGTTTTAAACCTGGGTCTGAAGATAAACCTTGTTTTGTAATAAGGGGGAGTGAGTCGCTCACTTAGTGCGTGAGTGACGAGAAACCAACAGAACAGCAACTTACAAATATTAATTTGAGTAACTTTAAACACAAAATAAAAGTTAAAGTTTTAAGTGACAAAAATAATTAATTTACGTCATAGTATTACCTACTGTCACTTAAAACTTTAATTTACAGTCACTCGTTTAAATACTACCCCTTACCCGTACCCCTTTTCATTTAAACCTGATATATATCGGAACTTGTTACGCTGCTAATCAATTTTAATTAGGCCTGATGATTAAAGACTTCGCTCACGTAAAATTTTCTTTATGTAACTTTGACATAAATGATGGAGGAAAATAACGTGAGAGAGGTACGCTTATTCCACACATTGTACGAGTAAGTGATAAAACATAGGCAATGACTTGATTTATGTGAAAATGGCATTCATGACTGTAGGTGCCATTGAACTAGAACTGTCAAATGCATTCTCATAATACTTAATTAATAATGGTACTATGGTACTCTTACTTAACTCAGTGATCGAAAAAATTGCAACCTCACAATAAAGCTCAACACACACAGAAGGCGGGTGCGGGACTGGCGCGGGTCGGGATGACAGTACGGCGCGGGCTGAATTCCATGTATTCATATGAATGACAGCACAAGAAACGAGTGCGCGGGTCGGGCGCGGAGCGGGTCGGGAGCGCGAGCCACGCACGCGTTTCGTGTTGTGTCATTCATATAAACACAGAGAATTCAGCCCGCCGTACTTCCGTCCCGGCCCGCGCCCGACACGCGCCCGACCCGCACCCGCTGCCTGTGTGTGTTGAGTTTAAGTAAAAACAATAAAGACGTTTCGTAAAAATATACTAACATTGTAAACAGCCTGCTGACTCTCCAAACTATGCAACACAATCATGCTCTACTAGACTCTATACGGCCGCGACTTACGAGTTGCAAGTTCGAACTCAGGCATGCGCTTTACTTTGTGTAAATTATTTCATCACCACTGCTCTCAAAACGGTGAAGGAAAATATCGTGAGGAAAACGGCATGTCTTAGAACCAAAAATTAAAAGACATGTGACATCTACCAACCCGCACTGGGCCCGCGTGGTGGATAACGGCCCACTCTCTCTCACAGAGAGGAGGCCTGTCTCAGCCATCATTTCAGCCGAAAGACGGCCTCCCCCAATAGGGGTAGTGTTGTCATAAACGCCACGCTTGGCAGGCGGGTTGGCGATCGCAGTATGGTGTCAAAATGCATTGAGAACGCTACTGCCAATTCTCTATTAAGTTAGTCCCTTAATCGCCTTTTACGACACCCACTGGAAGACATAGGATGGTGCTATTCCTTACGTCCGGCACCACATGGAACAATATGCTATTTTGTTTATAGTAAATAGATAAATAATTTATTCCAAACATTTTAATGCCAACTAAGAGAAAATGTATATTAGTTAGTCTGCATTTTTTTCAGTGGAGGCCTGAGACCCAGCAGTTGGAACATTAAGCTGATTAAGTATTTAAGTAAGCCTCTATACGACTTCCACACAAGACAATGTGACTGGCAAAAGCACACATAAGCTACAATCAACCCCACGCTAACTGTATAAGACAGCAAGTAAAGTTGTCAAAAAATAATAGGCCCGTTTTCACTATACCTACTCCATTTGAAATAAGATTAGACATCTAAATAACCTTTTTTATAGGCCGTTTAACCAATTTTGACTTCTATTCAGTAGGCATAAAGATGGCACCAAATAGGATTGGGTATTTATTAGATACTCTATAAATCACAGGATATTATGTAATATAGACTCAAAGTAAAATGAGTAAATAAGTATTTAAATAGTCAAAATACAATCGAATAAATACTCGTACGTTAGTAGACATGTGAATAAGACTGTATGGTAATATCTCCTACAAATGGTGATCAGGTCACAAATGTCTGTGTAATTCGGTCCCTGTTCTGAAACCGTACTCCATTATAACATTGTCGTGGTCGTACGCGGTCATTGTTTAGCGATAATTGCTTACCTACAAGTGTGTAAAGCAAAAACGTGGTTACCATACCAACTGTTTATTACAGCTGCCATTTGTCATGCTACCAACGCAATAGAAGTCAAAATCGGTTGAACGGACTGTAAAAAAGGATTATTTAAAGGTCTAATCTTATTTCAAATGGAGTATAGTTACGTCGCGATTGACTATCGCGAAGTAACTAGTGAAGTAACCATACGACTTGGTACTCGATACTCACGATAAATCCATTCAAGTTAAATGTCAAAACGGGCTTATTATTTTTTGACAACTATAGTTACACCAGCGCGCTAATAGCGTAACACACTATCAGTAGGAATCGGTTTCAATTTGACATTTCGACAACATTCATTGCGTTATTTACGTTGTTGATCCGACAATTTTTTCTAACTTAAGAAGCAATGGATTAGCAATATACTTCAAAATCATTCCAATTGCGATTCAAACTGTGGTAGGTACGCAATTAGGTTGCAGTTATCATCAAAATAATGTTCAACATTCGCCTTTGTGTATTGTGTAAAGGAACCATTACATTATCTCATTCTTTTGTTTTTATAACAGACATGTTCCCCAGACGACCTGAACCTACAAGCTCGAAATTACATTAAAATAAATTCACGAAAGAATGCGACACGCTGGGCGACCCCTGAACTGGTGTTACAACTATAAACAGCACATTAGGGAAAGCATCTCCGTACCTTCGTAGCAATTCAACTTTCATTTGGTACCTATATGTTCACACATTAGGACGCGGCTGCGGGCGCGTTTATATTGTTGTGGTGTTGGCGGCCGCGCAAACTGCCAGTTAACTGGACCCGGGCACTTCGGACAGTCGGCTACACGGACACTGCCACATATTATACTTGCAATAGAGTTTACTCGCGACAATTTATCTTTAGAACTGCTAGCACGAACAACGCGGTTAATGGCACTGCACGCCCACGCCAGCTGAGCCTGAGATCCTGTATAGCATACAACATATTCCATATGTATATGCCGTTGTTATAAATCCTTTCCGCTTTATACCTAAAAAAATACTTATCACAATATTAATAATATTAGTATTTAGTATTAGTATTTTGAGGTTCAAGAAGTGCTGATTCTCATAGTTTGAATAAATGACTTTTGATTTTGACTTGATTTTTGAGTATTCATATATTTATATAAATAATATAATATATAATATAATAAGGCGAAAGTTTGTGAGTGTGTGTGTGTGTGTTTTGATAAAATTTTGTATAGGTAGCTGCGCGTTTCACCCGCGTAAGTCTCGATCCCATGGAAATATCGAAATAAAAAGTAGCCTTTATCTTAATACAGGATGTCGTATTAAGATAAAGGCTACTTTTTATCCCGATATTTCCATGGGATCGAGACTTACGAGGGTGAATCCGCGGGGCGCAGCTAGTATTACAATAAAAGGCAATTTAGTTGCGTCTCGCTGCAACCAGTATCGTCCATTTTTGAAGTACCAATATCCCCTTTTTGCATGAACGAGTGACACACCAATAACTTTCATAATAAAACAGGTATAATAATAATAATAGGGTTTCTCTTATTTCCTTTCGTGTCTTTCAAGATTATCGTAGCGAATAAAAGTGGACGAAATTGAATTCGGCCTGTGATTGGACCCTGTACAAATGGGTCCACGATGCCAGGCTACTGAAAGCTAACGAATTAGGTATTCACCTGCGTTCGTGGTTGATTACATGGTTCATTTAAAATAGCGTACGGAATGTAACGGAACGGCAGGTAATCATCCCATCGCTATTCAGGCTATTCCATTGTACATTGATAAAATCAATGTACAACGGGATAGGGAACGTATTTAGGGGAAATAATTAGGTAGATGAACGAAATAAATGTTACAAAAATAAGGTTGTTGAAAATCGTTTGCCAGTTGTATGAAAGACGGGCGCAAATAGACTACAATTTATTTGTATTTTGATTAAATATTTGTTTATTCAATTGACATATCTGTAGCAGTAGCTTGTACGTAACTAGGACATAATAACACGAATATATCTTGACAAAATAATTGAAACTGTTCTTAATTTGGCATTGTACAAACAATGCTTTCCCGTAATATGGAACATAACATGCTCTAAGCCCAATAAAGGTGGTGCCAAGACCATTTGTAAAGCTCCTCCGGCTAATTACTTTGTGCAACATTAATTTGCAGGAGCCTGCTTGCGTCTCTTGAATTAGTGAAACGTCCCAAATTATTATGTCATAATGCTTATATCACGGCGTGGCGTTGGCAAAATTTAAGGGAAGGGTTTGTAAACATTTTGAACAGAGTCGACTGTCGACAAACGGTAGGCACCCCTGTTTGTTGCGTTGTACATGTAAGTACATTGAACGCACTTGTAGGTAAGCAATTATCGCTAAACAATGACCGCGTACGACCACGACAATGTTATAATGGAGTACGGTTTTAGAACAGGGACCGAATTACACAGACATTTGTGACTATTATTTTGGATCACCATTTGTAGGAGATATTACCATACAGTCTTATTTACTTAACTACTAACGTACGAGTATTTATTAGATTGTATTTTGACTATTTAAATACCTAATTGTTAATTTAACTTTGAGTCTATATATTACATAATACCCTGTGATTTATAGAGTATCTAATAAATACCCAATCCTATTTAGTTAGTATACCTAACACGCAATATTTCCAATCAAGCCACAAAATAATCACAAATAATAACGTACCTCGTGGGAGACGTGGGCAACATTACAAGTAGGTACCTAAACGAGTACGGTAAAGGCATATTTATTTACCTACTAAAGCCAAACCGCAGTTACTAAAAACCTTGTAAAAAAAGTTATATGTTTTGAAGAGACATTAAATCGACTATTTCTTCATATAAAAACGATATCGATATCGATGTGATCAAATAGTATTCATTAGGGTTGTAGTGATTCTTTGCTGGAGGCGCTTTGATTTCTCCAAGTTGTTTGACACGTGGGTAGAGTCACGCGAGGCACACACGTGCCCCCAGCCCTCTCCTGCTAATCAGTAATGCTGGGGATTTACTTACAAACATTATTGGAACTCGTACCTAAATTACGATAGGTGAAATTACTGGTGTTAGCAAATTACATTAAGATCACCCAATTTGCAACCACCTATAGCAAACTAGCAATTTCTCCGATTGTGCTACGTTGCGGAAATTTCACATTTCCCCCAATTATTTTCTCGTTAGTTTAAAGGAGTTATCAACTTTCTTAAACAAAAATCTAAAATAATGATTGACTTACAACGTAGCAAGAAATGAAAGGTATGAAAGATGTACACACATCGTGATTTAATCGCGAGACAATGTCAAGGGCGAACTCATTGTTAATCCGTAGCCTTCGCTCAATTCGAATGAAAGGAGTTTTTATTGCTAAATAATGATATAGAGGCTACATCAATTACCCAATATGTCTATTCATGCCCTATTATTTGGCGAGTCTCCCGCGATATTGCATCGAGTTGCTTCATCTCGTGAGTACCAGGCCTAGGCACAAATATTTACATGGTAATCCAATTCGCGCCTGCAGTGCTACCCGTGCAATTTAATCTCGTAGAATTTAATTTAACCTGATGGTATCTACTCGGTTTCTTGCCAGGACATTCATTATGTGTCCCACTGTTTAAATTGCTCAGTATATCATGTGTTTCTAGTGTTTCTTTATTAGCGTTCAATGCATAAATTACAACCACGGTTGAGCGCCAGAGGCACTAAGAAATTTACTTGGTGACGAATTGTAGATATAAGTTATACATACATACATAAATTTACGCCATTTTTCCATGGGGAAAGGCAGAAACTATAGAACGCCACCTGCTACGCTCCTTAAATACTCCTTTTGCTTCGTTTGTGTTCATACATCTGGTCATACACGCACGCCGTTTGCGAGTACTACGCACCTGACCTTTCTGAAGAACATCACCCACTATAAGTCCTGCTATTCGTCCCCTCCCAGCGTTTCTACTCACTTCTGCCTTGTAAATACCTTTTGCTCGTCGCCTTTCATTCATCCTCTCAACATGAACCATCTAAGCATACTCTTTTAAAGTGTCATCTTTTTTTAAACCACACCGTTGCCATATCACATCATTTTTCAGCCTATCATTTATACCATTACCATTTATACCATATAACGCATTTCCACAGCATTTATTAATTCTACTTTCATGCTTCTTTTGCCACACCCAACATTCACTTCCAAACATAAACGTAGGCAGCTGCACACCATTTTGAACAGCCTGTCGAGCGTTTATATTAATTTATAAATGGAAATAATTTTACGAATAATAATAAACAAAGATTACTCCATTGATTACAACTCCAAACGGAAAGTTAGGATTCACTAGATACTTACAAATTGAAATAAATGCCGTTCTGCAAATCAGAAGTCATAACGCTATCAACTCGGATACTCAATATAAACATTCTATCCCCTCAAATTTTCACGTTAATGCTTGCAAACTCCAATTTACAAAGTTAAAATACAACTTCTAAATGGGCTAATGGGGCACAGAAGACTTTTAAACTTTTCAACGCATTAATTAAACACAATGAAGTTACTTAGTTGCCAGCCAGTTAATTAACATCAATTACTTATACAATGCCTTATTAGCGTCATTACTTTTAATAGGTATAGGCATATAAGATACTGGTAATTTAATACAACCCAACAAAAAATAGGCTTATAGAAGCTGGAGTTTGATTTAATACAATTTTAAGTTTGGCACACTGTCCGTCCGAAACCCCTGACCTTTCAACCGTTCTTAATTATAAAGTTTTCCATACAACACGTCGGTCGTTGAAAAAAGATTATTCTCAAAGAAAGTCGTCAAATAAAGAAAAGTAAACTCGTTGGCTGTCAGCTCCCAGAGGAAATGTCCCCCCCCCCTCACCTTTAACATTTTGCCCTTTTTTCCAATTGCTTGAAGTTGACTATGTAAACCTCAAACACTAATGAATTTAAGCCACAGTGTTCCCTCGTGTATCGAGCTAGGTTAATTAACGGGAGCAGCGAAGGTGACAACTACACCTAATTTATTCTCAGAACCCTGATGTTTACAACA
Source organism: Tiliacea aurago (assembly GCA_948098905.1). Taxonomy (NCBI): domain Eukaryota; kingdom Metazoa; phylum Arthropoda; class Insecta; order Lepidoptera; family Noctuidae; genus Tiliacea; species Tiliacea aurago. Next base: position 12,559,475 of record OX402578.1, on the reverse strand, counting down.
GCATTTAGTTAAAACGTTTGACTTGTTTGCTATGGATTTTTTTTTTTAAACGTTGCCCCACACTTGGAATTTCTCCTGTATTGTGGGTGCGTTTACAAACATTTAAACTCACATACGCAAACAGCCAGACCCGGAACAACTAGTTGTAGGTCATACAAATATGACCATATATGGTCAATTTATATGGTCATGTAAATTGTGTAGCGGTATCTACTATTGTCAAAATTCCAATATTTTAACATAAACATAACATTACGGCTGTAATCCCCGAAGGGATAGGCAGAAGTGTACTTATAGTACACCTACAGTTCACCAGTTAAGTTTAAAGGGTCGTGCAGACTAGTGCGATATCACGGGCGTGACAGGCAGCGCGACGCACAGCTCGATACTTTCCATGAAGTTTTCATAGAAATAGTGCTACTAGTGTCGCGTCACGTCTGTCTGCGGGAGCCTTAAGTCCCATGTAATAGAGGGTGAGCCTATTGCTATCAACCGGGCACAAATTCAGACTCCGGACTGCTACTGAGAAATTCTTGATGGAAACCTTGTAACAATTGGCCCGACCTGGGAATCGAACCCAGGTCCTCATGCTCAGCAGTAGTGCGATTACTAGACCAACGAGGCATTCCAATATTTTATGACCGAATATTTCAAAAAAGCAATACATTTTTAACTTGTAAAAGCATAAAATGTTACTTATCCCGCTTTCGATATTCTCAGTGAAAAGTATTTCAACCGCGCAACGAGAGTTGTCTTGTATAAAGCTTTTGTTGTTCCACACAATCAATGGATACTAAGTTTTTTTGGGATCCGTATCCAGCCACCGTACACAAACAATCCCATTGACACTTTATCTGTCTATCCAACTGTCGAAGCAAATATAGGTAAGCTTTTATCGTACCTTTGTTCAATACTGGTCGATCAACTGGCATTTTTATCAGGGGAAAACAGACGGAAATCCCGGGGTTTGAGCAATACTAGACGAGGGACTTGATATCCTTGATGGAAGTTGGAATATAAAGATAACCTAAACTAGTGATTTATCATTTCTTACTTAGGTACTTAGCGCAACACTGTAATAATACATTATGACACAAGTGAGTAATGATCAATGCACATGCGTTGGATACGACGTTTTTCAACACACTTGCGAGGAAAAAACAAACTTGTATCGACATTTTTGATAATAGTTAACCACACAACGAAAACGTAGACAATTATTTATGGAAAATGGCGCGTTGGTTTTGTTTTTTCGACGGGCCGCGCTAGCAAGGCACTGAAATAACCGTTAAACAGCCTATAAAAAAATATAATAAACACAAAATAATGTTTTGAATACGCAAATTAGGGTCAATATGTAGTGAAAAACATATAATTTGTTGAAATGATGATAATTTTGGTGATTGATTTATCATTCGTAACCTAAAATAGTATAGAAATTCACAAAAACAATCATAGTTTTTAAACATAAAAACTCTATGCGGAGATTGAAAAAAGAAATGTAAAGTAAAAAACACTAGTGTTGTAATGTACATAAAGTAAAAAACACGAGTGAATAATAAGCTGAATTATGAACCTAAATGCGTAAGAGTCACTTTACAAGCAAGTGTATTGAAAAATAGTTTCTTATTATATGCATTATGTTTGTAACAGTTGCAACGCGCACAATGTAGAACAACTATTTAGGTACCTACGTATGCTCAATTGATTTTCCTTTCTACGAGATCTGGGAAAAAAACCTGTTTTTGCAAAGTTATGCAGCGTTATCTGATTATTATTTTCAAGTTAAACGTCTGAAACCACCTGTGTATCGTAACGAAATGATTCCTTTGAGCAATCGTGATTCCAATTGGAACTGGACGAGAAATCCTTTTTCCTGTTACGAAATATGAAATTGCCGTCGGCAATGGTTAGAGAATAAAAGGCAGCCCCTGCCATCTGGAAACGGCAAATGGAACTATTTGTCACAACGATGTATAAGGTAATCGATTGACCCCCGCCGCCGTATCTCTTCCAGGGATAGATTGCTCTTTGTTTTGATTCAGAAATTCCACCTTATATTTTTCTATTTGTTTTAGAACCCAAATGGTTCAGGGCGAGTTATTGTGTTTGTTCCCCATCCAAAACAAATACCGTGCTACACAGGTATCGAATAAATAAATAATAATATAACAGAAGTATAAATAAATATAACAGAAGTTTAAATCTAAATGTAACGGGCTCGTTTAAAAACAGCACTATATATTTTATAAACAAATACGTTATGAATATTTATTGTCCGTATTTTTTATTGATATTTTCCTTGTTTTCCTCTGAACAATAACAGGTTAAAGGCTCGTGTTGACTGTCGCAATATCGCGGGTGTGCAGGCAGTGCGATGTACAGCGCGAAGTTTTCATAGATATTGTGCTACAAGTATCGCGTGGCGCCTGTCTACGGGAGCCTTGATGTGACGCGACGAATTGAAATCGGATTTCCAATACTTTTCCAAAACTTAAGTCGGTTCATTTTCCATAATTTGTACACTTCTCAAACATGATTCACTATTCCAAATGAAGTTTTCATTCAATCTCTGAATCACACAGAATTTTATCATTTATGTATAATGATGTTACCGGAGCTCTGTTCGTCCCAAAGGGCAGTAAAATCAGAAAATAAAGTACCGCAACAGTTCGGTACCAGCGTCGGACCAACACATACGGACGATAAAAGACACAATGACCACACATCGGCCCCTGAGGAGCCGCGGTGCCCTTAGCAACTACGTCACGACAATTGCGCCATTTTTCATTTACAGCCCATTAAATACACTGTTCCCGAGGCTTATGCGACGGCTATTACCACAGTCATGAACATAGGACACAGCAGCAGTCCATAAAGACATAATCTCAGCCCCAAGTCCGCTTTTCTGTGTTAAATTAATTCGATAATAGGATTACATTACAAATTATTACATAGTTGAGACGCTCGTATAAAATAACAATGGTTTTAGAGAATATAATAAAGGTGACTGCGGGCAACGACTCTTCTAACTCACCAATTTGCGGTTGGACTTTATAATTTTATGCTCCAGTCAAAGCACCAAGGAGTTGCGCACTAAGCAGTTTCTACAAACCCCGGATATTTTTATTATTTCCTTCACTTACGACCTTTTTAGATGAATTTTGTATACGTGGGTCACATTTAGTTGAAAAAATATATGACATTTGGCATACAAATCTCGAAAATAAATTTCCTATTTCATCACCTTTCTAAAAAGGTACAAATGTTATCAACACATGTATGGGTATAAATAAAAAAAAAACTGACATAATTAGAACATTAATTTCGTTTATTTACTTATCATTGTCAATCATCAAAAAAAGAGTAAAATTATTACAAATCTAGTTCAAATTGCCTGCCTCGATTTCTTATGCAAGCACGCAGCCTCTGGCGTACTTGTGTTTATGAACAAAATTGTGTTTTTCATGTGAAAATTATTTATTTATTTATTTTATTATTTATGTACACACAGTAAAATACAAAGCGATATGACATAATTAAAATTTCAGTACAAAGGTACTCGTCTATCCACTCTCGTACGGCTCGGAAGTAGTGCGCTGGACAGCCATCTTGCTGATAAATCATTCTTCTTCGTGTAGCCAGTGGTACATCCTCCATCTGAGGCGAGAATATAAAAACTTTTTTACAAAAAAAACAACCGACTTCCGACAAAAACACTAAAAAGTGAAAAATAACTTTAATTTCGGAACATCACGCCTTGTTTCCTCAAAGGGTTGGGAGGTGTACCTGTAGTACACCCACATTTAATATTATATTTATTTTAATTTCGGAAGTCGGTGGCCATAAACGAAAATACAAAACCAAAGACACCGACTAGTGTTTTTGTTGGAAGTTGGTTGTTTTTTTTGTAAAAAAGCTTTTATTTTTCACTTAGTGGTACCTACCTACTCCACACCAATTCGTATACCACTACTTGCTATGAAAATAACAGTGACAGGAAGTTTTATAATATAATCAAGATACACCGAGTGGATTAAATACGTAGATATTATTGAAGAGTTAGCTGTAGATCTGTAAAGTATATGAGACCGCGCAAGCTTCCTCTACCAAATACAATAATTTTAAAAATCAGTTCATAAACAAATAAGTTATGCCTGAACATATATAATACTAGCTTTTGCCCGCGGCTTCACCCGCGTGGATGTCAGAAAAAATCTCACGAGAACCGGGATTAAAAGTACCTACCCTACATAAAAGGAACTCAAGTTTTTAGGACATGTAATTTTTTATAAATGAGCACTCGTTTAACAAATCAGTGCCGAGAGAGAAGTAGTTATTTTTAAATTATTTGTTTTTGGTAACCAGTTTGAAAACTTTAACAAAAATCTAAAAACCTCCGTTACACGTAAACCATTAACTTTCGACCCCTAGTTGCTGGGGCTTAATTTGTTGGAAATTACCTCTGGTTTAAACCCCTTTCAAGGAATATAGTATATACTTTTAAAGTTATTTAAAAAAATCCAATAGGTAGGTACTACTGAGCCAAAAATTCTGTAAAAAATACAGAAAAATTTTCTTTACATATAGATTACAGGAAAACTTATAAGAAGTCTATGGTCTTAAAATAACATTGTAAATCTCTCAATATTGTACGTACAAACTTACATTTATTATTATTATTATTTATTTATTTATTCAGTTAAACAGTTACATTTTATACTTAAAAATTGGCGCAAACATAAACTCATTAGAGTTTTACCGTGCACCAAAATCATCGACCACATAATTTAAGAAACAGAGCAGAGCGAGCAGTTGGAATGTATGAGAGAACATGTTTTTCAATGTTTGTTCTTTTGCTCATGTTTGTTTTTGGGATAAATTCATCCCAACTACGGAACGCATTATTGTGCGTGGTCCGACACGCACTTGGCCAGTTTTTTCCTCAAACAATGTATAGTAGGACGCGCATACACAGGATCCGTGAGTATTTCCAAATAACAATAAAATACAGCTTCCTATTTATTTATAATCAATTCAAGAGCTGTTCGTGTGCTGTTGTTTTAAAAGTCTGTTTGTAAACATTGTGGCAAATGATTTACATTGTAACAACAAAATGGAAGCGAGCAAGTTCCTAGTCGGGAGTTTGGACGAGAGCGAGCGTTTGATGATAAATAAATGAACCACCACTCAACCAGAACATATTGGGTGTCAAACTGTCAATCAATCCCGTGTTGGACACCGTGATTGACACTTGATTAATTGTCTTACTGATATTTAAGAATTGAGAAATCCTGATCACTTTGTATTTCGACATCAACGATTCAAGTTATTCAAATAGCGATAACATTATCAGCTCAGAAATAATTCATATTGTAATATCATCAGATCCCGGTCAAGACGTAGGTACGCCGCTGGACAATTGCACAATAGGTCATGCATTAAAGATTTCTTGAACCCTTAACTTGGCAAAATGCAAATCACATGTTGGTACAGTATTCTGGCAAAGTCTATAACTAACTAACGAAAGCATGGCCCTTTCAAACAAAAAAATAATTTCAAAATCGGTCCTCAATTGACGGATAATTCGGTGAACATTTTTATCATCTTTATCTTAAAAAAAACACGTTTGTTTTGTTTTCCTCCTTTTTGACTACCCTCACCTACCTGTTATTTTTGGTAGTTTTTAATTTTAATTAAGAACTTAAGTTTAATTATTTCTTTAAATTATGTGATCGATGATTTTGGTTACACGGTAAAACTGTAATCAGTTTATGTTTTCATCATTTTATTTGTATAAAAATGTATGTGTACTACTGAATGAAATAAATAAATAAATATTAAATGAAAGAAGTTTAGAAAATTAAGCCTTTTGCAGTTGGCTAATGGAGACATCCATTAGCAAACTGCAAAAGGCTTATTTTTTTATTATAAAAGCTGTTTCATTGTTTAACCATTTGATACTAATTTCTCGTAGGTAGAGGAAACCGAGGAGGATTGAAAAAATTTTCACGCCAACGGACATTATGACAGCCGAAAACATTCTTAGCTCTATGGACGTTTTAGATACAAATAGCCAGTTCTATCCTCTATAGGTTTTGATAGAAAAATTTGTACAAATTATCCAGATCAGATAAAAAACGACATTAGCTGAAATGAGTCGTTATGTCACAACTCTCCTAGTACCGACGTAGGTTGTGACAGAGGGAGGTAATTTGTGACACAGGTCATTTTTGAGATGTAAAGGAAAAAAAATTAAATGGACAAATAAATGTAAATAAGCAACATTAATCAGAAATCAACTTGAATAAACTTTGAATGGTAAGAAAAATCTACAAAAACACAATGAGATTATTTTAAACACACTTTGGTACGAAATTGAAACAATTTATGTGTTTGCTTTGAAGACATGCCTCTATCTGTCTTTCGAACATTTACTAGGCATTCTGAAACTATAAAACCATGCAAAAATACACCAAAACGCATTTAGAAACCTTACAAAGTACTTATTAAAATAGGAGAATTGTTACTGCTTGTCACAACCCTCCTAGGCGAATACCTACCTAATATCACATAACCTCGAGACGTGCAGTGAAGCTAAGAAGTTAATATCGTGAATTGAAACTAAGACATTGAATACATTTAGTACCTATATCGGATATTACCAACAACATAAGACGTATCGAAAATAAAAAATAAAATAAAGAAAAATAGTTTATTCTGCACAAACAAAACGCACATTTCAACAAATAAACATAATTAAAATACACACATACAAAGTAGCCAAAAACCTCGTATCGATGAGTAGGTTATTAAAATTGAAGTAAAAAACTTACTTTCATGATTGTTTTCGCCATCGTCGTCAGCTACGCGTCAAAAGGCATAACGCGATGTGTAGCCAGGATCGATTATAGAATCCGAGTAATGGACTTTAAGAACTCTCCTCTGTCACAACTCTCCTCGGTCTACAGTCCGCCTCAAATAGACGTATAATCGACAAGAATTCGTTTAATTGTCTACAATCTTTGTTCTATAATTTTGTAGCAATGTAACAAAACTCATTACATATTGGGTACTTAATTGCACACATATATAAAGTATTATTGAACCCAAATTGTAGAAAGTCAAATGAATTATTCTGGATGAACATCTTTTTGAGTCTGATTATATGTAATTTGACAATTTTTTAGACTTTTCGCGCAGGAATAACAGAAATCTCCATAGTTTTGTAATGGTACCTACTTGTAATATTATACATTACCAAAGACACATTGAATTAAAATGTTCAAAATACGGTAATGTAATCATCCCGTGTATCAAATCAACTAATTTGTATGACCGACACGTACCGAATCTTCTCGTTATGATCCCACCATAATTTTATATCTGTTGATTACACTTTGATCTCTCACATCATTGGCTCTGACCCTTCCGGTTGTAAAGTAATTCTAATTTTAAAACGATGGGACTTTACTCAGCTGCCAGCGTCATTTTTATTTTATCAGTGCTTTGCGATCAATCAATCTGCCTAGCATTTTCCCAACTATGTTGGGGTCTAACCGGATACAGTTGAATACCAGTATTTTACATGGAGCGACAGCCTATCAGAAGCCAATGGGCCTTATCAGAAGGCTAAAAGTCACCCAAAGGGCAATGGAGAGGGCTATGCTTGGAGTTTCCCTACGTGACCGAATCAGAAATGAAGAGATTCGCAGGCGAACCGAGGTAACCGACATAGCCCGAATAATTGCCAAGCTTAAGTGGCAGTGGGCAAGGCACATTGCTCGCAGAACTGATGGCCGATGGGGCCGAAAGGTTCTGGAGTGGCGACCGCGTACCGGAAGACGTAGCGTTGGAAGGCCTCCTACAAGGTGGACCGATGACCTTGTGAAAGCCGCATGTATCCGCTGGATGCGGGAAGCACAGCACCGGTCGAAGTGGCGGTGCTTGGGGAGGCCTATGTCCAGCAGTGGACGTCTTTCGGCTGAAATTAATGAATAAATGACTGCCTCTACAACCCAGTAATTGGGTACCCCTTGGTAAGGACTAGTTGTCAGACATTCGGGCTTCTGACGACCCCTAACGACTGTCAAAGATCCACGAATGACAGCCAGGACGTGCTTCGCAATGACTTCATCAAAAAAATGCGTACATCAAAACATTTCAGTCGCTTATTTGTTTCATTTTAAACTTGCGGTTGCCACAGCCCAGAATTAAGTCCAAGGTGTATAATTTCACAAAACTGTTCCTAAAGCCTTCTTGACGATATCTTTTAATAATTTAATTACTGTAATTCTGTCTTTGGGTAAACTGTTATGTGGCATAACGGCACTGGTCTGTGAGTAGGTTGTTTATTTTATCGGGGTAGGTAATCCCACAATTCTTTTCGTCAACACACAAATATTATATGAAAACGAAGGTCGCCCTTTGAAATAAACATCAAAGTAATGGTTTCGTATAGTCGTCACACGATTTTATTCTTTGGATGTGGGTAGGGTACTTTTATTGAGTGGATATTATTTATGCAATCTATTATGTATACGTCTTTATTCTTACGGGTATTTGAGTTGAGAGACTCACAAGAAAATTGCAAACACAAACAGTAAATTGACATCAATTATCTGAAAACTTGTAGAAGAATAAAGGCGTTGCCTTTTATTCACAGACTTAAATTGTTATTAAGTAATTTAAAAAAGTTCTTAAATATTATTTCGACGATAACCGACTTTTAATGATTTTATACTGAAGATCACGTCTAAACGAGTATGTTAATGATTTGAAAAAAATATATGATAAATTAAAGCATTTTTTAATATTGAATATTTTAGATTATGTTTATATTACATAGTGAAATTAATTTGTAAAGTTATGTCTAACGCGGATAAAAAACTGAGAATGGCGCAAAATCTACCAATCGTATTTTTCTGAAACCTTCACCAATTTGAAGATAATTTAATTATTGATTTTTTAGTATACGCGTTTTATGAAAATACCTTTTGGTTTGTGTATAATAAATTAATAATGCCCCAAATTGGAGATAGTGCTCCTTGATGGGCGAGTCCTTTTACTGGCTGAACGTAAAACGCGTTGAGTGAGCTCAGTACAGAACACGCAAGCTAACCACTCAAGGTCACTGCTCTGCGTCCGATCTGCGTCTTAAAATGGAACGTAAGTAGACTAATAAAAATAAAATAGGTAGGTACTAAAGCAAAGCTGTATCAAGAGCGCTTGTTACTAATAACAGTTTATTTTTATTTTTATCTTCTCACGCTCTGGGGGAGTGGGAGGCCGAGTCAGACTTTACTGACAAAAAAAACCCACCGGTGTTCCTTCAGATACATGTGTTCCAGGGCCACGATATCCCTTTCGGACAAACTCGCAACCCTGGCAGGGCTCGCAACCCTACCAACAGCTGCGTTTCTTTTTTCTGATACAAAAGAACTACCTTAAACTTATGGCATATTCTACAAGAGCCAATCGCGGCGACTCACCGACGTCATAATAAATAATACAGAGATGGAACAACAGCAATTTAAACTTTATCCTTTCGATCATATTTCACAGGTCCGGCGAGGAACATTTGGTGTTTTGTTAACACGGCAATGCCCGAACTGAGTTGCCGTAAAAACGAACGAAACTGTGCCGTTCCACTGTTCTCAGCGAATTCCCTTTGTTTCAAACATGCTCCAACATTTCTGGCACACTGAGATTTTTCAGAACAGACCGGCTGGCTACACCAACTTTTTTATTGGAAACGTACCTTCAGTTTGAACGGGACAAATAACAAACAAGGGAGGGAAATTTTAAATTTGTGTTGATTTTTCTTGTAAAGGAAAACAGCCGCACGTTTTTATCGATGGAACACTAATATTCAATGTGTCTGTAGGGCTTATCTCGAGGTTTAGAGTTTCCTACTGTATATGCCTCTAGAAGCGGAATAGCGGGTACCTACGGTTGGAAAAAGGCTCAGGAATGAGGGATTGATATGGTAGCTACACATAGCTAGGGAAGACCGAGGTTTTCTGTTACAGGTATCTCCATACGTAAAAGAAGGCCTCTACAACTTATTTGTTAAGACCTGGGGGCCTAAAATGGACGCTTTGGCAGAATCATATTAAAATTCGTAAAATGGTCACAAACTGACAATTTATAATATGATCTGCGTACAATTCATACCCCGCAATTCATCTGTTTGGCAGTTTTGTATGGAGATTCGTAAAATGGTCCCCAAATTATGAATTGATAATCTAATGTCAAATAGCAGCCTAATGTCAAATAAAAAAAAGACTAATGTAAAAGTCTAATGTCAAATAGCAGCTGTCAAACAGATGAATTGCGGGGTATGAATTGTACGCAGATCATATTATGGTTTGTCAGTTTGTGACCATTTTACGAATTTTAATATGATTCATAATATTACCATATTATGATTCTGCCAAAGCGTCCATTTTAGGCCGTTGATTATAAAATAAACTATTTATTTTTATTTTTCTCTATTGATGTGTCACCTAACGCTTTCTGTGGGAGTGATTTCGTGAAAAGGAATGGATGTGTATAACAAGAAGTGACAGCTTGAGCATGGAATAAGTAAGTACATTTTATAGATTGCTCGTTGTGGAGCCGGACGTAAAGAATAGCATCATCCCATTTCTTCCCGTGGGTTTCGTAAAAGGCGACTAAGGGACTTACTAAAGAATGAGCACCAGCGTTCTCTATGCATTTTAACACCATACTGTGATCGCCATCCCGCCTGCCAAGCGTGGCGATTATGGCAACCCCCCCTTTTTGAGGGAGGCCTATGTCCAGCAGTGGACGTCTTTCGGCTGGAATGATGATATAGGTTGTAAGTATAGGGGTCATTTCTGCCGCTGCTCAGTTGCTACTGTAGCGGCATCAACATTGCCACATACGAACTACGCGTCACACTGACGTCACGCAAAATCCTGCATCGCGCAATTAGAGTTTACCGCGCGACTAGCATATATACAACGTCCCGACATCAACCGTCGGGCAGTTGCCCATCAGACTCGACACCCGTCTGGTCGGAGGATCCTCCCTTTTCTATGGTGGATGAGTGAACTTTACACCCTGTTCCTCATACCACCAAACTGGTGACCCCGAGTATGAACGTCAGCGCAGCCTTCGTGCAACTACTTCAGCGTGACGTCAACATCATCATCATCATCACTTCCTCAAGCTTTTCGAGCAGCGAGTCACACAGCCAGCCAGCACCCACGGCTTCAACGGGTATCCTGACCACCAGCATGCAGCGGACGCGCATTCCTGGTCATCACCCACAGCCCCATCAGCAACCTTGGCACAGCACACTGCACTTTCGGCCGTTCCACAAGCAGAGAACATGCCTCTCCTGGTCGACGCCAGCAGCCAGCCACAACCCGGCGCTGTACTACATCCGACGCACTGGAGCATACCGCAGCGCCACTCCGACTCACTGGGGAATCACCGCAGACAGTTCCGACTCACCGAGAACTATGCGGCACCAGGTTCCGACTCACTGGGACCCTCAACTGGCACTGGCAAGTATCGCAAGATACACGACTCAGCCCACTATCGACCTCCGGTCTCCGGAGGGGAGTGATGTAGCGGCATCAACATTGCCACATACGAACTACGCGTCACACTGACGTCACGTAAAATCCTGCATCGCGCAGAGTTTACCGCGCGACTAGCATATATACAACGTCCCGACATCAACCGTCGGGCAGTTGCCCACCAGACTCGACACCCATCTGGTCGGAGGATCCTCCCTTTTCTATGGTGGATGAGTGAACTTTACACCCTGTTCCTCATACCACCAAACTACCAAGGCGAGATGTCAGATGTTACACATCATAATTATGCGACTACTGTAAGGCTCGCTCCTATTTTTTAGGGTTCCGTACTCAAAGGGTAAAACGGGACCCTATTACGAAGACTTCGCTGTCCATCCTTCATTCCATCTGTCCGTCTGTCACCAGGCTGTATCTCATGAACCGTGATAGTTAGACAGTTGAAATTTTCACAGATGATGTATTTCGGTTGCCGCTATAACAACAAATACTAAATAACAGAATAAAATAAATATTTAAGGGGGCTCCCATACAACAGACATGATTTTTTTGCAGCCGTTTTATAGATGGAATGGTACGGATCCCTTCGTGTGCGAGTCCGACTCGCACTTGGCCGGATTTTTTATTGATATAATAAATAATGATAGGTAAATGCATTTAGCATTTACCTGCACAACATAGTCCCTCACCCTATGACAGTGGGAACTAAATATTTACCTATACATATGGGGCACTAAGTAGAGCAGCCTTCGTAATAGCCGGAATGAAAATAATGATAAGTATTTAGTTATGAATATTGTCAAGTATTCAAATTATTTTATTTCACCTAAACCTACATGGGCATTTACGAAACGTCAGAAGCTAGATGCACGGTTCCAATAGGTCGTTTCCTGTACGGAGAAGAGCCGGGAAGAACTCCACGGTTACTTTAAAAAATAATTGTTTTTTGATTTAAAATTAAATGTTTTTAAATTAATGTGTTAATAGTATGAGAGGACCGTCTGTCAACAAGTACCAGGTACTTAACAAAATAGAAAAAATACTATCCTAATGTCAACTGCTCATCAAAATATTGCTTTTCCCGATGCAGGGGCGTTAATAGTTGAGGAGTTCTCCTGGTGGAACTGATGCAATGATAGTGACTTCACCATATGCATTGTGACGAGCATAAATTGCTTAGCAACCATATTATAGTGTCTAATCGAATCGCAACAGTGATATACTTATTATTAAGTAGTTCCGGTGGCCATCTGTGGTTTTCCTGATCAGTTCCACTTCCCGAGTGCAAATGCATAAGTTACTATAAAAGATACTGAAATCGATATAGGTGTGCCTATAAAATTTGAGGATTCTCCTCGATTTCCATGGGATCCCGTCATCAGATTCTGACTTGGAGACAATGGGACCACCTCGGGAGCATACTCTTTCAAACAAAAAAGAAAATTCAAAATCGGTCCACAATAATTTGACGGAGTAATCGCGTAACAAACATACAAAAAATATACAAAAAGAATTGAAAATTTATACAAAAAATTTCGTCTGGGAATTTTGGAGTGCTTTTTCAGCGCCAAAATCTTTATCTTGAAATTCCTACATTTTCTGGCGAGCTTTCCAACAATACGTTTTGAAACCAGAATTTCGGAACGCACAACATGAATCCATAAGCAACGTAATAAAAAATGTTATCATGTAATTATGAATTCTTATATTATTCACAAAATATAAAATAAAAAAATCAAGGCTTTTGAAAACAAAGTATAAATATAAAGTTATATAATAAAGGAGGCTTTTATAAAAGTAGAGCCGTTTAATGTCAGCAAATGTTTCAGTGGCTTAATTAAAAACATTTGGAGCGAATTTTTGTGGCTTACAACGCATTTAATAAAACCTTCACAATGATCTCTGAAACCTAAGGAAAGTTATTAGGGTAGTCTTTTGTTATTTCGAATGCCCACCGGGCTTTATTATTTTAGGCAAGTTTTGTACATGTCTTGTAACATACATAGCGTAATGATGTTATATGTTTCTCAGAATTATTGTACATTTGTGAGGATTTCGTCTCTTTGTTATTTTGTTACCGTAATTAGGTATGTATTTCTCGTTCCATAATTATGTTAAAAATTCGGTTACAATTGTTTTTAGCTTATTTTGGTTTGGCTTGTTGAATTTTTATGCCGAGATTGTACTTTTTGTTTTTTAACGTGTTATGAAAATTCGACTTTTCTAAAATACTTTTTATTGAAATACGAATAGAACCAACCCCAAAAAAAAACCGCCAATTGGGTGTCGGACTATGCACAATGAAGGGTTCCGTAGTTGGGATGAATTTATCCCAAAAACAAACTTAACATTGTAGTTGAAAAACATTTTCTCCCTTACGATATACGTCACAGTCAACTCTCCAACTGCAAATGTAATTCGGTCGACTATTACTCGTTAATTTGTAAAGCCTACTTAGCTGTGATAGTTTTCTTTTTAATTTAGTTATATGTACTACTGCCATGAATTTTTCACATGTCCAAAAACATTGATTTTCAAATTACAGCTTTCTAGTACGAAGAGTCTCTGAGCTAACCCAGGGAGGGGGACAGACAGACAGACGGACATGGCGAAAGTATAAGGTTTCCTTGTTGTCTACGGAACCCTAACAAGGTCCATTCAATCTTTACTATAGAGAATCGTTTAGATGACAGTACATTTAGTTTCCACCGAGTCATGCCATCATTATGGACACATGACGCCGTTATTGTTCCTAATATTATGAGGGCCCGGGTGATGTATGGCAGGCCCGGGGTCCTATGCATATAACCTTCATTGTAATATGGGAAATATTAAATATGGGTCTTTGGCAGCAAGGGAGTAGGAAGGTTTATTATAATGAACCTTTTACCTATTCTAAACATAGGCTTCGAAGCTTTCTTGAAAATACATTTATAATAGGAAAAAATCTTCAAAGATATCTTAATAAACCATGAACTATTATGCTAGTGGTGCCACGAACTAGTATAGTAGGTTCAGAGGGTCTACTCTGAAGATGAATCTGAAGTATCGGAGGAATGTTGGGCCGTGTCCAGACTACGGCTGACTAAGGCGAATAAAAAAAACGACAGTCAAACAGATAAGTCAAAGTCAAAAACGTGACTTGAAGTCGGGTAAGAACTCAAAGTCAAAAATAGAAAACGGAAACTTTGGAAGTCAAGAAACGGCCTAAAATTCGGCCGATACTTCGGATCATGAAGCTCACATTATCACCACAGGAGAATGGACGCGAACTTTTTTTTAGCCACATTTAATGAAATGTGGCAAAAAAAGGTTTTATGATTTTACCAAGAGGTCTTGGTTATTACATGGCATATCATATAATAACCAAGACCTCTTGGTAAAATCTTAGATATCTACCTACTAAGTGTCAGTTGTGGTTGAGATAACGCTCATGCTACCCTTTCAGTACCTGCAGCAGTAGTTTGTGCACAGCCTAATTCGCATAAGGTTCGGTCACACCATAAAGGGAACGTTTAATTGAGTACACACTCAACCGCCCAAAGAACAGTATCAGTTTGTTTAACGCAGCCGATGTTGACGGTAGTATATATACATTACCAACCAATCAGCGCTTTCCTAGAGGCCCTTTGACAAGGCAGCTAAGTAATTCATTTCATGCAAATTGAAGCGATATGTAGCACCTATGAATAGGGTATTCAATTGCCACAATATGATATATAATTTTCTCTTTGATGTTGTATATTTGTGAGTGAATACGTCATGAGTTTAGATTATATTCGCATCTCATTTACCCCGCGACTTTATATGAATAATTTGTAATTGGAATGTTGCGCCAGCTTGCTAATTTACTTCCTGTTTGCAGAAATGTATAGGGATGTGTGTATTAGGGTTGCCCCTGAGATGGAGAAGTTATTATTTTGGATGACTATTTCCAACATAAATCTGTTGTATTATAGAATATGTAGATATACAATGTATAACTGAATTAATGTACATTACGAAAGTAGTTTCTCCAGAATCGTTTACCGAATCGATTTCTGTCATTTTTAGGGTTCCGTACCCAAAGGGTAAAACGGGAACCCTATTACTAAGGCTCCGCCGTCTGTCTGTCTGTTTGTCTGTCTGTCTGCCCGTCTGTCCGTCTGTCACTAGGCTTTATCTCATGAACCGTGATAGCTAGACAGTTGAAATTTTCACAGATGATGTATTTCTGTTGCCTATAGCGGCAACAAATACTAAAAAATAGAATAAAATAAATATTTAAGGGGGCTCCCATACAACAAACGTGATTTTTTTGCCATTTTTATAGATAATGGTACGGAACCCTTCGTGCGCGAGTCCGACTCGCACTTGGCCGGTCTTTTTTTTAATTTAGGATTTTTTTATCCCAATAATGATTATGTAATTTTATAGTCACACTTTCGCTCTGCAGTCAAAACAAATCAAAATGGATGAAGTATTACCTACTATGCTAGACCCATTAATGTATATGTGCGACTTTGTGCGTGCGTAGATTTGTAACGTGACCACAATTTATCCCCAGAATCAGTATAACTAATTTAATATACAACATTATTTTTAGTATATGCGAAACCTGAATATAGTTTGTTCAGAAAGAATAAGGAACTGAATCGATTTTAATAATTTTTACACCATGTTATATTTTGTCCCAAAAATATTTAAGTGTGATGTAAAATGTTATGACCATTTAATTACTTACAATACAATCGCCGTATGGTTAGGTACCTACTACCACCAATTGACGGAGTCCAAAAGGGCCTATGCCTGCCAGGGTTACGAGTCTGTCTGAAAGGGATACCGTGGCCCTGGTACACAGGCATTCGAATGAACACGGTAGGTTTTAGTCAGTAAAAGTCTGACACTCCCTCCCGCTCCGCCCAGAGCGGGAGAAGTTATTTGAAATTTCCCACCCAAAAAGGTACCTACTAACGAATTATTATCAATGAGTGCAAGACGACCCTGGAGGCGCGGGGGCGCCGTTTGCATGTTTTTGCACGGACAACCCGGTAACATAACAACCTTTTAACTTTGTGATTTTTCATGATACAGTTTTGAACATAGGTTCTTTACTTATAAATAAATACTAGACACGTGTTTTGGTTTTCGCATATACTAAAAATAATGTTGTATAAACCATATTTTATACTTAATAGAAAAAAATCAGTGTACCTATTTATTATGATTGTAACATAATATTCTTGGGGAGTTTGGTGGTGTGTGTTAATTCCGGGACATGTTGTAGATATACAGAACCAAGCTGGATATGATGTATCTGACCCGATCGGAGTCGCTAACGATGTTTATTTCCTACCAAACCCAGTTCAGCATTACCTAAAGTTGAGGAATAAAGAAATATTGGTACCATTTTACCAAAGCACTCTACTGTTTTCATGTAGTGAAGGCGTATAATGGGCTCAACTCTGCTTCTACTAATTTAATTACGTCCATCCAACCCAATATTTATGCGGGATGAATAATGACGATTCTCCTTGGACGACCTAATTCAAATCTGGGTTTAGGAATTGTGCAACAATAAAGTGGTTCGAGCATCATTTTCATTGTATCAAATAAATGTGGTACTCGTAACAAGCACACTATAGCGTGTCAGTGAAGGATTACAGCCCTGAAAGCAAAGAAAGAAATAATAAGAATGAAAAGAGACACGCATTAGTGTTGAGAAATGTATGCTAGCTGTCTAGCACCTCAGACGCATTGCGCTATCCATTGCATTGTTGTACTCGCATTGTATAACATTGACTGGTCGATACATAATACATTAGATGTTATACATCCTTATCTTTGTGCTCTCTTGATTATCTAATATATTCTACAATAGAATATTGTAAGCATTATGATCAAAATCAGATGATTTGCAACGCTGAAATATTCATGTGTTTTAGTTGATATCTCTTCATATTAAACTAAAACACCTGGCTTCAGCGTTACATTGTATACATATATGTTACAATACTGACAGATGACAGCTGTCAATCTTGGTTACGACGGCACGGTTGGCGCAGTGTTTAAGCAATTGACTGCTGCGCTGCGTGTCGCGGGTTCGATTCCCACACGGAACAAAAATTTGTATGACCTTTAAGTAGTTGTTCCGAGTCTGGCTATTTGTGTATGTGAGTTTAAATGTTTAGAAAACGCACCTACAATACATGAGAAATTCCTAGTGTGGGGCGAAAAGTCTCTTGATTGACAGCTGTCATCTGTCACTATTGTATAAATGGAGGGAAAAAGTGAACAACAAGCTCGAGATTTCGATGATATATAAGAAAAATAATTGGACATTTATTATTATTATTAAAGTATTAAAGGTGGCTGCCAATAAATGTAAGATGGAATAAACGATTATTATGGAAAACGAACTAAGGCCCGTATTTATTAGAGCATTACTCAGTACTCAATAAGACTAGTTTCAACCAATCCAATGGCTTGAATCTAGTCTTAAGTAATGCTTGAGTACTGAGTAACGCTCTATAAATACGGGCCCCAGACTTTACTTTTCATAGGTACAATTACACAATGAAACATAAATCACTCCCTTCGATGAAAAATAATAAAGTATAGGTAAGTAATATTTTACGAACTGTAAAAAGCCTGGTTAAAAACAACATGGCAGTTGACATGAAACGTATTCATTTTCAAAATTTAATTTGCATGGCAATTTTGTTTTTCTTCAGTAATAAAATGTAAATAAATGCAATAACTGCGTTACTTGCCATTCGGGATATTATGACATTTACAACGGGGTATCGGTAGATGTGATGATACTGATGAATAACAACTTTTCACCCAATGATATTGTAAGTAAAAAGAGGTAGATAGGCTTTAAATGCTCCGCAAGTGGCTCGTCAAAATTTGGCTAATTAGCCACATTTTCTTCGTCCTGTCTCTTTTTCGCTCCCGATAATTACGACATGCCGTCCTACTTTCACGTGTCGTCTAATAGTATTACATTGTGCCGTTTTTGAAGATCGAATGTTGAATAACCTCTACGTCTTTTTACTTATAACATTGTTTTCACCGATTTTGACATAACTTTGAGTCAATTGAAAACCTATGTTGAAAATGAAAACATTACCTATTTGATATTTCAAAATTGTATTCACATATTCCATGAAAAAAACTTAACGTTAGTTCTCTAAAAATATCTAAATAATGTAAGTAGGTTTGCTATCTCAGATTAGTTTAAACATTAATCATTTATATTGCATTTGTAGAATAAGTTTAGAATCGATTAAGTTATGATGATGCTGACATGCCACAGTGGATAAAAAGGCGTCTTAAAAAATTTAATAAAAAAAAAATATATAAGGTGTATCTATTTACACGAAATCCCTTAAGGGATCATTGTACTCATCATTATGAACAACTTTTACTATTTGGGACCAAACCTGAAATCGCGAAAAAAATCAGCTGTTACCTACATTTTGACGAGTTATGAGAACATAAATGTAGGAAATAGCTGATTTTTTTTCGCGATTTCAGGTTTGTTCCCATAGTAAAAGTTGTTCATAATGATGAGTACAATGACCCCTTAAGAGATTTCGTGTATGAATAGATACACCTTAGTATAGTAAATCGTTAGTTCTATATAACAATATTAGCTTGAAAACATTCGAAACAAATATCCATACCCACATAGTTAATTAGCCAATAGAATGGAAATAAGTTTCAAAAGCACAAACTGTGTTGTTACTCAGGTATTTTCTGGAGGATCATTCTGCACGAAAAATATAAATTCCAGAGGTTGACAGACAAGCTAAAGCAGGGTATTTGACGGAGCGCACGCTCGCGTCTCTCCACATATCACACATGCAACGCCTGCACATTTTACAAGGCGAAAACGAAATTCACGTGGATATACAGTTTTGCATAAAAGAAAACTCATTCGATATCTATGCAAAAATAAAGAGTAACATTGTTACATTTTTGCACGAATCCTACTTCCTACTATATCCTAATTATCACATCACACTAATATTATAAAGACGAAAGTTTGTGAGTGAGTGTGTGTTTTTACTTCTTCACGCTCACACGGCTGGACCAATTTTGATAAAATTTTGTATGGAGGTAGCTGACACCCTAGATTAACATAGGTATAGGCTACTTTTTACCGGGTAACACCGCGCGGCGCAGCTAGTAATATGATAAATAAATAAAATACATTTAATTCAGACCTAATTTTGGTTCATATTTTGTTAGTATTACAATAATATCTTAAAACTAGACAGTCATGACACTCATGACACGTTCAATTAATGCGCTAATACTCGTAACATAAAATCCAAATTAATAATCGAAATCAAATTAGAATGAAAATACAATTGAAATAAATAATTGCAATTAAATTAAAATTAAAATAAGTAATTGAAAATAAATTGAAATAAGTAATTGAAAGAAAATGTGTTTGTATGTTTGTAACTCAATCACGCAAAAACGGCTGAACGGATTTGGATGAAATTTGGAACACTAGTAGAGCGCAAGCTGGATTACGACATAGGATACTTTTCCCCCCGGTAGCACGTTTCCGTGGAGTATTTTCCACATCCACGCGGTCGAAGCCGCGGGCAGAAGCTAGTCAATAATAAATTATTAATTTCGTATAATAATTTGGCAAAAAGAACTAAATCAGGTTCCACAAAAAAATATTTCAGTACTCATTAAAGCTACAGCGGGCCGAGCACGGGCGTGTCGAGACGTTTGTGACAAGAAATGATAAATTATATCATGTCAATTTGTACTAGCATTTTATGACAAATCAGTTTTATCGCTCAAACTGTGACAAAATGTGTGACTCAAGTCATGTTGAGACATGACTTGAGTCACATATATGGTAGGCCGTGCTCACCCCGCAGGTAGTTGTAACTCTTGTAACTCTCCACAACTTCATGTTAATTCAAATTCACTTACATCTAAACAGAACACTTTACTTTGAGTGTACTGAGTACCTACTGTCCTTTCAAAAACAAAAGCAATAGAGAGTCTCTTTGAAAGGAATTCTTAAAATATGCACTGTGCGACATTATTCCACGTTTGTGAGTGCACAACAAGACGCCAGTTCATCGGAGACGCGGCTGCGACTCAAAGAATTTGATATTTCTACTCGCAGAGAGCGACCGAGCGCACAGGAACACACGTACGAACAAGAACAAATAGAAAATACCATTTCCACATAAAAATGTAAAGGAAATTGAATAGCAATCCTTTGCTTATTTTAAATTTCCTTTTGAAAAGCGTACTTTTACAGGATTTTACAGAATTTTTCTATATATTTTCCAGGATTATCATGCTTTCTTTGAACATCGTTTTTGCTACAGTTCATCAGTTTCCGCAGACAGGCCTAATTTTTAAACTGACGAAAGTTTCCGTGCGCTTGTGGCGCTATTTGCTGTAAGCACCAACGATACAGGAGGAATCATAGCCTTTATAGTAAGATTTTATAGCCTTTATAGTAAGGTTTTATAGCCTTTATACTAAGGTTTTATAGCCTTTATAGTAAGGTTTTATAGCCTTCATAGTAAGGTTTTATAGCCTTTATAGTAAGGTTTTATAGCCTTTATAGTAATTATTCTTTTAAATGGCTCGGTTTCCCGAACACAGCTTAAATAAAAGATAATATTTTAATACCGTTTTAACGTACCTACGTTAAGCCGTTGGCCCCGGCTGTCATTCGTGGATCTCTGACAGTCGTTAGCCCGGGTCTTCAGAAGCCCGAAAGTCTGACAACCAGTCTTACCAAGAGGTATTGTATGACCCGGTAACTGGGTTGTGGAGGTCAGATAGGCAGTCGCTCCATGTAAAATACTGGTATTCAGCTGCATCCGGTTAGACGGGAAGCCGACCCCAACATAGTTGGGAAAAGGCGACGCAGATTTATTGTTTTTAATAACGTTTTTCTTTCCCATGTACGACGAAAATGTAATTAAGCAGAAACTGAGGCTGATAATTATATAAGGAAATTTTATTAATTTACTTTAATATAACAGCTAATCAGCCTATAATGTTCCCACTGCTGGGACACAGGCCTCCTCTTTCTGTGAGAGGGAGTGGGCTGTAATCCACCACGCAGGCCCAGTGCGGGTTGGTAGATGTCACATGTCTTCGAATTTCTGGTTCTAGAACATGCCGGTTCGGAGTTCCTCACGATGTTTTCCGTCACCGTTTTGAGAGCAATGGTGATGAAATAATTTACACAAAGTAAAGCGCCTGTCTGTGTTACAACCTACGACCTACAACTCGGAAGTCGCGGTTATTTCTACTGGCCCACCACTGCTCTCCAACATATATAATATATTATATTATATATATATATATATTTTAATAACAACATATATATATTAATATAACAATGTGCAAGTAATTCAATTTTATTTTTGTTAGATTGAAAGAAAGAAAAATCTTTAAGAGAAGCATTATGGTTAAGATACATAATTATTATCTACCTTAGTACCGATATTCAAAGAAATAAGAAGCAGGACAATATTAGTCTGGCTCTTGTAGACAAGATTACAAGGAAACGCAAGTGGAAACGCCGGGGGGCGCTGTAGAAGGACATACACTGACCTTAATGTGACTAGTGATGTCGTTCAGAAAGGTCAGGTGCGTAGTACTCGCATCCGGCGTGCGTGAATGAAATGGGGGGGGTCTGCGAAGTATCGGCCGAATGTTCGGCCGTTTTATAACTTCCATATTTTCCTTTTTTGACTTTGAATCCTTACCCGACTTTAAATCACATTTTTGACTTTGGGTTATCTCTTCGACTGTCGTTTTTTTGTTTTCTTTCGCCGTGTTCAGCCATAGTTAGCCGTAGTCAAGCAACTGCCGAACATTCGGCCGATACTTCAGATTTATGTTCGGAGTAGTCCCCCAGATGTATAAACGTAAACGAAGCAAAGGAGTATGTAAGGATGATTCTGTTGTTTCTGCCTGCCCCCATGGGGAAAAGGCGTGAGCTTATTTATTTATAATAATCACAACAAAATGACAGTCACTTAGAATTCAAATTAAAGAACATCTAAAATTGTCACTTCAGTAATCATACAAATAACAGGAATGCATGACATTAGCTTATGTGTGTATGTCTATGGATACCGAAATCTAGAACACCACAAAATAAACCAATTTGAGCTACATAAACGTGCACTCTTCGCACTGTTGAAATAACGCCCGTATGAAGCGAAACTCATGGAGAAAATATCAATAGGGTCAAATAGGGTAATCTGTCAAGTTAGACCTTTCATTATATTGCCTTGCCATACGTGTTAGGGGACTATTAAATGTGGTATGTGTGTGATGTATGTATGTGTCTACGACAGTCAGTTTATTTTTTAGGTTGTACACACGTCTACACATCAAGCTATACCTTTCCAGTACACGCTGACCTCTCATTGTACGGAAATCCCACACAATGCGAGATCACCTTATACTGGAAATGTATAGCTCGATGTGTAGCCGTGTGTACCTATTGATAAAATTCTGATTCAAATGGGGGCTTTACCTTTCTTTTCCATTACGCCTCAAGATTTCTTCATGCTTTCTGTCAACCGTCCTCATTCCCCCAACCATTATGAGCGGAATCCGGTAGAAACTAATGTTTCGTAGATTTTGTATTTTAAGTAACTTCCATCAGCGAAGTTTGCATTCCTTATGAAAAAAGCTGATTCGCCGAATTGCAGAGTTTTTAATCAGATTGAGGACATACAACATTTGCTGATGGATTGTGTCCGGAACAGGCGCAAGAGGGAGTCATTTTTGAGGGAATTTGACATAAACAAACATAATCTGGGGTTAATACAGTCAGTTTTATCGCAACCAACGTCAGAAGGTGCCAAAAGTGTTTATTCAGATTATTAATATAAAGACATAATATTTACTTCTGCCAAACTGTACAGCAGTTTGCTGTACTGTATTACAGTACTTAAACTGTGACTTCCATCTTTGTTCACTATTATAATAAGTTATATGTTTTTATGTATTATAATAAGTGTTAATGTTATTTTTACAATGTTAAAAGGCACGATGGGGTTGGCGTATCTGTTCAGAGAAAATAAAAAAAAGTAAGTATAGAGCAGCAAGACCAACTCGTGTAAAAAGCCACAAGATTACTCTACTTAGAACATCACATCTAAAACGTTTAGTACTTAAATGTTAGATTAATCTCTCTCAGATCTAGAGAGATATATTACTTTACCATGCAAGAAGCACTTAACTAATTACCGTCCTCCAACTTTATAAAACTTAAGAGCCTATACTACCTCAAATGGCTTAGCATGATCCTCCGTTAAGTCGAAAATACTGCAGCATTTATTTTGAAATAAATATATGGTAAAGCTGAGGGTTAATGTTAAGTACTATGTTTGACGAAAACACGATTCCATAAAATTTTCTGGATAGAAAAAAAATCCAAAGTTACCTCCAAACCGAACAATAAGCAAAAAAAAAACATCAAATTAGATAATGAAACTTTGCATATTAATTGAACTAACTATAAAGCAGGTCATATGTTATTTTTTTTTTTGTTTTAAATTACCATTATTTTCACCGTAAAAAGAAATAAATTAAAATATCGGTGCCTTGGAGTCTTCTCCCTGCCACCCTGTCTGACTTGCTCGCGTGACCGCCAGCTACTTGTGCGAGCGAGATTCTTTATCTCGCTCGTGAGGTGGCGCTGAGGTAGTATAGACCCTTAAAATCCACTAAAAGCAGCTTAGACTAAGGAACATTTGAGTCAGAGTCAAGTTTTGAATATGTAGAACAATAAGGTTAGTTCAAATAAGCCTACCACTGGGGTTACAGAGCATATTTAATCAGGACACACTTCACCAAAGTCTAATAGAAACTTAATACTTACACATATTCTCGTGCCTAAGCTAAGGGCCACATCTTTGTCACGTCACCGTCGAGTACGAGTCATCTTTTATTATTACGTGCAATATTAATTGTGTCGAGAGCTCATATCTCACGCCATTGTGATACTAATGACAAAAAGATGAGAGCTGAAACATGATACATTAAGTATTTAAGTGTGGAACATAAGGTGCGTATTAATCTTATGAGAGCTTTGCGGTGGATATGTTAAGTAGACTCCAGAGACGCTGTGAAAATTAATCTTCCTTCCTAAGCTTTTGACAAAAATGGATTAACTAGAAAAACGATGTTTTTGTGGTGGAAAATAATAATAATAAATGCACGATAAGGGTGTCATGGTCATTCTGATCAAACTCTCTATAAACTACTATAGATTTAAAAAAAAACACGTTAAAGGTAAGGGGGAAAAGGTATTCCTACGAATACCTTTTCAAAGCTTTCCACTTTGCCATGTACGCTTCGGAGAAAACCGTATACCGAAGTTAAGGGGCCGGCGTAGCATGCGTAGTTCATACAAACGTAATACCAAAATAATTTGTAAATCAAACGTATTCTTAAGGTAGTGTGTATTTATTTCGATTGCAATACAGAATATCTATGTTACCAAATATAAGTTTTGAAAGGACACTGATATATTACGTTTGTATGAACTACTCATCCATCGCCGACCTCTTAAGTTTCTGAATAGCCAAGAAAAATCCACAAACGTTTAAGTTAAATAAAGTATACCATTCATAGCAATCATTTATAGGACCGTTGGCAACACTGCGACATTCATTTTGGTTCTAGCACAAACCGGGTCATAAGGCAAGTCGACACGATGTTATAAACTTCTTATGGTGCTCGAAAAGGCAAGGATAAAAACACGTAGCAATAACACCAACACATTAGGGTCATATTTTCAGGAATCCTCGCTAGAGGCTGCGAACAACATGTCGCCATGGCAACGCTTCCGCAAAGGAAATTGCCTCTCCCCCGCGTTCCATAAATCAAGTCTCAGGTAAAATTTAATATCATTGCACGAATCAGGGCTCGTCGTGCTAGTTGACATTTTATTTAAAAAAATGGCAACACTCCAATTTTCCGGGCGGCATTGTTGGGTTACGGTGAATTTTGTGATATACTCTCGAAGCTATTTTATTTGGTAGCTTTTGCCCGCGGCTTCGCCCGCGTGGAGGTAATTATCCCACGGGAACGTACCAATGCTACCAGGAGAAAAAGTATCATATGTCCTAAACCAGGGGGTCTACTCCGAACATAAATACCCCTTTTCTGTGCCCTACAGGGTCCTTAATGATCTGAATTTTATAGTTACCACCTAAGTACACATTACGGTAAAGCAATAAAGATATTGAGTATTGAGTAAATCCGAAGTATCGGTCGAATGTTCGGCCGTTGCTTGACGACGACTAACTATGGCTAACTACGGCGAAAAAAAAACGACAGTCAAAGAAATAAGCCAAAGTCAACAATGTGACTTTAAGTCGGGTAAGGATTCAAAGTCAAAAAAGGAAAATAAGGAAGTTATAATACGACCGAACATTCGGCCGATACTTCGGATTACCGCTTCGGAGTAGGCCCCCTGGTCTATGGACAATCTAGATTCGCAAAGTGTATTATGTACATATATACAAATAAAAAAATCTTAACACACTAAAGTTTCTTTAATAATAAAATTCAATCATGATTCGAATACACGTGGCGCCATCTATTTTCATATTGTTGTTTTTCTCGGAAACAGTAGTTTTTTTTGTGATGAAAGGTGGCTATGTCCGTTTGTGTAGACCTGACAATGTATTACATATGCAAAATTTCAGGATGATCGGTTCAGTGGTTTAGGCGTGAAAAGGTAACAAACAAACTTACTTTCGCATTTATAATATTAGTTAGGATTTGCTCCGTCTTTCATTTCCTCACTTGTTTTGCCGGCGGCGATAGTGTCAAGTAACGAGGTAACTTGATTTTTCTCATTATTTCTATACTCCTACGTACGCTACTCGGGTTCATCTGCGGGAGGATGTTTTGTTACGTAACACTAATTAGTAATCATAAAAGTCTCCATCCCACACACGCATCAGTAATTAAGGAAGTTACTCGTCATTATAAGAATATCTGAGCCATTTATTTTAACTTACCAAAGTTGCTTTCCTTATACATACAATATTAATCTTGCTTTTACTTATTTTCCTGTTCTTGCTCTGACGACAGCTGGACATATCTACGAGCATAATCGTGAAAAAAAAAGTTACGAGTATTATCCCTAGCGTATACCTACCTACCATGCGGGTCAAGTGAGCTTATGTCCACGTTACGTACCTAGTGTTTTATATACAACACGTCCCAGAATTAACACACAACCTCTTAAGGGGTCATTGTACTCATCATTATGAACAACATTTACTGCAGCTGATTTTTTTTCGCGGTTTCAGGTTTGGTGGTTTGGTCCATAAAAGTTGTTCATAATGATGAGTACAATGACCTCTTAAGAGGTTGCGCGTTAATTCTGGGACATGTTATATATAACGGCGCAAGATATCCTTTAACAGAAGTGATCATCGTATTAGTGGTTCAGCAGCTTTAATATTATCAAGATTGTACCAAAATATTGCAGTTCGTCGTGGACGTGGTACGATAGCGGTTCCCTGACATCTGTCATCAGAAGACAGCCGCCACGCAACCATCGAT
The DNA here is from genome assembly GCA_948098905.1 of Tiliacea aurago. Taxonomy (NCBI): domain Eukaryota; kingdom Metazoa; phylum Arthropoda; class Insecta; order Lepidoptera; family Noctuidae; genus Tiliacea; species Tiliacea aurago. The sequence continues at coordinate 12,532,317 of OX402578.1, read as the reverse complement.
GCGACGCTCTGCTAGAGTGACTGTCAGCAGCCAGTGTTAGTTGTTTATGCGTCACAAGGAAGGGCACACGCTCGCTTGTTTCGTTTTTTTTCTTAGTTTTTTGTTTATTGTGATTGAAGTTTTAAAAAATGAGTACCAACATAGAAGATATTGATATGGACTACTTACCTCATAACATTAGTCCAAGAAAGGGATTAACAGACCGTCCAACGCTGCTGGGGCGCCGGCGGCGCCGCTGCGACATAACAACGTTGCGGCGCCGCACCGCTCGTGTGCCCGCCGATACGGTGAAATCTTTGCGGAGTGACGCCGCAACGCAACTTGTGCCCCAGGCCTTAATCAGACTTTTTTGGTGATTCCAGTAACTTTGTAACAAAACTAGACAGCGCCACTTGCGAAATCGCGAAAAAAAATCTGCTGTTCCCTATATTTTGACGAGTTATGAGAACATAAATGTAGGGAACAGCAGATTTTTGTTTCGTGATTTCAAGTTTGATCGCATAGTAAAAATTGTTCATAATGATAAGTACAATGAGCTCTTAAGAGGTTGTGCGTTATTTGTATAGCCCACATAAAAGACAAACCCATTGTTTTATAAACATTTGAGAAGTGGATCATCTAACCTTCTGACCACTAAGCGGAGATTATAATACCCACTTTTGACCACGGTCAAACACCTAACCAAATAGCGTCTAAACTTGAGTCACGTCACTACAACTATTTGTTCGAATCTCAAAAGTTTTAAACGTTCATAACCGAAGCTTGAAACAAAAGAAGTAACTGTTTCCGTGTAGGGCTCGAGACTGGAGTGAACTCGAAACGTCGAGAACTATTCCAGTTGGGAGACAGACTAGGTTTGAACAAGTCAGCCAACGTTTCTCGCACGATAGTACTTGAGCTGATGTCGACTTATCTGCAGGCTCTGCAGCGCACCTCTAGCTACACACAGAAGAGTCGTTCAAACAGCGTCTACCTACAAGTTTGGAGCGCTGCAAGTATGAGCGGACTAATGAATTTAATTCAACTTCATTATGTTGTTGGGTTAAACTTAGAATATTGCGCTGAGAAGTAAATTATGGTAGGCATATTAACGTGCTATATTCCCGGGAAAATTTTCAAGACAACCAGTCTGTTGCTGAAACAGGTATCTACTATACTGAACACCATCTTCGGCGAGATTTAACTGACCGAGACGAGCAAAAAAAACCGGCCAAGTGCGTGTCGGACCACGCACAATGAATGGTTCCGTAGTTGGGATGAATTTATCCAAACTTAACATTGTAGTTGAAAAACATAATCCCCATACATTCCAACTGCAAATGTAAGTTTGTACGCACAATATTGAGTGATTTACCATGTTATTTTAAGATCACAGACTTTTTATAGGTTTTCCTGTAATCTTTATGTAAAGAACTATTTTCTGTATTTTTATCAAAATTTTAGGCTCAGTAGTTTCGGAGATAAGGGGGGGGGAGGGAATGGTAAATTTTCATCTATTTTCTTAAATTATTTCAAAAGTATGTATTTTAAAAATATATATAAAATCCTTAAAACAAGCCCTATCATTTGATATGTCACAGTCAGCAGAACTTTTTTTTTAAATTTTCTAATTTGCCCCCTAAAAGTGACCTCCTTATTCAAAATTAGTTTATTTACGTAACACGTCCGTATTTGGGTCACAGAAGTTCATATGTGTACCAAATGTCAACTTAATCGGTCCAGTAGATTCGAAACAAATCAGCTGTGACAGACGGACAGACAGACACACGAGTGATCCTATAAGGGTACCTTTTTTCCTTTTGAGGTACGGAACCCTAAAAACGAGTACTAAGTATCTTCTATTATTGATTAGTGGTAAGCAAATTCTTTATCGTTTTTAAGACGATCGATATTTCAAACAGGTTTTCTTAGTACTCTCAGTTTGTCGACCTTAGTATCTGTATCTGGCTGAAGTATGAAGAACTACGCCAATCATAGCGCTACCTACAAGTACGCACAGACATACGATGCACGCCCGTCGCCGGCTGTCAAGCGCGAAGCCGAGAGTGTTTTCATCAGCTTACGGCCACGCTCACTCACTTTACAAACTAACACACTTTGAGTCACAGACAACAACTGTATTTCTTACTTGCTTGCTTTAGTCATGAATGCAAATATTTTTCTAATCTTGACTGAACCAAACATATCGATCGCTCCCAAGGTTAAGCCAAATTTTAAGAAGTACTTTTGATTGAGTGATCACTGATCATCACTCTTCGGGATATGGGAATGTAATACTTAGCTGTGGACATAATGATATCATATGTCAACCAAATTTTTAGGGTTCCGTACCTCAAAAGGAAAAACGGAACCCTTATAGGATCTCTTCGTTGTCCGTCTGTCTGTCAGTCTGTCAGGCCCTATTTCACAGGAACGCGAAGAGGTATCAAGTTAAAATTAATATCAAATACGTACGTTTAATAAAATAAGTGATAGACTTGATTTTAATACTAGAAATAAAGATAAAATCGATCAACCATTGTTCAGATAATCTAATGTATATACATATTAAATGTTACAACAAAATGCTTTGAGATTTATATTGCAATTAAATGAGAGAAAATTTACAACTCGTATTAAAAGTACATTTTGTAAACAAGCATAATTATTACAAATTAGAGGATTATATCCAAGGTAAGAATGCTTGGAAAAATGCTGGTCCAGCTCCATAGGACAATATAGAGTCTAGACAAAATCAAACTGATTGCTATTTTAATTGTATAATTTATTATATATAACTATGACATTTATTTTACATTCTGTGATTACCTTTGCTCACACACTGACCCATTAGCCCATTAGTTTATTTTTCTTAAGAAAACGTATACTTTTACAATGTTTGTAAATATGTGAGCACCATGTATCACATAATTAATTTATCTGTCATTGCTTAATGTTTCATTCTTTTTACCTATTGTGGTATTGTATTTTTATTCTAGATATCCTGTCTTCACATATAATTAATGTACCCATACAAAATATTGTAAAACATCTTATCAGAGTAACGGTGGAGTTGCTTGTCCATTCTTCTTCATAGGAAACTACTTTTTGGAAGGGACAACTAGAATCAATTATTTTTTTTTGTAAATTTTGACGTATAAGAGTGCTGATTTTTTTGTGTAAACTTCATAGACGTCAAGGGTATCGACATCTAAATAAGATAAAACAAAATAAAACAAAAACACAATAACTAAGATTTTCCCCTCGTCGTCTCACGTCAATTTTAATGTTTAATAGCTTGATATTTTTATGACGTTTTAACAGTTTGACTTTTACTATTTTTTTATATTTTTTTATATTTTTTTTTTTTGACATTTAAATTTTTGTTGATTCTGACATTTTATATTTTATTTTGGCAATTGTTCATTAGGTAATTAATTATAAATTTTAAATGTTTAAAATTAGTTGGTCACAATTTTATGTTAATGGTGGGTATACTGTTGTTTGTGATTTGGGTGTGGGGTGGTTTGTTTCTATAAGTTTATGTTTGGCGATGGGTGTTATTTACCTGAAATAAATGAATTTATTATTATTAGTTTCAACTTATTTTAGATTTACCTCAAATATCAAATAAGCAATAGTTTTGCTTGCGTATTTTATTTATGCTTAAAATATAATTATCCTCTTCATAAATTGCTTTGCAACCGTGGGCACTCCTAAATATCATTATTAAGTCATTAGACTTACACCAAAAATGGTAATATTGATAAAAAGTGGAACCGACCACCCCGGCCATTTCCGACCTAATAGATTCTGGGTCGGAACTTATGAGGCACTTTAAAAATTTACATGTGTCGTTATTGCACGAACACCGTGGCTAACGTTGCGTCATTTTTAGGGTTCCTTAGTCAACAAGGAACCTTTATAGTTTCGCCATGTCCGTATGTCTGTCCGCAGTTTAGCTCAGACTCTTAGTACTAGAAAGCTGTAATTTGGCGCAGGTATACATATTAATTACGCCGACAAAGTGATAAAATAATATCTTAATTCAAATATATTTTATTAGGGTTTCATCCTACACGTAAAGCAGGGATAAAAAAACCTCGTCTTTCAGTTTGTGTGAGATATTGTGGGAGAGTTCGTTCAAAAATATTGCGAGTTTGTAAAAACCATTTTTCGATTCAGGAATCCGTTTGCGAAATATTAAGCTTTAAAGTGATAATTTTTGTTAGAGTCAAGTGTCTCCCCTTGCCAGATATATGGTTGTTTTTGGCATGTATTTAAAAAAGTTAAAAGGAAAACTATCACAGCTAAGTAGGCTTTACATGTTAACGAGTAGACATGTATGTCGACCAATTTACATTTGCAGTTGGAATGTATGGGAAAAAATGTTTTTCAACTACAATGTCGTTTGTTCTTGGGACAAATTCATTCCAACTACGGAAACCTTCATTGTGCGTAGACCGACATGCACTTGGCCGGCTTCTATTTGAAACTTTTGAAGATTTTATTTTTTATTACCTTATGAGTTAATGATTGTATCATAATCAACAATTAAAAGAAACAAAAGCTTAGGGTTCCGTACCCAAAGGGTCCCAATGGGACCCTACTAAGGCTCCACTGTCCGTCCGTCGATCACAAGGCTGTATCTTTATAACTGTAATAGGTAGTAGACATTTGGACAACAAAAAGTAAAAATTAAAGGGGGACACCCTTTAATTTTTATTATTTATATAGTAAGCGTGTTCTTTCGGCGTTTAAAAAAATATGTAGTGTAAAAATTGTACGGTGGTACGGAACCCTTCATGTGCGTGTCCGACTTACACTTAGCCTGTTTTTTTATTTACTTCCACTAATACAATTGGATGGGTATCGAAAATCAGATAATAAAGGTTAGAATAACCCTTAACAAAACTTCACTTAGTAGGTAAGTAACACCGAATAACCCTGATTTATATCCATCCATTACACATTATACCACAGGATCTTAAAACGAAGCGGCTCATAAAACAAGAGGAACACTCCAACCCAATGGCTTTATTTCGCTGATTCGGCAAATGACATTGATAAATGGACCACTCTATCAATCAAAGCAAATTGTACTGTAAGCTTTTAACAGGTAGCTTCAAATGAATGGTAGTGTCAAAATATGATTAAAGCGATATTCTCTCTTTTGTAGATGTGAAACGCAGATTACAATATTGAAACTGAAAAATATGACCACGAAGCGCACGTACCTTTAATATATAATAAAATTTGTCTAAAGTAAAGACACGTAATGATGACTCAATACGTTAATCAATGTCAGCCTTTGCATATTTTACTGACTTTTCAGTTATTTCCAAGATGAAATAACAAAAAATTCATAAATGTGCATATATCATAATTATACGTGTTTGTAAGTAGAGGGGGTCGAATTCTACTTACAAACACGTATAATTATGATATGAATAGGTAATAACAATTATGTAAAAAAATGTAATGTTGAATGTGTGTAATGTTGTGTGTTAATAATAATTATGTATGGCCCCTTCTACTTACCATCTCATTACTTACTAATTCCATGCTATTATAAAGGACTTACTAATTCCATGCTATTAAAAACAAAATGGCAACCAAGGCATCCAAGATGTTACGAACGCCTTAAAATTGCCTCCGACTGCATTTATTTATTTTTGGTACTTAAAGGATACTCGTTTTCTTTCATCTTGTTTCCATCTTTTCAGTTCATGTTTTTGCAGTCGGGTTTTTTGTTTTTATAATCAACTTTTTTATTTTATACTTTTTAGTTAGGATTATAAGACGGTAAATTAGGTTAGGATGGTATTTAAAAGTACTTCAATTTATTCCCATTTCATTTACCTAATTTTGCCTGTGTTCCACCAAATATACTGAATGTGCACCAAAATATGTTATTTAAAATATGTCATAACGAGCATCTATTTAACAACTGTTGCAAATTTGTAAAAATAGTAATACACCTAATTTTAAAAACAAGCATTTATTGTTTTAGTTTTACTTCAGATAATGCACTGCAAAATGTATTTGAATCAAACACCAATTAATGTCCAATGTTACCGGCCAAACCCGATTTCAGGACAAACTAGTTTAGCCTAGGCTAAACTAGTTCTTCCTATCAGGCTTAGGATTAACTAGTATAGCCTAGGCTAAACTAGTTTGTCCTAAGCCCGATAGGATAAACCAGTTTAGCCTATCTAGTCTAATATGATAAACGTGAAGCAAGCATGCAGCAAGCATGTTTTCTGTCACGGCTCCGGTGCTGCAGGGCTCCAGCGGTCCCATGCGAGCTTATCGTCACAGATGTATTTCACGCTCACCACCGAGGCTTCGGCTTGCTGGCCGGCACAGCCGGCCAGCCTCAGCCGCGGCGGCTAGCGTTGAAACCACCTGCTCCTCAGCTCGCGGGCCGCCTCGCCCCTACGCGCCTACGCGAATTTAAATAACACTCTAGGGGTAGGGCAGACAAGACTACGTGGAGTCGGTTTTGCTGCGATTCGTTTCTGTCACGCCGCTCCCGCAGCACGCTCAATCAGATTTCAGATTAGGACGTACCATTTTATCCTAAAGCATATAAATTCTAACTAGGATAAACCGATTCGACCTAGGCTAAACTGGTTTATCCTATCGGGCTTAGGACAAACTAGTTTAGCCTAGGCTATACCAGTTAATCCTATCGCGTATAGGAAGAACTAGTTTAGCCTAGGCTAAACTAGTTTGTCCTGAAATCGGGTTTGGCCGGTAACAACCCAAAGTTTTGTGTAACATTCAGGAATATTTGGTGCACGATCAGTATTTTTCGGGGAAGAATAAAATAGTTATTGTTACAATAGAATATTTGCAGCGCACTACAATAAAAAAGTGTTATATCTTGGTGTTAATTTGGAATTTGTTTGATGTAACATATTTTGTTGGCCGAGTAGTTTAATTATAGTAAAACAATTAAACGGGTTTAAGATCAATATTTTAGAAATGCATACATAGATGTACCTTAAGATTTTTGGTGAACACAAAAATATTATCCATTAGGTTATATACTCAGTTATAATCGGGTGATAACGACCACTTACTCACTCAGTCCAAAATATCAGGATATTTTTTTTAGCATTTCTCATTTAAATTACTTTTAAACATATAATAAGTATATATTATTGTAATCACCTTTTAAAACCCTTCATTTTGATACCCCACTCGATAGGCTTGGGACATATATTTTTTTCGAAAACAAACGTTTTGGCGCCAAAAATCCACCATTTTAATTTTTTTTAATTTTAATATACCCTATGACACTTGCGCAATAAAGACAAATCTAACGACATATCACTCATCAAAATCGGTTCAGCCGTTTACTAGTTACGAGGGAACATAGGGACAGACATACATACTTATATACATACATACAGGTCAAACACATAACCCTCCTTTTTTGGCTTCGCCGCAGTCGTAAAAACTACTTACCATGCTGGAGGGGCGAGCCATGTTATCGTAGTTTATCTGTACTGTACCCCAAGTGTAAGTTTGCAAGACAGTAAACGTAACTATTTCGTTTGCGTTAAAATTTGACCGATAGATCATAATACTAAGAGTATATGAGTGAGAGTAAAAATCTTAACGCAAACGCGCTAGTTACGTTTACTCTCTTGCAAACTTACACTTGGGGTACTGAGCCCTGTTTAATAAAAAACCTAAACGCGACAGATGACAGGCGATAATCTGATAATTTCGTAAGTAGTTTTTATAGGCGTCTGCTTTATTAAACCCATTTTCACGAAAATGTGACAATTACGACGTCTTTTGACAAATATGTCACAGTCAGTATAAAGGCACGTGCAGACTGGCGCGATATCGCGGTCGAGACAGGCAGCACGACGCGCAGCGTGACTCATTCCATTGCACTGTCGCGTCGCCACTGTCTGCGGAAGCCTTTAATTGGCTGATTGAGTCACTAGCATATCAAATCAAATCAAAAGTAATTTATTCAAACTAGACCTCAGCCTAGATTGAATAAAAGACTTTGTTTTGTTTTGTCAGTCCCCCAAAAACGTCCATCCTTTTCCATTTCTTAGTGGTTTAGCTGGGAAGAAGAAGTGGCGCAACAAACTCCCCAGCTGTACAATAGTATGTAAAATAATTAATTTACATTACGAAACACAAGACATTAAATTAAATGATTTGCCATAAGATAGCTAGCACACGCCACTACACCAGAAAAAAAAAAGTCGATAACTATACTTAATACGGAGATATATGCCAGTGACCTTGAGTGGTTAGCTTGCGTGTTCTGTACTGAGCTCACGCAACGCGTCGTACGTTCAGCCAGTAATAGGACTCGCCCATCAAGGAGCGCGGCTGTCCCCAATTTGACGCATTATCTAAAATATTCACATATTAAGTTATTGAGAAAATGCTCTAATTTATCATATATTTTTTTCAAATCATTAACACTACTCGTTTAGACGTGATCTTCAGTATAAAATCATTAAAAGTCGGTTATCGTCCCCTTAAGCAGAAATAAGATCAAGTAAATATGATCATGTGTCCGCGCACCGATTAGTTCTAAAATGGTTGCCCATTCGTCAGCGCAGAGAGTTGAGGGCTTTGTCTAAGTTGTTTTCCATACTCGACAAACCCACTTCCCCTTCTTACCTAACTTCCCATGTTCAATACTTGTGCTCAGCCCACAGTAAAAATCTTCGTTCCACCAACAATCGCCTTCTACGATGTCCTTCTCACCGCTCTGGTTTCTTTCACTATTCTTTCTTAGTTCAGGCGGTTTTTCTTTGGAATGCGCTCCCTCTGAGCATCAGGGTGGCAACGGGATATATTCGTAAGAAGTTGGCAGAATCATCCCAGCGTTGATTTTTATTTTTCGTTTTCTCCTCCACCAATCGTTATTTCTCCTGACACTTTTTATTTTTTTTATAAGTATGTATGTATCCTCTATTTTGCACCAACCATGTTTTATCTCTGCATCACCTTAAGGTTGACTGGTAGAAAATGCCTCAGGCATTAAGTCCGCCTTTGTACAGTATTTTTTTTTACTTGTGCATAAAGTTTTAATAAATAAATAAATACAAAACTAAAAACGTAAACAAGGTACCTAAATAAAAGCCTCCAGGCTTAATGGGCGTGCCCGCTTACATAAAGCTATATATAGCTGTAACTTGAAGTCACAAATGATACCATCAACGTAAAATAAATAAACACATAGCCATTATTGGAAGCATATCACATAGTCCAATATTCGAAGTCCGTCCGAAGAAACTTTGTCGACTCATACTCGACTCAGTCGCTATATACAGGATGTTAAAGAAATTACGTGCCATAGCTTAGGGGTAGGCACAGTATCGATAAAGGAACCCAGAAAAAAAAAGACAACATAAAAAATTAAACATCAAAAAAAAAAAAGTCTCTTCGTAATTTAATGGGCTTAGGACCGTCAAATAAAACCATTTTAATTCTAAACGATTGCTATTTTGAGTTAGTAGGTACTAAATTAGGTTGATCTTGCAATATTTTTTTGGTTTTTCTTTTTTGATACTGAACCCATCCCTAAGCTATGGCATGCATTTTCTTTAACATCCTGTATGTATGACAACGCCCGCAGAAACGATTCTTAGGGCGAATTTCACCAATGAAAACTGACCGCGATCAGCACATAAACTACGTTTAAGAGCTGTCAGTGTCATTATTTTCTTTGTAATATTGACACTGACAGCTCTTGAACTCGGTTTAGATGTGCGCGTTTAGTTTGATTGGTGAAATTGGCACTAAGTCGCAAGTTTGAGTGAAGTTCGGAGGTTCCACGAATTTTTACATAACGTTCTGCTTGAAATTACATAAAAAAACGTGCCATCCTTGTCTAATAAATAATAAGCATGTAGCATGAGTTGAGATGCACGATTAGTATAAATGCGTGCACTGACAGTACAGTGGACAGGTCCACTCAATCTGTGTGGTTCTTTCAATATACATAGTTTTCACATGATCTGACCAAGATTATGTCTCGACTTTAAAAGAGACTGTGACCTCTAAGTTTGTTTCGGCCTTTCTTCTAAGAGATAGGAAACGCCGACCTCATCTAGTTTTCACCCGACTGCGGCGAAGCCAAAAAAGGAGGGTTATGTGTTTGACCTGTATGTATGTTTGTCCCTATGTTCCCTCGTAACTACTAAACGGCTGAACCTATTTTGATGAGTGATATGTCGTTAGATTCTTCTTTATTGCGCGAGTGTCATAGGGTATATTACAATGATTAAAAATCAAAAACAAGGGTTTTGGTTTGTTTTCGAAAAAAAATATATCTCCCAAGCCTATCGAGTATCAAAATTAAGGTTTTTAAAAGGTGATTACAAAAATATATACTTAAATGTTTAAAAGTAATTTAAATGAGAAATGATAAAATAAATATCTCGAACTTTTGGAGTGAGTAAGTAAGAGGTCGTTATCACCCGATTACAAGTGAGTATATAACCTAATTTACCGTCATAAAATCCTAACTAAAAAGTATAAATTAAAAAAAGCTAATTAAAAAAACCAAAAAACCCGACTGCAAAAACATGAACTGAAAAGATGGAAACAAGATGAAAAGAAAAACAAATTTTAAGGCGTTCGTAACATCTTAGATGCCTTCGACTGCATTTATTTATTTTTGGTACATATAGGATACTCGTTTTCTTTTCATCTTGTTTCCATATTTTCAGTTCATGTTTTTGCAGTCGGATTTTTTGTTTTTTTAATTAACTTTTTTTATTAAAATATGAATGACGTCTAAAAGCGTTTGTACAAACTTAATTGTATAAAATGTACCGTGCTGATTCAATCAATTTTAAAGATGTTATACAATATTAGTTTTAGTATATGCGAAACCCGAAACACGTATTTTATGTAATGAACCTATGTACAAAATTTCAAAACTGTATCATGAAAAATCACAAAGTTATAAGGTTGTTATGTTACCGGGTTGTCCGTACAAAAACATGCTAACGGCGGCGCCCCCGCGCCTCCAGGGTCGTCTTGCGCTCATTGATAACAATTTGGCAGTAAATAATAAATTTATAAATAAATATTGTTTTTATTTCAGAAAAAACGTAATAAGGTTCACAAAAAACAATATTTCACGTAAAAAAATGAACATTACAGAAAAAAGTGTATCGTTGGTGTCTGTACTAATGAAAAATCATTGTATCACAGACACCAGCGCCTTCCAAACTTGGTTACAAGTAGGTACCTAACCGTACGGCGATTGTATTGTAAGTAATTAAATGGTGATAACATTTTCCATCACACTTAAATATTTTTGGGACAAAATATAACATGGTGTAAAAATTATTGAAATCGACTCAGTTCCATAATCCAAACAAACTATATTCAGGTTTTGCATATAATAAAAATAATGTGGTATAATGCCATTCTATGAAATGCTTTCTTAATTGTTGTATTACTTTGCAAGAAAATATCTCGGGATCAGAGCGAGCGATTATAATTTTTCTTATTTTCTAAAATTTCATGTCGCCGCACTAGTACAAAAAAACCCCAGATATACTAAGTATAGCGACAAGTCCCCCTGAAAACACAATTTAAGTACGTTTTACAGTGTTTTATAACGCGGTTTTAAACCTAATGTAGGACATGGATATGGCATGACCTGTTAGTGGAACAGGTAGCAGGAGGGTCCACTAATTTGTATTGCATATGAGCTCTATGAAAAGTGGATGGACTCGAATGTATTAAGGTAGGTTTGGTACCTTGAGTTTGGCAGATGATTCCTCACCTCCATTAATTTATAAAAAGTTTTAACTGTCAATGTCACTGATGGAGGCGTAGCTGATGTGGGGTGGACGGTAGGAAATGACTTAGATTTAGAATGTGGGTGTTAATGTAGCTTGTGTAGCTCAATTAAATCCCTTCCTCTCAATTGCGCTTCAAGCGTTTCACAGTTTGAGTGATTGGCATATTAAATGCGTACCTATTTGTAGCACGGTCATATAGTATGTATTTAAGACTATATTTCAGTAGATAATGACCATTTATGAAATGGTGACTGACGCATGCCAAATACTGACTTATGATGAATCTTTGTTTTAATTGAGTTTGATAAAAAATATTTGTGTCCAAGTCAACTGGAGGCATTAACCTTAGTGTCTGTGTCGAAATATAATACTAAAGTATGTAGGTGCCTAAGTTTATTTAATTTCCAATGACAAATTGTTTCGAAGAATCATAAGTACCTATTAAATGGTTATTAATGTTGGGTATTAACCAGTTCAGTTCATTAAAATAATTTTCATATTAAATAAGAAATTATAATGGAAATCATCGCTTTTACAAATTCATCGGTATAATATCGCAGTGTAATTTCAACGTCTGCTGGGCTCATATCGTTTCATACTACGCTTTACAGCTCTGCGACTCGTACTCAATCAATCTTACCCTCAATTTAATGGCATCCCTTTAAAATTCGTTATTATTTAGAGGCGCTATTCGAAATTAATTAATTTCCAATTTTATTAGATCAACATTATTATTACCAAACGCCCAGAAAGTGTCTCTCCTGACGTGATTGGGCTTACTGGCCAAAACTACTGTATATTAAAATAACATTATCAAATGACATTGCCCAAGCCACCAAACCACCATCCCACCGCCACCGCCATTGCCATAGCAAACGTGGTAGATATCGGTGGCAATTTAAAACGGTAAAAAGTAAGTACAAAAACTAACGAATCCTAATTACAAAGGGTGCACACAGAGTTTCTTACGACGGCAGCCGTCTCAACCTTAAAATTGGAAATCCGATTCATCGTTTGAACTAATTTAATTTTACAAGCTTTTTGGGACAGCCCTGACGTAATAAAATTTGCGACGGTCGAAGGGGGAACTTCTTAATTAGCGACGGCCTATAACGAAGGCCTCCACGTGACACCCCGTCGCGCGCCGATCCAACCACTAGATATTTTCAATTCGTAACTAATTCGCAAAGCGATAAACTCGTCCTTAGATAACTTGAGGGGGAAACGAAGCAATTTTCAGTATGTATCTCACGCCGAAAGTTCTGGGTAAATAATATCGGAGTGAAGGCTGAACGGAATGAAATAGAGAGAATTTAAATTGGAAAGTATGTTTATTTTGACCTTAATACACTTATGAAAGATCCCTTGTGGAAAATGTGTTCGTATTAACTTTGATTTTCCGCAGTAATACATCAAATCTCGGCAAAATATTACGACTATTTGCGGGAAATGAAAAGATATAATTTCCTGCACATCTGTACGAGCCCGTTCGTCGGATTCAGCGCTTTCGTGGAGAGTGAACACGGTGCACGGGGACGAGACGATGGACGGTGGTGGTGGACACGGGCACACGGGCACCCGGGTACACCTCACTAATCGAATGACCGACACGTTCCGTCCCCACTCAAGCAAATTACAGCTGTAACAGCTAGAATAGGTGTCCGACACAGATTGTCGGGTTACAGCTGACCTACAATTTTCCAAGTGTTTTATAAAATTGACTTTTCTTCTCAATTCGTATTACGAACCCCTGCAAACACAGCGGTTTCTTTGCGTTCTTTCTCAAAATTACTTAGCTTTGTATTCAAAGGTTCTCGAACAGAACGCGAAACTTGAAGGGAATGTTATCAAAGGAAACGGTTTGGTTTTGTATAAAAGGAATATTTCGTTTATTTCAGTTTCGTTTTTGTTTCTGTAGTCAATATTATATTGTATTTTTATGAAAACAATGAAAAGCTTAAATAAGATGTTTTGCATTACTTTAAAATATCAATTAGGTACTTTCTAGGTAGGTAGGTTTGTAAAAGGATCTACTATGATGTTCTTATTTTATGCCTTTCGTTGTGTATTTAAAATATATTTCATTTTAACGACCTATGCTGGTGTTATTTAAATTCGTGAAAAACAAAATACTTCACTTGAATAAACGCTAAAGTCATGAAATTCCACTTTGTTTTGTGTACAATTTCGAGAAAGTGCACAAAAACTTTACAAAAGCTATTTATTGTGAGTCTACGTTAAATATTTAAAGCATCAGTTAAATATTGAACATTTAAAAGTCAACAAACGCGAATTTTGAATTTCGAACAGAATAAATGATTTATTACCCGCAAGCTTTTCATATTTGAAGACTAAAAAGTTCATTATTAAAAAACTTCGCTGGCCTGTCGATGTCGTTATTTCAAGTCGCTCCTGAGTTTACGTAATACGTTTCGAGAAAATTTTCTTATAAGTTTAGATAACCGTTCCTTTATTCTCATCTCTTTCCGACATTGTACTGGGAGTTTTTAAAGTACCAATTTTACATGTGACTGTTTTATTATGAGCGCTTTAGCACTGCGTCTGTTCGGGGACCAGTCGCGAGTTGGCCCAAAATACTCACCCCTTATTACAAAACAAGGTTTATCTTCAGACCCAGATTTAAAACATGGAGCCATTATTGAATTTCGAACTTTATTCTGACTATGGTAAAGTTCCTAAACACAAAACTGACAACTTAGTACCGAACTAAGTTTTCAGTTTAGTATAAAGAACGGTATTTCAAATAGTTCAATAATTGTTACGTTCTTATTACAAAAACTGGCTCCATGTTCAACTATAAATCTTGTTTTGTATTATGGCGGATAATGTTTATGTGGTATTTGGTAGTTAATATCTACATAAGGAACGACTTTTAGAAATAATTAAATCTGAATTCAACTTGTCAAGTCACCGTTATCACCGTACAGAATTTTCTCAGACAGTGTTTTCTCGGATTCCGCAGAACACTTGTTGTTATCTCTACACAACAATGAAATTGCAGGAGTTAGTTATCACAATTTTTCTTTTTCTTCACTTCTGATGAATTCATCATTTCAGCCGAAAGACGTCCACTGCCGAACATAGACCTCCCCAAGCTTCGGCACTTAGACTAGTTCTGTGCTTCTCGCATCCAGTGTTTTTCTTTTTTTGATACGGGCATTTTTGCAGTTGGCTCCGAAGTGCCTATGCTGCTTCTGCCGAAGTGACTTTGGTGGGGCCTGAAGGGCCTCTCGCCGGGTTAATATGGGGGCCCAAACCGTAGCAATGGGACTCGAACCTCGGCTTAGGACGCTACTGGTTACTGAGCAAGAGGGGACTTGCAGATCCAGTGGAATCATATCATTTCTTCATCATTCCAGCCGAAAGACGTCCACTGCTGGACATAGGCCTCACCCAAAAGGCCCCCCACCCCCCTTTTGGGTTGTGTCATAATCGCCACGCTTGGTCGCCGGGCTGGCGATCGCAGTATGGTGTTAAAATGCATAGAGAACGCATCAACAACGAATCATATCATTTAATTGTACCGAATACATTGTAATAATCTGTGTATTTTGTTAATTTATTGTATTGTTTTTTTTATGAGTTTTGACTAAATTTTATGTTATTTACTAATTAATATCACTCAACAGCAAACTAACATTATGTTACAGTGCCCTGCCGTGTGGTGGTGCCGTGGACAGTGCCCTGACAGAGTTCATGTACAAAAGCCGACAGTAATATATTATAAGTTATTGTAAAATGTCTGAGAGCAAATAAATAAATTATTTGATGTATTGCCAGGCGTAGAGGTGTATCTACACGTCTACGCCTAGCAACCAAGCAAAACCTTACCCTTCCTGGAATTTCCTCATAGGGTAAAAAAGCGTGACCTTTACAATTATTATTTTGGAAGCGATAAAAGCCCACCTGTTCACAACAGGAATATGGGCCTTTCCCTGAAGGCATTATATAACATTGCCAAGAGCCTTTACAATTATAATTGCCTGTTTTGGGGGTATTTGCTTTCAAATACTCGGACCGTAGACCTGTTTCATTTTGTGGTTTAATTTATCCATTAACGGTTTAATTAGGTACGGGCAGTTTTGTTGGGACGAATATTGGTCTTAGTAAGAGTACGTACTTCATTTCGTCTCTGTTGTTATATTTGGGTTATTAATAATTTGTTAAGTAGGTAAATAGTACCTTGTATTTATTTGTATTGTATTGTAAAAGGACGAATAATTAGTGTGTAATCCTGTGTTTAATACTCAAAAATATATGTATATGTTATAAATTATTATTGATAGTATAAAACTTAAACAAAGCATTTATTTGACGACACGGTTGGCGCAGTGGTTAAGCGATTGACTGCTGCGCTGCGTGTCGCGGGTTCGATTCCCGCACAAATATTTTATGTTTGTAAACGCACCCACAATACAGGAGAAATTCCTAGTGTGGGGCAACGATTAAAAAAAAAAAAAAAAAAAACAATTAAACCAATTACGGGCACTTTTGAACTGTCAAAGAGTCGGTCAGTTAGTCAGAAAGTTGAAGCTATTTGCCCATTCCAAAACTTAGATATCTATGGAACAGGCATGAAACTCCAAGGACACTCTTTTACATAAAGATATTACAAAATCCTGGGTACATTATTATTGTCGCTTCTTTATGTGAGAACAATGTAAAAAAATAAATTATTTAAAAACAATTCTAAATATAAGATTAAAAGATTACAAATCAGCCAGTTAAGAGGCCAGAGCCAGGCAGTTAAGGGATGACTAGTCTCAACTGACGGCGCCCGTTCACGAACTTGACGAATGGATCAGCACCATCCAGCTCAAACCATTTTGTAGGGAACCGAATGATCCAACACACGCGCCACCATCAGCGAGACATTTAAATTAATGAAAAAAAAAATGAGCATAGTAGGAGTAGGTAGACTGTTCGTGATCTCGTAGGTAATCCTAACTAATATTATAAGTTAATGTGAAAGTGAGTTTGTTTGTTTGTCACGTTTTCACGCTAAAACTGCTGACTGGATTTAGATGAGATTTATTTCACGCGGCTTCACAAGCACAAGTCTCGTTTCCGTGGGAATATCGGGATAAAAAGTATACTATGTTCCAATCCAGGGGGTCTAATCCAAACATAAATCCGAAGTATCGGCCGAATGTTCGGCCGTTGCTTGACTACGGCTAACTATGGCTGACTACGGCGAAAGAAAAAAAAAACACAGTCAAAGAGATAAGTCAAAGTCAAAGATGTAACTTTAAGTCTGGTAAGGATTCAAAGTAAAAAAAAAAATATTTAAAAACAATTCAAAATATAAGATTAAAAGATTACAAATCAGCCAGTTAAGAGGCCAGAGCCAGGAAAAATGGAAAAAAAAATTCGAACTATGGAAATTATAAAACGGCCGAACATTCGACCGATACTTCGGATTAACGCTTCGGAGTAGGTTCCCAGGTCATGGTCAAATTTGTTTGTGCCAAATTTCATCCAATCCGTTCAGCCGTTTTAGCGTGGAAGCGGAAGAAACAAACAAACCCATTTACGCATTTATAATAATTTATGTCACATACTTTGTCGCGAAAAAAAAATGAGCTGTTCCCTACATTTATGTTCTCATAACTCGTCAAATGTAGGGAACAGCTGATTTTTTTTCGCGATTTCAGGTTTGGTCCCATGGTAAAAGTTGTTCATAATGATGAGTACATTGACCCCTTAAAAGATTTCGTGTATGAATATATACACCTTAATAATAAAAAAAGGAAGCTGACCCCCAACATCTTTGGGGAAAGGCTAGCAGATGATGATGATTCACGAACTCAATACAGTATTTATTATTTTCTTTACTCCAATATTCCTTCAGCTCATTTCGGGCGTACATTATTAACGTCGTGACGTCACCGAGACGATCACTATCTGCGTAGCTCTCTCGTTAACGCTAGAACAGCCCTCACACCGACGTGACACTGTATTTATATTAATATCGGATCTAAGTTTATTACATATCACGAGAAATAATGGTTGATTTGCCTTTGTAGTACATGGAGTGAGAAAATAAAGACAAAAATAATGTGATTTTCTTGAAAGCTATGATTTTCTCGAAACATAACCTAAGACTTACAGATTCTTCGAATATTTGTTTGATTTCTGTTTTCGTCTTGACTAGCCCCGAACAAAGCCTTGGTTTCAGACGTCGCAGGTAACAATGTTGTAATATTTAGACAGGTAATCAAGATAATGCCGAGTTAGGTTTACTCCTTTTGACAGTTGCGTATCTCGATATTATACAGATAAAGGTACCTACCTACGTCTCCGTTCATGATCTAAAAGGAAGAAACATAAAGTCAGGAAAATTAATTGTAAAGTAAATTGACTACCAACCTAAATTGTCTGTAATTTATTGAAATCTTATCTATCATTCTTTGACCCAAGAATGAAATGGCAATAACACGTCAAATTGACGTAACGATAAAGATAAAGATACTTTATTTGTCAAACATGCGTATACATAAACTGACTTAATCAGACATGCAAGGTATTTAATTCATAGATGTTGTGTACGTCCATGTTTTGCCAATAAACGGCGTACAAATTTTGTAGGTATAAAAAAAAATATATACATTTAATTGCTTTTTACATATTATAGTCATTCTAAATTTCATTACAAAATATCAAACAAATAGATAATAATTGATGTCAGGATATTAAAGTTTACGTATAATAATATAGTCAAAATAAATTAAATTATGTCCAAAATATTCATTAATGCAGTAAATGGAATCGTACAAAAGCCAATTGATTTAAGATCACATTAAATTGTTATTCATATTTATGTAAATTAGAAGTCGGAAGAGAAAAGTCCTTCTCATTTAAAAAATCTGTAACACTGTAATACACTTTACTAACTAAAAAAATTCTAAGCTTATTTTTAAAAAGTGACACGGGCAGTTCTCTCCAACTTTTAGGTACTTTATTAAATAATTAATAGGAGTAAATAGTAATTAAGAGGAGGAAATTAATAGGAGCCATACAGAAGACACTTTTGCGCATGAGGGTTGTTCTCGCAGTATGAGAGCATATCCTGCTGTTGTCTCGCCTATTACGTGAGACTACTTCATCTAATCGTTTAAATCGATGTGGATTTGTTTTGACAAAAACAGCCACTCCTAAAATGTACAGACATGGCAAAGTAAGTATTTTATATTTTTTAAAGTAAGGCACGCAACTATCAGTCGGTTTCATTTTAAATATTGATCGAACGCATCTCTTTTGAGCTTTGAACACCGTGTCTTTTTCTGTTCAATTGCCCCAGAAAATGACACCATAGCGTAGATGAGATTCTGTTAAGCCATAGTAGGCTGTAAGTAATGCCTCCACACTTATTATTGACGACAATGTGTGTAGGGCATAGGCAGATTTACTGATTTCCTTGCACAAGATTTCGATATGGGATTTCCAATTCAGTTTTTTGTCAATGTGGAGCCCTAAAAATTTTGTTGTTTCTACCTCTTCTATAGGCTGGTTATCGTAGTGTATACTTAAATCACTCTTACTATTGATCCGTTGACTAAAATAGTAATAGTATAGTAGTGTAATAGTTTTTGTCAGGTTAATTTTTAAGTTATTGGTATCTAGCCACTTTACCATTCGATTTATAGAATCATTTATGTCACTCTCATAAGTATCAACACTTGTACAAGGTATAGTTATGGTGCTATCATCGGCAAATAGCGTCAGAGGTTGAGGGATGCCATTCGGTAGATCATTAATGTATAATATAAATAAAGGGGGCCCTAGAACACTCCCCTGTGGCACACCAAACGAAACTATACGTTCCGAGGATTGAGAAACAATTTCATGTTTTCTTTTCATATTAAGGTATCGTAGGGTATCAAGTTGCTTTACAATAATTTCCCCTGACTGTACTAGACTCAAGGACAATGGGAGAAACACAGTCTTCACTAACTCGCTTGGCCACGTTAATGGAAATGAACCTTATCTATTTAGGAATACATAAGTACGTCTATGTAAGAGACGATTGTCCACCAGCGGTCGATGGCGGACTGAATACATACCATGTGGATAACTAAGTGCCAATTTCACCAATGAAACTGAACGCGATCAGCTCATAAACTACGTTTACGAGCTGTCAGTGTCACCATTTTCTTTGGAATATTGACATTGACAGCTCTTGAACTCGGCTTAGATGTGCTGATCGCGTTCAGTTTCATTGGTGAAATTAGCACTAAGTGCCAATTTCACCAATGAAACTGAACGCGATCAGCACTTCATTCAGTCATTATTTTCTTTGGAATATTGACTAACTGAACTAGGTTTAGTTGCTCGCGTTAAGTTTAATTGGTGAAATTCGCACTTGGATAAATTTATTTTACCAATGAAACATCTGAACCGTGTTTAAGAGTTCTTGTGTAATATTGACACTGACCTGAGATGTATTGCTATGACTACGGAAATGAATCTTCCGATTAAATTGATAGAACGTTACAATATCCGCGGTCGGTCGGAAGTTTCATTCGTGAAATTTGAAAGTGAACGTGATCAACACATTTAAACCGCGTTTAAGTGCTGTCCGTGTCATCATTATTAGGTATGAAATATTGGCACTTATAGCTTTTAAAGAAAAGAAAGAAAGAATAAAGTTATTTGGACATAGTTCGTGAAACACAAAATTCAAATAACAAAATAAAACAGTGAAAATAATGTTTTAACAACAATAACGTATGCCCCGCGGCTGCGCCAAAAAGGTTCATTTCAGCATTAATGCCAGACAGATGCTGTCTGACGCTGGTTCTTGAACGCGGTTTCTAGGTGTGTGATCGCGTTCATGTAGCTTCATTGGTGCAATTCGCCCTAAGATGTATTGCTACGACTACGGAAATGAATCTTCCGACTATGTTGGTAGAACGTTACAATATCCGCGGTCGGTAATGTTCCAGTTGCCTATACGTGCATAGCCGTCGACTCCCCATGTAATAAATCAACAACGAAGTTTTTAAGTAAACAATCGGAGAATATGACAACGTTTAAGGGATCTCTCGTGTGTCCGAACACGGACGTGTAACGTAAATAAATGAATTTTGAATATGAGGGTCACTTTGGGGGAGGGGGGGAGTTGGATTATTTAAAAAAATGTAAACTGTACCGAGTGACATATCAAATGAAAGGGCTTTTTGTGAGAGCCTCTGATTTTTTTGAAGTGAAAACTCCTGTAGTCGCGTTGAGCACTTTTTGGGTGAACAAAAATCATGAAACTCGCGTCATCGTCACCGAACGCTTCGATACTATTCACAAGTTACTTAGTTTCCACTTCTATCGGCAGTCCCCAAAGACTGCCCCACATGTTTGTTTTTTTAATAATTTTAAAATTATTTGATTTAAAGTTATTTAAGAAAATAAATTAAAATTTACCATTCCTTATCTCCTAAACTCAATCAATCTGCCTAGCCTTTTCCCAATATGTTATATATAAGCTATATTATAATATAAGCCAATTTCCCTATGTTGGGGTCGGCTTCCAGTCTAACCGGATGTAGCTGAATACCAGTACTTTACATGCAGCGACTGCCTATCTGACCTCCACTACCCAGTTACTGGGTAACACGATACCTTTTGGTAAGGCTGGTTGTCAGACTTTCGGGCTTCTGACGACCCGTAACGACTGTCAAAGATCCACGAATGACAGCCGGGACCAACGGCTTAACGTGCTTTCCGAGGCACGGAAGAGTCTCGGTATGTAAAGATGGTCACCCATCCACGGAACAACCCTGGCAAGCGTAGCTTTACATGATGGATCGACCCGTGCGGTCGTTATTACTTACCCACGAGCTCCTCCTCGAGTTTTAAGTAAACGATTGGAAAATATAATAACTTTTTAAATAAATATTCCTGGTATCAAAGCCTGTTTATCAGTATATCTGCAAAAAAACACTTAAAAGAAAATATAATTTAATTTCTATTTACATATAAAATATTGGCTGTATTATTTTAATTAACATTATTAAAATATTTAGAATATCTAGAAACGATAATGGTATAAAAATATTTGATTTTCGATATCAATTTTCATAAAGAAAATTCATGAATGTTTGAATAAATTCAATTCGTTTTGAACGAAGTTAATAATCCTGCGTAAACATATTTAGATACCTTAAATGTATTTTTTATGAAAATATAATATTAATCAAGTTGGACCAGTTTATATACAGTATAGGTACGGTTAACCGCGCATCAGTGGTTACAATTTGACATTGACAGCGCCTTTATGTCGTAGTGGTAAGAGTGATTTTCTTAGTGCAAGTGTTACCACTGATGTGCGGTTGACTGCACAGATCGAGCTTAATGCATTTAGACAGGATTGGTCAGCATCTACAGCACAAAATTGAAATGAGTGTTTTAAAAACCTGCCAAGTGCGAGTCGGACCACGCACAATGAAGGGTTCCGTAGTTGGGATGAATTTATCCCAAAAACAAACTTAACATTGTAGTTGAAAAACATGCTCTCCCGTACATCGACATAGGTCACGGTCAATTCCCCAACTGCAAAAGAAAGTTTGTAATCGCAAAAAAAAATGGCATAATTCAACAAATTAACAATTTTCGGACTTTTTCTTTTACTTGTGCTGTGACTTGTGAGACGTCGCTTCTTGCCAAATTTCATGATTGAGCGATTTAGGTCAACGGGAAGTATATGTATATAGGTTTTGATTTATTTGCGAGTATCAAAATATGCCGCATAAATGTCCGTATTTTTATTTTTTATTGCGTTGATTTACAAACTTGCTCTGTTTAGAGCTTGCAATCTAGCAAGGGACCGTAAACTTACGTATTTGATACTTAATTTCAACTTGAACACATGAACAGTTTCCCATGAACGCATGGAGGTTTCCATGCGTTCCTGGGAAAAAGGGTCTTAACAGACTGACAGAAGGACAATGAAGTGATCCTATATAGAGATAAATAAAAAGATTTATTTCTCACCAGAATATACAGGGTTACTGGTAATTCGACGTATATCCGGCAGGGGCTGATAAGGGGGCCAAAATGCAACAAATTGAACCCCCCATATGTATGGCCGAAATTCAATAGTTTTCGAGATATTAGAATTTTAAGGGTTTTTCGATATTTACCCAAAATTTGACATTTCATTCCAAATAAAAAAAAACTACATATTTGAATGGGTACCATTAAAAATGATGTTGTAGCTGGCACTTCAAGAAAGCTATGGACATAATTAAAACTACTTAATTTAACAAAATAATGAAAATAATGAGCGATATAAGAATAATATCTTACCAATATTTTCATTTTACGCTTCAAAAATGTTGTCTCGTCACAAAAATTTATATGACATTAATCGTACAAATAACTAAAACAACTTGCTTATCCTGTAAGCTTCCCAGAAAGGTATAAAAGTCAATTTTAAAATACATAATTCGTGGCATGGCATGTGTTTGAACCGGCGCGGGGAGAGAAATTATCTGTGTTTTTAGTTTATGATCCTCGCTAAAACAACCGATTTTCCTGGCGAAATTCTTCGCGATGGGGCGGGGTGTGAGGGCGGGGTGTGCGGGCGGGGGAGTACACGGCGTCTGCTGCGCTCGCGTCGCCTTCCTTAGTAAGTTTTGACTCTCCGCCGCGCAAGCACGTGTGTTGTTATCTTGCTACCAATCTCTCATCCCGTTAATTTGTTATCGATCATTATTGTTAATTCTTGTTTCTCTTGTTATTCTTTTTGTTATCATTGTTATTTCGGATAACATGGCTTCGTATCCTAATAACGAATACGCAGACATAATGTTTTGTTATGGTTTTGCCGATGGAAACGCGGCTGCGGCTCGGCGAGAATACCAACGCCGCTTTCCCGATCGTCGACTTCCCCACGTTACTGTTTTCGGGAGCACCTATCGACGATTGTCTGAAACTGGCAGTGTTCAAAGAGCACAATTCAACGCTGGCAGACCTCGACGGTACACGGCTGACGAAGAGGACACCATTCTTCAGTGTTTTATTGATGACCCAAACATCTCAACGAACATTGTTGCAAGACAGCTCGGTATGTCCCAGTGGAAAGTGTGGTCGGTAGTACATCTATCAGGTAGACACCCGTACCATTATCAACCTGTTCAAACATTGCACGAGGGAGATCCTGCCAGGCGACTCGAATTTTCTCGGTTTATGTTAAACGCTGACGCTGACCAGGAACATTTCCTAAGAAATATTTTGTGGACTGACGAGTCAAAGTTTGACCGGGATGGAATAACGAATTACCATAACTTACATTTTTGGGCACCTAAAGCAGGCAGGAATCCAAAAAAACTAAAAGAAACTGCGTCGCAAATGAGATTTTCCCTGAACGTATGGATGGGTGTTTGATAATTATTTGGTGGGCCCTCATTTCTTGCCCCAAAATTTGAACGGCGAAAATTACGAGGAATTTTTGAGAAACAACCTAGACGATTTGTTGGCGGATGTTCCCGAAGAAATAAAAAACAACCTCATTTTTCAACATGATGGTTGCCCAGCACATTACCGGATTACTGTCCGACAGTGGCTAGACGAGAGATATCCAAACCTATGGATTGGGAGGGGAGGGCCAATTCCGTGGCCAGCACGAAGCCCTGATATCACACCACTTGATTTTTACGTTTGGGGTCATATGAAGGCATTAGTTTATGTGACCCCAATAAATTCAGTCGAAGAACTTCGACAGCGAATAATAAACGCGGCGCAACAGATGAGAACAACGTTCACATCAAGAGTGACGAAAACCGAAGTTAGGAAGAGAATTCGAACCTGCATTCGTAATCGAGGGGCTCATTTTGAACAAGATGTGTAAAATTTTTAATAAAATTTGATGTACATTTTTTTATGCATTTTATTTCATACACATACGTACAAATGACCCTTTCTCTCCCCGCGCCGATTCAAACACATGCCTTGGCACGAATTAGGTATTTTAAATTTGACTTTTATAGCTTTCTGGAAAGCTTACAGAATAAGCAAGTTGTTTTAGTTATTTGTACGATTAATGTCATAGAAATTTTTGTGACGAGACAACATTTTTGAAGCGTAAAATGAAAATATTGGTAAGATATTATTCTTATATCGCTCATTATTTTCATTATTTTGTTAAATTAAGTAGTTTTAATTATGTCCATAGCTTAATTGAAGTGCCAGCTACAACATCATTTTTAATGGTACCCATTCAAATATGTAGTTTTTTTTTTATTTGGAATGAAATGTAAAATTTTGAGTAAATATCGAAAAACCCTTAAAATTCTAATATCTCGAAAACTATTGAATTTCGGCCATACATATAGGGGGTTCAATTTGTTGCATTTTGGCCCCCTTATCAGCCCCTGACGGATATACGTCGAATTACCAGTAACCCTGTATAAGTACATTTAAATTATCAATACATAATAGTTTTAATTATACTGTGGGAGACTGATGCCTAAGTTAGGCGTTTTTTTTTTGAGTGGGAAATTAACAAATAACTTCTCCCGCTCTGGGCGGAGCGGGAGGGCGTGTCAGACTTTTACTGACTAAAACCCACCCGTGTTCCTTCCGTTGCCTGTGTGCCAGGGCCACGATATCCCTTTCGGACAAACTCGCAACCCTGGCAGGGCCTAAGTTAGGCGTAAGGCCAGTATTTCAGGACACCAGGTCTCCACCCCTTCGGAAGCGGTTACGTTTATTTAGGATTATGCACTCGTACACAGATGCGGTAAGTTATATAAAACCAGAGGATTCTATTGTTCCCTTTTGCGGTATGGAACCCTAAAAAAGTAAAGCCTTTGTCCTGTATTGTGAAACAATACGAGTAGCCTGAAAATTAAATAAACAAAACACAATCACAGTTGAAACACTCAGGTTTAATAAACAGAATAACGTACGAATAAAACGAAATCCAATCTAGGGTCACAGTTGCAGATAAAAAAGACTCTAATCTAATCCTATTTCCGATACTCAATTTCGTTAGTCGCTCAGTCGAGTTCGATCGTGAACTAAAGTGCTTTCACGCCAGCTAAGCTATTAATTTTACTTCGAACTAACGTCCACCGTCCATTGCACTGAAGCTGATATGTAGATATGTACAGTTCAATTATGTTAAGTTTTTGTGTAGGAAAAACATTGAGATATTTCCAATTTTCTATCCAGAATTTTGTTTGTTTGTAATACTTAGTTCTAACTTAAGACGCTGACAACAGGTAAACCACTGTCACTGTCAGACTGCATACAAAAGAAAGAGAAGCGTGATGACACAACGCTTGTAATTTATTGCAAAATATGATGAAGCAATTATTTATTTATTCAAAAACGAGTTGAGTAATCGAAAATAAAAAACAACCAAGTTCTGAATACAAATATGACGTTCTTGTTATTAATTAAATACCAACCGTACGTTGATATTTAATACAGATATTTTGGATTGAAACTCAAAGTAAAGGGTTAGCTTACCGTTAATTTGTATAGAGATTTTTTTTCTAAACGTGTTTTGGTAACAACCAAGTTCTGAGAAATATGTTCAAGAATAACATATATTTTTTCGCTACCACAAACTATATACATTTGGCAATTTTTCTGTTTAAAACAAGCCTACTTTTATCATTTGCCTCTTGTCAGTGCCTTAAGAAAGTTTATGCCAACTATTTACGAATACATCATAAAATGTTAATCCCTCGAAGAGGTAGTACAGGTACAGTCAGCATCAAAAGTCGATGACCACATTCAAATTTTCAAAATCACTGTACATTATATATTATTATATTATTATTTATATTATTGATTTTGAAAATCTAAATGTAGTCATCATCTTTTGATGCTGACCGTACACCCAAACTTCAGTTATGTTAGAGTCCCACGTAATAGGGGCCAGCCTAATTGACACAAATCTGGATTCCACCGGATTGCAACTAAGAATTTTCTTATAGTAAAACACAATAGCACTTTGCCTAACCCGAGTATCGAACCCAGAACCCCAAGTTCAGCAGTCTTTTGGGCTAATAACAGAGTCACGAGTTTCCTATTCAACGATAGCATTGAATTTTACACTTTGAAAAGTATGACCATGTTGCAATGTGAAAAATACTCTGTTTTTGTTTTATTAAGGTTCAATTTTACAGCTGCATTGTCAGATATTGTAACAAAAAACCCTGTGGCCGGTCTGAATATAGGCTCTCCG
This sequence comes from Tiliacea aurago, assembly GCA_948098905.1. Classification (NCBI taxonomy): domain Eukaryota; kingdom Metazoa; phylum Arthropoda; class Insecta; order Lepidoptera; family Noctuidae; genus Tiliacea; species Tiliacea aurago. The sequence goes on along the minus strand of OX402578.1, from coordinate 12,505,314 downwards.
AACTTTCGTGCATGTTCTCTCTCACTCACACTCGCCTCGTGTCACCATTTGGTTCCTAAAAAATGTTATTGCGCAATCACCTGCGCAAAGTTCAGACCGGCCACATTGTAATTGTACTATGTAGCTACCAAAACAGAGACAAAATGAGATTGATTTCGGAAGTCAGATTACATGAGTGAATATAAGATACCTACAGCAGCAGCACTGCACTGTGTTGCAGTTTAAAAGAAGATGTAGTGACAAAAATTTAAAAGAGTGTGCTTAGATGGTTTGGTCATGTTGAAAGGATGAGTGAAAGGTGACTAACAAAAGGTATTTACAAAGCAGAGGTGACTGGAAACGCCGCGCCGGGAGGAGGACATATAGTGATCTAATTTGTGATGTTCTTCAGAAAGGTCAGGTGCGTAGTACTCGCAGCCGGCGTGCGTGTATAACCAGATGTATGTGTACGTACGCGAAGCAAAAGGAGTGAGGTTATGTAAGTCAAAGTCAAAGATTTATTTGCAATCTAAGTGTACATTTTGGTGTTGTTTTATAATATAGGTACTTACAACTTAGCGGCCTTTTCCAGGCATCGCTTTGAGGGTTATTTAACATTAAAAAAACCGGTCAAGAGCGAGTCGGACTCGCACACCGAGTGTTCCGTACGTATATATGATGTTGATGATTTCCGAAAAACTGCTATTTAAAGACATAGTTTTATTTTTCCTGTAATCTTTACATACACTTCTATCACATAGAATAATTTCAGATTATAACGGTATTTTTTTTTACATATTTAATCAAAAGTCGAAACGAATGCTAACTAAAAAAAAAAAAATGTTTGAGAATGTGCAAACAGCGCTCTTTCATATGATACCCCACACGCCCTAGTAGCCCCACTTAAAATTTTTAAGACCCCCTTTCAGTCCCTTTTGCAAAAAAGATTTTTTTTTTTTAATTTCTTTCTTATTTAAAAATAGTTGGGCAAACGTCATCTAAAACTATTCTAAATTTCAAGTTGATAGCATTAGTAGTTCTTGAGATATCCAGGTGTGACAGACAGACAGACAGACAGACTTAGTCTCACTATAAGGGTTTTTTTACCATTTTGGTACGGAACCCTAAAAATTAAAGTAACTATGCTATTTTCATGATCTTACATTAATAATTTCAATAATTTACTTATTGAAATCTACTTATTTATACTTTCTACTTATAATATACTTTTTACTATTACTTATTCAATTTTACTTATTCAAATAATATACATAATGTATGTTACATACATAGGTATGTACGTATATAACATACACTTTTGAGATTTTATTCGGTCTGCATCGCTTTGGAGAATATGTATTAGGGTTGTAATGAAAATCGTACCTCCACATCCGCATCCGTTTTAACGGAGGTCTTCTATAGAAAATCGGCTCCAAAACTAAGCGCAGACGGTCTAATGTGGTGGAGAGGTATCAAGTTTCGAGTACTGAACTGAGATTCCTGAACACAGCTACTGGATACCTGGGGGTCTACTCCGAACAGATATCCGAAGTATCGGCTGAATGTTCGGCCGTTGTTTGACTACGGCTAACTATGGCTGACTACGGCCAAAGAAAAAAAAAACGACAGTCAAAGAGACAAGTCTAAGTCAAAAAAAAATCTTTAAGTCAGGTAAGGATTCAAAGTCAAAAAAGGAAACTATGGAAGTTATAGCTATGTTTAGCTATGGAGTTGCCGAGAACATTTTGTAAATCTGAATATACTTAAAGTGCCAAGGATTTATGCATTTGTACTTCTAAGTAACATGGCCAAATATGCATGAATATGAGACAACAGAAGAACGACAGATTAGAGAAGGCACACGTAGACAAGACATTAAACGTTACAAGGTACTGCCTAATTTGAATATTGTGAAGCACAGTCCCAGATATCAATCGGTTATATTATTAAATAAGTTACCTCTAGATATAAAAAGCGCTATCTACTCAAGCTCTTTTAAAAATCAACTTAAACATTTCCTGTTGAATAAGTGTATTTATGCTGTTGAAGATCTATAACGATATTCCTATACATGTTATGCATTGTTGTTATATTTAACGTGTTTTTCCGTATGTAATTTCATTGAATTTTTTTATAACATGTAATTTCAGATACAATTTATTATTGTTCATGAATAAATGACTTATGACTTATAAAACCGCCGAACATTCGGCCGATACTACGGATTAACGCTTCGGAGTAGCCCCATTTTTTTTATTTTTTTTTGGGTGGGAAATTATCAAATAACTTCTCCCGCTCTGGGCTGAGCGGGAGGGCGTGTCAGACTTTTACTGACTAAAACCCACCCGTGTTCCTTCCGTGGCCTGTGTGCCGGGGCCACGATATCCCTTTCGGACAAACTCGCAACCCCGGCAGGCATTGGCCCTAACGGACATTTTATTCCAATGCTATCCTAATTCTATCTTTTTAATTAATTTTGTCTAATTTTCACTAATTTTATCTCATTTTATTGTCTAATTTCGTTAATTTCATCTTTCAACGAATTTTGTCTAGTTTTATGTAATTAAACCTAACTTTATAAATGTATGTGTAATTAGAGCAGTTGTAGCCCAGTGGTAACGGCCTCGACTTGCGAGACAAACGCTTTACTTTGTGTAAATTATATAATCACTACTGCTCTCAAAACGGTGAAGGAACACCATCGTGAGGAGCATCGTGACGAAACCGGCATGTCCTAGAACTAAAAATTCGAAGACATGTGACATCTACCAACCCGCACTGGGCCTGCGTGGTGGATTACGGCCCACTCCCTCTCACAGAAAGAGGAGGCGTGTGTCCCAGCAGTGGGAACATTATAGACTGATTAGGTATGTATGTATGTCTAGTATTCACCGATAACATATATGTGTGGCGCAAATAAAGTGTTTGCTCCCATGTCACTACCACCGCGAGGTTCAGCACCGACAGAGCAACTGTTTAGTGGAGCCGGTTCAATTTAAGAACCACCAACAAATGGCCTAGAAGGTGGCAAAGCCACAAAACTGATTTCCCCTTCAAAATTTTCATTACCACAATGTTTTTTTTTTTCTTTCTTGAAATATATACAGGAAAAGTTTTTATCCACTGCGCAAATTTTGACAAGTTAAACTTAAACGAGTTTTATTAAACATATATTTTTTATTTTGATACGTCTTAGTACAAAAAACAAAAAATATCGTTAACGAAAGATGTTTACTTTAAAAGTGGTTGTATGGCTACCCGGCGGCGCGCGGCGAAGCGGAACGTGCGAAAGTACCTACCTATCAGCTGTGCGCTAGCTCGATTCGCCAGCGTAGGTATTTACGTGGGTTACAATGTACTGATCGCTAATTTTATCAGGTTCGAACTAGACTTTTTTTATGTTTAGGCCGTGACCTGTAGTTATTTGAAGAGTAATTCCAATTTTTCCTTCATACTTTAATGGGCTTAGGATGGCTTCTTCGATTTCGATCGCCAGTCGGGGTCTGCCAGACCTTCGTGCATGATTCGGGGTTCTGAACTGTCCGTGATCAAGCAGCCTTTGAGTGGCCGATAAAATGGTCCTTTCATTAGGGACCGCGGGGTTAAGGATTCCATGGGCTCGCATTCGAGGTATGCTCTCCGTCGCATACATTCTGCGAGCTGCTCGCAAACTTTTATCACTCAGTACAGACACTCGCACCATCTCGTAAAACTCGCGGTTACTAAAGTCCGACATCGTGACCGGCACACGTGCGGCGGCGGCGCGGCGCTTGCGCGGGGAATCGATTAGACGCGACGTCACATGACAGCGCGTGCGATGAGCGAACTGTCGGCCACAGCGCCCAGGCTCCCAGCGCGCCCTGCCGCCCGGGAGGGGATTCACCCCCGTGCAACACCGCCGCTTGCGCCGGCCGCCGCGCGCGCCCATTGATATTATTACGAATAGATTGTGTCCATATTTTGCTGATTTAAAGTAGCTTAAAAAAAAAAAAAATATTGAATAAATAATGGAAATGTGTTCTGTTACTGATATTGAACCACCAAAAAAAATTTGCGCACTGGTTAAAAACTTTTCCTGTATTTGGTATGAAGTTCCTTAACGCACGTTATACGCTCGCTTGGCGAGTGAGAGCTAGACCGAAAACGGTGTAAAATTTTGACCGTCACGACAGAATCATTTTTTTTTTTTTGTTCTTTACAGGCATGAGGAACAGGGTGTAAAGTTACCGTACAGACCAGACGGGTGTTGTGTCTGGTGGGCAACTGCCCGACGGTTGATGTCGGGACGTTGTATATATGCTAGTCGCGCGGTAAACTCTGCTTGCGCGATGCAGGATTTTGCGTGACGTCAGTGTGACGCGTAGTTCGCATGTGGCGATGTTGATGCCGCTACAGTTCAATAAATAAATCTTAAAATTGTGCCTGTAATTGAATACATAATAATAAAAAAAAGCGGCCAAGTGCGAGTCGGACTCGCGCACGAAGGGTTCCGTACCATTATCTATAAAAATAGCAAAAAAAAACGCGTTTGTTGTATGGGAGCCCCCCTTGAATATTTGTTTTATTTAATTTAATAATTTATTTTTAAAGTCAATATATATCTACATATTCTGTGAATATTTCAAGCGTCCACCTGTTGCCGTTATCAATATAACAAATGAGCAAAAACGAACAAAAACAACACGTTTCTTGTATGGGAGCCCCCTTAAATATTTATTTTATTAAATTTTTTAGTATTTGTTGTTATAGCGGCAACAGAAATACATCATCTATGAAAATTTCAACTGTCTAGCTATCACGGTCCATGAGATACAGCCTGGTGACAGACGGACAGACGGACAGACAGACAGACAGACGGCGGAGCCCGTTTTACCCTTTGGGTACGGAACCCTAAAAAGGAACTTCGTCCCAACCGGGTGTCCCACGCATCTCTTGACTTTTTTTCACATCAGCCTCCGCCTCTGTTAAGATGGCCTCTGTTACATACCTAGTATGTATGTATATGTAGAGCAGCTCACTTGGCTCAAAAACAAATTGAAATCCGCAAAACTTTTCGTTCGAGATACTCGTCTCATTTTAAGAATATAAAAAGATTTAGTTTCTATCTGCATTGGTCTACATAGGTTTTAAGCTCAAGTTTAAAGCTTTTAATAACATAACATCACGCCTTGTTTCCCCGAAGGGTTAGGCAGAGGTGTACCTGTAGTACACCCACATTTCGCCAGTTATGTTTAAGTCCCATGTAATAGGGGGCGAGCCTATTGCCATCAACCGGGCACAAATCCATACTCCGGGCTGCTACTGAGAAATTCCAGATAGAAAAACCCAAAATCACTTTGCCCGACCCGAGAATCGAACCCATCGATATGCTCAGCAGTAATGGTTGCGAGCACTAGACCAACGAGGCAGTCGCGTTGATGTGAAACATCTATAGGCGCCACGTAAAACCGATTGTTGGTGGGGCGACGCATGCCGCGTGGCGATCGGCCACTATACATTTATACAGTCTACCTATATGTACTAGTGTGTAGTGCGAAGTTTCACATCTGCCAGACGTCCCGTGACGGCACAATTTTTTTTTTTAATACTTTTCTATAAATGGATTGCGTGCAGGAAAAACTATATTAATCACAGTGGTCGAAGGTAGTGGGCATAATCATGCTGCACGAAAGCTCCTCAATATGTTTGCTAACCGAGGATTAGGTTCTGCTCGGTAAATTGCATGGTGCATCATTTGCAGAGGCGTAATAATATAGACGTGGGCGAAGTCGCATCAGCGAGGCCCCTTTTCTTTCGTTCCCAAGATCTACCCAATATATCTATCCGACCAAAAAAGCTTGACACGACATACCTACTCACGATAGTGAAAAAATATGAATGAAAATGAAAAATGCCATTAGCATCGGCGTACCTGTGCACTTTTTCTAACTTAAAACTTTTTATGGCATATGCGAAAAACGCTAAGTGTCGTATTCCGTCAAACTAACGGTTGCGGTCTTTTAAGGTAGTTACAACGGCCTCGTAGTCGCGCTTAATATAATGCGCTAAGGTACCCTGACGCTTTCGCCTTAAGAGGGGCTTCTTGTGAGGCCCCGAACAAACGCGACGTTCTTTTTAGAGCGTAAAAGTGATCAAATTATTTAGTCATCTGTGGTAAAGTCTGGGGCATCCCATTTATAGGGGCCTCGCGAGGCCCTTTTGAGTGCAAGGCCATGGGTGGGGGGTCCCACTACCCCCACCCCTAGCTACGCCACTGAGCATTTGTCATTTCAGCCAAAAGACGTCCACTGCTGGACATAGACCTCCTATACCCCGGGGTTTGCCATAATCGTCACACCTGGCAGGCGGGTTGGCGATCGCAGTATGGTGTTAAATAAAAACATGTGGGGCAGTCTTTGGGGACTGCCGATAGAAGTGAAAACAGTATACATATAGCTCATGGAAAGCGTTCGGTGACGATGACGTGAGTTCTATGATTTAAAAAAAAAACCATAGGGAACGCTGCTGCCCATTTTCTAGTAAGTGCCTTAGTCGCCTTTTACGACACCCACGGGAAGAAATAGGGTGGTGCTATTATTTACGTCCGGCACCACACAGACAATGCATGGTGCACTATGGTGATATAGGTACTCACATTATATCCAAAATGTTGGAAGATAATTGACACATAAACAGATTTATTTGTAAGTAGAGCACAACATATTATAAATCTCATACGGATACGCAGCCATTATTCACGCTCCTTTTCGCTTCTTTCAGCATATCGCATATCGCTTTGACGTTATTCATTGATGACGTAGCTGTCAGCGTGACGTCACAATTCCTCAGCACACCAGCCAAAGAAAATAATATCGTTAAATAAAATTGCGTGCAAACATTTTCTTCCCGGAACCCTCGCCGACGGGAACTTTCGATTGAACGCCGGCCTGAATATCGAGGGAACTTGTCAAAAGAAAGTTAGGAACCGACAAGGAAACTTTGTAATTTCATAAAGTCTGCAGTGCAAACGCTTTCGTCGGTACGCATGTGTTTTAAGCACACGTTTATAATATACCACGCGTTATTACTTTGTTGACACACCATTCCTCTGCTTTTATGTTTCTGTTTGAGCAACACAAAAGTTTTGTGTAAGAATTCGTGACATATTTCTTATGAATGTTCACAGTATGTTGCAAATGTTAGAATTTCGTCGCTGTGTAACATATGAGTCTTGGCTGGCTTCAGCGGTTACGTTTTGGGTTTTTGTAGTGAATACAAACGTTACGTTTTTTCCTCGACAGCATATGCCATACCACCATAATTCAGCATCATAATTTCAGCCGAAAGACGTCCACTGCTGGACATAGGCCGCCTCCGGGGGTTTGCCATAATCGCCACGCTTGGCAGGCGGATTGGCGATCGCAGTATGGTGCCAAAATGCATAGAGAACGCTGCTGCCCATTCTCTAGTAATTAGTCCCTTAGTGGCCTTTTACGACACCCACGGGAAGAAATGGGTTAGTGCTATTCTTTACGTCCGGCACCACACGGACTAGGGGGACTGGCGATAGACGGGTAGGGAGGGACCTGCAATAAAGTAATATAAGGTCAGCACTTGATTATAATCACCCTAATTAAATTACCAGTGGCATGAATTTTATAGCTTTCTCTTTCCCCCTCCAGTATGCGAATTATAGATAAATTATGTTTCCCCTCAGGTCAATCGATGATCCAATCTTTTTCCCTCAAAAACAAACAATTTGTGGATCACCCTAAACTTACAGAACGTATGTTTCTTTCATAAGCCTCCCAATGAGCGCACAAACACAACATTTTTTTTAAGTATGCTAAGATGGTTTGATCATGTTGAGAGGATGAATGGAAGGCGACTAACAAAAGTTATTTAGTGGAAACGCCCAGAGGAGACGCCCTAGAAGGACATATTATGGTGACCTTATTAGTGATGTTCTTCAGAAAGGTCAGTAGTACCGGCCGCAGCGTACGTGTATGGCCAGTACCCCAAGTGTAAGTTTGCAAGAGCGTAAACGTAACCATTGCGTTTGCGTTAAAATTTGACCGATAGATCACATGCAAACTTACACTAAGGGAGACGCACTGAGCGTTGGCAGAGGGCCGATAACGCCCTCTTCCAGCCCCCCTAAATGGGTCCAGGGACGGCGGACTTGGGGACGTCCGCCGCCCCCTATCACATTGGACCCGAGGTATCCATGCCCATAGCATGCACATAGTGTTCCATGCGCGCCCCTATCAGACGTCGCGGGGGGGGGGGAGTCAGACACCTCCCCCCCCCAGAGATGAGGTGGCCCGCAGAGGCGGCCGGCACTAGCCGGGGATTGCGGAAGTAATAACCGATCCCAAGATCCCCGGTGCAAGTGTGGGAGGGGAACACTGGGGTGGTTTTTAGTCAGTAAGAGTCTGACAGACCCCTCCGCCGCCCCAGGGCGGAGGACATCCATGAGGATTATCCACACCGTGAAAAAAAAAAAAAAGAAAAAAAAAAAGGGGTACAGTACCCCGAGTTTAAGTTTGCAAGTGAGTAAACGTAACTAGCGCGTTTGCGTTAAGATTTTTATTCTCACTCTTATACTCTTACCATTATGATCTATCGGTAAAATTTTAACGCAAAAGAAATAGTTACGTTTACTCTCTAGCAAACTTTCACTTGGGGTACTGATGTATGGACGTAAACGAAGCAGAAGGAGTAGGTAAGGATCATAGCAATTGGTGTTCTATCGTTTCTGCCTACCCCATGAGAAGAAGGCGTGAGTTTATGTTTGTATGTAAACGCACAACATCGACTACTTTCACCTTGAAAGTCTCCGAATCCGTTCAATTAAATACCTATCGATCCAGTCTCCTAATTTATGAGCCGAATTAGATACGATTCTAACTAGTTAGTTTTAATGAAAATCAATTACCAATAGATACGCACAAGTATCTTCATCGCTACTTAGTAACAAATAGCATGGCAACGAATTCACTTGAGACATCGAATTTCTATTACCTACACAAAGAGTAAGTAAATGGATACTAAGGATTTCTTTGTGTAGTCAGAACACTAGGAAGCCATAGCAAACGCTAACAAACTTTTGTGCTACGGTATTATCGAATCATCGAGCTTTTGAACAGAAACTCCCTATGTATATTAGTTCAAGGTTTAAGCAGAGATCGTCTAAGTATAAATAATTCACGTCCCTTCACTAAAAGAAGCATGCCAGTTTTTGTGTCGTTTCATTTTAGAAGCGTTCTTTTCGACTGATGGTCCTAGTTTATCATTTGTGACTTCGAGTTACAGCTATAGGTATGCGGGCACGGCCTTTATGCCTGGAGGCAGGGCTTGTTAACGTTAACAAATAACGAAATAATAACCGTTAAGTAACGTTAATTTCGAAATGATACCTCGTATATAACATAACGTTAATTAACATTAACACAAAATACTAAAGTAACGTTAATTTTACCGTTAATTTAGCTACGTTGTCGTTTTGTGCGCTCGCTTAGCATTGGATCACTTTAAATATATTGATGCAGCTCCGCAGCGCGCCGGCTGTGCCGCCGTCCGCGCCATTGTGCGTTGGTTTTTTCGAGACGCCTCCAAGATTGAATAATTCTTTAGATTATGCGAATAAAATGGACATGTTTGATTTTTGGGTGCAAAAGTACACTGTAGGGTTGTAGGGCGGCTCATCCTGATATTGAATCAATTATCAGCTATCACACTTGTATTATCATTGACCAAATCAGCTCACTATACTACCAGCACTTCTCACGCGTCAGAATTAGATAAAGTTGGGATCGGCACGGCATGGACATCAGCGCGGCGCGACAACGGGTGACATACCGCGCGCCTCGGGCAACGCTACTTCCACCTGTTAAAAAGTAACGATAAAATTACCGTTAAAATACAAGTAATGATAAAATTAACGTTAAAATACAAGTAACGTTAATGTAAATTAACGGTAAAATGTGGCATAAATAACGTTAAATCGATTACCGTTAGTTTAATAATACCGTTAACTCTGTCAAATGAAGGTAACGTTATGAAATTTTACCGGTATTTAAAGCCCTGCCTGGAGGCTTTTATTTACAAATTAAGTTCTGTTTTCAATGTTTGTTTGTTGGTATAGCTAGTGGCGTGTGCTAGCTGACATATTATGGCAAATAATTTAATTTAATGTCTTGTGTTGCGTAATGTATATTATTTTGCATACTATTGTATAGAATCAAGTTTTTCTAACTGAATAGTCAGCTGTAATGCTGGGGAGTTTGTTGCGCCATTTATTTCCAGCTAAAGCACTAGGAAGTCTTGAACGGCGGGCGTTTTGGGGGCCTGTCTTAAGTAATTTTGACGTTTGAAAAGTGCTGATTCTCAGCCTAGTTTCAATAACTGACTTTTGATTTTGATATGATTAATTTAATTTAGACCGAATTTTTTTTAAATTGGATTACTTTGTAAGACACATTATCATCATTACCTAGTTCACAATAGATATTTCTCAGATATCGATAAATACCATTATTTACTTTCATGCTTTAAAGCCAAAGGTTCTACTTTAAATATCGTTATAAATATACGGGTTATCACTGCCGCTAATTACACATTACTTTGGCAAAGTTTAGTTGATAAATATCACGACCACGGAACATTTCGTGTACGGTATTTCTATAAAATTTTCAACTTTTCACCGTTAACCAAAGATGAAACTGAATTCGTACAATACGTCGAACTTAACTTCATTTAAGAAACCTTCGATCATTTACTAACTTTTTTCATAATTTCATCAACTTAGACGATTCATTATTGTGTCATTTGGTATTAGATTCAAAGACTCAAACAAATTAAAGTTCTAGATCACATTTTTACAAACAACTCTTCAAATAACACGTCGAAATATACACAAAATAAATAAATAAATTAAAATTTGAAAATAAAAGACAAATTAAATCTTCGTCTAAGTCAGTTCTGAACGTCACATAGTTATGCTATTACCGAGTGAAACGGAATTTGACTCAGTTGGATTTTGTGAGGCTTCGTTATGTGGATAAGCAGCATGCGTGTATGTTATTAGTCGACCAAAAGGGCAACGTAAAAGTTCGTCTAGTGACCGCGAAATCTAAAGTTGCACCAATAAAACCCGTAACGATTCCTCAGTTGGAGTTAATGGGTGGGGTTTTGTTGAGAAAATTAATAAAGTTCATACATTTACTCGCGTTAAAATTAACAAAATAACATCAGCTTCAGACTCGACAGTCGTACTGGTGTGGCTTCAAACGGAACCTTATAAAATGAAAACCTTTTGTCGTTCACCGCGTAACGCAAATTATTGAAGTTTTACTCATAGCATATGTGTAGTGAACATAATTTAGCCGATATTTGTTCTCGCGGACCGTCTACGGTGCAACTTGTCCGTTTTAATCAACGTTGGATATCATTTTGATATCAAAATGATATCGATTGGCCACTGGCCCTGACGGTGTTTGTTAATGTGAGCAATAATAAACGACCGGAATTAAAAGCGTCTGTTAATTTGTTGACCGAAAATAAAAATAATGATAATTTTAATGAATCTAAAACAGATTTTTGTGAAAGAATCTTTTAATGATGAGACAAATTGTATCTAACAATTTGTCTTCTTTGTCGCATCTCACCATGATAATAATGACCTGAGTGGGCGAAGCCGCTGGCAAAAGCTAGTTATTTTTTATTATTTTTTTAACGTTGCCCCACACTAGGAATTTCTCCTATATTGTGGGTGTGTTTACAAACATTTAAAACTCACATACACAAACAGCCAGACCTGGAACAACTACTTGTAGGTCATACAAATATTTGTTCCGCGCGGGAATCGAACCCGCGACACGCAGCGCAGCAGTCAATCGCTTAACCACTGCGCCAACCGTGCCGTCAAATAATAGTATGTAGGCGACGTATATAAGATCAATTTTAATGCACCGACTGTTTTGTGTACTAATTTATGTAGGTACCTACATCACTTTGTTGCAATAATTGATATACTGCTCCACAACATAGCTCGGTGGCTCCGTGCGGCACCTAGAGCACAAACTGTTTTATAACTAGAGTTGTTAGGGAGCCAGTTAAAAGTTAGGCACCGGAACCCATGCAGTCATCGCTTGTTAGTATCACTAACTTTTAACTTAACGAACACAGGATTAGTTGCTGACTAGCCCTGGATTAAAAGTTTAAAAAGCTTAGCTGATGGCTTGCATAAAATGGATTTATTTTAACGTAGATAGGTAAAGCAGGTAAACTTTTAATATAGTGTCTCGATCTAAATCTGGATGTTTTGCCAAGTCGTTAAATCCATGCGAAACAGGGGCGGGTCATATAATCATAAATAATAGTATAACAAAATGTAAAAAACCGGCAAAGTGCGTGTCGGACCACGCACAATGAAGGGTTCCGTAGTTGGGATGAATTTATCCCAAGAACAAACTTAACATTGTAGTTGAAAAACATGATACCCCATACATTCCAACTGCAAATGTAAGTTTGTACGCACAATATTGAGTGATTTACCATGTTATTTTAAGATCACAGACTTCGTATAGGTTTTCCTGTAATCTATAAGTAAAGAACTATTTTCTGTATTTTTATCAAAATTTAAGGCTCAGTAGTTTCCGAGATAAATTAAATTAAAATTCATTTATTACAGATAACAGGGATCCATATTATATGCCTTCGAAAACACAGCAATGCTGTTGAAGATGATCCTTATGATTCTGTGAAAATACGAGAATATCCCCCTAAATCAGTAGGAATATCGAGCATACCTTCTTATTTCTGGCACCTGAAGGCGCCGTTAGTACTTTACCGCCATTTTAACTGTCAAGTGTCATTGCATTCTTGTGATTCTTTCGAGTTACATTGAAACTTTTATCTAATAAGAAAAAAGTATTCTATGAGATAAGCGAGTGTTCAAAGTGATAGTGAGTGTAACTTTAATGCCTTTTGGAAACACAGCAGTATATTTCACCAATAAATGGAGCCGGTAGGTATCGGTAATGAGAACCACGAGCGAGCCGGTATTGTTGCTCCGGATGGAGAACAATTACCGCCAACTAGCTCTGGGACATCGGACAGCAGCTCCTCCTCATCCTCGGAGTTTGAGGAGGGTACGGCGTCACCCCTGCCTAACAAGCGTTCTCGTACCTCGGCGCGAAACCGTAAGTACAAGTCGAAACCGGTTCACACCGATCCTCGTATTGACACTTTAATGTCGCAAGTGTCGTATATTTCGAGTTATTTAAGCTATTATCCAGCTTGTTATAATAGTGGTAAAGTATTACCAAGTACTAGTAAAAATATTAATTCGCATCATCTTGTTGATATTGACAACAATGAGAGTATTTCGGAACCGTTCATTACATTGCCTATTCAGCCTGAGTCGCTGTCTCTCAATTGGGGTTCATTAAACACCGATATTGACGATAAGAAGATTATCCCAGCCAGTGATAGGGATAGATTTTTAGAACTAAATAAGTTACAACAGTTTGACTCTCAAGCATGGAAAGGCATTAGGTACAAGCAGGTCTTGCAGGGCTGCTTGGCGACCCCTGGATTTACAGGCCTTCATATTAATGATGAATTATGTCACTTTAATAAAAGCAAAGACTATCTGGCTTCAACCGAGTTGATTTTAGCTGGCTTATCCAATAAGGTTTTGGAACAGAGGCAGATGTTAAGAACAGGATTACAGTCTATTGTTGACTGGGCTAGTACTAATCCTCAGGGACTAAATCCAAATACTTTTTTTGAGAAAATTTCTGTTATTTTCGGACCGGGATCATCATGTCATAAGAACTCGGAGACTACTATGCAAATTATATGCGGAAAGCGTTCTGAGTGTATTGAGGTTAGGCGTGAACGTATTTTAAAGGAAATTTCTAATGAGAATCTTAGAAACACATTAAGAAATGTCCCACCCAGCTCTGAGTACTTATTTAGTAGAGAGGCTCTGCAGCCTATAATACAGTCCCTCGGAGGGTCTCAGGTCTGGCTGAATACTCCAACCTATTTAAAAGAGAAGAAAGTTTCAGATCGTGGTGATCATACATTCCAAAATAGGAAAGGTTACAATAAAAATAAGATTAGGAAGTCAGATAAAAAGTTTAAGCATACGGTTCGAAAGACTCGGCCCTTTCGTCAGCGTCGTTCCAATGTGGAGAGATCAAACTCTAAGTCCAAAGAGAATTGACTCAGACCGGGATTTCAGAGGAGGATGCCTGAAATTTGCCACAGAAAAATGGGCACAACTAGGGGCAAACCAGTTTATTATAAATTCAATAGCGAGTTACCGCTTGCCCTTCAGGAAGAAACCTCCTCTGAAATATCCAACCAGAAATTTTTTAGAATGCCTGGCCACCAAAGTTTCCCCAGAAATGACACAAATGGTCAAGGACTTGGAAAGCAAGGGTATTTTAGAGAGACCATTGACTCTAGACCCGGGCTTCTTCTCAAAAAGTCAGATGGGGGGTTGCGCCCAATTTTCAACCTCAAGGCTCTAAATATATATGTAGCGACAAAGCATTTTCATCTAATATCACAGATAGATGTAGTAGACTTTCTTCAGACAAACGACTGGTTAGTGAAGATCGATCTTCACCAGGCTTATTTCCATCTGAGTGTCGCGGAGACTCACATAAGGTTTTTACGGGTTGTTTACGATGGAGAAATCCTTCAGTTAACAGCACTACCGTTCGGCCTGTCCTCGGCACCTCGTGCGTTTGCAGCAGTTTCAAACTGGGTGGCCGAAATCCTCCGGGATCGGGGTATACGCCTCTTAGTATACCTGGACGACTATCTCCTGGCTTGTCAGGACAAATCCAAGCTTATGGCACAGGTTGCGGAAACGCTGGCCATCTTGGAATCTTTAGGTTGGCATGTAAATTACCAGAAGTCCGAAACTGTGCCCACACGCAAATTGGAATATTTAGGGCTGGTCTGGGACACCCAGAGCCAGACAGTAGCCTTGCCCTCCCGAAAGGTTCTGGGTATAAAAAGCTATCTGACAAAAATGTTGAGCCGAGACAGCTGCTCATTAAGAGAGCTTCAAAGTTTGTTGGGCATGCTAAATTTTGCCAACCATGCAATCCCTCGGGGCAGACTTTACTGTCGCAGAGCACAGCTCTTTCTGAGAAGATTTACTCGGAAAGGCCAGAAGAGAGCACTGTGCCCCAGAATGCGACAGGACTTGCGGTGGTGGTTGGATGCGATAGAGGGCAGTCCAACCCCATTACACAAGAGAGAAATAACACACTTTTTAACCACAGACGCAGCGGATGCGGGCTGGGGAGCGAACTTAAACAGTCAATACCTCTCAGGAAGATGGGCTACAAACCAAAAAGCCTGGCACTCCAATATGAAGGAGATGTATGCCGTCTTTGCCGTCATCAGGTCCCAGGGTGGTCTGCTACGAAATGCCCACATCCTAATACAATCAGACAACAGAACTCTGGTGGCATACATCCGGAATCAGGGCGGAACTCGTTCGCTAAATTTACTGAGGCTAACAACCAGGTTACTGGAATTGACCTATCGATTCAACATAACGATGACAGCATATCACTTACCAGGGAACCTGAACGGCATTGCAGATTCCCTATCAAGGGGAAGATCAGTACCCGAGTGGCATCTACTACCGCCAGCCACGGAGGCAATATTCAGACGGTGGGATGTGCCCGAAGTCGATCTCTTCGCATCAAGAGAAACCGCTGTCGTCCCAAGGTATGTGACTTTAGACTCAAGAGATGGCTCGGCGCTTTTCTGCGACGCTTTCAGTCAAAAATGGGTGTTCCAAACAGCGTGGGTATTCCCACCTCCGAGCATGATACCCAGGGTCCTGGTCCCACACCTAAACATGGCAGTAGGGACATACTATGTGATAGCGCCACGGTGGACCCAGTGCTTCTGGTTTCCGGATCTCCAGGCACGCGCGCTAGCTCCCCCCTTGCCGATAGAGAACCTGAGGGATGTTCTGTTAGACTGGACAACAAGGTTGAGCCCTCCTCAAGTAGACAAGCTAAGGCTTCAGGCATGGAAAGTTGGGGGTGGGAGGATCAAGTAACTGATTGGAGTCGGGAAGAGCAGCAGTTATTGAAAAACAGCTGGCGTCCGTCTACCTTGAGCACCTATAGTGCCCCGTTAAAAAGATGGTTGCACTGGAGTAAGTTACACGGTGTAAACAGTAAGTGTCCTGATGGTAAGGACGTAGCTAGGTTTTTGGCCAATCTATATTTACAAAATAAGTTTGCCTATAGTACAATCCTTCTACACAAGTCAGCTATTTCAACATATTGCGCAGCAACAGTAGAGAACTTGTCAAAGAATTTTTTTATTCAACAAGTTTTAAAGGCTGTCTCTTTTTCTAAACCACACCCAGCTAAGCTCCCTATATGGGATGTAAATATTTTGTTTGACTGGCTAAAGTCATCTACTTGTTCACATTCTCTTTTTGACCAAAGCAGACGGACTGCATTGATCCTTTTACTAGCATCTGGTCGAAGGGTACATGACCTTACTCTCTTGGAACTCAGTGAGCAGGGATTTACAGAGACTGATGACACTTTGACATTTTGGCCAAAGGTCGGCTCAAAAACTGACACAGGTTCGCACAGGCAATCAGGCTGGCTTCTAACACGGCATGAAAACCCTAAAATTTGCCCAGTAACTCACGTTAAGGAGTTGATTAAGAGCTCAGAAGCCAGACGCTGTCAGGATAGTCAATTAAAACCCCTTTTTATCTCCATCACAGGAGTGGTCAGGCCTGCATCCAAAACAATGATTGCAGGTTGGGTGCGGTCAGCCTTTAAGCTTGCTAAGATTGATGCCTCCCCAGGTAGTATAAGATCAGCTGTAGTTTCTCGGGGATGGCTGGACAAGAGACCAGTACAGGAGATATTAGAGAGAGGAAATTGGAAGTGTGTAGAAACATTTTCAAGATATTACTGCAAAGAAGTAAATAGATCTGTCAGCGACGATGCTGCAGTGGGTTTTCTTTATAATAATTTTAAAACTGTTTAATTAATCATAATATTATACCTAAGATTTCACATGTGATCTCAATGTTTAAACTAAGAATTATTTTAATTTTTTCATTTATTTGAAAAACAGAGGCTTGTTTATTCTGTTATGGTTTGTTAATTACTATAATTAACTAAGAAATGTTATTATTATTTATTGATTTATGCATATTTTAGCAGTAGGTTGACTGCAAAGAGTTAATGGAAAATAATAAGTTTTGTCTTTACTTTCAAAGTCAGTTGAATTACTTAATGACTTTAGATGACTGAATAATTGTTAAATTTGATTTAGTTAGTTTTCCCAATGTTAGAGCTTAATACATTAAAGTTCAACAAAGAAATAATAGTTTTAATTTCTCGGGTCAATTTAACAATTTGCATTCACATTGCATTCTTGTGCTTTATTTTTTCTGGTCACCAGCAGATATCAAACAGGTCTTCAACAGCATTGCTGTGTTTTCGAAGGCATATAATATGACTGTTTTGCATTAAGACAAAACAGGTATTATATGTTGGAGAAAACACAGCAATGAAACAAGGAGCTTGCTGATGATGAAGACAGCAATGACACTTGACAGTTAAAATGGCGGTAAAGTACTAACGGCGCCTTCAGGTGCCAGAAATAAGAAGGTATGCTCGATATTCCTACTGATTTAGGGGGATATTCTCGTATTTTCACAGAATCATAAGGATCATCTTCAACAGCATTGCTGTGTTTTCTCCAACATATAATACATGTTTTGTCTTAATGCAAAACAGTCATATTATGTTAGTATTACAAAAACAACTTATATTCTAGTGTTAGTAGTAGTTAAAGGTAGGTATAAAATAAAATAAAATACAATGATGCACACTCCACGCAGAGGACGAGCAGGCAAGAAAACATGTTTCCTACCTGAGCAACCTCCGGATAAAATGCCGAATATTTGGAGTATAGCTCTCCGCCACAGCTCTCAGGATATAGTTGCGACTACCTCGCACTCTGCTCAACAGCGACGCGGTTTTTTTACGGATTATAGCATGAAAGCCATCTGTGTGGGTCTCAGCAAACATTTCCAAAGCGCTGCAGAAACGGGGCAGTCGCAACAACATCCTGAAAGCATTATTATAATGTACGCGCAGGGCATCCAGCGATCTCTTGGTGTAATTGACCCATAGATTGCTCGTATAAAAGCTCTGACAGTAGGCCTTAAAAAGCGTAATTTTTACTTGGTCAGAGCACCGAGCAAATCTACGGGCCAACATGTTACCTCTGACCGCTAAAGCCCTACGCTCCCTCTCTTTGTCTATATCATCCTTAAGGTGATGAAATGTCTAAGATATTTAAATTTGGACACCCTGTTTAACGGGAGCCCATTCAGTCTTATTATTTCCGGAACAGAGTCCGGACACCTACCCGCGGCCTTAAAAATCATATATTCACTCTTGGTGACATTATAAATCAGTCTGTGTGAGGCAGCATAATTCTCACACACTCTGAGCAATTCTCTGATTGCCCCAGCAGTTGGGCCCAGCAACACCATATCGTCCGCGTAGTTGATGTTATTGACGCTTACTCCATTTATTCGACATCCAATACTCATGCTGCTGAGCTCAGTGATGAGGCCATCAACATACAGATTGAAAAGCCTGGGGGATGTTAAACCCCCTTGTCTCACACCGCATTCCAATCTATATGCTGAAGAGAGAGTGTTAGACCAGGTAAAGCCTGGTTCTTTTGATTGGCATACCAGTACTGGAAAATTTTCAGTATTTCAGCAGGGGCACCCCTGTCCCTCAACTTGTCCCAAAGCACATCATAGGAAACAAGATCGAAGGCCTTTGAGAGGTCAAGGAAACAGGCGTACACCGGCGTCTTACGATCAGTATAGTATTGAACAGTATGCTTGACACTCAAGATAGCAGTTTCAGTAGATAGTCCAGGCTGAAACCCGAACTGTGCTTCATGAAGATTTAAGATATTTTTCAAACATGAGTCAAGCATACTGTCCAACACCTTAGCCATGACCGTTGCCAGGGAAATCGGGCGATAATTCCCTTCACTGGATATGTCCCCTACCCTGTTCTTAACAATGGGAACCACAATAGTTTTCATTAAACTTTCCAGCAGGTATGAATGTAGCCATTCATACCTGCCGGAGTACACACACATCGCATAGAACAGTGACAAGACCCTCGGCACGTGGACCCCTGCATATTTCAAGTGCTCGATGCTGAATCCATCATGACCGGGAGACTGGGAGTTGAACTTACAACCACAGGTTAGCGAAGCAGTCGTCGAACGACTAAGCTAATTTCTTTGTTAAGTGTTCCCTATAACATCCTTTCGTTTTGATGTGAGCGTTTTGTGTCATGATTGACTGCTTAGATCCACAAAGGAGGCTCCATGATAATAATCATTTATAAGGTTTAATCCGTAATTATCTGCAATATTAGCGCGCCACTAGTAGCACAATTTCTATGAAAACTTCATGAAAAGTGTCGCGCTGCCTGTCGCTCCTGCAATATCGTGCCAGTCTATACCAGCCTTAATACCCACTACGCTACGAACAGAGCTTTGTAGGTATTTATTTTAAAACAACTATTTATCACCTACCTTTTTCTTTTTTTTTTTGGGTGGGAAATTATCAAATAACTTCTCCCGCTCTGGGCGGAGCGGGAGGGCGTGTCAGACTTTTACTGACTAAAACCCACCTGTATTCCTTCATTTGCCTGTGTGCCAGGACCACGATATCCCTTTCGGACAAACTCGCAACCCTGGCAGGCATTGGCGCTAAAGGACCCCGTCAGTTGGTGCTGACAACTCTTTGAGGCGCGCGTGGAATACAACGCGCCGTCGACGTGGTCCTTATCAGATGGTGAGCTACCCACCGCTCACCGTCCGCAAGCCCGCGCCTACGATGGCCGGAAATCGGCTTGCGACTCCCGACGCCATTTATCATCTACCGAGCCTTTTTCCAACTATTTTGGGTCAATTTTTTGGGCAACTTTCAGTCTAACCGGATGCAGCTGAATACCAGTATTGATGTACGACTGTCTATCTGACCTCCACAACCCAGTTACTGGGTAAATGATAAATGATTTTATTTCTGTAAGTAGGTTGGTACAAACACTTTTACACGTCAATCATATTTTAAATACTAGATGAGGTCGGCGTTTCCTATCTGACTACTCTGAGAAGAAAGGCCGAAACAAACTCAGAGGTCACAGTCTCTTTTAAAGTCCAGACATAATCTTGGTCAGATCATGTGAAGGCCATGTAGATTGGTGTCTAAAATGGTCTTTTGAGGAAAGAACCACACAGATTGAGTGGAGCTGACCAGTCAGTGCACGCATTTGACAGTAATCGTGCAGCTCTACTCAGAACTTAAGGAGCTCAACGATGCGACGATCAATACCAAAGAAAGGACATTTGGGTAGGCCGCTTCTATGACTCAAACTGCCAGACCATGATTAACACTAACTGAGAATAAAAGAAAAGGAAAAAATGCAATGGTAATACGATACTTTGGTAAAACACCAGTTTTACCAAGATATCGTATTACCATTGCATTTTTTGTCACTGTAACGACTGTCAAAGATCTACAAATGACAACCGGGACCAACGGCTTAACGTGCGAACCGAGGCACGGAGGGGTCTTGATATGTAATGATGATCCATAGACCGACCTCGGCTAGAGTAGCTTAATCTTCGACCCTTGCGGCTGTTATTATTAAAATTTATCCACGAGCCCGAACACGAGTTTTTTAGGTATTTATTTTAAAATAAATCTTCATTTAATAAAATATACTTTCTCTTTAAACAATTACAAAGGTCATGTCAATAAGCTATAACTTTTAATAAAATGTTTTGTTATTTTATCTCTGATATAACATTGATTATTTGAATAACAGAAAAAATATAATAATATATAAAAATAATATAACCAATCACAATTTAGAAAAGGTTTGTACAAAATAAAAGCACAGTTAAATCTTTTATCTCCAAATGAAAATGTTTAAATACTTGGAATTTGATTCAACTACGGACTTTTTACTTTTTATTTACTTACCATCAAATCAAGAATCTCCATAATATTAATGAATTTTATATGAAATTGATGTTTATTTTTGAACTTCAACTACCTATAGCTACTGCATTGGATATTTCGCTACGCGAATTAAAATAACACAAAACGATTTTAATCATGATGATTTTCCATGAGCTTATTTATGTTGAAATTAACCCAAAAACTTAGCAAACACGAAGTTCTCTTGAACGACCGCGTCATAATCGACATGCGCTAACACTAAAGGAACATTTGCAAACTTCCTCTAGAATAACGTGAAGCACAGCGCTCCCCGGACTCGCTAAGTCCTTAGTCGTTAAAACTCCGTAACTACCCTCCCCGTATTCACGAGACCCGCTGCCCCTTCCGCAGTTTAATCTTCCATTAACAGAATATGAGCGACACTAGCTATATACACGTGTGCGTCACTAAACAACACGATGACAATAACACTCCCTGACAGCACACTACTGTCCTCATTAGTGTCCGGTAACGGATGCGTCCCTCATGAATGATTACTCACAAACTTTCAAACGACTTGGGACTGATCACAAGTCTCATTTATCAGTTATACCAAAATAAACGAAACCGGACGCTTCTAAAACATATAATAGCAATAGCATTAACCAAGTTCCCCAAAAACAATTCAGATAAATTCGAGGATCTCGATGAGTGAAAAGGACGAGTATCCCGAGGCTATTTCTTGGCCATGATAGTCTATTGTGATCGAGCCCGCGGCGACCCGCCACCAGCGCAACCCTAATTGATATCAATTACCCGCCATCTCTCAAAATCTCTTTGATACCGCCTTACATCTCCAAATATTCGAGCTCTCAGTTCGCGTTTAATTTTATGAAAGTTTAATAAATTATTCTCATCTTCTAAAACTGCGTCAGCGTTTTGTGTAGAAATATGTAGAGTAATTTTTTATTTTTTTTTTCTTTTCTTATTTAATTAAAGATTTTACGATTTAATTTCGTATTCTTTTAACTAACCAATTAAATTATCAGTCAGCAGGCCTGCCAGCGTTTTTACTTGGCCAACTGTATTTGGCAGTTGTTAAATACTTTTAATAAAATAGAAAAAACGAGTGTGCTTTAGACCACACGACTGAAGTAAAACAGAAATCACCTTTCGCGTAACGCTAGCATAAGAAGTTTTACTTCAAATCTCCGTCTCAACTTCCGTTCGCCTCGCCCGATCACACTTTTCGTAACGCTCTCGTCACGCATTCACCAGCTTACTCCCCAAGTCAAGCGTGCGTAAAGAAGTTTTACTTCAATAAACTTTCCTGCATCTGGGGGCCTAAAATGGACGCTTTAGCAGAATCATAATATGATCTGCGTACAATTCATACATCCCGCAATTCATCTGTTTGACAGCTGATATTTGACATTAGACTTCATTATAGCAATTAATAATTTGTGGACCATTTTACGAAACTCCATACAAACTGTCAAACAGATGAATTGCGGGATATGAATTGTACGCAGTTTCATATTATGATTCTGCCAAAGCGTCCATTTTAGGCCCCCAGATGTGATTGACATAAAACCCTCTCATTGCACCTTACAGCGTTTCGTACAAACTTTCAAGCCCTTGTTTTTGAAATGACTGAACCGATTTTAATGAAACTTCATACGCATAAGCAGGATACAAAGGTCTAAAAAGTTAGTTAAGAACATTTTCGAAAAATAGTGTTACAGCCAAATAAGACCGATTTTAAATTTTCCATAGAAACAGAGATTTTCAGTTATCTGTTTTTAAATAGACATTTCTAAAATGTTCTTTACTAACTTTTTAGACCTTTGTATCCTGCTTATGCGAATGAAGTTTCATTAAAATCATTTCAGTCATTTCGAAAAACAAGGGCTTGATAGCTTGTATGAAATGCCGTAAGGTGTAAACGCTCTTAATATATTAAGGTATACATAATCAGCCTATAATGTTGCCATTGTTGGGACACAGACCACGCAGGCTCAGTGTGGTGGATGTCACATGTCTTCGAATTTTTAGTTCTAGGACATGCCGGTTTCCTCACGATCTTTACCTTCACCGTTTTGAGAGCAGTGGTGATGAAAGTATTTACAAAAACTTATTACAAAAAAAACTTTTACCTTTTAACTTACCTCCCCATCCAAGTGCTTCATAATCGTTTCTTTTTAGGCTATCGAACCTCAAAAGGAAAAAAACGGAACCAAATTTTGAATACTAGGGTCACTTTTGTGAGGCAAATTAAAAATTGAAAAAAACAGTTTTGCTAACTGAACCGTATGACATATCAAATGAAAGGGCTTGTTGTGAGGGTCCCAATTTTTTTATAATGTTTAAATATACAATTTTGTTTTTAGTATAAGCGAAACCTGAATATAGTTTGTTCAGAATAAGGAACTGAATCGATTTTAATAATTTTTACACCATGTTATATTTTGTCCCAAAAATATTTAAGTGTAATGGAAAATGTTATCACCATTTAATTACTTACAATAAAATCGCCGTACGGTTACCTACTGCAAAATTATTATCAATGAGCGCAAGAGGACGCTGGAGGCGCGGGGGCGCCACCGCGCTCCGCCGCCGCCGCGGCGCATGTTTTTGTACGGACAACCCGGTAACATAACAACCTTATAACTTTGTGATTTTGCATGATACAGTTTTGAAATTTTGTACATAGATTCTTTACATAAAAATACTAGACACGTGTTTCAGGTTTCGCATATACTAAAACTAATATTGTATAGTTTAAAAGTTATTTAAGAAAATAGAAGAAAATTAACCATTCCCCTTTTATTTAGTTATACTTTTTTGTCCAGCTGTTGGGAAAATGTCTCCCCATACTTTTCCAGTTTTGCTTATGTTGTACCTTCTCCGCCCAATCGGTCAGGGACGAGTCCAAATCGTCACGCCAGCGTTTCTTAGGCCTGTCTCCCCCTTAGGACTGACACTCCTGGCCCATCTGTCTTATTAACTATTTATTTAAAAATTACGTAATTAACACCATAACAGCTATAAATGCCAATGCGATGCTACTGCAATAAAACTTACACCATACTTATAAAAAATAACAATAAAATGGCCTCTAAAAGTTTTCAACGCACTTCAGTGCTACTTCAGTGAATCTGTTCAGGCTGCAATGAAATATATCTACCTCCATAGAAATAATATTTAATAATCTTATGGCTCGTGACAAGGGGGCAAACATATTGATGCATCCTATAGGTGTGACCCGCCCAATCGTAACCGCATATCACTAAAAAATATTTGAACCAAACATCGCAGTAAAAGACATAATTTCACCAACCAAACAGGTATCAAACAAAACTGATAATCCATAAGTTAAGCACCTCCGTCCCTCACATACATTCGGTCGGAGCCAGTTTTTATACTCTCCGTAAACGGTGAGGATAAGCCCCCACATTAGTACGCCTCATTACGCCTCCAATTTTATCGAACCAAATGTTTTCCGCCAACATTCCTGATCAAATTGCAAGGAAAAAGTTTGGATTTATTAAAATGCTTATTCAGGGGATCGTTTGCTACAGAAAATACGTATTTTCAAACTTGCCAAATTATGGTAAAAATATTTCTTTATTGAATTTCTACTTTTCTGCTCTCATATTAGAACAACGGCCGTGATTTTTAAGAGTTGGTCGTAGGTCCGAACCCAGACCGACGCTTTACTTTGTGTAAATTATATCATCACTACTGCTCTCAAGAGACTGGCATGTCCTAGAACCAAAAATGTTGAAGACATGTGACATCTGCCAACCCGCACTGGGCCCGCGTGGTGGATTACAGCCCACTCCCTCTCACCGAGAGGAGGCCTGTATCCCAGCAGTGGGAAAATTAGTATTATATAGTGCTCTGTAATATCTTGATTTAAAAGAGTGTCCTTAGAGTTTCTTGTCGATTCTTCTTCATAGAGATCTACGTTTTGGAATGGGCAAATAGCTTCAACTTTCTGACTAACTGACCGACTCTTTGACAATTCCAAAGTGCCTGTAATTGGTTTAATTGAAATAAATGCGAGTTCTATGAGGAACATTATAGGCTGATTATACATAGAACAACTCCTTTTTATCCATAAACAATAAAGCGACCGTTTCGTGGCCAAGCGTGGCGATTATGGCAAAAACACCCCCCCCCCCCTTGGGGGAGGCATGTGTCCAGTAGTGGACGTCTTCCGGCTGAAATGAAGATGATGTTTAAAGCGAACTGGACAGCGCCTTCGTTTAGGTAGGTACCTCATTAAAATCCTGAAGGATAACGGGCAGGCAAGTTGTGAAGTATCCTGAGATTTTCATCCGCATAACATAGTGCATGGGATGGAAATAACGAAGTTCTGGTTTTAACAGGAATAAAACTTATTTATTTCGTTATTTACCAACTTACCAACATAATTAACTAGGTAAACTAATAGGTACTTGTATTGAAACAACAGCGAAGACTGTTTGCACAGAGTTGTGTTGTAAGTGAAGCTGAAACTATGTATCACTAACTAGGGGACTCCCACAATCGACTAATCCTGAACTAATTGAATGGATTACTTCTCCTGACGAATTGTTAACGTCTACCCTCGTAGATCGCGCGTTTGTAGATAAACTATTGATTGATGTTTAGATGTGAAATTTTGGATACGTAACGTTATATTATCTTCAGTTATAATGCTATACCTACATATAGTAATGTAACCATTGATGTATATAGGAAGATAGGCCACTCTCTAACATCACGTAAATATTAAATGGACCCGATGTCGTGCGTCATGTGCTCGACAACCGGAAAAGAGAGACATATTACGCGGGCTATAGCGGGAACGAGATAGCAATAATTTTCACTGTTACGTACCCATAAAAACTCGCAAACAAACTACGATTCGGGTATTCCCCGCAAACCGGGAGTAATGTAGGTCGATTGTGTTCTTTCCCCTAATCTATGCGGTCCACATCGAGGAGCGCGTACCATATCTTCTTATTTAATACATCCATTAATGTAACCGTTACAAAGAGATCTTACTATCTGTAATTTCATTGTTTAATATCAATGATTATATTTTAAAAGTGACGCACTGAAAGCTTCTTTAGTTCCAATAAAACATTATTAATTTTAAACTTTGTTATTGTATTATAATATTTTATAAAACTTTGACTAATATCTACCTACAAACTACTTGACTCAAAGGACTTAGCGATTACGTCAGCAATAGTTCATTCAGGAGTGACCCTGTCACCCTGGCTGGCCGGCAGCCGGCTGAATAGGTGACCCTGTATCGATCCCGGCTTACCGAAGAACTCCCTAAAAACATTTGTCACTCGCTTTCCGGCGGAAGTAAACATCGTGAAGGAAATGTGAGGTCGAATAAGTCAACCTATATAAAATATATATCGACAGTCCGGACATTTATGTACATTCATAGACGTTTCATAAAAAGGAATGGAGACAGAAACGTCGCCAAGCCACAAAGCGAAGTCAACGGTTTTGTACACGCAATGACTTAAGTACATTTTCCATTACTTAGTACATGTACGGTCAGTGCTCTGCATTCCCTGACCCTTCTTACGAAGAAGAAAAGGGGAAACGGGGTCAGGTTAGGCAGGTCACTGACTGTACCAAAGTTACGAACGGATATAACGTCACCTAAACAAAGGACTGCTTCATTGGTCTACAAGGTCGCAAGCGCTACTGCTAAGCATGAGGTCCTGGGTTCGATTCCGGGGTCGGGCAAAGTGATATTGGAATTTCTCAGTAGCAGCCCAGAATCTGGATTTGTGCCCGGCTGATAGCAATAGGCTCGCCCCCTTAATAGGGACGTAATCGTCCCTATTAAGTTGTAGGGTCGTAGGTGTATTCATGGGACTTATACATAACTGGTGAAATGTGGGTGTACTACTGGTAGGTAAACCTCTGCCCAACCCTTCGCGGACACAAGGCGTGATGTTATGCATCGTAAATAGTGGAAAAACGTGCAGGCTTCAATAATAACATTCGTTACATACTTAGCATGCATGTAATCTGAATAGATTAGCTTAGAAAGGAATGAAAAATTTAAAATTGTTTTTTTTGTTTATTGTTGTTTTTGATTATTGTTGTTGTTGTTGTTATTACTTGTTGTTGTTGTCATTTGTTTTTGTTGTTTTATTGTTGTTGTTGTTTGTTTCTTGTTATTGTTTGTTGTTATTTGTTACTTAGCATTTGCAAATCCACTCGTGAATATAGGTGTGTATTGAAATGTACTAACACTAAGTTTTTCCTTGACACTAATTTAACCTAATAAGAAACCAGTATGTGCTAAATAACAAGAAAATGCCATAAAGTTTTGTCGCTAACAAATTGGTTCCACGCGCCATATCGCCCGGACACATACGTGTAACTACCACTAAAACTACTAAGCACATATTAATTGCCTTAAATAGGTAATTCAGTACAAGTTAAAACGTTCACAGTTGCGTATATACTGGAATTAGACCTCAAAAAGGTGCATGGACCCAAAAGTTGTAGTGCGTAACCGACCCAGTAAAGTGGCTGTTAACTACAGTATAAATAAACTTGCGTTGGTAGGTACATTATCTACGTACTTACGTAGAAACAACTTGCCCAAGTCCTACACTGACATTTCATGAAATATGTATAATAATGTGGGTGCCACTTGGAACCTTAATAGCCAAACTGTACTAGTCTGACTTAACTACTTGGACTGTGTTCGGTGCTTGTCCTAACATATTAAGGATAACATATAACTAAAGAGCCCGTTAAATCTTATAAGAGGATAACTTTGTCTCTGTGTAACATAAATTGTATTTCATTTTTCTTTAGGTACCTACTTGGTAAACACATAGGAAAATTATGAAGGAAAGATAGAGCATTTATAAAGATATATGGTTAAATATGTGTCTGTGTGGTGCCGGACGTAAAGAATAGCACCACCCCCCCCTATTTCTTCCCGTGGGTGTCGTAAAAGGCGACTAAGGGACTAACTAGGATTGGGCAGCAGCGTTCTCTATGCATTTTAACACCATACTGCGATCGCCAACCCGCCTGCCAAGCGTGGCGATTATGGCAACCCCCCCCCCCTTTGGGGAGGCCTATGTCCAACAGTGGACGTCTTTCGGCTGAAATGATGATTAATGATGGTTAAATAGGTAATTCGAATCAGATTTAGATGTAATTTAACCGTGTTCGTTGAAAAGATCAAGAATTGTAGGACCTTCTTGATCTTTGCAAGTAACAAACTCAGGGCCAGATTTAGGGCAGGGCAACAAGGGCTCTAGCCCTGGGCCTCCACAAAGAAGGGGCCTCCACAATTTGATTTTTTTAGATATGAAAGAAAATACATCCTTTGTGTTATTAAGAAAAAAAAACCCAAAAGTCTGACAACCAAGGGGTATTGTATTGTGGGGGTCAGATAGGCGGTCGCTCCATGTAAATACTGGTATTCAGCTGCATCCGGTTAGACTGGAAGCCGACCCCAACATAGTTGGGAAAAGGCGACGCAGATTTATTGTGTGTATCAAAGAAAAAACATTCAGAAGGTACCTTTTTAAATTGTTTTTTTTTGTCTGTTCTCAATAAATGTTTGAGGCCTACACTTCTTTGTTGGCCCAGGGCCTCCACACCTCTAAATCCGGCCCTGAACAAACATCCATGTTTTTTTACCATGTTTGTTTTACACATAAGTCTCGCTGTGTAAATTATTTCATCACCACTGCTCTCAAAACGGTGAAGGAAAACATCTTGAGGTAACCGGCATCTCCTAGAACCAAAAATAACGAAGACATGTGACATCCACCAACCCGCACTGGGCCCGCGTGGTGGATTACGACTCACTCCCTCTCACAGAGAGGAGGCCTGTGGTCCAAGCAGTGGGAAGGGGAACATTATAGGCTGATTATCCTAAATAAAACGATTCAATAGATTTTTTTGTTCAACTTCAATGAACTCCGCCATAAAAAGCGTACGTCCAGTTGTAATTGGGGCAACAACCAAGTGAGGAAACATTCCGATAGGCTCGTTCAATGCATCATGCAACATGGACTGGAGCCGCAAACCTGCGTAATTACACATAACGCGGTTGGCTCGACACAACTTAGAAGTTTCTTCGGCAAAACTTATAAAACACGATAACATTTAACTTGAATTCCTACATCTATATAGGTATGTATATTATGCTGTGTATATGTAAATGCTACACCACAGACAACCCGCAGTATTGTCTCTCGTTCTCCTTTGAATCCAGCCAAATAATGTCTTTAAAGATCGTTTTTAGCGAAATGATCATTGTGTCACCCTTTGTAAAACCGCATTAATCTGTAATTAGTATGGTGTACATAGTAGTCTTTCAATGAGATTTCATTCTAACAAAATCAGGCAGGATTGCAGGAACAGACAGAATCAAGAACGTTTAATGGCTCGAGTGAAGTGAAATCGTGATGATAAATAAATGTAAATATATAAATATAGAATCAAAAATAAAAATTGATAAAATAAAATACCTACAGTATAAAGCTTAAAAAAATAATGGTATTACATTTTCACTATGGGGATGAGGAAAGTCAAAGTCAAATTGTTTATTTCAAATAGGCAAATATATGGCACTTTTCAACGTCAATATTTACAAAAAAATTGAATTGATTCTAGTCGCCCCTTTCAAAAGGTAGTTTCGTATGGAGAAGAATGGACAAGAAACTCCACCGTTACTATAACGATAATATTTTTTATAGGTAAGTACATTAAATATACAATTATATGTGAAAACGATGCACCTAGAATAAAATTACTATACCACAATAGGTAAAAAGAGTTAAGAATGAAGCAATGACAGATAAATTAATTATGTAAAAGATACAATGGTGCTCACATATTTACAAATATTGTAAAAAAAAAAAAAACGTTTTCCTAAAAAATATTTTTTCCTAAAAAACGTTTTCATAATATTAGTGTGAGATGAGGTAATCACAGAATTTAAAATAAATGTCATAACAATAATAAATTATACAATTAAAATAGCAACTTGTTTGATTTTATCTAGACTCTAGATTGTCCTATGGAGCTGGACCAGCATGTTTCCAAGCCTCCTTACCTTGATTATAATCCTCTAATTTATAATATGCTTGTTTACAAAGTGTACTTTTAATATGAGTTTTAAATTTTCTTTTATTTGGCGGATGATGATGTCATCTAGCCAATTTCAGCCAAAACGACTGCATTATATTTCTTCCAGTCCTGGGGGTCTACTCCGAAGCCTTAATGCAATGTATCGGCCGAATTTTCGGCCGTTTTATAACTTCCATAGATTCCTTTTTTGACTTTGAATCCTTACTGTTTGACTTTGGCTTATCTCTTTGACTGTCGTTTTTTTATTTCTTTCGCCGTAATCAGCCATAGTTAGCCGTAGTCAAGCAACGGCCGAACATTCGGCCGATACTTCGGATTTATGTTCGAAATAGACGCCCTGGTGGTTGAGAGCCTATACGTGCTGTCTTTCATAATGCTCTAGCACAGTGTTTCTTGACCTGTGGTTTAATCTCGGACTATTTAACAATAGTAAATAATATCACTAAAAGTCTCGTAATCGCTATGCGCCCGCGGGTGGAATCCGATTTCAGAATACAACTTTGTAGCAACATCAACCCGATTATCACTAATTCAGTTGCAAAAAAGCAGGTTGGTGTTGCTTTTTCACATTAAGTATCGTATTTATAATAACGAAAACCAAATACATAAGTATTTTTTATAAAAAAGTTTTTATTTGTTTTTTGTGTATTTTTTTTTATTATGGGAGTCTTTACTAATTGCACTTGATTTCCTAGGGGTCCGTAGCTGAAAAGGGTAAGAAAACGCTGCTCTAGCATATTCAACTTTGCCTGAAAACTCCGAGCATAAAGCGGTTACGTTAGAGCAAAGTTGAGGGCTAGCATGGCTTTACTGCCTGCCTTTTGGGCACTTTTCCCATTGACAGCGAAGCAAACGTTTTTTTGAAGCGCGATGAGCTCTTCCTTTTTAGGGTTCCGTACCTCAAGAGGAAAAAACGGAACCCTTATAGGAACACTTCGTTGTCCGTCTATCTGTCTGTCTGTCTTTCAGTCTGTCAAGACCGTTTTTCTCACGAACGCGTGTAGGTATCAAGTTGAATTTAATATCAAATACGTAAGTCCACGGTCCCATGGAGTTCTAAAAAAATCAAGCTTCTAATTTAACGCAATAAAAAAATACGGCAATTCATGTGACATATTTTGATACACGCAAGTAAATCAAAACCTATAGGGTACTTCCCGTTGACCTAGAATCTTGAAATTTGGCAAGAGGCAAGGTCTCACAGGACAAATAAATGAAAAAGTCTAAAAACCGTTAATTTGTAGTTCTAACCCATCAAAAAAATGTGATTACAAACCTACATTTGCAGTTAGAAAATTGACCGTGGCGTATATCAATGTATGGGAGAACATGTTTTTCAACTACAACGTTAAGTTTGTTTTTGAGATAAATTCATCCCAACTACGGAACCCTTAATTGTGCGTGGTCCGACATGCACTTGGCCGGTTTTTTTATATACTTGTACATAATTATATATTTTAGTGTAAGCTTGTAAATTGTATTTGAGATTTCTCAAAATAAAATAATTGAAATTTTGTGGAAATTATAAGTTGAATCTGTGTGGTCTAGCTTTGAGGTCATAACGTGAAGTGAAATAAGCTACCTATTGCTTTTACTTTGATCGTTCGATTAGCTACACAGACGCAATTTTTAAGTTGTGTCGTACACTTAGTCTCCACACTTATGAATAAAAGATACACTGGAAATATGAAGGCTTACCCTCGACGTAGCTACAAACGACAGTTATTTCAATTTATATGTTTGGGCTAGTTTTCGCAATATGTTTACACTGTTGGAAACATAAATTAAGAGATCAAGTGCTGTGGAAAATTGCGATTATAGACGGTTAAATATCTGGAAATTAGAATTGATACGTTACGAGAACAGTTTGGGTACGACAATTGTTGTCCACTAATGGGGTATCTAATTATTGAGGTCAGAAAATCTTAAGCCCTGTGTTTCACTGTGCCACCGAGAACGTTACGAGGACGTTACTAAAGCCGGATTTACATTACTGTGTTTTTTTTTTTTTTTTTTTTTCCTTCTGGCTTCGCACGGTTTGTGCATTTAGCCAATGTCACGTTTTAGTTCTTGTAAAGTATTGATGAAATGAGTTTTAAATGCATGATGATGATATCCCCGCCCACTCCCCTTGAGTTTCAGTAAAGATGTGGCACTTTACTGAGACCTCACGCGGACTTCTTGAGAGAACTTGAAGCGAACTTGCACTGTTTTGTTTCATTTGCCTACACTAATGCACGTTCACAAACACTTAATGGTTAATAATCCATCATTATTACACATTAATATTCGGCTAAACACAAATTTTGGAAAATTAAACAAACTGCTGAACATGACGCTTCACTTTCCCGCCAAGAACGACCACATTACTGTGTTGTGTAGTGTCGTGACGCCTTCTGACGCAGTGTTAGCCAATCAAGACTCGCTGTGATTTTTTAATTTTTTTTTTGGTTTTTAATTATTAAAACTTTAGGCACAAGTAAAAAAATACACTGTACAAAGGCGGACTTAATGCCTGAGGCATTTTCTACCAGTCAACCTTAGGGTGATTTGACGTTGTCCTGAATAGATTGGTTCTCCCTCGTCACGACACAACACGACACAGTTATGTGCCGGTCAGGCTTAACGTCTTCTAGTCATGGGGGTAGGCAGAAACTACAGAACGCCACTTGCTACGATGCTTACATACTCCTTTTGCTCTGAAAAGAAAGAATGAGAAAGAGGGAGAAGAAGAATAAGTGCCTTTAGTCCGTAGGTTTAGAAATAAAGGTAAACAGAAAAACCGGCCAAGTGCGTGTCGGACCACGCACAATGAAGGGTTCCGTAGTTAGGATGAATTTATCCCAAGAACAAACTTAACATTGTTGTTGAAAAACATAGTCCCCATACATTCCAACTGCAAATGTAAGTTTGTACGCACAATATTGAGTGATTTACCATGTTATTTTAAGATCACAGTCTTCTTATAGGTTTTCCTGTAATCTATAAGTAAAGAACTATTTTCTGTATTTTTATCAAAATTTTAAGCTCAGTAGTTTCGGAAATAAGGTGGGGGGGGGAATGGTAATTTTTCATCTATTTTCTTAAATAATTTCCAAAGTATGTATTTTAAAATTATAATATATATATATATATATATATAAAATCCTTAATACAAGCACTTTCATTTGATATGTCACACGGTACAGTCAGCAAAACTTTTTTTTTTTTCTAATTTGCCCCCCAAAACTAACCTGCTTATTCAAAACTAATTTATTTACGTATCACGTCCGTGTTTAGGTCACAGAAGTTCATGTGTACCAAATTTCAACATACTCGGTCAAGTAGATTCGGAGCAAATCAGCTGTGTAAGGGTTCCTTTTTTCCTTTTGAGGTACGGAACCTTAAAAAACACGTGACGAGAGAGCTGTCAAGTAACAGACCAAACGTAATACCTGTCACTTCAGTTGTCATTCTACGTCACAGTTGTACTCTTCAATTTAGCAACATTTTATTTCGTTGACGTTTAAAAGACCTGTCTTTTTGGGCTCTTTACAATAGATAAATTACAAAATAATATAGTATTATTATAAATCTAACAAAAAAATTGTGCTCAAGCAATTACATCTACGAAGAGTAGTTTAAGAATAAATGATAAAGATGAGGAAACTATCGTAAAAATCAGAAATTAATTTTATTTGGTTATACTTAGTATAAGTTACGACGTATTTTGAAACAAAAAAGTGTCATCTACTAAAACCCTTTTTGTGGTCTGTTTACCTATATTTTTAATTTAACATAAAACGGCCAAGGCCAATTACATTAGTTAAAGACACAAACACATACCGCCTTATTACAAAACAAGATTTATATTTGACATGGCTTAAACCATGGAGCCAGTTTTTGTAATAAGAACGTAACAGTGATTGAAATACCGTTCTATTTACAAAACTGAAAACTTAGTTTGGTACTAAGTTGTCAGTTTTGTGTTTAGGAACTTTACCATAGTCGGAATAAAGTTGAAATTCAATAATGGCTCCATGTTTTAAACCCGGGTCTGAAGATAAACCTTGTTTTGTAATAAGGGGGATTATGTACAAAAACAAAAGTATACAACTCCTCGACAGTCATACGCTCATCATCTGTTCTGTGCGCTCACAATACTCCAGACATGTTGACAAGATCTTCCATTCATCCGCGAACACATCACAGTGAGGCTTAGCGTCCAAGAGAGCGTTGAGCGCAGAGTGTGTGCAAGGAACAGGAGACTGGGCTCGAGCGACGATCAACGATCATGAGTTTACATATTGTTTTTTTAATGTAAGCGGGATCTCGACTGTTACATAAGCATGTCAGTTTCAAGTAAAGGATTAATAGTTAACTTAAACAATTTCACTTGCAAATGGCTGTTTAATCCGGCAGTCGTAGATAACGCCACGATGTACAACCACACATCAGTGGAAACATTTGCTCTACGCAAATCGCTCTTACTGCTACGAGATAAAGTCGCTGTCAACGTCATTGTCAATTTGTTACTAGTGATGTGCGGTTGAGTGTACGTACGAACGTTAACGTCACGTAAGTAGGTAAATATCTAGTTTATGTTTGTGTTGTCGTTAATTAAATAATTAATTAATTCCGGCCGCAGTATCGCGCGCGTGGGATACGGAACCTCGCAAAATATGTCAGCTGTTAACAAAGTTTTTTAGTACCTACCTAATAAAAGATTAACAATTCTGTTTGATTAAATTAGTTAAAATTATAGGATTGAGTACTGATTGATTGTTGTAGTAAGTATATTATATCATTTGCTATTCACTTCCAGTTTCATCTTTAGTAAGTACTAAGTAGGTATAATAACACAACACATCAGTAGTTAACGTTTTCCTTGACCTTGACAATGTATGGTTTAATTTCGACATATTGTTCTAATACTCCTAATTTTAATTCTTTTAAAATATTTGTACGCTGGAAACAGCAAAATATTTTGGACATCATTTATTATGTGTAACACCTTTGTAACAAAAATATTCTAACAAATAAATAAATTTATTATTATTTTCATTTATTACGTTTACATACTTATTGAATATTTGTATATAAAACAAAACAAAAAACATTTAAAAATATAAAAAAAACAGTAGTCCACCGGCATCAGGAACAAGTTCCAAGCTGCCGGAGGTCAGGGCTCTAGAGAGAAGAACCTCCTCACTATGCGTGCTGTGTCGAGGAGTACTGCTTTCTGAATCAAGCCCTTGACCCAGCCGCGTAATGAGAGCCTCCTAAGGTGTTGGTGGAGGCTCTTCGCTAGTAGGCCATTGACCAATTACGACATTGTACCGATAATCATTAGATTATCGGTACAATGACTGCAGAGTCCACATCCCACATGTCGACTACCTCGTGTGCTAAGTCAAGATACTTGATTTTTTTATCTTTCTCAGCTTTCACGAGATTCTCGTCATGAGGGACAGCGATATCAACAATCA
The DNA here is from genome assembly GCA_948098905.1 of Tiliacea aurago. NCBI lineage: Eukaryota > Metazoa > Arthropoda > Insecta > Lepidoptera > Noctuidae > Tiliacea > Tiliacea aurago. Next base: position 12,469,668 of record OX402578.1, on the reverse strand, counting down.
TTGCACGGCGCTCTCGTCGATCTATCACCACAATATCAGGCTTATTGGCTACAATAGTCCTGTCAGTGATGATAGATCGATCCCAGTACAATGTGGCATGCCCATTCTCGAGAACTGGGTCGGGCACATACCTGTAGCATGGTACTTCGAGCTCCACAAGGTTGTACTGCAAGGCAAGTTGCTGGTGGATAATCCTAGCCACTAGATTGTGTCTGTACATGTACATTATTATTTTTTGGTATTCATTTTTGTATCTCGGCACTGATCTGCCGGGTTTTGTAGGGTAACACGAGCCAAAGCCAAGTGCTACCCCTGAGAGTACTAACCTAATTGATAAATTGATGATAATACAGGAAAAGTATTTAACCAGTGCGCAAATTTTTTTTGGTGGTTCAATATCAGTAATAGAACACATTTCCATTATTTATTCAATACTTTTTTTAAATTTTTTATCCTACTTTAAATCAGCAAAATATGGACACAATCTATTCGTAATAATATCAACGGGCGCGCGCGGCGGCCGGCGCAAGCGGCGGTGTTGCACGGGGGTGAAACCCCCTCCCGGGCGGCAGGGCGCTGTGGCCGACAGTTCGCTCATCGCACGCGCTGTCGTGTGACGTCGCGTCTAATCACTTTCCCGCGCAAGCGCCGCGCCGCACGTGTGTCGTGCTTGTACCTACCGGTCACGATGTCAGACTTCAGTAACCGCGAGTGTTACGAGATGGTGCGAGTGTATGTACTGAGTGGTAAAAGTTTGCGAGCAGCTCGCAGAATGTTTGCGACTGAGAGCATACCTCGAATGCGAGCCCATGGAATCCTTAACCCCGCGGTCCCTAATGAAAGGACCATTTTAGCGGCCACTCAAAGGCTACTTGATCACGGACAGTTCAGAACCCCGAATCATGCACGAGGGTCTGGCAGACCCCGACTGGCGATCGAAATCGAAGAAGCCAAAAAATTTGGCAAATTTGGAATTACTCTTCAAATAACTTCAGGTCACGGTCTAAACATAAAAAAGTCTAATTTGAATCTGATAAAATTAGGGATCAGTACATTGTAACCAGCCAGCGAATCGAGCGACCGCACAGCTGATAGGTAGGTACTTTCGCGCGTACCGCTTCGCCGCGCGCCGCCGCGCCGCGCCGCCGGGTAGCCATACAACCACTTTTAAAGTAAACATCTTTCGTTAACGATATTTTTTGTTTTTTGTACTAAGACGTATCAAAATAAAAAATACATGTTTAATAAAACTCGTTTAAGTTTAATTTGTCAAAATTTGCTCAGTGGATAAAAACTTTTCCTGTATATGGCGTGATAATATTGTGTTTTGACTTTGTGTTGCAGTGGTGAATGATGTTTATGCGTGTGATATTTGTGCGTCATTGTCGTTCTGCAAGAATTTTCGGACAATTCTGCAAGTGTTCAGGATAGATACTTCATATACCTGTTTGAAAATATCGTCTGCTCAACGACGTCATTATGATGACGTCTGGTGAATTACAGCCCACTCTCTCTCAAAAAAGGAGGCCTGTGTCCCAGCAGTAGGAACATTATAGGCTGATCATATCAGCCTACTTCGAGTTTCGAGAGAGAATGGGCTGTAATCCACCACGCGGGCCCAGTGCGGGTCGGTAGATATCACATGTCTTCGATTTTTTGGTTCTAGGACATGACGGTTTAGAGGCATGAGGAACAGGGTGTAAAGTTCACTTATCCTCCATAGAAAAGGGAGGATCCTCCGACCAGACGGGTGTTGTGTCTGGTGGGCAACTGCCCGACGGTTGATGTCGGGACGTTGTATATATGCTAGTTGCAGGTTTCCGTGACGTCAATGTGACGCGTAGTTCACATGTGGTGATGTTGATGCCGCCACAACATCAATTAAGTACCTGCAGATAATTCCAAACACAGCTGTATGCCAACGTGCCGTGGAAAGAAGTATGATGGGAGTAAAAAGAAAAGACTGGATTAAAAATGAAGAAATTAGACGGGTAACGTCGGTGGCTGACGTCACATGGAAAGCCAAAAAACTCAAATGGAAGTTGAGGCTGGTCACACTCTCAGAGTCACAGACAAATGGAACAAAATAGTAACAGTCTGGTACCCGAGAAACGGCAAACGACATAGAGGAAGGCAGTGAAAACGCTGGACACCACGAGGGAAACTATGGACTCGAATAGCAGTCGATAGGAAAAAGTGAAAGGAAATGGAGGTGGCCTTTGCCATTGGGCACACAGACGAAGACAGCCGGTGTCATAATAGTTTATTTTTTATTTTTTGAGCTTTTGTTTATAACATAGTAATGATTTTATTGTAGTAGCATAAGTTTCAAATGGTCTGAATAAATGGCTTTTTTTTAATTTTTTATGTTGACATATCTTGGGACAATGACAAAGATAAATTTATTTGTTCATGGACCATGGGCTCCCGGCCCTCTGGAAGGCGTACGAGCAGCCCTGGATTTCCACCTATAGGCATACAAAGCCTTAGCCTATGGGGCTCAGCCCGCCTAGGGGCCCCCGGGGCATCCAGCTACCGCGAACAGGTATATAGCTTGCCTACCGGCAGGCGGCCAAAGCCGGGTTAACCGTGTAGCAGGTGTATCAAATGGTACCGCCAATGGTGTCCCCGCGCTCGTATGGTACCTATACTACCCGTAGGTCCAATGGAATATTAAATGCCAAAAAATTTCGGCTTCTCCGCAAAAGTCGAAAAAGGAACTCCTATTTCTGTTATAAATTGTCAAAGCTAATAATACTGTATGAATAGTCAAAAGAAACTAACCGATACGAGGTGTTAAATTTTGCTTCAGGATGGGGTGGCCGCAAATGGCAAGTGCTTAAGGACCCTGGGTTTTCTAAGTGCGGGGTTCCGTACGAGGGGCAAGACAATTTGCTTAGGGCTCTTAGACAATTTCAAATGGAATATTATTATTATTACTTCCAAGCACAAATAGCTAGCTATCTATGAGTAGTACAGTCTGTAGTAGCTGTACAGTGCAGTGTTGGAGTGGGCGTACTATAGGTACACCTCTGCCTAACCGTTCGGGGAACACAGGTGTGATATTATTATCCATGTGTCCCTCAACTTGTTCTTTCGTGTTTGGGTTTTTTTTTCTTTGCGGTATGTATACCGCAAATAAACGTATTTCCTTTTTTTCCTTCTTTGTTGTATTAACAATAAAAAACCGGCCAAGTGCGAGTCGGACTCGCCCACGAAGTGTTCCGTACCATTATCTATAAAAATAGCAAAAAAATCACGTTTTTTGTATGAGAGCCTCCCTTACATTTTTGTTTTGTTTTAATTTAATTATTTATTTTTAAAGTGAATTATATAACTAAATATTCTGTGAATATTTCAAGCGTCTACCTGTTGCCGTTATCAATATCGAGCAAAAACGAAAAAAAAAACCAGCCAAGTGCGAGTCGGACTCGCGCACGAAGGGTTCCGTACCATTATCTATAAAAATGGCTAAAAAATCACGTTCGTTGTATGGGAGCCCCCCTTAAATATTTGTTTTATTTTAACTTAATTATTTATATTTAACGTGAATATATAACTATATATTCTGTGAATATTTCAAGCGTCTACCTGTTGCCGTTATTAATATAGAGCCACAACGAGCAAAAAAATCACGTTTGTTGTATGGGAGCCCTCTTAAATATTTATTTTATTCTGTTTTTTTGTAATTGCTGTTATAGCGGCAACAGAAATACATCATCTGTGAAATTTTCAACTGTCTAACTATCACGGTTCATGAGATACAGCCTGGTGACAGACGGACAGGCACACAGACAGACAGACGGCGGAGCCTTAGTAATAGGGTTCCCGTTTTAGGTACCCTTTGGGTACGGAACTCTAAAAATTACCTACACACACGGTTGAAGACTGAAACGTGCAGAAACACGACCTTGGTATTTCCACTAATGTCAAACGACGAGGAAGCCCCTGTAGGCAACAGAATTACACAACTAATATATATTACTAATGCGTCCTTCGACCAACGAACAACATTTCAATTTATCCAGTTCACATAATTGAATAGACATGTACTTACCTACAAATATAACACAAACTCTACATTACGCTGCATAAACATAGAAATTATCGTAACTGTATAATTTTAAGTAAACTAAGTAGGGTAGAGCTCACATAAGCAAGGGTCCTGGGGGCCTAAAATGGACGCTTTGGCAGAATCATAATATGATCTGCGTACAATTCTTACATCCCGCAATTCATCTGTTTGACAGCTGCTATTTGACATTAGACTTCGATAGAGCAATTAGGTATATAAAGTATTTTTCAGGTATGTTTTTTATATTTTAATTTTAATGATAAGAGTATTTGAAACACATAATTTCATCTTTTTGTTTTTACAAGCTGTAGTTATTTTTATATATTTTTTTAAAGTATTGTTCGTACTGACGTCACTAGTAGAACTGAATAGCTTAGGATCTTTGCCACGTTTAACACTTATTTAAAACCAAAATTCAGTAAAGTCAAACTGTCAAATTTGACAATTAATTTGTTTACATTTCATACTTTAGCGATTTCCGTACTTTAGTTTAAAGATATGGCTTAATAAAATGAATGGATTCAAAGACTACTTCTGCTAAGTGCTTCATACCGTCAAGTATAAGAATCACCACAACAAATAGCCGACACAAATTGATTGTTAGTAAAAGAAACCTTATAAAGGAAATGGTGCGAGGAAGTAAATGTTGAGTACAAGTCTGGGCGGCGTCTGTTTTATTATGAAGATCATTTGAACGCAAGTTAAGTTTGCCTGAGGGGATACATCGATGTGATTCGACTTGTACTGTCCGCCGCTGGTGAAAAACTACACTATTTACGTATTTATTTATCTGAATAGAATAGTATTAAGTGCTTCATGTAAATTTGACGTTGACATGATACTTGACACATAAAGAACAACTTAATTACAAGAGGCACTGAAAGTTTCCAATTCAGGCTGCTTTGTGACGGCATTTAGAGGTCAAATAAAAGTCAAGTAATTTTAAGTATTTTTGTGAAAATAAATACGATCTTATAATTTTAAGACCTATTAATAGAAAAATAAGTCTTAGAATCTTAAAATCTCGAAATGGTTTTGGAATCGGCATAGGTTAATTTTTACTTTACATACCCAATTCCTATTTTGTGGACCATTTTACGAAACTCCATACAAAACTGTCAAACAGATGAAATGCGGGTTATGAATTGTACGCAGATCATATTATTATTATGATTCTGCCAAAGCGTCCATTTTAGGGCCCTGAATTCGGAGAGAAAACTTTACAAATGTTTTAGAACTAGTTGAAAGGATTATTTAAATATTTGTTTCAAACCAATTCACAGAAGTTTTATTGACTTTGGAAATTCATATTCATTACAATGTATTTTGATAGGTACCCAAAACTCTGACGACACTCAACTCACGAAGACATTCTAAAACTCTATTTTAGAAAGTGGTATTTCAGAGTATTTATAAAAAAAATATTCTAAAGCGTTTTTATTAATTAAATACATACTTACCTGTATTGTGAGTTGGTATGTAGATACCAACACTGGGTAGAGGTTAACTACGATAACATGGCCCGCCCCTCCAAAATCCAAAACGTTTGAAAGTATTTGTGAAAGTATTTACGAAGCCAACCAAACCAAACTAATTTTAGGCTTTGGCATAACCCACGCGGAATACTGGATGAAATTCCTTCGCGCTGATTGTGTCAACTAACTTGTACTACTTGTAATAGCGCGAATTATCACGTGACTTCGTAATCATTAGAACAATCTACGCACGCAGTTGCTTCCCGCGTCCCACGCGGGATTCGCCACAGTTTGACCAGTCCTTTTTATTTTTTATTTATTTAACCAAACAGCGTTCTTCTAAACGTATGTGTATCCATCCACATACAGACGTAAATGTGGTCCTCACTACATTCCTGAAGGGAGTCGTAGGCTGTGGCGCTACCTATCGGCCTTCTCACGAAACTGCACACTCTAGGAATTTATTATTAACGTGCCGAGGTCTTCGCTATGTTTTCCTACACCTTTTTAAGCCCGTAATAGAATTGTTTACATTGTGAACCGTAACACTATGCTTAAAAGCAGGTTTATTTCTACACCCACCGACCTTTATATTCTACGCTAAAAACACTTTTGTTTAACACAGTCCCGAAATAAAAGAATATACTTAAACCTTTTAAACCTCACATTTTGTATCACACTGCAATTTCTAAAAGAAGTATGTTATGCAAAAAAGGCGTTGTAGACTCGGAGCGACTGGAGAGAACGACGGATAATAATATTCTTTCATCTCTTGACAAATTAAATTACGCATATTACAAGAGCGAATATCCTGAAGCGCTGAAGCACTTCACGCTCGTGAGGACATTATTTAATTAATCCATTTTATTTTTCTTATCCTTCATTAATCTTACAATTTTCAAAACCTTCTGTTATATTCATGGGTTCCTCATTAAATATATTCGTATGTTCTTGCACATTTATATCATCATCATCATAAAATTTGCCGAAAGACGTTAATTGCACGACATAGAATAGAATACTCTTTAATAGTTGTACCTACACCATAAAAGTTACAGATATAAATGTTGTAATTTTACATCAATCAACTCAGCCTATCGCAGTCCACTGCTGGACATAGGCCTCTCCCAGGCTGCGCCACAACACCCTGTCCTCCGCCTTCCGCATCCAGTTCCAACCCAGCCACCTTCTTAAGGTCGTCGGTCCATCTAGCTGGAGGGCGTCCCACACTACGCTTGCCGATATGCGGTCTCCACTCCAGGACTCGTCTGCTCCATCGGCCATCGGTCCTTCGACAAACATGGCCAGCCCACTGCCACTTCAGTTTGCTTACTCTGCAAGCTATGTCGGTAACTCCGGTTCTTTTCCGGATAATTTAATTCCTGATTTTATCCTTCAAAGAGACTCCAAGCATAGCCCGCCCCATAGCGCGCTGAGCGACCTTGAATTTGTGGACCAGCCCGACTATCAGTGTCCACGTTTTGGCACCGTATGTCTTGACGGGCAGGACGCACTGGTCAAAGACCTTAGTCTTCAAGCATTGCGGGATAGGCTACGAGAAGACTTGACGCAGTTTTCCAAATGCCGCCCAACCCAACTGGATCCTTCTTTCGGCTTCTTTCTCAAAGTTGTGTCTACCGAGCTGGATGATTTGCCCTAGGTAGACATACTCCTTCACAACTTCGAGAAGCGACCCTTCGATGTGGATTGGACTCGGCGTATTGTACATGACTTTTGTCTTGTCCAAATTCATGCCGAAGCCAACCCGCCGAGAAGCTCCATTTAGGCTGTGCAGCATCTGGTCTAACTGTTCCAGCGTCTCTGCCATTATGACTATGTCATCAGCAAAGCGAAGGAGTGAGATGTACTCGCCGTTAACGTTGATACCCTGTCCAGTCCATTCCAGCATCTTGAAGACGTCCTCCAACGGTTGGTGAACAGTTTAGGGGATATCACATCCCCCTGTCTCACCCCGTTGAGCAGTTGGGTGGGGCTGGTTTTCTGATCTTGGATCTGGACAGTCATCGTGGCAGCGTCATACAAACATCTCAACACTTCTATGTAGCGCCAGTCAATTCGACATCGTTGCAGAGAGGCCAGAACTGCCCATATTTCGATTGAGTCGAAAGCTTTCTCGTAATCCACAAATTCCATACACAGCGGCTGGTTGTACTCCTCGGTCTTCTGTACAATTTGCCGAACAGTATGGATGTGGTCTACGGTACTGAAGCCTTTTCGAAAACCGGCTTGTTCTGGCGGCTGGAACTCGTCAAGTCTCTTAGCGAGACGGTTCGTGACGACCCTCGAGAACAGTTTGTATACGTGGCTCAGAAGTGAGATGGGTCGATAGTTCTTCAGCAAGGTTTTGTCGCCTTTTTGGAAGAACAAAGCCACCGCACCTCTGCTCCACGCTTTGGGCGTTGTTACCTCTTGAATGACGGATTTAAAAAGACTCGCTAGCTCCTTCAGGACTGGAGCCCCGCCCGCTTTAAGGAGCTCTGTCGTTATTCCGTCATCACCAGGTGCCTTGTTGTTCTTAAGCTGCTCGAGACCCGCCCTAATCTCGCTATGTTCGACATCTGGGATGTCCTCCGTGTAGTGGCGCGTTAATTTGGCTCGATGGTCATCTGCACTATGCCCCGCTGGTTTTACAGTCCGGAATTTTACATAGGGTGACACAATGGGCGGTCATATGGCTAAAAGCGATATTTTACAGACAACCTTTGGATGGATTATCGGGAGAAGGAGAGACAATACTGCAGGTAGTCAGTGGTGTACCATTTACATATACAATAAATACATACATACAACTACACACAACATACATAACGACATAGAACTTAGCAAAGCAAGGGACAAAGCCCAAAGAATTGCTGAACTAATGGCAGTTTAAAAAGAAAATTTTTATTATTTTCCATTGAAGACGAAGGCAACATGCTTGCCAGAAATTACCCATATTTGGTGAAACCAGAACAGATAAGGCGCAAATTCTGTACAAGACACTACACCGGAATTAACAAGGTTCATTTACATGCAAATCGATGTATAGGACTGAGACGTAATCTCTTTAGCCAGCTAAGCCCAAATATATTCAGATACGATTGCAATTTGATTGCATCCTGCCTGATAATTACCGCATGTTGATGTATGTTGGTATTAGCAAGCAGCGGCGACATGATTCATATTTAGTTGCGGAGGAGAATGTTAATCATGTTATTTCTTGGACGTTGTTTGCGAAATGGAATATTACTATGACAAAAACATTTCCTGTGACGATCATTTAAGTGCCTTCATAATTCACACGTCAATCCTAAATAGGTATTCTAGTATCTATTATCTAGAAAAGTCTTATGAACTAGAAGGCAATGTCCTAACGAACTACAGCCAGCGGTTACCTACAGAGTTAAGGCTTCTACATACCGGGGCGACTTGTCGCGCGACGGGACGCAACACAAAGGCACCGCTCGTTCCGCGACACGCAGGGCCTTTGTGCCGCGTCGCGCCGGTATGTAGAAGCCTTTAATTGTTTCTGCAAATTGGCACTAGTAATCTCTCGGTACATCGGAAACGTTACGACCCTTGTGTGGAACCATATCATAAAAGCTTTCAGAGAGACCACTAGCTAGGTACCTTATATCTATCTACATAAGTATATCTACAGGGGACAGAGGTTTACATATAAAGTTATTTCTAGTCAAACACCGAACGCACGTTACTAGAAATATCTTTGATATTACGACGACGCGACGGTCGGGAAATATAATACACCAGATAAAATATAAACTTTATATGTATTAAAATTATATTTCAATCCATTGGTCACCAATGGAAAATTCCGTAGTTGCTTAATACAAGGCCAAGCGAAAACCCCTTAAGCCAAAGGTATAAGGGTCGTATTCGCTTGCCGCGACACCTATCTCAAAGAAGTAATATCCCAGTCCCTGTAAACCCAGCTTAGTAGAGCACAATATATCGTGTCCAAAAGACTTTAGATACCCGCTGTTGACTTTATCGGAACACCCGTAAAGGACATCGGATTAATGCTGGAACTCCTCGTAACTATTCATAAAATTGAATTTCTGGAAGTAATCTTTTGCTTATATAATAACAGTAGCTAATTATTCTTTACATCATATTACCTTATACAAAAACTTCCATAATAATTCTTCCACAATGGATACAAAAATGCACGTAACTATTTGTAAAATACTTATTGCTACGTATTCTACAGTACAGGGTCTACGCGTGCTACGGTGCTACGAAGCGTAGAGCAATTTTGTGTGTTTGATTGATTACGAAAAAATATACGAGACGCTATTCATCAAGATTGTGTAATCACAATATGATCACGGACAGGGCTTTTTTTTTTTTTTTTTGGTGGCAAATTATCTAATAACTTCTTCCGCTCTGGGCGGAGCGGGAGGGCGTGTCAGACTTTTACTGACTAAAACCCAACCGTATTCCTTCATTTGCCTGTGTGCCAGGGCCACGATATCCCTTTCGGACAAACTCGCAACCCTGGCAGGCATTGGCCCTATCGGACCCAGTTGGTGCTGACATCTCTTTGAGGCGCGCGTGGAATACGACGCGCCGTCGACCCGGGCCTGGTCCTTATCGGACGGTGAGCTACCCATCGCTCACCGTCCGCAGGCCCGCACCTAGGCCGGAAATCGGCTTGCGACTCCCGACGCCCGGGGCGTCTCCTGCGGCGACTAGGGGCGCGAGGGCGCGAACCTTGCCTGCAACACCCGGGCGTTTCCTCCCGCTTTATCCTGAACAGGAACCTCCCGAAACAACCATGTCCGGTGAGGACCTGCGTCAGGCGGAAGGTGAGGACGCCGTGGCGCCTCTCTAGCCACTCCTCAAAGAGGGGACTTATCGCCACAATTGTGGCGTGCCCAGCGCTGGGTTGCCACAATCGCACTCTCCATGCCGCCATAAGATCACGCCGGAGCTCTGTCCGCTTTGCCGTGATTTCTCGCGGCAGCGGAGTTTCACCCCGGCGTTTCGGCTCCTTGCGCGACTCCCAGACGTGCGCGAGGACTTTTGCCTCCAGATCCCATGGCGGTAGTCCGGCAAGGAGGCTCGCCGCCTCACGGGAGACCGTGCGGTATCCTCGGACCAGCCTGATGGCCATGACCCTTTGGGACGCGTTCAACCACCGGGCTGGTCGCAGCCTTATAGAACGCGCCCACACCGGTGCCCCGTAAAGGGCCATGGACCGCATGACCCCCGCGTAGAGCCTCCGGCAGGAGGCGTTTGGACCCCCTAGATTGGGCAGGAGCCGCTTTAAGGCACCCCCGGCCCGCTCCAGTCTGGGAGCCAAACGTCGAAAATGCTCCACGAAATTGCACCGGCTGTCGAGGACGAGTCCCAGGTACTTCATCGTCGACTCGACGCCGATGTGAAGCCCTCCTGCCGTTATCTGGGAACCCGACAGTGGCACGTTCCGAGGACCATAAAAACACATGGCCTCGGACTTGTGCAAGGCCACCCCGAGTCGCAATTGCCGGATCCTATCGACGATTGTCGCAACCCCACGTGCCGCTAGTTCGGCCGCCGCCTGATGCGACCTCCCCTGCGCCAGGACCAGCGTGTCGCTGCCGCTAGGGAGGTCGGCGCGCAGCACCCAGTCGTAACCGATGTCCCACAGATGCGGCCCCAGGACCGATCTCTGTGGGACACCGCACGACATCTCTCGCCGGTTCCACTCTCCGTGGTGACCGGGGTAGATGACGGCCCTGTCCGTCAAATAGGCCTCGACCACTCGACAGAGGTAGGTCGGCATCCGGTGATACCGGAGTGCCTCCCTAATGCAACTCCAGGGCAGGGTATTGAGCATTGGCGATGTCAAGAGACACCGCAAAGACGACCCCACCCCGGGCAACAGCATCCCCCGTCGTGAGCGCGAGTAGAGCGCCCCTTGCGGAAACCAAACTGGCTCTCCCCCAAATCCGGCCCCACCCGCACCAGCCGCCTGACAAGGTGGTCTGCAATTACTCTTTCAAAGAGCTTACCCACCTCGTCGAGCATCACAATGGGCCGGTAAGCCGACGGAGAGTCCGCCGGGCGCCCTGGCTTCTTAATGAGGACCAGTTTCCCCGTCTTCCAACGAAGTGGGAACTGGCCCCTCTCCAAGCATGCGCTTAGGAGCCTCCTTAGTCGAGGCCCGAGAGCCTCCAAGGCCAGAACCCAGGCTTTTCCAGGTAAGCCGTTGGGTCCTGGGGCGGTATTTTTGGCATTCAACCTACGTACCCACTCTCAAATCTACCACGGTCACCTCCGGAGTATCGTCGTCGTCGTCAATGCTGTGGTCCGCATCGGGCACCGCAGGAGGCAGAGCCATGGGCGGGGGAGTATGTTCCCCTCGCGAAGGGAACAGAGCGCTCACCACGTTATCCACGAGCTGGGGCCGGAGACTCTGCGTCAGTGGGGGAGCCCATGGGCAGAACTTGTCTCGCACCCATTTGTAGGGGCGTCCCCACGGGTCTCTGTTCAGAGTCTCCAGCGTCTCCTCGCGGGCCAATCCTCTGGCCCGTTCGATCTCCGCTCGGAGAGCGGTCTTCGCCGCTCTGTACCCGTCATACAGCTCCGCCTGAATGGCTTCCGTATCCGGAGGGCGGATACGGAGCCTGCGGTGCCTGGAGTACCGGTGGCGTGCAGCAACGCATGCCTCGCGTAAAGCGGCCAGCTCACGCGACCACCAGCACACCTGGCGATCACGGACAGGGCTAAGGGCTAAATGCTGAGAATGATAGCTAATGGGTCTTGTTTGTTGATGGTGAACTAATATGTAATACGCGAAGTTGGTATAATTACGCCATTTACATCATCATACATACCTGACAGATATTTTTAAGCTAAAACTAAGAATATTAAAGTAATTACGCCAAAACAAGAAATTCAAAAACAGTGACGACGATCTCTATAAATACTGTAGGTAATGTATGAATGTGTTCAATAAAGTTGAATTTTGTGCTCTTGCGGAAGTCAATAGACCTGAGGGCTAATTGCGTAACACACTATCAGTGGGAATCGGTTTCAATTTGACAGCTCAACAACATTCATTGCGTTATTTACGTTGCTCAGCAGATTTTTTTTTCTACCATAGGAAGCAATATACTTCAAAATCATTCCGATTCCGATTCAAACTGTGTTACGCAATTAAGGCTGAGCTGCTAATCGAAAAAACAAGACCTGACTTTTTGAGAATGATACCATTTAAAAATAAATACATCCTACCTAAATTTAATAATGTGTACGGGATGTGGGTTGCAGATTATTTAGTACCTTTTTTTCTTAATAAACTTCCAGAAGACTTGCAAACGTTATACAAAACGAGTTCGAAAAGTTATAAGTACAAATCAAAGCGTTTCCTTACACAAAATGTATCCTAATATATGTATGTAATAGTGTATGTCTAAATTATTATCATCATTATAAAATATGTCATTGTAGTAATTAAAATTTAAAAATAACATGTTAAACATAAAAGGAACGGCTCGCCGGCACACAGATAAACCCTGTGAGGTTTTCGTTGTGTGGCTAAAAACAAATTGTAAAATAGGCTAAGTGTTTTAGAAATAAAAAAATAAAATAAAAATAACAGTTTTGGGTAACAAATTAATTTCAATTATTCTGTCAGCGCCAAGTTTCGGTATGATTGATCCTCCGAAGAATGAAACACGTGGGTACCGCAGTATTAAAAGTACACCATAGTTTGTGATTGCTGAGATCACGTCAGTAAGTTACGTTATACGCACATTACGCTCGTGCGAAATGAACAAACAAAATCATAAATATTTGGAGGGAGCGCTGGGAAGGGAAGTGCGACACGCTTCCGGTTTCAGTTTCATTACTGATATTGGTACGTAAGCTTCTTCGATTCAATTTCCTCGGTTCGGCTCACATCTCGAGACTGACGTTTATATAACGAGCCCATGCGGGATGCGCCTTACTCCGTACCTACTCCATATTATAAGTAGGTAAGCTTATTTACATAATATTACTCTGACACGCTGCAGAACAAATTCATTCTTGGGCACAAGGTTAGATACATCCAGACTACTTTAAATATTTACGATCAGCTACTTTATTTGCTAAATAGGTAAGTCACATTCAAATAGAGATAAACTACGACAATATGGCGCGCCCCTCCAAAATTCAAAACGTTTGAAAGTATTTAAGACACCTATTTACAAAGCGCCACCAAGACTCACAACGTATTGTGACTTAGACTGCCGTGAAACAAAAATAAATCCAAGTATTTATTTACTAGCTTTTGCTCGCGTTAATTTAGAATTAGACAATCGTTTCGGGTTGTACTCTGCTTGTCCCAAAATATAATTAATTAATGATTCGAAAGACACGTGGCGCCATCTATTATCATAAGAACGTTATTGTTTTTTCCTCGGGAACAGTACTTTTTTCGGGATGAAACGTACCGTGTCCGTTTCTGTACACCCGACAACGTTTCTGCAAAATTTCTGGATGATCGGTTCAGTGGTTTACCTAGGCGTGAAAAGGTAACAAACAAACAAACAAACTTACTTTCGCATTTATAGTATTAGTTGGGATTGGGATTAGGATTAGGATAGGATTAGGATTAGTTAGGATTCATAAGGATTTGACTACATACATTGAAACAGTAATTAGGAGGGGCGCGCCAAGATATCGTAGTTTATCTCTACATGGTCTGGCTACACTCACTCACTGCAATTACTTATTTCAGAATTCTAAAGAAAAACGATAAACGTTTGATTTTCCTCTAAAAAATAATAGCCACAATTGTATTTCAGTTTGGAAAACACACACTAAAATACAATTGTGGCTATTATTTTTTTCAGCCACAATTGTATTTCAGTGTGTGCTTTCCCTCCACTTAAATAAAACAACACCTACCCCCTGCCGCTTCAACATAGCGTTGTTGTCGCCCTCAGCAGGACATAAAAATGTGGCCATTATTTATTCTACCTCTGTTGACTCGTAGAACTGCCATCAAAGTAAACCTTCGTGCCAAAATTCGTCGGCAAATAGAAAATATTGACGTTGGCAAAATGTTTTTCGTCACTAAAAAGGTGCTCTAGGGATTTTTTGAACAGTAACTGATCCTAAAGCTGGGTACTGACCAACCAACGTTACGAGGTGTAATGTAACATGTTACACGGCGAGCATTCATGCAGTCAGTACGTAGTGTTACGGGGAAACCAGCGAGCAACGAGCCGCTCGATGCTCGCTTTGAGTGCTCCACCCGGCTGTCGGTTTTTTGACGAATCCTTTGAGTGTTACGCGGTTCAGTCAGTACGCTGCAACAAATCGTCACGAGCACTCGTACACACGTCGTTCCTTTTATTCCGTATATATCTGTACATTTATTTCTTGAAGCATAGAGTGAGACAAAAAAAAAACCCTGTATTTTATTGAAAAATATAGAGAAGAACCATTGTTATTGAACCTGGCTCTTCCAGAACATTGAAGAAGACGCTTGGGTTAGATTGGCTATTGTAAAGATCCCAATACAACCTCGTCGTCGGACATCTTGACTGAGACTAACTGGCGAATATGGAGTACAGAGTTCAATAGAGCATATGTTACACCGATTTTAGAACACGGCGTAACATGCTCGATGCGAATGTTACATTACAGCCCGTAACTTTGGTCAGTACCCAGCTTTAGACGGCAGTTGCCAGTTGCGTACCTAAATAATAACATCTGCGTTTGAGGAACGATTGAAACACATCGTATTTCGCAAGAAATCTGGTTCAAAGCTATCATTAAATGTAAAAGGCAATAATAACATCTCTCGCCAAATATTTTGGAACAGGTCTTTACCTTTATTAGAAAATTGCCTTCATGTTTCTGAAGGGAATGAGGGTTGACATGAAAGGCTTGGCCGTAATTGCTATTTGCGTGTAAACTCCATTATTATAGGTCGCGTCGCATGTAACAAAGGGCTATTATTCAGAGCACTCGGGTTTACAGATAAATCTAATGCTCGTATCAACCTGATACTGTCGCAACCTGCCAAATAGATTTAATATTTAAATAACATTTTTTAATGAAGGTTTATGCCTCTTCTTTACAATTTTACACTTTCAGTGCTAAGTACATAGAATGCATACTAATTAGCATGTCATTTAATGTGTTATGTAAATCTATCACAACAAGTCAGTAGTGTACAACACAGAAGTCATCGCTTTGTATAGCGATGACTCGTGGTGCGGGTTGTGGGCACACGAACGAATTATCTTTCGACCTATATGCTGGGTGCTTGGCATAAAAGTGTGGAACGGAAACGTCCGAGGGTTAAACTTAGGTATTATTTAGGGTTTTCGTTCCCAATGTTGTTAATGTGTAAAACCGTGTAACTAGTGTTTAACACCCAAATATAAGTACTTTATTACTGAAAAGGTGGTTTCCCTCTCTCATAAATCTTATATTAAAATGTTTTGCCATCAATACTCGAAGAAGATTAAGTTTTTAGGTATTCATTATATTACAAAAGAAAAAGAAAACTGTGTGCTATAACTTATATATTTTTCATAAATAAGTGTTAACAATTCAAAAAGTAGGAAAATAATTTCACAGCACGTATAAAAACGTGCCCGCGTGAATATCAGGTGTTCAATATCAATCACGTGGCAGACATGCTAACCAATAACTGCAATATCTTGTGTGCCGATTCGAAATATCAAACAACACACTCAAAGCAATTAGGGAACAATTTCAAAAGATTAAATGGAAAAAGGTGGGTAAATATAATATGTACAGTAGCTGGCCGTATAAATGACACATCGAGATTAAAAGCCATATACACTACTACACGATATTCAGGGACCTTCTCCCTAAATCGGGTTGGTGTTATCCACACATCGGGCCCTAAATATCGCGCGTGTAGTGTAATAAGGGCTTAAAAAAGAGGCTGCCACACAGGTAAAGCTACTGTTTCCTAGAAGACCAGTGACCGCCACATATCTGCCGCAATGTCGGCTGTCATAAAAATGATGACAGCGCGGTTTGACTTTACGGTGTCAAAAATCGCTCTCTAGGAAAACACGCCAACTTACTTTCATAAATAAAACGTTATTTGAACTGAAAGGTTTCTATACTGAAACGACAGTGACGTTATTCGCCGGTATATTGCAGACGTTATGTCGCAGCCACCGCTCTCATGGAAAAATCCTGATGTGCCATATTTACGGCCAGATAGTGTAACGTATAATAGATATACTTTAAAGACTACATTTACTAATATTTAGATAAAAGTTAAAAAAATTGTTTAATTCTGATAGAAACTTCAAAGAAAATTATCAGCATCAGTCTGATTTCGTAAATTAAATTATTCATATGACATCCCAACATCAATATGGCAACATAGTTAAAAACTAAACTAAAAAATTAAATAATAGGTAATTACATACTATTAGACATAGGGACCTACATATTTATGACTAAGATTGTCATATCCACATTACGTCTCATTCGATGAACTACAATGAATTAATGATGTATGATAATATGACTATCTTAGTTTAAATATTGTAAATACCGCTATCTTATGCACTTTCCACATAGCTTGTTTCATTGGCAATCAGAAAAAAAAATCTAGTTAATTGCAAAATGTAAATCCGATATTTTGGTCACTTACGATGTATTGGTTCAATTTTGAAATGTCCTGTTTGCCCGGTTTCATTATGGTAGTTTGTAACGTGAACATTAGTCTCCCTTACGCCATCTATCGGGTAGTTGTAAAATCGAGTTACAACCGGAAACAATCGGTTATGTTCTAACATTTATAAATAAGCAGGGGGCCTAAAATGGACGCTTTGGCGGAATCAGAATATGATCTGCGTACAATTCATACATCCCGCAATTCATCTGTTTGACAGCTGCTATTTGACATTAGACTTCATTTAAAGCAATTCATAATTTGTGGACCATTTTACGAAACACCATACAAAACTGTCAAACAGATGAATTGCGGGTATGAATTGTACGCAGATCATAATAAGATTCTGCCAAACCGTCCATTTTAAGCCCCCAGTAATCGTCTTCAATATTTTTATTTGAAGGCTTTTGAACATTATGTTCATAAGAAGAGGGTGATGTACGGGACAACGACACAGTTCTTAGGGGGGATGCGCTAAGGTAGCCCGCTAAATTCAAATTTTCTTACGTTTTTTTACAATTAGCAGGTCAGTGTCATGTTGTATCTTTATCTAAATATGATTCGCGACTAAATCAAATATCGCGAATCATATTTTGATTAAGATACAACCTGACACTGACCTGCAAATTGTAAAAAATAATAGTTTAAAAAACTAAAATCCACGCTTTATTAGAAAACTACACAAAAAAAATAGGAAATAAGTTTGAAATAATAATAGTGATTAACAAGATATTCATTATATCGTAAAAAAGCGTGGGGCTCTGAATATGAAAGATCGATAATCCTGAACATCCTGGGGGCCTAAAATGGACGCTCTGGCAGAATCATAATATGATCTGCGTACAATTCATATCCCGCAATTCATGTTTTTGACAAGTTTGTATGGAGTTTCGTAAAATGGTCCACAAATTATGAATTGCTATAGTGAAGTCAGATGAACAAAACAGATGAATTGCGGGATGTATGAATTGTACGCAGATCATAAATTATGATTCTGCCAAAGCGTCCATTTTAGGCCCCTTGTATAAGGATAATGGGACAAACTTATTCAATTATTGTATTGTCATCGGTCCTTAAAATGTGTGATTTTCTTAAATTAATCCGACGTTTTGAAGTGGTCGAAAATAGAGTTCATAGATTCCGTTACATACATACATAGATAGGAACAGGCGAAGCTAATAAAAGCGTGTTAAAAACGTAAGAAAATTTGAATTTCGCGGGCTACCTTAGCGCATCCCCTTAACTCTCCACAAAAATTGTAACTCATGATGCTTCCTGATATTAAATGATACTCATATCTGCAAGTGTTTTTGCATTATTGTAACAAATCTTATCTTAATGTTATTGCTATTATGTAGTCTTAATTTGTTCCAATATATTTCATAACAATAGATACTCTTACGTTCTGTTACCCATTGTGAGTATAATACCTTAATGTATGTATTTATGTACTAAATGATAAACAAAAATCAATTACAATAACAAATGTTTTCTACTACTAAATGGCAATTTGATATAAATTGATGTGTTTAATACAATCTGGGAAACCTTTACAGTTAGTTATGTGTATTTTTAAACAACTATGTTAGTATGTTTATTATAATAATTAGTCTTTACCGCTTATTGGAAGAGTTTAAATCTAACTCATCTAAATTACTCATTGTATTAATTAACCTTACACAGATTACCCCTAGTATTTGCATCTTATTGCCAGTAACTGCAATGGTTATCCAATGTACGGTACATTATTAACATAGTTTAGTTGATGCATTTCACGGGCGCATGTCAGCCATTGTAATTTAAACCTTAAATCAGGGCCATAAAAGTCAACTGACGTGCGCTACTGATTTACATCGACTATACCATGTACAACTTGCTTACAAACTAATTTTGTTTTCACAGTGTAAATATGTGCTTTGGCTAAAACAAACAATACTTTTTGAAATATACAACCAATAAAACTTAATAATATAAAAAGCCTTTCCGATATAATAATATATTACTTCCTATTCATAATAGTATAACATAATGACTTAGTTTAAGAATAAATGAGCGTTTTATGGACAAAGATACGTTCGAAAATATAATATACTAAAACTAGTTTTTTTTTTTTACATAATCCAATTGGCACAGCCCTTGCAAGTATTTTCTTTCATTTAAAAGCATCAATAATGTTAAACTTGTTCATTGAATGAACATTTCTATTAGAAAAGTGATGGAAATGGAAACAATGCCAACCTCGACACTGGCATCAACTAGAAGGCACAATCTTTTAGATTGACTCTCATTACAAAGTCACAGCCAGCAGCTGCTTAAGTTATAAATTACAAGATATTTTGACAATTTAAGACGAATTATTTGATGTAACAACACCCGCTCTCCCGCTGGTGAACGAATTGATGCGTTAAATTACAGTGACTAGTATGTATTTACATTATATTAACAAGTTAATTCCCTATACACATAGGCATGTTGTGGGTCCAGTCTTCTTTACATGAATAACAATTCAATACTTTTGTATATAGTAACGCTAAAAGGCTATCATTATTTTGAAATGTTAACAATACCCAAGAAACTCATGCCTTAGAAATTAAAACACATCGACCGAAACTTATATTGCGTAAATGCGATAAAAATATAATTATGGCAACAATTTTTTTTTTAATTAAACATCTTTTTGTTGGTACCTTTTTTAAGGTAGTAAGGCCAGCATAAAACGTTGCCAGATAAAGCGCTAGAAGTAATAGTGTTTACAATTTCCCATGAAATGCGTTTGAAAATAAAAATAAACACGAAAATGTATTAAAACAAATTACCTGATGTAATCACTCATTATAAAGAATTTCCCCCATATGAATATCTTCAAATTCAACTTCCAAGCATCTACCTATTTTCAGTAAAAAAACATGCAAGTCCTATATTTTTGTGTTTTTTTACTATTTGATTGTAGTTTTGTCTAGCTGACATTTCTATGTAATTGATTGCTATGGACTTACTTGTAGT
Organism: Tiliacea aurago; assembly: GCA_948098905.1. Classification (NCBI taxonomy): domain Eukaryota; kingdom Metazoa; phylum Arthropoda; class Insecta; order Lepidoptera; family Noctuidae; genus Tiliacea; species Tiliacea aurago. The sequence goes on along the minus strand of OX402578.1, from coordinate 12,449,447 downwards.
TGATAGATAGGAAACGTCACGCAAACGTGCATTATACAGTGTTCCAAGAATGTTGTCAAGTAGGTCTATGAGTCATGTGATATGTGTGACTCATACTTTTAAGAGAAAATATAGTGGATTAATGTACCTGGTCATTCCTATTTATTTTACCGTCTTATGTCCGAAGAGTAAGGCAAATATTATTTTATGGTTTTGTATGGAAGTCGATTTACAATTGAAATATCAAAATATTCTTAGATCGACAATAAGAACGCCAAATATAAGAACATTTCTCTGTTATCTTCGACTGATTCTTTATGAGAAAATCGTTTTTGTATTTACCAATGATATCTACACTGTTATCAGTCACATCACTGTACTTTTTGTAGATGTCATGCATGAGGTGTTTGGTTTTTTCAGACAGAATTTCATGACACAATCATAATCAAATTATGGAAACATTGTTTTCATATTGGTTTTGGAAAATTCCTACATATTTTTAATAAAGGGCTTAGATAGTAGTAATAATAGCATAGAAGATGTCATGCTTCATTGATCAACAGATTATGATTCATACATTTTAATTAAAAAAGTCATAGATGTGACAATGACAAATTAACTAACTCACACAATGAAGAATGGCCAGACATATTTAAAAATGTTGTAGTATAATGCTGAGTATATTCTTTTGTTATTTCTTTTCTCCGTGGATAGGACATCCTGAAATAAACAAAAGTAATTTTAGTACACTTTTCCTGGTTTTTTTGCTGGAATGCTGGCTGTACAAAATTATACCATTAGAAATGATGATGACACAGAAGGATAAAATTACTTATTTTAACATTTGCAAACATATTTACCTTAAATTCAATCATCATGCAATCATAACTTTAATTGTCCTTTCTATGGTATTCCTGCACATAGGACAGTTCTCCATTCCTTTGCTTGCACATGGCTGGCAGCAACACATGTGTCCACATGGTACAAATACTACTTCGCTCTTAGCATCCATACAAATGACACATTCTGCCTCCAACACTGTATCATCAGACTGGGTAGTTGTCACCACTCCAGTACATTGCTGTTCTTCAGCCAGTTCTACATCAGATGGAGCACTCGGTGTAACAGAAGAAGATGCTTCAAAGTTGTGATACTGACTTTTAGCTGCTACATAAGAGTTTATTGCTCTAATAATACCTTCTCTGTCACAGGCCAATGAGACACCACTCAACTTTAGCTCTTCTGGGGTGATGTTCAATAACGGTTCATCAGAGAATAAGAATTTAACCAAGAACGGCAGACAGTGTATAACACCTTCCTGTAACAGATAGTTTGCCAGTGCTGGGTCCAAACTTTTCCCTATATCCAGTAAAGTTCTTGGTGCTGAGTTGATTAACTTCTGATAATTTTTCAACCAAAAATCATTAGACTTATTTGTTTCACTTTCCATTTCTCTTAAAGTTTCAACAAGCTGTTTTCGTCTTTTATTCTGTTGATCAAAAAGATCATCTAACAAAGTAATCAAATGAACTCTCTTTTGAAGCAACTCATTATAATTATACGTTATTTGCAATTTCTTCTTTTCTTGTTCAATAACACTGAGGCGTGCTAAATGCGAAGAAACCAATGATATTTCCTGGTTAAGACTCCAGGTTCTGGCATCAGTTTTTTCCAACAGTGATGCAACCATTGCCATTTGTATGTCTTGATCTTCTAGAAGCTGTTCCACTAACACGGTGCGTGACTGATCTTTAGCATTTAATAACTCTGTCAATTTCTCACTTACTTCTAAATCTTGTATGAGCACACTCTGTTTCATATTATTCATAGAATCTTCGTAATGTTTCTTGGAATTACTCATTGAGTAGTCTTCTTCTATGAGCATTTCCATTGCTCTTAAAACATCAGCCTTTTTAATATTATCATAATTTTGCCGAGTGATTTCAAGTAGCCTGTCATGTTCAGCCTGTTCATAGGCAAGTTGCTGTTGTATAATTTCTGGATTTAAATTTTCTGACTGAATAAAGTTCTTGACTAAACATTCAATTTCTTTTTCGTCATCTTGTATAGCTTTGATCAAATTTTGCCGATCTATTTCTTTCACAATGTGAACTTTAGCTATTTCATTGTCTAGCTCCATCTGTTCCTGTAGTACTTGATTTAAAAACTTTTCTCTTTGTTCTTTAGCAGCTTTATGTAGCCTATGTTCTTGTTCTATGATGGAAGCTTCTTGTTCTTCCCAAGTCAGTGTATTGCGTCTTGCAAATGGATCCAGAACCAGGTTTGGAATTTGAACTGTGGGCATATCTTGTTCAATGGATATTGGGGGGTTATAGTCTATGTTCATTTGATCACATAAATATTTCATAATTTCAGCAGTATCCTGTATAGCAATATCTGATGGAGGGAATAAAAACTGTTCACCATCTATCATTAGTGTTATCAGATTAGTAGCTAAACATAGTTCTGGACAGAGTTCATATAAATCTTTATTTTCGGTAAGGTTCAGTTTTCTTAGATTCTTCAGCTTACCTACTGATGGTGTTAGGCTTCGTAGCTTATTATTTGATGCATCTAATATTTGTAATGACTGCATTAATTGTATATTATCAGGTAGGGTTTTAATTTGATTATCTTGAATGTACAGCTCAGTCAGGTTTACCAAATATCTAATATCACTAGGTAGCTGTGAAAATCTATTAGTGCCAAGATTGATAACTGTAAGAAGGTATAAATCTGACAGTTGACCTCCTTCCTCCAATGATTGTAAGCTATTATTGTGCAAATACAAACGTTCTTTTCTGTATACCTTGCATAGTGAAAATGTACCGGACGGTACATGACGCAGCTGACACTCGGAGAGGTCAAAATCTGGTTCAGGTGATTCTTTGGCAATGTATAACTTCCTTTCTAGTATAGCTCGAACATCATTATCATTATTTTGTCTCCCAAACAACGACATTGTCGCTCGGTTGACGCACGACACAGCACAACCCATTAAACAATACGTATAATTTGTTAACAACCTTCACAATCGTCACCGACTTTGAATATTCATTGCAAATTGATTATCGTACAACCTTACGTAGAAAGAATTAACCTTTTAATATCATAGCTTCCAATTCATAGCCAAGCAATGACAATTGACAAATAAACCGAAAAATAATAGTAAATAATCAATCAGCAGTACTCAAGAATGATACGAACGAAGAGGCACTCACTAGTGACAGCTGTCAGCTGGCTTGACAGTACTGACTACTGAGATTGAATACGTCATTTTCGTTCGTCTGTTCCGTTCCACGTTTGTTCCACATTTTTAGATCGAGATTGAAAAAATGTATACCATGCTTATAAGGGAAGTTTTCAAATATTTGCCGATTTACATGCCAGTTTTTTTTTTGTTATGGACATTGTGGTTACTTTGTTTTCCGGTTTAGGGCACACAACTCTTAGGGACAGTTGAAAGTACAGACGCCAGCAGGTCAATAACTCAATGCCCGAAACTGTCCAATTTTCCCAATCAACCTTACATTTTAATTATAGAGTTGAAAATCTTTTATAGAAATTAGACAGATTATAGTAGCTTGATGTGCTGGTGTCTGTCTGTACATTAGCTGCATCAAGGCAAATCCAAAGAACGAGTGTATGATAAAAGATTTTTATATCTGTAAGTAGGTTTGTGTACAAACACTTTTACACGTCAATCATATTTTAAAAACTGGATGAGGTCGGCGTTTCATATCTGACTATCTACTCTGAGAAGAAAGCATAGATAATACACTATATGTAGGAAGAAGAAAGGCCGAAACAAACTCAGAGGTCACAATATCTTTTAAAGTCCAGACATAATCTTGGTCAGATCATGTGAAGGCCATGTAGATTGATGTCTGAAATGGTCTTTTGAGGAAAGAACCACACAGATTCAGTGGACCTGACCGGTCAGTGCACGCATTTGTCAGTAAGCGTATGTAGCTCTACTCAGAACTTAGGGAGCTCAACATACCTACATAGAATTATCCTACTATAATTTTATACATGGAATTATTTATACATTACAGATTAATTTATGAAAGTCCAGGCTAGAACAATCTTTGTAAACTTGTGGCTCCTAAATCGAAAAAGTAGGAACTAGGAAAGCAAAAAGGAAAAACAATGTAAGCAATCATTTCTACACCACCTGTCACTTTATAAACTTATTTTCGATTATTATCAACACTCAAGCTCGCTGTTTTCCTAAAATTCCTAAAATAGATAGGAAATCCATGTTATATTTTGTAATAAGCACTTTTCTTATGAAATCAATAAGAAAAGTGCTTATTACGAAGAATTAAGTAAGTACATAAATGACAGACTGATTACTTACCAAATGAAAGATTGTATATCTACGTATTTACGCATTAAAAATTAGAATTGTAGATTTTTATGTGTGCTAGATGGGCCATAAAAAGGAATAAATAAGTAGTTGATTTTTGAAGTTTAATAAGCCATAGATAATGAATATTTTACAATGTTTTTGTTACAGCTGATTGAATATGTCAACGAGAGCCTTAGTAAAAATTCTGATTTCAGAGTACAAACGTGTTTTATTTATTTTAGTCACGGAAAGCATTACTTTTTATATAAGTATTTCCTAATATCATCTCGGAATTGCATAGATACAATTCCTAGGAAATACATACCTACATTTCACAGGAAATGTGTGTATTAAAGAATTTTTGAAATATTATTTTTCGCATTCACTAATCAATGTATGATGATGATAAGGGCCCGCTCCCCGGTTTCAGTAAAGATGTGGCACTTTACTGAGACCTCACGCGGTCTTCTTGAGAACTTGAAGCGATGTTGCACTGTTTTGTTTCATTTGCCTATACTAATGCACGTTCACGAACTCTTAATCCACCATTATTACTCATTAATATTCAGCTAAACACAAATTTTAGAAAATAAAACAAAACTGCTGAACATGACGCTCACTTTCCCGCCAAGAAGTCTCTACATAAAAAATTGAATACGATAAGTATCATAAAAATTACTTACATCAATTTTTTTTTACAGACTGAGCGAATATTATTCGAAAAAAAAACCTTTTATAAACTATTCTGCTGCTCTTGTTTTTTATGTATTTAAAATGATTAACCTTCTAATAATATTTGTTTTATATTCATTTAATTATTTATTTTTAAAGTGAATATATTAATTTAAATATTTATTTTTAAAGTGAATATATTAATTAAAATATTTATTTTTAAAGTGAATATATTAATTTAAATATTTATTTTTAAAGTGAATATATTAATTTAAATATTTATTTTTAAAGTGAATATATTAATTTAAATATTTATTTTTAAAGTGAATTTATAATTAAATATTTCAAGCGTCTACCTGTTGCCTTTATCAATATAGAGCAAAAACGAGCAAAAAAAAAAACCGGTTAAGTGCGAGTCGGACTCGCGCAAGAAGAGTTACGTACCATTATGTATAAGAATGGCAAAAAAATCACGTTTGTTATAAGGGAGTCCCCCTTAAATGTTTGTTTTATATTAATTTACTTATTTATTTTTAAAGTAAATATATAACTAAATATTCTGTGAATATTTCAAGCGTCTACCTGTTGCCGTTATCAATATAGAGGAAAAACGAGCAAAAAAATCATGTTTGTGGTACGGGAGCCCCCTTAAATATTTATGGTATTCTGTTTTTTAGTATTTTTTGTTATAGAGGCAACAGAAATACATCATCTGTGAAAGTTTCAACTGTCTAACTATCACGGTTCATGAGATATAGCCTGGTGACAGACGGACAGACAGACAGACGGCGGAGCCTTAGTAATAGGGTTCCCGTTTTACCCTTTGGGTACGGAACCCTAAAAATCTAGTTAGTTGTATGGGAGCACCTTTAAATATTTATTTTATTCTATTTTTTAGTATTTGTTGTTATAGCGGCAACAGAAATACATCATCTGTGAAAATTTCAACTGTCTAGCTATCACGGTTCGTGAGATACAGCCTGGTGACAGACGGCCAGACAGACAGACAGACGGCGGAGCCTTAGTAATAGGGTTCCCGTTTTACCCTTTGGGTAGATACGGAACCCTCAAAAGGAATTGGCGCGAAATCTTTAGATTTTTTTTTCTAATTACAAATCGAATTGGTGACCGTAATTTATTTTACAACAGTGGATATTTGTCATCATCTAGTGAGAATGTAGACCCGTATTTGCAGATGGAAGAGAAAGGAAAAGAAATAATTTTCAACCTGTAGCCGTCAAGGTGTATTGGATTATTTTATTTTCTCACAATCGTAGTGAAAAGTATAGTGTAACACACAGCGCTAAAAACCCATTATAACTCCGTTTCTATTTGTTTCTACCTCGTATATAATGGGTCATTTTAGGCCCTTGTATAACAATCTACTATTGTTTTGTGAACAACTTACAATTTTATTATTAGTTTAATTAAGTACTTTAAGCTTAGGTAATTTAGGATACGATGGGACTGACATACGCTATGCGTAAAAGCCTCTTTAAATAAATAAAGAAAAAAAAATAGTTTTTAGTAAAAAATTTATAAGAATAGGCAGCATAAAAATGAAATGACTTCTAGTATAGGTAATACATTTATTTATTAAAAATTAAAACAAACTGTACAACATCCTAATACTTAATTACTTATAAATTAACATATGTAGGTAAAACTCATCTATCGTCGTGACTATCATCGTTGTACCAGTTTTTAGTCACTTTTTCTGGAAAGCGAAATGCAGAATAGTCTTCAGTTCTTTTTGGAATTGAAGAACTATAAATATTTTCTTTCTCATCTCCAACATGTTCATGCCCTTCCGAACTTTCCTCTGAATAATCATGATATTGATGATCAGGATAGTGCTGAATATACTTTTGATACCAGTCATCATGATTTTCGTTTGGCTTTTCTTGCTTATCTAGTTTCGGGGAATGTATGCTTGTAGGATATTCAGTTTTTTCTCGATAATGTTCTAGAGGTTTAAAATCTGGTATAGAAACATATTCTTCTTCATAATGTTTATACCATGGAGGATTACTTTCCCTATCTGGAACCATTTTCATCGGTTTATCTTTTATAGGATTCTTTGTTTTTGTTTCATACTTTTCATCATACATATTATTTATGAATCTAATAGCAGATTGCATCTTATCTTCTTCTGGTATATTTGCTTCAGTTGTCACGTGAGAAACGAACTGGATATCACTAACTTTTATTTGTGGGGTATTATAATGGTTAGTATAGTGTCCATTCATTTTATAAACACTCAGATCTGGTGTCTGGGAAGGATAAACGTGCATTTTAATTATTTTTGATAATCTATCAAAAGCATCGATTAAATCTGCATCAAGTACTTTTGCGTCCGGTGGACTAGAATGTTCATCATGTGTAGAGATATCAACATTCAATTCAGGATCAGCCAGATGTCCCAGGTGCTTCTCATTTTGGCTGTTTGTTTGTTTAACTTTTGCAACATTTGGCTCCTGGAGCTTTTCTTCATTATGATTATGATCCGTCATAAATTCTGACACGGTGTCAACATGTGAATGGATTTCAGGTGTAGTTTGGCGGTGTTGTGTAGTTTCGGGTGGACTGTAGGAATACGCTATTTCTTTACCAATACGAAAGCCTTCGTTTTCCGACGTCGACAGGATTTGCGGCTCTTTACTAAAATAATCAAATACATGAAAACTAGGTACGTCAGGTAACTTATATGTTTCAGCTGCAGGTAAGATTTTGATAGCCACAGCTTTACCTTGGTGGTATCCAATCCCCTGACCTTCAAATGGTTTATTCTTCCCATTCTTTTTTTTAGTTTCTTTCTTCTTAGGAGGGTTTTCGTCTGCTTGGCCGCTGTCCCAATCAGCGTCGCAGTACATTTTGTTCAATTTTTGTGTATCCTTATCTGAAAGTCCTACTCTTTGACCGATTTCAGCACCACCCTGGAAAACAAAAAAAAAACATTGTACCTAATTGATCAGTTTTTGCCTTCGCCTTAGACCCTACTAGGCAGTAGGCACGTAATGTTTTGTCAAGAACTCATCAGTAGATTATTTACCATTGAAACTAGGCAAAAAACATGCGGGACAGTCTTTGGGGACTGCCGATAGAAGTGATAACAGTATACATATAGCTCATGGAAAGCGTTCGGTGACGAAGACGCGAGTTCCATGATTTTTGTTCACCCAAAAAGTGCTCAGCGCGCCTAAAGAAGTTTTCACTACAAAAAAACTTTGCTTGAACATCCAACACAAGATGTATTGCATTAAAAAGCTTATGTAGGCTTTAAGAAAAATTTCAATCACCTGTTTTGGAACAATCGTGTCCTGACCGTTGGAGGAGAAAGCTCGTCGGCTGTAATGCAGGACACTGTCGTAGTCGTACCCCACGCCGAAGTCTGACACGGAGAACGAGTTGTATTTGCGAAAGTTATGCCTCGCCGCTGCAAACATACAATATCGACTCAGAAGCGAACACTGTTTGGACGATTGATTTCTCGACTACAAAAATGTACCGACTTAACCTCAGATTCTGTTAAGACGCTGACAACAGCTAAAACCGGTCACTGTCAGACTGCATACAAAAGAACGAGAAGCGAGATGACACAGCGCTTGTAATTTATTGCAAAATATGAAGCATTTATCTATTTACTCAAAAATGAGTTGAGTAATCGTAAATAAAAAACAACCAAGTTCTGCATACAAATATGACGTTCCTGTTATTAATTAAATACTAACTGTACGTTGATATTTTGGATTGAAACTCAAAGTAAATTTGTATCGTGATATTTTTTTTGTAAACGTGTTTTGTTAACAACCTACTTAGTTCTGAGAAATATGTTCAAAAATAACATATATTTTTTCCACTATCACAAACTATATAGATTTGGCGATTTTTTTGTTTAAGACAAGCCTACTTTTATCATTTGCCTCTTGTCAGCGCTTTAACATACAAAGAAACTTTCAATAGAAATCGAATTTACTTCACACCGTAATTTTATTGCTTAGGCAGTCGGTGGGTTAATTGACATTCGCATTGTGAATGTGTAGTGTTCGTGACAAGCTTGTACCTACCGGTCGCTGACTTTACCACCTAGATAGGTACTTAAGTATGTATGTATGTAACAAAAATCGTAAGTGTTTATCGAGTTAGTATGCAGCGCATTATTCTTAAAAGTCGCTTACGTTGTACTATGTTGGCCCAAACAATGTTGACATAGTCATCTCTGTCGGGGCTGCTCTGCATGTGGTAGAAGCCAAGAGTATGCAGCAGCTCATGCACGACCGTGCCGTGTCGGAAGCACCCACGTCCGACCGGGTGCCGACCTGACAAATTCAGGACTTGGTACCCGCCTTGGTAGCCCACTTGAGAGAAGCAACCACGGCGATTGCCCTGTAACAGAAAATTTTGAGGTGCTTCGAAGAAGTTTTGATTATAGATGGACAATTCAATGCAAAATACACAGAACACATATTTATACATATACAGACCTTATTTCATCCCGTCACGAAAAAGAACCCGATTTCGAATTCAATTTCAATCGCACTCGAATTGCAATTATTACCTTGTGCCAACAAGACGCAAAGGACGAGTGTCATGATAAGATAAAGTGGTAAAACATAATAAATTGGTATACAATTTAAGTACCTGTATGACGACAGCATCGCGGTCTCCTTTCTTGTACCGACGGAACTTGACACAAGACGCGCGTGCAAGATCCTCTATTCCACTTGCAATAGCTTGCAATTGATCGCTAGCTGTAAAATTATAATATATGAGTTCCAGATTAGATCCTATCATTGTCCTCTGCTAGAACTTATTCTAAAGAAAATTTCGGTTCCGAACAGGTTTACACCAGACATCGGAAGTGCGATAGTAATCCTGATCGAAGGAGTTTAGTCATATCACTCATCTCACTTCTGCGAACTTGTTGCCTTTTACCAGAAGCCTAAGACAGCTATCGTTACAACCGTCTGAACCAGGCCCTTATATTCTTGGTATAGGGCAGCTTCCAGAAAAAAAAATACCACCTTGGTATAGTATTTACGGAATCTTTATTACATCGAAAAATACGTTATACTTACTGAAATGCTCTACTTGAATGTAGACGATGACTTCATTATTCGGCCACCTCTTTGCTCCATCTCTTATACCGTTCCTAGCGAGGCCCTCGGCAACATCCTCGACGATCAGCCTCCGCTGACGCTCGTTGAGGATCAGGTCACCCTCGAACTTTCCACTATCTTCCCAGGCGTGGTCAGACACGACTTCGTCGTCATCATAGTCGATGTCGGGGTCTACGCCTTCTGTTACACGACATAAGGTGGTAAAAGGATATCAAAATCAATACAATAACGAGTACCTAGGTCCCTATTAATTATAATTGAGTTTTTCCAGTGATCCAAGATCCCCGTAACAGATCCATCGCTAAATATGATCCACTAATGGAACAGATTTATTGGGGATGGATTGGAATTATCAACTTTAACAATACATACAGGTACACACGGCTACACGTCGAGCTATACATTTCCAGTATACGCTGATCTCTCATTGTACTAAAATCCTACACCTTGCGAGACCAGCTTACACTGGAAATATATGGCTAGATGTGTAGCTGTGTGTACATGTTTTTTATTTTTTATAACAAACGTTATAAAAAAAAACCTTCCAAAAAATATTACCTACTATCGGCACTAGCGTAGTAAGCAAAATTTTACAAAAACAAAAATTGAACAATTAATTATTGCACAGACTAGACGTGATAGTTGGTCACCGGAACAAACAAATGAACCGCAATAATTAAATTGACTACTTTCATTTTCAACACTTTTTGAACCGGTCTTTTATTCTCGTAGAAATTAACCAATTTGACTTAAAATTAATCAGTTTGCGTAATTGCGTTGTTAATTGAATGATGACTTCTGAACTTGAAATTCTTCAATGGTCGCTCGCTACGCTACAACCGGGCAGTCGGAACTATAACAACAATCATCTTGTAAAATATGAAAATGAATTGTATAGTATATCTAGGCATCTAAGTACCTACATAATGTTTAAAAAAAAGGAAATACTTAATTTTTTTTTTTAGTTTTGTTTTTCTTTTCATTTTTTTTATTTCTTTCTAATAAAGAACATTCTGTACTTAGATAACTCAGAATAATTTAAAGAAATTACTTAAATAAATATCGGAATCCACTGCCATCTGGAAGAAAGGTGGTTGCAGAGTTTACTATTTACCAGGATCCCCGTTTTTAAGTTCTAGCACAATCGCATTGGTAAACGAAAGCATAAGTTGGGATGTTATCTGTTGTTTATCATCCTTTAGGTCTATCTAGACTAGACGTCACCGGTTTGAAACTGTGACGTTAATTTTATTTATTTTAATTTTAACTAATATTTTTTTTTTATAATATATTAATAACAAAAAACCTTATAATTAAGTATCTAACTAATATAAATTGCGAATACCTATAGGCTGAGTAGTCGGCAGTAGCCATAAGGAGGTATCACTTACTTTTCAAAGTTGGGCTCAGCTGCGACGTCTTCTTGAGGTGCTCCGCAAAATCCTCCAGTTCGTCATAGGTCATCGCCAAACACTTGACCGCACAGACGATTATGAGAACCACCGATAACTTTGTCCGTCCCATGATAACTATAAAATCTTCTCCTGCTTTCGATTAAAATTCATAAATTCATACGATATTGATTTCGCTTTTTTGTAAACTTAACTCACACGCTGTATCCGAAAAAAGTGTGTCATATTAATAACGGTATTGTGTTTATAAATATTTGGAATTCTTATTTATGTTAATGACTTTTAAGCCGCTGCTGGTGTACTCCAGTCCCGCGTGATTTTTTGTGTAGGACAAAACCCGCCGGGGTGGGGCGAAGTTTAATATAGCTTCGGATACGACCATTTCACAAGGTGTAAGGCCTCAACTGCGCCGGCGACGGCGACGCTTGCGTCAGCGCGGGCGCTGGTGACAGCGGCAGCACTCTGCGCCACCACGCATAACTCGTGCAACACAGAGTTGCTACATTTACTGGCTCCAGTTATTCTTAACGTTTACGTCCTCCAACAATAACACCAACTTGCCATTTTTGTAATTGAATGAGTGAAATAGTAAAGGGAAAGCAACAGTTGGCCGTTCCGGTGAAATAAGTATCGACATGAAATCGTATAAATTGTACCCTTTGTTGTAACAATATTTTTACACCAATAACTCCTGAAAGAGTAGATGGTAACCTAACCTAGATATTTTATAAATTCTTACAAAATGGTTTCCTATTCAAGAAGACCCTTTTAAGACTCTGAACTGAAGAGATGTAACGTATCCATTAACAGATATAGATACAGATGAAGAGCCCACTACATTCAACCCTTGCCACATCAAATGAAAGGACAGAGAAGCTGCTGCTTGTTTGAGCTTAGCCTACACGTAGCTACGAGTACACAAACACTCCAAACCATTGTAATCCACCACGAACGTAGAATGGATGGCAGTCAGTCGCTCCGCAGTTAATCAAACAGATACGTAAATCCTATCCACGTAGCCCAGTGATACCTACCTATTTAAAGGAAACTAATAATTACTATATCTTCACTAGAAGACATAGACATATATCTTTGATATGGCCAACATTCAACAAACATTATTAGGACTCGATATGTTCTACGGTTATGTTTCATCACTGAACACTGCGCTCTCAAAACGGTGAAGGTCCTAGAACTAGAGACTGCCTCGTTGGTCTAGTGATCACAACCGCTACTGCTGAGATTGAGGTCCTAGGTTCGATTCCCAGGTCGGGCAGTGTTATTGGGATTTTCCATTAGTAATTTCTCAGTAGTAGCCCGGAGTCTGGATTTGTGCCCGGTTGATGGCAATAGGCTCGCCTTCTATTACATGGGACTTAAACATAACTGGCAAAATGTGGGTGTACTATAGGTACACCTCTGGCTAACCCTTCGGGGATTACAGACGTGATGTTATGTAATGTATTTATGCGGTATGTTCTATGGAGTAAATAACTTTCTGGAACGTTAAATTAACGAAGCCTGAAACTGGTTCATTAATTATAGGAATAGTAGATTGTTATACAAGGGTCGAAAGGAATTGATGGTGACTTTCACCCGTGTTAAACACTCTACTTTTTCATTTCGAATACTTATAAGGAAAAAAACAAAAAAAAACTAAAATATTTTATTTTCTTGTTTGTTCGCCACTTCATAAAATCATTGTATGTACCTATTTATACATATCTTTCCTTTGAAATTTCTGGCAAAAGATTTTCAATTACTGTATTTGCCTCGTCTTTAACCGAATCTGGGGTAAACATTTCAGAATCGCTTGAACTCATTTTTTAATCAAATATTAGTCTGTTTAAAACCCAGATTTTGAATTTCGGTACAGCTTACAGAGTTAGTATTCCGTCAAATTATAAATACTTAGTCTTTTTTAAATTTTAAATATGGAACACACCGCCGCGGGCCGTCTCGCTTACTAGGTATTTTTTTTTAATTCACACTAGCTGTTTATACACTCACAAAGTCACAAGACCGATTTTTTTTAATCGATATTTTTCTTAATTTCGTAACCTAACCTAACCATATTTAGTCCTATTTTTAAAATTCATTCCCGCCCTAGGGAGAAAAGCAATTACTATGAGTCTTTCCCGCCCAAGGATGGGAAGCAGCATTTTCCACCCGCTACTCAGCTCAAACAAACACTACTTTCCGAGGAGATATGAGAAATGAAAAGGATTTTTCTTCATTCCTTATCCAATCACAGCGTTATAATTATTACGAGAAATTCATCCGAGGACAAACAACAGATCACTCTTGATTAGTTGGTGGACATTATACAATACAAATAAACTATTATCAATTCTTGCAAAGTGTTCTGCAATCTTCAATGCCATTGTCAAACGAAAACGCGTGTAATTTCAAGAATGCAAAAACTATCTGATATTTTATTTTAAGTGTCCTTGTACAAAACGAGGGCGATGTCGCAAAGAAAATTGACCGTGACTATGACAAGTAATTACGTTAAGAATAATAGTAAGATAGTTTTATTGTTACAATTACTTTACTATTGGGAAAGTAATCCTTATAAACGCCGGTCGATACCTACCAACACTTTCGAATAATTAAATTTAAATAAGTAGGATGTAAAAGTTTTGAAGCACAAAATTTCAGCGACAATCTAGCCTGATAATCTCACTGTCTGTATCACTTGTAATAAACTCTTAGGTACTGCTCCCAATATTTCCTTTAGCTCTTTATAATCCTAGTTTCCAACTTAGTCTACAATGGAATACCCGTCTACAAGTGACGAGAATATGTTGCGCTGAATCTAAAGTGCACCTATTGTTTGAGTGTTATGCACCAATTGACGCACTCACCCGAAACTGATACATTACGAGTGACACTTGAATAGCAAGGTTGCCAAACCTTGTTGATACAGCTTGTTTCTTGAATACTGGGAATGAGTACTAAGCACCAGGGGCGTAGCTACCATCGTATCAGCCGTACCAATGATACGGGGCCTCTAAGCTACAGGGGCCCAGACGCAACGTGTGTTAGCAAAAAATCGTAAAATATTATCCAAAAATAGGAGCTGAAAATATAAAAGTTAACGTAATTTATATATGGCTTACAAAGGCTTGCATTCATTTAGTAAAATCACTAAGAAAACCTAAACTACGCAAGTCAGGGTGCTCTAAAGTTAGAGCTCGCTTCGCTCGCTCTTATATTTTTTTATTAAAATCACATTGACAGCTTAATCTAGTATCCCAGTCAGGATGCTCCAACTTTCGAATTCCGTATCTTAACGACAGCTTAACCTAGTATCCAAGTCAGAGTACTCAAACTTTCTAGCTCACCTCGCTCGCTCTTGCATTCTCTTAGTAAAATTACAATGGAAACTTTACCTACCACACTATTTTGTAAACAAAAATCCCTTCCTTTGGCGTTTCACCGCAGTGGGGTAAAATGGGTAAAAGGGTCCCCTAAGAAGGGGACCCTTTTTACTTTTTGATACAGGGCCCCGTTACGACTAGCTGCGCCACTGTTAAGAGTTAACCTCCTCTCTGTAGCCTCCGCCACCCGCCGCGCCTTCGGTCGACGAGGAAGTGAAAACCCAGTGGATGGTAGTCTGTCTGTACCTCACTTTACATCGAGAATAAAACACACTTATATAATCGAGCGTTTTATTTCATACTTAATTATACAACACTTTACTATCCTATTTACGTTTATAGCTTATCATTTATTTTTCAATCACAGCCACTTTCTCGCCATTATTATTGTCAATCAGTTCCTTAACATCGCTTTCTTCACAATACATCTTGTTTAACTTCCTTATATCGCTTTCAGATAGTCCGTTTCTTTGGCCAATGGTCACATTTTGCTAGAAATATAAAATACTTAAGTGTTAGATAAGTGTGTCAGATTATGTTCGATGTAGGTAGAGCTATTGTACTAAAATCTCGACGCGATCTCGACTATTGTGACGTGAAGGAAACTCTCCTATCTGAAAATTGAGTTAACAAGCCTGACTCATTAAGGGTCTATTATATACTACCTCAGCTCCACCTCACTCTTTATCACGCTCGCATAAGTAGCTGGCGGTCACGCGAGCAAGCGAGACAGGGTGGCAGGGAGAAGACTCCAAGGCACCGATATTTTAGTTTATTTCTTTTTACGGTGGAAATAATGGTAATTAAAAAAAACATAAGACCTGCTTTATAGTTCAGTTAATATGCAAAGTTTCATTATCTAATATGAAGATTTTTTTGAATACCAGCGGTTTATTGTTCGGTTTGGAAGTAACTTTATTTTTTTTTTATGAAGAAAATTTTATGAAATTGTGTTTTTGTCAAACATAGTACTTCTTAACATTAATCCTCAACTTTACCATATATTTATTTCAAAATTAATGCTGCAGTATTTTCGAAATAACGGAGGATCAAGGTAAGCAATTTGAGGTAGTAGGTATAGGCTCGGAAAATATTTGAGAAATAGCAAATAAAAGTCTTCATCTTTTGGGTATGCAGGATCGATGTATAATAAGACTATACCCTGTTAGATAGGTGCATATTTTATGTGACTGAATAAGCCCATACTTTAGGCATAAAGTACAAGACAATATTCAGGTAGGTACTTTTTGTGTCCCATTCTTAGCATCTGTATGAGTCAATACGTTGTTGTATGATGATATATTAACGTGACGATAACCGACTTTTAATGATTTTATACTGAAGATCACGTCTAAACGAGTAGTGTTAATGATTTGATTTGATAAATTAGAGCATTTTCTCAATAACTTAATATGTGAAAATTTTAGATTATATTTATATTACATAGTGAAATTAATTTGTAAAGTTATGTCTAACGCGGATAAAAAACTGAGAATGCAAAATTTACTTAACGTATTTTTCTGAAACCTTCACCAATTTAAAGATAATTTAATTATTGATCTTTTAGTATACGCGTTTTATTAAAATACCTTTTGTTTTGTGTATAATAAATTAATAATGCGTCAAATTGAGGACAGCGCTCATTGATGGCGAGTCCTATTACTGGCTGAACGTACGACGCGTTGCGTGAGCTCAGTACAGAACACGCAAGCTAACCACTCAAGGTCACTGGCATATATCTGCGTCTTAAGCACTCAAGGAAACTGAAGAAATAATCAAATGACACAGTTTAATATGAACCGACCGGACTGGTTGATGGTAATAGGCCCCTATTACATGGAACTGAAGAGCAGTGGTGGCCCAGTGGTAATGACCGGGACATACGAATTGTAGGTTCGAACCCAGACTGGCGCTTTACTTTGTGTAAATTATTTCATCACCACTGCTCTCAAAACAGTGAAGAAAAACA
This sequence comes from Tiliacea aurago, assembly GCA_948098905.1. Lineage (NCBI taxonomy): Eukaryota > Metazoa > Arthropoda > Insecta > Lepidoptera > Noctuidae > Tiliacea > Tiliacea aurago. The sequence continues at coordinate 12,432,558 of OX402578.1, read as the reverse complement.
TCGTGAGGAATATATAATGTCCTAGGACCAAAAATTCGATGACATTTCAGCGTTGCCAGAATGTTACTTTTGTAACATTTTACGTTACTTTTGACCCTCTTATGTAACCTCCATGTTACACGACCCAAAATGTTACTTTTACGTTACTTTTAGGACTTCATTAATAAAATAATTTAAATATTTTCCACCAAAAAAATATTTTTTTGTGAAACGGAACGCATCCAAGAAAGTTCTCGTTTGTGCACTTGATTTTGTGATTTTTTGTGACCTGCAACAAATTGCCTGACGTGACGACCGCGCGAAAATCTGTCACTTCGTCGTACCGCATATTCACTCACTCGCGTGTATATTAACATTTTCCATCCCGCTTACTCAGCCGAGCGAGCTAACGAGCGCTTAGTGGAATGGCGTCCGTGTCAGTTCAGTTTGTCTTTGTTTTGTATTGTATTTTTTTTTATACACTAATACTATAAAGTGCCATAATATGGTACTAGTGTCGTTTTCCAGTTTCCACATAAAATAAGGTAGGTAATGTTACTTTTCTCGAGAAAATGTTAGTTTTTGAGCTGTCTTATGTTATATTTGACTATCTGCCACTGGCAACACTGCCGACGATATGCCATTTACCAACCCGCACTGGGCCCGCGTGGTGGATTACGGCTCACTCCCTCTCACCGAGAGGAGGCCTGTGGCAACATTAACCTGAACTGGCGTACTCAAGTCGCTAGGGTGAGCCAGAAGGTTACTGGAACGCTGCGGGCTCTATACCGCTTGAAAAATTGATTACCATCAAGTACCAAGACGATGCTTGTGAAGTCCTTAATTTTCCCTATTATCGATTATGGTGATGTGTGCTACTATGACCTGAATGCAGATCTCCTCGACAAACTTGACCGTCTTCTGAATAACTGCATTCGATTCGTTTTCAATCTGCGTAAATATGATCACATCTCTGCCCATCGGTCACTTCTTAAGTGGTTGCCCATACGCCAGCGCAGAGAGCAAAGGGCGCTGACCACCTTATTTTCATTTCTTGACTCTCCCTCTTCCCCTAGTTATCTAGCCCCCCACTTTCAGTACATTTGCGCCAACCACAATAAAAATCTACGATCATCACACAATCGTCTTCTTCAATGTCCCACTCACCGCACTGACTTCATTCACTCTTCCTTCTTCATTCAGTCTATCTCTCTGTGGAATGCGGTCCTCCAGGAAATCAGGATGGCTACCAACCGATTATCCTTTAAAGTTAAAGTTCGCGAGCACATTCGTAAGAAGCTGGCAGTATCATCACAACGGTAATGTTTTCCCATTGATTGTTTGGTTTGTTGGTATATTCGTGTATTTATAAGGTCTTATATTTATTTATAAATAGATATATATATATTATATTTAAAGTTTTTAATAGGCATATGTATGTATATCCATAAATTTAAATAAATATTTAATCCACAATTTTCGTTATTGCACCTACCACTGGTTGTCTCTGCATGCCATAGGCATTTTCTACCAGTCAACCTTTGGTGACCAAAGGTTGACTGGTAGAAAATGCCTATGGCATTAAGTCCGCCTCTGTACATTTGTGTGCTTAAAGTGTTAAATAAATAAATTATGTACAATAAACATATCCGGTTTAAAGATCTGAAAAGTAAATTTACCTGTGTCGGGATAATGGTTTGATTGCCATTCACAGAGAATGCTTTCTCCGGGTAGTGCATTACACTCTCGTAGTCATACGATACTCCGAAATCTGTCACTGTGTCATTGCTGTACTTTGCGAAATTATGTTCGTGACCTGTAAGATGTCAACATTATTCGATTTATACGGTTTATGCGATCAAATGATTGACCTGCACCTAATTTTTTAAGTTCATTTAAAAAGCTTCAATGACCACAAATATCGACGGAGTAGGCTACTCGTAACTAATGATCATTCATTATTTTATCACTTTCGTACCTAAGTGCTGAAGGTCTATAGTAGGTACCTGACCGGTACAAATAGGCACATCAAGGTTTTGAAAGAGATCACACATGACTGTATTAGTGACATTATACAAAGCCGAACATTTGCTTATACTCGATGTGCCATATTTTCGGCCGGGATACTGTAGATACCTTATCATTATTGATATAAAATTGCTCACCAGGTTTAATGTTTTCCCACACGATAGTGACAAAGTCATCCCTGTCATAAGTGCTTTGCATGTGGTAGAAACCAAGGGTGTGCAGCATCTCATGCACCACGGTGCCATGTTTGAAGCAACCTTTGGCTAGGTTCAGCACTTGCCGAACTGCGCCCTCGTCATCAGGTATGCTGAAGCCCACGTTTGAGTAACAGCCACTCTCGTTACCCTAGAAACATGTATTTATACATTTTTATATGTAAACTGCATAGATGATAGATACAACACAGCGGGTCCAATCGGAGCGGATGGTCTCCTTGATCGTAAATTGTTTACGTTATTGGGAGATTTTTTAAACCTATGTTGTCTCACAGGATGACAGGATCGGTCGATGTGGCGACGTTTGTCCAGCAGTGGACTTTTTTCGGCTGAAAATATGATGATGTTGGCCCACTTCTGGGCAAAGGTATCCCTATGTAGAAAGCCATAAAAAAAAAAATTACTTGTATAAGCACGGCATGTTCGTCATCATCCTTGTTTCTACGACGGAAAGTGAGACACGATTTGTTGGCAATGTCAGCTAAAGCGTCCTCAATCTTCTGTACATGTTCCTCATCTGTTACATAAAATCATAATAAGTATAAGTAACAGTAAGCATATTAGGTATTCGAGACCAGCAAAAAAAAAACGATGGGCTAGCGATATCGATGACGACTTTTCAGAAAATTAAGTAGCGGTACAAACTACAAAGGGAGCGGTTATAACTCCAGAAATTAATCATTTTGCAGGAATTTAATTGATGACACACCTATGTTCATAACAATGGAATTAGTGTTCCAATGACCAATAGGTTAATCAATTTTGGTATTCATAACTGATTACTAATAATAACCACTAATTAGTACCATACGTCTGACTTAAGTAGTCCATTATTGCACGATGTGAAGTTAGACTAATCTGACTGAACGCCGTGCATTAACAGACTTACTACCTATTATACAACCTGTTTTTTTTGATATCCCATAACTCTAGGGTTATATTCTGTAGGTAAAAATAATACTAAAACTCCTAGAATAGGTGGTCCAAAAATGCATCGTTTCGGAGATATCATCAATCATAATTAAATTAGGTCAAAAATTGTCACCAGTATGACGAATCTTTACTTTTGCGAGGTTGCCAAACTTCGCAGTAGTGTAGTAAAATAAATAGTAAAATAAAATATGTAGGTATGTTGGTATCGGGGCTTCCCGGCGGCGTTGTCATATTTCACGTAAGGGTGTTTTACATTAATAATCGTGACTTTACCGAATTATTCTGTATGAAAAATGAAAAAAATAAATAACGAAGGATTGGAACATAACTCATATGCCAGTTGATTCTTTGATATGGCCTCAATCATACCCTAGAGTTATGGGATATAAAAAAAAACACGTTGTATAGTCACGAGTATCGTATACTATTTATCAACTTAATTGCTCAAAAAATGCATTTACGAAGCCTGTATAAATTGTTCGAATGTTAAAAATTACGCACCATACAACGGAATGTGCGGTAAAATATGTACTCTCACCTAAGTACCTGTTTTACCGCATACTCCGTTGTATAGCGCCGAGCGTATATTTTTTTTGTCCATAAAAAAATAAGAATTCCACCAAGGAGCTTATTTATTCTCGTAATGTGAAGACATTACGAGAATAATTAAGCTGAAAGATCGAACCTCCTTGGAAGCGCTTTTGCTCAGTACGTTTGTTTCACTTTAATACATAAGAGAAAATGAGATGAAAAATATATATAAAGACATAATATAAAAAGACTGAGCAAAATCGAATTTGCTCACTGTCTTTAGATAGCAAAAGGTGCTGAGGTGAAATGGTCATTGACTCCTAGAGCTGCGCCTGGCACCGTCAACAATAGTTATTTTGTTACGCGTAATTTTGATTCCGTGACATCTTCTAAAGTATTTAATTAAATGGATTTATGTAAAAGAATGTTTTAATCTAAATCAAAATACAATTTAAATGACATATTTTATTGCAAAATGATTAATAGAATACTGGTTAAAATAGCTTCGAAAATAACACAATGATTATCAAATTCTGAAACATAAAAATGGTTACTGTGGGTTATCCTTAGAAGGTAGACATTTGCTATTGCGGACTTTTTTGTTGAACTTTTAAAGATCTACAATCCTGTACAACAAACATTTTATGTATAACGTTCGGTTTACGCGGCGCACGCTAAAGCTCACAGTTGGCATGTTTTTTCCGACATCTTCAACAATAATCGTCATATTTCAGCCAATTTACACAAAACCTTTATTGATTATACACCCAAACCTTCCTTATGAACTACTCCGTTTACTGATGAAAACCGTTTGAAAATCCGTTCAATAGTTTTTGAGTTTATCGTCGTTACGACAGACAGACGGGCTGGAGAGACTTTGTTTTATAATATGTAAGGATAAAGATGATGTGAATGTCTACGATTACCTATTGGTTGGTCGGTACTAGCCACTATGTAGAAACCATCAGAGCTTTCAAGTAAAATGACACCCCTGGAACCCTTGTTGACGATTCCCGACTAGTTTCTGATCACCATCATTTATGATGGTGATGATTCACCACCATCGTTTGTTTGTAGTAAAACTAACAGGTGGCTAAATCCGACAATCTGGCCAAGGTAGGTACAGGAAAAAGGATATTATACAACATGGCCCAGAACTAACGCACAACCTCTTAAGGGTCATTGTAGTCATCATTGTGAACCACTTTTACTGAGGGACCAAACCTCAAATCGCGAAAAAAAATCTGCTGTTCCATACATTCTGACAAGTATCAATATCAAAGTAGGGAACAGCAGATTTTTTTTTCGTGATTTCATGTTTGGTCCCATAGTAAAAGTTGTTATGATGACTTTGAGTACAATGACCCTTTAAGAGGTTGTGCGTTAATTCCGGGACATGTTGTATATTAGGAACCTGTAGGCCTATGATTATCGTAGACCATTGGGGTGTTTATGAAAAAACCCCTTACACAGTATTTTATGGCGTATTGATCAAGTTCCCCTTCAAAAACTCTAACATCCAGTAGAAATTCCATAAAAACTAAATAATACCAACATTGGGCACATGATCTCAAAGGCGATGTAGTACACATTGTTTTCGTTAACTTAGTGCTACGTGATCAACGTCATTGTTAGTAGAAGCCTGCAGCGTCCACTAGGTAGGTAGGTAGGTACTTAGTATTCGCTTTGAACTGTCGTTTGTGGGTAACGGAACGGTTACATACTCCGTTACTCAGATAATGTGTGAGGTTTTGAGTAATGAATGACCGAATCACATTACAGGAATGTCTAAGGAAAGTTTATCCTTATGGATGTTAGACAAAAAGACTTCATGTTTCAACGGCATTGTGTACGTTCAAGATGGACAATGACGTCATCTAATTAAATTCAATCGATTAGCAATCATAGGCTCAAATGAAAGGTCAAGGGGGCAGACTGGATGGGAACTACCCGGGTGGTGCGGAAAAACTTAGGGTAACGTGGCTTATGCAGAAAACTGTGATTATGAACTTATAACTGTCATGAGAAATAAAACCACGATAAGAATTTTATCGGACGAGAAGATTATAGGAGGATTTTGACAATATATTCTAGGAAAAAAAAAACAATTAAATGTTATAATGCAAATAACAAACCAAAGTCTTCCTCTTCAATGTAATACACGACCGTGCGATTCGGCCAGCGCTTGACAACATCCCGTAGTCCGTTGCGACTATCTGAGGCCTCGGTTATTGCTTCTCGCTGGATTTTCGTCAGCAGCATGTCACCCTCGAAGTAGTCTCCAAACTCACCTTAAGGACATACTTAGTGAAATAATGAGATCTAAATTGTACTTACCTACCTATTGTGAGTGGGGTCCTGGGTCAATTCCCAGGTCGGGCAGTGTTATTGAGTTTTTTCGTTAGTTATGGAGTTTGGAAGTTAGCGGTGTAATCCGAGGCACGGGGGGCCCCGGAAACACGGTAAGCCGTTTCGGAAAGACGTTAAGTCGTTGGTCGCCTGAACTCTCTTCGGGTGTCGGATTGCATGTTGCATGCCATCCCATTGGACTATGAGAGTGAGGGAAGAGAGAGAGTGCATCTGTGTCTGCGCACACACTTGTGTTATAATATCTCCCGCGCCCGGCTAGTCATCGTTTAGATTGTCCGCCATGGCCGAAACACGGTCTGGAGGACCATAATTAGTTGGACAAAATAAAGAGAGAGACAAAACAAGACAGACACAAGACGCACAGAGTATTTCAAAAGGGTGCAAGGGCAAAGCAGCATGTTTTCATCGAAAAATATTATAATGGTGTATGGTCCTCCAATGGGGAATGCGGGTTGACGCATACATTATGTACAACTCATGTATGCGGAGCAGATCCCACAATCCGCTACACCCATATCCGCTTGACAGGGAAAGCATCAGCGCTCTAGCTCTGATGCAAGTTCAGCTATCATAGCAGGCATAACATTAGTGCCTTGTATCCTTAACCAATGTTACCTATAACAATACAATTTGTAAATAGGAAAAACCATATAGAAAAAAGTTGATAGTTACCATCGTTCTCGAGATCCTCGTCCTCCCAAAGTGGTGCAGCTGTAGAAGTAACTAGAATTGTACTTAAAATTATCAGTATGATATTATGAAACAGTTCCATACTACAATTCTTTGGTTACGGTTCGACCGCCAACTCATATGAACCACTAACGCACTGAACATCGTCACATTTCGCGTCGCCTTTTTAAACGAGTGCTGCTCCTACTCATAGTAGCTTAACAACGGGACATCACAATCGATCCCCTAATTAGATAGTCAGGTTATCTTTTAACGCGTTTACTTACGAAATGGAGTGGTTTTTATTTCGCCACTCGAGTTATCTCTGAAGAACCCTGGTGCGCTCTCATCAGGACACTGTTAACAGTGAGCATGTAGGTATTTTATTAGATAGCTGCAAAATAAAGGTCAAGGGCAAATGAAACCATCATAGGAATCTGGCATTACGTAGACGTATCTAAAGTAGGGGTTTTTGTTTGTTAGTAGGTACCTAATAATTAGGGGATTTCGTTAGATCTTGGTATCGCGCTCGATTGGATCGAGATCGAGATCTAGATAGAACGAGCGCAAACAAAGATGGCTGAGGTACCTACCTACTTTGCAGGTTGTCAACAAGTTAACAGTAGTAAGAAAAACCCCAGAAGGCTCTGACTGCAGGGAGTTCTACACTTTAGAATAGATTTATTTATTTCTCAGTAAGTATATGGTACGAGTACATTTAGATCTTACATTAAACATTGTTTCACAAATGATAGTGCCACAATTTTGACTATGCACAAGATGAAGGTCTACAGTTTTACTCACATTGCGAGAGTGGTATCGCATCTTCCGTCCGTTTTGCTGGCACCTGCCATTTAGTGGTATTTGTGTCTAAATTAATGTGGTAGGTCGCAAGATCATAGGCCTAGCCAAAGAACTTTAATTTAAAAAGACGTGCCGGTTGGATATGTAGATAAACCTAGTTCCCTATACTTTACATACGCTAGCCCGCTAGGTATGTAAATTGCTGAAGAGATTGCAATGGAACTTCACAGTTAAGTAGCTTTTCGGTAGAAAAACCCAAGCCCAGCGGGGTAATTGCGTAACACGCATAAAGTAGCAATGGTGTTCATTAAATTCTGACAGTTCAGCAAAAGTTGTTCAGAAGACAAATATTTCGAACATATGGAGCAATGGTTTAGCAATATCAAAATCATACAGATTATGATTAAAACCGTGTTACGCCATTAGAGTGCTGTAGTGACGGGTTGCCTGAGTTCATGGTTCCAGACTGAAGTTTTCAACACAAGCAGTTTTCAGGTACTTACCTATATTTAATCCAGTCATATGATTGGTTTTTTATAACTGGAATTATTCAGGTTATCGTTCTTTAGAGCTACAGAGATTTCCTGCCAGGGTTGCGGGTTTGTCCGAAAGGGATACCGTGGCCCTGGCACACAGGCAACTTAAGGAACACGGGTGGGTTTTTTTTTTTTTTTATCTTTATTTATTTACAGGGTTTTTTCTATACAGAATATGTCACCCCGATTATTAGTCAGTAAAAGTCTGACACGCCCTCCCGCTCCGCCCAGAGCGGGAGAAGTCGTTTGATAATTTCCCACACAAAAAAAAAAGGTACAGAGATTTGCACATTTTTGTAAGAGCCAATCATAAGGTTTAAAAAAATATATAAAGGTAGGTACTATGCAAGTACTTATGTAATAGCACTATACTCCCTCTGCCTATTTCCATAAGTTCGTGCTCTTGCTGTAGATAGATAGGTATGTCCTAGATAGGTAGGTCCCGTACTAAAAGTAGATCTAAATCAACAAGAAAATTGGATTCTATGGTATTATATTTAATACGAATCAGTCATGGTTTTAATAATTTTAATTTAAAATGCCGTAAAGTCATAAATTGATAAATGTTTTTAAATAGCACATCCTGCCAACAATATGGATTATTCACGCCCAAACGAATATCAACGTCTTCTAGTGATTATAATGGTATCAGATTGGTTATAAACCGACCCAATTACAATATCGGAAGTACAATGAAGAGTCAGTAGGTAGGGTATATCGTGAGGGTTGTAGGTAGGTACAGCAAAAAAAAAAAATTTTTATTTAAAAAAAAGCAACCGACTTCCAAAAAGACACTACAATGTGAAAAATTACTTTAATTTCGGAAGTCGGTGTCTTTGGATCTGTTTTTTACTTTTTTGCCACCGACTTCCGAAATGAAAGTAGTCTTAGAGGATTTGACAGCAGAGAGGGCGGGGACGTCAAGTCACTGCGATGACGCTGTCAGTGGAAGGGGTGACACACCATGAGCCGTGTGCTCACTCGCCTCGGTCACTTTTGCTGCGAAGCTCGGATGCGACGGACGCGTACTAGTGATCATAATATTCAGATATTTTTCTTGTAACGGTGTTTCTAATTTAATTAAATAACTGTAGGCCGTTTTGTATTTTCTTTTTTAAAACTCATTAGGCTTCTGATCCCTAAGATCAGAAGTGGGATAGGATTAAATTACACGCGATTTAGATGTTCGCCATCTTTTTAACTGGAAATAGTGTTTTTGAGACTGTTTAAAAATTTTCACCACGTGTTGTTGATTTTGTCCGTGATTAGTTTTTGTGCATTTTATCGTGATTAGCCACGAGCTTCTACTCGATTAGATTATATTTCGTGCGAGTTTTTGAAGTAAACAACCACGTGTTAATTCTTTTATTTCGCGCTTAGTTTGTTGTTCACGTTGTGGTTATTTACGTTGCCTGTACCTTGCATAATCATGTCGAGTCGTGAGTACACGCCGCGTGAGAATACACCTAGGCGTAATCCTGGGAAAACGATTTGCATAGCCGTTGCGATTACTCGTTATGTTTATAAAAGGCGTCGTGACCGCGTTATCGTCAATCGCGTAGTAGCTCTTCTAGGTGTTATCGTGATAGATCAGAGTACTACCTATAAAAGTTCGCGTAAGCGCCGATATAGTTCGTATGGGTGTCGGGATAGACCTCGTCGCGACCCTTTAAATGAAATACTGGATCGATTGAGCGCTTTAGAGGAACGGTTGCCTTCAAACAGTATGCGTACGCCTACTACCACGTCGTCGCATCCGGGCGGCACTCCGCCGCTGACAACTTCGGTGGTTGCCGAGGCACCTGTTACCAGTAATCGGAAACACGTGTTAAGGATAAAACCGTGACCACTGAGGTATCGCGGGAAGTTGACGCTGCGGACAGGATTGTGGGGGGCACTTTCTTTCCTAATTCAAGTAAGATCTAAGCATTACTATATTTCTAATTTTGACCCCAATATGCATGACTTTGACATGTGGTGTACGGAAGTCGATCGTGGGCACGAGATATGTCAGTGGGACGATCGGCAGTGCCTGGGACGCATTGGTGGGTGTTTCTGTTTACGGGGTGATGCTAAGACGTCGCTCAACGATTGGGTGACCGGAGATGAGACGTGGTCCAATTTCAAAATTGAATTTCGATCATTGTGCCCACGCGAAGTTGATATGGCTACTGTGCTTTATGATGTCAGTGTGAATTCTAATAAATTCGCTACTTATGCTGAGTATGCGCGGAAGTCCCTGTTGTGACTGAACATTGTTAAGGGTCTTTCAGAAGTATTAAATACACACACTGAGGCGGAATTTTCAGTAAATCTAAAAAAAAATGCACGTCCTTAGACAGTAGACACAGAGTTAGAATACCTTGGTTAGCTTATTGGTCATGGTCAGGTACGGCCGAGCCCTAGTAAGACTGAAGCTTTAGTGAAGTCCCCTAAGCCATCTAATGTAAGAGGCGTTCGTCAATTTTTTGGGTTTGGCGGGCTATTTTCGGAGGCACATTGCTGGGTATGATTCGAAAGCTGGTTGTATTGCCAAATTGCTTAGGAAAGGTCAGCCTTTTGGTATAGGGCGCAGTGAAAGTTTTAGCACGTGTTTTTGTTATTAAAAGTCTTACTGAGTTAGGCTGTAACATAACATTTTATCACGCCTGAAATGCACCGTCAAAACGGGCAGGTTGAGCGTTATTGCAGGACGGTCCTCAACATGTTGCGGCGTGCACCGGGTGCGCCATGCGGCGTGCACGAGGTGCACGATGCAGCGTGCACAAGGTGCGCAACACGTGATGCATGAGGCGCGCGATGCGGCGTGCACGAGGTGTGCAACGCGTGGTGCACAAGGTGTGCAACGCGTGGTGCACTAGGTGTAAAACGCGTGGCGCACAAGCTGTGCAGCGCGTAGTGCACGAGGTGTGCGATGCAGCGTGCTTTGGGTGCGCGATACGACGCGCACCAGGTGCGAGATGCGGTCCGCACGTGGAGCACGAGGCGCGCGATGCTGCGTGCACGAGGCGCGCAATGCGGCGTGCATGAGGTGTGCGATGCAGCGTGCACTAGGTGCACGATGTGGCGTGCACGGGGAGCGCGATGCGGAGCGCACGAGGTGAATGAGGTACGCGATGCGGCGTGCCTGGGGTGCGCGATGCAATGCGCACGAGGTGCATGGGGTACGCGATGCGGCGTTCACCAGGTGCGTGATGTGGCGTGCACTTTGGCCGTGTGGGCAACCTGTGATGTACGAGTGGTGAGTGGACCCCGGATGCTTGCGAAGTGTTCTTCGATCATCTCGGTGGTGGTGAGTGGACCCCGGATGCTTGCGAAGTATTCTTCGATCATCTCGGTGGGGGTGAGTGGACCCCGGATGCTTGCGAAGTATTCTTCGATCATCTCGGTGGTGGTGAGTAAAAGCAGCATTGTGGCAGCTTTTTACTCATGGCCAAGTGGCAGTGGTCACTGGAACCCAGATAGTGGTTGCCAGGTGATTCTGATTACTGGAACCCCGATAGTGGTTGCCAGGTGAATCTGATTACTGGAACCCCGATAGTGGTTGCCAGGTAAATCTGATTACTGGAACCCCGATAGTGGTTGCCAGGTGAATCTGATTACTGGAACCCCGATAGTGGTTGCCAGGTGAATCTGATTACTGGAATTCCGATAGTGGTTGCCAGGTGAATCTGATTACTGGAACCCCGATAGTGGTTGCCAGGTGAGTCTGATTACTGGAACCCCGATAGTGGTTGCCAGGTGAATCTGATTACTGGAACCCCGATAGTGGTTGCCAGGTGATTTTGTTATTGTTTCAGTAATAATTGAGGTCCGGAACTCTTTCATTGGTGTAACGATAACCTAGCTGCTACCCATTTTGATGTTAATGCTTGAAGTTGTAGTAAAACGCTTGTAGTTTCATTGCAATGGGTGGTTCCAAGTTAAGTTTTCAGAATGCTGTGTTGTTTTTCCTATGTTGGTATGTTTAAGGTGACGACGAGTCAAACGATGATGACCAGGCGCAAGGAAGCCTACCATTGGAGAACCCATCCAGTGGTGGCCAGACGGACGAGGAGCTGGAGCCAGGAAGCCAAGCTGACGAGGACGTTCAGCTGTCAGGAGAGGCCGTCTTAGAGGATTTGACAGCAGAGAGGGCGGGGACGTCAAGTCACTGCGATGACGCTGTCAGTGGAAGGGGTGACACACCATAAGCTGTGTGCTCACTCGCCTCGGTCACTTTTGCTGCGAAGCTCGGATGCGACGGACGCGTACTAGTGATCATATTCAGATATTTTTCTTGTAACGGTGTTTCTAATTTAATTAAATAACTGTAGGCCGTTTTGTATTTTCTTTTAAACTCATTAGGCTTCTGATCCCTAAGAGTAGTTTTTCACTTTGAACTTTTGAAGTGGTTTTTTTGGAAGTCGTTTTTTTTTAAGTCGTTTTTTTTTCACTTTTTGTTTTTCACTTTTTAGTGGGTCTGTTTGTAATATATCTACTTAAGTTAAAATAACTTTATGTCAACTGCTCATCACCACCGCATTTACAAAATATTGCTTTTCCCGATGCAGGGGCGTTAATTGTTGAGGAGTTCTCCTGGTAAGATACCAGGAGAACTGGAAGTGATGGTGACTTCACCATATGCATTGTGACGAGCATACATTGCTTAGCAACCATATTAAAGTGTCTAATCGAATCGCAACCGTGAAATACTTATTCCGGTGGCCATCTATGGTCTCTATCATCAGTTCTACTTCACCAAATGGTGCTTTCCGAGTGCAAATGCATGAGTTACTATAAAAAACACCTAAATCGTTATCGGGGTTCCTATAAAATTCGAGGATTTTCCTCGATTTCTATGGGATGGCCGTTGACTCGTTGATCTTGGCTGCTTTGCTGCCGAGCGTAGTAGGAACCTAGGAACGAAGTTTCTATAGAATAAGAGTCCAGGGGGTCTACTCCGAAGCTTAAAACCGAAGTATCGGCCGAATGTTCGGCCGTTTTATAACTTCCATAGTTTCCTTTTTTGACTTTGAATCCTTACCCGACTCAAAGTCACATTTTTTACTTTGGCTTATCTCTTTGACTGTCTTGTCCATTGTTAGCCGTAGTAAAGCAACGGCCGAACATTCGGCCGATACTTCGGTTTAACGCTTCGGAGTAGACCCCCTGCTTAGTACCTACTGGTTATGTTAACACTGACGTGTGGCCTACTAAATATACAGTGCAGTGAGTCACAAAATAAATAATTGTAAATTAAAATTATACAGAGTAAAGAAGGGGTTCGGTAGCTACCAATGGGGTGGTCCTTGTCAAGTTATGGAATGGGCCCACCGCGTGGCGACCACGTGAGGTTTCACCACTACACCATGACATGTGTCACTGAAGTTAGCTTGCCTTTTGTTCTTTGATTATTATCGCCACTAACACCGCAGATTATGCGCAATTGAAAACTGCGTGACAGTCTTAACTCAAGGTTACGGCCGGTTACCTACTCCACGCAGTAAGTGGTAGGTATACCGTGATGAAACTTTTTTAAAGTATCGATATGGGGAACGAACAAAGCAAAGGAAGCAAAGGAGAAAATCCACTCCACATTTTTATGACATAGTTTTCGCTGACAATGTTCACCAAAAATTATCATGAGCGGAAAACGGCAATTTAAACGCAGTGCTGCAAATTTCTTAACCGAATTACAAAAAGGAGGAGGTCATGTATACGTTCGTCTGTATTTTTTTTTTCACAGGGTGAATTTTCCAATTAGTGTGCGCGTGGATGGCTAAATCTGAAACTATAAGAAATAGCGGAAAATGCTCAATCAAAGAAAGAAAATAAGTTTATTGGCGGTAAACATACCGCAAAGAAATAAAAACAAAAAACACGAAAGAACAAGTTATATAATAGTACATTTTGATACAAGTGGAGAATGTTTGTTATTGCATACGAGGCGGAATTAACACCCGAGCCGGTAGGCAAGGTTGTTTTTGAGCCGAGAACTGGAATAACAAATGTCCACGTGTATCAAACGACGTTTTTCAATACACTTTTGAAGAAATAAAATAAAATAACGAAAAATATTTATGTCATGAATTATTAGGCAACTATGATTTCATTTTCTTTATTTTTCCGCGCTTTGCTTTCGCCAGGTTGAAGGAGAAGCAAAGGTATAAAGCCATTAAACAGCCTATTATGAAAAATTCAAAAATTTTTTTTTTCATTAACACAAATAAATGTTAATTTGTTCGTAAACGTTTTTTTATTGTAATACTCATGGTATTCTATTTATAAAACATTATTTAAATATTCCAAAAATGTTAATGCCGCGCCGTAAAGACGCATCTTTGCCGAGTTTAAAAAAACTGTCTGGCGCCAGACGGTGTGAATAGTAGCATTGAACCAATTTGGACTAAGTATAGGTATAAGTTATCTGTGGCAATTTTTATTCCCGCACACGTGTTGGAAAATAAAATATCGCACGCGTGTGAAATACATTACATTGTGAACCTAATCGTAGTGCGATATGAACCAGTTTTCGAGGAAGTGTATTGAAAAATTATATTTCCCTAAAACCTCAAATTCTTTTTGTAAAGAGGCCCGTTATGAGTAAAAACCGGCCAAGCGCGTGTCGGACCACACACAACGAAGGGTTCCGTAGTTGGGATGAATTTATCCCAAAAACAAACATAACTTTGTAGTTGAAAAACATGATCTCTCATACATCTATAAACGTCACGGTCAATTCTCCAACTGCAATTAATGTAAGTTGGTCGACTATTACCTACTCGTTAACTTGTAAAGCCTACTTAGCTGTTATAGCTGCAGTATTGTCTGTTCTTCCCCCTTAACCAACCAAAGGTTGTCTTTAAAAGATCGCTTTTAGCGATAAGACCGCCCATTGTGTCACCCTATGTAAAATTTAAACATTTATGGTGTGCATAATAAAGAGTAGTATAGTTAATTTTGTTATATAAACGACTGCCAAGATTTTTTTCAGATATCCAGAAACAATCAACTGGTAGGGAGGGGCGGGGGGCACTTTAGACTAACAAAAAATTGCACTTTAAAGCTTAATACTAAGCAAATGGATCCCTGAATCGAAAAATGGTTATCACAGACCCGTAATATTTTTAAACGGCCTACGATACCCCACACCATGGGAATTATGGGATAGACAAGAAAAAAAAACGATTTTATTTTACCAGTTTGACGGCGTGTTAAATATGTACAATATGCCAAATTACAGCTTTCTGAGTCTTTAAGAGAGTGAGCTAAGCTGGGGACAGACAGACAGACAGACGGACATGGCGAAGTTATAAGGGTTCCTTGTTGACTACGGAACTCTAAAAACCTAATGAAAATTAGCAGAAACAAATTACGTTCAATATACGGACGCGGTCCAATTCTTTCATTTATTAAAATCACACGGAAAATATAACTTATCCAAGTCAGGGTGCCCAAATTTTCGAGCTCGCTTTGCTCGTTCCTGCATTCTCTTAGTAAAATGACAGCTTAACCTAGTATCACAGTCTGCAGGATGCGACCACAAAATTGCGACTAATTAGCAACAAAAAATGGGAGAAAACAGATCTTCACTAGGTGGCCTAGTTTTAGAGATATAAATGTGGCCAAACTGAGGAGATTCTCCCCTGGTCGGCCACCTAGAAACTCTTATAACTTTTGAACCAGTGACCGACAGTTTCTGATATTTGGCTACTGATTCAGATTAATTAGCGAAAAATGTTTGGAGAAAACAGATCTTCGCTAGGTGCTCTGGCTTTTGAGATTCAAATTGAGCCAAGCTGGGGAGATGGTCTCCAGGTCGGCCACCTATAAACCCTTATAACTTTAGAACCCATGACCGACAAATTCTGATATTTGGCGACAAATTTAGACTATTTTTTCGTGTTATCAAAATTAAAATCCCTGATGGTGGCCATGCCAGTGTCAATCACACATTTTTTTCTGTCAAGTAAATTTCATGGAATCGTGTTTTCAAACATAGTACTTAACCTTAATCCTCCAATATTTATTTCAAAATTAATGCTGCAGCATTTTCTCTAAAGGAGGATCCTGCTAAGTAATTTCAGGTATTTGTAGACTTTTAAGAATAAGTCGTAGTAGATCTGGGGGCCTAAAATGGACGCTTTGTCAGAATCATAATGATTTGCGTACAATTCATATCCCACAACTCATCTGTTTGACAGTTTTGTATGGAGTTTCGTAAAATGGTCCACAAATTATGAATTGCTTTATTGAAGTCTAATGTCAAATAGCAGCTGTCAAACAGATGAATGTGGGATGTATGAATTGTACGCAGATCATAATATGATTCTGCCAAAGCTTCAATTTTAGGCCCCCTGATAATGTGATGTCTCATAGGACTGGGACACTGGGTGTTAAAGAAAAAGATAAACTGTTGTAAATAAAGTGCTATATTTATTTTACAAAATAGTTACAAAAAGAACTTGACACACAAAATTTTACTGTACACATCTGCGGTTCTGATTACTTTTTAAAACCAACTAACTCAATAAATGTACAATAAAGTATAATAAGTAATAAAAAAAACTTTACCTATAGTAAGAATTAAACTTAAAAAACGGTCCCAAAAAAAGATAAAATATACTAATATTTAATTCAATTCATAAGATTATGGCATTTCTTTAATTTAACGTAATACTGAACTTGCTAATACAACAAAAATATGTACGCTGTTCACTATAATGTGATCTTTATACTTCTTATGAATACGTTAATAATGTATGTAATAAATATGAACATTGTGACAAATTATCATTGTGTATTGTAAAATTAAGCCAAGGCTACATTGCTTTGCGATTAGAAATCTCACACTTGAGTGATTGCATCAAAGTCAAATGATTTTCTTAGATAAACCAGATACATAATATCATAGTTTTATAGCTTTACATGTTAAAGTAGTTTCGTAAATCAGAGATCAACTTTGATGCAACTCCACCCCTATAAGACATCCTTTGGTGACATAATGGGACATTTTAAATATTTCTCTAATTTACACATCAAATACAGTGAATAATTAATTTAGGCAGTCTTTAATATACTTTAGATAATAATTATATCCGTTAATCGCTCCGTATTTTCATAATACACTAAATAAATAATAATACCAGATAAAGAATGGTAACGTACCCTATTAACTTAACTATCAATCAAAATATTTTACATACAAAATACAATATCAGCACATAATTCAGTAAAGCACTGTAAAACATTCTAAATATTGGTCTAGTTATTATTGCATGGAACGTTACGTTCCTTTTGAATATACGAACTACCTGATTGATGCAAATATTTTATTCTTAGCCTGTATTAAAAATGGTATTGCTTGTTTCAAATCTTTACTATTGTTACACTGACACTGTTGTAGCACGATTACACATATTGCGCGTACAATCGCAAGTCGCAACAAACGAGGCAGCTCGGCAACAATCGTTAACGTAAGTACACAGCTCGATTCAACATTGATGGCGGTTCTGAAGTACCCTACTCTCTGCGGAGTATCGCACCCCTCACTAGTGGTGGATTAATTAGCATTTACATTCATTTGTAGCATGCGAATGCTCATTTAGCATTTAGCAAAAGAAATGTAGTTGCGAAGTTCTGTGAAGTGCGAAGTGAATTTATAGCTTCGTACATTTTTAAACTATCATACGGCAGAGCGTCGACGCACGCAGCGGTAGCGTGCGCTCTCTACCGCACCCACGGGAAGTCGGGAATACTTAATCAATCGGTTTCACGTGACCGTGACCTCCTTCGCGAGTGAAATTTATTAGCAGGTGCTGCGAACATGCGAAGAATGGGTTAACCAATTACCTTATTATCTTTGATTTGCGCATACTTAGGGTTGTATATTGAATGAATGCTAGTAATTGTTTAATTTATTTAAATATTTAGCATTAGCAGGGTGGTGCCAAGAATGGTGTTTAGCAATTAGTACCTTATTGTCTTTGATTTGCTCATACTTAGGGTCGGGTATTGATTGAATGAATGCGCGATTGTTTTCGTATTGATTGAACTAAACGCACGCTAGCACACGTCCTAAGACGAACGCGCTTTTTAATTCGCATATTAACAAACTTCACATACTTCATTATTATCAATTATCATCATATTAGCAAATAGCATAGCAATAACAATTAGCATTGCTAAGACTCAAGAATTCACATGCTAAAGAAATTTATGCGAAATCGCATTAATTACTACCCTTCACCCCCACTGACACGTACTAACACGAAACGAATTAGCTACTGCGCAGCCACTCACCTCATGTTCCGAGCCACCAAAAAGTTTGAATCTGGCTGCAACATACGTGCACGCCTCAGCAACACTATCATATTGGGGTTTATTACGCTTACTACTAATATTCTTCTAATACAATTGCCTACGCGTACAGGACGTCAATAAGACTGAGTAGTAAGCGGCACGCTACATGATTAGTATCACAAATTGTGCAGCAATTCTAACAACAATTAAATTTTATTGCTATTTCACTGAAGACTCGATCGTCTTAAGGCAAATTAAACGTTGATTATATTACACTATTCGAATTTGACCTACCATTATCTATTTAAAAAATGCGATTACTATGAACATGAGACTATCAAGTATCAAGTGAATTTAAATATTTATCCAAAGTTTCGTACAATACCTAGCTACTTGTAGCTTCAGAGCTAGCAGCGTTGTATTTAAATCTTACATTATAGTAAAATTACGCAAACACTGAAGAATAATGTAAATAAGTATACATCTCAAAAGTATGTAATTCGTTAGCTTCCTTGCAGGTAGCAACCTATAGGAAAAAGTTTTTGAATATCAAAAATAAAATATGCATCAAATTCATATGAATACTTTAAGAGCATGCACAAAAATATTGCATTAACAGTTTAATACTTCAACAAGAATGAAATGGCATTGACGCGTTTGAACTGCAGCGTCATCTTTTCTCATAAAAATATTAGAGACGGGTCTCAGTGAAAGTATGGACTACTTATTATTAAATGATTGAAGTTCATTATGTATTATATTAGCATTTCAATGTGTTCACAAACTTCTAATAGATTCCCTATAAATAGTATTTCCCATAGACGGTATTTTTATTTTGAATTATAAGCCTAATAATGTTGCAAGATATTAATTATATTTAACTTTTCTATACTTGCTTTCTGTGTAAAGCATTTAAGTATATTTAAATGTGAGTCTTTGATGCAACTTTGTACCATTAGAGCATATCTACAAATTTCAGATACGCAACATTTTCGTTTAGGTACTTATTAAGTAATTACTTGTACTAAGTATAGAAATGGGACATTTCTGTTGGTTTCAAAGTTTGGCACACATTTAAAAATGATATGTTTATGTCATAATGCTATGCTATGAGAGGGTATACTTTAATACAAGTGTATACAAAAATATAATGTATTTATTTTAAAAGTTCATGACAGGTCATATTGTTTAGGGGTATTAAAAACTTCTCATTCCATTTAAATTTATGGAAGCCCCTAGCGAAATTTGAGTTCTGAAGCGTGCACATAAACTTTCCATTAAAACTAAAATGAACTGTCCCATTTCCTATAGGTACTTACTTACGCGTTACAATTATGTTATTCAAACACGGTGAACAATAAACGACTTTAAAAATGAATACACTCGAAATGCTTATATCGACTAAGTCACTATGATCAAACAGTAGTTCTGCTACCATTCCTAAGACTTCAAAAAGTTTCCTCTAATTCGATGTATAGAAAGCTAACTTCCGAAGCTGGCTTACTCAATAATGTATAATGACATCAATGGCAAATACAACAACGAGATGGTTCAAGGACTTTACTCTAAACACCCAAGGCGTCGCTCATTTCATTATTAGTACACTATGCAAGTCACATGCTGATATGTAATAGACGACAGTTATTCGATTTAAATACTGATAGAAATAATATTTACTCGATTATTATCATTTGTTGCACATGAAAAGCGTTGTAATCGTAAGCGCGTAACGTCAATCCTCGTCGCAACGACCTGTCCACGCGTCGCACTCGGTTCAATCACAGTCGAGAAAATCGCACAATTAATAAATATACTAATATTAATTAGGCCTTTTTAGGACAGATAATCACAATTTCTCTAAATTAATATATCTCCTCGACATACAATTCAAGCGACTCGTTTAATATCCTATTCCGTCTTCATATTCTTTGGATTCAAAATTTACCTGCAAAAGAAAACATTTAAATTTAGTAAGAGCTCATTCGTGGCTTGTGCACCTAGTAAAGCGCAGCGTTTTTCCGACATTGCCACTTGACGAAAACCGCGTTGCGTCTCACTTCGTCAAAATTATGTGCATTCCATATTCAAATCTTGTTTCCAATTGTGTTTTGAATCAAATAATTATCAACTTTATGTTACTGTTAAATACAGTTGAATTCAGAAAGACTAGTCATACTGAAAAAGTATAAATATTTGAAGTCGTAGTACAAACTGAATTATATGTGTGGGTAATATTTTTTTTTTTCCAAAAACTTGTTAGTTTATATTTTCGGAAACGAAACTAACTAATAGGGGGAATATGCACATAATTCAAACCTAAACATTATTTAAATATACATTGCGTAGGAGTCAAAAACAAAATCCAATTTTTTTTAACACGTTTTCTATTTTACCATAATTTATTATTTTATGTTGCGTTTTTTTGGTGAAACTGAACTCAAACTCAAAACGCGTCGTCTTCGACAATGCCGGAAGTAAGAAAAATCTAAGTGAATAAAAATCAATTGATTGCAACGTGCTTGAAATCTCACTAAAGTAAGTGCGATTTCTGCTCGAATAAAGCACAAATAATAAATTAATTTATGATTTGGGGCTAAAAAACTGATGTAAACAAAGCAGGTTCGAGGATGGAGTCACATCATGACCGCGACAGAAACGGACGTTTGAACTGTAGTAGAAAATTGTTGTGAGTTTAATACATTTTTTGAGCAAAAAGCTGTAGTTGAATTTAACTTTTTAATACCTTTCTTGGGCTTATATTACTGTCTTATATTGATTTAGTGAAAAAAAAACGAGTGTGCTTTAGACCACACGACTGAAGTAAATCTTACAAATAGTAATACTAAATAAACTTACTTACAACAATAGGCCTGCACTGTGTCTTAGATATACTAAACGCAACTGGCTATGAGAGAGAGAAAGAAAATGTGCTCGCACCTCTCTTGCCCCTACAGTAATATACGAAACGTAACTCTCTCTCTTTCTGTCTTCACTAACTTATATCTCCCTCTCAGCTTTCGTTCGCTCGCTACCGTAACGCTCTCGTCACGCATTCACCAGCTTACTCCCCAAGTCAAGCGTGCCTAAAGAAGTTTTACTTCAAAAAAATATCATGCGTTTCCGTAGAGCGAATGCAGTATGGGCACACGTATACGTACCGATGATCAGCCGCCGGGCGCGGACGCGCGGTCAGGCGGCGGCGTGCGCGGGCGGCGCGTGCGCAGCGGGCGCGGCGCGCGTGCGGCCCCCGCGCGGTTTGATGCTCTCCGACACCTGCCACATGGCCTCCTCGCTCAGCACATCGTCGAATTCGTTGAACATCGCCAGAATACGCTCGTTCTTCTTGAACTTGTACTGCCTGTTAACCAAAGTTATATTATTTTTTGTGTACCGGTACCAGCTGTGCTCGACCATGAGACGTCAGTTGATAACTGTGACTACTAAAGGAATACTATGTCTGTTACAGGAAATTCATTCATTCTTAATTTATTTGCATGCATGAATGATTCGCGATCAAATGCAGTTCAAATTCTGAACTATTTATCATTTTAGATCATTATTTGCAGAGGGCATTCATTAACTGGACAGTCAAAATAATCAAATGAAATAAACTATGTATGTATGGATTACGCACTCTTTATGGAATCTCTTCATATTCTCCATGATGTGGTACTGCTGCCACCTCTTGGTGAAATTGATGCAGCCTTCGGGAAGGAGGTCCGGGTTACCGATATGAACGAAAGTCAGATCTTGAAGGACTAGACCACTGCAAAAAAAAAATTTTTTTTCAAGTCTCTCAACAATTAAACGAAATAAATTTTATGCCTCGTTTTCAAGGGAAGTTTCTCGACCTTTAGAGGTGGGAATGTCCATGCAAACCTCTTAGACTGCCTCCAAAAGGAGAAATATTAACCAATAGGATTGCAAATCAATGTCCACTTGCAATCCTTTAGGTTAATATTTCAGCCTCGCTCCGCTCCAATAGACAGGCAGCCTTAGGCCGGGAAAATTGTCCGCGAATTTTGCACTTATCATGTAAAAGATGTTTTAAAATAAAGTATAATGAATAATAGAACATACATGTAGGGTATGCAGGGCGGCTGCGTCTCGGAGAGCGCCTGGCGGTAGGCGCGGAAGGAGGACGACGAGTCGATGATAGTGCAATAGTCATGCAGCGTGTCCACAATGGAACGCGGCCAGCCAAGGCGCCGGACGGGAGGAGAGTCCAGCGCGGATACGAGGGCCAGGTACGAGTTGAAGTTGTTCATCTTACGTAACGCCTTCATTACTTTCAGGAACTTGCTAGCGTACTTCTCTCGCTCGCGGGCTTCCTCCTGTAATTTAAGTGTTTGACAATGTCATCGGATAACAAGCTATTGACGGCGGATGGTTTTGGTCCTCCGCATTTTTACATTTTTAATACCAGAGGCAGCGCAAGTGCGTTTCCACTTAGAGACAAAGCTGTCTCATGTGAGTCATGTGCTAGTAGTAATTACACCGGGACTCGTACCCTTCAAAATGGAATGCTGCCTGGCGGCAAGAATAGGTAATTTGGTAGAATCTCCCCAGGCGAGTTTTTCACAAAGAGCTCTTATACTTCTCTGTAGCAGTTTATTGATTAACTTAGATGACATTGATTAGCTTACACATTAGTTTGCAAAATGCACAAACTGGACAAAATCAAACTGGTTGCTATTTTAATCGTATAATTCATTATTTTCCTGACATTTATTTTATATTCTGTGATTACCTTAACTCACACATTGATATAATTATTATTATTTTAAACTTATTTTTTACAATTTTACTAAATATGTGAGCACCATGTATCTATCACATAATTAATTTATCTGTCATTCATAATCATCATTTCAGCCGAAAGACGTCCACCGTTTGCCATAATCCCCACGCTTGGCAGGCGGGTTGGCGATCGCAGTATGGTATTAAAATGCATAGAGAACGCTGCTGCCCATTCTCTAGTAAGTCCCTTAGTCGCCTTTTACGACACCAACGGGAAGAAATAGGATGGTGCTATTATTTACGTCCGGCACCACACGGAGTCTAAAATATCTGTCAGTGCTTATTTTTTTTCAATTTTGGCGTTCAAAAGTGCCTTTTATGTCCCTATTTGAAATAAATAATTTGACTTTGACTTCATAATAAATTCAACTGTTTGACGACTTTACGAACCTGTTCCAAAATCCTAGAGCGTGCCCAGTAGCTCATCTTATTGAAGTGTTCCGTGAACCGCGTTAGATTAGGCGAGCTCTCTTCCGATTGGTCGCGCGGCCACAGCAATACTTCTGCGGTAGTGAGGCGCACGAACAATGCGGCGTCTAACAACGTCATCTGTTCGGCCAACTCCGTCGCTTTGAAGTCGAGGAGGGTGTCGCGACGCGTTGATACGCTGCCGAAGCACGGATTTTCGTACTCGTATCTGTTGTTAGTCTGTAACAAAAAAAAATACGATGTAGTCGCTTTTGTTGCCTCACTCACATCATAGACATAATACAATTTTCACTGTATCCTCAGACAATGTGAAAATTGAATTATAGTTTGAGTGAGTTTAGTATAGTTTGAAAAATCTTGTCTGTGAAGTTTCGCCAATTAATTTAAATTAACCCTGTATAAATCTAAAACGAAAGTTATTTAAAACCATTAACTAGAACTGAACTCACCTGTTGGAAGTGCAGCTGTTTTTGTTTGTCGACTAGAATCTGCCTGAGCGCCTTCGCTATGATCAGCTCCTCAGCGTCCACGAGCCAGTAAATAAACTCCATTATCTCTTGCATCAGCGGGCAATCCAAATCGGACATCCTGGAAACAAACGCAACATCGTTATTGAATTAATGATTTGCTAAATGGTTTGCATGATTTTTTTTTCGGGTCTTTTTAATAATTTTTTTCGAGTATACCGATCGCAAGCGCGACTTCCAAGAGTCCTAGGTTTGATTCCGAGGTCGGGTAAAATGTACTTGGGTTTTTTATCGGGCACTAAAAACGACTCGTACAACCTGTTTTTTTTTATATCCCATAACTCTAGGGTTATATTCTGTAGGTAAAAATAATACTAAAACTCCTAGAATAGGTGGTCCAAAAATGCATCGTTTCGGAGATATCATCAATCATAATTAAATTAGGTCAAAAATTGTCACCAGTATGACGAATCTTTACTTTTGCGAGGTTGCCAAACTTCGCAGTAGTGTAGTAAAATAAAATATGTAGGTATGTTGGTATCGGGGCTTCCCGGCGGCAGCTAGTGAAGGGAAAGCTACCTTGTCGACGTTGTCATATTTCACGTAAGGGTGTTTTACATTAATAATCGTGACTTTGCCGAATTATTTTGTATTAAAAATAAAAAAATAAAAATATCGATGGATTGGAACATAACTCATATGCCAGTTGATTCTTTGATATGGCCTCAATCATACCCTAGAGTTATGGGATATCAAAAAAAACACGTTGTATATTATAATTATGTAAAAATGAAATGCTGTTTGTTGGCAAGTGCATCAATTGAGAGTGGCTTGGACAGATTTTGGTACATTTTTATTTGTAATAAGTTTTATTATACTTCCCAATAAGATTTTTAGGGTAAGAAAAATAAGTTGCCCGGAAAATTTCCGGAAAATCAGAACGTCCTTTTTCTATGGGACTTTTGTATGAACTCAAGACCATATTGAAATTTTGGAAGGACGTGTGTCGGGTCAGCTAGTTTATAATGTTTATAGATATAGATGAAGATGTTGTCTGTGGATCAACTCACGTGAGGTCTGCGACGACGCGCGTGAGCAGGCACAGCGTGGAGCGTAGCTCGTGCGCGCGCGGCCGGTAGTGGTGCGCGCGCCGCACGAGGCGCGCCACCAGCCCGCCCGGCGACACCCACGTGCGGTACGTCGCCAGGAACGCCTCCTGGTACGTGAAGTCTGCGCAGACAGATGCCTCTCAGTACACACGTTCACAGAAACAGTAGTTTACAGATAATGACGGAGTCCACAGTTATACCGATGGATTTTCACATTATCCACGTTGTCGGAATATTCCGAATACATTACATACGTTGTGTGGTTTGCTACCTGCTATTAATCGCAATAGCAGGAATATACAAGCCTTCCTGTAAAAGGAGATGCTCAAAGGTAGCCCGCGAAATTCAATTTTTCTTATTTTTTTTTATTTGCAGGTCAGTTTCAGGTTTTAAGTTGATCAAAATATGATACGCGACCGTATAAAATATGTATTCATAGAATTATAAACATTAGAATCATCAAGAGTTGCATAAGACCCTTGACAAGTCACTGAGACTCCAACATTTACCAGTAAACTTCTTCGTACATTACTACCCAATTTTGAGCGCCTGTTTTGCTGATATTTATTGGTTGACTTCAAGGACACTCAAAATGAGTAGTATACGTCTAAAGCAGAACAAAAGCTGGTAACATATTTTTGAGTAAAATTATAGTAACCAAATCGAGATATTTTGTAGCTGTTAAATAATTTTAATCTTCAAAACGTATGTTACTTCAATAATACATTGCTAAGCCAAAGCGAAAGTTCGTTTGCGCAGCGCTTAACTACATCTAAAGCTTTTGGTTAGGTGTCTGACAACACATTTACTATACAGGGTGGCAGGGACATCGACGCGCACACTCTTACTATGAATTCAGCACACGGTTCTAGACTCCCATATATTTTTCGTCGGTTATCAAAATAAAATCAGCTGTTTCATAGAAAAGTGCTACGCGGTCAAAATGCATGGAACATCTAATATCACACTAATATTATAAAGGTGAAAGTTTGTGAGTGTGTGTGTTTGTTACTTCTTGACGCTCAAACGGCTGGACCAATTTTGATTAAATTTTGTATGGACGTAGCTGACACCCTGGATTAATATAGGCAGATATTATTATTATTTTATCCAGATATTCCCACGGGAGCGAGACATACGTGGGTGAAACCGCGGGACGCAGCTAGTATTTTTTATAACCAATGAAAAAGTTCAATGCCAGGGGGTTCAGAATCCTGCCAGGGTTGCGAGTTTGTCCGAAAGGCATATCGTGGCCCTGGCACACAGACAACTGAAGGGACACGGGTGGGTTTTCGTCAGTAAAAGTCTGACACGCCGCTCCGCCCAGAGCGGCAGAAGTTATTTGATAATTTCCCACCCAAAAAAAAAATTAAAACAAAAGAAAGAAAAAAAAGGGGGTTCAGAATCATGTACTGAATCCATGGTAACAGGTTGCGCATCGATGTCCCTGCCTCCCTGTATACTATGTTTGTACAGCGCCTTAGCTTAGCCTGCAATATCAGTATTTTGTCGAGTCTGACACAAAATTCGACCAAATACGTTAATACGTCTCGACAGAGCTATGTGTGCTATAACTAAGTAGTAAGTTATTTTCATTCAGTGTTTTAAGCAGCGCAGAATAAATTATAAATATCACCAATGAAAAAACTCTTCTAGGCTACTTGAAGCAACATTCAACAAGCATCCAAATATTAGTCAAAATAAAAACCAGTATTCCAGCCCCATATTAAAGAATGGTTCAACCACTTACACTCGTCCGTTTCTGTAAAGTGAAAGCATGACAGTTGATAGGTTAGAAGCAATGATAAGACATGACTTATATAAGGTGTATCTATTCATACACGAAATCTCATAAGGGGTCATTGTACTCATCATTATGAACATCTTTTACTATGGGACCAAACCTGAAATCACAAAAAAAAATCAGCTGTTCCCTACATTTATGTTCACATAACTCGTCAAAATGTAGGGAACAGCTGATTTTTTTTTTGCGATTTCAAGTTTGGTCCTATAGTGAAAGTTGTTCACAATGATGAGTACAATGACCCCTTAAGAGATTTCGTGTATGAATAAATAGATACACCTTATTTAAAGATGTAGTTACAGATTTGATGTTGGTGGTTTTATGTTTAGTCCAAAATCGATTGGAAATCTGTATTACTGATGAATCTGTATTTTCTTTAAAAAACTGTATGATATCCAATACCCAAAATGCATTCATTCCTATTACCACCATATTAATGAATAATGAGATGAATTAGGAGGAACTTTAATTTAATCAACCATTCAGGATGATGCTTATCGTCAAAGAAAGTTAATGATCCCATATCCATGATATTTTGAACAGGTGACTGACCTTTGGTGGCTTTAGTGGCGAGTACGATAAGTGCGTCGGGTTGTCCGCCGCGCACCTCGGGCCCTCCGCCGCGCACCTCGGGCCCGTCTTTACTGGGCCCCTTGAGGACCAGCCAGGAACTGATGTCAGTCTGAAGGATGATGTCATCGGGGTCGGCCTGAGGAGGCTCGCTGTTGGTTTCCACTGTAGCCGGTGCGGGTTCCGTGCTGCCTTCGCTCCTCTGATACAATTATAATGAAAACATATAACTTTTCTGTCCCTTCTTCTAATAATTAAATCATTGAATCTATGTATTACCTGCGATGGCACAGGCGAAGGTGACGGTGGTTGTTGCACTAGCATTTCCAACTCATCTTCAAGCGGGAACTTTCCGGGTGCTGGTGCCGTGATACTTGTAAATGATTCATCAGAATTCTAAAACAAGATGCCATCATGAATTTGAGCAATTAAATATCAATTAAGGGCCATTAGAGCCATAGTTATTAAGACGGAGATATATGCCAGTGACCTTGAGTGGTTAGCTTGCGTTTTCTGTACTGAGCTCACGCAACGCATCGTACGTTCAGCCAGTAATAGGACTCGCCCATCAAGGAGCGCTTCCCCAATTTGACGCATTATAAATTTATTATACACAAACCAAAAGGTATTTTAATAAAACGCGTATACTAAAAGATCAATAATTAAATTATCTTTAAATTGGGGAAGATTTCAGAAAAATACGCTTGGTAGATTTTGCGCCATTCTCAGTTTTTTATCCGCGTTAGACATAACTTTACAAATTAATTTCACTATGTAATATAAACATAATCTAAAATATTGACATATTAATTTATTGAGAAAATGCTCTAATTTAACATATTTTTTTTTCAATCATTAACACTACTCGTTTCGACGTGATCTTCAGTATAAAATCATCAAAAGTCGGTTATCGTCGCCTAAGCTAGATACATTCAAAATAGAACAAAAATGTTTTGAAACTATCTTCCAGGTAAATAAATAGGAAACAAACCATACAACTTATCAATTAAACAATAATAATTAATAATTAATTATCAATTTAACTTACATTATTCAACACGGTTTCATCAGCGGAGCTATTGTGTGATGACGGCCGCGGCGATGGAGGAGGCAAGAGCTCATTACTTGAATTCACTGAGAGCTGCAAAGAGATAAGTGTTCAGAAAAACTGCACTGCAATTTACACTGGCGATACAGTCAACCGCACGTCCATAATAACAATGTATAGCACCTCTATTTTGAAGCAGTAAAAGCGGTTTTCGTCTCGGTTTCTAAAGACGTTCGGTTGACCGTACAACTTCGTCCAATAATTTGAACTTTATATTAGTTACCTGTTTACTCTTGCTCATCTTGGGCGGCAGAGCCGGGGGTGGCTCCAGCGGGATGGGACTAGTACCACTCATGTTCACACTATCTTCTGAGCCGCTGCTAAAGAACACAAAATAGTTATCATTAAAGCGGATGTTTATATTCTTTGCTCGTATTATGATAATTTGCAAGAAACAAAGGTTTTCGATTATTTTTCATTCTGCTATCAATTACTTTACAGAAACAATTATTATAGTTTTGATGGTGTAAGATAAGTAAATAGCGTAAAATTAGATTGTGTCACGCAAATAAAAAGGAAAATAAATACGTAGCTGACATACCTCATCGCTGGGTTTCCAAAATGCTGTACAGTAAAAGACTGCGCAATAGAGCGCTGAACTTGTTGACGTTGCATACTGATGGCGCCGTCGCCGATTTGTTTGGCACTAAAAACGAAAAGGTTATAAATGTAAATTATAGAACATTTTATACCTGTTACCTACTCATCACAGAGTCGTCAACATTAAAATAATAGGTTGAAATGTTGACTGTCTTTTATTGCACGGCATAACGAACATTAAGGCTCAATTGCATCACAAATCTCAGAAAACATTTAGCGTTAAACGAATTAAAAACATGGATTTCTTTTTCGGTCAACTGTTTGAAGTTGATAGAATACCACAATATTATAATAACAGCCTATTATTGTCCCATGCACTGCAGCGGGCCGAGCACGGGCGTGCCAAGACGTTTGTGACAAGACATGATAAATTATGTCTTGTCAATTTGTACTGGCATTTTAAGACAAAAAAGTTTTATCGCTCAAACTGTGATAAAATGTGTGACTCAAGTCATGTCACAGTAGGCCGTGCTCGCCCCGCAGGGCAAAGGCCCACAGAGAATGCACGAGTATTGATCGCCATGCTTACTCAATACGGGTTGGGTTGGCGATTTCGAACTTGTAATAACTACATACAAGATGTCCCCGAATTAACGCACAACCTCTTAAGCACTGTACTCATCATTATGAACAACTTTTACTATAAGACCAAACCTGAAATCGCGAAAAAAAAAATCTGCTGTTCCTTAGATTTTGAGAAGATAAGTGAACAGCTGTTTTTTTTTCGCGATATCAGGTTTGGTCCCATAGTAAAAGTTGTTCATAATGATGAGTACAACGACGTTAAGTTGTGCGTTAATTCCGGGACATGTATATGTCCAGGTTTCCTCACAATATTACACATAACATAATCAGCCTATAACATTCCCACTGCTGGGACAGAAGCCTCCTCTCTGTGAGAGGGAGTGGGCCGTAAACCACCACGCGGGCCCAGTGCGGGTTGGTAGATGTCACATGTCTTAGACTTTTTTTGGCTCTCGGACTTTTGGACGGTTCGGTCTCCTCACGATGTTTTCCTTCGCCGTTTTAAGAGCAGTGGTGATGAAATAATTTACACAAAGTAAAGCGCCTGTCGGGGTTCGATATTACGTTTAGCGAAAAAAAACGTTGGGGTATTTGTTATTTTTCAATTACCTGGCTACGTTATACGTATGTATCGAGTGACGGAACATGTCCGGTGGTGCTGCAGCACCGGGAGCATTTGGCGGATGACTGCAGTTCCCAAACATCTCCATGTACGCCATTACTAAACAGATAATCACATCAGTTATACAACATGCCCCAGAATTAACGCACAACCTCTTAAGGGGTCCTGTACTCATCATTATGAACAACTTTTACTATGGGACCAAACCTGGAATCGCGAAAAAAAATCAGCTGTTCTCTACAAATATGTTCGAATAATTCGTCAAAATGTAGGGAACAGCAGATTTTTTTTTCGCCATTTCAGGTTTGGTCCCATATTAAAAGTTGTTCATAACGATGAGTACAATGACCCCATAAGAAGTTGTGCGTTAATTCTGGTACATGTTGTATATCACTCTACTATAATATCACAAGGCGTACTTCAATTAAACACTGTATTTCATTTGACGATTTTAGTGTTCGAAGTTAATAATTTGGCGAACGTAAATATTATTTTAGTTAGAAAGATAAAAGTAATCTAATCTTATCTTTTTATTTCTAAAATCAAAACTTGTTTAATTACAATACACCTTACAGTTAGTCAAAATGATGATTTGATACACTAAGAGCGTAGGCGAAAATGTGTTTTCCGAAGAAATAATCATATTAAAACATGAAACAGCAATAACACATGATCGTAATGAAGCGCTAAATACATTCCTCATCTTTGGTGATAATTAACTACGGCGCGAACCGAGTTCCGCTGTTGTTAACCAACGCATGTAAGCTGCGTAAGCTCATTTGTACAAACGTCGTCATTTCGCACGTGGAAAGCAAGCAAGGCGTCCACCATGATAGCAACTCTTTATTATTACTATATCACGGAAGAAATGTACGTAATACGGACATAAATAAGTTTGAATATTCATGGCAGAGCCTCCAAACATCGAGTGAAATTGGCGCCTATATTTGCTAGTGTAAGTGACAATAAGCTTGTTGACTGCTAAAGCACGTCTGATGAGTCTCCAACATGTCCGTTCATGGAGTGGACCTTTATGTCTTAATAATGAAACACGTATGCTTGCATCTTCAAAACTGATGTTTTATTTCGGAGCTAAATAGCGCTTTACATGCATAGATCCACTCACCGCTGTACGCGACGCTTTGGAACACTGCCGCGCCGCACCGGCACAACAGACAAACATGCCGTTATAGCCCCCACACATAACATTATCATTCATATACCATAGCGCCCAAGAAATCACAATGACCAAAGGAATTTTTAGAAAGTCACAGAACCATTGAGTGAATATTGGAAGCATTTAAAGATTCTCATCAATCACATACAAATGAAAACAATACTTGTTTAGGATAACATACAAACATGAACAGTGCCATTGACAATGTGACAGTGTACGGAAAACATTCAGAGATTTCTTTTATTGACAGTATAGTATTTACACCCATTATTGATATTAAACGTGGAGAACTTATGCAGGCATTCCCAAGAACTTGTAGTTAGCAATTGAAGTAAAAAGTTATAATAATCGATTTTATTTAAACGAACCATTTCGTTCCGCCACCAAGACTGGGTCAAGTAGTTTACATTGGAGTTTTTTTTTTTTTTAGTTATGCTTAAAAAGTTTGACAAAAAGTATACTGACTGTGTTTTTTCTTTAGTGGCAGCGGCGGCGGTCTCGGCGGCTGGTGCACGGCCAACGTGTGCGGCCGCGCTTCACCGTGCAGAGAACATACTGGCGACGGCCTGGAAACAAATGCAATATATTATTCACCATGAACACACTACAACTCTTGTTTACGACAGACGGCGATAGGCGTCAAGGTCGCCTGTGCTAATCACCTGATTTCGACAGTTGGGAAATGTTGTTGCACGTCACTGCGAATGTTCCGGCGCGTCTTGACGGGCAGCTCGGGCGGCGTCTCGTTCTCGTCTGAAGTGATGCTCGCCAGCCTGGGGCGCAAACAACCAAGTTACGAAAATAAACAACTAAATTGGTTAGTCCGCGGCGCGTCCTTGGTGATGTAATTTATACCGTGTTGCGATGTTTTGAGTAAGTAACAAAATTAATGTACCGAAGTATGTTAAATTGTAGGTAGAATCACTGTGCACATCAAGTTAATGAGATTTTATCAGTGCTAGTTATTTGTGTTTGTGCCGTGAATGGAATGTTATTTTAGAATGTGAATAAAATTTATAACTGGTATTGTGTGTGTTAATTTTAAGACTATTTTAATTGTATTTAATCACATGTAAAAACCAAAACAAGCCAATTCACTAAGTTCTTATAAAACTACTGGTAAGAAGGGTGTTGTGTGTGGTAAAACAGAGGAACACTCACTTTGGAGAATGGTGCGTGGTTATACTGTTCATATTGGTTACATTCATGCGGCTCTCAAAGCTTTGTAGTGTGCACTTCATTTCGGTCACACAGTCTGTACTGTTAAAAATACTGCAAAAACAATAACAGGAAGCATGATACTTAAGATATTTAATATACTTTGCTATAAATAGACATTCAAAGATTTAATAACATTTAATTTAATAATTTTAAATGTTATTTTATTTCCATCACACTCAAAGTATATTAAACGTCTCTAAAATAACACAGAAACCAGGAACATGAAGAAGACAAGAGAAGAACGTGATAATTAAAAATGTAATAGAGGTGTTTTAAAAACGGATGTGCAAAAAAAACAGTAGACAAACTGGAGAAAAATAGGTGAGATACGAAGGGGGTTACCTGTCCGCATGGCTAGTGTAGTGATGTGAAGAGAATGAAGATGTGAAACTGTGCTCCGCAGACATCTCCGCATGGCCGACTGACACAAACCCGGACTCATTGGAGAAACTTTAATTAAATATTTATAAAATTAGAATTACCTGCCATTGTTCCCTTAAACCAATATAGTTTAGAACTATATGTGTGTCACAGATTGACCCAACTTGTCCAGGAAGGAAAACTGCATTTATTATGTTTAAAATAATAATTTTTATTACCTATGGAGCTAGCTAGACATACTAAATATTTTGTATTAAATTTAATACTAGCTTTTGCTCGTGGCTGCGTCCACGTGAAGATTGGAAATGGTCCCATGGGAACATACTATCGGGATAAAGGTATCCTATATAGGTCACCTATGTGCCAAAGGAGACTTTTCATTTTTGTATAGGACTCCGGCCATAACATGTGAAACGCGTGAACACTTTAGAAAACCTGGGAAAAAACCCCTGGGGAACGAATACAATAAAGAATGTATTTTTTCATAATTACTAATACTTTTTAGGCACTAAATAAAAATCTGAAAATGTTTGATGTTTGTCATGTTGTTACAACCATCGACAGCCAGCCATTTTTCGTCCAGAAATACCTACAAATCCACAATCTATAAAAATAGAATATATTTTCTTATCAAACACTTTCTTATAATAAGTCAAACAACTTGTCTAAGATAGCCATCTTATTATCGTATCATAATAGCACAGAAGTTCATGCCTTTCATATTTATATAAATAACGTCTACGTGATATTGTTACGTTGTAATGTAACATGATTTCTGGACGAAAGCAGTATGCAAGTAAGACGACGCCATGATCACAATCATATGAAAAACGACAATTTTTGTGCCGAAGTAATCAGGAAAATATCAAGGAAAGAAATATTTTTCCTGAATTCGTTTTTTTTTTCTTTTTTCAGTATCGTACACTTTATGGCCGAAAATAAAACATCTCCTTTAATCGAAATCCGTTAATCCAGACAGAGTTACTTTTGAATTTAGAATATAAAGTATTGTTATGGATAAGGTTTTTTCAAACACCACTTTCTTCCTTTCTTTGGCTGTATTTCCTGTAATTTATTTTTCACAGCGCAACTTGTTATCATTGTAAATGTTTAAACATACCGATTGTGGTTGGAATGGGTGTGCGCGTGAGTCGAGTTCAAGTGTGACTCTTGCGACTCCACCGACGTGCGCATCTCGCTGACGTTGTTGCAACTGCACATACCTATAACGTAATAATTCTAATTACAAATACGTTCTTAGTAATAAAGTACTCACAGCCGTAAATGTTCAAAGTCCTGTGTAACTGAGTCATGTAACCCTCTTAATAATAAAGGTCTTTTTTTTATTAAAAAAAATTGCTAAATCTATATAATTTGTGGTAGTGGAAAAAATATATGTGATTCTGCAACTTATTTCTCAGAACTTGGTTGTTACCAAAACATATTTAGAAAAAAATCTCTATACACACTTTCCGCCTTATTACAAAACAAGATTTACATTTTGACATGGCTTAAACCATGGAGCCAGTTTTTGTAATAAGAACGTAACTGTGATTGAAATACCGTTCTTTATACAAAACTGAAAACTTAGTTCAGTACTAAGTTGTCAGTTTTGTGTTTAGGAACTTTACCATAGTCGGAATAAAGTTCGAAATTCAATAATGGCTCCATGTTTTAAACCTGGGTGTTTACGCCTGTGTTAATTGTCAAGTTGTTCAGTGCGTCGCGTTGCTAATATAAAGGGCCAGGCGCCTGCATTGTTTTGTTTTGCTCATACCTACAAATATTTTATAATTGTCATTCCAAATTTTCACCATTGTCGCGAACTTGTACGCTCCACATATTTTAGTAAAAACATAGTTTATATTTAATTAAATAACCATACCTCGATACGGGAGTTTCATTGAAGATACACTGAAGCCCCATCACTGGGTCTGAAGATAAACCTTGTTTTGTAATAAGTAGCTTTGAGTTTCAATCCAAAATATCTGTATTATTTAAAACAGATATTTTGGATTGAAACTCAAGGTAAAGGGTTAGTTTACCGTTAATGTGTATCGAGATTTTTTTTGAGAGTTGATATTTATCAACGTACGGTTGGTATTTAATTAATAACAAGAACGTTTTATTTGTATGCAGAACTTGGTTGTTTATTTTCGATTACTCAACTCATTTTTGAGTAAATAGATAATTGCAATAAATTACAAGCGTTTTGTCATCGAGCTTCTCTTTCTTTTGTATACAGTCTGACAGTGACCTCGGTTTAGCTGTTGCCAGCGTCTTAAAGCGTCTAGCATTTGCAAGTTTTGATGTTAGAACACCCATACTTGCAAATACTAAACGCTTGTTGATCATAGTATGTATTCATAGGCACAGAGGTCGAATTACGTTCGGAGACATTATTATGGACCGGAAATCGAAAGCTCAACCAGACTGTGGTCGTACGATATGAGGTGACATATTTTTTGGAGACTTGCATCGATCGTCTGGTTGCAACCTAAAGCCGCGGTCCCACGGCCTGTCGCGGACTGGCGCGCGGCAACGCCTGTCGAGGCCTGTCGCGGCCAACGCCAAGCATTCCCACCACAGGCCTCATCGGATCGATGGTTCCCACGTCCTGTCGGTCTGGCCTGGCGCGGCGCTAGCTGGCCTGTGAGAAAGAGGGCCGTGGGACCGCAGCATAACAATTCTTGGATAGTTTACAAGTAAATGCTGTACTGACCAACTAAATCGGAGTTAGGAGGCGTAGCAAACACGTGGTCGTGATTGATGGACTCGTGTGCGTTCCTCTCCTCATCATTTGACACGTTCAGCATCGAATCCAGCGAGCCGCTGCTGTGAGATTGCAGAGACAGTCTGGAAAAGCAAAAAATAATGAAGACGTTACATTATTGCTATTTATAACCAAATCTCTGCAATGCTTCCCAGTGCTTGCCAAACAAAAATGATCCTTTTTGCAAAGTAAATTATAATTAAAGTTCTAAATCATAATTTAAAACATGAATGTTTCTAATAGTACCTAAATACGCATGAAAGTGATAACAAGCTTTCGAAGCGTAGCGTAGTTGAACCATCAACTAACCTATCAATAGAGAGAGCCAGTAGGGAGTTGTCGTTCGCTGACTTACGCTTAGGCGGCAGAGGTGGGGCCAACTCGATTTTCCTGCAAACACACATTGCACTCTGACTGACCATACCATTTAATAGCCTTCGTTAAGATTTAGCCTATCAAACCAACACTACATACCATCCCAATAACCAACGCCAATATTCTTGAAATTAATAATTGGATGCATAATTGAAAACATACGCAATTAACCAATAACCCAAATACAGTAATTAAAATTTTCATCCTGCGCTCTAAGCATCTGTAGCTAACAGGGCCACGATACTTTGAAAGTGTTATAATGTCGCCATAAAATTTTACGCCATCCATCAATACTGTATGTGCTATTGTGAGTGACTTTCACGTAGTCGACACGTTTGAGTAGTGTTTGTTGGCGCGTCGATGTTAAGTTGAAGTAAAAGAGCCTATTCAAATTAATCTTTGTTTCCAATACACGTTATTTCCATTAAAATAAATATCAACTTTACACGCGTGTAAATTAGGTTGATTTCAGAATAGTGCTATTGAAAATGTCGTGAAAGTTGTAGCGGAAACTAAACTTTACGTGTAAGTGTTAGAGTTATTTTTCCAATATGTTGTACTGACCGGTTGGGCCTGGCAGGCTTGGGAGGCGGTGAGTCGGGAGCATCTAGTACGGACTCGGACGAGTGCGACGCGCGCACGCCGCTGGATTCCGACCCCGCCTCACCCGTCAACAATGACCGCTCCTTCGGCGTCAGCGGAATATCTACAACAGACGTAATAATGTTTTTAGAAATTGTTTGGCAGCAAAAACACACAAAAACTTTTGTTTTTTTTTTTGTAAAATTTCTTATAAAGTAACCCAACGTTTCATTTAAGATTTCATCTGATATAAAAAACGAATATTTCCATAATCTTAGTAATGTATCTAAACAGTTAATGATTGTTGGTTTTGCTGCAAAAAACTACAAATTATTTATGAACAGCTAAATGATAGCTAAGAATTTAGCCGTTGTATTTAATTAGCGGAACTGATTAGTTCCATCACAGTGGTTTTGTAATAGAGGCTCTATTATGTATGATAGCGTTTCAACAGAAATTAACAACGCACCTGGCAAGGAATTCCTTTGTGTTGAAGACCGCGGCGAGACGAGTGCGGGGCGTGGGGAAAGCGCGGGCCGCGTCATGTGTTGCTGAGCCAGCGCTGACACTTCTTCGACAGCACCCGTCACCCCTTTCACTACTGAGCTCACATACTCTGGAGACAGCGCTTCAGCCGAAGTATCTAGTTCTTCATTACTAGCATCAGCTCGCAAGCTCAGAGCCGTGATCTCGTCGCAAAGTCGTATCAAAGTTGCTAATGCCGCACAGAGACGCTTTACGGCACTTGTTAGTTGCGGCGATCGGCTGCAGTATGGTTTTATTGCTGGAAATTTTATGATACAAAGTTTTACTAATTATTTTTACGACATTGATTTTACATTCTGTGACTAAGTACTTTAACTCACTGACACTTGTAATTTTTTTAAGAATATTGTCTATTTTTACAATGTTTGTAAATATGTGAGCACCATCTATCACATAATTTATTTATCTATCATTGATTATTTTAATTCTGGTTCACCTATTGTGATGTAGTCATTTTAATCTAGGTGCATCGTATTCACATAGTTATACAATTAATATACACATAATACTGTAAAACCTTTTAAAAGAGTAACGGTGGAGTTTCTTGCACATTCTTCTCCATACGAAACTACCTTTTGGAAGGGGCAACTACTGGTTGGAACTTAATTTCAGAAGAACA
Source organism: Tiliacea aurago (assembly GCA_948098905.1). Taxonomy (NCBI): domain Eukaryota; kingdom Metazoa; phylum Arthropoda; class Insecta; order Lepidoptera; family Noctuidae; genus Tiliacea; species Tiliacea aurago. Next base: position 12,394,501 of record OX402578.1, on the reverse strand, counting down.
GGAAATATTTTGTTAGGTCCAGTCATTGGTACAAAAATAAAGCAATCCTACAACACGTAAGTAAATTAAAATCATGCACAATTTATTTACCTTTATGTATATTTGCGATTGATTCAAAAACAATAGTGCCATTGTCGGGGAGCATTTCCAGTTTCCCCTTTGTGATAACATCCGAAAAGTGTTTTAAACCGAATGTGACCTGCGGACAATAGACATGTTAAAATTAAATGTATGTTCAGAATAGACGGTAAAATATTAACTTTAATGAAGCAAGTACTGACCTCTTTGACTAGCCGTTCGAGTTCTTTGGCAGGTGTGGCTTCCCCATCCTCATTGGTGTTATTAAGGTTCTTCGCCATATTCCGAATTTTTGGGCTAAGTGGCGAGTGCGATCTGCTGTAACATAAACAAATACAAGCTTAAGTACAATTAATAATAAGCAAGCAAAGGTCCAACTAGAAATCACTGAGGGGGCCATTTCCAAGCAGTGAAACGATACAGGGCAATATAAAAAACATCAACGGTAAAATTAAATCCGAACACGTTCACGATATTTCAACTTTACAACACTAAACATTTCATTCAATTACTAGACCTACAACCAAAAATAAACCACTTGTTTATACAATAGGAGTGAGTACTATCTAATATATAAATGATCATTTAAAATGCCATTGCTTGGTATGCGTTGCAAAAGAATCTGCTTTGCATGCAAGCCCACACCTGTGCGCGAATACAAAGCTAAGCTATATTTGATATTCAAGTAGGAGGTCCCGGTTCACCTTACTCTATGTGAGTTCAACTAAAGACAATATAGACCCTTATACTATCTTTTTTAATTACCAATAAGGTCACGAGACTCGAGCATAGAAGTAATTCTTGCCTAATCGAGTTGTAACAGCAGGAATAGGCTCCCGGAAAATGTGTCGACTTCCACACTAAACTGCTTCTAGAACCGACTGGACATACTAATTAATATCTCCAAGCTATTTGAAACACACGCATCAGTTAATTAGCTGCTAGTGTGTCTTACCAAATAATAATAAATGTAATGAGTTTTTACTACTTGACTTATTTGGTAAACAAATATGGTACTAAGATTTTATTTTGAGAGAAATCATGTGTTAAGTTTTTTACAAAGATGATGCTGTTTTTAAAACTCGTGATTTTCGCAGGTACCGTGTTTATCTGAAACATGTTAGGACAAATTGTGTTCTTGGTACACTAACCAGTAGTTACAATGTTCCTTTATTTTTTGGGATTGTCTCTACAATAAATAAAGCATAGGAATTCCCAAATTAACAGCAAAATAAAACATTTATTCTGAATATTGGATTTACTACCTATGCCCATTGTTTTAAGATTTTCGCATCCACAAAAAGTACCCAGTTTCCATTATAGCAGTTCAACAATATTTGTGCATTGCGTGGATCTAATTGTACAGAAAGATATTCCTGACAAAGTAGTGTAATCGATATTGGGAAATTGTCAAAAATAAAATTAACATTGTGACAGTGTCACGCAATGAGAGTGCCGGAAGTAGGTAGGCTCGTTGTGGTAATATTTTTCATTATACGGTATATTTATTTTGCCTTTTTAGGGTTCCGTACCTAAATGGTAAAAAGGAACCCTTATGGTGAGACTAAGTCTGTCTGTCTGTCACACCTGGATATCTCATGAACTACTATTGCTATCAACTTGAAATTTAGAATAGTTTTAGATGACGTTTGCCCAACAGATCTTCAAACAAGAATTTTAAAAAAAATATATATATCTTTTTTGCAAAAGGGAATGAAAGGGGGTCTTCAAAATTTGAAGTGGGGCTACTAGGGGGCATGTGAGGTATCATATGAAAGAACGCTGTTTGCACATTCCCAAACATGTTTTTTTTTTTAGGCAGCATAGTTTCCGACATTTGGTGAAAAATGTAATATAAAATAACGTTCCCTCCCCTTATCTCAGAAATTTGCATAGATAAAAAATCTGAAATTATTCTATGTGATAGAAGTTTATGTAGAGATTACAGGAAAAATAAAACGATGTGTCTAAATAACAGTTTTTCAGAAATCATCATTTATATACGTACGGAACCCTCGGTGCGCGAATCCGACTCGCTCTTGACCGGTTTATTTAAATGTGAAACAAGTGTTATTGTGCTAATTCGAATCGTATGACCAGGCGATACTACAGCTGTGAGTCGTTTATGATTGTTTTATCGAGTCATCATTTCTTGTTTGTTTTTTGATACTTCTTTATCTTGTCGGTATTTACTGTGTGTTCCAAAGGCACATTGATTACGTCCCTTTATTAATCAAACAATTACATTCTAGATATTTCTTATTATGTAATTATAAAAGTTTTTTTATAAAGTTATTATACAATTTCTTAAGTTCTACTACCGTTTTCCATTGTTAGCAAATCTCCGCTGGAGTTTATTCGTCCTTCTATGAAACCATCCGCCGACAGGCGTTCTTAACGCGTTTGACATCATGTTGTAGAGCTACCACTGCTAAATCGCAATGAACACCCGATCACAATATGTACTTGCTTCATGCACTTTTACGACATAGAACTACTTTCGAACAACCTCACTGAGACAAAACAAAAACTGGTGTCCACCGGCCGTTCAATAAGTAAAAAGCGATTCGGTCACGCTGACAGCCCGCGCGGACATTAAAATGTAATCACTTAACATTGCACGCACTAAACTAATGAGATTTCAGCGGACAATGTACTAATGAGTCCGACAGTCGCGGGTCGTGCTCATGACTCATAATTAATGCCACATTTTAGTGCAATGTCCACACTAATAACAAGCCCGATAGTTACAACTCGTTACTACTTCACAAAACTATGTCTTGTTTTATAAATTACTACACTACTAAACTATTTACGTGACATTTTCAATAAAAAATATGATAAAACTTAACACAATAACATTGTTCTTGCACTAGTGGCAAAGATAATACTGAGCTAGTATGAACGACACTTTCTTGGCGCTGTCAGTCGAAAGATAGGAGAGTTATGTATGTAAATTTATCAATATAGATAACAAGTAATATACAAAGTTTTTCTCGCACTGTAAACAAGTTACTAGATAAGGTGTGAATACCATAAGATGTAATCAACAAAACATCTGCAGTTTGTGTAGATAACGATTGTGCCATGAAGGTTATGATTAATTCCTTACAGACCTACTGAATTTTGCTACTAGACCCAATGATATTTAAAGTAAAACAAAACCGGCTAAGTGCGTGTCATTCTTCGCACATTTAGGGTTCCGTAGAACTATCAGAATTATTCATAAGCAGTAGGTGAGTGACCTTAGTAACACTTTTTGTGAGGCTCAAAATCTGATTTATCAATATCTTGGTGTTTGTTAGTAAAATAGACGTAATAATAAACATTATCACCAAAATTCAATTCAAAACGAAGAATTGTTTAAATTCCAATGAACTATGAACTTGAAAATTGGTAAAAAAAATGGAAAATGTTTTTATATTTCACTATTTAGTTGGCCCTACACCCCACACAAATTCGAACACCATTACAATGCTATGTAAATAACAGTGACACGGAGTTATTATAACATCATCCACATAAAGTGGGAAAAATACGTATTATATTTAGTAGGTCGGTTTGTAATTTATCTAAGTTGTAATAGCCTCATGTCAACTGCTCATCACCTTTTACAAAATATTGCTTTCCCCGATGCAGGGACGTTATCTGTTGAGAAGTTCTCCTGGTGCTTCAAACAACTACGAAGTGTAAAATAATTTTAATTTCGGAAGTCAGTGGCAAAAAACGGAAATACAAAACCAAAGACACCGAGTTGAAAGGGAGGCGAGATAATCTAGAACATTAAGTTTAGAAACATTAAAATGTGTTATGTAGTGTCACGTACTGATTGTTTAGGTTGAGGTACCTAGCGTTATTTGTAGCATGCGCCCAATAAGGTAGGGAACCTCTGAGCGACGGGCGTGTCCAAATCACGCTTAACTCTTTTTGGATGTATCATAATGCGCGGAAACAATGAAACATGGCACGTTATCATAGAAACGGATGTGCACGTATGTTGACCTGATATTGGAGGTGAGATGCGGCCGGTGATGCTGTTGCGCTGGTGAGCGCATGTTTGAGATGCGCTCCAGCAGGTCGTCCTTGAATGAGCGTGCGCGCCTCGCCAACTTGTTCGCGCCGCGCAACGACCCGCGGTGCCCTGAGCTCCCCTCGCTGCCCGATTCGTTCTCTGTAATTTTATTGAATCAATTACTACAAATTACGACTCTAATGAATTTAGAGGAAATACAAAAATACATTTAGCAAACAGTAATTTGCCTTGGATTTATTTAAGATATTTATACAACTTAACAGATTTAAATAAATCTAAGACGTTTTACAGTTAAATTTTAACAAAACATAATAAAAAATAGAACACTAGAAACTGAGAAAATGTACACAATAAGAAACAACGTAAAGATAACAAACCAATCACTAGAAAAGTAGAAATTTTAATTATCTATCTTTCTTCCATCATCTTATAGAATCTTAAACATTGATGACAAAAATCTATCTTCCGTCTATCTATCTATCCATCTTCCGGCAAAAAAATCACACTCCGGTGTTGATAACAAAGCGCCGGAACGAGAGGCGAGTTAGCTCGTGACACTGTGCATGCTGAAGGTACGGCCAATAACGGGTGTCTTCGCGGCCTCAGTTGGTGTTTGGGCACAATAGGAACAAAAAGCCTCAGCAATTTAGCCGCCACAAGCTCTGGACAATTTGACTCGCCTCACTTAGAGAATTAAAATTTAGTACGCCAAGAATTTTGTTGGATAAAGAAAAGGATAGTATCCGAAGTTTTTTGGGGAGAAATATAAAAAAGGCATTTTGGATTTACTCAAGAAGTGCTCTCATGGGGATTCCAGATCACTGCAGCTAATTCTAGCTTACTCCTGACTAAGGCCATGTAAACTAGTTTAGCCCTTTGTATGCCCGGTAATTACAGAAACAATTAAACAGCCATTGTCTCGCGTGGATCCACGTGGGTTAATGACCAATGGGTTGTTAAAGTCTCGCATATTCCTAATAACAAAGCCTAGTTTCCGGCACGGCAGCGAGTGTCCTCATGTGTTCGTGATCTCCGAGATTTTTGACATAGTTGACACGAACTATTGGTTCCTGTCTCAAGAAGTATTAAATATGTCTGGGATTATGTGTTCAACTGAAAGACATAACACTGTTAAAACGAACTTGTTTTCAACACTTCATTGAGAGACAAGCAGTGTCCTCTAGAAGTGTTGTTAAATCATCATCTTCCTCCACGCCATATATTAAGCTAATTTGAGATCATCAGCGTAAAGTAAGCACCTGTTGGTGTATATGTATGGTTGAGAACCTTGTCAAGATCATTAAATATGACTCCGAAAAATAAAGGTCACAAAATGGTCCCTTGGCTAACCCCAGACCGAGTGTGATACGGTTCTAAAGCAAAGCAGCGATTGACCATCGCGACGTAACTAGTGAAGTAACCATACGACTCGGTACTAGATACTCACGAATTCACGATAAATCGATTCAAGTTAAATGTCAAAACGGGCCTATTATTTTTTTACAACTTTAGTGTATTCATCGCCCCGGTTTCTTAAATGGATGCCTTTATCTAACTGTCCTATCATCCTATGTCGTGGCATACCTACAACACGAATTGGTGCCATGCTACGTGTAGCAGTAGGGTCTTGTGAGTAGACTCGTACATATTTTTACACCATTTCGAGTTGGTTACGCAAAAGTAATGTTTGGAGCAAACATTGATCATGCATTACTATTTGATTATGGATGCATAATATAGGTCCAGACAATATTCCTGCATACATCTTAAAAGGATGTAAAGAGAGAGCACATAATATCACCAGTACATCCCATTTTTAATGTAGCGCTTTCCACGGGGCACTATCCACAGCGTTGAAGGAGTCACGAGTTCAACCCATACCCAAATGTACTGATACTTCACAGGTTGAAAACTATAAGCCCATAGCTATTCTATCAGTCCTCCCAAAATTATTTGAATCAATATTACATAAGTTAATGCGTTACCAGATACATTCATTTCTTTGTGTAATGTGAATTTGGCATATATTGAATATTTATTACGTTATCTGTGTGTATTTGTTGAAAGTTGTATGTGGATTATTATATTTGGACATTTATATCTGGAAATAAAAGATTTCATTTTATTTACTATTCTCAGCACGGCTTCCGATCGAACCGTTCTGAAAATTTCTGATAATAGAAACCAGAGTTGTTGCTGATGCATATTTTTTTCACATAGCGGATGCTGATGCTGATTTTAATTATTTTCTTAAAAAAGCAGGGCAGACAGCTTTTCTTGCACAGGTTTCCTGCTTTTCTGGGCTATGGGATGTTATTGCCGGGAAATACGAGACATTGTTAAATGCATGGAAAATTTCCAAAGAGCAAGACCATTGCATTATTGGTCAAAACTCGCTAACGAAAACCACACGTGCTATAAGCCCAGCCCCCTTTGCGGTCATGTCACGATTCGAACTTCAGCATTAATAATCAGCATCGATCAATGCGGATGCTGATGCTGATGTTGAAAATGATGCTGAAGTTCCGCGGATGCTAATGCTGATGTTCGCAACAACCCTGGTACAAACCTTCTAACGCTTGTAGATCTCATAAGTTATAACGCAGCACTTGGACAAAGGTGATGTTGTTTAAATCGACTTCAAAAAAGCCTTTGATCGCGTGGATAATGACATTTTACTCGCCAAGCTCTCTAACATTGGCTTTTCACCAAAGAGGCTCCAATTTTCTGCGAGTTAATATGCGGGATCGTCAGCAATATGTTAGACATGGTTGATTTGTTTCAGAACCGTATCACACTCGGTCTGGGGTTAGCCAAGGGACCATTTTGTGACCTTTAATTTTCGTAGTCATGTTTAATGATGTTGAAAAGTGTTCTCAACCATACATATATACCAAAAGGTGCTTACTTTACGCTGATGATCTTAAAAATATGTTTAATATGGAAGATGATGATTCAACAACGCTTCAAGAGGACACTGCTTGTCTGCGAGTCGTATGGTTACTTCACTAGTTACGTCGCGATGGTCAAACTCGACGTAACTAGTGAAGTAACCAAACGACTCGGTACTCGATACTCACGATAATTAGATTTACGTGAAATGTCAAAGCGGGCTTATTATTTTTTGACAAGTATAACCGTATGTTACTGAATTATACCTGGAATCTATGTAATTTGATTGTTTTACTATGCATTAATAATAACGATTAAAAGTTATTTTAACATAATGATAAAATTGTATAAGTAAATCTAACATGTACAGCTACTATTATGGCTGGATAAACAAAAACTAGCGTAAACAAATTACCATTTTTTAGATGACCTTACACATGATTCAGTCATACAGTTACGTCATTCTGACATTGAACATAAGAAAACACCTTGTAGTTGACAACTAATCACATTAATTTTAATTCTTTTAGTTTAGCAGTTATGTTTTTTCGGGATATAACATATCCTCGAGACTCGAGAATCGACACGATGACCTTTTTTATATCATTATAACTTTAGATTTTTTCATATTATTTCTGTCTTAAAACATTAAATATTGGCTGTAGGTACAACTGAACCTGTGCCCAAAATTATCAAAATGTTATAAATTTTGTTTAACTCTTAAAAGAAGGCGTTTACATATGCGTTCCTTTTTGCCTTTGGTACTTAATAAGTTGACACAGACCTACATCATTTATTACTAAAAAGCATAAGTAGGTAAGATTTGCACTTGAAGAAATGGAAACAATGAAGAAAATAATAATTCAACAAGTTATCCTTTAGTTTAGTACACATTTGCAGATTACATGGTATCAGTGTTAACAAAGGCACTATCTACCAAATAAAAAAAAAATGGAATTCAATTTTTATGCAATTACATATCTGCCAAGCAGGCTAACCGTGATGATGAAACAGAAATAATTTTAATGGTTAAGTAAAATTTAATTCGTTTTATATACTTTAGAACTAGAATGAGCTGAACTTAATTAATGTTGTTTGCTTATTTTATCCTTTAGAAGCAGGAAGACGCCTTCAAAATCAGGCAAGCAAGTTATTCTTTAACAGGAAATATTTCATAGTGTTTAAACAATAATGGTTAAAATATAATTTTATGGAATCGGTCCAACATAATTCATTTAGTTGAGAGATAATTTGCATAAACAAATAATATCTATGCATCGCTACAAAGAAAGAAGAATTGTTAAGAAGAAAAAAATACCTGGACTGATTGCTGTTGCTGCTCTATGACGAAGAACAGGTCTCCTTTATCCACAACATCAAATGTAGTACAAATATAGAAATTGAACCATGGGTCACAATAAACGGGTGAATATAGACGTAGTAAACATCAGTTTATCAATTATAATGCCGATGACGCGTGAGTTTATAAATAAACGCGAAGGCGACAGGAGGACGCGCCCAAAGTCGCTGTGACGACTGGCGTCGACTGAACCAGTGAACCTCCCGAGTCGCACCGCCCGCGACAGACGGACGCCGCGGTACATACCTACTCGCTTCCCAAGCCTGAGTGCGTCATACATAACACATCACCAGCACAGTGCACACACACTCGGTATTAAGTCCTACTTAGCATGCGACTTCGGTGCAGCACGGGCCACGGCTGTCCTGTCAACGCAGTCCCTTATGCGTACAAGATCACTGACGACTCTTTTAGCATCGGCGCGACGGGAAAAAACGTATGGTTAAGATTTATTTTGTGTAAGATTTATTCAGATTAAACCTAATGAAAACGGCATAGAAATAGCATCTTTAGTATTGACATTCGCAACATCTAGGACCCTCATATTTTATTCATGAACGTGTAGATAATCTCTTGCATTTACATCGTGGATTGTATTTATTGGATGTGATGTGGCGCATAACACACTACCTACTTTGTTTTTAATTTTTCGTGCCATAATTGGTGAAATTAATTTTATATGAAATTTAACATCAGCGGTCAGTCTATTGCTGAACATAGAGCAGCACAGCCATTAGCAAGCACGTTTAACTCCTTGGTTACTCTCATCCCTGCTATCTATCCACTGACATGACGTAAGTCTTGTACAGATTTGGAATTTGGCACTGATATATCAGTGAATGGACACCATGATATATCGATGATGGCACGGTGGTCTAATAATTAATTATCAAGTGAAGTTTGGTAAGTATTAAAATGATGGTTTAAATTAGGGTCTGAAAGAAATAGGCACTGGTATTTCCACGTTTTCAGAAGAAAGGTCATCATGGGAGTGTCACCATTGGGTTCGGCATGTTTTTATATAGAATGCACGTGTATAAAAACAAAAGGGAAGGGCGAGAAAAGAGGCTCGTAAAAATGTTTGTATCTCTATTAACGCCCACCCTATAATATACCTAAAAGGCAGATCAACTTTGTTAAGGTGGGACAGTACCATAATATTGAAGAATTGCATTTGGCAGGATGTTTCAGATTCAAAATCAACAGAACTACTCGCCTTTTAGTATTAATTCAAATTATCTAGAAAATGAAAGTCAACCTAATCATCATGCAAATAAGTGAGATTCTTGTTTTAGCAATCATCTGGAAACCTACTGACCTTATGAATGAGGAGTTTTCGAAATGGAAAGTTGTTTGCATATATTAATAATACGAAATATAATACAAATAAAATAAACTCATCATTATAATAATTCTGTTAATCATTTTTCTAGGTAACCGATATGTAATGTTAAAATGTATTAAACCAATGAATAATAATTATGTTAATTGAGAATACACATCAGTTTATAAGTTGTAAATACGAGTAGCGTAGCGCATTGTTTAGGCACTAGTCAACTTTTTTGTCAACGGCCTTAACATTATGATAACAATAGACACAATGGTGCAGTTCCCGCGTCTCTTACGTCTTGTTACACAATATCAAGCATTTCATTGGATAGACTACCTGTTTATAAACCGCAAAGATACGAACAAGGAAGAAAAATCGAAAGCTTAGCCGCTTCTCTTCCGTTTCGAATTGTGGAAATGCCTCATGATAACTCTTTTTAACGACAGAAAAACGTTTCAAGTGAGAGACTGATACAGGAGTAAGACTGTACGTAAGTACATCTCTTTGCCTATTTTAGGACAGAAACAAAAATAAAATTGAGCTTTACAAAATAAATAGGGAAAATCGTATCTACACCGCAAGGTATAAAACGTTCGGAAATAACAACGCAATCGCAAATAGTTATATTGGGTATATAGCACGCAGACCAATAGAATTATACACCAATTGGTTATATAGCATTAGCATTAATTACATCATGAATTAGTCGTAATTTATTTCGTACCGTTCTTTCCAGAAACGCCCTCGTTGTTTATTTGGCGGTAAACTCCTGGTCCTGGCGCAGGAGTACAAAGAGAAGTTCGGCTGTGTGCTGGTCGACTTTGGGCATCTACTACGGAGTATGACTTCCTGGCATCTTCTTTGCGTGACACTGATGCGTCACGATCCTCTGATGGAGAAGCAAAGTGCTTCAACTGTCCGTCATCCACCAAGTTTTGAAGACTGCTTCCATTTCTTATTTTATTTTTATAAAGGTAGTTTTTTTTCGACGGTTTGAGCGTCAGGTTGTCAAAACTTTTACAAGGTGTAAGGGAATACACATTATTGTTTCGTAAGTCGTAATATTTTTTGGGGTCGAACACAGTCATTCGTGGACTGTGATCTACAATAATATCGGGGGTTTTGTATTTCACTGTACTGATACTTTGTGATCCATTTTGTGTTACTGGTTTATACCGATTTCCACGACACTTAATATTTCTAATATTATTTTTTATTACCGATGATCCTCTCTCTTCTAGAACGTGAAGCATATCACTTGTCTCTATCAACCTCAAGGGAGTTAACCCATTTTTATAAACGTGATAGCTTCTTTTGTTTCTTCTTTGATTAAGGTTGTCGTCGTGAATGAAACTTTCGTCGTAATGTGGCATATTTTTTTCTTTTTAGGTCCTCTTATTTCTTAATTATTATTTTTCCTTTTATGAGTTTTCTATTCTTGATTATGAAATAGCTTTACTTTGTTTATCACGCACTTTCTGTAAATCTATTTTCCAATCACTTTCGTCGAATGGTTCGTTTCTAGTTGAGGTCACATATTGCGGATATTTCCATAGTAACCGGTGATCGCAAGCAACGAAGCGGATGCTAGTGCCGCCGTGAAAAGGAGGGCCCTCTAGAAATCCAAGAAAGTGGGCAATGTACTTCGTGTTAAGTTTCACTGTGTAGTGAAAATATTGCCATTTATTACATGGCTTTACATTATTACGATATTAACATATCTGTATCAGGCTACGGTCAGGCACAGAAATAGCAAATACGTTGGAAGATACAATTAGATCATTATTTATTTACAGTATGTGCCCGTCGTCGGTGTAGATGGCGACGGCCGTCATAATATGAGTATCACGCGCGTTTGTTTTACACTGACTGATGTCCAGCGTCCAGCCGTCCACTGTCAACCTTGACACCACAAATTCGAGCGCAATAAAACCAAACTGATTTAACATTAGCACAGTAACATTATTTCGTACACGAACGTAGCTCACGAGCATAAGTCGCGATTCAATATCCAACACTATACACAATACACAAACTTGTTTGATCAGCTCACAGAATTGTAATTAATTAATTAAACACTTGTCTTATCACGAGGGTATTTGTGAAAGTTAGAGTCAAAATAAAAACATTACACTAAGGGGAAAACTTGACATCGGAATCTGTTTATACTTTCACTGCAAAACGAACGCCTGATTTTGGATACTGCAGTTTTCACTTTAACAATATTTGAATAAACACTGATTTTAAATTCCAAAAAATGGATATGATTGCCTTACACCAGATAATTTCCTGTAACAACACACGACCGAACAACACCTAATCTAAAAATATCTGTGCGCTTTTTCACAACACGATCTCGATATTCAGCAGAGCAACGAGTGAGCGAGCTCATGCGCAGCGGACCATAGTATTGACACAGGGTGTCGATCGGTCGCGGAGCTGGGTGGCGCAGCCGGCGGCGGCGAGCACAGGCGCGGCACCACTGCCAGCCTGTGACCGGTACCCCGGTGCTGTCACACCGGCGAGAGTGAAAGTGCAGCCACCGCCGCACATCTCCGACGTCTAACCATTGCACACCTGTCCTAACAACATACACCATTCCTACGCTAATGTGTGCTCATTACATAACAATCGTAATCTCTTCTTTTCTTGCAGTCGCACATAGTAATTTGTCTCCGACATACAGATAAATGTAGACCATTGACAAAATGCAGTGACGTAATGTGGGATTGGGTCTTTTAATAAATCGTGATTGCGTTCTCAATTATGTGTTGTAAGTTGTAATTAATGCTTACTCACAAATATCATATGACGAGTTTGGCAAAGAAAGTATTAATTGGTTATACTCTAGTAGGCTTTACAACTTTACATCATAAGGCAGACGGAACAGTCGTTTTCTCTTATATTATGCAATACTGACCAAACCAAGAAGTGTGTACACAAACGTCGAATCCCTCATTCCTGCCACAATGTGAATTTTTTGGGTTTAAATACACATTTATAAAATCTTGTAAAAACAATTAAATTGATGCTTAATTGGAAAGCGGAAAACTAAAGATCATTTTGGTATCTAATTGTTTAATAACAAGCAATTTTCATGTTAAATGTAATCAAACACGTAATCTATTACGGCAGATAAGAGACTGATATCATATTCTGAAACCAGGTAGTAAAAGTTTGATTTTTTGTGTAGGCATATAGCGGTTTATTAATTATTAGTGATAATAAAAAAGAATTTCACATCAATATTTTATTATCATAATATCCTTTAGGACATAACATTCCTTTGCAGGATTTGTTCCTTACCAACAATTTACCAGCAACAGCCTACCACTGCGATACCAATACAGGTGGATTTTTATTGTAAAATGATCGTGTTTAATTCTAGACTAAATAGGAACATTAAAAATAATATTTTAAAATGTAGTTTATTATCTAAATTTACCTAAAACTTTTCTTTTGTATGTACCTAACGCTTTCCAATTGACGGCTAAGTGTGTGATGAATGTGATTGTCAACATTGATGTAAGTATCCCAAAACTCCATTTTATGGCGTATTGATAAAGCAAAAGAACAGTACCACGATAGACATAATAGACATGCCAGCCAACATGGTATACACAAATATAATAATGGAAACAACGGAACAAAAATGTAACCGCAATGATCTTCGAGCAATGATACTCTTTAATAGAAATCTGAAGTTGAAGACAGGGGAAACATAATTACATGCGAAGAAATAAACCTGCCACATGATGGATACTTTACAATATCTCTTTTCCAATTATAAATACAAATAATTGTACAAAAAAAAAGAATTTATTGGTTTAACGGTCGGATTAGGGTTTTCTTCCGACAGCAGCTAGCCACACGGGCGCACGCGCACTCGGCCACCGGCCACGGTCCATGTAACTCACTTTCCAATAAACTAGCCGCGGTCGTGATACCTAGCTAACGGGATCATATACTTCTAGGTAGATTGCAGCCTGATCATTACACTCAAGATAATATAAGGTACGCCGTCGTCCGTTAGCATTGAATTATTGCGTGTCCAAGCTCGATATCATTGCCTGTAATGAATTCACATTCTGACCATCACCTATAACAGCGTTTTAACTGCTGTTGTAATTTAATCAAGATTCAACAGTATTTTGGCATTCTTATTTAATTCTTTGTCGTTTAACATTATAAAATCTAGGATCATTCCGCCACATCGTGATGGTTAAGATAACATTGCGTTTGCGGTGTCGAACATCTCATCACGATTCTTCACAATAAGAAACCGTAATGATAAAGCGAATTACACTGCAATTCGAGGTTGCAAGCTTCGGCTTGCAATGTTTTTTATACCAATCGTGATCTCAAATAAATGATCACATCCAGGGTACCCGTATTGCCAGTTTGCCACATGTCTTTGGATAACTACTGACCACATAAGATACCAGTTAACACTTAGTCAAAATCAAATTAGGACAACTAATAGTGGAGCAGCTAATGATAGCTCTGGTCAATTGAAGATAACTGCCCATTTTAAATCAGGGGGTCTACTCCGAACCGATAATCCGAAGTATCGGCCCGAATGTTCGGCTGTTTTATAACTTCCAGTTTCTTTTTTTGACTGTGTCCTTACCCGTCTTCAAGTCACATAATTTTGACTTTGGCTTATCTCTTTGACTGTCGTTTTTTTTTTTTATGTCGCCGTAGTCAGCCATACTTAGCCGTAGTCAAGAAACAGCCGAACATTCGGTCAATAGTTCGGATTTATCTTTTACTATAACTTTTACTGAAAAACCCCATCAAAATCCAAGGTTTGACATGTTGCGAAAATGACGGAACCGCAAATATTTAAACCTTTGTAGAGATATTAAAAAAAAAAATTGTTTCGGCATAAGTATCAATAGTACACACACTGCTGCAGTCTTTACGAATACGGTCACATTTGTGATTCTGAATTGCATATAACCAATATGTCGCCTGTAAAGTTGAATTAAAACAGTCGATTATAAACATTGTAGCACCTACTTTAGCTGTTATTTTTAATAATTGTATTGACCGTGGTGAATTTCCTGATCTTATGAAAAACAGTAAAATAATACCGTTGTTTAAATCGGGTAGTACATCAAACCCTACTAATTATAGACTTATTTCAGTGCTACCTACTTTTAGTAAAATTTTTAAAAAGCATATTTTAGATCAAGTGCAAAGATTTTCGAATAGAAAGAAAGAAAAATATTTTATTCGGGACACGCACAAGAAATACAAATATAGCACTTAAAACTAACTTACAATAAAAACAACCAAAACTTGTGCGATGCCAAAAAGGTCCCTATCTCAGCATAATGCCGCGATATTTAAAAAATAAATACCGCAGCGCTGGTAAACATAAATATTACTGCATAACAAACAGTTTGGTTTTAAAAGGGGTCGTTCGACTACTGATACCTAGCCTAGCGGCATCTAGCCGGTGTTGAACTTTTAGGTCATGTTTATAATGTATGCTTTGGGCATCTTTTGCGATTTGTCCAAGGCATTCGATTGCGCTCTTCATGAAACATTAATCAGGAAACTGCACCACTACGGAATCCGAAAAGCCTCTCTGGATGTTTTTACTTCATATTTAAATGATAGGATTCAGAGAATTGATGTTAACGGAAAAGATCACCCGGATGTGTAAGTAAGAATGGGGGTCACCAAGGGTTCAATTTTTGGCCCATTTTTGTTACTTATTTATATAAATAAGTAACAAAAATATATCATGTTTATACTTTCCGTACCTCATAAAGGATAAACATGATACAGTGTTGTTTGCAGACGAACTTCACTTTTATTTAAACTCAAACGTCAGCAGTTGGTTACTGATAATGTAAATAGCGCCCTCGCAAAAGTAGTTTACTAATTTAATGTTAATAACCTACTTCTTAACGAGAAAATAACGAAATGTATTAAGTTTACGATAAAACCTAGTGTGCTCATAAAGGATGAAGTGATGAAACCCGAAAATACTAGTGTTCTTAGGCATAACTTTGGGTGCCAAGCTTCAATGGGGAAATATAGATAAATTGTCAAAAAAGTGAATGTTGTTTTTTTTTGCTAATTTTACAACATTATTGTTAGTATAAGCGAAACCTGAATATAGTTTGTTCAGATTAAGGAACTGAATCGATTTCAATATATTTTACACCATGTTATATTTTGTCCCATAAATATTTAAGTGTGATGGAAAATGTTATCACCATTTAATTACTTACAATACTACAATCGCCATACGGTTAGGTACCTACTGCCAAATTATTATCAATGAGCGCAAGACGACCCTGGAGGCGCGGGGACGCCGTTAGCATGTTTTTGTACGGACAACCCGGTAACATAACAACCTTATAAATTTTGGACATAGATTCTTTACATAAAAATCGCATATACTAAAACTAATTATGTATTTTTTTTTCTATTTTAACGTATTCAATGACATGAATAATTATTTACTTTGTAAAGCATTATATAATTTTAATTATTGTGAATGTGAAGACTAGGGTGAGTCATTGTTTATCTCTGTTAGTTTTTATCATGGTCCCAGCAGTTTGAGTAATTTATGCGGCCTACCCAAATGTCTTTTGTTTGGTATTGTTCGTCGAATGAGTGAGCTCTTTAAGTTCTGAGTTGAGCTGCACGATTACAGACAAATGCGTGCACTGACTGGACAGGTCCACTCAATCTGCGTAGTTCTTTCATCAAAAGACCGTTTCATACACCAATCTACATAGCCTTCACATAATCTGACCAAGATTATGTCTGGGACTTCAATTAAAAGAGACTGTGACCTCTTTTTTTTTTGGTGGGAAATTATCAAATAACTCGCTGGCGTGTCAGACTTTTACTGACTAAAACCCGTATTCCTTCAGTTGCCTGTGTGCCAAGGCCACGTCATGTCCCTTTCGGATAAACTCACAACCCTGGCAGGCATTGGCCCTAACGGACGCCGTCAGTTCGTGCTGACATCTCTTTGAAGCGCGCGTGGAACACAACGCGCCGTCGACCCGGGTGCGGGGCGAGCTACCCATCGCTCACCATCCGCATGCCCGCGCTTACGGTGACCGGGAATCGGCCTCCGACTCCCGACGCCCGGGGCGTCTCCCGCGGCAACTAGGAGCATGGGGCACGAATTTTGCCTCTCCCTCACGCGTTCCGCCTCCTCCTTCGCGAGCATTACTGCTTTTCAGAAGGTGACGGCCTCCCATGCACTCTCGCTCCGGACCATGGCCTGAACCAGGGCCGGACGCGAGATCGCCGCCGCCGCGCCGATCTCCTCCGTGACGACACGGCGGTGTTCCGCCCAAGCCGGGCAGACCTCCACCGTATGCTCCACGGTGTCCTCCTTGCGATCCACACAGTGGTAACACCCGGGCATTTCATCCCACTTGGAACAGGAACCTCCCGAAAAAACCGTGTCCGGTGACGACCTTCGTCAGGCGGAAGGTGAGGGACGCCGTGATGCCTCTCTAGCCACTCCTCAAAGACTGTGACCTCTGAGGCTCTGAGTTTGTTTCGGCCTTTCTTTTCAGAGTAGTCAGATAGCAAACGCGTCTCATCTAGTTTGTAAAATATGATTGACGTGTAAAAGTGTTTGTACAAACCTACTTACAGAAATTAAATTATTTATCATTTACAGTGAACAGTGAATACAAATTGGTTTATTTCCGAATATACGATTTACAAGAAGTTACTAATCCCTTTTCAGTCATATTTTAACATAGACCATAGTGAAAGATATGAAGATTATGATAGGATATTTTAGACCACCAACAAAAATACAATAAGTACTTATGTTCTAACATTTGAAGGTCAAAGACCTTTCGACAGCTATTTGTCAATTCGTGTATGTAATTGCCCATGATTGGCATATAGTAATTCACACGCAAGTATTCTCACGTTTTAAATACTGCACTACTGCAGAATTTTCATTAATATTTCGGAAATGTCCATTCAAATGTTTAACCTACTCTTATTTCTTACAATAATTGCACGTTGCAATAAACGATACGCCACGTTCTTTCATAGTAAGGAAATTAATTAAACATAAATAAGCATCATACTTGTAGTGAAATATTAATGAAATACTGCGAAATCGAGCGCACGATCATATCATTACGTACGTTGTGGCAACACCATACTATTATAATTGCGTAAATACATAGCTGAGACGAACCGTTCTTCTATCAGATAGACGTACGGTTATAATAACACGTACAATAAAATATTTAAGACTGGAAAAACAGTATTATCGTTATTTTAGGCAACATTCTGAGTCTCTTTCGCACGACCAGTTAACTTTAATCAACTTTAAAGTTGAACAACAAAAAGAGGAAATAACAAACTTGTACGGTTTACCTATGTGTAGGGCTATGTATTTTTTTATAACTTAGCCTTATAACAGTTTTTGTTTTTTTGTGAAAATTGCCCAATTTCTTGTTGCCTGTATTTTTTTTCAAAATCTGTTGGTGCAAATCATAATATCACAAAAGTTAAGGACAGTTTCCTAAGACCGTTTTCCTATACCTATGGGACGGTTCAAGTACTGCCTCGTCTCAAAATCCACACTATACAAAATATTTGTGTCGTAGGCGAGAAAATAAAGAGTCTGCAATTTCAAGGAAATGCGGAAAAAATCGACGAATATTCAAATATCTTAGTAATTCTCCGAGTAAAATGAGTAGTATATTAGTAGTCGCTCAACACTACTTACAATAAAAACTACTCGAAACTCCTGCGACATTGATAAATTATTTAAATAATTGTACATTCGTCGAGGTCAATATCTAATTTATTCATTTTAAATCTAATGTCATACCAATTTTATGAACGCAGCCGCAAAATATTGCTCGATAAGTTGTTATTTTACTTCTTCCCTTTCACTTTCATCAAAATATGAATAACAGTTATCCAGTTGGGCTATCCTATAAAACTTTGTACAATATGAGAACCACCAGCTACATCAATCAAGAGTCGCCGAAGAGAATTGAATTGGCGCACTTAAACACACATTTGCATAGAAGACGCTATGTGAATAGCTTTGTAATGGAGGTAACATGTGGCAAGTGCAAATGGGTTCCATATAACGGGTCTCTATATTCAGAAGAGCATTATGAAATAGCTCGGGTAACTGTTGAGGTACAGTACACATTATGCGAACAAAATTTACGTCAACGTAATACTCCTTTGGATAATATGTTTTATAGACGTGTCATGATGTAATGATGATGCACGAAAATATGGACCTAATAAATGTAGCTTCACTACATACTACTACTACATTTAATGTTTAAAAGGCAATTACAGATTTTCCCTTACAACCCCAATAGTTTTATTTGCTGTGAGTTATTTCAGCTCAATTAAAGCTGAGCGAGAGATGATCCAACGAAATCGACTATTGCACTCCGCGGTAGTGGTATTGCCGGTAGTGCTACATTATACTGACGGAAAATAGAAGGAGAAAGACAAAGAGGACGTAGCCCATAAGGTCAAGCCAGATGTCGGAGCAACTGAAAGTTGCCGTGAACGTGGTACTCGATCAAGCCACATGCTGTAGCAAACGGAGGTACACTTTTCAGAAATTAATGAGGAGAAGTCACGCTCCTCAAGAGTGAGGGACAGCCTTAGGAGGAATTTCATATTCGCCGTAAAAAGCATAATTATCCATGAGCAAGGAAGGAATAGATCTAATTTCTAATCACAAAAGCATTGTTTCCGATATTGTAAGTGGTATATCAAGATCAAATCTTACAATTTGGGCAGTATTCTCAGGTATAACAGTACAACGAAGACTGACCAAAGCCCGTTAGAAAACAAACTTTACAGCCGCGACAAAATCATTGTCATTTGAACTATCCCGTATTCTTCTCATAACAATGAACCATGAAGCCTGGAAACCAAAACATTTATTTTAATTACAACGGTTACAGGAAATAACAGTCGCAGTACGTTGTTCTCTTATGAGCGAAACGAGGTTGTATGACCGCAATCACGTCCAGCCTGTGTCCGTGACTGCTTCGCCATCGAAGTCAATGCACAGGGAGTGCATAGACACAAGAATCTATCATCGATTTACTAACGGCCGAACCCAATAACCTATATAAATCACCAGTTTCGGCCTACTGGAGATATAAAAATATATCTATCGATGGTTTTAACGTCCCAATAATCTAGGAATCATACCGGCCCACGCTATCTACTGATGGGAGGGTGTATCGCCTACAACAGATATCTCTTTGTATGAAAATGCCAAAGTATGCGTCCCATTATAAGATTTGTTTGACAGGACAGTACTACAGATGGCAGATTTGGCTATTCCCCGAATTGCAGGGATAAACGTAAAGAAGCCAAGCTAAAATGAACTCTTTACTACTTGCAATAATGATCATAGATGTTTTTTTTATTGAAATTCAAATATCTCGAAAACGGAAATTTAACCCCCCCTTACTACATTAACACCCCCCGTGCAAGCACCATTCCAACATGAATTTAAGTTAAAAAAAAAATAACATTAATGCGCTATGGTAGCCCGCAAAATTCAAATTTTATTACGTTTTTTGCAATATGCAGGTCAGTAACAGGTTGTATTTTGATTCGCGGCCATAACAAATATGGCTCTACAGAATTATATCTTAATCCAGTAACTTATTTAGAAGTAAGAAACAAAGAAGTTTTAATATAACCCTAATTACACATGTTGTTTTTTAAAGTGATGTTGGTTGTAATGGAACGCACGGGAGGGCGAAGTAGAGAAACCTACTTATTGTTTTCGTTAGATAGATAGCCTTTATCAATGATTGTGAGACGCCATCCGAGCATAGATATTAATACTGTCTATCATCAATAGCGATCTGTCTTTAACTGAAAATAAGTTATTGGGTTCGGCCGTAAAAGTTCTATCGGTAAACTGTGGCACAGTACGATAACTAGCTATTAATTAATGTCCCATTTATTGTGTTGTCTACACGGCTAACATACTTTTTGTTGTGCGTGACTAGAGGCAATTTATAATTTCTAATCTACACTGCATTTTTAGGGAATCAATGAATGTGCTTGAAGTACTCAAATAAAAAATTATCACGTGAATATTTGAGTAATAGAAAAACTATATTCCCCTTATTAACAGTAGTGAAAGGCGTCTTGCAGATTTCTGACTTGACTCCTACCGAAAGGACTGGCCCACATTAGCTGAGGACAGGAAGACCTATGTCCAGCAGTGGGACAATACGAGCTAGATAAATGTCAGTAGGAATCCTACTGACATTTATCTAGACAGTAGGAAACTAACGAGTCTATCCTACTGTAGGATAGACTCGTTAGTTTCCTACTGTCTGCATTAATCCACATAGCGGATTACCAAAAATACTTATATCAAGCCTGGCAATTGTGTCAATACGCCACGATCGTTCATTGTAGCGGTCGTTGGGAGGCCCATATTCAACATTCGCCAATTTTAGGTGTTATTCATCTGTAGGTACAATATCGACAACAATCCATAAATTTAAAATTACTGCTATTATTAATACGAGTAAGAGCGAGTTGTGTTGTGATGGATTGAACAATGATTCTTTACGTTTTGAGACAATTGATAATTTTAGATAGAGAAAATAATTGTCACCCAGTGCAAGAGGAACTGGCCAGTAGCAGACCAAATAGACATTCATTCCTGAAAGACTCTTCTATGTAGTTTAATTTAACAACCTAAATACACCAGCATCGAAAAGTCTCGTAACTACAAAACCTCGGAAATATTATAATTAGTAGTGCGAGACAGAACGCACTGCACTCAATAATCTCGCGTCTCTGCCAGTATCGTTCGACACAAGAATGTCTCATTTTAATGGCCCATTAAGAATTATGCGATTCCGTTACGGTTTTCAGATAGGATTATCGTCTCACCATGGTCGGCGTCGAACAGTTTAAAATATTTTCTTTTCAGTCTTTTACAGGTTCGACACAGACGATGAATTTATGCGTTTTCGTAATAGGTAATATAGGAATGTTGTCATAACATAATAGGAGGAAGTCCCTTCCGTAAATATATATGGGGACAGCTTACTACACCGATCAATAAACCACTAGTAGGTAATATAATTCAAAATTTAGTTCTAGTTTTTGAAAAAGCACATTATGTATGATCCATTCGAACACAAGCGCGAAAACGTATCCCACTGATTGTTGAGTAAATTTTATGGAACGTGTATTGTCACAGATTCGATGTCTTTTTGCCAGCCAAGATTCGGCACCCACAGCTGGGCAAAGACTTCCCCTATTTCCTTTCAAACCTTTCTATTTTAGAGTTTCCTGACCAAATTATCTGCCCTGAAATTACGTCTAGACGTAGGTACTGCGGGACCGAATTGAGCTAGAGTTTAGTCAACTCGACTGTAGATCGACAAAACATTGCCGTAGTCACCCGTGGTCAAACTCGACGACAATGTCCTAGCTCAGCATAGCTATTCACAACGGTACGATTCGCTACCGTATCGACAACGGCACTTGTTCGATAATCTGATTTCTGAACCGAAGGACTGGCAAAACGCTATTCACAGATCCGTGTGGAAACGATTTTTTGAAAATCGATTGTAGGTGTTTATAGGGAACGGTAGGAAATGGTAGTAAATAGAAAATTGTGGTAGAAAATGTAAAGTTGTACATAAATGACTTTTATTGGGTATTTTATTAAGTGCAACTATAGAATATGCATCGAGTAACTATTAACCAAAAAAGAAACAGTAAACAATAATTTTTACTTAAATAAAATTTACCTGATTTCTATTAAACTTGCTTTGTAAACTTCAACTTTGCGTTCATTTTGGTATTTGAATATTTTTTTACAAAAAAACTCTAGACTAGTTTATTAAAATGAGTGTGGGTATTTTATCAGTATGTAACAATTACTATTTCTTGTTAATTGCTCATTTTCATGTTCTAAAATCTAAAGCGTAGTTAAAAATGCATATTTGCAGACAAGATTGTCAGGGGAGCAGCAGCAGGTGCTCATTGCATACATGCAAGGACATTTTATGGAGGATGCGCTAAGGTTGCCCGCGAAATTTTAATTACAACTCTCTAAGTTAAAAAAATCCTACTGATTGATAATTTCTGAAATAATCATTCAGTAGGATTTTTGAACTTACGAGAGTTGTAATGAAAATTTCGCGGGCTACCTTAGCGCATTCCCCCATGTTACGGGCGAATGTAACCACCTAAAATTGTATTATCTTTCAATAATTTTATTTATAATTATTATTATGTTTATTTATATTATGTTATTTCACTCATCTATTTTATTTAATTTTTTCTTAATCTATCCGTGACATCACAGCGGGCCCTATCAGAATACCAGTGCTGCGACACTTATATGCTGTGCCACAGCATCATGCTGAGATACGGGCCTTTTGGCCTCGTACAGGACATTTTTCTTTTTTTTTACTTGGTTTTATTTTTGGTTTTGTTTTTTTTTTGTTTCTATGAGTGTGTTTTATTTAATTTGTGATCTGTGCGAGTCCCAATAAATGTTTTTTCTTTCTTTTTTCAAATATAATTATTATAAATCAAATATGAGTAGAAGCATGATTTAAAATAAATCAAGTAAGTAAATATGAATCAAAATATTTTTATCATTAAAAATCTAAAGTGTTATACTTACATCTTTACAAATTATACATAGCTTGGATCTATTCAGCGGTCAAAACAATAAGAAAACTATATGAACCTGAACCTACATTATGTAGAGGTACTTACTTCAGATAGTGCCTAAATTAGTTTTTTTTAAACAATATTTATTGTTCGATATCACTTCCGACAGCAAATACCTGTCGAAAGAATCGATGTGTTCATACCGTATTTGAACTGTCAAAATTGTACGGTTTCGGATTTGTGAATAGCGTTTGGAGGACTTCGTCGATAACACTGACGTTCGATACGGCACGAAACCGTATCGTACCTTTGTGAATAGCTATGCAGGTGTCCAGTATAATAATTAAAAAGTAATTACGTCTGTTAATTACTATGTCTTTTCTATTAAGTAGGTAGGATGTAATAGGTAGTTATTATGTTAAATAATTATTCACCAACACGTCTACGTTGGTGTAATTGCGGGTGTAACAAATACTTGGTCAAGTTTCAGTATCCTATGATACAAATTCACAGATGAGTTGATAGAGCGAATCCAATCAAACATGTGGGACAGAACAAAAATTGCCACGGCGAATGCTGTGCTCGTCGATTGGCACTTAGGGTTGCCAGAATAAGCAGGTTATTTATTTAACAGTTTATGTACACACATGATACAGATAAGAAGAAAGGAACCGAAAAATATAGGAAATATAGGATTTTGTTTTATGTCACCAAAACAGGTTAGTCTTTTGGCCGAAATATCCAGGGAAAGGTCATGATGACAAGTTGGGCAGTTCCGGTTTATTGGCAGCCCTAATTGCATTACCGACTTGCCAATGCTTGATCAGTGATCAACGACTACACTTCAGACAAACATGCGCGCGATACAATTGCTCATCCGACTATTTTAAAGTAGGAGGATACCTATTTTATTTTATAACAATTTATACAACGTGTCTGTATACGGTGTGGCGAAAATTATGGATATGGTACAGACCATCAAACTGAACAACTTTCTTTCAGGGACCAACATCGTAATCATGAAAAAAATATCAGTCGTCGCATACATTTGGTCGAGGAGGTATTTAAATTTTGTATGGAACAACAGATTTTTTTTTTCACGATTATGATGTTGGTCTCCGGGAGAAAGTTGTTCAGTTTGATGGTCTGTACCACATCGACACACAGACACACTGTATATCACACTAATGTATTTGCCAGAAACAAATATTGAGGATAGAATATTTACCAAAAGAGTGACGTTCAAGTTTGACAGTAATTTTTAACACTGACTACTAGTTACACTACAATTTACAGTAGTCTACACTACAACTTACAGAGGTTTGAGATATACAGTTGTTGTGTTCCTATCAGGGAACATTTTGGTTACCCATTGAAAGGGTTTTCGATAAGGTTTTTCTAAATGGTTAAACAAAAACCCATACAATATGGGTAACCCTTATGACGGCTTAAATTAAATTTTGGTAACCCATTGAAAAGGTTTTCAGTAAAAACCCATACGGTGTGGGTAACTCTTTTGAACAGCTTAATTTAAGCCATTCAAAATTACCCACACCATATGGGTTTTGATTACCTGCTTAGAAAAACCCTTTCCATTGAAAGGTTTTCGATAGGGTTTTTCTAAAATGGTAACCAAAATAGTCCCTGGGTAGAATAGAGATAGAATTGGTCATGCTAAGCGTGCTGGGCGGATATCGCAATAACATAATATTTATGATTTTTTTATGTTACTGGGTTTCAAGTAGGTATAGAACCCATTGAATGGGTTATCATGTAACCCTTTCACTGGGTTTCAAGTATAAAACCCATTGAATGGGTTATCATGTAACCCTTTCAGTGGGTTTCTAGTATAAAACCCTTTCAATGGGTTACATCATGATAAAGGTAACCCATTGAATGGGTAACCCTTCGAAAGGCTAACTCTTAACCGGGGTTGTACGGTCCCTGGTTCCTATAAAGCTATAGGAGCCCTCATAATGTATAGCAAAATGATGATTTATATTGTTATTATTATAACTTTCCTTCTAGTATTTCCTTGTATGGTTTGCTTTTATTAAACACGTTACAAGAGCTGCTGCTTGCATACTTTTAGATGAATTTCAAAATATATTATATAAAAATTTTATTTAAAAATATTCAATTGTTTGTAAAAAATATTATGACATGCCTGTATTCCCAGAAGGGGTCGGCAGAGGTGTTCAACCTACACTGCCAAACCTGGGGATTGGCGCCCAGTACAGTACCCGATGCTTAGCAGTCACGCTTGCAATCACAAGCAGTAAAAATTTCAAGCTGCACTGTTTTAATTTAACTCATTTTCAACATATAGTCCCAAGTTGATGAGATGGGTTGATATGAAATGCTTTCTGTGGGTCATTTAATTCATAAAATGAGGTTTAGTGACTTTGCAAATTGCATTTGACTGACTGACTCAACCAAACATGAAAACATAGTATTGTACAATAGCCCCCTTTTATGTCCAAGCAAATCACTGTCCAGAAAGCGATAAGGCTGCCCCCAGCCCATTGTATATTTTGTAGTTTGATTTATTTTTTGTTATGTATTTTAAGGTGTTTAATAAAGTATTATAAATATAAATCAATTTTTACAATGTATGTGTATTTTATATTAAATATTTATCAAAACAATAAACACCAAAATAGGATAAGTATTTGAATATCAGTAACACAAAAAATTGATTTGTGTGTGTACATGTGTAGAATGAATAAATAAGTAGGTACTACATACACTAATGAAACCACAACAAGGTATGATATCATAATAATACAAATTGATTAAGACATGATAAAATAAATTTCCCTGTGTCCTGTGTCACTACAATAATTTTCATGACACACATTACCTAGATGACTGTGACTACTTTGGAAACAAATACCTATAAACTATAAAAAAAAATAAGGTAGGTACTCTTTTATTTATCATTTGTAATTATTATTAACGAGACTCGTGATAGTTGGGTATTTTGTCAACATCAGAATTATCAATTGATTATTTGATGGGCAGAGTTTAATAACCCTTTTTGTGCTCTGCGTAAATCGTTGACTGAATGAGTGATGTGGAAATAAAAAACTAAGAGCAAATTTATGATTTCCTATATTTTGATGATGAGCATTCAGACTGATGAGCACTGCACTTTATCAGAACACACACAGACAGAAAAAGTTTCCAAGTAAAACTGCTCTGTGGGTTTCACACAATAAATTTTATTTGAGCCTTGAGGACAAAATTACAGAATAACATTGTATTGAAAGCTTGTACTATACACTACGAACGGTAGGTACATAGCCATACAATTTGTAAAATAACTTGCTCCTCTAGAATACCTACCCAAAGATACACTGAGCTACAAAACTACAATTACAATTTAATTTACGTAAGTTACGTGGTTCAATTTCATATGCATTGAGTTAGAAAATATAAATAGAACTAGAGATACAGATGAACAAAAACTATAATAAATTACTTCAGAATGAAAAGCACTACCTATGTTAGAAATAACTTACCTTGTCCGCATTTGTCAGTCTTTGGAGTGGAAGTCATTTTATTTCAACTGTAACTACTATGTCATATTAACACCGTTAACAAAGTTTTTATTTGATTTAAAATTAGTTATTAGGGCAGAATTCACAAAATATATCATTAGACTCGACCGGCAGCCATGTTTAGAAAACAATTTATAATTTGTTGCACTTAACGCCACCTATCCATTTTACAGGGAAAACTCGTTAGAATTATTTAAAAAATAACCCACTAGATGGAACTACTAGATGGCATTACGTACCACAGAGTACATTTGTATACAGGAGGATAATATGAGGAGGATTACGCACGATTGAAGTTTTCTTTAGGTTTTTCCAGCAGTGGGTTTTACCATGTTTTCAAATGAAACACTATAGTTATAGGGCTTGTCTCACGCTTGTCTACAAGCTTACTGCAATTTCATGCAATGATGTATTGTCTGTATTTTCTTTTTAGTTTTTATACTCTTCTCGCTTTGAGTCTTTGAGTATTTATACTCTACTCAAAGTCTTCTCGAGAAACCTTTGAGCACAGAGCATATAACTTTACCTTTGAGTATTTAAACTAACAACTCAAAGCGCCAAACCTACCAAACAGTACCGAACCTCGACCACAGACCTTAGCAAGCACTATAACACTGATCAATCTAATAAGTACGTACTATAAACTCCGTCTCACGAAAGAAGTCCCGCGGAAATAAGTGGAACTAATTATTATTATACAAGTTAGCAATGCCTGCAGCGCCACATCGCACCTCGTCTGTGAGACTTCTTTCGTGAGACGGAGTTTACTCATGCATGTCTGATCCCGGATCCGATCACAGACTACATTTGTATACAGAGGATCAAATGGATCAAAGGAAGCAAGCCCTTTTGCGATGCATCCAATTTTGTGCGTGTGTAGAGGTATTGTGTACTGAAAAGAATTGTACATTTAGCAGGATATAATTATGGTGTCGTATCCGACAACTTTAGGTAATCAGTCGTAGGACTGCACGTCAGAAGTGAAAACTAAGTAGGTAACTTGTGAATTGTATCGAAGCGTTCGGTGACGATGACGCGAGTTCCACGATTTTTGTTCACCCAAAAAGTGCTCAACGCCTCTAAAGAAGTATTCACTTCCTGCACGTCAGAAGTGAAAATTAAGTAAATTGTGAATTGTATCATTTGTATCGAAGCGTTCGGTGACGATGACGCGAGTTCCATGATTTTTGTTCACCCAAAATGTGCTCAACGCGCTAGAAGTTTTCACTTCAAAAAGGAAACCACCACTAATTACTAGTATAAAAACTGTTCTATATAATCTGTGTTTTTAAAATTGATAATATATATTATCTATGATGTCGTACTAGTCTAAACGAGGAATCTATTACTATAAAGTCCATTTCACGAAAGAAGTCCCGCGGAAATAAGTGGAACTAATTATTATTATACGCTAAGTTAGCAACATTCCTAAAATAACCCATACCTGCAGCGCCACGTCTGCGAGACTTCTTTCGTGAAATGGACTTTACTCTATGATACGAGGGCTGCACTAAAAGTTAGGAGTATATGTGTTCTGTAACTAAAAGCTCCGTTAGGTTAGGAGTATATGTGTTCTGTGACTAAAAGTATCGGGAATGGAATATTTCCACTGTTCCTGTCATATTAAAAATCTTTTTAATTGAAAACTCCTTGATTTTAAAAATCGAATACCATTTATTTATTTAAAAAAAGAGTCTCCGTCTTGTCACAAGGTTTTGTCAAACTTGTTTAGTCGTTGAGAAAATGGAATTGACTCGAGAAAATTCAAGAGCGATGATTTATTATGACTTTTGGAGTGGTTTAACCTCCGCTAGGAGTAATAGTGTTCTGTGGGTTTAACACAAAAACAGTGTGTTGACCGGATGATTTCTGCATTTGGTGATGAAGCCCCATCCAAAACCACAATTTATCGCTGGTTTGCTGAATTTCAACGTGGACGTGTCAAGCTCAGTGATGATCCCCGTCAAGGTCGTCCAAAAACTGCAGTCACCCAAGAAAACGTTGATGCTGTGCGTAAGCTGATTGAGGAAAATCGACATGTGACATACCGCGAAATTCAGGCAACTTTAGACATTGGCATGAGTCAAATAAAAATAATCTTGCATGAACAATTAGGTGTAAAAAAGTTGTTTTCCCGATGGATACCGCATTAGCTCTGTGAAGAGCATGGTGCGTCAGAACTCTCGAAAGATTCCACGCAGGATCCTCAAATGCTGTATACAAAATTGTATCAGGTGACGAATCCTGGATATACGCCTACGAACCCGAAACAAAAAACCAGTCACGAGTTTGGGTGTTCGAAAATGAGTTAAAGCCAACAAAAATTGTTCGTTCACGGAGTTACGACTATTCCCCAAAACCGGCCATGTTACGACCATTCCTCTCAGAATGGTATGCTAGCATTTGTTTGCCACAGGTCGTTTCTGAACTCCGTAAAAAAAGCAATTACATGCACCAAGGGAGTGTCCTGCATACGGGAAAAAGTGCACTCAGTGTGGTATTTTGAACCATTTTGCTGTTAGCTGTAGAGTGAAGAGAGTTGGTGAATTTAAATGTTCGGAGTGGTCTGATCCAACTAGTTCAAATGAAAGCTTATTTTGTGGTGCGGTCCAAAATATGTCTAGTTTAAATAAGTATGAGTGGACTGAAAATATACAGATTGAAGACCAAAATATTAAGTGTAAATTAGACACTGGTGCTGACGTTAGCATTATGCCTGAGGAAATTTTTAATATAATTGTTAAAAAAGTAAAGTGTGAATTGTATAACACTGATTTTAAAATAGAATCTTTTGTTGGTGAGCATGTTAAACCTATTGGTATTGTAAATTTAAAATGTAAGTTTAAAGATAATGAATGTTATGAGAATTTTGTTGTGGTTGATCGTAATACTATGTTATTGGGATTGCCTGGTTGTGTATCATTTAATTTAGTTAAGCGTGTGTACTTGGTGGAAGTTAACAATAACAAAGAAAAATTTATAAAGCAACATATTAATGTTTTTGAAGGTATAGGAAGAATGCCGGGAAGCGTGGAAATTCCTACTAAGTATACAGAGGAACAGATTTGCCACCCTTCACCTAGATTGCCAAATTCTTTAATTGAGCCATTAAAATTAGAATTGAAAAGATTAGAAAGTAGAGATGCTATAAGGAAGGTAGATAAGATTATTGAAAATGCATGTGTCAGCAGAATTGTAATTGTAGAAAAGCCAAATGGTAATATAAGATTATGCCTAGATCCATTAGATTTAAACAAAATAATTGTTAAAAAGCCTAAAGTTTTGCCCACAGTTGAAGATTTAAGTTTTAAGTTGAAAGGTAAAAGATTGTTTTCAGTGTTAGATCTGTCTGAAGGATTTCATCATCTAGTTCTTTCAGAATCATCATCATGGAAATGTTGCTTTGCAACTCCACTTGGAGTATTATAGATATCTTGTCTTACCATATGGGTTGATGAATGCACCTGAGTTATTCCAGGATATACTTGAAATTCACTTCGGAGAGTTGCCAAATGTTGTGATTTTGGGCTGATGATATCTTAGTTATGGGTAATACAGGAGAAGAACATGATGAAGCATTATTAAGTGTGATTAAGAAGGCTCAAATGTTAGGAATTATATTTAATAAGAATAAGTTTCAGTATAAGCAGACAGAAGTAAAGTATGTTGGTCAGGTTTTTAAAGAGCATGGAATATCTCTAGATAAAGAAAGAGTTGAGGCTCTTTTAAGCTTGAAAGAACCTGTAAATAGAGATGAACTAAGACAAATATTAGGCTCATTCAATTATGTTCGTAGATATGTTCCGGATATGGCCAACTTAATGTCACCTCTTTGTAAATTGCTAAAGAAAAACACTGAATTTATTTGGTTACCTGCTCATAGGGTAGCATTTGCAGAACTTAAAAGAAAAGTGTGTATGGCTCCAGCTCTTACTCCATTTAATTCTAAGGAAAAGATAACTTTACAGTGTGATGCATCCAAGAATGGGATAGGTTGTTGTTTATTTCAGCATGATGAGCAAAATGTTTTGAGATTGGTTACCTGTGCATCAAGAACCATGAATGATGCTGAACTTAATTATAGCCAAACTGAAAAAGAATTGTTGTCTATTTGTTATGCAGTTAAGAAATTTCATAGATTCATTTATGGGTTTCATGTAGAAGTGCAAACTGATCACAAACCTATTGTTTCAATAATGTCAAAACCCATTTGTAAAATTGGATCTCCTCGTTTGAGACGTTTAAGGTTGAAATTGTTGTATGTATCATTTAAATGTTTACTATGTACCGGGAAATTTTTTACATTTTGCCGACATGTTATCCAGGAACAGCCTTAAGTGTACTGAAATAGATAAAGAAATGTCACATGTTGTTCACTCGGTTACTGTACACTTACCTATGTCACCAGAAAGAAAATTAAAATTTCAAAATGAAACTAAATCTGATTACATTTTAAGTTTGTTACATAAATATTACATAAATGGTTGGCCTGATGAAAATAAAATCCCTAAAGAAAGTAAAGAGTATTATGAAATTAAGGATGATTTATATTTTGAATGTGGTTTAGCATTTTTTCAAGACAAAATAATTGTTCCTAAGTCTCTAAGGTCTTATGTTTTAAATTTAGTTCATGAAGGTCATCCTGGAATTTGTAAATCTATTAGTAAAGCAAGATGTCAGTGACTACCGCCGCCCCACCAACGCCAATCGCTTCCATATTTGGCAAATAATTAGTGCTCAATTGGTGCTAATTAGTGCTCAAACAACAGAATTGGTGCCTTAGTAGTTTTCGAGATAATCGACTTTGAAGGTGGTCCTGCGGTAGTCACGCTCCCTTCAGCAGGACCACAATGAGCGCCGAAAAAGGGGGCATGCTACAGCAATTCTAAGTATAGAAATAATTAGTGCTCTTAAATGTGATTCATTTCGTAACAAAAAAAGAACTGAAACATTTGTATAAACCGAGAAATCAACGATGATAACTTTCGCGCGCTCGTTCAGCAGGACCACGACTTTGAGTGTTGATTCTAAGTTTCAGGAGCTAGTCGCTTTCCTCAAACCTACATAGAAAATTAGTGCTCGGCGAGATAAAATTGATACCTAAAATTCAAAATTACTACTCCAGTAGTTTACGAGATATACCATACCCAATGACCATACCATTGGTGGGGTGGCGGTAGTCACGGTGTTAAATTTTCATTTGAAGATTTCTCTATTAAAAACTCTTATGATTTCTTCCCAAATTTATACAAAAATTAGTGCTAAAGAAGTTATAGTGACCAAAAATTCAGATTCCCAAGTGTTGTATTTTTAATGATTAATTTAATGGTATATAATTTAATAATTATTAATTTAATAGTATATAATTTAATGGTATATAATTTAATAATAAATAACTTACTAACAATAGATAATAATTTGATGTAAATGAAATGATGTTTGTTTGTTTTTTGTAGATGTGTTTTGTGTAATGTTTACTTACTCGAGTTTATGTTTTCGTATGCACGTGTTTCAGTGACAAATAAAATTATTTTTCTTTCTTTCTAAATATTTGCATGCCGAATGGCAAAATATGCTTGCGAAGGAGGAGGCGGAACGCGTGAGGGAGAGGCAAGGTTCGCGCCCTTACGCCCTTAGTCATCGCAGGAGACGCCTCGGGCGTCGGGAGTCGCAAGCTGATTTCCGGCCACCGTAGGCGCGGGCTTGCGGACGGTGAGCGATGGGTAGCTCACCGTCCGATAAGGATCAGGCCCGGGTCGACGGCGCGTTGTATTCCATGCGTGCCTCAAAGAGTTGTTAGCAGCAACTGACGGGGTGCGTTAGGGCCAATGCCTGCCAGGGTTGCGAGTTTGTCCGAAAGGGATGTCGTGGCCCTGGCACACAGGCAAATGAAGGAATACGGAAGGGTTTTAGTCAGTCAAAGTCTGACACGCCCTCCCGCTCCGCCCAGAGCGGGAGAAGTTATTTGATAATTTCCTACCCAAAAAAAAAAAAGGCCATGGGCAACGATAGGTTATTTTTTTTAATAAATATGTACCCAAGTACACAGTTTGTATAAAAATTATAGATATTGAACTGTTGTTATTACTATTCCGACATCCATCAATTTATGTGCACGAGTGTACATCTCATAAACAGCTCAATACCATTGACAACTTAATTTGGTCGGGTTATATGCGAACATTTAGTATGGAAAAGTAATGAAAGCTAATTTCTCTTAAAATACAACACTTGAGAATCTGAATTTTTGGTCACTATAACTTCTTTAGGAGCACTAATTTTTGTATAAATTTGGGAAGAAATCACAGAGGTTTTAATAGGGAAATCATCAAATGAAAATTTAACACCGTGACTACCGCCAATGGAGTAGTAATTTTGAATTTTGGGTATCAATTTTATCTCGCCGAGCACTAATTTTCTATGTAGGTTTGAGGAAAGCGACTAGCTCCTGAAACTCGGAATCAACACTCAAAGTCGTGGTCCTGCTGAACGAGCGCGCGAAAGTTATCATCGTTGATTTCTGGGTTTAAACAAATGTTTCAGTTCTTTTTTTGTTACGAAATGAATCACATTTAAGAGCACTAATTATTTGTATACTTAGAATTGCTGTAGCATGCTCCCTTTTTCGGCGCTCATTGTGGTCCTGCTGAAGGGAGCGTGACTACCGCAGGACCACCTTCAAAGTCGATTATCTCGAAAACTACTAAGGCACCAATTCTGTTGTTCGAGCACTAATTATTTACCAAATATGAAAGCGATTGGCGTTGTGGTCCTGCGGTAGTCACGGACATTAAAGCAAGACAATTATTCTATTGGCCTGGACTTTCAATAGACATACATAACTTTGTTCTTGAATACCGTACGTGTGAGAAGTTTAGACTGGCTAATTCACATGATAAGTTGCTACCACACAAAATACCTAATCGTAGATATGCTAAAGTTGGTACAGATATTTTGGATTTTAATGGTAAATTCTTTTTGGTAATTATCGACTATTTTTCCCACTGGTTAGAATAATTATTGCCTTTGAATGACAAAACATCTAAATCTGTTATTAATGCTTTTCAAGAAGTTTTTACAAGGTTTGGTTTTCCAGAAGAAATAATGGCCGATAACAACCCTTTTAATTCTTTTGAATGTCATGAATATTAAAATGCTAGACATTCCGCCTTATTACAAAACAAGATTTATATTTTGACATGGCTTAAACCATGGAGCCAGTTTTTGTAATAAGAACGTAACGGGGATTGAAATACCGTTCTTTATACAAAACTGAAAACTTGGTGCGGTACTAAGTTGTCAGTTTTGTGTTTAGGAACTGTACCATAGTCGGAATAAAGTTCGAAATTCAATAATGGCTCCATGTTTTAAATCTGGGTCTGAAGATAAACCTTGTTTTGTAATAAGGGGGATAGTGTTTACTTCTAGTAGTCCACATTACCCTAGAAGCAATGGAATGGCGGAGAAAGCTGTTCATATCAGTAAAAATATATTGACGAAAGCTAGTGAGGATAGGGTTATGTTAAGCTATAATAACACTCCATTAACAGGGCTAGAAGTTTCTCCCTCACAAATCTTAAATAGTAGAAGGGTTAGAACCCTTATTCCTACAAAGGATATTTTATTAAAACCTAAGATAGAAATTAATATTTATAATTTATTAATGTTAAGACAGTCCATAAACAAAAAAATTAAAGATGTAAATGGGAAAAAAGAAGTTAAGTTTAATATTGGTGATGAGATTGTTCACAAAACAGATAAAGATAAATATTGGAGAAAAGGAAAAATAATTGCTAAATGTAAGGAACCAAGATCTTTTTGGATAGGTAGGGAAGGAGAAGCTAATGTTAGAGAAGTCTTTTACTAAAAGCAAATATATTGGTACAAAATTTCATTATAATTTTGAAAATAAAGATTGAACAAAATCTCGTATATCGTCTCCAGTACAAAATGTAGAACCATCTATTGTAGGAGAGTCTAGTGGTCGGAATTATAAAACAACAAGAAGTGGTAGAATTGTAAAACCGCGTATTATCTTAGACATAAAGCTGTCTATCTATACAACTAAATTGTTCTTTTATAATTGTCTAGAGGGGAAGGGTGTTTTTAAAATTGATAATATATATTATCTATGATGTCGTACTAGTTTATAACTATGTCATGGAACTATAATAAAATATGTTTTCTAAATCTTATTTCAAGTGTTTAATTAATTAACATAAAACGAAAACAAAAATGAAAACTTTTTTTTTTAGGATGGGTTTGCTCTTGACCTTAGTCTAGGGCAGAGGTGACAGAGACAAAGTCGACAATGGAGTCAGCTTACGCTTACCCAGAAGAAGCCTGTTCACTCTAACTTTGAAGAGATTAGGGTTGTATGATAACCCATTGTTTTCGATCTAAGGAAACTAAATCACCAACTTGTTTTGACTACTTTGACAGCGTATATACTTTTTAATCAGTGTTGCCAGCAAAGCAGAATGAGAAATTGTAGTTTCCTTTGAATACATTTCAACTCATTTTTGACAGACTGTAAATTAAATGCAGGCATAGAGGAGTAACATGTACACACGGCTACATATCAAGCTATATATTTCTAGTTTAGGCTGATCTCGCATTATATAGGATTTCCTTAGAATGAGAGGTCAGCTTATACTGGAAATTTATAGCTTGATATGTAGCCGTGTGTACCTGACGCCAGCACATCAAGCTACTACAATCTGTCAAACTTTAAAATATTTTCAACTAAAGCATAAGCTTTAGGGTTGATTGGGAAAATTTGACGGTTTCGGGTAGCTTGACCTGCTGGCGTCTGTACAGAGGTACATTTATTTTGACCCGTACATTTTTAGGCTGTTTTCGGAATTTGGACATTATCGCTGACAGCGCTCACATCGATAATTTGCGTATCGATTTAAACTACGATTATGACAGCTGAGAGCTGTCAACAATTTGGAACGCTCGTGAACGCGCTCACGTTTGAATTGATGTATTTCTTTGTGTATCAATGGCATACACACATTTGTACATTTCTTCTTCTTTGTTCGTTCGTTAGATGGCTACTGTAGCCAGAAGCACAATTTCGAAAATGCCACGCTAATTAGATTCGATGCGAATCAAAACAACGCAACTGTCATTTTTGACAGCGCTCACGGTGGGCATGGTGGGCATGGTGCGCATGGTCAGCGTTATCGCAAGATGGCGCATGTCATGACGTTTCCCACCACATAGTTTTCGCGCTCACGGTAATAAGGAACGGGTTTAAAGCGCGCTCAATCGATTACAGCGCTACTCGGAACGCAGTGAACGCACCGTTAGTTTGCTGCAAGCGCCGAGCGTGCGCCTCCAGGGAGCACATAGATTGAGTGCAAAGTAGGAATTACTTATCTGTAATATTATTTAAATATCTGTGGTCAATGGCGGAATTGTGTCATAATGTCACAATGTGTCTGTGTTGTGTGTTGATGTGTATCGGTTTTAAGCTTAGAATTTGAACGCGCTGTGTGTTTATTACAGCACACAATTTTAATACGTTTTGTAATAAACAATATAAGCCGTTCTGTGTAATTCAATTACGGTTTACACTCATTATTTTAAGCAGTGAAAACGGCTGCGAATGAAGTAGGTAATCATGGCGGACCCGCTGAGTTTACTTCGACAGTACAACGTAAACAAAAAAGAAATAATTGAACGTGATAATCAAATTATATTTGGTGAATTCTCGTGGCCCAAAAATGTCAAAACGAACTATCTTATGTGGGGGTATGTATCACTTGATGATTTCCACTTGCAACTTATTGAATATTTTCACAATATGTCTGATTTCATAACAAACTATTTACATGTTTTAGTTCCGGGAAAGAAGGCAATGACAAGGAATATTATACATTGGAATGCCTGCTCTTCATCCTCAAAAATATACAATTGACGCATCCTGTTTATGTCAGACAGGCAGCTGTAAGTACAGCTACTTCTAGTGTGATAAAACTCTCCCAACATGAATATGCAGTGACTATCTAATTTTCTACAGGCTGCAAACATACCTGCTGTCCGTCGTCCAGATCGTAAAGAATTATTGGCATATTTGAATGGTGAAACTGCAACTTGTGCATCTATTGATAAAAGTGCCCCATTAGAAATACCAACACAGGTAAGGGTTTTTGTTTGAACCTGTTATAGAGTACTTATAAATTAGCATCAATGAAACAAACAATGTGATTATAGGTCAAACGCACTCATGATCATGATGGAGGTGAATCTGCAGCAAAGAAACCTCGTATTGAGGAAACCCATGTGCAGAAAGTACGTGAACAACTTGCTGCCCGACTGGATGGACCAAAGGAAGCATCAGTTACAGTTGATAATATCAAGTAAGCAATAATTATAATGAAACATAACTTCAGGTTTCTATATTTCATAGTCTCTCATTCACTGCAAATATTTGCAGTGGTGAATATTGATTCAAATGCTGAACAACCATATGAAGAGGTAGCTTAAATGGGAACTTGCACATATAGAGTATGTGCACACAACTTGCACATAATGTTTAGTCAATAAACTTGCATCATGGGCAAAGACAAAAAGGTAATAAATGTGCAATTATAGGAAAGACAACAACTAAATAAATGTTGACCTTTCAATTGTATTGACAACTAGCGGACTCCACAAGACACTTTCCAGTCCAAATTTAAATAATTCATACAAAAATCCAATAGGAAAAACACTTTCAGTTTTCACGAAATTCCAATTTTCCGGGTCACTTTTCCCATTTTTCTTTCCGTAAAAACCTTATTCAGACTATTACAAACATTTCATAGTAAAAAATTACCAAATCGGTCTAACTGTTTTCAAGTGACGTGCTTACCAAGTTCCAGCTGTTCTCATGTGACGTTCTTACCAACAACAGCATTTCATTTTTAGTTATAAAGATGGCTATTATTATTTATTATATCAGCAGACTTATTCAAAATCAATGTTTTGGAAAATTTACAAAGTAGTATTTTGGAACTGGCCAGAAACTGCCTGCTAGATTAAAATGATAATAATTTTTATAAAGGTCCTTGTCGGAAGCTATGTCCGTGGAGAAGATTGCTGCAATTAAAGCAAAACGTCTAGCTAAAAAGAGGACCACAATCAAGAGCAATGATTACTCTGACACACTGGGTGTTGTTGGATCAGACTTTAGAGCTATTCTCGATTATGATGTAGACCTAACCAAGGATATTATCAGCCGAGAAAGACAGTGGCGTACTAGAACAACAGTATTACAAAGTAATGGAAAAGTAAGTAATATTGGAAAGACCCTTGATATATGTATTGGTGATTAAACATTTATTCACAATGAATATAGAAGAACTGGAAAGCTACCAGGGTCAAAAAGGCTTACAGGTAAAACAAAATGATCATATAAAAATATTCATGCATTAGGTAACATGTTGATTTGTTGGTTGTAAAACTTGTTTTAGTATAAAAATAGTTGAAATAGTTAACATTAG
Source organism: Tiliacea aurago (assembly GCA_948098905.1). Taxonomy (NCBI): domain Eukaryota; kingdom Metazoa; phylum Arthropoda; class Insecta; order Lepidoptera; family Noctuidae; genus Tiliacea; species Tiliacea aurago. Next base: position 12,356,082 of record OX402578.1, on the reverse strand, counting down.
AATTTATTGTATTTTTTACATTCTCATTAAACATACAAACTAGTGTAGCAAAACAAATTATACATGAATATGTTTCCAGATGTTTGCTAAGAGTATTCTGGCTCTCCTGGGCAGTATCCGAGCGCGCGAAGAGGGCCGGCCGGGTGTCCCGCGGCCACAGCCCATCGTCATGCCGCCACCCACATCCCTGCCGCAGCAGCAGACACAGTACAACAGATACGATCAGGAAAGGTTTATTAGGCAAAAAGAAGGTATGTAAGCTTATCTCCAGTTTCTTTTCCCAACAGTCGCGCGACCACGTGAATTTGTATAGAGAAATTTTGGCTATGGAATGTTTTTCATGCATCTACATTGTTTTGTTACAGAAACTGAGGGTTTCAAAATCGATACCATGGGTACCTATCATGGTATGACACTGAAGTCGGTGACAGAAGGACCAAGCGCTCCATCAGCTGCTCGTGCGCCACAAACACCAAACCATCCTCGGCAAATGCCGCGTAAGTATTTTTATTTGGCTACTTTAGAAAAAAAAAATACATTTCAATATTCTGATTAAAGTCCGTCTCATGAAAGCAGTGTCGCAGCCGTGGCTTTAGACATGCGACGGAATCATATATATTTTTAGGGTTCCGTACCCAAAGGGTAAAACGGGAACCCTATTACTAAGGCTCCGCCGTCTGTCAGTCTGTCCGTCTGTCACCAGGCTGTATCTCATGAACCGTGATAGTTAGACAGTTGAAATTTTCACAGATGATGTATTTCTGTGACCGCTATAACAACAAATAATAAAACAACTAAAAAACAAAATAAAATAAATATTTAAGGGGGCTCCCATACAACAAACGTGATTTTTTTTGCTAGTTTTTCCTTTATATTGATAATGGCAACAGGTAGACGCTTGAAATATTCACAGAATATTTAGGGGGGGCACCCATACAACAAACGTGATTTTTTTGCCATTTTTATAGATAATGGTACGGAACCCTTCGGGCGCGAGTCCGACTCGCACTTGGCCGGTTTATTTTTTTCTTTGTTTATTTCAACATTATTACAGGCAGTCAATAAAATAAAATAGGTACACAATCTTAAATATAGAAAGGTGTCTGAGGTATCAATCAATCAATCATTTATTTGCAACGAATGTAGGTTACATTAAAATACAGGTGGAGTAGATAGGAGTGAGCCATGTACATTCTGCCTGGAAAAAGATAAAATATATATAATAGGTAATATAAATAAAATTACAAATTAAAATGTCACAGCTTGAATTATTACAATAATACATACATTAATAATTGATATTGAAAAATGTCAAATTAAAATCTTATATATAAAATTCTCGAGTCACAATGTTAGTTACCACACTCCTCCGAAACGGCTTGACCGATATTGATGAAATTTTATATGTATATTCAGTAGGTCTGAGAATCGGCTACTATCTATTTTTAAGGGTGGCTTTCCCACGGGATCGAGACTTACGCGGGTGAAACCGCGGGGCGCAGCTAGTATTACTATAGAATAAAATTAAAAATAAAGGTACAAATGTTCAAGATAATATTAATTATATTTATTATGCACATTGCTGATTAACAAGGTAGGAAGTTTGTTGTACGAATGTTGATAAGTATATAATAATAATAATAAGTGCCTGTCCCTGCCTGACTACCTCGTTGGTCTAGTGGTTGCAAGCGCTACTGCTGAGCATGAGGTCCAGAGTTCGATTCCCAGGTCGGGCAAAGTGTTATTGGGCTTTTCCATCTGGAATTTCTGAGTAGCAGCCCGGAGTTAATGTGTGCCCGATGGTGGCAGTAGGCTCACCCACATTACATGGGACTTAAACTCGATTTGAAATAAGATTATCAATAAAAAAACCTTTTTTGCAGTCCGTTCAACCGATTTTAACCTCTATATTTTTTTTCGAAATTTGGGTGTACTGAGTACCTCTGACTAAACCTTCGGGGAAACAAGGCGTGATTGTTGTTAGTTCCACTTATTGCCGCGGGACTTCTTTCGGTAGACGGACTTTATTAATTTTGACTGCTTTTATTGTTTGGCCTATGTACATAAAAATCTCTTTATTGTGGTTTTTTCAAGCTAGCAGAGACGATCAAAGGTGTATTGTCCTACTGAAGGGCAAAAGCCTCCCTGTCCCCTGACACTACCTAATATTTTACGTATTTCATTATGATTAGAAAACGGATCGATGGGCGGGAGCACACCGGGTCGTCGCGAGCTGTTGTCTGTGGCGGCTGCGCGGCCACCTGCAGGCGCGGGTGGCAAGCGGCCATCGCGCACGCCGATCATCATTATTCCCGCAGCCACCACCTCGCTCTTATCCATGTACAATGTTAAGGACACTCTGCAAGAGCTTAAGTAAGTCCTTTGTCAGCATTTTTAAAGTAAAACTTTTTATGCGGGTATTTGATCATTATTATGGGACGACGAGAACTGAGAGTGAAATTTCGAGAGAGAGAAGAAAGATATAACTCTCGCTGTCTCTCATACTAAATCTCCCTTATTCTTTATTTTTAGGGTTCCGTACCTCATTAGCAAAAAACGGAACCCTTATAGGATCACTTCGTTGTCCGTCTGTCTGTCAGTCTGTCAAGACCCTTTTTCTCAGGAACGCGTAGAGCTATCAAGTTAAAATTAATAAAAATACGTAGGTCTTATGATCCCTTAAAGCTAAAAAACAATCAAGCTTTTAAGTCAACGCAATAAAAAAATACGGCGATTGACGCGACATATTTGATATTCGCAAATAAATCCCCATAATACCCACTAACCTAGAATCATGAAATTTTGCAAAAAGCAAGGTCTCACAGCACAAGTAAAGGAAAATATCCGAAAATTGTTAATTTGTAGTTTTATCACATACAAAATATTTTTTTGCGATTACAATCTTACATTTACAGTTGGAGAATTGACCGTGACGTATATCGATGTATGGGAGAACATGTTTTTCAACTACAATGTTAAGGTTGTCTATGGGATAAATTCATCCCAACTACACGTAATTGTCCGGTTTTATCAGCACACACACACGTCGCGAAGCAAAGCATGAACCGCTACTGATGACGTCAAAATATGTAGCCATTTTGCGTATTCCCTATTACTTTTAGGGCCTGTGCACACCACGTTTTTTAAACGCGCCGTTGACGCGCATTTGTAGCGATACAGACGCGATACGCACGCTAGTCACGACGCAGCCTGTAGACCTTTGTAGGATAAAAGTGCGCCGTCGACGCACGTTTCTAAAACGCGCGTCAACGGCGCGTTTAAAAAACGTGGTGTGCACAGGCCCTTAATCTCACTTATTCATTGTAGATGCGTAGTAATACATTAATATGTCATTAACATTTCTACATTGTCTTCAGATTCGTTACTGTGGAACAAAAGAAGGCTGAAGGCGTAGCGCGTGAAAATGAAATCCTGCTGCAGAGGAGGAAAGGACCCAGCGGAGATTTACCCAACAACGCGACCACTATGACGGTACGTCTTACATACATACAGAAAGATAATTTGGTAGAAAACACCAAGACTCATTGCTGTCACGGTCATAAAATGTGCAAGTAGGACAATTAATATTTGTTACACCACTGACTACCTGGGCCTCAAGTCTGCTATTATAATAGTGTCAGAATGGTCGATCATAGATTTTATAATAGCAGACTTGGGCCCCTGCAGTATTGTCTCTCCTTCTCCCTTTAATCCATCCAAAGGTTGTGTGTAAAAGATCGCTTTTAGCGATAAGACCGCCCATTGTAAAATTTAAACATTTATATCTGTAACTTTTATGGTGTACATAATAGAGAATATTCTACTCTACAGGATTTATATTTATGTAGGAGTCTCGTGTTGTCTCGCTCTCTCGTTATATGACTGCGACTGCCATGGACTTTAATGTTAAGCATAGTCATTTATTGTGCTGCTTCTCGTCAGGTGATAATTATGCCCATTTGCACAGCCAATTTAAAAATAATTTCTTGTTAAATTAACATTAATTGTTGTTTCCAGGTACCATATCGCGTGGTAGATAACCCAGGCAGACTGTCAGCAGCAGAATGGGACCGCGTTGTCGCCGTTTTCGTTCAGGGACCAGCCTGGCAGTTCAAAGGATGGCCTTGGGATGGCAACCCCGTCCAGATATTTGCTAACAGTGAGTTTGCAGTGTATGCTGATTTTAATATACTTTAAAAAGTCTTGAAACAGTTCAGTTCATGACACTTTTTTTTTTTTTTTAATGTTGCCCCACACTAGGAATTTCTCCTGTATTGTGGGTGCGTTTACAAACATTTAAACTCACATACACAAACAGCCAGACCCGGAACAACTACTTGTAGGTCATACAAATATTTGTTCCGTGCGGCAATCGAATTAAGAAAATGGCTCTGGATATTTTATTTAGTAGAACCGCGCCAAGTTGCCGTTGTAAGGTGACGATTGTTTCGTTGAGTGCATAGATAAGGCTATACAATTCAAGTTGTTTCGTAACTTATATGACTGAAGTGCTTTTTTTAATGTTTGTTTAATGGGAACTACAGATCCCAGCAGCATTTTACTTGTAGCTTCTATTGTACAACTCGGAATTCCATGTATTATACATCAATCGAAAGGGCGTAAAATCTCCAACAAAATGGTATAAAATCTTCACCAGTATTAATTGTCACAAAACACTTGCACGGAAATGTTAGTTCAACAAGCTGACAACGCAGCGCAGCAGTCAATCGCTTAACCACTGCGCCAACCGTGTCGTCTATTATTAGAATCATGATGCGCTGTAGTTTCAATAGTGTTCAATGGCCGATGTAACTGAAGAGTAGCAGAACAGCCCAATTACATTTCTTCCATGCGTGACCTTCGAAAGTTTCTATTAGAAACTGTCTATTATTTATTTATTTATTAGGGACAAAAAACAGTTACATGCTAAAAATACAAAGAATTGTCCACGATTTAACTAAAGGTTAAAAGTGCTAAAGAGAAGTGATGAAAAAGAAAAAGAAAAATAAAACAATAGTCGTTTCCACAATATTACTGTGTTACTTCTACTAAATAACATATCCAGAGCCATTTTCTTAAATGATTGCTTAGATAGACAAAATATATCCAGATCAATAAAATGCGTGTTGTAAGAATCAACAAGGCGTCGAAGAGGTGCACGTTCCCCAGCGTTAGTCCTGCATATGTCTGTATGGAATTATGTTGATGATAATGAGAGAATAGGAAGGCCCATGTGCCGAAGTCTCTCAGCTGAAATGATGATGAGAGAGAAAGTCAGTCTGTTGCATTTATTTAATAAGAAATCAGTGCGTTTTAATCTAGCAATAACATAACAGCATGCCTGTATTTGTATTCCCTGAACGGTTAGGTAGAGGAGTATTCAATTCATTTATTCAATAACAATTTTCACATTGTGTCTGAATTTCTATAACTAAACATATTACATGCATGCAATCAATATTTAAATCATTATAATTATACAAAATCACATAAAAGTAAAAAAATAACAAAAATAAAAAAAATACAAAAGTAAATGTCATAATTCATAAAAATTCATTATTCATTTCAAATCAATAAAATTATGTTACTTCAACCTTTGTATTAATTTATAAGTCATCAATAGAATATAGACACTTATTTAACAAGAACTGTTTAAGCTTAGTCTGAAACCCACTTGTATAAACTAGACTTTTTAACTCTGTCGGCAGTTTATTGAACATTTTTAATGACTTGTGGTAGGCGCTATGCTTTACCACGTTCAGGTGAGACACTTGCTTCATCTGGAGATCTTTTCTTCTTGTACTCTCCCTGTTTTGCCTTTCATCTTCAGTCTCATATTCAAAGATATATTTTGATAAGTGAGTAAGTAGGACCAAAATGTACAAGCTTGGGACTGTCAATATATTTAAGTCATTAAAATGTGGCTTGCATGATTCTAGCTGTTGAATTCTAGCTATGGTTCTGACTGCTCTTTTCTGAATTACAAAAGCTTTTTGAGTGTTGTAACCATAAATGTCTTCTACTTAACACTCCATTTAGGTTAAAATGTCTGAGTAATCTAGTTTTAATTGGCTTTTCAAGAATTTTTGAGTGAATAGGTAGTAATGAAATTGGTCTGTACATCTTTGGGTCTGTTTTAGATCCTTTTTTGTGTACAGGTATTATTTTGGCTATCTTCAGTTGATCTGGAAAAGTACCTAGGCTACTTCCTATATGATCGCGACGATAGGTCGTAATGAGAGCAAAATGAAAGGAGTGGACTATATAAACATGTATATTGTAAATTAAAAGGAAAATAGAAGCTGTGTCGGTTGATAAGTTAACAAGAATAACAACGGACGACAATAAACGGACGGACGGCCGTGCTTGAAAGCGCGAAAAAACCCTATCGAAAACCCTTTCAATGGAAATGGTTTTCGATACGGTTTTTCTAAGCAGTTAATCAAAAACCTATACGGTGCGGGTAATTTTGAATGGTTTCAATTAAGCCGTTCAAACGGCTTACCCACACCATATGAGTTTTTATTGAAAGCCCTTTCAATGGGTTACCAAAATTTAATTTAAGGGTTACCCATATCGTATGGGTTTTTGTTTAACTGCTTAGAAAAACTCTATCGAAAACCCTTTCAATGGGTAATCAAAATGGTCCCTGATTGTAATCTATTTACCGGAAAAAGCGGTACATTATGTTTCTTTTCCCAGTATGTGCGTTCCACTTGAAGTTCGACGAGATGAAGTTGGACGCTAACGTGGCTCGCTGGGCGGTGACCGTGCTCAACCTCAGTCGCACCAAGCGGCATCTCGACCGCGCCGTCCTTCTCGGCTTTTGGGAGACACTTGACAAGTACGTACCTATTGTTATCACATCAAAATCAAAAGTCATTTATTTTTACTTCTCTAATGTGTAGCTATTTGTAAGGTTCCGTACCCAAAGGGTAAAACGGGAACCCTATTACTAAGACTCCGCCGTCTGTCTGTCGGTCTGTCCGTCTGTCACCAGGCTGTATCTCGTGAACCGTGATAGTTAGACAGTTGAAATTTTCACAGATGATGTATTTCTGTTGCCGCTATAACAACAAATACTAAAAAACAGAATAAAAGAAATATTTAAGGGGGCTTCCATACAACAAACGTGATATTTTTGCTCGATATTGATAACGGCAACAGGTAGACGCTTGAAATATTCACAGAATCTTTAGTTATATATTCTCTTTAAAAATAAATAATTAAATTAAAATAAAACAAATATTTAAGGGGGGCTCCCATACAACAAACGTGATTTTTTTTGCCGTTTTTATAGATAATGTTACGGAACCCTTCGTGCGTGTCCGACTCGCACTTGGCCGGTTTTTTTATTTAAGATATCCTCTGTTTACTGCCTTTACCTCTTTCGCAATTTATTTGATTTCATAGCTAAAGACGAAAATTATGTCTGTTATTTCGCCGCTCTCCTGTTTGTTGACCCCGTAGTCTATGGTCCGTTATAAAAAGGTCGAGTTACGTTTTAAGTTCTCGTTGAGGCTTCTGCCAATTACCATTATAACCGAAGACCTCTTTCCTTAACTTTTTTATGAAGCGAATGTGTAAACATAGTTGATTCTGTATAACATTCTTGATAGTTAACATCCGTTCTCATTGTTCCAGGCACATGATGAAGAATAAACCTCACCTTAGGTTCTAAGTCTGTTGTACCTATATAATTTTATCTAATAGTATATTATAATGCCATGTGAATATCAGAATGCCTTCAAAGTAAAGCGAATCTAAGTCAATTCATACCATTTAGGAAATATTTTGGCCAATTTGCATAGTGAACTGATATTAGTACCTTGAGTAGGGTATAACCGGTAGTTATTCATTATTATAATATAATGTGACAGTTTGACATACACAATTTTCTAGTTTTACAGTTAATAATATTGGACAGTATGGTAGCAACACCATGTAATATTTTTATCGTTTGCAATGTGACCACACAACTTTTTTATGTTGTGCAATATGTACAGACGCCAGCACATCAAGCTACTACAATCTGTCAAATTTCTTTAATAGATTTTCAACTTTATCCCAACATCATAAGGTTCAAGGTTAATTGGGAAAATTTGACAGTTTCGGGTAGCTTGACCTGCTGGCGTCTGTACTACTGTCAAATATCTTATGTAAGTATGTATATATACAGTTTAGATTGAATGGCTTGGAAATATTTAAGTATATGTGAGTGGATTATGTTGAATGTTATCAATAAAAATAAAGTATATTTAATACTATAGTACCATTTTTGACTACGCAATCCCTCTTTATTTTACTTTAAGGCTTTTTAGCGTGATGATCTATCATCACATAGACAATAATATAAAGTAGGTTCGTTCTTATGCAATGATATTAAACAGATATGTTATGAGCGCGCTATCGGGAAGACTCGAAAACGTCCTAATTGGGACGTATTTGCTGTCTGTGATGCCAGCATTCGGTGATTGGTAACCAGAATAATGTTAGTTTATATTCACGCGCAATTGACAACACTAGCTGTCTCTTTTTTTCTTGTTGTTTTTATCAAGCCATCATTTTTACTTGTAGTGAAATGTAAAATTAATGAAAAGTGGGTATGTGTGCTGCCGCCGCTGCGCGGTACACTTTTTTCGGTTGTTTTGTGAGTGTATAACATATCTGTTTAATATAATATCATTGTTCTTATGTATAACTTTACAGTAAGCGATTTTATGTTTTTGCTTTTTCCATGTTCTGTTCGTGCTCACTTACTCTTTATTCATATAGCCGTGTCGCCAAAATATTTCAAATGGTATAGAACTGTTCAAAGATCTGTGATCTTTGTTTATTGACAACAATAAATTGTTGAACATAACTTGTCCTTTTATTATTTACACACAATGACACCTCAGAAAGGGATTTCATTAGCAATAGTTAAAAAAAAAACACCAATTGGTTTATTTGTCTTTATTTAAAATTTCATTTCAATGGTAGTATATAACAATAAATAATTCTGATCTCTTTCAGAGATAAGTACACACATTTATATTATGTAAGTACCTATAGGTATGTTTTTTTAATGATATTTTCTGTACACAAAAATAAAACCATTAGTTTTTACCCATAGCAATATCACATCGTTAGGTGTGTACTTTCTGTGTGCCCGTTTTTGCTTAGTATTTAGTAACTATACAAATTATGTACTCTTAAATGTCCAAACTGCTAGATAATACAATGGAACAAAACGATTGGGCAACTCATTGAAATTACCTTTAAAATGTCTTATTCATTGTAATGTACATAAATTGTAAGATTTTCAAATTCAAAGTTATAAAAAAACAATAATTATAATACAATCAATAAATATAAAAATATCTTCAATAAAAAGTCGATGGCATCGCTTGCCCCGGTAAGGAATGATAGGACCAAATTTTACCGGTCGCAAACATCATTGAAACATTTTTAAAACTATTGTTAACACACACTTTAGTCTTTCAAAAGGGATAAAGTATCCGCCCAAGATTCATGAGATTTTTTTCTGTTTTAAAGTAATTAATCTTAGCCTTTTGTGCCGGCTTTTAGAACCTTTCTTGTACAATCAGCTATTGAGATTTATGGACATATTTTGTTAAATATATTAGCATTATATTGATTGTACAGAGTGGCAAACTACAGATTGGTACATGTTTTCTTGGGTAAAATCCTAGCGTATCAGCACCGTAAACAAATAGGTACGTCAAAACTAATAATTACCCCCTATGAGAATTACACTTAATGCAAACCGAAGATAATTAAATATGCATATTATCAAAATAAAACACATTGCTATACCTACTCTATTACTTCTAAGGTTGGCTATGAATGAGTCGATGAGCTACAAACTATGAGTTTAGCACAATCACTCATAGTGATGCGAACAGGGCTCGAGTCGTATCGAAAACTACTGCATACCACGTATCATTCTTACTACCCATTGTGTAGTTGAGAATTAAGGACAGTTCACGCAAAATAGATAGGAACGCTTATAGATAGCAGCCTCAGACAGCTGACTTACATCTAAAAACCTCTTAAACTGTGTTACATTAGCATAAAAAGGGTTAAGAGCACACGGACAAGTTAAAGCTTAGCCGAGCAGCAACCTTATGATAAAGGTTCCTAGCAACAGTATGTAACTTAATGCAAGTATACTTAACTACCTATTGTAATAGGTAGGCCATTGACATAGTTCAAGTTTTCGAACGCTAACATGCTAACGCTATGGAGCATTAAATGTAATGGGTCATAAGTATCGTGTAATTTAACCCTCTGTAATTATCCTTAACCCTCACGTCGCATACCTAATAGATATTAGCGGCTGCTATCGTAATCACCTCGCTTCGATCCAACATGGCGCAGCGTCAACACCTCGAAATGCATGTCCCCATAGGAATGATTCGTGCAAACTAATGAAATGAACGACGTCTTTACTACCTAAGTTATAGCAAAAAATATTGCCATTTGGCTTTCACATCTTTAAACACTGCATTATTACCAAATATATTTCATAAGTACAATATTTTTTCTTAAAATTCAAAATGAAAAGTGTAAAAAGCTTTACGCTGCAACATCAAAATACCATGTAATTTTTAAGTCATTAATATAACACGATATTACACAATTATATTTTACAGTTATTGCATTTACACAATATTGTGGGCAATCATTTTGGATAAGGAACATACCTATCAGTCAAAAATTATATCAAATTTTAATTAAGTAACTAGTTACACCACTGCCTCCAAGAAATTGAGGTATTTAGTTACAAAATATAGCATTTTTGTTAACAATACCTTTTTAAACTTTCTTGTAGTTAAATGAAACAGGACCAAAAATAGTTAACAATGTACGAAATCCAAATAATACTTAGAAATCGTCGAGTAATTTTGTCACAATTGCTTCTTTAAAGTCCAGCTCCGACTTCTTTCTAATATTCGAAGGTTGTTGATGTTGGCACTACCTCCAGCGCCATTTGCAGAAAAACTGTTATTTTATCTGGAAAAAAATTCAAGATCCATTATAAACCAAACTCAACAGAAAATCTTCTTTGGGATAGAGACAGCAAGTAGGTAGGTCATCATCATCATCGGCCTATAACAGTCCACTGCTGGACATAGGCCTCCATTTGCACGCCATTCAACTCGATTCTCGGCAGACCTCATCCAGCTGGTTCCAGCCAACCTGCGAAGATCGTCGCTTCACCTAGCCTGAGGGCGTCCTACCTTAGGTTTGCCGATTCGCAGTCTTCATTCTAGAACACGTCTACCCCAACGGTTATCGGTTCTACGGCTAATACTCGTATGGCCGGCCCGCGGTTGCCGCTACAGCTTGCTTATTCTGTGAGCTATGTCGACAACTTTGGTTCTCTGCCGGAATACCTTGTTCCGAATTTGATCCCCAGAGAGACTCCAAGCATAGCCCGTTCCATAGCTCGCTGAGCGACCTTGAACTTATGGACTATCCGTAGGTACCGTGAATGTCCACGTGTCGGCTCCGTAAGTCATAGCAGACAGGAGGCACTGATTGAAGCCATTTAGGCTCTGGAATATGCGACGAGAAGACTTGACGGAACTTCCCAAACGTCACCCAGCCCAGCTGAATTCTTCTATTAGCCTTCCTCTCAATGTTGTTCTTACCAAACTGCAGAGTTCATCCGAGGTAAACGTATTCTCGAGCAGCCTTGAGAGTACCGCCATTGACAGCAATCGGTCCCGGAGTGACGTGTTCGTTGAACATAACCTGGGTTTTGAACAAGTTCATCCGGAGACCAATGCGTACAGAAGAATCAACTAGGCTGTCCAGCATCTGCTGCAAGTCATACAGCGATTCAGCTAGTATGACGATGTCGTGTGCAAATCTCAAGTGTGAGATGTACTCGCCGTTGATGTTATTACCCTCCCAGTTCGTCCCAGCGTCCTTCCCAGTTCAGCGTCTTAAACACATCCTCCAATGCGTTAGAGAACAATTTCGGGGAAATTATGTGCCCTTGTCTCACCCCTCGACGCCAGGGAGATATAGGTTCAGTTCGCTGATCCTGAGTTTAGACGCTCATTGTCGCGTTTTAATAAGCACATCTCAGGCCTTGGATGTAGCCAGTCGACTTGACATCACTGCAGAGATTCCAAAACAGACGTCTCAATAGAGTCAAAAGCCTTCTCATATTCCACAAACGCAAGACATAGGGGTCGAATAATTATACTCTTTGGACTTCTGTATAATTTGACGCATTGTGTGGATGTGGTCTATGGTCCTGTATCCTCCTCGAAACCCGGCCTGCTCCGGTGGCTGAAACTCGTCGAGCCTTGGCGCTAGACAATTCGTGACGACTCTTGAAAACTTAACTTAGGTATATACGTGGCTAACGGCCGAACCCAATAACTTATTGTCAGTTAAAGACAGATCGCTATTGATGATAGACAGTATAATTATATCTATGCTCGGATGGCGTCTCACAATCATTGATAAAGGTTATCTATATAACGAAAACAATAAGTAGGTTTCTCTACTTCACCCTCCCCCGTGCGTTCCATTACAACCAACATCACTTTAAAAAACAACATGTGTAATTAGGGTTATATTAAAACTTCTTTGTTTCTTACTTCTAAATAAGTTACTGGATTAAGATATAATTCTGTAGAGCCATATTTGTTATGTCCGCGAATCAAAATACAACCTGTTACTGACCTACTAAATGCAAAAAACGTAATAAAATTTGAATTTCGCGGGCTACCTTAGCGCATTAATGATATTTTTTTTTTAAACTTAAATTCATGTTAGAATGGTGCTTGCACGGGGAGTGTTAGTAAGGGGGGGTTAAATTTCTGTTATTTTTTGCCTAGGGCGCACCGTTTTCGAGATATTTGAATTTCAATTTTTTTTTATTACTTTAAATTAAAAAAAACATCTATGATCATTATTGCAAATATTAAAGGGTTCGTTTTAGCTTGGGTACTTTACGTTTGTCCCTGCAATTCGGGGAATAGCCAAACCTGCCATCTGTAGTACTGTCCTGTCAAACAAATCGTATATTGGGACGCATACTTTGGCATTTTCATACAAAGAGATATCTGTTGTAGGCGATACACCATCCCATCAGTAGATAGCGTGGGCCGGTATGATTCCTAGATTATTGGGACGTTAAAACCATCGATAGATATATTTTTATATCTCCAGTTGGCGGAAACTGGTGATATATAGGTTATTGGGTTCGGCCGTAAGAAGCGAAATGGATCTCTCGATTCTTTAAAAGGGTCTTATCTCCCTTTAACAAAAAGGTAGGTACCGTCCAAAATAAAAACTTACCCATGAACGGCAAAGAGTAGCCCCACTTGACGAAAGGCACATATACCAAGCCGCCGGTGCATATGAAGGCAGTGGCGTACAGGTACTCCCACTGGGGCTTGTCCACGATCGGTGCCACCACCAGGTACGTCGACACCAGCAGCACGACGTACGGAATTATTATCGGCACCTAAAAAAATCATACATTAGTAAACTTTTGGGTCAGCAACAACACAGGTAAATGACATCTTCCGGAGACGATTATTCATAATATCAGGCCTTTCTTCGGCACAAAAAATTGCGTATGAATCAAAGAAAACTCAAAAAATCTTACCTTGTATGGTCTGGGTGCATGCGGCTTGGTGTACCTCATAACAATCAGGGCGAGCATCGCGCCACCGTAGAAGATCCACGCAGTGAACGAGAAGAAATCGATCAACGAGTCTATGGTTCCGTACAGCACCATCGCCACTGCTATCAGAGACTGAAACGGAACATTAGTACAAGACAATGAAATGATTCTTATAAAGGTAGGTACCTGTCGTATTATGTGCCCATTAAAACTTACATGGAATATCAATCCAGGTGCAGGCGTGAAACGACGAACATGAACGTACGATAAGATGTCCAGTAAATGACCTTCCCGAGACGCTGCGAAGCATAACCTGAGAAAACAAAACGAAGACAGTCGATGAAAAAAAAGCTAACAGGAAAATTATGCAAACACATAGAAAGAAAAGAAAAGAAAGAAAAAAAAATTATTTGTCACAGAAAAACGTGCAAGTACAATATTGGAAAACATAATATGTAATAAACGTACATAGCGCGCGTTCACAGCGTTACTTATTGAATGTGAATACTAGGTGCGTGGAGTAAATGGAAGGGTAAGTCAATATGTTTCATTGAATAGGTCGTGGTTACGTACCTTCCCGCAACAAACAGCGTGCCGTTAGCGGATCCGAATGTGGAGATAGTGACGGCGAGCGGCATCAACCAGGCCATCGGCCCCAGCAATCGGTTCCCGAAGGTGACGGCCACTGCCTCGCTGTCAGCCATCTCGCTGACTGACATCACGGCGAGGTACGATACGTTGACCAGCGCGTAGCACAGAGTCACCAACGGGATGCCGATTATTATGCTCAGCGGTAAGTTTCTATAATTTTAGCAGAACGATTAATTAGTAACCTACCTACCACCTTTTTTCCTACACTACGTAGCATTAAATCTTCATTGATTTAAAATTGAAAAGCAACTCGGCTTGGCCTGGGCCACTGCTGGTTACGAGTCGTGTTTCAATTTCAACAGCAATTAATTTCTTTAGCCACTAGTGATAAAAGGGGTAAATAAATACGTAACAAGAAAAGGTTTCTGATTGCATTGTAGGCGAGTATAAAATTGGATCGAAAACAAAAAGCAAGTAAAACTTAGCTAGGTAAACAAAATATTATTGAACACTTACTTGGATGGATTCTTAATTTCCTCAGTGACATAGTTCAGGTTATTCCAACCGTCATATGCCCAGAGGCCAGTGTAGAAGGCTGTGGCAATGTTGCCCAGCGTGGCCGTGCTACTTGCGAAGTTGGGCTCCTGTAAATGTCGCGTATTACCTGCACCATATCGAACAACCAACCGTCAGTGTTTGAACAAATATTTACAACCCATTAGGAAAAAGATAGGTAATGGATACGTTGAGCTTGAATTAGGTGGCTAGTTACGGTGATTCATTTGATAATGAACTGTTCTTTTGTTTTTGGGCGTGTTAATTTAATTGTTTTGGTTCACTTCAATGTGTGGGTAGATGTAGGTAAAGTTCGAAGTATTTTTCCGATATTCGACCGCATCTGATCAGCCTGGAAGCTGACTCCAACACGTCGTTCGGTATCGTCTCAGATGATAATGGGTAAAAGCTCTTGAGTGTGAACATGGGCTTTACTCATGTGATAGGGGTTGCATTACCTAATATTAACTTATAAGCTCCACCGCCCACGATGATAGCAATCGCCACCAGCTTAGCTGCTGTGAAGATGTTCTGTACATTCGTAGCTAAATTGACGCTGTAGCAATTAACCGCTAATATCATCACTGGAAAAGAAACATTCTAATTTAGACTTGACTATTTATGGCTTCCAACAGACGACATCTTATTGACTTCAATTAGCACTAGCTATATTATATAAATTTGTATTCGTCTATTTCTATCTTTAATCAAGCTTATTGAAACTTGTACCAATAGCAATGACCGCGACAAGTTTGACGAGGCTGACCGGCGGCTCACATTCCGATACGAACGGCTCCACTGCATATTTTGCGAAGCTCAGACATATTATAGCCATCTGCGATGGTTTCAGTACTAATGTCGATACCTGCAATGAGGAAAACACATTTTAGTACTTATCGTATTTTATGTAGTTAATTAATTTGCCTTTGTTTGATTTAATTTACCCATGAAAACAGAAATGCGGGAGGTCCTCCGAACGCATCCATAAAGTAGGCGTACTCAGCGCCTGACGACGTGTTCATCGTTCCCAACTCCGCGTACGCGAGCGCTCCTAAATAAAATATAGATATCTTCATTAATAAAAAATAGCATAGGTAGGTATAGAGTCTGAAAAATAAACTTATGAATGTCCATGAACTCATGTAACTGCAGGTAATAATGACTACAGCACGCTGAGTCAACGAAACGAATAGGTACCTACGTGCCACATGCCACGATTAGCTGCAGTCAACTACAGCAAAACAAGCAAAGCAATTACGGCAATGTCAATATATGAAATTGAAGCCGCAACAAGTAGATACAAAGTTGATAGGATTCTTTGATCTATCAATTTGCAATCTCACCCGACCGTACGTTAGAATCTTGTTATACTTCCCGATAGAAATACAATTGCTCGTTGAGGCTGTTAACCAAATTGATGATTGAAGTACATCAGGCAGTCACGGGACTGATTAGTGGGTACTTATTGTTCCATGTGCCACTTACCAAGCAGGGAGAGTAGGCCACATGCCATCCATATGATGAAGCTAATGCCCACTGAGCCTGTGCGCTCCAGAAGCCCAGAGGGCGAGACGAAAATTCCTGATCCTGCAAAAACAAACACAGCTTTACATTATGCAATTTATTGTACACATATTTTCATTTTTTATTGCCGAGAATATTATTTGGTGCTGCCATGAGTATGGTTCTTAAAAAGTTTATCTTCCTGATTAATTCGACGTACGTATGGTAGGTGAAACGTATATCTTAATAAAGTGATAATATTTTTATTACTATGGTCATCACTGCTGTAGTTAATTAGGTATTTTTTTTGCAGCATTATGAACTTCGCCTTTCCCTAATTACCACCGGAAAGAAAAGAGTTTTCCCTTGACTTAAAATTTTCATGAAATACGGAATAAAATTTAAGAGTTTTTCGGAGTGTGGCTTTTTATTAAATATTTTGTTTTTTAGAGCACTCCATATTGTTTGAAGCGTTATATCGTCACGTGGTTAGCACTTTGGCACGATGCATGTTCGGCGGTGCAGCAGCGTGGGTTTATAAAGAACAATCTTCTAAAACTGACAAATCGCTGGCCCGAAGCCTATTACTATCAACAAGTACCACCGTTTCCCATAATGTTGTGTAAAAGTAGTTGAAGTACTAGACGTGTGACTCGTCATTGCAGCTGTGCTATATTTGGTCAGATCACAGTAAGAGAAAATTTGGTAAATAGAAGAAATATACCTACATGCGTAACCACAGTGGCTAGTTCAGGAAACGCAAAAACATTTTTCTCGTGCCCGTCGTTTTAATTTCAATGCTACGGGAACTAATCATAATTTATTTGGATTATTATAATTAATTACGTATCTTGCGTAAGTAAATGTTTATCTTGAGCCAGATGCACATCTGAATAATTTTTCGGCGAGCCAATATGCCCGTGACGCTGGTGCGGTAAGCACGTGTGTCGGTAACATGAAATAAACAATCACGTGATCAATTATTTATAGGTCGCGGCTACCATCATATTTGCAAAAGGCTCTACTTTTTGTAGGCGAAGTTAATATTTGTAAGGAAATACCTATACATTGTAGTTGTAACCAATTTAGGTAACTAAAAATTTAAAGCATTAATGACCATTTAAAGTTCAGCTAAAAATGTTGACATTGAACAAGGTTTTAATATACTCTTGACTCTATAGAAACTAGGATCCTTGATTAAAATAATTTTAAGGACTTCTGTGAGCCGAATCATTGCCTCCTCCAGTGACAAAAGGTTTAGGTCGGGGCGCACTCAGCAGAATACATTACAATTCAACAATAACGTGGGTAAGGGAATACCTGAGCGTTTTCCTCGTAGAAATATTATTTAGGTAAATATCAGAGCTGGTTTACTGAAGGTTAGCAAGTTTAGGTCATAGTGAGCAAAGACGTCATACCGATCATAGTGCCGACGATTAGAGCCACCCCACTGAAGAGTCCCACCCGTCTCTTGAGGTGAACAGGGTCGTCCGGAGCTGCGTCCGACCCCTCCAACTGCGTAATCCAATAAAAATACACGTTAGTAGGTACTATGTACTTATTACCAAAACACTAAGCAGGTATTATTCTAGATAGGCTAGACACCATAGACAAAAATCGCGTTAGGGCTAGAATGCACTTCGACTTTTTATCGCGCGTTTATTTTGTCGTAGAAATGTTACATATTGGCTTATAATGGCAGTGAGCGCATACACGAGAGCTGTAAGTAAAAAAAAAGAAACCGAAGAACTGATAGAAGTTCAAAAATTTAAAGGCTTCTACATACCGGGGCGACTTGTCACGCGACGCGACACGACACAAAGGCACCGCACATCCCGCGACACGCGGGGCCTTTGTGCCGTGTCGCGTCGCGCGACAAGTCGCGCTGGTATGTAGAAGCCTTAAAGGTTATTCGAAATGAAATGAAATCGTTTATTTGTAATAGGATATTATAATCACTTTTACACGTCATATAAAATATTAAAAAAATATTCTAGATGTAGCCGACATTTCCTATCAAACTACCCCTGAGAAGAAATGGCGTAACAAACTCAGGGGTCAAAGTCCAGACATAATCTTGGTCAGATCATGTGAGGACCATGTCGAGCACCACGCAGTTAGCACAAGTCTTTCGAAGCCTTAGAGCATTTAATATATTATGCTCTAAGTTCGAAGCTGCAAACTTGGTGTTACACATAGGTATCTATCCTAACAACATCCCAAAAAATCAGTACAGCGAAATTTATTGTGACTTGCGATGTTTTAAATGACTAGCCTACAGTTATTTCTGAAAACCCAAATACCCATTTTCGCTAACACTACGCGCAACAAAATGTAATTCTGTTAGATTTTCAATTAGATGTCTAGTGATAGTGAAAACGGGCCATACCCTTTCGGGCCCTCGGGTACCTCTAAAAATATACGGCTCCTGTTCTAGTGGCCAAGTGACAAAAAGGTTTACATACCCTGCTTTCCCTAATCTCACAATTTTCCAACTTTTAAACACAGTGCACTTATAGGTAACTTCATAAGGACTAACATGCCAGTAGGAAAGTTTTCTAAGAAGGCTACATAAAGGCAGTGGGCGGGAAAAATCTCCCCACAAAAGACGATTCAAGAAAAATATCACGTAAACAAAAATAATAAAATAATCTAGGTTCTTCCGAACTTTGTAAATACGTAGAGCTCACACAGAAGGACAATGTAAACATTGAAGGCTTTATTGAGTTGGCATTCCTCTCAAGAATGCCCTCGGGAGACATTGTGTAACTAAGATTTTCTTCTTCAAACAGTTCTAAGAATTTCTTGTAGAACAGGATATAGAAGTTTTTCAGTGTACTTCCCATCAAGACGCAAGTCAATAATAAAATAAGTCGGTTTTAGATGCTGGCCCTTTCTCAAGAAAGCCTTTTGACTTAACCTACATAGGTGCAGTACTTACAGATGGGTACCTACCTACCTACGAGTATGCACTTCAAGTGATAAATCAAAGCGGATCGATAATACCATCGTAAACTGGTTACTTTATGACCTAGCCAATAACCAGAAACCTAAGTAGCTACCACATTAAAGTAACAGCTCATTATCACAATAAAACACTCGGAAAAACAGTTTAGATCTTTCTCACAAACACAAGGTTTTCTGGCTGAAGGGGTTTAACAATTTCGTACCTTACATCGGAAAACTGTCGTCGTTGGTTTTCCGCAGATTCGGAGTGAACACTTAATTTCAGCGAAGATTCGTTTCAAGGATCTGGGCCATTAACTGTGGCTGTTAGTTTTCCACTCTATTTTAAGATAGCTTTGTTTTAAGAGGTCTAGGTAGGAGAGAGTCAGGTGAGCTAACGTTATCTTAGAAGTGTACGGCTCTTTAATCCTTATTTCAAGGGAATGTGGTCTTTACTGAGAAGGTGTAGATGTGTCCTGCGGGCTAATTGCGTAACACACTATCAGTAGGAATCGGTTTTAATTTGACAATTCAACAACATTCATTGCGTTATTTACGTTGTTGAGCAGACAAATTGTTCTAACATATGAAGCAGTAGATTAACAATATACTTCAAAATCATTCCGATTCAAACTGTGTTACGCAATTAGGGTGCAGGGTTTTCTTCACAGTTCTGAAGCCTATAATCTTGTTTTACGGCGGCAGACTAAGCTTCAGGCTTTAAGAAACTCAAACATATTGGCATAATTTTGTAAAAACCACATTCCTCTATACAAATAAGTATCTACTTTGGAATACGGGGGTATCCTATTAGTTACAGCATAGGCTGTTGTTTGTGGTGTACCTGGTTTCCTAAGCTGGCGTTGCCCTCAGAACCCGACGTACTTTAGTGGTGTGTGTACCTTGTCTCCTGGGTTGACGTTGCCGTCGGTGAGCGCACCCGCCGCGCCGTCTTCTGCGTCGCACTCTGCTGAGCACCCGCGCCATACCAATCCGCCTTCGCGTGCGCTCCCTGTGTATAAAGAAATAAATATATCAGCTTATGTTAAAGTAGTTGTTAGTTTGTTAGACACAGAAACTGGGCCTCAAGTCTGCTATTACAATAGTGTCAGAATGGTCGATCATTGATTTACTATCATAACGGCGTCAATAAGACTTTCCAATGGTCGGCCACTGACACTACATTGAAAGAAATTGCATTTATTAGTAATCTCGTACATAATGACAAATGAATGACATTTCTACTAATGGGTTTTATAATAATGGCAATACGACAATGCCATTACACAATTTTATTACGAGAACACAGACCGACCAATGATCGACCATTATGAATTTAGCAGATTATGAACTTTTAGCAAAATGACAATGGGATCGTGTTGGAATGACTAAATTTATAAAAATAGCAGACTTGGGGCCCTGAAATCCCGTGTAAAATCCACTAGCAAAATCCATCAGAATTGAGGGTCTACGCCTCTCAGGCGTAGACCATCCGTCGTAGACCTTTGATCTACGGCATGTAGGTACCTATTTGCTCAAAGTCTCAGGCGCTCATTTGCCTTTTTAGGGTTCCATATCCGAAGGGTGCCAAACAGAACCCTATTACTAAGCCTCCGCTGTCCGTCCGTCTGTCTATCAGTGGGCTGTATCTCATGAATCGTAATAGGTAGACAGTTGAAATTTTCACAGATAGTGTATTCTATTGCCGCTATAACCACAAATAATAAAATTTAATAAAGATAAAAATTAAAGGAAATTACGGGGTTTAAAATTAACGCCGAAAAAACAGGTTACAAGAAACCTGTTTTTCGGCATTTCTTTGATAAATATTTTATGGGGTACAGGGGGCCTAAAATGGACGCTTTAGCAGAATCATAATAAGATATGCGTACAATTCATACATCCCGCAATTCATCTGTTTGACAGCTGCTATTTGACTTTAGACTTCAGTATAGCAATTCTTAATGTGGGGAACCATTTTACGAAACTCCATACAAAACTGTCAAACAGATGAATTGCGGGATATGAATTGTACGCAGATCATATTATGAGCCTGCCAAAGCGTCCATTTTAGGCCCCCTGAACTCTTCGTATTTATGCGAGTCCGACACGTACTCGACCGGTTGTTTTAGAGTTGTTAAAGAATGAATTGCATTCAGAAAATTATATAGAAAGAATGTTAATGGCATCATGGCTGAAATCAACTTAAAAATTTAGGTGCTATTTACATCGTGAGCTTCACCTATCTACCTAATTATTGTAGTAACATAACAAGTACAACATACTGAATAAAATCATGTAAGATAGACAAATTTAAAGGTGTGGGATTTTTTTTATACATAACAAATTTTGAGAAAATCAAGACCGCTGCAATCAATGTTTGTATCGGAATCCACGTGGACAACGTAGCAGACAAACGCTAGTACCTACCTAGGTATAATTTGTTGCTAATTAGCACAATCACCGATGGTTATTAAGTGTTAACTAATGTACTGGCATAAAACGCAAATTCGTCATAATAATGTGAAGTGATTGCGTTGCTATAAACGTTGCATAAGCACACATCTAAACGTACACTCATCAACACAAATATTGATTACTAGCTGCACCGCGCGGTTTCACCCGCGTAAGTAGGAATATCGGGATAAAAAGTATATGTTAATCCAGGATGTCAGCTACCTCCATACAAAATTTTATCAAAATTGGTCCAGCCATTTCAGCGTGAAGAAGTAACAAACACACACTCACAAACGTTCACCTTTATACATTAGTGTGATTAGGTTGTTTTTTATGTAAGTACATATTAATTTAATCTCTCTATTATTTTTATTTTAATCACTTCCCCGGATGAGTGTTTCTGCTTCACTCAATTTATGTGTCATTTGTGCTTCTGGCTTGATTGGTTTCTCTAGCGTAGGTAGATATACTTCTTCTTTGTAGAAGCCCAAGACAAAAAAAAACCGGTTTAGTGCATGTCGGACCACGCACAATAAAGGGTTCCGTAACAAGGATTAATTTATCCTAAGAACACACTTAACATTGTAGTTGAAAGACATGTTCCCTCATACATCTCAACTGCAAATGTAAGTCAGTACGCACAATATTGAGTGAATTAGCATGTTATTTTAGAGCAAATTGGCTGTGACAGACGGACAGACAGACACACGAGTGATCTTTCTTTCGCCATTCGATGGGTCCTGCACGCCCAATCCATCCGTCGGCGAAAGTTTAAATGAGGTGCTGCCTTACTGCTCGTGCATAGTGGCAAAAGGAGCAACGTCGTTTTGAAATATATTAATATTTATTTAAACTTCTCGCACACAATAAGGTACAAAGGCGGACTTAATGCCTTAGGCATTCTCTATAACCAGTCAACCAAGGGTGTTGAAGAGATAAGATGGCGGGGAAAATAATAATATAAAAAAAAACTAAATTATAACATACTAAATTAATTATTAATAAAATAGGTGCACAAGTACCTACGTAAATAGATTATAAACTTATAATACACATACATACATATTTACTATTATATATCCCTACATTTTATATATATATAAATATACATACAAATTCAAGAAAAGGAGGTAATTGAGATGACTACCTACGCTGTTTAATATTACGCCTGTTTAATATTTCGAAAAGCTTTTTTGCAATTTATGACTTTTCTAGCACTGAAACCTTATTCCCGTTTTATCCTTATAAGAAACAGGATCGATTGGCATAAAAAAAGGTTTTTGTGAAAATTTACCATTAGCTTACAGACTATTTTTTTTTCAAAATCTGTGAATGCAGATCAATTTTTTTCAAAAATTTAAGCAACAGTCTCCTTCCAAGATCGTTTTTCTGTAGCTACTACGGTTAAGATACCTTTCTATCCCGTCTCCAAAATCCACCCTGTATATGTCATGATGGGTGCTAATGCCTGAAATAAACGATTAATAATAATAATAAAGGTATAGCGTGAACATAATCATTTAAAATGTTATATATACCTTTCTGCAATATTGTAACCTTTTGGCTCGTCTTATTACAATTTGCAGTACCTACTTAAACTCTAGAAGAATACGAACATAATGCAATATTCTTATTTCATACTCATCCCCCATAGCAAATAGCGTGATAACTGATACTGGCCAGACGTATAGGGAATGTCTATGCAAATTTTGAACAGAATCTATCCAGTAGTATTTGCGTGATGCTGGAACATACATACAGATAAACAGACTGGGAATTCTAAAAACTATAAATTCGGCATACAGGCATCCGCAGACAAGCGCGGTACGACAGCGCGACGACGCGAGACTAGTAGCACAATTTATGTGAAAACTTCATGGAAAGTATCGCGCTGCCTGTCGCGCCCGCGATATTGTGCGACTCTGGAAGAGCCATAAGAATCGTTCAAGACCTAAAAAAAATCAATTTTCAAAGTACAGTTTTCACATCGCTACGATTTTTAATATGTAAGATATTGTAATGAGCTTCAAACAAACTAATTTAAATTTGACTACAAGATTCCGTTATTTTTATTGACATATCATAAAACTAAGTATAATAATAACCGATTACTAAAAATAACAACAAACAATACCACAAACTGCAAAAGGATAAAATTTCACTTTTCCTGTATATGTCGAAGTAGAAAAACATTATAAAAAAATCAACACTTATTACCATTTTTCTTTTTCAAATCCATATAAGTTTATGTATCCGTAGGCAATCACTATTATAAGTATTATTTGAGTATTAAGTATGAAGATAAAACCACATTACAACAACAAATAATAAATATAGGAACTATGTATGATACTTTAATGGTATTATATGTATTTTATTACTTCACTAAGTATACTTGAAACCACAAGACACGTTATATTTGAAGGACTATTTCTCATAAACTGATATGTTTGAACGTGTGCTGAGGTGAGGTTGAAAGCAGACAATGTAAAGAATTTATTTATTTTAAGGAAGATGACTAAATTAAACAGTCGCCGTGTAAAACCCAGCTGAATTCACCAATCAGTGTCCTGTTTACACTAAAGGCATGACACAATGAACCTTTAATTACCTAATACAAACACCGACTTAGGTAAATACACACTTTCAATTTCATAAGGGAAAATATGCTAATTTATTTTTACTACACAAACACACATCATCACGTTTGCGGTCGCTTCTGAACTTGTGATAACAAGAATGTCTACGTGATTTCATAGGTGTAAAGCGTGTATGAAAACGGTAGTGTACTATATAAGTATGATTTCTCTGAAACTCTATTACCTAATAAAGCTTAAATAACAACCTCAGGCTTTGTAAAGATCTGCGACACAACAACCCTAATTGAAGTAATTATCCAGTTTTCCTTAAAGGATTAGTTGGCCATTAAAAATAATAAGTATAAAAATCTCTACGTCATGTACAGATTTTTATACTTATTATTTTTAAATAAATTTGATTGGATATTACGGACTAAGGGAACTTCAAAAATATTGCTGTGTTTTTTCTTGATAATATTATACAACATTCGCTGATTACTTATAACTGAAATACTTACTTTAGAACCGTGGACTGTTTTTTACTGAAATAATGTTTTATAAAACATAACTTCTACAACCAATTACGTTGCAAATGAAGATTTTTATCGTGACTGGGGCCCTCTTGACATTAGGCTTATTATATTTTTGACTAGTAGTTTTGTATGTACACCTTGGGCAAAATTATAACGATAATGTAGAGCTTCCAAAAGGCAGATAGTGTTTTGGAAGCTCTACTTTTTATTTCAAGAGAATTTCAGTTAGTACATACAGCAAGTAGTCTCGTTGTGAAAGATTACCCCTTCAGAAACATATTATTCTTAGCATTGATGTATTCAATAGGAAGATATGGTACGCGCTCCTCGACGTCGACTGCATAAATTAGGGGAAAGAACACAATCGACCTACATTACTCTCGTTTACGGGGAATACCCGAATCGTAGTTTGTTTCCGAGTTTTTATGGGTACGTAACAGTGTCAATTATTGCTATCTCGTTCCCGCTATAGCCCGCGTAATATGTCTCTCTATTTCGGTTGTCCAGCACATGACGCACGACATCGGGTCCATTATTGGGTCCATTTAATATTTAAGTGATGTTAGAGAGTGGCCTATCTTCCTATTTAATACATCAATGATTCTTATTTCTTCTTATTATTCATACTTGTGTCGCTTTTTCGTTACAAAATCTCACCAATAAGAACATAATATAAATAAATAAAATCATTTTGATTCGGACAACTAAAAGATCCATAAAATCATACATAAAATTCAAGTAATTAAATAAGATATTTGGCAACCATACAGATAAACGTAAGTAATATAAAATAACAACAACAGCAGAATTACAAAATACGCATCTAATCCAGATGCGTATTTTGTAATTCTGCTGTTAAAATAGAACGTATTTCGACAGACCTTCGTATCTACTAAAGTTTCTAGAGCTACAGCCTGAAATAGTGACAGTCACGCCCATTGATGTCACACAGACAATATAAATTGAGTGTGAATATTCTACAGTTGGATACCCGACGTAATCACACTTATAGTTGCCAAAATAGCCACTAAATCAGTGATGATGAGATTTTAGCATTGTTACGTGGACTATCAAGTAATGTGTTGGAATAAAATAATGTAAGAATCTAATGATCTTTTCACACTGTCGACTATTCAGAGAACTATTTCAGTTGTGGAAAGAATTTAATTCGCGAAGGCCGTGAAGAACTACGTTGTAACGTTTCAGGAGAAAAACGACAGTAAAGATGATGGCGATTGCCGATTGTCTCATACAAAGTTGACCGATGTTGTGAAATAAACGTGTTCTCAAACAAAACACTTTCTGAAAACAAATTAATATACCAACAAATGGTTACATGTGCAACTAAAAACGGCTACACTTTGTATTTTTTTTTTTTTAAAGTTAGTCATTTTCGAAAAATAATGTTACAGCCAAATTAGACCGGTTTTAAATTTTCCATAGAAACAGAGATTTCCAGTTATCTGTTTTTAAATAAGACATTTCGAAAATGTTCTTAATTAACTTTTTAGACCTTTGTATCCTGCTTATGCGTATGAAGTTTCATTAAAATCGGTTCAGTAATTTCGAAAAACAAGGGCTTGAAAGTTTGTATGAAATGCCGTACGTCGTAAACGCTCTTTCAGCGAAAGGTCTCTTAAAGAGAGAGCTTTATTATACATAGGAACAATTAAATCGATTCAAGGACGTATTGGTATCGATTTATTAAGCAAAAACTGCAAATCATATACACGTGCTATGGCCATTGCGGTACCGATTGTGTGTGTATAAGTACCTAGGTATAGGTACTAATAAATAGATATAAATTAAATTATGAAATAAGCAATGAACAAAGACTTTAAATTATTTACTTAACAACCAATGAACAACCAACAGACATGTCAAAAACAAACACAAAATCAGACTATTTGTTTCATAAGGATATCGTTAAAGGACGTGAGGTTGAAGAAGCATCTTACCGAAAGCAAAGCTCAATTATCTTGTGTTAAAAACAAAACAATAAAACCTTAAACAATGCAATAAACATGCGGAACATTACACAGTTTGCCAATCTTAGTTATTATAATGAGTGTTTTGTGATGCCAACACTTTTAATTGAGGACAGAAAAATGTCCTCCTGGTACCTTTATCACAGGGTTCTACCGTGTCGTGTGTACGTCGTCTAGTACGTCGTTCATACAAGTTCGAAATTAGGTAATAATTCAGCATAGTATATATCACCTTTGTGACGCACTTACACCGAACTTCATTCAAATCATTTAATCATATTTTTAATGTTAATATGGAAAACGATAATGTGGCGATGAGACACAGACAGACCACTCAGGACTTCATATCTCATCAATACAATAATAATTATCCATAATGTCTCAGCTCAATCATATACTGTAATACTGTATATTGGAAACGCAAACAGGATAAGGTGGTGATAGGCATTGGATTTATTACAGCTTTGATCTAGATTGAATCACAGTAGGTAATTTCGTCATCATTCGTAAACAATGATTCTCTGGGTGATTCTAAATTATTATTTTAAATCAGGATATCAGGATAGTTTTCAAGCACTTAAAAAAAAAGAATAGGTACTTTGAAGACTCTCTCTAAACGTTTACCTACTTACTTTCTTTTTACTTTATTTATGTGTATCTATTCCTATCTTATAGTAAGTATTAATATATCTTTCCCTGTATTAAAAAAAAAATATATAGGTTTTTTATTTTCTTTCTTTATTACTTATAGTTCTTGTATATAGTTTAGTTTTCTGTTCATCCTATCCACGTTAGCGTATTTTTTTTATCCATTTTTGTTTTATCTTACGCCCTAGCCCTAGAGGTATAATGTTGTAGATAAACTTTTTTAAAGTTTAGCAACTTTATTTGTTAACCACCTGCAGCAGCAATAAACAATATTCTATTCTAAAATGTAATTTCAAAAGAACGTCACTGTAAGAAAATAGAGCTTTTTTTCAAATTCATTCAACAAAAAGAGAAAATCTTTCATAAAATTTACTCTCAACGAAAATAAAACCGGACAGTTGCCATGTACAATAATTATGGGGTTTAATTTATTACATTTTTAATGTTTTTATTTATAAATTTAAGAATAAGATTAAATTAACATATTTTAACTTTGTAATTAAAAATTAAATTAAATATATATTTTTTTTTAATTATTCCCATTAATTAAATAAAAGAAAAACAAATATTAAGAAATAATTACTTTTAATTAAAATTTTGTACTTTCGATATAAGATAAAATGCAAAGTGGTCCGATTCAGTTTCTGCTAACTCAAGTTCCAGTTTCCATTTTGATGACGCATGCAGCATATCACATGACACACCGGACACAGTGTAACCAAAACACTCGGTGTGCAGAGAATCACGTACACCAACTTCTTACAAACTACCTATTGTATGATTTGCCTCATTTCATTCAAGAATGTGTGTTAATTTCCAATAATAACATACTATTTCTATTAGCGTTAGGTCACTGTGCTCATCACATACCTATTTAACTCCTATTAGCAAGTAACTGTTTAACGGGTACATAGGGTGACTGTTAATTAGTGACCGAAACTTGAACACATGAATACGAGTATACTCATGATTACAAGCAACTTTTACTATGGGACCAAACTTGAAATCAGAAAAAAAAAATCTGCTGTTCCCAACATTTTGATGAGTTATGCAAACATAAATGTAGGGAACAGCTGATTTCTTTTTCGCGATTCCAGGTTTGGTCCCATAGTAAAAGTTGCTTGTAATCATGAGCATAATCATGTGTTCAAGTTACGGTCACTAATTAACAGTCACCCTATATAGTGCGTAATTTTAATGAGTTCATATTTGAGAAACAGCACCTTAATTGCGTACCTAACACAGTTTGAATCACAATCCGAAAGTTTTGAAGGATATTGCTAATCCATTGCTTCATATGTTTGAAAAATCCGTCTCCTCAACAACGTAAATAACGCAATGGACGTTTACCCACGTCCATTGCGTTATATACGTTGTTGAGACGATGGATTTTACAAACCCTTCCGGCCTTATTACAAACCAAGGTGTATCTTTAAACCCAGGTTTAAACCATCGTTTCATTTTTGAAGTGAAAACTCCTTTAGGCTCGTTGAGTACTTTTTGGGTGAACAAAAATCATGGAACTCGCGTCATCGTCACCGAACGCTTTCCATGAGCTATATGTGTACTGTTTTCACTTCTATCGGCAGTCCCCAAAGACCGCCCCGCATGTTTTATTTCGAACCTTATTTCGTGTGAGATAAAGTTCTTAATACAAAGTTGACAACTTAGACTCGGGTTTAAAATCAGTTTTTGTATTAAAAACTTTATGTCAGACGGAATCAGGTTCGAAACTAAAAAATTATAGGATAGTTTAAACCTGGCTCTAAAGATAAAACTTGTATTGTAATAAGGCCGAATTGCGATCAAATGTCACGCAGATTTATTCAATCTGTGGCGCTCCCTGAATTAGGCTTTTAAATTGTTGAGTTTTCAAATACTTTCTTAACCATTCCATTGGAACAATTCCAAAATACCTACATAAAAGTTATTCTGTAAATATTAGAAGGACAAACACCCGATACAAACGCTGTTTATCAGCCAAACCTCAATCCCAGATTGTAAACATTATCCAATCTTGAAGGCTACGCTAACATTAGTGCTGAGAGTAATAAAGCTAATACAATATAGAACTTTGTTGTGACAACGAATATACCTACATCATACGATTCTTAGGAAAACGATAGTACACAATATAATGTTGACTATGTAAGAAACAATTTACTTGTTCACACACTATCGGACAGTGTGTTAGTAACAGGCAGGATAACTTTGTCCACGTAGTGTTATCATAAAATTGAAGCCTTTTCAAGTAGCGTAAACACTGATATTGTAGCGTTGCTCGTTCTTTTACTTAGTTTGATAGCTAATTGGTACAAAGATAATGTTAAATGGGTGGGAACTCAAGCGTTACACACAACTTATCGTCGCCAGTAGAGAGCGCACTATCTTAATGTTTTTTTTCTAAGGAAAACCGATCAAGTACGTGTCGGACCACGCACAATTAAGGGTTCCTTAGTTGGAATGAGAATTAAAAATAAAGTAATAAGACAGGTTACCACGGTCACTGACGTCACACGGAACACCAGGAAACTCAAATGGAAATGGGCTGGTCACACCCTCAGAGGCTCAGACAAATGGAGCAAAAGAGTAACCGAGAAATGGCAAACGACATAGGTCGTTTGCCATTTCTCGGATACCAGACGGTCGCGGAGCGACGAGATGGAAATCACGGCAGGAAAATTATGGACTAGAATAGTAGTCGATAGAGAGAAATGGAAGGAAATGGAGGAGGCCTTTGCCAATGGGCACACAGACCAAATCAACCGGTGTCAGTAAAATATTTTTATTTATTTTATTTTAGTAGCAACTTAATTTTTTTACAACTTGCCAATAATAATTTTATTTTAGTAGCATAAGTTTCAAATGGGCTGAATTATAGTTGGAATGAGTTTATCCCAAGAACAGACTTTAACATTTTAGTTAAAAATATATTTTCCTATACATTCCAACGGCAAATTTTAATGTAAGTTTGTACGCGCAATATTGTGAGAAATATTTTAAGACGTCTTATTTGTTTTCCTATATTGTATAAGTAAGTATAGAACAATTTACGGTATTTATTCAATATTTTAGGTTAATTAGTTTCGGAGATAAAGGAATGGTCAACTTTCATCAATTTTCTTTAATCTATTTATTTTAAAATTATAAAATATAATATAATATACTTGAAGCCCTCAAAGTAAGCCCTTTCATTTGATAGTCACACGGTACATTGAGCATTTTTTTTTTCTTATTTGTCTCCTAAAAGTTTATTTGTCTCCTAAAAGTGACCCCATAATCAACATTCGTTTATTTACGTAATACGTCCGTGTTTGGGTCAGAGACATTCACATGTGTACCACAACTTAGTCGGTCGAGTAGATTCGGAGTAAATTGGTTGCGACAAACGGACAGACAGACACGAGTAATCCTATAAACTATAAAGCTTCAGTTTTTTCGTTCGGACATACAGAACCCTAAAAAACGTGTATTAAATTTTGTCAATTTCAACGCATAATTTGAATACATTATACAGTATGTATACGATGTGGCGAAAATTATGGATGTGGTACAAACCATCAAACTGAACAACTTGCTCCCGGGGACCAACATCGTAATCGTGAACTGTTTGTATCCTATATACCATCGTAATTGGTCCCCGGGAGGAAGTTGTTCAGTTTGATGGTCTGTACCACATTCTTAATTTTCGCCACATCGTATACGGACACACTGATAATAGTTTAACATTCCAGACGAGAAATATTTCAGAATGGACAAAAAGATTTATCTCCACATAATATGACGCACAAGCGGGTTCTGTCACGAGCTGCGAATCGTAACAGGAAGACATAATACATATTCACAACTTTGCGGTAGAGTCTGTCTAAATATTTATCGAACAGTGCGATTTTTAAAGTGGCAGACTGGTATCTAAAAAGTGCGCTGAGAAAATAACTTTTAAAAATATAAATTTCCACGTTCTTCATTCATTCAGAAAAGCCTGATGTGTTAATCTGTTCCTCAACTAAGTAGGCTGAAAGTAACAGCTACAATTGCGCCGGAAAAATAATTGGCTAGATCATAACAAGCTAATTGATTATTAGCACGAGGCAATAACGTCTTGAATTATAAAGGAAGTCAGTGAACACTGAACAGTCTTTTCTCTGAAAATAAAATAATAAAATCTTAGTCCAATTTATAGGACGTACGTTTGTCGTATTTTCCCGGGTGTACAGGTCATTGTCATTGACCATGAGGTCGCCCGTAGGGCCAACTGAATCTGTCTTATATCTTGACTACTTCGTGGAAGATCCATGGTTGATTAACTCGTTACTGGGGCGTGACAGGCACGAGCCCGATTTTATCCGCTCAGTGTCATAATCATTGTTAACATAGGTACAATAAAATAGTTATTATACAAAAAAAATACAACCGCACTATGTTATACCAGAAGGCGTACAAATATTCATGGATGTCATTGATACTAAAAATTGATAACTTAATTACATTCATCAAACGATAATAATTGATTTTCTCAAAAATAAAAAAATTACATGTCAAAAGTAAGAAAAATGACGATTTTAAAACAAAGATGGTTTATGACACTTCACATTAATAACAAGAGCATGACAATGTTTAATGGGGACGTATCCATTAGGATGGTTCAGTAATTGTAACGTTTTATACCTATGTACTTACATTTGTTTAACGCGTTTCTTTATTATTTTTAATTAACAATACAGAGAAGCTCTTGTCAGAAGTAACGTAAACTGCAAATACAGAATGATTGGAAAACAAACATATTTATTGAAGAGACAATATTAAATGTAAAATGCAAGTAGTAGGAGCTCTATTTCAGTGCAGGTGAAAACTGTCAGTGATAATGATAACGTTGTGTGGGACGACTAAACTAAATGCTACGGCCTTGCTTACGTTCTACGAGAATAACTGTGCCCAATAAATCGATACTTTATAATAGGTACTATTTCTCACTGAATTGTTTTAAATGTTTGCAATAAACTGATTTGATTTTTATTTTTTTGACGGGCTTGTTGGTCTAGTGGTCGCAATCGCTACTGTTGAGCATGAGGTACTGGGTTCGATTTCCAGGTTGGGTAAGTGTTATTGGGATTTTCCATTAGGAATTTCTCAGTAGTAGCCCGGAGTCTGGATTTGTGCCCAGTTGATGGCAATAGGCTCACCCCCTATTACATGGGACTTATACATAACTAGCGAAATGTGGGTGTACTATAGGGACATCTCTGCCTAACCCTTCGGGGATAACAGTTGATGTGATGTTATGTTATACAACACTGGATTTTTAGCTGTACAAAATAATGTTTTAAACTTTCATGGTTTTTAAATGCCACATTAGGTACGGCATATCAACGTAAAATAAGAGAAGATATCTTAGTGCCAATTACTTACGTGCTGAAAATACATAATTTCCAAGTAAATTGAGATTGGTACCTGTTACATAAATTCGCTATTTATTTATTTCTTTCTTTCTTTAATGCACAATGTTAAACTAGTGAGTAAATGACCCTGTTAGGGCGCCGCAAGATAACTTAAAACTAGCAGTGAGTATCGTGTAGGTTAGGAACTTTTACAATTTAAAATATTATATTAATTTAACTTATATCTAGCTTTATAAATAAAATATGATATATTATAATTAACACACAAATACATTTTCGAACTCTATTTTAACATTTTATCTTCCATAATTTCTTGGATACTGTAGTAACATTTTTTTAAGAGCAGTGCTTTATTAAAGTACCTTCAAAGCAGATATAATGAACTGTCTGTTGTTCGTCCTCGACATTCAATTAAATTGTTATTGACCAACGCATACAGATTTGTAAATATTTAAGACTAATAACAAGTATACGACCACGCAGTAAAAAGCTGTTTCAAAGAGTGAGGTATAACGAGGGACAAAAATGTTTTTCAAAGCTTTCACTTTGTATGTTGAAGCTAAGCGGGGTAATTGCGTAACACACTATCAGTAGGAATCGGTTTCAATTTGACAGTTCAACAACATTCATTGCGTTATTTACGTTGTTGAGCAGACAATTTTTTCGAACATATGAAGCAACGGATTAATAGCAATATAACTTCAAAATCATTCCGATTCCGATTCAAACTGCGTTACGCAATTAGGGTACAGCATTATACATATATTCAACTTGATATCCTGCCTGATGTGATAGTGTAATCGTAAGCAATCGTCTTAGAGGATCTCTACTTTTTAGTAGATTTAAACATAACATAAAATAACGCCTGTATTCCCCGGAGGTTTAGGCAGAGGTGCTATATTATAGTAAACTCAAATAGAAAAAAAAAGATATGAATGAATGAATCATTCATGTCTTTTTTTTTCTATTAAGTACTCAAATAGACAAAAATAAATATATATATGAATAAATGAATGAAATGCTTCGACCCCAGCGTGGTTAAATCAGACTCGGTTACTCAAATGATCCCAAAGATTCACACTGGCCCCTGGAACCTCATGTTTCATGGGACTACAGAGACCATTGCATGTCAAAGAGTAGACCGGGGGGCGCGATAATGGTAGGGAAGACGTGCCCTTGGGATATGGTAGGATTATTAGAGAAGTATCGGGTATGCATCCTTGAGCAAGCATAAATAGAAAAAAAAATATAATAAATGGATTTATTCTATATTTAATCCACTGAAATAGACATTCCAAGAAAATCTGTTTCGAATTGTGGCGCCATCGCCAGCCAGACAACTTAGTCAAGTAATGTAAAAAAATATAAAGTAACAGGTTTTCATAAACATAATTAAGTGGCACGGCAGAACAATTTACTGAAACAATAACATTTCATGTAAGTACTTTTATTGTACCAATCAAAGCATACCGCAAGCATTTCACACAACTCATGCATTGTTTTCAAAATATTAGATGTTACATTAACAGATGAATGATAACATTATTTACATAGCAGATTAAATGGGAATTAATTAGTTGATTTTAATTTGATGTCCACTTTATAATTCCACCAAAAGAAAAATAATATAAAACCCAAAAAATAAAAAAAATGTTTGACACTGTCCCCAATGTGTCCGCCCCTAAGACGACCCACTGACCCATGATTTGTTTTCGTTTGGTCCCCATCAGTAGGATTAAGCTATAAGTATAGTGAAGATCTAGAACTATTTAATAAAACAAGCACCTTCATCTGTGAACACGAGCACTGGTCCGAACGCATCATTGTGCAGCTTGTCGCCGTTGTGGTGCGCCGGCGCCTGCACCGAGCTCCGTAATAGCGCGGACAGTTTGTCCCGCATCGCATCGCACATGCGCCCGCCGCACAATCACACCGCCGCGCGGCGCCGGCGCCGATAAATGACGATTATTCACCGCGGCTATATCAGCGCACTGATACACTCACTCCTCCGCCAAAATTCGAACGTATTCACAAATAACACGATCCTGCCCCAGCCAATGTCACTGCACTTATACCACACGTATTGCAATTTCTATATAATAATATGTCAAACACCATACACGACGTGACGGAATGATTAGTACGAATATTGCTTACGTCCACAACACGACCTTTGCTACACGAGCACGAGGTAGTTTATAATTTATTTAAATACTCCAAAAATTAAAGTTAATTAGTTACCTTCTAATTTCTTAAATATATTTACTATCACAATTTGTATTGACTTTAAAATTTATTTTTGTGTAAAATAACCGTTTTCGTTTAACGATGCATGTGTAAATGTTAAAAACTTTTTGTAGCTAGAGAGATGTGAGCTGCGAGCAGTTGCGCGGGGCGAACTGTCTATTCCGGGCGTGAGCGAGCACGTGGGCGCCGCCCGCCCTGCCGCCGCCGCGCGCCCGCCCACCGATCAATGGCCACGAGATTTGATATCTTGCCGTATCTACATCTCTGTACTTGTCACATTACGAAAAATTTTGTAAACAATACATGACGTAAAATTTCTACGTTTTATGTACCTACTTCCGTAATAAGTTTTCTCCATGGATTTGAACACATTATCTGTTTGTTTTACAGATGACCTTCAGACTTGACCCCCGTGTACGTGTACTATGCTAACTAGTTTGCATCGAATCCCAAAAGAAATCCATAATAAGAAGAGTAGAATACCTACTTATCAAAAGACCTCATTATCATGGAAACAAGCAAATAAAAAGAAATAGGACAAGCAAAAGGCTGCCTACACATTCGAATGTATTTACGAGGGGTTACTCGCTGTTTTTCTCTGTAGAAAAACAAAACAAGAAAGAATTAAGGATCAACCTATGGTGACGCAATCGTCTGCGGTGATTGCGACCCCACCACATGTAACCGATTGTAAGGCTTCTCCAATAAAACCCATTCGTGTAAACTCACTGTCAAACCAATCACTGAATACTTAAGACTCAGATATATGCCAGTGACCTTGAGTGGTTAGCTTGCGTGTTCTGTACTGAACTCACGCAACGCGTCGTATACGTTCAGCCAGTAATAGGACTCGCCCATCAAGGAGCGCTGTCCCCAATTTGACGCATTATTAATTTGTTATACACAAAAAAAAGGTATTTTAATAAAACGCGTATACTAAAAGATCAATAGTTAAATTATCTTTAAATTGGTGCAGGTTTCAGAAAAATACGCTTGGTAGATTTTGCACCATTCTCAGTTTTTTATCCGCGTTAGACATAACTTTACAAATTCATTTCACTATGTAATATAAATATAATCTAAAATATTCACATATTGAGTTATTGAGAAAATGCTCTAATTTTTTTTTTTTTTTTTTCAAATCATTAAAACTACTCCTTTAGACGTGATCTTGAGTATAAAATCATTAAAAAACGGTTATCATCGCCCTAAATTGAAAAATTCCTTATCGGCCAAGTATTAAAATAAACCATTTTGATCGTTCTGTTTTGTTTTGTTTTGTTTTGAAAGTAATTAATTTACTTGAAGGTGAAATTCCTGCAGTGAATCACATAGTTCAGTGAATTCTGTCTCATGATCAACAAGGCTTTATTTATTTAAAAACGGTACAGACGAGCGTCTTTAATAAATGAAAATATTGTGTAACGCAATAGATCACCAGAATGTTGCTTGTTCATCAAGATTATATTACATTTTAATTTGGCGTCAATTTACTTTGATGAAATGACATGATCTTTATAACGAATACCAAGTAGCATTGCATTTCCAATAATTTATTCATTTTCGAGCTAAAATATATCTTTGCGTACGTAAATAATAGTAAGGATCACGTCAAATTTTATCTTGGTTAATAAATCGTTGGTTGTAAACTTTAGAGAAATATTTCAATTACTCTATAAATGTTCGCTAGAGACTGTGATGAATGTTTTCGGGTAATGCTGTTTATTTTGCTTTATTCCCAGCCTCTAAATTTGTGTTACACCACACCTAGGTTACATAACTTTACACCATTTTAATAAAAAAATAAAATGTTTGAAAACATAGCTGCTCTAAATTGTGGTGTGGATGGCTTATTATAAATCTTAAGACAAACAAAGCTTTTATATACGGTCTCGGTTCGATACGATGATTCTTTGGCACACGTTATAATTATCACACATAGCAGCCGAGTAACATGCATCTTATGAGCCGCCCAAATTAAATGCACTTTCATCCCTTAATCGCAAACAATTTTCGACCCTAAGACAAAGAAATAAAGGTATCACCAATTTTATATTCCTGCAAATTAAATCGGTCTTATTTATGTAACGTCGAAATATTTAGCGTTTATTACATAGGAAAAATGTCTTTGAAAATGGCGAACCTATAGGTACCACGTAGAGTCTGGGATATAATATCTACCATTGACAGAAATAAACGTAAAGTAGAGCAGAAATAACAAATGTTGTTTCACTAGCGACTGACTGTGGGAAGTTTTTTTATTGATTGGGTATCATCGCATGTCTGTATTCACATACTCGTAATTTAGTGACTACCAGCCCACCACCACGCTCCACACGACACGTCATAATATCTATGATGATAAGAAGTAATTTCACTACACTGTGTAATTGCTTTTTATTTTTATGTTAAGTAAACGAATAGAATAGACATACCTCTGTATTATGTAAGTACACCATAAAAATTACAGATACATTTGTTCAAATTTTACATAGGGTGACACAATGGGCGGTCTTATCGCTAAAAGCGATCTTTTACAGACAACCTTTGGATGGATTAAGGCGACGATAACCGACTTTTAATGATTTTTTTTAACCACTGGCATATATCTGAGTCTTAAAGGGAGAAGGAAAGACAATACTGCAGGTAGTCAGTGGTGTACAAACAAATATTTTTTATAGTCTTATTATTCGTATGAATACTTTCTTCGTCCGTGAAGCTAACAACAGTTAAACAATCGCCATGAATCATATATGTGATCACGAGACTGGGAAGGGATATGAAAACACGTTTTACAGTTTCATTAGCTAATAGCAATTTAGTAAATAACGCTTTAATTAATAATTTCATGAATATGAGTTGGCAAGTAGCCATTATTAGTACTACAAATCGATGTAACTGTCATAGAACTTAAGAATTAAGATCACTGATTATTTCTGTATCAAAATATTGTCATCGTGCCACAGTGTTTTATAAGACTATAAACGAAGGTAATTTACAGTGAGAAAAGCTATTTTCTTGAACGCAATTTGAATGCAATGAGCCGCAAACACAGTAAATAGAACTTAGATTATGGAAACAAATGGATATTCGAATGCCGCACGTAACTCTATAAATAAATGTTGTCGTACACATTGAATTTCACACAGGTCTAACTGACTGGAGGTAAATGAACCCTAACTGTCACAGACATTGTGTCGCCTGCGTCCTTTGTGCCCTTCAAGTGACCTTCCTCATGATTCTCCTGAGAACCTACCATAAAGGATTACATACGGAAAATTCGTACTGAGCGCGTTTAGTTAAAATCATTCAAACCACATGTACAAAAATAAATATGTGCCGTAAGAAAATGAATGAAGAATAAAAATAAATATGCCAAAAATATGTATACAAACTGTTTCGGTTTCAAGAGTTCTCTCAACGAAACAACTGTATGATATATTGCTCTTAATAACAACCAATGAAGAAAAACTGGCTATGTGATTAAATTATAAATGATTTATTTTCTGTAAGTAGGTTTGTACAACCACTTTTACACGTCAAACATATTTAAAAAAAAAAAAAACTAGGTGAGGTCGGCGTTTCGTAACTGACTACTCTGAATAAGAAGAATAATTTTATTTTGCAAAAAGAAGAAATACAATGCTTGTTACTATAATATGATATTACATTATTTGTGCTCAATTTTTGTGAATAATGACCCCGATACTAGGAAAATCCTGTGTTATCGGGGCCATCCATTCGTCCGCTTAGATTTTTTAACAAAATTAGGGAAGCCAAAACGTGTAACAGTAGCAATAGTGTGTGAGTAAGCGCGTGTGATGTGGTGTAATGGGAAACGTGTATGAGTGTGTAATGTGTGTATGAGTGTGTAATGTGTGTATGAGTGTGTGATGTGTGTCGTGTGTGTGAAGAGAGGGAAGGTGATTTGGGGTGTCTGTGGGTGTGTAAGCGTTCGTCGGATACTAATAATTATTTATTTGCAAAGGGGTTTTATCAATGCTTCTGTTTCATCATAAAGGGTGAGAAGGAATTCTTTAGTTACTTTTTTACATTTGTGTGTGTTTAGTGTATGTATTTTATGTTTTTGATGTATTTTATTGTATATAAGGGCACTTAGGTAGGGGTAGTGACGTCTAGCAAATGTAGTTTTTGTTTGTGTTGTGGGACAAGCCGGTTTGGGTCTTCTTCTTACTGTTGGGCTGTTGTTTATGCTGTATGGAAGAGTCGCGTGTTTTCGCATGACTGTGCGTAGTATGTAGAGTTGTCGAACCGTTGGTGTTTTAAAGTCCCTGTAAAGTTGCCGCGTTGGGAATCTAAAGGATCTTTTTAGAATTACTTTAATTACGGCTCTCTGAGCTCGTTCCACCTGTATAATGTCGGTCTTGGCGGCTCCTCCCCAGGCAGTAATGCAATAGCTCAGTACAGATTCGGCTAGTGCCGAGTAAACAATCTTAAGGATTTCGCTGTTTGCCCTTAGCTTCTTAATAGAATAATAAGTTTTCGTGTTCGTGCGAACACTGTTTGTAAGTGTGTTTTCCAGGATAGGCAGGCATCTAATTGAAGGCCGAGATATCGTACCACTGATACTCTAGTTACAACGGGGCATGAGCAAAGGGTAAGAGGTTTGGAACATTTGTGGGCTTTAATAAGTAGTGAACCGTCTTGTGGTAGGGTGGAACGTCTTGAGCCAAAGGTGATAAAATTAGTTTTCGCAACATTTAGTGTGAGACTGTTTTGCTCTAGCCATAACATCACTTCAGCGAGCCCCTTTTCGGCGGTCTCTTTAGCTGAGGCCCAATCACGGCCATATGATAGAATTGCCGTATCATCCGCATAGGCTATTATTTTTGTAAATGGAAGGGATAGCTGACAGAGTTCGTTCACATAAATCAGAAAAAGGAGAGGACTGAGCAAACTTCCTTGTGGAACTCCGACAATCACAGGATTTGCTTGCTGAGCAGGACGTACTCCCCTATCTTAACGCATTGCATCCTATCAGTAAGGAAGTTTTTAAAAATGTCGTGAGCGATGCCTTGCACTCCGATGGATTCAAGTTTAGAAAGAAGTAGAGGAACAGACACTGTATCGAACGCCTTCGAAAGGTCTAGGAAGACTCCTAGACACTTGAACTTATTGTCGATTTTGTCAACTACAAAATCCAGTAAAGATGACACCGCGTCCTCTGTGGATAATCCGCGTCTGAAACCAAACTGGTTTTGGGAGATAATTTTGTGTTTGTTTAGGTAGTTATTAAGGCGTTTGTACATTATTCTTTCCAGAATTTTGGAGATTGCTGGGAGCACTGAAATTGGGCGATAGTTCGTGACACTGTTTCTGTCACCCGATTTGTATATTGGATGTACGATGGCTTTTTTTAGAGCGCTAGGAAATATACCTGTGGATATTGCCAGGTTGCATATACGTGTGATAGGTGGAACCAGAATGTGGCTAGCGTGTTTTAGCAATTTTGGTGGGATGCCATCCCAGCCCGAAGCACTGTCAATCCGGAGGGTGTTTATAATTGAATTAACCTCTTCATCGTCGGTTTCCAGAAGAACCATTGAGTTGGCTGTATTTTGTTGGTGGATGTCGACAGACTGAGGGGAATTTAAGTTAGGTATATTGTTTGCAAGATTTATACCAACGTTTGCAAAGAACGTGTTAATTTTGTTGACGGACTTAGTGGGGCAGTTTTCAATTGATAAGAGTTCTGTTGATGTCGAGCGCACGCTTTTGGTGTCAGTTACACTGCGGACAGTTTTCCACATTTTTTTAGGGTTGCATTTTGCTTTTTGAAATTCCTTTTCTTCATAGTCCGACCTTATCCTTTTTAATAAATCATTGCAGAAGTTGCGATATCGTAAATAGGTTCATTTTAGGATCTGATTATTCGGCTCTTTATTTGTATTATAGTGCATTCTGTCCCTATTACGTATGCATCTCAAAAGACCTGTAGTTATCCAAGGCTTTATAATTCTTTGTTTGCATGGGATTGTTCTATAATTGTATTTTTGCATATAATTGTATTTTTAATTAATATGGGGGAGATTATATTTAATAATTCATTGATGGCTTGGTTGGGCTCATTCATTGCATCTAAATTAGAGAAGTTGCAGTTTTCAATATCAGAGATAACGCCTGTGAGATTAAGGAAAGATGTATGAACTTTATTGTTAATAGGTTTGGGTTTGCTATTTTCCAAATTTAGCAAGACTGCAAAGTGGTCTGTTATCGATGTTTTTAATATTAAAGTAATCGCTTTGTTGTTGGTTTTTAATAGAATATGATCTATACAGTTATGCTGGCGAGTAGGAAGAAGGTAGGCTGGAAGAAATCCGTGAGACGCGGTCATGTTTAGGTACTGTAGAGAGCGTGGGTCATTGCTATCAGGGCTGATATTGATGTTTACATCTCCGATAATTGTGGTGTGATTGTGATTTTTTAGATCAAGAATAACATTATTTAGATGGTCTAGGAATGGGTCAATGTTTCTTTGTGATGGCGGTCTATATAAGGCAATGATAGTTAGGTTGTTTTTTATGGGGCAGGTTAGGCAACTGGCGTCAGGGAAAATCGGTTCAGTTGTAGTGTGACGTAGATTATTCCTAATATATAAGACTAAGCCATCGTTTTGGTTAATTAAACTTTGGGTTTGGTGTGATGAGTATCCATCCAAAATAGGGATGTTT
Source organism: Tiliacea aurago (assembly GCA_948098905.1). Lineage (NCBI taxonomy): Eukaryota > Metazoa > Arthropoda > Insecta > Lepidoptera > Noctuidae > Tiliacea > Tiliacea aurago. The sequence continues at coordinate 12,314,287 of OX402578.1, read as the reverse complement.
CCTGCTTTTTTAAGCCAGCATTCAGATAGCACAATTACATCGCATGTAATGTTCATTGTGACTAGGAGACATCTAAGTTCGTCAAAATTTTTAGTGATACTTCTGATATTTAGGTGTAAAACAGTTAGTGCATGTGACGTGTGTAAATAATCTTTACAACGGTCTGGTTGACATGTGTATGAAGTAGACACTTCTATACGATCTAAGTCGATAGATATGTTATTTAAAGCAGCCATTTATTAGACACATGGCAACAAAATGTGTATAGGGGTTCGATATTAATTTAAGTATAGGTTTTGATATTAAAGAGTCGGTCGCATAGATTATTGTACAGCCATTCCAGTTATGTGAATGAAAGTAGATTATATCGTTATATTGAATAAATACAGACGAAGCAGACTGTTGAGTGATAGGTGTTTTTATTATATTGTTGTGCTTAATCAGTGTGGTGGTAGCATTAGTATTTTTGTTGTGTAATGTATGTGTGGTAGTGGTGTGTAAGTTGTTGTATTGGGTATGTGATGGAGAGGTAGTTAGAAATGTACTTAAGTGTTTAAAATTTTCTGTAAATGTATAGTGGCTAGGAAGTAAAGAGATACATACAATGGCAAATACTGTTATGATGAGAAGTAGTCATTGACTTGTTTGAGCTTGCAGTTCAGTTAGGGAATGTTCGGATTTAATAAGGTGATGTTTGGCTCCTTCCTCCTTACGTAGAAAGATGTTTCCGTTCGCTGTCCAGCAAAATTTGTACTCCATACGTTTTGAGAATTCCCTCGCAGCAAAGAAGAGCTTCCGAGAGCTGGCAGGAAGATATTCAGCAACGTAGATTGGACGGCGGTCACCGGGCAGCCCGATGCTGGAGGTACTTAAGCGCCCTTCGTTTGCGTGTTCCTGGTTAAATTTCCGTACCGAGGTGACCATCTGGTTTTTTGTTTCCACATTGGTAAATTCAACAACTATTGGTCTGACCGCGCCTGGCTTACCCGGCAAACGGTAAATGTCGCGTACAAGAGCTTTATGGACGGGCATGTTGACCGTGGTGCCTAGTTTATTCATTATGGTGGTAAGATCGGCTGTGGATTCTTTCTCTTTATTGGGTACGTTGCGGATTTCTATGGTGGATGATCGCGATAGTTGCTGGAGATCCTGTAATTTTGTTTCCAGGTGTAGTATACTGTCTCTGTAAACCTTTTTTTCTTTTTGCGATGACTCAATTTGTTTCGACATATCGTCATATTGAGAAGAAAGGCCGAAACAAACTCAGAGGTCACAGTCTCTTTTAAAGTCCAGACATAATCTTGGTCAAATCATGTGAATACCATGTAGATTGGTGCCTGAAATGATCTTTTGATGAAAGAATCACATAGATTGAGGGGACCTGTCCAGTCAGTGCACGCATTTGTCAGTAGTCGTGCAGCTCAACTCAGAACTTGAGGAGCTCAACGATTCAACGAACAAAGAAAGGACATTTGGGTAGGCCGCATAAATTACTCAAACTGCCAGACAATGATGAAAACTAACTGAGTAAAAACAAAAATAAACAATAACCCATTGTTACTAACTGATTCTTTGAAAACAGGGCCACAATCGTGAAAAATATAAGTAAGTTAATCAACATTAAAAGACCATTCAATACGTGAGAAAGAGAACTTGACTGAAGAGACCTGCATAACACGACCCCCTTTACATTATTTTTCTTTCTAAGAAGGGTAACTGTCTTCAGATGGGCACTTATGAGGCCGGCGATGCATACGTAGTTCATACAAACGTAATACCAAAATAATACACGACACATCGTACATCGGACACGTCGTATGTACAATGCAACCTCTCAGGAAGCTGACATCGACATTTTCAATACTAGTGTTGCTCAGTTGAAGAGAATCTTATCTAATAGGTTCTTCGAGCGTAAATAGTTTTTTTTTTCTGTTTTGTGTTTTATAAAGTCTACTATTAATTTTCTTTGTTCATTATGATCATAGACTAAAAGTTTAAACTTGTAATTGTCCATATTCTTGTATAAACTATTACTCAGTGTATCTGTTTAGCTGTAAGTTTTCTTAAAAATAAAATAAATAAATAATTTGTAAATCAAACTCTTTATTCCGATTGGAATACAGAATATCTAGGTTCCCAAATATATATTTTGAATGGACACTGATTTAAACAACAGTTAAGTATGAGACAAATAAGTTTTCTATACTTAGAAATTTTAAATTCTTCATATCTCATCTTTATATCATTGTCCTTTCAAAATATATATTTGGGAACATAAATATTCTGTAATCCAATCGAAATAAATACACACTACCTTAAGAATATGTTTGATTTACAAATTATTTTGGTATCACGTTTGTATGAACTACGCATGCTACGCCAGCCCCTTAAACACATAGAAGTCGTATTTCTTACAATTTTAATTTTATTCTGGCCGCAGAGAGAATACGTACCATACCCGTTGGACACAAAAATAGGAACTAAAAGTTTAAATTCGTAAAACACGTTTTCTTTTGTACGCAGCTGACAAGTGTCAAGAACGCATTCTCTCATCGGCCGGAGTTTAGATAGGCTTGTCAGTCGCATGGTATTGTTATAATTAACCACGGTCAATAGAAACGGCTGGTGTCCACACTAACTTGAATAAAGTACCTACCTAGGTGCTTACTTCGCAGCATTTATCAAATTCCTTATGAAAAAGTCGTCTGGAAAACGCGATGTCGATAACTCGATATTACAACTATTTGCACCTATACTAGCTTAGTTTTAGGGTTCCGTACCAAAGTGGTGAGACTAAGTCTGACCGTCTGTCACACCTGAATATCTCAAGAACTACTAATGCTATCAACTTGAAATTCAGAATAGTTTTAGATGATGTTTGCCTAACTATTTTGTATAGAAGAAAAAAAATTTTTTTTTTTTAAAGGGACTGAAAGGGCGTATTAAAAATTTGAAGTAGGGCTTGTGGGGTATCATATGAAAGAACGCTGTTTGCACATTCTAATTGCAAACTTCGGAGATAAGGGGGGGGGAACGGTAATTTTTTTTCTTTTTATTTTGGCAGCATAGTTTCCGACTTTTGACGAAAAATGTAAAAAAAATTACCGTTCCCCCCCCCTTATCTCCGAAGTTTGCATAGATAAAAATCTGAAATTATTCTGTGATAGAAGTGTATGTAAAGATTACATGAAATATAAAACGATGTGTCTAAATAGCACAGTTTTTCGGAAATCATCAACATCATATATACGTACGGAACCCTCGATGTGCGAGTCCGACTCGCTCATGACCGGATTTTATTTATGACTAGCTTCTGCCCGCGGCTTCGCCCGCGTGGATGTCGGAAATGACCTACCACAAAAAACTCTTTTCATTTTTCGGATTAATATATATCCTATGACACTCACAAATAACGTGGCTTTCTATGGGTAAAAGAATTTTCAAAATTGGTTCAGTAGATCCAGAGATTACCACCTACAACCTCCCAAACTTTACCTCTTTATAAATATTATAATTATAAAGAGTGTTATTTATTTATTTAAACTTCTCGCACACAATAAGGTACAAAGGCGGACTTAATGCCTTAGGCATTCTCTACCAGTCAATCAAGGGTGGTGAAGAGATAAGATGGCGGGTGCTCTGATGGAGAGAAAATAATAATATTAAAAAATATTAAATTCTAACCTATTTATATTACTATTAATAAAATAGGTGCTCAAGTACATAAATAGATTATAAACTTATAATACATATACATACGTACATATACACTATAACATATCCCTATATTATATATATATAAATAAATATAATACATACAAATTCAAGGAAAGGAGGTAATTGAGATGACTCTACCCTATTTGTTTTGTAAATAACTCTGCAATTTCCGCTTAAATGCATACCGACTGGTGGCCGTCCTGATATCAAGAGGAAGCGCATTCCAGAGAAGAATGGACTGAATATGATAGGAAGAATGAACAAAATGAGAAGTATGAGAAGGACAGAGTAAACCCACGGAATAAAAACTTGACCTACGGCTATATGCACGCTATATGTCTTGACCCCTCTTTTTAATCAGCCATTTCTTTCTAGCCAGCAATCAGACGTCTTTTGTTTTCTGACTTGTTAAAGGTCGGTACTTCCTGATGGCATCGATCGATGAATTGCAAATTGGTACTTTGGGTGTGCCGTTTTCGTAACTTCTCTTCTGCCAAACCTCCAAAGTTTGTCTGTAAAAGATCGCTTTTAGCGATAAGACCGCCCATTGTGTCACCCTATGTCAACAACATTTATCTGTAATTTTTATGGTATACATATTATAGAGTATTCTGTAATATTTTAAGTCATTAATTATTATCGAACAAATGCGTCGATATACATAACCAGCCTATAATTTTCCCACTGCTGGGACACAGGCCTCCTCTCTGTGAGAGGAAGTGGGCCATAATCCACCATGCGGGCCCAATGCGGGTTGGTCGCGTCGATATACTAGGTACTTACGTTGTTATTTGATAGTTTTAAACTAGCTATTTTTACGTTTCGTGTTATTTCCGTAGAAAATAAGTTTCAAACATGCTATTTGCTTAACACAATTACTTACAATTTATCTATCATGAAATAAAAAGTGTAACATTTAGCAACAACGTTTAGCGAAAATGCAAAGTTTGCAAAAAATATAATTACCTAACCTAGATATGCGAATCCTAATCTAAGCAGTAGGTAGGTACGTGACATACAATCCAATTCATAGAAAACAACTATTTATTGAATCAACAGATTCTTGGGAGACCTACATAGTACCTAGCTTATGCCTATTGATTATTACATCTAGGCAATGTATTTGAATAGGCAAATTGCTTCTTCAAGAAAGAGCTCGCTTTAACCTTGCAATTTTCAGGTTTCAAACCAAAATAAAAATTACCTAGACTATGAGGTCTAGGTAATTTGTTTTTTTTATTTTGGTACTAGCAGCAACAATAATGACATTTGTGGCTTCAATTCTTTGTATGCAGGCAAGAAACTTGCACCGTGTAAATGGGCTATCGAAACAGCAATACTTTGCGTTTAAAAAAACGCATGATGTATGACTGACTTCTACTCAAACTTTGTCCGACCAGCAGGCGCAGCACAAGCACCGTAGAGAACCGTTTTGTCCGAGACAAAAAATACGTTTCCGTGTAGACAGTAGAACAATTTCGTAGACAAGAGATTTCTATTCTACAGTAGAGTAGAAATAGAAAACATCATGTTAGCTTGCAGTAAGAAGCTACCGGGACAGCTTTGGTAAACGCCTCGTTCAAATCCTGAAATGTGCAATTCAATAAGTATGAATGAATGAATGAACTGCACCTACCCCAGCGTGGTTAAACCAGACTCGATCACTCGAATGAACCCAGAGATTCACACTAGCCCCTGGAGCCTCATGTTTCATGGAACCACAGAGACCATTGCATATCAATGAGTAGACCGGGGGGCGCGATAATGGTAGGGAAGACGTGCCCATGGGATATGTTAGGATTATTAGAGCCTACCGGAAATGCATCCTTGAGAGAGAATGATCCTAGCATTGGAATAATGGAGAGAGGGGTGATATTTATCTATGGAAGGGGCATCTTTTAATAGCTCCGCCACCAGGTTGGCTCAGGTCCTCTCGACTCTTGTCTGTGTCACTGCTATGCTGTATTACACTGGAATGTGCAACTCAATAAGTAGATTATTAATTAATATGAATACTATACTTATATGAGTAGTATTTCATTACAAAGCCACAAGAGTCAAATGTCTGTGTGGCATAACTGGCATAATAAAATTGCAGATATGCACTTGCGTGCAAAAGAATCAGCCCACCCTGTGCGCTTCGATTTGAAACAAGATATCTTATAAAGCACATACATACATACATAAACTCACGCCTTCTTGGCATGGGGGTAGGCAGAAACTATAGAACGCCACCTGCTACGCTCCTTACATACTTCTTTTGCTTAGTTTACGTTCATACATGTGGTCATACCGGTACTATCAAGTACTACGAGTACGCACCTGACCTTTCTGAAGAACATCACCAATTGAGTCACTATTATGTCCTCTTAGGGCGTCCCCTCCCGGCGTTTCCATTCACATCTGCCTTGTAAATACCTTTTGTTAGTCGCCTTTTGTAAGGCCCAAAATAGGATAAATCAGGCAACGAATGTGGCAGATGATTTGGAAAGAGTGAAGAAGAAATACACCGAAATGTGCAATATTTTAATCGCTAATTTAGAATAAAAATGGTTTTCTTGTTAAAAAAACAAAAACTTTCTAACAATGAGCCACGAACCAAAGAAAGCATCTTTTCACACCACGTTTTATAAAATCAAGGTAAATCTGTTAGCGTGGTGATAAACTTACTAGTTAGTAGATATTACTAGACTCGATACCAACGCGGACCTTGGTGGTTTGTTCACCTGTAAAATAGCACTACGCATGTGCAACTTAAATACACCTCAGCTAGCTAGTAGCTACTAAGTTCTTATTAGGGTTAATACGATTTCTAAAGTACCTTTCAGCTATCTCAATTTGTGTGGATATAAAAGAACACCGAGATCCGTATTATAATTAGACGCGACGGTCAGTTATTCTGAGATTGCGAACGATGTCATGTGACGCCTACAGCACGCATGCTTTCTGGAAGCATTGCGTTATTGAACTACTCATCAATCTCACATTACTACACTAAACAAGTACTTTGCTCCGTTAATAATAATGTAACACAAAGTTTTCCGCTCATACTTATTGGATTCGTAATTTAGACCAATTAATACAAAGACGCTATAAATAGCTAATAAGTAATTGTCCATAAAGCAGTTGTTTCATTCATTCATGAGCCCAACTAATGTTCACAGTGAACTGCTACCTACTCAAGGTCGGTCCACCATCGTTATAATTCACGTTGAAGGTTACGTCTCTTAACTAAACTTCGAAAGTTTCAGATAGACAGAGAGAATCTCCGAGAGCACGTTAAGAGCGAAATCAGAGTGGTACCAATCAATATATTCACGCATGCGTCACAATGACTTCTAAACGTCTTCGAGTACTCGGGAGCGTAGGCGTTTGACGTGTTTTTCTGATTCTCTCATAATGAAAATATCATCGAAAGGAAAAATACACTACAATCTCGAAATTCTACTCTCGAGATGACATTGTCACGCACTGTTTTCATCCAGGGTCAGCCCTAGCGCCTGATTGAAATGCCCTTCATACAAGGACGATCGGGCTCGTCACTGAAAGTTGGGAGGATTTTTTGTTACATGCAAAGCGGTACATCGCGTTGGTCAAGTAACAATAGCTATATACATATAATGTTGGATTACTTCTCCACGTGTAACCTATTAAAGAGAGGCGCGACTATCGCCCGAGAAATTTAGATGTAACCTTGTGATACCAAATTGAGATATCCATGAGATTGTTAGAAAACAAAATTACTAACTCAAAATAATTAACTGTACACCTAACCCTCTAAGGATTTTACAGATCGTAACGTTTTAATAAAACCCGACTCTTCGCCAAACAGTACTCTGCCAATATTAATATTTTATTTATTAGCCCACAAAAAAAGAGGTATAAAACGATAACTCTGAGAGACACTAGTCTCTCAGAATTATCGTTTAGGTAGGTAAAGTCCACACCTTGTTGATGGGGGTTGACATTTAGTAAGAAAATAAATTGTATTTATTTAGGAAAATACTTTTTATAACAAATGAAGATCAATTCATAATAAACCAGCCTCGTTCTAAATACACTGGATCGCAAAAAATCCGGGTCGCTAATAAATGGCGTGATAGTTTCTTAAATACATAAGACTAATTTGCGAAACTATAGTATATTGTAGATGACTGATTAATATAAAAACTGTGTAACACGTTTTGTACACTATAAAACTTTAATTAAATACAAAAAAATACAAAATAAATCGCTCTTCAACGAAAATACACTACGCAGTAAATCTTAAAAAATAAAAGATTTTTTGTCAATTAAATATTTTGTATTCCCTCCACGAGCCCGTATCACTTCATTAAGACGATGTGGCATGCTGTAAACCAAATTTTTAATATGATTTTGGTCTATGTTTGCCCATTCTTCCACTAGCGCATTCCTTAGCTCGTGTAAGGTAACGGGAGCGAGAGCGTTGTCTCACGCATCTCCCGAGCTCGTCCCATGCATGTTCCATGGGATTTAAGTCTGGGCTGCGAGCTGGCCACTCCATGCAGGTAATACCGACGTCTTGAATATATACAACATTAGTTTTTGTTTACACTAAGCCCGAAAAGGGGTCATTGTACTCATCATTTAAAAAAAAAAATTCTATGGGACCAACCTTGAAATCGCGAAAAGAAAATTAGCTGTTCCATACATTTGTGTTCACTGAAATCGACAAAATGTATGGAACAGCAGATTTTTTTTTCGTGATTTCAAGGTTGGTCCCATAGAAAAAGTTGTTCAAAATGATGAGTACAATGACCCCTTTTCGAGTTTAGTGTAAACAAAAACTAATGTTGTATATTGACCAAACGAGCAGTATGTGGTCGCGCATTATCGTGCATAAAATGGAATTTGCACCTATATTCACTAAGAAAGGACCAGCATGCTCATTTAAAACCTCTTCTACGTATCTGACAGCAGTCAGAGAACCGTTTTCTATGATCACTAACCCCATGCGATCATCTAAAGATATCCCAGCCCAAACCATTATTGATCCTCCACCGAATGGCACCTTTTCTTCAAAACACGCTTGATGATACCGTTCTCCTGGTCGTCTAAATACTCTTCGTCTCCCGTCGTGCGTAAATAAAATCTGGACTCATCGGAAAACATAACCTTGGACCAATCTTCATCTGTCCATCGGATGTGTTCTCGTGCAAACCGTAACCTGGCAACTCGATGTTCTCTGAGTACTTTGGGGCTGTTTGCTGGTCTATAAGGCTTTATATCAGCTTCACGAAGACGTCGCAGAATCGTATCAAAGCTCACATTGTTGTGGTGAATTTCTTGAAGACTGTTTCGGACCTGAACAGCCGTGAGATGTCGATTTCTTAACATAGTGCTCACGATGAATCGGTCTTCTCGTGTAGTTGTTGTGCACCTTGGCCTGTCATTTCCTGGTCTCCTGATGTTCATCCTCCTGATGGTCTCTTAAAATCGCTGGAGTACTCTCTGGACCGTTGATAAAGATACTCCTACTGTTCTAGCAGTGCTACGCTGACTTCTTCCTTCTTGTACCATGGTAATAATCCGTGTACATTCTTCAGTTGTTAACGACATGATATTGCACTGAATACTCTGATCAATCCAAAGAGCCATTTATAATGACAGCTCGGTTTGAAACAAAAGCAGAAAAATATTCTATTCCTAATTTTAAATTTTGAAATTTTACAAAATGCAGTATATTTTTTTTAAGTCTGTAAGTTGTACAAATGAAACCTCTTTAGAGATTTAGAACATGCATTAGTAACCTGCTTACTCCATATTATCTATTCTAGCGATCTAGGTATATATATAATTTATGGAGATATCACGGTTTTTATTAGCGACCCGGAATTTTTGCGATCCAGTGTACCTACTTCAGAAGAATATTATTGACTGTAGATACTTAGAAAAGTTATTTCCTTGAGATAAAGAAAAAGATTTACTCAGAAAAGTTATCTCCTTGAGATGTTAAATGGAAAATAAATTTGCAAGTGGAAAATTACTTGGTAGAGTACTTCTCCTCATTAGTTGAACCACTCTGGCTAAGAACTCGTAGTACCTACTACTTATAAAGAGATATTCTTTAAGACTTCGTATCACAAGTATAATACGCAAGTTTAGTACTTATAATAATAAGGTGAGCTTTAGTAAAACTACTGAACGAACTAAACTTGGTATCATACATTAGAAAACTAGCAAAAAACGCCGAAAAAACCATGTTTCTTGTATGGGGACCCCCTTTCAATTAACTTTATTTTATTATTTGTTGTTTTAGCGGCAATAGAAAAACACAATCTGTGAAATTTTCAATTGTCTACCTATTACGGTTCGTGAGATACAACCCGCTGACTGGCAAACGGGCGGACGGACGGACAACGGAGGCTTCGTAATAAAGTTCCGTTTAGCACCCTTCAGGTACGGAGCCCTAAAAAGCAGCAACAAACACTATGTGTAAAGGATAACATCCACAGCAATTAAGGAATAAATAAACATTTAAGGAAATCACAAAAAAGAGAAATTACAGTCTTCAACCATGGGGCTAAAATACATACATAAGTATATCTCATTCATAAATAAAACTATATCAAGCTAATCAATGTGCAAATATACTTCCGACCTTTATATCATTTTATAGATATTCTCTTATCAAAAGATAAGCCTATCAATTCTATTGCGATGGATTAGAGGCTTAAATGCAATAGATTTGTAGATATTATGATAGATAAAGATGATAGCCATCGATTCTCCTAACTTATGAGTAATCATAGCAGTTATGATAAGAGTTATCTTTCAAAGCGTGTCGAATCATGATAATTCGGAATTATTGAGTTTTGTTTGTAGGGCAAGCCAAGCTTAGGTTTGAAACAGGTACGAATGGAAATCTTCCTGAAACCAAGCAAAATAGAATGGATTCTGCTATCGTGTCACCTGTCTTTAGTGTTAATTAATTAAATTATTACATAAAATGACACGTACTTATCTCTCTGTATGACCCTTTCTTTTTCCTGATTAAAAACCACCCCGGTGTTCCCTTCCCACACTTCGCCAGGGATCATGGGATCAAATGCGACTGTCGCGACTCAGTATGACCCTAACCCAACATATCTTGACCGATCTATTCTAGAAAAAAGTTAACAAATGACTATTACCTACTTAATATCTTGAACAGTATCATCGAAATATCAAGTTAATAAGCGGCACCAAATGTGTAGAATTAATTGTTAGATATTGTGTTATCGTTACAAAGAATAAATATTGAATGACAGAAGAAAATTACTACAGTTTGTAAACTAAACCTACCTTTTTGAGAATCCACGTGTTTCTTCATATCACAAAAGGCACTGTTCACAATAGTCAACGATGCACACTCACAGTAAACCAGCAATGGACGATGATACGAACTCTGATATCACACGACTTAGGTCCGTATTGATAAACCCCTACCTATCATTTGAGGGCTCACTTATCAAGAACTGTCAAAATGGAAACGTCATCAGAATCAAGTTATAAAATCTTACACTTGAGTGTGAGTTATAAATTAAGCTTCGGATATGGCCCTTAATAGTCTCAAATCCAAATAAATACTTTACTAACGAAAAAAGAAACGTGGCAATGCCCGAATTTTAGAAAAAATACGCATATAAAAAACAGTAACGTCACCATGATATTACATAACGGAACTGTTATGAAATATTATGGTAACGTGTTCACACGTTAGCGTGTTGCCACGAGTATGCTGCCCATCTGCTACGCGTCTACTACGCTCTCATACGCGCATGCTACGAGCATGCTACGCTACTGCTACAGATCTGCTACGATTATTTTACACATCTGCTACGCTCTCCTATGCATTCTGCTACGCTCTCCTACGAGTCTGCTAGGCTGTCCTCCTCATCTGCTACGAGAATACTAGGCAGCTGCTACGAGTATACTACGCATCTGCTACACTCTCCTTCTCGTCTGCTACGCGTTAGCTATGGCGTCTACTACGCGTATCTGCTACGCGTCTGCTACGTGTTTCCTACGCGTCCGTTCCGCAGTTTTGTCTTCAGCCGCACAGTAGTGTATTTTTTATACGATTTTAATACGCTGCCAGTGTAAAACTCAAATCGTCAATACATCTACAATTTACCTGAAGTAAACTTCTCTTCCCGAATAAATCAAGAATTGTGTCACAATAAATGTGTCCACATTTCGACTAATATAGACATTAGGGACTACTCTATTAATGAGTTTTATATCCCATTTGCAGATGGAGCACGTGATAATAAAAAGACCTATTGGCCTGTGAAGTTGAAGCAGAACGTCACATGAACACGTGCAGGCATCAACATCCAAAACCCCTTACACGACACAATAGTAATAAATAATCATTTTAATTTAACAAAGTCGCCCATTTGGCTCGGATGGTCTTGTAACGTGACCAATAGACATGTACTATCTAAAAGATCTAATATAAGTATCGTATCATATAGATACGTCTGTACCGATTACTAGTATTGTATTTACCGCCACCAGCATAAATGGCCGACCAAAGCGGTATATCCTAGGTTTTCAAGGCGTGTCTGCTGAACAGAACAAGGGGTCACATTGCGCTTTCCCTAAAGGTATGTAATACAGACGTGACTTTACTGTTATTTACTAGGTTTTATATTTAATTAACTTGATAGTACATTATGTAAGTAAAGAATTAATGATGGATTTTTGCAAAACAGGTTTGAACTTTATTACTGTACCTAATCTACAGCAATGTATTAGGTTGGAGAAAAAGTCTTTTCGCATTATAGTATGTATGAACTTGTAATAAAATCTCTTTGGCTATACTATTTGTATCTGGCTGGTTTTGGTATCATTGAAAGTTTAAATTTTAAAGAACATAATTCCAAATTCAAATTAGGAAAATGTGTGATTTTCATTTGTTTTTCGTACTGTCAAGATGAGTGAATCTAATGAAGAAATTCGATACATTTTAAAATTTTACTACAAAAAAGGTAAAAATGAAACGCAAGCCGCGAAAAAAATTTGCGATGTTTATGGACCTAGTGTCTAGTCTAGTCTGTGAGAGTAGCACAAATTTGGTTTAAGCGTTTTCAATCCGGAAATTTGATGTCAAAGATGCACGTCGCTCTGGTCGCCCTATTACGGATAAAATGGATGCCATTTTTGAAAAAGTGGAGCAATATATCAGTAGTTACAACGAAGCTGAAGAACTGGGAATTGACCACAAAACAGTTTTGGCACATTTGAAAAAAACTGGGTACACAAAAAAGCTCGATATTTGGGTACCTCACGAGCTCACTGAAAGAAACCTAATGAACCGTGTACTCATTTGTGATTCTTTATTACGACGTAATGAAACCGAACCATTTTTGAAGAAGCTGATAACTGGTGATGAAAAGTGGATCACGTACGACAAGAACGTGCGAAAAAGGTCGTGGTCACAGGCCGGTCAGGCTTCCCAGACTGTGGCGAAACCCGGGTCAGGCAGGACCATCGATTCTGAACTCTACTGCGAACAACTGATGAGATTAAAGCACGAAGTTGAGAGAAAGCGGCCGGAATTAATCAACAGAACGGGTGTGGTTTTTCATCATGATAACGCTAGACTTCACACATCTTTAGCCACTCAGCAAAAATTAAGAGAGTTTGGCTGGGAGGTGCTAATGCATCCGCCGTATAGTCCTGACCTTGCACCTTCAGATTTCCACCTGTTTTGGTCTCTTCAGAATTCTTTAGGCAGTGTCAGGTTAACATCACGAAAGGACTGCCAAAACCACTTGTCGTGGTATTTTGATCAGAAGTCCCAAAATTTCGATAGCAATGGGATCATGTGTCCCTCAACCTACAAGATGGCATAAAGTTATCGAACAAAATGGTACCTACATACTTTAGTTACATGTAAATAAACTATATTAAAAAACGTTTTGAATTTTCTTAAAAAATGCGAAGAAACTTTTTCCCCAACCTACTTACTCATATTAGAATATCAGTTAAATATTTATTAACTCAATATCAAACAACTCTTTCATTACTATACTTAACTTATAATCTTATCAAAAATAAATAATTATACCCCGAAAATTGACATCATAAAGGTAGAAATGAAATCATTAGGTAAGTATACATATTTTGTAGTTCCGATCTAGCCTTGCTAGTCCGCAAAATAGGGATAATTTTACAGCATCTATAATTTCTGAAGGACTGTCAATTACAGGCCTAATTCTGTACTTCTTAACAGTCAGGGATCAGTCATATGAACTAATAAAAAAGTAGAATAGAATACTCTTTGTAGTATTATTATTTAGTAGTCTTGTTATTCAAATTAAGGAGCACTACTAACACTTGTTGCAGTTATATGCAAGTTTGATGCTTAATTTCGATTAACATAGCTTGGTGTCATGCATTGAAATATTTGTCAAGAATGGTAAAGAAACATTTTTAGAAAAATGTTAAATTAGCACATTTTTCCCAGTTCCCAAACGATACTAGAGATAACTACGATAATATGGCACGCCCCTCCACAATCACAACCAAGACTCACTGCATGTGTGCGTAATGGGACGGCCGTCAAACAAAAACAAATCACGGATTTGTTGCTCGACTAGTGGCGTCATTAATCGGTCATTATTATTATTATGACGCTGCACTGACGTACTCTATGAAAACGACACGTGCGTTGTCTTGCTTAATGATTTGAAAAAAATATATGTTAAATGAGAGCATTGTCTCAATAACTTAATATGTGAATATTTTAGATTATGTTTATATTACATAGTGTAATTAATTTGTAAAGTTATGTCTAACGCGGATAAAAAACTGAGAATGACGCAAAATCTACCAAGCGTATTGTTCTGAAACCTTCACCAATTTAAAGATAATTTAATTATTGATCTTTTAGTATACGCGTTTTATTAAAATACCTTTTGTTTTGTGTATAATAAATGAATAATGCGTCAAATTAGGGACAGCGTTCCTTGATGGGCGAGTCCTATTACTGACTGAACGTATGACGCGTTGCGTGAGCTCAGTACAGAACTCGCAAGCTAACCACTCAAGGTCACTGGCATATATCTGCGTCTTAATTTAACTATGTTAGGATCGGCTTTTAGTGTTCCCGAATGCAGCTGAGTACCAGTATTTTACATGGAGTGACTGTCTAACTACTAATATGAATATTTTTTAATACTATTATTGGCACCCGCCATCTTATCTCTTCACCACCCATGGTTGACTGGTAGAGAATTCCTAAGGGATTAAGTCCGCCTTTGTACCTTATTGTGTGCGAGAAGTTGTAATAAATAAATAATAAATGAAATCACTGCGAAACTAGGAACTCTTACGGAACGTATATTGTTACATCTCGAGGACCATGACAACAGCACAATTGGGGCAATGACCATAAATAGGAATGTCGATACTAGACAGACGATGTCAATTTATTTTCAGCTAATAATAAATGTGTAGGTCGTTTTGTAACGCTCTTTTGTTTCTTTGACACGTTACACTCGCGTGCAAATAATATTAAGCTAAAATGTTTGCCGTGCTTTTGGAAAATAAGTAGGTATTTTAGGTATCACTTTATTCAAATTCAATGAATATTTATTAAAAAAGGGATACGCGTGTTATCCCAATCGTTGGTCCCGGCTGTTATTAGTAGATCTTTGACAGTTGTTACGGGTCGTCAGAAGCTCAAAAACCTGACGTCTTACCAAGGGGTATCGTGTTACCCAGTAACTGGGTTGTGGAACTTGTGGAGCTCAGATAGGCAGTCGCTCCATGTAAAATACTGGTATTCAGCTGTATCCGATTAGACTGGAAGCCAATCATCATAGTTGGGAATAGGATGATGGTGAAGCGTGAAATTATAAACAGCGCTATTTGTTTTTTAGGGTTCCGTACCCAAAGGGTAAAACGGGAACCCTATTACTAAGGCTCCGCCGTCTGTCTGTCTGTCCGTCTGTCACCAGGCTGTATCTCAAGAACGGTGATAGCTAAACAGTTGAAATTTTCACACATGATGTATTTCTGTTGCCGCTATAACAACAAATACTAAAAAACAGAATAAAATAAATATTTAAGGGGGCTCCCATACAACAAACGTGTTTTTTTTGCTCGTTTTTGCTCTATATTGATAACGGCAACAGGTAGACGCTTGAAATATTCATAGAATATTTAGCTATATATTCACTTTAAAAAGAAAGAAATACTATATACGACCCTTTTTAGCATTGAATGACTGTGAGGAATCACACTAACAATCGGGTCGTCAAAAGCTCGAAAATCTGACAACCAGTTTTACCAAGAGGTATCGTGTTACCCAGTAACTGGGTTGTGGAACTTGTGGAGCTCAGATAGGCAGTCGCTCCATGTAAAATACTAGTATTCGGTTGTATCCGGTTACACTGGAAGCCAACCCCATCATAGTGGGGAATAGGCTGGCAGATGATGGTGTTCAGATGGAGGCCAGCAGGCAACGGGTGCGGGGGCACCCTTGCCTGTATTGCACAGGCCTCCACCAGTGTCGGACGGGAATGGCCAGGTGTTCCCGGCCATTCCCGTAGCCCTCCAGTAACAGGGAGGGATTGGGACCCGCCTAGCATGCGCCGGGAGGGTTGTGGAAGAAAATGTTGAGCCGTTATCCCATGGCCCTCCCAACACGGCGATGTGGGAACACCGCTGAGTTTTAGTGGGTATACTGTCGCCATTACCGACAGGAGTCCCACATACCCCGACTCGCCCCCCAGGAGCAGGGATGCGTAATGCAGGTGGAAAATAAAAAAAAAAAGAACAGCCCTATTGGTTTTTCATTTTCACCTAAGTCTAGGTACTTTACTAGCTCATTTATTAACATTAGACAAATACTAAATACGACCCTTTTAGCATTGAATGACTATGAGGAATAATCCTCGTATTTCCATTCAGCAGGGATTAAAAAAATAATGTTCTATGAACTTTGTCGGTCACCAAGATGAGCTGAAAAATGAGCTAGAGCTCTACTAAGAAAAATTTGTTGGCATTTTTGACTTTTGAATGCTGCTGTCCTACTTATATTAAAACTTTGTATTTTATAACTATAAACAACATGTCCCAGAATTAACGCACAATCTTAAGGGGTCATTGTAATCATCATTATGAACAACTTTTACTATGGGACCTAATTAAATTTGACCCTATAAAATTATAATAATTATTATAAATGTGAAAGCTTGTATGTTTCGATTTTAGATGTTTTTTGCTCAGTCACGCAAAAACGGCTGAACGGATTTAGATGAATTTTGGCATAACCTGGATTAACACTTAGGATACTTTTATCCCGGCATTATGTTGATTCTTACAACACGCATTTTATTGATCTGGATTAAGAAAATGGCTCTGGATATTTTGTTTAGCGAGTATTTTAGTTAAAGTAAGCTAAGCTAAGTAACACAGCAATATTGTGGAAGCGACTATTGTTTTTTTTTTTCTTTTTTATCACTTCTCTTTATCACTTTTATCCTGTAATTAAATCGTGGACAATGGTGTGGGTTACATGTTTGTTAAATCTTAGTATAAGTATTTCTTTGTATTTTTAGCATGTAACTGTTTTTGTCCCTAATAAATAAATCAATTTTAAGATTATCCACGTTCTCGTGGATAATCTCCAAACTACACACGGGCGAAGCCGCGGGCAAAAGATAGTAGATAATTAATTATGAAGAGGACATAAAGATGGATAATAACTCGTAATTATTACAGAACAGAAGTCAGATGAAAGAAAAGAAAATTGTTGGTTTATTTATCATCTCAATCTTACAATAGGTAGGTATGCTTAAACATGGAACCTATACAATCACACAAGTAACCACAAGTTTGTGAAATAAATAAATATGAAATACTGGCAAGGGCACTGATAGCAGACTACCAGCGCTGTAGATCATCAGGGATGAAGAATTTATTCCTGCTTCATCTTTTATTGAAACCAATGATGATTCAATCTAGTTAAGGCTTGTATAGACTGACGAAATATCGCGCCAGTCAAGCCGAGCCTTTATGGACTTATTTCGTGATTAAACCTATAGGTATCTTGAGTCTGTGGCGGCTTTTACATCGCTACATGCAAACTACGCGTCACAATGACGTCACGCAAAATCCGGCATCGCGCAAGCAGAGTTTACCGCGCGACTAGCATAATAATATGTATACAACGTTCCGAGTTTCCGACATCAATCGTGGGGCACGGGCAGTTGCCCACCAAACACAACACCCGTCTGGTCGGAGAGGATCCTCGCTTTTCTATGGAGGATGAGTGAACTTTACACCCTGTTCCTCATACCTCTACTAAGCCAGATATTAAAACATCGTAACGATAGAATGATAAATACGTCAACAGATACCACCAATTTGTGGTTGACTTTGACCTTCACGGAGGTTTTACGAGAGCCTTTCCTTGTGACCTTCGTCAAGAATAACTGGATAGTTTGAAAGATGCAAAATCTACGGTCTTTACTTGTATTTTTTTAATTTGATTCTAAAGTAACAATATTACCTACCTTATGTTAAGCGTTCCTATATATACGTAATTAAGTAAGTATGCTTACACTTAATATGACTTATTTTTATTTCCGTATTTAATAACCTTGATTGCAACTGTAGTTCAATTTCCAATAAGATAAACTTTGTAGGATAATAATCTGGCGAAACAGATAGTTTTCAAATTTCTAGGTGTTTTTCTGCAGTTTTTCCCGGTAAATGATGTAATATGAATATATGAATGAATAATTGTGTCATGTTTAGCTAAGCGCTGCTTTTAATGTCTTAAACTTAATATAACTTTCAATCTTCAATACGATACATTTGGTAGAATAATCTGACGATACAGATTTCAAAATTCTATGTATTGCTCTGCGCTTTTCCCAGTAAATGATAATAATAATAATAATAACGAGTTGCAGCATTTCTGGGCTGGAATTTGGGAAAATCCTGTCTCTCATAATACTGAAGCAGAATGGATCAAAGAAGAGGAGGCCTATCAGACAAACGTTGAAGCGATGGATTTTGATCAGGTTGAGGTAGAAATTTTCCACGATGTCCTTCAAAAGATACACAATTGGAAAGCACCAGGCTCTGATCACATACACAACTATTGGTACAACAAATTTACACACATACACCCATACCTCTATAACTGTGTTAACAATTTTATAAAAGACCCAAACATTATTCCGTCATACATTTCAGAAGGTAAAACTTACATGCTTCCGAAAGACCCTAATGACACAGCTAATCCAGCAAAATATAGGCCAATTACCTGTCTGCAAACCATATATAAGATATTGACATCGTGCATATTTGTATATTGATATATATTGATATCGAGTAACTGTAACTTTTATGGTGTACATAATAAAGAGTATTCTATTCTATTCTATTCTATCAACTACAGTATATTGATACAACGACTGACATACTGACTGACCAGCAAACTTATAAAATAAACCACCTGCTCTATATGGACGATATCAAATTGTACGCATCATCACCAAACGACTTATATGAACTAGCTAATGCTACTGAACAATTTTCGAATGATATCGCTATGGAGTTTGGAATTGACAAATGTAAAATTAATTCAATCAGAGCGGGCAAAACTTATTCACATTCATACCACATGCAGACAGGTGATACCATAGAGTCATTAGACGAGAACGAGACCTACAAATATTTAGGTTATATACAGGCTAAACAGATTCTTCATAAGGAAATTAAAGCTACACTCACTAAGCAATTTAAACATAGGATAAAAACAATATGTAATTCACAAATAAACGCTCGAAATACTATTAAAGCCATAAACACTTATGCCATCCCTGTTCTTACCTATTCTTTTGGTATCATAAATTGGAACAAGACTGAACTCAAACATTTGCAACGGGTGATAAATACCACTCTGACTAAACACAGAATGCACCATCCCAGGTCATGTGTACAGAGGCTCACACTGCCAAGGAACGAAGGTGGCAGAGGAATAATAGATATCACTAACCTACATAACAAACAAATAACTATTTTAAGAACTTACTTTTACACTAAAAGCCCTATTTCAACTCTACATAAAGCAATAGCGTTTAATGATAAAAAACTTACTCCGTTAAACATGTTTGAGAAGACAACCCAGAATAACGAACAACAGACTGACCGACAGACTAAAATCGCAGAATGGACCAAAAAGTCACTGCATGGGAGACATCGACATGATCTTAATCAACCTAACGTCGACAAGTTAGCGTCGAACGAATGGTTAAGACGTGGAGAACTTTTCCCTGAGACAGAAGGGTTCATGATAGCGATTCAGGACCAGGTAATAGAAACTCGCAATTACCAAAAACACATAATGCGAGTTCCTCAAACCATAGACAGATGTAGGCGATGCAATAGTTCCTCCGAAACCATTCAACACATCACGGGTGCGTGTAAAGCAATAGTCCAGACTGATTACAAACACAGACATGACCAGATAGCGAATATAATCCACCAAAAATTAGCAATAAAATATAAATTAATTCCCACACCACCACTAGCTTATTATAAATATCAACCCGAAACTGTTCTTGAAAACTCCACCCACAAGCTGTACTTTGACCGAGCTATCCTTACCGACAAAACAACACACTACAATAGACCAGATATCACGTTATTAGACAAACTTAACAAAACTGCACAAATCATAGACATAGCTGTTCCTAATACACACAATCTACAGAATACTATAGCAGAAAAGCTCTCAAAATATATAGACCTCAAAATAGAAATGAGCCGAATGTGGCGGCTTAGCAATGTCACCATAGTTCCTATAGTGTTGTCAACAACTGGTGTAATACCTAAACAGCTTCATCAAACTTTAAAAACACTTGATTTACCACCCTACACATATCAGACTCTTCAGAAAGCTGCAATCTTGAATACCTGCAGGATTGTCAGAAATATTCTGCAAAATTACAACGAAACATCAATCGTCTCCTCACACACGCGTGCAGCAACCAACGCACGAACACAGTCTCATGAACAGACACAATTACCATCACAAAACCTGAACACACCATCATCTCATCATAATATAACCAATTCCCAGTGGTAGCACTTGGCTTCGGCCCGTACTACCCCATAACTCCGGCGCAACGCCGAGATACGTAAACGTATAAAAAGAACAATAATAATAAAATGTATTTATTTCCAAAACAGGTTACAGACTTAAATAACTTGGTTAACAAAAGGGTATTATTAACAGCTAGTGGTAGGAAGTAAGTACAGAGCAATTAATAAACCATGCTGCAGAAATCTGTAGACAATATAATTCGTGAGCCCTGCCTCTTAAACTAGGGTTACCTGTATCTTAAGAGATGTAAGTAATATGAATGAATAATTTCGTCATGTTTAGCTTGACGTCAGGCTACCTACCTTCGTACTTACCTATATTTTTAAGTAAGTTCTCGGTTTTCTTAACACAAAAAAATCTTTGTAAAATAAACATGAGCGCTCTCTGCGTATTTAGTCTGGCAGGTACGAATTGAAGTCTAAAGTATCTTCCTGTTTTTAAATGCAAAAAACTGAACAACAAAATTTGTTGTTATAGTCAATTTCTCTATTATATTTATATATCTATTTTATCAGATCTGATAAAATAGATTTTAAAAGAGTATTGTTCGTACTGACGTCTCTAGTAACTGAATAGCTTAGGATCTTTGCCACGTTTAACACTTATTTAAAACCAAAATTCGGTAAAGTCAAACTGTCAAATTTGACAATTAATTTGTTTACATTTCATACTTCAGCGATTTCCGTACTTTAGTTTAAAGTTATGGTATATTAATAAAATGAATGGATTCAAAGACTACCTCTGCTAAGTTCTTCATACCGTCAAGTATAAACACCACAACAAATAGCCGACAGAAATTGATTGTTAGTAAAAGAAACTTAAAAAGGAAATGGTGCGAGGAAGTAAATGTTTAGTACAAGTCTGGGCGGCGACTGTTTTATTGTGAAGATCATTTTAACGTAAGTTTTCCTGAGGCGATACATCGATGTGATTTGACTTGTACTGTCCGCCGCTGGTGAAAAACTACACTATTTATATATTTACATAACTGAATAGAATAATAATAAGTGCTTCATGTAAATTTGACGTTGGCATGACACTTGACACATAAAGAACAACTTAATTACAAGAGGCACTGAAAGTTTCCAATTCAGGCTGCTTTGTGACGCGCCAAACACGCTATCCTTGCCAAGTTGTTCTTAATATTTTTTTTCTTGTTGTTTTAATTTTTTTATTCTTAACTTTTTTTTTTTTTTGTTTGTAGCCGTCTATTTTATATTATTTTTTTTTCTATTTTACGTTGGTCTGTTTTAGTTTAGTTTAGTATAACGGCAGCAAGATATTGTAACCAATGCTATGTACGCCGTAATTGTCATGTACATTAGTCCTCTAGTTACTCGTATTATGATTATTTCTAGCATAAGTTTAATGTATGTGATGTGGCTGTGCTTTTTAAATAAATAAATTTAGAGGTCAAATAAAAGTCAAGTGATTTTAAGTATTTTTGTGAAAATAAATACGATCTTATAATTTTAAGACCTATTATTAGAAAAATAAGTCTTACGAGTAGAAGCTTAAAATCTCGAAATGGTTTTGGAATCGGCATAGGTTAATTTTTACTTTACAGTTTAGGTATGTAAAGTATTTTTCAGGTATGTTTTTAGGGTTCCATATTAAACAAGGAACCCTTATAGTTTCGCCATGTCCGTCTGTCTGTCTGTCCGTCCGTCCGTCTGTCCCCAGCTTAGCTCAAAGACGCTTAGTCCTAGAAAGCTGTAATTTGGCATGGGTATACATATTAATCATGCCGAAAAAATGGTAAAATAAAATTATGAAAAACATTTTTTTTTAGGGTACCTCCCTTACACGTGAAATGGGGATGATATTTTTTTTTCTCGTCTATTCCATGGTGTGGAGTATCGTTGGATAGGCCGTTCAAAAATATTGTGGTTTTGGCAAAACTAATATTAAACGTAATATTAAGCTTTAAAGTGCTATTTTTTGTTAGAGTCAAGTGTCCCCCCCCCCCCTGCCAGCTAAATGGTTGGTTTTGGATATGTGAAAAAATTCATGGCAATAGTATATATAACGAAATTAAAAGGAAAACTATCACAGCTAAGTAGGCTTCACAAGTTAACGAGTAATAGTCGACCAACTTAAATTTGCAGTTAGAGAATTGACCGTAACGTATATCGATGTATGGGAGAGCATGTTTTTCAACTACAATGTTAAGTTTGTTTTTGGGATAAATTCATCCCAACTACGGAACCCGTCATTGTGCGTGGTGGTTTAGTACAAGTCTGGGCGGCGACTGTTTTATTGTGAAGATCATTTTAACATAAGTTAAGTTTTCCTGAGGCGATACATCGATGTGATTTGACTTGTACTGTCCGCCGCTGGTGAAAAACTACACTATTTACATATTTACCTATCTGAATAGAATAATAATAAGTGCTTCATGTAAATTTGACGTTGGCATGACACTTGACACATAAAGAACAACTTAATTACAAGAGGCACTGAAAGTTTCCAATTCATCTGCTTTGTGACGTCATTTAGAGGTCAAATAAAAGTCAAGTGATTTTAAGTATTTTTGTGAAAATAAATACGATCTTATAATTTTAAGATCTAGAAAAATAAGGGCTCCACTGCAGGTCGCATGCCGCTCGTGCGTAACTTCATAGTTTTATAGCGTAATAGATGTCTTCGTGTAAAATACTTTCACAAAATCTCACAATGTGCAAACCCTTAGTTTTAGAGAGAAAAAATCCTAAAGTTTCAGAAAAGTCAACCTAGTTACGAATTTACATTTTGCCACAGATAATGCACGAATTTCACTTCTACGATGTTCCATTTTACGTTCAGACAAAGTGACAGCGTATTTTAATGGTTTTTGGTACTAATATTGTAAGTTTTTAATTATAATTCATTTTTAAATAGCTACTACCACTATTTTATTAATTATGAATAATTAAATAAGATAATAGTCTTCTTTGTACTCATAAAAGATCATGAGTAACGAAACGTAATTGAATGAAGGTGCCGGGCGCTAACGTTTGAATGTCGTCGTATGTACTCACAGTCGAGAGGCCAACGACAACATACAAAAATAACACAGCTCGACTTAGTAAAAAGGTAATGAAAACTTAGGATGCAAGAGCGAGCGAAGCGAGCTCGGGACTTGGGGCACACCGACTCGGACAGGTTAGGTTAGAAGGGGATGGCGGGGTCGAGTGAGCGAGCGTAGCGAGCGAACAGACCCTGCCATCCCCTTCGTGGTTATTTTTTTTGAAACCACCCAGAAGAAGGAGCCCCGACAAGCGGGGCTCTGTCGACTACATCTGATTACACATTATTTTTGATTTCACATTGACCTTGAAAATACCTATAACCTGAGAGATTGTTATAAGGTAATTTTAGAGATTATTGGAAAACAAATTAGTATGACCTTGACTTTCGGGGCGTTGACCTTGACCTTGAAGATGTCATTGACCTCATTATTGGTCCGAAACATATTTAAACCCCCCACGTGATCTTCCCCACCCTTAATACCCCCACTATCCCACCAATCCCGAAAGAAACTTGGCGATTTTTTTCTCGGCACATGGTTTTTCAAAATACACTAAAATGGGTCTATTCTAGCTAAAAAAAATACCTACTATAAAAAAGCGCCGGCATGCCACCTGCAGTGGTTCCAAAATAAGTCTTAGAAGCTTAAAATCTCGAAATGGTTTTGGAATCGGCATGTTAATTTTTACTTTACATACCGAATTAAACTCAACACTCAATTATAGGTACAAAAATGCGAATTAATAAATTGCATTTTGCACGCTGATTTAATACGAACATCAGAATTTAATTTTAGTGATTCGAAATTCCTAATCACTTGTAGGTAACTGAAGAAACACAGTTAATAACAGTTTTTATTGGAATTAAATAACACTACGAGCAAGTAGAGCTGTACCATGAAAAGTGAAATACAACTCTACGATGTATTCGAGCAATATTAGAAACAAACGTTTCATACAAGAGAAATATAATAAGAACAGTTAAGAATGTACAATGAAGGATATTTTCTAAATACTCACCATTACATGCATTCCCTGGCGTTTGTTCATGATGATGCATTGCTCGAAGCACCGTGTTACGTGTGAAGGATCGCGCCCTTTCATGTCACAAGCAAGACTGAATTTTACGAGCGATCAACTAGCCGGCTGAAACAGCGAGCCACACCCCGCAGCCCCGCCCTTGCCCCCCCGCATGCGCAGGCTGAATTAACGCCGTTATTCTTCTGAGTGCCAATACATGAATGACTCCAGCGAAATACCAAAGTAACGTGAAACCGTTGCCTACGCGATACATAACTGTCACACACTGAATGTTTGGATGCAGCATGATTTGTTACAGGCACCACTTTGTTCTTTATTCGTACTTCGTAGCCTTTAGCTAAGTGCATACGTAGGTAGGTAGGTACCTACGCAGAGTAGGAGGCAGGAGGCTCGTCTTGTGTACTAGGTAGACTAGGTACTGTTTTTTAGTTTAATTATTTAGGATTATGGACACGGACCCTATATCTCCCGAGAGAAGTCTTGTTCCTCATCTTTGGCTTGCCTTTATTGGCCAAATGGAGTGAACACTGACGAGGAACATAGCTAGAGCTCCCACCTCATTCTTGCCTTTATTGGCCGACTGGAGTGAACACTGACGAGGAACATAGCTAGACCTCCCACCTCATTCTTGCCTTTATTGGCCGACTGGAGTGAACACTGACGAGGAACATAGCTAGAGCTCCCACCTCATTCTTGCCTTTATTGGCCGACTGGAGTGAACACGGACGAGGAACATAGCTAGAGCTCCCACCTCATTCTTGCCTTTATTGGCCGACTGGAGTGAACACTGACGAGGAACATAGCTAGAGCTCCCACCTCATTCTTGCCTTTATTGGCCGACTGGAGTGTACACTGACGAGGAACATAGCTAGAGCTCCCACCTCATTCTTGCCTTTATTGGCCGACTGGAGTGGACAGTGACGAGGAACATAGCTAGAGCTCCCACCTCATTCTTGCCTTTATTGGCCGACTGGAGTGAACACTGACGAGGAACATAGCTAGAGCTCCCACCTCATTCTTGCCTTTATTGGCCGACTGGAGTGAACACTGACGAGAAACATAGCTAGAGCTCCCATCTCATTCTTGCGTTTATTGGCCGACTGGAGTGAACACTGACGAGGAACATAGCTAGAGCTTCCCCCACATTCTTGCCTTAATTGGCCGGCTTGAGTGGGGATTCGCAAGAGCAAAAGTGCTCGGAGGAAGGAAGTGTTCCAGTAAGTGCTGTTAGGGATCTTGCTTGACCATCTTCCGGGTTCTGGGATTGTTCTGTTAGCCGTGGAATACCTCTTCACTCCTCAAGCACCTCATGACATGTTGCTCCTATGTCCCTACTACATTACCATGTGCTAGCGACAGTTTCCGGGGGGCCATTGTTGAGTTTGCAAGTCACCCCCTGTCATTTTATTTGTGTATTTCATATCATTGATCAGGCAGAGGACAATATAGTTCTTCCATAGTTCAAGGTCACCAATCCACTAAATAGCCACCCATACCCATAGCCCAATATGTTTTGTTTGTGTTTCCATGGTCTGCAATAGTCCATCAGCACCAACCAGAGGTTGTCCTTGGGTGCACTTGCATAGTGCGTACCTACAGAGATAGGCGTCGGTCGTCCAAAATAACTAATGGGCCTCTGCAAGTTCGCTTCGGCCCCTCGTACGCCTTCCAAAAGTCTGGGATCCCAGTGTCCCAAGAAATGTCAAGAGACGTAAATAATAATAATCCATTTATTTCAGACGACGCAGGTAGGTAGATCCCTAACCCAACCTTAACCTAAACATAAGCACATATTTTTATTTTTATTATTGTACACACGGTGACACATCAAGCTATACATTTCCAGTATAAGCTGACGGACATTACGGTCAATGGACCGTAATGTCCGTAATTAATAACTATCGAGACCTACCTAGTTATAAGGTACTATTGTTACGTAAACCTTTGTAGAGTTCATGTACATTGTAGTACCACATGTCGCTAACTTCTTGTGCTAACGTATTATTCAGCTGCGTTTGTATTATAAACGCAGCTGAATAAAATTCATTTTCCAGGAAGTTGCTGTGAACTGTGTAGTTGTAGGCGATAGGCTGGTGATGGTGCTGTGATGACAATAGAGAGCAACATTAGCAACGATTAGATTACCTATTGCTTTTGTTAACCCAATTTAATGCAGGTTAGGTAGATAACTATTAGCTTGTTATGATAGGTATTAGTCGTGTTCCCTTACCTATTTATTTATAGTTAACAACATGTTTTGCGAACCAACTGCATGGTTACATAGTTCACTATTAGGTATTTAGGGAAATTTAAAATATTTGAAGCTAGATAGAAAGAAACTAAAGGTCTAATTCATTACTTCCTGGTCTTTGTTTATAAAAAAAACCTTATAAATAATTATAACTTTGTTTTCAGGACCGAACGAAAGATCGTGCGAACTGAGAGGCACACATATTTGATCATTTGTGTAGTTCAGGTTTAAGTAGTTCTGCTATTCAATTATAGATGGCGATAGTTCCTTAGAAACTTTTAAACAAAATACATCAACATGACAATGAAGACAGATGGCGTGAGGTTGTGTAATCGAATACTTCCGGTTTCAAAAGGTACTTAAAACCGGATGTATTTGATTTTTTAAGTATTATTTGAGCATATTTTTAAAGCAAATTTATTATCGGTAGCAAATAAGAATGAGCGTCTCTCGTAATGGTGTGTTGCTGGTCTCCTCCACATGGGCATTTGCCAAGACAAAACTGAAATGGCTCGTGTCTGTACCTAATACCCATAAAACAGGAGCATTAAAAGAGCACAGCAGATACATTCTTCCCCAGCCAAAGAATTACCGACTACCTTGTACTCTACGGGAAAGACCTTATACTACAATATAATGTAATGTCCTGTTCGAACTTTACGGAACCTATTCATAAATACCCACCAAATTTAATTCCTACCGCAATGTCTGGAACACAGCGTATTAATAGGTAATTCCCCGTGTATGACTCGACTCTATGAGATAAAGACAGCTTACAGTGGGTAGGTACGAACAGGTATAGAGTACCTTTATTTGACTAATCATTTCATACAAGATCACTTGAGAGAATCTAAAGTAAGGAGGTGAATAATGCGTAGTTAATTGTGTAGGTCCGGTTTGAGAAATCAGCCCTCAGAAACACAATAGAAGGCTGTGATCGAAATCTTTAAAAAATAAAAACGAAATTATGTTTTTTTTATTTATTAATATAAAATTAAAAGCAACCATTATTACAGCGTACATCGTTTGTTACCTTCCTTTATTTTATCTAGATCTTAATTTATATTTTGTTGTAGGTATTTTAATAATATAAAATAATTAAAAATATGCGATGTAAAAACACGTGAGAATCAAATTGATCACAATTTTTTTAAAGTATTGAAATAAAAGGCAAGGCCATGTGGATGATGAACAGCGAGGTTTATAATAAAAACATTAATAGTATGTATTTATATGTAGGTACCTAGTTTTCTACCATTTTCTACACTCAATGGACTTCATGGTTACATAATACCAATAGCAACAGTGACATACAGTACAAATTCTTTTCAAATTTCTACAACTCTAAAAAGCTGTTGTTTGCATTAGGTGTAGCTTTAACAGCTGCTTGTACGATAACATGTGAAACCAAACAAGCCTTGAAGCCAAAAATACATAGACTTGATACTTTTCCTTTTGCTATTTTATGAAAGTAGGTACTTCCGTTTTTTTCTTTTGAGCCAGTGTCTTAACGTTTGTGTTCTCATAACCCACAACTAGTTATCAATAGTGCTGAGTAATAACATGTTATTTTATAATATAATAATGTTACCATTAACTACTTACAACTAATATTTAAAATCCAAATATATACAGAAATGTTTATTGTTGCATATAAACTCTGTGTTCAAACACAGTCTGTTTTCCATGATCATAATCCAATTATGGCCAACAGAGCAGTGAAGAAGCCACAGTAGTCGAATTTCCACATCATTACTGTATATTTGCCTTTTTTTTTACCAAACGGCAACTGAACCAATAACAATTGACATATTTTAACAAAGAGTTCAACTTAAAATATCACATTTTGTATATCATGAATGTTATGAGGAATGAACTTCATCATACTTCAGTACAAAATTATATTCTTTTAACCTCAATACATTGAATTTTAAAACATTTCTGTTTGCTTTTAGCATATTGCTATTAAAGGCAAAAACAATAAAATAATTTAACCTAATTTAATATTGGCAAAGTTTTTCAAAGTCGTATCAATTCTGAATTATAATATTATTATACCTACAATAACTTTTGTATTTACCAGAAATTACAATATGCTACAACATTACCTACTAATAGAGAATTAATTATCTTATCATAGGAACAAAGAGTTAGAAGAATATTATTTTGAATAAAGTAGAGAAGAAACATACCTTTCAGTATTTTGTTATTAATTACATACAATAATACATAATTTTGGTATACACTAATCCATAGCCCATTTCCAACAAATAAAATTTACTTTGTCATTAATGTATTGTGTCACAATCATAAATAGCTGAGTAATATAGAATGTCTTTAAAAAGCAATAAATTGAAATGCTTTACATAACATTGTTTAATATTATCATTGTTTTGTCTTATAAATTTTCAATAATAACAAGAATTGTACAAAAATCAAACGTATGTACTTTAGAACTTTTCTTTAGATGCCAGGATTTACTGATAGATATAGTTGTAACATTGAACAAATACACATTTTCAATAGATTGTTGGAATCTAGTTTATTAAACTGATAATATTATTAATTTTAATGTAGATTTATAATATACCACTTCTTTAGTCAGTTCTAAATCTTTGGGACTGAAAATAGTAATCATTGAGTTTTGCCAAAGTCGGAAGAAATAACCAAAATAATATTGTACTTACACAATAAACTCAAAGTTGTACAAATATTTTTGTAGCAATGCATAGTTGTTTTGCTAATTTAAAAGTGCTTATCAAATCAATTAATTTATGTAAGTGTGAATGTGGTACATTTTATTTCTATACATTTTTACATGATATAAAAGGAAACATTACTTACAGAATATTATTATACTTTAATGTTTACTTTATATAATCTGAGACTAACAAATTGCCATCACTGAAGAGTATCTCTTAGGGCCTAGCAAGCACAGTTGTCACCATCTCTGTTACGACCATTGTCATTGGCATTAAGCTTGATTTGATCAGGAAACTCATTGTAGAGCTCTGCTTCTGTTTCCTGGGCCAAAGCATTCCGAGCTATGGTCTGAAATGCAAGCTCCACATTGACAGCCTCTTTGGCACTTGTTTCAAAGTAGGGAATATCATTTTTACTTTGACACCATTGTTGTGCGCGCTTGGCAGAAACAGCGCGATTATCCAGATCCACCTTGTTGCCCAAAATGACGAATGGGAAGTTGTCAGGGTCCCGTGGCGAGGCTTGTATCAAAAATTCGTCCCTCCAACTTTCCAAGGACTTGAACGTGTTGGGGGCAGTTACGTCAAACACCAAGACGCAACAATCCGCCCCACGATAAAACGCCACTCCTAGGGATTGGAATCGCTCTTGACCAGCAGTATCCCAAATCTGCATTGTGACGATTCGATCATCCACGATTACCTCTTTCGTGAGAAAATCTGCGCCTATTGTTGCCTTGTACTGGTTGGAAAATTTCTTGTTGACAAACTGATTCATAAGCGAAGTCTTGCCCACCCCGCTATCGCCAAGGATGATTACCTTCAGTAGTACCTTTTTTCTCGATGACATTTTACACAGAAATTTATAAAAACGTGGAAAATTACAAAATAATCACACTCTTTGTCTGCACTTTTGACATACAACGAAATTGATAAATGCGTCACCTGTTTTTCGTGGCTAACTGGCTAGATAATTCGATGGCCATTGAGTGTTACCAGTATGTATTTGTATATTGGTGTACTTTTCTCAAGTTAGCAACATAATGTTATTTGTTTACACTTAATAAATACACATGCATTTTTGTTATTGTATTTGTCTCTGAACGGTTAGTCATTACTTACGTGATCTGTGCACAGTAATTGATTTGATAATGTCATCCCTTGTACTGACGCCAGCATATCAAGCTACTACAATCTGTCAAGTTTCTTTAATAGATTTTCAACTTTATTCTTACAGCGTAAGATTCAAGGTTGATTAGGAAAATTTCACAGGTTGGGGTAGCTTGACCTGCTGGCGTCTGTACCACTAAAGGGGCTCCGAGACGGTCACTCAGAAAATAACTACTTTTCATAATTAGTCACTGTAATTTTTAATGTTTTTCCCATTTTATTAGAACACTGTGCCTTTGTTTGGCTTGCAGAAAAGAGACAGGTATTGGCCGCACAGTCGGTTTGTGTCTTTCTAGAGAGTGGTTCCAACGCTGAGTCCATTCTATAAAGAAATGTTAAAACCTACCCATTTTCATTCAAATCATCCGTGCCACAGTTTTAACTAAATGAGTCAACCACTTTTCATTAAAAATCTAATCTCCATTCTACAGGAAAAAAATACAGTTCACCGATTTATTTTTAGAGCAATAAAACAGAGACGAAACTTAGCGTAAACTGGCTTAATTAAACTTACCTCTGAACGAAGCTCAGAACAATTAACATATTCAGAGAAAGTTGAGAAACTAAGCTGGTATCTGTCAAAACCAGTGCAAACTCTTTGCCTACTACGGCCTGTAAAGTCTATCATGTCAAGTCTTATTGCTAGTCATTATTCCAGTAGCATTATTCTACGAATAAAGCATAGCGAAGCGTAAGTTTACGCTCTTCACTGATCACAGAATTAACCCCTTTATTTAACGCTGCTTAAAAGTAATGATTAGCGACATACATTTTTGACGTTTAAACGTCTCTTAACTTTAATCCTGTTTAGCGATTCTTGAGGATTTTTATCACGTCTTGCTTGTGGATTGGGTTTGTGGGATTGGATCATTGGAATTTAGATTAGAAGTGGGAGGCATAATATTCACAGAACATAATACCATAGAGGGGATAATATTACAGCATTTACAACAGCCGAGAAGTAAAAAAAAAAAAAATTCATTCATGACTTCATTCACAGATTATGTTCAACTCTTGCTTCACATCACTTCACATCAATTTATTTATTCGTAGTCGTTCGTTCGTTTGATTGGTCTGCTGTCTGCGTTGATTTCTGTGTGATTCATGAGTTTTACAGAAAATATTCTAATTTCATTACCAGTATATTTTTCACTTTTCAAAGTGCAAAATGAGAAAATAATAAAAGTGATGACTTCCTCTTCCTTCGTTACATAACAAAAATAGTTCGTTGAACCGAAAGGAAAGAAGGTGAGGGTTAGATCGTGCTGTAAAGATGATCCGTTATGCTGCTCCAATTTGTGACTTTGATTTAACTTCTATTACTTTTTAGATGGAGAATAACTTAAGCCGTAGTGGGAGCCGATCGAGCTCCGTATGTGAGCTGGAAAAGGACTTTAGCGATATTGAAATTATGAAAACTAGGACGAACCGACGTAACGTACTGCTCCGAACGCCAGCCGCGCGGAAAGCAAAACGAGTTAGATTTTTTAGAAATGGTGATAAGTTCTACTCAGGAGTCATAATTCCAGTCTTGCCAGAGAGATACAGGTTCGTAATATACCTACAACATTGGAGAAAACACTGAAAAAGTTTTAGTACTAGTTAGAAAATGTTTGGAGCACTTTCACTTTTATAAATACCTATATCTGATTATTCTAAATTATATGTCTCTAAAGTATTTATGTAAGTAGTTGCAGCTCAATTGTGAATTATGAAGCAATGCTCAATTTTATTGTTGATACTACCCAATTGCATGTTTGCAATAATAAAGTTAATTTTGTGTCATTCAGGTGATTCTAAAGTACCTATTTGTCATGACACTGTGAAATACAGTCACACTACATTATTCTGATTAGTCTAAATTGTTTACAATTTAATTAGCTAGCTAAGTGAGATAAAGTGTTAACTGCTGTTTATGAGAAAGTCAAGTAGTTAGGAAGTAGATTATTATGACTAAGGTTAATAATAAACATTACTGAGTATAGTATCTTACATTATGTATACATATATTTTTTGAACAAATACTTCAAAGGAAAGTTTTCTGCTATATATGTAACTTTAATAATAATAATTAACTGTAATATTGAAAATTATTGTTTTATAATAATAACATCACAAGCAACCTATGAAGTATGAGAGTTGGTTGTATACTTGTTGTAATCAGTGAAATAAGCAACAATTATACTATCAAGGTTTTACAGGATGCTATGATAATTGGCTGATTGTAATTTTGCCTTTCCTTCCCGTGATGTATAAATATCCTACTGAATCTGATTTCAAATAAATGCTAATTGTTATTCCAAAACAAGCAAGCTTATTGTTACCTTCATATTGTTTGCTTTCTAATTTTCTATGCATTTTGTGTTCATGTTAAGAACTGAGTCACATTGAACTGAATTCCAGTAACAATAATTATCACTGATATTTTTAATAGGTACAATACATGCAAATCAGAACATGATTTCTATACTCAAAGATTCTGTAACTATGTGATAATTGAAACCAAAGAGTTTTGAAAAATAAAAAGAAGTGAACAACCTGTTAATAATAATTGATATTGATGAAACTAAATTCTGAACACGGCCAATGACTAGGTATCTTCAATATTATGTATTTCCTGTAAATTTTTCTGGTTACAGGTCCTTTGATAGTCTCACAGCAGATTTAACAAGGGTTTTAGTTGACAATGTAACTCTGCCAAGTGGTGTGAGGGCAATATATTCACTGGAGGGTAGGAAAGTAAGTTTAATGTTTGCAACAATATTTTAATTTAAAACAGTGTCCGTGGAGTTCCTTGCTCATTCTTCACCATAGGAACCTACTATGCTTTGGAATGGGCAACGAGCTTCATCTTTCTAACTGACCAACCGCTTGACAATTGAAAAGTGCTTGTAACTGGTTTATTTGTAATAAATGCTTTAATTTTAATGAATAAGTGCCTATTTTAATTAAGGTCTGAACATTCTAATTTCTCCTATAAAATTAAACGGTAACAATTGTTTCTTATACTATTACAGATAGGCAAACTGGATGATCTAGAAGATGGGCAATCATATGTTTGTAGTGGATTTGGTGAGCCCTTCAAACGTCTAGATTATGAAGCCAGTGCGGTGACCCCTCAATCTTTCAGACTGAGTGGCCCAGAGTCTCTGAGTGACAGCTCAAGCCCGTCCCCAGCCAGAGCTAATAACAGATTGTCCCGATATTTGCAGGTAATGTATTGGATACAAATCAGTCACCTTGTTGATCAATCAATCTGCCAGCCTTTTCCCAACTATGTTGGGGACGGCTTCCAGTCTAACCGGATGCAGCAGAATACCAGTATTTTACATGGAGTGACTGCCTATCTGACCTCCACAACTCAGTACTGATTAATACGATACCCCTCGGTGAGACTGGTTGTCGGACATTCGGGCTTCTGTCAAAGATCCACGAATGACAGACGGGACCAACGGTTTAACGTGCTTTCCGAGGCATGTAGGAGTCTCGGTATGTAAAGATCCCATCCCATCCACGGACCTACCCTGTAAAGTGTACCCATGCGGCAGTTATTACTTAGCCACGAGCTCCTCACACCAGTCTCAGTCACCTTGTTGTTCATGCTCATTTTATGTGTGCTTATAATAATTTTCCTTGATATCTATGTTAGTTAAAAGATACAATAATTTCAGGCAAATGGTAGTAGTACTACTGGCAACGGGACAGCGCGAGTTAGCCCAGCTGGGGATAATGTAGTCCGACCACGCATAGTTACTATTATTAGAAATGGAGTGAAACCACGAAAGGTAAAATATCAATTTTGTTTGTCAATTTATGGGCAATAATGTGTCACACCCTGATTACAAATTGGAACATCTTTATTTCCACGCAAAGTCAAAGTAAAATTATTTATTTCAAATAGGCACATATGAGGCACTTTTGAACGTCACCATTTACAAAAAAAAATTGAGTTGATTCTAGGTGCCCCTTCCAAAAGGTACGCATTTGTGAGCATTCCTTGATAACTCTATTCATTATTTATGAATCAATGTGTACCTACTACATTACATAGAAAAATCTGGCTTCTGTAGTACGTCAAATAACAGGAAAATAATTGAATTATTATGTTGAATTACGTACTATGTTAAAAACCCACATATATTATTATCTGTTCAAAGCAATGTTTGTCCACAGGTGTGCAGGTTGTTACTAAACAAACGAAACAGCCCCACTTTGGAACACGCACTTGCCGCCATTACAGAATGTGTTAAATTAGATACAGGTTGTGTCCGTAAAGTCTTCACAAGAACTGGCTCTGTGGTCACAGCATTAAACCAATTCTTTGAAGTTGAAGATGTCTTCTTTGCTTATGGAAATGAAAGGTATCTATGTTGCACAAGCAAAGCAATTATAAAAATAAAACATTTAAAAATCACTGCATTAGTTTAGTAGGCTACTAGCAAGCTAACTCCAGGATATATTGTTCTCAGGGTTAACCAAGAAGACTTTGAATTGGAATTCGAAGAAAATAAGGCTGTGCTACAATGTAGAAAAACTCCTATATCAAGAAATTCGAGGTATGATATGATTTACTTTTTAATTTCTTGGAAATTGAATTTTTAGCGACTTTGCATTGCAATCGTTCTAGCAGAATATACCACCATGGTAGTAAAGAAAGTATTGGCAGTCATGGGGTAGGTACTGCTGACAGTAGTCAAAGTCGAAATTATTTATTTCAAATAGGCACTTTTGAACATCAAAATTAACAAAAAAATAGAATTGATTCTAGTTGCCCCTTCCAAAGGGTAGTTTCGTATGGAGAAGAATGGGCAACAAACTCCACCGTAGTGAAAATTTATCGCTCAACGCGCCCAAAGAAGTTTTCAATTCAATAAAAAAAAATATTATCTAAAACAACATTTAAACAATGCACAGTATACACAAATAAAACTTTTCATGTGGTCAATTTAACTTCACTTACTGCTACTACAGCATGTCGGTGCGGGCATGTCGGTGACGCGAACCCATAAGGTTTTTCCTACCAAAAATCGCTCAACGCGCATAAAAAAAAGAGGTTTTCAATGCAATAATCACTCTATCATCACATCACATCACACTAATATTATAAAGGCGAAAGTTTGTGAGTGTGTGTATATTTGTTACTTCTTCACGCTCAAAGGGCTGGACCAATTTTGATAAAATTTTGTATGGAGGTAGCTGACACCCTTTTTTTTTTTGGGTGGGAAATTATCAAATAACTTCTCCCGCTCTGGGCGGAGCGGGAGGGCGTGTCAGACTTTTACTGACTAAAACCCACCCGTGTTCCTTCATTTGCCTGTGTGCCAGGGCCACGATATCCCTTTCGGACAAACTCGCAACCCTGGCAGGCATTGGTCCTAACGGACCCCGTCAGTTGGTGCTGACATCTCTTTGAGAAGCGCGTGGAACACAACGCGCCGTCGACCCGGGCCTGGTCCTTATCGGGCGGCGAGCTACCCATCGCTCACTGTCCGCAAGCCCGCGCCTACGGTGGCCTGTACCAATTTTGATAAAATTTTGTATGGAGGTAGCTGACACCCTGGATTATGACATAGGCTACTTTTTATCCCGATATTCCCATGGGATCGAGACTTACGCGGGTGAAACCGCGGGGCGCAGCTAGTATAATAATAAAATTCATTCTTCATGGTAGAAATTCACATACACGTTAACATTAACTTGGCTTGGACTCGTTAATGTAGCCAAAGAGCTAAGAAACAACACATTTTTCAAAAATATTAATTTATTTTCTCATCACAAATCAACTACCACCGCTTGCGTACATAGGGCGGGTCCAAAACCGCGTATGCCAGTGAAAGCCGGCGGTGGCGCAGCTCGCGCAGCCAGCGAAGCGGGCGCAGGCGCCGCCGGGGACGCCGCCGACGAATCCGCGGGGCCCTTACTACCACAGCCTTTGAGACTCAAATACAGCGTCGGCAGAATCATAGGTAATAATCCGACCTTCCTATCGAATAACCATAATTCATTTTCGTACACACGGCTACACATCAAGCTATTAATTTCCAGTATAAGTCTTTAACATTAGAATACATTCTTGTCTTACCCCAACCCAATCCACCTGTAGTTGCCCTGTTATTCATAAGGTAAATTCTGTCAAGTACCTAGGTATTGTAGTAGATCAAAGGTTAAGCTGGTACCCACACCTCGAACTAACTATTGCGAGGGTAAGAAAACTCATATGGGTTTTCAAATCTTTGAGACATGTAATGAATGCAGAACTACAGAATAAAATCTATATCGCACTGGCCCAATCTGTAATCATATATTGTATCTCGGTATGGGGTGGAGCAGCTAAGTCGTATTTTATAGATCTAGAGAGGGCACAGAGATCCTTGATTAAGGTCATGTACTGTAAGCCCTACAGGTTCCCTACTGAAACTCTATACGCAAGCTCTAAGCTGCTCTCCGTTAGAAAACTCCACATACTACACATGGTACTAAGATATCACAAAACTCTACCCTTTAGCCATGCCAAACTTAAAAAAGACGGTGTGATATAGTAGCCCCTACATACTCCGCACGTTCAATTTTTGCTAGTCGTCAAAATGTAACTCAAGCCCCGCGCGTCTATAATAAAGTAAATCGCATACTTAACATTTACCCTATGCAGCTGTACGACTGTAAGAAGACATTGACTGAATGGCTCTTCACACTTAATTATGATGCCGTGGAGGACATTCTGGCGACTCTGGGTTGAACGTCTGACACATACACACACTCCAACACACACACACACACTCCAACACACACACACTCACACTCCAACAAACCTCCACACTCATTTACACATACACTCACCCACTCACACACGCACCCCCTCTTACACACACTCATACACACAAAATATACATTCACACACTCATAAACACACATTTATGCAATCACACTCTAGTTTTCACACACTGCCATAAACACGATTTTCATTTTTCTTTTTATTCATTTTTCTTTTTTTTATTGGTTATATAAAAAAAAATGTGTAAGTAACTATACCGAATTAGCACAACGAAACAATTATTGTTAATTAATTGAGGAAGAGCGAGGTTTATCCCATCACAGGTATCTTCGGATTACTTTCTGGGAAGCCCCGGCAACTTAACTGTATAGATTTAAGATAATAAACACATTTTTTTTTTTTTTTTTAAGTCGACCTTGCATTGTATAGGATTTCCGTACAGTGCGAGATCAGCGTAAACTGGAAATGTATAGCTTGATGTGTAGCCGTGGAAACCTGTTAATCACTTCATAATGTTTCCAATGTGAACTTGTCTTGTGTTAATGTATTATTTAAATTCCGGTCAGGGTATTTCAATCTCAATACTTATATTTTGCAGTTTCCTACACCTATTAAAAGTCAATGATATTAACAAGGGTTATTTTAATATCTTCCCTATAATTGTTAGGGCTTCGTAGTCAACAAAGAACCCCTTATAGTTTCCCAATGTCCGTCAGTCTGTCTGTCCCCGGCTTAGCTCAGACTCTTAGTACTAGAAAGCTGTAACTTGGTATGGGTATACATATTAAACACGTCGACAAAGATGTAAAATAAAATCTTAAAAAAATAATTTATTTTAGGGTAAGTACTACCTACTCCCTTGCACGTAAAGTGAAGATGTTATTTTTTATTCGTCTGTCCCATGGGGTATCGTTGGGTCGGCCGTTCAAAAATATTGTGGGTTGCGGGTCTGCGAAAACCATTTTTCGATTCAGGGATCCGTTTGCGTAATAATTACTTATTAAGCTTTTTATCGAAAAAAAAAAACTATCACTGCTAACTAAGCTTTACAAGTTAACGAGTAATAGTCGACCATCTTACATTTTCAGTTGGAGAAGTGACCATGACGTACCTATATCGATGTATGGGAGAACATGTTTTTCAACTACCATGTTAAGTTTGTTTTTGGGATAAATTCATTCCAACTACGGAACCCTTCTTTGTGCGTGGTCCGACTCTCACTTGGCCGGTTTTAAGCATTCGATTTTTGAAGACCCATTACATCTCTTTCAGGGTTCTTACAATAACTGTGTAGGTACTTTTGAACAAAAAAACTTATAAATAAATAATGATGGAATTAATGCTATACTTACTATAAGGTGTAGGATTCGACTTGACCGGCTTTTACTGTCTATAAAAGGTGTTTCAAAATTAACAAAGAAATCTGCTGTTCCATACTAAAGTTTAATACATACTGTTCTAAACTGTATGGGACAGCTGTTTTTTTTTTTGCGGTTTTGAAGATGGTTACATAGTAAAAGTTATTCAGTTTGATGGTCTAAAGCCCTCCTTAAAGTTTGTAGGGTTAATTTTGAAACACCTTATATTTACAAGCAATACTTTGTGTATCATTATCGTACCATTTGTCATATCGATAATAGGTGACGGAAACTTCGCTGTTGTACGGATATGTAAAGACAAGACCACCAGCAACGAATATGCTCTGAAAGTAATTGATAAGGCCAAGTGCAAAGGCAAGGAACACTATGTGGAGGCAGAGGTAAATATATCAAAAACTACTTTCTTAGTTAAAAGTACAAACCAACAGCTTCTAAAGTCCGGTCGCGAAGCAGAATTAATTTTGTACAATGACCCCTCATTACTTATCTCTATCGCTCGCGCACAATTGTATTGCCGTCGCGCTCGCGCATTTTAAGGTCCTTCTAATGTGTGAGTGCGACGGCAATACAATTGTGCGCGAGCGATAGAGATAAGTAATGAGGTCATTGTACAAAATTCTTTCTGCTTCGCAACCGGACTTTAGTTATGAATTTCTGATATTTAGGAATTTTATGCGATGCAATAAAATATTTTTAGCAAGATTCTATTTGCAAACAGTTTTTGAAAAGTCTCTGTGACGCATTTTGCAGCTGTTTATAGAGTAGAGAAAATATTTTGCAGCGTCGCGTGCGCGTAGACCTTTGATGTGATGCCAACGAACTTCTTATTTTTATTGACGTTGCCAGATATTTGCAACCAAGTATGTTGATTGAAATAAACATTTTTATTTATTTGTGATTTTATAACAAAATTACTTTCATCATCAGGTTCGAGTCATGAGGAAGCTGTGTCATCCAAGAATTGTCTCACTTATCGAGGAACAGGATAGCCCTGAATGGCTTTTCCTTGTAATGGAATTAGTCAGTGGTATGTATATAAATTGGACTTGTAATAAATACATCATTTTCATCATTAACAATACTCCAATGATACCTAATAGAACATGGCTTTATTATTCTCATTCCACTTGATCGTTATTTATATTTTTAGGTGGAGACTTGTTTGATAGTATCGCGGCCGCTTCCAAATTCTCTGAGCCCCAAGCCCGTTTGCTAATCGGCCACCTAACATCTGCTATCGCATATCTACACTCGCTTTCCATAGTGCATCGTGACATCAAACCTGAAAATCTATTGGTAAGCTATCAACTAACAAACCTTGAAAATAAAAAATCATCCAAATACTCTTTTCTATTTATAAAAAAAAAATATCACACTTTTAATTCTTGTAAATATGCATCATATTCATAATTCATGTGTATAATGTATTTCATTGCATATTTCATAATCAAAAACATATTATATTAACTATTGATACTGATGGATTCTGAAACTTATACTGTTAAAGAAGATAATATAATAAGTACGTACAGTAGTACCCAATTAGGTATGTAAAGTATTTTTTCAGGTATGTTTTTTATATTTTTATTTTAATGATAAGAGTATTTGAAACATAATTTCATCTTTTTGTTTTTACAAGCTGTAGTTACTTTTATATATTTTTTTAAAGTATTGTCCGTACTGACGTCACTAGTAGAACTGAATAGCTTAGGATCTTTGCCACGTTTAACACTTATTTAAAACCAAAATTCAGTAAAGAGTCAAACTGTCAAATTTGACAATTAATTTGTTTACATTTCATACTTTAGCGATTTCCGTACTTTAGTTTAAAGATATGGCTAAATAAAATTAATGGATTCAAAGACTACTTCTGCTAAGTGCTTCATACCGTCAAGTATAAGAAACACCACAACAAATAGCCGACACAAATTGATTGTTAGTAAAAGAAACCTTAAAAAGGAAATGGTGCGAGGAAGTAAATGTTGAGTACAAGTCTGGGCGGCGGCGGCGTCTGTTTTATTGTGAAGATCATTTGAACGTAAGTTAAGTTTGCCTGAGGTGATACATCGATGTGATTCGACTTGTACTGTCCGCCGCTGGTGAAAAACTACACTATTTACATATCTGAATAGAATAATAATAGGTGCTTCATGTAGATTTGACGTTGGCATGACACTTGACACATAAAGAACAACTTAATTACAAGAGGCACTGAAAGTTTCCAATTCAGGCTGCTTTGTGACGGCATTTAGAGGTCAAATAAAAGTCAAGTGATTTTAAGTATTTTTGTGAAAATAAATACGATCTTATAATTTTAAGACCTATTAATAGAAAAATAAGTCATTCACTCAGTTGCAGAAACGATCTTTAAATTTTAAAGACTACATTAAACACTAATGTAGCATTAAATCATTGCACAAAACCATTTTTTATTTTATTTTAATGCTCCATTAAATTTAACTAATGAAATGTCAAACCTAATGAAACCGGCCATTTTAAACACTTTTACGTTGCACGTAACTTCATTAGCGCCCATTAGCAGGTGGTGAACTTTAAGTTTGACATTTCAGATTTTTTAATTTTAATGGGCCGAAAAGCATCCATTAAGAGCAACATTAGTGTTTTCTACGGTACTTGAATGCATTTCTGTAATTGAAAGATGTCTTTAACCAGTCTTTCGTCATTATCTGATTCTTATTTAGTAGATTTACCTCGCCGTCGAATCCCAGACCGAGTGAATTCATTTTTAAAACATGATGGAAAAGAGTTTCGTGTAAAGTATAGAATTTCCAAGGAGGCAGTTCTTCAAATTTGTAACCTATTTGATTAAGATTTAGAACCAGTGACGCAAAGAAATAAATCCATTAATGGCCTGACACAGCTTTTAATATGTTTGAGATTTTTCGCCACTGGATCTTTCCAGCAAGTAGGTATTGTGTGATTTAATAAACATAAATAAATCAACAGTTTGTCGGAAACAGGTTGGGTCGGGTTGTTTGTCAGTTTGTTTATACAAAAAGTATCCCGTGAGCTAGCAAAATTAAGCCACCTCTATATTAAAATGCCAGACCGGACGGAACTACGTAGAGTTGCAGAAGGTTTTTATGAAATTGATGGATTTTCACGTGTGGCCGGAGCTCTAGACTGCACACATGTTAAAATTATTAGATTAAGGGGGATGCGCTAAAGTAGCCCGTAAAATTCAAATTTTATTACGTTTTTTGCAATTTGCAGGTCAGTAACACGTATGTTGATCTAATTATGATTCGCGGCCATAACCAATATGGCTTTACAGAATTATAATCATTAGAATATGAATCAGAAGTATAAAAATTGCAAAAAACGTTGGTAAATTTGAATTTCGCGGGCTACCTTAGCGCATCCCCCTTAAACCAGATTATTTAAACTACATTAAACCACAGAGTACACTGAATACACATAAATCAACTACATTTACTTTATTTTATTCTAAAATTGTGGTGTACTTGTACGTACGGATAATAACAGAACACAAATGTTCACTCTTTTCGTTCAATATGGTAATTTGTTCCTGGCAATATTGTTTAAAGTCTTCTTTAACTAAAGTGGCATTAAAAATGTCTAATGCTATCTAAAATTTGTTTGTGCAACTTCATTAAAGTAATGAATTCATTAGCGATAATGTTGCTTTATGTAATGAAGTGTTAATGGTGAGCTTTCTGCAACTGAGTGTTAGAAGCTTAAAATCTCGAAATGGTTTTGGAATCGGCATAGGTTAATTTTTACTTTACATACCCAATTGATATGGCTTACCGATGTTACCTGCGCAGAAGGTGAATTTTAAAAGTGCGGGAAATGCTATTGACCAATCGGCACGGTCCACACACCGCGGTTCGTTTTCCTGTACCGCTATTGGTCGGCAGCTGCCGC
This sequence comes from Tiliacea aurago, assembly GCA_948098905.1. Classification (NCBI taxonomy): domain Eukaryota; kingdom Metazoa; phylum Arthropoda; class Insecta; order Lepidoptera; family Noctuidae; genus Tiliacea; species Tiliacea aurago. Next base: position 12,271,201 of record OX402578.1, on the reverse strand, counting down.
CATGTTAGCGCGCGCCGCGTGGCATGTTTGTCAGCCGCCATACTTCTGATCGAGTGCACGCTAGCAGCTCCAGTGTATTATGAACCTTATAATAGTGACCTAAGGTTGATTGTAAGTTTTAAGCATTCTTTCGTTAATCTTCGGGGCCATACTTTCTTTTCTGTGCGAACGAAGATTCACGACGCGCCTTATCAATTGGGTACCACTGTAACGTGAATGTATTTCCAGGTGGAAGTGGGTTTGGACGGCAGCATACGCGGCCTAAAGCTGGCTGATTTCGGTCTAGCAGTAGAAGTGTGGCGACCACTGCATGCAGTTTGCGGCACGCCTACATACGTAGCGCCCGAAATACTGCTCGAGACTGGATATGGATTAAAGGTACTTATACAAATAAAAACAGGCACTCATGGGGACAGAAATGAAAACTTGCTATGAGTATTTCTGTCCCCATGAGAGATAACACGTCATACTCATAGGTACTACTGTTAAGAGCGGCCAACCCGTTATACTTTTCATACAAATGCACGTACGTAATTATAGCGTTGTAACAAACCTATCTTTGATATTTTTGTACTAATAGGTATCTTGTGCACTATATCTAAGTTCCTATGCAAGCAAAAAATTAAAATTTGGAGAATCGAATTCAGTATAAGCCTGCAATAATCTGATGTTTTGCACAAATTTTACCTGAACTTTGGCCGTTCATAATGTACTCATAAATTGTAAAAGTAAAGAAAGCACTTTGATAGAAACCTCGCAAATGTAATGGAGATTCTAAATGACAAACATTTATTTCATAAACTAGTAACTTACTAAAAAACACGTATTTCCTGGAACAAGTTTTATGAAATATCCGCACATAATTTTTCGTTCAATGTTATCGCGTTCTCACTTGCTTGTTAGTAGTTCTCACTTGCGCTGGCTGAAACAACAAGCTTTTCGACCATGCTCGCGTTGACGATAGACGGACCGGGAAGGGCCCTCTTAGCATTAGCATGACGGAGCCGCGAACTCATAAAAAACAAAGCATATAATCACGCCTGTAATCCCAGAAGGGTTAGGCAAAGATGTACCTATCTATAGTACACCAACATTACGCCAATTATGTTCAATCCCCATGTAATACCCGCAATCCTATTGCCATCAACCAAATCCGGGTATAAATACTTCTTCATTGATTATCTAATAAAGCGTGGGTTCTTCGTGCGTTTCATAATACTCGGAAACGTTCCATTCACATTACTTTTAATAAACAATACATTAGGTAGCATTGAAACCATTATGTAAAAGTGGTTGTTGTAGATGAAGATAACATTATTTTCCCACTATTCTTAATTGTTCATGTGAACTTGAACTTTTAACTCGATTTCGTCTAACGTTATACGTTATCATCCAGGCCAGGCACTACATAGCTAGACTAGCCGATCTCTCGCGTCACGGTCACGGGCCAGGGGTCTACTCCGAACATAAATCAGAACTATCGGCCGAATGTTCGGTCGTTGCTTGACTACGGGTAACTATGGTGACCATGGCGAAAGAAAAAAAACGACAGTCAAAGAGATAAGAGTCAAAGTGACTAAATCGGGTAAGGATTCCAAGTCAAAGAATGACACTATAGAAGTTATAAAACGGCCCAACATTCGGCCGATACTTCGGAGTAGACCATAGATATAAGAAAGGAGATATGCCCCGGTAGTTGAAAATGTATCGGAACCCGATGTCTCCAGTTTGTCCCTACCACTCGCCACAACTACACACGCAGTTCAGTAAAAGCAATCTATACGAAGTCGCATCCATACTCGCAAGGAATAAATCAGAACGTACTACACAATCAATTATAAACCTTATCGCGTCAAACACAGCGTGCATTTACCAAACACCGTACAACTTACTCACACGAAAACATCAGTCGCTATCGTTGTGCTGTGCCAAAGCCATTTATTTTACATATACGCTAGTGATTGACTAAATTGGAAAGTTATCGATCCTTCCATTTATCGTCGTATTAAAAATTTTGTGCGGTCCTAAAAATAAAATAAATAATAAATGATATACTGATACTAATATAATATAAATAAACAATAATGTACCTAAAAAAATATATTATTAAGTAAATAAAAAAAAATAAACAATATGAGCAATTCAAAATGAGTAAAAAACATTATTTCCTCATGGGTCTTCCAATCAGGTTACAACGGTTGACAAAAAGAAGAATAAACTATAATAGCCATATATTCATTAGGCAATCGACATTTTTGTCGATAGCCTACGTTAGTGGATCTGCACAAGGACATCACTAACTCGTCCCAAGATACAGCAGCGTACTACGCGATGCATGGGCATAAATAAACAAAGTATCATTTTGTGATGTTTACATTGATTGTCCAGTCAGTAAGCGACATATTTAGGTAGTAGTTAAAAAGCAATGTATTTCATGCAGATAGTACAGTCGCTGTGATATTTGAAAACAAGAGTGACGTAGTAAAACCAAGAAATATTTTACGATTTGATGTTTTTCATGATTTTAAAGACAAATAAAGTTAAATACTTTTACATAAATATTTTATGTGATTCCATGATTTATAAAGTTTTTAGTTTGACTTCGGTTTATACAAGAAACCACTGAACAACACGGCGTTCATAAATGTTGTCACGACCGCGGTCGAAAGCGTACTAGTTCGCAGATATGACCATTTGCCTGGCAAAATTCGCGCCCTCTAGTCGCCGCGAGAGACGCGTCGGGCGTCGGGAGTCGCAGGCTGATTCCCGGCCACCGTATGCGCGGGCTTGCGAACGGTGAGCGATGGTTAGCTCGCCGTCCGATAAGGACTAGGCCCGGGTCGACGGCGCGTTGTGTTCCACGTGCGCCCCAAAGAGAGGTCAGCACGAACTGACGGGATCCGTTAGGGCCAATGCCTGCCAGGGTTGCGAGTTGTCCGAAAGGGATATCGTGTCCCTGGCACAAAGGCAAATGAAGAAACACTGGTGGGTTTTAGTCAGTAAAAGTCTGACACGCCCTCCAAAAAAGTTATTTGATAACTTCCCCAAAAAAAAAGCCACTACATACATAGTCGTATTTTCCCACTAATTCTGTTTTTATTGCAGATCGATGTATGGGCGGCTGGCGTTATTCTATACATCTTGCTATGCGGTTTCCCGCCATTTTCGTCTCCTGATGGCGATCAAGAGAAATTGTTCGACGCGATTTTGTCGGCTCGTCTGGAGTTCCCCGCGCCACACTGGGAGCGCGTGTCAGCCGGCGCTATCGACCTCGTCGCTAATATGCTGCGTCCACAGCCCGAACTTCGCTTCGCTGCTGAAGATGTACTCGACCATGCTTGGATGGCGGTTAGTTGGTTGCTATAATAACATTAAACAGTAGCACGGACATCTAAAATGCAGTTTGGATAACGTAATATTTGTTTGCAGGACGATTATGACGAAAGCTGCGACTTCCGCACGTGGTACGACGAGGACTCTTCATAGCTGGGCGAGTCTCGCCGTCAATCGGTGTCGGCGCCCTTGTGACGACGTGCTACCGGCCAAGCCGAGACTTGAGCTCATTTGAATCTACGCTACGGCTTCAGCGTTTAGTGCTGTTCTTAACACAGCGATGTGTGCGTTTCAATATGTTAACACCAATACCAAAGTTATTATTTAACATATTTTACTTAAAGATACTGCATGCATAAATAGTTTGTGTATTTATATATTGTTTGGTGCGAACTCCGGTGCAGTATTATTGTTTTGGTTTTGAATTATTGTGTTATTTTATAGTGTAAGACAAATTCTTAAAATGATTTCCACTCAGCGAAATATAATATGGGTGAGATATCTGCGTCTATATTTGCATTAGAACACCCGGCGGCATGTTTATCGGTCGTTATTGTATAGTGTTAGCATATAGCTTGCCAAAATTTCAATGTAGCAATACATTAGCGGAGTATATACAACCCTTAGCCCAGGTTTGCATGAGCGATTTATTTTTCACGCACAGTACATTCAACGCTCTGCTTAGCGCTGAGAGTTGAAAATCCAACTGTGTTTTTTCGACGCGCTGTGATGCTCTCTGTTAGGATTCTCAATGCTCGGTTCAACACCGAGAGTTCAAAATCAGGTGCGCGATATTTTTGCGTTCGTGCGAACGTGGGCTTAAGATTTTGAAATGTGGCTGCTCAACTACTTTACTTTTTCGTTTTTCGCGTCTTTGTCAGCCAGTGAGTACTATAATGTTATATTTCGCTTGTTGAATCAAACTGACAATTCTAAAGATCTCTACATTTCTCTTACCGCTTATTAGCTATTCAGTTTTAGATTGAAGTTTAGATTTAAAGAAATTATAATATTTAAAACGGATATTTTTATTTAACGATAACATTCTGTAATATACGAGTAATATATCTTATTTAATTATTTGAATGAATTCATATTTACAAGTGTAGAGCGCAAGTTAATTGTAATGATTTTTGTATAATATGAATTGCTTGTAGGCGTATATTCAATGCTATTGCTTCTATCATAATTATCATAATCATATCATTCATTTCTTGATTAAAACATTCCCCTACAGTGACCACGTAAGACATGAATGTAATCTTTTATGTAATGGTAAAAATTAAACTGCAGAAATGGTGCTAGTGACAGCGATAACATTTTTATAAATGTAGTTAATCTTTATTGAACATGTCCGTGACACAAAACAACCAATCTACTGATAGTTGAATGTGGACACGCCTTTAGGTATTTATATCTTATCACTGATGTTTCTATAAGAAATGTCGCAGATACAGCGATCTAGCCATTGCAATTGGCAGATTTAAAAACAATTGGCAATGAGAATTAGTGCTATGAGCCTAGTTATCGAGTATAAAGTAGGATGTGACGGATTGTCCTTATTTTTGAAAATGGTTGTTGGATTGATGAAATACGATTGGTCCCTGTTGCAGCACAACATGTATCAACACAAGCAGTTCATAGCGTTTAACTTATCAGTCAATTGCTTAGCATCTTACTCTTAGAAGCTGAAGCCTAACTTATTTATAATTAGATAAGTGCCAAATTCATTTCATTATTGCGCTTATGTATCATAAATCACGCAGGTCGCAGCAATCAATGTTCCTCTCGAATATAATATGTAATATTTTTTTTTACTATCATTTATTTAAGTTATTTTTCATAATAATAATAGTGTTAAAATATCACTGAGCAACACCAAATGCAACCCACATTAGACTGAAATACATTCCTCCACAGTATGATGATGTGACACTGTAGCTTTTCATCACGGTGTATTGAAAGATATAATAACTCGGTACCTAGTGATTGTTCTGTGTATGTTTCCATTTTGTATTTGGTGGTTTTGTATTCCACAATTTTATGAAATTTTATAAAGAAATTTACTGTTGTGATTTATACATGATCAGGTTTGCCTAGATGGATACCCCAATTTTTAATGTGGACTAAGAAGTATAAATTATGAAAGTTATCAAATGAAAATACACAGGAAATTTAACAGAAGATATTAAAATGTATCTACTAAAAATACAGTCGCAATTTATTGCATGTCAGTCATAGTGATTCATAAAATTTTATAATGCATTTAGACATGATATGTTCATTGAGTAAATGAGAGAATAAATAAATTTATTAAAAGTTGTAGCTTATTTTATTTACATTTACAATCGGCATGACAAAAATACTCAAATACCTACATTTTTATTTATTAAGAACATAACCACTTAACAAAAAGCCACTTGAAGCATTCATCGTGACTTCTGGGTGTGTTCTATCTGGCAGCACCTGTAAAGAATTCATGGAAAGTAAGTAATTGTATCTCTCTTGATGAGTAATCACCATTTTTAACAGAGTTCCAAAAAGGAGGAGGCAATAAATATGTTCGGGTATTTTTTTTATGTATTGATATGTTCACCGATTTCTCCGTCAATCCTGGACCGATTTTGACAATTCTTTTTTTGTTTGAAAGGGTACGCTCCAGAGATGGTCCCATTGCCACCAAATCAGAATCTGATCCCAGGGAAATCCTCAATATTATAGGCACACCTATAGCGATTTGGGTATTTTTTTTAGTTACTCGTGCATTTGCTCTCGGAAAGTACCATTTGGTGAAGTGGAACTGATGATGAAGACCAGAGATGGCCACCGGAACTACTTAAAAATAAGTATTTAACGGGTTGCGATTCGAGTAGGTACTAACAGTGTTGCTAAGCAATTTATGCTTGTCACAATGCAAATGGTGAGTGGCAGTTCTCCTGGATCTTACCAGGAGAACTCAAACATTAACGGCCCTGCATCGGAAAAAAGCAATATTTTGTAAAAGGTGATGAGTAGTTGACATTAGGCTATTGTAATTTAGACTAATTGCAAATTGACCCACCAAAAAAGAAAAAACTATAAAAAAAAAAACACTACTAAGTGTAAAATAACTTTAATTTCGGAAGTCGGTGGCAAAAAACTAAAATACAGATCCAAAACACAAACTAGAAGACATCTCTTATAAGCTTATAAATTGTTCTGAATGATTTTTTGAACAACAGCCAACATGAGTTCTAAAATAATTAGTTGTAGCGGCAGTGCTTTTTTTTTTGGAAAAAGTTTTTTATTTTTAACTTTTCCGTGGGTCAATTTGTAATTAGTCTAAATTACAATGTCAACTACTCATCACTTTTACAAAATATTGTTTTTTTTGGTCACAACAGGTCATGAGTTCTAAAATAATTAGTTGTAGAGGCAGTGCTTTTTCAAAACTGTGTTTCAGAAAAATGGTATTGTGGTCCCTAGTGGCCCTACTTAATAACAGTAACGTACATACTCAACTCGTTGCTCCCTCAGATTATAGAAAGAAGCAGATAGACCGCGCGGAACAATAAAGTGAGGCCCGTTTGTAGACATGTGTGCGTTGCAGCCACGTGACAGCACTATAAGAACAGGTGCCTTTATGTGTGTGTACGGTTGCCAGGATAATGAAAAAATTAGCCATAATATTTCATTACATGAAAAAAAAAAAGTTTTTTTTCTTTAATCAGTTGTTTTTATTAACAGTATACCTACGTCAAATGAACAATACCCATATAAACGATACATTTGCGATATATTTTTATTTTGAGACACCAATATTTTATTGTTTTTGGAAGCTATATTTACTTTATGGTGACGTAATATAACCCATGATATAGCAAATCGACTGATGTAATAAGTATTATAAAATCCATTAACTAGTTACACTTACGAAGACACATACATATTTATTTATAAACTTTGCCTTTTCTGGTTGGTAACCAGAAAAGGCGATAAACAAACACTATTATCAAAATATCACTAGCAGCGTTGTGGAAATCAGTAGTGTGTCGACACGGGTAGCGTACCTTGTACTAAGACTCACTGACAGGTACTACCTGAAAGTGATACAGGTATAAGCGCAGACTTCGACATGCTCTGACGAGACAGCCGAGTCCATGTACGAGGACATTGCCAAGGCAATGCACGTTACGACAAAGGCCCACTACAACGTTGTTATGGGAGACTTCAATGCCAAAGTGGGAGTACAAGAACGCGGCGACCCGAAAGTCGGACAGTTTGGTTTGGGGCGCAGGAATCACAGGGGGCAAATGCTGGTTAACTTTTTAGAGTCGCAGGGGCTCTTCTTGATGAATTCGTTCTTCGACAAGAAGCCCCAAAAGAAGTGGACCTGTACCCTAATTGCGTAACAGTTTGAATCGGAATCGGAATGATTTTGAAGTATATTACTAATCCATTGCTTCTTATGATAGAAAAAAATGCCTGCTCAACAACGTAAATAACGCAATGAATGTTGTTGAACTGTCAAATTGAAACCGATTCCTACTGATTGTGTGTTACGCAATTAGCCCTCTGGCTGTGATATCCCCGAAACTGTTTACCAATGCGTTGGAGGACGTCTTTAAGACGCTGGACTGGACTGGACAAGGTATCAACGTAAACGGCGAGTACATTTCACACCTTCGTTTTGCCGATGACATCGTCATAATGGCAGAGACGCTGGAACAGTTAGACCAGATGCTGCACAGCCTAAATGGAGCCTCTCGGCGGGTTGGCTTCGGCATGAATTTGGACAAGACGAAAGTCATGTACAATTCGCACGTCTTGCCGAGTCCAATCCACATCGAAGGGTCGCTTCTCGAAGTTGTGAAGGAGTACGTCTACCTAGGGCAAGTTTTCCAGCTTGGTAGGCACAACTTTGAGAAAGGAGCCGACAGAAGGATCCGGTTGGGTTGGGCAGCGTTTGGAAAACTGCGTCAAGTCTTCTCGTCGCCAATCCGTGCGTCCTGCCCGTTATGACATACGGTGCCGAAACGTGGACACTGACAGTCGGGCTGGTCCATAAATTCAAGGTAACTCAGCGTGCTATGGAGCGGGCTATGATCGGAGTTTCTCTGAAGGATAAGATCAGAAATGAAGTTATCCGGAAGAGAACCGGAGTTACCGACATAGCCTGCAGAGTAAGCAAGCTGAAGTGGCAGTGGGCTGGCCATGTTTGTCGAAGGACCGATGGCTGGTGGAGCAGACGAGTCCTGGAGTGGAGACCGCGTATCGGCAAGCGTAGTGTGGGACGCCCCCAGCTAGATGGACCGACGACCTTAAAAAGGTGGCTGGGACAGACTGGATGCGGAAGGCGGAGGACAGGGTGTTGTGGCGCAGCCTGGGAGAGGCCTATGTCCAGCAGTGGACTGCTATAGGCTGAGTTGATTGATCAGAATAAATATTTTTGTAAATCTCGAAAGAACTCCTGTATCCTATACTTATTTCCTAACTCTCAACCTCTCTAACTGTTAAGGTTTTGTGTTTCAAGATGTCACTAACAATAAACACGTAAAATAAATCCAAATAGACAAATAATCAATATTTTACATATGAAAGATACTCCATCATCATATTTCTTTTTGAGATTGTATTCGCTTTTGAATTTGTATTTGCTTTGTTGGCCGCACTCTCGGTCTCGGTGTTCCGCGCGGTCTATCTGCTTCTTTCTATAATCTGAGGTTGCTCCCATGAATAAAAATTGAATTTGAATCATGTGTGCTGTGTTTTTGCGTCACCCTTTATTGTTTGAAGCTATAGGCTTCCACCATGCATTGCTTACTTGGCAATTTGGAAATAGGGATCTGTAGTATGAGTATTAGTGTGGAAACTCCTACCTCTTCTTTGAAGGATTGGTTTGATGGTTCACATACAAAATACTTTTTTAGAATAGAACTATTACTTCTGGGAACAACTTGTTTACTAATAATAAAATTATTAGTAAACAAGTAAAATGATGAGTAAAATATTTGTAAGCCAGCTAGAAAAATAAGCAAATAGGTTTTAATTGGAAAACGTAATGCTGCAGCCTAGTTTTGTGATGAGAAGGTGGTCCCAGGTGCTCCATCAATCCTTACCTATAAGTAAAGGGCCTATTAAACTGGTGGAAATCTAATAGTGAGCAATTTAGTGCATTTTGAGGAGCTGTTCAGATCTTCATTAAATTTCTATGAGACCTATTTAAAAGTTTCTACTTTTCAAATTAAAAAAGAACCATCGAAATCGGGTCTCATAAGGCGGAGATATCCAGTAGCCCCCTTTTTGAAGGAAATGCCCCTTTACCCCGAGAACCGTAGAGAAGCGTTTTGTTGACTGAAGAGTAGTCAAAAAATACGTTTCCGTGTAGATAGTAGAACATTTTTGGTAGATAAATGATATCTATTCATTCTACAGGAGATTAGAAATAGAAAGAGTCATGCTAAGTCTGCTGTAGAGCAGTAGCAACAAACTGACAGTGAAAAGCAAATTTTGTGACTTGAAGCAGAGAAGTTTCGCTAGCTTGGTCAATAAAAGCCTTACCTGATAATTTCTCATCCAGTTGCATGACAATTTCAGAGCTGCCACATTACTTTGTGCCTTTAGTGACATATACAACTGCTGTAATGGTTCTGCAACATTGTAGTAAATGACAAATGGCCTGCCTGGTTTCACAAATGTTACTAATTCATTGAAAATATTTTGTGGGTCTTCTTTACATGCTATAACTAATGAATCCATTTTATTATGCAGCAGTTCTGAGGCAGCTATATTGTCAAAGTGCCATTTTGGCTTTTTGTTTTCCCTTGGGGGCTCAGAATCAATGTTAACATTAGCATTTTCACTAGGTTTATTCTCAATATTATCTTGTTTAGTTCGTTTAGGCTCCAGCTCCTCTGTGATGTCATCATTTTTCCTCTTTAATGGATTTTGCTCAGTGCCATTTGCATCCTTTTCAGGTTCTGTAGTGTTATGAGTGTCACATCCTTGGTAAAATTGTCTGAGTGCAGAATAAACATTGACTGAAACACATCTGTTCATCTGTTCTTCAGGAAAATTCATAGCTAACAGTGATTGTTTCTGAGACATGTTACCAGGATGCATGTGTACTAATTTACCATTTGTATTTTGCCCAATGACACTCAATAATGCAGCAGCCACTAAGCCATTGGACCCAGAATCATATAACAGATGGTTTCCTTCACAATGAACATTAACAATTGTTATGATTTGTGACAATGTATCAATTCGTAAGTTTTGGATCTTATTTGGTTCAAGTTTGTACATAATTTCACAAATAATTCGAAGATTTGGTTTTACTACTTGAAAGTATTCAAAATACTTTTTCTCCTTTTTCCTCAAATACTTGTCTTGTGAAAATTCCGTTTTATTATGAAATGTGTTGGAATTACTGATTAATGTTTCAACAATATCAGATGCTTTGTTAGAATCACTTTTTAGTGTCTCTATATCAGCGGCTGACAACTTTTGTGAGCGTCCATCATCAAGTATATTTCTGTTGTCATTTCCAGATACTTTTATATCAATTTCGTCTTTTAATTTTACGGCTTCATCTGCTAGTTCTACAGTGAATTCTTTTTTTTTCTTACTCGTTTTGGGTATCATTTTAAATACTGAGAAATACGGGGAGCCCTCTAATCCTTTCAAATTGATAGTGTCTCTTCCCAAGGTAATAGTCGAATCAGACTTATTAAATTTGAGAAGTTTTTTAAAGTTTTGTTTTTGGATGATAATGTAATCACCAATTTTAACTTCGTTAGACATTCTGACAATAAGTATTTTAGAGGTTAGGTCACAATATTGTATTTATTAACTAATGGAACTGTTTCTCACCTTTCGCTTCAAATTTATATTTTATCAGAAAGTAAGTACTGCTAGTATGAATGGGACAACATATAGTGTCATCAAGTACGAGTAGTTGAGTTACGTGGTAAAAATGTTTAAATAATACAAACCGAATTATTTCGTGTTTCGTTCGTCAACACAATTTGACGGAAGGATCAATGACATTGACAAATAAAACAGTTTGACAGCAGGACTTGGGACAGTGATCAATGGCTGCATTCAATCGCTCACAGCACTCACTTCAATTATTTGCGTTCGGATTTAGATAGGTTTTATAGGATTCGAACGTTTCTCAATACTCAAGCATTACTTATAACTAGATTCAAGCCATTTGATTGGTTGAAACTAGTTTTTAGTAATGTTTGAGTATTGAGTGACGTTCTGTAATACGGGACTAAGACTGCTGGGAGCTGTCAACAATTCGGAACGCTCGTGGACGCGCTCACGGTTGGATTACAGTATTTCATTTTCTTTGAGTGTCCACCTCAAATTTCTTCTTTGGTTAGGTGACGACTGTAGTCAGAAGCACAATTTGAAAACGCCACGTTAGCGATTAATCTCAAAACAAAACAGCACAACTGTCATTTTTGTCAGCGCTCACGGTGATATTATTTAATGGCATGGTTGGCGTTAGATGCAGGGACCATTTTGGTTACCCATTGAAAGGATTTTCGATAGGGTTTTTCTAAGCGGTTAAACAAAAACCCATACGATAAGGGTAACCCTTATGAACGACTTAAATTAAATTTTGGTAACCACACCGTATGGGTTTTTGATTAACTGCTTAGAAAAACCCAATCGAAAACCTCTTCCAATGAAAGGGTTTTTATAAAATGGTAACCAAAATGGTCCCTGGATAGAATAGAGATAGAATTGGTCCTGCTACGCTTGCTGGGCAGATATCGAAATAACATAATATTATGATTTTTTCATGTTACTGGGTTTCAAGTAGGTATAGAACCCACTGAAATGGGTTATCAGGTAACCCTTTCACTGGGTTTCAAGTATAAAACCCATTCAATGGGTTATCATGTAACCCTTTCAATGGGTTTCTAGTGTAAAACCCTTTCAATGGGCTACACCATGATAAAGGTAACCCATTGAATGGGTTACCCCTTCGAAAGGCTTAACCCTTAACTGGGGTTGTACGGTCCCTGGTTAGAAGTCGAAGCAAAAGGAGTATGTAAGGAGCGTAGCAAGTGGCGTTCTATAGTTTCTGCCTAACCCCATGGGAAGAAGGCTTGAGTTTATGTATGTATGGTTGGCGTTAACGCAAGATGGCGCTTGTCATGACGTCATCTATGATGATTCGCGCAACATCGTTTTCGCACTCACGCTAATTCGGTACGGGTGTAAGCGCGCTCAAAATCGGGTCTGCTGCGCCATATTTGCGTGTGTTTCAAACATGTTTTATTATGTTGTGTATATTATAAGTATATTGGGACGTGGTTTGTTTAGGCAGATAGTAAAAGCACTTCTTCTAGTAATAAACTTGGAGTTTTATTTCTCTTTAGACACGGGTACATTTTACATCTTCATTTTTGTGTGGACTTCTTGGACTACTGACTAGGTAGAATTATTTCCACAGACTATGTGTATAGTGTTGTCATCTTATAATTTAGTATATCAACTAAATCTAATACTATGGATTACTTTAACAGTGTACACACGGCTACACATCAAGCTATACATTTCCAGTATAAGCTGATCTCGCATTGTATAGGATTTCCGTACCGTGCAAGATCAACGTAAACTGGAAATGTATAGCTTGATGTGTAGCCGTGTGTACAGCTTATCCAGCCCGTCCGCTGCGACTTTTGAGTGTTTTTGTACTAAAATCTCCTTTCAACAATGAGTTCCGACGAGGAAAACGTCTGCTGTTCTAGCAATAGTAGACTTAGTCGTACCTGCGAATGACCTGCGACCACGAAACGAGTGAATCCCCCCCGCCCCGGACCCCGCAGGCGAACGCGGGTGATGTTAAGCTAAGCCGTGTCTGCTGCGCCCTATTTCTATTTGTTTGTTTCAAACAGTTAAAACATGTTTTAAGCCCGTATTTATAGAGCGTAACTCAGTACTCAAGCTTTACTTAAGAGCCAACTAGTCGCGGGCTCGAACTCCCTGGCGGGTGCGGCCAAAAAGCACGCTGTCTCACCTAGCATCGTGTCCGACAGAGATAGCACCAGTGATGAGCAGTTAGAAGCTAGTCTACACGCATAACGCCTAGTCGCACGCACACAAACACAGTGCACGACGATTCATACTAAACCGCGCGCGTAAAAATATACGAAAACTCCTTTGGAAGGTGGGGTTTTATGAAAAAACTACTGCATAAATCAATTACGAATAAAGTTTATTATAATCTTCGACAATTGAGCTTTGTCGGAACGAGCTTTGTTTTTGAGATTTTATACTTCTTTTATTACTTATTTCCGCCCAAAGTTGCGTTAAAATTTGCAGGAAAAACGAATCTTTGTTGGCTCATAACTTTTTAATGCCTTTGTTTTTTACTATTCTGCTTCTGTACAGACAAAATTAATAATAAGACAAAACGATATCATGTTATACTTTAGATGTACAGTGTGTAGTGGAGTTAAACCCCCCCGAAATTTGTATGGAAAAAGTATGCACTAGTTGCGCCTTAAGACTAGATTCAAGCCATTGGATTGGTGGAAACTAGTCTTAAGTAATGCTTGAGTACTGAGTAACGCTCTATAAATACGAGGCTAAAACACGATTTGGGGGCGTGGCCTAAATCAAAATCATACAAATCGACAAAAACATGATTACTGTTTGAAACACGCAAATATGGCGCAGCACCCGGCTTTATCCGTTGCCGCGGCAAACATGTTCAGCAGGCTAATTGCGTAACACACTATCAGTAGGAATCGGTTTCAATTTGACAGGTCAACAAAATTCATTGCGTTATTATACCCGAACAACATGGCTTCGTAAAATCCAAATCCACTACCACAAACCTAATAATTTTTACACAATTTTACATGAATGTGTAACATAACACCAGTTGCGATTTTTTTTAATTTTCCAAGAATAAGTAGGTACAGACGCCAGCAAGTCAAGCTACCCGAAACTCTGTCAAATTTTCCCAATCAACCTTGAACCCTATGCTTTCACGATAAAGTTCAAATCCATTTATGGAAATTTGTCAGATTGTAGTAGCTTGGTGTGCTGGCGTCTGTACTTAATTTATTTGAAAAAAAAAAACATTGATGTAATAAATAGGAAGATATGGTACGCGCTCCTCAATGTGGACCGCATAAATTAGGGGAAAGGACACAATCGACCTACATTACTCCCGGTTTGCGGGGAATACCCGAATCGTAGTTTGTTTGCGAGTTGTTATGGGTACGTAACAGTGACAATTATTGCGATCTCGTTCCCGCTATACTGCCGTCCTTACGAAAAGTGCAATAACTAGGTTAAACCTGATTTCGATAAAAACGCGGGTGAAGATTTTATTTTTGTTTTGTTTGTATCTCCAACACTATACATGGTACCTATCGAATTGAAACTTTCACTAAAAGGTAGATAACAATGTAGAGAATATTATGTGGTACTTGATTGTTCCCGCATTTATTCCCGCTATAAAAACAATAAATACTATAATGTTAAGTGTTATTATTGTATAGAAAGACTGTTTACTAGTCATAACCGCAATAAGTAACCTATTTATTGCACTAATGGCTAGGAAAGCAACATGATGCATTTTTGAGTAGCAATTAATATTTTTTTTGAACTGTTTCCTAACCAAAGGCGCTTTAAAGACACCGAATTGTGTTCAATTATTTACTGCGCCCTTAAACGGACCGAAAAATCAGTTTACTATACCACACTATGAAGTCAGCAACAAGAAAGGCTTATCACGCCTCTAGATTATATCACATGGTTGACCCGTGCTAGCATTAAGCATTTGTGATAAAACGGTTTTTTCATCCAAATTGTGATAAAATGTGTGATATAAGCCATGTCACAGTAGCCCATGCTAGCCTCGCAGATCGGGGAACGGCGCGAAGCGCGAACGCGAAGCACGAACAACATCTACACTCGTGATTCGCAATAATAATTGTCGCGGGCTTTCGCGGCCGTTCGCGCCGCGATTGTAGAGCCGGCTTTACACTGTTTTGTTTCATTTGCCTACACTAATGCACGTTCACAAACACTTAATGGTTAATAATCCACCATTATTACACATTAAATTCGACTAAACACAAATTTTGGAAAATAAAACTAAACTGCTGAACATGACGCTTCACTTTCCCGCCAAGAAGTCCCTTATCTAACTGACAGTGTTGGAATCGGACAGATAAAAAAAAATAACATTTCGTTCAATAAGATAGTATTTATTAAAAAATATCACATCTTGGAAAAACAGAGTCAAACACGATAATCTCTCGCAGTTAAAACACTATAGAGGAACAATAAATAAAGGAACCAAGAAAATAATTATAGAAAACACAATTTCGTCAACAAATAAACTTTATTTTATCACGTAACTTCTTTTAATTCTAAGTAAATGAAACATTTATTTCGATTTCTGAAATCTGTTCAATGCTCTACATTCCGTCATTATTTTTGTCATTGGCTCATTTGGCGAAGAGTAAAGTAACTCTAAAGGGAGTTATTATATACTAATTAATTTCTTACTTTATTGCAGTTTTCATTAGGAAGAGACAAGTTTAAAACGCCAAAGTTTTAACTTGTATCATGTGACATGTAAACATAAAATAAGTAATATTAAATACGTTACCGGCCAAACTGGCTCGCACGTGCGTGCGATCGTCCGACTCGATGTAAGCGAGCGCCGCGACTCTGTGCCACGACTGACGTTTGCACGAAATATTTTACTACCCTCGTACCCCCTCACCCCCTGGTGTTAGTTATAAACGCAATAAATGGTAAAGTTATTGCAATTTATTTCGCGTAGGTATACTGTATTCGTTTAATCTTCCTACAAATAAATGCAATATTATTTACTTACTACATCAATTTTAGTATTCTTCCCATAATAAGTAATAAGGTACCTTAACATAACTGCAATAACTCAAACTTATTGCACTTATAACTAGTAAATGAATATTAAAAATGACGAACTATGCTAATTATAAATGTAGTACCTAACTATACTTATTGCAGATATAGTTAGTAAAATTACTATAGCGTAAGTAAATTATTCCTATCTATAGTTATTTCGATCTTGAATCTTGATAATTATGTAAATCATATAGCACCGACCTAGATATTGCAGTTAGGCTTAGTATTAAAACCGGCTTCGTCATAGATACGTAAAGTGTCTAAAAAGAATATATAGATCTCGTTCTGCAAATTCCGAATATGTACATACCTCAATTCGGCGCAAAACTCGAGATAATGCACTTTTCGTAAGGACGGCAGAATAGCCCGCGTATTATGTCTATCTATTTCGGTTGTCGAGCACATGACGCACGACATCGGGTCCATTTAATATTTACATGATGTTAGAGTGGCGTATCTCCTATTTTTAATACATTAAAGAAAAAAGTCCTTTCCGCCACATGCAAAACAAAGAACTCGACTTTACAAATCACAAATAATTTTGTGTATGTGTGTAATGTACCTACATTCTTTTTCCCTTTCTCACAAACAATGAACAAAATTGATCAAAATCAGACGATTTCGTTCACGCCCTTGAGCAAAATTTAAAAAAATATTTATTTTGGTAAATTAACATAACATCACGCCTGTATTCCCCGAAAGGTTAGGCAGAGGTGTACATATAGTACACCCACATTTCGCCCTTTATGTTTATGTCCCATGTACCCATCCCCTTCAATCAGCTACGCAAGTGGGTACAGGAATTCGACAACACAAGCAGAGGCTGTTAGACCTCGATATCGGGCTGTTAGACCTCGATATCGGGCTGTTATACCTCGATATCGGGCTGTTAGACCTCGATATCGGGCTGCAGCCAGTCCAGGCAAGCTATGCCATGCTTAGATGGTAGGTTAACCAGGCGTTTATTACGCCTGCACCTGGTGACGGGGACCATCCAAGACACTGCTTGCTAAACAAGCACTTCCACACAATAGCATAACGGACAGTATGTCCTATGTGCAGGGCTGGCTTGGAGGCTGGGGAAACCGTTGCACATGTGCTCTTTGAATACCGCACGCAGAGGTCACCCAGATTAGAACAGAAACCCTCGGGGCATCGAGATCTTTCACAGACGTTCTAAACAGACCAGGATATGTAATCAACTCCTGAAAGGAGGTGGGCTGGTTGGAATAGCCACCGACGGCTGACATAACCCAAGCACAATGGTCCACCTGAAGGACTAAATGCGGAAACCAAACCCTCTATTATAGAACATTACAATATATTTTATTGAAAAGATTTTTTAATTGTAACAAGAACAAAAATATACATAATTCATTGGTTTAACTATCCTTTTCCGATTTATATAAAACTATTCTTACAAATATAATATTTACTCTTTATATTTTGGCGATTTCTAACATTTTTTCAACACTACATATTTTTTCACGGGGTTTGCCTAGTATTTTACCTTGTTCTTTTTCATATTTATCTATTTTCTCCCAGCCATTCCAATCTATAACATTGTTCTTGTTTATGATTTTCTTGATTTCTTCAAAGCCACCTTTATTTTGGTTATCAATATTATTTAAATTTTCATGTATTACTTTACCCACTTGGAATGCATTTCCCATTGTGTGTAATATTACACCAACAGGTCCAGTGCCCAGCCATCCTGCCACATAGAGCTTGGCTAAGTTTGATGATGCATCTTCAACAATGCCCTTTTCATTTGTCACAAAGCCATGATTTAGTACCAAGCCTTTGTCTGCTTGAACACTCTTGTAACCTATACTTCTGAATGCTAAATTGCAATTCAGTATTTCTTTCTCTTCAGTAGGCACACATTTTTGATCTTCCAATCTTTCACCAACAAGTTTGTTACAGATTAATTCAATTCCTGTTAATTGCTTGTTATCATCAACTAAGAACTTATTTGGGCTTCTATAGAACACTGGTTTGAAATATTTAATGTTGCTATCATCAGTCATTGTTTGCTTCTCATTTAAAGATTTTAACATTAGTTCAGTCAATCTCTTTCTCGGGCGAGGTAGATCAGGAACTACTTTATGCACATCAGCAAAGTCATTCTCACTCCATATTGTTCTACAATTTTTCAGTTTAAGTTGTTCTCGAAGTTCTTTTATAGTAAAAGCAACTTGTAAAGGTCCTCTTCTACCAACTAAATATATTTCTTTTAGTTTAGATTCAGATAAAGTACTCAGAGCATGTTCTGTAATGTCAGTTTTTTTCAGTTCATCAATAGGTGTTAGTAAAATTCTTGCAACATCCAAAGCAACATTTCCTTGTCCAAGAATGGCTGCAGTTCTGCAGGATAAATCAATCTGTAAGAAAAGTGGCTTTTAATTCTTATTGAAAAAATAATTTATTTAAGAACTTCAAATATTTAAATGTTAATAAAATTATACATATTTATTTGATGCAACTTTAAAAATCATATTATCAGTTTACTTTTAAATCTTTGTCACAGGGGAGTCCATTATACCAGCCTACAAAGTTGCGAGCAGCTATCACATTGCTTGCATCTTCATTTTCTATACCAAGTGTTTTGTCTTCTTCAGCACCATAAGTCTGAAATAAGTTTAAGATGTTTTTGGTTAACTTAACTACATTGAAAAAAGTTAATAAATTATATATGCTTAAAACTTTCTTTTAAGTAATGAAGGATACTTACCAAAAGCACTGCATCATAATGTTGTCTCAGCTGTTGAAGATTTACATCTTTTCCCAAAGTTATGTTTCCATAGAAATTAACATTGGGTAGCTGGGCTACCTTAGTAAACTGATTTATTACATTTTTCACTTCTGGATGATCTGGGGCCACTCCATACCTAAACAGCAACAAAATTGTTTGTATTAATATGGTACTTACCTATTAAATACA
Organism: Tiliacea aurago; assembly: GCA_948098905.1. Taxonomy (NCBI): domain Eukaryota; kingdom Metazoa; phylum Arthropoda; class Insecta; order Lepidoptera; family Noctuidae; genus Tiliacea; species Tiliacea aurago. The sequence continues at coordinate 12,252,009 of OX402578.1, read as the reverse complement.
GAAGTTTTGTAAATTTTTACATAAGTTCTCGTATGTTAACTTAGCTGCTCTCAAATTTCTTTCATCAAATATGATGTAAGAAATAGTGATGTTGTGCCAAATCGTTCAAAAATATTATCTACAGATATGGATCATAAGGGTCTAGATCCGCGAATATCGATATGGATGTAAACTTTCTTACTCAGTCACAGTATGTCAGTGTGTGTGAACTTGAAGTGATAGTTGAACACTGCTGTGACGTGCTTCGATTTACACTAAGCGTGATTTTGTTTCTGGTTTAGTGTGACACAGGATAGCATAAACAACGTCTGAAGATATTTGAGGTTTGATTGCACTACAAAGTTATTTATGATTACTACCATACAACATACTTTACTGGTAAGTAATTAAAATAAATGTTTAATATAGTGCTAAATATGTAATTTGAAGAAATAAAACTAAAATTACGTATTTAGCACATTTCTGATTCTGTTTAAGAATATTTTGAAATGAAACATACCTAATGAGTCCAAAAGGTACAGGAAGTTTTTCCAATATATCAACATTTACAGAGTCCAGCTTCTTAGTTAGATGCATCGCTGCATAAAACCCTGCAGGTCCAGCACCAACAATACATACTTGAGTGCGTTTGTTAGAAGATGAGGAACTAAAAACCCTTCTCAATAACTTGTATCTCATTTTGCGTTTTATTATAGCTGCCCACGCCTAAGACCAAGGCTGTACACACAGTTACACTGATTTAAAATTTAAATGCACTGTTAGTTATTATGAATTACAATGAATACAAAATACACCGGCAAAAAACCATTTTTAAACAGGTTACTACGAGACTAATATCGGAATTTTATGCTGTGTAGGTTGCCTTAATTGCTGCTCAACAGGATGCATGCTTGAATCTAATTATTAATTATATTATTATACAACAAACTTAGTTTTGATATTCAAACACAACTTCTTCAAAACCAAAACTTGAACTTTGGATGGAATGGAGCACAGAACACTATTACTCCTAGCGGAGGAATGGAGTGGATCAAGTGCACAGAACACTTATACTCAGGAGATCAAGTGGATGTGAAAGTGACACTGACAGTCCGTCTGATAGTGACAGCGAGTCAACGTACAGCATTAGCCGTACAGCATTGAAAGAAGAGAGCATTGAGCATGGACTAAGTAAGTACTACATAGGCAGGTGACGGACATAGTGAGTACACACGGCTACACATCAAGCTATACAATTCCAGTATAAGCTGATCTCGCTTCGTATAGGATTTCGGTACAGTGCGAGATCAACGTAAACTGGAAATGTATAGCTTGATGTGTAGCCGTGTGTACACCCACAAAAAGTGGTATTTTTTATATTTCTGCTTAGGCAGAAGAAGGCAGTAGTGTAGAGTGGGCCCATGACCCCGGCCGGTGCAGATACACGGGGTGGCAGGTGGCGCGCGACGCGGTGGTGGCGCCCGGTCATCATCGCATAGCTATTCACAACGGTACGATTCGCTACCGTATCGACAATGGCACGATAATCTGATTAACTGCCATAATCGCCACGCTTGGCAGGTGGGTTGGTCGCCCCACCAGCAATCTGTTTTACGTGCGCATAAAGATGTTTCACATCAAAAGATGAAATAATAACAAAAAAGTGCACGCATTGCACGCCCGGTTCTGGCGCACGCAACAGGGGCACGCGCTGACGTGCGTTGCAGATAAGCGAGTGTTCACACTCACTGTCGTCTTCCTTATTAATAAGGACAATAAATATTTACTTACTTGGTTTATTACTGGCAACCACCTGGCAATGAATGAAATAATTATTATCTGTTATTCATTGAGTGATTCACTGTCTGTCAATGTCATAAGCTTCGTCCATCGTCCATTCTACCATTTCCACCTAAGATACAGAAGAAAACTTGGATTTTCTTTAATTAGAATTTATGAAACATATAAAACTCCTATTAAAAAAAAATCTGTGTTAAATCCCTGCGAGGATGGCGCATGCTATGGATATGAAACATCTCGTCACTAGGTTATTTTCTTTGAAAAATGGGTAAGTTTAATGTTGTTCCATTGTCAAGACGGCTTTTCTTGTGTTAAATCTGCGGCTGCTTGTCAATAATAACCACACTTAATTTATGATATCGTCACGTATCTCAATATATTTGAGGTTGCTGCAGTATGTCTAATACTTGGTTGTATTGCATCATTGAACTTATTAAACTTTACAGGTTCAATACAAATAGATGGACTATAAAAAACTACAGTCAGGGAATCAACATAACCGCACCAGTGGTAAACAGGGGCAATGTAACGCCTTTGCCACCGTTGTCAGAACCAATGACACTTCCCCCAGTGATTTACTCCGCAGCTGAGTCTGAGGATGCTCTAACAGAAGTCACTGTACTCAGCAATGGACTGCGAGTGGCGTCAGAAAAAAAGTTTGGCCAGTTTTGCACTGCTGGTGGTAAGTAGCATAATTTTTTATACATATTTATTCAAACTAGTTTTTATTTTATTGTCATAATATTTTAGGTAGATAGGTTAGGTACTTTCATTTTATTTTTAGCCTCTTTGGTAAGACTTTAGTGATAAAAAATGCATCTTTGTTTTCAGTGGTCATTGACTCTGGTCCAAGGTATGAAGTTGCTTATCCCAATGGTATTTGCCATTTCCTTGAAAAACTGAGCTTTGGTGTAAGTATTTATCTTAGTTATTAGTTTGGTTTTGATTTAACAAACCAATATCATTTCTACAAAACTAGTGTTACTAATAAAAAAACTTCTTAAAGAATAAGAGAGAATGCCTAAAGCATCAAGTCCTCCTTTGTATAGTTGCTGGCACGTAACTTAGCAAGAATCGTTAGATGTTTCTCTCCTTTCTTTAACTTTCTTCTAAACAGAGACGTTTAAAAATAATTTCTGTCAATAACTAATTTTACATGTGTAACGTTACTCCCACTTCGCCAAAATCTTGCCAAGTTAAGTGCCGGCGACTATAGTTACCTTATTTTGTGCAAGAAGTTTAACCGTTTAAGCCGAATCGGCAACGCCGGGCCGTACCGTAAAGCCCCGGTGTTGCCGATTCGGCAACAGTGACTCATGCTACTGTAGGCTCAAATTACACTTGAATATATCGTTTAGTATTGTTTGTGGCGATTTTAGTCGATTGTCTGGTAGATATTCTCACAAACGTGAGTCAGTGGGGCTTGACAGTGGGGACAACTGACTCACCGGTGAGTCGGTGGGCCGTAACCGGTTAAATAAATAAACTAGAGAGATTTAGTGTGAGAGACAGAGAGTTTTATCTTTCTTGCCTCTCATGTAATGAAATGTGCCTAAACATGATGCATCCTTGAAATTTCAGTTTCAATTCTCGTATAATTATTCAATCTCCACCTAAGAAAAATTTCTGTTACATTTCAGGCCACCCATAAGTATGCCACTCGGGACGTCATGCACAGAGAGCTTGAGAGACATGGAGGCATTTGTGACTGTCAAGGTTCTCGGGACACCACTGTATATGCCACCAGCGCTGATTCTAGAGGCTTGGATGCTATTACACAGGTAAAAGCAATTACATACTGTTTTTAATATCTACAATACTGTGTCTGGTTCATGAATGATTTCTTCTCTCTATTATATGCATACTGTAAATATATAAACATAAATATATTTTGTACCATCTGCATAAAGTCGCAATCCCTTGAGGATATTAGGATAAAAAGTATCCTGTCTTAACCCAGATCATGGTCTACCCATGTGCCAAATTTCTTCCAAATCCATTCAGCCGTTTTAGTTTAGCTTTTATTTAATTTCTAAACCCAAAAGACAGATTTATTTTGTTCCCCGAAATCTCAGTTTACATAATTTTAATTAAATATTCCAGGTTCTAGCAGAAGTAACATTGAGACCACAACTGAATACAGATGAGATTGAAGCAGCGAGACAGGCTGTTGCATTTGAATTGGAAACCCTGTCCATGAGGCCGGAGCAAGAGACTATACTGATGGACATGATCCATATGGTATGTTTGCACAATGTTACATCAGACTTCAATTTAGTAGCACTTAACATAATTATATCTGTATGTATAAAATATGTGGCAGCCTACCAAGGGGCCATAATTATTAAGAAGTGTTAAGTTCATTGTTCGGTCACAGGTGCTATTCGTGTGGTATTTATTTCATTTCTTTCTGCCATTGAAACTATGTTTACCCTACTATATCATACAGCTCCTGCAGGACGAGCACGGGCGTGCCAACACGTTTGTGACAAGACATGATAAATTATGTCTTGTCAATTTTTACTAAAATTTTAAGACAAAACGGTTTATCTCTCAAACTGTGATAAAATGTGTGAATCAAGACATGTCACAGTAGGCCGTGCTCGCCCCGCTGAGGTTTTTATTTAGGGTTGATGTCATTTTATTGACTGATGTTGTTATTATTTTCTTCACAGGCTGCCTACAGAGGAAACACTCTTGGACTTCCTAAGATTTGTCCGAATGAAAATGTCAATAAAATAGACCGTGATTTAATTCTTAACTACCTCAAAAATCATTATACACCTGATAGAATGGTTGTTGCAGCTGTTGGGGTAAGATAATTATAAATAAATACTACACTTTTGCCAGCAACAAAATTACTGTATGAAATAACTGCCTTTTGGGTGCTGCAAATTTTCATCATCTACTCAATTCATAGGTCGAACATGAGCCGTTTGTGGAGTATGTGCAGAAATATTTCGTGGATGCGAAGCCTACTTGGCATGTGGATCAACTTCAAACATTCAAACCGAATGTTGACACTTCAATTTCACAATACACTGGAGGAATGCAACAGGTAATATAGAACAAAAAAAAAAAAAAAACCGCCAAATGGGTGTCAGACCACGCACAATGAAGGGTTCCGTAGTTGGGATGAAATTATCCCAAGAACAAACTTAACTTTGTAGTTGAAAAACATGATCCCCCATACATACCAACTGAAAATGTAAGTTTGTATGCACAATATTGAGTGATTTACTATGTTATTTTAAGACCATAGACTTCTTATAGGTTTTCCTGTGATCTATAAGTATAGAACTATTCTCTGTATTTTTTTGCACAGCTGTTTCAGAGATAAGGGGGGAATGGTCCATTTTCATCTATTTTCTTTAATAAATGATTATTTAAAAATTATAAAAGAATATGTATTTGAATTCCTCATAACAAGTCCTTTCATTTGATTATGTTACACAGTACAGCTTGCAAAAATTTATATATTAATTTAATTTTTCTCCTAAAAGTCACAGAAATTCATATGACATAGTGTACCAAATTTCAACTATATTGGTCCAGTAGATTCGTAGCAAAACGGCTGTGACAGACGGACAGACAGACAGACCGCGAGTAATCCTATAAGGGTTCCGTTTTTTTGGAACCTTAAAAACAGTTGAGAGGTGTCGCGGGACACCCGGTTGGAAGGAAGTTCCTTTTGCTTTTGCACACTTGGTGAATGACAGTGTTGTGAAGAATGAGTGTAACATTTTGACTGTCACGACACTTGTTACACAAAAGTGTCATGACAGTCAAAATGTTAGACTTATTTGGGTCTAGCTCTCATTCGCCAAGTGTGTAGACTGTGGGAAAAGGAACTTCGTTCCATAAAAAAAAAATCAGCCGCCTTCTTGGATTTTTTAGAAAGTGTGACTTAGAAGAAGACAGTCGCAAGTATGAACGCTTTTTTGCGTGACGATTTCTGCCAGTTTATTCCTACCGCAAATGTAGAAGTTTGTTCCAAATAAAAAACTACTTCCATGCTCAATAATTAATTAATATTATTTCAGGATGATTGTGAAATACCTCTGTATCCAGGATCGGATCTCCCAGAACTGTCTCATGTTGTTATTGGGTTGGAAAGTAAGTATCATATAATCACTCAGTAACTTCAAAGGCTAACCAAGCTAAAGTAAAGTCACATGAAATTGAAATAACAAAGGAGAGGTCAAAAGTGGTATAGTATTCCGAAGATTTTTAAACGCTAATATGATGTTAGAAAGCTTATTTATTCTGCTACTCGATTGTAGTTAAATCTGATTTTTTCAGGCGCCCGTTTTTGTAAAATAGTGAAAAATGTTTCAGTACGAACAAAACGCACATTGTCTTAATTTATTCATTTCTATGCAATGTAATTATTTTAAATGTGGTTAAAGTTTCCGTTTTTATTAAATACTTTGAGATTTATTATAATTTTAGCTGCAGCTCCATGAAATTGAGACAAAAAACATTGATTATCATGACAATTGCAATAACAAAACGTATCGAAAAAAGATCAAATCTGTAAATGTCAAGCCGTCTGACCCGAGACAGTTTTTTTTTTTTTTTTTTTTTTTCTTCTGGCTTCGCACGGTTTGTGCATTTAGCCAATGTCACGTTTTAGTTCTTGTATAGTATTGATGAAATGAATTATAAATGCATGATGATGATATCCCCGCCCACTCCCCTTGAGTTTCAGTAAAGATGTGGCACTTTACTGAGACCTCACGCGGACTTCTTGAGAGAACTTGAAGCGAAGTTGCACTGTTTTGTTTCATTTGCCTACACTAATGCACGTTCACAAACACTTAATGGTTAATAATCCACCATTATTACACATTAAAAATTCGGCTAAACACAAATTTTGGAAAATTAAACAAACTGCTGAACATGACGCTTCACTTTCCCGCCAAGAAGTCAACCCGAGTCAGTTGTCAGTCAGTCATTTGCCACAGGGCTGCCATACCTAAAATATAAATAATGTTTGGTTAGTGATGCCAGCATTTTATTTATCAACCCTTGTTTAAAAAAAACGGGCGGCTGTAAAAAAATATTAAATGCCTAAAGACATCATAATAATTACCCTCTTTCAGCCTATAAGGCTCAGATGGCTGTTTAAATTTTCAATTATTTTAGTACCAAGACCCATACATTTTGTGAACGTCTCCTTTCATTGTTTAAGAAAATCACCACTGTTCTTTATTCCAACATACATTTTGCTTTTTCTAGGTTGTTCTCACAGTGACCCCGACTTTGTGCCAACATGTGTGTTGAACATGATGATGGGTGGTGGTGGCTCGTTCTCAGCCGGCGGCCCCGGCAAGGGAATGTACACACGGCTTTACACTAATGTCCTGAACAGGTAAATAATATAATTAGGATGGAAATCAGCTACCTAGAGTACTCGGTATTTAATTTATTTGAAGCTAGGTTAGCAGCACATGTCTGCTTGTCTTTTCTTGGCCCACAGCCAGGGACTTGAGCAAAAGTATTACCGCGTAAATAGAAGTAATACATAGTATAAAAGTCAATATTCTCGCTCCAAACAAGTTCCAAATTCAATTGTCTCTGTCTGTCACAGCCAATTTGCTCCGAATTTAAAGGACCGATTAAGTTGAAATTTGGTGTAAATTATAATTTCTGCGATCTAAACAATGATGTGTAACGTAAATAAGTGAATTTGAAATATGGGGTCACTATTAGAAAATTAAATAAAGTTTTACAAACTGTACCGTGTGTCGCATTATAGGAAAGGGCTTACTGGGAGGGTCTGAATTGTTTATTTATTTTAATTTTAAAGTAAATAGTTATTTAAGAAATTCGATGAATATTGAACATTTCCTCCCCTCCCTCTAAATAAAAAAAAATACAGAAAATAGTTCTATATTTATTAGATTACAGGAATACCGATAAGAGTATATGGTGTTAAAATAACATGGTAAATTTCCCATTATTGTGCGTACAAACTTAAATTTGCAGTTGGAACGTATGGGAGAACATGTTTTTCACCTACATGTTAAGTTTGTTTTTGGGATAAATTAATTTCATCCCAAGTACGGAACCCTTCATTATGCGTGGTCCAACACGCACTTGGCCGGTTTTTGAGCAGTGAACCCGTACACGTGGTCGTGTACGGGTTTTCCGAACAACATGTGACCTACGTACACGACGATCGCATATTCGCGCGCCGATCGCTTTTAAATAGGACGCGGGGTAAGGGTATAATAAAAAAAAAAATCAAAGCCGCCGAACATATAACCTCCTCCTTTTTGGAAGTCGGTTAATAAATAGGGGTTGGATGATTTTTCACCTACTGAATTTTAACTTTTGAACCAATTCTGTGGAAACTTGCCATACATTGCCTAGCTTTTTCAGAACTATTTCGGGGTCGGCTTTCAGTCTAACCGGATGCCGGAAGCTGAATACCAGTATTTTACATGGAGCGACTGCCTATCTGACGGCCACAACCCAGTTACTGAGTAATACGATACCCCTTGGTAAGACTGGTTGTCAGACTTTCGGGGCTTCTGACGACCCGTCTCTAAGGCCAAAGATCCACGCATAACCGGGATCAACGGATTAACGTGCTATCCGAGGCACGGAGGGGTCTTGGTATGTAAAGTTGTTCACCCATCCACGAAGCAACCGCGGCAAGAGTAGCTTAATCTGATCGATCGACCCGTACGGCTGGTATTACTTAGCCACAAGCGCCTCTTAAGTAGTTCTGATGATACTTCAACATTTACATAATAAAGGCCTACTCCGAAGCGATAATCCGAAGTATCGGTCGAATGTTCGGCCGTTTTTTAACCGATTGAGCCCTGTGACATAAGTCAAGTACCTGTCCTTATCTTAATGGCCGCCAGATTTATTGCCCCTGCTGCTAATGTAAACAAAGAAAGTCTCAAGTGATTTCTAAGAGCATAAACATCCTTTGTTTAAGCTGTTTGGGCCGTCGGTGGGACTTGACGGTTGGGGACCACTGACGCACTGGTGCGTCGGCGGGCCTTTAACCGAAACTTCCAGGGCCTTATTAAATTTCGATCTTTATTCCGTCTACGGTAAAGTTCCTAATACAAAACTGACAACTTAGTACTGAACTAAGTATTTAGTTTTGTATAAAGAACGGTATTTCAATCAGAGTTACGTTCTCATTACAAAAACTAGCTCCATGGTTTAAGCCATGTCAAAATATAAATCTCGTTTTGTACTAAGACGGCCAGTTTCCTTTTCTGACTTAGTCCTTACCCGACTTCAAGTCACATTTTTGACTTTGGCTTATCTCTTTGACTGTTGTTTTTTTTGCCGTTGTTAACCATAGTTAGCCGTAGTCAAGAACCGGCCGAACACTCGGCCGATACTTCGGATTTAAATTCGGAGTAGACCCCGTGGAGTTATCTTATGATGGAGACGTCTTCGTCCTCAACAATTTACAGCAGCTATTATCGTGTTTGGGTTTATTACATTCATCTTGATGAGACCTTCAGACCAAGCTAGGGACTTCAGACTCCATCTTCTGACTCTCAATAACGGTCATAGTTATTGAGAGTCAGAAGATGGAGTCTGAAGTCAGTCGAGGAAAGTTATTATTTGAAAAATAAAACCTTTTAATCTGACTAAGTTCCTATTGATAATTCTTTACTACTATAATTTAGGAGCTTTGATTATTTATATGTCTAGATAGTGTCGCGCTGCAAAAGAACTAAAAAGTTTTTTTTTTTTTTTTATATATCGTTGCCCCACACTATGAATTACTCCTGTATCGTGGGTGCGTTTACAAACATTTAAACTCACATACACAAACAGTCAGACCCGGAACAACTACTTGCAGATCACACAAATATTTGTTCCGTGCGGGAATCGAACCCGCGACACACAGCGCAGCAGTCAATCGCTTAACCACTGCGCCAACCGTGCCGTCAAATTGGTCAAAAAAACAGGCCAATTGCGAGTCGAACTCGCATGCGCATCTCGGTTCCGTACCATTATCTATAAAAATGCCAAAAAAAAAATCACGTTTGTTATTTGGGAGCCCCCTTAAATATTTATTTTATTCTGTTTTTTAGTATTTGTTGTTATAGCGGCAACAGAAATACATCATCTGTAAAAATTTCAACTGTCTAACTATCACGGTTCATGAGATACATGAGCTGGTGACAGACGGATAGACAGACAGACGGCGGAGCCTTAGTAATAGGGTTCCCGTTTTACCCTTTGGGTACGGAACCCTGAACACAGGTCAACTTTGATAAGCTGGTGTGCGTGACACTCGCGTCACGTCATTGTATTATTCTAGTGAGCGTCCATTTTGCGGCCAACTGTTGGACGCAATTTTTTTCGACGAGTTTTGACTGCCTTTATAAACATATTTGTATGTAACTTTGTTTAGGAACTTAGACTGAAATATTTTACGCTTTTCAGTTTCTTGTTTCGTCGATTAAATCTTTTGTTAACTTTTTATGTTATTATTACACAAGCCTATTATTTTCCCAGATATCACTGGATGTTCAACGCCACAGCGTACAACCACGCATACGGCGACACAGGGTTATTCTGCATACACGCCGCCGCACCTCCTAACCGCATTTATGATACGACGCTAGTTATCGCTCGGGAATTCGCTAACATGGCCGGCAAAGTAGGAGAAACTGAACTTCAGGTGAGATATTTAATTTGATTTTCCTTGACCAGGGGGTCTACTCCGAAGTATCGGCCGAATGTTCGTTCTTTTTATAACTTCCATAGTTTCCTTTTTTGACTTTGAATCCTTACCCGACTTAGTCACATTTTTGACTTTGGCTTACGGCCGAACCCAATAACCTATATCTTATCCTATCTATATATATAAATCACCAGTTTCGGCCTACTGGAGATATAAAAATATATCTATCGATGGTTTTAACGTCCCAATAATCTAGGAATCATACCGGCCCACGCTATCTACTGATGGGAGGGTGTATCGCCTACAACAGATATCTCTTTGTATGAAAATGCCAAAGTATGCGTTCCAATAAACGATTTGTTTGACAGGACAGTACTACAGATGGCAGATTTGGCTATTCCCCGAATTGCAGGGATAAACGTAAAGTAGCCAAGCTAAAATTAACTCTTTAGTACTTGCAATAATGATCATAAATGTTTTTTTTTATTTAGTCATAAAAAAAATGGAAATTCAAATATCTCGAAAACGGTGCGCCCTATGCAAAAAATAACAGAAATTTAACCCCCCCCTTACTTTCACCCCCCGTGCAAGCACCATTCCAACATGAATTTAAGTTAAAAAAAAAATAACATTAATGCGCTAAGGTAGCCCGCGAAATTCAATTTTTATTACGTTTTTTTGCAATTTGCAGGTCAGTAACAGGTTGTATTTTGATTCGCGGCCATAACAAATATGGCTCTACAGAATTATATCTTAATCCAGTAACTTATTTAGAAGTAAGAAACAAAGAAGTTTTAATATAACCCTAATTACACATGTTGTTTTTTAAAGTGATGTTGGTTGTAATGGAACGCACGGGAGAGCGAAGTAGAGAAACCTACTTATTGTTTTCGTTAGATAGATAGCCTTTATCAATGATTGTGAGACGCCATCCGAGCATAGATATAATTATACTGTCTATCATCAATAGCGATCTGTCTTTAACTGAAAATAAGTTATTGGGTTCGGCTGTTAGTCTCTTTCACTGTCGTTTTTTTCTTCTTTCGCCGTACTCAGCCATATTTAGCCGTAGTCAAAAAACGGCCGAACATTCGGTCGATACATCGGATTTATGTTCGGAGTAGACCCCCAGTTTGTGATGACGAAATGTGTTTCATTGTCACGGCAACTGAAGAGCGACCACATTATTCTTTACGTGAAGCCTAGAATGGCTATAAAGACCAATTTGACGTTGTCACTTCGCTTGGCGTATTATGTGGGCTTTTTCGACAACTTTGGTGCAGGCAGTTTCTGATTCGATCCTTCAGATTAAGCATAGCCCTATCCAAATATAACAATGGCGATCTTTATTTGTAGAGAGCAAAGACCCAGTTGCAGTCAATGTTATTGATGAATTTAGAAGCAAGACCAGTTGTATTTGAAGATGTTGGCCGACAAGTGCTTGCGACTGGCAAGAGGAAGCCACCCTCATTCTTTATCAATGAAATTGGTAAGTACTTAATACAAAAAAATAATGAATTTGTAAGATGGTCTCACATCTGACGGAAGTTGCGTTGAGCGTAACTTCGGTCCTATCTATTTATGCGCTCGACGCACTAACGCATCATCGGTTGAGAAGTTCAAATGTTTTATTATCTACTTGTCCGTTCTGGGCTTCTGGCGATACGCGACGCATCTTCCGTCAGATGTGCGATCACCCCTAAGCCACACAAACATACCACATCTGTGTAGAATTGTAGAAACAAATGACGTAGATAGATCTTAGAGATATATTCCATTATGATTTTTCTTATTGCAGAAAAAATAACATCGGACGATATCATTCGCGTTGCGCAACGAATGTTGAACACAAAGCCATCAGTAGCCGCCCGAGGCAAACTCGCTCACCTACCCCTTTACGAAGAAATCCAAGCCAACATGACCAACAGTAAAAGTGACACGTCAACCCAAGGAAGAAAAATTAACCTGTTTCGCGCTTAGATAATATAGGACCCCGTCTGGATTTATTTACTGTACTGTAGTCATAAATTGTTAAAAAAAAAAAAAACTATTCGTTTTTTTATTTGAATTTCATTAAGCTATTTAAAAAAAGAAACACTAGTTAATGATTTACTCTATATTTTATAAACTATATACAAAACATTAACAATAATTCATGGCAAGACATTTGATTTACATAAATTGTACTAGAAATTTTAATTTTGTTAGCAAATTAGAACAATCAGTCTTAATTTATTTCTTAGTTAGAAAAGCTTGGTTTATACAGTTTTTAGCCCAGCTGAGCATTTAAAATCACGCTGTTTTTTCAAATTATTATGAGTCTTAACCAGCCTAACCGGCAATTTGCGTTGCTCAATATGAATAGAATAATTTTGAGCGACGAAAATTGCCCCATGCTTGTGGTTAAGTTTTAGGCCCGTATTTATAGAACGTTACTCAGTACTCAAGCATTACTTTAGATTAAATTCAAGCCATTGGATTGGTTGAATTTAGTCTTAAGTAATGCTTTGAGTACTGAGTAACATTCTATATATACAGGCCTTAGTATTTACAAATAAGTACATTTTATTTTGAAATAGGTAATACACTAGTAGTTAACTACTGTTTTACTGTTCCATAACTTTGAACACATTTTTAAGAGAGCTCCTAATGCACATTATAGTAACAGCAGGCTTAGCATGACGATTTCTATTTCTACTCTACTGTAGAATAGAAGTCGCTTGTCAACAATTATCGCTAGAATACTGTCTACACGGAAACGTCATTTTAGTCCTCTTCCGTCGAGAAAACGCTTCTCTATGGTTATCGTGGTAAGCCTGCAGGTGGATTATGATACACCCACATGATATTATGTGACATATTAAAATAATTCGGATTTATAGCCCATTCAATGTGTTTGTGACTTGTATTTGAATGTAAATCAATGAATTGTCAACACAATTCTATCAACAAACATTTCAACATTTTCGTTTTACTGTGCCATTTTAACAGCAGTTTTTGCTGCCTCATCAACATCCTTGATGATCGTAAGTGGTAGACCAGATTCTTTAAGCAGCTTTTGCGCCAAGTCAGAGTTACTGCCTTGCAATCTGATAACAAGAGGATGCTTTGGAGGATTTTCCTTGCATGCTGTGATAATACCCTGTGCAATTGTTGCACAGTTAACAATACCTGTGAACAAACAATGTAAGTATTTAATTTAATATCTCAAAATCTCTTTTATAATAACAATTTTAAATGACATAACATAAGATAACTTACCACCAAACACATTGACGAAGACACTCTTTACTTTTGGGTCTGATTCCAATATCTTCAGAGCAGCTGAAACTTGTTTTGGTCCAACACCACCTCCAAGATCCAAAAAGTTTGCAGCTTTTCCACCATTCAAGGTGATGATGTCCATGGTGGCCATAGCTAGACCAGCACCATTGACCATACATCCAATGCTGCCATCCATATCAATGTATACAAGGTTATGTGAAGCTGCCTCTCTCTGAAAAAGGAGATTAAAGAATTTGTAGCCTACTTAGAAAAGTTTTCGAAAAACTAGATGTAGTCCAATTTGTATGAGATTAAGGCCCGTATCACAGAACGTCACTCAATACTCAAGCATTACTTAAAACTAGTTTCAACCAATCAAATGGCTTGAATCTAGTTTTAAGTAATGCTTGAGTATTGAGTGACTTTCCGTAATACGGGCCTTAGATTCTATTTATCTAAGTTGAAAGATTTGTACCATATAAAAAAAAATATTCCATGATAAGCTGAAAAGTTACCGAAAGTATATGTTTGCCTTTTTTTCTGACCTGTCTTTCAATTAGGACAATCATATTAGAAGCATATGGTTACGTAGCTCTTCTTTATTAGGTGAATTTGAGTGTGTATTATTCCTTGGTAAGATCACTATTGCAAGCAGTAGCAACATTATCTTCATCCAAATATTATCAAAAGTTGAAAATAGTACCAAATAAAGAAAAATAACTGATAACAGAGGTTATTCAGATAAACGAGGAGATAAACAAATACACATTATTTACATTGGGAAATGATAAGTAGAACATCCATGAATATTTGTGTATATTTTCATGCTAGTGGAGTAGGTTATTGAAGTTATGTAATAATCATACCCAAGAGTTCATAAAAATTTACATTTTTTAACCTCTTATGAAGGTAAGAGGAAAGTTGGTAGACCTAACAAACAATGGATCGACGATATCACCCAATTAGCAGGCAAAGGATGGGTGGCAATAGGAAAAGACCGAACTAAATGGAAAAGCTCGAGGAGGCCTTCACCCAGATGGGGTTTCTTGCCCATTCTTCTCCATACGAAACTTTTTTTGTAAATATTGACGTTCAAGAGTGCCTTTATGTGCCTATTTGAAATAAACAATTTGACTTTGAGTTTGGGGTCCATATCTTAAACAAGTTGTGAGCTTCAAACTAATATTACTAGCAACTACTAGATGTAAGCAAACTACTAAACCACATACTAACATTTATATTATTTAAAGTTTAATTTACTATGTAAGTTATGGAAGAAATAAAAGCTTATAAGCTTAAGCTTGCTCTTAGGACCAAAGCTCAAATACCAATAGTCAGACTGTATAATTCCCTTGCACATACTTCCAGACCAAGCCCTATAAGAAAAAGGGTACATCAGTACTTTGTGCATTCAGGAGAATGTAAAACTTCTATTAAACAAACAAAATAGACATACAGTCGTCATGAGTTTAGAAATGGGTTAGCAATGAACTTGTAATCTTTTAATCAAATGACTTACTTCTTTGGGGTCACTCTCTGATAAATCATCCAGGGCAAAGATCTCCTGTTGTCTGTAGTTAGCATTGTCATCAAAGTTGATCTTAGCATCTACAGAGATCACTCGCCCATCATCAGTTTCAACAAGAGGATTAATCTCTAGCTGTGTGGCATCTACCTGGAAACAGAAATAGCATTTTTTTTAAAGTTAAGTATACCTTCCCTACCCTCCTGCACAGCAGTGGGACAGCACTAGGAAGTTTGCTTTATTGAATAAATGATTAGATACCTTTACAAATAGTTGCCAAAGCCTTTTAAGTTCTTCAGCACATTTCGCCTTCAATGGCCCTTTGAATTCCAAAAATTCTGCAATCTCGTTGGCTAACTCGTCTGTGATACCATCAAAAATATCAACTGGCACAGTTTTCACCAAATGTGGAGTCTTTTCAGCTACCGTCTCTATATCCATTCCTCCAGCAGGAGAGGCTACTATTGCAGCACCATTGTAAGACCTCTCCATCACAATACTGAAGTATGTCTCCCGTTTAATGTTGACACTTTCTGCCACCATTACCTTTTCCACTAATATTCCACCTTTGGGAGTTTGTTTTGTAATCAACTTGTGCCCAATCATACTCTTTGCTAATTTCATAACTTCATCACGATTTTTGGTAAGGTGGACACCTCCTTTGAAACCATTATCAAAGTGGCCTTTACCGCGACCACCGGCAAGGATCTGCGCTTTTACAACGTACTCATCAGCCTTAAATCCCGCTAGAGCTTTGGTATCCAGTTTAGAATCGAGAACTCGGAAGTCTTGTACTGAAACTTGATATTTCCTTAACAAATCTTTACTATGAAACTCTTGCAGATTTAGGTTTCTTGTTACCGTTACTTGTGGGCAATATCTAGGCACAAGCCTCGTTAATAGTTTCAGATTTTTTGTTTTCAACGCAGCCATAGCGAACTTTGTCCAGTTACGGAAATCTTAACCTAAAGATAGCACTCCTTTACTCCGAATACCTGAAGACTTTGTGGAAGACCTGGAAGATGTGATATACACTGCGCTTATTCATGCAATCTTTGAATTTAATACAGATTCTAAGAGGTGGATCCACTTAATATTATTATTACTGCCTCTGTATATATTCCATGAAAATTAAGCGCCAGCAGCAGCAGCACAGATTAAGTAGAGTAGTACTGCAGCAGTTTAAACGTCAGACAGTCAGATTAACTAAGTTTTTTTTATTTTTTTTAATAATATTTTAATGGCCTGGTTGCTGGGACCTTTTAGCGAAGTCTTTATTTAGTTACAAAACTTAATATTAGTGATGAAATTAATTATATTATGCATGATGATGATATCCCCGCCCGCTCCCCTTAAGTTTCAGTAAAGATGTGGCACTTTACTGAGACCTCACGCGGACTTCTTGAGAGAACTTGAAGCGAAGTTGCACTGTTTTGTATTTGCCTACACTAATGCACGTTCACAAACACTTAAAATGGTTAATAAATAATCCACCATTATTACACAAACACAAATTTTGGAAAATTAAATCAACTGCTGAACATGACGCTTCACTATCCCGCCAAGAAGTCCACAGCAAAGAGTAGAGTAACTATGTCCACAGCCACACAGAGAGAGAGCTTAGCAACCTGTTCTTTAGGTAGTTTTTTTTATATAATATTTTAGTGGCCTGGGTGCTGGGATTTTTTAGCCAAGTCTTTATTTAGTTACAAAACTTGTATATTGATGAAATGAATTATATTCAATGCATGATGATGATATCCCCGCCCGCTCCCCATGAGTTTCAGTAAAGATGTGGCGCTTTACTGCGACCTCACGCGGACTTCTTGAGAGAACTGGAAGCGATGTTGCACTGTTTTGTTTCATTTGCCACAAAGTTTGTTGCCAGAAGTTAAATGCGGTGAACACTCAAACAACAATGGCGGTTTGTGGACGAAGAACAGTGCTGCCACCTATAACGAGCTTTAATTTTTAACCCCATTGGCCATTGATTGGCAGGCATAGAAATTTTACATAGGATGACACTCAGATCGCTAAAAGCGATCTTTGGATGAATTGAAGGGAGCAGGAGAGAAAATACTGCAGATAGTCGGTAGATATGTCGGTGACGCGAACCCATATGTTTTTCCCTTACCAAAAACTCCTATCGCGCAAAAAAAGTTTACACTTCAAAAAAAGTTAGATCATATAAATTTACAAAAACGAATTCCTGTGAAAAGTAGGGATGAGAAGAGAGTAGAGAAGTGCCAAAAAGTATCGATATATATCGTATCGATATTTAAAAAAAAACTGATATCCATATCGATATATCGAAAAAATAGTATCGATATATCGGTGAAATTTTCTAAAATGTATATGGTAAGTACTAGGTATATGAAATTGTATTGTTTGATTTTTATTAATAGAAATACCATTCATAAAATCTTAAATACTTGATATTTTATATCGATATATCGAAAATAATAGATATCGCCGAAAAATATCGATATATCGAACAAAAAATATGGATACATCGATATTTTTTCTGCAAGCCTAGTGAAAAGAACACACATTCGCATGTCGCCCACGTGCCAGGACAGCCAGGGAGCGCTGCGTCGCACGGTGGGCTGAAAATTGGCTTTCATAGGCTTAGGGATTTTTGATTACGAAAAATTTGTATGAAGCTAGCATGAAAAATCTAAATAGCTCTTAAACCGAAAGTTAAACACGAACATTCTTACAGGTGATTATAGTGCTACTGCTAATTATTTATGATTAATTGTCGACGATAAAGCGAAAATAATATACTGTTTTTTTTTTGTACATAATAAATAACATCGGTTATAAAATTATTATTTATGTACACACGGCTACACATCAAGCTATACATTTCCAGTATAAGCTGATCTCGCATTGTATAGGATTTCCGTACAGTGCGAGATCAGCGTAAACTGGAAATGTAAAGCTTGATGTGTAGCCGTGTGTACATACTGTATACAGTTATATTATATAAAACAAATATTTAAAAACTAATTTATGGAATAAATACTACGCATTGGTAAAATAAAGTAACATAAATAACAAAAGAAACATGAAAAATTCTTGACTCATGAAAATCAACTAATTGAAAGAAAAGAAAGAAAAAGCATTTATTGGGACTCGCACAGATCACAAATTAAAATAAAACACACTCAAAATAGCTTACTTATCAGAAAATGGTGAATGTAGTCCATAGTTGGCATTGTTGTGAGATAGTGCAAATCTTTAAATCAATTAGAAGACAAGACCCAATCAGTGTAGTTAATCACTTCTTTTCAGACTCATTAGAACTAAACAATTTGTAATTTGTTATTTTGGTTGTATGCACAGTTTTAAACCTCATTTTGTGTTGATAAATATCCAGCTCAAACATAGTTGTCTACGTGTGGGTGTACTATGAACCTCTGCCTACTCCTTCGGAGATATAGGGGTGATGCTAATTTATGTTACGTGTTGTTAAAAGTCTGTGTTTCATTTATGTAAAAATAAATAAAAATATTTGAACGATTTAAAAAAAAAGCGGCATAATATTTTTCGGCAAATCGGCGACAAAAAAATCACAATTAATTAGAACTATAATCACTTGTAAGGATATTCATGTTTAACTTTCCGTTTAAGAGATAATTAGATTTTTCATACTAGCTTCATACAAATTTATTGTAAAAAAATATAATTCCTTCGTTTTTGAGCAGATTTTAACTCGGGTGTAATTTTTGTATATAATAATGACTAATAGAAGCTGTATCCGACAAAAAAACCGGTTATTGCAAATTGAAATCCCTAAGTCTACGAAAGAAACCCGATTTTCAGCCCACCGTACGTCGTCACCCCTTGCAAATATTTATAAAAAAAAAGTTAAAAACCAACATCTGACTCAATCTGACTACAACAAAAATGCCAATTAAAAAAGACATCACAGACAGACGACTTAAAAATAACATCGATTTTCGTATAGCCGGAGTCACACGTAATACCTACGTACGTACTCGTTAAACGATACAATTACACGGCATTAGAAGTATTGACTTGTCTACCATTTATTTGTTCGTTTGTCAGTCACAAATAAATTGAAATGCCATTCAAATTGTGCGATGGCGATAAGTTACATCTAAAAGTACCAACCAAACATTCATCGGTCTAATCCGATTGATAGCCAGCCAAATAATTACTGTCAGTCGAATTGTATAGTGTGGAGCTATAAAGCGGATGCTGATGCTCCTTTGGAATGTTACCAGTTTTTTTTAAATAATGTAACACCAAAGTCGTAATGCCAACCTTCAAACTTCTGTGAACTTCCTTTTTCTCGTGTTCTTTTGACAACGCGAGGTTAGAATCGCTATTTAGCTTGAAAAAGTACGTATTTAATAAATTATAGTATACTTTTACTTAGTTTTGTGATAAATTGTGATCGATTCTAATTAGTTCACGTTTATTTGTAGGCAATCATAATGGCTGAGGAGAACTGGAATGATGATAATGTCGAAGGCGGCAGCATGGCTGTTGACAACGCGCCGCTGCCGCTAGCCGCTGACATTCCCGAAATTAAGCTGTTCGGAAGATGGAGTTGCTATGATGTCCAGGTGTCTGACATGTCCCTGCAGGATTACATCTCCGTCAAAGAGAAGTACGCGAAATACTTGCCCCACTCTGCTGGAAGGTATGCACACAAAAGATTCCGTAAGGCTCAGTGCCCCATCGTTGAGCGTCTGACTAACTCCCTTATGATGCACGGCCGTAACAATGGCAAGAAACTCATGGCCGTCCGAATTGTGAAGCACGCCTTCGAAATCATTCACCTGCTAACTGGCGAGAACCCTCTGCAAGTCCTCGTGACCGCTATCATCAACTCAGGTCCCCGAGAAGACTCGACTAGGATCGGTCGTGCCGGTACCGTGCGTCGTCAAGCTGTGGACGTTTCTCCTCTGCGCCGTGTGAACCAGGCCATCTGGTTATTGTGCACTGGTGCACGTGAGGCTGCATTCAGAAACATTAAGACAATCGCTGAGTGTGTTGCTGATGAGCTCATTAACGCAGCAAAGGGTTCATCAAACTCTTATGCCATCAAGAAGAAGGATGAGTTGGAGCGTGTTGCTAAATCCAACCGTTAAAACTTATATTTTAAGATATGTCTCAATAAAAAAAAAGTCAGAAGATTTTGTTTAATTTGTTGTTAGCCCATTTTTTTAGTTTACTTTCTTTAGAATCAATATCTTCTCATGTGTTTATGTTCTGTGATCGCAAAATGTTTTCAAACAATGTTATTGGTAGTTGTGTTGGGTCAGTCAAATAGGCACAACTGAGACACTTGAATTTCAAAATTTAGAAAAAAAATTAAATTATTCTAGTTGCCCCTTCCAAAAAGTAGTTTTGTAAGGAGAAGAATGGGCAAGAGACTCTACCGTTACTCTTTTCATCAATGTTTTATAATAAGTACATTAATATATATTATGTGAAGATGATGCACCTGGAATAAAATTACTATGCCACAATAGGATGATTCTACAGTTTTCTCCACCAACTAACTTGCAGAGTACCTACTTCGCTGAACCAACTGCTGGGCATACTCGAATCATGGGAGTTTGGTACCTATTTAATGTTTGTGTAAATATGGATTATAATCAGTTGTCACTGATCCAAGTAGAATAGGATTGCATTTAGTTTTCCAGAAAATTACATTTCGCGATTTTAACTGTTTATTAATTAATGCTCGAAATAACTACTAAATGCTTTTTCTCAAATCAAACTTTTTCAGAGTTTCAACTTCAAATGTCTCATAAAAAAAAAGTGCCATTTTTTGAATATTTTTTAATTCTTATTTAACAATTGATTATTCTAGTTACTTAACGAATCTAGTTTTTAACTCAATACCCCACTACTGGACTCTTTTTG
Source organism: Tiliacea aurago (assembly GCA_948098905.1). NCBI lineage: Eukaryota > Metazoa > Arthropoda > Insecta > Lepidoptera > Noctuidae > Tiliacea > Tiliacea aurago. Next base: position 12,230,860 of record OX402578.1, on the reverse strand, counting down.
CTTGGACGCCCACAAATAATTAAGTCGCTCAAAACGTGAGCATTAAGTTTTGGACATCAAGTTGTGTTACAGAAATGGGTGGTGTACTTTGTACTTGGATAGTTTTAAATTGTTGTACGATTTCAGTTTTATTTACAACTCGTTCATACTTTGTTTACCATGTGTAAATTATTAGGGACGTGTAAAACCACGTGTAACAAGTCATTCATTCATGGCAAAAAACAATGTCATACGAAGCTAGGCCTGTCGACGAAATATCGATATTTTTCATTTTATATCGATATTTTTTGGCGATATTTAAATTTTGATTAAGAGAGAACGTATTAAAATGTTACAATAAAATATCCCCCCAGACATACTTCAACTGAATGAGTCGAAATAGCGCATGTGCGTTTAAAACAAGATTTACGTCTTGTATTAAACGCACAATATGCTACCAAGCACATTTAAGTTGGTGGATTTTATCGCTGACACAAATTCTTGACTCAATACTGGTCCCTGGTCCATAATTACAAGAGCGCATAAACAAACTGATTGGCATTTGAAAATACCGTTGGGACCTGCTGAATATTGTAAGACTATCATTGCATTCTATTGTATAGATTCAATCTCATAGTCCTCTAAACACATGACGTGACTTTGTGAGTACTATAACGCTACCATTTACTGGGTTATTCTTTCATTGACTTGAATGTGCCCTGGCAATTGAGAATATGTCATGCTCACTCAAATGTCTCGCTGATGGTGGCGCATGTGTTGGATCATTCGGTTCTCTTCAAAATGGTTGAGCTGAATAGTACTGATTAAATCGCGAAAAAAAAATCAGCTGTTCCCTATATTTTGACAAGTTAAAATCGAACATAAATGTAGGGAACAGCAGATTTTTTTTCCCTATTTCAGGTTTGGTAAAAGTTATTCATAATGATGAGTACAATGACCCCTTAAGAGGTTGTGCGTTAATTCTGGAACATGTTGTATATGATATACTGTGTGAGTCTTGATAATGTGCACATCGAAATTAAGGAAATTTAGCTTAATTTCATCGACGGAACGAAAAATATAAAAAAACAATTCAATTTTTTATAGCTTTTTTAAATTCTTGTTCACTGCTGTGACCCCTGTGTAAACAAATCGGTATAACTTTAAACTAAACGATCTTTCACGATGAAACAGACTCAGTAATGAACTAATGACTGGAAATAATAGGGCGTCTTTAATAAAATAAAAACTAACGAAAAAAACTCGCCTTCAATTGAGAATTAGGGTGATTTTATAACAAAAATCTGATATTTTTTCATAAATTTTTACAATAATATTGTAAAATATGTCAATAATAGTCCCGATTACCTACCCTTTTTTATTACTTTAAATTATTGTCCATCGTATCAGCTTTCTTAAAGTAAAAATACCATGTTTTTATGTCAATCACAACGTTTCCATCAACTGTTAAAGAAAGGCCATGCACTCGGCTACGTATTTTACTTTAGCCGGGCCCGGTACAGACACTTTTTGTTTTTTTTTTAGAATTAAATATTTTTTTCGTCGATAAAATTAAGCTAAGTTTCCTTAAAATTTCGTTATGTGCACATTATCAAGATTCACACTATATATATATATTTATATATTATGTTATCCAAAAGTTTTGAGTTTTTACTTCTGTCGGCAGTTCCCACATGAATGCCTATTTTTTCTTAAAATGTTGTCCGGACGCTTTTCTACAAGCACGATTTTCTACATAGTTCTAGTTCCTATCCTACCTAAAAATCGAGGTCAGGATCAGCCACCCACGTCGCCCCTCCAACTTATCTTTCACGGTTGAGTCAACTTTGTGAACTTACTTGTTGAATCGAAAACGTCTTATGTTTTCTATGTCGGTAAAATCGCCAATATTCTTCCAAAAATTTGCAAATGTTTCGTTTTTGTTGGAAAATTTCATCCAAAGAGTAATCGATTCATTTTAAAAATATCGATACTTTTTTACACATCAGACATCCCTAAACGTAGCACTAGTGCACACTAGTGCATTCCTACTTCATTATCGGTAATGAATGTAGTAATCAATCGATATTTTCAGATATTCAAATATCAACTCTTTTTATTTTGGCGCAGAAATAGTCAACTGTGGCGAACCCCACGCGGGACACGAAACGCAATTCAAGCGCGTCGATTGTGTTAACTAACTTGTATGGAGATGGTTAAACTGGCGCTATAATTCCTGACCATTAAAACAATCGACCCATGAAGTCTGGTCCCGCGTGACAAACTGAGACGAATCATCGTCTCAGTTTGAGCAGTCCTAGTATAGACTGTCAAACGATACTTAAGAATTATACAGAATGAATAAGATACAAAATGATGACATCAATTACTAAATTGTCATTGTATCATGATTGATTGTATTATAAACGATTTTGGACTGTGTTTAATCATAGACTCCACACAATTAGTATCGATCTGCCCAACAAAATTATCCCACTGTATCCCACACCAGCCAACACTAGCTAGGAGGACTTGTAATTTTTCAAAATGTCAAATTAACTGTCAATTGTCATAGTGATGGCTGATGAACAGATGAAGTGATGTGAAGTTTTCAAGGAACACGAAACAGGAGAAATTACGAAAAACTGAAGTGAAAACTGAAAACACAGCCTATTTACTACATTGCAGACAGTGGAAATTCAATAAAACTATATTACAAATTCATTCGTAGTTAATTGGCTACAATGATTCACAGTTTGTTTATAATAAACCCATCTGGGTAGGTATTTAGTATGTAAAGTAGAGCAGTGCCTTTATAGATCAAGCTAAATCTTTATTTAATTAGTCTACTGCATAGACTGGTTTCCGAAATCCTTGTGTTTATTATGAGCAACTAATTTCGTACATCAACTTAGGAATTTAAACTTGATTTGGTAACTTGAATCAGTTAATCCTGAGAGGACAATATTCTCTATAGTTTTATGGATAAATGCAGTGCCAGTTTAATTATAAAATGAAATCTGTTTTAAAGAACAGATTTCATTTTATAATTTTTGAAATGAAAACTTCTTTAGATGCATTGAGCACTTTTTGGGTGAACAAAAATCCGTCATCGAACGCTTTCCATGAGCTATATGTATAGTGTGTATATATGTGTACTTTTTGGGTGAACAAAAATCATGGAACTCGCGTCATCGTCACCAAACGCTTTCCATGAGCTACGATACAATTCACAAGGCATAATATCCATGATAAGTAAAAGGAAATTGAAGTCATTGATCTCAGGCCATTATAAAGACCTAAAAACCATCATGTCCATACTATAACAGCTATTTCAATTTCTCACAGGGATGTATTTCTCGAAAAGCATTGGCGGAGTGTGGTTCCAAGATCAGTATGTGACTACTACTTGGAGGCACAGCGGGCGTCTCCCAATGTAAGTAAGGTTTAAATGATAAATGGGTAATATTACAGGCTGGTAATGCTTATTAAACATTGTATTATTGGACTACTCGCTTTTTCCCACGACTTCGTCTGTGATCCGAGATGAAAAGTAGCCTGTGGCCTTCTCCAGGTCACGGTCTACCCATGTGCCAAATTTCATTTAAATCCAGCTGTATTAGCGTAAAAGTGTAAAAAACAAACATACAAACTCACTTTGGCATTTATAATATTAATTAGGATAATAATAATAATAATTTTCCATCAGCAACTTGCTCTGAAATACAACCTTGTGGAATCGGAGGTGCCGTACTTCAGGTATGTGCCCGACCCAGTTCTCGAGAGTGGAAATATCACATTGTACTGGGACCGATCCATCATCACTGACAGGACTATTGTTGCCAATAAGCCTGATATAGTGGTGGTGGATCGAATAGAGCGGCGCACAATGATTATTGACATAACGGTCCCTCATGACGGGAACCTCGTGAAAGCCGAGAAAGATAAAGAAATCAAGTATCTTGACTTGGCTCGCGAGGTTGTCGACATGTGGGATGTGGACTCAGCAATCATTGTGCCGATAGTTATATCAGCCAATGGCTTAATTGCCAAGAGCCTCGACCAACACCTAAAGAGGCGCTCGTTGGGCAGCTGGATTAAGGGCCTGATTCAGAGAGCGGTACTTCTGGACACGGCTCGCATTGTTAGGAGGTTCCTCTCTCTGGAGCCCTGACCGCCGGTAGCTTGGACCCTGTTCCCGATACCGGTGGGCTACTATTTTTTATATTTTTAAATGTTTTTATATTTTGTTTATATTCTAATATTTAAAAATATAATTTATATGTATATTTAATGAAATAAAGGAATAATAATTATTACCAGCCTGTAATAATCCCAATGTAGGGAATATTCTCATACAGAGAAAGCACAAGCATTGATCACCACTCTAGCTCATTGTGTGTTGGTAATATCAGTTTTATGTTTCCTCACTATGTTTAGAATAATTAAGTCACACTGGCACTTGCCTGGATTGAGACCACTCGCCAACAAGCCAATTTTGCAGCATGACTACCAAATTAGTAGTTCCCTTTCTATGTTAAACTGTAAATATTGCATTTCCAGGATGTTCCCCCGGTGTTAGCAGCCCCCCACCACTACTTGATATCCATACAGAGAGGTGGTGTGGCACTGGTGGCTGTGTGCATGCAAGAAGTTGCTCCACTGTTTGTGATCGAGTTCCTGCACCGAGTTGTTGATACATTCCAAGTAAGTAAGGTTTAAAATGGTCTTCATGACTGGTAATACTAAAATGTACTTCTGAATGCACCCTGCCCATGTTGTTGAATGGCTATTATATTTGCCACTGCATGGGTAATTGTTGGATTTTAATCAATATTCTTAGATCAGTAGTTCATGAAATGAAATGACATGTAAAAAGGATATCAGAATCACTTTTACACAAAATATATATTATATATATTTTGTTTAATATGCTAGGTGGAGTCGACATTTCCTATCTGACTACCCTTGAGAATAAATGGTGAAACGAACTCAGGGGTCAAAGTCTCTTTTAAAGTCCAGACATACTTAATGTGACAGTGTGATCAGTCTGTCCAATATTTAGAGCTTTCTGGAAATAATACTGTATTTTCCCACCTGCTAAACTATGATAATACAGGTCTCACAAACTAACTTCGTGCAAATAAACCAATAAGCCATAAAGGCAAGTTTAGTAAATAGACCACGCACAATGAAGGGTTCCGTGTTTGGGATGAATTTATCCCAAGAACCAACTTAATATTGTAGTTTTAAAACATGTTCTCTCATACAATCCAACTGCAAATATTTTTAAAGAATGTCTAATAATTTATGATGTTTTCTTCTTCTTTTCAGGACTACTTTTCAGACTGTACAGAGACTATAATTAAGGAAAACTATGTAGTTGTTTATGAGGTATGATTTTTTCATAACACACTATGATAAAAAAAACTAATGTAATTTTCACTTCCTTTCTATTTATAAATATTTTTTTTTACAGTTGTTAGATGAGATGCTTGACAATGGTTTCCCTCTGGCTACGGAGAGCAATATTCTAAAGGAATTGATAAAACCGCCAAATATTTTAAGGACTATTGCCAATACTGTTACTGGGAAATCTAAGTAAGTAAAAATATTAACAATTAACTAACGACTCTGTAATGGCTGAACCATAGCACTATTGAATCATAAAATGGGTGTTTTCAGCCATGGTATGGCATGATTTAGAGTTTTAAATCAATCTGTCTGTATAGCTTTATAGTTTGATAGTTACTTATTTGATTTAGTATCTATCTAGTGAAAATAGGTAGTTGCATAATAATTTACTATTGTATGTTTCTCCAATTAAATAAAAGCGTATGTACTTGGCATAGTATTTGTAATCTGTTGCTATCTTCTAAAATCTAGAAGGTATTAGGTCCTTCGTATGCTCTATCAGCTCGAATGGCGACTGCATTCCGGAAGGCTAGCGTCGGTAGGCAGCTCCCTAGGCTCACGATGGGTCAGTGACCTGGTGCAGGTCACGAGAATCTACTAAAATATTAATGATGATCAATTGCCCCGCCTCTGTACATTTGTGTGCTTAAAGTATTAAATAAATAAATAATAAATAAATTGCCTAAGGGTTTGTTCTGTTACCTATTTATTTAATTTTTCATTTATTCAGTAATACAGCGGTTCGGCTACATACATGGCATGGCATGGCTGGCTTTGGTTGCTACATACATGTTCGGATCGACAGGAGTCGGCACAGGGCCGGCGGTAAACTCGAATGTATATTTTGCCGTCCGGCTTAACCGCATTATGCCGACCTGAAGTGTGTAGCACGTCTAATACAACATCAAATAAGACACATAACCCAGAGCCTTAGCCCTAATGTAACTCGAAATAACCATCAAACAAATTTCCAGTGTTTCTTCAATACTGCCGTCAGGGCAGCTGTCGAACGTGCCGTGGCGTCGCTCGGGAGTGAAGTACGCGAACAATGAAGCATACTTCGACGTTGTAGAGGAAGTCGACGCCATTATTGATAAGAGTGGTGCTACCGTGTCTGCGGAGATACAGGGTTATGTAAGTAGCTTAAAATAAACCACAGGTTCTATCTACTAATAGACAAAGCGAGAAAGAGACGCGATGAAGTTTGGAGCTATCAAACTCTTGCTTGTTGTATATCATGTTTATACAGGGCGTAAAAGAGACCTATCACCATTAAACCACTGAAAGAACAACAAACAATCTAGGGAATATAATGTTTTTACATCAAATGTGCAGCGTATTGTTGAAGTTGCATCTTGATAAGTCAAGTATTACGTAAGCAGAATTTTATTAATTTTTAACGCCCCCCCCTCCCCTTGTCAGCAAAAGTAAGCAAAGCTCTTACCCTCCCTCATAATGCTTACGTAAACTTTGGTATATATTTTTTGATAACGCGCGCGGTCCTTACGCTACATCGGTTCTTACTAACTTAACCATAAAACACCGCGTAAGAGCGAGTAAGCAATATTATCAGGAATCCCTAAAGTGCTTTTCGCTTTCGTGCATAAACAAGTAGGGTTGCCATATTTGTTTAAATCTGAACCTACTACATTTTGCAGAAAAATCAGAAACGTAAATATTGCTGACGTAATCAGCATCCAGACCGCCGCACAGTTGTCTGAAAATTAAGCTCCATACTCATAGAAACTTAATGTCAGAAATTAATAAATAAAAATATGTTTTGTGTTTAGTATACCTAACTCCTTTTCAAATTCAAATTCAAATCCAAATTCTTTAATTCAGACAATGAGTCCATAGTGTTAGTATCAACAAAATAACTTAATAACTAGTGTTAGTAATAACGAGATAATACAAATAGGTACATCAAATATGGGTATGGATTCTTACCCAGTGGCGCAGCATAGGGGAGTCCCACCGATCTGAGACACGCTCAGGAGACTGTTGGTGCTGGCGCGCAGCCGGCCGGCTATGGAGGCGGTCCTTTTTCTTATTATGGCATAAAAATCGTCTGTGCGCGCCTCCGCAAACATTGTGGACGCACTACAACGCCACGACAGCCCCAACAGTATCCTAAACGCGTTATTATATTGGACACGCAGATCGCTGTATGTCCTCTGCTTAAAACGGGTCCAAAGACTGCACGTGTAGAAAGACTGACAGAAGGCCTTGAAAAGAGTGACTTTAACTTGATTTGTACAACGTGCAAATCTTCGAACCAGCATGTTACATCGAACAGCCAACGATCTGCGCTCCTCCTTTTGTTTGACTAATATTAATAAATAAATATAGAAAGAAGGGCTCCATGCGTGAGAAAAAAAATATTTTTATTTTATTGTACTTATGGAACTTAGTGTTTTTTTTTAACTGATTAGAACTGAAATGCTGGTACTCACATGAGCTATTGCCTCATACACGGCGTATTTATTTCTTATTATATGAGTATTCTTATTATATGAGCATTTACATACTATTTTCATATTCTAAGCGATATGTAACTTCATAAAATAACATCAAAGATTTGAAAGATCACTTACCGAAAATTTAAAATTTCCAAAGCTTGCTACATGCAAAGCGCCACCGAAAGGCACAAGAATTGTATGTCATCTTGATAGCCGTGTATGGTGCAATAGCCTATGTGAGTACCAGCACTTCAGTTCTATTCAGTTAAAAAATAAACCACTAAGTGTTTTTTTTCATCCAACGAAAAAAAAAAATCTCTCGCATGGAGCTACTCATACCCTTCATACTATATTAGTCAAACGAAGGGAGTTATACTAAACACAAAACATATTTTTATTTATTAATTTCTGACATTAAGTTTTTATGAATAGGAAGCTTGATTTTCAGACCACTGTGCGCCGCCCGCGATGTCATCAAAAAAAAGAGGAAAGAAAAGACCCGCCCTTCCTTTTAGTGCTTACGTAATACTTGAATGAATTAAAAGAAATAAACAATCAATATTTGTATTATACAAGAGTTGGATAGAAGGTTGTGTCTGTTTCCTAGACATAGGAGAAGTGGGCACTTTTCACATAGTATGCTTTTTCTATAAGTTTTTATTGTGGTTTCAGATTGATTGCTGTATAAAGCTAAGTGGAATGCCAGATCTGACCCTTACTTTTGTAAATCCACGTCTATTCGACGATGTATCATTCCATCCTTGTGTGAGATTTAAAAGATGGGAGGTAAGTAAATTACTGAAACTTTGATACAACAAAATATAAATGTATTCCATAATTAAACTTGCTTTGTTGTATTTTAAATTAAATTAAATGTATTCACCAAAATAAAAACCCGTATTACAAAATGTAATAATAACAATATACACTAAATAATGGTTAAAGTTTGTAATATACAAAATTTGGGACTATCTGCATCCGAACTCAGTGGTAAACCTGTATCTCGGATTACATTTGATTCCCTTATACGGTATGTACCAAAAACTCTGTTGATCCTTTTAGGGACGTATACATTTACCTACAAGCACAACATTGCTGGAATTATAATTTAAAAAAATTAAGTATTGGCTAGTCGAGAAGTCAAAATCAAAGAATGAAAGAGGTTAGAAATCAGTTAAACATTACAAATATTAATAATTAATTATTTATTTTAATTATTTTTGTTGAATAGTTTTTATAAATGACTTGCTTTATTACGTATGTATACCGATTCTTAAAACGTAGGTAGAAGGAACAACAGGGTTTTTGTTACATATTGTATAAATTGTGAACAATTAGTAGCCATGTTTATATTTAAGTTTGTATATATGAGAGTATACAAACTTAAACATAAACAAGATCCGAGTGTATGGTAATAAAAATAAGAGGCGACAGTAACTAATATGTGTTTATAGAATTGGAATAATTAAACTCGTCGCTTTAATAGTTTTTATTACGATTGAACCTACTGTGCTGCAAATAACAAGAAAATGAAAAAATAAATAAAAAAATAACATGATGGTTTAAACAGCATCAGAATCCATCAAGAAGTACTAAGACGCAAAGGAACAATATATATAATATAATAAAAACAAATATTTAAAGGGGGCTCCCATACAACAAACGCGATACACGAAACGCGACTCGCACTTGGCCGGTTTTTTACTCTACTGAAGAATAGAAATAGCTTGTCTACCTTTCTTGGTAGAAAACTGTCAACTGTCTACACGGAAACGTCATTTTTGTCTACTCTTCCGTCGACAAATCGCATTTCTACGGTTCTCGTGCCTGCTGCTAATAAAAACTTATCTATTCGTAGCTTGTCTACCTTTCTTGGTAGAAAACTGTCAACTGTCTACACGGAAACGTCAGTTTTGTCTACTCTTCCGTCGACAAATCGCATTTCTACGGTTCTCGTGCCTGCTGCTAATAAAAACTTATCTATTCGTAGCTTGTCTACCTTTCTTGGTAGAAAACTGTCAACTGTCTACACGGAAACGTCAGTTTTGTCTACTCCTCCGTCGACAAATCGCATTTCTACGGTTCTCGTGCCTGCTGCTAATAAAAACTTATCTATTCGTCTCTTCCAGTCTGAAAGAATACTATCATTCATCCCGCCGGACGGTAACTTCCGCCTTATGTCGTATCACATTGGATCTCAAAGCGTCGTGGCGATTCCGATGTATGTGCGACACAGCCTCACGCTTCGATCTAATGGCGACCAGGGGCGGTTAGATCTCACGGTTGGCCCCAAGCAAACTATGGGGCGGACTTTAGAAAGTAAGGATGGATTTTTCGTAAGAGCCTGTACTTTTTATTTTTAATTATTACGAGAAAACGTTCAGAGGTATCGTATCGATCAAGTTCGATTCCCACATAGCACAAATATTTGTATAGACTGTAGATATTTGAAATACCTAATGTTTTATAAATTAAAATCATAACCTCCTTTTGGCTATGCCATCATCATCATTTTAGCCAAAAGACGTCCACTGTTGGACATAGGCCTTCCCCAAAGAGGGGGGGTTGCCATAATCATCACTCTAGGCAGGCGGGTTAGCGATTGCAGTATGGTGTTAAAATGCATAGAGAACGCTGCTGCCCATTCTCTAGTAAGTTTCTTAGTCGCCTTTTACGACACCCACGGGAAGAAATAGGATGGTGCTGTAGCGGCATCAACATCGCTACATGCGAACTACGCGTCACACTGACGTCACGCAAAATCCTGCATTGCGCAAGCAGAGTTTACCGCGCAACTAGCATATATACAACATCCCGACATCAATCGTTGGGCAGTTGCCCAACGATACGCCAGACACCACCCGTCTGGTCGGAGGATCCTCCCTTTTTAATAGACGATGAGTGAACTTTACACCCTGTTCCTAATACCTCTTAAGTGCTATTCATGAGGTCCGGCACCACACGGCGATGCCGTAGTTCGGTAAAAAAAAGTAAATGGGTTGTAAGTAGGTAGGTAGGGTATGACCATACAATTTTATCACATTGTCATCACACTATGCACATACCTTGTGACACTCTGTGCTAGATTTCAACTCTAGTTTAAACTATCTTAATTTTCTTTTCAGATGTAGCATTAGAGATCTGTATGCCTAAATGTGTGTTGAACTGCTCTCTCACTGCAAATCAAGGCAAATACTCGTACGATCCTGTCAGTAAAGTGCTGTTGTGGGATATAGGACGCATCGAGTTACCAAAACTTCCTAATATAAGAGGAACTGTGAGTAATATTGTGATTATTAAGATTCTTTCTCAGGAAAGTGTTCACTTCTAGAAAAAAAAAAACTACACGATGTAATTTGAGCCCTAAAACCCAATTTATTCTACACGTTAATATTGATAAGATTTTTGCGTGCGTTTATATTAGTTGAACAGTAGATGTGTGCCATTCCTCATCCATTCGTATTCGCCCAAATAACGTCATGTTCTAACATCTTTTAGGGTTCCGTACGACCGTACCTCAATAGGAAACGGAACGCTTATAGGATCACTTCGTTGTCCGTCTGTCTGTCAGTCTGTTAATACTCTTTTTCTCAGGAACGCGTGGGGGTATATAGTTGAAATTAATATCAAATACTACTTTGTATCCTGCTTATGCGTATGAAGTTTCATTAAAATCGGTTCAGTCATTTCGGCAAAACAAGGGCTTGAAAGTTTGTATAAAATGCCGTACGTCGTACACGCTCTTATGTTAAAAATAAACTACAATGTTAAGGTTGTTTTTGGTAAAAATTCATCCCAACTACGGAACCCTTCATTGTGCGTGGTCCGACACGCACTTGGCCAGTTTCTTTTTTATGACAATGACCGACGATTCCGCAAACTCTTCCTCATTTATTTTATACAAACAAATATTTTTCCAGGTGTCAGTAGCATCAGGCGCCGACACATCAGGCGCGAACCCAAGCATCAACGTGCACTTCACGATACCTCAATTAGCCGTCAGTGGGCTAAGAGTCAGCCGCCTCGATATGTACGGAGCCAAGTACAAGCCCTTCAAGGGCGTCAAATACGTCACTAAAGCGGGCAAGTTCCATGTGCGCATGTGATCGGAGGCCGACCAGCCCGAACCGTGGATGTGCTTGGGATTGTCTATGAGTGGAGGCCGTGTATAGTGAGGCCAGTGTTACTGAATAACGGTCTGTAAAGGACCAATTTTTTTTTTTATATTTGTGGGTACAGTTTGGCGGTAATATCTGTGGTCTTTTTTGTAGTTAAAAAATAAAATCATAATTTAGGTGAGGTTTGTGTAGGTGCGTGTACGCAAGCGCGGTTTCTTTTGCGCATTCGGTGCTCGTTCAATGTACTACTTTCGGCGCTCACGAAACGACAAAAACCTCATTACTTATTGTGCAAAATGGGTTCCAGAACGGTAAGTAGCAAGTATTCTAAGGCTGAAGGCTAAAGATATTATCGCCAGGTCTTAGTACCTAAATTATTTTAATATCGTTTATTGTCAGTGTAAGTGAACTCATGAAAATATTATAACAGTGTATCCATGTCAAATATGTTAGTTAAATAAGTTGTAAATAATAATATATTCTATTCAACGTTATAAATACTTGTATTAAAACATTATTATGCAGTATTCATGACTTTTATTATGCAAATTAAATGACATACAATAAAATAGGGTGTTTGACAATTTTTCTAAAAGAAATTTTAACAATTCTAGAATAAATTCAATGCAATTTTAAATTTATTAACAAATAATCTCAAGTAATTGTAATTTAATTCCATACCTTACATTTTTAGTCGCAACACCCTTTATAGATACAAAATTACCGTTCGATCAATTCAACACGTGTAATTTAAACTGCCTACAATAAGGCAGTATGCTTTCGACCAACTCACTCGTGATGATGAAGATACATAAGTACAGAAAAAATAACAAATAGTTTATGACAAATTGTTAGTTCGTGGAATCCTAATACCGGCGAGGTTCTTGCGCATAGCCGCAAGTTCGGTCTCGAGCCTGTGGGTGTTCATTTGCGAACTGTCTTTGTCTCTAAAGTATCGCTGCACTAGCACGGACATCAGCGCCGGGTACTCTCTCCTCACAGACGCTTCCACATCACGCTCCTAATGCAGAAATAATTAGCAATAAATGTTCCGTTTTGTTCACACGCAAATAACCATTTGTACTACAAGAGATAACGAACGGAAGTGATAGTAATTGCTTACCATTCACTTCAAAATGATTACCTATTGTGATTTTTAGGGTTCCGTACCAAAATGATAAAAAGGAACCCTTATGGTGAGACTAAGTCTGTCTGTCTGTCTGTCTGTCACACCTGGATATCTCAAGAACTAGTAACGCTATCAACTTGAAATTTAGAATAGTTTTAGATGACGTATGCCCAACTATTTTGCAAACAAGAAAGATATAAAAAAAAAATATCTTTTTTGCAAAAGGGACTGAAGGGGTCTTAAAAATTTGAAGTGGGGCTACTGGGCGTCTGGGGTATCATATGAAACAACGCTGTTTGCACAACAAATAAACATTTCAAAAAATTTTTTTTAGGCAGCATAGTGTCCGACATTTGATGAAAAATAAAAAATAAAATACCCCCGCCCCTTATCTCCGAAATTCTATGTGATAGAAGTTTATGTAAAGATTACAGGAAAAATAAAACGATGTCTCTAAATAGCACAGTTTTTCAGAAATCATCAACATAATATATACGTACGGAACCCTCGGTGCGACTCGCTCTTGACCGTTTTTTTTTTACTTGCTGTCTGTAGGCAGAGTTGCAGCTAGATACCTAATCAGGTGTTGCACAGTTATTTGATATTTCCCTATGGGTTAAACAGGTGGCAAGCTGATTGCTATTTGAGTAGGTACCCCAGATCCCATACCATGAACTATTTACATATAATCCATTTGAAATAACAGTTGAAAGTTAAATAAACTTTTTTACAGACCGTTCAACCCATTTTAATTTCTATTTTGTGGTTACAATACCAACTGTTTATTACAGCTGCCATTTGTCATGCCACCAACGCAATAGAAGTCAAAATCGGTTGAACGGACTGTAAAAAAGGTTTATTTAAATATTAGCTTAATCTTATTTCAAATGGAGTATAGGTACTATTTCCTGGTAGGTACCTAATTGAACCCAGAACGTATCATATTACACTCGTAGTCATACTTACGATCATAACACAAATGAGACAGAAAAAAGTGAGTTATGCTTAAATTATTCAGAAACGGGGCATTAGTAATTAATGTCCCCATTGTCTGTTTTATGAATTAAAGAAATTTTTCATCGATTCATTGATACGGGTATTTATTGCTAGTTGCGTTACGTTCTATGGGAAGCATGGTCGAACGGTAACTTAGCACATACATACCTACAGCTCATGTAGCTTATAGGTGTTTCCCTGCAGTTGACTTTTATTGAGGTATAGTACGACTTGCGGAAACAAAAATTATACCTGTAATGCCTTTTCACACGCTCCGGCTGTGGCTAGTCGACGCCGGATACCAGTCGCGAAGTTAATCGGTCAGTTAGCTAAGTTTATATGCTTTCAAACTTTACCCGGTTTACCCATACACTTCCGTCACTGCCCTAGCGCCGACTACGAGCTAGAACGTGTGAAAAGGCAATACGAAATGTGGGTATACGTACAATGTAACAACAGTATTGAGGAGACCACCGGGCGTACACCCCCGGTAGGCGATTGAATCTACCACGGAACCATTCCATGACGTTACCCATTCCTGAAGCTGTGGGGATCAAGTTGAACGGTGACGGTAGCGTTGTCTGCAGCATGTAGTCTATGTATACCTGAAAATAATGACATGTAAATTTCTTTCTTTCTTTCTGAATCAATCTGCCCGCCTTGTTCCCAACTACGTTGGGGTCAGCTTCCAGTCTAACCGGATGAAGCTGAATACCAGTATTTTACATGGAGCGACTGCCTATCTGACCTCCACAACCCAGTAAGTCAATCAATCAACTTAGCCTATAGCAGTCCACTGCTGGACATAGGCCTCTCCCAGGCTGCGCCACAACACCCTGTCCTCCGCCTTCCGCATCGTCTGTCCCAGCCTCCTTTTTAAGGTCGTCGGTCCATCTAGCTGGGGGGCGTCCCACACTACGCTTGCCGATACGCGGTCTCCACTCCAGGACTCGTCTGCTCCACCGACCATCGGTCCTTCGACAAACATGGCCAGCCCACTGCCACTTCAGCTTGCTTACTCTGCAGGCTATGTCGGTAACTCCGGTTCTCTTCCGGATAACTTCATTTCTGATCTTATCCTTCAGAGAAACTCCGAGCATAGCCCGCTCCATAGCACCCAGTAAGTGTGTAATATGATACCCTTGGTAAGACTGGCCAGACTTTCGGGCTGCTGACGACCCGTAACGACTATCAAAGATCCACGAATGACAGCCGGGACCGGGACCAAGAGCTTAACGTGCTTTTCGAGGCACGGAGGTGTCTCGGTATGTAAAAATGGTCACCCATCCACGGACCAACCCCGGCAAGCGTAGCTTAACCTGATGGATCGACCTGTGCGGCTGGTATTACTTAGCCACGAGCTCCTCCAAAAAAAAATTGCGTGTATTAAAGTCTTTTATCACAGTCATGTAGTACCTAAGGCCGCACCGTATGTGGTGATAGGACCTGGGGGTCTACTCCCTATCACGAAATCCGTAGTTTCGGCCGAATTAGTGGGCGTTTCCTACTCCGTATCACTTACGGACATAAGATTAGTTCAGCGGCTGAATTTTAGATGAATGACAACTTGATTTGACAGTCCCTAATCCCATTATGTAAACTAGTACTTATTTAACCCGTTAGAAAAATTTAATTTGTCACTTGTTTTGACGGATCATCTATTTTCGGACGGGCCCGTATCTTCGTTGACCGACTTAGAAAGTAGCGCCCTGTTAGCTAGAGCGCATGGTCGGCCAATACCAGTTGTGGGTGCGAAGGAAATGTAGGAGAATCTCTCGGGGCCCCCGACTCATGGTAGCAACCGTAGGGTTTAGTCGGTAGGACGATTTCCGAATTGCTTAATCGTTTAATTGTCTATGTCTCTGTGTATTATATGCCACTCCCATAGATAAATATCACCCGTCTCTCCACTATTCCAATGCTTGTTCAAGGCTGTACAGTCGGTAGGCTCTAATAATCCCTCCTATCCCAAGGGCACGTCTTCCCTACCATTATCGCGCCCCCCGGTCTACTCTCTGATATACAATGGTCTCTGTAGTCCCATGAAACATGAGGCTCCAGGGGCTAGTGTGAATCTTTGGGTTCAATCGAGCAATCGAGTCTGGTCAAACCACGCTGGGGTCGGTGCATTTCATTCATTCATTCATTCATAGGTAGGTAAACTCCGCAGACGCGATGGTTATCGATGTGTAAACACGATTAAACAAAAAATAAAAATTAATAAAATATGATGATTTTAATTGTGGGACCGCAGTTGTTTTAGTCACTTGAAATATCAACACTTT
Source organism: Tiliacea aurago (assembly GCA_948098905.1). Classification (NCBI taxonomy): domain Eukaryota; kingdom Metazoa; phylum Arthropoda; class Insecta; order Lepidoptera; family Noctuidae; genus Tiliacea; species Tiliacea aurago. The sequence continues at coordinate 12,214,479 of OX402578.1, read as the reverse complement.
CAGTGCCGGGAGCCCTCCTGGAAGGTTCACTCCAGTCGCATATGGGATGCCGAGAACCCTCGCGGAGGGCTCATTTTAAATATCCGTTTTTCTTAGCGAATACAGCATTATAAACTGTGAAAATAAAATCAGTTGTATATTTTAGCAAGATTTAATAGTATACTCGTTGGTTTTCTAATACAATTTTTTTTTGTTATATTGACTACCAAACTGAATTTCGACAAGCTCTATTACGACAAGATTTAATTTCGACAATATGGAACTCCGATACGCCTTAATTTCGACAATACTTAGGTTCGATTTTTATTCATATTAATTTTGTTCGTTATAACTTGCTATACGAGTATGTATGGCGGCATGGCGTATGAGCACTACGAAAAGTGGGTGGAGTCGAAAAACCCTGTTTTTTTTGTGTAAACTTCACAGACGTGATGGGTATCGATATCTAAACACGACAAAGCAGTTTTTTATAAACTCATACTTCAACTAACAACACTAACAGCGGTCATTGACATTCAAACAAACAATGATATTATATTAAACAGATATGATAAACACTCACAAAACAACCGAAAAAAGTGTGCCGCGCAGCAGCGGCAGCACACCCCCACTTTTCATACATTTCACTACAAGTAAAATAAGTCCCAATTAGGACGTTTTCGAGTCTTCACAATTGCGCGCTCACAACTTAACTGTTTAATATAATATCATTGCAAACAAAGGACATTTTCTTATTTTTTTATCGCGTTTTTAAATATTGATAGCCATCTCGTCTGTGGAGTTCAGCTAGCTATTTTAAAATAACCCTGTATTATATTCCGCCACTAAAACCATGGTGATATGTAGGTACGCATTTAGTCTTCTATGGTTAAGATATAATTATATTATTTGTTATAAGGCCGAAGTAATAAAAAGTTCCGGGATATTTAAGTTTACTATTGAATGAAGCAGTGGTTTCTCGTATTATTATATTTTTGTCTACACTTATATAGGGAACCGAGAACCGATAAGAACTTTGCTAGAGGTTTCCATCAAAGAGGCGCTACAAAATTTGCTGCGAAGCTTTTTACTCAATAAAGTGTCTCTGAACGAGGATTAACTCGTTTGAAAAGTAGTGATCTTGTTTTTAGGAGAAGTTTTCATTTTGCTTTCTTACCAAAAACTTTGGTCTAAAATGGATGCTGTCGAAGAAGAAAGGTTTTTGGTGATGGGGTGCCTAATGTTCAGGACTGTGGTCGTAAACCATTTTGCACAGCTGCTCTAGCGACTGGCCAGTAGGTACCTACCAGCCTTGCCTATCTACAAAAAAAGGGAGATGCGAGATCTGATTTTCATTTGTTACGTTGCTGTATTTTTGTATTGGTAATCACTGGTACTGGTGCCTACCAATTTGGAAAAGTTTTAGATACATTGCCTATATAATTAATCCAATTGTGGCAATTCTCGAGTTTAAGCAAGTTAAATGTCCATAAGATAGTACCTACTTAGAGATCCTATAATTGGATTTCAGTTTTTATAACTTCATTAGGTTTACTAGGGGTTCTTCAGTACCTTTACGAGGTGGAATTTATTATTTACTCTCGTCTGTACCATCGACTAATGGGTCAAGCTGGGTGGGATTAAGCTTCTAAGTAGTTATAAAACTATTATAAAGGATGTTTCTCTTATAAAGTTATAATGTAATTCCTAGCACTAAGTTATCTGAAAATTAAGGATTGATGAAACTTTTACCTTTTTAACTGTTTTTTATGGACATCAATGGCATCGGTCGCATCTACAATTTCTTGTTTGGTTCTTATAGCTAAAATACCTATCCTTCACAGTTGGGTCAAAATCTGTACATGACCTGAACTTGGACAAGTTCAGTACCTAACCATAAAGTTTTATTGCTAACTTGAGACCACCCACGAGTTCGTTAACCTGGAGTTTTTATGAGTAGGTACCTACTACCTATTACATGGGCACTTGTAGCAGCTCTTAAAAGCTATGTACGAGTTTTTTTTTTTTTTTGAGAATTGCTATTAAATCTTGATAGGGTTACAGGCAAAGGCTTAGGACCCACCGCAGATGGAACGCTTAAATTGCAGGTTAAGAGGCAGGCTGAATGGTGTCGACGATCATTGATAAGTATAGGTACCTTACACAGTGATATTATGATAACCACCAAATACAGAGCTGTTTGTTTAAAGTATGTTGGTATTCTGACCTAGCTAAAATTACCTCGATACATTGTTGCCAGGCCAGGTAAGGAAATTCTGTCGTATCTTAAGACCCATTAAAGGGGCTCGTAAAACCCAATCAACATGGCGTAAGGGTTTGCATTTTAGATGGAATGTTAAACATTCATTAGCATTTGCACTACAAGCGAGCATGTTTACTCACTCATCCTCATTAATGACAAAGCTGGAGTTTTCGATTAGGTATAGCCGACCTCGTAAATGCCTTACCACTTTTGAGAAAAATATATATTTTTCTAAGGTCGAAACTATCGCATTTTTTGGTCTCCACAACATTCAACCGATAAATTAAATTCCATCTTCACGTCATCGGTTTACCGTGTGGGGCGGCCTTCCAATGGATGCGAGAAGCACAGAACCGGTCGAAGTGGCGGTGCTTGGGGGAGGCCTATGTCCAGCAGTGGACGTCTTTCTGCTGAAATTATGATGATAATGCAATTACGTGGTCAATTATATAGCTCTAAGTAGTTATCCTCTTCCATAGCTAAGGGAACTGAGTTCACTTCCTAGGTCCTTTGTTGCTTCGTAATGTGGTTGTGCATGTGTACTCACCCCATTTGCATTTAAATAATATTTACAAACACTTGCGGACGCGGTACATCTAATAGAATGAACTTTACGATAGCATTTTCCATTTTCTATAGGATTGCGTCTGCCTTTCTTTATAACTTACTGGAATCTTGTTGAAAATGGCGATATTAACATAAACAGAAATACTATTAAATCACGGAAAACAGTAAAATTCTTCAGTTGACGAGTTTGTGGAGGTTTTTACCAAGTAATACATAATGCTAGGAATTCACAAGAACGAACGCCGCAAAAACAAGTTAATCCTACCAGCACCTAGATTAAAAAAGTGCAAAAATAGCACAGAATACCGAGGCATACAAATCTACAATAAATTACCTGAAAATATACGGTCCACAAAAACAACATGTGTATTTAAAGCTAGGTTATAGGCATTGCTCTTAAAGATAAAATGTTAAAATAGAGTTCAAATTTGTATCTGTGGGTTAATTATAATATTTTATATAGAAAACTAGATATAAGTATATAATCAGTATAAGTCTATAAAACTAGATATAGATATTAATATAATATTTTAAATTGTAAAAGTTCCTAACCTACATGCTCAGATTATAGAATCGTAGACATGTGTGCGTTACTGCCACGTGACAGCACTATAAGAACAGGTGCCTCTATGTGTGTGTACGGTTGCCAGGATAATGAAAAAATTAGCCATTATTATGGCAAATTTTTTCATTATCCTTGCAATTACATGAAAAAAAAATGTTTTTTTTTTCTTAAATCATTTGTTTTTATTAACAGTATACGTCAAATTAACAATACCCATATAAACGATACATTTGCGATATATTTTTATTTTGAGACACCAACATTTTATTGTTTTTGGTAGCTATATTTACTTTATGGTGACGTCATATAACCCATGATAATTATAGCAAATCGACTGATGTAATAAGTATTATAAAATCCATTAACTAGTTACACTTACGAAGACACATACATACTTATTTATTTATAAACTTATCAACCAGAAAAGGCGATAAATAAAACACTATTATCAAAATAAATATTTTTGTAAATCGATACTCCTGTATCCTATACTTATTTCCTAACTTAGGGGTAAATGTTTCAATATAAACTAGCAACACCGAATTATGTTTGTTAAGGTTTTGTGTTTCAAGATGTCACTAACAATAAACACGTAAAATAAATCCAAATAGACAAATAATCAATATTTTATCTATGAAAGATCCATCCATCCATCTCCATCTTATTTCTTTTGTTTTTGGGAACAGTTTTTACAATGTTTAAAAATACAAGACGGCATTATTCTGAAATTATCTGTTAGAGCCCGTGACGTACTAACGATGCGACGCTTCGTGCTGTACTGAAATACTGAATCAAGATTGTATTCGCTTTTGAATTTGTATTTGCTTTGTTGGCCGCACTCTCGGTGTTCCGCGCGATCTATCTGCTTCTTTCTATAATCTGAGCCTACATGATACTCAGTACTAGTTTAAGTTATCTTGCTGCGCCCTAACAGGGTCATGTACTCACTAGTTTAAGCCTAGCGTGTAACTGCTCTAAGATGCAACTATGTTGTGTACATTGTGCATTAAATAAATAAATAAATAACGTAAGCTTACCTCAGTCTTCCCGAAAGTCCACTCTATATCCACGTTGTCGTTGACCCTTTGAAAAGTGTTGGACATAGTTGCTATGAGCATGTTTAGTACGACTATTACGGATATTACTTCGAAGCCTGTAATTAAATTAAAGTTTATTTAATTATTTCAAATATGTAGGCATGCTCTAGCGACCAATCGTTTGTGGAAATCCTTCTTGGAAATCGCAGATCGCGATGAATATAGGTAATACTCATTAATTATCTTCTTTATTACATCAGAAAATGGTTACAAATTTTGTGAAATCCCTGATGGCATTTCACAAAATTTGTAACCATTTGTAACAAGATTTCTAACAAGCATCAGCTTATGCTAGGTGGTTAAACTATGTTACAAGAGCCAGTGCCCTCTCCCGGAGAAAATACTATTGAATACTTATGCAATAAGATTAACAAGGGAGAAATAAAAAAAGACTAAAGTAATATAAAGAAAGGAATGTTGGTTCCTTTTATTGGCTGACGTAAAAGTAACGTTAATTAAGATAGTCAGGGGGTCTACTCCGAACATAAATTCGAAGTTTCGTCCGAATGTTCGGCCGTTGCATGACTACGGCTAACTATGGCTGAATACGGCGAAAAAAAAAATTAAAACGACAGTTAAAGAGATATGCCAAAGTCAAAAATGTGACTTTAAGTCTGGTAAGCAAAGGACACGTCGCTCTAGGCTGACGTCACACCTACACTATCTATATGTGCACTCACACTAATGCAAAGCTCAGCTTAGGGCTCGCGGACTCGCTGGCAGAGTGTGCCGCTTGGGAGGAGCCACGCCGTGCCCTCATCTCAGGAGTAGGCAGTGACCTATCGCTGCCGGCCGTGGTCGAGTCGATGGCCGGCAGTGAGGAGTCCTGGGGCGCGGTGGTGTCCTTCTGCGAAACAGTCGTGTCGCAGAAGGAGGCTTCGGAAAGGGAGCGGGAGATCTCGTCCGCTCACCCGGCCCGCAGCAGGCGCACCGGGCATCGGAGGGCCGATAACGCCCTCTTCCAGCCCCCATAAATGGGTCCAGGGACGGCGGACTTGGGGACGTCCGCCGCCCCCTATCACATTGGACCCGAGGTGGCGGCGCGTAGTGTTCCACGCGCGCCCCTATCAGACGTCGCGGGGGGGGTCAGACACCTCACCCTCCCCCAGACTTGAGGTGGCCCGCAGAGGCGGGCCGGCACTAGCCGGGGATTGCGGAAGTAATAACAGAGCCCAAGATCCCCGGTGCAAGTGTGGGAGGGGAACACTGGGGTGGTTTTTAGTCAGTAAGAGTCTGACAGACCCCTCCGCCCACCCCAGGGCGGAGGACATCCATGAGGATTTTCCACCCCGTGAACAAAAAAAAAAAAAGGGGTCGCGGACTGTGCTTAGCTGAGATAAATCAGATACGTTTAGGGCAGATCCGGTGACTACAGGGTCAAGTTAAATCAGCTAGCGAAACTCCGCAGACGTGATAGATATTGATATCTAAACACGATAATATTAAAATTAAAAAGTTTTGTTTTTCTTAATTAACTTTTTAGACCTTTGTATCCTGCTTATGCGTATGAAGTTTCATTAAAATCGGTTCAGTCATTTCGAAAAACAAGGGGTTGAAAGTTTGTATGAAATGCCGTACGTCGTAAACGCTCTTAACCGTCGTTTTTTTTTTATTTCTCCTTAGCCATTGTCAGCCGTAATCAGGAAACGGCCGATAATTCGGCCGATACTTAAATACAGATTTATCTTCGGAGTAGACCCCCTGGTTTGACGAGGTAGTGAAAATTCGAAAGTAAATATTAGATAAGTTTCAATTATTATTGATTTTGAAACTATCTTTATTTTTGAGTGACTTACACCCAAAACAGAAGTATCCAATTCGTTCGGTATACGCGTGTCTATTCTCATGGAACTTGTCCAAGGTCCTCGGGTCCCGAGTGTTCTCCAAAACCACATCAGCACTTTCCAGAGGCGCCATGCAGAACAGGGCCCAGAATAAAGTGTTTAACGTATCGGTTAAACTTGTGAATGAAGACACCTGAAAGGTTCATAAGAATATATTGTACAAAATTGAACTTTTACATTATTCTAAGGGGTTGGCAGTGGTTGTATTTGACCACACATTGCATCAGTGCCATGTATTGCCTTAAGCGAGTGCAAATACCGTGCCGTGCCGTGCGGTGCCGGGCGTAAAGAATAGCACCATCCCATTTCTTCCCGTGGGTGTCGTAAAAGGCGACTAAGGGACTTTCTAGAGAATGGGCAGCAGCGTTCTCTATGCATTTTAACACCATACTGCGATCGCCAACCCGCCTGGAAGCGTGGCGATTATGGCAAACCTTTGGGGAAGGCCTATGTCCAGCAGTGGACGTCTTCCAGTCCAAATACGGATACTGGGTTGCAACAGTTTTTCTTTAATGGAAAACCTAGGAACACGTTGCCTGACCCGAGAATTTAACCCAAGAACATTTCAAAGCTAGGTTCAATACAACATAATTTTATAATTGGATGCAAAGCAGTTTATTTTGATAGCAAAAGCACCTCCTGAGTCATGGAAACCAATGTCAATGTTTTATATAGTCAGATCATCCGGTTTTTGTTCAACAACTAATGTAAAGTAACAGTTAACGCTTCTTTGTAAGTTGCAATGATCCGTGAAATAAGCTGCAAACAATGTGAACTAATGATCGAACGCGAAAGCTCGTATCATAGAGTGGAATTAGGTACCTACTACTGGGTTTACGGCCGTGTCGCTATTGTCACTATACGTAGTTTACAGCTCAGTAATGGAAAATGGGAGACAGGGGCTCCACTGTGCAGTCTGAGTAGCAAATCGGATGAACTTTAAAGTCCAGGGACCGTACAACTGACGGGGTCCGATAGGGCCAATGCCTGCCAGGGTTGCGAGTTTGTCCGAAAGGGATATCGTGGCACACAGGCAAATGAAGGAATATGGGTGGGTTTTAGTCAGTAAAAGTCTGACACGCCCTCCCGCTCCGCCCAGAGCGGGAGAAGTTATTTGATAATTTCCCAACCCAAAAAAAAAAAAAAAAGGGACCGTACAACCCCGGTTAAGAGTTAAGCCTTTCGAAGGGGTAACCCATTCAATGGGTTACCTTTATCATGATGTAACCCATTGAAAGGGTTTTATACTAGAAACCCATTGAATGGGTTACATGATTACCCATTCAATGGGTTCTATACCTACTTCAAACCCAGAAACATGAAAAAATCATAATATTATGTTATTTAGATATCCGCTTAGCACGCGTAGCATGACCAATTCTATCTCTATTCTACCCAGGGACCATTTTTGTTACCATTTTATCATAAGCAGTTAATCAAAAACTCATATGGTGTGGGTAATTTTGAATGGCTTAAATTAAGCCGTTCAAAAGGGTTACCCACACCGTATGGGTTTTTATCGAAAGCACTTACGGTGGGGGTATAATGGGTTACCAAAATTTAATTTAAGCCGTTCTTAAGGGGTACCCTTAACGTATGGGTTTTTGTTTAACCGCTTAGAAAAACCCTATCGAAAACCCTTTCAATGGGTAACCAAAATGGTCATTGCTTTAAACTTGAATCTACGACGTAGTAAAGAGGTGGTAAGTTCCGCTACAACGCCAACGCCTTATTTTACTACGGTTTTAGTCAGGCCAGACATACATACAGATCTGACCCTAACCTTAGGAATACAAATAAAATGCATGTACGTTCAAACATCAACATTTTTAAATAAAAATCCCGTAAAGTTTAACTGTCTCGCTTGTTTGGAAGTACATAGTTACTGACGCTATGAACATTTTTATTTGGTATTAACCTACTCTGTTAACTTCTGTTTCAAAGTGACATGTGTCGAAGAGTGTAACGACTATTAAACCCCGTTACCGTCTGTACGGGTTAAAGTTTAATTTGATAGTTACAATATTTTAAAGTCAAATAGCGTACTCTGACCATTGAAGGATTTAAGGTCAATTAGTTTTGCATGTTTACCTGTACTGTCTTCATTCCGAATTCGTCTTCGTACACCATTCCATCGTAGTATTGGTAGAATCTCGCGAGACCGGCAGTAAAAGCGCTTATAATGATTGCAAATATCAAAATGTACTTGTAAATGTCGATAGTCATTTTCCCTAACGACACCTGTAAAATAACTGTATATGTGGTGAGCAATTCAAGTGCGCATCGATTGCTTCCATGTAGCGATGCCGGCCGAACTAGAACTTATATAACTTGTACAATGTAACATGTTTACATAGGGCTCTTGAAACAGTAAAGCCAAAGAAGGAGATCTAATTTGAATAAAGGTATGTTTGCAACATTTTCTAACGAGGGCATTCTTACATAGAATCAATGCGGCATTTAAATGTAAAATCAGCATACCTGAAGCGGCCCTAGATGGTAGTTCAACTGGCACAGGAACATAAGTCGGAAGAAAGCGAATATAGTCGCCAGGCAGAACGTGCCCTCGGCTAATAGAGTTGGGTCGTGCTGGCTCCAATATTTGCGTTCTGTACATTTTAAAGGTCAGATTCAATATTCTATTGCAAATTAGATGTTACATACAACAACTTCTTACTACGTTACTTGCCACACACTATAAGCTATATGCGAATTCTAAGTTCACGTGTATATTGGTATATATAGGCTACTGAATTGTGCTTGGCTTATCTTATCTCACGTAACTATTCGCTACTTAGTGCGAATTTCACCAATTAAACTGAACGCGATCAGCACCTAAAAACCGAGTTCAAGAGCTGTCAGTGTCAATCTAACAAAGAAAATACTGACACTGACAGCTCTTAAACGTAGTTTATGTGCTGATCTCGTTCAGTTTTCATTGGTGAAATTCGCCCTTAGGGCTAGAGAACAAGTGCCAGTGATATTTACTCGTACTTTGCGGTGTTTTGCCATCTAGTGGTTAAATTAATTACGGAAAGTAGTCGCTAAAGCAGTAGATTCACTAGTTTAATGCTCTTACGTAAGTATATCCTATAAAAATATGCAGTTAAATCCTAATCCTAACTTTAGATATTATTTTATATTATAGTTATGTTATGCATCACATTAATATTAAAAAGGCGAAAGTTTGTGAGTGTGTTTGTTACTTCTTCACGCTTAAATGGCTACCAATTTTGATAAAATTTTGTACGAAGGTAGCTGACACCTTGGATTAATATATAGTTATCCCGAAATTCCTACGGGATCAAGACTTACGCGGGTGAAACCGCGGGGCGCAGCTAGTATATCACACTAATCATCATCACACTATCACACTAATCACATTAATATTATAAAGGCGAAAGTTTGTGAGTGTGTGTGTGTATGTTTGTTACTTCTTCACGCTCAAACGCCTGGACCAATTTTGATAAAATTGTATGGAGGTAGCTGATACCCTGGATTAAGACATAGGTTACTTTTTATCCCGATATTCCCACGGGGTCGAGACCTACGTGGGTGAAACCGCGGGGCGCAGCTAGTTATTATTAAAATGTGAAAGTGAGTTTGTTTGTTACCCTTTCACGCTAAAACGGCTGAACGGATTTGGATTAAATTTGGCACTAGCGTAGACCATGACTTGCATTAGGACATAGAATACTTTTTATCCCGATACCCACGGGATCCAGACTTATGTGGGTGAAACCGCGGGGCGCAGCTTGTAGGTTATATTTGTTCTTCTGAAGCAGTTATACTTTTAGATCCCCTGTTCATAGTTTATAGTAGGCTAGTTCACTTATACCTGAAAATTCCTCATCATTTATTGCAACATCAACGGCTGCTAGGATCCAAAAGACGAAGGTAAATCCGAACAGCGTGAGCATGATGATCTCGGTCCAGTTCCACATCTTGCTGAAGTATCGATGTGGACCTTGCATCAGGCACATTCGTAGAGCCGACCAGGAATAGCCGCAGACATACAGTATCAGCGGCGCCTCGGCACCTAACACACCGAAAGGATCACATGGATGAGGCCGACATGGATTTAAATCAAAGGTCTTCAACCCGCGGCCCCCTTGATGGCTTCCTTGGCGGCCCGGCAATAGCTTGGCAAAATTAAATTTATTTATTACTATTAATGTCTATAAAAAAAAAAAAAATAGACAGGTACTTACACTAACGCGCGAAAACAGTTTGGGTATTACAACAACCACTACTGGGGCAGATATTGATAAATTTGTTAGGAGTAAACAATGTCTGCATCTAATTGATTGAATTTTATTAGTAGGTACCTTTCTTGTTTCTAGCCTTGTAAAATTGTATAATAAATAACTGCAATGATTGTTGTTTTCTAATTACTTACATACTTACCTACTTAAACGTTTAAAATGGAATATAATCAATTTATCTTGTATTGTGGCCCGCCGAACCAAAATCCAACTTGTATTCTCGGTCCTTGACTTTAAAAAGGTTGAACATCCCTGATTTAAATGAACTTTGATATCGGGCTGCTTGTGAAGGGAGATGTCAAAAATCTATCAATTCTAGTATATTTCATGTTAGTCTAAAGGTCAATGATGTATTACATCATTGACCTTTAGATGCGTTACCTGCGCTCAATAATGACAAAGTAAATGCCAGGCAATTGCCAATAATAATTATTATTATTACGTACGCGCCAATGAATTTATCTCTTTCTAACAACAGATCGGTATAGGTCTTTCCTTTTCTTCACGCGCTGTATAATTGTATGCAAGTATGTAGCTAAAATCATGACCTACGCTGGTTTTGAGTGCACTAATGTTCGTGTGTGACGCGTCTATTTATAATACGTCATTGATGTTAGTCCTCTATTTTACCACGATCATTTAGATCTATGTAGCACTTTACTATTTGTATTGAAATATTTAGAACTTTGTATACAGAAATCTGCCTCGCCTATGGACTGTTCCAAAAAGCTTTAAATGTAAAGGCTCCGTTTACACTTACATGTTTGTCTTATGCAAATAAATAATATAAGCATAATGTGCCACACAGCAACTTAACTGTGCAGCACGTTATAATGATACGTTATCAAGCTCCAACTGGGATATCGTGTGCAATTAATTGTGATAATCTTGACAAAGCATCTCATCAGCGTCATTAGAAAGTAAATCGCGAACCTGTGTTTGGAGGTCCTCGCTTCTGACGCAGTTTATCTTGATTAGAAATAAAGAAGACCAGGGCAAGGAACACGAAGTATGCAGACACGTGTGTGATCAGTTTGTTCAACGGGATCTGCCAGTGTGCTACGAGGCGATGACGAGGCGCTAACTGCAAACACACTCATAGACATACACTCTCATTGACTGTCGTTGTTAAGATTGAGACTGTCTCGTTAATAGAGCGACTGCTAAGCCTCATTGACTGTCGTTGTTCAGATTGAGACTGCCTCGTGGGTAAAGCGACTGCTAAGTCTCATTGACTGTCGTTGTTCAGATTGAGACTGTCTCGTTGGCAGAGCGACTGCTAAGTCTCATTGACTGTGGTTGTTAAGATTGAGACTGTCTCGTTGATAGAGCGACTGCTAAGCCTCATTGACTGTCGTTGTTCAGATTGAGACTGTCTCGTGGGTAGAACGACTGCTAAGTCTCATTGAATGTCATTGTTCAGATTGAGACTGTCTCGTTGGTAGAGCGACTGCTAAGTCTCTTTGACTTTCATTGTTAAGATTGAGACTGTCTCGTTGATAGAGCGACTGCTAAGCCTCTTTGACTGTCGTTGCTCAGATTAAGACGTCTCGTGGGTAAAGCGTCTGCTAAGTCTCATTGACTGTCGTTGTTCAGATTGAGACTGTCTCGTTGGTAGAGCGACTGCTAAGTCTCATTGACTGTCTCGTTGGTAGAGCGACTGCTAAGTCTCTTTGACTTTCGTTGTTCAGATTGAGACTGTCTCGTTGGTAGAGCGACTACTAAGTCTCATTGACTGTCGTTGTTCAGATTGAGACTGTCTCTTTGGTAGAGCGACTGCTAAGTCTCATTGACTGTCGTTGTTCAGATTGAGACTGTCTCATTGTTAGAGCGACTGCTAAGCGTCTGGTCCTGGCTTGGGAGTCTCCATTAGGAAATTCTCAGTAATTAGCAGCCCGGAGTCTGGATTTGAGCTCGGTTACAAAATGGCTATAGGCTAGCTGCCTATTACATGGAACTTTTAACATAGATAACTGGCGACAACTACCTAATTAAAACATGGAATACAGATGCGATGTTACGTAGAAAAACATTCAGGAGGTGACTAAGAATAAATGAAAACTGAATAATCATGCTCACCATGCAAACAATGAGAATAAATGGTGTTATGAGCACTCGACTCAAAACTGTGAAAGCTTTAAAGACTACTGGTTTAGTTCTCCAACTGTGCCAATTGCCAAGCCAGTACGACTCCAGTACCTGAGGATTAGTTATCAATGTTAGATCATTATTGTATCCGAAAGATATCCATTCAATGCGGGATAGAGGCTTCCCCTAAGCGTCACCATATCGACCGGACCTGCGTTTTCGCAACCAGCGGATTGCCACAACCTTCATCAGTCATCGGTCCACCTTCTGAGAGGTCGATATTAATATAGTAAGAAAGAAAATACGTTTATTTGAGGTAAGACATGATGCAAAGCAAAATACACAAACACAAAAAAAAAATATAATGTTGCTATAATTTTATAAGTTAAGGCGACGATAACCGACTTTTAATGATTTTATACTGAAGATCACGTCTAAACGAGTAGTGTTAATTATTTAAAAAAAAAATATGTTAAATTAGAGAATTCTTTCAATAACCTCATATGTTAATATTTTAGATTATGTTTATATTACATAGTGAAATTAATTTGTAAAGTTATGTCTAACGCGGATAAAAAACTGAGAATGGCGCAAAATCTACCAAGCGCCTTTTTCTGAAACCTATTTAAAGATAATTTGATTATAGATTTTTTAGTATACGTGTTTTATTAAAATATCTTTTGTTTTGTGTATAATAAATTAATAATGCGTCAAATTGGGGACAGCGCTCCTTGATGGGCGAGTCCTATTACTGGCTGAACGTACCATGCGTTGCGTGAGCTCAGTACAGAATATACAAGCTAACCATTCAAGGTCACTGGCATAATATCTGCGTCTTAATAACTTTATTGAATCTGTTACGATGACGAATGGAACGTCTTTCTGAATTCATGACGGTTTATCGAGAAGATTTGGTCTGTGTAATTTTAATAATTTGATACCATTTTCATACCGTTTGAGTGTTAGGATGAGCGACAAATTCCTTCTGCCTATAGTCGATAGCCATGAGCAACCTCGGCAACACGAAGTGCCGCCGTCCTTTGCCACCCGACGTCTGCTTCAGCACAAATTCCACTTCTTCTGACGTACGACAACATCCTATTCAGAATGCTTACGATTAGAGCATAGATCATTGTGACTTTCTAGAATCTAAAATGTTACCTTTTTAGAAGCTTTTTATCTAGTTTCACTTATGTTCGTGTGGATTTTTGATAGATAATTTTGGACATATTCCTCTTGGCCTTTCAAGTAAAGACTTGGCATACTCGTTCCGTTATTGCTACTTTTATTTGGTAGCGAAGGTATGAGCTGATGCTTTAGCCAATATCATCTCCTCGAGAGGAAACTCCATAAAGTCTTTAGATACTCAATGACTGATGGGATCGGATGGGTACACGTGAAAGCTTGTTGTTTTTTTTATTCAGTAAAAGCATAATTTCACCTAGGAGGTCAACAGCGAACGCGCTGACGTCATCAACAACCTGTAGATAGGCTGCGGCTAAATGCCTGTAGGCGGCAGCATTGTCGGCCAGTTCCGCAGCCAGACAGAACGCAGTCAGGATAGGGTCCGAAGTGACGTGCACCATGTATGCTGGGGAGGCGATGGCTCGGTATACCGACAGACGGAAACTGCCCTCGTGCAGCGGATCATTGTTCATATAACAATTCCTTAAATAAAGAATGCGTTTGAATAACAAAGTAACGGTGTTAAAACAGTAAAACAACATTAGGATAGGAATAGTCCGGCTGCGCGTGGGCATTGTAAATGGTACCTTGTATCTTTATCTTAGCACTATTCAAATTTAATCCTATTTCCATTGTAAAAAACATATTTATTTCTGCAATCTAAAAGAATCTGTCAATATTTTTTCTAAAATAAATAAATATATCAATAATATTCAGGCTCTTAACTAACAGTAATAGTTTGATATCGATTTCAAATTGGTTAATTATTGTTATTATCATGTTATTAAAATTCTATAGCTCTGTAATTTATAATACAAACATCCAAAATAGAAACTTATTTGGGATTTGATTCTATTGATTTTAAATTAATTACTTATCATAATTTGAAATATCGGAGAACATATTGAATATTTCTGCGGAGTCATTCAAAACTTCATATTATATAACGTCAAATGTGGATCACTGTCAACGTGTTATCGTTTCTAAAGATCTCACCTGCAACAAACACACATACAGTTAGCTAAATGAGGACGGGTGATGGTGTGTCCCCTATCTATCAGGAGTGAGACAATCTCATAGTGTCCCATCTGAGCTGCCAGAACGAGAGGATTTACATGTGCGGGGAAGTCTGCTGAGTGCGTCGCCCCCGCGAACTCCAACCCTGGCGAGATCTTACACTGCGCCTCCAACAACATCACTGCAAACATAAATACGACCGACTTTAAAATACCTTAATGCTTATAAAAGGCAAGTGAAAGCAAGAACGAGGTTATCTTTACCTAATATTTTAATATTGTTATATCGGACAGCTTGCAATACACAGTCACCAACTTCCACATTCGGAAGCTTCAAGAGAAATTCAACCATCTCTTGCGATCTGTTTTGCACAGCTATTTGGAGCGCTGACACTCCCTGCAAAGTAAAAAGGTATTATCTTTATTGAATATATTTACGCATAACTGAACTTGAATGAAAGTAATTGGGTCTTTAACCTGAAAGTTCGTGCAGTTTACATTCAGATTTGGATTCTCTTCTATAAATTTTTGAATTTCGTTGACGTCATCCTCTGATACGAGTCGTAAGAAGTTGGCTTCGTTTGGTTGAAGTTTTGGTAAGTGTATGCGTTCTTCACCGTTAACATCTATGTCATTTCTGCTGGTCTACAAACAATAAAGTTAATTAATATTCTCTGTTATTATACATTAACATATTTTGTGATTCCAGACAGCATAATATACGTAAGGGTAATTTTTTATAATTTTTAAAACTACCGATTTTTTTATGGACAAGTAGGATTTTATACATAACAGATTATAAAGGTATGTTTTTACCGATTCCAGCTTCGCATACATCTTAGAAGAACATTTTGATGGGTTCTTACAAGTTTGGTTAGAAAAGCAATCTATTTGGTATTTCGACTTGGCAATTTGAAGTGATGATTTATTTGAAGTGGCAAATGGTCGATGATAGCTGAATTTTGGTAAGGAGTACGCTTTTCTTTGATAGTGGTATTTGTTAGTATCTTGGTCTGTAGAACTTTGGTCTTTGTCTTTATGATAACTGTGCTCTGATTTATGCATTGTTCTGGGATGTCTACTTGATGTGGCCTTATTCTCAAATCCTGGTATGTTTGGCAGTGTTTGATTTTCAATAGAATCAGTTTTCACTGACGTCTGCGACTTGGGTCGTTTCTCCATTCGAGGCATTTTATCAGAGCAGTATAGCGGAAGCTATCTCATATAGCAGTATCGCAGGCTACGTGTGATGCGTGGAAACTACTTTATACTCCTTAACAAATAAATTGGCTCGTTTTGCTATTTTCTGACTTAGGGACATTTTGACATTTTCTTTTATTACCTTATTATTTCTGCGTGCAGGTCTAAACATTTATTTTTATAGTCTACTTAAGTAAGCAATATACACTTTGTAGTGCTAATTACTGCATCATCTAACATCTTATTCCATCACTTTCGATTTTATTTTTAGTCTTGAAATCCCCGATTGATCCCATAGAGACAATTCGGTAAATTCGACAATTATTATTCTTCTGTTACTTTTTTCCTCTGAGACCAACCATAAACAGCCTATCTGATATGGTACCTCCTTGGTACAATGCCATATTATTTATCTTGTCAATGTTAAATTGTATGTATTTTCAAGGAGGTTAGTAATATCTCTAAGATAGCTCTGTGCATTAAATACGGGAAACGACATCTATTGATACTGTTCTTATCTACAAATCTACAGCTTTATCTACATTATGTGGCTATTTTAAATGTTAGCTGTATTAAGCTGTCTAATTTTCACTGTACATCGTGTACAGTAGTGCGAAGTACGAGTAAGATCTCGTCAGAATCTGAAAATAATATAATTTAATTAGTTTTCTTTTTAATAACAACATTTTCACTTACTTAATAAATGTATCTTAAAGGGAGCAACGCCTTAGTAATAACTGTTACATTTTATTCGTATGTTTCAGTAAACAAAATAAATAATATTAATAAATGGTAATTTTAATTAAATTGTTTCTTTTTAATAACAAAATTTTCACTTACTCAATAAATGTATCTTAAAGGGAGCAACGCCTTAGTAATAACTGTTATAAAAGTCGTTTCAAAGTAAAAGTTTAACGAAATATTATCTGTTTGGCATTTATTTATTCTCTATCGCATGTTATTTTAGAACGATGACATCACTGTATATCAGGCTAGTGCCAGGTGCCAGTATGATGATCACAGTCACACGGCTAGTCATTATAAAACTATATAAAGCCATATATAAATGGTAATTAAATAGTGGAGCAATGTTATTGCATTTAAACTTGTTTCAGTGTTGCTGGAAAAATTCTACTGGCAACACAAAGAGACGAAGTGTTGCTGGCAGCATGTCTTTAAGTTGCCAGTCCAACATTGAAACCGAGTTGTAAGTTGGTCGCTGTAATAAGCTATAAGTATTGAGCATATAGCTGTTCGCAGGTGCTTATAAAACGCTTTAAAAATATTTTCTAGGTTCCATTTACATCTTTTTAATCCTAAAGTTTTGTCTTAAAATCACCGATTTTAGATTCCAGGAGAAAGTGTTTATTTAATTCAATATTATTTAATTGAAATTGCATGTCAGGGTTCCATCTCAGGCTATAAAACAGTGAACAACACTTACCGCTGAATATGTCACGAGAGTAATGTTTGTAAAACCCATTGCTGTGAACGCAATTGGTTTTTGAGCTCTAAAACAATTATTCAAACATTAAGATATGTAGTTAAGGCGCTGACAAGAGGCAAATGATGAAACTATAAACGTCTTTAAAAAAGCCAAGTCTATATGGTTTGTGGTAGTGCAAAAAATGTTATTCTTGAACATATTTCTCAGAACTTGAACTTGATTACCAAAAAATGTTAAAAAAAAAATCTCGATACAAATTAACGGTATACTGACTCTACCTTGAGTTGCAATCCAAAATATCTGTATTCAATATCAACGTACCGTTGGTATCTAATTAATAACAAGAACGACTTATTTGAATACAGAACTTAGTTGTTTTATATTTTCGATTACTCAACTCAATTTTGTGTAAATAGATAAATGCTTCATATATTATTTTGCAATAAATTACAAGCGTTGTGTCATCGCGCTGCTCTTTCTTTTCTATGCAGACTGACAGTGACCGCGCTGTAGCTGTTGTCAGCGTCTTAAGAGACACATCGCGGAACCGCCGAGGCTTCTCCACGCTCAGTGTTAAGTGAAAACCAATAATGAATCCCGGGATTTTTTTTTAGCACTCTAATAATCACCGGTCTTTGTACATACTTCCTTTGATTTTACTTCTTGACTTTTCTTTATCAAATAATAATTTAAGTTCATGGTAACAAGCAACTTGTTAGCATTATATCATTCTTAAACTGGCCAACATTTGAGCTAAATTAAATAACTACCCGTAATTAAACTAATTCATTACTTAGTATGATAATTCAACAAAGTTCTCCTAGCTTCAGAAGTCAAGATCTTGTTAGGCTCGTATGGAGTCAAGATGTGTGATCACTAGAGATCGGATATTCGGATGCATATTCACCTAAAGTTTGAGAGTTGACTAGTATGGAGTGCGCTTCGGTACGGGAAAAAGTGTTGGTTTCCAGGACTGACAAGTTTTTAAGAACTACTCTTTTGTACTGTGTATCCCCGAATAAATATATTTCATTTTAGAATAAAAGATTTTCAGGAAAAATTAATAGTATTTTTTAAACGTGATATATTTTCCACAAAATTCTTGCCTAGTTCTAAATAGATAAGAATTATTTGTTATACTTAGGAATACAAAATTGTTTACCTACACACTGTTATTATACCCCTCGATCCCGCAATAAAAATATATTTTAAGAAGCCGTTTCCATTCTTTGCCGGGAAAAAACGTACTTTAGGTAAATTTTCATACGAATATCCGATCTCTAGTGATCACATTAAACAAGATTTTTGTTAAAGGAAACACTTTTTTTCAGTGGAGATATGTTCTCTAATTAGGAAATTATTTCCTTAGTGCAATGGGTAATTTGACATCGAATAAAGTTTTTATTGTATCGAATACATTTTTACTGACCTCTGAATAAGGAAAAGCAGGGCGCGGCGACACCGGGGATTAGTACGGTACCAACCACTATTGTAAGCCGCTGCAGCCACATCTGCGTTCTACAGGAAATACGTTGTGTTAATCGTTTTAATTTACATGATTGAGGATGAGAGAAATGCAGTTGTACTGTAGTTACGTTCCTAAATAGTGAATGAGACAAACAGTTTTGAAAAAAAAAAATCTGACGTTTCAAATGAAAATTAATAATAGGTACAATACAAGCATATCTAATAATATTTTTTTATATATTATCATACTAATATGTTATGTCATTGCGTGTCATATTGCTATATTCAATAACTACACTTTTAGATAAGTAATTAAATCATTTTTTTTTTGTAAAACTTCTTTATGCATGCGGAGTTTGCCTGTAAGTGATTGTTGCATACACACTTTCGCATACGTTACCTTTAGCATCCTGTATAACAATTGTTGGTGAACCAATAAAATAAAATAAAAATAAAACAACCCAACCAGATTAAAACTAATAACTACTGTTTCAAAAAACAATGATTAAAACAACAAATAGTTTTGTCGCTATTTCGGAGTTGGTTTCAATAAGATCTCCGTAGTCATGATAAAGTGCTTTCAACCCCTAGAATTTAGCCACTGATTTGAGTGACTCAACTACTCCCGTACAATTGTTAGCCAACACAGATTTTTGTATGAACGTCATGTTCAGTAATATTATCACGAAGTAAGATTAATATAAGTTACATAAGTATGTCATAAGTGATTTCATTCTTCTCCAAGTAAGATTTGCAGAATTCAACGAATTCATAGTAAATAATCTCTCGTAACGATCTGCGCAGGGTGGCTGGTGGCAGCTGGATGAGAGTTGCCGAGAATCGAGCTGAATGGCGTGCAATTGGAGAGGCCTATGTCCAGCAGTGGACCACTATGGGCTAATGATGATGATGATGATGAATCTCTCGAATTCAAAGAACCAACCAGAATTCATCTTCAGATAGTTGTTTGTAGTAGTAGTCGTTTTTTTTTAAGTTTGCATAGCCACTCATTTCGAAACTTCGGGTATAATATTAGTAAAAACCGACCAAGTGCGTGTCGGACCACGCACAATGAAGGGTTCCGTTATTGGGATGAATTTATCACAAGAACAAACTAAACTTTGTAGTTGATATTTTTTTCCTACACCTCGATGTAGACGTCACGGTCAACTTTGCAACTACAAATGTAAGTTTGGAATTGCAAAAAAAATACAAAAACTACAAATTGGTTGAAACGATTTTCGGACGTTTTCCTTTACTTGTGCTGTGAGAACTTAATTTTTGCCAAATTTCATGATTGTAGGTCAACGGGAAGTGCCCTTATAATAGGTTTTAATTTATTTTCGAGTATCAAAATATGTAGTATAAATGACCGTAATTTTTATTGCGTTGACTTAGTAGCTTGATTTTTTTGGAGCTCCAAAAAAATCAAGCTACTAAGAGACCTCCACGCGTTCCTGAGAAAAAAATTTCTTGACACACGTCTGTATGTCAAGACATTTTTTCTCAGGAACGCGTGACATCGCGTGAGACAGAGACAGAGACCCTATAAGGGTTCCGTTTTTTCTCTTGAGGTAGGGAGCCCTAAAAAGAAATGGAACGAAGACTGACCAAAAGTTTGTTTCAAAAATAAAATAAAACGATAACTAACCGCATGGAAAATGTCGTCCGCGTACCAACACAGCATTCCGATTTGAATAAGAGCTGAACCCAAAAACAGTTTGTTACTGATTGCCATTAGCGGTTCTAGGAGCTAAAAAACATACAAGAGATTACTGTGTTCATTCTGAAATTAATATATTATTAAGAAACAGAAAAGTTATGGCGGTATTCGGAAATAGTTACATCAGCAGTGTTGTTAATTCAATAAAAGTAGGTTTGCTTCTTAATATACATGCATATTTGTCTTAAAATAATATAAATTGGTCACTACTATTCTTTTTACAATTAACATCAATGTATTATATTATATTAAAAAAATACTATAGTCTTTAATTCCAGTACTTCTATTATATTCCACAAACTTCAACTAGCAGCAGAGACCCCTCTGCTGAGACGGGTATTACCGCCTTTACTACTGTTTCTTATTACTGATATTTTGTAGGCGCTAATGGGTATTAGCGCCTATACAGTAGTAAAGGCGGTAATACCCGTCTGCTGCAGGGGTATTACCGCTGGTAGAGGAGGTAAAGGTTTTTCTTTCGCAAAGCGTGCAAATACTCTACCACGCTTTGTTAAAATGTACTATTTCTTAGTACACTATAAATCAAATGCGTGCAATAATACTGACCACAATGACGAACACTACACAGCAGATATTGACCGAGCTCAACATAATATTCACGAAGTTCGACAAGGAGAAAGCGTTTTCTAAATCATTGCAGTATCTGGAATACCGAAAAAAAAACTTAGTACAATACCCTCTTTTGAAGTTTTGAAATATAATTTTTTATATCAATCACGTCTCAAAAGGCCTAAAAAAGATACTTACGCAAGAAAATCTACGTGCTACGGTAAAACGGAAGAAATTCGTAATGTGTTTTGAATGTTTGGATTCTTTGACCCAAGAACACGATTTGGCCGGGTAAACATTCGTAAATGAGTATTTAAACGTGTTTCTGTAGTAAATTAACTTGGAAGTACATACTGAACTGCCAGGTAATAAATTATAGTTGGATGGGTAATTCGGTTTATAGTCTCTAAAGTTGAATGGCCAGGTTAGCTCACTGCTTTAAGATCATGGGAAGACGAAAGAAACGATGGATGCACTGTTGTAGGTGTAAGATGATAATTATGGCTAAAAAGGCTGACTAGTGAGATGAGATGATATTTTTTATTTATTTTTTTTATTACGGATGGTTTTAACGTGCACGTCTTTCTACATTGTTCTCACATATATAATTTCAATAACCAATACTTTCTAAAAATATTTTGATTTCCGAGCAGATATTTTTTTTTTTTGAGTGTCCGTGCAGTTTCTTGCCCGTTCTTCTCGCTTTGGAATGGGCAACTAGCTTCATCTCTCTGACTGACCGACCCCTTGACAGTTCAAAAGTGCCTGTAATTGGTTTATTTGAAATAAATGCTTTCCGCCTTATTACAAAATAAGATCTATATTTTGACATGGCTTAAACCATGGAGCCAGTTTTTGTAATAAGAACGTAACAGTCATTGAAATACCGTTCTATAAACAAAACTGATAACTTAGTTCGGTACTAAGTTGTCAGTTTTGTGTTTAAGAACTTTATCATAGCCGTAATAAAGTTCGAAATTCAATAATGGCTCCATGTTTTAAACCTGGGTCTGAAGATAAACCTTGTTTTGTAATAAGGGGGTTTGAATTTGAATTTTAGTTTGAGTTTGACGATTAATAGAGAAGCATGGAAGAATAATACAACGAACAACAACGACGAATAATATACAGGGTAAAATTAAATTAGCTAGCGAAAGTCCGCGGGCGTGATGGGTATCGATATCTAAATACGACAAAACAAAAAAAAGAAAACAAAATGTACATATTTTTTTTGGGGTCAACGACTAGTTACTTTAAATATGAGTTTCAAAATCAGATTTTTTCTCTGTATTCTTCACAGATGTGATGGGTATCGATAACTAAAATCAAAACTGAGCCACTAAAAAGTGAAAAATAAAAACTTTTTACAAAAAAATAGTAACTGACTACCAAAAATAACACTACAAAATGAAAAATAACTTTAATTTCGGAAGTCGGTGTCTTTGGATCTGTATTTGAGTTTTTTTCAACCGACTTCCGAAATTAAAGTTATTTTTCATTTTGTAGTGTTATTTTTGGTAGTCGGTTACTATTTTTTTGTAAAAAGTTTTTTATTTTTCACTTTTTAGTGGCTCAGTTTTGATTTTATCTAAATTACAATAGCCTAATGTTAACTACTCATCACCTTTTATAAAATATTGCTTTTCCCGATGCTGGGACGTTGATTGTTGAGGAGTTCTCCTGCTAAGAACCAGGAGAACTGCCACTCACCATATGCATAGTGACGAGCATAAATTGCTTAATCGCAACCCGTTAAATAGGTACTCATTATTTTATTGTTCCGGTGGCCATCTGTGGTCTCCTTCATCAGTTCCACTTCACCAAATGGTGCTTTCCGAGAGCAAATGCACGAGTTACTATAAAAAGTTCCCAAATCGCTATAAATTTGCATATAAAATTTGAGGGTTTCCCTCGATTTCCATGGGATTCCCTCATCAGATTCTGATTTGGTAGCAATGGATCTACCTCGGAAGTATACCCTTTCAAACAAAAAAAGAATTTTCAAAATCGGTTCATAATTGACGGAGTAATCGCGTAACAAACATACAAAAAAAAAAAAAACATACAGACGAATTGAGAACCTCCTCCTTTTTGGAAGTCGGTTAAAAAACCTTCACTGCCAGTAGTCAACGACACCAGAAAAAAAACAAAACATCAAACCTTATTTTTTTTTGTTTTGTCGTATTTAGATATCGATACCCATCACGCCCGCAGAGTTTCGCTAGATAATTACATTTGACCCTGTATATACGTTTTGTCAACCTGAAATAATCTGGGATAAGGACAAGAGATTGATGGTACTTGGATGAGCTCACGTTATAAGTCGTTGATGCAACTTGATGTCTCCCAGTACCTCCTGATAGTGGTCATTGTCTGCTGTCCCCACAGACTCCAGCCGGCGCTTTAGTAGTCGTAACAGTATACTTATATGACTGGCCATTGCAGAGAATAAGAGGTCTGTGCTGACCATAATCCAGACACAGGTTTGACCTAGAAAATAAGCTTTTTTATTTTAATAGGAGCATAATGATTGTATAAAGACTAAATAAAGTTATAACTTAACGTTAATCAAAGTAACACAATGCCCAAACATTTAAAGAAAAAAACAAGTTATTTTGGAAATGAACCAAATTTAAATCTTCACGTTCTTATTCAAAACTTTTGACCATTTTGATAGCCTCCCACGCTTCACTAATTGCTAGTGTTTAACTTAGGAAGAAGCAGTGACGCAATCAAATCCTCATGAAAATATATTTAGCAAAACATAATAACTAAACTGAACTAAACGAATAAACGAGTTACTAGAGCATATCAAGACTCAAGTAAATGTACACCCTGAAAACAGAATAACGTATAATTTTTATCGCTGACAGCTAAACGATATTTGTTTTGAGTTCATCATGCGATCGCGTTTACACCTTCATTCTTAACAGCCCAAGGTGTACAATCAAATGTTTTAACTGGACTAATTGCTACTTTGCTACGTCCAAAGACGTAGCTCTCAATGTGATAATAGTGGTCTCAAGATGATTCTATATGATCGGGACTTTCACTCTCTCTATGTCAATAAAAGAAACATTTTGTTCGAAGAAATGGTTACGGGTACTATTATTTGTGTGTTTTTTGCTCCAAGAAATAGATAGTAAGGCGAATGATTCTATTAAGTTATTAAGTGTTATTAAAATGGTCACCATTTTATAAGGAAAAGTGCTCTTTATAAATGTCAAAACCATGTGGCTACGCCTTGATTTGGGATGGTGGTTCAAATATATAATATTGAGAAAAGTTCATAGAAAGACAAATGTTTTCGTATCATAGCAAAAATATGGCGAAAAATATTTGAACCATGATGCAGCATCAAAATTGATTAGGCTTGAACAAGACGCTGGCCCCCACCACTATAAAGTATTTCAACCAGCCTTCTATATTATTAGGAGTTTGATAGCTGCACTATATCATAATAACTAGTATTTCACGGAAGTTCGAAGCCCTAGTTAATAAGACTAAAAATAAATTCATTAATTATATATACAGTAGCTAATCTTACCTGCGAATATTTCAAAGAGATAAACGGCGACGTGCGCAAGCGTTTGGTGTTTATCAAACGGGTACCACGACGACCAGACGTAGCCAATCTTATCGTCCTTGCCTTGAATCAGGCCAAACAGATAGATGACGATCGGCGTCAAGTTGTAGAACCAGACCCCGGATACGTTCATGAAGAAATACCCTGCGAAGAAGAGACGATGGAAACTTTGAGCAGTTGCCATAAAAATGGATTAAGTATAATTATATGTATAGTAATACCGAGGATCATTGGCATTTCACCGGTTTTGGTGTTAATTCGGCAAGCGCGGCTCTCCAAGGGGTCTTAATTTTGGTTTGATTAAACCTGTTTTTATTATAACTGACTTACTTATAATAAACATGACTCATAATGAGAAAGTCACCCAGGCGTTATTCCGTTCAGTGATAACAGTTTGATGCAGATCGTAAAGCAACACTCACTTGAAACAATCTTGTACATGTGTCATACAAAAGAGGACCGGATTTTCATATGTTAGTACTTCAAATAGCAAAGTAAAGAATGTTATGTTACACTTACATCGATGTGTGATGCGGAGAGCGGCGAGACTCTTGCTCTTAATGAGTTGCGCTTCCTCTTCCAGCGGAGGCATCGGCCATATGCCTGCCAGCTCATTCAGTAACTGACTGAATACGTCTTTTTTGTACCACAACACAAATACTTTCGCAATACCTAAGAAATGTTAAGTTACATTATTGGGACAGAAAATACATGAAGTTAAAGAATAAAAAAACACATGGACCAGGCAGACACCTCTGTAGACCTTTGCGTGTCGTATTATGAATAGACTTAACTTATTCAAGTTGTGCCTTATAATATATTTTACTCTCTTCTTAAGATTACACTTCATCAAAAAGCGAAAAGCGCGTCCTGTGTAACAGTTCTCGAAAGTAGTTCGAACAGAGACAGATAGCCAGACTACCTCAATAACTAACAACTTGTACAAAGTTACTTACTTAAAGCACCGTAGCCAAAAGTATGAAAAAGTGGAACGACATCCTCAACTCGTGGCGAATTCGCCAACGTGAGACCTATGAAGACAATTTCACTAAATACGTGGTAGCAAATGCCGCAGACAGAAGCTATGAGCATCAGCTTCTGACGTAAGTATGCCGATCCGCTTTTGGGATCCTGGAACGACAGCCCGATGCGCCGCATACAAAATGCGCTCAGAACCAGGGATTCATGAATTTCCCGTTTCGCTTGTTCTATTGTTGACTCGGACATTTTCGCTAATGACCCTTTGTCTGTGGAAGAGTCACGGATACTTTGGTTCGAATAAAACTGGGCGGCCTTAAGTAGAGTGTGAAGTTGATAAATAGTTTATTATTTTAAAGTGTTGATTGTTGGGCGTACCCGAAAAGTTGGAAGTGAGTCTGACAGTTAAGCGAAAGTTTGTAGAACTTTGTACGTCGATTAACTGCGACTTAGCATTTTCTTCGAAACGGTATTAAATATCGATGATGTGTATTATGAAAATTTAATGAAGCTGCTTTTTTTTCTTTTTTTTTTTTTGGGTGGGTTATCAAATAACTTCTCCCGCTCTGGGCGGAGCGGGAGGGCGTGTCAAACTTTTACTGACTAAAACCCACCCGTATTCCTTCATTTGCCTGTGTGCCAGGGCCACGATATCCCTTTCGGACAAACTCGCAACCCTGGCAGGCATTGGCCCCAGCGGACCCCGTCAGTTGGTGCTGACAACTCTTTGAGGCGCGCGTGGAATACGACGCGCCGTCGGCCCGGGCCTGGTCCTTATCGGACTGTGAGCTACCCATCGCTCACCGTCCGCAGGCCCGCGCCTACGGTGGCCGGAAGCTGCTGAGACTACATTGTTATTATGAAAATTTTAATGTAATTGATTCAAGTACAAACTGGTGTGAAAATCTATCAACCAGTACCGTAATGGGATAAAGGCTTCTACATACCAGCGCGACTTGTCACGCGACGCGATACGGCACAAAGGCCCCGCGTGTCGCGGGACGAGCGGTGCCTTTGTGTCGTGTCGCGTCGCGCGACAAGTCGCCCCGGTATGTAGAAGCCTTTAATCTCATAGTTAGTTGGCGTGACATGATTGGATTGAAGTAACAATTCTTCATTGTTGCGGTAACAGACTGCGTCGCTACTAACACGCGAACTTGTCATAATTAATATCGGATATGTTCTTGCTAATGGCAGGATCAGGATGATGAACCCCGCATCGGAATTTTATTGCATGATGTAAGGAATATTGTTCTATAAATTGCTTTACATTGCACTTGCCACATTCGTCATAGCTTACGATCTTGAAAGCTTTATTGCTTATCCGATTTAGAATTTTACCAATTTACCAGGAGGTTGCTCTTTTAAACCTTTTGATATGAAACATCCATAAGCGCACGTAAAAACGTTTGCTGGCGGGGTGATGCATGCCGCGTGGCGATCGGCCACTATACACTTTACAGTCTATATGTAGTAGTGTGTAAATGTGTGTGTAGTGCGATGTTTCACATCTGCCAGTCGTCCCGTGACGGCTCAATTTTTTTGTTACAGCTTTAACCTGAAACACAAATCAATTTTATTTTCTTCAACTTATTCACACTTTTTATTGGTAGATGTATTCAGATTTTCATACCATACAATGAGTCACCGTAACTGGCTAGACAGGGTACTCGTAGACAGCTGTCCATACTGCCTGTCACACCGTCACTCGATGCAGGATGTAAGAGGTTCGACACTATCAATCGCTTGCATTCATAATTTCTCCAAATTAGTAACAGTTCGCCTGTGTTCCGGTTGATTCGGGAAGTGTAAACAGAACAGCAATTTTATTTAAAACAATAGCAATTTGTGACTCCTCATGCTTTGATCTTTAATCCAACACGGGAAAGTTTGCTTTGTTTTTCAGCTGAAAGTTTCGCCAGCAGATGGCAACCTTAAGTGCTGAAACAATATTTTTATTTTTTTTGTACTAAAATGAAAACAAACGACTGACTTTTTCTAATACATTAGGTAGTTATTTCAAAGAAAATATTACAATGTGCATAATAACTAGCTCGGAGGATTTTTTTATAATACACACTTGATTCCGTAATCTGTAAATGGTACCTAAAGTCATTTAAAACTCTATACAGGGTGTTAAAGTAACTGCGTGCCATAGCTTAGGAGTAGGTTCAGTATCGATAGAGGAACCCAGGAAAAAAAAATAAAACAAAAAAAAATATTGCAAGATAAACCTAATTTAGTACCTATTTAAAAAGGTAGGTAATACTAACTTAAAATAGCAATCGTTAACAATTTTTTTTTTTATTTGACGGTCATAAGCCCGTTAAAGTACCTACGAAGAGACTTATTTTATTTATTGTTTATGTTTAATTATTATTTATTTTTTTATTTTTTTCATGGGTTCCTTTATCGATACCGAACCTACCCTTAGGAGTAGGTTCAGTATCGATAAACGCTAGCTAGCTTAGGCTATGGCAAGCAGTTACTTTAACACCCTGTATAAAGCTTTTCATGATTAAGGTTAAGAGGACATCGACCATTAGCATGTGAAATTATAAGCGACGTATAAGGTTTCAGTGAGCTCAACATATTGGTTTTAGTAATGGCCGTGTTGCCTAAGAGAGACGCTCCTCAAACACGACGTTTTTGATAGTGTCATGGGTAAGAACATCCGTATATTGTCGCTTATCGTTTATGGGCGGGCATCGACACGAATTTAGAGTGATTTAAGATTTTCCCGCTAGAGATCGCGGTGTTTCGGCAAATTTAGCACGCGGCCCGCGGTCCGTGGCGAGCTTTACAGTTCGCCACCGTTACGCGACGATTAGGCTGCGCCGGCGCATGGCGCGCCTTCCCTGAGCGCCTGCGACGACGAACACGGTGCACTTGTCATCGTACGTCGTAATGTATGGAATATGATCACGTATTGCAAAATATAAGACCTCCAGAAGAAAATATTCGATAGTTTCATTCAATAAACACAAAACATAATATGTATACCTCATTCTGAATTACGTACCTTCATGTAAAGGACATCATAACAAGGTGTGTGATGCGTGGTAATGTGTTTTCTCGTAGATAACATGATAATCTATGAAAATAATAAACATTCAAATAGTCATGTTGGTGACTTATTACTTTTTTTCAAACATGCATGGAAATATTGTCATTATTTTCGAAAAAAGAACACGCGAAGCATCGAATTTACAGGAATTTACGGTCAAAGAAAATCAAATCCATTGCAAGAGCGTTTTTTGAATTTGGAACATTACAACGCTCCAGCCTTAGCTCCAGCAATGTTGTATGAAACGGCTTGCTGGGGTTATTAAATACTCTTTTCTGAAACATGCTTGGAAATTCGAGCATTATATTGACAACCTTCTTCGAGGTAAATTGAAATTGCTGTACTGGCCAAATCATGCGAGCAGCAGCCACCAAAAGTTGTATGAAAATCCATACGTGTCGTCGTTTAGCGAACGATCTTTTACTCCGAAACATGGCAACGAAGGAGGTAACTTATCAAAGGTTTTATTTAAATTTCGAACTGGCTTGCAAATAGAAAGCTGTATATTGAAAAAACAAATGAACACATTGGCGCGTGAAAAATTATCGTTGTTCGTCATTGAATCTGGCATTTAAAAATAATTTACTTTCCCTGCATTCTTTTGAGAAAAGCACTATACTCGCCTTGTGTAAATGGCAATTGCCTGTCTCGTATTAGTGAAGTCCTCGCCTACGGCTCGGCCTTCAAACTCATACTCGACCTGCAACTGCCTATTTCACGGCCTTTGCAATAATTTACGGGAATTCAGTAATTTCAGAATTCGCATTTAATCAGAGAATGTTATTGTAGGTTGATATAAAATAAAATCATAACTGGAGTGTTATTCATAAATAAAAAAAAAAAAAATAATACAGATCTATTTGCGAAGTAAAAGTGCTATGTATTATAGAAGTTTGAACGAGCGACCCAGATCTATTGACGAGTTGATCGTCGGCAAAAACTTCACTCCATCTGTCGAACTCCAAATAAAAGCTGCGAAAACGAAGTGAAATAATCGAATGAAGGTTACTGAGCCGACAGTTTTTAATTACGATAGAAATTATATCGAAATTGTTCGAGATTACTTCGTATGACGTTTTTTTCTTTCAAAAAGACGAATGATGGAGAAAAATTGATTAAATTGATTTATAACCTCTATCTACAGTGTAGTTTTGGATTGATGGACAGCTAGGTAGCAAAGGATGCTGAAAACAAGAACTGTTTTTGAAGTAAAGCTTCTTTACGCACGCTTGACTTGGGGAGTAAGCTGGTGAATGCGTTACTAAAAGTGTGATCGGGCGAGGCGAACGGAAGTTGAGAGGGAGATATAAGTTAATGTAGATAGAAAGAGAGAGAGTTACGTTTCGTACATTACTGTAGGGGCAAGAGAGAGAGGTACGCGCGCGCGCTCATTTACTTTCTCTCTTCCTCTCATAGCCAGTGCATGAAATATAAATATATCTCAGTCAGTAGTTCGTTTGCGAGTTTGCTAGCGTTACGCGAACGGTGATTACTGTTTTACTTCAGTCGTGTGGTCTAAAGCACACTCGTTTTTTTATTCGAAAATGTTTTGATCGTAAATCTGAAAATTGTTGTTGGTTAACCATATTAATAGGTTAGTTGGAAAATAGATTTTTCAATACACTTCCTCGAAAACTGGTTCATATCGCACTACGATTAGGTTCACAATGTAATGCATACCACACGCGTGCGATTTTTTATTTTCCAACACGTGTGCGGGGATAAAAATTGCCACAGATAACTTATACCTATACTACTTAGTCCAAATTGGTTCAATGCCTCTATACACACCGTCTCGCGCCAGAGACGGTCCTCTCTATTCGGAGGTGATTTTTTTTTTTTTATCTCGACAAAGATGCGTCTTTACGGCGTTAATATTTTTGGAATATTTATACGAGGGCTGCACTAAAAGTATCGGGAATGGAATATTTCCACTGTTCCTGTCATATTAAAATCTTTTTAATTGAAAACTCCTTGGTTTTAAAAATCGAATACCATTTATTTATTTAAAAAAAGATTCTCGGTCTTGTCACAAGGTTTTGTCAAACTTGTTTAGTCGTTGGGAAAATGGAATTGACTCGAGAAAATTCAAGAGCGATGATTTATTATGACTTTCGAAGTGGTTTAACACAAAAACAGTGTGTTGACCGGATGATTTCTGCATTTGGTGATGAAGCCCCATCCAAAACCACAATTTATCGCTGGTTTGCTGAATATCAACGTGGACGTGTCAAGCTCAGTGATGATCCCCGTCAAGGTCGTCCAAAAACTGCAGTCACCCAAGAAAACGTTGATGCTGTGCGTAAGCTGATTGAGGAAGATCGACATGTGACATACCGCGAAATTCAGGCAACTTTAGACATTGGCATGAGTCAAATACAAATAATCTTGCATGAACAATTAGCTGTAAAAAAAGTTGTTTCCCGATGGATACCGCATTCGCTCTGTGAAGAGCAAAAAGCGGCTCGCGTTACTTGGTGCGTCAGAACTCTCGAAAGATTCCACGCAGGATCCTCAAATGCTGTATACAACATTGTATCAGGTGACGAATCCTGGATATACGCGTACGAACCCGAAACAAAAAACCAGTCACGAGTTTGGGTGTTCGAAAATGAGTTAAAGCCAACAAAAATTGTTCGTTCACGGAGTGTTGCAAAAAAAATGGTGGCCACGTTTGTCTCCAAAACCGGCCATGTTATGACTATTCCTCTTGAGGGACAAAGAACGGTTAATGCAGAATGGTATGCTAGCATTTGTTTGCCACAGGTCGTTTCTGAACTCCGTAAAGAGAACTGCAACCGCCGCATCATCCTCCATCAAGACAATGTGAGTTCTCACACCGCGCACAGTACAAAAGAGTTTTTAGAGCAAGAAAACATTGAATTATTAGACCATCCGCCGTACAGCCCCGACCTAAGCCCTAATGATTTCTATACTTTCCCTAAAATAAAGAATAAATTGCGTTCACAGAGATTTTCATCACCTGAAGAAGCTGTGGACGCCTAAAAAACGGCCATTTTGGAGACCCCAACTTCCGAATGGAATGGTTGCTTCAATGATTGGTTCCATCGTATGGAAAAATGTGTCAAATTTCGCGGAGAATACTTCGAAAAGCAATAAATACATTTTTAAATAGTAATGTTGTGTCACTTCCTTGATTCCCGAAATTTTCAGTGCCGCCCTCGTATAATGTAGGTACCCTAAGTATGATAGAATGTATGTATATAGAATATCATGATTATTACAATAAAAAAAACGTTTATGAACAAATTAACATTTATTTGTGTTCTAAACTCAAAAATATTTGAATCTTCTATTTTTCATATTAGGCTGTTTATCAGCTTTAGACCTTTGCTTCTCCTTCAACCGCGGAAAAAAAATGAAAATGAAATCATAGTTTCCTAATAATTCATGACAAAAATATTTTTCGTTATTTTATTTTATTTCTTCAAAAGTGTATTGAAAAACGTCGTTTGATACACGTGGATATTTGTTATTGCACTTCTCGGCTCAAAAACAACCTCGCTTAACGGCTCGGGTGTTAATTCCACCTCGAATGCAATAACAAACATTCTCCACTTGTATCAAAATGCATTTGCTATTCTAGTTGCATTTCGAATGGTTTTTCAGCAGTCCAGCTTCGGTATGTTATTTGCTTCCTTATTATGCTTACTTGTATTGATTTAATTTAGTATATGAATTGTAAAAAAATTGCAACAGCCTTTTCTTTCAGTTGCTTCGGTGAAAATGCATTTTTTTATTGCAGTTGCATTTAAAATACACATACATGACAAAGTTAGCTGATAAGTATTAAGAAAAACTACGATATTACATAGAACACAGAGGTTTTGTGATTAGGTGGCTCTAAATAAATGAAAATATTGATCGGTACTTAATTTTTCAACTAATTCATACCTTGAGTTAAATTATCATTCATGTGGTATCGACATGATGCACAAAGGCACTCTATAGGATATATGTACCTAAGTGAAAATCGCGTCTAAGAAGCACTTGCTAGGCCCACCACGGGCTATGATATATATATAAATGATAAATAAATATGATCATGGCTTCCCTGACATTCGCTCTAGCATCTAATGCGAGATCGTGTCGTAATCGTAATGGATTAAGTGCTCGCATTAGCACAATAACCCACATCATGTGCATTAAAATCATTCAGAAAATTGCTCCCATGACACCATTCATACTGATACTGTGTTTAATGGGACTACTCTATTCTACTGTTGTAATTTTAGAACAATATTGTGGTTATGTGCATAGCGATAATGTATGTGCATTATGTGCGTAATATTGTATATTGTTGGCGCAGTTAGTTAAGCCATTGACTGCTGCGCTGCGTGTCGCTGGTTCGATTCCCGCACGGAACAAATATTTGTATGACCTACAAGTAGTTGTTCCGGGTCTGGCTGTTTGTGTATGTGAATTTAAATGTTTGTAAACGCACCCACAATACAGGAGAAATTCCTAGTGTGGGGCAACGTTTTTGTCAAACAATAAAAAGAAAGAAAAAAGAATATCAATATTATTATTGGTTTGAATTACGATTTGATCGCTTTTTGTTTCAAGAAAAAATGAAAGTACATGAACAATAGGTGTTCTTTTAAATATTTGGCAGAAGCCAAGACAAAGCAAGAACATTTTGCAAAGTGAATCCTTATTACGATTTTTACGAGGAAATTATGTATGTTATCTTGAATTACTACGTTGCTTCATGAAACAAGACTAAAGAGAAAAGCTCCTTAGCTTCATCAAGATGATGGATAGGTACCCGTTTTATTACCTTGGACTCAAATTCTGGGTCAAATATTCTACCCCATTGCTTAGAGTCAGTATCGTTAGAGCTATCTATCTCTTAAATCAATTACCTTCGCTTAATGCGCATCTATCAATATAATTTAACTAACCATCGATCGTTCAATGGGCTATTATTTAAATAGTATCCAATAATCTGGTATTCTGAT
Source organism: Tiliacea aurago (assembly GCA_948098905.1). Taxonomy (NCBI): domain Eukaryota; kingdom Metazoa; phylum Arthropoda; class Insecta; order Lepidoptera; family Noctuidae; genus Tiliacea; species Tiliacea aurago. Next base: position 12,180,590 of record OX402578.1, on the reverse strand, counting down.
CTGCACAAAAAGTTAATAAAGGCGCTCGTCATGTCAGACTCCGAGTGATTTGTGGTTGATATGTTCCTCTTTTACTTTTCTATTTACTACTTAAGTTTTGACATGCAATACGGACTTAAATGAATAAAGCAATAAAATATTAAATTATTACAAGTTCTCATCATGTAGATAATTGTTTTCTTTTGCCGTGGCGCGCACTCATTACACGGCAGCAGAGACAAGATGTTATTTTCTTATCCGAAGCCTACGGCGCTGTACGTCATTAGGAGTCGAGTAATTGAATCTTACACAAATAAAAATAGATCAAAACATGGCATGTGCAGTGTAATTTAAGATTTTCATCGCGCAGATAATGAGCGAGCCAATGCGTATCAACATTAACTTTCACTGCTGTACTCTGGCCTTAAATCCTCCTTTGGGAAACCGCAGGAAGTGAGATTAAAAACGGCGCCTGCGCATAAACATTTGTTTTTATTTGCAACAAAGCTATTAAGTGATAAGTATGCGTTAAAAGACGCTACCATTTATGAGTTTTTATTGCATCCAATTTTGTACGTGCATATTGAAGAAGACCTCGATTTTTAATAGTAGATTTATTATTGATTCGAAATTTTGATGGAAAAATGAAAGTTCTTTATAATTTGTTGTCTGATGGTAGTTGTTTGAAATGTAATAATTTCAGTAATGTATTATTTGATCTATCGTAATCTTAAGTTATTACAATGCCTACGCAGCGGTACGTTTATCTGTCCATCTGCAAAGTTAGCTGCGCGATTACGGCCAACCGTTTGTAATTTAAGAAACAGTAATATCTATCAATAGTTTAATATCATTTTATGTAGTGCATGTGCTCGGGTTTAAAATTTTTTGCAAGGTGGTGTATCATCATTTCTATTATTTCCGAAAAAGCAAATATGTAAGTATAAAATTATTCGGTATCTTCAAAGATATACACCGCATTATTTTGCAGGTCACATGCTTTGAAAATACTTATTAGAAACAAGTATTATTGCTTCAATTAACGGCGATTTTTATGTGTGATCGTAAACCTGACACGTTCTTCGGTGTGGGCAGATGTAAAACTAGAGAAAACTCGTTGAAAAAATGTTACGGTTTTCAGATAAAAATAAAGTTGTGTTTATAATAAAAATGCATACAGGATAACATTAAATAAGATAAAGGTTCAGACATGTTTGCCACGTGCTATGACGTGCAAATATTATGATTGGTAGTACCTAATTAATTTCAATACAATAATTTAACGTCAAACAATAATGAACTATTAATGTTACAAATAAAATATATTATAATCATCATCATCATAATTTCAGCCGAAATCCGTCCACTGCTGGACATAGGCCTCCCCCAATAGGGGTGTTGGGTTGCCATAATCGCCACGCTTGGCAAGCGGGTTGGCGATCGCGGTATGGTGTCAAAATGCATAGAGAACGCTGCTGCCCATTCTTTAAGTAAGTCCCTTAGTCGCCTTTTACGACACCCACGGGAAGAAATGGGACGGTGCTATTCTTTACGTCCGGCACCACACGGATCATATAATAATGCTTAAATAATAATGCATAAAATCTATGACAAAATAAAAGATTCTGCCAGAAATTCATTAATTGTATAGAATGCTTTGTTAGTTAGAAATGTTTTAAGCTGTTTTTTAAACTGTAATTAGTTTATTATAATTAGTGCGAGCCATGCAGAAAACATTTTTGCGCCTAAGTGCAGTCCTACTCCTATGCAGACAGAGCTGACTTTGATCACGCCTGTTTCTGGGAAATTTATTTGCTATTCGCGAAAATAAGTTGTCAAAGAATTTTTTTTTAAATTATTTTTTAATTAGGGACTTTTATAATCGCAATGGGTATGATAGTCCCATCATACCCTAATTATAAAATTAAAAAATACACGCTGCTATGGATTATATTCGGGCAATGAACCTGAACAGACTCTTCGTATCATCACCATTTGGTTGAGACAAAATTCTGTGGAATGTGCCTAAATCAAGTCGATTCAACCTCGACACCCGAAACACATTATTTCTATCAGACTGATATCGAACACAGTCCATCAACACAACAACATAGTTCATTATATTCATACGTGATGTGAAATCAGGAATTAAATTATCCGGAAATGAACCAGAGTTACCAACATAGCATGTAGAGTACTGAGAGTGGCTGTTTGTGTATGTGAGTTTAAATGTTTGCAAACGCACCCACGATACAGGAGAAATTACTAGTGTGGGGCAACGCTTTAAAAAAAAAAAAAAAAGTTGCCAAACTGAAGTGTCAGTGGGCTGGCCATGTTTCTCGAAAGACCGATGGCCGATGGAGCAGGCGAGTCCTGGAGTGGAGACCGCGTATCGGCAAGCGTAGTGTGGGATGCCCCCCAGCTAGATAGACCGACGACCTTAAGAAGGTGGCTGGGACAGACTGAATGCGGAAGGCGGAGGACAGGGTGTTGTGGCGCAGCCTGGGAGAGGCCTATGTCCAGCAGTGGACTGCGATAGGCTGAGTTGATTGATTTGATAAGTGATGTAAGTCTTCCACAACTCCACACAATTAGGTGAGTTAGTTAGAATCTTCATCTACCTATTTAGTGTTATTCCTGAAAATCCCGTGCTTTTTTTTCTTTTACTGAGAAATTGCTGATGGATATGTCCAATACAAAAAAGGAAAAAGAAAGAAAGAAAATACGTTTCCAATACCAGTTTGTCTGAATTGTTTGAGGCGCGCGTGGAATACAACGCGCCGTCGATCCGGACCTGGTCCTTATCGGGCGGCGAGCTACCCATCACTCACCATCCGCAGGACCGCGCCTACGGTGGCCGGAAATCGGCTTGCGACTCCCGACGCCCGGGGCGACTCCTGCGGCGACTAGGGGCGTGAGGGCGCAAACCCGCCTCCTCCTTCGCGAGCATTACTGCTTCGCAGAAGGAGGTGACGGCCTCCCATGCACTCTCACTCCGAACCTTGGCCTGAACCCCTTACCATTTTATTCGTGTATAGTATATAACAATGGTCAGAAGAAGAGAAGGGGAAATATAATAGTTCTTCCATAGTTCAAGGTACCCAATCTACTATTTGCCACCTAAACCCATAGCCTAATATGTTTGTTTCCATGTCTTGCAATAGTACTGCACCAACCGGGGGCAGTCCTTGGGTGCACTTGCGTGGTGCAAACAGGAATAATCGTCGGTTGGTGCCTCCTCATCATTTAAAATTGTATAAGGGGCCCCTCTGCGAGTTGTCTTCGGCCCCTCGTACGCCTTCCAAAGGTCCGGGATCCCAGGGCCGCGAGATGTGTCAAAGACTATACTAATACTAATAATATACTAATACTAATGTAGTAATACTTAACATTATAAACATTATTAATATTAATAATATTATAAAAAGATACAATTTGTTTGTTTGTAAGTTTGTATGTGAGATAATCTCTGGAACTAACAGACGGAATTCAAAAATTATTTTTGCATGTGTTAGCCCAATTCTTGAGGAAGGATGGAGGCTATTTAACATCACGCTTAGGAGCCGAGCAAAAAAAGAAACCGGTTAAGAGCGAGTCGGACTCGTGCACCAAGGGTTCCGTACGTATAGATGAAGTTGATAATTTCTGAAAAACTGTGCTATTTAGAGACATCATTTTATTTTTCCTGTAATCTTTACATACACTTCTATCACATAGAATAATTTCAGATTTTTATCAATGCAAACTTTGGTTTACATTTTTCATCAAAAGTCGGAAACTAAGCTGCCTAAAAAAAAAAATGTTTGAGAATGTGCAAACAGCGTTCTTTCATAATAATATGATACCCCACATGCCCTAGTAGCCCCAGTTCTAATTTTTAAGACCCTTTTGCAAAAAAGATATATTTTTTTAAATTTGTTGCTTGTTTTTTTGTTGTTTGCTTTCTTGTTTGCAAAATAGTTGGGCAAACGTCATCTAAAACTTTTCTACACTTCAAATTGATAGCATTAGTAGTTCTTGAGATATTCAGGTGTGACAGACAGACAGACAGACTTAGTCTCACCATAAGGGTTCCTTTTTACCATTTGGGTACGGAACCCTAAAAACAGAAAAAACGCTAAGCAAAAACGAAGTAATAGCGCGGGCGGGCGATGCAGTGGGTCGGGGGAACAAGAAATTTCATGCGGTCGAAGTCGCGGGCAGAACCTACCATCAAATATTTGGGTTATCTATTCATATTATAAATTAAAGTCACTTTTCGTGTTTGTGTGACCGCGTTGATCTTCTAAACATCGAAGCGGATTTTGATGCGGTTCTCATCATCATTTAGAATTTATTCCGGAAGGTTTGTGTGCAATCTCGATGTTTTGTTAAGTTCGTTAAAATCGAGCTAAGTAGGGACGGCTCTCAGGTTAATAACAATGCAAACCTACAATAAAAGTAAATAAAGGTATTCAAAAAAAGAAAAAAAGAGTGTTTATTCAGAGAAGTTTTTTTAAAAGACATATTTATTAGGTACCTCTGCCAAACTGCACAGCAGTTTGTTGGCAGACGTAGCTCCTTTTTTGAAGTGAAAACTTCTTTAGGCACGTTGAGCACTTTTTGGGTGAACAAAAGTCATGGAACTCTCATCATCTTCACCGAACGCTTTCCATGAGCTACTGCATGCATGCTGACATGTATACTGTTTTCACTTCTATCAGCAGTCCCCAGTTTTTTTTGCAGGTACAGGGGGCCTAAAATGGAGGCTTTGGCAGAATCATAATATGATCTGTTTCATCTGTTTGACAGTTTTGTATGGAGTTTCGTAAAATGGTCCACAAATTATGAATTGCTTGAATGAAGTCTTATGTCAAATAGCAGTTGTCAAACAGATGAATTGCGGGATGAATGAATTTTACGCAAATCATATTATGATTCTGCCAAAGCGTCCATTTTAGGCCCCCAGTATATTAACGTTATTTTTATAATGTTACTTTTTCACCTATATTGTTATAAAAAAAAGTTTTTATACTAAATAACTTTTTTTTTTATAAAAAGTTTTTCATTTTTCACTTTTTAATGGGTCAGGTTTTAATTTATCTAAGTTACAATAGCCTAATGTCAACTGCTCATCACCTTTTACAAAATATTGCTTTTCCCGATGTAGGGACGTTAATTGTTGAAGAGTTCTCCTGGTACTTCACCATCAGCTCCACTTCACCATATGCATGCATTGTGACGAGCATAAACTGCTAACCAACTATATTAAAGTAATCGAATCGCGACCCGTCAAATAGTATTATTGAGTAGTTCCGGTAGCCATCTGTGGTCTTCATCATCAGTTCCACTTCACCTAATTGTGCTTTTTGAGAGCATACACGTGTTACTATAAAAAAATACCCAAAACGCTATAAGTGTGCCTATAATATTTGAAGAGTTCCCTCGATTTCTCCAGGGTCCCATCATCAGATCCTGACGTGATAACAATGGGACCAACTGTAAAGTATACCCTTTCAAACAAAAACAGAATTTTCCAAATCCGACCAGCCGTCTTTGAGTAATCGGGGAAAATTCATAAAAAAAAGGTCCCCACGAACCTCCTCCTTTTTTTGAAGTCGGTTAAAAACTATCTTGCATTCCGTATATTTATAAACATACAAACAATTTTAATTGTATCCTTTTATGTATTCACTGCAGCGAGACTTTCACAAAATATATCAAAGAGGTAGTTATGTATTTTATTTTTAAAGGAGGTTTTTGTGATACAGCTGTATAAATTTACTAGAAGGTTATTCAAAATAATAATAATAGCCTTTACTCGACAATCTTATAAAAACATGAATGAAAGTAAACTAAACTACAGTAACCAATTAAACTTAAAAATAATAATTATTTGACACCGGTATCGCGATTGTCTTGCGTTTCCGCAAAGGCCTCCCCTAAAACTTGCCACCCTTTTCGATTATGGGTCATCCTCATCCAAGTAACACCAGCTATTTTCTTAATATCGTCCACCCATCTAAGACGTTGCCTCCCTTTCTTTCTTTTATATTGTCTTGGACACCATTCTGTTACGTCCTTAGCCTATTTAACTTTGTATACAAAATAGTTGGAACTAAAAAAAATCTACACCTACGACACTAATAATTATTTAATTATTACAAGTGGAGTCTCTAAATCTTATATTATTATTTTTTCTTTGAGATCTTGTGCGTATTATATTGTTTTTAAATTCATTATCAATCATGAACTAGATTTTTGTAAACTTTGTAGGAAGATGTTAAAGTTGACATAGAATAAAATATTTAGATGCTTTTTTTGTTTACATAGTGAATGGTTGTTCTTTTAATTATATCTTTATTACTAAAACCCGTCTGAAATGGTGTAAAATAGGTAATATCCATGTATTTTCTATTAATTAAGTCATGATTTTAAGTTATTTTCGGTATCATCATAATTCAATGAAATGGAGGATGAATCGTTGTTTCATGTAAAAATGTGGATTTGATTACAAAACAAATAATATGTTTATATCCTTAAGTTATTCCGTTGGTTAATAATTTATTTTTCTCACGAAAAACTTGCTTTTCATTTTGAATCGTTTTTATTTTTGTCGGGGAATTTCTATTACAGGCTAGACAACAAACGGCCTAGAGCGAAAATGCCATAAAAAGACACGTTTAATAGCCAGATTAGTGATTAGCCATGGCATTATTAATGCTCAGGTACTCATCTGGCTGATATAATGCCATGTAGTTGTCTGTTAGAGCTCCCATCCAAACTAATGACCCAGAGCTAGCTTTGTTTGTAATCGAGACTACGATTTTATATGGTTCTATTTGAATGAGTCCTTGAGGGACCGGGAGCTGTGGTTAGATGCTAGTACTGTTGCAGTAGTTGTATTAGTTGACGAGACATTTTTTATTAATCAAGATCTATCCATCGGAGAGCAGTGGTGGCGCAGTGGTAACGGGATCGAACCCACGACCATTCTTAAGTGGGGGGACTTAAGAATGGTCATGGGTTCGATCCCAAGCAGGCGCTTTACTTTGTGTGTAATTTCATCACTACTGCTCTCAAAACGGTGAAGGAAAACATCGTGAGGAACCAATATTCGAAGACATGTGACATCTACCAACCCGCACTGGGTCAGCGTGGTAGATTACAGTCCACTGCTTCTCACAGAGAGGAGATCTGTGTCCCAGCAGTGGAGCATTATAGGCTGATTATGATGAAGATCTATCCTGTCCGAACTGGAAATGGTGTACAAGATTTTGACTAGAATAAAGTCAGACATTAGGGTTATAAATGGTAGTAGCTTCTGGATTCATGTGAATTCCTGATTTTCAACGGTGTTGCAAGACTTTCTAGTCTTGACATTAAGATTATTAAGGCTAATATTACATTCAAAAAGTAAATGTGCTTTTTTAGAAAAGACTCTATAATGAAATTGAAAGACCAGCGTCATAACTAGAGATCGGATATTCGGATGTATATTCACCTAAAGTTTGAGAGTTGACTAGTATGGAGTGCGCTTCGGTACGGGAAAAATGTCGGTTTCCAGGACTGACGAATTTTTAAGAACTACTCTTTTGTACTGTGTATCCCTGAATAAATATATTTCATTTATGAATAAAAGGTTTGAAGAAATATTACTAGTGTTTTTTAAACGTGTTATATTTTCCACAAAATTCTTGCCTAGTTTTAAATAGATAAGAAATATTTGTTGTGCTTCGGAATACAAAATTGTATACCTACACACTGTTATTAATGAAACCCCGCGATCCCGGAATAAATATATATTTTAAGAAGCCGTTTCCATACTTTGTATCCTTTGCCGGGAAAAAAAACGTACTTTAGGTAAATATGCATCCGAATATCTGATCGCTGGTCATAACATACTGCCTATATTTAGACAACGTGGTTATGTTACACTTCATACAAATGTAAATAGGCGGCTGGATATATTTTTACTATAAAATTTAGCATTGCTCGGGTCAATGTAAACGGGTAAAGAGGAGATTAGAATACTGGTAAACGATGTTTTCCCATTTAAAATTGTGAGAACACAAGCTTTACTTAGTTTGGGAGTTGGTAGATCATTTATTATGTGCTGCTGTACAACCATCAAACATCTTAATAAATTGTTCTTCATAGATTAAAGTTTTGTTGTACTTTGAGAGCGAAATAAAATTAATATTTTATATGTTTAATTAATGAATTATTCTTTTGCATTATCAAATTATGTGTTTTCTCAAAAATCCTCTGAGTTTTATGTTTTACAAAATATTATGTTTGTCGTTTTTTCCGCCTTTAGTATAAAGTTTTCAACTCATGTCCTGATGGCTTTAATTTTTCACTTGTTGGTTTTATATTCTTAAAATTTGATTTTTTTGTTCTTTTGATTTTATTTGTACATTACCTTGCGTTACCTATTTATTTTTTATAAGTTTCCCCCTGGGAAGAGAAAAGTTTAATGTAAAACCTAAATATGTTTTCACAAGAAAATAATCCAGATAGATTGGCACGGATGCCACACCCTGATGCCATTTAGAGTTCCGTTGTCCTGTCGTCTCGTTTGGTTGCGGGTGCCTAGGTTCGAGCGCTAACGCTGGCAAATTGCAGTGTTAAGCTCGGGGCGCTTTATTGAAAATTCGATCTATCTGTTACATTGGGAAGGGTTGTGATTAGAGTTCGAATGTGTCTCTTGCGTGCGCGCAGAACGATCTATAGTCGAGTGGCACGTCCGTCGGCGGGAGTCCGTTATCCGGCGTCAGGTTACGGCCACGTCTATATAAGACCGTGGCGTCTTCTTCACCATTTCATTCCGTTTGAGACGCTTGGTCGGCTGCGTGACTGTGTTGTCTGACGCGCCCCGTCTCCGGCCCGCTACCGCGCCGGTTTCTCTAGTTCTCATTCATTAGCCGGTGCGTCCGTTCAGGTCGAGTGCTTGCATAGTTCCCGGACACAGTTCAGTTTTGTGAACACTTGAACATTAATCACGTGACACAGTTGAAGAAAGTGAAGCGTGCCGCTGTACTCAGGTATTTTATATGACATTTATTTCGTTTTAGTTGGTAAGAGAAAATATTAAATAAATTGCAATGATGGAATCAGAAGTGGAAAATGGGCTGAAAATGTAGTTGGTTGTTGCATCTTAAACGGTGAGTAAAGGAGAGCTAAATTAAACTGCTTAAGTTAATTAAGGTACTCTTTGAATGATAGGTAATTGGAATATTTTTTATTTTTAAGATTTTAAAGTTAATATTATGTATACATGAAATACCGTGTTGTTAATATTTTAACAACCGTGATTATTCAAAAATCATAAATGAGGAATTTGAACTCACTTTCATATGCGCATGCAAAACGATAGTTTTCGTGATGTCTATTTTTACCGCTTGAAAACCGGCATCATTCTTTTATTATCCTAAAACGTTTTAAATCTTTGTTAAGGCTACACACAATATAAGTAAAGAAGTTAAAGAAAAAAAGGTATTATTGCTCTAAATATGACAGCTAAAACACTTGCTCATGGAAACGAAGAGCCAAGCGCACGCGCAATCAAAGCCGTCAAAGAGAACTGTTTGTTCCTCTTTTTTACTTATAACTAAAAGATTAGAATTTTTTTAAGTAAAAGCTTGTAAAGCTGCTTAATAATACCGATAAAATCCATAAAACATAATTGTTATGTCGAGAACAACGACCGTAACATGGAAGGCATATCATAAAAAACTTAAACTCCTTCCATCTTTATTACACGAAAGAAAAGCATTCAATTGCTCAACTTTAGGGCTGTGGAATTCACCATACGGAATTTATAAAAGAAAAAACCTATATCAAACCTAATTAAGATATCATTGAGATAGTTCTAACCAAATGACCGTTCTCGTGGTTTGTTACTCTATAATAAAAGAAAATGAACGCGGAAATGCAACAGTGAATACCTGTTGCATTTCCGCGTTCATTTTCGTTTAAAGTCTCCTCAAATCATATCGATCGTACCTTATTTCGACATTTCACGCATAAAACTAACCATGGCAAAGCACCGAGCGCGTCCAACAATATTGTGAAATAATACCGGCAAGGTATTCGTAATAACTAAATTACATACGGACTGCCATCTATCATTTATTCGCACGGTCCTGCCGACTCGGCGACGTAACCCCATTGCACTAGGTAAACGCACGTTATTGGTATGAAGATGATAAAATGATTACCGTCATTACTGGAGAATTACGAGTAGGAGACGTCGGCGTCGGTCTCTTGCACCATTATGTGCACTTGCGTGAGATAGCAGCCTCGCCTCGGTCCACCATTGTCTTACTATTTTTTGCTAAGAACGAAATGGACTTCGGATTGGATTTCGCCTCCGACATACAGGATAAAAAGTAAAAGTAGTAAAGTAAAAGTTAATCTCTAATCTTCTTCTTCACTTATTTTTAGATGTTCCATTAGTTTATTACTCTAGCTTTTTTTGTTATAGCATTAGTAAAAAGTATAAAAGCAAATATGATGTAAAAACTGGTAAAAGAGATAAAAAAAACTGGACGATCCGTTGCAAAAACTATAGAACCTCTCAGTATTTGACGACCAAATTATCTTTTGTGGAAGACGAGCATACTGAGTCCAAACCCAAACATCAATCAAGTAAAACGTTAGCTTGTGACAATAGAAGTTATTGAATGGGAACGGTGAATAAGATATTGCAAAATATATGCACAAGAACTAAACTTATTTTTTTTTTTTGCAAAATTGACAAAAAGTTGCTTTTTTTTTCGCCCTGGTATATTATTATTCGTCTTTAAAAATAACTCACCTGATATGGTGAAGCTTTTTAAGCTAAAAAGAAAAAGCGGTACTGTAATACCTTCTAAAAATATGAATATGTATAAACCAATCCTAAAAAGAATATAAAATTACTGGATCTTTGCTTAAATATACATACAGGTAGGAACATGGTAGTTTCAGTAGTTATTCTGATACAACAATTAGAAATAATGGACGCTAGAGATTCAATTAAATTCTGCTGCTCTTCAAGGACGTTTCCTTGACTCCGGAAGCACTTAGCCGAAGCGTTAACACTTAATCAAAACAAAAAAGTCCTGACCATTTATGTACATTTAAAAATTATAGGTAAATCATTTGGGAATAATAAAAAACTAAGTTGCAGCTACATCTGCTTGTTCTAAGACTTGTTCATAAACAGGTTACACTTCAACTCGTCTGGCACAGGATGCTCGTTATTAAAATTTAATAACACCGTCTGGGTGAACTGGCGATAATGAAAAAATATGATTTACCTACCTTTTTATTTTTAGCGATAAAGTGGAATTAGACGCTTAAGCAAAAAAACCTACTTCTTAGGTATAGTGTCCTTGACCCCTGACATTGACTTTGCTCACAATATAGTCACATCGGGATCGTAGTGTCGGACTGAATCATGGGCTCAGCCGGTCTATTCTATAAGAATATCAGCGTGAAATCTTAGGTGAAGTGACATTTAAGTGAGCTGTCATTCTACCTGATGCTACGAATCGCTAGGGATTGACACTATTGACAGCTCACTTCATCTAAAATTTCACGGTGAGATTTTTACAGAATAGCACTGCAGAGCCTTCGACACACCACTTAATGATGATGGCTGTTTTATTTGTAGTGGTCGCAAAGTGTACTCGGTGACTAACGCAGGTGGTCATTATGCAAATGTCTGTTATCCGAATAAAACATAGAACTTGACGAGTTACAAAGTAGAATAAATAAAGAAAATTGCGGAGATATTTATCGCCAGCTAGGTTCTAAAAAAATAATCAAAAAGTTCAAATTGGGTACCGGGTATTAGAAACAGAAGTCAATTTAGTGTTTAGAAAACCTAAGAGGCTTAACTTGACAGGTTTAATAAAATAAAGCTTACTGTTACAAAAACTCGTAAGCGAGCAACGGCCCGAGCACATAGTGACGTAGATATGAATATGGTCGCAAAAAACGCCAGTATCATAACCGCATGCGTGGGCACACAACCAGTTGGTCGGTTTTTTGCGAGCAAGTGCAAGCGGCCTTGACCGGGTGCGCCCGCGACGTCCAAAACGCCGATCGGCCCACTTAAGACCATACATTATGCTCATTACATATTAGATATAACTAAAATTATACCAATTTGTTGGTTTAGCTTAATAGTGTTTTAAGTATAGTGACTGAGACTGTAGGCGTGAAAATGAGTTTCCAATTGAAGTTGTAGCGTATGTAAGGCCGTTGTTCACTGTCAAATTATGTGTGCAAAGAAAGTTTCTCTTTCATATATCTTTTTTGTGAAGAAGTCTTTCGTCGGCCTATTAATTATATACTTCTTTAAATACCACTGTTTAACATCTCTATAACAACATGTAAAACTAGAACAAATCATTCATTTTTCACATAAGAATGACAATATGGTTTCATTCATTTCGTCCTATTGAAAACTCATGACCGTATGGAGTCACCATTGGTTTGGCAAGGTCTATGTCCGTTGTTTTTTCCGTACCAATTACTAATGTCTATTCACAATAAGATTAATCACCTGGATGTTTTGTTTATATCATTGTTGATTGATCGATCGACTGTAATAAATAAATAAATGAAAACGTTTATTTCGACCAACACGGATCATAGGCACAATTTTTTTTACCAAATAAAAAAATAAAAACACATAAAAAAATAAATAAAACACACGATTAAAAATACCACATAAACACATTACCGACCTCGATTGCTCAGTATGTGAACCATAAAGCAATAGTTCAGGTATTGGCAATCAAACCTCTGCACCAGGGATGTACATCGTTTTCGCATAGTAGAATAGAAACAGTCTGCATGTGACTCGGCGAACATCCCTGATTCCTGATGCACTGCAGAATCGGGGCAGCCTCATTAGCACCATGAATGCATTATTATATTGCACACGCAAGGCGTTGTAATATCAACTGACGGGGCCCGTCAGGGCCAATGCCTGCTAGGGTTGCGAGTTTGTCGGAAAGGGATATCGTGGCCCTGGCACACAGGCAACGGAAGGAACGCGGGTGGGTTTTAGTCAGCTAAAGTCTGACACACCCGCCCTCCCGCTCCGCCCAGAGCGGGACAAGTTATTTGATAAGTTCCCAACCAGTAAAAAAAAAAAGGCGTTGTAATAGGTAATGGTCAATGGGTATTGTGGTTTCAGATGTACACACACAATTATGGAGGGCAGGACCTTTTGGCTGTCAGATTTAGATGATTAGTAGATTCTACAATATCTATCTATACGAGTATACTAAACTTGAAATTATGCAGGTGATAAAACAAGAATGAATTTTGATCCAAAGCTTGATAAAAAAAAGCTTCTGTTATCATAATTATCATTCCCTAGCCCTTATCCCAATTTATTTGGGAACGACGCAGCTTGTCTGTTTCTTTCATACTTAGTCACCATGTCAGTGGTAATTCCCTTTCTAGCCATAATTATATCCTTTACAAAGTCCACCCATCGTTTCTTTGATCTTCCCTTGGGCTACTCTTATGTGCACTTGCGTGAGATACCAGCCTCGGTCCACGTCCATTGTCTTAAGTACTAATATATTTTTTGCTAAGAACGAAATGGCTTTCAGATTGGATTTCGCCTCCGACTTATAGGATAAAAAGTAAAAGTCGTAATAAAGTAAAATTTTATCTCAAATCTTCTTCTTCTGTGTTCCATTAGTTTATCACTCTAGCTTTTTGTTATAGCATCAGTATAAAGGATTAAGACAAAGATGAACTGAAAACTGGTAAAAGAGATGAAATAGTGGATGATGCGTTTCAAAAACTATATTTGGTATCTGGCGATAAAATTACCTTTAGTGGAAGACAAGCATACTGAGTCCGAACCGGAACATCAATCAAGTAAAACGTTAGCTTTTGATACTAGAAGTTATTGAACGGCGAATAAGGTATTGCAAAATATATGCATAAGAACTCAACTAAAAACAATTTTCAAACAATTCAAACTCAAAACTTTCCTAACGACATTTTTCTCAACCGATTTCAGTCACCGGTGCCACTTTTAGACTTCCTATTATATATAGTAATAATTTCTTATTCTATCCATTCGCGTAACACCACACATCCCAGAAAAGCTTCTTTTCTGTATAATACCCATGACAAAGCAAAATATTAGAATTAAAAATGCAAAATGCAGAAAAAGCAATGAAGCGTGTAATACAGTAAGTTCTTACTGTTTTACTCATTTCTGTGACATAGTTTCAAACGGTAAAATAAGTAATACTTAAAATTCTCCACATAAAACCATGCAAGAGAAGTATGGGTTAAGTGTCACCGTTACTCATAAACTGCAAAGCGATTCTGATGTTGTTGGATGCGATGGTAAAAGCAAAGTATAATGTCTGTTCAATAAATCGATGGCGGTAGGTATAAAGCAGTACGTGCATAATCTCCAGACGTACCTGCGCAGAGGTCAGCCATTTCCCCCCAAGGGGGTAATGTCGTTGTATGTATGTCCAAGTTTATTGTCAAGGTAGGCTATTGGTGTCACATGCGATTTCTAAATTGGCGTTCCGAGCTGATGTAAGGTGTAAATTATAGACATTATGTATTATGCATGTTAGGTAGCGACGCTTCGTGGAACAACGGCTCATATTTGCATGATGGCGATGTCAGAACAAAAAGCATGCATTATAAGGAAAGGTTGTTGAAATGCATGTGCATACATCGCTTCTGTTTGTGAAGAAAGTTTTGCAGTTAAAGTTTTTATTTTAACTTAAACATCTTGAATGGTCAACTTCTTCTTTTGGTAACACGCAGTCGCAGTGGTTATTCAGGTGTCAATTTCGCCTGGAACGCAACTTGGACATGGATTCCGTGGATGTAATTGCGTCGGCATGCACCGTGCAGGCGTACATAAGGCCCCACTACTTTCCCCCGACCTAGTGCCCTCCTGCCGCCCAGCCGACCCACAATCTTACAATTCCGTAATGTTTCACATTTTATTTGAGATTTGCTGTGGCTCATTACACGTCACTTTTACAGTTACATCTAATAACAGCAGTATTCTAAGATTGTCCAGTCTGACGAACATACCTGCGGTAATTGATGATAAAGTAGCGTTGTGTGGTCGCGTATGTCACGATTCTGTAAAAGGATTGAGAGAGACTAAAAAAATATTAAGACTCATGATCTGTCATTTTTAGCTAAAATGTGAGATTGATTGATTAGGCAGTTAAAACGTAGAGGGTAAAAATCCATCATTCATCAATCAGAATCAGATCGGTTTTGAATTTTGTGATAAAATGTTGCGATTATTTTAAGGATGGAGTCAAAAACATTTAATATTTTTAATAAGTCAAAAAAAGTGCGGTTCATCAATCTGTGCGCGATGTTCGTGCAGAACATCGGCGCACGACACCTCACGTGCGCGCATCCGCGCCGAATGTTCTCTAACATCCGTGTAATTCAATCGCGCCTTATGATCGTATATGAAAAAGAATTTTATTCCTACCACTCGAAAAAACCTCGTAGGTAATCGCCATTCGTGATTGCTGAGAGCATGTAACTTTGTCTGCGGCAATTTATTTATCCGTTTCCACAAAAGTACCGAACCATTATCTTGCTACCATAAAATGAGAAAGAAATATAAAAAATATTTTTATTGAAATTGCAATGTTACGCCAAATTGCAATATAATTTATAATCATCGTCTATTTGAATCTTTAAATTGAGAAATGTTTTACAATTACAGGCTACGTATTCTAATAACTTCGACAAATTGTATGAAAAAGCAGGTGGAGAAAATCGACTTGATTAAAAGTCAACAGTTCCTTTTAGTTAACCACGCAATCTACTTTATTTTTATAATTTAAAAAAAAATAGAACAGGGCAGATGAGACGGGGCGATCTCTCATTTGATTAAACGTATATGGTGTCTAATGATAAACTCATCTGTAAGCGCACCGCTACCAGTAAGTCCGATTAAAAAACTGGAAACGAGATTACTTTGATAATGCTGACGTATGCATGGTGGAGTTTATTTCTGTGGCTTGCTATCAACACGTGTGCTAAAAAGACGCGGGGACATTATCGTATGCATCTCATTCTAAGCGCGGCCTCCACGGAACCGTTAGACGAAATTTTTCACATTCCACACTATTCGTTTGTCGAATGACACGAGTGTTTAGCGAGCGTGGGCATGTCGTTCTAAATAGAACATAAGGTACCTATGCTTTAGGTTGAATCGTGAATTTAAATGACTATCATTGGATTCCTTACTTCCTCACGTAGTTCAAAGTACTCGAATGAAGGTCTAGTTCCATTAATACAGTCAGTTCATTTACCTACTTACATAACTACTTACAGTAGTTCGCTGCTTTCCGAACTCAATAAACTGTCCTGAATGGATAATGCTGTGAGCGTTGGCAGCACTGAGAAATGTAATAAGGAAAGTCGTTGCAGATTTATTTACGGCTAACTTTAACAATGCGCATTTTTGCAATAGACGGGTTTGTTCATCAAAAACGATTTAAGTATTCAAGTTTTTTCTTTTCAGTCAGGACTGGAGGACGTCTATTTGAAAAGCTGCACGGTTAAAAAATCAAAACTTATGTTCTGCTAGAATTTTGAAACATGACTGATGTGTAGTACCTTTAAAAGGTATAATGGATTAGGTCAGGGCTGTCCAGAAAACGGCTCACGGGCCGCAAGCCGCCCGCCACCGCCGCTTGTTATAAAGTGTAAATTAATCAGAAAATAGTTTATGACCTAAATGGTTTGGATAATAGAATTCTTTGTCAAAACATATAAATTAACGAAGAACCAATAAACGTTTGAAGAAATGATTACCCAGTATTTTTTTTACTTGAAAACTGAAAATATTTGTTTCTGCGGTCCTCCAGCTTTTGTAGTAAATTTAATTAGCCCGCGAAGGTATGTAGTTTGGACAGCCCTGGATTAAGGTTATGAGACGTCCCGGTATGTCGCGCGACAGTCGCGAGTTCACGTTGCCTTTGAACCGCAACCCACTAAACTCATGAATAAGCGAGAAAGTGCACAGCACACGCCACGAATATGCGTTTATGCCCGGTTGCTTGATCTAATAAACTTTATTAACCTATTCGATTTCGTGACCTCAATCTCGATTGCTGCAAAAGAGGTAGTAGATTAAGAGCATTTACACCTTACGGCATTTCATACAAACTTTCAAGTCTTTGTTTTTCGAAATAACTGAACCGATTTCTCGGTCTAAAAACAGATAGCTGGAAATCTCTGTTTGTATGGAACATTTAAAATCGGTCTAATTTGGCTGTAACACTATTTTTTTAAAATGTTCTTTGCTAACTTTTTAGACCTTTGTATCCTGCTTATGCGTTTGAAGTTTCATTAAAATCGGTTCAGTTATTTCGAAAAACAAGAGCTTGAAAGTTTGTATGAAATGCTGTAAGGTGTAAACGCTCTTAATCGGTTTTTGATAGGAAGAGAAATGCTAATGGCACGGTTGACTGGTGATACATAAACCTTGATTTGTGTTGGGAGGATTATATGGTGTATTTTCTCTGTTTTCTGGGGTAGTGTGACGGTCACACGGCGGCCGGCTGCCGGTGGTGGTTAGTGGTGCGTGTCATCTTGGGAAGCATGCCGACGGCGCCGCCCGGCGGAGTTCGGTGGCGGCCTGCTTCCAGCCACGGCACACGACAACAGCCGGCGCTCGACCGTGACCACTGGTCACTCGTTACTCACCAACACATGACTAGAACAAATTGCTACTGCATAGTTTCGAGAAACTCTTAAGCTATCACCGGTCTAGTAGTCAAGCGCGGCTGCCGAGCGGATGGTCTGGGGTTGGATCCTCAGGATGAAGTGTATGGTTTTTCTGTCGAGGAATTTCTAGTTACGAACTAAGGGAAATTATGCTTACAAAGGGGCCGATATGGTCAACTCTACCATTTGTTATGAGCAAAGTTCAGATACTTATTGTAAACTTTTGGCTTATCCCGAAGAATTCACTTATTTAAATTACGATACTTAGATAATGTTCAAATGCATTCTCCACAAAGTCAATTTGTGCAGTGTTCTGAATTTATTTTATTATTGTTTTATTTCTTTTATTTGATTTTTTTTTTCTTTTAGAGTATAATAATTTTGTGATGTTATTTTAATAATTATTTAATGATATAGCCAATAATATAAATATTTGCACACCTTGTTAGGTAATGATACAGTGTACTTTATATTTATTTGTAACATCTGTTTATGCATGCACCTGTATTAAGCAAATAAATGATTTGATTTGATTTGAGCAAGGAATGTAGAAAAAGATAATTAGATTCCTTAATCTCTTGAAAATACCTAATATAAAATTGTATTATATCTATAATTAATTAATACTAGCTGCGCCCCGCGGTTTCACCCGCGTAAGTCTCGATCCCGCAAGAATATCGACATTAAAAGTAGCCTATATTTTAATCCAGGGTGTCAGCTACCTAAATACAAAATTTTATCAACATTGGTTTAGCCGTTTGAGCGTGAAGAAGTTACAAACACACACACTCACAAACTTTCGCCTTTATAATATTAGTGAGAAATCCCATAAATCGTAAAAATAACATAGACTCAGCAGCTTGCTCGAGTTTAAACGCCGATATAAATTATTGTGCAGCACTATCGGTTCGTACTCATTAAGGGCCGACTCACTTATCACACTGAATAACTAATTATCTTTAAATAGAGAAGTTGAGTGATAATATCGAGCTCCCATTAACGAGATCATTATGAACATTTTATAATAAAAGTGGTCAAGTTAAGTTATAGACGTGTATTGTTATCTAGCTTCAGATCATGACCGATCTAGTCTTTTCTTAACCATGTTAGGATGGGAAGTGTAATTAGATCCGTGTGAATATTAATATCACATAGGGCACCTGTGACTTCTTGTAGGAAATACTTGGATTGTCAGGCTAGCTCCCTGCGTGCTAGTGATTTCAGAATATTGTGTTCAGATTTCCCTGTGATTTTTTCCATAATCATAATTTAGTCCACATGGGGACTAGATACATGCATACACAGCATGTATTAGAAGCGTTCATCTTTAAGGGTGTGCTACTGACCATCAAACTGCCGTCCGTCATTTTTTTTTTAAACTGCCGTCCGTCTTTTGGGTTGAGAAGTTATTGAAAGAAAGAAAAAAGAAAGAAAAATAATTTTATTTGTCACAGAAAAACGTGCAAGTACAATGTTGGAAAACATAATAATATATGTAATAAACTCGAAAGAATTATACACACAGTTGTACATACGTAAATAGGTAACAAAATAAAATAAAATAAACAGTAATATAATGCCTATACAACCAATTAAAATAATAAATATTATTAAATAACATAAAAATTAATCCACAGGCATCACCGTGCATAAATAAAGTAGGTACCCAACCTAAAACATTAATATTATTACACGAAAATATCCAGTGTTTTGTCTCGCTTCCACCCTCACCTCCGCGTCGCCTGCGCGCCCGCTCATAATTTATACAATACAATATTTTATTATATTTATTGAAGATTTGATTTTGTTTTTTTTTTATATTTATTGCAGTTTTGTATGGGACAGTTGATATTTTTTCGCGATTACGGTGTTGGTCACATGGATAAAGTTATTCAGGTTGAAGGTCTGTACCACACCCTCAAATATAACAACAGCTTTCTGATACATACTGTATGTATCTAATCTAGTGCCCATGTGGACTAAATTATGATTATGGAAAATATCACAGGGAAATCTGAACCCTGAATAGTCTAAAATCACTAGCACGCAGGGAATTAGCGTGACAATCCAAGTATTTCCTACAAGAGGTCACACGATTTTGATTTAAAAATAGTACTTGCCAAGTTCGAAGCTAGCAACCTTGTGTAGGAAGCGGCCACCGGTCTACTACGAGTCCAAGAGATAGCTGAATGTTGATAGCATAATAGCTGAATGTTCACTCAACCAAGATATAACTGCGGTAAATTCTATTTTACCTTATGGTAGGTTAAAGAAACTTCTACCACGACTACCTATAATGTGTTAATTATCTTCTCTCAAATCTGCCCACAAAGTGGATGCTCAACACATGAATTCGACGAAACGGTAGTCGTAATGCCTGTCACATTACATTATCATAATTAAGTGACAACGTACGCAAGGCGGCACGAAGCATTGTGTCGGATTATTACCATTTATAATATTATTGTCACTTACTGACATCATGACTGGCGTGTTGGTTTAGCGGTTGCGTGCGCGACTTCTGACCAATGGGATCTGGTTTTGAAAAGAAGGAAAAGTGTTTCTGGATTCTTCTGTCAGAAAATTCTCAGTGGCAACCCTGATTCTGGATATTTTCACGGCTAGACAAAATAAGCAAACACTGGGCTCGTGTGGTTGAAGAGCCCACACCCGCTTACAGCGAAGGGTCTGAATTCTAACAGCAGGAAAATTATTATAGTATAATCATGTATTAACAATAGGGTATTTTTTTTGGGTGGGAAATTATCAAATAACTTTTCCCGTTCCGGGCGGAGCGGGAGAGCGTGTCAGACTTTTACTAACTAAAACCCACTCGTGTTCCTTCAGTTGCCTGTGTGCCAGGGCCACGATATCCCTTTCGGACAAACTCGCAACCCTGGCAGGAATAATAATAGGCTAACTACCCATTACATAAGACTTGAACATCACTTTAAAAATATGTACTTTTCTCGTGATCCCTGACGATCTATGAGCATATGTAGGCTGGATGTACACAGACGTGATGTTTTGTTATGATGATGTAAAGTTATGATTATAACATCATAATCAGCTGATGACGTAACAGATCATAGCCGTGTTGATTCTGTTTGTGATGCAAATGAAGTGGAACGCTCCAATGACTCCGGTCGGTCGAATCTGTGATCGACCGACTCGTAGACGTGATGCGATCATAGATAACTGTGATTGTTTTTGATTCGTATCTTATGTAAAGAGTCCCGGTATTGGTTTATTGACTTTTGTTAGGAATGTACTCTGACTTATGGTAAAGGATTGTGGAAATAGCGGTCAGAGATAATTAAATGTGTTTAGGTGACTAATCCTATTTCTTCCCGAGGGCGAAAAAGGCGACTAAGGGAGTTACTAAAGAATGGGCAGCAGCGTTCTCTATGCATTTTAACACCAATCGGTTCGCCAACCCGCCTGCCACCGTGGCGATTATGGCAACCCCCCCACCCTTTGGGGGAGGCCTATGCCCAACGGTGGACGTCTTTCGACTGAAATTATAATGATGATGAGTTGACTAATACTCGTTTGGTTTCTGTGAGAATTAACATTTGTCTAGTATAAGGATTTGGAAAATATTTCCAGGACACTTTGGTTCGGGTATATAACCACAGGCCCAATAAATACCGGAAGAGTAAATTCAGTTATTGTTTTCTAAAAGGCTGAATAATTCAATAGGGATTTTTATCAGGTTGCCTTTTATAGTAAGTTTATTACATGCGTAACCTGCTCGAGTAACTTAGAGCCCCACGTACGCTGGCGGACGCATAATTTTCCGCAGGGTTGAATGATCTTGAGAACGTGTATAGGCGGAAATAACGATATAAATCGATAGAGTTATTGCATGTTTGGGACAACTAAATAGATATACAGCTCTCATAAAATATGAAGTAAAATCCTTCTCTCGGACTAAAGGCAAATAAATCAAAGTGCACATCACAAGGGGTAGAATAGTTAAGTTTCCTTCCTCGTAATCTCAGTAGGTATGCGGTCGTATTCGAAGGCGCACTTATTATTTTTTATTACATAATAATTGTGGGACGTCGTCGTGGTTCTCTAGTCGGTCGGTGACTCCCGCCCCCCGCGCCCCGCGGTTCCCAATACCTCTCCTCCCCGCGCGCCTCCGATCGGGATCGCCTCGCCGCTCCCGCTTCTGGTTCGCTGAGAAAACAATGCGATAACATTATCCACGCTGTCAACGATCGCTGTCACCGACCAAATAAATCGCGTCGCCTCGCGATTGTTTGATCATTTCTGTACCGGAAATTAACACTTTATGACAAACTCCAGACACGACACTTTCTACCTTCTAATAGAAGGAAATCGCAGTTAGTCAAATGATATGATCAAAAAAAGTTCTATTACTGATGATGAACCAAAAGAGAAAATGTGTCGATTAGTATCGCATTGGGTGAGTCCAGCTAATTAGGGAATGATACCAAGTTTAATAGTATCATCTTTAATTCTAAAGATTACACTATTAAACTTGGCATCATTATTCATAGCAAATTTGTAAAATACGGTCGTATCGCATGCTACGAAATCTAAAATAGCTACAACTTCGCGTCAATACAAAAGACATCAACGCGTTAAATGTGCTCAAAACACTTTTATATTTTTTCCTGTGAATCTGCATTACTATCTCTATTTAGATTAACCTCATATTTCTTAGAAACAATGTGAAATTACTTTCCCAGCGATTTAAACAGCTATTATTGGAAAAGAACACCCATTTTAATCAAAACACAATAAGTAAAGGTCAATTTGAGAACCGTTATTTTAGATGTATAGTAAAAAAGTCGGTTAAATGGTAAGTACCACTTTTTATAATGACATAACTAACCGATCGCATTGCGATAGAGACACACAAGGAAACGAAAATAATTGTATTAACCTACTATAAAACACTTTTGTTATATCGGTACTCGTTGGCCTCTAATTTGTAATTATAGCCGTAAAATTTGGTATAATGGCGTATCGGACTGTGTCCGTCGTCAGTTGTTTGCGAAAAGAATGTTAACGGGTCTGCTTGGCTTCCATGTCGGAGGTACGGTCAACCGCAGTCAGTAGTAACACTTGACCGACGAGAACCGCACTTGCTGTTACAACATAAAGGCGATGTCAATGACAAATTGTTGATATGTGCGTCCTGTTGACAGTCCGTCCGCGTATCCTAGGCAACGACGCAGCGCGGCGGCGGAGATGCGAGATAGCGCCACAAAGAGTGACCGAACGATGTGATCGTATTACATAATACTGATACAGAGATAGTGCGGACAGTCGGTAACAGACCGCGTACTTATATGAATTTGTGCAATACGTTCCTTAGTTGAACTGGATAGATGACCGATGACATATAGATAAATGTTATGACACTTACTCGCTTTTTTTATGGCTTCTTTCCTTTTGAATGTACCGACAAACACCAAGTTACTGTTACTTATTTATTTACAGTATTGCTGCATTCTTATGAGGCGTTAGGAATAGCACATTTTTCTTTTTTAAATTTTAATTTTTTGGGGTGGGAAATTATCAAATAACTTCTCCCGCTCTGGCCGGAGTGGGAGGGCGTGTCAGACTTTTACTGACTAAAACCCATCCGTGTTCCTTCCATTGCCTGTTTGCCAGGGCCACGATATCCTTTTCGGACAAACTCCAACCCTGGCAGGCATTGGCACTAACGGACCCCGTCAGTTGGTGCTGACATCTCTTTGAGGCGCGCGTGGAACACAACGCGCCGTCGATCGGGCCTGGTCCTTATCGGGCGGCGAGCTACCCATCGCTCACCGTCCGCGCCTACGGTGGCCGGAAATCGGCCTGCGACTCCCGACGCTCGGGGCGTCTCCTGCCCCTAGTCGTCACTAGGGGCGTGAGGGCGCGAACCCTGCCTCTCTCTCACGCGTTCCACCTCCTTCTTCGCGAGCAATAGCACATAGCTAGGTACTTGTTACATTTGAAGCATTACGGAGGTGTCTGTCAGACTTCTACTGACTAAAACCACCCCGTGTTCCCACGCAAACTTGCACCGGAGGCTGCGGGGGCACTTATGCACTCTTTAACGCAGCCCGCGACTGATCGCCGTCCCGCCTCTGCAGACTCCATCTGATTACCTCAACACTACACTGTGTGTTTAAAAATATATTTCTCAATTAGAATATTTTTAGCCGGCAATAGCCCGGAGGTCAGAACTTAAAATTAATATTTTACAAATTAATGAACAAATTTACAACTATTTCATGAATTAGTTAATGGACAAAATGCCTAATATTAAAACATTCGTAATATACTTTAATAACATAAACAAAATCACTAAAAGTCACAAATGGTACAATAAAGCGGTGACATTAGCATACTGAGAGCGACGTAACTGTTCATAATGTCATATAAATGTGGTTTATTCACAGATTCTATCGTAACCACATCGATACAGTTATGTTTTTCCATTTGCACGTTCTGTACGCTACATTCCGTAATCAAGCAATCTTCTTCACACCTGCGTAAGAATGTCTTTTATTCTTTTGCATACAATGTGTTGATAATTTTCAAGATTAAAAAGTTTCTTCTTATGCTTATCTTAGCGTCTCTTGGCGGATGTGTTGGATTTGCATTGCAGTGAGTTATGAAGCTATTGTTTA
This sequence comes from Tiliacea aurago, assembly GCA_948098905.1. Classification (NCBI taxonomy): domain Eukaryota; kingdom Metazoa; phylum Arthropoda; class Insecta; order Lepidoptera; family Noctuidae; genus Tiliacea; species Tiliacea aurago. The sequence continues at coordinate 12,156,213 of OX402578.1, read as the reverse complement.
CCATATAATCCTTACCATTAACTTCTCTTGATACGGTCGAATATGTGAGTGTTGAGAGCGGCAATGGAATGGGCTAAAATTAGAAGCGCAATTAGCAATATTCTGCAATTACCAAGGATCATTTGCTGCGGCAATATACGGGAGAGTATTCTATAGCTTACATTTATTTAATTATGACGAGGGAACTCCGGTCACAATGGCTCTGTATTGTTACTTCTAATTAACAATTTTCGGAATACCTTCAAATTAACGACCTACGTCCAACATTACTATATTCCCAGCGTGCAGTAGCAGGTAAGATGCGAGAGAGATAGAACAATGACCATAACTAGTACAAAACCTCTTACCTTAGTTAATTATATTGAACTAATGTTGCTTTATTATTCAGTTTAAATGATGTGTAATTGTACGGTATTTACGTATATTTACACCGGTTTATGGGCGAATTTCCCATGGATTAGCGTCGCTGATGCGCTTGCAATGTCTTCCAAGTGCGGGAACAACTAAATATAGTTACTGTTAACGGATAGAATCGCACGCCTTTTGATTGCCAGAAAACACGAAAAAGTTTATGAATCAACCGTTGTTTTTCAGCCAAAGTAGGGTTGACTACTTTTTAGTCAGTCTAATATGTATTATATACAAGTACTTATATTTAAATACGTTCCTTGTGATGCCGGACGTAAAGAATAGCACCGCCCTATTTCTTCCCGTGGGTGTCGTAAAAGGCGACTAAGGGACTTACTAGAGAATGGGCAGCAGAGTTCTCTATGCATTTGAACACCATACTGCGATCGCCAACCCACCTGCCAAGCGTGGCGGCGATTATGGCAATCCCCCCCCCCTTTGGGGGAGGCCTATGTCCAGCAATGGACGTCTTTCGGCTGAAATGATGATGATGATATTTAGATAACATTTCCAAGTATGGCAGCAGAAAGGTTTCACCAGTTAGATATGTAATAATGTCAGATATGAATATGTGAACGAATGGTCTTCATCAAACATTACCTTCGTTAGTAAGTACTATGACAGCTTTAGTATGACTCTTGTAATAATGCCAGTGTAATATACCACATAAATCACTCAAATGAGCAGGTGCATAAAATGAAAAGTTTCTGCATACGTATGTTTATCTAAAACCTACTCGTATAAATTTTGTATTATAATAATCATGAATAGAGCACCCATTTTAATGACGGCTTCATATTAATTTACATTTTATTTTCTCCCTAGCACCATTCCAATAAAAAGCACATATTATAAAGCTGCAAATCAAAACTTTTATGAACGTAAATAATATAACAATTAAAAACATATATTGACTGTTTTATCCCAAGAAAAACTTAAGAAAGATTATAATATTTTCTTTATAAAACTATCTCTTCGAACTAATCGAACTATCTCTCCTCTTAAACAATATAATATCATTAAAAGATTATGACATTATATTAATAAACATTATACACAGCATTCAATGGCAAAAACTTTGGTGCAAGCCACAAGTAGAATAAAATGGCGTCATAACTTATGCAATGCCCTATGTTGTATGTGCTATACAAGGCGGGTCCGGTCTCGTCTAGCAATTATACATGATGCGTAATTGACGTAACGTAGACCGGTCGCCGGCGTCTTATTAATAGCGCCGGTTGTGTGTCATAAAAATGTAGAATTATACTACACACCGAGATATTTACGTGCCAGTGTGATGATCTATGAGCACATGTATGCATGAGTTATATGTGGTCTACTATGTTCCGGATTACGAATGTTTCAGAGGATATCTTGCTGAAAAGTTTGGTATTTGAAAAATGCATAGATTTTGTGAGTTTTCTTTAAGTTAGGTAAATGACTTGTATTAAAACATTCATTTATTTCAACATGGAATTAGCAGCCGCCATTTTTCTCAATTTTTCTTGTCTGTGTGGTGCCGGACGTAAAGAATAGCACCATCCCATTTCATCCCGTGGGTGTAGTAAAAGGCGACTAAGGGACATACTAGAGAATGGGCAGCAGTGTTTTCTATGCATTTTAACACCATAGTGCGATCGCCAACCCGCCTGCCTAGCGTGGCGATTATGGCAAACCCCCCCACTTTGGGGGAGGCCTATGTCCAGCAGTGGACGACTTTCAGCTGAAATGAATGATGATGATGATTTTTCTCAAAAGAAAAGATTGCGTGAAACTTTCTTTAAAGCAAATTATTCTGAATCCATTCCGTGTTTGACCGTTTAAAACAAACATTTGGGTTGAATTTTTTAGGATTAAGTACACAGACGTGTACTCATTACGTATATGTATTTGTCACGCTCTGTGGACATTTCGTCCGTCTGTCGGTAGTTTAAAGCCAATTCCAAGTGGCACTGAACTGTTTCTGTGACGTTAACTCACTGTTTTCCGATTATTTGACACCAAACCCGTTATTTTCCGTCTAGGTGCCGTAACAACTACTTAAATCTAGTGATCTGGTGTACTAGATCAATTTACAGACCGTTGCATCCTGTGTCTAACTCGTTAAAAATAACTTAAAAGCTTCCAAAAATATCGTTGAACCATTTAATTGAATTATAGAGCGTGACATAAATTTATAATTATAGCAATTCCGATCGAGCTATTTTCAGAGTTGTGTAGTTTGCCCGGTAACTCACCTATTGATGTTTCCGTTTTGTTGGTAACCCTTGTTTCCAGTAATTTTGCTTCCCACATAAACTGCAAGCAGAAATATAAAAAAGTACATCTATTGCCATAACACACGCTTACTGCACATCTATGCATATTGATGATTTAGCAAAAAAACGGAAGTCATACACTATTTAAACGGTCCGACATTACGTTCAAATGCAGGATATTTCTTAAATTATTTTCTGCAGCATCCTCCGAGGTTACTATTATTTTTTACAACCACTAGTTCGTAGTAAACTATTTTTCTAATAACTACAAGCTATCCGCTCGTCGCGTCTATATGCGTATTGATGGGAACATTTTTTCCATGTTTGCTCAGCCTGTTTGCTTCTGCTATGTTCGTCTTGAATGTTTTCTCAAAGGTTATTAACCTAGTTTCGTTTATGTACAATTGTAGAAGCTCTGTTACGAGTATGGCAGTATTACTTTGTCAGTATACAAACTTATGTTTTACTTGCAGATTCTTGAGATCAAATAGAATGTAAATTCTCTTAAATGATTCTTCATGTTGCGCAATCGTCTTTATCTTTTTAACTCCATTCAATTCAGACAATGTAGATAACAACCGAGCATTTTGTACTACTCCGTGTTAAGGTAGTTTATTGGAGACTAGAATAGAGCCGGGAGAGCCTGGAGGGCCGCGGGAGCCTTCGAAAGAGCGGGCGGAATGCGCGCACAAGGTCATTGCGCCCTGCGCGGTCATGCGCTTGCGCCCCTGCCCCACCCCGCGCGCCCCTCCGCCCCGCACCCCGCATCTCATCCGCACCCACCACCACATTGTCTAGTGCGATCAGCTGCGGATAAAGGGGAACCGACTGGACCGACAATCGATAGAAACCATTTCAATGCGAATTTATTTTTCCATTTTGCGGGCGCGCAGCACAGCACGAACGCCCCCAGCAATGTGCTTCGTTCTAACGCTCTTTTCTAAGCTCCTACAAAAAAAAAGACTACTTCGTGCCGTGTCGTTTATTTACGATGCTTACATTGGCTAGCATTTATCCTTGGCCGTATCTATTGTCCTAAGGCTGCTATGAAATTGCTCTAAGCCTATTAACTGGACGATACCGGGCTATGTACGAAAAGTAATACTTGCGGGAACATTAGATTTAAGCATGATATCAACGAGTTATATGTTTAACGAATGGAGTCATTAAAGGCACAAGTTGTATTCTTCGAATAAATAACTTTAAAATAATATTTAAAACACAAACATATAACATTGAAGCTACTTTCACTCCTGACCGTTACTGTTTTCTTTAAAGTGTGAACTAAAGGCCTTTCTGGTGGCAAGATGAAACGATAAAATCTACATTTAAAATTTTATAACATAAAAGTGAAAGATTTATACAAAACAATCCCGTTACTGACAAGTTGAATAACTTCTTAATAAGTCATTTATAATATTTGGATATGCAAATAGAATTGTTCAACAAATTAAGATTAGTTAAGCATTTTGTGGAAGCAGATTTAAATTTAGATAAATAATATTAAATTATTAAACCAGTTTCCGATGGCACAAGCTGTGGTTAATATATTTTTTATGTGCGGAAGAGGAAATGTTGCAATTTCACTTTGTGCAAGATTAATGGGGTGTTAAAAACCGCGTGCCGGATCGCGGGCCGCGGGCAGACGGAGCGGATGTCACATCATTACTCACACGTAGGCGCCATCCTTGCCTGCGTCCGCGCCACCTCTCCAGTCGCCCCAGTATAAATAACTCTTTTATTCCGCGGCCGCTACCCGCTTCTTATTATGAATATTAATGCCTGTGCACGACTTTACCGACCATTTGTTTGATTATATCGTTTATTCATGATTCTTAATCACTGACAGCTCACTTTGGGATTTGGAACGTAGAAAGTGTTCGTGTTGATTTTGCACCAATTAGACATCAAACTTCGTGGGGCAAAATAAATATTGCACAGCCTTGACTGTGTGTACATACGTTTTCTGTGTATGTAACGGTAATTACGCTTAATATGGTTATGCGAATGTAGAGCTAGGCTACGCATATTAATGAGATGTTTGTTTATAACGTGGTTGTCACTCGGACGACCGGCTGGGCCTAATAGTAGTGGGTCACGCAATCCGATTGTTAACATAAATACTCATTTGTTACAGGATTTGTGTCCTGACTCGGAGGAAACTAATCTCCACTACACAGAACAGGTAAGATTTTCTTAATTAATGTTTAGTTTTACTAAAGCTTATCAGCTTGACGCGACAGCTGTGGACACAAATCTCAATTAGTCATTATTAGAGAGTAGTGTTGACACGGTGGTACACATGGTAGCGACAATGGGCGGCCCGTGAGACGTCTGTGAACTCCGCCCGACTGTTTTTGCCACATCAAGTGTTCGACTCGTTCTGAACGAGACAAGAATGCATATTTCCTAGGAACTTACGTCTAGCCATCGTAATAAGAACTACCCTGACTCCTTGCCCACGTCCCTGCCCAATGAATAAGGGGACAGTAAATTACACATCGCAGCCATTGTTAGGCTGGACGTTTAGAGCGTGCGCGGCGTGGGCGGCGAAACACGGCTCCCATTGATTGCATGATTTATCGATATTGAATTTGCACAGGTGATTCCTTTGTTATTGTGATTGAAAGAAAATAAAATCGACATCTACAGATGTAAGATATAATTTAGTTCGTAAAGCATTCGAGTGAAAGCGAAAGATTGCAAATAAACTATTCTGAAAAGAACGGTTTTGAATTTCAATTACACTCGTATAAGATACAATTGGTACGTGGGATATCTTTCACCGGATGAAGTTTTTTTTTCTTACGACTATTTGTGGCAGTGTAGTTAAAAGTAGATAGCTATTTATTTATGTTTAGAGTTGTTAGAAACATGTATAAACCGCAGTGTAGAAGTCGACAGCTAATAGGGTTCCTCTGTATGCAAATAAGTGGCTATTGAGATGTAACACGCTAACTTCTGTAAGCATGAGTGACAGGCAGCGCTTTGCTACACGCAGTTTGCCCGAGGTCGGCGAAATTCTGCACTTAACGATCGATTCCTCTAAAGTGTTTCCAGTGAAATGGTCTGGTAATACCATATAATGGGGAATATCATAATTGACACACACAATGTCTGTAAACACGCCGCATTTGTGATAATGCGGTCGATATCACCGCTCGGTACAGTTAGCGGAGGTGGAGCCGCCATTTAAATTACTGTCTATTAGCTTCATTCGGTCGGTGTCGTATTAGCGTGCTTTGACATTTCTCAGGAGTAGTCAACTATATCGTGTGGGAAACCTGGTATATTTATTTCCTCATAAGGAACTTCAGTATCATGTTAGAACGCGGATAAGACAATTAAGTAAGAGCGGTAATTAAGTTTTTTTTCAGTTGATCAAATAAGGTTCACGTGCGCGTACGCAGAGGGTCTGCGGTGAGGTTTGCATGGATTGCACTTATGTTAGCTATTGCCGCGGAATGCCAGTAAGCGTTGTCGGACCATAAATTTACATTTCGTTACGGTCGTTTTGTCAATACAATTCTCTCCACAGTAACAAATGTTTTTGGTGTTGCTTCTCTCGCTAGCTTATGTTTGAAAACTTTTACTTAGCTCTTAAACTTTCTAATTCGAAATAAATTGAGGAGAATGTTTTATTATTGATAGCGATAATTGTTGTGTATCCGAATGTTTAGCTATACGAGAGATGATTGCCGTGTGAATGCACACTATAATGATTTAGATAAGATCGTTTGCGCATGCGATGCCATTCAATCGATTGGCATATTTGTTAATGTTATGTACTTGTAATAATTAGATTTGCTAAATAAATAAAGAATGCAATTATAATTACAAGTTTCGTATTAAATACCTGCATAATCACGAATTTTCCCCTAAGTAAGTATTGATAGAGAACTAAAAGAAGGTAGCTTTGTTATCTATGATCTTAAGCCTAAGATACTTCCAGCTACCTCTCTTCGCGTACTTAAGCTCTCAAGCTTAAGCACGCGATAACTTAAGGGTCCACTACTGTGCCTAGCCAAGCACACAGCAAACAACTTATAAGTAATATCTTTCAGATATAAGAAACAGCGGCTACTAGGTATAAATTTTATGTTAAACATGTCTAAATATAAATGTAATTTCCTTTATAAAATTAATTAAACACAAAACCTTTTCTCTAACATATATGGTCATCGATAAACGCGAATGTTTATGAAACCACACGGCCACTGCGCGGGCGCTTTCTTCAGTGAAGCTTTTCACCGCACATAGCGATCTGTTTGACATCAGCTTGTATAGGTACGTTGTATTTTCACGAGCAGACCGGCCAGTCGCGGCGCCTCTTAATGACATCGTGCATTTATTACTGTTTGCCTTAAGAGCTCACTTTTAGCTCAAGATAAGCTCCGAGTAAAAGTTAATTAAAATTATATTACAGCATGAAAGTATGTTGCGATCGGTTTTATTAAATCGAAGAGATTTTATCTTCAATTAATTAATGACATTCAATAAGTTTATTTGAAAGGCATATGTTCATTACAGTATTTGTATATGTTTTGATCGTGAAGTGTTGAGCGTGATGATTGACAATCGATTAATAATCTCTGACCTCGCATTACAATGTTAATGGTGCTTTTTTACCCGCTTTTATGCCATTCAACACGATACGATTTATACAGACACTAAATTGTAAGATTTCTCTTTCTTTAGGAGGTAAAAAACACAATTTATAACTTCATCATCATCACGTGTTTATTTGTAAACGCGACTCAACAATCGTTTTTTTTTTATTGTGCTATAGTGCTGTTTGCACATTTAGCCAGTGTCAAGTAAAATTAGGTAACAAGTACAAAGTTTGTTTAAATAATATTCAATGCATGATTGATGATATCTCGTGGCACTTTACTTAGACCTCACGCGGACTTCTTGAGAGAACTTGAAGTGATGCACTGTTTTGTTTCATTTGCCTACACTAATGCACGATCGCGAACACTTAATGGTTAATAATCCACCATTATTACACATTAATATTCGGCTAAAACCTAATTTTAGAAAATAAAACAAGACTGATAAACATGACGCTTCATTTCCCGCCAAGAAGTCCCGAATAAATTTTACACATTTAAAATCAATTCTAAATTCAAGTTACTTTCCCGCCATGAAGTCCCGAATCATTTTACACATTTAAAATTAATTCTAAATTCAAGTTACTTTCAAACTAACCAGCAACATAATATCTTACAAAGTTAATTATTTCTAATTAAAATCTCATTGGAAGCTATAATTACTATTAACTTGCCGCTGTCGCTTGACGCGTGGTCCACAGATAGGATAGAGCGGCTTGTACAAGTCGTCGGGTCGACAGCGACATGGCGCAGGCGCATGCCGCCTGCTCGCTTAGATAAACACGCGATCCCTGGACACTTGTAGGGCTGCTCCTGATATGTGCTAAATCAGGGGTTTAGAGATGTTTAAAGTGTAATGGCATAGTTAATTATGGAAAATGATGATGGTAAAATAGAGAAGAAAGTGATAAAAGGATCGAATTACGCTGACAGTTGATTATCCGTAGAATGGCCGTACAGCTCTTGGTTGATAATTTAAAGTGACTATATGTGAAAAAAAAAATCAACTGTTCCCTACATTTTAACTAGTTATTCGACCATAAATATAGGGAACAGCTGTTTGTTTTTTCGCGAGTTCAGGTTTGGTTCCATAGTAAAAGTTATTCATGATGATGAGTACAATGACCCCTTAAGAGGTTGTGCGTTAATTCCGGGACATGTTGTATAAGAAATGTTTCAGGATTAGTGTGGGCGTAATTCCTATAAAATTCCTGAAATTTGCCAACCCTGCTCCGGCAGCTAGTTCAAATAAAAGGAATTCTCAAATTATGGAGGTGCGATGCAAACGAGCTAAATACAGAAAGCACGTTTAAGAAACACCGGCAAAGGAATGCGCTATTTATTCGCAAATATGTTTGGTATAGATACAAGTCCTGCCTCGATCCCGGACCATTTGTTGTCATGAAATATTTAATCGCCAGCAGAATAACTAGTAAAGCAAGTTTGTTTCTATGAATACCATTATAATGGGTTATCTTGTTACTGGGCTACGAGTACAAATATTTGTTGATCAGAGAAGAATTATGGCTTTAGACACGCATATCTTCTCGTCCGAGATATTTTAAAAGTTATATGTTCAATATATTTCGTTTAATTGCTGTTCTAGGTATACTTCGTTAGTTTCATGAAGCTTTTTATTCCGTGCATAAAATAAGAAAAGTAGCCCAATACAGCCTTAAAAATACTTAATTTCGCGTAATTACCTTTAGAAACATTTATACATGCGTGAAAGTACAGAAGTATAAGAATTTCACACGCATTCGAAAACAGATGGCCCAGTTGGAGCAGATAATTGGGTCAGGCGAGCAACCAGTCGGTGTACTCACACGCATTGTCTTGCGTCTCAATGCGCCGCGCCGGCGCAGTACCGTTAGCGCTCGGTCAAGTTCGGCCCATTGTGACGAGACTGCTACTAGTGACATACGGATTTATACTGTCCGATTCGGTCCGCCCCCAAGCAATCGTACGCGACGATGCAGACAAAACAATCGTTTGTCCTCGTTTTCCAACACTTTTCTTTCCATAAGCACGTAGCTATTATAACCAGCTACTTTATGATTTCAATTTAAAAACTGTTTTTTTATGTTCCTACAAAAACTGCACGCAGAGGAATTTGTTTTCTAGAAAATTGAATTGAAATTTCCAAAGAAACCCTCAGTTTGTACTCGTATGCTTAACAAAAAGCTTTTTTTTCGAATCTTGTTATCTTTGATGCCGAGATCGGGCGCGAAATTCACAGTTCGGACCGCTAGAAAATAGTTTTTATTATAATAATAAGCGATTATTGCAAGATATGCACTTATTATTTACGTGAGCTTATCGGACGCTGAAAGTAGGCGGGGGGAGGCACGTGCGCCTCTGACCCCGCCGCCGAACATCAAAAGATCTTAATGCTAGACTTGTATGACTGGCCTTTTTGTTCGTGCTTCACAACGATTGAATTACCAGTGACCTCTGCGCGGACATACGAGATTATGTCGGTAACAGTTCTACGACCATTTATTAAACAGAAGTATACAAAGACACGACACACTATTTGAATATGGGCAATTACAGAACAAATGTATTTATGCCTTAATAGCTGTGAAACGTCAGTTAGGTCGGTCAATTAAAGGCATATGTTGTTCCGTTCTCATAAAAGTGTCTAGTTTAATTTATTGAATGCTAAAGATGGGGTTAATAGCGGTTTACACGTTTATGCCACGTCAATATCCGGTTAAACGAATACGGTTAATCGGATATTGACGTGGCATATATCTAAATAATTATACAAGTAAATCTTCTGGGCACGCTCGTTCCATCATAGACCCCATCGCTTTCTATCAGGCGTGATCGAAGTCAAGAAGAGACCCAATCAGAAAAAAAAAACTCGAAATTCGTTTTTCTTCTTATTATGGTATTAATAATAATTTGCATTGACTTGCATATATCTGCCCGCAATTCTTATAAGGTTAGTAGGCCCCCAAAATTTGAATAAGTGTGATTGTATATGCCCATAATCATGATAGGTATATAATTAAGTAACCGTTTATTTCTCACTCCGAATATGCGTATGCGCCATGACTCAGTATCTTACACTAAGCCACTGATTGTTCTCTACAACCACTTACCAAGTTTTGATGAGCACGCCTGCCTATTAGGAACATGATTTGACAATTGTGGGCATTGGGTCAACCGGTGCTTTCTGTTTAATTAGATATTATAATCATCACAAATATTGGAATTGAGCTGTTGATTAATGTCCTCCTTCACCTTAATTAGTGGGTGTCTATAATAATAATAAATAAATAAACATTTTATTTCTCTTCCACAAAGGTGCCTTAAAAATATGAATAATATATCCTCACAATAATTCCTTTGTGGGAGACTGGTATCTGCACTAGGAAACCCTGTCACACAGATTACACAAAAAACACAAAATATTTTAACCTGTGGTAGAAGAATTTAAAATAATGGAAAAATTATACAAAATTAAAAGTTATTGTTGAAGATTGTGGGTGAAGTGTGGTGTGGTGTGGTGTAGTGTAGTGTGGTGTAGTGTAGTGTGGTCTGATATGGTATAGTGTAGTGCAGTGTAGTGTAGTGCGGCGTAGTGCGGTGTGATATGGTGTAGTGTAGTGCGGTGTGGTGTGGTGTGGTGTGATGTGATGTGATGTGATGTGGTGTAGTGTGTGTCTATGTTCCGTTCTACCAATTTATAAGGTGAAATCAAAACCTTATTAAATTAACGCAAATATTTTCTTAATTTATAATTATTTTACGTCTAAAGTAAAGCTGCTGCAAACATATTTCAGCAGAAAGAAACTTACTGCTTATCCCATTATACAATAAATGACCACTGGGTGATCATACGAATCGCGATTTCCCTCAATTAAAACTAGATTACACATTTTCTGATGGCTCCTTAAATATTTATTCCTCGTTTCAATCGTGAGAATCTGCCTACAATGTCGTAATGAGCTTTACATTGATTCTATAAATATAGATCCAGTGTTAATAAGTGCAGAAATAACAGGAAATATAAACTGTAATTTCTTTGTATAAGGCATCAATGAGAATGATTGTATGCTGTCGTATCGGAGATTGGCGGCTACTGATCCATTCAGAGCCCGCGGTGTGGGAACACAATGCTATTGTATGTTTATTGAAAAATCCTTCCAGGCGAACCACGGTTCATTACTTTGTAATTAGGGTGCTGAAGCAAAAACTTGGGGTTTTCTACATTCGATTACGCATTCCTGTTTATGGCTCTCGATATTGGGTAAACTATTTCAGCTATTTATTACATCGCTAGATCAAAAATGAGAAAGTTTTATTTCCTTTTATGACACTGGGTACTTTATTTAACTATGTGTAATAAATAATACACAACTCATCAACGTGTCTGAGATCAATAAAATAAGAATAAATATATATTTTCTTGAAAGATGATATTGCAAAGATATAAAATCCTTCGGTCCAGATATTGACGACGGCCTTGGATGAATGCAATTTTTCAAGCCTACTATTCATAAAAAATAGCTAACAAACCAGATTCATAAAACTCATCATAATCACGAATTAAGTCTATTCTAAAGTTTTGGTGTTGGTCAACTTAAAAAGTGACTCAAGGTTGAAGTAAGGTTGAACTATGTCAAATCAACATGAACCTAAAACTACTTGTCCTTAACGTTCAGTTCTGTGACCAGGTGCTTTCAATGTAATTTTTCATACATCCAAGAAGCAGCTTAGGAGTTTATTATCCGTTTAATTATAGAAATATCTCAGGTAATAAAACTACAAGCTTGTAATTAAGAGTACTGTTCGTTGATCTGTCGCTCTAAACAGTGCACAGATTACGGCGTCATTGTTCTAAGTGTTTCTAGTTAGCGTTCCGAAGCTCAGTGAGCAATGATAGAAATGTTGAGAAGTACGTGAAGATCGCGGAGCCGAGTTCACCGTTAAATTGGGCAATTTGTGCGCGCACAGCACGGTGGCTGCGCCCGCGCCGCTCGCTGGGACTTGCGCCGCTCGTGATATAACTGTTACGTTCATTATGTGACATATGGATCATGTGATCGCGTCACCTGTGCGTAATAATTGTTTGTAGTGCACGTTTAACGGCACCATGTTGTCTCATGCATGATCTTCGTAACCACCTCGTAAACCGAGTGCACTCTAGTGTTAAGGGGCTAAGCGTCGTCGAGAGGTAACTGTTCGTGTTGAGTGTTGTCGTGGGTGCTTCATTTACTGCTTCCGTTGCTAATTAGATGCATCTTCCAAAACAATGTCATGAGGCGACATTAGTGTCCATTCTGCAATAAAAATGAATGATGGCTTGATAAGATTAGTTAAAATTTACTTTCAACTTTTTTTATGGAAAATTAAATGGAGATACAGACACGATTTGGGTGCGTCTAGGTAATAAAATAGTCCAAACAAGTTTTTCTCAGTTAACAATCACCAAAAATCTTACACTTTCATATCAACCGTTAGGAACACATATATATTTAGCAAACTGACTCACCAAACCGTGAACCAAAAAAAAAGGAAAAACCTAGTATGGCGCCGCCATTAACGTGCGTAATCTATATATTTAAAATTCAAAGTCCTGACTGACTCACTGACTGACTGATATATCAACGCACAGCCTAAACCGCTGGTCCTAGAGACATGAAACTTGGAGGGTGTGTTCTTTGTGAAGAGTAAGTATCCATTAAGAAAGGATTTTTGGGAATTCCACCCCTAAAGGGGTAAAATAGGGGATGGAAGTTTATATGAAAGTCCATCAGTTTTGAAGTAAGAATCTTCAAATTTTGTGTATAGGCTGACGATTGAAAATTAATTTAGACGTGTCTCAGCGTTTTTGTATAGACATAAAATCCTCGAAATCTCACACCTACACTATACTGAACTATACTCTACTAAATTACTTACTGTTTATTGCGCCGAGTGACCAAGATTGGAGCAATGTTCCGCTCTCGGGGCATCTCGGCTACACTCATGGTGTTATAGGTGAACTAACTGTATCGCAGCCTCCCTCCGTTGTTTTCACCATATATGACCGCCATAAATGTCAGGCGGTACATTGTTTCACTTCTTTATGTTAAAGACTAAGGACCTTTGACTGTTGTTATGCGATTTGAATAGGTTATGAAAAGGAGCTTTTGTTGTTCAGTGCGGCTTTCCTACTATCTCACGAGAAATGTTCCTGGTTTTCGTACTTGGTTTTCGTTAGTGCCGTGAAATCTTTGAAGTATTAGTCACGTTAAATACAGTTGGAAATAATGAAGCAGTGTTTTATGATCTCAACTCCTCCATAGAATATTAGATTTTCATAAGTTTAGCTAAAAATTTCCTTGAAATTATGCAGGTTAGTTATGATCTGGTCGTAAATGAATGCGGACGGAAAGGCTTTATTAACTTTCATACTTTATTCAGCCAAGTGTTCTCAATATTTATGTATGTTTTAAATGAGCTAAGTAAGGTCTGCATGCTAATTAAAAATAATTTATGTAGCTAATAAAACTGTAAGTAGGTCGTGAGTGTGTATTACGGTATTTAAGACTAAACACTCGGTATTTCTAACGTGCCTTCGTCTATCATGTTTACCAACGTAATGTGTCGTGTTTAACTCATTTTTAGTTCGAAAAGATTAAAAATATTTGCTGGGAACGTTAATGCAGTGCAATGTGTGTAATATCTTTAATGCGTGTAAACGTTAGGCGCGCTTCTCATCTGCGCCGGAGTGTACGGAATGCGTGCACTTTGTTGCTTCACGCTCTCTGTACCAAGAGGACAAATTGTCTCAAATTGTCATTACCGCAATACCGTTGAATTGTTTGTGGTTCGTTAATGTTTAAAAATCAGTACCGCAAAGTCACTTCTTCCGGTGATTTTTGAGAATCATTCCACATAATAGTTTCGCTGTAAGAGTACTTAGACAAACGGTATCTAAGTGCAATTACTTCTACATATTGAATAGTGAACGCCATTTACACTCATGTGCCGTGTACTGGTATTCACATTCACACAGCAAATAATATTTTATTGGTAATGAGTTTTCGTTTTTGAGAGTTCAAATATTTTTATCAAGCTCGTGTTCATTGATGTTTTAAATGTTTTCATAAATCGTTTCACGTATTCGCATTTATATAGGAAAGTGAGCAATCAATGACTGTCTCGTTCAATTAACTTTTAATCACCACTTATCTGATTAAATTAATCAAAGTGTTTCATAACTGCATTTCATAACCAAGTTCACGCATGTGTCGTTCGAGAAAACTTAATTAAAATAGCGGCACCTGTAAAAGTGCAATTTATATTACGAATTTTATGACACTGCACTCTGTCGGTTTCCGTTCCTTGATTGCTTCAGTTGCAAAAATAAAAAGCGTACGAATGCTTTATAACTCGCAATTTAAATAATATCAAACACGTTTAACCGAGCAGAGACATTGTGAATTGATTGAAAGCTATTTCATTCATTGACGATGTATAAGAAATTATTTTAGCCGGTGCAGAGACTAGAGAGTACCAACTATACAACAATAGTTTGTACTTTCTCGTTTACAAATGATCATTCATTGTACTTGATAAAATGTCTAGTGAAAGCGATATTGCGATGCAAAAAAGTAAATGAAAATTCGTGTCACTGGCTTTCTTGTTAGCTTTCATGGGTCCATGCAGTACTGATCTTGACCTGCATTCGGCGCATCGACAATCACAAAGCGTAAGCGCATAGCAATCGGCGCAGGCGCAGGCGCGGCCATACAATAGTCTCTAAACCTACATAAACACACACACATAATAGATATGAGTCAATGAACGCCGAATAACACATTACTTCTCTACTTTCATTTTTAATCAATAATATTGAATTACATCCTGTCGGCAATAAATTTCACTATAATAACTAATAAGTCTATTTGTGTCTGAAATGTAGGTGAAATATCAAATGTTATAGGCACGATACGCACGTATTTCAAATGATATATCTGTTACGAATTACTCGGTTCATTAAGTTGCTAAATTATTAAGTTATTGCTTATATGATTGCGCTTCCTCTATAAAGAACGAATGCCTACATCTGCCAATCATTGGTTTGTTATTACAGTTCTATTTTGATCAACTTTCGATTTTACTAGCGTATTGTATTTATGTCAGTATTATGTACACGTATGCTAAGAAAAGACACAATAATAATAACAACGAAAGGTCACAATATGACAAAAAAAATATTCTGCGCGTCTCAGTCTTTTGTCAGTGTTATAAGTGCTACGCCGTAGCACTTTTTATGCAAACCGCGTAGCACTCGTAGAAAGCGGATTGTTTGAAATCCTGGCTTCGGGATATAGATCCGACATGCAAGGGTATTAAGCGAATTTTATGCCACAATATATTAAGATACTAACGAGAGATTCTACAGAAATATATTCACGGATTTTCAAATGGAATGCGTATAGAATGCTATTGCAGATATCATGCATGTTATGGTCTGCTCAGTACTCAGTATAAATGGTTTAAGTTTATTTTTTTATACTTATCTTATTTGTTAAACAGCTGTTAGCGTAAGTACTGAGATATAGATTTCGAGAAAATAAATTGGTTTTATGCAGTTTAAGACGTCATTCATACCGAGTTCATATACATGTGTTTTTTTAAACAAGATCAATGCGTTCATAATTTAAGGTTTAGGTTTGATTAATGCGAATACGATGAATTCGTGCCTTTTGTTGTACCGTTACCACCTTATTACAAAACAAGATTTATATTTGACATGGCTTAAACCATGCAGCCAGTTTTTCTAATAAGAACGTAACAGTGATTAAAATAGCGTTCTTTATACAAAACTAAAAACTTAGTTCGGTACTAAGTTGTCAGTTTTGTGTTTAGGAACTGTACTATAGTCGGAATAAAGTTCGAAATTCAATAATGGGTCCATGTTTTAAACCTGGGTCTGAAGATAAACCTTGTTTTGTAATAAGGGGGTTTGTGTTTACCCAATAAGACATGTAAGATTCATAGATTTTTGTTGTTTTAATGTATTTTCTTCTAATAATGTTCTTTTGTTTCAGGTGGTTCTATCGGCATGAAGGGTGACGGGCTGCGCTTAGCGCGGCTTTCGCTACTGTTATTGCAGGCCACATTTGTAATAAGTAAGTATTTTGATATCTTCATCATATCGTGTTTAAATATGACAGCTGTGGATTATAAATCAGTTATTTAAGATCATGTTCCAACAGCAAATGAGTAAGGATCATATCGAAGTAATTATTTAAAACCAAAACTTCCAGACGCAGCGAAATGCAAACATTCATAATTGCTTCTGCGTACCTAGTTTACAATAATGTAAAATATAATCTTTATTGACATAATATGAGGTTACAGAATCATATGAAGCCTCTAAAACCCAAACTAGGTAAAAAACCTGTATATCAGGAGTCAGCGCCTTCTCCCATTTCATTATACTAATTTTTTTACTCTCAAATGAGCAAAAAAAAATTGTGAGCCGTCACGGGATGCCTGGCAGATGTGAAACATCGAAATCAAACAAACAAACATCAAAAAAATGGTCAGGGTCGCGTAGCGGGTGGACCGCGCGCGCGGATGGAGTGGTGAATCACCACGCGGCATGCGTCGCCCCGCTAGCAATCGGTTGTACGTGCGCCTATAGATGTTTCACAAAAATAAAGAATAATAAAGTTTAGAATGAGCATGCAAAAAATATATATTTCTTAATATTTAGCTAAGGTAGTGTGAGACTGAGTAAGCAAATAACAAAACACATTAAAACACCCATTTTAATGTGTTTTTTTATAAGAAGCAATTACCCAGGAGAAAATATAATCATGTACTGAATATTAACTGTGCTTGTTTCAGGTCGAACCGCATTCGAAAAGCTAACGGATGTAGACTTCGCAGGCACAGCGTACTACACAGTACGCAACCTGTCCCTGTACGAGTGCCAGGGCTGGTGCCGGGAGGAACCCGACTGCCAGGCAGCCTCATTTAGGTATACTCATCATACCTTATTAAATACCGCACCATTTTTCATAGAACCAACCCAATATGGACAAAATACGATCACCCGTACATCATCATCATTTCAGCCGAAAGACGTCCACTGCTGGACATAGGCCTCCCCCAAAGGGGGCGTTTGCCATAATCGCCACGCTCGGCAGGCGGGTTGGCGATCGCAGTATGGTGTTAAAATTCATAGAGAACACTGCTGCTCATTGTCTAGTAAGTTCCTTAGTCGCCTTTTACGACACCCACGGGAAGAAATAGGATGGTGCTATTTTTTTTTTATTAAAACTTTGCCCCACACTAGGAATTTCTCCTGTATCGTGGGTGCGTTTACAAACATTTAAAGTCACATACACAAACAGCCAGACCCGGAACAACTACTTGTAGGTCATACAAATATTTGTTCCATGCGGGAAACGAACCCGCGACACGCAGCGCAGCAGTCAATCGCTTAACCACTGCGCCAACCGTGCCGTCAAGTTCGCTATTCTTTACGTCCGGCACCACACAGACGTACACCCGTACAATCCATACATGGGCGCTTATTAAAACTGCAGCGGCACCGCCTTTATCTACCCATTAATATTAATTATATATCAATTACTACTGACAAGATAATGTCAATAAAATCAATCCGTGCGCTGATCTGACCTAGTAAAGAGAATTTCGCGTCAAACGACATGACTCGTCAGTATGAGTGGTCACGAAACAAATAAAAATCAATGTGTCTGTGTTATCGTAGATCTAGATGCTCCTGACCCGAATGTTCTACTGATAAAGATATAGATCTGATTGACGTAAAGATTCACTAATTCAGCGGTGATTCTGACTCTGTGGGGTGGAGAAATCTGGCCGAAGTGTACCGTGTCGACCTCGGTGTTCGCTTCAACGCACGACGCATGCCAATGACTGTATTGAAAAGTTAGTTGGAGCTGCAGAAAGTAATCCGAAAACAGATTGTAACTTACTTTCTGATGTTGTTTATGTTTTGTTGGACATAACCTGGACAGTTGCTCCGAATAGGTAGGAAAGTAGTATCTAGTAGTGTAGTAGTAGCTGACCTGCACGATTACTGACAAATGCTTGCACTTATTGGACAGGTCCACTCAAATTTGTGTGGTTCTTTCCTCAAAATACCATTTCAGACACGGTAGGTCCGTGTCTGAAATGGTATTTTGAGTCCTCACATGATTTGACCAAGATTAAACAAAGCCAGGGGTCAAAGTCTCTTTTAAAGTCCAGACGACTTTAAAAGAGACTTTGACTCCTGACTTTTTTTTCGCCATTTCTTCTCAGGGGTAAGGAAATGTCGACTCCATCTAGCTTATTTTTTATTTTTTAATATAACGTGTAAAAGTGATTCTGATATACTATTTACAGAATAAACAATTTCATTTCATTATCTAAAACTAGTTTTTGGCCGCGGCTTCGCTCGCGTTAATTTAGAGTTTGACAATTATGTCGGGTTGTACTCTGCTTATTGAAATTTAAAGTGCTATCAAATACATCCCATAACATAACTCAATCATGATTCGAAAGACACGTGGCGCCGTCTATTATCTTAAGGACGTTATTGCTGTTTTCCTCGGGAACAGTACTTTTTTTCGGGATGAAAGGTACCCTATATCTGTTTCTGTACACCTGATAACGTATATGCAAAATTTCAGGATGACCGTTTCAGTGGTTTAGGCGTGAAAAGGTAACAAACAAACAAACTTACTTTCGCATTTATAATATTAGTTAGGATCTCATACAACTTGAAATTTTAGATCTCTTACTTTTCCTCTTGAATGCCAAAAACGAAAGGCAGTAGGGCACGACATACATACAGAAGTGGCTACGTGCATAATCAGAATCCTAAATCTGCGCGGTTACAGTTAAACTATAACTCCTGGATTCGTGAGGTCGCCGTCAGTTCACGTAATTTACATGACGTAGTGAGTTCACGGCGAGTGGGGATGTGTGTCAGTCTGCCACACGCCCTGGCCCGGCCCGGCGACACGCTGCTGACTAATAACAATGTGTCTCGGGCATAGCCACAAACCGTGTAAAAGCGGAAACCGACCTCGCCGCGTTCCAAATTGGATAACAGTAAAAGTGATCGCATACGTCTTCAATGGATATTACTGCCACCAACACAAGCACGCCCGATAGTTTTCATGACTATTGGCGGTTTTGAACGTATTATATTAATTTATAGTTATTGTCTGCGTGTTCTGGTTCACACTCTGTGGCAATCGTCTGGCCTAGGATTTGGAGCAGACACCATAAGTACATTTGTATGCATTCCATTCTCTCCCACAACGTATAGGCAATAAAGCATTTATAGAACAATTTCTAGTCTGGTATGCGCATTACTCTAGTTGAAGAAAAGACGTACTGCGATAGTTGTATCTTATGACACTGAGACACATGAACATGAAATGAACTATACTATATTGTAAATTAATGAATAATGTAAAAAAAAAACTATTATAATAGGTATTTGCACACCTGTT
This sequence comes from Tiliacea aurago, assembly GCA_948098905.1. Lineage (NCBI taxonomy): Eukaryota > Metazoa > Arthropoda > Insecta > Lepidoptera > Noctuidae > Tiliacea > Tiliacea aurago. Next base: position 12,136,428 of record OX402578.1, on the reverse strand, counting down.
TAGGTAGGATAGGTTTAAATAACTTTTTGTATGTATCACCTCATCCATATTAAAGCAAATAAACTTTTTATTACTTACAAAAATTGATCCTTACTTAAAATACACAAGCTAACTCTAAAATATGTACAGTATATAATAATAAAATAAAAGGGGGGGGGGGGAGTTCTCACTGGGCATCAAAAAAATCATCCGCATCGCTGTCAATGGGAAAGTGCCCAAAAGGTTGGCAGCATTGCCGTTGGATGGCAATACTGATTCTTTGGGCTAAAAAATATTTGATTTGATTTGATTTGACGACTCAACAGTTGAAAGTATAGGAAAGTGTTAGAAAAATGATTTATGGCCAACTTTTCCCGACAATCGCGTTGTCGCCATCGTGTCGCACCGCGTTCATTATCATAGCTGTTAGCGTGCACTACACTGCAAAAACTCTAATTGTATTAGACTGTATTGAACCGTGTAACAGTATTAAAACGCTAGTTACGATTCCCCGAAATCAATTTGAACGGGATCGATCAAAAATCAATTCGGTATTCAATTAAACGAGACGGAACTTTCCCGCGCTTCTAATCTACCATTGTCAGTTAGTAATGTGAACGTATCTCGAATCAATCCGTCCAAAGAAATAGCGATCCAGCGATCTGACAAAAGAATGGGACGAATGCGATTTTAACAATCGGTAACTGTTTACCGCAATGCGGTGGTGACTGGTGCCACTGACTCGTCTCAGAAACGTTTTACGGTATTCGGGAGCGAACCGCTCAGTGAGCGATTATTCTGTTTAACCGAACTACGAACTAACTTGACGTTCAATCACGGATTAAATATCTAAAATGACCAGCTCACGACCTCTGCTATCTCATGTTGTCAAGTTTTGATAACATCTTTACGAGCACGTTGTGACGAATATTTCAAAATGAAATGAAATGAAATTTATTTGCAAGAATTGTAGTAGGTACACTACAGATGGTCGAGTTATTTTTAAGTTTCCAAAACAATTCGCTAAAAATAGCATGCAAAATAATTGATTAGGTACATAATAATTGATACAAATATAATTAATTAAATCAATGATAATAAAATTGGAAAATAAATCCTAGATAATAAATTAACAATAGAAATGTCAAACATTTGTCAAATTATAATAGTTAAATGTCAGTGTAAATATTTAAAGTTCAGTTATGTACTCATTCACAGAATATAATGATTTTTCTAAGCCATTTGAATAGCACTGTTTTAAACCATAAACAAACAAATGTTTTAGCATTCCTATTGATAAACTTTCTCTGTCGTTTTTGGGACTGTGCTAAACTTAAATGATTAATCGTTTGTTGATGCGTCCACATTAGGTACGATTTATAAAAAGGAAAAGTCGATGTTGATGTGATTTCTCTATATGGTCGCATTTGGTATTTAGGTTCCCGAAAACGGCTTAATAATAAAAAGATTAATAGCATTAACTTAATTGAATCCATTAATTAGCTGGTTGCTGTTGAGATATAATCCAGTACAACTACTTGTTCCCCAGTTTACATGGTAGCATCAATTGATCTCCGATAAAATATAACGGCAGAGAAAGATCATTACAGAGTTCAAAAAGATTTGTCGAAACAGCGTGTTTACAAACAACGCATTAGTCATGCGAGATAACCCGTCATTAATTTACCCATCACAACATTTGAAGGCCGTGCATAGTAATGAAATGCATCGATATGTTTCGCGGGTTGCCTCACAGTTTCTACCGGTTGCCCGCGCCTGCGCTGGTTGGCGCGTGATTGATGCGCTGGGTGCGCGGGCGCCGGCACCGACTAACGGACTACGGATTGAACCGATCTGATGATCGGTCTGATCCGACCAATTTGTGTAATAAACGTAAATACTACTTGATACTAGTGCGCCCATAATAACCTTAGCGCCGTAATGATGTTAGGACGTTTGTAATTCTCTATAAATACGAAGTAATATGCGCAATTTGTAGTCGCTGCGGTTTGGATTATACGCCAATGTAATTGATAGTACAGTTTGTACCACCTTTGCTATTTTGCTATGCTGTATTTATTTTATTATAATTTATTTTGGAAAATGGTGCAGAACCGCAACAGACCAGCTAAAGTATAAGAGATATAAAAATGGTGCCATAGCAAAAATATATTCCACGTGAAGAGCATTTTCTGCTGTGAGAATAAATTTGAAGATCTGGAACACCTGTTGTGGAACTCCAAAGCCCAGCGACACTATAACATATATAGGAATGACGTCTTAGCAAAATTTGTTTAGTCTGATGGGTTACAAAAATGAAAGATCTGGAACGTCTCGAATCGTGTCGCGCATCACGCTGTTTTCCCGTCCCCGGGCTCTTAGAATTCGACATCAGACGTTTCAGATCTTCGATTTTGACGACCCCGTTGTCACTGGCATAAGCAACAGGATCGGCGTACGAAGTCGCGGGCAGAAGCTAGTTTTATTATATCGGTATAATGATAGGAGTTAATCGTGTGATATTTATCGAACTTGATGAGGCACTCTCGGATTTACCAGATTTTTTTGAAGAACATTACATTCAACATTCGTTTAACTACATAGTTAAACGAATGTTCTTTTGATTTGAAATAAATAGTCAATTTAACTCGCATTGTAATCACACGAATGCGATCTGCGATGATGCTCCGCCTCATCAGTGTATGCAACCTGCTGTCACGTAGATAATCGACCGTGTCCGTCGCTTGCGGCGAGCACTAGCTATCGATATCGATAATACAAGTGAGTGCAGCTCTAAAATTAAATAATCAGTGTGACATGATGCACATTAGTCTTTGCTTCTAAAAATACCGCTCATACTTCTCTCTGCCATTACTTCAGCCGGTTTGATTAACGTCCTTGTAAGCCCTTGGTACAAATGCACCTATATAGGTAACTCGTCATTACGTTAGGCAACGAACTCAGAGACGCAACGATACTTAGAGCCTGTTTGCTGATCTTCGTAATTGGTAGGGGAATATTCTGAAAATATGCTCGATGTACATTCAGTAAGATTTCATTTTGAAACTTTAATATTTTCTGAGAAATAACGACCAAATTATTACTTAATTAAATAGTATGATTACACACCATATGAGGTTAATTGGGACAGCATTAAAAAATGAAAAATGTCGGAGAGATATCATCTGTCACTAATTATGTGCTACTGCAATCTTTAAATCAAACACCTACTTTCCCATATGTTTGCATCTGCATATCTCATGTTGATATCGCTTGTAATTTTGCACGCAGCTTTAGAAAAGCTTAAGCGATACTTGCATACTAATGCATATGTAACGTAGACCAATCAAATTGCTTTATCGTCTGTATTGTAAGTGCAACTTTACCCTGTGTTCCCGTGCGATATTCAATGGTTAATTGTAAAACCTGCGCACACACTCATATATATTCACAGACGCGAGCACACCTGCACTTAACTTTGATGAATTTTAAATCAGTTCACAGTTCTGAAGGCCGGTCTATCTGCCGTTTAATTACTACTTTAACAGTCCGCCCGAAGATTTATTACGTCTGTTTTGAAACCGAAGCGAAATGCAATGTCATTAGTTTAAGGGCTCTATCACCGCATTAATCATAACCTTTTTTTATATAAATTCTTTGTTTACAAGTATATGCGTTTTAACAGTAATTTATTATGTAAAGCGCAGCAATTTGTCAGAGTCGAGCTTTCAAATGCTTATTATTATATTGTTTTGGGCTGTGGATTGGATGATTAAGATCAGGAAATGTGTTTGGATCAAAATCTAAGGTACGAACAGATGATCGAGTATTTGTCTGTTCTTGCCTCATTCTACTTCGAAAATAAAGCGATAGTTCAGTATAAGCGAATCGTGTGTACTGTAGTGTGCGGGACGTGGTACACTACTCAAAATAATAATGCTTTTAGTTTAATAGCATTGATATATTTTAATCTTTTCAATACTAATACATATTTCTTTGTCTGCTAATTTAGTCTGTCTCTCTGACAATTCATCATTTTACTACTCTCTTCCGATTTTAAATATTTATTTTTATTAAGCTGCCAGTGTCATTAGCATGATGTATTATCATAGAACCTCTACAGTACACACAGCTACACATCAAGCTATACATTTCCAATATACGCTGACCTCTCATTGTACGGAAATCCTATACAATGCGAGATCAGCTTATACCGGAAATGTATAGCTTGATGTGTAGCCGTCTGTACAACAAATGTCTAATGAGAGTCTGCATTTTTAACTATCAACCAAACGGTGATTTTTAATTACACTGAGTTAACTTGATTAACCAGATAGCTATGAAAAAGATAAGTCTGGATAGCTCGGGATTAATCTAAGAAATAAGAGCTATTTTGTAATGGCCCATCATAGCGTGTAGTTACACGCGCATTAATAAGGCGAGCAATCTCGTAAACTAGCTCGGGTTATTATAGCTCGAAATATTGCGTGGAACGGTAAACTCCGTTATTCTGCAAGGAAGTGTAATGTAACGTTCAGTCTTGGTGACACTTTTATTGGTACGGCCGCACGTAATAAACTAAATGTGTTGAACATTAACACCCTTTCCTCGTGAATATACCGCATTGCTTCGGTTCGACCGATGCGGCCTTCTTAAGCTAGATAATTATTGGTATATTTCTACCTACGTGTGTATATTATTAATGTTTTGTAGCGAATAGGCATAGTAATTAAATATCTTTAGTCTTTGGCAATAATGTATCACGTAGCTTGTTGTAGAAAAGTTATTTCTAAGTCCTCTCGTCCAGTAAACCTTCAACTAGTAACACGCTCTTTCATTAATTTGCCAACCCTTCTGATTTCTCACACCATCAAAACCATTATCGGCAAAGTGGTGACCCCGACGTGATTCATTGCCAAAGACTAAAGTTATTTAGTTAATATGCCTATTCGCTACAAAGTTTATTACATTCTCAGCCATAAATTAAAAAAAATTAATAGTAGACAATAATCATTTCTCTGTTTGACTATATCCCACGTACGTGTTTCGAAATCATCACGACTTCGGTTATAGAGAGGTTTCTCATTGTCAACCGGAAACGGAAATGTAGAGAACTCTATATTAAGTACGACAACTAATAAATTGTGTATGCGTTAATTATAGATATTAAGAAATGTCTCATTAGAGTCGGTAGGTATATACGCTGCAGCTTCTATTCGCATATTAACGAGATTTGGAATCGATTAAATTGGAATGTGTAGATTGTCCCTAATCTAGCACAGTCATTTATTATCTGATATTAAATACTGTATTTATAATATCTACACAATATTGCTTTATCAACTAGATTTTGTACTTCGACGCCCCGTTGAGATAATTAACAATTAATAATAAAATGATATTAACATCTCTCAATATCGAATAAATCTCTAAACGTATACAGGATTGTATCATGGCTATCAAGTCAACAAGCAAGTTATCTTGGAAGATTTAATTCTAATTAGGATCAGGGACCGTACAACCCCGGTTAAGGGTTAAGCCTTTCGAAGGAGTAACCCATTCAATGGGTTACCTTTATCATGTTACCATGAACCCATTGAAAGGGTTTTATAATAGAAACAGAAACCCATTGTAAGGGTTACATGATAACCCATTGAATGGGTTTTATACTTAAAACCCAGTGAAAGGGTTACACGATAACCCATTTCAATGGGTTCAATACCTACTCGAAACCCAGTAACATGAAAAAATCATTATATTATGTTATTTCGATATCCATCCAGCACGCGTAGCATGACCAATTCTATCTCTATTCTACCCAGGGACCATTTTGGTTACCATTTTAGAAAAACCCTATCGAAAACCCTTTCAATGGGTAACCAAAATGGTCCCTGATTAGGATATCAAAAGATAAATACATATTTAAAAGGTACCTAGATATTTTTATGCACGATTAGGTCAAACGGCGCGTCATAATTTTATTACAAGATAGGTACAATTATTTTCTAGAAAATTAATTGGACCCCATACATAATATAAATAGTTAACAACTAGATACATTATGCAGATACATGACGCATTGGCGATTGAGATAATATAGCTGAACCATGTTAACTCATTAAAGGGGTTTCTCATATCTAATTTTAGAACAGAATCTCTTCCTTTTTTTTGAAGTCGGTTAAAAAGTGGTTTGACGTTTGACGTGCGGTCTGGTACGAGTATTTTTTACTACGATGCGTATGGATATCATTAGCCTGGGGAGGGTGTTATTAGTGTTAAAGTACCCTTCTCAAGTACAAAAATAAAAGTATAATAAAACTCGCTGCGATGTTCTACTGTTTTTATTAAGAACTAGCTGCTCCCCACGGTTTCACCCATGTAAGTCTCAATCCCGAGGAAATATCGGGATAAAAAGTAACCTATATGTTAATCCAGGGTGTCAGCTACCTCCATACAAAATTTTATCAAAATTGCTCCAGCCGGTTGTGCGTAAAGAAGTAACAAACACACACACACACTCACAAACTAATATTAATAGTAATATAATAAGTTATAAATTCATAAAAAAGAGGTACAGTCTGTTACAAAGTAGGATGACAACTTAGGAATAGTTTACAACTGAGATGAGTAGGTAACAATACAATTTTACGATCTCATGTCCTAGCTAGGTTACTTAGTAGCCTGTATTAAGGACAATCAGCCTTATTTCCCAAAAATAGGACACAAGTATTGCTTAGACTGTTACATAATTTGATAAACGAATAAAAGTCCAATACAAGAACTGTGTGTTTGTGTGTGTAAATGCACGTGGGTGTGTGTGTGAGTGAGTGTTTGTGTAATATGAGTTACTTCATTGCTGTGAGAAGGGATTCGGTATCATCATAATTTTTAGTATATTAGTGTGAAGTGTGATGATTTGCATCCTGAAGAAAATTAAACTGAGATGTAAACATATCATCGTCTTTGTAAGTCTGATATGAAAGAGCAGACTAAGTCACAAACCCTTGTTGAGATGTGGCTAAGTAATAATAGCCGCACGGCTCGATCGATCTGGTTAAGCGACGTATGCCGCAGCTGGTCCATGGATGGGTGACCATCTTTAGATACCAAGACCAAGAAAGCATGTTAAGAGGAAATGCGGGCGGAGAGACTTTTAGAGTAAAAAGTCATAAATCGAGGTTCGGCTCTCGCCTATTTCCTCCTCCAATATTGAACCAATGTAAAAGATATTTCTTATACTGAATAAGAAGGATATATACTGGGCCCCTATGTTTTCCTTTTTGATGATACATTATCTTTATAAGAGCTGGAACCCTCTGAAAATGCTCAAAATTGCCTGTTTAGACCGCTGACAACAGAGGGTTATTGTACAAATTTGCCAACTATTAATAAAAAAAAAAAACATAGGGACACAGTATATATCCTTCTTATTCAGTATAAGAAATATCTTTTAAATTGGTCCAATATTGGAGGAGGAAATAGGCGAGAGCCGAACCTCGATTTATGACTTTTTACTCTAAAAGTCTCTCCGCCCGCATTTCCTCTTAAGCCGTTAGTCCCGGCTAGCCGCCGCTGGCTGTTAGTGTCGGCGGTCGTCATCACGTCAACGCCGGCTGTCGCTGAAAACCAGCGCTGGGGCTCTGTCTCGCATAGGGTCGCAGCATTATGCTGAGCTGTGGCCGTTTTGCGTGGATGTGACGCATATTTTCCCCCTACTTGTTCTTTTTGTATTTATGTTCTTTAATAAACATATTTTCCTTCTTTCTTTTTCTTTCTGTCATTAGTAGATCTTTGACAGTTGTTACGGGTACGCACGAAAGTCTGACAACCAGTCTTACCAAGGGGTATCGTGTTACCCAGTAAATGGGTTGTGGAGGTCAGATAGGCAGTCGCTCCATATAAAATACTGGTATTCAGCTGCATCTGGGTAGACTGGAAGCCGACCCCAACGTAGTTGGGAAAAGGTTAGGTAGATGATGATAATGAGAGAGTCTGCTGAGTATTTTTGTATTTTATTATAATACCAAGCTGAAGTGGCAATGGGCCGGCCATATTAGCCGTAGAACCGATGACCGTTGGGGTAGACGTGTCCTTGAGTGGAGACCGCGAATCGGCAAACGTAAGGTAGGACGCCCTCAGGCTAGGTGGAGCGGCGATCTTCGTAGAGTGGCTGGTGGCAGCTGGATGAGAGTGCCGAGAATCGAGCTGAATGGCGTGCAATTGGAGAGGCCTATGTCCAGCAGTGGACTGCTATGGGCTGATGATGATGATGATTATAATAGTGTTTTCGTTTAGGTAGGTACAATGATATTATATTACACAGATATGTTGTACACTCACAAAACAACCGAAAAAAGTGTTCCGCGCAGCAGCGGCAGCACACATACCCACTTTCATTCATTTTACATTTCACTACAAGTAATAATGATAGCCCGTGGGTGTCGTAAAAGGCGACTAAGGGACTTACTAGAGAATGGGCAGCAGCGTTCTCTATGCATTTTAACACCATCCTGCGATCGTCAACCCGCTTGCCAAGCGTGGCGATTATGGCAAACCCCCGCTTTAGGGGAGGCCTATGTCCAGCAGTGGACGTCTTTCGGCTGAAATGATGATGATGATAAATAATGATAGAAAAGAGATGGCTTGATAAAAACAACAAGAAAAAAAGAGACAGCTAGTGTTGTCAATTGCGCGTGAATGTAAATAAACATTATTCTGGCCACAAATCACCGAATGTTGGCATCACAGACTAACAAATACGTCCCAATTAGGACGTTTTCGAGTCGTCATATCTGTTTAATTAATATCATTGGGTAGGTACGTCTTCTAAAAGAGAATCTTAAAATCAAAATCCGAATATTTTATTTCTACATGGGCACTTATGGAACGTCAGAAGCACGGTTCCAATTGGTCGTTTCCTATGGAGAAGAGCCGGCAAGAAACTCCACGGTTACTCTGTTAAAAATAATTGGCTTTTACAATGTTTCAAATTACAGTGTTAATAGGTCATGAGAGGGCAGTGTGAGACATTGAGCTTGTTCAAAAAAGTTCGGCAGTTTGACTGTGGAATGAAAACTATATAATTTTCTTGAGAATATTTTGATTGACAACACCGTTTCTACACCAAAATGCTTGGTATTTGCGGTCCCGCTATCGTTACCTGTCAGTACATTCTGCTCTCCGCTGGCCGTCTGACACTTCCTGGTGCAATGGTCTATCTAGACATCCAACTAAAAAATCTATCCGCCTACGTGCCGCCCGACAATTGCCGCTTTTTTACCATTCACACAAAAAAATCCTTTAACTTGAAGTAATTAAAATAAAATGGTTCAATTACTACAGAGCCGTTGGCAAACCCAATTTATTTTATTGTGTAAATTGTTACTAAATAAATAACGGTAAACGAAGACCCACCGTGACGTTCGTATATATATACACTAATAGATATTTCATCAATATTTCCTCTATTGTTTAACACCTTCACGCCAAAACAATAATATTTTTTATGACAATCGTTAAGAATTCAGTATTAATATTTTTTTATTCCCACGTTGAGCCGAAACGGTTGGATGGATTCCGATGAATGAGATATCAAACGATTCGTCATGACACTCCCAAACGACACTTTATCAGAGAATTTTACAAAGAACGACTTTAGATACAGCTATCACAATTTTTCGATTCATATCTATATCAATAAGTATCACTTGTTCGAATTTCAAAAGGTATACTCGTACAGCGCTCAATTCGGACCGTACGAGTCATTCCAATAACGAGGTTGATGCATGAAGAATATATTCTTGATGTTAATTGTAAATTGATTGCCACAAAAATGTGGTTACAGAACGTACATTTCTAAGAAAACCGGTGTATATTTAGTTACAGCTTGGTGTACAACGGTTTCTTTGTGCTATTCGTATCCTGCAGAGATAGGCGAATGAACGTAGCTAATGAAACAATTTGGGCCGTTTTACAGGTGAAGCACCGTGGGTATAAATGACTCTCTCTTATTGAAAAACGACCGTATCGCTATGTTGGCGAGATTAACTGCAAACGGTAGGAATAAAACAACAGTTAGTGCCGCTTACAATGGGAATGATAAAAGAAAACGGTTAAGATAAATTACAATTAGACGCTTTAAAGCCATTTTGCAAAAATTTACCGTCCGGTATTTTATTTTGACGTGTGTTTTCAATTGATATCGATAACAAGTTTTATACATTGAGAGTTACCGTTAGATATTTTTTTTCTGTAGGTATATTCTATGAAATTGCGACTCCTTTTTAGGGGTCCGTACCTCAAAAGGAAAAAGGAACCCTTATAGGATCACTCGTGTGTCTGTCTGTCCGTCTATCACAGCTGATTTGCTCCGAATCTACTGGACCGATTAAGTTGAAATTTGGTACACATATGAACTTCTGTGCTCCAAACGTCGAAAAGACGTGTTACGTAAATAAATAAATTTTGAATATGGACGTCACTTTTGGGGGCAAATTAGAAAATTAAAAAAAGAAGTTTTGCTGACTGTACCGTGTGACATATCAAATGAAAGGGCTTGTTTTAAGAATTGTATATATTTTTTTTATAATCTTCAAATACATACTTTTGAAATTATTTAAGAAAATAGATGAATAATTACCATTACCCCCCCTTATCTCCGAAACTACTGAGCCTAAAATTTTGATAAAAATAAAGAAAGTAGTTCTTTACTTATAGATTACAGGGAAACCTATAAGAAGTCTGTGATCTTAAAATAACATAGTAAATCACTCAATATTGTGCGTACATTTGCAGTTGGAATGTATGGGGATCATGTTTTTCAACTACAATGTTAAGTTTGATCTTGGGATAAATTCATCCCAACTACGGAACCCTTCATTGTGCGTGGTCCGACATGCACTTGGCCGGTTTTTGCAAACAATTCACGACATGTCATTAGCACAAGTGTTTCATTGAAACGTTTGTTACAGCTTTGTGCTGAATCCGCTGACACCGGTGCAAGAGACGCGATGCCTGTTGCAGAACGACACTCAGGCCAACAACCCTATGGCCACTCCGCAGGTATGTTCTCATCGACAATTTAAAGTTAAATTCTACTATAGATACGCCAGTACAGCCCATTCAGATACGACTGACAATAAGACCTAGGAAATAGAGTTGGTTCCAATACTTCCAATGGAATCTCAACTTAATTGAAGTACTTGTCTAACCAACGTTGAAGTGCTTATCCTTCTAAACCTATGTTTACAGCTAGTCTTATTTACTATCTTCATAATCTCAAGACATGCTTTGTCTGGACCGTACGGTGTAATAGATAGCAGTTTACGTATTTAATAGCCAAATAAATTTATCTCTGTTATCTACCGGCATTCCCTCAGTATTGCCAATTAGCCGACCGATGCAGAGATTGGATTAACAATTCAGATTAAATCGGTCAACGAGTCCCAGAGAAGTTAACTGGCCGGCCACACTACACTGTAGGTAACTGTTCAGCTAAACGCTAGACAGTTTAATCGCTTTCAGGCCTAATGAACGGTGCCGCTAATAAATACACGATGTGAAACGATGCGGCTCGCACCAGCTGCTCTTTGTTTATTTTCAATGAATGAAAATAAAGTGAAAATATGTGCTGATAAACAACGGCTGCAAGCAAATGAGTATTGTTTGTGTACGAGTTTTATTAGAAGTGAGCAATTTGTGCACGATCCAGTCGTATTTCAATTCATAATGGGCTCATTTTATCTGAATGCATTATCGATAATGATAGGCTGAGGTGTGACGTGAGATTAATGTTCTTTGTTGGTGTAGCGGTCGGTGAACACGTACTACATGGTGAAGCTACAAGTTCGCACGGAGAGCGTGTGCCTGCGGCCCTGGGCTTTCGAGCGAGTGCCCGGCAAGGCGCTCCGCGGCCTCGACAACTCCGTCATCTACACCTCCACTAAAGAAGCCTGTCTCGCTGCCTGTCTTAACGAGGTAGCGTGTATTTTCTATTTATTCTAAACCAGCTTTTCCTATCTTATAATCTTATTCAATGGCATCACGTCTTGTCTCCCCGAAGGGTTGGGCAGAGGTGTACATATAGTACACCCATATTTCGCCAGTTATGTTTATGTCCCATGTAATAGGGGGCGAGCCTATTGGCATCAACCGGGCACAAATCTAGCCTCCGGGCTGCTACTTAGAAATTCCAAGACCTGGGAATCGAACCCAGGACCTCAGCTCGGCTCAGGAGTAGCGCTTGCGACTACTAAACCAAAGAGGCAGTTTGAGAGTGCTCATTTATGGCTTCTACATACATATTTTGGTTATTTAAAACCGCATTATAATCTTGAAATTTTTACGTTTTTAAATAGTACGAACTGTAAAGGCTTCTGCATACTGTTCTACTGGTGTAGACCGGTTCTACCGGGGTGAATTTCCTTGAGTTTTTCATAGACATTGTTCTACCGGTGTCGCGTCGCGCGACTTCTCGCGCCAGTATGTTGAAGCCTTTACAGTACTATCTAAATACGTAAAAAATACAAGATTATAATGCGGTTTTAAATATCCAAAATTCTGGGGCACTAGAAATTTGAGGACGCATCTTAGAGCCATAGATTATTCTGTATCCGTTAGATGTCTTTTAGGGCGTGTCGCATTGCTCGGTTATCGATGAAGATTTAAGAAAACATCGCCTCCACGCTGCAATTTAGTGTTTATCTATTCACTTTATATTTATGGTTTCGTCCTACTTGCAGTGGCACTCAAGATACCAATAAAACGATAGGAGTTCCTTTAATATAGTCTCGACCACAAAGTTATTGAAAATCTTTTAACTACCCAACTTGCAAAAACATCGTATAATTCTAGTCTTATAAGACTTCATGTTATGTAATAGTTATATATAGTTGTATGTAGCGAACTAATAAGTTATATAGAAGTTTATCTTACAACTGTTCAGTCGCGTGACTGTAATGTCTTATTATATAGTTGATTAAACGTTTTCAAGACTAACTTATACGACGTCATACAATGGTATCAGTGTATATGTTTAGTAAACGGTTTCAGGAGTAACTTATACGACGTTGTACAATGGTGTCAGTGCACATGTTGAATAAACGTTTTTCATTAAACGTCATGACGTTTAATGGATAATGTATTGGTCATGTAAACGTTTTGGTTAAATAAAAGGTTTTCATAAGACAACCGTCGTCGTGTGCAGAATCTTAACATAACTTTTATACCATTAAAACGACGCTTAAACATTTGTGCATGACCTTTATGTAACAAAGCTATTTTAGTCGTATGGAAAACTAACGAAGACGTGTATGCGACTAAAATGTTGAATTTCAACAATAACATAACTAAAGTAGACTTTTAAATCATTTAAAGGTCAAACCCACACTCTAATTAAACCATTCCCATTTTGTTTTGTTATTAATAAAACCGGTCAAGTGCGAGTCAGACTCGCACACAGAGGATTCCGTACCCTATTAAGATCGAGCAAAAATCGCCGAAAAAAAAACTTTTTCGTATGGTGTCCCCATACGAAAAAGTTCGTTTTCCCCCCTTTAATTATTACCTTAATTATTTTTTTATAAAGCGGCACTATGTGAAAATTTCAACTGTCTACTTAGTACGGTTTATGAGATACAGCTTGCTGACAGACGGAAGGACAGCGGAGGCTTAGTAATAGGGTTCCGTTTGCCACCGTTCGGCTACAAAATCTTGAAAAGTAAGTATGACTATACGACCTATTTGTTATATTAGTGTATTATAGAGGTCACCATATAACTTAGACAAGATGGTTGGAGCTTTATTATGAAAACATATTTTTAATAATTATTTATAACTATTGAATTACAAAGAAATAGGGGAGGGCGTTAAAAACTTCCCAAGAGCACATATATATATTGTCATAAAACTAAAGTTCCCTGAAAGATTAACACAGCTACTACTATATAACACACTAATTTTTAAATAATGTAGGCCCAGAATAGATATTTTGTAATCATGGAAAGTAACTTGATTTACTTTTTTTTGTTAATCTTTCATACAAGCACAATATTTATCATGAGAATCAAAACGGTTGTCATTGAGTCGTTTTTTGACACTAGCCCAACATTTCAGTCGTTTGACAACTGCATTATAACTGCTATATGACATAAACGGTCACATAAGGGTCTCAACACAACCAGTATTAGACCGTAAAGTCAGACTTTAACTTTTATTTAACTTTTATATATCGTTCAGCGGTCATTGGCTGACTTCTACGTAACTACTAACCGATAGAAGAGTTGTATAATTTGGGCCTTTTTCGGGTTTTTAAATGTTTAAATTTACGCGTATACGACCAATCTTCAAAGATTAACTGAAAATGTAAAATGTTGACTTGACTATTATAAAACATTAATTTGTTAGTTGGGTATGTAATGCAGTAATACAACATTGTATCATGCTTTTAAACAAGCTATTATTATATAAATTGATACAATAAGGACTTAACTTCGTAAACATGAGTCTGTGATCCGTACATTGTAATCTTTTCATTTACAGATAAGTGATATAAGTACAAAAGATATTTACAATTTACATAGTGGATAGTAGATGCATTTTGTTTTTTAACTGCACATTAAATATGATTATAGAGCAATGCAATTGGTCAGTGGAATTAATTGGTCTGGTAAGCAGTATACTGTAAGCAGTAAATGGTAAGCGGTTTACTGGAAGATTGTTAAATTATTGTGTGATTAATTATTCTCCATGATACTTATGTAGAGCTACACTTCAACCATTATTTGAGTGACCATTGAAAATCAGCGCTATGCTGTGGGTCGCCCATAGCATAGCATCATGCTGAATGCATACCTTCTTGTCACAGTCATGACGTGCAGCTTCCGACTATTTGTTTGTTTGTACTTAGATCTGTTTTGTGTAACCTTCGAATTTATTACATATTATGTTTTCATACGCACGTTTTTTCTGTAACAATTAAAATTATTTTTCTTTCTTTTCTTCCTATTTGTTCATAATGAACTGAATATAGAACACATATTTATGTAACCTCATGTGTCTAAAGTAGACTTGTACTTATGTTTTGTTTAGAAAAAGTTCCCGTGCCGGTCTGCGGAGTATGAGTACGGCAGCATGCGGTGTTCACTCAGCGACTCGGACCGGCGCACGGCGCAACACTTTGTGCAGCTTGTGGACACGCCCGGCACCGACTATTTCGAGGTAAAACTCATTACACACCACACAACACTCATTTACTTTACACAAACTTACTTAAAACTAACAATTTCCCACTTTGTTACAAAGTAAACCCACATTTGACGCCCATACTACGCATTGAACAGAGCCAGTCAATATGTAAATAATATGCTGCAATATTTCAGCTCAATGGGACGTCCAGATTATTAAAGCAATTTAACTTAACATCATAAAATAAGATTTCCATTCCTCGCAGTTTATCATATTTTACAAAACACGATACAAGAAAACAGTCGAGCTAGTACTTACTCAGCTAGCTCATTTATATTTCGAACCAGCTTTAAATGACTCGAAGTGGCGCTTCGGCCCGGCTTCAGAGAAAGCAATCACAATAGTAATGCGGTTCGTTTGAACGCTCGTGAAAATAAACATGTATTCAGTTAACGTTATTACCATTGTTGTGTGTTATTTGACGTGATTTTGTCGGTGTGTGGTCGTGCAGAACCTGTGCCTGAAGGCGTCGCAGGCGTGCAAGGGACAGCGAGTGTTCACGGCGCCGCGCGTCGGCGTTGCAGAGGACAAGGTGGCACAGTACGCCGGCTTGCACTACTACACCGACAAGGAGCTACAGGTAACTAGAACTACCCCCTAATTAAAACTCTATATCATCCGTAACAAGATTCACTTTTCCTAAACGTCACAATAATTGTGACGTTGCATTAAATTCTCCGAGGCCCTATATTTTGTAACATGATATGCAAGATGGAAAAGGCACGCTGCTGACAGCCTCCTATTAACGTTTGACTCGGATAAGCGGAGAAATATGGATTGTGTTTTATTGTACCTTTATTGGTTTCTGCGATGCTATCTTAAGATGGCTTTATGATTTCTATCTTGGCCCTCTTCATACAAATGCAAAATCGCCTGGCATTAGTGATCGGCGCTAATAAATTAAACTTGTCGCCTAAGTAGGTTTCGTTCTCAAGTCCGTCCTTTTCCGCATCCCACTGGTTTAACGAGAAGTGGCAGAGGTTAAATCGTGTGCACTTGTATATAATCAAGAAGGAAGACGTTGCAATTAACTTAACTTTCGTATGCAATAGTTATAAAGTTACGACAGTGATATATCGCATCTTGTTATGGATACGAAGATTTTATGAGTGGAGTACAGACTCCAGCTTCCAGATAAGAGATCTATGTTTGGAGATAGAGGCGACTTACGGATTTACGTAGTTTATTTCCCACTGGAGCATGTAGTCAAGTTGTTCTTATTGTCAACATTATGCATTTTCTTTCGCCTTAACAACAGGTGTTAATATATCTACAACCAATTGAATAGGTGCTACAACGAATAAACGATCATGAATCACTCATTGATGATTATCTTTAATATGGCCATCTATTTTGTATTCGATCAGGTGACATCCGAAGCAGCTTGCCGTCTCGCATGCGAAATTGAATCGGAGTTCCTGTGTCGCTCATATCTGTACATGGGCCCCCCTCACTCCGCCGCGTACAACTGCCGTCTTTACCACCTGGATCACCACACCCTGCCTGACGGACCCTCAGCCTACTTGAATGCCGAGAGACCGCTCATCGATGACGGAGAGCCCATCGGGAAATACTTCGAAAACTTCTGTGAGAGTGAGTAGCTTATTGTTTTTTTTATGATGGCAGAGATCGGCTTCTCTTGTTTGTCTTAACTTAAGGGGGATGCGCTAAGGTAGCCCGCGAAATTCCAATTTTCTCACGTTTTATGCAATTTGCAGGTCAGTAACAGGTTGTATGTTGATCTAAATATGATTTGCGGACGTAACAAATATAATAAACATTCATTCAATAGAATTATAAAATTCTATTGAATGACTAATTCAAGAAATAGTAATTCAATGGGATTTTACGAAGATAGTTGAATTTCGCAGGCTACCTTAGCACATCCCCTTTAACTATGGTGCTTTAAGAAATGAACGTCGGGTGCTGCAGTGCTATTGTAATTGGATCGATAGAGCGGACTATTTTACGAGTGTCGTTAACTTTCTTATGGTCCTATTTTCAAGAAGGTAAATGGAAATACATAAATCTTTAGCATGTATTTTGCAACACTAACCCAGTTCGAAGTCTGGGCCGAAGCTATAACGATAACAACATTGTTTTATTTAAAGTCGGTCCTAGCTGCGCAGGCGCCGAGATACATCAGCTACACGCCGCAGTAAATTGTAGTCGTCTAAAAACTGAATAAACCACTTGGACGGCTCAACAAACTGTAGAACACGGTGACATTAATGTTTTATTTATATTTTTATCGTATTATTATGGTCGGTCGCTCATTGATAATGGAAAAATAATACTAGGTTTAAATTAAAATCTTGTAATGACTTCATATGGGCAATATATAATTACATGATCGCACCGCTCTATCTGGTTTGCGCCTCAATCATCTTAAAAGATGGAGTAATAATGAATTAATAAAAGCTCACATCAATTTTTGTAGCCAACTCTTTGATATTAATTTATAGTTATCTACTTGGTATTGTTCAGTAACTGTAGTAGTGTAATTCAAAAATTAGTCTGGAACTGTCTAGGTATATTATCGTGCATAGAGATAGATGCATATAGTTGTCAAAAAATAATAGGCCCGTTTTGACATTTAAGTTGAATCGATTTATCGTGAGTATCGAGTACCGAGTCGTATGGTTACTTCACTAGTAACGTCGCGATGGTCAATCGCGACGTAACTAGTGAAGTTTTGACGACTTGAAGATTCAAGTTAAATGTCAAAACGGGCCTATTATTTTTTGACAAGTATAACTAATATTATAATTGCGAAAGTGAGTTTGTTTGTTTATTTGTTACGGTTTCACGATAAAACGGCTAAACGAATTTAGATGAAATTTGGCACATGGGTAGACCATGACCTGGATTAGAACATAGGATACTTTTTATTCTGATATTCCCTCGGGAGCGAGATACCGCCACGCGGGTGAAACCGCGGGGCGTATCTATAGTCTTTAATAAATTAGTCTTGTTTAAAAGTTGGTGAAAGAAATACGTACTTGTGGTGCAATTCCATACGTGATGCAGTATTACCAAAGTCCAAAAGTATATATTATTACTTCGTTACATTTCACTGGCCAGTGTCACAAAGAATGGAATATACGTAGAAAGTGGAACTGTGCGCCGATGCATATACTTAAGTTTGACGGGAACACATACAATATGTTATTTACAGCCACTACGGGGAATATAGCTTATTATTTCGTCGTACATTTAGCAGAAGCTGGCCATCTAGAACTGAATTACGGAAGAGATCGTGGCTGGTGTATTTTGCCGACGTATTTATTGTTAGTACTTTCTGTTGATAGCGCCATACTTTCTGTGGGAGGAGCTCAGTCACCGCTATGACGGAGAGCACTCGATACTATCGACCATCGTTATATTTTATTCAACATCTCAAAGCTTATCTATGTATTTACATAAACTACTTACTTTAGATTGCGAGCACGATACAGACAGCTTCCAACGCGCTTTTAATATAGTTTAATATTATTAAAGTAACTTCGTTACAAGTGTAATGCATCAAGTTAATATTCGCGGGAATGAAAATCATAGAACGGCAGTTTGTATAAATGGAATATGTCTTAGATAAGAAAGTGGAGTACGAATGTCGGCCTTGCTAATGACACCTTGCAATAATCGCCTACAATTAAGTGAGCCTAGTTGCTGGTACACTGGCCGGCTATACGTGCGTTCACCCTCGCGGGCAGTGACGCGGTCAAATGTAAATAATACACGTTACTTGGTTGCGTTACTCAACGAATGCGCGATATGAACTTCTGCATTATTTAAACATTCAACACTACTAACAGTAGTCTTCATGGAATCTGACTCCATTGTGCTGTCAAAGTTATCATCGTAAAATATAAAACTGCGATGTATGTTGACGTTAATGCGCAATTAAATTTGCAAAGAGGATATGATTAATATTTCTCACGCGTTACTTTTGTGTAGTCCATACATGCATAGTTTTAGTACGTGAAAGCAATTTGTATGTCACTATATTTTTCCTAGAACGAATAAACTGGATAAACTGTCCCTGTATATGGTTACTAGTGCTGTTTGTAGCCAAGTATTTAGCGATAATGATGTGAGAAACTATCGTAAGTAGTCAGCAAAGTGATTGGCGTAAACGTTAACGTCATTAACTCAATAATTACTTCATTCCTACTCTCTGCCAATTTAATTTGGTCTTGCTTCGACTTTTTCTCTCTTAACGAAAGTTAATGGGAATGGTTAACAATTACCATTACCTTCAGCGCTTAAAAGCCAAAGTAGAGGTTTTTAAATTGAAAAATTTTCTGAGTTAAGTCGTCGTTTCTTAGTTCTATTTTAGAACTTTAATTTATATTTTACGTGTGCAGTGAGCATGCTATCATTTGTTCAGTAATTTTAAGCAAAAACGATCTTGCAAATAAAAGAGAAGCTATCACTTGCTATTAGCGCTAGACTAGCCGAATAATATAAATCACGTTAATTTACGAGCGAGTTTTTTATTCTGAAACCTCAGGAAGCGGAAGCCACGCGCAAAATGACGTAAGTATTAAGTTAGTATTGAGAAAAAGTTGCAATTAAGTTGCTCTAGTGCTGCATTATACATCTTGATGATCTATGGTTTCATTATATGTGTCTACTTTATAAATGAAAAAGTGAAGGCTGTATTTCGAATAAAAAAGTAAAAGATTTAGAATCAACGTCTTGACAATAGTGTGGCTTATTGAATGAATGAATGAAATGAAATGACCCCAGTATGGTTGAACCAGACTCGATTGCTCGAATGAACCCAAGGATAGTCCTTCAAGCCTCATGTTTCATGGGACTACAGAGACCATTACAAAATCGCCAGTATGTCGTTAAAACGCGTATGCATACCTACATCTCAATAATAACACATTGCAAGGCATGCGAACGGTTTTTGTGAAGAACGTAATCAGCGCAACGTGCAACGTCCGATACAGTTACGCGTCCACCAGTATTAACGCGGTTTCGTAGAAAGCTAGAAATTATCAGTGATGATTTTTGTCTTATTTTTATGTCGTTTTGCCACAAAATTGCTTTCCACCAAAAGTATGTGATTTTTTTATTTCCGAGTTCTGTTATTGTTTAGGAAATGTAGTGCGACATTAGTAGCGGTGATTTGCATTAGATTGAGACCGACTTAGTGCTTCGAGATTGTTACTTAGTGCTTCGAGATGGTTACTTAGTGCTTCGAGATTGTTACTTAGTGCTTGGAGATTGTTACTTAGTGCTTCGAGATGGTTACTTAGTGCTTCGAGATTGTTACTTGGATTTCGCATAAAATAAAAGAATTGTGTTTATGATTCTTTAAAACATAAACCGCCTTATACAAAACAAGATTTATATTTTGACATGGCTTAAACCATGGTGCCAGTTTTTGTAATAAGAACGTAACAGTGATTGAAATACCGTTCTTTATACAAAACTGAAAACTTAGTTTGGTACTAAGATGTCAGTTTTGTGTTTAGGAACTTTACCATAGTCGGAATAAAATTCGAAATTCAATAATGGCTCCATTTTTTAAACCTGGGTCTGAAGATAAACCTTGTTTTGTAATAAGGGGGTTAGCGTTTAATGAAGATGGACAATAGAGGATTCAAACCCTCGTTTTGTAGTTTCACAATCGGCGTGTGGTCCGTTTGTAACGGCTTAAGTTTCCGTCGAAGGAAATCTGCCCGATCAGTTTAGCCCCTAATAGTAATAACTATGAGGAGTTTTTATTCAGAATACCTATATGCTATTACTGGGGCTCGTTAGTGGCCAACGGGATACGTATGTGCTAACGTCATGATCATGTTTTACGACGACGCGCCAGATTGATGCTGCATACTATCTACTAGATAACGATGTTGCTTCATTAATATAACTCATTTGCTTAACTAAGGTTTCTACCTTTAAGATTTACCACGAGATGAGGTGATAAGTTTTAGTGACGGCTTAAAAGTACAAGGGACTAATTATCAATATTTTTTTAAACAATAAAGCGATGCAAATCTCGATAATAACGCCATTAGGGTACGCTAAAGCAACGGAAGTTAATTGTCAGACGTTGCTCAGCAGCTCCGGTGGAATGATGAATAAATTCTCACCTACGGTAGTCGTGAGAAATGATTACACACACAATACAGATTGTTTTTGCCAGTTTATCTGATTAAACATTGAAACAGAATGGTGTGAGCGAACGTCGTGAATTAACCACCGTACTGCAGTACTGCGAAGTTTAACTGTTATGAGAATGAAAATGTAAATAATCCAATGCGTTAGCGTCTCCTCATAAACCCAGAAGTGATCGGCACATCAATACCAACTCCATTGACATCTACAGATTTATACTGTTAAACAAGTTTTAATGTGCTGATGCATTTTCTATGCGGGAAACGTAACTGCATTTCCTAAAAGCGTTAGTCTGTAGCTCTCGACAAGTTAAGAGCATGAATCTTGCAATAATCGAAGACTGAGCCCCTAACAAGACGTAAACACTGGCGAGTCCATATCTCACGCCACGCCGCATGCTGCAGGGTCAGGGTCAAAAGCGTTCGATGTACTTTAATCGAGTTGACTCGCCTCGATCGAACCGATACAATCGATTTGCAACTACGTGTACGGGAGATGATGCTGCTGTTAAGAGAAAATAATGCTCTGCCATGTTGTTATAAGGAATAGATCGTGACTACATAGTTTGTAACTTTCGGATGAAGACAGTAGACGGGTATTCACTTTTATTGATGTATTTTATTAAACTCATCGCGGCGGCTGTTATAAAAAGTTGTTCGGGCGATATTTACCTTTGGTTGGTATAACTAATAGTTAACTGCAAATACCTTGTTAGGGATAATTCCAAGGCATAGCTGGTGTTCCGCTATAAGCGAGCGGGATGCTTGCTACTCGATTACGTAAAACCGTGTTATGGCATTAAGATTGGCATCAGGCAGCTGCCGGCTTTTCATTGTATAGGGCAAAACACACATAATATTATATCAGCTATTCAAGGTATTTTCCCGCACTGATACCGTTACATGAAACTCGATCCCTTGCATTTCCTCCTCTGTAATAGACCAAACATAATTACACTGATCCGAGGTTATCTGATGATCGAAATAAGGAACTGTAATAATACCGAAGAAATTACGGGAAACTGTTATACCTAAATAAGTTTCTGAAAGGCTTTTATCGGAGCAATGCTGTCAGAAATTTTATGATGCGCCGGCGTCCAGTAGAGAATAGAAAAGTTTAAAGTCTGTTGTCGTTACATCACGATATCAATAAACTGATTCACTGCATTAAAAACGACTCACGTCGGATGCACGCGGCTTTACTAATATATTCGATAAAAGTGATATTCATTACAGAATTGATCAAGCGGAACCTTGTTCGGCGGTATCTATTTAGCATTGTAATTGGTGTATTGCCGGTGAATAGCCGCACCGCTGCCGATGATACGTTAGCATAATTTCGTTAGTTATGTTTACAATGACGAAATGTGCCGAGTCATGATAACAGTCGTTGCATTTTGGTGCAAAAAGTAACAAAGAGAGTGGTATTGTATGCGGGAGCGGAGGCGGCGGCGTTCGTGCGTGCTCTCATAACGGTGGTCATACACAAATTGAATAGGATTTTTTGTGGCGCCCGTGAACTCGGCTCCGCTTCGTGCAGCCCTAAATCTGAGATAATGGACTTGACGGATATAGAACACGGGAAATATGGCTTTACTACGAAACAAGAAGAAAATCTTTGAGAACTTTCATTAAATTATATTGCGTTTGAAATTTTAATATCTATTTCCTTTCATGAAATTACATAAATTAGTGCGTTAGCCATTAAGAAATCAAGACCAGAGGTCGTATAACGAGGGAATGGCACAACCACTAGAAAGCCACACACCGAGATTTTAATGGCTAATGGAATTGTCAATTAGTTCGAGACGCAAGATATACCTATTGTAGGTATACCTATCATTATGTAGAAATTCATTAGAATTTCCATTTATGTAGGTAAGTGCATGATAGGATCGGGCTTGTTAAAATTATTTCTCTATACCTATTTATCTTCTCCGCGATCTTTTTTACAGCCATTCAACGTTTGGCTAACTTCGATCTGTCAAAGTAAATGCTAATTAAAATATCGGTTATTAATTTGAAGCGCGTCGTTTATAACTACAGTAGTAGGTACGGGTATAACGGCCTTGGGCGGCCTTGCCCGCGCGCGGATACATGCGGCTGCGCAGGTCAGCGCCCGCACACCGTATGCTGCTAATCGAATACTTAATTGAATTTATGCAACGATTTAGACAAATTGAAAATACGGCATTACTGTCAAACATGTCGTTCGTGAAAATTGATTCACTTTTATAAGTTCAATGAATATTTCTAGTTTTGAAATGTTGCTTGCTGATTTAATCCTGTAATTGCCGTTTAGAAAATTGGTATACTGTAGATTAATGTGGGTAATTAATAAATACATGAATATGTAAGTTTTGATGTCTAAGTGCACTTTCTATCGATTTACTTATCTATTGAGTTCGGCAGGTTGTCTCGCCATGGAGAGCGTGAAGTTATGAGTATATGGGTAAACAAGTTTATTACTAGCATCGACAATCTAGTGGCAAGATAACGGCATTGCTTCTCAGTAACAAGATTGCATACGGAACCCTGTCTTGATATCCAGTGGGACCGTTATATCCTTAAGCGGACACTTCCGAACACGCGACCGCTTCAGACTGCATGAATAACACACTTTTTCTATTCCTGGCTATGATATTTTATGGCCTTTATCATTGATAAAATGACACTTCTATGGGTATAAATATTTACGTTGCTTTGAAGGAAAATTAACAGAGACTTTGCTGGAAATTCCTAAAAACCTTAACGAGAAATAAATGAATACGCTTTGTTACTTCTAATTTATTATCAGCTTCCATAAGGTGTTCAGAGATTGCTATTAAAGTTATTTTGTTCTTATAAAACGACTAAGATCTCTCATTGAACGCGGCCACGTCTAATCTCAACCTAATCTAGCGACAAGCTGTGAACAAATTTAGCCACAAACGAAAAAAGGAAAACGACTTCGGATGTCATCTTTTTTTTGTAAAATCCAGTTCCTATAAAAACCGAGGCGAAGCCTACTTACGAAATGTAGGTAAGTCGGAGAAATTGTTGATATTCGATCATTTCTTTGAAGTTATAGGTTTGAAGCTCTGCAATTCGATTAGGTATATTTCTTTGGCACTGTCGATAACTTCAAATAATCAGACAAAGTTCGGTCAATGGGATCGGATTGATCACACTAGAATCGAGATCGAATATGGTCAGCAAAAGTGATTTCTCTCTTGATTTGATGATTTCTTTGATGTTCTCAAAGAACTACAAAGATTATAATTATGCTGCTGGGTAGATTATAATATTCCCTATTCTTACATAAACACGTAAGCTTGCATCAACTCATTGTTTAAGCTGAGCATTAGTTAAGGCGAGCGTGGGAAGTTGTTGATAAGTTTTTTACAAGTCGTTGAAGCGTTGCAAATATGCTGGCGGTTGTTGCAGCAGTGTCATCGACTCCGGTGACTCGGAAACACAGGCACGATTCGAGGAATGGACAGATTTATAAATAAAAACTCGTTATTTTTCGCAGCTTATTAAATTATCATTAGGAATGCCTAAAGGATGTCTCACTCGAGCAGATAATCAAAGATTTACACAGCACTAAATCATAATGACAAACAAAAATAACTTCGACACGTCTGCTCGATTGTCTCATCGCATCTCATAAATCATCTTCATGTGTTTCAAACAGGAATATTGTAGGCACTCATCTATTCATAGTCTATAAGGAGTGTCATTAACGTAATGATGGCTTTGGCATCAACATGTAAATTATGATAGACAGTTGAAATCGACGTAAATTTTTGCAGAATATGATCACCTCTAAATGACAGACAGTTTTCATTTTTCAAGAACTTTTAGCAAGTTCTTTGTAGCACTAAATTATGTAGCTCAATAGATGTTAGTGTGACATAAAGTAGCAATGAAATTGATTTATAGTGTTTCTATGTGCCATTATCGGCTAGAACGACTTTCATTTCAATAACTTTTTGCTTTTTGCTCTATCTTGCCTTTGTAAAGGCTTTTCTCTGCAGAATATGAAATTCTGTCTATGGTTTAGGTCGCCGTTAGTTTCAATATTGGATATATTATGTTATAACAGGCAGAAAACTTGCACAATTTCCGTTTCCCCAAGTTCTGCTACACAATATTTTCATTTGCCTTTCCGAGCATCTATTGTTTATAGCGCCATATACGGCCAATGGCTTGGCGTTTGGCGACGGATAAGCCGTGGGCGAATTAGTTTCTCCTTTGTCCAACACTTAGCGGTCAACGGCCCAAATCTCGTTTACGTCACCTTATTATTGGCCGGGCGGCGGTCGTGAATATATCCAGACATTGGCACTGCTAACGAATCGATTCGGAACGGTTTCGACGCCGGCCGCCATTCCGATTTCTCTACTTTTGTGTTCCTGAAACCAATTTGAGGTACCTTCCGCTTCTGCTGAAATTATGAATGGAAAACACGTCTATTGTTTCTTGAACACAATTACAGAGAAATCTCTTGTATCGGTTGGTATATAGCTAGGAGTATATTTCTCAACCACTAATAGCAAAATGCTGGAACATATAAGTGATGGGCAATTTCATTCGTGATCGAAAAGCTCGATAGCTATCATTGCTAATATAAATGAAAATAAGTTCATATTTTACGAGACCCACTGTAAAACGATTCATATTAACGACGTATTAAAAGTGAACAATAGATTCTAGGTTATGAACTTTCAACTGCCAGTCTTTACTGATTGCGTGCGAAAACCCAGAGCAGCTAAACACAGGGAGTACGCTCGGGGTACCTAGGGGACGGTAATTGCACTAACTAGGTACGATGCACGGATAGGTTGCCTTTAGAATCACCGCGTACGCCGCAGTACCTACCTTGTAGCAATCTTGATTCGATTATTATAATATACGCAGCGCACGTACGGTTGCCTCTGCCTAATCAGGGGTTCGCCATGCGTATAGACGTGCACCCGGGATTCATGCATTTATTAGGCTTTATTAACCAACGACTCTGTAATTTGTTTGCTGCATTCTTGGTTTTCTGTTTAGTCTTAGAATTAGCAGCATGTGTTTAACCTTTTGGTATTCGTTGCAGAGCCGCCTAGCAACGCGAATCCTCCCGGCGAGCTCCCAGTAACGATTGAGCACCAACAAGACCCGAACATGACAAGCAACTTAACGAGGAACGATGCCAACTGCGACAAAACAGGAACTTGCTACGACGGTACGTCTCGACTCACGGTATAACATTTATATTGTTTCATGAATGTTAGTGATGTGGTCTTTATTAACTTTATCGTTTCAGTATCAGTACTTTGCAAGGACACAAGGATCGCAATCCAAGTGCGTACTAACAAGCCCTTCAACGGACGTATCTATGCTTTGGGTCGCTCGGAGACGTGTAACATTGACGTCGTCAACAGCGACCTGTTCCGACTCGACCTCACCATGGCTGGCCAGGACTGCAACACTCAGAGCGTGGTTAGTATTCCTGCCTTGTTCGAAGTGTATTGAATACTGGGCTTTATCTGAGGGTCAGCCTGAGCTCATACGAATGATTTCTTTTTAGACCGGAGTGTATTCAAACACGGTTGTCCTGCAACACCACAGCGTAGTGATGACGAAGGCGGACAAGATCTACAAAGTCAAGTGCACATACGATATGAGTTCGAAGAACATCACATTTGGAATGGTACCAATCAGGTCAGTAGGACGTTCACATCGTATCGCTACAATTTATTGTGAGCTGGTTTTTTAATACAATTCATTCATGAAGTAGAGGTAAGGTACCGCAAAAATGCAAAGTTCGAGAATTTACCGTATAATTTATTCGAGCGAGTCAAGAGACAAGTTACGTGATATGTTAAAGTAATATGAAAAACGGGAGCTATTTCGACATGCCTTCATGCCAAGACGATTTGAAATTCCATCGACCTAATATCATTGCTGCATTGTAAACACGTAACAATTAGATTCACATCAGCAAGGCGGCTGTTGGACGTGATGAGCAATTTAACACGAACATCTGTTCATACGGAAACTTAATGAATTTAGAAAAGACTGATAGCATCTCGATCACCGTTAATAGGGCAGCAATAAGGCGCTATTGCATACATAGTGATACCCTTGCGTAATGGCTGTTTAAGTTCAAAGCCATAGACAATGTTAAAACTCATATTAAAGTAGAAAAGTACTTACGTACTGGATATACGTGATTTGTGTAGTAACAACGTTTTTAATTGTATGGCAGAGACCCGGAGATGATTTCCATCACTGCCGCGCCGGAGGCACCGCCTCCACGCATCCGTATCTTGGACGCGCGCCAACGCGAGGTGGAGACAGTCCGCATTGGAGACAGGCTTACCTTCCGCATCGAGATCCCCGAAGACAGTAAGCATACCCCTATTATAGACATGACCTACATAGTTTTAGGATATTCTATGCGGTTTCTAACGTTGTCTTTTTATTCTTTCAGCTCCTTATGGCATCTTCGCCCGCAGCTGTGTTGCTATGGCCAAGGATTCTAAGAGCACCTTCCCGATCATTGATGATGAAGGGTGTGTGGATTTGTTACACCCTTGGTAATATTATTACTTTTATGAGAAGTTTTGTAACCTATTTGTTTTCTCTAGATGTCCCTTGGACCCATCGATCTTCCCGGCGTTCACTCCAGACGGCAATGCGCTCCAGTCTGTGTACGAGGCCTTCAGGTTTACAGAGTCTTACGGAGTCATCTTCCAATGTAACGTCAAGTACTGTCTCGGACCTTGTGAGCCGGTGAGTAACACATGAATCAACAGTTTTGATGAAATGGGTGTTCCCATTTTTCATTTCATATGACTATTCGCAACGGTTAATTAACTTAGTCACGCTAAAATTACGCAAATGACACGTCGTTTAACATTTAATTGTTTCTAGGCGGTGTGCGAATGGGGTCGCGATTCTTTGGAGTCTTGGGGCAGAAAGAAGCGTTCGTTGCCCAACAACGAGACGAGTGAAGCGCGCAGCCAGGACGAGGATATGAACATCTCGCAGGAGATCCTGGTACTTGACTTCGGTGATGAGCGACAGAGCACAGACTTCCTACGATCTGACAAGCCTGGTGGTGTGGCGTCTGAAGCCAACTACGGAGGTAAATTATTTAATCGAATTGGAATATATCGATGTTTTTAAGAATTTCCATCTAGCTTTTCTTTTCTTAACATAACATCACGCCAGTAGTTCCCCGAAGGGATAGGCAGAGGTGTACACCATGTAGGTACACCCACATTTCGCTAGTTATGTTTAAGTCCCATGTAATAGGGGGCGAGCCTATTGTCATCAACCGGGTACCAAATCCAGCCTCCGGGCTGCTACTGGGAAATTCCTGGTAGAAAAACCCAATACCACTTT
This sequence comes from Tiliacea aurago, assembly GCA_948098905.1. NCBI lineage: Eukaryota > Metazoa > Arthropoda > Insecta > Lepidoptera > Noctuidae > Tiliacea > Tiliacea aurago. Next base: position 12,107,692 of record OX402578.1, on the reverse strand, counting down.
GCCCGACCTGGGAATCGAACCCAGGACCTCATGGCCAGCAGTACCGCTTGCGACCACTAAACCAATGAGGCAGTAAAATTTCTTGCCAGTTTTCTTTTGTTTCTTCTCAGTATTATGTAAATGATGATCCAATGTATTATCTCCAGAAAAAACAGTGACGATCGTGGAGCCGTGCCCCAGCAAGGCGTCCGTGCTGCTGCTGGGAGTGGCGTGTGCCCTGCTGGTGCTGCTGTATATCGCGACTATCTTCTGCTACTACATGCGCAAGTGGCTGGCACCGCCCAAGCATATGTCGTAGACTCACTTATTACATTAGAGGCTATGTTCACGTTGGTCTCGACAAATAGTAGGGGACAGTATAGTTCCAATGCTTGTCTTGTATTGACGAACATGTGATACAAATGACTGACGAACACAACAGTAAACAACGTATTCTCAGACACTATCCGTCCATTTAGTTTTAGTTCCGTGAATATTTTCGTGGTGTATAGATTCGGGAAATGATTTTGACGCCTAATGTTTGGTATGATTGTTGTAACCACCGCGTGATTTGCATTTAATTTAGGAATAATTTATTGCATTTAGAAGCATTTATTAATTTTAAGTAGGTGTATGAGTAGATAAAATCACCTTATAAAATCTTACTATTGTTCCCTTAATGCTGCAGTTTAAAGGGAAATTATGGCATTTATTTAGATAATTTTAACAGTATAAGACAATGCATTTATTACGAAGTTTAAGTTAGATGACCAGTTTTTGTATAATTTTTGAGTACTCATCATATAAGTAGTTACAAAATAATGTTTGGAATAATCCCTGAAAAATGATTAAGGTTGCTATTCATCATGATTTAATTTTAGGGGATTATTCTGAACCAACTACATTGATAACTTTAGATTATAGGGCAAAGTAATAATAGTCACAACTATTTGCATTTTTTGTAACACTATGTTAATCATATTATTTCATATTATTACTACAGTTTGAGGTAAACATTTTATATTATGAAAAAAAAAACTAAAACAATTTGTAAATATACTGTTACCTTATTGACTTTGTGCTGAAATGCTTAGAATGACTTTTGGAACTTTCAGTTGGGTTTTGAAAGAAATATGTAATGCAGTTGGTACAAACTATGTATGGGTACTAACTGACAAAATTGTGTTTCTCTTAACCCAACTTGAGATTTCTCTTTATTTATTTAAAATAATTTTTAATTTATCTATTTATTTTAATTTTCATTTAAATAAGAAATGAAATAAACTGTACAAATTTACAATTTTTTTATTGAATCACCATGTTGCCACTCAGAACAGTAAATTTAAAATAAATAATAACAATGTCACTAGTTACATTTTTCTTAAAAGACTATAACAATTGAGATATCTAACAATTTCAAACAAAACACAATAATAATCCTGGCATAATATTATTTCAAGAAACAACATTTTGCATCAGTAGATTATTGTAAACACTGTTCAAAATCTCTTGTTGAGTCTGTACATCAATGTCCTCAGATTTGCAATCAAAGACTTTATTAAAGCATTTGAGAAAAATTGGTGTAATTTTCTCAACAGTGCAGTCCATTCCTGATTCTTTGGTTAGTGAGGTAACACCCTTATCTTCTATTCCACAAGGGTCAATATTGTCAAACCATGAGAGATCATTGTTACAGTTCAGCGAGATCCCATGAGTAGTCACATACCTTGATGCATGGATGCCTATGGCTGCTATTTTATTATCATCCACCCATACTCCTGTGTATGGCGATCTGTTGCCTTTTATTCCTGAAGGAAAATAAAATTCAGTAGGTAAGTAGGAACCTAAGTTTCTGAAGATCATGTTTGAGCAGCATAATTATGTTTTGTTGTTACTGATGGAGAGTTTATTCCAAGTACCAGTAAATAGGATATTTATAATATTTGCTGGAATACTTAATTGCTGTCTTTTACAAAATATGTGTATGAAGACTTTCCTGTTTATACCTCCATATATTTAAACATACAAAATTAAAGGTTCCTCACCGAATTCGTCACAGACATTGATAACTGTCTCCTCCAAGCTTTGGACATACCATTTGACACTTGTTTTGAAATGCTTCAAGTTTAAAATAGGGTATGCAACTAGCTGGCCGGGGCCATGAAATGTGATGAGTCCACCACGGTTAGTCTTTCTAAATTCTGCCCCAAGAGCTCGAAGTCTTGTGACTTCCTGGGCTGATGTTTCATCTCTGATACCTACAAAAATAAGCTGTGTTAGTAGTTATGAGCAACAGTCGGAAGAACGCGTTCTCGGGTCTTTTGAATCCTGAAAGAGATATTGTGGCCCTGGTACACAGGCATCTGAAGGAATTCCGGTAGGTTTTAGTCAGTAAAAGTCTGACACGCCCTCCCGCTCCGCCCAGAGCGGGAGAAATTACTTGATAATTTCCCACCCAAAATCCACTGTTTGCGGTTCACAGATGATTTAAACTTATTATGACCACTCCAATATTCAAGAGAATTTCTCAAAGGTTCCTATTTTGAAACGAAAAAATAACATGCGCCGACCCAAATAAATTGGGATTAGGCAGGAGAATCAATAATTATGACCTAGTTTGAAAACTGACTTTTTAGGTTATGTTATGAATCGTTGGTCGACTTACCAACAGTGAATACCGGTTTGTGTTCTACGAGCAGTAAAGTGTCAAAGTTACTATCTTGATTCTTCATTACAGCATCCAAGTGCTTCCGAGCCAGAGCCATTTGAATTTTAAGCGCCGTGTCGTAACTCATCAAACCTAATTTCCATACTCTTACCATGATGAATGAAATGGATCAATATGGAACACTTATTGTAATTATCGAAATAAGCTTATTTTATTTTTCCGAGTTTTTATTCAATTTTCAATTTTTTATCAAAAACAAAAACAAATCACGGGTTTGCTGACAGTGACATTATTGTGACATTGACATTTACTCATTTTTTTTTTTTTTGAATACTTTGACAGGATTCATTACTTATTGCATTCACATTGGTTTGCACCTGAATAATCATAAAAAAAATACTTACTTGATATTTTATATAAAATTTATTATTGCATTGTGTAATAAAAGGTTTTGATTTTGCCATCATAATTGAACTTGTCTACTGTGTCGCTATCTAGTAGTAGTAACACAACTAACTAACGAAACTAGAAACGACTAGAGACGAAGACAGATGTCAGGAACTTAATTTGTAGGCGTATAATAACTTAGTACTGGACTTTCCTAATAGATGACGTTAATGAGTTGTTAAAATAAGTTTGGCTATTAGACAACAGATAGTGCTGTGATAAAATATTGAGATCACCGTTCGTATGTTTCTTTGCAGTAGAATGCGTATACCTACAACATCTTTCAGTGGGTTCAGTTTTCGGTGTTCCCTGCCTGTAGGGCGGTGTTTGGCTCGTTACGTAAAACCAGCTGGCAATATAAACATTGTGTGCAAGTGAGACTACACTAGTTTGAGACCTTTAATTAGGATTGTTCATTTGTTGTAGTTTTATAAAATGTCTGGTAATTGAGTGTGTTGTTGTGACGGACAAACGTGCTCCAGTTATGTTATAATCCCTAGGGTTTAGCGAAACATAACTCTTATGCTGTCACAGTTTTATGTCGTGTTTAGACAAGGTGTTAGTGAAATCAGAGATGTGGTGCTCTCTCAAGCGATGACAACAAGGGTAAGCATTTTTGAAATAAACTGAGGTCCCTAGGGCCTCAGTTGAAATTGGACAAAAATTAGGTAGGTTTAGTCCCTACCTAATTTTTGTCCAATTTCGCGCGAGATATTCTTATCCTACCTAAGCTTATGGTGCTTACTTACCTAGTTAATATGTTTTGGCGCCAATTCCTCTATCAACCAAACACGGTGGGTCATGTCATAGTCAGGACTCCGGGCCACAAGGGCGGCTTTTCCTTTGTGGTTTTAGGTATAAGCTAGCACTTTCTACAACCTACAACTTTCTTTCCTACCTATAGTTCGTTTTTTAATCTCCAGAGACTAAATTGACATTTCCAATGATTGTTGTTTGTTTTTCAATTTGAAGTTTGACATTTGCATCTGTCAAATTAGTATCTGGGATTAAATAACGAACTATAGGTAGGTACTTTATTAAACTTTGATTTTCGCGCTATTCTGTGAATGTGTGTGTGTGAGTGAAGCAATGTGCACTTTTAGAAAAGGACTAAACTAGCCACTATTAATTTATTTATGATGCTATAACCCGAGCTTGTGCTGGTTTGTGAATATCAGCAATTCAAAAGGATTGTAAGAGCTAGGAGGCTAGGAGAGTCAACTATTAAATAAATTATTTTTTATGAGTTTTTTTATGTCAGTTGTTAAAAGACAGGATTAAATTAAATTTTGAATGAAGCTGTGTAAGTAGGTGAGCATCTAACGGCCGAACCCAATAACTTATTTTCAGTTAAACACAGATCGCTATTGATGATAGACAGTATAATTATATCTATGCTCGGATGGCGTCTCACAATCATTGATAAAGGCTATCTATCTAACGAAAACAATAACGGCCGAACCCAATAACCTATATATCACCAGTTTCGGCCTACTGGAGATATAAAAATATATCTATCGATGGTTTTAACGTCCCAATAATCTCTACTTCGCCCTCCCGTGCGTTCCATTACAACCAACATCACTTTAAAAAACAACATGTGTAATTAGGGTTATATTAAAACTTCTTTGTTTCTTACTTCTAAATAAGTTACTGGATTAAGATATAATTCTGTGGGGCCATATTTGTTATGGCCGCGAATCAATATACAACCTGTTACTGACCTGCCAATTGCAAAAAACGTAATAAAATTTGAATTTCGCGGGCTACCTTAGCGCATTAGTGTAGTTTTTTTTTTAACTTAAATTCATGTTGGAATAGTGCTTGACGGGGGGTGTTAGTAAGGGGGGGGTTACATTTCTGTTATTTTTGCCTAGAGCGCACCGTTTTCGAGATATTTTTTTTTTTTTTTAAATACTTTAAATAAAAAAAAACATCTATGATCATTATTGCAAGTACTAAAGAGTTCTTTTTAGCTTGGCTACTTTACGTTTATCCCTGCAATTTGGGGAATAGCCAAATCTGCCATCTGTAGTACTGTCCTGTCAAACAAATCGTATATTGGGACGCATACTTTGGCATTTTCATACAAAGACATATCTGTTGTAGGCGATACACCCTCCCATCAGTAGTTAGCGTGGGCCGGTATGATTCCTTAATGTCTCATAGATTATTGGGACGTTAAAACCATCGATAGATATATTTTTATATCTCCAGTAGGCTGAAACTGGTGATATATAAGTTATTGGGTTCGGCCGTAAGTAGGTAGATATATCTATCTGCCTCTACTTACCGGTAAGTACATACTATTTTTAAATACTGGTCTTAACTGGCGAAATGTCTGTGTACTATAGGTACACCACTGCCTAACCCTTCGGGCATAAAAGGCGATGTTATGTTATGGTCTTAGAAAAACTTCCTTTTACTTCTTCATAAATTTTGGATTGGGTCCTTAAAATGTTCAGTGGTCTGCTTTTAGTAGCTTGTAGATTGCAATTGTTTCAGTTTAAAAAGAACGAGCATCTCACCTTGGTAATAAGCAACTGAGCAGCGACGGAAATGAACTTCAAAATTTCAAAAGATTAATCCTACTGAAATATTTATTCGAATCATTATTAATTACTAGTGGTCGCACACTAGTCGCAATTCGACCCCCTCTACTTACAATCTACAACATGTCCCAGAATTAACGCACAACCTCTTAAAGGGTCGTTGTACTCATCATTATTATGGCAGCAAAACTGAAATCAGCAAAAAAAAACTGCTGTTCCGTACATTTTGGCGATTTATTCGAACATAAATGTGGGGAACAGCAGATTTTTTTTTCGCGTTTTCAGGATTGATCCCATAGTGAAAGTTGTTCATAAAGGCTTCTACATACCGGAGCGACTTGTCGCGCGACGCGACGCGACACAAAGGCACCGCTCGTCCCGCGACACGCGGGGCCTTTGTGCCGTGTCGCGTCGCGCGACAAGTCGCGCTGGTATGTAGAAGCCTTAACGATGAGTACAATGGACCCTTAAGATGTTGTGCGTTAATTCTGGGACATGTTGTATATAGTACTTACTAATTCCATGAGTATGTACACTAATTCCATGCTATTATAAAATCCATACTAATTCCATGCTATTAAAAAGTACTAACTTATTCCATGTTCAAGCTGTCACTTACTGTTACACAGTTCCGTCCCTTTTTACGAAATCGCTCCCTTAGAAAGCGAGAGGAAAGATATTGCTCATCAAAAAATCTGCTGTTCCCTACATTCTTGTCGAAATGTAGGGAACAAAAACAGCGTCGAAGCAAAGAAAAAAATATTCTAATTTGGTCTATACAGTCTAATTCTACTACAGTCCATTTTTACCTGCCGCAGAGTACCTACCACACAAACCTTCATCTCCTCCACCAAATTAGTAAGAACATAAAACGCGTCATCAAAGTTTACTTTCATCGGCTACAGTTTATAGTTAGGGATCAATGACCGATCGTTTGCTACCAAGTGCACGGGTCAAAACCGCTAGTAAGGTAAACAAGACAGTGTCTAAAGTTTAATTGGTGAAGCAGGAAGGCGGCGCGGGCGCGTCCTGTTGCTATTAATAGTTCAATAGCTTCGACAGGGCTGTTTGAGGGGTGCGGTGCGTGAGCGCAATTTTATAAAAAAAGTTGTCACGCGTATGTAAGCATTATGTAAAATATTTTTTTTTAAGTGTAAACTTTTTAGCCGCGTAGAGCACTTTTTGGGTGAACGAAAATCATGGAACTCGCGTCAGTTTTCACTTCTATCGGTAATCCCCAGACTGCCCCGCATGATTTTTTAAAATTATTTAGGATAAATACTTATTATATATTTATTTATTAAAACTTTATGCACAAGTAAAAAAATGCTGTACAAAGGCGGACTTAATGCCTGAGGCATTTTCTACCAGTCAACCTTAGGGTGATGCAGACACAAAACATGGCAGGTGCAACATAAGGGATAGATAACTCGAAAATCAAAAACTATATATACTATAAAATATTATATACTAATACATACTTATAAAAAAAAAGTGTCAGGAGAAATAACGATACGAATCAACGCTGGCATGATTCTGCTTCTTACGAATATATTCCTGTGCCTTCACTTTAAACGTTAACCGTCCGGTTGCCATCCTGATGCTCAGAGGGAGCTCATTCCAAAGAAGACCGCCTGGACAAAGAAAGAAGAGTGAATGAAACCAGAGCGGTGAGAAGGACATCATAGAAGACGATTGTTGGTGGAACGAAGATTTTAACTGTATGCAGAGCACAAGTATTGAACATGCGAAGTTAGGTAAGAAGGAGCAGTGGGTTTGTCGAGTATGGAAAACAACATAGACAAAGCCCTCAACTCTCTGCGCTGACGAATGGGCAACTATTTTAAAACCAATCGGTGCGCGGACACATGATCATACTTACGAAGATTGAAAACGAATCGAATGCAGTTATTTAGAAGGCGGTCAAGTTTATTGAGGAGATCAGCATTCAGGTCTTATTAACATACAACACAATAGTCAATTGTGGGAAAGATTAAGGACTGTACAAGCATTGCCTTTATGTGTGAAGGGAGAAGGTTTTTCAACCGATGGAGTGACCGCACCGTTCCGGTGACTTTTTTACTGACAGTCGTGACCTGCCTTCGCCAGTCAAGACAAGTGTCGACATACAGACCAAGATCCTTAACATCGGAGCTAAACGGGATGACTCAGTTGTCGAACATCACAGGTGGCATAGTTGAGCCATTCAGCTTCCTCATACTGTGGGGGTTCCCCACCCCCACAATGATAGCCTGACACTTGTACTATTAGTAGTGTTGGTCTAGGTTGTTCTGACATTCAGAATATGATCATGTTTCTGACAATGAATCTGTTTTGGTTCTATGTAAGCATTACAAGAATAATGGTAGGTAAAGTCAAAGGCACAATCATATTATATTTCTTTTTGTAAATTCTGACTTTCATAAGTGGCTTTTACATAAGAACGTCAATATTTACAAAAAAAATAATTGATTTTAGTCGAACCTACCAAAAGGAATCCTAGGAAGGTGCCTAGGTACCTGGAAATGTACCTACCTAAGCTGTAGCGGAGCATTTTTATTTAATTAAGGCCCGTATTTATAGAACTTTACTCAGTACTCAAGCATTACTTAAGATTAGATTCAAGCCATTGGATTGGTTGAATTTAGTCTTAAGTAATGAGTAAAGTTCTAGAAATACGGGCCTAAGTATTCAAGGGACAGATTACTGGTAGTTTTGGTCTAGGTGTACCTAAGGCATTCGTAACTTCATCTTTCGGGGTACATTAGGGGTACCTACGAGTACATTAGAAAAGTTAAGATATACAGATCTAAATTAGAAGAAATAAACAAAGAATTTACCGGTATATTAGAAAAACAAACGTAAATATGTACATGAGTAAGACATGTATAAAAAAGTTAGTGGTAAAGTTGTCAAAAAATAATAGGCCCGTTTTGACATTTAACTTGAATCAATTTATGCGATTGACCATCGCGACCTAACTAGTGCAGTAACCATACGACTCGGTACATACTCGATACTCACGATAAATCGATTCAAGTTAAATGTCAAAACGGGCCTATTATTTTTTGACAAGTTTTAGTATAACATTTGCTCACCATGTGGCTCACAGGACACGGTCCACGACAGACACGCCCCATAGTTGATGAGATTTTAATTGCAATACTGTTGTGGTGACAGGTGAGGATCTAATCTATTGGAGTCGATCACCATTGTGTGTACGAGTATGTGTCGTATTTTTACCACCCCTTTCATGCATGTTATAATTTATTAACCCAAAATCGATTTGATTGCAGGTAGGTACCTAATTTCGAGTATGAATGATGATGAAATGAAAGACAGAAACAAAATAATTATTTTAGATAATACAGTAAGTATACATTGCTGGGGACTTAAAGAATAGCACCATCATATTTGTGGGTGTCGTAAAAGGCGACTAAGGGACTTATTAGAGAATGGGCAGCAGCGTTCTCTATGCATTATAACACCATACTGCGATCTAGACATGGGTAGCTCGTGAGCGAGTGATAGAAAAGAGCTAGCTCTTTTCGATTGACGTCGCTCTCGCTCACTCACTCGCTCGCTAAATAGCTCACTAGCTCATTACTTCAGCAAGCAAGACACCGATGACCGACCGAAGTCACCGACCGAACGGCTCATTCGGCTCACTTCGGAAACTGACAATGACTATTGAGCGAGCCGAGCCGTTTCCTTAGCCGCGCGTGCGGCGTGAGTCAAATAAGCTTAATAACAGTCGGCAATGAGCTAGAAGAGTGATATCGGTAGCTCTTTAGAATGAAAGAGCTAATCGCTCTTTCTCTTTTCAGTGAGCTATTTCGCCCATGTCTACTGCGACCGCCAACCCGCCTGTCAAGCGTGGCGATTATGGCAAATCCCTCCGTTTTGTGCAGGCCTATGTCCAGCAGTCGACGTCTTTCGGCTGAAGTGATTATGATGATGATGATGAAAAATTGCTAATAATATAACTTCATGCGTTACCATCATCACCCTCCTGCTCTGATCCCAATTATTAACTTGGGGTCGGCGCAGTATGTCTTCTTGCATAGGTACGTACTTACACTATTAACCGTCATCTCCGAAGTCACCCCCTTATTTTTTTTAAATATAATGTTATGTAGGTACAGTCACTGACCTTCATAACCCGCCCCCTCTTCCCCTCTTCTTCTTTGTAAACTCAAACTCAACTCAAAGCATTTATTTCAAATTAACCAATTACAGGCACTTTTGAATTGTCAAGGGGTCGGTAAGTCATAACGATGAAGCTAGTTGCCCATTCCAAAGGTTAGTAGGTACCTATGGACAAGAACGGACAAGAAACTCCACGGACACTCTTTTAAATTAACATAATGATGGTTATAAAATAAAAAAATACTACATTTTGAAGCTAATATGGTACAATGGTACTAAGCAGACTATTGCATAGAAAACCATATTTAATTACTTAATAACGAAGATCAAAATATCATACAAAAATAGCATAGGTGAGGAACATAAATATATAAATAAAATAAAATATATATATAGTCGCTGCAAGTGTTCTTAGCATAATAACTGTAAAAAATGGTCACTAGAGTGCGCGATGAAATAAAAAAAAAACACACAAAACTAAAAAAATAGTTAATAATTAAATAGTTAATTGTATTGTATTTTAATAATCTATTTCTTTTTACATTTTTTTCATATAATAATTTATCTGAGTAATGCTACTCTAGTGGCACTTTTTGCCTAATCGTTTTGTTAACATGCGGATAATGTAGTGGGCTGCAAAATTGCTAATACTACATAAAAGCCTATATTATTGTTATTTGTAAACATTTTATATTGTAGCTGTTTATTGTCCCATAATAAATAAAATAAAATAAAACATATTTTGGCTGAGACTATAAATACCTAGGTCCTGTATCTAATTCGTTTCAACATTCAAATCGTTAACACATTCTAGCGCGAGCCCAGCTTCAAAACTTCGAGACCTGGCGGAAAGGTCGTACCCTCGGTACTTACGTAGGGCGGTAGGGGAGGTACCACTGCATGCCGGAGTCCAGGCGATAAGTTTACACTTGACATTGGGGTCCTCTTTCCGTCTGCATGCTGTTGTCTGCTATGGTTTTGGACCTTTTTAGGGTTCCGTAGGCAACAAGGAACCCTAATAGTTTCCCCATGTCCGTCTGGCTGCCTGTCCGCGGCTTAGCTCAGAAACTCTTAGTACAAGAAAGCTGTAATTTGCCATGGGTATATTAATCATGCCGACAAAGTGGTAATACAAATCTTAAAATAATATTTTTTTTTAGGGTACCTACCGCTTTTATAGGTACGTAAAGTGTGAGGATAATTTTTTTTTATGGGTTATGGTTATGGTATCGTTGGAAAAGTCCTTCAAAAATATTGTGAGTATGTGAAAACCATTTTTCGATTCAGGATCCGTTTGCGAAATATTAATCTGTCAATTGTTTCCCCCCCTACCAGCTATACGGTTGTTTTTGGATATTTGAAAAAAATTACGGCAACACCATATAAAGTAAACTATGCTAAGTAGGTTTTACAATTTAACGAGTAATAGTCGACCAAGTTACATTTGCAGTTGGAATTTATGGGAGAATATGTTTTTCAACTACAATGTTAAGTTTGTTCTTGGGATAAATTCATCCCAACTACGGAACCCTTCATTGTGCGTAGTCGGACACGCACTTGGCCGGTTTTTAAGTGAGGAATCGTTTGTTGAAGTGGGAAGAGTCAGTTATAACAGCTTTTTATTGGAAAACTATCATAGCTTTCGTTTCAGAATAACTTTTGATTAAAAAATATAAGTGGGTAACGAAAAGTATCTACTTACTATACACTTTGCAGCTGCAATCTGGCAGGTTTGCTGCGTGCTACTCCGTAAACTTTTGACCCTCCACGATACTGGTATTTGAATCTAATGTACAGACGCCAGCAGGTCAAGCTACCCGAAACTGTCAAATTTTCCCAATCAACCTCGAACCATAAGCTGTAGAGATAAAGTTGAAAATCTCTTAAATCAAAAAAAAAATAAATCAAAATCATTTATTTGCGCAAATAAGGTACAGATTGTTCTTAAAAATAAGTATATTGATCTCTTATTCTGCCATTCATTTCGGCGTGCAAATTTTACATAATTATTTACTATATAAAGAAAAACTATTAGTAACTATTAGTAATTTTACATAATTATTTACTATATAAAGAAAGACAGATTGTAGTAGCTTGATGTACTGGCGTCTGTACGTAACCAAAGTTACCAGTTTCGCTTACTGCATTTATAATGTTACTATGGATGGATTACTATAGTTATTAATTTAGTGATACTATTAATAAACTAACCAGAATAGTACTTAGGTGTGTGGCATGTGCGGCCGAGCTGGTTGCCATAGCGACGGCGCAGTAGGCCTGCACGCGTGACGCGAATCTCAAACACTCTGGATCGATGCCGACACACACTTTTTTCATATCACCTTCAGGATGCTGGCACATACGGTGTCTTATGGCACTCATGTGAATGTACGAGCATTTAAAGAAAATAAGAAGAGTTGAGGAAGACAATGTTTGCCCCAAGTTTTAGGCATATATATCCTTATTGTCGTCGTGTATAAAACGGTTATGTCTTTGAGGAATGACAGCTTTAAATCAGTTTTAATCAAAACGGAGTTCGCAATGAAACCCATAGCCATGGATGGTGAATTTTCGTGAATTTACGAGCTAAAAGTATTCTTCTGAATGCTTGATGATTCACCTGAATGCGCGGGAAATTATTATCGTAATTCAATTTACCTAATTTTGTTATACTGGTCTGGTAGACGGGAAGTAGTAGAATAATTAAAAGTCGAATAGAATAGAATAGAATACTCTTTATTATGTACACCATAAAAGTTACAGATATAAATGTTTAAATTTTACATAGCGTGACACAATGGGCGGTCTTATCGCTAAAAGCGATCTATTACAGACAACCTTTCGAAGTAGCTTTTAAGCCATCCTCAAAATTTCTTTGTTTGTGATAATGGTAAACCAGTGTCCTTCAGGAAGAACCATATTTTTATTCAATGGCTATTCACATAGCCTACAAAATCCAAGAAACAATAGAAATACTTCGAGCTGCGTCTATAGAAGGTAGATGGTAGTCCTTGAGAGACCTCCGCGCTAGTATGGGCCACCGGGTTCCATTTAATTTTATTAATGTGTGACTATTGTGCCTGCAAAGTTGCAAGCTTATCTACAATACAGGAGGAATACAAATGTAACGATTTATACAGGGTGGATGTTTGAGATGGGGCAGTAAGGGCAGCTACCTTAACCGTTGCAGCTACAGGAAAACGGTCTAACTGTATGGGAAAAGTTTTTTGCGATTTATGACTTTTCTAGTACTCAAACCTCAGTTGACCCAATAGAGGTTTTTCATCCCTATAAAAAACAGGATAAAATGGCATAAAAAAAAGTTTTTGTGAAAATTGCATTTACAGCCGCACAACGAAAACCTCACAGGGTTTATCTGTGTGCCGGCGAGCCGTTCATTTTATGTTTAACATGTTATTTTTAAATGTTAATTACTACAATGATATATTATTTTATATATATATATCATTTATTTCAGGCAACGCCCATAGTGTTAGTAACAATGATCTTAAAAACTAGTGTTAGTACAGATATACAAGTTTTATTCCGTGTGGAGTTTCATCCAATGTCGCAGCATTGGAGACTCCCATCTATCTGCGAATAAACTCAAGATAGTGTTGGTACTGCCGCGGAGACGAGCAAGCAGAGAAGGGCTTCTTTTATAATGATGATAATAATTTAAACATACTCTATTACATACATACATTAGGAGTCATTTTGTGTAAGGAAACTCTTTGATTTGTACTTATAACTTTTCGAACTCGTTTTGTATAACGTATGCAAGTCGTCTGGAAGTTTATTAAGAAAAAAAGGTACTAAATATCTCTGAATGCAGATCAAAATTTCTCAAAAAGATAAGGACAGTTTTGTAAGACCGTTTTCTTGTAGCTACAACGGTTAGGGTAGCTGCCCTTACTGCTCCATCTCAAAAATCCACCCTGTATAACACTGTCTCATTAACCCATATTTATTTGTTTACCTATTTGCGAAAACTTGTAATTGGCCAAATTCGTGTTAATGGCAAAAGCAAAATTGTCCTGTTTTCTAAAAAACTCGCAAAGTTCGCGAAAAATTTGGGACTCAATAACTTACAATTTGAAATTAAACTTTAAAGATAGTCATCTAATTTATTCAAGTCTAGACTTAAACAGAAACCACAAATTAAGTAGATTAGGAATATTCGGTATTCACAAATTCTAAATATCTTAGCGAATATGAAATGAGCTCGGGACCTGAAAGTTTGTTCAGATATTCTATCGAAGTTACGATAAGGTTTCAGTGGAGGTTCTTAGGTAGGTACTTATTATAGATGATTTTCGGATTATTGTCGTCAGGATTTTATATTTTTCCGGGGATTCACAAAAAACACGCGGCTCTGTCGAGACTCCTAAGTATATCGATATGGAGCGCCAATGACCAAGTTTTACAGAAACAAATATTTGGATGCCAATAATTTAAGTTTGCACCAGAGCAAGTGTCAATTCGGGGCTCTATTATTCTACCTCACTCAGTAGGTACTACATACCTACGTTTCTTCATAGTTTTAGTTCATCAATTGAAAACTTTACCAAAACAGACAAAATTTCCTTTTAAAACTTCTTTCCTTGTTGACCTATTAGAGGGAGGTCCATCCTAGTTCCAGTTAAAAATTCCAGACAAACCCCAGAAGCACTACCTACTACTCTCAAACCGTGTAGCCACAAGAATCAAAATTAAACATTCATTGAAGCTGTAAACTGGAAAATTCGTTAGCTAGATTCCTTATTGCATTCTGTGGTAGAACTCTAATGCTGCACTTAAGATAATCACGACTTTATACATATGTGTCTGAACCAGATAGTGGTCTGTTCGGTTCATTAGATGGCTAACTAAACGGTGGCGGTGGTTCGACGGTAGGCTGCCATTTGAAAACGTTGGAAATAGAAAAATATATAGTTCTGTTGGACAATGGAACTTTATATCATCGAAGTGTCGGTTAGCTTTTGTGCGTGATTAGGACTATTGCTATAAGCAAAGATATAAATACGTCTAGATAGACAGAAACAGCTGTGAACTCGTCGAAAAAAATTGCGTACAATTGTTGGCCACGTATTGCACGCACACTCGAATAACAGAATGATATGACGCGAGTGTTCTATGTTCTATGTCATAGGGTTTGGTTTCCGCTCTTAGTCCTTCATGTGGACCATTGTGCGTGGGCCATGGCGGCCGCCTGTTATTTTTATTCCAACCAGCCCACCTCCCTCCAGAAGCTGATTAGGTCTCCCGGTCTGCATAGAATATCTGTGAAGGATCTGGGTGACCCGAGGGTTTACGTTCTGATCTGAGTGACGCCTGTGCAGTCAAAGAGCACATGCGCAACGGTTTCTTCAGCCTCCATGCAGGCCCTACACAGAGGGCTGTCCGTTATGCCTATTGTGTGGAAGTGTTTGTTTAATGAGCAGTGTCCCGTGATGGTCCCCGTCACCAGGCGCAGGCCGTTCCTGTCCAGGCGTAGCAAACGCCTGGTTAGCCTGCTATCTAAGGATGGATTGGCTTCCCTGGACTGCCTGCAGCCCGGTGTCGAGGTCCACCAGTTCTCCGCTTGTGTGTGGGTGAACTCCTGTAGCCACCTGCGTAGTTGGTTAAAGGGGATGGGTACGATGGGTTCGGGTCCCCAGACTGACGCGCTGGATGCTCTCCTAGCAAGTTCGTCAGCTGCGTCGTTACCCAGTGATCCGCTGTGTCCTTTTATCCATTGCAGTGTCACTGTGTTACGGTTGCACACCGTCACCCGCTCCAGTGCATTGTGACATTCTAGTGTTAGTCTGGAGGTAATATATTTTTTATCTAGGGATTGCAGAACTGAGACACTGTCAGACAGTATACGTATACGAGTGTCCGTAACTTTCCTGGCTTCTATGGCGTAAACCGCTTGTATAATGCCCACACATTCCGCCTGGAAGACGGTGTTGAACACTCCCAGCGGGCTGGATATATTTATGTTAAAGTCGTGTGAGAAGACTCCGACTCCGGTTCCGGAGTTGGTCTTTGATCCGTCGGTGTATACTCTTATCTCTTTCGGGCCTGAGTGAAGTTAAGTCAGTCACACCGTTCTTCTGTGAGTATAACGTTGTAGTGCTTCTGAAAGAAGTGTAGTTTCTGGGCTTTGTCGCAGGGTGATGCCATCATCGGTTGTCGTTCGATTGCATCCTCCCTTATGCGTGTGTGCTTGACCCTAGAGTCTTTGCTTAGGGTTCCCGATAAGTAGAGCCTGAAGGCGGCC
This sequence comes from Tiliacea aurago, assembly GCA_948098905.1. Classification (NCBI taxonomy): domain Eukaryota; kingdom Metazoa; phylum Arthropoda; class Insecta; order Lepidoptera; family Noctuidae; genus Tiliacea; species Tiliacea aurago. The sequence goes on along the minus strand of OX402578.1, from coordinate 12,091,632 downwards.
AGGGCTGCCTCCTCTCGCACGACGAGGTGTAGAGGTGGCAGTCCTAGCATTACTTGTAGTGCGGCAGTAGGTGCAGTCCTCATACTGCCAGTTATTGCTACACAAGCAAACCGCTGCAGTTTTTCGAGGTCTTTTCGGGCTGTGCTCAGGTCCGTCCTGGGCCACCAGACCAGTGAGCCATATGTAATAATTGGTCGGATGACTGTTGTGTATAGCCAGTGGGTGACCTTGGGGCTGATGCCCCAGTTCCTTCCAAGCAGTCGTTTGCACTGCCATAGGGATATGCTGGCTTTTGTGGTGATGTAGTTGGTGTGTTTTGCCCAGTTCAGCTGTTTGTCCAAATAGATGCCCAGGTATTTGGTTTCGGTTGATAGGCTTAGGGTAGTTCCAAAGAGTTGTGGCAGTTGTAGTGTCACCAAATTCCTCTTTTTTGTTAAGAGAATCAGTTCGGTTTTTGTCGGGTTCACCGACAGTTGGTGTTTGTTGCACCAGTCCTCTACTATTTTCAAAGCTTGGCGCATTAGGTTGCATAAGGTGTTTTCGTGGGTGCCATTTATTATTATGGTTATATCGTCGGCGTAGCCTACGGTAAAATAACCTTTGTCGTTAAGTGTTTTAATGAGGCTGTCTACCACCAGGTTCCATAGAAGCGGCGAGAGGACACCCCCTTGCGGGCAGCCCTTCGCCACGATGGCCCTTGTGGTGTCATTTACGGTGACTTGTACAGCTCTCATTTTGAGCATGTTGGTGATCCAGCCGCTCACGGTCGGGTCTATGTTGTGTCTGTTTAGAGCCATGTTAATGCTGTTGAACATGGTTTTGTCAAAGGCGCCCTCGATGTCAATGAAGGCGGCTAGTGATGAGCATTTGTGATCCACTGCGCATTCAATCTTAGAGACCACGCTGTGTAGCGCGGATTCTGTTGATTTGCCTGTGGAGTACGCATGCTGTTGTTTATGGAGTGGTTTTACCCGAAGGGGTCCGTCTCGAATGTGTCTATCACAGAGTCTCTCCAGGGTTTTCAGTAGGAAGGATGTAAGACTGATAGGCCTATAAGCTTTGGGTTGTGTGTAGTCGGTTTTGCCCGGTTTGGGTATGAAAATGACTTTCACTTCGCGCCATGCTAGTGGTATGTGTCTGAGTGCTATACATGCTCGATAGATCTCCACTAGCCACGGCGTCAGATGATCTATCCCCCACTGTAGCAGGGCTGGGAAGATGCCATCCAGCCCTGCTGACTTAAATGGCTGAAAAGTGTTGATAGCCCACCTTATACGAGCTTCTGATGCTATATTATGGGCTCTTGACCAGTCTTGATCCGTTGGGGTCCATTCTGGCACAACCTCCCACGTCCTGTCTTCCAGGAGTTTGCAGTCCGGGAAGTGAGTCTCCAGAAGGACCTTGCTGGTTTCATGGTCAGTTGTTGTATATGAGTTGTCGGGTTTTTTCAGCGCGCCTAGGGTCCGGTCCTGGTCAGTTGATAGGATCTTCCTCACCCTTGCGGCTTCGTTATTTGTCTCTATGGATTCACAGAATCTCCGCCAAGCTGTTCTCCTGGCAGTCCTGATCTGTTTTCTGTACAAATATTGAGTTTCTTTGTATAGCTCCCAGTCATCCGGGAGTCTGGTGTTTTTGGCTCTGTTGAATTGCTTACGAAGTGCATCTCTGAGTTTACTAAGTTCAGCGTTCCACCAGGGGTTTCTCTCTGCCTTGGTTCGTGGCGCTCTTAGTTTGCAGCATGCATGGTAGGCTTCGGTTATGTATTATGATTACTTAGTGACAGTGTATTCTAATTGTGCAGGGTCGGTTAAAGTTGTTAGTGTTAAGTGCCTAGCTAGTAGTGAGGCTAGGAGTCTCTTATATCCTGGCACATCGGTGCGCCGAGGGTTTCGTCTCGGTATCGGTTTTTTAAAGTTTGTTGTTAGTGTGAATCGGATTCTTCTATGGTCTGAGCAGGAAGGCTCGTCCGACACGTGCCAATTTGTAATAAAGTTTGTCGCGTTTTCCGTAGCAAGCGTTAAGTCAATGATCGTTTGTCCTCGGACTGTGACCCAAGTGGGTTCCGAGCCGCGGTTTACGATGTTAAGGTTAGTAGAGAATAAATAGGTGGATAGTACCTCTCCTCTGGAGTTCGGTGCGTCGCTGCCCCAGAGCGGACGGCGGTGGGCGTTCGAGTCAGTGCAGATGATCAGATCTAGGTTGGCTCGCTCGCAGTGCTGTACTAGGTCGGGTCAGGTCTCTAGAGGGGGGAGGAAAGCAGACTGCTACGGCCAGCCGCGCAGGAATGTCCTTCGTGGCTCGCGCGTAGGTCCTCTGCTGAAGCGTGCTCGGCGAGGCCGTGTCATCAGGGCGCCCCCTCTTCGCCGGCCCTGTTCCACTCGGTCCAGGCTGCGGGTCAGAGGTGCCTGGCTGGATATTTTTTGCCGGCAACGCCAGGTGTGAAGATCCAGCCCGCCTGCCCCTCTTTTGCTGTGGTCGAGGTGGGTCTTGTGTCGTGTCCGTGTCCCTGGGTTGAATGGCGGCACCGGCAGGCTCTGACGCGTGCAGAGGCTTTTCGCGCTGGGTTTCCCCTTCGCGTACTTGCCGCCGCCCGCGTGGTTCTGCGACCGGCAGCTTTTCGCGCTGGGTTTCCCCTTCGCGTACTTGCCGCCGCCCGCGTGGTTCTGCGACCGGCTGCTTTTCGCGCTGGGTTTCCCCTTCGCGTACTTGCAGCTGGCCACATGGTTCCGCGTCCGGCCGCTTTTCGCGCTGGGTTGCCCCTTCGCGTACTAGCGGCTGGTCGCGTACTAACTCTGCGGCGTCCGATCGCGCTTCGCGCTGGCTAAAGCCGTCGCGGGTATTGCGCTTTCGGTCGCCTACTTTCTTCCCCCGACCGATTTTTCCGCGCTTGTTCAGCATGCGTACTCCGTCAGCCGGGAAAGTGCTAGAGCTGCCAGGGTCGTCATCCTTCCCCGTCTGTCCTCGTCTGTGTTGGTCTCGGTCCTCGTCCGGGTAGGTGAAGCTGCTACGCACAATACTCTGTTGCCAGAGGCTTGTGGAGGGCAGGGATCCCGTAGCGTACGTTGGCGCGTGGGTCGCAGCCGATGGTGGGTTAAGTGGCGCGTGAGTCGCAGCCTGGGTTGTGGGCGCGTGAGTCGCAGCCTGTGTTGTGGGCGCTAAAACAGCCGCCTGTGTTGTGGGCGCTAAAACAGCAGCCGGCCGCGCTGAAAAACGCGGCACCAAAGAGCAGATTGGTGCCCCCCCCAGATTACGTTGGAGGCTGACCGCCGAGGCGGTGTGGGATTCCCCGGCTTGGCCGGGACCCACCTGGGTAGAAATTTCCTCATTCTGCATAATTATTGGTATTGTGGGGGGTGGGCTTTTTTGGAATCGAGGTTACCCCTCCTCTAGGACCGACAGGATATAGGAATGGGGGGGAAGGTAATCGTGGGTGGGGGTGTGGGTTCTTGGGGGTCACCCTAGGCTTGGGACTTGGCCTAGGGATTTGGTGTCGACAGGATGTATGGATAAAGAGGGATGGATAATTAGGTGATAGGAACATAGGAAGAGGTAGATGGGTTGTCCTAAGCCTGGGGTTTGGCCTTCGGAAACTTCTCTTGTCCGGGATCTTTTGAGATGCTCCGGGTGCAGGGTCGACCTTTACCAGTCGGTCCCGCAGCCGGAGTTGGGCTATCCGCAACCTGCCCACCCGCTCGGTTGCAGGAGAAGAAGTGCCTGGCAGTCTGGGTCGCCCCACCACGGATGTACGTATATACCCGCGTTGGGGCGACCCAGCCTCCCCCGAGTAAAACGACGCGAATGTAAAACGTAGCTGTCACGGACACCAACCTATCGGTCGTTTGTTTTAGTTCTTTTGCAGTGCGACACTCTACCTAGAAATATATAATAATAATAATAATAAAGCCTTTTATTCCGAAACCAGATAATTACACTAACAATAATGGCAAAACAAAAATCACAAGATGTCTCAAATTTCGGTGTGCCTCGTGGCATAAGCCTCCTCTAACAATTTCTATTGACGACAGTCGTGAGGACCGTGAGGTACTCTCCTCCAGTTTGGACCTGCTGTCAGCTTTATTTCTTTCTTCCAGTGGGTAGGCTGCCTTCCCCGATTTCTTTTGCCGTCCCTTGGATACCCATTCTGTCACTATCTTACTCCACTTATAATCAAAGACATATATATAATCAAAGGCTATAGGTAGATATATCTACGTTGTACCCGTATTAAAATTTTGTTGTTGTTGGGCATTGGGGAGGAACGTCTGTCTCATATATCCAGTGACCGGTTTCGCCTTTCTTACCTAGAGTAGAATCTTTCCTACCTACTCCTCGACGGGAAGTTGTCCAGGACTGACAGTATCATATAGGGTGTTAACAATGCGTAGACACATTCCATCATTATGCATTATAGGTATAATCAAAGGCTATAGGTAGATATATCTACGTTGTACCCGTATTGCAATTTTGTTGTTGTTGGAGGTAGCATTGGGGAGGAACGTCTGTCTCATATGTCCAGAGACCGGTTTCGCCTTTCTTACCTAGAGTAGGATCTTTCCTACCTAGTCCTTAACGGGAAGTTCTATGTCCAGGACTGACAGTATCATATAGGGTGTTAACAATGCGTAGACACATTCCATTAGTAATCCTTTTTGTAGCTGATTAAAAACTTGGTACCATTACCTACAGTTCTATGGTTCCACAAATTGATGCGACCCACTTGGAGAACAAAAGCCTACGGCGTGACGTCGCCATAATCCAAAATGGAATGACGCAGCATTTTTATTACTAACCCTTGTTAAGTTAATTTCGGCTCCGACGCGTACACACGCTTCCGCATAGCACGTCTCGCGTCTCTTAGGCCGAGATGTATCTAATTAAGTCATAAAAAGCGGCGTTTCCCCAACAGAAGTGTTATTTTGTGAGCGCGTCCGGGCGCGGGCCGTGAGTTATCGCCCCTATTCCCGCTTTTAATTATTCATGAGCCTCCCGGACAAGTTTCACCAACTTCAGACCAACAGCTGGCGTGCTTCTATTAAATAATTTGAACTCACTTCTTTAAGACTTTGCGTGTGCGGTTTAGCATATTAATTTTGGGTTATAGAGATGTAGATATTGGGCTGTTATCTTTATCCTCTTCTTCGCCGAGCGGAAGTTTGGGTGAAGGAAAATTCAATCTGAACGAGTTGCTCGCTGTTGGAAAGTGCTGAAATGATTGCTTAGGTACGTAATTCAACAATAACATTCAAATGGCACAATCTTTCAGTTAGTAGAGAAGGTATTTTCTTAGAACCCTCAACCTAGAAAACTAACACAGACAATACGCCTGAAACAGCTTGGTGTCCTAGATTTCAGGCTTGTAAATTGGACACTACGTTTATTATTTTTCAGTTCACAAGCTTGCAAAGATTCTGTTATCATTTGAAATCTGAGTGCAAATGTGCATTTTATCCGCTAGCGTGGAAATATTTTTTACTTCCAACTACCTAGTAATATCGTAGTTGTTAACTCAAAATACCAGCAGAAACCTGAACATTTCTGCGTCGCTAAAACAGTGCAGAAATTATTGTAATACATATGTATTCACATTACTGCATAGCTATAACAATGCAATAATGAAAATACATACAATAATTTCTGCACTGTTCTTACTTTTTTAAACTTTTTCATTGATTAAAAAGTTTTCATATGTTCCGTATAAAATGTACTCTGACAATGAAAGAGATTTAAAAATAATAGGTAAGTGCTGGCTGTAAAGAAGTAATAAAAAAAACAAAAAAAAATGCGTGAACTTTATAATTTGTACATCTAAACATTACGAATTTCAACAGAATTAGTAAAAAAATTGATTCTTCTAGTGAAAGTGATTTACCAGAACCTATAAAAAATGTGGCTCTGCTCATAATTGATAACCTATTACCAGAAAAATCTAGTGCCAGATATTTCAAGGCATAATAAGTATAAAAATGTCATGTCTTGGAGAAACGAAAGAATGGTTAAATGTGTCCGAGAGTGTGTTTTTAGCGTATTTTAACGAAAACTATGAAGCCATAGTAGTAGAAAGAGAAGCAGATTACGCACCTCGCTCGACGTCACTATCTGCTAGATGCAGTAATCTACTATTTAAATTCGAACCTTTTTTATTCAATAATTTCCTATACCTACCGACAGTCCACTGAAAATACATTAACAGTGCACCAATCTCATTTTTAGAATAATCGCATTGGCCAGCACGCAAGCGACGACAGCATGAAAAAAAAATCCTTTTTATAATGTTCTTTTAACATTAATCAATTTACTTTCCACCATTTTGGTTTGTTTTTTGACAATTGTAGTAATTTTACTTATTATTTTTAAAATAAATAAACACAAATTATTATTAAAATTTAAGCAAACAGCTTAAATTTTAATAATAATTTGTGTTTATTATGTCTTGCACCTAGAATTTTCTTCGCCGTAGTGAGGTGATAAGTTGTGTGTTGCGCTCGGCAGCAAAGTTATTCTACGTTCTACGTCTCGTACCTTTGAAACCCTCGCTATGCTCAGGATTCTATATTTGAACCTATTTAGTAAGTAGTTCAATCCTAGAATCCTTCGCTTGCTCAGGTTTCAATACAAGTACTCGCGCCAAAAAACACAACTTAGCAATCTTGCATAACCAATAACTATTCTTGCTTTGTGATAACAATAATTTCATCGCCACCATTCTGTATTTTGGTCAATTTATCAACAAAGTTAAACTTTTAAAGGCATTGTTTATGTTGATAGTGGTCTGTTTATGTGTGGAACACAGTTATGTTGAACATGAACATGTTGTTCCAGATGTCGCCGAAGTCGTGCGCGCGCCGCCGCCGGTGAGATGAGCACAGCGGCCTCGAGCTGCACCTACTCTTATGATGAGACTATACAGGTACTGTATTTAAGTAGAATCTTCTGAATGCGCGACTCGACATCAGTAGAACAATTTCTATGTAAATTTCATGGAAATTGTTCTACCGGTGTCGCGCAAAAATTAAAATTGGGACGCTATTGATCTGCTGGCACAAAATTATCGTTCAAGTTTTGCATAACACATCTATACCTTACAACCATCTTTTAAATATTATTTAATACCAGTAAACAACCAGAAGCAACCGAACAATTAATCTCAAGGAATTTTTAGTGTACGTTAGTCGTATAAATCACCATAAAATTAGCAAAATATAATTATTTAATATACAATCTCCTGAAAGGCAAGTTTAATTTTGTAAAGATCTGAGAATAAAAACAAAAATAGTACCTACAGTATACCTCTACAAATACTCTACAATTCTACATAATTATTCTTACCTCGTAGCTGAAATAGTCGTGGTTTTTAGGCCAAAGTTGTTTAGTCCCTACGTTAGCCCACTCGGCTAGGGTTGGTTGCCTCTCGGGGACGCATTTCTTTTTTGCTGTTAGAGAAAATCTAGGTCGGGATATATTAATCCGTTTGTAGGAAAACTTTTTGTTTTGTGTGGCAATGAATGTCCAGTTACCTTGATTTTACTTCGTAGTGGGTTGGTATTGTCCTTATTATTAAAACGTCTATATAATGGCCTGTTACACCATCTCTGGTACGTAATGTTACATCACATGTTCCATATCATCCAACTATGATCATCCAAACATCAAACTCTGTTCGATTTTTGAATGTACCTACTTATCTAGCAGTTTATACATTTCTAGGCAGTGTTAAACATGCTATCAGCTATCATGGATATAATATAACATTCAAAGAACTGCTTCTGCAAAACAGAAAAATACAAATGCAATACAAAAAATTATATCTAACATAAAAACCTAGCTCATTGTAGCCTTTGCTATAAAACAGCCTAGACTTCGTACAATAATGAAAACAATGCAATAATAAATTCAGCCTTCCAAATTCATGGGTGATAACATTTGCGTCGGTAGCACTTTCACCGACGCTCGTAGTTTTCAGCGCAGACTAATGCTTTGTACAATGGACTTTCGCTGCGATCGAAAGTCTCCTTACAGGCCAATGTGTACTATCATCACCGCTGATAAAGGTTATTTTGAGTTGCCAAAAATAAAGTGCTAAAATTGCAGGCCCTTCACGGTTGCCCGTAAACGTGGCTTAGATAAGTTTACTACAATTTTGTGTCTTATTGCTTCCATTTTAGTGTTGAATTTCGAATGTTGACAGTATCAGGGGTATAGAAGAAGTTTTCCAGGACGGGTCATAACGACACATTAAGCAACACGGGCGCACTTACCTTTATTAATGCGGTACAGGGATCAGCGCTTATCCGGCTGCTCAATGCGTTGTGCGGGTCAATGGGAACTGCCGACACTTAACTAACTATTACCCTTTAACCGAATGTGTGCGACGCCCTCTATGTGAGAAAAGTCGCTTGATCTCTTGTTGGTGTCAGATTTTGTTACATTGGTTAGGGTGACTGTTTCTGCTTCGATGCTTTTTACATACAAGAATATCTACATAAAAAAACTTCAGAACTTAAAACGGTTAGCGATGATGAACAGCCAGGCACTGGACTGCAGTTTTAATCCGCATCCATGCCAAATTGAGTGAGCGTTATGCGGGTTGCAGACCAAGAGCTAAGCTAAGTTAGTTTAGCTTAGCTCGCATAGCTGACGTAATCTCTCATACTTGAGTCATAGTTTGCAGTCTGCACACAAGTAAAAACTGCCAGATAAGCGAGCTAAGCTAAACTAACTTAGCTTAGCTCTTGGTCTGCAACCCGCATTAAAGGCGAAAGCGTCAAGAGCCGCGAAATTCAAATATGTTTTCTGCAATTTTCAGGTTAGTAACAGGTTGTATGTAGATCTAAATATGATTCGCGGGGATTGCTGATTCTAATGATTATAATTCTGTAGAGCCATACCTATTTGTTACGGCCGCGAATCATATTTTAATCATCATACAACCTGACACAGACCTGAAAATTTCAAAAAACGTAAGAAAATTTGAATTTCGCGGGCTTACGTTACATTAGCGCATCCCCCTTAATGAAAACAAAAGAAAGCTAAACCTCCTCATGTGTATATTAATCAGTAAGTCCAAAAATACACATCTCTAAGTAACAGACGATGCTGCTGAATACAGACCCAATGTTTTACGAGACAGATAATGCACAACACCAGTCGTTAGCGCTTTAAAAGCGGCGTGGTTTAATTCGCGCGTTATCGCAGCGTGGAAGCCGCGGCGCTCCGCCATTCCCCCGGGCTCGCGACCATTTATCAGGAGCCGACCCACATTGCCCCAACATCTGCCGCCAACTCCTCGCCTGTATCGGACTGCGATTACCCCGACGTTATTGTGAGAAAGTAGCTTCTGCAATATTGCCTTTATTGTTTCCTACTTTGTTCCCCATATGTTATTTGGAAAATATATTGGGAAAGGCAAAGCAACAATATTTTTGTCGTTTCTATTTCGTCATCGGTATATTTCTGAACGAAGACAATACCTATCTACCACCGTATCTATATGATCTTGAACCCAAAACAATAACAATAATCTGTATAGTTTTATATGAACTCGGGTTGTGTCTAAGTTAAGACGCAGATATATGCCAGTGACCTTGAGTGGTTAGCTTGCGTGTTCTGTACTGAGCTCACGCAACGCGTCGTACGTTCAGCCAGTAATAGGACTCGCCCATCAAGGAGCGCTGTCCCCAATTTGACGCATTATTCATTTATTATACACAAAACAAAAGGTATTTTAATAAAATGCGTATACTAAAAGATCAATAATTAAATTATCTTTAATATTGGTGAAGGTTTCAGAAAAATACGCTTGGTAGATTTTGCGCCATTCTCAGTTTTTTATCCGCGTTAGATATAACTTTACAAATTAATTTCACTATGTAATATAAACATAATGTAAAATATTCACATATCAAGTTGTTTTCTATGCTCTAATTTATCATTATACCTTTTTCAAATCATTAACACTACTCGTTTAGACGTGATCTTCATTATAAAATCATTAAAAGTCGGTTATCGTCCCCTTAAGTAAGATTGGGCTGCTGACCCCAATGCTTTTAGACCTATGTAATTGAGGCTCCCAGATCCAGTATCTGAGTTATAAACTTTGATCAAAACAAACTCTTCAGTAAATTCTAATAAACATATACAATTCGGGTCTATGATAGTTTTCTTTGACCTTTTTTGTGGCGACCTTTGCGAAACAGGCGGTCAATATAGCGGCCAGTAATTTCCTTCACTGGATTGTTTTATCAGGGTCCGAAGCAATATATTGTGATTTCGCTATCTGTATCGGAGATTGGTTTAGTGAATTTGATTAACGAACTGTTTCCGTTGCGGCAAGGGTTGGGCCTAATGCGTGGACCACGCCGCATTAAGAGGCGCGGGCCAGAAAATCGAATTTTCCGCTTTTGTGGGTCCGCATACACTACCTTTTTCGGGGTTTTCAGACTGTGTCGTATAAACAAACTTTGACACGATCCTCCGTTGGGACGTTTTCTATTTTTTTTTTTCAGATTTTTCTTCCATTCTTTTATTATTTGGAGACATATAATAGATTGGAAATCTTGATACGTAACCAGATCGTAATTAATTATATCCTTTTAAATACTTTTTCTGTTTACATTTTATCTTATTTTAGTAGTTATCTGTTAGCTTGAGTTTCTGGGTACTTGAATTAACGCGTTGGCATAATGAAATGAAATGAAATGAAATGAAATGAAATCGTTTATTCTGTAAATAGGATATTAAAATCACTTTTACACGTCATATAAAAAATAAAAAAAAAATCTAGATGTAGCCGACATTTCCTATCTGACTACCCCTGAGAAGAAATGGCGAAACAAACTCAGGGGTCAAAGTCTCTTTTAAAGTCCAGACATAATCTTGGTCAGATCATGTGAGGACCATGTAGATCCGTGTCTGAAATGGTCTTTTGAGGAAAGAACCACGCAAATTTGAGCGGACCTGACCAATCAGTGTAAGCATTTGTCAGTAATCGTGCAGCTCAACTCAAAAACTTAAGGAGCTCAACGACTCGACGAACAGTACCAAAAAAAGGACATTTGGGTAGGCCGCATAAAGCGCTCAAAATGTCAGACCATCATTAAAACTTAACTGAGAAAAGAAAGGAAAACATTTAAAGAAAAAAAAAAATGACCCACATAGTGCTCACATTCACAATAAATTAAAGTAGTAAATATAATACTTTTCAAAGTAAACATTCATGTAAAATTGTATACAATATTCTGCAATGTCAATATGTATATAAAATCATGCATAATAATTAAAATGTCAAGTTTTATCACAAGGCTAGCAGAGCGAGCAGCTCAATCCCAAGCTTTTTTGTCCTCTAAATAATCAGAAATCTTATAGTACCCTTTTTTACAAAGTTTAGTTTTAATACAGATTTTAAATCGTTTAATGGGTAAGTTCCGAATGTCAGTAGGAAGTTGGTTGTAAAAGCGTATACATTGACCCATGAAAGAGTTGCCTACTCTGTGGAGGCGAGTGCGATGTACAGCAAGATTGTGTTTATTCCTGGTATTTAAACTATGAATATCGGACATTTTCTTAAAATTTGATTTATTTTTGTGTACATATAATAGATTTTCAAGTATATATTGAGAGGCTACAGTCAGAATATCTATTTCTTTGAATATTTCACGAAGTGAATCTCTTGGACCTAGATTGTAAATGGCTCGAACAGCCCTTTTCTGTAAAATAAAGATATTATTAATGTCCGCACATGTTCCCCAGAGAAGGATCCCATACGACATAAGACTATGAAAATAACTAAAATAAACAATTCTGGCAGTATCTACATCAGTAATCTGTCTAATTTTTTTAACAGCATAGGCGGCCGAACTAAGCCTTCCTGACAATTTTTCTACGTGTGGGCCCCATTGTAATTTACCGTCAATAGTTATTCCAAGAAAAACTGTCGACTCAACAGGGTCCAACTCTATTCCATTAAGTTGAACATTAGTAGTTAGCTGCCTGACATTTGGCATTGAAAATTTTATGAGTTTAGTCTTTTTCTCGTTCAGGAGAAGATTATTTACATTAAACCAATGGACAACTTTAGAGAGTGCATCGTTAACATGTTCAAAATTGACTAGCTGACGTTTGATTTTAAAAATGAGTGAAGTGTCATCTGCGAATAATACAATCTTGTGATTATCCCTTATGTGAAAAGGTAAGTCATTTATATAAATTAGAAACAAGAATGGACCTAGAATTGAACCCTGCGGAACGCCCATAGTGACCGCAGATCCTGCAGATCTCTTGCCATTAACATCAACCCTCTGAATTCTGTTGTTCAGATAAGAAGTCAGAAGGTCGAGAGCACTGTCCCTCAAACCATAATGGTGCAGTTTTCTGATGAGTGTATCATGATGAACGCAATCGAAGGCCTTAGACAAGTCGCAGAAAATGCCAAGAGCATCCCGCGACTCCTCCCAGGCCTCGAATATGCTCTTCAGTAATTCCACACCCGCGTCTGTAGTTGAACGACCCTTAGTAAAACCAAACTGTTTCAGATGTAGTAGATTATGTTTATTAAAATGTCCTAACATTTGTTTCAAAATTAATTTTTCAAAGATTTTGCTCAATGTAGGTAATATCGAAATAGGCCGAAAATTCGTAGGATCAGTTGTGCTGCCAGATTTGAACAGAGGAATCACTTTGCTAAGTTTCATCAGATCAGGAAATACACCAGATGCAATACAAGAATTAAAAACAATTGCTAAAAAGGGTGAAATAACATTAATTATTGAAGACATGGTATGTACTGATAACCCCCAAAGGTCCGCAGTTTTTTTTATATCAAGGTCTTTAAAAGATTCTATAATGTCTTTAGCGGTAACGACCGTGAATTTAAGGTGTTTATCACATTCTGGTACACATTCTTTTAATATTGAGTAAGCAGAAGTGGAGGACGACGATGACAGAGTTTTGGTTGTTAAAATAGGAATATTAGTGAAAAAAAATTCAAACTCAGTTGCCACCTCCATGTCTGCCTTAATATCTACATCATTGATTTTTAGATGGAAGTCACGATTCCGTACTGTCGTTCTTCCCATTTCTGAATTAATAATATTCCAAGTTGTTTTAATTTTATTTCCAGAAGATTTTATTTTATTTTTAATGTGTATGGCTTTTGCCGAGGAACAGGCTCTTTTAAAAGTTTTAGAATATTTTTTAACAAATTCTTTAAAAGTTTCATCATGGTTATATGTTTTTTCATCATACAATTCATATAACCTCTGCCTACTTTTGTAAATACCTGGTGTTGCCCAATCACTAAATATTACGTGGTCACAAACAGGCAATGTTTTTGAGGTGAACACCTTCCTAAATTCACAATTAATGAGATTAAATAGTAAATTATATGCTTGATCTGGGTCGGTGTGATAAGGCAAACCCGGTAGTTTTTCCATTAAATTATTTTTAAATTGTTCTAAGCGACTTTTGTTTACAGGAATATAACTCACTAGTTTTCTTTGAGCTCTGACTATTTTCCGAGGGAAAGTTACTAACTGGCCACAGTGATCAGAGTCCAACTCGTTTATAATTAAATGGCTAGAAGGTCTTAAGTTTGTAAAAATATTGTCAATACAGGTAGCGCTAGTGGCAGTTATTCTAGTCGGCTCAAAGAATGTATTGTACAAATTATATGACTTTAATAAGGTTATAAATTTATTTACTGTAGCAGATTTTTCCAGTATATTAATGTTGAAATCTCCACAGACAACAACTGTTTTATTACTGTTACAAGTCTTTAATAATACTTCTTCCATATATTTCTCAAAAATATCATATGAAGCACATGGGGGCCTGTATATGCTCATTACAATGAACTGCTCAAGCTCAATGCAAGCTATTTCAATAACTCGCTCAACAGAGAGGCTCACAATATCCTTACGTTCTTTAAATTTCATATTGTTACGAACAATTATTAAAGAGCCACCGCGTATCATATTAACTCTGCTGAATGAGCTGGCAACCTGGTGGTTGTTAAAGCTGAACATGAACTGGTGGACTTTTAACCAATGTTCAGTTACACATAAGATATCGATATAACTACAGTTCATGAACAGCTCCAGTTCTAATTCCTTACCTATCACACCCTGTATATTTTGATGAACAATTTTTAAAGTATTATTATTATAATTACATTTATTTAAATTACTACAATTTAATGGGTGTGATAATAAAGAAGTTTGTGTAACATTTTTTAAGCAAGAGGTTTCCTCTGTTGTCCTAATTTCTAATTTAAATGATAATCAATGTCATTAGTCGTTGCCAAATTATTGGCAGAATTATTTAAAAAGTCATTGCATTGCTCAAAAGAAGCAAGTTGTTTAGCCAAATTTTTGGCTGAAATAGAAAAAAAATATGATAGCGACACAGCTATCTGTCGTTTATAATAGTTAGAAAGATAGTACATATCAATATTATATCTATCTTTTGTCAAATACAAATTGTTACCTACATAATTGTTAATATCCACTAGATGGAATAAATTATTGTTAAATGTCAAATTATGCAATGTCAAATTAATTTCAAATCTTATGTTATTTTCTTCCTGTGGCAAACTGTTACTATATGGGAATGTAAACAATACAATTTTTCTTAAACTAAGATTACTCAATGTTCTATAATATTGGAGCAGTTCTCCTTTGTTCACATTTCCCCTATTTCCCATAAAAATTAATAATGTTGTTTCCTGTCTAAAGTTACATTTAATAATTTCTTTCATAATATCAAATAAAGAACAACCAGGCATGCAGTAATTTATTATTGAGTGTCCTGGGTATTCATCTGTCAGCAAGTGGCCTAAGTCCTTGCCAATCTCATCACAAAATAATACAATATCACAAAATAATACAATATCAACAGCATAGATTCCAGGGGTTCGGTCCCTAATCCGAATACAAATTTTCCGAAAGATAAACCTGCGCAGGTTTACGGGCCCCGGGAGCACTTGCCCTATTTTCTTTCACTCCATCTCTATACGTAGGTGACGATAGAGGAAAACGATCGCCCGTGAACAATTTATTTTACCCACTTTTGTAAACTGTTTCATTTTGATAGCGAAGCTCGGTAAACGTATTTTAAAATGTTTTTTAAACGTTGCGTGTTGTCTTTACTTAACTACTGGCTCAATCAATGAACTTGTGCAATGTTACATGGAAGATGGAACGTACTTATACTCGTAATATTTTACAAATGATTATTCGTATCGATCAAAGTGTTTGTGCTGTTCGCTTAATTGGGAATCGCTATCAACAAAAGAAACACGATACAGGAGAAATTCCTAGTGTGGGGCAATGTTTAAAAAAAAAAAATTACACCCGTATCCTCGAAAAAAAAACAAAAACAATAAATCCTAAAAACACAAACGAAAACCAATTGGAATTTTAATCGCTGAACGTGGAATATCAACATCAACATCTGAATTTCAATGAAAATTTATGTCCGAAGTTAATTAAAAGGCTTTTGCCTCTCGCAACGATCCTTTATCTGGATTCAAATTTTCCGAAAGATTAAACTGCGGACAGAAGGTTTACGATCCCTGAGAGCTTTCCGAAGCCTTAGCAACTGAGCTGCCGACCGTACTCTCTGTATTGACTACGTACTTCCGAGAGATGGACTCAACATGGGCTACTTCTGATTCTTAAATTTTCGATTACCTACTTACAATTCTCAGTCTCTTTGTTTACCTATATTTAGTAGGTAGTTCAAAAGTAATAGACTTTTTAGCCCATCAAACCGTGTTAGCCGTTTGATTGTAGGATCTGTTAAGTCTTTTTGGATTCTGTCCTAATTTATGTTGTGTGAGGACATTTAGTTACCTAATTGGTGATGTTCTTCAGCATGGTCAGGTGCGTAGTACTTGCAACCGGCGTGCGTGTATGACCAGATGTATGAACGTAAACGAAGCAAAGGGAGTATGTAAGGAGCGTAGCAGGTGGCGTTCTATAGATTCTGCCTACCCCCATGGGAAGAAGGCGTGAGTTTATGTAGGTATGCATGTGCTCCTACCGTAACTATACCTCCCCTCTAATCTGCTTCAGTGAATTTAGGGAATAGAGCCATAATAGCAGGTGGCCACGTTCAGCTGATTGATAATAATGGCAGTACAGTCATTAGTGCACTGCAGGTGGACTTCCTGATTTAATCCCTTTAGTCGTATCTTATGGTTCCCATGGGTAATAATGTGGTGAGCAACGTTAGTTGAGGCTAGGCTGAGGTGAGATTGCCACCTAAGGCGCGGGCCATACAGAAGAGACGTAAGACGAGGACGGGACGCAGACACGGCGTCCCTTTCACGTATCTTCATTATTCTTCATACAAAATGTATTAAAGAGCCGTGCACAAAATCGGCAGATTTTGATCAATTTTGCTCATTGGTTGTGAGAAACAGAAAAAGTATTTAAACAAAATGGTTCGTGATGTGAAAAGTAGAATTATTTGTTTTGGCTAAAACGGATTTTTCAGTTCAGTATTCATGCAAAATAATTTTTCCTAAAAATTACGCGAGACTGACGTTTGATCATCTTTTTTTACAAGAAACTACTTTTGATTTTGAATGATAAAAAAATATCATCAACATCATTATAATTGGTCTACTTGCATGTGGCTGAAGCACTTTTTTCGACTCATAGCTAAAATACTCGTATAGCAGAAAAATAATGTTGAATTAGAAGAGAATAAGAAAAATTTTCGTGCACGGAGCCTTATCACGATCAGCACACAATTATACAGAAAGGACAAGACACAGGCTCGTCGCTTTTCCATCTGCTACTATTTTCCGCGTCTGAGTCCCGTCCTCATCTCACGTGTCTTTTGTGTGGTCTGCGCCTGACGTGCGTACATGCGGTAAATGAATAGCTTTACTCAATTCTATATTAAAGTGAAATTGGAAAACAGTTGATTCTTAATAAGGTTAGGATAGAGAGTAATAAAAACCGGTCAAGAGCGAGTCGGACTCGCGCACCGAGGGTTCCGTACGTATATATGATGTTGATGATTTCTGAAAAACTGTGCTATTTAGAGACATCGTTTTATTTTTCCTGTAATCTTTACATACACTTCTATCACATAGAATAATTTCAGATTTTCATCTATGCAAACTTCGGAGATAAGGGAACAGTATTTTTTTTTACATTTTTCATCAAAAGTCGGAAACTATGCTACCTAAAAAAAAAAAAATGTTTGAGAATGTGCAAACAGCGTCTTTTCATATGATACCCCACATGCCCTAGTAGCCCACTTGAAATTTTGAAGACCCCCTTTCATTCCCTTTTGCAAAAAATATATATTTTGTTAAATTTCTTTCTTGTTTGAAAAATAGTTGGGCAAACGTCATCTAAAACTATTCTACATTTCAAGTTGATAGCATTAGTAGTTCTTGAGATATCCAGGTGTGACAGACAGACTGACTTAGTCTCACCATAAGGGTTCCTTTTTACCATTTTGGTACGGAACCCTAAACAGTGAGGTTAGATAAATAACTACTCATGTTTATTGGCAATCCGTTTATAGGATAAATTATACACACGTAAATATTGATGTTATTGTTATAAGGGCCGATTTTTCAATCGTCAGATAACTTTTATCTGAAGAATAAATATGGCGGTTTGACGTATTTTCTGTACAAAAGCTATCAAACAGCAATTTTTATTCCTCAGATAAAAGTTTTCTCAAGATTGCAAAATTAGCCATAAGTTACGAGCGTAGATTTCATTTGGGATTAATACAGAAAACCATAGCTATCCACAATGCTGAAAATCAAATGAGTGCGCCCTCTATCTGGAGTGAAGCAATTTATTGCTCCGTGATTGTACAGGTCTCTATTTTTATTGCCGCTATTCGATACTAGATGGCGGGATTCTTCACTGCCGAGTGCGTGTGATTTGGTAGTTGTGTTGGATAAGAGAGGATTTAGTTGGCCTGTTTCAGCGTCCGGATTTGTACTATCTACATCTATCTATTCTACCAAATAACTTGTAAAACTGAATTTTTAAGAATTTTATCTGGCAAATAAGTTAGTAGGTACTTAACCTTGTGGTGCTGGACGTAAAGAATAGCACCACCCTATTTCTTCCCATGGGTGTCGTAAAAGCCGACTAAGGGACTTACTAGAGAGAATGGGCAGCAACGTTCTCTATGCATTTTAACACCATATTGGGATCGCCAACCCGCCTGCCAAGCGTGGCGATTATGGCTACCCCCGCCCTTTTGGGAGGCCTGTGTCCAGCAGTGGACGTCTTTTGGCTGAAATGATGATGAATGATGATAACCAGTAACCAGTTCCAGACTGGTGAAACAGGTTGGACTTGTTATTTTAAGCTCGGATTTGCTCGCTTGTTAGATGAAATTCAAACATTTTGTTTTGCAATCACCATGATTTTGATTACTTCAGTTATATTCATACAATTACTAAGTTGTCACTAATAGGAATTGTAATAATCAATCAGATCTAGAATTTAGTTAAGTATGATATTTTATGCTACACCTCTCCTCAGCTGTCAAGACAAGTTTTATTTTAAGCACTTAATTACGGAATGATAACACATTTACTGACTCATTGAAATGAAATCGTTTATTCTGTAAATAGGATATTAAAATCACTTTTACACGTCATAAAAAAAAAAAATCTAGATGTAGTCGACATTTCCTATCTGACTACCCCTGAGAAGCCATTAATCCAGCTCACTGCATAACCACACTTAATTAAGCCAGATGTGGACAATTATCACCAATTACATGACAGCTGTCATAACGCAGCGTCGCGCGTCGCACTGATTGGTCGATGGTCGCACTTACAGCAACGTTACAATGCAGGCCGATAAAACTGGCCCGGGACCATTATTCGTCGTTCAATGACCATTTGTCGTAATTAACAAGCGATGGTTAATCTCGCTGGACCTCCCCCCTCGCTTCACACCCTGCAGTGCGTCGCGCCGCCCTAAATCACGGTACTGCCAGGGCCTGCTGCGGCCTGCCGTCACTAGCTTTTTAACTGCATTATGATGTGAAAGTTACTGAGAGCTTATGAAGGAATAGGTGTATTTCAGGACATAACATAGCTTAAGTTTTAAGGGTTACAGAGGCTTTTTTAGAAAATAGACTAAATAAATGCAGTGTTATGCTGACTTTCAAACACAAACAATGCGTGAAAGGTTAATTTTCGTAGCATTGGACGTTTTGGAGATTTTGCTTTGTTTTATTCGATAATGGTCAAAGTATTTTCAAGGTTTTTTTGTCTAAATCTTATTCTTGTTTAGCATACCCATACTTTTTTCGTGTTCCTTCCATTGTCTGTGTGACAGGGCCACGATATCCCTTTCGGACAAACTCGCAACCAGCATTCCCATACCTATCTTATTACAAAGTAAGGTAAACAAATTCCTAATCAACTATTATCTTAATGTATTTCTAACGTTTCTTTTCGCTTAATTAATAAAGGTAGCATCACTTAGAACTTAGATCTCAACAGACATAAAGCCAGGTAGATACCTAATGTATGTAGCTGTAATGTCTTACGCAAATCACAATCTTAATGATTTTAAAGTAAACTGGGTCAAATTACACAGACGTGTTAGGTATCGATATTATTTAAACATGATAAAACAAAAAATATATTAATTTGACGACTTTTTGGGATCATCGACCGCAGTTAGCGTTGATACTTGATATTTCAATTCAAAAAGTCATTTTTTTGTGTAAACTGTGAAGTTTACACAAAAAGGAATGATTAGTGTCGTTACTAAACACGATGAAATAAAAGAAAACAGATTTGCTCACCTCATACTTCAAGTAAACTCCTACCAGCGGTCGTTGACTCCCAAAAAAAACATCAACACGTTTTTTTTTCTTAACGGTAGATATCGATACCCATCACGTCTGTGAAGTTTTGCCAGCTAATTTAATCTGAATCTGTATTGCAAATCCATTGCTTCATATGTTTGAAAAATTTGTCTGCTCAACAACGTAATGAATCACGACGAAAACGTGACGAATGTTGTTAGTCCCCTAGTAGTAAAATATCTGTTAAGTGTCGTATACAGCTCTGGGGCCTAAATTTGACATTAGACTTCATTATAGCAATTTGCATTTTAACACCATACTGCGATCGCCAACCCGCCTGCCAAGCGTGGCGATTATGGCAAACCTTTCGGGTAGGCCTATGTCCAGCAGTGGGCGTCTTTCGGCTGAAATGATGATGAATTAAAGCAATTCATAATTTGTGGACTATTTTTGAAACTCCCTACAAAACTGTCAAACAGATGAATTGCGGGATATGAATTGTACGCAGGGGACCTAAAATGGACGCTTTGGCAGAATCATACTATTATCTGCGTACAATTCATACATCCCGCAAATCATCTGTTTGACAGCTGCTATTGGACAATTAGACTTCAATATAGCAATTCATAATTTGTGGACCATTTTAGGAATCTCCATACAAAACTGTCATACAGATAATTGCGGGATATGAATTGGCGCAGATCATATTATGATTCTGCCAAAGCATCCATTTTAGGCCCCCTGATCATAAGATTCTGCCTAAGCGTCCATTTTAGGCCCCGTGAACTTAATGAAGTATTGACGGCAAACTAACAGCGATAATAAGGCACCGACTTGAAAAAACTAAAAGAGGTTTTAAACTAAAGTGCACGGAGGCGACATTGTAATGTGGTACTCAGTCAAAATAAAACCCATTGCTACTGACAGTGTTTTACGTAATTACTCCGCGGTTTTCACTATCTTCATTGCTATCTCCGGTCTAAGTAAATATACCTAGGAACGGAAAGGAGTTAGTGAGAACTGGGACGTCTAAAATAAACTTCCCACGGACCACTCCAATCTCGGCAGTCTCCAAGACATAGAACATCTTAACATTCTATTTTAATTCTAGACTGTCATCCAATTATGCACCATGTTGCAGATTCATCAAATTGTAAATAAGAAAGCTGAAATTGTCTTTCTAGGAAATGGCCATTTTATGTGCTATTGTGATTTTATCGTTCTTTAGCAATTATTTTGTCTTTGTGTCTTCTCTCTCTTTTTAGGGTTCCGTACCAGAATGGTCAAAAGGAACCCTTATGGTGAGACTAAGTATGTCTGTATGTCACACCTGGTTATCTCAATAACTACAAATGCTATCAACTTGAAATTTAGAATAGTTTTAGATGACGTTTGCCCAACAATTTTGCAAACAAGAAAGAAATAAAAAAAAAAAAATTTTTTGCAAAAGGGACTGAAAGGGTCATACAATTTTAAGTGGGGCTACTAGGGCATGTCATATGAAAGAACACTGTTTGCACATTCTCAAACATTTTTTTTTGTAGGCAGCATAGTTTTCGACTTTTGATGAAAAATGTAAAAACAAATACTAAGGGTATTTTTTTTCTCCGAAGAAGACGCAAATAAATATTCTATTCTATTCAATTGCAAACATTCAACTAAGAATACTTTAAACACCGACCAAGTACGTGTCGGACCAAGCTCAATGAAAGGTTCTAGGTTAACGGCAACTCGGCAAGTACCCTATAGGTTTTGATTTATTTGCGAGTATCAAAATATGTCGCATAAATGGCCGTATTTTTTATTGCGTTGACTTAGAAGCTTGACCGTAAACTTACGTATTTGATATAAATTTCAAGTTGATACCTCCACGCGTTCCTGAGAAAAACGGTCTTGACAGACTGACAGACAGACGGACCACGAAGTGATCCTATAAGGGTTCGATATTTTCCTTTTTAGGTGCCGAACCCTAAAAAGGCGCTTTTTTGGAGACTATGATATAAATATTTGATCTAATAATTTTTAGATGTTTTATCTTGAGAAGTTCAAGTTAGCAATCAATTAACATAGCAACCCAATGCATTTGAGGCTTGCGTTATTTTAGTTCACACAACTATAGCATTTCCTATTTCAGATTACTTTACGATAAGGGTTGATCGTCGTAGCTAATACACCCTCAAAATAATCTTGAAAGGCGCTGGAGATGGCTATCGGTGACGTCATCTCGCCCCCCGGGACTTCCCGGATTCTTTCATCAAATCCCAACATTGCTCCGTGCGATTATTCACACGATACTCCAGGGATACTCAAACTTTTAGAGATTAAATTGCCATCTGTCGTGATTTCACCAATAAATTTTGTCTTAAATTTTGTTGAATTTTTTGTAAGTAGAATCATGATTTTTTTATATTATAATTTTTTGATTATTTTTGGCGTAAGGTTACAGCTTTCTTAGATTCTTAGTAAGTATATATAAATAAGCTTGTAACAAATTACGTTATGTTTTGTCTCATGAAAGTAATTTATAAATATCTCTCTACATATTCGCTGATTCATCTCATCGAGTGAGGTTTTTGGGAAGCACATAAACCTTTAGTTTACAATGCAAACATTTTATAGTTTGTAAACGTGTCGTAAAATAATTTGAGAATATAGCGTCATTAAATTTACAGCGTGACAAAGGGTTTTACAGCTAATGCGTTGCTACTAGAGTTCAGTGGACCTAAAATTACATTAAAAAAATTGTGTTAATTACCTACTCCTCTGTTTTTGATTTGTTATTAAGCATTCATGTGATATGTATCAACATTTAATAAAATGCAAGTCAGACGTTTCATAAACAATGTGTGGACGATAATAGGACCATAATTTAAACTACGTATATCTAACTAGCTTTTGCCCGCGGCAAAATACCCGACGGGAACGTACTACCGAGATTAAAATGTGGATCAACACATAGCATAGGGTTATGTGTTGATCCAGGTTATAAACTATTAGCGTGCTAATTTTCATCCATATCCGTTCAGCAATTTTTGCGCCAATCCGGAACATACATCCAGACAAACAGACAAAAAATGTAAACATATTTTCAACATCAGACTCGTTGTCACACCTCGTAACAATAACTTTTTTCAAAAATATTCAATGTACAGTTTTGACTTATGAATATTTTATTATATGTAGGTACTACATACACAACCAACATACAGACATATAGTGATCAAATTGGTGATGTTCTTCAGAAAGGTCAGGTGCGTAGTACTCGCAACCGGCGTGCGTGTATGACTAAATGTATGAACGTAGGCGAAGCAAAAGGAGTATGTAAGGAGCGTAGCAAGCGTTCTATAGTTTCTGCCTACCCCCATGGGAAGAAGGCGTGAGTTTTTGTATGTTTGTATGTATACATGTAGTATGGTATGGATATAGATATAGATGAAGTTCCCACCCAGTGTCTGCATTCGTTTCGTTTTTCATTAGTCAGAGATCGGAAAAACCCATAGTTGGCCCATCACTATTATTTTAAAAGCTCCCTTTTTATATTTGAAAAATTAAAAACACTGTAGAAAAAAACCTTACTTTAAAAATACTTCTTAACTCATGTGCTAGTGTTGCGAATATTTTAATTTATTGTCGTATTGCTTTCTCCAAATAGTTTAAGCATTTAAAATAATACTTTTCTGTACTTACAATGAAAATTAACCTATTTAATATCAAGTTTGAACTTTGAAATGGAAGCCGTAGCAAAAGTTTTGGAACCGTTGAAATGGAAAGGAAATAAACGATCCCCTTCTTACAACGGTAATCCCAAAAGTAGATGGCAATGTGGCGAAATTTATCTACAGCGGGCTCCGAAACCAATTAGAATTCGAAATTGTGCTACTGAGTTGGTTACTATAATAATTTTCTAAAGTTATAATTATCCGTTTATTTAGGTAAAGGTTAGAATTTAAATTATTGGTTTGAACTATCTAATAACTGTCACGATGTTTAGTGGAAAAATCATCGACATGTCTTTTTAATTACGCGGTATTTAACGAACCTTACCAAGCCTTTCTGTAAAAGGAAACGTGACAGTCGCATGTGCGTTAAGTATGTACAAAACGTGTCAAGTGTTTAATGTGCATCCTAGTTAAAACTCAGTATCATTGGGTATACATTATTTTTAAATGGTTCGTGGTGGGTATACCTATAGAGGGATGAGGAACAGGGTGTAAAGTTCTCTTATCCTCTATGGAAAAGGGTAGAAAAATTCTGTAGTTGTATCTCTATACTTTTTAAATACTCCTACTCTATCTTACTACTACTGCATTTATCCATAAATTCGTTTAAACTTTAAACTAGTTAGGGTGCGACTCTTGAACATCCTGTACGCGATGCACCGGTGCATAGTGCAGGGGCGCTGCCGCTGCAATATCGCGCCCGCGCCGCCTTAATCAAACCCAAGCAATTTATGATCGCCGCCGCCACGACAACTACCTTCTGTAATTTTTGACATTGTGAACGTGATGCTTTTATCACATGTCCCAGAATTAACGCACAACCTCTTAAGGGGGTGCGAAAAAAAATCAGCTGTTCCCTACATTTATGTTCGAATACTCGTAAAAATGTATGGAACAGCTGATTTTTTTTTCGCGATTTCTGGTCCGGTCCCATAGTAAAAATTGTTCATAACGATGAGTACAATGACCCCTTAATTCTGGGACATGTTGTATATGTTTAAACAATAAATACGTGGATGACCGTGGCCGGGGTGACCATCTTTACATACTGAAACTCCTCCGTGTCTCGGAAAGCACGTTAAGCCCTTAGGAACCAGCTGTGATTCGTGGATCGTTGACAGTCGTTACGGGACGTCAGACGCCCGAAAGTCTGACAACCAGTCTTACCGAGAGGTATCGTATTACCCAGTCACTGGGTTGTGGAGGTCAGATAGGCAGTCGCTCCATGTGAAATACTGGTATTGAGCTGCATCCGGTTAGTCTGGAAGCCGACCCCGACAAAATTGGGAAAAGTCTTGGCACAGAGATTTTTTTTTGTTCACACAATAAATACTAAGAACGACGCATAACTTTCGAGTACCAAGTTTCATGAGGATTAAGTAATAAAATATTAAAAGAGATTTGAGATTAATAGAAAATTCAGTTATCCTAGTAACAGTGGTGTTCCTTTCTTTAATAAAATCAAAGCGAAATGGTTCTCTCTAAAGAAGCTTTTACTTGATTATTTTCCCGATGTCCAGGGAAAACAAAACATTTATTTGTAATTTGTTAAAGCCTTGCTAAACAAAAACACACAAACGTTTCTTTAAAAAAATATTCCTTTATCTTTTGACGCTACATTTAATTTCTAATGTTCAGATATTTATTCCAGCCACTTTGGTTGCAGAATAACCAGCCGATACAATACGTCGTGTGTTGTATCTCAAGCCGGGGGCCGGCCGGGCCCCTATCCAAAGTGCTTACATTAGAACTTACACCCGCCGCCGATATTGTGGGCCCGTAATAAAACTGAACGCTTGTAACTGATAACTATTGCCGGATACTTTTGATGGTATTGGCTAAATAAAATAATATTAAATACATTATGATTCTACAATTTACTCATTCATGTGATCCAAGGAATTTTTTCTGTATTTTATTTACGCTACAATATTTTCTATTTTTAAAACAAGATCACTTACAATTGTCCTTTGGGTGACTTGTGCCGGTACTCAGAGTCGTTACTTGGGACTTATTAGTTAACCATCCACGTTAATGGCAGGTATAAATTTGGACCCTGTCAGTCAAAATAGGACAGTTTAAAAATAATTAATTTTTGTTGGTGGTGGTGTCTGATTGGTTTTTGGGTGGCGGCTCTACACACACATACATAAACTCACGCCTTCTTCCGCGGGGGTAGGCAGAAACTATAGAACGCCACTTGCTACGCTCCTTCGCTCCTTACATACTCCTTTTGCTTCGCCTACGTTCATACATCTAGTCATACACGCACGCCGGTTGCGAGTACTACGCACCTGACTTTAATGTTTTGTGGCGGCTCTGAGTGTGGAAATTATGCTTTCGGCCGTCATTTGTTGCATTCGGTTCGCATCTGTAAAAACAAATGTAACTAGTACAAAAGTAACTGATAAATAAATAAATCATTTTGAAATAAAAAAAATAAAAAATAAATCGCATAAAATTACCTGTACCTATTTAGAAATATAAATACCGATTCTGGGTGAAGGAATAGGGACCCACTGGTCACACTCTAGGCACAGAAGGTAGACGAACCGCCACTGCACCATTCAGGCGAAATCAATATTCCATACTTATTTGTTGTATTATACTTATTTGCTGCTGCAGAAGCAACAAACATTTAAAGTAAAAAAAATTATAAGATTTGCTTGAAAAAACTGTTGGAAACACCGGAAACTTGGCAGGTATGCAACGGACGCGTATTCGTTTCGTTGTTATATTATTTTGAATATCTATGCTTGATAATTATTACTTTACTTGACTATACCTTTACAAACAAACTATCCACTCTAAAACAAACGCACTCCTAATTAAAGCCACGTGCTTCCTAAATATGTTTAAAATAGTTGAGTGCAATTAAAGTACAGGCCTTTTTGAAAACAAACCCATTAAAATGTGCATTCAAAGTGCAAGTCACTGAGGGTTGGTTTGTTCTGCTTGGTCTGGGCCGAGTAGGCACAGTATAGATAGGTTCAGAAGGCCAACTCCCGATCGAGAACAGGTGCACACGCACGGCGGCGCGTACGTATGGTGATCTCAAACGAATGCCAGCCAGTCGCGCGGCCAAGTGCGCTTCCGTATACTGTAAAGGCTTCTACATACTGGTGCAACTTGTCGCGCGAAGCGACACTGGTAGAACAATTTCCTTGAATTTCTCATAGAAATTGTTCTACCGGTGTCGCGACAAGTCGCGCCAGTATGTAGAAGCCTTAAAGGAAATCGAACCAAAGCGAACTTCTGTGATTGAGGATTACGGGTTAAGCTCGCTTCCACTTTCGGCCTTAACATCACTTACCATCAGCTTCCCAGAAAGCCATAAGAAAAAAAAAGTGTATACTCGTATTACGCACAGGAAGACTATTTACAAAAAAATAATATTATGAAAAGCGTTCATCATTAAGAAAGTAAGTTAAGAATAAGTTTGTCGAGGGTCTTTTAAATATTTTCCTTTATTTTTCTATACCTTGAGCTTCTATAGCATCACTGTGATTGACGTGTCTATGCGTGCAAGAGTTTCCGCTCGTCATATGGAGCCGACCTTCTGTACTTATCTATTCTGTGTTAGGGCCGAATGCACTGTTCTCTTGTAATTTAAACAAGCGACGATGCGTAAAAATGGATGAGCGGTGCGGTACCACTTCAATTAGGGGTGGAGTTTTTTTTAAAGTGGTGGTGACACTTTTTAAGAATATTTTAAAATGACGTTGGATATTTAGCGTAAAGTATGGTGAGATTTGAAAAAAAAACTCGCATTTAACGGTAATTTATTATGAAACTTAAGGGATGAGTAGGCAAATTACGTTACCTTTTAAATGTGTCATCTGTATTTATGCTATACGCTGCACGGGTCGATCTATCAGGTTAAGCTGCGCTTGCTGGGGTTGGTCTGTGGATGGGTGACCCTCTTTACATACCGAGACTCCTCCGCGCCTCGGAAAGCACGTTAAGCAATTGGGGAGTATGTCATTCGTGGATCTTTGACAGTCGTTACGGGTCGTCTGAAGCCCAAAAGTTTGACACCCAGTCTTACCAAGGAGTATCGTATTACCCAGTTACTGGGTTGTGGAGGTCAGATAGGCAGTCGCTCCAGGTAAAATACTGGTATTCAGCGGCATCCGTTTAGACTGGAAGCTGACCCCAGCATGTAAGTTGGGAAAAGGCTGGGCAGATTGGTTGATCTGTATGTATAAGAGTTCTACTATGCAAGTAGTAATATAGACAAGAAGCAATACTTGCACCTGAAATGCCAAAAGTTAGGCTGCGTTCAGACGACACGCGCCCACTACGCGCACACCACGCGTCCGCCCCGCTCGCTATAATTCGAGTCTTATGACACATCAATAGATCTCAAATTGCATTTATCGAAGTCGACCCGCACACACCACGCGCCCGCCCTGCACCTGCTCTGCGCCCACCCCAAGCCCGCCTCGCGCCCGCTCCGCACTCAACCCGCACACGCGCTGTACACGCGCTGTGCCCGCGCTTTGGTAAGTGCCGTATTGACTGTGATCAAGGGCGTTTTTTGATTAAATAATAAGTAGTATAAGCGGGTGCGAGGCGTGCGCGTGGCATGCGCGGATTTTGCGCGTGGCGAACGCGGGTGCCAGGCGGGCCGAACGCACGTGCGCGTGGTCGGCGCGGGCTATCTGAACACGGCTTTAAATGTATGCTGGGTGAAACATGTATCGACAGCTTATGGAATACCTTTCACATGTCGGACTTTCCTACACTTGGCTAAGCGATTTTTAACCACGAGCCTGCTTTAAAAACTTTTCACAAAATATTGCACACAATGCAAAATATATTCCTTTGCGCTTTACTGTCAGTTCATCCCTTTGTGCGCAGATCTTGAGCCTTAGAAGTTTAGAACAAGATCAAAAAGCCATTCCCCTACTTTAAGATGTCAGTTGAAGTTATTGGGATGTACGTGACTGGACCCCGGACTTCGGAATAGTTTATTTTATAGCTCGCCTCGCTTCTCTTTGTTTTGTATTCGACTAAGCTATAATAAGATTACGTCTACCGTTTTATCAGCAATTTAGTTCATGCTCTCGACGGTCAATGATCGGAGGGTTTAGGGAAAAAAGTAAAAGCTGTAGTAGCAAGTTGTTGATTGATTGCAAGGACTCATTTTGATCAAATCATCATTTCACCGAAAGACGTCCACTGCTGGACATAGGCCTCCCCCAAAGGGGGGCTTTGCCATAATAGCCACGCTTGGCAGGCGGGTTGGCGATCGCAGTATGGTGTTAAAATACATAGACAGCACTGCTGCCCATTCTCTAGTAAGTTCCTTAGTCGCCTTTTACGACACCCATGGGAAGAAATGGGATCGTGCTACTCTTTGTGTCCGGCACCACCCGGCTAATGATTAAATAAGAAGGGCATTTTAATTTTTCACGTGTAAACACATCTAAACGAAGAATCTATTGAAAATAAGCTGAATTTCTAAATACAATTTACAACAAAATGTTACTTGTTTTAATGTTAAATTACTTTTTCAAAAATGAATTGAGTGGTATCATGTGCAGCTACTGGTACGATCAGCTTTTCAACTTTCCGTTTTAGATCTAAGACTTAAGTAGCTATGGAGTAAGGAACTATAAAGGTCATAGTGAGCAAGTACTTGTACATTCAACAAAAAACTTACTACAAACAACATCAAAAAGTACTCTCAAACTTTGTACGTTCACAACATTCACGTAGTCGCTACGAGTCCATTCAACTTTCGAACTCATCCATCGTCTACGCGACACTCTACATACATTCATCAACATGATCAAAAAAATACACCAGTTATCGTTCGTAGTTAGACGTGCAACCGGAAAGTACAAGTGATCTACGCACAAGTGCGAAGGCCTACGACACGACATGTCGTAGGCGCTTCGTAGGCAGGAAGCTACGCCGTAGCAGCCCTTTGCGCAAGAATCTTCGACGAACACTTATCGCGATGTCCCCGAGCACATAAATAACTGCTGATACGCAAACAGGTGAGTTATGTGTATATTGTGTTTAGAGTTTAATGTGAGACGTTAATGTTGGAGGTTTAGGGGCAGGTGTTAATAACATGTTTACATGGTTAATATTACCATGACAAGGATTAATTGAATGGAGAAAAGATACGAAAAAAAAATCATAACATTTTAACAAATTTTGACTATAATGTGCATTGCATGTCATGGTAAAAGTTAACTCTAGTTGATTAATGAAACCATTTACTACATTCAATACGCGTTTATAGGTTCTCTAAAGAGAAATATCTTCCTTAAAACAAAACACTATCCCCCTTATTCCAAAACAAGGTTTATCTTCAGACCCAGGTTTAAAACATGGAGCCATTATTGAATTTCGAACTTTATTCCGACTATGGTAAAGTTCCTAAACACAAAACTGACAACTTATTACCGAACTAAGTTTTCAGTTTTGTATAAAGAACGGTATTTCAATCACTATTACGTTCTTATTACAAAAACTGGCTCCATGGTTTAAGCCATATCAAAATATAAATCTTGTTTTGTAATAAGGCGGTATGTCTTTTCATCTCACAAGTCACACCCCAAAGTAGCCGGCTGTTTTCTTCACCTAGTTTGCTTCATAACACCGAAACACGAAACTGATGCAATTTCCGTAAACAAAGGCGAGAGTAACCTTGGTATAACAAAACATATTTTCCCCGGAAAGATAAGACGAAGGCAGTGCAAGTGCGCATCCTGTGGGGGGAGGGGGGCAGGGGAGGCTGCATGGAAACTTGTTTTTCCGGCGAAGGGCGGCAGTGCGCCCCGCGCGCTCCGACCAACAAGACGCCTCGCGCGCGGCTGGCCTGCCCCCGCGAACTTCACTTGTTTATACATACCGGTAAATGTGTCAACAACATAATGCACGTGTACTACACATACGTGGCAAAGTGATAAAGCTCCCATACAAAATAACAGTGTGGACTGTGTTTGTGTTGACACGTGAGTTCCCGTGATCTTTGGATTAACTGCCGCATGGATCGTGTATAAATTAAAAAGTTTTTAAAAGATTCCACCGTAATGTCGGAACATCGTCCGTAGCTCATATTTATGTACGTCGTATTTCCTTAGAAATACTTTTCCATTCCCTTTTACGGCTTAAATGGGCTGAAGGGATATTTTTTAGGGCTTGCAGTTTTCTGTTTTATGATATTGGATTTTCTTAGATATGTTGGAGAGGTAATATCTTTCTGTCGTGACTTTGTTTGAGGAAAAGGGGAAAGTTATCAAAGTGAATGGGCAGTACGGTATAGCGTAGTAAAGTGGCAAGTCACTAGGACTTAATCGTATTATGATAGATGACTGGCCACGCTTGTGACTCACCGTGTGCTCAGGAACCGTGGAAATTCAAACGGCTTACTAAGTGAAGTTGATCAAACGAGCTCATTAATTAATTAGTTTGTAATATATACTGCGGTAATTAACTGAACACCTGCTGAAAACGATCAATTACGTGTTACCACGAGTTAAAAGATAATTAGTTAAGGAATTGTCTCTGAACTTAAACCATAACTTTTCGAAACTTACACATTTTAAAACAAAAAGATAAGCTTGTGAATTATAAAACTTGAAAAAATAAACGGTATTAACCGAATAAATGTGCCTAATTAAAACATTCTTCAGTTTTATAATTGGGTCCGCATTTTTTCAAATAAGATGTTAATACACCCTAAAACTCTCTCCACACATTGCAATTCATAAAACTAGACAAGTACAAAGACTGCCAAGTACTTAGGCAAAGAATACTTTAAGTATAATGTTATGCAATTACTAAGTGTGTTATATAATGGGCACACGAAACACATAGGCCAATGAAACCGATACAAAATCCTCGTACTTATTTGATATTCTTCAGCGAAAACTGTAGCGAGATGAGTCACATGAAATTATTGGCTAGAGACGTGCCCAAACGCCGTGCGCCGAATAACAATGTCTGTGTCGCGACAATATTTGTGCAAGTTACGGAAACTCGTCACATGCTCTGCTTTTGTGCAATCAACGTCGCGACGAGTCTTATATATAGAGGAAAGTTTCGGTAAAGTCGGAAGTATTAAGAAGTCGTAAGTCGGAATCTGGGGTGACGTTTGTGACGAGCTGTAGTTTTTGATAAACTACTGTTCGCGTAGAAAGTTTAATCCATATAGTGTTATCTTATTAACCTGTTTTCACGTAAAAGACAAGGCAAAGCTGGCAAATTCGTCTGTAGAATACCAATATGGGTGTTGCTATAATATAATAATATATTTTTCGTACCACTTGCTCAAAAAAGTGACATTCTATGCCACAAAAAGCGAACATAACAATAGTCATTTTTGATCTGTTAAAAATATGGAAAGAAAATTGTACTGAATTTCATTCATCCTCTAGGGGGAGAATGTGATTTAAATTTGGAATACTTACCGAAATTTATATTGAACTACATCTGTGTTTACACCATTGAGTTTGTATATAAAGCAATAGACATCTTTTTAAAAAGGAATACGCATTTATTATGCAGTTATGATTATTAAATAAAATTACGAAAACCGACGAGGCCGTATGAGCTTGATGCCTTTGCTTTTCCGACAAAAAAATATTAGTCTAGGAATTTGCCGCGTTTTTGTTTTCTTCAAATACATAAACGTTAAGTTTATTTTAATTTATTTTTATAAATAAGTTAATGTTCTAAAATGCTTATCTCATATTATTATTGTGTTTATTTTTTCGCAAATGGTACGAAAAGTAGAGTATTTTCCACGGTGATAAAGCTGTCTTAGTCTTGGGTGAACTTAAATCGTCATCCGCGACAGAAGACACTGCTTTATCCCCTTGGTTAATAATCTACTATTTTTGTGGCAAGATAAGAAAACTCGTCACTTAATCTGCTTTTGTGCAATCAACGTCGCGACAATTCTTATTGATAGAGGAATGTTTCGGTAAAGTCGGAAGTAGTAAGTCGTAAGTTGGAAACAAGGCAAAGCTGGCCAATTCGTCTGTACAATACCAATGTGGGTGTTGCTATAATATAATAATATGATTTTTTGGGGTAAGGTACAAAAACTCGTCACTTAATCCGCTTTTATGCAATCAACGCCTTGCCTGTTCTTCTAAAGAGGAAAGTTTCGGAAGAGTCGGTAGTACGTTGTGGGAAACTGTTTGTTAGCTTAGGTAACTGTGGTGAAGTCATGCTGTAGTTTTTGATGAACAAATGTTGGCCTAGAAAGTTTAATCTTTGTCTTATTAGGTAGTCTTATCTTAATAAGCTGTATTTTCGGAGGAGATGAGACGGCGAATCCGTGCGAGGAATAGTAAATTGGGTGATGTGACGTTATTACCTTTTTTGGTATAGTTATGAAAACTTTTCACATTATTACAGCTTTTGTATCATCATCATCATAATTTCAGCTGAAAGACGCCTACTGCTGGACATAGGCCTCTCCCTTTTTGGGTGGGAAATTATCAAATAACTTCTCCCACTCTAGGCGGACTTATATTGACTAAAACCCACCAGTGTTCCTTCAGATGCCTGTGTGCCAGGGGCACAAAATCCTTTTCGGACAAACGCAACCCTGGCAGAATAGGCCTCCCTCAAGAAAAGAATACTCTTTATTATGTACACCATACAAATTACAGATATAAATATTGAATTTTACATAGGGTGGTCTCATCGCTAAAAGCGATCTTTTACAGACAATCTTTGCACCGCCACTTCGACCATTTCTGTGCTTCCCGCATCCAGCGGATTCCTGCGGCCTTCACATGGTCATCGGTTCACCTTGTAGGAGGCCTTCCAACTCTACGTCATCCGGTTCGCGGTCGCCACTCCAGAATCGTTCAACCCCATCGGCCATCTGTTCAGCAAGAAATGTGCCCTGCCCACTGCCTCTTAAGTTTAGCAATTCTTCGGGCTATGTCGGTTACCTTGGTTCGCCTGCGGAGCTCTTCATTTCTGATTCGATCACGTAAGATCGAAGCAGAAATCGGATCAAGTTTTGTATACTAAGAAAAAAATACCAACCAATAATTATGTTTAAGTTTGATAGAGGATTATTAGAAATTGTAGGTCATAGAAGAAGACATCAGCATGTCGATTCTGTAAAAATCTCACCGTGAATTCTTTCGTGGAGTGAGCTGTCAGTGTCATTCCATGATGCTAGGGATTGACCAAGGATTACATTTACAATCATAATCGAGATTTTAAAAATATTTTTATGCTAATTCTATAGATCATTTTATATTATTTCAAAGCTAGTATTTGTGTCTTTAACATTATTATTTAGGGGATTTTAAATAAAATAGCAACACAGAATTATAGTCAAACTCAATTTAATGTAAAAAAAACAAATTCAGTTTCTGTTCAAAATCTCGATTATGATTGTTAATGTAATCCTTTGTCCATCCCTAGCGTCAGGTGGGATGACACTTACAGTTCACTCTACGCTCACTTCATTTAAGTTTTCACGGTGAGATGGTTACAGAATAGCACTGCAGGTCATGTATGGGCTAGGGGCTCGCGGCAAAATAGTAACAGCCGTAAGGGTCGATGGAAGTTAAAGCTACGCTTACAGCGGTCGGGTCGTGAATGGGTCACCATCCATTACATACCGAGACCCCTCCATGCTCCGGAAAGCACATTAAGACGTTGGTCCCGGCTGACATTCGTAAATCTTTGACAGTT
The DNA here is from genome assembly GCA_948098905.1 of Tiliacea aurago. Classification (NCBI taxonomy): domain Eukaryota; kingdom Metazoa; phylum Arthropoda; class Insecta; order Lepidoptera; family Noctuidae; genus Tiliacea; species Tiliacea aurago. The sequence goes on along the minus strand of OX402578.1, from coordinate 12,057,418 downwards.
GTTATGGGTAGTTTGAAGCCCAAAAAGTTTGACAACCAGTCTTACCCAGGGGTATCGTCTTATCGTGTAACAGTCAAATTATTTATTTCAAATAGGCACATTTTTGTAAATGTTGTAAAAATTTACAAAAAAATAGAATTGATTCTAGTCGCCCTTCGATCAATAATAGCACTGTAGTGTGCTTGAGTAGAGTGTGACTTTGATTCACACTCTACACAATCGAAGTAGTCGCCCCTTTCAAAAAGTAGTTTCGTATGGAGAAGAATGGCGAAGAAACTCCACCGTTACTCTTTAAAAATGTTTTACAATATTTTGTATAGGTATATTAATTATATAATTATATGTGACGTGGTACCCAGTAACCGGGTTGAAAAAAAAAAAATTACCGGGACTCACACAAGAGATCACAAATTAAACTAAAACACACTCTTAGAAACATAAAAAAAAAACAAATTAAAATGAAAATAAAAACAAAGTCCTGTACGAGGCCAAAAGGCTCCTATCTGAGCATGATGTTGCGACAATTAAAAAGAAGTGCCGCGGCGCTGGTATTCTGATAGGGCCCGCTGTGATGTCACCTTGTGGAGGTCAGATAGGCAGTCGCTCCATGTAAGATACTGGTATTCAGAGCTGCATCCGGCAGCGGCGAGATGTCAATTTTTGTATGAGAGAAGCCGAAGCAAAGCCGATTTTAACTTACTTTCTTATCAGTAAAGTAAAAATTAATTAATTCACTTAAAAATAAGTCTTTTCTTTACTGAATTTAACACCATCTATCGTCAAGTAGCAGAACCAAAAAGACGCATCACTACACAGACAAAACTTTCTTGTTTGTTATTTCAACTCAAAGCTAATAAAATAGGCGTTTTTGCTGTTTTGAATGCTATGGTGAATTAAATACCCGTAGTGTACCTATATTTTTTGGCAATAGTAGACACTATTGACTGTGCCATTTTTCAATAGCCGGTAGGAATCGTGTTAGCATCCGGTTAGACTGGAAGCCGACCCCAATATAGTTGGGAAAAGCCTGATTGAGATTGACTGTATGGGCTACCTGCTTTATCACCCAATCGGTTTGGTTAGCGCATATCACCTTAATTTAGCATCAGCAAAAGCATCAAAAGCATCATTTGGTTTTTCAGCATTTAGCTGAGCAAAGACCTGGGGGTCTACTCCGAACATAAAACAAAAACAAAATGCCGATTGCCGAGTGGAAAAATAACTACTTTTATACCAAACAAACTATAATAAAATCAAAATCAAAAGTCATTTATTCAAACTAGGCTGAGAATCAGCACTTTTCGAACGTCAAAAATTACATGAGACAGTCCCCCAAAAACGCCCACCCTTCACCACTTCCTAGTGCTTTAGCTGGGAAGAAGAAGTGGCGCAACGAAATGCCGAGTGGAAACCGAAGTATCGGCCGAATGTTCGGCCGTTGCTTGAATACCGCCAACTATAGCAGACTAGGGCTAAAAAAAAACGACTAAAGAGATAAACCAAAGTCAAAAATGTGACTTGAAGTCGGGTAAGGATTCAAAGTCAAAAAAGGAAACTTATAAAGGAAGGAAAGAAAACATGGAAGTTATAAAACGGCCGAACTTAGGTCCCCTGTTCTTGCACGACGCACGGTTATTGTAATTGTTCATATTATAGTTTGTTTGGTATAAAAGTAGTTATTTTTCCACTCGGCAATCGGCATTTTGTTTTTGTTTTGATTCAAGTTTGTTTGTTGAATGTTGACTTTGTTGTCATCACTGGTTGTCATTTGCCAGGTTTGCCAGTACCACAACAACAGATTAAATACATAGACAAGACATTATATTCTAGTAAACGCAATGTAAATTGTCTTTGGCCCCTGGCCCTGACATCAACCAATCGCAACCAATGGACAGGATTGTCAAAATGTTTAGTGTATTGGATACGAGGGTTTCGGCTACTTTGTATGTGAGTATTTTAATTATGTTTATTTGTTGAAATGTGCGTTTTGTTTGTGCAGAATAAACAATTTTTCTTTCTTTCTTTTCTTTCAATTTTCCTCTTTTTCTCCGAAAGATTTTACGAAATAATATCAGGGCATCGTCCTAGTTGAGTCCGCTTACGTGTCTTCGAAATATGATACGCCGAATAATGCAGCGCTGAAAGTTCTGCCAGGGTTGCGGGTTTGTCCGAAAATGATATCATGGCCCTGGCACACAGGCAACTGAAGGAACACGGGTGGGTTTTAGTCAGTAAAACTCTGACACGCCCTCCCGCTCCGCCTAGAACGGAAGAAGTTATTTGATAATTTCCAACTCGAAAAAAAAGGGAATCGTTCCAGTAATGCTATTTTTTCATGAATCTATGGTAGTTTCGTAATTAAGTACAAGGATAAGTTTTTTTTTTATTATTAAGCCAGGGGGTTAGTCTAAAGATAAATTCGATGTATCGGCCGAATGTTCGGCCATTTCCTGACTACGGCTGACTAAGGCGAAAAACAAAACGACGTTCAAAGAGAATAAGTCAAAGCTGTCGAAGTTGAGTTCTGAAATGTTGGCAAATAAGATTACCTGAGTCAGGTCTTCCAATTGCGGCGAGGAAAAGAGTTTGCGTTTCAGTTAGAAGTTCGAACTTGTGGATTTGTGGTAGACTTATTTAAAAATGTTGGACACGTAAGTACGTTTCTTTTTCCATAAGTAAAAAAAAAATGCCTTCCTAATAAATGCGAACCTCAGTTTGTTGGTCACGCTTTCACGCTAAAACGGCTAAACGAATTTGGATGAAATTTAACACATGAGTAGACTATGATCTAGATTAGGACATTTGGTACTTCTTATCCCAGTAGTATGTTTCCGTGGGATAAATAACTATCTCCATGCGGGCGAAGCCGCGGGCAATAGCTAGGGGTATTATCACGGAGGGTATTATAATTAATAAATTTGATAACGTCTATCTTATTGTAAAATTGAAATTATAGGTAGTTAGCAGCGCGAAATTGATAATAACCGCGCTACCTACTTAAGACGGAGATATATGCCAGTTTCCTTGAGTGGTTAGCTTGCGTGTTCTGTACTGAGCTCACGCAACACGTCGTACGTTCGCCCATCAAGGAGTGCTGTCCCCAATTTGACGCATTATTAATTTATTATACACAAACCAAAAAGTATTTTAATAAACCGCGTATATTAAAAGATTAATAATTAAATTATCTTTAAATTGCTAAAGGTTTCTGAAAAATACGCTTCGTAGATTTTGCGCCATTCTCTATTTTATATCCGCGTTAGACATAACTTTGCAAATTAATTTCACTATGTGTTAGAAACAAAAACTAAAAAGTTCACATATTAAGTCATTGGAAAAATGTTCTTATTTAACATATATTTTTTTCAAATTATTAACACTGCTCGTTTAGACGTTATCTTCAGTATAAAATCATTAAAAGTCGGTTATCGTCGCCTTAACAAGTTTTTTGGATTCAACATTTTACAGTTTATAGCGCTCTAAGTAAAAAGTTAAGTAAAAAATGTTTTTAAGATTCCTTATAAAACCTCATTTTAAAAAGTAACTTTCTGAAGGTTAATTCAATTTATTCTTTTGTCAAATCTTAAGCTAACTATTACGTTGCGTTGCTCAACGAATCACAACAGCTAACATAACAGAGCTTTCAAAAACCGTCATTTTCTCATTCGCTCAAAAGAAAGAGGGGAGAAAACAAAATGAAAGTAAATCATTAAAGATTTTTTTATGCTAATATTATCTAACATGACAAATCTGCCTCGCCGTGGCAGATGTCAAAACAAAAACAAAAGAGTGTCGCGTTACTCAACCCAACGCTGCCGGGGGTTCCGCAGGCCTACGAGTAGCTACATTTGTTTTTGATTAAACAAATTGTCCGCGCAGTTTATTGCTCCCCCGCGCAATCTGCCGTACTTAGCTGCGACTTTTGCTACATAACTATACGAGGAAGGTTCTCGCAGGGCTGATGGCAAAAAATATTCTTTATACAATCGGGTTTTTGCACCTAATAGAGCGGAGAAGAAGTCCGACAACAGTCGGGGAAAGGTAATCAAAGTCAGACCTTTACGAGCTTCATGAAAAATAACACTGTTGTGTTGAAAGAATGAAAGAAATGTTATTACTTGTTCAGATAACAATAAAATGGGTGTAGTTATATTTAATAGCAAAATATAATAGCATAATCAGCCTTTAATGTTCCCACTTCTGGGACACAGGCCTCCTCTCTTCGAGAGGGAGTGGGCTGTAATTTACCACGTGGGCCCAGTGCGGGTTAGTAGATGTCACATATCTTCGAATTTTTGGTTCTAGGACATGCCGGTTTCCTTACGATGTTTTCCTTCACCGTTAATTTTCCTAAAGAATGCTCTAATAATGTAACACTTTTTCTTTCATGTTTTTCTTTAAACCAAAATAAAGGCCTAAGAGAAAAACTTGACTCATTTAAATCCCTAAAAAGTCGTAATTTCATTACAAAATGTTACACACGGAGAAAAGTACAATATTTCACGATCAAATGCGAAAGGCTAAGTAAAAAACATTGTTACCAAAACATACTGTAAACAAGCTAAAACATATTAGGATAATTTCCCACCCAAAAAAAAAAGTACATGCCGGTTTCCTTACGATGTCTTCTTTCACCGTTTTGAGAGCAGTGGTGATGAAGTTACTTACATAAAGTAAAGCGCCTGCCTGGGTTCGCAAAAAAAAAAAATACTTTCTCCGTAGTAATATTTACTTTCTTTTTATTACAGGTATATCACGTAGGTAATAGGTACACATTTAGGTACACAACATTGTCAAATGAAATATTTTAAAGAAATATCACAATCAAATTCCCAGCTCGTTCCGTACGTGTGTTATAACTCAGGTATCGGCTCAATTTTGTATGCAGCCGGCGACAAATGCAATAAACTCGTCCGGATCGGCGAAAACGATGCACTGAAGCGATTACGCAAAATAACTATATCATGTAAATAAATATTCATAATGATGACGTGAATGGTGTGTGCACAATACGCTTCCAGGAGTAGTGCACATTTTGGCGGCATCCATAAAATCGATAGTCGAAACTAATAGCGAATATATTGTTGTCACCTCCTCGGTGTTGGTACGAGGTAGTACCATCAGAATGTATTACTCAGCTTTTAGTGCAGTAGATACAGGTTTATCTAGTTACTCTGTACGTAATACACCCTAGTCAGACGTTATGGGGGTTGATGAAGTTGAGCTCAAAACATCTTATCCTGAAACCTAGCATAAGCATAGCATAGCATAATCAGCCTATAATGTTCCCACTGCTGGGACACAGGCCTCCTCTCTTCGAGAGGGAGTGGGCTGTAATCTACCACGCGGGCCCAGTGCGGGTTGGTAGATGTCACATGTCTTTTAATGGTTGGTTCTAGGACATGCCGGTTTCCTCACGATGTTTTCCTTCACCGTTTTGAGAGCAGTGGTGATGAAATTATATACACAAAGTAAAGCGCCTGCCTGGGTTCGAACCCACGACCTATGACAATACTGAAACCTATAGGAAGAAAAATACCTAAATGAGTTTTTGAGATAGTAGATATTAATGGATTAGCTGATGGTGGTGCGTGTGTTGGATCATTCGGTTCACTACAAAATGGTTGAGCTGGATGGTGCTGATCCACGTGTCATGTTCGTGAACGGGCGCTGTTAGTTGAGACTTGTCATCTCTTAACTGCCAGGGCTTATTTGTAATATTTTAATCTTATATTTTGTATTGTTTTTAAATAATTTATTTTTTTACATTGTTCTCACATATAGAAGCGACAAGAATAAAGTACCCAGGATTTTGTAATATCTTGATTTAAAAGAGTGTCCTTGGAGTTTCTTGCCTGTTCTTCTCCATAGAGATCTACGTTTTGGGCTTCAACTTTCAGATTAACTGACCGACTCTTTGAGAATTCAAAAGTGCCTGTAATTGGTTTAATTGAAATAAATGCATTGAGTTTGAGTTTGAATTGACAGTTTAAACTTTACTTAAAAAGTGGCTTCGGTGAACCATTAAGAACTTTCACGTAAAACGAAAGCCCTACACCGACATTACTCGAACCTACCTAATCAATAAAAATGTCCAATAAACGTGAAAAACACATTACTCGAAGATAGAAAAAGGCCGTTTCAGTAGAGAAAGCAATAAAAGTAAAGGTTTCAGCTAACCGTTTCTCAAACAGGCCTGTCTGGCCCGAACGTAGGCCGACTGAGCTCGGTAAAATTGCTATTGCACCTGACAAGCGTACCAAAACGATTCAAAGCCCAGTCTCGATCCTCCACTAGTATCTACTCGTACATTGGCCATTGTTGTATTTCTTGGCAATCGTTTAAATTGAGAATGGTAATGATGCCTAGTTTATGTCTTTTTGGCCAGGATTTCTTTTCGTTCAAAGGCAGCATTTTTATGTTTGAACGCAGCATGGAATGACAATGTTATCGCTTGTATGTGCTAGACAAACAAGATTCCAAATTCGAATGGTAGCCAATTGTACGATCATTTCATCAAGGGTGGGCGTTTTTGGGGATCTGACTCAGCCTAGTTTGAATAAATGACTTTTGATTTTGATTTGTAATTAATGTACTCTTACCTACTAGAACTAGGTTCTCGTACATACAAATTAGTTTAAGTACAAAAATTTTTACTGGTGGTTTAACTAGTAAACTTGCACTTATAGATGTGGATTAGTATTAAATTTATGAGCTCTCTTATACAACGTGCCGCCACAGCAGTGGCGACATTATTTCAACACAAGGGTAGGGCCAGTGGCCAGTAATCATAAACAAATATAATAAGATAAAATAATTATAAATACAAAAATAAAAAAATGTCTAACACACTAAATAATATAGCTCTCTCCTTCTTTCAATTCGCCTACCCCTTGCACGTTATTCGTTTTAATTTCATTGATGCGAATGTTATGATCCATGACCCCGGCAAATGATCTCTGCGCTATGTAGTTAGTACAGGTTGCTCAAAGATGACATTTTAGAAAATTGAAAATAAATCAATAAATAATAATAACGTTTAATGAAATTAAAATAACTTCATAAAACGTAAAGGAGAAACCGTATACGTGTGTTAAATTAATGTCGCCACCAAAGGTCCACGCTGTAAGGAAGAGTTTGAGAAGGCGTACACTGTACGTAGAATAAATTGGCTAAATACCAATTAGCGACAATATATTAATTTAATACAACAATATTTCATCTAATTAGAGCTGACAATAACAAGGTACCGGAATATTTCGATCTCAAAATACATTATCTATTATTACCGCGAATTACCTATTTTGAAGTCGTACAAACACAACACAATAGGGAAACTGAATAAGGAAAGGTGGCCCCTATGTTATGTCTGACTTTGATAAATCCTTGTGTTATTGTGTTATGATCGTAAATCTTAACAACATGTGTATTTTATATGATAAACCAAAAATCAAGTAACATTTTGTATTAACTTAGAAACAAGTTTTGTAAAAGAATAATTTAGTGAGTATTTTAAAGTCTGATTCGATCGTTGAAAAACATGTTCTCCCATACATCGATATACGTCACAGTCAATTCTCCAACTGCAAATATAAGTTTGTAATCGCATAAAACAATTTTTTTATGTGATAAAACTACAAATTTACAATTTTAGGACTTTTTCCGATATTTGTGCTGTACTCGTAAGACCTTGCTTTTTGCCAAATTTCATGATTCTAGGTCAACGAGAAGTACCCTGTAGGTTTTGATTTATTTGCGAGTATCGAAATATCTCGCAATAAAGGCGCTTAAATCGCCGTATTTTTTTATTGCGTTGACGTAGAAGCTTGATTTTTTTAGAGCTCCAAGGGACCATGGACTTACGTATTTGATATTAAAGTCAACTTGATACCTACACGCGTTCCTGAGAAAAAGGGTCTTGACAGACTGACAGACAGACAGACAGACAGACGGACAACGAAGTGATCCTATAAGGGTTCCGTTTTTTCCTCTTGAGGTACGGAACCCTAAAAACAGTAATCACCTTTCTTTGACTAAAGACTATGATAAAATACTTAAAAGCAGCTCTGTATACATCACCCGCTGTAGAAAGTTGTGTCAAGTTGTCGTCGCGTGAGCAAATAGCATTAGACGCGTGTAGAAACCCTTTGGTGTTATTTATTGAGGAGCGCAGCAGGCGCAGGGTTGGATCCAGAGCTCACCGTCCTTTACGTAACATTGTCAAAGGCACATTACGCCAACCCGTACACGCGAATACCATTAAAATGGTATATGGATATTTTGTGACAATTAAGAAATACACGTTCTTTTACTTGAGTTTTGTTTTTGTTGGTAGGTAAAGGGTTTATTGGGCTTTTTGTAAAAGAAAATGTAACTTCATTAAATAAATCATAGGTTGTTAGGTTAAATGAAGTCTCGTTAAAATATTAACAATCTACCTTGAAGAATTTAAAGGTAAAAACTTACCACCAAATGCATGAACAATCACAAACATTGTTATACTTTAATAGGTAACGTGTTGATTAAATTTTCAAGCAATCTTACTGCAGCAAAAGCTGGCAATTTATCAAATTTTCATCTCAGTACCTTGAAGAATTTAAAGGTTATATACGTTAAAAACTTACCATCAAATGCATGAACAATCACAAACATTGTTCTACTTTAATCACGTGTTGATTAAATTTTCAAGCAATCTTGCTGCAGCAAAAGCTTGAAATTTATCCAATTTTCATCTCAGGTTTTTGTATCAAATTAAAACTTTAGTAATTTGGCTACTCCAGCTCCACCAAGCCAGCCCTTGAATAATAATTGCATGGTTAATTCACTTATAATCAAAAGTCTGTCATTTAACCGGGTCGAAACGAAAGTACCGTACTTAAAAAGGAATACCAAATTATGATTCTGATCAGATCGCGCAGTGTTGTGTTGCATTTCGACGACAAATGGTAATCGATTGAAGTCGATTATAATTTCAATATAATCGCAATGAATTAGGGAGCTGGGACGAGCTCGTAAAAAATTAACGGGCATACTTTCTGATGGCAAATCGATACCGTCTCAATGGCTGTTTATCGTGTCTGATGGGAGGACTTGTAGGTCGTTTACTTAATGTTTCATATTGTCCACCTGTTTCGTGAGTCGTTACGATTTAAAGTTGGTTAAGTAAATAAATAAGTTTGAACTCGTGCTTGTCAGGGCATTTGAAAACGACACAAGTCGTAATCATGTCATGAATAGTTTATTAAATGGGTACTGTTATTTATTGATGTTTTGGGATCTTAGATCCAGACAGTAGGATTTATTAAAAGAAGATATTATGTTTGTCATTGTCTCCATACGGCTACCATGGGAAGCGCTCTGGGAAGAACTTCAATTAATTTCCATCATTTGTTTTACAACATTTTGGAGCTCATGGGAAGCACGGCATTTGTTCACGGGTTGAAAATCCTCATGGATGTCCTCCGCCAGCCCCAGTGTTCCCTTTACACACTTGCACCGGGGATCTTGTGATCTAGTGCGACTTCTGCGATCCCCGGCTAGTGCCGGCCCGCCTCTGCAGGCCACCTTAAGTCGGGGGGGGGGGGGGTGTTTAACACCCCCCCTCCCCCGCGACGTCAAAAAATGACACGCGTGGAACACTACGCGCCGCCACCTCGGGTCCTTTATGGTATGGGGCGGATCGTCCCTGGACCCATATGGGAACCACGCCATAATCCAACTCACAAACAACTTATCGCCATGAATGCCTCGTCCTGATGGACTGCCTCGTTGGTCTAGTGGGATATTCCATAGGAATTTCTTAGTAGCAGTCCAGGGTCTGGATTTGTGCGCGGTTGATGGCAACAGGCTCGCCCCCTATTACATGGGACTTAAGCATAACTGGCGAAATGTGGGTGTACCATAGGTACAACTCTGCCTAACCCAGGCGTGATGTTATGTTAATAATAGAATAGAATAGAATACTTATAAACCACAAACCAAACTTACCTTTTGTTCTGTGAGTTTCCATCTGTTTGAACAATGTACAGTGAGCCATTTGTTAGAGTTGACCAGTTGCCATCCAAACGCTACCTACAAACCCGTTTGCATAATTCCTCTATCACACTTTTGGGACAACTAAACCCATCATGTCGGCAAGAGATATTCTGCTAATGCGAGCAGGGCCTTTTATTAGACACGTTACGTTCACATAAATTTAGAAACTCGGTCAAACAGTTTGAACCCTAAAACTGCGGAAGTTAGGGGTTGAAATCAAGGACGATCGTAAATAATCGTTCGCTGCTTACCCCGCGCCATGTTGTCTCAAGGGTCGTAAATATATCCTGTTTTAATTACGAGTACCTTTAATTGGTGTTTCGCACGCACGCTTGTCTTCGGTTATTATGCTTGTCACGGATGGAGCAAGTAATGTGTGGGACCTATTAGTAGCTATCTTAGTTATCAGAGTTGAGGTTCGTTTGTAATTTGTTCACACATAAGCAAGGAGTTGAATTAACTATGCGTATAAAGAGATTGTGATGAATTGGGGTTTCGACAAAAATATGAATTGGAAAAGGATCATTAAAAAAAATCTGTCTTTATAATCAAGCTTTGGAATTGGTACTTAATAGATAATGTGGCTATCACTTTTTGGCCAACGCAAGTTTCATTACCTCTATTAAGTTTAATTACTATCAAATCAATTCAAATAAACAATCTTTTATTCAAATTAAGCTGACAATCAACACTTGAACGTCAAAATTACATAGGACAGCCCCCAAAAGCCCTCGCCCTTCACCACTTCGTAGTGCTTTAGCTGGGAAGAAGAAATGGCTCCACAAACTCCTTAGCCCTTAGCAACACAATATCTGTCAGTTAAGTTAGAAGAACACATACATTGTTTATGTCACTGTAAGATTGTGAGTACCGTTAGTTTATAATCTATTTATAATTTCAGCCTCCCCCAAAGGGGGTTGCCATAATCGCCACACTTGGCAGGCGGATTGGCAATATGGTGTTAAAATGCATAGAGAACGCTGCTGCCCATTCTCTAGTAAGTCCCTTAGTCGCTTTTTATGACACCCACGGAAAGAAATAGGATGATGCTATTCTTTACGTCCGGCACCACACGGAACCTATCTATCTAGCGAGATTATAAACTATCGGAAAATGGTGAACTGTTACAACATAACGCATTCATTTTCTGAAGATTATAATCTATCAATGTCAAATCGTCAAATTTTGAACAAACCTGCACTTATCGACATGGTTCGTAATCCGTCCGATTTTATCAACGGTAAAATTGTGAACCGTCCCTCATGGATAGGTCTTGGCGGTAGCCGAATTGGTCGCAGTAACTTAGCCAGGGTTCCCCGGACAAATAAAAACACAACCCCGCGCTCGCTCAGCTCGTGCGGGGTTGTTCACAGTTCAACCCAGGTTAGACCTGTGAACAACCCCGCGCGAGCCGAGCGAGCGCGTCTTCCAAGTTGGTCGCAGTTCAAAGTTGCTTGGCTATTTAGTACTAGCGCAAGGTGCGTTCGTCGCATGCAAGTTTGATACCAGTTCACAATTTGTCGATTTGCCGTGGATAGATTATAAACTAACGAAAAATACGACTAATGGATTAAATTGTAAATGGTTTGGTGCATTATAATTTTTTTTTTAATCTCGCTAGTTAGGTTTTAAACTAACGATGTTCATAGTCATATGGTGACATATACATTGTGTTCATCTTGTTTTGACACACAAAAAACTTTTTGTAAAAAAAAATAACCGACTTCCAAAAAAACACTACAAAGTGAAAAACAACTTTAATTTCGGAAGTCGGTGTCTTTGGATCTGTATTTTAGTTTTTTGCCACCGACTTCCGAAATTAAAGTTATTTTTCACTTTGGAGTGTTTTTTTGGAAGTCGGTTTTTTTTTTAAAAAAGTTTTTTATTTTTCAGTTTTTAGTGGGTCAGTTTTTAATTTATCTAAGTTACATTAGCCTAAAGTCAACTGCTCATCACCTTTTACAAAATATTGCTTGTCCCGATGCTGGGAAGTTAATTGTTGAGGAGTTCTCCTGGTAAGAACCAGGAGAACTGCCACTCACCATATGCATGGTGACGAGCATAAATTGCTTAGCAACCATATTAAAGTACCTAATCGAATCGCAACCCGTTAAATACTTATTATTATGTTGTTCCGGTGGCCATCTGTGGTCTCCATCAACAGTTCCACTTCATCAAATGGTGATTTTCGGGAGCAAATGCACGAGTTACTTTAAAAAATACCCATTTCGCTATAGGTTTGCCTATAAAATTCGAGGGTTGCCCTCGATTTCCATGAGATTACCTCATCAGATTCTGATTTGGTGGCAATGGGACCACCTCGGGAGCGAGAGAGAAAAATAATTTTCAAAATCGGTATATAATTGACGGAGATATCGGTGAATAAACATTTATAAAAAATAAAAACATACAGCCGAACATATAACCTCCTCCTTTTTGGAAGTCGGTTAAAAAAGGCATTTACTCTACAACTCAATTAAAAGCTAGTTAGTAACTCAAGTAGTAGAAAGTAATCTCTAATTGTGGCCAATTGAGACTTGGAGCGGAAAACACTTGAAGGCAAACTTGCATTTTCCGAAGTAAAGTGTGTAAAGTAAAGCACTGAACATTTTCCACTTACTGCAATTGCTCGCTTTCGTGCAATTATAATGCGAACTTCTTGGAAATGTTCTACAATTGCCCATATAAAAACCTTTAATTGGTCTATTTAAATTGTTAACACACAAAGGTTAGGCAAAAAGGTGATTCATGTTGAACTTAACTTTTGTTCCGTATCTAAACTATTTTCTTTTCTTGTTGTTTGAACTATTTATATTTTCATCCCGTGCTCGATAATATTGTATTACAAAGTTCAAGAAATGTTTATTTGTTCCCGCGGATGCCGTATAAGTCATTTGTGGAAAATAAACTCATCATGGGCATGCTACTTTGCAACATGCTATTTGAAAGGTATTTTTCTACGTTTTTTTTATAACTTATTCTTATGGTTCTGAAATAAAATTTACCCATTATTTCAGTTGCGAGCACTGTCGAGATGTATTATATTTTCCATCTTTTTCTAGCTGCCTAATTTCATCTCTTTCTTTAATTTAACTTTTGTGTTCCCTTTCAAGGAGCATACTATTTTCGTTTTGATCTATCTCATGTTCTTCTCACATCTATAGCCCTCTTACCTATCTGTACTAAGGTCTAAGGAACCCCAAATACCAACAAAACTACTATAGGAATGCATACTGCAATACAAATAATTACCTTCTAATTACTTCATAGTTACATCACTAGCCTGAAAGTGTTGTAACATAATTGATTCGGAACATGAAAGGCGGTAAGTACGTAGTAAATACGTTGTCGGGACAACAACATAACGAGCGATAACGTCTTCACGGATAAGTTTCAGGTTTCCGCTTGAGGCGAGATACTGGTTGTAAGACCGTCGAATAAATACCGAGTTAGTGGTTGTGGTGTAACTAAAGATACTAGCAAATAATAAAGTTAGGGAGAATCTCTTAGATACTTCGATGTGGTTTTTATTGGCATTGATTTTGGTTCCAATGTTGGATCACTTTATTTTTTATTAAAATATATACAACATGTCCCAGAATTAACGCACAACCTCTTATCGTTGTACTCATCATTATGAACAACTTTTACTATGGGATCATACCAGAAATCACGAAAAAAAATCAGCTTTCGCTAATTTATGTTCGAATAACTCGTCAAAATGTAGGGAACAATAGATTTTTTTCTTTTTTTTATCTTTTTACTTGTTTGATTTTTTATATTTCTTTATTTTTTGATCTACTGTATATTAGATTGTGTGCCTTTTAGTCTGTTTCTGTTTGTTTTCTTTCATAATGATGAGTACAATGACCCCTTAAGAAGTTGTGCGTTGTGTAAGTTACACCTTGAATATAATATTGGGAACTGTAGATTTTTTTGCAGTCACAATTTTCGTCAAAATAAACATCTAAATAAACACCGCTGACATCCTCGTCAAAATGTAGGGAACAATGGATTTTTTTTCGTGATATCAGGTTTGCTCCAATAGTAAAAGTTGTTCAGAATGATGAGCATAATTACCTCTGAAGAAGTTGTGCGATATTTAAATTACACCTTGTTTATAATTATTAGAACTGTAGATTTTTTTGCAGTCACATTTCCGTCAAATTAACATCTAAATAAACGCCACTGATATTTCCATCACGAATAAACAAAACATTTCAAAAACTACCCCTACCCAACATAATCTCCTGCTGTATCAGTTCATAAATAAGCAGTTATCATAGCGTGGGGTCATTAACAGTCCCATAAATCGTATCGTCCGGCCGGTCCGGACAGTCCGGAGGCCATGTTAATTCGCGGCCGGACACCGGTCATTCAGGATCACAGTAATACCTGTTGAGTTACAGCCTGGCTTACCGATACCTGCCCCTTGTTTGACCTTTCACGGATGCCTGAATTTTCACTCAATAATTGGGGTATTAAATTAAGTTAATGCCTGTTAAAATTGGGTTTGGTGATGATATTAGTCTAAGTAGTGCTGATTTAGGCATTTATTTTGAAAATTTAGGGTTGATTAATGAAAAAAGATTGATCTGACCCGAATTTTGACTCAATAATTGGGGTAAATTATTAAATTGGGGTATTCAATTAAGTTAATGCCTGTTAAAATTGGGTTTGGTGATGGTCTAGGTAGTGCTGATTTAGGCATTGATTTTGGTAATTTAGGGTTGATTAATGAAAGAAGAAAGATCTTACCCGAAATTTGACTCAGTAATTGGGGTAAATGATTAAATTGGGGTATTAAATTAAGTTAATGCCTGTTAAAATTGGGTTTGGTGATGATATTAGTGTAGGTAGTGCTGATTTAGGCACTGATTTTGGTGATTTATGGTTGATATTTAAACGAAACGACTTGTCGTCTCTATGCAGTGAAAACTTCGTAAATTAATTATTTTTCATATTATTATTTTTTTGTGTAGAAAGCCTTGTGATGCATAAGAACATACGTGCACAACTCTAACATGCTTTTAATTATATATAATATATATTATTCTGTTCATGATAATAAGAACCTCGGAAAACGTCATTAGCACGATTCCAACTATTTTGGGTTTCCAATTTAACGGGATGCAGCTGAATACCAGTCCATTTTACATGGAGCGACTGCCTATCTGACCTCCGCAACCCAGTTACTGGGTAATACGATACCCCTTGGTAAGACTGGTTGTCAGACTTTCAGGCTTCTGACGACCCGTAATGACTGTCAAAGATTCACGGATGACAACCGGGACCAACGTCGGAAAACGTCAATGACGGCCATTTTTCAGATAACTTTTATCTTCCCCTGTAAAATAATATTACAATCACGATTCGAGGGTTTCAGTGCAAGACGACGTTGTAGAGAAGTACCTACATAAAACTGTCTCCAGTAAAACATCAGTTTTTTTTCTGAGGTAGGTACCTAACTTTACACGATGTTGTTGTAGTTTTCATTACTCTAGTCACAGAGTAACGAAACGCTCAAGTAAAGTAACTGTACTGGCATAAACAAAGTGTTTACTTAGTAGCTAGCTACGTAGCACCGTAGTTACGTAAAGGGAGCCGAAAGTAACATTTTATTGAGATAAGCAATATTTTGCATCCGTAACACGCCACTGCCGCTGTGGACAAAGTGTGTCCATATACGAAACATGCTGTGTTACGACACACTACGTTTTACCGATAGAAAATGTTCTGCTTTGCTTCATTTATCTTTGTAGATGATTCTGTAGGTAGTCTTTTGTAAAGACACAGTTTGAAAAAATACAACTACTAGCTGTTACTTCGCCTGCGATCCAGGGTGAAAAGTAGCCTATGTCCTTTTCCTGGTCATGGTCTACCCATGTTCCAAATTTCATCCAAATCTGTTCAGCCGTTCTAGCGTGAAAGCGTAACAAACAGACTCACTTTCGCATTTATAATAATAATAATATTAGTTAGGATAAAGAAATCTAGATTATAACCACTTAATTCTTTAGATTTTCTACCATTTCTACCTAACCATTTCTGAATGATGTTTCCAACACCATTCAGAGCTGGTTAGGTAGAAATGGTAGAAAATCTAGTTTAAATAAAAACGAGCGAGCCTTACAGTAGTCGCATAATTATGATGTGTAACATCTTACATCTCACCTTGGTAATAATCAACTGAGCAGCGACAGAAATGACCCCCTCTACTTGCAATCTATATAGTACCTACTTACAAATTCCATGAGTACACTAACTCTTATCGATGCTCAAGCTGTCACTTCCTGTTACACACTTCCGTCCCTTTTCACGAAATCACTCCCCAAAAAAAGCCAGAGAAAAGTTGTTACACATCAAATTAATCATAAGTTCATTTGACAAAAGCCCACAAAAATATATAAATGTCCATATACGCTGATCAATTAATTGTCTGTTGAAACAAAACACATGCTTGCCCATTTAACCGCCGATCGTGACAAATGACGTCACAATTTCGGTACACGCAGTTAAAAATGTAAACGCTACCCCGTTCGACATGGCTGCAATGTGCAAGTGTCAGAGCCACTATTTATCTTGTGCCCGACGGACAGGATTGATGGTCCGGCCAGTATTTGCATATTGCTTAGTTATGTACTAAGTTACTTGTGCTCTGGACTGCATAGTCGCATATCAACGTCAGTGACAGTGCAAAGGGACGTTGAGTAATATGGTAACTTTTTTAATCGGTATTAATACAATTATAAGTCTAAAAATGCTAAGGTTATAGAAGTAAATGATTTGTTAAACAAGACAAACAATACTTAGTTAGTTTGCATGTCATAGTTTTTTTTTTTAATATTTTAAATTCTAAAAATGTTCTCAAATCTTTGTAATTTCTTACACCATATCTAAATGTTTGATGTTATTAACTAACGCTAATTCTTATTTCTACCCGTGGGTGTCGTAAAAGGCGACTAAGGGACATACTAGAGAATGGGCAGCAGCGTTCTCTGTGTATTTTAACACCATACTGCTATCGCCAACCCGTCTGCCAAGCGTTGAGATTATGGTAACCTCCCCCTTCTTTTTGGAGGTGGCCTATGTCCAGCAGTGGACGTCTTACGGCTGAAATGATGATGATGATGATTAACTAACGCTGATATTTTGCATATAAATGTGAAATATTAATTTCTTGTTTTTCAATTTTGATAAAACTACGATTACCCTAAATTACCCTCTACTTTTCTTACTATTTGGAAATATTGAACTGAAAGGCAGACTTCGAGTAAAAATTCGATACAAAATAGCTCCTACTTGACATTTAATAAGATGCGATCCTAATTAATACGAGACTGAAACAAGAAAAAACGGAAAAGTAATACCCTTTTCCCGATCCCGATTTTTTTCTTTATAAGGTTAATCTAGCTTCAATGCAAAATAAGCCTTTGATGTTGCACCAGATTTTTTTTTCTAGCACTTCGTAACTTATTTCCAAAGACCATAAGTCCTTTATAGTACATACTAATGCCATGCTTATTTCTCTACAACTTACATATTATGATGTAATGTTATCGACATTTTAAAATATTTCTCAATGTTTAAACGAAGTCTAGCCAGCCATTCATCACTTTCATAGACAATGAATACCACCAAGATTATTTTTTTTCGAAATTAAAAATTTAGTAATTTAATTTAGGGTAAGGAGGTTGTATTGTTTCACGAAGGCGAAGATAATAAAGTACGTAGCCAGGATACACCCGCCAAGCCAATTTTATAATCGAAGCACGCCGATTACCCCGGGCAATATTTTCATTATTTTCGCTCAAACGCGTCTCCCCTTCTTAATATCGTTTAATTTAATCAAAATTCTGCTTCCTCAGTAAGCAATTTTCAACCACAATTTTCCATGTAAGATTTTATAATTATCCGTTTAATAGATTTCGCAGCACGTATTTTGTAATTAAGTTTTATCCGCTAAGTACCCAAGTTATGTAATTTATTTGATTTTCATAAGTGGTAATATGTTATGAAAATGGCATTATTTATATAAAGCAGCGTATACCTTACCGTATGGTCAAAGCTTACTGTTATTACATTTTAGAATATTTTCAACAATTTTAAGAGTCGGAATCCGATTACACAACAACTATGGCCGAGTTCTACTATCCTCCAAAAAAAAAACCGGCCAAGTGCGTGTCGGACCACGCACAATGAAGGGATCCGTAGTTAGGATGAATTTATCCTAAAAACAAACTTAACATTGTAGTTTAAAAACATGTTCTCCCATACATCGATATACGTCACAGTCAATTCTCCAACTGCAAATATAAGTTTGTAATCGCAAAAAACATTTTTTTTATGTGATAAAACTACAAATTTACAATTTTAAGACTTTTTCCTATACTTGTTCTGTGTGTGCTTTTTGTCAAATTTCATGATTCTAGGTCAACGGAAAGTACCCTATAGGTTTTGATTTATTTGCGAGTATCGAAATATGTCGCAATAATGTCGCATAAATCGCCGTAATTTTATATTGCGTTAACTTAGAAGCTTGATTTTTTTAGAGCTCTAAGGGACCGTGGACTTAGCTATTTGATATTAATTTCAACTTCATACATTCACGCGTTCCTGAGAAAAAGGGTCTTGACAGACTGACAGACAGACAGACACGGACAGGACGGAGTTTTTTCCTCTTGAGGTACGGAACCCTAAAAATTGAGATAATGAAACAATATAGTTTGCCAAAATATATTTGCCAAAAAATATCTTAATGTAGTTTATTTGTCTACTGAAACAAAGAGGTCAAGTTGACTTTGAAAGTCCAGACATCTTGGTACGGAATACGTTGGAATGTTGGAACTATGTGGAGTAATTTTCCACTAGACATGTCTACGCCAAAAATTAAATTACCTAGCATTCCTTGCGAGTCGCAGTAACAGTCCCAAATGCCAATGTATAGGTGTGCCCACAAGTGTATCACCTATTTCCCCATAATCCTCTTTTACGACATCCACCAAAAGAAATGAGATGGTAAAAAATAGATGTGTGACTGTAAATATTTTACAAGTTTTTCTATTACCCAAATAACCAACAGGGTATCAACTGAGCTCCTAAAACTAAGCTCCTAAAACTAAGCTCAACCAAGCTGATAAACTTGAAACCGCTAACAAAGTACACTGTGTAGTGTAAAATACCTTGACAGTGTCGTATTAAGTATGTAGGTAAGCCACAACAAGAGGTATGAAAACCGAGCTACGATATTTCTTAAGCTCGTTTGTTTTGTATTTCAGTCGGGAAATCTTTGCTAAGCTTTCGATATCTTACTAAAGATAATCGTTACTAAAAGCACGTTTACCTTGGTAATAATTGTGTTTCTAAAAAAAGCTGATTCTATTATGTATCTTTTTAATAACAGGAAAGATCGAAACACACACACAAACTCTCTCACATATCACACCACACATGCATCATGCTGATTCCCAAAAAAAAAGTAACCTTTGTTTTCTGTTTCACAATTTTTATTGTTAGATAACCAACGTCATACCTACTAAAAAGAAATAAAATACGTTTATTTGCGGTACACATGACGCAAGAAAGAACATAGATACAAAAAGAACAAGTAGGGAGAAAATATGCGTCACATCCACGCAAAACGGCCACCGTTCAGCATAATGCTGCGACCCTATTCGAGACAGAGCCCCAGCGCTGGTTTTCAGCGATAGCCGGCGTTGACGTGATGACGTCGACCGGTGCAGCATACAGTGAGATATGATGATATAGTGTGGTATGATTTTTATAATGGAGGAACACTGACTCCCAAGTCACAGGTATAAACCTAGTCTGGGAGCCAGGAGACCTATGTTTGAGACACTACTTCTGTATGTTGTTTATGTAAATGTAATGCTTGTAACAATGTTGTCACTTTTTTTTAAATGAAATTAAGACCTTTTTTTTTTTAGATTTATAAACAGTGATTAAATGCATGCAAATACTAATAAAATCTACGCCATAAAAACGCGCACAGCCTGCACAAAATTCGCTACAGCTACCTACAGATAACCACTAACGTTATAAATCCGACTAATCCCTCCACATTTCAATAATAAAACAAGATGTCGCCCCGCATTAATTAATTCCAAACCGTTGACTCTTGACTCATTTATTATGACAAAGTTCCAAATGTGTAAAAATTCACCCCTTCGAAGAACCATTTCCATTTATCCGAGTATCATTAAGGGTATGATCCGGTGTTCGGATAACTTATGGTCGGTCATGGAATCTGCATATAAATAGGAAAGAGGTTTAGGAGAGATCGGGGTTCTCCGGTGGCACTCTCGCACGCGCGCGCCCGCATGCCACACTCGCACGGCCGGCGACTTATGAACTTGAGGAGTTTGAGCATACTTTGGAATAACTTATTTTGGCTCATGTTTTTTTTTGTCTTACGAGGTAAGTTGAGGGTGAAAGATTGGCTAAGTTTTAGCAGGTATTTAAATACCTACGTGGCTTTGTGGCTGGTTTATGGAGGTTATATAATAATACTTCGTGCAAAAAGAAAAATGGATGATATTTTTTCATAGCATACGTGACGTCCACTACTCAGAAAATAAAGTTAAAAGAAAGTCATTACTCTTGGTCTTATTTATATTCCCACCGTAGATGATTCAAAGCTGTAGGTTTTCCATTTTCATCTTTAGTTTCAGCCTATAATGTCCCCATTGCTGGGACACAGGCCTCCTCTCTGTGAGAGGGAATGGGCCGTAATCCACCACGCGGGCCCAGTGCGGGTTGGTAGATGTCACATGCCTTAGAATATTTGATTCTAGGACATGCCGGTTTCCACACGATGTTTTCCTTCACCGTTCATTTACCTAAAGAATGCTCTAACATACACATTTTCTTTCATGTTTTTCTTTAAACCAAAAGAAAGACCTAAGAGAAAAACTTGACTCATTTAAATCCCTAAAAAGTCGTAATTTCGTTACAAAATGTTACTTACATACGGAGAAAAGTACAATATTTCACGATCAAATACGAAAGGCTAAGTAAAAAACATTGTTACCAAAACACACGGTACACAAGCTAAAACATATTAGGAGAACACATAATAAGGAAAATATGGTTTTACGGTTTTTATGGTCGTTGCGAGCTGGCAATGGTGATCCCTTTGTAATGGAACGTGTGCTCCAAGCTTTGTCGGCAAAGGCAATAATTATTCAGCCAAATAGGTACGTCATTTGTGATTGGCAGGATTGAAATGGATGTTAAATGAAAATGAACGTTTATCGTTATTGTTTTGTTTTTGAGTCGACCCAAAAATAATTGTTTTGTAAACGAGTTTGAGAACTTTTAGCAAAAAAAAAAACTTCCTTCTTCCAAAAAAAACACTTTAAAGTGAAAAATAATTTTAATTTTGGAAGATGGTGTCTTTGGATCTGTATTTTAGTTTTTTGCCACAGACTTCCGAAATAAAAGTTATTTTACACTTTGTAGTGTTTTTTTGGAAGTCGTTTGTTACATTTTTTTTTAAGTTTTTTATTTTTCACTGTTTAGTGGGTGAATTTGTAATTTATTGAAGTTACAATAGCATAATGTTAACTGCTCATCACTTTTAACAAAACATAGCTTTTCCCGATGCTGGGACGTTAATTATTGTTGAGGAGTTCTCCTTGTAAGAACCAGAGGAACTGGAGTTGATGGTGACTTCACCATATACATTGTGACGAGCATAAATTGCTTAGCAACCATATTAGTCCCTAATCGAATCGCAACCCGAGAAATACTTATTATTAAAGTATAGTTCCGGCGGTCATCTGTGGTCTTCATAATCAGGTCCAGTTCCCCAAATGGTGCTTTCGGAGATCAAATGCACGAGTTACTATAAAAAATACCCAAATCACTATAGGTGTGCGCAATAAAAATTGAGGATTCCCCTCATCCAATTCTGACTTGGTACCAATGGGACCACCTCGGGAGAATACCATTACAAAAAAAAAAAAAAAATGTTTAAAACCGGTCCACAATTGACGGAGAAATCGGTGAACAAACATAAACAAAACATACTTAGACGAACATAACCTCCTCCTTTTTGGAAGTCGGTTAAAAAGTATTGGTTTCGGAGCAGACTTATTAACAGAATTGATCTTTGCTGCACTTTGCTAAATCCCAGTTCTTCCCGTGGGTGTCGTAAAAGGCGACTAAGGTACTTACTAGAGAATGGGCAGCTGCGTTCTCTATGCATTTTGACACCATACTGCGATCGCCAACCCGCCTGCCAAGCGTGGCGATTATGGCAAACCCCCCTTTAGGGGAGGCCTATGTCCAGCAGTGGACGTCTTTCGGCTGAAATGATGATGATGATGGTTGCTAAATTAGGTTTCCTGTCAGTAAATCCTCAGTTGCTTATTGAAGCATTGTGTTAGGAAACTACCTAAGTACCCCATAAATTGCAGCAAGTTCGCCCCTACATGACCACAAATACTCCTACAGGGGAAATGCGGATGTAGTATAGACACTTCTCCCTACCTTTTCTTGTCTTATTGTTTATCCCATAAACATGAACATACTCATTAAACACAGCAAAGCACAGCGTTGCCTTATTAAAAAAAAAACCGGTCAAGAGCGAGCCGGACTCGCGCACTGAGGGTTCCGTACGTATATATGATGTTGATGATTTCTGAAAAACTGTGCTATTTAGAGACATCGTTTTATTGTTCCTGTAATCTTTACATAAGTTTCTATCATAAAGAATAATTTCAGATTTTTATCTCTGCAAACTTCGGAGATAAAGGTGGGGGGAACGGTATTTTTTTTTACATTTCGTCAGTTTAAAAAAAAAAGAAGATGTTTTGAGAATGTGCAAATGGCGTTCTTTCATATGATACCCCACATGCCCCACATGCTATTAGCCCCACTTCAAATTTTTAAGACCCCCTTTCAGTCCCTTTTACAAAAAAGATATATTTTTTTTAATTTTTTTTTGCTTGCAAAATGGTTGGGCAAACGTCATGTCAAACTATTCTAAATTTCAAGTTGATAGCATTAGTACTTCTTGAGATATCCAGGTGTGACAGATAGACAGACAGACAGACTTAATCTCACCATAAGGGTTCCTTTTTACCATTTTGGTTCGGAACCCTAAAAAGACCGTATCGATATCAGCACTCGATTAATCAATATTAATTAATGCTTCCTACGTCCAAATGGCTGACTGTGAACAGAATACCTACACACCGATACACACTACTATGTCCATGGACGCTCGCAGGTCTGTCTGCCCGGTAAATACTCGGACATAATTATGCGTACATGCTTTCACGTTCACATGGGACAACCGGACGAGGTGCATCTATTTCATAATTCATATATATTGCAAATTGTCTGGGACTGCTCTCTGCTATTAAATGAGCAATTACGTTTATGCTGTTAAGACGTCTGATTGCTCTTAACATCCACTTTGGTAAGTCATAAACGAGTGTGAAATATTATGGTCTCCACAAGCTTAAACTTCAATGCGTATCACGTTTAAATTAATAAATATTATCCGGAATACTGCCTTATTCGATTTTATCATCATCATTATTCGAAATACGTCCACTGCTGAACATAGGCTTCCACCCAATGGGGGGAGGGGGGAGGGTTGCCATTATCGCCACGCTTGGCAGGCGGGTTGACGATCGCAGTATGGTGTTAAAATGCATTAAGAACGCTGCTGCCCATTCTCTAGTAAGTCCCTTAGTCGCCTTTTACGACACCCATGGGAACAATAGGATGGTGCTATTCTTTACGTCCGATACCACACGGATTCGATTTTATAATAGTTAAATATTTACTCTTGTAAATAACTATTGGTAGCAGTCAATATTAACAAATATAACGGTGCAGGATAGCCTTTATCAGAAGTGATCATCGTATTAGTGGTTCAACAGCTACAATATCATCAGGATTGTGCATATTGAATATAGCAGTTCGTTCTGGACGATATATAAGTGTATAATCTATGGGTACGACAGCGGCTCCCCTGACATAAGTGGATAATCTATGCCCCTGACATCATCTCTGTCATCAGAAGCCAGCCGCCATGCAACCATCGATGTGACGCTCTGCTAGAGTGACTGTCAGCAGTCAGTGTCACTCGTATCCGACCTTGTCGGTGATTCCAATAACTTCGTAACAAAACTAGACGGCCCCACTTGCTGCGCCGTCAAGTAAATAAGCTGATATCTACGAGTAAGCTATCATCACAAGAGCAATCAGGTTCTACTAGAACGTATGAATACTGATTAGGTTTCATTTCATACAATCATGTTCAAATAAGCTTGATGCCAACCTATTGTGTGCCTTCATCTTGAAAGAAACATAATAGCCAATATTAACATTCCAGGCTTTGTCTACGAAGATAATAGCTATTATTCTCAGCAATACTGAATATAAAAGAGAGAATGTACGAATAATGTTAATACAAAAGTACCTAATACAACTCAAAGACGTCCAAAGGGAGAGAGGTCCTCCGTTTTCTTATTACATTATCATATCAAAGGATTACAAAACAAATCTCTAGAAACACTATGACCGCTTTCATCAGTGTAAGAGCCATCGCCCCAACACAATTAAACCATGATAAATGGATCACGAAAAATCTAATCTAAATATTTAATCGAAAATTCCCCTGCATTGCAACAAATGCATTTGTGTGGTGTATGTATGTGGGGGTGTGTGCAAGTATTGCTGTTTGACACACACCCTTTATACGCTCTAATGCTTTTAAAGATGTTTGCATGCTCAGAGTAGCGGATTATAAGATGTATTTTATGTTATTCAATCTTCTATATAGTTTGTAGGCGTTTCGTAGCTCGTTCGTAGACGTTTGCTACGACAAAACTGAAAACGCGTATGAAGTGCGTAGTAACCTAATCATTTCGTAGCACTTTTTTGGGTTCCGTACCAAAATGGTAAAAAGGAACCCTTATGGTGAGACTAAGTCTGTCTGTCTGTCTGTCACACCTGGATATCTCAAGAACTACTAATGCTATCAACTTGAAATTTATAATATTTTATGATATTTGTCCAACTATTTTGCAAACAAGAGAGAAATAAAAAAATAAAATCTTTTTTGCAAAAGGAACTGAAAGGGGGTCTTAAAAATTTGAAGTGGGGCTACTGGGACATGTGGGGTATCATATGAAAGAACACTGTTTGCACATTCTCAAACATTTTTTTTTCTATTTTTAGGCAGCATAGTTTTCGACTTTTGATGAGAAATGTAAAAAAATACCGTTCCCCTCTTTATCTCCGAAGTTTGCATAGATAAACATCTGAAATTATTCTTTGTGATAGGAGTTTATGTAAAGATTACAGGAAAAATAAAATGATGTCTCTATATAGCACAGTTTTTCAGAAATAATCAACATCATTTTATACGTACGGAACC
The DNA here is from genome assembly GCA_948098905.1 of Tiliacea aurago. Classification (NCBI taxonomy): domain Eukaryota; kingdom Metazoa; phylum Arthropoda; class Insecta; order Lepidoptera; family Noctuidae; genus Tiliacea; species Tiliacea aurago. The sequence continues at coordinate 12,031,965 of OX402578.1, read as the reverse complement.
CTCGGTACGCGAGTCCGACTCGCTCTTGACCGGTTTTTTTTTTATAATTTCTTGGTTTAGGTGACGTTATTGTTATACAATCGGAAAGTTCGAGGTTTCTAAACTATAGGTGCGACCTTAGCACGTATGTGTACGCGTATATACGATCATATGTGTGTGTACCATAAAAGGAGACAGTGCACTGTAGTGCAGGAATGCACACCCCAGTCCCAACAGGGCCACCCCAGCATTACGAATGCAAATAATATTTCTTTCCGACAAAATATTGCTGTGTTAATGCCACGCTAAATTGTGTACGATGCAACCCCAGTGTGTACACGGCACATTCGGTTTTATTCGTTATGTTTGTTGTTGAAAAGGGCATCGGGCAGTTTGTTTCGGGCCTTATATTAGTTTGTTTGGTTTAATCTCGCGTTTGTAGTTGTGACCGCGGTTTAAAATAGGCCAGTTAAGCAATTAATGTTTGTTTAGAGATTTGTGGTATTGGGTTTTGGACTCTATATTTAAGTGGACATAATACTACTTAGAAAATCAAGTTATGCACTTCGTAAAATAATAATAAGGTTTCATCTGATATACCTTAAATTATCAAGTCTACTTTTCATCATAACCTGTTAATAAAGCAACAGCAAAATGAAGTCAATTTCGCTGTAGCTATAAAACAAATTATAAAGCAAGGTTTACGAGTTGTATGTATGCATACAGTGGAAAATTTAATCTCCATATAAAGAGCATGAGTGAGTTCGAGAAAATAATGTAATATACTAATCATATTCTTAAAGTTCATGAGCCCCTTTTGTGAGGTCGAAGCTCGAACCTCCTTCGGTATAATTTTCTAATTCCGCCTCTATTGCCGGATTTTATTGCATTTCGGTTTCCCTAATGCTGAAATGCGACGTAAACTTCGCCTTCCTGACCCATTTAGGCGGATATTGTTGGGGCGTATACCGTTCAAATTTCTATTGCAGGCTTAAAATATTCTGTCCTTCTCTGGGTTTGTAATAAGAAAAGGGACGGATAGATACATTTGCGCGATAAGTCTAGTAACCCGGTTCAAGGAGGCTCTCCCCTTGAAGGCTGTTCTGAGGCAGGTCGCAGTGCGCCTGTAAATCACTTAAGACGAACGGAATCGGGGCCCGTCTTGCAGTTAAAGTTCCTGTTTTTGCTCACGGGGGAGTCGGAACGCGACGATAAGAAATATTTGAAACAGTATACGTTAGCGTCGTTTTATGGGTTCAGTAAATAAGATGGTCTGTTTTTCCTTAAAATTGGCGTGTTTTTGTTATTCCTGGTGTGATTTTGTGAAATGTAGCTAATTTGTACCGCCCAGGTGTTTCAAAGTAATTGCTGCGTATTTCAAGCTTTGAATTTTATTTGTATTTATGTTAGGAGCTTTGAGGCTGTTATAATTACGAAATAAATATTTGAATTAATAAATCAAGCGGGATTGTAAGTGTTTTATTTTTGTAGATGTGTTTAGTTAAACAAACAAGAGAGCTTAACTTGGTAGGTACCCACTTCCTAACTTTTTTGAACGTGTAAATATAGCAAATAAACTATTTGTATGCTGTGTGTAAATGTGTAAACATTATTTGTAAAACTAAATGGCAATTGTTACACAATCACCGATCGGATCAGCAATAGACAAAAGATCAATGAAACAAACAGTCTGCGTAAACTCACTGCAATACATAATCCAATCACTAGTCTACACAGTCTTGGAAACAAACTCCGGAGTTCACAGGGCATGCAACTGCACAAACTTGAATTGTAAACTTTAGTCCAAAGTAAAGGGCACGTGCGCAACCAAGTACTGGTAAATATACTGCACCGTCTGCAGGGCTGCCAACTTGCAAAATAACAACAAAAATATGGACACCATAAACACTTCGCTGAAAAGTTATGAATGGAATGGAAAAGGGGAGGGTGATAATGATACCACTTTAGAGTTGTTTAAAAGGTTGTATATCACTTATAGTCCTAGTAAGTATTGATTTTTAGTTTTAACAAGGGCCTAACAAAAAGCAAATAGTCTATTATGATCTTTGAACAAAAGTTTGTTAACTCACTTGGCCATTCCCGTTTCCATCGCTAAAATGACGGTACATTCTATCGCATTTTTACTTGAATAGGAGAAAAATACTGATGGTATTTTTATAGCCCGATAAATGTCAAGTTTCCATGAATAAGGGGTTTCATTTTCATAGAATTTTGATGCTGTTTAGTTTTCCTTATTCAGCATTCAGTATAAATAAACCCTAGAACACACACACAAGCAAATCTAATTCAATTATCTCAATAAACCAATAAGTTCAATATTCCACATAAACACTCCCTACAAAGTTATCAATTAGTTTCCGTCTGCGGAATGAATCCAGGGATCCAATATTAGCAACCCTGGTTGCACCGAGCTAACAAATTAGAAAGTTTGTGCCGGGTATAGAGGGGATGTGTTGTTCCAATAAATTTCATGGCTTTGGGACGGACACTGGCCGATAAAGTTGCTTTCCGAAGACAATCCCTACAATTCCTTTACTGTTACTGATATATTGATGAAGGCACGCTGTGCAATGTAGAGAGAACTTGTGTTGGCAGTTGATAAATACATTAAAAGTGTTTCTGTGCTTCGGTATTCGTATTTGTAGTTTCGTTTTTAATGTTTTTTAGTATTTTATTTTAATAGTGGTCATAGCTACTACATTGTATTTTGTTTTATCTTCAAATAGGTAAAATATTAAATGGTCTTTAATGTGCCATTATCAATTCAATTTCACGCCCATTTATTTCATGCCTAGTTTTTTGTACTGAGGGCCTAGTGCGAGTTTCATTTTACCATCTCGATCAAAAGCATCGAGCGCGTTCGACGTTCCGATTGGCCCTTCACCGGTGAAGGCCGGCCGGCTTCCAATCGGAGCGCCAAACGCGGTCGATGCGTTTGATCGAGATGGTAAAATGAAACTCACACTAAGCCCTCAGATATGTGGTTTTACTGTACTGTGTGAGTTTTCGTCTGTATATGTAGGTAACAAGTGGGTGTCGTAAAAGGCGACTAAGGGACTTACTAGAGAATGGGCAGCAGAGTTTTCTATGCATTTTAACACCATACTGCGATCGCCAACCCGCCTGCCAAGCGTGGCGATTATGGCAAACCCTCCCTTTGGGGGAGGCCTATGTCCAGCAGTGGACGTTTTTCGGCTGAAATGATGATGATGATGTAGGTAATAATAGCCAGTTTATGTAATCACAAGAAAAATATAAAGCCTAGATAGGTTAGTCTAGAAATAGACGTAGTTAATTCAAATAGACACAAACGTTCCGGTGACCACAGAGTCGTCATGAGATAATATTGTAGTTTGATGGACATGCTGAAGGTAGACAAGCAAACAGGAATCAAGCCGATTGTGGTCACGTTGTTCAAGATAACGTAACCGCGAACCGAAGCGTATAGAATGTATGTAGATAGTCAGATACAGATGTAGATTGTGAGGCTAAGCATATCCAAGGAATGGTATTGCATAAAATAAATGTCTGAACAATAATTACTTTGTTTTTCGTCAGAAACGATATAATATGTATAAGTACCGCGACGTATTTAGTAAGACGTAACATGCTTATATCGCTCGCGCACACCGTTTATACCAACTTCGGTTACTAAGGCTCGCTAATGTGTACGGTCTTAACTAGCCACGTAGAACTATTGTAGTTTCGGCTGCTTCGGTGCAAGTAAGTCCTCGCCCTTCGTTATTTATTGCTTTAACTTATCGGGTAATTAGGTTACTGAGGGGACACTTGGGGGCAATTTGTCAGAATCCCGCCAACTTCGTAAGTTCATTCCGTTTCACTTTACTGTTAGTAGTTCTGACGTTCTGCACTGAGGCGTCAGAAAAGTTAATTATTGTTGTCGTGGTTTTATTTCGATTGCGAATTCTGTTGTTAATGTACTGTATAAGCTCTGTCATAGACCAAATGCTTTTGATTTCTATAATTTTGATTTCATGATATTTAAACAATATAAGACACTAAATGATTTCATTATTTCAACATGCATCTTTACGATACGTGCCTCAATTAGAAGTCTTCCTAGCAAGCGTTCTTCCTACGGTATATCACTAAGACACAACACCTAAATGACAAAACAAACACAACAAAGCCTTCACTCTAGAGACATAATATAATAAAAATGTTGAATTTGAACCAGTCTGCATAATACAAGACCACGTAACTTTCTCCCAAGGCGCACGTACGGACGGCTACCGACGAGCCGACGAGCCAGGGAGGCGGCGGCTCCGGCCGGATCCCCGGACGGAACATAAAAACTACCTTCCGCCACCACCGGCCGACCTACACCTAAACGTTCATGTCTAAGAGATAAAACGTGCTGTTACTACTTTATGTCTACCTGCACAACTTACTGATTAAATTGAGGCATTTTTGCCGAGTTTTCTAGCTGCTAAGACTTTGAGCAAGAGTGTGGGGTAAGATTTTTAGTTGCATTCAATTTTGTTTTCGCTTTTCGCAGCGATGAACGGAATTTTGTTTCGTATTAGAAATCTACTGCCTTTAGGCGATAACTTAGCAATTATACTTAACTTAAATGGGAAACAAACTCGATTTTACAAAATAAATGCCATTATTATCAAAACTAACCCCCTTCCGTGTCACAGAACAGAAAACGAATGGTTCCATTAGAGAAAATAACATAGATCCAGCGTCAAGTTTGTAATTAGATAACAATCGAGCCCGATACCCGTTCGTGTTTGATTCCACTAACGATCGTACTGCTTGTATGGCGTACATTAAATATGACTTCTATTGACAATTACAAGCCAACGATGTTTCAACATTACAGTTACAGGCGTGTACGGTAAATGACAATAGACAAATGTAGATAGTGCTATAACGATGCGATTTTACTATAATGACAAGCCCAAGACGTTCTAAAAATGGTGGGGCGCAGTGTGCTGTGCAAGTTTCAGACTGGGATTTACCATCTACAGAAACAGGTACAGTGAAACGAAGAAGATCTTCGTGTCCAGAGAATTCAGGAAAACAATCTGTTCCAACACATGATGCAATATTTGAAGTACAAACGCCGTCAGACTCTGGCAGCGGTACATCACGAAGTATAGACGATACTGACAAATCAGATTCACTCATTGATGTGGAAGAAAGAATATCGTGCATAATAAATGAGAACAGATCCTCTAAAAGCAACTCTGAATCCAGCGACGTAGATATCATAATAGATAGTATTTTTGGCAACCCTAACGATCATTTGTTTGAAGCAGCACAAAATGAAACACTCCTACGTGATCGTAGCAAAACTTTTATCAAACAAGAGACTTTGTCTATTAATGAGAAACATGATATTGCTGCTGCCAATGTTTCCCCCGATAAAAAGATCAAAGATAGACGACTTAAAACCCCCGCACCAATAAAGAAATTAAACAAATCTTTTGACTTAGGTAAAAATTGTTCAAAATTAGCCAAAGAACCTTTAAGGGTTCAAGAGAAGGCAAGTGTGTTGCCAGTGTACAAAAGTACTTTAAAAGGAAGTATAGAATTAAATTCAAGTCAAAAGAAGAAAGTTACAACCAAATTAAAACTACCCTTTTCTCCAGTTAGAACAATGGATAGACCAAAGATGAATTTATTTCAAAACAAAACTAATCTACAAGAGTGTAAGCCATCGCCTTTACTATCTTCACCAGTTAGACGAACAATATCTAACGAGTATGTGCGTCTAAAGTTTACTAACGACACTGTTATACGGCGGACTATAGACGGCAAATCAGTACCAAAGATATCACCTAAGATTCAGTCGATCATACCTGAGAGTCCCATAGATACTGAAGATCCTTTTCTAAACCTTAGTCCTAATAAAAAATACACAGTGACAGTGAATAATAAAGTAAGGTGCGACAAAGACAACTATGTGATATTCGATCCAACCACTGGATTCGCTCCGGACGGGTCGAGACAATCCCGAATTCCTTTGAAGTCCCCAACTGGAGACAAATCGCGTATTCTACTAAAGTCTCCAGGCGGTGAATACTCCGGTCTAGTCCGAAAATTGGCGAACGTTAGTGATACAGACAGTGGTATATTGTCTCCTAATTCTCCGGTAGAGACAAGTGAAAAGGGATCTGCGTACTATGTCAACGCGGCTGCGTTTAGTGAGGCGGCGAAGAAATGTGCCAATGACTTTGATATTACTATCCTGGATCCCGGCCTGGCGAAAAAAGCTGCTGAGCAAATTCAGGTGAGTTTCATTTCTTTATTCTATCAAAAACCCCACCATATATCGACGTATTCAATGTATTATTATTTAAAACCTAGAAACGTCTGGTTATTTCAACGACGTGCCTAAGTTGAAAAATGTGCATCCATTTTTCTTACACCAAAGGATCGCAGAGATACAATTTATTTTACTTCGCCCGAAAAGGTCATTTTTCATGGCAACAGTTTTCAACAACACGCCCCGGTCTGTTGCATGTCTCTTTTCTTTTTCAGTCGAATGCTGTTTTTTAAATACTGTTATTTTCATGTTTACTAGCTGCGAATTGCTATAACATAAGTTTATATCTCTCTTTTAAAGACGGGTGGATTTGCCAAGTAATAGGTAGGTAGCTACGAAAGTTGTCTAATAAACAGATTTTTTTTCTGTTCTCCTAATTTTACTAGTAACTTTCGTAATTAAACCAGAAATTAATGATTCATTATTAGTTTAAATTATCATTTCTAGAAAAATTTAGTCGTTGATATAAAATATGTGCTAAAAGAAAAACTTTAGTCGTTTTCACAAGCGCGAGACGGGTTGTATGGTTTTGACTTGTAGCGCCATCTATCAACGAGCAGCAAAATTACGCCAGAAACTCTATGCTCTGAACTATGCTATGACCGATTAGTAACCGAAAACATTTGTTTTCGGTTATTAATCGGTCAGTAATCAAAAAAATTGTACTTACGATGTACAAAATTAATAAAAAATATATTGTTTGGAAAGTCAAGTATATTTTGAAATGTAAAGATGCTTGTGTTACTAGCTAACTAGTTGTCGAACAAGTTCCGCTACTGCCTGCAAGATGGCGCTGTATTCAACCTTTTATTTTACGCACAACATCCCCTTCATTTGTTTAGCAGCACTTGTCGTGAGATATATGCTCCACACTGGCGCATTATTCGGAAGCAATCGTGCAGTTAATTTTCAAATGGGCCCATTTAGCGAAAATAACGAACGGAGTGGCAGCGTGTGCTCGGGGCTGACTTTTGTAATCGGCGTAGTTTGTGTATTGTACCTACGAGTATGTGTGGGCAATTACGGCGTCGCTAGCGATTGTCCACTGTCTGGCCGTTATTGTTTGTGTTTGATGATGTGAAGCGATAGATGCTATCATTAGCGTCATTTTTCGATCGTCCCTTTATGTTGCCTGTCAGGGGAGAGGTGTTTTATGATGTGGGTTGTTTGATAACATTGCTTTTATGTTTTCTTTTTTCTGTAGGCAATTTCATTCACATACCGTTGCGTTTTTAGGCTTCCGTAGTCAACAGTTCCGTGGTTCCTTAGTTAGTTAGTTTAGCCATATCCGTCTGTCTGTCTGTCCCCGGCTTAGCTCAGAGACTCTTAAAGTCCAAGTATTTATTTCAAAAAGGCATATAAAAGGCACTTTTGAACGACAAAATTTACAAAAAAAAAATAACCGACTTCCAAAAAAACACTACAAAGTGAAAAATAACTTTAAATTCGGAAGTCGGTGTCTTTGGATCTGTATTTTAGTATTTCGCCACCGACTTCCGAAATTAAAGTTATTTTTCACTTTGTAGTGTTTTTTTGGAAGTTGCTTATTTTTTTTTTTAAAGTTTTTTATTTTTCACTTTGTAGTGGGTCAGTTTTTAATTTGTCTAAGTTACAATAGCCTAAAGTCAACTGCTCATCACCTTTTACAAAATATTGCTTTTCCCGATGCTGGGACGTTAATTGTTGAGGCGTTCTCCTGGTAAGAACCAGGAGAACTGCCACTCACCATAAGCATTGTGACGAGCATAAATTGCGTAGCAACCACATTAAAGTACCTAATCGAATCACAACCCGTTAAATACTTATTATTATATTGTTCCGGTGGCCATCTGTGGTCTCCATCATCAGTTCCACTTCACCAAATGGTGCTTTCCGAGAGCAAATGCATGAGTTACTATAAAAAAACCCAAATCGCTATATGTTTGCCTATAAAATTTGAGGATTTCCCTCAATTTCTATGGGATCCCTTCATCAGATTCTGATTTGGAGGCAATGGGACCACCTCGGGAGCATACCCTTTCAAACAAAAAAAGAATTTTCAAAATCGGTCCACGATTGACGGAGCAATAGGTGAACAAACATCAAAAAAAAAAAAAAAACATACAGCCGAACATATAACCTCCTCCTTTTTGGAAGTCGGTTAAAAAAATAGATTTGATTCTAGTTGCCTCTTCCAAAAGGTAGTTTCGTATGGAGAAGAATGAAATGAGAATGAATGCAAGAAACTCCACCGTTACTCTTTAAAATGTTTTACAATATTTTGTATAGGTACATTAATTATACAAGGTGTTACAGGACGATTGACATTCCTTTAAACCACGTAAAGAGTATCTTGTTTATTACCCGTATACAAAAAATAAATCAAATCCAATGAATACTTTAGCCACAGGAAATTATTCTCCATTTTGTTATTTTTCAACATGATGTAGATCTGAGTCCGTAATACGAGTAATAGGTAAACATTGTAAGGCGCGCCAGTGTCAGTAACTTTTGGTAGATATAGCGTGTTTACTTTTTATGCAGTTGATTCTGCTATTTATTTTGTTTGAAAATTGCAATTTTTAAATTTTACATTAACTACTAATCTTCGTGTTTTAAAATGTTTCGATGGACTAATACTGTGCTCGTTTTAATTTAATGTCGTACATCCAGAGCCAGATTGTATAATTATATGTGAAGACCTAACATAAAATTACTATACCTACCGCAATAGGTAAAAATAATTAAGAATGAAGCAATGACAGATTTATTAATTATGTGATACATGGTGCTCACATATTTACAAACTTTGTAAAAATAAACGATTTCCTAAAAAAAAGTATATGAGTGTGTGAGTTAAGGTAATCACAGAATGTAAAATAAATGTCATAAAAATAATAAATTATACAATTAAAATAGCAACCAGCTTGATTGTCTAGACTCTAGATTGTCCTAAGGAGCTTGACCAGCATGTTTCCAAGCATTCTTATCTTGGATATAATCCTCCAATTTGTAATATGGTTGTTTACAAAGTGAACTTTTAATATGTTACAAGGTATTTTGTTGTAACATTTAACACAGTACCCCATATAACACTTTAACTAAGTACTAGAAAGCTGTAATTTGGCCATGGGTATAAATATTATTCACGCCGCTTGCACGTAAAGTGGGGATGATATTTTTTTCTCGTCTATGTCATGGTGTGGGGTATTGGTGGATAGGCCGTTCAATAACATCGATTAAGGGATCCGTTTGCGTAATATTAAGCTATAAAGTGTAAATTTTTGTTAGATTCAAGCCCTATGTGAAAAAAATTATGGCAGTTGTATATATAACATACTTAAAAGGATAACTATCACAGTTACAAGTTAACGAGTAATAGTCGACCAATTTACATTTGCAGTTGTAGAATTGACCGTGATGTATATCGATATAAGGAAGATTTTTCAACAGTGGTGGTTACAATGTTATTTTGGTTTTGGGATAAATTTATCCCAACTACGGCATCCTTGGCGGTTATAGGATGGGTAAACGAAAGATACTCTCTAAACATTCTTCGACCTCAACACTATCTACGGATAACGGGAAGAATGTAAAATTTTATAAGGATTGAAACAAAAAAACTCTTTCTTTTTGCCAGATCATAAAACTTTGCATTACTACATATTTTATTTATTTTTGAAATAAAACTTCTTTACGCACGCTTGTCTTGGAGAGTAAGCTGGTGAATGCGTGACGAGAGCGTTACGGAAGCGAGCGAACGGAAGTTGAGAGGGAGATATAAGTTAGTGAAGTTAGAAAGAGAGAGAGTTACGTTTCGTATATTACTGTAGGGGCAAGAGAGAGAGGTGCGAGCACACATTTTCTTTCACTCTTTCTCTCATAGCCAGTTACGTTTCGTATATATCTAAGACACAGTGCAGGCCTATTGTTGTAAATTAGTATTACTATTTGTAAGTTTTACTTCAGTCTGGTGGTCTAAAGCACACTCGTGTTAGGGTTCCGTACCAAAATGGTAAAAAGGAACCCTTATGGTGAGACTAAGTCTGTCTGTCTGTCTGTCACACCTGTATATCTCAAGAACTACTAATGCTATCAACTTGATATTTAGAATAGTTTTAGATGACGTTTGTCCAACTATTTTGCAAACAAGAAAGAAATTAAAAAAAATATATCTTTTTTGCAAAAGCATTGAAAAGGGGTGTTAAAAATTTGAAGTGTAGAATACTAGGACATGTGGGGTATCATATGAAAGAACGCTGTTTGCACATGCTCAAACACATTTTTTTTTAGGTAGCATAGTTTCCGACTTTTGAGGAAAAGCACAGTTTTTCAAAAATCATCAACATCATATATTCGTACGGAACCCTCGGTGTGCGAGTCCGACTCGCTCTTGACCTGTTTTTTTAAATTACAATAGTTTTACCGTAAAATAGCCTAAACTATCGGCACCTTGGAGCCTTCTCCCTGCCGCGCTGCCTCGCTTGCTCGCGTGACCGCCAGCAAGATAAGGAGTGAGGTGGCGCTGAGGTATTATGGACTCATAATTTGTCCAACATACCTTACATAATATTCATCTGCTACTTTGTATTACAGTGTGTATTCTGTCAATTTTAAATCTGTTTTTGTAAAGTGTGTCTTGTTTGTGCAGAATAATCACATTTTCTTTCTTCATTCATATTTACTGCAAAAAGCAGAATTCCTAGCGGAACTCTAGAAACGATACAATCTGGCACAGTTTCACCGCTTTATAGATAGCATCGAAAACCGCATTGAAAGCAATACCTTATGCAATAATAATTGCAAATGCAAAGCGTGTTTGAAAACAATAGCAATACGTCACAACGTAGCCAAAATCTATAACATTGTCTACAAAGAATAATAGCAAGCCATCAAGGATTAAAATCGTTAGATTTGCCCTCACCGTAGTTTGGTCGCGCGTAAAAAGTGTCCATAGTTCATACTGAAAATAGAGAGTTCGGACATCCCGATTGAACCGTACGTAGATACGATTTTTAACCGACATCAATAAAAAGGAGGAGGTTCTCAGTTTGTCAGTTTTTTTTTTGTTTTTATGTATGTTCCCCGATTACACGAAGATGGCTGGATCGTTTTGGAAATTTGTTTGTTTTTGTTTGAATTTAACGTCGCTTTGAGAGAAATTCGTATTATTGAATAAACTCAAAAACTAGGTACCCATACCTCGAAAGCTAGGTACCCATACCTCGAAAACTAGGTACCCATACCTCGTTTTTGAGTTAGCTTCAATAATACGTATTTTTCTCACGTATTCTATGTGAATTGTGTTATAATAATTTCCTGTCACTAAGTGGTATTCGAATTTGTATGGGGTTAGGTATCACAAGGCATATGTCCAGCAGTGGACGTCTTTCGGGTGAAATCAATAAAAAGGAGGAGGTTATCAGTTTGTCAGATTTAAAAAAAAAAAAAAATCTGATAAACTGATCTTTTTTGTTTTTTATTTAATTTCCCCGATTACACGAGGACGGCTGAACCGATTTGGAAATTTGTTTGTTTTTGTTTGAAATTAACGTCGCTTTGAGAGAAATTCGTATTATTGAATAAACTCAAAAACTGGGTACCCATACCTCGAAAGCTAGGTACCCATACCTCGAAAACTAGGTACCCATACCTCGTTTTTGAGTTAGCTTCAATAATACGTATTTTTCTCACGTATTCTATGTGAATTGTGTTATAATAATTTCCTGTCACTAAGTGGTATTCGAATTTGTATAGGGTAGGTATCACATGGCCTATGTCCAGCAGTGGACGTCTTTCGGGTGAAATCAATAAAAAAGAGGAGGTTATCAGTTTGTCAGATTTTTTTTTTTTTTAAATCTGACAAACTGATTTTTTTTGTTTTTTATTTAAGTTCCCCGATTACACGAGGACGGCTGGACCGATTTGGAAATTAGTTTTTTTGTTTGAAAGGGTGTACTTACTACGTGGTCATATACAAATTTATTAACTTCGCTGTGAGAAAAATACGTATTATTGAAGCTAACTCAAAAACTAGGTACCCATACCTCGTTCTTGAGTTAGCTTCAATAATACCAATTTTTCTCACGTATTCTATGTGAATTGTGTTATAATAATTTCCTGTCACTAAGTGGTATTCGAATTTGTGTGCGGTAGGTATCACAAGGCCTATGTCCAGCAGTGGACGTATTTCGGCTGAAATGAGGATGATAAGGTATCACAAGTTCACAACTAAAAAAAGTGAAAAATAAAAAAATAATTTTTAAAACCACCGACTTCCAAAAAAAAACCACTACAAAGCTTTGTATTTTCGTGTTTTGTCACCGAAGTTAAAGTTATTTTGCACTTTGTAATTTTTTATTGAAGTCTGTTATTGTTTTTTGTAAAAAAGATTTATTGGTAAGTCGGTTGTTTAAAAAAACGTTTTTTTTATCAGTATGGATAGACAATACTGTTCAAATGTCAGTTTTAATCAAACAGAAACGTACCTATATCCCTCGTTTGACGCGGTCGGGAATCTAACGATCAGCCAAGTATTTGCAAGCGATAGAATAAAATTGTCAGAAGTGTAACGGTCCTGTAAGTAGGCCTACTGCTTAAGAATGTATTCGTATCTTATTTGTAATTTAATGTGCAATCGCTAGTCAAATCGCATTCGATAGGTACAGTCAACCTCAAAAAGTTTTATACATCGACAAAAATCATTCACAAAAGTCACAACATATACACATTAAGTTACTTAGATACTTGTTGTCGCTACTCATTGGTACAGCATTATGGAACACAAATTGTAAACAACTAAATTAATTCTTGTAAATCTATATGTCTTTTTGAGGCTGAGTGTACCTGACGACTTGTGAGAGTCTGCCTGATTACTGTCACTGCATGTGATGAATAAATAAATGTATTATGTCTCGGAACGTAGCCTTAAGTTAGGTTCATAGTGTGTGATTTTATAATATGTTTCAAAGTTTCAATGCCCCTGCGACGAGCGATACAGGAGTTCATTATGAATGACATTTCGATTGCTACATGATAGAATTTCATTGACAGTAGTGTGACGTAGAATCGCGATTTAAGTTCGCATGTTTATAAAAAGCACTAGCTTCTTTGTTTTTTTTTTTTTTTTTTGTGGGAAATTATCATATAACTTCTTCCGCTTTGGGCGGAGCGTTAGGGCGTGTCAGACTTTTACTGACTAAAACCCACCCGTGTTCCTTCCGTTGCCTGTGTGCCAGGGCTAGGGATATCCCTTTCGGACAAAATCGCAACCCTGGCAGGCATTGGTCCTAATCGACCCCGTCTGTTGGTGCTGACATCTATTTGAGGCGCGCGTGGAACACAACGCGCCGTCGACCCGGGCCTGGTCCTTATCGGACGGCGAGCTACCCATCGCTCACCGTCCGCAGGCCCGCGCCTTCGGTGGCCGGAAATCAGCTTGCGACTCCCGACGCCCGGGCGTCTCCTGCGGCGACAAGGGGCGTGAGGGTGCGAACCTTGCCTCTCCCTCACGGGTTCCGCCTCCTCCTTCGCGAGCAGTACTGCTTCGCAAAAGGAGGAGACGGCGTCCCATGCACTCTCACTCCGAACCATGGCCTGAACAAGGGCCGGACGCGAGAGATCGCTGCCGCCGATCGCCACCGTGAGAACACGGCGGTACTCCGCCCAAGCCGGGCAGACCTCTACCGTATGCTCCACCGTGTCCTCCGGGCGATCCACACAGTGGTGACAAACGGGCGTTACCTCCCGCTTTATCCTGAACAGGAACCTCCCGAAACAACTGTATCCGGTGAGGACCTGCGTCAGGCGGAAGGTGACGACGCCGTGGCGCCTCTCTAGCCACTCCTCAAAGAGGGGACTTCCCGCCACAATTGTGGCGTGCCCAGCGCTGGGTTGCGACAATCGCACTCTCCATGCCGCCATAAAGCGGCTTTCCTGACATCATCTTCTGTCATCAGAAGACAGCTACAAGGTATCCATCATTGCGACGAGGTTTGCGACGCTGTGCTAGAGTGACTGTCAGCAGTCAGTGTCACTCTTATCCGATCTTTTCGTTGATTCCAATAACAAAACTAGACGGCGCCTCTTGCTGCGCCGTCATATAGACTACAGAGCATCTTCTTTTAAGTTACCTATGTTGTTTTTTATTTAATATACAAAGCTGAGTAAGACTTCCAATGTTATTTTACAAGGGATGCAATGCTCTTTTTGGTTAGTGTATGCAATAACAGGCCACTTTTATCATCCAATTCTTTTTAATATTATGTAAAGCAGTAGAACGTCATCATCATATTTTTTTATGCTTGTGCTTTTATATTTACTGTTTTATTTGTTAACAAATTCTGAAAATACTTCGTTCACATTATTCAGCCAAAATACAATCCACGATAATTTTTCATAAAACTCAACACTCACTCTCCTCCATCAACATTTTAAAATGCATCCCTCAAGCCTATACCTCACTGCGTTAAACGCTAATGAGTGATAAGGGGAGCGTGGGGCAAGGAGCACAAACACTCGTGTTGACTTGAGGAGGCCGCCTCTCCCCGTAAGGGCTCTCCACATAAACGGGTAAACGCTCTTACACTCATTGCTCCTGAAAATGTTTCATCACTTAATTTTGAAGGAAAAGAGGCTCGGCTCCTTTTTTACTAAGGATTTTAAATTACTACCCACCTTTGCCTGTAGGGAGGGTAATATTCTGGGTCTGTTGATGACAATACTGCTTTTTACCAGACGTATCGACATAATTTTGTACATTATGTAAGTAATACGGAGTAAGTTCTGAGATGAGCTGCACGATTACTGACAAATGCGTGCACTGACTTGACAGGTCCACTCAATCTGTGTGGTTCTTTCATCCAAAGACCACTTAAGATACCAATCTACATGATCTTCACATGATCTGGACTTTAAAATAGACTGTGACGTCCGAGTTTGTTTCGGTCTTTCTTCTCAGAGTAGTCTGATAAGAAACTCCGACTTCTTCTAGATTTTTAGGGTTCCGTACCCGTCTCATGAACCGCGATAGTTAGACAGTTGAGATTTTCACAGATGACGTATTTCTGTTGCCGCTATAATAAAAAAATACTAAAAAACAGAATAAAATACATATTTAAATACTCGTTTTTGCTCTATATTGATAACGGCGGTAGACGCTTGAAATATTCACAGAATATTTAGTTATATATTCACTTTAAAAATAAATGATTAAATTAAAATAAAATAAATACTTAAGGGGGGCTCTCATACAACAAACGTGATTTTTTTGCAATTTTTATAGATACCGGTTGGCCGGTTGTTTTTAAAATATGATTGCAAGTAAAAGTTTTTGTACAAACTATTTACAGAAATAAAATCATTTATCATTATCATTTATCGAAAGAAAGGTTTTACACAGTTAACAAAAAGCAATATGTCAGCCGTACCTACAGTCTTTTCACCTCCTTATTAGCGTAAACAGTAAGTAATGCCTAAGTATACGGAGTATAGCAAAATGAACGCCACATTTAATATTGTGGAGAAAGTATCTCAGTGGTTTTTTTTTGAGACATTTATTTTGTTCTGTATGGTGTGTCTGGCTGTGGCAAAAAGCTTTACTCAGTAAAATGGACACAAGTAAGCTTAATATCAATAAACTGAAAGTAGACACTGCTACAGTAGACACTGAACAAAATTACACCGATATTGAAACAAAACCAAAACTTTCCTTCCACAAAATAAACAAACATCTCAAACATAAAACGCATGAAACAATTTCAGCGTCTGCTAAAAGGTACAAGTAGCTAAATGTTTGAACAATTTGCTTGTGTTGCGCGCGTCTGCAGTGAAATCAAAGTGTGGCCGCGGGCGCGGGGTAGGTAGGTACCTACACTACCTACCACTCATTGGAAGTCCGCTCACGCGCGGGACTCTAACCTAATTACTGCTGCCCGTAGACTGCAGTTCGAATAGACATGGGACCTCTCAATGAGGTCTGGTCGTAGAATCCTGGGCCGGGAATAAGAGTACTTTAGTGGCTGGTGCATCTTATGCTCTTATTGCACGGCAACGCTTCAGCGTGAGAGAGTGCGATGCGTCGCCTTGTCCAAAATTTCCAACATATAATTGTTTCTATATTCTCAATTATACATGGAATTTATAGCAGTATCCCGAAGTTTTAAAAACTAGAGACTCGACATTATAAGATTAATATATTTTTAGACAGAACCTTTATCTAATTATTTATTTTATTTTATTGGTACACGAACATTTGTTTACACAGGATACTCGTACGTGCTAAGGTAACATGCGAAAGGGTGTATGTCAACAGTGTAACAATCACTTACAGGCAAACTCCGCACGCATAAAGGCTTCTACATACCGGAGCGACTTGTCGCGCGACGCGACGCGACACAAAGGCACCGCTCGTCCCGCGACACGCGGGGCCTTTGTGCCGTGTCGCGTCGCGCGACAAGTCGCGCTGGTATGTAGAAGCCTTAAAGAAGTTGTACAGTCGTGAACACTAATATGTAAACGCTTAGCAGAATTCAAAACCTATTTTCTCGTAAAATAACGATTACAACTTTGAGAAAACATCTATTTCATAAAATAAAATTTCAATGAATATAGTTGGAGGAAATCACTTTTTAAAGTTGCTGAGTCTATACGTATTGGTGCTCGTGGCTGTACAAAACTTACTTATCTAAAAGTGTAGTTATTGAATATAGCAATAACCTTGATATACATAACAAAAATGTAATTAACAGTTTAAGTGTAGTGCTTTCCGTTGGGAAGTATGTCTGTTTGTCGTCATGATTCACGTCGTCGCACATAATAGATTAATCTAAATCTTCTTCTTTATGCTTTCTTTTATCCTTCGGATGAGCCCTATTGATTTTCGTAATCAAACTCATATCCTTTCAAAAGATATGAACAAAAATGATGTTTTCTTAGATTTTTTTCTGTATTTATCGTCAACATGTTTCTGTCTATGAAGCGTGCACTTTTGGATTTTCCATTTTTTTTATTTCATTAGTCAACTTGTTAAGAGCTATGATGGGGTACGAATGGATGATGTCACCCAATAACTGAGTTATGGTGGTCAGGTAAGCAGTGGCCTCATGTAAATACTGGTACATATTCACCTACATCCGGTTAGACTGGAAGCCGAACCCAGAATAATTAGGAAAAAAGGTTAGGTGACGATGATGATGATTTTTTTTTGTAGGTATCTCAATTTTTGCTTAGATTTGTTTTTGAAGGTTCGAAAATACAATTTACAAAAAGTAGATTTTCTCAAAACTTACTCCAATTGAGATAGCACTTTTCGGCTTATCAGGGCAGAATAAAACTTAGCTAAAATATTTTAAGTTTCGTATTTGTTTATGTCCATACTATAGATTCATTCATCTGTGGCATTGTCAAAGCTCCATCCGGACAAATCTTGGCCCCCAAAGAGGCTATTTCTCGATTGAGTGAGGGCGGCACAATGTAGTTACCAATGCAGACCCGCATTATTTAGAGTTGTCAACAAAATGATGTACTCTCTCTGTAAAAGACTTTATGTACTTAATAAAATAAAACCTACAGAAACTTCCTTTAATGGAAATTCCATCAAAACAAACAAATGAGTCGGAAGTTAGATAGATCTTGTGAAAATGAGTGTATGGTCCCTTGCTACATCATACATTACTTTTAGATGAGGGTTGAATGGAATAAAAGAAGGTAACTACTAAAATACTACTTATTGTCTCAAAGGTATTTAAAGGTAAAATGAGCTGAATAGACTGATGGTGTGGAAATGAAGTAAGTGACGCGGCCCTTGTTGGCTGTAATTTTAATATTTTCGAGACGCTAAAAATAGGCTGTTCCGATTTCAAAAGCTCTATCAATGTCATAGTGACTGTTCGAATACCTGCTAAATTTGTACTATTGATAATATCCTTCTTCCGATTAATATCGCCCAAAATATTAAAAGCTAGTTAAAAAACGTATCCATTTTTCCGCTAATTTCGTAGTATTCGTAGTGCTTGTACGAGTAATATTCAAAAAAAGAAGTAATTTACAAGTAGATGTTCAAATTATTTGTGTACCTATCCCATGATTCATCATATTTAGTAATAAGATTCATGCCATCTGTATCTGTTTGTATTTGTGTAGAATACAAATGGATTGCTGGCTGTTGTTTTGCTCAGTATCCGGGAAACTCCCCGGATACTATGAAATATGCCCTGCGGCACTAGACTTGAGCAGGTCCTATGGGGGTTACACCGAAATTGCCATCAACATTAATATTCCATAGGACGGAACATTCGTAACATTCAATGATGAAAATATATATAAATACATGGATTAGATAACGTACCTGTGCATGCCAATTAGTATTGCCACTTATGTACAAATTGAATGCTTTTATTTGATTATTTGAATACTTTAACCAGAAATACTAATTTTAAATCACCAAGATGTTTTCTTATTTGACAATTATTATTGAGGTTAATTTTATAACCTCAATTTTGGCCGATGGTTTTTCAATTTCAACTTACTTAATAATGTTATTCGAACAATAATTGTTTAAAGAAAGTGGTGAGTCACCACTTTCTTAAAACAATTATTGTTTGAATAACAGGTGAGATGTAAAGTTGAAATATATTATTATTAAGAATTATGAGTGATTGCGTAAGAATGTAACCCGAAAAGGGTTTCTACACTTTGATCACTTATTATACAGGGTTACTACTTATTATACAGTAACCCTGTATAATCATCACACTAATTATTATAAAGGCGAAAGTTTGTAAGTGTGTGTGTGTGTGTTTGTTACTTCTTCACGCTCAAACGGCTGGACCAATTTACCTCTGCGGGCCACCTCAAGTCTGGGGGGGTGAGGTGTCTGACCACCCCAGCGACGTCTGAAAGAGGCGCGCGTGGAACACTACGCGCCGCCACCTCGGGTCCAGTGTGATAGGGGGCGGCGGACGTCCACAAATCCGCCGTCCCTGGACCCATTTAGGTAGCTGACACCCTGGATTAACATATTCAGCCGTTTTAGCGTAAAAGCGTAACAAACAAATAAACCAACAAACTGACTCGCAATTATAATAGCCGAAAGACGTCCACAGCTGGACATAGGACTCCCCCAAAAGTGGGGGGGGGGGGGTTGCCTTAATCGCCACGCTTGGCAGGCGGATTGGCGATCGCAGTATGGTGTTAATAATGCAAAGAGAACGCTGCTGCCCATGCTGTAAGTCGCCTTTAACGACACCCACGGGAAGAAATAGGATGGTGCTATTCTGTACACCCGGCACCACAAGGAATATTAGTAAGGATTTTGAAGTCATTGACGCACTGGTAATCTCTACTTATTTGCTTAACATGCTGTCTACCGCTCTTGCGACTTTCACACTAGCACGCAATCTGAAGTTAGATTTATTTTTGACTAATCACCCTTTATTTTTAGGGTTCCGTACCAAAATGGTAAAAAGGAACCCTTATGGTGAGACTAAGTCTGTCTGTCTGTCTGTCTGTCACACCTGGATATCTCAAGAACAACTAATGCTATCGACTTGAAATTAAGAGTAGTGTTAGATAACGTTTGCCCAACAATTTTGCAAAAAAAAAATTACTTATCTTTTTTGCAAAAGGGACTGAAAAAATTGAAGTGAGGCTCCTAGGGTATGTGGGGTATCATATGAAAGAACGCTGTTTGCATATTTTAAACATATTTTTATTTTTTTTTAGGCAGCATAGTTTCCGTCTTTTTATGAAAAAGATAAAAAAAAATACCGTTTCTCCCCCCTTATCTTCGAAGTTTGCATAGATAAAAATCTGAAATTGTTCTATGTGATAGAAGATTACTAAAGATTAAGTACAGGAAAAATAAAATGATGTCTCTAAATACCACAGTTTTTCAGAAATTATCAATATGATGTTGATGATTTCTGAAAAACTGTGGTATTAGTATATATGATAGTACGGAACCCTCGGTGCGCGAGTCCTGACTCGCTCTTGACCGGTTTTTTTATGTATTAAAACTACAGTGTTTCTTTTATAATCACATTTTAATGGCAAAATAGACAAAGATAGGTTCGTTTCTGGAAAATTTCGGGGTTACTTCATTTTCCTTTTTACCCATATTATCATAAAAGTGCTCTATCTCGGTGAGGTAGTATCATACATAACTCTTACTTTATAAATCTATGGGCGTATATCCTAAAAAAAATATCCTCGCCATCTATTTACCCATAAGACAGATTCAGCGGAAGTACGGGTTCATATATCAGTCGGGACGATCGTAAATATTCTAAACGCCGGGTACGGATCACGCATTCACTCATATGTCGCTGTCATTGTGGAGAGACTGACTTGTTTGTAAGTGACTAGAGAATTGATTTATCGTAAGTCGATGTATGTGTTAGGAAAGCTTAACATTTTAATTCAGTGTGTCACCTGTACATACAGTGTGTAATTTATTTATTTAGCTGCTTTTACTTTCAAGTAAAGTTCTGTGTGGGGCCGGACGTAAAGAATAGCACCATCCTATTTCTTCCCGTAGGTGTCGTAAAAGGCGACTAAGGGACTTACTAGAGAATGGGCAGCAGCGTTCTCTATGCATTTTAACACCATATTGCGATCGCCAACCAGCCTGCCAAGCGTGACTATAATGGCAATCCCCCTTCCCCCCTTTAGAGGAGGCCTATGTCCAGCATTGGACGTCTTTCGGCTGAAATTATGACTTTCAAGTAAAACATACTTTTGTAAATAACATATTGTCCGTCCGAGTAATACTATGGCTGATGGGTGAATTAACCTTTTCAGCACAGAAGGTATTCTTTTCTAATCGAATAATTTACATTTAACACATTATAATAATCAAAACTCGTAAATTGAACACGGAAACTTAACAAAGTTGTTTGCCCTCGCAATAAATTATATCTTTACCTCCACCTTTCTCGCTGTTTATAAGATCTTTCTAAATTAGGAGGTGAGAATTTCTACACGCCGCATGACTAGGCCTTAAAGCGCTCCTTTTGTTGTGAGTTAGAATTTTGTATTATCGAGATATCTTTACTAGATTCGTGCCCACAGACTAATTTGATACACTTCATTGCGAAAGATCACTTGTCCTTAATATATAAAAAGTTCACCTTTCACCGGTTTTTATTAAAGTCCAAAAAAACTCAAAGCTATAAGTATAAGTATATTTATTTTCTCTCCATTAATGTACAGTTAGTATTGCTTAAAACTAGCTTAAGGATAAGTTTACATTTGTGAGAGACTGGTGCTTGAAATAGGCATTGCAAGCAACGCCTGTGGTACAAGTCACCAGGACCCCACGATGCTTCATAATGTACAAGCTTACATTGGATGGTTTTATGAAACAGAAGATAATTTACAATAGAAGAAAGCAAAAAAATAATAATACAAAACAACATAACGCAATTAAAACAACATAACGATAATTCAAACTTAAAACTCTAAAAAGAGTGTTATTTTTTCACAAATTTTCCAACGTGCAATAACAAAAGCTTGCACCAATGTTTGCGCACATGTTTGGCTCCCTAAGAAATATTAGCCAAGCATAAGATATACTGTCTCGTTTTAAACGTATAGCCCAGACATTAATCTTAAGGGCACAATTACATAAATGTCTGCAACACACTACATATTGTGTGCGTTAATAAAGTATGAGTTTGTGCAGTGCCGCACTCCCCAGTAAATATGTAAAGCTGGATGCATTATTAAACAATCCCCTGAAGCGTCATTTGTGGTACTTTGCGCTTGGTCCGTATGTCTTCAGAGAGGACCGGCTTTATACTTTTCACTTGGTCCTTACATCTTCAGAAAGTAGTCTACTTTCGTTGGAAGAAAATTATAGTGCAAGATAATAAAAGGGGACCTCAACAAAACTTTAGCTATATTTTTACTAGCAATAGGTGAAAATTAATATGAGCTATTTTAGTGCAGTTGAATGAAAACTGGATGATTCTAAAAGTTGAATCCGTCAACAATTTCCGTGATATATTGTCGGATAGTTGCCAAAATGTCAAATTACTTCCGGATTTTATTGCATCCGTATGATTCTGATTTTCAATAGTTCATTTATATTGCAGAAATTGAACTTTTGCAACGTTAGGTTGTCTACAAGCTATTTGAGGTTGTTAAAGAATCCTGTAAGTTTTAGGGTTCCGTACCAAAATGGTAAAAAGGAACCCTTATGGTTAGACTAAGTCTGTCTGTCTGTCACACCTATATATCTCAAATGCTCAACTTGAAATTTAGAATAGTTTTAGATGACGTTTGCCCAACTATTTTGAAAACAAGAAATAAATTAAAAAATATATATATATCTGTTTTTCAAATGGGACTGAAAGGGGGTCTTAAAAATTTGAAGTAGCTACTAGGGCATGTGGGGTATCATATGAAAGAGCGCTGTTTGCACATTCTCAAACATTTTTTAGCAGCATAGTTTCCGACTTTTGAATATATGAAAAAAAAATACCGTCCCCCCTCCCCCCTTATCTCCGAAGTTTGCATAGATAAAAATCTGAAATTATTCTATGTGTTAGAAGTTTATGTAAAGATTACAGGAAAAATAAAACAATGTCTCTAAATAGCACAGTTTTTCAGAAATCATCAACATCATATATACGTACGGAACCCTAGGTGCGCGAGTCCGACTCGCGTAGGTACTTGAGCATCTGAGTCTACATTACTCTTGATCCTATCATACGTTATCTCCTCGACTATTTTCATAATTTTTCTCCTAGACAGGTGTCAGCCGTAATACATCTCAATTGTTTCAGTTTATTTAAAAAACTTAACGGCACATATAAACGGCTGTAATGCCCGTATCCTGTCTGGAATTTATCTGGTTGTTAGGGATTAGGAGTCGTAAATTATTTTCCTTCAGCTTGAATTATGGCCGGTTTGGGCGACAGACCGTTGTCTTGCGTCTTTAATGGGGTGACATATAATTTTAACTTGTCTTTTTTATAAATATAAGTCTATTTAAGGTGATATAAACACGTTTAATTAGTTTAATGACCGAATGGAATGAAATGAGATACTTGCTCGTTCTCGTTCAGGTGGAGTGATTTACACTAAGATTCCAAGTCTTTGAATTTTGTGATGAAATTAAAAGGATATGGTTTTAGACGACGTGCCGTGTTGTCGGCTCAAGCTCGTCTCTATCACTAATTAAGCAGAACAAATAAGCTACTGATGGAATAAGACAGACTTAATTATTTTCACTCCACTCGAAGGGGTTTACAGAATTTTGAAATAGAATCCCAGGTGACCGTTTAATGGGGTTGAAACTAAATTAATTCGTGTTTTTATTTAGACGGATGTGGGTTTTAATTTTTTGCCCATAAATATTAGACAAGTTAATCTTTTAATTTATGCAAACCTATGAATAAAATAACTTTTTAACTTAGGTTACCATAAATTTTTACCACAGAGAAAACTGTTGAAACGTTCAGTCGCCAGTAACTACAAACTGTTTCTTTTTAAGGTTCCGTACCTCAAAAGAAAAAAACGGAACCCTTATAGGATCACTCGTGTGTCTATCTGTCTGTCTGTCCGTCTATCACAGCTGATTTGCTCCGAATCTAGTGTACCGATTAAGTTGAAATTTGTTACACCTATGAATTTCTGTGACCCAAACACGGAAGTGTAATGCAAATAAATTAATTTTGAATTTGAGGGTCACTTTTGAGGGGCAAATTTGACCTGTAGCAAGAGTCTCAATTTTTTTTAAATATAATTTTATAATAACTAAGTTTTGAAGTTATTTAAGAAAATATGTGAACATTGGCCAGTCCTTTATGTCCGAAACGGCTGAGCCTACTGATTTGAAAAAAATACAGAAAATAGTTCTTTACTTTTAGATTACAGGAAAACCTATGAGAAGTATATAGTATTAAAATAGCATGGTCAATCTCTCAATATTGTGCGTACAAACTTACATTTGCAGTTGGAATGTATGGGGAACATGTATTTCAACTACAATGTTAAGTTTATTATTGGGATTAATTCATCCCAACTACGGAACCCTTCGTTGTGCATGGTCCGACACGCACTTAGCCGGTTTTTTCTCAACTGGCAGCTGCTGGCAAAGCTATGTTCACAACTTGCTGTGATATTCTCGAAGTTCAAAATACCTTGAATTAATATGAAACCAACAAGAATCAGTCTGCGATCCGCGATGTGCCGCGTCGAATCACACAGCTTTAATATTTCATCGTACATCTGAATTTAATGAGCAGCATTTGTTTCAACGCAATTTAAAAACGCCTGTTTAGATGTTCGGCCAAGATTTTATGATCAAACAACACATGTTTATCATTTGTTTTTTGTTAATAAGTACCGATTTATATCAGCAGTGCGCCGGCTGCTTCGTCCGCGTGTATCTTGGATTTTCAAATACAAATTTGAACACCCAATCGTGTTGATTTAAAAAAAAACCGGTCAAGAGCTAGTCGGACTCGCGCACCGAGGGTTCCGTACGTATATATGATGATGATGATTTCTGAAAAACTATGCTATTTAGAGACATAGTTTTATTTTTCCTGTAATCTTTACATAAACTTCTATCACATAGAATAATTTCAGATTTTTATCTATGCCAACTTCGGAGATAAAGGGGCTGGTGGGACGGTATTTTTTTTTACATATTTCATCAAAAGTCTAAATCTATGCTGCCTAAAAATAAAAAGTTTGAGAATGTGCAAACAGCGCTCTTTCATATGATACCCCACATGCCCTAGTAGGCCCACTTCAAATTTTTCAGTCCCTTTTGCAAAAAAAGATATATTTTTATAATTTTTTTTCTTGTTTAAAAAATAGTTGGGCAAACGACATCTAAAACTATTCTAAATTTCAAGTTGATAGCATTAGTAGTTCTTGAGATATCCAGGTGTGACAGACAGACAGACTTAGTCTCACCATAAGGGTTCCTTTTACCATTATGGTACGGAACCCTAAAAAGGTTACTTACATGTTCCTCAAGGAACCGTAATTTGGCGAAATG
The DNA here is from genome assembly GCA_948098905.1 of Tiliacea aurago. NCBI lineage: Eukaryota > Metazoa > Arthropoda > Insecta > Lepidoptera > Noctuidae > Tiliacea > Tiliacea aurago. Next base: position 12,006,673 of record OX402578.1, on the reverse strand, counting down.
GGGCATTATCGAACCATCCAACATCCAGTGCGATGCTCCTGAACAGACCATGTCCGTTCACCTACTCCCTTACGATCTGAACAACGCTTCTGACGCCGCGATGAACGTAGCCACCTACTGGGCCCAAACAGTACAAAATAGATCAACCGTCGAAACGAAAAGAATCTTGACTCATGTCGTGCCTTTTTTACATCCACCAACCAGCACTGGGCCTACGTGGCGGATAATAACCAAAATAAATCAATAATATTTTAATTTCACGCCTACATGGGACTTATGAAACGTCAGAAGCTAGGTGCACGGTTCCAATTGGTCGTTTCCTATGGAGAAAAGCCGGCAAGAAACTCGACGGTTACTGTTTAAAAAAAAATGGCTTTTATAATGTTTTCAAATTACAGTGTTAATAGGTATGAGAAGACAGCGTAGGCCCGTCAAAAGTACCAGGAACTTAACAAAATAGAAAATGGTCTACAGATCTACAGTCTATTAAGCCTACAACGTCCTCACATTAACAAAAAAACAATATAAAATATGATAAAAATAATACAAGTTGGATCCTTGTTGAAATTAAAATTGTAGGTCTAATAATGTCAAATAAGAAAACATTATGTCAGTGAAGTTTGTAAAAAATTATAAAATTAAATATTTATTTAAAAATAAATTAAATTATAAAAAAGGAGCTACCTCTAACTTAAACGTCATCAAAATTGGTTCAGCTGTTTAACCGTGGTAACGTAACAAATAAACAAACACAAACACTTTCGCAATTATTATATTGGTATGGAAGTATTCGTTATAGAATTTCATATAAATTGCCACCGAATTCATCTAGATCCCCCGTCCTAGTGACAGATGACAAGGGTGATAATTAGTATGATCGTGCTATTCCGGGATAGCGGCTGCCCTTCCTTGGCGTCGGCTAAAAATGGCTCAATCAGTCAAACTGCGCGTCTATGGCACCGAATCACACACGTTTGCTGTAGTAATGAACTTCGGAATAGTTCTGATGACTTCAAAATTTGTACTTAGGTGTGGATTGGATGAAATTTTTTCATTATTTTTGACTGACTAATGCGTGCACTGACTGGTCAGGTCCATTCAATCTGTGTGGTTCTTTCCTCAATAGACTATTTCAGATACAAATCTACATGGTCTTCATAACTATTCACAAGATTTGACCAAGATTATGTCTGGACTTTTAAGAGAGACTGTGACCTCTGAGTTTGTTTCGGCCTTTCTTCTCAGAGTAGTCAGATAAGAAACACCGACCTCATCTAGTTTTTATTTAAATATGATTGACGTGTAAAAGTGTTTGTATAAACCTACTTACAGAAATAAAAATCATTTATTATCATTTATCGATGTGCTATCTGTGGGAGTAATTTCGTGAAAAGGGATGGAAGTGTTTAACAGCTTGAGCATGGAATAAGTAAGTACTTTTTAATAGAATGGAATTAGTAAGTACTTTATAACAGCATGGAATTAGTAAGTACATATAGATTGTAAGTAGAGGGGTCATTTTTGTCGATGTTAATTTGCTTATTACCAAGGTGAGATGTCAGATGTTACCTACACATCATAATATGTGACTACTGTAAAGCTTGCTCGTTTTTTTAAATTCATATATTCCAAGATTTCCCGCAAGGAATTACATAAGAGAGAGAGAGAGCTAAATAATAATGTGTAGGTAGGTGCAGTAGAACGGCGAGTTATGCAATTAAGCTTGTAAGTAATCATCATCATTATCATTTCAGCCGAAAGATGTCCACTGCTGGACATAGGCCTCCCCCAAGAAGGGGGGGAGGGGGTTGCCATAATCGCCACGCTTGGCAGGCGGGTTAGCGATCGCAGTATGGTGTTAAAAAGCTTATAGAAGTAAGTAAGTAAGTACTCAATATTATAAAGGTGAAAGTTTGTGAGTGTGAGTGCGTGTGTGTGTTTGTTACTTCTTCACGCTCAAACGGCTGGAACAATTTTGATAAAATTTTGTATGGAGGTAGCTGACAACCTGGATTAACATATAGGCTACTTTTATCCCGATATTATCACGGGATCGAGACTTACGCGGGTGAAATCGCGGGGCGCAGCTAGTATTTTATAAAGGGTGAGTCTATTGCTTGGTTTTAAGGTAATAAATTTAAACCAGAAAAAGTGAAATGAGAATCGAAGCCTTTAACATTTATCATAGACTCCGCGACTGTGTGTGTACCAAACTGTACACAAACAAAGTTTTCTTTCTAGGGTTCCGTACCCAAAGGGTAAAACGGGAACCCTATTACTAAGGCTCCGCCGTCTGTCTGTCTGTCCGTCTGTCCCAGGCTGTATCTCATGAACCGTGATAGTTAGACAGTTGAAATTTTCACAGATGGTGAATTTCTATTACCGCTATAACAACAAATACGAAAAAACAGAATAAAATAATTATTTCCCTTGAATATTTATTTTATTCTGTTTTTTATTTTATTCTGGTTCCCATACAACAAACGTGATTTTTTTGCTCGTTTTTGCTCTTTATTAATAACGGCAACAGGTAGACGCTTGAAATATTCACAGAATATTTAGTTATATATTCACTTTAAAAATAAATAATTAAATTAAAATAAAACAAATATTTAAGGGGAGCCCCCCTTAAATATTTGTTTTATTTTAAAAACCCATACGACAAACGTGATTTTTTTGCCATTTTTATAGATACGGACTCCTTCGTGCGCGAGTCCGACTCGCACTTGGCCGGTTTTTTCTTTTTATCCAGACAAATTGACGTTTTAAATTAAAGGTAGAAAGTAACGTATAGTAAAATGAAATGGAAACGTTTTGCTGAAAAAGCCTGAAAACAATCCTTTGAGGTATCGCCTTAAAGTTTGCGAGGGGACTTTGTCAAATGAATTTCAAATACGGGCATGTGAGAAAGTTGCATACGGTCGCATGTACTCAGCAGGGATTTTACATTCGAGTATGTAAATATTTTATCAGTGTTAACAATGTTCGTACTTCTTTCGCTAGTCCGAACCTACGAAGACAGTACCTAATGTTTAATTGATTCAGCGTGTGAACTGAGAAACGAGACCATAATTACTTAGAAAATAGAGGAAATCAAGAACACCCATCTAAAAATAAAATAATTGACTAAAATGTTACTCACAGTTGAACTTTAAATTCGAGCAAATTCGTTCCTAGTCGACGCAGCACATTTAACTAGCTGAGAATGAATTAACAACTGTTGGGATTGCATCACCTACATTAGAAATATAAGAGATAAAGTATTTATTTTTAAGATTATTTCTTACTTACTAAGAAATCATCTAAAATAGGCCCTAATATCTTTATTAGGGCTTTATTTACAACTATCAGCGCCCCGCTGTTTCACCCGCTTATGTATGGATCCCGTGGGAATATCGGGATAAAACGTATCCTATGTCCTAATCCAGGTCATGGTCTACCCATTTGCCAAATTTCATCCAAATCCGTTTAGCCGTTTTTGCGTGACAGCGTAACAAACAAATAAACTCATATTCGCATTTATAATATTCATCATTTCAGGCGAAAAGCGTCCACTGCTGGACATAGGCCTCCCCCAAAGGGGGGGGGGTTGCCATTATCGCCACGCTTGGCAGGCGGGTTGGCGATAGCAGTATGATGTTAAAATGCATAGAGAACGCTGCTGCCAATTCTCTAGTAAGTCCCTTAGTCGCCTTTTACGAAATCCACGGGAAGAAATAGGATGGTGCTATTCTTTACGTCTGGCTCCACACGGTTTAAAATATCCTACTCCTCATAAGGATGCATAAAACCTCACTTCCAAAAGCTTTTGCAAACGAGGTTATAGAAATATAGAGACATCTAGAAGCTACAGTTTCGAGTTGGAATTTAAAACCAATTCAAAGCAAAGTAGGCACTTATCTAAAAAACGTCCAAAGGGGTCCTATCAAGAAAAATCAAAGGGCTTACAAGACATGCAAAAAAAGTCGCTGTCATGTCGCAGCGATCGGGTGAGTTCGGTCGTGCTTTGAGTAACTCAATCCAGCGCTCAAAGGGACAGCCACCTCAAATATATGGCATGTCGCACTTTAGATCCGAATACGTGGATCTTCTGTGAGTTATTCAATTTGTATTTGTGGAGATGTATGTTGCCTGGATGTGGCAAGTTTGTTGATGGGAAATTTGGGCGTTTGTGTCGGAGTTTTTTTTATAAAATTGTCAACTGCTAGAATAAGGTAGATTTAGGTAGTCTACATGCACATTGGTGTGATAAAAGGACTTCGTACATACCTACCATATTTGTCTATTACTTGTAAAACATAATAAAAGCAAGCAACAAGAATGAAATTCTAACATTCATAATTATAAATTCTTGGAACTTCTCTATTTATTACACAATGCATATCGTGCACTATGCTCAATTGCTCATACGCACACAGAACTTTAATCACCCGGAATACCGGACACCTAAGTACTGCCACATCCAGGAGACCTATGGTCCCGCTTGCATCTGCATCCCCGCGGGACGTGGCTGGCTGTGCCGGCTAGCAGGGCGGGATCGATCCGCCCCAGTCGCGTGCCGAGCGCCCTGCGAGCAGGACGACCGCCCGCCCGAATCAAAAGCCTTAGCGTTTAGGCGGGAACGCGTACCAATCGCGAATTTGATCACAAATAAACTGTATTTTCTTAGATAATTAGCTCCGTATTTGAATTAAGGACAGTAATTAGTGATAGTTTAGTTTTCGAGTGATTTTTTCGTAGTTTTGTGTGCAGTGATTAGGGTAGTTTGTGTATCGGATTTAGAATAGATAACGAATTCAGTATTTTAGGTGTAATATTTGTAGTCAAATTACAGTAGTCGAATTATTAGCAAGGTATGAAAATGAGCCTGAATTTTTGACTTTTCTTTAGCGATTTCTCTATAAATTATTTGTAATAAATACATGAGGGAAGTAAACAATAAATTGCCTGTCCTTACCTTCAGTTAGTCCCCCAATAGGTACAAGTTTACAACTCTCATTTATCACAGAATTGGCCAACTTTGCCATTACTTTGGTACTCGTATCTCTCGTTTAATTCGGAAATATTTTGTTGCAAATTGCGAGGGAGGATTGTGGAGATAATTTATATCGAACTTATTATCATTATTGTAATCTTCCAATGTTCATTAACTTAACTTTAAAATTAACGACATACTGAACTTTTAATTGAAGTTGGATTGCCCTGTCCCCTTTAAAATGAATGTTGTTATTACACAGACAAATGACGATTGTCGAAATAATTGACTATCGTCTGAAATTACTCGTCATTTTTATTTATAGCTGTTTCAGCCATTACGAAAAATTGGACGAGATACTCGACGGTATAAATTGGCGGGAATGACTATAGTGCAGCTTTTAATTAAGCTGCATTGTCAACATCGTATGTTTTTGTTCGTGTGAATTTAAAATATTTCGTTTCATAATAAATTGGAGTTTCACGATTGGTATTGCGGGAGGAATGAGTAGGGAAGGATTGAGGTGCTGATAAAATACTCACTATTTTTCAGTGTGTGTTCGAAATATCGACAATCTGACTCAATTATCCATTTTCATTTACGTGTCCCTAAATTAAATTGAATAATTGAATCAGTGTCGTCAATCTCATAACACTTTATTGGGCACAGTATAAAATTATATCAAAATTGCATGATCTTTTAGCGGTCAGAGCTTATAGTCCTAATTTAATTTATGAATGTAGTGTCTCCAAACTTTAAGCTGAATCATTTATTAATATAAGCCACTTATATGACAGAGTATACCGTTAAAATTTAAGTCAAATGCGGGGTCTATGAACTATGAGTAATATTCGAGTAAGGTCAAAGTTACGTTACGATGACAAAGCGTGGGTGCTACTACGTTTTTATTTACAGACATTAATTTTATTCAAGAAAAATTTTACTCGCTGTGTTCAATTTAAATGTCATTATTTTTATGAATATATTACACGGGTGAATTTCTGTTTTGGGATTCCAGAACTTTCCTTTTAAAGCATATACAGTATATTTATGTGCCATATTAATACCAAAGAGGTGTAATATCCTCCATACAAAATAGACTCCATATACTGTCCTCCCATACCTATTAACACTGTAATTTGAAAACATTGTAAAAGTCAAATATTTTTAAAAGAGTAACCGTGGAGTTTCTTGCCGGCTCTTCTCCATAGGAAACAACCAATTGGAACCGTGTACCTAGCTTCTGACATTTCATAAGTACTCATGTTATAGGTTTATGTGAAATAAAATATTTTGATTTGACTTAATAACTATTCATGAAGTAGGTACTAAAGTTATTTTTTTAAGGCTTTATCCTATACAAACGAATCGATAGATGTAAAAATAAGGCCGTAAGCCTTAATCTTTTGGGGCCATTTAGATATTGAATGAGTAGATAGCGATAATGAATGAGTAGGGAATAGGGATAGATTGTAAGCTCCTCGATTATGACCCATTTCACTTTGAACTTTTTACGTGGGAAGAAGAGCAGCTGATGTATTTTGTGTTTTTGACTGTCCTAATGGGGACTGGGAACATGGGATTGATGTTAGGATTAATTTGTTATACTTCTATTTAGGGTGTCGGCCTATGTAGGGTGTTGTTTAAAGCTACCAGTGGATACAGTCGAACGCAAAACTGGTTAATCAAAATACAATAAAACGCAATTCAATTTGTAAAACTTTATCATAGTAAATTAAATTCGTTGAAAATAAAAAGAATATTCCCCCAATCGTCCTAATTGTAATGGACGTGATATTTAAGATATTATGCAAAAAAAAAAAAACTCAATTTACGGATAGCTTTAACACGTAACGACATATTTTCATATCGATTCCACCTTTATAAACCTGCCTAATTCCTTCAAAATACTTTTTAATTGTATTCCGAATGATTTAATCGCTGTTAGATTATTTATTTAGATAGGCAGTAATATCCGAACGTCCCCAATTCCCAAAATTAATGTAAATCCTAACCGATATACGTATGTCGTGTAAGGTTCCATCAGGCACTTGTCACAGGGGATTAGCGCCCGCACAGCGTCTCGTCTGCAACCGGCCTAATCCCCACGCACGCTACCCGCACCGAATTACATTGTTCTGATTATTATTTATTTATTTAATTAATATAGTTTTGCCGTGACCGATACTATTGCTGTTATCGTAATAAGTTGAAATAATTAAGATTAAATTATTTATTGTTTTTTATGTTACGGTTATCCGGCGTGTTTCAAAAAAACATAACATCACGCCTGTAATCCCCGAAGGGTTAGGCAGAGGTGTACCTATAGTACACCTACATTTCGTTAGTTCTATTTAAGTCCCTTGTAATAGGGGGCGAGCCTATTGCCACCACCCTATCCACCTGGCACAAGAACACATTAATTAACTATTAAGTACTTACTGCAAAGAACAACAATATAGATGGAACCTTTAAATAGCTTCAAACCAGAAAATCAATCCAAGAAACAGGTACGTAAACACAATGCCTTTCTGAAAACTATCTTTGATGTCCTTTCAAAAAATCTCAATTAAAAATACTCCTAGAGCATGTTCTTGGAAAAACGTTTGAATATAAACAAGAAGCGGATGCGAGACGCCATACAGTTCCGGACCGTGAAAGGGACGACTCATTAGTCTCACAGATATTTAGGATACACTGATACCGCTCCAATGACTTTTTGAACGCCATTGTACCGTATGTGGTATGCATGTGTGGGGAACTGGGGAGTGACGAACGCAAAGATGTAGGGATAGGATAGTGTTCCGTTGTATGATTGGAGGCAAAAGTGTTCTAGTGTGTGCTTGTTTTTCAGTTAGAATTTTGGTTTGTTTTTCGCATGTAGCTGATGCGAAGCATTTACCCGGCACTACATGCATACATCAGCCAGCCTTTTTCCAAGTATGTTCCTTCGTCTACCGTATAAGAATATTTTATTGGACGGGACTGTTTCCGGTAAACCCTTCCTGCAGTTGATGAATCAGATGAAACCCTTTGTGGGGTGCAAAAATCTCGTCTAAAATCTGACACATTCGTCGCTTCCATAGACAAGGCTTTGCTAACTTATCCCCTTGTTCGTACTAAATAATTATATAATTGGCCAACGGCCACCGCGTCCGGCAAAGGGCGGCCATTTGCATTTTAATCACGTGTTGATTTGAAGTAATGCCTCTACGTGCGTGTATAAATTACACGCTTACATGTGTGAACGGATTGCTTCGGACCTGTGCGGCCTGTGCCTCTGTGATGAAATGATTGCATGGATTACTGATGAGCTTAACGTGTCTGCACGTGAATTTTATGTGGATTTGTGCTTTTCTAGTTATTCGAAGCAACATTCTTAAAGTTTTTTATGATCCAAATTGTTGCAGTATTTAAAAGAAAAGTGAAAGAACACTATCTTTCCACTTCGTCATAGTTGCGTATGTATTTATTATTTTGATTTCATTATAATTATTAATATTCTAGTGATATTTATTTTTGAAGTATGTATGTATATATGTGTGTTAGTATATTCTCATATTATTTATTTTATTTTATTAGGTGAACTGTTTTAGATTTTATGTATTCTATTTTCTCTTCTACTCTTACACACATCTCGTTATATACTTTCCTATCGCAGGTATGCTGGAAGAAATTTCTTTACAAACAAGCATCACCTATATTGTGTACATAAATGGTTAAATAAATAAAAAAATAAAAATACATTAATTAGTAGAACCAACGAAAACATTTCAGGTTTTCTGACACTCAAATTAAATAATGTATCAGAAGTGCTCTTATTCGCCTTTATGTAAGATTCGCAAAAAATATTGACGCAAACACGTCATGAAAATCTAAAAACCTAGTGACCTATTTCTAAGTTTTTCAGAACGAAAAACTCGTCAGTGCGCTCCTGAAAAAATGTGTTTTTACACAAATAGGAAAATTTCTGTAGAGATTGTCGATGAAAGTAAATTTTGAAACTCATGAATTCATTTTAAAATACTAAATTACCTATTTCCATATTTATTTGAGTCTTTCTTGTAAAGTATATATACAGGGTGTCCGGTAAAGAATGGATAACCTTGAAATAGCATATAAAAGTCGTTTTGGCTGTTCTAAATAAAAAACAAAATATATATATATCAGAAGTAGTGCTTACGACACAATTTTTTTAGAAAATAAAATACTGTGTATTTTCTAGCCACACTATTTACTGCCTCTCTGTCGGCGTAGTCAACGTATAATATTATAATAACGAATAACTCATGTAAATCATTCATTACATTACAATTACATTTACATTCATTTACATTTAAGAAGGTAAAAAAAGTTAGTATGTATTTTTTTTCTAAAAAATCTTAGATACTAATTGGGATCAGTATCTTATTTGTATTTTTTTTTTTGAACGGCCATAAGTTCTGCTTTATGCCACTTTAAGGTTATCCATTCTTTACCGGACACTCTGTATTCATATCTTTAAAATAGTTTCCCACATAATCGTTCATAAATCATGCTCATCCTACTTACCTAGTGCCAGAACAATAACTCATGCGCCGAGTCAAGCCGGTACTAAGGATCGGGACACACGAGCTCCTGGTTCGTCCATTTTCAACGACATAAAGCTGCTACGGACGAGTTTTGGACAGCGAAGCTTTTCGGGGTATTAAATTGGCTAGTAGCAAACTTGCAGTGGAGAATTTGAGATTAGTTTGAAACTGCAGGTGAAATGGCATTGTCAGTTCGAACTGTCGTGCGAGCAATTAGGTTTAGGGATTCCATTGGTACTCTGTGGTGCGTTATTGAATGCTCGGAAATTCAGTAGCTTGGTTAGGCTGAATATAATGGCAATGATGTTTGAAAAGGGTAAATCTTCTTATAAAATAATTCGATATTTATTTCTCAATTAACTATCAACTAAAACAAATCTCAGAGATAGAAATAATGCATTTACTTAATTTACCAAAATCGATAAAATGGGTAAAGACTGAGTTTTTTTGACTTAATCTATTTCATATCCATCCTCCCAATTTATTTGGCCTTTTACGCTACGTTTACCATCTACATCATAGTCAAAGTCAAAGTCAAAGTCAAATTGTTTATTTCAAATAGGCACATAAAAGGCACTTTTGAACGTCAATATTTAGAAAAAAATAGAATTGATTCTAGTCGCCCCTTCCAAAAGGTAGTTTCGTATGGAGAAGAATGGGCAAGAAACTCCACCGGTACTCTTTTAAAATCTAGTACAATATTTTTATAGGTACATTAATTATATAATTATATGTCATTATATAATCATATCAATATCAATGCATATTAGGCATTTGTTTTCCTAACTTTAGTCGGGCGAAAAGCGCCTCGTGTGTTCCGAGGTTACCTTACCGACAACCACGGAGTTCTGGCCGCGACACGTCCCCGGGGTTCCGTGAAACTTAATTCGGTTTTACTTGAGGCGACGACTTAATTAAGTCGGTCGACGCGTGCCTCATGTGGTTATAAGTTATACTTACTATGTACATTTTGTGGAAAGCACTTAGCTTGAAGAAGGCAAGTTTTTTAATGTCATTTTGAGTGAGGCAACACTGTTTCACTGTTAGGGGCAGGGTTGGCATGTTAAAATAAAACATCGTTTTTTATTAGGTGTTTGAAAATTAAAACGTTATAAAAAAACAGGGTTTAAAACAAAATTTAGAGACATTTTTTTTTATTTTGAATGAGGTAGAGGTGTTATCTTTATCTATAACACAGCCGTTGATAACAACAGCTGTCGAAAGTGAAATGAGAAAGAAAGTCCGCTCTATTTATACACTCCATCGGTAAAGTCCCCCGGGGAATTCCCAGAACTTCCCCGTAATTCGTGATCATTTAATATATGTTTTGGGTATTCCCCTTATTTTAAGAGAAGTTTAGGTGATTTCCCTACTAAAAATTAACGTCGGAACATACAGGATGTATTGAATTAAGATAAATTTTTGTCATGCAGTTTTTGAAATAGTATAAAAGTGAATTATATCAGGCTTAATCAATTAAAAATGGATGATAACTATCTTAGGAAAAAAAAAACACCTGTTTAAAACATTTGGAACTGTTTGTTTTGTAAAATCTAAAAAAAACTGGTTTTTTTCCAACCCTGGTTAGGGGTGACTCTATCGTGATTAGTTTAGGTTAGGATGGGAAAATATATTTTATACTTTCAGTGTTTATTTATCAAATTGATAGTAAAAACCAATATTTGCTCAACAATTCAAATGCAGCTTGTTGCGTTCGGTTCGGAATTTCAGCAAATTACGTTCGCAACGTAAATTCTGATGCAGATCGTTCACTGTTGATGTTAACACATGATTGGAGCAAAGTAATTGGTTTATACTACGTTACACATATAACAGCAAAACTCAGCCGCCCGTGAAATAGATGGTAACAAATCTTCAAAGACGTGCAACCATTTCCGAGCATTTCTGAGTATTTCCGAGTACAATAAGATAGTGTTAAAAATAAACACGCGGGTAGATTGTCAAGTTCGCGCGAAGCATATGGGGAGCCGTCTATTTCTGAAGCCGTGTAGTTGTGGTCTGGCCATTATTTCTATTTATTTTGTTGACAACTACCGAACGTATGGTTATTACGAGTACATTACGAGGGTTATTGAACTGGCGGCTTAGACATCGAAAATGCCTTTGTATCTTAATGATTTTAAAGTATTATTATAGGTTTGAAGGTATTTTTAAGGTTCCGTACCACAAAAGAAAAAAAGGAACCCTTATAGGATCACTCGTGTGTCTCTCTGTCTGTCTGTCTGTCCGTCTGTCACAGCTGATTTGCTCCGAATCTACTGGACCGATTAAGTTGAAATTTGGTACACATATGAACTTCTGTGACCTAAACACGGACGTGATACGTAAATAAATTAATTTTGATTATGGAGGTCACTTTTGGGGGGCACATTAGAAAAAAAAAGTTTTGCTGACTGTAACGTGTGACATATCAAATGAAAGGGCTTGTTTTAAACATTTTATATATATTTTGTTTATAACTTTAAAATACATACCTTGAAATTATTTAAGAAAATAGATGAAAAATGACCATTCGCCCCCCCCATATCTCCGAAACTACTCAGCCTAAAATTTTGATAAAAATACAGAAAATAGTTCTTTACTTATAGATTACAAGAAAACCTATAAGAAGTCTGTAATCTAATCTATAATCCAGTAAAATAACATGGTAATTCACTCAATATTGTGCGTACAAACTTACATTTGCAGTTGGAATGTATGGATCATGTTTTTAACTACAATGTTAAGTTTGTTCTTGGGATTAATTACATTTATGGTGTACATAATAAAGAGTATTCTATTCTATTCTAATAATTCATCCCAACTACGGAACCCTTCATTGTGCGTGGTTCGACACGCACTTGGCCGGTTTTTTGATGATTATATTTAGTCCTATCTTATCTTGGTGCTCGTTCACCGTTACGGTGCTACTTACACTGCACAGATTGTATACTGACACCGTACTTATCCACATGTACAGTCTGTTAGCAGTTAGTGTAAGGTTTCGAGCTTAGGGAGTTATAGTTACATAAGTAATTAGCCTACAACTGCCTACAAAGTCTGTAGTCTAACATAACACTATCATAATTATCTGTTGAAATGACTATAAAAACAAAATATTATTTTTTTCCGTAGTCAGTAACTACTTAGTCCTGTGCCCGTGTGGTGCCGGACGTAAAGCCACCCTATTTCTTCCAGTGGGTGTCGTAAAAGGCGACTAAGGGACTTACTAGAGAATGGGCAGCAGCGTTCTCTATGCATTTTAACATCATACTCAAATCAAATCAAATCAAAAATATTTTTATTTCACATAAGCCTACATGGGCACTTATGAAACGTCAGAAGCTAGGTGCACGGTTACAATTGGTCGTTTCCTATGGAGAAGAGCCGGCAAGAAACTCAACGGTCACTCTTTAAAAAAAATAAAATTAGCTTTTACAATGTTTTCAAATTACAGTGTTAATAGGTATGAGAGGACAGCGTAGGCCCATCAAAAGTACCAGGTACTTAAAAAAAAAGAAAATGGTCTACTGATCTCCAGTCTAATAAGCCTACAACGTCCTCACATTGACAAAAAAAAAACAATATAAAATATGATTAAAATAATAAAAGTTAGAACCTTGTGGAAATTTAATGTCAAATAAGAAAAACATTATGTCAGTGAAGTTTGTAAAAAAAGATAAAATTAAATTAAAAAATAACTTCGTAATCTAATATAAAATAATCTAATACTGCAATCGCCAACCCGCCTGCCAAGCGGGGCGATTATGACCCCCCCCCCCCTCCCCAAATGACAAGCACTGTCGAAGTGGTGGTGCTTGGGGAGGTCTATGTCCAGCAGTTGAACCTGTGTTGTGAGATCCAGGCTCCTTTGTTCCGTTCACAATTTTATCCATAAATTAAAAATTAAGGTACATTTTTTCAACTTAAAATCCATGGAATATTTAAAAACGGTCTAATTTGGCTGTAACACTATTCTTCGAAAATGTTCTGAACTAACTTTTTAGACCTTTGTATACTGCTTATGCGTATGAAGTTTCATTAAAATCTGTTCAGTCATTTCGAAAAACAAGGGCTTGAAAGTTTGTATGAAATGCCGTACGTTGTAAACACTCTTAATTACTTCATTAACGCATAGTTAGAATCAAAGACAACGTTCTCCTATAGTAAGAACTCAGTCAACATTACAACAACATTACTAGATACTTGAAAAATTGTGAAGTATTCCTACAATAACTCTACAATTTCAAATAAAAACGCAAGGGGTTAATACAACATCTTGAGTTTTCGAGTAAATATTACGCTTTTATGACTGGTGTATCGGCGGGTCAAGTGCGACCCCTCGTGTGTCATCCCGAATTCGTCATGTCATCGAAATGTAATAACTCCCCCCGAGTTCGGAGCTTCGGAGGTGGAATCGGAAAGCTATTTACAAAGAAACTGGGGACATTGGGGAACGGGGCGCCATTTCTTGTGGAAACTAAGAAATCCGGGGGTAGGTATCTACTACTGATCGAATGTTGTCTCAGGGTGATATTTTTGTGAGATAAACTTTCGGGTTTTCCTTCGATTGGAGAAATGAGTCATTTTGAATACCTACTTAACAAAAGACTAACCTAATCAAAATAAGAACGAAGATATAGATGTATCAAATTAATTTAATTCCTAAATGAGATTGAAATTTAAACACTTCTTTTTAACCGAAAATTAACGTTATATTATTCGGTGGCAAAAAACTAAAATACAGACCCAAAGACACTGACTTCCGAAAGTTATTTTCCTACAAAATTGCTCTATACTTACAAAATCAGTTTAAAGTTTACGGTTACCGTCGAACAGTACCGTGTGGCGGTACGAGTAAGTCAGTAAGGGCGACAATAACACAGGTCAGGCACTTGGGCTTGCTTATAGGCGATTGACCGCCTGTCTCGATACTGATAATCGGAGTCACGACTCCCGGCCGAACGGTATCCGACCGATATAGTCCTACTCCCGTGGACGGTGGAGCCGTAAGCCGTAATGGTCGGACTAAACGCGTCTGATGTTGAGATTGTAATAATTTAAAGATCACCTGTTGTATGTAGGGTGACGTTAAGGGACTAACTACATTTATTCAGCTCCAATCGCTTTTCGCTGAACGATTTTGGTCACACTTTAGGCTCAGCGCAGACACAACGGAGCGCAGCGGAGAGGATTTTTTTAACGCACTTGAAAATAAACGTTAAAATTATTACAATAAAGTGACTTTACAAAAAATGCTCGCGCGTCCTCTAAGATACGCGGGAATCATACGCGATCCGTAAAGAAAATGCCCGAGACCGCGCGGGGATTATTCCTCTCTGTCTGCGCTGAGCCTAAATACAGTTCTGCTGCTATCAGCCGCGTACAGCATCGTAAGATTGTGAAAAGCCGTCATAGCGTTCAGCGCTGTTCCGGTACGTTCGGCGCTGAACGTAGACTTTTCCCGAATCCTCTTCGACAAGTTGCGACCGCGTACAGACCTGAACGCATTCTCATGATAAAAATACATTTGTCCTCATTTTATACCTGTTTGCCGCGAAAACTGAATAGACGCGGAAAGCAGAACGGATACGTATGCATCTCCATATAAAATCGTTGTTTTCCAGCTGAACAGAGCTGAATAAGTGTGGTTAGCCCCTAAAATTACCTGCAGGTGGTCAAATCAGGCTGCCGACAGTGAGGATCAAGGTTTAATTATAAAAGTTGGGCAGTGTTAATGGGTTTTCTATAGGATATCTTCAGTATAGTATGGATTATGCCCGAATAACGCCATTGGCACCCAGTACTATGACACTCTTTCGGGGAATTCATATTTTCTTATGAGTGTGATAGACAAGAAAGTAAGTTTAGCTTGTAGTAAGACATTATGCATAATATCAAACACTTAATTGCCGGTCGACATTTTAAAAGAGTATCTGTGGAGTTTCTTGCCCATTCTTCTCCAAGTAATTATCTTTTGGAAGGGGCGGCTAGAAACAATATGATTTTTTTGTAAATGTTGACGTTCAAAAGTGCCTTTTATGTGACTACTAGCTTTATAGAATAGCTAGGAAATTATCCCACGGGAACGTACTACCGGGATAAAAGTATTCTAAGTACGTCCTAACACAGGTCTTATCTATCTATTTACCAAATTACATCCAAATTCTTTCAGCCGTTTTAGCGAGAAATCGTAACAAACAAATTAATACACTTCCGAATTTATAACTTTTTTTTTAGCTAGTATTTGAATTACTTAAATAACTTGACTTTGACATAGAACGTTGTGTTTTGTATTGTAAATCTAAGTCCTTAAAGGATGAAAGAACTTGACAGTCCAAGTTCAGCGATACAGCTGTAGCAAATTAATCTTAAATTGGTTGGGTTTTCAAATTACTTTTCCTAAACTTATCCATTCATAAGCAAGCTTTAACTTTGGTTTCATTCATCTAGTTAGTAAGCACGGTTTAGTTTTGTTTTAGATCAGCGTAATTTGATTATTGTGAAGTACCCAAAAGTAATAAGCTTATAACGACCAAGTTCCAGCACCATTTTCTGTATACAGTTGCAAACTTGTTAACATTCTTTCCTTATCAATTATGTACAAGGCGTTTTACGCGTTATTAGTTATACATAAAACTGTGTTTATAGCTCATAAACTGCCTATCTGCTTTACATTTATGAGTATTTTGAATTAAATGTGAAAGGTTATGTCTTTCTGTTTTCATTGCGATCGACAAAAAACTTTTATGTGCATTTAATGTATTCATGTAGTTTTTATGTGATTTGATGGCGGGTAATTTAATTTTAATGTCTATAATGATTCATTTTATCGAAGGTAACAATATAAGTATAGAATGTTTAAATGTGATTTTAATATTGAGACAGAACATGTATAGTTTATTGGCTCAAAAGTACACCGAATGATTAAAGCTTTAATTCTAATAAATAATAAAATAATCATTTGTTGAAAATAACCACCCTAATCTACGTGTTTTTGTGACAATGTGGTTTTTTCCGTGTTAAGATAGAATCGTTCGAAAAATCGATTGTTCGATCGTTTAAAAGAAGATGCAGTGACAAAGATTGAAACAAGTATGCTTAGATGGTTTGGTCATGTGGAGAGGATGAGTGAAAGGCGACTAAAAAAAGGTATTTATAAAGCAGAGGTGAGTGGAAACGCCGGGAGGAGACGCCCTAGAAGGACATATAGTGACCAAATTGGTGATGTTCTTCAGAAACGTCAGGTGCGTAGTACTCGTAACCAGCGTGCGTGTATGACTAGATGTATGAACGTAGGCGAAGCAAAAGGAGTATGTAAGGGGCGTAGTAAGTGGCGTTCTATAGTTTCTGCCTACCCCCATGGGAATAAGGCGTGAATTTATGTATGTTTATGTAAGATAGAATCATATGAAGTTTTTGCCCCTCAAAAGAAAGTAAAGCCAGCTAAATATTACAATACATAAACGGCTCCACAGTAACAAGCTTTCTGCTTTCCTAACGTCAGAATTAGTGTGAAAATATATAAAATTACATTTCACTCAAAGCGTGTCAGTTTGATTGCCGTGAAGTGCGGTTCGTGCTGACTAAACAGAGGGTAACGTGTTTTACTTTCACTACCATTGTTATTACACGTTTCCTTTGTTTAGGAAATTATACAGCCGTAAAATAAAGCAAGAAAATACAGGAAATTAATCAATCGTGCCGCATTCAAAGCATAAAATCACCAGTTCCAATTCTAAAGGCATGCCTTTCTCAATTAAACGAATGGTTCCTCATAAGTTTTATAAGAAAATCACCGGGAAAATCAACAAACATTTTTTTCTGAACACTTGTGACAAGTTTACTCAGACAACTAGAGCAAGGTATTTTAAACTTTATTTCTAAAGCTTTAAGTATTAAAGCGAGAGTAGAATAATTTGCAATAAGGCTAGGGCGGCAGTGTTTACGCACGCACGCGATCGATAGGGCGTAGAAACCTTCGCGTGAAAATTGCAACCCGTCGCCGAACGACACCGCCGTCTAATAGAATTACTGGAAACGAGATGAAAGGGAATTAGTTATATTTCGGTGAGGTATTGAGTTCCGCTTTTTTAGGCCCCAATTACTCTATCATATATTTATCATACATATATGATTTCATATCTGTGAAATTCTATGACCATAGTAAAATTATTACACTTATGATCATTTAAACGTCATACTTAATCAAGATGGGTAACGATTTAGCCGTGTTTCCCGAGTGCAATTTTATTAATTACATTAAAAACGGTTACAACAACATTTGTAAAAAAATATTCGATTTCCTCGTAAAGGTTTATTAATATTTTTATTATTTCGATATTCCAGTCGATAATCTCGCCATTTTTGAAGTTAGACGGATATGATAATATTTGTACGCATGCTGTGAAATAGGATCCCTTAACTATGATCATAGACAATTTGAATCATAATTATGTAGATATTATACCATCATAGGTTCTTGATATAAAAATGACTCGTAGATCTCTGATCATATTTGTATGATAGTCTAATATGGCTCTTAGACCAGCCATGTCATTTAATTTTATAATTAGATTATTAACTTGTATTATGGACAGCTACTCTCACATACCTACAATGTAATACAAGTCCCAACCGATCAGTATTTTTCCACAATCTCACCAATTTGTACGTACATGTGATGAATGGATACCATTTCTAGCTAACACGAAGTCTTATCCAGTAAATGTTAGGGTTCTCTCCCGCCAGGGATCCGTATAGTTTACGAATACCTCCGCCTATCTTGCCAACTCGAGGGGACGCCATAGATTTATTCTGCTCGGTTTATTTCGTCTGGATGTTTACTTTTTTTCGTGAGACGGATATAAATTAGGATACATAATCGAGAAATCGCTATCGATAAAACAGGGTCTAATTTTATAATAGTGATATATGAGGTTGATGACTTTAGGCGTAGAAGTGTAATGAATACAGTGCATGGCATGATATGGCAAGAAAATACATGGAACGACGCTTCTCGAAGACACATCGAACAACCATCCCGTCCAGCTTCAAAGTACCCGAACCTCATGAATTCTATAATAAAGCGACGCCATTTGTGCAAAGAACCCTATTGTTCGTCGCTGATGAGAGTTCGGGACCCAAGCCGAGTGGCAGTGGGAACACAATTGATAATGACATTCAAGATGCGCCAGCTGCTGAAACAGTCGCATCTACGTCTAAATCGGGCGACGAGAGAGAAAAATCGCCTAAGAAGAGCTCATTTTTCTTCTCCCCCTCGAAAAGTTGCAAAACTCACGGACGCAGCTTTTTCCGGCTTCCGACGAGTCCCAAGAAGTCGAAAGCGGAGGCCAGCGAGGTAGTTACCGCTAGAGCGTCTCCGGTGCCAGCGGGGGGCGCGGGGGCGGCGGCAGCGGGACTCATCAGCTACGCTCCCGGGTGGTCATTGAAAGGCGAACACCTCATGAAATGGCAGGAGTCTGGGAAAACCACAATAGAGGTAAGTTTTCTTTTCAACTGTTCAAAATTAGCTGCATTTTTCCTCAAAACAATAAATTAACAAACGAAGCAGTAAATATTTTCCTTTTTTAATGGAATTTTAAATATCAATAAATCTTAACTTTTCGTGTACTTTTAACGTCTTTAGAGAGGTAAGCTGTTGTAAAAAGTTCAAAAGTGGAAATTGTGCATGCAAATCTGCTCGTCAGTGGTTAACAGGGTGGCAGTGTCGGTGAGGGGAGGTTTTTTTTAAGAAGAAAATGAAAATTTCAATCTAAACGCGCCCTCAGGTGATGCCGAGGGAAAGCGAACGACGAAGGAATACTTTTAGAATCGAATAAATTCGCAACAGTGTTTTTATTCAAATAAACAGAAATGTGTGAATGAAAATTGAGTGACGAAAAGACAGTTTTAAAAATATTTCAAATAAGATTAAGATTTCGTTATGTAGGTTGGAATCGATGTTTGTTGGATACTATCACAAAAAAATTGCTTAAAACGTCACTATTATTACCTATAAATTGCATTCACCAATCTAATAACAATTCATTCATTCATTTATTTCATTCTAATCTAATTCTATGGGCCTGTGTCGCCTGAAATAAATGGTATTATTATTATTATAACAAAATATCAAAATCATCACAAACGATTTTCGATGGCTAATTTACCATGGCGACGAATATTGCCGGATTCGTTCCGTCGTTTTGGCCACAATAATAATATCAGGCGCATTAGCCGGTCCGCCACCCCCGACTTTACTCATTGCTAACATTTTTCCTATTTTCTCTCGCCAGCCGGAAAAGTGGGGAGAGATGAACACGCCGATAGCCTTTTATATCAGTGTAATGCGAGTATAATTTTCCTTTTTACTGGCACCATTAGGAAAATGTCGCAGGTAGGTTACACGGGTGATATTGGATCGTTTGTCTTATTGGACTGGAGCAGGAAAATAGGTGTATCTGTTCGTAAGTATACCTAGTGTGAAATAACGACGGACATGTTTATTTCACGGAACATAGGTTTCGACCGTTTAATTTATTCTCATTCAATCATGCAAGTATTTTGAAACTTCTTAAAAATGCGCCCTATTGAAAGAATCACGATATATGAAGTAACAACATACAACTCACACCTTTAAATATATACAGGGTGTTAAAGTAACTGCATGCCATAGCTCAAGGGTAGGTTCAGTATCGATAAAGGAACCCAGGAAAAATAAAATTAAAAAAAAGAACAAAAATGACAACACAAAAAAAAAAGTTGCAAGATCAACCTAATTTAGTACCTACTAACTTAAAATAGCAATCTTATAGAATTAAAATTATTTTATTAGACGGTTCTAAGCCCGTTAAAGTAAGAAGAGACTTATTTTTATTTATTTTTAATGATTAATAAAAAAAATTGTTTGTTTATGATTTTATTTTTTATTTTTCCTGGGTTCCTTTATCGATACTGAACCTACCCCTAAGCTATGGCACGCAGTTATTTAACACCCTGTATAATCAAACACAGAACTATATATCAAAACACACGTAAAAAATTAACCTCACAACAGAACAGGTAAACAACCTCCATCATCAACAAAAGCGTTCACGTACAAATCTAATTTGTTGACAACAAAAGGATTTCAACCTGCAACTGACAATAGATTCTACATTCAGTAAGTAAAAATACACAGGGATATACAGAAGGCCGACTCCATACAACGAGCAAAATCAAGCGCAGTCACACAGATTAAAGCAGCTCATCACGATCTTTGTATGACGTAAAACCATTAGTAAGTTATTGCGATGTAACTCTTATAACGGTTAGGTAAGGTATAAATATGATTTATTGTCGAGAATTTTGTCAAACTGAAGGGAATCATTCCAATTTTTACTTTACTAGCAGCGCCCCGCGGTTTCACCCGCATAAGTTTCGATACCGTGGGAATATCGGGATAAAAACTATCCTATCTGTTAATCCTACAGAACTATATCTGTGTGCCAAATTTCATGTAAATCCATTCAGTAGATTTTGCGTGAAAGCGTAACAAACATCCATCCAACCTCACAATCTTTCGAATTTATAATATTATTATATTATATATTTGAAATCATAATTATGATGTCGAGGGCAATTTTGTTCAAAATTAAATATTTGTGATGAATAACGTATTTATTTGAATAAGGATTAATAACATGTTTATAAAACACCTTCGTAAATAATGCATTATTTTAGAACAAATTTGATTACCATAAAAAAGGTTATTGAGAGTCAATATTAAATGATAGACATATGCTGTCGCGGACTTTTTTTTTAACTTTTAAAGGATAACAATGCTGTCTGATTTTTGGGTAACTTTAATCGTTTACGCAGCGTACGCAACGGAAGCTCTCAAAAAGGTTTTTATTCCCGTTTTTGCAACATTTTTCATTGATGCTCCGCTCCTCTTGGTCGTAGCGTGATGTATAGCCTATAGCCTTCCTCGATAACCTATCCAACACAAAAAAAAAATCAATTCGAACCAGTAGTTCCTGAGATTAGCGCGTTCAACCAAACAAACTCTTCAGCTTTATAATATTAGTCTAAATAACAATTAGATAAGAGTTTACATCGATGAAATATCCTATCTACGTGTCTGATATACAACATTATTTTTAGTATATGCGAAATCCGAAACACGTGTGAACACAAAATTTCAAAACTGTATCAAAAATCACAAAGTTATAAGGTCGTTATGTTACCGGGTTGTCCGTACAAAAACATGCTAACGACGCCCCCGCGCCTCCAGGGTCGTCTTGCGCTCATTGATAATAATTTGGCAGTAGGTACCTAATCGTACGGTGATTGTATCGTAAGTAATTAAATGGTGATAACATTTTCTATCACACTTAAATATTTTTGGGAAAAAAAAACATGATGTAAAAATTATTGAAATCTATTCAGTTCCTCATTCTGAACAAACTATAACTATTCAGGTTTCGCTTACTAAAAATAATATTGTATACACGTATGATCTCAAATTATGTCAAACAAATGGCAGTCGCGTGTACTACGCTTGGACTCACTGCACGTAGACGCGTGTCTGTCTGTCTGCGTGCATTTTCACTTGTACGGAACCGACCTTCTGAACCTACCTATTTTGTACAGTCAGGTTCATTAGAAGCACGCGAGGGGGGGGACCCCTGAATATGTATGAGGAATCGAAACCGCTGTCACGAGCCACGAGCCAACGACATTATGATAGGGCTCATATCAAGCTCCATGGTAATTATACGCACTTATTAAATGTAGAAGGGTGAGATAATCAAAATCTCGAGTGAACTTTGATTGAGTTTTGATTATAAGGTCTCTGAGAACTCCTAAGTTGGACGTTGATGTTACCTGTCAATCAGATTTGGAGGCTGATTGTGAAGAAAAGCTCAAGCCTTTAAGTTTGAGGAAGTTTAGTAAAGATCCAATCAAAGATATATGCTCTTCTTGGTCTATCGGTATTTTGAAATTATTATCTTACCTACTGAAGTTGTGTGTTGCGTGAGATATAACTCAGACTCTCACATATTTCATTCAATCCCCTATCAAAGATTAATAAAATAACCCAAATTATTATGTCTCCATTCCCCTATTCCCAATAATATTTCTCTATCAGTTTCGTTCATTAGTTCAGTTAATCGAGGAATTCGGAAACAATAACATTGATATAGAGTGATCAGTACCCCCATTGGTTTTGTTTACCTTCGCAAGGAGTGCATCAGTAATGCACCCTTCTGAAATACACCTATTTGTTTTGGATAGTGCTACGAATGATGTATTTGTAATAAAGGAAATTGTATGTGAATTTAGATGTATTGCCCACGATTACTTATGTTGCAAAGAAGATATATGGTTGAGTTTAGTACACTTGTTTATCCGTTAGAGGGAATTGACGGGGTTTATTTTATTTTGATCGGAATTCCAAATTTTAATCTTTCTAGAAGCTTAAGTGCAATACTTACCTAGTAAAAGATATATATTATGTCATCAATAAATGTTTCAACAATCAACCTACGCATTTCAAAATCGTTCTTCTTCTACTACAATTATTTAGCTCGAAGGTTTCCGTACTTCCAGTATTTCAAAAAACCGGTGACACTAATACACAAGAACACCAATTTTATTAATGCCACAAGAAAAACGACCTTATAAGGATAACCTCAGACTCACTCAAGGAACATCGATATTCCATAAGAAACACTCCCAAAGGAATTAATATCGAGAGGTTCTGTAATCGCTATTGACAGCTCCATTCACAAGCCGCGGAGGAAACCCCCAACTCACTGAATATTTCACTGAGAGACTTATTAGCCAGCTAATTATACAAAGGAAGTAGTTAGGGCGCAGCGGAAAGATGAGGGGATCTCTCCGCTTTTAAACATTCCACGGCCCTACTATGAAAATGTTGATGCTTTTTTGTTTTGTAGTTTTATGTGGGTTTGTAGTGAGTTTTGATTTACCTAGTATTTACTCACATCCTCACTCACACTCTCACTTATGGAGCAGTGGTGGCCCAGTGGTAACGGCCGCGACGGCCACTGTTCGAACCCTGACAGGCGCTGAACTTTATGTAAATGATTACATCACCACTGCTCTCAAAACGGTGAAGAAAAACATCGTGAGGAAACCGGCATGTTCTAGAACCAAAAATTCGAAGACATGTGACATCTACCAACCCGCACTGGGCCCGCGTGGTGGATTACGGCCCATTGCCCCTCACAGAGAGGAGGCCTGCGTCACCGCTATGAGAACACTATAGGCTGATTATGTAGTACTTACTATGAAAATGTATGACGAGGTATTTAATAGGCGTGATAATAAATGGATATTAGTCACATATTAGTGTACTACAACTTTAAATTAATTAAGAAATATGACACGTGACAACCATAGATGATCTACAACGTATGTAATTTAATCCGATGATACGGCTCTTTTTTACATTTTTTTGTCGCTGTGTTGTGTTAAAATAAAGGCAGTATGCAGAAGGCTATAGTATAAGTAGGGAGGTAGGTACTTATGCTTTAGTAATAATAAATAATAATAGTCCTCCAGACTGAATTTCGGCCATGGCGACCGGCCTCAGCGGAGACCAGCCTTCGGCGCGGAAGATATTATTGTGCACAAGTGTGTGCGCAGACAGCACGGGTGCACTCTCTCTTCCCTCACGCTCATGGTTATGCTATACTTAGGTATCATCGGAATAACTGACCGAGCGAGCGAAGCGTCTCTGCTTAACGCTGGTAGCACACCTCCGCCACGAAACCATAGCAGCAAAACCGCAGTAGTTCAATTCAACTGGCTTGCAGGCTTGCGTCATGTTTCGCTACTCGAATCGGATGCGAGTAGCGGAACATGACGCGAGCCAGTTGAATTGAACTACTGCGGTTTCGTGGTCAGTTTGTTGCTACTCCTCTGTAGGTCGTATTTTACAACCAATCTAGACGAAACTTGGTATACAGGATTTACGACTTTATAGATTTTTTTCATCGTCAGGAATTTTTGCTTGGAGGCGTACTTCCTCCAAAAAGAGGCAAAAAGGTGGCTACTGGATATCTCTGCCTTATGAGATCCGATATCGATGGTTCTATTTTATTTGAAAGGTAGTAATTTTAAGTTGGTCAAATAGAAATTTGGTGAAGATCTGATGAGGATCTTCGGCGTGATGAGCAGAATAGGTCCTCAAATGCAGTAAATTGCTCACTTTAAGATTTCTACCAGTGGAATCGGCCTTTTAACCACTAGGTAGGGATTGATGGAGCACCTGGGACTACCTTCTCAATAAAAAACTAGGCTGCAGCGTTACCTCTGCCAATTAAAAGTTAAAACCTATTAGTCATTTTTAGGGTTCCGTACCAAAATGCTAAAAAAGAACCCTTATGGTGAGACTAAGTCTGTCTGTCTGTTTGTCTGTCTGTCACACCTGGATATCTCAAGAACTACTAATGCTATCAACTTGAAATTTTGAATAGTTTTAGATGACGTTTGCCCAACTATTTTGCAAACAAGAAAGAAATTAAAAACAATATAAGTACTTAAGTATCTTTTTTGCAAAAGGGAATGGGGGGTCTTACAAATTACTTATGAAAGAACGCTGTTTGCATATTCTCAATTTTTTTTTATGCATTGTAGTTTCCAACTTTTGCTAAAAAATGTAAAAAAAATACCGTGCCCCCCCCCTTACGTATCTCCGAAGTTTGCATTGACAGAAATCTGAAATTA
This sequence comes from Tiliacea aurago, assembly GCA_948098905.1. NCBI lineage: Eukaryota > Metazoa > Arthropoda > Insecta > Lepidoptera > Noctuidae > Tiliacea > Tiliacea aurago. The sequence continues at coordinate 11,981,386 of OX402578.1, read as the reverse complement.
TTCTATGTGATAGATAGATAGAAGTGAATGTAAAGATTACAGGCAAATTAAACGATGTCACTAAATAGCACAGTTTTTAAGAAATCATCAACATCATATATACGTACGAAACCCTCGGTGCGCGAGTCCGACTCGCTCTTGACCGGTTTTTTTCTAGCTGGCTTACTACTTTTTCTTTCTACTTTTACTCATAATTTTTCTTTACCATGTTTTTTGATGTGAAACATTTATAGCCGCACGTAAAACCGATTGCTAGCGGGGCGACGCATGCCGCGTGGCGACGCGTCGCTACTATACAGTCTATATGTAGTAGTGTGTAAATCATTTCGATGTGTCACATCTGTCAGGCGTCCCGTGACGGCTAAATTTTTGTGTTTATAAACATGGTAAAGAAAAATTATGAGTTGAGTGAATTGAATACTTACTTGCAAAAAAGTTTATGACTTCGCAGAAATAATAAGAATATGTTTGGTGTAGTCGGAATAATAGTACCAGATAAAAATATGATGGAAGCCATATTATTTAACAGCTGCGAGAGGCGGCGACTAGATGGCGCTAGTGGAACGTGCACCATAGACAAATCATTCATTCTATCGGATGTTTGACTTAAAAGACTTGAAGTCAATTGAGTGAAATATTGTATATATATTGTAACGTTACCCCCCACTAGCGGATCGCCTTTATAAGGAGGTGCGCTATTGAGTCGGTACGCATTTTGAACGGATGCGTCTTGGTGCACGGACCACTGTCTCTCGACAGTCAGTACTGCCCGGTTATTGGATATGGAACGCTGTCTCTGACAAATTAGTACTATCCTTATTGCGGTGGGTGCATGGACCACTGTCCCTGACAGTCAGTACTGCCCTATGTGACCGCCATTACCATTATTAGTTATTTAATTATTTCTATTTAATTTCTATATTCTCTCGATTTAAAATAACTGATTGTTCGATTGAAATATATTTCTGTATTGCCATATCTGAGTATTACTTCTGATGTCTGAACCTATCCCGACAAATACATTATAACCATGAAGGATAGTGTTTTGTTTTCTTATTACTGATTGAATAACAATGAAGTAACTATTCAGTGATGAGAATGATTATGTTCGTACGTGTTGGCGTTCGAAAGTACTTGAGACGTGTAAAATTAGTTATAAATCACACGATTCCTGGACTCGGGATGAATCATGAACGGCTTTGTAGGAATCTGTGGGATCAGCCAAGTGGGTGGGAAATTATATGGCTATTAGCATTTTGTTGTGTGAGAACAGACCACATGACAATGAATGAATCAATTTGGTACTTACATTTTTTATTCGACAAAGAAAGGAGGAGGTAGTACTAGGGAGGTTTTTACTTAAAGTTTGCATATCAATCCGGTTACTGGGCAATTTATAAAAAAATGACGCAAAATAGTTTTGGAAAAACTTCCACGGGGTAGCAATGAAATTAAAGCACGGACCAATACATAGAGGATGAAAGCATTTAATGAATCGTGAAAGTATCTACCCTAGTATTTCAATGAAGGAGTTTATATTACTACATAATATAACAATGAAAACTATAGTTAGGTATAGTCAGCCCCAAAAAGATGTACACACGGACAGGGTACCAATTTATTGCTACACTGAAAAAAAAAGTGGTTGCTTTAACAAAAATCTTGTTTAATGTGATCACGCATCTTGACTCCATACGAGCCTAACAAGATCTTGACTTCTGAAGCTAGGAGAACTTTGTTAAATTATCATAGTTCTCTCCGTCTACTAAGTAATTAATTAGTTTAATTACGGGTAGTTATTTAATTTAACTCAACTGTTGGTTAGTTTAAGAATGCTAACAAGTTGCTTGTTACCATCAACTCAAATTATTATTTGATTTAAAAAAGTGAAGAAGTAAAATCAAACAAAGCATGTATGATGTAACAAAGACCGGTGATTATTCTGTACATGTCACATTGTCGATATAAATAAAATGAATTTGTTCTGACAAAAATATGCTATCTTATATACAGTAAATAAATAATGATTCCAAACATTTTAATGCCAACTAAGAGAAAATGTATCTTAGTTAGCTCGTATTTTTTTCAGTGTAACTACCTTTGTTCCGTAACACCCACCGTATAGGTACAAAACAAAGTTCGTGTGGTGCGAATAGCACCATCCTATTTCTTCCCGTGGGTGTCGTAAAAGGGATCAATATCTTTTTGGGGCTGACTGTACTTAAAGATCAGCAATATTCACGAGACTTCAAAAGTTGACACGATTTAATATCAACATGTCAGGTGTCGATCACAGATACGGGGGCTGTCAATTTGTAAACTACTGCCTCAATCTTTAGGTACAAGACTGATGGATGGGCGAATAAAAAGTGTCAGAGTGATATCACGGATCTGTTTAAACTTTAAAGTCGCACTCGTTTAGTTGCTATGTAACTTTTAGCTTGATTTAATTTTAATCATAAAATAGTGTGAAAGACGTAGGTATATCGTTTATTATACAGCGTGCCGCTACAGTGGCGACATTAATTTAACACACGTATAGGTACAATTTCGCCTTTACGTTTTATAAAAATATTGTATTTTCATTAAACATTATTATTTATTTATTTATTTACAATTTTCTAAAATAGCATCTTGGAGCAACCTGATTTAAAGAACTGTAGCACAGAGGTAATATTTAAAAATTAAAACAAATAACGTGCAAGGAGTAGGAGAATTGAAAGAAAGAGAGAGCTTTATTATTTAGTTCGTTTATTTTTTTTTGCTTTTCAATTTATAAATATTTATCTATTTTTTTTTTATTAAAATATATTTAAGAAAATATATGATTACTGGCCACTAGCCCTACCAGTGTGTCAAATTAATGTCGCTACTGTAGCGGCACGCTGTATATACCTCTACATAGGTTATTAAAACTATAACTAAAATAAAATTTGCTGTTAACTCAATGAATAATTTAACTCACTCAATGTATGGAGCTTTTATCAATCAAAGCCACAACTGAGTAAGTATAAGTAAAATAAAAAAAAGCTGCGGTTTGTGGTTACTATGTAGCTTCTGTTCAATGGCGCCATTGAACAAAAGAAAATGATTTTATACTATAAATCATTCAAATTGTGAATCAGAAATAAATGAAGTCAATGCCACTCCTGTCACTCCCTTTTTTTTTTTGGCTGGGAATTTATCAAATAAATTCCCCGTTGTAGGCGGAGCTGGCGTGTGATACTTTAACTGACTAAAACCCACCCGTGTTCCTTCCGTTGCCTGTGTGCCAGGGCCACGATATCCCTTTCGGACAAACTCGCAACCCTGGCAGGCATTAGCCTTATCGGACCCCGTCAGTTGGTGCTGACATCTCTTTGAGGCGCGAGTGGAACACAACGCACCGTCGACCCGGGCCTGGTCCATACCGGACAGTTACTCCTTACTGTTTTACTATTGTATTATAAAACAAAGTTCGTAAGTTGTCATACATACAAAATTATGTGGATAAAGAGCGCTATTTCGAATTTCACTTGTAGGTACTGTAATTATTACGAGTACAAGATCACCACGAAACTGTCATTTGGTATATACAAATAGGTTAAAGCTAGCTGTATTCAATTGAAGATAGTTAAATAAAAGCCAAATCATCTCGATATCCGATAGCCGAATTGTGTCTATTAAAAGTGTCTATTACATGTCAAACAAAATAGGAACAATAAAATCAATCAATGTTATTATCTACCTTTGTGCAAAGTGCCGCCAGCAAAAACGTGATAGACCGTGTCTGCATTACGTTAAACACTGGACCGGTTCTAATTAAAAATACTGGCTTGTCCAATTATTATCTTTAAAAAAAAGAACTGATTGACTCTGACTGCACTCTACTCCTGTTCCAAAATTAAATAACAATATCGCATGACACGAAAAAAGCGATCGTCAAATTGTCAGTTAGTTCATATTGTCAGCCAGCAAAAACATGGACAATGTAGTTTGGGGCAAAAACTTGTGGGGACGTCATCCGCGGCCTGTCGGTCATCGTACAGGAGCGAATAAATTACTTGCGGTATGTTCGGATTGTGGACAGGTGGGATTGTGGAGAAGCCTAAAGCTGAACCGAAAATGTTTCACAAGTATGTTCGGTATGTGCCCGTCGAGTCATTCATTTTTATTTTGCAGCCTAAGTTTTATTGTACGCAGGTATTTAAATTACTGACCCTTTCAAGAGGTAGTAAATTTTATCTTTGCTCCTTTCCTCGGTCTGCGTGTCTCAATTGACTCATTAGTCTTGAATGTGTGCTACATTCAGTACTTACAATTAAACTCAAGCCCGCATTAAAATATATGGCTTTACAATTCAGTTGAACTGAAACCCATTACCGATAAAAATGCAAAAAAAGGAACAGTTAAAAGTCTTTTAATTAAAGCAGCACAACGCGTTTAATGCCAAAAACAAAACATAAAGTATGCGACACGCGGGCTAACATAATTTTGTATAAATCGATGCATGAATCGGCCTGTGGAAATTGGTTTTCCGTGGCTTTTCCGCACTGGCGGATCGGCAGCATCCGCTTAATGCCGCGACCGAAGCGATATGAGAGATCCTTTTACCCAAACAGTTTATGAGGGGGATCCCACAACTCTCGTTGTTGCTCTTGCATTACCGCAAACAAAACGAACCCATGAAAATGAGTTTTTGTTTCCCCCATTGTTTTAAAACGATGACAAGATGGAATGAAAATGCGTAGCATTTTTACAAAAACTACGTTGTTGGAATCATTACCTACGTTGTTAATAAGTGCATAGTTTTGTGTTGTTTTGAAAAGTGAACAATTTCAAACATAACACTATCGTTTATTCTTTCATTTGTTTTTCGAAACAAAAGAATTGAAATATGATTCAGCTATTTGGAACATTTTTTTGCCTGTCTCCGCTAGACATCCTTGAATGTTCAGCTAGCCATACTTCAGGCCATTCCATAAACTTGCAGATTGTCACACTGTAATTAGTAAACACATGCTGGATATCGTGTTTCACAGCACATCGCGGTCCAGTAACCCAAAGTGTCAATTAAGAATCGTCGCGCGACGTCCGTTCATTTAGATTTATTCCAACTGTTAACTAAATTATTGTTAATCGAGAGGCTACTCGTTCATTTGTGTTGATTTATATCCGACGATATATCCGTGTATGATTTCTTGATGTCATTAGGTACGTGCGGATATGGGGATTTATAGCCAGTACTTAAGATCGCTAATTGATAGGAATGTAAGACCTAAACAGTCTCTGAAAGCATTGATAGGTGCATGTGAAGTGTTTTAAAGAACAATGCTTAGGCTATGTCATTGGCAATATGCGTCTATATTTCTTAAGAATATGCAACGTGATTCTTTCTCGCCAAGAATAAGAAACTGATATCGTTCTTTCTTTCTGACAACAAGAACATACTTTACCTTCAATATTTATATGCCTTTCATCAGCTCGTGATGGTTTGACAGGGCGTATCATATGGCCATTTTTAATTGGGCCCATAATCTTGATCGAGGCTGAACGGCCAATAAAGCAGCGCACGAGCACGTCACTGTTACAACACGTTCGGGACCTCTCGGCCCCTTTCGGCCGAATTCGTGTCAATCTTCATCAAACCACACGCATTCGATTAGAGTCATTTAAATGCTGCGATGTTGTTATACAAATAAGGAACATTTGCTACTGCTATAAGGGCGTTTTTATAATGGTGAAACTCTTCAAACCGCACCTTCAGACTTACAAAAAAAAATCTCGTCTTGGTTACAATTTCTATTCTATCTTCGTTCTGTAGCCCAATATTTTTTTTTTTTTTAAACGTTGCCTACACTAGGAATTTCTCCTGTATTGTGGGTGCGTTTACAAACATTTAAATTCACATACACAAACAGCTAGACCCGGAACAACTACTTGTAGGTCATACAAATATTTGTTCCGTGTGGGAATCGAACCCCCGACACGCAGCGCAGCAGTCAATCGCTTAACTAACTGCGCCAACCGTGCTGTCAAAATTGTAAGTTTCAAGGGGGATTAAACGTAACTATTTCGTTTGCGTTAAAATTTAACCGATAGTTCATAATGTTAAGAGTATAAGAGTGAGAATAAAAATCTTAACGCAAACGCGCTAGTTACGTTTACTCACTTGCAAACTTACACTCCGGGTACTGTTCCCTAATTGTGTAACACAGTTTGAATAACAATCACGAGAGTTTTGAAGGATATTGAGAGTTTTGAAGGATATTGCTAATCCATTGTTTTATATGTTCGAAAAATTTGTCTGCTCAATAACGTAATTAATGCATAAATAAATAATAAATAAATCAAATAAAAATCTATATTAATACAAAAACCTTTGACATTGCTTAAGACTAGGATACATATCTTGGTTAACTAAAGATCATACGAAAAAGGTAAACCCTGACTCCTAAACTAGGTGATCCTGTGACTTAGGAGTCAGTGTTCTGCTGTCACTGTGATACCAAAAGCCTTTTATGTTGTGTTCTAAAATTACAAAAAATAGTCATTGACATTGAAGGTTACAATTTCAAGTATGTATATTAAAATTAATAACGTTTTAAGGGATACTACGTGTATGTTAGAGTGAGGGTGTGTATAAAATGCAATGAATGTAGTTGAACTGTCAAAATGAAACTCATAGCTACTGACAGTGTTTTGCGCAATGAGCCCGCTGGAGATAGAATGGAACTTTTAATCACACTAATATTATAAAGGCGAAAGTTTGTGTGTGTTTGTTACTTCTTCACGCTCAAAGGGATGGACCAATTTTGATAAAAAAATTGTATGGAGGTAGCTAGCATACAGGATTAACATATAGGCTACTTTTTATCCCGATATTCCCACGGAATCGAGACTTACGCAAGTGAAACCGTGGGGCGCAGCTAGTCCTGTATAATCTTACGAAACAAGACCAATAGAAAGAAAGAAAGAAAGAAAGAAAAATGCGTTTATTGGCATTACAGCAAAAAAAATACACCTTAAAAACTATAAATAACACAGAAAACAATTAATTATAATGCCAACAGGGCAAATAAGCTAGACACTTTTTTAGAAAATCGTCAGACTTTTCCATTAGTCTCAGCATTCATTTCAGGTCCAGTTGAAAACCAGCGTCAGGCACTAGTTGTCTGGCATTTTTGCTGAACTGGGCCTTTTTGGCGCAGTCGTGAGGCACACTTCTGCTATAAATTTCTTTAAAAAAAAGTGTAAAGTGCGATGGTACTTTACATTTTTTACTTGTTTTAATCAGTCAATCAGTATCTTTATTGTGGATCATAGGTAGATACATAATACAGGTCTTAAAAATAGATAAATTGTGATCAGCTATGTCCCGCCCTTAGGGCATACAATAGTTACACACAAATTAAAACAATATTATTACAAATTATTAACATTTACATAAAACACATAAAATAAAAAAAAGATAATTATAAAACACACACATCAGTGGGACACTGAACGCGTCATGACTGAGGGGGGGGACTGTAATGTAGAAGTGATTTGTCCGATAGGAAGTCTTTTATAGAGTAGTAGCACTTGTTTACTAATAGCTCATGAAGTTTTTTTTTAAATATTTTTATTTCCGTAATTATTCTAATAGGCCCCGGAATATTATTAACGATGCGTGAAGCTGTACAAAAGATACTTTCATGCATTAGGTGAGTCTTGCTAGCTACTGTGCGCAATTTATCCTTACGCCGTACACGCGTGTAGTAATTATACATGTCAATATTATTTTTGACAAATACTGCGGCCTCAAATATATAGACACATGGCAGTGTTAAAACGTTCATCTTTTTAAAAAATGGTTTACAGGAGTCAGTTTCATGTAAGTTAAATATAGCTCTGATGCAACGTTTTTGAGCAATGAAAGCACGCTCCTTGTCTGTACTATTGCCCCAGAATATTACACCGTATCTGAGGATAGAACTAACGTAACCGTGGTAGGCTGTTTGTAAAGTAGTCTGATTAGCTATTTTCCCCAATCTGTGAAGTGCATAAGAAAACTGTCCCAGCTTTTTGCATACATGGTCAATATGTAATTTCCAATTAAGTTTGTTGTCAATATGTAACCCTAAAAATTTTGTTACTTCAGTTTCATCAATGTCGCTATCTAGGTATTGGATTTTTAAAGTACCCGTACGACGAGTTCGTATTTTAAAATTCATTATTTTGGTTTTGTCAATGTTAATCATTAAATTATTCAATTTTAACCAGTCTATAATTAATAATATTGTTCCGTTAATGTCAGATTCTAGATCAATTGTAATATCATTAACGAATAAAATAGTGCTATCATCAGCAAATAGTGTAATGTCATGATTTGTTACCAAAGGTATGTCATTTATATAAACAAGGAAGAATAAAGGAGCCACGATACTTCCTTGTGGGACGCCGAATTTTGCAGTTCCAGATTCAGAAGCATATATTTCTTCTGTTTTAGTAGTGGGATTTAACCTCCTTACTTCTGTAAATTGCTGTCTGTTCTTCAGGTATGATTCTATAAGTTTGTACACATTCCCTCTCACACCATATGCATACATCTTTCTTAAGAGGATCTTGTGATCAACGCGGTCGAAAGCCTTCGACATGTCCATGTACAGCGCGACAGCCGGCAGCCCTTTGTCCAAGTTAGTCATTACCTTCTGTAAAAAGTTATATATTGCCACATTTATGGATTTGTTTTTCCTGAAACCATATTGACTGGACGTTAAGATGTTGTGCGTTTCGAAGAAATTATAGAGACAGTTAAATATCACCTTTTCAATAATTTTCCCAAAAATAGGTATCAATGCTATGGGCCTATAGTTGCCCATGTTAGTTTTGTCCCCTTTTTTAAATACTGGCTTTATAACAGATATTTTTAGTTTGTCTGGGAAGGTGCCTTCTTCTATACATAAATTAACAATGAAGCTTAGTGGTTCAGATATAATATGAGCAACATCTTTAACAATATGTGTCATAATGCTGTCATAGCCGGCACTAGTTTTATTTTTTAGAGCAATTATTATTTTATTAATGTCATCAGGGATAGTCGGTGTCATAAAAATAGAATTAGAATTATATGTCAGTTTATTGGAAGATTTTTGGGGTACATTAATATTATTATCATTGATGTCAAGAAAAAAGTCATTAAATGAATTCGCAATGTCTAGAGGATCATTTATGATTTTGTCATTCGTAATTAATTGATTTACGCCTTCATTAGGATATTTAGATTTAATATCATTTATTACTTTCCAAGTAGCTTTGTTCTTATTTATGGCAGATTTAATAAAGTACTCATTTTGAGATTTTTTTGTCAGTCTGATTATAGTTTTATACCTCTTTGCATATGCTTTGAAAGCAGTTTTAGTGGCTTGATTTGGATTATTCCTATAGTGCCACAGTAGTTGGCATTTACGTTTGCTGCATATTTTTAAGCCACGTGAGATCCATTTCGGTCTAGACCTGTCATGTATCCTGACTTTCTGAAGAGGAAAACAGAGATCGTACAACATAATGAAATTATCATAGAATTTGTTGTAGGCACTATTCGCATCCGTGCAACTATAAACGTCACTATTGGTTAGTTGATTTAAATATTTTATGAATATTGCTCTATTGTCATGAGAATAATTCCGTTTAAATATATACCAATATTTTATGGCAGGTCTTTTTGACTCGAACCTTTATGATTTGCGCATTATGGTCTGATAGCGCTAATTCCTTAATAGTGCCTTTGCAAGCTCGTATGTTATGGGCTATGTTGTCTATGCACGTTTTACTAGCAAATCGCGTTACATGCTTGAATTTTAGTTTCAAATCATATCTGGTTAAGAGCTCTATAAATTCACTGGAAAGTTTAGTATGCTTCAAAGTATCTATGTTGAAGTCTCCGCATAATACGATCTTTTTCCCGTTTGAACATAAGTTATTTAATATTTTATTTAAAGTTGTGAAAAAGCTGTATATATGACCAGCGGTGTTGTTTGGCGGCCTATAAATACATAGAACAATTATTTGATGTTCCAATAGCTCGATTACAGAGCATTCTAATGTGTTGCTGATTGAAAGTTTTGTGATGTTATGAAGAATTCTATATTTCATATTATTTTTTATTAATATACAGGAGCCTCCGTGTCTGCTATCTCTCATATAATAAGACGCAAGTTTATAATTTGGGATTATGAGATACACTTCGTCACCATTCGTCATGTTGTGTTCAGTGATACATAGAATGTCAACAGAATTGTTCTGGGTAGCTAATTCGTTAATACAAACAGAAATCATATCAGATTTATTGATCAATCCATTAATATTTTGATGAAGGATAGTGACAAATCTATAAACGAAATAAATTATTCGAGTTTGGGTTTTCGATTTTGTTACATACCGATTTACCGTGTTCGTTACTTGATTCATTTGTACAGTCTGTAGAAATTCTATCTATAACATTTTGGTCAGAATCTAAGTTAACCTGCACGTATTTACTTCCAAAAGACTTATTATTTTTTATTTGACACATTAATTAGTTCGTATTGCAATGTTTTGAAATTATTATTAGTTTTAATTTCTGTATATTTATCTCGTGTTTATTTGTGTGCGTTTTAGTCTGTGCTAAATAAATGTATTTTCTTTTTTTACTTATTTCTTTCTTTCATTTGTGAATTAAAACCTCGTGAATAATATCGTGTTTCAATAGTGGCTTTGAAATCATAACAGAGATTAATACAAATGGAGCTGCGGTGAACTGTCGGCTTTCACGATCACGACTCATCCATATCGTTTCGTATCAGTCGTGTGTTATTTGTTAATTTATAATTTAACACAAATAGGGATGGTAACGAATCCATATAATTTGTTGGTATTCGTCGCACGTGTCATTAACGGTTCATTACGATTCGCCGCCGGCTTAATTGGCTTACCGTTGCGTATCGTGCTTTGAATCAAAACCGTAATCAATTTCGGACCGTCAAAGCGTTGTCAAATTGATATAATGGGCTTATCTCCAAAGGTACAAGTGTTCCTGTGTTCGTGTAATGTTTCATTAATATTGATGACACATTATTAGACTCATCATCATCATTTCAGCCGAAAGATGTCCACTGCTGGACATAGGCCTCCCCCAAAAGGACCACGGAGTTGCCATAATAATCGCCATGCAGACGCAGGGTTGGCGATCGCAGTATGGTGTTAAAATGCATAGAGAACGCTGCTGCCCATTCTCTAGTAAGTCCCTTAGTCGCCTTTTACGACACCCACGGGAAGAACTAGGTTGGCGCTATTCTTCACGTCCGGCACCATACGGAACCCGGAATTATTAGACTACTAAAGGCGAATTCCCCCAATGAAGCTGAAAGCGATCAGCACATCTTAACCATGTTCTAGAGCTGTCAGTGGTTTTTAAAAAAAGAAAGAAAGAATATTCCACCACAAAGATGACACTGACAGCTATTAAACGCGGTTTAGATGTGCTGATCACGTAAAGTTTCACTGGTGAAATTCGCCGTTAGTAGTGAAGGGCGGGCGTTTTGGGGATCTGTCTTATGTAATTTTGACGTTCGAATTGTGCGGATTCTCAGCCTGGGTTGAATAAATGACTTTTGATTTTGATCGCGTTCAGTTTCATTGTGGTACCAACTAAGAAGCTATACTAAGTAGCCAATCAGCGACAAGTAAATACATTTCTAGATCCGACAAGCGACAGCCGGATGGTATTAATTTTGCGTACTGAAGTGGTGCATGCATAAATACATTTTTCATATAATTTATTTTTGTTATAATTATGTTTTGTTTTTATTTAATTCATATTCATTAAACTTACGTTTTCCATCGACATTCACAGCAGTAGAAAATAGTATATATGCTTTCACAAGCCCTTTTAAATATAGAGTGTCCTAAATTAATTAAAGTGTGGTATCTACAAATTCGTTCGCTCGTGTTTCCCGTCTCTCCCTTTTAGGCGCTTAATTGTTTCGAACACACCGAATTATTTTGATTTATAGCTTTGTGATTGCTGCAACTCGATTATGTAGGGCCTTTGTTGCTCTCTAAATTGAATGAAATGAAAAATAAATTAAGTCCAGTTGTGAAGTATATAGAGCGTTGAGGAAGAAAAGATTTAGAGCCATTGTGTACCCTTCGGCGACAATGGGACGAATAAAGAACGATGTAGAGATCGTGGGCTACTGCAAATAACCCTGCAAATTCGCAACATTAGCACTGTATGCTTATTGTTGAAAAAACGAATAACAAATAGTGGACATTTTTGTAAGAGGGAGCTCATTTTTAGAGTGAGTTTCATGCTGTGCGAGGAATTTAAAGAAAGAAGGCAATTATAGTAAAAACTTATATTAATCAGTACCAATAAAACAAACATTCTGCCTATTGTTCAGTCCATTATTGAGATAATCATCTGCTATCCTATGTGCTGCGTTATCCACTTGACTAACGAAGTGATTTACTCCGCACAAGTTACAGGAATCAAATCAATTACTCCATGCTACGTGCTTCGAAATACCTGCTACCTTTGCGCAGTGTATGCTAGGAAAACAACAGACTGGCAAATACAAACACTACAAAGTAAAAATAACTTTAATTTCGGAAGTCTGTGTCGTTGGTTCTTTATTTTAGTTTTTTGCTACCGACTCGAAATTAAAGTTATATATTAATTTGTAGTTTTTTTTTTGGAAGGCGGTTGTTGTTTTTTTGTAAAACGTTTTTTATTTTTTAGATGATGGTAGATGTTAACTGCTCATCACCTTTTATAAAATATTGCTTTTCCCGATGCTGGGACGTTAATTGTTGAGGAGTTCTTCTAGCAAGAACCAGCAGAATGTGAGCTGATGGTGAATTCACCGTATGCATTGTGACGAGCATAAATTGCTTAGTTCCGGTGGCCATCTGTTGTCTTCATCATAAGTTCCACTTCACCAAATGGTAGTTTCCAAGTGCAAATGTATGAGTTACTATAAAAAAATACCTAAAATGCTATAGGTGTGCCTATAAAATTTGAGTCTTCCTTCGATTTCCATGGGAAACCCTCATCAGATTCTGACTTGGTGACAATGGGACCATTTCGAGAGCTTTCAAACAAAACATGAATTTTGCAAATCCGTCCATATACTTTTTTTAATGTATGTTCGGGCATAAGTCCGTAATAAAACGAACTTATTCCCGAACATACATTAAAAAAAAAACATGATTTTTTTAAGTCTGTTAAAAATCTATGTACCTAACTAAACCTACAGCCTCTCTACGGGGTTTCCAATTTCAGTTTCCCATCTATAAAATGAAAACTTACTTCACGTCTTAGCAAAAAAAAATACATTACCTATCAATATTTACTTCGTTTCCCGATCATAATTACAGATCATGTCATAATATTGAACGAGATACTAATAAACCGTTATTACGCTAATAAACTAGTAGCATCGTGTTGCACAACACAATGTAGGAACAGGCGCGTCTTGGTATATTCCTGTAGCGTAGTTAATTCAGGCATAGAGAGGTGAGGTGACATGACTCACTGAAGTGACTCACTGGACTATCTCCGAGTAGTTCAAAATATTGGAACAGTCTGATATCGGGATGAGTCTCAGACTGCGTGAGTAAGCGTACCTACACAAAGTTCTTATGTCGGCTTTTTATCGATCAATGAAACGTGTTCGAATTTTATGCGCTCCTGGTACATTGATTTCGGGAACTGTAATAAGAGATGCAATTTTCGACGTATTTAATCCGATTATCCCGTTTGGTTCGAAGAGGAAAACATAAAAATGTGGTCACATTATGCCTCTCTGATATCGGGCAGTATTGTGCATATTTGCAGAGCTATTAAAATTGGTTTCACATGAAACGGAAACCAAAAAACAGTCATAATTTGCTGAGTTAATCGTGATCGGACCAATTTTTCAGATTTCGTTAAATTTAAACAGATGCTGTAGGTGGCCCAGTGGTAACGGCCTCGACTTACGAGTACCTAGGTACCCAGACAGACGCATTACTTTGTGTAAATTATTTGATCACCACTACTCTCAAAACGGTGAAGGAAAACATCGTGAGGAAACCGGCATGTCACATGTCTTCGAATTTTGAATTCTTGGATTCAAAATTCGAAGACAGGTGACATCCACCAACCCGCACTGGGCCCGCGTGGTGAATTACCGCCTACTCCCCCCCTCTCACAGAAAGAGGAGGCCTGTGTCCCAGCAGTGGGGACATTATAAGCATATGTGTAGGTGAAGTAGTGTCATACTGAGTAAGGTTCAAGTACCTATTAAAACTCATTTAAGTTACATAAACAAATATCATACAGGATGCGGTGTAAGTTTTGTCCGGTGTGTAAACGTTAGCATAGTTCACTACATACCATATATTTATTTAATAAACTCCGGCTACTAGCAAACACTGAACTGTGCCGTTAATTAAAATAACATTGAGTTAATTTAAATTATGTTCTTATTAATTTTACTCTACTAACATTCTATGGATTGTGAATGTCGAATTCGAAGAATGTCGTGTTATTGTTGGTACACAAGCACAATCAATTATAGTATTTTTTTTAATTATAAGAAGTTTTTACGAGAAAAACTTTCAAAGCAACTTGGTTATAAAATAAGTATTAAATTGTAATAGTCACCGCTTTTATAGTACTTCTAACTGAGATTAAGTGTGTTTATCATCTCACAGATAGTTATTTACACTTCTTTTTCTATCATCAATATTATTTTCATCACCAAAATTAATAAAACATAAATAATTAAACGGACTAACTAATCGTCTGATACAGCTGAATCTGTTACTGTAATAAATGTATATTGCGCAATAAATCCGACGCAAACGCATAGGGCCTATGAAGAAAGAATCATTAAAAGTGATAAACACAAATATACCGCACATAAACCCAGTTTCAGACAGATAGTCGCATCGCATCAGTCGCAACCGACGATGCTAATAAAGCTGAATTTATCATAAAAAGTTGCACGTTTAAGACTGAAACAGTCGTAAATAAGAAAATAAGACCACCTATTTATATTTGTGGCTTTAGACAGCGGAAACAATCTTGGTAGTTAGCGAATATTTTCAGTTAATTTCACCATAGACTACTTAGCAAGTTTGTGCCGAAAGAAACAATAAAACCATACATATAAATTCTTTGTTAGTCCTTCATTTTGTCAAAACTTGAATAAAATTTAACGTTAGCTCTTTATGTACATAGATAATATACTATTATAAATATCAATGTAACTATATGTTTTTATTCATAAAATACTAATAGCAATATGTTTGTTTATATTACTCACGCGTACCTAAAGATGTAAAGACGCAAATATTTATAAGATTCTACATTAAAAAATCTTCTGGATAAACTAAAAGTATCAAAGCATCTTAGTCGCGGTGTACCACCGTAGGGCGGACGAAGAAGTAGTTGGGCGAAGCGTTCATTGATGTGGGGCGGAGGCGGGCGTTAGTGGCGAGACCGAAACGTATGAAAATAGAGTCGAATGCACCAGCATTTCCGCGACCCACCTGTGAGCCCAAAACCATGGGTTATACTTATAAACTAGAACGCAGATACAGTGCTTCTATTTTCTTAATGTCTCTCGGTAATCATCATATTTCCGAATACAAACGAATGCTAATTTCCATGTCCATCAATTATCAGATTTGTCGTGTATAATAATATTAATAATTTGAATTCAGAACTAAGTACTTTATTACAAACGACTGCTAATTTGCATGTCCATCAATTATTAGATTTATCGTGTATAATACATATATTAATTTGAATTCAGAACTAAGTACTTTATTGTTGTTTTGTTTGGATTTCCGTGTGAACTAAAGAAATCCGACGACAGACGAAACATGAAGTTTGCTGAAAGAGCTTGCTGTACACCATTCGGTATTACAGCAAAAACAATTATTTTAGAATCGGGAACTCGATTTGGATCGATTCGATTTAGGTTTAAAAATGATATGTTCCAGCTACATCGTTCATTGCATTGGCATTTCCGCAGCGTACCTGTAATTTTATCGTCAGTTCAACGTATGAAAATTAGAACGCATAAACAAATGACTCTCCGTATTTATTTAAACACGACTTTTGCTTATTGTATGATTGGAAATGCAGTTATTTCACAATCTACAATTAAATGTATTTCTAAATGAGCGTTTATGGCCGTGGTTTTACCTAATACAGAAAACTTCTCAATTTAGAGCATCAATAAAAATCTATCGATTGATCTAAAAGTTGCCGATTTGCATTTAAATAAAGACCACACATGCCCACGTAAAATCAAATAAAAGAGATTTTTATTTAGATCGATTCATTAGAAGTCATCAGGAAGCTGGCGATCAAATAAAACTAAAAAAGGGTGAAGTGTCACAAAATTTATGATAATACGGAGTCTTTATTCATCGTTTTTTTTCTGTAGCCCGAATAGGATAAGTCACGCTTCCCTTTATTCCGTACACAAAAGATCTAAATACGTTGGTAGGTCAAGTGTCGGTTTCCCGGACATGAGACCTCACGGTCCGACAACAAAGGCAGCCTTTTTTTAGTTGAATTTAACTTTGGTGACAGGTCGAGGGTGCTGGGACCAGTGTCATGGAAAGGTGCGCAAGAGAATAATAGTCAATCGGGGCATTTGATACTGGTTACGTTTATAATCTTGGTTCATTGTGTGTTTGGCCGTGAGTGTTGCGAAATGTGATTGTATCTGAATGTAATGTGTAGACTGGTTGGATGGATGCTTTCGTTGTTAGTTCGTACCTTCATTAATACTGATCTGATTCAACTAAATTAATTTCAATCAATCAATCAACTCAGTCTATCGCAGTCTACTGCTGGACATAGGCCTCTCCCAGGCTGCGCCACAACACCCTGTCCTCCGCCTTCCGGATCCAGTCTGACCCAGCCATCTTCTTAAGGTCGTCGGTCCATCTAGCTGGGGGGCGTCCCACACTACTAAATTAATTTACTATGGTGCTATTCTATTTTAACTAAAACTTCGAAATGTTAAATGCAGCCAATATCTCTTAATAACTAAATAAATAAATTTATTATGGAATTGACCACGTATCACTTAAGCAACAGTTGAGCTTCGGCCAACCGTTTGCCTTCATATAATCGTCAACACCTCTAAATTATTTTGAGTATCAACAGATTTGTTTCTAATTTCCCTTTGTGTGACAACGGTGCGAGCTTTTAGGCTATTCTCACTGTCCCTCTCTAACGGTCGAGAGCTTTCGTATGTATCGCTTTCGGCTAAGCTGGGCCGGGCAACGCCGGGTTAGTCACATGCGCGCGCGCAACGAACACGCGCGCCGGAGCCACGCGCGTGCTCGATGTCATGAGACTGTTTTGCGCGAAGGGTTCCCTCGCAAACGGCTAATTCTGTCCAGTACGCCTGTTACGCTCCTATGATTTTAGGAACAAGTGTTTGTTTTATCCTTTATTATGTGTTTGGATTTCTGGGGAACATACAGTTTACTTGTTGATAAATAGTACCTAATTTCGTAATTAGGTTATGTACCTTCTGTATTGAAATTCGGACACCTGGGCACAGTTCGCAACTACAACAAGAGCCAAAACTTCTTACTTAATTCATTAACAGGTTCACGTACTGCTTTTAAGAATGGTGTGCAGCATTGCAGGCCAGTCCTTGGCCAAAGCTTACAAACTTCAGTAGGTACAAACATTCCGAATCGTCTCTCGTTTCGATAAATTGCAAATGTATATTGTGAGTGCATTCAGAAAGATTTATTGTATGGTCGTGTTTAAGCTTTTTGCTTCAGCAAATGGATTTTATCAAGAACACTCACTGCATTAAGGAGTTACCTACTAATGTACGTCTCGATATAGTGCTGTGCCTATTGATCGATTCATTCATCTGTATCGGTTGTTATTGTTCTCTGAGTTCCAACAACACTAGCAAGTGGTTAATTAAGGGAGATTGTGTTTTATTTTTTACGATTGCATCACTTTCAGTACACGTTGGCAATGCAGAAGAAGGATTGTGCTTAGGTAGGTATATTAAAGCTGTTGCAACAGTTCTGCTTCAAATAATTTAATTTAACGTTATAAAGGCGCAGTTTCGAATAGTCTATAATTAAGGCGAAGATAACTGACTTTTAATGATTTTATACTGAAGATCACGTCTAAACGAGTAGTGTTAATGATTTGAAAAAAATATATGTTAAATTAGAGCGTTTTCTCAATAATTTAATATGTAAATATTTTAGATAATAACTGAGAATGGCGCAAAATCTACCAAGCGTATTTTTCTGAAACCTTCACCAATTTAAAGATAATGTAATTATTGATCTTTTAGTATTCGCGTTTTATTAAAATACCTTTTTTTTTGTGTATAATAAATTAATAATGCAAATTGGGGACAGCGCTCCTTGATGGGCGAGTCCTATTACTGGATGAACGTACGACGCGTTGCGTGAGCTCAGTACAGAACACGCAAGCTAACCACTCAAGGTCACTGGCATATATCTGCGTCTTAATGTCCATCGCGGTCGGTGCACAGTTTTATATAATATTTTTTTTTGTGTTTTTTTGTGGTTTTGAATAGCACAGAATATAGGACCTTGCATAAATTAAATATAAAAGTAATTCGTGGGTCACCAATAAACATGTTCTGCAGTTAATTAATTTCAATTAAATTGAATGCCAGATTGGGGACCACTAAAAGTCACATAGTACAATGTGTGAAAATTGATC
This sequence comes from Tiliacea aurago, assembly GCA_948098905.1. NCBI lineage: Eukaryota > Metazoa > Arthropoda > Insecta > Lepidoptera > Noctuidae > Tiliacea > Tiliacea aurago. The sequence continues at coordinate 11,962,644 of OX402578.1, read as the reverse complement.
TATGGTATCAATTGAACTGGCTAACGAGCCCAATTAAGTGCGTATCTAATGACAGTAGCTATTAATGATTATGAACTAGTGAATGAACATCAAAAACACATTAACCATGATGCGAATGAAATAATGGTGCGTATTATCTATTATCTGCTTAACCATCAGCCGCTCCTTGTGTTCACTTAGCAGAACATGGAATAAGCTTAAACAGATATGATATTCCCACTGCAGGGACACGGGTCTCCTCTCTGTAAGAGGGAGTTGCCCGTAATCCATACCACGCGGGCCCAGCAGTGCGGGTTAGTGGATGTCCCAAATGTCATCGAATTTTTGGTTCTAGGACATGCCGTTTTTCGATGTTTTTCTTTAACGGTTAATTGAACATCTAGAGACAATCATGAAAGGTATATCTTTAGATATTTACCATACCGAAGCCCTCTTCTATCTTCTGTTCTTAGAAATCTGATAACTCAAACGTTTGTTTGGTGTCGGGTGTACGCCGAATAAACAGTAGTTTTCTAATATTTACGAGAAACGAAGCTATTTGTGGAACTGGATCGAGTTTATGAGTGAGACAAACATAATGAGGATTACACGTTCTGTTTTGGGGACTTTGATGCTCTAGATGTAAACGGCATAGGTTCTTTAGGTAAACGTTTTTATTTTACGCCATCTAGGGGTCTGTTAGGAAAAGATCTTATCCTACCGTATCCGGTTTGACCATAACTGTAGGTAGTAAAACTTAAAACCATTCCTTTTTAGTTATATCTAAACGTATTTGGGTATAATCACACAATAGTAAGATAATATTATAATTTTAATATATGTTTCGTGATTCGCATTGATTGCCGCGCCTCTACGCTGACAATAGGCTACCTACCTATCATTACTTGTTTCCTTTTCGACGATGTATAGCGGAATAATTAGCTAATGCTCATTGACTCGAGACTTGTATGAGCAAAAACATAAAAATAATTATTGATCCATCCTACGCAATGACCCGTCTGTTTACTGAGATCCAAAGTAATCGGTACTATTTATAAGATTCCATGAATTGCATGAAATCGAATGAATGAGTGAATGAGTTCATGTTGCTCCAATACTCTTTTTGCGAATCATTTATATTTGGAACGCTTGTTTTAGAACCAGCTGGTATTGAGTGATTTAACACCTCGTGTTAAGTTTTCATTGAAGGTTTGCGTTTAGGAATCGATATTTTGGATTGAATGTGGTAGGTTCATCTTGCCAAAATTATTGTGATATTAGGTACGTTTACAGTAGATACTTAAAAGTAAGCTCTTCATATTGTAACTACATTGTTTTTTTTTGGGTTTTAAAGAAAAGCCAATACTACAATAAAGGTTTTTTATTGTTTCTGGGGGCACAGTAGTGCGCCCGCCAAGACAAACCAGAAAAAAAACCGGTTAAGAGCGAGTCGGACACTCGCGCACCGAGGGTTCCGTACGAATATATGATGTTGATGATTTCTGAAAAACTGCTATTTAGAGACATCGTTTTATTTTTCCTGTAATCTTTATTTAAGCTTCTATCATATAATAATTTCAGATTTTTATCTCTGCAAACTTCGGCGATAAGGGGGGGAGAACGGTTTTTTTTTTACATTTTTCATGAAAAGTCGGAAACTATGCTGCCTAAAAAAAAAATGTTTGAGAATGTGCAAACAGCGTTCTTTCATATGCTTTAGTAGCCCCACTTAAAATTTTTAAGACCCCTTTCAGTCCCTTTTGCAAAAAAGATATATTTTTTTTAACTTCTTTCTTGCTTGCTAAATAGTTGGGCAAACGTCATCTAAAACTATTATAAATTTCAAGTTGATGGCATTAGTAGTTCTTTAGATAAGCGTTTCGTCATATTTTCTAACCCTCATAGCTTCGGCCTGGTATTACCCAGGCCGAAGCTATAAGGGAGAGCTCAAATTCTCAGGATAAGATGTAGTTAGCAGACTTATAAAACACATAAGTTTAATTTGTCTAGTTTTCATACTTTGTAGAGTTAGGAGATCTGATAACTTTTGAACAGTGAAAACATTATGTGAGTTTTGGCAACCTACTTTACATGAAATGTTTTTGTTGGGATCGCTTTTCCGGAAGCTCCCTGAAACTGGGCCCCCTAGTTTTATGCAGGGACCGTATAACCCCGGTTAAGAGTTAAACCTTTCGAAGGGGTAACCCATTCAATGGGTTACCTTTATCATGATGTAACCCAGAGAATAGGTTTTATACTAGAAATCCAGTGAAAGGGTTACATGATAACCCATTGAATTGGCTTTATACTTGAAACCCAGTGAAAGGGTTACATGATAACCCATTCAATGGGTTCTATACCTACTTGAAACCCAGTGACATGAAAAAATCATAATATTATGTTATTTCGATATCCGCCCAGCACGCGTAGCATGACCAATTCTATCTCTATTCTACACAGGGACCATTTTGATTACCATTTTAGAAAAATCCATACGGTAATTTTGAATGGCTTAAATTAAGCTGTTCAAAAGGGTTATCCTCACCGTATGGGTTTTTATCGAAAACCCTTTCCAAGGGTAACCAATATTTAATTTAAGCCGTTCAAAAAGGTTACCCATATCGTATGGGTTTTTGATTAACCACTTAGAAAAACCCTATCGAAACCCCTTTCAATGGGTAACCAAAATGGTCCCTGGTTTTATGTAGATGTAGCTATAATCAAAATAACTGTCCCATATTGTATTTAATAATTATTACATTGTGCAACATTACAACGTGATCTTAAAAACGAATTCTTAGAAAACTGGCCGTAAAAATTTAATAAAAATAATATGACTCGTAGCCGGACGGATGGACGGATGTTACAAAACGTAACGATTCCTAATGACTAGACAACTTCCAAAATAATTTTCCCGGCTACGATCGCTGTCGGCTGTCGGATCATGAAAACAAAAGATATGACTCAAGCTAACGTTAGACGCTTATTACTACACCTACACATTATTTAAATTTACTTAAGGCGACGATAACCGACTTTTAATGATTTTATACTGAAGATCACGTCAAAACGAGTAGTATTAATGATTTGAAAAAAATATATGAAAATTAAATTAGAGCATTTTCTCAATAACTTAATATGTGAATATTTTAGATTATGTTTATATTACATGGTGAAATTAATTTGTAAAGTTCTGTCTAACGCGGATAAAAAACTGAGAATGGCGCAAAATCTACCAAGCGTTTTTTTCTGAAACCTTCACCAATGCAAAGATAATTTAATTATTGATTTTTAAGTATAAAAATGCGTTTTATTAGAATACTTTTTGTTTTGTGTCTATTAAATTATGAATGCGTCAAATTGGGGACAGCGCTCCTTGTTGGGCGAGTCCTATTACTGGCTGAACGTACGACGCGTTGCGTGAGCTCAGTACAGAACACGCAAGCTAACCACTCAAGGTCACTGGCATATATCTGCGTCTTAAAGAGAACACCAATATTTTGGCGCACCATTAACTAAGGAAATAGGTCAACGATACTGATTTAACAGTGTTTCTGTTAAACATACTATTTTTGCAGAAGCTGATAAATATTTATATAGCAATTCAAAATAATATCACATTCACACCTATCCAATTTCGCAGTTTATTACTTGTTGTGTGAACACTATATCAAAGTCAACAAATCTTTGATGGCGCCGGCGGTCTATGTGTAATCTAATCTCGCATAGACATACCTAGACATACTAGAAAATAGATACTACGGTGTTGCGAACCGTGCCTTATTGTTTGTAAGCCGATATAAAGCCGAGTGCACACTTGAGAATTATCGTAACAAATCGAATGCAATCGCCCACGTCACAACGGGACAGAGACCGCACATCTGTGGCCCAAATACGAGCAAGGCCGATACATCCTTTTATTAAATACCGGATCCAATAACGGAACGATCTAAGTATGGAAGCGATGCCTTTCTGATATATATGTCGGAGTATAAACAAAGGTGACAAGAACGACCTTTGACTTTGCCTTGCGAACACGATTTTAGTATCAAATATCGATGTCTAACATTTCATGGACGGGTGTTGCAGATCGCTGTTACATTTTCCTCTGAAACAAATATCAAAAACATAATACGTAAGTAATGTAATTTCGCTCCTACCATAAACCCTTTTACGGTGGTCTACAACTCTTTTAATGGATGTTGTCTCATATTGTTTGTTGCTGTAAATGTCCGTGTTTTATGATTATGTCACAAAAGTTCGTTGCTCCGGGGCGCACCTTCCGCACGGTTATAAATACGGCAGCGTGTGTCGAACTTTTGACAAGCGAGTAAATAAACAGGCGGATGGGATGCGGTCCGGACGCTGCGAAGCTGAAACGACGCACCGCCCGCCGTGTTGCCGTAACCAGTGGCGTAGCTAGGTAACCAAAAAAGGCCCTGGGGCAAAAAATAAACTACGGCCCTAACTAAACTATTTAAAATTGTTTGTTCCGTATTCGTCGTTTTCCGAATTCGACGTACCTACTACGATTTGACCAAACAAATCGTAGATAATTTCCAGATTCGTCGTAGTTACTCCAGATTCGTCGTAATTATTATTTTTATTATTATATCATTTATTTCAGGCAACGCCCATAGTGTTAGTAACAATGATCTTAAAAACTAGCGTTAGTAGACATACAAGTTTTATTACGTGTGGAGTTTCATCCAATGTCGCAGCATTGGAGACTCCCATCTATCTGCGAATAAACTCAAGATAGTGATGGGTTGGTAATACAGTCGACTCCATAATAAAATTAAAAACCAAATACAAATTGTAACTTATTTTAATGAGCAATTAAAGTCGAATATTATTAAAGTCGCGTTCCTGGAATCTGGTTTTTTTATATTCCGAATATAGGAGAAATTTTCACTAGTTCAATTTATAGTTTGTAAGTCCGAGTCCGAGGGGCCCCCTGAGCTTGGGGGCCCGGGGCACTGATCTAGCCCTCCGGTAGCTACGCCACTGTCCGTAACCTACCGCTTCAGGACCGGATTAGAAATAAAACGGAGGTAGAAAATGATAAAAAGTACTTTTAAGGTGAATCCGCAGCTGTAGCCCACGAAGTGTCAGGTTGTATCTTGATCAAAATATGATTCGCGACTGTTACAGATATTTATTTACAGAATTATAATCATTAGAATCATTAATACATCCTTCTAAGTTAAAGTTCCCCAATGTCATGATTTCATGAAAAAGTAATTCAATGGAACAAATCTAACTTAAAGAGATGTATTAATGATTATAATTCCGTTAATATATATCTGTTATAGTCGCGAATCATATTTTGATCAAGATACGACCTGGCACTGACCATCAAATTGCAAAAAATGTAAGAAAATTTGAATTTCGCGGGCTACAGTTGTGGATTCACCTTAAGGGCTTTTGACTTTTAGTTAACAAAAAAAAAAAACAGGCAACACAAATTAAAAAGGAATTTACCTTCTTCGAAACATAAAATAAAAGGACTCTGACATTCTACTTCACGCCTCGCTGTGTCTGAATGCGACCCTGTCCTTTTATGATCCTTACACGAGCTTACGCAAGTTTTAAACGATCTAAACGATACCATAATACATTGTAAAACATAAATACGTGATATTTATTAACGGTAAGAGACGGCGTCAAAGCTTCTTTAAGTTTAATACCCCTTTGTATCTCTCAGTTTACAGCCTTTGAGTGTTAACTGTACTTTATCAGTTTTTATGGTTAGCTTGAGTATTTTCCATTGGAGAAATCGTCTTAAATCTCATTTATTATTATTTTCTCTTTTGTCGTGATTGTGTTCGTTGACACTCCGCTAACTATGACTGCTTTATAATAATATTTGTATGAGAATTTCAAAGGGGCGTGAAAGACGCAGTGTGTCCTATTTCTCTTTTCCGTTGCTTTTCTTGTTCATCAACTCAGCCTATCGCAGTCCACTGCTGGACATAGGCCTCTCCCAGGCTGCGCCACAACACCCTGTCCTCCGCCTTCCGCAACCAGTCTGACCCAGCCATCTTCTTAAGGTCGTCGGTCTATCTAGCTGGGGGGCGTCCCACACTCCCACGTCACCACGTCGTAAACGTCGTCATCGTCGTCGTCGTCGTCGTCATCGTCTCCACGTTTTGTTTCTATATGTTTATGTTTGGCAATGGGTGTTATTTACCTGCAATACATGAATTTATTGTTATTATTACTACGCTTGGCGATACGCGGTCTCCACTCCAAGACTCGTCAGCTCCACCGGCCATCGGTCCTTCGACAAACATGGCCAGCCCACTGCCACTTCAGTTTGCTTTAGTTTGCTTTTCTTGTTATTACGCACTAACTACCTGCAGCTGTTATGTTACTTTACTACTAATTAGATTTACTATATCAGCCTAGCCTTTTTCCACAACTATGCTGGGGTTGGCTTCTAGTAAAACCAGATGCACCTGAATATCAATTCGCAAAGTAACGTGGAAGCATAATCCACCCACGGGCAGCCATTTTGGAGGCATAAACGAGGCAGCAATAAAATCCGCAAAGACTCACCTAAAAAGAGCTGGTCGGCGGCGGGTAAGTGAGGCCACATTTCAAATCTATTCAAATTCAATACATTTTTGGTCCTTCGAGCCGGATACGTGTACGCTTCAGCATCTGCTAATGTGTGCAACACCTTGATGGCTAGGTACGGACTGCTGGCTACACCGTATGTGACTGGGTTGAGCTCTTAAACCTGCATGGGTTGATCTGCTGAGACTCGCCACAAAATGTGCTGATGCGGCCGTTGATCTTGGTGAATGAGGATCTGTTAATAACATTTTAATCAATCTGTATTTTACATGGGGCGACTCTGACGTTCACAACCCAGTTACTGGTTAATACTATATCCCTTGGTAGTAGACATGGGTAGCTCGTGAGCTAGTGATAGAAAAGAGCTAGCTCTTTTCGATTGACGTCGCTCTCGCTCACTCACTCGCTCGCTAAATAGCTCACTAGCTCAGTTAGCTCACTCTGAATTTGACAATGACTATTGAGTTAACGCTAACAGTTGGCGTCTGAGTTACTGACCTATAGAAGAGCTAGTGAGTAACAAAGAGTCCAAACTTCCAAAGAGCTATTGACTATTGAGCGAGCCGTCTCATACGACGCGCGTGTGGCGGCATGATTCAAATGAGCTAACAGTCGGCGTCTGAGTCACTGAGCTATAGAAGAGCTAGTGAGCTAGAAGAGTGATATAGCTCTTTAGAGTGAAAGAGCTAATCGCTCTTTTTCTTTTCAGTGAGCTATTTCGCCCATGTCCCAAGTGGGACTGGTTTCTGACGACCCGTAACGAAACGACTGTCAAAGATCCACGAATGACTGCTTTCCGAGGCACGGAGGGGTCTCGGTATGTAAAGATGGTCACCCATCTACGGACGACCGGGGCAAGCGTAGCTGAACCTGATCGATCCACCCGTGCGGCTATTACTATACTACTATAGTCACTGAATTAAAATAGACACTATAGTGCCCAATGACGTATTATAAATAGACGCGTCATACACGAACATTAGTGCACTCAAAAACTGCGTAAGCCATGATTGTAGCTACATACTTGCATACAATCATACAGCGCGTGAAGAAAAGGAAAGACCTATACCGATATCTGTTGTTAGAAAGGGCTGAACATACATATTCAGTTACGTCACTAGCTGTTGCATGTTCATTGACGCGAACGTATTAATAATTATTATTATTGTAAATGTCAGTCAATTGCCTGGCATTTACTTTGCCATTATTGAGCGCAGGTAACGCATCTAAAGGTAATACATCAATGATATTGCCAGCTTGCATAAACAACGATGCCTCTCTCAGTGCTAATTTGCTGCTGCAGTTCATTTAGAATTGTATTTTTAAATACTAGGTCTATTAATCACTCCTATTTTGCACAAACCTTCACTTCATAATGGAGAGGGTAAGTGATTGCGTGACCTTTGCCGATATCACGTAGGCAGATAGAGCCGTGGGAGTACCAATCTGAGCCTCACAAATTACCGAACTCGAACAAACACCTAATTACATTTTGATATCTTCAATTTGAGTTTAATGTTCCTTATTGTGACTTTATTGCCTGCTGAGAATATCATATCAATATGTAAATTTATTATAACTGTAATCATCGGTGCATTTCGTTTGCTTGAGATGCAATATCAAATTGGTCTCATACCTTTTATTGCATATAATAAACATATGAATGTATCGGTATTATGCCATTGGCTCTTACAAAGTTATTTAAATCTTAGTTACAGATAATCTTCTTGTAGCATTTTGAATAATAGTTGTGTTTCCGACCTCGGGCTGTAAAGTGCATAAAGACAAAAGTAATACATAAATAAATATTAACTAGCCCACCCACTGAACAGTTCTGTCATTGTTTGAAGCATGTGCAGTACTGTATCATTTCAATATAATTGTTGTGAGGCGCCTACACTAGCCATGTTACCGAGTCGTGAGAAGGCTTCGCGGTAACATGTATTTAGGCTCGGGAAGATCGACACTTCATTTGTCGATGTTTATCGATTGTTAAATCGATAGTAAGTACGTCTCTACTCAGCTCGTACTGTTTGATATTCATTTCCCGTTACAATCTGTGTCAGTGTAAAAAAATACATATAGCTTAAGGGGGATGCGCTGAGGTAGCCCGCGAAATTTGCAGATCAGGTTCAGGTTGAATATTGATAAAAATATAACTCGCGACTCTATGTATTTACATAATTAAAATACACTAGCTGCGCCCCGCGGTTTCATCCGCGTAACTCTCGATCCCGTGGGAATATCGAGATAAAAAGTACCGGTCGGCTGCCTCCACACAAAATTTTATCAAAATTGGTCCAACCGTTTGTGCGTGAAGTAGTAACAAACACACACACTTACAAAACTTTCGCCTTTATAATATTAATGTGATAATATTACAACTCTCTCAGATAAAATTGGCGGCAAATGTCATGATTTCATGAAATAGTCATTTCAATAGTGCAACTTGAACTTAGAGAAACCGAGTTGTATTGATGATTGTTATGATTGTAATTCTGTACTTACCTACATATTTGTTGCGGTTTCGAATCATATTTTGATAAAGATATTACCTGACCAGAAGATTGCAAAAAACGAACGAACATTTGAATGTTGCGGGCTATCCTAGCAGTTACGCCTTACATGATGATTACCACCTTGTTGCTGGCTACCGGGAATTAAGACGCCGACAACAGGTAAACCGCTGTCACTATCAGATTGCATACAAAAGAAAGAGATGCGCGATGATGACACAACGTATGGCGTAAAAATGCAAATAAAAACGTATAAAATTAGATAGTAACTAATTAATAAAAATGAATCCATCATCGGATGCAGTTTGGCATTTGCAATTTTATGGTATACTCGTACTTTTAATTATAATTATACGTATAACTTAACGAAGGGATAAACTGCTTTTTGAAGATTTTTTTGAAGATTTTTTTTGATGATTTAAGTTTGAAATTATGTTTTGAGTTCCATCACCGTATGCACAAAAGACTTGAAAATATCATACTGTTTTTGTTTTGGAAAAATTATTTACGGTTTAAGAGATACTCTGCTTTAAAAAAAACACATTTTTAACCTTTTTGGAAGTCTCCGCCTTAAAATCATTCAGTGTGTCAACTGCTACTGCTGCTATTCCGCAGCATAAGAGTCAACAGTATGAACAAGCTCTAGTGGGCAATGGGCCAACGAAGTATTACTAATCCTGTACCATTGTAATAGCCAACGCGCCCGTTATTAGTACACCGTAAAGTTGAAAGCTTTTGGCTTCAAAGCTGCGGTTTCGTACGATGTCGGTTAATCTACTTTAGAAAAAAAAAACATGCGGGGCAGTCTTTGGGGACTGCCGATAGAAGTGAAAACAATATCAACATCCTACCGAATACATATTTTTTGGTATAGCCTCCATACTTAAGGGTCAGATAATCGCCGTTGACCTTGGCCATACAAATGCGCGTCGCGCTTGCGCCGCGCCATCATTAACTTTCATAGGGAATATTTATTTTTAGTAACGAAAACATGAATATTTGAAAAAATCACAGATAGAATTATAGATAATAAAGCAGTCTATTCATACAAAAAAAAACATGAAAATATCTTAAGTAGTTTGAAAGTAATATCGGTTTTTATGCTTTGGGTAAACATTACTTCATCACATATAGAATTGATGTGTATGCGTTCTAGTTTAACATATTTTTTTTGCATAACTTACTTGCATTATATGAAGGCGTAATAACAGACTTAAAAGTCACTAAAATCATATATCTGCGCCTTAAGTACTCCGTTTTCCGATTTCCTAAGGGAGAAAATAGATAAATTATGCGTTTGCACACACGAGATGTGAAAATGTTTATTACAGTTAATATTATTCATCATTAATGAGAATCGTTTTATTGCTTAACTCATCTAACACATCCTTGTTATAAGGGTTAGCTCATATAACACATCTACATTCTGGTTATAATCCGCTGACGTACTTGAGTGAGGAAAATTATTCAGCGGTCTCCCCGTTTACATGTTACTTCAGGCACGGATTACTCACTATTCCTGAACGTGTCTAATTTCTTCAGCACAGCTTATTTGTGAAGTAATAAATATTACAGCACCTTTGTTTATAAAGTTGGAAGATTTGTGCCTCATTAGTACATTTCCTTATTGCAAAATGTTCAAACTGATGGATTTTGAGTGAAATTAGTAAGACATAGAATGGTATTTTGGTTCTAAACATTAGTATTTGAGTGTTTTTTGCTCTGACCCAGTGTAGTCAGCGTAGAGACGTGCGTGGGCGCAGCGGCGCCGACCGTAGAGTAAATATTCTCAGAACTTTATCGCATAACCGCGTAGACGCATCCATTCATTCATGAGCTGTAGCACACTTTACAACCATACAACTGTGCCCAGTTTACACAAATACTGGGATTTTAACGTAGTTCAAAGAAAATTGGTTTTCACCTATCATAATGTCGCCGCATTTCATTCTGAAATGGACCGAAAGGAAAAATACGGAGGACATAATTAAAAAAAATACAGGACTAAGTAGTTACCAGCTATTCATCATCATCATCATCATTTCAGCCGAAAGACGTCCACTGCTGGACATAGGCCTCCCCCAATTTCTTTAGGGGGAGGGGGAAGGGCGGGGGGGGGTGTTATTGACTATTTAAAAAATATTATTTTGTTATTATAGTCATTTCCAGACACTGTTTCCCAGAAATCAAAACACAATTCAGGAATACTCATCCCAATTTAAATATTTACAGATTTGACAATCCAAAGTGTATAGCGTAAATAAAATGTGCCTCAAGTGGACCGAAGTTTTCCTCTATGAACTGTTTGTTGTCAAATTATTGAAGGTTTGACATCATGATACCGACGTGCATTCGAGCCCCGCGATCTATCCAGGGATCCACCGATGACGTCACGCGGCAGACAAGATCTATTGTACAGGTGACTCCATCTAGACTTAATTAACTAATGACTAGACTAATTAGCGGGGAGCTAGTGTTTGCCAGCGTGTATTAACATTGATTTATGAGGTGGAACTAGATTTATCGGTGTAGAGATAGAGGTCGATGAACGCTTGAGGTGAGTCATTGTGTTATCGTTATCACATCACGTTTTTTAACTGGCTTTCAGATAATTTGTAGGTACTATAAGGGTAGTATCTGGGATAAAGGGAAGTATCTGACCTTTGCTGACAGTTTACCACAAAATATTTTAATTTTGACACCTGCTTTAGAAATCAAGGGACAGCCTTTGCCACAGAATCTGTTTTGTGCCTTTGCCGAGGGTAAAGGCTCGTGCAGACTGGCGCGACGCGACACTTGTAGCACAATTTCTATGAAAACTTTATGGAAAGTGTCGCACTGCCTGTCCCGCCCGCGATATCGCGCCAGCTTGCACGAGCCTTTACAGATTATACCGATTTTTTTTTGTTTTTTTGGGTTTGAAATTGCCTTTGCCACAGAATCTATTTTGTGCCTTTGCCGAGGGTAAAGGCTCGTGCAGACTGGCGCGACACGACACTTGTAGCACAATTTCTATGAAAACTTTATGGAAAGTGTCGCACTGCCTGTCCCGCCCGCGATATCGCGCCAGCTTGCACGAGCCTTTACAGATTATACCGAATTTTTTTGTTTTTTGGGTTTGAAATTATTATATAACTTCTCCCGCTTTGGGCGGAGCGGTAGGGCATGTCAGGCTTTTACTGACTTAAACCCACCCGTGTTCCTTCATTTGCCTGTGTGCTAGGGCCACGGTATCCCTTTAGGACACACCCGCAACCCTGGTAGACATTGGCCCTATCGGACCCCGTCAGGTTGTGCTGACATCTCTTTGAGACGCGCGTGGAACAAAACGCGCCGGCGCGGCGGCGTCGACCCGGGCCTCCTCTTTATTGTCAGTCATTTTTGGCGGTAAACGTCTATCTGTCACAATCTGACGTTTCGCACCATAAATCGACCTGAATCAGGTCGTTTGACAAACGTCTCGTAAACGATGAAACGACCTGCGGACGGCTAGCTACCCATTTCTCACCGTCCGCAAGTCCGCCCCTATAGTGGCCGGGAATTGGCTTGAGACTCCCGTAGCCCAGGGCGTGAGGACACGAATTTTGCCTCTCCCTCACGCGTTCCTACCTTACATACTAATGCCTACCTAACATACTAATCAAGCGATACATACTAATGATGTGCCTACCCAACATACTAATTAAGACGGCGTTTTGCTCCACTTTGTAAAGATTATGCAAAAATAATGTGAGAACGTTAACGTTAAGTTTTCTTCCCGCTAATTAAATAACAAAGCGCTGATTGTACTAACATAACAATACTTATTTATTGACTAACTCGTTAGAACATTCTCGGTCCTGGCCTCGTTCCCTCCTTATGTTTGACAGTGAAGGATGCCTTCAAAGCTTCATCGTTGTAAAGAAAATAATTATCATTTGATAGGATTTTCAATGGAAAATACACGTTGTCACGCGAGCTGATAACGTGTATTTTTTATAATAATCCCTTTGGTATAATCAAATGAACTAACAGGATTTTAAGAAAAGTAGCTAAGTGTATAATGGTTTGAGCTCATACTTTTCTTAATGACAGTGAAATTAATGAAAATACTCATAGTTTTAAAGGAAAATCTTAACCCTCATTAAACTTTTCGTCTCGAAGTGGAACTAATAAAAAATACACGACAGCTTGCAAGCAGCTATCATCCTTCCATTGTTTTACAAAAACCAATCTTTCAAAAAATTCCAATTTCAAACTGTACGTTTGAAATTGGAATTGTTTGAACAATCTTTCACTAGACATTTTCATTCACTCGCAGTTCATTTATCTCAAGGCTTTAAATTCAAAAACAGAATTGTTTACAAAATAGATAACTTCAAAGCAGATCATAGTGCAGCGACGCACCTCGGTCGCACCCCGGCCGCGATATTAAAAGCCACGCGACCTCATTTTGCTTCCGTACTAAACGCTTTTAAGCTCACACCTAACGCCCGTGACGAACCATCGATAGTTATGTCGATAAATTGTTATGTGTCGTATTTATGGTAACAACCTTATGTAGGTATGTTACATTTCATGTTTACGTTACGTCACTTGAAGTGGGTTATAGAACAGAGAAGGAAATTTATTTCTACGGTTTTAAAGAAAAATAACCTCTAGATCTTGAATTAGCGGATATCAAAAGGCTGTTCACATCAGTCATGGTATAAATGACATCAGAATCCAATCAATCCGCTTGTTATTATAATAGCTCGTTAATACAGTAAAGTTTTACATAGACATTTTTATATCCTGCTTTTAGTTCACCGATCTCGTAATATTTTACAGATAAACGGATCTATTATTGCGAGAACCTTTTATTATCATTCGACGATCATATCAAGCCTTAGTAGTGTAAGTAGGTAGGTACCTACACTTCACAAGTAGGTAGACAATTTAGTCAAATCTGGCATGGCAAACATGGCTGTGAACTTTGAACCGTAGAATTATTTTAAACCCACGATACCAAATGGGAGCTTCGCAGCGATAACAATGTAGGTACTAAAGTGCACCTTTCTATTTCCTATCGTGGTGAGAGCTGAGAGCTACATTTCTGCTCAGCCCGTTAAGGATAAGGTATTGATATCGCAGTAAGTGCAAACAGCAAGGTGTTATTTCGTCATAAACAATGCGCTTGCTGTCCCGGAAGAGTGAAATAGAGATGCAAAATTTGCTGAAATTATCCCGGGTCCCCGGGATCCGGGATCCCAGTCATACCACAAACACTGTTCAGACTGGGAGTTCCCAGACGGAAAATCCCGGAGACAGTTTGTTCGATTTAGGAGTCATGCTCAGGATAACTATCGGATGTTAAACTTTTTGTTCCAACAGGAATGATTCATAGAGATAAAAGTCTCACTGTCTATTCATAGGGATATTTTATCGCTTACTACACTAATTGAGTAGGTAAGATAAATTGAACTCATTTGTCATAAACGATAAGATTTATGTAAAAATTATCATAACTGGTAAGTACGTGTTAAAGTGTTATTACGTAGTGAGACGTGTTAAAAATAAGAAAAAGTCAGATTTTTTTGTTCACAGCATATTATTAATTTGAGTTAAAATTATATTTGTGAACAGACAGATGTATCTTTATTTAAAAATCTTTATAGTGCTCGTTGAATCAGCATGACATTTAATTGACCCTTGTGTTCGGGTCAAAAATATGCAAACGACTCCATCCTCCATCATTAAGTGTTAGTCTCAATTAATTTGTATTGGCTCAATTGAGAGGATATTTTGATTGTATGTATTAATTTCTCTGTAATATATCATTTTCAATAAAACTAACCGTCACGCCCAAAAGATGTTATAGTAATAAATACGTCATTGGTCACGCCTTATCAATTAAATTCTATATTTTTATGGCGTACTTCAAATTTACTTGTGAACTGCTTATTAAGATTCTTGCGGAAAAAATACTGGACAGCTATCCAGTTTATTATACCTACCGTGATGATGTTATTAATTATCAGAACGTAACGTCATCATTGGTGGCCAAACTGACGCGCAAGATTTCTAGATCTATGCGTCCGTCTCATTTATTTATCAGTTTGTTTTTGTTTTGTTTTGTTTTAGATTGGACTTATACAGGGTGTTTGGTGCATCGTGTGCCAAATTGAAATGGTCGACTGAAGGGGTCACCTGCTAGCCTTTCAGACCCTTTAACACCCCTCTCATGCCCTGTGGATTTTTTTTTATCGACGTTTTATTGTTTTACTTAAAAAAGACCCAAATTTTACATTCAAATACAAATTTAAAAAAAATATAAAGCGTAGACTCTGAATTTTAATTGTATTTCGATGTGTATAGTTTAAAAGTACTTTTAAATACAAAATTAGTGACATTAGTCACCTAGTTTTTTTTTAATTCACTCGCAAAGGTAAAACTTAAATGAAAGCTGTACATGTTACAGCTGAAAAAAAATCAGCTGTTCCCTACATTTATGTTCGAATAACTCGTCAAAATCTAGGGAACAACTGATTTTTATATCGCGATTTCTGGTTTGTCCCATAGTAAAAGTTGTTCATAATGATGAGTACAATGACCCCTTAAGAGTTTGCGCGTTAATTCTGGGACATGTTGTATATTTATGAATTCAAGGCTGCAAAGAGTCCTATATAATATCGTCAGATATTTAGGTCTACAGAATTTATTTCTCATAAGAACTTAGATAACCTAGTTTACTTAAAATGAGATACAGAGTGCTTACATCTAATTAGATGTAAGCAGTGACAAATATGATAAATATAATTACTTAAGTAATTATAATATTATCATATTTGCCAGTGGGGTGTTGGTGACATTACAGGGTAGAATATACATGTTCATAAGTTTTGTTTTAAATATGTTTATATTATCACAATTCTCTTTAACCTATTATATTTCCTCTGCTTTTCGTATTAATCTCTTTCTTGCATACATCCGCATTTCTCTACCATTCCGCTCGATATTACATCCTAGAGATGGTCAGAGCGTACCATAAGCAAAATGAGATATCACAGAATCGTGACGATTATGAGTACGTTCGCATATTACATAGGTACTTTCTACAACTAAGATATGCTATTGTGTATGATTGCAAACTGTCATTAGAATAATAGCAATTCCGTGAAATCAGCTGCACATCAATTACAAAATTAATCTCAGTTCATCAGTCTTTATTGACAGTAGTTATCGTAAGTTATTTTTTTTTAAATCGAAAATTTCAAGACTACAAAAATATTTTACTACAGAAAAAAAAAACACGACTTTTCATCAATAACTTCTGAAATTAAAAAAAAATTTCACTTTTGTAGTGTTTTTTTAGAAAGTTGTTTTTTTTTCTGTAATACAGATTTTTATTTGTCACTTTTTTTTTTTTTTCTTTATTTATTTAAAGGGGCTTTTACGCATAGCTTATTTCAGTCCCATCGTATCCTAAACAATAGTAGGTACACTTTTTCATTGTGTTACTTACCTTCATCGATCACTCGATGCTTACCTTACACAAATTCGTATAGGTACCATTACTTGTCATATAAGTAACTGCTCCCTTTTTTTGAAGCCGGTTACAAATTTATTCAGCGTGCAGGTTTTATGAAAACAATCGGCCCGGGGAAAGGGGAGCGCGGGGAATTCACGATACACAATGAATGAGAACGAATTTGATTTGTTTATTTTGGTCCGGCTCCCGGTTTAGGGCCGGCCGAACTTACGAGCCACATTGTGAGCGTAAATTACGTTTGTTCAACGCAAATAAAGTTTCACCGTGTATTATGATAGCTTGCACGAGTGAAAGGATTAATTACCAGCGCTGAACGTATACATATTTAACACCAAATGCGTGCGTTTATTTTCCAGGATGCTGCACCTGTTTCAAGGCTACCCCATACAGGCGCGATGCGACTCTAGTAGAACAATTACTTTGAAAACTTAATTGAAATTGTTCTACTAGAAACGCGTCGGGCTTGTATGCGGGAGCCATTATAGAACTTCTATCGGCTTCCTACAGTATTTTTAAAGTAGCAATAAAGGCTATAAATGAGCCGGTTCTCAGCTAAAATAGAATTAGAACTAAAGTTTTATTCGAGCTGAAGGCGAGTCCCAGCTGTTTGAGAGCTTTGAGCAATAAAGCGATATGAGAACAAGCACTCTCACCGCGTCGAGCTGGACACTAGCGAGCTATTTAGGTAATAGAAGAGTGCACTAGTTTCAGTCTACTGTTTAAAGTAGAGTTTACATTTTAAATCTCAAAATACTGAACACGTACGTACGTTGAAAATCTTTGAAAATGTATAATATTCTTAGCAGATTGACACACTATTTAAATTGTCATTGTTAGGTATTTCATTTGACTTATAAAGAATGTCAGATGCTCAGAATATAAATAATTTTAAAAGTATTATTTTAAAATTATAAAAAAAAATATTTCGGAAATCCTTACACCAAGCCCTTTCATTTGATATCTCTCACGGTACAGATTGTAAACCTTTTTTTTTTAATTGCCTCCCAGAAGTGACCCACATAATATATTCAAAATTAATTAATTTACGTTACACGTCCATATTTGGGTCACAGAAGTTCATATGTGTACCAAATTTCAACTTAATCGGTCTATTAGATTCGGAGCAAATCGGCTGTGACAGACGGACAGACAGACAGACAAACGCACGAAGTGATCCTATAAGGGTTCCGTTTTTCCTTTTGAGGTACGGAAACCTAATACGGACAATAATTCAAGTTGTTAATCAATTTGCTGAACATTTCGTGTCCCTGACTTAAACACTATAACTTATGATGTGATCTTCCTTAGATCTTGCCTCATACTGATTTAATGAAATTAACATCTCCCAGTAATATCTAAGCCAGTCTGTCGGTTCACCGACCTATGTCAATGGAACAGAACTTGAACCCACGACCTTACAAACAGTTAACACCATCGTCTGTCGCTCTATCAATTAATTGAGATTTATTTTCATTTCTTTCTTTCTTTAACTACACAGAAATAAGCTACAGACACAAAATAAACAATAACATCACTCGAATGCAAACACAAACTGTTTCTTAGACATTTCTATAAACGTGGACTATGGACAGGTCCGCTCAAATTTGTGTGGTTCTTTCCTCAAAAGACCATTTCAGACACGGATCTACATGGTCCTCACATGATCTGACCAAGATTATGTCTGGACTTTAAAAGAGACTTTGACCCCTGAGTTTGTTTCGCCATTTCATCTCAGGGGTAGTCAGATAGGAAATGTCGGCTACGTCTAGATTTTTTATTATATGACGTGTAAAAGTGATTTTAATATCCTATTTACAGAATAAACGATTTAATTTAATTTCATTTCGGCATCGCAAAGAAAACCAAGTCAAATGCCCGTTTTCACTATAACTAGGCGAGACTTAAAAGAATGCCTAAATTAAATCGTGTTGTTGGATTTTCAATGATCGTCTTAGCACCGAAAATTGAAAATCCAGCAGCACATTTAAGTGATGTCTAGTGATAAAGAAAACGGGCATACATATGACAGGAGCGGATACAAGTTATTCCCGATATAGAATCTACAAGGCGATAAAAATGTCCGCTAGATTTATTACAATCGAAAGCTATTCGGCCCGATTTGAATAAACAGCCGTGTGATAAGAATAAGATCCGTCGTACACGACGCTACTCGAAAGTCAATCAATCAATCTGCCTGCCTTTTTCAAACCATGTCGGGGTCAGCTTCCAGTCTAACCAGATGCAGCTAAGTACCAGTATTTTACATGGAGCGACTGCCTATCTGACTTCCACAACCCAGTAACTGCATGGATAATACGATACCCCTTGGTAAGACTGGTTGTCAGACTTTCGGGCTTCTGACGACCCGTAACGACTTTCAAAGATCCACGAATGACAGCCAGGACCAACGGCTTAACGTGTTTTCCGAGGGACGGAGGAGTCTCGGTGTGTAAAGATGGTCACTCGTTTACGAACCAACCCCGGCAAGCGTACCTTAACCTGATGGATCGACCCGTTATTACTTAGCCACAAGCTCCTCGAAAGTAACTATATATACTCCATTGGAAATAGGGTTAGACATTTAAATAAACTTTTTTACAGTCCGTTCAACCGATTTTGACTTCTATTTTGTAGGCATAGGGATGGCATTAAAAGCAAACAATTGGTTACAATGCCAACTGTTTATTAAAGCTGGCATTTGTCATGCTACCAACGCAATAGAACTCAAAATCGGTTGAACGGACTGTAAAAAAGGTTTATTCAAACGTCTAATCTTATTTCAAATGGAGTATCGTTACAAACTTAAATCACCAATAGTAGCTACAGCACTAGTACTTCAAACGCGGTCTGTACATGACGCAACCAATCACAAACTACATTTATGATTTGCGACGAAAATATAATTAGCGATTGTAACAAATATGTATTTTTAGAGTAAGAATCAGCAACACAACTGTCTAAGTTAGAATTGGCTTCAAATGTCATGGTTTCATGAAATAGTCATTCAATAGGGTAATTTGAACTTAGTGTTTTGATGACCTAATGAAAATAATTCTATAAATACAATATATTTGTTACGGTGGCTAATTATATTTTTATCAACAGACAACCTGATACTGACCGATTGCAAAAACCTTAAGAAAATTTGAATTTCGAGGGTAAAGGCTCGTGCAGAATGGCGTGACGCGACACCGGTAGAACAATTTCCATGAAGAAATTGAGACCGCCATGAAATACGTAGGTACTAGTGCTGTGACATTATGACCGGCATGAAATATGTAGGTACTAGTGCTGTGACATTGTGACCGGCATGAAATATGTAGGTACTAGTACTGTGACATTTTGACCGCCATGAAATATGTAGGTACTAGTGCTGTGACATTCTGGCTTCTCGTTGGTATTTTAAGTTTGTAACACGTTACTTTTGATTAGCATCGCGGTCGATGGGCCGAAACCGATTGAGACAACCAACTGCACTTTTCTGAGCACTTTCCAATATATCTTGTCATGATTATTCTATTAACGTGTACGATTAACAGATAAGATCGAGGAATATTGATTTATGGTAATGGGTTTTTGGGTTCCGTAGTCACCAAGGAACCCTTATAGTCTCGCCATGTCCATCTGTCTGTCCGCGGCTTAGCTCAAGAGACTCTTAGTAGTAGAAAGCTGTAATTTGGCATGGGTATACATATTGATCACGCCGAAAAAGTGACAGAACAAAATCTTGAAAAAAAATTGTAGTATTTCTCCCTTGCACTTAAAGTGGGGATGATAATTTTTTTCTCTCGTCTATTTCATGTTGTGGGATATCGTTGGATAGGCCGTTTAAAAATATTGCGGGTCTGTGAAAGCCATTTATCGATACAAAGATCCGTTTGATTCTACATTTTGTAAGAGTCAAGTGTTCCCCCCCCGTGCCAGCTAAAAGCTTGTTTTTGGATATTTCAAAAAATCATGGCAGTAGAACATTTATTTATATATTTAATAGTATATATTATATATTTTAGTATATTTTTAAATATAGAGTTTAGACAGTTTAGTGACAAAAATTCAAATAGCTTTGGACAACGTATTCTGAATATAAATTGGTTGAAAGAACGTATAAATGGCATTTTAAAGAAAATTGGACAAATATTTCGCGCTAGTTTCAAAAAGAAGAAAAAACGAGTAAAGGTTAACAAATGTCAAAAATCATCCTGGGTAACGAAAGGAATTAGAGTATCTAGTAAAATGAAGCGATTTTTGCTTCAAAATACAAACAACGTGACCTGTACAGAGAAAATAAGGGCATATACAAAATCATCATCATCATCATCATTTCAGCCGAAAGACGGCCACTGCTGGACATAAGCCTCCCCCAAGCACCGCCACTTCGACCGGTTCTGTGCTTCCTGCATCCAGCGGATACCTGCGGCCTTCACAAGGTCATCGGTCCACCTTATAGGAGGCCTTCCAACGCTACGTCTTCCGGTACGCGGTCGCCACTCCAGAACCTTTCGGCCCCATCGGGCATCAGTTCTGCGAGCAATGTGCCCTGCCCACTGCCACTTTAGCTTGGCAATTCTTCGGGCTATGTCGGTTACCTTGGTTCGCCTGCGGATCTCTTCATTTCTGATTCGATCACGTAGGGAAGCTCCAAGCATAGCCCTCTCCATTGCCCTTTGGGTGACCTTTAGCCTTCTGATAAGGCCCATTGTAAGCGACCACGTTTCAGTGCCATAGGTCATCACGCACTGGTCAAAGACTTTCGTCTTGAGACACTGCGGTATGTGGGACGAGAAGATATTGCGAAGCTTCCCGAACGCTGCCCAGCCGAGTCGGATTCGACGATTGACCTCTTTCTCGAAGTTGGACCTACCTAACTGGACAGTTTGTCCGAGGTAAACATACTCGTCCACAATTTCGAGTGTAGCGCCTCCGATCTTCATGAGAGTGGGTGTTACATGGGCATTTGACATGACCTTTGTCTTATCCATGTTCATTTTCAGACCCACTCTTTCAGAAGCTCTACTGAGGTCATCGAGCATTGCACTGAGGTCCTCCATAGTCTCAGCCATGACAACTATGTCGTCGGCAAACCGAAGGTGACTGATGTACTCGCCATTGATGTTGATGCCTAGTCCTTTCCAGTCCAGAACCTTGAAGACATCCTCCAGTGCAGCGGTGAACAGTTTCGGAGAGATAACGTCTCCCTGCCTCACACCTCGCTGCAGAAGGATAGGTTTCGAGGTCTGGTCCTGGAGTCGGACCGACATAGTGGCGTTTTTGTACAGACACTTCAGCACCTCGATGTACCGATAGTCGATCTGGCACCGTTGAAGAGACTGCAGTACAGCCCATGTCTCGATCGAATCTCAAAGGCTTTCTCGTAGTCCACAAACGCTAAGCAGAGAGGCAGGTTATACTCTTCGGTCTTCTGTATAACCTGCCGCAGCGTATGTATGTGGTCTACTGTGCTAAAGCAAAGGCTTTAGCACATCTGCACCTGCGCGCGAGACGGTTCGTAATGACTCTTGAAAACAGCTTGTAGACATGGCTCAGAAGTGAGATGGGCCTATAATTCTTAAGGAGGGTATTGTCACCCTTCTTAAAGAAAAGGATCACCACACCTCTGTTCCATGCCATACAAAATCATACATTAGAATATACAGACTAGTCTTAAAAAAAGCTAGACGCATTGCAGTCAATAAAGAACTAACCATAGCAAATGAATCTTCTAAAGCTATATGGCAGGTTGTAAATAGACACAGGAACACAAAATCAAAACGCGAAAATAGTAAAAACATACTCCTTAAAGTTAATAATAAAATAATATCTAATCCCCAGCAAATAGTAGACATCTTCTCGAACACGTTCGACAGTGCACATACAGTTGGTGTCTCTAATTCTTTTGATCAAGCTATAAAAACTTTACAAGATAGCGTAAAAAGAGTAGATCAAAAAATGACATGCGATCTGGCTACTGCCACCGAAATAAAAAAAACTGGTAATTTCTATGGCTACCAAGAAATCTTCGGGTCATGATGAAATACCGATACAGACTGTTAAAGATCACATTGACATACTGGCAGGACCTCTGGCACATCTTATAAACTCATATATAAATATGAATATATTCCCTGAGCAACTAAAACTAGCAAGAGTCTTACCACTTTACAAAAAAGGTTGCAAATTATATCCTAATAATTATAGACCGATTTCTTTGTTACCAATCATCTCGAAATTTTTTGAGAAAATACTCAAAGTTAGACTTCTTCGACATCTCAATCGTAATAAAATACTTAATCACAGACAATTCGGCTATCAGAAAAATGTGGGAACAAATGACGCAATTAGTACTTTAATGGAGCAAGTAGTTGACAAAATTAATGATAAATTGAAAGTCGTAGGGTTATTCCTCGATCTTACTTCCGCTTTTGACACGGTAAATCACAAGTTACTATTAGGAAAAATGGAACATTGCGGAGTAAGAGGACCGGTCTTGGGTCTTTTTAAGTCTTACTTAGAAAATCGTAAGCAATATGTGGAAGTTAAAGTGAATGAAGATAGTAGGTACTCAAAAAGTTTTCAAATCGGGACTTAAACTAATAAAACAGGGAGTTCCACAAGGGTCGATATTAGGACCAATCTTTTTAATTTTATTTGTTAATGATTTAATTAGCTATATGCTGGAACGAAGTGATACTGAAATTGTACTTTTTGCTGATGATACGAATGCTATTATAGCCGCTAAAGATATTGATTCTCTCAGTAGTAAAGTAAATAATGCTCTTGCTCTCTTTCATCATTGGTTTACTATCAATAATCTCAAATTGAATGTCAGTAAAACAAACGCCATGTTATTTAGGACGACGTTGAGAAACAAAGAAAAAATTGACATAGTATTAAATGAAAATACAATAACATTGGTAGACAGCGTAAAATTCTTAGGTATTCGCATTGACGAAAGCCTAAACTGAAAAAAAGAACTGACAGCTATAGAAAGTTCAATTAGCTCAGCTTGTTATGCCCTAAGAAGTCTTCGAGATGTGATCGCTATTAAGCAATTAAAAGTGGTATATTTCTCGCTTGTAGAGTCAAAGCTTAGGTACAGTATCACTCTATGGCAGGGATGCACAGACTTATTGAAATCATGGGCCACTTGGGCAAATGATGAACAAATCGCGGGCCACCAGCACAAATTAAAAACATAAAAATAGCCAGTAGCCTGTATATAATTGTTTGAATTGTCTGTGATTAAGACCGCGGGATTTTATAAAGTTTACAGTCGAAACCACCATTTTCATTAACATTTTCAAATCCAACTTTTTTTTAACAGAGGGCTTCTTGGTGTGTTATGAATATGCAGTGAAACTGCATAAGGTGGCATGAGGTCACATGAGTACGCATCATGCACCGCACATTGAACGCACTTAGTAACGCGCGCGATTAAAATTTATATTATTTGTAAACCTCAGCAATATTTTTCCTTCAAATGTACTAGGGAATATTTTTGCTGGCGGGCCACTGGCATAGTGCTGGGGGGCCGCATGCGGCCCGCGGGCCGCGGTCTGTGCATCTCTGCTCTATGGGGAGGTAATTACGCGTACAATATAAATACAGCTTTCATCATACAAAAAAGGGCAATAAGAACCATGGTAGGAATTCCACAATGGGTATCGTGTAAGGACTACTTTATAGAACTACAGATACTAACGGTCCCTTGTTTGTATATCCTTGTTCTTCTCATGGATCTTATGAAACAGCTGCAGAATTTTGAAACACCAGAAGAAAGAAGTAAGCGGGAAGCTACTAAGCGTAGGGACTTACAAAATAAAATACAGTCTCATTTAAAAGTCGTGAGTCATGCTGCAGGTTATCAATCAATTAAACTGATTAATAAACTACCTGTATACTTAAAGTCAATATACAACTTTAAATAGTTTAAGCAGCAGTTAAAATAATTTTTGATAGAAAAGTGCTATTACACCCTTGATGAGTTTCTCTGTCACATGCAACTAGACTTTTATACTATTTTTATTGACATGATTTTATTATTTTTTTATTTTTGACATTGTGTAATGGATGAATCTGATTTAATTTGTTTTTTTTATTATATATTTGACATTTATGTAATTGTGGAATCTTTTGTTTATTTGTTTTGGTAATATTCTTAGATTTATTTTTTGACATTTAACGTAATATCAGGGAATTGCAAATGTTTTATTTTTTAATTTCTAATTTGTATACTGTTTTAAATAATTATTTATATTGTAATGATTTTAATTTTTAATTGTTATAATTTTGTGTAAAATTTAAATACAATGTTAAAATTGTTACAGAAAAAAAAAATATAATAACGAAGTTAAAAGGAAAACTATCACAGCTAAGTAGGCTTTACAAGTTAACGAGTAATAGACGACCAACTTACATTTGCAGTTGGAGTATTGACTGTAACGTACATCGATGTATAGGACAACATGTTTTTCAACTACAATGTTAAGTTCGTTTTTGAGATAAATTCATCCCAACTACGGAACCCTTCAATGTGCGTGGTCCGACAGCACTTAGCAGGTTTTTTTAGTATTGAATTGAAAGTTATGATCTGCCATCGGTACACAAGCGAGTTTTTATTGTACAAGGGGTGGGTATTGTCACTTGGATGACTGTGTCAGACTATGCTTGTTAAGTTAAACGCACTTTGTATAGGACGTTGCTACAGTCAATATTTACTTCGTAAACTTCATGTCAGGGAAATTCGCAAAGCAATAACGAACCGATTACGCATTTTCGCATCAAGGCTTCGGAAGATAGAATTACGTGAGTAATCAAATTACCGTGGGATGTCGTTTGTAGCCGTCTGAAGTACAAATTAGCTGTTTCATGTTCCTCAAAATATTACATGTATTTTGTTTATTCCCGATAAAGATCGATATCCTTGACACCGTACTTATGACACGGCTCGATTTCTCTGATTATTTCATTACCGACTCCAACGTGAAGATGCAGATGCATCTATAAGTTCTTATTAACAAATGCGTCGTGTTTAAATCGAATGGGCGTATTAAGATTTAAGTGCACATTTATATTTATAATTCGAGTTCTAATCGAGAAAGCATTAACAGTCATTAACAGACCACCCTCGAAACCATTAGAGAGTGAGATGAGTACGAGGAACATTACACGTAGGTATTAGTATTATCCAGTAGTTGAGGCCGCCGAGTGGCCCCGAGTCGGCGACGCCGCGGCGCGTCTGCGCCACTTGTCCCCATTCTCCTGCAAATTGACTCGAATATGACTAAATCCTTTTAAGAATTCATAGCGCCGAGCATAACACTTACTTATTAACTTATGTATGACCTCATGCCATAAACTCAAGCACAATAGTTTTTTCTGTACCATACCTAAAGTGGACTTTTTCAAAATCTGTCATAAAAACTTTCTGTAAAATTCTCGAGGGTGATTCAAGATTTACAGAGTATTGTATGAAGAATCTTTGTAATATTTTATCTCGGTTTGAAAGACTCGCAAAGTCTTTCCTCATAAACAGACATCGTGCTCGAGTAGCGTGTGTGAAATTGTCGTTAAAATTTTAGTAGCAATTTCGCATCTCATGGCCTGTAAAACGTTATCTACGCGTCTTTGTTAGTCATCGTTTACCCGTTGTTTACCTGGTAATCCCTGCTGTAAAGTATAAAATTCATGTTATGATTGAATGCTTTTTATTATAACCGCTACATAAATCCTTTAAAGTTTTTTTGTATCTCTATAATTACTGTTCTTTAAGGTAGCTGTTTAATTTGAAAGGTACAAAAACATAATTTGATTACCTGTAATAATATGTGCAGCATAAAGGGTATGAAATCCCCAGGTTAGATTGGCTGTAACTAAATGTCAATCAATGTTATTAACTATAGTTTCCTTTTCATTATCCTCGAGGATAATGAAGAGGAAACTTTATAATATAGTTATGTTTAAATTTAGTAAATAATTTTAATTTATTTTATGTTTAGGTAAGTATATATCCAAAGTTACGGTATATATTTAAATGATGGATAAGGGATACCAAATCCAAACCAGGTAGAATACTACCAAAAGGTCAGAGAATTGCCACTAATGATGTTCTAGTAATCCTTCTGACGCACTGATTTGTTTCAGGCTAGCCTTGAAGACGAGACTTTCCAAGGCAAAAGAGTGTTATTGGTCTATAAGGATAGTGGGTCTATCCAACACAGCTTTCATAGTACCCTGAACTGACCCATGGTTTCTTGAATAAAAGAACTTCCTTTGGGGACTTCTTTTGATTACAATGATGAACCGTGACTTAACCAAAATAAACCACCTTAAGCTGACCCATGTGTTCGTCACCACAAGCTAACACGTCCCCTTTCTTCACAGATCTACACAGACTGGGCGAACCACTACCTGGAGCGGGCGCGCTCTCGACGTCGCGCGGGCGCATCAGGCGGTGGGTTGGCTCGCGACTGCGCAGACGGGCTGCTACTGGCCGATGTACTGGAAGGAGTGACTGGCTTGAAGGTGCACCGCGCGCATCGGAAGCCGCGGAACCCGCAACAAATGGTGAGTAGTTGTGATGATATTTTGTTCTGAAAGTCGAAGCGCCACTACTATACTGACAAGTGTACTAATAAGCTCTTATTGACCAAGGATTTCCTCACAGTGAGAACTAGTAATCTGGTTGTCTAAATTGTGTCTGGGTTACCCAGACACTTGAATGGGTTTCCAATTAGGAAATTAAGAGTAAGCGAGCCTAGATTATCTTGGATTTGGTTTGTCTCAAATACGGTTGAATACCTTATCCCCAAATGACGAAATGAGGCCCTACTATTGAGATCTAAAGCCTCCTTGAGAAGTTAATGTTACATGATTTACGCGCAGGTTACGAAAACAAAACCTTTCATGAAAATCTAGTAGGTATATTCTAGTCCAGATTTCCAGAAAATGTTGTATAGAAATGTACCTATTCAAAAGTTATTTTATACATTTTAACAACATTAACCTTAAATAGCCACAAAGTGGATGGCAAGTTCACACGCGAATTTTATGCAACAGGTGAACGTTCAACCTAGTTTTAAAAACTAAGTTTTCGGCTTCAGTAAATATTCATAGGTTCACGGTCAAGAATATTACTGGAGATTGTTAGTTTATTTAATGCTAAAATGTGCCTATTATAAGGCCAAGTTCAGACGAACAACAGTTCAAGCACGATTTTCGTTTACCGCTCAGCATGCGCTTGGACCTACCAAATTATTTTCACGAGAAATTAAATTACATAGAAAATTCCATCTCTAATGGTATTTTAAGTAAAAAGAGCCAGATACAAGTAGTTCATAAGCGTCCGCAAGCAAGTCAGAACTGGGCAAGTTAGCCAGGTTCCATATTGTCTTGTCTATTTTTCGCTCCCGATAATTACGACATGCCTTCCTACTTCTACGTGTCATCATTTAATATTGTAGTGTGACATTGTGCCATTTTTTTTAAAATCTAATGTCAGGTATAGGTGACCTATGCCGGAGGCTCTACGCGGGGATCGTGCGGTCCATGGCCCTTTACGGGGCACCGGTGTGGGCGCGTTCTCTGAGTCTGTGACCAGCCCAGCGGTTGAACGCGTCCCAAAGGGTCATGGCCATCAGGCTGGTACGGGGTTACCCCACGGTCTCCCGTGAGGCGGCGAGCCTCCCTTCCGGACTACCGCCTCCTTGCAGGACAGTCTCCCCAGAGATGTCAGAGATAACAGGCGAACAACTTCCCAAAGATAACAGTCGTTGCACAGACACTTATTTAAAAAACTTTGTTTTTTAATTTTCTAATTTGCTCCCAAAAGTGACGCCCATATTCAAAATTCGTTCATTTACGTTACACGTCAAGTATTTGGATTTTGGACAAACGAGTGATCCTATAAGAGTTCCGTTTTTTCCTTTCGAGGTACGGAACCCTAAAAAAAGTAACCTATCTACATCTTTTCTACAGTAAAATACCAGTGTGCATCTAAGTTATACGTTTACATGGTGGTCAACTTATATGTATGAGATGATGGCGTCACGCCAATAACCTACAGAATCCTCAGTGGCGTCAGTCGTAATTAATTACTCGTGTAATCGTGCTATGGTGACTAGAGAATTTGCTTGGCACTAATTAATTTCGTGGTAACATCGGTTACATTCTTGCTCATCTCTATTACTGATTGTTGCTGCAGTTATAGGCTAATTCACTGTTCATTTAAGGCTCCCGCAAACAGGCGCGACGCGACGGTGCGACGCGATTCTGGTACGAACAATTTCCATGAAGTTCTCATAGAAATTGTTCTACTAGAGTCATTTATGATTCTTTGACTTAGAAAGTACTTAAACTCCATTTGAAATAAGATTAACAATTTAAATAAATCTTTTTACAGTTTGTAAAAAAAAATTGATTTGATTTGTGTACTGATTATGAATGACATCTATTGCGTTGGTGACATGAAAAATGCAGCTGTAATAAACAGTTGGTTTTAATGGTTTTTGCTTTTAATGACATCCTTATGCCTAGGAAATAGTAGTCAAAATCAGTTGCACGGATTGTAAAAAGGTTTATTTAAATTTATAATCTTATTTCAAATGGAGTATAGGTACCTTAGGGGTTCATCATGGCTGTTGCGAGTTTGTCCGAAAATCGTGGAATCGTGGACCTGGCACACAGGCATCTGAAGGAACACGGGTGGGTTCTAGTCACTAAAAGTCTGACTGAGATGCCCTCCCTCTCCGCCCAGAGGAGAAGTTATTTGATAATTTCCAACCCAAAAAAAAAAAAAGTGCGCACGGGTCGATCGAAGGTTAAGCTACGCTTGACGCGGTTAGTTCATGGATGGGAGACCATCCATTACATATCGAGTCCCCTCCGTGCCTCGGAAAGCATGTTAAGCCGTTGGTCCCAGCTGTCATTCTCAGATCTTTGACAGTCGTTACGGGTAGTCGGAAGCTCAAAGGTCGGACAACCAGTCTTACCAAGGGGTATATCGTGTAACCCAGTAACTGAGTTGTGGAGGTCAGATAGACAGTCGCTCCATGTGAAATACTGGTATTCAGCTACATCTGGTTAGACTGGAAGCCGACCCCAAACATTGTTGGGAAAACGCTACGCAGACTGACGGACTTAGAAATTACCTCAAGGTTACACGCTCAGTTTGGCGTCAGTTTAGTCTATCACTCTGGATTGACTTGACTGAAGCCAGAATGATGAATGATTTTCACGGTTACACGGTCAATCTAGATTGATGAAAAGTACACCAGTGGTCGTTAGACTTCGGAGCTGATAGTCGGTTAAATTAAAATAAGGAAAAAGAGAAAAAGTTCCGCGTGGTGCCGGACGTAAAGAATAGCACCGCCCTATTTCTTCCGGTGGGTGTCGTAAAAGGCGACTAAGGGACTTACTAGAGAATGGGCAGCAGCGTTCTCTATGCATTTTAACAGCATACTGCAATCGCCAACCCGCCTGCCAAGCGTGGTGATTATGGCAACCCCCCCCCTCCCCCTCTGGGGGAGGTCTATGTCTAGCAGTGGACGTCTTGCGGCTGAAATGATGAAAGAAAAAGAAAGCGTGTGCTATGAAATACGAGATCAAAAGGAAGAAGACTTTCAAAATTACTATCGGATGAAAGAAGTCTGTTATGATTGCGTTGCTCCTGCATTGCGTCGCTGACGATGACTGACGCGAGAATGATACGAGCGGGTTACACGATCATTCTCCCATCAGTCTTTCATCATTCAAAACGGACTGACAAAATTATTTAAAATGTTTAATTTTCATCAGTCTGAACCATCAGTCTGTCAATCCGTGGGTTACACGATCATTCTGACCAGACTGATGGACCGGACTGACGCCAAACTGAGCGTGTAACCTAGCTCCGAGTTGGAAATGTTGACTAGGCAGATAAACTTCGTGTTTCGCATGAAATCGAAAGTTTCCAACTCACTGAATAGGGAATGGCTTTCATAGTGATTTATGCCCAAATCCTGTAGGTTGGATCGGGGTATGAATCACTATGAAAAGCATAAATCATAAGTAGGTAGGTTTCTAAATAATTCTTAGATCATAACATTCAGCGCACTCTATCATTCTCTTAATATCTTCTGATTACGTTAAAGAGACTTATATAAAACCAGCCTATATTGTAGTACTGCAGAGCAAAAGCATCTTCTCACACAGAGACCACCACACATTGGCACATTGATAACCACTCTTGCTCAAGACGGCGCGACGCGACACAATTTCTACGAAAACTTCATGGAAAGTGTCGCACTGCCTGTCGCGCCCGCGATTTCGCGCCAGTGTGTACATGCCTTTATATTAATTAACTATGAAATAATGAAAGAGAATGAAGGCTCGTGCAGTTTGGCGTGATATCGCGGGTGCAACAGGCAGCGCGACGCGTGTCGCGCCAGTCTGTACAAGCCTTAAAGCATGTATAATAAAATATTAATGCGACGTTATTGTCTATAAAGCGGCATTCATTTAACGATCCTCATATTAATTTTCCAATAACCAATAAAATCAATCAAGATACGTCCAAACAAAACTTTCAAATATCCGCTGCGTGATGTTTATTATTATTCACGTACAAAAATGAAAGCGGCACAGGAATATTTGGTTTACCCGAAATAGCTATCGGTTCACAAATCATTTGGGCAGGTACACACGGTCGGTGCTCACGCGGCTGCGCGGACGCACAGTGTTCGCGCCATACACGGTGCGTAAATGTGATAGGTATAGCACAGAAACCCGAATCCTGCTGGGTAAACGACGCCCAGTTTCCGGCGTGAGTGTGAAAGTGTACTTACGAATTTTAACTGCACGTGTGCATTGGCCTAATTTTACTGCTGCGACTATTTGCGAATTACATATATACATCCTACATGCGGCTTAAAAGTACAGCAGTTTCATTAGATACTCGTATAAAAGCTGTGTAACACCTTATAAAATATTTAAGACTCCCAAGTTTAAAAAAATAAAAATGAAGTAGGTGCTTACATTATTACCTACGTGAGTTTACTTTTTTCCTGTGGTTCTGTTCTCGCGTTGACTGACATCGATTCCACTAGGTACTTTTTTAAATAACATTTAATATTATTAAAAAAATACGCCAAGCTATACATTTCCAGTATAAGCTGATCTTGCTTTATACAGGATTTTCGTACAATGAGCGGTCAGCGTATACTGGAAATGTATAGCTTGATGTCTAGCTGTGTGGTACCTACGTGTTACGGAAAACAGACATTGTCACCTAATAGATTTTATATACAATGAAACGTGATAAGTTGTGGTGTATGTAGAGGCCAAGTACTAGCGACCACATCCGTATCTACTCGTACCCGATAATATCAATTCCCATTACGTAACCCGAGGGCAACAAGGACACAACCAAGGCGACTAGGTAGCTAATAATAAAAAAATATTTAACTAATTTATTCAGAACTTTTTAACCGATAAAAGAAACAAACGGCTCCTATAAAATCTATCGAAAAAGCCACTATGGAAACTACTACAAAATTATTAGTATTTTACTGAAAACTGCAAAAAGAAAAAAAACTTTACATAAAAAAACAAAACCGTCTTCCAAAAAAAAAAACACCACAAAGTGAAAAATTACTTTAATTTCGGGAGTCGGTGTCTTTGGATCTGTATTTCAGTTTTTTGCCACCGATTTCCGCGATTAAAGTTATTTTTCACTTTGTAGTGTTTTTTTAAGTCAGGTGTTTTGTTGTAAAAAGTTCTTTATTTTTCACTTTTTAGTGTTTCAGTTTGAAATTTATCTAAGTTACAATAGCATATTGTCAACCTTTATTACTAATACACCAAGATTGTCTGGACTTTAAAAGAGACTGTGACCTCTGAGTTTGTTCCGACCTTTATTCTCTGAGTAGTCAGATAGAAAGAAAGAAAGAAAAGAAAGCAAAATAATTTTAATAGTCACAGAAAAAACGTGCGTACGAAAACATAATATGTAATAAACTCGAAGGTTACACAAAACAGATCTAAGTACTATCACAAACAAATAGTCGGAAGCTGCACGTCATGACTGTGACAAGAAGGCTTACACTCAGCATGATGCTATGCTATGGGGGGGGACCCACAGCACAGCGCTGATTTTCAGTGGTCACCCGAAAAATACGTACGGAACCCAAGTCAGGTTTGTTGATTTGAAAATAGGTAACAAAATAAAATAAACAGTACTTAGAATATAATGCCTATACAACCAATTATAAGAATTAAAATTATTAAATAACATAAAAATGAATGCGCAGGCATCACCATGCACATTAATATAATTACACGAAAATATCCAGTGTTTAAAAAATGGAACGGTTTTGCGTTTAGGAAACGTCGACCTCTTCTAGTTTTTAATATACATTTATGATTGACGTGTCAAAGTGTTTTATTGAGGAGAAGGGGCTCGTGGTTAAGTTATAACAGCCGCATGCCTCGATCCGTCAGGTTAAGCTGTACTTGCCAGGGTTGGTCCGTGAATGGGTGACCATCCTTACATACTGACACTCCTCCGTGTCTCGGAAAGCACGTTAAGCCGTTGGTCCCGGCTGTCATTCGTGGATCTTTGACAGTCGTTACGGTTCGTCAAAAGCCCGAAATTCTGACAACCAGTCTTACCAAGGGGTATCGTGTTACCCAGTAACTGGGTTGTGCAGGTCAGAGAGGCAGTCGCTCGTAATATACCGGTATTCAGCTGAATCCGGTTAGACTGTAACTCCCTTATTACAAAACAAGGTTTATCTTCAGACCCAGGATTAAAACATGGAGCCATTATTTAATTTCGAACTTTATTCCCACTATGGTAAAGTTCCTGAACACAAAACTGACAACTTAGTATCAAACTAAGTTTTCAGTTTTGTATAAAGAACGGTATTTCTATCACAGTTACGTTCTTATTACAAAAACTGGCTCCATGGTTTAAGCCATGTCAAAATTTAAATCTTGTTTTGTAATAAGACGGAAAGAGTTTGACGCATTTGGTGCACATCTCAACTTGTACACCATGCTCAAATGGTGAACTTAGCAACTGGTGCACTTCTCATATGGTATACTTCGCAACTTGTGCAAGCCGACCCCAAAATAGTTTGAAAAAGGCTAGGCAGATTGATTGACGTGTAAAACTGTTTGTACAAGAAATAAAATCATTTATCATTTAATAGTGACAATGACACACATACGAGTATAACACACGAACAAAGTGTTTATATTATTATATCAGGCTCTAAGAAAGTGGAACGGACTTGTGTAAAGTGCAATAAACACTATTCTATGTTTTAAAATAAGTATCACATAAAACCACCGATGACCGATGGGGTAGACGTGTTCTTGATTGGAGACCGCGAATTGGCAAACGTAAGGTAGGACGCCCTCAGGCTAGGTGGAGCGACGATCTTCGTAGGGTGGGTGGTGGCAGCTGGATGAGGGTTGCCGAGAATCGAGCTGAATGGCGTGCAATTGGAGAGGCCTATGTCCAGCAGTGGACCGCTATGGGCTGATGATGATGAAGTTCACATTAAAAATTGGCTACATTAAAATTGTTTTAAAGGCTAGATTGTAATTAATTATTAAAAAACTAGTTCTTTTTAATAAAGAACAAAAAAAAACGAGAGTGCTTTAGACCACACGACTGAAGTAAAACTTACAAATATGAATACTAATTAAACTTCCGTAACGCACTCGTCACTTCCGTAACGCTCTCGTCATGCATTCACCAGCTTACTCCCCAAGTCAAGCGTACCTAAAGCAGTTTTACTTAAAAAAAAAACATTTAGAAGTCTGAACTAATACTAGCACTATATGATTGTAATCACAACTACGGAATCGTTGATTTTATAACAGGTCTTATATTAAGTACATTTGCCCATTACCATAACACAGATCTAAGAATAAGTCGTAAAGCTGGCCCTACGATAAGCTGACAGGTTGTTAAACATGAACTAACGAATCGATAAACGCTGCTGTTGTGAGTTTCATGTAATTTAATTCTCGAGGAAAGGGTTCAACGTTCATACCTACATTTGTGAAAAAAAAATTCGTAGATGTTTTGGTTGGGAAACAAACAGGCGGACCACCTTAGGATAAGTCGTCATTGTCACCATGGACTTATACCCGTTTTTAACTCCTAAATGAACGCCTTAAGGCTTGTAATCACTCATGGCGGCATGGAGAGTGCGATTGTCGCAACCCAGCGCTGGGCACGCCACAATTGTGGCGATAAGTCCCCTCTTTGAAGAGTGGCTAGAGAGGCGCTACGGCGTCCTCACCTTCCGCCTGACGCAGGTCCTCACCGGACACGGTTGTTTCGGGAGGTTCCTGTTCAAGATAAAGCGGGAGAAAACGCCCGGGTGTCACCACTGTGTGGATCGCCCGGAGGACACGGTGGAGCATACGGTGGAGGTCTGCCCGGCTTGGGTGGAGCACCTCCGTGTCCTCACGGGGGCGATCGGCGGCGGCGATCTCTGGCGCCCAGCCCTGTTTCGGGCCATGGTTCGGAGCTAGAGTGCATGGGTGGCCGTCACCTCCTTCTGCGAAGCAGTAATGCTTGCGAAGGAGGAGGCGGAACGCGTGAGGAAGAGGCAAGGTTCGCTTAATCCGGCACTGAATTTCCCACTGCTGGGACACAGGCCTCCTCTCTGTGAGAGGGAGTGGGCCGTAAACCACCACGCGGGCCCAGTGTCGGTTGGTAGATGCCGTCCACCGTTTTGACAACAGTCCAACAGTCTTATTCGTGCAGAATTAACAAAACGTTTTTAATTTCTTCTTCTTTCTGTTAAAAATATTTAGGCGTTCAGTTATGATAGTTTCCTAGTGTTATTGAAAACGGGCATAATATGACATCTACGATACCTATCATAAAATATACAATAGACCACACTGAAATTCCTCAGAGTCTAATTATTACAAACAGCACAATTTTCAGACAACTTACGTCACTTAAATGTACATAACAGGAAAAAAACAGAATCATAATATTTAGTCCACTTAGGGATACAAGTCCTTGATTTGTAGTCATATATATCTATACGTGGATTTCGTTGAAGTGCAAAGTATGTAACTGCATTTATTTCTGTATACATTAATACTTAGTAATATAAAACCACTGTGACTGTGGAATTATTTTAGTTATATTTTTGTTAAATTAATTATTCGTTGTTTCGTAGCTTTGTGGTGTCGATTGTAGACATTCGTAGAGAGGAAATTCGGTCAAATAACATAAAAGTCATACGATCAAACCTTACTTAAAATATTGAAATAAATAAAACAGACTTAATTCTTTACAAAAGGAATTTTACTATGCCTACGCGCAAAAATATGTTTCCCATAAAATATTCCCAAACATGTAAATTCCACATTTGTTCCATGTTTAACCAATTTCCACACAACACAACACTAGGCTGTAAAAATAGCCTTATTATGAAACCTAATAAATAAATCGTAGAATAACCTTTATTTGGTCAGGTCAGCATTCTTGGGCTTTTGTTTGCATTCATTTGATCGGAAGTAGAGTATTGTTTGAGCAAGTGTTGAAAGAAACAAACCAGCGACTGCGCCTAGCCAAGCGGTCGCCGCACGCGCGGTTATGTTTCTTAAGAGCCCTGTAGACGACACAGTATGTTGGCCAGCCGATGCCGAGAAGTGGTCTGGTGTATAGGCTTGTTGGCCGGCTTTATTTTGTATTAATCACCAACGCTTTCCGTTTGGTTGGGTTGGGTCGAATATTCAATTTCTTATAGTGTCTATACAGTGGCGACCTTAATTTGACACACTGGTAGGGCTAGTGGCCAGAAATATTTTTTTTTAAATATATTATACTAAGATAAGGATTATAAATTGAAAAATAAAAAAAATCAAACAAACTAAATAATAAAGCTTTCTCTTTCCTTTAATTCTCCTACTCCTTGCACGATAATTGTTTAAATTCATTTTTCGATGTGATCCATGACCTCGGCTAATTACTTCTGTGCTCCAAGATGCTATTTTAGAAAATTGTAAATAAATAATAATGTTTAATGAAATTAAAATATTTGCATAAAACATAAAGGCGCTACTGTATACGTGTGTTAAATTAATGTCGCCACTGTAGCGGCACGCTGTATAAAGGCCCCCGCAAACAGGCGCGACGCGACCCTAGTAGCACAATTTTTTTGAAAACTTCACGGAAAGTGACTGTCTGTCGTGCCCGCGATATCGCGCCAGTCTGCACGACCCTTAAAGCATTGTGACAGCTGCATTTTGGCTCATATTTTTTTAGAACTATTAGCAAGTGCTGTCAAAATTCGATGTTTTGTACGCCTATTGCTGAACGCCAATGGGTTGGACCGAACCAACCTGTTGTCCCAGCAGGTTGCGACGTCTATAGGGTGCTTTATTGATTGTTGTGTGCTGTTGAACTCTCAATTGTCCAGTAACATTCGTTATGAAATATTATCACTATGTGAAACGAGATCCCGTGCAGCTATTAGAATATTAGAAACTAAACAGCTTTTACACTCCGAGTTTTTATGACTACGAGCTGTTAACGCGTGTACAGTCGAAATACCTTGAAATTGTTTCAGTGCGTCAGCAAAAAAAGTTGTGAGAATAAACAATACAATATTACAAAAAGAAATACATTAAAAGCGATGCTATAAAATCGTTATATTGGTATTAATAACAAACCTGACAATAAAACCACTAATAGATTTAAATCAAACACATTCACAAAGCTCTCCTGTCGTTTTTATTTTCCTTAAACACACCCTTTTAAGTAGTTAATGAGTTGCTTAAGCGAGCCCTCCCAGGGTGCTTTCATCGGTCCATACATATGTTAGCAAAAAAGTTAAAAAATAGTTGGAATGTTCAGAGTTTTTTTGCGCAGTACTGATGATAGATCGTTAACGGAGATGACTGGTAACTGACAAACAAACCAATTGTTTGCTTGTCTAACACCATTTGATTTATTATGGGTTAACTGGTATAACACGTAGGTAGGGACAGCACACATATCGTATAGTTGAGTGTTATGGAATCAATCAATGGTTTACAGAGATATAGGTTAATATTGAAGCCTTAATCAAGAGCTGTAATGAAATGTCCGATGAAAAGTGGATTGCAAGAATTACTACGAACAACATCACATCTCTACTCTCTTAAGGGGGCAAGATATCGCATGTCGGTTCACTATACACTGAGGTCTGCACCTCAGTGTATAGTGAACCGACATGCAACATCTTGCTAGTTAAAAGAACAATAGCATAATTAATAATACGTTGAATTTGTATTAATATAAGTACCTGAACTCAAATGAATTCAGGTGCGTTAAGATAGGTAATCGAGGGAGCCAAATAAAGTACGTACCTATATAGGTACGTACTTTAGGCTCACTCGATTATCTTTTGTTATGTTGTTATGGTCAGGTCAAAAAACTTTGATAAGTATTAAGGCTTCTACAGAACGGCGCGACTCGCGACGCGACACAAAGGCACAGCTCGTCGCGCGACACGCGGGGCGTCTGTGTCGCGTCGCGTGTCGTGCCGGAGTGTAGAAGCCTTTATTGAATGGAAGTAACTAGAAGAGAATACTTTATATGAGTACCTATCTAATAAAAAAAATAAATCTCGTTATCTCTTGTTTTGCATAAAGAGGTACCAAACTATGGTTATTTCTGCAGACTAGGAGAAACCTTGAATGAATGAACGCGACGCGACACAAACGCCCCGCGTGTCGCGCGACACGCGGGGCGTTTGTGTCGCGTCGCGTGTCGCGCCGGAGTGTAGAAGCCTTTATTGAATGGAAGTAACTAGAAGAGAATACTTTATATGAGTACCTATCTAATAAAAAAAATAAATCTCGTTATCTCTTGTTTTGCATAAAGAGGTACCAAACTATGGTTATTTCTGCAGACTAGGAGAAACCTTGAATGAAAATAAATAGTATAAGTTGTTATTTATGTACATATCATATTAATTCAGAACACAAAAAAAACACTAAAATTAAAACAAAAAAATATAAGTAAGTATCAAAGACAAGACATAATAACTGCCAACGCTATTCTGTCTACTAATACCAAATCATAATCGTAAATTACAGAAAATCTGGTTTGACTAAAACTTAATTCTGATCTAGTTTATAATGAGATCCCTCGTGTTGATACAGAACTGGTATTGTAACAATCACGGACCGAGATGCTGCGGGTGTTTCCTCTTACGAGCTTACAAGATTCACCGATACCGGTACTGTTACCTATTATTTAGTATCGAAAACATTGTATCTGATAAATACAATTGTGAAAGCAGCTACGGATTATTGTCTACCAATAAAAGCAAATCAAATAACAATAAAAATACATGGAACCTTTTGATTCTTGCGAATCTCTGATTGTCCTCTGCGTTCACATGAACATCTATGACTGCAAAATGTAATCTTACATCTTTATTGAGCTTTACGCTAAGCCTTATTTGCACAATCGTTTACCGGCCGTGACCCACCCAGACGCGGCTTCCAGAGAATCATCTCATCTGATCTTCAGCATGACGATGCACAAGTGCGCCATTGTTCCAACCTTTAAACCGTTACGGTTAAGGGACATTTTGAGGCCCATTTTCCTTATATTAAGGTTATGAAGTTTATTCGCCAATTTCGTCTGCTAATTAGTCGGCGTAAAGGTTCCCCGCGCGTTTACCAGCATGACACTATCTATTCCTACTCTACTGTAGAATAAAAATTGCTTTCTACCGAAAATGTTCTACTGTTTACACGGAAATGTCATGTTTGTCTACTCTTCAGTCGACAAAACGCTTCTCTACGGTTCTTGTGCTAAGCCTGCAGTTCGGTCTAGCTGTCTTCGAAGTTCGACTGTCGACACATCTCGATACCAAGTGTTCCATGTTGAGTCTCGAAGTCTCGGCCATTTATTCATTCGCGCGCGCGCTTTGCTCTGTGACGGGTGCGTCCAACGACTCGAACATTGTACACTCGATGTACGACGACGTATCGATGTTTTTTACAATCGATTACATTTTAATTTGACCGCTTACTTTTGAACTAGTGAAGTGATACCGTGTCAGTGTTGTGAGATGATGCCAAAGTGAACCGTGGTTTAACATTGACAAGTGAATTTTTAATTTACACTTTTTACTTTTCTA
The DNA here is from genome assembly GCA_948098905.1 of Tiliacea aurago. NCBI lineage: Eukaryota > Metazoa > Arthropoda > Insecta > Lepidoptera > Noctuidae > Tiliacea > Tiliacea aurago. Next base: position 11,922,907 of record OX402578.1, on the reverse strand, counting down.
CGGTTAGTGCTACGAAATCAGGTCAGTCTTATTATTTTATGAAATCCTGATAGAAAGAACCGTTTAGCGATGTAGACATGAGCTTAACGAGCGGCTATATCTACAATTATACGTTTTGTTGTTCGTCTAGCTTCTTAATTCGTCTTTTGAATCTTCCGGCGTGTACCGGTTTTTTGAATAATCACTTGATTTTCTGATCGTACTATTTATAATATGACAAATTGTAGGTCGCGGTATACCTACCTAATTCGGTAATTATAAAATGTCTCAATAAATATTTAATTTTATATTATTGAAGGTAGTTTAAGTACCCGTTGTTGGTAACTGTACCATTCTTCAACTGTTATTAAAATTGAATTAGGTCGCTTCTGTTTATCATACATGTGACTTAAGGCGCTGATAAAAGCCAAAAAATTCTAAAAGAAGGCTTGTCTAAAAAAAATTATAAATATTTTAATATTTTTATTTTTTTATAATTTGAGGTAGCGGAAAAAATATATGTTATCCTTGAACATATTTCTAAGAACTTGGTTGTTACCAAAACACGTTTAGAAAAACAATCTCGATACAAATTAACGGTAACCTAACCCTTTACTTTGAGTTTCAATCCATAATATCTGTATTAAAAATCAACGTAGGTACGGTTGGTATTCAATTAATAACAAGAACGTCTCATTTGTATGCAGAACTTGGTTGTTTTTTATTTTCGATTCCTCAACTCATTTTTGGGTAAATAAATAATTGCTTTATATTTTGCAATAAATTACAAGCGTTGTGTCATCGCGCTTCTCTTTCTTTTGTATGCAGTCTGAGAGTGACAGCGTTTTACCTGTTGTCAGCGTCTTAATTGAACGTGTTAACTCTATCATCTTATGAAACTTTAATGGACTTAGTACTAGAAATGCAGTAGAATTACACTTACTGTCATTTCGTCAATAACTTTGAACATTTTTTAACGACTCGACAGTAAATAGTGTCATTTTACTGCAGCTAATTAAAAGTCCGACTTTAGATCTCCTGGTACAGACTAATTTCATTTTACTAGCCATTGGGAGAATAATGTGGGTATGTTTAATTAACTAGATGCTTTACTTACGGTACTTTTTTGTTTCAGAAGCTATCTAATCCATGACTTTAAATTAAAGAGTGTTTATATTACACTGGTACCTAATGTATCTAGATAATCAATTCTTAATTACTTAGGTTCTATTCATTAGGATTAAAATTGTCTTTTACAATCAAAGCAGACCGTTAACCTCGTTTGACCTCTATATGTTTACCTACAGAGTTGGTGTAGCTTGAGTGGAGCCTTCGATGTAATTGATCAATTCCAGTACAAATTCAAACTCTTAAGGTTTATTTTCTTGAAATTAGCGTTTGAAATAAATAGTGCCTGACCTTGTCAATTGTTGTTTTCATGACAATGGGTTGTTAGGAATTGAGTGCAATTAACTGAATACGGTGTCAGGTCTTTTAGATAATATTACAAATATATCTATGACTACTTCTTAGAAGTTCAAATATTATCCATAAAATCGTTTCTCTCTTCTCATTTTCTATCAGTAAATAAAAACCTACAACTTCACTAAATAGAGTTAATGGCTACGGCAATCTTCTAAGTCCTTAACGTCTCACTATGTGACTATAGCGTATACAATAATTACACTACCACGTTTACCAAGTATTTTTTTCTGGCACAGCGTCAACTCATTACCATATACTTCAACAAGGTCTTGCATCCATAAGACATAGGGTTCTATCTATTGCACATTTAACGCCTCCATAATTATAGCCACATAAATTGCATATAACCTACATGGGCACTTATGAAACGTCAGATACCACATAAAATATCAACAAAAAAAATTAAAGTATATTTAAACATTACAAAAAAAAATAAAGTCTATTTAAACCAAATGACATGATTGCCATTACAACTGTAACCCATCTGAATTAATACCCTATCCACAAAAAACACACACAATAGTTTAACACACATTAGTCAAAAATTAAAATTGTAGGTATTATGAAAATATTATGTCAAGGTACTTAGTATGTAAAAAAAAAACGTGATTTGGGAGCAGTTAATAGACATTTACATAGTTATGCCGTTCGTCAATGAGGTACCTGCAGGGAAGCAACATGTGCAGAAGGAATTATTGCCAAACTTCCTTGTCTTCAACGTAGTCTTCTTAATAGATGACTGTAGGCAATTCATCCGATAGGCTTCCAGCAGTGTTCGATCCCTCATATCCAGTGCAGACAGGAAAGCTAACGTACACAGTACTCAATGAAATACACAACATAATTTTGGGTGATAAACTGTCAAAAAATGTAAACAAAATATTTTTATCAGTAAACAGTTGTCTTGATAGGATTAACAAAACATTATGTTAATAACGGACCAAAGAAAAACAATAAAACGAAATAAATCACACTTGATCGTGCGTACAGCTGGAAAAATGATCCGATGAAATGTGTCCCCCTCCTTACTAAGTGCGATGCGCGGGCGCCACTTCGCAGACCGCCTTGAACTGTCACACGAGCGTTTAAGAGTGGCAGATTTAATGTCAGGGCCTGAACACATAGGATAGCTTTTTTGTTCATAGTTTCAACAATAGAGAAGCGATAATTCTATCTGTTAGGTACTCGATCGTGACGGCAGTGGCAGCTTTGTTAATTCCTTGACAGCTGGTAAACGTATGAGCCGGCACGTCGATCACCCCTGTTGAATAAATATTTCAGTTTTATTTTCATATTAATTTGGAGACCTTACAAAAAGCACTTACGAAATGACAGAATTAAGTTAGGTTTTGAGGAAACTATATGTTGATTAAAAGTTTAATAACTTTTTATGAAATATTCCTTATTCTCTCGACCCTCATAGAAATGTATAAAGCTTTCTCTTACGGACCTATAAACACTCTTAATAAAATGGCACTGCAACAATTATTGACCCAGTTCAATCGCAAAACTTGTAGACCTTACACTATTGCATCAGTTTAAAATTTTTAATAGGCCAGTTTCAGCACGAAAGTGCACATGCACACGTGTGTACTGCGCCTCGGGGTGCTAAGAAGCCATAACATATGCATTACATATTCATAATTGCCAAAACCAGACGCAAGTGGGGCACGCTGATTAATGCCAACGTTTTACGATACTTTTTTTGTGCTCTGAGCTAGTAAAGTCACTGATCTGAAACGACCGTTAAAGTTTATCAATTTGTTATTATTTTATTATGTATTTCGATCGGTGAACCGTTGAACTGAGATTAAATTAAATTATTAAGTAAACGTTGGCATTTTATACAAATATAGTGTAGGATTAAAGAATAGTAGTGTGTTACCACAATAAGTAGAGGAAAACATTTCATTCAACATTTCAAGGTCTTCGCGTATGTGTATAATTGTATACAGATTCTGGCCTTGAAGAAATTCCCTATTTTAATTCTAGTACTTAGTATGTAGGTTATGTAAACACATTTTCCTTATTTTTTAGCTCATTTGAAATAGAATAAACACCTCCATCACCTCTGCAAGGGTGAGTCAGCATCAACAGTCAGTCTTACTCAACGGATTGCTCATACAATCTGGTTCTCTTGTCTGTTATGTTTTTGCTGAACGCAATTAGAGGTCCACTGGTTTCTGCGAACCTTACACGCAACAATGTACCGAGCCGAATAATCTTTATTCTAAGAATTCACAGTCAGCGTACCTACTACAAAAATAGATCAATTACTTCTTGAATTATGTGTTTCCAAGTCTATTTATGAGTCATCAGCTGGCTTTAATAGTGTGATTTATATGATTAAATGTATGAATTATTTAATTATGTCTCATAATTCTAAACAGATAATATTTTATGAATGATAATGATAACTTGAATGGCGTCCATCTAAAATCGTGTACTTTATTGGGGATATCGAGTTGTGTGGTACATGACGTCAAATGGAACAAACAGATTGCACCCAAAGAGAACAATTTCTCTTTCTCTCATCACATAGTGTTGGGTTACTGAGTAAATATACCAACAGATTTTATGTAAATGGATGCTCATGGGTTTTCCACGCGCCTAAAAAGCATAACCATGTTCGTCCTATTGTTTCTTTAAGGTCGTCACAAGACATTTCCAGCTGATAATTTATTAATCTGACACGTTATGAATTGGAAATCATAGCCATCATAATATAAATACAATAGACAAGACTCGATTCTCGTTTACATTATCATCTGATGACCAATCTGCAATTGGGTTAGAGTTGTCTGGATTCTGGATGTTATAAAACGAGCTAGTTGTCAATTCCTGTGAGCCTCTGGCGAGATCACATCGTCGGTGTCACGTCGCCGACACAATTGTCACGTCCGCCGAGAAATCCTATTCTACCCACAATAATCACGAGACACACATTATGAGTCAATTCGAGTATCTTTTGAGGAAACTAAACCCTCATTTAATGATCTGAATCTGACATTCTGATCGACGATTCTTTTGTGCTTTTGTTGGAAGATTATTAAAATCTTGTAAAAATAAAATGCCACAAGTTAACAAAGCTTTCTTTTTATTATTTTCATTAAGAGCGTTTACGACATACGGCATTTCATACAAACTTTCAAGCCCTTGTTTTCGAAATGACTGAACCGATTTTAATGAAACTTCATACGCAGCACGATACAAAGGTCTAAAAAGTTAGTTAAGAACATTTTCGAAGTTTCATTAAAATTGGTTCAGTCATTTTGAAAAACAATGCTTGAAAGTTTGAATGAAATGCCGTGAAGGCTTCTACAGACCAGCGCGACTCGCGACGCGACACAAAGGCACCGCTCGTCGCGCGACACGTGGCCTCTGTGAAGCGTCGCGTGTCGCGCCAGTATGTAGAAGCCTTTAGTCGTAAACGCTCTTAATGAAAATAATAAAAAGAAACCTTCGTTAACTTGTTGCATTTTATTTTTACATGTGATTTTAAAAACCATTAATATTAATTGTTTTAGCTACATAAATTGTACCTATACCGATTACGATTTTGCAATGTCTTAATTAAAATAATAATCAGAAAAATGCGGGTACGAGTAGGTAGGTACGGTTAGAGTGTAGGTTATCTGTCATTGCTTCATTATTAATTCTTTTTAACTATTGTTAGTAATTTTATTCTAGGTGCATTGTCTTCACATATAATTATATAATTGATGTACCTATACAAAATATTGTAAAACATTTTTAAAAGAATAACGGTGGAGTTTCTTGCCCATTCTTCTTCATACGAAGCTACCTTTTGGAAGGGGCGACTAGAATCAATTCTATTTTATTTGTAATTTTTGACGTTCAAAAGTGCCATTTATGTGCCTATTTGAAATAAATCATTTGACTTTGACTTTTGACTTTGACGGTACGAGTGTCGGTCTGTCGGCGGCCGTTCACAAAAGTAATAACGTGTAATTATTCCACATGATATTCCTCCAACAGCTGTCGACTAAAACAAAACGGTCATTTCTATAAGCATGTGTTTAGTGTTAGTGAGTTAGTTTGCTTGAGAAGGCGTCCGCAGCATCTGTAGGTCCGACCCTGAACTTGAACAAGGTCGAGACGCTACATCGATAGGTACATCGGAATCATGTCAATCATTAGCTATCGGCAGTCGGCTCATCATTTATCAGTTATCGTAACAACGAACAGGGGGCCTAAAATGGACGCTTTAGCAGAATCATAATATGATCTGCGTACAATTCATACATCCCGCAATTCATGTGTTTGACAGCTGATATTTGACATTAGACTTCATTATAGCAATTCGTATTTTGTGGACCATTTCACGAAACTCCATACAAAACTGTCGAACAGATGCATTGCGGGATATGAATTGTACGCAGATCATAATATGATTCTGCCAAAGCGTCCATTTTAGGCACGCTGATTTTTGAACAAGGTCTTTGTTCTAAAGTAAAAAGTAAGCGGATGTACACAGTCGATCAATTGTCTGAATACATTGTAGGTTCTCTTCTTAGTAGGTCGTTTGTATGTTAGCACTGCACTATGAAGTCTTTCTGTAAGGTGAACCCGTAGCTGTAGCCCGCGAAATTCAAATATTCTTACGTTTTTTGCAATTTGCCGCAAATTAGATCAGTGTCAAGTTATACAGAGTGTTAAAGTAACTGCGTGCCATAGCTTAAGGGTAGGTTCGGTATCGATAAATTAACCCAGGAAAAATAAAAAAAACTGAAAACACATAAAAACATATTGCAAGATCAACCTAATTTAGTACCTACTAACTTAAAATAGCAATCGTTTAAAATTCAAATTATTTAATTTGACGGTCCTAAGCCCGTTTACGAAGAGACTTATTTTGATTTTTTTTTGTTTAATTAATTATTAGTTTGTTTTTTTTTCTGGGTTCTGTTATCTATACTGAACCTACCCCTAAGCTATGGCACGCAGTTACTTTAACACTCTGTATATGAAATATGATTCGCGAATATAACAGATATGTATGAGTTTACAGAATTATAATTATTAATATCAAATGATTAATACATCTCTCTTAGTTAGATTTTTAGATTAAGTAAGTACATAATATATCTGTTATAGTCGCGAATCATATTTTACCTGACACTGGCCTGAAAATAGTAAAAGACGTAAGAACATTTCGCAGCTACGGATCTTCAATATACTTAACGCAGATGTTCTTTAAAATAATAACACCATTAACTTTATTCGCAGAAATATAACCGAAGCATGACTTGCGGTTGAAGTAGGTATTTTAATATTTTACCATATTAGTGGGTAGTAGGTAGTTAAAGTAAATTAGTATTCCACAACTTTGCGACCTTTACACGTAACGTTTCTTAAGTTATTGGAGATTGTTATTACTTCGTGTTGAATAAAACACAAGTGCAGTGCAATAAAATAAAAATAGAGGTTATTTCATATTGCATAGTCAAGTCTTATGTTTTTACGAATTCACTAAGATCGAGATTTCTATATTTAAGTTTAGTATTAAGGCTTCTACATACCAGCGCGACTTGCCGCGCGACGCGACACGGCACAAAGGCCCCGCGTGTCGCGGGACGAGCGGTGCCTTTGTGTCGCGTCGCGTCGCGCGACAAGTCGCCCCGGTATGTAGAAGCCTTTAAGTAAGGAAGCATTCGCAAATCTGACAAAAATTTGCATTTGTTTTTCTGTACTTTTTGTAATTGCCACAGATAGATTACTCCTTCATCTCCAAATGGTAGCAATTTTTTATTAGAAAATGTTGGTTACACAAAAAATGCTCGCGCGTTCTCAAAGATACGCGGGAATCATACGCGATCCGTAAAGAAAATGCCCGAGACCGCGCGGGGATTATTCCTCTCTGCCTGCGCTGAGCCTTAAGTTAGATTAGGTACTTATTTCAAGCTTTCGCACAATTAGATAAGAAGTTGACGCATTACCAGCCTATCAAAGTTGGCCTGTTTGGTTTAGTTCCTTTGCAGCGCGTTACAGATCTAGACAGACAAATAATAATCAAAGGTCGTGTCGTATACGTACTTTATTTTGTGCATTTAATTTCATCACCACTGCTCTCAAAACGGTGAATGAAAACATCGTGAGGAAACCGGCATGTCCTAGAACCAGTAATTCGAAAACATGTGACATCTGTACCCGCACTGGGCCTGCGTGGTGGATTATGGCCCACTCATTCTCACAGAGAGGAGGCCTGTGTCCCAGCAGCATTATAGGCTGCAGGAAGCATTATAGGCTGATTATGCACCCGCCTGACGTAATAATTTCTATAAAGGACTCGCCCACAAGCGACTTTTTCGGCGATTTTCTCGGCGATTTTTGTGTGAATGTATTTCTTTTTGACAAAAATCAACGAGAAAATCGCCAAAAAAATCGCTCGTGGGCTAGCACTCTTATAGAAATTATTTCGGCAGGCGGAGGGGGACCCTAAATGATGGCGCAAACGTCATCAAAATACTTTGCGTAGTTTAATATTTTCTGGCAAATAAACAATTTGAATTTAGAAGAACAACGCGGTCAGAGAGACATACACGAAAACCGACTTTAATTTATAATATTATTATAATATAGAAGTGCATAATATTGACACACTGACCTTAGCTGACCTTACTAATTAAGATGTAACAACAAATTCCTGATGGTTTAATACGAGTAAAGCATTCGTTGTTTAGAGGCTCAGAGAGCACCTGTGTTATAAAATGAGCTATAATTATTTATACATAAGTAGATAAATGGATTACATAAATAATGACCTATAATTAAGACGACAAAGTAGACACTTCAAGGTGGAAATCGTTATAAATAAAAAATCACACGATATAAATAATTATGTAAGATTTTTTGCAAACTGGTTTGGTGACATTGGAAAATTTAAAAAAGTATTTATAGACAATAATAAAAAAAAATCTGTAGTTAGTCTCAAGGTACATACCTACCGAATTATGTAGTTTGAGAAATAGTTTAATCCATTTGGACTTTTAAGTAAGATTCCCCTTAAAATTTTCCAGTTTTGAGGAAATGGTGGGGTATGAACCTTAAATCAATTGCTACTTCTTTTTAAAGTGTTGTTTCTTTTACAAAGGCACAAAACAAAAACAATTGAATGTAAGAAATGTAGGGCGGTTTAACCGTCACATACTTACTTAACTTTTGGTTGTTCTTACATTTTATTGGTTAAGTGAAATCTTTATCAAAGAAAATAGAGAGCAAAGTTTTTCTGAATGTTTCGAATCACAAATGTTTTTTTTTGTATCACATTCTTTTACGTATGTGGTTGACAATGCTTACATGAAAAGATGCTGTTTTAATTACGGTATTTTAAAGTCGTTAATTACAGTACAATGCCTTGATTAATTAAAAATAATAACTATGATTCGGTTCCGAGAGTACACTATTATTTATCAAGAGACATTTTATCAGGTAGGAGCAGGCACATTTTGATCTTTTTATGTCGCATATACTGACCACCATAATAATGATGGTTTTACAATGCATTAAGGGTCGGGTAAACGCCGTTGTTGACGCGCGGCGTGCTCACGCCCGCCCCGCGCTGCCGCATGCCATTCGGTTTCAAAGGGAATATTTATTTTAAGTTACTGAAAATATAAATATTTGAAAAAAAAAACAAATCTTTATCTATAAAAATCAATGCCACTTTTCGTTGTAATTCTATAACTCAAGAACCGGGCTCACCTATAAAAAAAAAAATGTTTAGGCTTTGTTCGGACTATTTAGTAGATGGATTATGTGAAGTTTTTTTTTTTTTTCGTAGGTAGGGGGTAGGCAGGTAGGGTAGGTATTCTTTTACCCATAGAAAGCCACGTTATTTGTGAGTGTCATAGAGTAAAAATGTTTACCGCCCAACGGAGTGGGCACGGGTCGGCTGGTATAATTATAGATACCTAATAAAATAGTCTGTTCAAAAAAAAAAAAAAAATATCTTAGTTTCGAACGTCAAAAACTACATGAGACAGTCCCCCAAAAACGCCCACCCTTCACCACTTTTGAAAGTAATATCGTTATGCTTTGGGTAGACATTACTTCCTGAATTTATTTCATAAAGTATTTTACTACAATACTTAAATATTCACTTATAGAATTGTCCGTGTGGTACCGGACGTAAAGAATAGCACCGCCCTATTTCTTCCCGTGGGTGTCGTAAAAGGCGACTAAGGGACTTACTAGAGAATGGGCAGCAGCGTTCTCTATGCATTCTAACACCATACTGCGATCGCCAACCCACCTGCCAAGCGTGGCGATTATGACAACCCCCCCCCATTTGAGGGACGCCCATGTCCAGTAGTGGACGTAATGATGATGATGAGAATTGATGTGTACGCGTTCTAATTTAACATATAATTATTTTTTTGGCAACTTACTTGCATTATTTGAAGGCGTAATAGCAGATTTATAAGTTACTAAAATCATATATCTGCGACTTAAGTACTTAGGTATATTATCCCATAATTTTGTATCAAAAAGGGTGTGATCGTAAACGGCATACAAGAACGGATAGTGAAACTAGTGTAGCCTTTTATTGCATACAATTCAATGCCTAGGACTTAGTGTTAGACCAAAACGAAGGTGAAACTTTGAGCCTAGGTTGCATTTTTGCATTTCCTGTTAGTGCTCATATTGAATTACTTTTATAAACTGTTGTTGAATTGTACCTATTACTTAATGGTTATACAAGGTTATCTACTGGCTACTGCTTAACACGAGAACACGTTATGATAACCCATTAGATATGTTTGTAAAACTTGTGGTTAAACTGAATCATTTAGGAGAAAAAGGACAGGCCACTTAAAAAATTTGGTTGCAATTTGGTTCATTTTTGCATAGGTACTCACAATTGTATGGGATTTTTATAGAGCATAACGTGTTCTACAACCCTTTCAGGGGTCCAGTAATCCCTTTGAGTAATCCTATATAAAGCGGCACTTCGTTCTGTTATTTGAATCCAAATAGGTACCAATCGACATTTTCTTTGAGAGGCTGATTGTGGTGAGTACCACTAAGTTTCTCCTACAGGTACTTGGCAGCTCATTCGTTTCCAAGCTGTATAAGTATTACCTCTTACTTCGTTGTTCGAATCCAACTTAATGAATCGGAATGTGAAACCAACAATAGTGTGCAGCTACTTAAAACGTTTGAATAACTAAACATGTCAAAATTGTTCTACAAACTTATGAAAAATGCCCATACATTTCTCACGGAGTCACGGCACTTCAATGGGGCAACATTGTTGAGTGTTCCAAACAAAACAAGTCGCTCGTTCGATTTGTTCCGTCCGTCGGATCCGACGCACCTCGCTCCAAATGTAAGTGGGCTAATTTGTTACATACGACAGATTTATGAGTTGTAAGGTATAACGCAGTAACTCAGTAAGTACGCGCAAGAATACGCGGGAAAAGCAGTTAATGGGTGAGACTTGGGCACTTGGGCAGCTCGCATACCAATGGATAGTTACATAGACGTAATTTACTATTTAGATGAGGTCGAGCGCGTAACTGTCGAAGTGTAGCGAGTGGCCAAGACATTATAATAGCTTTACTTGTTTTGTGCGGGGGGTACCTGCGCTCTTAATTGTCTAAAGAAACAAGCTCTTTCAGTTTCCAAAACTGAACTACCAAACTCATTATACACGTCAATATTCGATTTATTCCGTTCTAATACCAATAACTAATACCACTGGTATTTGTTTCAACTCATAAAACTATTCAGTAAAAATGATTTGTATGTAATTACAAGACCTTTAATTGAAAAATAAATCAGTTAAATCATCAAAATAGATAAAAATATCAAAAAACTAATTTAATTTGACTGGTTTTGACTGAGCTGACTGTACCAAATTCAAGTTGTTAGTATTCGTTCGCACATTACATTTAATTATTTAAAGAAATCCGTTCGGAATAGAAAATAAATATGAGTTGAAAACAAATGCCAGTGGTATTAGTTGTTGGTATTAGAATTGAATAAATTCAATTTTCAGTGCTGACATACTATGTCTTTCAGTGCTTTGTACAAGAATAATTGCATGCCTTAGTTAGGGTGCTGCCCACTCACTGATCTTTGTCCACTTTTAAAATTCTGGTAAAAACACTTCCTCTCTCCTTAAACATCATTTATTACAAATAATACAGCTCCTTGCTCTTGTTTCATGTAAATTATTGTATTTATATATTTATATAGATGAGTGTATGCTTTATGTATGTATGTTTTTATTAAATGGTACACCACTGACTACCTGCAGTATTTTCTCTCCTTCTCCCTTTTATCCATCCAAAGGTTGTCTGTAAAAGATCGCTTTTAGCGATAAGACCGCCCATTATGTCACCCTATGTAAAATTTCAACATAAAAATCTGTAATTTTTATGGTGTATTTATTAAACAGTTTTTTTTTTAATTTAGTTTTTAATTTAATTATCATATAAGTGTACAAAGAACACAGGATTACAGAATAGATAGGAATAAAAAACCACTAAGGTTTAAACTTATGCTATCATGAGTCTATCTCATTATCAAACTATACAATTAATAAAATCTTTAGGTCATTAAGTGGTTACAATCATTCTATTCTATTCTGCCACGGTGCCGCTTATGATGTTTCGGACTTTTCCCAAGATTAGCTGAAATCATACGGAAGTCATATAATGTCCTTCGTCTTCAACAAACTTTCTAAGAAATTCGCAAATTTCAATAATTTCATAGTAAGCTCATTCGTACATGTTTTACTTTTGATGTCAAGCTGTTTGAGGAAAAGCTTTGAAGTGAACGCTCCAGTATTTATTCTACAACTTACGAAACTCTGCAATCGTAAAAATATCATTAACGGTACTTATGGAAAACGGTTTCTTGAAAGTCGTGAAGGAAAATGTTCTAAAACCCTACTTAGATGGTAATGATACAGTATTACATTGACTGTAGTACATAATTTGATTCCTTCACCTTTGCTCATTACCTACTCTGAATTTGCATCGGAAGCTCGCATCAATCTGCAAATGTTTAAAAAATATATTAAAAATGCTAGTGTACGACTAGGTTTAAATGTAGGCTCTTTGAGCGTGATGCATCGTATCATCTGATATTTACATTATTTTGATTATCATTTCTTATTATTCTATAAAGCAATTAGCATTTCTTAATTAATACTCGTAGCAACTGTTTAAATGCACTTGGTATTTCTACAAATACAACAAATTGCACACCCTCAAACCACCGAAAAAATTTGCCGAGTTATGTTTTGACTGCCATACAAAAGGTTTTAATTATCAGCAGGGCCGGATTTAGGGCAGGGCAACAGGGGCTCTAGCCCTGGGCCTCCACAAAGAAGGGGCCTCCACAATTTGATTTTTTTAGATAAGAAAGAAAATACATCCTTTCGTAGGGATGGTTCATTGACGGTTTTTCCGTTAACGAAACGTTAACGTTGATTTACATTCGTGAACTAGTCGATCAATTAGTTAAATTCGTCAACGAGTTAACATGTATCGTAAACAGTTAATTAATTTTAATTGTTTTTATTTGACGCTGGGACGTTCAACGAGTCTCCTTGTGTATCAAAGAAAAAAAATCTCAAAAGTCTGACAACCAGTCTTACCAAGGGGTATCGTATTGTGGGGGTCTGATAGGCGGTCGTTCCATGTGAATACTGGTATTCAGCTGCATCCGGTTAGACTGGAAGCCGACCGCAACATAGTTGGGGAAAGGCTTGCAGGTTGATTGTGTATCAAAGAAAAAAATGTTCACATTCACAAGGTACCTTTTTTTTTGTCTGTTCTAAATATATTTTTGGGACCTCCACTTCTTAGTTGCCCCAGGGCCTCCACACCTCTAAATCCAGCCCTGATTATCAGTAAAAATGTCGTGATTTATATAAGTACCTTTGTCTCTGATCAGTTTAATAATTATATTATAAATCATATTTTAATTTCTTTAAATGTTTGCATAAAAACAGATTATCTTCTCCGGAGAGTGACAAAAAAATCCAACCAAAACCGCTGAATTGAAATCAATAAACATGCAACAAACCCGTCCGTTAACTCAAAAGTGTCAAGTGGCTACTAAACTGCTAATCACCGATTCTCAATATTTACCCGATCAGCTGTCAGCTACCGAGCATGTTCGAAACTGGGCCACGTCGGGCCATGACGGGCCATGACAGGTGGTTCACCTACAGGCTACAACATGTCTTGTCGCGTGACCGCGTGTCGTGATGGCTCTAAATTGTTATCAACGCACTTTTAGGAGCCCCTCTGTTTATCATGATTTATAGTACCCCTTAATAGCTTGTCTGATTCTTTATGAGTTGTAGTTGACTAACTGCTGGTAGTATTGACATGGTGATAATATATACATTTAAAGAATACGTTTATTTTTAACCTAGTTTAATTTGTTAACCTTATAAAATATATAGACACTTAGTACTTATCATGTAGGTTAATATGGCATTCATTTGAGGCAAAGACATTAAACGATTCACTTAACAATAGACGGGACATAGCGAACAAAATCGTAATCCGATACATTTGTCCTAGTGGGCAAAAGTCGCTCAGTCTAGAGTGGTACGCCTGCATGTCAAGTCGCAATTCCCATTAGTGTCCACCAAAAGAACATTATTATCGAAGTATAATTTATTAACTGCCAAATGGTTCGGTTTGTGATATCTTATGTAATGTTATGTGGGTATATGTATGATTTAACTGTTTTGATGTTGCACGACTCGACTAATTCTCAATAGCAATTACTTACTTATTGCTTACTTTTTTTTTTGTTTTTTATTTGTGGTTTTCTCTTCATTTACGTTTCTCTTTTATTACCAAAATAAAAATGTTTTTTTATTTTTATTTCACTTGGATTGCAAATCGCTGTTAACGTACATTAGTCAACGCAAGTAGGTACTTGTAATTGGATGTATACATGTGGAAGCTTGTAATTAGCAAATTAATTACCTACGAATGATTTTTAATCGTGTTATTAGTCTGTAAGCTTTCTGTAAAATAAAAAAAATAAAAAATAAAATTGAAATAAAATAATGTCTAATTGTGCAATATGGTATTAAAAGTGTAACGTGTCAAACTTAGCTTTTATTGAATTTTATTATATTACGTTAAATGGCGTCACTGAGGCATGGCATCACAATTTTTCCATGAGATTACTTCTGATGGCCTCTCTATACTTACTATCTATCACAAATCTCTTTGATTTGAGGTAACTATACCTACCATGATTCAATCAATCAAATAATTCAGCATAAAGCAGCTTCAAACATGCGGGATTGGCGACGAGAAGACTTGACGAAGTTTTCCAAACGCTGCCCAACCCAATTGGGTCCTTCTGTCGCCTTCTATCTCAAAGTTGTGCCTAACGAGCTGGATAACTATACCATATACCATATCTGTTACTTAGCACCTTTATCTGCTAAGGTCAAAATGTGAACTTGAAAAACTAGCACAAAAAATAAAAATAAACAACAGCAACTCCATGTAACATAAAAAAGAAAACACGTCTTTACCTTCTGGTACCATCTTCATTTTAACGCAATTTACATTTATTGCTTACTCACCTTTAAAACGAGATTTGCATTATTGGCGTTGGTGGAAGGTGCGAACGGTTGCGTGTACGCAGATAAGGCGCGTTCCAGTTGTCGCGCAGGACAAGGTCTCGACACACATGCGCTTGCGACGCGACGGTGTTGCCAGAATGCACCTAGTTTTGGCAATGTATTAATTTGAATGTGTCGAATTTTGATTAATTATACAGTTTCTAGAAGAAGGATAAGTCCTATTATTTATCATGTCTGAAGTCTTATTTGGAACATTTCGTATCGCTCTACCAGTTTGTAACTATTCTACAGCTACATGCTCTGCGGTAAATTAAATTAAATAAAACTTCATTTCAGACTAAGGTCCATATTTTTCTTTTTGTATTTAGGTGTTAGTACAATACTTATTAGTGCTTAGGTAAATAAGTTAGTATCGTTAGTTTTCACAAATTACTTATTTATCAGACCTATGACTGTCGCCACTTAGTGTTCCTGAAAGGGACAGTCCGCTCTGGCAACGATCATTTTCAGAATGCTGTTGTCACTACCATGCAGGCGCTGTAATAAGGAGGCCGCTTTCTTTCGCATGATGGCGTGGAAACCATAAGCAACCATACCATACCTTACCTGTAGTAAGCACTCCTCTAAGACTCGAACCATTTGATAATAAATTTCTCTCTATCTATTATTCAGACTTAATAATCTTCTTGCACAATTTCCTTAAGTTTATCCGGAATTGAAGCCAATCACTGCTTAATTCTAATCATTTTCCAAATCTGTGAGAACTCCTCCTGTTAATAAGACGATTACACATTTTAATATAAAAATGGCAGCGCTATCATCCGTTCTGCCATGACCTACCATCGTATAACGGGAAGCACTTGACATTCAGTGTTTATTTGCTTTTAAAATCCACCGCAGACCACAAAAGTAATGAGCTATTTGCATACCGCCAAGTACTGTTCACCTAACTGTATAGCCATTAGGTATTACTTATAGAGAAGCTATTAGAGACCTAGTATTTGGAACTGTATACCTAATGCCTTAACGTATGTTGACTGGTTATTAACTGTTTACCTACGCATTTATAAGGTAGTCTGGGATTTTTATTGGAGATGCAACGTATATAATATCCGTTTTCTATTCGATAACCGAAGCACGCCGGGCTAAAGCCTTGTCGCATAAATTCTTAATATGGTAAATTGGTGAATTATCTTTGGCTTATTGCTAAAGCTGTGCCTCAATCTATGCAGTCAAGTATCCAAAAAACAAAATCTTTGGCAGTAGGTACATTGACAATACATAAGGAATAGGGTGTACCATAATACCTAAAGAAAGTCCCAAACATGCAGATAGGCATAGGGAAGACTTTTTTGTTTACATTATTCTTATGATCATGTTTGACATTGATCATCAATCATCATTGTTTATCTAACAAATCTGCTGTACATAAATAAAGCCTTGAAAACTGATGCTGCTATTAATATTAGACCAATAGAACGGTAAAGTTCTAGAGCTGAAATATTTAAATTAAAAATGTGTGCCACCCAACGGAGATGGTGGGTGAAGAATGTGAAGATGGAAGGAAATAACTGTTTATTTTGATGATTGTAGGCGATGGCCTTACAAATAGATAAAAATAATCGAAAGATAAACAAATAAAATAATCTTAGATAAATCGCATAAATTAATAGACACATACAAAGCCACTGAAAGCATAGCTGAATACCAAAATTACCGCCTAATCGCTCGATAGTTTTACAATTTCCTAAAACTAAATCGCATTTTTAGTTAATTGCTGAGGACTGAAGGCTCCCGCAGACGGACGCGACGCGATACTAGTTGCACAATTTATATGAAAACTTCATGGAAAGTCTCCTGCGCGTCGTGCTGCCTGTCGCGCCCGTGATATTGCGTCAGTCTGCACGAGCCCTGACTTTTTAATGTCCCTACAAGAATATTATTTCATTATTACACATGATTAGACTAAATGACAACAAAACCACGTCGTGATTTCAAGAATGAAACGCAACGCAACTTGTGGTTCCAAATGATGCAGCCGCAACCAAACCAGACCACGCTTCTAATTCTATTTAAGCTTCTTTTTTAACAAAAATGTAACCTACATTCGCATTTAGGTCTATAAAACGAGTTTGTTTTGCTTTTACGCCTATCTGGCGTCCCGAAGGGCAAAGGTGCGCTGCGTGCCGAGCAACTTGGCGCGTGCCTGGGCTGCCGCATGGTGGATTTAAATACTTTCCTCTGTTTATAATGGGAGCCTATGTTACTACCTGTTACGAAATTCGAAGCGACTGATGTGACATTTCTACAATATTAGTTTTAGTATATGCGAAACCCGAAACAGGTGTCTAGTATTTTTTATGTAAAGAATCTATATAGGTACAAAATTTTAAACTGTATCATGAAAAATCACAAAGTTATAAGGTTGTTATGTTACCGGGTTGTCCGTACAAAAACATGCTAACGGCGTGCGGCGTCCCCGCGCCTCCAGGGTCGTCTTTCGCTCATTGATATTAATTTGGCAGTAGGTACCTAACCGTACGGCGATTGTATTGTAAGTAATTAAATACTGATAACATTTTCCATCAAACTTAAATATTTTCGGGACAAAATATAACATGGTGTAAAAATTATTGAAATCGATTCAGTTCCATAATCTGAACAAACTATATTCAGGTTTCGCATATACTAAAAATAATGTTATATATGCAGGTGCAGGTTGAGATTTCGGAGGAGAGATTGTACTGCAACCGTATAAAAGAACTTTAAAAATGTATAAGATTCATTGCAGTGGTCCTGGTAATTTTTGCAACTAAACAACATGTAAGTAATCTGCAAATAGCTTCGAAGAAACAAACTGCTCACTATATTCACTTCCACAGTACCTTCATCCCAAGAGGATGAAGATACTGTGGAAGTGAATATAGTGCTAATCCATACATACATATAGTGCTAATCCATACATAATCAGTTTATAATGTTCCCACTGCTGGGACACAGCCTCAGCGGCCTCCTCTCTTTGAGAGGGAGTGGGCTGTAATCTACCACGCGAACCCAATGGGGGTTGGTAGATGTCACATATCTTCGAATTTTTGGTTATAGGACATGGCGGTTTCCTCACGATGTTTTCCTTCACCGTTTTGACATCAGTGGTGATGAAATTATTTACTCAAAGTCATGCGCCTGCCTTGGGTTCGAACCTAAGACTCGTAAGTCGCGGTCGTTACCAGTGGGGCACCACTGCTCCCCTTGCCCATAGGTATCCCATTTTAGCTGTCGTCGTCAGCCATCACATCACATGTCATAACATCTTTTTCAACATTATCAGCTTCTACATAATCCATCCATCGTACCCTACTGTGTCTTCCTCAATTCTTATAACCATCCACATTACATATAGACCTATAGACCTAAATGAAAATATGGGTTAGGTAAAGTTTCATATGTATCCCAGGAAAACCCCAGCCGGCTGTTCTCAGTTTCTTTATTCTGAATGTTTTGAAAATATAAAGTTATATCAATAGTACAAGATGCCACGTCATTCACAACAAATCAACCAGTTCCCAAAATCCGAAAATGTTTATGTTACTTAATTATGGATAAAATTGTTGTTATTTTGAATAAAATTGTTGTTATTTTGAACATCACTACAAAGAAACGTATGGTAAAATTGTCATAAAGAAAATAAAGCACCCTATCAAGAACACTAGACAATTGACCATCAACATTTATAAACAGTAATTGTCTCCACGACAATCACGAACTTGAATTATTAATGATTTATTTATATTTTCTCGAAACCAATACAACAAGCGATAACAATTGAACACTTTTCCTGTTAATTTTATTGGTTTGTTCCCACAAAATAATGAAAGTAAATGAATTGTATTTATCATTAAGGTTCCCGCAGACAGGCGGGACGTAACCATAGTAGAACAATTTCTAAGAAACTTCATGGAAATTGTTCTACCAGAATCGCGTTGCACCGTGGCGTCGCTCCTGGCTGATGCATCATTATTTGAAAAGCTATCTTTGACGAACAAGCTATGCTGTTGTTCTTTACAATGTTAGAGTAATTAATTGTTCATTTGTAATAATATTACGAAGTGAAATGTTATTTACTGAATGACCCTGCCTGATACTGATACGAGTACGATACCAATGTTTCCATTTCACTAAAATATGACTGAATATAAGATACTTTGTTTCCGTAAGAGACTCCTACTCAAATAAAATAAAAAACCGGCAAAGTGCGTGTTGGACTACGCACAATGAATGGTTCCGTAGTGGAGATGAATTTATCCCAAGAACAAACTTAACATTGTAATAGAAAAAGATGTTCTCCCATACATTCCAACTGCAAATGTAAGCTGGTGAACTATTACTCGTTATCTTGTAAAGCCTACTAGCTGTGATAGTTTTCCTTTTAACTTCGTTATACAATACTACTGACGTGAATTTTTTCACATATCCATAAACAACCAATTAGCTGGCAGGGGCTCCTTTTTTTTTTGGGTGGGAAATTGTCAAATAACTTCTCCCGCTCTGGGCTGAGCGGGAGGGCGTGTCAGACTTTTACTGACTAAAACCCACCCGTGTTCCTTCCGTTGCCTGTGTGCCAGGGCCACGATATCTCTTTCGGACAAACTCGCAACCCAGGCGCCTCATTGGCACTAACGGACCCCGTCAGTTGGTGCTGACATCTCTTTGAGGCGCGCGTGAAACACAACCGGGCCTGGTCCTTATCGGACGGCGAGCTACCCATCGCTCACCGTCCGCAGGCCCGCGCCTACGGTGGCCGGAAATCAGCTTGCGACTCCCGACGCCCGGGGCGTCTCCTGCGGCGGCTAAGGGCGTGAGGGCGAACCCTGCCTCACCCTCACGCGTTCCGCCTCCTCCTTCGCGAGCATTACTGCTTCGCAGAAGGAGGTGACGGCCTCCCATGCAATCTCGCTCCGAACCATGGCCTGAACCAGGGCCGGACGCGAGAGGTCGCCGCCGCCGATCGCCTCCGTGAGGACACGGCGGTGCTCCGCCCAAGCCGGGCAGATCTATACCGTATGCTCCACCGTGTCCTCCGGGCGATCCACACAGTGGTGACACCCGGGCGTTTCCTCCCGCTTTATCCTGAACAGGAACCTCCCGAAACAACCATGTCCGGTGAGGACCTGCGTTAGGCGGAAGGTGAGGACGCCGTGGCGCCTCTCTAGCCACTCCTCAAAGAGGGGACTTATCGCCACAATTGTGGCGTGCCCAAGGGGCTCCTGCCAGCTCAATGGTTGTTTTTGGATACTTGACTCTAACAAAATAAATGTAAACCATTTTTAGATGCAGAGATTCGTTTGCGTACGCGGATCTCTGATTCGAAAAATGGTTTTCACAGACCCTCAATATTTTTGAACGGCCTATTCAACGATACCCCACGCCATGGGATAGACGAGAAAACCCTACAAATTCCCTGGACCGCCGACAGACATACGACATGACTACTACTAAAAATTATTAATAGCGGCATTTGTTGTGAATGGTTTTCGTCTTTATTATCTTCATTCATCCAATTCTGATGACGGTTACTACCTTCTTGTGAACTTCTTAGCGTATCGATGGAAATTTTTTGTTTGGTCCAGTGATTTAAAACGCGAACACCATTCGCTGACACATGCATTAGGTTTACAGTCAGATATTAAGGCGATACCACAATAAATTAGGGGCTTTTTCGTAACCATTTATTTCATTATTTCGGCATGTATGATTAAAACAGTCTGACTGAAGGAAAACGCAATTGGGATTTTCCTCAATAGAATTTAAGAACTCTATACCTATAAAAAACAAAAAACTTTGAAATTCTAAAATCCTAAGTAATTACATTGCAAAATTGGATTCAAAATATGCGTAATAAGTAATCGAAAAATTTCTGGCTGAAAATATTTTAATTTATTTTTAAACAATTTTATTCGGTTTGGCGCCTCACGTTTTGTTATTTTGGTTCCAGCGGCAGCGCATTGTTGCGGTCTCTTTTTTGTATGTGGAAGTAATTGAGTCTGTCACTTTCTTATGCCAGTTCGCTATGATTTTTATTATTTTCTATTTTTATCATTTACGTATATTAAGCTTAAGGTTCAGTTTTATGAAACAGACAAATATTCTGCAGGTAACATTGTTCTCATCAGTTTTCTCCGCAGACCACCGTGACAGGTCCTCGTCGTTTCATACGACACCCATGGGAAATGATGGCGCAACACATTCGCATTCGTGACCACAACGTAACGTGGTGGGACCATTCAGTATTACGCTAACTAATTCGCGCAAACCGACCAGTGACAATGTCTGCATATTATAGTCACCCTTGTGGTTTACATACAACATGTCTCAGAATTAACGCACAACTTCTTAAAGGCTCATTGTACTCATCATTATGAACAACTTTGAAAAGATGAAATCGCGAAAAAAAACATCAGCTGTTCCCTACATTTTGACGAGTTATTCGAACATAAATGTAGGGAACAGGAGATTTTTTTTTCTCGCGATTTCATCTTTTGGAATAAGAATTATTGATTTGTTCAAAAACTATTACACTTTGGTTGTTCATAATGATGAGTACAATGCCCCCTTAAGAGGTTGTGCGTTAATTCTTGGACATGTTGGATAACATAATCAGCCTATAATGTTCCCATTGCTGGGACACAGGCCTCCACTCTGTGAGAGGGAGTGGGCCGTAATCCACCACTCGGGTCAATTGCGGGTTGGTAGATTTCGGTTTCCTCCCGATGTTTTCCTTCACCGTTTTGAGAGCAGTGATGATGAAATATTTTACACAAAGTAAAGCGCCTGTAAGGTTTCGAACCTACGACCTAAAACTCGTAGGTCGCGGCCGTTACCACTGGGCCACCACTGCCCTCTACGTGGTTTACATAATGTTATATAATATTACTTATATGATTAATGTCATGCAAGAGTAAGAAGTCGTTTAAAATTATAATTAAGAAGTCATAAAATAATGAACGTTTTGATTAATTATTTTGTTAATTTGAAGTCTTGTGCAGTAACCACGGAAATGGTTATTTTTAGGGTTCCGTACCCAAAGGGTCAAAATCAAAATCAAAAATATTTTTATTTCACATAAGCCTACATGGGCACTTATGAAACGTCAGAAGCTAGGTGCACGGTTCCAATTGGTCGTTTCCTATGGAGAAGAGCCGGTAAGAAACTCCACGGTTACTCTTTAAAAAAAAAATTGGCTTTTACAATATTTTCAAAGTATGAGAGGACAGCGTAGGCCGTCAAAAGTACCAGGTACTTAACAAAATAGAAAATGGTCTACAGATCTACAACATATTAAGCCTACAACGTCCTCACATTAACAAAAAAACTATACTATAAAATATGATTAAAATAATAAAAGTTAGAGCCTTGTTGAAATAAAAAAACATCGATTATGTCAAGGAAGTATGTAAAAAATAAATAACGTATAAATGGTAAAACGGGAACCCTATTACTAAGGCTCCGCCGTCTGTCTGTCTGTCCGTCTGTCAACAGGCTGTATCTCATGAACCGTGATAGTTAGACAGTTGAAATTTTCACAGATGATGTATTTCTGTTGCCGCTATAACTTCAAATACTATAAAGCAGAATAAAATAAATATTTAAGGGGGCTCCCATACAACAAACGTGATTTTTTTGCTCGTTTTTGCTCTATATTGATAACGGTAACAGGTAGACACTTGAAATATTCACAGAATATTTAATTATATATTCATTTTAAAAATAAATAATTAAAAAAAAAAAATATTTAAGGGGGGCTCCCATACAAAAAACATGATTTTAACATGACATATTAGATAATGGTACGGAACACTTCGTGCGCGAGTCCGACTTGCACTTGCCCGGTTTTTTTTGTTAATTCTTCTAGGGACTAAGATACATGGAAGTAGGTAGGCATTGGTTGAAATAAATGATGTTAGAATATTTTTAAGGAGACTTCTTCAAATGAATAGGTAATTTACACCTCTGCCTAGCCTTTAGTAATGACAAGCGTGACTACACTGACTGGTTTGATGTATATGATTTATTTACTGTTGCAGCAATCAGTTTACACAATAGGTCAGATATTACGATTTATCGTTCCCAAGTGAAATCTAATTGTAGTACGATAAACGAAGAGCAATTAGAGTTGCACCATCGATCTGCGCACGATTCGATTGTGAGCTGTTAGGCAGATTTGTCACGTTTGTGGACTAAGGTTATGTCTGGATGTTCTTGAGAGATTATATTTATTAATGTTGGTCTAGCCAAATATGTAAATAGAAGACTTGATTGTAATACCGACTGTAGTCCCAGATAAGACTCTCCTAACTGTGAGGTGTGTGGTAAAATAGAGGATGCACAGCATGTGTTGATGGAATGTGTCCGGTATACTAACAAAAAAACGCACTTCTCAATTCGTTAAAATTGTCGGTAATGGATGTTGGAGTGAATCTAGAGTAAGTTAAGTTTTGTGTGAATAAGATTAGTTAATTTAGTTTAGGAGTACGTTGTTATTTGTTAAAGCACGATGGGATTGGCATCGGCATAAAGATTATAAAACATAAAAAAAAGATGATGAGGCTGAATGTTTGTTTGCACAGCTTACCTTCATAGCCCACTGCTGGTCATGGGTTTACCCTATAAAGACTCGCTGACGCTACACCGGTAAAACAATTTCTAAGAAAATTTCATGGAAATTGTTCTACTGGTGTCGCGTCGCTCGACATGTCGCGCAAGTCTGCACGAGGTATTAAAGATGACCCATTTTGTGTAACTAAGATCTGTACCCTAACTGTAAGTTTGCAAAAGAGTAAACGTAACTAGCGCGTTTGCGTTAAGATTTTTATTCTCACTTTTATACTCTTAGCATTATGATCTATCGGTCAAATTTTAACGCAAACGAAATAGTTACGTTTACTCTCTTGCAAACTTACACTTCCTCCTTACTCCTCCTACGTCCTTATTGTCTCATAAATTGGGTCCAAAAGTTAAAAGTGTCTTATTAAATAATCCCGACGTTTCTATGAATATCTAATTTCTGAAGAGTTACAAGTTCTGTTTCAGTATCGAGACGTAAATAACTTTTCGGTGTTTCGAAATAAAGAGAGAACTTGTGAAACCGGTGACGGTTTCTTCGTTTCGGCGTTAATTTCTCGTATGTAGAGAGATTTTCCGTGAAACTAGTATTTTGGTAAGAAACTTCAGGATCCACATAGCTAAATAAACTTGATAGTGGTCCTAATACGAGAAAGGTCTAGTTGAAAACCAGAGTCAGGCAGTTCTTTGGCATTTAAAGTCAAACTCAAAGTTTTTATTAATGCGATTATTGGTGATATAACATGGTCTAAAAAATATTTTATAGTACCTCGAAAATTCTACCCTATCAGGCATGCATTGTTAAATTACAATAATAGAAATTAAACATTATGAAGAAATTAATGTTAGATGGACCGACGACCATAATAAGATGACTGGGTCAGACTGGATGCGGAAGGCGGAGGTCAGGGTGTTGTGGCGCAGCCTGGGAGAGGCCTATGTCCAGCAGTGGACTGCGATAGGCTGAGTTGATTGATTGAAGTAATTAATATCTATAGAAATTTAACAGACATAATGTATATGAATATTACATTAATAAATACATAGAATGGTCAGTCACATGAAATTTTGTCAACTAGGAATTCGTCAATGGTATAGTAGCATTTGTCTATTATTATTTTTTTTAGTTTACGTTTAAATTGTGTTAAGTTTAAATCTGTTATGTCATTTGGTAGCTTATTAAAAACTTTTGGAGCCATGCAAAGTATGCTCTTGTGCATAAGGGGTGGTTTTAGAACGTCTTAGGCATAATTCGTCTCGATATGTTGATATTTATGCTGAACTGAGCCTATTTGTTGCAGCCAAATTGCAAATACAATACTATTTTAAGTATTTTCTGTTTTTAGGTTTCCGTACCCAAAGGGTAAAACGGGAACCCTATTACTAAGGCTTCGCCGTCTGTCTGTCTGTCTTTCTGTCCGTCTGTCACCAGGCTGTATCTCATGAACCGTGATAGTTAGACAGTTGAAATTTGTACAGATGATGTATTTCTGTTGCCGCTATAACAAGAAATACTAAAAAATAGAATAAAATAAATATTTAAGGGAGCTTCCATACAACAAACGTGATTTTTTGTCGTTTTTATAGATAATGGTACGGAACCCTTCGTGCGCGAGTCCGACTCGCACTTGGCCGTTTTTTTATTTTTGTGTGAATATTGTGTGTCTTACTTAACCTGGGTCAAATAAATTTACTTTCCTACTTTCTTTTTTAAAAGTTGTGATCTACCACTTTTTCATTCTTCAACATTGGCGATTTTTCGTCTTTATAGTGATATTATAATGACGGCAGTGGTGACCCAATGGTAACGATCGCGACTTACGAGTTGTAAGTCATAGGATTGAACCCTGACAGGTGCTTTACTTTGTGTAAATTATTTCATCACCACTGTTCTCAAAACGGTGAAGGAAGACATCGTGAGGAAACCGGCATGTCCTAGAAACAAACATTTGGAGACATGTGACATCCACCAACCCGCACTGGGCCCGCGTGGTGTTTTACGGCCCACTCCCTCTCATAGAGAGGAGGCCTGTGTCCCAGCAGTGGGAACATTATAAGCTGATTATGCTGTGATTTTATAATTGCATAAAAAAAGGGTTTGGTGAGTTTGTAAAGATAATCTGAGCTGAAAACTACAAAACAAGGGTGCAGAGGTCCAGTTCACGTACTTATGTTGCAATAGAGCAATATTAGTTCATTGAAGAAACAGCGTAATGTAAACAAAACATTCGCTGCTTTACTTAATGTAAATGTATAATTTCCACGCTGATAAGGGAAATTACAGGAAAACAAAATTGCGAGCTTATCTTATCGGAAAGTAATAGTCAATGAAGGGTAATGGGCTGGCCCTGTGGGCGAGCGCTAGACAAAGTTTCGTGTTTAGCTCAGAAAGTGGTATGTGCCTACGATGGGGAGTTGAAATAGTAATTGATTATTGATATGTAAAAGCCGAATTGGATTAAGTAACACCGATTCCAAATGTTGTAGTTTCGTAGGCTGACTAAGCACAGACTTAGCCTAGATAGCTAAATTATAAGCTGTAGCCAAGTTCCTCTACACATAGTGAAGAAAACTAGAATTAGGACCATGTTGTTACTTTAAGAGAATTTGATATAGCGAAAATATCTCCATTTAATACAAATCTTAATTAAAATTCTTTTACTGGTAGACAACGAACAGCCTAAACCGATGGGTCTGAAAGGTATGAAATTCTGCGCAAGAGTTTATTTTATACAAAATTGTAAAATTTGAAATATCCCTCAGTAAGGATTTTTATAATTGATCCCCTAAAGGGGTTAAATAGGGGATGAGAGTTTGCATGGAAGTTCTTATTTTTGCCGGGCTGTATTAATGACTGTTCGACTCACTAACTTCAGTTTGCCACAGCATGTAATGCCACAATCCACAATGCGCGCGAATTGACAATAAAACTTCAACAATACACTTCCTCTGACAGTTTCCTACGTAATTGAAGTAACGCAGTGACATAATTGAGACAATTTTCTCATTCTATTTCTGTACCCAAGCCAATTTCAATCCTGAGCAGTACATGCTTGCAATCTACTAATTCTGACAGCTTTGTCAATTGTGGCCTCGTTGGCCTAGAAATGTTTTGTGGTTCCATTAGTAAGGACTCATTCAGTATATATTTTTTGCATTGTTAAATGTAGGACTATTCCTGCTTAGACACTGGTCTTCAAATGTAATATCTACTTCTATCAAATTTCTGCTTCCATCTCGGTGTTGAATGAAACTGCTCATTGCTAATCATAGTGAACGTATGGACCATGGTGGGAATAAGTCAGGATTGGTACTTGGTAGTGTACACAGATCAGAAATTTCTGATCTGTGTACACTACCAAGTACCAATCAGAAATTTCTGATCTGTGGTAGTGTAAGAAAGAAAGAAAATACGTTTATTTGCGGTAAACATGACGCAACAAAGAACATAAACACAAAAATAAGAAAAGGTTGGGGGAAAAATAAAGAGTGACAATTGAGTAATTTTTGCGGCCTATCCAAATGTCCTTTATTTGGTATTGTTCGTTGAATCGTTGAGCTCCTTAAGTTCTGAGTTCATAGCTGCTGCAGACTACTGACAAATGCGTGCACTGACTGGACAGGTCCACTCAATCCGTGTGGTTCTTTCATCAAACACAAAATAATGAGTGAGAATTGAGTAATTTTTGCGGCCTATATCCAAATGTCCTTTCTTTTGGTATTGTTCGTTGAATCGTTGAGCTCCTTAAGTTCTGAGTTCATAACTGCTGCAGACTACTGACCAATGCGTGCACTGACTGAACAGGTCCACTCAATCTGTGTGGTTCTTTCATCAAAAGACCATTAAAGACACCAATCTACATGGTCTTTACATGATCTGAGCAAGATTATGTCTGGACTTTAAAAGAGACTGTGTCCTCTTAGTTTGTGTCGGCCTTTCTTCTCAGAGTAGTCAGACAGGAATCGCCAACATCATCATGTTTTTAAAAATATGATTGGCGTGTAAAAGTGTTTGTACAAACCTACCTACAGAAAAAAAAATATCAATGAGAGTTTTTCCCTGCAGGGCTTGTGAATTTTGTTCAATGATTAATCACAAAACTGTAGCGTATGATTAGACATACAGCTTCAATTTTTTTCCAACTGGGTGGCAATGTCATCTCACATCATAATTTTTTTGCAAACTTGGCATATAATATTTTAACGTCAATCAAACCGTACCTACAGTTTAAAATGAAACATCAGCAAGTCTTTCTTTTTTCTTAACGGATGTTTTGTCACGACGAAAACGGTTCGTGGGAGGGCCACATTTGTTCCTGTGGGATGCGAGAAGCCACACAAAAGATACAAAATAGCAGTTGTAAGACATGTTACCATAACACAGAATTGGTTTACTTTACTTGTGTCTAGGGCTGGCAAAAGATTTTGTTCAGGTACTTACTTTTTGGTCTCAAATATAGGTCGGTGACAATCTGGTAAGTATATTTATTACAAGCGGGTGGACATAGTAGAATCGTATTACCATAATAACCAGAATGAATTAATGAAATGCACCGACCCTAGCGTGGTTTGACTAGACTCGATTACTCGAATGAACCCAGAGATTTAAATTGGCCCCGGGAGCCTCATGTTTCATGGGGCTACAGAGAGAGACCATTGCATATCAAGAAGTAGACCGGGGGCGCGATAATGGTTGGGAGGACGTGCCCTTAGGATATGGAAGGATTATTAAAGCTGTACCGGATATGCATCCTAGAGTAGTCAAAGGAATCGTGGAGAGACGTATCGTATTACCTTAGTACCCTGTCAAAATATTATGTTACAAAGGATTTGGCAGTATTGTTTAATTAAAACCAAACACTGATTTGTATATTACACCACTACGGAATTCGTGGACAAGCTGCTGATTTTGTTATTTCATACCTATCAAACAGGCAGCAAACGTTAACGGGCGAAGTCCTCGGGGTCTATATTAAAGATGGGCGTGCCTCAAGGTTCAATTCTTGGCCCTTTCCTATTTCTAGTTTGTATTAATTCTTCCTTACATGATGGCTTATCGGATATAATTCTTTTTGCTGATGATTCTCTTATTATTGTATGGATTAATTTTATTTTATCTGTAATAAACTGATTAATAATAATTATTATTATTAAAATAGATAGAAAAGATACGGATGTCTTACATGTCAACGATAGCCTGGCTGTTCTTTCGAAATGGTTGCAGCTAATAATCTCTTACTTAATACGAACAAAACAAAATGTCTTAAGTTAAAAAAAAAATATTTTGATTATAATTTTGCTCTACTGTAGCTTTTGAAAATTTGTTATGAGTTGAAATCACTCGTTGGTATATTTGCAATATTACTAATTTAGACAGAAAATATACCGGCAGACTGGTATTATCCACTCCAGACTATTCCAAACTGGTAGCTACTCTATTGTCATGTAAACGCTACCGCAGCACCTACTAACTAACACACCTCAT
This sequence comes from Tiliacea aurago, assembly GCA_948098905.1. NCBI lineage: Eukaryota > Metazoa > Arthropoda > Insecta > Lepidoptera > Noctuidae > Tiliacea > Tiliacea aurago. The sequence goes on along the minus strand of OX402578.1, from coordinate 11,893,742 downwards.
GTCGGCAAGACTTTGCATAGAAATTAAGTGACGCTAATTTTCATTCAGTTGTAAGAGACGCTTAGAGGAACACTTTGGATCGTTACCTAGTACCTAAATGAGTAATTAGGTACAATGAAAGCACAAGGCAAAGCCCATTTGCTGCCAAAAAATCTACTCAGGGAAGTGAAACAAATGAATTCAAGTGCATCAGCATCAGAAAAATGCCTTTCTGTATATGTATTACCTATCCAGTCTTACGAAAAATTTCGTCAATCTCGTAGTACATTTCTTTCGTCAGTCAACCCTGATAATGCCAGGGTAGGTCCACAGTGATGGTCGTCGGCTCGGGAGCCAGTGGTTGTGCCGGTGACCTATGAGCTCAGGAGACTTGCCTTTTAAGGGCCGGCGCCGGCCGCAGCCGTGTCGAAACGTGCGCGAGCGATGCATGCTTTGTACCTGTTCAACATGTCACATTGAGGTCACCAATTGATTCTGGAAGCCTCAAAAGTCTGTAGTTTTGTTGTATATATTGTGTTTACAATGGAATCCTGAATCAGGGTGCTTTTATTCGTGATAAGAAAGGTTGAAGACATAAGGTATACTGTATGAAAAGTAACCACAAGCCAAACGTTTAATGAAGTGAACAGATGCAGCTTGATTGCCAACAATACGTTTTAAGACACTGGTCAATGGCAAGAACATTATAATGAATATACATAGATGTACTCCGATTCGTTAGGGAACTCCCTCTGGTATTAGAATTATGATGTCGATTATTAATGATCTAATCTAATGGGTAAAGTAACGCGGCTAACTGGCTACCGAACTTTCTTTAAAAAAAAATGTATTAAAGAGCGCAAAACAGCTGCTGCTGTTGCTAAGTTGATCAAAATTAAACGTGCCAAAGTGCCAATAAAATCAACTAAACATATTTGACATCGGTAAATAAACCGTGAAATAAGTGCACGTACTGTTCAAACACCTACCTATTTGATATTTCAAGGACTATCGTAAAGCGATAAACTCATTGACACGCTGCCCGTGTAAGATCGGAAGCGACGCGTGCGCATGACAATAGCAACAACACACGTAAAAGCTTCGTGTTATTAATTATTGATAGTGTTATTAATACGGTCACATAGCGATTGCGAATTTGTGCACTGATACCATTTTTGTATTTAACAAGCCGATCTTTATGATACTTTACGAGCGGTGGATGTTTTGAATTAAGACGCTGACAACAGCTAACTGCGGTCACTGTCAGACTGCATACAAACTAAGGAGAAGCGTGATGTGATGACACAACGCTTGTAATTTATTATAAAATATGAAGCAATTTTTTATTTACTCAAAAATGAGTTGAGTAGTCGAAAATAAAAACAACCAAGTTCTGGATACAAATAAGAGGTTCTTGTTTTAATGAAATACCAACCGTACGTTGATATAATACAGATATTTTGGATTGAAACTCCAAAGTAAAGGGTTAGTTTACCGTTCATTTGTATCGAGATATTTTTTTTTAAACATGTTTTGGAACAACCAAGTTCTGAAAAATATGTTCAAGAATAACATAGGTATATTTTTTCCGCTACCACAAACTATAGATTTGACAATTTTTTTGTTTAAGACAAGCCTACTTTTATCATTTGCCTCTTGTCAGCGCCTTAATGATGACTTGAAAAACTAATAGGTAGGTACCTACTTAAGTCGTTACATAAATTTATCGTTTACTTTATTCGGTGATGCCTATTAATTAAGTTTTCATCACATATCAACCAAAAAGTCACTTTTTTTAGATTCTTGAACATGTTTTAGACCATGGCAGGTACCTAAGTAGTATGGCCAATATTATCCAACATTCAGGTAGTAGACCGTACGTACACTTTACACTGTACCGGTACTGTTCTGGCTGTACACTAGAATTGTTGTTTAAACATTATTTTTACTCTTTTATTTGTATTTTGTGTTTTACAAACTGTGTCGAAATAAACGTTATTCTTTCTTTCTTTAGGACAATATTGATCATGTAAATCCCTGTTTTTTTGGTGATTTATAAGCCCAACTCTAAAGTTTAAATTTTTCGTCGAACCTAATCAATCCTTTTTTCTCTTTACAGTTGGAAAACGTTCAATGCTGTTTGGACTTCCTTCACGCACAAAAAGTCCAGGGATTAGAACAAGTAACAGCTGCGGACATCCGGGATGCGAAACTAAAAGCAGTACTGGCATTATTTTTTGCGCTCAGCAGACATAAACAAGCGACCAAACAGAGAACAGCGCCATCTTGCGGTAATGCTCCGAACGCCGGGAAGAATTCAAGTGAGGATGTTTCACTGACTGCGGTACAACGCATAACAGGTGGCAGCAGCTGCGATGAAATATTAACAGCGTGTGCTAATAACGTCGAGATGACGACGTTAACAGCAAATAGGTAAGTTCCTTGATAGTAAAATAATACGTTTTTAATTAGTATTTGTTACCTACTATTCATTAAATGAACATTTTTACTTCGATATTAACGCCATCTATGTTGACGTTGTTTAAACTTCAGTAACTACAGTTAAACTCTTAGCGTTGCACTTACTCGACGCTAGATGGCTCTCATACATATTTTAAATTAATTCTATGAACTCACATGCGTGTAGTGCAGTCTGTATTTTTACTTCGTGAATACCGTGTACGGTATACATTACTAAATTATTATGATATAGGGTTCATTGTGTTAAGCTGAACTTGTTAGTTTTCATTTGCTCTTAGTTAACTACCTACGAAGCTTTCACATGATGATGCTGACGGTACCAAGCAAAGTTTTATGTGAAACTGGATACTAAAATTCGCCTAGGTACCATAAAATTACAGATTCCTAGCTTAAAATCATTTTAAATCGTGTTTCAGTCTTTGAAATAACTTTTGCTCATAGCTTGTGTTATGACCGTAAATAGGTAGATGTATTTTTACCTACCTATAGGTACCTACTAGCCTGTTTCAAAGTTCACCAACTGTTCTGAATTATTTTCGTGTTCAGTTCCGAACTTGGACGCGCGATCTCCTTAAGTAGCATTTATAAATAAATATGCTTCTATCTGAGCTTTTATCACTTTTTGAATCATCTGATTATGTATTCCATAATTATTCTAGTATACATTTTAGTTTTCAGGAGTCTCCACACCTAAAAACTTAAACCAGAATGTGGAATATACGTATGTACGGTAGGTATATATTCAATCGGACGATCGCTTTTTATGGACACACCAGAGCGCGTAGACTACCGTAGATATGTCCATAACTAACAACCTGAACAAAATTGTCACTAACTATACCTACTTTAGTCAGATATGAAAAATAAGATGATCAATGTAGTTGAAAAGTGGTTTTCATTTTAACTTGTTTTTATGATTAAATGTGCCACCTAGCTGAGCTATTATTGTGCCTGAACTTGAGTGTAGGCGCGTAAAACGCTAGGTTTGAAACAAAACAAATATAAATACAAAATTTTAAAGCTCATCTCGATTATAGTCGGAAGATCGGAAATGCCTACCACGGAGAAAGCTATAATTCTCGCGTACGGCTGCCCAGTGACATTTCTATTTCTGACTAGCGCCCTCTATTGGCGAGTTGCCGAGATGAGCTGCAGGTTTACTCATGTTCTATGTTAGTAAACAAAGACTGCACTTGGCAACGTGAACTTGGGACAGGGACATTATCTTTGGCAACGGTGTGTAGACGTTGAAGTGAAATCGATGTTTGTTCGCCTTGTTTCAACATGCACCTTGTATGTTTTATGGTTCAAGCGAAATATCAAAATAGGTAGCTTCACTGTCTGGGCAGTCGTTTACTTTAAGCTTATATCCTACGTGGAATGGGTTATACAAATAACCTTCTTCTCTCGGAACGGCACTATAACACTTAATCATCAGAACAAAAATACCTAATAACAAAAATACCTAATAACAAAAATACCTAATAACAAAAAATCATATTACGTACCTACTTACCCTGTCAGACTCAGCATGGTTATAATTATCATGCATAACGAGATTAATTGCCCTGGGTGCACAGGATGCACCAAACGACTAATAAGTATCACCAGGAAGGCTATAAAGCGAACAACCAATATTTAATAACATTTTACCAAATAATCCATAAAGACTTCCAAATCTCCCATAAAACTAACAACAGGTAGCAACGACCACCTTGAGAACCTAAAGGGCTATTTACATGTTAATAAACAGGCGTTATACTGCGGCCCTCAGCCCTCTTGACACCGGAGCCGGTCAATGCTTCCATGATTGCGAGCACAATGCGAGGATGTCACGTCAGGAGTCCCGAACTTGACTCACGACAAAGAGCTAACAAGCTATTGTTTGTCATTTGTTGCGTCGCCCGCTTGACTGGGTAGCACGTGCTCTGTTTTGTTTGGGTAAAAAACGTTTTTATAATATTCTGTAAGTTTTTAATATCTACTGTTTACATTATAAAAGTTATGACACTTGGAAACTTAGGAAACTTACTTTCTTCTAGTTTTTATTTTTAAAATATGATTGACGTGTAAAAGTGTTTGTACAAACCTACTTACAGAAATAAAAATCATTTATCATTTGGAAGGGACTGAATCGAAGTTTTTGACAGATTTTTGCTACAGCATAAATTAATGATAAATATATTAAAACAGATGGCGAGGTTTTGTTATCGAATTCCTCCGTACGTTGTGGATAAAGAACTGATAAGGTTAATGACAAACTTACTTAACACAAATTAATCATTATCGTCTTTAAACTAATGCGGTCGGTAGCGGCTTCCAAATCAGTAAGTAAATGTTTGTGTCCAAAAATATCTAGCTCTATTTTCAATCCAAAATATTTGGATTAAGAAAACAGGCAATCACAACTTACAATACTTTGAATTAAAATAATTTTCTAAGACACAGATTTTTGTAACTTACATCAAAGCAAAAGTGAGTGCATTCCTCGCCAAAGAGGACCGGTCCACATTTAGAATTCCGCCAGTTTTTCACATAGGTGAACAACCGAGGGCGCACGTTTATACAATGGGACCACTTTCCTTACCGGGCCGGCCCATGTAAGGGCCCGGGCCCGCAGAGAGACCAACTGAATACCTTTTATGTGCCCTGGGTAAACACTTAAAACAGACCATTAAGTATAATGATGTAAATTGTGTAACATCAAATGTCGCATTGACATTCATCGTGATGCAATAGTTGTGATAGTGATATTATGGCCCATTCTTTTCTCTTTTTAGAAGAGTTTCGCCCATCTGGATTTCGATCTTGTTGATTATCTTGCTGTTTTCTGATTCATAAACTTACGAAATATGCGTTTCAGTTCCCAGTTTTAGAAATATAATTCTCCATCCATTACAATCCTGGGAGAATGATGCACTGATAAACAATGCATTCTTCAATTCATTCCAACTAGTTTCAGTACAGTGCTCTACTGTTTCGTTTGATGTTAAGAAAATGTTTGTAAATAAAGTAAAAACAAAAACATTGCGAGTAAAACAGCCCGCATATGACTGGCATTTTTCTTCAATGATGGTAATGTTATATCTACGATCCTCTGCAGATTTGTCAAATATTTCGGCTACACAGCCCGCCCATATTCGTCAAGGCATCTCTCGTTTCAAAGGAATATCGAAGGAGTGAAGATACCACAAGAAACACAAAACGATAACACACATCATCCTGCCAAGAAGAAGCTTAAAACCAACAAATAAATAAGAGTTACAAATAACATCATCGAACCCGTTAAAACTGATTACCAAAATTCGCACTGACTCCTGACACCGCGATCAATCGTAACCGATGCCAAGTCTTTGAAACTTAATTCCCAAGATAACGGTATCATGACAGATGACAGAATCATCGCTCATTTTAAATAACAAACCGGCTTAGTCTCCTGCCGCGATAAGTGTACAATTACTGAGGGCTGAGGGGGCCAGGGTTCGAATAGCCAATTATTGAAGTTAGGAATGGTGGTTGGTGGTGTGAACTTAAGAGCTCGTATCAAATTTCTCGTTGAGTTGTCAACATAAACACTCGCCTTAGGCTCGGCTAATTGCTTAGTGCAGTTTTAACCCCTGGATTCGGAAGGGAAATCTTTTATGTGATCGTCTGCGGCTTTGCGACTTCTTACTTCAGCACTTATTGGTTTCCCATTACATAAATTACGATCTGCTTCTTAAATGGCATAATCCTTTACGCAAATGGCATGATCCTTTTAAAACATATCGCATTCGAACCGAAAGCCGACCGCTACTGAACGCTTTGGTATATTTGTACTGTCAGCAGCCGCGGCGTGTCATGGCGTGTTTGTTTACATATCTCTCGTGCCGCTCGTCACTATCGTCTGTCTATTCCGTCAACAAACATAATTCTCTTACGCTCTTTAATGGTAATGGCATACACAAATACCCGTGGTGGCTACTTTAGGGATGTGGTTTTGGTGCTTTTTAAGTTTATGAAGATTTAATTCGTAGCTGGTGTTGCATGCCATGTCTTTTTAGTTTTAGTCTAAAATGACGCTGAGACTGAAATGCATTTTCTCAGCATTTGACCATCAATTTAATAAATTCAAAGAAATCAACAAAAATTAACAGAACGCCAAAAGATAAACACAAGAACACAACCCAACATCTAATAGCTTTCGAAGTTCCAGAAACTTTCAAACCTCGCCAACCAAAATTGATAAACCCGTCCAAACACGAAACACCAAACGTCAATTTTTGTAATAGGAAAATGTCTCCTGCAGACTCGAGCATTGCGAGCAAGACGGTTCGTTTTACGATCGCTCGAGCTCGAGCTTGACGGGCCCTTGTTGAAATATCCACTTATTAAACTGCACTCTTTATTGCTCGTAAATTACGCCTTATGAGTTCAATGCTTCGCTTAATCCAACTGTTGTTAGGAATGGACAATACGTGCTGCTCTTAGGGATTGGTGTCGGTTGAAGCGGTGAAAGGATGCCTGTAACTGAAATGTTCTTGAGAGATTTGGTGTTGAAACTGATACGGAAGAAAATTGTTAAACATGGATTCAACAAACAGCTAAAGAAAATATTTAAGACTAGAAACGAATAGTCTAATTTAATACATTTAACACGAACGTACTTAGAGTAAAAATGGCTAAAATCCTATAAAATATATGGTTGCAAAAATTACGTCTTCATCCGGTGTCTACTCATTTTTAAGCTAACTGTAAAATACATGTTCACCATAATAAAATTCTCAAGCTATATATCGTCAGTGAAGTTCTAACAGTGCGTAAGTCATTTTATGAGTGTTTTGAGATTTGAATGTCATTGGATAAAGCATAATGGCGCGCATCGTATCGACCAATCAAAACACGATAACCTGACCAATACGAACGCGTTATTTGAAAAATAGTTACACTGCGTATCTCAGTTTTTGGCGTCAACACAGCGTATGTCAGTGCACCAACACTGCGTATGTCAGCCATTCACGTACAAATTGATCGCGCATCAAGTGCTCCGATTTTGTAATTTCGATTTATTTTTCATGGGTTCAAATCATCACAGTGTTTATTTGTATTAATAATTAAACACAATATGGCCTTAAGCGTACGTTACATTCATTTCATACAGTTTTTTCACTCTCCTGTAAAGTAGCCATTTTTGACTTTCGTACTGTTAGAACTTCACTGACGATATAATTCTATTAAAAAAAAAAAAAAATTGTTTATTTTTTTAATCAAATTACACAATTAGTTTGTGATTGGAGCCTTCTTTTAAGCAAACATTGCCTGTATTAGAAGATTCCGCTCTTCCATAACAAAAAAGAGAAAAATATTTATAACAAAATAAGAAGACAAAATTAGCATAAGAATAGTTTATGTGTGTGTGTGTGTGTGCTTGGGTATGTGTGTGTGCATGTGTATGTGTTTGTGCGTGTGTTTATGTCCCTGTGTGAGAGGTTATGCTGTGGGTTTCAAGAGCTCTTCCGTTTCCTCATAAGTAAGTGGTTTGATCCATTTCAGGGTTTTTTTTTTGCATTCATAAAACAGATTTTTATATATACATGTTTCTTTATTTATTCTGTTATATAAACGAGCAGACCGTGTTTTAAATTGCATGGAGGCAACCACAATCAACAACCTCATAAAATAAACTAAAACTTTATCATACAATTTAAAATCTTGCCATTCTCATGTTTCTCTGAAACTTTACAGCCCGCATCGGCACCGAGCCCCTATGGCAAACTACGAACTTTCGCGTGTAAAAGACGATAAGAATCGTGCCTCCAAAAATAGGTACCTATATTAATGTTTTTACCTACTACCTACTTAAGTATACCATACAATGCCATACATACTGACAGTATGATGGTAATGTTATACGGTTATATCAAATTATCTGTTAGACATAAGCAAACAAATAATGAAATATTATAAAATATTTATTTAGTTAGTTATTGCATACATGCGATGTCACTTACAGAAGAAAAGAAACAAAAAAAGATGTAAAATCTTTCAAATAAAGAATAATAAAAATTAAATATAAAAAGAGGTTTAATACCTTCTTGTTGGCTCTAACCTCAGTCAACTTTTTAGAAAGATTGATAATGTTAGAGCCTTCTTTTCTATAATCTGAGGCTCTAACATTATCAATCTTTCTAAAAAGTTGATAGAAAGGTTTTCACCTTTCTATCAACTTTGTTAGAATGATTCACTTCTATGTTTTTAATGGTTAATTTCGTTGTATCACCCAAATTTAAAAGCAAAAGTGAACCGTGTAATATTGCCATCATGGTGCAGTACATTAACGTGTCTACATCGTCTGCGTCCCATGCCATCGACACCGCTTCAAAAATATAATTCATATTTTCTCACGTTCGTATTATAAATCACTCTGCTTTTAGATGTTCCACGAATAGTTTAATCCGTTTTACAAGCGAAAGGGGAATTAGTTGATTCTTAACTGAGCTGGCGCATTTCCGCATTATTTCAACACTTTGAACAGTGGTTATTTTAATTGATTTTATTAGAAATTGGGGAAATAGATTTATATCTTGTGTTCGAGGGAATGGTTGTGACATATTGACGAAGTTTATGTGTGCGTTTCGTTGAAGTTCGTTAGTGGGCCGTCTTGTGATGCCGGGTGAAATGTGTCCCCCCCGTTTACATTTTGTTTGCATTTTGCATGCTGCTCATAGTGTTCTTGCATAGAACGTTTAAACTTTAGAACAGGGCCTCAAGTCTGCTATTACAATAGTGTCAGAATGGTCGATCATTGATTTCATAATTGTTGATTTTGACAAGTTTGGTAATCTACTATTATAATGGCGTCATTATGAATTTCCAATGGTCGGCCACTGACACTACATTGAAAGAAATTGCATTTATTGGTAATCTCGTACATAATGACAAATGAATGACATTTATATTAATGGGTTTTTTATAATAATGGCAATACGATAATGCCATTATAATAACACAATTCTATTACGAGAACATTGACCGACCAATGATCGGCCATTATGAATTTAGCAGATTACGAACTTTTAGCAAAATTACAATGGCATGACAATGGGATCGTGTTGGATTGACTGAATTTATAAAAATAGCAGACTTGGGCCCCTGTTCATGTGGTGTATGGTTGCTGTTTTACTGTTCCTATTGATTTAAATAAGGATATAGATTCTCTTCTGTCCATCACAATCGGTTTATTCATTTCAATGCAGATTTCTGTATCGTGAATGCATGATTTGTATTCCTGAGACCGAAGCTGCTCATATAAATAGACACTGTTTATAAATGAGTGAAAGTTCAGTGCATAATAAATAATACGAATTGTTTATAATGAAAATTATAGAGCATCTTAGTACAGTGTACTAAGTAGCATAGTCAGCCTATAATGTTTCCACTGCTGGGACACAGGCCTCGTCTTTTTCGAGAGGGAGTGGGCAGTAATCCACCACGCGAGCCCAGTGCGGGTTGATAGATGTCACATGACTTCGAATTTTTGGTTCTATGACATGCCGGTTTCCTCACGATGTTTTCCTTCACCGTTTTGAGAGCAGTGGTGATGAAATTATTTACACAAAGTAAAGCGCTTGGCTGGGTTCGAACTCACGACCATCAACTCGTAAGCCGGGGCCGTTACCACTGGGCCATCACTGCTCTCGTCTACTAAGTGATAGTCATAAAATATCTAAGCTTTTGTGAGTTTATTTCCTCAATATATGGGTTTTTCTATATCTTTCGTAGCACAACGTAATATTGTCAACAGTTTATTTGTCTTTATTGTGTTTGTTCTTTCAAACCGCCCTCGTCTCCGTCGCGTACACATGTAAACAGCGAAAACAATACAGGCGTTCATGTTTTTTTTTTTGTTATTTAACGTTATTTCAAAGATTTATGAGTTTTTAACGTTTAGGATAATATTGACTTTGTTTAAACTGCGGATAATAAAAGCGTTTTGAGTTGAGTTACGAATATTTATGACCTTTAAAATGTAATTATCATGAAGAGATAAGGAAGACTCGCATAGTTTTTCATAATATGCTCTATCTTTAACAAAATCATGAAAATTTTTCTTTAACTTTTCTCATTGTTATGTTAACTTTATCGGTAGTGTAATTATACCTTTTGCAAATTATAAACTGATTATTTGTGATAAAATAGACTGTCATACTGTTTGAAATAAAATATTTGAAAATTATTATTATTTAAGTACTTAAAGCTCATCTTTCTCTTTATATTTTGATCTCTTTTCTTTAGTATATGTTTCTTGCCCTATGTTAGCATCGAACAGAGAACAAATTAATAACATTAAGTCTGCAATAAACAGCACGACCGTGTGCTAGACGTTTATGTCATTATAATCGATGAATATGAATTCTAAGTGACGCAATAGCCATAGGGCCGCGTACTCACCCTCCGATTATTACAATACGTTTATAGCTATGCGAGATGCAGTCATGAGCTTAATAAGTTATTACTTTCATCGACTTTGAAAATTGATATCGATTTTAACGCGTATTACCGCATATTGGTACTTTATCATTCGCTCAAAGTAATTTCACTCATACATTCGATCAATAGCAGGTAACAAACGTTTAAGGTGCCATTTGCGTACACATAAATTCACTGATATGGAAACATGTATATGTGTGAAAGGATAATTTCCTGTGCCTATCTCATATAAAATTCAATCTGTGGCAATAATTCTGAACCCTCCTCAGCAAATGTCGACAAGTAACGGACATAACCGGCCGTAAAACCATGTCTGCCGAAAAGTAATCGCAGTTATCTCATAGGAAACGGTTTACCGCACACCTCAGTATATTATTTCGCAGCGGCCCGGCTCTACTGATTTAACGAGATAAGCCGCGAACCCTTCTGGGAGTGCATAACGTCATCCCGTTAATGCAAGGGTCCCCTCCCTAGCGCAGATGGCACCCGTGCCGTCAGTTTTTCATACATCTTCTAGTCAGGGCTGTGCCTATAGAACTAGGAATGCCACGCAATAATTAAACCTTTATTAAAGACCACATACACATACATACATAAACTCACGCCTTCTTCCCATGCGGGTAGGCAGAAACTATAGAACGCCACCGGCTACGCTCCATACATACTCCTTTTGCTTCGCCTACGTTCATACATCTGGTCTTACACGCACGCCGTTTGCGAGTACTACGCACCTGACCTTTCCTGTCCTCCGGTCCTGTCCTGTCCCGTGCGGTGCCAGACGTAAAGAATAGCACCATCCCATTTCTTCCCGTGGGTGTCGTAAAAGGCGACTAAGGGACTTACTAGAGAATGGGCAGCAGCGTTCTCTGTGCATTTAAACACCATACTGCGATTATTATTATTACCCGCCTGCCAAGCGTGGCGATAATGGCAAACCACCCCTTTGGGGGACGCCTATGTCCAGCAGTGGACGTCTTTCGGCTGAAGTGATGAAGATGATGATGTCCTCCTAGGGTGTCCCCTCCCGGTGTTTCCAACTCACTTCTGCTTTTTAAATACCTTTTGTTAGTTGCCTTTCCAATTAAAGACTAGCACACACTTATCGACTAGGTCTTAATCAGTTGTGAATTGAAAAGCTCAAAACTCAATACTGCTTGACGTAAACAAGAAACAAGTTTCGTCATTAGCACTTTAATGGTCAATACGACTGTAAATCAATGAGGATGGTGCAATTTAACTACTTCCCATAATCCGAAGGAACAGATGAGCATGGCGTAAGTTGAGCTTAACGAGCGATGCGGGCTTGACGGACAGCCCTGTTGAGTATTAGCATTCGCTGCATCCCGCCGCGCGATCACGGATTCGGAAGGGGCGAAGGCCCTTGCGCTTTCGACGACTGTTTCGTCTGTCGTGCGGATGCAATGGCCGCGCGTGCACGCTCTCGCGCGCTGCCCGTCGCACGCGCCCGCGCCGCGCGCCGCTGAACCGTCGCGAGTGCGCCCCGACTGTGACAAATCGTGTTAAGGATTATTGTTTATGGTGTGCAAAGCTCGCTGCCATGTATTTATAGCCTGAGTAAAGCGGTGTTCTAATCGGAGTTGTTTAAGTGGACGCAATACGACCAGAGATGATTTTCATGTTTACGTTTTATGCCGTATTTGTAGTTAATTCGAGCGGTTAGTCGTTTTGTTTACACGCGTGAATCACTTCTCCGTACTCTGACTTAACACGAGCTTAAGAAAATGAGAATTTATCTCGAATGGCATGAGTTCACAAATTAGTCAAGCCCTCAAGAGGTTGAAATAAATTGAAGTGGCATTTCTATTCAGAAATCCACTGAATTAATGTCACACGAGTTGAACTCGGTTATGTAAACAGTGTTTACTCCTGCTGCATACATAAGACCGAATTATCCAAAACCAACACTCTGAACATTTTGATGGTTAACTGGATTAAATCGTACTTCGAATAAAGAGGGTATAAACTTGAGGTATTATATAGGTAAACACTCAATTTCTTATCTTTCATCATTGATCCTTTTCACTTCGTGTGTCGTACGCTGTCTCATCGGTTGCGTTCAAACGTGAAGTGTAACAACGTTCGCGTTTTAAGTTATTGCGATGCTGTGGAGGTTGCGCGGGAGTGTGCGGGCGAAGGACCGGGTTATCTCGCTTGGCCGCCCACGGACCGAGCCTGGCCGACTGGTCCCGAGCCAGTCAATAAAACTCCGAAATAAACTGCAATACATTGAAATAAAACTGCCTAAATTGATTCTCGATAGGGAAAAGCTGTTTGTGTTTGTCTGTCCTCTGTTATTAAGTGACCACCGCCTGACGTTCGTGAACTGTGATTGACAAGATAATTTTAGATTGCATCAATCATTATATTGACAGCTGAGTTTACGTAAACGGTCTTTTGTTTAGATTTCTTACAAACACACTATAATAATTAAAATCGTTTATGTCTCACCAATAAGAGTTACCTATATTATATAAATAGGTCCATGACAAGTATTTCAACAATTTTGTGGTGATCATAATAAGTATTGACCCTAATCCCTGAACTAAAAGGGAACCTGTATCTCAAGGGATAGAAACACTAGCTATAAAATCTCAACTTCTAGCTGAATTAAGTTTTTTTTGCAAAATTTTCTTGTGGTTTGTTGATGATGAATAATATCAGTCTGTGTAATTTCAATACTACGAGTATCTATATAGTTTACGCTTGCATCTGCTTATGCAATACACCCCGAGTGTAAGTTTTCGAGTGAGTAAACGTAACTAGCGCGTTTGCGTTAAGATTTTTATTCTCACTCTTATACTCTTAGCATTATGATCTATCGGTCAAATTTTAACGCAAACGAAATAGTTACGTTTACTCTCTTGCAAACTTACACTTGGGTTGTATCTGATATTGTAAAGTTATCACTTTCTGCTAGTAATCCGCCCACGCTCTTCGTACGGAGGCTTGCCTAACTGACCAACCCTAGTCAGTTCTGCTAGTAAATAATTCTGTTCTATATTGAGGCTTACAAGAACTGGCACTACCATTCAGATAATCGTTACAAAGGAATTTGTAACAGATTTCTACCACCATAACAAGCTTTACAACATAATAAACTTAAAGGGCCTGACACACTTCGTTTGAAAATACAGTACTTATGACCAATGGTGTTCCCTTTTCTTATCAATAAAGTCGTTGGCAAATCTAACTCGAACAAGCAATTATTTACAATCGGTATTATCGTGTAGAAGAACATAATATGCCAATTGAACAGGTATCTATGCATAAAGCTGGTTCAGCTCCATTAAAGTCCAGTGCAAACTTGATTAATGTTTCTGCAGCCAGCCGTTTTGAAATAGAATCGCAATACAAAAAGGTGCAATCCGTAGGGAGACTAATATGAAACGCGAAGATAAGTTACAACACTTCGAGTATTACTTATTAAAAACTTGAATGTCTGAAAAGAAAAGTTTTGCTTCGTTTGAGAAAATTTAATATCTAATGAGATCGCTGAATTTTATCTTCTACTCATAAACAGATGCTTTTGTCTTACAAATCTGTTCTAATGGTGTTACACCAACAGACTGGCTGGAAAATGGACGACCGCGGCGGATCTGGAATATTGTTCGTAAAAGTAATGGCCCAAGATAAGGGTGGAGTTTCGCTGAAGGATGTTATAAAAATGGTAGCTGTACAAATGTTTCATAACAAAGTCCAATTAGACACAGCTGTGAGTGACGACTTTAATAACAAAGTAGTAAATCTAGCAACAACAAGTAAGCTCGGGGTTATTCACAACAAACTTGAAGTGTTAGTGTTTGCGCCTGCGAATCGCCTCCGAGAACATTTGAATACAATCTAAGTAAATTGTGCTAAGCCAATTCTAGTATTAGTACCTGTACATACTTCACGTATATGTTAACTTGAAACTACAACTCCAGCCGCTGCAGCGCTTAAAGCCTGTTTTACCACTCCTTGATTAGTTTTAGATAAAATAACTTCGTTAGCAAACAGAAATATATTTGAAATTTATTGACCCTAATTTGCATGTTGTGGTTTCACAAAGATGTGAATCATGAAATGAATTCAAGTGATGCTTTAAATGTGGTCTTAGAAGAACTACTTTTGGCTTTTACTTTGAAAGTCAGTAAGTAAGCGTGCTCGCCAGGAAAATAATAAACAAAAACATTGATGGTTTAACGTTCCCAGCTACTCGTAAGTAACATTCCGTGTTATGTGTAAGAGTCTGAATGATCATAAAAATGTTATTTCTGTGACATGGCTGTGGTTCACGCTATGTTTTTTGTAAACAACACCGACCTGTAGGCTGAATACACGTTTGCTCTCATGTACTTTGTGACTGCAACCTCGGTTTTCTATCACTGCGGACATTTAGTTCATGTCATCAACATTTTGGTTCAAACGAACTTCAGTTGAAAGGAGAACATTACGTGAAAATTACGTAAAGTGTACCTACTACTGATTTTAACCAGAATTTTGTATTAAAACTTAATTCATTAGCAAAGTGAATATCAAATTACACTTAGTTCAAATGATAAGAACATTTAATTAAGTCAGACAGTTCGGGACGTTTGCTTATTAGAGAGGAAAATGACGTTGATTGGAATTTGTGATTTCTGTAGAAATTGTTCACTCGTTTAATGTGTGTGTGTTTATCGCGAAACCAGTTCCACTGTCCATAGGGCGTCTGTAGGCGTGCATACTTGCTGCAGTTCACTGCAATGCAACACTGGAATAAATTTCAATACAAAAACCTTTGCACGAGAGAAGTAGGTAATGTCTGATATTTAGCACGTTTGAGGCTATTGTTATCGTGTTTGAGTCGTGATGTTTAACCGACTGATCGTTTGGATTCAGTTACTGCAATAATACGAACACGAGCGATAAACGAGAGCTCGTTAAACTTTCATGATATCAAATAATTCTTTCGCTTCTTCCGCTGATAAAGAATGTAGGATTTCAGGTTAATTGTCTGTCATGCTTTGTACATAAGTATTTTCAATGTTACCTTTCCTTGTTTAAACTTTAAGCCCACGTTTATTAATTTTCTTTCGCATAGTTCATTTAATTGGACACAAAGAATAACTGTACCTAACGGTAGTGAATAGTATACAAATGTTCTTTTGTCACGCTAAAAGGAATGACCCTCTAAATTCACCCATAGTTTCTGCGTCCAGAAGAACTTACACCAAAATGGGGAACAAACAATAAAAACGCTGCGACACCCTAAAATACAGAGCGTTTAAATTTTACGACATCTGTGACGTGTTTCTAACTTGAAATATTTCGAAGAATTTCCATAGGTAATTATTGTAATAAGTTTATTGTTCCAGTACAAAATATTTAAGAGTTTTACTGTGTCGCTACCACAAAACTTGATTGTTTGTTAGAGTGTGGCGTGTTAGTGTTGTTTCGAATCACCGGGAAGGGATGAAGGGGAGGTCTCCCCTAAGGATTCTGGGGCCCCCATCTGCACAACAATAGTTCACAGTCACACGGGCTGATCGATAATAGCAGGCCGTGGATTGAGCGCCGCTGTGAACGATCACATGCGCGTGCACTGTTAGGAAATTTCGAATTTCGAACGCGTTCCGTTTACCCCAAACCATTGTTATCACTTTCATTATGTAATGCACAGTCAATATTATTAATTGATCGTTATTTCAGATTGTATTGTTTGGATAGTTGCCATATTTTTGAACACGTGCTGGTTAGAGCTTTCAATATTACGATGATAACCTTTTCAATGCAGTTCAGGCTTTACGATCTTGTTTGAAATGATTGATTATTAATTTGATGATAACTTTATTAACAGCTGACTATAGAAGGAAACAAGTTAGCAAAAAAGGATCGAACAACACGTATGAACCGATACAACATAACGGTTGTATCATCGATTTATGCTCTGTACGTAAACAAACAGCGTGTTTATAATTAAAATTAATTAATTAACTGACACATCGGGCCAGATAGGCACCGCAACGTTATGCGCGAGAGCTTTGATAGTTACAAATTACAATCGCTGTTACTTCTAACGAGGTCGATGAGTTTAACAATCAGCTGGATGAAAGTCCTATCTGATTATCAATATTATTTCTACACTTCTTGAAGAGGCTAACTAGTTCCACATTCGCAAATATCTATAAAAAAGAAAAAAAAAATCAAATTTTTTTAAATAACGGGACCAACGGTATCTCAATATTATACTTAATTTGAATTTTAAATAAACGATTTTTACGTTACCTTTTTACTGATTTTATACTTAAAGTCTTACGTAGTCTGAATGCTTTATGCTCGTTTTCGCTAACACTAGAAAACACCTAAGTAAATGACTATATAAATTGTTTCAAAATTGACTCAACAAACTTTAAGAGAGGTGTTTTAGACTATCGAACTGAATAACTTTTACTATGAGACCAACTTTGAAATCGCAAAGAAAAACTGCTGTACCATACATACCTACAGTTTAGGTATTAAACTTTAGTATGGAACTCTGGTCTAAAGCACTCCTTAAAGTTTGTCGGGTTAATTTTGAAACACCTTATATGTTTTTGCACTGTTTCTGATTTCCAACTTTCGGCGCCCGAGCCTAGCGTTGAAAATCTAACAGCGCGCTTTAAGTATTCATTTAGTTATTTTCTCTTAGTGTTAGTGAAAACAGGCATTAGTCTTATAGTCTGAAAGCTTTAAAGTTATATAATTAAGAAACGATATTCATCTAGTAAGAAAGTCTTAAACAAATCGCTGTAAGTGAAAAGTACGGATCTAGGTTAGTATTCAAGTTGAGTACCTATCTACGCTAAAATCTTTCCATAAAGTGTTTGAAATTACTTTCTTTTGCGGAAAACATAAATTTATCGAGAAAGTAAACGCTATTGAATAAGTTTTGGAAAGTTTTTCGCCTCGTTGAATGACACTGAAAAAGGGCGGAGGGTGCCTTGTGATAAATCTGACTCAGTGTCGTGTGCAGGCAGCTCGAGCCCACAGGTACGGTGCTAATGAAAATATATTATAGCCCCGCACTTACTGCATTTCGTTAGAAGAGTTTTTTGTAAGTAATGAAAACATAATGCGTTTTAAGTATATTCAGTTCATTAACATCAAGACTCGTCAAACAGGTTCTTATTTTGCAAATTCAACTATTTTGTTATTTATACTGAAAGTTGTTGCTTGGTTAGGATCCCTACGCTGGATAATTTGCCTATGAAGATATTATATACCTACAAAGAAATATTAGCAATGGAACGACTGTTAGTATTAACTATCAGTGATTTACAATTTAAAAAGCGAATTAAGCTGTAAGTTCACGATTAAGTAGAAAAAAAAATAAAATGTTAAATTTTTGCGACGTGTGAAGTTCAGGAACACTTCACACTCGTTTCCCGCACACCGACAGAAACTTGACGTCTTATACGCGACTCTTTTCAGACTAATGCCAATGTAGGTAAATCAGCCTTAATTAAGTTAAGACGCAGCGGCCTATTGGTCGACTCGCACGAGTTTATTCTCCCGAAATGGGCGAATCGACCCTTTTAAATAATATTTTTTTTTCTGTAGGCTATTCGCACGAAGTTAATTTGTTTGTGGGGGAATCGACAACTCCAACAATACGTATTAGGTAATTGGCACATTTTGAATGTTATGCAATAAAGTTACGTTAGTAAGAAAAAAGTAGGTACATTTACTAATTATTTTGTACAAGTTTATATTTGATTCGGCAAATGATTATGAGTAAATATAAAAGAAAAGCCACACGGGTCGATCGATCAGGTTAAGCTACGCTTGCCACGGTTGGTCCGTGGATGGGTGACCATCTTTACATACCAAAACCCCTCCGTGCCTCGGAAAGCACGTTAAGCCGTTAGTCCCAGCTGTCATTCGTAAATCTTAGATAGTTGTTACAGGTCGCCAGAAGCCCGAAAGTCTGACAACCAGTCTTACCAAGGGGTATCGTGTTACCCAGTAACTGGGTTGTAGAGGTCATATAGGCAGTCGCTCCATGTAAAATACTGTTATTCAGTTGCACCCGGCTACACTGGAAGCCGACCCCAACACTGTTTGGAAAAGTCTAGGCAGATGATAAAAGAAAATATTTTGTATGCCAATTATCACGTACTTACTCCTCGTTTTATCGTTTCGCCCACTAATAAATTAACTTCGTGCGAATCGCCAACAAAAAAAATAATATTATTTAAAAGTGTCGATTCGCCTGTTTCGAGCGAGTAAATTCGTGCGAATCGACCAATAAGCGAACGCAGCACTCAGGCACAATACAAAACACATTTTTTTCTTTCAGCAATAAAGGGCATCTGCAAAAGCGTCCGATCCAAGTGTGCCATAAATTCAACCTTTCCCTCCCCTTTGTTTAGAGACAAAATATGAATACAAACTTTAAATAAAATTGTGCTCATTTCTTATACAGTGTCTGCGTTGGAATAAACAATGTAATCTTAAAGTAAATAATGGTTCAAATAGAACAAGAAATATATTGGAATGATCTTTATCAGAGATTTTTTTTGCTGTTTGCTTTGGCTTTTGGTTAAACTTAAGTGAATCATATTATAAATGTTTGCACGCAAAATGGTGAAATATAGCTGAGCTTTAATCATCATAACACCTATTAAGTATTACCCATATATTTTACAAAATAAATGTCTATTCTATTCTATTCTTTATAAAAACCGGATTATCGTTTTTCAGCGTCCATTTGCAAATAGCATTATTCGAAACCCACAAACAATTATTATTATTTGACTAGCTGACCCGACAGACGTCCTGAGCAAATTTTAATAATTAATAGAAAATGTACTTTAGATTCCCGAATTCTCCAATTTTCCCGGCAATTTTAATTTTTTTTCTTTCAGCGTGAACCTGATATCATAATATTTTTCAATAAAAACTTACCAACGAACAGCATTTAATTTTTATTCTCTGTGTGGTGCTGGACGTAAAGAATAGCACCACTATTTCTTCCCGTGGGTGTCGTAAAAGGCGACTAAGGGACTTACTAGAGAATGGGCAGCAGCGTTCTCTATGCATTTTAAAACCGTACTGCGGTCGCCAACCCGCCTGCCAAGCGTAGCGATTATGGCAAATCCCACGCTTTGGGGGAGGCCTATGTCCAGCAGTGGACGTCTTTCGGCTTAAATGATGATGATGATGATGAGGTAAGAATAATTTTAAATGGAAAATTGGCTAAACGTAATTTTTTTCATAAAACTAGATACGTATTTTCCTTGTTGTTGTAATAAACAGGCCCAATTCGTAATGGAGAACCCATAAAGAAAATTGACTTTTTCCATACCCAAGTAACGCGAGGAAAATCTGTCTATATGTAAAACATGAATACAAAAAGATTTTAATTCCGTGAATCGCCGAACAATAAGTATTTTAATATGTTTTATGAGGGCTCGCCGCGAACGTGTCTGCGAGATTTTTCGCATTGGAATTTCACACAAAAGGCTTTACGTTATTAACGGCACTCAGATGATATTAAAAGCTGATTTCGCTGCGTAAGGTTTTGTGTAATACGTAAGCTGAAGCGATTATTTACTTTTTTGCCGGTGATACTAACCAAGATATAGACCACTCCGTGCCTCGGTAAGCCGTTTGTCCAGACTGTTATTCGCGGATTTTTGACAGTCGTTACGGGTCGTCAGTAGCCCGAAAGTCTGACAACCAGTCTTACCAAGGGGTATCGTATTACCCAGTAACTGGTTTGTGGAGGTCAGATTATATTGTTTTTTTGTTAATGTGAGGCCGTAGTAGGCTTAATAGACTGTAGATCTATATACCATTTTCTATTTTGTTAAGTACCTGGTACTTTTGACGGGCCTACGCTGTCCTCTCATACTTATTAACATTGTAATTTGAAAAAAAAATTAAAGGCCATTTTTTTTTAAAGAGTAACCGTGGAGTTTCTTGCCGGCTGTTCTGCATAGGAAACGACCAATTGGAACCGTGCACCTAGCTTCTGACGTTTCATAGTGCCCATGTACGCTTATGTGAAATAATAGTAGATTTTGATACAAGTGGAGAATGTTTGTTATTGCATTCGAGGCGGAATTAACACCCGAGCCGTACGCGAGGTTGTTTTTGAGCCGAGAACTGCAATAACAAATGTCCACGTGTATCAAACGACGTTTTTCAATACACTTTTGAAGAAATAAAATAAAATAACGAAAAATATTTTTGTCATGAATTATTAGGAAACTATGATTTAATTTTCTTTTTTTTCCGCGTTTTGCTTTCGCCAGGTTGAAGGAGAAGCAAAGGTGTAAAGCGGATAAACAGCCTAATATGAAAAATAAAAAATGAAATATTTTTGAGTTTAGAACACAAATAAATGTTAATTTGTTCATAAACGTTGTATTTATTGTAATAATCATGGTTTAAACATTATTTAATTATTCAAAAAAAATAATAACGCCGTAAAGACGCATCTTTGCCGAGATTTAAAATAAAAATCTCTTCCGAATAGAGAGGACCGTCTCTGGCGCGAGACGGTGTGAATAGAGTCATTGAACCAATTTGACTAAGTATGAGTATAAGTTATCTGTGGCAATTTTAATTCCCGCACACGTGTTGGAAAATAAAAAATCGCACGCGTATGAAATACATTGCATTGTGAACCTAATCGTAGTGCATAATGAACCAGTTTTCGAGGAAGTGTATTGAAAAAATATTTTTGATTTTGATTTGATTTGAGTGTAATCATGACTATTGATGGCCTAAAATGACGTCTGTATACCCCGAAGGGGTTGGCAGAGGTGTTTATCGCCCACTTTTCGCCGTTTGTTTTTAAACTTTTACATTCCTGTTAAACCCCCAACAATTAATGTGATAAATGCTTGGGATACCTACATTGTACATTAAAATATTTGGCGATATTGTGTGGGTTCATTATCCACCTCTGCCTTCAGGGAAAACAATAATGATGTTAGTTCCCACCTCATAGGTTCCATCCACCGCCACTCCCCACAACTTGCACCACGCACAAACCAGTGTGCCCAACCTCACGCCCCCATCGCGCACAAACAAACACCCTGTTTATAGCAGCTATTGTATGGGCTTAATTAATTCGCTTTATGTGAGCAGTCTACGTTTTTGTTGAATCACCATCACACAATTATTTCGCGAAGTTTGTATCCTTTTATTATGGAGGTATTTCGGATCTAATTTCGAAACTCCGAAAGTTCTTTTTATTTTTTCTTTAAAAGCTTTTATTCTATAAAACGTAATATTAACTAAGTATGTCTAAGATGAAATATGCTCATGGTTTGTTCAACCCAACGACCCTGTATGGTCGTTGGTTCAACCAAATCTCCAAACGACTGGTTGACACTTCCCTTATCAACCAGCCGTGTACTGCTATGTGCTTTTAGCTTGGCCAGAGGCTAAGCATTGCCATACAACGTGGCAATGCCGCTAGTCTCTTGGGTACATTACCAGACGACAGCAATGCGGAGGAATTCATCGACGCCATATTTTCGTTTTTTAATAGTTTTAGTTAGGATATTATATTTTAATTTTAATGATCTGTAAATAAGAAAAAATAATTTAATAAAGATTTGTGCAATTACAAAATATTACATTTCGCTTTGATGACGCAATATTTTCGTTTGTTATTAGTTTTAGTTAGGTTAGGATATTATATTTTTATTTTAATGATCTTTATAGAAGAAAAAATAATTTAATAAAGATTTGTGCTCTTACTAAATATTTCATTTTGCTCTGATGGCTAATTAACTAAATATAATAATTCAGTGAATGCACTAGATTTAGTGCACAGCTGTAGCAAAGATAGTTTAATTATGATTTATTGCCAATATGCATAAAGGTACCTACTAGTTATGGACACGTTATTTATCACGTACAATAGAGATTAGGTAGGTACAATAATTTATGAACATAATCACAGTAGTTTATCAATGAGGGTGATCACATAAAGTTCCTCAACTGCAGTGCATGAATGATAATGAATGGCGCACTAAGTGTCCACCGGCCAATTTGTCACATATTGCAGACAAAATTAGCATCTATACCTTAATTATGAAGGAAGTAATTAGCACTTTGCCCCACTGCGTTATTTGCAATTATTTTTATTTCCCAAAGGTATTTTTGATGACCCGTTGTCAATGTCCACAAGGACAGTTGACGGTTCAAAAATAAATATTGTTTTTGTCAAAAACGAAATGCAGTACATTTTCAAATTTAACACATTTTGTTATAAAAATGCTGCGTCTATCCAACATCCTGAAAGTTTTATTAATGGAATACAAATATAAAAAAAAAATCATACACTTCCGTCCCTAATTTTTTTAGACCCATTAAAAACCCACCCTAAGAAAAACGTCCGCACTATTAATATCCAATACAAATTGTATCCATAAATGTCATATACGGACATACAACTTACAAGGCTAATAGCGGGCATGTCCCACCAAATCACTTTTATGTTATTATCTCACGAAACAAGAGCCATTGGCGGCTGCGCGGAGATAAATCTGTCCTTACCAACATGCACTTACCTTGGACTTGACTTATTTATTGCCCTGAATATGTGAGCGACCAGAGAATAGTACCTAACGGTCATTATTCTGAAGGGAATATGATTCATCCAGCGTCTTCTCGGAAACGATTGATAGATTCATCACTTCTATAAATAAATTAATGTTCCATCTTCTTTTTTGAGCGTTCTAAAAGTTACACAGAAATGTGTAACTGTAAAGTATGTCCGGTACTATTTCCGTAGCAGTAGTAATGCGGGCTACGAAAATCGTAGACCGCTACTACGACTTTTGTAGAGGAATCATCTAATCCAATCAAACCACATCATTTATTTCCATGATAACATAACATCACGGGTTGTTTCCCCGAGGTGTTGGACAAAGGTGTACCTTTAGTACACATTTCGCAAGTTTTGTTTAAGTCCCATGTAATAGGGGGCGAACCTATTGCCATCAATCAACAAATCCAGATTCCGGGCTGCTATAACACACACAATAACACTTTGCCCGACCTGGGAATCGAACCCAGGACCTCATGCTCAGCAGTAGCGCTTGCGACCATTAGACCAACTAGGCAGAATTTCCATGGTACATATAACAAAAATTCTTTAAAACATAATTATCCTCACACACCAATATAATTTGTATGCTAAAGTCCGGTCGCGAAGCAGAAACAGTTTTGTACAATGACCACTCATTACTTATCTCTATCACTCGCACACAATTGTATTGCCGTCGCACTCGCACATTATAAGGACCTTAAAATGCGCGAGCGCGACGGCAGTACAATGGAACGCGAGCGATAGAGATAAAGTAATGAGGGGTCATTGTACAAAATTCTTTCTGCTTCGCGACCAGTAGGCTTACTCTTGAAATCAATCCCAATCTCGATCGTATTCCAATCCGGTTCAGTTTCAATTCCAATCTTCAGAAAATTGGCACTCTTGAACGAAATCGAGATTGAGATTGGAATCGACTGCATGTTCGTCTACACTGATTGACTTGGTGTGGCCATACTAATCAAAACGAAAATTACCAAATTTAAAATATTGAATAACTCGTTAAATCTATAAATAAATTTGTTCTGATATTTATTTTAACATAAATACTCATTAAAGTGTTATTTGCTTGCATTTATATGTATTTTAACATTAAATACTTAGGTCGCAATGGCTCATTGTGTTTGTCATTGCCTGGGTTACATTAAAAAAAACTTCCCGCGCATTTGTCATCTACCTAAAAATCATAGGATACGAGTAGGTTCCTTGAATAAAAACTGATTTATTAGAGTAATGATAAACAAAAGTTTCAAAGCGATGTTATCTAAAAGTTTTCAAGTGTTTAATTGGGAATGTAATAAAGTACTTACGTGTACGTTACGCACAAGTTCAAGTTAGTTGTACTTTAAGTATGAACTGTGGCAAATGCCCTCAATAATATTGCTGATGCCCTGAGACAAAATAGGCAGTAAATAATGTTATATTAATTTAAGCTATTGTTACTTTAGGGTTTTAAGTAGGTACTAGTTTTTATTATTGTTTAAACTTTCTAGCCCATACTAATTTTATTTGCTTATAGAATTTACCTATCTATATGAATAATAAATAAGTGTAGTGAATAAAAAAAAAGATTAATTTACAAAATTAGTATAATTGAATTAGGTTTTTAATTACAGTAAAAATTTGTTCTTACATATCAAAATAATTTTATTTACTCGGTAATTTTTCGTCAATTCATCGTCAGTCATGGCAAACGCGTTGTCTGCATAACGCGCCTTGCGTCTCAAAAACCGCCTTTGTCTCTTATCTAACTTATGAGTATCGTCCAAAATATCACAAATAAGTTCTAAATGCGCCATTATTCACAATAAAAACTTCACAAATCAGTCACAATAACAAACTCGATCCCGAAAAAGCATACTTTTTGTAATCGTTCAACTTTGATCATAAACACGAATTCAAACTCGATAAGGCAACGTCAAAATCTCGTCAAGAGTACCAAAAAAATGCATCGTTCGAGTAAAGTCGATTTCATTTAGTTCCAAAAAAATCCACCTAATACGATTCCAATCGTGAGCTAGTGTAGCGTTCAAGAGTGCCAAATGACAAGATCTCGATCCCAATTTCCAATTCCGATTGGGATCGAGTGTCGAGAGTAAGCCTACAGACTTTACAAATAAATAAATCGTTACATGGGCTGCGGCTTGTAAATCTACGACTAAAACGTTGACAGAAACATTTATCAGATTTCTTGGAATTTATCACACACTCGAGTATTTAGTACAACTATTAATTCTCATTTTAATCACACAAGTAGTCACACATAATACATACTTATGAATAAATCAACGGATTTGATTACATTTATTCACTCGATTGCCTCGTCTAGTGAATGGTGCTGAAGCAGTTAAATGCTCGGCTACTAACTACTGAATATTATGTTGCGTGTTGTTAATAATCAGCCCTCGACGGTTTCTAGGAAAACTTCTTAGTCCTACAATGTTATTTGTTATATGTATGTAAAAAGAGAAATAAAAATTGCAAGTGCGTGTCAAACGTTAACTGTTTTGTTAACCATTCATCTTTGTTTTACATTCGTATCTGTGTAAGACCGAGTAAAACGAAAACTTTACTGCAGTCACAATGATCTCTCTTTCAGATCGCAAAAGGTTAGTTCTAAAATGTACCTCACAAAATCTGACTAGCCTTGTCCCAACTATGTTGGAGTCTGCTTCCAGTATAATTGGATTTAGCTAATTACAAGTATTCTACTTGAAGCAACTGCCTATCAGTACCAGGGACCATTTTGGTTACCCATTGTAAGGGTTTTCGATAGGGTTTTTCTAAGCGGTTAAACAAAAACCCATACGAAAAGGGTAACCCTTATGAACGGCTTAAATTAAATTTTGGTAACCCATTGAAAGGGTTTTCGATAAAAACCCATACGGTGTGGGTAACCCTTTTGAACGGCTTAATTTAAGCCATTCAAAATTACCCACACTGTATGGGTTTTTCGATTAACTGCCAGAAAAACCCTATCGAAAACCCTTTACATTGAACGGGTTTTCGATAGGGTTTTTCTAAAATGGTAACCAAAATGGTCCCTGTGTAGAATACAGATAAAATTGGTCCTGCTACGCGTGCTGGGCGGATATCGAAATAACGTAATATTATGTTTTTTTCATGTCACTGGGTTTCAAGTACAGAACAGGGTAGGTATAGAACCCATTGAAATGGGTTATCAGGTAACCCTTTCACTGGGTTTCAAGTATAAAACTCATTCAATGGGTTATCATGTAACCCTTTCAATGGGTTTCTAGTATCCATCCATACACCATGATAAAGGTAACCCATTGAATGGGTTACCCCTTCGAAAGGCTTAACCCTTAAACGGGGTTGTACGGTCCCTGATCAGTACCCCAAGTGTAAGTTTGCAAGAGAGTAAACGTAACTAGCGCGTTTGCGTTAAGATTTTTATTCTCACTCTTATACTCTTAGCATTATGATCTATCGGCCAAATTTTAACGTAAACGAAATGGTTGCGTTTACTTTCTTGCAAACTTACACTTGGGGTCAGCGGCGTGCACAGAGTATTTACACAGGGTAGGCAGAAAATTTTAAAAGCTATTATCTAACCAAAAATACTGCATTTTGGTTTTGGTTCGTCTGGCCTTGTCGATTAAATAATGATGTAGGTAATTGCCACCTCAAATATCCATAGATTGACTAATTCTATAGACATATCAATTTACGTAAATTCGAAGTGGCCTTTCGGCACGTTTGTTTTATGTTATGTATTTGCGAAATTAAATACTAACAGTGAAAAGATGGTGGTGTGAGTATACGGATCTATAATAAAGTTATTTTTGGGTTTTTTTTATTCGTAAATTAAATCTACACGTCTATCTTTCTGTAAGAATATCTGCATTAAGGAATCGTAAAAGTTGGGAAGGCGTTTCATTTCCGTAAGAAGGTTTTTTTCTATTGTAATCATGGAAAGATCAGTAAGACGTCGCTGTCCTTGTGTATTTCTTAAATAGGTGTATCTACGTTTTAGCGACGAGAATGAACTTTCGGTTGAAGCACTCTGCTCGCGGAAACTGTAACAATTTATTTTACTAAACGCAGAGCAGACTTCGTGAAAAACTGTATTTATATTATTTTCGTAAAAATGTTCTATAATTTTGTAAAGACAAAGATTATGGAATTCGACAGATTTATAAACACATTTGAACTCATTGATAGGTACCTAACGGTCTAAGTTAAAGTCCAGTGATTTATAAACATTTACAAATTGCGCTACTAATTCAACCGGAAAATTTTCATTAAGTATATGTATTTATTGAAGTTTTCGCATGATAGTCCAAAAAATATTACTCTCGCAGAATTTTTTACCGGTCGCGACATTTTTTTAGATAAATATTGTGTATAATTTCAATAAAAATCCGCTTTAAATTGATTTTTTCGTCCACAACACTACGTTTTCGTTTTGGCGCTCCTGTTACTCTTTTTACGCCTTCAATAATTAATTCAAATCTAGATTCCAAAGATGATTAAAACTTCTTAATTTTTTCAGATTGATGTTTAAATGACTATCGGTGTAACCGCGGGTATCGTTCCAGACGGTTTTATTGTTTGAAAATAGTAGACAAGGGAAACAGAACAACCGATTGCTGTATATTCAACCAGTGAGCCAATAATTTGAATCATAGTGTTTTGTATTGAATTTACGATTGATATTACCTTTATTTTGTTCTAGCTGCGCCCCGCGGTTTCACCCGCGTAAGTCTCGATTCCGTGAGAATATAGGGATAAAAAGTAGCAAATGTTAATCCAGGGTGTCAGCTACCTCGATAATTTTTTTAATCAAAATTGGTCCAGCCGTTTTTACGTGAAAGAGTAACAAACATCCATCCATCCATACTTACAAACTTTCGCGTTTATTATATTAGTAGGATTATCTTACAATAATTATATTAGTAGGATTAATTGCAAATCTGGTGTACAACGTCCTTTCACGATCACTTGTTTTTTGTCACCGAAATATATTTTTGGAAACGCATCATTTGTTATTTTCTCGATACACACACCACCTGAACAACTTTCACAATTAATATTATCCATTTTTCACACTATTATCAAGTTTAAAATCTTAAATCTTACCTGTTAACATCTCACAACCAAATCAAAACAAACACTCAGTATAAGTATAAAAAATTATATGACAAAAAATTAATGGTGGTGCTGTAGCGGTAATTAAATGAAACAAAGTTACTTTTTAAAATAGTCGTCTAACCAACATGGTTTCGGAAACCTTCGGTAAGTGTCGTAATTTGTCGTGTTGTAAAAAAGACAGTGTCTACTCTGTGCGGTTGTGTGCGTGTCTGTAACATTGTGTGCCACGTGTTTATAGGAACGCACACCCATTAAATCCTCATGCCCACGAGAGCACACATATAAACATTTAGTTGCGATTAGTTTGTGTCTCTCCCGTGCTACTCAGTGGCGCTAGTGCAGTGCAATGCGAAGTTGCGTCAAATTGTGCGAACGAGCTGTTTTTTTGTTGCTGTTTTTTTGTACTCTGTCTGTAATCTGTATCGATGATACCCGACACTGAAAGGTGGAGCTGAATTATGATTTTTTTGTTTATTGATACGTACTAGTAGATAACTAATATTATACTTATTTATCTGAGTTAGGTAGGGTAGGCAGTGTCTTTCTGTCTTTATGAAGCTCACGCCGCTGCGTTTGGGTACTGACCTCCACAACTCAGTTATTGGCCAACACGATAAGACAAGACCATGGTAAGACTGGTTGTCAGACTTTTGGGCGTCTGTCTGACTATCAGGAACTAGCAACGACTGACAAAGATCTAGATTCATAGATCTTTGTAAAGTCCATAGAGCCAAACCCTGGCTATCATTCGATAGCCAGGGTTTTCCGAAGTACGGAAACAAAAAGTACCATAACTGTAGTTATAATACCTCAATTAAATCTTCTATCAGCAAATTAATCTCGTAACTAATTGAAAGCTGCTCAGTGCTCACATCACCGTGAGAATGCCTGTGCTGCCACGTACAATTTATGTGGTTCAATTAAGCTACGTGAACTTAGTGAAACGCATTAATGGCCGATCGAATACGTACGTGCATAAATTTGCATAAAACTGTGTGCTGTACAAGCCCTGACGATGTTCGCTTCACAGAAAAGCGATTCTCTGTTTGCTGGTTACACAGGGTTGGCAACCAAATCAGTGAATCGAAATTGGAAAATTTTAACTTGAGTTGAAAGGAAAATCTAGCCTGGACGTATACAACGAACTCTTACAGCGAAGCTACGTACCTTTCAAGTAAAAAAAAACAAAGTTTAGTCAGGTACACGTTAAGTTAGATTTAAGTTAAAAATAAGTTGGTTTGTTGCCAACCTTAGTAACAAGATAGGTGTATTGTTCAAGGAAAGGCGCTAAGCTATCGCTATTAAATTACACCTTCGTATAGCCAGAATACTTCACAGATGTTACTTAGATGCACATTGCATAATGCATGCTGCTTGTAGCTAAGGTGTTTTATATGTAACTTTTATGGTAGTCCCAGAATTGTAGTGTTTTCACACTCTTTTGTTGAACAAAATGTCACAAATTGGAAAAGGAAAGGCTGCCGTTAAAACCGAGAATTTGTCACTCTCCAAACAGTGGTCTTGCAAGTTTGTTAGTCACAGTTCCTAATAGCCATTTAGCTTTCCTCGAAAACGTAAACCCATCTGCAGAAAGCACATGATTGATATAACCAACAAATGGAATGTTTTGTTCTCAAACAAATACAGTTCACGCTCATTACGGACGATATAAACCAGTCGAGCAGTCGCAGGAAATTCTTGGAACACCGCGCACGTCGAAAATCACAAAAGATGTTTGAATTAAACCAAGTAAAGTCATGCATCACCCACCAATCTAGATTTATACCTCACGAAAGACATTTCACATCTCACGAGATTCCCCTCCCCCTTGCCTCCACTCTTTTACGCGATTTGTCCATTGTCATTATGTGAAGTGGGCGTTAGGCTTATAGGCGTCGGGTTTAAGTGAAGTGCTCATGAATTATTTACCTCTGTACCTTCGCATATCACATCACAATATCGTCTGGAGACCCTCGTGATGTTTATTTTGTCTTCGTGTGCTTATATGTTCATTTTTTGATGTAATTTGTTTAAATCGTGGTTACATTTACTTAAAAAAAACTTAATTTTAATATTGATAGTCCCATCAAAAAAGGAAAGAAAGAGCCATTGAACGTGTCACGAAAACAATAAATTCTAAGCTCCGGCGTGTCATAATAGCGTCATAACAATTGCTGTATAAATTAGTAACAAAAGCTCGTTGGGCGCACCATGAATGAATAAAGATCACGACTAAGCAACACCGCTTATGTAAATTTGTAAAGTCTATTCTGTTAATTATCATTCGAAATTTTAAAAACGCTCTTAACATTGTACCTTTATATTGCTATAAATAGAATCCACAATCTAATCAAAACTTTCTCGTTAAGAGAGAATGGAATTAGTGCAAGTTGCCGTAGGTAACAGAATAGGTGCATATTGCACTCGCCAGGGCTCGGTGCTACACTGCACCCGCTATGATAATTTCGATAATGCGCTCAAAACACCGCATTGGCGTTCAGTTCCAGTTACTACTGACAATGGACTATTTGCAGTGTAATTCGCTTGATGACTAGCTTATTCAACTTCGCCCATTATGCCCGTTGCTCCACTTCCATTTCTTTGGGCCATCTCTAGACTGGCAGGTTACATTAGATAATTTTTACAAAAAGTTTCAGCGTCAAAGAAGGTTAATGTACCTTGAACTCTCTCGGAGAGACACTCGTAATTAGGATCTTTTCTCCATTGTTCTTAGTTCTCGGAACAAAGAGACAATAATAACTAATCGTTTGGTACTTCGGTCCCCCTTCTATCCCACTATTAACTAAATTGATGATTGTTGAAGATCAATTCTGTTAAAAGTATCTAATCATACGAGTGATAGGTAGGTACCTACCTATCACTCGTATGATTAGATACTTTTACTTTTAGATTAGTACATGTACAAGGTTCTTTCAGCGCGAGACCAATCTCGAAACCTCCGTATAATAAAGTGTATTTATTATCTGTTGTCGGAAATAACGCCGCTATCTTATTTTGTCAATACAATTTCTGTGACAATTTCACAAATAAGTGGAATTTTGGCTTCTTGGCGGGACAGTGAAGCGTTATGTTTAGAAATTTGTTTTATTTGTGTTTAGCCGAATCTTAACTGTAATAATGTAACTGTGTAATAACATAGTAACTGTGTAATAATGGTGGATTATTAACCATTAAGTGTTCGTGGCAAATTAAACAAATCTGTGCACCATCACTTCAAGTTCTCTCAAGAATTTGGCGTGAGGTGAAGTGAGGTCTCAGTAAAGTCATAAGCTGCTACAACTCAAGGGGAGCGGGCGGAGACATATTTGATTATTCATTGAATATAATTTATTTCATCATTATAACAAATTTTGTACTTGTTACCAATTTTGTGCCAAATGTGCAAACCGCACGAAGCCAAAACAAAAAAAAAACGCCAAATGATCCTTGTTACACTCTAGGTTACTTGTTATCTTTAATATAGTGTATTATCTACGTAGCTACCTTCTTTGAACTTGTTTCCTCATAAATGCAATTCAAAAATAGATTTTGCACATAATAAAGGGAACGTTAGTGGTCGTGCGCCGTGGTCAGTAAGTTATGGCTTGGCGGTTCAACCGACCTGACCTTTGAAATTCCAGCAATGCTCGGAGCGCCGCCGAACATTGGCATTTCTGGAGTTCGGCTTGCTGAATTATAGACAGGTATTGAGTCACGCCAAACCCCTAACAGTGATCAGAATTTTGGTCTTAATGCTTGGCATTAAAGCAAGGACATTCGAATATCAGAAACAATAACTTAAGAACAATTTTTGAAATATAAACTTTATAGTATCAGTAGGACATTTTCTTATTACACTCGTATCCAGCCAACCACAGCACAAACAATAACATAGTTACAATGAAAATATTTTCCAGCGTATGAGGGTAGACAATATAAAAGCTTTTCGCGTGACAACTCCGCTTGGAATACCTACCTAGGTACATGTTATAGAAAAACAATAAAATGGGAACAGTGTCAACTCTGAAATGTGCAAAATGTGTGTCTATTGCAACTCGAGTGTATTGTGTTATTTATACTGCGATATGTCACGTTATTTGAAGAGTTGAGGGCAATAAATGAACCATGGGGAATACCAACTCGGGTCATGGCCACCACCGGCAACACAGCAAGAACAGGAAATCTAGAAGCCTTCCAACGTCGCCAGAAGTCAGGAGGTATGTGTATCGTTGTGGAGATATTCCGTACATCATAGAAATGTTGTTTAATCAATATAATTATAATCATAGTATAGTAAGTTCTGTTGCCATGGAGCAAGCTTAGAGGTCTTAGCAACAAACAGGGATACCTATATTTCTCCGAGATTTAATTGCTGTAATTCTCGGGTAATGAAATGAAGAAATTATAATAATGAAGCCTCATAATCATAATACGATTCATGTAATCTTACATTTATTAACTTGATATTATTTTTTTGGTGTGTTAGTGCCTACGCTTATGTATGGAAGTGAATGTTGGGTGTGGCAAAAGAAGCATGAAAGTAGAATAAATGCTGTGGAAATGTGTTCCTTGCGAAGCATGGCTGGCGTGACTATGAATGATAGGCTGAAAAATGAGGTGATAAAGCAACGGTGCAGTTTAAAAGAAGATGTAGTGACAAAGATTGAAAAGAGTATGCTTAGATGGTTTGGTCATGTGGAGAGGATGAGTGAAAGGCGACTAACAAAAGGTATTTATAAAGCAGAGGTGAGTGGAAACGCCGGGAGGGGACGCCCTAGAAGGACATATAATAACCAAATTGGTGATGTTCTTCAGAAAGGTCAGGTGCGTAGTACTCGCAACCGGCTTGCGTGTATGACTAGATGTATGAACGTCGGCGAAGCAAAAGGAGTATGTAAGGAGCGTAGCAAGTGGCGTTCTATAGTCTCTGCCTACCCCCATGGGAATAAGGCGTGAACTTATGTATGTATGTATGTTTGTATATTAATTTTTTATTAGAAAAGCAGTATAAAAGCCTCCCAGACGTCCTAATGATGTCCTCTTTTATACTTTTGCGTAGCAAATTACGCTATCCGTGGCGTTTCATTTCATATTCTAATATGAAAGCGGAATCAGTCTGCTTGTAACGAGCCCTATTTTCCCAAGGCGTCGTCTTTCTTCGGTTAGTACGAAAGCCCTTTGTTCAATATTTCTTCAGATCGATGTTTAAGAGCAGTTCACTTAGCCAATGTGTCTTAAAATACACTTGAGCTTTAA
The DNA here is from genome assembly GCA_948098905.1 of Tiliacea aurago. Lineage (NCBI taxonomy): Eukaryota > Metazoa > Arthropoda > Insecta > Lepidoptera > Noctuidae > Tiliacea > Tiliacea aurago. The sequence continues at coordinate 11,859,850 of OX402578.1, read as the reverse complement.
GACTTTCAAGTCACGCGCATCATTTTACTGCAGTATTTCATCAATATCGTAAAAGTAAAATGGTGGATAGTGTTTGATCTCTAGATCTCGTCTCTGCGAGTTGCGGAGGTGCGTAAACAATGAAGGGAGGTGCATCGCCCTCGACTCGCCCTTTGTAGGCTATATTAATCGCTATTATGAGACAGATGAGATTATATGGCCGTGTAAGTGTGTCCGTACGAAATTCAGTGCCTGAACTCTGCAGTACCTTCACTTAAAATGGAGTGTTTGTTTATCTCTCGGTGTTGATTCCAAATACACATTTCCTAAAACAGTTAAGTAGCTACAATCGTCTAAGTTTGTGCTTCATAGTTACGTTCTCAGAAGCTTTATTTAATTGGAAAACTATCCACATTTCTTCAGTATATAGGTCAACTTTAGACTCAACTAAAGTATGAATTCTACTTGTATGTTCCTTTCATAATGACCCAAATTTAATAAAAGCATGAGCCATAAATTGTCAAGAGGCACTCAATACACCGCGTTGTGTGAAATGGTAGAACGTGACGTCACGTGGTGCGGGTCCCACGACAGCGTCTATTTCCGAACGAGCCGCTTGCTCCGGAAGCCATGTCACGCGCCACGCTCCTATTTCGGAAGTATCACGCCCTACAGCACTGAGACCTACCTACCCACCTGTCTGTATCTGTACAATAGTATTCTCCTATGCTTATTTCATATCACCTATTCCACTGAATTATAACGAGCCAGAAAGAGATAGAACTAGCAACACAATCTTACCCTTTTGGCTCGAAGATTTTCTTGTTAGTTTAGTGGGTAGTTGGTACGTTTTGCGGTAACTAGAGCAGAGTCAGTCATTTGGAAATTATAGTCGCGCTTCCGTGAACAAAAGTTTTCTTCTCATGCAATGCGATATAGCTGCTTGTACTTGTCGAAAAGTTGAGCGTAAACTCTTTCAGGACACGCTACGTTGATATCCTAGCTAGATGCTTGAGCTGACCAGCTCCCATAACTAAATACGTTCAAAATCTAGTCGCTATCTTATCTCAGTGACAATTAATGTCAAAAAGTAAAAAAAAATGGTGAAATAGAGGTATCTATGTTGCAGCTTCAATGTTAGGCTTGATTTCCAGTTAACTGATTTTTTTTAACCAAACGTAAACTTGCCTCATTAGCCATTATATACAGAGTTAAATTAAATTAGCTAGAGAAACTCCGCAGACATGATGGGTATCGATATCTAAACAGCCCCCCCTTTGGGAGAGGCCTATGTCCAGCAGTGGACGTCTTTCGGCTGAAATGACGATGATGATTATAAGATGGCCACCAAATGCATTCTCAGATTATTGGACTATGATCTTCAGCCCGTGACGATTGACACAGTATAGGTGAACAGAACACCAGAAACATGCAAACATGTTTACCAAAGCGTAAAAACATACAGTATGCCACTATTGCCACTCTATCTATCCAGCCACTCGTGTCAAATATCTGTTACGCAAAGCATAGCGGCGCATGTCAAATGACACGGAGTCGTGTTGCGCTGGCGCAGGCGACGCCACATGTTTATTGTTTGGATATCGCCCTCGTTATCGATCGGAGCTTTGATCGGACAAAGGGCCTGCACTTAGCTGCATTCTAAACAAGCCCTGCATTCTGTTCGTAAACTGTAACAAATACATAATATTGTTACTGTTATGTAGCATACTTACTTAATATTATAATTATTATGCAACTGTTTTAATTGGATCGATTGTTCTGAATTTTATAAGTTTGTACTATTTTTTAGGGACTGCGATAAGTCTGTTGATAAAATGGAGCTTTCTAAAGCCGGAGACCGCTGCGCCATGTTTTCGCGATTTAAAAACATGGTGTAGTGGACCCAGCTTAATACATCTACAATCCGAGCCGTTTCTCTAGGACTACATAAAAGCTGAATCTGATTTGGTTGCGGTCGCCAGATAGCAGTTTTTCTTGTGCAAATATTGATCAATGTTGAGGCGCATAATTCTGATATGATTGGTAGCTAAGTTGGTTATAAGCACAATACGAAAATGTGGGAAAATGCTAGGATTATGACTAATTATGAGGGATTCTCAGTTCGCCAAAGTTATGAATAAAAAAATGAATGAATGAATGAAAGAATGAATTGTGTAGTCTTTAAATGAGTTCGATATACTTTTAACTTGAAATATTATGTTTCACGTTAAAAGTACATTGTACTCATTTAAAGACTACACCATTTTAACACGCTTTGAACCCTTATTGTAGCGATATATGTCCGTCTGTCTGTCCCCAGCTTAGCTCAGAGACTCTTCTTAGTACTAGAAAACTGTAGTTTGGCATGGGTATATTTATATTAATCACGCCGAATATGGGGTAAAATAAACCTTTAAAAAAATAAAAGGTATAGGTATGCGTTACCTCCGACACGACGACACGCACTTGGCCGGTTTTAGGGTTCCGTACCTCAAGAGGAAAAAACTGAACCCTTATAGGATCACTTCGTTGTCCGTCTGTCTGTCTGTCTGTCAGTCTGTCTGTCAAGACCCTTTTTCTCAGGAACGCGTGCAGGTATCAAGTTAAAATTAATATCAAATACGTAAGTCCATAGTCCCTTGGAGCTCTAAAAAAATCAAGCTTCTAAGTCAACGCAATAAAAAATTACGGTGATATAAGCGACACTATTGCGACATATTTCGATACTCGCAAATAAATCAAAACCTACAGGGTACTTCCCGTTGACCTAGAATCATTAAATTTGGCAAGAAGCAAGGTCTTACAGCACAAGTATAGGAAAAAGTCCAAAAATTGTAAAGTAGTTTTATCACATAAAAAAATTGTTGTTCATGTTTTCGTTCGTTTTTGTTCAACATGTTTTTCAACTACAATGTTAAGTTTGTTTTTAGGATAAATTCATCCTAACTACGGAACCCTTCATTGTGCGTGGTCCAACACGCACTTGGCCGGTTTTTTTATATCGTAGTACCAACCTATGTGAATGATACCATAAGAATAAAAAGAGCAATTCCCGTCTAGACCGCAGACTATTGGATTAAGATGTATCGTAGTGGAACTTTAGAGCACGGTATAAAAGAAATCTGAACTTGAAAGAGATTTAATGCATTTTCTATTGTTACATTCGTTTGCTTGTCTTTTAGGTTTGGAAATTCAAGAAAACATGAGCTTTTCGGTAGTCTCTCTGAGGAGATCTCTAAAAACTACCTTTTTCTTAGAAAACACCACCGGTATCTCAAGTGTTACTTTTTTACACTATTTCGATGTTTTGAAGGACGAACAAGTTTAATACTGAATCATTGACAGTACTCCATTCATGATTGAACTTTGTAAAATCATGCGCTGATTTTTAATACTAGCGACATCTAGTGGGCAGTAGCAGTGGCATACAGCAAAATTGAATGTTTAAACTGCAATATTTATTTGTTAGCAAAAATAAAGTTTCCATTGCTTTGATTTTCCTGTCTTGTAAATAGATTTTACTACAGGTAATGCACAAATCGACGACCTAATTCTAATAAAGCGTAAGTCAAAATTGGGCCTATCAACGGTTAATAAGGCGTTACTCCATCATCATCAACATTATTATACCCGAAAGACGTCCACTGCTGGACATAGGCCTTCCCCAAATAGGGGGGATTTGCCATAATCGCCACGCTTGGCAGGCGGGTTGGCGATCGCAGTATGGTTTTAAAAATGCATAGAGATCGCTGCTGCCCATTATCTATTAAGTCCCTTAGTCGCCTTTACGCGTTTGTCGCGTTACTCCGATTTTGATCAATCTAAGTGTTCTAAGTAATAAAACCTTAAAAATGAAAAGCAGATTTGATTAGTCATATTTTCGGTAGAACATTAATTTTATATCTCCTAAACACTTCATAGAAACAAAACGTTTTTTTCGCGTCCTGAAAAGTTTTCCAATTTTGATTTACGCCATAATAGAGTAAGGTCGACAAAATTTGTAAATGGAACCATTTCGTTAGGTTACTGCGGAAAAACAAATAAAAATAAAGGACATCAAAATTGCCACAACTCAGATAGGTAGATAAATACTTACCCCCTTATTACAAAACAAGATTTATATTTGACATGGCTTAAACTATGGAGCCAGTTTTTGTAATAAGAACGTAACAGTGATTGAAATACCGTTCTTTTTACAAAACTGAAAAATGTGTTCGGTACTAAGTTGTCAGTTTTGTGTTTAGGAACTTTACCATGGTCTGAATAAAGTTCGAATTTCAATAATGGCTCCATGTTTTAAACCTGGGTCTGAAGATAAACCTTGTTTTGTAATAAGAGGGTTATTATTTAAGACGCAGATATATGCCAGTGACCTTGAGTCTTGGCTTGCGTGTTCTGTACTGAGCTCACGCATCGCGTCGTACGTTCAGCCAGTTAATAGGACTCGCCCATCAAGGAGCGCTGACCCCAATTTGACGCATTATTAATTTATTATACACAAAACAAAAGATATTTTAATAAAACGCGTATACTAAAAGATTATTAATTAAATTATCTTTAAATTGGTGAAAGTTTCAGAAAAATACGCTTTATAGTTTTTGCGCCATTCTCAGTTTTTTATCCGCGTTAGACATAACTTTACAAATTAATTTCACTATGTAATATAAACATAATCTAAAATATTCACATATTAAGTTATTGAGAAAATGCTCTAATTTAACATTTTTTTTTTCAGATCATTAATATTAATCGTTTAGACGTGATCTTCAGTATAAAATCATTAAAACAATAACAAACAATAATAATGCTTTATTATCAGGCAACTAAGCTCCATAGATAAAATACACATATATATCTTACAAAATAATAAGCTATTACATATTTAAACAAAAAAAAATTAACTAAGTAGTACGGGTAAGTCGGTTATCGTCCCCTTAATATGGTTCCTATAATGGAACAGGCCACTTGAGAGCTTCTTAGCCGGTGGTTTATTATAAATTCGTGAGCCACACTCGTGCCTAGGCGTAGTTCAAGCGGGCGTATCGTGTTTTCCTACACAGCCAGTCTATCTAGCGGAGTAGTGAGTACTGACCCGGCCTTAGGTCCTTACTAATGTAGAATCATTTCCTTAAAAAGCCTCTCTTCTATTTATGTAAGCTGATACAGATCCGAACACCGCACTGCTTCCAACTCTGAAATGTATAGACTATAAATTATCGGGTTGGACGTATTGAATTTAATTAATCACACTAATATTTTAAAGGCGAAAGTTTGTGAGTGTGTGTGTTTGTTACTTCTTCACGCTCAAACGGCTGAACCAATTTTGATAAAATTTTGTATGGAGGTAGCTGACAGCCTGGATTAACATATTACTTACTTACATACATACTTTTTATCCCGATATACCCACGGGATCGAGACTTACGCGAGTGAAACCACGGGGCGCAGCTAGTATTCTATATTTGCACTAGCTGCGCCCCGTAGTTTCATCCGCGTAAGTCTCGATCCCGTGGGAAAGCCACCCTTAACACTTAGGGGTATAAAAAATAGATAGTAGCCGATTCTCAGACCTACTGAATATGCATATAAAATTTCATAAAAATCGGTCAAGCCGTTTCGGAGGAGTATGGTAACTAACATTGTGACACGAGAATTTTATTTATAATATAAGACTAGGTGACCCGTGCCCACTCCGTTGGGCGGTAAACATTTTTACTCTATGACACTCACAAATAACGTGGCTTTCTATGGGTAAAAGAATACCTACCCTACCTGCCTACCCTACCTATCTACCTACCCTACCTACCCTACCTATCTACCCTACCTACCCTACCTATCTACCCTACCTACCTACCTACCCTACCTACCTACCCTACCTACCTACCCTACCTACCTACCTACCCTACCTACCTACCCTACCTACCTACCTACCCTACCTACCTACCTACCCTACCTACCTACCCTACCTACCTACCCTACCTACCTACCCTACCTACCTACCCTACCTACCTACCCTACCTACCTACCCTACCTACCTACCCTACCTACCTACCCTACCTACCTACCCTACCTACCTACCTACCTACCCTACCTACCTACCCTACCTACCTACCCTACCTACCTACCCTACCTACCTACCCTACCTACCTACCCTACCTACCTACCCTACCTACCTAAAAAAAAAACACTTCACATAAACCATCTACTAAATAGTCCGAACAAAGCATAAACCTTTTTTTTTTGATAGATGAGCCCGTTCTTGAGTTATAAAATTACAACGAAAAGTGGCATTGATTTTAAGAGTCCTCAAAAAGAGAACTATAGAATTAATTACTTCTGTCGATTTATAAACACCACAGATGCATCAGATTCTTAATGGGAAAAGATGATTAAGAAAGCTGCCAAAGATTTTATGAAACCGAAGCCATTTTTAGATCTTTTTTGATGTTAAAAATACACACATTTTATTGCTTCTGCCATGTTATGGGCTTATGAAATAGTACGACAATGTTAAATATCGCTGTGACAAAATGTTCTATTACTAAGACAAATACATTTTTGAGGGAATTATACAGACCTATAGCATTAAAACGGATCTGTCAATATTTTTATTTAAGTATCTACATAATTATTTTTCAAACTAGTTGCCCCAACCCAAATGAATTTCTCTCTCAACGAATGAGAATAAAATAATGCATTTCAGATGTTCTTTAATGGGACTACGGGTGTTAAAACCCGGAAACCCAGTAAAATATATCATCACCTACCCTTCTAATGCTGCAGAGGGGACTAAATAATTACGGTCCAAGAAAAAAATTGCAAGAAAATCTCTAGCAAATTTTTTATGAAATGGAAAAGACGAAAAATGGCGTGCCTCGTTTTCCTGTTTTAAGAGTCCGATTGCTCGAGGAGTGAAGTGCCTAGCCAACACTTTGCTTTTCTGTTCAAGACGGTTAATATCACTCGGGAAACTCGGAAAATAATTTTTGTGAACCATAAATGTGTTTATCTGAAAAAAAAAAATTATTTATATAATATTTGATTCGGTTTATAGTAAAGACTCGTAAAGTGTCGTTACCCAATGAACCGGATCACCTTACACTCGTAAAATCATCGATTATTTTATGCTTGTACGCATGAATGAAATAAAACAATAATTAACGACTTTATATTAATTTATGTTAATCGATTGCCCATGTACGTACTTGGTTGGATATATGTATTGATTATGTTATTTGATGCATAATGCATGAAAGGTATGAGTGCTGTCTAGCGTCGACCGCGTAATACAAACTGCGACAATTCATTGATAGGATTATGATCTTACATGCGACTTGTCGCCTAAAAACGATTCATAAAAATTCTTTTTTTTTTAACAGAGTAAGGTACGTAACACTACCTAGTGTTGTGTCATCGAGTTCCTGATAAAAACAAATGAACATGATTAGTATGTTGGTGCCAATGTTTGTTCAACAATTAATGTTTGTGCAGGCAAGTGTCGGTGCTGCAGACATCGATTCCGCTGCCCGCTTCCGCCGCCGCCGCTCGTCGCGCCCCGCCCGACAAGCGACCACTGCCTGCTACGCCGTCACATGGAGGTAAACACACATCCTAATAGCTATGATGTCCTAGTACTTGTATCTTCTAATCTCTGTACTGTTAACCGTGTTTGTCATGATCAAAGATTAATGAAATTTGTTAGATTACACAACATTTTAGTGTCCGTATGGATTGAGGAGCCATGTCTCATATTTAAACGAGGGTACTACCAATATTTAGTAGTAAATTAGCTGATTTTGTAGGCCCGATCCTGGAATTTGTAGTAAAACCGATAAAAAGTTATAGGACGTTTAAGGTGGCTCCTCAATCCAGATATCTGGATTGAGGAGCCACCTTAGAACTCGAAAACTAGCCAACAGATGTTTCTGAAAATTTGGTAGGATTTAGTAGTGTTTATGCGTAATCTGTACAAAAAAAAAATGGGTTTTGTACGGCTGAATTTGAGATAGCTACAATGCTTTGATTTTTCTTAAAAACTCATAAATTTCACCACGCTGTTTCTCGGAAAGTCATTAACCAATTAAAACGTATTTTTAGTATAATTTAGTAGTAAATGAGTTCTAATTTGTAGTATACAAATAAAATGGAAAGAATATACAATTTCGGTGATACAACACATTTTATGTGGCTCCTCAATCCTGACGGTCTATAAAAAATATACGTTCCTAGCTACTAAAGCAGTTGATCAAATTGGATAAAAATAGCACAAGCATCAAACATCCTACACACTCAGTATTTCAAAAGATATTAATAATTTAAACATTCCTTTACAATTTTGTGAATTGGGTGACCATAAATAATTCAAACTATGATCATTAACAGAGTTTTATTTACACGTGAATGATTCTAAACCAATGAGTACAATAACGAAAACAAACAAACAAAGAAAAAAAAAGAAAAAAAAACTAAAAGTGGATTATGGAGAAATTGTATAGTCTTTCCATTTTATTTGTATACTACAAATGTTAGCTATTTAAATACTTTTTAGGTAGTTTTAATATATTTACAGTATTTTTGAAATAACACAATTGTATTGGTAGAATTAACAAGTTATTTGATTTGTTTAAAATGCTCAAATGGCGCCACCGGATATTAAGATGTCAACTGACTATTTGAGTCTGTTAAAGAGGAGGGATTTTAAAAGTTACGTGGTAGCGCCATTTTAGCAAGGAGTAGTGATTGAACTGCGAAAGTGTAAGGATCTGTAATACCCATGTAAGTACCGAGACTTGTAATAATATATTATAAATGTATTGCCGTAATATTTGTGCTATTATTTTACCCAGTGTTTGAACCTAGTAACGAAATTATGCTTATTCGTACAAATGAACGCTTTTATTTCTCTTTTGCTCTGGCTAGTCCTACATTTCAGAAGTGGGATAGTTTGTATCTAACTACTTCTACCGGTATTTGTTTCTAAACATATTTTCTCTTCTTCTTTCTTTCTTTTGCTTGAAATCTTTGATTAACTTACAAAATTGTTTGTAGTCCGTTTCTAAGACATGTGTAGCTTTAAATTTATTTTAAATGCAACGTAGTACATGGTCATTATTTCAGCCTGTTTTTGTTTTAAATTGTTTGTAGTCCGCCTTTTTGTCCGTTGATATTTTGTTTCAGTTTAACAATGGAACATGTGCACAAATTGTCGCCTTGTGAACAATCTCACGCCATAGAACGTGACAGAAGTGTGCGTACATCACGGACCCGGATGTTACCTTTGGGTGGCCATGCTGTGAGGACACCTGAACGAAGATCACAGAGGCGCTCATGCAGTCAGGAAAGGGGTCATGGCTCTAGCCGTTCATCCCGCTCCCGGAGTCATGCAGATGCCAGAAAAGCGGTATAGAAGTCGGAGCTGTCACCGGTCACATCGGCGCACCAGCCGGTTCCTGTCACCGGTGAGCGAGTGCAGCCAACATTCCGTGGTATTGGGGAGGCGCGTCACGCGGTGCTGCTATAGGCGCCGCGATGCTTGCCGTCGGCTCAGGAGCCGATTCTGCAGCCGGCCCAGGAACGGAACACGCAGCTCGAAACCGAATGCAGTCACGTACCGGGTTGAAAACAACAAACAGCACCCGAACGATGTCGGTGAGTCTTCTAATAATAATGTTAACATTTCGCTACTTTTACAAGTGTTAACGTCTTTGAAAGGAGAAGATCCTATGCATAAATTAGGGAGTCTCAATAATGCTGTACCAGAATTTGACCCGGCAAAGAAAGACCAAACTATGTCAATGTGGCTACATAAAGTTAATTGAATTTTAAAAGCTAGGTGTAGGTTATGAAGTAGACAATTCAGTGCTAGTAGGATTTGGTAATTTAACCGTTCTCTCTTTGCGCAAACAATCTGTTTGTTTTTCTATTTGTGAAGTAGTCGCCAACGTAGAGTTGGTGATTGTACCAGATAGTGTCATGCAAATACCAGTGATGATTGGGCACTTTTATAGAGCAGCTATATAGATCATTTAGAAATTAAGAAGTTAAATAATACAATTACTGAAAATAACAAAATAGATCTGTACTGTAAGAGTGATGCCACCGTTTCTGGAATTACAACACACACGTTACACAGAACCTAGTTATGATGGAGCAATATTTATTGATGGAGGTTTTGGGATTGGAGCTAATTTCTATGTTTTCAGTTTTAACAGGGTTATTTGGTAGTCAAGAGGGAATAGAGGAACGGGAACAGTTACTTACTTTACTAAACCACTTTACTTGCTCGATGTTATGTTGCTCGATGGTGGGAGCAAATGCAAGAATTAAACTGTAGTATTGAATATTATTATAATATTGTCTCACGTGGACGCCCTGAGCCGTAATCCTATAAAAGACGTACAAATAAAATTCAATTTAATTATTGAAAATGATGATAATTGCCACAGTTATGATAATTGCCACAGTTTAACATTCGGATTTAGATAATTTTATAGATATTAAAAACAATTACAACAACAACTTACTTAGTTAGTTACTTATTACAAAAAAAAAAAAAGTTGTTTAGAGGAAAACGGTATCTGGGAATAAATGGGTTGTACCGAAAGGAACGCTGGCAAACAGTTAAGCAGAACCACGATGGCTTTGGTAATTTTGCTATTGACATTAGATAAAATTAAGACATATTATTGGATCAAGAAAATGCGAAATTACAAAAAAAAATGGTTTATTCGTGTTTAGAATGTAGTTACTTAGATATTTGCATTCGATTGATAAAGTCGCTACTCCTTTTGATACAATCCACATGGACCATGTAGGACCGTTTAATTAGAGGTAGTAGTAAAGGCATTACAGCAAAAAGGAAATACACCTCATAACTATAAAACAGGTAACAATTAATATATTAAAAAAAAAAAACAACACATACACACATGAAATGGAAACATGTACATACTTGTAATTGTTGATGCTTACAGTCGATAAACCTTTTTAAAACCCGTTACGAATACCAAGACATCAATAAAAGTATTCTGCGAGTACTTTGGTGATTTTGGAGTCCCAAGGCGGGCCTTCTGACAGCGGTACTTCATTTACCAGTGATATTTTTAGGAAATTTATGATCGTTAAGGGTGTGAAACATGTATTGAATGCTGTTGCCACTCCTAGAGCCAACGGGCATGTAGAGCGCTACACCAAAACAATAATAGACGCTCTTACTGCAAAGTGTGTAGACACGGCTGACAATAAATGGAACGACCACTTGTTAGATCTACAGTGGGGTGTGAACAATACTTTTAATAAAGGCATTTATCGCACTCCTGAGACGCTTTTCGGAACAAGATTATTAGGATCCAGTGAAAATACGATAGTCTCGGAATTAGGCAACGATTTAACAGATATTACCGATAAACAGGATATTACTCAAATTAGGGCCACATATTAATTCCCATATAAAATTGTCTCAACAAAAGGCCAAATAAATATAATTATAATAAGAAACGTAAGTCTCATGAGTATGCCATAGGTGACTTAGTTAGTGTAGAAAGGCAAGTACTCGCTATTCAGGACAGAGTAAAAAAAAAAAAAAAAAAAAACTTGTACCTAAATATCAGGGTCCCTATAGATAGAATAACAAAAGTCTACGATTGTGGTAGCTTTCAAATAGAAGACGCCCCTTTGACCAAAAGGGCAACAAACTGTACTTTGCTGTACTCGTAGTGGCGGTGGACAAAATAAAACCCTGGTTGAATTTTAACAAACCCCACGATATCTAAGTGAGAAAAGTGATAGTACTGACCCAGAATAAATTATTAAGGTCTCTCTGGTTATAAATATACAGCTATATGATGGTGGTCGATTTCTGCATAATCAATGGTAAGTTATTTTATAGAAGGTTTTAGTTTAAGAGTTATATTTTATTTAAAATTAAGATTTATATCTTTTATAGTAAGAAAATAAATATTTTTTACAATATTAATGACGTTAATACGAGGATATTTGATGATAAATGAAACTAATTATTGATAACATGAATAACATAACACGCCTAGTCTCCCCGAAGGGTTGGGCAGAGGTGTACCATAATTAATTAATAATTATTATCACCATAATTCTGTACACCCAATTATTGATAATGTTTGTTTTATTAACTTGTATTTATTTTACAGGTAGTTTTTCTTTGTTGATATCGATATGTAAGTATGATTTTGTGGGGCCTGTTGCCACTGGTATTCAGGACATAATGGGGCCTGTTGCCAGAGGTATTCAGGACATATTGGGGCCTGTTGCCACTGGTATTCAGGACATAATGGGGCCTGTTGCCAGAGGTATTCAGGACATATTGGGGCCTGTTGCCACTGGTATTCAGGACATAATGGGGCCTGTTGCCAGAGGTATTCAGGACGTAGTGGTGGGGCCTGTTGCAACTGGTATTCAGGACGTACTGGGGTCTGTTGCCAGAGGTATTCAGGACATATTGGGGCCTGTTGCCACTGGTATTCAGGACATAATGGGGCCTGTTGCCAGGGGTATTCAGGACGTAATGGGGCCTGTTGCCAGAGGTATTCAGGACGTAGTGGGGCCTGTTACCGCTGGTATTCAGGACATAGTGGGACCTTTCCACTGGTATTCAAGAAATAGTGGGGCCTGTTGCTATTAGTATTAAGGATGTGAGGAGTCCTGTTGCTAATAGTATTCAGGACATTGATTTGAGAAAGATGCATTATAAAATAAAGAAGACATATGTGAGATTAAAAAAAAAAAAAAAAAAAGATTACATTCCATTTTTAATATTCATGTAAAGTATATATGTAGCTACTATGTAAGATGTAAGAGAAGAATACTAAATAAGCAATGTGCGTACCTACAATAGAACTTAAATGATAAATTAAACATAAAACGAATTACGGTTAACGAATTATAAATTATGACATTACATTTTATCAATACTTTGTGTGTTTACTGTTTATTGACTTTTTATTTGTAATTTTTAAGGATTTGACATTATAATTAAAATTAGTAAACTTTGACATTTCATAAATAAAAAAAAAATAAAAAACAATTACTAGAACTTGACATTGTATAAAAATCGCCTATTTGCATTTCTAACTAATTTATTATTATATTAATTGTACTTCAATTTTAATATATCTACACCGGCAACGGTAGTATATGTGAAGCTGTCTATTATTATTAAGATCTTAATATACCATAAAAGTGATATAGTTTATAAGATTCCCAGTTATAGAACATCTTTTGCACACAAATTTCACAATTATCTCGGTCCTAGCCTTTACAACAAAGTAAGTAAAGATCTAATATTAAAGAATCTTGATAGGCAAACATGCAAAAAAAAAACGAAAACACTAGACTACAACAGCACTGAAAATCTACTATAAACATTGGTATAAACAAGGCACATAAATAATAAAGCGCACATAATAACTGTACACGTGCAGAAACATACATTAAACATATACACATATACTATACTCATACCTAAACACAAAACAACACAGACAATTCCAATCATGTAACTTAATTAATATAACTGTACATGTACTGATTTTTGCTTAGACAGTATGTAAATAATTCTAAACTATTGTGACTCGTAACTGGAACCTTGTGGGAATCCGTTATTCTTAGGTTGAGGAAGACTATCCGCTCGTGATACAGTTTTATACTAGTACGAGGGGATAGGGCGAATCAGTCCAAAGACAACCAATCCATTATTTTATTCCACCATTTTACATTCTCTAACTGTTCACCTGCCTAAGTTGTATTGTTATAATAACTTTAAACGATTTTTGGCTATCTTGTGTTATTATTAAGTTACTTTGTATGGTTGTCTCATATTCATGAATAAAGAAAGATTTTACTTTTTTATATACTCAGAAATAAATTATATTCTATTCTATTCTATAAGCTAAAGTAAAGATAAAACTTGTATTATGTACTAACTTTATTGTTGAATTAGTAATTTATTATTAACTATCAGTTTTAATGGTATTTTTGTTACCGTACGAGGACGTACGAGATTTTGGATGGCCGAATGTTAGCTATTTAAATACTTTTTAGGTAGTTTTAATATATTTACAGTATTTTTGAAATAACACAATTGTATTGGTAGAATTAACAAGTTATTTGATTTGTTTAAAATGCTCAAATGGCGCCACCGGATATTAAGATGTCAACTGACTATTTGAGTCTGTTAAAGAGGAGGGATTTTAAAAGTTACGTGGTAGCGCCATTTTAGCAAGGAGTAGTGATTGAACTGCGAAAGTGTAAGGATCTGTAATACCCATGTAAGTACCGAGACTTGTAATAATATATTATAAATGTATTGCCGTAATATTTGTGCTATTATTTTACCCAGTGTTTGAACCTAGTAACGAAATTATGCTTATTCGTACAAATGAACGCTTTTATTTCTCTTTTGCTCTGGCTAGTCCTACACAAATTAGAACTCATTTACTACTAAATTATACTAAAAATACGTTTTAATTGGTTGATGACTTTCCGAGAAACAGCGTGGTGAAATTTATGGGTTTTTAAGAAAAATCAAAGCATTGTAGCTATCTCAAATTCAGCCGTACAAACCCCATTTTTTTTGTACAGATTACGCATAATCACTACTAAATCCTACCAAATTTTCAGAAACATAAGTTGGCTAGTTTTCGAGTTTTAAGGTGGCTCCTCAATCCAGATGTCTGGATTGAGGAGCCACCATAACGTCCTATAACTTTTTATCGGTTTTACTACAAATTCCAGGATCGGGCCTACAAAATCAGCTAATTTACTACTAAATATGTGTAGTACCCTCGTTTAAATATGAGACATGGCTCCTCAATCCATACGGACACACATTTTAAGGTTTAAAATCATTTGGAGAAATTTGACAGCTAAGCATAACCTGATGTGCTGGCGACTTTACCGGTACACACGGCTACACATCAAGCTATACATTTCCAGATTACGCTGAACTCGCACTGTACGGAAATGCTATACAATGCGAGATCAGCTTATCCTGGAAATGTAAAGCTTGATGTGTAGCCGTGTGTACATACCTTGTACTATATTGCATTATTTCTTACCAATAATTTAAGAAACAGCTAGAAATTTTTGTTCCAGTGACGGCTGTAGTAATAATGCGCTTGTCTCAGTTCAAATCAAAAGTAAACAGAACATCAACAAAAGAACTTTGTCTTATCTTGACGTCATTAAACACAAAGCTGCAAGTACATATTCCCCTAGTGTAAAAACGTTTGAAATAAAAAAAAACGATCGATTGTTCTTAAATTAAACCAGCCCCATTAGTAATGAAATACACAGTGGAACAGGCGACCGACGAAATCAATAACGAGCAGTAAATGTCGTGAGCGATACCAATTACAGTTGGATGTCAATTGTAAGTTATCCAAAACTGAATTAAGATAAATTAAAAGGCAAGCAATCTATTTAATTGTAAGATAATTTATTAAGTGCTATGCTGATTACCCAGCAAACAATAATAGGTGTATATACGGCCTACCCAAATGTCCTTTCATTGGTATTGTTCGTCGAGTTGATGAGCTACTTAAGTTCTGAGTTGAGCTACACGATTACTGAAAAAATGCGTGCACTGACTGGACATTAGTGGACTGGTTAACTCAAATCTGTGTGGTTCTTTCCTCAATACACCATCTCAGACACTAATCTGCATGATGATGAAAGTCCAGACAAAATCTTGGTCAAGCAAAATGGGTTTGCTTGACCAAGATTTTGTCTGGACTTTTAAAGAGACTGTGACCTCTGAGTACGCTTCGGTCTTTCTTCTCAAAGTAGTTGGTTAGGAAACACCGAATTTATCCAGTTTTAAAACATAATTTAAATTTGACGTGCAAAAGTTTTTTTTAAAACTAATTTACAGAAATAAATATAATTTATTAATAACTAGTGGTCGCCAACTGATCGAAATTCATCCCCTCTACTTACAATCTATATAGTATTTACGAATACTCCATGCTATTAAAAAGTACTTACTTATTCCATGCTCAAGCTGTCACTGCTGTCACATAGTATCAGGGCCTCATGACTTGAAGATAGATTCGTGTCTATCTGGTACTATGTGTGTGTGTGTCAAACGCATGGTAGTGTGTGTCATAATGTTTTTTGAAGTAAAAACTTCTTTAGGCGCGTTGAGCACTTTTTGGGTGAACAAAAATCATGGAACTCACGTCATCGTCACCGAACGCTTTCCATGAGCTATATGTATACTGTTTTCACTTCTATCGGCAGTCCCCAAAGACTGCCCCGCATGTTTTTTAGGGTTCCGTACCACAAAAAGAAAAACGGAACCCTTAAAGGATCACTTCGTTGTCCGTCTGGCTGTACTTCTCGTTGACCTAGAATCATGAAATTTGGCAAGAAGCAAGGTTTCACAGCACAAATTAAGGAAAAAGTTCGAAAATCGTTAACTTGTGGTTTTATCACATAAAAAAAATATGCGATTGCAAACTTACTTTTGCAGTTGGAAAATTGACTGTGGTTTATATCGATGTATGGAAGTGTGTAGTTTAATATATCGATGTAGTTTTTTTTTTTATTTAATTTATTTCTAATGCATATTAAAAATTTTAGGTTTCTGCAGTTGTCCTCCATATAAATTTTAACTGCCGAATTTCATACTCCTCCGTCCACGTAATTATTTGTAAAAAGGGTTTTTTTTAATTTGCTTATACAAAGTTTTCGCTTCACGTATTATTATAATGATAAGTACATGCAATAATACAATATGGGTAGCAGCTGCTATCATCATGATTCAAGTAGCTTAGTTAGTAGTTACAAGACGACTACGAGTCTTAGTAAGCGGGTCACTGTATAATATTAACTATTTACTTTGAATATCGCTTACAAGTTCCTTTTCATAAAAGCAATTTAAATACAAAGTGGCTATTCAATTCGTCTATTGTCAACGCATGTGTAGGTTCTAGGTACTAAGCTATTAGTCAATATTTCTATGAAAGGCGGTTGTCAGTATTGAATGTAATTAAAAACGAACGTTGTTACGCCTCATAAAGAGGCATAGAACTTCTTTCTTATATCTATGTATAAAGGAGTAACACCCAACAGCCCGCAGAATTTCCAAACTTAAGGGTCGGGTAAACGCCGTTGACCTTGGCCATAAAAATGCGCGTCGCGCTCACGCCCGCCGCGCTACCGGTCGGTTTCAAAGGGAATATTTATATTTAGTAACGAAAATATGAATATTTGAAAAAAAAAACAGCTATAATTATAAATAATAAAATAGTTTGTTCAAACAAAAAAATCTTTTTTTTTTATAAGTTTGAAAGTAATATCGTTTTTTTATGATTTGGGTAGACATTACTTTCTGAATATATTTCATAAAGTATTTTACAATACTTAAATATTCACATATAGAATAGATGTGTACGCATTCTATTTTTTGCATGACTTACTTGCATTATTTGAAGGCGTACTAACACATTTAAAAGTCACTAAAATCATATATCTGCGCCTTAAGTGGCAGTGGGCAGCGCAAATTGCTCGCAGAACAGATGGCCGATGGGGCCGAAAGGTTCTAGAGTAGCAACCTCGTACCGGAAGACGTAGCATTAGAAGGCCTCCCACAAGGTGGTCCGATGACCTGGTGAAGACCATAGGAATCCGCTGGATGCGAGAAGCAGAGAACCGGTCGTAGTGGCGATGCTTGGAGGCCTAAGTCCAACAGTGGACGTCTTTTGGCTGAAATCATAATGATAAGTAATGATGACTAATGAAATTACTATGTCGGTGAAAGTTCTCGAAGATTTCATAACACACTTTACGCTAGAATGGACCTGAATCGATCTCTTGAGAGTCAAACAAATTTAAGGAACAAAGCGTGTAGGTAGATATGGCCACATTACCTAACTGTAACTGGACATAAAAGTATCTAAACTTAATTTATAAAAATATACTATAGTGTTGACTTTACCTAATTTATTAATGAGCTTATACAACATTAGTTTTTGTTTACCCTAAACCCGAAAAGGGGTCATTGTACTCATCATTAAGAACAACTTTTTCTATGGGACCAACTTTAAAATCGCGAAAAGAAAATCAGCTGTTCCATACATTTGTGTTCACTTGTATGGAACAGCAGATTTTTTTTCTCGTGATTTCGAGGTTGGTCCCATAGAAAAAGTTGTTCATAATGATGAGTACAATGACCCCTTTTCGGCCCGGGTTTAGTGTAACCAAAAACTAATGTTGTATATTTCATAAAAAGTAGGTACGAGTACCTAGTTGATAATTAAAACAAACACAACCTACCACCACTACTATTTTGCACAAGAGAAATAATGTTTTACTTACTTCAAACTAATTCGTAATTAACATTAAAGAATTAACAAACAACTTCTCAGCTTCACTCAGACAATTTTAACGCCATAATTCATGAGCAGAATACTTCACAGCCAGACCAGACGTTGGAATTAAGTGCAGCGTCTTGTGAGTGAGAAGTCTAATGAATTAAATCCAATTACTTATTTAGCTCCCGTCGATATCTAGCCCTTGCACTCAGTAGGCGTCTGTTTGTCTGTATGTCTCAACGCCTCCTCAACAACAGATAAATAGAGTAAATTAAGACTAACGATGTGAGGAACACGTCGACGTTTACTAAGAAAACGTTTCTTTTTGTTAGCTTTAAATAAAACCTTATCCGTCACATTTACTCCATTTAATATAGCATTAAAAAATAACGACGAAATAACAACAGTTATCCCACTAATATTATAAAGGCGAAAGTTTGTGAGTGTGTGTGTTGCTTCTTCACGCTCAAACGGCTGGACCAATTTTGATACAATTTTGTATAGAGGTAGCTGACATCCTGGATTAACTTAAAGGCATATTTTTTACCCCGATATTCCTACGGGATTGGGACTTACGCGGGTGAAACCGCGGGGCGCAGCTAGTTGTGTAATATTGTTGAAATTATAGAGTTATTTTTTTAATGTAAATAAGTTACATTACGACGGACGTAATGAATAGCATTACCCCATTACATCCCGTGGGTGTCGTAAAAGGTGACTGAGGGACTTACTAGAGAATGAGCACCAGCGTTCTCTATGCATTTTAACACCATACCGCGATCGCCAACCCGCCTGCCAAGCGTGGCGATTATGACAAATCCCCCCCTTTTGGGTTAGGCCTATGTCCAGCAGTGGACGTCTTTCGGCTGAAATGATGATGATGATGATGATGAAATTACATTGCTTTGTATTCATCGTGATAGTTAATTTTACTTAACAAATAACGTGAGGGTGATAATCGTTATTTTTCTAATGTAATAATAAATGGAGTATATAATACTGGTAATCAGCTGCGTCCGGTAAGACTGGAAGCAGACCCCAACATAGTTGGGAATAGGCAGATGATGAAATGGAGTATATCTACCTTCTATATTTCTTGTTCTTTTGTGAAAACAATATCAAAAGCTGCGATAAAGTTTTATAAAAATTAAATGCCAATCAAGTCTTGGAAATAGGATTGCTAACCTAAATTGCATCCATTCGCTTCAAAACGTCTGCGATTGCTTCATTTTCTTCAGTAACCCTTAACATTTATCAGAATAAGGCCCAGCATTATGTACAACACGTACTTTCATCTCAAAAGTTCACAAACACGTGGAATATGAATTTGCAGGCGACCTTTAGCTTTCATTCCCAAAAACCGTCGCCGCTAGCCAATTTGTCGCTCGTAAACTCACCTGAGGGCTGAGAGGTCCCTAAAATAAACCCAGAGTGTCATACCTAAGAGTTTACACGAAGTTTATTCACTTACTCTCTCTGATAAGTGCCCAACGTCATCCGTTTTATAACTTGCCCACATGCTGATAAATACTGGTACACGTGTAGTGAGTCGTCCCCTTCCTTATCTTGAGATTTTTTGTCACACTTCCCTTATCAAGGATCGCAGTCATAAAATTTTGGTATTAGATCACTTTCTTCGTGTTTATTTTGATGAGTAATGAGGATTAATAGTCTTCTAAGTAATCGTTTTACCTATTTTGAGTAAAAAATGTTTTGAAACATTGTCGCATATTATTTTACGTTTGGGATGTTGACGTCTTTAGGTTAGGGATCTAAGGACTTCTATATTGAGCTCGTTGAGTTTTTTAAATAAAACATACTCGTATGCCCCTCCTCCTAATATTCAAGGGCATCTTATGCGAGGGTTCAAAGGGTGCACAGCGGTAGGGCCCGGGGCCGCCGTGAGGTCTCGGTTGGTTGGATTATTGGATTTAGATGTTTTCATTAAAAGATTTATCGTTGTTTGTCCTGGAGAAAGATTGGTTTTACACTTCATTTGGCAGTTGCCCTTGAAATTAGATGTAACCCGGATGTTTAAAAAGCGATGCCTCTTTTGACATTTGATAAAATACTTGACTTCGGTAATAAAGTCTCGGTATTTAAAAACAATCTTTAAAAAATCAGCCTACAGTTCAGAATATTTATCATTCCGGTTATTATAACTTAGTTGTATCGCCGATATCTTTAAATTGTGTGACACAAATTCGTATGTCAATACGATTGTTATGATTCTCACGCGGGTCGAGTTATCTTGAGACTTGTCGTGGCCCGCTGATATCGTGTAGATGTCGCGCTGTGGTTGATGCAGATGCATCTTCAGTTGACGGCCGCGACTCACGCTGGCCGCTCATTGACGTTCTAATTTTGAAATTAATTCTGAAATAAAAGTAATATTTGAATTATTTTATTGGAAAAGAGAACCGGTCTGGACTGGTGGTGTTTTATTGGAAGCTAATTGGAAGTGTTTATCGTTATTGTAAGTTCTTATTTTGTGGTATCAGCCAGGATGATTAATTTGTGTTTGTGTAGTTAAGTGGGTAGACTGAAGTTTTCTGTAAGTTATGTGAATATTTTTAACAAACGAATCTGAACTGTGGGTACCTGGTAAACCAACGATTTATAACACGAACTCAATACATATTAACGTAGGTGTCTACAGCTAGATTATAAATAATTTTGATTTATTCAGTAGCAGCCCGGAGCCTGGATTTGTGCTTGGTTAATGGCAATAGGCTCGCCCCTATTACATTGGACTTAAACATAACTGGCGAAATGTGGGTGTACTATAGGTACACCTTTGCCAACCCTTCGGGGAAACGAGGCGTGATGTTATGTTGATTTATTCAAATTTATATTTTGACTAGCAGTAAAACTCTCTTCAAAAAACTCTTCAAATAACTTATCTATACCTAGCAAAAATGATGCATGTACTTAGTTGAGTGTGTGTGTTATATTCGTCATTGCTAAAGTGATGGATAGTCTCGGCCTGGATAAAGAACGGATGTAGTCCACAGTTGATTGACAATGTTATTTGGCCCACTACAACGATCCACTTCCTATGTGCTATGCAATACCACCTGAATGCAGCCATTGTTATTGATAATATGTTCTATACAAAGTTTACATAGCATACTAAAGTTTGTTTTTTAATCCCAGATAGTAATTTGCACATTTCAAATGTTTGTTGTTTGTTTTTTTCAATTTGGAGTTTGACATTTGCGTGTATTCCCATTCGTACCACCAGTGCAGCAGTGGGACGAAAGGGAATTTAATAAATAATATTAAATTTATTCCCGTTCGTCCCACTGATTTTATTAGTGGGACGAACGGGAATATATTTATTTTTAATTCCCATTGGACCCACATAATTAGTTTTTGCACCTGTCAAATTACTATTTGGGATTAAAAAAAGTAACTAAGTTGATTACTATGATTCATCTAGCTGATTTAGACCTTTGTGCTTTTATGATTAAAAATGAGGGTAGGACGTATACATTTTTAGGTAAACGATAAATATACCCAGCCTAATGATTTTGTAACACGTTATGGAACTTACAGTAGGTATCTAATAATTAGTAAACAACACACAGGTGTCATTATTAACACAAAGGCATATGAAAGTAGGGAGGCATTTACTTACGTAATTATAGGACAGATACGAGACACAATTACAGAAGCTATTCCCTTCTGAGTCAGTGTCCATATCGGGCTGTTGCTAAGTCGGTAATATGTACCGTATTTGTTTACTCTTTCACCAAATAAATAGGTATCATCATAACACTATTATCGGATGCCAAAACAAGTTGAGCTCACTGGGAACCCATAATTTGTGCTATTTATAGCCACCATTGCCTCATTAATGTACCTTGTTTAGGGTTGCTTTACGCACACGCATACATTTGTAAAGTAATGTAATGACATCACGGATTATTATTTTGGTCGGTATGGTATCGATTAATATAGCGAACCAGTGTTAGGTGATCTGTTGCATTGAATCGAAGTTCCCTCTAGTGGGAGGACTGTGTGAGGAGTAGAAGGGGTGTTAGGGTTCAATAATTTTTGGTGGGTCCGGTACAGCGCATGCACTGTTTGCTGCAGCTCAGTAGGCGAGTAGTCGCGCGCGCAGCACGGACAGACCACCCGTGCCTTTTGATAAAAGCTCTGACTTATCTAGCGAATGTTAGCTCTTCATTGATAATATTTACTCAGCTTGATGTGCGAGATAATAGTTTGTCAATATTAATGTGGATTCGATAAAAACTGACATAGTTTCCGTAGTTGAGTCGTGAGTGGCTTAGTTTATAGGATGTGACGAGAAATGCGGATACCTAATGTAATCATTGACGGAATGCTATTGTTTTATTGCAGGTGGCAAGAGTGGCTTGTCGGCTAGCTCCAGTCGCTCAACTAGTCCGCTGGGACAAGGATCTGTCAGCTTTATACCGCGAGCGCCAACTTCTTCATCCGGGTAACTTTGCTTGTTTATCTAATGCGGTTATTTAAGAGTTTAAGTGCTTTTGTCTGCATTCTTCCGTTGTTTTCGTTTTAAAGGATGAAGAGAATTCCAAATGATATTTTTATTATTAGATTTGATCTAACATTGGGGACTGCTGGGCGTGGAGTTCAGGGTTCGAGTTACGGGTCAAGCAAATATGACACCTAATTATTTTCTTGACGTTGTGTCATGTTCTATCGGTGTGGGTTACCCGCCCTTTGAAAATAGCATTGTATGTGTGTGATACTTAGGTAAAATCAAGGTCATTACTGACTTTAGCAATACTCTTTAACAGTTTAGTATCTCATGTAATGATTTGTAACGACCCGTATTTATACAAGATTAGTTTTAATATAAACCCGAAACACGTGTCTAGTATTTTTATGTAAAGAATCTATGTACAAAATTTCAAAACTGTATCATGAAAATTCGCAAAGTTATAAGGTGGGTTGGGTTGTCCGTACAAAAACATGCTAACGGCGCCCCCGGGTCCAGGGTCATCTTGCGCTCATTGATAATAATTTGGCAGTAGGTACCTAACCGTACGGCGATTGTATTGTTAGTAATTAAATGGTGATAACATTTTCCATTACACTTAAATATTTTTGGGACAAAATATAACATGGTGTAAAAATTATTGAAATCGATACAGTTCCTTATTCTGAACAAACTATATTCAGGTTTCGCATATACTTAAAATAATGTTGTATATTAATGTGCCACTCACGACAAACGTGTTAACGTGAATAGGAAATGATGAACCGTCACTAAACTTATTCTTTTTGGTTACAGGTCACGACCTAACTCCTCGCTACTGGCACCCGGTAGTAAAATCCCGTCAACACTAATATCAACACAGCAACACCCACAGACACCGTCCAGTCAAAATGGAACACCTACAAAGCATTCCATGCTCGATAAGTTAAAGCTTTTCAATAAAGACAAAATAAGTAATGAAAAACAAAACAGCAAAAGTACTGCAGTATCAAAACGCACTAGTTCATCCAGTGGCTTCTCATCAGCCAAAAGCGAAAGATCTGACTCCAGTTTAAGCCTCAATGAATCTTCCAACACCCCCAACTCACATATCAAATCATCTAATTTAGTAGGACCCAAAAGTATAAGGCAACAAAGCGATACGTTATCAAAAGACAAGTCTGCTAAAAATGTAAAACCTAAGCTAGTTAGTTCTAAATCCCCTAAAGAATCTTCTACGAGTTTGAATAAAGGAAAAACGAGTAGTAGTGATAAATCGAGAAATAGCCCGAAGCTTCCTGCTCGTGACAAAGAATCCAAACTGGCTGCTCCGAAATCTATTAGTAACACTAAACTAAATCAGATCGATGACCATTCAAGAAACGCTAACTCGAAGATGGTGAAACTATCCGGAAGTCAAATGAGGCTCAGTGAAAAACGAAGTGATAGTAGAACAGACGTCAAAAATCACCAGAGTCACGAAAATGTATCATCACCGTCAAGCCAAGGAAACCAGAATCAAGCAGCATCAGGACAAAATTTTGGACCGCAAACTGGAATTCCAAAACCTACAGCCGCTGTGAAAGGAACATTCAAAATAGCAAAAGATGATAGACATATTATTCATAAAAGTACAAATAGTCAATTAAGTCCTATACAAAGCAATTCTAGTTTAAATTCTACAAATAACATAAGTGCACTTCCATTCACTAGAGAACAGTCTAATTTAAGTAAAGATATAACACAAAAACAGACTTTGGCAGTATCCCCGATGCCTGTCTTTAACGCAGGAAGTCATACTCATACATCGCAAATGTCTGAAAGTTCACATTCGAATTCCACTCATAGTACTACAGGGCAACATTCTAATTCCAGTGATAGTAGCGTTATATACCGTCCTTCCAGTGAATCTGGTTCTGAAATATCTAAAACTGCTACTAACACGGTAAATAGAAGACAGGACATGAATACTACTTACATTAATGAAGTTATAAACGAAGCTGAAATCTCTGAAAAAGAAGCAGCTCAGAGAAGACCTCTGGACAGATCTGTCCCAAAACCTACATTTGATCACAACAGGACTTTGACGGAGTTAAACAAGAGGATGGAAAATGATAGTAGATCCAGTACACCATCTCATTGTCGTGACAACTCACTGGGTGACGATGAAAATCCAATGATGAATGTATTGCCTATGCGACCACTATTGCGAGGATATAACAGTCATCTGACACTGCCTATGAGAACTTCAGGCTTGACGCAAAAGAACATTCCGGGTTATCCGCATCACGCTAATACGGTAAAAGCAAACTTTGGCAGGGAAAACATGGGATTGCGTGACCGCATAAATTACGGTCCAGGATTTTCTAACCCAGATTATTGTGATCTTGAAATAGCCTCGGGTTATATGTCTGACGGTGATTGCTTGCGACGTATAAATCTTGGCGAAATGGAGTGTGGCCGAAACAATGATATGATGGATGGATATATGTCGGAGGGTGGCGCGTCGCTGTATGGTCGCCGCATGAACTACCAGCAGCCTTCCCAGCTACAGCAACTGGATGAAAGGTGAGTTTAGTTTAGTTTATATATTCTGTAGTGTTATTTTCTTAACATCACTTCGAAATTCAGTGTCGGTTGTAAATCTACAATGATTTACATTGATATATTTGAGCTCGCTATCGAATTATGCGGTTTCTTGAATTCTGTTAGTGCTTCTGCGAAGAGATCTTCACAAAATCAAAATCAAAAGTCATTTATTCAAATTAGGCTGAGAATCAGCACTTTTAGAAGGTCAAAAATTACATGAGACAGAATAGCACTACCAACTTACTGTAAAAAAATATTGTTGTATTTGCTTATGATTCGCGAAGACGATGTCTCGTCGAGGCACAATAAAGCACAAATTAAAAGGCTCCCTTAGGGCGAGCGATTCATTGCCGTGGTGGAATTGCGCCGGTAATGGCTGTGCTTTTTAGGGTTTTTACGAGCGCCGAGTCAGCTACATACTGAATTATATACAGTTTTATCACTCTTTTTAAAGTCCTTAATTGAAAGCCTCGTAAACAGCCTATTTCATCGCCATTATCAACTAGCTAGCTATAGGATCATGTTTTTGTTTTATAGTAGGATTCGTAGCAATGTTTTTAATGTCAACATACATTTATAGCTTCCTTGAATGTTCCTAGACTTGCGTCATTCATGTAACAAAGTTTATGTAACCCCTGGTAGAATAATTGTATTGATTCGACCTTTATACAGATGTCTAGCAATACAAATAGCCTTTATGGACATTCAAAACTGAACTATCAAACTAAAGATCGTACTAGCTTTTAAACCGTTTAGCTAATCCTTAATTTTTGGTTGAGTTTTTTCATAATATACGGGAATGGATATACTATGGACTATTCCTTAATTGTTTATGTGCTTAGATAAAGTAACTGTTAAGGAAATCCATTTTCCAATAGCTTCATCTGAGCCTCTCAATCCACAAGTGGTCGGCCCGCCTTCCGTCACTCTCCGGCGTAATGTAACGATGGTCTAACGTGTCTGTCACTCGGATCATTGCTTACATCTACATTAATTGATAATGTGTCACCGGCTGCTTAGTTTTCTACGATATTGGTTTGGTAGGCTATTAATAGTTTCAGGAAAGAATAGCACCTTCATATGTGGTTAGGTTTTGTCACAAAATCTTTGGATCTATAGTCCCTGCTGTAGAAATGTTCTCTTCCATTGCTATAGTTTAATAAACTCAGTGAAATACCTATTATTAAAAGTAACGTAATACACCAAATATGGAATTATATTCATGAGTCAACTATTAACCCAGTACCTACTTTTCAAGTTGTACCCTATTCAGCACATGTGACTCACCAATTTAAAATCAAAGGCAAGTAAATGTTCTGGTTGCGACAGTTTGCGAAGTGTTAGTACTGTTAGTAGCCTGCAGTAGTGTGAACAAAGCGTTTTGTTAATATTTGGACGCTGCTTCCCGCGGTGTGCAGCCGACGATCTCGCAGTCACGACTATTTAGTGTACGGCTCACCCACACTGTCGCAGCGTTAGGGGAGAGGGCGGGGTGACTAAAATCGATACTCCTACGTCTCACGCCGCCCCTGCCCCGCACGTCACCTCTGTGCCACCGCCTCGACCCTAACCACCCCCAACAGTACCGCACCATTCGGCACCTTAACGATCCCGACATAAAACTGTAATTTCGACACTGCGCTCAATGACATCCTACGTTTTTACGCACAAATTCCTTCTGAATGCTATCATGTTTTTTCTGCGTTTTCCCATAACATTGTCAATCGATTTCACACAAATGAGTTTCGAACCGAATTACTTACGCTCTGTTTTTCATTTCGAGGACTAATCGTGCTTAAAATAATGGAGGTATTAGCGTGTGGGGTATAAACTGTGAGGATAGAGGGTTTCAATGTCATATAGTGAGTGTCGGTGTGTCGCCTGTGGTGTCGGTGTGTCTTGCGTGCGGGTTGGCCGGCGCGGCGGCGGCGGCGGCAGGGCGGGCGGCACTCGGCGCCGCGCACTATCGGCGTGCGGGCGCGCCGTCCTCGCCGCCCGCGCTCACACACGCACGTGACAAACTTTCCCGATTTCCTCGACGGAAAATGTAAATCTGTTGCCGGCATCGATCGTCCCGTCGCCAGACGCGCGCTCGTCGAACCGAGCACGCCGATCACAGCTGGCGCCATGGAGCTGGACCGCACTTAACAAAGGATCGCGGAACCAACGCGTTACACGCTAATCTCGTGGACTGTTATTATTCCATTTAAACATTGGTGTTAGTTAATAAGTGTATCTTAGACGATGTAGTGGACCATATGCGTTGTGCCTTCTGTCTCTTGATCTCGCGTACCGGTCGCTTGACGGACAACATTTGATTTGCTGTAATTTTATACGCCAACAAAGATAATAATTTCGTGGACACTAATATAAGATCAGTGTTGCCTTGCTATGTGTCTTTGCTTTTCGCGTTAGAAGTTGTTACTGTAAGCTTACGGTGCTTTATAGATAAAAAAAACATTTAGAAGAGTAATAAGTTTTCAACCAATTTGAATCAACTGTGCTGAAGATGGATAAAACTAATTTGGTGAGCCATTCTTATTGTTTTATCATCACTACTTTAGTATTATTCCAATTTAACTTATTATTATGATCAAGTTAATTGTCGTGAAGGCAATAACCCTCCAAACATGTGGCGGTTGGCGAAGTCAATGTATCGCTAGTTTGTCACATGTGGTCACCATTCCTGGCACAATATCACATACTTATCATTTATAGCTTGAACGAACAATGCATAAAGGAGTCCATATTTAGTTTAGTAATGTTAGTCAAGGGTGTTACGTACCTAAATTTTCTTAATGTGTGCAATAAATAGACGGTTAGTAACCCAAAGCGATTGATCCGTTTAAGGTTATTACTTCGGCATCTGCAGGGTTATGTTATGGGTAGGGGCGGGAATCTACAAGCCTGATCCCCCGGCCTGGGCTTCTCAATTTCATTGAATTCCCAATCTTATTAGAGAATTCAAGTTATATAATTATATAGCATGTGTACTGTGAAGATATATTTCCACACATATTTTGAGTATAATTCCTCGCAAATCAGATAAGACACGTAATGTAGAATGGGTTATAAACAATATAATGTTCACATTAGGTGAATATGTTATTATCCGTAACCAGAAATAAAAGGTACCATAATATTTAAATGCTAAAGTCGTAAAACAGCAAGGAGTCTTCGTAAAAATGCTTACCCGAGTAGAAAGTTAAAGCGATCAGAGAAATTTAAATCCACTACATTAAATTCTGGTCCCCCACTTAAATGGGGACTACCATCCGAATCCCGACGTATGTTGACGATTTAGGTGTTCCATATAGAAGGAGACTTTTAAAACAAGTCGGGTAATATATTGTTTAGATTCACGTCCTGGGGTAAAATGCATTGCCGGTATCGATATTTTAGAGGGGTTATGTTGTTGGCCGTGAATCATAAACTGGGTATTTTTATTTGCTCGTTTTATTCGCAATATATTCGATACACATTGCTTTAGCGATCTGCAATCAATAAACATTGATTGCAGATTGCTAAAGTTGATTGAAGCTATTAACGATATTGATGTATCATTTGTGATGTCTGATTGGCCATGTGGTATTCTATTTTCAGCACATGTAATTTAAATAAAGACTACTACAAAAGATCATAATATAAAAATAGGTACTGCAGCATAAGTACGTACGAAGTACGAATATAAACCAAGAGAACTTCATTCCACAAACTTGGAAGTTATGTAGCTGAAATGCCATTGTTTTTTTTTCTCTTTTTCTTTTATAACAGCTGGAAAACGGCAAGCGGAAAATGTGAAAAAGGACCTAACAATATGGGAACTATTCTCGCTGAAAAACTTTTAAATTCCGCGTTCGGATATTGCAAAGCGAATGGCGTTCTGATTGTTCCGCTCCTTGAAATTTTAATGAGACGAAGTCGAGCGTTGGAAATAACTTGTTATCTTCCACGGCAGGTATTTCAGAAGTACATAATCAACACGTTGCAATCGACTTTCTACAGTTTTCTCATTGTCTGTTCAATGATTCGGGTATTGGAAATAACGTACAGAAATTGCGATGCTGTAGGTCCTCGACTCGCTTAAATTTTTTTTAAGGAAAGTTTGTGTTTACGAAATATGTTCTCGTAAAAAAGTTACAATATCTACGACATGTGTTAGTACATCATTCAAACAACATATAGTTTTGTACTATTTTATTTGGTTCACGGTTTTTGCTTTGCAGCCATATTTCATGTTTAGACTTTTATATCCGTGCGTAGTTTACAGTTTGCCTAGCCTTTGATTTGAATATTATTTAGGTAGGTAGGTAGGTATAGGACCTAAAATGTTATACCTACACGGAATGTATACTTTATGTTGTTTGTGTCTAGGTCCTAGGTATAACCAACATAAAGTATTCCGTGTATAACACATGTATTTCAGTGCTAGGTTCACATGTATTTCAAGGAAACTATAAGAGTAGCAAGTGTTCACTCTGACAAGGGTAAGCCTCCAGGCAGGGACGTATAGATCCTCGCTCCGTTACACTGAACAAAATTAATGAAGCGAGACACTCGATACCGAAGGTATTTTCAGCTCTAGTATAAAACTAAATATCAGGTAGATATACGTATCCAAGTAGTTATGTAGGTACACATAATTATATTCTTTGTTGGAACTACGTAGCTATAACTACGTGTTCAGAATGAGCGGTGAAAATTTTAAAAACATAATTTTATGAGGAAAATTCTGTGAGCGTAAACAGAAGAGCTGTGCTACATTAAGTTTTTAAACAGATTTTACTGTAAAAAACAAAGGATTGTAGGTGCATTTTGTCAGAACAGTTTGATATTTTGCACTCGTAGCGCTAGTTCAAAAGACTTTGTAGGTTACGTTCTACGTTACGCTACGACGTAGTCGCTGCTACGACGGAAACGTTTTTTATTTGCAAACAAGATTTAAATGAAAATTCTCAGGTTGTCGGTTACTTGCTACGAAACTTTAAAACTTTTACGTCCAGCAAACTAAAGGAAATGTAATCTGCATATTAGTTATGTAAATGTTACAATTCAAACCAAAAACTACACAACAGGAACTCTAAAAGCAGAGTATCGGTTTTCGTGCAACTATTCCAACATAAAAGCATCCAAGAGCCTTACTTAGCTGATAACAAAGTGAATTCAAGTTGGAATAGGTACACCGAGAGGAAATCCGGTTAGGTTTGAATAGCTTTCAGCGTTCGGCTCGTCTGTTTGTGCAACTTTCGTTATCGGCATTTCAATATGTTGCCTTACAGCATTATTCAGTTTTGAAATACAAGTTTGGAATAGATCGAGCTGTTTCAGAGTTAAAATATTGATAAAATGACATCAAGTTGTGTATCATTTAATCAGCATAGCCTTTTTCTAACTTTGTTGAGGTCGGCTTTCAGTGTAACCGGATCCAAGCGAAATATATCTGACATACGGTTTCTAGTGAAAATAGCACAATCAAGGATTGAATGTCCTGAACTTCTTTCTAAGCTGTCTCTGAATGTTCCACCTCGACATTTTCATTTGAGAAGTATTCATCATATTCCTTACGCTCGCACAGTTTATCGTAGCAATTCATATATGATTCGTTCAGTCAAATTGTTAGGAATGAACATCCCTCAATCGATTTGAATACGAGCAGCTTAGCGTACTACTGTTTTATCTAAACACTTTATTTATTTATTTTCTATTATTTATTCTTTTATTGTTTCTGATACATTCAAATAGTGGTTGCGCATGCATTTTTGCCTATGCAGGTACTTAACTTAATAGTCTATTTAATATTATACTTAGTTGTAGTGCTATGCTAAATTAATAGTTTACCAATTTTCAAAATTTGTACAATAATACTCTATTGCTAACTGTGGAGGCTTGTAAATGGCTTGTCATGAATTACCTAAATCTCAAAATAAATTGAAAAAGAACATAATAAAATTAAATAAATCAATAATATCTACCAGTAATAAATAATATTCAATATTCAGTATTTTACAAGAAAGGACTGCCTATGTCTAGTAAGTCCCTTATTCGCCTTTTACAACACACACGGAAAGAAATGGGATGGTGCTATTCTTTACGTCCGGCACCACACGGAAAAGAGATAATGGGCAGCAGCGTTCTCTATGCATTTTAACATCATACCGCTATCGCCAACCCGCCTGACAACGACCGTGGCGATTATGGCAACCCCCCTCCCAAATATGGAGTCCTATGTCCAGTAGTGGACGTCATTCGGCTGAAATGATGATAATGATGACTGCCTATCTGGCCAATCTGATCAATTTCAGTTAAAATATCGATAAAACATCCAACAATATTAGAACTATAAGACAAGTTTTTAATCGAAATATTCCAAGTTGTCCTTTCTCGTAGTTATAAAATATTCAATAATATACTGTCAGTAAATTGTAGAGTATAGTGTCCCTCTTCAGTATCTCATTAAAATATGATTTTAATATTTTCTACCAACTCATAATGAGGTTGTTACTGTTAATGAGGTTCGGAGCTTTTACGTGTTTATTATCTACATAATGTAGGTACATAGGTACCTACGTATTACGTGTTTATTATCTACATAATGTAGGGACATAGGTACCTAAGTATTACGTAATGAACAAAATAGAACACCTCTGTTATCATTAACGCCGCCACTCGAACTCGATAAGTACTTATTTGAATGCAGATTATGTGTTTAATTTAATTGTGGAAACAGTTCATTAACTTTCGCTGTGAATTTGAGAGCTCGATTTAATGTTGATAAACGGTAGAGAATAGTACATTACTGCAGCGGCCTGCAACAGGGGGATTGATGGACTAACATGGAAATGTTGGCCGAGGTGACGCCGAGGCACTCATACGTGAGTCCATCAATGCCTGGTTGCGGCCAAGGCTTGTATAAGTAGTACTTTTCTCAAATAATGGAAATTCAAACAAAGTACAATTATTTATAAATTCGAGATTCAATTTTTCACGCGCCAATGTGTTCATTTGTTTATTTTTTTTCAATAAACAGCTTTCTATTTGCACGCCAGTTCGAAATTTAAATAAAACCTTTGATAAGTTACCTCCATGGTTGCTATATTTCGTAGTAAAAGATCGTTCTATTTTTAAATTACACGATAGATAAAAGATGACTATATAATTTATTTGGCCGCTACGGCACAGTCATATGGATTTTCATACAACTTTTGGTGGCCGCTACTCGCATTTATTTGGCCAGTACAGCAATTTCGATTTATCTCGAAGAAGGTTGTCAAAATAATGCTCGAATTTCCAAGCATGTTTGAGAAATACTTATTTTGAGTAGTCAACATAACAGACTCGTAATATAATTATCATCATCTGCCTAGCTTTTTCCTAACTATGCTAACCTAACCAGATGCAGCTGAATACCAATATTTTACATGGAGCGACTGCTATCTGACCTCCACAACTCAGTACTAGGTAACACGATACCCCTTTTGAACTTCTGACGATCCCTAACGACTGTCAAAGATCCACGAATATCAGCCGGGACCAACGGCTTAACGTGCTTTCCGAGACACGGAGGAGTCTCGGTATGTAAAGATGGTCACCCATCCACGGACCAACCCCGGCAAGCGTAGCTTACCCTGATGGATAGACCCGTGCGCTGTTATAACTTAGCCATGAGCTCCTCCTTAACACACTCGTAATAGCCACTTTTAATTCAATAATTGCTACACGAATAAGTGAATTCAAATAATATACCTACATGTGTTAAAATAGTCTCTGAAAAAATTAAGCACAGTGTTTACGACCCCAGCAGAAACATACGGCGAACACATTCAAATAAAACAAAAGAGCATTCATCATTTCAGCGAAAATAATGATGAGATGAACGAGAGAATAATGAGAGAGAGCTGCTCGGCTCATAGATAATGAGAACGTAGGAGACTGTTCCTTTCAGGAGATCCGTCATCATTAGCGAGAGGCTTCGGGCGCTCAGTTTTCATTAAGACGCCAATGTTTCAAAGGACTGTAGGGACGTATTGATGCACCTTGCGATTACTATACTAGTCTATCGGTAGGTACTAATTGTCGTGGAAGAAAACGGCGTGTTCTCAACGCAGCCTGATTACAATTTTATCTCCCCCTGGCTCTTAAACATGGCGTGTTGCGCTGTTTTCCCTCAGGTTTAATCCATGAAGTGTAGCTATTCAGATATATGGAGTGCCTTTTATAGGTTCTATTCGTTTTAATAGACTTGACTAACAAAATTTTACCTACATTGTAGTCGAACTCGGTCTATTTGTAAATTTGTCACAGTATTATTTTTAGTCTCGAGTCCTAAATGACGATAGTGAACTTATCAAAAATAGAATATTCTTTATTAAGCACCAACATTTAACCAGAAATGTTAACAGGAGAGAGAGATTTTTTTTGAGATCTTTAACAATTGTATTGTTATTTATATGGCGGTATTATAGCCATATCTACTAGACAACATGTAGATGGACTAAACGAACTTAAAAAAAAAATGAGTGTGCTTTAGACCACACGTCTGAAGTAAAACAGAATTCACCGTTCGCTACCAAAAGAAGTTTTACTTCAAAAAAGCTACGGTCTTGTGAGTGTATAAACAGCCAGTGTTAATTTAAAAAAATACCTATTAAATGGGTCGGCCCGCGGCGGTGACGCGGTGTGTTCCATGTTTAAAATTTAAACAACTTTCGTAGCCTCTTTCCGTAACGCTCTCGTCACGCATTCACCAGCTTACTCCCCAAGTCAAGCGTGCGTAAAGAAGTTTTACTTCAATATTAATACTAATAATACTTCCGTAACGCTCTCGTCATGCATTCACCAGCTTACTCCCCAAGTCAAGCGTGACTAAAGAAGTTTTAATAAAAAAAAAAACATAGGCAGTCATGGGGAATTCCAACACATGAGAAAACTTTTATCGTTCAACGCAGCTGAAGAAATTTTCACTTCAATAAAATAATGGTTATGTAAAACTCAATTTAAACAATGCACAGTATACACAAATTAAACTTTTCACGTGGTCAAATTAACTTCATTTACTGCTACTACCGTTCCGTACCAGTGTGCAGTACCGGACGTGAAGAATAGCACCATACTATTTCTTCCCGTGGATGTCGTATAAGGTGACTAAGGGACTTACCTACTAGAGAATGGGCAGCAGCGTTCTCTATGAATTTTAACACCATACTGCGATCGCCAACCCATCTGCCAAGCGTGGCGATTATGGCAACCCCCCCCCCCTTCCTTTTAGGGGAGGCCTATGTCCAGCAGTGGCCGTCTTTCGGCTGAAATTATAATAATAATAAAACATTTATTGCAGACTACAATGGCCCATATACATATACCTTAAAAACTAACATATATAAAGTATAAAACAAAAATTAGTGTTAATAAATATAGCTTAAAACTATGTTAGTGGCACTTCACTTCACTAGGTTCTCCTTGTGCTGTCCTGTGGCACTTGTCCGCGGAAGCGACGACACACCACGTCCTGTGGCCAAAGGTCTTCCTCCATGACGACGGATAGAAAATAATTCGGTACTCGCACCACGAACGCCTTGAAGTTGACGATGCGGTGCGATTCCAGTAACTGCACCCTCGGGGTGTACCTCGTCTTCTGGCGCACGTACTCCACGATGTCCTCCGCCTTAGTGGTGTAGTGTAGGCGGGATTATGACTGCTACTACAGCATATCGGCACGGGAATGTCGGTGACGACAGAGTAGTAGTGGCCCAGTGGTAATGGCCTCCTAGTAGTAGGTCTTGGGTTTGAACCCAGACAGGCGCTTTACTTTGTGTAAATTATTTCATCACCATTGCTCTCAGAACGGTGAAGGAAAACATCGTGAGGAAACCGGCATGTCCTAGAACTAAAAAATCGAAGGCATGTGACATCCACCAACCCGCACTGGGCCCGCGTTGTGGATTACGGCCCACTCCCTCTGACAGAAAGAGGAGGCCTGTGTCCCAGCAGTGGGAACATTGTAGGCTGATTATGCTATGTCGGTGACGCATAAGTTTTTCCCCTACGAAGATCCGTCAACGCGCCTAGAAGTTTTTATTCAAACGCCCCGGGGATAAGAGCGGTTGTAGTTAATTGAAATTTACAAAAGGCACACCTGATTATGTAAATGACGTCAAAAGAACAATTCGGTAGAATTCGGGAAAGGTGAACTCCATTATCGATTTAAAAGAAAATTGTCGATATGTATAAAGGGGGATGCGCTAAAATAGCCCGCGAAATTCAAATATTCTTACGATTTTTGCAATTTGCAGGTCTGTCTCAAGTTGTATGTTGATTAAAATATATTATGATGGACCATGGACATTTTTATAAATTTCTAATAAAATATGTTATCTTCGGTGTAAAAAAGCATCAAAAGATACCCAAAAGTAAAATTTTATGAAATTTCCTTTGCAGAGACAAGGTTTTCACTGATTTATGTAAACAAATTGAAATATTTATTTAAAACACTCCCAAGAATAATGATCAGTCTTGCTCTGGCATATTTTTTTTAATTTTATGGCTATATTTAAACCATAAATCATACACATAATCAAATTTATGATTTTCATGAGAGAGATTTTTTATGAGATGCAATCAACACATAATCACACATCAAAACTCGAGTAAAACGCTCAAATTCAAGAAAAATTGTGATAGCTCTCTTAAAATGTGCCAACGATCTAGGACTTTTGTGTAGGCAATAAATGTTTCTTCTCAGGTAGCAAAAACCACTCCACTTTACGATCTTGAATCTTAAATCGTGTATGAAGAATACATGAAATGGGAACGCTTTTACTCAGCGAATTCGTTTAGGCTAAATCATTCAAAAGTTCTCTCTCTTACACGGTTTTCCCATTAAATACTTTAATGTGGAATTGTGGAACATAGGTAGGAAGGTCATAAAGAGACATTATCCGTTCGTATACCCTTTACTTACTTTTTGAGCTGCACGATTACTGCATACTTTTGCACTGATTGGACAGGTCCAATCAAATTTGTGTGGTTCTTTCCTTAAAATACCATTTCAGACACGGATCTACATGGTCCTTACATGTCTGACCAAGATTATGTCTGGACTTTAAAAGAGACTTTGACCCCTGAGTTTGTTTCGCCATTTCTTCTTAGGGGTAGTCGGATAGGAGATGTCGGCTACATTTAGATAATATTTTTAATTTTATTATATGACGTGTAAAAGTGATTCTAATATCCTATTTACAGAATAAACGATTTCATTTCATTTCATTTACAGCCACTTTCTCTATAATGACTGCCTCGTTGGTAAGCAAGCGCTACTAGCTGAGCATGAGGTCCTGGGTTCGATTCCCATGTCGGGCAAAGTGCTATTGAGTTTTTCTGTCTGGAATTTCTCAGTAGCAACCCGGAGTCTGGTTTTCTGCCCGGTTGATAGCAATAGGCTCATTCCATGCGAAATGTGGGTGTTCTATAGGTACACCTCCGCCCAACCCTTTGGAGAAACAAAGGCGTGATGTTCTGTTAATGTTCTCTATAATGTCGAACGATGTTAAAATAGTTTTATAGGCACTGCCATACATGAGTTTTATCCGCTCCAGATTAATTTAATGACTAATTAATGCCAAAGTGAAGTGGTTCTTATTGTTAATTTGTTATTGTTGTTAATGTAAAGTAAAAGTTAACGTGTGTTATATATCATAGTTTATAAGTTGGCAAGAGGCCATTACGAAAGGTAAACAAGGGAGGGAACAAGAATGGCTTAATGCCAGACAAGCTGGAGGTTTTAAAACTTGGCACATTAAATTTTTCACTGCGGACTTTGAATTAATAAATTTAAAATAAATCGTTTTCATGACACGAATGTAGGTACTTTCTATGCTGGGATAGGCAGAAAAAAAAGAAGATCTGAGAATATTTTCCGCCGAAAATACAAAAATACGCAGTACTGGCTTTTTCTTTCCGGTTCAAAGCAGTACACCCAGGTTTCGTCACCTGTCACGATATTATAGACAGCCAATGACTGTCCTCCATTAAACTTCACTGGAATTTAACTATAGAAAAGAGGTCCTTGATCGTCCAGAGCATCGCATTCCTTAATTCCCACCCAGCCCAAAAAGACAAACACCATTTGTTTGAGCAAAAATTAAATATAGCAAATAGCGCGCGAAGGGCGCTGAAGTGAGCCAATACAATATTTTTTTCCAAAAATAGACTGCAAAATGGATTACTGCATCTCGTTAGCAATAAACTAGGACACTGCGGCATTTGTAACCGCAAAGGCTAGGCTCTCACTGTAATAGATTACAGTTTGCTTAACCTGCCTTCAAGACGGACGAACAATTTACTCGACACCATTTCCTTCTTTTCCGACGGGTGTATTTCTCACTCCATGTAATTGTGGTACTTACTGTAAGTGGAACACGGGAAAACTGGAAAGTTAAAAAGTTGACGTACTTTTTTCTTTTTATCGTAATCTTTATTTCGGGGTAAGGAATTTTGTCCCCTTTTTTCTACGGGGCGATATCACTGATGTTGGGTTATAAAACGTGAGGTTGGGTAAATATTTGCTACGATTGACAGCGTAAAACAATGATTAACTTTTAACAATTTAATTGGAATAAATTAAATAGGGACATATTGTCAGCGAGGAATGGAACGCAGTATGTTGAATATCAAGAAAATAACAAAAATAAAAGTCACTAAAATAGATCTAAAACAAAAGCGATAGATGCTAGCAACTATAGTCAATAACTTTTAACAATTTAATTGGAATAAATTAAATAGGGACATATATTGTCAGCGAGGAATGGAACGCAGTATGTTGAATACCAAGAAACTACAAAAAATAAAACACACTAAAATAGATCTAAAACAAAAGCGATACGAGTAGATGCTCTCAACTTTAGTCAAAATTTAAAGTGGAAATGGGCCGGTCCTAGCACGTCTTAAAAAGATCATAGATGGACAAAAACAGTTACGTTATGGAAAGGCCCATCGGGTAAACGATATAGAGGAAGACCGTTCACTAGATGGGAAGATGATATTAAAAAAAATTGCTGGTCCACAATGGCAACAAATAGCCCAAGACCGAGAGAAATGGAAAGCTTTGGAAGCTGAGGGGGATTCCTTTGGAATAATAATTATACTAGTGCCTACCTACTTAAAATATGTTTTTTTTTATATTAATAATAATTAGGTATAGGATATTAAAAAAAATTGGTTACATAATTGGTTACATAGATATTACGAGTAATTTCTCTATTTATTAAATTCTTTATTAACTAATTTATAGGTATATACAAAATTCTTTATGTTATTCTGTAAACTGGAAATAAAAGGCTTTTTATTTTATTTTATTTATATATTATATTGCAACAGTGATTTAAACGCTGCCGAGGCAAATAACCGTCTAATGAAGTGTGTTTTTTTCTTGATGATTTATAAAAAGTCTGACAACCAGCCTTACTAGGGGGTAACGTTTAACTCACTAAGGGCGGATTTCACCAATGAAACTGAACGCGATCAGCACATCTAAACAGAGTTCAAGAGCTATCAGTGTCGTTGTTCCAAAGAAAATAATGACACTGACAGCTCTTAAACGTGGTTTAAGTGCTGATCGCGTTCAGTTTCATTGGTGAAATTGGCACTAAGTTGTGAAGGTTAGATCGGATTAGAGGCAGTCACTCCATGTAAAATACTGGTATTCAGCTACATCCGGTTAGACTTGAAGCCGGAAAAGTCTTGGCAAACTGAGATTGATTAGGTATAAATACAGGGTCAAATTTAATTAGCTAGTGAAACTCCGTGGATGTGTTGGGTATTGATATCTAAATACGATAAAACGAAAAAAATTAAGATTTGATGTTTTTTTTTCCACTGGCAGTGAAGTTACTTGAAGTAGTTAGGTAAGTTTTTGTTTTATCGTGTTTAGTTATCGATACCAATCACATCTGTGAAATTTACACAAAAAAAAACAGTTTTTGACTCATATTTCAAGTAACTAGTCGTTGGCCCCAAAAATAATATAATGGTTTTTTTTTTTTTATTCGTATTTAGATATCGATACCCAACACGTCTGCGGAGTTTCGTTGGTTAATTTAATTTGACCCTGTATAATCAATTCACATATAACTTACATAATTATGTCAGTTATTATGTTTGTTGTTATCTATAGAAATGCATAATAACAGTAGGTATTTTTAACCGACTTCCAAAAAGGAGGAGGTTCTCAATTCGTCTGTATGTTTTTTTTTTTTTTGTATGTTTGTTACGCGATTACTCCGTCAATTATGAACCGATTTTGAAAATTCTTTTTTTGTTTGAAAGGGTATACTCCCGAGGTGGTCCCAATGCCACCAAATCACAATCTGATGAGGGAATCCCATGGAAATCGAGGGAAACCCTCAAATTTTATATGCAAACTTATAGCGATTTGGGAACTTTTTATAGTAACTCGTGCATTTGCTCTCGGAAAGCACCATTTGGTGAAGTGGAACTGATGAAGGAGACCACAGATGGCCACCGGAACAATAAAATAATGAGTACCTATTTAACGGGTTGCGATTAAGCAATTTATGCTCGTCACTATGCATATGGTGAGTGGCAGTTCTCCTGGTTCTTAGCAGGAGAACTCCTCAATAATCAACGTCCCAGCATCGGGAAAAGCAATATTTTATAAAAGGTGATGAGCAGTTAACATTAGGCTATTGTAATTTAGATAAAATCAAAACTGAGCCACTAAAAAGTGAAAAATAAAAACTTTTTACAAAAAAATAGTAACCGACTACCAAAAATAACACTACAAAATGAAAAATAACTTTAATTTCGGAAGTCGGTGGCAAAAAACTCAAATACAGATCCAAAGACACCGACTTCCGAAATTAAAGTTATCGAATATTCACCACTGTTACTTGATTTTGCCCTTTCACTTATCAAAGTACTTCAGTATCGACCTCCTTACGCGAGTTAAAAATAAACGAACTCTATTCTTCAGCATAAAGACTCCATTGATCCTAAATGAGTGCAATAAAGAGTGATTAATGATCAACATGAATACACCCGTTCTTTTGCAGTATTAGGTAGCTCAGTCATCTTGTTATCATTAACACGCACTCGATTCTTTGTTTTTACGTTATTATCGAATATCAGCCGCATTGCGTACTAACTAAACCAACTTTATGAAAGATAAGTATCGTATACAAAGTTCACTGACGTTACAAGATTGATTTTGTTTGTAAATGACGGCTGGGCCGTGCACGAAATCGACTGATTTTGATCAATTTTGTTCATTGTTTGTGAGAAAGGGGAAAAGAATTTAAACAGAATGATTTGTGATTTGTATTTGTCTTTTCATTATATCAATTTTGTCGAGTTCTTTGTTTTGCATGTGGTGGAAATATTTTTTTCAAATTAAAAAAAAATATTTAATATTAAGAGTTACTGGAAAATTACAAAAAATCGCAACAGGTTTTCCAAAAAATGACGCGAGACTGACGTTTGATCATCTTTTTACGAGAAACTACTTTCGATTTTGAACATTACAAAATATGATCAACATTACTATATGGTCTGCTTGCATGTGGCTCAAGCACTTTTTTCAACGGCCTTATAAAATATAGCAGAATAATAATGTTGAAAAACCCTATATTTTTTTTTAAAACCCAGTCGGTAATGTATTTTTTATTATTATTCAGCAAACCATATCAAGAAATTTAAAACTGGCCAAGTACGTGTCGGACCACGCACAATGAAGGGTTCCGTAGTTAGGATGAATTCATCCCAAAAACAAACTTAACATTGTAGTTGAAAAACATGCTCTCCCATACATCTATATACGTTACGGTCAATTCTTCAACTGCAAATTTAAGTTGGTCGACGATTACTCGTTAACTTGTAAACCCTATATAGCTGTGATAGTTGTCCTTTTAATTTCATTATATATACTACTGCCATGAATTTTTTCACATATCCAAAACCAACCATTTAGCTGGCAGGGGGGGGCGACACTTGACTCTAACAAAAAATAGCACTTTAAAGCTTAATATTACGCAAACGGATCTCAGAATTTAAAAATGGCTTTCACAGACCCACAATATTTTTGAACGGCCTATCCAACGATACCCCACACTATGTATTAGATCACAAAAAAAAATATCATCCCCGTTTTACGTGCAAGGGAGGTACCCTAAAAAAATATGTTTTTCATGGTTTTATTTCACGACTTTTTCGACGTGATTAATATGTACTTACACCCATGCCAAATTACAGCCTTCTAGGACTTAGCGTCTCTGAGTTAAGCCGGGGGGACAGACGGACGGACGGACAGACAGACAGACACACAGACAGACAGACAGACGGACATGGCGAAACTATAAGGGTTCCTTGTTTACTACGGAACCCTAAAAAATCACACCCTGAGCTACAGCTATCTTTGAATAAAATCAAAATATTATTTTATGATTATACAATACTTACCTTCATTAAGTAAATCAGAGGCGAAATAAAATAAATTTTCGAGAGCGCAAAAGTGATGAAACTATTAACAGGTGCTGAGACAGCACCACAAAAACTGTACTTTTATAGTACCTAACACAGACTTACTGTTCAATTATTTCATGCTTTCTCAAAATTAGATAAGAAATTGACGAAAAAGGGTTTTTTTCGTGCACGGAGTCCTAAACGAAACGACTTTATTTTGCTAAATGTTTCCAACATGATTCAGAAATAAGTTACGTTTCGTTCGTAATAATGAATTTAATTAAGGACTCCGAGAGAGCTATAACGTTTAGGGGTAATATCTTTGTGTCTGTGCCCCACACATCTTTAAAAGTAGGTCGCAGCGACATGTTGCTCGTCTCCATAAGATAATAGTGCTCCCCTTTTATCAGTTGCCATCAATTCAATCCCTTTGTTCAGGCCAGCCGGGGGCGCCCAACGTTCAATTTACTTTGATCTTGTTGTATGTACACAGCACAGTATCACACACTCGTATAGCCACTAATAAATCATGCAAAATAAAGTGAAAAGTAGGTACTGGATAAGGCGCGAGCTTGGTAAAGATTAACCACCTATACTTAATCCTGACCTATGTTGGATTAAGGCGGAGGGGTCAAAGGCTTTGTATGGCGGAGCTAAACAAAGTAGGGATGGGGCAGAAATGCACTGTAATAAGGGCTTTGTGTACAGCGGATGAAAAGAAAACAAGTGACTAATGAAGTGGAGGATATCTAATTAGACTGGCGACTAGCGTCGGAGAAAAATAAGACCGAACTCGAACGGTGAATGGTTGATTAAAAATAACGCTATTAGCAAGCGCTGCGTAAACTCAAGCTTCACTAAGGAGGTTAAGTCGAGTTAAGTAGTAATAATGGGTGTTTTTCTTGATCAGTAGCTAAGTAGTTCTGTTTCATAAAGTAGGGATGGGGTAGGTATACGTTACGTTTTCTGTATTACGTTGTCAAGGCAAACTGTACCGTATTATCTTCTATGTGTAGGTAAATATATCGTTGCGGTTTGTAATTCTGCGATTTACTCCTAGGTTCTTTTAAGGCTTTTAACCCTGACTCATACGTAGGGGAAATGCGGTGGCACCCTT
This sequence comes from Tiliacea aurago, assembly GCA_948098905.1. Taxonomy (NCBI): domain Eukaryota; kingdom Metazoa; phylum Arthropoda; class Insecta; order Lepidoptera; family Noctuidae; genus Tiliacea; species Tiliacea aurago. Next base: position 11,816,877 of record OX402578.1, on the reverse strand, counting down.
TAATGCCATTTCTAAGCAGAGGGACTCTTAGGTACCTATGTGAATATAATGGGACCCCTTTCCATGTATTAAGTAGAATGGTACTTGCGACATCGTTTATTGACGTTGCTGGAATATTTTGAAAAACCGGCCAAGTGCATGTCGGACCACGCACAATGAAGGGTTCCGTAGTTGGGATGAATTTATCCCAACAAACTTAACATTGTAGTTGAAAAACATGATCGCCATACATTCCAACTGCAAATGTAAGTTTGTACGCACAATATTGAGTGATTTACCATGTTATTTTAAGATCACAGACTTCTTATATGTTTTCCTGTAATCTATAAGTAAAGAACTATTTTTTGTATTTTTTTTTATCAACATTTTAGGCTCAGTAGTTTCGGAGAATAAAGGGGGGGGAATGGTAAATTTTCATCTATTTTCATAAATAATTTCAAAATTATGTATTCTAAAATCACTAAAAAAAAATTGAAATCCTTAAAACAAGCCCTTTCATTTGATATGTCACACGGTACAGTCAGCAAAACTTTTTTTTTTAATTTTTTAATTTGCCCTCCAAAAGTGACCTCCATATTCAAAATTTATTTATTTGGGTCACAGAAGTTCATATGTGTACCAAATTTCAACTTAATCGGTCCAGTAAATTCGGAGCAAATCAGCTGTGACAGACGGACAGACAGACAGACAGACACACGAGTGATCCTATAAGGGTTCTTTTTTTCCGTTTGAGGTACGGAACCCTAAAAAAAACTATTTTTTACTTCTTGGTTCAACAATTTGTTTCTTCCAAGTTAAAATGTAAAATTTCATAAATTTGACCCAATAAACACCAGTTTCCATCAATTCCCCAGACGCGGTCGCAATAGAGGCATGGAAGGTGGCAGTGGCGTAGTGTACCGCGTCGTGGGTCGCACGCGCAGCAAGGCGGACTGTGGGCAACAGACCGAGCGGCAACCGCCTGCGCCGCGTCAGCAGGACACCACATGGAAGAAGTATACCGACTCGCCGGGAGTCGGGGCTCCGCCTCTGGTAAATATTGTACATTCTTCTACATCAGCACGTAGCTGTTTTGTTTTAGTTCAGTTTCAAAGCAGGCATGGGTTGGCAGGTTGTACTTAATAAAGATTCTGTGTGGAGCCGGACGTAAAGAATAACACCGCCCGATTTCTTCCCGTGGGTGTCGTAAAAGGCAACCAAGGGACTTACTTGAGAATGGGCAGCAGCGTTCTCTATGCATTTTAACACCATACTGCGGTCCCCAACCCGCCTGCCAAGCGTGGCGATTATGGCAAACCCCCCCATTTTGAGGGAGGCCCATATCCAGCAGTGGGCGTCTTTCGGCTGAAATGACATAATAAGGAGTATTATATTATATTTTATGTAAATGCTTGGACTACTATAAACGATATTTATTTGATTTATACCAAAGCCATGCCTACTTCTTTGACCTTCTGGTTGACTGAATCTCATTTGATTCTCTTACTTATTCCAGAACCAGCCAGCGCAAGCGCCGCCAAGCCCGTCGCATGGACGGAAAGGAGAACGTCGCGCTGGACATCACTCGCCTCAGCATCACAAGCGAGAGAAACTAACTGCAGCTCAGCAGCTCGGCATCGCGCCTCATCCCCAGGTAACATGGAAATACCTACCTACTCCCATTTCTAGGCATATCTAAGCATATTTAACTTAATGGGACGGGTCTTTCTTACGAAGCTAAATAATATGCTTATTTGGTATGCTAGGAGTATGCACTTCAACAGTAATAATAATAACATTTACTTTGTGATATTATTGTTAGTATTTGGAGTCAATAAATTTATGTAGATTAATACAGTTATAATAATTACTACAATGTGTGTTAGAAAGGGTTTCGAACTCACGAACATTCAGCCTTTTGTTGTATATTATAGTGCGCAACTCCGCACCTATAGCAGCAAACAATAAAATATCTTTAAATCTATCTCAACCCATTGATTTCCATGGCTGACCTATGGTAGTTAGGTACACTGCAGCCCATTGGCGCTTAGGCTCAGCGCAGATAGAACGGAGCGCAGTGGAGAGGATTTTATTAACGCACTTGAAAATAAACTTTAAAATTAATACAATAAAGTGCATAAATACTTGAACCTGACAAAAAATGCTCACGCGTCCTCGAAGATACGCGGGAATCATACGCGATCCGTAAAGAAAATGCCCGAGACCGCGCGGGGATTATTCCTCTGTCTGTGCTGAGCCTAACAGTACCTAAGCAACCTGCACACCATATAGGCGATAATAAGCAGTATTATCCGGATTGCTGATATCCGAATCTGTCATTGGAAAGGCGCTGCTGCCCAGTGCCCGTGCTTTTGTAATAATCCCTGAGTCGCTTTTTACGACACTTTTCTTTGCTGGAACGTTATACCTAACCATGAATGAATGAAGTGCACCGATCCCAGCGCGGTTGTACCAGACCCGATTGTTCGAATGAACCTAAAGATTCAACCTAGCCTCTAAGTGCTCATGTGTGACTACAGAGACCATTGTATATCAGAGAGTAGACCGGGGGGCGCGATAATGGTAGGGAAGACGTGCCCATGGGATTATTTGAGTCTACCGGATATGCATCCTTGAGGAAGCATTGCAATAGTGGAGAGACGGGTGATATTTATCTATGGGAGGGGCATCTTTTAATAGCGTCGCCGCTAGGTTGGCTAAGGTCCTCTCGACTCTTTGTATGTGTCGCTGCTATGCTGTATTACACGTTGCTGATTCCAAAGTCTTCGTCTGGGATCTTACTTTACGTTTCAGATTTCTTGTAAATCTCGCTGGCAACTTTCTTGTTCTTATATAGATCTTGTAGGTATATATGCGTTTATTTTCCGGCGTTTTGTATATAGTTTGTTATTGATATGATTTTGAACCTTTTAAAGTGTTACTTGACTTCTTTGCTGGAACGTTATAACAACATAAAAATTCATCCTAAGGTTTTTTTTTAATTCAGGCTAAACCTACTGATACACTATTTGATCTATGGTGTTAGGCCCCTCTAAGTTTTGGTATTCAGACACCACAAATCTTCCCTTTTAAAAGGTCTAATGGGTCTTTTTATTTTATTTACAGTACGCTGCATCTAATTCGTCTGGTCAACATCCATCTAGAAGTGGAGGATCACAGGTATGACATTTTATACCATTATGCCCTTAAATACCAAATCATTTACCTCAAAAATATATTTACCCTTTCTGTGTGTGTCTGCGACTACAATCGCATACAAAAGTAAACGTTCAGGTCTGACCTTTTTTTTTTTTTTTTTTTTTTTCCTTCTTGCTTCGCACGGTTTGTGCATTTAGCCAATGTCACGTTTTAGGTCTTGTATAATATTGATGAAATGAATTATAAATGCATGATGATGATATCCCCGTCCACTCCCCTTGAGTTTCAGTAAAGATGTGGCACTTTACTGAGATCTCACGCGGACTTCTTGAGAGAACTTGAAGCGAAGTTGCACTGTTTTGTTTCATTTGCCTACACTAATGCACGTTCACAAACACTTAATGGTTAATAATCCACCATTCAATCAACTCAGCCTATCGCAGTCCACTGCTGGACATAGGCCTCTCCCAGGCTGCGCCACAACACCCTGTCCTCCGCCTTCCGCATCCAGTCTGACCCAGCCATCTTCTTAAGGTCGTCGGTCCATCTAGCTGGGGGGCGTCCCACACTACGCTTGCCGATACGCGGTCTCCACTCCAGGACTCGTCTGCTCCATCGGCCATCGGTCCTTCGACAAACATGGCCAGCCCACTGCCACTTCAGTTTGCTTACTCTGCAAGCTATGTCGGTAACTTCATTCCTGATTTTATCCTTCAAAGAGACTCCAAGCATAGCCCGCTCCATAGCGCGCTGGGCGACCTTGAATTTGTGGACCAGCCCGACTGTCAGTGTCCACGTTTCGGCACCGTATGTCATGACGGGCAGGACGCACTGGTTAAAGACCTTAGTCTTCAAACATTGCGGGATAGGCGACGAGAAGACTTGACGCAGTTTTCCAAATGCCGCCCAACCCAACTGGATCCTTCTGTCGGCTTCTTTCTCAAAGTTGTGTCTACCGAGCTGAATGACTTGTCCTAGGTAGACATACTCCTTCACAACTTCGAGAAGCGACCCTTCGATGTGGATTGGACTCGGCAAGACGTGCGTATTGTACATGACTTTTGTCTTGTCCAAATTCATGCCGAGGCCAACCCGCCGAGAGGCTCCATTTAGGCTGTGCAGCATCCGGTCTAACTGTTCCAGCGTCTCTGCGATTATGACGATGTCATCAGCAAAGCGAAGGTGTGAGATGTACTCGCCGTTAACGTTGATACCCTGTCCAGTCCATTCCAGCGTCTTGAAGACGTCCTCCAACGCATTGGTGAACAGTTTTGGGGATATCACATCCCCCTGCCTCACCCCTCTGAGCAGTTGGATGGGGCTGGTTTTCTGATCTTGGATCTGGACAGTCATCGTGGCAGCGTCATACAAACATCTCAACACTTCTATGTAGCGCCAGTCAATTCGACATCGTTGCAGAGAGGCCAGAACTGCCCATATTTCGATGGAGTCGACTCCATCGAAATCCACCATTATTAAAACACAAATTTTGGAAAATTATACAAACTACTGAACATGACGTTTCACTTTCCCGCCAAGAAGTTCAGGTCTGACCTTAGAAATAAAGAATCAGATCTGGGGGCACGGTAGTGCCCCCGCCAAGACGAGCCAAGCGAAGCGCAACGGCACTACCTACCTTTTCTCGAAGTGTTTCGTCGTTTTTTTGAACCCTCATAGAGTGGGTTTCCGATGTACCAGATAGTTCATATTCTCAGGATATTATGTCAATAATAGACTAATTAAACATACAAAGTCTCAATTGAATAGCTTTAATACTTTAGATTTTATTGATATCTAAAATACACCGATTTCATCACTGACACACTGATGATTATCAAAATGTTTGGCTACTTCCTGAAGCGCTAGAAAGCTGAAATTTGGTATGTAATCTAAGTTTAGTATACAACCAACAAAAAAATTCATAAACTTATAACTTTCGCTCCCCATCCCATACTACATACATTTCTACTGATATGTAGAATTTGTGAAGTTAGGGTTGGTAGAGTTAGACCGTGTAGATTCAGAAGCTTGGCTCTACAAGAGATCTGATATCTTTTTCACAGGGCAAACCTTATGTGGTCGTCTTGGCAATATTTTACATGAAATGTTTTTGGTGGGATATATTTTTCTTGTGCACCTCGAAACCCTTGAAGGAGCTAATAAAATAATAAATAAAATAAAATTCATTTAATTCAGATAACTTAATCCATATAATACCTAAGCGTCCTGCTTTCGTGATCATTACAAAAAAGAGTTTAACTTTGGTCCAAGCACAAACCATTCAGCCAGTTTTGTATTTTTAACCATATTTCATTGGCAACTTAGACCGGCTTTTAAATAAATTTTTGTATTTAGAACTTCAAAATTCTCGGAACAAAGTTCGAAATTTAAAAATGGCTAATCTGACCTGTGTTGAAAATATTTTATTGCATTTGACCAAAAGGCTTAGTAAAACTGGGTCTTGTGTGCAAGACAGTAAATCACGGATGTATCCAGAAATTACAAAAAATAATTAAAAATCATTTTGTAGCAACTCCAGTCTCCCAGCGGTGGATCACGCCCTTCTAGCGTCTCAAGCGGAGGGAACGGCAGTACTTGTTCCTCCAGTAAAGCGAAGGTCCCACAGAGCTTCGGCTACGTGAAGAGACAGAATGGCGTCCCCCAACAGCCCGCACCGCAGGCTAATGGACCTCCACAACATGGTAAACTACACTTAACTTTTTGATTGAATAAATCAGTGACAATATTTTTTAATTCAAAATCAGAACAATAAAAAGTAAATATTGTATAGTTTTCCTTTATACAAAAGCTGAAGTTAGTACATACTAATTCCATGTTTAAAAATTTATACTTCACTGTGGCTGAATAGAATATAGTGGCCGATTTAGAAAAGAAAAATCATGTCATGACAGGAACGAGGTCGAGCGGGAAAAAAGATTTTTAACTTTTTAAGCTAAATAGTGTGAATTATTGAGGTTGCGCTAAAGGTATAAATGCTGTTAAAATGCTGTTTGTGTTATTGTTATTATTTTGCCATTCGTTTTACACTATCTCATGCATTATAATCAAAATTATTTTTTTTAGGTGGAAGGACTGCTCAAGTTTCTGCTGTGCCAAGAACGAAAGTCAAAGTATCTGGTGGTACACAAACATGTACACAAGATCTCCAAATTCACAGTAAGATAATATAATTTATTTTTCTAACATTTTCTTCATCTCATGCTCGCATGGCATTTCACTAACTAAGTAAAATGTACGCGTCGTCTCAAGACAATTTTTTTGGATATCATAACCCTTATCGAAATAATTTAAAGTAATTTAATTATTAAAATATATTTAATAGTAATTTAAAATTGCTCGAATCAAATGTTATTTGTAGGAATGACAGTTACAAGAATGTAAATAATTTATTAGCGAAAAAAAACTGCTAGTTCCAGAATATAAAATTATTTCCAAACCTAACCATTTAGTTTTAGGACTTTCATCTAGAATTTTTAGACACAGTTTACAGTTGGTACCTATGCATGCTTGTCTTCGAAAAACTAATAAACTTTGCTTTGCATTATCATTCATTCTTCACTTTAACGTCTACGCAGAAAATGGAATCGGTCCGAAATCATTTTCTTTGGGTGGAACAGCTGCGGCTCAGCTCTCGGCTTCGGTCAGGGAGAGGCTGCTGGGCTCACAGTCCCTGCCCAAGCCTGGGACACACGAGTTTGCTGCCCTCTTCCATCATCACAGGTAATTACGATAATATTTATGCAAAATCAGGCAAATTAATTGTTAAGCAAATGAACATACTACGTAATTTTACCGTGTTATAGCCATTTCATACAACTGCCAAAGAATGACTGTTGTTATTATAATATACGATACACGACGATTTAAGTTGGTAGTCAATTTGCTTTACATTTAATGGATCTGAATTTACATAAAACGTTTGAAATGGGTGTTATGTCTGCACATATTGGGGCACTCTCAACTGTTTGATAGTCGTTGTGCTTTTCAATAAGATGCATGAGGTCATGATTCTGTAGACGCGTTATGTTTGTGCTTATTCAGTACTAAACACTAACTGTTTGATGTCTGTTAAACATTTTACTGTCTAGTAATGGTAAAATATTCGTTTAGCTCGGGTATAGGGACTATACAAACATGCCGTTATGTAGATAATCATTGCAAAGGGTGAAAAAAGCCCCTTAAGAAGCTGAAATTTACGCCTAAATACACTTAATCCAGAAATATGTAGCCTTGCGTATAAATTACCTCACAGCTGACTTCCCAAACAAATGAACAAGACAATATTGTTGCGTTGACATCAGCAATTAAACAGTTTAACTAATAATCGGCATAGCCGATATAAGTGAGAGTGAGATGAATAGATCTCTTGCTCTCTCTTGACGGAGCTAGAGGATGACTATGATCTTGAAACTATGAATACAGGGCGGGACTGGAGCCGTATAAAATAGGACAGGTTCTATGAGTATGAACCCAGTTATAATAAGAAATATGATGCTGAAATTCAGCAAATCTGTACTAAGGAGGTAAAATTTGTGAATTTGTATGAGGACCCCCTCATACAAACTCACAAATTTTATCTCTTCGGAACTGCAGGTCAGATTCCGAAACTTCTTAAGTACCTAGTCTAGTAGTTATTCTTTAATATGGGTAACTACTGTATTGCCCAGTATGATAGGATATATTTTACATTAAAAAAACCGACCAAGTGCGTGTCGGACCACGCACAATGAAGGGTTCCGTTAAATTGTCTGGTAATGTCTTAAAGTGGCTATAGAAGTGACTCACAAAAATAAAAAAGACGAACAAATGCGTTTTATGGCTGAACCTCTGGTTGTCAATGACTATCGTTATGATCGGGGGTGAGAAAGTGGGTTTATGAAGCTCTAAAAATACCTAAAAACTGCAGGTATAATATCTCAAATGTCCTTAGACGCTTCCCATGTTTCTGTAATAAGATTTTAAAATAAAAACCAGCCAAGTGCGTGGCGGACTACGCACAATGAAGGGTTCCGTAGCTGGGATGAATTTATCCTAAGAGAAAACTTAACATTGTAGTTGAAAAACATGTTCCCTCATACATTCTAACTGCAAATGTAAGTTTCTACGCACAATTCTGAGAGATTTACATGTTATTTTAAGACCATAGACTTATAGGTTTTTCTGTAATCTATAAGTAAAGAAGAATTTTCCGTATTTTTTCAAAAAATTTAGGCTCTGTAGTTTCGGAGATAAGGGGGGTCAATTTTCATTTTTTTTTTAAATAATTTTAAAAGTGTTTATTTTAAAATGATAAGAAAGTATATCTGAAATCCTTACAACAAGCCCTTTCATTTGATATGTCACTCGGTACAGTTACCAAAACTATTTTTTATGTTTCTAATTTCATTCAAAATTTATTTATTTACGTTACACGTCCGTGTTTGGGTCACATAAATTCATACGTATACCAAATTTCAACTTAATCGGTACACTAGATTCGGAGCAAGTTGGCTGTGACAGACGGACATACAGACAGACACACGAATGATCCTATAAGGGTTCCGTTTTTACTTTAGAGGTACGGAACCCTAAAAATAAATTTTACGCAGAGGATGTCGCGGGCAAAAGCTAGTAATGAATAAGAGAGAGATGTAAAGCCTTATTAGGTACGTACTAAAAATATTTATCTGAAACCTACCATTATATTTTGTAGATTGGTGATCGAGTGCACTTTGTTACAACATTTAATCAAGTAAAAAATTACTTCATAACGTTATTTATTTCGGGACCATTGAATGAAAGGAATTGTTGTTCAATAGATAAATGTACATGCAAACGAATTCCTTGTATTTTTATTAGTAAGGTCTGGTCGCGAAGCAGAAATAATTTCGTACAATGACCCCTCATTACTTATCTCTATCGCTCGCGCACAATTGTATTGCCGTCGCCCTCGCGCATTTTAAGGTCCTTCTAATGTGCGAGTGCAACACAATACAATTGTGCGCGAGCGATAGAGATAAGTAATGAGGGGTCATTGTACGAAATTCTTTCTGCTTCGCGACCGGACTTTAGCTAGTTTATCAATATTTGACCTATGTGCTCCAATAATTCCACTGATATCATAATATTTAAATTGGAAATGCAAACAAGGTTTGAATTATAATCCGGGAATGTTAAGATAACTTTCATTCGTCTGTTTCTCGAATCAAAGGAAACTTGTTATGGTACAATATGACGTGTTCTTTAATTGAACTGTGACTTAATTCGTCTCTGTACTGGTCAGCGACATTATAATTGAGTAAATACACATTGCGAAGAAGAATTTCGTGGTGTTCGGACGATATACCAAACAATTTTTAACTTTCATTTTTAAATAGTCAGTTTTGCCTCCGGAGAGTAAAATACAAAAAAGTTCAGTGAAAAAAAATATATATCGGCCGTTACAATCATGAATGTTGACAAGTAAGCAAATAGTCCTTATCAATATCATATAACATCGTGGGAATTTGAGTCAGTGCTAAGTCGATCTCGGTTTAAGTGACACTTTTAAGTAGTTCAAAGTTATCCTCACTTTAAGTGCTGTTCTTCAGTGGTTTAAGTATCTATATTATTTGATGACTAGATAAAACTGGAATATTCCCTCGTTCATTGTGTGTTTCTCGCCAAACGTTTGGCATTAGTTAATACATGCAATGGCTTCCAGGATCGCACCTAGAGGTGGCATAAAGATAAGTGACGGCAGTCTTTCTGATACTCAAACGTATTCCGAAGTCAAGTCTGACTACGGGATCCCGTATGCACCTTGGCTAAGACACAGGTAATTATTGTAAATATCTACTAATTTAGTACTTATGTTGTACGTGGTTGGGTGTTTTTTTGTATGGACATGAGTGATGAATCGTAACCGGCTGAATAATTTAGAATGTTATTGTGACAGTTATGTGTATAAATATTACTGTTTGTGTCATTATTATCAGTATCACCATACTCCCTCATCATTCTTGTACTTATGCTTATTTTGTGTGTCATTATTTTCTGTAATTTTTATTGTGTCATACAATGGGCCTTAGCCTACACAAAGATCAAAGATGAACTGAAGTCAAGTGCCATTTAAAAGGGAGCTCAATGTTTGTGTTACCAAAGAAATTGTGGTCTCTCAGGTCCGTTACCTAATAATTTTTAATTTAAATAATTAAATATATATTAAAATTAAATACTATGACACGCAAAACCCTTCTATCACGATCACATGCTTTTTTCAGCCCTATTTTCAATGGCCAGTTGTAGGACAAGGCAGTCTTTTGTTTAAATCGATTTTATTTTGTTTTAACTTGAGTTTTAAATATAACATCTTTTTTGAGATGTAAGTACAGCTGGCCATTCCGTGCCGTCATCACTCTTCCCCTTTTCAGCAACACATACTCTGCGAGTGGTCGCCTGTCCGAGGGCGAGTCGATGGAGTCGCTCACGTCGCTGCACTCGGCGCAGGCGCACAACCACACCTCCTCCCCTAACTCACACCACCGCAGCTCACTCACACACAATAAGCTCATCATGCACCGAGACGCACAGGGCTCCAGGTTAAACAGGAGCAACAGTATTAGGTGGGTCCCCCAAATATCTATTGAATTTTAGAGAGATTACAACGTAGTTTTTTACGTTCTGGGGTATCACGTTTTATAAATTTTATATTTATGTAAGTACCTATTATAATTATTTTATGTAATTATATGAACTCTAAATTAAAATGTAGGCCTACTTGCTTCATAACTCACTTAATACATTTAGCGTTATACGTATTTAAATGATCGTCCTATTTCTGTCAAACGTTTGAAACTGACGGAGACAGAATGATGTTTTAAATACGTTTAGCGCTAAACGTATTGCAAGCGAGGCTTAGAATACAACATTCATTAAAAATATGTTGTCTAAGACAATATATCTCTACATGTTATGGAGGTTCTCTTGACTGGTTTCAATTCAACCAATTTCAATAGTCACTGAGCGACATCAATATTTTTATTTATTTACGATAGTTTAACAATATCTATTGGTGGCTATTATTGATCGAAGATTGGTGGATTGTTTACATACCTAATTATAACAAATAGATCCCAATCGACTTTACATCCTTATCCAAATATCGGCATTATGTTCCATACATTAAATTGAAAATGGGTTGACAAAATTAACACGACGTGCTTAATTCTAGCTTAATTCTTCCCTTCTCATTTATCATGCTTATGTGTACTTACATACTATTTATCACTAATATTCATGAATGCTTTACTTTATTATGTCATGTATTTATATTTGTACGGTGGGCGGTTATTATGACAATGTCTTGACTTATTGGTTACATTTTTAGCTACCTCAGAGATAGGACATTTCCAAGGTATGCCACATGGTTGAAAGTTTGTTCATGTTTTGGCTTCAAGGTGGCACGCTTCATTTAAACAATAAACAATTATGCATGATTTGAACAAGGCACGGCTTCTCTATTTTATTATAATTCACACTTCATTTACGCCATTGTAAATGCTTATTTCAACACTATTTTTTAATTTCAATATTCCCATTTAAAGTTATCAACTATCAAGAAGTGCACATACTTCACTTATGCAATGTACACCTTTGTTTTTTTTTTCTGTCATTTACATTAAATATATTCAATAAAATTGTTCACAATCTGTATAATCCATAAATACACCAAACGAAATGAGAAAAAAAATCAAAAACCAGTCAAATTACAAAAAGAAAATATCTTAGTAATATATTTTATAAACAGTGTCTTATAAAATCGCAATTTGGAAGCAATTTATTTTCAACGGGCTTTTGTCTACTGCTAAAAATACTGTACTGTGTCATGTTGTATTGTGCGCTATATAATACGCCAACGGCTTTCACGATGTATTGGAGTGCTGCGTAGCAAGCTTGGAATGATTGAATACGATTAGACCTTCAGATATAATATTTATCGTACAAAATCCTAATGCCCATACTCAAAGGTATTGGCAAAATCTTAGGCCCGCTTGCACTAAAAATGCATAATGCAATTAGCGCTAAACTGTTAACTATTTGAAATATAATTTTTTCTCCGTCATTTTCAAACGATTGACTGAAACAGAACGATGTTTTAAATTCGTTCAGCTCTAAACGTATTTAGTTATTTGTGGTGTAAGCGGGGTTTTTAAAGCCATTTACAGATTGATGTTAACTGAATCTATTAATTGTCACGATAAGAAGCTGTAATAGTCTGTGTGTAATTTATTTTGCCAAACCCAGTTCCCGAATCGTTCATTAATATTGAGAAAACAGTGAAAGCACCTCACTTACGGTTCGACACGACATCTATTGTCACTGCCTCCATTCATTCCTAGCTTGAAAGCACCGAAATAAACAAGCAATGTCAAACACAAAATGTGCTTCATCGTAGATTGTAAAGGGTTTTACTCCCCTACAAAACATGAACAACTAACGTTCTTGCAGGTCAACAAAATCAGAGAAGTTATACCCATCGATGCTGCAAAGATCTTCGGAGAGTGATTACGAGCCGTACTATTGTTTGCCAGTGCAGTATGGACCATCTGGACAAGGTAAGATTTAATGTCCTCGTCCTATGTGTTTTATGATTCTTGAACAAAAACATTTTATGGGACATAAAGTGATGTATGTTTCAAAATCAATGTCCATGACTAATGTTTTTATTGATTGTTTTGCTCCCATCGATTTTACTACTTCTAGTAGGTACTGTTGCATCATTCATCACACAAATATTTATGTCAGCTGCCTGTTTTTAATATTGATGGGTCTAGGAATGTCGTTACATATTCACTACTGCACGTGGCTTTGAGCGATGCCAATACGTATCTTGCTCATAGTGTACATTCTTGCATAATTAATCTTAATCAGTGCAAATAGTACAATTAGTCCGTAAGTTCGTTTGTTGTATTGTCTCATCTACGAACAAATTGTTCGATGGCTTGCAAGGAATGATACAATAGGCATAATAATAACAGGCATAACAAAAAATTGTTCGCAGCATCTACCTTTGTACTAAAATATCATACTTACTGCAAACATAATTAATTGATTTTTCAAACCATTGTGATTGTGTCTTTACTCGGAACCTATAGTTAATTCAAGCGTGAGAATAAAAGAAACAATTTTTTTTTTTAATTATCAAGAATCTGATGCCATGGAATTTCTATGGGGAAAACTCCGCATGATTATCCCTGGTTAATAATTTATTTTGACTGTTAAGCTTTAATTAACTCACTATAGCTGAATTAAACCATTTGTGTAACGCAGGTCTGAGCTATGGCGTGTCGGAGCCACCGTCGCCATCTCCGAGGTCCGCGCTGAGCCCGACGCACCAACCCGGTAATGTGATGCACACGCCCAGGCACTCGCACCATTATCCTAAGAAAAACGATGAAGGTCAGACTAGTTTTTATTCATAAAAGCTACCATTTTTAAATGCTTATTTTTTAAACAACATTTTTAAATAAAAGTCATCCACCATTTTAGTTTTACGACTTTTAGTTAAGTATGAATAGGTCTATACCATGTTGAAAATGTTGAAAGTAATCTACCAACAAACATTTCAACAGGATTCGACCCCATGAACGCAATCCAATGTTATTTTCGGATTTCGGCTAGAATCTTACCTTGGATTACTGAAGCTGAAATGGTTAATTCAAATATTGTGACCAGAGAAGTATGCGAAAATCTACAAATGAATTAAACATAAAAAGCGAAATCTGTAGAAAGTGTTTACGCAATAAGTATCTTTCTTTCCCCAATGCTTTAATTAGAGTGTTCTATATAACGGGTACTTTGGTATCGTCCGGTCATTGGTATCATTTATACGAAGCAGATGTCCGCGGCACGGCATAATGTCGCAACCGCAAACATATGGCTTGCATCGGAGACAGAATTCGAACATAAAACATTTATTTACGGTAATGTTTGGGAATATTTTCTCGCTGATACGAAGAGCGGAACATTGACGTAGGAATTAGCGTCTAGGTAGGTATACATTTAACGCTAAACGTACTTATAGTAATTATCGTCCTATTTCTGTCAAACGTTTGAAACTGACGGAGATGAATGATGTTTTAAATACGTTTAGCGCTAAATGTTTTGCAAGCGAGGCTTAGAATACAACATTTATTAAAAATATGTTTTCTAATACAATATACACTACGCAACAACTACATGATAAGGAGGTTCGCTTGACTGATTTCAATTTCAATAGTCACTGAGCGACATCAATCTTTTTATTTATTTACGATAGGTACTTTAACAATATCTATTGGTGGATTGTTTACATACCTAATTATAAAAAATAGGTATCAATCTTTGTTTAGCATTAGATATTATGGTTTGGATACTATAACCAGTGCTAAATGCTGTGTGCTAAGTGCTGTCGATGAAAAGGATGCAGTTGAATCAATCACAAAGAAATCTGAGATGGAGCTAATGCATGCCACTGATGCTACTATTAACTTGGTCACCTACTTAATCATCCTATAATATTCCCACTGCTGGGACACAGGCCTCCTCTCTTCGAGAGAGAGAGTGGGCCGTAATCCACCGCGCGGGCCCAGTGTGTGTTGATAGTTGTTACATGACGTCTTCGAATTTTTAGTTCTAGGACATTCATAGGCCGGTTTCCTCATGATGTTTTACTTCACCGATTTGAGAACTTGGTCACCTATTAGGCCAAAGTTTCTGTCTACCTTATTTTAAAGTATGTAGGTACCATCACATCAGAAGAAGGTTACATACTTTTTTCTTATCGAATCGATGGTACCTTTAAATACTACAGGTGTTGCTCATCTCATCAGATTGATGCGACTTATTGTTCACGTGCACTTTACCAAAATGTAAAGACATAAAGGCGTTGATAGATAAATTCAGTGTTCTTGAAACAACAACGTTAACTGTGGCCACAGTATTGAACCCTTCGGAAACCACTAGCGGCAGCCCATCGCCTGATTAAAAATTACACTTAAAAGGAATTTTCGTATCAACCTTGCCTAGCCTTTAAATGTCTATTAAGTATACCATAATCCAGGTTCTAATAATCATAATGTTGTCCATAGTGCACGGTTCAACAGCGTCGTTGGTGTCAACGGCGTCATCATTGGCTGCTGGTGCGGGCTCGGAAGAAAGGCAGGCACACGAGGTACCTAATGTAAAGTTCAATCATATCATTTTTCTTGCTTTATCTACCTATCCGTAATGAAAAATTCATATCCATCTTTTGAAGTGTCCATTGTCTTCGAATATTGTCACTCTTATCAACATTGTGACATAATTATTCTCAAACAGTCTAGCTTTTACTTTGTCAACTAATCGTCTAGTTTCTAGAAAGTGATGAAAACTAATTAAATTAAAGCAAGCTTATTATGGCCTACTTTTGTTCAAAATTAAAACTGTCAATTTTCGTTTAGGTCCGGAAATTGAGGAGGGAACTTGCCGATGCTAAAGAAAAAGTACACACGCTGACCACACAACTCACAACTAATGTAAGTATCCATTTTCTTACAATTAAGGATTTACTTAATTAATGTGCTTGCAGATGTATAAATCGTGTAAGACATTAACAATACTTCTGACGTGTTCTACCAATTGTAATTAGAATTCAGTTACTACGGTAAAGTTTGGTCGTGTTTTACTCTTAAATTTTTCACAGAGTAGTGAACACTCGTTACCTCTTTACACAGAGAAACATTGTTTCGAACCTACCCACGCATGGAAGCTCTAATCAATAGGGTAATGTAACATGAGATTGTTTTGTAACTATTCTTTGAATGTCACCTTAAAACAGGCTGCCACATTGAGATTGCTACCACACCTACACCATTGAAACATGATATTATCTCCGTAGACAAAATAATGACTAGTCGCCACCTTGTAAAGCTATCTCAGTGATGATATGCTCACTGATGCTTAGCTGCCCAGCTTGTTTTTGTTTAGTCACAACTCACAATGTAATTCATACCGATCCAATTTTGTGGTCATCATATTTCATAACACTGCGGTTAACTACAGATATCCCTAAGTACAGATTCGTACTTTCTCTCTATGGTCATATTACCCGTTTCGAAACTTCGAGTTTTTGTTCTAACCATCACTTTTTATGGGTATTCTTGATATCGCGTAACTTTTGGATATGTTTGCCGATAACCTATTGTAGCCCTTTAATCCCCATTTCAAGAAAGTTAAGATGGAATGTCACAAGTTAGGGGTCAGTAAATAATATCAGAGGTCCGTGCGGCCGTGTGACGCCCGTTTGCCCGTTTCCTCCCATATCGGGCGTTAAGAATGTATGCCAACTGCCACCACCGCTATCTACTGTAACATGAAGTCCAAGTCAAAGACGAATAGTTAATGCCTATTTAGAGTTTGCAGAAATTGAAAAAAAATTGCCAATTTATTTCAAGTTCGTTAGTAGATACCCGATATCTCAATATGTTAACTTAAGTGCCTTTATGCATTCTTGAAATGTATCGCATTTCTCTTACACCTTGACGACCACATGACAAACCGCCTATAAACGCGAGCGAATATGGCAAGTGACAACTTTGAACTTGGTGCCGCCGATGTAGACCAGATTAAAGACATTCATATTATAATTCCTTCTTGTATTACTATTATCTAGTACCATAAAAGATTTCATACCATATTCGATTAGAAATAAAAAGCTGGAGCCATCAACAGAGACAAGTTAGCAAGCTAGGCTTACCTACAGACATTTAAATTTTCGTTCAATTAGCTCGATTTCTCGATTTTATTTATGACGGAAAATCCATTAGAAGTTATGCTAATTGTTAATTAATCTAGACCGTTATTATTATGTACCAAATCACAAGTCACCGAACTGAATAGAGTGAATAGTCCTTTTATTGTCAGAGTTGTAACTTACATTATTCACTAATTGTGCTGTACATATTCGAATATTAATAAGTGCACTAATTAGCATGACATGTTTATCAGTAAGCTTTATCTGTAAAGCTGTCATAATAATCTTGACGATGATAGCTTATTGCACTCTCTATTATTTTTATGAACTAGTTACCAAACTCGAGGGCATTACATATAATTTTAAATTTTAAATTTAATTATCAAATTATTCTACTACTTCTGTAATTACTGAATTACCTTGGTAGTTTTTAAGGATTTTATTGTAACAATATCCAGTTACAATCAATTCTATTTTTAATTTTTATTGATGACTTTATTGCTTACCTTAAAATTTTAGCTTTGCACATGCAACCTAAATGCCTACCTACGTAAATTAAAATTTAAAACGTATCCTGTTAAAAAATGGTTGATTGTCCTAAGAGGCCTTTAATTAAGAACAAGTAAGAACACTCATGATATTTGAATTTTGTGATTGATTTATTCTTCAAAGAAATCATGAAGGTATCAATACAAAAGCGAAAGGAGCACGAATAAATTAATTTTCTTTGGTTGAAGATCAGACATATAACGGTGATCAGAATCATTAATGTTCCTACATGTGTTCAGTTAATTCGTCTGGACAAAGAAAAAGTGGACTTTTCAATGAGTGGAGTAGATTTTTTTGTGTTTCTAATTTACTGGTCACTAAAGCATCTTGACATGACATGCATAATTCAATACGAAAGACGTCCACCAATGTTTTTGTGCCGCCATTGTTTAGTTTTGTACCAATTGTGTCGTACCAGACTTGGCCACAGTGGATGATGTGGCGTCTCAATGCTATTTCATTGACATTGAATTGCCTACCTATACAAATAAAAAAATACATTTTAACGTCATGAAAGTGTCTTGTGTAATTGAGAACGCTATTTCCTTTAGTGCCTATTTCAGCATCCCAGCGACATTAATGCCTTCGCTATTGACATTAATTACTACACTAGACTTTATAGTTGAGCAATGATATCTTTTTCTTGATCGTTTTACATTAGAGTCAAAAGCGCGACAATGTGGACGGTTACACCCGAGATCCCAATTGTATTCAATGGCGATTTAATTTGATATATCGGTTGTTCTAACCCTGCTTTGCTTGTATGTATCACAATTTACAGTTCTTGCGATAATGCTAACAGCATCTTCTATTATACTTACTAAACATCGCGGTTTTATTTCCTTTGTAGTTTAGCAACTTATATTAATCTTTTTATTCACAAGGTTTATATTGACTAATGCAACCAATACATGGTCTAAATATTTTTATTGTGAGAAAAACCGGCCAACAATCTTATCGACTTTATATCTTATTTAAAATGTCAAAGCCTGGTCGGTACTAGTGTTATTTTTCGCTTGACGTGTCCTTGTACCATGTCTTGTCCACCTTCACATAAACACGCTAATAATTTTTGTTTAACATTTCCGTTTTCTATTGACTTTGCCCAAACTTTGCCGCCTGTTGTTAAAACGATTTCCAAAAGAGTTGATAAACAATTTAATAATGAATATTAACTAATGTTTGGTGTGACAAACAGTAGTATTTGTTGGCATTCAGCCATTTTAGTCTAAGAACTTCGTTATCCTCGTTGAATATAGCTTGCCATACACAGCGGAATCGTTTACTTGTAAGCTAATTGTTGGCAATGAGTTACTAGTAAATATTTTATGTTCTTCTGTTCAAATACAAAATGAAGAAACTAGCGTTATTTTAACAGGTTTCCTATAGAGTGTCCTTTTCTAAGTCTATTCTGGCCTACGTTAAGTTTTCTATATGATAAAATAATATATTATTTTCTTTCAGGGTGATGCGCTAACCCAGCCCGCGAAATTAAAATTTTCAGTAACAGGTTGTATGTTGATCTTTATCATATATCAACATAAAACCTATTGATGACCTGCAAATTGCAAAAAACGTAAGAAAAATTGAATTTTGCGGGCTACCTTAGCGCATCCCCCTTAAGGTATAAACTTCTTTTATTCCCTTACGAGCTACAATACAGTTCAGTACGTAAGGTGTAAGTTAAGTATTTGCCACATGTTTATATATGGTTGAAAACCTTATTAGTCGTCCCTCGAGTTCTTTAGACTTCATGTCGCTTTGAGTTATTAACAATTGTAGACATTCTTTGTTAAACTTCCGGTACCTTGTAATTCTTCTGTCTTGTCGATTCCTATTTATATTAAAGTTAAGGGTTTGTGTATCATCCAGATTAGAGTCCACTATTGTCATCTGTTTGCTTTTATTAAATTTAAACATGTTTGTGTCGTCGTCGCCGCGTGCGCAGAGACGTTATCAAGTGTAACTCGAGCCCGTGGCCCATAAATCCTCAGAAGTGCCTGCCGCACTTGCGCAACAAGTGCCTCGCGTACTATAGATAACGTGTGCGACCCGCCTTCTTTGCTCCTTTATCTTATATATTGTTATCTTAATTCAATTTGTTTAAAAATCTGGCCTAACTTGAACAATTAAACAAGAATTCGTTTCGTCAAAATATGATTGGCATGTATTCTTTCAAATATTTGTATCCCCTATTGCTTTTATTGACACAATCGACATTGCATCTAACACCATCGTAGTTGTTTCTCCACACCCTAAATATCCCTCGTCCCCATCCTGTCTGTAATCAATAGACCGTGTGTTACTGGTTTGATCAGTGATCCGGGTTCCTTGGGTTCCGTGACTCAGTTAAATTCAATGCAGTCGGTCACAAACACGGTACCATCAGTCAAGCCACTAGCCAGTGTAGACGGAGCCTCGATAGAGTGCGGTCGCGCGCGTGTTGGCTCCACGCCTTTATGCACGTTACTTTTACTACGGACCTTATCAACAAACTGTTGCTTTTTATTCTTGTGAACTATTGTGTTATGAGTGAAAAGTGCTACATGTTTAATAGTTTCAGTGCGTTCTCTACGAGTTTTGGTACTTAACTACACTGGAGCATTGTACTTTCAGTCATCTTTTGAACTCCATATGAGCGAAACACGTTTGATTATCGTTTGTTGTTTTGTTACCAAGACATCCGGGTATAACTTGTATCAGTTGCCCATATTTGATGCTTCTAATGATGCATCATATTCTAATGATCATTATTAACATTATGTCTTTATTATTGTAACGAAAATCATTGGCGGTTTTCTAATAGGTCTTCACTTGTGTATAAGCCGTTAATCACCAGTTAGGTTTCTACTAAAATTACAAATTTAATTATCTAATAGCCCGTATTTATTTTGCAGAGTATTTTGGTAGTTTTTACTTTTTCGTCTCTACCATCTGACTCCTCTACGGAGCAGGTAACTGCGTCCCTTTTTTACACTTGGTCTGTAAGAAAGCCCCTATTGAGAGATCCTGCTTCGCGCGAACAATATCCCTTGGACGATTTTGTTTATGTCCACTATTGTACTTGTCCTTGGGTCCTACTCACAAAGTAACATCAGACGTTGTACTATATTGGACGAGTACGAATTGAGTTTGTTGGCTACTAATTTTAACTGCTGCAACGTTAAACAAGCTTATGTAGCCATAAGTATAATACTTACTAGAGCAACTTGCATCGTTATGTTTCTCTAGAAATAGTTATAAACTGTGTAATGATGGCCATGAAACTTGTCAATTGGAAAGAGTTGCATTTATGTCTTGAGACTGACGATAAAAGCTAACATCAAACGTGAACCGAAATCTGTTTATGGACGATCTGGTTCTATTTAGGGTCAAACGTTTGATATCTATCTCGTTTGATGTGTTTTACGGGGATATTATAACATGCACTTTTGTACTGCCGTTGAAATTAAAATAAACATATTTTTTTTATCTTTTTGCTGATTATAATTCTCGTTTTTTTATTGCTACGATAAATAACTGCTGCTTTGTAGCCGGCAAATTACCGACCATTCTTAGGTTTTTCTGCCTTGGAAAAAGTAATTAGTTCCTATTCCTACTTGGTATGATAAGACTAGTTACTTCAATTCTAACTCCGTCAAAATATTGAGCAATGATTCTTATTTTAATCTAACATAGATAAAACTTTATCATGCTTGTGTCATACAATCGCACCTAGTACAAAAGTTTAAGTTCAAACCACATTAAATACTATAAATTATTACTTTATTGACACTGCGAGCGAGTGTCTTTGTTCAGTACTTATATGGAAGGCTTTTAAAGTTTAAAACTCATATTGTTATTTCTGTTTGTTTTTTAGACTTTTTATGGGTATAATAAATCAGTGTGGTATATTACACGTTGGCTGCGGTGGGCCTGCGGCCCTGACGCACATATGTCACCGCAGAACAACGCTTCTCGTCCTATTTACGCAACTCCGCGGCTATCGCTTGCAGCATCCCTATGTAATCTAAATTAATCTATGCAAACATGTCTACCTCATTTACTTTGTTCCAGTTAGCATATCAAACTATATTGTACTGATAACAAGTACTATGCTCTACTTGTAAGACTGGCACGGTATTTTCGAAAGACTCTTCCTTATTACTAACAATGTTCTAAACGTTTAAAACTAGATTATGTTTACCTTTTGTGTTTAGATAGATACCATTTTTGGGTTTTGAGTACAGACTCTTGAGGTAAATTGTTTGAAGTTTTAGACTATTTGCCCATTTTTGGAACATCACTCAAACTAAGTACCTACATTGTCAATACTCAGTTTTTTTTGTATAATTATACAACATTTTAATAATGGAAATACCTTTGTAGATTACGATTGATAACGTAGTCTAAATATCAACAGAAAACTGCCGCACTTTTATATCTTATCTCCTTATAGTTTTATGTGAGTGAAATGGTTCGCTAAATACGATACCAATACAACATCTTATTTATTTCTACATTAAAACGCAAGGACGGATCTGCTTTGAATTGCAAATATAGCATTATTTATTCAAATATCGAATACAGAAAGCGGCACTCACTGGTGGTTACAGTTCGCTGTCTTCAATCAGCGAAGCGCCTCCTCGACACTGTCAATTGAGGTTAATTCGTATGGAGACTGGCCAGGGATCTCTTGGTAGTGCCCCTACATTATTTATTTGTTCAATAAGCTAAATGGCCTAGTAAATAACCTTCATTTTAATAAACAAATTGTTATTTTATTACTTAGACTTTCTTCCCATAACAAGTCTATTTTTAGTCACGGAAACGTTATTTGCCATATAAACATGGTTATCATTCGCCAGTAGTTGCATATTATGTGTCTTTTACGAGCACCGCTGTTAACATAATCTTTTAATGTTTTATACAGTTTGGGCGCATCGCAACTGAAAATAGTGTTTATAGAACAAAGACAACGAACTCGTAAAATGTACGTAAAATAACATGAACTTGCAGGTGCCAGTATTTTCAGCCACGGTTTTAGACACATGTCGATAAAATACTAATATATAGCAAACGACACTATAAAATTATAGAAAGTTAATACAGAGAGATAATACGAACCACGTTAATTAATTTATTAATGCAGACTATGATCGAAAGTATTTAAGAAATCCGCTGTAATACCTGTCACCAGAAAGATATCGGAAATATAAATCTGCTACAACTTATCGGTAACAGGAAGGAACGCGGTATAAGAATGTTTAGTTATTGGCTATTTAATTATTATCGTCCGCAATGCTTCAAGACGTACCTACTCGCTTAGGTAATCACAGACTACGAGCCACAGGAACAGGAAAGAAATCGTGTTTTTCAGACAGTCTTATATACCCTATATCCTTTTGAAATGCAGTTTTTATGTGTTTTCGACACGTAACATTCAATGCCAATAGCTTCTTACCACGCATTTGCTTCTGTTATATTCGATTACTTTATTTGCCCATTACAAACAGTACTTATTTTTAAACATTAACAAAATTTACAACTTAGATCATTAATTGATTTACTTTATTTGCATTTTCTTACTTGAATTCGTGACTGAACCGTTGCAATAAAAACATAATTGAAAGTCCGTTTTACAAAGCTTACAGCTAAGCTTTCAAATAATAAGGTTCTACAAACGTAACGCATTCTTAAGAAATAATTAGTGTACGGAATGGAACTGTCAATTTACAGACCGTATTGTACCCTATTTGTTCTTAATTGCTACTACATTGTCATGACTAGTGTATTTATTAAGTTTCTAACATGCTGTTGTAATAATAGTACCTACCTATCGCACGATAGACTGCGCAATATCTTTCGACCATTTAGAGATAATCGAAACTTGTTCTCAATACCATAAAATATTATATATATCTCAAATACTAATACCTACTTAGACCATTTGATTGTAAACCGAAATCAATACTACAACTTAAGTGTTGGAATAACCATGATAGGCTAATCATCGTGAATACATTTGCCATCCCAAAAATACACAATAATCCCCAACTTGAAATAATCTTTAACGGATTGAGGTTTATACATGTTTCGAATCGAATCGTTTATAAGTTTCATACGTTCACACTTATGATTTATATTAATAACTTTAATAATTTCACCTCGACAGGGATTTTATCAATGAATTACGCGTGTTAATACAAAACCCGTTCAGCGTTCGTTGCGTCATGTCCAACGGCCGACCTTGACAGGAGGACAGCTACAATCTTCCAAAAAATACGTACCTACTCGTGGTGTGCCGTGTGGCTTATACGAGATCTTCAATCAAGGATGACTTGTAAAAAAATAACGTATAGTTCGATATTATCAACACTGGGGGTCTACTTCGAAACGATAATCCGAATTATCGGCCAAATGTTTGGCCGTTTTACAACTTCCAAAGTTTCCTTTTTTGACTTTGAGTCCTTACCCGACTTCAAGTCACATTTTTGACTTTAACTTATTTCTGTTTGGTTTTTTTTTCTCTTCTTTCGCCGTGCTCAGCCATAGTAAGCCGTAGTCAAGAAACGGCCGAACATTCGGCCGATACTTCGAATTTATGTTCGGAGTAGACCCCCTGGTTTGTGTAAACTTCTCATAGCCAAGTGTTGTACAACGCGAGCTACTTCCCTAAGTGGTTTATCCGTTATCCTGTGTATAGTTCAATAGCAAGCGCGGAAGGAAGCTCTACAAGACAGGATTGTACCGTATCTAGTCAGGAAATGCCGTAACAAGCACATCTACTCGAAAGTGGATTAGCTTAGGGCTCAAGCTCAAGTTACAATAAACTATAAATATGTTTGTGTTTTAAACATACAGCATAATGTAAACATCTTTCTGCTTAGAGAACATTTAACGCAACTTGGTGGTCCTTTGACTCGACAAAAACTCGAGATAATGTTGTCAACGAATGGCCAGTGACCTCAACCTCAACTGTATGAGTACCCCATTCGGTGCTTACCTTAATGACAATAGTCTTGTTATCAGTCTCACAATAATGTAAAATATGATAACATGTTCCATTCACCTAACAATAATGACAATACACACTTGCTTTCTACATTGTTATCGATTTCGCCTCATCTTTTTTGTCTGATTCTCGTCACAGTTGATTAATAACTTTAGATATCATTAGCATGACAATAGTTGAAAATGGAGGTCGGAGGTCATGACGGCGCCCTTAAAATCCACTGCACCTAATGTGACATATACGTACCTATGTATATAGACTTACAGGAGAGGCAAACAATGCGCCCAACCCACGCAGTATATTTGCTTGTTACGGCCGTCGTCTGTGAAATTTGCTCTTGTATTACGTACCTACTTGTGCTCACGGTTGGTAACCAGTCGTCTTATAGCTACTTCTATTAAAATATATCGCATGCTTTATTTAAAAGTCCGTTACTTTTATTTGAATTTCGGCCAGATATAGCGCCGTTGTTACGTTTTGAAATCACATGTTTATGATAATTAGAACATAATAATATATTAGCTCAGTCAATGGAATTTCGGAATCCACAATAACATAAAACGCAGATATATATTGCACATTTCGGTATAATTTGTTTGTACCTTATCTTGAGTGTAACGTGTAACAAAGTAATTTTGGAATGTTGTCACAGCCTACTTTGCTGACTAGATGTCTGCATTTTACAATGATAGATAGCCGTGTCGGCTTCTTTCAGGTCCTTGACCGCGTTTTCAGAGCCTAATTAAAAAACTTACAGATGACTGGGTGATGTCGATGTTCATTCCATTCTTGTAGGTAGATATCGAATGTCTGCCCATCAATTATGCTCTTATAACGGCTTGCTACTGAGCCATGTGCACGACAGATGCTTCCCTTGAGCCTTCAAACTGTTGCTTTATCGTTGGATCATTCCGTACAATAGCGAACCTGTACTAGTAGTACATATTGTTTTTATTATTGTCTTTAAATTCATTATGATCATAGCAAATTCGTACTTTTACACAATATATTTTGCGTAATGTTATTCTGATTGAAGACAAGATATTTTCCTTATTATCTAAAGGAATTACGTAGAGACACTAACAAGTTTAGAGGTCAAGTCTGGCATAATAATTACTTCAGTCCGTTGAGATCATCACTATTAACATTATTGTCCTTTTTGCGCGTGATTTGCTCTAAGATTGATGGTATTCATTTTAATGGCTATTGAGTGTATGCGGTTAGAATATGAAATTTGAATATTTTTCCATTTAGTTTTAAGCAAAACCATTTAATTTATATTCTTCTAATAGTAAAATATTTTTGTGATCACACCGTGGTGTTTTAAGTATTCGTTGATTGTTATTACATAATAACGGATTTTAACACATGATTTCCATAAAAAACCTGTTAAACGTACTTTCTACGTAACGTTTTTATATGTTCAGATGTTAAGTTCTGACAGCTTCCTTAGTTTTTGATATCAATTTATTTACTACATCGCCTGGGGTTATCTTACGATTCGAAGTTAGTGTCAGTGTCAAAGTGCTTCTACAACTTATACATGTATTTTTAACATCTGAAAAAATGAATGGCTTATAATGTAACGAATAGTCTGGTTGCTCCGGTTTAAAAGTGTTGTTTTGTACGTGAAATTGCTTTAAATTACTGGTTGATTATCTTTCGTAACAATTTGTGTGCCGACCCAAGAGGAATGGTACCTATTACTAAATAAGTAATGCTCGAGACAAAACGAGAACTGCTTTGTTTAGTAAAGTTACTTGCCACATAATAATTTAAAGAGTGGGTATGGAAGAGTAGCTGACTTCCTTAAAAAAAAGCAACATTACGTATTCACGTAAGAACTTTCGTCGACCTTTCCCCTGTGTCTGTCTCTATCTCCACATACAGTTGCGTGAAAAATAGTTCGGCTAGCGGCCAATTTCCACACAACTCATTAGGGTCATAGCATTGCTATGTTCTCTTTGGATGCAATCATCGATATCCAGTTCGAGTACTGTTAATAATCATGATATTATTGTTTTTCTAAACATTCGATCCTCATGTGTTTTGCCGGCGCCAATGAGACTCGCCATAGGAACCGTTAGGGCCATGATCTCATTGCCACACGTGTTCTTCGTACCTTCTCTGTGCTGTGCAGTAAGTTGAAGGGAAAGGTGACTTTGGTTGGTAAATAAATGCAAATAGAAATAACACAAATTAAAATGCCATTAGAGATAGATGCTCACATTTAACTTAAGCATGCGTTATGTAAGCAAAGAAGTTGCTAAAGAACGTTAACCTACGTTTATAAAGAGTTTCTTAGTTGACCATAAATAACATTACCATAACACCGACTCTTTATGAGTAGGTCGGTAACTGTCTACTAAAAGCTGTTTCCACAAACAGCAAACAACATAATCTACACTAATTGAGAATTCCCGTGTGACAGAACATAATACACATTAATACATTACTGTCGATTCATTCTATGCCAAATCGAGCCGGGTTGTACCGTTATCAATACAAAAATGCTACAATCACGACTATTGTTATGCAGTTGCACAGTACCGAAGTTTATTTACAAACGTCAGTCAACGATCACTGGGGCAGGGTTATTGAAATGTTACGAAATGACCATGAAATGAAAATAAGTATTGTGCTGAGCGCTGTTACTACGGTCTCAGTAAGCAAAGGCTACACACCACAACAAACAGGTCGTTGATACGCGGACGAGAGGCGTGCAATGCATTAGTGCGAAAGAGAAAGATATATAAACATTATGTGGTCCTGCTTCCCAGTCTACCTGACAACGATTCTCAAAATTTTGATAAAGAAAGGATTAGCCCTTTCTTACAGTGTAAGTTACATCATAGTATGAGGTTAATGAGGTTTACTAATGACTAAGTGATAACTTAATGAGTCATAAATTGTATTTCTAGTTGCAAATGATAGACAACCACTTTGTTTATATTTAGAAATATTTCTTTTTTCTTTTTAAAAACGTTGCCCCACACTAGGAATTACTCCTGTATTGTGGGTGCCTTTACAAACATTTAAATTCACATACACAAACAGCCAGACCCGGAACAACTACTTGCAGGTCATACAAATATTTGTTCCGTGCGGGAATCCAACCCGCGACACGCAGCGCAGCAGTCAATCGCTTAACCACTGCGCCAACCGTGCCGTTCTAGTTGCAAATGATAGACAACCACTTTTTTATATTTAGAAATATTTGCTTGAATAGCTGCAACTTAACTCACACAAATACTTGAAAACAGTTTTTCTAGAGCTCGTTTTTGTCCAAACACAAAGACATGAAAAAAATGCTGAACTTTGAGAACTTTAAAAAAAACATTGGACGATGCAAAGCTGCAGGGACGGTTCCCGGTGCTCCCCTCCGTCTGAGACGTATGCTTGTTCGATTGGCGCCCGCGATCGCCCCCCACATAATTTATGACTTAACCCGCATAACGACATGACCTATCATTATTTATTTGAACACGGCTTAAACAAGTAGCGTAAGACCAGGCTCGACCGGCCTTTTTTGTAAGTTCACAAATACGTAACACTTTGTAATGGGCGGGTAAGAAGACAGAAACAAATGGTTTCCGTAGCTTTTAAAGAACACACCGTGTTATTGTCTGTTACCAAAACAGACCATTTCTAGCAACATAACATTACATTATCCTCTTTATCTTTCGCAAATCGCTGACGTCGTAACACTTAACAGTGTTTTCAGTACTGCAAATGTTTAATGTAAACGACTTGGGTAGCCCTTATCAGTATAATGCAAGAGTCAAAAATTGTTCTTTCATGATAGGGTAGCTCTTATCGGTATAATGCAAGAGTCAAAAATTGTTCTTTCATGATACCGTAGCCATTCGTTTTGAATACGGTTTTTACCTTTAAGCAGTGCAAGGTGGCTCACATATTGAACCTGATAAGGAAGAACATCGTAAGCGACATAAATTAAAATTTACAGTAGAGGTATTTTATTGATTATTTTTTATAGTTTACATAAAGAACTCCGGTTTTTGTATATATTACAAAACACGTTAGGCTTTACTTAATTAATTAAGTCTAAGGACCTTTGCATTAGGAATTAAATTACTTTAGCAGTACGTGACAGTGATAATGTGAAATACCTACATTATGTCGCTTACGATGTTCTTCTATATCAGACTCGATATTTTAGGAATTATTACCGAAATAATTTCTAGATAGTTGTTACATTTCGGACCTCGCCATCTCGTGACTCATGCGACAGAGGGATAGTCGGAAAAACAAAATGACTTATTGGTAATCATTATTATGGTATATTGCTACGGAGCCCTAATAATATATGATTTATTGTTACTAATTACTAGCTAGCTATGGTTATTGACCACGTCTGCTTAGTATGTGTAAGCATTACTCCGTATATAGGCAGCCGGTTACACTATTGTGTTGTGATGCAGATGAATAATGCAGCACTCGTAACTCTGGCTTTTATGATCTAACTCATCGCCTATAAATCACACACAACACTGTCGTTAATATTAGATAAATATTTTACTTTGAGGTTCAAGTTCATTGAAACTTGTATACTTATCTTTAATGTTTAAGTACTATCTTTATTTCGCTCTAAAATTCATTACTTGCATTATATAATAATTATATGCTCAATGATACTTACACAAGAATAAAGTGTTAGGTGAAATTAAATCGATCCTGCGCAATGCATCTAGCTGGTCCATTACATTTGCATACGAGCAGATGTGTTATATAACCTCTATACAACATTGTTATGAGAAGCTAAGAAAAAAGCAGTTGGAATTTCTAGAATCGTAAAATGAGTAATAGCGTAAAACAGTAAAATGATCTAACTGAAGATAAAACGATATACGCACACTTAATTCGTATTTACGTTTTAGACCCCCCAGGATCTATCATTCCCTAACGTACCTAGTAGGTCATACATACTTAGCGAGATAATGTTTTTGAGCTTGTTGTAAAAGTACACTAATAAGACAAACTTCTAACCTATATCTAAACATATAATTTAGTTTTTAGAATGTTTGTCCGTTTGTCTGGATGTATGTCCTGGATTGGCGCAAAAACGGCTGAACAGATTTGGATGAAATTTGGCACATGCCTAGTTTGTAACCAGGATTAAGACATAGGGTACTTTTAATCCCGGTAGTACGTTCCCGTGGGATATTTTCCGATATCCACGCGTGCGAAGCCGCGGGAAAAAGCTAGTATCTCATAAATATAGTTGTTTTAAAACAGACATATGCTTGCTAACTTTTACATAAGATGAGTCTATAAATATTTGATATCAAGACAAGAACTCGATCAATGCTTTTTGTTGCCGGCTGTATCTTATCAAGTGCCCGAGAGTACGTAAGAGTGTGTACTATTATTGAGTTAGAAAGTTGATGGATATCATAAAAGGCATCTTGACTTTACAACTGATAAGTGCGTAGTACAACATGAACAGACATCGTAAATACCGAATTACACAACGTCTTCTGGTAGTTAGACCAGTCTAATTGCAGTATGGCAGTAGGTATCATGAGTTCATAACTGTTAGGTAAACCCTGTGCCACTTGTATTTTTAATATTCAACGTTACTGTACTTTGTTGAGTGGAAATCCACAAAGATTTTATTGAGCCGGACGTTGAAGCCAAAAATAAATCCCATACATATTTATTTCGGTTTCTTTACGGTTCAAGTGGATTAGATGTGTCAAGAATAGTCTTAACCGAAACACCAGTCTCTCTCTAACCATTTGAAAAATATCCAGACACGATTAGGCTTACCCTTTTAAGTTTTCCGCCGCCAATGATTTCGATTACATACATTACAGCTATGAAAGTACCAAGACTCGATAGATGCCAGTTAGACGTGTATTTTGCAATTTTGCGCTTTCCAGGTAATAAGGAGGAAGAAGTGCAGAACTTACTATATCGTCTCGCACTGTGTTGTTGTTTACCTTGGAGTTATTACTAGTGAATATAATATTTTAAAAATACTATGGAATCAATTAAAATGTATTTTGTAGAAACATGAGAAATATACCCGACATGGCAGTGACCACATCACCGACATATCATGGCTCGCCAATACATGATGGATTTGCTACCATTAGAGCACCTAGAAGCAGGATAAAGATTAGGAATCTAGTTGAACCAAATCAAAGCACCAATCTACCTCAAAGACACTCCGAGTATTTCACGTTAAACAGGACATCCAAAAGTAATTTCTTAGATAGCAGCTGTGGAGTTCAATATGTAAACAATGGATCAGCAAGCAATACGTTTGCTGATAAACCATCGCGACTCAGCTTCACTGAAACTATTTATGCCAAAGTGACTCCACCTCATTCAAAAAGCAGTTCTCCAGTGAAATGTTTAAACGGCAAACAAGAAACTCATTACGATTCTATAGACACAAAGCCTCGTAGACGTTTAAAAAGCTTGGAGCTATCAACGGAGCAGGACGTTAGTGGCAGCGAAAAAATTGGAATCTCGAACTTGAGTAACGGCGACCGCCAGTCGTATGAACAGCACGTAGCCAACCAGGATGGCGGCGAGCTGCATTCCGTACGTACGGACTTTACTGGTTCCTCTATCGACTGTAGAAGGAGTCACAGCGATCGAGATAATTGCTCGGAATCCTCCTCATACTTCACAGATAACGACAGGCCTATATCAAGTTACAGTGATAATTCCACAATACCATCAACAGACACCGAGGATGTTTTGAAGGATTTACCAAATAAATCAAAATTCCATAGATCTCCACAGAAATATGCTACACTGAATTTACGGAGGCCAAAATTTATAGATCTAAAACCTGCTAATATGAAAGAAAACTCGTTGTACGGAAGCTTGCAACGAAATAGAATAGGTTATCACTCTGAACCAAATACACCGTTGAATGAGGAACATACGGGTCTACATAGTGAGCCTAGTATTCTCAGTGAAGTGCAGCAGATACCTAGAATGGCGCTGCAAAGTAATAGAAACGGTTTCAAGAGATCTGTAAGCGAAACAAACGGGTTTTCTAAACGACTTAACTATAGACATTCCTTCAGTGCTGACTTTAGACCACAGAGAAGGCCTCATAAATGCTGCGAATGTATAACTGGAATTCCAGTGGAAGAAGATTCTGAACAAACATCATCGCGGCCTACATCAAGGACTTTGGGCACTCTGTATGAATCACAAGATCCAAAAGTTGGGTGTCAAACAATCCTGCGACCCAAACCACCAGTGCCGTGGTGGGAATTGGCTCTCAAAAAGTCCCGCTACAAAAGTTGTCCAATTTTAGAAGAGGTGAGTTTTCTGTTTTATTTTTATGTATTTATTGGTGTATATGATGCTCATGAACTTAACATATTTCTAGTGTAATTTTTTCACAGAAACCTATTATTGCCAATAGTATTTATTCGTCTTATGGGAACTCTTACAACATAATCAATGTTAATACAATTGCTTTTTACACTTCTCTCTCAGAGAAAGCAGAATGTAGGAGGTGCGGTTTTTATTCCCTGTTGTTTAATGGAATGGTATAATAGTCTGCAATGAAAGTACACGCGTATCAAATCGAAACATCAGCTAGGGGAGAATACTAATGAGTGACGTAGCGTGTTCACCTGACATCTTATGGGTGGGGTGTAACGTCCCCTTAAATAGATTACTCAGGGAGTGTCATGCCGTGTTTCAATTCAAAATTTAAAATTACGTCCTTTTCAGCTTTAATTTCGTCTATTAATGCCTAAGCTATGACTATGTAAATCATGAGTAGACACTTTTCTATGACTATAAATGAAATCAAGATAAACACACTGATTTGAATCGCTTTCTAATTCGAACTTTCTTAAAGGTTAACACTGTTAACAGGTGTTTGAATAAAAAATCTCGTTCAGAATCTCTGAGAACCTTTTGCCATTATAAATTATTATAATCGTCCAAAAAAAACCTTACCTGACTACCGAGGATTTATCAAAAAAGTCCTCTATTATACTGACTGACGGTCAGGTGCTGACTTAATCGGTCTCCAAATCCCATTCATTGGGTTTTATAATAATATCCTTTCCCACGATCCCAAAATAATCTTATCATGTAAGGTCAGATTTTTTAGGATTTCCATGTAACTTACGAGATGTAAGTGATATAAAAGGCGTATAAGAGAAAGATGTTAATAATAATTTTACTTAATAATTTCTTCAGAGTATGCAAGCATAAGACTGAGTTCTCCTTTCCATTAAACATGAGAGTTCAAGCAAAGTGGTGAAACTTATCAAAATTACTTGGTGATTTCCCGTATTGTTCAGTTGTTTGTAGATCCTATTAGGTATAAACAATATTTTATATTTCTCAGGGAACGTAGGTGACAGGCCTCCAAACTATTGTTATCGCTTGTAGGGACACCTTTGAACTTAAGCAATGATTACCATAAAAGGAAGGCTAAAAGTATGTATCTATCTACTGTAGAATTTATTTCTAATGTTGTTTGAAGTTTTATGTAAATAACACACCTTCACTTAAAAGGATTTTTACCGCCCATATCAGGTTGTTAAAAGAGGATTAATTTTGTTTTATCTGTTACTATAAAAAAGGCCAAATTAATTTCATCCGTTAGCTTGGATTTTAGGGAGAACCAGCAAAATAAAGAGTAATGAATATCGTTAACCGATTACTTTGTACTGATATCCTAACTTAGATTCTCTAATCATTCTAACCTTTGCTCACTGAAAGACTGCAAAAAATATGTCCAATAGTTGGAAAATCAGTGTAACTGCCAATAAAGACACGGCTTACACTCCTATTAATATTAACGAGCTTCGGTTCCAGTGGTTTGTAGGTACAGAAGCACGTATAAGTACATTGGGATCGAGCGTGAGATAGCTATCGTCCCAAACGCCTGCGCGTCGCAACTTCAGATGTCCGCGAAGGTGGTGGCTACTGCTACCACGGCACACTTTCTTAACGCAACTGCATCCGCTTATACCATTTCTCTCAGGACTTGTTTTATGGGTTTATTGTTTAAAAACTTGCGCTATCTTGAATCCTAGAATTTATGCAGTTAACTGCTATCTTTTACTTACAAGCTATTGATAATTACAATTCTATACAATCGACGAATGTATCTATTGTAGTCAATACTTCAATAGCACCATATTACATTAATCTTTACCTTCCAAACGAAGCAACTGTACAAAGAAAACCTCCAATAAAGCCTTTTTAATTTTGACGGTGCGGTGATTCTGTAAGGCCGTTCAAATAAATTGACCGCCGACATGCAGCCCAGATATGTCGAAACCGAATAAGGAAGAGTGCACTTGAACAAATAATATCTCATGTCTTGCACCAATCTCTCGTAAAACACAGCATGGCAGTGGGACGTAGAGTGGGCCTTAAATATTAACGGAGGGACGGGTAACACCTACTCGATTTGTATTCTGTTATCGGTTGTATTGTGCCCGAGCACATGTTTTTCCAAATTATGTTGTTAGGTGATGGAATTATCTCTACCATGTATCCAGGTGTCTTAATATTGTGGTAAGAGCTATATTTTGGTTCGTTTATGATACAATAAAATCTCTTCGGTTTATATTGTTATTGGGCATCGAAACCTCTTGCGAAAGATGTTCCGTGTTATTTATTAATCATAAATTCCCATAAGCCTTCCGCTTTTATATTGATATTGCTTCTTGATATTCGCTGCGAATTATATCTTTAGTTTGTATGAAATAAGGATTTGAATATGGTACGGATATTATTCGTAACGCTACACAATTCCATATTTATTGACCGAAATATACAATATTAGTTTGTGTATATGCGAAACCCGAAACACGTGTCTAGTATTTTTATGAATAGAATGAATTTATATGTATAAAATTTCAAAACTGTATCATGAAAAATCACAAAGTTGTTATGTTACCGGGTTGTCCGTACAAAAACATGCTAACGGCGCCCCTGCGCCTCCAGGGTCGTCTTGCGCTCATTGATAATAATTTGGAAGTAGGAACCTAACCGTACGGCGTTTGCATTGTAAGTAATTAAATGGTGATAACATTTTCGATCACACTTAAATATTTTTAGAACAAAATATAACATGGTGTAAAAATTATTGAAATTGATTCAGTTCCTTATTCTGAACAAACTATATTTAGGTTTCGCATATACTAAAAATAATGTTGTATATAATTGTATAAATCTCGTTAGTAACTCAAGACCAAACAAACTGAGCTTACAAACAAAAACCCGGTGTAGATAATGTAGGAGAATGTATAATGGAAATAGACACTTGTTCTAACTCCATATTTTTTCGAATAAAGATTCAGCCATCTGTCTGTAAATTAGAATATTTAACTGTATAAACCTCCTGTAACATTCACCTGCGTCTATAAGAAGATAATTTCAATGTCCATTTGCGAAAGCTCCTGCAAGACCGACGACGGATGCATTAAATATTTCGCAGTAAAAACTCTTGCGGGCACACTCGACATAATTCTTTCCTTGCAGAACACTAGCAACTATTTGATCGTGTCATTAAGTTCTTAAAGCGCGGCTGTTTCCGCAGCTGTTGATTAATAATTAGTTTCCACCTGTCTGATGTACTTTTATGGTAGCATGATTGAGAAACTTATTGCTTTATTTGAACAAAGGATGTCAACGCATTTGAGCACGTCATTCACTGCAACAAGAATTTCTAGTTATTTATCAGGGCTAAAGCTATAACAATTAATATTTTACGTGAACTAGGGTTCCCCAGTTCTTGTATCGTTACCATATTTGGTCCATATCTTCGTTTTGTTCTTTTAGGATATCATATACCTAGGTATAAAGTCAAAGCTAGCTCGACTCCATTTCCGCTCAGATACAACCAACCTCTAAATATGCATCCGTAAAATCATATGGGATGGTACTATAAATAAGACTTAGCGTGTGCCTTCTAATTAATTCAAACTCTTCTGTAATAGCCGGTAAATCGCAATGATGAATAGGAGTATTAGAAATTATCAGTAAAGGCCCTGATGATCAGAGTTTCACGAACCGTAATTGCAGACGGTAATGCTAACTCGTTAACTTCGGCACGCGTACAAGGTGTCTCATGGAGAGATCTATCAATAACGCTCGGCCATCGTAATTGGCTAAGCAAAATGCGCCGAGGCAGGTGTATAGTCCTATTAAAAAGATATAAGTATTTAAATTGAATTTACTTTTATTCAAGTTAAACGATGGCACGATCGGAATTAACAAAAGGATAACGTCTTTGAATTGAATTTTTGAACAAATGAATTTATGCGTATATCGTGGTTGGTGTGTTTACATTCATACTTTCGTAGGGACTGGGGACTTTACCCCTGTTTTAATTTCGCTGAGTGCGTTCCTGCAACGCAGCAAACAAAGGGTCCCTTGACCAGCTACACCCACGTCCACTATTACTGTATTACCGTCCTATAAAGCAATTTATTTCGATGAGTCACTTTTACAGTTCATAAAATGTTTATATCCAATATTTACTACGACGTAACTAAGGTAAAATGTGACGTAAGTAATTATTTTGTCGTCAAGGTGGTACATTTAACCGGTTTCTTGTGGCTCGTGAGCAATTGGTGTCATTATCGAGCTAAGGATGTCGAGCTGGATACATAATAATCTCACTCTGCAACTAACCGAAGTTATGGAGAGATCTATGCCGCCGGGTACTCGGTAGTCGGCCTGTGGTCGCCTCTGATTACAAACTAAACTGAATAGAAATTACAGTTATAATGTGGTTCAACTGGCTGTAGGAAGCTATAAGGTACCCGTTAATTAACCAAAGGTATTTGTTTCCTAATTCACAGTGTAACGTAAGCAATCAAGAAACGAAATCACAGATTAGGCGTGAATTCCGTCAAACCTTTACGAAATCCTTCCCGACATTTTTTATATTTTTGGTATTTAATACTGGGTATTTTATAGCGTAGCAAAATATTCACAGGATACCTTAAACTAAACAATGCGTTTTATGTTGTTGCAGGCTCACGTGGTTTCTGCTTTTGAGCAGAGTCTGTCCAACATGACGTCCCGACTGCAGCAGCTCACCGCGACCGCCGAGAGAAAGGTAATAAACAACAAGAATTTCCATCGTTAAATCACACATCCTTTAATTTCATTTTATTACTCATTAAAACTTAACTACTGCTGTTAGATAATTTGAATATCCGTATAAAAGATCTCTGAGTTCACGAAACAACGAATCGCTGTACCATCATAATGTATGTGAACGCCTCAAGCCACAGCCGTTCTTCTGGCACTCTAACCGGTTCGAACGGAAACAAATTACTTTCTTTTAATTATAAGTTTTATTGTTGTTATACTTCGGACATGGTATCATACGTTTTGTTTGCTTTAGGACTCGGAGTTAACGGAGTTACGTCAAACGATCGAGCTGCTGAGGAAGCAATCAATCCAGGCGGGGCTTACGACTGCCCACATGCAGTCCATGGGTATTAGGGCGGATGGTGTTAATGTCACTGGGCCGGTAAATATGATCCACTAACTAACATTAACTAAGTACTACCTGCAGACTAGGTATGGGAGGCCGTCTCCTCCTTCTGCGAAGCAGTAATGCTCGCGAAGGAGGAGGCGGAACGCGTGAGGGAGAGGAAAAATTCGCTCCCTCACGCCACTAGTCGCCGCAGGAGACGCCCCAGGCGTCGGGAGTCGCAAGCCGATTTCCGGCC
Source organism: Tiliacea aurago (assembly GCA_948098905.1). Taxonomy (NCBI): domain Eukaryota; kingdom Metazoa; phylum Arthropoda; class Insecta; order Lepidoptera; family Noctuidae; genus Tiliacea; species Tiliacea aurago. Next base: position 11,779,730 of record OX402578.1, on the reverse strand, counting down.
ACCGTAGGCGCGGGCTTGCGGACGGTGAGCGATGCGTAGCTCACCGTCCGATAAGGACCAGGCCCGGGGCGACGGCGCGTTGTATTCCTCGCGCGCCTCAAAGAGTTGTCAGCACTAACTGACGGGGTCCGTTAGGGCCAATGCCTGCCAGGGTTGCGAGTTTGTCCCAAAGGGATATCGTGGCCCTGGCACACTGGCAAATGAAGGAATACGGGTGGGTTTTAGTCAGTAAAAGTCTGACACGCCCTCCCGCTCTGCCCAGAGCGGGAGAAGTTATTTGATAATTTCCCACCCAAAAAAAAAAGACTAGGTTTGCAATAGGAAATACGCAGTATGGTAGTCTCATGCATATTTTTCCGTATTTATATTTAGGTAGGCATTCAAAATCAAAGTCTTTGAAAATCAAATATTCTGCTCATATTTAATTTTCCTTGTATCGTTCTTAACGATCTATTATCATGTCAAAGCCACAAAAAAAATAAACGATTGTTTGAATAAATGTGATTCTGATTACGTTCTAATGTTGCAACGACTTCATTTGCATTTGTATTCTAATGTTGAAACTTGGTACGGTGTCCAATGTCATCTATCAATCAATGTACATTAACTAGGCATGCATTGCAATAAGAACAACATCATTAGCATGTAGTCAAACACACGGAACGATGTACGGAACGCAAAGACTACGTAGAAATACATGTAGCATTATCAGAAAGAGGACGTTCGAGGTCCAATAAGCAAAAACAAATAAGGCAATGATAGCATTTGCATTAAATTGACCATCAATAGATCCGTCCCTGTTCTACATTTGAGACGCGCCGAGAATAGACAAGTGACATGACTTACTACCTCCTTAATATTAACTGTAAGTACATCGTGAACTATTCAAGTTGTATAGTAACAGTTGTAATGTATACAAGCATAAATTACGATCGTGTTGTGAAACCTAATGATAATTTAGAGAGAGTGATAAATATAGCAAACAGCTTCTAAATGTAAAAGGTTGCTGCAAATATTTGGTATTAGTTTCTTTTATTTACCATAAGTATTTGCATCAAATTTTGCATTAACTGTTTTTAATAATGTTTTGAAATGACCGGTACCCATCAAGCTATACATATCCAGTTTAGACTGATCTCACACTGTATAGGATTTTCGTACAATGAGAGGCCAGCTTATAGTGGAAATGTATAGCTTGATTTGTAGCCGTCTGTACCTATAACCTACACATATTATTATTCATGCATTACATTTATAAATAAATATAGTATTTGAGCAGGTTTCGTGACACAGCAGACCTATAAGGTTTCGTGCGTAGTCAATGCTATTTCTGTCGAAATATCTAAAGTTCAGGGTCGTAGATTGAAGTTTTAAGCGGTATTAACTTAACCAATCTCAAAACTACCGATACATTCTTACTTACAAATGAGTAAATTGAAGTACAATCGCTGAATAGTTGAATATTGACGTGTAGGAGCCAGGCAGTCAAACGCAGTCATCTCCGCAGCGTTTGGCGCAGACGGGCAACGGTGCCATCACGCGGCATCTGTCCACCGACAGCGTGTCCAGCATCAACAGCCTCAGCAGTGGCTCGTCTGCACCGCACGACAAGAAGCACAAGAAGAAAGGATGGGTAAGTCATACCCGCCTACAAAAAAAAAATCCGGTCATATGCGTATCGGACTTCGCACATTTATGGTTCCGTACGAAACGTAGAATATAAGCTGTCCGATTGGCAGAATTATTCATAAGCAGTGCCCGCAAAATGAAGTTGGTTGTAATAGGAAAAATGAGGGAAATTCAAAGAAAAAATCTGATTTATCAGTATATCGGTATTTTTGTTAGTAGAATATACGAAATAATAAAAAAAATCAAGTTCATAGGGAAGTTAAAAAAATCCACTGAACAAAATTTTGTAAAAAAAAAAAGGCTGTCTTTGGTGGCTTCTCATTCCTTTGTTTTTCAATATTGTTTACTAAAATGCATTATTTATGTACTCAACGAGCTCTAAACAACGACACCCCACTCGATGGGGTAGGTAATTTGTTTTTCGCGCCCATGTTGAGCTGTATGAGAGCCCCCCTTAAAAACACATAAAAATATTTTTTGACAATTTATGGCTTTGGGTCAACAAGATGCTTATATTGTACAAATTTGAAGACTGTAGCTGCTCCAACCGTTTGCCTGTAAAATCTGTGTGACAGACGGACACGTGACTGACAGCAATAGGGCTCCGTTTACCATAATAACAAAATTATTTTGGTTCAGTGGCTGTCCACAAACGGAAATTTTCCTGATCATAGCAGCTTATGTATTACAAAATAAACATTTATACGAGAGTGTATTCATTTATTTTTAAAAGAAAGTATTTTCTGTATGTAACTTCCAGTTTTGTATTATCTATTTGTCTACAAAAAACTGAATAAACTTAACTAAATATTATCCTTCGTTTACCTGATATTGACTATGTAATAAAATATGAACAGTGTACAAGTATTCTACATTGGACATGTTTTAATGTAAACATTGATTTTCTAAGTAAGCCGTCGAAGAAAATTTTACATAATGAGAACACAAGTGTTTCATTGGAATTGAAGATTTTATTTTCGTATAAGAGAAGGTATCTGCATAACAACGCGTTTGTAATTCAATTGCACACTGTCTATATTAAATCTGACTAAACATTTGGCTGATAAATATTCATAAGTATGAACATAATAAGAGCAAAATACAACGTATTGTTAAACACACTGAAATATAATTATGCCATATTCATACAATAGAATCTATCTTGTTTATAGTCTTGCTGTCAAGAGAATGCGTGGACAATTTCTAGTTGTAATAAAGTTCAAATTCGCAAAACACATATTCGTTGATGGTATGAAACTGACACGTGTCAAGAACGCATACTCATCAATGTAAGACGTACTATAATTATCGTACATGTACGATAATTTCGACACCGGTACGATGTATGGTACCATAATAATTAAGTATCGCATCGTACGCAAAATTAGGATAATTTGCAACCCTCCTCCCTAAGTGGGATGAAAAGTCTAGTATTCAAGGCCTTAAAATCATAAGAAACAAACTTGCAATAAAAACTTTTTTAGCGTAAAAGAATGCTGTTATGGTTTTAACGCTACTGAAAAAATTATGTCTCGAATGACTTCAGCAGTCCTTTATTAAAAAAACCGGCCAAGTGCGTATCGGACCACGCACAGTGAAGGGCTCCGTAGTGGGGATTAATTATCTTAAGAACAAACTTAACATTGTAGTTGAAAAACATGTTCCCTCATACATTCCAACTGCAAATGTAAGTTTGTACGCACAATATTGATTGATCAACCATGTTATTTTAAGATCATAGACTTCTCATAGGTTTTCCTGTTATCTATAAGTAAAAAACTATTTTTCTTATACTGATTTTTTTTCAAAATTTTAAGCTTAGTAGTTTCGGAGATAAGGGGACACACGAGTGATCCTATAAGGGTTCCGTTTTGTCCTTTTGAGGTATGGGAACCCTAAAAACTGCTGGCGGTGCTGCAGAGGTGGAAGTAAATAGTGACTCCGATGATCCCACTCTTTTGTAAAATAATGAAATTACTTTTTAATTTCTTTCACATTTCACAACTTCCTAAAATTACTATCCTATTTCTAATAGGTACTTTTCCTCGCGGCTCTGGCAGTTGTTGTACGATATTTTTTTCATCTGGTACGATAATTTTCGAATATTGATACGATAATTAACTCGCACTCGTCTGGCAACCCTGCGCATTCTCTCGACGGCCGAACTGTAGTAACAGACACTGCATCTACATCGAACATAGTTACCAACTTCTAAATAAACACTAACTAAACAATCATTACACAACAGCTCCGCTCATCATTCACGAAAGCTTTCTCGCGGAACGCCAAGATTTCAAAGACAGCGAAGCACTCCTCCCTCGGGCAACTGTCATCGCAAGACAGCTCGTCGGGTTCCCATCACTACGACGACCCGCACACGATCCGCGAGGGAAGCAACGAGAACAGCCTAGAACATTCGCACGAGACACTCGACGTTAAAGACAAGCCCTGCCCGCCGGCGAAGACGGAAGACCAGACCAAAGGTGAGATATAAGGGAAATTAGTTACTGCAAACAATGGATGGCGAATCAGGTTGAGAGAAAGTTAGGGGCTAAAAGTTAATGTAAGCTGAGGCACATGGGACAATGTAGTATCTACTAGATGAAGTATCGTTCGGAAACGAAAAGATTAATGAAAGTTGGTCCTATTGACCTTGTATTACGGTGCTACTGGCATTTAAATTAGGTAATCGCTCACATTGATGGGCAAAATTAGTCTCAAATTTTCCCTATAGTCGCTATAGTCATCATCTTAGTCTAATTCTAAGGGGTCGGTTTCCAGTGTAACCAGATGCAGCTAAATACCGGTATTTTAAATGGAGCGACTGCTTATCTGACTTCCACAACCCAGTTACTGGGTAATACGATACCTCTTGGTAAGACTGAGTGTCAGACTTTCGGGCTTTTGACGACCCGTAACGCCTATCAAAGATTCACGAATGACAACCGGGACCAACAGCTTAACGTGCTTTCCGAGGCACGGAGGGGTCTTGGTATGTAAAGATGGTCACCCATCCACTGACCAACCGCGGCCAGCGTAGCTTAACCTGATCGATTGGCCCGTGCGGCTTTTATTACTTAGCCACAAGCCCCTCCTCTCCTATTTTATCGCTAGTAATGCAGTAATTAGGTGCGATTACATTATACTTAGGCTGAGGCTACAGTAGGCAGCGTATTTGCGATGCGACTGGAAGAGCGAAACGAGATAAACATGGTATGGCTACATTATATGAAGCACCATAATTATTGTTTAGGTATTTCTTATTTTTTTTTTTTTTTTTTTTAGTTTAGAAGTAAGTACATATAAAGTGAAGTCTCTTTTGTTTCCTTTCTATAAATTTGTCTTTCTTTGTCTTGTCATAAAACAACAAAATTGTGTCTTTTATTACGGGAGGACGCTGGCTCCTGCAACACAGTTTTAACTAGCGCAGGAGTCAGAGAATTCTATTTTATTGTAAAATATGTTTTATGTCAATAAATAATTTTTGTATTAATTTTTTGTATTTTATATAAGCGAAAATCCGGCGTATATTCGACGATGACGTGGCTACATACACATGCTACACAACGAACTGAACTAGTCGTGCAAGTGAGAAATAAACCGATGGCATGGCGTGATTACAGTAATGTTGTTCCGATCGCATAAAGAAATCATTGAGAGAGATCGCTAGTAATATTTGATGTACGGTGTAGCCATTATACGTCAGCATTCATTTATGTGTTTTAAGCGCTCATGTGTCGCAGGTCGCGTCGCGGTCTAATGTAGCCTTAGCCTTATGGTTAAATCTTCTAGTTTAAACCAGGAATTCGGGTTTTCCTTTTTAAACCACTTCCAAGTTATTAGTGCAGTGGCTTATTTTTATAGCTTTTGAAGCATCGTAAGAACATTCCAATTAAAGTTTACATCGTAATTAATAGAGTTAATTACTGGATGTGGCTGAAGATCGTTATTTTATTTCCAGATAAACCAGATGATTCTGGATTAGTTGATGAGTTGAAGAGGCAATTACGAGAGAAGGATTTGGTGCTAACAGATATTCGATTAGAGGCTCTCAGCTCAGCGCATCAACTTGAAAGCCTTAAAGACACCGTCATAAAAATGAGGGTAAGAATATTTCGAACGATTAATAAATAATTAAATAGCTTTTTGCTAATAACAAGTCGACTTAATATAGCAATAATATACGTAGTCGTAAGATTCTTATCATTAATTGTGAAAACACCCCAAGGAATAGTCGGTATCCACTTACTTAATATTAAGGTAGTGCAGTAAGTATTCATTAGGGGCTCGCTAGTAGCCCATTATACAAATTAAACGCGCTATTTGGTACTGATTATAGTCGGTGTTCTACAAAATGTTCATAAACGGCCCCTCATATATAATTAAATTCTACCTCGTCCGTACCGAGTAGTGAAACATCAACAATGTTTTTAAGAACACTTAAATATATACGCAATTTCCGCTTATTTCATGGTATATATTATTATAGCTTTTTGCCCTCACCTATACAATTTACCACTTAATAAAATTATCTACCTGCACTAAGATTTTTTAAACGAATACGTTGAAATGTCCTCAAATCAAGGTACACTTCCAGAACGAGATGTTAAACCTCAAACAAAACAACGAGCGGTTACAGCGGATGGTGACGTCACGGTCGTTGGCTGGTAGTCAGACCTCGTTGGGAACTGGAGGCTCTGCTGTTGAGGACCCAAGAAGGTTCAGTCTCGCTGACCAGGCTACGATGCATCAGGTGAGATATTTCATAAATTCTATGAAGGAATGTATAGGCATGCGTTTCGTCCCCAGCCAGATGGATCGACGACCTTAAAAAGGCGGCTGGGACATACTGGATGTTAAACACGGAAAACGAGGTGTTGTAGTTGTGGTGCAACTTGGCTGAAGCATATTATGTCCAGCACTAGACTGCAATAGGCTGAGTGGATTGATGTAGGTTTAGATGTTACCGCAGATAAAAATCTCTATAGATGTTATACATCAAAAAAGTAAACATAAAAATATATAATATATGTATAAAACCGACTGCGTAAAAAGTGAACTTTAAAAAAAACCGGCCAAGTGCGAGTCGGCCACGCGCAACAAGGGTTCCGTACTATTATCTATAAAAACGGCAAAAAAAAACATGTTTGTTGTATGGGAGCCCCCCTTAAATATTTGTTTTATTTTAATTTAATTATTTATTTTTAAAGTGAATATATAACTAAAGATTCTGTGAATATTTCAAGCGCCTACCTGTTGCCGTTATCAATATCGAGCAAAAAAATCACGTTTGATGTACCCTTAAATATTAAGGGGGTATTTGTAGTTATAGCGGCAACAGAAATACATCATCTGTGAAAATTTCAACTGTCTAACTATCACGGTACAGCCTGGTGACAAACGGACAGACAGAAAAAGTCCCTAAAAAGATGGAAACGAGATTTAAATAACTGAATAGGTAGGTACTATAAACAATCTCATGCAGTCGGAGGCAATAGGTCTTTATTGTTAAATTCCTCCGGCGACATGAGATTGTTTACGCAGTCGGGTTTTTTGATATTATAATTTTTTAACGTGTGGATATTCAGTCCTTTTGGGGAAGGTGGGACTTATGTTACATTTCCATAGATCAAAACTTCCGCCCGTCCGGAGGTAGCTCCAGTGGTACGCGGTGCACCTGTTCGATGCCATTGACAATTTGTCACGGGAATGTTCCCCCAATACAACCCCGATTTGCATATTCCCTTCAAAATTTAGTAATGCGTGGCGCTTTTACCGTACAAAAAATAATCCTAATGACACCAATTTCATCGTTTCTATATTTTCACACGAGTGCACACGCAAATATGTGTCCATGTCAATTTTGTAGAGAGCTGCAGGCAGAATTCAGCGTACCGTTTAAAATTTGTAGAAAACGTCAATTTGGTGATTTCCGTGCGTTTGTTGCACCGGCTTACTTATCATAAAGCGAAAGTAAATCGCGGGTACTAAAACTCGCAATTGAACGTTGTAGAAAATAACTGATTACTGAACAAAACAATTCAAATTGATAGCTTTAGAAACATAAAGCTTCAATAAACTCAGCCTATAGCAGTCCACTGCTGGACATAGGCCTTTCCTAGGCTGCGCCACAACACCCTGTTCTCCGCCTTCCGCATCCAGTCTGTCCCAGCCACCTTTTTAAGGTCGTCGGTCCATCTAGCCGGGGGGCGTCCCACACTACGCTTGTTGATAAGCGGTCTCCACTCCAGGACGCGTCTGCTCCACCGGCCATCAGTCCTTCGACAAACATGGCCAGCCTACTGCCACTTCAGCTTGCTTACTCTACAGGCTATGTCGGTAACTCCGGTTCTCTTCCGGATAACTTCATTTCTGATCTTATCCTTCAAAGAAACTCCGAGCATAGCCCGCTCTATACCACACTGAGTGATTTTGAATTTGTGAACCAGCCCGACTGTCAGTGTCCACGTTTCGGCACCATATGTCATAACGGGCAGGACGCACGGGTTGAAAACCATAGTCTTCAAACACTGCGGGATTGGCGACGAGAAGACTTGACGAAGTTTTCCAAACGCTGCCCAACCCAACTGGATCCTTCTGTCGGCTGCTTTCTCAAAGTTGTGCCTACCAAGCTGGAAAACATGCCCTAGGTAGACGTAGTCCTTCACAACTTCGAGAAGCGACCCTTCGATGTTACAAGCTGAAAAGTTACTTTTTCTTCCTAAGCAACAAACTGTATTGTCTTTTCAGGCGACATTAGACATGCACTCGCAACCTCTAGACCTAGACTTCAACTGTATGTCATCGACCCCTACCATGGATTTCTCCAAAAAAGGCTCGCCTAAATCAGGCATGGTCGAGCCCATATATGGCAATAAGGCCGCATGCGAGCTTAATGAAAACAGCGAGACGCTATTAGCTGCACTGAATGGCAGCAGTGATTTATTCGCGAACGGAAGCGATCGACTGAGTGGTGATTACGACATAAACACTGTGCTCCCACCGCCGAAGACACGGGAGCTAGCGATAGGGGAGAGCTATTCAGACATCGGTAAGTCTTTAAATAAAACAACACCTTTTGTTTACTTCAAGTTACAAAATGATTCATTTAACGACTCATTGTGTTTGTTTAACAGGTGTTGCAGACAGCCAAGGAGATACAACCGACGGAAAAAAGATAGCTATAGCCGTATATTTAGGACAACCGGAGACATTCCAAAGATATTTCGAGGAAGTTCAAGACACGCTCACAGAATCTGAATGCAGATTCTACGCTAAACAATCATCGAGCTCATACAACAATCATTTTGAGAAACAGTCTAGTTTCGACTCGCCGCGACTGTCCCAAAACCGCAGCCCCGAAACAGAGACGCAAGACTACTCACAAATAAATAAGTCTAACACAAATAGCCTTAAAAGCAATAAATCTACGCACAGTAGTTCGTATAAGAACGTTTATAATAGTGATTCGACAATAAACTGTAACGAATTCACCATAGCTTACACGTATATATCTGGCAAGACCACTTGGCAGAACTTAGATTATATAGTTAGGAAGACTTTTAAAGATTACTTGTCTAGAATAGACTTGGGAACGAATCTCGGTTTGAACACTGATTCAATAACATCGTATCACTTGGGCGAAGCGACGCGAGGCCCTGAAATAGGTTTCCCGGAGCTATTGCCTTGTGGATATATTATCGGCACTGTTAACACGCTGTACATCTGCTTAGAAGGGGTTGGGAGCTTGGCGTTCGATAGTCTTATACCAAAAAATATTGTATATAGGTAAGATTTCTTCCGTATCTATGAAATTTTACTCCAAAACAAGAGTGATGGTATCCCTAACTAACTTTAATCTTCCAGATATGTTTCACTACTATCGGAACACCGGCGAATAATTCTGTGCGGTCCAAGCGGCACGGGCAAGTCATATCTAGCTGCAAAACTAGCAGAGTTCTACGTACAGAAGACGCAACGTAGAGGCAATCCCGCCGAAGCTGTGGCTACTTTTAAGTGAGTACTAGCTTCAAAGATTCTTAATTGGCCAAGTAGCGAAATATCAGTTGAATAACGAAGTTTATTTTGATCCTTATTTCGAACCTGTGCTTTGCAAATTAGTTTTGCTACTTCTGGTAAAAAAATCCGGATGGAATGTTAGATATCCAGCCTTTCATAATTTCCACTATGTATTTAAAGTGTTCTGTTCACACAATACAATCTGGTCCTGATACATCCTGATTGTTTCCTACTGCAAATTTGGATTTCTGATCTGCCGATAAATACTCTTTCATAATTCCAGACAGAACACTACTCTAAAAAAAAATATCCCCATTTGTTCATGCTTGTATAATGTATATATTATTATACTCTTTGTAACTTAACCTGCAGCCGGTACACTTATACATTACCTACAGTACATTTATATATTACATTATATTTACACATTTCAGTACATTTTTTATACATTACAGTACATTTATACATTACAGTACATTAATATATTATAATACACTTACACATTAAAAAAGAATACATTCATCATTTCTGGCAAAATTATGTTGACATCGCTTAGAGGCAACTGAAATCTAATCCTAACTAATATTATAAATGCGAAAGTGAGTTTGTTTGTTATGCTTTCACGCTAAAACGGCTGAATAGATTTGCATGAAATTTAACACATGGGTAGACCACGACCTGCACTAGGACATAGGAGACTTATTATCCCGATATTTCCACGGCATCAAGACTAATGCGATTGAAACCGCGGGGCGCAGCTAGTCACTAAAATTGAGCCGTCACGGGACGCCTGGCAGATGTGAAACATCGAAATTATTTACCTACACACTACTACATTTTTTTTTTTAAATAAACGTTGCCCCACACTAGGAATTTCTCCTGTATCGTGGGTGCGTTTACAAACATTTAAACTCACATACACAAACAGCCAGGCCCCGAACAACTACTTGTAGGTCATACAAATATTTGTTCCGTATATAGAATGTATAGTGGCGACACGTCGCCACGTGGCATGCGTCGCCCCGCCAGCAATCGGTTTTACGTGCCAATATACATTTTTCACATCAATAAGTAATAACCCTCTTCCCTTTCCAGTGTGGACCGCAAGTCCTGCAACGAGTTGCGTGCCTACCTCGCCAACATTGCAGAACAGTGCGGTGCGGCGGCGGCCGGCGAAGAGGCTGCCTTACCCTCAGTAGTCATACTCGACAACCTTCAGCATGCGTCTGCGTTAGGAGATGCCTTCGCTGGGCTACTGCCTCCTGACAACAGAAATATGCCTGTTATTATTGGTAAGTCTTTTTTAGACTAGTATAGAATGGACAAGGCTAGGGAACACTTTCGATGGCCTTTGCATCATCAATATCATCCTTACTTATTATAAAATAAAGTTCCCCGCTGCGTCTGTCTGTCCTGTCTGAACGCGATACCTACTGAATAGGAGGTATCTAACATTTCGTACGTAATAAGTTATCACTAAATAGGCATTTTGAGCAGGGTTTTTTAGGATCTAATTGTAGCCCTAACTTTTTTTTTTTCTGGGTGGGAAATTATCAAATAACTTCTCCCGCTCTTGGCGGAGTGGGAGGGCGTGTCAGACTTATACTGACTAAAACCCACCCGTGTATCCGTTGCCTGTGTGCCAGGTCCACGATATCCCTTTCGGACAAACTCGCAACCCTGGCAGGCATTGGTCCTAACGGACCCCGTCTGTTGGTGCTGACATCTCTTTGAGGCGCGCGTGGAACACAACGCGCCGTCGACCCGGGCCTGGTCCTTATCGAACGGCGAGCTACCCATCGCTCACCGTCCGTGACCTGCCCCCTAATTGCGTAACACACTATCAGTTCTATGTTAGCGGGTTTGGTTTCCGCACTTAGTCCATCATGTGGACCATTGTGTGTCATGGCGGCGTCGTTGGTTATTCCAACCAGCCCACCTCCCTCCAGAAGACACACTATCAGTAGCAATGGGTGTAATTTTGATAGATCAACAACTTTCATTGCGTTATTTACGTTGTTGAGCAGATTTTTTTTCCAACATATGAAGCAATGGATTAGCAATATACTTAAAAATCATTCATATTGTGATTCCTAGTCCTAAACCCAGTACCCTAATTGAGTAATGCACTATGGCGTTACGCATAGGATAGGATACTTTTTATCCCGATATTCCCACGGGATCGACACTTATGCGGGTGAAACCCCAGGACGCAGCTAGTTTTTTTTTAAATATTATAAATGTGAAAGTATGTTTTCACGCCTAAACCACTGAACCGATCATCCTGAAATTTTGCGTATACTTTGTCAGGTGTACAGAAACGGACATAGGGTACCATTCATCCCGAAAAAAACTGCTGTTCCCAAGGAAAACAACAGTACCGTTCTCATGATAATATATGGCGCCACGTGTCTTTCGAATCATGATTGAATTATAATATTATAGATGCGAAAATGAGTTTGTTTGTTACGCTGCCACGCTAAAACAGCCGTTTTAGCGTGACAGCGTAACAAACTAAAGCACGAATTTGGATGAAATTTGGCACATGGGTAGACCATGACCTAAGACATAGCATACTTTTTACCCCAGTAGTACGTTCCCGTGGGATAATTTCCGACCTCCACGCGGGCGAAGCCGCGGGCGAAAAAAGCTAGTAATATTATAAATGCGAAAGTGAGTTTGTTCGTTTGTTACGCTTTCATGCTAAAACGGCTGAACGGATTTAGATGAAATTTTGCACATGAGTAGACCATGACCTGGGTTAGAACATAGGATACTTTTTATCTCGGTAGTACGTTCTCGTGGGATAATTTCCGACCTCCGCGCGGATGAAGCCGCGGGCAAAAGCTAGTATTGGATAATTATGAAGCATTGAAAACCTCCACAATTATATATATTATAGTCTCCCCAAACATCGTCATGACCACCGCGGTCTTACGCTGCCTGCATCCCTGCTAATTCCCGTGACTATCAAAATGGCTTTGGTCTACCTTGTTTTATCCTACAAACTGCAATGGACTACCTACTAGAAAAATATCCCATTATTATTGGTTCATGCTTATACTCTTTGTAACTTAACCGGCAGCCGGTACATATATACATTACAGTACATTTATACATTACAGTACAGTAATATATTTTATCTACAATGTCATAGTAAGTATAATATCATCCAAACGAGTGTTATAATGTTGTACTAAATTTAATTATGCAACTCCTTTGCTTTTTCGATCCCTTCCTTACTGATAAAACAGTCACATTCTCACTACTCAATTCAATTTAAAAAAAGAACATAGCCATGTAATTCTATTAAGTATTACATAAAAAGATAACCGGACCGGATACCGGACTAACAAACATATTTTACCTCACTAGGCGTACAAAATGTTAACATTTGGTAATTATAAATTCATTATTTATGCAGTTTCATTTATAAAATCAAAGGAGTGCAAAATATAGGTCGTCAATAATTCAATTTACAATCAGAGTCAGTACAAAATGTATTCACGTTACACAGTACATTTATACATTACAGTACATGACGGAATGCCTTTATTGAACCATGGTAATAAAGATGACATAATTGTCTCAACTCTCATAATTGTGTCTCATAGTGAAACGATCGTGAGAGAATACCAATGAATAAATAAAACCAAGTAGGTAGATACCCTTTCCTCATATCTATTCCTTAAAGGGGAGGCTTTGAATGCTTTGTATGGCATAATACTAAGCTTGTTTTTATCCTGTACTATAATGGTTGTTTGTTGTTGTTTTTATCCAAACAATGGCCCGTTATCCTTTCATTCAACGTAACTTTGTCTTTTTCTCTGGTTTAAAACTTTTTAATTTGTACGTTTTATGTATCACTAAATAGGCATGTTGAGCAGGGTCGCGTTATTTAGGATCTAATGTAGCCCTAAGCTGAGCTTGACAAAAACAATACTCGGAAAACGCTGATTCGGAAAATCAAAAATCAATGTAGTTACTGGGTAATACGATACACCTTGGTAAGACTAGCTGGTTGTCAAGACTTTCGGGGTTTGACTTAAGGACTGTAAAAGATTCACGAATGACAGCCGGGACCAACGCGGCAACGGCTTTACGTGCTTTCCGAGACACGGAGGGGTCTTAGTATGTAAAGATGGTCACGCATCCACGTACCAAACGCGGCAGCGTAGCTTAACCTGATTGATCGACTTGTGACCTGATCGATTCGGTGAATATGTAGGTAAAGTAATGTTTTGTTTCAGGAACCATGTCCCAAGCTACGTGCAACACAACAAACCTGCAGCTCCACCATAACTTCAGGTGGCTCCTCACAGCCAATCACATGGAACCTGTCAAAGGATTCTTAGCTAGGTAAGCAAGAGCATAATATCACATAATTATGCACCCAACTAAACACATAATAATAATGAATTGCTTGAATTTTATTGTTACATATCCCTCTTCCTCTCTCATAATTTCAATAAAGAATTGAGAATCTGCCAATATAAAAAAAATTGTGGAAAATGTCGTGAGGAAAGTTTTGAGTATGAATGTCGATGGCTATAAAAGTAGGGGAAGACCAAATTAACGATGGATGGACTGTGTAAGAGATGATATGTCTAGAAAGGGGGTGACTACCGAGATGACGACTAATAGGGAAGTAAGGAAGAAAGGGACATGTTGCGCCGACCGCAAATAAATTGGGATAAGGGCTGATGATGATCTAAAAATTTCGTGGAAATCACTGCTCACTAAACAGACTTCACTAAATACGTATTTATTTATTTATTAAAACTTTATGCACAAGTAAAAAAATACACTGTACAAAGGCGGACTTAATGCCTGAGGCATTTTCTACCAGTCAACCTTAGGATGATGCAGAAGCAAAACATGGCAGGTGCAACGTACGGGATAGATAGCTCGGAAATAACTATAAAATACACTACACACACTATATATTTCATATCATATTAAAAATTTGATAACATTAAATTTTTAATATAATATATTCACATATTAAAAATTTAATGTTATCAATTTTTTTTTATGATATGAAATACATATTTAGTCTTTAGTGCTGTATACTTGATGTGCTGGTGAAACTTAATAAGAAGAAAAGAAAGAAAGAAAATACGTTTATTTGCGGTAAACATAACGCAAAGAAATAAAAATACAAACACAAAAGAACAAGTTGAGGGAAATTATCCCATAATAGGCCATCGCTCAGCAAAATCTTTCTTTCTTTCTTTTTTTAAACGTTGCCCCACACTAGGAATTTCACCTGTAAGGTATTGTGGGTGCGTAATATGGCGACTCTATGCGAGACAGAGCCCCAGCGCTGGTTTTCAGCGACAGCCGGCGGTTAATATACTCAATACTTTTATTGCATTCCACATGTAGGTATTCTTAGGTGGTAAACTTATAATTAGATCATATGGACCCTGTCGGCCACAGCAAATAAGTGATTTAGGAAAGAGGAAGCATTTGTTTATTATATAACATTACATAGCAGAACTATAGGTATTATAATAATGGTGTAGGTATTTTCTGAGGTCGGGTATTTATATTATGTAGCCGACTCCAGTGTGGTTTCCTTACATGCGAGATCTATAATATTTGCCCAATGCTATGTTTTTTTTTCCAAACAATGGCCCGATATCCTTTCTTTCAACGTAACTTTTCTCTGGTCTAAAACCTTTTTTATTTGTCATAGGTATATGACCAGTTAAAAAGGCCAATTTTTGGCCCAATCTACCCTTAACAAAATAATCCTGTAACAATTTGAAAGGCCAAACGAAACCTGAAACTTACATTGACATTCCATGCAGATTGATGCTCTCAATAAAATTTTGATCTCCCAATTTTCATCGAAGGCATATAAAACACGTCCTATACGATCCATAGGTCCTTAGATAAAGTTGAAATAATTAATTTTACATATGTAAGCCGTTTCTTCGACTTACTTTTAAAAGTCAGAAGTTACGACTTCAATACGTACACTTGAAAAAGCAAAATAAATCTTGACTTTCGTGAAGAGGCACAACTTGAAGTCTACGTTTGCAAAAACAGAAAAGCTGAAGTAATCAATTCGCCGAAATTTTTTGTACCTAAAGACCCTACAGTGCGCGCAAAACTTTAGGAGCCCTCTGAAGCTGCATGCGAGTGGCCTAATAGTAGATTGTTGCACCGACCGCAAAGTGAGTTATTAATGCACGAGTGTTATGTTGGTGCCCGAGCGCAAGCGAGGGCACTAAATCAGCACGAGTGCATTGATTACTCACTTTAGCAAGCTGCGTAATCTACCTACTTTTCTTGCAACTACCAATCTACCTACCGTGTTAAAATAGAAATTCAAGATAAGTAATGAGCACAAAGTTTTTCACCTAGTCGGTTTTATTCCGCCGATTTTTATTTTCAGCCAGTATGTTTTTTATATAATGCATAAATGTTATATTAAAGTTAATGGGAGACAAGAGCGTTTACGACGTACGGCATTTCATACAAACTTTCAAGCCCTTGTTATTCGAAATGACTAAACCGATTTTAATGAAACTTCATACGCATAAGCAGGATACAAAGGTCCAAAAAGTTAGTTAAGAACATTTTCGAAATGTCTTATTTAAAAACATACCTGGAAATCTCTGTTTCTATGGAAAATTAATTTGGCTGTACCACTATTTTTCGAAATTTATTCGTTGGAAGAGTAGACAAAAATGACGTTACCGTGTAGACAATTTCACAGTTTTCTACCGAGAAGGGTAGACAAAATTTCTATTCTAGAACTTATTACACCGATTTCTTATTATGGTCTTTTAATTTTAACCAACCTTTCCCCAGGTACCTCCGTCGTAAGCTATTCACACTAGAACTGCGGCTGGGTCGTCGCGAGCCCGCATTAGCCGCCGTACTAGAGTGGTTGCCGGGAGTGTGGTCTACGCTCAATGCCTTCTTAGAGGCACACTCGTCGAGTGACGTCACTGTGGGGCCGAGGCTGTTCCTCGCGTGTCCTATGGACTTGGAGGCTAGTCAGGTAAGGACGAATATTAAACGAAATGAAATGAAATCGTTTATTCTGTAAATATGATATTAGAATCACTTTCACACGTCATATAAAAAATAAAAAATAAATCTAGATGTAGCCGACATTTCCTATCTGACTACCCTTGAGAAGAAATGGCGAAACAAACTCAGGGGTCTCTTTTAAAGTCCAGACATAATCTTGGTCAGATCATGTGAGGACCATGTAGATCCGTGTCTGAAATGGTCTTGTTGGCCAAACACAAGGTGTAATTGAAATAACTAGAGGTTTGAGGGTTAAACCTCTTGAAAGGTTCTGGAGTGGCGACCGCGTAGGAAGACGTAGCGTTGGAAGGGCTCTTACAAGGTGGACCGATGACCTTGTGAAGGCCGCAGGTATCCGCTTGATGCGGGAAGCACAGAACCGGTCGAAGTGGCGGTGCTTGGGGGAGGCCTATGTCCAGCAGTGGACATCTTTCGGCTGAAATGTTGAAGATTATGATGATGAGGGTTAAGAGGTTTTCAGTTAAGTAGGGAAATATTGAATTGGTGCTCTAAAAACTTGTAGACCTTCTAATGATGTAGGTACGTTTTTAAAAATTAAAGAACCCTTCAAAACATTTAAGGTTTCTAATGATGAACACATTTTTAAATAAATTAGACTCTTAAACTTTTTAACACAGTTAGTCGCAGTAACTAAGCTAGGGTTCCCCCGAACAAACGGGTTAGGTTAGAACTGTGGATAGGTGGGTTGCTTATAAAAATCTCCTTCTTTTCTTGAGGCAACCCGCATGACAGTTAGAAATCTTAGCATTTGTTTTAGCTATGCCAACTGATGCGAAGAACTTCTTTTATAGCAACCTCTCTTGGTTGAGTGGAAAGCCTCGTTGGTACAGTGTTCGCAAGCGCGACTGCTCAGCATGAAGTCTTGGGTTCGATCCCCAGGTTTCAGGCAGCCTTAGTGAGGTCAACAGGCTTGCTCCCTTTTAAATGGGACTTATACATGACTGCCGAAATGTGTGTGTACTAGATATGTCTACCCTTTCGGTGAACACAGCCGTGATATGATGTAGTTAATTTAATTACCTTTTTCCTCAGGCGTGGTTCGCAGACGTGTGGAACTACAGCATAGTCCCGTACGCATCAGAAGCGGTACGTGAGGGTATAGCGTTGTACGGCAGACGACGACACGCCGCCGTCGACCCGCTGCAGCACATCAAGTCCTCATACCCCTGGAGAGAACCCAATCATTCACATGTGAGTATTGTGAACTGTCATAAAATGTGTTGCATATGAAATTTTGAATATACTTACATCAGAGAGTTAGTAGTAACAGCAGTGATAGCTTCGTGGTGTGACCATCGGATAGCCAAGTCATAGGTCTCCAGTTCGAACCCAAGGCACGCACCTCTGACTTTCGGATTCATGTGCGTACCTATTGTATAATTATCACTTGCTTAAAAAACGGTGAAGGAAAATATCGTCGGAAAATGCCTGAGAGATATTTCTTGACCGCATGTGAAGCCAAGTCAGAGACCCATGTCAAAATCAAAATCAAAATGGTGAATCACCAACCACACGAAAAAAAAAGAGTTAGTGAGGAAAATATGATGATCACGCAGATCGCTGCAGATTTATCTTAGTCCCAATTAATGAGTGATGAGAGTAGAAAATTGACTGATGACATACTATAAAACTGATGTTCATATCTTAGCTACCAATTAATAATACTTATGGCAATAGTCAAAGAACCGCCTATCCGAAGTCGAACTATTAATATGAAACATTTATATCTGGAATGATAATTTGTTGCCAGGTTGTCATTTAGTTTTGGGCTCGAAGGTTCCTACCGATTTAAGTATACACAAAGTGTCCTAATTATTTTATTTTTTATTTTATAGACTCTAAGAGCAATCACGGTGGAGGAGATCGGCATTGATGAATCAAATCAAGATTCCAACACGAACAACAATCAAGACCCTTTGGTAAGAATATCTTCATTTAATTTCTGCTTTTATATTTTTGGTTAATAAGACCAATTTATTATCCTACCCTCCTCTTGTTCCAGTTAAATATGTTGATGCGGCTGCAAGAAGCGGCGAACTACAGCGGAAACCAAAGTCAGGACTCTGACAACGCGAGCATGGATTCGAATCTCACTCACGACAGCTCCATGGGCAATGAGCTATAATAGCGACACCTCGTCCCGACTGTGTTGTGACGTCACTATCCTCTAAGATTTTATACTACCCGCTGGTATTCTGTGATATTGCTTCTCAAAACTGCGTATTGCAGTTGAAACAAAGTAATACCAGCAGCAATTCCATGCAGTGTATGAACTAAACTGACGTTCCTTACATGTGGATTATAAATATGATATATAAAGCCAAATATTTGCCATATGTACATTATTGATATTTATTATTTACTTATCCTAAGTGTTACTTTAGTTGCGATTCTATAATTATTTCTAGTTGATTTTTTTAAATTTATTATCGCTAATTGTACCTAATGGCGGTATTTATTTTAATTTCGAAAGGTTTTATTCTGCAATATTTGTGAATATTAGCAAATATCGATAGCATGAGTATGATGACCTTTCTGTAAGACTGTTTTAGTTTCTTTTACATACGAGAAAAAAAATCATTTCCATTCATAAGTAAATAAGAAATCAATAACAGTGCCTGGAGCGAAAATTTTCCATTTTTTTACGACGTAATTACAATGTTAAATCTATTACTGTTTATATTAAGCATTGGGGCTTTTACTATTGTTATATTTTTTCAAAATTAGGATATAAACCGCATTTGTATTACTGAGACATGTATGTAACATATGAAAGTGTAATTTTTATACCATTTTCTTATTAAATTTCATGTACCTAATATTTAAGTGTAAATATGTTTAATATATTTCTTTTTGTATGCGATTACACTAACCGCTATCTATCATAAACAGCGTTACTTTTGTATAGAAATGCGTAACAACTGTGTTACAGTGTTCGGTATGGATTGATTCGTGTGCATAAGTGAAACGTGATATCTACAATCTATGCTTTACAGAAAACGTGAAATAAAAATTGATTATAAAAATCTTGGGTGTCTTTGATTTAATTACTGTACCTACCTACAAAGTTAAATACCTAATGATACAAATCTTCAACTATAGGTACAAACATTTTCAATAATAACAACAGAATAATGTAGAGGCGTTTTTATTGAAGTACTTACTTAATTTACAGCACACTTTCATCAAACCTTCACCAGAAACAGATATGATAATGGAGCAATTTGGACGGAACCAGTTTTATTTCATTTAGGACTAGAATCTTCATTAATTGAGTACTAAAAGGAACAATCGCATTTGTTTTGTGAATCCAATATAAATAAGGCACAACCATTTCTACAAACCAGTTTCTGTCACTGACATTTCTTAAATTGTAAACAGGAATGATTATTAATAATATCAGTAAGCATTGACAAGCAGTGGTACACAGAATGCAGGTAAGTATATCAGCAAACATAATATTAAGGTGCGTCCACAGAGAGCATTCAAACAGTGGGTATGTTGATCTGCATCCCACATGTAACATTTTCACCAGCAAAACTTCCAACATGTGAAATACGCGTAGAAAAAATGTTAAGTCACAGTTATAAATTCCAAACTCTCACAGAATACATATCATTAAAACGAAGTTCCTTATCGCACGTTATACCCTGCACACGAGCTAGACCGAAAAAAGTGTAACATTTTGACCGTCACGACAATGCAAATATGTAGTTGAATTTTTTTTACTGAAGAACCTCTTACGTTTGGAACATGGAATGCCTTTTTTTAAATTTTCGCAAACGTCTCAAAAAATTTGGCGTCAGAGGTCAAAAATAATGAAATTTTCATCACATATACAAAACAGCAATCTTAGAATCGAATTTTTGCCTACATATTAATAACTGTCCTTTAATTGACGTTGACCGTGACCTTTGTCAACATTTGTTACTGAAAACGGGCATTAGTAGGTAATACGATGCACTAGCGATACGAGGCAGCACACGATAAAAAT
The DNA here is from genome assembly GCA_948098905.1 of Tiliacea aurago. Lineage (NCBI taxonomy): Eukaryota > Metazoa > Arthropoda > Insecta > Lepidoptera > Noctuidae > Tiliacea > Tiliacea aurago. The sequence continues at coordinate 11,759,017 of OX402578.1, read as the reverse complement.
AATTTGCCTCTGTTAACGCTGCCTACGAAATATTGACTCACTATAATCACAATAATAAAAGTATGATCTGCAGAGTCTCGAACCCTCGCCGCGTTGTTGGGACTAGTTCGGAGGTTTGCGGAGTGAAATGCTAAAATCCCCGTGCACATTATGCGTAACATGTTGGTCACTTTGCTGGGAGGGTTGTTCGCGTGTTTGGTACAAGTGGGGACGCAGTTCAAACGAAGAAACAGACACGCACGCAAATCAGAATACAGTATCGCTCACGGTATAGACTTACCTATAAGTAGACTATTACCTAAAGTGTAAAGTGGCTTAGCATAGAAATAATTAAGCTGAAGCTTTGCAATTTCCCAACCCTCCTTAATCAAGGTTTCTGAGTGTGTCATTAGGTACTCTAAAGTATCAAACAGCAGTTAATTCATAAAGACAACATTATTCTATGTGTACATACAGACACAATTCCAAAGCTTAATATCAACCTACATAACACAAGCTGTTTACCTTTACTTGAATTCAGAATCTTAGATGCTTTACACTCATTGCCACTTACTCAACAATCTTGTTTAGCATTAGTAGATTTTTGAGCGACCATTTGAAATAACCAGGTCTTAAATAAATCATGGATGCATTGGAATTTGAACTTTGTCTTGCATGATATTGAGTTTTGTTTAAAAAAGTTGTTAATTATTTATGTATTTTTTTCTGTAGGTACAATAAAGTAGGTATTATATAAATAATTATTGATGATTCTGAATTCAAGTTTAGTAAGACTTCCTAACAGTGGGTTAAACTTTGATCAATTATCACAATGTAAAATCACTAAAGATGACACTTAATTATAAACACTTAGATGTCTTTTATTTAAAGAGGAAAGAGACATTATTCAATATTGTTTTAAATGCAACTGAGGTCTGAAATATTTTTCTTATTGATTATTTTTTTAACAAGTAATTATTTCACAAAATAGGTACAAGTTTTAGGCATCATCAAATTGTACACAATAGTCCAACAACTTTATGAAACATGAAAGTCTAAAATATCTACCAATAACTTTTTTCAATATTTTAAGGAACTTATTTTGTTTATGACATGAAATATTATTGCTATAACTCTCTCACTAAGTATTACTATACTTTTTAAGACAGGGAGGAGTATTTAAGTGATGAAGATTTTAATCACTGTGTATGTCAAGACTCAAATTGGACAAAGAGGGAACGGGAGACTCTGTAAAGTCTCCAGAGTCGTCACTATGAACTTTACTTTCTTTAGCTTCTGTTTTCCGCTTTGAGTAAATACTTCCTGACTGCTTTGACTTATTATTTGTAATACTTAAGGAACTTTTTTCACTAATCAAATCTGCAACATCAGATATTGAAACTGAACTTTGTGAGCTCTGAGAAGTTTGATGTGGACTTTCAATTGATGCATTTTTGTTTAAACTTTTTCCTGATTCACCTTGAGCAGAGCCTGAAGACTTTGATTGTTTATCTATATTGTCTTTAAATTTGGAAACTGGTGATGATGAGAAGTCATCACCATAACTAAATTCTGCAGTATCCCCCTCTGACTTGCCAGACTCCTGTGATTTTTTTTCACTAACTTCTAAAACTTTATTCTCACTTTCTTGTTTTTGAGATGCAGGTGATAAATAACTCAAAGTAGCAGATTTAGCAGGTGATAAATCATTCTGTACATTTGCCACTGACAAAATATTAGTGTTTGTTTGATCCTTAACATCTGTTTCAATATTGGGCAAGCCTGCTGTATTAAGCATTTTTTCATCTAATGAGTTAAAAGGTTTTAATTCTACATATGAGGTAGAGTCACTGCTACTATTAGTTGTCAATTTTAATTGACTCATTAACAAAGCAGTTTCACTGCTTGGTCTGTTAAAAGTTATTAACCTTTGATCTCTTGCATCTACACAATCACTGGATTTTTTTGTAATATAATTATTAGAGTTTACACCACTGTTATCTACTTGAAGTATGTGATCGCCAGGAACATATTCCGAACTTGTTTTATCCCGAGCAGAGTCACTAGAGGTGTCTGTATCTGAGTTATCTAGTTGTAGCCGCAGATGTAGTTTATTTTTTTCATCAGATGAATTATCAGACTGGGAAGAACTTGTAGTGCTACTCTGCGAGTCTTCATGAAGTATATAAGTACAGTTTTGTTCGTCCCTGTAACTTTTATCATCACTTTTTTCATGACTGTTATACTTTGATTTAGTATTTGGATCAAAATATGTTTTCTGATGTGGTTTTAACATATTTTTAAGAAGTGTGAACAGTAGGGGTTCTTTTATATTATCAGATTTGGGTAAATTCATCTTCTCGGCCAATTTTTTCTTTCCTTCGTATTTGTATTCACTACCTTGTCGCGACTCCGACATATAAACGAATAATGTGTTCTTCAAACAACAGAACTCTAAAAACTCATGGACTACCGATAGAGCTAATAGGCCCTCCGGCATTTTAAGGATATTATCTAAATTCACATTCTGTTTTAAGTTTTCACATTCATCTTCAAAAGCTAAAAAAATATTAGCTCTTAGCAACGCGCGTATTTTGGCTAGCGACCCATTTCTCTCTAAAGCTTCTATAACTAGATCTCGTAGTTCAGTGTCTTCAGCTTGCGCCATTTTAAGAAAATTATTTTATTTTATTGTTACTACGAGATATCATGTAAATAAAACACAAATTCGGCACTGGTTACAGAGTTTGACTCGCTTGTTTTGCTTGTTGAGAGACGCAACGCAATTCCGTCAGTCAGTGAAGAGTTGAAGACGTCACAAGCACCATTTTAATTTCGACACTAATGACAACAGGAAAACAAGATTCACAACCAAAGTGTCAAAGCAAGATAACATAATGCAAATGCTAAAACTATCTACTAGATATTGCTTTGGAACGCTATGGTTCGCTCGTGCATTATGTCATTTGAGATGCTAGTAGACTGTGCTGGATTGGCGCTAGCATCGTTTTCGTTCGGAAATAAATTATTTTGGTTAGGATGATGGATTTTCTATTATTATTCTAGATTATTTTCTATATTTTTGTTAGCCCATCGGTTACTATTTTATATTAAAAAAAAACAGGAATAATACTAAAAATAGATATCATTAAATCAAGAGGATAGGTTACCTAGAGCTACCAATAGAAAATAATAAGTAATAAGCTTTTTAGCCGATTAAAAATTAAAAACGTATAATTAATTTACTGGACTATTATTTTGTAAGTATTCCATGGGTTTGCCTAAGTAGGTACCTAGATACCTACGTAAAACTCTTAGGTAATGAGAGATAATGAAAGAAAACATCTAGTAATTTTAATATTATGTATACTTACTTACCAGACCTACCTTTAACCTACGTATTTTAATAAAACTCCATACTCTTCGGTAAGTAATTAAACAAACTATAGCAGGAATATTTTCACCCATAATTTAAAAAATTACACATAACTGCAGACTGAAGACAACCAGAGGCTTACTTCTAGATACAATTTTAATTAGTCGCAAAATAAAAAAACAAACTAAAGTAAACGGTACATCCAGATATTCACCCTTAGATCTTTGCGAACGTGCTCGATTACAAGGGGTGAAGGCTTGCGCCGGGAAATGTAGGAAATTCAGTCAGTCGGGTCGAGCGAGCGTGGGAGGTCGGTACGGTGTCCGCCTCGAAATTTAACGGCATAATGAAACTTTTTGTCCATTTTCCTATCATATCCTGAGTAAAACATTTACAAAAACTAAAAAACAGTGTTGACATTGTTAAGTTCGCGCACCGTGGGTTAAAATTCCCACAATGTCTGTTTAATGTGTTAAAATACTAGTGGCGGGAAACCGTTTTGATATCTCGCTTGACGTGTTGTGTCCTATGTGTACGTAGAGCGAGAGGAGCCGTCTGCCCTAGAGGGCGGCCGACATGCTGGATTCGTCGTGAATCGATATTTTTGGAACGTTGTAGAGCAGAAACCATGAGGTTCGAGGCTCAATAAAGGTATGGCAGGTGATAATATTAATACTTTCCGTTCACCCGACTACACCCAACTCATTTAACAAAATATGTGCTGCGGTAAACGACAATAACTGGGTCCCACGTTGGGCTCCAGTACGCCTACCCCCCCCCCCTGCAGCCGCAGCAGCTGCTCTCCGGATGCATGTGCAATTTTTAAACGGTGTTAGTTTAATTCGATAAAGGAATTTTTCAGTTTTCTTGAAAATTTACATTTTTAATTTTAAGTATTTTTATTTATCAACTTCGTTCGAGTTTTTTTTAGTTGGAACAGGAAGAATATTTTAAGCATTAGGTAATTTATTTAGGAAGGTAATGGATTCACTTGTTGTTTGTATTCACGTGTAAATTAGCATTTCAAAACATGGTTTACCTAGCGAACAATAACATTTTTCAGAGGTGCTTACCTACCAAACAATAATTTTAAGGATTAATTACTTTGCTACGTGATGGTGACAGGATGGATAATTTTAAAAAGCTCCTACCTACTAAGTATAAACTGACCTATCTAAATAGGCACCTAGGTTTAAAACTTGATTGACATTTGTTAACTTAATTGATTATTCAAACGAAAAAAGAAATGCCCTTGATGAAAAATGTGGGGACTAGGTACATACTTAGCCTACTAAGAAATACCGCGTCCAATGTAAAAAAATTAGGTTACAAAACAGTCAGTGATAAAACAACACTGATTTATAAACCAAAATATACATTTTCTGTAAATATATTCAGTTCCAATTTTCAATAACCAGCAAAATGCATCGGTTGTCGGATAACTATCACGTGGCGGCCCGGGATGTCACCCAAAAATCCCGGAAATACCGAGTGTCGAATTTGGCGCCGTGCTCACACGGGCTCAGGGGGGATTAGGTCGTGCACACCAGTCTCCAGTGGCAAATATCGAACTGACAGAACCAAACACACTTACGTTTGCGCATATTCATGTGTCGCATGTGTGGCACCCTAGTGGCACCCGTCTTAGGTAAATGACATCACAGAACTACAAGACGTATGGTCAGCTACAAAAGTCAATAAAAAATTTACTACCTTTTGATGTGAAACATCTATAGCCGCATGTAAAACCGATTGCTGGCGTGGCGATGCATGCCATGGCGATGCGTCGCCACGCTATATGATAGTATAGGTTACAGTCTTTAAGTAGTAGTGTGTAAATAATTTCGATGTTTGCCAGGCGTCCCGTGACGGTTCACAATTTTTATACCTACTTACTCTAACCATCTAAATTGACACAAAATTATTCGATACCTATAACGTATTTTAGCATTTTATAGAATATCTAAGAATTAATAATTCTTATAATTTTACTTCTCTTCCGATGTAGTTAAGATCAAAGATTGACTGACTGAATGGAGATCTACACATAAATAACACTTCTGACTGTCATTTCGTCAATAGCCTAGATTTTTTTTAACGAATTGACAGAAGTGTCATTTTATTGCAAATTACTCGGCTTTCCGTTTGAAATGGTTTTCTAAGACTATAATTATTAGCTGAGAAATACTTTAGCCGAGTATCAAAGTACTATTTGGTATTATATGGAAGTAGTTTGAATAAGTAAATGTTCTATTTCTTTTTCTTACGTGAGGAAAAACAACATTTACATATATACCATTTTTTTTTTCGAGTATGTAAGTAAGTAGTTTTTCTGGAACATGAGACTTGCCTTTTTGATTATCTGTTGGAATTTATCAGCATTAGGTATCTAGTACCTAGATAGTGCCTATCTACCCAGATAATGATCATGTCGGGATTGTCTGGTTGTTAACTCTAAATGTGAAATTTTTGCTAGATACCTATCTAACTGGAACCATTACCCACCATAGCAATGATAAAATAACAAGATTTTTATTTAATCGGGGAATATCTAATAAGTAGGTACCTACCTACTTATCCTAGACAGGGCGTTATCTTAGAGCTAAGTTATGGTATGGTATCGTGCTGAGTTGACGATGTCACGATAGTAATAAAAGCTCTAAGTGGCAGTTAGCCACACTTCGGCGAAAGAATCAAAGACTGGTCATGAAATGAATATGATTCTTCGGGCAAGCTGGAAAATAACACGATGAGTAAGTAAATCCGTAATCATTTGTAAACATGATTATTTCGTCTCACAAAAGTAAACATCCTAACATACTTTGTACTTAGAATAAGCGGTAAAAAGTTTGGCGTTATTAAAATATCTACCAACATAACAAATAAACGTAACATATCAAAACTATCTACGATTATATGACGTATCTTTAGCGTATTCATCATTATTATCGCACCCTTTTCCCAAATTTCGCCGGAGTCGGCTTAGTCTAGATCCAGATGCGGCTTATTGATTTGCTCGGAGCGACTGCTTTTTGACCTCCGCAACCCAATTTCTGGGATATTGATGTCCTTCTTTTCTTAGCTATTCATAAGATGAACCTGAAAAGAAAATATTTAAGTTTAAGGGGGATGCGCTAAGGTAGCCCGCGAAATTCAAATTTTATTACGTTTTTTGCAATTTTCAGGTCAGTTACAGGTTTTATGTTAATATAATTATGATTCGCGGCCATAACTAATGGCTTTACAGAATTATAATCATTCGAATCAGCATTACAACTCCCTAAGTTAAAAAAATCCTACTGAATGATTATTTCTGAAATAATCATTCAGTAGGATTTTTCAGTAGATTCTTTTAAATAGAAAAGGTCTGACTGTCTGAAAATTAAACCTACGCCAAGACGCCTATCTTTAACCCCAAGACAGTTTGAACGTCTATTGTGAGACACCACGAAGTAAATATACAGCTTGGCACTAAGAAAGGAATTTGGGAACACAACTTAGACGGGTAAAGGGGATTAAAACCACGAACTACGCGAACAAAGTCATAAGCCAAAGCTAGCCTGAATTCGAACGAAAACAGCTTTCTTTTTTCAGGCTAAGATTACTTACGTGATAAGTCGAACCACGATACGATACTGGAGGCACAAAAGAATCTAAAAACACGTATTGTTAAATGTTCCAGCGATCAGGTGTGTTGTACTTGTTCCTTACAAGGGTTTAATTCTGATTCATTTCAATTGTTCAGCTGAAACGGTTCCCACATCGTGATTTACGAAGCGTTTTAAATATAACACATTCGTACTTACTGTCTTTTCCAGTTGCTCGCAGTTTTGGTGCTTAGTAAAATTTATTTTAAGCAGAGTAATAACTTTACATAAGACCGCGCAGCTAAAAGAAAACTCTTGTGGGTGTAATGTAACACTTGAAAAAACCGGCCAAGTGCGTGTCGGACCACGGACAATGGAGGGTTTCGTAGTTGGAATTAATTTATCCCAAGAACAAACTTAACATTGTAGTTGAAAAACATGACCCCCCATACATCCCAACTGCAAATGTAAGTTTGTACGCACAATATTGAGTGATTTACTATGTTATTTTAAGATAACAGACTTCTTGTAGGTTTTCCTGTACTTAATCTATAAGTAATGAACTATTTTCTGTATTTTTATCAAAATTTTATGCTCACTAGTTTCGGAGATAAGGTGGGGGAATGGTAATTTTTCATCTATATTCTATGTATTTAAAATTATAAAAAATATGTATATGAAGTCCTTAAAACCTTTCATTTGATATGTCACACGGTACAGTCAGTAAAACTTTTTTTTAATGTTCTAATTTTTCCCCCAAAAGTGACCTCCATATTCAAAATTAATTTATTTACGAAATACGTCCGTGTTTGGGTCACAGAAGTTCAAATGTGTACCAAAATCAACTTAATCGGTCCAGTAGATTCGGAGCAAATCAGCTGTGACAGACGGACAGACAGACACACGAGTGATCCTATAAGGGTTCCTTTTTTCCTTTTGAGGTACAGAACCCTAAAAACGATGAATTAAATAAGGTGATGGGCTTATAAAGCCTCTCGACCTTCAATTAAAATTTATCGGCAAGTAGAATAGAATAGAATAACGTCTATTGGCTCCAGTATTACAGCTAGTACCTAGTAGTGGTACATAGGTACCTAAACAAAAAACTATAATACTGGAAGCAAAAGGTTTATGCATGAGCATTATGCTTAAGTCCCCTAGCGGGTTGCTAAGCGCTGGTTTTCAGCTTAAACCCTTGACTCCTGTTTACATATAAAATAGAGGTAGATACCTACATTTAGCAACAACGGATTAATGGACTAAATGATAACTGTATGATAAATTGATGAAAAAAAAAAAGTTTTTTTAACAGTTTGTGAACACGACTGGCTATTTTATCTATAAAAGAAAATAACACAAACATAGATAGAACCTGCACCCACTGAACGACAAAGTAGTGAGTTAAAAACGTACAAGTTAGTCTTCATAATTCCAAGTAACTGGAACCTACCCCCATATTTTGGGTAAAAGGGTGCAAGCCTACATCAAGTCGCAATAGGGGGGGGGACATGAGGGACAGTCTCAAAAGAAAGAAGAAAGATTCGGATCAAGTTTAACTACTGAACATTAATTTTCCTACTAATATTCTACACCCCAGAGACTTCTGACCAGACAACTTACTAAGCTAGAGTTGAGAGTCCTTCGAGAATCCTTGAGTTTATCCTCCGTCCAATAAAGCCAAGTCAGTCATGATGGACGCTAACCAAAGTGGAATATCTGATCAACTAAGAAAAAGTTTTATTATTAGTGATACCTTTCTGCGTACCTAATTGGATCAGTAAAGTTCTAGTAACTGCCTATTAGATGTTTCACGAAATTTCTATAGAAATCTTTGAGAGTAAAAAACAAAACTCATTTTAGATCAGTGGTAGGCCTCAACTTACGAGTAGTAAGTAGGTCGTGGGTTCGAACCATATTTCATTACCACTGCTCTCAAAACGGTGAAGGAAAACATCGTGCGGAAACCGGCATGTCCTTAGAATTAAAAATTCGAAGATATGTAACATCTACCAACCCACACACACTGGGCCCGCGTGGTGGATTACGGCCCACTCCCTCTCATAAAAAGAGGAGGCCTGTGTCCCAGCAGTGGGACCAAATCGTTAATTTTTGACTATAGATAGTGCGGTTAGTGGAAGTGCTCAGGTGCGGTTCGGATAAGTGTTGTTGAAATCAGTGCTCTGAGTGGAATACCTCGATATTTTAATTTCAATATCGATAATCAAAAATTCAATAGATTTAATAACCTTTTGGTAGAAGTAGGAACCCCTTTGTCTCTGACTTCATTTTAATTAATAGGAAATAATCACTAGGATGAGATATTTAAACGAAAAATACTACAATATGAAGATTTCCTGTCACTGGGCTGTTTTCTACAAATAATAAAGTTTAGGTCGGCTCTGATAGCATTCACCTTTCATCTTCTGATGAAGATGAAAGCTTTAGACTTGGAGTGACATTTTACTTAATTTTAATAATATTTGCATGCCATTGTATTAAGGCAAACGTGATGATCTATTTTAATCCTCTACTTTTCATATCTCTTGCATGCTGACAATTTGTGTTGTATGTATTGTAGTCATGTTTGTGCAAATAAATGATTAGCTTATCTTATCTTTAATTAATTTCTAAATTTCTTCAAAAAATCCTACTGAATGATTATTTCTGAAATAATCATTCAGTAGGATTTTTTGAACTTAGGGAGTTGTAATGCTGATTCGAATGATTATAATTCTGTAAAGCCAGCCGGCCATATTGGTTATTGGCCGCGAATCATAATTAGATCAACATACAACGTGTTACTGACCTGCTAATTGCAAAAAACGTAATAAAATTTGAATTTCGCGGGCTACCTTAGTGCATCCTCCTTAAGGTATTCTGCCCTTAACGCTCCGTCTCAATTATCAACCACGAAAGTATAGGCACCTGTTTTTATGCAAATATCACACGTAATTCGTAAAACCTACTTTAGCGAAGGCAGTAAAAAACAATTTTATACTAGGTTATACTGCAGATACATCCCACTTTTCTCCCATTTCGAGAGCATTAACATAGAAATAGGCCGTTATGTACGCCAATTAAGACATAGGAAGCTTGTCAGCGACTAATAAACATTTAGATAGGATCACTTTAATTGTTAGCACTACTACAGTAAACATAATCTAGAACAATAATCGTTAATTTTTTTGTTTATTTCGAGTTAACCAGGCCGTTCTCTTCCATACACACTTTAATCAGTTGCATAATTTTTAATTGAATTATTATTTATTTATTGTTCTATGTACAATCGTTACACTGTTCAACCAATTAACACAAGCCAAGTGCGCAATATTAAGCGATAGAGACATCATGCAACAATATACAATATGTAACAAAAACCCTGTTGTTCCTTCTACCTACGTTTTAAGAATCGGTATACATACGTAATAAAGCAAGTCATTTATAAAACTGTTCAACAAAATAATTAAAATAAATATTTCATTATTAATATTTGTAATGTTTACCTGATTTCTAACCTTTTTAATTCTTTGATTTTGACTTCTCGACTAGCCAATACTTAATTTTTTTAAATTATAATTCCACCAATGTTGTGCTTGTAGGCCAATGTATACGAGTACGTCCCTAAAAGGAACAACAGGGTTTTTGTTACATACTGTATATTTTTATAAAAAATTAAAAATAAACAATATATGTACAGATATGACACAAAAATTTTTCACGATTTTAACACGGGTGGTTGACAATTAGTTGGGAAATCGTGCGTTACATACTTAATGGTTATTCTTTTTGATACTTGACGCTTGAATTTTTAAAGTTACCTGCAACATTATCAATCCCTTCATCCAAATTTTTTAGAAGTCTGCAAAGTCTTGGGACTGGAGAGTTAGACCCTTAAACAGTTTTGCGGAATGGGGGACGTAACAGTTGAATAGGGTGACGCGGATATTTATAGGGTAGGTTACATAACATAGCAAAACGCCTGTCTTCCCACAACGGCTAGGCAGGGGTGTAGGTACCTAAACCCACAATTCGGCAGTTATGTTTAAGTCCCTAATAGAGGGCGAGCCTATTGTCACCAACCGGGCACAAATTCAGACTCCGGGCTGCTACTGGGAAATTCCTGATGGAAAAACTCAATAACTCTGCCCGACCTGAGAAGCCGAACCAAAGTCAAAGTCAAAAGTCAAATTGTTTATTTCAAATAGGCACTTTTGAACGTGAATATTTACAAAAAAATAGAATTCTAATATTTCTAGTCGCCTCCTGCTGAATCGAATCCTGATGATCAGCAATAGCGCTTGCGACCACTAGACGAACGAGCGATGGTTCCTTCATCAACTCCTTAATAGACCTTAAGGGGCCGTGCATAAATCGGCAGATTTTGATCAATTTTGTTCATTGGCTGTGAGAAAGGGAAAAATAATTTAAACAAAATGATTTGTGATTTGCAAATTCGAGTTCTTTGTTTTGCATGTAGCTAAAAGGGATTTTCAAATAAACTCACTATTAACCTCAACAAGTTTTCCGAAAAATGACGCGATATCAGGACGTTTGATCATCTTTTTACAAGAAACTGCTTTTGATTTTGAACATTAAGAAATGTCATCAACATCAATATAAGGTCTACTTGCATGTGACTGAAGCACATTCAAAAAACTTCTATACAAAATATAGTAGAAAAATTATGTTGAAAAAACATATATTAAAAAAAAAACCCAGTTGGTAATGTATTTTTCCTATTATTTAACAAACCCTATCCTGAAATTTAAAAATCACATACTGGGCTTCAGCTATCCTTGACATAAAATCTAACATTTATTTAATGATTAAACAATATCTTCATTGAGTTAATCCTTTAGTCATTGAGTAGTCCTTTAGTTATGTCTATAAAAATGTATAATAATTGCCAAATTTTCTTAAAGTTCTTAGACAAAACTATTGCAAAATAAAATTAATTCTCCATAAATACCAAACATTATGAAATCTATATAAATAAATAGGATTATAGAAAATCAAATAAAAATATGAATACATAAATAAAAATGAACATACTTCTAATAATAATAACTAATAATAATAATTTCATAATAATTACCTACATTATTCGCAATAGATAAAACAAAAATAACTAATATACTTACTATACCTGTATACACAAACCTAATAATATATATATATATTTATACACCTACACATAATTATGCACCCAACTAAACACATATTAATAATTTATATAAATAATGAATTGCTTGAATTTTATTGTTACTTAGCCCTCTTCCTCTCTCCTAATTTTTGCTGTGCCCGACAGGGTCCATATTGATCTTTTACTTTTTTATACCATCTATTAATACATATTTTATGGAATGCAATAAATAATTGAGAATTTAAATCAACGGCGAAATCACATCACATCAATATTATAAAGGCGAAAGTCTGTGAGTGTGTGTGTGTGTGTATGTTTGTTACTTCTTCACGCTTAAACGGCTGGACCAATTTTGATAAAATTTTGTATGGAGGTAGCTGTCACCTTTTTTTTTTTTTTTTTTTGGTGGGAAATTATCAAATAACTTCTCCCGCTCTGGGCAGAGCGGGAGGGCGTGTCAGACTCTTGCTGACTAAAACCCACCCGTGTTCCTTCATTTGCCTGTGTGCCAGGGCCACGATATCCCTTTCGGACAAACTCGCAACCCTGGCAGGCATTGGTCCTGACGGACCCCGTCAGTTGGTGCTGACATCTCTTTGAGGCGCGCGTGGAACACAACGCGCCGTCGACCCGGGCCTGGTCCTTATCGGACGGCGAGCTACCCATCGCTCGCCGTCCGCAAGCCCGCGCCTACGGTGGCCGGAAATCGGCTTGCAACTCCCGACGCCCGGGGCGTCTCCTGCGGCGACTAGAGGCGCGAGGGCGCGAACCTTGCCTCTCCCTCACGCGTTCCGCCTCCTCCTTCGCGAGCATTACTGCTTCGCAGAAGGAGGTGACGGCCTCCCATGCACTCTCGCTCCGAACCATGGCCTGAACCAGTGCTGGACGCGAGAGATCGTCGCCGCCGATCGCCTCCGTGAGGACACGGCGGTGCTCCGCCTAAGCCGGGCAGATCTCCACCGTATGCTCCACCGTGTCCTCCGGGCGATCCACACAGTGGTGACACCCGGGCGTTTCCTCCCGCTTTATCCTGAACAGGAACCTCCCGAAACAACCGTGTCCGGTGAGGACCTGCGTCAGGCGGAAGGTGAGGACGCCGTGGCGCCTCTCCAGCCACTCCTCAAAGAGGGGACTTATCGCCACAATTGTAGCGTGCCCAGCGCTAGGTTGCGACAATCGCACTCTCCATGCCGCCATGAGATCTCGCCGGAGTTCCGTCCGCTGTACCGTGATTTCTCGCGGCAGCGGAGTTTCACCCCGGCGTTTCGCCTCCTCGCGCCACTCCCAGATGTGCGCGAGGACTTTTGCCTCCAGATCCCACGGCGGCAGTCCGGCTAGGAGGCTCGCCGCCTCACGGGAGACCGTGCGGTAACCCCGTACCAGCCTGATGGCCATGACCCTTTGGGACGCGTTCAACCGCTGGGCTGGTCGCAGCCTCAGAGAACACGCCCACACCGGTGCCCCGTAAAGGGCCATGGACCGCACGATCCCCGCGTAGAGCCTCCGGCAGGAGGCGTTTGGGCCCCCTAGATTGGGCAGAAGCCGCTTCAAAGCAGCCCCAGCCCTCTCCAGTCTGGGAGCCAAACGTCGGAAGTGCTCCACGAAGTTCCACCGGCTATCGAGGACGAGTCCCAAGTACTTCATCGTCGACTCGACACCGATGTGAACTCCTCCCGCCGTTATCTGTGAACTCGACAGTGGCGCGTTCCGAGGACCATAAAAACACATGGCCTCGGACTTGTGCAAGGCCACCTCGAGTCCCAATTGCCGGATCCTATCGACGATTGTCGCAACCCCACGTGCCGCCAGTTCGGCCGCCGCCTCATAGCCCCGCGTAGCTGTCACCCTGGATTAAGACATATGCTATAGGCCCCGCGGTTTCACCCGCGTAAGTCTCTATCCCGTGGGAAAATCGGGATAAAAAGCGTATATCTAGGGTGTCAGCTACCTCCATATTTTTTTTATAAAAAATGGTCTAGGCGTTAGAGCGTGAAGAAGTAACAAACACACACACTCACAAACTTTCGCCTTTATAATATTAGTGTGATATCTGCTTTAAGTGATCCCATTATTCTCTACATAGCTTTTATCAGAGAGCGTTTAACTTACAAGGCTCATAAAATTGAAGTATGATAAAGTGAAATTTTAGTGCAGGAAAAGTTTTAACTATGTACTTAACTAGTTCAAGAAGTGGGAAGGTAATAGTGGCTATCTTATTTTTTCCCACGGGGCTCCTGAATTATTGAATTATTTCCGTTTGAGCACCTATTTTTGGAGCACCTATGCATTCAGCACCAAAGGTATTGTCAAATGGGGATAGGTACCTTTGGTGCTCATTGCATAGATGCTCAATGCATATGTGCTCAATCTCTTTGTGCTCAATGCATAGGTGCTCAAACGGGAATACTTCGAATTATTTTGGTATGTTATAATTCTACATTTTAAATTTTATCTAGAAACCTAAAACCGAAAAATAAAACCTAAAATGAACACTACGCTAACTTAAAAAAGTCGATTTTACACCAGAGGCACTTAAAAGAAAAAATGTGGTAACTTTTTTTTTAATAAACATGATTTATTGTTACTGTTGTCAGTTCTTTTGATAATACAAGAAATGTCGTTATTTAATTTATTTATTTATTGTTAGCTTTACATTTAACGCGAGTTAGCTATGTGTAGGTTAGTGTACACATAAAAAACCGATAAATTAATGTGTAAAAAATTACGCCAACTCATAGTTAGAGAATGCTAAAACAATACATTGGATTCATACTAATTGCAAAACTATAACTGAAATTATAACATTACATCCTTTATAATATTAACAACATCGAAAAAACAATACATACAACCTTAAAACCACTTTGTAATAAGAACTCGTACCTATTGTCAGCTAAAGTCGTGCCTTTTTTGCTACGAACGATTACAAACGGACTACACTAGGCTGATTAAAAGATAGCGTAATGTGTATCGCGCGATTGCAAAAATAACATTCATTTAGGGTTGTGTTATTTGTAACGTCGTTATATTTTGAATTTTTGTATATTTTTTTGTATTCATTTATAGTCGATACTACCGTTACCGACTCGTAGTCACACCAGATTGTCACACCAGCATGAAAAACAGGTTTTTTTTTTCTCTTTTGTCACACCACTGATTTTTCCACACCATTTATTCCTAACTAGACTACTTATCAACCATTAGGCATTAAAAACCCAAAACTCAAATTAGCGTAGTGTAAATTACTGGTGTCCAAATGAAAACTCGTACCCAAATAGGGAAAATCGGCCGTCACGAAAGTGATGAGCTTCCAATCACATACAGCGTTCCGCAAGGCAGCATTCTGGGGCCTACACTCTTTCATGAACTCTGCAAACTACCTTGTACCTCAACAATTGTAAGGTATATACGTACGCGGATGACACTGCCCTTGTTGTAGATGGTTATGATTGGCCCCAGAAAACGCTACGGCTGCGCTGTCCTGTTTGGCCAATAACTAGCTCACTTTACGAATGAAATAAGTAGGTCTTCAGCGGGCTAATTACGTAACAGACTATAAGGAATCGGTTTCAATTTGACAGTTCCACATCATTCATTGCGTTATTTACGTTGTTGAGCAGACAGATTTTTCTAACATATGAAGCAATGGATTAGCAATATACTTCAAAATCATTCCCTTGTGATTTAAACTGTGTTTCACAATCAGGGTGCTGGTCTGTATCTCGATTATTTTTTTCTAGTTCTTTACGTTTTTAGGTCCGTTACTTACAGCTTTTTAGATGGAAAGAGTCAACCCGAAATCATAAATTTTTTTTTTCTAAAGGCATCGATGTAAATTCAATCAGAAATAAGTTTACCTATTTATTTATTTTTATGGATAGGCTTTTGTATAGGTTGCTACATATACAGGAGAGAGGCGAATTCATTAGCAAGAACAAAATAACATTCTGTAAATTCTCCCTCTATGGATGAGTAGGTGTACGGCCTATTTGGGGCAATCTATCCGTTCTTTTCAATAGCATACCTTATAACTATATTTGGTATGAAACGATTATTATGGTGTCGTGTTGAAATGACTTAATTATCGTGATTGCTTACTCGTAATCATTCATAATAACAGTTACCAATCCATATTTTTCTATGTAATGTCCACGCCATGCACAAACATGAAACGTTACTTTAACATGCAAGTTATTGAAAAACAAAACACCTACATTTTTAATCAAAACGCCTTTTTTCACCTTTAGAAATCAACAACGGCAGTATATTTATATTTTTTATATTTATATATATATATTTTTTTTTAATCATACACACGGAGAAACTTATACAGAATGTTTGATAATTGGGTGCACTCCTTGAAATGGGTGATACTAGAGCTAATTTGCAACATTTTTGACCCGATAACTTGGGGTCCAAAATGGATTGTTTTTGAGACATCGAACATTTTAAGATTTTTTGGAAATTTCCCAACTTTCGACCATACCTAGTCTGCTAATTGGGAGAAATCTGCTCTGCTTTGGACGTTAAATTGGTACTACTTTTATAAATCATTCGAAAACCAATTTATCAAATAAATAGAAATACCCATGTCTTCAGAAATCAAGCGTCGTGAAGTTAATGATATGATTTTTTTTAACTTTGGTTTATCGTGGTAGTTTACTCAAAATGAATATATACATATATATTATATATATTCATTAATATATATAATGTTTCAAATTCGCTCTAGTATCACCCATTTCAAGGAGTACCCAATTATCAATCATTCTGTATATCAACACCTAGGTAAACGTGTTCTTCATTTATTGCTATGACCATTTGGTGCAATTTGAAATCCTAATGTGCACCACACAGATCACTACAGATAGTTTTAAACCAGTCAGAAATGTGCGTTTTTTGTTCTCAGCAAAGAGCCGGTAATTTATGTAAACTGTGTAAATAAATAAACTTTTTATTTTAGCTAATCGTTTAATAAAGTAAACAAATTAACATTAATTTGTGTTCTATACATATTTTTTTATTCCTAATAATTATTACACTACTACTACACAGCAGCAGTATTACACTACTGTTTGGTGCCTTCGTCAATACCTCTCCTTCAACCCGCGAATAAACGGCACGCGTAAAAAAGAATCCGCGTGCCTCATTTTACAAATGAATATATGTCTTTTCCCCGCAAGTGTATTGAAAAACGTCAAAATAAACGTGTGAGTATTTGTCATACATTCTCGACTCCAATACGCCTGGCGCTTTTGGCTCGAGCTGCAAGCTGTAATTTAGCCTCGAGTGTAATGATAAACATAAAGATCCCTTGTAATATAATGTAGGTACTAAAAGTCCGTCTATCTCAAGATATCAAAAATAAAATAGGTCTTATCTATTTACGTGCAGTTTTAATAAAAAAATTGGGTCCATGGTTGAAAAGCTTTTTGCACCTCCGCTGTTACGTAGTTTTCGCTTAATTTAGGAACTTTTAAGTGCTTTCTCACTGATATTAAACAAAAAACTTTACCTTCGAATCGTCATTGCTTTTAAAACTTATTTTTATACAACCTTTTAATGCTTGACCGATATCGAGTGAACTGAGTCACCATCAAAGTTACTACAAAGGGAAATACATTTTTTTTTTGGTTTTCTTCAAATTCTTTCTTTTTTTTTTTGTTTGTTTGTTTTCATCTACCTATTAACTATGTAGTTTTGATGTTAATTGTACTGCCAGTATCGCTGACTGCAAAATATTAACCCTAAATTAGGTTTGTGGTAATGTTTTCCCATTTCGCAATAATAGTCAACTCCATTAGCCCTGGTAGCGCTCGGATGGTACCTATGCAAGTTATTTGTCGATTGTGGCCTAATTTATTTAACTAAAGTTCACAATTTGCTTTGGGAAGCTACAGATAGTATAATTATTGAGTTTCACTTGTTTATTTCAGTTTATTAAAATCATCATCATCATCATTTCAGCCGTAAGACATCCACTGTTAGTGGACATAGGCCTCCCCCAAAGGGGAGAGTTTACCATAATCGCCACGCTTGGCAGGCGGTGACGATCGCAGTATGGTGTTAAAATGTATAGAGACCGCTTTTTTTTTTTGGGTGGGGAATTATCAAATGATTTCTCCCGCTCTGGGCGGAGCGGGAGCCGTGTCAGACTTTTACTGACTAAAACCCACCCGTGTTTCTCCCGTTGCTTGTGTGCCAGGGCCGCGACATCCCTTTCGGACAAACCCGTCAGTTGGTGCTGACATCTCTTTGGGGCGTGCGTGGAACACAACGCGCCGTCGACCCGGGCCTGGGTCCTTATCGGACGGCGAGCTACCCATCGCTCACCGTCCGCAAGCTCGCGCCCACGGCGGCCGGAAATCGGCCTGCGACTCTCGACGCCCGGGGCGTCTCCTGCGGCGACTAGGGGCGCGAGGGCGCAAACCTTGCCTCTCCCTCACGCGTTCCGCCTCCTCCTTCGCGGCTATTAGTGCTTCGCAGAAGGAGGTGACGGAATCTCATGCACCCTCGCTCCGAACCATGGCTTGAACCAAGGCCGGACGCGAGAGATCGCTGCCGCCGATCGCCTCCGTGGCATTGAGAACTCTGCTGCCCATTCTCTAGTACGCAGTAGACATGCAGTAATCTAGTGGTAGTAGTAGTTTATTCAAATAATAACGTAGAACAGCTATATTCTCGAGCAGATATGGGAAAATGTCCTCAGTTTTAGATTAATTACTACTCACCATCTAAATTAAACACAAACTGCACTACGACCACGACCCACAACTGTTGATATAACTGTAATTAAAAAGTTTTTAATGAAATCTAATATCAGATCGTTACTAGAACCTCTTCCAGTCAGTTTCAAAGTTTGTTTCAATATAAATGATCTTGTTAATAACTTTCCCAACTGTGCCGTTATTTCGGGCAGCATACTTGGCCCTTTTACAAAACGACCTATTGTAACTGCTTCACGCAAAGTATTTGGAGTTGCGTTAATTGCCGTTGAACAATGTACAGGTAAATAAAGGCAGCAATCTAACTGAAAGTGTAGTTAGAGAGTAATGAAAAGCTCGTTTCGCCCTAATTGTCCACTGATAGGTTCTGCTTAGGAGTGATTTGGTCGAATTAAGGGTCTTTCGGCGATTATAATTAACAGAACGAATAAAAATAGGTTGAGTATCGAATTTTGGTGTGGCGCGAGCGGCGGTGCGCGGCCTGTTTCAGGGTTTCACGTCGGAAGGGGCGTTATTCTTGGAGACAATCAATACGAGCGTCTGCATATTTAAATCAGCGGCGAGGTGAACGGCTTCTGCGGCGACTGTGCGATGACTGCGTACGCCACGACAATTAACATCGCTGATTGATTTTGGCCGCAGTGGAACATTAACGCACTTCAGATGAAATTATTCCGCAGAACGATAGGCAATCCTTTTAGCTGCTGTAGATACAGCAATAAAAACGACAGCATAAACAAAGGAGTATACTATGCAAAGGCAACACCTGAGCATTCAGCACATAAAAAGGAAGAAGAAACGATATCTCGTACACGGAAAAAACACTGTTCATTGGAATTTATTGATCGACGTTCTACAAGAGTTCAGTACAGATTGTGTTCTGCCAGAAAAGTTAATGTCCTACGAATTGGTTTAGGAACTGATCAATATTATGGCAGTTGACCACGGAAAAACTGGCTGGCTTATAGGTATCTACTTCAGACTAAATGTTGTGTATTTTGTCGCCAGGATTACTACGATTCATTCCTCTTTAACGATTCCTTAAGCATTTCTGTGTGGCAGCATACTCTTGGATTTTGTGCGGTAGATATCGTCGGTAAGTATCTTGTAGCACTCTCGTCTATTCAGGAAAAATAATTTGAATTCGCGTCGAGGCTTTAGGAACCTAATCCTGAATAACATAACACGCGATAACGTAAATACGTCAAAAGGGTGAACGAAGGATATAATGCGAGGTGTTTAGCGGGCTCTCGGGGCCACGGGGCTCCTTATGAATAAATATGGAGCGGACTACCTTGACACTCGCGAAGCACTTTTGAACATAAAAAGCTGAGTAGCGGTTCACCTACTTGAAAGCGACGTCTTTCAAGTATTTAATCTAGTTTCCAGTCACGTGTGAATTGAGAAATGGTAGTGCACAAGTTTGTTGTTGTGTGCTGAATAGCAAAATATCGGAGGCAGTGAGTGCACGATCCATACACTGGCGGGTGAGTTGGTCCGCGCGGCTTGTGATGTATCTGTAATGTCAAAGGTTATTTTATCGATACTCCAGTACACACGTGTAGATGACGGTAGTCCATCAAGTCTTCGTGTTTGATCGTATTTTTCATCGTATGACTGCACGAGCGAGTTATTGGGTTTCCCGTTGAATCCAATCATGCTCGAGTAACAGCATTACATACATAGATCTACCTTTCAACTTATACGCTAATATAAGTTGATGGGCTTACAAGCTCAGAGCTCGGGATCCAAATAAGGTTAAATTGAGGCTCTTTACATTTTGAGATTCAAATGCAGATCGAAGTAAAGGTAACTTTTACGAGTGCAAGGATATCTAATTAAATTTTCGACCAGAACTTCTTTTGAATTTCCGGTACACAAGATTAAACAGCTGACATAACAAAATCTTTAGAGTCCCGTGCTGACCTTTCTGTGTCGCTTAACTTTATGCTTACTTAACTATATTATGGTAGAGGTCGACCCTATTTGTAGAAGCTATAGAATTTGTATATACGAGGATACGGTTATGGCCTTCATGTATTTGTGATGTGGGTAATGAAAACAGTTTATGACGGACGATAATGAAAGCCTTCAACATTGTTTCTGTGATATCTGAACATCTAAGGAGGAATCTAATTGTGGATGCCATAAAAGATAATGTCAATGTGCAATTAAAAAAGAATTCGCGGGTTTCAATCACACAAACGATCGTACTTTTGTTCGTCATATTATTCTGCATCTAATTAATTAATTAATTAGAATATAACTAATAAATTAGATGCAGAATAATATGACGAACAAAAGTTCGATCGTTTGTACACATAACCTAACATCAGTCTGAACCGAGTTGTCTAGTTAATATTTTTTTTTTGTTTTACTTATATGTTATCTAAAAGCAGGTTTGCACCTACAGCTTAGGAGCTTATTTTGAAATACAAAAAAAAGTAAAGTTCAAACATATCATCTCGGACTGCTTTTGTAGAAAAATCGTTTATCAATAAATTTATTTTTGTGATGGGTTTTTCCAATACCGCCCAAGGTTTCAACGATGGCCGTGATATAAAACCAAATGCACCATTTCCCAAAGTTATTGTCCTTTGCATTTGCCTCGTTAGTCAAGTCAAAGTTGGAGTCTCGGATAGGGTAAATCGGTAGGCGACCAATTTATCACATCGGATCCAATATTGGTTAATGTCGACCAGTACCTATAGATCTCTGCAAAACCCTTTGCGGATAACAAGGTTGACAGCTGTTTGTGTATATTGATAGCCGGCTCTTTAAATTAAAAAACCTTTATCCTATCGTTTTATTTCTATTTCATACACACGCATCAGCTAATTAGCTGATGCGTGTGTATGTCTAATCAAATAATAATAATGTAATGTAAGTGTGTCTAATCAAATAATAATAATGTATTTAAGTATAATATTTCCACAATTTATGATCAATAGCATCCCCTCAAAAAATCTGGACGCTTAAATCGGTTACAACAAGCTGTACATAACTTGCACTGAAAAAAAAAGTGTAAGTATGCTTTAACAAAAATCTTTCACGCATCTTGACTCCATACGAGCCTAACAAGATCTTGACTTCTGAAGCTAGGAGAACTTTGTTAAATTATCATAGTTCCGTCTACTAAGTAATGAATTAGTTTAATTACGGGTAGTTATTTAATTTAACTCAAATGTTGGACAGTGTAAGAATGATATAATGCTAACAAGTTGCTTGTTACCATCAACTTAAATTATTATTTGATATATAAAAGTGAAGAAGTAAAATCAAACAAACCATGTATGATGTAACAAAGACCGGTGATTATGCTGTACATATCACATTGTCGATATATAATATAAAATGTATTTGTTCTGGCTAATATGCTATCTTGTTTGTATAAATAAATAATGATTCCAAACATTTTAATGCCAACTAAGAGAAAATGTACCTTAGTTAGCTCACATTTTTTTCAGTGCCTGCTCTTTAAATTAAAAAAACCTTTATCCTATCTTTTTATTTCCATTTGATATACACGCATCAGCTAATTAGCTGATAGTGTGTCTAATCACATAATAAGAATTTATTTATAACATTTCAAGAATACCACTAACAACCCCTCAAAAAATCTTTGACGCTGAAATCGGATAAAACAAGCTAAGTATTATAACTTAAGCAACACCCATAAATGTATCTCCATCATGTATTTATACCTTTTATGTGGTACCTTCCAGAAAGTGCCCTTTACTTATAGCTCAGTTTTCTAATTCAGCCGCCTGCGAATTCTTTGAATTTTAAAATTTTTGTCGGCGGCTTTTCAAATGCGGCCTTTGTGATAAAGTATCCACATTTTTCACTTTAAACACATTCCCTTTTCAAAGCAGTCGGTGGTATTCGTGTGATGCCGATATACATACCTTCTTATGTAGCCGAAAATCCAAGGGTGTTTGGTGTAGGTAAACAAAAATATCAGAGCCCCATTGCAAAAAGAGGTTTTGTAAAGGTTTTAACTGTAGAAAGACATATTATACAACATTAGTTTTTGTTTATACTAAACCCGAAAAGGGGTCATAGTATTCATCATTTTGAAAAAAAAATCTATGGTACCAACCTTGAAATCGCGAAATAAAAATCAGCTGTTCCATACATTTTGTCGATTTAAGTGAACACGAATGTAGGGAACAGCTGATTTTTTTTTCGCGATTTTAGGTTGGTCCCATAGAAAAAAATGTTCAAAATGATGAGTACAATGACCCCTTTTCGTGTTTAGTATAAACAAAAACGAATGTATATTTTTATTTTTAATAGAACTACCTAAAAATGTACCTTTTTTTTCAAATACGAATACACGACCCACCGCGTCGTATCGCATCGCCTGCCCACGCTATTACTTCGTTTTTGCTCGGCTCCTGAGAGTCATATTGTGATGTTAATATATCAAATGCAAAAAAAAACAAATTTGACTGGTAGTTCCAGAAATTATAGCGTGTTCAAACAAACAAACTCTTCAGCTATATGTGATTACTAGCTGCGCCCCGCGGTTTCACCCGCATAAATCTTGATCCCGTGGGAATATCGGGACAAAAATTACTCTATGTCCTATTCTAGCTCATGGTCTACTCATGTGCCAAATTTCATCCAAATCCGTTCAGCGGTTTTAGCCTGAAAGCGTGACAAACAAACAAACAAAAACGTACTTTCGCATATTTTATAATATTAGTTAGGATAATATTAGTTAGGATTTCAAATACATTAAAATGATTACATACAGACCAGCAGACGGGCACCCTCAACAGTTTTAAGTGACGTGTTAATCAGGGTATTTATTGCACATAACAATGCAGGGAGGCACGACACACCGGCTGTGGAAGTACGGATTGTCGGGCAAATCCGTATTGGGACAAGCCATTTCCCAAGCTTCAACGCGTCCGTCAAACACGGTACCTCAAAATCGACTAGTGAGGAAGATAAATGGTGCCTGGTTCATATATCAGTACTGTGGACTGAGGTGATAAAGGCCGGTAAACTTATACTTAAAAAATCAAAATCATAGTCATTTATTTAAACTAGGCTGAGAATCAGTACTTTTCGAACGACAAAAATGACATGAAAACTGTCTCATGTAATTTTTGACGTTCGAATAGTGCGAAGTGTGATTTTATGAGAGAGAAAGAAAGAAACTCGTCAGACATAGACGACATAAAGACAAAAAAAAGCACCGTTTTGTAATGTTTTAATTTTATGGTGTTTTAAATATCTACAGTGTGCTTATATTATTTGGCATTATTAAACACTATCCGCCTTATTACAAAACAAGATTTATATTTTGACATGGCTTAAACCATGGAGCCAGTTTTTGTAATAAGAACGTAACAGTGATTGAAACACCGTTCTTTATACAAAACTGAAAACTTAGTTCGCTACTAAGTTGACAGTTTTGGGTTTAGGAACTTTACCATAGTCGGAATAAAGTTCGAAATTCAATAATGGCTCCATTTTTTAAACCTGGGTCTGAAGATAAACCTTGTTTTGTAATATGGGGGTTAGACTGTGCCATTTTTCAATGACGATAGTGGTCCGAATTTCCGAAGGGAAGCCGGTAAGAATCGTGTTATACGGTGCTTTCGCCCTTGTGAGTCAGTCCCCCAAAAACGCCCACCCTTCACCACTTCCTAGTGCTTTAGCTGGGAAGAAGAAGCGGCGTAAAATTTTGCGAACGACGAGACCACTCAGGCGAATGGGAAGTATGGCTTGCTACCACGCACGGTCGTCCAGGTCCACATTAAGGACCGAAGTTAGTGTGTTCCTAATAATTTGGTCTACTATTTACCCGACTTGGGCGAAGCAAAAAGGAGGGTTATGATTTTGACCGGTATGTATGTATGTTCATCTGTTCACTCATAACTTCTAAACTACATAATTTGACTAATGAGGTATCGTTGGAAGCATTTTGATCGTCCGCTTGAGGCTATGTCACGTTTTCACGTTGAATATAATATTTTACTAATTGATATTATACTGAATATGGCGACCTCTAGAGGACATAAAGTCATGAACTACTAAAAAAAGATCACGGCTGTCCTCTGAACATCAATATGAGTATGTATTAAATATATTAAAACTAGCTGACTTCGTACCGCCTTATACCGACAGTAGCGCCACCTACCGGGTCCAATTATATTTTCAAACAATTCAGAAACCCATTGAAATATAAATTAAAATTTTTAACCAAATCAGTCCAGCCGTTTAGGAGGAGTTAGGTGACAAACACACGTACAGTACCCCAAGTGTAAGTTTGCAAGAGAATAAACGTAACTATTTCGTTTGCGTTAAAACTTAACCGATAGATCATAATGCTAAGAATATAAGGGTGAGAATAAAATTCTTAACTCAAACGCGCTAGTTACGTTTACTCACTTGCAAACTTACACTCGGGGTACAGAAGAATTATAGAAATATTACGTGTAGGTAAGTTGTTCTAAAAGTTGTGGATGCTTCTATAGATGGGAGGCGCGAAGGCTATTGATCGATCCAAAGCAGTATCGAGCAAACAGTATCGAATGAGTGTAAACGCCTAATGAATGTTAATTTTCAAAGTCTTTCCGAAACATCATTCAAATTTTGTATTTTCTCCTAAATGAACGTTGGAAAGGATTATTATTATCAGCTTTCTTAAATTAGTATAGATGAATTAAAATTCCTTTCCTCAAAATTCGCTTTAATTTCAGTCGTTGTATTTTTATTTCCTCTGGACTGAATTTCGTAAGTTGTTTTTGCTAACTCTGATAATAGTCTGGTTATTAATAATTATTAGACACTGGAGTGTTATTAGCTATCCTACAAATAAACAAGTTAATAAACTGATAAGTAATATCTGTTGGAATAACTAGAATTTCATTTCACGAATAATCCGCGTTGAAATAATAGCTTCGTCGTATTTCGAGTTATCATCACTTCTTTCTTATTTCTACGTGGAAACCGTAAAGTATTCACTCCAATTGGAATTTATGTATTACTAAGCCTTAATCGATATTTTTATTAAATTGTAAATACGTAATGAGCTCGTCAGTCCACCTAGTTATTTATCGATCAACAGTTTTAACCACTTCCTCGGATATCTAAGCAACAATCAAAACGTTTCTCTTCATAATTTGTCCCCGCAATGTTCATGTTGATGGCAGCAGACGTAGTACAATAAACTGGCTCTCATGTAGACTTATTTATATTTCAATCAATGTTGTAATCAATCAATCATTCGTTCGTTCCTGTTCCACATCCGTTCGTTAACTTCGCGTTAAATGTTATCGCCAAGCATTTTCGTTCAGTCTAAAGTAACCGTCATGAGAAGCTATAAATACATAAAATTGCAAATTATACAACTATCAACTTTAAACTCAAGAAATCTAAGTTGATTTATGAATGAAGAAATTATCGCTAAACGTCATAAAATAATTTTAGTTGCAATGGAAACTGAACCATACGCAATTTCAGTTAAAGTTTTAAATCCCAAAGTATGAAATTTATCTCGTCTCATGGCGTTGACTTTATATCGCTTTAAACGAGACATTTTTCGCTATATTTGTCTTTATTAAAAAATCTTCGTGAAACAACATAACATAACATTAAGCCTTTTTTCCCCAAAGGGTTAGGCAGAGGTGTATCTATAGTAGGTACACCCACATTTGGCCAGTTATCTTTAAGCCATATTTATCTCGTCTCGAACACTGGAGTTAATAAGTGTGTCCTGGTCACGTTATTATTATTTAGTGATTTGTCTATAGCTATTCTCTGTCTACGGATTATACAGACAATTTAAGTTGGCAGTTAATTTGCTTAACAGTTCTTTTCCCTGACTGTACTTAATAAGTAAGTTACTGTGATCCCGCCCAAAAATCTAATTTACCAGCCTCGTGGGATATCGGTTCATTCGATGCAAAGGTCAGATTACAGCCACGTCGTATGAAATCTGATATTTATTAACCTACATAGTGACATTGTATGCTGACCTCAAAATATGCCGGCAGTAGGATCAGTATACGTACAGATAAGTAGTGCCATCCACGAAGATGCGCCCCACTCTTTTTCCTAATCGCTTACCACCCACAATACAGGGTCTCCTGTTTCCTTGTGTGGGGCAACGTTTTTTTTTTTAAGAATGAATACAATAAAGTGTGAAATTAAATGAAATTAAATAAGATGAAATTAAATCGTTTATTCTGTAAATAGAATCTCAGAATCACTCTTAGACGTCATATTAAAAAATAAGCTAGATGTGGTCGACACTTCCTATCTGACTACTTCTAAGAATAAATGGTGAAACAACATCCTTTCGCTAGTTTTGTAGTGCTGTCAATACGTACGAATTGCCTGTCAGTGGTCAGTGCGCACGCACACTACGATGAATAAATCAGCTCCGATTAAACTCCCCACACCCCGCGGCCCTCTCGACCAAAAAATAGTGGGGCGGGTCTTCGTGGATGGCACTATCTGTAGATGCGAGTTTTTACCCCTTAGGAAGCATCTATTATTTGTTTTGTTTTTTTAATGAAAACCTTTTACTTCTTATGGCATATTATAGCTACCTATCATAACTGCCGAAATGTAGGTGTACTGAGGTACACACCTCTACCTATCCCTTCGGGGATTACAGGCGTGATATTATGGTATAGTTATCTTGTAATAAAGTCCCATAAATTAACACACCGAAATTGCCACACAGTAAGAACTAACCATTGAGTTAGTTCACGATTCAGCCATTAGTACGTTCTAATAGACTCTATTTTCCTCCACTAAACAGTCTAGATCTTCATCATCATTTCAGCCGAAAGACGTCCACTGCTGGACATAGGCCTCCCCCAAAGGGGGGGGGGAGTTGCCATAATCGCCACGCTTGGCAGGCGGGTTGAAAATCGCAGTATTGTGTTAAAATGCATTGAGAACGCTGCTACCCCTTCTCTAGTAAGTCCCATAATCGCCATTTACGACACCCACGGGAAGAAATAGGCCGGTGCTATTCTTTACGTCCGGCACCACACGGAACGGTCTAGATTTTACTGGTTACTAAGTTACAGCCTGATTCAAACTTTATGGCGAATTGGAAACATGAGGCGAGTCGCTGTGAAGTATCGAATTCATGTGTCAGTGGGGATGAGGGGTGGGGAACTACGCAGCGAGTAGGGCAGTTCGGAGTCACCATAAAATTTTACGTGTACTACAACATGTCCCAGAATTAACGCACAACCTCTTAAGAGGTCATTGTACTCATCATTATGAACAACTTTCACTATGGGACCAACCCTGAAAACGCAAAAAAAAATCAGCTGTTCCCTACATTTTGACAAGTTATTCGAACATAAATGTAGGGAACAGCTGATTTTTCCTTCGCGATTTCAGGTTTGATCCTATAGTGGGGCGGGTGGAGGGAATACCACCTGATTGCTCCCTTCGAGTATTACTTCCGCGATCCCCGGCTAGTGCCGGCCGGGCCACCTCAAGTCAGGGGGGGGGGGGTTAGGGGAGACCTATGTCCAGCAGTGGACGAATTTCGGCTGAAATGATGATGATGAATTTTGTTCAATCTGAAATAGGGCAGAGAGCCGATAGTTAAAGTATCTTGGCCAGATTTAATCTCCTTAGTGAACTGGGTTTGATAAAAATAGGGAGATACTTACATACCTTTTTGTAAAATCATAAGGAAAACCCGGTTTTATTTATGAATGAATATGACTAAATCCACGTGCCCGACTGGTTTCGACTCTCGCCCTTATTCATGAACTCTTCATGCGTCGGTGTCGCGACCCGATCCTTTCATTTTATACAAAAGTGTTGTCTGTATTTCTACCAGACAACAGCATAAATCTGCTTACAATATCGCAGAAACAGACACTTCTTATGATCGAAGTTTTTTCGAGGTACAGGTTTTTCAGTTAAACATAAATGTGTCAGCATGCGGATTCCAACCTAGTCCTAGGGTTTTCATGGATTCCTCCTCGCTGAAGTCAAAAGTGATTCTGCGTGAAATCTGATCATCACTTAAATTTTCTAACAATGCTGGATCATTGTTGGACCACTTGCGTAAGTTCATCCCGGCTGCCTTTAACATATCGATAAGCGATGCCTGAAGTTCCTGGGCCGCTTCCAGTGAGTTGTGGCCGCTTATGACGTCATCGACATATGCTTCGTTCAGTAGTACTTTGGCTGCCGTGGGGTATTTATAGCCATCTTCGTATGCAAGTTGTTTGATGGTTCTCATGGCTAGCCACGGTGCGCACTTAGTGCCATAAGTGACGGTGATAAGTGGTACTCTTGCAGCTTCTTTGACGGCGTTGTTCGCCAAATAATTTTCTGCATATGCAACCTGCGAGTAATTGCAATGATGTATACCTTTAGATGCATTACCCGCGATCAATAATGGCAAGGTAAATGCAAGGCAATTGCCCAAAGAGGAATTAGTCGCGCGCCATCCAGTGACGCGGCTACAAGTCACAATCACTCGCAATTATTTGTGAAGAAAATGCCTTCCCGTGTCTATACACGATGTACATATTACACTGCTACTGTGGGAGTACAGAAAAACGTCTCATTTCATGCATAAGTACTTATTGTATTTTTTTATTATAAGAAAACGTTGTTTTGTTTTGTACTTGTACAGCCAGTCAGCCATTTTTTCTGACTGCTGCGACCGACGCGTACGCGCCAATGAACATGCAGCAGCTAGTGACGTAACTAAATATGTATGTTTATCTCTTTCTAACAACATTTATCGGTATAGGAAGGAATATTCTTAAGAATATTCTTTCCTTTTCTTCGCGCACTGCATGATTGTACGCAAGTATTCATGGCTTACGCTGTTTTTGAGTGCACTAATGTTCGTGTATGACGCGTCTATTTATAATACGTCATTGGGTAATTGCGTAACATACTATCAGTAGCATCGGATTTCATTATCAGAAGATAATATTATATAGCAATGGATTGGCATTATAATTCAAAATTAGAATTAGAATTTAAAATTAGAGGTTAGAGATTTTCAAAGTTCATAATGATGTAGGTAGGTTGTGTTTATGGGCACAGTTTTTCACAAAGTGACAAAGGGTCCAGCGACATCCCTATACTGAATAAATAAAATCAATAAATCATCATTTATTTCAGTTTCTTCATTATGATTACATCCATATTGATAATACAACTGCAAGCTTTCAAACTAGTGTTAGTAATAATTAATAGCAATTGGTAATAATAATTTAATTTAATAATATATTATAATAACAATTTAATTTCATAATATATTATTATAATTTAATTAAACAATATACAATAATAATTTAGTTAGATCATATAATCATATTTATGATTGTGTTTCCGAACGCATACAACCCTAATCTCTTCAAAGTTAGAATGAACAGGCTTCTTCTGGGTAAGCTCACTCCATTGTCGACTTTGTCTCAGTAACCTCTGCCCTAGACTAATGGCAAGAGCAAACCCATCCCAAATAAAAAAAAAATATAAATATATATAAAATAATAATAATAGCAAACACAAAACTGTAAACAGTAAGTGGCCGGTCCGGGTGGACTCCCCGATGCCGGTGACAAATCACTATACGACTGCGTGCAGGCGTATCCAGCGAGCCAGCATCGGAGAGTCCCACCGGTCGGACCGTTCCGACGGGTGTTTGGATGAAGAAGCGGGTTTTCGGCCCCAACTACCAGTGCAGATAGCTGCAGCTTGATCTTCCGAAAGAAACGGATACATGTTTTAGCGTTTCTTTAGCGCATAAGACCTTGAAAGAGCGAATTCGCCGCGAAACGCTTCGTGCGAATTCATCCGCGCGCTAGCCAGATACTAGGCGCCAGTACATTGCGTCCACAAGCATCTCGCGAGTTCAAAATACGCGCGTAAATCGCGAGCACTTCGCCAGACTCTCGACTCGCGGTTGATTCGCGCGTGTTGCGCGCGGGTCGAGATACTAGAAACGCCTTGTTGCGTCCAGTTAACGCGCGAAATCCAGAGCGAGGGCACGTATCGAGGGGAATGGGCCGCCAAAATTTTGATACGGAAATGGTTCAAGACGCGCGTTGGTACACTCCTTCTGCCAAGCTCTAAGACTTATTTCACTCGCACCTATCGGTATCGACTTATCTTTACCGGGAATCTGGTTCCTTATTCAAGCACTAAGACCCAATAACACTATCATATTTATCATACAAATATGATTTCTTAACTGTTTAATTCTTTGATCATTAAATGATGCCGTTCTTAATTTTTACATATTAAACTTAAAAAAAAAAACATCAAATGGTTAAAATTTTGTAAAAATTACTCGTTTTCCTCATAAGGTTTGTTAATATTTTAGTTGTTGCGATATTCCAGTCGAAATTCTGGCATTTTGAAGCCGTATTTGAGGTTAGACGCATATGATCATATTTGTACGCTTGCTGTCAATTAAGATCCCTTAACTATGATCATAGATAATTTGAATCATATTAATATATTATACCGTCATACGTTCCTCATATAAAAATGACTCGTACATTTCTATGATAGTGTAATCGATATGCTAACACGTGGAGTAGTTAGTCGTAGGCTCTGTCTCGCATAGGGTCGCAGCATTTTGCTGAGCGACGGCCGTTTTGCGTGAATGTGACGCATATTTTCCCTCAACTTGTTCTTTCGTGTTAGTTTTTTTTTTCTTTAAGTTATGTTTACCGCAAATAAACGTATTTTCTTTCTTTTTTAGAGTTAGTCAGTAGAGGTGCATGAGTCAGGAGTACACGTTTCGCTCGCGCATGTTCCACCGTTCCACGCCCCCGCGGCTGTGCAGTCCTTTGCCACCCACCGTTGGTCGACCTCCACCTGCATTATCATGCTTAAAGACGAAGCCGTCATGTCACTTTTGACGCCAGAATTTAATAAAACGAAATTGCATTTTGAGGAAATAGGGGGACATTTTGAGATGAATCTTTTTATGTGAAATAATAAAACAAGGTTTTGTGTGAAAACTGATTCGAAATAAGATTACAAGGGATTCTCTACCACTTCATGTAAACCCAATTTATTTGATAACTTAACTGTAGGTAACTGTTGTTCTAAGTAACCCTAAAATGTCCCGCCGTTAATAGACTAACTAGTAGCTTAGCCCACTCAGCAAGCAAAAAGAGCATGCATGAAGTAATAAGTGAATAGCAAGGTACCTCATCATCATTAACCTTTTCCACGTTGTATAACGTTGTTGGTAGTTTCCCAAGGCGCGCCACTCCGCTAAATGGACAGGCTGCAGTGGAGGGTTGCCGCGGTTTCCATACGACGGCTTCTAATCCGCCCCGCGCTGCACCGCAACGGTTAACGTACACACATACACCTTAAATTAATTCCAGTTTCTACCTAATTATACTACCCTACACGGAGTTTTAATCCGGATTTGTGTACAAATTGTTTTGTTCAACGGTACCTGACGTTATCCGAGTTTTGTTGTACTTTGCTACGAAATGTAGCTATATTATGAAATATTGCAATATACGTACCGGTGTTGATACAACAGAACTAGAAATAGCTCGAATGTTTTGACATTTGTATCTTTTTCTATATCATTTGGTAGTCTTTAGTTTTAATTTAGGTTTAAAGGCTCCCACAGACAGGAGCGACGCGACAGCGCGACGCGACACTAGTAGCTAGTAGCACAATTTCTATGCAAACTTCATGGAAAGTGTCGCTCTGCGCTTCGGGTTGCCTGTCGCGCCCGCGTTATCGCGCCAGTCTGAACGAGCCTTAACGCGAATGTTTATTCGTGAAAGTTTATAAGCTGACCTCTCATTGTACGGAAATCCTATACAATGATATGTAGCCGTGTGTATAAGACTCCTGACTTCTATTTCTACGCCCAATTTGCAAAGTACCACATTTCATAAAGGTCGGTATTTTATGTCAAACATAACTAATAACGTCTACAGCAAAGCCTAAAATTAATTTCAAAACTCTAACTTCACCCCTTTTCAATAACAGCATTTATGTGCGTCATCTGTATTCATGCCCGTTGAGACTACACGTGTTGGCACTACGGACCCAATAAAGTGGAATTACCCGAGTCTACGTGTGGCACCCGGTGTGTGGACACCCGACACTCGACATTCGCCACCCGAATATAACAAAGAATTTACTACTTACTGCTTATGAATATTCTCTAGTCATCTAATGGCTGACTGTAACAGCCTCATTGGTCAAGGACCACAGTGCTCAGCAATTTGATCCTTGATTGGTCAAGCAAATGTAATCGGATTGGTCGAGCAAAGTGTATTTGCAGCTGGGCAGCATTTGCGAAGCTTCGTCGAGTCTTCTCGTCGCGTATTACACAGAGCCTAAAGACGAACGTCTTCAATCAGTACGTCCTACCTGTTATGACTTACGGTGCCGAAACGTGGACACTCACGGTACGGCTGGTCCATAAATTCAAGGTCACTCAGCGAGCTATGGAACGGGCTATGCTTGGAGTCTCTCTGAGGGTTCGAATCCGGAACGACGTGATCCGGCAGAGAACCAAATTTGTCGACATAGCCCACAGAATAAGCAAGCTGAAGTGGCATTAATGGACCGGCCATATTAACCGTAGAACCGATGACCGTTGGGTAGACGTGTTCTTGAGTGGAAACCGCGAATCGGCAAACGTAAAGTATGACGCACTCAGGCTAGGTGGAGCGACGATCTTCGCAGGGTGGCTGGTGGCAGCTGGATGAGAGTTGCCGAGAATCGAGCTGAATGGCGTGCAGTTGGAGAGGCCTATGTCCAGCAGTGGACTGCTATGGGCTGATGATGATGATGATGAGCAAAGTGTAATCGGGTTTTTCAATCTGTTAATGCCATTAATGGCAACCCAGTCGCTTCCTATTACTTGGGAATAATGGAGAAATATGAGTTTACTATATAACCTCTGGCCAACCATTCGGGGAATACAAGCAAGTTGTTTACGATGCCAATGTTATGAATATTCTCTGTCAAGTCAGACACGTTCCCAGTAACATTAATATTTTAACACTAAGAATGAGTTTCTTATGTAGAGCGACTTCTGACGATTCTAAGCGAGACGTGTTTTCATATACTTGCGTTAACATCAAACAGGAATGGTTAATTACTTAGAATTCGTTAGCTCGTTCCTCCTAAAGTATGGTTTGATTATGACACTCTCTAATTGAGATCATGAAAGCTGGTAAATTCCGCTTCATAAACATACATATGGTAGGTTAATTCGGTATATTTCACAGCTAACAGTTGTCAGTCCAAATTGTTAATGTTTGATGTGGTTTAGATTGACAATTTTAGTGAGCAAATGCGGCAGCAAAAGGATGAATAAAACATTTTTTTTTAATATTTTGCTGAAGTCACGCAGACTCATTGCTTCATTGGGTTGACTTGAATCCCACTTAAAACAGATATTTTGTTTAAAATAATAGATATCACACAAAGTCTAGACTATCATGATAAGCGAATAGTTTTCAAATCGATCTCTCTGTAACTGTTGGATCAAACTTAATTGTATTGGCACGTGTATTGTCTGTCTTTGATTAAGACAGACAATGTTTTATGTCTTCAAAACTCAAAAGGCGATAACCTCTGTGTTTTATGCAAATAAATGAATTTGATTAGATAATTAATTTATTTAGTGCCAAGAACATGGAACTTGAATAAATATAATATGTACAGTACATACTAAGTCCTTGGCCATGAACGATTGATGATTTCTGAAAAACTGTGGTATTTAGAGAAATCGTTTTATTTTTCCGTAATTGTGGCATACACTTCTATCACATAGAATAATTTCAGATTTATATTTATGCAAACTTCGGAGATAAGGGGGGAATGGTATTTTCATCAAAGTCGGAAACTATGCTGCCTAAAAAAAAATGTTTGAGTATGTGCAAACAGCGTTCTTTCATAATATGATACTCCACATGCCCTAGTAGCCCCACTTCAATTTTTTAAGACCCCCTTTCAGTCCCTTTTGCAAAAAAGGTATATTATTTTTAATTTCTTTCTTATTTGCAAAATAGTTGGGCAAACGTCATCTAAAACTATTCTAAATGTCAAGTTGACAGCATTAGTAGTTTTTTCTTTGTTTTGTTTTTTTTTTTTATAACGTTGCCCCACACTAGGAATTTCTCCTGTATAGGTAACCATCCATATCCATGGATAGGTGTGACAGACAGTCAGACTGACTTAGTCTCACTATAAGGGTTTCTTTTTTACCATTTTGGTACGGAATCCTAAAAACAACTGGCCAGTACGAACGACACGTAGAAAATACCACCAAACCTCCATCTATCCTTCCTAAAAAGACAGAAAACTGAACTTTTATACATTATATAATAATACAATAAACTACATTTAATGATTGGCCTCCCAACGAGAACTCTCTAACTAGAATTGAACTTACCGATTTGAGTTCTGCCTTTGGACTGCGAACAACGTTTGCCACTCTAATTAAATGCCACTCAATGAAAGAGCAGATCGATAGAACTACGTTAGTCTTCATAGTTTAAAATGAATTTCAGGATATAACTGTGAAAATGTAGAAGTTTACTATATATTAATTAGGGACTTACTTACGTACTTCTTTTAACTTTTATTGGGATACTTGTAAAGGTATCTTCATAGGAATCTTGATTCCTCAAATTATGTTCTGTATTGGAAAACATAGTTAAGTATTACGAAGTTACACATTCGGAAAACTTATTTTATTGGAGAATTCGGAAAAAGGGTGAGTGGGGCGTGGAAAATCTCTTGTTTTTTAAGGGTGAAAGCACGTCTTAACGCTTAATCATTGTTATTAAATATTGTTTATGAAAAGGGTTTGTTTAGGCTGGCTTTTGTAAGTATATAGGCACTCGAGTAATTTACTAAGTATAATGATAACTTGCAAGCCATTTATTAATTTAATTACTAGAGAAAACAATATTTATCTAGTTGGTATTAAGGGAACACGAGGATGATTGAACAGTTTAATATAAACTTGATAGTTACCTATACAATATGTAACAAAAACCCTGTTGTTCCTTTTACCTACGTTTTAAGAATCGATATACATACGTAATAAAGCAAGTCATTTATAAAAACTGTACAACAAAAATAATTAAAATAAATATTTAATTATTGATATTTGTAATATTTAACTGATTTCTAAGCTCTTTCATTCTTAGATTTTGACTTCTCGACTAGCCGATACTTAATTTTTTTTAATTATAATTCCACCAATGTTGTGCTTGTAGGTAAATGTATACGTCCCTATATGGAACAACAGGGTTTTTGTTACTTATTGTATATTTTTAATGAAAGTTCTGCCATTTTCGTTCATCTGCCAGACGCAATGCTGTTCGTTAACTTTGCTTCTATGTTTCCGACTACAAAACTTCATATATTTACAACATAATTTTTAGTATATGCGAAACCTGAATATAGTTTGTTCAGAATAAGGAACTGAATCGATTTCAATAATTTTTACACCATGTTATATTCTCACACACACATTTTCCATCACACTTAAATATTTTTGGGACAAATCCCAAAAATATTTAAGTGTGATGGAAAATGTTATCACCATTTAATTACTTACAATACAATCGCCGTGCGGTTAGGTACCTACTGCCAAATTATTATCAATGAGCGCAAGACGACCCTGGAGGCGCGGGGGCGCCGTTAGCATGTTTTTGTACGGACAACCCGGTAACATAACAACCTTATAACTTTGTGTTTTTCATGATACAGTTTTGAAATTTTGTACAAAGATTCTTTACATAAAAATACTAGACACGTGTTTCGGGTTTCGCATAATTATACTGAAACTAATATTGTATACATGAAAATTCATACAAGCACTACTTGCAATGTATTCGCTGAACATGATATAGTCTGTTTTAGGGTTCCGTAGTCAACGTAGCCAAGGAACCCTCATAGTTTCGCCATGTCCTTCTGTCTATTAGTCTGTCCCCGGCTTAGCTCACAGACTCTTAGAACTAGAAAGCTATAATTTGGCATGGGTATATATATATATTAGGTAATTACGCTGACAAATTGGTAAAATAAAATATTGGGACAATTTTTTTTTTACACGTAAAAGTGGGGATGATATTTCTTTTTCTCGTCTATCTCATGGTGTGGGGTGTCTTTCTAAATAGGCTGTTCAAAAATATTGCGCGTCGGTGCGAACCATTTTTCGATCCAGGGATCCATTTGCGTAATATTAAGTTTTAAAGTGCAAATTTTTGTTGGAGACCAGTGTCGCCCCCCCCCCTCCCCCTTTTTTTTGTGTGAGAAATTATCAAATAACTTCTCCCTGTCTGGGCGGAGCGGGAGGGCGTGTGAGACTTTTACTGACTAAAACCCACCCATGTTCCTTCCGTTGCCTGTGTGCCAGAGCCACGACATCCCTTTTGGACAAACTGGCAACCCTGGCAGGCATTCGCCCTAACGGACTCCATCAGTTGGTGCCGATATCTCTTTGAGGCGCCGCCGTCGACCCGGGCCTGGTCCTTGTCGGACGGTGAGCTACCCATCGCTCATCGTCCGCAAGCCCGCGCCTACGGTGGCCGGGAATCGCCCCGACGACCGGTCGGACCCCCCCCCCTCTCCACCTGCCAGCCAAACGTTTGTTTTTGGATATGTGAAAAAATTCATGGCATTAGTATCTGTAGTATATATAACGAAATTAAAAGGAAAACTATCACAGCTAAGTAGGCTTTATATGTTAACGCGTAATAGTCGACCAACTTACATTTGCAGTTGGAGAATCGACCGTGACGTACTTTTATCGGAGAACATGTTTTTCAACTACAATGTTAAGTTTAGTTTTGGGATAAATTCATCCTAACTACGGAACGTGTATAGAACCCTTAATTGTGCGTGGTCCACAACGGACTTGGCCGGTTTTTATATTTAAATTAAGTCATAAACTTTGTGAATAAAATGCTTCGGTGAAAAGCTTTTAATTCCGTTTAAAAAGCTCTTGTCTTAAAATCCGTCATCGTTCCATCAGCAGGAAAATCTACCAATCAGCGTTCTTCATTACAAGTCGCTGATTCTGCCCCGGTTTCATTAGCATAATTTTGAAGTTATATCAACGAAATTGTTCGTCGAGCCATAAAGGAATAACAACCAAAGATAATATTTTATTACTTATCTCAGGGGAAGCTGCCATTGAATCTGGATAAAACAAGTCTTCGCCCGTTTCCGTGACGTAAGCTTCCTAAGATCAAAGTTTCATTGTCATCGGTCGTACTGGCGAGACGTGATTGAACGCAGAATAAACATGCGAACAGATTTTCTCATTTATGACATACCTAATATTAGCATTGGTTATAGAGATTCATATATGCCAACTTGATATTTGCTATCAGTGAAATTCCGTCTATTTTAGGTACAAAACGCCGTCAGTTTAGTATCGGCGATTGAGTAAAGTACGTCGAACTGAAATCAAAGGTCACCGGAGTTTTTCCAAAGTTTAGCAAGCAGTTCATTAGCGAAATCCGAGGTTTAATTGAAATGTCACGTAAACTCCGCCGGACTCAGTTTGTATAGGTGCCTGCCTCTGTTACCTTGGAAATTCTCAAATCAGTTTTATAACTTCCTTGATTACTTCCTCACTTAGCTCGTAACCCGCGCTTAGCAATAAAGTAAAAATTATGACGGATTTTTCATGTTTTCATACATAAGAGTCAGAAATTCACCTTGCGAAAGTAAGTTCTCTTCCATAAAATACAGTGTAGTATTGAATTCACAAGATGTTCTGTTTTATTTAACATTTTTATGTCGGGTCTGGCTTATTAACCTAAAAATATGGTAGGCTTAAGGCCGAAACAATACGTCGAACCGCTGATACAAGTTTACAACATTTTAATTAAAATTTGGGGGAATTTGAAAGGGTCGCTTAGCGTTGTGACTGGATCACTGGGTACCCAGAGAGCAACCGTTTGGTAATACGGGGAGAAGAGGAGAAAGGGGGGGAGGGGGTAGAACACGTTAAATTACAATCATCATTGCGCGTTTCAGGACCGCACATATTTTTATGGCCGCATGAGGCTCATCTACATTTTTGCGTCGTTCGTCAATACGACCTAATTCATATTTTAAGCTATTAACATCATATTCATCTGGAATTGTTTGTTTTGTTATTTTCATAGTACAATGTCCATTCAATCGACCCTGAGCGACTCTAATATTATTATTTGGTCAACAGTATTACGTTTTACATAAAACAAGCCGTGGTACTAAGTGGCGAAACCATAGCAGTGAAACCGCAGTAGTTCAAATGTACTGGTTCGCGTCATGTTCCGCTACTCGAATCGGATGCGAGTAGCGGAACATGACGCGAACCAGTACATTTGGAACTAGTGCGATTTCGCTGCTATAGTTTCGCGGCGGAGGTGTGCTATCAGCGTCAAACACCAAATATTTTCAAATGCAGCGTCCGGAGTTTGTTTGTTTTAAAACTTAGTTAATTAGAACGAGTTTTTGTTACCGCTGAAACAATAACACTGGGGTCCTCAGGGGATCTTATATTTTAGAAGAAAAACTTTGTGTTTCAAGTGTTGACTCTCACCACTTCAGTCTCCAGCGTGGTCGAAGGTACTTAAAAGTACTTTAGACTATTCCCTTAAGGGATTGCGGTTGCGTACCTACAGGAATACGACCAGGTTTTTATGTTGTAAAAGCCTTGTTTAATGCTAGTAATTTAAGCCGCTATCAACGATAATTTTGTGTAAACAAATACAAGATGTAACATAAATAACATACCACCTCTTAAGGGGTCATTTTACTCATCATTATGAACAACTTTAATGGGACCAAATCTGAAATCATGAAAAACAAAAATCTGCTGTTCCCTCCATTTTGATGAGTTATGAGAACAGCTGATTCTTTTTTGTTTTCGTGATTTCAGGTTTAGTCCCATAGTAAAAGTTGTTCATAATAATGAGCATAATGACCCCTTATGAGGTTGTGCCTTATTTATGTTACATCGTTGTATACCTGCATGCTACTGTCATTATATTTCACGAGATTAACGTACCAGTAGCATGTACCTAAGCTTCTAGTACCTACTTCAAAATGTTTATATGGTAATTTAGAGTTGTTGTACACTAATAAGCAATATTATGCTGCCTGATATAAAATTGACGATACATTTAAGTACACAGAGAAACCACAACAGGTTCAAATCCTGGAACTGTTCATAAAACTTTCCACACCTCTCGTTTTGTCTCGTAAATTCAGCGATTATCCAGAAATTTCAGGCTCAACATACCGCACAGTTCCGTAGAATTTATTAGTTACCAGAACGCTTAACTAAGCCGTAGCAAACATCTGCCACTTTATAAGGGGCTTTCGTGTAATCGAGTGTCATACAACATCTTAAGGTTTCCTTACAATGTAAATACAACGTACGTGTAGTTTCCGCGTAGCGGAACGTGTAACCCGTGTAGGCAGTATTTTTTCAGATTTCGTGCTGTCCTCGGAACAAGGCGAGTTGGACCCAAACAAATGCCACTATAATTCACGAAGAGGCTGACTGATGCGTTTACCCACACATAACCTAAATCCTTTCAGTTTCCCTCAACGTTAAAGGCTGAGTTATTTTTAAGGTTGTGTGTGAATCCCAAATAAATACACAATAGATGTAAGAGTACCGAATATTTGTAATGTGAGAGACGTGATACATGAGCGTAATAACATGAGGTTGTATGTTCGTAGAAAAGAAATAGAATCATTGTTGTATCATTTTTCTAACCGTTACGGTTCTACGGGGCGTACTGAAGTCAACGTTTCCATTTATATATGCCTGTCATGTACAGATAAATCATGATAATAGAGGTTTTTTTACTTGACATCAAATTGGGAGAACGGTACG
This sequence comes from Tiliacea aurago, assembly GCA_948098905.1. Lineage (NCBI taxonomy): Eukaryota > Metazoa > Arthropoda > Insecta > Lepidoptera > Noctuidae > Tiliacea > Tiliacea aurago. The sequence goes on along the minus strand of OX402578.1, from coordinate 11,718,330 downwards.
CTAAGTGTAAGTACATTATATCTTTCGATGTGGGCACTCAGGTTTTCTTTTACTGTTCGAAAACTTACCTATTACTTTTCGTAGACGTCGCGTTTATATAATTTGTATAATTGTAAATAATCTAATTATTATAACAGTAAACGAAAAAGTATATCTAACCCGCAGCAATTCTATAAATAATTCGACACACTAATTAAATAAAACTACCAAATAAAACGTGACAGACTTAACAGTAAATTTCTCAGAAGGTACCAACCTATTTATGAGGTATATTCGGCTACACGTATAGGTAATTTGTCGTCTGCTAACTTTATCATCAGCGACCTTATCAAAGTAACAGTCGGTTAACCCGACCTTACAAATTAGTACAAAAAGCCACAAAGTTACCTATGAGAGAGTAGTTAAACACAGTGACGGCATCCGACGCTCCTAGCCTAGTCCACATGATAAATTGGCAAAGGGCGGATTGCGTGACTGACTCCTAACTACGATAATTTGTTAGCCAACTAGTTGTCTTTACCGACTACTCTAGCATTCCCTTCACTCCTTTGATGTTGTTTGCCTCACATGATTCTAACTTTCACCCTACGCTACAGCGCCGACGTGTCAATTTTCGTATGAGAGAAGCCGAAGCAAAGCCGATTTTAACTTACTTTCTTATCAGTAAAGTAAAAATTAATTAATTAACTTAAAAGTAAGTCTTTCCTTTACTGAATTTAACACCATCTATCGTCAAGTAGCAGAACCAAAAAGACGCATCACTACAAAGACAAAACATTTTGTTTGTTATTTCAATTCAAAGCTAATAAAGTAGGCGTTTTTGATGTTTGAATGTTATGGTGAATTAAATAGGGGTATGGACTGTGCCATAAGGGAAGCCGGTAGGAATCGTGTTCTATGGTGCTTTCGCCACTGCTACGCTATGACGTCACTGCATGCCGTCATAAAGTGTCACGAAAATACTTTTGTGGGAAAGCGGTGATATTCGTTTTCGGACGATAATTGACGATAATTCCTTTCTATTTTTGAACAACTCTATCGAATTCGTTATTACCTTAATTACTGAAATTAAATAGGTACCTAGTTTTGTGGGAAAGTAAATAATAAATACGGAGCTTTTTTTGAACTTTATGAAATGAAATGAAATTAAATCGTTTATTCTGTAAATAGGATATCGGAATCACATTTACACGTCATAATACAAAAATTTAAAAATAAGCTGGATGGAGTCGACACTTCCTATCTGACTACCCCTGAGTAGATATGGCGAAACAAACTCAGGGGTCAAAGTCTCTTTTAAAGTCCAGACATAATATTGGTCAGATTATCCTCTCTTTCGCCGAGCGGCCTTAATAAGGCCGATGAGGCCGATTTCAATTATGCGGGATTTGCCAATCGGTCTGATTCAGTCCGACTGATTCAGTTCGTTCGTGGCCCCCACCCATTTTCGCGCCAAATAGGCTGGTTCAGAAGAGGTTACCCTCTCATCTGTCAATTGACCTACATTAGGCCGATGTAAATTATGCCGGATTCGCCATCCGATCTGGTTCAGACCGACTGATTCAGTTCGTATAGTGGCAAATCCCCATTTCGCGCCAAAAAGCCGACACGAGAGAGGTTATGTGAGGACCATGTAGATCCGTGTCTGAAATGGTCTTTTGAGGAAAGAACCACACAAATTTGAGTGGACCTGTCCAATCAGTGCAAGCATTTGTCAGTAATCATGCAGCTCAATTTTATCAAACTCAAACTCAAAGCATTTATTTCAAATAAAACAATTACAGGCATTTTTGAATTGTCAAGGGGTCGGTCAGTTGGATGTCAGTTGGATGAAGCTAATTGCCCATCCCAAAGCGTAGTAGGTTCCTATGGACAAGAACGGGCAAGAAACTCCACGGACACTCTTTTAAATTAAAATATTGTTACAAAGTATTGGTTACATCATCCATGTTGAAATTATACATGTGAGAACGATGCAAAACGTCCAAAGCGTCCTTGATAAAAAAAAAAAAAAAAATTAAAATAAGCCATGGCAGCTAAGAAATTACCAATCCCTACTGACGGCGGCCGTTCACGAACATGACGCATCAGCACCATTTAGCTGAACAATTTTGAAGCAAACTTAAAGATCCAACACACACGCCACCATCAGCGAGACATTTGAGTGAGCATGACACACTCTCAGCCGCCAGGGCACATTCAAGTCAATGAAAGACATACTCAGTAAATGGTAGGTACATAGTGCTCACACATGTTCTATACAATTATAAAATTATGAGTGGAGTACCTATTATATTTAAATACATAATACGATTATGAATAACGGAAACATTAATGTTGACGACACGACGGCACTTACATACTTAGTTTCAGTCATAAAATCGACAGAGGGAAGCGGATAGTAAATACATCAGCTAAATAACACTAACTCCGCACGTTATTCACTTAGCACTACTTTGAGTTTATGTGACACTTGCTTTGTTATGTAAGTTGTGACTGCTCTCTCAGTAATCAGCCCTTTCTTGATTTACTGTTTGTAGCTGTTCTATTTGAACAACAGACATGAATAACAAGACTATAGTTGTGTAAATGTGTCTTTGTGGCGTAAACTTACACAACGCGTAATACAATAACTTACCTACATTAGGTATTTCTTATTTATTTACTTAAACAATTTTTTTGCACAAAAATACAACCTCCCTAGATCTAAGTTAGTCGCTAAAGAATGTAATTAAGTCAAGATAATTATTTCTACCTATGAATCAGTACTACATATAGAATAGAATAGAATACTATACAATACTACACTACTACAAACACAACTACAAAATACTAAAAAACAAAATCTACACAAAAATCTACTACACTACTACACGAATAAAACTAATAACCAACAACTACAAACACATACTACTAATAACTAATACTATACTATATTTCACGGGGACTGCTAAAATCGAAACATGAAATGCATGAGAAAATTCATGGTTATTTTTCAACAAAATATCACAAATAAAAATCTCCACAATAATTTACAAATAAAGCTTTTGTTCTAAGAAAAACTTATTGAAAATTCGCTTTATGTTTCTTCAGAGCTATTTACTACACTACACTGTGACGTCACCTTATGAGTGGCACAAAGAGTAAAGTGCAACACAATGCACTTCAACCTTACATCCTTTACAAATTACGTCCTTTTTATGTTAAAGAAAGAATTGTTTTGTAGCATGACATGTTCTCTAAGCATATCATTTTATTATTAAACATTACATTACAACAAGGCATTACATTTAAGTGTCGTCTAGTGTAAGTAAAAACTAATTTATTCACTGACAGACAACGCACAGCCAACCGCTAAGTCTATATTCTATGTTAGAGGGTTGGTTTCCGCACTTAGTCCTTCATGTGGACCATTGTGCGTCGGCCATGGCGGCCGACAGTTGTTTATTACCAGCCCATCTCCCTCCAGAAGCTGATTAGGTCTGCTTAGGATATCTGTGAAGGATCTGGGTGACCCGAGGGTTTCTGTTCTAATCTGGGTGACACCCTGCTTTCAAAGAGCACATGCGAAACGGTTTTTTCAGCCTCCATGCAAGCCCTGCACAGAGGGCTGTCTGTTATGCCTATTATGTGGAAGTGTTTGTTTAGTGAGCAGTGTCCCGTGATGGTCCCCGTCACCAGGCGTAGCAAACGCCTGGTTAGCCTGCCATCTAAGGAGCCTAGCTTCCCTGGATTGCCCGCAACCTGGTATCGAGGTCCATCAGTTCTCCGCTTGTGTGTGGGTGAACTCCTGTAGCCACCTGCGTAGCTGGTTGACCGCTAAGTCTATAAGGTGTTTAAAAATTAACACGACAAACTTTAAGAGGTGCTTTTGACCATCGAACTGAATAAGTTTTACTGTGAGATAAAATTTGAAAACGCCATAAAAGGAGTCTGCTGTACGATAGTGAATTTTAATACCTAAACTGTATCGAAGAGCAATTTTTTTTTCGTTTATAAGCGTGAAATTCTGCACAAGAGTTCTTTATATAAAGAAAGTAAGCAACACTGACGGATTATTGAAAATTCACCCCCTAAAGGGGATGAAAGTTTGTATGAAGTTCATCATTTTTATCGATGGGAAATCCCATTATGCACATGGCTTGTAGATAAAGAAAATTGTGACATTTTCAGTCACATCTCCTTCAATTTTCCCAATTTGGTATCCAATCTGAAAGGTGAATAATCGAGTAACGCCTCCATCGTTATTTTCCAATACCCTTATGAAGGCGACCTTTCGATTTGAAACTCGAAATCCCTTTCCTTACCTGTCGCACCTCGTTCTCTTCCGATTCGTGCGGGCTTCGAGATAGTTCGCTGATAAATGTTTTCCCAGAACCGTGCTACGATGGGCGCCATTTTTCGTTAGTGACTTTTCCAGATCGTGGCTAGGAGTTACAGATGCTGAAATATGGGGTGGGCTGGGTCCTAAATAGTATTCACGTATTTTTGCAAAGTCTATAAATCTGTATAGATTGAGAGTCAATTTGTTATGTTTATCAGATCTCCAACTTACGAGCCAGCATGAAAATGAAAGAAAAACATAGTTTATCACTTAGTGTAAGTTGTTACAGCACAGCGAGCAGCCTGTCACTAACTTATTGATGTATGAACGTGGATCCAAACGGAACCAACTTATAGACAACTCTGCAAATTACTCTGTAAGGGCAGATCAGAAAATTATTAAGAAATTAGTCACTCACAATAGCATTTTCAGGGTTAGGGATCGCCATGTCCGTTTGTCTGTCTGTCTGTCTGTCTGCGGCTTACTGATGTTTGGCGGAAAACTGTAATTTGGTCAATAATGCGTGTGGTAAAATAAAATCTTTAAAAAAATATGTAGGGTTGCACGAAAAGTGGGGATGATATTTTCTTTTTCTCGTATTTCATGGTGAGGGATAACGTTGGATAGGCCGTTCAAAAATGTTGCGGGTCTGTGAAAACCATTTTTCGATACAGGGTTCCGTTTGCGTAATATTAAGTTCTGAAGTACTAATATTTGTTAGAATCAAATGTGTCAGCTTGCCCGCTGAATGGGGTTTTAGATAGGTATATTAAAAAAATCACGGCAGTTGTATATATAACGAAGATAAAAGAAAACTATTACCTACAGCTAAGGCTAGCCTTTACAAGTTAACGAGTAATGGTCGACCATCTTACATTTGTAGTTAGAATGTAGGTACGGGAGAACAAGTTTTTGATCTACAATGTTAAGTTTGTTCTTGGGATAAATTCGTACTAACTACGGAACTCTTCATTGTGCGTGGTCCGAAACGTACTTGGCGTGTTTTTTACTTATTGGTTTTTTGAATCATGATTGTGTGATTATGTTCTGTTAAAAACTTAAAATACGGCATGTGGTATAGTAGTTCAGACATACATCACCGACCACCTGCCAGTCATCCTGTCCCTGAGGATCAAGGGTTCTATCATCAAAAATAGCCCAATTACATCACGAAATGGTGCCATTGAAAATATTATATATTATAAAGTTAATTATCCAAGTAGTTTGTATTTATTTTGTTTCTTATTTACAATCTCACTGTATGCTGCACCGGTCGACGTCATCACGTCAACGTCGGCTGTCGCTGAAAACCAGCGATGGGGCTCTGTCTCGCATAGGGTCGCAGCATTATGCTGAACGGTGGCCGTTTTGCGTGGAAGTGACGCAAATGGTCCCCAAACTGGTTCTTTTTGTATTTGTGTTCTATCTTTGCGTCATTTTTACCGCTAATAAACGTATTTTCTTTATTCTTTCTTCTATCATGCCGTTACAACGTCTTAGCAATTCAACGAGACTTAGAAAGTACTGATTTCAGTCTTGTGTTGAATGAGATGAACCCCAACTTGGCCGCAGAATTGTTTGTAACAATACTTCAAGAGGTTATTGCTACACATACCCCTGTGTATACGCATCCAAAATAAGATTCGTGTTATACAACCTTGGATGACTCAGGGCTTGGTTAGATGTATGATACGCAACCGTAACACAATGCATAACAGATTAAAAAAGATCCGGAAAAGATCCACCAAATTACTTATAAAAGATATCGTAAATTCCTTATTACCATTAATTTTTTATTTATTAAAAAACTAAAGCGAGCACATGATAAAAATAAATTGCAAAAGGTCAGAAAAAGCCCTAAAGCCACACAGTCGCTTCACCGTATAATGGAGTGCACACACAAGCTAGGTGCCAGGGCAGGGTGCAGGGTGCTAGGGTGTTGTGCTACATTACAAGGCGAAGCGACTCAAAGGCACTCCCGTGTACGATATGGGCTTCTGACGACCCCTAACGACTGTCAAAGATCTACAAATGACAGTCAGGATAACGGCTTAACGTGATTTCCGAGACACGGAGGGGTCTCGGTATGTAAAGATGGTCACCAACGGACATCATTCATCACCATCATCTACGGAGCAACCCCGGGAATCATACTACTTATCTACTATTATTACGAAATAGTAGGTACCTATTTATAAGAAATAAAAAAAATAAAAATATTTGTGGCTCGCACTAAAACTAAGCAAATTAAAAAAATTAAAATATTTGGGACACGCACTAAAACTAAGCAAATTAAAAAAATAAAACAATCAAGACTAGTGCGATGTCAAAGAGGCTCTTATCTCAACATAATGCAGAGATATTAAAAAAAAAACCGCTACGCTAGTATTCTGATAGGGCCAGATATAACAAACTTTTGTATGCATACCATCACGTGTATTTGAAGGGGCAAACAGAGTTGGATAATACACCCTCATTTCGCTAGCCATGTTTCAAGTTTAGTATAATAGGGGACGAGTCTATTGCCATTAACCCAATCTTGTTTTGCATAATTGTTTCAAAACTTGGCAGTCATGCTTTGATAGAGTTTTCAGATAAGAGTCGGTTCCACAGGTAGGAACTGATTAATGGGTAATTCTAGTAAGTGATTACAAAGGGTAGAGACCTCATGTACAATCAAGTCCTTTATTACTTCGTATCCAAATGCTTTCCTTTATCAAGTCAGGATTCACACCTAATGACTTTTTAAGTTACGACACTGAGCAGACTATTTCATAGAAAACTATATTATTTAATTACTGTATAACAAAGATCAAAAGACAGATCAGATCATATCCTACATCGAAATGACTTCAACCAAATCTTTTCATGGCCTGGCTATTTTATGAAATCTAGCTTTTGCCCGCGGCTTCGTCCGCATGGGTGTCGGAAAGTATCCCACGGGAATGTACTACCGGGATTAAAAGTACCTACCTTGTGTGTTAATCCAGGTTATAAACTATCTCCGCCTTATTACAAAACAAGATTTATATTTTGACATGGCTTAAACCATGGAGCCAGTTTTTGTAATAAGAACGTGACAGTGATTGAAATACCGTTCTTTATACAAAACTAAAAACTTAGTTCGGTACTAAGTTGTCAGTTTTGTGTTTAGTAACTTTACTATAGTCGGAATAAAGTTCGAAATACAATAATGGCTCCATGTTAACCTGGGTCTGAAGATAAACCTTGTTTTGTAATAAGGGGGTTTGTGTTCATTCAGCCGTTTCTATCTGTGTTCGTTCATCCGAATTCATTAAGCCGTTTTTTCGCCAGTCTGGAACATACATCCAGACAAACAGACAAACGGAGAAAAATTATAAATACTATATTGTCGGTATCAGAATTATTCCCACACCTCGTATTACTTTGTTTCAAAAATATACAATTACAGTTTTGACATATTAGGTAAGTATATAAATCAATATCTTTAATATAATTGTCAGAAGCTGTCTGTCATTTTCACATTTTTAACTCGATCTGACAGGTAAAGAAGATGGCTGAAAGTCATTCTGTGGTATTGAAACTACGACATACTCGTAATATCATTCAAAGTCATAAAGCAGATTCCATCGTGAAATGAGCAGAAAAATAGCCGAGGTGACAAACGTTATTTGGCTGTGACTGAACAAAACTCAAAACTGCTGAAAAGCGTTTATCGAAAAAACCCGCAGGTGTTATACAAATACAGTTAGCAACAAAAAAAATGTGTAACACACGTGCCGAATGGAAACAGTCACATTTCAGTAATAAATAGGAATTGTGATTGTTATGATATAAAAAGGAAATAGCCACACACATAGCATCATAATCAGCCCATAATGTTCCTACTGCTGGGACACAGGCCTCATCTCTTCGAGGGAGTGGGCTGTAATCTAACCACGCGGGCACAGTGCGGGTTGGTATAATGTCACATGTCTTCGAATTTTTGATTCTAGGACATGCCGGTTTCCTCACGATGTTTTCCTTCACCGTTTTGAGCACACCCATATGTAACGTATTATATACGTATTCACCTATACAGCAAAACTTGTTCAAACGTACCTCCGACGGAAAACTCATAAAAATACTGGAACTACGAGTATAAAAACTGTCAGCCAATATTTTTGGTACGAAAATATTATTATAGTGTACCAAAGTTAGGCCGTGTTAGGTGGAATGAGTATATTATGTAATGTACTACTTAGGAAAAGCTAACGTTGGATAAAAACACTGTCATTAATTTCCCTAAATAGTCAGGTTGATATTAGGTTAATAAGGGGCATGTGGCTAAAGTAATAACAGCCGCATGAGTTGATCGATCAAGTGAAGCTACGCTTGCCACGGTTGGTCCGTGGATGGGTGACCATCTTTACATACCAAGACCCCTCCGTGCCTCGGAAATCACGTTAAGCCGATGGTCCCTGCTGCCATTTGTAGATCTTTGACAGTTTATACGGGTTTTCAGAAGCCCGAAAGTCTGTCAACTAGTCTTACCAAAGGGTATCGTGTTACCCAGTAACTGGGTTGTGGAGGTCAGATAGCCAGTTACTCCATGTAAAATACGGATATTCAGCTGCATCCGGTAAGACTTCAAGCCGACCCCAAAATAGTTGGGAAAAGGCTGGGCAGATGATGAGTCAGCTACCTTCTTTTTTTTGCGTGGGAAATTATCAAATAACTTCTCCCGCTCTGGGCGGAGCGGGAGGGCGTGTCAGACTTTTGCTGACTAAAACCCACACGTGTTTCTTCAGTTGCCTGTGTGCCAGGGCCACAATATCCCTTTCGGACAAACTCGCAACCCTGGCAGGCATTGGTCCTACGTCGGACCCCGTCAGTTCATGCTGACATCTCTTTGAGGCGCGCGTGGGTTCCTGCTTCGCAGAAAGAGGTGACGGCCTCCCATGCACTCTCGCTCTGAACCATGGCCTGAACCAGAACCGCATGCGAGAAATCGCCGCCGCCTTTGGCCTCCGCGAGGACACGGCGGTGCTCCGCCCAAGCCGGGCAGACCTCCACCGTATCCTCCACCGTGCCCTCCGGGCGATCCACACAGTGTTACCACCTGGGAGTTTTCTCCCGCTTTATCTTGAACAGGAACCTCCCGAAACAACCGTATCCGGTGAGGACCTGCGTGAGGCGGAACGTGAGGACGCCGTGGCGGCTTTCTAGCCACTTCTCAGAGAGGGGACTTATCGCCACAATTGTGGCTTGCCCAGCGCTGAGTTGCGACAATCGCACTCTCCATGTCGCCGTGAGATCCCGCCGGAGCTCTGTCCGCTGTGACGTGTTTTCTCGCGGCAACGGAGTTACGCGCCAGCGTTTCGCCTCCTCGCACCACTCCCAAATGTGCGCGAGGGAGTCAGCTACCTGACGAAGATGGGAAACTGGGATATAGGTACTAATGCAATATCTACGTATTGCATAAATACTATATCCCATTTTCCCGCTCACATTATTACAATTCTCCCTTGAAAGCTTAACCGATTTGTCTACTTTCATAGCTATGTTTTTCATCCTGATGTTAGTAACAATAGGTACACAAAGATTGAAAAACTGTGCCAGATATTGTCGACTTAAAGACTCAAACTATATTCGTGGATATTGGAAAAGTTTTATTCATTTTCATTGTTTACGTCTAAGTGTCAAAACAGAAATAGTTTCGCGCTGAAAGATGAGTAATGTGATGGCAGTGTTTTATGTACAGGGTGGTTAAAGCTTCATAGTATGAAGCTTTTTTAACCTTTATATATTATATTAAAATAAAATATGCAATGGTTTATATATTAATAGCTTTTGCCTGTGGCTTCGCCTGCGTGGATGTCGGAAAATATGCCACGGGAACGTACGGTCAGTACTCTCCATTATCTGAGCTCTCTTCTCCTCTTCTTCTTTGTAAGAAAAGAAGAAGAGGGGAAGAGGGGTCTGGTTATGCAGGTCACTGACTGTAATACCGCGATTAAAAGTACCCTTTGTGTTAATACAGGTTATAAACTACCTGTGTGCCAAATTCTATGCTAATCCGTTCAGCCGTTTTTGCGCCAATCCGGAACATACCTACTGACAAGTAGACAAACAGGCAAAAATTCAAAAAAACTATATTTTCGGCAACCATACTCGTTCCTACACCTCGTGGCAATTACTTTTTCTCAAAAATATTCAATGTACTCTTTTGACTTCGTTACTATTTTATTATATGTTTAGAAAGATACAATCTGTTACACCTACAAACGTATTAATGAATACTAGATGGCGTAGAGTATACATTTTAAATATGTATGTATATCTCTCAAACGCACGTGTAATGTTTTTTTAAAATAATTTAATTTATTTCTAATGCATATTATATATATTTAAAGGCATAAGGAACAGGGTGTAAAGTTCACACATCCTCTAATGAAAAGGGAGGATCCTCCCACCAGACGGGTATTGTGTCTGGTGGGCAACTGCCCAACGGTTGATGTCGGGATGTTGTATATAAACTAGTTACGCGGTAAACTCTGCTTACGCGATGCAGGATTTTGCGTGACGTCAGTGTGACGCGTAGTTCGCATGTGGCGATGTTGATGCCGCTACATATATAATATATTAGCTTTCTACATGGTGCCCAATTTCATACTCCTCCGTTTGCGTAATTTTTGTAAAAAGGGGTACAAAGTTTTTGTTTCACGTATTAATATATGATTTGCAATTGATCTGAATTTGTATCCATCTGCCATGCTGATAATATCCCAAAAGTTCAGCTTTATTTTAGTATGAGATAGAGCTTATATCCATCGATCAATCCAATTATACGAACTAGTCACAGGCTATTTAAGTCTGCGAGGGTAGCTACTAATCACCACTTCTAGACGCAATTACGGACTGATTTATTAATTAAGAATATTGTTAAGTACCCAGCCCTACAGGTCAGGCGTAAATTACATTATTGATTTCAGGATTACAGTATATTTTTGTTATTAACATAATACTTTCTCTGCTAAAAGTGTTATTGGGTTTTTCCATGACGGTTTTTACAATGTCATTTCGGGCGCGAGCCGAGCGAGCGAAGGGAGCGGTGCCGCGGTAGCGACCGGCGAGCGCTACTTCCAAGTTTGTCGCAAAAATGGTATTTGAAATTAAAATCAACAAAGCGATGCGCGAAATTGTGTTATGACGGAGCATTGATCAGCCGCATTGTAGGACGCGATGCGCTATCACAATGTGGCGTACGTTTATTTAGCCATAATACATTTTGATTTAACCTCAATCAGTCGTAAATTCGTAATACAAAAAAAAGTGTTTTTATGTATTTCGCATTGTAATACGCCGTATTATACAATCCGGCAGCGGTTTGTACAAATGCATAAACAAAACCTACAATTAAAATTAGCATGTGTTATAATTGTCAAAAAGGAAAAGTTGAAGGAATGTAGAAGAAAAGCAAATAATCATGGCGGCGGATGGGTACAGTGGGCACAATACGAACACAAAACAAAAGCTTAGGGGAGATGGGGAAACGAGTTAACAATCACATTGTTTGCCCACTTACCCGCTGGGCGGTGGAATAAACGTACCTAAATGTTCACCGAATTGACGATTAAACTTCTATTTTTATACCTAAATCGTTGAATACTGACATTCTTTATTTGAAAGAGCTATTAACATGGATTACGACACTTAGTATTTTTACTTAACGTTTGTAGGTACTGAGTTTTGTAAAACTGTTGCTGAAACTATCGAATGATCATGTTTAAAGCCGTTGGATAAGCAAAGCAGCGTTGCAACGAATTTATTGTGTTTTATTGAATTTGCAATTCCTTTGCCTATTTATATTCCTTTGCCTATTTATATTTAAAAAAGAGTCTCATTTCGGGTATACAATGAGTTAAATTAGTACCTACACATGATAAGAAACCTTCTATAATTGAATTTGTAATCGGATCTACCTGTAATATACTCGTAGGTACAGAATTACGATCAACATTTAATCAAAAGTGCTCTATAAAGGCTCTATATTCAATCAAAGCGCTTAAATGAAAACTTTTGAATTAAAAAATTTATACACCAAGCATACTCGTGTCATTTCAAATACCTCAATCATTTTTTTTGTAAGTGTAGGTTGACCTATTCTATTAAAATCTCACCGTGAAAACTTATACTCCATTTGAAATAAGATTAGAAATTTAAATAAACCTTTTTTACAGTCCATTCAACCGATTTTGACTTCTATTCCGTAGGTATAAGGATGGCATTGAAAGCAAAAACAGTGCAGCTGCCATTTGTCATGCCACCAAAGCAATAGAAGTCATAATCGGTTGAATAGACTGAAAAAAGGTTTATTTAAATTTCTAATCTTATTTCAAATGGAGTGTAGGTGAACTGAGCTGTCAATAGTGTCAATCCCTAGCATCAGGTGGAATGACAGCTCACATCAAGCTCAATCCACCTAAGCTTTGATTATTTATAGGTCTAGATAGTGTCGTGCTGCAAAAGAACTATATCTACTCCATTGGTTTAGGTAATTAAATAAAGGTAAACAAATTATAAAAAGAGTTTTTTATAAATGACACTTTCTTATTTAAAAATACGTTGTAGCTTATAACCAAATTAAAATAATTTTTGATTTTTATGATAGTTTCCTCTCCTATCCTCCTATCATTTATTATTAAACCACTCTTCGTAGATGTAATTGTTTGAGTTAATTTTTTTTTGTTACATTTATAATAATACTATAATATTTTGTAAACTGTCTCTTGTAAAGAACCCAAAAAGCGCGGGCGCGACAGGCAGCGAAAAAGAAATTGTCCCTACTAGTGTCGCGTCTCGCCCGCAATACCGTGCCATTATATACGAGCCTTTAGACCGGCTGGTAGAATTTATGTCACCAATTTTCTGTCACGTAACGTATGTAAGTGAGTGTACCTAACACTCAGTTTCACACTGTAATGTAGGTGCAGGTCTGTACACATTTGACCGAAAATCATAATTCTTTATGTAAATTATGTAAGTACGCCATGGAAGGAGGCAGAAGATCGGAGACGTTTTCGTCAGATTTATTTTGTCCCTTTTAAAAAGGTTGTTTCTATTATAATATTTTATTGTTTTATCCTAGCCCATGTATTTTTAAGAAAGTTGTTCGATTTGATCCCGAGCTTTCCAACAAACGTTTGAAAAGTCGTGCCCTTAACGAAAAAGTTCAAAGAAAACGTTGACGTAAATTACTGATTTTTATTCAGAATTAATGCTGACCATTCAAACTTGAATTAAATGAAGAATCAAAGCTAACTTTTGCTTTCCCAACCTTTACTTTAAATTCCTTTGAATACCAAATATATTTCTTTATGCGACTTCAAAGTTTAAGCAAAACTAATATTATTCCTAGAATATTATTCTGTGAAGTCAGACATAAATGAATAATGGTATTTAAACCATTCAACAGAGCGTTAAGTTGTATCCTAATGGTTTGTTTTAGTACCTAAAATAGTTAAGAAGAACGAACACTTACAACAAACAATTATGCCTCAAGGTGGGTTTAGACATAGAACAGATGCAAGAGAAAGAGCATTATTTTCTTGATATTCTTGTTAATTTTAATGTAAATAGAACAACGAAGAATTTGATAGAGTGGGGATAAGACTAATGAACACTTGCTCGTTTGTTCTAAACCCACCTTTACCCGTGGTATATACCTAAACAAATGACGAACGCCATTATGACTGTGATTATGAGTGTACGACTAAGCGCCGACAGACACTACGCCGACTGACTGAACACCGACAAGACTTTACTACGACGGGTTTCTTCGCCGACAGGACACTTCGCCGACAGGACTCTTCGCCGACAGGACTCTTCGCCGACAGGGCACATCAGCGACGCAACTTATCTCCGATAATCAGTCCTACGCTCAACTTAACAATCAGTTGTTAGTTTTGTTTTAATTTAAACTGGCATCAAGTTTTTGTTTTGGTAACTGAATTTACCTAACCTTAATTTCTTTCAAATCTTAATTTTTTATGAATCGTGTCGCTAATGAGCCCTGTCGGCAAAGAGTCCTGTCGGAGAAGAGTCCTGTCGGCGAAGAGTCCCGTCGAAGTAAAGTCTTGTCGGTGTTCAGTCTGTCGGCGTAGTGCCTGTCGGCGTTCAGTCGCACACTGGTGATTATAACTAATCAGTTCACTAAATATGACTACAAAATAATTTGACATCGTTTATAAAGCCACAGCAGACATCAAACCTCAAAACTGACGTGCATTTGAAATCGAAACTAAAACATTTAACAACCCCGTCCTTGAAAAAGCGGGCACACGTGAATAGGCCGGGGGTAGACGGTAGCATTGGACTGCAGAACGAGGTCAAGGCGAATAAAGCCTTCGATTAACGTTTCCTTATTCAAACACGATTTCTTTTACAACCCCGTGGCTTGTATTTATTTTTAGTGTTTGTGAGTTGGGTGACGTCACTCGGGTTTCCCTTGGAGCTTTGGACGATGTGGGGTTGCGTGCGTAGATGTGCATTATGATTTGACGGTTGGAGCATAAACAACGTACTGGTATACGTACGTTGTTCCCTTTTTAACCATTTTATTATTGTTTTAAAAAGGGTTAATTTATTTAAGTCATACCTCATTGGTCTAGTGGTCACAAGCGCTACTGCTGAGCCTGAGGCCCTGGGTTCGATTCCCAGGTCGGGCAAAGTGTTATTAGGATTTTCCATTAGGAATTTCTCAGTAGCAGTCCGAAGTCTGGATTTGTGCCCGGTTGCTGACAATAGGCTCGCCCCCTATTACATGGGACTTAAACATAACTGGCGAAGTGTGGGTGTACTATAGGTACACCTCTGCATAACCCTTCGGGGATTACAGGCGTGATGTTATGTGATTTAGTTAAATATTACTTATTCGTTATTGTGACGTTTCATTTAATTCTACCATCAGGTAAACTATAAACACTTCGAGACATGTTTGGCTAATCATCTACAAGGGTAACATCATCTATTTTCGATGTCGCCAGCGATCCACAACTTCGCTCGATCGATCTTGAACAGTATTGTCAGCTTAAATGGGCTCATAACCGATTGTCGTCTTTTCCTGTAGTTCATAATTATTTTCTGCGGTAATTACTGGCATAACCTTTTTGTATGCAGGAGAGCAACACAATAAACCAGTTTCTGAAGTCTACAAAACTACGCTAACACAAATCTGTGGGTCTACTTTGAAGCGTTAATCCGAAGTATCGGCCGAATGTTCGGCCGTTTTATAACTTCCATAGTTTCCTTGTATCCTTACCCGACTTAAAGTCACATTTTTGACTTTGGCTTATCTCTTTGACTGTCGTTTTTTTTATTCTTTCGTCGTAGTCAGCCATAGTTAGCCGTAGTTAAGCAACGGCCGAACATTCGGCCGATACTTCGGATTTATGTTCGGAGTAGACCCACTGACTCAAAGAAAAAGCGAGTAGTTAAGTGCACTGCGCGTTGCGTGATTACCTAGTGTTACAAATGCAACTGTCAGTTCAAGCTCTATTGGATTAAGAATGTAAAGCTAGGTACGTTTGGATGCCAGCTTTGTTGAGTTTCATGCTGTTGCTTATGGATTTCAGCAGGTATTTGTTTATGTTAGTCAACTCAAAGGCGATAGGCACTCCACTACATTTACAGTTATGCTTACAGAAACAGGATTCATAGAAAATATAAAAAAGAAACAATATTTTTTTTCAAGTTTCAAAAATGTTATTTCAATAAAAACTTGATTAAACACATTTATTTTTTTATTTTACAAAGATGTAAAGAACAATGGCCGCTCGAAATTGTCTTTTGTTTAGGGATGCGGTAGTATGAATTTTAAGTTCTCATGCTATCGATTTAACAAATAATTTCCGCGCTTGGAATAGATTCATCTGAATAGAATCATATCAATTTCGATACTGTCCGTCTATTTTTATTATTTTCTTATGAAAAGTTTACTTCAAATTAGTAGTTTTATTGATAGACCACTTTATATAATATGTAAAAAATATATTTTTCTGAAAAGGAAATTGCAATATTTCTACGCCAAAGGCTTTTTCTCCTCTCTTCTATTATACCATATTTTTCCCGGATGCTAAAATACACATACAGTTTATAGTTTATAATCTCGCGGTGCTCAGAATATTACGGTGACATCGATAACTAATGTCACATCACTTATTTCAGTGGCAAAAATACGTTTTGACGAAACGGTTGTCAGTTGTTTGACGCTTTGTATAAATTCAAAAATCATCCCAGATTTTCGCTAATAATGATGATTATAATTATGTATAGTATATTTAATGGTTTCATGGTGATCCACTAGAGGAAAAAGTTATTTTGATAATACAGGGTGAAATTGAATTCATGGGCATCCTCTTAAGGGGTCATTGTACTCATCATTATGAACAATTTTTACAATGGGAATAAACCTGAAATCGGGAAAAAATAATCTGCTGTTCCATAAATTTTGACGAGTTAAGCGAACATAAACGTAGGGAACAGCTGACTTTTTTCCGCGAGTTTAGGTTTGGTCCTATAGTAAAAGTTGTTCATCATGAAGAGTACAATGACCCCTTAAGAGGATGCCTATAAATTCAATTTCACCCTGTATTATGTATGCTAGTAGGCGCGTTTTTAATCAGCGATGCATAGATATCTTGTTCTATTCCCAGGCAAGTTCAATGTTATTATTTTTGGTCCCTGGGCACCTCAGTATTGCAGGTATTAGTTTAGATGTATTTTGTGTTTTTTTTTTAAATTAAATTATAGATAAGAATTGTTGGATTGGGATTTTCCGTGTGGTGCCGGATGTAAAGAACAGCACCATCCTACTTCTTCCCATGGGTGTCGTATAAGGCGACTAAGAGACTTACTATTAAATGGCAGCAGCGTTCTCTATGCATTTTAACACCATACTGCGATCGCCAACCCGCCTGCCAAGCGTAGCAATTATGGCACCCCCCCCCCCTTCTTGGGGGAGGCGTATGTCCAGCAGTGGACGTCTTTCGGCTGAAATAATGATGATGATGATAATAAAACAGATCACTCTTTTAATCTATTCCATATATTTATATCGTATAATAATACACAGCATCAAGTTTTGACACGATAGTCCGTGTCAAAACTTGATGCTGTGTAGGTATTATTACTTATTTTCGTAACAAACATCCCTGTTTAACTTCTCTCCTCACGTTTATAATTTGATAAATACTTCCTGCAACAAAATTTCAAGTTGCCACGACAATGCCCCGGGATAAAAGGGTGTGACAGAAAGACAATTTCCGAAAGAGTTCGGTTTTACCAATTCTTTACAAAACACTTAAAATAACCGAGCGAAAGAAAGGAAAGAAATGACACAAAAGAAATGTTAGCTTTCTTATACCACGAAGAGGGCGTGTTTTTAAAAGAGCACTTTGACGGCAAAATACTCGTCCATATCGCTGTCATTTGGCAACGTGCTCAGAAATTTAATGAGGGTTAAGTAAAAAAGAAATACGGATTACATTAGTCAAATTATTTATATCAAATAGGCACTTATTATAAATGGCACATATGAACGTCAAAATTTACAAAGAAAATAGAATTGATTCTACTCTCCCCCTCCCAAAGGTAGCGTCGTATGGAGAAGAATGGGCAAGAAACTCCACCGTTGTTACTCTTTCAAAATGTTTTACAATATTTTGTACGATGCACCTAGAATAAAATTACTATACGGTAAAAAGAATTAATAATGAAGCAATGACAGATAAATATATATATAATTATTGTGTTCTCATTACCTTTAAAGGATTGTGTGGAGCAAATGCCGTCAAACCGCGTATACAACTTTATTTTTAGTATAAGGCTCGGCGCAAACGGGCCACCGACCACAGCCACCGGTAGCTGTCGCGCGCTACCGCCACATTTGTAACAGTGGCAGAAGCGAGCGACAGCCACCGGTGTTCGGAAGCCGCCACATTTTATAACCCGCTCTCTGCTGCACATTTCTTTTTTTTTATTTTTTCGTTTGGGAAATTATCAAATAACTTTTCCCGCTCTGGGCGAAGCGGGAGGGAGTGTCAGACTTTAACTTTAACTGCGCGGGGGGTGGAGTACTGTGACAGTGGCGAGTGTCGGCGTCTTGTGTGGCCCGTAGCGACCACAAGTGGCGAGTCGCCGACACTGCTGTAGCGTGTGGCCGCCACCGGCTACACGTGTGCGGCGCGTCTATACAAAATATATGAAAAAGTTTGTTAAGTCGCTGTCGCTGGCCACCAGTGGCTGTGGTCGGTGGCCCGTTTGCGCCGAGCCTAAGCGAAACCTGAATATAGTTTGTTCAGAATAAGGAACTGAATCGATTTCAATAATTTTTACACCATGTTATATTTTGTACCCACAATTATTTAAGTGTGATGGAAAATGTTATCACCATTTAATAACTTACAATACAATCGCCATACGGTTAGGTACCTACTGTCATTATGCCCGCACCTACTGCCTGCCTGCGCATTATGCTGAGCGGTGGCCGTATTGCGTGGATGTGACGCATATTTTCTCCCTACTTGTTCTTTTTGTATCTATGTTCTTTCTTTGCGTCATGTTTACCGCAAATAAATGTATTTTCTTTCTTTTTTTTTTTCTTCTAATGTGCGCAAGACGACCCAAGAGGCGCGCCCGTTAGCATGTTTTTGTACGGACAACCCGGTAACATAACAACCTTATAACTTTGTGATTTTTCATGAAACAGTTTTGAAATTTCGTACATAGAAAGAAAGAAAGAAAAATAATTTATTGGGACTCACACAGATCACAAATAAAAACAAAACACATCCATAGAAACAGAACAAAACTAAAAATAAAACAAAGTAAAAATAAAAATAAAAACAGAAACTCCTGTACGAGGCCAAAAGGCCCGTATCTCAGCATGATGCTGCGGCACTTAAAAATAAGTGTCGCAGCGCTGGTATTCTGATAGGGCCCATCAGATCATACGGAAATAGTTCATTCTCTATTTACGTACGGAAATAAATAAAATAAAAATAGACGAGTTAATATCATAATATAATATATAATATATATGTGATCGTTGACAGCGGCTGGTTACCTGCTGAATGCCATGCCAAGGATGCCATCGAACTTGGCGGCCACGAAGGCCAGGCCGAGCTTGGACATGGCCTCCGCAAACGTCTGGCCGCGCACCGTGATGCGGCCCACCTGCACAACCACACTTAGTTCAATCAGCAAATCACAGCAGTTTATAGTCCGTTACGAAATATAAAATTCTGTGGACTCATTTTTGGCAATGCATTACCTTGTGCGGTCAGGTACGCGTCATTTGTTTTTACTCGCGTGAATCATGAGACTGTCACCAACGGACCAGTCGGCCTACAATTTTTATGTTGATTAGTAGCCTTTGAGGAACCGGGCTTAAGTCTGCCAAGTTGTTTTTTTAGCTATCAATAGTGATAGCAGCTGCAGATTTAGACATAAGTTGATCTCTGATGCTGACGTCATGCTGTTAGTAGTGTACTCACGGTGACGTCATCCTGCGAGAGGAAGCCGGACAGGCTGCCAGAGCCGTAGTGGATGGCGAACTCGGTGCCGTTGGCGCGGTATGTGCTCGACTTGGCGCTGACATACTTGTTGTGTAGCACTGCAACACAAGACCACCGTCATTATACGCCGTCCGCAAATATACTTAAAGCCGGCCAAGTGCGTGTCGGACCACGCACAATGAAGGATTCGGTACTTGGGATGAATTTAGCCCGAAAATAAACGATAATCATTTAATAAAATTATTGTAATTGTAAACGAACACCGGGTGTGAGAACCCGACGTAACATCAGTTACTTGTCATTGCCTTTTATCATATAGACTACATATACCTATATGCCTTTTATGTCTGTGGTGTTCTATGTGTGTGACCTCCTTAGGCAGTATTAATCTGTGGTATTAATGTTCTGTGGACAGCCACACACAAGTAAAGAGACGCAGGCGCAGACAATCCCGAAAAAATAAATAAATAAACATTACATAGATTCATTACATAAAAATACTAAAACGTGCAATGACGTATTATAAATAGACGCGTCATACACGAACATTAGTGCACTCAAAAACAGCGTAAGCCATAATTGTAGCTACATACTTCTATACAATCATACAGCGCGTGAACAAAATGAAAATATGTCTTTCCTATAACCGGTCTAACCGATATATGTTGTTAGAAAGAGATGAACATACATATTTAGTTACGTCACTAGCTGCTGCGTGTTCATTGGCGCGTACGTAATAATAATAATTTTGCCATTATTGAGCGCAGGTAACGCATCTAAATGTAATACATCATTGGACACGTGTTTCGGGTTTCGCATATACTAAAAGTAATATTGTATAACAACTACGTTGTCATAACACGACAATATCAGTGTACACATGACTGCTGATGTACTTCCACCTGATTGATTCCTTAATCGCTCACACCCACAGGAATACAGGGTACCGCTAATTTTAGCAAAATGTTAATAATAACCAATTTACCTACTCGTAGATCGTGACTGAAAAAACTGTTATTAAAAATGGTCAAAGAAAAACTATCATGGGCAAATGTAGATTAAATATACATCAGATATTACTTTGTATAGCCCGTAATTACTTCGATACATGAATCATATGCAAAGATTGGTGGATAGCGAAAAATCAATATCCGCTTTCGTTTCAAGGTGACAGTGGAACGTTCATCGATTCTCATGTAATATTTCATTACGTAAAAAATGTCGTATTAATAAGGTCCGTAATGAAAATTAATGGCCGCATAGCACGCACAATTACACACTGGCCAAGGTAAATGAAAATAGGCTAGAGAGAGCTCGAGTGGGACTCATTATGTAAGTGTGTTTCGTCACAATATGCAAAGGGAATATCAAAGGATCTCAAATCTCCCCCATAATTAGGTAGAATATACACCTCAAACAGTATAATTTTGCACCCGCCAAATGTACGTATTAAGTTCTTATGCTCGTCATGTGTCTTGCTCCTTTTCTTAATGATGCGTGTAATACGCCTATCCAAAACGACACCATGTGCGTCTCCGTATTCATCCGTGAAATGACAATTCTGTACTTGATTAGATACTTGATTTGTTAAAACTTCACTAGAATAGTGTAGAAATACTAGCCTTAACTGAGTGAGTTTCTGAAACTAGCCATTTCATGTGAAGACCCTCGTTAACTAAAGGTATGGAAGGTTTCCTGAACAGCGACGTACTAACGTAAAGGGTTCGGTCAGAGATAAAGGCAATAGCAAGCGCCATCTATCACGTTGAGCGTGAAATTCCGGCCCAACGTACACGTATGGAGATCAAGCTTTATCCACGATGATTGATACCCAAAGCCTGTATCTCTGATCATCCCTTAAAGGATAGATAGAGTACTTTTATCCGTACCAGTACACGTAACTTGCTGGCCCAACCTTACCCAGTACTATCTCATCTCCCCGATCTTTACCGGCAGATAAGTATGTGTTTAATCAAGATACATGTGAATGTTGATGCCGCTTGATGATATATGAATATGCAGCGGTGTTCTGAATTTAAAAGGTGCAACGGTGCATAAACTGTATATAGCAGCTCATCGGCTCCGGACCGTGCAACTACAGTGGCGACACATTTCTCTCAGTTGGCTTCTACAATATGTATTATACAATGTTATGCGGCAAAACAGCGGGCACAGACTACGATTTAAATCCTAGATTCAGTCATATTTCTTGTCATAGTGAAAATAAAATTCTCAAAGTAGCTTACAATATCTCATTTTTCAGAACACACTGTTGTAAAATACTTATATAGTAAAAATATAACGTATAACTGAAACATTATCCGTGAAAATATTTTAGGGACTGTAATAATGTTCGGGATTATGGCAAGCAACGCTATTATCATTCCCGGTACCTGTGTCCGTAGTTCCTATATTACTGAAAATACCCCTAAAGCCAAGGCTTTGCTGGGATTTTATACTCTTTCATTCATCTACAATCGAGATTCGGCTAAGATACGTTATTGCCGAAAGTTGAACTTTAAATCGATACTGTTTTCCCTCATTCTAACCCTTTTACCCTTTCTTATAAAAAGGTCAAATGTGGTTTATCATCACGCTTTATCCCGGCCTGGCGGGTTTGTGGTGTCGGGAGAGCTAACCCGGCATCAAATTACTTGCAGAGTTTTGTTTACTGTAGGTCAAAATATGTGAGATTTGTAATTAGACGCCTGAACTCACAAAACCTTATTATTCCCGAGATACTCAATTTAACTTTATCGTATAAAATAAATTTCATATTAGCAGAATGATGCGCTGGTTCATCGTATATTCTTATTGCAAATGTTTGAAGACACTAAGCATGGGACGGGACCCACATTACCCTGGCCAGCATTAAATTTGTAGGATGACCTACTATCAATTCCCGTGTCTCGACGGTAATTTGAATTTATATGTTCATGATGTTTGAGCAAGCGGTTGTTGTTGTCACACACCCCTTGGTATTTGTGGTTCGTTAAGTGAGTGGAAAACCCCTGTACGTATTAACATGTCCACGTAATTAAATTATCTGCTTTCTGTTGGCAGAATCACGCTTCCGTCACGAATATGAGGGGAAAGCAAAACCTCATTAGGAAGGCTTTTTGCTAATGTGACAAAACACTAATTAAAAAAGTTGCAGTCACGTAAAGTCGCGTGCTACCAGTTTTAACAAATAGACAGAGCCGCCGGGTGAGTAATAAGTATGTTGTTACACGTTACGCCGCCGGCCGCCGTTCAAACGTAAATGTATGAGAATCAAATGGGACACGTATACAGCCTTTAAATCACGAAAAAAAAAAATCACCTGTTCCATACATTTTGTCGATTTAAGTGAACACAAATGTATGAAACAGCTGATTTTTTTTTCGTGATTTCAAGGTTGGTCCCATAGAAAAAGTTATTCAAAATGATGAGTACAATGTCCCCTTTTCGGGTTTTAGGGTAAACACTAATGTTGTATATATACACTTTCCAAGAAATTTAAATTTAGTTTTTCCTAAAATTTTATAAGTGCCACCAAACCAGATTAATTTATCTACAGCGATTGTTATTTGATCTTAAAAGTACCTGAAATATTTAGCTAAAACATTGTTCTTATTTATAAACCCGAGCACGAGGCACCTTTACAACCTTTATTATACAAATCAGATCTCGCAAACTTCCAATATTATCTCCAAGGTGTTAATCTATTAATCCTCTTACGTCACGGGAGATATGGTGCCTAATACGGCCATTTTTCCCCAGGAGTCGACGTAATTCCAAAGTACAAATGTAATAAGATTGATCGATATATATTTAAGGAGAAGCAATCTAATTATGTCCACTATAGCAGTTTCTCGTAACCTTTAGCGTTAAGTTAATTACGCAGTAGATACTCCTTGGTTCCGTACTTTCTGTTATCAGAAAAGTTTCACTCTCTTAAGGGGGAGAGAGGGCTTCGTAAGTTCCTTGGATACTAAGTAGACATATACTTGTGTATTTCTTAGAATCTATCTCCTGGTAAAGGAAAGCTATTATAAATGTAGGTAAAGACAACGGTATTATTGTACTGTGAAGATGTTTCTGTGAATACTCAAAGAGTAAAGAAACGTGTAGTCTGTGATTTCAAAGATATCTACATTTAAACTTTCAATTAGGTTTATATTTTCTCTTGTATTATGATGTTATTATTCAATTATTGTTGAAGGACAAAGGTAAAAAAAACATGGTCTGACACACGCTTTTCCATTGTGTTGCTAACCTACGTCCAATGTAGTCTTAGTCTTTTATATCAACAGTAATATTGGAAGGCTTAGTAAAAGCTGTGCAGAAGCTCAGGACACACTGAAATTCGGTGGTACATTATTTTAACTTAATTTTAAATATAAAACCAAGCCTTGAAGAGACTTTTGTACCAACACAAGTGGATAATGTAATTTAGCACATAATGTCAAGTCAAGATCAAGACCACATAACGTTGCCTGTAAAAGCTAGCACCTGTACAGGGTTATTTTTAAAACGTCAATAACCTCTTAAGGGGTCATTGTACTCATCATTATGAACTACTTTTACTACGGGACCAAAACTGAAATCGCGAAAAAAAAACCAGCTTATCCCTACATTTATGTTTGAATAATTCGTTAAAATGTAGGTAACAGCTGATTTTTTTTTCGCGATTTCAGGTTTAGTCCCATAGTAAAAGTTGTTCATAATGTTCATAATGATGAGTACAATGACCGCTTAAGAGATTATTGACGTTTTAAAAATAACCCTGTATAGTAGATCTTAGCACATAATCATGTTTGAAATAGTTGCATTACTACGCCGTAGCGCCTACAGCTACGGCGTAGCGGGCGTAGC
This sequence comes from Tiliacea aurago, assembly GCA_948098905.1. NCBI lineage: Eukaryota > Metazoa > Arthropoda > Insecta > Lepidoptera > Noctuidae > Tiliacea > Tiliacea aurago. Next base: position 11,693,610 of record OX402578.1, on the reverse strand, counting down.
TAGTGAAGCCAGGAATACTAGCTTCGCCTCTTATTACAAAAGCACATTGTACGATACTGGATTCTTAGGCACCCATACATCTCCGGAACTGTACTTGATTCTTGAATATTGTATGTAGTTTCATACAATCCGCCATTTGATGTTGAAGCATCAATTCCTTATTCGTTTACGTTGATAGCTACTGCATCGCTACTCGTTCTCTTCACTTTTCATGTAAAGCGTTGTGAAAATCGTACTTTTACCTCCATTTATATAACGTCATGTCCTTATTTACTTTGTTTATATTGCCTGCCTCTATAAATACCTTTGAATAAATTTAAATTTAAAACTTCGAAAAGTATTCAACTATACTAGACGAAATTAAATTATGCGAAACGTGTGCATAATTATTTAAACAACCATTTATTTTCAGATTAAATAGTTTGTTGTTTACCTGAAACGTTCCTTTCAACGTTTTATTTTCATTTAAGCGGTTTTTATTATGCTTCATTTGTTTCCCTTATTATGCTATAATTAGTAACGGAGAGATGTTTGATCTTCGCTCACTAGTATAAAGAACATTTCAACATGATACACACATTGATCTGCTTAGCACTACTTACGTCATCTCCATGTTTTCACCTGTCATTACTTACTTTTAAGCTGGTCAATAAACCTCTTTTTATTTGTTGTTAACGTTGCATACAGTTGAAAGACGTTTAAACGTAAAAAATATCAAAAATATGTGGTTAGGTTAAACAGACCTCTTTGAGGAGTGGCTAGAGAGGCGCCACGGCGTCCTCACCTTCCGCCTGACGCAGGTCCTCACCGGACATGGTTGTTTTGGGAGGTTCCTGTTCAGGATAAAGCGGGAGGAAACGCCCGGGTGTCACCACTGTGTGGATCGCCCGGAGGACACGGTGGAGCATACGGTGGAGGTCTGCCCAGCTTGGGCGGAGCACCGCCGTGTCCGGATACAGCTAAATACCAGTATTTTACATGGAGCGACTGCCGATCAGTCCTCCACAACACAGTACTGGGTAATACGATAACCCTTGGTAAGATTGGTTGTCAGACTTTTGGGCTTCTGACGACCCATAGCGACTGTCAAATATCCATGAATGACAGCCGGGATCAACTGCTTAACATGCTTTCCGAGGCACAAAGGAGTCTTGGTATGTAAAGATGGTCACCCATTCACGGACCAACCCCGGCAAGCGTAGCTTAACGATGGATCGACTCATGCGGCTGATATTACTTCTTTCCATACCTTACCTCCTCCTTCTGCTGTTCCTCTTTCTCCTCTCACACGGTAACATAATACCAAATCCTGTGTACGTAGAAGTATGAGTTTAGCGCTAGGCTTTAACAAAACTTCTCAAGGGCTGTTGTTCCGTCGATTTTCACGAACTATCCAACTTTAAGTCGGTCTAGTAGTTACAACTTGTTCTTCCAACTCCCTACAATTTTATTAATAATCAATATTTGATCAAAGTACCTAATAATATTGGAAAAGAAATGATGAAAGTTGGAGTCGAAACTAGAACACCTGAAGTTTTGAACAACTCAATCATATATCGAGTCGCTATGTAATCTAAACTAATATTATAAAGTGAAAAAATTTGATTTTTTGTATGTTTCTTTGTTACGCTTTAACCCTAAAACGACTAAACGGGGAAGCCGATCTAACATTAATTAGGAAAAACGACATTTTTATCAGCCTAGGGTAATTTAGGAACAGTCACACGTTTGGCACTTAAACTAAAAAAGAGAAAAGATTTGATTCTTTTTATGTTTATTTGTTACGTTTTCACGCTAAAACGGCTGAACGGATGGCATATGGGTAGACCATGAACTGGGTTAGGACATATAATTTTTTTTCCCGGTATTTCCCCGGAATCGGGACTTATGCGGGTGAAACTGCGGGGTGCAGCTAGTAAATCTAAAAGTATTCATAGTCACCTTAAGGTTGAATGTCACTTGCACGTCATACAAATATAAGGTCTATTTGTTTATGTGACAGTTAGATAGTTTCGACCTTAGTGAATTTTCAATTTGCTGGGAATTTTTGACAAAAGTGTTTTGTAATGGTGCTGATCATATGTCATATTCGTGAGCGGGCGCTGTCAGTTGGGACTGGTCATCTCTTAGCTGCCATGGCTTATTAAAATTATTTTAGTTTTGAATTGATTTTTTTTTTAATCTTTTGTGTGTCCGTGGTGTCTTGCCCGTTCATCTCCATAGGAAACTACTAATCTTTGGAATGGGCAACTAGCTTCATATTTTTAACTGACCGACTCCTTGACAATTTAAAAGTGCCTGTAAATGGTTTAATTGAAATAAATGCTTTGAGTTTGAGTTTAAGCAATTACGAGGTCGACTATACAATCGAATTGAGACCTTATTCCTTCATTATTTGAAGTCGTTTAATAAAAATACGAACCAAGTCAGTACACAGGATGCTAGTTAATAAACTCAGTTCCCTTTCCTGTCCTCTTTGATCTTGCAAAATAAAAAAGGAGTTAGCTTTAATCTTGATAGAGTATTTGTCTGACAGTAAATCAGCATGAAAAGATTTTTCAATGCCTATTGATAAAAAAACACAAAAGATAAGGCACAGATAGGAGAATACAAAAATACTTTGAAGATTACACTGAGCTAAATTTTATTTTATATTAAGAGCGTTTACGATGGCATTTCATACAAACTTTCAAGGCCTTGTTTTTCTGAACCGATTTAAATGAAACTTCATACGAATATGCAGAATATAAAGGTCTAAAAAGCTAGTTAAGAGTATTTTAGAAAAATTGTGTTACAGCCAAATTAGACCGATTTAAAATTTTTCATAGAAACATCAATTTCCAGTTATCTGTTTTTAAATAAGATATTTCGAAAATGTTCTTAATGAACTTTTTGACTTTTGCATCCTGCTTATGCGTATGATGTTTCATTAAAGTCGGTTCAGTCATTTCGAAAAACAAGGGCTTGAAAGTTTGTATGAAATGCCGTACGTCGTAAACGCTCTTAAGTAGGTACTCTAAATCCAACCTCAGAAAACAGTAAAATAACTTCTTTAAAAATATAACTACACTACATGTGAATAAAACCAGTAGCGCCTATAAACCCCGAATTCGTTTTTATAGGAACCATTTAAAATCCATATAATACGCTCCTAGCATACCTAGCTATTTTATATGATACAAAGCAACGGTGCACAGACAGAGCAGTAACTTTAAACGCCACTCTAGACTGTGTGACCTAAGCATTGTATTAGTTGCAGACGTTCTACTTTATGTTGTGCACGGGAAAGCAATTTCAAAAACTATAAAACTTCGTGTAACTTTAAAACTGTTGTATTTTTGATAACCCTTAAGACGCAGATATATTCCAGAAACCTTGAGTGGATAGCTTGCGTGTTCTGTACTGGGCTCACGCAATGCGTCGTACGTTCAACCAGTAATATGACTCGCCCATCAGGGAGCGCTGTCCCCAATTTTATGCATTATTAATTTATTATACACAAAACAAAAGGTATTTTAATATAACGCTTATATTAAAAGATCAATAATTAAATTATCTTTAAATTGGTTAAGGTTTCAGAAAAATACGCTTGGTAGATTTTGCTTCATTCTCAGTTTTTTATCCGCGTTAGACATAACTTTACAAATTAATTTCACTATGTAATATAAACATAATCTAAAATATTCACATATTAAGTTATTGAATAAATGCTCTAATTTATCATATATTTTTTTCAAATCATTAACACTACTCGTTTATACGTGATCTTCAGTATAAAATCATTAAAAGTCGGTTATCGTCCCCTTAAGAGCAAGGTGGACGAGTAGCGATGTCTCGTCTCTAAGACTTTTCAATACGAGTTTCTGGGGCAGGCTGTATCGAATGTTGCCGTATTTAATGGAGGGTACTTGGTAAACTTTCCCGTCCTACCCTGCCGCTACGCACTTGTGAGAAATATTGATTTTATCGATAGTCTAGCACTTAACAGTTTACTAACACTTATAACATGCTAAAGAACCTCCGGCCGACGTTATTTTGCCGAGATCGATGCTTAATTTTCTATCATATAAAACACGAGGCCGAAGGCATATTGGAGTATCAGATTTAATATTGAATATTTACCTCATACACCGTTATTAGCAGAACGTCAAACTGCTGATGAAATAAGTGACTTGGGAATATATGAACACAATTTATGAGACTATTTCTTTGTTCATAAAGGCGATGAGCCAGCAATTCAAAGATATGGGCTCACATTTTTGTTATGAAACAATGTACTCAAGTTATTTTTTTATTTGCTTCCAGACGGAAAGAATACGTAGTGTAAAGCAATGATATAAGTATCTTAAGTTAAGTTGGGCTTACACCACAGTAAGCCCAACTTAACTTAAGATACTTATATCATTGCTTTATGAAAGTGAATAACAATACTGAAAGAGGCAATATTTTAGTGGATCAACTCAAACGTCATGTAAAATGACGACCTTGGCAAAAAATACAGGTAGTTAATAAGTCTACGGTCAATGTACACAATAATCTATACGACAAATCTATTCAAGAATATTACTAGTTTACTACTTCCATAAAGTTAATTTTAAAACAATTCCCTTCTCGGATTACCATCAGTTTTAGTTGGCGTAACCTATAGAAGCCCATGAAAAGCTACGTTCGTGATCAGACGGCCGGAATGACTTTCGTTTTCCGCGACCTATTATTATATGTAATATCGCTTTCTTCTTCGAGCTAACGCACAAAAAGTTCGCAACAAAAACTGCGCGAAAACAGCCGTTTATCTGCTCAGGAATTACGAACAAAAAAGCTTTCGGATTAATACCGCAGTCGTGTTTTTCACGATATCTTTAAGTTAAGGCGACGGTTACCGACTTTTAATGATTTTATACTAAAGATCACGTCTAAACGAGTAGAGTTAATGATTTGAGAAAAATGTATGTTAAATTAGAGCATTTTTTCAATAACTTAATATGTGAATATTTTAGATTATGTTTATATTACATAGTGAAATTAATTTAACGCGGATAAAAAACTGAGAATGGCGCAAAATCTACCAAGCATATTTTTCTGAAACCAATTTAAAGATAATTTAATTATTGATCTTTTAGTATACGCGTTTTATTCAAATACCTTTTATTTTGTGTATAATTAATTAATAATGCGTTAAATTGGAGAAAGCGCTCCTTGATGGGCGAGTTCTATTACCGGCTGAACGTACGACGCGTTGCGTGAGCTCAGTACAGAACACGCAAGCTAACCACTCAAGGTCACTGGCATATATCTACGTCTTAAGACTATGTAGCCACAGTTTTTTAGTTTGTCCATTACCGACCAGCACAGGAACCATTATTAATGTTCTCCAGATGAAATATCCTAACTAATATTATAAATACGAAAGTGAGTTTTTTTATTTTGCAAAGAAAGAAATATTGGTACTGAAAAGGTGTTTTTCAGTACCAATATTTCTTTCTTTGTCTTCTTGTACACATACAAACTTGGTTTATAGCAATATTTAACGAACTATTTAATTTGGTACGCAATATAATAATCAATTTGTATAGGCTTTAGACTTCTTGAAGACAACCTTTAGGTTCCGAGGCTCGATGAGAATTAACTTAAAAACTAGGCGATACTCCAAACATCATTTTTCCATTCCGTTCCGTTAAAAACCAGTACTTTTACGGTAACTGTCAAATGAGATACTGTTAAAATTCTTGACTACACTGATAGAAAAATCTTATACTTTCAATTTTATATTTAGCTAGTATTTAAAATCCATACAAATCTTTTGGAAATCATGACAATTTATTTGTTACGACTTCACGCTAAAACGGTTAAACGGATTTAGATGTGGCACATGGGTAGACCATGACCATGGGTCCTCCGGTGCAAGTGTGCGAGGGAACACGGGGTGGTTTTAGTCAGTAGAAGTCTGACCTCCGTCTGCCCCAGGGCGGAGGACATCCATGAGGATTTCCACCCCGTTACAAAAAAAAGGACATAAAATACTTTTTACCCGACTGCGGCGAAGCCAAAAAAGGAGGACCTGTATGTAATATATGTATGTATGTCCGTCCCTATGTTCCCTCGTAACTACTAAACGGCTGAACCGATTTTGATGAATGATATGTCGTTAGATACGTATCTATTTAATGCGCAAGTGTCAATGAAAACAAGATTAATCTCATATGCAGTTGAAGGCAATAAGACTTTATTGTTAAATTTAAGAAGATGCCTCCGACTGCATGAGATTAATCTTGTTTTCATCTTTTTTAAAGTTCACTTTTTTAGTTCACTTTTTATGCAGTCGGGTATTTGATTTTATTAATTAACTTTTTTTTATTCCGACACTCCCATGGGATCAAAACTTATGCAGGTGAAACAGCGGGGCGCAGCTAGTCTTCTTAACACACACATACCATAACATCACGCCTTGTTTTCCCGTTGGGTTGGGTTGTTATATCATTAATTTTAAACATGAATAAAGTAAGTTTGGTATTGATATTCCCCTTAACCAACACAACAAAGTAGGAATATCCAATTTCCTTTTTAATATAAACATATAATTGTTATGAACCCGCAACTCGGATAATAAAGAAAACCACATGGAAATTATATACCTCTTACTTTATTAAAATGGGTCGGCTGTATCCATCGGCTACATTATTACCAATACAGTTGTACTGAACTCAATCTGCCTTGCCCTTTCCCAACTTTGTTGGGGTCAGGTTCTTGTCTTACCGGATGCAGCTATCAGTGTTTTAAGGGAGCGACTACCGAGTAAGTCGGTTGTCAGACTTCTTAGTCTAATAACTACCCGTAACGACCGACAAATATCTACGAATGACAGCCGGGATCAACGGCTTAAAGTAACACTTTTTTAAGTCCTATTGCCAAGTGTTTTACTCTTGTAGTCTTTGGACTAGCCTCACTCAAAAAGCTGTTAGGCCCCTGCCTCGAATCTTGCGGGCAGCGGGGCGGCGGCGGTGGCGGCGCGGGAGCGGCGCGCGCAACGCAGACCCGTTCTCGAAGCCAGCGGGCAGATTGCAAGGCACTATAGCGGCGTAGTGTGTGTCGTCGAGATATTTGTTTTTATTCGCGAACGAAATGTCTGAACAATGGCGACAACACCTTTTTGATTTAAATTTATTCCTAACGCTCAATTTGTTGTGGGCAAAAGAAGAAGTGAATCCCTACTATAGGACGCGCGGGCGGTCACCGCTTGACTGGAGTGCACGGAGGCCACCGCGCCACTGCCGCACTGCTGTTTTCCAGGACCGATCCAGTTATGTCCGTGACTACCGCCGCCCCACCAACGCCAATCGCTTCCATATTTGACAAATAATTAGTGCTCAATTGGTGCTAATTAGTGCTCGAACAACAGAATTGGTGCCTTAGTAGTTTTCGAGATAATCGACTTTGAAGGTGGTCCTGCGGTAGTCACGCTCCCTTCAGCAGGACCACCATGAGCGCTAAAAAAGGGGGCCTGCTACAGCTATTCTAAGTATACAAATAATTAGTGCTCTTAAATGTGATTCATTTCGTAACAAAAAAAGAACTGAAACGTTTGTATTTACCGAGAAATCAACGATGATAACTTTCGCGCGCTCGTTCAGCAGGACCACGGCTTTGAGTGTTGATTCCAAGTTTCAGGAGCTAGTCGCTTTCCTCAAACCTACATATAAAAATTAGTGCTCTGTGAGATAAAATTGATACCCAAAATTCAAAATTACTACTCCAGTAGTTTACGAGATATACCATACCATTGGTGGGGTGGCGGTAGTCACGGTGTTAAATTTTCATTTGAATATTTCCCTATTAAAAACTCTGTGATTTCTTCCCAAATTTATACAAAAATTAGTGCTCCTAAAGAAGTTATAGGGACCAAAAATTCAGATTCCCAAGTGTTGTATTTTAAGAGAAATTAGCTTTCATTACTTTTCCATACTAAATGTTCGCATATAACCCGACCAAATTAAGTTGTCAATGGTATTGAGCTGTTTATGACACTCGTGTACATAAATTGATGGATGTCGGAATAGTAATAACAACAGTTCAATATCTAAAATTTATACAAACTGTGTACCTTTACTCAAATTGAAATAAGATTAGACATTTAAATAAACATTTTTTACAGTCCGTTCAGCCGATTTTGACTTCTATTGCGTTGGTGGCATGACAACTGGCAGCTGTAATAAAACGTTTGGTATTGTAACCACGTTTTTGCTTTTAATGGCATCCTTATGCCTACGGAATATAAGTCAAAATTGGTTGATCGGACTGAAATTATAATTATAAAATTCTAATCTTTTATCAAATGAAGTAAAGTACATATTAAGAAAACAAATAACGTGTAATGTGATACCTTTGTTAATGACGTGGGTAGGTACCTTTTGTCAGCGACAGCGATAGGTGTTTCTTATTTATTTCGGTGGCAAAAAACTCAAATACAGATCCAAAGACACCGACTTCCGAAATTAAAGTTATTTTTCACTTTGTAGTGTTATTTTTGGTAGTCGGTTACAATTTTTTTGTAAAAAGTTTTTTTAATTACCAATTCAATACCTACTTTGTTAAAGCTAGGTTAAGATTTATGAATTCGTAGGTGTATTTTATTTATATATTTATTGATTTATTTTATTATTGTCCTGCTAGCAACCCTGTTTGGGTAAATTTCTCATAGTCAGGTTTACTTCTTCCTACTGGCGACCAAATAATTGCTACCCTTAGCACTTAAAATGGAAAGGGACTCGGAGACCTCCGGTGAAACGCACTAGCACCCTGTGCAACTAAATCAAATCAAATCATTTGTTTCAGATAAAATATCCATAGCTAAATTTGACAAGTCATAATACAAAATAAAAATAAAATAAAATCGAATACTTATAGAATTAAAATCAAAATTAAGATCAAAATTAAAAACCAAAATTAAAATACAACATTATTATAAACATTAAAATCGAAATTAAAAATGAATTCACACCATGAATGCCTTTTGCGTCACCGGAGAAACAGTCATTTTCTTTGCGGTACACAGTAGCACATGACCAGAACGTCACAATACTAAAACTAACAAACTGCGGACAGATAACATTTAAATTTTTTAATGTTCATTTAATATCAACACGAATGATGTAACAATAATTTGTAACCATATGTTAATTTAAAAGGGGTCCATATTGGCTCAACTAAAGTTCTTTACCCGAAATTGTTCTTCCTAACGATTTGTAATCCGAATGATCACTCTTCCTAAAATTTTTCATCCTAAAGTTTTCATTCATACTATTTGTAGTGCTACCGGCGATGTTCATAACACTCATGTTTCCGAAAATTGTAATTAATAATATCATTAATGTAAATATATTTAAACTCCTACTCTTTTTTATCATAACGCTTTTATCCCTAAAACTATAACTATACATGAGATAATTATGTCTAAAAAACCAACTGTTTAGAATGATTTAAGGTCGTTTCACAGATTTTTGTCTTAAATGAATGAAATTCAGGTCAGAATGTCGTCTTGGGGGCACTATAAAAAAATACTTATAAAAATTTCGCGACCAATTTCGAGGTAGTATCGTAGTTGGTCACAGTTCTAACCTAACCTAACCTATGGATATCTTTGCAGGTACACGCCGCTATAAATAAAATTAAAATATGACTTTGAATAATATTGTAAAAGATGGTTATGTTGAGAAAATATAGGAAAACAAATAAAAGTCTATTAGATGTTTATTGCTACTGACATTATGAAGTTAAATGCTTCGGAATTATGAACATTAGAGACAGAGTAGTTAGGAATTGTGATTGTTAGGATAAAAAATGTTAGGAAGAAGATTTTCGGATTTCCAATTATCGGAGTTGAAAATTTAGGTGAACTTTGGCGCACCCATTTAAAAGAGTGTCCGTGGAGTTTCTTGCCCGTTCTTCTCCATAGGCACCTACTAAGCTTTAGAATGGGCAACTATAGATTCATCTTTATGACTGACCGACCCCTTGACAATTCAAAAGTGCCTGTAATTGGTTTATTTGAAATAAATGCTTCGAGTTTGAGTTTGAATTTTGTTATATACACATTTGCTCACCCATCGGAGCAAAGCAAGTGAATCGTTCTGTATTTCGTTAAATATTAGGTACGTAGAAATGTGTCTGGCGAATCCATCTTAGTATTTAATGACAGACTTTTTTGGGAACATAATATTATGCTAGCCAAGATAGAAAGGTCTCGTAAAATTATGTCGGAGACATTGTAAGTAATGAGAAGTTCAAAGTAACGAAAACAAATTGCTTAAGGCGCACTCAAAATGAAAAAGTCTTTACTGTAATAGTTAATACTTTAAGCCTTTACACCGAGCTAAGGATTTTCCTGAAGCTTAAATACGAAAATGTATATATAAACTTTTAATTAAAACACATGTCATTTTTAATACGGTATTACGCGCCATCCTAATTCAGTCCTGAATTTATTTTGTGCGCGAGACCATTCAATATTGATTTTACTTCAGCTTGATACTTTGGCGAAGATTCTTGACTATGTAAGGAAGTATAATTAATGACGCCGTGTTACCGAACTTATGATAAGAAAAGATAGGTATGTAATTTTGGAACTCAGTAGGAAATAACACAAAACATTCTTGCAGCTCCGCGCTGCAAACTTCGTGCGTTAGGAGCTGCGGCAAAAAGTTTAGAGGGTGTCTTTACTTAAAATAAAGTTATCTTTGGAGTTCGCGGCTCGAGGATGCCATCTGACGTTTAAATGGGCAACTAATATCATGGTCTTCGTGAATGTGGACTCAAAAATCCCATTTGAATGCGCGCCGTGAAGTTTCAGCGCAAAGCACCAGAGCAATACTGCAGAGCTGCACCAACTCAACGAAAATCTCTTTTATATGCTATCCTAACTTAATTTGAATACAGAGGAAGCTATTCCAGTTTCGTGGTTGGGATTTAAAAACGGGTGAAGCTTGATCCCAGGGAAGGTGAGGAAATAAGCGTGGATCTAAATAAATTATAGAAGCAATCTATTAAAGCAATATAGTTAGAACTTGTATGTGTCGCTTAGATACATAATACATTATTGTTTAGCAAGTTGTAACTTGCTTAGGTATTGTAACAATTGTGAATAGCGAGCGCCGTGAGATTCACGAGATAACGGCATTGTTTCATATGTTTGGCCACCATCAAGCGTATAAAGCAACGCGAAGCTATGTTTTAAATTAACTTTAACAGTAGGGCCGCACAAATGAACGTTTTCCGATAAAAAAAATACAAAAAATAACAGAAGCTAGTCGTAAAAATTGAGTTCGGAGCGTAATAAACAGAAATGGAACCCCCTGAACCGCGTTCTACATTCAGCGGGATCATAACTTCTTTCATTTAACTGATCGGTACGGAAACAGTTGAATCAGTTTTAACTGAGCCATCCATCAAGCCACCGATTACCGCGCGGCGTGCAGACATCAAACACTTTTACACAATTCACTAGCCCTGTTCAATCGGTACTTGTTTGAGATCAATTTTCTCTTTGAAATCTTATATAGTTTCCTACGTCTTCCATAAATTGGCTTTAATGTAACACCTGTGTCGCTGAACTACAAGTTACAATACGAAACTTTCGTATTTAATACAACTAATGACAGGACCCATTACAAGCTGCCAGGTATAGCTCACACTTAGCGGTATACTATCGTCAAGTATACCCTAAGTACAGTTAAAGTTAGTTTGAGTAAGGCTATGTGCAGACTGTGTCAAAACTTGACTATATTCAATACTCAATTGTTTATTGCATTCCATATGTGTTCATCATCATTATTTAAGCCGAAAGACGTCCACTGCTGGACATAGGCCTGCCCCATATGTAGGTATTACATAGATGGTATAACAAAATAAATAAAAGATCAATAAGGACCCTGTCGGACACAGCAAAATTAGGAGAGAGGAAGAGGGTTAAGTTTCAATCCAAGCAATTCAATAGTCTTATAAATTATCAGATGTGTTTGATTGGGTGCATAATTATTTAAAAAGTATGATGGCTCAAACACTCGCAACAAAACAATGTCTTAGTCAAAGTTTCCAAAATGTATTGAAAAACCTGTTAAGACTACACAAACCAGAACTTTTTTTACCATTATTATTAAAACATGGTTTTATAGTGTTTGCACCCGGAAAAAATCAAGCTTTAGCAAAGTAGCGAGGTAAGGCTTGGCTAAAAATTATACGGCTACAAATAACCAAGACTTATTTAAAACGTCCTATACAGCTTTGTTAATACCAAAAAAGTGACTTACGTTAACCAAGATCACTTGTTCAATTCTAGCAACAAACTTTGCAGGCTATCTCCGAACCAAGTCGCTCGGTTGTAAATAGCCGTTAGGTTTTTTTCCGCGCATCATTAACTCAAATCCCTTACTATATAGATACTTATATACATATTTGTAGGACTTTATAGACATCGCACTGAATAGATAATATAATTAGAATTCTCTCGGAGACAACTTAGTTGGAATTCGCAGTTGTTAATCGATGTCTTGTCCAGACGGTGAGACGGTCAAACAACAGTCGGGTACGACATGGAATCGTAGTGGAGGAGTTCTTTGTGGAAGTTCGTCTGAGATTACGCTTTGTTATGTTCCGTGTAAAGGGTGCCAGCAAAATTACTAGGGGCGGCTAAAAAGTTTTGAGTCTAGGGTATTAGAAATTCTGATAGATCTTCTTTTTTTTTTCCTATATTTATTAAAAGGTGCTTTTACGCATAGCGTATGTCAGTCCCATCGTATCCTAAACAATAGTAAGTATTTCACAACACGTGGACCATTAATTTGAACAAACCCTTCGCATCGTCGCCATTTGGTTGGGATAGAATTGTTTGGAACATGCCTAACAGCTAAACACTTATGCACAATTGAGAGTAACAAAAATAAGGCCAATAAGTTTTCACAGAAAGAAGAGAGCATATAAACAAAAAATATTTGATAAGGTAGACAGTGCTTTGAGTAAAAACAGTAGGTATCATTAGTAAAAATGTAAAAAAAAAAATTTGAAAAGAATATATATATTTATATATACTTATATTTTTTTATGTATTTATAAAAATATATTTTTCTATGTAATCTCTCAATACTTCAATGCACTTCTTACATTTGTAATAAAGGGCTTTTAACCCAGTGTAAAAATATTTGCCATCTTTGCCTTCGAAATACTCATCTCCGCCTTAATTTCTTCGTCACTCGAAAAAAAACTCACAACACAACACTCAAAACTTTTCAGCCGCCCCTCGTACAGACACACACGAGACTTTCAGAATTTGGTTAAGGGTGGCGTTGTAGGTACATCTCCCTATCAAAAATATAAAGCGACAAAAATATACAAACATTACACGGAATGGAACGCAAATTTTGTGATTGAAGAGGGAGAGCAGTGTTTGCCCAGAGGTAACGCCGCGACTTACGAATTGTAGGTCGTGGGTTCGAACCCAGACAGATTTTACTTTGTGTAAATTATTTCATCATACTGCTCCATTGATGTATTAAATAGGAAGATATGGTACGCGCTCCTCAACGTGGACCGCATAAATTAGGGGAAAGGACACAGTCGACTTACATTACTCTTGGTTTGCGGGGAATACCTGAATTATAATTTGTTCCCGAGTTGTTATGGGAACGTAACAGTGACAATTATTGCTATCTCGTTCCCGCTATAGCCCGTGTAATACGTCTCTCTATTTCGGTTGTCGAGCACATGACGCACGACATCGGGTCCATTTAATATTTACGTGATGTTAGAGAGTGGCCTATCTTCCTATTTAATACATTAATGTACTGCTCTCAAAATGTTGAAAGAAAACATAGTGCGGAAACGAAAATGTCTTAGAACCAAACATTCTAAGACTACCAACCCGAACTGGGCGCGCGTGGTGGATTACGGCCCACTCCCTCTCACCGAGAGGAGGCCTATGTCCCCAGCAGTCGGAGCATTATAGGCTGATTATGAGGGTTCACCTCTACAATCACTAAATTAGCGTTCCATTCACTCACCCCTCGCAATTCAAGTATAATAATAGACGACATATACCCTCTGTCATTCGTTCATTGTGGCATGAACAATAACACGGAAAGAATTCGGTCTTCATATTCCGAAAGGCAACATACAAAACGGCATGAACATGTTTCTAAGACAAAGATCCGTGATCCGTACTTAATGGAGATGTAGTAGGTACCATTGTATTTTTGGGGAAACAGGATAATATTTCTTATGTGATTCTATCGGGAGATGCCCATTCCGTTATATACGAGAAAATTATTTACCTTGTGTGAATATTAATCTTGGATCCCAATTCCAAGTTGTTGGTGGATCATAATTGTTAACCCTCGACGAAAAAGCGGGGTGTTATAAGTTTGTAGTGTGTATCTGTGTGACTGTATGTTGCATCACAGCTCCTAAACGGATAAACCTATTTTTATTTATTTTTCGTGATTCTCTGGCAGTTTTTGTATGGTTTTGGTTATATTTGAGTATGTTTCAACGAACCACAACTAATTTTGTAAAAAGCTTGTTGACAAATTGTGCTTTTGTTCCTTTAAATAACCGGTCAAGTGCGTGTCAGACCACGCACAGTGAAGGGTTCCGTAGTTAGGATGAATTTATGCCAAGAACAAACTTAACATCTTATAATTGAAATAAGGTTCTCCCATACATCGATATACGTCACGATCAATTCTTCAACTGCAAATGGAAGTTTCCGGGTTCAGTTTGGTGCCGGATGTAAAGAATAGCACCATCCCATTTCTTCCCATGGGTGTCGTAAAAGGCGCACCATACAGCAGGTCTCACTAGAGAATGGGCAGCAGTGTTCTCTGTGCATTTTTTTTTAAACCATTCTGCGATCGCCAACCCGCCTGCCAAACGTGGCGGTTATGGCAAATTCCCCCCTTTTGGGGGAGGCCTATTTCCAGAAGTGTCGACGTCTTTCGGCTGAAATGATGATGATGATGAAATGTAAGTTTGTAATTGCAAAAAAAATATTATTATGCGATAAAACTACAAATTAAAGATTTTCGGACTTTTTCCTTTACTTGTGGGTTTCCTTTTATTTTTATGTGGGTGTAGTATAGGTACACCTCTGCCTAACCCTTCGGGGATTACAGGCATGATGTTATGTTATGTGTGTAGATACTTGCGCTGTGAAACCTTACTTCTTGCCAAATTTCATGATTATAGCAGTACCGTATTTACCTTAAGGGCACACGAGGCCCATGCCCAGGGCCCCTGAGTGCGACGGGGCCCCCGGAAGGCCTATTCCACGCTTGCACTCAATAGCGCATTTTTTTTATAGTTCATTCGTGTTAATTCAATCCTGCAGCATTTTATTTAATAACGTACCTACCTAAGTTCTATTTCTTAAAACAGTTAATACTATGTATTTAGTTAGTCGCAGTAGTAGATAGTTGGTGCCGAAAAAAGTGAATGATAAAAAAAACACCTGTCATCTGTTATGATTTTATACTTACTTAAATATAAAATCATAACAGAATAGTTTTTTTTTTCATTAATTTTTTTTTTACTTTCCATAGGGCCCCCAAATTCTTGTGTGCCCAAGGGTCCTGGCCTGCACTAAGACGGCCTTGGATTCTAGGTCAATGGGAAGTACCCGTTGACGCGTTGATTTATTTGCGAGTATCAAAATATTTCGCAAAAATGGCCGTATTTTTTTATACCTACTTATTTGAAATTAATTTCAACTTGATACCTCCTCGTGTTCCTGAGGAAAATGGTCTTGACAGACAGACAGACGGATGAACAACGAAGTGATCCTATAAGGGTTCTTTCCTTTTGAGGCACATAACCCTAAAAACGCAGGTCTCACTACTTTTATGTAGGTGCAATAAATTTATAGCATAAAAGTGCTACCGCTGCTGAAAAACCTGGCGACAAGGCAAAAATCCTCAATCGACAGACTACCATACGATTGATTTAGTCTTCATGCGCAGCTAGCCTAAAATTTACAGCCAGCATGCATTCGAGAGCTCAACCGAACGTGTGACACCCGTTACACGCTGCTGACGTCATAACACACCGCACCGGCTTTATTCTTTTATTTACTTTATCAGACGTTCTTTATTTGAACTTTGAACATTGCTTTTTTTCTCTTTGAGGATACTAGTGGTCGCCTACTGGTCGAAATTCAACCCTCTAATTACTATCTATATAGTAAGTACTTACAAATTCCATGAGTACATTAATTGCATGATATTAAAAACTACTTACTTATTCCATGCTCAAGCTGTCACTTCTGTCACCTATCTATCTTCAAGTCATGAGGACCTGGTACTATGTGTGTAAGTGTCAAACGCATGGTAGTGGGTGTAATATTTTTGTTTAGTAATTTAATTTAACTAAAAAAAAATATTACGCACACTACCATGCGTTTGACACATTAAATGGTGGCGTGTGTATTTTTATATAAAAATCACCATTAAGCGGAACATAAAAAAGGCCAATATTTTTAAAAATACGGTTCATTTGTAAAATCTAGTATTTATTCTTCTTTTCTTATTTAAAACTACACCGTTTAAAATTAAAATGAAATCACATATAATATAAATTTCGCGAATTTTTTTGTGAAAAATGTACTTCCTTGGTTTTGAAAGGTAACCAAGAAAAGTAGAAAATTTAATTTAAAAACAATTTAAAAAATAAAATCATAGAAATTAATATCGCGTGTTTCCTCCACGCCTACAAATGCTGAGAATGATGTTATCTATTGTTTCCAATGACAAGTCTCTGCCATTCTTCAACTACGCCGATTCGCAGTTCATCCACCCACATTGACAGGAGCTGGGCTACTGCATTTTATTCTTCGTTTTGGCAGGTCCCAGACGTGATTATCGCATTCATATCCGTTGATCTCGCCGGCTGTCTCCTTAACTGTGATATTTACAATGTTAAGATATACTTGAGTTGAACGAGCAGTATGCGGCCGAGCATTATCCTGCATCAAAAAGAAGGCGTCATCGATAAGAAGGCAAACTGAACCACATTTTCTTCTAAAATTTCTCTTTTATGACGAGCTGCAGTCAGACTTCCTCCATCGATCACCACCAGGTCCGTACGAGCTCCCAAACATATCCCACCCCAAACTATTATTGATCCTCAACCATATGCCACTGTAGTTTTAAAATTTGTCTGACTAAATCGTTCTCCTTTGCGGGACATATATTCTTTGCCATCCTTCAACCTGATTTAAAAGAATTCTGCACTCATCACTAAACAATATTTTACCCCATTACAATTGGTCCGTGGTACTGTTCCCGAGCAAAAGTTACTCTGTTTCTACGATGATGTATCTCAAGTTTTGGAGCCTTGGCAGGCACGCACGAACCAATACCAGCCTCTTTGAATCTTTTTCGTACTGTATGTTCACTTAGTGTGACACCTCGAACTTCCTCAAGCTCATTTCTGGCTTGGACGGCCGTTAGACGTGGGTTCCTACGGACGCGAAGCTGAATGAAACGATCATCACTGCTCGAAGTACGTCTTTTTCTGCCTTGTCCCGGTCTTCTCACAAAAGCATTACTCTCCCTGAATCGTTGGATACTGCGATAAAATGTTGAAACAGGTTGGTACAGGCCGCTAAATTTGCCGGTGTGTGTATTAGCTTTCTGCAGTCCTCCTCCATATTAACTTTAACTGTGCCAAATTTCATACACCTTCGTCCGCGTAATTTTCGTAAAAGGGGTACAGAGTCGCTTCACGTATTAATAATATAATGATTCCACTTTTAAAGTGTTAATTAAAGTTTTAATATTCCATTACAGTGGATAAATAAGGGTTGATGGGTAAAAGATAATTATAATCCGTACTGTTCCAATCAATAATATGCACTTAAGTCACAGATTTACTGTGAATTATTGTCTGTAATTATATTTTTCATTTTATTTCTCCGTTATTAATTTTCAATGAAATCGTGCCGGTCAGACTTATTAAAAAATTTAATTTGTATAAAAAGTGCACGTGAGTATAAAAGGAAAAATCTCGGTGCATTTGTACACACAGCTACATAACAAGCTATACATTACTAGTATAACCTGATCTCACATTGTATAGGATTTACGTACAAAAAGAGGTTAGCTTAAACTGGAAATGTATAGGTTGATGTGTAGCCGTGTGTACCTACTGCAATAACTTGAAGAGATTAAAATTAAAATGTAATATCAAAAGAAAAAATCTTTCAGCATAACTAGTTTATTCATAAACTGAAACGCAGTTGCCAACTTATGAGTAGGTATATTTTATATTAATTTCAAACAAATCTTGTGAAGATATTCATTCATGCATGGAAATGTTTCAGTAAAAGGTACTCGATTTCAGAAACATGTACGTCGATCAATACATATAAAAATCAATTGCCGTGCGTTAGTCTCGCAAAAACTCGAAAACGGCTCGACTGATTTAAATATATATTTTTGTATTGTTCGCCTCCATACTCGGGTGGTTTAAGAAAAAAGAAAATAAAAAAAACCCAAAGAAACAACCGAAAAAAAAATAAAAAAATTGTATGGGAATTGCCCACGTGTTACGAAGTTCACCGGGTTGAGAAGATATTCACTTTATTCATTCATGCATGGAAATGTTTCAGTAAAAGGTTCTCGATTTCGGAATCATGTACGTCGATCAATACTATTACATTTGAATAATAGAACTGGATTAAGTTATGGTTTTATAACTTTTGTCTGTGATTTTGTACTACATAAACTCTCTCCTTCTTTCCATGGGGGTATGCAGAAACTATAGAACGCCAGCTGCTACGGTCCTTACACACTCCTTTTGCTTCGCTTACGTTCATACATCTGGTCATACACGCACGCCGGTTGCGAATACTACGCACCTGACATTTCTGAAGAACATCACCAATTAGGGCACTATAATTATGTCCTCCTAGGGCGTCCCCTCCCGGCGTTTCCACTCACGTTTTAACCTCCCTGCGCACTCAGTACAATAATGCGTTCAGGACGTTGTTGGATCTGCCGTGGTGGTGGAGCGCGTCTGGGATGTTTGCTGTAGCGCGCACTGATGGTTTCCAGACTATCATGCGCAAAAAAGCAGCTTCCCTGCTGGCCCGTATACGGGGAAGCAACAACGGCATTCTGTACGCAATAGCTGTACGTTTTGACTGTCCCTTTCAGAAGCAGTGGGTCTTGTCTGTCTTGTGTAGGTGTAGCGAGTCATGGCGAATAAAAATGTATTAGGTTAAGGTTTATATGGGTCTATGCCACCCGAAATATAGTACATTGTGATAGAAGGGTGGAAAGTAGGTTATTGCAAACTCGACAGCTCGTTTGCAATAACCTACCTAACCGTGTATCACACGACGTTTTTCAATACACTTGTGGGAAATAGTAAAAAAAAATCAACGACCTAATTAAAATTTTCAGAAAATGGCGCGTTTTTGCAACTAGACATATTTTTTTTTACAACGGAAACAGCCTATACAGCCTATTCGATTTTTGACAAATGTTGATGTGAAAATAATTAAATTAAAACTGGTAATTAAATATATTAAAGAACCATTTAAAAAACTTTTGGGAATTCAATGCTAAGACGTACGGAGTCATTCATTTTTCCTCGTATAAAATCTATCCCATTATATTCTATGTATGAAGACTCCTTGCTACTAAACTTTTAATTGACTTATAAATTTAAAACTCAACTGCAAAACTAATCTAATGATAGAGCTCGTAAACAAAAGTCACGACCGCGTAACAGAAAGATGCCTATGCAAAAGATTTAATTTTCGAATCATAATTATACCCTCTGAAAGTACGCCATGTTTAACAACTGTATTGAAAAAGTTTTTTATTTATTTATTTTATTTAAACTGCACCGTTGCCTTATCACATATTTTTTTCGCTGTTTCTAGGGTTCCGTATCAAAATGGTAAAAAGGAACTCTTATGGTGAGACTAAGTCTGTCTGTCTGTCTGTCTGTCTGTCATACCTGGATATCTCAAGAAATACCTACTAATGCTATCAACTTGAAATTTAGAATAGTTTTAGATGACGTTTGCCCAACTATTTTGCAAACAAGAAAGAAATTTAAAAAAATATATCTTTTTTGCAAAAGGGACTGAAATTTAAAAAAATATATCTTTTTTGCAAAAGTGACTGATCTTAAAAAATTGAAGTGGGGCTATTAGGGCATGTGGGGTATCATATGAAAGAGCGCTGTTTGCACATTCTCAAACATTTTTTTTTTAGCTGCGTCGTTTTCGGCATTTGATGACAAATGTAAAAAAAAATTACTATTCCCCTTATCTCCGAAGTTTGCATAGATAAAAATCTGAAATTATTCTATGTAATAGAAGTTTATGTAAAGATTACAGGAAAAATAAAACGATGTCTCTAAATATCACAGTTTTTCAGAAATCATCAACATCATATATACGTACGGAACCCTCGGTGCGCGAGTCCGACTCGCTCTTGACCGGTTTTTATTTCATTTTGTACTATCTTTTACAATATAGGTACCCGTGGAAATTACATGAGAGAGTTTGTTGAAAAAAACCTTTTTTGTTATTGTCAATTTGAAGAGTAGGTACCTCTATCATTTTTATTTCCGAATAGAATCCTGTTTGTGTTGGAACCAGAGACAAATTAATTGAGGAAAAAACAGACAACGAAGTTTTTAGATTCTGCGAAACTTGCCGGTTTGAAAGACAATTAAAAATGGTAGGATTGTAGGTACCGCTTGAAACTCTAAAAACGTTCGGACACAGATTTTTCAGTAAAGTTTACTTGGATATTTTTCAATCAAGAGCGGAAAAACTATTATAAATTTTCGTTATTGAAAAAAAGGAGGACACGTCGGCGTTCGCGTTCGCTTGAAACAGAAGCTTTGACTGATGATACGCTATGTGGAGGAAATTCATAATTCATCTCAGAGTCGTCTGTTCTCTTTGATGACGTCGACAGAACGCGTCACGAGCTCTTCCTAGCAGGCAAATTATATGTCTCACCACGCTTTGATATTTAATTTTGCCAATTAAAAAGTAGTTAAGACAATATCCTTTGTCTCCGATACTGAATTTATAAACAAAATTTATTTAAAAATGTCCATTTTCCGGGAAAATTGCGGCCAATTTTACCTAGACCGGCTCCCTTATAATATCGACGGAGCTTTCGAAAAGTTTAAGAAACGCAAGAGCCTCTGAATAAATAATGGTGCGGCGCGCCAAAACTTTTACAGATATTGGTTTTGTTTCGCAGCGGACAAATATTAACGCTAGCAGCTGCGACACACGTATTTACCGTGGGACAGAGCGCCGCGCCGGAGCGCCAGCCAGTACATCACGGTGTGAAGGAAATTGTTACAATAGGGTATTTGACTGCTGTCAAAAATAAAGGTACATGAACTAATAAATATTTTAAAGGTTTTACAAAAAAAGACGATTTGTGAAAAAAATAAAAAAAAACTGGAAAAATGGAGAAGTTACACGCTTTTGAAATTATTCTACAATCATTGTCACGCAAAACGATCATTTTTCTGAATGGCGCGAAATTAGTATGGCGTTTCTGTGGTGTGACGTCAGACCCCAGCAGTGCTGTCTCTGTCTACAATACTTCGGCATTTGTTGAGATATTGAAACTTTTTTTTTTACTGTGGCTTAATTTTCTGTTGGTTTCGAAAATACAAAATAAAAAAAATAGTCAATTAACTTTATTCAAAGCATGCATGGCACTGCACTCGGGGAGCCTGTGGTTCAGCTACACCCAAAAGGCCTTCAATGTTTCTCCTTTTTTTTGTGTGCGGATCCAGTATAACAACGCATTTAGAGTGCTGTTGCGTTTGCCTCGGTTCTGTAGCGCATCGTCGATGTTGACTGAGGCACGTACCGACTGCTTCAATGCTGTACGGCGCAAGAGAGCGGACTCGAGTGAGACTCCGTGGCAGCCCCAACAGCATTCTACGCGCTATAGCTGGGAGACATGACAGCCCGTTGGTGAGGTCACTTGTCACCTGTACACTGTCTGTGTTATTAGTTAAGTACTTACATAGGTTAAGACTATTGTTACTAACCCAATGGATCTTTGTTATCTGTAATAAATGAATTATGAATATGAATATGAAATACCCTATTGAGTCGCGACGCGCCGGTCACTATTACAATATTTAGTTTCTACCTCTATAATTACACTGCTTCCACAACAGTCATCAATGTTAAACGCACCTGTTATTAGTTCGGTTTACAATAATAACGTAACAAAATATCCCTCGATAATAATATCGTACTCCTCCCCCCGTGATAACAAGGCGGCAAATTTTACAAAACGGGGAACTGTTAGTTAATTCTCATATCGATTTCCTATTTCCCTCGACGCTGCGGCTACGTTTGCTTGTGTTACTCTATAATTTAGTTTCTAGAAAACCATTCGGTATTGGCTATGGTTCGAGTGAAGTGGACATTATTGATGTAGTAGCAACGAATGCGCTGCTACGTTGCATTCCGCAGGCGATTTAGTTCTGTCGATCCGCTGGCCAGCACTACTTTAATTTCGTTGCAGAACTCCGCATTACGTACAAGCCGATAAATTGAACATGGGTCGCGTTAAGTCGATTTCAGGATGAATGTATCGTGCAGCAGGAAAAGAGTTTTATTCACCTTGTAATTAAGTTTACAGTTAATACGGGATTTTACGATATTATAGATTTATAGCGCTATAAAACCTCGAGCATTGCAGTTCTGCGATAACGACAAATTTAAGTTTTCAGTCAACGGAATTGCTTCTTTTGTATGCATAAAATAGCTGGTACCACACTTCTTTTAAATTTATACATTCTAAGACGGAACTGAACTGCTGTTCTTTTTCCGGCTTTTTCTTTTTAAGGGTTCCGTACCTCAAAAGGAAAAAACAGAAACCTTATAGGATTACTTCTTTGTCCGCCTGTCTGTGTCTGTCTGTATGTTAGTCCGTCAAGACCCCTTTTCTCCGGAACACTTGTAGGTATCAAGTTGATATTTTTATTAAATATGTAAATCTACACTACCTTTCTGCTCTAAAAAAAATCAAGCTTCAAAGTCAACGCAATAAAAAAATACGGCCATTTAAGCAACATGTTTTGATACTCGCAAATGAATCAAAACGTATAGGGTACTTCCCGTTGACCTAGAATCATGAAATTTGGCAAAAAGCAAGGTCTCATAGCACATGTAAAGGAAAAAGTCCGGAAATTGTTCATTTGTAGTTTTATCACACAGAAAAATATTTTTTTGCGATTACAAACTTAAATTTGCAGTTGGAAAAAAAATGTGTTTTGTTTTTGGGATAAATCCATCCCAACTTCGGAACCCAGCATTCTGCGTGGTCCGACACGCACTTGGCCGGTTTTATTTTCGACACCATAACGACTATTATATGTCATCATCATTTCAGCCGAAAGACGTCCACTGCTAGACACTGGCCTCTCCCAAAGGGGAGATTTGCCATAATCGCCACGCGTGGCAGGGGGTTGTCGATTGCAGTATGGTGTTAAAATGCATAGAGAACGCTGCTGCCCATTCTCTAGTAAGTCCCTTAGTCGCCTTTTACAACACCCACGAGAAGAAGTAGGATGGTTCTATTCTTTACGTCCGGCACCACACTGCTCAAGATTATTAGAAGAAACATTCGAAGTAATGTTCTGCAAAGAATAACAACGTTTCCTCTCTACTTTTCTTTAATCCAACGTGAATGTTTTTCTTGTTCCATCCTCCCTTTGTATTTCACAGTTATCGAGTTTCCTTGTGGCACTGTAACGACCAACTGTGTGTAACTAATGAAGCAAATGATATCCACAATGGTGTGCATCAGTTATTATCACAGTTCAATTGTCACTAATAGAATCAGAGGGCCTGGACAAAGTAACATTCGATTAGGGACTTCTTGGCGGGAAAGTGAAGCGTCATGTTCAGCAAGTTGTTTAATTTTCCAAAATTTGTGTTTAGCCGTATATTCATGTGTAATAATGGTGGATTATTAACCATTAAGTGTTTGTGAACGTGCATTAGTGTAGGCAAATGAAACAAAACAGTGCAACTTCTCAGTAAAGTGCCACATCTTTACTGAAACTCAAGGGGAGCGGGCGGGAATATCATCATCATGCATTGAATATAATTCATTACGTCAATACAAGTTTTGTAACTAAATTAAACAAGTTTTGTAACTAAATAGAGACTTGGCTAAAAGGTCCCAGCAACCAGGCCATTAAAATATAATTAAAAAAAAAAAAAAAAACGATCTTTATTTGCTAAATCAATAAAACAACCTTGCACAATTCATGTAAGTTACAAATTAATAAGCATTGTTATTAAGATTGTTGAACGGAACTGATTCACTCTGTTCCCCGTACTAGTATAAACTGTGCTACGGTGGAACAGTTTTCCTCGTTCTCTGTGAATGTACTTAAAGTAGCAGAGTTGTGACAAAATGATTATTTTAGTAGCAAAAATAATTTTAGTTATTAATAACAAAGCATAGTACAACAAAAGTTAAATTAAGATAGGTAAACATAAAAAAACCAAAATAGTGAGTTTGCTTTTTGAAAACTTGTAGGTAGACGTTAAAGTTGACATAGTATATGCAAAATATTTCGATGCTAAGTTTGGTTACATAAAGTTTGTGTCACTTTTTATCATACAAACAGTTACACATATTTATATATAGTTAATAATTAAAACCAGTTGCAAAGTAAATAAAAATACAAATTAAAATAAATAAAAAATTAAAAGTAGGTCCATCTTGATCAAATCTGTAGAAAATGTACGATGTGTGTGAAGTGACGTGAAATGTGTAATGTGAATGTATATTGGTGATTTTTTATTAACTAGCAATTTTAAGTATTTTTTCAGTATCATCATAGTTCAGTGAGTTAAGAACCTTAAAAATTTCGATTTTACAATCATGACTATTAAAATTACGAATTCGGATTTGCTTTGATATTTTATTATACATGAATGGTCCTAAGAAATTGGAAAATCTGTTTGCAAATGAAGTCTTACAGTAAGGCACGGAGTAAACAATATCTTGCCTTCTTCTTGTCGTATAGTCAGGTGTAATTTTGTGTTGAGTTAATATTATGTCTCTGACGAATAGTTGCCTCACTGTAAGAACTGATAATTCCAAGTATAAGAAATAAGTAGAGTGTCTAAATCTCTTATAACTCATCACCTTAAGAACGGCACGTTGTGCTCGTTCTAAATTAATAAGAACGGTCTTGGAAGCACCCCCCCATGCAGTAATAGAGTAAGTTATGATGGACTGGCACAACGAAAGATACACTAATAATAATAGGTTTGGCGGACAAAAGCAACGTATATTTTTAAAAATATATATAAGTTTTCTGATTCGAGAGGTAAGGGTTGAAACATGTTCTTGCCAGTTTAAATGTTGGTCAATGACCAATCCAAGGTATCTTAATGAGGAAGTTTTAGAAAGTTCATGGCAGGAACACTTCCCCAGAATATTACTATTACATGTGTTATTACATGTGTGAGCATTTATGTGAATAATGCCAGGAGGTGGTTGACTGCTCTTTTTTATACTAAAAGATATGTATTTCGTTTTAAGTGTGTTTAGTGTAAGAAGATTTAACTGTATCCACTTTGAAACCAGTTTGAACCCTTTATTAGCCAGTTCGTTAGCCTCTTTCCATGTTTTCCCACTAAATAAAAGGGCTGTATCATCTGCATATGCTATGACCCGGCCTTGACTCAGCTGCAGATCACACAGGTCATTTACATATATAAGGAAAAGTGTGGGTCCCATAACACTTCCTTGTGGCACACCGAAAGTCACACACTCCAGCTCACTCATGAAGCCATTTATTCCGACACATTGCATTCTATTAGACATGTAGTCTGCGAGTAGTTTTAGAGCTATTCCACGAACTCCAAAATGTTCTAGTTTTGCAAGAAGCAGAGGTACAGAGACTGTGTCGAATGCCTTTGCTAGATCCAGGAACACGCCTATGGTTTTTCTTCCTCTATCCAAGTTATCAACAATGGTAGAAGTAAGGTTTTTTATAGCGTCGTTAGTCGACTTGTTTTTCCTAAAACCGAATTGATTGCTTGAGAGTAGATTCTGAGATTCAAGGTAACAAGTTAGTCTTTTGTTAATAACCTTCTCAAGTACCTTAGATAAAGAGGGCAGTTAAAAAACATTTGATTAGCGATGACGCTAGTAGAAAAGCCACAAAATGTATGGGGTTGACATAAGCTATCGAAATGTCACGTGATCATAGGTCAACGGATAGAAATTCGCTAGAGCTAGACAATGTTATGATCATTCGATTCCATGAAACGAATCTACAGCGTGAAACGATAACTTCCATAGAGATGCTTAGCCAAGTGGTACTTTTTGACAAGCGTTATCGCCTACCAATCGAAATTCGTTATCGTTGAAGCGATAGCGATTGTAGAAATAGAATCGCACCGAAGCGAATGCCATTTGTGCGTATACAAACTCACTTCGCTCAAGTGACTGGCTATTGCCCCCAGTCGGTTGCGGTTCCAACTATCTATTTACATCTTTGGCATAACCTTACAAGGGTACAAATGACAATATTAATGCGATGTTATTGTGTAACAATGTAACGTGCATTTCGCGGTGATCGTGTTGCCTCTAAGCCAGGGCAGCCACTGCTCTTGTTCGGCCCAACCGAACAAGCAATTACTCCAAGCCAGTATTAATTGAGTGACTGTTTATTATCCATGGCTTAATTTAATCACCGGACTAACATAAGCTGTGTGTCAATATCTATAGAGTTAGTCCCAGAGCAGGGACATTAAACTAATCCATCCCTAACATAGTAGGTATAGATATTCAAGATAATATCTTCTTGTAATCCACAATGAGACTGCCGAAATAGATTCTTGTCGCAAATTGAGTTTGGATACACAATAGTTAATAGTGGTTTTATTACTGAAGTTATAGATGTATCAGGTCATAACTAACCAAAGCATGATTAGTTTTGTTAGTAGGTATACCGTGGTATTTTAATCGTCTTACAAAGGCAGCCCATTCGCAACTGTCTAATCGGTAAAACGACCAATCGATGAAACTGACTATCAACGAAACTGGCGAATTAAATAAACTGACGACTGAGGGAAACTAACCAGTGATACGCGGAGTCCACGTCATGTGTCCAATGACTACTAATCATTCATAAAAGTATTTCTTTTTATTATTATCATCATCATCATTTTAGCCGAAAGAGGTCCACTGCTGGACATAGGCCTCCCCCAAAGGGGAGGTTTGCCATAATCGCCATGCTTGGCAGGCGGGTTGGCGATCGCAGTATGGTGTTAAAATGCATAGAGAACGCTGCTGCCCATTCTCTAGTAAGTCCCTTAGTCGCCTTTTACGACACCCACGGGAAGAAATAGTTGGGCGCCAAGATGTAGCCGGGGTGAGTCAGTTTAGAGTAAAAGGGTTTTGTTATTGGCATAAACTTTAATAAAACTGTAAAATATAACTAATTACATCAGTAAGACACGAGAGTTGAATTCCAATGTCGCCACACTCATTATCGTTCAACCATACTCATAACTACCAACCTAACATCAGACAATCAGTGGCTGGTATTCACGCCGGTGGTGTTATTCTTTACGTCGGGCACCACAAGGAACTACGGTTTATTATTAACATTTGAATAATTATAGAAATTTAAATATTATTCATTATGACGCATGATGTAGTTTGAAACGCCCTGTTATGAGCGCGGTGCGAGCCTTGCGCTCCATTCTACGCTTGTTTTTCGAAATGACTGAACCGATTTTACTGAAACTTCATACGCATAAGCAGGATACAAAGGTCTAAAAAGTTAGTTAAGAACATATTCGAAATGTCTTATTTAAAAACAGTTAACTGGAAATATCTGTTTGTATGGAAAATTTCAAATAGGTCTAATTTGGCTGTAACACTATTTTTCGAAAATGTTATTAACTAACTTTCTATCTTGCTTATGCATATGAAGTTTCATTAAAATCGGTTCAGTCATTTCGAAAAACAAGGGCTTGAAAGTTTGTATGAAATGCCGTACCTACGTCGTAAACGCTCCAACCCTTTCCGATTGCAATCAAGCTTTATACAAAAACATTTTAGTATTTCCGTTTCCTTTCTTGTAAAAACTGCAGTTTGCTGTAAGCACGACCATTCCGCATTCAGCGAGTTCGCTATTCATTCTCAAATAAGACTTCTTCAACCTCGCGCCTCGCTTGAACAAACTAGCCGAGCGCAATTAACTAAAAAAGCACGACCAATTTCTTCATCCAAGAAATGACAAGTTTCTCGATTTATCTCAAATGACTTGGGCAGTCCTTAGGACATTTCAAAATAAGTAAAGAAACAAAAATGAAAGACAAGTACGTACTTGATGACAACGGATAGCAAAGCGAGTGGGCGTTAGAGACAGCCAAGATTATCGCAGACAGTTGAAACGTTACGTTCTGACAGAAAACACCTCCAAGGCGTGTGCACGAAGATCACGATCACGACTTGTTTCCCCGAAGGGTGGCAGAGGTGTGCCTATAGCATGTGTCTGTGTGGTGCCCGGACGTAAAGAATAGCACCGCCCTATTTCTTCCCATGGGTGTCGTAAAAGGCGATTAAGGGACTTACCAGAGAATGGGCAGCAGCGTTCTCTATGAATTTTAACACCATACTGCGATCGCCAACCCGCCTGCCAAGCGTAGCGATTATGGCAACCCCCCCCCCCCTTTGGGGGAGTCCTAATGTCCAGCAGTGGACGTCTTTCGGCTGAAATGATGATGATGTGCCTAAAGAACACTCACATTTCGCCAGAACAGTTATGTAATAGAGGCGAACCTATTAACATCGGGCACAAATCCAGACTCCGGGCTGCTACTGAAAAATTCCATATGAAAAAACCCAATAACACTTTTCCCGACCTGGGAATTGAACCCAGGACCTCATAACAGCAGCGCGTGCGAGCACTAGACCAACGAGACCGTCAAATCGCGAAGATCGGCTGTAACTAAATCTGCTGACAAACCTTCTAGGAACGGTTTCAGGCTAGCATTTGACCCGAGGTGGTGCCAAGCGGTTTATAATCACATTATGATTTCAATTTGTCGTTTCGACAGACTTGCGGCAACTTTGAACACCTCTGAATCTCTCGTTTGAGTGTAATCTGACTATTCATTCGCGCCATTCCAATTGATTTTGCCGTAACACAGGATTTCAAGCTTTAAAAATGGTTCAAGCTTTAAAAACAAGTTGAGATATAAAGCACTCGTGTCTTTAAAACAACAGAAGTAAGTGCCTACCTGCTTTTATAGTTAAGCATTCTCTAATTATGGGAAGAAGAATCATATTTGTTTTGCGCAAAGAGAACTACACAGAACTACACAGAAGAAAGTTTTTCAAATAGGAAAAATGGCATAGATAGCACAAGTTAAAACTTACGAAATCCCAAGGGGTAAAATGAGTTTTAGAATAACTTTGAAAAAAAAAGACATACTTTTTTGGAATGCAGATCAATCCTCATTCATATATACTATGTCCAGCAGTGTCGTATGTTTTATTTAAATATTACAGTGAATTTTTTACTGAATATATTGCGCTCGATATACAAATATGACACTGATCCTAGTAGGCTGTGGCTGTGTTGGAAAAGTCATTTATATTTGAAATTTTTCTTTTCACCTAGAATCGTGAAACTTACGAAATCCCAAGGCGTTAAAGGGGTTCCGGAATAACTTTGAAAAAAAAAGACAAGTCACACCATAGTTTTTAGGGTTCCGTACCCAAAGGGTAAAACGGGAACCCTATTATTAAGACTCCGCCGTCTGTCTGTCTGTCTGTCCGTCTGTCACCAGGCTGTATCTCATGAACCGTGATAGTTAGACAGTTGAAATTTTCACGGATGATGTATTTCTGTTGCCGCTATAACAACAAATACTAAAAACAGAATAAAATAAATATTTAAGGGGGCTCCCACAATAAATGTGATTTTTTTGCTCGTTTTTGTTCGATATTGATAATGGCAACAGGTAGACGCTTGAAATATTTACAGAATATTTAGTTATATATTCACTTTAAAAATAAATAATTAAATTAAAAAAAACAAATATTTAATACCATACAAAAAACGTGATTTGTTTGCCATTTTTATTGGTAATGGTTCGGAACCCTTCGTATGCGAGTCCGACTCGCACTTAGCCGTTTTTTTTTAATGCAGATCAATCCTCATCCATCTTTAATATGTCCAGCAGTGTCGTACGTTTTATTTATATCTTACAGTGATTTGTTTACTGAATAAATATTGCGCTCGATATACTAAATATTGCGCTCGATATACAAAATATGAAACTGATCCTACTAGGGTGTGGCTGTGTTGGAAAAGTAATTTATATTTGTCATTTTTCTTCTCACCTAGAATCGTGATAATGAAACCTGTTAAACGTGATAATAAAATGTGTTTATTTAAGCTAAATTATCAAACCAACAATTATCAAATCATCGGTACCAACACCCGAAATTAACTATTTCACACCCGTTAAACACCTGCCAATAAATTGCTTTGTGGCTTTAAAATCTATATTGACATATTGTATTAACAACCACTGCGGTGTCGAATTTTATAATTATCGTGTGTTCGCAGTCCGGTACGGCTGTACAGGTAACATCGCTAATTGGATCTCATGCCGTTATGACTTGATAGCTTCATACTCGTATATCACCCACTATATACCGACAAATTGCACTCTTCTCGTGACGTATTGACGAGATAAAATCGTAATTCGAGTCGTCATCGTGAAATATAAATAGTAATTAGTCGAAATTGTGTTGTCGAACCGTACGCGGCCCACGCTATTCGTTTAAATTGAGAATTATAGGCATCATGAATTTGCGTTTCACCTCCTTCTATGAAGCAGTAATGCCCGCGAAAGAGGAGGCGGAACGCGTGAAGGAGAGGCAAGGTTTGCGCCCCCGCGCCCCTAGTCGCCGCAGGACTAGGGGCGCGGGGCCGACCCGGGCGTCGGGACTCGCAAGCCGATTTCCGGCCACCGTAGGCGCGGGCTTGCGGACGGTGAGCGATGGGTAGCTCACCGTCCGATAAGGACCAGGCCCGGGTCGACGGCGCGTTGTATTCCACGCGCGACTCAAAGAGTTGTCAGCAGCAACTGACGGGGTCCGTTAGGGCCAATAGTGCCAGGGTTGCGAGTTTATTACCCACTATAAACGGACAAATTCACTCTTCTCGTAACGTATTGACGAGATAAAATCGTAATTCGATTCGTCATCGCGAAATATAAACAGTAATTAGTCGAATTTGTGTTGTCGAACCCTACGCGGCCCACGCTATTCGTTTAAATGGAGAATTATAGGCATCAGGAATTTGATTAAATATGCCAATTTATTGTACTGCAGTTGTGTATTTCACCACGGCACTGTGTAGAATGTATACAGCTGTACTATTGTTTCCGCTATAATTTTGTTTTTGGATTTTGTATTTTTGGTTTGTACGACAAGGTTCATTAGATTTTCATGCAGTTGCGCTTATTATTCTATAAAAACCTTTCTCTGGAGAACAGTTAAGCTCTTCCTTTTGTAGTGAAATATATTTAAGGAGAATGCGTTGCTGTTGATAAATTCGCCACGAGGAAATTGAAACATAAATCTTAATTGACATTCCTTTTCTACAACTCTGATGTAACTTAAAATTAGTTTCAGTTACCAATTTCTGCCTCGAAAGTCAATTCCGTCTGATGATTTGAGTTTAAATTTACAAACTTTATACAATTTTACACAAAAGGATCAAGACAATATCCGACAAGCAGCTTTAGAGTGGAGATGAAAGCAATTTAAAGTGTAACCGTTAGGTTTACACAAGTTGATTGCAATGGGGGAAAGTCGCATCCCATAGGAAGAAGTGATGTTGATGATGTCTTTCCGATAATCTGTGTTCAGAACAAAGCAGCCAAATGGATAATCGATGGAGCCTTTCACGTATCTCTCTCGTACTTTTAAATAATGAAGGGCGAGCCCTGCCCGGGAGAAAAATACGCTGGAGAATAAAAGAGATTAAAGTTATTTATCAGGGTTCACATCCTCCATATAGCCTACCTACCTAGTGATACCTGCCCCGGTGGTGTTAGTACAAGAATTATTTATAGAATCGTGAATTGTGGTAAACAGTTCCGATAATGGTGTAGCTACAAACGGAGCGTGTAATCAGGATTCTGTCCAAAACATAATAACCTCGAAATTATAAGCAGTAACAAAAACAGACAGAAATTATTAGCGAACTAATGAAACGGATAATGTTGTGATACTGAGTATGTATTTATTACCTGGTAACACGTTTACATGGTCAAATTAACTAGCAACGATGCTTATTCAGTCCAACATTTATAATAATAATAATATAATATACCTTGTTCCCGATACCGGTGGGCTACTATTTTTTATATTTTTAAATGTTTTTATATTTTTTTATATATTAAAAATATAATTTATATGTATATTTAATGAAATAAAGGATATAAGAATATAACTTTATTTGCATCATAAAAGTACAACCATAAAATAGGTGTTTTTACATTTGGTAGGAAGACACTACAAACTTAAATAAATAGGTTCCTGAACTTAAATACTAACTAATAATGTGATATTACATTTCTCACCTTTATAGCGTCATAAAAATATTGTTCCTTAAGTACTTAAGTACGTCTTATGATAATATAAAATTGTACGTATTTAAGCACTAATCACTCACCAATAATAAAACAACAAACTATAAAATTGATTTGATTGATTGAGATAAAACTGGATTTATAAAATGGACTGATATTAATAAATAAATCCTAAAATCGTGAGTTTCCATAATATTGGAGTATAATTGCGGTTCGCGGTTCGGAAACTTCTCGAGTGGCCGAGGAGATTTTCTTTCCACTCTATCACAGGGGACTTAAAAGCTTGTTTCACGAGTTGAGCCTTTGTAACCTTGATTACAATTTAATGTAATTGCTATATTCAGAACTCGAAATATTCAAATATAAAAGAGCGTCGCGTTAACCTTCACATATTTTTGAATATTTGTCATAGCAGCATACCTACCTATAGATATTATATATATATATATTAAACTGATTATTTATATATATATAATCAGTTTATTTCAGACAAAAAGACATCCATAGTTGTGATAGTAAATACCTATGCCATGTATTTCATTCGTTAGTAGGATGAGTTTTGGAAAACTTCCCATAAATTATAAAATTTTAATTAAATTATTATTATAATTAATTAAAAGTGCTATTATTTAATTCCGAAACATTAAAATATAAAAGAAAGTCTAAGCTTCACATATTTTTGAATATTTGTCATATCAGTATACCTACCAATAGATATTAAACCTGTCTATGTAGGTAGGTATGTATTTTATTTGTAAGTAGGATGGGTTTTGGAAAACTTCCCTTAAATTGTTATAGACTAGACAAGCAGTCGGGTAAGGGTGAATAGCAAATAGGCCCAATGAATCCTTTTTATCGTTTTAGTTCCGAGAATCACCTCTTTCAAGCTTAGTTGGGTTTAATTGTTCGTTTTGCAAATAAATAGGACGCGGGCAGGAGATAAATGGGTGGCACACCAATTAACCCTTAATATTTTAGTAAAACAACTTCCGCAAACTTCCTTATTAGCTTATAGAGAGCCTCTTAGTTGGAGCCTCTTTAAATAAATTACTCGGCGAAGTAACGTCACCGGTTAATGTCACGTCACGGGTCCATAGAGACATTGCTACCCATAGCCATAGCCCCATCATGTATATGTAGGGATCGCACAACCCCGGTTAAGAGTTAAGCCGTAAATGAGCCTACCTTTATCATGAAATATCTCTTTGAATGAGTTTTGCTTGAAACCCAGTAAAAACCCTTATCGTATGGGTTTTTGATTAACCGCTTAGAAAAACCCTATCAAAAACCCTTTCAATGGGTTCAGCGAAAAAAAATTTAAAAAATAGTATTTTCCTAATAATAATAAATTCATGTTGCCATGGTCCTTGCACGCGGATGACACAAGGGGCGTTAAATTTATGTATTTTTTTGTCTAGGACGCACCGTTTTCGAGATATTTGAAATTCTATTTTTTTTATTCGTTTAAAAAAAACATCTATGATCATTATTGCATGTTATATAGAGTTCATTTTAGCTCGGTTAGATCTCAGAATTGAAAAATGGCTTTCACAGACCCACAATATTTTTAAACGGCTTATCCAACGATAACCCACACCCATGTATTAGATGAAAAAAAAATACAGCTTTCTAGGACTAAGCGTCTCCGAGCTAGCCAGGGACAGATGGACGGACGGACAGACAGACAGACAGACGGACATGGCGAAACTATAAGGGTTCCTTGTTTACTACGGAACCCTAAAAAGCGCCTTTATGTGTTCCGGCTAGACGGTTTGTAACACGCCGTATCATACAATTCGGCTGCGACGTATACATTATAAACCCCACTTCTACCTCCATATTACGGTAGGTATGCGTCAACAAAGTATCCCTTTAACTATTGTATAAATCTTCTTACGAAAACTTCCCGGGCCTATGTAAAGCAATGATTTATAAGTATTTACATGGACACAATGAACAAGGACAACCTTCTCTTTAAACGAAGTTATCGATTTCATATAGCTTAATATGTGAGTAGGTATAAAAGGATCCCTTTCTAGTGTCCAGAGGTTGCGAACAATGCGGTGATATAAAATAAAGCATCGTCACCACTCCACGTCGCAATATTGGTAAAAAGGCCTGAATCTTTATGATAATAAGTCACGAAAGATCGCACTCGGAACGGTCATAAATAAAATAAGATGACTGACCCTCGAAAATCTTAAGCAGATTATGAATAAGTGGCCATCCAATTTCGGTGGGATGGCTTTCTACTTACAATAATCAAAACGGATCAATATCGCAGGACAAAGGAAGCGACACTACCAGTTTAGAAGTGTTTGGGGCTATTTAATCTTATCTCGCTCCGATACTGTTCCTAAACACGCGACTTAGTTCGCCCCCGGTCCCGCCAGTGTTCCCGCCGAGCAAATAATAGCGAGCTCTTAAACACAACCGCTTTGTTAACTCTGACGTCCTACCAATTTCTTACACTTACTGCGCACGCAATTTCCTACTTAAGTACGTGTTTACTTATAATAAAAAACAACATATATAGAAAATGAAATCGTGCCGCGAATACAGGAAAAAAAATTAACAAGTGCGCAAATTTTGACAAATTTTTTTAAACATAATTTTATTATATTTTTTATTTTGATGCTTAGTACAAAAAATAAAGTTATCGTTAACGAAAGATGTTTACTTTGCAGTTTTTAAATTGGAAACTTTTAAGTTTTATGGTGACTTGCCGGCCGGCGTGAGTGTACGATGTAGCGGCGGTTCGAGTGAGCGAACAGCTGTGCGCTCACTCGATTTGCCGGCGTAGGTTTTTTAGGTATTTTATTAGGATTTCAAGTCGGGTCAAAAAATATATTTTTTAACTGATACTAAACCACCAAAAAAAATTGTGCGTTGGTTAAAAAAAATCCTGCACAGAGAATAACTGCTGAAGCGTCCTGGGAAAGATTAACAGACTCAAACATTTAAATCGCAATTCATACTCCTCTTTAACACAAACATAAAAGTTACCTCCACCACAAGAGTCTGAATAACGAGATTCCCGGGGTCTTTGTTTTATATTCAAATACAATTTCCTTAATTAGACGCGAAGTATCTCTTGAAAGAATAATGTGAGTTGCCTGAAGCAAGATAAGCTTGGGGCGATGAGGAGTCGTGCAACAAGGGAAAGCAGCATTTTAATAAATATCATGTAAGAGACTGGCTTTACGGTAAAACTTCACCAAAGTTGTTCATAGAACGTGAATACTGTAGGACTAGGGACTATTTGTGGGTGTCCAAGCAAAAAGGGTTCAGTACCTAGTGGGGTATTGATTTAAGACTAGATTCGATATTTAGAATAGTCAATTGATAATAAGAATTAAAAAAATATTAAAAAAGGCTCATTTTTTTATCAGGCATTTGAAGTTGAAAAAGCTTAGCGAAAATCTATATGAACTTGTAAATAATTGAGCATTAATTAATAATCAATTAAAATCGCGAAATGCAATTTTTTCACCCAACTTTAAAAACCTACGTTTATCTCGGAAACTAAATGCCGAGAACTGGACCCTTTTTGCTTGGACGCCCACATTTTAGCGTCGTATTTCAACCCTGAATTCTGTCGCATATTAATATCTAAGGAGCGTTCGCGGTGACGAGTCGCGACAACTGCTTAGCAAGTTACCTCAAACTCGAACATCTGAACCTGAATGTAATTGGAGCTGTAGTTCAATTAAATGTTGACAAAGCAACAACGTGCTCACTGGGGTACTAAATTTCAATTTGATGAATCTTGTTTGTTCACGAGTCTAAGGGCAAGATGTCAAGAATATCAAGCACAAGGTCGTATGTTGATAACAAATTAATATCTTGCTAAAGTAGGTAGGCACTACAAATCTTCGCATCGGACTGAAAATAAAAGAAAAGCATGACGTTTATTAAGCTGTAAACTGACCGTAATGCGAAAACATTCAGGTCAATAGGTGCTAAGCGCGAAATCCAAGGTACAAAATACTTTAGTTTAGAAATATATGATGGCTGTAAATGTTTTTCCCTTTTTCCCTGCAGACGTTGAACGACTAAGAAAGTAGGTAGCTTTATCCGGCTATCGCATAACTAGTTCGGAAATTACTCGGATGTTGCTAACAAAGTGGCATCCGAAATGTTTTGTTACTCTCACATTATAATATGTGCATACCGAATAGGTATATTCAAAAATAATTGATGAACATCTTTCGATTACTCATTTTGTGGTAAATTTAACAATAATGTATGCCATGAATTGCTCGATAAAGCTGATGTATGTCCCAACACTAATAGGTATGTAAACCCCACATCATACAAATGATTTTTTGAAGGTCAACTTGGGTGCTTTGTGAAAGTGAAAACTTGTACACATTAATTATGGTTTGATTTTCGAAAGGTCGGCTCATTTACCTGCTTTGTGAAAATTATACAAAAAAACATCCTACATTCCAATTTTATAGATTAAGATTATTGATTGAACAAATAATGGTTGAATAATCAAACACTTACAAACAACACCATGCGTATACAATAATAGCGTATTACAATAGTAGAATAATAATAATTTATTTTTTAGTAGAATACGAACACCTCTTGAAAATAGAGTACCATTTAATTTTACCCTCGTGGAAAATGTTGTAGTTATCTTTCTAGTCATCGCTGCGTGGGCAGACCCCCACTACATAGGTACTAGCTTTATATTATTTGGCTTACCTACATGTTTCTTGAATAAATAAAAGACAGATTGATAGGATTAATTATTTTTCTTTCATCATTTTTGACCAGCTTTATACAGGGTGTTAAAGTAACTGCGTGCCATAGCTTAGAACTAGGTTCAGTATCGATAAAGGAACCCAAGAAAAAAAAAAACAAAAATGAAAACACAAGATCAACCTAATTTAGTACCTACAAACTTAAAATAGCAATCGTTTAGAATTAAATTATTTTATTTGACGGTGCTAAGCCCGTTAAAGTACGAAGAGACTTATTTTTATTTATTTTTTGTTTAAGGTTTATTTTTTTATATTTTTTGTATATTTTTCCTTTGTTCCTTTATCGATACTGAACCTACCCCTAAGCTATGGCACGCAGTTACTTTAACACCCCGAATAAATAAAAAAAAAAAACTTTTGAAAAAGGGGGACTGCCTCGTTGGTCTAGTGGTCGCAAGCGCTACTGCTGAGCATGAGGTCCTGGGTTCAATTCCCAGGTCGGGCAGTGTTATTGGATTTTTCCATCTGACTTTTCTCAGAGCAGGCCGGAGTCTGGATTTGTGCCCGGATGATGGCAATAGGGCGACCCTATTACTTGGGACTTAAACATAACTGGCGAAGTGTGGGTGTACTATAGGTACACCTCTGCCTAACCCTCCGGGGATTACAGGCGTGATGTTATGTATATCATATAAATACGTACCTATAATAATATGATTAGTATCGATTTGTTTTAGCTGAGTGCCTTTTTAGGGTTCCATACCAAAATGGTAAAAAGGAACCCTTACGGTGAGACTAAGTCTGTCTGTCTGTCTGTCACACCTGGATATCTCAAGAACTACTAATGCTATCAACTTGAAATTTAGAATAGTTTTAGACGACGTTTGCCCAACTATTTTACAAACAAAAAGAAATTAAAAAAAAAATATTTTTTTTTGCAAAAGGGACTGAAAGGGGGTCTTAAAAATTTGAAGTGGGGCTACTAGAGCATGTGGGGTATCATATGAAAGAACGCTGTTTGCACATTCTCTTTTTTTTTTTGGCCAGCATAGTTTCGGACTGCTTGAAAAATGTAAAAAAAAATACCGTTAGCCCCCCTTATATCCGAAGTTTGCATAGATAAAAATCTGGAATTATTCTATGTGATAGAAGTGTATGTTAAAATTACAGGAAAAATAAAACGATGTCTCTAAATAGCACCGTTTTTCAGAAATCATCAACATCATATACGTACGGAACCCTCGGTGCGTGAGTCCGACTCGGTCTTGACCTGTTTTTTACTAAGCTTAGAAGAAATGAAAGTGTCATTTGAAATAGGTTCTCCACCTACCAAGATTTATTCCAGTCTGTCTGAAACCGTTTCCTAATGGAAATTTAGAGTTTACAATTTAAAGTTGAACAAAGCTCAAGTGGTTCTGTCGCTGTAACGAGTGAGTGGAGTTTAAGATGTTAACCCTACAAAGTAATGACAGATTACTTTGTCCTTTAGTTGCAGTAGCTTCAGTAAAGTAATCTGAAATTTTCCCTTGGATCATTCTACAGCTTTTGTGTATGACAAGTTATATTATTTCTTTAGTTAACATGGAAAATGAAAACATTACACATTCATGCACTTTTATTCAGCCTGAAAGCGTCGGCATTTTTCTAACCCTTTATATATCGTCTAGTCCTAAGGGGATTATAGGAATTGCTGTAGCTACCGCACCCATACAAAGACCCGTTTTTAGTTCCTAGTAAACTACTTACACTACAACGACAACAAGCAATATGAAAGTAAGACCGAGGAGCCGACAAATAAAAAACCGTACCATTATTTATAAAAAGGTAAACTGCGGTTTACGATTTAAGACGTATTAAAAAAAAATACTGACTAGATCTCGTTCAAACCAATTTTCGGTGGAAGTTTACATGGTAATTTATATCATATATTTTTTTTGTTTTATCATTCTCTTATTTTAGAAGTTACAGGGGGGGGGGACACATTTACCACTTTGGAAGTATCTCTCGCGCAAACTATTCAGTTTAGAAAAAAAATATATTAGAAACCTCAATATCATTTTTGAAGACGATCCCCACACGTATGGGTTTGATGACAAAAAAAATTGAGTTTTCGATCAGTTCAACTCCCAAAATTTATTGTTTTTATTTCTATTTTTGTGTGAAAATCTTAATGCGGTTCACAGAATACATCTACTTACCAAGTTTCAACAGTATAGTTCTTATAGTTTCGGAGAAAAGTGGCTGTGACATACGGACGGACAGACAGACATGACGAATCTATAAGGGTTCCGTTTTTTGCCATTTGGCTACGGAACCCTAAAAAGAACCACCATTTGCCTTTAAGTAGATATTTAATTTCAATAAGAGATGGTGATAATGTTTGAGTGATATTTGGTTTTTCTATCTGGAATTTGTCGGTAGCTGCCCGGAGCCTGGATTAGTGCCCGGTTGATGGCAATAGGCTCGCCCCTATTACATGGAACTTAAACATAACTAGCCAAATGTGAGTGTACTACAGGTACACCTCTGCATAACCCTTCGGGAAATCAAGGCGTGATGTTCTGTTATGTTAATTTCAATAACTCAATTCATGTATCTATAATTCCATCTTCACCCATAGCTTTTAAACTGAAATATCAAATACTTTACAGAAGAAAAACCTCTTTATTTATCTCAATTCCTGAGATATATCGCAGTAACGTACGTACATCCTTATATACCTTCATGTTCAAAATACGCTAGAGAGCACCCTATTTAAAGAACCGGTCTTTTTGGGCTCTTTACAATAGACATATTACAAATTAAACACACAACGATTAAACTTTATCACATCACATCATCACATCATTTCAGCCGAAAGACGTCCACTGCTGGACAAAGGCCTCCCCCAAAAAGGGGGAGGGGGGTTTGCCATAATTGCCACGCTTGTCAGGCGGGTTGGCGATCGCACCATGGTTTTAAAAATGCATAGAGAACGCTGCTGCCCATTCTCTAGTAAATCCCTTAGTCGCCGTTTACGACACCCACGGGAAGAAATGGGATGGTGCTATTATTTACGTCCGGCACCAAACGGAGCAAAATTTAACAAAAAATTTGTAAATTTATAATAATACTATAATACGAGTAGTATTATTACAAATTTAACAAAAAAAATGTGCTCAAGCAATTACATTTACGAAGAGTAGTTAAGAACAAATGATAAAGTTTAATTAAAAATGTAACAGTGTGGACAGTACTACTTAATCTGTGGCTGTGGTATGCTTTTCCTGAGCGTACATCGGTGAATGTTCTGACATTAGTCTACGTTCAAAAACGTATAGTTACCACTCAACCGGGACCTCCCCGACACCCGTGATGGATGTGAAACGAATAGGCTCTTAACTACTCATCGCTCTATCAAAATATCTCAAGGGAGGCGATGCAATAGTCAGAAATACTGCTGAACAGCCAATCGTTACTTATATCTTGTTGCGGGCCGACCACGGACGTGTCAAGACGTTTGTGACAAGACATGATAAATGATGTCATATCAATTTGTACTAGCATTTTATGACAAAAAAACTTTTTTACAAAAAAAAACAACCGACTTCCAACAAAAACACTAAAAAGTGCAAAATAACTTTAATTTCGGAAGCACATAACATAATCACGCCTTGTTTCGTGTTGTGTTAAGGGTTGGGCAGAGGTGTACCTGTAGTATACCCACATTTAATATTATATTTAATTTAATTTCGGAAGTCGGTGTCTTTGGTTTTGTATTTTCGTTTATATGACTACATATGGCTAGATATATATATATATATATATATATATATATTGAGAACCTCCTCCTTTTTTGAAGTCGGTTAAAAATCATTAATAGCCAGAATGCATCTCATGACAATTCCAATAAGACCAAACACGGGTAGGATAGATTGTTTTATTACCGAGTTCCAGTGCCTACCTTCCGGCTTCATCATCAGATCAGTTTCGATCATCAGATCAAATTTGCTTCGCTTAACTATCTTAATCCAGATATCTCATCGCCACCCGTGAAATACTTATCATTGAGAAGTTCCGGTGGCCATCTGTGGCCTTCTTCATCAGTTCCACATCACCAAATTATACTTTCTGAATGCAAATGATTGACTTGTTGATGAAAATATAGTAATCGTTATATGTATGCCTATAATATTTGAGGAGTTCCCTCAATTACTCATGGATCCCAACATCAGAAATGGATGTTGATAAAAATGGGACCAATCTGAAAGTATATCCTTTCAAATGAAAAAATAATTTTCTAAATCGGTTCATAAACGACGGAGTTCTGAGGTAACAAACATAAAAAAAAAAAAGAAACACACACGACTTGAGAACCTCCTCCTTTTTGTGAAGTCGGTTAAAAACAGTTTTATTGCTCAAACTGTGATAAAATGTGTGACTCAAGTCATGTCACAATAGGCCGTGCTCGCCCCGTTGAGGTCATTTTAGTTATACAACAGCAGCACGGGTCGATCCATCAGCTTGCCGGGTTGGTCCGTGGTTGGGTGACCATCTTTACATACCGAGACTCCTCCATGCCTTGGAAAGCACGTTAAGCCGTTGGTCCCGGCTGTCATTTGTCGATCTTTGACAATAGTTATGGGTCGTCAAAAGCCTGACAACCAGTCTTACCAACGTGTATCGTATTACCCAGTTACGGTGGTGAAGGTCAGATAGGCAGTCACTCCATGTAAAATACTGGTATTCAATTGCATCCGGTTAGACTGGAAGCTGACCACAACATAGATGGGAAAAGGCTGGGGAGATTTTGATTGGGCCCAGTTTAGTTAGAAGTTGAAACATAAAGAGGTACACGTTTCTTTCAAACACAAAATATACAATATTAGTTTTAGCGAAACCCGAAACACGTATTTTATGTAAAGAATCTATGTACAACATTTCAAAACTGTATCAAGAAAAATCACAAAGTTATAAGGTTGTTATGTTACCGGGTTGTCCATACAAAAACATGCTAAAGGCGCCTCCAGGGTCGTCTTGCGCTCGCAAGCCCATTCTCGGCCACCGTAGGCGCGGGCTTGCGGATGGTGAGCGATGGGTAGCTCGCCGTCCGATAAGGACCAGGCCCGGGTTGACGGCGCGTTGTGTTCCACGCGCGCCTCAAAGAGACGTCAGCACCAATTCACGGAGTCCGAAAGGGCCAATGCCTGCCAGGGTTACGAGCTTGTCCGAAATGGACATCGTGGCCCTGGCACACAGGCATTTGAAGGAACACGGTGGGTTTTATTCAGTAAAAGTCTGACACTCCCTCCCGCTCCGCCCAGAGTGGGAGAAGTTATTTGACGATTTCCCACCCAAAAAAAAAAAATAAGGGTCGTATTGCGCTCATTGATAATAAGTTGGCAGTAGGTACCTAACCGTACGGCGATTGTATTGTAAGCAATTAAATGGTGATAACATTTTCCATCACACTTAAATATTTTTGGGACAAATATAACACGGTGTAAATATTATTGAAATCGATTCAGTTCCTTATTCTGAACAAACTATATTCAGGTTTCGCATATACTAAAAATAATGTTGTATAAACATTTTCAGTGATGTGTTAGATAAATAACAGGGTATGTGAACAGCACTTGAGCATCGTGTAACATAAGGTTAAAAATTGCAAGTAGTGACTCAACAAGTTGTGACAGATGCTAGCAATTCTACTGCAAACATCTACACATACATATGTCTCTGTTAACCTTTACTTTATAACCCGCACACGAATCACAACTTACAGAAAACTACGGTTAACCGACCAACCGCTAATCAAGCAACGGGACTGAAATAAAGTTATATTTTCACTCTATATAACAAAGTATTGTCAGCTGCCGGTAGCGTCTGTCACGCGCCAGTAAATATTAAGGAGTATATTTATAAACGATGATTAAAGACGAGACGTTTAAACGTCAAAAACGTATGGTTAAACAGTCGCTAATAATTACTTAACTTTAAGAAGCGTTTATAAATAAGGGGGTTATCGTTTAGTTGAAACTTATACCTGTCGAGTGACGAGGCGTCAATGCATGACGAAGGCCCGCTTTGAGCTGATACAGGGGGGCTGCCGCTTAATCGATCCGAGTGCCGGACATTAAGTCATGGATTAAGGGCTGCCAACTTTGCATAGACTCGTTAATGGGGTTAACCGAATAAATAGGACAAAGCAGAGATAAAGTTTGAGTAAACAAACGAGAGGTTCGAGTAACATCCGTAATCGCCGAAGCTATCCGTTGACAGTTTCATTTAAATAATAACATATAACGACGCCTAAGGGCCTTATCAAAAGCCCCGAACTCTCGTATTAACAGGTATTAAACGCAAGGTTTATATTGAACTACGGAGGCTAACACTATGAAACTATAACAATTTCTTCAATTTAGTGTCGAACTTGACTCGACTTTGTACAGTACAATACCGAATTCTCGCTTGAGAACATTGTTATATACGATACAACGTTAGGCTTATATGCCGGGCACGCGAGGCCTACCCCGTGTTTTCATCTAAGCAATATTATGTCCGAAGTTGTAATATTTCGTGTGATTAAATGTTGGACTCCAGTCCACACCGCACTAAATGGAAAAAGTTTCAACGATCGTATCAACTTTAATACATTAAAGTGTTAAATGTCGATCACGAAAATTGAAATTCGACCATTTCATCTACAGTTCATCGACTAAATAGGTTTTGATGGCTTATCCATTATTTTTAAAGTAAATAATGGAAGGTAAAGTACAAGCTGTTGAAGGTACACATTTTAATCATTGACGTCACTGACTGAGAACAAATTCTTTACCGTTCAGTGTTACGGTGAAATTGTTCGAACATTTTCCTTGACCGGCAAAATATTGGAGCACGGAATGTTCTAAGCCGCATTAGCGTGAGTCCAGTAGCTCCTATTTCCTAATGCAGGTGGTAACGCAATCAGTGGCGCCGACACCTCACGGTGTGGGCCGGGGCTCGCCATGCATACTGATGCTCCATGTATTCGCTGAACACTACCAGCTAATTTAACTCCACAATTTCCCTAATGAGAACCCCGTCGTCGGCTCTATACACAGTTTGCCGGCAACCCACCCCTGTGGAAACTACAAATTTGCTAACTACCAATAAAATTAAATTCTATATTATGTTTCAGTTTAAATAGCGTGTATTTTTAAGCTAATTTATGCATCGACAATGTTATGTTGTTAAATTATGGATGCCGAAACGTGAGCTTTAATTTACATTTTACTAATAAATTTGATTAAAAACGAAATTAAATACAAACAAAGTTCTCAATGAAAATAGGAAAAACACCTTTCATTTTTGTTTACATACATACTGATGTACGATCTATAATGCTATGATTAGAACACAG
Source organism: Tiliacea aurago (assembly GCA_948098905.1). Taxonomy (NCBI): domain Eukaryota; kingdom Metazoa; phylum Arthropoda; class Insecta; order Lepidoptera; family Noctuidae; genus Tiliacea; species Tiliacea aurago. The sequence goes on along the minus strand of OX402578.1, from coordinate 11,648,813 downwards.
ACAATGCCATAAAGGATAATAGGTCCTTAACAAATAATTGGAATAAACGAAAGGGTTCCCAAACACCTGCTGCCGGGTAATTCATGCTTCCGCAAAATAATTTCGTGTTGATTTTACCCCCGCTAATACCATGGGAATAAGTATTAACGCGAACACAAATGCTATTACAACCCTTTCACCTAACAAACAGGCTAACAAGCTTGTAACTCATCCGATTATTTTGTTCGCACTTCATTCGCAATACCTCATCCTTAAATTATTAACATAAAGTAGTAAAATACGCAGGCCAATTTAATAAATTTTATATTAAATGCAGGAATTCATAAGTTTTTTATTGCATGCATGCATGCGAAGCGCACACCGAGTACTTTATTATTGCGAACATTCACAGCGTACGACGTAAAACCCACTAATATTTACAGGTGGGAACAGCTTAACGCTTTAATAATTTATCCGTGGGCGCTTGAACACGATAAAGGTAAATTGATTGCCAACCTGCCGGATAGCAAGAGTCCGTCCTTCACTGAATAGTCCATTTACGTCACTTGGAACTATTGATTCGTGGTTGTCTTAAATTAAATTCAGTTTTCATTAATAGTCATTATGCTCCGTGTGGTGCCGGACGTAAAGAATCGCATCATCCCATTTCTTCCCGTGGGTGTATGTTGGTGTGTGTTATGGCAACCCCCCCCCCCCCTCTTTTGGGGGAGGCCTATATCCAGCAGTGGACGTCTTTTGGCTGGAATGTTGATGAATGATAATAGTAATTTTAATTAGCACTTCAATTGCAACGTTTCTAGCAAAATCGATTAGTTTATTAAAATGGCGATGAGTATGATTCAAAACAAGGAAGTGACGCAATATTTACTTAAAAAATTAATGGAAAGTATTCCACAAAGGGTGTGTTATTTTATTCTAACTGAAAACTCGTTACGTCACTTAACTGGGAACTCCTCCGTTTTAATTATACTTGAACTTAAGCCTTATTAACAATGGAACATCGAATTTGACAGTTGAATGCGAAGTGTTGCGGCAAGACAAATGGTCGTGGCGCGTAGGCTCGATGCTTACGGATAAGGGCTTGTGTACATTAAACTTCAGGTAAATTGTTACCCGTTTTAATAGCTTAAAGGCTCCCGCAGAAAGGCGCCACGCGACGGTGCGACGCGATTCTGGTAATACAATCTCCATTATGTTTTCATAGAAATTGTTCTACTAGCTAGACTCACTTTGCGCCTGTCAGCGGGAGCCTTTATATAGTAAAATTATTATGGTACAGAAATATAATTCAGAGACCCTCACAAAATATTATCCTAACTAACGATCTTTGATAATGACGTCTGTCATGCCTTGCCGGAACTCCATAAAGCGTATATATCTATATATTTGTTGCGCGTAACTAATTTATTCTGGATGATGAGAGATGACATCTGCCTATCATGGCTTCCTTGCAGCTTTGTTGTCGAGAGAACATATAAGGCTTAACTATGAGATTGGCTTAACTAGGACGGAGGTAAGTAATCGTAATCTATGTGCGCAAGGAGCAGACGATGATAAATGTACGCAGTCCATTGCGCAAACGACGTTATTATGCAATAACTAAACCGTGCGGCAAACACCCCTTTCCCGCAACCATAAATATAAATGGGTGCTTGATGATATTTCAAAACTCATTATGATGAATTTCGTTGCTTTAGACATCTTGCGCTGTTGTTCCCCTTTAGCTATTTTCAGATCAGCACACGTTTTCATTCACATAATTATGTTACTTTGTTCATACACGCTTACGACCCCTTAAGGCGACGATAACCGACTTTTAATGATTTTATACTGAAGATCACGTCTAAACGAGTAGTTTTAATGATTTGAAATAAAAATATGTCAAATTAGAGCATTTTCTCAATAACTTAATATGTGAATATTTTAAATAATACATAGTGAAATTAATTTGTAAAGTTATGTCTAACGCAGATAAAAAACTGAGCACGGCGCCAAATCTACCAAGCTTATTGTTCTGAAACCTTCACCAATTTAAAGATGCCTAATTTAATTATTGATCTTTTAGTATATGCGTTTTATTAAAATACCTTTTGTTTTGTGTATAATAAATTAATAATGCGTCAAATTGAGGACAGCGCTCCTTGATGGGCGAGTCCGTAACGTGAACGTACGACGCGTTGCGTGAGCTCAGTACAGTACCCCGAGTGTAAGTTTGCAAGTGAGTAAACGTAACTAGCGCGTTTGCGTTAAGATTTTTATTCTCACTCTTATACTCTTAGCATTATGATCTATCGGTCAAATTTTAACGCAAATGAAATAGTTACGTTTACTCTCTTGCAAACTTACACTTGGGGTACTGAACACGCACGCTTACCACTCAAGGTCACTGGCATATATCTGCGTCTTAATAGAGTGCTTTTGTAAGTTATCTTTTCAGTACATACATGTTTTAGTTAGCGATGCTTGTTAGGCGTCTCTAGCCGGAGATAGTAAAGCAGCGAACTAACTACGTACAGGTGTGAGCTCGAGATGTGTTTCCACACTAAGAGTCACCCGCACATGTAGAGGTGAAGGAGGTTTCCCCACTCTAATGTAAAGTACACGGACTAGAGTAGGTTAAACAAATATGCGCAAGGGATAAAATTTCCCACGTTGTGTGTTTTTCTGTGTAAGGGAAAAATGAAAAGGTTACCTAATTCCTGCTTAAGGAAAAAATATTTGATCGTTAGAAATGATAAATATTGACGGGTCCTAATTGGAAAGCAATAATGATTCAGTCGAGTTCGCACGTTATCGATGGTCCAGTATTTTTCATATTATCGGCACGTTTAACGAACCGACTGAAAAGGTTTTAGGTAAAAAGATGTTTCTCGAAACATTATTAGATCTGACCGGATCGTGTCGTTTGTTGATGAAACAATATAATGCAGCTCAGGTACTGGGGTGTTGGTATACGAGTGACACGTAAGCAGAACATAGCTCAGCGATACGGTTGGCAAACAAAGGTAAACGCTGCAGGCGTCCACTCCAAAAACACGGAAAATGGCGTCGGATCCATTTTGTATGAGCTGTCTCAGCATATTTCAAGAGGGACATCCGGATTTAGCAAAAATTTATAACGTACGCATTCATGAAAAGTTTAAAAAGCGTTCGAAGTACCTATGTTAGGCGAAAACAAATAGTTGTGTAAATATTTAATTGCTTAAAACTCGCGGCAATGTTGGGAACATTGCCGTATCCGTAACATCAAAAACAATGTTTTGTTTTGTGGTTGTTTGTTTAATCGCATGAGAATCGCTCAGTCGTTTTTGTTTATAACTTCACTCGAAGTTTGTCAAAATACGCATAGGTAGGTAGCTCTCGCTAATGTGTTCGCGGTTCACCCCGAGTGTGTTGAGATCTTTATTTAATTAAATAATGTTACAGATGTTAATTTCAGTGTTACTTTAATAAAGTAAGTTTAATATTATAGAAAGCTTATCATAATACAGTTTTAATGAACTAAGTACATGATATCGGAGTCTTAACCACATTATAGAACATAATTTGCTTCAGCACTTCACATATCGCACCTCCGATCAAATAGTGTCACAACTCAAAATATTTCAAAACTCTTATACCTAATGTTCCATTCATTTCAGAAAACTTCAAAATCTTATCTCAAATAGTGTCATAATTATGACTGATTTTTTTGACTTACGACATTATTTGGGCGGAGGTGCGATATAACGTATATGCCATGTGTGTTTGCATGTACATAACTACAGAATGTGTCATTAATAATGGTTGTCCTCGTGTCCTGACAATGTGTGAGAGATGGTCCTCACAAGGACGGCCTAGCTTCGGCATCCCTTTGAGCCCAGCGAGTATCTTTGTCACAAGTTTGACACTTAACATCACACACCCTGCCCGTTAACATCCTAAATAATGATATAATGTTTAAATATGGATGAAGCTTTTAGAGCAATTTAAATATTGAGTTGATTTGACACGCCAACTGGAGCCGGCGCCACCCGGAGAGGGTCTACTTAAGACCTATCTTTATCTCGTTAATAATAAATTACGGATCCGCTTACCGTCTACTTTACAGAGAGCGTTTAATAATAGAATACCTTGTCCTTTTAGCTATAAGAGGGACTCGTGAGCTCTCTACGAACAGGATATTCCGGCAATTTAGCTTAACGGATCAAAAAAGAGGCTCTAAATATTGTTTTGTGTCAAACTTTGAAATTAGTTATTAAAAGCCCTTACCCACACGTAGACCCTTCATAATACAAATTTTTTTAACTTGTACGCAATGACTACAACGCATTACGGTGTTTAACGTTCTGAAGCACACTTTAAGAGGCCGGCGATGGATGCGTGTTTCATACAACAGAATTTCTAGGTTCCCATATACAACATTAGTTTTTGTTTATACTAAACCTCTTAAGGGGCTTGAAATCGCGAAAAAAAAATCAGCTGTTCCCTACATTTAAGTTCGCTGAACTCGTCAAAATGTAGGGAACAGCTGATATTTTTTTCGCGATTTCAACTTTGGTCCCATAGTAAAGGTTGTTCATAATGATGAAAACAATGACCCCTTAAGAGGTTTAGTATAAACAAAAACTAATGTTGTATATTTTGAATGGACACTGATTTAAACAAGAGTTATGCGAAAAATAAGTTTTCTTTAGAAATTTTAAATTCCTCATATCTCGGCTTTATATCATTGTCCTTTCAAAATATATATTTGGGAACATAGATATTCTGTAATCCAAACGAAATAAATACACACTACCTTAAGAATATGTTTGATTTACAAATTATTTTGGTATTACGATTGTATGAACTACGCATGCTACGCCGGCCCCTTAACATCCACTGCTATACCTACCTACATGCGTCCTGAAAGCTATGATTATATGAATCAAAGAGACATTTTTAGGTTGTATTTTACACCATCCACAAGAGTGTTTTTTAAGCGAGAATAACACGTCTCACCAGTATTAAAATGGTTAGACGTCAGATTACCGAGCAAGAAGTCATGAATTCAAACCCTGTACGGTACTATTAAATACGAGTACAATCAATATTTGGCCGTTGAAGGTTATCAAAATGAAAGCCTAAAATTGCTATAAAAAGCTCGACATTGGTAACTTATTGATATTGTGCCTATAGGTATGTAGGACCACGTGTTTCGAACTGCGAAGTAAGGCGGGGAGCGCCAAAGACTACTGATCGCCGGATCTCTACACAAAACCCTCGTTTATTGAATTTTCATGATTCCTTTTCATGCAAGTTCGCCGATTTCGTGGAATCTCGGCTCGCCTGCCTTTATCTACGCGTACCTGATTTTTCTATTTTAGGAAATTAAATTAGAATCAGGTCAGGTCTCCGTTAGCCTTCTGAAATGGTTTTAATTTATGTAATACAAATAAGGGTAAAATGTGTTATGAATTATCTTGTTATATTATTATCTTTCATCGTTAAAATACAGGTTTAAAGACATTCTTGTAATGATATGCTTTATATTTTCAGAGCCCAGAGAGAAATAAAAAATGCAGATAGATAGACGTATAGCGGTGCTACGAGTACAATTTAATAGGTTGATAATTTTAAGAGGAATAATTCCGTGATACATTGTTTTCAAATAACTCTATTGGTTTACGCGGCGCACGCTAATAAAGCTCGAAATCGGCATGATTTATTCCGACATCTTCAACAATCATCGTTATATTTCAGCTAATTTACACAAAACCTTAATTAATTATACACTTAAACCTTCCTCATGAATCACTCCGTCCATTGCTGAAGACTGTATAAAAATCGGTTCGGGAGTTTTTGAGTTCATCGCGTTCAGACAGACAGACGCGGCGCGGGGAAATAAAATGTGAGGTAAAATTTTAAAAGTAAACAATTGGATTATAAACGAAATAAAGGATTAAGTATAATCTATGTCAATGAATAAAACAAAATGAAATAGTAAAATATTCTATGATACTTTCAGCGACAAATTCGTACGTGTTCAACATCGAGTGTTACGTATCAACTGAAACTGAAATGAAGTTGGGTCAACATGTCGTGATTTTTTCTTATTTCGGTGTTTTATTGGTATTTTAAGGTTTTATTATTTGTTTTTAACTTTAAATTGTCCTTCAGACTATTTTAATAAATGTATGGTGGGATCAAAATATCATAAGAAACTTACGATATTTGAGATTAATTTGAAATGCTACCGAAATGATCAAGCGATCCATCGAAATTATATATATATATATTTTTTTAATGAATGGCATCTCGTAGCAGGCCTAGAGAGGCCGTGGCTACTTAGCCGGATATTCCTGTGGCTGCCCCAAGGTTTTTAAGCTTAAAGCCTCCAGCCAGGGCGTAAATTATATATATTTATTAAAACTAAACGACAGCGCACTAAGGGCACCCCCTGTGGGGTACGGACCTCGGCTTAGGGCGTCGTTGGGGGATCACAAAATTAGTTTGGGGACGGGCTGGATCAATATTTAGATCATGATTATTAACAGGGGTTACTATTTTTATTGCTGCGGCGCTCTCAGCCTCTAACCGGGCGGCTGGCGCATCGACATTCAAGGGACGGGGGGGAATTATATTATTTTATTTTATTATTTATGTACACACAGTAGCACAGAGAGATACGACATTATAACGGCGCAGGATAGCCTTTACCAGAAGTGATCATCGTATTAGTGGTTCAGCAGCTTCAAATCATCGGGATTGTGCCGGAATAATAGCAGTTCGTCGTGGACGTGGTACGACAGCGGCTCCCTAAAGCACAGATTACTAATATGTCCCTGAAGACCTCTGAAGACAGCCGCCACGTAACCATCGATGCGACGCTCTGCTAGAGTGACTGTCACCAGCCAGTGTCACTCTAAGCCGACCTTTTCGGTGATTCCAGGAACTTCATAATTCATAATAGACGGCGCCACTTGCAGCGCCGTCATATGTATAACTTGCAACCGAAATTAGATTTAGGACACCAAAACAAAAATGTAAAACATAAAACAAAGAGAAACAGCTTCGTATCACAATATCACAAGGCATTGCCATTGGCCATTTTTTTTTTAAAACAGTAACCGAGAAGAGCCGACATAAAACTCCATTTTATGCCGGCTCTTCTCCATAGGAAACGACCAATTGGAACCGTACACCTAGCTTCTGACGTTTCATAAGTGCCCACGTAGGCTTATGTGAAATAAAAATATTTTTGATTTTGATTTTGGCAACAAGGTCCTTTTTGAATGACTCTTACGCAAGTCTCTTTCCCAAAAGGTGCTCTTCGCAAAACGTCCTATTTAACGTCGGCTGTCGCTGAAAACCAGCGCTGGGGCTCTGTCTCGTATAGGGTCGCAGCATTATGCTGAGCGATGGCCGTTTTGCGTGGATGTGACGCATATTTCCCCCAACTTGTTCCCTTTTGTATTTGCGTCATGTTGATCGCAAATAAACGTATTTTTTTTCTTTCTTTTTTGATTAGTAGACAGTCGATCCCATCCTCCACAGTTCGTTGTGTGACTTTGAAAAGAGTATATAGCTGGCCCTACAGGGCCGTATGCAAACTATGCCTGTGCAACTTTTGTTCATCGGGATGAGTATATTTCCCGGGACACTTGTGTTTTCACTTATCACTAACATCACTGGGTAGGTATAAGAATAATAACATTTTTTTTAAATACTATAACTACTGGCATATTTAACCTGTCTGGGGTGGTGCAGCCAAAACAAAATTTCTAGCGGTGGAGAGGGCACAACGCGCTCTTATCAAGTGCATGTATTTAAAAAAAAAGAGATACCCTACTGAAGATCTATTTCGACTTAGTAACTTGCTCTCAGTCAGGAAACTTTACATTACGCAAATTATAATAAAAAAACATAAGTCTCTTTCCTATGATCCTAGCTTACTAACAAAAAGAAGGAAAGACATGATATTAAATATCCCTAGGACAAGGACTTTACTTGCCAGTATGCAATTTAATAAACGATCTGCTGCGCTATATAATAAAATCAATAAATACATCTACATTTACCCAAAAAACTATTATGACAGTAAAAATAAAATAATGGAATGGATACAAGCGCTTACCTACAATGAAACCGAAACACTTCTGAAACCTTGAAACATACACACCCTCACACTCACGTACTCACTCACACCTACAGGCTACACTTTCACTTACATATCTCACTCACACACATACTTACACCCACTCATACACACACGTTTTGATTTACCTAATTTAAGCTAATGTTAATTTAATTTATGTAGTTTTAGCATAAAAATTATACGTTTTGCTTTTTATATAACACGTTTTGCTATGGAAGAGCGGACTCTCCTAATACAGACACTATCTGCCTAAAAGGAGGATCCAATCATAAAATTGTTTATACCTATACTTGTTTTACTAATAAACTATTTTTTTTTTTTTTTTTTTTATTTTTTTTAAATAAAAGTAAACGTAAAACTAATTAACAAACATTTTTTTTTCGAGGCACATTACCATCAGAATCGTATTGGGGACCAGCCCGATGACAAATTTAGTGGTTTTAAAAAAAAAATATAATTAACTAAAATCCTTACTAAAATATATTTATTGCCTCACGTGGCACATTGCGGGGCATTGTGGGGTGGTTACATTTTTTATTAAGAAAAAAATATTTTTAACTGTATTTTAACTTTCTGTAGTGGCGTTTTCATCCACGCCACGAAGATTTTCTGTTTGGAAAATTCACCCAGTTACGTCATCGAAAATTCCATCGTAAAATTCCACATTGTGATCTAGAACAGTTTTACAAACAGAATAAGTAATTGCATCCACCTGTAGCTTGTGATTTTTTGGAAACTCGGAAAATCAAAGACGAAAAACGTTTTACCGTTACCTACGAAGATTTACTATTAATACTTAGATTACAAGTTTAAGGTTATTTTCTTACTTCTATTTACCAAATATATACCTAAAGAAAATTAGTAAATCACGTTCACACTATTTTCCAACAAAAAGCAAGACGCGTAACAAAAAAGTTCAAAAGGTGACTAAGTCCTTAAGATTAATGTCCAAGATTGGTAAAAAAGTCTTCAGTAAAAAAGTTTTGAGCGTTCCATCTCACTAATATCCACCCATATATGAAGATAAATCTATGCCCTAGAGGAGAAAGCGTTTCTAATCTTCCAGAAAGCCTTGACATTGTTTTTAAAAATAGAAAAGCGCTGTGTGAGGTCCAAAGATTTGGGGACCAGCCGCAGTTCGTCACTTGCAAATTAACATGAGGGCATGATTTGGGAACGTTCCACATAACGTACCGTCAACAAAGAAAAAAAGTGTGTGTGTATGTCATCAGCTCCGACGCAAGACTGTTTACTCCTTGAAAGGTGCGCAAGGTACAGACGGCTACACATCAAGCTATACATTTCCAGTATAAGCTTATCTCGCATTGTATAAGATTTCCGTACAGTGCGAGATCAGCGTAAACTGGAATTGTATAGCTTGATGTGTAGCCGTGTGTACGTTGCGCAGAAAAACGTATTGTATTAATTTCACTCATAAAATTTTCATATCGGGGGCTTTATATGAAAATCGATTTTTAAGGAGTAAACTCCAAAAACCGGCCAAGTGCGTGTTGGATCAAGCACAATCAAGGGTTCCGTAGTTGGTGTAAAATGATCCCAAAAACAAACTTAACATTGTAGTAAAACATGTACATAACAACACATCCCATACATCGATATACATCACGGTCAATTCTCCAACTGGAAATGTAAGTTGGTCGACTACTACTCGTCAACTTGTAAAGCCTACTTAGCTGCGATAGTTTTCCTTTTAACTTTAACTGCCATGATTTTTTTTTCACATATCCAAGAATAACCGTTATAGCTGGCAGGGAGGCGAAATTAGAACTTTAAAGCTTAATAATACGCAAATGGATCCCTGAATCAAAAAATGGTTTTTACAGACCCACAATAATTTTGAACGCACTATCCAACGATATCCCATACTATGGGATAGACGAGAAAAATATAAACATTCCCACTTTACATGCAAGGTACCACACGATTTTTCTTTTTCAAGATTTTATTTTAGTGCTTTGTCGGCGTGATTAATATGTACACCCATGCCAAATTACAGCTTTCTAGTACTAAGAGTCTCTCAGCTAAGGTGGGGACAGACATACAGATCGATGGACATGGCGAAACTATAAGGGTTCGTTGTTGACTACGGAACCCTAAAAAGGATGCCAACAGTGAACCAAAACTTTTTACTTTAAAACTCATTTCGTCCGTGAACTGAGTACATAATACTTACAGGCAAGGACATCGTGTCGGAGCACGCACACTGAAGGGTTCCGTAGTTGGGATTAATTTATCTCAAAAACAAACTTAACATTGTAGTTGAAAAACATGTTCTCCCATACATCGATATACGTCACGGTCAATTCTCCAACTGCAAATGTAAGTTGGTCGACTATTACTCGTTAACTTGTAAATCCTCCTTAGCTGTGATAGTTTTCCTTTTAATTTCGTTATCGGACTACAGCCATGAATTTTTTCATATATCCTTATAATTTCAATACAACATTCGTTTTTATTTATACTAAACCCGAAAAGGGGTCATTGTACTCATAATTTTGAAAAAAAAATTCTATGGGACCAACCGTGAAATCGCAAAAAACAAATCAGCTGTTCCCTACATTTGTGTTCACTTAAATCGTCAAAATGTATGGAACAGCTGATTTTTATTTCGTGATTTCAAGGTTGGTCCCATAGAAAAAAATGTTCAAAATGATGAGTACACTAATTCCATGTTATTAGAAAGTACTTATTCCATGCTCAAACTGTCATTTCCTGTTACACACTTCCGTCCCTTTTAACGAAATCACTGCCACAGAAAGCGAGAGGAAAGATATTACCCATCAAAACAAAATTGCTGTTCCAAATGATAAAAGATTTATTTATCATATATTTTGACCGCGTAGGTATTGCACTTTCCTATGAAACAGCAAATTTGTTTTTTTATAACCGACGAAAAATTTCAACGCTATGTCTAGAATCATGTCCTGAATTCATGGTTACAGTTACGTTACGTCTACGTCACGCGTTCGTGTAAGGCCCACTGGCTGTGTCTTGAATTTTAAAAGCTATAAACGCGCAATAAAAACGAAAACCTCTTGCATGTATTTTCAGCCTGTATGTTACTAACCTCTTTTGCCGACTGTACTCTTGTTACATAGTAAGGTGTTGTTCGAAACAGTCCCGGAAGAGTTCTTTCGTTTACGGCGCCAAATTGAATTTCCGTTTCGATATATTTAGATAAGCGTTGGTATTATTTTGCATTCGATAATTAAACTTAGAAATGTAGTTCTTTTTGGCTGTGGTGTCGCTTTTTCCTGTTCTGATTTCTATTAAAAAAGTAATATGTTTTTAGTAGGTACCACATTTTGTTAGGCAGAAAAGTAAAGTTCAAACATATGACTGTAGTTCTTCAAAATACGTATAAGTTAGAGTTTTTACATTACGTATTTTTCTCACGTAGTTTTCTTTCTCAGACCAAATAGAATTGCAAGTCACCAATACAAATTGTATCATTACAGAACAAAATATGAACAGTTGTAAAGTATCGGATATCCTACCTATCGTAGGAGTTAGACCTCCTCCATAAGTGGTCCCTGTTTCCCCCAGTTGACCCTTATAACTTTCACGCGATGATGGCCACCAAATATACTCAGTATACTTTCTTGCGCCAAATGAAGGTAAATAATTCGGACACAGTTTCATTTTCGGCAATAGGCATGTGTTGTGCTGACATCTAATTAGGATCTATTTACTTTGGTAGACAATGTAATAAGTTTGGGCTTTCTATGTACCTAATTTGGCGGCTTTATTTACTCTCTCACTATCGCTACGTAAACCTACTTATTTCTAGTGATTTTAATTTTAATAGCAAGACGAATATTAATTAAGGGACTACTTAATTTGATTTCTGTGAAATAAAACGGTACCTAATGGTAAGGATTTACTGAACATTTACGACTATTTATGGCAGAAAAAATTTGCGCACTACCTGCACGCGTAGCATGACCAATTCTATCTCTTTTCTACCAAGAATAGACAAAGCCATGCTATTCAACTCGATATCTCTTCTGCGCGAGCATGCTGCGAGTCGCGACCCGTAGACTCGCGTTTCTATGAAGGCAAAGACATTTATTCTTTCCATAGCAACAGGGAGTGATGTAGATAAAATATGAATTCAAAGATAATTATTACGTTTCGTTTTCGGAAAAAATGTGTCAAACGTCAAGTTTCTAATTATTAAAAACCACCGAAAAAGGTTTCTTTTTAAACTAATAAAAAAAAAGAAATTCAAACATCTCGAAAACGGTGCATCCTAGGCAAAAAAATACAGAAATGTAATTGCCCAAGTGTCACGCCCGTGCAAGCAGCATTCTAACATGAATTAAAGTTAAAAAAAACCTACATGAATTTAAGGCTAATTTTGTCGACTGAAGAATAGAAAAAATTCTTATCTTCAGTTTTAACATCGCCATGCTTAGGACGGTAGAAATCTTTCTATAATGTGTCATTTTGTCGATTCTTCCGTCGACAAAACCCGTTTCTACGGTGGTCATGCTACGCGTGCAGCAAGTTTTTGCAGGAGCACAAACTGAAAATATCTATCACAATAAATTCACAGTATTTATCATGATAACTTCATTCGTCCATTAATTTTCTGCAACCAATCAGCTGTCAGAATTAACTCAAAGCAATTAGGGGCGGTACTGCAAGAGTGATTTAAGTAAAACTTTGTTGTTTACGTCGCTGCCTCCCTGGTGGACTCTGTGAATGTCATTCAGTCAGCGATTAATCATAAAGCTTTGTCTGAAGATGCAAACAGCTCATAAATAGTTCGTTAAGGGATGTCTGAAGGAGTTTTCGTTGTATTGATGAAAAGATTTTAAATTACTATAGGATTCGGAGAGGTAAATTAAATTTTCTTGTTTTTGACTTTCAAATGTGCCTTTTATTTGCATAATTGAAATAACTGGTTTGACTTTGACTTGGTTGTTGTACGACTTGTGAAATGTAATAAGCGGTAAAAAGGTAATTCACGGCGTTATTACAAATGGTTTTTTTTTTTGACATGGTTGAAACAATGCAGCTGTATTCGTAATAATAACGTACAGTGCTTCTGCTTTTTCCACGAGTACCCAAAAAAAGGAGTGTTATGTTTTCAGGGTTCATGTATGTATGTATGTTTGTGAGTTTCTTTATTCCACCATAACTTCTAAACGGCTTAACCCATTTTAATTTATGTGGTATTGTTAGAAGCGTTGAACTATTCCGGGTAACATAGGCTAGTATACATTTAAAAATATATAAAGGGGGAGCCATGGTTCATGAAAAAAACCGTAATAATTTGTTTTTTTCATGAAAATTTGACTACATATACTATCATTGTCTAGAGCTCGCTTAGTACATAACAAAAATATAACAGTATTATTCAATATGCATTCGTTCACTAATAACAAAATAAATTAAATAAATATAACGGTAGTATTCAATAACCCATAGAAAAAAATTGTCTTATCCGTTTCCACGTCAATCATAAGAAAAATTATTTCGCGTTCCAAAAAAAGTAAAGTTATCTTTCGTGGCACATTGTGCGTTTGCAAAAATATTGTTTTATCACTAAAAGGTATAAAATAAAAAACAAAGGGAGTAAAGCTGCTAAACTCGAAAATGTGATGATTGCCGAGAGATATTAAGAAAATAGAAGCACTGTAACTGTGATCGAAATACAGTGGTGCTATTCTGTAAAAATCTCACCGTGAAAAATTTGGTGAAGGGATCTTCAACTGAGCTGTCATTGTACGTGATGCTTGGGATCGCTAGGGATTGACACTATTAGCAGGTCACTTCAAGCTTACTTACCTAAGGGTAGGCGCGCAGTAGGCAGCCTGGCTGCAGCGGCCAGGCTACGGCAGCCGAAATATTGAGAACATTCTTGGCTGCCAAGTGCGCGGGCTCCAATTGGACATTATATGTTTGATTGGCTGCTGAATACCTATCTGATATCCACAACCCAGTAACTGGGTAATACGATGCCCCTGGTAAGACTGGTTGTGAGACTTTCGAACTTCGGAGGCAACGGAAGGAACACGGGTGGGTTTTAGTCAGTAAAAGTCTGACACGCCCTCCCCGCTCAGCCCAGAGTGGGAGAAGTTATTTGATAATTTCCCACACAAAAAAAAAACCAGGCTGCCTGGTACGCGCTTGCTCCACGTTTTCGTTTTTTGCAGAATACCTGTTATGTTTGTTCACGTTCAGTGCCGGGAGCCCTCCTGGAGGGTTCACTCAAGTCGCATATGGGATGCCGGGAACCCTCGCGGAGGGCTCATTTTAAATATCCGTTTTTCTTAACAAATACAGCATTATAAACTGTGAACATAAAATCATTTGTATATTTTAGCTAGATGTAATATTATACTCGTTGGTTTTAAATACTAACATTTTTATTTTTAATCATATTTTTATTCATATTTATTTTTTTCAATAATATTTGCTATATGTATGGCGGCATGGCGTATTAGTCGAAAGTGTTAATAAACACAACTGACAACTTATTACCGGACTAAGTTGTCAGTATTTAGTCAGCATAAAATTTTGAACAAAGAAACTGGTTCGAAGGTTTAAGTTCGGGCTAAATTTAGATCTCGTTTTGTAATATGACAGGTGACAATTTGATACAGGGTCATGATATAAAACTTCAAAGTCGCCCTACATGCCCGTCTTTAATAAACACCCATTTATTTTAGTGTCTCTTGAAAAGTATAGTACTTACCCTCAACATTGTCCAACGTCCGGCAATATAGGTAGGTAATCCGTTCTCATCACCCCTTCGACTGCCTAAAGTGTTGTTACGCGTGTCTCTGGAGTTATCCCCATCTATCTTCAAGGGTGACCGCTTAAGAATGGACAGGACAAAGAGCTGGCCATTACGACGCGCCTGAAATTGCAACTTGCTCGACAAAGGACTTTGCTGTCTCATGTCTATTCAATTACTGTTGAGGTCAACAAACGATACTATCTATATCTATCTGTCTTATAGCAGTTTTGGAAGTCACAAAAGCTATATTATCACTAAAATACTCGTAGCTACAGAAGTCTTTTGCCTACACAATTCTAAAAGCCCCAAAACTCAGTTTTAATTAAGAAGATTAATGAAATTCGATACCCCGAATATCGATTGACATGATATTGTCCACGAAGCGCCATTCAAAGTGAATAGAGCCTCGAATACTGAGTGACGTTTCCGTGGGCGAGTGCCCGCTGTGAACACGACATGTATGGCTTTCGGAAATCTTTCAGTGCTAAATAAAGCCCATCAGTTGTCCAGTAGAAAGGGATGAAAAATAGTTGAATAGCAAACGTTACAAAAAGATTTTTTGACCGACTCTCGCTCGGGTTGTGACGTCCGGTGCGCTCACGGACGCGATTGATTCTGCGGAGGATGGTTCAATAATTCAGCAGGATGACCGGCATGTCGCATGTACCACACGGGAACTGGCCGCGATATTGCCAGGGCTGTCAGCCAACATGGCCGAAATAACAGATAAATAATACAGAAGCCAAACGTGTTGGCCACAAGTAAAGGTCAACACGTTTTAAAAAGTTAACCTTTTCATAAATTGTATATTTTATAATGTGCCATAAAGCAAAAACAATTCCAATCGTAACAACATGAGTACTCGTATAACCAATAACATTCTCATTTTCCGAATAGTTTAGAAAATGTTGGTGCGGTTGCATCACCAAGGCCCCGCGAGCTATTTCCAATCTCACGTTCCGGTATCACTTACCAAACATTATAATCAACGGTTCTATTATAACTTATTGCTCAGACCTTTAACTGCAGATTATTATTGTCATAATATTTATATAGGTATGTCGTTATAATTAAAGTTTAAACAAAGTTATGTGGGCATTTTTCAGTAATTTTTGATAATATCACTAGAAAAGTTCGAGAATACTTAATGAAAAAACCACTAAGAAATAATTTTTTTTTTTTCAAAAGAATGATTTACCTACCATATCTAAATAAAACCTAACATTAAAAAAAAACATGGTAAGAAACATGTTCACAATAAAAAATACTAAAAATCTGTAAAAAAAAACGTGCAGCTTATTATTATCTATTTAATGCTACGCTTAAGTTTTAGATGGATGGATAATTGGCTAAAGGCTTCTACATACCGGCGCGACTCACGACGCTACACAAAGGCGCCGCTCGTCGCGCGACACGCGGGGCCTTTGTGTCGCGTCGCGTGTCACGCCGGTCTGTAGAAGCCTTAATACTATGACTAAAATAAAATAATATCTTATTTCTATTTTATGACTTTTGGGCTGGGACGTCATTAAAAGGAATACAGCAAACTGCACAAAAGACATTTTCTAGACTCTAATTATATAAGTAGTTACATCATAAATCATAGAAGAAATCTAGTGTGGCTCCAAGTCCTAAGAACAACTTCCCTTTAAGAATATTCTCTATCAATCCAAAGCCAGATACTGACTGCAAGCAATTTCCACGCTCTTTTATATATATTCTATTCGAAGAGCATAAGTATCGCACAAAAGCTCTTGGACCTGCTTCCATAGTGGCCATTCGCCTTTCTCGGCCCAGACTTCTAAAAACATTTTGAAATTGAACTAATCCTTAATAATATTTTAAAATGCGATGGTGAGTTCGTTGTTTATTAGTTTCGCTTTCACGTCTTAACGGCTGAACAGATTTCGATTAAATTTAGCACACATGTAGACCATGACCTAATTTTGTGCCCTCACGCCCCTAGTCACCGCAGGAGACGCCCTGGGCGTCGGGAATCCCAGGTCGATTCCCGGCCACCGTAGGCGCGGGCTTGCGGACGGTAAGCAATGGGTAGCTCGCCGTCTGATAAGAACCAGGCCCGAAGTCGACAGCGCGTTGTGTTCCACGCGCACCGAAAAGAGATGTCAACACAAACTGATGGGGTCCGTTAGGGCCAATGCCAGCCAGGGTTGCGGGTCTGTCCGAAAGGAATACTGTGGCCCTGGCACACAGGCAACTGAAGGAACACTGATGGGTTTTAGTCAGTAAAAATCCCACTCCGCCCAGAGCGGGAAAAGTTTTTTGACCGAAGTCCACGTGGACGTAGGCACGGGCATAAGCCAGTTCTAAAAAAACAACGGTAGACTAGTTTGTTCCTATCTCTAAAAAAACACGATACTTTAAAAAGAGCAGTTTCGTATAAATACGGAGCAACAAGTCCTAAGCCGCACAGAACAACTTCTCATTTATCCAATATTTTACCTGGTAACTCACAACCACTACAACTGCATTCAAACGACCTTCGTTCTGCTGCTCATCACTTTCGTCATGATAACTGCCACCGACGCCGCCCGAGTCCAGCCCTGCGATCGGGTCCCGTACCGTTGAGGAGAAGAATTCATGCTGCACAGTTCATAGGTACATTCGCTACAACAACTGTGCAGACGGAATGGATTGTGTCTGATGATACTTCTCAGGTGGAACTTCATAGACATATGCTTTAAAGAATATTTTGAGGGAATTTATACCTACTTTTGATTGTAGATACACCTTATTTAAAGTTCCACGCGTTTATTCAAATAAATATTTAAAAAAAGACTGTCTCCCAAAATTTTAATCAGTAGGGTAACATTTTATATTTACCCTACTGTTATTACTTCTCTTTTATACTCATCAAAAGTGTCTAGGGATCAAGGCGACTTTTTTAATAAGCCTGAACAGTCCCACATTTTTTTATTACCTTTATATGAGAAGCCCTATATTTTCTAGATAAGACTTCTTTGTAACTGGTTTCATTACTTTTGTTTTCCAAACGTCAGATTTTTTGAGTAGATTTGCATCCCTATTAAAAAATCATAAATCACAAAGTCGCTTTGTTTGTTAGTTTGTTAGGTTATTTACCTATAACACAAGAACAACTTAACTGATTTAGATACGATTGACTTAAATATTGTTTTAATTCATATTAGGAGGTATTCCTCGAAGAGCCACCGTTTTGAGGCGCACCTAATGAGGCGCACCTTTATTATTCCTCAGAGCGCACCTTTTAGTAGCGCTCCCAATAACAATTAAAAATATTAACTTTTTTTTCCTCGAAGCGCTCCTATGATTAACTTTCGAATAGAGATAGGATACTAACTGAAACTATCGATAATAAGTAAAACACGTTATTTCATACAATTTGCAAAAACTTTATACTCCTTGACCATGGATTGGTTTTAATAAAAATAAAGTGATCCAGTGTGTGTAAAGTGGACAAAGACAACTATATCAGTCAGTACCTACGTACTTTAATCTCTGGCGATGCGGCGCGCGCGGCGCGGGATCACTGCAAACATAAGCCGCAGCCTCCCCCATTGTACGAGTATCCTAGATAGTCGCGTCACAGGTCGCGTTCACCGAGTTCACACGAATCCAGCCGAGCATTTCCGGAACTTGTTTACTTAAAATTGCATAGTTTTGTTTTAACTCTTATTGTGTATTGTGTATTCAAAGAGTAACGTGTATTCAAAGAGGATGTTATTAATAAATAAAACGCACAGATATAATATAAATGATATGCGTATAATAATCACATTGCAGCAGGACTAGGGTTACCAGGCCTAAAAATGCAAAATCCTGTCTGGCATGTCTAAAAATCCTGATTTTGAAAAAAAAGTCCGGTCACGCACCTGTATTAAATAAAAATCATAGTATTTAAGTACGTTTTTATTTACTTATATTATTTAGACCCATATTTTTGGTTGCTAGCAACCGCATGCAAAAAGTTGTTTTTTCCAGCTATTTCGCAATAAAATGGAAATGCTCGGCTGGATTCGTGTGAACTCGGTGAACGCGACCTGTGACGCGACTATCTAGGATACTCGTACAATGGGGGAGGCTGCGGCTTATGTTTGCAGTGATCCCGCGCCGCGCGCGCCGCATCGCCAGAGATTAAAGTACGTAGGTACTGACTGATATAGTTGTCTTTGTCCACTTTACACACACTGGATCACTTTATTTTTATTAAAACCAATCCATGGTCAAGGAGTATAAAGTTTTTGCAAATTGTATGAAATAACGTGTTTTACTTATTATCGATAGTTTCAGTTAGTATCCTATCTCTATTCGAAAGTTAATCATAGGAGCGCTTCGAGGAAAAAAAAGTTAATATTTTTAATTGTTATTGGGAGCGCTACTAAAAGGTGCGCTCTGAGGAATAATAAAGGTGCGCCTCATTAGGTGCGCCTCAAAACGGTGGCGCTTCGAGGAATACCTCCATATTAGAAATATTCTTGACCGAAAAAGTAATTTACCTACTCCTATTAAAAAACTCACTTAGATTTAAACGACGCGCGACGCCAGAAATGGGCATTCTCCTTGTTCTACTACTGAACTGTCTTTATTCAGCGTTTTTTGATGACATTACTTAAAGGTTCGAAAAATACTTAGGTTATAAAAAAACCGGACAAGTGCGAGAAGGACTCGCGCCCTTAGGGTTCCGTCTCAGAGCTGTGCTCGGCTGCCCGAATTTCCAATTCCGAAATGAAGGACCAACTTAACTTTGCAGATGAAAAATATTATTTTACATCGTTCTACATCACGGTCGATGCTCTAACTGCAAAAGCAAGTTTGTAATCACCAAAACTTCTTATGGCGAATACACGTACGATATTTTTGAGACATTTTCATTTACTTGTACTGTGAGACCTAGCTGCTCGCCAAATTTCATGCTATTAGGTAAACGGGAAGTACCCTACTGGTTTTGATTTATTTGCGAGTGTCAAAAAATGTGGCATAAATGACCGTATTTTTTTATTGCGTTGACTTAGAAGCTTGATTTTTTTACAGCTCACCAGACAGATGAAAAACGTAGTGATCCTATAAGGGTTCCGTTTTTTTTCCTTTTGAGGTACCTACGGAACCCTAAAAACCAATAGGAAATCAAAAATAATTGTCAAAACAATGATACCCTAGTTGCATAAATTGCTAGCTTCTTCCTGCGGTTTCACCCACATAAGGTTCAACCCCGTGGGAGCATTGGGATAAAAAACCGGCCAAGTGCGAGTCGGACTCGTACACGAAGGGTTCAGTACGATTATCTATAAAAACGTCAAAAAAATCACGTTTGTTGTATGGGAATTCCCTTAAATATTTATTTTATTTCGTATTTTAGAATGTTTTGTTATAGCGGCAACAGACATACATCATCTGTGAAAATTTCAACTGTCTAACTATCACGGTTTTTGAGATACACCCTGGTGACAGACGGACAGACGGACGGACTTCAGTCTTAGTTTTACCCTTTGGGTACGGAACCCTAAAAAGTAGAAGTATCCTATATCCTACCCAAGATTATGGTCTACCCATGTCCCAAATTTCATCCAATTCCGTTCAGCCATTTTAACGTGTCAACGTAACAAACAGACAGACAGGTCCGAATGACGTTTCATGTTCTGATAAAATTACTCGTATATATTTTTGTAAAATGTTTAGTTGTAAAAATAATGGCGTATACGAGTACGAGTAGCGTTATTTGTTTTTTTTTTATTACTTATTGTAGTTTTTATTTAAAATAACATCTTTGTAATGGTTCGGAATCGTAATCTCCTATCAAAGTTTTGCGAGTTTGTCCAAAAGGGATATCGTGGCCCTAGGACACAGGTAACGGAAGGAACACGGGTGGGGTTTAGTCAGCAAAAGTCTGACACGCCCTCCCGATACGCCCAGAGCGGGAGAAGTTACTTGATAATTTTCCACCAAAAAAAAAAAAGAATAAAATGTCAAAGTCAAAAAAATTTCAAAAATGTGGTAGGTAAACGTATTTTAAACGTAGTGATAGTTTATTTTGACTAATGATAGTAACGACTTGCGATAGAGCTGTAATTAGGCAGCCGGAAGCCATGCCGCAGAATACGTCTATACCGCCGCGTCGCCAAGATATCATCATTAATTTATTTGTGAGAAAAAATACGTACTCGGGGCATTTTCGTCCGCGACCCGCTTTTTTCTGAATAAAGACGTAAGGAATAATATATTAATATATTTAATTAACACATATTAAACACACACATACACACACACACACACACACATACACACACACACACACACACACATATTATTTTATTTTTATTAATTTTATAAGCATAAAATTCTCTTTCTTTTTTTTTTATCTGTAACTTTTATGGTGTACATAATAAAGAGTATTTTAGTATATTTTATAATTTGATGATTATGAATTTCAATTACTATTTTTCAAATTACAAATTATAAGTACGCTTGCTTCAAATATTTACCCGAAATATTTTTCAAAACGACTACACTTATCAAACACCGATCTGCAATTCTTATTTTCTTACCAACTGTGTTATTTTATTTTAAATTCCCACATAAAGTTATATTTTCCATCCACACTCCGATTGCAAAATCCATTCTCTGGCCGTGGCTTATCATCAAATTTATGCTTTTTCACTTCAATAAAAACGTTCTAAAACGCCATATCGACTGAATTATGAAATTCTTCTACTAAAGTGGAACGTTTGTGAAATATGTTGCGATTCGTGCTGCTCTTCAGTTTAATACTATGTCCGTTAGTGATATGTAAACGAAGACAGCATAAGGAAAAAGATTTATCTGAAAGTGTCGGTGACTTCGGAGGGAAGTTGATTTCTGACTTGAGGGATGACGCTAACATAGACCTCTCAGCTGACGAGGAGTATGAGGACCTCCGAGCCGAGCTCCTCGCCTACCATACAGCACTTGCGTCTCTCACTTCCAATCGTAGTGAGTTTATACATTTAATTATACAGGGTCAAATTGAATTAGCCAGCGAAACTCGGTAGGAGTGATTGGTAGATGTCAATATCTAAGAAAAAAATATAATTAATGTTTTATTGATTTTTTTTGGGGTCAACGACTCCTGTCAGGCTTTTTACTGGAACTATGAGTTGAGAAAATCTGTTTATTTTTATTTTATCGTGTTTAGTTATCGATGCCCAACACTTTTGTGAAGCATTCACAAAAAAAAACACTGTTTTTTTAACTGATATTTAAAGTGACTACAGTAGTAGTTAATGACCCAAGAAAACACATCAAATTAATTTATATTTTGTTATATCATGTTTAGATATCGATACCCATCAAGTCTGCGGAGTTTCGCTAGCTAATTTAATTTGACCCTGTATATTCATTATTTATTTACCCTCGCATTGGAGTGCCATGCAGCAATTAGGTATACCGACGGAGCCAAAAATTACTTCATCTGCTACTCAATGATACGAGTAATATAAGAAAAAAGACGTAGATAGGTTACTTACTCAACATTCGATCTTCAAAAACGGCACACTGTCATACTATTAGATGACACGTGGAAGTAGGACAGCATGTCGTAATTATCGGGAGCGAGAAAGAGACATGATGAAGAAAATGTGGTTAATTAGTAGCCAAATTTTGACCTGCCACTTGCGGAGCGTGTATAACTTATTCTTAGTTAATTAGCCAAATTTTGACGTGCCACTTGCGGGGCGTGTATAACTTAAACAAAGAAATGTATAGACGGCGGGTAGCTCCACTTCATTCTCACAAGAAAGGGATATAGTATTATCTTCTTATATATAAAATTCTCGTGTCACAATGTTAGTTACCATACTCCTCCGAAACGGCTTGACCGATTTTTATGAAATTGTATATGCTTCTCGTATTCAGCAGGTCTGAGAATCGGCTACTATCTATTTTTTATACCCCTAAGTGTTAAGGGTGGCTTTCCCACGGGATCAAGATTCACGTGGGTGGAACCGCGGGACGCAGCTAGTGTTATTATACGTAAAGGAAAAGGACAAAGCTATACTATTTCCGTCTCTCAGTGCGTGTCAGTTTTTTCAAGGTCAGCGACATATGTAGCTGTACTTTCATGGCGTTTTTGTGAAATTGTGAAGTTTATATTGGCACTTTTCTACGAGTACATCATATCATCAATTTGCTAATTTGCTTTTGTTTTAAAACCTAGGGTAAAGGGTTCGGTTTATGGTATCATTGGGTCCTATAATACATTTATGGATATGTATACAGGGTGTAAGGGACAGCCCTCCGCAGACTGATGGGGTGAATTCAGTATATCGTACTAAGATGACCGGTACATGAAATTATTTCAGGAACGTTATGGGAATCCAATGAACCTGATTTGTCGCGGTGGGGTGGACGGCCGCGCTCGCTGATTTCAGGCGTCGTTCGTTAGAGAATTTCAACATCCATTGCAGATTTTTTTATTTTAGCTGTGTGTTATTTACATTAATGGAGTACTGCGTACAGAGAATGTGATTTTACATTGAAATAAAGGAATAGTAACTGAAATTACGATAAAAAAAATACAATTTTCCTGAGCAAATTTTCAGTGGAATATGATTCAAAATAAGGAGCTGAATGCACCCTGTTAATTTGCGGAGGGCTGTCCCTTACACCCTGTATAATATACTGTCTCATTCGGCCACGCTACCCGAAACTCTATAGTTTTCTTACTATAAGGTGTATGTAATATCCTTGGCTGTACTCATAGTTTATGTACTTCTAACTTTAGACAGATTTAAAGTTACCGTTATATCGGCAACGAAGTCCAATTTACGAGTGCTTTACCTACCTATAGCTGAACCCGCGTATTATTAATACTTTGAGAGAAGCCTCACTTATTAGGCCATAATCAATTTACATAAATAAATAGGTTAGTACTGTTATTGCTTCCGGGAGAGATTTATGTACCAAACAATAATTAAAAAGTCGACAGATTCACTGAGCTTCATTATAACCTGAGGGGATATAACTTGGGTTGTTAACTCTTAAACTTTAGCGTTGATTATTATAAACTTGCTGCTATTTTATTATGTAAACCCGAACAAGCGTACATCAATATCGGTTCGATACTTTGGAAGTAAAATCTAATGAAGTAATGTGAAGGTAATGCGAAATCTATGATATTTACGAAAGCGTAACGTTACGTGGCAAAGAAATAACAGCAGGACGGGTCGATCCATCAGGTAAAGCTACACTTGCCGGGGTTGGTCCGTGGATGGGTGACCATCTTTACATACCAAGACTCCTCCGTGCCTCGGAAAGCACGTTAAGCTGTTGTCCTGGCTTTCATTCGTTGATCTTTGACAGTCTCGAATGTCTGACAACCAGTCTTACCTTAGTATTTTGTATTTTGCCCTAGACTAAGGTCAAGAGCAAACTCATCCAAAAAAAATAAAAAAATGACCGCATCCGGTTAGACTAGAAGCCGACCTAGTTGGGAAAGCTGGGCAGATTGATTGACTCCGATACGAACCCCAAGCACGTTCGTAAAAAATATATATCGAGACTTTTACTTAATGAACGTTTTCTTCAGGATCGATGAAAACGACGCCGTGTTGGCAACTCGGTGGTATTTGCATCGACCGCAAGTTGTGCGAGGGACACCGTTCCTTGACCGAAGTCGCCGGCTGCAGAGACAAGCTAGAAGTCTGTTGTTTCAACTGGAACAACTTCCAAATCAGAGATATGACGGACAAAGGCATACCTCTGCCGATGCCGTGGTCTCATTCTAAAGATTTTGGTGGTAAAGGCGTTTTAGACCCCAGCCCTGATGAAAACCTGAAAAAGAAAAAGAAAAAGCTGAAACCAAAGATGATGTATGAAGATAACATTTACCCAGACACACATCGTGAGAAAGAACAGCATGACGAATCACATGAGACTCCACCTTTATTGGTATTATTACGACACAAGAAAAAAACATAATTCTTTGGTCAAAAGTCAATTGTTAAGTTACTAGTAAAGTTCTTACGGAATCCCTATTGAATATGTCTAATTTATTTGATTCAACGTTACATACCTTGTCTGCATCAAAAAATGCAATTAAATACTTCAACTACAACAGTACGTGCCTTATCGGTTATCGTTCCTTTTATTAATTAAAAAGTCAATCGTATTATGATTCCATGTTCATTTGTTTCTTTTTAAACTTCGCTATGAGCATGTAAACAAAAAATCATGTTTCTATTGGTTGGTGGCGTTATAATGTTAGTTGTTTCATATGTGCTGTGTCAAGGAGGTAGGAACGGAGATTCTGGCCAACAGTTACCAGATACTTACGTGGACGTATTCAAAGCTGGCATGAGCAGAAGGCCTACTCTTGGTTAGTTTACTGATTATGTTCATAATTCTGCCATCGGAATTGCCAATACAACCAACCCAATTGCTTAACGCACAAGGGTTTCGAAGAAAATTCATAATCCATTGCTTAATACGTTTGACAAAACAAAAGTATATATAGATTAAGTCACCTGCAATCGTTAATATTATAAAAGTTGATTGGATTGCTATATTTAATAATACAGTTTGTACTACTAGTTGTTACTATAAATGATAGGCTGAAAAAGGATGTAATAAGGCAACGATGTGGTTTGTTTTTTTGTAGTGACACAAATTTAAAAGAGTATGCTTAGATGGTTTGGTCATGTTGAGAGGATGAATGACAGGCGACTAACAATAGTTATTTATGATATTAGTGCGGTAAGTTGGTTCTTACAAACGAGTAGACGAATGTAAGCCCGAGACGAAGTCGAGGGTGAACCATAGTCACGAGTTTGTAAATACCAATTTCCGCGAGTGTGTCATACAACGTTTTTCAACACATTTGCGAGAAAACAGTACACTATTGTACTGTTTTCTCGCATAATAAAATAAGCCATCAAAACATTTTAAGAGAATGATTGTGTATTTCTTCGAGTCTTCCATGATATAAAATTATTGTAAATCATTAAATAGCACTCACGATTTTGGCGGCTCATTCAAGATATCAGGTGCAGTTGATTCCATATTAATATCGGATTCCTCGCTTAAACTCATATTATTATTTTGTAAATATCAGTCGGAAAGTCGCAACAATCTTTGACATTTCTAATAATTATGAAAATGGCGCGAATTTGCAAATGGCGCCACGAGCACATGGTGAAAATTAGTACTACATCTTTCGTCTCATCTTATCATTAATAATAAAGTGAGATAAACGTATTGAGCAAAAGCGCTTCCAAGGAGGTTCGATCATTCAGCTTATTTATTCTCGTAATTTGAAACTCCTTGGAACTCTTATATATTTTTTATGGTAATGAAAAATCGTAAAGAATATCTACGCACAGCGCTATACAACGAAGGGGGCGGTAAAACATGTACTTAGGTGAGAGTACCTATTTTACCGCCCGTTCCGTTGTATGGTGCGTAATTTTTAACTTTCGAACACTGTATACAGGCTTCGTAAATGCATTTTTTGATCAAATGTGTTGAAAAAGGTATTTACAAGGCAAAAGTGAGTGTAAACGCCGGGAAGCCCTAGAAGGATATATTGAGACCTTATTGATGCTGTTCTTCAGAAAGGTCAGGTGCGTAATACTCGCAACCGGCGGGCGTGTAAGACCAGATGTATGAACGTAAACGAAGCAAAAGGAGCGTAGGATGTAAGGAGCGTAGCAGGTGGCGTTTTAATAGTTTCTGCCAACCCCAATGGGAAGAAGGCGTGAGTATGTATGTAAATTGAAATACGTAATAAGAACGTCCGCAGTTATTTCATCAGCAAACCATATTACGTCATACAGGCACTGCTGGGTCTACCTGCTGGGCGCGCGGCGGCATCTGTGTGAGTATCAATAGCTGTCGCTCGCTCAATATGGACGTTGGCATAGCTGGCTGCTCGTGGGGCCACATGGTCTGCTGCAGGACCCACGTGCACGGCTCCCCCACTGCGGGCAGCACAAGGAGAGACACCATACCATTCATAAACAACCTAGATGAACTAGGAACCCCCTTGGAAATTATCGCGCTAAGGAATTCCATGCTGCTGTCCAGCTGGCAATCTGATAAATCTAAGAGCGACGATAATGTTAATAAATACTTAGGTGACTTTTGAATTGAATAATTAAAACATTAAACAAAGTGTTCGATTCTTGGAAGGTTTTTTTTGGAAAGACGGAGCGGAGCGGTCGCATATGCGATGACACTCACGGTGATGACTATTGTCATTTTATGATACAACTAACATATACTATCTATCTACATACAAATATCCCAGATCAATGGGTCTGGTGTAAACAATTATATCAGTCAATTACATAGCCTATCCTTATTTCTAATACGCAATCATCAGTTATGTAAAATTCAAGTTAATCAATCAAGAAACTACTCCTGACGTGACTACTGAACCTCAAAATATAATTTGAGCAATATACCACAGAGCAGCTTAAGTGTTACCAATTCATTAACCATGAAGTGCCTATATTAAGCCCACCATTGTATAATAAAGTGCCTCATTCATGCTCCACCACCGTGCTTGCTAGCAATTAGAATATATATTGCATAACATCTTGAAGCCTGTTACAGCATTTACTCATTAAGGGGCTGACAAGAGGCAAATGATAAAAGTAGGCTTGTCTTAAGGCGACGATAACAGACTTTTAATGATTTTTTATTGAAGATCACGTCTAAACGAGTAGTGTTAATGATTTGAAAAAAATAAACGATAAATAAGAGCATTTTCTCAATAACTTAATGTGCGGATATTTTAGATTATGTATGTATTACATAGTGAAATTAATTTGTAAAGTTACGTCTAACGCGGATAAAAAACTGAGAATGGCGCAAAATCTACCAAGCTTATTTTTCTGAAACCTTCACCAATTTAAAGATAATTTAATTATTGATATTTTAGTATACGCGTTTTATTAAAATATCTTTTGTTTTGTGTACTTATAATAAATTAATAATGCGTCAAATTGGGGCAGCGCTCTTTGATGGGCGAGTCCTATTACTGGCTGAACGTACGACGCGTTGCGTGAGCTCAGTACAGAACACGCAAGCTAACCACTCAAGGTCACTAGCATATATCTGAGTCTTAAACAAAGAAATTGCCAAACCTATATAGTTTGTGGTAACGGAAAAAATATAATATGCTATTCTTGAAGATATTTCTCAGAACTTGGTTGTTACCGAAACACGTTTAGAAAAAAAATCTCCATACAAATTAACGTTAAACTAACTGAGTTTCAATCCAAAATATCTGTATTAAATATCATCGTACGGTTGGTATTTAATTAATAACAAGAACGTCTTATTTGTATGCAGAACTTGGTTGTTTTTATTCTCGATTACTCAACTCATTTTTGAGTAAATAAATAACTGCTTCAAATTTTGCAATAAATTACAAGCGTTGTGTCATCGCGCTTCTCTTTCTTTTGTATGCAGTCTGACAGTGACAGCGGTTTACCTGTTGTCAGCGTCTTAAGACGATGAAAATAGTTGCTCCCTTTTACTGCTTTCAAGGTTCAGCTTTGATTTATTATATCTTGATTCTGAAGATGAGGATGAGTGTTAATCCTGTTGAGTGTGACTAAAGAAAAAGTACAAATTAACCTAAGTATTAGTACAATCACGTCGACGTGACGCGAACACGAGTTCGCGTTGCAAAAATGTGAAAATCAACGCCGTGTAAGCGCAGCGTATCTTACACGTTCGACGAATCATAATCTGCCTCCCAACTAAATCAAATAAAAAAATCTAAATCATTTATTTGCACAAATAAGGTACAGAAGGTTATTAAAGATAAGTATATTGGTCTCTTATTCTGCCATTAATTTCGGCGTGCAAATTTTACATAATTATTTACTATATAAAGAAAAACTAATTAATTTGGATTGTGCATGCATTAAATAAATGTATTAAATTAAATTAAGTAAATTGTATTAAATTAATTCTAAATTGGTAACAATTTATTATTCATAATGTGACAATCATGATACTACAATTCATGACTTACAACTTATAATCTAGGATTTCAAGTACACTGTAAAAGCATTTATCAATTAATATTTTTGTAAGAACACTCTTGAATTTAAAAAAAATATGTTGGTGTCGGCTTCCAGTCTAACCAGATGAAGCTGAACACCAATATTTTGCATAGAGCGACTGCCTATCTGACCTCCACAACCCAGTAACTGGGTAATACCTGCCTGAAAGTCTGACAACCAGTCTTACCAAAGGGTATCGCCTTTGGTAAGACTGGTTGTCAGACTTTCAGGCTTCTGACGACCCGACGAACGACACGTTCGACGAATGCTAACGCTAAAGGCAAATAGTGCATATCAATCTTAATAACTTTTCTTTATTCATGAATATACAGAGTATCTTCATAATAAACACAAGATAGACAAAAATCATTTAGAAGTTATTTTGACAATAAAATTTAGGCAGGTCAACAGTTGGAGAATGTGAAATGGTAGATTGGAAAATGGTTTGGTTGTCTTTGGACTGATTCGCCCTATCCCCTCGTATTAGTATTCAACCTTAGAATAACAGATTCCCACAAGGTTCCAGTTGCAAGTCACATTATTATTATTAAGCCTTTTATTTTCCCAAAAAAATAATAAATTACATTAAAAATTAATTACATTCATTCGTTTCTAATAATTCATTAATAATAATTTAACATGCAATTTTAACGATAATTAAATAAACACAAATTGATTCTGAAATAAATAAATTGATTGGATAAAATAAAATAAATAATATATTTTCATTTAATTTCTATATTGCGTGCCCATTTAAGGGCGAAGTCCTCCTCCATCTTTCGCCATTTCTGTCTGTCTTGGGTTATTCTAGTCCCCAAGTGGGGCCAGTCACGGCCACAATATCGTCGCACCACACAAGTCACATAGTTGACCTTTTATCAAGCTTGATTTTTGTAACATCAGCATCAGAATTGAACACCTACAATAAAGTAAGACTAGGTGTCTCATATTTACAGAATTTGTAAACGTATTTAAAAAAGCGAGAATGTATTAAAACTTTGTTCAAGTAACCACGCTTGAGTTCCCTATGGAATACCACCGTTCCAATTAGCACACTCTAAAAACAACGCAATAAAAAACAACAAATGTAAATAAAACTTCCAATCTGACCTGGACCGTTTATCCAAATCTACAAAAGGTGCAAAAATCCTCAATTGTACATACATAACAGGTTAACATTAGGGGTAAAGTAAGCAAAGCCGCGAGCTCTTGACGTAATAAGGATTCTTGGTTCAGAGATGGGCCGTTAGTTTGAATGCGTTCCAAATTAGTTTACCTCGACCGGGCTGCCTTCAACATTCGTAATGAACACAACTAAGTTTATATATTCGTACGTAATGCCGGCCACAAATTACACTTTGACGTGAAATTGTATGTACTTAGAGTCAGATCAAGTTATACGTAAACCATCAGTGTTCTTAACGTGCCCCGACGTAACATGAACCCAAGCCCGAGATAATGAAGCAGATTCTGCCGTAATGCGTCGATTCATGCCACATAGTAGATACCCTTTACGGGAACATTTGGAGCACCTTGGACTTGAACTAATACGATAATGCTGATTGCTTAAATTAGGTACCTTCAAGCTTATTTATCCGTAAGAATACACCCAACAATTTGAAGAGGACTTTTAATTGTCATTTTATAGGTAGGTACGAGTACCAGGGTTGTTGCTGATGCATATTTGTTTCACATCAGCGGATGCTGATGTTGATTTTTTATCATTGACTTCAGCGGATGCTGATGCTAATGCTGATTTTAATTATTTTTTTAAAAATGCTGGGAAAAAGTAGTGACCATCATTATGAATTTATACCTAAAAGTTGCACAGTTCTCCTTGGTATCGAAATAAAATATTGTTTCAATAATTATGTGAGTTTTAATAGAAAATAGAATCAAACTATAATAATTAGTACTAGATTAGTAATTTATTTATTTATTTCCTTTGGAAGACTTACAGCTAAACAAAACAGACTAAGAAATTGAAAATGTGACTGACAGCCAATTACAAGTCTTCACATATCAAAATAATGTAATGTGTAATTAACATGTGTGTGTGTGTGTGTGTTTGTGTTGTGTGTGTAATTAA
This sequence comes from Tiliacea aurago, assembly GCA_948098905.1. Classification (NCBI taxonomy): domain Eukaryota; kingdom Metazoa; phylum Arthropoda; class Insecta; order Lepidoptera; family Noctuidae; genus Tiliacea; species Tiliacea aurago. The sequence continues at coordinate 11,617,785 of OX402578.1, read as the reverse complement.
GTACATAACCTGCTAATATTAGTTTAGGTATATTTCATTAAATGAATGGAAAATTTCCAAAGAGCAAGTCCATTGCATTATTCGTCAAAACTCGCAATCGAAAATAACACGTGCTATAAGTTTCGCCCCCTTTGCGGTCATGTCACGAGTCACGACTCGAACTTCAGCATTAATAATCAGCATCAATCAATACGGATGCTGATGTTGATGTTGAAAATGAAGCTGAAGTTCCGCGGATGCTGATGCTGATGTTCGCAACAACCCTGGTAGGTACCTAACCAAGGCATTCAGCAAGGTAAACCATTGCGGCACAAGAATAACAAATTCAATTAGTTACTTATCTAGCAAAAAATCCTTTCGGTCTCCTTGAAGTTATCAAAAATTAACGAAACGATCTCCACGAGCTTGAATTGAATTAAGATTTTTACGAGCGAGAATATGAATAAGGTTCACTTGGGTGAAGGAGTAAAATTTTCATCTGTGGAATTTCCGTTGTTTTCTATATTTTATGTAGTACTTAATGTACCTAACTGAAGACGTAATTTTACAGGAAGGTTCCATGTATTTTATTGCTTACGAGTACGTGGCCTAACTTGTTTGCCGTTACCGTATAGTCCCCTACCTAACTTCTTTCTTTTTTTTTTCTTCCGGGGCGGAAAATCGTCATGGATGTCCTCCGCCCAAAGGTGGGTGGAGGGGTCGGTCTTCCCTTCCCACACTTGCACCGGGGATCATGGGATCTTGTGCAATTTCCGCGATCTCCGGACTGGTATCAGCCCGAGCTCATCAACCTCAAGTCTGGGGGTTGAGGTGTTTGACCCCCCCCCCCCCCCGCGACATCGGAAAGGAGCGCGCGTAGAACACTATGTGGCGCCAGCTCGGGTCCTGCTGTGTGGGGGGCGATAGACAGACCCGAGTCCGTCGCTCCTGGAGCCATTTAAGGGGGCTGGAATAGGGTGTTCCGCCCTCTGCTGACGCCCGGTGCGCTTGCCGGGTGAGTGGGAGAGATCTTCCGCTCCCTTTCCCGGTCTTTCTTTTGCGACATGACTGTTTCGCAGAAGGATACCACCGTGTCCTAGGAGTCCGCGCTGCCGACCATCTAGTCGACCACGGCTGGCAGCAAAAGGTCCAATCAATCAATCAATCAAAAATATTTTTATTTCACATGGGCACTTATGAAACGTCAGAAGCTAGGTGCACGGTTCCAATTGGTCGTTTCTTATGGAGAAGGGCTGGCAAGAAACTCCAGGGTTACTCTTTTAAATAAAATTAGCTTTTAGAATGTTTTCAAATTTAGGTATGAGAGGACAGCGTAGGCCCATCAAAAGTACCAGGAACTTAACAAAATAGAAAATGGTCTACAGCATTAACAAAAAAACAATATAAAATATGATTAAAATAATAAGTTAGAACCTTGTTAAAATTAAAATTGTAGGTATAATAATGTCAAATAAGAAAAACATTATGTCAGTGAAGTTTGTAAAAAAATATAAAATTAAATATTTTAAAAAAAACATCGTAATTTGGGAGCACTACTCCTGTGGTGAGGGCACGATGCGGCCCCTCCCAAGTGGCACACTGCCACCGTATGCCATGCCCTACCTAACTCCTAGGTCAACTAACGATCAAGTCATAAAAGTAACTAAAAATGCGCACAGGCAGCTACGGAATTCACGAGCACGAGTTATCCATTTTTAATCAAGGAACTATTCAAAATATTTCCCTCTGCCATTTTATTCCGGAATATTAAACTTCGTCGATTTATTGAATTCTTCATAACCACTTTTTGTTCGATGTCGAATAAAAGAACCAAAGTAATGTTCCGAATAAATTGAAGGTCGGGATGTTAATTAGTGAAGCATTTTGCTGAATAGCTCCAGAAGAAGCTTTCAGTCCGCACGTGATCGTCAAGCTGAAGCTACGATCACGTGCGAATTTTATTGCTTTAAAAAATCGTTCCATTTCCAAACTACTTCCCATACCTCTAGATAAGTACTTCCCTTGAATGTTTTACTCGTAGTATCAATGATAAAAGGAATTTCAACAATCAAGCTGAAATTCTGAAAGCAAATTCAATTAATTAATTATTAACGGATAGGATCAGTCTGTGATTCCAGTAGTTGCCATCATTCATTAAAGATAATGAGAATCGTTAAATACTTTGAGTCAAGGCGATTTTAGTTTATGCTTACTTAGATCATTTGAAGTTTATGAAATGTTTATTGAAATTATAACTCTGTCAATCTAATCGTCTTGCGGTAATGAGACACCCGGCATTTGTATTATAAAGACAATTGTATTGTAAAGAGAAGTTATTATAACTTAGAAACTAGTCAATATTTTTAACAAAGGACCCAAACAACTCTGCTCTAAAATCATTGTGTGATAAGTCCGGCCGTAAAATATGAATGGTCGTAATAAACGGCCGTAAAATAAATGTCCGCACGTGAATTTGGACCTCGGCGATAGAAGCGCCACAGCGAACAGTCCTCGGGGATATTACCATAACCATCGCGATTGGTAAGCGGATTCGCGATCACAGCATCATGTTGTTTGTACACAGGTAACACGGGTAATAAGACTACCTGTTCGTTTGACAGAATGTACAAATGGTTTACTTTGCCCTAACAAGGCTTGGACGTAAACTAGATCACCAACCATCTGCTGGTTTACTCTAAGGCATGAAGGGAATCAATGATCAGCGAATTTAAATTGAACATTTTGGACGTTGGGCTAATTTATACAATTTTAGCAAACCCTAGATCGGCGATTGCAAAGAAGTTGTGTGGCTTGGTGAAGATGATGCCTAGTCAATGATTCCATTTCAATTATAGTATAGTATTTTATCGTTATGTACTTTATTTTAATCAAAGTTAAATAGTTGATAAGGTACGATGGGGTTGCTTATTACCAAGGTGACATTTTAGATGTTTAGACATCTTAACCAACTACTGTAAGGCTCGCTCGTTTTTTTTAAACCATTTATTCTATTTACACAGGAAATAATAAAATTTTCGGTATAAATTTTTGAAAAATGAAATTAATGAAAAAAAATTATTTAAAAATGAAATTAATGAAAAAAAATATTTAAAAAGAGAACTTGAAGCGTTTACAAAACCAAACATGCATACATAAAGAGGATCATGAAAAACATTTCGGGGGGCCATTCTCACATGATAGCATACGGGGATGCGCCCCCAAAGTAATTGAAATATGCCACAACTCTGGGGACTTTGTTATCTTCCTGGAATATTTCAAGAGATTTTTTACTTCCAACATTCCCCCACATTTGAAATGGAGCTTATTCTTAATAAAAAATCGCCTCAGGTCCATTAAGATTTCAATGGTTGGGTCATGAAAGAAAATTGTGGAGTATATCAGCTTATTCCGCCCAATTCATAAGGCAATTGAATGAAAAGGGTTATATTTGTTGTATTAAAGGCTCTGAACGCAATAGGTCGTATAAAAGTGGACCTTGTTACTTGGCATCGGGCAATACAGCGTAATGAGCGCGGTAATAAAGCCAGTTTTGTTTCAACTCACAGCTAAATTAAGCATGCTCTTGTTTATCGAAGACTTAATTGCTACAAAAACAAGTAAATAGTCGCTATCAAACTCAAACCATTTATTTCAAATAAACCTATTACAGGCACTTTTGAATTGTCAAGTGGTCGGTCAGTCAGAGAGATGAAGCTAGTTGCCTATTCCAAAGCGTAGTAGGTTCATATGGAGAAGAACGGGCAAAAAACTCCACGCACACTCTTTTAAATCAAAACATTGTTACATCATTTAAGTTGAAATTATACATGTGAGAACAATGTAGAAAGACGTGCACGTTAAAAGCGTCCGTAATAAAAATATAAAAAGCAATTAAAATACATAAGTTAAAATAAGCCGTGGCAGCTAAGAATAGACCAGTCCCTACTGACGGCGCCCGTTCACGAACATGACCCATGGATCAGCACCATTTAGCTCAACCATTTTGAAGGGAACTTAATGATCCAACACACACGCCACCATCAGCTAGACATTTGAGTGAGCATGACACACTCTCAGCCGCAGGGCACATTCAAGTCAATAAAAGACGTACTCAGAAAATGGTAGGTACATAGTGCTCACACATGTGCTATGCAATTATACATATCAATTGAAATGAATGAGTTGTATATAAGAAAACACATCACAAAGGTATTTTCTTATTGGACATACAGAAAATAAATAATTGAAATTTAAACAAGATTCAAGGTTTAATAAATCAATTAATCTTCCCAGCCTTTTCCCAACATGTTGGGGTCGGCTTCCAGTCTAACCGGCTGTAGCTGAATACCAGTATTTTACATGGAGTGACTGCCTACGTGACCTCCATACCCCTTGGTAAGATATACTTATATACGATGCCCCTTTTTTTTTGGGTGGGAAATGATCAAATAACTTCTCGAGCTCTGGGCGGAGCGGGAGGGCGTGTCAGACTTTTACTGACTAAAACCCACCCAGGTTCCTTCGGATGCCTGTGTTCCAGGGCCACGATATCATATACGATACAGTCCGATTCAAACAGTAACAAATTCATGTGTCAGCGGGGGTGAGGGGTGCGGTACTGCGCAGCTAGTAGCGCCATCAAGTTTGAATCAGAGCCGCCATCAAGTTTGAATCGAGCTATACCCCTTGGTACGACTGGTTATCGGACTTTTTGGCGTCTACCGGTAACGAATGTCAGAGATCACGTATAACAGCCGCGACCAATGGATTAACGTGCTTTCACTTTCAGGTCCAGTTGAAAATCAGCGTCAGGCACTAGTTGTCTGGAATTTTTGCTGAACTGGGCCTTTTTAGCGCAGCCGTGAGGCACACTTTTTTGCTATATTTCTTTCATCGCACTTTTTACTTGTTTTATTTTTATTTTATCTGGTGTATATTAGCGTGTCTTTTATTCTCTGCTAAATAAATGTATTTTCTTTCTTTCTTTTCTTTCCGAGGCACGGAGGGGTTTCGATACGTTATGGATGGTCACCCATCCATGCAGCGACCGCGGTAAGCGTAACTTAACCTTCGATCCACGAGCCCCTCTCATGGTTTAATAATGTAAATCATAATTTTTTAGAAGCATGTGGAACAGGGTGTAAAGTTCACTCATTCTCTATAGAAAAGGGAGGATCCTACGACCAGACGGGTGTTGTGTCTGGTGGGCAACTGCCCGACAGTTGATGTCGGGATGTTGTATATATGCTAGTCCCGCGGTAAAATCTGCTTGCGCAATGCAGGATTTTGCGTGACGTCAGTGCGACGTGCGTTGTTCGCATGTGGCGATGTTGATGCCGCTACAAATTATTATTGAATTAGGTTATTAATATTGGGAAAAAAATGGCTAAAATTCCTTATTCCTCTTGCAACAGGTGTATTAAATTCAAATTTGCGGGGAATAACAGTAGGTATACGTATATTATAATGAATATTACATGCTTGTAATATAGGCGCCCGAAACCAAATTACAGCGTCAGTGATTTATTCGTAAGACTACAGTCAATAAGGTTGAGCCGAAATTACTCAGAAACATCCAGGGTTGTGTAATAAATTGTTCAATAGGCAGGTTAATTAGACAATTCCTCCAAATGGCACCACGTAAATCGGAATAGCCCAACGTAAACGCTTCGAAGAAAACACTTTTCTGTTAAACAAATGAATTCTTAAGGCGACGATAACCGACTTTTTATGATTTTATACTGAAGATCACGTCTAAACGAGTAGTGTTAATGATTTGAAAAAAATATATGTTAAATGAGAGCATTTTTTCAATAACTTAATATGTGAATATTTTAGCTTATGTTTATATTACATAGTGAAATTAATTTGTGAAGTTATGTCTAACGCGGATAAAAAACTGAGAATGGCACAAAATCTACCAAGCGTATTTTTCTGAAATCTTCACCAATTTAAAGATAATTTAATTATTGATCTTTTAGTATACGCGTTTTATTAAAATACCTTTTTTTTTGTGTATAATAATTAATAATGCGTCAAATTGGGGACAACACTCCTTGATGGGCGAGTCCTATTACTGGCTGAACGTACGACGCGTTGCATGAGTTCAGTACAGAACACGCAAGCTAACCACTCAAGGTCACTGGCATATATCTCCGTCTTAACAGGCTTGAAGCTATACTGATCGTAAAGCACGGTAATGCGGTGAATGGCAATTAAAAATTTCACCTTCCACCAACAATAACGTGTATTTTAGTTTCTCAGAAGTTATTTTTTGTACTGAAGCAATTTTCGTTACAAATTACACAAACTTGGAATGGCGTTCTGTTCTCGCCAAACGAAATTACAGTGAGCGGAGCATTGGTTTTTTAGCTTTACGATGGAACTTTTGAGCGGAAGCTTATACAGGGAATGGGTGCGCCAGGCCCTCGGAATTCCGTCCGCTCGTCGCTTCGTATGCAAATGTGTTCAACACTACAATACATTTTGCTATTTGCATTCTAGCTAATTGCTTTTCCTTTCGACGCCGCCCGAACAAACGACCGTTTATTTCTTTGTGCACCAGACACCTTATCGGCATTGTTAACTGCTCTACAATTAACTGACGCACTGATTTAGTTCGATACAAACAAATTATTACAGGCAGCTCGTAAGGAAATAATGTTGCGACTGTCTTCAAGATCAACATACATAAATCATTATTCTTTTTTATACAGTAGGTATGTTAATTATCGTAAGGCGTATATTGAATTTTTTTTTATAATAAATATTCACATAAATGTTAAATTATTCTTCTTCTCTGTACACACGCACTTGTCTTTTATACTTGGGAAAAAAAAATAACGTAATATTTTTATGAATATAAAAAAAAAATACTTATTCTTTTATTTTTGCATGTATGGACGCTATACTATTGCGGGTTACGAACGGGAACGCCTTTCGTTTATTAATATACGTTAATTTACATACTGTATATATTATTTACTAGCTTTTGTCCGCGGCTTCGCCCGCGTGGAGGTCGGAAATTATCCCATGGGTACTAACGGAATAAAAATAATATAATTCAATAATGATTCGAAAGACACGTGGCGCCATCTATTATCATAAGAACGTTATTGTTGTTTTTCTCGGGAACATTTTTTTTTTGTCAGGGTGAAAGGTACACTATGTCCGTTTCTGTACACCTGACTACGTATATGCAAAATTTCAGGATGATCGGTTCAGTGGTTTAGGCGTGAAAAGGTAATAAACAAACAAACAAACTTACTTTCGCATTTATAATACCTATTAGTTAGGATTCTATTGGTCGCAAGCGCTACTACTGAGCCTGGCCTGGACCTGGGCCTGGGTTCGATTCGATTCGATTCGGTCGGGCAAAGTGTTTTCTGGTTTTTCTATTTGGAATTTCTCAGTAGCAGCTCAGAGTTTGGATATGTGCCCGGTTGATGGAAATAAGCTCGCCCCCTATTACAAGGGACGTAAACATAACTGGCGAAATGTTGGTATACTTAGGTACCTATACCTCTATACCCAACCCTTCGGGAAAACAAGGAGTGATGCTATTTTTTTTTTTTTTTTATTTAGGGTGGGTTTGCTCTTGACTATAGTCTAGGGCAGAGGTTACAGAGATAAAGTCAACGATGGAGTAAGCTTACCCAGAAGAAGCCTGTTTACTCTAACTTTGAAGAGATTAGGGTTGTATCCGTTCCGAAATACAGACGCAGGTAGAGACTTCCACTCTTTTGCTGTGCGCATTATAAAAGACATTTGGAAACTCTTAGTGCGAATTGGTGAAATAGCAACAAGGAAGGGATGGTAACCTGCAGTGCGTCTAGATGTCCGATAATAGAAGGGGGCCGGTGGAATGAGGTCGTGGAGTTCTTGGGCACACTCACCGAAGTACAATCTGTAGAAGACCGACAAACAGGCAACCTTGCGGCGATGGGCACAGCTGTGAAGATTGGCATCCACCAGTTTTACTTTATGTAATATAATGTTATGTAATATAATTATTATTTAAGTGACATTAAAAACATGAAATTTTCAATTCTAGAAACAGATTTACAGTGAATCAACTAAATTGTTATATACATCTTAGTTCACATAAGTTTACCAAGAAGTAATTACAGAATACTTGTTTCTCAGATTCTCTCTAATTACATTCTGAAGCGGCAATACACCTCGCTACGACATGTACACTAAATATTTAACGGTGTTAAGTTCTCAAGTTAAATGGATACAATCAAAGTTGTGACATAGCGCGAGATGTTCTGTGATGGGTCTTTTCAAACACCATTTGTTATTTATGTCGCAGAGGACTGTTTTCGAAGAGGGGTTACGACCCGGCCAGGACTCAGTACGGACCGTGTACCGCTCATTATTACCATCAGTCGACTGAGTCAGGATAAAACAACAGCCAGCGCCCGCATTGTCCCTATCTCACACGTAAATAATGTGAACACCATTTATCTATCTTTATCTTGGTAAATTATCTGTCAATGCTTCATTTTTAATAATTTTTTACCTATTGTGGTAGGTATAGTCATTTTATTCTTGGCGTTAGAAAGCCTCCTACAAGGTGGACCGATGACCTTGTGAAGGTCGCAGGTATCCGCTGGATGCGGGAAGCACAGAAGGGAAGGCCATGTCCATGTGTGGCCAATGGACGTCTTTCGGCTGAAATGATGATGATGATGAATTTTATTCTAGGTGCATCGTCTTCACATATCTTAAACAAAATATTGTAAAACATTCTTCTCCATAAGAAAATATGTTTTGGAAAGGGCTACTAGAATCAATTCTTTTTTTTTCTAAACTTTGACAATGTTGACGTTCAAAAGTGCCTCATATGTGCCTATTAGAAATAAATAATTGGACAGTCTGAGAAATAATTCAGAACCCAACTGTCATAATAAAAACGCGAAAAGCGTAATCAAATTTTTTTTCTGGTTGGGAAATTATCAAATACTTAACTTCTCCCGCTCTGGGCGGAGCGGGAGGGCGTGTCAGACTTTTACTGACTAAAACCCACCCGTGTTCCTTCATTTGCCTGTGTGCCAGGGCCACGATATCCCTTTTTATCCCTTTCAGACAACCTCGCAGCCCTGGCAGGCATTGGCCCTAACGGACCCCGTCAATTCGTGCTGACATCTCTTTGAGGCGCGCGTGGAACACAACGCGCCATCGGACTGTGAGCTACCCATCGCTCACCGTCCGCAGCCCGAGCCTACGGTGGCCAGAAATCGGCTTGCGACTCCCGAGGCCCAGAGCGTCTGCTGCGGCGACTAGGGGCGTGAGGGCGCAAACCCTGCCTCACCCTCACGCGTTCCGCCTCCTCCTTCGCGAGCATTACTGCTTTGCTGAACGAGGTAACGGCCTCCCATGCACTCTCGCTCCGAAAGAAATAATTCAGCACCCAACTGTCATAATAAAAACGCGAAAAGCGTAATCCTGAAAGTGAAATGAAGGAAAGTCATAGAATAAACCGTTATAGGTGCTGCGATCTGCTCGTTAGCCTCATTACGTCGACTCGTTTAACGCTCATTTCCATTCACGATTTACCTTATAAAAGAATAAATTCCCATAATGTTATTATATTTGCGCTGCTCAGACTCTTTTTGTGGTCGAAAAAAAAACAGAAAGCTGTCATCCAATATTCTGAAACCGCTTTCATTCAATCCGAATTTCACTGTTATGAAAAGAATAACAATCGACAGTTGGGATTTAAACACGAACTCAATAAAGGCGCGTATCTCGTCCTTGAGTGTGTGGATGTCAAACGCTGTAAAACGAAGTTAGTTCCCTTGTCAAAGAAACCAAGTTTGCTTGCACCGATAGGTGTACCTATGGTAAATTTAATTATGCCGCTGTTGCTGGGCCGGCCGCACCCTTGGTACAACCGCAATTTTGCGGCGCGCGCCTTACGCAGCTAAAGAGCTCGCACCAACATCAGTTAATGTTCCGAACCCCTGTCAGACGTAGTCGGATCGTAAATTGAACATTTTTACGACGCCATCGTTCATAAACCTCTCGCGCAACGTGTCACGAACGGTTTAAACAAGTAAATGATAACATACTGAGTTATCGATGCATTATGGACTCTACAAAGATCAAGTCTTAGTACTATGTAGTATCATATATCTGTCATATATCATGTTTTTTTGTGATTTTGACGCATGTACTATGCTGCTGCAGCTGCTAAATGGGCCGCTATACTAAACTATGCAGACTGCGCTTCATAATATATAATGCTAGGTCTTCTATTAACCGTTAAAGCTCGGTAAGATCTCGGAATTGGTGGATAAACTATTTGGAATAGATATTCTCCTCGGTGGAGTAACTGAGAAATCTGGTTAGTTAACGAGCATGACATCGGTTATATTAGATCGATTTTATTGGCGGATTCCCACGAAGCGTCTATTTAGGTGAAGATAAGATAGGTTGAAGACACAGTTAGCTACAATTAATTTCAACAGTAATTGTTTTTAAGCTTTATAGAGAGATGGTATCTCAATGAGTCTGGGGAAGAAAGATTAGCCGGGGAAAATACTCGTAGAAAGAACTTTAAAAATAAAGTTGTACCTACCTAATTTTAACATTGTCAAGCATAGCCCTCATTACCAAGCTGTACAAATATTTAATAGACTGCCTGCGGATTTGAAAATGTTGTTATACACTAGCTCTTTTATGCTCAAAGCATTTCTGTTAGACAAAAACTTGTACCCAATGGACGAACTGTAATTTAATATTAAAATTCCAAATTTATATTTAAAAAAAAATGCTGTTATTATAATTTTTTGCAAGCATGTTTTTTTAATGATTTTATTTTTGGTTTTTATTATTATTATTGCTGCATGTATACTTTTAGAATTAATATTATTAATAACGATGTATGTAATGTATTCAAACAATATAAATTGTTCCTGATTTATAAATAAACTTAGCTCTTCACAATACTCCCCTGCTGTAGTAGTTATTTGTAACCTATTTTCAATATACAATATTATTTTTAGTATATGCGAAACCCGAAACATATGTCTAGAGTATTTTTATGTAAACAATCTATGTACAAAATTTCAAAATTTTATCATGAAATATCACAAAGTTATAAGGTTGTTATGTTACCGGGTTGTCCGTACAAAAACATGCTAACGGCGCCCCCGCGCCTCCAGGGTCATATTCCGCTCATTGATAATAATTTGGCAGTAGGTACCTAATCGTACGGCGATTTTATTGCAAGTAATTAAATGGTGATAACATTTTCCTTCACACTTATATATATGTGGGAAAAAAAAATTGGGTAAAAATTATTAAAATAGATTCAGTTCCTTATTCTGAACAAACTATATTCAGGTTTCGCAATACTAAAAATAATGTTGTATATTCTGAATATCAAAATTGGGTAAAAATTATTGAAATAGATTCAGTTCCTTATTCTGAAGAAACTATATTCAGGTTTCACAATACTAAAAATAATGTTGTATATTCTGAATATCGACTGAATACACTTTTATCAATGGTATCTCCGAAGGCTTTTAAGAACACATAAAGTAACATAACTTCACGCCTGTAATCCCCGAAGGGTTAGGCAGAGGTGTACCTATATTACACCCACATTACTCCAGTTATGTTAAAGTCCCATGTAATAGGGGGCGAGCCTATTGCCATCAACCAGGCAGAAATCCAGACGGGCTGCCATTGAGAAATTCCTAAGAAATAGAAAAACCCAATAACACTTTGCTCCACCTGGGAATCAAACCCAGGACCTTATGGTCATTGAGGTGGCCCGCAGAGGCGGGCCGGCACTAGCCGGGGATTGCGGAAGGAATAACAGATCCCAAGATCCCCGGTGCAAGTGTGGGAGGGGAACACTGGGGTGGTTTTTAGTCAGTAAGAGTCTGACAGACCCCTCCGCCCGCCCCAGGGCGGAGGACATCCATGAGGATTTTCCACCCCGTGAACAAAAAAAAAAAAAGGACCTCATGGTCAGCAGTAACGGTTGCGAACACTATTTTAGACCGAGGCAATCGTTTTAACAGTGTTATAAGAAAATAGCTCTTACATCAATTCAATTCTGAATCGATTGTCACAAAATTATCTTTAAAGCTAGTGCAGACTGGCGCGATATCGCGGGCGCGACAAGCAGCGCGACGCGTGGTACGACACTTTCCATGAAGTTTTCATAGAAATTGTGCTATTAGTGTCACGTCGCGCCTGTCTGTGGGAGCCTTTATTGTCCTGGCTACTTATTTCCAGTTTATCATCATTCATAATTTCAGCCGAAAGACGTCCACTGCTGGAGATATGTTGGTTAGGTTGGCGATCACAGTATGGTGTTAAAATGCTTTAAGAACGCAGCTGCCCATTCTCTAGTAAGTCCCTTAGTTCACCCACGGGAAGAAATAGGATGGTGCTATTCTTTACGTCCGGCATCACATGGACAAGACTATTTCCAGTTAAGTCTCATGTAATACCGACATTTCAACCACTCTCCAAAACTGTTTGTCAATATAAATTTCATGCTGATGGGCAGGTATTTCTATAGGGAACTACTAAATAGTAGAGACATCGCTTATTTCGAAGGTTCAATAGGAAAATGTATCTGCATATCTTCCCCGAATATTTGGGCTGATGATTTAATTTGATTGCATGTCTGTCCCCTGTAAACACTAATGAAGGCCCTGAATTATGCGACCTCATCAACTCCTGAATACAAAGCTGCTCAAGTAAGAATTCAAATTTGGAATGCTCGGGGTTCACCCTTTGTAGGACCAGGGACAAGCCTTATTTACAATGAAATAAATTCTTTAAAAATTACAAATGGAGAAATGGAGTGAAAAATCACCGGCAATTTCACCAAACAGTATGCTTTGCAAGAAAGAGCTAAAGTTTGTTGGCCCTAACTCAGACAAAAGAATTTCGCTTTTTAATTTAAAAAGTTTAGATAAAAGATTCTCCGAGTTTCTAAATTCAATTTAGACGTAAACAGGTTTTAAACAAACAAAAGGATTAAATTGTGTGTGGCGTTGCATATTTTTGCAGTACTAAATAGATTCAATTAATCGCAGTCGAGATAAATTAAAACACATTAGGTGACACAGCTGCCGCCATTGACAGCCGTCGTTACGCTTGACAAAAGAGAAAAAGACGTACCTAATTTAACTACGCTCACAAATCACTAAAATTCTTTTTGTTTTCGCTCAAGCACAGAACACCAAATAAAGTATCGTTTTATATCTCTGTCGCGAGATCGAAGTCAGCTATTTACATGAAAGCAGCGTCAAATGTCGCGTTACAATCCAGCACAATGGCACACTGATTGTCTTAGTTAGGTGTTTATTTTTAGCCTTAATGCGTCTATTCAAGATGATATTTATGTTTATGCATCGTGCGAATTAATGAGACATACGAACGTGTAGGTAAATATGAAAGCCGTCCAGGTTTTTTTTCTCACAGGCGTGAAACGTATGATCCTGTTGGTACTTCACCTATTTAACCTTGTAGGGATTTAGGGAGCTCGCCCACGAGCGACAATCGTTGAGCGATTATTTTGTCGCCGAATAAAAGACATTCACCGTCTTATTACGTACTGGTTTATACCAAGACTACAAGGTCTAGAATTGTTGTGGTATCAAAGTTAATACCAGGCTCAAAATGTGTTCTGATTGGGATCCTGCCATTTAGCCGAAAAGATTTTGCCAAATTTTCACTACCCAAACAAATTTTAGCAACCTTTTTTTAATACCAATGCAATATTTGGAATGATTTTAGTACGCACATTTTCATTTGGTAAAATTTTTACTTGGCAGAATATTACCAAGGATAATGTCATTAAGGCATTTGGTCTTTAATATTTTTTTTGTTTTATTTGATTTTTTTCCTTGTTTGATTTATTTTTTGCCTAACCCTTCGGGGATTACAAGCCTGATGTTGTGTTATGTTAATTTATGTAACTAGTTAGAGTAGGTTGATTATTTGAAAAAAAATGGGTAGGTTAGGCTAAAACTGTGACGTCCTACGTACGAACCGAGTGAGCAGTGCCGTGGCAGCGGCCGGCGAGTGCCAGAAACGTCTTTAGTATGTATGTAGAATGTGTTATTCAAACTGAAGTTTTGACTACGTAAAAATTGGTAAAAGTACTAGTTTGTAAACAAGTTATTGTTTAATCGTTCACTTGCCAAACGTTAGATTTGCGTTACAATTATTTGTGAAGAGATATTTTGCTAAGTAATAATTTGGCAAATGAAATTATGCGGAAAATTGTTTGGGAAGTGATAATTTGTCAATTTCTTTTCGATGAAACAAGGGTAACCCATTAGTACCGATGTTAGTCCATCGAAAAAGTAGGGGACTCGGCAGACTAGCTTTAGTACCATAGAACTAGAACTTTAGTTCATGAACTAGTGTTAAACTTCATTTTATAATAAAGTTTTATTTAGTCGTGTTTTAAACCTAGTAAAGGCTCTTACAAACTCACGCGATATCGCGGGCGTGACAGGCAGCGACATAGAAATTGTGCTACTAGTGTCGCATCGCGCCCGCGATATTGCACCAGTCGGAAGGAGCCTTAATAATCCCAGTATCTACTAAATTTAAATCGTGTTTTGATAAGACGGTCAGAGTTCAATACTGAAACGCCCACGTGAACTCGCTAAAAAAACTCGCTGCAATTATCGGTGCTACGAAAAGTAGTACGTGGACGAGCTCCCTTAAACTACACAGGTAAGAGTAAATAAATCCCGTCTCAAGGTTATTCATGTAGGTAAGTCGGGTACGTGTGGAGTCTTTCGTAATATAAAAGCTCGTAGCATAAACATACATACAAAAATGATGTAAATGTTTGATTTTTTTAATATGAATATAACGGCGCAGGATAGCCTTTACCAGAAGTGATCATCGTATTAGCAGCTCGGCATCGGTTCAGCAGCTTCAATATCACCAGAATTGCGCCGGAATATAGCAGTTCGTTATTTTTTTTAATTTTTTTTTAATGGCCAGGGGGCCTAAAATGGACGCTTTGGCAGAATCTTATTATGATCTGCGTACAATATTACATCCCGCAGTTCATCTGTTTGACAGCTGCTATTTGACATTAGACTTCATTAAAGAAATTCGTAATTTGTGGATCATTTTACGAAACTCCTTAAAAAACTGTCAAACAGATGATGCGGGATATGAATGATTCTGCCAAAGCGTCCATTTTAGGCCCCCTGGTTGCTGGGACCTTTTAGCCAAGTCTTTATTTAGTCGTGGATGTGGTACGACAGCGGTTCCCCTGACATCTTCTTCTGTCACCAGAAGACAGCCGCTATGTATTCTTAACCGACCTTTTCGGTGATTCCAGTAACTTCGTAACAAAAATAGATGGCGCCACTTGCAGCGCTGTAAAACATTTTAGATTGTACTTAACTTATGAAACATTTCAATCATCACTACTATCTAGCTTGCCCCTAAATATAAATTTTGTACCACGAAATACATTGAAATCGAGATCACGGAGCATTAGAAATTTAGCCTCTCGTATTTCAGTATCAGGAATTCGAAAACTCACCGACTTACATAGTTTATGTAGATGTATATATAGTCGTGGCCTTATCACGTACCCATTCCTAGACAGAAAATCAGCTCGGTTACAAAACGAGCACCGAAATGTAAATGAACCGAGACGAATGCTGTACTCTATAAAAGTAAATGGTTGATTTCGAGGTTCACTCTGCTCCGGCCGTTTTTTTTGTTCTTTACATTTCCAACGTTTTATTACATTTATGGCCTCGTGTTAGCAAACGCAATACAAACAGAAAAACGTTGGTACATAAAACCTGGATGTTGTTACATCGACCTAAAGAGCCCGGCTTGCAAAAACGTGCCAACGTAATGATCATCGTTATCAAAAATATTCCGGTGACTGTATCCAGTTACTGACGTGCATATATTTTATTTGCAAATATGAATATTATAGGTGTCAGTAAATCACTACGCGCGTAGTTAAAAATAATAAGCAAGTTATGTTTTCCGGTCACGAATGATATTCATAGTAGGAATGTTATCTTACGAAAATAGACAAAGAATTAGATATCCGGTTGTATCATGAAGGTATACCGGTTAAAATAATAAAAATAAACTGACAATAGTAATGATAAGCGAGAATGGAACGTTCGAATGGTTCCTTTATGTGATTTTCTCGGAAATTGCCGCAATGACGGCCTGATTGCGTTAGCCTCTTGCCAACCACTCGAACAGGTCTTCAGACTAAATGTGATTGCTTACTGTCTTTCATTAAGTGCTTTATCTATTATTCTATTAAGATTCCCCGAGGAACAAATATTGGGCAAGCTAAGGTACATTATTAGGGTCCATATTGGCTCAACTAAAGTTCTTTACCCGAAATTGTTCTTCCTAACGATTTGTAATCCGAATGATCACTCTTCCTAAAATTTTTCATCCTAAAGTTTTCATTCATACTATTTGTAGTGCTACCGGCGATGTTCATAACACTCATGTTTCCGAAAATTGTAATTAATAATATCTTTTTTTTTTTTTTTTTAGGTATGGCATCTCGTAGCAGACCTAGAGAGGTCGTTGCTACTTAACCGGATATTCCTGTGGCTGCCCTAAGGTTTTTAATCTTAAAGCCTCCAGCCAGGGCGCAAAATTATATATATTAAAAACTAAACGACAGCGCACTAAGGGCACCCCCTGTGGGGTACGGACCTCGGCTCAGGGCGTCGTTGGGGGATCACAAAATTACTAACAATTTGGGGACGGGCTGGATCAACATTTTGATCATGATTATTATCAGGGGATATTATATTTATTGCTACGGCGCTCTCAGCCTCTAACCGGGCGGCTGGCGCATCGACATTCAAGGGACGGGGGGGAGGACTTTTATTACCATTTACTCGGGAAGTTCGCGTGGTACCTCGGCGGCGAGGACGGAAGGTCGGTTTGTGTATTTTGTGCACTGTACTCGTGGCCCTATTGCTTTCCTGAAGGAGAGTGATGGGGTCATCCGGATCTAAGAGAGTGTGCCTCGGTCGGCGAGTCTGACTAATGGCAGAAGGCCTGTAACTAGCGGCCTGCACAACCAAGGGGTTGCGATGACGTTCCGCGGATTCGAAAAAGCGCTTTGCAAGGCGCTTCATAAACTGTTTGATGGTAGGCATCTTAAGGTCTACGTGAAGTTGTTCGTTCCGAACGAACCAAGGAGCTTTCGTAATTCTACGGAGAAATCGGTTTTGAAGCGTCTGCATCTTATGAATGTGATATGACTTTGCGTGAGCGAAGACTACGCAGGCGTAAGTCATGATCGGACGAATGCACGCGGTGTAAATACGCAATTTGCACTTAAGGGACAACTTGCTGCGCGGGTTGAGTACGGAGTGTAGTCGGCCGAGAGCAAAACTGGCGCGCGAGCGCACCTGTTTTATGTGCTCGCCGAACGTCATGTGATGGTCTAAGACCACACCGAGATATTTGGCTCGCTTCTCCCAAGGGATAGGCTTGCCGAACATGGTGATCGGTTGGGGCAGGGCGGGTGATCGCCGGGGCCTACAGAATAGGACCCCCTGGCTCTTATCAGGGTTGACTTCAATCCTCCACTTCCTGAACCAGGCCGCGAGTCTGTTGACTTCGGCCTGAAGGATGCGGGCGATATTGTCTTGCCTGAGGCCGGAGTAGTAGATGGCCGTGTCGTCTGCGAACAGAGCTAACTGCGCCTTTCTACATTTGGGGATATCACTAGTGAATATAGTGAATATCAGCGGTGCCAGCACAGCGCCCTGAGGGACGCCTGCGCGGAGCGGATGGGGGGAGGATAGCGCACCCTCGATGCGATAGCGGAAGGTGCGGTCCGACAAAAAGTCTCGTAAGATGAGCACGAGACGATCGGGCACACCGAGTTTGTAGAGCTTATATATTAAGCCGTTGTGCCAGACTTTGTCGAACGCTTTCGCAATGTCGAAGAACACAGCACCCGTCATGAGCCCGCGCTGGAAGCCAGCGCTTACATGCTCGACGATACGGTGGACCTGTTGTATAATAATATCATTAATGTAAATATATTTAAACTCCTACTGTTTTTTATCATAACGCTTTTATCCCTAAACATACTGTTTTTTATCATAACGCTTTTATACCTAAAACTATAACTATACCTGAGATAATTATGTCTAAAACCCCAACTGTTTAGAATTATTAAAGGTCGTTTCACTGATTTTTGTCTTAAATGAATGAAATTCAGGTCAGAGTGTCGTCTTTGGGGCACTATGAAAAAAATACTTAAAAAAATTTCGCGACCAATTTCGAGGTAGTTGGTCACAGTTCTAACCTAACCTAACCTATAAATATCTTTGCAGGTACACACCGCTATAAATAAAATTAAAATATGACTTTGAATAATAGTGTAAAAGATGGTTATGTTGAGAAAATATAGGATAACAAATAAAAGTATAATAGATGTTTATTGCTACTGACATTATGAAGTTGAATGCTTCGGAATTATGAACATTAGAGACAGAGTAGTTAGGAATTGTGATTTTTAGGATAAAAAATGTTAGGAAGAACATTTTCGGATTTCCAATTATCGGAGTTGAAAATTTAGGTGAACTTTGGCGCACCCACATTATTAACCATGCTTTCTAAAATGAAACGTTATGAAAACATTATTGCGGGGCGTGTATTACAGAAATGGATTTGTAAAACTAAAGCATCACTGAAAACTGAAAGGGTAAAACCATGGGCCATTTACCAAGCACTATTCGGAGCTAGAACATTGAACCGGTCGAAGTGACGGAGTTTAGGGCAGGCCTATGTCCAGCAGTGGACGTCTTTCGGCTGAAATGATGATGTTGATGAGCTCCTCCTGAAACTTTGAAACTTATTTAATAATACTGCCCGAACTGGGAACCACATTTAGTACCTTATGTTGGCAACACTTCGGATTAGTAAAGGTTGCCAATTAAAAATAAACAGGCAATGTTTTGAAGTTACGATGTTTAACTTTGTTGAGCCAAAGTGTTCTTAGAGATTAACATCTTAAATGTAAACAAATAAAAACATTCAGCCGTTTTATTTTCATTTTTTTATCGTCATCTCAGCCATTATTTTTAAAAGCCTTAATCTTTATACCTAACTTTATCCGCTTTTATTTACCGTGAAATGGGAACGTTTTACGCATAACAATTTTTCTTTTTAAACACGGGAGGAAGGTAGCTTTGAATTAAAGCTAATGGTGTCCATTAGATTATATCCAAATAAAAAGAAACTCTAATTCAGGCGAATAAAGATGAAATTAGCTAGAGTTCTACTAAAAGCTCTTGTGTTGTATTCGAAAAAACAATACCGAAAATGAAGAAGAATTTGTCTAGGACGAACTGTTTCTCAGTATTTCCCTTACTCACTATACGGTAAATTGAAACCTTTTGACCTCAATTGAAATATTGCTTATAGAAGGAACAAATCTGAAAATACGATTTGAAAAATGATTACGGAGGCGGACAGTCGACTTGCCAGAGAATGTCGAATTTAACGTCGCTCTGTTGTGAAACTTTCATTTACTCTCTAACTGTCGTTTCTGATCTAAAATGCACTGAAAATACTATTTGTGAGATGGGCAAAGTTTGTAATAGGGTATTGTTTTATTCCGCTTACATCCGCGATGAGAGCTGCAACTTTATGTAGGGGAAGTGATATATCATTTGGGTGGATGCGGGCTCTCGGCCAGTGAGCTGGGCTGCGGTGGCTGGGTAAATATCTAAATTACAAACTCGACATATCGCCCCGCGCACTCGATACGGTTCTGATTGATCACCGCGCACCTAACTACGTTAACCTCACCCCTTAAATAAATAGCCACATTACACATCAAAATTATCTTTACGTACGTCATCTATACATATTATAAATTAAAGCCGCTTTTTGTGTTTGTTTGTGTGACCGCATTGCCCATTATATGGTGAATCCGTAGCTGTATCCCGTGAAATTAAATTTTTCTTACGTTTTTTGGTATTTGCAGCGGGGCGAGCACGGCCTACTGTGACACGACTTGAGTCACACATTTTATCACAGTTTGAGTGATAAAATCGTTTTGTCTTAAAATGCTAGTACAAATTGACAAGACATAATTTATTATGTCTGGTCACAAACGTCTAGGCATGCCCGTGCTCGGCCCGCAGGTCAGTATCAGATTGTATCTTGATCAAACTATGATTCGCGACTTTATAGTCAAATATGTATTTACAGAATTAAGGCTCTTACAGACTGGTACGATATCGCGGGCGCGACAGACACCGACAAAGAAATTGTGCTACTAGAGTCGCGTCGCGCCCGCGATATTGCACCAGTCTGGACAAGCCTTTATGACCATTAGAATCCTAACTATCACACTAACACATCATCACACTTCACACTAGTCACACTATCACACTTCACACTAAATAATATAATATTATATAATATAAATAAATTATATTATATTAATATAATATAATATATAATCACACTAATATATCACACTTCACACTAATATTATAAAGGCGAAAGTTTGTGAGTGTGTATGTGTGTGTATGTTTGTTACTTCTTCGCGCTCTAATGGCTGGACCAATATTGATCAAATGTTGTATGGAGGTAACTGACGCCCTGGATTAAGACAGGCTACTTTTTTTCCCGATATTGCCACGGGATCGAGACTTACGCGGGTGAATCTTACGGGGCGCAGCTAGTATTATTATAAACGCGATTTGTTGCCGGAGGTCACAACGGTGTTATTACTCAACAGGTTCATATTATCGCTGTTTAATGCCAATATTCTTAATGAAATTCCAATTTTATTGAATATTCATAGCAGCTCTATCATATCGACGAACTTCTTAATGATGGTGACAAGTATCTACTAACAGAGTTATCACCTTAGCATCTGCCTGGTTAACCTAGTAATAAAATGATGACCTGAAATTACTTAACTTATCTCGTACACCGCCTCAAATGACGTTCAGTTTTGATTAAATTCACATTGTTAAGGCGCTGACAAGAGGCAAATGATCTTAGTAGGCTTGTCTTAAACAAAATAATGCCAAATCTATATAGTTTGAGGTAGCGGAAAAAATATATGTTATTCTTGAACATACTTCTCAGAACTTGGTTCTTACCAAAACACGTTTAGAAAAAAAAAACTCGATATAAATTAACGGTAAACTAACCTTTTACTTTGAGTTCCAATCCAAAATATCTGTATTAAATATTAAAATACGGTTGGTATTTAATTAATAACAAGAACGTCTTAGTTGAATGCAGAACTTGGTTGTTTTTTATTTTCGATTACTCAACTCATCCCATAATTTTTGAGTAAATAGATAATTCCTTCATAATTTGCAATCAATTACAAGCGTTGTGTCATCGCGCTTCTCTTTCTTGTGTATGCAGTCTGACAGTGACAGCGGTTTACCTGTTGTCAGCGTCTTAGTTTGTTAGAACAAACACATTTTTAGGGTTCCGTACTAAAATGGTAAAAAGGAACCCTTATAGTGAGACTAAGTCTGTCTGTCTGTCTGTCTGTTACATCTGAATATCTCAAGAACTCCTAATGCTATCAACTTGAAATTTAGAATAGTTTTAGATGACATTTACCCAACTATTTTGCAAACAAGAAAGAAATAAAAAAAATATATCCTTTTTGCAAAAGGGACTGAAACGGGGTCTTAAAAATTTGAAGTGGGGCTACTAGGGCATGTGGGGTATCATATGAAAAAGCGCTGTTTGCCAATTCTCAAACATTTTTTTTTAGGCAGCGTAGTTTCCGAATTTGATGAAAAATGTAAAAAAAAATACCGTGTGTGCAGGAATTTATGGGAACCTATTAAGGCAGTCATCATCTGCCTAGCGTTTTCCCACCTACGTTAAGGGTCGGCTTCCAGTCTAGCCAGATGCAGCTGAAAACCAGTGTTTTACATGGAGCGACTCCCTATCTGACCTCCACAACCCAGTACCTGGGTAATACGTTAACCCTTGGCAATACTGGTTGTCAGATTTTCGGGCGTCTGACCCCCATAACGAATGTCACAGATCTACAAATGACAGCCAGAAACAACGGCTTGAAAGCCAATACAGCACCTAAACTGAAATATACAATCAAGTCCTGTATAATTTTTCCCCCGGAGCCACTTCGAATTCTTTCAGTGCCTGCTTGTGCCAGTGACCTTGAGTGGTTAGCTTGCGTGTTCTGTCCTGAGCTCACGCAACGCGTTGTACGTTCAGCCAGTAATAGGACTCGCCCATCAAGGAGCGCTGTCCCCAATTTGACGCATTATTAATTTATTATACACAAAACAAAAGGTATTTTAATAAAACGCGTATACTAATTTTGCGCCATTCTCAGTTTTTTATCCGCGTTAGACATAACTTTATAAATTAATTTCATTATGTTATATAAACATAATCTAAAATATTCACATATTAAGTTATTAAGGAAATGCTCTAATTTAACATATATTTTTTTCAAATCATTAACACTACTCGTTTACACGTGATCTTCAGTATAAAATCATTAAAATTCGGTTATCGTCGCCTTAACAGGAAGTGGTTTAAATGATCATCAATGGCACAATTTAGTCAAATTAAATAAAGTCTTGACCGTGAGGGTTCCGTATCGTTTTAAGATCGAGCAAAAACGCCGAAAAAATAAGAGGAAAAAACACGATTTTTTTCGGCGTTTTAATTAAAAAAGGCCCTTAATTTTAAACTTTTTTTTTATAGCGGCAATATAAACACACAGTCTCTGAAAACAACTGTCTACCTATTGCCGTTCATGAGATACAGCCTGCTGATAGACAGACGGACGGACGGACAGCTCTGGCTTAGTAATAATGTTCCATTTGGCAACCATCAGGTACGGAGCGCTTAAAAGGACAAACATATTAATTTCTCATACATCCAATTTAACAAAAGATTTCTCAATGTGTATAAAGTTAACAAATAAAAGACGGCACTCAATTAAGTCTCGTGCTTAGCAAAAATCGTCATTTTAATTGAATACCATTTCCTTCCATTGATTAGCACCGCTATTACAAAGGAATAAGCTACGAATCATTAACTTCTCATTTCATTGCGGGACGATTACAGAGAGTCGATTATTATCTGGCTTTTTGTATCCGCCAGCAGAAATTCTTATTGATTAGGTCGCGGTTTCTGTATTTTACTGATCGCTATTGGTAACCGTTATGACTCGTGCGTGAGTCTTTAGCAGTAACTAGTCGATTAGGTATTCTCAAAGACTTTAGCTGTTACCTAGTAGAAGTAGTTCGGTAGTGATAAATGCGTAATAATTAGTAACCGTGCTGGGTAACACGGTAACTGGGTTGTGGAGGTCAGATACACACAGTCAGGACAGTCGCTCCATGTAAAGTACTGGCATTCAGCTGCATCTAATCTGGTAAGACTGGAAACCGACCGTAACATAGGAAAGGCCTTGGCAGAAAGCCCTTTACGCTGCTAAAAGTTAAGTAATGATTAGCGACTGTTTAACCATACATTTGTGACGTTTAAACGTCTCTTAACTTTAATCATCATTTATATATAAACCCTATAATGATTCAGGACTAGGCTCTTTGATTGATGAATGATTCAGGAACGCGTGAGGGAGAGGCAAGGTTCGCGCCCTCACGCCCCTAGTCGCCGCAGGAGACGCCCCGGGCAGCGCGGGCGGGAGTCACAGACTGATTCCCGGCCACCGTAGGCGCGGGCTTGCGGACGGTGAGCGATGGGTAGCTCGCCGTCCGATAAGGACCAGGCCCGGGTCAGGAAGCTGTCAGCACCAACTGACGGAGTCCGATAGGGCCAATGCTTGCCAGGGTTGCGAGTTTGTCCGAAAGGGATATCGTGGCCCTGGCACACAGGCATCTGAAGGAACACGGGTGGGTTTTAGTCAGTAAAAGTCTGATACGCCCGCTCCGCCCAGAGCGGGAGAAGTTATTTGATAATTTTCCACCCACAAAAAAAAAGACTGTGTAATCAATCGCTGCCAGGTTGCCTACCAGTATTTTTTTCAGCGGTGCGATTAGTTTTTCTTCATAATAAAAATCGGGCAAAAGTCATTCCTTTCTCAGATATTTCGAGAGAATGGATCTCTTTTTGAAATTGGCAGCGTCAAAGTCTGCTATTGTGATCTTCAGCTATCGACTAAGCGGTTCCAAAGCCGCGCCAGACGTCAATATTAAACTGAAATTCGCGTTATTGCCGATATCACGCCGATATCGACGAATGGCTACATTCAAATTTGTACAATAGAGTTATGAAAATGTTCAACTTATACAATTTCGACAAAGATGGAGAATTTCAAGAATCCAGAATATCAGAAATCGAAGAAAGATTAATGCTGTAATCAACGTTACATAGTTATTTTTTTATGTTTGGTCTATTCTTACGAGAAATAAAGACATCTCAAACCTTACTTAGTGAAAGCAAATATTGAACGTGTACGAACAAATTGGTTCGTGGAACAGTTGCTTATTATGCTTAAGTATTTCGTTGTAGCTTTCATAATAATATAACCATCTAATGATAGCAGATGCCACTACACACAGAACAGTTAAGAATATTATAACGTGAACTACAGTGGCAAGCCACTGACCAACCAGTTCTAAACTAATGTAAACATAATATTGCCCTGATTTTGGTTTAAAATGTCCGGTTTATATGGTTTTTAATGCCCATTGGGATAGAATTTGGAACATTTCTACAACCAAATTAGGTGCTAGCGGTCTGTGGAATTAAGCTTAATGACACGCTCCCGAATACGATTCTAACATCTCATTTAACCAAATTGGTTGAATTGTTTCGCCTGCACATACTATCCACATGTGTAAGTAAGTACTGCTTACAATCAAACAAAATAATATCTTCACCTTGTATTAGCTTTGTAGTGTAGTCGGGTAACTGAACGAAAATGATTCCACATTAGAATTAACACATAAAGGCTCGTACAGACTAGTGCGTTATCGCGGGCGTGACTTACTAGTCACGCCCACAATTTCTTTGTCGCTGCCTGTCGCGCCCGCGATATCGCGCAAGTCTGTACGAGCCGTTACAAGCTATTCAAAAGCTCACAAAGTTGCAATTCAAATGAAAACGAGAACGTTTGTTTGTTACAGGAGAGAGCATGGTAAATGCTCGGAGAGGTGAACAATGACAGCATGTCCCCGCCGCGAGCGATGACCCTGCAGGGCGCCGAGGGTCGCGCAGTGGCCGCGGCGGGGCGCGCCCCCCGGGGCCCCCGTGCACACTCGATGCCATATTATATAGAAAAATTAACGCTTATTAGGCTATGTCTACAATATCTACGAGTGATATCACGTTTATATCAAAACGCCGCCGCCTCCCTGCCGCGGGTGCGAGTAAACTTTAATTTTTCAAAGCGTCCGCTAGTCAAATTAAAAACTGATGTGAATAATATGTTTAGTTTTCGAACTAGAACAGTGTATTGTGATATTAAAGCATTGTTAGTGAAGACGTTAGTGCAATTATTCGTTGTTGCCAAGTGTGTTGTGTGGCGGCGACGGTGTCGAGGCGGCGGGCGGGCGCGGACGCTGCTGGTGCTGTGGCTGAGCGGGTGCGGCGGCGGTGGCTACAGTGAGGGCCGGCGCGACGGGGACCTCCATATTGGCGGCATCTTCCCCATGGAGGGCGAAGGCGGCTGGCAGGGCGGGCAGGCCTGCAAGCCCGCCGCCGAGCTAGCACTCGCCGATGTCAACGCGCGCTCTGATTTATTGTCCGGCTTCAAATTATACATTCACAGCAACGATAGCAAGGTATATTTGCTTCATTAATTATCCATTTACCAAGGGAGTCGATAAATTACTTTCATGTGCCAATACGTGTGTATTGTGCGCGACAATTTATGAGGTTTTTCAATTTTCCTTCGTGTCCGTCGGTAAGCGTTATTAGCTCTGCAAATTCATCGTTAATCTACTGCTCAAATTGGGCCATATAATGTAAATTCACTTGGTAACATGAAACTTAATTATACGTAGACAATTTAAGTTCGTCAGCGGCAAAGTCACGAAAATGCCAATTATAATTTCAATCAACTTAATGTGCATAACGTGTCGTCACCTCTCGCTCTTCATGCAGAATAACAAGTACCAACTTAATGGATTACCAAGTTAAAACCAGCTGACTGCGGTCCACTAATTAACAAAAAGGGATCGTATTTCTATCGAAGTGGACTGCTCCCATAAATCCAAATGAACTAAAATCATAGGCTTATGATATTGCAAGCGAGAGGGTGAAGCTGACGTTCGATTCAATTATTGAGAATTTATGAATGGTTCAGGAAGAAAATTTTATTAGATAGAATTTCCGCGCTGGTTGAAGGTAATTTCCCGTTTTATCGATTCATATAACATCTATTCACGACCAAATTGAAGATTCTGATCAGTTTGAGGTTGATAGCGTGGCGATTACTGACGAAATTTGCGGAGGGGAAGTGATAACATAATAGGTTTGCATTATTGAGGATAACCTCAAGAGCCATTATGGTAGCAAGTGAAGTGGCTTTATTGAGGTCGGATGTTACACGGTGTCGAATAAATTAATATACCTACCTAGGGCATCATTAGGGCATAAAATTTCTCATTATAACATCCTGATGAGAAAATAATTTACTGAGCGTAAAATTTTACATTATTACACCCAAAAACGCCTCATCTTAGAAATAATTTGTTGACTTTTAGGCCGTGTTGTACACATGAAGTTTAATTACCCCATTCCTTGCTATTAAACTAGATAATAAGTAAAATAAAGAAAGAAAAAAAAGATAAGAAAAAAGAAAGAAGAAAGATAAATAATAAATGAGAAATAATAAATAATGAGTGGAAACGCCTGGAGGTGACGCCCTATAGGAGGACATATTATTATGTGGGCGTCCAAGCAAAAAGGGTCCAGTAATGAGATAAGACTAGATTCGGTATCTAGAATAGTCGATTATTATTGGATTAAAAAAAAAAACAAAAACTTGCACATTTTTTTGTTATCAGACACTTGAAGTTGGAACTCTGAAAAGGCTTGATTTGAGAAAAACTATGAACTTATAGATAATTGAGCATTAATTATTAATCAATTAATATCGCGAAATGCAATTTTTTCACCCAACTTTACAAAACTGCGTATATATGTACTGTGAAACTAGAATAGAATAGAATCATCATTTCAGCCGAAAGACGTCCACTGCTGGACATAGGCCTCCCCTAAAAGGGGGGGTTTGCCATGCTTGGCAGGCTGGTTGGCGATCGCAGTATGGTGTTAAAATGCAAAGAGAACGCTGCTGCCCTTCTCTAGTAAGTACCTTAGTCGCCTTTTACGATACCCACGGGAAGAAATGGGATGATGCTATTCTTTACGTCCGGCACCAAACGGAACGAATAGAATAGAATACTCTTCCGAATTCTTTTCTTCTCTTCTTTCTACTAGATGCCGAGAAGTGGGCCCTTTTTGCTAGGACGCCCACATATAGTGACCTAATTGGTGACGTCCTAGAAAGGTCAGGTGCGTAGTAGTACACGCAATCGGCGTGCGTGTATGACTAGATGTATGAACGTACGCGAGGCAAAAGGAGTATGTAAGGAGCGTAGCAGGTGGAGTTCTATAGTTTCTGCCTACCCCCATGGGAAGAAGGTGTGAGTTTATGTATGTGTGTGTGTGTATTAAGATAAAGTAGGTACAAAATATAGATTTAAATGGGAGTCCAAGCAAAAAGGGTTCACTTCTAATCATTTAGTTTCTTTTTAAAATTGCATTTCGCGTTTTTAAATCAAATATCTACAAGTTTATATATGTATATAGTAAATGACTTTATATGATGTTTCGAAGAAATGTTTATTAAGTGGTGCATGTCAAATTTAAAAATGTTGAGTTTCAACTCCGTCTGAAAAAAAAAATTTGCCAGTTTTTGAATATTTTTTTAATCCTTATTATCAATTGACTATTGTAGATACCGAATCTAGTCTTAACTCAATAGCCCACTACTGGACCCTTTTTGCTTACATATCTTTTTTTTACGTTTAAAAACACATAGTCTCACAAAATATAGGTTACCTTCGTTTAACAGCATGCAAGGGCTAAAACTTAATATATTCCAGTTACTTACTTATTTTGTGCTTACCTGCCTTATCACCATAAGTACCTAGGTAACTAAATCTGTTTTCAAACCCCAAGTTAGCTGTTGCTATTGGTTGATAAAAATACCAACAATGAACAATGGATTAAATTCACTTGCCTTTCTGAAACTGAGTGTGAATAAAATTTTTTGCTACGTGTGACCACCGAGAATTCTGATAAAATACTCAAACAAGACACCACCGTCAACACTGGCAGACACTGACCTAATATATCTACATTTGAATTAAGAACAGAGGCACATAAAGATTTTAGCGAAATATTATAATAAAATAACAATGAACAAAAGAGGTCATTCGGTATCTTTAATACAGGCTGAATATAAAGTTACATATTATGTAGGTCTAATGTAGGTAAATCGAAAATTAAAAAAAGACCGTGTACGCCATATTGAAGGAATTAGTATTGACAATTAACTTAGTAATTCGACAATTAAAAAATATTTGTTTGCAAATTATTAGCTAGATGTGGTTTTATGGTAAGTTTATCACTTTTTTTTTTTTTACAACTTAGGTACGTACCTAGTATAATCATTTTCAATCTCACGATAGGATGATAGTTAAAAGGTAAATAAATCCTAAGCATGCATCGTAAAGAAATACGCAACATAAATAAAATAGATTTCAAATTGGACAAGTAGATAAGGGCCTACTATTTAAACAACGGCAACGTCAAGTTCATTCATGGTCAATTAATAAAGCTCCGTTATTAATTTAAAATATTATTCGTACAATCAAATTATGCAAAATAATTTTCATTGTGCGGTTTTGTCATTAATAATTTTAATTTTATTATGCCTACTCATATTTAATATTAAACAAAAGAAAACTCAATGATAAATGCTAAGGTACCGATTTAATGTTTGTTCATTTAACATAGCTTATTTCTTCATATATTTAACACATTTATATTATTAGGCATATCGTTTACTAAATATAAAATTATAAATTATTCTAAAATTAAAATAGAGAGTTTTATGAGCGTGGAGCATATAACTGACTTTGTATGTATATTTGGGGAGTCAGTTTACAAGGGATGGAAAGATTGATGTGGAAAGGACAGTAAATGCAGGAAATAAAGTGAATGATGCATATACATGCGATTGTGGCCAGTCAGTCGATGCCCAAAAAGGCTCGACTGGCTGTTCATAATGGTGTGCTGGTGCCTAAGCTTATTTGTGGAAGTGAATATTAGGTATGGCAAAAGAAGCATGAAAGTAGAATAAATACTGTGGAAATGCATTCGCGAAGCATGTGTGTGATTATAAACGATAGGCTGAGAAATGGTGTGATAAAGCAACGGTGTATTTTAAAAGTAGATTTAGTGACGGAAATTGAAAAGAGTATGCTTAGATAGCTTGGTCATATGCAGAGGATGAATGAAAGGCGACTAACAAAAGGTATTTACAAGGCAGATTTGAGTGGTAACGCCGGGAGGGCATATATTAGTGATGTTCTTCAGAAAGGTCAGGTGCGTAGTACTCGCAACCGGCGTGCGTGTATCACCAGAGCCCCAAGTCTGCTATTTTTATAAATTCAGTCATTCCAACACGATCCCATTGTCATTTTGCTAAAAGTTCGTAAATCTGCTAAATTCATAATGATCGATCATTGGTCGGTCAATGTTCTCGTAATAGAATTGTGTTACTTATAATGGCATTGTCGTATTGCCATTATTATAAAGCCCATTAGTAGAAATGTCATTCATTTGTCATTATGTACGAGATTACCAATAAATGCATTTTTTTTCAATGTAGTTCAGTGGCCGACCATTGGAAAGTCATAATGACGCCATTATTAGATTACCAAACTTGTCAAAATGAACAATTATGAAATCAATGATCGACCATTCTGACACTACTGTAATAGCAGACTTGAGGCCCAGATGTATGAACGTAACAAAGCAAAAGGAGTATGTAAAGATCGTAGCAGGTGGCGTTCTATAGTTTCTGCCTACCCGCATGGGGAGAAGGCGTGAGTTTATGTTTGTATGTGAAAAGTTACCATACTAAGTTAATTCGGTTCTCTGTTACTTCCAGACAAAACGATTGATACCGTAAAAACTTTTAAACAAACATTTTATATTTTATCAAACTAAACTCCGTTGTAATATGACAAGCACTAACCAACCATTTTCAGGGAACACTACCATGAAAACTGTGTTGCATAATTATTCACAAACTAGCGTTACCTGTAGTTTATAAACTTCGTGCTCACCATACAAGTTTTCCATCGACTATTAATTTACCTGGCTTTTATGTTAAACTCCGGGCTAGCTGAACATTGGCCATCGAAAATTGAATAAAAAACACGAGCTCCGAAACAGGGTAAAGCTTTTTACTGGCTTCCTAATTACTTTACTCTCACGAAAAAGTAACACATGGCCGCATATACTCAATATATCACGGATATACTGGCATCTAGGTTCTACTTACTAAGGGATATCGAATCAGATTAAATGGGATGCCGTAATTATATTTAAGTAGACCTTTCCCTTATCTCGTAATGTGGTCAAGTTCACTAATTAATTAAAAAGCCTTCGCCCTGATTCGCGGACTATATGCGCCCCCTTGATTACGACCAATCAGGGAGCTCTTCGGAATCCAATTGACTAATCCTAACACGTTAAACAATTGCGTCATTCATGAATATGAATGTACATTTCCTTGCGAATTTCGATGGTCTATTTATTTTGTTTTGAGTAGCTGCTTCAAAGGAGGGAAGATTCTATAAGGCGTAACATTGAATTCTCATCTTATTATCAAGTTTGAAATAACTTCACTCATAGAAGAAATAAGTAGGTACCTACATTTACTTAGTTAATTCAATAGCTTTATTATACTTAAAAAAGTCAATTAGAAGTTTCAACATCAAAATCATTAAAAAAAACAATTATGTTCCTAATCTAAAGCTTAAGTTCCTTTGAAATATAAAAAAACCGGCCAAGTGCGAGTCGGACTCGCGCACTAGGGGTTCCGTATCATTATCTATAAAAATGGCAAAAATATAAATAATATAATGGCACGTTTTTTTGCCATTTTATTGCCCCCTTTCAATATTTGTTTTTTTTTATTTAATTATTTATTTTTAAATTCAATAATAACTAAATATTTTGTGAATATTTCAAGCGTCTACCTGTTGCCGTTATCAATGTCGAGCAAAAACGAGCAAAAAAAATCACGTTTGTTGTATGGGAGCCCCCCTACATATTTATTGTATTCTGTTTTTTGGTATTTGTTGTTATAGCGGCAACAGAAATACATCATCTGTGAAAATTTCAACTGTCTAAATATCACGGTTCATGAGATACAGCCTGGTGACAGACAGACAGACAGACGGCGGAGCCTTAGTAATAGGGTTCCCGTTTTACCCTTTGGGTACGGAACCCTAAAAAACGAGAGAGCCATACAGTAGACGCATAAGATGTGTAACATCTGACATCTCACCTTGGTAATAACCAACTGAGCAGCGACAGAAATTTAACCTCAAAATTTAAAAAGCTTTACTGAAATCATTATTCGAATAATTTTTCATTACTTGTGGTCGCCTACTGTTCAACGACCTCCTCTACTTACAATATATACAACATTATGTCCCAAAATTAACGCACAACCTCTAAAGGAGTCATTGTACTCGTCATTATGAACAATTTTTACTATGGGACCAAACCTGAAGTCGCGTAAAAAAATCGGCTGTTCCCTAAATTTTGACGAGTAAAAAAAAAGAAATTGCCTTTTATTTCTTGCTGTTTAAATATTACAGGAAAATAATATAGGTACTTACTACATGCAATCTAAAACATTTCAAATTCATAATTAATTACAATTAAAATTTTCTAAGCAATCTTAATTTAAAATCATTGATATTTTAAAGAAACAAAAAACAAACCTATTACTTTTTTTTTCTTATTTTGACGAGTTATTCGAACATAAATGTACAGCTGATTTTAGCGTTTTTTCTGGGACGCTTTTTTGGCGGTTTTTTTTGTTAAGAGGTTGTGCGTTAATTCTGGGACATGTTGTTTAGTAGGTACTTACTAATTCCATGCTATTATAAAGAACTTACTTACAAACATACATACATAATCAGCCTATGATGTTCCCACTGCTGGGACACAGGCGTCCTCTTTAGTACTTACTTATTCCATGCTTAAGCTCTCACTTCCTGTTACA
The DNA here is from genome assembly GCA_948098905.1 of Tiliacea aurago. NCBI lineage: Eukaryota > Metazoa > Arthropoda > Insecta > Lepidoptera > Noctuidae > Tiliacea > Tiliacea aurago. The sequence continues at coordinate 11,585,474 of OX402578.1, read as the reverse complement.
CACTTCCGTCCCTTTTCACAAAATCACTCCCAATGAAAGCGAGAGAAAAGATGTTACCTACACATCAAAAGCTATAGAGCTGTTGATACTGTAATGACAACATCCAAGCCAGAAGGAGCTTGTGGCTAAGTAATAATAGCCACACGGGCCGACCCATCAGGTTAAGCTATGCTTGCCGGGGTTGGTCCATGGATGGGTGACCATCTTTCAAAAATCTAAATAAAAAATAACAACACATTTGCTCAAAAAATGCATTTACGAAGCCTGAATGATCGAACCTCCTTGGAAGCGTTTTTGCTCAATACGTTTATCTCACTTTATTATTAAAGAGAAAATGAGACGAAAGATGTAGTTACTAATTTCCACCATGTGCACGTGGCGCCATTTGCAAATTCGCGCCATTTTCTTATTAGAAATGGCAAGGATTGTTGCGACTTTCCGGCTGATATTTACAAAATAATAATATGAGTACAAGCGACGAATCCGATATTAGTATGGAATCTACTGCACCTGATATCTTAATTGAGCCCCCAAAATCGTGAGTGCTATTTAAGAGCCAACTAGTCGCGGGCTCGAACTCACTGGCGGGCGCGGCCAAAAAGCACGCTGTCTCACCTAGCATCGTGTCCGACAGAGATAGCACCAGTGATGAGCAGTTAGAAGCTAGTCTACACGCATAACGTCTAGTCGCACGCACACAAACACAGTGCACGATGATTTATACTAAACCGCGCGCGTAAAAACATACGAAAACTCCTTTGGAAGGTGGGGTTTTATGAAAAAACTACTGCATAAATCAATTATGAATAAAGTTTATTATAATCTTCGACAATTGAGCTTTGTCGGAACGATCTTTGTTTTCGAGATTTTATACTTCTTTTATTACTTATTTACGCCCAAAGTTGCGTTAAAATTAGCAGGAAAAACGAATCTTTGTTGGCTCATAACTTTTTAATGCCTTTTTTTTACTATTCTGCTTCTGTACAGACAAAATTAATAATAAGACAAAACGATATCATGTTTTACTTTAGATGTACAATGTGTAACAGTGGAGTAAAACCCCCCCGAAATTTGTATGGAAAAAGTATCGACTAGTTGCGCCTTAATGATTTACAATAATGTTATATCATGGAAGACTCGAAGAAATACTCAATCATTCTCTTAAAATGTTTTGATGGCTTATTTTATTACCTATTGTACTGTGTTCTCGCAAATGTGTTGAAAACCGTTGTATGACACACGCGCGGAAGTGGGTATTTACAAACTCGTGACTATGGTAGGTAAGCCCTTGACTTCGTCTCGGGCTTCCATTCGTCTACTCGTTTGTAAAAACCAACTTACCGCACTAATATCATAAATAACTATTATTTCACATAAGCCTACATGGGCACTTATGAAACGTCAGAAGCTAGGTGCACGGTTCCATTTAGTCGTTTCCTATGGAGAAGAGCCGGCAAGAAACTCCAAGTTTACTCTTTAAAAAAAAAATAGGCTTTTACAATGTTTTCAAATTACAGTGTTAATAGGTATGAGAGGACAGCGTGGCCCGTCAAAGTACCAGGTACTTAACAAAATAAAAAATGATCTACAGATCTACAGTATAAAATATGATTAAAATAATAAAAGTTAGAACCTTGTTGAAATTAAAATTGCAGGTATATTAATGCTTTACATACCGACACTCCTCCGTGCCTCGGTAAGCACGTTAAGCTGTTGGTGCCAGCTGTCATACGTAGAGCTTTGACAGTCGTTACGGGTCGCCAAAAGCCCGAAAGTCTGACAACCAGTCTTACAAAGGGGTATCATATTACCCAGTTACTGGGTTGTGGAGGTCAGATAGGCAGTCGCTCCATTTAAAATATTGGTATTGAGCTGCATCCGGTTAGACTGGAAGCCGACCCCAACATAGTTAGGAAAAGGCTAAGCAGATTGATTGAATAATAACAGCCACTGTTGGAGCAGTCTGTTTTCAAGCCACAATATAAGTCAAAATTGTGGGTATATTGTGGCTTGAAAACAGACTGCTCCAACAGTGGCTGTTATTTAAATTTCTAATCTTATTTCAAGTGGAGTATAAGTAGGTACACCTATACTCCACTTAAAATAAGATTAGAAATTTAAATAAACCTTTTTTACGGTCCTTTCAACCGATTTTGACTTCTATTGCGTTGGTGGCATGACAAATGGCAGCTGAAATAAACAGTTGGTATTGTAACCATGTTTTTGCTTTGAATGCCATCCTTATACCAACGGAATAGAAGTCAAAATCGATTGAACGGACTGTAAAAAGGGTTTATTTAAATTTCTAATCTTATTTCAAATTGAGTATAGGCAACACACCAAAGATTGATATGATAATAAACTAAAATAGGTAGGTAACCATAACCATCGCGTTTCACATTCAAACAGCAGCAATTAACAAACAAGAGAAATAGGTAATTAAGTACTCCTAATACTTAATTACCTATTTCTCGTGTTTGTTCATTAACTTAGTTAACGAACGTAGACCAACAAATCATTTACGCGCTTCACACCCACTTCTAACTGAGCTGGATACTGTTGTACTGTTTGCTAAACAAGGTCCAATTAAACTCATATGTCAACTATGATCGGCAGTGCGAGCCGGGACTGGGGGCGAGCGTGATGTACAACCTATTGTACAACCCGCCACAGAAACTGCTTCTCCTAGCCGGCTGCTCCACAGTATGCACCACCGTCGCCGAAGCCGCCAAGATGTGGAACCTCATGGTTGTAAGTATATTATTTACTTCTCATACTTTTAAAACTTATCCAACTCAATTCCCTATTGGGCTTACCCAAATCTTCTAACATTGTTTTCAAACTCAATTTAAAGCTATATAAGTTTTAAACAACTTATAATTTAGGGATACTTGCTCTTAAATATTGAGCACTAACAATCTTTTATTCAAACAATTTTATCTTTTACGAAACCCGACCTTTGGGCCTGAACTTTGCAGAATGTTTATATTTTTGACACATGTCCACATTACAGGGATTTCACGAAGTTTGTTCTCTGAGGAGCGAGGGATAAAGTTGTCCTGTGCCAAGTCACACGATTATCGACTAACATTTCTAGTAAATTTAATATTCATTATACGTGTAGGACATCTAGAATTAACACGTCCGCTGAAACAATAAGTAGGAAATACTTTTTTGTTCGCCTCGAACTTCACGTAGGCGTAAATGTCACAACTAAACGAGCTTTGGTTATGTTACACGTGATTCATGATTACTACAAGAGCCGAAGAGCCGACTATTTCAAATGAAGACAAAGCTTTTGGAAATATGCCAAAACGTTTGCCTACAATATTCTTATATGAAAGCTCTAGGCTCAATGCTTCATTTTTTTCAGCGAACTGTAACACCGGGCTTTAAATCAAAACTGCCTAAAATTCGCTCGAATTCCAATATTAGAAAAAACAACTGGAAGGTACAAAAACCTTCCTACACATAAACGAGGGTCAGCGTTGGGAGCATTGCCATAACGTGTTTTGATTGGTTAATGGTGTTCAAGTGAATCCGAAGGGCCTTTCATGAATATTAGGGTTGGATAGGCGAATAACGTTTTTATACTAATGAGTTCAGTCACGCTTGTTTTTAGGTATCTATTTCACTGGAGTATTAATTAATTAGATTGTTCAGCGTTTAAAAAGGTACTGAATGAGCTGACGATGTTAGCGAGCCGTTGTTTTAAACAAATTTTCCCCGTAAATGAATTTTGTTAACGTTTATTCGGACCATAAACTTTGTACTTCGGACTTTGAGACGTAAATACGAGGCTCTCCAAACAGAATCATTTTTCAAACCGAACTGGAGAGTATCCCCTTATATTACTTTGTCACTCCCATGAGATCCGGAGCGACGCGATTCCTACGAATATGTGCAAAGCAATTTTAGATGTGTTATGAAATCGCCACATTATGTTCGACTGTGACATAAATTCTGTTAAGTGTAAAATGTATTCCCATAAAGAGGTTGGCGGAGCAATTATTTTGTACTATATTTGCTTGGACATTATACTGTGTAACAGCTAATGTGCTTTGACCAAATGAGATAAATTTCTTTGGATCTAAGGTTTTCATGGTTTAGGGGCAACTCTATTTCCATGATTTTAGTACTTCTGGCCAAGAATATAGCTCAAGAATAAAATTAATCCCTCTATAAACTATGACAGCTTCCTTTGACATTTCTTCTTATTTTAGCTGTGCTATGGTGCTTCATCGCCAGCGCTGTCAGACCGCGCGCGCTTTCCTACGCTGTTCCGCACGCATCCGTCAGCCACAGTCCACAACCCCACGCGGATCAAGCTCATGCAGAAGTTTGGCTGGTCAAGGATAGCCATCTTACAGCAAGCAGAGGAAGTTTTTATATCAGTGAGTACATGAACTGTAGATGTGTGCACCAAAACTTAAAATCTTGCAAAATGTCTTAATCTGAATATTCTTAATGAATCAAATCGCAGTCTCGGCTTTGTTGCAACCAAACAAGCGTAAGAAGATAGAATGAAGGTTTACATAAGAAATAGAAAAGTAATTGCGGCAACGAACCGGGCTGAATTTGCGACTCCGCAGCCATGTCTTCCTTGATAAAACGTTTCCATTTTATGGGCAAACTTAAATTTATTCTCCCGTTTCGAACCATTTCAACCGCCATAATAGATTTCGATGCTTGGGGTAGTGTAAAACGAGATAAATGGCACGGCACAAAAGGAAAACACATTCGTCTGTTAATCAGTGTTGTTACAAACTAGTACTGTCTTCGTCTGCTACATGTGTTATCTTTACATTACATTAGCTTTCGATAATTCAACCTGTGGAGCAGTGAACACGCTGGTAATACGGAGTGATAGAGCGGCGAGTGATTATGTAGGGGTACCATATCGTGTCGGCCGTTTCCACCGCTTGCGTGACTTAAATTGTTCGATCGGCAGTTGTTCGTATCGACATCGAGTGGAGTATGACACGCTAAGCGCTTTGTTGCCGATTGACTAACGGTCTTCGTGATTGGCCTTCAGCGGATCGACGGATCGACCGTTTCGAGATTTCATCGCGTACTGGGAACTGCTGACGCAAAACAAATCTTCACAAACGTCTGCATTTTTGCGGCTGAGAGTCAAAGAATAAATGAGACAAAGCACTACGATCCAACTATCGATAACCGGTAAACGGAGTATTCGATATAACTTGCGGCAATAGGAAAGGCAGTATTTGCTGTAACGATGTACGAGAGCCAAGAGTAGGAAATAATGGAAATATTTTTGATACGTCGCGATCTAGCTATAAAATACTCCAGATATTATTAGTAGTGGCTATAGGTTATCTATACATTGTTAAGAACTCAAATACGGGGGAAGTTTATGTTAAGGAACTTTCACAGAAATATAATATCAACGCCGGGAGTATCGAATTCATTATGTGTACCTAAGAACATATATACCGACTCTGACCTTTTTAAGACCGTTTATAAAGCAAAGAATCCGAAAGTGCGTATATAAACACTACTTAGATACTAGTCCAATTAGCTTCATTTAAATTATTATAACATCAATTGTGTTACACTTAGATAAAAATAAAACGACCTTTTAAAACCTTTGCTTTGCTTTGCTAGTTTAAAAACGTTTTCCTATAACATACATTATAGCCAGTTATACGACTTAACAATCCATAGTAGTAAACAGGCGATTGCCGGACATATTAAACCTCACGTAACATATAATGTAACAATGGTTATAAAAGGAAAATAATCGCCCCCGAGTGAGCCAGGACTACAATGCGTCTTGCATGATAAATGGACATAACTGGACATTTTTTACCTCTATGCGACATCCGCTAGCGACCTATCTCGGTGTAGGCCAATTTTAGCCACAATATGAAATTCAAAGGGTGACAATATATGATACGTACAAGTAATATTTATGATACGTACACTATACTATTTACTGAATCCGACTGGCTCGTATCTTCTCGAATACTTTCATAGATGGAACGGTATTTATTCAGGCAGCGCGGCCGTAGCAGGAATAAACGAATCCAAGTGAAGTCGACTGAAAGTGTTTTCTGTAACAGATATATTTATATTATTGAGAATATTTATGAGTAGCTCTCTGTTCCGTACGTGTTTATTTTTATCTGTTTATCATGTCTCCGAGCCTTTGTTTGTGTAATAAAACTGAGATATTAATATTGTGACGTCATGTTATTATGCGGTTACATAAATGTCCTTAAAATCCAACTTATCACCTTGTGAACCAACGATTTGACTTTTTTACTCCTTTACTTTTATACTCACTCTGAAAAATTGTGTTAAAGCCATTCTTTCATATCGGTATTAAATTATGATGCGCTTATAAGAACTCTACAACATTGTTACAGTAATTAAGCGTAAAGTACTTCAAAAGCTTAATAAATGTACTAACATTCAGACTTGATTAATATAGATGTAATATCGTCGCGAACACGGGCCTAATCTAAATAAAAATTCACGAAATGCCCACCTTTTCTCTTAAGAGGTACTTAGCGTTAATTCCTCTCAAGAGAAAGAGGTGGACATTTAATAAAATACATAGCTTTCGTCTTACAATAAATCTTTTTAAGTTCTTTCAGTTCACGGAGAGCTGAAACTTTAACGACCCAGTTCTCTATGAGAATGTGGAAATGAAATATTATGATGTTGGTAGTTGTAGATTTATGCATTGAGGCTGTAGGCGTTTTTGTCAGGTAAGAGCACGTATTTATATAGCGCACGCGAGCATAACGAAGGGTGTGTATAGTTACCCGCAATGAATGGAGCGAGGCCTTTCACGCTGGTTTCAATGTAATTAGAGCGGCCCCGGTTTTTTCTGCATAAGTGGGTTTGAAGCGTTCTTGCGCTCCTGTTTTGCTTTCAGCGTGGCGAAGAAATATTTTTGCTAAAGTTCACGCACATAAAAAACAACTGACGCCCCAAATATTTGTATAATAAAGGTTTTCATTTTCGTTCGTATCGACGGGGATCGAAGCAAAAACCCTCAACGATCCAATTTACATACAAACACTTATTCCACAGTCACTTTAGTACTCAGGATTTGAGAAGTTAAGAAAATTCAGTTCGAGTCGAATTTCCTTTGGAATGAGGCTATCGAGTCGATCTTGGTACACGTGATTTTTGAACTGGTGATTTATTTACTTTGGGTTTCAATTTAGGCGGAATGGAACCCAGTGACGCGTGAGGTTTCACTGAAACATTAATATCCATGATACTTATATCTATGATAGAGTGCTTGGATTTGGGAATTGGATGAACATTCGACTTTGATGTTGAGATTTTTTATATTGGTTATTAAAGTTAACTTATCCCACAGACCGTAGAAGACTTGGAGGCGCACTGTAAGAAGGCGGGCATTGAGATCGTGACGCGGCAGTCATTTCTGTCGGACCCGGCCGATGCGGTGCGGAATCTGCGACGGCAGGATGCGCGCGTCATCGTGGGACTGTTCTACGTGGTCGCGGCCAGGCGCGTGCTGTGTGAGGTCTACAAACATCGCTTGTATGGGAAGTCTTACGTCTGGTTTTTTATTGGTAAGTCCGGTAGTAACTTCGGTACCTTTTCTTAAAGCTGCAAGTCACCTAACCCTAACTGTCTAGCCTTCTTGTAGTCGCACACTCGAAACAGACAGCATCTGATAGCAATTTGGACTGTCCTCAAAACTCATGCCGCCAATTTTTTTATGAGATGCTTGAGTCTATTATTTGCTAGACTTGAAAAGGTCCTCAAAAAATGTGAAAGTTAAGCTTCGTTGGTATTCGAAAGGAGCTCAAATGTATGCACCCAAAAACCAATGTTATGAAAATTGTATAAAATTTGCTTGCTGATCCCTTGAAGGGATTCCAGTTATTTGGAGGTAAACCCTTAAATAACATTATACGAAAACCCGGTCTCCGGACACTGACACGTACGCAGAAGATCATCCTTTTTCCTGGAAGCACCAACACGGCTCGACATTATTATAATTTCATAAAATGCCTACACAAACAGAACTTCGCTCTGTTGTGTTGTGAGCGACGTAACGTTTAACTACGTTCAAACGTCACTCAATATTTGCTGCGTGTAGTCACAAGCGTAATTCTAATTAAGGACTTCAATAAAGTAGAGATTTTTAAATGAACCTGTTCCTGAACTGTTTCTTTTGGTGTTTATGAGGCAAACGAGTGTCTTATTAAGGGTCAGATAATCGCCGTTGACCTTGGCCATACAAATGAGCGTCGCGCTCACGCCGCGCAACCATTAACTTTCATAGGGAATATTTATTTTAGTAACGAAAATATAAATATTTGAAAAAAATCACAGATAGCATTATAGATAATAAAACAGCTAATTCATACAAAAAAAAAGCATGAAAATATTTTAAGTAGTTTGAAAGTAATATCGTTTTTTATGCTTTGGGTAGACATTACTTCCAGTTTTTTTTCATTAAGTATTTTACTACAATATTTAAATTTTCACATAAAGAATTAATGTGTATGCGTTCTAGTTTAACATACATTTTTGCATAACTTACTTTCATTAAATGAAGGCGTAATAACAGATTTAAGTAACTAAATTCATATATCTGCGCCTTAAGTTGGGTGATGTCATATCATCAAATAGATACTTCAGATAATCAAAATGACTGAATATTTACACAAAAATTTAAACTCCATGCTAATCTAGGAGGTTCCCAGTTTAGTAAGGTACTAAATTATATGGCTCTTTTAAAATGTACCGATAAAGTATCTTGCGCGCTCAAAGCTAAAATAAATTCGACTCTAAGAACTGCAATTTATCAAAAAACACATTTTTCCAAGTCTGTTTAAAATACTGATTCAGAAAAAACTTTAAGGATTTCTTTAGATTTCAACATTGTTAGAGGTTCTAGAACCGCCATAATTCTTATCCCAGGAAATGGCTTATGGTGGCCTTCGCACAAAAACACGTTTGCATTCGGCGAGAAATAAGTGCGACGTTACCGTATATTTTGTTCAGATATATTTTACATTTTCTCACTATGTTTCATTTATGTTCTAAAAGTAATTTTGAAATTGAAATATGAAACTTAGTTGCCGACCATTTCAGAGGGTGACATGACTGTCACAAATGCGGTACCAGAGAAGTTAGTAGGATTGTGTTTTATTGACATCGGGTTTAACATTCGTGGTTTTATGTGATTTGGGAGAAACATAAATGACAAACACACTTCAACCCAAATCCAGAAAATGGCTTTTTTGTAGCCTCAGTAAGCAATGAAAGAATTTAATTACAAAACATAAAAATAGTTTCATAATTCCCACCATTTCATTGAAGGGACTTGATTTAGGTCTCATTCCGAACATACCTACTGAAAATATCGCATTATAATTTAAATAAACCGGCACGTCATTAAAACGAGGAATGGCCGCGTAAGTCATAAGCGTTATAAATTGTGAGCAATATTATGAAAGGAATAATATGAGAGTGGCAACATTTGTTGTCGTGGCTCATGAGGTCGCGGATACAACTCATTTAGACGTTGTTTATGAAGAAGGATAAAAAGAAATACGACGTTTTACCGAAAATGTAATACCTACTGGAAAACTTTTCAGCCCGTTTAAAAATAACACCTCGAGCTACGTCTGGGAAAATAATTGCTGTGTATCAGTGGAGGTTCAACTTGTTCTAGTTAGGTATTATAAATTACCTTTTCTCAAACATGCTTGGAAATTCGAGCATAGTTTTGACAACCTTCTTCGAGATAAATCGAAATTGCTGTACTGGCCAAATAATGCGAGCAGCGGCCACCAAAAGTTGTATGAAAATCCATGTGTCGTGGTTTAGCGGCCAAATAAATTACATAGTAAACTCTTACGTGTAATTTAAAACCGGCCAAGTGCGAGTCAGACTCGCACACTGAGGGTTCCGTACGTATATATGATGTTGATGATTACCGAAAAACTGTGCTATTTAGAGACATCGTTTTATTTTTCCTGTAATCTTTACATACACTTCTATTACATAGAATAATTTCAGATTTTTATTTATGCAAACTTCGGAGATAAGGGGGGGGGACGGTATTTTTTTTACATTTTTCGTCAAAAGTCGGAAAATATGCTGCCAAAAAAAAATGAAAAAAATGTTTGAGAATGTGCAAACAGCGTTCTTTCATATGATACCCCACATGCCCTAGTAGCCTCACTTCAAATTTTTAAGAACCCCGTTAAGTCCCTTTTGCAAAAAATATATTTTTTTTTTAATTTCCTTCTTGTTTGCAAAATAGTCGGGCAAACGTCATCTAAAATTATTCTGAATTTCAAGTTGATAGCATTAGTAGTTCTTGAGATATTCAGGTGAGACAGACAGACAGACAGACAGACTTAGTCTCACCATAAGGTTTCCTTTTTACCATTTTGGTACGGAACCCTAAAAATGGAACGATCTTTAACTCCGAAACATGGCAACCAAGGAGGTAACTTATCAAAGGTTTTATTTAAATTTCGAACTGGCTTGCAAATAGAAAGCTGTATACTGAAAAAAAACAAATTAACACATTGGCGCATGAAAAATTATCGTTGTTCGTCATTGGATCTGTAATTTACATGGGAATTTATAAATAATTTACTTTCCCCTCATTCTTTTGAGAAAATAACTATAGTTGCCTCGGCGGAAATGGCAACTACCTGTGTCGTATTAGTGAAGTCCTCGCCTCTCCACCTGCAATTGCCTATTTCACGGCCTTTGCAATAATGTACTATTATACTATTGTACTAAGATTGTATTTATTTTTAGTACCATTATGTAACACATAACAACGGCCTTGTTACCCCGAAGGGTAGGCAGAGGTTTACCTATTATTAGTACACTCACATTTCACCAGTTATGTTTATTAAGTTCCATTTAATATGGGGCAAGCCTATTGCCTTGATCCTGGGACAAATCCAGACTCCGGGCAGCTATTGAGAAATTCTTGATTGAAAAACCCAATATCACTGCTTGATCTGGGAATCAAACCTAAGACCTCATGCTCAGCTGTAGTGCTTCTGGCCACTAGACCACAGTACCATTACAAAACATCATATTATTATACATATATTTGCAAAAAATATAAGAAAATCGGTTTCTTATTAAACATTAACATTACTTTTTAGGGTTCCGTACCTCAAAAGCAAAAACCGGAACCCTTATAGGATCACTTCGTTGTCCATCTGTCTGTCTGTCAGTCTGTCAAGACCCTTTTTCTCAGGAACGCGTGGAGGTATCAAGTTGAAATTAATATGAAATACGTAGGTCTACGGTCCCTTGGAGCTCTAAAAAAATCAAGCTTCTAAGTCAACGCAATAAAAACAAAATACGGCGATTTATGCGACATATTTTGATACTCGCAAATGAAAACCTATAGGGTACTTCTCATTGACCTAGAATCATAAAATTTGGCAAGAAGCAAAGTCTCACAGCACAAGTAAAGGAAAAAGTCCGAAAATCGTGCATTTGTAGTTTTATCATATAAAAAAAAAATACCTACGAAACCCTTCATTTTGCGTGGTCCGACACGCACTTGGCCGGTTTTTTACCATTTCCGCACTTCGTCAACGTAGCACTCTGACTTTTCACTTTGTGTTGTAGTTCTTTCTATTTTGTAAATGACTCCTTCTGTCTGAATGAGATATTTATTAATGAATTTCCCGGATGAATCCCCCGGAGATAAACCACAGGCAGCGACAGTAATGGAAGTGAGAAAAAATCTGAGATAAAGTGAAGAACAGAGGAGAGCGGTCGTTAACGACACTCGAGAGTCTAATAAAATAAGAAAATGGATATTTTCAAGGAATGACTCCCTTTCCGAAGGTAGTTTAAAACAGTGGGTTTGGGGCAACACATAGGTCAGTGCCCAGTTAAAGAGACTAGTAAACAACATGTCCTCCGGGCATTTAATTTGGGTAAATGGTAATTCGTTTAGGTAAACAATTATAAAACATACCGGCCAAAGAGTAACGAGAATGTAATTGCAATTTCAACACATAACAATATACTTAGCCATTTTTTGCAGTAACATATTAACTACCGAAGCTTCGGTTTCGTTATGGGCCATTTTCGGTCAAAAAATCATGATTCGGCCATAAACCAGCCGAAGCTTCGGCCAAGCCGAAAATTAGAAGTTCGTGAATTGTCGCGCTTCATTCGGCCTACTTTGAGTTTTGTAAAGCTCGGCAATATCAGGTGACATTCGGCTAACTTCGGAGTGAATCGGGTCTGCTCGTGGTTTCACTCAGCTGACAGACGCGATTTTGTTTTGAAGTTTTGAAGCCAGGATATGTTGTATTTTCACGCACATAAATTAATGGGTTTTGAACTTTTTTCACTCAAATCGACAAAGGTTTGTGAATTATATGTGATTATTGAATTATCTCTGAATTGTCGTGTTTTATTTCTCTTAAAGCCTATATTTGCTCTTTCTTTCAGTAGGTGTAAAAAAAATAAACAAGATTTCAGCGTACAACGGAAATATTAATATTTTTTTATGTCTGAATCATTTTCGTTTTCGGGCGAAAATAAGACTAAAGCCGAAGCTTCTTTTCGTTTTCGGCTGAAAATCCATTTTTGGTCGGACACTAATGTTAACAAACCCCTTTTAATGACCTTGTAGTCCAAAAACAGAAAGCGGCAGTTAGATATTAGTTGTACATGTTTCTGTTTGTAGTAAGAGCAACTTAAAAACAAAACATAAACTAAACTTTTACCATTGTTTTGTGATATGGGACGTAGAATTACAAAGCGTAAAGTTCCAAAATAAAGTTCAGTCACGTAAAATTTGCAACAACAGCTATTTTTTAAACAAAAATCTAAAAGTGGCCGAAAATTCGGCGAGCGGAGACTCGATTTAAAAGTTTGTTTAACAGCATCCCAAGTTCGTTCCCCGGTAAGGCAGTTTCTGGGAAATTTATGTGTTTTATTTAAATTATTCACATGGCCTTCGTCCTAAGGGACGACAGGAGGTAAGTATGAGGCTGGCAGGAGAGTAAAATGTTTTGTTTTGACCTGGTTTAAACATTTAGTCCAAAATTGTAATAATGAAAACAGCTGAGTCGCAATAAACCCCCATTTGTGTTTTCATGACTCCGAGCCGCCGCAGCATCACCCCGCGCCGTGGCGGTTGTTTCGGATGGTGATTGTCTTTTGAATCAATTCTCATTAATGTATCCAATTTAGGTTCATTTACATTCCTCTCCTGTGCCCACATTGATTTAGTATAATTAGGTGTATTCACTCCTACATTGGCAGCGTTGTACTCACAATAATGAGTGGGGCGTGCCTCGGTAGAGATAATTCGGCTCAGTTACAAGTCAGCATATTTTTGTACATTCGACGTGAACAGTGGTCCAAATTAGTTCAAGGTGGGAGTCTCGAGGCTCAGAAGATGAGTGTATACACTTGTGCGGCTGGGCTATTGGCGTCCTGCCAAAGTTACGTCCGCCCAAGTTCGGCAGGTTATCAACGTCCGGTTGGCCTTAATATAGGCTCCGAGAATCTTTTCTCTTCCGTAATAAAAGTTTATTACGGCATAAAATAGCCCACTAAGAGATCACTTCATATAAAAATAATCGACACGTTCCCCAACTTTAGGAAGATGCGAGTTTCATGCTTTCAAATTTATGACTAACATATTTCCTGTAATAAATCTCTAGATACTTTTTGTAAAACTGAAACGTGAAAGGTTCTCATATTTAATTATTTTAGAATTGATGAGAATCGATTAATTTGAATTGAATCCCAGGAACGGAAATAAAATAAAACGAAGCAATTTATAGTATAAAATCAGATTCTTATTGGCATGTGTATGTAATTACAAATAAGTACAAGTTTGTTGTAACTTGTACATACGTAACAGATAAAGTGACCTGCGATAGCAAAATAAAAAATAATAAAAAAATATCACCAAATAACTTACCTAGAAATAATGAATTTAAACTTCTATTGAGATAAAAAGAACACTCGTAAACCCAGACACAGAAGAATAATGACAAAAAAAAATTGTTGTTAAAACCTTATTTGTCACAAACAAATAAAACCGCCGTCGGGTCAAAACTTTGAACAAGTATAAAAATTTAGAACCGACAAGACTCCTTTATGGCGCAATTTGAAATGTTAGAAAAAGTATGAAAAAGTTATATTGCCACTGAAATACATTTATCTCGACTTTCATGAAAATACATCGCTTCAAGCAAAGTGGAGATGACACAGCAAACACACATTTGTTCGCATCAGGTTGTACCAACAAACAGGACAAAGGAAATGGATAGAGAAAGGGGATAAATAATGGTCGAGGGTGAACGCAAAATAAAGGGAAATAATTTCCCACCTATTCTTGAATAAATAATTGGTGTTATGATAATTTGGTCATTCATGTTTTCACACTTAGGGTTACGGTAACCCGGGTAGAGCGTTATGTAAAATTGCATTTCAGCATGATATGCCTGTTTATACTTTTTCGCTTGGGTAGGTGCTTATTTAAAATTTTATTTTTAACTTCATAGAATTCAATTAAGCATGCCACATGACTGCCTCCATATTTTTCTCTTATCATGAAAAAGACGTCGTTATTGATCAACGCAATAATTGAGTTTCACCCTGTCATGTTTTTTCAACATTTCCTTATTTTTGTGAAGTTTTCGCGTTAGCTTCGGGGCGGAAAAGATTGAAAACACTGACTCGATTGCTTATCGTTCCGTGCCTGTCATAAAGGTCAACTTTGTGAAAAGGCCGACGACGGCGACGGTTCGTTTGTGGTAATTGTAAAGTTACAGAATGTACGGAGATACCGACTTATCCACATGGTTGTTACAAATACAAGACAGCTTCGTTGGTCCAGTGGTTGCTTGCGCTACGACTGAGCACTTCCTCTCTCCTTAAACATCATCATTACTTAATACAGTTCCTTGCCCTTGTTTCATGTTTATTGTTGTATAGATGTTTATTGTTATATAATATACAGGGTGTTCAAGAAATTGCGTGCCATAGCTTAGGGGTAGGTTCAGTATCGATAAAGAAACCCAGGAAAAAAAAACAAAAATAAATTAAAAATAAAAATAAAAAAAATCTTCAACCTAATTTAGTACCTACTAACGATTGCTATTTTAAGTTAGTAGGTACTAATTTAGGTTGATTTTGCAATATTTTTTTTATAATTTTATTTTAAACTAGCTGCGCCCCGCGGTTGCACCCGCGTAAGTCTCGATCCCGTGGGGATATAGGGATAAAAAGTAGCCTATGTGTTAAGGCTACTTTTTATCCCTATATTCCCACGGGGTACTAAATTAGGTTGATCTTGCAAGATTTTTTTTATGTTTATTTTTTTCCTGGGTTCCTTTATCGATACTGAACCTACCCCTAAGCTATGGCACGCAATTTCTTTAACACCCTGTATCGATAAGTGTATGCTTTATGTATTTATTGTAAATGGTACACCACTGACTACCTGCAGTATTGTTTCTCCTTATCCCTTTAACCATCCAAAGGTTGTCTGTAAAAGATCGCTTTTAGCGATAAGACCGCCCATTGTGTCACCATAGATGTAAAACTTCAACATTTAAATCTGTAATTTATATGGTGTACATAATAAAGAGTATTCTTTTCTATCCGACCTGGGTTCGGTTCCCAGGTTGGGCAAAGTGTTATTGGGATTTTCCATTAGGAATTTCACAGTAGCAGCCCGGAGTCTGAGTTTGCCCGATTGATGTCAATAGGCTCACCCCCTATTACATGGGACTTTAAACATAACTGGTGAAATATGGGTGTACTATAGGTAAACCTCTGCCTAATCCTTCGGGGATTACAGGCGTGATGTTATGTTATGTTGTTACAAATAAAGCCAAATGATACGTTTCATCCAGCGAGCCTTGCTTAATTAAATGAATCAACATAAGTAATGATTTCTGTTAGATTAAGAAAGCTTCTTTGCGCATTAAGTAATTACATAAATTAATGAAATTTCCCAATGCGACTATAAGAACTGTGGCTTCTTTCTTAATGGACGAAGTTTAAACCATGAAATGTGTAAAAATTAATTAAAAGTAGTTACATAATCGTTCTTTTAGTAACATAAATAACATTATTTTTATTATATGCGAAACCTGAATATAGTTTGTTCAGAATAAGGAACTGAATCGATCTCAATTTTTTTTTTTTTTTTTAGTATGGGTTTGCTCTTGACCTTAGTCTAGAGCATAGGTGACAGAGACAAAGTCGACGATAGAGTGAGCTTATCCAGAAGAAGCCTGTTCACTCTAACTTTGAAGAGATTAAAGTTGTATGCGTTTGGAAACACAGACGCAGGTAGAGAGTTCCACTCTTTTGCTGTGCGCATTATAAAAGACATTTGGAAACGCTTAGTGCGAATTGGTGGAATAGCAACAAGGAAAGGATAGTAACCTGCAGTGCGTCTAGATGTCCGATAGTAGAAGGTGGCCGGTGGAATGAGGTTGTGGAGTTCATTTTTACACCATGATATATTTTGTCCCAAAAATATTTAAGTGTGATGGAAAATGTTATCACCATTTAATAACTTACAATACAATCGCCGTACAGTTAGTTACTACTGCCAAATTATTATCAATGAGCGCAAGACGACCCTGGAGGCGCGGGGGCGCCGTTAGCATGTTTTTATACGGACAGCCCGGTAACATAACAACCTTATAAGATCTACAAGTAGCACAAAATAAAATAATTAAACTTCTATTCAACTACGATTATCTTTGTGATTTTTCATGATACAATTTTGAAATTTTGTACATAGATTCTTTACATAAAAATACTAGACACGTGTTTTGAGTTTCGCATGTACTAAAACTAATATTGTATAACTTTTTAAATTAGCTCTTCTTATCTACCTGTGCACTTATTGAAAAACAAATCGATTATGCTGTTTTTACTTAATTATTTCAGACTTTCAGTACTTATAAAATAATACAGACTAATTGACTAAGTCTCTCATTTTGGAGTCAGTCAAAAATGGTACTTTAGAGGTATGAGGAACAGGGTGTAAAGTTCACTCATACTCTATAGAAAAGGGAGTATCCTCCGACTAGACGGGTGTTGTGTCTGGTGGGCAACTGCCCGACGGTTGATGTCGGGATGTTGTATATTTGCTAGTCGCGCGGTAAACTCTGCTTGCGCGATGCAGGATTTTGCGTGATGTCAGTGTGACGCGTAGGTCGTGTGTGGCGATGTTGATGCCGCTACAGTACGTAATTCATCACGTGAAATATTTTGGCAGGATGGTACGAAGATAACTGGTTCGAGACAAACTTGGAGAAAGAAGGCATCGACTGCACACCAGAACAGATGAGAGAGGCAGCTGAGGGACACTTGACCACGGAGGCTCTTATGTGGAACCAGAACTCCAACCAGACCACCATCTCCGGGATGACATCAGAAGATTTTCGGTAAGTTATGTGTTTTTTTATGTAAACGTATGTAGATACTTACGTCAATGTAGATCAGCATTAATGAAAATGGCTTTTGAAATATTGCTACAATAGAATCAATAAAATATTCAATTTATTCAGACCGTCAGAGTATCCTTAAAAGAAAGAAAAACAAATCCATTTTCATCTAAAATATTCCAGCAATCTTGTTATTTTTGAAGCCATTCAGCCATCATGTGCGTGACTATAATTTCCTTAGAACTGTTCTAAATATAGGCAAAGACACGTTTTCGCGATGCAATGTAAATAAAAAATTTATACGGTTAAACATAATATTATATTCTTTCCTCGTCGCGGCGACACTTCAAGCTGAAAATGTCTAGAGATATACGATATCGCAAATCGCGTCGGGACTTTATTGTTATATCTCCGTTAACTTCACTGTTTTTGGGATATCCTTTGTACTCCTCAAAGAAAATAAAATATGCTTCAGTGAACATTAGCATAGTAATTGCGCGAAATGGTGGAAAAAAATATAAAGCGTGGAGGCTGCACAAATAATACGTTGTTCGCATATGGCGATGTGCTCCTTTGTGATGGAATAGAAAAGACTTCTAATACCAGCCCGGCGTGAAAGGCGACCGTACACGTAATGAGGTGCCCGGTGTACCGAGTGCAAATCTTTTTTAGAAAACGTACTAAGCGCAGAGCGTAGCAGGTGGCTTTCGATAGTTTCTGCCTACCTCCTTGGGAAGAAGGAGTGAGTTTATGAATGTATGTCTGTACTAAACTATCAAGTTGTCATTTCCCTCACTTATGTCTTTATTTTCCCTTCTTACTGCATTTTTAAGAACCTAAATATATAAGTAAAAGAGTTCAAAATAAACACTTTGATCTAAAAATCCTTTTAAACACTCACACAACACGCAAGCTATTTGCAGTATTATCAGTTTCTGTGTGGCTAAGAGCTTTAAACTCGGGGTCGCTAGCTGGTCTAGGATAAGAATAATCCTGTCGGAATTCCCCACTAAATCCTCTTATGTAGGCTTTTCTATGTGGTAAGAATAAATGGGCTGGAATACAAAATAGTGTGGAACATTATATTCCTCTGGGATTTGTGCAACTTTCATTTGTTACACTTAATATTTCATAGTGGCAGCGGTACCAATTCTCTCATATCCTTTGCTACACACTTGTTAGAAAAAGTAAAAGAAAGAGCTGCCGTACATCTTCTGAACAAAGCTGAGTACTGGCGGGCTCTCTCCGGAGGTTCCACAGCAATAAGCTTTTCATCGTAGTTGCTAAGGGAACAAAATACATCTGCGTACACTACGTCAATGCAACTGTGATATCTTAGTATCGTGGCACCACTCATATTCTTGCGACCTTACAGAGCTCAACGACGTTATTTATGTCCCTTATTATGAAACATGAACTCAACCATTAGTAGAAATACAAAATACAAATAATCTACTTATTTACATGCTATTAATATTGATGTAAGTAAAAAAGCTTTCTAGCTCCGTCCAAATAATATGACAGCCTGCTTTATGGAGTAGCCATATTTTTGCGTGTTCAATAGATCCAGATGTTTTGAACAAGTTGAAGCGCATTTTATTCAATTCACGGCACAGCTAGCAGCTTAGCAAAGCTTTTTCATACCTAACCGTGAGTTAGAACGTGAAGTACAACGAATTCATAGAATTTCTGAGCTATTTCAGGTCAATGGAACACGACATGTTATATTAAAATTTTATGCATTTTTATGCTTTTCCAATGACATTTAAAACAGCAGGCAGTTGTTTTGTCGACATTGGCACACGTCGAATACCTTTGTGTGTATTTAAAAACAATTGACATCTACAAAGAAATGAAGCTCGATTTTTGTTACAAAGAAACATGTTTTTTACTAAAAACATGTCTACACTAACTAATGATAACGTAGAAAAAAATCACCCTGCAATCAAAGAAGAATCTGAAATTGATCCTTGAAAGAAGATTCTTGCTTTATATTCCTTTGGAAGGAGGCCGTCTGATTTGGTACAACAAAAACAATGTTTTATCTAAACAGATCGCGCCTGAACGAGGCTTTACGCGAGGCTGGCTACGACATCGACGGCGAGAGATATCCGGAGGGCTATCAAGAGGCACCGCTGGCCTACGACGCAGTTTGGGCCGTGGCCCTGGGTACGTACTCCTGATTTATATACAAATAAGTTATAAGAAAAACTTTTGATCTTGGTTTTGTATGTCTGTTTCATTTGAGGCCAATGATATTATATTAAACAGATATGTTATACACTCACAAATCAACCGAAAAAAGTGTTCCGCGCAGCAGCGGCAGCACACGTACCCACTTTTCATTCATTATACATTTCTACATCACTACAAGTAAAAAACCGGCCAAGTACGTGTCGGACCACGCACAATGAAGGGTTCCGTAGTTAGGATGAATTCATCCCAAAAACAAACTTAACATTGTAGTTGAAAAACATGCTCTCCCATACATCTATATACGGTACGTCAATTCTTCAACTGCAAATTTAAGTTGGTCGACGATTACTCGTTAACTTGTTAACCCTACTTAGCTGTGATAGTTTTCCTTTTAATTTCATTATATATACTACTGCCATGAATTTTTTCACATATCCAAAACCAACCATTTAGCTGGCAGGGGGGAGGGGACACTTGACTCTAACAAAAAATAGCACTTTAACGCTTAATATTATGGAAACGGATCTCAGAATTGAAAAATGGCTTTCACAGACCCACAATATTTTTGAACCCTAAAAATGATAGAAAAGAGATGGCTTAATAAAAACAACAAGAAAAAAAGAGACAGCTCAATCGCGCGTCAATTGCGCGTGAATGAAAACAAACATTATTCTGGCCACCAATCACCGAATGTTTGCATCACAGACTAACAAATTGTGAATGGAGTGCATGCGTCCTTGTCGTCTTCACGACAAAAAAATGTATTCCCATTTCTTTCTTTTTTCTAACCTCCAAAAATGAGAAAATTAGGAAAATAATTGAAATATATTAATAAGTCGAAGTATATTGCGTACTTAGATGTGGTATGAGATCCCTTGTGTTTTATCAACTTTTGTATCATAATTGGTACACTTTCTAAATACACACGATGGCATTTTTTTAGCTGCTTCAACTAAGCATATTACTTGTCGCCATGCGTGACGCAGACCAAAGTCAATACGTCCCAATTAGGACGTTTTCGAGTCTTCACGATTGCGCGCTCACAACATATCTGTTTAATATAATATCATTGTTTGAGGCTTATAAAATTGTTGGTTGTTTGAGTATCTTTATTTTGAATTTTTGAATTTGTCTTCCAAGTTCTATTCGCATATCAAAAAATCTATGCGAAAAGAGTCACTGAATAATGTAACGAAAAAGAAATTCAGCGGCTCATTGCTGATGTAGATTTTGCTATTAATCGCAATCACGCAATCAAACTATAAAGATAATCTTCCAAAAAAATTGTAGAATCGCTTAATTTGAAAAATAATGAAATTGAAATCCTCAGAATTACTTAATAACGTAGCGGCTGAGCGGCTGAGCCATCAATATTATAATGATATTTATTTCGGTACTCGTCTTACCATTTTTATTTTGAACTTAGATGAAAAAGCCCTCGATCTCAAAGTTTTACGTTGGATATTTCATTTCTCGTGTAAAAATAAACTTGTATTCTTTCGATTAGCAAAATACTTCACTAAAGTACCTACATAAACGAATATAGTAGGATGTTCAAAGCAAAATGAGACAGCCCTAATGTGCGTAATAAAATTTAACAAGTGTAGTGCTCCAGCAGCACAATAGGTGGCGCCACACATCACGTGCCACATTCCGTCCCAACACAAGCTACGTACGTGGAGCCACGCGAGGAGCACACCATAACAATTGAGAATACAGTACACTCTTCCTTTGCTTATGTAGGTTAACACTGCTGACAAATAACAAGAATTTACTTGAAAGTTAGAAGAGATTTTGAATACACTAAACTGAAAGTGTATACACTAATGAATACACTAAATATGTAACGTTTTGTTACTAACGGAGTGGAATATGCTTAACCTTGGCTAATGTAGAATTAAAAATTTAAATTGAAAGAAACTAAATATGACTTTTCTGAACTTGTAGCGACAAGTTAGTCATTATACAATATTATTTTAGTATATGCGAAACCCGAAACACGTGTCTAGTATTTTGATGTAAATGAAATGAAATGAAATGAAATGAGATCGTTTATTCTGTAAATAGGATATTAAAATCACTTTTACACGTCATATAAAAAAAAAAAAAATCTAGATGTAGCCGACATTTCCTATCTGACTACCCCTGAGAAGAAATGGCGAAACAAACTCAGGGGTCAAAGTCTCTTTTAAAGTCCAGACATAATCTTGGTCAGATCATTAGATATAAAGAATCTATGTCCAAAATTTCAAAACAGTATCATGAAAAATCACAAAGTTATATGGTTGTTATGTTACCGGGTTTTCCGTACAAAAACATGCTAACGGCGCCCCCGCGCCTCCAGGGTCGTCTTGCGCTCATTGATAATAATTTGGCAGTAGGTACCTAACCGTACGGCGATTGTATTGTAAGTAATTAAATGGTGATAACATTTTCCATCACACTTAAATATTTTTGGGAAAAGATATAACATGGTGTATTTATTATATTTATAACAAACTATATTCAAGTTTCGCATATACAAAAAATAATGTTGTATATTCAAAAAGTGTAAAAAACATTGATCTCATAGGTCAAGAGGAAGTTGTTAGTCAAAAACTAAATAAACAACTAACGTGTTCCTAAAAATTAATAAAAGCATCTAATGGGTAAAGAACAAGACACCCAATTTCAGTTCGCATTTATCTTTTCCAGAAAAAATCGGTTCTTTGAACATTTTCCCGGTCCATATTAATTTACCTATTCGCGGTATCCCCTACACTTGAACGGTTTTGTTTTTTTTTTCATCTTCCATTACACGAATCAGAGTCGCCACCGTAAACAAAGGGCCTTTGAAAAGGATGGGATGTACAATAATACCGTTCCAAAAATATTTCATGTCGGCCCGGAAATAATTACACTTTACTTACCATTGCTCAAAATATAATTTTTTCGACCATTTTATTTATGGACTGATGAAATCTTTTTATAATGATGGCCAATGTTTTTTTGCATTCCTTTATTACTTTTACAAGTGAACAGTTTTACCTAGGTTACGAATATAGTAGGTATATGGTCAAAATGCGCGATTACGCACTGAACTGTATGATACAAAAAATGTATCTGCCGGTTTAAAACACTGCGAGCAATTATAATGCGCAGATGTTTCTGCCTACAATATTTGCGGGATCACTCGCGTAGGCGCGCATCTACGCGCTACGTGCTACGGTGTTACGAGCGTAGCCGAGTTTGGTGTAGCTCGAATACATAGCATTAGCGGCAATGACAATGCACATAGTCTAAAATACGGCATAGAAATACGAAACGTGCCTCGTAAACCACACAGTGTGGTCTCAAGCTTTGTAAAACTAAGTCAAAGCCACTATTCACACAACTGTCGTCAAGACTCTTTGAGATAATTCCAAATTTATGCGCGGTATCTCCCCGAACAGTTACATACAGAAGGTCGACACTTAAGCACATGGACAATACATAATCCGTATATCTTTGGATAAAAAAAATTAACCTATTTGTATTTCCTTAGCCTTCAACAAAACTATGGAGAAACTGGAGAAAAGCGGACTTAGTTTGAAGAACTTCACATACACGAACAAGAAGATTGCCGATGACATTTACGAGGCAATAAACTCCACTTCATTCCTCGGTGTATCGGTAAGTATTGCTCTATCTACTGCAGTATATCTTAAGTACCCTATCGCTTGTTAACTCGATATAAATCACGAGATTGATACTCCAACAAATCTAAATTTTATTAGAATACCGTATAAAATTCCAACAAAGCTTCTCTGGCAGAGAGATAATATGATATGAAAAAACAATATACTATCAATTAAAGTACTTTGTTGTGTGTTGGTATAAAACATTTTTTTAACACATAGCTTGCTAGTTTTGTTATAACGTGGGGCATAAATAAAAAAATAAAAAATCTGTACTTCGTGGTTTAGACTTTTTTCCCGGATTGAGTTTCATAGCCCAAGAGAAAATTACGTTTTTTATAATAAACTGGCTGACCCGATACCCGTTTCGATGTCCTGTCAAAATGTCAATATGGTATTGAGTTCATATAAAAAATTCCATAGAAAAAAGCACTTTCAGTATTTAAGGCTCTTACAGACTCACGCGATATCGCGGGTGCGACAGGCACCGACCAAGAAATTGTCCTACTAGCATCGCGTCGCGCCCGCAATGTCGCGTGAGTCTGTAAAGGCTTCTACAGACTGTCTCGCAACGCGACACCGATAGGACAATTTTTCATAGAAATCATTCTACCGGTGTCGCGTCGCGTGACAATTCGCGCCAGTATGTAGAAGCCTTTGAACGGCCTATCCAAAGATACCTCGTTGGATAGGTCGTTTAAAAATACTGTGGGAATGTGAAAACTATTTTTCGAGTCTGTCTGCCCCCCCCCCCCCTCTGCCAGCTAAATGGTTGTTTTTGGATATGTAAAAAAAAACATGGCAATAGTTTAAATAACGAAGTTAAAAGTAAAACTATCACAGCCAACTTATATTTGCAGTTGGAGAATTGACCGTGACTTATATTCAACTACAAGGTTAAGTTTGTTTTTTGGAATAAAGGAGATGGTGTCATAATTCACCCAAAAATATAAGTGCAATCGATACGGTCAAACTATGTGCACGATAATTCCCTAAAACTATCTAGGTAAACGTACCCAAGTTGCAATATCCTAATCCGTGGGATATCAGAGCTATGGGCTGTCAAAGTATGCAAAGAATTCATTTTTTGACTTGGGATTTTCACAGCTGTGGTGCCAAAATAGTCATGCTGTCGATTGTATTATGTACCAACGACGCCATAGATGCTATTAACTTTATTACACTAAGAATAATATCGATATACAGTTATGTACTGGGTTTGGCGCCATTTATACGTTGCTGCTGTGAAAATCCCAAGTCAAAAATTAATTCTTTGCATACTTTGACAGCCCATAGCTCTGATATCCCACGGATTAGGATGTTGCAACTTGGGTACGTTTATTTACATAGTTATAGGGAATTCTTGTGCACACAGTTTGACCGTATCGATTACGTTTCGATTTTGGGTTTTTGGTCCATACATTTTGGACCATGTCCTTTATTCCAACTACGGAACCCTTCATTGTGAGACACGCACTTGCCGGTTTTATTTATTTATATACAAAAGGAAAGCTAAAAAGCAGAGCAGTATTTTTTTTTAAATAACTGAGTAGTGAAGCAAATATATTCCGCTTTTTTTTCAAATCTGCTCTTGTTTTTTATGCAATCAAAATATCTAGTCTTCACAGATGAATAAAATTCGTAATTCCCATATTTGTAAAATAGTCTCGTACCTATAAGTACATATCCGACAAGTAAATTATGTATTCGTAGTACATATCCCATCGTTTCAATAGCGTATCATTACAATAACATCTGAAAATGAAACTAACATTAGTTGCGGTAACGTCGATAGCATAAAACGGCAGCAATTAAAGCTATAAAATTTATTTATGACTAGTTTTTGCTCGCAGCTTGACTCGTGTAGCCTTCGAGTCAAGAGAAATGTTTATTGCTCACAGTGGTCAGAGATTCATGAATACAACAGAACTAGGTAGGTACCGTACTAGAAAACATTCAACTTTGGAATACAAAATGAGTTTTTTATTATTAAATAAGCATAAACTTCAAAGATAAAAAGCACCCTCAAAATATCGTACCTAAGTTAATTCAATGAAAGAGGTGATGTGTTTGTTATTTAAAAACATAACAATCGCCGCAAAAATATATTATAAATAGATATGTGGCGTAGAAACATGAATAAAATGAAATTACGTCGCCTTTATGACAATTAAGCCTCAGTTTCAATGGGGACGTAACTGGAAGTTATTTTTGAAGAATTTAATGGAACAAGAGGATACAAAAACATCCTGTACAGTTATTAAACTCCAAATGGTTTTCAAAGGGGATTCACAAAAAAAAATAGTAACTTCAAAACATTGATCATGGCAACTGGAGTTAAATTGTCGTGAACGTAAATTCGTTGTAGAAAAAAATAGACCTTTTTAGTAAAAATATACATTACCATGAAAAATATACTTAGTGTAGTTGGTAAGTAAAACTACATTATACATTGCTATTTACGAAGCATTACTATGAAAAATATACTTTTTTAATAAAAATATACATTACCGTGAAAAATATACTTAGTGCAGTTTTACTTACAAACTGCACTACGTAAGTATATTGTTCATGATAATGTATATTTTTAGTAAAAAAAGTATATTTTTCATGGTAATGCTTCATCCTAGTGACATTTCCCCATACTGAAAGTAATTTCATCGCAGTAATAAAAGCCATAACGTCATACATTTATCATCGATTGATCGCTAGAATCGTTTTGTTCGTAGTGGATTTATTAATATACTAACTGTGCCCCCGGCTCTGCTCTTGTAGACTAGTATTCGTTTACTAACCTAAAAAATAAAACAGAAACCTGGTAAATCATAAAAGTAATTCTCGAATTCTAAGTGCACTTATGAACAACCAGACAAATGTTACGATAAAATCATTATTATAGAAATAATTTATCATAAATTCATAAAGTTAAATTACTTAATTTACCGAGATTGTCATCTTCTACGTGTTTAATTATAAATTAATATCATAATTTACCTTCAATAAACGTTGAAATAGTTCGCATAGTTCCATTCAAAGTTTCAAACTTTGAATATGTAAAAGTTAAATGAGCAACGAAATAATTTGTGAATCTAAGAAGTTTTGTGAGATCTTGAAATTGTGGTTGTTATCATAACTATGATTGGGTAACTATGAAATTGAACTGACACAGCGACCGTTAGAAGTATATACAGAATTATAATCATTAAAATCAACTCTTAGATCAAATTACCCTATTGAATAAAGATTTAATGAAATCATGGCATTTGAGACCAATTCTAACAGAGAGTTGTATTGATGATTCATATGATAATAATTTCGTAAATACATAATTATATTTGTTACGGTCGCAAATTTAAATCAACATACAACCTGAATGGGTAACTATGCAATTGAACTAACACAGCGACCGTTAGAAGAATAATATACAGAATTATAATCATTAAAATCAACTCTTAGATCAAATTACCCTATTGAATAAAGATTTAATGAAATCATGGCATTTGAGACCAATTCTAACAGAGAGTTGTATTGATGATTCATATGATAATAATTTCGTAAATACATAATTATATTTGTTACGGTCGCAAATTTAAATCAACATACAACCTGAATGGGTAACTATGCAATTGAACTAACACAGCGACCGTTAGAAGAATAATATACAGAATTATAATCATTAAAATCAACTCTTAACAATGCAACTCTTAGATCAAATTACCCTATTGAATAACTATTCAATGAAATCATGGCATTTGAGACCAATTCTAAGAGAGATTTGTATTGATGATTCCTAAGATAATAATTCCGTAAATACATATATTTGTTACGGTCGCAAAGTTAAATCAACATACAACCTGAAAATCTGAGCCGCAAATTTAAAAAGAAGTAAGAAAATTGAATTTCGTTGGATACCTTAAGCATATCTACCTAAATGTCAATGTGCTCCCTAGTACATGCTGGGACTTAAACATAACTGTCGAAAATCTAATGAGTTTGAGATGGGTTGTAACAGGTCAAACACGATAACTGTTATCACTGTTACTGTTACACAAAAATAACAGATTCAAATATCTGTTATTAAATAACAGCCTGTTATTTTTGTACGGACGATAAATACGTATTTAAATCTCAGTTGAATATCTTCTTTATTTATTTTGGTTAAGGTCCATAATCGTATCCGAAGTATTGACTAGGAATGAGGGGGTAATGTGAAATGATAGAATTAAGTTTATTTATTAATTTTTTTGTTGAACCTAACTCAGGAGTCACTTTTTCGAAAATGTTTGTTCTTGTAAGACCACCAAGTATATTTTAGGGGTGATTAATACTAAGTGCTTCTCTTTTAAGCATAGTTTAACAGCCGCGGTAACATTCTTTGAAATTATCTGTTACTTAATTAACAGATCCTCAAGGTCTTTTATTTTAAGTAACAGATAATGAATTTATATTGGTAGGAACAATTGTTATTTGTTATTTTTAAATATCTGTTATTCCTATCTGTTACGATAAATACGCCTCACCCCTAGAAGGAGTTGGTAGGCACTCATTCGGGAAAAACAGGCGTAATGTTTTTCATGTAAATATTGTGTTTATTTCGTAGGGTTTGGTGGCATTTTCGTCCCAAGGCGACCGCATAGCGTTGACTCAGATCGAGCAGCTGAGTGACAACCATTACGTGAAGCTCGGCTACTATGACACGCAGGCTGACAATTTGACGTGGCTGGAACGGGAGCGGTGGGTCGGTACGTATGACATTCAAATGCTGGACAAAACTATGTTTGTTATAATATTATAGGGATGCAACTTCAAAATAATAACCTCGGTAGGAGTTAATTCGGAGGATATTTTTTTCTTTGAGCATTTATCTTCCTCAATGAATATAAAAATAAAAACGTTTTATTGACATTAATTAAGGAGTTACATTTTAATTTGAAGCCCTGACTCCTGAGCTAGGTGGTGCCTGTGTTACAGGGAGTCAGTGTCTTCCCCTGTTTTTGAAACAATAACAATAGTATGCAAAAAAAAAAAAAAACGTAAAATTATAACGTAATGAGTTTAGTGCATGCATGCTCTTGGGTAGTTTGTGTGCGCGTGTGTGTGTGTATTTTGGTTCTGTTTTGTGTGTATGTGTGAGTGTGTGGTATTATGTTAGTGTGTGTGTGTGTGTGAATAAAATATCCTACGAACCTTTTGAGCAAGAAAAAATATTTTTTGGGGTCGAAAAAGATTAAGCTCAATCAGGTTACGAACCTTTCAGTGTAAAAGTTTTATGTTTTGTTTATGAACATTTTTAGCATAGTGTTTGATTTTGTAGAAGAATCCATATTTTAAAGTTAACGTGTCCAAAAAACGATCTAGAAGAACATACATTTTCAGTTTAATACACGCGCTGTCACGTTTATTGCCAAAACTGTACGTATCCATATCTCGAAACGAATTTTTTGTTAGTGTCGTATAAAGCCTTTACTTACCATAAAATACAGGCACATAAAAACGAGGGTTTGAAACATTTCAGCGGAAAACCCGCACACAAAACAACAAATAAAAATAAATGTTATTAATTATTTTAAAGGAAAATTGCCTCAAGGCACAGAAACTGGGAGCGCGTAGTTCTCAGTACCTACTTATAACAGCCGAGTTACGTTGTTACGTTATAAAGCAGCAAAAATTCTTACGTTAGCTGAACGAGAGATTAATTACCAGTAAAAGAAAAATAGGAGCAATTATATCGTGTAGGTAGTTTCTTTCGTTTCCTGTATATAGCTAATAGTGTTATGTGTGTTTTACGAGCGTCACACACGTTTTACTGATGCATGAAATGGGTTTGTATTTGGGCAGGTGGGAAGGTGCCCCCCGACCGTACAGTGGTAGTTAACGAGTTACGGACGGTCTCTCTGCCGCTTTTTGCGTGCATGACCGCGCTCTGCATCGCTGGGATCCTCGCAGCCATTGCATTAATTGTCTTCAACATCTTGCACAGACATCGGAGGTAAGAAACCCTATAATATATCTTGTTTAAAGATCCTTTGTCAACGTCAGCCCTCACCTTGGAGTTACTGCTGAAATCGGGTAGTGCATGATATTGACAAGGGTCTTGTTAAGACAATCCACTTAATTTACTTAACGTTTCTAACTGAAACGATCGAATCTTGATTTAAAAAAATATATATACAAAAATAATTAAACCTAAATCCCCCTTATTACAAAACAAGGTTTATCTTCAGACCCAGGTTTAAAATATGGAGCCATTATTGAATTTAGAACTTTATTCCGACTATGGTAAAGTTCCTAAACACAAAACTGACAACTTGGTACCGATCTAAGTTTTTAGTTTTGTATAAAGAACGGTATTTCAATCACTGTTAAGTTCTTATTACAAAAACTGGCTCCATGGTTTAAGCCATGTCAAAATATAAATCTTGTTTTGTAATAAGGCGGGATGTGTTTTTATCACTTGCTATTCTTAAAAATACTGTTCACTTCCGATATAATTTACAAAGTTAACTTGGAATGCATTCAATCTATCTATTCAGAAATTTTCTGCACTGAAAACTATAGAAAATCTAAGCTTATATTAGTCGAAAGCTTTAATAAAACCGCGCTTCTCACTGCGTCGCTCGCCGTTCGTTGTTTTATCCCGGGCGGCGGACTTTTATATGCCAAACGAGCAATTTGCGATGAGATGAATGTAAATGATCTGAAGCAGTGAACAGTCAAAGGGGAACTCCGATAGTGTTGAGGACCGCCATCTTTATTTTATTTTTGTTTATATTTTATTCCTTTCTGAATTATTCCACTTCTCTTCGATGGAAATGAAAATAGAACAAGATTCTACAAGAGTATAAAATGACACAAGGAAAAGGAACAAGAGTATCATACTGTTTTAACGTCAAAGTCGATATTCCGTATCCGTTGTGCTCTTACTTTGTTTTGGTTTTAGGGTTTCGTACCAAAATAGTAAAAAGGAACCCTTATTGTGAGACTACGTCTGTCTGTCTGTCTGTCTGTAACACCTGGATATCAGGGCAGGCAGGTCAGGTCCACTCAACCTGTGTGGTTCTTTCCTCAAAAGACCATTTCAGACACCAATCTACATGGTCTTCACATGATCTGACCAAGATTATGTCTGGACTTTAAAAGAGACTATGACCTCTGAGTTTGTTTCGGCCTTTCTTCTCAGAGTAGTCAGATAGGAAACGCCGACCTCATCTAGTTTTTAAAATATGATTGACGTGTAAAAGTGTTTGTACAAACCTACTTACAGAAATAAAATCATTTATCATTATTATCATTTATCTCAAGAACTACTAATGATATCAACTTGAAATTCAGAATAGTTTTAGATGACGTTTGCCTAACAATTTGGCAAATAAGAAAGAAATTAAAAAAAAATATACCTTTTTTGCGAAAGGGACTGAAAGAGAGTCTTAAAATTTGAAGTGAGGCTACTAGGCCATGGGGGGTATCATATGAAAGAACGCTTTTTGCACATTCTTAACCATTTTTTTTTAGGTAACATAGTTTCTGACTTTTGATGAAAAATGTAAAAAAAATACCCCCCTTATCTCCGAAGTTTGCAAAGATAAAATTCTGAAATTATTCTATGTGATAGAAGTTTATTCAAAGATTAAAGGAAAAATAAAATTATGTCTCTAAATAGCACAGTTTTTCAGAAATCATCAACATCATATATACGTTCGGAACCCTCGGTGCGCGAGTCCAACTCGCTTTTGACCGGTTTTTATTACATGAAACCAATGCAGCAGTCGTTAAAGTTGGTACATTGGGTCGTAATTTTTGTTCGATTTAGGTATGCTGTAGTACCTACATAGAGTATTGTGTGCAGGGTGATTCAGTGGTCGCACCCGGCGTGTAACACGGTGATGTTGTGTGGCTGCTGCATCTGCCTGAGCGCGGCCATCGCGCTGGGCGTGGACGGTCGCTGGGTGATGCCGCAGCACTTCTCCGGGCTGTGCGCCGCGCGCGCCTGGCTGCTCGCCACGGGCTTCTCTATGGCATACGGCGCCATGTTCACTAAAGTTTGGCGAGTCCATCGGCACACCACTAAACCTAAAGTGGAAACAAAGGTAATGAACTCAGTAATTGGAATTTCCGTGCAATCCCTCACGTAGGTTTTGAGAAGAATTTTAAGTGGCTGTTTTTACGGAGCGCGCAAACGTTTATATATAAACTGAAAATATATGAGGGAATGAATTTTATTATATTATTTAACTGTCTTTATCCTGTCTAGTTTATGTCACTTGTCACATTATGTGTGGAACAGCACATTTCACTCCACACTTACCCCAAACAAAAAAGTAAATCTTTTTTTTAATGTTATTACATTAGAATGAATTTGAGACAGATGTCCGTAACGCTCATCCGGTATGAACGTTAAGATAAATTACATGTAATGTGACATAATCGTTGTCGAATAGTATTTGGCACATTCATCTAAATTCTCACTAAAGACAGATCCAGGTACCGACAGACATGAATGTAAAAGCAACTCCTTTCAACCCCAATACACAATGGAAATTAGATCGACTTGTGTCACTTTACATATCGAATGTTTGCGTTTTTTGTTTCCGCACTTCATTGCGTCCTCTGAAGTTTTCCTATAGGACTTATTGAGATCACACCCGACGAGGCCCTTGTACGCAAATACGGAGCAAAAGCTTTTTGAGATATCGGGATTTTTTATATTCTTGAACGTGATACGACGCCCACCCGTTGTTGCGTCCTTTAAACATATTGTATTGTTGACTTCTGATTTTACTTTATCCAGAGAATCCGTGATTTTTTCCTTTTGGATTACGGAATTGCTATCATTTGAGAGGAACGATGAAGTAAAATTCGATATTTAAATTATGAACCTATGTAGGATTATAATTAATATACCTAGAACTATACAGCGTGCCGCTACAGTGGCGACATTAATTTGACACACTCTGGTCGGGCTAGTGGCCAGTAATCTTATAAAAATAATATTTTTAAATATTTTATTTAAATATATACAACATTAGTTTATTTACCCTAAACCCCGAAAAGGGGTCATTGTACTCATCAATTTGAACAATATTTTCTTTTTTTGTTCAAAATGATGAGTACAATGACCCCTTTTCGGGTTTAGGGTAAAAAAACTAATGTCGTATATATATTTTTTTTAAATATTATATGAAGATAAATAATTATAATAAATTGAAAAATTAAAAAATGTCAAACAACCCTAAATAATAAAGCTCTCTCTTTCCTGCAATTCGCCTACTCCTTGCACGTTATTTGTTTTAATTTCATTGATTCGATGGTCCATGATCCCGGCTAATTATCTCTGCGCTTATAGTTCTTTAAGTCAGGTTGCTCCAAAATGCTAGTTTAGAAAATTGTAAATAAATCAATAAATAATAACGTTTAATGAAATTAAAATATTTTCATAAAACGTAAAGGCGAAACTGTATACATGTGTTAAATTAATGTCGCCACTAAAGCGGGACGCTCTATTTATTATTATGTAGTGTTAAATAAACATGATTAATTTAGTTTAACGGAATGCAATTGACTTAGTTGTGTTATTACAATGACAAGTTTACATAGTGCGTACATAATTATTGCAAGCATCATTTGTGATCAAGACGGGCAATTAATTAATTACATCGCATTCTAAAAACATAAACAGGAATAAAGTTGACTAACTTCAATCAGCTTTAACTTATTCGAATTATGCTACACTTAGACCTGCTTCTACCACAAACTACTAAATGAACACTAATTTGTTTGTTTAATTTATGTTGCTGTTTCTATGACACTCAATACTAGTTGTATACCATTGTATCTGGAGGAACATTGGCTGCTAAAACACAGGCTTTTGGCTGAGTTTAGGAGGCATCAATTCGCCTTTTAATGTGACTCTATTGTACAACATTTATTTAATCCTTGTGTACTTATGTATGCTTTTCAAAGTGTACAAATAAACAATTTATTATTTTTATTATTACTAAACATGTTTAAAACATCATCAACTGTCATTTACAAACGATTGGCAGAAACAAAACTTGTTGTTTTTGTGTATTGTTTTAATGTATTACATTCGTTTAGCATTAAACGCACTAAGTAATTTGTGATGCAAGTAGGCCTTATTATTAAACTGTGATCACTAAGTACTGAACTTCCATCAATATCTACTAACAGAAAAAGCGTATGCACGGCTGGAAGCTCTACACAATGGTTGGAGGCCTCTTAGTGGTGGACGTGGCACTCCTCACGGCGTGGCAGCTCCGAGATCCCCTAGAGCGACGCGTGGAGATCTTCCCGTTGGAGGCCCCGAGGCACCATGATGACGACGTGCACATACGACCCGAGCTTGAACATTGCGAGAGTAAACACAATACTGTGTGGCTTGGTAAGTACTTAACTTTAAAAAGTAGGTACTGGTCGTTTTTTAAATCTATTAGAATGGTAGTTCTAAAGGCTGATGCAGACTTGGGCGAGCCGCACCACATTGAAAACTCTCTTCTACATTAGGAGACCTACACTTTCGTACATTTTCTAGAATCAACGCACACTAAAGGCGAGGCGCATCGCATTTTTTGTATGAAAATTAGTTGCGCTGTTATGTGCGCTTGGCTTTAGAGGGAACTGCAGGAGCCATTTGCCAAAAACTGTAAACTTAATTTAGACTGAACCTTGTTGGGAAAATTACTTTTTCGGTTTATTTACGAGGCTTTTACATCAAGAATGATCACTTTGGTCTAGAGATATCGTACACTCATATTAATAAATTGCTCTGCAATTCATTCACTTTGACGTCTCCTGAATTACCGAAGAACACATTTAGCAACGTCAATTAGCAGGCAAAACCGCAAAACGTAACTTTAGCAAAAGATAAAATATAATAAGGCAGATGAAGATCTGCTCGCAGGCGCCATGTTGAGCTAGCTGTATTACTAACAGCCATATGCTCCAAACTCTAGAATCTAGATTGTATGTTCATTACATAACTACTCGTAGACTTCCTACACGTAGTTGTACGTCCGGTGGCGTCTCGTACTACGAACCGTGGACATACGCCAAAAACTGTTACAACTTGAAATACAATCTGTATCAAAAACGGGACAACCTTTTATAAAAATATTATGGCATACAGCTGGATACTGCTGCCACCTATACGTAGTAGAAAATAATGTAAAAAAAACGAGATATCTTGATAGTTTTCATCGGAGTAATGGCCAAGTGACAAAATATTCTTGGAATACAATTTAGACTTTAGAGTACTTAGGAACCTAATATGTAAGAAAAATAGTTAGACTTTGTAGCTAGAATAAACGTAGCTCTACTTTAGATCTGACAACTTATAAATGAAAGAAGACACCTCTCCCCCTGGTCTGTACTACTTGAATGTTTGAAACAATAAAGTAAAAAAAACTATTGGTAGTATTCTATTTTGTCTTCTACTCTTACACACGGGATCCACATCTCATTATCCACTTTCCTATCGCACGTATGCTGGAAGAGATTTCGTTAGAAATAAGCATCACCTTGGTAGGTACGTACCTACCAAGGTGATGCTTATTTCTCTATTTCTTTCTGTTCCTTTCTTCTTGTATGTTTATATTATATATGTGTGTACATAAATGTTGTGTCCGTGGTTGTCCGTGTGGTGCCGGACGTAAAGAATAGCACTAACCCATTTCTTCCCGTGGTTGTCGTAAAAGGCGACTAAGGGACTAATTACTAGAGAATGGGCAGCAGCGTTCTCTATGCATTTTAACACCATACTGTGATCGCCAACCCGCCTGCCAAGCGTGGCGATTATGGCAGACCCTCCTTTGGGGGAGGCCTATGTCCAGCAGTAGACAAGACGTCTACTGCTGGACATAGGCCTCCGCCAAAGGAAAATGTTCTTAACTATCTTTTTAGACCTTTGTATCTTGCTTATGCGTATGAAGTTTCATTAAAATCGGTTCAGTCATTTCGAAAAACTATGGCTTGAAAGTTTGTATGAAATGCCGTACGTAAACGTACGTCGTAAACGCTCTTAATGTATTCACGAAATGTATTTACTCTTCAGGATGGGATTATTTTATAGTACATAATAACATAAGTAGTTCTAAAAGGGGAGCTTATTAAACCATCTCAATTAAATTTTCCCTTTGATGTCAGCTTCCGAGGAAATATGATCAAACGGTTCAGTTCTTGGTACCACTATGTGAAGCTAAAACAAAACAAATGTGACACGGCAGTGCAACGCATAATTTACTACTTACTTAGTTCCTGCGTTGAATGCACATGTCGCTGCGTTGCGGCTGCATCACAGAATTTTGCGTTGAGGGTTTTGAACGGTCCTGTCGTGTGAGATATATTATGCATAATGAGGATGACAGGAGCTTCGTCGTATGCACTAATCTTATTAACAAGTCTCACAATCTACTAAGGTGCCTAAACTCGTAATCTGTTTACTAAGCTTAATGATAATAGTATGAATGCTCATGTTACGCAATGTTATGTTAATACTTTGATGATCTAACGGACCTTAAAAACGGCTTTTAATGAGCAATCAAAAGGAAAACGGTTCTGACCCTTTTGCATCACCAATTTTATTCACATCGTTGACAAACGTTTTAAAATGTATAAACTTATTTTAAATATAAAGTGTAACACGCTTGTGAAACATGTTAGTATTGGCGTAGAGCCTGTCCTCCCTGCCTTCAACAACGGATACGTTTCATTTTCACGCATCACTCACTCATTCCAGAATAATCCAATGCGCGGTCCACAAACATAAATATTGTTCCCTATAACTTTTTAACCTTTTCTTTCTTTTTTATTCAAATGGCTTATAGAATAGTACATTTTGATACAAGTGGAGAATGTCCACGTGTATCAAACGATGTTTTTCAATACACTTTTGATGAAATAAAAAAAATATTTTTGTCATGAATTATTAGGTAACTATGATTTAACTTTGTTTTTTTTCCGCGCTTTGCCTTCGTCAGGTTGAAGGAGAAGCAAAGGTATAAAGCCGATAAACCGCCTAATATGAGAAATAGAAAATTCGAATATTTTTGAGTTTAGAACACAAATAAATGTTAATTTGTTCATAAACGTTTTTTTTATTGTAATAATCAGGGTATTCTTTAAAGAAACATTAATAAATATTCCAAAAATATTAACGCCGTAAAGATAAAGACGCATCATTGTGGAGATTTAAAAAAAAAATCACCTCCGAATAGAGGACCGTCTCTGACGCGAGACGGTGTGAATGGAGGCATTGAACCAATTTGGATTAAGTATAGGTATAAGTTATCCGTGACAATTTTTATTCCCGCACACGTGTTGGAAAATAAAAAATCGCACGCGTGTGAAATACTTGCATTGTGAACCTAATCATAGTGCGATATGAACCAGTTTTCGAGGAAGTGTATTGAAAAAATCATTCTATTCTGTGAGTAAAAAAATCACACTGAGATTTTGACAAATGATTGACATTCTTAAATAACAACTATGATCTATTCCAATTTTATTATCTTCATTTATTTAATTAATTATTTTGGCGGAGGAGCTTGTGGCAAATTAATAACAGCCGCATGGGTCGATTGATCAGGTTAACCTACGGTTGCCGCGGTTGGTCCGTGGATGGGTGACCATGTTTACATACCAAGACCCCTCCGTGTCTCGGAAAGCACGTAAAGCCGTTGGTCCCGGCTGTCATTCGTGGATCTTTGACAGTCGTTACGGGTCGTCAGAAGCCCGAAAGTCTGACAACCAGTCTTACCAAGAGGTATCGTATTACCCAGTTACTGCGTTGTGGAGGTCAGAAAGGCAGTCGCCCCATATAAAATACTGGTCTTCAGCTGCATCCAGTTACACTTGAAGTCGACCCCAACATACTTGGAAAAAGGCTGGGCAGATGATTGTTTTAGGAACTGTTAAAAAACCCGACCATCTGTAATGTACTACAATTCTTTCAAATCCAGCTTCTGTATTCACACAGGTCACTACGAACGTATTCTGAAACACAATCTGCATCACTCGCCAATGCGGCGACGATCGGGCAGCCAGAGGCCGATGAATTTCTTTAATAATTTATTTATATCTTGAGAAAAGATAGTATTAGGAGTCCATTTGGTGAAGAAAAAATTGTAAATCGAAAGTCCTCTAATAAAGATTTAAAACTAAAATTATCTAAATGCAATCTTGATCAAGAAAAAGTTACTTATTTTAATAATATTACACATTTAGTAGTATAGTTTAGTTCGCTGCTAGTTGGTTCATGAACTACATTTCAGTTCATTTATTTTTTACTGAAACACCCTGAAAATAAAACACCCCTAGTTGTTGGCTCCATTTTTATTTAAAGGAATACCTACTTGAGACAGCCGTTTAATTTGATACCGACTTTTTTAATTACAAAATAAACCAACTGAAATCTGCGTCCGCCCTTAATACCAACAACAATAATTATAAAAGATGAGCTCTAATACAAAGTGATTTAAAGTACCGTAAACAGTAAATTACATTAAATAAATCTCCTTCCAAGTCCACTGCGACTCATTTGCGACGGTAAGTTGGGGAATTTAAAAAGTTTTTCTTGAGTCGTTAATAACAGCTGTTCTCTTTGTTATGTTGTTTGGTGTCATCTTTTCTTAAAGGTGTGCGTGTTACTCCTCCATTGGTACAAAAGTAACAAGTGTTCAAGATAAAATAACTGTTCTTAAGACGCAGATATATGCCAGTGACCTTGAGTGGTTAGCTTGCGTGTTCTGTACTGAGCTCACGCAATGCGTCGTACGTTCAGCCAGTAACAGGACTCGCCCATCAAGGAGCGCTGTCCCCAATTTGACGCATTATTAATTTATATTGACTAACTGGCTACTAAAATTGAACTACATAAAAACAGAAGAGCTACTAGTCATAAAAACGTAATAGGAACCATTCGTCTAGTTGAACATGAACCCACTCACATACCCTCTCACCCTCCAAACACTACACACACACACACACACACACACACACAGACAAACACAAAACACATCACACCCCCACCCACACCTCACATGCACCTTGAACTCCA
Source organism: Tiliacea aurago (assembly GCA_948098905.1). Lineage (NCBI taxonomy): Eukaryota > Metazoa > Arthropoda > Insecta > Lepidoptera > Noctuidae > Tiliacea > Tiliacea aurago. Next base: position 11,547,105 of record OX402578.1, on the reverse strand, counting down.
CTACTCTTCATACAATTCATATATATTTAATATTGTGTTATTATTCTCTTTTAACAAATAGTTTGCCCTTATAACATGAAATGTAACTTTCATTATGTAAACATTTCTCTGTTTTTGATGATATTTTCGCCCCTAGGGGGGAGTCCCTGGTGTCCTGAAATACAAGTCACGGCTTAGTTTAGGCACCAGTCTCCCACAAATGAACATTGTCCTACATCATAATATTTGTATGCCCCATTTTTAAGTTATAGTTAATAAGTGTTATTTGTGGAAGAAAAATAAACATTTGTATTATTGTATTATTATTATACACAAAACAAAACGTATTTTAATAAAACGCGTATTCTAAAAGATCAATATTTAAATTATCTTTAAATTGGTGACGGTTTAAAAAAAATACGCTTGGAAGATTTTTCGCCAATCTCAGTTTTTTATCCGCGTTAGACATAACTTTACAAATTAATTTCACTATGTAATAATCTAAAACATTCACATATTAAGTTATTGAGAAAATGCTCTAATTTAACATATTTTTTTTTTTCAAATCATTAACACTACTCGTTTAGACGTGATCTTCAGTATAAAATCATTAAAAGTCGGTTACCGTCGCCTTAATTCTTAGACCGGGTAGGATTTTTAGATTTTAAGAATTTTCTCAGTATTTATAGCCGAGCTCTCCAAATTGCGTTATTTTAATTCGTCATAGATACCTTATACTAACTACAAACCGCCAACAAAGCGGTTTTAGCAATTTTGAAAAACTGGTTTGGTTTTTGGGTTTTGGCCTGTAGTTCACGTTCTCAGCACGTAAACATGGCACAACAGGCGCTTAACCTTTTCATTCTTCGACTCATACATCTGTTTTACTTCCAATAACTATGTTCTATGTTAGAGGGTTTGGTTTCCGAGCTTAGTCCTTCATGTGTACCATTGTGCGTGTTAACTTCCAATAATAACAAGCTTGACTGTACAGCCACATCTTTGTTCCAGGTGTAATGTACGGCTACAAAGGCCTAGTACTCGTATTTGGCCTGTTCCTTGCCTACGAGACGCGCTCAGTAAAGGTTCGGCAGATCAACGACTCGCGATACGTCGGCATGAGCATCTACAACGTGGTAGTGCTTTGCCTCATCACGGCACCTGTGACCCTGGTCATTGCCAGCCAGCAGGACGCAGCCTTTGCCTTCGTCTCATTGGCCATCGTTTTCTGCTGCTTCCTCAGCATGGCACTGATTTTTATTCCTAAGGTGAGTAAGGTGAGAAAAAGCTACAAGTTTTTATTTAATTTTATTCTTGTGTAGATGATTTGAAATGTATAGTCCATGTAGTTGTAAATAGTATCATGTAGGGGGGGGGGGTTGTACCATTTGTACGGTTAGGGAACTTGATTGTTAAACAAATTCACACAACACGTCAATTTTCCGTTTTATAGCCGATCGACAATGAACGACAGTTTTGATTTGATTGATAGTCAATTTGCTTGTCAATCAAGTTCCTCGGCTTTACATTATAGTTACAAATTAATTTTATCGTATCAAAATCACTGTTTAAGCTTCATTGTAGACAGAAATTTCTTAATATCACTTGCATGAACCAATAATGTTAAAAAACGTAAAATACTGAGTATCATGGCATAGAAAACACCATAAAAACTCTAAATAAACACGTGAGAAAAATAAACTTACTCTATGGTTACTTTTAAGGCCATAAATTAAATTGAATAGTCACGAAGTATCACGAATAAATATACTGAACATTTTGCTATTAAAATAAATGTCTGCGTATAATGTTACAGCAAATATTATCTTGCTCAGGACCTGGCTAGAGAAAATTGGTTCTTTAATATTACATCTGACCTAATTTACAGTGACCTATTTAATTATATAAAGATCCCAGCTTCCAAGAAGTTCTTACTGTCGGCTGAAGCGTATCGCACAATTCTAAAAACAATGCACAATAAAAAAGTTAAATCACTAATCTCTACTGAATAAGCCTGCGTTCAACAGATTAAAATGAAACTTTTTCCCGACTGTATCGTGAATTACCCAAAAGGACTTAAAAACCGACCAAGTGCGAGTCGGACTCGCACACGAAAGGTTTCGTACCATTATCTATAAAAACCCCAAAAAAATCACGTTTGTTGTATTGGAGCCCCCATATTTGTTTTATTTTAATTTAATTATTTATTTTTAAAGTGAATATATAACTAAAGATTTTGTGAATATTTCAACCGTCTACCTGTTGCCGTTATCAATATCGAGCAAAAACGAACAAAAATATCACGTTTGTTGTATGGAAGCCCCCTTAAATATTTAGTTTATTCTGTTTTTTAGTATTTTTTTGTTATAGCGGCACCAGATACATCATCTGTGAAAATTTCAACTGTCTAACTATCACGGTTCATGAGATACAGCCTGGTGACAGACGGACAGACAGACAGACAGACAGACGGCGGAGCCTTAGTAATAGGGTTCCCGTTTAACCCATTGGGTACGGAACCCTAAAAACAGAAAACTAAATGAGTCTTCAGAACTTTTATGAGGGAGATAATGATGCTCATTTATTACATAAACGAACGTTTTGTCTTGGCCTCTGAAAATTGAGAGCACAGATTATACTATAGAGGCCGAATTGATTCAGTCGTTAAAATATCAACCAAAATGTGATTTACGGCAGAAGTTGGGCTCCCTTACTGAAATTAATGCCAGCCTACCTTTGAGATATTTTCACACGATTTAACATGATAATCGGTATTGTTAAGCGGCAGTTTAAATAGAAAAATGTCTTTGTGGGATATTAACGTTGCTTTTAACGGCACTGTATTGACGTTACCGTCCGATAGAGTTCAGCAGAATTTAAAATTTATTAAGTTGTTTAAATATGCAGGGTTACTTTTCAATGACTGGTCATTATTTATTACTTACTACTAATATACCTAGATTTCTACAATCGTTATTTATTAAAGAAGTAAAATTTACTTTTTTCCAACTGGCGTAAGTGTAGGTAAATATTACAAATATTACATTTTCGAAGTCTGCTTTGCTTTCTATACTTAGTTTACTTGGCTAGTCTTTGAAAGCGAACCTGTATTTTAAACCTTGATAAATATTCGATACTAAATATACTGAGAAATAGGTACCGATCCAAAGGACAATCAATTACAATACATTAATCTACGTGCATATCCATTCAATCGCAAATAATGTGTGATATCTAATTATTATCTGAACAATATGGTTCGATGCACATTATTTGTAGTATTTATTATTTGATTTAATGTTATTGCGGTGTAGGGAAAAACAATAATCTTGTTTATCCTTTTATCAATGATTGTAGACTTGATTTATGATTTATTGTTACTTCATGACGCACTTCACGCTTGTTATATGCTTATAGTTTTAAAATTAAGTATTAATTAGATCACATTACCTACTTTATTAAATGTTAATTAACCTAAGTAAAATAGATTTAAAACAAAATCGTAGCAACTGATGTAAAAACACACATTAGTTTTTAGTTATAGCATAAAGTATTTTGTAGTTTTAAAACCCACCGCCTACATAATTTTTATTACTCAATAATCAGTGGTTAAGACGCTGACAACAGGTAAACCGCTCTTACTGTCAGACTGCATACAAAAGAAAGAGAAGCGCGATGACACAACGCTTGTAAAGTATTGCAAAATATAAAGCAATTATTTATTTACTTAAAAATTAGTTGAGTAATCGAAAATAAAAACAACCAAGTTCTGCATATATATAAGACGTTCTTGTTATTAATTAAATATCAACCGTACGTTGATATTTAATACAGATATTTTGGATTGAAACTCAAAGTGGTTAGTTTACCGTTAATTTGTATCGAGATTTTTTTATCTAAACGTCTTTTGGTAACAACCAAGTTCTGAGAAATATGTTCTAGAATAACATATATTTTTTTCGCTACCACAAACTATATAGATTTGGCAATTTTTTTGTTTAAGACAAGCCTTCTTTTATCATTTGCCTCTTATCAGCGCCTTAATGTAGTAACACCACTTATCGTTTCGTAATTAATTTGCAGTCGTTTAAACGACCTCTATTTTACTGAAAATATGCTCTACTACAAACTGAAACTCAGAGCATTTATTTCAATCAAACTATTTACAGACACTTTTGAATTGTCAAGGAGTCGCTCAGTCAGAAAGATGAAGTTCCAAAGCATAGTAGATTCCTAATGAGAAGAACGGGCAAAAACTCCATAGAAACTCTTCTAAACCAAAATATTGGTTGCGTCATCCATTTCATATGCATTTCATCTAACAGTATATTGCTTTAGATGCACCTACGATCGCATGGCGTGATAACGCAAGCGTAAAATAAGAGTTTAATATGGTAATACAGGTGATTGAAGTGATCCGTCACCCGACGGAGCGTGCGGAGAGCGGCCGGGGCTCAGGCTCTGGCTCCGCCCCCGCCGACGAGGAGCGCTACCGGGAACTAGTCAAAGAAAACGAAGAATTGCAGAAGCTCATCGCGCAGGTATAAATGTTGCACATCACATCTTAAGGAATCACGAACTGCACAGTGTTAAATTAAGTTAACTAGCGAAATTTTATTTTGCGTTATGGTACACAAAAAGGTCTTAAATATAATTAGTTCCACATATTTTGCTTACTTAATTCAACATGCAAAAAAAACGTAAAAATAAAATTATTAACTAAATCACTTCAATTATGATTACTGACATTGAAAAAACTACTTTAAAAAAATTATATTATTTGTGAGATCGTATTTAGAACTTTGCTTACAATTTATGAATACACATAAAATGTAGAATATATTGTTCCGTATGGTACCGGACGTAAAGAATAGCACCAACCTATTTCTTCCCGTGGGTTTCGTAAAAGGCGACTAAGGGACTTACTATATAGAGAATGGGCAGCAGCGTTCTCTATGCATTTTAACACCATACTGCGATCGCCAACCCGCCTGCCAAGCGTGGCGATTATGGCAACTCCCCCCCCCCCCTTTGGGGGAGGCCTATGTCCAGCAGCGGATGTCTTTCGACTGAAATGGTAGAATACATTATTATAAAGCCATTTCTTAAGTTTCTTTTTGAAATAATTTGATTGCAATAGGCTCGCTCCCTATTACATGGAACTTAAACGTAACTGGCGAAATATGGGTGTACTATAGGTACACATCTGCCCAACCCTTCGGGGATTACAGGCGTGATGTTATAATATGTGTTAATTGCAGCTCTCAGATTAGTTTTGGTATTTAGTTATAGATTTTGACAGACATATTGTAACAAGTTTTCTGAAATAATATGCTTGGCATTTTGACAACAGTTCCTAGTAAATAGAAACTTCACTACTGAAACTATCTAACTGTCGCTTAAACAAATATACCTTGTCGTTTTGTGACGTGCATTAATGAGTTTACGAGGTCAACTATAGGTAATCATGAAAAAATAAGTGATTCCTTAGACTCATTTCCTTAAGGCAAAAGCGTCAGGGTAGACCGTGAAATTCAAATTTTCTTAAGTTTTTACAATTTGCATTAAAATATGATTCGCGGCCGTAACAAATATGGCTTTACAGAATTATGTTCATTAGAATCAGCTCTCTAATTTCATAGAATCCTATTGAATGACTTTTTCATGAAATAAGCTACTTTAGCGCATCCCCCTTAACTCCTAGTTAAATGATTAGCCAGTCTACTATTTTGGTAGCGGAGCTGACTGCCCAAAGCAGTCGTGAAGGCTCTCGTCTAATTTTGAAAATGTAGGACGTGTTTTCCAATTACCTTTCTATTTTAGCATGTAAATTGAAAGAAACACGGGCTCGTATCAGATACGCATTAGATAGGTAGGTTCTAAGCGATAAATAATGATTCAATTGCTTACGGTTCACTAGCCACAGTTGAGTTCAACAAACAAGATCTATTTCATTTATTTATTTATTCAGTAATACAGTTACATTTTTATACATTCAAACATCAACTCATTAGAGTTTTACCGTGCACCAAAATCATCTACCACATAATTTAGAGAATAAACCAAACTCACACAAACAAGTTCTTAATTAAATGTAGAATGTTGTTATCGACCCTAAAAGTATTTTTTTTGTACTTAGTTTTTGAAGAATAATATACAAACATATGAATGGTTTTCACCGAAAACATGTCGGTTTTCTAAATCAAATATTAGTCGATGCGTTTGGTTAAACTGAAGCCTTAACACTTCATCTCTAGTTACCGTTTCAACATTCCTGCCACAGTTATACGTACCAAAAATATTCATGTTTCCAAACCGTTTAGGTCGGAGTGCATTTGCAAACATACATTTATGCATAATGCAGGTACATACTAGATACATACATATACCTGTTATATATCTATTACTCGCGTGCAATCACGGAATGGAGTCTTCACAATGTCGTACATAAATAATGTGGGTCTCACCTTGACAGGTACGGGAAATAAAATCCTTCGTAAGTAGGAAACCCTGTCAATCCGGTTTACTGGAAAGGGGCTCATGTCCATTACAAACTATTGACAGAATTTTATATTAAGGTAAATAGAATTGTAAAAACATAGACGGATGGTTTTTACCCATACAATTATGTGGGCGTCCAAGCAAAAAGGGTCCAGTAGTGGGGTATTGAGTTAAGACTAGATTCGGTATCTAGAATAGTCAATCCTAATCCTAACTAATATTATAAAAGCGAAAGTAAGTTTGTTTGTTACCTTTTCACGCCTAAACCATTGAACCGATCATACTGAAATTTTGCATAATACGTTGGCAGGTGTACAGAAACGGACATATGGTGCCTTAAATCCCGAAAAAAGTACTGTTCCTGAGGAAAACAACAATTACGTTCTTATGAGAATAGATGGCGCCGTGTCTTTCGAATCATCATTGAATTATATTATTATAGGAACTTTAGTAGTGTGTTATGAGTTTTTTGCCGCCAAACGCCAAACAACAAGCAGAGTACAACCCGAATTTATTATCAAATTCTAAATGAACGCGAGCGAAGTCGCGGGCAAAAGCTAGTTGATAAAAAAAAATTAAATAGCCTTTTATTTCGTGCTGTTTAAATATTACAAGAAAATAATATAATACTACATGCAATCTAAAAACATTTCAAATTCATAATTAATTACAATTCAATTTTTCTAAGCAATCTCAATTCAAAATCATTGTTATTTTAAGAAAAAATACACAATACCAATTACTTTTTTATATTATTAGATTAATATACTTATGATTTATAATTTATACTATATATATATATATACTATAAGCTAGTTGATAATAAGGATTAAAAAAATATTCAATAACTGGCACACTTTTGTTAACAGACTTTTGAAGATTAAACTCTGAAAAAGCTTGATTTGAGAAAAACTATATGAACTTGTAGATAATTGAGCATTAATTAATTAAAGTCGGGAAATGCCTTTTTTCCCCTAAATTTACAAAACTGCGTAATTTTATCTCGGAAACTAAATGCCGAGAACTGGATCCTTTTTGCTTGGACGCCCACATATTATTTTTGTCCCGTTCCCAGCAATTTAATTTGCAAATAATCTTCAATTGTTCGTTGGACACGCTCAGGAGTTGAGTTTAAAAAAAAATCCTGATATGAATCAAATCAGTATGTACGTTACAATAGCGTCGGCGTCGTTTCCGCATCATGCACACTCCCACATTTATCTTAGCTGTACCTACATATCTCCTTCACATGCTATGCTACGCCAGATTATTTGTTTTTTTACTATCTTCGATTTACCTTCGTTGTCTGATTACAACCGGACGTTTTAGAATTTCTATTTGTAGCTGTGTTATTAACAATAAATGCTTCATTAACAGAATTTATGTTCCTACTTTGCAATTTAGTTAAACGATGAACAACGTCTTCTAGTAGTCATCTCTCCGTTTAACACCCTCCTTATCCATAATGGATTACTTTCGCAAACTCATTATTCAAAACGAGAGATTCCTGTCTGAGGAAAAGGGTTAATCTTGACATTTCCTCCAAAAAAAAAGTATTTACTCCGCTTTATCTCTGGCACCTAAAGGTGTTTCATTTTCATGTTTAATTCATCTCTTTTGAAGGCACTACGACACATCCTCCGTTAAATAAAGCACCCTTCCACTAACTGTATAAATATTCTTATAGTTTTTATAAGCCACCGAGGCGCCTAAAGCTCACAATACATGTTGTTTTCCAAGTCTACGTGTGTCTGTGTGTGTAATGCCTCTGTCGCTTATACTATTCCACACATCACGTTCGTGAAACAGAGAACAAAAAGTGATGCGTATTCATGAATGTACGAAAGAAAAACATGACTGATTGGCAACCACACAATACCCTCAGCCAATACCCCATTTTGTTCGAAATACAGTTTTTGTTACAAATGGAGGTTTTATAACTCATTTGTAGTGTGCTCGTATAAACGCATGGGATTCATATACTTAAATATAGCTGTTACTTACTCTATTTAGCGGTAACTTTGTGTATTATTGATTGCGTCAACTTGCGCATTAGAACCATTAATAAATTGGCATTTATGTATAATCAATTTATCTATAACTTCACTCGACGGCTCATAACAAACAGACCCATTGAAAACTAATTAGTAGGATTATTATCAAATAAATCTTTGATAGTGTCAATTACTTTAAATATACTGCATACCTAATTAACTACATGAATTGAGTTGACAAAGTCAGTTCGAAAATCGTATTTTGAATTTCATTTCATCGATAACTGTTCGTCGATATATTCATACTGCGATGCCTTGTTTTTTTTGAGATCGTTTACACCTTACGGCATTTCATACAAACTTTAAAGGTCTTGTTTTCGAAATGACTGAACCGATTTTAATGAAACTTCATACGCATAAGCAGAATACAAAGGTCTAAAAAGTTAGTAAAGAACATTTTTGAAATGTCTTATTTAAAAACAGATAACTGGAAATCTCTGTTTCTATGGAAAATTTAAAATCAGTCTAATTTGGTTGTAACACTATTTTTCGAAAATGTTTTTACTAACTTTTTAGACCTTTGTATCCTGCTTATGCGTATGAAGTTTCATTAAAATCGGTTAAGTCATTTCTAAAAACAAGGGCATGTTTGTATGAAATGCTGTAAGGTGTAAACGCTCTTAAGGGCTGTCTTTGTCTGCGATGTAACATCTCTACTCAGACAGCTCCTTATAGCAAAAATTTTAGTCTGAAAGTGGTTTCGGTATCTGATCATTAAGACAAATTGTAGTGGATAGATAACCTATGGTGAGGATACTCATCATTTAAGTATAAGATTTTTTTGACGGTTCAAATAATTGACTAAGATTTTTAAGTACTTCAACATGATGATAAAAATTCTATTTTCATAATTATTATTTAATTATACCAAACACTACGTCATGAATGATTAGTGATTAGGTACCAGAATTCCAGCCATCTTTATCTGTTAACTTTTAATCACGAAGCGTTATTATAATTAAATTGATGGATCGATTAGGACTCGCTTGTTATTTGTGTAAACAGACGCTACTTAATTAATTTATTCATCTATTTCTAATATAGAGTAGACAAAGATCGAACAAATATTTATCGTACATTGAACTATCGAAATTTTGCTCGGACTAGGTTGTTATGGTAATGTTAAGCTTCTGAATGAATCTCATCAATAGCTTTTACTCAATTTGAACGAAATATTTATTCTATCAAAAAATCTTTTCAAAGCTTTTTTTTTATTCCAATTGAGAAATAAAAAAACCTTTGAAAAGATAAATAAGTCAAACATAAATAAGTCTTGTACATTATAGCGAACAAAATGAAAACGAAATGTCAACTGTTTTAGGTAATCAGATTGCCATGCGAACCAAAAGACGCACAGCATCTGCTGCTGTTTCGAAATACAAACTTAAAGTCAAAGTTATACTATAGCATTTTATTCGCTCCAATAAACTTAAACGGTTTCCAGCAAACTGTTTACCATGTTGCACAATTACAGCTCTTGCATAATAAGATAAGTTTTAGCTAGTCGCATAAAAGAAAGAGACTCTTTACTCTTTCTTTTATGCGACTCGCTAAAACTTATCTACATAGAGCACTCTTTACTCTCGTCTGTTCTATGTATCTATCTGAAAGTGTAATTGCAGAAGGAGGAGCGGATCCGGGTGCTGAAACAGAAGCTGGCGGAGCGCGAGGCGGCGGCGGCCGGCGTGACGCAAGGTACGGGAGGCGTGCTGGCCGACCTCGCCACCGCCACGTCCGACTACGGCACCTCCACCAACTACACGCGCTCCTCGCGCGCCTCCGTCTCTGACCTTGACTTCTCTGAGAGCTACCTCTAACTGACCCCCTGACACCCTCCTCACCATGACTTTTACTCAAAGCTCTCTCAACACCTCTCTGTTCGAATGATTTCAAATCTTACATTTGTTTCAGCCCTCTTAATATAACATAAAAAACACGATGTTAATAACAAACTTGTACCTGTACCTATTTTCTAGTGTTCTTATTTTTGATAAACTAGAACTATTATAAGGTTTACCCTGATTACTCAATTATAATAAACTAAAGCGCACCCTACCTCCCGATCCCGTAACGTTGCATACCCTTAGACCGTGATCTTCACTAATGAACTATTAGTTTTTTAACGGCCTATAAAGTCGGCCTATTAAACTGCACGTCTGCTGGAAGTTATTACTTATTTGAATCGATAATTCAATTTCATTTGGGCTCTCTTTAGTGAAGGGAATACAATCGAATGGCGGTGAGATTAGTCAATCACCGGTGGAATCACACTCGACCCTCATTACCCACGTCTGGGCTGGTCATTAGGCGAGCTAGCTCGAGCCAGTGACTCGCCCGCACCGCCCGACTCGTGTTTAATTAATATGCTTCGGTAACACGAGTTGAGCCTCTGCTAGCTCCCCGACAATTCACTAGTGCACTACCTAATAATGCTCACCACTGAAATGACAGTCTGTGACTCCCAAAATCCTTCCTTTGATATTCTCGTTACCTTTGTAATAACTGAGTCCGATTGGAATATGTTGATTGCGATCTTGTTTTATACCTACCACTTATGAGACTAATATAAGTAATGACCTTTCTTATGATTGCCTTTAACAGACTCAAAAACAACAGTGTGCCCATGAGCTCCATTTACGGCCGAACCCAATAACCTATATATCACCAGTTTCGGCCTACTGGAGATATAAAAATATATCTATCGATGGTTATAACGTCCCAATAATCTAGGAATCATACCGGCCCACGCTATCTACTGATGGGAGGGTGTATGGCTACAATAGATATCTCTTTGTATGAAAATGCCAAAGTATGCGTCCCAATATACGATTTGTTTACAGATGGCAGATTAGGCTATTTCCTCTGTTTTCTTTATAAACGTAAAGTAGCCAAGTTAAAATGAACTTACTAGTTTAGTACGTACTACTAACACCCCCCGTGCAAGTACCATTCCAACATGAATTTAAGTTAAAAAAAAAGCATTAATGCGCTAAGGTAGCTCGCGAAATTCAAATTTTTTTTCGTTTTTTGCAATTTGCAGGTCAGTAACAGGTTGTATATTGATTCGCGGCCATAACAAATATGGCTCTACAGAATTATATCTTAATCCAGTAACTTATTTAGAAGTAAGAAACAAAGAAGTTTTAATATAACCATAATTACACATGTTGTTTTTTAAAGTGATCTTGGTTGTAATGGAACGCACGGGAGGGTGAAGTAGAGAAACCTACTTATTGTTTTCGTTAGATAGATAGCCTTTATCAATGATTGTGAGACGCCATCCGAGCATAGATATAATTATACTGTCTATCATCAATAGCGATCTGTCTTTAACTAAAAATAAGTTATTGGGTTCGGCCGTTAGCCTCACGCCGCTTACAATCGATTATGGATAAAGTAATTTGTAGTAAAATATTACAAATATTTCAAGTAAATTGTGAGCGTCATTAAATCAGAACGGCTCCATTAATAACGGATGTGACGTCAACTCGTGTCAGTGATTGAGCATTCTAACGTAATGTGCGAGTATTGATGCAATGTTAATGCAATTTAATGTTTATCTTGATAAGGATATTTTCCCCAAAATTATGCCCAGCAATGTGTCCAATCACCAATATTACAAATATGTTCGCATCAATAAGTTTAAATTATTTTATTGACAACTGCAAACCGCTTGGCTTCTTAATTTCATTCAAGTATGCGAACATATATGAAACGTGGAATACTTACCCCTGAATCAGGCCGCTGTCTGTTTGAAAAACTCTAAACGATATTTTGATTAAATGTTAAGATTATATTTAAAAAATATGATCCTGATATTATAAATGTAAGAAACTAGACTTTGTAGAAGTTTATTCGTCTGCATTCCCCACTATCAGTCAGACCGCGGCCTGACCTACTCTACCTCACACGTACTGTTACAATTGCACGTGTCTTTACGTCTAAGCAACCTATCTACTAATCCTACTAGACTGAATTAGTGGTACTTTTAGCATTATGAGATCTACTCATAAATTGTTTCTACATACTCAATTGTAAGTTACGATTTGTAGATGTTCTAAAATCCATTAGGTTATTAGTTACTAGTGTTAATTTGTGTCTCTACAGACGAGATCCTATAGCATTAAGTATCGTTACAACGATTGTTCTTTATGCATTTTTTAAATATAACAAAAAAAAACAAGATAACTTACACGAATTTCTTCAAATTGACACGTTTCTATTTTATTGGCACAAATATCTAGATAGCTTTAGCCTCATTAACGTTGACAGATTACATTTCTTTATGTAAAAGTTATGGTTGGTTTAATAGAGAATAAGTATAAATAATGTCCATTTTACATTTTGTTCTCATATTCAAATTTTATTGCATAACTTACGCGTAGCTTTTGGAATTCATGCAGTCAAATCTCGTTATGATGCACTTGTTAATTTTATTTAATGTTTTAAAATACCAGTTTGTTTAGTTGAATTGTAAAGAAGAACCGATTAGGACACACAATAGTTTGTAATGGGGAGAAAAAGACCATTTAAAGGAAGACTAAGAGAGGAGCTCGATGTATACATAGGTATGTTGTGAGCCACATGTGACCAGCTCCAAGTAGTTACGTAAGTAGTTTGAAGATGTTGTCCGAGCCCGTAGTTCCCCTGTTGTCACCCCAGAGATGCATGTCACCCACACTACTGCGCACTCCGGTCCCCCATACTTGGTGCTTGTTTGTGCTTTATCCAGTACCTAATAGCGATATTGAGCACTAACCGAATCTAATAACAAATTATACTTATATACCCTTCTATCCTTCTGGAGTAGGTACACCCCTATAGAGAACACATAATGATTTACACACAGCACTCCATTGATTTATATTGCCGTACCCTGAGTTTAATGTGTAACATTAGGTATTAAATATGTATATAGTAGGTAAATGATGGTAGGTGTTGGTAAAGGCTGACTAACGAGATTTCCTTGCATGAATGTTTGATATGGTTGTTTTATTTTATGTAAATTGCGCTTATATTTATATTTATCTGAATATATTGCGGTAAAAGTATCTGGGAAAAAGTAAGCTGAAAATGTATTCAAATGGCAACATTAAGGGACATTTTAGTTTATCCGTGATCGTCCCATCTCCAATTCTTCTTTTAGTTGTGGTAAGATAATGAAATCTTAAGGACATTTCCACCTCACCTTGAACAATCTTTTCTTCTGTAATCACAATTTCTTGACCTCACCAAAGTTGTTTCCGATATTCTAACTCCTTGAAAACTTATTGCTATGATAAAAATATATTCTAATATCGCTTTAATGGTTCTTTTGTTTGCTTTTCTTTACAAGCTTATATATGTACCTACTAGGTAATGTGTAGATTTGAACATTCATGGGTAATGGATATTTGTATATCGTCAGTCTATATGTGATATTTCGTAAAGGCAGACTAGCCCATATTTCTTAAAGCATATACATATTTCAGCGAATGCACTTTTACATTACCATACCAGTTGATGCTGTGGTTACGAAGTAGTACATATAGAGGGAAGATATATACATTATTAACTAAATGATCTTTTTCTCTCTCGGCAGATGTACAGGACGAACACATCTGATCGCAAGGCAATCTTCGATAGAAATATTAGATTAATAGCTGAATTTCATGTTGAATAGAACTCTCATGACGCCGTAGTGAATTTCTTTTATATTGATAAGAAATAAAAGTGTTCTTATATTGTTAGTTAACTGGACTAAGTACGTTCGTTCGCGTCGGAGGAACGTTCGCGCAGAACTTACCTAGCTAATCAATTACTATTATATATTGTACCTAACGGTGCGCATTGTTTCGTTTTAAGTTATGTGTAGGATTCTACATAGTGTGCACGGTTTACGAGACACGACATACATGTGAATAAACTTGTTACTAAATAGTTGAATGTAATTGATCGTTGCTCAGTGTATAATAAAATGAAGGTAATGTTAAAAATGAAATCATAAGATCACAGTAATATCCTCGAAAACGAAGACTTTGATGTACCGTCTGTCTATGATTTGCTATAGAATGTTAAACAATAAAAAATTTAAAAAGAAACCTTAAGAAATTTCATGTTTCCCTTTAAAATATACTTCTTTATACGTCTGGATCTAATACCTCTAAAATATACTTTGTACATTTTATAAATACATGTTTCAGTCTACAATTCCAATAAAATGTAGCATTATGTTTAACATATCACAATAAAACGTACTTAATGATGAAATCTGAATAGGAAACATTTTTGAAATTATAAAAGTAAGATATTTGATCAATGTAATATTAATTGAGCGGCTCAACTCCAGTGATAATGGATGCCAAAGTCATGTTAGGAACAACACATACATTATATATTTGCAACAAATTTATTATCAGTTTGTTAATTTTACCGCCTTTAATATAAGTAACTTGACAAACACGCAGAAGCTGTCTTTATTTAAGAGGCCGGCCTCATGGATGGATGGTTAGTTCATACAAACGTAATACGAAAATAATTTGTAAATCAAACATATTCATAAGGTAGTGTGTCTTTATTCCGATTGGAATACAGATTATCTAGGTTCCCAAATATATATTTTGAATGGACACTGATTTAAACAAGAGTTATGAGAAAAATAAGTTTTCTATACAAATTTTAAATTCCTCGTATCTCGCCTTTATATCATTGTCCTTTCAAAATATATATTTGGGAACATAGATATTCTGTAATCCAATCGAAATAAATACACACTACCTTAAGAATATGTTTGATTTACAAATTATTTAGGTATTACGTTTGTATGAAGTACGCATGCTGCCGGCCCCTTAAGGCAAAAGCGCCAGGGCAGCCCGTGAAATTTAAAATTTTCTTAAGATTTTTGCACTTGCAGGTTGTATGTTGATCTAAATATGATTCGCGGCCGTATCAATTAATTATTTTAGAATTATAATCATAAAACTCATTAATACAAGTTAATATTACCCTATTGATTGACTATTTCATGAATCGTGACATTTGAGGCCAATTCTAACTTAAGGAGTTGTATTGCTGCTTCTAATGATCATAATTCAGTAAAGCCATATTTGTGTCGTGAATCATATTTTACCCTGACACTGTTCTGCAAATTGCAAAACACGTAAAAAAACATTAATTTCGCGGGCTACCTGAACGCATCCCCCTTCATTATAAATATTACGAGGAGAACTAGTCAAGCAAATACTATAATATAAGTAAAATATCCAATTATTATTTATCTAGTCAAATCGATAAATTAATTCAAAAACAAATCCGTCATGTTACCATACAGACAATTAGAATTATGATACAGTCTCTAAGGATACAGTTGTTACAGCACTGCCAAGTCATTTATATTTATAAGTAGATTAAATGGAGACAACTCTAGAACTCTAGGAATAGACAAAGTTATGGTATAAATTTAGTTTTGTTTTATTTCGGGAATTAAGTCCACAGAATACATTTCATTTGGTCCGGTAAGTCCAATAGAGGTGAACGTAAAGATAAAATGTTATGAGATTAATAATTATATTACAGGTTTTCAGTTGGTACATAGGTACGTTGTCCACAATGCAAGCCGAGCTCGTGTAGAATGGCTGTTCCCGAATGTCTTTTTGGCGTGTGTTCAAAAACCAGTTCAGTTTTATTTCCGCGACTTTAAAAGAAAGATCCATCCAAGTAGCATTGCTGTGTCTGAAGTTCGCTATTACTGTAGAATGATGTTACATAAAAGAAATGTTACTTTATTTATTATTACCGAGATGTACCTATGTTTTATGCCGAACACTTAACAAATATGTAACTACGGTTTGTTTTGAACACAAACAAAATAGTTCAAAATTAGAACATCATATATTTTGATCGCTATAATGAATGCGTTATCAATTTGTTGTTAAAGAATATATGTTTTATTTATCTTTTATTATATGTCACAACCTTTGTTGATTATTATTATAATAATACTAACATCACGCATTCGGCCTTAGAAAGATTTGACTGCATAGAATTAAAGATTTTGTTACGGGTGTCACCAAATTGTTGTCTAACGTTGTACATATTGTTTCTTAAATTTTAAATACATTTAGGAAATCGTTGGTATTCTAAATTTTATTACATTTTGAAATGATTGCGATACATTATTGTGACCCCGTCAGTGAGAGGCTCCGCCCGGTGCGGGGCGTCTGCGGTGACGGGCCGAAATCGTACAAGTTTATCTAGAATGTTAGTTATAATGTCAAGTTTATTATAAGCTTCGTAATAATTAGTACATTACTTTCCTGTGATCTGTACCTACGTTTGGTTGTATTAAACGTTTCACCCAAATCATCACCGTGTAAATAAAGAGTCATCGAATGATCTGAATGTAAAAATACGTTTTATTTCTATAAACCCTTATCGCGACGCTCGCCAGCGCCAAAATAAACATTGAATTTTATACTCTACCTTTTCGATCACAGTAAAATGGAAACAGAGTGATTCTGCGAAATGCTCGAACGTTTTACTATTTTAGTAGCCTTTATAAAAGAAATCAATAGGTCCACGGGCGAAGTGAGCATCTCTACATTTTTTAATAAAGTTTTCGATGTATCATCATGCGTCATGTGTGAGCAACTTTCTGATACAGCTGAGTCCCAACAATTATTTATTCATAAAATGAATAAGTTACAGTGAAATTGCTTCGTTGTTACCTCTGACGAATGAGAAAATTACAGTACCTAGTAAGGAGAAGCTTCCTATATGATCAGTTAAGAAGTTGAATAAGCATGTCATTAGTTAAATGAAAATAAAGATAACAACAGTTACCTACTAAAAGCAGTCAAATGAGACGCAACGGGGGCTGGACAGGGATTTAATTTGTTACAAAGGTAAGTACTCCCAAAGCCGCAAAGGAATTAAAAAGCATCTCCGTCAGAACAATAAACATTTTGTAAAACTGAACAAATTAGTTTCAGGTTTTCATTAACGGAGATGGTTATTTCTAAGCGTAGCGGGAACGAAGCAATTTATTCTAGGAGCTGGATTAAACGATGACTGAAGTCGAAGTCGGCAGACTTCTAAGTAAAGTTTTCGACCATGTTATTAGATTTCCGGATGGAACTAGCCGACTATTTATTCAGTGTCTATTCTCGTCCGTACACTTGATAATATTGCGAGGAGCTCGTACAATCGTGGCTAAGTAAAAACAGCTGCATGGGCTGATCCATCAGGTTCAGCTACGCTTACCGGGGTTGGTCCGTAGATGGGTGACCATCTTTACATACCGAGACTCCTCCGTGTCTCGGAAAGTACGTTAAGCCGTTGTTCCCGGCTGTCATTCATGGATCTTTGACAGTTGTTAGGAGTCGTCAGAAGCCAAAAAACCGGCCAAGTGCGTGTCGGACCACGCACAATGAAGGGTTCCGTAGTGGGGATTAATTATCCTACGAACAAACTTAACATTGCAGTTGAAAAACATTCCAACTGCAAATGTAAGTTTGTACGCACAATATTGACAGATTTACTATGTGATTTTAAGATCATAGACTTATAGGTATTCCTGTAATCCTGTGTTTCCTGTGTGTGGGTGTTTTGTATTAAAGAATTATATTCTGTATTTTTTTCAAAAATTTTGGCTCAGTATTTTCGGAGATAAGAGGGGGGGGGGGTAAATTTTCATCTATTTTGGTTGATAATTTTAAAAGTTTTTTTTTTAAATTATAAATAAAAATATATCTGAAATTCTTACAACAAGCCCTTTTTTTTAATTTTCTGATTTGCCCCCCAAAAGTGACCCCCCATATTCAAAATTCAGTTATTTACGTTATACTTCCGTGTTTGGGTCACAGAAATTGTGCCAAATTTCAACTTAATCGGTCCAGTATATTCGGAGCAAATCGGCTGTGACAGACGGACAGACAGACACACGAATGATCCTATAAGGGGTCCTTTTTTTCTTTTGAGGTACGGAACCCTAAAAAGAAGTCTGGCAACCAGTCTTACCAAGGAGTATCGTGTTATCCACTTACGGCCGAACTCAATAACTTATTTTCAGTGAAAGACAGATCGCTATTGATGACAGACAGTATAATTATATCTATCCTCGGATGGCGTCTCACAATCATTGATAAAGGCTATCTATCTAACGAAAACAATAAGTAGGTTTCTCTACTTCGCCCTCCCGTGCGTTCCGTTACAACCAATATCACTTTAAAAAACCGGTCAAGAGCGAGCCGTACTCGCGCACCGAGGGTTCCGGTGCGTATATATGATGTTGATGATTTCTGAAAAACTGTGCTATTTAGAGACATCGTTTTATTTTTCCTGTAATCATCACATAGAATAATTTCAGATTTTTATCTATGCAAACTTCGAAGATAAGGGTCGGAACGGTATTTTTTTTACATTTTTCATCAAAAGTCGGAAACTATGCTGCCTAAAAAAAAAAAAGAAAAATGTTTGAGAATCCCTCAATTAAGGTTGGATTTTTTTTAATTTAAATTTATGTTGGCATGGTGCTTGCACGGGGGGGGTACTAAGGGGGGGTTAAATTTCTGTTATTTTTTTGCCTAGGGCGCACCGTTTTCGAGATATTTGAATTTCAATATATTTTTATTACTTTAAATAGAAAAAAAACATATATGATCATTATTGCATGTATTAAAGAGTTAATTTTAGCTTGACTACTTTACGTTTATCCCTGCAATTCGGGGAATAGACCAATCTGCCATCTGTAGTACTGTCCTGTCAAACAAATCGTATAATGGGACGCATACTTTTGTATTTTCATACAAATAGCTATCTGTTGTAGGTGATACACCCTCCCATCAGTAGATAGCGTGGGCCGGTAAGATTCCATAATGTCTCATAGATTATTGGGACGTTAAAACCATCGACAGATATATTTTTATATCTTCAGTAGGCTAAAACTAGTGACATATAGGTTATTGGGTTCGGCCGTTACTGGGTTGTAGAGGTCAGATAGGCAGTCGCTCCATGTAAAAGATTTACCTGCATCCGGTTAGACTGGAAGCTGACCCCAACATAGATGGGAAAAGGTTACGCAGATTGATTGACACTAAACATGGGTAGCGAGTGAGCGAGTGATAGAAAAGAGCTCTTTTCGATTGACGTCGCTCTCGCTCACTCACTCGCTCGCTAAATAGCTCACTAGCTCAGTTAGCTCACTCAGAATTTGACAATGACTATTGAGCGAGCCGAGCCGTTTATTCGACGCACGTACGGCGTGAGTCAAATGAGCTGACAGTAGGCGTCTGAGTCACTGAGCTATAGAAGAGCTAGTGAGCTAGAAGAGTGATATAGCTCTTTAGAGTGAAAGAGCTAATCCGCTCTTGATAATATTACGACAAAATCTGATCCTACGACAAACTCACGACGAACGACAGATTTCCTTTTAATTGGTAACTAAAAGGAAATCTAAACGGAAATGTGATGAAAAGGTTAAAACTAACGTCATTAAAACAGTTGGAACATTACAAGAAACCTTCCTATCCAAATATAGACGAATCAATACTTCTAGTCATGTATTAGTAATGGGTTTATACGAATGCTGCAAGGGCAAATCAGAATTGTGACGTCGAATATCCAATTTCAACGACAATAATTTGTAATTCAATTGCATTATCATCTAATTCATACACCCACTTTTAAATTTGTCGGTCTGGACTTAGATTTTCGTGAGTCTTGACATTTTGCGATTCAATTTTCTTTTCATTCGCCTAATGGACTGATATAACACAATTATATAATGATATTTTAAGTAGAAAAGATTTTTATTATACTTATAACATTCCATTTGTCAAGTTATCATAGCTATAGAAATGAAAATCTTTGTACACGTATCGTAATCACTTCGGTCTTTTTATCATCCGACCAAAAGAACCGCTTTGGAGTTAACCCCGCGTTTGGAGAAAATAACAGTGTGTTGGATGATTTGAATGGAAACTCTATAAAGTGGGACAAAGAAGCAATTGATGTCTAGAGGATAAACACAAAGTACACACACACAGCACTCACATGTTTTAGCAAATAGGTATTTTATGTGAAGAAGTATTTTCAAGAAACTTTATTTTGTGCTTAATTTAGCTTACGTAAGTGTAAACGTGTTTATGTAGAGTTTCGTCACCAAAGTTATGCATTTCATGAGTAGGTAAGTGTTTTTTTAAAGGGTCATTGGTTTCAGATCTGCTCGATGTGTACCTAAATACGTGTTGATATTAAATATCTTTATCAAATTAATTTACTTCAAGACAAAGACCACATAAAACGCCTTAAAAGATGGCTCATACTGGACCTCGACCAAAGGAACTGAAGTGTTCCGACATTTAATTGGTGTTATTCACTCGAAAGGCAATAAAAAAAACCCATCCCAGACCACATCTAATTATGGCTAAGCAGCCGATTGTAGATAACAAGGGAAAAAAAATTAAAATAATTTAATTAATTAATTTTTACAGTATATTCCGTAAATATAGAACTTTAAGTTTAGCAAGTTACCGGCTCCATCGGAACAAACGTGCGTATAAACAGTCTATCAAACCTAGAACTTTGTCTACAAAATTACCCTGAATCCCTCAGATTTGTGCGACAAAGTATGTAACATAAACAAAACTCATCACTTAGTTTAGGCTTCTATTCAGAAGGTAGATGAAAAGGTTATTAGTGGGTTGCGCGATGTTGTGGGGGGACGCAGATGAGCCTATTCGCCTAAAAGTCGACGACAGGCATACGATAGCGCGCTTTCAACTGCCGCATCTGAATTACAAATAAGGGCACTTGAGTCTGCCTCGGCACCCACCATTTCAGGGGCGGCGAGTTCTTTATAATTTTCTCGTAGCTAAATGCTATTTAGGAGATATTTCGAGATTGAATTACCTGACGGAGAGAGAGTGAAAACATGTCTTTATAAACTTTGTCGAAAAAACGTGTACTTTTGTCGTTGGGAATAATTAAATATGCTGAAAAGTATTTTATTAGGCCCCTCGGAGTTGTTACCTTAACTTTTGGAAAAAATTATGAAAGCAAATTAAGAAGCTTTATACGAGTATCAAGGCTCCGCGATGAGAGATATGACATTTACAATTAATTGGGTCCATTGTTAGAAAAGTTTTCAGTGAGACGTGTAAGGGGAAATATGCAATATATTGTAGGTAGGTAGGACCTACCAGTAACGGACGTACAAATGCCATTATAGATAGGTATTATGAGTCTGGCCATACCACCTCATGACCGGAATAATCAATAATATCGCTGAAAGATAGTATAGGTTATTAACTATACAACATAATATAGATAACGTGAAAGTTGTAATTTAAAATTATCAAGTGAAGACACCATAAAGCAGATAAAGTATGTAAAGTATCCACTGCCAACTTTGTCCATCATCCAATATTTACAGGGAACTGGGAACCAGGCCAATTTTGCATATTAGAAATTGCAGTTAACATTTAATGATACGAAAAACTTTAAGGTGTTTCCAGGGACGACAGCTTGTAATAATAATTGGAGCGATTTACATTTAATTTGTGAATCTCAAGCAGGTTCCTTCGTAATTTTTAAAACAAATGCAGCGCCCTGTTTTTCTTACAAAATACCTAGGTACAGTATTCTAATCCCATTAATGGAAAACCAGCGTGTTGTTTTCTATTTCCCATTGCGGAAACGTAAGTAGAAAATAAATCCGATAAGCAAATATCTACTACTTAGAACAGATTAAAGTTGCATCTACTTTAACAAGAAATGAAAACGTTCCGTATTCCTTTTACGAAACGGTTTCTGTAGAAAAAAACACAGGACACAAATAAAAGAGTAGACCGAATACGACGTCGGACATATTTTCAATAGTTACATATAGATTATTATCAATACGACCTGATTCTCATATCATGAATGGCGGTGAATAGATCCATTTGGATAACTATTAGTTTGAATTGAACGCTGAACAAGTAAAATAATGTTCTTTTCAAAACATTACCTGAGTAAATTATTGCCTACTCTGCCTATTGTGTATTTGAATGTAAATAATGAAAATGGCTTTTGAAATCGTTGTTTTGTCGTGTCGATTTTCTTATTAATGGGTGCTTCAGAGCACTTATTTCTGAAGTATCTACACTACATCATATAAAGGTACTTAGGTGCCAGAATATAAAACAATTAAAGTTGCGTGAATCATATTTTTTTTCTTTTTTTTTAACTTTTCCCCACACTAGGAATTTCTCCTGTATTGTGAGTGCGTTTACAAACATTTAAATTCACATACACAAACAGCCAGACCCGGAACAACTACATGTAGGTCATACAAATATTTGTTCCGTGCGGGAATCGTACCCCCGACACGCAGCGCAGCAGTCAATCGCTTAACCACTGCGCCAACCGTGCCGTTGGTACTATCTTGCCCTTATGTTGTTCAGTATAGCATAATTAGCATATAATGTTCCCACTGCTGGGAAACAGTAGGCCACCCACGCGGGCTCAGTGCGGGTTGATAGATGGCACATGTCTCCGATTTTTTTTTTGTTCATACCGGTTTCCTCACGATGTTTTCCTTCACCATTTTGAGAGCAGTGGTGATGAAATAATTTACAAAAAGTAAATCGCCTGTCTGGGTTCGAACCTACGACCTACCCTCGTAAGTCACAGCCGTTGCCAATAGGCCACTGCTCTATTTTTCAGTATGCTGTTCAGTACAAGGACCGTACAACCCCGGTTAAGAGTTAAGCCTTTCGAAGGGGTAACCCATTCAATGGGTTACCAATATCATGATGTAACCCATTGAAAGGGTTTTATACTAGAAACCCAGTGAAAGGGTTACATGATAACCTATTGAATGGGTTTTATACTTCAAACCCAGTGAAAGGGTTACATGATAACCCATTCAATGGGTTCTGTACCTACTTGTCAAAGTAAAATTATTTCAAATAGGCACATAAAAGGCACTTTTGAACGTCTTGAAACCCAGTAACATGAAATGGTAAGGTAAAGGGAAAGGGTAAAGTAACATGGTATCCGGCCAGCACGCGTAGCATGACCTATTCTATCTCTATTCTACCCAGGGATCATTTTGGTTACCATTTTAGAAAAAACTCTATCGAAAACCTTTTCAATGGAAAGGGTTTTCGTAAGGGTTACCCATATCGTATGGGTTTTTGTTTAACCGCTTAGAAAAACCCTATCCAAAACCCTTTCAATGGGTAACCAAAATTGTCCCTGATTATAATAACGTACCATTCACATAACCAGGCAGGTACTAACACTAATTATTACACAAACATTTTGTCGTGAACATAACTTTAATTATTTCAAATTGTTCTAATAATTAACAATTTCCACAAATCAATTACATTCCGGATACAGCCACTCATCTATATTTTATATTACACAAACGCGGTGTTACATAAGTCTCATGTTTTTGCTATTAAGTATGTTGTACACGACTTGTTAGATTTCCAAGTTGGTGGCACACGAGCGAAATGGATAAGTGGGTCACATCCCAAAAAGAAATAGGTGTAACATTCTAAAACTCAAAACTCAAAACTCAAAACTCAAAGCATTTATTTCAAATAAACCAATTACAGGCACTTTTGAATTGTCAAGGGGGTCGGTCAGTCATCAAAATGAAGCTAGTTGCCCATTCCAAAGCTTAGTAGGTACCTATGGAGAAGAACGGGCAAGAAACTC
Organism: Tiliacea aurago; assembly: GCA_948098905.1. Lineage (NCBI taxonomy): Eukaryota > Metazoa > Arthropoda > Insecta > Lepidoptera > Noctuidae > Tiliacea > Tiliacea aurago. The sequence goes on along the minus strand of OX402578.1, from coordinate 11,522,881 downwards.
CACGGACACTCTTTTAAATTAACATATGGTTACAAAATATTGGTTACATCATTCGTGTTGAAATTAAACATGTGAGAACGATGCAAAACGTCAAAGGCGTCCGTAACAAAAATATAAAAAAAAAACAATTCAAAACTTAAATTAAAATAAGCCAAGGCCGCTAAGAGATGACCAGTCCCTACTGATGGCGCCCGTTCACGAACATGACGCATGGATTAGCACCATTCAACTCAACCATTTTGAAGGGAGCTAAATGATCCAACACACCCGCCACCATCAGCGAGACATTACAGTGAGCATGACATACTCTCAGCCGCCATTGCACATTCAAGTCAATGAAAGAAGTACTCAGTAAATGGTAGCTTTATAGTAAGTACATAGTGCTCACACATGTTCTATGCAATTATATAATACTAAGAGATTGAATTTATACAAAGCAAAGATAGTTTTTGAAATCTTCAGCAGCTCCAACAGTATTTTCAAATGTTAATCAATTAGTTGAGGTTGTGGAGCTGGACCAGCATTGAGCCAAGCATTTTTATCAGCGATGTAATCCCCCAAATTATAGTATGCCTGCTTGCATAGTGTGCGTTTTATACAAGATTTGAATTTCGTCTCATTCAGTTGAAGTATGTGGGGAGGAATTATATTATAACATTTTAAACAGTACCCCATGAAAGACGAGTCTACTTTTGCCAGTCTGAAACCTGGTTGAGCTAATAAATCCCTACTTCTAGTACTATAATTATGTCTTTCGCCTCTTTTACTAAAAAGATGTAAATTTTTTCTTACGTACATGATGTTTTCATAGATATATTGACAAGGCACCGTCATGATGTTAATATCCTTAAACATTTCCCTAAGAGAATCGCGCCTGCGGAGATTATATATGGCTCTGATGGCTCTTTTCTGCAGAATAAAAATAGACTCGATGTCTGCAGCCCGTCCCCATAGTAAAATACCGTATGACATAATACTATGAAAGTAACTAAAATAGACCAGCCTCGCGGTATCTACATCAGTAAATTGACGGATTTTTCTCACAGCATAAGCCGCCGAACTTAGCCGTCCTGCAAGGGATATTATATGAGGACCCCATTGAAGCCTTGAGTCGAGCGTGATCCCCAGAAAAACAGTTTTATCGACGAATTCTAGTTTCTCTTGATTCAATATTATCTCACAATTACTACTTTTGACATTTGGTAACGAAAATCTTATGCACTTAGTTTTTTTCCCATTTAATACTAAATTATTAGCAGTGAACCAATTTTGGACCTGCAATAGGGCATTATTTACGTCGTCAAGATTTAATGCACGCCTGTTAATTTTAAAAATTAAGGAAGTATCGTCAGCAAATAACACCATTTGTGGTTGAGTTTTTAACAAATAGGGTAATAGGGTATAGGGCTAATTTCAACCAATTCAGTTCAAATATGTATAGGTTTGGATTGTGCGAACACTTGCAGTTGACCCTTCAGGAAGGGCTGCCCTTTGTCAATTGGCTCCGGAATTGTAGGGCCCCGTAACTCCAAACATCGTATAGGGCTAGGTACGTTTGCTTAACCATCCAATAAAAAACTGTAAACAGCTTTGTAGGTAGGTACCGTACTTCACTTAACCACTAGCTGATGACCTCAAGTATCGATCTTAGTAGGCAGTAATTTTCATTGCCCTCGGGAGCCTTAACTTAAACTATCCATATGAAAGCACTGTTTCTAGAGAAATTCTCCGGACCAATAAAGCTACCAAGTTCCTGAAGCTACCAAACTACCATCTCGGAGAATTCAGTCATAATATTAGGGTAATATAAGTTGAGCGATTATGAACCGTAGGTAAAAGAAATTGAAGGGTACCTACTGGAGCAGACATAATAACGAATCGACGTACACCGTTATTAGAGGTAATAAGAAAATGGGAGATATTTGGCACATGACCTCTCGCTATCAGCGCCAGACGATAAACAGAAGCTGAGCACGGAATTCAATTTCCAAAGTATAAGCCTACCGTGGCGGACACGAAATTTTCGGCCATGTTTATTTGGGTCAAGAGCCCAACAACGACATATAAGTTCTTGTCGTCAATACCGCAGCCCTCCGACTATTAACAAATATCTTCCCGATGTTCTCCCCTAGTTTATTAATACTTAATACTTCTAATAAATCTTTAATTAAAGCATAAAAGGGAAGTTATAGAAATGTATTTTCCGCAGTGAAAGCATTTAGATACGTAGTATTTCTGTTTATTCCAATATTCGCAATCAAACTAAGAAACGATTAAAATTTGAAAGTAGTTACGTAATTTCCTGTTTGAATCCATCTGCCTACTCATTGAATTGATTGTTTTCAGGCTGAGCCTATCCGCAAATAGCGTTGGGCAGGTAGCACGCTCCTAGGCCGGTTTCTCTAAATACGATGTTCATATCCCGGCGCTTGCCCGGCTCGGCCTGGCAGCGGTAAGTTAACTCGTCCGGTTGAGTAGCGAGCCGCATATTTTTGCACTACTCTATATTATTACACAGGATGGAGTTTTGGCCGTTTTGTGCTCGGCGAATTTAATATGAAAGTCCGTGCATTGTTTTAGTAGCTTTGCGCTGCTTATTGCAAATACATTTTACTACTGAAGTTGGTACGTCTCGAGTTGTAAATGTCTCAGCTTTGATATAATGAGTATGTAATTTAAATATGTACATTTCATGATTTCATTCATGAATAATAACAGACGGCTTAATTTAATTATGTTCAAATTATACTTTTCGTTGTGTTTTCTTGTTTGAATACAAACTCAGATGATTTCCGTCGCCGCAATCATTTCTTCATCCGAGAAAAATTCATGAATCTTCTTCATATTTATTCATCGCGGTACTCGCAATACGGTGTGGAAATGTTGTCATTGTTATGCTTAATTCATTAACATACACAATGGTTTGCGTACTCATTATGGACTCGCCAGATACTGGGCAATCTTACTTATCTTTGATACAGCGATGTTTGATTCTGAGATCAGTCGCTCAGAATTCTCACCCTCCGACTTAACGAACCATCGAACTGTTATTGGAATGTTTCGAGTTAACCTGACCACCGAGAGATTGATTTACTCAATTAGATTCAGTCTACCTAATAATCTTTATTTCAATTAATGATTTCGTGATTTCTCTGGAGTGACTATTGATTCACAATGCAAACAGTAGGCATTTGGCCTTCAAGAAACACAATTGAATTATTTGAATATAATCGATATCGATTTATCTTTAGGGTATTCACATATATGCATGCATACAGTCATACAGATCCTTGTATTTCGCAAACTGTGTTGAGTATTCTGCTGTAACAAAATGCAGTGTAGCCTTAGGCAAGAGGCTAACAACCTACTATTAGGAGCCCACTCTGAATTCGAAGGCTTACCTACACGTAACACGATTACTCTACGCTCGGGGATGCAATTCAAGCAATATTCTGAGTATCGGCTCGTGGTCCTTCCTTATTCCAGTGTTGACCACGAAACGGCAAATAGATTTTTCAGTTCTCATACTTGGAAAGTACGCTTGAAGTTACCTGATCAGAGGGATGAAAACAGTAGTTTTCGTCCCTGTGAAATGATTTTCCCTGGTGTCAAAATATTTAAAAACTATGCAAGCCATGCCCAATTTATAATACAATCACAATTTTGTAACATGACATTATACCTTACAATTACTAAACTATTAAATACTACTAAATTATTATTTAATTTACATAGATTTGAGCTAAATATTTTACCATCATCAATTAAATAAAATACTGGCTGGTCGGGCCACAGAAAGAGAAACATAAAAAAGACGGGAAAGCGGCAATTCGATCTTCAGTTGTTTTGTCAAGTGCTAATTATTTACGTATACAGATATTTGTATAAAGTTATACGAGTTCATCAAATTCAGATATAGATCCAACGCCTGATTTCATTAAAGAAGAGGCTAAACAGCAGTGGAAAACCTTATCCATTTCTCATACTCGAAAAGCAGTGTTAGTTAGATTCGAGTAACGGGTGGAAGACGCTGCCTCCCACCTTTGGGCGGGAATAACTCATAGTAATTGCTTCCCTCTCTAGGGCACGAATGAATTTTAAAAAGGAAGTCGGTTACGAAAAACTTTACATATAATTAAGAAAAATATCTATGAAAATAAAAAAACAAATGCTGCGGTCTTGTGAGCGTATAAACAGCCAGTGTGAATTAAAAAAAATACATTTTAAGCGGGATGGCCCGCAGCGGTGACGCGGTGTGTTCCATATTAAAAATTTAAAAAAGACTATATCATTTGGCGGGATACTAACTCTGTAAGCTGTACCGAAATTCAAAATCTTGGTTTTATAGACTAATATTTGATTAAAAGTGAGTTCAAGCGATTCAAATGTTGACCCCAAATTAAAAAAAAAGTCAAATTGTTTATTTCAAATAGGCAATAAAGGCACTTTTGAACTTAAATAATTCGGTTAAAGACGAGGCAAATACAGGAATCAAAAATCTTTTGCCAGAAATTTCAAAGGAAAGATATTTAAATACATACAATGATTTTATGAAGTGGCGAGCAAACAAGAAAATAAAATATTTTAGAAAAACTAAATTGTTTTACTTTCGTTATATTCGAAATGAAAAGTAGAGTGTTTAACACGGGTGCAAAAGTCACCAATTCCTTTCGACCCTTGTATAACAATCTACTAGTCCCTTACATTTAATAATTGCTCTAATTTTAATATTCATTTTAAAAAGGTATTATATTAGGTACCAATATTGTTTATTTATGTTTTAATAAAATATCGTTTGTTTAAACTATTCAGGATTTTATTTACTTTCCTCATATTCGAAATGAAAAGCAGAGTGTTTACCTTGGCTGAAAGACCTATAATTAGGCATTCGAACTATTGGTAAACCAATCAGTTATGAAAACTAAAAGCACCTACATCAGTACCCCGAGTGTAAGTTTGCAAGTGAGTCAACGTAACTAGCGCGTTTGCGTTAAGATTTTTATTCTCACCCTTATATTCTCAGCATTATGATCTATCGGTCAAATTTTAACGCAAACGAAATACTTAGTTACGTTTACTCTCTTGCAAACTTACACTTGGGGTACTGTTTAATTAAGTCGTGTTAGTTTTCGCTCTTGGCTTGTTATTTGTTGACACAACACTTTTAATTATAAATACTGGTAAGTAGGAAAACCTTAAGTAGGCACGTACCTAATAATAAGGTTTTCTTAGAAATACACTCAATCTTAGGTGAAATCCACGTAGCCTTCACCCAATTTTAGGTACCTAGCGTGAAAACTATTGTGCGTTGCTTTTGTTGACTCCTCCAAACGCTGTCTACATCACCTGTCCAGTTTCAAACTACTTAGCATGCCAATAAACTTTGATATTTATGCTACGGCTACATTATCGCGATAACGTGAACTACACTTAGCGTGCTCTCCGTTGTACAAATAAAATGATAAATGATTTTTATTTCTGAAGTAGGTTTGTACAAACACTTTTACACGTCAATTATATTTTTAAAACTAGATGAGGTCGGCGTTTCCTATCTGACTACTCTGAGAAGAAAGGCCGAAACAAACTCAGAGGTCACAGTCTCTTTTAAAGTCCAGACATAATCTTGGTCAGATCATGTGAAGGCCATGCAGATTGGTGTCTGAAATGGTCTTTTGAGGAAAGAACCACACAGATTGAGTGGACCTGACCAGTCAGTGCACGCATTTGTCAGTAATCGTGCAGCTCTACTCAGAACTTAAGGAGGTGAACGATGTGACGATCAATACCAAAGAAAGGTTATTTGTAGGCCGCTTATTTGACTCAAACTGCCAGACCATGATTAACACTAACTGAGAATAAAAGAAAAGGAAAAAAAAATAACTCACATATTCTTCACATTCACAATAATTAAAATAATCCAATACTTTACAAGTAAATATTCATGTCATTGTGTATAAAATAATAATTAAATGTCACTGTATATAAAATAATAAAAGTTAGCAAAAAAAACATCAAACAATAAAATTAAACCACCTCAATATGTAAAAAAAAAAGAGAAACACAAACAAAAGTACAGCAAGACGTCGAGCGGTCTGCGAGAGAGAGAGCCCGAAGTGTAGTTCGCGTTATTGCGACAATGTAGCCGTAGCATCATAGTATAGCCAAACACTCGGCTAACCAAAGTGTAGGTTTACTTGAGAAACTAAACTTAGTCATGCTCAATACAGACCACACTTCAGTATTGCATTTCATGTATTACGAAACACGAAATTTCAAACGAATTTAGACCTTATTCACTTTCTCCGTATCATTACTGAAGATATGTTCGCAAACTCCGATATAGGTGAAAGTGTACCGGAATGTAATAAAAAATGATTCACAACCCCATCTTTTACCTCGGTTGGATATAGATATATTTAAGATACTAGGGCACGGGTGGCTTGTGATATACCATCGACACATATACCGAGATTCGTGCAAAGCTTCTTGTGGGAAATACTATAGGTAAGTTTTATAGGCTCGAAAAGTTAACAAATCAACCCGTAAAAGAACAATCTGGAACGATTCACGAATAAATATTGGGTAACCTTGCACATAGGTACTCGTAGGTCTGACGAATAGGAAATATTTATTTGTAAAATACTTAATGGTTACCAAATATTTGTACCGATTGTGGAATTAATAAACTCAAACTCAAACTCAAAGCATTTATTTCAATTAAACCATTGACAGGCACTTTTGAATTGTCAAGAAGTCGGTCAGTTACAAATATGAAGCTAGTTGCCCATTCCAAATAGTAGGTTCCTATGGAGAAGAACGGGCAAGAAACTCCACGGACACTCTTTTAAATTAAAATATTGGTACAAAATATTGGTTACATCATTCATATTGAAGTTAAAGATGTGAGAACGATGCAATACGTCAAAAGCGTCCGTGATAAAAAGATAACAGTTCAAAACTAAAATAATTAAAAATAAGCCGTGGCAGCTAAGAGATGACCAGTCCCAACTGACAGCGCCCGTTCACGAACATGACAAATAAATAAGTATTAGGATAGAGTTTATTGAAAAAATTTAAGTGAGTGGCCATTACAATTTAAAACACGTTTCTTAAGAGCGTTTACGACGTACGGCATTTCATACAAACTTTCAAGCCCTTGTTTTTTCGAAAAGACTGAACCGATTTTAATGAAACTTCATACGCATTAAGCAGGATACAAAGGTCTAAAATAAAAGGATACAATCTACAAGGCCTTCACATGATCTGACCAAGATTATGTCTGGACTTTAAAAGAGACTGTGACCTCTGAGTTTGTTTCAGCCTTTCTTCTCAGAGTAGTCAGATAGGAAACGCCGACCTCATCCAGTTTTTAAAATATGATTGACGTGTAAAAGTGTTTGTACAAACCTACTTACAGAAATAAAAATCATTTATCATTTAAAAAGCTAATTAAGATCATTTTCGAAATGGAAATCTCTGTTTCTATGGAAAATTTTAAATCGGTCTAATTTGGCTGGAACAATATTTTTCGAAAATGTTCTTAACTAACTTTTTAGACCTTTGTATCCTGCTTATGCGTATGAAGTTTCATTAAAATCGGTTCAGTCATTTCGAAAAACAAGGGCTTAAAAGTTAGTATGAAATGCCATGCCATGTTTGTATGCGCGTTTTTGTAGCACGTCTGGCATGTTGGCCGACGCGGACGTGGATAGTTTTTCAGCCGTCATGGGCAAAAGGTGCGCATCTCTGCTACGCCGTGTCCGCGACAGCCCCAACACCATTCTCAGAACGTTGGCTGATAGGTGGGACTCTCCGATCTTGGGGCGGTGGGTACGACTGCATGCAGTCAAGTAGGCATTCCCCAGGATCGGCGTGCCTCACACAGCTTAGAAATATTTGTACTAACACTAGTTTTATAAGTTTACACTGTTACTAACATACTTATATGGAGCATGGCTCTGAAATAAACGATATATATTATATTATATTATAAGTCGTAAACGCTCTTAAGAGAAACCATCACTCTATTTTCATGTTCTTCAAACATTCCAAGTATCAATTTAGACTAAAAGTATTGAAATTAAACAAATACTTCACAGAATTTGTAGATCGTTAGCTTCGGAACGAGTGGAGAGGACCTCCATTTCGGAATCAAATCAACATTCCACGAAAAATATGGTTCTGAATGGCGCTTTTCCGATCATGAAAAGGGCAAACAAAGCGGCCCGGTTTCTAAATCCGATTTTTGTGAGAGATTTTCACCGAATATCTCATAATTCAATTGTAATAAACCTAAGTGTAAATTAAACATCACATAAACTTAAAGTATTATGAAATTCATCAGTGATCGTAATTGAAATCAAATAATTTCGCAACGGCAATTATTGGAATGAAAAATTATGGGAGAGATCGACAGATCGAGTAGCAATTTTTCCAAAGTAATCGATCTGCAAAAATAAACTTTTTACAGAATACTTTCAGTAAATTATTGTGCTGTCACCGTGTCACAATCTGCGAACATTTCACGAACGATTGCATTTGCCGCGCAGTAATACAATTGAGCAATCAGACCGATTTTGTTTAACGACCTTTAGTCGATTAACTTCGTTCATAACAAATTGACAAATTGTAGATAGTGCTCGTTATGTGTGGTCACGAGTAATGCCATCATCGCTTCAATGCGATAAAAACATCATGTGAACCTAAAGCTAGGGTTCCTTAAGACTGCGGTGGCCGCCACATAGCGTCCACAATTTACAATCGAATGACGTCACTGAAAAGTTATTTATAAAAGTAAGTTAGTGTTTCCCTAAAGAACGTTTCTTAACAAACTTCCAAAAATGAGGAGGTTATTATGTTCGTTGGTATGTTCTTTTTTTCTTTATGTGTTTTCACTGATTTCTCCGTAAATTGTGGACTGATTTAAAAAAGTTTTTTTTTTTTGTTTGAAAGGATATGCTCTCAAAGCGGTCCCATTGCCACCAAGTCAGAATCTGATGCCATGGAAATCGAGGGAAATCAAATTTTGTAGGCACACCTAGAGTGATTTATTTGTATTTTTTTTTATATTTTCTCGTTCATTTGCTCTCGGAAAGCAACATTTGGTGAAGTGGACCACAGATCGCCACTGGAACTACGGGTTGTGATTCGATTAGGTACTTTAATATGGTTGTGAAGCAATTTATGCTCGTCACATTGTATATGGCGAAGTGGAGCTCCAGTTCTCCTGGTTCTTACCAGGAGAACTCTTTAATAATTAACGTCCTTACATTGGGAAAAACAATAGGCCATTGTAACTTAGATAACTTACAAACTGAAACACAAAAAAATCAAAAATCAAAACTTATTACAAAAAAAAACAATCGACTTAAAAAAAAAACACTACAATGTGAAAAATTACCTTATTTTCGGAAGTCGGTGGCAAAAGACATTCGAATTCCGATTCAAAGACGCCGACTAATAAAAAACTGTCCTCTTAAAGTCTCGTCTAGTCAGTATTATCTAAGTATAGAACAGCTGTGATAATAGTATTAAAATAATCAGTTTTTAAAGCATCTGCTCCCAGTTTCCTCACGTACAAAACTTTAGATACGCTTAGATTATTTCAACTAGAGTTTTCCTGACGCTGCGAGGAGAAGCAACATAACTTATACCTGCCTCTGACGTTATCTTGTTAACATCATAGCATTTCATGGTTTGGAACAAGTTAGTTTAGTAACTTAATGGTCATACACATGGAGTACAGAGGTACAGTACCTATCCTAATTTTTTGGCATTACTGAAATTCATAAAGTATGTACCTATTCAACTTAAACTTGCTATATACTTACAATATTAGTTTTTGTATAATTATGTGAAACCCGAAACACGGGTCTAGTATTTTTTTGTAAAGAATCTATGTACAGTCAGCGTCACGATGGGGCAACCACATCGTAACTGTCAAAACTGTATCATGAAAAATCACAAAGTTATAAGGTTGCTATGTTACCGGGTTGTCCGTACAAAAACATGCTAACGGCGCCCCCGCGCCTCCCAGGGTCGTCTTGCGCTCATTGATAATAATTTGGCAGTAGGTACCTAACAGTACGGCGATTTTATTGTAAGTAATTAAATGGTGATAACAATCATTTTCCATCACACTTAAATATAATATTTTTGGGACAAAATATAACATGGTATAAAAATTATTCAAAATTGATTCAGTTCCTTATTCTGAACAAACTATATTCAGGTTTCGCATTTACTAATAATAATGTTGTATACTTCCTTACGCATTGTAGCTACCTACTTCGTTAAAGAATACATTGAAAAAAAAATACGAATTCCATAATAGCATGTTTTTCACTACATGCATAGACTCATTATTTAAGTTTAATATGTTTTATGTATTTATTGTATATAATTATGTAAATGGTACACCACAGACTATCTGCAGTATTATCACCCCTTCCCCCCTAATCCATCCAAAGGTTGTCTTTATCAGATCGCTTTTAGCGATAAGACCGCCCAATGTGTCAACCCTATGTAAAATTTCTTCATTTATATCTGTAATTTTTTGGTGAACATACTCGTATTAAAGAGTATTCTATTCTATTCTCATTAAATTTTTAACAGTAGGTACAATAAGATCTACTTGTTGTAAGAACTAAGGACCACACCCAGTATTTAGAGCAACCTCCTCACTGTCCCCGCTAAATAAACCTGTGAATGGATAAACGAGTGAGAATAGCTTTACTTTCCCTTTATCAGCAGCCACCACCCGCCCTAAACAAATTTGTGCACAATTGGAAAATTAACTCAGCTTAATTAAACTTGTGAATTATGTATACGTAAACTTAATGTAAATAGTATAAAAGGAAGTTACAGCTTCTTGGTAACTGATAAATTGTTATTGGATATTTGGGGATTCTTTGTATCAATATGTGACTGTAAACGTCCCTGCGCGTCCTCATAAATACTAGTATTATATTTTATTTTTAATCATTGTGAATGTGAAGACTATGTGGGTCATTGTTTTTTTTTTTTTTTCTCTCTCCGTTAGTTCTAATCATGATCTGGCAGTTTGAGTGATTTATGCGGCCTACCCAAATGTCCTTTCTTTGGTATTGTTCGTCGAATCGTTGAGCTCCTTAAGAGCGTTTACACCTTACAGCATTTCATACAAAATTTCTAGCCCTTGTTTTTCGAAAAGACTGAACCGATTTTAATGAAACTTCAAAATCAAATCAAAATCAAAAATAATTTTATTTCACATAAGCCTACATGGGCAGTTATGAAACGTCAGAAGCTAGGTGCACGGTTCCAATTGGTCGTTTCCTATGGAGAAGAGCCGGCAAGAAACTCCACACCTTCATACGCATAAGCAGGATACAAAGGTCTAAAAATTTAGTAAAGAAAATTTTCGAAAAATAGTGTTACAGCCAAATTGGACCGATTTTAAATTTTCCATAGAAACAGAGATTTCCAGTTATCTGTTTTTAAATAAGACATTTCAGAAATATTGTTTACTAACTTTTTAGACCTTTGTATTCTGCTTATGCGTATGAAGTTTCATTCAAATCGGTTTAGTAATTTCGAAAAACAAGGGCTTGAAAGTTTGTATGAAATGCCGTAAGGTGTAAATTGAGCCGCACGATTACTGACAAATTCGTACACTGACTGGATAGGTCCATTCAAGCTGTGTGGTTCTTTCCTCAAAAAACCATTTCAGACACCAATCTACATGATCTGACCAAGATTATGTCTGGACTTTACAAGAGACTGTGACCTCTGAGTTTGTTTCGGCCTTTTTTATCAGAGTAGTCAGATAGGAAACGCCGACCTCATCTAGTGTTTAAAATATGATTGACGTGTAAAAGTGTTTGTACAAACATAATTACAGAAATAAAAATCATTTCATTTCATTTCACTACGATGATAGCATCTCAGGGGAAAATAACCCTAATCACCACACATGGACTGGTGATTGTGCTTTTTTGTCACATATATGCAAAGGAAAGACATGGGTCGGCCGGCACACAGCCATATAGGCCTCAGAAATCATCATCATCTGCTGAGCCTTTTCCCAAATATGTTGGGGTCGGCTTCCAGGGTATATTACAGGGTATTTTCAGTTGCATCCGGTTAGATAACCGGATGCAACTGAATACCAGTAATATACCTCAGAAATATGCTCTGCATTTCATAACTTCAGAGTATAAAAACAACCGGCCAAGTGCCTGTCGGACTACGCACAATGAAGGGTTCCGTAGATGGGATGAATTTATCCCTAAAATAAACTTAACATTGTAGTTGACGGCACGGTTGGCGCAGTTAGTTAAGCGATTGACTGCTGCGCTGCGTGTCGCGGGTTCGATTCCCGCGCGGAACAAATATTTGTATGACCTACAAGTAGTTGTTCCAGGTCTGGCTGTTTGTGTATGTGAATTTAAATGTTTGTAAACGCACCCACAATACAGGAGAAATTCCTAGTGTGGGCAACGTTTTATAAAAAAAAAACAAAATAAAGAAGTTGAAAAACATGTTCTCCCATACATCGATATACGCCACGGTGAATTTTCCAACAGCAAATGTAAGTTTGTAACTGCAAAAAAATATGTTTTTAAGTGATAAAACTACTAATTACAGATTTTCGGACTTTTTCCTTTACTTGTGCTGTGTGTGAGACCTTGCTTCTTACCAAATTTCATGATTTTAGGTCAACGGGAAGTACCCTTTATGTTTTGATTTGTTTGCGAGTATCAAAATATGTCGCATCTATCGCCATATTTTTTTATTGCGTTGACTTGGAAGCTTGATTTTTTTAGAGTTTCAAGGGACCTACGTATTTGATATTAATTTCAACTTGATACCTCCACGCGTTCTTGAGAAAAAGGTTCTTGACAGACAGACAGACAGACGGACAACGAAGTGATCCTATAAGGGTTCAGTTTTTTCCTTTTTGAGGTACGGAACCCTAAAAAGAGTCAAACGACTCTGAATAAATAAATTGTGCGCCGTCACGCGACGCCTGGCAGATGTGAATCATCGAAAATATTTACACACTCACTACTACATAAATACTACGGCATGCGTTGCCACGCCAGCAATCGGTTTTAGGTGCGGCTTCACATCAATTCAGAGAATATTTTTTCTAATACGTGCTTAATATCGTACCGTATAATTACGTAAACTTTGACCCTCGTAAAAAGACCGAAGTGTAATGACATTGAACATTGCCCGGTCGGTGTCACTGAACCTGGCCGCATCAAAGTTGGTGCATTTTTAACTACACGTTTAAATTGGATTTAAAAATAATGCTCGTTAGTGAATGGCCACAAAATCTTTGCAAGCTGTGTATATATTTCGTGTTTTAATCAAAATTATTTATCGGAACGTCATCGCAACCCCTTGGTTGTGCAGGCCGCTAGTTATAGGCCTTCTGCCATTAGTCAGACTCGCCGACCGAGGCATACTCTCTTAGATCCGGATGACCCCATCAGTCTCCTCCAGGAAAGCAATAGGGCCACGAGTACAGTGCACAAAATACACAAACCGACCTTCCGTCCTCGCCACCGAGGTACCACGCGAACTTCCCGAGTAAATATTAATAAAAGTCCTCCCCCCCGTCCCTTGAATGTCGATACGCCAGCCGCCCGGGTAGACGCTGAGAGCGCCGTAGCAATAACTATAGTATCCCCTGATAATAATCATGATCTAAATGTTGATCCAGCCCGTCCCCAAACTACTAATTTTGTGATCCCCCAACGACGCCCTAAGCCGAGGTCCGTACCCCACAGGGGGTGCCCTTAGTGCGCTGTCGTTTAGTTTTAATAAATATATAATTTACGCCCTGGCTGGAGGCTTTAAGCTCAAAAACCTTAGGGCAGCCACAGGAATATCCGGTTAAGTAGCAACGGCCTCTCAAGGTCTGCTACGAGATGCCATTAAAAAAAAATATATATATATTTATGAAATGGTTCAGTATAAATGTATATCAGCTTAAGTAAGTGCATAAGTTACCAAAATGTTCTGAGAAAAACTGTAGCTAAAGTTCCAAACCAACGCATTAAGATTTTAGGTAATTAAAAATGTGTAAGCACAAAAACTCATTTTTAAGCGACGTTTTATGTGTTTTTTATGTTCGGGCAATTCCGTCATATATTCTTTTTTTTTCGAAAGTGTATACTCTCCAAGTGGTCCCATTGTCACCAAGTCAGATTCTAATGAGGGGATCCCATGGAAATCGAGGGAATTCCTCTAATTTTCTAGGCACACACATAGCGATTTGGTTATTTTTAGGGTTCCGTACCCAAAGGGTAAAAAATATATACGGAACCCTAAGGCTCCGCTGTCCGTCAGGCTGTCTGTCTGTCCCTCTGTCACCAGGCTGTATCTTATGAAGTTATGAGCCGTGATAGATAGACAGTTGAAATTTTCACAGATGATGGAATTCTGTTTCCGCTACAAATAAAATAGAATAAAATAAATATTTAAGGGGGCTCCCATACAACAAACGTGATTTTTTTGCCGTTTTTATTGATAATGGTACGGAACCCTTCGTGTGCGAGTCCAACTCGCAATTGGCCGGTTTTTATAGTAGTTAACTCATGCATTTTCACTCTGAAAGCACCATTTGGTGAAGTGGAACTGATGATGAAGACCACAGAAGCCCACCTGAACTACTTAATAATAAGTATTTCACGGTTGCGATTCGAATAGGAACTAATTAATAAGGTTGCTAAGCAATTTATGTTCGTCACAATGCATATGGTGGAGTCACCATCAGTTCCAGTTCTCCTGTTGTTACCAGGAGAACTCCTCAACAATTAACGCCTTGCATCGGGAAAAACAATATTTTGTAAAAGGTGATGAGCATTTGAGATAAATAACTTAGATAAATTACAAACGGACCCACTAAAACATGAAATATAAAAAACTTTTTACAAAAAAAAACCGACTTCCAATAAAACACTACGAAGTAAAAAAAAAAATTTTTGGAAGTGTATTTTCTTTTTCATCTGTATTTTAGTTTTTTGCTAAGTTGTTAAGTTGCCTCTCGAGTACCCAGTTGCACTAACTTTTTTTTAAACCGTGTTAGCTGTAGGCAACACATATTGCCCGAGGTGGCCTGAATCAGTTATTTAGTGTCGCTGTCCAGTCGAAACATTTGAAATATTCAAAGTAAAAGCTCGCTGAAACGCTGAAAGCATGTCGGCGCTCAAATGTCACGACCAACTACCAGCGCTTTTTATATTCCTTAATAAATGTACCTAACGTAGAAAATCAAGGCGAGCTAGACGCGTATGCAAAAGTCATTAATTTGCTCTATCAGGTAATTATTTTTTTAGTTATTGCTTACCGTTTGCATTTTTTATTAAGGCGACGATAACCGACTTTTAATGATTTTATACTGAAGATCACGTCTAAACGAGTAGTGTTAATGTATGTTAAATTAGAGCATTTTCTCAATAACTTAATATACGAATATTTTTGATTATGTTTATATTACATAGTGAAATGAACTTGTAAAGTTATGTCTAATGCGGATAAAAAACTGAGGATGGCGCAAATTCTAGCAAGCGTATTTTTCTGAAACCAATTTAAAGATAATTTAATTATTGATCCTTTAGTATACGCGTTTAATAAAATACCTTTTGTTTTGTGTATAATAAATTAATAATGCGACAAATTGGGGACAGCGCTCCTTGATGGGCGAGTCCTATTACTGCCTGAACATACGACGCGTTGCGTGAGCTCAGTACAGAACACGCAAGCTAACCACTCAAGGTCACTGGCATATATCTACGTCTTAAAAGGTATGCCTCACATTCGCTAAGTAGGTACAGATTTTAAAGCCATTATTCAATGCAAGTTTCTTTGTTGACATAGGCTCATAACACAAACTCAGTGATCACATTATTATTTTAATAATATTTTATATACACTTTTTTATATTTTGTGAATGTGAGAAACGTTGTGGGCTGTAGATTTGTAAACCATTTTCTATTTTGTTAAGTATCTGGTACTTATTGACGGGCCTACACTGTCCTTCCATACATATTAACACTGTATTATTTGATAAGATTGATAAAAGCCAATTATTTTTAAAAGAGTAACCGTGGAGTTTCTTGCCGGCTCTTTTCCATAGGAAACGACCAATTGGAACCGTGCACCTAGCTTCTGACGTTTCATACAAGTGCCCATGTAGGTTTATATGAAATAAAATATTTTGATTTTGAGATAACTTATCATCCAATTCGATTTAATTTTTATTCAGGAACAATTCACATTGTGTTTGAAATCCTATACAATAAATAAAAAATACAAAAAAAATCACGATCATTAAAATTATAATACTTAACACATTCACAACTTGTATGTTGTATGGGGCGTTGATATCTGTATGTTGTACGAGTATGGGGCGTTGATAGCTGCGCCACAGTATTTTACTTTTGTAGCTATCTTCGTGTCTTTTGTTAAGTTATACCTAAAATTGTACCTAATAAATAAATAATAATTAAAAAAAAAAAAAAAAAAAAAAATCATAATACAATAATTATAGAAAATATAAACATTCAATACAATTAAAAATTCAATAACATTACAGGCTACTGCATACTAATATTACCCAGTCCCACAATAACTAATATAATTTTTTTAAAACCCATATGTCATCGTCTATCGAATACAGACATTTCTCCAATACGAACGCTTTCCGTCTTATTACAAAACGAGATTTATATTTTGACACCTGTTAAAAATCCGCACTGCAGCTTGATATTGAAGACTATGTTGAACAATCCTAAGTTGGGGTATTATTTTGCTTTTAAAATCTTTCCTGCACGTACTTTCCGTAAACTGTCATTCCTCATCTGTTTCATAGTTAAACAGATTTTTTTTTTAATTCACCAACAATACTAAAACATAGAGGCTGGGCACAGTAAAGATTTTTAAATTTATAAAGTGTGGCTGACAGCTCTCTATTTGTGATATCCGGCCCATGGTTCGTATGGCTCTCTTTTGGAGTACAAATGCTCTCTGGCAGTTATATTTAAAACTATTCCCCCAAAACTGAACACTTTATCTCAACCTTGATTCTGTTAGAGCATAGTATACCATGTTCATTCTCATGGGCGTTTTGCCCTCGAGTATGACGGAATCAAACAGCTTCTGGAGGACCTTGCTGCCATTGATCATCACCCGGCGCCTTGTTGTTTTTAAGCTGCTTCAGAGCCATCCTAATCTCGTACAAGCTGACGTCCGGGATGTCTTCAGTGTAATGTCAGGTCAATCTAGCTCTTGGGTCATTTGCCAGATTGGTACCGGGGTTATATGTTGATGTGTATAACTGCCCATAGAACCTCTCGATCTCTCCTAACAGCTCAGGTTTGGCGGATACGATCCTGCCGTCATCGGTCTTCAGTTTTGCAAGCTGGCTCTGCCCAATAGACAGATCTCTTGAAAAGACCTTGGAGCCCTTATTTCGCTCTATCGCGTCCTTAATGCGGTCTGCATTAAAGCGGCGAAGGTCGCTTTTCAAGGACTTAGAGATCTGTCTATTGAGCTGGCGGTACTTAAGCGCATCGTCTGAAGACTGCAGTATCAACTCGCGCCTCTCCTCCATGAGCTTTATAGTAGGATCAGAGAGCTTCTTGTTTTTATTTGTACGACGGGTCTTAAAGATCTTAGACCCGACGTTATGGACAGTTTCCACGAACCCATCGTTATAATCGTCCACGGAGCTCCCTAGGCACTCGAAACGATTCTGAAGTTCGAGCTGAAAGTTCTCGGGGTTTTGGACTTGGATCGGTGCTGGGCGGAGCGTAGACTTCACCAGTCGAGATCTTTCCAGCTTGATATTTAAGTTCAATGTGCCTCTTACCATGCGGTGATCACTTCCGGTTTTCACCGCGTTGATCACAGAGACATCATTGAATACTTGCTTCTTCGTCGACATGATGAAGTCAATCTCGTTTTTTGTTGCACCATCAGGGCTCTGCCAGGTCCACTTTCTGTGCTCACGTTTTCTGAAGAAGGAGTTCATCATAAAGAGGCCTTCCTTCTCCATAAAACTGGCCAGTACGTGACCTCGGTGGTTCCGACGCCCAACTCCAAATTGCCCCACTCGCAGCTCATCATCGTTTCGTTTGCCCAGTTTTGCATTGAAGTCCCCCATAACAACGGTGAAGTGAGTTTTAGAGCCATGCATGGCTCTTGAAATATCCTCATACATGGTCTCCACCTCATCGTCGGGGTGTGACGAAGTCGGGGCGTAAACCTGTACGACCTTCAGCGAATATCGTGCGGATATTCGCTGAAGGTATAAGTTACGCCACCCTGGTCGACACACTCTCGATCTTCACCACGTTGCTCACAAGGGACTTATGGACGATAAACCCGACACCACCTTGGGACTGCTGGTCTCCCTCCCGGAAATAGAGCAAGTTCCCAGATTTCAGGATTATCGAGTCCTCCCCCTGTCTTCGGACTTCAGATAACCCTATTATACCCCATCGTAACCTTCTCAATTCTTCTTCGAGTTCAATTATCTTCTCGTCGGTCCGGAGTGTACGCGTGTTGTATGTTGCCAGGTCCAGTTTTCGGTGATTTTGGTAGCCGGATCTCTTCCAGGGATTCTTAGCACCCCTTGCCTCACCGTTGCCTTGACCGCTACCGTAGCCAAGGGTAGGCGGGCCGCCGGGTACTAGGGGCCGTTTTTTATTAGTGCTTGTCATTTAGGGGGGGGATTGCCATAATCGCCACGCTTGGCAGGCGGGTTGGCGATCGCAGTATGGTGTTAAAAAAGCATAGAGAACGCTGCTGCCCATTCTTTAGTAAGTCCCTTAGTCGCCTTTTACGACACCCACGGGAAGAAATGGGAAGATGCTATTCTTTACGTCCGGCACCGCACGGAACGTGGTCGCTTACATTGGGCCTTATCAGAAGGCTAAAGGTCACCCAAAGGGCAATGGAGAGGGCTATGCTTGGAGTTTCCCTATGTGATTGAATCAGAAATGAAGAGATCCGCAGGCGAACCAAGGTAACCGACATAGCCCGAAGAATTGCCAAGCTTAAGTGGCAGTGGGCAGGGCACATTGCTCGCAGAACTGATGGCCGATGGGGCCGAAAGGTTCTGGAGTGGTGACCGCGTACCGGAAGACGTAGCGTTGGAAGGCCTCCTACAAGGTGGACCGATGACCTTGTGAAGGCCGCAGGTATCCGCTGGATGCGGGAAGCACAGAACCGGTCGAAGTGGCGGTGCTTGGGGGAGGCCTATGTCCAGCAGTGGACGTCTTTCGGCTGAAATGATGATGATGATGATACCATTTTAACGTGTTTTATGTCTATTTCATCCCTAAGACTACGTAAGGCTTAACACGTCAAACTTTACCTCATTAACTATGTCAAATTTAACTTCATTAAGTGCGATCATCATTTTGTGTTTATTACGAGCTGTTGTACTAAATAACATTACTTTGGTTTTTTCAGTATTAATTATGAGCTTGTTACGAGTACTTTCAAACCAAGAATTAAAAACTGTCAACACTGCATTAACCTTAGCGGAAAGCTCCTGCATAGCTATTCACAAGCGTTCGATACGCTTCCGTACAGAATCGAGCATAAATCAATGTTATCAAAGGAGTCCTCTAAAGGCTGTTCACAAATCCAAAACACTTAAGTTTTGTCAGTTAAAATCAAATAGACGACCGCCATTCTTCCGACAGCTATTTGCTATCGGGGGCAAGGTAAATCAGTTATTGAAAATGTGTCATTTTCGATACGACAACTTGTCGAATGATTGTGAATTGCTATGGTATGTCGTTAGCTTCAACTATTGCATTGGTGTCATCTGCAAAGACTGTCAGCTGTGTGTCGGGAATTTCTGAATTAATGTAATTAATTAAATAATTTGTAAATAATATAAACAAAATAGGCCCCAAAATAGATCTTTGGGGTACGCCCACTACTATATCTCGCATAGAAGATTTATTGCAATTGCTGTTACCATTACCTTGCATATTACTACGAGTACCTACATACATTTCATCACATATATTTCACATCTCTCCTGTATTTCACGAAGTATTAGGCATAGGGGTACCTATAGTACACTTACATTTATCCACTTATATTTAAGTCCCATGGAATAGGGGGCGAGCCTATTGTCATTAACGGGGCACACATCCACACTCAAAAAAATATGTTATTTATAGCTGAAGTAATATTTACAGTCTGTCTGTTCTATTTACCTTAAAGAAATGAGCAAAAAACGAATACGAAATATGTCTTTGGGCATAATTTAAGTAAAACATATGTATCGAGCACAAACAAATAAATTATTTGATCATATTTATATGTAAACCAACGAGGGAAAAGGCAATCCCGCCAGATTGTAAACAGCGTATCGGTAAGTAAATACAGTCAGAAAAAGTAATTGCTAAGCAAATTGACACCGTACGTCAATTTGTCCTGTTAAAGGCATTTTATGCAACTGGAAGAACTACAGTTGTCATTTGAATACACGGACAATTTAAGTTGGTTAATTTGCTTAACAATGAATTGCCCTGACTTTAGATGTAAAGAGGATACGATCAATCACTCAGAGAGCCAAAGTCCACTTTCATAAAAGTCCGAAGAGATACCTCCGGAGTCCGGCGTGATATTGCAATATCACGAGAGTTCCTGTCGTTGATGGGAAAGCTGAGCAAAAATGACGGTAATATAACTAGCCAACCTTAGATATTATATTAGACAACACGGTTGGCGCAGTGGTTAAGCGATTGACTGCTGCGCTGCGTGTCGCGGGTTCGAATCCCGCACGGAACAAATATTTGTATGACCTACAAGTAGTTGGTCCGGGTCTAGCTGTTTGTATATGTGAGTTTAAATGTTTGTAAACGCACCCACAATACAGGAGAAATTCCTAGTGTGGGGCAACGTTTAAAAAAAAAAAAGATCTGTTTAAATGTTTATAATGGCATTTTTAAGGTGTTTTCATAACTGCCAGGTACATTCGTTGGTTTATTGGTCGCCAGCACTACTGCTGGGCATGAGGTCTTGGGTTCGATTCCCAGGTCGTGCAAAGTGTTATTGGGTTTTTTCTATCTGGAATTTCTCAGTCTCAGTAGCAGCCCGGAGTCCGTATTTGTGCCCGGTTGATGGCAATAGGCTCGTCCCCTATTACATGGGACTTAATCATAACTGGCGAAATATGGGTGTAGATATTATAGGTAAGTACACCTCTGCCCAACCCTTCGGGGTAACATGCCGTGATGTTATGTTACCAGATAAAATGTGTGGATATTCAGTGCAGACAAGTGAAATTAATAATAAATACCCCATTTCAACAGAAAGTCGTCCACTGCTGGACATAGGCCTCCCCCAAAAGGGGGGGTTTGAAATAATCGCCACGCTTGGCAGGCGGGTTGACGATCGCAGTATGCTGTTAAAATGCGTAGAGAGCGCTGCTGCTCATTCTCTAGTAAGACCCTTAGTACGACACCCACGGGAAAAAATTGTATTTAAATACCTCATCATCATCATCATTATTCCAGCCGAAAGACGTCCACTGATGGACATAGGCCTGCCTCAAATGGGGGGAGGGGGGTTGCTATAATCGCCACGCTTGGCAGACGTATTCAGAGGTTGGTGTTCGCAGTATGGTGTTAAAATGCATAGAGAACGCTGCTGCCGCATTCTCTAGTAAGTATCTTTATAAATACCTCAGTTGTGTCTAAAACGCCTCTATCTTTACCTTTTCCTAAAGATGTAATTAGCGTAATTGCCACATTTGTGATCACACAACCGAGACGAATTAAGGCAATGTGTTTCGCCTCACTGGGGAATACTATCTCGAAACTGCGAATCCTGGCGCATAGAGAAGCACGTAGAAATAGTTAGTACTTACGTTAGGCTCAAAGGAGGTTTTAACTTGACACATTGAGAACTCCCAAAGTGGCAAAGATCTGACCCTGAAATGGCTGTAATTGGTTGAACAATTGTCAAAGTTATCCGAAAAAGAACCGGAGTTACCGACATAGCTTGCAGAGTAAGCAAGCTGAATTGGCATTGGGCGGGCGTGTTTGTCGAAGGACCAATGTCCGGTGGAGCAGACGAGTCCTGGGGGTCTACTCCGAAGCGATAAACGGGTGATTCTTCGAGTAAGGCATTCCTTGGTGATTTTCGTGGCAATTTTCTAATTCAATGTTTTTTTTTAATTGATATTAGAATCTTAAAATATACGTAAAAGTAATATTTTTTTATAAAAAAAGGCACCTCAGAGAGCGACACACTTACAGAGATAATCGAGGTTAAAATAATGGAGGCCACGCTAATCACAAAACACTCCATAAAAATGAAAATTTTAATTTAACTTTCTCAAATGAGTTACTTATTGTTACATAAAGAACTTATTTTATTATAAGGTAAAAAAAATAGGTAGATTACTAAGGCAGAAAACGTTTTTTCGTAGAATCAGTCCAACATTATTTATTATTTGTTAAAGAAATTACAAAAATATAAAATGTAAATTCGTTTAAATCAAACATAAAATGTCAAATAAGAGAATGATTGAATGATTGAATTTGAAATGTTTGAACTCAAACATTTCAAAAAAATAACACTTTCTCTTATTAAAATCAGTCATTTGTATAACACGAATTTAAACATTTAAAAAAAATTACACATTCTCTTATTTGACATTTTATGTTTGATTTAAACGAATTTACATTTTACTAAAGTAATAAAAAATATTTTCATTCATAACTAGTACAAAACTCAAAGTTATTTCATTTGCATGGTCAAAAATTGATCTGCGTGGGTCAAAACTACCACGTAAACCACGCAAATCACGACCACGGAAATCAAAATAAATCGGTGTATTCCCGTTCATCCCACTGACTTCGTCCCCGTAGTGGGACGATCGGGAATTTACAAAAATAATATTAAATTTGTTCCCGATCGTCCCATTCATGATTTTAGGGGGACGAACGGGAATAATTTATTAATTATCTTTTAGGCCTCTTGGTCCCACCAATTAATTTCAGACTGGTTGTTTTCATGGTAAAAATAAACAAATTTTAAAATAAAAATCAGTCATTTATTAAGGAATAAAAATCACAGTTAATATCACAGAATCAACTTTACGTACCTAGGTATCAAAATATACATACACTGAAACATTAAAACAAAATACAATTCTCCATAAAACTAAAAAATATGATTAAAAAAACAGTCAGCTTCTTAAATCAGCTTCTTTTTGAAAAAAGAAAACGTCCTAATTATTACAAAGTCACACAGTTTGCTTATGTAGGTATACAGTGGCACATTTTTGCGTTAAACATTATATAAGTGAGCAGGACAGTGAACTCGTTAATTTTACACATAAATAGCGTCAATAAACAATAAACTATAACAAAATCATAATAAAAATACCCAAAATATCACAAAATCAAGAAGAATATAAAACATCATAAAGAGTAACAATAATAAAAAATTTACATGGATTTAAGAAAGTAGTTGAGACCATAAAATAAAAAATAAGGCGATAATAATTATTGCACACAAAGATTAAATCAACGTACAACCATCGAGCGCGTATTCGGCAATACATGCTGTCGCAGTGGCTTCAACCAAATTTCGTAAAAGTGTGGTGCAGTTTTGGTAAACGACACCGTACCAATTACTTTGCCGAAGGGTGGCATTTTAAATTAAATAGTGCTATAGGCAAAAAAAAAAAACAAATATTTTAAAATTGCTTTCGGTGTTACATCAAGACTCCAACTTATACAGCGTGAAAATAAAACAAAGTCCAAAACGGCGTAAGCTACATTTGTTGACAGACCAATATGTTATGAATTGCCAAATGCAACTTCTAAATTCAGAAATAACCATAGGACATTTTCTAGAAAAACTTACGTAAATATTAATCATAAGCAAAGTGCTCGATGGTTGTACGTTGATTTAATCTTTGTGTGCAATAATTATTATCGCCTTATTTTTTATTTTATGGTCTCAACTACTTTCTTAAATCTATGTAAATTTTTTATTATTGTTACTCTTTATGATGTTTTATATTCTTCTTGATTTTGTGATATTTTGGGTATTTTTATTATGATTTTGTTATTGTTTATTGACGTTATTTATGTGTAAAATTAACGAGTTCACTGTCCTGCTCACTTATATAATGTTTAACGCAAAAATGTGCCACTGTATACCTACATAAGCAAACTGTGTGACTTTGTAATAATTAGGACGTTTTCTTTTTTCAAAAAGAAGCTGATTTAAGAAGCTGACTGTTTTTTTAATCATATTTTTTAGTTTTATGGAGAATTTTATTTTGTTTTAATGTTTCAGTGTATGTGTATTTTGATACCTAGGTACGTAAAGTTGATTCTGTGATATTAACTGTGATTTTTATTCCTTAATAAATGACTGATTTTTATTTTAAAATTTGTTTTTTTTTACCATGAAAACAACCAGTCTGAAATTAATTGGTGGGACCAAGAGGCCTAAAAGATAATTAATAAATTATTCCCGTTCGTCCCCCTAAAATCATGAATGGGACGATCGGGAACAAATTTAATATTATTTTTGTAATTTCCCGATCGTCCCACTACGGGGACGAAGTCAGTGGGACGAACGGGAATACACCAATAAATCCTATATGCTAAAAATATACAAAAACCTTTTAAGCAAATAAACTGTGTTTTGATTATAAGTTACGTTACCTTATATTTGTTCGCTACAATATTGTATTAAATAAATAAATTCACAGACACCGGAGATAATTGTACCACGCAAATCAAAGTTTTGAGAAACCAAACCCAAGCAACGAAGTTCTTACCATCACTCACAAGCACTCTGCCCAGCCATCAAGAGCGCGACTAGTTGTAACTTGAATTAGGATGACGTCAGACCGCGAATTTAGAGATGTGCTAGTGATATTATAATAATCCACGCAAATCAGCCATTACCTTGGGACAGTTTCAATTATTATTTTTTTAGGAAATGTAGTTGATTTAGAACTATGTTCTAATTTTTCATAGCATTGTAAACTTCTTAGAACTTAGTGGTTTTTTTTTTGGTAAGCATGTAGCGTTTAGCTTAAATTATATAATTTAGTAAGTGACCAGATCGGGGCATGGGACACTCCACGAAAATCAAAGAATGGAGGTATTAATTTTTTTTTAATGATATTTAATTATAAAGATAATTGAATAATAATCAGTAACCCAGTTAGGAGAGGATTTAAGGTTTGCGCGAAAAATAAAATGGCTTGCTGACCTTTCGTTTTCTATTATTTTTAAGTAAAGCCGCTTGAAAAACCTGTCCAAAAGAATGACCCAAACCGAAGTATCGGCCGAGTGTTTGGCCGTTTCTTGACTTCCAGTTTCCTTTTTTGACTTTAAGTACCTTACCCGACTTCAAGTCACTTCTTTGTCTTTGACTCACCTCTTTGATTGTATTTTTTTTTCTTTCGCTGAAGTCAGCCATAGTCAGCTGTAGTCAGGAAACGGCCGGACATTCGGCCTATACTTCGGAGTAGACCCCTGGAGTGGAACGCCCCCCAGCTAGATGGACCGACGACCTTAAAAAGGTAGCTGGGACAGACTGGTTGCGGAAGGCGGAAGAAAGCTTAGGGTGATATGGCGCAGCCTGGGAGAAGCCCATGTCCAGCAGTGGACTGCAATAGACTGAGTTGATTGACGTAGAGTAGGTTACGTGTCAGAATCCGTTATTTCTAAATACTCACGACTAAATTATTCAGTTCTATTCGCGATAAAACGTAAAACATATTTCCGGGATATCGGTTTTCACATTTCCGTGCATCGAATGAATTGAATAACTTCAAAACATCGGACCGAGTGATTTCCTACAGTTTTGTATCGTAAAAAATACTACGCACAAAGCTTGCCTGGCTATTTTACATTATCAAATATATATAATATTATCAAAAATATATATATCGTGTTTGTACGTTCGCATTTTTAGTTGAAACATGTGATAAACGAAAGATTTTAAGTGTTTAACGTAGACATGGGTCGGATTAGGTAAAAAATACCTAATCCATTTACCTAATCCGAATATTTATTCAATACAGCCGCTGGCCTGTTACCGATATTATGTATCGTATGTATATTGGGTAAGAAATATCTATTTGGCATGGAGTATGGACGTTCCGTTTCTAATATATTGTGGAACGGTGGATTATATTTCGTTTTTTATGGGCAAACGGTACATAAAGTCAACGTGATTCACTTTTGTTTTTAACTTCTATTAAAGTGATCAAAATTACCCTTCATGTGCTAAGGTAGCCCGCGAAATTCAATTTTTCTTACGTTCTTTGCATTTTGCAGGTCTGTGTCAGGTTGCTAGGTTAATCTAAATATGATACGTCCACGGATCATATTTAGATCAACATACAACCTATTACTTACCTGCAAAAAAAGTAAGAAAATTTGAATTTCGCGGGCTAACTTAGCGCAAGACTGCGGCTGCACAACTAGTCCAGTGGTATTCTACATAGATGGTGCTGGCGGCAGTGCTAATTAAACTTGAAACTTAACCCCCACATTTTAAGGTACGGAATATCTTCTGTGTAGACTGTGTACGAATATTTTGTGCCATACCTAATCCTCGACGCTTTGGATTAGGTACGGACTCGCATCGAAAAATACCTAATCCACATACCTAATCCAATATTTATGCCTCACGTCTAGTTTAACGTACTGCGTTATTTGTTACAATAATCATACTGTTTTTAGGCAGGGGTTGGCCTCAAGACTAGATAGATCATCATTATCATCATTTCAGCCGAAAGACGTCCACACTGCTTGACATAGGCTTCTCCTAAGAACCGCCACTTCGACTGGTTCTGTGCTTCCCGCATCCAGCGGATTCCTGCGGCCTTCACTCAATTATCGGTCCACCTTGTAGGAGGCCTTCCAACGCTACGTCTTCCAGTACGCGGTCGTCACTCCAAAACCATTAGCCCCATCGGCCATCTGTTCTGCGAGCAATGTGTCCTGCGCATTGCCATGGCAGTCTGATTAGATGCGGCTCAAAAACTCAGTTACACGGAGCAACGGCCATCGCATCCCAATTACTAGGGAATTATGAAAACCAAGGATTGGAGTGGTTGTCTGACTTACAAATTCGATCAGAAGCCTTCGAATGCCCGTATTCGAATGAGAACCGGGACCGAATTAACGTGCTCTCTGACTGAGGAATTCGAAGTTTTGAAAATTGGTTTGGTACTTATTGGGGGATTGTAGACAAGGATATGTCTATAGATTTATATATTCTATTCTACATAAATACACATGGACATAAATCCAACAAGAAAACCAATCAGGACCCAATCATAAAGATAGTCCTTACTTTTACTTTTGCGGTACTCCTCCTTGACCTGTTGAGGATCTACACATCTCCGAGTTTGTCATCTGCACAGTGCTTTTTACACCTTCCAACACAAACCTCACAAACACTGATCGTATTTTTATTGTTGTGTTCTGCTTCTGCACGTGGGTCGATGGCGGCGCAACGGTATGATGCCATTTTAAATATTATATTTCGTACAATTACCTATCATTATCTTCCTGAATTTCCCTACCTACTAATGATTTTAATCGTACTAGTAGTCTGTAAGCTTTATGTAAAATAAAATATAAATTAATTCTCTTATTTTTTATTTTTTTATTGGTTTATCTAGTTGTGATCTACTATAGGTACCTACTTTATATGCTACACTGGTCGACGTCACTATATCAACGCCGGCTGTCGCGGAAAACCAGCACTGTGTCTCAGTTTCGCACGTGAGTCGCAGCATTATGCTGAGCAACGCCCGTTTTGCACAAATGTGACGCATATTTTCCCCGATTGTTTTATATTTCCTTTTTTTTAATTTATTCGTCATTTGTTAAGTAAGTAATAATATGTAAAGAAAATGCCTGATTACTAAGCTACCGCTTGATAGTTCTAATAATACTGCACTTAGCCCATTAATTAGCAACCGGCTACACACAATTATGAACATTTAACCCCCAGCAGGCTTAGCATGGCGTTTTCGATCTCTACTCTACTATAGAATAGACATCGCTTGTCTACACTTCTCGTTATCTCTTCTTCGCGAGCACGAGGACACACCTAGACTCGGGTTTCTTCGTAGACAGTGACTTGTCCATAGCAACGGGGTATTCGCTAGTGGTGTGTATTACTACCCAATTTTACCGTACTTTTGCGTTTCGTTCTCAAACAAATCTATGAAGCAAAGTGTTTTTAACGAATATTTCTTCAATTACAAAACGCAAATGGTCAAGGGGGATGCGCTGAGTAGCCCGCGAAATTCAAATTTTCGAACGTTTTTTGAATTCTAAGGATTTTTTGAAGAGAGTTAGTTGTTTTGCCGAATCTAATGATTATAATTCTGTAAAGCAATATTTTTTACGGCCGCGAATCATATTTAAATCAACTTATAACGTGTTACTGACTTGCAAATTGCAAAAAACGTAATAAAATTTGAATTTCACGGGCTACCTTAGCGCATCTCCCTTTTAAAAATATTGTTAAATGGCTGTAGCCAATGACGTATTATAGGTAATACATCATTGGCTGTGGCGCCACTAAGTTTTAAAACTCATTTGTATTGCATACACAGAACACTATATAATATTGGTAATTGCATAAAATGTACAGGCATTATTTAA
Organism: Tiliacea aurago; assembly: GCA_948098905.1. Taxonomy (NCBI): domain Eukaryota; kingdom Metazoa; phylum Arthropoda; class Insecta; order Lepidoptera; family Noctuidae; genus Tiliacea; species Tiliacea aurago. Next base: position 11,494,193 of record OX402578.1, on the reverse strand, counting down.
ATAAAGAGCCATAATTATACTATTTTGATGGCGTCACGCAAGAAGTATCCTTTAAGGGTACTGCAGACTGGTCGCGCTATCACGTCGCGCCTGTCTGCGGGAGCCCTTGTTTTTACTAGGTACATTGTTATTGTATTGTTGTTTATCGATATTTTATTTATTAGTAGGTAAATGCTCCATTTAAAACTGAGTGATTTAGTAAATGAAAATAATAATCACTACATAGTAAAGGCTTCTACAGACCAGCGCGACTCGCGACGCGACACAAAGGCACCGCTCGTCACGCGACGTGCGGAGCCTTTGTGTCGCGCCAGTATGTAGAAGCCTTAATGCAACGCGGGCGAGGCCGCGGGCGGCAGCTAGTACTTCATAAATAAATAATTTAGTGTTCAATGAGGAGATTTTGGCTCATAGTCAGATGTTTTATATTCCCTGTGAATGTAGGTATCTAATAAATCAAAGTTAAGGGACAACATAGTGTAAAAACTGTAGGATACTTATATTGTTGTTCTTATTTTATTGTTAATTCCAAAAATCTAATATATATTTTGGGCGACAGGTCCTAGCCGAGTTCTTCGCATAAACATTGATTGCACTATCTCCTTGCTTATTTTATAATTCTACAGAACTCACTTCCCGTGAGATCAAAGGCTCCCAAACAAGCAAAGCAAGCTCGCTAATAGTATTTCTTTCCCATCTTCGCTGAAGTTTTTCTATAAAAAAACTTAATTAAATAAAAAGCGCAATTTGAACCCAACATGTTAATTTCAGCTTAATACATGATAAAAGTAAAAAAGCACCGCCTATAATTACTCGAATTAACGAAAAAACAACTAACGAATCGTTGTCTAGGTCATTTTATATGTAGACTATTTCGGAAGAAAGGTTTCTATCCCAAGCTGTCAACACCGGAGAAAGATTGTACGCCGTGCTCGACGTTGTAGACAGTTGTCTAGGGTAGAGAAGACAAGTCTCTTCACATTTGGTTTTGTAATCGCCGTGCTACAGACAGTAGAAAACTTTCTGTTGTCTACACTGAAACGTCATTTTTGTCTATTCTTCCGTCGACAAAACGCGTAGAGAGGGTTCTCGTGCTAAGCCTGCTACTCGTTATTACTATAACAATTTACAACGTGAGCTCCGACAGCGCCGATTGTATCGCGTGAGCTTCTGATGTAATCACTGCAAACTTAGCTAAAACATCTACTTCACCTCCCTACCTTTCTGTATAAATAATTCTATTTAAAATTACTCCACAGACTGGTTCGCGAAGTGCACTTAAAAGCTAAAAGCACAATGTAAAAACATTGCACAAAATAATTCGATACACAGTGATAAAGCGAACCTAACTTGTAAGAGACTACTATGTTAGAAGAAAAACCGGCCAAGTGTGTGTCGGACCATGCTCAATGAAAGGTTCCATAGATGGGATGAATTTATCCCAAAAACAAACTTAACTTTGTAGTTGAAAAAATGTTCTACCATACATCACACACAGGGCTTCCTCTCTCGTACCCTTTTGCTGTGCCCTACAGGGTCCAAAATGATCTTAATTATATAGTTACCACCTAAGTACCTACCCATTATGGTAAAGCAATAAAGATATTGAGTATGTATTGAGTATCAATATACGTCACGATCAATTCTCCAACTGCAAATGTGAGTTTGCAAACGCATTTTTTTTATATGATAAAAGCTACTAATTAACGATTTTAGAACTTTTTCCTTTACTTGTGCAGTGAGACCTTGCTTCTTGCCTAATTTCATGATTCTAGGTACAACGGCAAGTAGGTTTTGATTTATTTGCGAGTATCAAATTATGTCGCATAAATAGCCGTAAGTATTTTTTATTGCGTAGACTTAGAATTTTTTTTAGCTCCTAGGTACGATCTAAAATGACGAGTCTATGTATTTGATAATACTTTAATACCTCCACGCGTTCCTGGGAAAAAGGGTCTGATAGATAGACCGACGAACGGACAATAAAGAATTCCTGTAAGGGTTTAATTTTTTTCCTATTGAGGTACGGAACCCTAAAAACACTGTTCTACTTTAAAAATACACAACTAAAAGTTAAAAAGCCAATTAAAAGTTGTTTCTATTGTACCTACGAAGTTTGGAACTCTCTACGTTTTTTAGTGGAGAAATAGAACTAAAAATAATAGACTTATTTTTAATTGAATTACTTTCTAGTCTATTTACCTAATTGATAAGGAAGAATAAAGACAAAGATAATACAATTTTTATCTAATAATATAGCGTACATTAAAATCTTAATGTACCTACATGTATATTATCAATGATGTATTATTATATTACCTTTAGATGCGTTACCTGCGCTCAATAATGGCAAAGTAAATGCCAGGCAATTGCCTGACATTTACAATAATATTTATTATTATTACGTACGCGCCAATGAACATCCAGCAGCTAGTGACGTACGTTCTAAATATATGTTCATGAATCTCTTTCTAACAACATATATCGGTAAAGGTCTTTCCTTTTCTTCACGCGCTGTATGATTGTATGAAAGTATGTAGCTACAATCATGGCTTACGGTGTTTTTGAGTGCACTAATGTTCGTGTATGACGCGTCTATTTATAATACGTCATTAGCTGTATTATCTTTAGCGCAGCTACGAATTTCATTTACTTTGTGAAGAGAGATGGGCTTCAGCAATCAGCTGCGATCTGACGTCATTTGTTTATCTTTAATCTTGGCCAGTTCTCTGTGACAGTACTGAAGATAAAAGAACTTGGAACCTCTTTTGTTCTTATAAAAGGGTTTAATCATAGTACAGGGTGCGGTTGAAAGCGGCACGTTCAATTTTAATAACATAGGCCATGTGATGTGGACTGTCGAGATAATTTAACCAAGGGAATGAGTTCTGAATTATCAAAGCCTACACACGATATAACTATAACTTTTGACCTTACCATCTTTGCATAGAAATAGGATATTTTAGCGCAGACATAAAAATTTCAGCTGGAATGTTGAAGTAGTGATTATTTTATTGTGTGTGTTTTTGTAATTCACTTACTTAGTTGTAAGTTTATTTTATTGTCACTACTGAAGTGTAGGTATCGTGAGTTATTCTCAATAATGAATTTAATTAATTGTTTAAACAATACAGATACTGAAGTATCCTTCACTTGTTCGCCTTTAATTTTCCAACCACATATGTTCTGCGTTTTATTTACCAATTATTATTTCATTTCAACGGAGAAATAAGTCCGGAGCCAGTAGTAATAAAATAACGTCAACAAATTGTCTTAAGCCATAGGGAATAGCCGCAAAGGCTTGGAAAATTTAATTTAGACCACGACGTTTGTTTCACCAGCTGTGTAATTGAAAAAAAACAACAAACCAAGCGGAAAAAAGGTGAAATTACTTCCCAATACTACGTTAGTGTATTCCCGTATGGAAACTGGCTGAATACTACCTTGCAATGCTTTTCTTGTAAATAAATTCCGCGTTCATGAATAAAAGAACATCATTGTCTGTGATTTCGAAATACATAAATATCATATTAGTTTTTAAAAGCTTCTATTGAAATGTTTTAAATGTAGAAACTATTTTAGTATGAAACTATTTTGTGTGGACGAATATATTTTGTCGTAACCTAAAAGCGAGTCTGTTTGTTGACTGACTAAAGTAACCGTCATGAGAAGCTATAAATACATAAAATTGCAAATTATACAACTATCAACTTTAAACTCAAGATATCTAAGTTGATTTATGAATGAAGAAATTATCGCTAAACGTCATAAAATAATTTTAGTTGCAATGGAAACTGAACCATACGCAATTTCAGTTAAAGTTTTAAATCCCAAAGTATGAAATTTATCTCGTCTCATGGCGTTGACTTTAGGTATATTTTCGAATACAATATTTCAGACTCGTATTTGAATCACTTCTGGATTGTAAACCATTCAAAGTCTAATAAATATAGTTTTAAATAAAGCTTCATAATTGAGCTACCAACTCAATCGTGAAGCTATAATAAAAAATAAAATATAGAAAAAGATATATTATTATGTTTATTTCAATTACAAAAGTTATTTAGATATATCAAATCAAAATCAAAAGTCGTTTATTCAAACTAAGCTGAGAATCAGCAATTTTCGAACGTCAAAAATTATATAAGACAGTCCCCAAAAACGCCCACCCTTCACCACTTCCTAGTGCTTTAGCTGGGAAGAAGAAGTGGCGCAACAAACTCCCCAGCAGCACAGTTGTCTGTTCAGATATAAAACTTGAATATATACAATAACATGTAAAATAATTTGCATTACGCAACACAACATTAATTAAATTATTTGCCTTATGTTAGCTAGCACACGCCACTACACAAAAAAGAAATTTAAATAATAATATGTCCGATCCGGTCATTAGTACGGACAAGAAACGAATCAAGCGTGCTCTAGCGCGCTACTACTGGCGGACATCGCGTGATCTAACCACACCTCTAACCGTAGTCGGAATAAAGTTCGAAATTCAATAGTGGCTCTATGTTTTAAACCTGGGTCTGAAGATAAACCTTGTTTTGTAATAAGGGGGGTGATGTTTTGAGCCGATGGCGAGGAGGACATTCAAGTTTCAGTGTCTGGTAGTAATGGCAATTAATGCTATTTCGAATTAATTTCATTATCGTGTGAACTCTTGAGTCTTAACGTGTTAATTGTCATTGCTATGCTATTTGCTAATGACGATAATTGATAATAATAAAATATGTCAATTTTGTTATTAAACGAATTAAAAATCGCGTTCGCGTTTAGTTTACTCGCCGACTCGCCGATAATTAAATATATTTATAGCACACCACGCTACCGCGCTGCACGCACATGCGCGACGCTCTGACTATTTAGAAAAGTACATCGCTTCGCATTTCACAGAATTTCGCGACTACATTTAATTTGCTAAATGCTAAATGATCATTCACACGCTAACAATGAATGCGAATGCTAATTAATCCATCACTAGTGTCTGGTCTGATCGCATCGGAGTTAAGACGTCGCGGAACTGTATTCGATTCGTTATGCTCGGTTATAGTGGTGATTATAATTTGTAGTGATTGTGTTAATTTGTAGTTTCAATAAACGCTGTGTATCGCACCCAGTGTGTATTCATTGCACGAAACTCAACTTCTGCCCACATGATGTCTGAATATAACTGAGTAAAATCCTGTCGATTTGACATATATAAAATCATCGAAAACTACACTCAAGCAGAAATAACGTAAACAGAACGTACCTAAATAAAAGCCTCCAGGCATAATGGGCGTGCCCGCTTACATAAAGCTATAGTTGTAACTCGAAGTCACAAATGATAAACTAGCACCATCGCAGCGGAGTAAATAAGATATGACAATGGAGATCACCTTTTAAGCAAGGAATTGCTTGTGTTAGGATCGCGCTTCCACTTATCATTATCATAAGCAATTGAAATGTAGACCATTTGTATGCAAAACTAAAAATTAAAAAACTAAAAACAAAATAAATGGGTAACTTAAAATTATACAAACAGCACTGTAAATGATAATTAAAACTATATACGTTTTTTTTTTTTATTGGGGTTGATTAGATATCAGTCCCAATCAGGGATCACTTTGGTTACCCATTGAAAAGGTTTTCGATAGGGTTTTTCTAAGCGGTTAAAAAAAACCCATACGATATGGGTAACCCTTATGAACGGCTTAAATTAAATTTTGGTAACCCATTGAAAGGGTTTTCGATAAAAAGCCATACGGTGTGGGTAACCCTTTTGAACGGCTTAATTTAAGCCATTCAAAATTACCCACACCGTATGGGTTTTTTATTATCTGCTTAGAAAAACCCTAACCGACCCGATGGGGTTTTTCTAAAATGGTAACCAAAATGGTCCCTGGGTAGAATAGACATAGAATTGGTCATGCTACGCGTGCTGGGCGGATATCGAAATAACGTAATATTATGATTTTTTCATGTTATCATGTAACCTTTTCACTGGGTTTCAAGTATAAAACCCATTCAATGGGTTATCATGTAACCCTTTCAATGGGTTTCTAGTATAAAACCCTTTCAATGGGTTACATCATGATAAAGGTAACCCATTGAATGGGTTACCCCTTCGAAAGGCTTAACCCTTAACCGGGGTTGTACGGTCCCTGGTCCCAATACGGTTGAATGATATAACTTTTATCCACAAATTTACCGTACAAAGAAAGAACAAAAAGCACTCGACTGAAAAACGTATATTAGAGGAAGAAGCAAAACAAAGGCTAACATGTTTTATTGGCACACTAAAGGCTCCCGCAGACCGGTGCGACGCGATTTTGTAGAACAATCTCCATGAAGTTTTGATAGAAATTTTTCTACTAGTGTCGCGTTGCGCTTATCTGCGAGAGCCTTAAAGCAAAATTCAATTTTATTCTTGTAAACTGAGTGTAAAAACTATCAAGGAAAAGAGAAAATTTCGTTTGACGATAGTCTACGTGAACAAAGCCGCGGGACGTCTGTAACGCGAAAAAGCGTAGGTACTTCGTATAAAAGCTAAGACATGAGTCTTGGGAAGTCGTCGTTTTTGCATACACCAAAGGAAACACTACATTATTTTTCTACAAACTGTCTCCACGACTCTCCGAGGAAGCAAATGCATTCGTTGGCGTAATTCTCTAGAGTGAGAATTTCCACTGTTTTTTGTGAAAAATTTACAACTTCAATAGTCGAATCTACTAAGCTGCTAAAACTTTAACATCTGTCAGTTTAAATAAGCAATAACGAGAAGAAATTATGAGTCATGATCCTCACTATAAAACTTAAGAATTTTATCTCGGTTTAAGACTAAATAAATTTTAGTTCTTATATTCGTATGTGTCTGGCTTTTTGCGATTTTGTGATAAGCCCCTCAAACGACGTTGTATTATAATAAGTTTTCTTCTGTCTTGGTGTTACAAGCAAGTTTATTACATGAACGTGATATACTTAACTGAACTACTTATAAATTTGACATTTAGTTGGTACTGTCAGTGCTGGGCCCGCTGAACAAAACGAAATGAAACGCATATTTATTTTATAGTGTAACTTACATAATTATTTCTATAATTCAATCTACATAATATTTTATTAACATGATGACGCGCTCTGTCAGCTGTTCAAGCCACCGAGTCTCTATTATTGTCTACATTCTAAATAGGAAAAAAGTTTTTATCTCTTAATCTTATGATTCTTATGCCTTTTAAACATTCAAATAAATACAATTTAAGTATGTTTGTGATGTTAAAATAACAGCTTTTTACGAAATGCATATAAAAGTATATAGGTACATGTAACAAAAAAAACAATATTTGAAAATGTCTGTCTGTTTGTTCCGGCTAATCTCCGAAACGGCAGGACGGATTTTGACGGGACTTGGAGACGGAGATGTTGCATGGAAACACACAGTACAGTATGAAAGAAATGCAACAAATGTAGCAACTATAGCAAAAGTGTTCACCTTTTTACCCGACTGCGGCGAAGCCAAAAAAGGAAGGTTATGTGTTTGACCTGTATGTATGTATGTCTGTCCCTATGTTCCCTCGTAACTAGTAAACGGTTGAACCGATTTTGATGAGTGATATGTCGTTAGATTCGTCTTTATTGCGCGAGTGTCATAGAGTATATTTAAATTATTAAAAATCAAAATGGTGGATTTCTGGCACCAAAAGGTTTGTTTTCGAAAACAAAATATCTCCCAAGCCTATCGAGTGGAGTATCGAAATAAAGGGTTTTAAAATGTGGTTACCAAAATATACACATATATGTTTACAAGTAATTTGAATGAGAAATGATAAAAAAAAAATTTAAGGGTAACATCTTAGATGCCTCCGACTGCATTTATTTATTTTTGGTACATTAAGGATAGTCGTTTTCTTTTCATCTTTTTCCATCTTTTCAGTTCATGTTTATGCAGTCGGAGACAAATTTTAAGGGTAACATCTTGGATGCCTCCGACTGCATTTATTTATTTTTGGTACATAAAGGATAGTCGTTTTCTTTTCATCTTTTTCCATCTTTTCAGTTCATGTTTTTGCAGTCGGATTTTTTGTTTTTTTAAATAACTTTTTTTTTATTAATAGGCACGTTTCAGTTTATTTTGAGTATTATGTTTTAATAATGACGAGTTGTAAGAACCTATTTAAATTTCATTGTTTCCTCACCTTATAATAACTACCTACACCTCATCTGGAAGTTAGATCTTCAAGTACCGACATCGGTAGCTGAGACGAGCCCGGATGCAGACAGATGACTATTGAGCCCCGTTCAGCGCAGCTTCCGACAGGCAATGCTTCCCGGTAACAGACGTAACGGCTCGGATGTATTGCCTAAAGCGGGGGTTTCAACCTTTTTGAAATGTAGGCCCGGAAATACTTTGATTTTGGTTCTGCGGACCGCAACACAAAGGAAATTGATTATATTCCATTTTAGACTAAATAAGTAGGTAAGTTAATGAAAAACAAGAATCATTGCAGTCATTTATTATACAATTTTACAAGACAGGAAATGATACTAATAAAATTCAATCAATTAAATGTTTGACATTGTTAACTCTCAACTAATTTATCAATATAAACTTTAATAGTGGTTGTTGCAATCCTAGAGCTGTTTTCGCGCGTAAGTGTACCTGTCTATTTTATTTTAATTTCTAAACATGAATAGTCCTAATAAATTTAATGTTTCCCAGCTATTGCCGGCCGTAGGCGGCTCAATCAATCAATCAATCAACTCAACCTATAGCAGTCCACTGCTGGACATAGGCCTCTCCCAGGCTGCGCCACAACACCCTGTCCTCCACCTTCCGCATCCAGTCTGTCCCAGCCACCTTTTTAAAGTCGTCGGTCCATCTAGCTGGGGGGCGTCCCACACTACGTTTGCAGATATGCAGTCTCCACTCCAGGACTCGTCTGCTCCACCGGCCATCAGTCCTTCGACAAACATGGCCAGCCCACTGCCACTTCAGCTTGCTTACTCTGCAGGCTATGTCGGTAACTCCGGTTCTCTTCCGGATTACTTCATTTCTGATCTTATCCTTCAGAGAAACTCCGAGCATAGCTTTAAATAAATTTAATTTCGCCCAGCTATTGCCGAGCCGCCAAGGAAGCCACCTCGGGCCGCAGGCGGCCCGTTAGGCCCTAACGGATTCCTTTCACGATTGTCAGAAACTCAGAATGCCGTCGCTAATAGGCTACTTTCGCTCAATTGGAAGTCCTGAAAGTGCTTCAGCTTTGACATTTCCAATTTCATATAACGGATGTCTATGGGACCGAAGGCGGTCAGTTATCAAATTATTTCCTTTATCAAGTCAGAACCTTTGAAGCTATAAGGCACTAAGCAGACTATTGCATAGAGACCGATAGAAAAAAAAAATAACCCTTACCGTCTTATTACAAAACAAGGTTTATCTTCAGACCCAAGTTTAAACCATGGAGCCATTATTGAATTTCGAACATTATTCCGTCTATGGTAAAGTTACTAATACAAAACTGACAACTTAGTACCGAACTAAGTTGACAGTTTTTTCTAAAGAACGGTATTTCAATCACTGTTACGTTCAATCTTGTTTTGTAATAAGGCGGTATGGGTTAGTTTGATTTTTTACCTTTGACCAACTTTGAGTATTTATACTCACTCAAAGTTGACCAATGTCGAGTTGACATCAACCTAAAACCTTTTTAATGGCCTGGCCATTTTATGAAATACTAGCTACGCTCCGCGGTTTCACCCGCGTAAGTCTCGATCCCGTGGGAATATCGGGATAAAAAGTTATATGTTAAATCCAGGGTGTCAGCTACCTCCATACAACATTTTATCAAAATTGGTCCAGCCGTTTAAGCGTGAAGAAGTAACAAACACACACACTCACAAACTTTCGCCTTTATAATATTAGTGTGATTATTCTGTTATTCAACTGGTTGGGAAAAGGCTAGGATGATGATGATGATATGATGATGAGTCGGTAAAGCAAATTCTATCGTGCAATGAGCAAACAAAAATACCCCTTAAGGTCAATAACATTTTTTGGCTGTGACTGAACATTACAGGATGATTGTGATATATTCTCATTTATTTCGGATCACACATAAAAATACACATGTTCCATATAATTAGTAACGACGCCTTAAAAACTTTGTTGGTAAAACTTACAAACTAACCTAACAACTAATTACTACGTGGCTCAACACATGTTGGCACGTGCCTCCGCATCCATTGCCTAATAAAGGGGCTGTCCACCTTATCCTTTATGTAATGATAAACCAATATGGAAAAATCTGATGCTATATTCAAATTCAAATTGAAAACGTTTATTGCGAACTAAGTGAACTAAGGCCCGTATATATAGACCATTACTTAAGACTAAATTCAACCAATCCAATGGCTTGAATCTATTCTTAAGTAATGCTTGAGTACTGAGTAAAGTTCTATAAATACGGGCCTAAGTGTGTAGTGCGTGTGGTGCCGGACGTAAAGAATAGCACTAACCCATTTCTTCCCGTGGGTGTCGTAAAAGGCGACTAAGGGACTTACTAGAGAACGGGCAGCAGCGTTCTCTATGCATTTTAACACCTTACTGCTATCGCCAACCCGCCTGCCAAGCGTGGCGATTATGGAAAACGTCCACTGCTGGACATAAGCCTCCCCCAAAGGGGGGGGGGCCTTTGGGGGAGGCTTATGTCCAGCAGTGGACATCTTTCGGCTGAAATGATAAAGTGTACAATGTTGGTGTTATGTTATGTTAGTAGGTACTTACGACTTAGCAGCCTTTTACAAGCATTGCAAATCATTCACCTGCCCATATCATCCTAAATTAGCATGCATTAAACATACATACTTAATTATTTTCTTTTATATTAGTACAGTAATATCAGAGTCTATTGTTTACTGGTAGATACAACACTGCTTTGCTTAAAAAAAACATTATTGGTATGGCACCTATTATATTTAACAAATTGCCAAATTGTATTAAGGATCAGCCCTTAAAACAATTCAAGAAATTCCTGTCGTCGTTGCTGACAGAGAAATGTTATTACTCTGTTACCGATTTTATAAATGATGAATATTAGACTAAGCTGATCAATGATCTCATTTTGAATATAAGTAGGTACGTAGTTTTTAAATTATCTGTAAGTTAACAAATTTTTGTATGCCAACAGGCAGAATCTGGAAATACTGGAAATATATCTAAAACTAACACCATCATTGTAATACCTGCATTCTATACAAATACATAAATTATTTATTTATTTACAATTAAATTGAGAAGTTCTAGTTCATCATCATCATTTCAGCCGAAAGACGTCCACTGCTGGACATAGGCCTCCCCCAAAAGGGGGGTTTGCCATAATCGCCACGCTTGGCAGGCGGGTTGGTGATCCCTGCCAGGGTTGCGAGTTTGTCCGACATATATCGAGGCTCTGGCACAGAGTCAAATGAAGGAACACGGGTGGGTTTTAGTCAGTAAAAGTCCGACACGCCCAGCTCCGCCCAGAGCGGGAGAAGTTATTTGATACCAGAACTATTTATATCATTATATCTTAATACCTCTATATCTTAAACACGATAGTTAATTTAATAAGTTAGAATAAAAAGGCTTGTATTTGTAACCCTAGCGATTATTTTCACTGTTTTGTATCCTATCTATGTTTTATATTGTAGCTGTTTGTTGTTCCTTTTGAATAAAAATAAAATAAAATAAAAAATTATATTAATACCTACTATAGTATTATGTCAGGGTTTAGCTTGTTACCTAAGATTGTAGGAGGAAGGCGTCGGTGTCTGTCACACATAGGTCACACAGTTAATACTAGCACAAACATCATCGTTAACTCTATCTTTAAAATACTCAAAACTCTGTACATTGTATTTTTGTTTAGGATAGATGAGTTGTAACCAGATTTGTTAAAAAAAAATATTATTAGACCTAATATCCATCCGAACAATATTCAGGAGTAAAGTAAGTATGCAGAATATATTTATAGGTGCACAAGTGTGTGCGCAAACACAAGTGCATTTTATTTTTTTATTTTCACATAATATATTTTAAAACCAATATTTTTTTTTTATGATTACTGACCACTAGCCCTACCAGTGTGTCAAATTAATGTCGCCACTGTAGCGGCACCCTGTATATGCACAAGTGTGTGCGAAAACACAAGTGCACTCCCTCCTCCCTCAGTCTCATAGTTCGATGGGACGTCAATCGGACACGACCGGGGATAGATCAGGCGCAGGACCAACGGCTTTACGTGCTTTCCGAAACACGGGAGTGTCACTGTCACACCACCTACTTCCAAACTCCGTGCTGCTACTGAGAAATGTCTAATGGAAAAACCCAATAACACTTACACTTACTTACTTAGTAACCTTATACTTACTTACACGCCGCGGAAACCATGTCAACCGCGGCCAGTCAGTCCCGCAAGCTATAGTGCGTGCAATGTCGCTTCCTTCGCGAGGACCCTGACAGTGACAACCATGTCGCATGCTGCGTATTACCCTGTTTATAAATACACACATCAAAAGTGTCTAGGGATCATGTAGGTTTTAGGCCGCTTGTAGACGCCCGTTTTTTCCATCGGACCACGGACCGTGTTTTTCATATTTGTATGAGTTGGACACCGGTCCGGCGTCCGGTGCATGTACACACATTCATTATAAGCCATACAACACTGCGAGTCCGGCAAAATAAACGGTCCGTTGTCCGGTGAAAACAACGGACGTCTACAAGCGGGCTTAGAGTATCGTCGCAATTGAGGATTATTATTTTAACTGTTTTGGGTGTTTATTGGTTCTTTTTAGTGCATTTCGCTATTTGAATAAAGAATTTTCTTTAAATTATGATTAAAAATAAATAATCAGCTGTCAATCAGGATTCCTATAAAAAGTGTATAATAGCGTTTTTACAAAACCATTACTTTCTACATCAAATTTCTGCATCGGAACTGAAAAAAATTGCATCGATATGGAGCGATGACCTCATTTGACACGAGAAGAGATGATGAGAGCCGTCGGAATGTTGCAAGCTGGTTCCTGGCAACGTACTGTGGCTGTCGCTCTTGGCACTACACACTACTATCTTATCACGGACAGTGTGGCCGAGTGACGATCTCGCATCATCACTCGCAGACCGGAGCGATACATGTAAAATACTGCTCGACGGAATCGTACCATGACCGCCTCCTAAAAGTCCTCATTTTTGCTTTTTTGCCATTTAATTGACGACAACTTAGGTTAATTTCCCACAATTTACAAAAATTGCTACTTCTCTTTTTTTTACAAAATATAGGGATAAGTTGTGAACTTAAACATATTAATTAAAGTAAGAAGCCAGTCTGGAGGACTAGATTTGGTAAATATTCATTGGATATTTTTTTATAGTTAAAAATGTACTTGATCCCTAGACACTTTTGATGTGTGTACTTCACCTACATTCAGTCCCTCTAGGTGATTCACACCTACCTCTAATGAATTATTCAAACAATGCAGATTTTAAAGTTATTTACACATTTAACGACTGGAAAATTCATATTTATATTTCTATTTGATCGTCCTTGAAATGCATTCCTGTGTGTATAAAAAGGTACCTACTAAGCGTAACACAACGAGTTTGAAAGATACAAAAATTAATGTACTTATTATTATTTAATAAGAAGGTAAATGCTCTTCGTCAGTCAATAGAACAACGGTTTGTAAATAAATTTTATATTACGACCCAACAAATACTGGTACATGAAGTTTCATGCAAGTTAGAGTTGATGAGAATAAGGTTAAATACACGAGCTCTGCTCACCTTGTCACGAAAAGAGGATAAAGTCGAAATAAACTCCTCGAAATACGACAGCACCTGGAAATAGAATACCTCTCTTAAAAGTTATTATACTTCCGGGGTACATATAAAGGGTGTTATAACGCGGCATCGTTCACACAAAATTGAATCATGCATGTTACATGCGAGTCCTTTATCTGCTCCTTCTATCATTATAAACAACGCCCAAATTGATTTTGTTCGCAGAATCGTAGCCTTCCATGCGATCTTTGTTGATATTTATTGCACGGATATTTGTAATACCCTATGGCATGATGATATACCAAAGAGTATGTAATATAACGTTTACTAATCACATTCTAGCTAGATACATACACATACATAAACTCACGCCTTCTTCCCATGGGGGTAGGCAGAAACTATAGATGGCCACTTGCTACGCCCCTTACATACTCCTTTTGCTTCGCCTACGTTCATACATCTAGTCATACACGCACGCCGGTTGTGAGTACTACGCACCTGACCTTTCTGAAGAACATCACCAATTTGGTCACAAACTCGCTTATTCCTAAACAAGGTTTATCTTCAGACCCAGGTTTAAAACATGGAGCCATTATTGAATTTAGAACTTTATTCCGTTTATGGTAAAGTTCCTAAACACACAACTGACAACTTAGTACCGAACTAAGTTTTCATTTTTGTATAAAGAACGGTATTTTAATCACTGTTACGTTCTTATTACAAAAACTGGCTACATGGTTTAAGCCATGTCAAAATATAAATCTTGTTTTGTAATAAGGCGGTATATGTCCTTCTAGGGCGTCCCCTCCCGGCGTTTCCACTCACCTCTGCTTTATATATCTTCAAGCAAGCTTCAAGCTTAATACCTTCTAGCTAGATGATACTTCATAATGTTTACTATGTTGAGTACCGCCACAGAAGGCGTCGTGGCAGACCCTGTAGAAAATGGCCGCACGAGCTGAAGAAAACAAACGACCAGTGGCCCACATTACTTATGGATCAAAAGTGCTAGAAGTCATGGGGAAGAGCCCTTTGCTCAGCAGCGGGGTGATGCAGGCTAACAGTAACAGTAACGGGTATCATTCAAATCAAATTAATGCATAGATTTTGCCACCCACGGACACCCACGTTCAGAAGTCACATGAGAACATAATGAAAGGTATATTCATGTGGGGTTGTAATGTAGGTGCTGGTATTAATAGTTTGAAGGACCTTTGGTTTTAAACTTGCGGCTATATTTTATGAAACGGGATTACACAAGATCCTTGCTCATAAGAAATTTGGTAAACTAAGGATGCCACCACTAACCTCTTTTATTTCACCAACGAACTGACTCCCTCAGCATCGAGGGCGTGGCGATGACCGACCTGCAAACGAGGGTAGTCAAAAAAAAAAGTTATTTACTAGTAACATTATTAGCCTACCTTAAATATTCGATAATGAGCAACGCCTGAACAATTCAAATGTTCCTAAATTCCAAAAGCAAATACGAAATGGTTAGAAAACACCGATGGGTAGTTGGACAAGAACATGAGTACCCAACGCAACATGTAGGTATGTAGGTACGTAATACGCCACCATGCCGAATAGTAACTGACATTCGATTAGGTTTAGCGTCACTTGTTTACCGCAAGGAATATTCGAATAAATAACATATTCACTTTGTTACAGCTAATCGCAGGATACCAGTATTGTATGTATATTTTATTAGTTTTTGTCCCCTTTGTATTGCCAATGATGCATATCTGGAGGAAACTATGTTTTTTGCGATAAACCTGTTAGATATATGTCACCTATTGAGTAATATCACGCCTTCCATAAAGGCAAAGGTATCCGTAATACCTTTTTCAGCAAACGATGTCGTTAGTACAACTTTACCTAGCCTTTCAGGAGTTCAACCGTATCTAAACTAGAATTCTAAATATACCTTCTCGTGCGAAATAAGATCTATAGAGGGGGTAGTTAACGGCTCGGGTAGCGAGGCTTTATTTTTGGCCTGTCTGACGCCATGCCCGCGACGACCGCGACTTTTAACCTCAGACCGAAGACGCTACGTTCCACCTACTAATTTGAATGGACTTGGTTTTTACATATTCATCGAATCACATCGGTGATTATGGAATTACGTAAATAAGAGTTGTTTGGTTTGGTTATGGCTTGAGACGGCATCTCTATGAAAACTAAGATGGTGATATTTAACAATTTGTCCAGAATTCTATTGATTAAAGTCAAAGTTTTCTTTCTGAAAATCCAGTATAATAATATATCCTACATTTTGACTTGCTTGAAAAGCTCTAGATGAATTTCTTATGGTTGACACAGCCATGCATGGTACGAGTTGTGTTTTCTAACATCATGGGAATCTCACAGTGTTTTCTTATCCTCGCTTAGAAAACGATGTGACTGCTGATAAAATTTCTATTTGATTTTCAGTTTTTTAACCGTTTTATTTGCACCTTAATTTCCTTAGCTGTCCAGTTACTCTTGGGGAGTTAGGGGCAAATTGACTGCAAATATATCTCCGAAAATAATATAATTTTCTCCCGTGTTCCTCGCTTTAACCGTGTTACCGGAGCGGGCCCGGCCACCCCAGCCGCCGCGCTCCGATTGCAATTAGTACCGATTCAATTAGTTATCCACTGTTTCTAATTTTACTTGCCGCTTGGATAATGAGGGTTTTTGGTAAGGGCACTCCGCTAAACCCTGTGGGCTGTGACTGAGTCCTGTTTCCCTGATCCGTCTTTTCATTTTCCAGTTCGTGTTTATTCCGCGTCACAAAATTTACTGCCGATTGTTGAACAGTCGTACTAGAGTTTGCACGAATTGTTGGTACCTAAAGAAAATTATGATTATGATGCTTGTAGGTATCCCTATAACAAGGTAACCTACTGTGTCATGCCAGGAAAAACCTGTTCGTGGGCTCAGTATATGAAGAAATAGGGTTATAAGTATGTTGGGTACTCGATCAAGTCGTCGTTGGCTTGGTTTAAATCAGCGGTCGGCAAGTGCGGCCCGCGTACGTCTTACTTCCGGCCCGTGAATGTTTTGTAAATAAGTCTTAAATATCAAAATAAATGCATGAACGAACCGCGATCGACCGTATAGTGTGGATCCAGCCTTTGTACTTTTCATTTCTATTTTTTGGTCATTATTTTTCTAGCTATAAAGCCCAAACATATAAACATAATGTAAGTATTACGTGTACGAATTAAATTCCGTATGTTTTAACAATTTTAATTTTTTCTAGGCGATATGGGATATTATACGTAGGTACATTGGGCTTCTAGAGAAACAACCCCTCAGTTATGTTATCACGAAAAAGAAAACGACAAGAATCTAATCGACACAATTAATTATTGCCGTAGTCTAAATAGCTTTACACACGTTTATAGTTCTAGGCAAAATTAATTCAGTAGCTCGAACAAAAACCGTTATTTAATATGTTTCGAGTCAATACGATGTTACTACGCAAGTACTTATCTAGCAAAACTTGGAATAGAATCTCCGTCGCGAAATCGTTAATTTCTGCCTGACACAGCAATTGCAAAGTATTCTTGATATTTTTAGTACCACATCATTTACATTTATCTTCTACCTTTAAATTTACAAGTAATACTCTCCTTCATTAAAGACGATGCGTGCGGACGCGTCACGGTCGAATGAGACTAATGGACTTAGTGTACAGGAGGTAGATGACAAATATCCAACGATTTTAGAAATTAAGGCTTCGTTACTAAACAAAAGCATCTGGTCTTGCATGATATTGGAAGCTGAGTCTCCAGAAGTGGGGTGGTCTTCGTATCTCACTTCTGATGTCGGGATAGGTCCAGACATCAGAAGTAGTACTCAGATATGGCAATACAGATATCTATTTCAATCAACTATCAGTTATTTTAAATCGAGAGAATATAGAAATTAAATAAAATTAATTAAATAACTAATAATGGTAGTGGCGGTCACATAGGGCAGTACTGACTGTCAGGGACAGTGGTCCATGCACCCACCGCAATAAGGATAGTACTAATTTGTCGGAGACAACGTTCCACATCCAATAACCGGGAAGTACTGACTGTCGACAGACAGTGGTCCGTGCACTACGACGCATCCGTTCAAAATGCGTACCCACTTTTTTTTTTTTTTATGAATGGCATCTCGTAGCAGACCTAGAGAGGTCGTTGCTACTTAACCGGATATTCCTGTGGCTGCCCTAAGGTTTTTAATCTTAAAGCCTCCAGCCAGGGCAAACGTACCCACTCAACAGCGTAGCTCCTTATAAAGGCGATCCGCTAGTGGGGGGTAACGTTACAATATTTCACTCAATTGACTTCAAGTGTTTTAAGTCAAATGACCGATAGAATGAATGATTGTCTGTGGTGCACGTTCCACTAGCGCCATCTAGTCGCCGCCTCTTGCAGCTGTTAAACAATATGGCTTCCGTCATATGTATGCTTATAAAAATTAGTTGCTTTAAAATTATATCAATCTTTTATTATATTAACTGATCATTATATCAAATAAAATTATATATTCAGTTGTTATATCTTGTACATATTAGATATTTTGTAATTATATCAAATATTACTTACCCAACATAGAAGTGACTCCCGTAACCTATCTAAGGAAACGGTTCTGGAGGGTCTGCATCCTATGGAGATGGCGTGGCTTAACATGTGCGAAGACGACGCAAGCATAGGTCATGATGGTACGGATGACCGCGGTATAGGTGCGCAATTTGCACTTGAGTGACAATATGATATGGAGCCTACTGATAGCGAAAGAGGCGCGCGAACGAACAGTCTTTATGAGCTCACTGAAAGTAAGGTGATGGTCGAGGTGCACACCTAGGTATTTGGCTCGCTTCTCCCAAGGGATCGGCTTGCCACACTTAAAGATCGGGCTATGGAGGGGGGGGAGGGAGGGGGGGCGATCTCAAGAAGAGAACCGCCGGACTCTTATTGAGGTTGACCTTGATTCTCCATTTCCGGAACCAAGTGCCTAAGACGTTTGCGGAGATCTGAAGAGTGCGAGCGATAAAGTTCTGATAGCAACCGATATAGTAAATGGCAGTGTCGTCGGCGAAAAGAGCCAACTGAGCCTTTTTACTCTTGGGAATGTCACTAGTGAAGATGAGTGTAGATGAGGGGAGATAGCACGGAGCCCTGAGGGACACACCCGCGCAGATAGGGTGAGGGAAGAAGAGTGAACCCTCAATGCGATAGCGGAAAGTGCGGTCCGACAAAAATTCTCATAAGATGAGCACGAGACGGTCAGGCACTCCGATTGGGTAAAGCTTATATAATAAGCCGTTGTGTCAGACTTTGTCGAATGCTTTCGCTACGTCGAAGAACAACACGCTTAAGAGCTCTACGATGCGGTGGACATGTTGGATGCACGAGTGTTGGGTTCAGAACCCGAACTGTTAGTTGGGGATGAGGCTCTTTGCCTCGACTTAGTCTTTGAGCCGCTTATAAATAAGCCGCTCGTAGATTTTGCCGAGGACATTGAGAAGACTGATGGGGTGGTAACTCGTAGGCTCAGACTTGGGCTTGCCTGGATACCGATAACGGGGGCCTCTTTCCACGCTTGCGGAAAGATTGTGTTGCTCAAAGCGCCATTGAAGATGGTGGTCATGAGCATAATGAGAGGAGCGGGGAGGAGTTTGTATACCTTATTGGTGATACCGTCCGGACCGGGGGATTTCCGTGCGTGGAACCCTTTTATAATGTCATGAACTTCGTCTTGAGTGACGGGAGGCAGAGGATTATCAGGGTATTCTACAGGTGGGAGGGAAGCTCTATGTTCGACTTCAGCATCAACCTTGTCAAAGTGCACTCTGGCTGCAAGCTGGGAGAACATTGGGATTCTAGGCTCTCAGCTAGGCATTCAGCCTCGTCGGGGTTATCGAAAGCGATGCTCTTGTCGGGGCAGGTGAGAGGAGGCATGGAGACCTCTTCGGAGGAACGTTATTTCCTCTGTAGCTGCCGGAAGATGCTGCTTGTCCCAGCACGCGTGGTGTTGTCATGTCTTGTACGCAGCTCCACTATGCGTTTCTTTACAGCATGCTGTAGATTACGGATGTGGACCTTGTTTGCGTCACATGGAAAGGAGTCGTAGGCACGAGTGGCCAAGTTCTTCTCAGTTATCAGTTCACGCACGACATTCGGTCATTTCGAAGGTCGTGTAACGCCGGAAAATCCCGCGAACAATTCGTCAATATGGATTGTACTTGTTCTGTGAACGAGTTGAACGCGCCCGTCGTGTCTGCAACTGACACTTTGTGGTCGGGGATGGAGTCCAAGTGACGCGACGTGGTGAATATCAGTTTTTCACTTAAATAAATTTCCTCGATTCGATTATCACTTGGGTTGGAAGGGGCTGGTTGGGATCGGGTGGGCCCGACTAAAGGCCTAGATGCATGACCACGGGACCATGGGAAATTAGTGGGATTCATCGGAGCGATGACATCTAAGTTGAGGGACAATTGCCTGATAATATAACTATTTATACCCAGTTAGAATTTAAAACATGTGACTTCCCAGCCAAATGCTCACTTTACAAATCTGTTTTTTCTAAAAAAAATTGCATTGAGAGTCTCGACATCTGTTTGTGGTTTAAATCGAAGCCATTTGCAAAATTTGTTTTTACTTATCAAATCCGTGATGCAAATGCAGTGAAACAAACTTATTGATGGCAGCACGAAGTTTGTTGTCCCGGCCGAGATAACTCAGTGCCAACTTATTTATCTGCACCAACGTTTGATAAAGATATCTTTTGGCAAACAGATTTGTCGCTCTCTTTACCGTGGGTTCCGGTTAACATTAACATTAAAATAACACCACCTTCACCTTTGCTCTAAAAATAAAGTCCAAAGTAAAAAAAAAGTTGAACAATCAATTCAAGCAGTTTTTCAGCAGTAGGTATGTACAAGTTTAAAATAGCACAATTGAATGTTTTTTTTATAAGAATAAGTAGTACTTAATTATTAACAAAACCATTGTTCAAAAGATCATACTTTTTATAAGGTTGGGAACAACAAAAAAACATGCTTTTTTGCATATTTTTGACTAATTCTTATAGGTAAAGATTTTCTATTCTTAACTTATTATAATTGTTGTTCGCATACAATTTAAATGATATATTGTTTTTGTATTGTCTGAGATTTAAGAAAGGATCTAAGTCATTAATAATATTACTACTTAGCAAAATTGTGCTCAAATAGTGATTTTACGTAAGAATTGTAAATACAACCTTCATAATCTCTAATAACGACCGATTTTTCAATCGTCAGATAACTTTTAACTGAGGAATAAAATCGCGGTTTGACTGGTTTTGTACAGAAAATATGACAAACCGCAATATTTATTCTCCAGACAAAAGTTATCTGACTATTGAAAAATCTGCCCTATGTGGGCTATATACTTAGCCATAATTTACAGTTTTTTAGTGCGTCCAGGTACCCTAGACTGAGACTAGCCCTGGACCTAACTTTCAGATATCTAGTCCTACAGAACAGCCTACTTAATTGAGTTTGTGTTGTAAAACTTTAGTTCGTTATTCTTGTAAATATGGTTTTGCAAACTGGCATTCAAGGGCACATCACGTGCTGAAAAATCTAGATATGACATTTAAAATACTAGATTTCTCTAGTTCAACAACAAACCGGCATTTTTTTTTTGTTTGATAAATTATCAAATAACTTCTCCCGCTCTGGGCGGAGCGACAAGGACTCTAGAGTCAAGCACATACGCATAAAGGAAGATGCAATCAAACGACAACTAATGTGATGGCATCAACGTGCGACAAAGCCCCGAAACTATACCACTTTCAAAAGCATTACAACTTATTACTCATAGAAGAACAGCTTAGCTACTCAGACCCGATAGAGATGAGAGCATACACGGATGGATCAAAGACTGACTCCGGAGTCGGAGTTTTCTCATATAACCTTAACATAAACACATCCAACCCGCTGGGAATGTTCAACACCGTCAACCAGGCGGAGAGCCTGGGCTTTAAACAAGCGGATTATGCCATAGAAGTTAGGAGAGTTACGGACACCCATAAACGTGTACTTTCCGGCAGTGCCAGTTAGTTGGCCTTGAATTTTATGGTTTGCCACAGGCAATAAACTTGCCCCGTGAAAATGGAGCTTTATTGATGAATATATAGTGTATTTTATAGTTTTCTGGTGATCCACAGAATGAAAAAGTGATTGTTTGTGTGTGTTAATAGACGAGTTATTAAATCAGCGACGCACTGATATCGCGTTCTATTCAAAGAAGAAAATAAGTTCAATGTTATCTCTGTCGTTTCCTGCTCTTGTTTACCTACGTTCACACATAACATTAAAAACTATGAGCGCACACAAAATAATTTCATTAATTAAATCATATCATTAAAAACCAACCAGTAAATTATATATTTTTTTCGTCACCTACACGCGTGGAAATATTTAGAATAGAAAATTTAAATGAGTTAGCTAAAAAAATACAATAGTTCCTACATGGTAGTAAATTATGTAAGTACTTACAAAAATTGTACTTACTGAATGTCGTTGTCGCCTTGTTTTCGTTTTAGTTATTCTCACGGTATGGTTATTCTTTTTAATGCCGTGTTAGATGTCATTTTACTTGAAAAACTCAACAAATACTTATGACTGTACCTATATTATACATCCATACTGATATTCACGGTACCTTAGTAGGCAAGTAGACCGTACATATTATTGACTTTTGTTAATCCTCCCGATTTCCCGATCCTTTCTTATTTAAAGATGAGAAGACAAAATTTCTCTAGGTGCCAATGAATTGTAATAATATTAATAGATGCTCGCTCTCAACCAGAATTCCCTTGAAAGCATTCTCGTTTAAAAACCAGATGTGGCGAATACCATCTGGAGCCAAGAGCGCTTTTAACGTAAGTGACGGGAATCTACTTATTCATGTGTTGGCTCAAGACGGGCAGAAGATTTTTAATTTTTGATTTTGTAATCAGTACACACAGCGTTCATTTTTCATTCCAAGTTTTAATTAGATAGAGACAATGAAAAACCCTCACGTACTGACCGTGCCCCTCGAGATCACTTTGCATATAATTTGGGAACAAATTCTTTTTAAAACCATTTTTGATTCGCTGCGATGTTTACGTCGAATACATAATTATATGGACGGAAGTAGGTATACTTAATTCTGAAAGATTATTTATTGCAATTTCAATAATTTAATATGAGTTGTTTTAAATGCGATTACCATTTATAACAATGCTGAACTTTTTAACCCAGAACTTGTCAATATTGTGTTACTATACCAATCAAAGAAGATCGCCCACATTTGAGCCCAGCGTGTTACAGAAAAAAAATTGTGGAAACAAAATCTCTATTTTATGCTAAACTATTAAAAAGAATTTAAATTCACAGTTGCTAAATATAGAAAAATATTTTTTGAAATGTTTGTGTTTTTTGTTGAGATCATGTATTCCGTCGTGAAATGGCTAAAAATGCAGTGAGTCAAGTCTTTAAACAAATTTCATCGTCAAAATAAAAATTAAATTATATAAAAAAAACCGTTCAAGTGCGAGTCGGACTTAACACTACATATTTTGTAAAAAAAACTTCAGGTTAAGAAAAAACACGTTTCTTGTGGGGACCTTTCATTTTTTAACTTTATTTTCTTTTTTTTATTTGTTGCTATAGCGACAATAGAAATACACAATCTGTGAAAAATTCAACTGTCTACCTATTACGTTTCATGAGATATAGCCCGCTGACAGACACGGTAGGACGGATAGCGGAAGCTTAGTAATAGGGTTCCGTTTGGCTCGCATCGGGTACGGAACCCTATAAAAATTAATTCGGTCTGTGTTTACGTGAATGTTTTGTGTTGCGATATTCGTGTTTTCGCTGATTTATCCAACGACTTTGGCTGCTATACGGAATCTGACGTACTTTCACGAACTACCTCAGCGAGAATACGGACTTTTGTATCTGCTACTTTGATTGACTACGGCTTGTTATTTTGGACTACCATACCACCTATTGTGATGGACAACTGCATCAATTGCAATATTGCAACTTATCGCTGCAATATAACGGGAAGATGAGCTTTAAATGATGAATCATCTATTGTACACCAGTCAATTGCAATGTTATAACATAATTATGTTCCACGGCTTACATTATAGTGAATTAGTATTAGTTTCCATACCAATTACGACAGGCTCGTTCCTAATAGAGAAAGGGCAGATGGTTCCTATGTAATAAGTGTGGAGGGAGGTTGATAATGACCTTTTGGGTGCTCCCACGAGCGCTTTTTCGGCGACTTTCTCGGCGATTTTTGAATGAATGTATTTCTTTCTGACAAAAATCGCCGAGAAAATCGCCGAAAAAATCGGCCCTAAAGGACCCCGTCTTTGAGGCGCGCGTGAAACACAACGCGCCGTCGACCCGGGCCTGGTCCTTATCGGACGGCGAGCTACCCATCGCTTACCGTCCACAGGCCCGCACCTAAGGTGGCCGGAAATCAGCTTGCCACTCCCGACGCCCGGGGCGTCTCCTGCGGCGGCTAAGGGCGTGAGGGCGCGAACCCTGCCTCACTCTCAAGCGTTCCGCCTCCTCCTTCGCGAGCATTACTGCTTCGCAGAAGGAGGTGACGGCCTCCCATGCATTCTCGCTCCGAACCATGGCCTGAACCAGGGCCGGACGCCTCCGTGAGGACATGGCGGTGCTCCGCCCAAGCATCTCTGATATAACCTAACCTTAGATTCGAGCCCATATATCTTGATTATGCAATTGTCAATGAAACTGAAAATAAGGCAGCTTAAAGCTGATATTTTATCTAACAATAATGACAATAATTTGGAACTTGTAACGGTTCATCAAATTGTGGGCCCCACGATGTATGGAAGATGGTCGATGTCCTTTAATTGTACATATTTTATAAAATTCTGCACACAACCGAATTTATACAACCATAGACTCCAGAATGAACATATTACGTTGATTACGTATTTATTTATATCAATATGTCAAGGAGATCGACGTTAAACTTGTAGTTTATTTGCCAATGGTAATTTATGCATACACATGCATTTATTTATTAATGCATAATTTAACATTTCCGGAGCGAAACCGTTTTCCGGTTCCGAAAACTAAACCAGTTTTAAATAAAATTTACAGTTTTTTCAAACATATTATAATATTAATTTTCTAATAAATTCGACTACTTAATTCCATACACAATACACGGTTCCGCACGGGTAGCAGAGCATTAAATGCCTTTAATTTTTTTATCTGTCGTACTGTCGTATCAGCCTGTTGCGTCGAGCATGTGGGTTAGATTAAAATATAACTGATGTTCTTCCTACTTGGAGTATTTTGAATCTATTTTATTTCCAATCCTGCAAATATTTAAAAGTAAGGAATAGTTACATAAAAAAACCGGCCAAGTGCGTGTGGGACCACGCACAATGTAGGGTTCCGTAGTTAGGATGAATTTATCCTAAAAACAAACTTAACATTGTAGTTAAAAAACATGTTCTCCCGAAACATCGATATACGTCACAATCAATTCTCCGACTGCAAATATAAGTTTGTAATCGCAAAAACATTTTTTTTATGTGATAAAACCACAAATTTACAATTTTAGGACTTTTTCCTATACTTGTGTTGTAAGACCTTGCTTCTTGCCAAATTTCATGATTCTAGGTCAACGGGAAGTACCCTGTAGGTTTTGATTTGTTTGCGAGTATCGAAATATGTCGCAATAATGTCGCTTAAATCGCCGTATTAGGGTTCCGTACCAAAATGGTAAAAAGGAACCCTTATGGTGAGACAAAGTCTGTCTGTCTGTCTGTCACACCTCAATATCTCAAGAACTACTAATGGTATCAACTTGAAATTTAGAATGGTTTTAGATGACGTTTGCCCAACTATTTTGCAAACAAGAAATAAATTAAAAAATATATATCTTTTTTGTAAAAGGGACTGAAAGGGGGTCTTAAAAATTTGAAGTGGGGCTACAAGGGCATGTGGGGTGTCATATGAAAGAACGCTGTTTGCACATTCCCAAACATTTTTTATTTTAGGCAGCACGGTTTCAGACTTTTGATGAAAAATGTAAAAAAAAGATACCGTTACCCCCCCCCCCCCCCCTTATCTCCGAAGTTTGCATAGATAAAAATCTGAAATTATTCTATGTGATAGAAGTGTATGTAAAGATTACAGGAAAAATAAAATGATGTCTCTAAAAAGGACAGTTTTTCAGAAATCATCAACATCATATATACGTACCGGAACCCTCGGTGCGCGAGTCCGACTAGCTCTTGACCGGTTTTTTTTTATTGCGTTGACTTAGAAGCTTGATTTTTTTAGAGCTCTAAGGGATCATGGACTTACCTATTTGATATTAATTTCAACTTGATACCTACACGCGTTCCTGAGAAAAAGGGTCTTGACAGACTGACAGACAGACAGACAGAAAGACGGACAACGAAGTGATCCTATAAGGGTTCCGTTTTTTCCTCTTGAGGTACGGAACCCTAAAAACAAACATATTATATTTAATTGTATACAACACGACATGTGACTGTTCCTAAATTACCCTAGGCTGATAAAATTTTAGTTTTTCCCCCACTGGGAATCCACTATAATGTAGGCAGATTGGAAACACCCATTCAATATTTCATTGAAAATAATGATAGCTTTTACTATTGTTTTCCAAATAACAGGGCGGTATTCATCCTAATATTTGGTTTCAGAATGATTATAAAGTTTTATTATTTATATGTACAGCTGCCACAGCCAACATAAATGTGCCTATGTGTGTACTTTACGATGGCAAGGGGCATACTTCCATTTGGCTATGCTGGGGCGCTTCAATACTCGTATTTTTGTAATTAAGCTGACTCTAAGGTCAGCGGGTTAATACAATAGGCGACTAATGTACACAGACGTAATGAAGGCCTATTTACATACATTTAAATTGCGTGTAATGAGTATACAAAGAGTCTAAATTAACTTTATAGTGTAAGGGTGACGTTTATAAACCGTACTTATACTTCACAGTATCGCTTTCAGAATTAATTGCTCTTTAAAAGTACCAGAATTTATAATAGTAAGTAAATTTTAACGTTTTGAGTTAGGTCGCAAAACCCCAGGATAGTGTAAAAATAAAGAAACAAGAAATTAATTTCACAGCTGAGTTGATCTCTATGGTCTGGACCAGCTCCTGCTAGGGTTGCGTGTTTGTCCGAAAGGGATATCGTGGCCCTGGCACACAGGCAAATTAAGGAACACGGGGTTTTAGTTAGTAAAAGTCTGACACGCCCTCCCGCTCCGCCCAGAGCGGGAGAAGTTATTTGATAATTTCCCACCCAACAAAAAAAAAAACCTCTCAACCAGCTGTGAATCTTAGGCAAAACTGATTACATGATGTTTTCCCAATTTTCCTTGAATCTAGGTAGGATTGGTTATATTCCTGAAATGCTGGGTAGGTCAATGAGGAAAATGAAGCCGTGGTCCACACGATTCATTGAAATCATCATTTTACCTGTGGGGGTATAAAAGAGGCTCCTAGGTTTAACCTACAGGGTAATTGCGTTAAACACATACAATGGCAATTCATTATATTTTGATAGTTCAAAAATATTCATTACGGTATTTACGTTGTCGAGCAGACGATTTTTTTAAACATATTCTTTCTTTTATGAATAAATTTGTACATTTTTAATATCAGTTTGGACGGTGACCCCCAGACTAGGCATTTTCATGTATAAGGGGTTAGGTAATATGAAGCAATGGATTAGCAATTTCCTTCTAAATCTTGCGGATTGTGATTAAAAGTGTATTACGAAATTAGGCTCCTGGCCAGTCCCGCAATTAACCTAGATTACTAAATCATCTGTTTAACATGACATGGTTATAATCAATGACAAATGCGTGACTGGACAGGTGCCCTCGATCTGTGTGGTTCTTTCATCATAAGATCATTTCAGGCACCAATCTACATGGTCTTCACATGATCTGATCAAGATTATGTCTGGACTTTAAAAGAGACTGCATGTGACCTCTAAGTTTGTTTCGGCCTTTCTTCTCAGAGTAGTCAGATACGAAACACTGACCTCATCTAGTTTTTTTTAAATATGATTGACGTGTAAAAGTGTTTGTACAAACCTACTTACAGAAATAAATCATCAGAGAGTAGTATATTCCTTGTAAATCATTTATCATTTATCAATAGATAGGTAAGTTAATCATAAGTGATAAATTCAAAATAATACATATTTTCCGTGACTGCGAACTCGCAAACGGTGACTTTTGTATACTAAGTATAACGTACCTCATAAGGGTAAGTATGTGTAAACGTTTCAACCGATGTAATGGCAGGAAACCAAAAATTTTATTTTACCAACATCATATTTTGAATTAACGAGAAGTGAGGTGCGTTATGCGCTCTACAGATTTCAACTGAAAACTCGAGCCGGATTTACAGAATAAATACACTGGTTTGTGGTTTAAACTTACGTACCTACTTTTCACGTTACACGTTGAAATTTCAGTGGTCTTTCAAACGGCATTCACTATTCTGCGGTTCATGGGAGCCCTCAAAACAATACAACGTTGAATCAATAGTCAATACTGGCGAACTCCCAGCTCTTGACAAAACCATCAAAAACAAAAACAAACAAACATCTAAAGGAATGCGAATGGTATGCATAGCTTGAGCCGTAAATCTAACCACGTTCTTTCTAGTTTTAATGACGCTTTCGCTTTTACCTGCCCATAATCAAGTTCTTTTCATCTTAGAATATAAGCTTTTTTTAAAGGAGAATGGGCACCGAACTGATGGACCAATGGAAAGAACTTTTCATTGATGTATATCTTATGGCTATTGGGCGCCAAGAAAATTTCTTAACTTCGGTGCCCAAGTAGTCACCTACATATTTAAGTCATTAACATTGAACTGATTAATATCTGGCAAACTCATGCTAGTAGCAAAGGTTCTCTATTAAAAGATCATTCCATTGGTCGGTGACAACAAAATAATATGGAACCATAGAGCTGGTTTGATCGTTGGAGTCTGAAAGTTGCCATAGAAACTCTTCAACCAAATAAGATAGCACCATCGTGTTAAGACTCATTGGATATGTATGGACAAGTGGAATTACATTGACGAAATACCAGAATTTAAATTAAACCTAATTACTCACATCCAGCTCGGATGACAACAATCAAGTCGTCAATAAGGAACATTCTCCTGAGAGATCTTTTCATTGGTATATATGTTACCGGCCAAACCCAATTTTCGGATGAACTAGTTTCGCCTAGGCCAAACCAGTACTCCCTACATGCGATAGGACAAACCAGTATAGCCTAGGCCAAACTCGTTCATCCTGTTACCGATAGGATAAACCAGTTTAGCTAAGGTTGAATCGGTCGGAAATCCTAGTTAGAATTTACATGCTTTAGGATAAACTGGTACGTCGTAGTCTGAACTAATTTCACTTAGTTTGTATCTTCTATAAACTTCTTTTCAAAGTAAACTGAATAAAGGAAGAAAATTAAAAGGGTAAGTAATATTTGATATAATTACAAAATCTCTAATATTTACAAGATAACAACTGAATCTATAATTTTATTTGATGTAATGATCAGTTAATATAAACTATAAACGATTGATATAATTTTAAAGCAATTAATTTTTATAAGCATATCATACATTGAATATAAAATCGTTTGATATACCACTCAAAAGACATAAAACCTATTTAGTCTAATATGATACACGTGCAAGCAAGCCTGCAGCAGGCATGTTTTCTGTCACGGTTCCGGCGCTGCAGGGCTCCAGCGGTTCCATGCGAGCATCGAGCAGGCGGGCCGCCTCGCCCCTACGCGCCTACGCGATTTTAAATAACACTCTAGGGGTAGGGCAGACAAGACTACGTGGAGTCGGTTTTGCTGCGATTCGTTTCTGTCACGCCGCTCCCGCAGCACGCTCAATCAGATTTCAGATTAGGACGTACCAGTTTATCCTAAAGCATGTACATTCTAACTAGGATAAACCGATTCGACCTAGGCTAAACTGGTTTATCCTATCGGTAACAGGATGAACGAGTTTGGCCTAGGCGAAACTAGTTCATCCGAAAATCGGGTTTGGCCGGTAACATATATATTTTAACTCTATCGGGCTTCGGGGCAGCCCCAACCCGATCTCTATGTATAGCAAACTGATCCCTTGGGAGAAGCGAGCCAAATACCTAGGTGTGTTTCTCGACCATCACCTTACTTTCAGTGAGCACATTAAGACGGCTCGTTCGCTCGCCTCTTTTGCTCTCGGTAGGCTCTATTTCATATTGACCGCACGCAGCAAATTGTCGGCAACCTCCTAAGTTAGCCTGAGCTATATCAAGCTCCTTCTACCTTCCATTAAATTGAGATGTACATCTGTTTCCCCTGTGCTCAATGATTCGAGGGTATTAACTTGTATAATATATTCGGCAACCGACTTAGTAATACTTACACAGGTTACAGGTATACAGGTTACAATATTGTTGTACCGAACGGCTTTGCAGTCGTTCGCTTTATTGCTTTACGGCTTGACGTTAGTTCGGAATTAATGTAACCGAGCCAAATAGACGTTAGGTTAATTTACGTTTATCTTAATACTAGGCTTTCGCGTTAAGACGGAGATATATGCCAGTGACCTTCGAGTAGTTAGCTTGCGTGTTCTGTACTGAGCCCACGCAACGCGTCGTACGTTCAGCCCGTAATAGGACTCGCCCATCAAGGAGCGCTGTCCCAATTTGACGCATTATTAATTTATTATACACAAAACACAACGTATTTTAATAAAACGCGTATACTAAAAGATCAATTATTAAATTATCTTTAAATTGGTGAAGGTTTCAGCAAAATACGCTTGGTAGATTTTGCGCCATTCTCAGTTTTTTATCCGCATTAGACATAACTTTACAAATTAATTTTACTATGTAATATAAACATAATCTAAAAAATCACATATTAAGTTATTGAGAAAATGCTCTTATTTAACATATATTTTTTTCAAATCATTAACACTACTTGTTTAGACGTGATCTTCAGTATAAAATCATTAAAAGTCGGTTATCGTCGCCTTAAGTTGGCACATTTGGCACTCGCGGCTCATGCGGCAGAAGCAATTTCTTTTTTTTTAATTTATATTTGGCTGGTATATATATATTATATATTGACAACGAACTACCAATATCTTCTATCTAAAAATTCGGGCAAAGGTATTCGCAGCAAAATTAGCGTCTCATAATTTAGAAGTTTTTTCTATTAGTGTTTAATGGGATAAATAGTTAAATTATCGTGTTAGGAGGTTTCCAGTACACGCGAAATAGCATTTTACGTCGATTGGCATTAAAAACAAAAAATCGAAAAATAGATAGTTAGGAGGTATTGGTGTAGCTGCATATGCAACGAAGTGATCCTTCTTGTCTGTGTGGTGCCGCACGTAAAGAATAGCATCGCCCTATTTCTTCCCGTGGGTGTCGTCTTACTAGAGAATGGGCAGCAGCGTTTTCAATGCATTTTTAACACCATACTGCGATCGCCAACCCGCCTGCCAAGCGTGGCGATTACGGCAAACCCCCCTTTAGGGGAGGCTTATGTCCAGCAGTGGACGTCTTTCGGCTGAAATGATGATGATGATAATAATCCTTCTGAGGAACAGAACAATAAAAAAAGAATTTGCGAGATTTTGTGTGAGAGACAGAGAGAGTTATCTTTCTTCTCTCTCATGTAACGAAATTAGGGTCAAAAGTCAAGTCTTTGACCAGTGCGTGTTGCCAGTGATGACCTATGGCACTGAAACGTGGTCGCTTACAATGGGCCTTATCAGAAGGCTAAAAGTCACCCAAAGGGCAATGGAGAGGGCTATGCTTGGAGTTTCCCTACGTGATTGAATCAGAAATGAAGAGATCCGCAGGCGAACCAAGGTAACCGACATAGCCCGAAGAATTGCCAAGCTTAAGTGGCAGTGGGCAGGGCACATTGCTCGCAGAACTGATGGCCGATGGGGCCGAAAGGTTCTGGAGTGGCGACCGCGTACCGGAAGACGTAGCGTTGGAAGGCCTCCTACAAGGTGGACCGATGACCTTGTGAAGGCCGCAGGTATCCGCTGGATACGGGAAGCACAGAACCGGTCGAAGTGGCGGTGCTTGGGGAGGCCTATGTCCAACAGTGGACGTCTTTCGGCTGATATGATGATGATGATGATGTAACTAAATGTGCCTATACGTGACGCACTTGAAGTTTCACTCTCAATTCCCGTCTAATTAATTATCGAATCGCCGCCTAAGTTTCACTTCAAAAACTGAATAAGTAAATACTCATTTACTCCTAATATAGTTATATTATTCACGTTTGATGTTCAAATAAAAATCTATTTGGTCGTCGCCGACACGACCTTGACCTGTCACTAAAACTGCACTTACTAAAAATGAATTCTCTTCACACCGGCGATGTGAAAAAACAAGGACTGCAGTGCTATTCTGTAACCATCTCACCGTGAAAACTTAGATGAAGTGAGCGTGGAGTGAACTGTCAGTGTCATCCCACCTGATGCTAGGGATGGACCAAGGATTACATTTACAATCATAATCGAGATTTTGAACAGAAACACAATTTTGTTTTTTTACATTAAATTGAATTTGACAAAATTTCTGTTTCGATACTTTATTTTAAATCCCCCTAAATATTAATGTTAAGACACATACATACTAGCTTTGAAATAATATAAAATGATCAATAGAATTAGCATAAAAATATTATTAAAATCTCAATTATGATTGTAAATGTAATCCTTGGTCAATCTCTAGAATCAGTGAAATGACACTGACAGCTCACTCCACGCAAGAATTCACGGTGATATTTTTACTCAGTCGACATGCAGGTCTACTGCTCCACCCGTTTCCGATCCGGTAATAAATTGGAAAACTGCTGCACAAGTCGTTAAAACAATACGTAGGCGTTACTGGAAATTTACAGCGAAAACAAACATTGAGCCTTGTGTATGCTAATACTTGGAGAACGTCAATCGCTCTTGTATGCAACGAGATCGGCCATTTTGTTTAATTCTTTGTGTAGGCGAAGCACCATGATTTTAGTCGAATGACTAATAATAAGTTATTTATAGTACGTCCGCTAAAGGACGATCAGATGTGGCATAATAAAGTCATAATTAATTAATGTCGAATATAGCAGTACGTCTGATTAAAAGATCGCTTTAACTTTCTCCCGTTTGGTTTTCACGGTCATCAGATAGCGTTCAAATGTAAAGAAAGCATAGTTGATATGTAATCAAGATTGAAAATGCTTATATTATGTACGATACAACTGCAATTATGTAAAACACTAATAACCATGTAACCCTGGCACTTGTAGTAAAATTAACGTAACATTTGATATGTATAAGCCATCAGCAATTAGAATATTATAACTTCACCTCACATTGTCAATTAGATGATCGCAAACAATGCGAGGTAATATTAATAACAAAGGATGTACCTTTCAATCTTACACAATCATTTAGTCAATTTCATAATGTTTTGCAATATTGCACAATGATTTCACTGTGGCGTCATGTCTCAAGGCCAAGGAGCCCTACGCAGTTGTATCTAAGAGTTCTGTATGGAAAGATGTTTAATAATTACCAGAGACCTCCCGCTACTTGCGCTTAGGAGTAAACACATATATAGGGGAGAAAATCTCTAACATAAAGTTCTAATTTTGTCAGCAAGTTCAGTTCTCATCAAGTCTCCGGTGAAGCAACAGCTCCTTATAACTGTTGGCCTCACAAGTCGCGAATTATCTATAAATAGCTCAGGGCAGTCAAAGTATTATCATAGTTTAGGATTATTATTGTTATAAACGTGTATTCTTGTGTGATTAACCGTGTACTTTAATTAATCCTTTCTATTTGTGTGACTGTATTGTCTAAACATTACGTGTGAACGATTATTCTCTTATGTGCTCTTGTGTTCGTGTAAATAACTGTGTTTTTGACCTTACAATACAAAAGTTATCTTCGGTAACAAGTGATTCTTATTTATTATTCCCTCGTCAAGGGAACACCGTCACCCCCGCCTACATCACCTGACCCCCCCTGAATAACACTTTGTCTTCCTATTTCTGGCTGTCCTTTTTACATGGGACATAGCTGGAAAAGTGAAACTTTTCACCTCTGTCTAGAAGATATGCGTAAAGTGAAGTTTGTCTAACAAAGCTGGTGTAAAAACAAAATCGAGCTAGCCATAGTAGTCAAATCTTATTATTGCTTCTGCATACTCACGCTTGGCTCGGCTCGCTAATATTTTATTGCAATTATACAAAAAATCACACGATTTATGTACTTATTCGTTATTATTTTTTTATCTGACACGGATTGATTGTATTTATGTATTAATACACGTTTCAGTATAAAACTGATTTACATCCGTCTCTTCACACTTTCAGGTCCAGTTGAAAACCAGCGTCAGGCACTTTAGTTGTCTGGCATTTTTTGCTGAACTGGGCCTTTTTGGCGCAGCCGTGAGGCACACTTCTTACATTGCATTTTTACACTTTTTACTTGTTTGATTTTTTTTATTTCTTTATTTCTTGATTTACTGTATATTAGATTGTGTGCCTTTTAGACTGTGCTAAATAAATGTATTTTCTTTCTTTCTTTCTTTCTATTATGATGTGTAACATCTGACATCTCACATTGGTAATAAGCTACTGAGCAGCGACAGAAATGTCCCCTTCTGCTCACAATCTATATAGTGTACTAATTCCACGAGTTATCTATGCTATTCGAAAGTACTTACTAATTACATGCTATTAAAAAGTACTAAGTTATTCCATACTCAAGTTGTCAGTTCCTCTTACACACTTCCGTCCCTTTTCATGAAATCAGAATCCCATAGAAACCAAAAGGAAAGGTGTTACACATCAAGTTTGTATAGTAATGTTAGGATGATTAAACAAGAATATCTCTATCTATATTATTGGTGTTAAGACGTTGACAACAGCTAAAGCGCGGTCACTGTCCGACTGCATACAAAATAAAGAGAAGCGCGATGACGCAACGGTTGTAATTTATTGCAAAATATCTATTTACTAAAAAATGAGTTGAGTAATCGAAAACGAATAACAAACGCATTCTGCATTCAAATAAGACGTTCTTATTAATAATTAAATACCAACCGTACGTTGATATTTAATACAGATATTTTGGATTGGAACTCAAAGTAAAAGGTTAGTTTACCGTTAATTTGTACCGAGATTTTTTTTTCTAAACGTGTTTTGGTAACAACCAAGTTCTGAGAAATATGTTCAAGAATAACATACATTTTTCGCTACCACAAACTACATTTGCCTCTTGTCAGCGCCTTAACGTGAATCAATAATCAATAATATATTTATTATTTGTTATTTGTAAACATAAATTAAAGAAACACACCACGCACTCGGCCACTATCGCTATATGTATAATACGTTACCATATAAAATTGTTTTTAACATTGTACGAGTACTTTGGTCCAGGGAGCCTAAAATGGACGCTTTGGCAGAATCATGCGTGCAATTCATACAGCCCGCAATTCATATGTTTGACAGCTGCTATTTGACATTAGACTTCACTATAATAATTCATAATTTGTGGACCATTTTACGAAACTCCTTACACAACTGTCAAACAGATAAATTGCGGGTTATGAATTGTACGCAGATCATATTATGATTCTGCGAAAGCGTCCATTTTAGGCCCCCTGATAAGTTTCATGAACGAAGAAGCAGATGGGAGATCTGCTCTTCAAGTTATATTCAATATTATATTATTGTTTTTGTTGTTGTTGTTATTTGCTGCTGTTGTTGTTTGTTGTTATTGTTATTATAGTGTTTATTTTTTTTATATAATATTGTTTTTGCATGGTGTGTCTATCGCTTAATATTGTGCACTTGGCTTATAGACCAATAAATAAATAAATATTGCCCTTATTATTGGACCAGTGTAGCTATTCACAACCATTCGACGGGAAATCGTGTCAAAAATGACACATTTCGATAACCTGATTTGCCTTGTGCCCGACAGCAAACAACTGTCGGAAGAATAGCGGCCGTTCTTATAAAGACTGACGAAATTTTCGGGTTTTGTATTTGTGAACAGTGTTTAGAAGACTTCTTCCATATACATTCATTCATGTTCGATTCGGTACGGAAGCGTATCGAATGGTTGTGAATAGCTAGCCAGGAACCATAATCTTAACTAATATCATAAATGCGAAAGTGAGTTTGTTTGTTTTACGCTAAAACAGCTAAACGGATTTGGATGCAATTTGGCACATTGCTACACCATGACTTGGGGCAGAACAAAGGATACTTTTTATCTTGGAAGTACGTTCCCGTGGGATAATTTCCGACCTCAACGTACACGAACCAAAAGCTAATATGCAGATAGTCTAGACCGCGAGCAAGCACTTCACTCTTTGAGTATTTATACTACTCAAAGCTTTCACTACTTCATGCTCGAGTAATTCATTACCAAGATAGAATACACGAAAATATACTCCGTTGCCGTCTCGTCACTACCATAACACATTATATTTCATAAACTTCAGCGGCCGCGCGGTGCCCTCAAAGCGTGAAATTAGCATTTGTTTGGGGTGGCCCGGTTTTCGCGCACCTATAAAGTTTTGCAATGTCTAGACAACTTCCCAGCTACAGGGCTGTCAACATTAATTATATTTGTCACAAAACAATAGGCCCGTTTTGACATTTAACTTGAATCGATTTATCGTGAGTATCGAGTACCGAGTCGTGTAGTTACTTCACTAGTCGATATTCGATACGACTCGGTACCACGATAAATCGATTCAAGTTAAACGTCAAAACGGGCCTATTATTTTGTGACAAATATACCGTCTCTTTACATTCCAAAGGTCAAAACATTAGTAATTCCTGTCTAGTACTAACCCACATCGACTGGAAAATGTTGTAGGGTCTTTCTAATGGATAAGTAGGAGTAAGCCAATAAAATGTCTTTTATTTATGTTCTTCTAAAACGTAATTTGAGCCGATAACTTAATTTCACTTGGCCTTTTGTTGGATAACAGTTTCCTATTGCATTTGTTAGGGTTCGAGTGAGGGTCACGCGCGTGACCAAAATTTAGGCGCGAGGGAAAATGATCGCAGCGCCGCGCCGCGCGTCACCGCGCCGTGCTCGTCACAACAATACCATAAATATCATCCATTGGTTGTTTACGTCGGCTGCAATTGTTTCACAGTTCTGCTGTCGTGCTTCATGGGTCTGACAATTGTTTTTACCCGACTGCCCCAGGAGTAATGTTTTTCGAGAGTATGTCTATTTCTTTAGCACGCTCTGTAGCCTAAACGGCTTGATGGATTTTAAAATACCTATGAGGTAGGTTTCATCTTAATTGCGGAAGCGACATAGAATATATAATATTTATATAAATAATACAGCTACAAATACAAAAAAGAGGGGGGGGTTAATTTTTTTTTGGTACCTACTTATCAAATGAAAGCTAGGTAATTATACCTATACGAGTACTCCATTTGAAATAAGATTAGACATTTAAATAAACCTTTTTTACAGTCCGTTCAACCGACTTTGACTTCTATTGCGTTGGTGGCATGACAAATGGCAGCTGTAATAAACAGTTGGTATTGTAACCACGTTTTTGCTTTTAATGCCATCCTTATGTCTTGCTTGTCTTGCTTGCTTGTTTCCTTGCTTGTTTGTTGGCTTTGTTTTTATTTTAGCTTTTGCAAAAATATACTTAAAAGCTTGAAATAAAGCAAATTATTGCAGTATTGCAATAATTTGCTTTGTTTTATTTGGACTTTGTTTTATTTTCACGCTGTATAAGTTGGAGTCTTGATGTAACACCGAAAGCAATTTTAAAATATTTGGTTTTTTTTTTGCCTATAGCACTATTTAATTTAAAATGCCACCCTTCGGCAAAGTAATTGGTACGGTGTCGTTTACCAAAACTGCACCACACTTTTACGAAATTTGGTTGAAGCCACTGCGACAGCATGTATTGCCGAAACGGCGTAAGCTACATTCAATGTTGACAGACCAATATGTTATGAATTGCCAAATGCAACTTCTAAATTCAGAAATAACCATAGGACATTTTCTAGAAAAACTTACGTAAATATTAATCATAAGCAAAGTGCTCGATGGTTGTACGTTGATTTAATCTTTGTGTGCAATAATTATTATCGCCTTATTTTTTATTTTATGGTCTCAACTACTTTCTTAAATCCATGTAATTTTTTTATTATTGTTACTCTTTATGATGTTTTATATTCTTCTAGATTTTGTGATATTTTGGGTATTTTTATTATGATTTTGTTATACTTTATTGTTTATTGACGCTATTTATGTGTAAAATTAACGAGTTCACTGTCCTGCTCACTTATATAATGTTTAACGCAAAAATGTGCCACTGTATACCTACATAAGCAAACTGTGTGACTTTGTAATAATTAGGACGTTTTCTTTTTTCAAAAAGAAGCTGATTTAAGAAGGTGACTGTTTTTTTAATCATATTTTTTAGTTTTATGGAGAATTTTATTTTGTTTTAATGTTTCAGTGTATGTGTATTTTGATACCTAGGTACGTAAAGTTGATTCTGTGATATTAACTGTGATTTTTATTCCTTAATAAATGACTGATTTTTATTTTAAAATTTGTTTTTTTTTACCATGAAAACAACCAGTCTGAAATTAATTGGTGGGACCAAGAGGCCTAAAATATAATTAATAAATTATTCCCGTTCGTCCCCCTAAAATCATGAATGGGACGATCGGGAACAAATTTAATATTATTTTTGTAAATTCCCGATCGTCCCACTACGGGGACGAAGTCAGTGGGACGAACGGGAATACACCGGGCCCAACGGCTTAACGTGCTTTCCGAGGCACGGAGGGTATGTAAAGATGGTCACCCATCCACAGACCAATCGCAGCAAGCGTAGCTTAACCTGATGGATCGACCCATACGGATGTTATTACTTACTGCGGGCTGAGCACGGGCGTGTCCGGATGTTTGTGACACGACATGATAAATTAAGTCATGTCAATTTGTACTAGCATTTTATGACAAAACAGTTCTATCGCTCAAACTGTGATAAAATGTGTGACTCAAGTCATGTCACAGTAGGCCGTGCTCGCCCCGCTGAGTTATATATCTACCATTAAACGTCTGTTTTCTTAGAATTATTATTACTAAAAATTACATTGAAATAAAGTAACAATCCCATATTATGTACTAATAATAATTAAATAGAAACTTCAGTATTTATTATAAAAAAGAGTACATACGTATATCTGCGGGGAAAAATAGCTTCTGACCGTTTTCAGTCAAGGAGGTGAAGACGTGGTCTTTGTACAATACAGGATATTGGTAATCAGGATCCAACGGCTTGTAAAATGGTATATGTAGATGCGAACGTGATGATGCACCACACAAAGTCACAAATATAGACATCACACAGGATAACATCATGCATTTATTACACGACATAGTTCCTTACGAGTCCCACAGAAATAAATAGAATGCAAATGTTAATTGCATTAACTGAAATAAGGTAGTTTTTTCCGGTTTAACTGCTAATTAGTCAATTAATTCGATTCTTAATCCAAGAACTCCGTAATTAATCAAGTAAGTTGATGGTTTTTGGTATGTTTTTCTTGACAAAAATACTCACGGTCATAAAAATAGCGAAATAGGTGAACCTCGAAATGTGTGCTTTTCGCACCTCGAAAGTAGGTTACTTTACCGGTTTACGACCAGGCAACGCGATACATAAAACTTTTATGCCCACACTTTGTGACATTAGCCACGCTTAGATCTTAACTTTGTGTTATTTACTATCAAATTGTAGGTCGCACCAACCTTCGGTTTTAAATATGACATCTAATCATGTATAAATAATTTATGCTTATATTGTAGTAGATTTTGCTACATAAGTAACCAAAGCAATAGCATTGAATAGTCAAATTATTGTTTCGCATGTTCTAGCTAGATAATTCCTTACTTCTTATTCAATTATAGTGAATATTTGTTTTTAATTAATTAATGATTTTTATTTCGGAACAAAGAATCCATAGAGTGTCATCAACATAATATTAAACCAACTTATTATCTAGTTTTAGTACCCATAACCCTCCACAGAAACTGTTTTACAATTGGAGAGCTGAAACTCTTCGCTACAGTTCTTAGGATGCTGTTGGGACTATCTCTCACTCAGTAGTGAAGCTGTTTTCTTGCGAACAATCGCATGAAACCCGTCGGTACGAGCTTGCGCTAACATCTCCGACGGGCTACAGTAGCGAGGAAGTCTGAACAACATTATGTATTATACAGGACGCGCAGGGCATCCAGCGATCCGATGGATGTGTTTTTTAAAATTTCCTCTCATCCGTTATCTTATTATAAGGTTGAAGACCCCTGATATAGGTGATACCGTACCGTCAGCACCACCTTGTACCTAAATGATAACAATCTATTAACAAAGTCATTGCATTTCTTACAACAATTGTTACTGCAATAAAACCCGATCATGGTCTAGACATTTTTCTAACTCAAACCACACTGGGTTTATTTAACCATATGGCATTTATTACAAGGTTAATACCTGATCAACCGGTTGACTTTATGTAACCCATAGCATCACGTATAGTGACAATCCCATCCATAAAATCTGTCGCGGTTTTTTGTTGCTTCCGCAGAATCCTAGAGATATAAAACATAAATAGCAAGATAAAGTAATTAACTCAGTATGGACATAAACATATCGCGGTGCGAATGTGTATTTGGTGCCGACAGGGAAGATCACGATGTGGTACAAGATATTCATATTTACATTAGTATGTGTGTTGACGTATATTCTCAAACAGTCACAGGACACAGACCCTATTATAGTTAAGTTTTATTTCAATTTCTGCATATTCTATTTTGTTACTTCGGTGATAGCAGTGTGACTTGGCCGTACTGTTCTGAGTCCCAAAAATGTGAGAAATGCCAAGTGTGAGAGTGGTGCAACAGCGAATGATGTTACTGTTAGTGTCAGTAGTCCATACATAGCTATTCATTTTTTTATTTTTATTTATTATAAATTACAAGTTACAACACTGAAACAAAGCACACAATTAGACCTCTGGGGTCTGTCTTAGCATGCCATGACCTGAGATTTGATCAACGAGCTATTAACTATTAAGTTATAATCGAGTTGATGTAATGTTCTTTCAGCTTATGCTTTATGTTTTTACTATTCATTGAGTCTCTGATGTCTATTCATTGAGTATGTGTGTCATATGTACGAGTAGTACCTATGCATGTATTTACAGTCCACATTTCTTTAAGTAGTTTAGTGAGAAATAAACCGTCAAACAGTACACACGAAGTTTTATTCCGAGTAATTCTAAAGGGCAAAAACCGGCCAAGTGCGTGTCGGACCACGCACAATGAAGGATTCTGTAGTGGGGATTCATTATCCTAAGAAAAAACTTTACATTTTAGTTGAACAACATGTTCCCTCATACATTCCAATTGCAAATGTAAGTTTGTACCCACAATATTGATAGATTTTCCATGTTATTTTAATATTAGTAAAGAACTAATTTCTGTATATTTTTCGAAATTTCAGGCTCCGTAGTTTCGGCAGATAAGGTGGGGGGAATGGTAAATTTTCATCTATTTTCATAAATAATTTTAAAAGTATTTATTTTAAAATTATAAAAAAATATATCTGAAATCCTTACCACAAGCCTTTTCATTTGATATGTCGCACGGCACAGTTTGCAAATTTTTTTTTTTTTGCTAAACCGAATTATCGCGATCATAATGACATGAGTACAAAGATCCTTTTTTAGCTTTAGTTTAAACAAAAACTAAGTTTTACCTCAAAAAGAATAACAAAAAAGGTAAAAGCCACTCAAAAAATACTAAACAAAAATACCCGAAGTTAAATTCTCGTCAATAAAGGTCGATGCTATCTCTAATCTGCTTTGTATAGCCGCGTAGGTGAGTGGCACGATATCGTAGATAACGCACTTATCTAGCGATGAGGATATAACGTTGTAAACTTGATTTGGCATAAGGACGGTTGCATACTGCGATCTACTTTTGTTAGCTTACTCTTTTTCAAGGGATATCCGCACCTTTTCATACGCCATAAGGAAAACTACTGAACATTTTATATCTAGACTAGCTGACCCGTGCCCACTCCGTTGGGCGGTAAACATTTTTACTCTATGACACTCACAAATAACGTGGCTTTCTATGGGTAAAAGAATACCTACCCTACCTGCCTACCCTACCTACCTACCTACCTACCCTACCTACCTACCCTACCTACCTACCCTACCTACCTACCCTACCTACCTACCTACCTACCTACCCTGCCTACCTACCCTAACTAACTAAAAAAAAAAAAAAACTTCACATAAACCATCTACTAAATAGTCCGAACAAAGCCTAAACCTTTTTTTTTTGATAGGTGAGCCCGTTCTTGAGTTATAAAATTACAACGAAAAGTGGCATTTATTTTTATAGATATAGATTGCACGAAAAATTAATTAAAGAACGTATGTAATTAATATAAACAGACACTTATTTGGCCGCCACGGACACATATGGCAACGACACATCGTCACCAGATCTGATTTTCGTCATTTGCTAAACATTTTCCGTTTTTTCTTCTCCATTTTCTTT
Source organism: Tiliacea aurago (assembly GCA_948098905.1). Classification (NCBI taxonomy): domain Eukaryota; kingdom Metazoa; phylum Arthropoda; class Insecta; order Lepidoptera; family Noctuidae; genus Tiliacea; species Tiliacea aurago. The sequence goes on along the minus strand of OX402578.1, from coordinate 11,451,629 downwards.
CATAATTGCTCCTTCGAAATGTAAGTTTACGCTCCGTTGTATAATATAAATAAAGAGTTTTTCGGAAACGCGGTTTCGGAAAACTCTCACTTATAATAATAATATAAGTACAAAAGGAGCTTCCAGTTCTAAGCGATTGACTTTGACGTAGATAGTTCATAAAAAAAGCTATCATAGTGCTGATACAATTCCTCTACGGAACTATCTTAATATTTTTGATTCAATACACAAATAATGATTAAAACAAACGTATATTAGCTAATGTTGTTCCTAGGTAAAGATGCAAAGTCCTGTACTGAAGCAAACGCTCCGTGTACAACAGCCCTTACGTGACGTCAGAGTCGGTATATATCCAGCCAGGCCCGGGGGCGCGATTCGCATCAATCTTTCAACAGTTCCGTACATTTCCATAGCGACGTTCTCGGCACTTTTTATGGAAAACGGAAGCAAAATTGACAGTTCGATTTAAATAAAAAATATACCCATATATATTTACCTATTCATGGGCATTAGGTAGGTACAAATATTGTATTCTGCCATTTGCACTACAAACGGTAACATTCCATAACCCAATATACTCTGATGGATCGTTTTTTTTTAGATATAGTAGAGAGATCTTATTTAGTTATGATCTCTTCTTTCAGTTGACGCCATAAAAGAAACAACGAAAAAAATAAATAAGTAACGACGTATTACGTTAGTTATTTATTTTCACAACGAAATTACCCAAATAGTTAAAACCCTTCGTGCTTATGATTGTAAGACTAATTGAGTAGTGAGATATAGATATCTAGAAGACAGCGTGTAGGTTATCGCATTAGTAAACAAACGCCGAGGTAAACTAAAATATGAATTTGCGTCAGAACAAGATCTTTTCGAGTGCCAGATCGGAGAATTTCTATTTCCGCAAATGAATACCCAAAAAAAAAATATGTTTATTTCAATAACTTACAATTTGTTACATTTTTACTTAGGAATGTCCTTTTAAACAAAATAGATACTTGTGTTAGGACAAAACCTTTCTTTCTAAGTACCTATCTTATTTTGTAATGACTCCTCTATCCTTTTGAGTATAGTATAGAAGTACCTATACACATGGCCCCTCTCTTCGCGACAGTGGGTCACGCGGTGCAGTGCATTAAAAAAAAAGAAAAAAAAAATTTTATTGTTTCTCATACAATATTGTTCCACAGCACAAAATTGAGACAACCCGGGTAATTTATTTTGCAGTTGTTTTGTTTTTGTTTTTTAGCATTGGTTGGAATCATTGCATACCTATTGCCTATCTTCATACTTTTGATACCTTAATTGTTTATCCGCGATTTTACGTATGAATAAAGATAATATTGGGTTTTGTTTTACAGAAATTCCATGAGTAAAGATGTGGTTGTTGTATACGTTTTCTATGAAGGGTTCCATTCTATCTAATACGGTAGGATATATAAAACGTGGTACCATATAGGTCAAAGGTCTTCAACCCGCGGCCCGGGGTCGCTTGCGGCCTGCGTTGCTTCCTTGGTGGCCAGGCATGGCAACAGCTTGGCATTTTTGTTATTTATTACTTTCATTCATGTCTAGATATTAAAACAAAATAGACAGGTAATTAAAACACTAACGCACAAAAAGTGTTTGAGAACAACCCTATTGGGGCAGATATAACAATGTCAAACATCTCATTGATTGAATTTTATTAGTATCATGTCCTGTTTCTAGCCTTGTAAAATTGTATCATAAATAACTGCAATGATTGTTGTTTTTTAATTACTTACTAATTATAAGTTTAAAAATTAAAATGGAATATAATCAACGTCCCTTGTGTTGCAGCCCGCCCGCGCCGCGCGCCGAACCAAAATCAAAGTATTCTCGGCCCTTGACTTCAGAAAGGTTGAAGACCCCTGATATAGGTGATACCGTACCGTCAGCACCACCTTGTACATGAATGATAACAATCTATTAACAAAGTCATTGCATTTCTTACAACAATTGTTACTGCAATAAAACCCGATCATGGGTCTAGACATTTTTATAACTCAAACCACACTGGGTTTATTTAACCATATGGCATTTATTACAAGGTTAATACCTGATCAACCGGTTGACTTTATGTAACCCATAGCATCACGTATAGTGACAATCCCATTCATAAAATCTGTCGCGGTTTTTTGTTGCTTCCGCAGAATCCTAGAGATATAAAACATAAATAGCAAGATAAAGTAATTAACTCAGTATGGACATAAACATATCGCGGTGCGAATGTGTATTTGGTGCCGACAGGGAAGATCACGATGTGGTACAAGATATTTATATTTACAGTAGTATGTGTGATGACGTATATTCTCAAACAGTTACACGACACAGGCCCTAATAAGGTCAAGTTTTATTTCAATTTCTGCATATTCTATTTTGCAACTTCGGTGATAGCAGCTGTGATTTGGCCGTACTGTCTTCTGAGTCCCAAAAATGTGAGAAATGCCAAGTAAGTGCAATTAATACTAATTGTTTTATCAGATTTCATTTTTATACACAGTTTAACTGATCATATATTTTATTTATATAATGCATTGTTCGCTTACATTGTAAACACCATTTTTTTTTCAATAAACGTTTGTACATAAGTTGTTTTTAAATAATACAACTTTTGTAAGTTAAATTTTCAGAGATATATTTTCTTGACACGGAGTTGAGGGTAAAACTGAAACTATGAGAAATAAGGGAAAAAAAGGGCCATAATGGCCTCGCTATCGGAGAAAAGTTGTGTTTTTTTTTAATACTATTCCGACCGATAATATTTCCGATAATGATCAAAGGCGACGGCCAAAGGCAAACTGTAAAAGAAAGAGAAAAGTAAAATAAAGTAAAAAAGAAGCAAAGCAAAGAAAACGCAATATTGTATTTTTCTAGATTTTTCAAATGAAAGAGGTAGAAGTAAAAAATAATTGCAGTCGAATTCATGTCACACCGTCCTGGGCCTCAAGTCTGCTATTACAATAGTGTCAGAATGGTCGATCATTGACTTCATAATCGTTGATTTTGACAAGTTAGGTAATCTACTATTATAATGGCGTCATGAAGACTTTCCAATGGCCGGCCACTGACACTACATTGAAAGAAATTGCATTTATTGGTAATCTCGTACATAATGACAAATGATTGACATTTCTACTAATGGGTTTTATAATAATGGCAATACGACAATGCCATTATAATAAGTTAATGACACAATTATATTACGAGAACATTGACCGACCAATGATCGACCATTATGAATTTAGCAGATTACGAACTTTTAGCAAAATGACAATAGCATGACAATGGGATCGTGTTGGAATAACTGAATTTTTTTAAATAGCAGACTTGGGCCCCTGGTCTGGTTTTTGAGCCTTAAAAATGAAAGGTAAACAAGTATCATCATTAACATTTTATCAACCACATTAAAATCAAAAATATTATAATCATGCGTATAATTTTTATAATCTTTGTAAAGCGATTAAATATTGGCAGTGTCGGCCTTTATTGATAATAATTTATACTATCAATATAGCGACCTTCTATTAAACCTATTTCGACACATATTTTGCATTAATTCAATACCAATAAATTCTATCAGTTGACTGATTCGGGGTCGGTTTGTTGACATTGAATCTCTAAAATCGTGTTCAAGCATAATACGTAACCTTTATTGAAGATAGTCAGTAAAGGATCTACTTCCTTATTCAAATTCAAATTAAAAAAAAAATCAAATTCTTTTATACAACGTGCCACTACAATGGCCCAGGTAGGGCTAGTGACCAGTAATCATAAAAAATATAAAAAGATAAAATAACTCGTACATTGAAAATTAAAAAAATTAAACTAACTAAATAATAAAGCTCTCTCTTTCCTTTAATTCGCCTACTATGTATATGCACGTTATTCGTTTTAATTTCATTAATGCGATGTTGCTCGCATGCAGTACAGGTTGCTCCAAAATGCTATTTTAGAAAATTTATAATAAATCAATAATTCATAATGTTTAATTAAATTTAAATATCTTCATAAAAAGAAAACGCGAAACCGTATAGGTGTATTAAATTAATGTCGCCATTAAAGCAGCATGCTGTATAAAAGGTAAAACAAACATAAGGGAAAATTATTTCCTATATAATTATTAAAAAAAACCCCCTAAACCGGGTTTCTCTACAATATGGAATGACTCAGCTTACCTAATATAATACCTACGCATTGTACATGTTATCCTCTATAGATAACTAAGTACACAATACCTACGAGTACACAACCTGATGTAACAAGAAGGTAAAATAATGCTTTAATTGGATTTCTTTCCACATGTTGTGAATTGTGTGAATCCTAACTAATCATCACACTTCACACTAATATTATAAAAGGCGAAAGTTTGTGAGTGTGTGTGTTTGTTACTTCTTCTCGCTCAAACGGCTGGACCAATTTTGATATAATTTTGTATGGAGGTAGTTGACACCCTGGATTAAAACATAGGCTACTTTTATCCCGATATTCCCACGGGATCGAGACTTACACGGGTGAAACTGCGGGGCGCAGCTAGTATTATAAATGCGAAAGTTACTTTGTTTGGTACGCTTTCACGCTAAAACGGCTGAACGGATTTAGATGAAATTTGGCACATGGATAGACTATGACATGGGTTAGGACATAGGATACTTTTTGTCCAGATATTCCGATGGAATCAAGATGCGAATGCGAATGAAACCACGAGGCACAGCTAGTAAATAAATACATCCATTTTATATTCAGGCAACCTGGCCCTTATACAAGGTGTAACATAATTAACGCACAACCTTTTATCATTCATTGTACTCATCACTATGAACAACTTTTACTATGAGACCAAACCACAAGTCGCGAAAAAAAAATCTGCTGTTACATTATACATTTTGACGAGTTATGAGAACATAAATTTATGTATATTTTTCGCGATTTCAGGTTTGGTCCCAGTCATAATGATAAGTACAATGACCCTTTAAGAGGTTGTGCGGTAATTCTGGGACATATTGTATACCTTTTTTTTTTTTTTTTTGTTCACGGGGTGGAAAATCCTCATGGATGTCCTCCGCCCTGGGGCGGGCGGAGGGGTCTGTCAGACTCTTACTGACTAAAAACCACCCCAGTGTTCCCCTCCCACACTTGCACCGGGGATCTTGGGATCTGTTATTCCTTCCGCAATCCCCGGCTAGTGCCGGCCCGCCTCTGCGGGCCACCTCAAGTCTGGGGGGGGGGGTGAGGTGTTTTCTGACCCCCCCCCCCCCGCGACGTCTGCTAGGGGCGCGCGTGGAACACTACGCGCCGCCACCTCGGGTCCAATGTGATAGGGGGCGGCGGACGTCCCCAAGTCCGCCGTCCCTGGACCCATTTATGGGGGCTGGAAGAGGGCGTTATCGGCCCTCCGCCGACGCCCGGTGCGCCTGCTGCGGGCCGGGTGAGCGCACGAGATCTCCCGCTCCCTTTCCGCAGCCTCCTTCTGCGACACGACTGTTTCGCAGAAGGACACCACCGCGTCCCAGGACTCCTCGCTGCCGGCCATCGACTCGACCACGGCCGGCAGCGATAGGTCACTGCCTACTCCTGAGATGAGGGCACGGCGTGGCTCCTCCCAAGCGGCACACTCTGCCAGCGTATGCCGCGCCGTGTCCTCCCGGCAGTCGACGCAGTGGTGACACCGGGCGTCCGGCTCCCTGTTTATGCGACACAGGTACTTCCCGAAGCAACCGTGCTGCCGTACTGGATGCAATTATTTAGATGATAAATATAAATTTGGTTGCCCTGATAATCTCGAAGTCATTCACGATCTATTTCGTAGTTTCATAATAAGGTTGTATAAATATTAAATTTCCAAAATATTATAATTACTATTGCATTAAGCACTTTAATTACTGGAACTTGTTAAACTCTAATGACGTAATGTAAATGTGTTTTATAATAATAACATTATTATTATAACTTCCCGGTTTTTGTTTAAACAACATTATTTTTAGTTTATGCGAAACCTGAATATTTTGTTCAGAATAAGGAACTGAATCGATTTCAATAATTTTTACACCTTGTTTTTTTCCCAAAAATATTTAAGTGTGATGGAAAATGTTATCACCATTTAATAACTTACAATACAATCGCCGTACGATTAGGTACCTACTGCCAAATTATTATCAATGAGTGCAAGACGACCCTAGCACCGCCGCGCCCGCCGTTAGCATGTTTTTGTACGGACAACCCGGTAACTTATCGACTTTATAACTTTGTGATTTTTCATGATACAGTTTTGAAATTTTGTACATAGATTCTTTACATAAAAATACTAGACACGTGTTTCGGGTTTCGCATATACTACCCTACGTACTAACAGAACGTGACATGACTGACAGATTTGACAAGGAATGATTTTAGAAAATGATCTAATAGAATTATTATGGTTTCTCAAAATTCGATTAAAAATCTTTTACACATACCTAGGTAGGCAACTAAAGTTTAAGCAGACAAGCAGTAGGTAGGCAGGCAGTTTTGTACTGTGAACAATAACATATTATTATGTTGTAAAGAATAGCACTCCCCTGTTTCTTCCCGTGGGTGTCGTAAAAGGCGACTAATGGACTTATTAGAGAATGGGCAGCAGCGTTCTCTATGCATTTTAACACCAAACTGCGATCGCCAACCCGCCTGTCATATGGCAAACCCCCCCTTTGGAGGAGGCCTATGTCCAGCAGTGGACGTCTTTCGGCTGAAATGATGTGGGTCTGATAATTAAAAGTAATCGGTAGAAACTTGCTACTATTCTTAAATCAGATACAGCCTTTAAGAATTCACAAATAAAATCAGTTGTTCAATAGAACCCTCAATGCATGCCATAAATGTAATTTATTTCATTCCTGTCTATCGCGCGTCTGTATCATATTCCCTATAAATTGAGAGGTCTGACTCTTGTGATATAGTAGTTCCAAGCACAAGAGCCAGGGCTACACAGATATTACTGACTTTGAAGTTTAACTAAAGATATCATTATCTATAGGGTAGCGTAGGCGACATTGAATAGTTGGTTCTGTTTTTGTCGTCAATTTCAAAAAGTTAAACATAGTCATAATACCTATTACCGGTATGTTCAAGTTATGGCAAGTATTATTTGTTTTTGACCATTACGAGCTCTTCATAAAATACTTTTGCAGAACAAGCCTGGATAACTAGAGATAGACACAAGAAGGTTGCAATTACGAACTACCTAAAAGTTCCTATCTAACAAAAATATCCCAAATAAGGGGTCCCTCATTCAGCTGGGAACTGGACTCAAAGTTGCTTTTAAACACACAAATGAACTTTTCTAAAGAACTTTAGTTCGATAAATAAACCCAAGTTAATGTGCCCCACATAAACGAAGCTAAAGTTTTGGAGTAAAAGCCACTTAGGAAAAGCGAGGGTAGTTTAGTGAGTTCCCTCATCAGTCCGCAGTCCGCACCAATCAATTTCTTAGGTCACTGCTTAGAAAATACGGAACGCAAACATTGGACAGACGCTTGATTTTATCGTTTTGGTAAATAAACACTATAGAGGTATGAGGAACAGGGTGTAAAGTTCACTCATCCTCCATAGAAAAGGGAGGATCCTCTGACCACTGGTGTGTTGTGTTTGTGTCTGGCGTCAACTGCCCGACGATTGATGTCGGAACGTTGTATTACTAGTCGCGCGGTAAACTCTGCTTGCGCGATGCAGGATTTTGCGTGACGTCAATTTGAAGCGTAGTTTGCATGTTGATGCCGCCACAGCACAAACAGCTCGTGACACAGTGTTCTACAAATATTATTAATAACTTTAAATGACCTGTCTATTAATAACAATCACAACAATAACAACATTTAGTTACGTCAACGAAAGAACAGAGTAACAAGACAGAAGAAGTACGTTTATAACAAAACATTGCAAGTACCACAGACATAAAGATATAAAATGCAACGTAATTGGATGGCTTGATACGAGAACGGTAAAAAAACATTGTGTTACACTTTGTTGATCTTCTCTTTAACTGCGGAGCCATTAGTAAATTAAAAATACATACGGGTGCACGAGGTAGGTTCTGTTCGTGGTCATGTAGAACCTAACGCTAGACGATTATGCAGCACGGTTATGAAACATTCAGTTTTGAATTAGGGATAGAGAATAAGTAAAGATTTATTATGAATGATTTATTGTAATATAAAGATTTATTATATTATTATGAATGTGATGACTATTTGGGTAATATTTTTATTTTTTGTCTTAGTTTTAATGACGGTCTGGCAGTTTGCGTACTTTATATGCGGCCTACCCACATATCCTTTATTTGGTATTGTTCGTTAAATCGTTGAGCTCCTTGAGTCCTGAGTTGAGCTGCACGACTACAGTACAAATACGAGCACTGACTGGACAGGTCCCCTCAATCTGTGTGGTTCTTTCAACAAAAGATCATTTCAGGCACCAATCTACATGATCTTCACATGATCTGACCAAGATTATGTCTGGACTTTATAAGAGACAGTGGCCTGAGTTTGTTTCGGCCTTTCTTCTCAGAGTAGTCCGATACGAAACGCCGACCTCATCTAGTTTTTTTTTAAATATGATTGACGTGTAAAAATTTTTTACAAACCTACTTACAGAAATAAATCATTAACATTTAACTGAATCCACATAGGTAGTAGGAACCTCAGATTATAGAAAGAAGCAGATAGACCGCGCGGAACAATAAAGTGAGGCCCGTTTGTAGACATGTGTGCGTTACAGCCACGTGACAGCACTATAAGAACAGGTGCCTCTATGTGTGTGTACGGTTGCCAGGAGAATGAAAAAATTAGCCATAATATTTCATTACATGAAAAAAAGAAGTATTTTTTTTCTTAAATCTGTTGTTGTTATTAACAGTATACGTCAGATTAACAATACCCATATAAACGATACATTTGCGATATATTTTTATTTTGAGACACCAACATTTTATTGTTTTTGGTAGCTATATTTACTTTATGGTGACGTCATATAACCCATGATATAGCAAATCGACTGATGTAATAAGTATTATAAAATCCATTAACTAGTTACACTTACGAAGACACATACATACTTATTTATTTATCAACGTAATTTAATAACCAGAAAAGGCGATAAATAAAACACTATTATCGACATAAATATTTTTGTAAATCGATACTCCTGTATCCTATACTTATTTCCTAACTTAGGGGTAAATGTTTCAATATAAACTAGCAACACCGAATGATTTTTGTTAAGGTTTTGTGTTTCAAGATGTCACTAACAATAAACACGTAAAATAAATCCAAATAGACAAATAACCAATATTTTACATATGAAAGATACTCCAACTTATTTCTTTTGTTTTTGGGAACAGTTTTTACAATGTTTAAACATACAAGACGGCATTATTCTGAAATTATCTGTTAGAGCCCGTGACGTACTAACGATGCGACGCTTCGTGCTGTACTGAATCGAGAGTTTTTTTTTTTTTTTTGTATGGCATCTCGTAGCAGACCTAGAGAAGTCGTTGCTACTTAACCGGATATTCCTGTGGCTGCCCTAAGGTTTTTAATCTTAAAGCCTCCAGCCAGGGCGCAAATTATATATATTAAAAACTAAACGACAGCGCACTAAGGGCACCCCCTGTGGGGTACGGACCTCGGCTCAGGGCGTCGTTGGGGGATCACAAAATTACTAACAATTTGGGGACGGGCTGGATCAACATTTTGATCATGATTATTATCAGGGGATATTATATTTATTGCTACGGTGCTCTCAGCCTCTAACCGGGCGGCTGGCGCATCGACATTCAAGGGACGGGGGGGAGGACTTTTATTACCATTTACTCGGGAAGTTCGCGTGGTACCTCGGCGGCGAGGACGGAAGGTCGGTTTGTGTATTTTGTGCACTGTACTCGTGGCCCTATTGCTTTCCTGAAGGAGAGTGATGGGGTCATCCGGATCTAAGAGAGTGTGCCTCGGTCGGCGAGTCTGACTAATGGCAGAAGGCCTGTAACTAGCGGCCTGCACAACCAAGGGGTTGCGATGACGTTCCGCGGATTCGAAAAAGCGCTTTGCAAGGCGCTTCATAAACTGTTTGATGGTAGGCATCTTAAGGTCTACGTGAAGTTGTTCGTTCCGAACGAACCAAGGAGCTTTCGTAATTCTACGGAGAAATCGGTTTTGAAGCGTCTGCATCTTATGAATGTGATATGACTTTGCGTGAGCGAAGACTACGCAGGCGTAAGTCATGATCGGTCGAATGCACGCGGTGTAAATACGCAATTTGCACTTAAGGGACAACTTGCTGCGCGGGTTGAGTACGGAGTGTAGTCGGCCGAGAGCAAAACTGGCGCGCGAGCGCACCTGTTTTATGTGCTCGCCGAACGTCATGTGATGGTCTAAGACCACACCGAGATATTTGGCTCGCTTCTCCCAAGGGATAGGCTTGCCGAACATGGTGATCGGTTGGGGCAGGGCGGGTGATCGCCGGGGCCTACAGAATAGGACCCCCTGGCTCTTATCAGGGTTGACTTCAATCCTCCACTTCCTGAACCAGGCCGCGAGTCTGTTGACTTCGGCCTGAAGGATGCGGGCGATATTGTCTTGCCTGAGGCCGGAGTAGTAGATGGCCGTGTCGTCTGCGAACAGAGCTAACTGCGCCTTTCTACATTTGGGGATATCACTAGTAAATATAGTGAATATCAGCGGTGCCAGCACAGCGCCCTGAGGGACGCCTGCGCGGAGCGGATGGGGGGAGGATAGCGCACCCTCGATGCGATAGCGGAAGGTGCGGTCCGACAAAAAGTCTCGTAAGATGAGCACGAGACGATCGGGCACACCGAGTTTGTAGAGCTTATATATTAAGCCGTTGTGCCAGACTTTGTCGAACGCTTTCGCAATGTCGAAGAACACAGCACCCGTCATGAGCCCGCGCTGGAAGCCAGCGCTTACATGCTCGACGATACGGTGGACCTGTTGTACGCACGAATGTTGGGATCTGAACCCGAACTGTTCGTTTGGGATGAGGCCCTTCGTCTCGGCATAGTCTCTGAGACGCTTATAAATAAGCCTCTCATAGACTTTGCCGAAGACGTTGAGCAAACTGATGGGTCGGTAACTGGAAGGTTCGGTCTTAGGTTTGCCGGGCTTCGGGATACCGATGACCGTGGCACTTTTCCAAGCTTGAGGAAAAATGTTGTTGCTAAGAGCGCCATTGAAGATAGTGGTCATTAGCATGATCAGGTGAGCGGGGAACAGCTGGAGCACCCTGTTGGTGATTCCGTCTGATCCGGGAGATTTACGGGTTTTCAGACCCTTGATAATGTCGTGCACTTCGTCTGGGGTGACGGGAGCCAGAGGACAATCAGGGTCTTCGACCGGAGGGAGATTCGCCCTACGTTCGACTTCAGCGTCCACCTCAGCGAGGTGAGCTTGGTCTACTGGTTGAGAGCTGGGCGAGCACTGAGTCTCGAGAGTGTCAGCCAGGCATTCAGCCTTGTCGGTGTCGTCGAATGCTATCGTCCTGTCGGGTCGTGTCAGAGGGGGCATTGAAGCTACTTGCGGGGATCTGAGTTTCCTCTGAAGCTCCCAGAAGGCAAGATGAGTGGGCTCTAGTTCGCCCAGCATCTTGTCCCAGTTAGTCTCACGCAGTTCTTTCATTCGCTTCCTTACAGATTTCTGTAATTGGCGCATGAAGACTTTGTTAGCGTCACAGGGAAAGACACTGTATGCACGAGTGGCCGCGTTCTTCTCAATCAGCAGTTCACGCACATCGTCCGGCAGCTTTCGGCGATGGGGGTCCATCGCCGGAACCTGCTTCGAGCAATCGCTCAGGACTGATTGTACGTGTTCCGTGAGTGAGTCGATCGCGGCCGTCGTGTCGGCGATCGAGTCAAACTGATCGGGGATAGAATCCAGTATCGGGGATGTGGTGGATTTCAGTCGGTCGCTTACTTTCCGCCAGTCCGTGACTACTTTCGTGAGGGGGGGTTGGTCAGGGTCAAGGAGTCCGTCGCGAGGGGCCAGTCTTAAGACGACCGGCCGGTGGTCAGAAGTCAGTTCGTCCATCGCCTCTATCGAATCCAACCGTAGGTTGATATTCTTTAGGAGCGCTATGTCCAATATGTCCGGGGATTGACTGGGGATATGGGGGTAATGAGTAGGATTCATCGGACCGATGATATCGAAATTTAAAACGGCGGTGAGGTCAAACAGATGTTGGCCTCGAAACGTGGTGGTATTACAGTTCCAGGACGGATGTTTGGCGTTGAGATCACCCGCTACGATAACGGATTCACTCAGGCCGAAAAGAATCGAAAGATCGCGAGACAGCATTTGAAGACCGTCTGCGCTCGTGGTCGCGGTGGGCGGCATGTAAGCCGAAACTATTGTAATCGGTTGATGACCTGACATTGCTATTTTGCATGCAGACACTTCAAGACACGAGAGAGTTGTCGGAGCATCGAGCGGGATGCAATGGAGAGGAGTCCTATAGTAAATCAGGGTGCCCCCCAAGTGGCATCGAGTCCTGTCGTTGCGAACTACGCGATAGTTCGCAATTGACGGGTCTCGATGACAAGGCTTGAGGAAAGTTTCCTGTACTAAGAGAATATCTAACCGATGGTCGCGGAGGAACACAGCGATTTCGTCGCGTTGTTCTCTAATGCCGTTGGCATTGAAAAAGCCTAACTTTAGTGATCTGAGTTTAGTTCTCGCGGGGGCCGTGTTATACATTATGGTTTCCTATACGCGATGGACTCTAGGGCTTGCGTGATCTCGGGATACGCGTGATAAATTCGCTGGATCTCCGATAGATCGCAGGAGTTACGGGCTACGATTATTTCGCTGACCATTTTCTTGGCGCGGGGCGAAAGAAAGATGTTGAATGTGCTCGAGATCACATTAAACGCATCGAAGGTGTTAGGTTGTGCGACCACTGGAGTGGCCGCAGGTTGAGGAGGCGCGCGAGTGTTGAGAGGAGGAGCGGCTTTGGAAGCAGGCTCTGGCACGCGGGCCACTGGGGGCGCGAGAGGCGCGCTTCTACCAGCGGTGGTAGGTTGTTGGTGATGCTGAACGCTATGAGCGCGAAGGCGGGGGTCCATCAACCGTGGGATGGGTTGAGGTTGAGGGGGGGGAGGAGCCATGTATTGGCCGAAGGCAGGGAAGGCCTGCTGGTGGTTGAAGTAGTTCCACGGACTTGACCTTTGAGGGCTCAGTCGTTGCGGAGGTTGGGACAGAGAGGAGGAGAATCCCCCCTGGTTGTCTCTCTGTTGCCTCGCGTCGTAACGCTTGGTCAACTTCGAGGAAGATGATTTTGGTGCCTTAGGGCAGCCACGGTAGTTGGCTGGGTGGCCTTGTTGGCCGCAAAGAACGCAACTGGGAGGTTCGGTGCAGAGGGCACGGTCTTTTGGTCGCGAGCATTCAGAAGTGCCATGCTCACCCAGGCACTTGACGCACCTGGGTTTCGCGAAGCAGTTCTTCTGCGCGTGACCGTATAGTTGGCAACGATGGCATTGTCCGATAATGCTTGACTTATGGGGCTTCTGGATATCAAAGCCTTTGAGGCTGCAGATCGAAGCGACCTTGAAAATAGGGTGATGCCCTTCTACTTGAGAGCATACGACAAGAACCATGTCGTATGGTGAACCGCCTCTAGAGCGGTGCATCCTGTGGACTTCGAGGACAGGAATAGCCTGTCGCTCTAAGTCCGACTTTATGTCAGCGGTGGCAAACTCACTGGGGATCCTACGGATCACCACACGCGTCTGACGCTCTTCGGGGAGGGTATAAGAGTGGTATGAGATGCCTCTCACCCGAAGTGTCCTCGTTAGTTCCCTGAAATCGTTAGCCGTGGGAACGGTGACTTTTATACCCGGTTGGGTACTGACCGCGCTGGTGAAATTGATCCGCTGATCAACACACCATTTTGAAATTTCCGTCCATTTACCCTTGTCCTGGATGACAATGGGCGGAGGACGGGAAGCCTTCTTAGAGGCAGAAACGACTGTAAATCCGTCTTGGTCTTGCGTGGAAGACGCCGGGACCGGTGACGGAGTCACGGTAGGGGGGGCCGCGGTAGGGGCCACTGAGGTGGATGCCACGGGGGCAGAAGGGATAGGGGTCGAGGGAGGCTCGTACGCCACTATCTTTGACGCCTGGCCCGACTTACTCTTCGACTTCTTCCTCTTGCCAGGTCCAGAGGTTAGGACCCCTGGCTTGGCAGAGGGAGAAGAAGACGAAGAGGAAGAGCTGGACTCTTCGGAGTCTGACGTGCACGGACTTGGCGCGCGATTGTCCGCAGGTGCGGAAGTGTCCATAGACACAATCGGGCTAGGGGAGGGACTCTGGAAGTCCTCTTCCGCCTGCTGGTTCGCGAGTACATCGCTGAACTTATCGATGCCAGCAGAAGGCTGGCTCTTTAGTTCAGCGAGTTGAACTCCATACCGTTCTAAAAATGCTGGGTCCTTAAAAAGGACCTTCCTGAAGAACGCCACAATAAGGGCGTCCTCCATAGCGGTTAATGGGGGGGTTCCTAGTAGGGAGGAATTTTGGAGCCGTCTCCACTAATTTCTGCCTATCGTTCCCTATACCTAGCTCCCCGGGTGGATTGGCCCGGGGATGTGTTTCCCTCCCTGTCGGGTGCAGACAGGGAGGATGTGTAGCCTATTGGTGAGCCCTAAGCTTGTGATCCCGTTGCCAATCTTATTGTGCAAGGGGGCCCTTTCCAGTCTAGCGCGAAGGGTGTAGACACACCCTAGAGACACTAGGTGAGTAGCTGCGGAAGGAAAACTGCCACCAGAGCCGACTAGGAGATCCCCCAAGGCCGGTTAACTCTGGGACCCGTCCAATTTACTGCCTCCCCCTGAAGGGGTTCGGCGGGTGCGTTTGGGTCAACACCCCACTCGGTTTCGTTAACACCGTAAGGTTTCCACCGAGGACCACGAAACTGTGGTTTTGCCCAGAAGGGGCCTAATGAAGCTACTCTCTGAACAAACTGTTAAAGAAACGCTTGCCTTGAAAAAGGCACTTTTTTTGATCTAGTGTCTTTCGATTAAATTAATTAATAAATTAATCAATCTAATCAATCGACGATCGGTTGTAGTCGGGGCGACTACGAGAGCGTTACGCGAGCGTAACGTACCGAGCACGAAAGAGCAGCAGCGGGAGAGCGGGGCACAGCGAGAGCAGCGCAACACACGTCCTTTCACAGCGAGCTTCGAGCGCAGAATGCTGAATCGAGAGTGTATTCGCTTTTGAATTTGTATTTGCTTTGTTGGCCGCACTCTCGGTGTTCCGCGCGGTCTATCTGCTTCTTTTCTATAATCTGAGGTAGGAACTTAGTAGGTTCGGTGAGCAAAAAGTCTATTAACATATAAATTGACACAAAATGATTTGATAATCTGAGTTTTAGCGTAAAATATAGCAGAAAAGAGTTAATTTTCTTTAAATTTTACTTGTTCCGATTTTAGTTAAATTTTTGCTCAATAACTAAGAATTTGACGTGTATGACCAGATGTATGAACGTAGGCGAAGCAAAAGGAGTATGTAAGGACCGCAGCAGGTGGCGTTCTATAGTTTCTGCCTACCCCCATTGGAAGAAGGCGTGAGTTTATATTATGTTAACTAAGAATTTGAAAACTTTATGAACACTTCGTTCATAGAATTTTGTTACTGTTTACTGTACACTTGTACAGACCTTCTTAACAAAACAATAGAAAATGTGTCTATTTGAGGGCACGACAGTGCGCCCGCCAAGATGAGCCAAAAACAAAAAGCAGGGGGACACTACCTACCTTTTCTCGAAACGTTTCGTCGTATTTTCAAACCCTCATCATAGCTTCGGCTTATAAATGCAAGAGAGCTCAAATTCTCAGGATAAGATGTCGTTAGCAGATTTATAAAACACACTAAGTTTCATTTGTCTAGCTTTTATACTTTATATTTTATTAAATACTTTAAAATACGTCGATTTTGTCACTGACTGACTGATTGACTCACTCACTCATCAATACCTCCAGGGTCCCGAAATCCTAGAAAGCTGAAATTTGGTATGCAGGCTATAGGATTTACATACAAATAACAAAAAAAATAAGAAATTTGTAACATTCACCTTCCAACCCCCTAAATCGGGGGTGCAGGTCTGTATTTAAAATAAATCCTCAATACATAGAGGGTACTTCCCAAAGTCTTGGAATGCTGAAATTTGGTATGCAGGCTAGGATTCGCACACAACAAGTTAGGCCATGTAGAGTTACGGGCTTGGCTATACATTTTATCTGATAACTTTTTAACAGTGAAAGCGTTATGAAAGTCATGGCAACTTACTTTACATAAAATGTGATGTATAAAAAACCGGTCCAGTGCGAGTTGAACTCGCGTGGTGAGGGTTCCGTACAATGAATGTGTTATCTACCATGTTTTTATCCCAAGAACAAACTTAACATTGTAGTTAAAAAACATGATCTCCCATACATTTCAACTACAAAATGTAAGTTTGTACGCACAATATTGAGAGATTTACCATGTTATTTTAACACCATAGACTTTTTATAGGTTGTTCTGTAATCTATACTTAAATAAATAATTTCCGTTTTTTTTTATTTTAGGCTTTTTAGTTTCGGAGATAAGGTAAAATGGTAAATTTTCATATATTTTATTAAATAACTTAAAATTTTAAACTATTAAATTATTTAAAAAAAATGCATTTGAGACCCTCACGACAAGCCCTTTCATTTAATATGACACAAGGTACAGTTTGCATAACTTTTTGTTTCTAATTTGCCCTCCAATGGTCACCCACATACTATTCAAAATTCATTTATTTGCTTACACCTCCGTGTTTTTGGGTCACAGAAATTCATGTGTACCAAATTCCAACTTAATCGGTCCGGTAGATTCAGAGCAAATTGACTGTGACAGACGGACAGACAGACAGACACACGAGTGAGGGTTCCGTTTTTTCATTTTGAGGTACGGAACCCTAAAAAGGAAGGAAGAAGGCGTTTCATGTATGTTCACAATAACAAATCATGCTCCATTCAAAAATAAATTATTGAGCATAAAATTCAATTTCGTTTTGTCATCCTTCAAAAACCTACTTATATCGGATGACGTTGTTTTTATTGGCCCTTTTTATGCGTGAGCGGCGTCCGTATTCTATCCGATAGTCCGATGAAGGCAGCTCCATGACAGTGAGACGGGTATGATCAACAGCTGTCGTTTCACACCGTGCCCATGCGAGATGTCTCAGTTAACCGAATTAAGGCTTTGCATAAAGATGTTATCGCAGATGGGCCCCATTTATAGGATCACGCCTGTATCTGTCTGTATGTCTGTCTGTCACTGCCGATTTGCTGCGAATCTACTGAACCGATTAAATTGAAATTTAGTACACTTATGAATTTCTGTGACCCCAACACGAACGTGTAACGTAAATAAATGATTGTTTAATATGTGGGTCTCTTTAAGGGGTAAAATTAAAAAAAAAAAAAAGTTTTGCAGACTGTACCCTGTGACTATCAAATGAAAGGCGATTGTTATAAGGATTCCATATATATTGTTTTATAATTTTATAATAAATACTTTTAATGTTATATAGAAAACTGACCATTCCCATTATCTTCGAAACTGCTAAGCCTAAAATTTAGAAAAAAATACAGGGAATAGTTCTATACCTATAGATTACAGGAAAACCTAGAAATCTATAGTCTTAAAATAACTTGGTAAATCAGTCAATATTGTGCATACAAACTTATATTTGCAGTTGGAATATACGGGGAACATGTTTTTAAATTACAATCTTAAGTTTGTTTTTGGGATAAATTCATCTGAACTATGTAACCCTTCATTGTGCGTGGCGACACGCACTTGGCCGGTTTTTTAAAGATGGTCACCCATCCACGGACCAACCCCGGCAAGCATAGATTAGCCTGATGAATCGTCTCGTGCCACTGTTACTTAGCCATGAACTATTTGAAAAATTTATAAAAAATCTAATGTCATTTTCAGAATAGCAGTCCGAATCCTGAAGCATGTAACTAAGTTATATGACTTGGAATGGCATCTGCGAGACGGGAAGATCCTAGCCAAGGATCGAGGAGCCGTCATCATCTCGAATCATCAGAGCTCGCTCGACATCTTAGGTAAATATTTACACAATAAATACACAACGTTACTATGTGAATTGGATAGTGAAACTTCACAGATGAGAGATGGGTGATGTTCGTGAACGGGCGCGGGGCTTACCTATTTTAATTTTATTTTATTTTATAATTGTTTTTTTTTCTTTTTTTTACGGAAGCTTTTGACGTATTGCATCGTTCTCACGTGTCATGTATAATTTCAACATGAATGATAATTAAGTAACGAATATTTTGTAACCAATATGTTAATTTAAAAGAGTGTCCGTGGAGTTTCTTGCCCGTTCTTCTCCATAGGTACCTACTAAGCTTTGGAATGGGCAACTAGCTTCATCTTTATGACTGACCGACCCCTTGACAATTCAAAAGTGCCTGTAATTGGTTAATTTGAAATAAATGTTTTGAGATTGAGTTGAGTATCAGTTTGAGATTGAGTTTGAGCGAGAGTATTTTTTTTTTAAGTGAATTAATCTTTAGACGTGTTGAACTATTTTTGGTAGGGGTAAAACATATGGGTTCGCGTCACCGATGTGCCTGCGCCGACATGCTGTTGTAGCAGGAAGTGAAGTTAAATTGACCACGTGAAAAGTTTAATTTGTGTATACAGTGCATTGTTTAAATTGTGTTTTAGATAATCATTATTTTATTGATGAAAACTTCTTTGGGTGCGTTGAGCAAAAAGTTCTTACTCTCTGTCGACAGTCCCCGTCACTGCCTATGTTTTTTTTGTGTATTTTTAATTAATGGTCGAAGCTAACATTATATCGAAGTAAAGTTTGTAATTTTGTTATGTAGGAGGTAATCTCTGGAAGTACTGAGTTGAGCTGCACGACTACTGAAAAATGCGTGGCTATACAATTGCTGAGTGCCATAGAGTATGTTTTATAGTAAAGTTGACTACCACGCGGGCAAAGTCGCGGGAATTTTCTAAAGTAGTTTTCATAATTTTCGGTAATGTTCGAAATTCATTATTGAACAAAACTTATCTGTTCAGCTGTTTTATTATGTTAAATTCATGTCTGTGAAGTTTCACTAACTAAAAGAGGTGTTTAACTAAACTGGTGCCTATTGAAGAATCAAAATTTTGAAACTTCTGAGTCCTGAACGAAGAAGTCCTGTAATTACAGGCGCGAGTAACTTTTTATAAATTAGAACTAACGTTGAAATACTTAGATAGTAATTAAGTAGGTACTGCTAGATCTAATTATCAATTAAGTCAAGTTGCAAGATAAAACAAACAACTATTTCAGTGCGATTATGTATTTTACTGTAGTAAATAAGTATAACAGCGCAGGATAGCCTTTACCAGAACCTGTCATCGTATTAGTGGTTCAGCAGATTCAATATCATCAGGATTATGCCGGAATAAAGCAGTTCATCGTGGACGTGGTACGGCTGACCATAGATTATACACTTTTCATTAAGAACATCATCTTCTATCATCAGAAGCCAGCCGTCACGCAACCATCACACGTTCGACCTATTTTATGCATTTCCTTATTCTTAGGACCTATGCGACGCTCTGCTAGATTGACTGTCATCAGCCAGTGTTACTCATATCCGACCTTTTCGGTGATTCCAGTAACTTGGTAACAAAACGGGGTGGCACCACTTGCAGTGCCGTCAAGTACAATAAACAAAATAATTATAATATAATTACATCATATCAACACAGTTAATGGAATAAATATTATTTCTTTTAATCCCAGTGCAAACCAATTCCAAAAAGCAATTAACATTCAATTTCGTATGTACAAATATGTACTCGTAGGCAGGTACCAGTGGTACCATAAGTTCGTTCACCTTTGACGTTATTGATTGCCAATGCGTTTAAGTATTGATATTATCTGCAACTGTTATTTACCGTCTGTGTTTATTCATACTCGATCGTTTATTTTCCAGGAATGTTCAATATATGGGAGGTGATTGATAAAATGGCAGCAATCGCCAAGAAAGAATTGTTCTACATATGGCCGTTCGGTCTGTCGGCTTACCTGACCGGCGTCGTGTTCATAGACCGAAGCAACGCGAAGGAAGCTTACAAACAACTCAAGCTGACCTCCGAGGTCATGGTAAAAAATAAGGTTAGTATCATAATATATTATCTACACGGGTACTTCCCTGCGGCTACGATAACGCAGACTCAGGGATTGGGCAATAAAATTTATCGCCCAGCCTCCCTTAAGCATTACACGATAATATACAGCTTTTTCGGTATCCAATGAAAAACAACACCGAAAATCCCATTAAAATCTGTTCTTTCACACGCATCAAAAATCGTAAGATTTTGTTTTTATGTTTGGGTATAAAGGCTTCTACATACCGGGGCGACTTGTCGCGCGACGCGACTCGACACAAAGGCACCGCCCGTCCCGCGACACGCGGGGCCTTTGTGCCGTGTCGCGTCGCGCGACAAGTCGCGCTGGTATGTAGAAGCCTTTAAGTACTTAGCTACCTACTTATCTATTTTATCATTTCCTTGTGTCTAGTAATAGGAAAAAGATAAAATTTACGTTTATGTGTAGAAGGCATGATACAGTTTATTTTGCATACCTGTCTCAATCAGTATCACCCAGTAACTGGGTTGTGGAGGTCAGATAGGCAGTCGCTCCACGTAAAATACTAGTATTCAGCCAATGATGTAATATATTACCTTTACTTGCGTTATATACCTGCGCTCAATAATGGCAAAGTAAATGCCAGGCAATTGCCTGACATTTACAATAATAATAAGTATTATTACGTACGCGCCAATGAACATGCAGCAGCTAGTGACGTAACTAAATATGTTCACCTCTTTCTAACAACTGATACTGGTATAGGTCTTTCCTTTTCTTCACGCGCTGTATGATTGTATACAAGTATGTAGCTACAATCATGGCTTACGCTGTTTTTGAGTTCACTAATGTTCGTGTATGACGCGTCTATTTATAATACGTCATTGTATTCAGCTACATCTAGTAAGGCTGGAAGCCGACCCCAACATAGTTGGGTAAAAGCTAGGCAGATGATGAGCCACAAATAAGCAGTCAAAAATAAAATGTTCAGTTCATCTAATCTATGAAACAAGTGTTGAAATCTAATAAATTAAAGATTAAACTAGGTACCAGCACTTGTGATTTAGAATTCCAAACAGAAAAAAGCGAGGATTATTAATAGTACATTATCTCCCTCCCTTTATCCCGGCATAGTGGCTTAAACATTATAACCTCGTACATCGTACTTACTGCTCTCATTTATTAAATAGAGGAAGCTTCCAGGCTTGGATAATATTAAACTTATGAATCCAACTTAATGCGCCAGTAACGAACTAGGATATCACGTAGATATAAAATTGCCTTGTTGCAAGATACTGTAATTTGTTTTCATTGGTTGTTTTCTAAACGTTCTTTGATTTGCACGTAGTGTTCAATAATGTATGTAATGAACTTCAATGTCGGCTTTCAATTCTTAGATTTTTTGCTGTAGGTATATTTAATATGCGTATGTCATAAGGTATTTTGGATGTAGGTAATTTATTTATAATAAAAACATGGAATGATGTAAGCAGGTAGGTAGGTACACTGCTAACCACAATCATATTCAGAAAACAAGATCTCGAAAATAAAAGAATTTTTCCATTGATTTACAATTTATCTCAAAAGTTCAAAGAGTATTCAAAAAACATTATAAATATAATCAGTTTAGCTTTGATCAAGACGAACACAAAGATCACAACTGTCAAAATATATCCCAAGGGAATTCAAACAGACGCTTCTTTGGAAAATATAAAAAAAAATGTTCAAACAGCGTTTATGAAAATTGTTTGTAATGCGAATAATTTATTTTTTCAGACGAAGATTTGGTTGTTCCCTGAAGGAACAAGAAACAAAGATTATACAAAGCTACAGCCTTTCAAGAAGGGCGCGTTCAACATAGCGGTGGCCGCGCAGGTGCCCATCATCCCCGTTGTGTTCTCACCCTACTATTTCATAAATAAGGATAAATACATTTTCAATAAAGGTAAGCACCTCCGCCCACTATTTATTTCTCTCAGATCTGGAAATATTTATATTGAAATTTATTTATGAATATTTCCAATGGTTTATTTATTACTAGCTGCGCCCCGCGGTTACACCCGCGTAAGTCTCGATCCCGTGGGAATATCGGGATAAAAAATAGCAAAAATATATTACATTATATTATACATACAGGTAGATAGGCCACTCTCTAACATCACGTAAATATTAAATGGACCCGATGTCGTGCGTCATGTGCTCGACAACCGAAATAGATAGACATACGCGGGCTATAGCGGGAACGAGATCGCAATAATTGTCACTGTTACGTACCCATAACAACTCGCAAACAAACTACGATTCGGGTATTCCCCGCAATCCGGGAGTAATGTAGGTCGATTGTGTCCTTTCCCCTAATTTATGTAGTCCACATCGAGGAGCGCGTACCATATCTTCCTATTTAATGTTCATAGAACTTGATGTTGATGTTTCTCTTGTGGTTGTCCACTCACAACCGTGCCAAAGTAAATTTATAGGTATATAAGCTGTTAGGGAAAGATTCAATTAAACAAGTACCTTCGTACACAATACAATATTTATTGTAACATACATAATTTAAAGGTCCATAATAAGTAATGTGGCGGGCCACAAACCTTCCCCAAACACTTGGGCGTCCACACCAATACAACCAGTCTCGGATCTAATTGTATTGGTGTTTCCGCCTGCAATGAGACTATAACAATAACTCAGAGTCGCTATTTGCGAGTCCGTGAAATGAACGACTTAATAGTTTCTAGCTCAATCATACAAGTACCGACCTATTATGGCTGTGCTCAAAAGGGAACATAAAGATTATGCATGGGATCCCGAATTCCCGAGACACAACAAAACTGTTTTTTTACCTAGTCCATTCAATAGTAAAGTAATAATATTCTCTCATAGACTAAATTATTACATTACAGATATACTCTATGATCTCTCAGTTTAAACCCTTCACTTGGGACTTCTTGGCGGGAAAGTGAACCGTCATGTTCAGCAATTTGTTTAATTTTCCAATATTTGTGTTTATCCGAATATTAATGTGTAATAATGGTGGATTATTAACCATTAAGTGTTTGTGAACGTGCATTAGTGTAGGCAAATGGAACAAAACAGTGCAACTTCGCTTCAAGTTCTCTCAAGTCAAGAAGTCCGGGTGAGGTCTCAGTAAAGTGCCACATCTTTACTGAAACTGAAGAGGAGCGGGCGGGGATATCATCATCATGCATTCATTTCATCAATAATAACAAGTTTTGTAACTAAATAAAGATTTGGCCAAAAGGTCCCAGCAACCAGGCCATTAAAACATTATAAAAAAATAATAAAAAAATACGACCATATAGTGTATTATCTATGCTACGACCCTTGGCATCAAACACTGTCAAACACAGGATGAACCTGTGTTCACACGGTAAACGTGGCCTACGGGTAAAGATGGTGACGCTATCGGTACCTGCTGCGGCTGGCTTCCCTCATCACCGATATTTGGCTATAGTAAGGCCTTCCTTACCAATGGATGACCACACCTCAAGGTTTGGCGTCACACGCCACAGACGGCACTAATCTCCGATTTTGTTGAAATTTCGCGAGGGGATTGTACCCAAATTGTTCTATTTAGTACCTCTATTAAAAATAATTGTACCTCTTGGGTTTTGCTAAAAAATGAAAAACAAGAAGGACCGTCTGTGGCGTATACGCCACGGACGGCCCATTTTCTTCGGTAGAAGTTTGAGATGCACAATATACATCAAAGAATTGTACCTAAATAAAAACCTACGAATTCTAAATATTAACCCGATAGCGCGCACCAAACGGCCGCAATATTAAATTGAAAATGGTGAAAAATTAACCTAAAAACGCAGCACCCAGAAAAAAGGTCTTTTGGTGTGATTATTTCATCCTAAAGAATTGTACCCATTTCACACTTCACAAAAACGTAATTATGTTACAGAAACATGCAATACTTTAGGAGAAAACAGCAAATCAAAATCAAACTCACCATCACCAACACAGACCTAGCCATCTTTGTAATACCTAGATGTGACAATCAAATTCGATGTACTGAACTATCTTGTTTGTTGTGGTGGTTATATTTTAAACGCAATCCCGCTTATTACAAAACAAGGTTTATCTTCAGACCCAGGTTTAAAACATGGAGCTATTATTGAATTTCGAACTTTATTCCGACTATGGTAAAGTTCCTAAACACAAAACTGACAACTTAGTACCGAACTAAGTTTTCAGTTTTGTATAAAGAACGGTATTTCAATCACTGTTACGTTCTTATTACGAAAACTGGCTCCATGGTTTAAGTCATGTCAAAATATAAATCTTGTTTTGTAATAAGGCGGTATAAGTTTACACAACTGTTATCAGGATAAGGGCAAACTGTATTGACTTATTATATATATATATTATATATATAGTAACGAGGAATATATTACTTTGTTAACAAAATGATTTATCACAACAAATTATTTTTTTGTTCCGTCACCTTCCATCAAACTCAAACTCAAAGCATTTATTTCAATTAAACCATTGCCATCACTCTTAAGGCTACTATGGTTATTCTGGCCCATAGAGCACGGAATTGCTGCGCGCCGCCGCCGGTACGACTGAAGACGGCATCGGCAGTACTAATAATATTCTTACCGCGCTGCAACATCAGACCAGCTCCATAGTACCTACCATATAGATGTATCTAAGTATTACATTGTCACCGAAGATAAATAGGTTAGGTGTGCCAGATTTCAGCTCAAACGGATAGCAAGTGCTTGAAAACTGTCTTATAAAATAACAGGAGGGCCGAAGCAAGTAGAAGCTTCTAATAATAGTTTAAATAACTAAGCTGAACTTTCTTGATCGAAGGGAAACTGTATAAAATATTCTTTAGAAGTATTGGCCGTTTTCCATAGCACGGCTACTTTTATAATTTCTTCCTTTCAAGGACGTACTGATACGAAAGGCAGTGTGATACTACACTAAATTGATCTCAAGTGATAATTTTATTTATCTGCTGATAACACGTGAGTTAAGCGACCCAAAGCAATCAGATTTTGCATTGACTGCTCTTAAAAGTTATAGGCCGCAACATTGTTTGTGGCAATCGCACGCTATTACAGACTACTTATTAATTTCAAAGCGCTATGTTTTATCCGCCCCCATATCAGGCACTATCTGGTTAAAGATCTGACACCTTCCGATTGGTAGCCGGATCAGTCCGGTTTCTATTCCGCACCAATATGGGTCATGATCTGCATTTTCCGCGATTCATATCAGGGTTCTGTCCGGTTCAAGTTCTTTCCAGATGGTATCTGACATTGTCCGGTTCCCATCCAGAAAACAGTCAGGTGCCGCATTCGAAGCTATCTGAAACTTACCTAACTTATTACTTACATAACTTATTAAGTTATAACCCATAGCAACATCACCATAATATAATTATTATACCTATTCCATAGAATACCTAATTCAGCTTGCAATATTAAAATAACTGTAAAAAAAAAATAAAACACAACCCTGTCCGACTTCATTCAAGTTAAGTTATTAAGTTAGATTTGATCCATTGAATCACCTTTTCATGAAATCATATCATTGGGGAACAAAAATCTAACTGAGAGAGATGTATATGATTTGAACGATAATAATTCTGTAAATACATATTATATGTTATAGTCGCGAATCGTATTTTGATTAAGATAAAACCTGACACAGACATGCAAATTGCAAAAAACGTAATAAAATTTGAATTTCGCGGGCTACAGCTGCGGATTCACCAGAGGGATGCGCTAAGGGAGCCCGCGAAATTCAAATTTATATATATATATAAATTTGAATTTCGCTTTAATTATTATGAAATGTATAATAGCACGCGATTGCCACAATCTATGTAGTGGCCATAAAACTTTTAAGAGCAGTCAATGCAAAATCTGGTTACTTTGGGTCGCTTGACTTACGTGATGACAGCAGATAAATAAAATTATCACTTGAGATCAATTTAGTGTAGTTTCACACTGCCTTTTGTATCAGTACTTACTGCCTTAAAAGGAAGAAATTATAAAATTAGCTGTGCTGTGCAAAAAGACCAATACTTCTAAAGAATATTTTATACAGTTTCCCTTCGATCAAGTCTTCGGGCAAGTTTAACTTAGTTTTTAGGGTTCCGTACCTCGAAAAAAAAAAGGAACCCTTATAGGATCACTCGTGTGTCTGTCCGTGTGTCACAGCTGATTTTCTCCGAATCTACTGGACCGATTAAGTTGAAATGGGGTACACACATGAAATTCTGTGACCCAAACACGGACGTGTTACGTAAATAAATTAATTTTGAATATGGAGGTCACTTTTGGGGGGCAAATTAGAAAAAGAAAAACAAAAGTTTTGCCGACTGTACCGTGTGACATATCAAATGAAAGGGCTTGTTTTAAGAATTTTATGTATATTTTCTTTATAATTTTAAAATAGTACTTTTGAAATTATTTAAGAAAATAGATGAAAAATTACCATTATCTCCGAAACTACTGAGCCTAAAATTATGATAAAAATACAGAAAAACCTATAAGAAAGAAATAAAGAAAAAACATTTATTGGGACTCGCACAGATCACAAATTAAATAAAACACACTCATAGAAACCAAAAAAAGAACAAAACCAAATATAAAACAAAGTAAACAAAAATAAAATAAAAACAAAGGCCTGTACGAGGCCAAAAGGTCCATATCTCATAAGAAGTCTGTGGTCTTAAAAAAACATGGTAAATCACTCAATATTGTGCGTACAAACTTACATTTGCAGTTGGAATGTATGGGGATCATGTTTTTCAACAACAACGTTAAGTTTGTTTGGATAAATTCATCCCAACTACGGAACCCTACATTGTGCGTGGTCCGACACGTACCTGGCCGGTTTTTTTTTTTAATTATTATTATAAGCTTCTACTTGCTTCGGCCCTCCTGTTATTTTATAAGACAGTTTTCAAGCACTTGCTATCCGTTTGAGCTGAAATCTGGCACACCTAATCTATTTATCTTTGGTGCCAATGTAATACATAGATACATCTATATGGTAGGTACTATGGGGCTGGTCTGATGTTGCAGCGCGGTAAGAATATTATTATAACTGCCGATGCCGTCTCCTCTCCAGTCGTACCAGCGCGCAACAATTCCGTGCTCTGTGGGCCAGAATAACTATATTAACCATAGGAGTGATGGAGATGGAAAGTGACGTAACGAAAAAATAATTTGTTGTGATAAATAATTTAGTCAACCAAATAATATATTGCTTGTTATTAATAAATCAATACAGTTTGCCCTTAAATCCTATTAACAGTTGTGTAAATTTATTGCTTTTAAAATAATACCACCACAACAAACAAGATAGTTCAGTACATCGAATTTGATTGTCACATCTAGGTATTACAAAGATGGCTAGGTCTGTGTTGGTGATGGTGAGTTTGATTTTGATTTGCTGTTTTCTCCTAAAGTATTGTATGTTTCTGTAACATAATTACGTTTTTGTGAAGCGTGAAATGGGTACAATTCTTTAGGATGAAATAATCACACCAAAAGACCTTTTTTCTGGGTGCTGCGTTTTTAGGTTAATTTTTCACCATTTTCAAATTTAATATTGCGGCCGTTTGGTGCGCGCTATCGTGTTAATATTTAGAATTCGTAGGTTTTTATTTAGGTACAATTCTTTGATGTATATTGTGCATCTCAAACTTCTACCGAAGAAAATGGGCCGTCCGTGGCGTATACGCCACAGACGGTCCTTCTTGTTTTTCATTTTTTAGCAAAACCCAAGAGGTACAATTATTTTCAATAGAGGTACTAAATAGAACAATTTGGGTACAATCCCCTCGCGAAATTTCAACAAAATCGGAGATTAGTGCCGTCTGTGGCGTGTGACGCCAAGGTTTGCCTGCACCCGGATCAATTCCAATTATCAGACCATAGGACCACATTTTTTTTTTACCTTCTTTGTTAAATTCTGTTATTAACAGGCTTTGTATGTGTACACATAGTTGTGGAAGAGGGAGGTCTTCTGTTACAGGTATCTATATACTTAAAAGAAGGCCTCTACGACTTATTTATGAAAACCTGATAAATAAGAAATAAAAAAACCTTATTATTAAACTATCATAAGAGACCCCCGAGAACGGGGACGGTCAATACGGTTTTTGTTGCTGTTGAGGGTGTCAGCTACCACCATACACAATTTTGTCAAAAGTGGTCCAGCCGTTTGAGCGTGAAGAAGTAACAAACACACACACACACACAACTTTCGCCTTTATAATATTTAGTGTGACGTGATTATTGACGGTTTACATAAAGCGCAAAATGTGTATTTTTCTCGTTGTAAGGTGTGAGAAACGCCGTTGAAAATTCTGAAGGAGTCGTCCTTATTATCATTACCTACTTACTTTACAAATTCTATTGAACATTTTGTCCACGTACATCACATTCCTAAGGCCGAATAATAAAAACGATTTAACAGCCGATCTTGCTTTGCAACTTCAATCTGAAAGGTTAAAATTTCCGTGACCCTTCCTTTCCGGACCAAAAGTAGCCTATCTATATTCTAATTTGGACTTTAATCTTCTTAGCAGTGGAAGCTCCATCACAATCCACCCAAAACTTCCACTGTGTAACTGAAAATATTCAGAGAAACGAATTTACTGAAATATTTTTGAATTCTCTTACAAAGGATTCTTTTGTTGAAAGAACCTTAGACCACACAAGCTAACAACATTTCTTTATCTCAGTGCGGACTGCTGCATTAAAGGATACCCCTATTTAGGGTTCCGTGGGTTCCTAAGGAACCCTAATAGTTTCGCCATGTCCGTCTGTCTGTCTGCCCCCGGCTTAGCTCAGAGACTATTAGTACTAGAAGAGACTGTTAATACTAGAGAGTTGTAATTTGGCATGGGTATACATATTAATCACGCCAAGAAAGTGTAAAGCAACATCTTGAAAAAAAGTGATTTTTTTAGGGTGTTTTTTACCTCCCATAAACGTAAAGTGGGGATGATATTTTTGTTTTTCTCGTCTATCCCATGATGTGGGGTATCGTTGGATAGGCCGTTTATTAAAATATTGAGGGTCTGTGAAGACCATTTTTCGATTCAGGGACTCGACGTTTGCGTAATATTTAGCTTTAAAGTGCTAGTTGTTGTTACAGTCAAGTGTGCCCCCCTCCCCCTGCCAGCTAAATAGTGCATTTTGGATATGTGAAAAAATTAATCGCAGTAGTACATATAACGAAATTAAAAGGAAAACTATCACAGCTAAGTAGGCTTTACAAGTTAACGAGTAATAGTCGACCAAGTTAAATTTGCAGTTGTAGATTTCACCGTGACGTATATCGATGTATGGGAGAACATGTTTTTCAACTACAAGTTAAAATTCATCCTAACTGCGAACCCCTTCATTGTGCGTGGTCCACACGCACTTGGCCGGGTTTTTTCATTTCTTTTAATGTTTACCTGCCCAATTTGGAGCTGAAACCTGAAACACAAAAATACTATTTCATTAGTTGTAAATTATGTTATGTGCTACAATATCATCGCTATTTCTGGTACTCTTAAAAAGCTTATTAAGTAATACCGTTAACCCTAGTTAAAAGATTGACATTAAGTACTATCTCAGTCGAGATGGTGCCAAATTCTTATTGCAATTAGTTCCAAGTTCAAAGATTTCGATAAAAAAAACCGGCCAAGTGCATCTCGGACCACGCACAATGAAGGGTTCCGTAGTTGGGATGAATTTATCCCTAAAACCAAACTTAACATTGTAGTTGAAAAACATGCTCTCCCATACATCGATATACGTTACGGTCAATTCTACAACTGCAAATTTAAGTTGGTCGACTATTACTCGTTAACTTGTGAAGCCTACTTAGCTGAGATAG
The DNA here is from genome assembly GCA_948098905.1 of Tiliacea aurago. NCBI lineage: Eukaryota > Metazoa > Arthropoda > Insecta > Lepidoptera > Noctuidae > Tiliacea > Tiliacea aurago. Next base: position 11,421,521 of record OX402578.1, on the reverse strand, counting down.
TTTTCCTTTTAATTTCGTTATATATACTATTGCCATGATTTTTTTCACATATCCAAAACCAACCATTTAGCTGGCAGGGGGGGGGCGACACTTGACTCTAGCAAAAAATAGCACTTTAAAGCTTAATATTACGCAAACGGATCCCTTAATTGAAAAATGGTCGTAACAAACCCACAATATTTTTGAACGGCCTATCCAACGATATCCCACACTATGGAATAGACGAGAAAAAAAATATCATCCCCATTTCACGTGTAAGGGAGGTACCCTGAACAAAATTGTTTTTCATGGTTTTATTTGACGACTTTTTCGGCATGATTAATATGTATACCCATGCCAAATTACAGCTTTCTAGTACTAAGTGTCTCTGAACTAAGCCGGGGACAGACGGACGGACGACCAGACAGACAGACGGACATGGCGAAACTATAAGGGTTCCTTGTTGACTACGAAACCCTAAAAACGACAATAACAAGACATTTTCAGAAAACCAACTAAGATTCTTATGTGGAATGTTTCGTATTTTACAGGTCACGTGGTCATCCAGTGCCTGGAGCCGGTGCCTACGGCAGGTCTAACTATGGAAGACGTGCCAGAGCTGATCAATAAGATCCACCAACAAATGACAGTAGCTTATAAGGAATTATCCAAGGAGGTCGTCAACGCCTTGCCAGCAGACTACCCCTTTACTCTATTAGGTTAAAACCCACGACTGCGTCGTGGGTTTATATTAATAAACCCACGACTGTATAGGTATTATTTTAGTATATACGGACTATTATAGGTAATAAGTTAAGCATTCAAATGTAATTGTTTTGGTCAAAAGTAGCTACATACTTATGTTTTGAAACAAATTAATAAGCAAAAATTATTTAAGATAAACTGTTTTTACACTGTATCGTTTTTCATTTATTTACTCTCATTTTATGTAGATTTATGCATTAAGGCGCTGACAAGAGGCGAATGATAAAAGTAGGCTTGTCTTAAACAAAAAAATTGCCAAATCTATATAGTTTGTGGTAGCGGAAAAAAATATGTTATTCTTTAACATATTCCTCAGAACTTGGCTGTTATCAAAACACGTTTAGAAAAAAATAACGATACGAATTAACGGTAAACTAACCCTTTAATTTGAGTTTCTATCCAAAATATCTGTATTAAATATCAACGTATGCTTGGTATTTCATTAATAATAAGAACGCCATAATTGTATGCACAACTTGGTTGTTTTTAATTTTCGATTATTCAACTCATTTTCGAGTAAATAGATAATTGCTTCATACTTTGCAATAAATTACAAGCGTTGTGTCATCACCCTTCTCTTTCTTTTGTATGCAGCCTGACAGTGACCGCGGCATTTTATATTGCCTACAAAGTCTTGGCAACTAACAAAATAACCATTAATATCCATAGGGCTCGTGGCTAAATAAGCCGCACGGGTCGATCTTCAAGGTTAAGCAAAGCTTGGTGAGGTCGGCCCCCCTCCGTGCCTCGGAAAGCACGTTAAGCTGTTGGTCCCGGCTGACATAAACGGATCTTTAACAGTCTTTACGGGTCGTCAAAGCCCGAAAGTCTGACAACCAGTCTTACCAAGGGGTATCGTATTACCCAGTGACTGAGTTGTGGAGATCAGATAAGCAGTCGCTCCATGGAAAATACTGGTATTCAGATGCTTCCGGTGAGACTGGAAGCTGACCCTAACATAGTTGGGATAATGCTAGGCAGATGATGACATAGTCATTTAATTCAACATGTATTGGTGCTCTGAGTGGAATACCTCGTATTTTTTGGCTGAAATGTTGGTATACACGCCCTAAATCCTAAGCACTCAACATATAAACACTTCACCTAAACAACTAGTTTGTTTAAACGATTACCTACTCCACTGAAAATAGAACAGTAGAGTGGTTTGCAAACTCTACTACTTCCACTGTGCGCCGCTAATATTTTAAGAGATTAAGCAGTATTTTCAACTAAATAAGACACGAACTTTGAACAATATTAATAACACCAGCGTTAGATAATTTTGTTCCAATATTATTTGAATTATGTTCTAAAGGATAAAGGCTTCTACATAATGGCGCGACACGCGACGATACACAAAGGTCCTGCCTGTCGCGCGACGAGCGGTGCCTTTGTGTCGCGTCGTGAGTCGCTTTGGTCTGTAGAAGCCTTAACTATATTTAAGGCATGTATTTAATGAAACCTCTAATAATTCGCATATTGCGCTCCTAAAAATATTATTACACACTCTAATATACTGATTGCACCTTTTTTTGTGGGAATCAAAAAAACCTATTTTGGGGACCTAAAAGAATAACCAAAGTAACTGCGACCAACTTGGATGTAGCGCTGTGGCTGTCGATTTACGGCTCGCTTCGCTCGCTCGGCTCGCACGCGGTTGATCACAGTTCTCATAGTCCAAAGTTTTTAGATATTCATTAGTTTAAAAAGGTGTCCAATATTAGAAGCGCAAAAAGTATTAGAGGATCCGTTAAATATTTCCTTTTATTTAATACTTACTAGTTTACTACCTGCGGATTTGGGTTACTAAGTTACAATAACACGAAAAATTATGTAACGAAGTTTTTTCGTATGACAAAGCAAACCATATTTTCTACAGCATTTGAAAAAAAAACTATGGTAAATAACGCAAGCAGCTGGTTTCCGATATATTTCTATATATATTATAGACAGTTGACATATTGCGAGCTTCTCAAATAAATATACAGGGTGGAAAAACCGAATACCGTCACAGGCCTGATTCAGAACTTTTGGGTAACGAACCGAATCGACAAGCCATTGTAAAATATTCGTATTTTTACTGTGCGGACAAGTTACCTGGCATCGCAATTGAACTGAAAATAACTGCGAAACACAACAGGAACTAGGATCACATCATTATAACGTGAGTTTTCTATTGGCCAACAAAATGTTCAGGGGTCAATATAACCTTGTATGAGTTTAAGAAAAAAAATAAAACTACATTATTTTTATAAACTCAAGATGTAAAGGATAAGGTCCAAAAATTGCTACTAACGACTGTACTGTGAAAATGATGAATGTCAGCCGTTAAGAAACTTATATAACTATTTTCTTCGTCTAACTACTTTGTTATTTTTTGTTGGTTATTAAACGGTGACATTTTTATAAAAATATTCAGACAGATTCTGGTTGTTACGTTCTGAGATAAATATAAAAAATGGAGTGTGTTTTCGACAAACATGAGTAGATATTAATGCTATGTTGTTATATCTAGAATGATTTATTTTAACAAAACCTATCATAGCTCTGAACTTTCATAATAATGATTGTACCAAAATGTCACAAGGTGTCGGAGCGTGTCGGTATCAGCCGTGAAAGTTCAAACTTAGGTGTCGTATACTCGTACAATAAATAACTAACACAACTTACGACGAACAGTTTCACCTCTGATCTTATTTTGTTCGAGAACTTTTGGAAAAACTTGTTAAATATATTTTCCAGGCGTTTTATTGGTATTGCCGATATTTTATAGTGCAATTAAAGCAGAATTTATATTATTTATTTACAGTATTCTCTTCGTTTCCATGCAAAACTTTTTGATAGTTCGTGTAACGTCGTAAACTTAATGGTTTTAAGTGTAACAACTTATGTTACCCACTTTTCTTTACCCTACTTTACTTTTACTTCACTGTTGATTTATTATTCTAGGCTTAAATACGGGTTAAAAGTGTGTAGGTACGTTAAGTTGGCTGCTAAGTAATATCTATACTTATAATACAATCGTAGCGAAGTCAAAAATGTACATTGAATATTTTTGAAAAAAAGTATTTACTACGAGATCTGGGATCGATTGCAATGCCGAAAATATATTTTTTTGAATTTTTGTCTGTTTATCTGTTTGTTTGAATGTATGTTCCAGCATCACGCTAATTCTACTGGATAGATTCTGTTCAAATTTTGCATAGATATTTCCTATAAGCCTGGTCAGTCGGTATACATATATTATCACGCTATTTGCTATGGGGGATGAGCAATATTGCATTATGTTTGTTTTCCTCTATAGTTTATAGTAAATTGTAAAAGGTCGATCCAAACAGTTAGGCTACAAGAAACCATTCTTACGAGACTATCCCATTTAAGAAATGTTGATCTATCTAAACAGATTTTGAAAAAAAAATTGTCAGCAAAAAATGGGCAATTTTAACCAAAAAAAAATTGGTTGAGGTTTTAGTTATTTAGTAGGTACTAGAAGAGTCAGAAATCGCAAAAAAAAAAACTTTTCCCATACATTTCGTGGGAAATGAGACTCCAACTTACTTTTTAGGGTTCCGTACCTCAAAAGGAAAAAACAGAAATAATATTAAACACAAAAAAAAAACCCTGCCAGTATTAAAGGGCGCGCAATTACACAGGTTTGCAGTCTTTGCACAATTTATTTAGATGAAAACTTTATCATAAATTAATAAGAACGCTTTGAAAATGCAATTTTTGCTCCATCAGGCGGAAGCTAATTAATCCCTTTGAAGGATAATACGAAATGTTCTAGGAATTGTTAGGATCACTTCGTTGTCCGCCCGTCCGTCCGTCCGTCTGTCTGTCTAAAATCAAAATATTTTATTTCACTTATGAAACATGGGCACTTATGAAACGTCAGAAGCAATGTGCACGGTTGCAATTGGTTGTTTCCTATGGAGAAGAGCCAGCAAGAAACTCCACGGTTACTGTTTTATAAAGAGTGGGCTTTTACAACGTTTTCAAGTTACAGCGTTAATAGGTATGGGAGGACAGTGTAGGCCCGACAACAAGTACCAAGTACTTAACAAAATAGAAAATGGTTTACAAAGCTACGGTCTATTGAGCCTACATCGTTCTCACATTCACAAATTAAAAAAAGAATCTACTGTATAAAATATTAGTAACGTAATAAAAATAAAAACCAATTTAAACCAAATGACAAGATTACCATTACAACTGTTACAAATCTGAATTAATATTCTGTCCACAAGTGACTAATAACTATTATTCTTATTAATTCACATTCTAGGTACTTAGTCTCAAATAATGATGGGATTATGTCAAGGTATGTAAACAACAACAACAAAAAAACATTGTAATTTGGGAGCAGTTAATAGACATTTACATAGTTTTGCCGTTAATGAGGTACCAGGGAAACCACATGTGAAGAAGGAAATTATTGCCAAACTTCCTTGTCTTCAACGTAGTCCTTAATCTTATAATATTCTTTTTTGATTAGTCTGTCAGTCAAGACCCTTTTTCTCAGAAACACGTGGAGGTATCAAATTGAAATTAATATCAGATACTTAAGTCTACAGGCCCCTGGAGATAAAAAAAATCAAACTTCTAAGTCAACGCAATAAAAAATACGGCCATTTATGCGACATATTTTGATAGTCGCAAAATAATCAACACCTATAGGGTACCCGGTACATCCTGTTGACTTAAAATCATAAAATTTGGCAAAGAGCAAAGTCGCACATCACAAGCAAAGGAAAATGTCCGAAAATCGTTCATTTGTAGTTTTTTTATCACATCATCTTCATCTCTTGGACATAGACCTCCCCCAAGCAGTGCTTCCCGAATCCAGTGGATTCCTGCACCTTCACAAAATCATCGGTCCACCTTATCTTCTGCCTTCCAACGCTACGTCTTCCGGTACGTGGTCGCCACTTCAGAACCTTTCGGCCCCATCGGCCATCTGTTCTGCATAATCTACTGTTGTTATATTATTTTAGTGTTAGTTGTTCCTCAGGAATAGTCTGTAAGAATGCATCAGTCAGTGTATCAGTTTTATGACTTTGGTAGTAGGTATATACAGGAATGCAGGCGTTCATCAATTCACTAAAAACGAAAAACTTCGCAAGCAATGGGAAATTACTACTGAAGACTGCGGAGTTGTCCGTGTGAGAAGCAGAAGTCCTGAGGTCGATTAGGACTAACTGCTTCTCACACGGACAACTGTACATCGCTTGTTCCCGCGTCAACAGTCCTGATTCTCTGTATATTTTGGCTGCTGACACCATATCGAGAGACTAAGATTACAAACGAAATATACAGGGAAGTTTTATAAAGAGTAAATGCGGGAAATAAAGTGAATTGTCCTATACTTGCGATTGTGACCAACCAGTCAATGCCAAAAAGGCTCGACTGGCTGTTCACAATGGTGTGCTGGTATCCACGCTTACGTATGGAAGTGAATTTTGGGTGCGGCAAAAGAAGCATACAAGTAGAATCAATGCTGTGGAAATGTTTTCCTTGCGAAGCATGTGTGGCATGACTATGTGTGTGTAATGATAGGCTGAAAAAATATATGATAAGGCATCGTTCCGGTTTAAAAGAAGACGACAACAAGAGTGAGAACAATTTAAAAGGTTATGCTTAGACGGTTTGGTCATGTTGAGAGAATGATTGAAAGGTGACTAACAAAAGGTATTTGCGAGTGGAAACGCTGAAATGTGACGCCCTAGGAGGCCATAATATATTATAGTGACCTAATTGGTGATGTTCTTCAGAAAGATCAGGTGTGTAGTACTCGGAACAGGCGTGCGTGTATGACCAGTTGTATGAACGTAACCGAAGCAAATGGAGTATGTAATTAGCGTAGCAGGTGGCGTTCTATAGATTCTGCCTACCCCCATGGGATGGTTGTGATACTATGTTATTATATTATCCTATATAATAACATAGCATCACGTCCGTATTCCCCGAAGAGTCAGGCAGAGGTGTACCTACCTATAGTACACTCACATTAAATTTTGCCAGTTATGTTACGTCCCATGTAATAGGGGCGAGATTATTGCCACTAACCGGGCACAAATTCAGACTTCGGACTGTAATTGAGAAATTCCAGCTGAAAAACCCAATAACACTTTGCCTGACCCAGGAATCGAACCCATAACCTTATGCTCAACAGTAGCGCTTGCGACCAATAAACCAACGAGGCAGTTTTTTATAAAAATGTGGCTGTTATTTGTATATTGTGGTGTCTTACGACTTCCACGCGAAAGAAGTCGCGGGCAAAAGCTAGTACCTATATTACAATTCGCTGAATAAAGATACCTATGTGATTCTAGGTATATTAAAGGCTCGACGGGCGCGATATCGCGGGTGCGACAGCCAGCGCGACACTTTCCATGAAGTTTTCATAGAAAAAATTAATAAAAAATGTGTCGCGTTGCGCCAGTCTGCTGGAGACTTTAATCGGAAAATGTAGGCTACATCAATTTTAACAACCCCAACCTACCAGTTACCAAACACTGAATAAAAAGATCAATTAATAAAAATAGTATCCAATAACGGATAAAGTTCACCTAAGGCCTAAAACGCACTAGCGGCTGGCCGTGATGCGGTGGCGTGCCGTTGCGCTCCACCCACTCGACGCGGTTAGCCGGAAGCGCTTCCCGCTCCAGTCAGTCACTAGAGGTCAGTCAGTCACAGTAGAGGGTGTATCCAAACTCTATGTTTATTTTTACGACGACGTTTTCCACGATAGTAGTATAAATAAATAACTGCAACAACTTCTCCGACGTCCATCATGTCCAATATTTCTTTCTAAATGCGGCGGACCGCAATAGAACCGAGACTAGACAGTTAGCCGGAATACAGACCGTATATACTGCGGCCTGCCGCAACGGCACGCCGCATCACGGCCAGCCGCTAGTGCGTTATAGGCCTAACAATCCGTGCGAAAAGCTTTTTAAATAAAGAACATCCCATATTTTCACCCCGAACATCAATATTGGAACATCGTTTTATTTTAATTAACAGGTTTCTTTATGAACAGTTAGCTGTTCTTATTACAGCAGTTAATAATATTTCATTACTCCTCTGGTATTCCAAGTGATCCCTAGCTTCATTATAAGCCATCTTCGTTGTATTTTATATACCTAATTAAATATTCTTAGCTCGTAGTTCGTACCTTTTAAAAGAAACGATGCCTTTAATTTTCACAAAAAAAGCATTTCCGGATATTTTCCCGTAGCCCTTGGCTATAACTTGCAAGTACTGTCCCCGTTATTTTGTGTAGGTATTGCTGGGACATTTGACTAACGTCCGTATTCTGAAACAAAACTTTTATACAGATAAAGGCTTCTACATACCAGCGCGACTTGTCGCGCGACGCGACACGGCACAAAGTCCCCGCGTGTCGCGGGACGACGACGATAACCGACTTTTAATGATTTTTTAATGACGATCACGTCTAAACGAGTAGTGTTAATGATTTGAAAAAAATATATGTTAAATTAGAGCATTTTCTCAATAACTTAATATGTGAATATTTTAGATTATGTTTATATTACATAGTTAAATTAATTTGTAAAGTTTATGTCTAACGCGGATAAAAAACTGAGAATGGCGCAAAATCTACCAAAGGGTATTCTTGTGAAACCTTCACCAATTTAAAGATAATTGTTTTTTTTTTTTAAATACCTTTTGTTTCGTGTATAATAAATTAATAATGCGTCAAATTGGGGACAGCGCTCCTTGATAGGCGAGTCCTATTCCTGGCTGAACGTACGACGTGTTGCGTGAGCTCAGTACAGAACACGCAAGCTCACTGGCATATATCTGCGGCTTAACAGATTCGTCTAAAGAGAAGCATGAAATGATAAATGAGTAATCTGGTAAAACAATGGGTGGTAATTTGAGTTTTAAAGGAAATACGCACTTTAACTACTACCTAGAAATAGGTACCAAGATACGTCTAAGCTCTGATTTTTAATTTGCTAGTCCAAAATGACAGCTGCGATCGACCTTTTTATCCGACTGCGGCGAAGCCAAAAAAGGAGGGTTATTTGTTTGACCTGTATGTATGTATCTGTGTATGTAAGTATGTCTGTCCCTATGTTCCCTTGTAACTACTAAACGGCTGAACCGATTTTGATGAATGATTATGTCGTTAGATTTGTCTTTATTGCGAGAGTGTCTTATGGTATAAGTAAGTACCTACTTACAAGATATTCATATAAAAATAATTATATGAATAATAACAATCACAAATAAAACGCGTTTCGCGTCCGGAAAAAGAAAAAGAGTGCACGAATTTCGCTCCCACGCTCATTTCTAAGCCAACGAGAGCTTAGAAAAAATCACCGCGGAAAAAAACGCACTCGATTTTCGACTCTCGGCGCTAAGCAGTGCGTCCAAAACCCATTGCTATGACTTTGTTCTGTGCTGTGACTTCTATGACTGTCCGCTAAGTCCTACTCCAAGAATATTATTGTTTATTGTCGAAAACCAGTCAACAAACGGACACAAAAAAATATTGTGAGCCATCACGGGACGGAGGCCTCTTGGCAGATGTGAAACATCGAAATCAAACAAACAAACATCCAAAAAAGGTCAGGGTCGCGTAGCAGGGGAACCGCGCGCGCGGAGGCAGCGGTGAATCGTCACGCGGCATGCGTCGCCCCGCCAGCAATCGGTTTTACGTGCACCTATAGATGTTTCACATCAAAAACAACCGACGTCCGAAAAAAAACTACAACGTGAAAAATTACTTTAGTTTCGGAAGTAAATTTTTTTTTACATTTCACTAATAGTGGGTCAGTTTGTAATTTATCTAAGTTACAATAGCCTAATATCAGCTGCTCATCACCTTGTACAAAATATTGCTTTTCTCGATTCAGGGACGTTAATTATTGAGGAGTTCCCCTAAAGTAAGAACCAGGAGAACTGCCACTCACTATATGCACTGTGACGACCATAAATTGCTTAGCAACCATATTAAAGTACCTAATCGAATCGCAACCCGTTAAATAATTATTAAGTAGTTCCGGTGGTTATCTGTGGTCTTCATCATCAGTTCCATTTCATCAAATGGTGCTTCCCGAGAGCAAATGCATGAGTTACTATAAAAAATACCCAAATCGCTATGGGTGTACCTATAAAATTTGAGGATTTTTTCCGTCGATTTCCATGGGATCATCAGATTCTGACATGGTGACAATGGGACCACCTGAGGAGAACAAAAGAATTTTCAAATCCGGTCCACGATTGACGGAAAACAAACGTGAAAAAACAAACTTATAGACGAACATAAATAACCTCCTCCTTTTTGAAAGTTGGTTAAAAAGGCAGAAGCAAAAAGTAAAAAATGTCCGTAAAAACTACATATCTTGAATCTACGTAAATATCTTGAATCTTTTTATTACAAACATGTATTGTTTCGTAAGTCATTATTTAAATGCCCGGACACAAACAATATCTGCATGTATTTCTTTTTATTCGCCTACATATGAAGCTGAAGATAAAACAAAACTTGTTAAATATGTAGACATGTAGATATGTAGAATGGGCAGCAGCGTTCTCTGTGCATTTTAACACCAACTGCGATCGCCAACACTCCCCCCCCTCCATTTGGTGGAGGCCTATGTCCAGCAGTGAACGTCTGTCGCCTGAATGCATTCCATTCAGACGTTTGATGATGACGTAGTAGACGCATTTATCAAATTTTTGTGTTTGCAAACTTGGTCCTTACAGCAATGAAAAAAATTGATTTATAGTAGACTAGCTTCTGCCCGCGTTCGCGTGAAATTTCTTTAGACGGGAGATATATGCTAGTGACCTTGAGTAGTTAGCTTGCGTGTTCTGTACTGAGCTCACGCAACGCGTCGTACATTCAGCCAGTAATAGGACTCGTCCATCAAGGAACGCTGTCCCCAATTTGACGCATTATTAATTTATTATACACAAAACAAAAGGTATTTTAATAAATCGCGTATACTAAAAGATCAATAATTAAATTATCTTTAAATTGGTGAAGGTTTCAGAAAAATACGCTTGGTAGATTTTGCGCCATTCTCAGATTTTCATCAGCGTTGGACATAGGTAACTTTACAAATTAATTTCACTATGTACTCGTAATATAATCATAATCTAAAATATTCACATATTAAATTATTGAAAAAATGCTCTAATTTAACTTTTTTTTTTCAAATCATTACCACTACTCGTTTTGACGTGATCTTTAGTATAAAATCATTAAAAGTCGGTTATCGTCGCCTTAACATACAATATATCCTATGACACTCGGCAATACTGTAGCTTCCCATTAATGACAGAATTTTCAAAATCATATCCGTAGTTCCGAAGATTACCCCCTACAACCTCACAAACTTTACCTCTTTATAATATTAGTACATATAAATAAGTGCCAGATAACCTATATTTTGATGCAATTTTATGCAATGATAAATGCTCACGCGTATCAAACGACATTTTTGGAACTTAGTTCCATATTGCACCTGGCGGTAGGAGTTGACTGGTAGAAATCGTCACGTAAGGGAAAAGCGTTAAGCGATTTTCCATCTCTCTTTGTCTCTTTCTATTATATACGAGTGAGTGTGTGCGTGCGGAATTTCGTTCGGGGGTCCCCCGACTGCACAAATTTTCTTCAACACACTTTCTCGCAGTGGCTCTTATTGCACCGCTTTTATGTTCACAACAGTGTATTTAACACGCGTGCTTTTTTACTGTTCATTCTCGCACTAGTGCGGGAAAGTGAGCCACAGATATCTCAGCAGTATAATCTTTATGCCTTTTTTATGCCAATAAAATGATGAATGTATAAACTGTGTAGGTAAATAAATAAAATACTTACTTATAACCTGTAATAAATAAACATTATATTTCCTTAAATTATTCGTTTTGTTCATTTGTTCACAAATTAACATTAACAAGTGTTCTACTTCTATAAATGTAAAAATAGTAGGTTTTTTTTTTAAATATTCTTTTCATCGATTTCGAGTTAAGGCTTCTACATACCAGCGCGACTAGTCGCGCGACGCGACACGGCACAAAGGCCCCGCGTGTCGCGGGACGAGCGGTGCCTTTGTGTCGCGTCGCGTCGCGCGACAAGTCGCCCCGGTATGTAGAAGCCTTTAGTGCCTCTCCTTGATAATGGGGAAACACGGCGCACGAAAAAAAAAATACGCAAGATATTTTTCATAAATATTTGTTACAAAATATTATGTTTATGTTATCTATTCATTGTTTCCTCGCAAGTGTGTTGAAAAACGTCGTTTGATACGATCAAGCTATAATTTCCAGTATAAGCTGATCTGGAATTGTATAGGATATCCATACAATAAGAGGTCAGCGTATACTGGAAATGTATAGCTTGGTGTGTAACCGTTTATACTAGAGGTGGGATTGCATCCCGAGCTGAACCTGAGGGCGTAATGGAAACAAAACACACTTATATCAAAATGTAGGTACTATTTCTTAGTGATGACCACGGTGATCTGAAACCTTTTAAAATATTTCAATACTTAATGCTTTTGCATTCCACAATTTGTACTGAAGTGGTAACTTAAAATTATATATGATCTTTAGGGTACGTCGTACGTCGGTGTCGGGCACAGCAAAATTATATGTGATCATTATGGACCCTGTCAGGCACAGCAAAATTATATGTGATCATTATGGACCCTGTCGGGCACAGCAAAATTATATGTGATCATTATGGACCCTGTTGGGCACAGCAAAATTATATGTGACCAACTGATCATTATGGACCCTGTCGGGCACAGTAAAATTATATGTGATCATTATGGACCCTGTCGAGCACAGCAAAATTATATGTGATCATTATGGACCCTGTCGGGCACAACAAAATAGTAGGAGAGAGGATGCTTTGAAAGACTTAGGTTATCAGTCTTCTGAACTAAATCTAATATTACTATAATAAGGATTTTTTTTTATATGTATTGTTTACTGTAAGTACTAATACTTATTAGGTTGGCACTTATATTTTGTCGTTGAAATATTCGTTTATAGTTTATACTTTAATAGCATTTTCTTATTAAAAACTGTTTTAGTTTTTTTATTAATATACCTATTACTTATGTCTTCTTTTTTTTTTATCTACGTATTTTTATGGACACATAGGGACTTGTAGATTGTATTTTTAGCCGAGAAGTTGGAATGTTTAATCTTGATTTATGAATATCTAGGTATATCTAATGTAAATAATCATAAACACCTAACCTACATATTTGTACCCACATAAGTAACCTACCACTCATTACTGAAATCTGTCTATCATTTAAGTACCTACTTTAATTAAGTATCTGATTAGTGTATGTGTTTGCGTTCTGCTGCACCACCCGCACTTCTCTAACCAGTTATTTATATAACTACAGCGCGTTTATAAACTTATTTAAGGATTAAAATAACTTTGTGAACAAACAGTATTCAGCAAGCGTTTAAATTGTGCAGTCTCATTAATCTAATCCGTGTTTACGATATAACTGGACGCCCAATCTCCGCTCTCCTTCATTTATATCAATAAAATACAATTTCAATTTACACAATACCGTCTTTGACAACTGGCAAAATGTTGTCAAAGATTTTAATATCCTTAGCCGTGATCATTATACTATTTCGATATAAAATTGTAGTTAAAAGTGAATTTATTAAATTAAAATTCTATCTCAAGATGTCTCTATACTATGTATTCTTGACCTTAACATCAATGATAGTTTTGCCAGTGCTGTTGTTTAGACCAAAACATCACAGCAATGGATTGTAAGTACCAACCTACAAAATAAATAAATAGCTATCCAATATACATACGTAATCAGCCTATAATGTTCCCACTGCTGAGACACAGGCTTGCTCTTTCTGTGCGAGGGACTGGGCCGTAATCCACCACGCGGGCCCAGTGCGGGTTGATGGATGTCACGTCTTCGAATTTTTAGTTCTAGGACATGTCGGTTTCCTCACGATGTTTTCCTTAACCGTTTATCCAATATTATCCGTTTATATATAACAACTTTTACTCTATGAGACCAATTCGGAAAAAGCAAAAAAAAATCTGCTGTTCCCTACATTTTAACGAGTTATGAGAACATAATAAATATTGTAACAGCAGATTTTTTTTTCGTAACGTTACATCTTGTTTATGTAGTAGATCTATATTTTTAACCCCCTGGTTGCTAAAAGGCCCAATTTATACTGATGTCCACCGAAGAACATGGGCGGCTCTTTTTTTGGCAATAAGTATTTCTTAATTTTAGGATCAGAAATCAATTGATTATTTTAAGGTGAATCCGTAGATGTAGCCCGCGAAATACAATTTTTCTTACGATTTTTGTTATTTGCACAAACGCACAGACGGTTAAGGCTGCGTTTCCACCAGAGATGTGCGATGGAAATGTGTCGCGCGAGGATGTCTAGCTGTCCTGTGAAAATGTGTGGGGGTTTCCACCAAAGCTGTGCGATGAAAATGTGCCTACGAGGATGTGTAGCGGAGCTGTCAAATGCGCATTAGTGTGTGGTGCGAGGGTGCGTTGGATGTGCAACACATCCTTCTCAACACACATTCCTCGCAACACATCCCTCGCACACATCCCTCGTACACATCCCTCGTACACATCCCTCGCTGTGTGCGAGGTTTTGTATGCGCAAAAATCTAGCTCCGCTGAGCCGTTTCCACCAGAGCTGTGCTGACCGAGGCGAGGTAAATGAAGCGATTCTATTGGTTCTTTACAAACACATCCCTCGCTACGCATCCTCGCATATCTCTGGTGGAAACGCAGCCTAAGGGGCCGGCGTAGCATGCGTGTAGTTCATACAAACGTAATACCAAAATAATTTGTAAATCAAACATATTCTTAAGGTAGTGTGTATTTATTTCGATTGGATTACAGAATATCTATGTTCACAAATACATATATATTTTGAAAGGACAATGATATAAAGACGAGATATGAGGAATTTAAAATTTCTTTATAAACCTTATTTTTCTCATAATCCTTGTTTAAATCAGTGCCCATTCAAAATATATATTTGGGAACCTAGCTATTCTGTATTCCAATCGGAATAAAGACACACTACCTTAAGAATATATTTGATTTAAAAATTATTTAACTACTCATCCATCACCTCTCAAGGTGTTCCGTAGCCCGCGAATTTTTTTTTTCGTTTTTTACAATTTGCAGGTCAGATAATTTAAAGAGGCTATCAGAAGTAATTGACATTACTTCTGATAGCCTCTTTAAATTATCTGACCTGCAAATTATAGCCTCTCTATAATATCTATCTTAGATCTCTTTGACCTTAGTTTTCACGCTGAGATTTCTACAGAATAGACTAAAATTAGATACAAATAGAGGCAGAGCACTAATTTACGAAGAATGATTTATTTCCTATTTCAGGTTTGCTTCGAGCCTGATGAAACACATTACGAAGATATACGGATTGGAATGGCACATACGTAATGGGGAAATATTAGCGGAGGACCGAGGAGCTGTCATCATTAGCAACCACCAGTCGGTTCTAGACATAGCAGGTCAGTTCGTAACCAAGTAAGCACTTAGCTACTATGTACCTCTACCTACCTACTAAATACTGTTTATATGGTTCCGTAGTCAAGAAGGAACCCTTATAGTTTCGCCATGTCCGTCCGTCCGTCTGTCCCCGGCTTAGCTCAGAAACTCTTAGTACAAGAAAGCTGTAATTTGCTCAGCAGTATAGACTTGCGACCCCCAGACCAACGAACAACAGTTAAAAAACAAAACAAGATCAGTTGAAAAACAAAATGATTTTCAGATGTAGTTGCAAGAACCCTCAAAAATATAAATTGAGTGTCCGTCTACACATCTCTAAGTTTGTACTTGGTTATTGATTGGACAAAATTATATTTTTGGTCAACAGGCAGTCCTAGAACTGCCTTTTATAATGCACCGTAGGTAAGTATTAGGCCCGGTTTCCACCAAAGCGGAGAAGAGAGGAGGTGTTCGTAAACGACCAATAAGATATCGTTATTTCGATGGGATGGTACGGTAACGTTATCTTATTGGTCGTTTACAAACATCTCCTCTCCTCTCCGCTTTGGCGGAAACCGGGCCTTAGGTATGACTAGCTTTTGTCCGTGGCTTCGCCCGCGTGGATTTTGGAAATTATCCCACGGGAACGTACTACTGGATTTAAAAAGAAGCGAAGCGGTGATCGCATACCGAATAAGCCTCGCGCCGCCGCCGTCAACCATAATTATTTTTTAATCGACTTCATGTTACGCCTAATTTTGAATCTGTGATATATTTAAAAGTATTAATTTAAATGATATGATGTAAAGGCATATTTTAATCTAAATTTAATGCCCCATTTAAGTAACATATTTTTGGATAAGAATTAATAGATACGGAAATAACAATAATTTTTTTATTAATTTCTAAAAAATAAAAATGGTTACTGTCATCCTTTGAAGATGGACATATAAGCTATCGCGGACTTATTTGTTGAAATTTGTATAATGTACAATCCAGTAGAACATAAATTGTATGTATCTCTTACGGTTTACGCGGCGCACGCCAGTAAAGGTCCCAGTCGGACAATAATCGTCATATTTCAACCAATTTATACAAAACCTAATGAATTATACATTTAAACCTTCCTCATGAATCACTTCTTCCATTGGTGAAAACAGTTTGAAAATCGGTTTGGTAGTTTATGAGTTTATCGCGTTCAGATAGACAGACTGACGCGGCAACTTTGTTTTATAATACGTTAAGATAACATACATCAGTGGCGAAAGCACCATATAACACGATTCCTACCGGCTTCCCTTCGAAAATTCGCATCAACAATTCTACCGCTATTGAAAAATGGCACAGTCAATAGGGGTATTTAATTCACCATAACATTCAAACATCAAAAACGCCTATTTTATTACCTTTTAATTGAAATAACAAACAAGAAAGTTTTGTCTGTGTAGTGATGCGTCTTTTTGGTTTTGCTACTTGACGATAGATGGTGTTAAATTCAGTAAAGGAAAGACTTACTTTTAAGTAAATTAATTAATTTTTACTTTACTGATAAGAAAGTAAGTTAAAATCGGCTTTGCTTCGGCTTCTCTCATACAAAAATTGACACCTCGCCGCTGACATACATTCTGCCAGAGTTGCGAGTTTGTCCGAAAGGGATATCGTGGCCCTGGCACACAGGCAAGGGGTGGAACACGGGTGGGTTTTAGTCAGTAAAAGTCTGACACGCCCTTCCTCTCCGCCCAGAGCGGGAAAAGTTATTTGTTAATATCCCACAAAAAAAAAGATAACATACATTCACTTACCTATTTATTTCAGGCCTGAACAATGCGTGGTGTTTCGTAGGAAAGCTGTATCTAATTGCGAAAAAAGAAGCATTTTACACTGGTCCACTAGGCCTGGTCACGTACCTCTGTGGATCGAAATTCATTGATAGAACAAATCCCAAAACAGCTTACAAAATCCTGGAAAGTACGACACAGCATATGATCCGAGACAAGGTTGGTATTAGTACATTATTGCAAAGGCCGTGAAATAGGCAATTGCAGGTCGAGTAACTTCACTAATACGAGACAGGCAATTGCCATTTCCGCCGAGGCATATAGGTATAGTATTGGGTATAGTGCTTTTCTCAAAAGAATGCAGAGAAAGTAAATTATTTGTAAATTCCAGATTCACTATCGAACAACGATAATTTTTCACGCGCCAATGTTCATATATTTTTTTTTCAACAACTTTCTATTTGCAAGCCAGTTCGAAATTTAAATAAAACCTTTGATTAGTTACCTCCTTGGTTGCCATGTTTCGGAGTAAAAGATCGTTCCATTTTTAAATTACACGATAGTTAAGAGTTTAATTTATTTGGCCGCTAAACCACGACACATGGATTTTCATACAACTTTTGGTGGCCACTGCGCACATGTAACATAATTTTATTTGGCCAGTACAGAAATTTCGATTTATCTCGAAGAAGGTTGTCAAAATAATGCTTTATTATAATTCCAAGCGTGTTTGAGAAAAGAGTCTTTAATAACCCCAGCACGCCGTTTCATACAACATTGCTGAAGCGTTCTTCTTTCTATAATCTGAGGTTGTAATGTTCCAAATTCAAAAAACCGCTCCTGAAATGGATTTGATTTTCTTTGACCGTAAATTCGATACTTCAAATGTTCTTTTTTCGAAAATAATGACAATTTTTCCATGCATGTTTGAGAAAAATAAATGTTTATGGTTAGGTGACTGTCCCGTGTGTTTACAATAACAATCTAGGTATTGTTACCTATATTATTTTAGTGATAGCTTTTCGTCAGAAATAATCTGTAAAAATGCAACAGTCAGTGTATCAGTGTTGTGCCATTAGGTAGTATATGCAGGAACGTAGGCGCTCATGGATACACTAAAATTTAAAAACTTCGCAACCAATGGGAAATTGGTACTGCGGGTGTCGACTTCAGGACGAACTTACTACCGATTCACCTTCACTTTACTACACATTCAGTCCTGACTCTCTTTATATTTTGGCTACTGAGACCAAATCTACAAAGCTATTTTAGGATATTGTGTTATCTTAAGACTTCCAAGTAAACGAAGTCGCCAGCAGAAGCTAGTCGAAAATATCAATTCAGTAAATGGAAAATTAAATGAGAGACTCGGTAGGGCAGGAAAAATTCAGGTGTGAACTTGTAACTTGAAGCGTTTCTATTTTTCCATCAATTTCTAATATTCTGGTCACACCTGGATGTTGATTTAATTAAATATTCTTATACTAATACAATAAATCTGAAGAATTTATATTTTTTATTTTTTTTTATAATAATCTGCGGATTTATAATAATAATTCACGCGGACGAATTAGCGAGCAGAAACTGGTAGGATATAAAGTTGCTAGTCCTTATAACTGCAGGTTACGATAATGCAAAATAATATTCGAAGGGACCTCCTTGTCACGAAGTATTACTTGGTGCTCCTTGTAGATGTAGGTAGTTAATGATACCTAACAATAAAGGTATCAAGAGATAATAATAGTCTTAGGAATTAAGTAATTACCTTAAAAATGTACGTCATTCTTAGACTTCCATCATAAATGAATTACGAACATTTTAGCACCAGTATAATAAAAACAGAGGTTATCACAGATAGCCGAGATACCTAGGTATGTTTTAAGAGTTCCGTACCCAAAGGATAAAACGGGAACCCTATTACTAAGGCTCCGCTGTTTGTCCGTCTGTCACCAGGCACGTCAGCAACCGTGATAGTTAGACAGTTGAAATTTTTACAGATGATCTATTTCTATTGCCGCTATAACAACAAATACTAAAAAACAGAATAAAATTATTCGTTAAGGGGCTCCCATACAACAACCGTGATTTTTTTGCCGTTTTTATAGATACCATTATCTATCTAGCGGCTATACGGAACCCTTAGTGAGCGAGTCCGACTCGCACTTGGCCGGTTTTTATTGTTAGGTATTTTTCTTAATTTACCCATAGTTAATGACGTCTTTTGTATTTTTTGATATTCAAGCATCTCAGTTCCCACGATCTCTGAGACAAAACGGCAATGTATTGCCTTCTACTTGTTTAACGCAGGTAAAAACACAAATAAAACATTTAGGTATTCTTGCTAAAGATAGTTTAATTATATTATCGTAAAAAAATGGGGTGCTTGATGTCAATTCTTCGATATTGGTAAAAGTAGATAATCATTATGAAAATATATCTTTTCCGCAGCCGACGGTTCCACAAACAGGAAAGCACCCTACGCTTTTTTACGATAAAATAAATTTCTTGTTAATCTCTATTACTTATTATTATTTTAAACTTATTAAAATGATTTTCTACTTTTTAGGTTTGTAGAAAATGAGTAGGAAGCTTTATTTATGTCTGTTGTGTATCCAAACGTAGCCAGTGGGATGCTTTATAAATTTGATTTTGGAATACTTAGTTGGAGAATTAGTTATTTGTTTTTTTTTTTTGGCAGATCGAAGATGAGCCAAGACCAGTGGTGCCAGATTAGGCGACTTGTCGCCATTTAGGCTACTTGGAAAGGTCTCGGGCCGACCAATTTTTAGCATCGGCGACTGGTCGCCAATTAGGCTACCTCAGAAAAAAAATTAGGTGATTTTGGCTTCATTCAGATTATCTGAGGAACAATGAAAATGTCCGGTACTAATGCAGTAACTAACGGAACATCACCATTTTTAACGTTAATCAGAGAGGTAAAACAGAGAATCTCAAAAAATTATAGGTATCTGAACGAAATAAAGTTGACATTGGCTTGTAAAGTATTGAATGATGTCAGGTACGCATTCATGGATGTCGGCGGATTTTGGTTTACGTTATAAAGTTGTACAATTGCATCCAAATACGAGAAATAATAGATTTTGTATAGGCTGCAAATCTATTAAAATATAAGTTTCTGCATACGTTGAGAGGATTTTCTTGTGATTTGAGTGTGTGGTGGACAGGTTGTAGTGATATCAAAATAGAAAAACGTAGAAAATATAACAAACAATACAGTTGCGAATGCACAAAAAAAAGTTTTAGAATAAAAAGGTACCTACATTAAAGTGGTTCATTTATATTTTCAGGTATTTTTCCATTAAAAGTTGCAACTGGAATATAAATTCTTATTATTTAACACCAAAATTGTGGACCTATATTTAGGCGAAGTTAGGCTATTTTACAGAAAAAAAAAATTAGGCGACTTTAGGCTACTTGGGGCAAAAATATTGGCGACTTGGAGCGCGCCACATCTGGCAACACTGGCCAAGACGGTTGTTATTTTACTTCACTTTTATGTATTTTAAATAATATACCTACTTAGTTTTATCGAGTTAATATGCTGAATTTTATTTGCTCTAACATTCCCACATGTATAAAATTAAAGTAGCTTTTCGTGTCTGTCCGTGTAACTACTTACGCGTTGTTCTTCTAAGCTCCGCAACGGATTTGATGCGGTTTTCACCATCACTTAGAGAATTTATTCTGGAAGGTGTATTTGACATAAATATTAAACTAACATTATAATCTCGTAGTTTTATCAACAAATCAACCCTACGAAGTAGGGGCGGGTCACCACTAGTCTTCTAACTACCCTTGGTAAAGTTATAATTAGGTACCTATAGGCAAATTTGTGCGATTCTTTCCTCAAAAGACCCTTGATGGACACGGATCTAAATGGTCCTCACATTATCTGACCAAGATCATGTCTGGACTTTAAAAGAGACTGACCCCTGACTATGTTTCGCCATCTCTTCTCTGTCAGATAAGAAATGTCGACTACATCTAAGTTTTTTTTTTTTTGATTAAGACGTGTAAAAGTGATCCCGATGTCCTATTTAAAGAATAAACAATTTAATTTCATTAAATTATGAACCAATAGACATGAATGTGTTTATAGACTGTCCATAGACCAATAAATTTTGCCACTTAGAAAAATCATGTTTTTTTATCTTCTGTCTAGATCAAGATATGGATATTCCCCGAAGGCACAAGAAACACAAAATGGGATGGGAAGTTATTACCATTCAAGAAAGGCGCTTTCAATTTAGCAGTGACTGCTCAAGTGCCAATTATACCCGTTGTGTATTCACCATACTATTTCATTGACAAAGATAAATATATTTTCAATAAAGGTAAGGATTCATTTCAGCTTCAAGTTCAAGTTGACCCAGAAAACCTTAAAAGTTATGTTTAAGTCCCTTAGAATAAAGAACAATTCTATCACCATCGACCAGGCACAAATGCAGATGCCGCCGGCCGGCTTGCTACTAAGAAATTCCATAAAAATTCCACACTGAAAATCCCACACTTTGCTCGACCGGGGGATCGAACCCAGATCCCCTTGCTTAACAGTCGTGCTTGCGGCTACTATACCAACTAGGATGTCATTATTTTCTTGGTACAGTGGCGTGTGCTAGCTGACATAACAATATGACAAATGTTTTGTGTTAGGTTCTATATGTTAAACTATTTTGAATACTATTATTATTGAATCAAGTTTTTCTAACTAACAGTTTTTCTGACAACAGTGTGCTGTTGGGCAGTTTGTTGCGCCAGTTCTTCCCAGCTAACTGCTAAGCACTAGGAAGTGGTGAAGGGCGGGCGTTTTGAGGGACTGTCTTATGTAATTTTGAAGTTCGAAAAGTGCTGAATTTCAGCCTTGTATAATACATGACTTTTGATTTTGATTTTGATCATAAACCCCCTTATTACAAAAAAAGGTTTATCTTCAGACCCAGGTTTAAAACATGGAGCCCTTATTAAATTTCGAACTTTATTCCGACTATGGTAAAGTTCCTAAACACAAAACTGACAACTTAGTACCGAACTAAGTTTTGTTTACAGAACGGTATTTCAATCACTGTTACGTTCTTATTACAAAAACTGGCTCCATGGTCTAAGTCATGTCAAAATATAAATCTTGTTTTGTAATAAGGCGGCATGTTTTTCTGAGATTTTACAGACCTTCCCATCATATGCAAAATAAACAAACCGTAGTTGCAATTCTATAGACAAAACAAATACCTATGTTATTACAGGTCATGTCATAATGCAGTGTCTGGAGCCAGTGTCAACAACAGGACTTACTCTGGAGGAAGTGCCAGCCCTCGCCGAGCGCCTGCATAGGATCATCGCGCGTACTTATGAACAGTTGTCTAAAGAAGTACAGTCAACAAAACCGAGTGATGGCGGAAAACATACGAAAGTTTGTTAAGAACACGTTTAATAAAATTATTACTGTTGAGTGCTAGCTACCTTGGTAAATAAAATAATTATTTAAAGCCGTGAAAGGTATCTTGTGTCAAAGTTATTTATTGTAATTACCTACATTTTATTGTAAAAAGACGATTTTGTTGTGAACACGTTTTTAGTACTAGCACTAGGTACCTACCTACTAGCTGACCCGATAGACGTTGTCTTGTCCAAATTTCAGTTCCCATAAAAAAAATCAATTTTCAGACCTTCCCGAATTTTCCAATTTTCCGGTGAACTTTTCCAATGTTTATTTCCCTAAAAACCTTATTCGGACCATTACGAACATTTAAAAAAAATGAAATCGGGTCAGCCGTTCTCGAATGACGTGCTTAACTGCTTACCAACGAACAGCATTTACTTAATAGAAGACTAGCTTTTGCTTCTGCCCGCGACCTCGTCCGCGTGAAATTTAACTTAAAATAAAACATATCTTATGCATAGGACACCCAGAAAATATAGGTATTACCAGTTGTAAAAGTTGGTGGTATAAGTACAGTTCATATTTTGCCTGTTTAGGGCATGCAAATTAATTTTACATTAATACCTAATAGGTACTTATTTTACTAAGATAATATCTAAGGAAATACGAGAAAATATCTATTAGGATTTTTAAATAATGATAAATTTTAAGTTACAATAAAATATAGGTACACACAACAAAACTAATAAGGAAATACGAGAAAATATCTATTAGGATTTTTAAATAATGATAAACTTTAAGTTACAATAAAATATACACACTAACAAAACTTAAATTCTTAAAATAATATTTTTCTGTAACAAAAGACATGTTAAATTATCAATCACACAGCACATCATACTGGAAACTACACTAGGTTCCTATTAGTGAAAGAATTTTCGTAGTCTGATCAGTACCTAGTTCCGAAGATTACCCCCTACATACAAACTCACAATTAAATGTTACCTCTTTTAATTACTAATAGTTAGACTAGCTTTTGCCACGTGGAGGTCGGAAATTATCCCACGGGAACGTAGGTAGGTAGGTACTACGGGCGGCGATAAAAGTATACTATGTCCTGGGTCATGGTCTACCCATGTGCCAAATATCATCCAAATCCGTGTAGCGGTTTTAGCGTAAAAGCGTAACAAACAAACTCATTATCGCATCTTTAGTATTATAATAAAATTCAATCATGATTCAAAAGACACGTGGCGCCATCTATTATCATAAGAAGGATATTGTTGTTTTCCTCAAGAACAGGGGGCCTAAAATGGACGCTTTCGCAGAATCATATTATGATCTGCGTACAATTCATATCCCGCAATTCATCTGTTTGACAGTTGTGTATGGAGTTTCGTAAAATGGTCCACAAATTAAGAATTATTATAGTGAAATCTAATGTTAAATAGCAGCTGTCAAACAGATGAATTGCGGGCTGTATGAATTGCACGCATGATTCTGCCAAAGCGTCCATTTTAGGCTCCCAGTACTTTTTTCGGAATTGTAGGTACTATGTCCGTTTCTGTACACCTGAAAACGGGAAAATGTCAGGGGTCAGAATGATCGGTTCTGTGATTTAGGCGTGAAAAGGAGAAGAAGCAAGAAGCTAGTATTATGTATTTAAAAGTTTAAACTTTATATAGCCATTTAAGCAAGTAAGTATAATGTTACAGCGCAGTAACACGATTGGCGCCCGTCACTTAATAACAACCCGGTATCTACTAGGTATTATTTCTGTTTTCATTTAGTATTAGGCATCGTTTACACTGCGATACCTAGGCCGACAGTTAGACAGGCCCGAATCTTCAATCTTGTTACAAGAACTGCCTGTAACTTGGATAGTGATAATTATTCAATTACTTAGTTATTGATTTTTATATGACACTACACTTTAGGTTTAGTATTTGACATTGTGTATTTCTTTATTATTACTATGCTCCCTTTTTTCTATCATTTTTTTATTCCAATTTTATTTTGATCGACGAGTTTTTGTTTTTAATAAAAAAAATTGATCCGTCACGGGATGACTGGCATCAAATATTTTCGATGTTTGCATGCCTAATTTAGGGTAGATTGTTGTACAATTTTCGTAGAAAAAAAAACAAAAAAAATAAGTAATTGGTTTTCGTTTTTCATTCATTCGGTCTGTCAAAACATGTTAGGCGCCTTAGGCGGTTGCCCGCCCAGATCGCTTCATGGCCTAATATCCCCACCCCCAGCACTCCAGCATGTTGCCATGATAACCAATAAAATCACGCATAGAGAGTCTGACCAACGAAAGCTGTCCAAGAAAAAAAGCGGCAATTTAAATTGAGCCGTCATGGGACGCCTGGCAGATGTGAAACATCGAATCGCATGCGTCGCCCTGCTAGCAATCAGTTTTACGTGCGGTTAAAGATGTTTCACATCAAAAATCAAAAGCTGTCAACACTTGCTATACATTCCACAATTATTATGAAAAGTATCGCAGAATAATTCTTGACTATAAATAGTATCAACTCTGTTTAGTGTTTATAACTCAGATAAAGAACTATATCTGAGGTTTAGGGTGACGCTTTTTTTTCATGGACAGCTTTTGGTGGTCAGACTTTTACATGTAAGTGCGATAGTGTAACAGTGGATACAACCTGCGGACCTGTGGATTCAAATTCAAACACCATAGCGCTGCCGCACGCCGAGGGAGTGGCCTATTACCTATTTGCAGACTACCACGAGCAACTTCTATACAGAGTAATAACAAACAGCTTTCCTGCTTTAGATTATAGTTATTTGAGACTATAATTATTTAAATATTATTCGAGAATATTTCATTATAAATCGATTCTGTCTTTCTCTCTTTCTAGCAATCAATATTTGCAACGTTCCAAGTCCATTTAACTTGGACGTCAAACTCACGCTCAATTACCAATAGAATTGAGTGAAGTCGCTGGAACGCTCCCTCGTAATACACTATTTCGTTTCTCATGATTGGTTGCGCGCTAGGATTTCTTTCAGTTTTGTGTTTATTTTTGTTTTTAGAAGCTTGACGGTTTTATTGTCCAGTGTTTATTTAATGTTGTATTAAAAATGTGGGACAAAATCATTTATATGATAGTGATTATCATAGTAACGTACATTTTGAAACAATTGTTGTCGGAAACACCGAATTTCGTAAAATTTAAATCGAAATTTCTCGTGTTTTACATCTGGACTTCTGTGACCGCAGTGATATTGATGCCGTTTTTTGTGTTCAGCCCGAAAAATGTAAAGAATTCCCTGTAAGTATACATTTTGTTTCCGATGTAAAAACCGATACTTCAGTACTTATGTCACAGCTTCAGCTCACTAACCTGTATATTCATTCATAGAGCGATTTTTCTGAATAGGTTTGCCCCACACATCATCAAACATAGAACCCTTGAATGATACTATAACATTAAGTAAAAGCTAAGAGAAATAGACATCATTATTAACTCAAATCATCACAATTCATCTCCCATTGTTTATTGTTTACAGATTTGGATCTCAAATAGTAAAACATGTAACCAAAATAATAGAAGTGAAATGGCTATTGAGAAATGGAAGAGTATTAGCTGAAGACCGTGGAGCTGTGGTGGTGTCAAACCATCAGTCTTCAATTGACATTCTAGGTAAAATTATTTATTTTTATCTTCATCTTACCTCATCCACTATGCCCGGTTATCCTATCTATTAAAGCCCACCTTAGTAGTTAATAGTATGATTTAGTTTTAAGCCAATTTGGCTCAGACTGTGTGGGTGGGTTGCTCATCTAAAAGATACTGAATGAAGACTATTTTACATTGTTATTATAAAAAGTCATGCTTGAACCTGCCTAGTGTTATGCTGGCCGCAGTACAGTGATTATGTAGAATTTATTATTGCTATGTTATCCCTGTTTATATGTATATCCTATTAATAGTACAACATCCAATGATGTCACCTAAAGATCCTGAGGTCAATTGGCAATTGTCATGCTTAGAATATCCAAGAAGACTATTCCTAAGCCTTGTCCACATTGCACACATCTGAGGGCCTATACAAAGTAACATTCAATTAGTGATTCCACTAGTAGAAAATCCAAAAAATGTATGGGGTTGACATAAGCTATTGAAATGTCACGTGATCATAGGTCAACAAATAGAAATTAGCCAGACAATGTTATCATCATACAATTACATGAAACAAATCAACAGCGTCGAACAATAACTTCCATTGAGATGCATAGCCAAGTGGCACTTTTTGACAAGCATTATCGCCTGCCAATCGAACTTCGTTATTGTTGAAGCAATAGCGATGGCAGAAATAAAATCGCTCCGAAGCGAATGTCATTTGTTTAGACCCTATCCATATGTATCTGAAATATTTTAATTTCATTTGAGGCTTTCTGTGTGAGTTACACATTTTGTGCAGCAACCTTTTGCTACAGAAATCGAGCTCTTATGTGGATATCAAAATGAAAAGTCATTTATTCAAACTAAACTGAGAATCAGTACTTTTTGAACATCAAAATTACATAAGACAATCCGCCAAATAGCTCGCCCTTCACCACTTCCTAGTGCTTTAGGTGGGAAGAAAAATTAGCGCAATAAACTCTCCAGCAGCACAGCTATCTATTCAGTTAGAAGAACTTGATTCTATACAATAGTATGTAAAGCAATTACAAAACATTAAATTAAATTATTTGCCATATGTCAGCTAACACACGCCAATTTACCAACAAGAACTTTGAAAACTAAACCCAAGCATATGGCTTCAGCCATGGCAATGTGCAATCCTAGAGCCTCAAATATTTATGAGTAAAAATTAATGTAAGGTGAATCTGAAGAAGAACTTTTCCTTATGAGATTTGGTCAAGGAACAAATCGAATTAAGAGAGATGTATTAATGATTATAATTCTGTAAATACAATATTTATTATGGTCACAAATCATATTCTGCTCAAGATATAACCTGACACTGACCTGCAAATTGCAAAATATGTAAGAAAATTTGAATTTCACGAGCTACCATTGCGGAACACAAGTTAATTAATTTTTAAATGAACATGTTGCACTTGTAGTCTTATCACATCTTAATGTAGCTAAAAGAGATCAATGTGTTGATAGAGGTTTGTATGGATGTATGATCATTAATCACGCAATTATATTAGCAATAATACATCTGTGTGGAGTTTTGTTTGTTCATTTTCTAGCCTGTTTAACTAAAGGCATAAATGTTAAGGAGGTTGGCTCACAACAATAGATAGCACATAACAATTTTTTGAATAATCTATTCAATCTTAGAGAGTGTAAAACATAGTGCTGGCTGTCCCATCCACAATGGGATTCTATCATCATGTCCTGTGTGTGAGCCCTGATACCTGCACATAAGAGGAGTTAATGAATACTACTCATAATGCTTTATCCTTGTTAGTATGCCTATTCTAGTTCGGGGCTCACACTATGGAAATTGCCATCAACATGCTAAGATTTTTTTTCACAAAAGGCATGTAAAAGTGACATTACACTGCAGCTCTTATTTGCATACTGGTGTAATAATAGCAATGTTACACTCATTATCCTGCATATTGTTAACTAATGTTTAAGTAGTATGAATCAAACAGTGGTACAGCTCGATTCAAACTTGATGGCGGCTCGGAAGCGCGCCACTAGCTGCGCAGTACCCCACCCCTCACCCCCGCTGACACGTGAATTTGTTACTTGTGCGCAGCGACTCGCCTCATGTTCCGATCCGCCATAAAGTTTGAATCGGGCTGTACCCAAGCTATTATGGTACTTAGAAATCTTAAATTCATTCACACAGAGACAGTCAAGGCACAGCCTAAACCGCTGGGTTTAGGTAGAAACATGAAATTTTGCACAAGAATTTCATTTTATATCGAATGTGAGTAAATTCATCCCCTAAAGGAAGATAGGCCACTCTCTAACATCACGTAAATATTAAATGGACCCGATGTCGTGCGTCATGTGCTCGACAACCGAAATAGAGAGACATATTACGCGGGGTATAGCGGGAACGAGATAGCAATAATTATCACTGTTACGTACCCATAACAACTCGGAAACAAACTACGATTCGGGTATTCCCCGCAAACCGAGAGTTAATGTAGGTCGATTGTGTACTTTCCCCTAATTTATACGGTCCACATCTAGGAGCACGTACCTTAACTTCCTATTTAATACATCAATGCCTAAAGGAGCTATAAAGGGGATGAAATTTAGATTTTTGCAGATGGGAAATTCCATCGCGCGCACTTGCGGCTTGATACGTATTAAAATTGTTGAAGAAGAAGTAACAATACTGTTAATTCAGAGTTTCTTGGTTGTGTTAATTCCAGGAATGTTCAATATTTGGCATGTAGCAAACAAAGTAGCTGCTATAGCAAGAAAAGAAATATTCTATGTATGGCCATTTGGACTGGCTGCATACCTTGCAGGAGTCGTGTTCATTGACAGAAATAACTCAAAAGATGCGTACAAGCAACTGAAAATTACGTCAGAAGTCATGATTAAAAATAAGGTTGGTGATCAGTGGAATAATTTAAACAGTAATTGAGCACTATTAGCGGCGATTTGGATTTGCACATAATTTCGCCGCGCCCGGAGAATAAAATGATAACTGCCATTACCATAGTTTTATTGTTATGCTTTATTTGAAACCTACGGAGCCTAATACATCTAAAAAAAAATTATTGGGATTTTTCTCCTCTAATCCACAAAGTTATAAGATAATACAATAATATTCACTACTTTTTCCCAGAACAGATGCTTACTAGAAAAAAAAGATAGTATAATGATAGTGAAACAGTTTCTTTACAAATATGTGACAATAACTTTTGCAATAATATTCTCGGAAAAAGAAATCGGCGAAATAATGATGAACGCCATTATCATTTTGTTCTCTTCATGGTTCTATTACCGAATAATGCATGTCCAATATTAACGAGAATAAAATTGTAATGGATTATATTTTCCGTATATTTGGCCTACATTATTCGTTGAATATTATTGCACTATAACAATATTTACAGTCTTTTAAAAGTAACGAGAATAAAATTATAAGTGTATACTAGTCAATTAAGACAGCAGTCAAATGCTACTAACTTTTTAATTTTTAAATATATTCAGTTTGGATAGGCAAATTAAAACTATTTTGAAACATTATAAAAGGTTAAAAAATTTGCTACCATTGAGCCTTTTTTTTGATCTCTCTACGTCTATTGCTTGGTAAGTTATAGCCAAAAATCGGTTTTTTATTTTTCCTGAAAAGTTGTGTTTTTGCAGTTATAATTGTATTCTCCGGGCACGGCGATTTGACGGTGGTGCCTTCAGACGGCAGGACCTACGTCCATTAACGATTACTATCATGACGAGTACATCCACGTAGTTTAATAAATTTGCGTATTCCCTACAAACGGATCCACCACACATGTTTTACATTTTGCAGCAACGAGACATTGGACTATATTTCTCGAGCCTGATCACACACGGCTGCACATCAAGCTATACATTTCCAGTATAAGTTGATCTCGCATTGTATAGGATTTCCGTACAATGAGAGTTCAGCGTATACTGGAAATGAATAGCTTGATGTGTAGCCGTGTATACCTACATAATTATGTGTGTCTAATGCAGTCTATCCTTACGATTGAGTAGTCTCAATGCATGTCCTACGTATTGGATATTTTTAGTCTTATTGCTCGTATACTTACTGATAACTATGGTCTTTTTACTTACAGACGAAGATCTGGCTGTTCCCTGAGGGAACAAGAAACAAAGATTTCACGAAACTGCTGCCATTTAAAAAGGGCGCGTTCAACATTGCGGTTGCTGCTCAAGTGCCAATCATTCCTGTTGTGTTCTCGCCCTATTATTTTATTAATAGGAAGAAATACATTTTTAATAAAGGTATGATTTTTATCCGATATTATAAGTTAACATCTGCAGACTTCCAGTTATCTGAATGTCTCAAGTATAAGAATTGAAAAGATTAGTCATGTTCATTGTCGTGATCTTGGATTTAAAACAAAGTGTTTTAAAAATACATGTACGATGTACGTAAGGTTTAGACGCATAATGACCAATATGTTATTGGTGAAAATAACGCAGAAGAACCAAAACGCGAAACAACCAACACGCTAAATGACCAATACGCAAAATTACCAATCTCAATTACTATATTGACCAATCTTCATAATACGCATAATGACCTAAATCAATGACGCAACGCTTAAAGATGTATCATCCACACCGGAATTACTTTTTGTAGAGCAACATTTTGTAACATGATAACATTAAGAGCGTTTATCCAGTTCTAGATGCAGCGGCGCATTTCTAGAGGCTTTTCGTGATTATTTTAATAAATTTAAATCAAAGTACCTAGTATTATTTTCTGGCTATGCACTAGATATTATGTCATTTAGCATCGTGTTGGTCATTTCGCGTATTTATGACGGTAACCATCATTGGTCATAATCGTGGATCATTTCGGGGAGTCCGTTTCTACGCAGTGAAGTAGTAATCGGGGTGGATCTGCCCTAAATCCACCAATATTCAACACAACCTAGCTGGGGGGTTTGTGTACGCACGTCGACATGACGCATTCAGATACAGGTCATCGAATATGCCTGTTATCACACTCGTGAGGCTCGCACGGCGCCAAGGATCACTAAGAAACCGGTCGTCAGCCAATCATATGCAACTACGCATAATGCGAATTAGTCAATTTGCGTCATAATCGTACGTAAATACTTTCTACAATAGCTTCCAATTGTAAAGACAAACATGGTGAGGAAAGGACTCACGCTCTAATAATACAGACAAAGTGAAGTAACAGTAGCACAGTTGAGGCAGCCGTGTACTCGTGCCCTACTGTCACGAGTGTCGACACTGGGCTAACTGTTCATCAACACTAGATAGATAAATAAAGCGCAATTAATCAAGTTTCACATTATTATGGGATAATACATTGACATACTATTTTCGTTTTTTTTTATTTTACAATGTTTGTATAAAGTGAGCACCATGTATCTATCACATAATTAATTTATCTGTCATTGCTTCATTATTAATTATTTTTACCTATTGTGGTATAGTAATTTTATTCTTGGTGCATCATCTTCACATAGAATTATATAATTGATGTACCTATACAAAATATTGTAAAACATTTTAAAAGAGTAACGGTGGAGTTTCTTGCCCATTCTTCTCCATACGAAGCTACCTTTTGGAAGGGGCGACTAGAATCAATTCTATTTTCTTTGTAAATTTTGACGTTCAAAAGTGCCATATAAGTGCCTATTTGAAATAAATAATTTGACTTTGTCGAAAACTACGATTAAATTTTTACGAATGATTTTTTTTTTTTTACATTACTGCATTTAATTTCCAGGCCATGCAGTTATCCAGTGCTTAGAACCAGTCCCAACAGTGGGATTGACAATGGAAGATGTACCAGAATTAATAATCAAAGTGCGCAACACTATGGACGCGGCTTACAAGGAACTCTCAAAAGAGGTGCTAAGCGCCTTACCTCCCAACTACCCGCTGGCGACCGATTGAGCTCCCAGTGCCATCGACCGACGGTACCACCTATTATGTATTAAATTTATAATCACTGTATTGTTAAGCTTTTAGGTCGGCATGATAATGCTGGTTAATGAAATGTTTGTACTATATACCTATTAGCGAGCATTCCAATCACTAGAAATATGAATGTTTCCGTGATTTTATAATAAGAATTTACATCTTGTCTAATAATCTATACCTACTTAATATTTAAGGCACACTTTTGTGTTATAATAACTTATAACGATCGGCTTACAGACCGCCACATTGATTAGTGAAATTACTTTTTTTTTATTTCTATTATATCGATGTAGGAAAAAATAAAGTGACGGCTAGAAGGAGCAAGTCACAGTTGATAGCTGCACATTATAGCAAATATTTTTATTTATGTCAAACTTGGATGAAGTATTATTTTTATAAAACATAAGTATATTAGTTGTATGTTTTCTTATCTATATTGGCTGAGATCAACACTTATAAAGCGTTGGTCAAATCCTTAACATGTCATAATAACTTTTTACAGTAAAAGTGACTCGAGGCTAGAAAAAGTTGAAGAAATTAGTATCAAATAATTGTAGAAAGTTAAGAAACCATCTTACTTAAGGTGAATCCGCAGCTGTTGCCCGCCAAATTAAAATTTACTTACGTTTTTTCAATTTGCAGATCTGTGTCAGGTTGTATCTTGATCAAAATATGATTGGCAACTGTAACAGATATGTATTTACAGAATTATAATCATTAGTATCATTAATACATCTCTCTAAATGAAATTTGTTCCCCAATGTCATGATTTCATAAAAAAGTAATTCAATGGAACAAATCTAATTTAGAGAGATGATACAAATGATGGTGGTTATTAATGATACTAATGATTATAATTCTGTAAATACATATCTGTTATAGTCCAACACAACTAAGATACAACCTGACACTGACCAGCAAATTGTAAAAAACGTAAGAAACTTTGAATTACGCGGGCTACAGCTGCGGATTCACCTTAAGAGGGCATACAACGGTCCACTAGCGCCACTCCTTTAAAAAAATATTATCTCGTGACTGAGAAGGAATTATGAATAACGGCTAGTAGGGACCCTCGGTAAGTGTGTCTAGAATTTTCTGTTACCTTTTATAAAGTTTCATATTGAGACAAAATACGATCTAGAGGAAAGCGGTCGCTTTTCTTTAGATCTCAATATGAAACTTTATAAAAGGTATCAGAAAATTCTCGACACACTTACCGAGGGTCCCTGCTAGCCGTTATTCATAATTCCTTCTCAGTCACGAGATAACATTTTGTTAAAGGAGTGGCGCTAGTGGACCGTTGTACAGTGACGAGCACCAATATGTATACACTCAGCAACTTTTAAAAGTGATTTCCTCCATAGGATATTGATTGAAATTTTATTTTACTACGAATTTTGTATTTTGGAACCCAAACTATTATGAAACAGATCTTTTCTCAAAGTTGCAATCGTTATTCCACGAGAAAATCGGTTTTTGAATTCTGCTAAGCGCTTACATATTCGTGCTCATGACTGTACGCCCCCTTAAGCATGTGAAGTTAATTAGCAATCAGCAGATGATTGAGTTGCGACAGGCGGCACGCCGCGACAATAATTTGTAATTTGTTGACCTTTTTTTGAATTCAAATCACACTGCAGTGTACCTGTTTGTTTCTGCACCGCTGCAGTACGGAATTTTAATCACTCGTTAAGCAACATCGCACATTAAGTTGACTGAAGCTATTACCATTTCAGTATTTAAACAATGTTCTACTAAAGAACTACTTTTTTATTGTTTAGTTATTAGTTATAATTACCGTAGAATTGTTGAGTTGAGAAATTCGTGTTATTGAACATTCGTCTCAAACGTTAAAGCGCACAATATAAGTTAAAGAAGATACCAAAATGCAATAGTTTTTTCAAAAACACAACTTTGATAATTCCAAACATTATTAAAAAAAAAAATTGGTGCAATAACATATTTTAATAATATTAAAATTATTTTTATAATAATCCAAATATGACATACTTGAATTCATATTTTTGGGCCATCCAGATTTTCTCCGGGAAAATAGCGATATAACCGATTTTCATAATATTTTTCTTACGATCAGTACTTTTGCGTGTACTTAATCCAGTGTTTTGTGTGTTAAACATATAATTTACGTCACATTAAAATTAAATGATCACCTTAACGTTCACATAAATAACTTTACAGTGTATCAATGAACCACGAATATTATCAATAACTAGGCTTTGTGAAACAAGCTCTATGTTTTTCCGCAAACTAAGTAATTTTTACGTAAGATCAATGTGTTGTGTACCTACTCAATAATCAACAACTTCATAGTATATTAAACCAGTATTATTTATTTTAAATATATAATTTTTATCGCTTTGAAGGGCATGATGAGCTTTCGACACTTATTTTGTCGCTACTCAACATTTAGTTAAGTTTAAGGAAATGTTCCTCTATCGTATCATACACTTAATTTTACTCTCTAGTCACATGTAAACGACTAACTGTGGAGTCGATTCGATGTGCTTCGCATACCTCAGCATCATCGCAATCACTACTGCACTTGTAATAAATTACTCAAGCACGATTTTTACTTATTATAAATTCTGTGTACGTTGTAATCAATCTGTAATTCACATCGTGAAAAAACTCCTAAAAAAACAACTTCGTAGGGAAACTTTCACGCTTTCGAGGCAATTTATTGCATAATTACATCATTATGTAACCAAATGCGACGTCTAATTTATAAAATTTGCAATTCTTATGATTTTTTGTTGTTGCTCATAAAAGTATTCAAGTTAAAATCTCATCAGCGTGTATCCTCGATGAATCTTCTAGATTGTTATAAAAGTTAATTAAAAAAATACGAGAAGTTACGAAAAATCGTTGCCGATGTTTTATCGATAATGTTTGAATTTTATTATGTAGATGACTAACTTTAGTAAAGTAGGTAATGTATATTAAAATTACGGTGCCATTTTAAATTCTATGCTAACCTATTTCTAATTTATGATATCAAAATCCATTAAATCAGTAATGATAATTATTAACACCTTACCACACGCATGAAGCACTATCTTAATCCGGTGAAGATTACCACAGTAAATTAATCAATATTTTTTGTTAATCATAAGCTGCGTGGATAGAAATTGTTTCATTTTTCTGATAAGTGAATTAAGTACATATAGGCTCGTACAGACCGGTGTGATATCGCGGGCGCGACGCGACACTAAAGTCCGGTCGCGAAGCAGAAAGAATTTCGTACAATGACCCCTTATTACTTATCTCTATCCCTCGCGCACAATAGTATTGCCGCCGCACTCGCACATTAGAAGGACCTTAAAATGCGCGAGCGTGACGGCAATAAAATTGTGCGCGAGCGATAGAGATACTCGTAAGTAATGAGGGGTCATTGTACGAATTTTTTTCTGCTTCGCGACCGGACTTTAGTAGCACAATTTCTATGTCGCTGCCTGTCGCGCCTGCGATATCGCGTGAGTCTGTAAGAGCCTTAAACGTAATCGTTGCAGTCGACATAGACATTTTGAATAACCGAAATGTCTAAATTTTTCCTAATATTTTTTTAGTAATAGTTTAAAGTAGTATTTAACTATCATACTTTGAAAATGTATTATTTTAAGTATTAAATGTATTATTACCATTTTAAGGGTTGTGTAGTCAAAAAGAAACCCTTATATTTTCGATATGTCTGTCTGTCTGTAGAAAGCTGTAATTTAGCATGGGCAAAAGATAATCAGCCTATAATGTTCCCACTGCCGGGACACATGCCTCCTCTCTGTGAGAGGGAGTGGGCCGTAATCCACCACGCGGGCCCAGTGCGGGTTGGGCGCGGGCCCAGTGTGGGTTGGTCGCGGGCCCGGTGCGGGTAGGTCGCGGGCCCAGTGCGGGTTGGTCGCGGGCCCAGTGCGGGTTCGTCGTGGGCCCAGTGCGGGTTGGTTTGCATGGGTATAAATATTAATCACGCCGACAAAGTTGTAATAAAAACTTAAAATTTTTTTTGGGTACCGCTCCTACGCGTAAAATGGGGATGATTTTATTTTTTCTAGTCTATCCCTTTGTGTGGGGTGTCGTTGGAAAGAGCGTTCAAAAAACGAGTAATAGTCGACCAACTTACATTTGCAGTTGGAATATAAGGGAGAACATGTTTTTCAACTACAATTTTAAGTTTGTTCTTGGGATAAATTCATCCCATCTACGGAACCCTTCATTGTGCGCACGCACTTGTCCGGTTTTTTTTTAATAACAGTTTTTGTTCTAAAAATGAATTGGTTATATTAAGCAATTTAAGATATCCACCAAAGATATTAAGTTTTTAAAAAGCCTAAAAGTTTACATTTATTTATAAAAAGTCTGATTTCCGGTTGCAAATTTTGTTAGAATTACCAAAGAAATTCTCAATAGCGTCACAACACAACTCTTCGTAATTAAACAAGTACAGTTCCCGGCGAATAGCAATGGTGAGCGAAGTAAAGAACGATGCGCAGAAGTACTGGTCTATTTAAAATTTATTAAGTGCTTATTTTAACAAGGTTTTATATATCTGATTTGTATCTTGCTACGTTAATTTGACTGCAGTAGCATGATTTAGTAAGTTTAGTATAACTAAAGCCCCAAAAAATATATATATTTGTCTCGGTAATATCTAAATTGACTTTACTTCTGCTCCATTTTAGGCACTTTGTTAGCTCATTATCGTACATTCGAAATAATTCCAATTATTTTTTGTGTTAATGTGTAGGTCCTATGTCATTTACTATATTATTCTGTGTAGAATTATGTTTCATCATAATTATTACCCGTGTACGTTATACATCATAATTATTACCAGTGTACGTTATA
Organism: Tiliacea aurago; assembly: GCA_948098905.1. Lineage (NCBI taxonomy): Eukaryota > Metazoa > Arthropoda > Insecta > Lepidoptera > Noctuidae > Tiliacea > Tiliacea aurago. Next base: position 11,384,581 of record OX402578.1, on the reverse strand, counting down.
CATCATAATTATTACTAGTGTATGTTTCATGTCATATATTTAATTTTGAATTTATTTAATATTATTTAGAGATGGCATAAAATCAGTATTTTTAGAATGACAGAGTGAGATAGCGCTATTTGATAGCCAATCGCGAAGAAGAGATGAAACGTATGTGTCCGCTGGTGTTATGAGTGCCATCACTAAATCATCTTAATGCAAGTATATAATTATAATTAATGTAACTCAATGTAAATAAACGCTATTATCATACCATTTGATATTGTAAGCCATAGTATCAATAATATGTATTTTAAATGTATTATTATAGAATAATTTACGCTTTTTCACTAAGCTTTCGAAAATGTAGTATTTTACCAGTGTATTTAATCATTCGTGCGGATCTAAAATATCCACGATAATGTAAATAAAAAAAAACTCGTGATCACTTAATATTAGCTCTCACTTTTTAATCTGCATCACAAGCTAACCAGTAAGTTTAATATTTAAAGGAAACAAAAAAATAGAATCATAATTTTATCAGCCTATAATGTTCCCACTGCTGGGACACAGCCCTCCTCTCTGTGAGAGGGAGTGGGCCGTAATCCACCACGAGGGCCAAGTGCGGGTTGGTAAAAAATTTAATAGTGCCGTCTATTCCTCTAGTAAACAAATGAATAAATGCTCTAATTGAACACAAGTATTTTTTGACAAATCCTAATTAAGAATTAGTATTAGTTATGTTTAATAAGTTATGTTAAACTCCAATTGCTATTCCATAATGTAAACACACGATGCAATCCGTTTAAATCTTAATACATTTCCAGCAATTTTTGCTATGCACTTAAACTTAGTTATTTTAAGTTTTTTATATACTATGCATATAAAAACTTAAAATAACTAAGTTTAAGAACGATGCTAATCATTAGTATATATTCATATAATATAATACTGATAAACAAACAGACACAATCTATAACCCCCGTACGGCTAAAGGCTTCTACATACCGGAGCGACTTGTCGCGCGACGCGACGCGGCACAAAGGCCCCGCGTGTCGCGGGACGGGCGGTGCCTTTGTGTCGCGTCGCGTCGCGCGACAAGTCGCCCCGGTATGTAGAAGCCTTGAAGCTGTATCGGAATTCCTCGTTATCGTTTATAATGTTAATCACAGATTAGCTAACAACCTAGCATTCCAACTGTAGTTGAGGTATGCTTTCAAACATCAATGTCGTCCATGATAAATTATTATTATTCTTTTATTACAGTAGATATGTTGATTTATGTCTACAAGGCAAATAGCGCAATATAACTAAGCCTTGACATTTGAACTGTAATTTTCCATAGTTATCACTATCTACATCCTGCTAATTACTATGACGTTGTCTACTATCAGACTTCCGCTCCTGATCGTTTCGGTTTAAAGAATTTATTCTCATAAAGATCAGAAACAGTTCACTTAACATAATTATGAGATATACAAATAAATCGTAGAGATCGGATATTCGGATGCATATTTACCTAGTTTTAGAGTTGACTAGTATGGAGTGCGCTTCTGTACGGGAAAAGTGTCGGTTTCCAGGGCCGACGAATATTTCATTTTAGATTAAGAAGTTTTGAAGTTTGAATAGTATTGTTTTACGTGTTATATTTTTCACAAAACTATTGTCTAGTTCTAAATAGATAAGAAATATTTGTTATACTTAGGAATACAAAATGTTATACACATTGTTATTAATGAAACCCCGCGATCCCGGGAAAAAAAAAATATTTAAGAAGCGGTTTCCATACTTTCGTAGATTAAAATTAACTTTAGGTAAATATGCAGCCGAATATCCGATTTCAAGTTATATGGTAACATAATGAATCCATGAGTCACTTTTGAACCTACAATCAGGTTTTTTTACGACCTTTATTGCTATGCTGTTGCTTTATTTAAAACATGGGTTACTTTAGAAGTTTAGATATGCTGGCGTAGTAGGTACAGCTTGTTTGTGATACTTCATTTTGAGGGAACTTACCAACACGACCGGCAGTTTTGTCAATGTTTTTTTTTTTTAATACAATATTTGTCTGTTTGTTTAATTCATGAATATGTTATTTTTATATAATTGACATTATTATTGATAGTATTATTACTTACTTGCTGATTATTTACAGCTTCTTGTTTTTAAGATATTGTATGTGCCCCAAGTGCCGTATCTGCATTAAAGGAGTTCAAACTGTACTCGAACCTTGTCTTTGGTCAACTAGTCTTTGACATTAATTTATTATACCATAGTCAAATCCAGGCTATGCTAAACATTTACAAAAACTCACTAGTTGCTTAATCTTCTACTTAATTCCATGAGTGTTTAACTCATTTAGTAAAGTTGCTTTTAGTTTGGCTTCCAAGTTATTCATGTCTATCAATATTTAAGCTAGTTAGTTTGATTATTAGCCTTTCATAAACCGGCTGTTGTGATTATAAGTTGCCAATGTATTCTCTTTTAATTATTCAGGGTTGCTAGTCAGAATAAGCCGGAGAAAAGGTTATCTATCTGGCTTGCACTTAAACTATACTAACTCAGTTAATGATTCACATTGAGTAATGCAATTCACATTATTCAATAGGGTATTTGACTGCTCTCATAATTATACATGAATTAATGCTTATTTTCGAAGGTTACTAAATAAGACCATGTATGAAAAAAATATAAAATCGGTGGAAAAATAGACAAGTTACACGCTTTTGAAATTATTCTACTATCCTTGTCACGCAAAACGATCATTGTACTGAATGGTGCGAAGTTACTAGGACGTTCCTGTGTTGTGACGTCAGATCGCAGCAGTGCTGTCTCTGTCTACAATAGACTTTAAAACGCATACAATTTCGACATTTTTTGAGATATTAAAACATTTTTTTTACTGGGGCTTAGTTTTTTTGTTGGTTTCCGAAAATATAAATTAAAAAATAAACAGTCAAATACCCTATAAATGTGACTCATTAGTACTAATGAGTCACATTTATAGTCAGCATAAAAGGATTTTAGAAACGTTAAACCGAAATACTTATTGTACTTTATAGCTACCTACGAACATATCACACAAATACTCGGTTCGTGCCATTTTAACATTTCGATCATCCTTATCTACTTTTCTAGTTCACTTTTCTAGCAAGTGTACAGCCCGATTCAAACTATGGCGGATCGGAACATGAGGCGAGTCGCTGCGCAGTAACGAATTCATGTGGCCGCGGGGGTGAGGGGTGGGGTACTGCGCAGCGAGTAGTGCACTTCAGACCCGCCATTCAGTTTGATGGATACTATACCCATATTAAAGTTGTCAAAAAATAATAGGCCCGTTTGGACATTTAACTTGAATCGATTTATCGTGACTATCGAGTACCGAGTCGTGTGGTTACTTCACTAGTTACAGCCTATTATTTTTTGACAACTATACCTTATTCTTAAAACTGAGTGTAATTTATTTTATTTTATTTGTAGTATTATTTTTGTATGAAAGTCAAAAGTCATGACTTTAATAATGTATGGATAATTTTACAAATATTGTTGACAACGACAATTAGAAAATATTTTGTAAGGTATGTTCTACCATCATCAAACTTAACATTTTGTTCCTAAAATACCAAAATTTTACTAAATCTTTTAAACCATATTTTCCAAGGTTTATTAACTGTTAAGGTCATTTATCACGTTTGTATCTAATTGTATATCAGTGTACTCGTATCTGTGCAAATATTGTGATGTATCTGAAATACCTACTATTAGTTATTAAAATGTATTCGTGTGACAATTCTGTAGAAAAAAAAACGACGATGAAATGTATATTTTTACATATTTTCGTATGTGAAATCTTTTAATAAAAAGAAATCACAGGGTAAACGCATTTTTAATGAAACATCCCTTTTTAATTACTTAACTTTATTATATAAATACACATTTCTATAGAGAACAACAATGTAAACACCAACAATTAACCGTCAAATTTAATTTTTATGAACTATTTCTTTATACGTTTGTTTATCACAGCTCTTTTTACACGTCGATATGAAATCTAATTACCTGTAAAATATAAGAAAAAAATATCACTTTACACCACTCGTAACTTTTTCATGTTCAGAATGGAAAGATTGGATACCACAAAACGACATGACTGTACCCATTCTTAATAATAAACTTGGACATGTACCATTTATGTACCTCATCTAATCAGCCTTAGCACGTAGGTTGCGCCGCGCTAACGTTTCCATCGAGATCTTTGTGAATTCTTCCTGCATGTTGATTTGTGTCTTCTCTATCAGCCCTACGATGTCCTCTTTCGTCATACCTTCCGTCTCGATCATCGGGAGAATTGACACGATGAACTCGCCTGAAATGAGGTAAAATAACATTATTGTTAAGTGTACCAGGAGACCTAAAATGGACGCTTTGGCAGAATAATATTAAGATCTGCGTACAATTCATACATCCTGCAATTCATCTGTTTGACAGCTGCTATTTGACATTAGACTTCAATAAAGCAATTCCTAATTTGTGGACCATTTTACGAAACTCCATACAAAACTGTCAAACAGATGAATTGTACGCAGATCATATTATGAGTCTGCCAAAGCGTCCTTTTTAGGCCCCATGAATTTCCAAACCATTGTTTAAAAGTGGCAAAGTTTTGGGAAAAAAAAATACACCGTCGTGCCATCGAGACGGCGAAGAAGTTTGAAAAGCTTCTATTTTCTCGGTGAGGAAGAGAAACTTAGCCTTGTTAGTTTTCTACTTGAAATAATGGCCAAAATAATAAGAAAAAAAAATTTTTAGAAAATTATATTTCATCATCTGCATGGTCTTATCCTATGTTGGGGTCGGTTTCTAGTATAACCGGATGCAGCTGAATATGAGTAGTACATATTATGGAGCGACTACCTATCTGATCTCCATAACCCAGTTACTGGGTAGTACGATACACCTTGGTAAGATTGTCAGACATTCGGACTTTTTTTATTTATTTTTTTAAAACGTTGCCCCACACTAGGAATTTCTCCTGTATCGTGGGTGCGTTTACAAACATTTAAACTCACATACACAAACAGCCAGACCCGGAACCACTACTTGTAGGTCATACAAATATTTGTTCCGTGCGGGAATCGAACCCGCGACACGTAACGCAGCAGTCAATCGCTTAACCACTGCGCCAACTTCTGACTACCCGTAACGAATGTCAAAGACTTACAAATGACAGCCGGGACCAACGGCTTTACGTGCTTTCCGAGGCAAGGAGGGGGTCTCGATATGTAATAGATAGCCAACACATCCACGGACCGACCTAGGTAAGCGTAACTTACCCTTTGGTCGCCCCGTGGGGCTGTTATTATTTTGCCACCAGCCACTATTTGTAAGTTTAATTTTTATTTACTTAGAGAAACATTCTCACGGTGCACGGTGCCTTGTATTGTTTTGCCGTGGCACCTGCTACTTGAAATGTAGGTAAACTACCTATTCATTGAAGTAATCAAATTAAGAGCAAGCTCCCTATTTTTGTGTTAATTTGCATGAATATTCTGAAACAGCACACAAACAAGCAAAATGAAACTTTAGATTAAGATTTATTGGATCTTTTTCTTTCCATGTTGAAGACAGTTACGTAATTGTAATATTTTCTCTAGATACATTTTTTATTCGAAAATCATGTCTTTTTTAAGGATAATTATAAAAACAAACAAGATTGTTTGGCTTTTATGTCTAAAATAAATATTCACAGCAAGAAAATATAGTTTACTATCCAGCCACCACATATTTTTTCACTAGATCAATTATTACTTTAATTATAAACGAAATAAGAATTGAGACTTAGGCTATTTAGTTTCGTGCTCGAACACGATCAAAGAGCGTTTAGCACATATCGGAGTGGTGGGGACCAAGGGGCGGAGTTTGCGTGGAAATTTGATTTAGACTGTCTGGTCTTAAAGTAGATACTCAAATATAGCACAAACGTATCTTAACAGAAGGCATATCCCAAGGCTGGTGAATCCGGTTCTTCTAAACAAGCCCGTCCCGTCACTCACCTGAGCCGAACTTGTGTCGCTTTCCGTCCAAGTGATGATACTTGGAGATGATGACGGGTTGTATGGGCGCGGCTGCGTCCATGGCTACGTGGAACGCTCCCTTGCGGAGCGGGAGCAGCTTGTCACCAGAATGCCTCGTGCCCTCAGGAAATAGCAGCAGTTTTCGCTGAGGATAAGGAAAAAGTAATGGTAAATAATTATATTCAATTTTGTACGAGTATCTAGAGTCGAACAACTATCGTGTGTTACTGTAGACCAAAGATACTTATAAATACGAGTATGTCTAGAATTCTAGATAGACAGTCAAAGCTATGTACTCGTGGAAAAAAATTGCATTCAGCTGTTGGCCGCACACTGCACGCACACTAGAATAACACAATGACGTGGCGCGAATGTAAGGCCCGGCGCCCATTGGCGGCACGGCATGGCTAGGTATTTTTAGGCGACGAATAAAAGTAACTTAATATTATGGAAATAAAGTTGAAATTTCAATGTTAAGCATACCGCGATATTGTTTTTGTAAATATGACCGTTATCATTGAAATTTCAACTTTATTTCCATAACATTAAGTTATATTTTTATTCGTCATCTAAAAATACCGTGCCGCCTCCTGGCGCCGGGCGATGGGCGCCGGGCCTAAGACGTAGCTGTCTCGCACACCAGCATAAGAAAGTTGGCTTCTTAGTTTTAGCAGCGCGACACTCTATATCTTAGACATATAAATAATCAAAACTGTAGACGTTTAAAAAGATTTTGAAAATAATTGATCAACAGCATCTTCCACTCCTGCCCTTTTTTCTCCGTATGGCTTTTAGCCACTTTTAGGGTTCCGTACCAAAATGGTAAAAGGAACCCTTATGGTAAGACTAAGTCTGTCTGTCTGTCACACCTGGATATCTAATAGGGGATAACTGGGGCTAATAGGGCATGTGGGGTATCATATGAAAGAACGCTTGTTGCACATTCTCAAACATTTTTTTTTGGGCAGTATAGTTTCCGACTTTTGATGAAAAATGTAAAAAAAATACCGCCCCCCCTTATCTCCGAAGTTTGCCTATATAAAAATGTGATAGAAGTATAGGTAAAGATTACAGGAAAAATAAAACGATGTCTCTAAATAGCACAGTTTTTCAGAAATCAACAACATCATAGAAAGAAAAAGGGTACTTCACAGATCTTTTGCATTGTGAAAATAATTACAATAACAAATGTTCCTTAGAAAATTATTTTGTTTTGGTTGAAGTCGCGCCACTAGCGCCACTTTGTCACTTGCCGACCCCATTAGTTTGAGGTCGGCGAAACATGTGTCTTCTTTTTCAAAACTCAATATTACTAAGGGCCTGTGCACACCACGTTTTTAGTCGTCATTTCAGTAGTAACTCCATTTCTAGCCGTATCATCATCATTCACACAATCGATTTCCACGCAACTTAGGTACAATGAACATTGCGTTTCAAAATGTTACTGATTGTTTTGAATAATTGTTGTTGATAAATAAACGAGACAAAATATATAAATTATTTAAGTTTTATTTTATTAATTAGCTCAGATAATTAGATTCTCCCTTTATTAGGTATATTCTCAACTCCAGACATGCAACAAGTATGTACCTAGGTACCTACGTATAGTAAAACTTATGTAGGTAAATACATAGGTTACATACCTTCGCGAAGTCAATTATAATTACGTAGCCTTTAATTATACCTACCAATCGTAAAAATTCTTAGAAGAATGGTTACCTAGTCAGTGAGGTATATTTTCCTCAGTCCTATTCCGCTAGGAAAACCCAAAATGTGGGTAGTCGTCAGTCAAGTTTTCTACGTGTAGGAAAATATTTATTACACGACCGTCGAAGTCGTCGTCGTACGTCTATTTCTATGTAACTGAACGAAATACAAAATCTATTTGGTACAGCTAGCTTCCAGAACGCGAATTCATAATCATTTAAGTAGATTAAGTAAGTCCCTATTTTATTTCTCAAAAAAAAAAAGGACATTATTTAGATCCAGATTGAAAAACCCTGACTTCTAAAGTACGTTTGTGTGGCTTCTCAGATACAGGTTATCTGAGAAGCCAGTGCCAATTAGCTTCTTATTACAGTAAAAAAAAGAACAACAACCAATAATTAGATAAATAAGTAAAGCACCAGGTAAAGATCAAAGGGCTTCTCTTGATAAATGATATGCCTCCATTATTATAAGGCGAGGACTAATTGGTGTCGAATTAACGCTAAGGCTCTGCTCAGTGCCGAGGGTTCAAAATCAAACAGTGCGTTTTTATTAGGCAACAAGCCATGTGCCCCGTGGCATTTCCATCGTCATAAATGACGAAATTCGATACAAAATTTCATCCCCTGTTTCACCTGTTTAGGGAGTGGCGGCATCAACATCGCCACATGCGAACTACGCGTCACACTGACGTCACGCATTACGCAAAGTCCTGCATCGCGCAAGCAGAGTTTACCGCGCGACTAGCATATACAAGGTGCAAGATAAATAACGCACAACCTCTTAAGGAGGCATTATGAACAACTTTTACTACGGGACCAAATCTGAAATTGCGAAAAAAAAACTTATCTGTTCCCTACATTTTGACGAGTTATGAGAAGGCATGTATTTAATGCGGCAACTAAGTAAAATGAATATAGGTTTTAAAAAAACCTATATTCTATATATATTAAGTGGGTACCATATATAATGGGTTGGCAGCTCATAAGGAGTATCGTAATAAGTAATAGGTAGCATATTAATATATAAGTAATAAGCTCCGTTTTAATTTAAACTAGCATCAAGTTTTTCTTTTGGGAACAGAATTAATATCTAAGCGGAAACTTAATGGCGAAAATAAAATAGAAAATGGGCATTCATAAATAATATATTATTATTGTATTATTAGGGCAGGTTTAGATTTTCTATATAATCTAGTCGTTTCTGGCACTCGCCGGCCGCTACCGCGGCACCGCTCGCTTCGCTCGCTCGGCTCGGGCGTAGGAAGTCACAGTTTTAACCTAACCTAACCTAACCATAAAAAAAAAAATAATAACCTACTCTAACTAGACTGGTAATATATTATCTTTGCCACCCTACTAACATTATTAATCGCCAAGTCATTATTTATAGCTCCTCGCCTAATATTTTATTTGACTGGTATAGTTTATTTGCTACCTAAACGCAGCTGCTAGTTTTTAGTTTTTATAACACCTTTAATTTTGAACCTTACATAATATAATAGTCGCGAAAATATTTAATCGCTGGCAAGTTATTTTATTTGTTGCAAACATTTAGTCGACTTTTAAGTTATTAGTCACTCGGAAAATAATAAGCTTTATGAGAACAGCAGATTTTTTTTTCGCGATTTTAAATTTGGTCCCATAGTAAAAGTTGTTCATAATAATGAGTAGGTACAATGACCCCTTATGAGATTGTGCATTATTTATGTTACATCTTTTAAACAACGTCCTGACATCAATCGTCGGGCAGTTGCCCACCAGACACAACACCCGTCTGTCCGTCCGTCTGTCATAAACTTGAAAAAAATCCGCCCTAACGCTCACCTTCATTACAAAAGGAACTCTTGTACAACATGTCATGCTTCTAGTCCCACCGGTTTAGACTGAGCGTTGACTGTCAGTGAAGTAATGAATTTAAAATATTTTTTCCACCCATACATACATCCAGCATACATCTCGATCCCGTGGGAAGATCGGGATAAAAAGTATCCTGACCTAAATTTTGATCCAAATCTGTTCAGCCGTTTTAGCGTGAAAGCGTAACAAACAAACAAACTCACTTTCGCATTTATCATTTTTTTTAGATTAGGATAAACATAGAACATTTAGGTGTCGCGTAGTGTTAGTGAAAATGGCCATAAAGCATAGGTTTTACACAATGTATAAGTATAATCATTATTAAAAGGTTAGGGACCTAACTGGTATGATACATCAGACATCACGCATGAATCTTTTTTAAAATTGATTGTTTTTTTTTTTGTTTGTTGCATCTTTCATAGAATATTTTTTAACCTTTTTTATTTTGTTCTCTTTTAAGTTCTTATTTACTTATTAAGTTAGCCCTGCATGCTACCAGTACCAGTTAACACTTGCTAACAGCTTGTTTTGTAGTAATCTGTGGAAAATGTTGTGGGTATATTAGTTAAGTTTAATTTTAAGACAACACTGTTTATGCTTAAATATATTACTGTTTGTTTTCCCAAATGTAATAAATAAATAAAAAGCACTTAGGAATGTATAGGAATTAGGAACTACACATTTCGATGATATTCTTGGTGTAAACATTTGCATAACCAAGCGATTCTACCTTGAAAAGTTCGCAAGATATTACGAATTGACGATCAAGGTTGATTGCAATACCGCACCTATTACGACTTTAATTGATTTGCTATTTATGTAGTGCTAACGAAATCGAGTTATGCTACCTATTCAAATATAATTAATTTTGTAACTTTACCGACCGCTCAAACTTCAATTTCTAAATGGTTTTAAAGGTAATGGTTAAAAACAACACACTTTACCTTGGGTACCGTAATTTTTGTCAGTGCACAAAATCGTAAGAAAATTCATGGCCAACGCGACTCTAGTAGAACAGTTTTTATAAAAACTTCATGGAATTTTTTCTACCAGAATCGCGTCGCGCCTGTCTTTGGGACCCTTAATTAGGTACACACACATATTCAATTTTCATTAATATGTGATTTTTGATGTGAAACATCTATAGCCGCACGTAAAACCGATTGCTGGCGGGGCGACGCATGCCGCGTGGCGATTCGATCGAATTTCGGTGTTTCACATCTGCCAGGCGTCCCGTGACGGCTCAATTTGATTACCAAGAAATAGAAAATGCCAATTTTGGCAACGGATTAACTCTCATTGTATCAATGATAGAAACATCCGCTATCGGTATGGTCTAGTAGCTACCCTATTTGCGTAACACACTATTTTGAAGTATCATCAGATCACTCATCATCATTTCAGCCGAAAGGCGTCCACAGCTGGACATAGGCCTCCCCCAAAAGGGGGCGGGGTTGCCATAATCAAAATCTTTTTTTTTGTTTTTTTCACATAAGCCTACATGGGCACTTATGAAACGTCAGAAGCTAGGTGCACGGTTCCAATTGGTCGTTTCCTATGGAGAAGAGCCGGCAAGAAACTCCACGGTCATCTTTAAAAAAAATAAAATTGGCTTTTACATTGTTTTCAAATTACAGTGTTAATAGGTATGAGAGGACAGCGTAGGCCCGTCAAAAGTACTAGGTACTTAACAAAATAGAAAATGGTCTACAGATCTAGTCTATTAAGCCTACAACGTCCTCACATTTACAAAAAAAAACAATATAAAATATGATTAAAAATATTAATAATCGCTACGCTTGGCAGGCGGGTTGGCGATCGCAGTACCTATGGTGTTAAAATGCATAGAGAACGCTGCTGCCCATTCTCTAGTAAGTCCCTTAGTCGCCTTTTACGACACCCACGGGAAGAAATAGGATGGTGCTATTCTTTACGTCCGGCACCACACGGAACATTTTAAAGTATATTTGTTAATCTATTGCTTCATATGTTCGAAGAATTTGTCTGCTCAACAATGTAAATAACGCAATGAATGTTGTTGAACTGTCAAAATTAAACCCATTGCTACAGTACCTACCTACCTACTGATAGTGTGATACCTACTCAATTACCTGGCAAGCTTGCCTAATCCTTCGGATTAAACTTAATCCATAATAAATACTTTAGAAAACCATTTTATTTTGTTTTCGTTATCACTAGATATTGATGCCTATCACATCTGAAAGCCAATTCTCATACTTAAAAACGTTCAAATTCAAGTTGCAATCTCATCTCAACGACAATCAATGTAAAAAATGTAGGGAAATTGGAGGATTTTTTGACAGATTGACACAGATTTAGAATGCGAACGTTCTTAAAAATCGGGAATTGACCCTCTGTTGTTTTGCCAGTTAATTTAGTTTGATTTATTTATTTATTTAATACTATATGCACACAAACTGTACAGAGGCGGACTTAATGCCATAGGCATTTTCTACCAGCCAACCTTTGGGTGAGGCAGAGACAAGCAGTGGTAGGTGCAATAACGACAATTGTGGAATAAAAATGTATTTAAATATAAGGATAAAACTAACATATACCTATTTATACTAAATAAACATATACCTATTAAAAACATAATATAAATACCTAATTATACATAAATATAAGACCATCTTTAAACACATAAATACATGAATATACTTACCAACAAACTAAAAAAACAATGGAAAACATTACCGTTGTCTTGATAGTACCAGCTTCTTACGAATATGCTCGCGAACTTTAACTGTTGGTTGCCATCCAGGATTTGATCTTATAACAGTAGGTATAAACGAAAATGTTTTGCAAGGTAACACACAAAATGAACACCTGCGGGCTAATTGCGTAACACACTACTATGAATCGGTTTCAATTTGACAGTTCAACAACATTCATTGCGTTATTACGTTGTTGAGTAGACAATTTTTTCTAACTTAAGAAGCAATCGATTAGCAATATACCTACTTACTTCAAAATCATTCCGATTGTGATCCAAACTGTGTTACGCTTTTAGGGTGCTGTTTTGCAAGGTAATTCACAAAATGAACACGGGTTGAATGATGAACCGCGGGACAGTGACTAAACTTAGACTTTTGGACTATACCGGATATATTAATAAGTAACCGAGCAACCTAATATATTGCCCGGTTACTTAATATATCGGGCATAGTCCAAAATATTGCATAGGTAGGTATTATGCAAAGCAAAAATGTTGCTTCCATTTAGGTACGTAAGCATTCTAAAAGCCATTTATTTTTGCATGAACGTAACATTCGATTTAGATTACGCTGGCTGGGACAATGAACTCTTGTTTTGAATACGACATCAATAAAACTGGGTCTGCTTCAACGTCGGTGTCGAGAGCTATAATGAATTAATGATATGTATGTAGTGTAAGCATGACTCTAATGCGTACCTAAACTTTTGTTTCGAGATTGCAACATCGATAAATAAAATAGTAATAGGTACTAGAAAGGCCTGTAAAGTGCTAAGTATTTTAAAACTTGTTCGGAAAGTAAGAACAGTTATTACTATTAGTAAAATCGTTTCGATTTCCGAGGAGGAGATCGAATATGATTCAGCTGTTTCCAGAAAATATTACTTAGGTACTACATAATGCATTTGTTGAGCTCCTTAAGTCTTGAGTTGAGCTGCACGATTACTGACAAATGCTTACACTGATTGGACAGGTCCACTCAAATTTGTGTGGTTCTTTCCTCAACAGACCATTTCAGACACGGATCTACAAGGTCCTCACATGATCTGACCAAGATTATGTCTGGACTTTAAAAGAGACTGAAGAAATGGCGAAACAAACTCAGGGGTCAACCTCTGAGTTTGTTTCGCCATTTCTTCTCAGGGGTAGTCAGATAGGAAATGTCGGCTACATCTAGATTTTATTTTTTTTTATATAAAAGTGATTCTAATATCCTATTTACAGAATAAACGATTTCATTTCATTTAAATATATATGTATATACTTGGGTTTTCGCCTTAAGTTGAATCCGCAGCTGTATAGCCCGCGAAATTCAAATTTGCTTACGTTTTTTTCAATTTTCAGGTCAGTGTCAGGTTGTATCTTGGTTGTGTTGGACTATAACAGATATGTATTTACAGAATTGTTATCATTAGAATCATTAATACATCTCTCGTTAGATTTGTTCCATTGAAAGACTTTTTCATGAAATCATGACATTGGGGAACAAATCTAACTTACGTTGTTACTAGGATAACTATGTTCAAGTAGAAACCTGTAGAGCCAATCATTGAAAGAACAGTAGGTACCCCAAGTGTAAGTATACAAGAGTAAACGTAACTACAACTTTAGCGCGTTTGCGTTAAGATTTTTATTCTCACTCTTAAACTCTTAACATTATGATCTATCGGTCAAATTTTAACGCAAACGAAATAGTTACGTTTACTCTCTTGCAAACTTACACTTGGGGTACTGATATGGTTGCGTCAAATTCTTTGGTGTCGTCCGGTACGTGTACCGACCAACTCAGGATATTTATCTAAGCAAATCAAACATTAGCTTAGAAACGTACACGCTCGTTAGATTTAACGGGAAGGTAGATATATACCATGCCAGCCCATTCCTAACCATTAGATCATGCAGTATGACGAAATCCGACGTAAAACAAGGCAAGTACAAGGTCTCATTGTTTACAGGACTTATATTACGTACCAACCTACTCATATATTTGCTAGCAGGAAAACGCGTACGCTGAATACAATCATAATGTTGACTGAGTATGACATTACTCGACATTGACATTATTTCGGAAGGTGACCGGCACCCTGATTGCGTCACACTCGATCAATCACGATCTCATTGATGTATTAAATAGGAAGATATGGTATACGCGCTCCTCAACGTAGACTGCATAAATTAGGGGAAGAACACAATCGATCTACATTACTCTCGGTTTGCGGGGAATACCCGAATCGTAGTTTGTTTCCGATTTGTTATGGGTACGTAACAGTGACAATGAATGCTATCTCGTTCCCGCTATAGCCCGCGTAATATGTATCTCTATTTTGGTTGTCGAGCACATGATGCACGACATGGGGTCTATTTAATATTTACGTGATGTTCGAGAGTGGCCTATCTTCTTATTTAATACATCAATGCATAATCTGAATCATTTTGAAGGGTATAGCTAATCCATTGCTTCTTAAGTTCCAAAAATATGTCTGCTCAACAACATAAAAACGCAATGAATATTGTAAAACTGTCAAATTGAAACGGATTGTGATCGACCGTGTAGTGGCGTGTAGTGCAATTAGGGTGCAGATATCAAAATCAATTAATCTATGATGAAAGGAAGGCTCTATCGATAGTAGAAACAAATTCTGACACAAATATTACGTCTTTTGTGGATTACCTACCAACAGAAAAATATCTCGGTGAAAGGTACCTTTCACCTACCTATATCAAAAACAAACGAACAAACGATGTAATATTAATATATTATACAACATGTCCCAAAATTAACGCACAACCTCTTAAGGGGTCATTGTATTCATCATTATGAACAACTTTTACTATGGGACCAAACCCGAAATCGTGAAAAAAAAATCAGCTGTTCCATACATTTTAACGAGATATGGGAACATAAATGTAGGGAACAGCTGATTATTTTTCGCGATTTCAGGTTTCGTCCCATAGTAAAAGTTGTTCATAATGATGGATACAATGCCTCCTGAAGAGGTTGTGCGTTATTTATCTTACACCTTGTATATGCTAGTCGCGCGGTAAACTCTGCTTGCGCGATGCAGGACTTTGCGTGACGTCAGTGTGACGCGTAGTTCGCATGTGGCGATGTTGATGCCGCCACACCCTAAACAGGTGAAAGACCCCAAAAGAGGTTGTGCGTTAATTCTGGGACATGTATACAATAATACAATGACGTGAATATGTTAATTAGTATTATTTTGTTCTAATTAAGTACTGTAAATGTGAAGACTATGTTTATTTTTGTTTTTTTTTACTCAGTAGTTTTCATCATAGTCTGGCAGTTTCAGTAATTTATGCGGCCTACCCAAAAAAACTGCACGACTACTGACAAATGCGTGCACTGACTGGACAGGTCCCCTCAATCTGTGTGATTCTTTCATCAAAAGATAATATCAGGCAACAATCTACATGATCTTCACATGATCTGACCAAGATTATGTCTGGACTTTAAAAGAGATAGCTAGCGCTAGTGCTAGAGCATAGCTTGATGTGTAGCCGTGTGTACAAACTGTGAGTTTGTTTCGGACTTTCTTCTCAGAGTAGTCGCCGACCTAATGTAGTTTTTTTTTAAATATGATTGACCGTGTGTAAAAGTGTTTGTACACACGGCTACACATCAAGCTATGCATTTTCAGTTTATGCTGATCTCTCATTGTATGGAAATCCTATACAATGCGACATCAGCCTAAACTGGATATGTATAGCTTGATGTGAGCCGTGTGTACAAACCTACTTACAGAAATAAATCATTTGCTTATCATTTTATGATGTAATTTCTTTACACTACAGTACCTACCCATGCCTACTATGGAAACGACAGACATGATCGGCACCCTAACTGCGCAACACAAATCACAATCTGAATTATTTTATAGGATACCTACCTACTGCTAATCCATTGCATCATACGTTCGAAACATTTGTCTGCTCAACAACGTAAATAACGCAATGAATGTGGTTGAACTGTCAAAATGAAACCCATTGCTAGTGTAATGGCCGTTTTCACCATCGTTCCTTAAATTTAGGGAGGCACCTAAGAAATATTAAGTGTTAGTTTCGTTTTCACCATCACATAAGGGACACCTATGGTCCTAAGGGATCCCTTAAAAATAGGGGCCCGATACTTGGCATCTTAGCGCTAAGTGACAGTTTATTTGTTGTTAAACGAGAATAGTTGAGACGAAATGGAAGATTTTATTGACAGTTTAGAAGCTATCGAAACTGTGGATTTAGTTACGAATCAAAGTTTATTCAGACGGCCACATATTTATCGCGAAAGACCGGATTTTTTCACGAAAAATGACAGTGAGGACTTCTTCAAAAGTTTTAGGCTATCCAAGGCCAGTGCAGGGCCAGTTATTTTTGTTAGAAAAAATAGAACACTATTTAGAATACACAGATGACAGATTATTTTTTTAGCTACCTAATATCTACCTACAAAGTATTTACTTGTTTACTTCCATTTGTTTTTCAAATGTGTTTTAAACACAGGTACCTACTTACATAATACACTGGTGATTATTAGTATTACGGACTCGCAATACCAAATTTTTATGTATTTAATATTTGCTAAGGCTCCGACCGGCCCGGCCCGGCCCGGTCCGGCTATTTGCTCCGATATGGGTTGGAGTGTAGCCTTTAGGGGCGCTATGGCGCGAGGACTTAGAAACTTTTCGTTTTTTTTTTTTTTCAAAATTCTACCAATTTTATTGCAGTATCGGGTCAACCTTGACCATAGAAACCATTTAGGTTCCGCGAGTCGCATGGCCCTACGACGCAACGTTTCCGAGATATGGGCCTTACATTTTTTATTTTATTTAAAAAAAAAACGATCTATATTTCCAAAATGGTAGCTCGCATGAAAATCTTTTCTGGTAAGAAATTGTTGCTCTAGTCGAAAACCATGAGGTGAAGTAAAAAAACTCAGAAAATCGTACTATTTTACATTAATCAACGTCGGACTCACAGATTTAAAAAAAAACTGTCACTTATGTAAGTGGTCCTTACGTAGGACCCCTTTAATCTGGTGAAAACAAAATTAGGTAAGGGGCTGATTTAAGGAGTCTCTTAGGTTAAGAGACCCTTAGTAAGGAGGGGGTTGAGGGAACGATGGTAAAAACGGCCATAAGTGTGTTACTCAATTATACCGATGCCGATGGACTGATCTGCATCTCGTACAGTCGGGGACCAGCATTACCTGACCCCTATTCCATTATTCGTCTCTGTAAGAGGGGTCAGGCAATTCTGGTCACCGACTGTACGTTGTAAGTCATTGAGTGGGTAATTGCTATCGTTAATCAGATTTAGGTGTACGACTGAAAAATCAACCAGATAAAAAAGTTGTGTCAAATGTTCTAACAAGTAACATTTATATGCAACTTTACCTTTTGATTCTTAATAGCATCGACTTGCTTGTTGAGGGCATCACGTGCAGTTTGTGCGCCTCTGTCTATGAAAACGGTTCCCCACAGCCATGTCGCAGTGCCGAATGGTACAAGGTACTGCAGTGATCGCTTCGAAACCACCGTACACCGAGATATGAGCGGCCATATAATTGCCAGCGCTAAAAACAAAAATATTTGGGTCAGTACGGCCTTATTGGAAGTGAAAATTTATGCCCGCCTAGGTGAATGACGAATCCAAAAGTACCTATAAGTCATAGTGTAGAGTAGTAGGAGTTTCACCTATGGATAACATTTTTGAATCCGAAATAAATATATTTGATTTGATTAGATAGAGAAAGTAACCCCGTATGTATTGCTTAACAGTCCCATAATGCGTTCGATTTCATACACCGATATCACTTCGTGGACAATAGTGTGGGTTATACGTTTATTCCACTGTAATAAAACGACTTTTTGTAAATGCTGTAATGTATAACTGTTTTTTGGCCCAAATACATAAAATAAAATAATCTACCTACTTTATTTTACAGCTAGTTATGTAGTACCGATCCAAAATAAATATTGATTTTATATAAGTAGCAAAATTTTCTAATTTCATAGGTTATGTTTACTTGTTTAACCTGGGTGTCAGACACTCCGAAGATAAATCCAAAGTATCAGCCGAATGTTCGGCCATTTCCTTACTATGGCTGACTACGGCGAAAGAAAAAAAAAACGGCAGTCAAAGAGATACTACCTAGTCAAGTCAAAAAAGGAAACTTTGGAAGTCAAGAAACTGCCAAACATTCGGCCAATACTTTGAATTATTGCTTCGGAGTAAACCCCCTGTGAATTTCCCTCAACCCACTAATATACTTCATTATTTTGTTTCTACTTAAACATGCTTGAACGGTTGTAAAATAAATATAATTCAGTGTTAGTCACGGTAATAATTATCTTGTAGGTGATTGCCGCTTTCGTAGAAATGAACAGTTGGTAATGGATATATACGATAATTTAAAAAAGAATAGTAAGTAGGTAGATATAGAAGGCCGTTCATGTAAAAACAAAAATGCACTTTAATTCACGAGGCTGCAACCATTAGGACAAAGTACCATGAAGTCACTCAACCACCCAGAAGTATCTTGTCCTGGGGTGAGGAGTATGTAGGAGTCCGCGGTCTCGAGTCAGAGGGAACACCGTGAAGTTTTAGTTGGTAGGAAACTGACATCACCGTCGGTTCTTCCCAGATGAGGTAAGTACTATCTATGAGGATTTTCCAACAAGGAAAAAAAGCGAGGGCAAGTTTCCCGTCTATTAGCTGTCTCTATTTTTTAACAGTGCAGGAATTAGAATAATAGTTACAGGTACAGGGTGGCGCAAAAGTAATGTCATAATGTGAATTGTCTGCATTTTGTTGTGAATGAAAAAAAAATGGGGTGTGTTGTTACGAAAAGTTTGTGTAAAGGTGTCAAATTCGATTAATTAAACGTCGAAAAAATTATATCTGCCAAATGACCACCTCCTGAGATGATGCATACCTATTTATGCTCGTTTTATGGCATTTTGAATTGCTGCTCGCAAAAAGTCTGGGTCCAAATTGGTGATTTCTTCTTTAACGTTGGCTTTCAAGACTTGCAAGGTTTATGGTTTGTTGTGGTAAACGCGAGATTACAAAAAGCCCTTGGCCTCTGATCTCTCTCGGATCTGATCGGCTAGTTCAAATGGCCAAAACGGGAGATCACACGACAAAATTACGGCACATTCACACTATGTCATTACATTGTCATTACTTTTGCGCCACCTGTTACATAGGCCAGGTCTCAACACTGTCGGAGGCATTACAATATCATCACTCGATTCCTAAGGGAGGGCCTGAGGGAGGTCTTTGAAAACTTATTTTCATCAAAAGGGGGGAGTAAATTAAGCGCAGTGTAGTTAAGAAACCTACAGCGCTTAATTTATTAAGCCAAGATTATTGGGTTTCTTGAAATTGCTGTCAAGATAAAAGTCATTAACATTTTTCTCAAAAATAATTTATTATGATAAATAATGAAGGTTACAGGTGCAGCGACGAAATCGACTTTTAATCTTTCTAATATCAATTTCTACCTACTTTCTCTTATCAGGGATATAGTTACATAGCGGAGTGATTGTAGCTCGTAAATAAAAGATAATACTAGGTAATGGAGGCATTAGGTGGCATCATGTAAATTAACATTATTTTGTAATTAACCTTGTACCCAGCTCAAAACAGCATGACCCGTGTGAATATTATCACGTTTTATCGCTTACATAATTAAATTTAAAATATTATTTATATACAATAATTATTATTATTAAATAGGCTTTTCTATTTCGTAAGATTTTAATCTACATAGAAACCTTGTTTGTGTAAATAGTTATTTATGATGCTGGTGCGGTAAGTTGGTTTTTACAAACGATTAGACGAATGGAAACCCGAAACGAAGTCGGGGGCTTACCATAGTTACGAGTTTGTAAATACCAAATTCCGCACGTGTGTCATACAACGTTTTTCAACTGCGAGAAAACAGTACAATAGGTAATGAAACAAGCCACCAAAATATTTTCAGAGAATGGTCGAGTCTTCCATTATCGTAAATCATTGAATAGCGCTCTCGCGCGATTTCGGTGGCAGGAGACCATTTTCTGCACCTTGCGCCTCATTCAAGATATTAGGTGGAGTAGACTCCTTATTAATATCGGATTCCTCGCTTGAACTCATACTATTATTTTGTTTATAACTATATCAGTCGGAAACTCGCAATAATCTTTGACGTTTATATTATTAAAATGGCGCCACGTGGGCTTGGTGAAAATTTGTACTACATCTTTCGTCTCATTTTCTCTTTATAATAAAGTGAGATAAACGTATTGAGCAAAAACGCTTCCAAGGAGGTTCGATCATTCAGCTTATTTAATCTCGTAATGTGAAACTCCTTGGTGGAATTCTTCTATGTATATTTTTTTCAACACATTTGCTCAAAAATGCATTTACGAAGCCTGTATACATTGTTCGAAAGTAAAAAATTACGCACCGTACAACGGAACGTGCGGTAAAATAGCTACTCTCACCTAAGTACATATATTATTTTACCGCATCCTCCGATGTAATAGCACCGTGCGTATCCTGTACGGTCTTTTTTTATTTCCATAAAAAATATATAAGTATTCCACCAAGGAGTTTCACATTATGAGAATAAATATGCTGAATGATCGAACCTCCTTGGAAGCGCTTTTGCATAATATGTTGATCTCACTAACAAAGAGAAAATGAGACGATAGATGTACCTAGTACAAATTTTCAGCACGCGCACGTAGAGCTATTTTCATAATTTAATTATATCCTTTGTTCTTATTATATTGTTTAAAAGTTATTATATTGTTATAATAGGTACACACGGCTACACATCAAGCTATACATTTCCAGAATAACCTGATCTTGCATTGTATAGGATTTCCGTACAAAGAGAGGTCAGCAAATACCATCGAGATATAAGTACTAAGGTACTAGAGAAGACACCTTAAATTCCTACTTTGTCTTCCTTTTTCTTCCTACGTCGTCACTTTGTCGAAGAAAACGCGTAAGTGCCGTGATTTACAGACCTTTTTGCCGAGAATAAATACACTTTCGCAGCAAATCTAGCGCTGTGGTAAATTAGTTAACGGTTTAGACGAATTGTTATTATTTTAGCGCTGCAGCGAACTAAAGATTCGATACGAAGAATAGGACAATTCAGTTATTTGACGTAGCTTCTCTAGTACGTTAGTACTTATATCTCAATGGCAAATACTGGAAATTTATAGCTTGATGTGTAGCCGTGTGTACTCGTATAAAGTTGTTTCACTTAATAATTAGTGATCTAAGCACATATTAAGTTAAAATGTGTTACGCAATTACCCCCCTGGTGCCCTAATTCTACGTGCATTCACAAATAAGTACGTAGGTAGTACAAACGGCTACACATCAAGCTATACATGTGTACCTAACATGGTTACAATCCCCATGACCCCGAGCGGTCTACCAGACAAACACTTATTTTAAAAATTGTTGTTCCACTAATGACAATTGGCCATTACTGACTGGCTAAAAATCAATTCATCATCATCATCTATTCATCTGCATAAATAGCCTTTTTCGAACTATATTGGGGTTGGCTTCCAGTCCAACCGGATGCAGAATACCACTATTTTAAATGGAGCAACTGCCTATCTGACCCTCACAACACAGTTACTGGGTAATACGATACCCTTTGGTAAGTCTGGTTGTCAAACTTTCGGGCTTCTGACGACCCGTAACGGCTGAAGAAAATCAATTAAATTGTGAAAAAATTCTCGCGGCCATTTTCAAGAAAACAGAGCAATCAGTTATGTTTATGTACTCGTTACCTACCTTCAAAGTCATATAAACATTGCATCCAGAGAAATATATTTATAGTTCGATCAATGAAGCCCGCTGTTCGTATTCAATGTCAATCATATTTATTTTACCGAGCAATGTGTAGGTAAGATATTCCCTATAACAACTTCATATCAATTAAATTGTATAATTTATTTTGTAAACATGCGGAACGTCGGTCGTCACGTGTAGAGTAAGTACTTGTTTATGTACGAGGACGACATATCGGTAGATATTATTAATCAAAGAGCTTGTCCAGAAAGGGCGAATTCGCAGCGATTCTCTAGCGCATATCACGCGCGACCGTTGCGTCCAGAGGGCCTAAAATGGACGCTTTGGCAGAATCATGCGTGCAATTCATATCCCGCAATTCATCTGTTTGACAGTTGTGTATGGAGTTTCGTAAAATGGTCCACAAATTAAGAATTAATATAGTGAAGTCTAATGTTAAATAGCAGCTGTCAAACAGATGAATTGCGGGCTGTATGAATTGCACGCATGATTCTGCCAAAGCGTCCATTTTAGGCTCCCAGAAGGAGCGTACCAACGCGCGTCTATAAACATTTCCGTATCAAAATTTTGGCGCTCCATTTCCCTTGATACGTGCACTCGCTCGCAACAAGGCGTCTCTAGACTCTCTAGTATCTCGACTCGCGCGCAATACGCGCGAATCAAGCGCGAGTCGGGAGTCTGGCGAAGTGCTCGCGATTTACGCGCGTATTTTGAACTCGCGCGATGCTTTTGGACGCAATGTACTGGCGCCTAGTATCTCGCTAACGCGCGAATGCATTCGCGCGAAACGTTTCGCGGCGAATCCGCCGCGAAACGTTTGATGGACGCCTTGTTGTGTCCAGTTAACGCGCAAACTCCAGAGGGAATGCACGTATCGAGAGAAATGGAGCGCCAAAATTTTGATACGGAAATGTTTATAGACGCGCGTTGGTACGCTCCTTCTGGACACAACGGTCGCGCGTGATACGCGCTAGAGAATCGCTGCGAATTCGCCCTTTCTGGACAAGCTCTAAGGTGCATCCGCAGCTGTTGCCCGCGTGATTCAAATTTTCTTACGTTTTTTGCTATTTGCAGGTCAGTGTCAGGTTGTATCTTGATCAAAATATGATTCGCGACTTTATCAGGGGGCCTAAAATGAACGCTTTGGCAGAATCATAATATGATCTGCGTACAATTCATATCCCGCAATTCATCTGATTGACAGTTTTGTATGGAGTTTCGTAAAATGGTCTGGTGATAAAGTGAAGTCTAATGTCATAAAGCAGCTGTCAAACAGATGAATTGCGGGATGTATGAATAAATTGTACGCAGATCATAATATGATTCTGCCAATACTACAGATACCCATCTCAGATTTCTGTGCCTGTACGTAATTACTATGTAATAGATGTGGGTACTGGGGGGGGCCTAAAATGAACGCTTTGGCAGAATCATAATATGATCTGCGTACAATTCATATCCCGCAATTCATCTGATTGACAGTTTTGTATGGAGTTTCGTAAAATGGTCCACAAATTAAGAATTGATAAAGTGAAGTCTAATGTCATAAAGCAGCTGTCAAACAGATGAATTGCGGGATGTATGAATAAATTGTACGCAGATCATAATATGATTCTGCCAATACTACAGATACCCATCTCAGATTTCTGTGCCTGTACGTAATTACTATGTAATAGATGTGGGTACTGGGTAGGTGCCTACAGGAAACATTACTATGATAGTTTCTGATGCAATCATTGTGATAATCGCAATAATGTAAATTACTATACTTATGGAACTTATTTGTCATTGTTCAAACAATTTTCAAAATAACCAGTAAATATACGAAATTGCTATAGATGATGACCGGAAAATTACAATATTTATGTAGGCACGTATTATGGGCAAAATTACTTTCATAAGAAATAAATGCTGAAAATTCTTAAATTACCTCCCGGGCCTGCTTACCAAGTCTCAATATTAATTCTACGTAAGAAAAAGGAAATCGACACAGACTAAAATAAGAGCTTGCTTCATAAAAAAAAAATATTCCGACGAACTGAGAAGCTTTTTTGGAAGTCGGTTAAAAATTATTTTACCATGGCAATGGAGACTGATGGCGAATTGGACTTTAAAATGTACTCGTATAAGTATTTATTGACACAACTGGCAAGCGAAATTAAAATATCAGTACACATAGTAATAGTATCATAATTATGTTCCGAGTTGTAGATACCTAGTGTAGGTCCTTTAGCAAAGGATCAGCGTGATTTGCATTCAATAAACATACAGGTATACAACGTGTTTTTTTTGATATCCCATAACTCTAGGGTATGATTGAGGCCATATCAAAGAATCAACTGGCATATGAGTTATGTTCCAATCCTTCGTTATTTTTTTTTTTCATTTTTCATACAAAATAATTCGGCAAAGTCACGATTATTAATGTCAAACACCCTTACGTGAAATATGACAACGTCGACAAGGTAGCTTTCCCTTCACTAGCTGCCGCCGGGAAGCCCCGATACCAACATACCTACATATTTTATTTTACTACACTACTGCGAAGTTTGGCAACCTCGCAAAAGTAAAGATTCGTCATACTGGTGACAATTTTTGACCTAATTTAATTATGATTGATGATATCTCCGAAACGATGCATTTTTGGACCACCTACTCTAGGAGTTTTAGTATTATTTTTACCTACAAAATATAACCCTAGAGTTATGGAATATCAAAAAAAACAGGTTGTATAATATACTATAATGCGAAAAGACTTTTTCCCCAACCTAATATGTCATCTTACTCACGGAAAATGTTTTGCTCACTCACGAATCGTGAGGGATGTGAAAAAAAAATGCAAAACGGTATTGATCCTACCTTAGAAGTTGAATTAATTTGTTGAAAATCAAACAACAGATCATAACATATTTAGCTAGCTAGGAATGAATATCCCTGATGCAAAAGGAAATACTGCGACACTACTTTTCCTTACAATTTTCCGGATTCCCAGACCTGATACATGCCATTATAATAATATTGAATTGCTTGAATTGCTACTTAGCCCTCTTCCTCTCTCCTAATTTTGCTGTGCCCGACATGGTCCGATTAAAATCAATACGAGGAGTTACTTAATTGTTATTTTTATGTCGAGGACCAAGTTAATTTAAAAAATTTAAAGGAGCCTTCGATAGACGAATATTCGTTGGGCTACAATATAATGATAAATTCTTTGATGATGTTGAATGATAATTATTTTTATTGTACTTATTTCTTTTTTAAACAAAATATATCTAATGGTTTATATTATTATTTGTTACACATATCTAATTTTATTTAAATATTTACACACTATAAAACTGATTTACATCCGTAAGACGTCCTCTTAACATAAGGTCCAGTTGAAAACCAGCGTCAGGCACTAGTTGTCTGGCATTAATGCTGAACTGGGCCTATTTGGCGCAGCCGTGAGGCACTCAATACTATTTTAAGCATTTGTTCTGTTTTTGTTTTTTGTGTGAATATTGTGTGCCTTCCTGTGTCAAATAAATTTATTTTCTTTCTTTTCTTTCTTTCTTTCTTTGAAACTGACAACCTCTGAAAAAAGATTAGGCTTAATAAATAGTAGATACATACCGTATAGATCCAGACAACTCTGGTGGTTTAGTAGTACTACCGCCCCCCGGCTATTATCAACATTCTCCAGTCCTCTTACTTCCCACCGAAGACCTAGTATCCTCGCAAAACACCTCAGGAAAAACGCTGGTATTCTGGAAAACAAAAAAAAAGCAATTTATATATTATAAGCTTATGGGCACTTATGAAACGTCAGAAGCTAGGTGCACGGTTCCAATTTGTCGTTTCCGATGAAGAAGAGCCGGAAAGAAACTCCACGGTTACTCTTTTAAAAAATAATTGGCTCTTACAATGTTTTCAAATTACAGTGTTAAGGCCTGAAACTGCGATAAGCGGGCACCCGCGCGGTTTCATATAAAAGTGCTCCGTCGCGGGGACCCGCGCGGACGTCCGTCACGGGGTGGCGCGCCCTGCACCCACGTAACGGGGCCCGCCTCCGTGCGACGGAACCCGTTGCGGGGCACGCGCGGTGCCCGCCAGCGGACCGGTAACATGATTCATGTAAAACAGGCGTTCTGAGAACACATTTTTATCGTAGGTGATTATGTACTTAGATTGAGAGTTCAATATGGAAAAATCGGCTAAGTGCGAGTCGTACTCGCGCATTAAGGGTTCCGTACCAATAACTATAAAAATGGCAAAAAAATCACCTTTGTTGTATGGGAGCCCCCTTAATCATATGTTTTATTTTAATTTAATTATTTATTTTTAAAGTGAATATTATACTAAATATTCTGTGAATATTTCAAGCGTCTACCTGTTGCCGTTTTCAATATTATAAAGAAAAGAGCAAAAACGAGCAAAAAAATCACGTTTGTTGTATGGGAGCCCCCTTAAATATTTATTTTATTCTGTTTTTTAGTATTTTTTGCTATAGCGGCCACAGAAATACATGATGTGTGAAAATTTCAACTGTCTAACTATTACGGTTCATGAGATACAGCCTGGTGACAGGCGGACAGACAGACAGATTGAAGGTAAATTGAACTAGCGACACTGCGTAAATAAAATAATCCGGTCTCCGCGACGGGGACCGTCGCGTTCCCACGGAGCCCACCCGCGGGTCCACGCGCGTAGACACGCGACGGCTGCCCGTCGCGGGCGCCCGCTTAACGCAGTTTCAGGCCTAATAGGTATTTGTCCTCCCATAGAAAATGGTTTATAAATATACAGTCTATTAAGCCTACAATATTCACAAAATATTAAAAAAAAATCCTATATAAAATATTATTAAAATAATAAAAGTAAAACAACCAACAGTCTCCTGAGCGTGTTCTCAGATCGGTGGGACTCCCCTATGCTGCGCCACTGGGTAAGAATCCATACCCATATTTGATGTACCTATTTGTATTATCTCGTTATTACTAACACTAGTTATTAAGTTATTTTGTTGATACTAACACTATGGACTCATTGTCTGAATTAAAGAATTTGAATTTGAAAAATTTTGTTGGAATTTAATTGTAGGTATAAAATGTCAAATAAAGCTAAGTACATTATTGAAGAAGTCGTTCCAAAACATACTCGCTTCTGCCCCAGAAGGAGGGTTGTGTTTTCAATAAACGGTATGAAACGTAGGCTATGATAAGCCAATTATGACATTCACTCTTATCTCATTACCATTAGCTGCGGCTGCCTTCATGTTTGTTTAATTTCACTAATTGACATGAGAACGTTTGCTACAATTTGCATATCAGGTTTACGATAATTACCTACGTTAGTTTACAAACATTGCTAGTGTTATGGGCACTTATATCTAATTTACCACAAGTAGATAATTTGTTCGTGTAGGTAGGTACAAATAGGTATCTTGACCTTCATAGCTTACTATTGAAAAATGCAATTTGATGCACTCAAAATACCTTCAAGATATTATTATTTACTATAAAAAAACATAATTCTTAATAAATAATTACCCGAATGCGCAACAGCAGACAGGGACTTCTTGGCGGGAAAGTGAAGCGTCATGTTCAGCAGTTTGTTTAATTTTCCAAAATTTGTGTTTAGCCGAATATTAATGTGTAATAATGGTGGATTATTAACCATTAAGTGTTTGTGAACGTGCATTAGTGTAGGCAAATTAAACAAAACAGTGCAACTTCGCTTCAAGTTCTCTCAAGAAGTCCGCGTGAGGACTCAGTAAAGTGCCACAACTTTACTGAAACTCAAGGGGAGTGGGCGGGGATATCATCATCATGCATTTATAATTCATTTCATCAATATTATACAAGAACTAAAACTTGACATTGGCTAAATGCACAAACCGTGCGAAGCCAGAAGGAAAAAAAAAAAAACAGCAGACAGGGTTATGTTTTCTACTTAGTGCCAATTTCACCAATCAAACTGAACGCGATCAGCACATCTAAACCGAGTTCAAGAGCTGTCAGTGTCAATATTACAAAGAAAATAATGACACTGACAGCTCTTAAACGTAGTTTATGTGCTGATCGCGTTCAGTTTACACTGGTGAAATTCGCCCTTAGGGTGCTCGCCCACGAGCGATTTTTTCGGCGATTGGTGTGTGAATTTATTTCTTTCTAACAACAATCTCCGAAACATTCGCCGGAATAATCGCTCGTGGACGGGGTTTGTTGGTAGGTATGTATAATTTTTGATGTGTAGGTATCATCTTTCCTCTCGATTACTGTGGGATTTCGTGAAATGTACCATTTCACGAAATCCCACAGTAATCGAATCGAAGTCTGTAGACAGGAAATGACATTTTGGGCATGGAATAAATAAGTACTTTATAATAGCATGGAATTAGTAAGTACTATATCGATTGTAAGTAGAAGGGGTCTAATTTCGACCAGCGGGCGACCACTAGTAATGAAGAATTATTTTAATACATATTTCAGTATTACCTTTTTTGAATTCTGAGGTTATTTTCTGTCGCTGCTCAGTTGGTGAGATGTCAGATGTTACACATCATATTAAGCGACTACTGTAAGGCTCACTAGGTTTTTTTTTTATATTCTGATTTTTTTTTAAATTTAACCTTACAAATTGCAAACGGTGGGTTTAACAACGTTGGTGTACCACAACAAAAACAAAACATCATCATGCATGACCTAATTTTACATACCTATTACTAGCTTCGCCCAGCGGTTTCACCCGCGTAAGTCTCGATCCCGTGGGAAAGCCACCCTTAACACTTAGGGGTATAAAAAATAGATATTAGCCGATTCTCAGACCTACTGAATATGCATATAAAATTTCATAAAAATCGGTCAAGCCGTTTCGGAGGAGTATGGTAACTAACATTGTGACACGAGAATTTTATTTATAAGATTATTAATAATATTATGTAAAATTAGGTCATGCATGATGATGTTTTGATAATAAGCAGGAATTTCTTGGATCATCTCTCAATCTCTCATCGTCATAATTATCTTGAAGGTATTTAAGTGCACCGAATTGCATTTTCCATAATAGTAAGATAAGAAGGTCAAGATACCGACTTGTACACGAACTAATTATCTACTTGTGAAATTATTTTTTGTAAAGACTGAACTAAGTATCGCAGTCGTACAAGAATGATTCAGTCCCAAATTAATGTTTGAACAAGAAACAAGAAAGAAAGAGTTGAACTGCATATTATGCTAGTGCAGGGGTCGGCAACCTTTTGAGACGGAGGAACCAAACTTTTTGAAGTAAAACTTCTTTACGCACGCTTGACTTGGGCCGTAAGCTGGTGAATGCGTGACGAGAGCGTTACGTAAAGTGTGATCCACCAAGTGGGAACACACCGCCTCACCGCCGCGGGCCGTCCTATATTTTTTTTTTTTTTTCTTTGTTCATGACCTATTGCAGATGGCTCCGGAGTGCCTTTTCTGCTTAAACGAGCTTTGGCGGGGCCAGAAGGGCCTCTCGCCGTGTTAAAGAAATAATTAAATAGCACAGCTAAGGGCGCCCCATAGTGGGACTCGAACCTAGGCTTAGGGCGCTATTGACTACTGAACCATTGGGGGTATGCAGTATCTGATTATTATTATTGGGGACATTTGATGTGTTTGCTTGCTCCGCGCGGGCGGGCGGGGGCAAGGGACGGGGGGGGTGACATACTATTCTAGCTCGCGGTGGTACTCGCCGGCGAGTACGGAATGTATGTGTAGGCCGTCCTATATTCACACTGGCTGTTTATATACTCACAAGACCGCAGCTTTTTTGAAGTAAAAACTTCTTTTGCTAGCGTTACGCGAACGGTGATTTCTGTTTTACTTCATTCGTGTGGTCTACACTCGTTTTTGTTTATTTATCTACTTACAATCTCTTTGATGTTAATTCAGTCAGTTTGACAACTACCTTTATCTTATTGTTATCGTAACAAAATACATATTACATAAGCCAAGTGCGTGTCGGACCACGCACAATAAAGGGTTCCGTAGTTGCGGTGAATTTATCCCAAGAACAAACTTAACAATGTAGTTGAAAAACACGCTATCCCATACATTCCAACTGCAAGTGTTAAGTTGGTCAACTATTACTCGTTAACATGTAAAGCCTACCTACTTAGCTGTGTAATTTTCAGGATTGCGGGCTGCGAGCAGTATAAATTAAAAATTAAGATTTTAATTATTATGGATGTATTAATCCTTTTAAGCTTGCGGAACAATATTCTAAAAAAACAATAGGTACTTAACAATATAGCTTCCGATGTTTTTGACGTTCCATTTTATCTCATAAGCGTGTGAACAATAACAAAAGTCGTTTATTTGAGATCAAAGGAATATATTAACGTAATTACGTGTGAAATACGCCACGATTAGGTACTAAAACATTTGTTTACCACATAAACATGTTTTTTTAATACCCTCTTCCTGAAATGAATGACTTAGATGTTTTATGTTTCTTGTGTTTGGCTTTGACAACTAATTATTTTCTGTTTATCCTACAATAATAACTTACTTTAATCCTAATTCACTAGGAACATAATAGTTAAGAGATAAATAAAAATGGGTCGGTTGGCTATCATCACGCTACGACCCTTAGGAGCCGAGCAAAAAGAAACAAAGTCAGAAAGAACACTCAGCGAAGTAATAGCGCGGGCGGGCGATGCGATGCGACACAGTGGGTCGGGGGAACAAGAAATTTCACGCACATGAATTCGCGGGCAGAAGTTAGTCGAGTATAAAACTAATACATATCCTTATTATAAGGGGTTTTAGAATCCACGGAGTCTAGCCTCTTACGAGTGTCTTAAGCATCGGGAGTTTGATCTGAGTAAGCATTCAAGCCGCTTCTCCATAGAGCGTAGCGCCTACGCAAGTCCTACGCCGCGTAGACGCTGCATCTACGGAATCCTACGAAACCTCTACGCGGCGTCAATGCCTACGCAGAACAAAAGACACTCTTAATTATAAGTACCTATGTATAGGATTTGATCAAAGAGTTTCTCTGGCTGGAAACCAGGAAATATATTATACAATTACACGCAATACTAATATTGACTATATATTATCAATAAATATGCGAGTTGTTATTAGTTTTCAGACGTAATTAAACTTTAACCTGTTAGATCTTCTCGATAACTTGTAATAGGGTTTATAGGTCATCGTAGGAGAAAACATCCTCGTTTTAATCTTCATCTCCATTTAGACATTGACCCTTAAGTATTATTAATTATTATATTTGAATGCAAACCCTAATAATAAAAAATAAAAAAGAAAAATATTATTTTAAGAATTTAAGTTTTGTTATGTGTGTATATTTTATTATAACTATAAAAGAAAAAAAAAACAACCAATCAACTTAAAAATCCTAATAGATATTTTCCTGTATATTCCGTATATCTTGGTAAAATAAGTACTAATGTAAAATTGATTTGCATGCCCTAAACAGGCAAAATATGGACTGTACTTAAACCACCAACTCTTACTACTCTCTACAACCTATATGTTCTGTAAATAAATGATTCTTATGTTAGTAAATTATTATAAAATGAAAATACATATTATGTCTTGAACTTCGAAGACCTCGATTATAAAGGCGTATTACAAATACATAAGTAAATAAATGTTAGGTACTGAAAGAATTTTGAAACGGTGCACGGTGTATTTGACCTGCTGAATATTAAGGCCTGAATATTAAACTTACCTAAACGTTACGAACCCACGAAATATTATTTTTAATATATTATCAAGGTCTATTCGCATAAAACTTCTATAGATTGGTACCTATTATTGTAAGTACTACAAATGTATATAATAAATATGTATTGCGTAAATAATGAATGACACACATTTCGAAGGCCTTTAATGTTTTTATAACATCTATACTCCATTTGAAATAAGATTAGACATTTAAATAAACCTTTTGTTACAGTCACAAATGGCAGCTGTAATAAAAGGTTGGTATTGTAATTGTAACCACGTTTTTGCTTATAATGCAATTTTTATGCCTACGGAATAGAAGTCAAAATCGGTTGAACGGACTGTAAACAAGTTTATTTAAATGTCTTATCTTATTTCAAATGGAGTTATAGACAAGGACTTTATATTTTTACTAGAGAAAAGGGAAAGTAACGTAGTAACGAGTACTACTAATATTTATAGATGCACTTAGAAACGATTAGTTTTGATATTCTCCTACTGTATTGATTGTAATTTTATGCTGTTACGAATAAAGTAGATATTTTGGAACCTTGCATACTAATCGCTTTTTTTTTTCTTTGTGTATCTTGCGATTGGTTGTAAACCTTCAGCAGATTTTTGGTGCGGATTTTGACTGATGAGGTGCCTTCTTCTAGCGAAGAATCTGCTTCTCAAAATTGTTTAGGCTGTATGTATTCACTAAAGTCCCATATGTGGTGGCCTTTGAGCCTTTTCATGGTTATTGGTTCACATAGGGCTATAGCTAAGGTGTTGGTATGGAACGTTATTCGATATTTGTATGAATGTATGAATTTATCTATCCTTTGTTCTATTTCCTCTTTTACAGTTCTGATTTGTAGATGCTCATGTAATTCTGAGGTCTTCGTACTATCCTAACTTAATATTATAAATGCGAAAGTGTGTCCATTTGTTTGTTACTCAATCACGCAAAAACGGCTGGACAAATTTGGATGAAATTTGGCACACATATAGACCGTGACCGGGTAAGAACATAGGCTGATTTTCATCCTGGATCGCAGACGAAGTCGCGAGCAACAGATAGTTACAAATAAAATTGGTCGTATCTCAAAGCTGCAGTCGTTATTCAAACTATTCAAAGAGAGAATCGCTTTTGAATTTTTCTTAGTGTAAGACGTTTATATTTGTACGCGTGACTATACATACTTATTATTATTTTAACACTTTCACTGACCAGTTAGGTAATTACATACATAATTATTATACACGGCGCGGCGGTTGTTTAACTATTGTGTGTCTGATTTGCGGACAGTGAAAGTCTTATCCTACCTTCATAAAGGCTCTCGCAGACAGGCGCGACGCGACACTAGTAGCAAAAACTTCATGGAAAGTGTCGCGCCCGCTATATTGCACCAGTCTGCACGAGCCTTAATTACATCATTTGATTCATAATCGTAACAACAAGAACTATGGCAGCACCTTAATTGCGTAACAACACACTATCAATCACAATCTGAATGATTTTGAAGGATATCGCTAATCTATTGCTTCATAAATGTTCGAAAAATTTGTCTGCTCAACAACGTAACTATCGCAATGAACGTTATTAAACTGTCAAAATGAAACCCATTGCTGCTGATAGTGTTAACAAAATACCCCGCTGTTAAAAAAAAAAGACACTAATATTATAAAGGCGAAAGTTTTTGAGTGTGTGTGTTTGTTACTTCTTCACGCACAAACGGCCGGACCAATTTTGATACAATTTTGTATGGAGGTAGCTGACACCCTGGATTAACTTATATGCTAGTTTTTATCCTGATATTCTGACGAGATCGAGACTTCATCGTTTCAGCCGAAAGACGTCCACTGCTGGACATACACCTCCAAAAAAAAAGGGGGGGCCATAATCGCCACGCTTGGCAGGCGTGTTGGCGATCGCAGTATGTTTTAAAAGAAATGCATAGAGAACGCTGCTGCCCATTTTCTAGTACCGGTTTCGGCCACGGGAATAAATGGGATGGTGCTATTCTTTACGTCCGGCACCAAACGGAACGAGACTTACGCGGGTGAAACCGCGGGCCGTAGCTAGTAGTAAATAAATAAGCAAATAACTTACAGCGCATTTCTTGGGTCGAATGGTTTGATCAGCATAAGTGGTACTGGGGCTGTGGCGAATATTAACGACATAACCACAAACAATGTGAACTGAAAAGAAAATTACACATTAAACTAATTATCGACAGTACTTTAATAGTTATAGGTAGTAAGTACCTTTCTATTGGACGTGGTCTTGTTTTCTATCGGAACTGTTATTTATACCTGTCGGATACCATATTCTCGGTCTTGTCAGCCTCAATTGTCGTATTTATTGACACCTTTTTTTTTTTGGGTGGGAATTTGTCAAATAAGTTCTCCCGCTCTGGGCGGAGCGGGAGGGCGTGTCAGACTTACAGACTAAAACCCACCCATGTTCCTTCAGTTGCCTGGGTGTCAGGGCCACGATATCCCTTTCGGACAAACTCGCAACCCTGGCAGGATTTATTGACACCTTGGACTCGTGTTGTCTGTCATCAATTCATCACTCATCAGCTAGAGATCGGATATTCTGATGCATATTTCCCTAAAGTTGCTGCCTAAGTGTTTGTTTGTTTGTTTGTTACGGGAAAAGTGTTTGTTTCCAGGACCGCCGAATTTTTAAGAACTAAGTACTCTTTTGTACTGTGTATGCGGGCGAATAAATATATTTCATTTTAGATTTAAAAGTTTTGAAGAAATTTGAATAGTATTTTTCTACGTGTTTAGACTACTACATGCCTATTTCTAAATAGATAAGAAATATTCATTATGCTTAGGAATACAAAATCTTATACTGAATCCCCGCGATCCCGGTAAAAAAATATATTTTATGAAGCCGTTTCCATACTTTTTAAAAATTAACTTTAGGGAAATAGGCATCCGAATATCCGATCTCTACATCACATTCTAATTGTTTCCGGGTCTTGAATATATTATACTTCGGTAACAGAATATGAGGCATGACACATTTTTTACAACACAGAATTTTTAGGTACATAAGACCCACTGTTCATAATCCGTGGTGGTCCAAACTGCAAAGTTCGATAAAGAAAAGATATAATAAGATAAGATAAGATATACATAATCTGCAACATCAGATAATGTTGCAGATTTAATTTAATCATGTACAGACGCCAGCAGGTCAAGCTACCCGAAACTGTCAAATTTTCCCAATCAACCTTGAACCTTATTTCTGTAGTTATAAAGTTGAAAATCTATTAAAGATATTTGACAGATTGTAGTAGCTTGATGTGCTGGCGTCTGTACAAGTAAATAATCCTATCATATTCCTTTTAATTTCATGATTCAATAAATTAATATTAGTCAAGGTCTACTTACCATCATTTATCAGTAAGAACTAGTACAATATGTACATGTATAAGTTATTTAGATAGGTTTCTAGACCAATAACCAAAAATATAAAAATAAACAGTTACCTACCTTAATGTAATATCTGGCAATGGAACTGATTGTGAAGAGTATGACGAGCAGCGCCATCACGCACCCCAGCACTACGTTGGCCGTCATTGTTAGAGCAGTGGCCTCTGTGTATTCCTAAAAAAACACACACTATAATATTGTAGATAATTTTTCCCGCCACTGATTAAACACAACAAAATATTATGCGAATTATATCGGCAGCACCCCGCAGCGATAAAAGACTCTGGGACAACTGAGCACTTAATTGATAACAAACGGCGATATGGTCATTGCCCACTCCGTAATGACGCAAAAATTGTCCTTATTCTGAATAATATACTGAGACAAATACGAGAAATGATAGGTATACTCGCGATCCTTTTTAGCTCTACAAGTATGAAGTAGGTACCTAAATGTAGGTGTCTAAAATACTAGGTAGGTAAGTATTCGATAAGAGCCACCAAAATGATTGATATACATATAAGTGCCTACTCAAGTCAAAGACATTTTTTTTTTTTCAAATAGGCACATAGAAAGCACTTTTGAACGTCAAAATAAACAACAAAAAAAATAGAGTTGATTCTAGGTGCCCCTTCCAAAAGGTACGTAGTTTCGTATGGAGAAGAATGAATGCAAGAAACTCCACCGTTACTCTTTTAAAAATGTTTTACAATATTTTGTTTAAGTACATTAATTATAAGATTATGTGTGAAGACGATGCACCTAGAATAAAATAAAAACACTATACCAAAATACGTAAAAATAATTAAAAATGAAGCAATGAAAAATAACTTAATAGATAGATAGAGATAGATGCAAGGTGCTCACATATTTACAAACATCGTAAAAGTATATGTTTTCCTAAAAAAATTAAAATAATAAGTCACAAATTATACAATTGAAATAGCAACCAGTCCGATTTTGTCTAGATTCTGGATTGTCCTGTGGAGATGGGCCAGCATGTTTCCAAGCATTCCTATCCTGGTTATAATCCTCTATCTTGTAATTTGCTTGTTTACATATATATATATTTTAAATTTTCTTTCATTTAATTACTTTCATTTAATTACTTTCATTTAATTACTCGATTGAAACTGACAAATAAATTCTACAATGTACACACGGCTACATATCAAGCTGTATTTTTCCAGTATAAGCTGATCTCGCATTGTATAGGATTTCCGTATACTGAGAGCTTGAGGAGAAATATATAGCTTGATATGTAGCCCTATGTACCTACACGATGTGCGCTCACACAATGGTATTCACATTGCTGAAAACTTGAAAAGCAAAGGTCAATAACAAAAGTCAATTAAGCTTTTTCAAACCATTTTTGACCATAGCTTTTCTTTTTTTTAATGGAGGAAATGTTAAATTCAAATAACGCAAACTTTTAGCTGTAACATGAAATGCTGAAAAGTAGTTTAGCTATCGAATTATTTTGGGTCTTTTTAGATCACATGTAAAAGTAACAGTGTTCATTCTTTTGCTGACCGTACATGAAGATATAGGTATCCGAAGAGACAGTTCTTGACGGGAAAGTGAAGCGTCATGTACAGCAAATTGTTTAATTTTCCAAAATTTGTGTTTAGCCGAATATTAATGTGTAATAATGGTGGATTATTAACCATTAAGTGTTTGTGAACGTGCATTAGTGTAGGCAAATGAAACAAAACAGTGCAACTTCGGTTCAAGTTCTCTCAAAAAGTCCGCGTGAGGTCTCAGTAAAGTGCCACATCTTTACTAAAACTCAAGAGGAGCGGGCGGGGATATCATCATCATGCATTGAATATAATTAATTTCATCAATACTTAAAAACAAGTTTTGTAACTAAATAAAGACTTGGCTAAAAGGTCCCAGCAACCAGGCCCTTGAAATATTATTTTAAAAAAAAGAAAGGCATCCGAAGCACCAGTAGGCTACCAACAGCTTACCTAAGATCCACACTGTGGACCTATGTAACGTCTTAAGTAGTCCCTAAATAAATACCTACCTACCTATAGCTACTAATTATTAAAGTAAAACTTCTTTAGGCACGCTTGACTTGGGGAGTAAGCTGGTGAATGCATGACTAGAGCGTTACGGAAGTATAATTAATATTACTATTTTTAAGTTTTACTTCAGTCGTGTGGTCTAAAGCACACTCGTTATTTAATTAGAAGGTATAACTAGTGTGCCGTAACTAGGGCGGGTGGTGCCAGTGATGCCCAGGCACAGGGCGCAGACCCTGGAGGGGCACAGAAATGACCAAGGTTTGGGTCATACATGGTAGTTAATAGTATCATACATACACAATATCTATTATTTCTACTAACGAGTGTTTGGTATCATTTGTGTTTTGTATTGTGTATTTTTCTAAATATATTCCAATAAACGTTTTTCTTTAGTTTTTTTCCTAATTTAAACATAGATAGGTACTTTATTCATAATTCCACCAAATTTTTTGAGAAATTTTGTTTTTGGGTGATGATAGATTTATTTACATAGACTGTCCATTTTACTGTCAGGTAGGATACTCGTAATAAAATTTTTCAAGGGCGCAGGTATACATAGAAACTCGCACCGGGTGCGTATGAGACTAGTTACGGCACTCGGTTATAACTCATTGTTTATTGAGTAGAGTAGTAGTAGAGTAGTAATAGCTTTAATATAAGAGATAAACATACCTTAAATATGATAATTAGCATACAAATATTGACGTTTATTTTCAACGCCAGAAGGATAAAGACAATTAAACAAAGACTCAATCATTGCAAAGACTAACGAAGGCTCATTTTAATGAAAAAAAAAAAGTATTAAAATTAAATTAAATCAATAATAAAAAATAGGATTGTAAGACAAAGTTTTACTATCATTAGTTCATTACTAAGGCCCTTATAAAGAGAGCGTTACTCAGTACTCAAGCATTACCATTGGATTGGTGGAAACTAGTCTTAATCTTATGTAATGCTTGAGTACTGAGTAAAGTAGTATTAAATATTAATATAATTAGTACATTCTCCTTTTAATTTTGGAGAATGGAATTATTAATCAAACCTTAGTAGCCTTGTAGACATTGTTTAATACTTTAAACAAAAGTAGGTCGATTAGGTTTTGTAGGTTGTTAACAGTTGATTTTTTAAATAATCTCATTAGTCAAAAATAAAAGGAGATCTTAATCTAAATTAATAGTCTTAGCCCCGTATTTATAGAGCGTTACTCAGTACTCAAGCATTACTTAAAGCTCTTTTCAGACTACGCTATACTATTGTGATATTAAGTATAGCAATTAAGGGGACGATAACAGACTTTTAATGATTTTATATTGAAGATCACGTCTAAACGTACTCGTTTAGACGTGATCGTGTTACTGATTTGAAAAAAATATATGATAAATTAGAGCATTTTTTCAATAACGTAATATGTGAATATTTTAGATTATGTTTATATTACATAATGAAATTAATTTGTAAAGTTATGACTAACGCAGATAAAAAAATGAGAATGGCGCAAAATCTACAAAGCGTATCTTTTTGAAACCTTCACCAATTTAAAGATAATTTAATTATTGATCTTTTAGTATACGCGTTTTATTAAAATGCCTTTTGTTTTGTGTATAATAAATTAATAATGAGTTAAATTAGGGACAGCGCTCCTTGATGGGCGAGTCATATTACTGGTTGAACTTATGACGCGTCGCGTGAGCTCAGTACAGAACACGCAAGCTAACCACTCAAGGTCACTGGCATATATCTGCGTCTTAACGACCTAATGCTATACTATATATCGTAGCATGGCGTTCACATTCCGCGATATAATCGCAAGCATTTATAGTATATGGCAAGCTTTTGCTTGTGGGACGGCCGGGGGTGAGGGACGAGGAAGGGGGCGGCGCACTATATAGCAATAGCACAGCATGAACTCAGCGCACGCTCAATTTTATAGCGTATAGTAAGCTAATACTATATCGTACAGTGAAGTGTGAACGTGTCCATAATAATGTATGGTGCGCGATATTGTTGTGCTATGAACTTTATGCTATATGCTATTATATTATAGCGTAATCTGAAAGCAGCTTAAGACTAGTTTCCACCAATCCAATGGCTTGAATCTAGTCTTAAGTAATGCTTGAGTACTGAGTAACGCTCTATAAATACGGACCTTAGTAATGATAGTATTAAACTTTATCTTGTAATCCTATTTAATCTTTTACTCATTCGGTAGGGAATAGGGATGCACAATTTGGATTTTGAACTAAACGTGGGAATTGATACTTTTTCGTAGCTTAAGGTAATTTAATTGTATTCAAGTCTTACACCACACAGGACAGGGGCAGGGTGTTGTGGCGCAGCCTGGGAGAGGCCTATGTCCAACAGTAGACTGCGATAGGCTGAGTTGATTGAAGTCTTATACCTACCAACTTTTTAAAACTGCAGGTAGATTCACCGAAGTTTGAACATATGAGAATACTAAAGCTGCGCCCCGCGGTTTCACCCGCATATGTCTCGATCCCGTGGGAATATTGGGATAAAAAGTATTCTATCTCCTAATCCAGGTCATGGTCTACCCATGTGCAAAATTTCATCTAAATCCGCGTAACAAACAAACTCACTTTCGCATTTATAATATTAAGGAGGCAGGCTAGTTTTTCATTAAAATCTCGACAAAACCTATAAGTAGGTAAATGGCGCTAAATAATTATGTCGCATGTGATCACACTATCACACTTATGTTATAAGGCGAAAGTTTGTGAGTGTGTGTGTGTTGGTTACTTCTTCACGCTCAAACGGCTAGACCAATTTTGATAAAATTTTGTATGGAGGTAGCTGACACCCTGCATTAACATATAGGCTACTACTTACTTTTCATCTCGATATTCCCACGTGATCGCGACTATTCGCGACTTACGTGGGTGAATCCGCGGGGTGCAGCTAGTTTCAAATAATTTTAAGCAATCAAAGCTGCGTATTTTATTTGGATTTTAATACAGGTACCTAATATATCAAGCTTTCGCAGGTCACAAAACTCACTAATAAGTAATTCATTTTACAGGCACTTTGGAACTGTCATGGCGTCGCCGCCACCGTCGTCGCGTCGATCAGTCAGAAAGATGAAGCTAATAGTCCATTCCAAAGCGTACAGGTAGTAGGTTGCGCATACGCCGCCAACCTTTGCTTGTAATGGGACAGCCTCGCAATGTCCTTATAGGTTCAGCAGTCGCAAGCGCAGCTGTCAACCATAGGGGTCACGTTTGATTCACATTGACAAACGTTCAGTAGTTGTTTCGAAACGGTATAGTCATCATGACTTTACGGGGTTACAGGGTGCTGCGGTTTGTATTAAAAGACCTCATGCACTGCCATAAAAGTAGCCCTGATTCCTTTACATACTTTTGAACCAGCAGGCGTAGCATGACGTTTTCTATTTCTACTCTACTGCAGTAGAATAGAAATCGCTTGTCTACCCTTCTCGGTAAATGAAAACTGTCAACTGTCTACAGAAACGTAATTTTTGTCTACTCTTCCGTCGTCAAAACGCTTCTCTACGGTTCTCGTGCTAAGCCTACTGTAGGATGGTTTCGGGTACATTCTTGACTGAGGAGAGATCTTATACTTGTCAAAAAATAATAGGTCCGTTTTGACATTTAACTTGAATCGATTTATCGTAACTTTC
This sequence comes from Tiliacea aurago, assembly GCA_948098905.1. Taxonomy (NCBI): domain Eukaryota; kingdom Metazoa; phylum Arthropoda; class Insecta; order Lepidoptera; family Noctuidae; genus Tiliacea; species Tiliacea aurago. The sequence goes on along the minus strand of OX402578.1, from coordinate 11,343,549 downwards.
ACTAGTTACGTCGCGCGCGATTGAACATCGCAATACTCACGATAAATCGATTCAAGTTAAATGTCAATACGGCCCTATTATTTTTTGACAACTTTAGAGGCGTGTGAAACATTATTGCCTGAAGCACAGGCTCAAACTAGTGCAGGTAAGCAACTGTGCTCTATTTTAATTGTTAAGGTATTTATTGTACATGTGCCTAGGGTTGCCAACCTTACTATGTAATATAGTACCCTGGTAGAGGCCTAAGTATTAAATTAAAATATATTTATAGTAGGTAGGCGAAACTACTATTAATGTTATCGATGAAAAATTATATTTACTTTAACAATTTGTGTTCTGAAGCTGATATCCAAATAAAATTCGGGATATTTCTCTTTCTGACCAAAGGTTGTTGTCGACTGCTGAAAAATGGCAACAATGTGTTGCTCAGTGATCCTGAATTTTCTAATATTTAAAAAATAGTAAAGTTTTTTTTTCAATTTGAGGTTTTACTGAGCGCATATTTTCAGTGATGAATATTTCAGTATTAATCTCATAAATGGCATTATGTAACCTTAAATTTGAGTGTAATAATAGTTGGGAACTTGTGAGACTTTTTTTTAAACAAACACCTGCGAATCAATGATGAAATTTAAAAAAATAAAAATTGCATTATAAAATTAAATATTCTTGAATCTACTATGTATAAAATTGTTTATTTGTTCGCCATCTGTATGTATACAGGCAAAGGTTTCGAAAATACTGTATTTGATCTAAAAAAACTTGGCAACCCTACATTTGCCCCTTTTATAAATAAACGATTATTTTTTTTTTTTAATGTCTTTGAGATATCTCAGGAGCCCAGGGCCCAGCCAGGCTTTGATAGGCGTATGAGGAGCCGAAGCCAACTCACAGAGACCCCTTAGACCATTTTAAATGCAATGAGGCACCAACGAACTGTACACACTATGCAAGTGCATTAGTGCATCCAACGGCAACCCCGGAAGGACTATTGCAGGATATGGAAACAAAGATGCCTATGGATTTGGGTGGCTAAAGTGGGCTGGTTACCTAAAACTATGGAAGGACAATGGCTCCTGTCTGACCAATGTTTTATACATACAATACACAGATGGAAGGACGACTTACGCTCCATAATAGCCCCCGGAAGCAGTCGCTACACATAGTGACGTAGCGACAAGAGGGCGTTAAAACATAAACAATGCAACGCAATGTATTATTTTTCTTATTTGTTTACGAAACATCCTTTGTGTTAGAATTTAGGACTTTGACCTTGACGTATACACTAGAGGATTCCTAAAATAAGTATGACTGTAGACTGTAAGTTGTTGTTGCACTGTTGCATCACACTTTTGCATTGTTACCTTCAGCATAAAACCAGTGTAAACATTTCTTGGTGTCCAATAAATATATATAAATAATATTTATAAATAGTATAAATATTATTATCCAATATTTCTAAACCAAATATTAAACTGTATTTCAAACGCTGTATGTTTTTGGGTAAATAAAGACTAAGTATATTATTATTATTAATAAAAATAAATAAACGATCCTGGTGGCCCCAGGGTCATAATTAATATTTTTGGAAACGTCTCTTATAGGTAGCGTTGCCAGGTGTCCCGATTTCCGCGGGACGTCCCGATTTTCAGGGGTCCGGGGACGCGTCCCGATTTGCACCTGATCGGGGCACTAAATGTCCCGATAAATCAATTAACCGTTATTATTAGCAAAAATAAATAAATTACGTGTTTTGTTCTCTCGCTCAAAGACGCGAATGCACCGCGATGTGTGCTTCACTCAATCAATCGATCTTCGTTCGTCCATTCATACGTCGTTCGTCCGCTCACTTCATTCTAATAAAAAAATTACTAAACTTCTAAACAGCGTCATTAATTAAACTTACACTACGATTTTATCCTAATATTTTGTAATTTCTACTAGTCCTGCAATACTGACTATTATTATAAGATTTGGTAGTAATATTAGTTGCGAAACGCAATATTTTAAACCTTAATTTTAAAAAATCTTGTTTTTTTTATTGTCCCGATCTACAATCCTAAATACCGATTTGTTTTACCTTCTGCCCCGATTTAAAACAAATCGGACCTGGCAACACTACTTATAGCCCTTTATTTTGACGTACTTACTTACTAAAAACATTTTTTCGCGACTTTAAAATGTTTAAAAAGGTTCTAAAGTCCGCCATGTTGAACAAGTGTCAAAACTGCCAAAAGTTAAACCACTCGTTCGGATAACTCCGTCGAGTTGCAGACGGACGATGAGTATTTCTTTCTTATAAGATAGATGGCCAAGCGTCATCATGACTCATGGGTCTATACCTAATCATGTTTACATAATTAGCTAAGTCGTTTGTACCTACTGAAATTTCGAACTAAACCATGTTCCGTTCCATGTACTTACACTTCCCGACTCAAACTTTATGGCGGCTCGGAACATGAGGCGAGTTGCTGCGCAGTAACGAATTCATGTGTCCGCGGGAGTAAGGGGTGGGGTACTGCGCAGCGGGTAGCGCACTTCAGAGCTGCCATTAGGTTTGACGCGACCTAAACCTAATTAACGCATTAATTAAACATTTGTGCAAATAAGCACTTAAGTACCTACCAACTAAAATGAATTTTAGTTTTATCATCTGCAGTATTTATGCAGACGATAAAACAAATAATTTTGACAGTAGGTAAAGCCATGAGGTATCAGTCCTTTTGAATACGATCCGGATTATTCAGCTTAGGACAGATTCTGGTTTGGGCAGATTCTTGTTAAGGCAGATTCTTTTTTTGGCAGATTCGTTTTACGGCAGAAGTAACATGACCAACATAAACCATACAATTTATGTAATGGTATATTTAAAGTCAATTTCAAACTAAAAACCTCAGGCATCAGATCAGAGGGGCAATTTCCTTATTTTTAACAACGTTCACGATGTCATGTCATCTCAGTCTCAAAAAATTTATACATACCTACATTTTTGAAATTTGATTGTTGCTGGCATGAGATTGCGACTTGAATTAGAACGTTTTTAGGTACGAGAATTGGCCTTCAGGTCGTGTTTAGGACCTTTTAATCGCAACACATCGTTTTCCAATCAATGCAAACTTCTGAATATAATCATTACATAATACTTCTGTAGATGACTGTAAAATATCTGTCTTATCAAGAAACTGCCTAAAAAAGAATCTGCGGTAACAAGAATCTGCCGAAACCAGAATCTGTCCTAAACCGAATAATCCTACGATCCAATCAAAAATTCAGATATTGAGTAACTACTTAATACTTTTCTAGTAAGTTAAGATAGTTAGTTATCGGTTTAATAAATGGACCTGATTGGAAATAATTATTTACAGTTTCGTTATCGTTGCACGTGAGATCCGATAACCTGCTGACCTCTAATCACGCAGCGATCATACAGCACCACTGATTAACCGTCCACTTTTTCCAAAGACATGGATTACTGTAATCTTTCCGATAGATTGTACCTATTTATTCTAAGTAATAGTTAGTTGAAGAATGCGATTGCTAACTCGATATACCTAGTACCTATACCTACTTACCTAATATAACTATAGCCACAAGAATAGAATAGCTCAGTAGGTATATAATTGCTATGTTCAAAGTCCCTTCATAAATCGACGTTGGAACTTATCGGTGTGATAGCAGTATTTTGTTTGTTCATTGATTAGCGCTTGATGAGAGTATAGCAACGCCATGGAGTAGCTATTACTCATAAAACTTAAAAAGATAGTCCGCACACATTGACGTATTAAATAGGAAGATAAGGTACGCGCTCCTCGATGTGGACCGCATAAATTAGGTGAAAGAACTCAATCGACCTACATTACTCTCGGTTTGCGGGGAATACCCGAATCGTAGTTTGTTTCCGATTTGTTATGGGTACGTAACAGTGACAATTATTGCTATATCGTTCCCGCTATAGCCCGAGCCCGCGTAATATGTATCTCTATTTCGGTTGTCGAGCACATGACCCACGACATCGGGTCTATTTAATATTTACGTGATGTTCGAGAGTGGCCTATCTTCCTATTTAATACATCAATGCACAATCTGAATCATTTTGAAGGATATAGCTAATCCATTGCTTCTTAAGTTCCAAAAATATGTCTGCGCAACAAAGTAAATAACGCAATGAATGTTGTCGAACTGTCAAATTGAAACCGATTCCTACTGATAGTGTGTTACGCAATTAGCCCTCAGGAGAGAAAAGGACAAAAAATATATTCTGAAAATGAATCCCTAATTTAATTATTTTTTTCATTCATCACAAGTGAAGAACATGCCCCCTCCCCCTTTTTGGGGGAGGCCTATGTCCAGCAGTGGACGTCTGTCGGCTGAAATAATGACGATGATGATGATGAAGAACATATCGCGAAAAATCGACAATCTAGGAAGCTCCATTTGATGTTTCTCAAAAAGCATGCCATGATAACTTTATATGAACGTCTACGTAATAATCGAAATATCTAATTCATATTCCTAATTAATTATCTACTATGTTATCTAGACACTTTAAGAATGAGTATCATTCGTAAGCACCAAGTTTCACTTTATTACATTGGAATAATGCACTCAAAAAACACGAATTATTCGTTGATTTAAATTCCGACAGGATCACAGGACGATATTACAATACCATGTCATGATGTCATAAGCCGTTTCTGAGCGACTAAAATCGATTTTCTGAAAAATCTTTATGTTGTACAAACATTACACTTATAAAAGAGAGAAACTTATAATTACTATATCACTATGTGTATAGACATATAAAAAAAATTGATCACTTATAGTTTTAACTTTATTTTATTTTATTTAGGAAAATAAACAGTTGACACATTACAATGTTCCATAACATTGTAATGTGTAAACTGTTTATTTTCTGATTATTCTTTTTCCCATTACTACACAAAGTATTTTTATAGCTGTCAAATCAAGCTTCTTGTGTTGTCGCGATTTTAGATAATATATCTACGTACTCAGATTATAGAAAGAAGCAGATAGACCGCGCGGAACAATAAAGTGAGGCCCGTTTGTAGACATGTGTGCGTTACAGCCACGTGACAGCACTATAAGAACAGGTGCCTCTATGTGTGTGTACGGTTGCCAGGAGAATGAAAAAATTAGCCATAATATTTCATTACATGAAAAAAAAAGTATTTTTTTTCTTAAATCTGTTGTTTTTATTAACAGTATACGTCAGATTAACAATACCCATATAAACGATACATTTGCGATATATTTTTATTTTGAGACACCAACATTTTATTGTTTTTGGTAGCTATATTTACTTTATGGTGACGTCATATAACCCATGATATAGCAAATCGACTGATGTAATAAGTATTATAAAATCCATTAACTAGTTACACTTACGAAGACACATACATACTTATTTATTTATCAACGTAATTTAATAACCAGAAAAGGCGATAAATAAAACACTATTATCGACATAAATATTTTTGTAAATCGATACTCCTGTATCCTATACTTATTTCCTAACTTAGGGGTAAATGTTTCAATATAAACTAGCAACACCGAATGATTTTTGTTAAGGTTTTGTGTTTCAAGATGTCACTAACAATAAACACGTAAAATAAATCCAAATAGACTAATAACCAATATTTTACTTATGGAAGATACTCCAACTTATTTCTTTTGTTTTTGGGAACAGTTTTTACAATGTTTAAAAATACAAGACGGCATTATTCTGAAATTATCTGTTAGAGCCCGTGACGTACTAACGATGCGACGCTTCGTGCTGTACTGAATCGAGAGCTTTTTTTTTTTTTTTTTTGTATGGCATCTCGTAGCAGACCTAGAGAGGTCGTTGCTACTTAACCGGATAGGAATCGAGAGCGTATTCGCTTTTGAATTTGTATTTGCTTTGTTGGCCGCACTCTCGGTGTTCCGCGCGGTCTATCTGCTTCTTTTCTATAATCTGAGTCTACGTAAATGAATGAAAATCCTACCAACATAGGTAGGTCGGTAATAAAAACTTATGTTGGTTGTTTGGGGTATCCGAAACGATCAATTGCCATGAATTTCTATTGTAGTAATATTGTCAATCGCTTCAATTGCACTTGGTAGACGATCAATTTGCGCATCAATTTTTATCAATCGCGTAAAAATTGACAATTGCAATTTTGTTCGTTTCGGGGACCCTTTTGGCATTTGTTTTTGCCAGTTTTTTCTACCTAATTATCCGTGCCCTTACTGATATCAATTGCCATCAATTTATATTGTAGTAATATTGTCTATCGCTTCAATTGCACTTGGTAGACGATCAATTTGCGATCGATTTTTATCAATCGCGTAACAATTGACAATTGCAACTTTGAACGTTTCGGGGACCCTTTTGGCATTTCTTTTTGCCAGTTTTTCTACCCGTGCTGATAAGACACCCCTCACCCTCACCCTCACCGGACACCCTTAAACTAAATAATGAGTTAGCTAGGAACGTAACAGCGATTTGGCAGACAGAACTCAACAACCAGGGTCGCCACAATACCTCAAATTGCTTAGCAAGACCCTCCGATAAATCGAAAATACTGCAGCCATTGATATATCTACTTATTAAATATATTACATCAATGATTGCAGCATTAATTTTGAAATAAACATTATGGTAAAGTTGAGAATTATCTAAGTAGGTAGGTACTATGTTTGACGAAAACACGATTCCATAATATTTTCTCGACCAAAGTAAAGTTATCTCCAAACCGAACAATAAACCGATATCTGAACTAAATATAAAGCCGATAGTGTGTTATTTTTTCCATTATTTTCACTGTTAATAGAAATTACCGAAACTATAGGCGCCTTTGGTGCCTTCCCCCTGCCGCATGCCGCCCTGTCTCGCGTGAGCGAGTTAAGGAGTGAGATGGCGCTGAAGTATTATGGACTCTTAAATCATAAAGATTATGCCAACTCAATTTTCAAAGTAGGTGGGTACAGCCACGAGCATAATTCAAAAGCGTATTTTCTCGGGAAATATAAATTGCAAGTTTGAAAAAAGACCTATTTCTTATTAGTACGGTTTCGAGAATACCATTTTCGTTAACACCATAAAATATCTATCATTACTTTAGGAGAAAATCGCTTTTGGATCTCGGGTAAATGTACGATTTTTAAGCTCGTAACTGTACCTACCTAATGAAATTAGGGATTTTAGTGAAATAGATATGTACAGGACCCAGGGGCAGATCCAGGATTTCATTTTGGGGGTGGCGCCATTCTGGCAAGGTTCGATATAAGATTCTATAGAAATTCGGAAGTATTCGGCTTAACTTTTCGATTTAACTTCAAGTTAGATCCCTGAAATTTGATAGGTATTTGTTAAAACCATGAAAAATGGTAGGTATTTAGCCTATTGCTTGATGGAAAATTACGCGTTCAGCGATTTTAGAAATTCAACCCAAGAGTGTAAAAATTTGATTTTAAGGTCCAATGGACGTGGTTACAAGGTGGGTTGCTTGCTACTGTGCATGCTTAATAAATCTTTGTATAAATTTTGTTGAGAAGTAGAAATTCACCTGTTGTAAAGAATATATTTCTGTTTCCTGTTATTTTTGTACCTTTGTTTTTTTTTTTTTGGGTGGGATATTATCAAATAACTTCTGCTCTGGGCGGAGCGAGAGGGTGTGTCAGACTTTTACTGACTAAAACCCACCCGTGTTCATTCAAATGCCTATGAGTATGCTGTGAAAAGTACACCTGAATCTAATTGAAAAGTTGAGTCTAAAGTAGGGAATTCCGGGTCTTTTCGGGGCTACGGACCCCATAGGAATTCTCTTTAGAATTATTTTGAGGGTGGTCGGAAGGAAAACCCTAACGGTTTTCCTTACAATGACCATGCATCTCCCAACCAAATCAAACAACGCGACAGCTATTGAACAAGTAAAGCCTATTTTTCAGATTTTAACATGCATGCTGTAGGTACCTACCTACCATCGTTTTCTAACAAATAAAAACAATTTAATTCATAACTTAGATACTATTCTACTTACTTTAAGACAGTACCCGTTAACTAAATTCACAATATCGCGTATAACTCATTAAACAATAACAACTTTTATTAAAAAAAAAAAACAATATTTCACGAGATATAATTGTTTTTGTGTTAAAATGTTAGGAATCGCGATGTGTTTGAAGCCGCTGCATTAGTCACGCGACCTCCCCGCGGCAATACTACGACAACACTGACTGTGTGACGAACTGACGACTGACTTGTGTTATGTTACCGGCATTCGGCCTGCAGCTGAATTAATGCACAAGACGCGTCACTCGTCCGTCAGCGTCGTACGATAACACGTACACGCGGACGCGAGAAATAGTAGGTAACAACGTATTATAGGCTAAGCTCATAGTCGCTAGATATAACGATTTATCGAATTACTAGCACTACGCCCGCGACTTCGTCCGCGCGGATTTCGCACTTTCCCCTGCGAACTTCGACGACTCCCTCCACCCAAGCGTAGTTTTGGAAAAGAGAGTCCCCGAAACGATCCATTGCAATTGTAAGTTTTTACGTGATTGATACAATTTGATGCGCAACGTGATCATCTATTGAATGTAATTGAAGCGATTGACAATAAATAGGTAGTGCCGGAGAAACTCCCTTTCACACCGACATGGGTAGATTTTTGAAAAATAGTCCATGCGTGAGTCTTACTATTATATATGTATAACATGCCCTGTTCTTTAACATAGGTACTTACCTATAGTGTGTAATGCGTAGTCATATTTAAGGGTGTGGGGTACAGAGTACAGACCATTAAACTCTCATAAACTAAACAACTTAATCTATGGACCAACATCGTAATCGCGAAAAAATTATCAGCTGTTCCATAAAGGGTTCTACATACCAGCGCGACACGGCACAAAGGCCCCGCGTGTCGCGGGACGAGCGGTGCCTTTGTGTCGCGTCGCCGCGTCGCGTTGCGCGACAAGTCGCCCCGGTATGTAGAAGCCTTAAAAAACTCCAATATGTACTTTGTAGTCTACAGTCCGTCGCGCTATACACCTACTGCTAGGTACCTATGCATTGACGCACAGACTACCTTTGACCGCTGACCTCAACGGTCAAAGGTCGTCTTACTAGTCTAGAATACTAGTGTGCACTGAGTCAGAGTTTCCCATAGTATCACTTTTGCGTTTAGTTGCTCCGTGCTGGGCTCCATAAAGGCTTCTACAGACCGGCGCGACTCGCGACGCGACACAAAGGCACCGTTCGTCGCGCGACACGCGGGGCATTTGTGTCGCGTCGCGTGTCGCGCCAGTATGTAGAAGCCTTAACGCTGTCAAAGTAGTGAAGCTATCGGCTGTCTCAGTCTCAGACACCGTGGCTTTTCCTAAGCGCACGTCGGATAGCACGTTACTAATAACATCAACCGTCATCTTGCCAGCTTAAAATAGAAAAATGTAAAGGCACGCGACGAGTGGGAGATCAACGGAATATCCATAATGGCTTGAAAATTGGATAAGCCTTTGGTGTCGGATGCGACATGTGTCGACACCCTTGCTCGATCCCACGTTCCTATCATGGCGTGCTGGGCGGAAATATAGCCCTATTGATTGGGAGCCTAGTTATACTCGAGCCATTTGCGTCACACTAGCATCGTGACCAGTGGGCTGGCATTTTTGACCATACAATCAGCATTGGTACCTATACAATGTGGCAATGCTGCCAGCCTTTTGTGCACTTTTTCCCATTGACAACTGGGCAGTGATGTGGTTAAATTTTTTGATGACCTTATTACCTTTTTAGGGTTCCGTACCTCAAAAGGAAAAAACGGAACCCTTAAAGGATCACTCGTGTGTCTGTCTGTCCGTGTGTCACTGCCGATTTGCTCCGAATGTACTTGACCGATTAAGTTGAAACTTGGTATAATTATGAATTTGTATGTCCCAAACACAGACGTGTAACGTAAATAAATTAATTTTGAATATGGGTTACTTTTTGGGGGCAAATTGTATAGTTTAAAAAAGTTGTGCAAAGTGTATCGTGTGATTAGTGTGACAGACGCATCATGAAAGAGCTTAAATATATTTGGGGGCGAGGGTCTCAATTTTAAAAGTTATTTAAGAAAATAGCTGAAAATTTACCAATTGGATGGTCAATTTTCAGCTATGTTTAAAAAGTTGTGCAAAGTGTATCGTGTGATTAGTGTGACAGACGCATCATGAAAGAGCTTAAATATATTTGGGGGCGAGGGTCTCAATTTTAAAAGTTATTTAAGAAAATAGCTGAAAATTTACCAATTGGATGGTCAATTTTCAGCTATTTTCTTAAATATAATTTATCTCCGAAACCACTGAGTTTAATTTTTTTTTTAAATACCGAGAATAAATAGTTCTTTACATAAAGATTACAGGAAAACCTATAGGAAGTCTATGGTATTAAAATAACATAGTAAAACTCCTAATAATGTGGGTACCAATCACAAATTAAGTAGTACTGTACAAATTTACATTTGTAGTTGGAATGTATGGGACGTGTTTTTCAACTACAATGTTTAGTTTGTTCTTGGAATAAATTAATCCCAGCTACGGAACCCTTCATTGTGCGTGGTCCAACACGCACTTGCCGTTTTTTTATGCATACTGTACATTATTGTATTAACCAAGATTGTAAGTTTGTATAAATGTATATATGCAATTACAAAATGAGTGAACATTTCAAAGTGGAGTTTTCCTGCAGTTATTTTAATTTAGGATTTTGGGACACACTGGTTATCTGGAATTGTATGCATGTAGGTTTTGCTATATTAAAGCAATGCATGACTGCAGACTACTGCACAATCTTCTTAAAAAAAACCAGTTGGCAAAAGTAAAACAAAAGCAGATAAGTATAGGAGTAATATGTTATATTATAATTATCAGAATCTTCACATATCACGTATTAGTAATAACAAACACTAAAAGTAAGTTAACTAGATTTGGTGTAGTTATGGGATTTATTACAAGAATACTGTGTCCCTCTATGCATAATAAAATAAAACTTGAGTTTTGCAAGACATTTCTATATATTTGTATTTGATTGATGAGTTCCAAAAACAATATGTAAATCCATCAAAACATTTTCTTCTTCATTGCAGTGTATCTCTCAGTATACTCGTTGTATCCTTCAACAGACATCAGCTGTTTTGGTTCAAACAAGTTACCATCCAAGTTAATGGTGTGCATTTTAGAGTCTCTAAGTAAACTTGCTCTGATAGAATCCAAACTTAAACAATTTTCTTCCAATCTCAAAATTTTAAGCCTGGGAGCCTGATGCATGTCTTCACTAATGACTGATATTTCATTTTGACTTAAATTTAGTTCAGCTGCATATAGCTCTGACATCCCTTTAGGCACTTCTGTTATCTTATTGTGTGACAGCTCCACAACTTCCAAGCTATGTAGACCGAACAGCTGTTTTGGAAATACTTTTAGCTTGTTGTTATTCAGATAGACTTGTTTCAAATTACCCAGTTTAGCAAAAGATTCTGGCAGGAATGTAACTAAATTATTAGATATATTAAACAACTCAAGTTTCTTCATATCACCTATGCATTCTGGAATGGTATCTATTTTATTTGTGTCTAGGTTGAGCTGTTTCATGAGCTTAAATGTACAAATATCATCCGACAACGATGTCAATCTGTTCTTGGATAGGTCTAAGTTTCTTAAAATATCACTTAGATTAAGAGCTTCAATTGGAATTTCTTTCAGCTTGCAATCAGATAATTGTAAAACACCTGTTTTCGATGCAGTTTCATAATGTTGTTTAATACCAGAATTACCCATTTTAATTACTTCACTTGTAATTTATTATTTTATAAGATTATAAAACAGCTGAATAATATAGAAAAGGATGTAGTAACTTGAATTTATTTTTAAGTTTGTGTTGTTTTTATTCTCTAAACTTGACATTCACTTCTAGAGTCAACTTCAATCCCACGATTGACGACTTTGACGTTTTGAAATACATTTGACATTGACAATAGATCACACCACAGACGTCAGTAAGATTCGTTCAATTACCTTTTTGTATAAAAAGTATTATTTAAAAAAAAAACACGTCCACAGAGTTTGATATCGCGATATCGAGAAATCGACTGTCAAAATCTGTGTGTGGACGTGAGAACTTGAAATCACCAGAGACTCGCAGGTGATCAAAGTTTGCTTGTGTATCTAGCGTTAGCCGTTTCATTGGTTTATCCCGCATCACAACACGACACAGTACAGTGTCAGTGCCCTAATGCTTTCAGACAGAGACAGTCGCGAGTATAAATACTCAAAGAGCGCATGCGGTTGAGTGACGGTAACCGCCCGGTTAGTCGATTGGTCTAAGGCATATATGGGCAACAACCGGCCCGCGGGCCTGATCCGGCCGCTTATTTCCATATCCGTGTACATTAGGAGGCAGTACTGCCTTGAAACACGCACGGGTTTGTCGCGCTAACTGCCTTTACAAAATCGTGTTCAATTCAAGGCACATGTCCTCCAATCGCTCACGAGTTTGGAAAAACAGATGACGTTCCAAACACGTGTTCAATTAAGAGTACGCGTCCTCCAATCGCGCACGGGTTTGCAATGAGTATGCGCCTTGACGGGTCAGCGGGACGTGATTATTTTTTTTCCCGTTGTCCCCTTATCGTACGAAGTAAACCTTTTTTAAATCGAAACGGTTAGGTTAGAACTGTGACCACACAACGCACGAGCCGAGCGAGCGAAGCGAGCGGTGCCGCGGCAGCGGCCGGCGAGTGCCAGAAACATATTTTTGAATGTAAAACCAAACCACGGGGACAACGGACACACGGATTTGTGGCGCTTAATCAAGGCGCTTAAATATAGAAATTATGGCTAATGATATAAAAACAACATTGACTGACCGTATGGCTGGTTTTGAATCATTTTCCATAGCATTAGACGAGAGCATCGATTTATCTGACACAGCTCAACTGGCTATATTTATTCGAGGTGTTGATAAGGAGTTTACTGTTACTGAGGAATTGCTTGCTTTATAGCCGCTTAAAGGAACCACTACAGGAGAGGATATTTTTATTGAAGTTCAAAATGTATTCACAAGTTTTGGCTTGCCATGGTCAAAATTAATTGGAGTATGCACTGATGGTGCACCTTCTATGGTCGGCTTACGTAAAGGTTTCATCGCAATTTTGAATGAAAAAGCAACAGAATTAAATGTGCAAAAAGATGATTTGATAGTCCTTCATTGCATTATCCACCAACAGAACTTGTGTTCTAAGTCCATTCGACTCCAGAATGTTATGAATGTGGTAGTAAAAACCATCAACTTTATTCGATCCCGAGGGCTTAACCATCGTCAGTTCAAGGCGTTTTTGGATGAAATATCAGCTGAATATAACGACGTAACATATTATTGTGAAGTCAGATGGCTGAGCAAAGGAAAAATGTTGAAACGGTTTTACGAGCTTAGAAATGAGATAGCAGACTTTATGAAAATAAAAGATAAACCACTATCTGAATTAAGTGACCCAAAATGGATATGTGACTTAGCATTTCTGGTCGATCTTACAGGCTATTTGAATGATTTAAATTTGAAACTTCAAAAACAAGGACAGTTAGTAAATGATTTATACAGCCATTTGAAAGCGTTGCAGATCAAACTACGCTTGTGGGAGTCACAGATGCTGTCTGGTAATAGTTACCATTTCAACACGCTCTCTGCGTATGAAAATATTGCTTATGCTCAATATGCTGAAGAACTCAAGTTACTGTCGGAATAATTTTCGAACAGATTTAGCGACTTCAAAAACATGGCAGACTGTTTCAGTTTATTTGCTACTCTGTCGGTCTGAGGAAGATACTCATAGAAAAATATGCGTTGTTCCCGTGTGTCGTGTCTGAACGGACGCATAAGGTGGATGCAAATTAATTGTCCGCGCTGAAGGTGCCAAATTTTAGAGTTTTCTCCGAATCATAAGAATGACCAGAAGAATTGGGATATTACCCAAATCCCCAACGAAGAAATGTCATCAAATTGGCGTGAACGAAGTGTCCGCATTCTTTGGGCAACCCGCGTCACATGTCTACCTTATGTTAGGTACACAAGCAGCGACGTTAGTCAAAGAGTTTGACATCCTGATTGGTCGCTAGCGATGCCATAATCTGTGTGTGGTCGTGTGATTTTGCAATCGCTAGCGAGTAGTCCGTGATTATAGTCGCTGCGTGTTTTCCTAGCTTATCGATGCATTCTGCCCGGTCACCCGGTCGGTTTGTGCGGCGCGGATAGGTGTACGCACGGCTACATATCAAACTATACAGTTCCAGTATAAGCTGATCTCGCATTGTGTAGGATTTCCTTACAATGAGAAGTCAGCGTAAACTGGAAATGTATAGCCGTGTGTACGAGGTTTTCAGAAACATCGGCTCGTTAGCGCGTTTTTCATTTCATAACGAGCCGGTGTCCGCTTTTAAGGTCTCTCACCTTAGACTTAGACGATAAATTTGCAGCTATTCCCAACCGCTCGATTCGCTATCGAACTTGACTGTCGAGGTTCGTTCGAACGTGTTACGTGGCTACAAAATATTAACTTTTCTTAAATGGAATATCGGAAAATTTTGACAGTTTCTATCAGGATGAAGACGTAAATTCTTCGTTGTTGACGTTAATTTAATTAAACATTGCGTTGTTTGAAGTAAATAGATAATTAAAGTTTTAATATTATGTTTTGACCACTGCCTGTAACTGCCAAAGTATGTATGTACAGACACCAGCACATCAAGCTACTACAATCTGTCAAATTTCTTTAATAGATTTTCAACTTTATTCCCATAGCATAGGGTTCATGGTTGATTGGGAAAGTTTGACAGTTTCGGGTAACTTGACCTGCTGGCGTCTGTACATTTGCAAATTTTTAAGTGCTTTGTCAATGTCATGTACTACGTAAACTAAAAAGCGTAGTTATTTATTATAACAATGTTGTTTTTTAATAAAATATTAACATTAAAATAATAAACTCAGAGTTTACTTCAAATAATACTTACTAATTCCATGGTTTACTCCAAGTAAAATCGTACTGAAAAAAAATAATAAGTTATTTCATAAAAGTACAATACACCCTACCTAATAACTCAATGCATAATTTATAGTTGCACTTACGTTATGTTACGAAATACATATTCATTTATTTACGTATTCATTTTTTATACATATTCTTTTTTTTCATATTTATTTATTTACTTACCACTTTAATATTTTCTACCTTATACGATAGGTACCCAATCAATTATTTTTATTAGATTTATTGCCCGAACTAATGCCACACTGATCGTGTAAGATCGTGCAAAACACACATTCACATTCAATTATTTACGAAAAAAGTAATAAAATTTAGGTAGGTATATTTCACAGGCTGACTGCGTACTGCGTTGCGGTTTTAAAATCCGCCACATAATGGTGCACGGCGTACGCTTGCATTAGTTTCGCCATATCTAATCCAGATCTGTTGCCAATTTTTTATGATAATCTCTTCGTCTCAAAATCTTGCGGCTAAAAACCGCGTGCAGTCAGCGACAGTGTGCCCTAGCATTAAACCATAGAGAAAATATTGAGTTCTAAAGGTTCTTACAGGCTAGCTTGAACGAAATTGAAAGGTTTCCAATTTAATCAGTGATAATGATATGGAAGCGGACTATTTTACAAATTTTGAAGATAAAATAATAAAATAAAAATTGTTTACAAAAAACTGTGATAAGCAAATATGCTAGGTGATTACGGACAGATAGATTCATTCAAAACAGTACTTCCAACATTCAACAATAGTGACGTGCATAGAGGGATTGATATCCGATAGAAGAAATTCGAAAGGTTATTTTCTTTAATTTATAATGGATATTTAGTATGAATTTAGCAATAAAAGTGTTTATTTAAAAGAAATGAAAGTGTAGTCAATTATCAAAATCATTATCAATCAAGTTTACCCATGATTTTTATGTTAGATTTTGTTACCGCGGGAAAACTGTGAAACGTTTGACTAGTATAATGGCCGCAAAAGCGCCAATGCTTTACGTGTTTGCTCATACAGTATGAAGTTTGAGTCCAAATTATGCTTCTCCAATGCTTTATATGAGTTAAAAAAATCATAATTAAGATGGACATCAACGCTGGTAAGTAGCAATTAATTGTTACAAGAAGATTTTAGCTTATTTTTTCAAATGCTTTGATAAATTGTGATGATAGCTTTACTAGTAACTTTTCTCAGCGTGCGCCTTCATTAACAGCCCTATTTAATTGTTTATAGAATACAATTACACTAAAATCAGTGTCCGAACATTATGTACACCGCTCTAAGAAAAAGTATCTGGTAAAATATACGTAGGCACGCTCGACGAGTAATAACTGAGACAAACGATAAATCTAATTGTAAGTAACACAGAAACCTAAACTTACCATATTCTGTGATTCTGGATTCTTGTAAAAATATAATACTTGCGGTCACATTTACAATTGTTGTCATTTTGAATGACTTACGCCCATAAATACAAACAAAGCAAGAAGTTTTTAATTGTAAACTTGTTGGTACTTAATTATTGCAGAAAGAAAAGTTTACAACTTACACTTTGCATGGTAAGCATTCACTATGGCTATAGTTCTGAGTATCTTGTTCTGGCTAAATTGATTTTAAAAGGTTAATTAAAGTAATTTCTAATTTGAACTTAAGTGATTGCCAAAGTACTATGTGAATATATCTAAAAGACTATGTGAGTTTTATAATTTTTTGTATGCTTATCATATTATAATTAAACTGGTACCCTTTTCCATTCCAGTAATCTCCAACATGACTCTAAAATATGTTTTCCTTGTAAATGGTATAGGGAAAATAATATGTTGAAGTAACTTAACATGACCCAATCTGTTTCAACCTCCATTTGCTAAAGTCCAGAGCTACAGTATGATACAATTTGTGCTCTCTTTATTTATTGTTTTTAAAACAGATATTTAATGAGTTTTTTTTTCCGTAATGGAAAGCAACCTTTGGATTGAGTTGAACATGATAATTTATACATAACAAAACATGTAAGAACAACACAATTTCTGTGAAAATGCTTTAATACCTTTTGCTGCTTGCATAGTTTTATGGGCTTTTAATACAAGGCATAGATCTGTCCAAATATTTCCTTATTCACTTTATACAAAATTTCCTTGCTTTTATTGTAAACATCTACTGTATTATTATGTCATGTAAACATTCACTGATTCTGTTCTTTTTGCTTACCATGTGGACCCATAATATAATTAGTGTAAGTATTTCCCTATTTCTATAGTACCTAGATCAAGACAATCATTTATTTCTTAAATACATATTCACAGTTTATTTTCACACTGTAGTTAAATTTTTTGTTAACCTGTAACTGTAGGGTCGAAAATTTAAGTGGCCTGGGTTCCCAATTAGTTGTTTGCAGGTTTATAGCAATGAACTGCATCAATCTTTGTGTTTATTAAAGTGTATTGAAACACAACCCTTCCCTGATGAGTGATAACGAAATGTATTTTGACCCGTTAAGCAATGCACACTGATTTTCAACCCTTCAACAATGTTTGCTTGAAAATAACTTAATATTTCCTTAGTTGCTGTGTGTGTTTTGTCTTTTGTATTGTAGAACCCCCTCGAGTAAGTATCACTATAAAAGTTAGGATTTAAATTAGAGATCAATAAAGATTTCAAGCAAAAGTTAAAACAGTACAGAATCCATTACTGAATCTGTAAAACAAGTCATATTTTTTAGACTTTAATCTTTTCTAATAGGTACTTTGCTACTAATGTTTTCCTATAATGAAGCAAATATTTTTAGGGTAATTCTCATCAATTTATAAAATCACCCATACAATGCTGTCCCAGGTTAATATTTTCAAAAATCCGTTTCAAAATGTTTTTAGTTTTCGAGAAAAATCCATGTCAATTTTCCAGGGGACTGGTAATGCGAAAGAAAAACATCTTTTATCGCAATAAAACTAATCAATATTATATTACTCAGTTTTTATACCTTTAACAGAACTTATCAAACACAATACAAGCTCAATGAACTTTGATACAAGAATTCATTTGAAGATATCAACATTCAGTTGCAGTGGTATAAATTTGTTACTAACAGTATATTGACAGTGCCAGATATCAGAAATAACTGATATCAATCAGGGTTAGGAAATAACACTGTCCCTTGTGCATTTTCCATACGAAATGGTCAGGGAATCTGGGGGCACGGTAGTGCCCCCGCCAAGACGAGCCAAAAACAAAAAGCAGGGACACTACCTACCCTTTCTCGAATAAAATCATTGTATTTTCAACCCCCTCATAGCTTTGGCCTGAGTAATGCTAGAGAGCTCTAATTCTCAGGATCAGATTTAGATAGTTAGCAGACTTATACACCTTCTTTAATTTGTCTGGCTTTTATACTTCGGATTTTATTAATACCTTAAAATCACTAAAATCTATAATTCTATTTGAAATCTATTTTGGTGTGCAGGCTGGGATTTGCACACAAACAACAACAAAAAAATAAGAAATCTGTGACTCATCCTCCAACCCGGTCTGTGTATAAAGAGGGGAGTGCAGGTCTGTTTATAAAATAAAACCTCTAGGGTAGGTACTTCCCGAAGTCCTAAACATTTCATGTCAAGTAGGTTGCCAAGACTTACACAACACTTTCTAGCTGTAGAGCCAAGCCCCTAACTCTGCAAACCTTACAACTTGGTGACAATATATGGCACTGGCACATTGCTTTTTTATCAAACATTTGAAGTTCAAACTGAAAAAGCTTGATTTGAGAAAAAGCATTTTGACACCACTGGTACTTACCTTTTTACTAAACTTTTCTCATAAAATTTCAGGTACTACATAAAAGTCATTTACTATAATTATGAACTTGTAAATAATTGAGTATTAATTAATAATCAATTAAAATCACTAATGCAATTTTTTCACCCAACTTTACAAAATTGCGTATATTTCATCTAGAAAACTAAATGCCGAGTACTGGACCCTTTTGGCTTGGGTGCCCACATATAACGTCGTCCTTTTTTGAAGTCGGTTAATAAGAGAAAATCCACATAACAGGACTGTTCAATGTGGCAGCCGAGGCTGTGGTTCAGCGACAAACGCGGCATTGATGGTGAATTGAATGATGCTAGCCTGTTTAGCGCTACATCCTGACGAATTCCAGACCGTTTGCCTTCTCTTTCACAGTATAAATGATGCCACTCATGAATAAAATTAATTTGGCGTGAACTTCTAAACTGAATCAGGAGACTGTTCTACAACCCTTAAGACATCATTGAACGCAAATATTTTCATAACCAACATCAATTTAAAGTTATGATTGTTATTTTTATAAGAACATGTTTACTGTATTCTAGTTTTACTTAGGAATAAATTAGTTAATTTCAGCAGGGGAACTGTACTTTGGGATGTTTGAAGAACAATAAATTTGAGATTTATAATTTTTATCAAAATATCAAGATTAGATTTTGAGATTAGGGCTAGAACAGGTATTCTTTCATTTTGGGTACCTATTAGATCTTAGTCATTAAGTTTTGCGCAATAAAAGTGTCTGTGACGATTTTCAAAGTTGGTAAGAATTGCCCTTATATTATTACCTTGAGTGTTCTATATTATAATATAATTTGAACATAGGTTCCTTGGTAAATGCTGTAGGTACCTAAATAAATTATTTAAAATGTTAAATCAGAGACCAAGCTAAATTGAAATTAATTTGGGTTAAGGTTTTGGTTCTGATCTTATTCTTAAAAACCATATGATCCTGTGTATGTGTTGCTTATTGTATGTTAGTTTTGTGTATCCTTTTATTTTGACTGATTGATTGATAAGTAGCTTTTCACTGCACTTTAATGTTGGACAATCAACACTAAGAAATGAAGAGTAGCAGAGATAATATTAATTTTCGTACTTCATACTTACATCACTAGGATGCAGTAAGATTCCAAAAACGTCATTGATTTACTGTGTTGTTTTGTTTCAAAGAGGTCTCAACGCAATTGTCTCTGATCGATGCCCTCCTGAGCGACTTTGACAAAACGATCACACCATGTGCTAGCAAAAAGAATGAAAAAAAAGAAGAAGAAACACAGGATGCCATGCCAGACTCTACAACCAACACGGAAAAACCTAATTATAATCCATTCCACTGTGGGGATGATGTTCTTGTACCAAACAAAGATGGACGGTATTATTTAGGTGTGTATTTATTTGAAATTCTTTGTATAATACATTAGCCCCTACTTTGCACTCGCAACCTATCTTAATACAGATGAGTTCAGCAGAAACTACAAACTACCTATTTACAACCTTAGGGAAATTACTGTGTTTGCAAACCTGCACTCAATGTGTATTGATCTTCTAGCATAATAATTATAAAGCTTTATTTTTGCCTAACTATCCTCTTGAATCGATTCCTTATCTTCGCAATGATACCTAGTTACTGCAAAAGTATTAATTTAGAACAGAATATTCATGCAGCGTTTCCTTCAAACCAGGAACAATAGTAGAGTTGAGTACCAGCAATGATAACGACTCGTGCGAGGTGGGTACTGGGACTGCGCGGTGCCTGGTGAAGTTCGGGGATGGCACGCAGGCGTGGGCGCCGGTGGCGTCGCTGAAGCTGCTGAGCGCCCCGCCTGCGGACGACGGGCGCATCATGTGCGTGGTGTGCAAGCGGCGCGAGGGCCCGGCCGCCGGCCCCGCCACCAACGCCATCATCGCCTGCGACATGTGCGGCAGAGGCTACCACGCCAAGTGTCACTCGCCGCCCGTCGACGCGTGGATAAGCGGTATGTAGTTTTATAAACATCAGCGGCAACATCTATTTTCTTGGGCCCCTTATCGCAAGAAACCAGTGAATTTGTGTCCAACTCTTTTTTTTTTTTCTTTTCTTTTTTTTTAAAACGTTGCCCCACACTAGGAATTTCTCCTGTATTGTGGGTTTACAAACATTTAAATTCACATACACAAACAGCCAGACCCGGAACAACTACTTGTAGGTCATACAAATATTTGTTCCGTGCGGGAATCGAACCCGCGACACTCAGCGCAGCTGTCTATTGCTTAACTAACTGCGCCAACCGTGCCGACTGGTTGACAACTAACCATTTTATTTTTCACTGGGATAATATTACTAATATTTTATATTGTTCTCATGTAGGTGACGATTGTATTAATGTAATTCGTAGATTTATGAAGATGTAGTTACATTATCATGTTAACTATTGATTCTGCAGAAAAGTAATTATGGTTTGCAGTCGCCACAGACATCCTTTAATCATTAAAAGGACATCATCACATAAAAGTTTAATGGGGTGATAATAAAACTTGATTTCCTTAATATTGGGTGTCATGCATGATCTCCATTGTATTGGTAACTCTGCGGTGTTCACAGCCTGTGCCAACTGGACCGTATTACTAGATAATTATTAGAATTCAGCCACCAAGCTAGCAAGGGACATTACATAGCGTGGTTCTGTGCGTGCAACCCACGCATCAGCGAGTGGTCGACTATCTCGCAAACAAAATGCAACTGGAATGTAAGGCTAGCTTTCTGAATATCTACTTCAATGTGCTATTACGAATCCATTTGTAGCCTAGTTCAGTTCTTATAAGGAGCAGAACTAATTACCACTGAGCGTCGTTGAAAAAGGATTTTTTGCTCATTCGCTGCAGAAGTATTTTTATCAGCATATTTTCACGGTAGTACTAACCAATAAGCCATCAGACTAAAATTCAGTACTTTAACTGAATTAGATAACTCAAAAATTAACAAAAAATTTGATAACTGCGGATTGTCTAGCATCAGTTATCTGCGGATTGCCTCGTAGATTTGCGCTCTAGCTGCTTCCTCTGTTGCATTAAGCCGGGTCTGCTGCGCCATGTTTGCGTGTTTCATACACTAAACATTTTTCTAAACACAATTTGGGAAAAACATATACCTTCAAGAAAGACCAGTAAGACGCTACATCAATAGAGTTTAAAAATAAATTAAAGGCAAGATGCCTTTTTGGAGATATCAAAAACAATTGGAATTACATAAACCGGCCAAGTGCGTGTCGAACCACGCACAATGAAGGGTTCCGTAGTTGGGATGAATTTACCCCAAAATCAAACTTAACATTGTAGTTGAAAAACATGTTCTGCCATACATCGATATACGTCACGGTCAATTCTCCAACTGCAAATGCAAGTTGGTAGACTCGTTAACTTGTAACGCCTACTTATCTGCCGTACTACTGCCATGATTTTATTTTACCACTTTGTCGGCGTGATTAATATGTACACCCATGCCATATTATAGCTTTCTAGTACTAAGAGTTTCAGAGCTAAGCTGGGGACAGACAGACAGACGGACATGGCGAAACTATAAGGATTCTTTGTTGACTACGGAACCCTAAAAATGGAAGTATATTTTTTTTTAAACCGAACCTATTATCATATTTCAATTCTGATAAATATTGAACGAACGACACTGATACCCATATTCTAAGTCAAATCCTCATGATTAATCTATTTCTATTATTTCTTTGTAATACTAAAATTACTATCTATTGCTAGAACAGCAAACACTTCCTCGCCGGAACTCATTGTTGAAAAGTCATTTTCGAAACAAAAACACTACAAGTCGCAGCGGACGGGCTGGTTATAGCTGACATGTTAGTAACATGTATTATTTAGCATTAACACGCAAACATCGCGCAGCAGACCCGGCTTTACAAATGCGCGCATAAAGCTTTTAAGTTATGTGGATTCTTTTAAAATTTAAAAGCTTGGTAAACGTATCGTATTTAGAACACTAACATCACCCCAACTATACTGAAACCAACATGGCACCTTATTACAATTACCATCAAAGTTAGGCGTGAGAAACACATAACAACATCGCCTTTGCAAATGTGTTTTTGACTTAATAACTTTTCGACGGCTTAACATTCGCTTCTAAATTTCAAAATTTGTAACAGGTGCATCATGGCACTGCAAAAGATGCGTGGACCAAAGGTATAGAGTGGCCGCGGCGGAGAACAGGGCGCTCAAGCGATCAGACATGTTTAGATTTAAGGGCGGACAGCAACGACGGCAACAACAGGAACTCACCCCACCCTGCGATGTAGGTTTATTTTATTACCATTCCAAACTACCAACTTACCTTTGAAATAAGATTTTTTTTTTTACAGTCCTTGCAACCGATTTTGACTTCTATTCCGTAGGCATGAGGATGGCATTAAAAGCAAAAACGTGGTTACAATACCAACTGTTTATTACAGCTGCCATTTGTCATGCCGTCAACGCAATAGAAGTCAAAGTCGGTTGAACGGACTGTAAAAAAGGTTTATTTAAATGTCTAATCTTATTTCAAATGGAGTATAGTCTGGTGTTCAATTAATAGATTTTATTAAATAACGTATGTTTTCAGACTGCTTCTACAACATCGTCGGCTTCAGTATCCGATGCTGGTAAAGATCAAAATGAAACACATTGTTACTGCGGCGAAAAAAGCGATTGGCTTGCACAGGTATGTTTAATTTATTGAGTTTGTACCTTAATAATTGTATGAAGATGTAGAGCTTCATGAAGCAAAAAATTGGCGACTATTCGTGCTTTTGGAATAAAAAGTTTGGAGTCCAACATACATTTCGAGAAAACTGCAAAAAACTTTTATATGGATTTCACTTGGCACCTTAGTAGGCTAGTTTAAAAACTATGCAACAGATGGCACAGGATGTTTGAAATAAATATAATTTGGAGCAAATAGAACCTTTTTGCATCATAATATAAATGGGTCAGTCCATCTAGTTATACTAGTAGTTATACAATATATTATGCTCAAATTGTTAGATGGAACCATCTTATTCCAAATGCACGTATTCGTAAGCACAGGGACTAGCGCCTAATGCTCATTCAAATTGGCCAGATATTTGTTGCACAATAATCCTACTCCGCATAATATCATAGAAAGCGGAAAATCGCGAGAGGTTTCTTGCAAAGTTGACTTTTATTTATTTATTAGAAACAATTTAGGTACCTATAACTTAACAAAAGTCACGAAGATAGCTGCAAAAGTAAATAAAATACTGTGGCGCAGCTATCAAAGCCCCACACAACTTTCATGGAAGACATTTGTTCCAGACTTTCACATCTTTAGGGAAGTCTTAGAGGAAAGTAACAATTACAAAAAAAAACACTCAAAAGTTTGTATGTAATGATGTAGAGTGGAAGTGAGGGTGAGAGTGTTTGTGAGTGGGTGTGAGTAAGATGTGCTATTAGTCTATTATGAGAGGATGCTAGCATGAGAGTTTATTTATAATACTAAAAGTTGCTCAGTTTTGCATCATATGACATAGATTTAAGCCACAGACTCTCCTATATAAATTATTACAAAGCTTAGAGCTAATGGGGTTGAAGTGGCGACCTACCACCTCAAACCTGCAGAGCTCAGTCTTACAGATTCTATCAGAGCGTCGCTTTTTAGTAAGGTACTGAGGGTCGTAAAGGTGGTGTTTCTTAAGCACTAGTACGTACGTACGTACGTACGTCTTATGCGAGGCCCTCACAAAGTGAATATAGTTCAGTAGTCGGAAATCGAATAGGTTTCGTCGCGAGTACTTTTAACAGCTCTTTGTGCCCTCTCTAAACGCAATATGGTAGTCTTGTAGGTACCCCCCCCCCCCACGTAGTTATGCAGTAACCGAGAACTGATTGAGCGGGAGCGAAATAAATCATTTTTAGGCATTGAAAGTCAGCATTCGTGCGAAGTTTTTTGAATAAATAAATCAGTCTTCTGACACGAACCACGATAGAGTCAACCTGTTTTTCCAAGTTAGAAGATTGTCCAATATAACTCCAAGATATTTGAGAGACCGTTCTATCTGGGTGGTGGACGCCATGAGTCCTGATCCCGAATGTCGTAGGTGGTTGGCTAAGAATTCCCGGGGAAAAGGGGATGAACTTGGTCTTTGAGATATTGAGTGTGAGCAGATTCGAGGTAAACCATATCATGACTAACCTCAAAGCAGCTTCTGCCTTCTCACGAGCTTCAGGCCAGTCCCTACCATGGGTTAAAAGAGCAGTGTCATCCGCATATGTAATTATTTTTGTGTTCGGAAGAGATAACTAGTGTAGACAACATATCTGATGCGATTGAGGAGCTAAACCGGGATTTATGTGTGGTTAAAAGCTGGTCTGATTGTTTTGGGGTGGCGGTTAACCCTACCAAGTGTCAGGCTATCACTGTGGGGGCACCCACAGTATGAGGAAACTGAATGGCTCAACGGTGCCACCTGTGATGTTCGACAACTCAATCATCCAGTTTAGCTCCGATGTTAAGGATCTTGGTCTGCATGTCGACACTTGTCTTGACTGGCGAAGGCAGGTCACGACTGTCAGTAAAAAGTCACCGGAACGTTGCGGTCACTATCGGTTGAAAAACCCCTCTTCACACATAAAGGCAATGCTTGTACAGTCCCTAATCTTTCCCATAATTGACAATTGTGATGTATGTTACTATGACCTGAATGCTGATCTCCTCAATAAACTTGACCGCCTTCTAAATAACTGCATTCGATTCGTTTTCAATCTTCGTAAGTATGATCATATGTCCGCGCACCGATTGGTTTTAAAATAGTTGCCCATTCGTCAGCGCAGAGAGTTGAGGGCTTTGTCTATGTTGTTTTCCATACTCGACAAACCCACTTCTCCTTCTTACCTAACTTCCCATGTTCAATACTTGTGCTCTGCCCATAGTAAAAATCTTCGTTCCACCAACAATCGTCTTCTACGATGTCCTTCTCACCGCTCTGGTTTCATTCATTCTTCTTTCTTTGTCCAGGCGGTTTTTCTTTGGAATGCGCTCCCTTTGAGCATCAGGGTGGCAACCGGACGGTTAATATTTAAAGTGAAGGCACGGGAATATATTCGTAAGAAGTTGGCAGAATCATCACAACGTTGATTCGTTTTCTCCTCCACCAATCGTTATTTCTCCTGACACTTTTTATTTTGTTTCGTATGTATCTATGTATTTGTATATATTTTTGATTTTCTAGTTATCTATCCCCTATGTTGCACCTACCATGTTTTGTCTCTGCATCAGTCCGCCTTTGTACAGTATTTTTTTTTACTTTTGCATAAAGTTTTAATAAATAAATAACTGACACAGCTCATTTACATAGATAAGAAAGAGGGTTGGTCCTAGGACACTACCCTGGGGTACACCAAAATTCATATTTTCTTTTGCTAAATGTTTCGATTTTAACAACCTGTTTACGCCCCGTCAGGTAGCTACGAAAGATATCGAGGGCAATACCACGAATGCCAGATTGTTCCAGCTTGTTAATTAATTTGTGGATAGAAACGGTATCGAAAGCCTTTGATAGATCTAGGAAGACACCGACAGACTTTTGCTTATTGTTTAGGTGTTCGACTATTGTATATGTCAGTTCCAGAGTAGCGTCTTCTGTGGATTTTCCAGCTCTAAAGCCGTATTGATTGTCGGCCAGGATATTGAGTTTAGAAAGAAATTTCACTAGTCTCACGTTCATAATTTTCTCAAGGATTTTTTAGATAGTTGTAAGGATGGATATAGGCCTGTAAATAGAAACCAGGTCCCTGTCTCCCTCCTTGTGAATAGGATGAACTATAACAGTTTTGAAAACATCCGGAAAAACACCAGAAGATAGGCACAGGTTAAAAATGTGGACAAGGAGATCCCGGGACAATTGTGTTTTTTGTGGCCTTTATCAAATTTTCGATAATAATAATCAAATTTGCACTAAACTTATAGATAAATGCTTTTGATACTCCGTAAGTCGTCGCGATGCCTTATTCTTACGTCATTATTTTATTTTTTTATTTTTTATTACAGATGTTACTATGCTGCCGGTGTTCTCGATGGTTTCACCAAAGATGCGTATCAAGTTTACAATATCCGTTGTATGCTGGCGATAAGTAAGTATGAGTGAACCATACATTTCTCGCACAACGCGGCCATAACTATGACTGGAAGCGGCTTAGTGCGCGATGCGTATTGGGGTTACGAATGTTACAATATTTTTATCTCACGAAATGACGCGCGCTTAACTTGTGGTAACCAAGTGTACAAAAGTGTGTGTATGTGAGTTTAAATGTTTGTAAACGCACCCACAATACAGGAGAAATTCCTAGCGTGGGGCAACGTCGCTGTGAATGTGTGCCTGAAGACGAGTAGCGTCAGCACAGCACATAACACACACACACACACTTCCGACTTCGCCATTGTATCGGACGATAACGAGAGATGCGCTTATACACATACAGCGTGTTTGTACACTTGGTAACCAAGTAAAGCGTGAGTCGCTTCGTGATAAAAATACTATACGATGCCTTACTTGATGCCGCGGCCACTGGCGGTAGTCGTGGCCGCGTGGTGGGTGAAGTTCCTAAAGGTGTCTCCAGATTTGCTCGATATTTGACTATCTATAATTACGCTCGTTTTGCTGTATTTTGACGATCAATAACATCTGTCACCTACTTACAGATTTGGTCGATTTTATGGATCAATAAATACCAAATTAAAATCAAGATGACGCAGACATCACTTGTTGATTTATCGATCGACAAAAACGCACAGAATTGTACCCGAGGTCGGATGCAAGATAAGGGAAATTCTTGTGGCCCATATTTTTTAAGTATCGAATTTTGTTGTGTTTACACTCAAAATATCACAACCTTCTCTAAAAGCTACTATGATAAAAAAAGTCGAATAAACGATAGTCTAACCCGCCTAGGCATTACAGGCGGTCTACTCCGAACGTAAATCCGAAGTATCGGCCGAATATTCGGCCGTTGCTTGACTACGGCGAAAGAAAAGTAAAACGACAGTCAAAGAGATAAGCCAAAGTCAAAAATTAAGTCGGGTAAGGATTCAAAGTCAAAAAAAGAAACTATGGAAGTTATAAAATGACCGAACATTCGGCTGATACTTCGGATTAACGCTTAGTTAGTAGACCCCCAGGAACTCGAGCGCAATCTGCACGCCTACCCTGCAATTAATAAGAGCCTACTATTTCTCACAACATTTGTTTTTATTAAATGCATTTTTACTTTAGGTTGTACATATTTGCGTGCGCTCACTGCAACGGGGGTGCGGAATATCTGCGCCGACTGGAGCTTTGTTGGCTGGACCTGGCGCATCTCGCTTTGTATAATCTCACTGCATACAATGCGCCGAATTATTTCGACCTAGATAGTGTTATTATGCCCTACATCATGGACAATTGGCATGCACTGCAATTACCTGAGAAGGTTCGTTTATTGAAAAAAGTAAATAATATGACGGGTTTAATTTCTCGAAATGCCGTTTCTCATTTGTTTTTCTCTTCTTAGATGTGGCGAACCCCAGTAAAAGAGCGCCGAGAAAAAATCTTAACAGCGTTGACATCTTCTCGTAAGCGATTCAAATGTGGTCGCGAAATGAAGAAACGTGCGACCATCTGGGGACTGCGCTTGCGACGACCGCCGCCGCCTCCACTGCAGCTTTCTGCTTTGGAACAGGTACGTAGACTTGCTTTAATTGACGTCTATCATTCAATCATCGTCATCAATCACTGTATTGTTCGATCATTTTATTTCTATTTTTTTTACTAACAGATCAGGAAAGGGGAGCCATTGTCAGATGAATTAGTGAGGGAATATGCACCGCGACTTAGGTTTCTGCCACGAGCGCCGTCGCCACAGACAGTTCCAGCTGTTGATGACAGGTATTGTTTCAGGAGTTTCATTCATACTGAAATATATTTCCATGAAGCATAATTTCAAATGTATCAATTATTTGTTTCAGTTCTCAACCTTCTAGTAGTAACAATGATAAAAGTTCCTATCACAATCAACGTATGATTGTGCCAGTTGATGGTCATTGGTTAAACTTAATGATGGGCAAGCGGTTCCATGAAAATCTCAACTCTAACTCAAATTCAGAAAATGATTCTACTAGTTCATATGAGTCTGTTAAACCTTCTGAAATCGACGAACAACCTTCGCCCTCCCTTTGCACCTCTACTGCTAGAAATTCTGATGCCAAAGCCGATAAATTAGAGAAAATATCAGAGCTAATCGAAAACACTACGAACGAAGCAAAGTCGATCTGTGAAGAAAATCCTCCAGTGCCATCTCATAACTCTTCTTTAGTTTCATGTTCTGTAAAGTTAGATAAAATATCCAAAGAGAATATAGTTGATACGAACGTGAGCAAGAGTGACGTCACTAACGTCAGCATTAACACGCACACGACAAGAATAGCTACAATGAACTTAGAAGTATCTAAGTTGTCTACTAAAAACATTATCGAACATTCCAAAATAATGTCTCTGCAGCACATGGATAGCATACCTACGTACACTAGCAACTTCAGCCATGACATGGAATCGTCGGGCGACGAGACCTCCAGCAAGGGCACCCTAGACGTTATTATACCACCGCTGAAAGACTTCCAGGGGAAGAATAATCCGTTTTTGATGTCTTACCCTTCTAAGAAACCATTCTCATCAACAACAAACATATACAATAAACAAAATGGAAAGCAGAACCATCACCACTCACGATTCTCGTTACCGGTGAACCTGAATCCAGCGATGGGTCCTCTTGTGAGGCCTTTGAAAAGAAAGCTTAGCGAAAAGGACATCGTGATCGGGCCTAATGGGGAGGTAAAAAGAAGGAAATTCAGGAGGCCGCGGAAATATCTACAGGCGCAGGTACATACGTCAAAACATATATTTAGCTAACAATTGTTATCCGTACAATAAAAATTTGGTAAATTTTATTCCCCGATTCATAATAGCATTACTTTTTACAGCTGAACAAGTCATGTCCTCTGCCTGATGACAACAACAAACCTGCTCAAATCCCAAACGAAAACGGCGAAGTCACTCCACAAGGCGGGGGGCACATCAACAACGTGAAATTTCACGGTAGAAGACTGAGACAGAGACAGGAAAAGAATTATTATGAGAATGCAAGAAGAAATACTAATAATAACACTAGTAATAATAACAGCGTAAAGAGTTTACAGCTGAGTCCTCACAAACCTAATAGCACTGCCGCTGAGGTGGACGCGGAGCAGCTGTCTGCACTGAAGTCGAGCGTGCAGTCGTACTTCCGCGCCGGCCAGACGTGCCACGTGCACGCGCGGCGCCTGGAGCCCGGCACGCCGCCCGCATACCTCATCGAGTGGGACACCAACGCCTCCTAATGAGTACCGTCAAATAGGGTAAATAAAGCGTAAACCTCGGAATGGAAGTCTGAAAGACGAGTTTTGCATAGACATTTTGTGAAGAACTTTCTTATAGATCAACCATTGGGTCTCGTGTCAGCGAGTCAAAATTATAGGTCGATCAAAAGTGGTTAGGATCTCGAAACATTGATGTGTGCAGAAAAAAAAACAGCTTTCTGACTTGCATTCCAAGGTTTAACCCTTATTTGACTGGGCTAAATGTTTGGCAAACATGAATTTATTTAAATATCTATACATATTATTATTGTAATAATATATAAGTGCTTGTCTGTAGTCTAGTTGTACAGTAAGATCAAGGAATGTGATATATTATTATTCCAATTGGATTTAGATGTTTTATTTCAAATACTACTAAAGCTTATTTACATTGTCCTTTATTTATACATACCCACGCCTTTTTGTCATGGGTACGCCACCTACGTTGCTACGATCCCTGCTTACTTTTTTCATTCACTAAATAATATTACTAACATTGGAAATAATAGATACTTCCAAAAAAAGGAGAATAATGATGAGATGATACAAAAAAACAAACAAACATCATCATTTCATTTACATCAAATTATTATCTATTGTTAGTGAGTTATTTATTATTAAATTATATACCATTTTAAATTAATCATTATTAAATTATATACTATTAGTCATTATTAAAACTATTTCAAAATTACAGATTTTTTTAATGCAATAAATTAGGTTTTTAATACTTAGGTACTGATTGCAGCAACGTTAAATTAGTAGGAAAGAAATAAATAAGAAATAACTATCGCTCTTATATTCATATAACAACACAACAGGTAGGTACTTACAATACAGAAAAATATTTATTCGAATACCTACCTACCCATGTCATTAACAAAGGTATCACAGGCCATGGGTAACGATAGGTTATTTTTTTTTATAAATATGTACCCAGGTACACAGTTTGTATAAAAGATATAGATATTGAACTGTTGTTATTACTATTCCGACATCCATCAATTTATGTGCACGAGTGTACATCTCATAAACAGCTCAATACCATTGACAACTTAATTTGGTCGGGTTATATGCGGACATTTAGTATGGAAAAGTAATGAAAGCTAATTTCTCTTAAAATACAACACTTGGGAATCTAAATTTTTGGTCACTATAACTTCTTTAGGAGCACTAATTTTTGTATAAATTTGGGAAGAAATCACAGAGTTTTTAATAGGGAAATCATCAAAAAAAATCTTCAAATGAAAATTTAACACCGTGACTACCGCCACCCCACCAATGGTAGGTATGGTATATCTCGTAAACTACTGGAGTAGTAATTTTGGGTATCAATTTTATCTCGCAGAGTACTAATTTTCTATGTAGGTTTGAGGAAAGCGACTAGCTCCTGAAACTTGGAATCAACATTCAAAGTCGTGGTCCTGCTGAACGAGCGCGCGAAAGTTATCATCGTTGATTTCTCGGTAAATACAAATGTTTCAGTTCTTTTTTTGTTACGAAATTAATCACATTTAAGAGCACTAATTATTTGTATACTTAGAATAGCTGTAGCATGCCCCCTTTTTCGGCGCTCATGGTGGTCCTGCTGAAGGGAGCGTGACTACCGCAGGACCACATTCAAAGTCGATTATCTCGAAAACTACTAAGGCACCAATTCTGTTGTTCTAGCACCAATTGAGCACTAATTATTTGCCAAATATGGAAGCGATTGGCGTTGTGGTCCGGCGGTAGTCACGGACATAAGGGACGCCCTGTTGCCCGCCGGATGACCTGTCTCTAGGGATGCAATAAGGGCCAAAAAGTATCGATATATATCGTATCGATTATTAAAAAAAATATTGATATCTTTTCGATACATCGAAAAAAAAAACCGGTCAAGATCGAGTCGGACTCGCGCACCGAGGGTTCCGTACGTATGATGTTGATGATTTCAGAAAAACTGCTAATCAGAGACATCGTTTTATTTTTCCTGTAATCTTTACATAAACTCCTATCACATAGAATAATTTCAGATTTTTATCTAAGCAAACTTCGGAGATAAGGGGGGGGGAACGGTATTTTTTTTTACATTTTTCATCAAAACTTGGAAACTGTGCTGCCTAAAAAAAATAAAAAATGTTTGAGAATGTGCAAACAGCGTTCTTTCATATGTACCCCACATGTCCTAGTAGCCCCACAAGACCCCCTTTCAGTCCCTTTTGCAAAATAGATCTATTTTTTTTTCATTTCTTTCTTATTTGCAAAGTAGTTGGGCTAACGTCATCTAAAACTATTCTAAATTTCAAGTTGATAGCATTAGTAGTTCTCGAGATATTCAGGTGTGACAGACAGACTTAGTCTCACCATAAGGGTTCCTTTTTACCATTTTGGTACGGAACCCTAAAAACGATTTAACGGTGAAATTTTCTAAAAACTAAAATGATACTTTATGAAATTGTATTGTTGGTTTTTATTCTTAAAAATACCAAACTAGAATCTGGGGGCACAGTAGTGCCCCCGCCAAGACGAGCCAAGCGAAGCGCAAGGGCACTACCTACCTTTTCTCACAGTGTTTCGTCGTTTTTTTGAACCCTCATAGAGTTGGTTTCCGATGTACCAGATAGTTCATATTCTCAGGGTATGATGTCAATAATAGACTAATTAAACATACAAAGTCTCAATTGAATAGCTCTGATTTTATTGATATCTAAAATACACCGATTTCGTCACTGACACACTGATGATCATCAAAATGTTTGGCTACTTCCATAAGTGCTAGAAAGCTGGGTATGTAATCTAAGTTTAGTATACAACCAACAAAACAATTAATAAACTTATAACTTTCGCCCCCATCCCCTAAAATGGGGGGGTGGAAGTTTGTATGAGACTTCAAAATGTTAGGGTACTTCCTGAAGTGCTAGAAAGCCGAAATATATAGACTGCTAGTATTAAAGCACAACAGTCAGCTATACATAGTTGAATATAATCGCATAAGAGCGAAATATCGCTTATGGTAATCAGTAAACCATCAAAGAAAAAACCGGCCAAGTACGTGTCGGACCACGCACAATGAAGGGTTCCGTAGTTAGGATGAATTCATCCCAAAAACAAACTTAACATTGTAGTTGATAAACATGCTCTCCCACACATATATAAACGTTACGGTCAATTCTTGAACTGCAAATTTAAGTTGGTCGACGATTACTCGTTAAATTGTAAACCCTACTTAGCTGTGATAGTTTTCCTTTTAATTTCGTTATATATACTACCGCCATGAATTTTTTCACATACCCAAAACCAACCATTTAGCTGGCGGGAGGGGGGACACTTGACTCTACCAAAAAAGAGCACTTTAAAGCTTAATATTACGCAAACGGATCTTAGAATTGAAAAATGTTTTTCACAGACCCACAATATTTTTGAACGGCCTATCCAACAATACCCCACACCATGTATTAGACGAGAAAAAAAAATATCATCCCCGTTTTACGTGCAAGGGACGTACCCTAAAAATAAATGTTTTTCATGGTTTTATTTTACGAATTTCTCGGCGTGATTATTATGTACACCCATGCCAAATTACAGCTTTCTAGGACTTAGCGTCTCTGAGCTAAGCCGGGGACAGACGGACGGACGGACAGACAGACGGACATGGCGAAACTGTAAGGGTTCCTTGTTTAAAAAGGCAAAGACAGAGAATGGGCTATGAAAACCGGCTCTGCTGATGTGCAAGAAATACACCCCAAAAAAAGAAGAAAAAAATAAACACTAAAAAGACTGCCTAGCAACTTACAAAAAGAACTGAAATCCCACCAAAAACATTTCATGTAAAATGTTGCCAAGACGACCTTGCCCTGTGAAAAAGATCTCATGTAGAGCCAATCTTCTGAAATCTACACAGCCTAACTCTACCGACCCTAACTTCACAAATTCTACTTATCAGTAAAAATGTATGGCTTGGCTGTTTCGTTACTTACTTCAGAAACTAAATATTCGCATCACCTCCACGACGGTAGCGAAATCGCCGTTTCGCTACCGTCGTGGAGGTGATGCGAATAAGCCATTCATTTTTGGAAATTGGTGGAAAAAGTTATCTTACCGGAATATTTTTTTTTATTATCTAAAGTAATACACTACGGACTTTCTCAATTAATATGAGCGTTCAATTCATTGTCGTTTAATTATTATTCATAAAAAAGTAATATAGGACTGTGTATTTTTTTATAAATCCTATCTATTTATTATAGTATTTTTTTTCTTCACCTTATAATTATGGCGCCACTAAACCATAAAATATTCCCATTTGTCGCCAGTGGTGGCGTCACCAGTGGCGACAACTGGGAATAACCCCATAGAACTATGGAGTTTTTCAAAAATGACCCCCTCTGGTGAAGGAAGGTCGGGAAGACAGGTCATTACAAATATCTTGTAAGTCACTATCAACCTCTTGTTAAAGTAAATCCCAAATTCATGCAACTT
Source organism: Tiliacea aurago (assembly GCA_948098905.1). NCBI lineage: Eukaryota > Metazoa > Arthropoda > Insecta > Lepidoptera > Noctuidae > Tiliacea > Tiliacea aurago. Next base: position 11,308,791 of record OX402578.1, on the reverse strand, counting down.
CTGTCTAAAAGAATAAGTCACCTTTAACAGCGAACCCTGGTTTTCAATAACGAAGGATGGCTTTACGGTTTTACGCTTTAAAAGAATATTATATTTCTATGATGGCTGGCTAATGTATTTCTTTATAACTAAATCGACTACTTACGTCCTTATGGCAACGCTCGTCTCTACTGGGTTAAGTTTACCTCAGTTTTTAAGAACGGGCTATCAAATATACCGCTTGTCAACACTACAATCACTTCACCGTTCCCTAGGCTTAAGTAGACATCTAGGATGTTAAAGGACCGTCCTCCATTGTCTCGAGTTCCAACTCACCCTCATAAGCAGTGTGATGGATTTCTTCTTCCCATCGCCGCATCGCAGCATAGCTAGCGTAGCCTAGAGTAAGCAAACTGGAGTGGCAGTGGGCTGGCCATGTTTGTCGGAGGACCGATGGCCGACGGAGCAGACAAGTCCTGGAGTGGAGACCGCGTATCGGCAAGCATACTGTGTGCCGCCCCCCGGACCGACGACCTTAAGATGGATGGGTCAAACTGGATGCGGAAAACGTAGGACAGGGTGTTGTGGCGCAGCCTGGGAGAGGCCTATGTCTAGCAGTAGACTGCGATAGGCTGAGCTGATCGCCGCATCGATCGAATCAATGAAAGCAAAGCAGGCTGTTCTCTCAATCTAGCACGAGCAGCATTTATCTACCGTCCACACATATATTTTTCATAAGGATCCTGACCCCTCTTACAAAGAAGAAATGGCGTCGGGTTATGCAGAGCACTGACTGTACATAGAAAAAAAAGAAACAAACAGCCAAACATAGTTTGCGTTCCCATTGAGGGACCACATTTGAATTTTGAGCTATTATTAGAATGCATCAGCTATAGTAAAAGTTCTCAAACAATTGTAAATTCAGCCTCTCGTTTGTAAAAATAGCTAAGTTACAATCGGTTAAAGGTGGTCCCTCAGTCGTGACTGACTAGACTATAAGGTTATAATTAACTTCGGCTGTGTTTGTTTCCTTTTTGGAAGGGATTATTCAAAGCATGTGTTCTCTCACTCGTGACATGACGCCTGCCTTCTGACAGCGTCAGCCAATCAAAACTCATGATTTGACGTGGTCTTGAACAGATTCGTTAGCGTCACGACACAGTAATGTGCCGCAATAGTTATACTCTGATGTGCCGGGCGCTTTTCTATCACATACCGCGGCATATTTGCTGTTGGATTATGGCAGAGGTAAAATGACAACTGGGGCACGGGTTGCCAATGCTTGTCAACTAGCAGAAAAGGCTGATTTACATCGATCCGGTATTATCCCATTCGATCTGGCGCTCGAATCCAGTTACACTTGGTCCATACTGGACAAGTCTAAACACTTCGATCCAGTCCAGCATTGGATCAGAATAGAGCAGCTGCTCTATTTTTTCCAATCTAGTGACCGCTTCCCGCACCCCGCTGGACCCGTTTAAACGCGCCGGTCCAGTCCAATCTAGTCACTGGAAAGTAATTATTAAAGAACCAAATTAAAAAAAGGAAGGCTCACATACATACATGAACCCTGAAAACATTACACTCCTTTTTTGGGCAGTCATAACTACTAGCCTGATGTAATCGGCGTTGATTTGATCTAAGTGCCGTGGCCGATCCAGCGTCACTGGATTTCAGTGCTGGAAATACTGGATCAATCTAAATTAGCCTTAATGTGTAGATTTTTTTTTATACAAACCCTACCTATAAAATTACGTTTTTTTAGAGTGTCTTGTTAACTGCAACCCACAGCCATGCAACGCGCAGCTAACTTCTCCGTGCACATACTTTGTAGCAGTGGAAAGTCGACCTTATAGAATGATCAGCTGCTACGTGGGAACATGACATTTTTATGCAACTAAACACGAAAGAGGGTTCAATAGAACGAGATGCAAAATTAAAACAAAACTATACAGACTTCAAGAAAATAATGTGTACATTAAAACAGTTTAATTTGGTACGTTTATAAGAAACACTTAGCTGTGCTTATATTTTATATAAGAACCTCTCATAACATTCAGTGACACAGTTATGTTTACTATGCCTTGTCAAAAATGCCCAAAGCTGCACAAATTGGCGAAAATAAAATATAAATAACAATTTAAACAACATATATACAATATGGAATGTCAATATATTTTACTTCATATCTACATTTGATTTCGAATTTGAGAAGTAAATGGCTGAAATTAAAAAGTTGCTTAACAATATACAATGTTTTTGTGGAGATTTGTATTATTGGTATTATTATTTATATTCTCATTAATATTAATGAGTTCGTATGCAGAATTTGTTTAAAATTTACTACATTTGCACTGGACTTATCTATCTACAAACACAAAAAGACATATTCCAATGTAAAATAAATATATTTCAAATCAAATGTATGACATTTGATCTGTTTTCCATGACAGACTGATAAAAAATCTACTAACATTAAGCAATATTTATCGAAAATCGAATACGTAACAGAAATTCCATTTACTAATAAATATAAACCCACGCCGTCACCCATTGCACGTTGAATTAAAAGCGACATTCTAATATTATGGCATTATATACTTTAATTATTTTTATTTAATTTCTAGGCGTCAACATTTACTGTTGTTTTTGAAACATTCAAATAATACAGCGATGCAATGAGAAATGGTGTGAAGTCGCGTAACAGATTTCATAGTTTATTTGATTGTTTATTTACCAATTACACATAAAACATGTTGATTTTCCAATTTCAATCTACCATTCTATCGTCATTAGTAGACACTATAAAACAATTATGGAAGGAAGAAGACGAATCTAAAACGAAATATAAATATAGACTTACGAATGTAAAGAGAGTTGTTTACCTTTAAGACCTTAACATACAAACTTATAATACAAGTTAATTTTAATTAAAATGCAACCCTCTAGTAAAGGCCCATAATATGTGACCACGAAATCAATAATGACGTTACAACAGTTTAAGTATACCTATTCACAGCACTTAACCACATGTTAGTCAACTGTTTCACGCACTAAACGATCACAAACTCACTTCGGTGTCATACTATCACCATAATTATCGATTGCATTGACGTAAAATTAATATTTATATACTCATATGTACAATTTATTAGTGTCCTCTTTAAAGCACATTACAGTGATTCTTCAAATGCGGCCATCAAATCACTTTGCATGTTCATGTCTATCTGACCCGCCATCTGAAACAATTAAAACAAATTTTATTTCATAAGGTTCAAGAAAAATCCAGCCGTTTAAAAAAGTTTCAAGAAAAATCGATGGGATATTGACCGTTTTGAAGGTCAGCTGGAACAGTTCCCAACTCCAGTCAACTTCGAATTATTCTAGCCCTCACGACCGGCTGACACAGACCATTGATGTAGATCTACATCACTTCACTACATATAAAACAAAGTCCCCCCCGCCCGCCGCCGCGTCTGTCTGAATGCGATAAATTCATACGGTTTTCACCGGAGTGATTAATGGAGAAGGTTACGGTGTTTAATTCATTTAGGTTTTGTGTACGATGTTGTACCAAGAGCTAAACACCGTGCGAAGCAGAGGCACAGGCAGAGGTGTACCTATAGTTCACCCACATTTCGCCAGTTATATTTAAGTCCCATGTAATAGGGGGCGAATCTATTGCCAGACTACGGGCTGCTCTGCCAGGGTTGCGAGTTTGTCCGAAAGGGATATCGTGGCCCTGGCACACAGGCAAATGAAGGAATACGGGTGGGTTTTAGTCAGTAAAAGTCTGACACGCCCTCCCGCTCCGCCCAGAGCGGGAGAAGTTATTCGATAATTTCCCACCCAAAAAAAAACAAAAAAGACTACGGGCTGCTACTGAGAAATTCCTCTAGCCGTGAAATGAAATGAAATCGTTAGCAGGTAACCGTGATCCGCCGGTAGCCGGGATCGGTAGCCGTGAAATCGTTTATTCTGTAAATAGGATATTAGAATCACTTTTACACGTCATATAAAAAATTTAAAAAAATATATAGATGTAACCAACATTTCCTATCTGACTACCCCTGAGAAGAAAAGACGAAACAAACTCATGGGTCAAAGTCTCTTTTAAAGTCCAGACATAATCTTGGTCAGATCATGTGAGGACCATGTAGATCTTGTGTCTGAAATGGTCTTTTGAGGAAAGAACCTCACAAATTTGAGTGGACCTGTCCAATCAGTGTAAGCATTTGTCAGTAATCGTGTAGCTCAACTCAAGACTTAAGGAGCTCAACGACTTGACGAACAATACCAAAGAAATGACCTATAGTTCACCCACATTTCGCCAGTTATGTTTAAGTCCCATGTAATAGGGGGCGAGTCTATTGCCAGACTACGGGCTGCTACTGAGAAATTCCTAAAGCCGGGTCCGCTGCGCCATGTTTTTTGTAATCCTAACATGTTAACCAACATGTCGTCAGCTAACCAGCCAGTCCGCTGCGACTAAAGAGTGTTTGTGTTTGAAGCAATGTTTTTGTTACGAAAATCTCTTTTCACGAGGAAGACGTGTCTGCTGTTCTAGCATAAATATATTTAGTTTTACAAAGAAATAATAGAAATAGATTCCGTGTCCGACCGTATCTGCAATCACGTTCGTTCAATATTTATCAAGAGTTGAAAAGTTATGATAGGTTTAAAAAATGTTAATACTTCCTCTTTTGTAATTCCAGGTGTTTTTGATATCTCCAAAGGCATCTTGGGACTTCTTGGCGGGAAAGTGAAGCGTCATGTTCAGCAGTTTGTTTAATTTTCCAAAATTAGTGTTTAGCCGAATATTAATGTGTAATAATGGTGGATTATTAACCATTAAGTGTTTGTGAACGTGCATTAGTGTAGGCAAATGAAACAAAACAGTGCAACTTCGCTTCAAGTTCTCTCAAGAAGTCCGCGTGAGGACTCAGTAAAGTGCCACATCTTTACTGAAACTCAAGGGGAGTAGGCGGGGATATCATCATCATGCATTTATAATTCATTTCATCAATATTATACAAGAACTAACTTGACATTGGCTAAATGCACAAACCGTGCGAAACCAGAAGGAAAAAAAAAAAAGAAAGGCATCTTGCCTTTTAATTTATTTATAAAGTCTATTGAGGTAGCGTCCCATGTCACTTGTCTTTCTTGAATAAGTTGTATAAAAAACAAAGTATTTTCATTATTCCCCTCCATCATTAATTGCACAAACTTTAAAAAATGATACGACGCGTCGTCGACTGCAGAGCACTAAACACGAAATGAGTGAATTTCCCCCTCCCGGTCCCCCGCAGGCGAACGCGGGTGATGTTATCCGTTCGTCGCGGCAAACATGTTTGTGTTTGTGATTTAGGCCACGCCCCTACATTGTATTTGCAAATAATGTTAAGTGTTTGTTAACACGCAAAAGGGAGAAAGCAGATCTTCGCTAGATGCCTAGTTTCTGAGATATCAATGTGGTAAAGCAGGGGAGATGCTCTCCAAATCAGCCACCTATAAACCCTTGTAACTTTTGAATCAATGACCGACAAATTCTGATATTTGATGACGAATTTCGACTAATTAGTGACTAAATTTTGTGTTCTCAAAATTAAAATTCCTGATGGTGACCATGCCAGTGTCAGTCACACATGACTAAGTTATCCGTGACTAACGAAACGGATAACTTAATTCTCGACTACCTACGGAAATGTTTAAGTTATAAAATGATTAATTAAGAATATTCGCGCACGCGCTTCTAGTATTTTTTTTTTAATAATTTAAGTTTCTTTTCTTAAAATTTTGGTTTTCCAAATTTTCATAGGATAAGATGTAGGGAGATTGGTCATTGCATAACAAAACATTATTTCCACAGGTCCGGCGGCATTGATGTGTTGCATTGTTGTTACTTCAATTTTGTTTTTATTAGTGAGTAGCCTAGATAAAAGAGATTTATGTCTCGAATTCCTTCAGAAATGATTTTTTTTTGTCATAAATGAAAAACAAACTAACGATTATGATTCATGATTTTTGATTTAGTCATTATGACTAAATAACTGATCAATATATTGAAAAAATGAGTCGATGGAGCCAACACTGCCTAGCAGTATTGGCGTGCGTGCCGTAGTACTAGCCAGTTGTGTACTCACGGCCTCTCGGCGCCGGCGCTCCTGCTCGCGCTGACGCAGACGCTCGCGCTCGGACGCGGCCGGCTTGTCGGGCGCGGCGGCGGCGGCGGCGGCGGCCGCGGCGGGCGGCGAGGCGCGCGCCACGGGCGACACGCGCGGGGACGCCACCTCCGCGCTCTCCGCCACCTTGCGCACGCCTGCTGCCACTCTGTGAATCGACACCGTATGTATTAGGCTGTGCAATCTTGAGAGTTGGTAGAATAGAATACTCTTTATTATGTACACCATAGAAGTTACAGATATAAATGTTTAAATTTTACATACACACATGGTGACACAATGGGCGGTCTTATCGCTAAAAGCGATCTTTTAGAGACAACCTTTGGATGGATTAAAGGGAGAAGGAGAGAATACTGCAGGTAGTCAGTGGTGTACCATTTACATATACAATAAATCGTACACTTATCTATATAAATATATATCTTCTTATATATAAAATTCTCGTGTCACAATGTTAGTTACCGTACTCCTCCGAAACGGCTTGACCGATTTTGATGAAATTTTATATGTATATTCAGTAGGTAGGGAGAATCGGCTAGTATCTATTTTTAAGGGTGGCTTTCCCACGGGATCTTACGCGGGTGAAACCGCGGGGCGCAGCTAGTATAATATACAATAATAAACATGAAACAAGAGCAACGAACAGTAATAATGACGATGTTTAAGGAGAGAGGAAGTGTTTTTTTAACTGATTTTTAAAAGTTGGCAAAGTTTGAGCACGCTTAAGCACGCATTATTAATCTGTTACATAAGCGTGCGGAGTAATGATGGATGCCATAATTAAAAAGATTATGGTCTTTCTAAGTGACTTTTTGAGATAGTTTCGGTTACAACAGTAGTTTTTTCAGTATTTTAGAAAATACTATGGAATACAAACTTATTTTCGCGGTCGATAAATTCACTATTGTGCAGTATCTAACTATTTATCACACTCCGGAAGCATTCACAATTTGTGGTCCGTCACGCACTTGGCCTGTTTTTGTTAACAGTTTTAAAAAGCGGCATGGTACCGCGAAGAGGGAATTGAATGTGTTTGAAAATTGTTCGACCTATTAATACCATCACTCAACATACAGAGTGAAGACAAAAACTTTGAAAATAAATTGGTCGATTTAACTTCTTTTTATGGACTCGCTATCGAGCATCAAATTTATTATGCCCAAAATCTTTACATGAAAAAAAAATGGCTAATGGCTCCTAAGACAGTTTCCCCGTATCTCCTACGTATTCGGATCGCCACATACTCTCCCAGTTAAAAATACAATCTGTATAAATTTTTCAGAGGTTATCTCAAAATTTGATGTATTTTTCGGTACAAGTGGCATTTTAACAATTACTTACCTCATTTTTTCTTCTTCTGGTTGTCGCCTTTCCGTTTCTTGCCGCTGTCTTTCTCTCTCAGCCTGTTCCTTTTTTCGTAACTCCTGCTGTTCTATAAGAGCTCTTTGGCGGTCAATTTTCTCTTTAGCTTGCTTTTTAAACGCCTACAAAAAAATTACAACAATGTACATTTTACTGAGCAATATCTTGTGCAATTTATTTGTAACAATAAAAATCTACAATTAAACTTACTTGAAAACTATCCATGACAGGTTTTTGTTTTATTTGGTGATTGGTTCCCATGTTTGGTATACTCTGTGGACTTCCAGCCTGCGCAAGTGACGACCACGAACTCGCATTTTTTAAGTTTTGTTCTTGTTTGAGTTTGAAAGCTTGAGCAAAGTTTGTATTTTTTGAGTCTTCCATCTTTTTTTCCATTTCATATTTAGCTCGGTCGGACATATTATTTGAAACCATATTTGGAACTCCCATAAGGTCTTCGATTGGTTTTGGTGTGAGCAGAGGCTTCACATCCTCTTTTTTCGCTGCAGGTGTGATTAAACAAGGTACATTCTGTATGTTGTGATGGGCCTGGGAGATTACGCTGTGTGGTGCGGAAGGTAAGGGGTCAAATATAGACGTCACGGGCGGTACACCGGTCATGCCAGGAATGATAGGATTTATATCGGAACGTAACATCTCGCGTTCATGTGGCATTTTGTCTACAAACCCATTGTGAGGTGGAAGGTACATTTCAGTTTTAATCTGTTCAGGCACACGGGCAACTTCTGTCATACCCCCTAGTTGTGCCATCAAGTTCTGATGGGCAGAATCTGGCATCATTTGGGGTTTAGGTAGTGAAAACTGTTCCTCGAGACGCATCGACGACTCTGATACTCCAACACTGACATCCATAGGCACATCTGCCTTAAGGCTTCTTTCGAGACTAGCCAAGGACCGTTCAATGGGATCGATGTATTGAGACGGATCAACCTTATCCAGACCGTTTCGAGGTTCAATTTTAGGAATAACTTTCTGGTCCTCAGTGTCGCGGACAACGGGCGCGATGGAAGAGTCGGGAATAATGTTAACAGGTATTGTCGGCGCAGGCGCGGGCACTGCGAGCGGGGCGGCGGGCGGCGCGACGGCTTCCTTGAGCTCCACGTGCGGCGCCGGCTCCGCGGGCGCCGGCGCCGGCTTCACGTCGGCCGGCGCGGGCGCCGCCGGCTCCGCCGCGGCCGGCGCGGCCGTGGGCGCGGGCACGGGCGCCGCTATTGTCACCGAAGGCACGGGTTTCTGCTACAAACGGTTAACAAATATCATAAACAAATAATTATGTACCAACATTGTTGTATTAATAGTAATATTTCATAATAAAACTAATATTCACAGTTTGTGGTGGGTGTTGATGCTGTTTCTTTGCTTTCTTTTTTGGCGTCCTACTGGGGCCCGTACCTGAAATTAAATAAAGATGCACAAAATGGATTGCGTGCCACGAAATTAACCTACTACTGCACGAATGTATACTTAACTTGAGATACAGCATCACGATCCAGTAACCACAAATTCTTCGAAGTAAAAGAAAATAATGCGAGGAGAAGCCATAGCGTTATGTTCACTGATACCACGCTGTTGTATTAAAATATTATATTCTCTAGTTTTCATCAAATATAACATGACTAATTTTCTGTTCAGATCTCAGGGCAGACAAATGAAATTCAATATAAATTACTTAAGAGATTTACTTAAATCGTTATATATTGAAATATATACAAAGTTTATTTCCACTCACTCTTATATCTATTAATTTTAAGTCATGAGTTGATTAAATCAATCTTACATAAAATTTTCCACACATGGTGTTTCTGTTTACATGTCAACTCTCTACATTAACATTACAACAAAATGTTGCCTCCAAATTACTAATTGCACCAAGCGTACATACTATTTGCTTAAAATGATAATTGAATCGGATTGTTACACTTCAGAACCCGTTAGATAAGTCAAAACATTTCTGTATTGAATTTCAACTAGTACGTTTTGTTTTATTTTAAATTCTAACTATAAAATACTTCGTCTATAATATTGATAAATATTAAACAACTTTAACTAATGAGATTTATCCATTCTTATCTAACGGGCCCCAAAATAAGCAAGTATTGATTACCAAGTCTATTCAGATAATCTCGATTTTGACAAAATAAAAGATCATTATGTATACAGTAAACGTTTTTGTTCTTTTCCCTTCTTGTCTCTTTGTGGACAAAAAAAGGGACGTCTAGATAAAATATTATGTTTACTACATACTAACTTATACTATAGATTTCTGAAGCAACCTGCAAATTGTACTTGATAAAAATATATACTATGTAAGTATTGGACTATTGTTTAAAGTGATTTCATTGGGAAGTTATTCCACTTATACTCTCGCATTATCCAACAAAATTTAAAATACTAATTGTTCTAGTCTGATTCAACTGAGCTACTCAATGTGAATATATTATCTAAAATAAAACATAGGTACATATGCGTTGTGTAAAACTTTCTAAATAAGAGGACAATAAAACAAAAGTAAACAAGCAAAATGATCAACATTTTACCAAGCAGGTCAATCATAAAATGTGAGGTTTGACAAATAATAATTTATTTACAACATTTCAAAATCGGTTTAACATGCCTAGTAAAAAGTATAAAATTTATTTTAGGCCTCTTTCAACCTAATAAATTACAAGATTTGAAAAATACTAGTCTATGTTTCTTTAAATTTGTAAAAATTTCGATTATACAAACAAATTGGGACGAAAAACAACCACTAAAATTGTTTTGTTCCAAACGCGAACAAAGAGAAATATTCGCATAAAACCTTGATTAGTGAACTAAATCTTGCCATAAAAAAATAACTAAAATTACAAAATGTAATGTAATCCAGTCGTCAAGACACTGGTGTACAGTGCGTATTGCGTTACAGAAAATAATGATATACAAAGAATGAATAGAAACATTATTTTGTTCAGTTTTAGTTGAAGACTTAATGGCTCGAGTTTTTACAACCAAACATGAGACTAAAACTTAGGATAAAATATCCGCATTTCTTTACATCACTTATTCCTTACAATGCTCACAGTATTATTTTATATTGTAGTACATATACCCAACATTTTGTTTTTGATATGTATCAGGCAACCAAAAATGGTACTCCAAAAAATTTACATCTTTACTGATTCTCATATGTTTGATACACTAAAACTGGCTCATATAACCTAAAATCCAAAAGATTTTGTTGTAACAATTCAATTATAAAATCTCAAAGAGTGAATGCCAAATAGTACAGATACTTAATAGTCAGTTTATGGTAACAAATTATAAACGAACTGAGATATATCGAAAAAAAAAAATTATATGCTTGTCAAACAAATGTGCTGATATTGCACTGATAGATACATGGAAAAATCCTGTTGCCCATAACATTTTGCTTACTATTATAAAAGTATGTTAATCCTCGACAATCAATAACAAAGTTTGCAAACAATTTGTGAAGGAAGGAGGCCAGCTTTAGGTATTTTTTGTTTATATAGACAATTTTGATTCACACGTCACATCAAATTTTTGAGAGCAAGCATCAAAGTGTATCAAGCATTAAACCAATAAAACATACCTTTTCAATCAAATAAATTTTTAACTACAACATGTCACAAAAATACATCCTCCATTGTAACAAAATGAGAACTGAGTCCATCTTGGGGCTAATTTTGCTTGCTAAGTTGGTATCCGTCCTTACACAATTGTTTGCAATAGTCCCTACGGCTGCGCTCGACTCGCCAGCTGCTTTCGGAGATCCTCTTCGCTTCGCAACACTGGACGTACCGACACTACTATCTATCTTGTTCTTATTATACTTCTCAAGCCTCAATCAATATTAAGTGGGTTTAAATTTCACACTCGAAAGCAATTAGTAACCGTGAGATCTGAACTTTCCAATAATAATCCATAAAAAGAGATCGAAACTTTAAGGATGCAAATGAAATAACATCGCGTTTGAGGACATGATATAGTTAAAAAAATATTAATGTGAAAAGGTATTTCCTATTGGTTCATGAAAGCAAACCAAATAACACATTACTCTTACCCGCACCAATATCATAGTATCAGTGAACACCAAAGCTGGCTTCTCCTCCTCACTAACAACTGTTTTTGTGCCTTTACCAACATTTCTTATATTTCGCAGCAGACTATAGACTCGAATTATATATTATTTGAATCAAACTTCAGGTGGTATCCCTCTCCAATATCACAGTTATGAAAATAATGTTTACTCAAAACTACTACCAAAGTAATCACACTCATACCTTCAACACAAACAATATGTTACACAGTACTGGGGATATTAATTCTTTTATTTTGTTTCAATTTATGGTGCCAAATGAACCCAATCTTTGTTGTCATCTTGTGGTTTTCTTTTAGCACCTGATATCCCCATTCAACAATTCAATTAGCTAACACAATCACACTATGGCTAACAATTCTTTTCTTCATGCATATTGGCTAATTTAAATGAAACAAAACAACATAATATTCACATCATCCTTACATTATTGCTTAGGGGCGCGTTTATTTGACGCGATAACTTTCGCTCGACCACGCGCACTCGAGTATGGTCATGGTGATTGTAAATTAAGAGGAACGTGAGGTCTATTTTCCACCAAAGCAGAGAAGAGCGGAGAGGAGAGATATTTTGTAAACGACCAATAATATATCGTTATTTCAATGCGATGGTACAATAACGGTATCTTATTGGTCGTTTACAAAACATCTCCTCTCCTCTCCGCTTTGGTGGAAAGCGGGCCTAAAGGTTGCCTCATTCAAAAGTTCACAATGAACATGTTCGAAAGCGCGGCAGACATTCCGCCAACGTGCAATAATTTTCGTGTCGTACGTAATCTAATAAAATACTAGATGGAGGCCAACTCCACTCTCATTTATAAAAAAATGAGAGAAAAATAAAAAAAAACTGCCAATAAAATAAAAAATATTTTAAATCCTCAACAATGAGACTTTAATAAATAAATACTATAATATAAATATATTGTGGGTCACCCTTGGCCCCAAGATGTCGTTTTAGAAAATTAACTTCATGCTTATACACGCCTACACATAATTTCTCAGCAGATATTAACTCACTCAAGCAACTTTCCCATGGTCATTCCATTATCATTCATTCTACCACTGACATCAATTTCAGACTAGAAACACATATAACTGTTAAAATTGCATTTCACATTTGAAATAAAAAAGGTTGTGTTCGGTCATATCTTTAAAAAATACTGGCAAAGGTAAAAAACTTATATTTCCGTCTTTGAAATGTTTAAGAAAAATTGCTAGTAACCTAAATCTATTTATATATCTCAAGCATTTGAACATATCCATACAAAGTGAAATATCCATCTTAATTTAAATGCAAGTATCATTAAAATCTATTACTAATAACTGTAATTTACATCATATGGTACAAATAGGGTACCACTCAGTGCTATACTTTGTGTCTGTCTGTAAACGAAATGATAGTATTGATTACGTAAGTCGTCGGCAATGTGGGCTAACCTGCTTCACTATCACTGCTGTCTGACGAACTGGTGTCCGTGCTCGACGATGAGTTGGACGAGTCGGAAGAGCTCGACGACGACGACATGCCGCCGCCGCCCAGCGCCTCCTTACAACCCTCTGCCGACAATAAACATACGGTTACACTCGCTCAATATCTCTTATTATGTCGAGAACGCCAACGCAATGGGTCCTATAGCTTCCAGCTTTATACATTTAGGGTTCGGTAGTTAAACAAGGTACCCTTATAATTTCGCCAAGTTCATCTGTCTGTCCGCGGTTTAACTCAGGTTTTTGATACTAAAAAGCAGTAATTTGGCATGATTTATGATTTAATCACGTTTTTGATGTGAAACATCTATAGGCGTACGTAAAACTGATTGCTGGCGGGGCGACGCATGCCGCGTGGCGATTCACCGCTCACTCCGCGCGCGCGGTCTCCCGCTACGCGACCCTGTCCTTTTTTTTATGTTTCGATGTTTCACATCTGCCAGGGGTCTCGTGACGGCTCACAATTTTTATAGTATTAAAATGATGTCTACCACTTTTTTTTTTTAGATGCAGAATTTTTCTTACATACTTTTTTTTTTATAAATGAATTAAATACACTACTAAGTAATACTACAAAGTTGTGTTTCTTTTTACGCTACCTCCCATACAGGTATAGACGGGATGACATTTTTACTCGCCGTTGGATAGGTTTTCGAAACATATTGATACGGGGTGTTATGAAAACTTTTCGTTTCAGCGATCCATTTGCGAAATATTACGCTTTAGGGGCGGCGCCCACTATCGGTGGGCATCGGTAGCGGAGCTCGGGCGCTTTACGGCGGCTTCGGGCGCCTGGGAGCTGCCTCGGCAGTCGTAAGCATACCTAAGGTCACGTGTGTGTCCACTAGCAAAACCATTGTTTTTATGTATGTGGAAAGTATTTACGATAGTCGTATACATAAAGAAGTTAAAAGGAAAACTACGACAGGTAAGTAGGCTCCACAAGTAACTATTAATAGTCAACCAACTTATAAAATGTACTTATATTTTTTTTATTAGTAGTTAATAAATAAGTAAAAATTTCGTAAATATTCTGTCGAAATAGACTTAAGGTGGCGTTTAGCCAATAAGTTAAAATGTGCATTATAACTTTGTATGCTATTGTAAATAATAAACATTTTATGATGAAAACTACATAATTCGCATGCGTAATCGAATACTGTCATCACTATCCAAAAAAAGTTAACTTTACAGGAGAGTTGAAAATCGGGTTTTCTTAATAAATAGAATCCATGCGTAATTTTATATTTCTGTGGTAAGTATAGAAATTATAGATTAAATGTCCAAAAGTGAAACTTTTACTTTCATTGTATTTTTTTCAATCTTATTGACATTTCATGCTTACTTTTCAGTAGAAATTTAGAATAATAAAACCTTTATTTTTTTTACATTCCTCATTTTATAAGAAAAAAAAAACTACATAATTGACAGTGGATTACGCGTGCCACTTAACTCCTATTTAAGTAACTATTTGCTACGTGGGCCTGGTTTGTCATTATTAGCGGTTAAACCTTACTTATATTAAGTAAGCTCATAGTAACAAAAAGCTCCATTCTATGTATGCACATTGTGACGGGCAACAATGGGCCTTTTTTTTCCGACGTTAGGCTGCCTATCCACCGGAGCGGAGCGAGGCTGCGAAGCGGAGAAATATTAACCAATAGGATTTGCAAGTGGACAGGTATTTGCAGTCCTATTGGTTAATATTACTTCGTTTCTCCGCTCCGCAGCCTCACTCCGCTCCGGTGGACAGGCAGCCTTAAGCTTGGGTTTCCAAGGAAACCGGTTCAGTCATATATTATCTATCGGTCGTCATGAACATGTAATTTTCATCAGTATTTAGCAACGCTCCGAATTTTGACAGCCGTTATTGTATGACCGTTAACCGGTTTCTGAGGAAACCGAAGCATTACTGCGGCGGAACCGACTGCTGACAAATACAAATGGGTTTTAGACAGAGTTAATTACTGACCTTTTTTCTGTTGCTGCTTTTTATTTGTTCCTAGTTGTCCAGATACATCTTGCAGCCTTTTTTCTAATTCCTGTTTCTTTTCTGCTATTTGTTCATCCTTTGATTTACCAGACACTTTTCGATCTGCAAGTGTAGTATCAACAATATATTTTCGATTTACTTATATATTAATAAACATTTAATGGACAATTTTGGTATCACCAACATTATTCGCCAAATGGTTTAAGGAGAGGGATTTTATCAGTGTCAGTAAGGAAGTTGGAAATAGGAGATAAAGTTCTACATCATTTTAATATACTGTTTTTCAAACACGCTTGCTTGTAAATTGACTCTTATAGTCTTATGGAAACGCATTTAGGTTCATAATTCGGTTTATTGTACACTTGTGTTTTTTACTTTACATTACCACACTAGTGTTTTATGCTTTACTTTTTTTTGCAATCTCCGCAATGAGGTTTTATGTCTAAAAACAATGAATATTTTTGTGACTAAATAAACTATTTTAGGTTATATTATGATAAATCAATCATCAAAATTATCATCTTTTCATCAAATTATATTTTTTCACTACAATTTGAAAACATTATTTTGTGTATATTTTATATATAGGCTGTTTAGCGGTTTTGCCAGTGCCTTTATTTACGCCTGCGCGCGTATCGCTAGCGCGGCGCACGGAAAAAACAAAACCAGCGCGCCATTTACCATAAATATTTGTTAACGTTTTCATTGTGCTTAATTATTATCAAAAATGTCGACTTCACGTAGGGAAGAAGAGCAGTACGTAGATTTGACCCCGCCGGAAATACTAATTGAGGCACAACACGCGAGTGCACATGCGTGTTGCCACCAAAATCTAGACCAAAAATCCCTAGCGGCCTACGAAACTTTCACACAGTGGAAAAAAATACACAAATGCAGACAAAATCACGTGCTCCGAAGAGAACGTATTTTTGACTTATTTCAATGAACTGGCAATTAAATACAAGCCCAGCTCGCTTCCTTTGGTGTATCAAAATGTAAATTTATGTAATGCTTTCACTAATTAAAAGTTAATAACAATACAATTCTATTTTTTTTTTCCCGAAAAGTGTGTTGAATATCGTCGTATGAAACGCGTGTGCATTGATCATTACACAATCTGGTCGCGCGAATAATACTGCGTCGAGTGTAATGACCAACATAGCACACTTGTATCATAATGTACTATTATGATGAAAACAAGTCTACAGGTATATTATCAATTGTTTTGTACTCCCTCAGTTTTTGCACAGGTAAGAAAAGAAATTACACATATTCTTAGGTTAATTATTATACACACATTGAGAATATAGTAAGGTAAAGGAAAACAGGAGCAAGGAAAAGGTAAATAATGTTGGTTCAACTCACAATAAGGCTTACGTGTCTTTTTTCGAAGACATGAAGCGACGTAATTTTCCAGTTCCCGAAGAGTAGACGGTTTTAGAGTTTCAAAATCTATTTCAATTTCGTCCGGATTAGAGTCTCGTAAAGAGGGTTCTCTACTTTGTATGATGTGGACTACTTTGCCAAGTTTGTCACCTGTTGAACAAAATAATTAATTATTCAATTAGTATTGGGCAACAAGTTTCCGTTCGGTAAAAATAAAAATATTAAAACGGTAATAGCCCGTTGAATTCAAAACAAAAGAATATAAAAGCTCGCACAAGATACGTACCGGGCAGCTTATTGATATCGAGCGAGAGCTGTCGCTTCTCGTCGTAGGACATGGGCTTGGCCTGGTCCTCGTCGTCCGTGTCGGGGTGCGGCGGCACGTGCGGCGGCGGCGCGGCCTGCGGCGCGGCGCCCTTCTTCTTGCTGGGCGGCGCCGCGCGCGCGCCCGCCTTGCCGCCCGCGCCGCCGCCGCGCGACCGGCCCGTCTTCCCTCGAACGGTGCTGGGTGCTACGATCAAACGGATGTTATAAGGAAAATGTCCAGCAGTCTTCAAAAAGACACAATTTAATTTTTTCAACGAATTTGTATTACCAGGCGCGATTTCAAATAATACATGCTACTGCAAATTTCGAAACAGAAAACTATCAGGCAGTGTTGTCGAGTTTATCAATAAGAAACTTGTCTATTTTTCTGAAAGTGCAGGTGTGATGAATATATGTGTTATATAGAAACCTAATAATACTAATTTTCATAACGTCGATCGACAATTGCAACCCTAACACCATTCATTCTGTTCAGATTAACGCAGACTTTTTAACCACTACAGCAGAGTCGAAACTAGTACGCAGCTGCACTCTGCCACCAAGTTTAAACGAAATAATGGGACCACCAGGTCCCATTATTTCATATAGGTATCATTCAGGTTCAATAATTTGTGGGCCCACAAATTATTCCATTCCACAGAAAAAACTGAAATGAATTGTGTCTGTTACTAGACCAGGTGCAGGTGGCAGTTTCCCCAGACCAGCACTTTTACAAACGGCTGTAAAAATTGTATCATAATTATTGTGTTGTCTACTTTTGTATTGTATAAAAGGAATATAACTTACTTAAATTTTCAGCAATATTATTCGCCTTCGCGGTATATGCAGCTGCTGCATTAGTTTTAGGCACAGCATTGTTCGGTAATGGTTTTTTCGTCTTATCCTTAACTTTTTTCTTGGCTTTCTTTTTGTTATTAGATTCATCCACTAATTTCCTCATTTTTTCTTGCAACGCAAGTAATTCTTTTTCTAGAAGCTTAACTTTGTTATTTCTCTCTTCTTCTGAATCGTCGGATTCAGAGTCTGATTCAGAACCCGATTCCGAACTTGACGCTGAGCTTCTTCCCTTATCCATGTGTGGCACGCCTACATGGACGGGTTCGTCAGGAATCTTGGCGTATCTGTAAAACCACAATCAATATAAAGCTTTTTCGCATTTTTTTTTTTAACCAAGCCACACATTCACACAACATTATTTTTACCTCATTTCAAAGACGTCTTGTAGTTTTCGAGCCATTGCAACGACATCATGGTCCGGCGGATTATATTTATAGCAATTTGTGAATATTAGACGTACGTCGGCGGCAAATTCAGCAGCTGTTTTATATGCTCTATTGTCCATCTTTTGTTTCACGGTGCCAAGGTCCATGGGTTTCTTAATAATATCAAAATAATCATGAAGTCCAAGCAATTCAGCATCTACAGGTTTATAAAACGGCCAGGCATAACCCTGTCGAAAAAAATAAGTGTAGCAGAGGATTCGTTGAGAATCAGAAAAAGAGTAATATTGAGTTATTTGAAAAGTAACTTACTGAATGTTTTTTAGAGAACAGTTCTTTTAAAATTTCATTACAACTCTTGAGAGCATCAGAAAGTTTCTCTTTGTTCTTCGCAAGCTGAGGAGTCATAGCGGAGTGGTGAGAAGCGCCCGCCCCGCTCGGAGATAATCCTCCCATTTTGAAGCTATCGTCTGCTGTTCTGCTCGCCTGTCGGGAATGGTATTATTTGTAAATACAATAAACTTAATATGGTATCAAATTATATAATAATATTTATGCAATATTGTAGTATTCCAACACACCTTTTTCTGGCGACCACTTTCTCTCCTTGTGGAAATTTTTGCAGGTTTGGGACCACTCTGCTGATCAATGGTAGGTGTAGTATAGCCCCCTTCAAAAGAACTCCCCATAGGTGTTGTAGTATCGGCTTTTCTCTTCACACCCTTTTTAACCTATTTGAATAAAATTTTTATGAGTAACATAAAATTAACAAGCGCCCTAGCAAACGGCACAAGTAATAGAGTGAAATAATAACCTTAGCCGGCTGCGTTTGGGATAATGTTACCGCCGGTATCGTGGAGACGGGCGGGGGCGCCGGCGGGGCCACGTGGAAACTTGAAGGCTGCGTCGCCACCTGAGAAAAACCCACATTTATATTTACTCAAAAATGCATGTAATGTGGTCATTATTTTGACAACCTTGTTTGAGCAAAGTCGACCTTGCCGTTCTGTTTCAAGGAGCGACCGACAAAGTTTTGCTGGTCGCTCTAACAGGCCGACAAAACATTGCCGGCCGCTATTTTGACGTTTCAACGTTTTAAAAAATCAAATGCAAAAAGATTTTATTTAAAACACAGCTGTTTGTATTTATAGAGATAGGTACAAAAAGATTTTATTCCATATTTGGCTGTATAGTTCCAACTACCATTGTTAAAAAAAAAAACAAGAAGTAACAAAAGCGCGGTTCAGCGAAATTTTTATTTTTATTTAGTGACTTTTTTGCTAAAAATGAGCTCTCAAAGCGAAAATTCTTTTAATTAAATTTCTAGTTAATTAATATATATTTTATTTAAATTACTTGCTGGTTTTATTTAGATTAGGTACTTGCATTTTTGAGTAAAGCACTATACAAGCCTTGGCCCACTATGACTGCTTCGCTGGTCACGCTATGACTGCCTCGAGCTAGCCTAGCTACGATCTAGGCCTTCCAGCTTGGCCATCATTGCAGCCCTTGCTGTCCTCGCTGTAAAGGCCTCGACCTTTATCTCAGCTCGTCCATCAAGTGCTGCACGCTGACCGCGCTGTGTCGGCCTGGAGCTGCGCTACGCTGCGCCATCATCAGCGCGACCAGCAAAGTAGTCATTATAGACCGCGGCAGTAATGTACTATAATCTTATTCCCCCTTATTACAAAACAAAGTTTATCTTCAGACCCAGGTTTAAAACATGGAGCCATTATTGAATTTCGAACTATAATCCGACTATGGTAAAGTTCCTAAACACAAAACTGACAATTTAGTACCAAACTAAGTTTTCAGTTTTGTATAAAGAACGGTATTTCAATCACTGTTACGTTCATATTACAAAAACTGTCTCCAGGGTTAAAGCCATGTCAAAATATAAATCTTGTTTTGTAATAAGGCGGATAAAGTTCTATTTCATAAAGCTCTGTCGTAATAATGAACGAGATGAAAAGCTGCGCACCTGCTGCGGCAGGCCGGTGTGGGTGGCGGGCGGCGTGGCGGGCGGCGCGGGCAGCGCGGGCGCGGTGGTGGTGGTGGTGTTGGTGGAGCCCACGAGCGCGGGGTGCGGCGCGGCCGGCGCGGGCTTAGCGGCGCGCGGCGCGGCGGGCGCGGCGGCCACCACGGCCGGCACGCTGGGCACGCTCGCCGCGCCCGGCGTCGACGTGCCGCGCTTCTTCACCCCGCCCTTGCCTGCCTTCGACGGTGCTTCGATCTCCTTTTCCTCCTTGTCCATCTGAGCTATCTGCGGATGGCGGATTTATTCGTTGAAATCTAAATATGTATATGGAGTCTGGATTTAAATTGACTGAGTCTTTTCCTACTTAATCAAAGTCAACGAAATCTGATGAAACTACTAGAGCTGATTTCTTAACGAATGCGTTTAAATTTTTAGGGTGAAACTAAATTTTTACCCGAAAGTTAGTAGCAAAATTATAAAAAAGTCTTTTATTCAGTTTCCTTGGTCACTTACCCGATTCAGGAATAATTTCTCCAATGTTTGTGCCATGACCACCACATCCTCGCCTGGTTTATTGTAGACATAACAGTTGGTGAACATGGTGTTAAAATCTTGAATACATTCCTGAGCTGAATAGTAATAATTGGACTCGAGCCGCTTCTTTATTGTTCCTAAATCCATGGGTTTCTTAATTATCTTATGGTAGTCCTAAAATATAAATAGTGATTAAATTAAAAAAATATATTAAAACATCAAAAATTCATAAGAGAAATAAGCATTACCTACGTATTTTTCATGTTTGTGTAATTTTTACTTTAAGTGTTCATTCATAATCAGCCTATAATGTTTCCACTGCTGGGACACAGGCCTTCTCTCGGTGAAAGGAACTGGGGCCGTAATCTAACACGCGGGCCCAGAACCGTTTACCAAGACCCCTCCGTGCCTTGGAAAGCACGTTAAGCCGTTGGTCCCGGCTGTCGTTAGTGGATCTTTGACAGTCGTTACGGGTCGACAGAAGTCCGAAAGTTTGACAACCAGTCTTACCAAGGGGTATCGTATTACCTAGTTACTGGTTTGTGGAGGTCAGATAGGCAGTTGCTTCATGTAAATACTGGTATTCAGCTGTATCCGGTTAGACAGGAAGCCGACCTCAACAAAGTTGGGAAAAGGCTCGGGAGATGATGAGGACACGCCGGTTTCCTCACGATGTTATCCTTCGCCGCTTTGAGAGCAGTGGTGATGAAATAAATTACACAAAGTAAAGCACCTGACTTGGTTAGAACCCGCGACCTACTACTCGGTAAGTCGAGGCCGTTACCACAGGGCCACCACTGCTCTTTATTTCTGCTGACTTTAAGGCCCGTATTTACAGAGCGTTACTCAGTACTGTACATTGAGCGTTACTTAGTACTTTGTCCGTGTGGTGCCGTTATACAGCATGCTGCAACCATGCTGTATAACAGTGCGACGCCAGGTAAATGCATAGGTTTATTTGAAACGGGTTCCGTGCGGTGCCGGACGTAAAGAATAGCACCATCCTATTTCTTCCCGTGGGTGTCGTAAAAGGCGACTAAGGGACTTACTAGAGAATGGGCAGCAGCGTTCTCTATGCATTTTAACACCATACTGCGATCGCCAACCCGCCTGCCAAGCGTGGTGATTATGGCAAACCCCCCCTTTGGCGGAGGCCTATGTCCAGCAGTGGACGTCTTTCGGCTGAAATGATTACTCAGTACCCAAGCATTACTTAAGACTATTTTCAACCAATCCAATGGCTTGAATCTAGTCTTAAGTAATGCTTGAGAACTGAGTAACGCTCTATAAACACGGGCCTAAGTGTATTGTGTGTTAATAAGTAATACAAAAGTACTTACAGGGAGGTTTAATTTTTTTGCATCTACTGGTTGGTGAAAAGGCCAAGCAAACTGATGCTTCCATACTGCCTTCATTACATTCTTTTGAAGAAATTGTAGCTGATTTGTCATCCGGCCCTGCCGCCGCGTCGAATCGTCAGGGGGCGCGCCATTAACTGACTCCGCCGTTGGCTATATGATACGTACATTCGGGTTAATTACTGCAGCCACTGCACTAACCAAACTAACATCTTGTTTTTAAGAATTAGATTTTAATAGCAATTCTGCTAATTTATAGTGACGTTTTGTCTGTTTATCACAATAATAATAAAAGGTTACAAGAAACCTAATCTCTTTTAACTATTGTAACAACTTTGAAGTGGATTTAATCAAATAAAAAAGTTTTGATGAAACTTACCGTGCTGGTGGTGGCGAGAGGATCGACTGCCTGCTGCATTGTGCTGGAGTCAGCAATCTACCTGCCAAAGTGACACCTTAACTGTAGTAGATATTACAACCAAATGTGAAAATAGTAAGGAGTATTCAACAAAGAACTCTCACCTCAATTGTAACAAGAGGCTCATCCAATTTCTGACTAAGAGGCATCAGCTATATCCTCTTATAACACTAAACCATTCTATCATAATAAAATATGTTGGTGCTTTTGCACCTAGAAGCAGGTCATCCCATTCATAGACTAATAAAAATCCTACCTGAAAGAAATATAGTGAAAGTTATAAAACTCCCTTCTAGCGTAATATTTCTTTAGAGATGAAATTAATCTGCACAGGTGTTCAAAAATTTCACATGTTTTTCTTTTTAAATAGCACATTTTATTAAACTTTCCTGCAACTTAGAAAACATTGTTATTTACCTATGCAATGAAAGCTTTGGAATAAAATGTCTTACCTTGCATCTGAATGCACGGTAGGGAAATATGAGAAGTTGAAGCACCAAAGGCTCTCAGCTTATTGACAGCAATGTCTTCGGATCTACAACAAAATACACATTATATTAAAAATGCGACAAAGGTAAAACATTCTAACACAAACATGATTAAGGTGCGCTTCCGAAAGCTACCGCAACCGCAAACCGCAGCTGCAACGCCGCCTAATCGCCAAAGGCAACATTGCAGCCTGTTACCGTTTTCATAGAGTTACACCAGTTGTGTCGCTGCAGTCTGTCATTGTGATTGGGCGACGTTGCCGCTGCGGTCTGCGGTTGTAGTAGCCTTCGCAATCGTACGTTTATGGTCATTTAGACTACTAGTATTACTCCGCTAAGCGCAAATATAAGACGAATAGCAGAGGATTTATTTGACAATCAAAAATAAACCGTTCTATGTTAGCGGGTTTGGTTTCCGCACAAAATAAACCGTATTATCAGTGTCATAAAGTCCAAACTAAAGGCGCTGCGAGCGCACTCGAGAACGTCGTTGATGTCTGAGACAATGTTTGTACAGCTTTGAACTTTATGTCTCTAATGATAAGGTGTATTATTATTTCAAGTCATCACAAAATTATTTGCTCCACCCTGGTCTGCTCATAGCCTTACTGATTGATAGCTGTATATAATTAATGATCACTTTTCTTAGCAAAACCTAATAAAACTGTCCTACCAATAAGTAATAAGTACATTTTCATTTACTATCTTATTTTGTCTAGCATTTAAATGATAACAGCTGTGTTGCTTGCATGATTTTCGATGTGTAAAAATGCCCCAGTTTAATAATTGTTGAAAGTATTTAAAAATTTACAAAAATTCCTATTTAATATCACACACTGGTCAGAGAATTTTGAATTCATCAATATAGGTAGTATTTACTATTTCTAATTTCCATTTATCACTATGATCAAATAGGTAGGAGTCGGTTCTTCCACTTTAAAGATGCAATATTGTTCCTAATGATGTAAGAGTTACCTATATACTGTTGTAGATTAGTAAGCCATGCAATCAAAAATTTTATAAGCAGGGTCAAATTAAAAGAGCAATTTTGTCTGTATGTAGTATATTATATGCAAGTACA
This sequence comes from Tiliacea aurago, assembly GCA_948098905.1. NCBI lineage: Eukaryota > Metazoa > Arthropoda > Insecta > Lepidoptera > Noctuidae > Tiliacea > Tiliacea aurago. The sequence continues at coordinate 11,284,875 of OX402578.1, read as the reverse complement.
TCCATAGTACGATTTGATGGCAGTCTGTTTAAATTAGACCAATGACTTTCATTTTTAATTTGCCAAGGAGAACCAGTGCCTATATCACATTTTTTTTTATTGTGGAGAAGACACATGATTACCGTTTCAACTTTAATTAGTCATAAAAGTATGTATGGTAACATTGCATTAGGTTTTATATTCTTGCCTTATAAATTTCAAACGACACTTGAATAAAAACTCTTGCCGCCTTATTACAAAACAAGATTTATATTTTGACATGGCTTAAACTAAGCAGCCAGTTTTTGTAATAAGAACTTAACAGTGATTGAAATACCGTTCTATATATAAAACTGAAAACTTAGTTCGGTACTAAGTTGTCAGTTTTATGTTTAGGAACTTTACCATAGTCGGAATAAAGTTCGAAATTCAATAATGGCTCCATGTTTTAAACCTGGGTTTGAAGATAAACCTTGTTTTTTAATAAGGGGGTTGTTGTCCATGGGTATTATTTTTAATTTCACGATACGTATATACACATTGAATTTAGATGCAATTATTTTGAAAAACCCCTTTCTAAGTATCAATGGGCTGGGAGAGAAAGGTTCAACTAATAAGCATGTTGTTTAAATTCACATCAATCAGTTGTATAAATAAACAAAGAGGTAATAAACACACATTGCTTTAAAATAAACAGCATTCACTGTCACAGTAGAATGTAACACCTTTGGGTGCCCAAGGTTAATTGATAGAGACCATGCAACTGAACCTTCTATTTATCTTGGATATTAATATGATACATAGTTTCAAATGAATGTGTAGTGTTTCTATAATAAAATTGTATTGAGGATCATCTGCCCAAAAGCTAAATGTTTTTGAGTGTATAATAGAGATCACATAACCTACTTTTATAACAGGTAGCCTTTTGCAAATTGTTGTCATGCATCATGCATGTGACTAACTTTACCATGCATCTTTTTACAATTGGAAGTTGTGTACCACTACCACACTACCACCATACACTAAATTAAGCTTTTTTAAGGTGAATTATGAAAAAATTTAACTGGTCAAATGAGTCATTAGCAACATACATAGCAGAATGACGCTTCAGAGAGCGTATCAACGTTCTAGAACATTCTTTGGGTTCAACTTTACATTCAAGTGATTTGCAGGTATCAGGTACAGAGGCAGAAACCTCAATAAAAAATAACAGATTCGGCACGAATATATATTTGAAAATATAGTTTAGAGAGACAAATTATAACGTACAGCTTTGTTTCTTAACATCTATTTCATAAGAATATGATCAGGTACAATAAAACAACTATCTACAAAACAATGTTTGATTCTAATACAAACTGATTGTGGCCAATACTTTTGTCAAAATATAAAGGGTTCTTATATGTTAGATACCACTAAAATTACCTCGATTTCAGTAACTAGAAATGGGAGAAAATCGCTTGAAAGAGGCCATGAACAAAAAGTTTAAAATATTGCTCAATACAAGCAACATGCACACTCTACTTGAACGAATTATGCAGCCCTATGAAAACAGCAACAAAATAGTACGAAAAATACATCAAAATAATACCAGTAAAGCTAAAAATTATGAAAAAAGACTTACGAAGAGATATTAACGCCAATATGGCGGATGAACTAAAAATACGATGTTAGAGTAACTGCTTCAAACGCAAAATGTATCGATTTGCTCCCGTCTAACAGTCACTCCACACAAGAAACTAAATCATAGTTCTTTATTATTTGTATAAATTCATCGTCTTAGAGTAACTAAATTCACTGAAATCTATAAACATTAAAGAGTAGCACAACACGACCTCCGAAGACACAACGAACTTCAGACATGGCGGCCAAACAAGACCCAAGAATGACGAGCGTCTCTAGGCATAGTAAAAATTTTCATTTTGCACTGGAAAGGAAAATTCTATAAAATCAGCATAAGAAAATGTAGAAAACGTGTGTATTTTAATTTCTCATAAGAATATTTTTCAGGATTCCATATTAATCATAGGATTGATTACGATAGCTCTGTGCTTGAGATTCTTTGGATTTTGTACGGATCTATAGAGCATAGAAAATATAGAAATTATTGTTTCTGATTCGATCAATTCAAAGTTGCAAGACCAAAAATTATAACGTCTCGCAAGCCTGCAAGGCTGCAAGTTTACAGTTGCAGCTGAGAGGTATTTGTCTATTTGAGAATGGTTTTACTGTCTTTTGTGTTTGTTAGTCCTGTTATCCTTTAAGGAACTGAATCGCACAAGCTACGCAGTTTTTGATATGAAACATTTATAGCCGCACGTAAATCTGATTGCTGGCGGAGCGACGCATGCCGCGTGGCGACGCATCGTCACTATAAAATCTCTAAGACGTAGTGTGTAAATAATTTAGATGTTTGACATCTGTTTTTTTTATACCGCAACAGCAAAAATCCTAGTAAATTAAATCTAATGATCTTGGACCATATCTTTAGAACTTTAGAATGGCGGTTACATGTGTTTTTTTATGTACTGTAGTTTGTGCAGTTTTGGGATTTTGCAGTTACCCTTCGATAGTCTGGAGCCGGCATAAGATTTACCAAAAGTTTTTTTTTTTTTTTGTAAATTGATCACGAATAAATTAAAATGAAATGTACCGCCATCGGAGCGATCGCGCGCCATCACGATCCAACTTTGTCAAACATGCGTGAACTACCACTCTATACGTTGAAGGTTGGACAAACAGTTGGACAGTTGGACGACTTGGACGATAGTGTGGAGCCGGCATGCACTCAAAAGTTAGAGCGCAAACTGAGTATTTATGTTAGAGATGCCAAAAAGCGAATCACCGAACAACTTTTTCTGCCACTTTCTGCGGGAGGCGAGGAAAACACTTATAGCACACTACAAAAAAATGACAATTGCACACATATACATGCCTCCTATTGCTATATATACACACACGAAAAGAAAATAACCACACAATTACAAAAACACACACACAGATTCACTATGTGCCAACAAACACAAATGTGCTAGTGGTGTGATACAAACAATGATCGGTATTGCATGAATGAACAAAATATTCATACGTTTTATTTTCTTGTGCACTTGCCTAATTTCTCCTTGTTAAATTACGAAACAAATTAAAATTATGTGTTTGCTATCTTATATAGGAAACGTTGCGGGCATGGCTCCATTGCCTTAGTCTAGTTTATAGTTATATGTCTGAATGATGACGGCTAAAAGTAATCACAGATTTTTGAAAAGTACCAGTTTATTATACAGGGTGTTAAAGTTACTGCGTGCCAAAGCTTAGGGGTAGGTTCAGTATCGATAAAGGAAACCAGGAAAAAAATAATAATAATTAAAAAAAAACAAACAAAAAATTTAATTAACTTAAAAAATAAATAAAAATAAGTCTCTTCGTATTAACGGGCTTAGGACGACCAAATAAAATAATTTAAATTCTAAACGATTGCTATTCTAAGTTAGTAGGTACTAAATTAGGTTGATCTTGCAATTTGTTTTATGTTTAATTTTTTTTTCCTGGGTTCCTTTATCGATGCTGAACTTACCCTATGGCACGCAGTTACTTTAACACCCTGTATACTATGTCAAAACATTTCTGCGGATATACTTTTTTGGTTAACCCTAGATTCATAAACATAAGACAGTTTTGTCGATACTTCTTTTATATACGATCGTCGTGACATGGGTTTCTTGTTGTTATTCATTCGTGTCAAGATTTTACTGACTATTATGGTCTATAAAATGATGTATGTGGTATGGTATGTAATGTTATGTCATTAGTAATAAATAGAGAGAAACAATCAATAGGTTCTGTGATATTCCTTGTGGTGCTCGTCGATCCTTGACGTTTACTCCCTAATCACGAAATCCGTAGTTTCAGCCGAAGTTTTGGGCGTTTCCTACTCCGTATCACTTACGGACCTAGGATAAGAGAGAGTTCAGAGCCCGAATTAAAAATGAATCCCAAAGTGTAAATACCCGTTGTAAAAATTGAATTTGTCAATTGTTTTGACGGATCAACTACTTTCGGATGGGGCCGTATCTTAGTTGACGGAGTTAGAGAGTAGAACCCCTTGAACGAAGTGCACTACGTTTCTCTCCTGTGTCCGGGTTCTTGTAGACTCAATTACCACTCATTGCGCTATTTGCGTTGTTGAGCAGAAAAAAAATCTATTATGAAGCAATGGTTTAGCCATATCCTTCAGATCATTTATATTGTGATTGTTGTGTGTTACACAATTAGGGCGCTGACTTGTTCAGAAACATACACAAATAAATAATAGTTCCTGAAAATACGGACTGATAAAGTAATTTGTTTTATCAATCATTCACTCTCGTTGTCCCAGCACTATGTAAATCCCTACCTTGTACTGCGTTCGCGCTACCAACGTACCACTGTATTTTTCTATCGTAATAATGATTATTTCGACATTGTGCTTTGCTTGCTATAAAGCCATGTTCATGTATAATTTATACCCACATGTGGTAGGAAACACTATGGTTTCATAAATTAGAAGTGGCAGATGGGTTTTCACCAGCGGCGGAAAGTACAAGTCGAATCACATTGATGTATCGTCTCAGGAAAACTTAACTTACGTTAAAATGATCTTCACAATAAAACAGTCGCCGCCCAGACTTGTACTAAACATTTACTTTCTCGTACCATTTCCTTTTTAAGGTTTCTTTTACTAACAATCAATTTGTGTCGGCTATTTGTTGTGGTGTTTATACTTGACGGTATGAAGAACTTAGCAGAAGTAGTCTTTGAATCCATTCATTTTAATATGCCCTATCTATATACTAATGTACGGAAATCGCTAATGAAATGTAAACAAATCAATTGTCAAATTTGACAGTTTGACTTTTTTTTTTTTCCTTCTGGCTTCGCACGGTTTGTGCATTTAGCCAATGTCACGTTTTAGTTCTTATATAGTATTGATGAAATGAATTATAAATACATGATGATGATATCCCCGCCCACTTTCCTTGAGTTTCAGTAGAGATGTGGCAGTTTACTGAGACCTCACGCGGACTTCTTGAGAGAACTTGAAGCGAAGTTGCACTGTTTTGTTTCATTTGCCTACACTAATGCACGTTCACAAACGCTTAATGGTTAATAATCCACCATTATTACACATTAATATTCGGCTAAACAACAATGCTGAACATGACGCTTCACTTTCCCGCCAAGAAGTCCCAGTTTGACTTTACTGAATTTTGGTTTTAAAGTGTTAAACGTGGCAAAGATCCTAAGCTATTCAGCTACTAGAGACGTCACTACGTACAATACTTTAAAAAAAAATATATAAAAATAACTACAGCTTGTAAAAAAAAAGATGAAATTATGTGTTTCATATACTCTTCTCATTAAAATAAAAATATAAAAAACATACCTGAAAAATACTTTACATACCACGTGAATGTACTACCGGGATATAAAGTATCCTATGTCCTAAACCAGGTCCCAATTTTCATTCAAATATGTTCAGCCGTTTTGGCGTGAACATGTAACAAACAAACAATCAAACTTACTTTCGCATTTATAATAAAAGTTAGGATTAGGTAGATTTGGCGATTCTAGACTTTCTGAAATCGCCAACCCGTTTTAGGTAAGCGTGGTGATTAGGGGTCATTAATGCCTTTTCTGTATGAGAAGAGGCTTATGCCCTGCATCTGCCAGGGTTACGATTCTGTCCGAAAGGGATATCGTGGCCCTGGCACACAGGCATTTGAAGGAACAAGGTGGGTTTTAGTCAGTAAAACTCTGACACTCCCTCCCGCCCCGCCCAGAGCGGGAGAAGTTATTTAATGATTTCCCACCCATAAAAAAAAAAAAAAAATGCCCTGCATTGGGACAATGACTGGCTGGCTTTAGGCTGGTATTATTACTAATTCTCTGACATCACTAGTTATTAATTCTTATAGTATTGATGTATTCAAAGCTTTGAATACTCAAAGATCCAAAGTATTATTTCGATACTAATACTACAGCAGCAGCTGCAGCAGCTGCAGTGGCTGCTTCTGCAGTTTGGCAGAAGTAAATGTTCTGTATTTGTATTATTAATCTGAATAAACACTTTTTCATTTCATTTATTTTTTTATTTTTTATGATTGACAATTTCAAGTTGAAAAGACTCACAGCATCACTATTGACAGATTTGGGTGACATAATCACTCTGACATGTCTGAATTGTCTGATTGACAATGACAGCACAGGTCAGTGGTCAGACGACAGCAGTTGACAGCAGTTCGCTTTGTCAATGGTTTGAGATTTTTGGTGAGCTCGAACACCTTAAAAATGACTTAAAATTGCTATCTGTAATACGTAGAACTTTAACATTTTATCTAATTCAGTCGTTTTATTTTTTAAATTGTATACTAATAAGTGCCACGTTAAAGTTTCAAATCCAGTAAGTGCCTGTGATAATAATTATGTAAATGTTACTACTTCAATGTTTCCTACGCTGACTTTTATATAAACCTCAGCGTTTTCTGTAAGAGATTATGAGATATTCCTATAGGTATTAATATAAATGTTGAATCAATGCTGCATGCTGTACATTTTTGTGTTCAAAAACTCTTGCTTATTTTGTTTTTTGATACCTTCTAACATTTATCAAGGTCTCGCACTATAGAATTGAATAATAATAGCCTGTAAGTGTGAACACAGGTGTGTATGAATAATTATTTAACACTATATGTATTGTAGGTACCTACTCAACAAGTTTAAAGTTGCTCCAGTTTCTACTTTCACTGTTCATTAAATATCTGATAAGTTCACCAGTGAATGGTTAAATATACTTTCTAATTTAATGTTATCATGTACTTTCTATCTTTACATTTACTGCTTTATATCAAATATATTATAGGTTTATTACTTTCATAAAGCCTATTTTATATAATTATACATAGTTTATTATTTATCTTCTAGAGCAAGGCCTTGCCTTGTTGATATTGGTTTATTAATTCTAAATAGTAAATTTAACAGTGGGTGATCTATTTAAAAAATTAATCTGAAGTGATTCACTGCTGTAACTTTATACATTTATTTGTATTGCTATCATAAACTGATAGATAGTGAGTAAGTATTAAAATTAATGTTGTGTGCTCTATGCAAACACTGAATGCACACATTGATATTTGCACTAATAGTAAACTGAATAAACTTATTCTTATGTTTGTTTTGAGCCACAGCTTAGCAATTACCTGTAACATAACATGGTTTGTTTTTAGTTTATTCACTTTGGCTGTTTTATAAACTTACCATTGCTTCAGTAGTTTGATGGCACAGTTTTAAAACATCTTATAGTTTATTCAACAATCTGTTAGATCTATTACACTTACACCAAGAGAATAGGCTTGTATGACAATGTTATCTGCAGAAATCTCAAAAGTAGCATAAGCACCAGTGATTCAAAACTATGTTTCTCATCAACATTAGTTTTATGTATATTTTAAATACCCTTTACGAGTATTAAGCCTTTCATTCTGCTAAAACATGATTTATTTCTCTGAAATTGTTATTAAGTTAATTAGTTAAGTTGGTATTTTTATTTTACAGAAATGGATCATATGGAGCATATGAATCATCTGGGTCATGCGAATCATGAGCATGGTAATCATATGAACATGGACCACATGATGCCAGCGCCTGAGCATGATATGCCGATGAATGGTACATTTCAGGATGATATTATAATTCAAGTAAGTTATTATTGATATTGTCTGCCCCTACCCTAGCTTTTTTTATTAGCTCCAATATTTGAAAGATGGTAAATGGAATGACTTATTGTGGCCTATTATCACATTTTGTAATGTATGAAAAGCAGAACATTACCAAACAATAATATTATTAGCATGGGTATTTTTTCCAAAAATCCCTTAGGCGATTTTTTAATGCTATTTTTTTGCGTTGTTGAGCAAAAAGAATACAATAAAGTGAACCCGCTTCAAAAAAATACAGTTGGATTTTCAACTCTCGGCGCTAAGCATAGAGTTGAAAATTCAGTGCGCGATATAAAATCGCCTGTGAGTACGAGGGCTAACATTAAATGTTGTTATGGGTATTACAACATTGCGAAGGTAGAATAAAAACCGGCCAAGTGCGAGTCGGACTCGCGCACGAAGGGTTCCGTACCATTATCTATCAAAATGGCAAAAAAACATGTTTGTTGTATGGGAGCCCCCCTTAAATATTTGTTTTATTTTAATTTAATTATTTATTTTTAAAGTCAATATATATCTACATATTCTGTGAATATTTAAGCGTCTACCTGTTGCTGTTATCAATATAGAGCAAAACGGAGCAAAAAAATCACGTTTGTTGTATGGGAGCCCCTTAAATATTTATTTTATTCTATTTTTTAGTATTTGTTGTTATAGAGGCAAAAGAAATACATCATCTGTGAAAATTTCAACTGTCTAGCTAGCGGTTCATGAGATACAGCCTGGTGACAGAGGGACAGACAGACGGACAGACAGACAGACGGCGGAGCCTTAGTAAGAGGGTTCCCGTTTTACCCTTTGGGTACGGAACCCTAAAAAGGACTTACAGTATCTGAGCGTTTTGGCACACCGGTTTTAACGAGAGACTTGAATACAAGGATGACGCTCTACAATGAAGAAGTACTTTTTCTAAAGCTCAATGTGCCATTAAAAGTATTTTTTTATTAACAAGTAAAACTTGTTTTTATCAGTTTGCCGTACTTACTTGATACTACTACTACGTATAGAATGTTCATCGACCTTCAATAGTGGCCATTCACAGTCCTTGTGCAAAATTTACAATTCGACAGAACCTTGCAAGTCGTTCAAAATACGTAGCTGCTCAGTATTTTAAAAGGAAACTGACTCGTAAGAAGATGAAAACCGAGTCCTTAGCCTATTAGGGCCGACGCAGACCTGGCGAAGAGAAGCGCAAGGCGGTTTACACTGGGAAACAAAGTTTTATCAACTTGTCGTTTGTTGAAACTAAGTAAAGTTCCATTTGTGGACTTGCGCGAACTGTTGGAAGTTTACTTATTATTGCAGTGTTAACTTAAAATTATTTATTTTCGGCATTATTATAACAGCCCTATGTTTCTATTAGGTAGGTATTTTGTTTGGCAGAACCACGCTTCGCTAGTTTTGCGCCGCCATCGGCCCTTAAGGCGCAGATATAGGTTATGATTTTAGTGAATTTTAAATCTGTTGTGACGCCTTTATACATATATAATACAAGTAAATTATGCAAAAAAATTATGTTAAACTAAACACATACACATCAATTCTATAAGTGAATATTTAAGTACGAGATATAGTAAAATACTTTATGGAATAAATTCAGCAAGTAATGTCTATCCAAAGCATAAAAAACGATATTACTTCCAAACTACTTAAGATATTTTCATGTTTTTTAGGGTTCCGTAGTCAACAAGGAACCTTTATAGTTTCGCCATGTCTGTCTGTCCTGTCTGTCTGTCTGTCTGTCTGTCTGTCCGTCCGTCCGTCTGTCCCCGGCTTAGCTCAGAGACACTTAGTACTAGAAAGCTGTAATTAGGCATGGGTATACATATTAATCATGCAGAAAAAGTCGTCAAATAAAACCATGAATAACAATTTTTTTTAGGGTACTTCCCTTACACGTGAAATAGGGATGATATTTTTTTTTCTCATCTATTCCATGGTGTGGGGTATCGTTGGATAGGCCGTTCAAAAATATTGTGGGGTTGTCAGAACTATTTTTCAATTAAAAGATCCGTTTGCGTAATATTAAGCTTCAAGCTGCGTTTCCACCAAAAATGAGCTAGGATGCGTAGCGAGGGATGTGTGTGAAACTAACGAATAACATCGCTTCATTTTTATAGCATGAGTTAAGCTAGTGTTGTCATTGGTTAGTCTTACGCACATTCCCCGCTACGAATCCTCGCACATTTCTGGTGGAAACACACCCTTAAAGTGCTGTGCCAGCTAAATGTTTGGTTTTGGATATGTGAAAAAAATCATGGCAATAGTATAAATTAAAAGGAAAACTATCACAGCTAAGTAGGCTTCACAAGTTAACGAGTAATAGTCGACCAACTTAAATTTGCAGTTGGAGAATTGACCGTAACGTATATCGATGGGAGAGCTTGTTTTTCAACTACAATGTTAAGTTTGTTTTTGGGATAAATTCATCTCAAATACGGAACCCTTCATTGTGCGTGGTCCGACATGCACATGGCCGGTTTTTTTTGTATGAATAGGCTGTTTTATTATCTATAATTCTATCTGTGTTTTTTTTTCAAATATTCATATTTTCGTTACTAAAAATAAATATTCGTAATATTTGAAAGTTAATGGTGGCGCGGCGTGAGCGCGACGCGCATATGTATGGCCAAGATTATCTACCTCTTAATCATAATTTTAATACCTACGAACGTAAATAACCACGCCAAACCACGGCGTAGAATCAAGGTACATTTGTTTATCAATATGATAGGTACTTGACTTTCTGTTTATGTGCAGTCGTTGAGAAATTGAGACGTCAACTCGGGCTATTAATGTTTTATTGTAAACTAGCTCCCCGGCGCGACTTCGTTCGCGTGGTGTCCTACCCCTACCCTTTCTCACTCCTAAACCTTCATGGGCGTATGCAGAAAAACTCACCAAAGTTTAATCAAAATCTGGACCGATTATGATTACATTTTGGTGAGTTTTAGCCCTTTCGAAGTCTATAGAGGACAAGCAAACAAACATTGGTTTTTAGGGTTCCGTAGTCAACAAGGAACCCTTGTAGTTTCGCCATGTGTGTCTGTCTGTCTGTCCGTCCGTCTGTCCCCGGCTTAGCTCAAAGACGCTTAGTACTAGAAAGCTGTAATTTGGCATGGGTATACATATTAATCACGCCGAGAAAGTCGTAAAATAAAACCATGAAAAACTACTTTTATTAGGGTAGCTCCCTTGCATGTAAAGGCTTCTACCGGCCTTATAATGGGCATGACATATTTTTTTCTCGTCTATTGCATGGTGTGGGGTATCGTTGAATAGTCCGTTTAATATAAACAAATATTGTGGGTCTGTGAAAACCATTTTAAAAGTTCTATTTTTTGTTAGAGTCAAGCCCCCCCCCCCTGCCAGCTAAATGTTTGGTTTTGGATATGTAAAAAAAATCATGGCAATAGTTTTTATAACGAAATTAAAAGGAAAACTATCACAGCTAAGTAGGCTTTACAAGTTAAGGGCCCCTTTTCCGAAATTTACGTTTCTAGATCGAGTTGTTTTCAGAGAAATCACCATATTTAAATTCGTAAAAAAATATATAGTACAGATATATGTTTGATCTAGTGACTTTTTTGGTTAAAAACACGATATCTAACATTTTGCTTGATAAAAAAAAAATCAAAAGTAAAGTCGATTTTGAAGGTATTTTAAGTTGTATGAGACTTGGGGAACGCATTTTTTATGAAAATTTAACATTTCATTTACTAATCGGGTTTGACAGGGATATTATATATATAATCAGTTTATTTCGGACCATAAAAGACATCCATAATTGTGTTAGTAAATGCTTAAGACGTATGTTAGTGAAACACAACAAATAAAATTACAAGAACAATCAAATAAAACCAAATCATATTTTGTTGGGCACATGGAGTGCAATCCAGTGCCCAAGAAAAGGACTGTCCAGTCTACTAGCTATTACCTTTAGAACCCTATTGGAGCTTGCTCGGATACGGTGCAATATGGAGGCCGCTCTTCTTCTCATGATGGCATGAAAGCCATCAATCTTAGCCTCCATAAACATGCTAGACGCACTACAGCATCTCGAGCCCCATCAGCATCCTAAAGGCGTTATTATATTGAGTGCCCGCTGAGTACAGCTGACCCACAGGATGCAGGAATAAAATGATTGGCAGTATGCCCGGAACATTGTACACTTTACCTACTTCGGGCAGCGTTTAAACCTGCGAGTCAGCATGTTCCCACGGACAGCCAACGCCCTTCGTTCCTTCTCAACGTCCAAATCATCAGCGAGGTCCTCCGTGACCCAGTGACCCAAGTACTTAACCTGCGTCGCTCTGTTAAGCGGTACACAATTTAGTGTAACAGATGGAACGTTGGTGATTTTAACATTCCGCGGTAGGAATACCAACAACTCGCTTTTATTCGCATTGTACCTGAGCCCATGAGCCACGGCGTACTCCTCACATCTCCTCACTAGTTTCCGTATCCCGCTAATTGAAGGACTCAACAACACCATATCATCGGCATAGCTTATGTTGTTAACGGTCACGCCATCAATAGAGCAGCCGACTGCAGTGCTACTGAGACCCTCAATCAACACATTGATGTACAGATTGAAGAGTCGAGGGGATGTTAACCAACCCTGTCTTACACCACACTCCAACCTGTACTCATCGGACACGACGTTCGCCCACCTAACAACATTGACTTGATTGCTATACCAGTAATCAAGAACATTAACGATCTCCTCGGGGATTGAGGTGGCCCTCAATTTCTCCCAAAGACGTTCATAGGACATCAAATCGAACCGATCATATACCGATCGTATATTATTGGATAGATTTATAATATGGCACTTATTTTTTTTAAATATTAAATAAATACGTGAAAACGGCTCGCGCGCACCGCGCCAGTGCTATAGTGCTATCGCGACTGCTCCTGTGCAACGCGGGCGCAACCTGTCTCATGCCTAAACTTTTGGGAAAAGGGGCCCTTAACGAGTAAAATAGTCGACCAACTTAAATTTGTAGTTTTAGAGTTGACCGTAACGTATATCGTTATCGATGTATGGGAGAGCGTGTTTTTCAACTACAATGCAAACTACCTCATACAAGTTGTAGCTTGTATGCAGGTTTGTTCAAGTTGTATGCAATTTGCAACTTGCATACAAGTAACTTGTCTAATGAAATTGCGCCTTTTTGTTTTTGGGATAAATTCATCCCAACTACGGAACCCTTCTTGTGCGTGGTCCGACACGCACTTGGCCGGTTCTAATTTATATAGATACTAAGACTAGGTATTCAAATACTAGGTAGATTTAGGAGTCGACGACTGTGTGTGACGTTTTGCTCTGTTAAGGCATACTGGCGCGACACAAAGGCCCCGCGTGTCGCGAGACGAGCGGTGCCTTTGCGGCGCGTCGCGAGTCGCGCTGGTCTGTAGAAGCCTTTATACATTTATACGGATTATGTCCCAGCTGCACTGCTCAGTGAAAAATAATTCTCGACTATGAAAAAGAGCGGTATACTTTATGGCAGAGGACGGATTGACAAACGGATAACTTTTCTCTGGAAATGGTCCTGGAATACACCAGAAGTGTAATCTTGGAAGTACTGTGTAATCTTGTATAAACTGTTTCCCCCAAAACGGAATTTATCTCGCTCGAGTAGTACTGCGTACACACCGGCCCAACGAAAGCCAACGAACGGGTTTCGCTGGCCTTCTTTAACAATCGTTCGTTGGTGTGGGGCAATCCGCAGCGTGGCGGGGATAGAAGCAATCAACCGTTCGTTTGCTCGACCACTAAATGTATTTGGACGTATGTGAGGTAGCCAACGCCGAATATCCTTCGATGACGTTCTTTGGGCCGGTGTGTACGCATCATTACGCAGGCATGTGACATGGTACTTGCAAACGTGTCTGCGCAGAGCGCGTACGAGCTACCAGAATGTCAGCACCCCTTCATGCCTGCAGATATAATCTTATATATAAAATTCTCGTGTCACAATGTTAGTTACCAATTTACCATACTCGTCCGAAACGGCTTGACCGATTTTTATGAAATTTTATATGTATATTCAGCAGGTCTGAGAATCGGCTACTATCTATTTTTTATACCCCTAAGTGTTAAGGGTGGCTTTCCCATGGGATCGAGACTTACGCGGGTGAAACCGCGGGGCGCAGCTAGTAATATACAGGGTGTTTGGCAGAACGTTGAACATACGAAAATGGTGGATAGGTGAAGGTCACTGCTACTTACTCAGCCCTAATTTTTTTTGCCCTGGGCCCCTGGATATTTTAATTTTTTTTTTGTTTTTGTTAAATTTCACCACTTTCTTAACTTTAAAGTGTAATTTTTATTAAAAATGGATAAAACAGGCAATATTTTTTGATCATTTAATTTTTACCAACCTTGTAGTATTAAATTTCGCAAAACATTTCACTTTCCGTAAAGGTAGAGTTTCGTCGAAAATTTCCTACTTGATAAAATTATGAAATAACTCTTAAAGGTTTTTCTTTTATAAAAGCAAATTACATACCATTCGAAAGGTCACACACTAGGGATATTTTGCTAGAATTGGAACTCCTCAATCATTTTTTGTTTTTTTTTTTAATGCTAGTTGAAAATAGATTTAAATATTTTTTACATCTTTCTGTAAGTTTGAGGACTTTATTTCTAGCTATTATCTGAATAAAGCAAGAATTTTATAAGAATCTGCCAACATTAAAGATTTAAAAAAAATTACACTTTAAAGTTAAGAAAGTGGTGAAACCCGAAGAAAGCAAAAAAAAATAAAAATATATCCAGGGGGCCAGGTCCAAATAAATTAGGGCTGAGTAAGTAGCAAATGAATCCACCTATCCACCATTTTCGTATGTTCAACGTTCTGCCAAACACCCTGTATATATATTGCAGGAATTTATATTTTTAATAAACAACTAATGATTTATTCTATTTTCAGAACACCTTTAATGCCAGTGACGACAGTATAGATTACAGCTCAGAGTTAAGAGCACATGCACAGCACAGTGGACATGACGAACATGCCTTACATGACGGACATGGAGCTCACGGGGATCATGCTGGAGGTCATGAAATGGCTATGACTGTAATAATCATATGACTTATGTTCTTTCAACCATCTGCTCTTGCTTTACTAGTTGCTTAAACACGTATTATTATACTAATGTCCACATAGCGACTTAAACCGGAATCTCGGGAGGTACTGACGAAGTTTTTAACGTGGGTCAGTCATTAGAATACTTCTTTGTCTCTTCTTTTTTTTCTTCTTCTTCTTTGACTTTTACTTTTAGGTGTTTAAAATTAGGAATGCGGGGAAGACTTACGAACAGTTTATTAATACGTGCCTTCATTTTGCTTAATATTCTGAGCCAAATCGCTTATCATCGTAATCCTTTTAGCATTACTTTTTGAGAAACCTTTTCTCAAACTTATCATATATACCTACAGGTATTCAAATAAATTAGCTAGCAAAACTTCGCAGACTTGATGGGTATCGGTATGATCTAAATACGATAAAACGAAAAAAAAATTTTTTTGGTGTCATCGACTGTAGTTAATAGAAATATAAGTTTCAAAAACATTTTAATGTTTATTTATTGTATTTTTAATTTATTGAGTTTACTAACATAGGCTAAGTTTATACTAACACTTTATGGATCCCTTGGTCTGAAAAAAAAAGTTTTTGAATTGAATTGACTCCAGAAACAAAACATCAATTTTTTTTTCTTAGTTATATCGTCACAAACTCATCACGTCTGCGGAGTTTCGATGGGTTATTAAAGTTGACCCTGTATTTATTTCAAGGTCAAGTTTGAGCAAAGGTTCAGCAGCATGCCTTATAAGGTCATAAACAATAGCTGCGGGCTAATTGCGTAACATACTATCAGTAGGAATCGGTTTCAATTTGACAGTTCGATTACATTCATTGCGTTATTTACATTGTTGAGCAGACTATTTTTTCTAACTTATGAAGCAATGGATTAGCAATATAATTCAAAATCATTCCGATTCCGATTCAAACTGATTCAAACTGTGTTACGCAATTGGTGCTTAATATGACACATCTAAGAGTTTTAGAAACAGACTGTCTTATAAATGATGAGTGGTTAGATGAATAATTATATTAATTTAATTATTGTAAATGTGAAGAATATGTGGGTCATTGTTAAAAAAAAATCGCAGTTTTTATCATGGTCTGGCAGTTTGAGTAATTTTTGCGGCCTACCCAAATTTCTTTTCTTTGGTATTGTTTGTTGAATCGTTGAGCTCCTTAAGTTCTGAGTTGAGCTGCACGACTACTGCGTGCACTGACTGGACAGGTCTACTCAATCTGTGTGGTTCTTTCATCAAAAGACTATTTCAGACACTAATCTACATGGTCTTCACATGTTCTGACTAATATTATGTCTGGCCTTTAAAAGAGACTAACTCAGAGGTCACTGACTCAACCTCTGAGTTAGTTTCGGCCTTTCTTCTCCGAGTAGTGAGATATGAAACGCCGACCTCATCTAGTTTATTACAAAATATGATTGACGTGTAAAAGTGTTTGTACAAACCTAGGTACTTACAGAAATAAAATCATTTATCGAGCTCCACAAAGCTGAACTTTATCTAAACATGTGCCATATTAACGACCGCGTACCTACTGCATTAGATTTCGCTAATTTAAATTGATACCTACACAAATATTTCACATAAATCTGTATTATTTTATTTTAGTTTCATGGGGGTTACGATGAAGTCATTCTCTTTTCTTGGTGGAAAGTAACGGACATGGGAGAATTTATCGGATCTTTCCTTGCAGTATTCTTAATGGCTTTACTTTACGAAGGGTAAGATTTATGTTTAATCATTCTTGTTTATGTGGATAAAATATTTTTCTGCCATAAATTATGTAGGTAATATAATACAAATGAATGATTTTCGAATATTTTCTTTTATCTATTTGTGCTGTGAAGCCTTGCTTCTTGCCAAATTTCATGATTCTTGGTCAACGGGATTTACCCTATGGGTCTTATTACAAAACAAGGTTTATCTTCAGACCCAAGTTTAAACCATGGAGCCATTATTGAATTTCGAACATTATTCCGTCTACGGTAAAGTTTCTAATACAAAACTGACAACAGTACCGAACTATGTATTCAGTTTTGTATAAAGAACGGTATTTCAATCAGAGTTACGTTCTCATTACAAAAAGTAGCTCCATGGTTTAAAGCCATGTCAAAATATAAATCTTGTTTTGTAATAGGACGGTATGGGTTTTAATTTATTTTTGCAATTGTCAAAATATGCGATATGAATGGAAATTTATGCCAAGCTTCTAAGTCAACGTCCTGGAAGCTCGATTTGTTTACATCTCTAAGGGACCGTAGATCTGTATTTGATATAATTATAAATAATTTCAACTTGATACACATTTCTGAGAAAAAACTCAACTCGTTGACGTGACTAAGTTCAAATTCTATTTCGATTTTGACCTCATTGTCTTTGTCAGCGACCTCGAAAACTATGAAAACGACACCAATGACGAAATATTTGCCGGGGTTGTACGGTCTCTGATTATAACTAACCTGTATTGAAGTTTCTCAGACTTGAATCATTATCATAATTTAAAATCTTATCTAACTGGCCCGTATTGTCCCACTGCAGGGCAAAGAACTCCCTCTGCCTTTTCCGCACTATTCAGCCAGTCTTTTCGATAATTTAAGGGCCTGTGCACACCACGTTTATTAAACGCGCCGTCGACGCGCGTTTGTAGCGATACAGACGCGATACGCACGCAAGTCAGTCTATTCCGTAGGATAAAAGCGCGCCGTCGACGCACGTTTCTAAAACGAGCGTCAACGGCGCGTTTAAAAAACGTGGTGTGCACAGGCCCTAAAATGAATAAGTAAAATAAAACCGGAGTCGTGAATGAGGCCACGACATAACAAATACTAATCTTGTAATTAAAAAAATATAATTTTTGTTTCAGCCTAAAATACTACAGAAAACATCTATTGTGGAAAACGTATAAGGGGCTCCAATATTGTGCAGTAGCACCTCCAGATAAAGGTGTCTCAAATCTATGTACTCCAGATGACCCGCAAGTTATACAGTGAGTAAAATTATGTAGTCTGGGAAATTTATTGTTAAGCAAATTGACTACCAACTTAAATTGTCCGTAAATTCTAAATGGCTATAACACGGCATAATAACGTAGGGTATCAATTTGCTTAACAATTAATTTCCCTGGCTGTAGGTACTTACCCATCACACAGTGAACTTACTTACATATGTGGGCTTTAATTTATTTTAATTCCTTAGGGCGTTTTAGTGCTATGCGCTTTGCTCATGCACGCCATGTACGTCACGCATGTACGGCATTTAGACAAAATACAAATCGCGTTAAAACGCATTACACTAAAAACGCTTTTAGCTCTAAACTATCCTGTTTGATATTTGATTGCTCTAAGAATCACCATGTTTAACAAAATCTAAGAAAACAATAATTAGATACGCATATTTCAGCTAATACATACATAAACATAATTAACTAATGATTTAAAGACCGTGGCGAAGCACAGCTAGTTATCGTTAAAATGCGTCGAAATTAGAATTTACATGGTTTGTTTTATGACATTTTTAAACTTTCTAATGAAACATTATTTATTATTTTTTCTAGTTCGGATTGGTAATTTTTAAACTACAGGTAATATAGAAACACGCTGAAAGGAACCATGAGCTGTTATACAAATATACATCTTAATTAAATCACTTTAATTATGTTAAGTACCTAGTATTTTATTTTGTACGACTCTTTAATTTTCTTTAACCCTTGGTTCCTTTCAGTATTTATCTCTATATAGGACCTAGTTCAGAATCTACCTACAATAACTTTAAAAAAAAACATAATATTAATTATAAGTAATTTTTATCCCTAGCGCACTCGCCGAGTGCTGTGCTTATGCACTGACTGCACTGAGGGCACCAAGTTTGACCTTTTGACCCCCATGATGATATCGATAATTTTTTAAGATGACTTTGAGCAAACTAATAAATAAAGCGAAGCGGTCAAAGGAACCAAGATCTCGATTTTGGAAAACTGCACTTGTCTTTTTTCGGAATAGCTTCTAGGTACATTGTGTTTCGTAAACGTAAATGCAGTTTTTGTTTTCCCCAAACTCGATCTCATCAAACCCTCTTGTTCCTTTGACTATATTGCTCTATTAACTATTAATAGTATTTTCTCAGTAGTCGCCTAGACTGAATCTCAAAAATGTATCATTAGCAATACTTTGATAGTGCTGCAGGGAGGGCTGCTATTTTTCATTCACAACCTCGACTAATTGGTAATCCCACTAACCAACTTAGCTAGTTTATTTAATCATATATATTGAAAGCATTTTTTCCATATTTGTCAAATTAATTCTTTTTTGGGTTTTGATCTTTTTCACTAACAAATGTGTGTTCTTTTTAAGGCCGGTGCCCCATGTTCTTGAAAGAAATATGTAAGTACTTAAAACATTCAAAACAATAATAATTATGTAGCTTTTATTTGTCATTATAGGTAACCATATTTTTAAATGTAATTTCAGTCCTACTATGTTGAGTACAGCGCATGGGTGGCAGACAGTGCTTCATGGGATGCAAGTTTTAGTGAGTTATATGTTGATGCTGGTATTCATGACATACAATACATGGTTATGTGCTGCCGTGGTCCTGGGATCAGCAACTGGTTACTTCCTCTTTGGATGGCGTGAATCCGTTGTAGTGGACTTTACAGAACATTGCCACTGATACACACTTAAATACCTATGATTTGTGAACCAGACTAGTATTATTTTCTTAATTTTATTTTTATTATTCATGTAACCTCGCTATTTGAGCTCAAAATATTTTACAAGTATCATGGAATATTTTATCATGTGTTAAGAGGAAAGCCTTGATATAAGTCCTTTGGGCAACATATATATACCAGTTATTATATACTTTTTAGGATCATAATATCTATATACTTAGGTAAATGTAAAAATATAATGCTTTGGACATGACTTTGTTTATTTCTTACTCGTTTAACATGAAAAACAAATATGGTAACAGTACAGATAATTATTTATTAGACCACTATTTTTAAAATGCTTCTCCAAAATTGGATTAAAAAAATACAGTCTTTATTGAACTGACTGTGCACACTAAACCAGTTGAGTAGATCACTTATATTTGCATTTGTTTCCATCAGGATGCCTTAAGTGACAGTGCTTTTTAAGATTTGAACTACTGTTACATCTATAGCTGCAATGATCACATTGGTATGGTTTCTCAGCTGTATGTGTTCTTTTGTGAGCTTTTAAAGAATTCACAAAATTTGTCCTAAAGGAGCATTGTTCACAAAGATAGGGCTTTTCATTTGTGTGCACCCTTTTGTGTTTTATGAGGTTCGATGTCAATTTACAAGAATAACTACAGTTAGGAAAGTCACATAACTGTTGCTGATGTGAAGACTGATGCTTTTTGTGTTCTGCAACACTGCAGCTCCTAGAAAATAGTCAATAGGTTAATTTACAGCAACAACATAATCTTACCCTTGAGAAAATGGAGTATCCAATACACAAGTTACCTATAAGAGCAAGTTTGACAAACATGCTCTTCAGTTTTATTTGTTTCAATAAACTCTTGTGATTTTTCATCACAAAACTGGCTTGTTGTTGTTGGCTTATTTTGGCTTGTTGGTTCACCTTCAATAACAATAGTTTTGGATTTACTTTCTGACAGCATCTGAGCTATTATCGATCGTGGTTGAGGGCCAAATTTTAGAATACTTTCCATAGCAGGTCTTCCTCCTTTATTTAAATCCTCACCATTGCTTAATGATGACGGTGGCGACCAAATTTGCAATGGGTTTATCGCATCCATGATTAAAACAATATTGAAGATAGCTGTTCTGTTTTATTGTTTACTATACATTCTTAGAATGTAATTTGGTTTCAT
Organism: Tiliacea aurago; assembly: GCA_948098905.1. Lineage (NCBI taxonomy): Eukaryota > Metazoa > Arthropoda > Insecta > Lepidoptera > Noctuidae > Tiliacea > Tiliacea aurago. Next base: position 11,264,169 of record OX402578.1, on the reverse strand, counting down.
TTACTGTGTCACAGATTTTATGTCCTCCTGTTTAATTTGGTCTTTCACTGTAAATCTCTAATGTTTTTTGAGAGATCTATGTTTAAAACTGGTTTAAAAATAATCCGAGCCAAATTGAAAACATTCAAATTAATTGACAACTGACATTTTTTATTTGACAGGTCAGGTCAGTGTCACTTTAGGCATAGACAACTAAAGTGCCTGCTACACGGTCACCAACCGCGTCCCAACAGAGGAGACTGGTGGTTTACAACCAAATTTCATTGGCCTTCCAACGACCTTAGTGGTGGTTAACCCTTTACTGCGTAACGTGACATATTAGGCATCAAGAGTTTTTTTGAGTCCGCGTATCACTGGTCAGTTTCCCTCAGTCGTCAGTTTATCGACGAAAACTGGCAAACACTGGAAAATGTCGAGTTAACGCAACTGTCTAATCGGTAAAACTGACCAATCAGTGAAACTGACTAATCAACGAAACTGGCGAATTAAATAAACTGACGACTGAGGGAAACTGACCAGTGATACGCGGACTCTTTTTTTTACCTCATTGATTCAAGACAATTTGACATAATTTATTTTCTTGCAACTCCAAAAACCGGTAAGCTTTGACGTTTGTGAAGAAAATTGGTGTCCAACTCTAAATAAAGAAAGATAAAGTCTCTCAGTTCAGTTATGGTCAGTTTCTTTCCTAGCGGTCGCTATGAGGTTAGTAGATTCAGGTTTCGGGGTATTTTTGCTTGTATTCTCACGATTTAAAGCTACGCTAAGCTATAAATATTTTGCATACAACGGGCATCTATGAAAAGCCATAGGCAAAAAAAAAACTAGATTCGCATGAATGATGCAAATATTTTTGTTGCTGAAGTTAGTACCCAGTGTACCCATTGATACACACAGGTTAGGTTAGGTTAGTCTATGCACTGCAGTCGCGGGAAAAACTGTTTGACAGTTATGGGATTTTATGCAGAATGACAACAGAAATGAGAAAACCATAATTGGGATTAAGCAGTTGTATCAATTTAGAAATTAACATTATTTGCATACAATTTTGAAGTGGCTACAATATGGGGAGTGAAGACGAAGAGCTTTCTGATGAAGATACGGAATGGAGAGAATATTTGTCTGAATCCGATGAAGATAGTGACGTAGACTCACAGTCAGCTTTATTGAATTGGAAGACCAGTCTTCAACAAGTCGAAAGCGGAGGGGGGTGGGGGGGAACAAAGAGAAAACTTCTATTATGAAATATAATGGGAGACTGGTCAGCAGCAGTATAACGTAGACAATTACGCCTTTAAAGGAGATATTAGCCTTACAGATGAAATAAAAAGTTTGAATACACCATTTCATTTCTCCCTGTATGCAATCTATCACCAGCATATTCCACCATTCTTGCTATACCCGATATACTTTCTTATTTTGATCTTAAATTTTTATTTCGCCAGCTATTTCAGCAATCAATGACATATTTGGTAAACTTGATATTTAAACCTAGAACTGCATGCAGTTCCATATTTGGCATTAGTTTTTGGTAAATAACTTCCAAAATACTAGGGATAGATTTTTTTTTCTATTTTTCTGAGGGTTCTTGTGTGGTACACACGGCTACTCATCAAGCTATACATTTCCAGTATAAGCTGATCTCGCATTGCATAGGATTTCCGTACAGTGCGAGATCAGCGTAAACTGGAAATGTATAGCTTGATGTGTAGCCGTGTGTACTACGTCATATTTCTTTTTTTCATCCCAATCAAAAAATAAAATATGTAAAGTATAACATAAAATAGGTAAAGAGCTATGCTAGCGACAAAGGGCGAATAGAAGAGGTTAGGTCGGCGGCCGACCGTGTATTTGGCGGTTGCCAACCGCGATTCGTCAGTCGCTCGCTGTCAAACGTGAAGTTTTACTAAAGAAAATAAATTGTTACCGAGTTGTACCCACCCTGTCCTGTATCTACCCTGTCTGTGGAATCTCAGCTGTGTACAGTTACAAACAAAGGCAACACTACAAAGCGCCTAGCCTGAGAAGTTTTGGTTTCTAAATGGAAAAAAATTGGTCCAAACGCCAATGAGGCATCGGCAAAAAGAACTCCTACCATTAAAAAATTCAGAAAAAGTATTTCTGAATTTGATAAATTCGCCATGACTTTGGCAATGACGTCTTTACTGCTCGATAATCACGATTGAATGCACAGATTAAGTAGTACATTGAATGCCATGTTGATGACCATGTAGTTGAAACAGCTCTGCCGGTCGACAACCAAGGTCACCTCTTTCGGGGACGCGGTTGGCAACCGTGTAGCAGGTACTTTAAATAAATAGATAAACGTAAGGCGGACGTTCTTTTTTGTTCTCTCAATGCTGAAGATCGTGACGCGTCTCCAAGTTTTGCGGTCTTCCCGTATTGATCGTGTAACGCGCCAACGTTACACAATCAATAGGTATCAGTACCTAATATATTACTTTCCTCTATGGGTATCAGATTCGTCAATTTTTTTTTTTTTTTCCTTCTGGCTTCGCACGGTTTGTGCATTTAGCCAATGTCACGTTTTAGTTCTTGTATAATATTGATGAAATAAATTATAAATGCATGATGATGATATCCCCGCCCACTCCCCTTGAGTTTCAGTAAAGATGTGGCACTTTACTGAGACCTCACGCGAACTTCTTGAAAGAACTTGAAGCGAAGTTGCACTGTTTTGTTTAATTTGCCTACACTAATGCACGTTCACAAACACTTAATGGTTAATAATCCACCATTATTATAATAATACACATTAATATTCGGCTAAACACAAATTTTGGAAAATTAAACAAACTGCTGAACATGACGCTTCACTTTCCCGCCAAGAAGTCGATTCGTCAATTTATTGTCAGCTAGAGTCTGACGGTCTGACCAACGAAAGCTGTCCAAGAAAAAAAGCGGCAATTTAAAAAGTCAAGGGCTGTCAACCCTTGCTATACATTCCATCTAAGAAATTATACTCATGTTAGTATCGCAGAACATTTCTTGATTAATAAATAGTATCAACTCTGAGAGTGTACAGCAAGGGACAGCTCATGATTTTTTTAAATTGCGGCTTTTTTCTTGGACAGCTTTCGTTGGTCAGACTATAAAGGGCCCCTAAACGGTTATTTAACGGATTTGAATATTCATTAAACGTCTGGTCAGTAGATCAACTAGCTCGCACGCACGTCACCCCGTCAAGAGGTACATATTCAGTGCACGTCACAAGGTCTAAGATCTTTGAGTATAACTCATGCCACCACCATCGAGCTAGGAAAAACGTATATTTATATATATACGTACATATATTTATAATTATGTCTATGGCTACCACACTTTGAGGTTAGCAAAGCAACAGAATAGATAGCTCTTTAGTCTGTGGTATAGTTTAGAGAGGTCTGTGGTGTAAAAATTAAAAAAAATCATTCAACAATTTACTATTTGATTTCTTTGATTTTCCGCGAAACTTGTGTGGGAGAAGAATTGCGCTATGTCGCAGCAAGAAATTTCTTGTGGCTTGGAATATACATCTATTCCAGATTTACAAGCATGTTTAACAGAGGCTTTACGTTGCAATTACTCGTTTATAGTTTCACCAATAGTTCACCCACGTTTTCGAAGACCATGCTCAAGTGCCGGCAGGGTTGGAGGATTTACAAGATCTGATATGATTTTGTCACCTCAAGACTGGACAAATAGGATGGTAGGAAGGTTATCTCCTTATCTTAACGTTGACTCCCCGTCTCCCGGCGTCCGGCAGCGTCATGAGGATTGCTTGAACGAAGAGTTAAATTATTGCCGAGGCCTTGGTCTTCCTGCTATCATGTTATCTTTGCATGGTAGAGAATCCAATAATTTGGCAAGAACTCTCAATTCATACTATGAAACCAGGTACGTAAATTTATAATTCCATTAAAATAAGCATACGACTCTATTAACTTGGCTATAATATTCTGATTTCTGTATTTTAGCCACCACCCATCTCTGATATGGGTTCATGTGCCTATGACATGCACCAAAACAATGAAAAACTGTGATAATGAAACAGGAGATGATGCTGCTTGGAATGAGACTTGGTTATGGTGGTCAAAATTCCATGAGCGCCTGGAGTGGGATAAGCGAGTTGGTGTAGCTCTGGAATTGTCTGCAGATTTGCCTACCGAAGAAGTGATTCAAAGATGGTTGGGAGAGCCCGTGAAAACTATCATTGTGCCCACATCTATTTTCCATAACAATAAAAAAGGGTATGACTTTCTTGTTTCTTTAATTATTGATTTTAGTTTGCCACATTATGTCAATACTTTATTTAATATTCTGCTTTAGTAAAAGTAATCATAAAACGTAACTATTTGTCTCACATAGTCGCTGTGCAACTAAAATTTAGACTGTGTTGTCACTCACATGTTGTAATCATTGTAGATACCCAGTGCTATCTCGTGCTCATCAGCATTTAGTGGTGAGCTTGGTAGAGCATGAAGCTCAGGTCATTGTGAGTGGAGCTAGGAGGTCCAATGTGGAGTTCTATCTGCAGTACCTGTACAGGATTTGGAAAAGACGACCCTATCTAGGTGACGATCCAATGCTGAGTTATGCTAGAGGGTATGTTATTCTTTTTTTATATTATAATTTGATTGATAAGATTAAAGTTACTATATATTTTATGATAACTGACAGGGTTTGAGTAATTTTAAATACCAATCACAAAACAATAGTTAATAACTTTTACTATGCATTATGAAATAGGTAGAGTGACTGCTAATAACGATCTACTGAGATGTGATTTTTTAGGTGGGAAGATTACCTACAGACTCCTCTACAACCTTTGGCAGATAACTTGGACACACATACTTACAACGTGTTTGAAAAAGATCCAATTAAATATGACCAGTACCAAAAAGCCATTGCTCAAGCCTTGACTGACCTGCAGAAAGGACCATCTCAAGTGGTAACTTTTTTTATCCAGCTACTTCAAATATTTCCTACATTTATCTAGTGTATCAACAATCCAACAAGTTTCACAGCTCATACTCATAGCTTTAATTTATTGTTGAAACATCAGCAGTATCACTATCAAGCCTTGGATACACTAGGGGACAAATGGAGCAACATGTTGCGGAACATGGCCCTCAACAACTACGTGAAGTGACTCGAGACAATTGTCGCGGAACATTTTGCCGGCCACACTAGTCAGTGCTCATAGAAATGTCGCCCGAGGAGGTTGTGGCTATTAGTGCTGCGTACATAGTAATTATATCGAGTGTGTTGAAAAGTAAGAGAAAGAGAAGGTGGTGGATGCGAAATTTCTTACTGCAACGAGAAAGAAGTGTTATTATTCTAAGTAATCTCCAATGGTCTGACGGATCGTTTGTGAATTTTAATCGAAAGTCATCATCTGATTTTGAAACTTTACCTATTGCAAATGAACTTTGGTTTCTATTTATTTTCTAGGCAATTCAAGCGCCTTGGCTATATCCTCCCATGCGTTATTTTTCTTTATTTTATTTCGGTATCCCACAACAATCCACGACTTTCGTAAAGCTCCAGTAGTGAAAGCACGGTATAATTTCCCCACACTAAAGCCATGTTAAGAGGCACGTTGCGTACGCGACTACACTCAGTGACAAATGGCGCGACACTGACGCGAGACACGTGCGCTCGCTCTCGAGGCGGGAGCAAGCAACATGCCCCGCGTCACGTACAATGTTGCGGGGCATGTTGCGGGACAATATGCAACGTTGCAGCGTCACGTAAATTAAGTGTTGCGCGTCATGTTGCGGAACAAAATGTTCCCTAGTGTATCCTTGGCTTCAAGCAAACATTACAAGCTCTCATAATTAAACACATTATTGCCAAGAATAGTGGATAAAATCTATTCCAGACTATTTATTTATTTCTAATATAGCTAAGTTACACTTTATTTTCAGATTAATACTGATATTTCTACAGCAAATGCACAGGAGCTAGGACAGGGAGATAGTGCAGACAAAAAAAAGAAAACTATTACAGTAATGGTGCTAGGTGCTGGTAGAGGACCACTGGTCAGGGCTACACTAAATGCTGCTGATATAACTGACAGTAAAGTCAAGGTGAAAATAAAAGTTTTATTTTTGTATTATCTTATCTAATACTACCTATAAAGATTTAACAATAGCCATAGAGCAGGGTGTATCAACTATTTGTTAATAGAGAAGTTATGTTGCAACAGGTGGTGGCAGTAGAAAAGAATCCTTGTGCTGTTGTTGTACTGGCGGCTCAAGTTCGTGAAGTATGGCGTGATCGCGACGTGGTCGTCATACCCGGTGACATGCGTCAGATCAATCTATCTCCCAAGGCAGATATTATTGTGTCTGAGTTACTAGGTAAAGCTAAATAATCTTATGTAAACCCTAATAGATATTTTCCCATAGAATATCTTATTATAATAACCTATTAGGTATTAATGTAAATTAATTTGCATGCCCTAAACAGGCAAAATATGGACTGTACATGTACCACCAACTCTTACAACTGGTAATACCTATATAAAGTTTTCTTAAGTTTTTTTATTTTATGCTACAGTAAATTTATACATATTTCCTGCAAATAAATGATTCTTATTCTTAAACTATCTGCCATCAGAAGTCCAACAACCTTGCTATTTCTGATCCCTAAATATTGCAAGGTTCAATAAACTTGCAGTATTTAGGGATTGCAGCATTCCAATTAATGCTAATGACTGTATGAATAACTGATTGTTGTTTTCAGGGTCATGGGGTGACAATGAATTGTCCCCAGAATGTTTAGATGGGGCTGCTGGTCTCTTGAAGCCAGGTGGTATATCAATACCATGTGACTACAAATCTTATGTGGCACCAATTTCTTCACCCCGATTGTGGGCGGCAGCAAAAGCAGCCTCCTCCATTACTCAATCATCAAACCAAAAGGATAAAAATCTAGAGACATTATGGGTTGTTTACATGCAAAATAAACATGACATAGCTGAAACAAAGGTAATATCTAAGAAATATACAAGAATTATTACAATTTCAACAAAGGAACACCTGGTTAAAGTTAAATGTTGATTGTATTTTTCCAGCTTGTTTTCACATTTGAACATCCAGCAAAAGGCTCAAAGGATCATGAGGGTCAAGAGATGACAGATTACAGGCAACTGCCTTTGACAGACAATAGAAGATCAGAAATATTAACTTGGGAGGTCCAGCAAGATAATGTCATGCATGGATTTGGAGGATATTTTGATTGCACCTTGTATGGGAAAGAAATGATCAGCATACTTCCTTCTACACACAGCCCAGGAATGATATCATGGTTCCCAGTTTTCATTCCAATAAAGGTATTTTAAACCCACTACTCACAGTAATAATACAACATAAAATATGAACTTACTTTAAAACCCAACCAAGACATTTAAATATGTTGTTATGATACAGGTATATTAATGGCAACGTATTTCTGTTTTGCAGACACCTCTTCGAGTGCATAAAGGAGAAATAATTACTGCAAGATTTTGGAGATGCAAAGATTCACGCAGAGTTTGGTATGAATGGATAGTGGAAGTGGGTAGTCGTACTACAACCCTGCATAACGCTAATGGAAGAAGTTCAGAAATGTTGTTATGATTATTTTTTTATAAAATATTGATAAGAAATTTTCTATTTAGCAATAAAATTGCTGACAGAGTTATTTAACCATTTTTATTTCCAAACTTCAACATAAATAGAAAGATAATAATATTATGTACAGCTTATTCAAAACATACTATCCTCGTATGAGTTCTAATACACACTAACTAAGAATAACAGAAGACATACATTTATTTACACAGAACATGAGGTAAGAACTACTTCTTCAACAATCTCACAATATTCATTTCTTTGTGAAAGTCATCTATATCTTGATCCCATCTTTTTTCAAAGTAAATTCCTGTAATAGATTCATCATAAGAATTATCAATTTGTTTTTATTAAGTAACAACAATATTTCAATCTCACAAGTGAAATCAATCAAGCACTTTTATAACTAACTGACAATTGAATACATCACATGTTTACCTTGTAAAAACTTTGCATCATTTCCAGTTCTGATTGCCCAGGGTAGGTAATACTTCAAATACAACTGGCGATGCTTTGGCTTCAGTCTGCCTGCTCCCCAGATTCCACCACTGATGCACATGGGTAGTCTTGTTTGAATGCCTTCAATCCATTTAACTGTTACCTTAAAAAAGGGTTATACAATTAGTATAAAAGATCTATAAAACTACAGATGTGTGACTGGTAGAATATTCACCTCTCCTAACATGGTTGTTCTCATGAATAGAGTGGCGTGCACTAAATCATGTACTTCTCTGTAGCGTTGCATTACATAAGCCAGTTCTGGATCTTCAATAAATTGAACTGGCAGACGTGAATCAGCTGTAATATTGTTATCTGTCATAAAGTCTGCGTACACTCTACCCAAGGTGTTTTCTGCCATTTGGGAGAGTTTTTCAAAAGAAACTGTTACAGAATTTATGCGCGGCTTTTCTTTCAGTATTTCAACACCCTCCTCAGTTTCTATCATCTTTTGTCGCATGTGCTTTATAGCACCCTCTCCAGTAACTTCGCCTAAACAAGCGATCATGTCACCACGATGAGGATTCAGAAGAGCGATAGCTGCTGAACCACATGATAATAACGTTTTTTGAAAAGAATTTGTAGCAATAAAGTTTTTCTTCATTTCTTCCTGAAAATGATTACTTTTGGGCGCAGTAGTGCAGTGTTTTCTAATTAATACGAAAGGAAGACGCATTTTGAATACAATACGGTATTTCTCCTGCAAAATAAACAATAAACACTATTGGTCGACAATACTTGTTGACAATTAATAAATAAAAAAATAAATTGTGATTGTGAATACGTCAGTGTCAGACTCAGGATTAAAGATCAAAGATTGCCAGATTCACAAATTATTTTTTGTTTTTTAGGGTTACTTATCTGCAGATAGGCTTGTAGAAAGAATACCGACATATCGATAGTTTTTGTGCGATATATTAATATTTTTCGCCGAAATCTATTATTTCGATTTAAAATATCAAGTATCGAAAATGTACGATATATTTCCAATAGCAACACCGCTGTTCCCACTGACTAAAACCACTAGTATTCAGCGCCGTAAAAAAGTAAACTTAGGCTGCATTCCGAATTAAGACCATAATCACTGAAATCAATTTTAGCCTGCTCTACGGAAAAACAAAAACAGCGAAATTCAATTACAGCGATTATGGTCTTAATTCGGAATGCAGCCTGTTGACATGTTTTTTTTGTATTCTTTTTTTTATTTTATTTATTTATTACAATTGATCCATAACTATTATTAGTCTAAGATTTTACATCAGACATTATGTTTCTAGTTTGGAATTTCTATGAATAAAAAACAAACAATACAATTTCATAAAGTTCATATACTTTTTAGAAAATTTCACTGTTAAGGTCAGTTGGGGTAAGTGAAACATACTTTACTTTTTATTTTACATAAACAGCTCTAGCACAGTATTTAAGATTAAGACTCGCATTTTTAAAATATAATGTGTATTATTAGTAGTGTTTATGAACGTGCATTAGTGTAGGCAAAGGAAACCAAAACATTGAACATCGCTTCAAGTTCTCTTAAGAAGTCCGCATGAGGTCTCAGTAAAGTGCCATATCTTTACTGAAACCGGGGAGCTGGCGGAGATATCATCATCAGGCATCGAATATAATTCATTTCATCAATATTTGTAACTAAATAAAGACTTAGCTAAAAGGTCCCAGGAACCAGGCCATTCAAATATAATAAAAAAACTTACTTGACAGATCTTTTATGACAACCAACAAGACTGGAAAGAGGTTATGTTTACTCGTGTGAGTCGTGTGGTCTATAAAATTTGTAATATTATCGTCAAATAGAAATAAAATCGGCAATAACTCTAAGGTAAGTTACCTATTCGTTTAAGTTTATATTTTGTGATACTCAAATTACATTTCATTTCATCAACTGCGTAGCGTATTATTGATTTGTTTTGTTGAATTGAGTAGGATTTCCTACTGGAGTTAAGATTGCTCTTGCTATCTCTTCTGTAGATATTGGTTTGAATGAGTAAATGGTTAACTTTAATTCTAGCGACGGATCAGTGGGCAGGGCTCACTTGGCGCCCGCTTTGCTACGCCTGTGGTTACTTTATAATTCTTAAGAGGTGTGACTGTGATTTATTTGTATATCTGATCGAATTTACTTTTACACTGGAGGACAAAGAAGACTAAAGAAGTAGCTAATAGCATTTATGTGGAAACTTAAGTATGAATAAGTAAGTAGGTACACTTACCATAGTGACTGTTGATAACATCATTAAAATTTCAGTTTCAGTATAATCAACTACAATGACCCAACAGAAGAAAATAATGTTTAAAAAAATCAAAGCTGATCTAAGCAAAGAATTCACTTTTCTGAAAAATGTGTTTTCAGTTATGTCTTTACCACTGCAGATGAAAGGTAAATAACTTTTTGTATTTATAGAATAAAAAACGAGTGTGCTTTAGGCAGGGACCACTTTGATTACCCATTGAAAGGGTTTTCGATCGGGTTTTTCTTAAATGGTAACCAAAATGGTCCCTCGGTAGAATAGAGATAGAATTGGTCATGCTACGCGTGCTGGGCAGATATCGAAATAACATAGTATTATGATTTTTTCATGTTTCTGGGTTTCAAGTTGGTATAGAACCCATTGAATGGGTTATCATGTAACCCTTTCACTGGGTTTCAAGTATAAAACCCTTTCAATGGGTTACATCATGATAAAGGTAACCCACTGAATGGGTTACCCCTTCGAAAGGCTTAACCCTTAACCGGGGTTGTAGTCCCTGGCTTTAGACCACACAACTGAAGTAAAACTTACAAATTGTAATACTAACAATACTTACAACAATAGGCCTGCACTGTGTCTTAGATATACGAAACGCAACTGGCTATGAGAGAAAGGTGTGCTTGCAACTATTGTATCTTTTTGTATAAAATATGCATTTGAAGAAAGTAAATTTTAGAATAGTATAATGTTTTAGAATCTAAAACAATTGACTTATTAATTGCAGGTGAAAATGATGATAATATGGATATTGAAATAGTAAATGAAAATCAAAAGAGTAATGAAGATGTTGAAATGCCAAAGCGAGCCCGCAGTATAGCAGAACTTGAAGAAAAATTAGAGAAGATCAAATCACAAAACAAGTTCAGCTTCAAAAATAAACTACAAAAGAAAAGCTTGAGTAGTAAAATGAAAAAGAAAATAAAGAAAACGGACAGAGTAAATAAAATGAAAGTTAAACCTGTAGTAGATGCACCTTTTGCAGAAATGCTAAAGTCCAGCCCAGAGGAGAAACCAAAAGTAAATATTACCAAACCAGTGTTTAACAATGAAGGCAAACTCGTGTTCTCCAAGTTTGACTTTGCCAATGTTGGCAAGAAAGGTAAGATATGTTAGAAAATGTTTAATTTCTATTGATTATGATCACCAAACCAAATCATATTACCAAATCATATTTTTGGGACAATATGTGGAAAAATGTCACAACATATAGGAAACTTCTAGGAAGTATTAAAACTTACTGAAATAAGTATTTTTTTTATAGAAAAAGTCAACAGAGCAGACAGAGACCCTAAAAGGATTTTAGAAAATCTTAAACAACAAGAAGACAGGTTCAAACAATTAGAAGAAAAAGAAGACACAGGTAAAGTAAAAGAAATAAAAGAAAAACTAGCATGGAAAAATGTGCTGCAAAAAGCTGAAGGACAGAAAGTTAAAGATGACCCCATATTACTGAAGAAGTCAATAAAGAAAATGGTACATAAAAATTCCTTTTCTATTTTAGCATGTTAGCTTAGCTCATTTTCATGCATTCAAAATATCTCAAAATATTCATTTAGCAAGACTTGTCATAATTATATTTAAATGCCAATAAAAAAGAAAAAAAAACAGTATTTGTATGTAATTTCTAATTGATTTCATCTTCCATTTTATAGGATCAGAAGAAGAAACAGAGTAAGAAACAGTGGGACACCAGAGTACAGAATGTGGAACAGAAGAAAGACGAGAGACAAAAGAAGAGGACAGAAAATATTGCCAAGAAAAAGAAAGAGAAGAAATCTAAAATTATCAAAACATCAGTCAAAAGAGGGCGTGTCGTGATATAATATCAACGAAGAGAACAGTTCTTGATTTTTGTTTATAGAATACATATTTTAAAGTATGTATGTATTTTTTTTTCTACTCGTTACAGTCGCAGGGTTCAGGTTTTCCGAACGCCATGCCGTTTGTATTCCCCAGTCAGTCAGTATGAAGTCAGTTTCAGACTGACTTCATTTGATCTAGATCTATGATAGATAGGTGGGTCTTAGGTCTAGATTGATAGCACAAAAGAATAATGATAATATTCAGTTGTGGAGTTTTTTTATAGATGTTGCAAATAACGAGCCTGCACAGTATGGGCCCATTCACACGTACCACAACTACACCACATCGCAGCGACAAAATGTGGGTAAGCAGTGGTTACGTGTGAATTGTGTCACTGCCACTGCTTGCAGTTGCGTTGTCGCTAGTAGTTGCGATGTGGTTACGTTGTGGCTACTCTTCGCAGACAGACATCTTTGTGTTTGCGATGTGGCCGGCCGCTCTGGTGCACGGTCTCGCTGGTGGTTGCGTTGTGGCCTTGATGTGATCGGTATCGCCCTCACGGTTGATTTTGGCGGTCAGATGTGGTCCGTGTGAATAAACTATTAATTTTCATACAAATTAGCGCCCATCCACGTATTGTCGTTGTGGTACACACGGCTACATATCAAGCATACATTTCCAGTATAAGCCGACCTCCTATTGTACGGAAATCCTATACAATGCGAGATCAGCCTAAACTGGAAATGTAATAAATAGCTTGTTATGTAGCCGTGTATATACGGCTGATCGGGCCCTAAGACATTATGAACATTGACATAAGGTTTTTTTTAAGCGCGGTTGTGCTATTCAACAATTATACCTCAATACCTGCTAAACTATACAAAACACCTAGTGGGTTCTGCCATGGCTAGACATCTCATTATCGTGAGTTCGTTTATTTACAAACGCGGTAGACCGCGAGTGCTGAATCAAATCGAAATGCCCCGTAGCGCTAATGCCACTAAAGGCGACTATTACACTGCACCGCGCTCCGTCGTGTAGGCATAAAACACTATCAGTTTGTATAAAAAAACAATCTGCGCGCCGATCTTTGCAATGGCCGCCTCGCGCTACGCGACAAAGCGCGGTGCAGTGTGCTAATCGCCCTAGTAACTGCGCCTGTCGAGCAAACTATTTTATATGATTAGGCAGACGGGGAAAATAATAAATATTTTAACAGAAAGGAAATGTCATTTATTCGTGATATTTAGTAACGGTAGGTACGCTATTTTATTTTTACTTGCTTTGAATAACTAAGTTCTACATTCGGGTAGGGTAGGTACCTACATAATAAATAAATGGGCACAGTGTTAACGAAGGCAGCATTGTTTTCACAACAGCCTTATGAGATAACATGACCTAACTGTAAAAAATCGAATTTGGCTTATTTTAGGTAGGTAATACGCAATGGAAGGCTTAGTCAGAAAATAATGCGTTCGTACAGTAATTCACATTACACTGTTTTACAGTCTACGTCACTAATCAAATAGATGAACTATATTCTATGTACCTAACTAAATTCATATGAACACATTTTTTCTTAAACCTAGGTGCATTAAAAGTTACACACCATGCTAAAAAACTACAAAGACAAAATATTTAGGTACCTAATGGTATATATTTTCTGTATAATATCAATCCAAACAACGATCCAAAAAATCCAATGGCAGAATCAGTCAATAAGTCAAGTTTAAATGATAATTTTAGTTTAGTAACAGCTATCATCGACACAACGTAGTGTGCCTATTCAATTAAATATATGAATTAATTTATTGATTTAGGGTCTACGTAAATCAAATCATAGGTTTTTAATCTTCTTCAGTGATTGGCATTATCTAGATATTAATACTTTAAAAGGCGGCTACAGAAGTTTGGCAATTGAAGCGGTTTTGCCGTACTTGACGACATGATTCTAAAACTTTAATTTATGAACAACAAACGCAACTGTTACCAATGCAGTAAAAAAATGAAGTTTAACATTGAGTACGAAAGTATATTACTGGTACATCCATTTTCAATAATGCTGTCTAGCTCAAGCTTAGATATGTAGCTTATTGTTCTTTCATCAACTAAATCCATTCAAAACCAGGTAGTAAACGTTCTGAAAATCAGCGTTGACAATAATAATTACTTGATAGGAAAGTTGTAAGTGGTGTCAACATTCTCAACTTAAACCTTCTATGGCGCAGACCAGATTTTTTATGACTTTAAATAATAGACCTTATCCTTAGATACATAAGGTGCAAACAAGCACGCGTGCGCTTTTAATCGCCCGAGGATCAGTTTCATGATTGCCTTGATGGTCGTACAATAATGCACTTTATATCACTCATTTTAAAGTAAGTATTTAAATTCATCATAAAATCCTAGTGTTAACATTACAAGTTTTGAGTTTTTTTCACCAGACAGTAGTGGAAAGGGTTACAAAAACCGGTTTGAAAATCATGATCATCACGAATCGTAAGTACATTAGTTTACAGGTTTAATTTTGAAATAAAGTGTAATTATGATTTTTCAAACATACGAGGACGTGGTAGCGATACAAAAGAGAATATGACTGTTTCTGTAATAGATTACACAATATTATTGTCATTTTCCGCCGCCCTCAAATTTTAATTCAGTACCCGATGTTAAGTGGTTTCTACACTACCTAAACTTATGAATATTTCATAATAAAATATATTCTTTACATTTTCTTACAGGTTAGTGCCAATAACAAGACGACTGACAACTTTGTGGTGTTTCGATAGTTATTTGGAGCTGTGCTGAAAAAAATATTTCTGATTCTGTAAATATTATGAATAGGTAATTAAAGATTAATGTTCAGTGCACACGCTACATCCGTTTTCAAGGCTTGTCTCTCTAAAACTCCATAATACCTCTGCGCCATCTCACGCTTTATCTCGCTCGTGCTCGCGGTCATGCGAGCAAGCGAGACAGGGCGACAGGTAGAAGGCTCCAAGGCGCCGATAGTTTAGGTAATTTCCTTTTACGGTGAATAATGTTTTAAAAAAACAAAAACGTATCTGCTTTATATTTAGTTATTATGCAAAGTTTCATGATCTAATTCGTATTTTTTTAATACGTTTTATGGTTGGGTTTGGAGGTAATTTTTTTCCGTCGAGAAAATTTTATGGAATCGTGTTTTCGTCAAACAGTATAATCTTCAACTCTACCATAATATTTATTACAAAATTAATGTAGTATTTTCGATATTCAATTTTAAGGTAAGCAATTTGAGGTATTGTAGACTCTTATGGAAGTCGTATCAAACCACCGAAGGTACCACAAATGTTCGTCGCGCTCATGTTCATAATAATAAGGTAGGTACGGAACCCGCGGCGTGCGGATGCAATTCGGACTTTTATATTTAAATCAGTGTAGCTCGAAATAGCTTCTTTAATTTTACTTTACTAAACTTAAGAACACATTTTCGGTATTCACCGACTATAACTTTCAAAGTGACCATCTTATACTTTTACAATGGGTATCAGTGGCGCATTGCGACAACAAGCAGGGCAACTAACTTACTCTACACGAAAGAACAGAATATTTTTTGGAACAAGATCCTTAAGGTGAAAGTGTCAGGGTAGCCCGTGAAATGCGAATTGTACGTTGTTTGCAATTTGTAGGCCAGTATCGGTCGTATGCTGATCTAAATATGATTCGCGGCAGTATCAAATATTTATTAGTTGAATTATAGGTAGTCATAAAAATAATCAATACATTACTAAGTTCTTATTACCTTATTGAATGACTATTTCATGAAATTTGAGGCCAATTCTAATTTAAGGAGTCATAATGCTGATTCTAATGATTATACTTCTGTAAAGCCATATTTATTACAGTCGCGAATCATATTTTAATGAGCACAACCTGATACTGACCTGCTAATTGCAAAAAAACGTAAGAAAATTCGAATTTCGTGGGCTTCCTTAGCGCATCGTCACGTAAGGAAAAGGCGTTATGTCCGCTCCATGCGACTTTCTCTCTCATACGAGTGTGTGCGAGTATCGCGTAAGGGTCAGTGCACACAGAGACGCGACGATGCTTGTAGAAGCCAGCGGTATTGCGCCGCTCTTGCACGCCGTGCCTACCGGCGAAGTGCCGGTGCGTCGTGATGCATCGCGCTACGCCGCGAGGTATCTCGAGAGCAGCGCGGCGGACGCAAACTTGTATCTTTTTGTGTAGTAATAAAGTTATATTTTGTATCACTATCTTAAAAAGTGCACGCCGCGTCGCGTCACGTCTCGGTGTGAGCTGATCGTAAGAAACTTCGTTTATTATTAAAAAAGCCTGAGTAAGGCTGACAATTAAAAGTTTTGTCTGCTATCAGACTGCAAAAAGGTTTTTGGGCCGATGGCGGATGGCTTTACGCTATACTATTATGAAAGGATTTCTGTTTTAAAATAAGTGTTGCCTTGCTCCTCGAAGCGTGATATGACGATAAAATAAAAAATTAAATACAAATGTTAAAACTAGATCAAAATCAACCAAGACGCCATTATAAAGTCACCAGTTAAGTAACTACGATATAATATTCTGTATTATATAATTTGGTATAATAAACCCAATATTTTTTTCGGTGGCTTGTAATAGCAAGATTCCATTATGGAACTTACATATTAAAATTCTTCAAAATATAAACTACGTAACTAAGCGATAAAGATATTAAAAATAATCTAAGCTATTAGTATTAAAAACAATTGTAAATAGCAACAACTGATTATGAATAAAAAGCCTCCAAATTGAAGTACTCTTCCTTCCACATAACATGAACAAAATAAATAAAATTAGAAATAATAAGGTTTAAAAAATATAAGTAAGTATACAAGATAAAATTTGAGAGTATAGTAATAAACTCCTATGACATATTAGCTTAATAAAGGCTTATTAGCTTTAGATATTATAGCCTCGAATCTTATAAATAAGGTGTGTGTACACATATTGTGTTTAAATATTTAATAAAACATTACACTTATATAATTTTTATAAATTGCAGCAATAATTTTTTCAGTGTATAACACTTCAAGAATAAATATTATGGGTAGGGAGAACACAACAAATACTTCCAATAACCATAACATACACAAGGCTTCGCCAACGGTACATTGCACTTGACCAAGTTTAACCTACCCTATAGGTGTAACATTATGAAACAAATTTAATGTCCCATAGCTATGTGTATAAAAGTTGTCTTTAGAAAATATTCGAAATACATGTTTACATAATGTATACGAAACTACACACATCTACATAATAATTATGTCTTTGGAGAAAAAGTACATCAGAGCACTGGAAAATATATCATGCTCCTCATACATCTCCACTGACTGTTTACAACATACAACTTAGGTACATAACGTAAAACTAAAATATTATGTTCTAAAAATTATAAAAATAAACATACTCTTATATCTTCACCAAAATAGAAAAATAAAAATTGTTTTAATGTTTGTAATACTGCACATTCACATTTACTCTAAATCAGTCAAAAGCATTGTTAAAGAAAAGATATCAAATAATAAAAAAAATATATCTGATAAACATATAATAATTGTTGCATGTATGATCTGGTTCTATAACACTGTCCACTGAACAGCTATGAATTATTTTTATTTAAAAATTAAATGTGGTTATAACAATTTCAGCATATTCAAATATATTCAACCTCTTCTCTGTAAATATATAAGAACATGTTCAAACGGCTATGTTACTTACTCTAACTGTATTAACCTACTAACTAAAGCCTAAATTTAAATGGTAATAATAAAGCAAGTCGTGAGGCGGGATATTTGCATCAGTCTTGTGAAATTCTCAATTGTGAAAATTATTACTGTCATTTATTTATCTATTTGGTAATCATGTAAAAAAAGAAACTGTTTTATATGTATTAATTAGTTACTTTGTAAGCCATTGCGGCATGTATCATCAGTTCAGTTCTGATTTTAAAGTGGAAAGAGTGGCATCAAGCACTCTGCCAGCCGCATATCCAGGTATGTTCAGATAGGCCGGTTTGTCATGTTCACATATCCCTGGTTGAGTACAGCAGCGGCCCATGGAGGGGACACCAGCATGCACTGAGCCAGCATGGCCGTGACTGCCACTTGCTTCTGATGTTGTTCCTTGACAAATCATTCTATGATTTGTAAACTGTTCTAATGAACGTAACTGTTCCCCACAGTTGTCGCACTTCAATTCCCTTGCATGCACTTTTTTGTGGCTGTTGAGTGATCTTGAATTATCAAAAACTTTAGTGCACATGTCACAGTATTTCAATACTTTTTCACCTGTGCACACCACCTTATGATTGTTAAGTCTGTCTAATGACATGTATCGTTTATTATTGCACAGATCACACTTGAATTGTTTCTGAGGTACACGACCAGTGTGTACTTGCATGTGTTTGCGTAAGTTGCTCTTATCTTTAATGTATTTGGAGCACACTGAACACTTGTTGACATCTTTCCGTGTATGATTGGCATCTAAATGTCTTCGTAAATGGGATTTCTTGTGAAATGGTTCCAAACATATCTGACATCTGAAAGGCTTTTGTGCTGGATGTACTCCAGTCAAATGTGTGTTAAACTCTAAAATTGTGGGATAGCTCTTTCTGCAATGAGGGCAGTGAAAAAGTTTGCGACAGATTGCTCCACTTGAGTCACAAAAAGGGTCAGAGCAGTCATCACAAAATGAATCTAACCCAACTGGAGGTGTTACTGTTTCTGCTTGAAACTGTTCCAAGTCAGTATGTAATGGGTCCCTATCTGGAGTACCAGCACCAGGGGGCTCCTGTTTCACTTTAGTTTGATCACTGTGTTCTGAGTAGTCATCCTGAGACGGCAGGTTCCGCGACGTGCTGGCCAGCATCCACCAGGGGTTGTAATGCCAAGCACCTAGACCAGAGTGTACCGGCTGTTCTTTTATGTCGCTAGTTTTTGTTTGTGTTTCAGCATTCGAAAATCCGGGGAAACTGGGCAATTCTTGATGTTTTGATCGAGACGATTCAAATAAATTGTGCTGAGATATTAAGTTCTCGTAGTCACTCGAATCCAACTTTCTTTCATTTCGGTCGCTTTGATCTCTTTTAGACATTATTTTAAAACAATATCTGGAAACGAAATTTGTATTTACATTACAATTTCATTTTGGGGGATTTATTGTTTAAACTGCAACATCATAAAACGTAAACAAACAACGCAATTACGCGCCCAAGTAAACACAAGCACAACTATATTATTTTAAACACTGCATGATTATAGATAACGTTTGAGAAACAAAACGAAATTAGCTTCAAATTCTTTTTAATGCAAATGAAACCAAGACTCTAATAGTCTGTATTTATTAAAGAATAAATAAACAAGGAACACTGCCTCCCTTGTTATTTGCGTAAATGATTAGTGTGTACGGTTTTTTCAAACAGAATAGGGACATATTTTACACCATTGTATTAAACGAAATTAATAAGCAATAACCTGATAAATGTAATACGTACTATACTAAACCTTTCCATAAAATTCTCACTATTCTCATAAAACTATTTTTATAGAACATCGGCCATTTTGTTTGATTAGTTTCTTTCTTTTTTTTACATTTGCTTGAAAGCTTGGAAACATAGGCTTTTAAGTGCGCTCGGCCGCAGCACATCCAACCTACTACGGAGCCGCCTGCCTATAGAGGTTTGCCCAGACTATGCTGTGCAGACAGACGGATGCATCGTTGTTCCGGTCGTGGTATGTGTACATACTGTATTACTTGGTCTGTGGCACTCTGTGGACTGGCAGACAGCGGTGGCGGGTGTGGTGGCCGACAATTGTACAGATGGGAGAGAGACGAGAGAGTGGACCGTCAGCCACCACGCGGGCCCAGTGGTGCGGGTTGGTAAAGGACACATGTCCCCGAATTTTTAATTATGGGGCATGTCACTTTCGTCACGTTTTCCTCCACTGTTGGCGTTTTGAGACAGTGGAGAAGAAATAATTTTTACAAAGTAGAGCGCCTATCAGGGTTCGAACAAACGACCTACAACTCGTAAACCGCGGCCGTTACCACTAGGCCACCACTGCTCTACACATTCATCAACATCGCAGTCAACTGGCAAAGTGCCGAATTGGCTGGCAGCATTGTTAGGTTTTATGCCAATCCTGATTATCTGACCCTACGGCTACATTGTCGTGATAGCGCGAACTCCATTTCGTGCGATCTCTCTCGCACACCGGTCGACTTCTCGCTGTACAACAGATAGCGCGCGAAATGTAGTTCACGCTATCGCTACAGTGTAGCCGTAGCATGAAGAGAAGATGTCCCGTCGAAGTAAGCGAGCCTTCAAACTGCGAAGTTTTTTAACAATGTTTCCAATACAGTTCGTCGTAGATCAAACACGAAGTTTTATCGCGACAATGCGCAAAACGGCATGTTCTAGAACTAAAAAATCGAAGACATGTGACAGCTACCAACCCGCACGGGCCCGCGTGGTGGAATGTGGATTACGGATTTACGGCCCACTCCCTCTCACAGAAAGAGGAGGCCTGTGTCCCAGCAGAGGGAAAATTATTGGCTGATTATGTAATGCGACACGAAATCATTGCGTGACAATGTGGCCATAGCATCTTTCTTATCATCTGTACCTATGATTTTCTTCTAAAAAATTCTAAATCTCTGTCAGTCAGCCACTATAAATAAAAAAAAAATACTAGTCTTTTGCAGTCTTTGCTTGCTGTCTTGCTGTCAGTCTGATTGTCACTGTCGCTGTCATCTAGTCCTAGTCTGTGGACTCAAGTGGACTGCTGATGCTGTCTGCTGTCTGTCATGTCATCGAAGAGTACTACTTAATCTGTGCATCGAAGTCAGGCAGACAAGCAACAAGTCAGCTGGAATTCTTGGCGGGAAAGAGAAGCGTCATGTTCAGCAGTTTGTTTAATTTTCCAAAATTTGTGTTTAGCCGAATATTAATGTGTAATAATGGTGGATTATTAACCATTAAGTGTTTGTGAACGTGCATTAGTGTAGGCAAATGAAACAAAACAGTGCAACTTCGCTTCAAGTTCTCTCAAGAAGTCCGCGTGAGGTCTCAGTAAAGTGCCACATCTTTACTGAAACTCAAGGGGAGTGGGCGGGGATATCATCATCATGCATTTATAAATCATTTCATCAATACTATACAAGAACTAAAACATGACATTAGCTAAATGCACAAACCGTGCGAAGCCAGAAGGAAAAAAAAAAAAAAAAAAAAAAAAAACAAGTCAGCTGGATTCAAGTTCAAGCATACAATTTTATAAATTTAAATTGGTGTACTGTACACAAAATAACTTAGAATAATTCAAAAAGCAACTGATGATACAATTTTAATAAAAATGGCGTGGTTGGGATCTGCTGTATTGAATATTTTTTGGAAACCCACTGTAAACATTGTGAGGTTAGGAATAACTCAAGAGTATGTTGCGAGTACCATAGCAATTACTTTATTTATGTACATTTTTATTTATTGTAGAACACGGTATCATGCTGATAAGTCGCGCCTAATTAAAAGATACGGATATGAAGAAAAGCTTTGGAGTGGTGGTGTACTTCCTCGGACATTAGGGAAACCTTTACCTATACCTCAATACAGGTAACCATTCCTTTTAAATAATTAGTAAAAAAAATTCATCAGTCACATTAACATTTCTATGTGTCGTTTCTGTGTGACTTGATCTCTACTATGTGGCCAAACTATTCCCTGGGTGGTAATAATATTTCTGTGGTTGTTGGTGTTGTCGGTGTTGTAAAAGGCATCTGAAATAAATCATGTTTGATAGCTTTATTTTCTGGCACTGTCATTAAAAAGTTTTTTTTCAGGCCTGCAAATGCTTGGACAGAGCGTAAAGCTCTATTTGGTCAAAATGATTATATTGATATACTTGGATCTGGGGATTTGCACCCAGTAAAGACTCTGTACACTGTGCCATCATGGATAAGAGGAGTAAATGGCAATGAATATCAAGTAAGTACATAGTTGACAAATATAAGACCTACAAAATATCAGAAAATAAAGTTCAGGGAACACTTTTTAAGTGTTAAATGAAACAATCTCTATACAGTCAATATATTTATTGCACTCACATTATTTATGTAAAATGTATTAAATATCTATCACTAAATCTATGTATATAAATCTTATTAATGTAACAGATGTTGCTGAGAAAAAGAAAAATGTGGGCTAATACTGGTTCTCGTCAAACCAGACCAACTAAATGGAAGGACATTGAGAGGCGTATATCCTTCTTGTACAGAAAGCTCAACAGGAAAACAAAGACAGGACCATCTCCTGATTAAATTGTTTGCTTTTATTTGTTAAGTATATTGTTGTAGTATTGTAATAATTTTAGGAATAAAGTGTTTAAAAACTGTATTTTTTCTTAATTATGTTAAAATTCCCCACATAGAAAACATGAGTAAATTCTGATAAATGCATTTTTAATTTTCTAAGCTCATGATTTCACTGACCACATTGCTCAACTTGTGATTGTTTTGGATTCCGTCTTGAATTCCTATAAAAAAATCAACCTGTAGGTATAATATTTTGTGATGCAGCTAGTAGATATTACAATAAAGTCCCACCAGAATATAATAAACTCATTCCTCTCTCACTCGCATTTCATTTGTTTGTTACTGTACTTAAACTATCTTCTGTACCTAACTTATTCAAGTATTAGGTAGGTATGTATTGCACATTAAAATATTACTTAGTATGATTGGTATATGTCAGATACAAGCTCAGCTTTATAGGGGGATGCGCTAAGGTAGCCAGAATAACTGTGTAAGGACTGTTGGTACAAATTCAGTCCGTTTTCCATTGATGCTAGGGATTGACACTATGTATTGATGCTCACTTCACCTAAGTTTTCACAGTGAGATATTTATAGAATAGCACTACTCCTGTTCAGGATAAAGCGGGAGGAAACGCCCGGTTGTCACCACTGTGTGGATCGCCCGGAGGACATAGTGGAGCATACGGTGCAGGTCTGCCCGGCTTGGGCGGAGAACCGCCGTGTCCTCACGGAGGCGATCGGCGGCGGCGACCTCTCGCGTCCGGCCCTGGTTCAGGCCATGGTTCGGAGCGAGAGTGCATGGGAGGCCGTCACCTCCTTCTGCGAAGCAGTAATGTTTGCGAAGGAGGAGGCGGAACGCGTGAGGGAGAGGCAAGGTTTGCGCCCTCGCGCCCCTAGTCGCCGCAGGAGACGCCCCGGGCGTCGGGAGTTGCAAGCCGATTTCCGGCCACCGTAGGCGCGGGCTTGCGGACGGTGAGCGATGGGTAGCTCACCGTCCGATAAAGGCGGCCCGGGTCGACGGCGCGTTGTGTTCCACGCGCGCCTCAAAGAGATGTCAGCAACAACTGACGGGCCCGTTAGGACCAATGCCTGCCAGGGTTGCGAATTTGTCCGAAAGGGATATCGTGGCCCTTGCACACAGGCAAATGAAGGAACACGAGTGGGTTTTAGTCAGTAAAAGTGACACGCCCTCCTGCTAAGTTATTTGATAATTTCCCACCCAGAATAAAAAAAAGGGCTACTGGTCCATACGTGATGTTATAGAGTGGCCTATCTTCCTAATACATGGATATATCTACAGGTATATCGATCTCAGGTTAAATATCCAACTGCAAATGTCAGTTGGTCGACTATTAGGTACTCGTTTGCTGTGACAGTTTTCCTTTTTAACCGACTTCCAAAAAGGAGGAGGTTATATGTTCGGCTGTTTTTTTTTTATGTTTGTTCACCTATTGCTCCGCTAATTGTGGACCGATTTTTAAAATGATTTTTTTGTTTGAATAGGTATGCTCCCGAGGTGGTCCCATTGTCACCAAGTCAGAATCTGATGAGGGGATCCCATGGAAATCGAGAAATAGGGATAGACGAGAAAAAAAATATCATCCCTACTTTACGTGGAAGGGCACCATACAAACATTTTTTGTTTCAAGATTTTATTTTACCACTTTGTGTATGTGTATACTCGTACCCATGCCGAATAACAGCTTTCTAGTACTTACTACCAGTCTCTGAGCTAAGCCGCGGATAGACAGACAGACGGACATGGTGAAACCGTGAAACTATAAGGGTAAGGGTTCTTTGTTTACTACGGAACTCTATAAAGCCCTATTACCTACATTAATTTACAGCTCGTCGATTAATAATTAATAACTAGATGTGTGTTTTATTTGGTACATTGACTTGACTAGACTGACCTTAATTAATCACAAACAGTTTTGTATACGTAGAGGTACTCGGAGGTACCTACTTCATTCTAAATCTGCCACGTCTTGATATGCGGCTTGATACACAAAAACAATCAATTAGGTAGGTACTGTTTTGTATCTAAAGTTTGGGCCTATACAGGGTGGAAGGGACATCGACGCGAATCCGTTTACCATGGATTCAGTACATCATTCTTGTCTCCCCTGCGTTAAAATTTCTCGTCAGTAATTAAAAAAAAAACAACTGTTTCCTACAGAAGTGCAATACCTACTCGGTCAAAATGTATGGAACAGAGAATGATTTTTTTAATAACCGACGAAAAATTTTAACGCAGTCACGTCAGGAATGATGTATTGAATCCATGGTAAACGGTCTCGCGTCGATGTCCATTCCACCCTGTATAATTTGATTAAATAGTTATTCCCCAATCTTCTTTGATGAGGTCTGCGGCCTTTTCTGCGATCATGAAGACGGCAGCGTTCGTATGAGCAGCGGGGATCCGTGGCATGATGGAGGCGTCAGCGATGCGCAGTCCTCGGATGCCGTGGACCTGCAGCCTCGGTGATACCACGCCGGTTGGGTCACCCGCTGGGGCCATTTTACAAGTTCCCACCTGCAACCACAAGGAGAATAATTGGACTGGTGGCCATGGAATATAGGGTGATCCGTTGAGATGGGTTGAAGTAAATAAGTACCTATTATGGGAGTGGTCAATCAATCAATTAATCAATATCTTTATTGTGGATAATAGGTAAGTAGGTAAATAATACAGGTCTTCAAAAATAAGTGGGGTTCTAAGTTTCTAACGAGCAATGTTGTAAAAATTATTCCACGATTTCCCAAAAAAAAGGAGTTGTATGTTTTCAGGGTTCATTCATAGATAATTATGTACATAAGGAGGTATGTAAGTAAGTTTCTTTATTCTCCCAAACTTCTAAACGCCTGGGCCGATTTTTTAGGGTCGCCGCACACGGGCTTCACGTCACAGCCACAAACGCCGCACGAGAAGGTAGAAGATAACGACGATTTGTAGCGTGTGGCGGTCAGCGGCGTCAACCGTGTGCGGCGAGTCCATACAAATCAAAATGTATGACAACTACAGGAAATATGCCGGTGGCGTCGTTTTGTGGTTGTGGCCGGTGGCCTGTGTGCGTTTGAGTGGGGCAAAAGTGAATTCATATAATTTTCTACACAGTTCTATGTTATAGGGTTTGGTTTCCGCACTTAGTCCTTCATGTGGACCATTGTGCGTGGGCCATGGCGGCCGTCAGTTATTTATTCCAACCAGCCCACCTACCTCCAGAAGCTGATTAGGTCTTCTGGTCTGCATAGGATATCTGTGAAGGATCTGAGTGACCCGAGGGTTTCTGTTCGAATCTACACAGTAGGTATTCACTTACTTGATGGTCTAATGTGATGGAAGTCTGCATAATAGCGCACTCCCAGTATTCATCCGAGTCGAAAAACAAAGACTCGCAGCCGGGGAACGGCGTTGTGTGTAATTTAGTATCATATCGCTGGAACGCTTTGGTACCAATTACTTTCTCTACCTGGAAATCAAATACGGAAATATTTTTAACTGGTTCAGTTGCATTGTAGAGGAAATTATAAATGAGATGATCTTAGTAGATATGTAGGTACTATATCTACTAACCATACGAACTCCTTCGATCATAGTTCGTAAATCGTTAAGATCAGCGAAGTAGTTTAAATGGATTTTGGGATGGTCGACAAAGTTTGGGCTTCGGAGCATCAGTCGGCCAACGCTGTTCGGTCGAATTAGCACCGGGTTGATAGAAAATGTGCGCTGCCTCACACTATAAGGGAGAGAACTATACACCTTCCAGTACCACGCATCTGTTACTCCTGCAATAACAACAAACTCAAGTTATTCATTAAAAGTTGAAGAGATTGTGTTCACGGAAGAGGTTATCTTTCATAATCTCTTTTCATTAAAGTTTTAATGGAATAAACAAAGCTACTTCGAAGAAAGCTTTTCTGGATTGAACAATATGGTGCAGTTGTGATTGTGCTCGTCCAGCGGTTTTGTTCGGTAGGTAATCTTACCAAGTAAAGATCGTAATATTCCAACAGCATCACCGGCCAAGGAGCCTGCTCCCATGACGAGCTCAATATCTGGTCTGCTCTTGTCGAGGTCGTGAGAGAACTTAGTGTGTACGAAGGCAAGTCCAGCAGCTCCACCCGGCAGGGTCAGCGGCCCTCGTCCTGACATATATGCTGCTGCCACGAATGGGGATGCTGCTGATAGCTGCACAGAAAGTAGACAAATATTTCAAAGGATTTATCGACGAATTACAGAGACGTTGCTTAAAATTTGTACCTACCCTGTAGGCAGGACTAGCGTTGCAAAACTTCGGAATTGTACGCAATAATTCGGAAATATTCAAAAAGAATACTACGATTGGAAGGAATGCTACCCCAGCAAGAATGCAGAGTAATGGTGCCCGCCCACGAGCGATTTTCTCTCTGAATGAATTATGAAACTGAATGTATTAAATCGTATTATTATAATTTATCACTATTAAATCAGTTACGAATGTATGCGTAGGGAGGTTGACCAGACTCCGAATATCAGATATTACGCCGTGCTTCGAATCAACACCATCTGGCGGGAAGGTATAGAACTGTAAATGAAGAACTTCCCTCGTTAGTCGCTCGGTGACGCCAGCGCTCGCCTGCACGTGGCAATCGCACGTGATCCCGAGCCTCGCTGACGTTCATTCAATAAGTCAACAAAGTATTATTCGTTGCCTACGTACCTACTATGCAGGAATATTTGCGCATAAGTAGTTATCTACTTGTGACTAGGTACTTATTATTTTATTTTTGTATGGACCTTGATTATAGAATGTGTCGATTTTGTGCGGATGTTGGCTTAGTTTACTTTGTAAAAATGTTTTAGCTTTACGATGTACACACGGCTACACATGAAGCTATACATTTCCAGTTTACGCTGATCTCGCACTGTACGCAAATCCTATACAATGCGACATCAGTTTATACTGGAAATATATAGCTTGATGTGTAGCCGTGTGTACCTACCAAATGGACAAAAAAATGGAAATATTACGGACGATGTTTTACCAAAAAGTTTGTAGAATGTAGTGTTCAATCGAAATCAATCGTTCTAAATGTTCTAATAAATCCCTACAGAAATAATTGAAATACTTAACATAATAGTTACCGTTTTATTAGGTACCTCAGTAGTACCTTGGTAATAATAAAATATAACTAATATAACTCATCTTAGTACCTTTACCTTCCTATGTATTTACCTCTCTATGTAGGTACATAGTATTCTCGCAAAATAACGTTCTCGCACCTAAATCGCATACAAAAACTTATTACGTAAGTACATATCTAAGTAGATGAAAAGTAATATTCAGAAGTTTTCAAATCGTATTATACTCAGTTTTATGAACGAAGGCGTAGTAATATGAAGTCATTGGCATTAACGCCATCTAGCGACGAATAGCTGTACGCTCGGCGACGCTACTGCTCGCCTAAACGTATCGGCCCGCAGCCGTTCATTGATGTAATCAACGAAGTATTATTCGATGCCTACGTACCTATACCTACTATGCGGGAATATTTGCCCGTAAGTAGTTATCTACTTGTGACTACTTATTATTTTATTTTTGTTTGGTTGAGTTTATAGAATGTGTCGATTTTGTGCGGATGATAGGTACAAGTTTAGTTTACTTCTAAATGTAATTAAATAATTAGGTAAGTACGTACTTACCTAAGTAGGTAGGGTACTTTTTTACGAGGACATATTACAAAAAAAAACTTTGTTTGTAGAATAGTGTTTAACCGAAATTAATAGTTCAAATAAGTAGTTACGTATTATAGAAGCACTTTAAATAATATTATAACGATTAGAATTATCTACTTTTTAGTAGGTAGGTAGATACCTAATATAATATAAGTACTTAAACTATTTTATAAACTCATCTTATTATCTACTTATTATGTTTTTACCTCTCTTTCCCGTTCACACCTAAACTGCATACAAAAACTTATTACTTAAGTAGGTACATATCTAAGTTGATGAAAAGAAATATTCGGAAGTTTTCAAATCGTATTATACTCAGTTTTATGAATGAACGTGTAGTAGTAGTAATATGTCACTGGCATTAGGCCCTCTAGCGGGTAAAAGCTGTAGACGTCGCTACTGCTCGCTTGCACGTATCGGCCCGCTGCCCTTCATTCATAAAATCAACAAAAAAAACGGTCAAGAGCGAGTCGGACGCACCGAGCGTTCCGTACTTAATGATGTTGATGATTTCTGAAAAAACTGTGCTATTTATTTTCGGTGGAAGTTTACATGGTAATGTACAGCATATATTTTTTTTAGTTTTATCATTCTATTATTTTAGAAGTTACAGGGCGGGGGCACACATTTAACCACTTTGGAAGTGTCTCTCGCGCAAACTGTTCAGTTTAGAAGAAAAATAAATTAGTAACCTTAATATCATTTTTGAAGACCTATCCACAGATACACCACACGTATGAGTTTGATGAAAAAAAAAATTGAGTTTCAGTTCCAAGTATGGGAAACCCCCAAAATGTATTGTATTTTTTCTCTTTTTGTTTGAAAATCTTAATGCGGTTCACAGAATACATCTATTTACCAAGTTTCAACAATATAGTTCTTATAGTTTCGGAAAACAGTGGCTGTGACATACGAACGGACAGACAGACAGACATGACGAATCCATAAGGGTTCCGTTTTTTGCCAATTGGCTACGGAACCCTAAAAAGTATTAAGGCTTCTACATACCAGGGCGACTTGTCGCGCGACGCGACGCGACACAAAGGCACCGCTCGTCCCGCGACGCGCGGGGCCTTTGTGCCGTGTCGCGTCGCGCGACAAGTCGCGCTGGTATGTAGAAGCCTTTATTCGATGCCTAGTAGGTACTATGCGGACGGGAATATTTCCGCTTAAGTACCTAGTTATCTACTTGTGACTAGATAGGTACTTATTATTTTATTTTTATATGGTTGAGTTGACTATAAAAAGCGCCGATTTTGTGCGGATGTTTTAAAGAGATAGCTTAGTTTATTACGTAAAAATGTTTTTGGTTTACAACGGGAAACTACACGTAATTAGGTAGGTAAGTAAGTAGTAGTAGCTATGTACATTATTACGACGATGTTTTACCATAAAGTTACAATAAGCTTACACATAAGTACCTACAGGAAACAATTGAAATACTTATTATAATAGTTACCGTTTTATTAGGTACCTCGGTATATAATAATATAAGCTTATTTTAGTAACTACTTATCTATGTAGGTACAGACGAGACGCCAGCAAGTCAAGCTACCCGAAACTGTCAATTTTTCGCAATCAACCTTGAACCTTATACTGTAGAGATAAAGTTGAAAATCTATTAAATAAATCTGACAGATTGTAGTAGCTTGATGTGCTTGGCGTCTGTACAAAGTAGGTATTCTCGCAAAATAACTCTTTCACACCTAAACTGCATACAAAAACTTATTACTTGAGTACTTATCTAAGTAGATGAAAGAAATATTCGGAAGTTTTCAAATCGTAGGTATTAGATATAGGTACTTAGGTACTCAGTTTTATGAATGGAATATCTGGCAGTGGCACACCGCTCCGAGACTATTCTATGCGTGACCGAACATGTACTTGCTAGATATTTTCCTTGTAAAAGCTCGTACAGACTCGCGCGATATCGCGGGCGCGACAGGCAGCGACATAGAAATTGTGCTACTAGTGTCACATCGCACCCGCGATATCGCGCCAGTCTGCACTAGCCTTAATTATTCTTCTCGGCGAATAATTCCGAATATTACTCAATACTTCCGTATATTTCCGCGAATGATACGATGGGAATACTTCGCAATATTTCCCTCCGGCAACGCTAGGCAGGACTCTATGATGAAATGAAATGAAGAAGTTGCCAACTTGCCACTACTTTGTGATGTGAAGAATCTCATGATTTCCAAATATTAATAAGATTTGTAGTGATTTTAAATACCTACTAAGTCCCGTATTACAGAACGTCACTCAATACTCAAGCATTAAGTACTTAAAACTACTTAGTTTCAACCAACCAAATGACTTGAATCTAGTTTGTTTTATAACAGAATGGAATGAAAAGCATGATATTTGGGGCGTCACGTAGTTGATAAGTCAATTATCTTCGAGCCTCGTCTTCAAGAGGTCTAAAGTCTTATCATCATTTCAGCCAAAAGACTTCCACTGCTAGACATAGGCCTCCCCGAAACGGGGGGGGGGGGGGTGACATAATCGCCACGCTTGGCAGGTTAATGTCTATACTGATATTATTTTGAGTACTTACTTACCTAATTAAATAGTTCGTTAAATATTGATATATCTAGTTTGTATGTGTGCAAGAATATTCCAGCACCCTAATTGCGTAACACACTATCAATCTCAATCTGAATGATTTTGGAGTATATTGCTAATCCATTGCTTTTAAAGTCATCAGTAATAAAGTTGAATATCGCGTGCGCTCTTTGATCGTGTTCGAGCACGAAACTAAACAGCGTAAGTCTCAATTCTTATTTCGTTTATATCTAAAGTAATAATTGATGTAGAGAAAAAATATCTGGTGGCTGGCTAATAAACTATATTTTCTTGCTGTTAATATTTATTTTAGACAAGTCAAACAATCTTGTTTGTTTTTTTATCTAACCTTAAAAAAGACATGATTTTCGAATAAAAAATGTATCTAACGAAAATTTTACAATTACATAACTGTCTTCAACATGGAAAGAAAAAGATCCAATAAATCATATACTTAAGTTTCATTAAGCTTTTATGTGTGACTGTTTCAGAGTATTCATGGAAATTAACATAAAAATAGGTAGCCTCCTCTTAATACGTATCTATTTCTTCTAACCAGTTAAAAGTGTAGGTACTCAAAAATAATTTGAAATGAGAAGGTAATAGGCACGGCCTGTAACCGTAGGTTGTAGGTAAGTATTGTACTGTAACCATTAATGTATTAAATAGGAAGATAGGCCAAGCTCTAAAATCACATAAATATTAAAAGGACCCGATGTCGTGCGTCATGTGCTCGAGAACCAAAATAGAGAGACATATTACGCGGGCTATAGCGGGATCGAGAAAGCAATAATTGTCACTGTTACGTATCCATAACACCTCGGAAACAAAATACGATTCGGGTATTCCCCGCAAACCGAGAGTAATGTAGGTCGATTGTGTTCTTTCCCCTAACTTATGCGGTCCACGTCGAGGAGCGCGTACCATATCTTCCTATTTAATACATCAATGACTGTAACATAAAACTTTGGTGTTGGCAGAGTTCTGCAACTACACTAGCTTTGTATTATGCAAAAAAACTGGTGCGAAAGTTGGAAAACAATGGTCAGCAGCGCACAAATCGGGTCAGCGTTTAAATTCTACTTGTTTAGTTATGGATTCACGTAAAAGTAATTTATCTATTGCTAAACAAGTGTAAATTAGTTCATTAGACTTCATAGCTTATGTAGTAAAAACACGTTCGATTTAATAGGTAGGTAGGTGGACAAGAATTTACATTTTCTGGCAAGCAAAATATATTTCAGCTCAGCAGCGTAGGATTATTAATACAAATTGGTTTAAAAATCATATTTCAGATGCTGTTTTTTCCTCTCGGTTGGCTGAGATCGGGGCCCGGCCCTTAGGCGCCGCGTAACTCGCAAGGGGAAAATTCACCAAATAATTTGATAACGCATTTTGGCCTGTTGTAGAAATATTTTGGTTTTTAAGTTCCTATATTAAAGTTTTTTGATGTATATGTAACATCTTTTCTGCGGGAGTGATTTCGTGAAAAGGGGCGGAAGTGTTTAACAGGAAGTGACGGCTTGTGCATGAAATAAGTAAGTACTTTTTGAAAGCATGCAATTTGTAAATACTTTATAAGAGCATGGGAGTTATTGTAGTTGTACCGGCATCAACATCGCCACATGCGCACTACACGTCACACTGAAGTCACGCAAAATCCTGCATCGCGCAAGCAGAGTTTACCGCGCAACTAGCATATACAACGTCCTGACATTAGCCGTCGGGCAGTTGCCCACCAGACACAACACCTGTCTGGTCGGAGGATCCTCCCTTTTCTATGGAGGATGAGTGAACTTTACACTCTGTTCCTCATGTCTCTCTAAATAGTCATAAAATTAGTAAGTAGGTACTATAGGTAGTGGTATGAGAGGGGGTCGAATTTAGACCCTTGGGCGACCACTAGTAATGAATATTATTCGAACAAATATTTCAGTCTATTTTAAATTTTGAGGTTAATTTCTGTCGCTGCTCAGTTGCTTATTACCAAGGTGAGATATATGTCAGATGTTACTTAGCCTAAGCGACTTCTTACAGAACCTTACAGGCTCGCTCGTTTTTTTTTATGATAGAGTCTAGAATCTTGAGGAGATGCTTATTACATGGCATTTAATAAACAGGTCGTAGGTATTCCCATATTCAAATTCAAATTTGTTTATTTCTTTAACCAAATTACACAATTAGTTTTTGATTGGAGCCTTCTTTTAAGCAAACAATGCCTGTATTAGAAGACTCCGCTCTTCCATAATAAAAAAGAGAAAAATATTTATAACAAATTTATCATGTATAAGAAGACAAAATTAGCATAAGAATAGTTTATGTGTGTGAGTGTGTGTGTGCTTGGGTATGTGTGTGTGTGTGCATGTGTATGTGTTTGTGCGCCTGTTTTTGTGTATGCGTGTGTTTGTGTGGGTTTATGTCCCTGTGTGAGAGGTTATGCTGTGGGTTTCAAGACCACTTTCTTCATATTTCCTATGCCTGGACTGTATACCTGCCTAGATCCCACAATCCAGGTAGTATAGGTGCCCACCTACTGACGATGATGGCTAAGATTATGGAAAAATTATGATTATAGAAGATGAAGTTCTTAGAAAAGAAAGGAGTCTTTAAATTACTCATCACCCACCATGCTGCCTGCTAGCGGCGGTGAGAGGGGCGCTTGTTAATAACTACTAAGTACCTAATTACTTTACTTGCACAGAAATACATAATTCAAACAATAGTAGGTAGAGATCGTCTAATATAAAACTGCACTGCCGGCCCTCCACTAAAATTTATATACAACCATTTGAAATGTGTATACAACAAGCAGTGGAGGGGTGTGCAGTTTTAAATTAGACAATCTCTACCTACCAAAGTGCGCTTCTCTGAATTTGCCGAATTAAGTACTTAATTCATTTATGCTAATGAGCACTAATCTTGCAATTTGAACTTGAACTTTGGAAAGGTTTTTAATTTTGGTTTAAAAACGTGATCCAAATAATATTAGCATATATTTGAAGTTTGATGAATTTTCTGGTTAAAAATTTTGTTGAAGGCTGCTCTATCGTTACCACTGTTAATTTTTGCATGTAATTAATTAATTTGAACAGCATTATCGTGATAGGTACCATCTATTATATTGGGGATATCAATTTTAAGGGATTTAAATATAATAATTCCCCATAATATTCAACATTATTTTTAGTATAAAAAAAATGTATGCGAAACCTGAATATAGTTTGTTCAGAATAAGTAACTGAATCGATTTCAATAATATTTACATTTTGTCCC
The DNA here is from genome assembly GCA_948098905.1 of Tiliacea aurago. Lineage (NCBI taxonomy): Eukaryota > Metazoa > Arthropoda > Insecta > Lepidoptera > Noctuidae > Tiliacea > Tiliacea aurago. The sequence goes on along the minus strand of OX402578.1, from coordinate 11,230,070 downwards.
AAAAATATTTAAGTTAGATGGAAAATGTTATCAATCGCCGTACGGTTAGGTACCTACTGCCAAATTATTATCAATGAGCGCAAGACGACCCTGGAGGCGCGGGGGCACCGCGCCGTTAGCATGTTTTTGTACGGACAACCCGGTAACATAACAACCTTATAACTTTGTGATTTTTCATGATACATTTTTGAAATTTTGTACATAAAAACAACCCTCCTTACATAAAAATACTAGACACGTGTTTCGGGTTTCACATGTACTAAAACTAATATTGTATAACGAGAATACCTAAACTTTTTTCTGTTGAGAGGCATAGTGTCATTTTGAAAGTAACACGAGGTGCAACATTATACATTTAGACGAGTCGACCAAGTCCTTGGATAAATTCCAGGAATTTCAAATGATGAATATCAAAATTAATAAAAAACACAAGAGGTGTCATGGGACGGTCCAAATGCTTTTTTCGGTTTGGCTCTCATTCGCCAAGTATGCAAAACGAAAGGAATTTCGTTCTGTCTGACCTCACTGTCTGACACCTTTTATGTTATTTTAATAACTTCAATATTCATTTGAAATTTCAATTCTTCCGTCTAATAACTTGGCCGAGTTGTGTTTTACCTACTTTCAAAATGATAATAGCCTCTCAACATATACTTCTATAACTTAAGGCGCAACTAGTCGATACTTTTTCCATACAAATTTCGGGGGAGTTTTACTCCACTGTTACACATTGTACATCTAAAGTAAAACATGATATCGTTTTGTCTTATTATTAATTTTGTCTGTACAGAAGCAGAATAGTAAAAAACAAAGGCATTAAAAAGTTTTGAGCCTACAAAGATTCGTTTTTCCTGCTAATTTTAACGCAACTTTGGGCGTAAATAAGTAATAAAAGAAGTATAAAATCTGAAAAACAAAGCTCGTTCCAACAAAGCTCAATTGTCGAAGATTATATTAAACTTTATTCGTAATTGATTTATGCAGTAGTTTTTTCATAAAACCCCACCTTCCAAAGGAGTTTTCGTATATTTTTACGCGCGCGGTTTAGTATGAATCGTCGTGCACTGTGTTTGTGTGCGTGCGACTAGACGTTATGCGTGTAGACTAGCTTCTAACTGGTTATCACTGGTGATATCTCTGTCGGACACGATGCTAGGTGAGACAGCGTGCTTTTTGGCCGCGCCCGCCAGTGAGTTCGAGCCCGCGACTAGTTGGCTCTTAAATACGATAGTTAATTTAAAAAGTTAGAAAAAATTAAAATCTTTTATTTGTAACCCTAGCGATTATTTTCACTGTATTGTATTCTTTAATTAATCCGTGAACAGCGTAGTGGGCTACAATATTGTCTTTAAGTTTTGTGTATTTCTCGTTTCAATGTATTAATAAAATAAAACAACAGAAAAAAAATAGGTAACACTTGGGTTGGGGGAAAAATAGGTAAGTACTTACTTAACAAAAGTGACGGTCGATTGGGTCGTGCAGGGTATATCGTGCGATAAGGAATTTCATTCCAAAAAGATACATTATTTATTCCTACTTACCAAATATAGCCACAAATACATATGAGTAGGTAGGTACCTAACTACCCACTAACCTTTTCTCATTTGGAGGAAAACGAGCGGTTTTCCCCTGGTAACCTACTAAAATATACTCTGCACATTCGAATGCGTCGAGTTGAGTGTACTTCGTAGGTCAAGTACAAGAATACTTTTGGATAGGGTTGGTTGGTTTGGTTCGCTCTCATCGGGTTGTTGTTTTATTTTATTTTTCTGATGTGATTTTACTTTCAGTACTTACGTCATTCATGGTCATTCCAGTTTGGTTAACAATGAAGGCGTTGCCAGAAAACGTGACGTGGTCTTGAAGATTGTATCCGACGGGGAGGTCAGCGACCGACGGGATCCCAAATTCGGACAGATGCTCCTTTGGCCCTACTCCTGACACCATCAGCAGTTGAGCGGAGCCTATAGCGCCTGCAGATGAGATGACTTCTCGACGAGCGCGCACTTGCATACTGTAAAATTGATTATGTGGATAGAATAATATAGCTAATTAGGTATGTGTACAGTCGCCAGCATATCAGGTTATACCAAATTTCTCCAAATGATTTTAAACCTTAAAATGTTGTTGGTTACATTCAAAATCGTATGAGAAAATTTGACAGTTTGTGGTAATTTGATGTGCTGGCGACAGTCCATTATCAAGAAAACATAACATATCTAATGGGATTCTGTCAAAAGTAACAAGTTACCTTATATTCCATTTCCTAAATTCTACGCCGGTGGCTGTTTTGGTGTCCGGGTCTATTATAATTTTTGAGACGGTAGAGAACTTTGTAACTTTTAAGTTAGGCCTAAAGCGTATTGGTTCCAAAAACGCTTTCGAGGAACTGCATCTTCTTCCGTTCCTCATGGTGGCCTGTGGTTTAGAAAATCCGAGCACTTTTTCTCCATTTGGGTCTCTCCATTTATAGCCGAGTTCCTCACCAGCCTGCTTAAATGGTTTCTCGAGAGGTGAGTGGTAAGGTGAATATTCAATATCTAAATATCCGCCAACACCGTGATATGAAGAGTTACTTAATGCCTTGATACCTATGTTTTCTGATTTCTTGAAATACGGTAATATTTCATCGTAGCTCCAGCCCTCATTACCCATTCTAGCCCAGTCATTGTAATCTTCCGGATGTCCTCGTTGATAGATTAAAAAGTTGAGCACACTACTACCGCCGAGCACTCTGCCTCGGGGCAGGAAGCACACTTTGCCTCTTAAGTCCCTGCATGCTCTTGGCTCTGGCATAGAATTGTAACCCCAGTTCATAGATGTGAGGGAAAGAAATGGAGCGAATATGGGAATGTCGGAAAAGAAGTTTTCATTTCCTCCGGATTCTATGAGTAACACGTTCCATTGTGGAACTTCAGTTAAGCGGTTAGCAAGTACAGAACCCGCTGATCCAGCTCCTATGACTATGAAATCAAATTCTTCCTGGTCTTTTGGTATATAGTCAGGTATGAAACCTTCTCTTGAGTTTCGAGGTAGAGGTCGAAATAAATCGGTCCAGTAGTCCATAAATCTCCGGCTGTCAAACGCTTTGACCGCTGTGATACAGAGTAAGTAGAAGAACCATTGCATGATGTGTTTTTATATTCTTCATACCTGAAACAAATTAATAATAATTGACACGACTTTTACTTATATGAAGCGTCCAAGGAAAAAGGGTCCAGCACCCTAATTGCGTAACATAGTTTGAATCGGAATCGGAATGATTTTGAAGTAGGTATATTGCTAATCCATTGCTTCATATAATTATGTTAGTAAAGTCTGCTCAACAACGTAAATATCGCAATGTAAGTTGTTGAACTGTCAAATTGAAACCGATTGCTACTGATAGTGTGTTACGCAATTAGCCCGCAGTTCTCGGCATTTAGTTTCCGAGATATACGCAGTTTTGTAAAGTAGGGTGAAAAAATTGCATTTCGCGATTTTTATTGATTGTTATTTATTAATGTTCAATTATCTACGAGTTCATTTAGTAAATGACTTTATAAGTTTCTAAATACCAGAAATTTGAAGAGAAAAGTTTCGTAAAAAGATGCCAGTGGTCGGCAAATTTGGCGGAGAAAATGCTTTTTCTCAAATCAAGCTTTTTCAGAGTTTCAACTTCAAATGTCTGATAAAAAAAATGTGCCAGTTTTTGAATATTATTTAATTGTTATTACCAATTGACTATTCTAGATACCGAATCTAGTCTTAACTCAATACCTCACTTCTGGAACCTTTTTGCTTGGACACACATATTTAGAGGGCACGCGCCACTCATTCGGATGCAAAGCTAATTTAGTCTACTTAGTTGTTGATCGTAGCCTTGTAATAGGTATCTCAGGAATACTTATGGATCGCTGTCAATGTTTAATTTAACAATTTAAATTCTCATGACAGTCAGGTGGTACATAGCGACCCACGCCCAGATATTTGAAGGTTAACGATGATCGTTCAGTAGGCCTAGAGTTTTTTTGTAGAATACAAATTACCACCTAGGGACTTACATCACCGATTTTCCTCAATAATTTCAATTCAATCAGGTAATTGATCGCAAAAGATATAATTTTTTTTTGGTGTTAGGATGGTGAGAGACAGGGTACCTATAGGTACCTACCTACCTGGGTAGATACCTATAGGTACCTACCTACCTGGGTAGGTGTCTATAGGTACCCTGTCTCTCTTAACTCTCAAATGAGCGTAAAATTGCTTGTAAATTTTGCAAATGCTGCTGAAATCTGTTTTATATTGAGCAAATTACCTACGGCTGCCTTCTGAAATTAGTTTTTTCTTCAGCGCCGTCGCCGAAACATTCTCCCGAAATCCAATTACTTTTTGCGATCTTAAATTTCCATGTGTAGTACAAGTGTTAAAAGAAGTGTTTTATTGTAGTTTTTAAACTTTTTAAATATATTTGAACATCTAGTAGGTAAATAAGTTGTTTGTTTGTAAAGTTTTCTTGCAGGTACTTGGAACTTTTTGTTAATCGATACATAGGTACATTCAAAATAATCTAGTTATGAAATATCAGGCAATGTTTGCTACACTATACAGTCCATGGTACTAATTTATTTATTATATTTTTTATGTACACATATGAAAATACATAAGGATAAGTACCTACGTACGACATCATTATAATTTTATAAATTAATTTCAAATTCATTAACAACCATGACCTTGGTAGTTTGCCTGGGGCTTTTTGCTAACGAACTTGCCGTATTAACTTTAGCCTTATCAGATAAATTTATGACGTATGCCATAATCCAAATGGTAAATGAGGATGGTTGACCATCACCTAATACTTGAAGGATTAAGTCATTGCCAGTCACGCTAGCACACCAGGCCAGCATAATGGGCGACATCCGAAGGCACACAACTCTCTGAATTTTTGATCAAAATTGTGTGTGAAATATTTATTCACCAAATCATAATAATTCTGTTAAATATGCGTGACGCGTAGAGCAACAGAATCATATTTTATTTCATGGTTATTGATTTAAATATTTATTTTGTGACCCAATTCTTTTGGCAACATGAGTACTATTTCGTAATGCACGGAGGTTAAATTACTGCGCTGCGCTGGTTTGGTTCACTCTCTAGTAAAGTACTAACTTACTGTTAGTGTCTTTGTTGTCGTAACCCGATTCCGACAAAACGCCTGAACTGCTTTGAAAACAAATCATTTGAGCTAATTGGTTTCACAGCTAAATGTTTATTTATGTAGGCAAACCGTTTGTTATGTTAAATGATGTGAATAAGAGCAAGGCATCTCCACGAAATAGCTGAACACTTGTTCATTCACGAAGTTCGCCGTTGTATGTCATAATAAGTTCGTTGAACTTACTGTGCATTCTGTTGTCAATGAGATATTTATCATAAGGTAACTATAGATAGAGTAAGATGATGGGACTACTACCTGGGAAACGGGGAGGATAAAGAAAACTGTAACTCGATAGCAAAACAAACCGGTCAAGTGCGTGTCGGATCACGCACAAGGTAGGGTTCCGTACTAGGGATGAATTTATCCCAAAAAAAAACTTATCATTGTAGTTGAAAAACATGTTCTCCCATACATCGATATACGTCACGGTCAATACTCCAACTGCAAATTTAAGTTGGTCGTTAAGTAACGAGTAATAACTCGTTAACTTGTAAAGCTTACTTAGCTGTGATACTTTTCCTTTTAATTTCGTTATATACAACATGTCCCGGAATTATCGCACAACCTCTTAAGGGGTCATTGTACTCATCATTATGAATAACTTTTACTGTAGGACCAAACCTGAAATCGTAAAAAAAATAAGTATCATCTTTTCCCTACATTTTGACGAGTTAAACGAACATAAATGTATGGAACAGCTGTTTTTTTTTCGGAGGTGGTACCCTAAAAATTTTTTGTTTCATATTTTATTTTATCACTTTGTCGGCGTGATTAATATTTGTATACCCATGCCGAATTACAGCTGTTTAGAACTAAGAGTCTCTGAGTTATGCTGGGGACAGAGAGACAGACGGACATGGCAAAGCTATAAGGGTTAGATAACGATGTTAGATATTTTTATAAAGGCTTCTACATACCAGCGCAACTTGTCGCGCGACGCGACACGGCACAAAGGCCCCGCGTGTCGCGGGACGAGCGGTGCCTTTGTGTCGTGTCGCGTCGCGCGACAAGTCGCCCCGGTATGTAGAAGCCTTAACACGAAAACATGGCGCAGCGGACCCGGCTTAACCGAGTAAAGACTTTTACATACTCAACTGGCGCGACGTGTCGACGCGACACCGGTAGAACAATTTCCTTGAATTTTTCATAGAAATTGTTCTACCGGTGCAGTGTCACGTCGCGCTACAAATCGCGCCAGTATGATGAAGCCTTAAGACGTAGGTACTGGGTTGGTTTAAATTACCAAGTAACACATTCAAGTCAAGGAATGCCCGGTGCGATACTATAGCTTAGCGAGTCACGTACTCACCGCGATTACCTACGTGAACAGAATTAGGATCAATCACATTTGTAATCACGGCTATTTAGGTACGATTACTTGCCAATAGAGTTCTTTAGGTCAGGCAGCATCACTGTACGTTGGACCAGATAATCTCTACTATATTAAAGAAATTTCTAGAATACTAATAGCACAAAAAAAATGTATTCGTGCAATCTTTAACCTGGACTGGTCTGAATCATGTAGACCAGTGTTTAAATCACACAAGCTTCTTACCGTTTCTTGTATTTACATTTATGAAATCGCAAAATTTGTTAAAACTAACTCTAAACTATTTGAAGCTAATAACAATTTTAACAAACGTAAAGTCACATAGTATTGATTGAAAATCCCTGTACCTAGGATAGAACAATTCAGGCGCAGTTGCTTGTATATGGCGCTACATATACACCGTGGCATTTTAGTCGTCTTACAACGGCAGCTCACTTCATGTATCCAATGACTACTAATCATTCATAAAAGTTTTTTTTTTTATTAACATTTGAATAATTTGACAACAAAAAAAAAAATGTTTTTGGCGCATGACGTAGTTTGAAACACCCGGGTGTTACGAGCCTTGCGATCCAAGTGCGGCACGGAATGGAATGCAAGGCTCGCACCGTGTTCATAACAGGGTGTTTCAAACTACATCATGCGTCATAATGAATAATATATATATTTTTTTAATTATTCAAATGTTAGTAATTTTTTTATTTTATTTTATGAATGTGTAGTAGTCATTGGATACAGGAAGTGGGCTACCGTTGTAAGACGATTAAAATGCCACGGTGTATATTTAACTCACTACCTCGTAACTGGATAACAGAACTACCTTACAAAAAACATCGGTGTTGTTTTGTTTTTTTTTTTTATATCTCAGTTTTTATTCAAACTGCGAATTTCTCAACAAAAATCATGTCAGTCCTACCACTTCAGAAATACAATGTAGTCACTTACTTATTTAAGTTACTTTGGTAAGTAAGTTAGTTACCTCGTCACTTTCCTACTTATTCGTACATTACCTACTAATTAAATATGTATCTACCTAATGTGTATTTAAAATTTGAATTCAAATTGCTATTGACTTGAATAAATTGTTCTTTTGTTCATAGAATTCTTAAACTAAAACTCGAATTTAATACCTAAAAATTGTTATTAATTTGTGTATTATTCTATGTTACGTTTAGCTGATTAAGACCCATTAAATATTTGCATGCCATCAGTGCATGGCGGAATGTGTCATTGCACTGAATTTTATATAAAACATCTTTTGTACCCACCACATTTTATGCAAATAAACGATTTTGATTTTGATGACTTTTTAATGATATGACTTTGGGGAACAAATCTAACTTAGAGAAATGTATTAATGATTCTAATTTTGTAAATACATATCTGTTATTATAGTCGCGAATCATAACTTGATCAAGAGAAAACCTGACACTGACCTGCAAATTGCAGAAAACGTAAGAAAATTTGAATTTCGCGGGCTACAGTTGCGGATACACTTAGGGTTCAATTAAAATACATTGAATCCTTAAAGTGGATCCTTAAACTAAACTACTATTAATTAACGTTAACTGTATTGATCTGCCTCGTTGGTCTAGTGGTCGCAGACGCTATTACCTACTGAGCATGACGTCCTAGGTTCGAATTTCTCAGTAGCAGTCCAGTCTAGATTTGTGCTCGGTTGATACAATAGGCTCGCTCGCCCTCTGTTACAAACTAGCGAAACTTGGGTGAACTATTGATACACCTGCCTAACTCTTCAAGGAATACAAGCGTGCGTGATGTTATATTATGTAATGTATTGATCGTAAATAGAGTATTACAACAAAAATCTACTTTCCCAACAATAATTAACGAATAAGTAGGTATCTACTAAATGATTAAGGTGTCGTAAGTGATCTGTTCACTAATTCAGGAAAAAAGTTCCACTATACGTAGCACAGTCCAGGGGGTCTACTCCGAAGATAAATCCGAAATAACGACCGTTTCGTGACTACGGCTATAACAATGGCTGCCTTTTTTTTTCTTTTTTTGGGTGGGAAATTATCAAAGAACTTCTCCTACTCTGAGCGGAGCGGGAGGGCGTGTCAGACTTTTACTGATTAAAACCCACCCGTGTTCCTTCCGTTGCCTGTGTGCCAGGGCCACGATATTCCTTTCGGACAAACTCCCAACCCTGGCAGGCATTGGTCCTAACAGACCCCGTCAGTTGGTACTGACATCTCTTTGAGGCGCGCGTGGAACACAACGCGCCGTCGACCCGGGCCTGGTCCTTATCGGACGGCGAGCTACCCATCGCTCACCATCCGCAAGCCTGCGCCTACGGTGGCCGGATATCGGCTTACAACTCCCGACGCCCGGGGCGACTCCTGCGGCGACTAGGGGCGCGAGGGCGCGAACCTTGCCTCTCCCTCACGCGTTACGCCTCCAACTTCGCGAGCATTACTGCTTCACAGAAGGAGGTGACGGCCTCCCATGCACTCTCGGGCCGGACCATGGCCTGAACCAGGGCCAGACGCGAGAGATCGCCGTCGCCGATCGCCCCCGTGAGGAAACGGTGGTTACAGACCTCCACCGTATTTGCGTAACACACTATCAATCGCAATCTGAATGATTTTGAAGTATATTGCTAATCCATTGCTTCATGTTCGAAAAATTTGTCTGCTCAACAACTTGAATAAAGCAATGAATGTTGTTGAACTGTCAAAATTAAATGCTACGTAAGTGTGTTACGCAGTTACCCAGCCAATTCATGTTCCATCATGCTGCAACCATGCTGTATAACAGTGCGTCGCCAAGTAAATGCATAGGTTTATTTGAAACGGGTTCCGTGCGGTGCCGGACGTAAAGAATAGAAGAATAGCACCATCCTATTTCTTCCCGTGGGTGTCGTAAAAGGCGACTAAGGGACTTACTAGAGAATGGGAAGCAGCATTCTCTATGCATTTTAACACCATACTGCGATCGCAAACCAGCCTGCCAAGCGTGGCGATTGTACTTTTGTCGCTTGACATACTAGTTTTTTTATATGTAGGTAAACTTCACAGACGTGATGGGTATCGATTTATAAATCTCGTCTGTAAAATGTTATAATAAAATACCACTCGATATTCTTCAACTAAATGAGAAGAAATTTAAAACATGGATTAAACGCACACTATGTAGACAAGCGCTATTATAGGTTCGATGATTATATCGTAGATAAAAATGCTTGTCTTAATGCTGGTCCTGCTCCACAACCACTTGGGCTCACTTGTTAAAATTCACACACACCCACATGTCGACCAAAAAATGTTAATTTCCCCAATTGGTTTTCCAAATCTCTCATACATACCTACAAAAAGAAAACTCAAGCCTGGGTTAGGTGGAAGAAGTACGGGAATTTATGTGACTATGAGGTATTCTCGAGTAACAGGAAAAAGTTTAAAAAAATAGCTGACATTTGCTATAGTAAATATATTAATGCAATTGAAGACAGTGTTGCTACCAATACTAAGACATTTTGGACGTACGTTGCTAGCCGTAAAACTACAAATAAAATCCCATCCACGGTTCATTACAATCAAATTTCATCCAATGATCCTATTACTACTTGCAACTTGTTTGCTTCATTTTTCCAGTCTGCATACGAGCCCTCAACATTTGACTGTAACTCTTGGGACCCGCCACATAGAAATGCTGACCACGATGTCTTCCTATGCAAACTGCAACTGTCCCTTGATGAAATACATAAAGAATTAAAATCACTTGATTCAACCAAGGGTCCTGGTCCTGATGGGATTCATTCGATTTTTCTAAAAAACACGGGTGATACATTATGTTATCCTTTACATATCTTATTTAATAAATGTTTATCATGTGGTATTTTCCCTGAAGTTTGGAAACATGCCAATATTGTACCGGTTCATAAGAGTGGTTCCAAGCATGATGTAACGACTTATCGACCTATCTCTATACTATTTGCTTTTTCCAAGCTATTTGAGAGAATGGTACATAATCATTTATATCCTGCTATTCGCAGTGTTTTAATAAAAGAACAACATGGCTTCGTTAAAGACAGATCTTGCATTAGCAATCTCCTCATTTTCACGTCCCAACTGTTTGATAGTCTCGATAATAAGCAGCAGATTGATGCGGTGTACACAGATTTTCAGAAGGCTTTCGATAAACTTGACCACACACTACTAATTAATAAAATTGCGTACAATGGAATCCGAGGGGATCTTTTACGGTGGTTTATATCTTACATAACTAACAGAATACAAAAGGTGGTTGTTAATGGCTTTGAATCGGGCTCTTTTCAGGTCACCTCCGGTGTACCACAAGGTTCCATTTTAGGGCCTTTATTATTTATTTTATATATTAATGACATAAAAGACCGTTTTCAAAATTCAAAATTTCTTCTCTATGCGGACGATTTAAAGGTCTATAAAATTATTTCTGATAAAAACGATTGTGTTAACTTCCAGCAGGATTTAGACCGTTTCTCTAGCTACTGCTCTTCCAATAAGCTTTACCTCAGTCTTCCAAAGTGTCATGTTATAACATTTACCAAAAAGAAAAATATTACTGAGTTCGACTATCATCTTGCCTATACGCCAATTAGTAAAGTGGGTTTTCTCCACGATCTTGGTGTTCTGCTAGATTCGAAGCTCCATCTGGATGCTCATATTGATAAAATTGTTAACAAAGCCTACCAAATGTTTGGTTTTGTCATGAGGTCTTCCAGGGGTTTTCGTCGACCTTCCACCTTTTTGCACTTATACAAATCAATAATTAGGCCACAGTTAGAGTTTGCAGTACCTATTTGGAACCCTTTTTACGTAAAATATTGTGAACAATTAGAACTAGTACAACGTAAATACCTTCGTGCAATGAATTATAGATGTTATCGGAATAAATTGTCTTACCATTTACTTCTTAAAAAGTCTGATCTTCTGACCTTAAAATCAAGGCGGAAACTTCTGGAAGTTATGACTTTGTTGTTGAAGTGAAGTTTAATGTGTGCCGCAATCATTTTGATTGGCCGGACTTAGTTAGGAGTCTTTGTTACCTGGTTCCTCGAACAGTTCATGTGCGTGAGGTACGCACTTGACGTCTATTTGCACTCGCCTCTGTAAATCCAACGCTGGCTCGCGTTCACCACTTCATCGTTTGGTTGAGACATATAACAATGAGTTTAATTTAATCGACATACTTTTTCTTAGTAAAAATGCATTTAGGAAGCAAATCCAAGCAACCCTAAAGGATCAGCAAAGTATGTGACGTAATGTTTAATAATGTACGCACACAATTTACCCACATTGTCTTCTTTTTTTCTTTTCAATTTAAAAATCCAGATATAATTTCTAGGTTAATAAATAAATATACAATTTTATTGTAACTAAAAACAACTGATCTGAACTTTTAGTATATTAATATAATGTATGTGTTACTAGCTAGTTTTTAAATACTTTCCATTGTAATCCGTGGAGAACGTAGTGGGTAGCATAATTGCTTAACATGTAATATTAAGATAGATATAATTACAATATCGTATTGTGCTACTGTTTGTTTTTCCTTAAATAAATAAATAAATAAAATTATAATATTTGGAAGAGATGCTTCCCCCCTTTTTTATTATGTTCTGACATTACAATTATATCGATTAAGTATCTATATAAAATGTAATCGACGACGACTAAGAAGAAGAAGAAGAAGAAAATGTAATCAAGTTTTAGTTCTTGAATACTTTAATAGGGAATAATGATTTTCCTTTTGCTAGTCAAATTTTATTATTTTTTTAAATACATTGCAAGCTATAGTTTTGTATAATTTAGAAGAATTTTTTCATTTTTGTTAATGTGAGTACCATGGAACCGTTTATTATGATGAGTTGTATGTTGACTTAAAAAAGCGTGGCAGTTGAGAGTACTCGTATGTCATGGTCACTTAAATGGCTCGCTGATGGTGGCGCGTGTGTTGGATCATTCGGTTCCCTACAAATGGTTGAGTTGGATGGTGCTGATCCACGCGTCATATTCGTGAACGCGAGCCGTCAGTTGAGACTGGTCTTCTCTTAACTGCCAGGGCTTATTTGTAATCTTTTAATCTTATATTTTGTATTGTTTTTTAAATAAGCAATTTATTACATTAGAATAATGTACCCGGCCATGGCAGGATTTTGTAATATCTTGATTTAAAAGAGTGTCCTTGGAGTTTCTTGCCATAGAGATCTACGTTTTGGAATGGGCAAATAAATAGCTTCAACTTTCTGACTAACTGACCGACTCTTTGACATTTCAAAAGTGCCTGTAATAGGTTTAATTGAAATAAATGTTTGAAATACGATAAAATAAAATAAAACATTTTCTCAACTGAAACTTCAACTAACAACACTACAAGCGGTCGCTGACCCCAAAAAAAAAAAATTGTATATTTTTGGTTTTATTTTATCGTGTTCAGATATCACCAGCGATAGACCCATCATGTCTGCAGAGTTTGTAGTAAATTTAATTTGACCCTGTATGCACAAACGATGCACATCGGTATGTGTTGTAACTTGTAGGTAGGTCCTTTGTCCCTGCAGTGTGCACTGTGCATTGCGTGCCAGCGTGCCTATGCAAATACTTAGCCTAGGTACGTACTTCGACTAATACCTATTTGAAATCTATAATTGAGAAACATGATTATTCTGACTCAATTTTGTAATATTTTCAGAATAAGGCATATTTATTTACCAACGATATAAGCGTTTGTTCAAGAACTTGGATCGTTTAGAAATAAAAAATGGGAAAGTTTATGTCTTGGAAAGAAATAGTTTTGTTTCAGTTCAGCGAGTCTGAAATAGAAACAGACGTGTTTAATCTATACTGTCTATACTAATATTATAAGAAGTAAAGTGGTTTGTAAGTTTGTATGTCGGGGTAATCTCTGGAGTTACCAGACGGAATTAAAAAAATATTTTTGCATTTGATAGCCCAATTCCTGAGGATGGTTATAGGCTGTTTAACATCACGCTACGACCCTTAGGAAGCGAGCAAAAAGTCAGAAAGAACGGTAATGAAAACAAAACGGGCGATGCAATGCGACGCAGTGAGTTGGGTGAACAAGAAATTTCACGCGGACGAAGTGGCGGACAGAAGCTAGTGGAGTAAATAAATGTAATACAGATAATATGTTTTAGAGTAAAGATAAATTTATTTGTTCAAATATGTGTGTAACATGATAAATGAATATGCACTTATAGATGGAAACGTTATTTTACCGGACCAACATGTTTTGCCTCACTAGGCGTACAAAATGTTTACATTTTATTAATTATGTTGGTAATTATAAATTCATTTATAAAATTAGAGTTAGTGCAAAATAGTCATTAAGTCAATATACAATCAGAGTCAGTACAAAATGTAGTCAATAAACGTAATTAATAAATACTATTTCTTATTTAGTCTATAAGTATTATAGCTTAAGTTAAGTAGGTACTTACATTTTCTTTCAGATTTATAACGTAAAAATAAAGCAACTTTTCTTTTAAGAGAAAATGTATATTTTGGTGTTAACGCTAATCCATATTCCTTATCTTTTTTATGCTAAGTGATTTATGAATGTCAAAATGGCCTTTAAGCGGGAAAATGATTCTTTAATACTTAGGTACACACGGCTATACATTTTCAAGCTATACATTTCCAGTATAAGCTGGCCTCTCATTATCTCTCATTATACGAAAATCCTATACAATGTGAGATCAGCCTAAACTGGTTTTGTATAGCTTGATTCGTAACCGTGTGTACCTAATTCAATATTTTTCATGTGTAGATAAATAAGGTAATAATTCAATAACATCTTTCCTCTCGCTTTCTGTTGGAGTGATTTCGTGAAAAGGGACGGAAACTTGTGCATGGAATAAGTGAGTACTTTTTAATAGCATGGAATTAGTAAGTAGGTACTTTTTAATAGCATGGAATTAGTAAGTAGGTACTTTAATATAGCATGGAATTAGTGTAGGTACTCATGGAATTAGTAAGTACTTTGTAGATTGTAAGTAGAGGGGGTCGAATTTCGACCAGTGGGCGACCACTAGTTCGAATAAATATTTCAGTATTTAGGTTTTTTAAATTTTGAGGTTAATTTCTGCCGCTGCTCAGTAGCTTATTGTTATTACCAAGGTGAGATGTTAGGTAGTTAGGTACACACATAATTTAAGCGACTACTGACTACTGTAAGGCTCGCTTGTTTTTATTTGACCAATTCTGTTTTGTTATTTTATTTGAAGAAGGCACATAATTATGCAGCTTTCGAACGTTTCAAAACTTCAACAAAACTTCAAAAAAATTAAACAAATTACTTCCAAAAAAATCACCACAAAGTGAATGTCTTTGGATCTGTATTTTAGTTTTTGCCACCGACTTCCAAAACTAAAGTTATTTTTCACTTCGTAGTGTTTTTTTGAAAGTCGGTTGTTTTTTTTTTGTAAATACTTTTTTATTTATCACTTTTTAGTGAGTCAGTTTTTAATTTATCTCAGTTACAATAGCCGCTAATCTATACTGCTCATCACCTTTTACAAAGTAGGTATTTCCTTTTTCCGATGCTAGGACGTTAATTGTTGAGGAGTTCTCCTGGTAAGAACCAGGAGAACTGCCACTCACCATATGCATTGTGACGAGCATAAATTTCTTAGCAACCATATGAAAGTACCCAATCGAATCGCAACCCGTTAAAAACTTATTGTTATGTTGTTCCAGTGGCCATCTGTGGTCTTGATCATCAGTTTATTTTTTATTTTAATCTTTATTTATCTACGGGGTTTTTTCTGTAAAGAATATGTCACCCCGATGATTACATACAATTCCATTCCATTCTTCATCAGTTCCACTTCACTAAATGGTGCTTTCCGAGAGCAAATGCACGAGTTACGAGTACTATAAAAATACCCAAATCGCTATAGGTGTGCCTATAAAATTTGAGGACTTCCCTTGATTTGAAATTTGAGGATTTCCCATGGGATTTTCTCATCAGATTCTGATTTGGTGGCAATGGAACCACCTCGGGAGCATAGCCTTACAAGCAAAAAAAATATTTGAAAAATCGGTCCATAATTGACGGAGAAATCGATGAACATACAAAAAAAATACAGACGAGCATAATTATTGTAACCTCCTCTTTTTCGAAGTCCTTTAAAAAAAATGTTATCATCACTAATTCAGCGAGTGACCTCTGTAAATAAAAATCAAAGGAAGTCGGTTTTCCATTAAAAATAGAATAAGATTATCATTTAAAACGACGTTATTATAAAATCACTCACGTAATGTCGCATACAATCGTACTTGATAGGCACAGGCGCTCCGGTGATGAAACTAGCAGGTGGCATATCCTATGATACTCGGCAATACTGCAGCTTCCTATTAGTGAAATAATTTTCGGTATCGGATCAGTAATAGTTTCGAAGATAACACACAAACTCAAAAATATTACCTCTTTATTAAGAGTTTAAAGCTTTGTCCAAGAATCTTTGCACTTCGTAAGATCGCAACCGGTAGATTTACGGCAGAAACTAATTGCACCGTACATAAATCTACATACAAAGCCATATTTAATATGCTTATTTATTTAAACATGAATCTACGTAATGGCTCTCGTGAGCAATGGCCGATGTTATCCACACTTTGACATATAGGTAGCCTACTCGTATAGGCGTTCGCGGTTAGCCTTATCAATGACAAATTTTCGAAATATTTCCTATTTATTTATTATGTTACCCAATTATGACCTACTTTACAGTTTAGCACATTCTTATAAATTTTTTATTGAAAGATGGCATTTGCGTAAAAAAGTAATGTTAAATGGCGTGGCTTTATTTGCATAGCTAAAGCACAATTTAAATGCAGAAATGAACTTTAAAAAATATATATACAGACGAACTTATAATTAGATATGTTCGTCTGTATATATATTTTTTTAAAGGCTCCTCTTTTTTTGAAGTCGCTTAAAAATAAGGATGTCGTTCTAATCGTTTGGGTCATAAAATAATTAACGACAAGTGATGCATTTGGAATGTTTCCTTTTATTTACGTACACACAGTAAAATACAGAGAGATACGACATTATTATAAATTTAGTACAAAGGTACTGCTTATTTCTTAAGAAATTTCTTCCAGCAGACCTGCGAAAGGAAAAATCAAAAAGAAATGGTAGACAATAGTGTGTGAGAACAAGAAGACTAAATTTTTATTATATTTAAATTTCACCTGTATATACGTATATGTACCTACCAACTCTTGTCAATTTTATTTACCTTTTTTTTAAATGGTCCGTGCAGGATTATTTCATAAATGTAAGTAAGCACTACAAATAAGTACGAATAAGTCGTATCTACTAATTACATTCTATATTTGTATAAATTCTATTGTTTGGAAATTATGCATGCCCTAAGGCAAATTTATCGGGACTATTTATAAAAATTACATCCAAATTAAATGATTTTATAATTTTTCTGTAAGTACGTTTGACAATCATATTTTAAAAACTAGATGAGGTCTTATAATCTTATTCCCATAAATTCCGTTTAGATTAGAAGTACCGCCTATTATTTCTGAAAGAATTCGTATTCTATTACGATGAACGGGGTACTAGAACGAGTGTCATTACAACATCACGATTTATGTGCCTACGGTGAGTAGTCGTTATGGATGCTCATGACTTCAGGCGATACTATCGGGCCTTATGTTTGTATAATATACTCGGAATCTTGCTTCACTTGAGCACTAAGAGGCGTTGCGACGTTACATATTTCACACGAGCTTTCACAGATATTTGCAATGAAGTAGATAGCGACATTCCTTTTGTGAATAAAACAAGCCTGAAGGTATATCTTTTATGCCGTATGATTTCTACAGTACCTATGGATATCTCAATGCTTTCGTATTTTTCACTAAAACATTGTAGAGCCTAGAAATAGGCTCACGGAATATTCACAGAAATCAATAGGCAGAACGCAAAATAGGATATTTGAGAGTTTAACGTCTGGCAGCACTACCGGTTTGGTACCTAGACTAAAACCTAATAAATCTTAGTTTAAAACTTCAAGAGGGTACACAAACAACTGCACCACGACGATGCGCAACTTTTTGAAGTAAAAAGTCAAGTCAAGTCTAAAGTTGTTTGTCTTTTGTTCGCGACTTTCGAAACAGTTAATTGTTAATTTTGAGTCTTGGATTTTTTGTATGACATGTAATTTGTTGCAAGGTCAGGAAAGTTGCTATATCATATTTTACTTGTAAGGTAATGTCTTTCATTGAAATTAAATATTAAGTCTTGGTAGTTATTTATTATCATTTATATTATAATAATAAGATCTGTTCTTATGTTATGTGATATTCTAAATAATTTTGAAAAGTTTGATTATTGTTGTATTAATGATTTAGTGACATTATTTTGTATTTTTTTCATTTTGTAATTTTTGGTCTTTTACTTTATTTAATTTGAATTTTTTAGTGATTGTACAGACTTTTGATTTTCTAAAATGTATTTGTTTAAAAAAAAACTTTGATTGTTTGTATGCCTTTTGGCGGGACACAGCTCGGATCTTATGTATTATAACACCTTTTGTATTTACCCCATGTTCACGAAATAAATAAATAAGAATTTGAAAAGTAAAAAAAAAATTGAGTGATAAGTAGGTATTTAAAATAAAAAATATTGTAAATAAAACGTGTCCGTTTGGTGCCGGACGTAAAGAATAGCACCATCCCATTTCTTCCCGTGGGTGTCGTAAAAGGCGACTAAGGGACTTACTAGAGAATGGGCAGCAGCGTTCTCTATGCATTTTAACACCATACTGCGATCGCCAACCCGCCAGCCAAGCGTGGCGATTATGGCAAACCCCCCCTTTAGGGGAGGCCTATGTCCAGCAGTGTATGTCTTTCGGCGAAAATGATGATGATGGTGATGTATATAAAACTAAAACAGCAATTTTTAGTCTTCTCCAAAATTGGGCTAATGGATCCTTTGACCCTCCTTAATTGCGTGACACACTATCAATCACAATCTGAATGATTTTGAAGGATATTGCTAATCCATGGCTTCATATGTTCGACAAATTTGTCTGCTTAACATCGTAAATAACGCAATGAATGTTGTTGAACTGTCAAAATGAAACCCATCGCTACTGTAAGTATCTTTCGCAATTACCCCGCAGTTTGCTCTATTAATCATGTACAGACGCCAGCAGGTCAAGCTACCCGAAACTGTCAAATTTTCCCAATCAACCTTGAACCTTATTTCAAGGTTGATTGGAAAAATTTGACAGTTTCGGGTAGCTTGACCTGCTGGCGTCTGTACAGTTTTACTACCTGAACGACCATCTAAAAAAATCACCAGCATTGTAGATCAGTGGCCTAGGTAGGTAACTACCCCTCCTCTAGCCTAGTCTAGACTTCAGACACTGCCCTGCCGTTACGTCATAAGATCGCTGTGACCGAAATAACAACGTTGAAGTAACTTTGTCCGTAAACTAGACTTCTAGAAACTGGAAGTTATTTTTGAATTGAATTGCTGAAGCAATATACTATAATTTATCATGGGCTTGTTTGTTATGGAAGGAATCAGATTTATAACACCTTGTTGATTCAAATTAAAGGTTCCGTTGATGTACCTAATTGAAAAACTGCATTATCATCATCATTTCAGCCGAAAGACGTCCACTGTTAGACATAGGCCTCCCCTGAAGGGGGGGTTTGCCATAATCGCCACGCTTGGCTGGCGGGTTGGCGATCGCAGTATGGTGTTAAAATGCATAGAGAACGCTGCTGCCCATTCTCTAGTAAGTCCCTTAGTCGCCTTTTACGACATCCACGAGAAGAAATGGGATGGTGCTTTTCTTTACGTCCGGCACCAAACGGAAATCCGGCACCAAACAACAACAACTGCGATAAAAGTGTTGTTGTTGTTGAAAAAAAAAACGAAAAAAAATGTTGTTAAAACGATTCCTTTTGGAATCGCTTTTATTACTATATACACACGAGTATTATCTATTGACCTTGTCGATGCCTACCTGAATTCGTGTGACCTCAATTTGCACTAAAAACAGTCGTCTTTGACGAATGTTGCCGATGGAAGTTGAAGAACGACAGAGTTGTGTCGTTACTATACCTATATGATAAATAATATAAAAAGATGTTTCGAGATGAAGCTCTTCAACTTGTCCAACATCATTGTCTGGGAAGTCAGTCAAATGTTTTACGCGTCGGATTCGAGAGTTCTAAAAGGAAAACGCGACGCGGAGCCCAACGGGATGGGGTTGTAAGCCGCGCCACTCCACAAACAGATTCCTAACTTTGAGGACGTTGGGACTTTGGGAGCAGTTATTAAAATTTTTGCTTTTGTTTTCCACCATCGGAAACGAAATATTTTGGAAATCAAAGGTGGGGCAAAACTTCTTATCAAATCATACATTCTGTACGTATGTACACAGATAGGTACTGCACGTATGCAGTTACAAAATAAAGTGAACATTAAGCATGTATGTTCGTCAAACGGGTTTATTTGTTGCAAAACTGAGGTCGGTAGTTTAGAAACTGGAAGTCACATGCCCTAACTGTTTTGTAAAGGTCTAGTTAAGGGGAAAACACAACACTGCACTTAATTGTAGCGTTGTAAACTCACAGGTTAGCCTTGTAGTGGGGCGCAGTTCGCGTAAAGGCTTCTACAGACCAGCGCGACTCGCGACGCGACACAAAGGCACCGCTCGTCACGCGACACGCGGGGCGTTTGTGTCGCGTCGCGTGTCGCGCCAGCATACTAGATAGAAGCCTTAACACGAAAACAAAATATGGAAAGAATGTGCGTAACTGCAGTCAGCAGCATGGAAGGAATCTGTTACATCAGAGGTCATCTGATCAAAATTCATGTAGTTTACATATTTAGTTTGTTTTTAATCGTTTTATATTAGGATGCATTGTAAACATGTTTATTAATTTAAAATATTTAAATCCCTTTATTAATCGGACATGGATATGTTATAAGACGTTTAATTAAGCAGGTTACCTAACTAAGTTATCTTTAACACGCGAGAAGAACAACGTAACAACAAGTTTTTGCTCACAGCTGGTATAAAAAAGCAGTATTTAATTTAAAAAAATTGGGCATGGCACCCATAATATACAATAAGTTGCCAAAAAGTATCACAAACATCATTATCACAAAATGGACCAATTCAAATTAGGTGTGCACGAATTCCTAGTTGCAAAATGTTACTAGGTATTTAATTAATGATTTGAACTAAATTTTTTTCTTCGGTTACCTAATATATTAATTTGCACACCTCATTAGGTTATAATACATTGTACCTTTCATACCTGTAACACCTTTTGAACATGTAATAGGCAAATACATTTTTTGATTTGGTTTTATCTTTGCAGGGTATTCATGCACAGCTTAGTCTCGGATTTGCTTTTTGGATGAAATTTAGGCTGCCATAGTTAACGAGCTGCTACAACTGCTCGGATGGCATGGTGCCAAAAGCAGAAATGTGGAAAACTTACACAGAAGTCTGTGTTCATATAATTTTTAGGGTTCCGTACCTAAAAAGGAAAAAACCTGAATCCTTATAGGATTACTCATGTGTCTGCCCGTCTGGCTGGCTGTCTGTCTGTCTGTCACAGCCGATTTGCTCCGAATCTACTGGACCGATTATGCTGAAATTTGGTACACATATGAATTTATGTGACCCAAACACGGACGTGTAACGTCGTAATTAACGTAATTTTGAATTTACGGGTCACTTTTGGGGGGAAATTAGGAAAAAAAATGCATACTGTACCATCTGACTTATCAAATGAAAAGGCTTTTTTTTTTTTTTGGCAGGAATTGGAAATCCTCATGGACGCGCAGACTGCGTCATCTCATCTCTTTGTTTTCATATAAAAACTTACTTCAATACTATAATTAATCACTGACAACAACACACAAAATAACTATAGAAGCCATCTTACAACTATGGCAGTTTTAATCCATTGGCTTTTGCAGCAATGGCCAAGACTCTCTGCGAAACCCATGAAATGGGCCCGGCAAGTGTCGTCACCAATCAAGTCCTCAATCACATCGAATGGGTGCCCCAGCCTCTGATCGCAGTTGTACCTTTATCGTGTGTACCTTAGGCAGTCAATGAGGACTGGCTTTTATTGTTTCAATGGAGGCATCATCGCAAACACAGGCTGGAGTCCCTAACAACTTAAATCTATCAATGGACCTCCATAGATTTAAGTTGTGGATGCCCCCGTGACCTGTAAATAGTTGGGCTCTTAAACTATTGGGTGTCCCTATCTTTTCCAGAATCTTGTATGCCTTCCTGATGACACTGAAAAACAGTCGTATACCTCTGACCTCGTTTATTTTGGCTATGTACTGGGATTGCCAGCTGTCTAGAGTTGACTCCCTGATGGATCGCTTTGCGTAGGACAGTGGGAATCTGTCATAGACTGGGGCAGTTTTCCTATGTCACACTATGTATGTACATATTCGTTATTATTTTTATCTGACACAAATTTATTTTATGTTAAAAAATTTATGTTGTTTATTTCAGGTCCAGTTGGAAACCAGCGCCAGGCACAGTTGTCTGGCATTTTTGCTGAACTGGGCCTTTTTGGCGCAGCCGTGAGGCTCTCTTTTCTGCTATATTTCTTTCATCGTACTTTACACTTTTTACTTGTTTTATTTTTATTTTATCTGGTGTATATTTGTGTGTAGTCTGTGGTAAATAAATGTATTTTCTTTCTTTCTTATGTAGAGCAGCGTGCTTGGCGAGTTCATCTGCTCTCTCATTCCCGGGTATACCAGCATGTGCCTTGACCCAGAAGAGGTGAATTTCTCTGCCTTGAAGTTTAGCGTCGGAGATTGCCTGCTGTATTTTTATTGCGATGGGATTATAAGTTTTAGGGTCGACAATTGACTCCAGCGCTGATCTAGAGTCCAATATAATATTAGCCGATATTGGTGGCTTTCTCTCAGCGGCGTAAGTGAGTGCCCTCAAAATTGCGACCATTTCAGCCTGGAAAACTGAGCAGTAATTTGCCAACTTGAGCTCCAACTTAGTAACTTCCCCTTCCTGGTCCCAGCATGAAACCGAGGCACCAACCTTTCCCTCTATTTTGCTGCCACCGTTATAAAGCTGTGCCAGTGATTTCCGATGCGCTCTATGTCTTGCAAATTTGTTATAAGTTGGAACCCCAGAACAACCCGCAGAGCGGGATGTGGTAGCTCTGAAGGGTGCGCGCGTTTCTCCAGCTTTCTGCCAGGGAGTTCGTCCAGGGGCTTACCTCTTTTTACCTCATACAGTTGGAGGTATTCAGCCGCCCTCTTGTCTAGGGGAATCACTCTGGCAAGGACTGCAGCAGCTATAAGTGAGATGGTCCTATGGGCTTTAGATATTTTGATGGCAAACATCCTGGTGATGGTGTTCAGCTTTTTCCTTGCATAAAGTTTCCCGGCAACTTCCGCCCAAGAGATCGCTGCATAGGTTATTACTGGTTCAACCACTCCAGTGTAGATGATCCTCAGGATGTTAGCGTTAAGGCCCCATTGTGCCCGTGCAGCCCTCGCGACCATTTAAAATATATTTGTGGTCTTCTGAGTAACTTCCTCGAGATGCGGGAGGAATGTCAGACCTGCATCCATTGTGAGACCAAGAAGTATAAGTTGTCTGGTGATTGTTAGTGGAATCCCTAAGAGGGAGAACTTTGGTTCATCATATTTATTTTTTTTGTTAACAATCATCGTCTGTCTCTTGTGTGCTGCAAACTTCATTTTGTACCTCTTTCCCCACTCCGCAATTGCTGTAAGGGCCTCGTTGACTATGGTTTCAAGTTCTGTCGCTGTGTCTGCTGGCGCCAGGACCAGCAAATCGTCAGCGTACGCCTGGATATGGGCTTTGAGTTCGTCTGCTTCGACCAAGAGAGGGTCCAGTTGGATATTCCATCAAATTATGGTACCACAAATAGATCCTTGGATGCAACCTTTAGTGGTGGGTTTGGAGACAATGTGAGTTAGGTACTCCAGTGTGATGCTCCGATCTGACAGATAGCTGTCTAAGAGTCTCAGGGTTTGCCCGTCTATTTCCTTGCTAAGTAGCTGCTGCAGTATGCAGCTGGCCACCAAGCATTGTCGAACGCGCCTTCTATGTCTAACGACACCACTACCACAATTTTCTTGGCACGAATACCGCGACGAATGTAGCCCTCGTTGTCGTATAACGCATTCTCCGTCCCGCATTGCGGTCGAAAGCCATATTGCCGTCTGCTTGCAAAAGATTTCCTTTTTCCAGCGTCCAGGTAAGTCTATTGGCGACCAGCTTCTCCAGCACCGTAACTGGGAGGAGTCCAATCGGACGGTAGGACTTAGCCGTTGTGTAGTTCGGCTTACCAGGCTTCGGGATCACTCTGATCCTGGCTTCCTTCCAGATGATAGGGAAATAACCAACTGTCAAACATCTGTTAAACAGAGCCAACTGGAAGTTGATGTTGGCTTTGTACGCCTCGCAACAAATATCCGCCGTAAAGCCGTCTGCTCCCGCTGCTTTTTTTGGATGGGTTCTATCGTAGACCTCCCGAAGTTCTGTGTGAGGGAACGGTGGTGTTTCATGCGGTAGGTGGCTCAGTTGGCGGTCAAGTTAGTCTTAGTTCATCGCGAGCTTCACGTTTTCCCTGATGGTTTTCGGTGTAACAGAGTCTGTGCCAGGATCGTCAACGGGAAAGAAGGCATCGACTAAGGAACTTACTAGAGAATGGGCAGCAGCGTTCTCTATGCATTTTAACACCATACTGCGATCGCCAACCTGCCTGCCAAGCGTGGCGATTATGGCAACCCCCCCTTTTGGGGGAGGCCTATGTCCAGCAGTGGACGTCTTTCGGCTGAAATGATGAATAATCATGATTATAGATTACAGTGTGGTGTTTCACAGGTTGGCCGTGAGGTGCCGGACGTACAGATATTAGCACCATCCTATTTCTTCTTTAAACACGAACTAGGAGCTAACTTTGTGAGAGACTGGAGCCTGAGGTAGGTTTTTATAAAAGCCTGTATTACAGGTCACCAGCAGGGCTTGGAAACCGGTTAATTTTCTATGTAATCTTAACCGTTATTATAAACGTTCTCGAACATAATTTCGTTAATTATTTTGAATTTTGTTAAAAAATCAATGCTGAATCATAGCGAACTGGGCGGGCATAAGAAAGTGACAGAGTCAATTACTTCCCCATGCGAAAAAAGAGATCGCAACAAAGCGCTGGAACCAAAATAAAAAACATACGAGCGGCAAACCAAATAAAAATTGTTTAATAGTAGATTATTAACCAAGGGGATAAAGCAGTGTCTTCTGTCGCGGATGACGATTTAAATCGCGAGCGTAACGAAGGACTCGAGGTTTACTCCCGAGCGTAGCGAGGGTGTTAAAAACTTAAATCACGAGCGAAGCGAGGGATTTAAGATGAGTCCTGAGTATAGCGAGGGATTTAAGTTAACCCAAGACTAAGACAGCTTTATTACCGAGGAAAATACTCTACTTTTCGTACCATTTGCGAAAAAATGAACACAATAATAATATGAGATAAGCATTTTAGAACATTAACTTATTTATAAAAATAAATTAAAATAAACTTTACGTTTATGTATTTGAAGAAAACAAAAACGTGGCAAATTCCTAGACTAATAATTTTTTGTCGGAAAAGCAAAGGCATCAAGCTCATACGGCCTTGTCGGTTTTCGTAATTTTATAATCATAACTGCATAATAAATGCGTATTCCTTTTTCAAAAAGATGTATAATGCTTTATATACAAACTCAATGGTGTAAACACAATTGTAGTTCAATATAAATTTCGGTAAGTATTCCAAATTTAAATCACATTCTCCCCCTAGACGATGAATGAAATACAGTACAATTTTCTTTCCCTGTTTTTAACAGATTAAAAATGACTATTGTTATGTTCGCTTTTTGTGGCATAGAATGTCACTTTTTTGAGCAAGTGGTACGAAAAAATAAATTAAGCTATGCATCAGAAATATGTTCGGCCAGAGTTTTCAATTACCTAAAACGCACATTTTGAATACAATTTTGCAATTAAATTACTTAGGATTTTGGAAGTACAGAAAAATATATAAAAAAGTAGAGGTCTTTTCGGAATTAAATTCTATCGAGGAAATTGAGCCAATTGCGTTTTCTTTCAGTCAGAGTATTAATCAAATAGTCCCTAACTTATAATATATCCAAAAATTTACGAAAAGGTCCCCAAGCAATCTTTGAAGCTATATCAATTGTATCAAAAATAATTTGTATCTTTGGAAATAAAAATTAACCGGTTTCAAGCCCTGGTCACCAGGACCCTTCCGCGGCTAGCTGCCTGTTATTTGGATACGTGACAATATTAATGCAAGATACTTAACGAAAAATAAAATAAGAAACATTAATGATATTTTGTAACAGATTCAAGCCGTGCAATAAGGACACCATGTGTGCTCGTATTAACTAAGTATTACGTAAGTGGTTGGAATCGGACGGGAAACACGTCACTAATCAATTAGCTGGTTGTTACTACTTTGTGCAATTTATTAACACGAACCGTATTTACTTAAATACGTTTATAAATGTTGTTTCTACGGAAATCGTTAAACATCTATTTATTTATGGTATTCAAAGGAATATGACTTTGTCGTTCTTTGCTATTATTGAGGTAAGTATCATGAGTAAGCATGACTTCATGAGGTAGGTATCATTGCTAAGCCTACGTTTGCACGAACGCGCGAACGTAAAAATATCGCACCGGGATTTTATTGCGCACTAGATTTTCGACTCTCGGTGTTCAGCCGAGCATTGAGAATCCAACAGAGTGCATCCCAGCGCGTCCAAAAAACACACTGTTGGATTTTAAACTCTCGGCACTAAGCATAGCGTTGAAAACCCGGTGCGCGAAAAAAAAAATCGCTGCGGGAAAAAATCGCCCCTGCGTACCTGGGCTAAGAGGTAAATCTTTACCTATCTACTATTCGTTATTGAATGATCTAATGATAGAGGTATGTTTATGTAGGCATGATGATGCTTTTTAATGTTCAATGGTGTTAGCGATAGGTTGTCAAAGCTGAGTATTAAGGCTCCCGCAGACAGCCGCAACGCGACACTAGTAGCATAATTTCTAAGAAAACTTCATGGAAAGTGTCGCGTTGGGCGTCGCGCTGCCATCACGCCCGCGATATTGCACCAGTCTGCTCGAGCCATCAGCACAGGTACACTACCTACCTGATAACTAGAGTAAAGGCTCCCACAGACAGACACGACGCGACTCTAGTAGAACAATTTCTATGAAAACATCATGCAAATTGTTCTACCAGAATCCCGTCGCACGGGAGCGGGAGCCTTTAATGCTCCATCAACTCTAACCATAATATATTATGAGTATGACTTACGCAATACGATTACCACTATAATTAATATATTGCTTTGTCCGAGTGCTTTTGAAAATGGTATAAACTGTCTCTATGAGACGACTTATACTCTTT
Organism: Tiliacea aurago; assembly: GCA_948098905.1. NCBI lineage: Eukaryota > Metazoa > Arthropoda > Insecta > Lepidoptera > Noctuidae > Tiliacea > Tiliacea aurago. The sequence goes on along the minus strand of OX402578.1, from coordinate 11,203,018 downwards.
AACCTTTATTTTTTTTTTCCGGGGTGGAAAATCCTCATGATGACGGAGAAGTCTGTCAGACTCTTACTGACTAAAACCACCCCGGTGTTCCGTTCCCAATTGCACCGGGGATCGTGGGATCTTGTGCGACTTCCGCAATCCCCGGACCTACTCTTTAACCTAATCTAACCTATGTCGTGGATTGGTTGCCCGTTAGATTAAACATTCCACAAGATGATTTAACGGTAATTTCTATGAAAACTTCACCGAAATTGTTCTATCGATATCATGTCGCGCCTGTCTGCACTAGCCTTTATCATCAGACTGCAGAATCTTCAGGAGTGTTCCGATGTTTGAGAAGCCTGTGTTCATTGGCCTAGCACTAGACCTACCTGAAGGCATGTAGGTATGCTTCCTATAGTAAAGTTTTCCAAAATTTTAAACGATTAATGGATTTTCAAACGTCGGAAACCTCTTATCTAAGAGTGAAAAATTTTAGAGAGGATTTTCAGTCAGTTTTCAATTCAGGTCATGCTGAAGAGCAAAAAAAGAAAACCGGCCAAGTGCATGTCGGACCACGCACAATGAAGGGTTCCGTAGTTGAGATGAATTTATCTCAAAAACAAACTTAACATTGTAGTTGAAAAACATGTTCTGCCATACATCGATATACGTCACGGTCAATTTTCCAACTGTAAAATATATAAGTTGGTCGACTATTACTCGTTAACTTGTAAACTTATTCCGCAAACAGATCCCTGGATCAAAAAAGGTCTTCACAGACCCTCAATATTTTTGATCGGCCTATCCAACGATAATGGGGTAGGTATCGTTACATCATGGGATGGGATAGACTAGAAAAAAAAATATCATCCCCACTTTACGTGTGAGGGAGGTACCCAGTTTTTTTTTAATTACTTTGTTACCGTAATTAATATGTATACCCATGCCAAATTACAGCTGTCAAGTACTAAGAGTCTCTGCGCTAAGCTGGGGACAGACAGACAGACGGACATGGAGAAGCTAGGCCGCTTGTAGACGTCTTTTTTTCCATCGGACCACGGACCGTGTTTTTCCTATTTGTATGAATTGGACACCGGTCCGGCGTCCGGTGCATGTACACACATTCATTATAAGCCATACAACACTGTGAGTCCGGCAAAATAAACGCTCCGTTGTCCGCATTGATGTATTAAATAGGAAGATATGGTACGCGCTCCTCGATGTGGACGGCATAAATTAGGGGAAAGGACACAATCGGCCTACATTACTCCCGGTTTGCGGGGAATACCCGAATCGTAGTTTGTTTGCGAGTTGTTATGGGTACGTAACTGTTACAATTATTGCGATCTCGTTCCCGCTATAGCCCGCGTAATATGTCTATCTATTTCGGTTGTCGAGCACATGACGCACGACATCGGGTCCAATATTTACGTGATGTTAGAGACTGGCCTATCTTCCTATTTAATACATCAATGGTTGTCCGGTGAAAACAACGGACGTCTAAAAGCGGGCTTAGAGTTCCTTGTTGACTACGGAACCCTAAAAATAAAACCGATATCACAGCTGATGTAACTTGGTCCTACTTATATCCATATTGGCAAACTGAAGGTGCAGAACGCAGCGATTGAAATAATGATAATTACGTGTATCATACTTACTTAAAATTTTAACACAGTTATTACAAATCCGATTCATGCTTTCGTTATTTTTAAGCAACAACATTTCTTAAGGTGTAAACGTTTGTACAATATTTTTGTGGCGCGAAAAATGCAAGAGGCGTAAATACTCGTGCAGACTGGGGTGAAATCGCGACAAGGGTCGCGCTGCCTAGCTGTCGCGCCCGCGATATTACGCCAGTCTGCACGAGCCTTAACGTGCTACTCTAGTTTGTATCAAATGTTGTCACTTCGGATACTATGTAGATATTTAAAGGAAAGGTAAAGTAAGCAATACACAGATACCTATTTCAGCCAGCACATACGTAATAGGCGCGTTAATAAAATCTACATGTACGTTTTGTAATTACGTCAATTAATTATTTCACCTAGCTAATTCATTTAATTTTAATTATAGTCAACTGGATTACATTTTTAAATGAACAGGTGTTGTTTGTTTATTTTTAATTTGGTTAAGCTTTTTTAATGCTTTTAGTTTTGTTATGTTTGAGGATTATTGTAATGAAAACCGTCTAACAAGTCATATGTATTTAAAAAAATGTTAACATTTCTACTTGATGGCTATTTTTAAGTTTTAATAATTTTATACTTAGTTTTTTTAATTCATTGAGGGGTTTGGCGCTGATAGCCGAAATACAGGCTTTCACCTAGGTCGGCTACAGATGTCTAATTCATTTGTAACAGGAAAAAAGAACATTGTAACCGGAAAATAATATAGCCTATATGACATGTGTATCATTGTAAGTAGGTAATCATTTTTGAAATAAACTTATTATTATTCTTATATTTGTTTTACTAAAGTACCGTGAGAAAATATTCATACAACCTAAAAGTATATTAAATAATATAAAATTAAAATAAACTCACCACATTCAAAAAGCCCAATTACAACACTTCATTCATGAAAAGCTGAATGAAAAATCACTGCACTGACACCGTTCTACATACACATTATGTAACTTAACGAGCACATCTGTTAATTGTGTGTGATTGTAGCTTCGCATGTTCATAGATGAATAGTATCGGATGCAGCGTGCATGCGCGCACCGGCCTACGACGAATACGGATCGAGGATTGGTCAGGCGCGGGCGCAGCGACACGCAATTTAAACTGTCCGTAGACACGCGACCTTGCCACTGGGCCAGTAAACGTATCTCTGTAACAACAGTCGATATATATTTTGCCATAGAAATGCTGCCATTGGAGTCCAAGTTCGCCTTGCGTCATTTCAAGAATTCAACCGTGAAGTTTTGTGCGAATTGTGGCCTTCAGATTTTTGCATTTGCGTACCTGCTTAATCTTTAGAAAGAAAATAATTTTAATTAGCACAGACTAAAAGGCACACATCATCATCATCGTTTCAGACGAAAGACGTCCACTGCTGGATATAGGCCTCCCCCAAAAGGATGTGGGGGAGGGGGCGTGCCATAATCGCCAAGCTTGGCAAACGAATTCACGATCGCAATATGGTGTTAAAATGCATAGGGAACGCTGCTCAGGCTGTCCATTCTCTAGTAAATCCCTTAGTCGCCTTTTACGACACCCACGGGAAGAAATGGGATGGTGCTATTCTTTACGTCTGGGACACTACACGGATTCGAAAAGGCACACACCACGACATAGTAAATATAAAAAAAAAAATGTAGTTGATAGGAAAGTGTACCTCACGGCTGCGCCAAATAGGCCCAGTTCAATAAAAATGCCAGACAACTAGGGTGCCTGAGGATTTTTTCAACTGAACCTGAAGTTTGAGGTGACGGATGTACCTAAATCAGTTTCATACTGCAATGAGTGTATGTAATACTTAAATAATTTAATTTTTTGTATAAGATAATAATAATAGCTAACGAATATTTAAATAGTTAGTATGATAGCAAAACAAAACAAAACTTTACGCTATGATGCATTTAAATGGTCGATGAATTATCCAATAACCGCATTGCAATAAATCTTACAGTATTTTGCAGAAGTAATGTAATGTTGAATAAATAAATAAAGAAAGTAATCTTTGCCAAGAGTGAAGCAATAGTTTACAGCACTGGACTAACACCTAACTTGGCGTAGGTACATAAAAACTCACAACTGAATTACTAAACGCCTAAATACACATGGGGGCTAGGGTAGACAGTACCTAGTGTCTGACAGAGATCGATGCTTGCGGCAAGAGCAACTTTTCAGTTTTTGTCGCTTTGTTCCGTGTGCATAAATAATAAATGATTTATTTCTGTAAGTAGGTATGTCCAAACACTTTTACACATCAATCATATTTTAAAAACTAGATGAGGTCGGCGTTTCCTATCTGACTACTCTGAGAAAAAAGGCCGAAACAAACTCAGAGGTCACAGTCTCTTCTAAAGTCCAGATATAATGTTGGTCGGATCATGTGAAGACCATGTAGATTGGTGTCTGAAATGATCTTTGGATGAAAGAACCACACAGATTGAGGGGACCTGTCCAGTCAGTGCACGCATTTGTCCGTAGTCGTGCAGCTCAACTCAGAACTTGCACTTGCACTTGAACTTGCTTGACTTGAATGCATGGTCAGGCATTTGCCTGACCATGATAAAAACTAACTGAGAAAAAAAACAAAAATAAACAATGAGCTTGGTTGAGGTTGCAATCGTCGTCATCGACCAATAATTATTAGAATATTGCAGGCCTGGAAGGCATATTTTTCCCCCCAACTCTGGAGCCGCTTGAATCTTTCTCGACGAATTTCAGCAGCTACTCTACATAATGGAGAAAACCATTTTCGTTTAAAATTGTTTGAACAGACAGTTGTGCTGCCGATGCCCGGGGCGTTTGTTGCGCCACTTCTTCGTCCCAGCTAAAGCACTAGAAAGTTGTGAAAGGCGGGCGCTTTTGGGGGATTGTCTTATTTAATTTTCTCGTTTTAAATTGTTGATTCTCAGCCTAGTTTGATTAAATGACTTGATTTTGATTGTCTTCGAAGTTGTGTTGTGTTGAGTTATCCTACGAAGGATAAGCCAAACATCCCTACTTTCATCGTAAAAAATGTGCCTTCTTATTCGTCTTGGAGATTTGATTTCAGTTTCCATTCGTTAAATGAACTATAGTTTCATAATGTGAATACTTTACAAGGTTATTTAACTTCACATGATATAATAAATGGAACTCTAATGTATTTTTATGATGTCAAATCTTGCAATTCTATTTTGAACAACTTCCACTCATCCCACTGTCTTGATATTTTTGTAAAACAAGTACCTATATAGTCCCGATGAAAATGCAGTTACTTTATCTGATCTGATGACGACCTGACGCCGCCGCTGCGCGCTGCCCCTTATTTCTGCGCCGGCCGCCCGGGCCCCTGCCCCCCCCCTCCGCCCACGCTGTGCTACTGGTGCACTATAATATCTCCCGCGGTGAAGGAGGCTGGTCACCATTGGTCGCCATGGCCGAAATTCGGTCTGGAGGACTAATATACATATAGTAACATACCTATTCATGTAGTAACACCACCAACACCAACAGGTACCAGTTGCAGACCAGCTCTAAAGGCTCGTGCAGACTGGCGCGATATCGCGGATCGCGCTGCCTGTCGCGCCCGAAATATCACGCAAATTTTCAAGATGCGGTACAACTTGAGTAGCAGCACTGATCACAAAATAAAGACAACTATTTCTAAATCTGACTGAATTGCACTTACGTGGCATGGAAAATAAAGCTTTGATTGATGTTCTGTTCTTACCACTTAGGCCTGAAACTGCGTTAAGCGGGCACCCGCGCGGTTTCATACAAAAGTGCTCCGTCGCGGGGACCCGCGCGGGCGTCCGTCACGGGGAGGCGCGCCCCGCACCCACGCAACGGGGCCCGCCTCCGTGCGACGGAACCCGTCGCGGGGGCACGTGCCGTGCCCGCCAGCGGACCGGTAACACGTAAACACGTATATATTAAGTTCTCCATCGACACGACTATACATGCACACCGTTAAAATTGAACTAGCGATACTGCGTGAATAAAATAATCCGGTCTCCGCAACGGGTATCCGCGACGGGGACCGTCGCGTTCCCACGGAGCCCATCCGCGTGTCCACGCGCGTAAACACGCGACGGTTGCCCGTCGCGGGCGCCCGCTTAACGCAGTTTCAGGCCTTAAGTGCAACGGATTTGTGTGGACAAAGAAAAATCGACGAGTAGATACCCTACGACTACAAGCTTCTGAAATGCGCCTGGAATGAGATTCTGCACATTTTCCTCAGTTCAGGTAAATCCGTAGATTTAACCCGCAAAATTAAAATTTTCTTAGGTTTTTTTTTAAATTTTCAGGTCCAAATAATTATTCGCGAGTATAGCAGATAAATGTATTTACAGAATTATAATTTGTTCCATTGTATGAATTTTTCATGAAATCATTAGGTAGATACATTGAGCACTATGATTCACCTTAATCGATCAGTTTTATTTTAAACAATATCCAACGTAAGCTTTCAAAGTAGAATATTTCTTGATTGAAGAAAACAGCAAATAATACTTACTTAATTACTTTAATTTCGCTAAAGTTGAACAAAAGTCGGTCAAGTAACGCTCTGCTAAGTTTGAAGTTGGACCTATCATTGATTTCGAAGTTCAGCCGCGCTCCCATAAAATAAATCTTGTGCAGAACTTTAGTAATCGTAGTTTAAAATAATGCTCAAGTCGTTAACAACAGTTACGGCCGTTTATTGATAAACAGGTTCTGCAAATATTTTATTTTTGTAATAGGTATCCTGCGGACGGAGTTTGTAAAAAAAAAAAATTTGAATATCCAAAAGTGCACGCCTCATAACGTTCACGTCGTTTTTTTCTTATTACTGCTAACAATAAGATAATAAATCAAATGAAATAAAATAAAAAACAATTATAAATAATAATACAAAAAACAATAAAAAAAAAAAACTGAAAACTCTGCTATGGTTTAGTGGCGCCATAATTATAAGGTGAGGAAAAAAATACTATAATAAATAAACAACCTCAACGCGAGGCGTGCAATAAAATTGTGTGCCGTCATGGGACGCCTGGCAGATGTGAAACATCGAAATCAAACAAACAAACATAGAAAAAAAGCCCAGAGTCGTGTAGCGGGGGGACCGCGCGCGCGGAGTGAGCGTTGAATCGCCACGCGGCATGCGTCGCCCCGCCAGCAATCGGTTTTACGTGCGCCTATAGATGTTTCACATCAAACAATGTTGCCCTTTGGAATTCAACTCAATCGGGTAATAATCGGGTGCCGTGTGGTACCGGACAAAGATAAAAAAAAAAAAAAAGGTTTATTTCAGAAACTTGTACAACTTTTACAGGAAATCTTACATAGGGACCTCCTTTTAAGAATAGCACCATCCTATTTCTTCCCGTGGGTGTCGTAAAAGGCGACTAAAGGGACTTAGTAGAGAATGGGCATGCAGCAGCGTTCTCTATGCATTTTAACACCACACTGGGATCGCCAACCCGCCTGCCAAGCGTGGCGATTATGGCAAACCCCCCCTTGGGGGAGAAATCCTCTGTTTTCAACCTGTCAATATTTCTTATTAACGTCATTGGCTCTTGAATATTGTCAGAATATTATCAGTTAATTTCGAACTAAATAGAACCGAAACATAACCTTCAAGATCACAGATATTTGGCTGGTTAGAAAGGGCCGGGTACACGAATTACAGAATAAGGAAGGTAGGTAGCTGCCAGACCCTTCAGTAATTGTCCTTTGGGCTCCGGTCGAAAGAAAACCTTTCACATCTAGATACCGCCACGTTAAAGTAAATACAAGACATAAGGTATTTGTATAACGTTCTATTTTTTAAGGTTCCATACCAGAAGGGTGTCAAACGGAACCCTATTACTTAGCCACCGCTGTCCGTCCATCCGACCGTCTGTATCTCATGAACCGTAATAGACATTTGAAATATTCACAAATTGTCTATTTCTATTGCCGCTATAACAACAAATAATAAAAATTAAATGTTGTAAATAATTAAAATGGGTCCATACAAGGAAACGTGTTTTTTTCTGCATTTTTTGCTCGTTATTAAAGGCTCTTACAGACCTAGAAGCCTTAAAGGCTTCTACATACCGGGGCGACTTGTCGCGCGACACGACGCGACACAAAGGCACCGCTCGTCCCGGGATACGCGGGGGCCTTTGTGCCGTGTCGCGTCGCGCGACAAGTCGCGCTGGTATGTAGAAGCCTTAATACGGTACCGGTACCTCGTCGTGAGCGAGTCCAACTCGCATTATTTGGCCTGGTTTTTTTTTATGTACCTTTATCTTATCGCTTGAATATCGCTCAATAAAATACAATGAAGCATCTAAACATAATTATTATAAATTACATACAAGTCGCGTTGTTCTTCTAAACGACCCGTATGCAACGCATTTCAGTGCGGTTTTCACCATAATTTAAATAATTTATTGTGAAAGGTTTGCCTATACAACATTATTTTTAGTATATATGCGAAACCTAAATATGGCTTGTTCAGAATAAGGAACTGAATCGATTTCAATAATTTTTACACCATGTTACCTATATTTTGACCCAAAAATATTTAAGTGTGATGGAAAATGTTATCACCATTTAATTACTTGCAATACAATCGCCGTACGGTTAGGTACCTACTGTCAAATTATTATACACGTTAGCATGTTTTTGTACAGACGCCAGCAGGTCAACCTACCCGAAACTGTCAAATTTTCCCAATCAACGTTGAACCTTATGCTTTAACGATAAAGTTGAAAATCTTTTAAAGAAATTTGACAGATTGTAGTAGCTTGATGTGCTGGCGTCTGTACATACGGACAGCCCGGTAACATAACAACCTTCTTCGATCAACAATGGTATTGTTGATCGAAGACAACCTTATAACTTTGTGATTTTTCATGATAAAGTTTTGAAATTTTGTACATACATATATTTTTTACATAAAAATACTAGACACGTGTTTCGGGTTTCGCATATACTAAAACTAATGTTGTACCTATAGAGGTTAATCCTGTATATAGCACGGGTTGACGGGTCTACTGCTCTGTGGTTTCCACTTCCTCTATAGAGTTCTAACGTATGTGATGTCATTTATCAGTGTATAGTTACGGTCGCCTCGCCACAAACTTATCGCCTCACTTACGACTTTTACGATATCACTCAATTACTCACTGATCTTGCGTTTACTTTGGTTTAAGGCGCAGATATATGATTTTAGTGACTTTTAAATCTGTAATTAAGCTTTATTACGCCTCCATATAATGCAAGTAAGTTATGCAAAAAAACTAGAACGCATACACATCAATTCTCTATGTGAATATTTAAGTATTGTAGTAAAATACTTTATGAAATAAATTCAGGAAGTAACGTCTACCCAAAGCATAAAAAACGATATTACTTTTTTTTGTATGAATAGACTGTTTTATAATCTATAATTCTATCTGTGATTTTTTTCAAATATTAATTTTTACGTTCCTAAAAATAAATATTTCTTATGAAAGTTAATGTTTGCGCGGCGCGGCGCCGGCGTGAGCGCGACGGGCATTTGTATGGCCAAGGTCAACGGCGATTATCTGACCCTTCAATTAATTCTCTACACATTTTTAACCGACTTCCAAAAAGTGGGAGGTTTTATGTTCGTCTGTATGTTTGTTTTTTTTATTGTATGTTCAGCGATTTCTCCGTCAATTGTGAGCCGAATTCGAAAATTATTTTTTTGTTCGAAAGGGTATGCTCCCGAGATGATCCCATTGTTACCAAGTAAGAATCTGATGAGTGGATCCCATGGAAATCGAGGCAAATCCTCAAATTTTATAGGTATCTACACCTATAGCGATTTGAGTATCTTTTATAGTAACTCGTGCATTTGCTCTCGAAAAGCACCATTTGGTGAAGTGGAACTGATGATGAAGACCACAGATGGCCACCGAAACTACTCAATAATACGTATTTCCCGGGTTGCGATTCGATTACTTTAATATGGTTGCTAAGCAGTCTATGCTCGTCACAATGCGTATGATGCAGTGGAGCTAAGGGTGAAGAACCAGGAGAGCTCCTCAACAATTAACGCACGCAAGGAAAACCAATATTTTGTAAAAGGAGATGCAGTTGATACTGGCTATTGTAACTTAAATAAATTACAAATTGACCCACTAAAAAGTGAAAAGTAGAAAACTTTTTACCAAAATAAACGCTGACTTCCAAAAAAAAAAACACTACAATGTGAAAAATAACTTCTTTAATTTTGGAAGTCGGGGGCAAAAAACTAAAACACAGATCCAAAGACACCGGCTTCCGAAATTAAAGTTATTTTTCACTTTGTAGTGTTTTTTTTTAAAAGTCGGTGTTTTTTTATGAACGATTTGTTGTTGTATAGCCACCCGAGCGATGAGGCAAACATCAGAGAATGGGAAGTTGGAAACCAATTTTAGAATAATTTGTTCACAAACGCATTGCCTTTTGTACAATTTACTGTTAAGTACCTACCTACATTCATGTCCATATTATTTAAATCAATGAATTTAACCTTGCAATACTTCTTTTAAAAGTAATATTCGGGGATTTTTGTTAATTATTTCCACATTTTTTTTTTGTAAAATGCATTGTGTATTTCAAGACTACTTTCAAGGTTTTCCTCAATTTAATCGGTTTTAATAAAGAAGAGTAAGATTATACAAAAACGACGAGTGAGCCTTACAGTAGTCGCATACATCGCACCTTGGTATTAAGCAACTGAGCAGAGGTAGAAATTAATATAAAAATTCAAAAACTAATAACTGTTTTTTTTTAAAACGTTGCCCCACACTAGGACGTTTTCCTGTATTGTGGGTGCGTTTACAAATATATACCGTCTTATTACAAAACAAGATTTATATTTTGACATGGCTTAAACCATGGAGCCAGTTTTTGTAATAAGAACGTAACAGTGATTGAAATACCGTTCTTTATACAAAACTGAAAATTTAGTTCGGTACTAAGTTGACAGTTTTGTGTTTAGAAACTTTACCATAGCCGGAATAAAGTTCTAAATTCAATAATGGCTCCATATTTTAAACCTGGGTCTGAAGATAAACCTTGTTTTGTAATAAGGGGGTTAAAGTCACATGCACAAACAGCCAAATTTAATCAATATATTAGATTAGATACTAGTGGTCGTCCACTGGTCAAATTTCGACCCCATCTACTTACAATCTATACATATACCTAGTACTTACTAATTCCATGAGTAGGTAAGTATTTATTTATTTATTTAAATTTCCCACACACAATAATGTACAGACGGCTCCACATCAAGCTGTAATTTTCCAGTATAAGCTGATCTCGCATTGTGTAGGATTTCCGTACAATGAGAGGTCTGTGTATACAGGAAATGTATAGCCGTGTGTACAAAGGCGGACTTAATGCCTTAGGCATTCTCTACCAGTCAACCAAAGGTGGTGAAGAGATAAGATGGCGGGTGCTCTGATAGAGAGAAAATAATAATATTATAAAATATTAAAATATAACATAATTAATTACATATAAAATAGGCACACAAGTACATAAATAATTCCATGCTATTAAAAAGTACTTAATTATGCCATGATCAAGCTGTCACTTCCTGTTACGCACTTCCGTCCCATTTCTCTTCCATAGAAAGCGAGACAGAAGCTACACATAAAAAAAAAAACTGGTAGGAACAAAGTTAAACACAACAGTTTACTAACGAGCTTTTTAAAATATCGGCAGGCGTATATTAAAAGCTGATTAGCACCGATACGGTGTTGACCTAATTTGAGTTGAAATAACTTTGGCATATAGGTTAGCCGACCTCCACACGTTATACGTATAGAGTGCTAAACAATATGGCGCAGGAAAAATAATGCATACTCATATTGATACGGAGAAACATTAAATTATAATAAACACACTAATAAGTTGAGTAATACAGACCTTCGGATATTAGAATCTCTTTGAGAAGTAAGAACTGGACTGATCAATGTAATTTTAGTGACTAATAATATAATTTTTTTATGGGTTATTTATGGATAGAGTTCATGGTACAAACTATAATTTTCCAGTATAAGCTGACCTCTCATTGTACGGAAATCCTATACAATGCGAGATCAGCTTATACTGGAAATCTATAGATTGATATGTAGCCGTGTGCACCACAACGACAATACGTGGATGGGCGCTAATTTGTATGAAAATTAATAGTTTATTCACACGAACCACATCTGACCGCCAAAATCAACCGTGAGGGCGATACCGATCACATCAAGGCCGCAACGTTACCACCAGCGAGACTGTGCACCAATACGATGCGAAGAAGATGTGCCTCTCTGGGGCGCCGGGTGCGGGCCAGACCCAAATTATTATTTATTGCTTAACTCATGTGTGCACGTACAAGATTTTAAAAATAGTTAAAAAGTTCACATGAGCACAACAATTTAATAAAATATGAAAAGTATCATGCTTTAAAATCATTAAGTAAATATAAATTAATTATACTTACGTCATAACTTAACAAAACCGGCCAAGTGTATGTCGGACCACGCATAATGAAGGGTTCCGTAGTTAGGATGAATTTATCCCAAAAACAAACTTAACATTGTAGTTAAAAACATGTTCTCCCATACGTCATGGTCTGTATACCTATACATACTCGTATACGTCAAGTTCAATTCTCTAACTGTAAATGTAAGTTGGTCGACTATTACTCGTTAACTTGTAAAGCCTACTTATCTTTGATAGTTTTCCTTTTAATTTCGTTATATGTATCTACTACTGCCATGATTTTTTTCACTTATCCAAAAAAACCATTCAGCTGGCAGGGGGGATACTTGACTCGAACAAAAATTTGCACTTTAAAGCTTAGATAATATTGTACGCAAACGGATCCCTGAATCGAAAAATGGACTTCACAGACCCTCAATATTTTTGAACGGCCTATCCAACGATACACCATATCATGGGATAGACGAGAAAATATTATCATCCCTACTTTACGTGTAAGGGGCAAAAAAAATGACATGATTTCATGAAAAAATCATTCAATGGAACAAATCTAACTTAGACAGATGTATTAATGATTCTAATGATAATAATTCTGTAAATACATATCTGTTATAGTCAGTCAAGTCACGAATCATATTTTAATCAAGATACAACCTGACACTGACCTGCAAATTGCAAAAACGTAAGAAAATTTGAATTTCGGGGGTAATAGCTGTTGCTTTGCTTTTTTACTTCGAAAAGTGCCAAAAATGGCCTAGCTTGCCATTTTTGGCACTTTAGCGACATGGTCAACAAGTCTGCAGTTTATATTTCTATAGTTTTATATTTTTATTTATATAGTTATGTTAATTAATGTAATTAATATTGAATACCGTGATAATTAAAGTTTTTTTTTTTTTTTAAGTGTCTCTGATCTTTTGTTTGCGTACCTACATTAGAATGGCATTGTTTTTAGGGTACCGTACCCAAAGGGTAAAACGGGAACCCTCGTCCGTCTGTCACCAGGCTGTATCTCATGAACCGTGATAGTTAGACTGTTGAAATTTTCACAGATGATGTATTTCTGTTGCCGCTATAACAACAAATACAAAAAAACAGAATAAAACAAATATTTAAGGGGAGCTCCCATACAACAAACGTGATTTTTTTTGCCGTTTTTATAAATAATGGTACGGAACCCTTCGTGCATGAGTCCGACTCGCACTTGGCCGGTTTTTTCAATTAAGGTAGGTACTTACCTCATCTACAATTTATCCTTATTATAATTGGAATTTATGGATACGAGAAATTTTAAAATATATTTTTTAATTAATTATTTGAACTTCAAATTACGGTATTTACAGTTTTCAAAATTAATTGAAAACCTTTGAAAACCTGTAATGAATGTCATCATTTAATTAAGCTGCATATTTACGACTGCACCGACCAGATGACCGTCCGAAACGATTTCATAAACCGGCCCTTGCCTTGATAGCAGATCATCCAACTATGATAGCTATGCGGTGAAGGCAGCACGTGTTAAATTTATGTTCTAGCTATTGTAAAAAAAAAAAATTTCATTATAAAGACTAGTTTTGGCAAACGAGCTACTTTTAAAGGCCAATGAATGAAACAAGTTTTTGGTTTTATGTGGGTCATTGTAACATTGTATCACATTGCGGATTGCACACCTAATAATCGAATTTTGAATCGAAAGAACTGGCAATCAAAGCGATTGTCCAGGGACTCAGTTAAAGGATCCAGGAATTGCTAATAAGACAGAACATTTTGAGCTGAAAACTAGTCAGTTCAGTCAGTGCTCCGATAGGTCCCTAATCACAGATTTATACAACATGTTCCGGAATTAACGTACAACCTCTTAAGGGGTCGTTGTACTTATCATTATGAACAAGTTTTACTTTGGGACCAAACCAGAGATCACGAAAAAAAAAATCAGCTGTTCCCTACATTTATGTTCTCATAACTAAGTAGTCAAAATGTAGGAAACAACTGATTTTTTTTCCGCGATTTCGGGTTTGGACCCATAGTAAAAGTTGTTCATAATGATGAGTACAATGACCCCTTAAGAAGTAGTGCGTTATTCCTGGGAAATGTTGTATATAAAAATACAAAATTGTCCTCCAGACCGAATTTAGGCCATGGCCATCAATCTCAGCGGAGACCATCTTTGGCGCGGGAGATATTATAGTGCACAAATGTATGCTCTTCCTTCAATCTCATAGTCCGATGGGACGGCAATCAGACATGACCGGAGAGAGATGAGGCGCAGGGCCAATGGCTTAACATGGTTTCCGAGGCACGGGGGTATCACATCGGGTAAAGAAATTCCTAATGGAAAAACCCAGTAACATTTTGCCCGACCCGGGAATCGAACTCAGGTCCTTAGCTCAGCAGTCGTGCTCGCGACCACGAGACCAACGGGGCAGTCAGATTTATAAGTAGGTATACTATCGCAGTCAATGATATTAAGTATATGTAAAAAGACGTAGCCTAGATAGGGATTTGCTCAACATTCAATCTTCAAAAATGGGAATGACATAATGTGGCACTATTAGATGACCCGTGGAAGTAGGACGGCATGTCGTAATTATCGGGAGCGAAAAAGAGACAAGACGAAGAAAATGTGGCTAATTAGCCATATTTTGACGTGCCACTTGCGGACCGTGTATAAACCCATCTACCTCTTTTTACTTATAATATAATTGATTGCAGTAGGTAACCCTGCACGCTAATTGCGTAACACACTAAAGTCCGGTCGCGAAGCAGAAAGAATTTCGTACAATGACCCTTCATAACTTATCTCTATCGCTCGCGCACAATTGTATTGCCGTCGCGCTCGCGCATTTTAAGGTCCTTCTAATGTGCGAGTGCAACGGCAATACAATTGTGCGCGGGCGATAGAGATACGTAATGAGGGATCACAAAATTCTTTCTGCTTCGCGACCGAACTTTACTAATCTCAATCTAAATGGTTTTGAAGTATATTGCTAATCCATTGCTTCTTATGTTCGAAAAATTTGTCTGCTCAACAGAGTAAATAACGCAATGAATGTCGTTGAACTGTCAAAATGAAACCCGTTGCTACTGATGGTGTGTTACGCAATACCCCCTAAATAAAGCTTGTAAAGAAATCGTTGTAAATAAAAAATAAAAATAAATAGAATAGCACAAACATATTTTATTCATCTATTGATATACATTCGTTTCGATTGTTCCATACGTACTCGTACATTTATAATTATTGTTACACAGGATGATACTTTTTACACTGCAATTTTTCCAGATGTAATTATTGCCAGCGTTGATGGATCAATAAAAAAACGCTGTAGACATTTTACATGCATACATTGTTTTACCTAGACTTTAAAAAAAAATCCGTCTCATAAATGACACCTTTTAAAGCTTTTTTTATCCCACGGTGCGTTTACAGTGGTAGAGTAATCGATCTAGTAGTGGAGCGCTGAAAACTAATTTTCAAGCAACTCGCTCTCGGTTGGCTAGTGTTTGGACTGTAGACCACCTAGGTAAACTGCTGCGATTGGCTGTTGATAAATTATTCAACCAATCGCAGCAGTTTACGCGTGCCTGACAATTTGACACATTACATTGTACAGGCTAGTAAACGTGATGTGGTTCTTACGATACTTCCATCAAGGAAAGCCTTAATGTTCAGCACAGCGGCGAGGAAAAGGGTTAATTCATCTAGTTGAACAATTATGCCAAAATTACACACCTTTATCAGCCTGATTAGACAGTGATATTGTTTAGTCAGTCATGGTTGAGGTTGTTTTTCCAAGCCTTTTTTCAGTGATGTCATAGTAGGTGTTTTGTGGGTGTATTAAGATGGTTAGTCATCCGTATATTTTTATACAAGAAAAAAGAAAAGAGTATTTATTTTAACACAATGTCCGCTGAAGCGCGACGGCTAAAGTACGAGTACGTGTTCCGTTAATTTATCGTATTTTTATTGAGATTATTTACATTGGCTACAAAGCTGAAACTACGAATACAAAATTCGGTTTTTCATTGTTTTACACAAAATTTAAATCGCGTACTAAGTGTTAGTAGATACCTAATACGAGTATTTAATTAATGTTGGCTGAATTCACAATTGGTCTCATTTTGTCGTACTTACATTTCTAGTGTCTTCTGATAATTTTCTCAACTCTAGTGCTAAACTTTGTCTAGGTTTCTCTTAAGGGTCTAATCAACTTCCTTGATTTCTGTTTAATTTTAACTTCTTCGAATAAATAACTTCAATCCACCTTACTTATATCATTGGTATAATCTTAAGTTTTGGTTTTTAAATTCATCATCCTGTACATAATATAAGTTATACTCCATTTGAAATAAGATTAGAAATAAAAAAAAAACTTTTACAGTCCGATCAACCGATTTTGTCTTCTATTCCGTAGATATAAGGATGACATTAAAAGCAAAAACGTTGTTACAATACCAACTGTTTATTACAGCTGCCATTTGTCATTCCACCAACGCAATAGAAGTCAAAATCGGTTGAACGGACTGTAAAAAAGGTTTATTTAAATTTCTAATCTTATTTCAAATGGAGTATAATAACTACCTACCTACTTAAAAGTTTTATGTGACATTGTGCTATGCACAAGTGTCAAATCTAATAGCTCCGTGCAATGTTAAAGTTAGTGCACGATCATATTTATATTACTGAACTTGTTAGTCAGTATATTATGTTTAATGTACAATATTCAACTCTCTTCTTTACAAAAGTTCAATAAAATTGCCATAAGTTTTTTTTAAATGACTCGAAATATTTCTACAGCAATTTCGTTGTGTAAAACTACACTTTCAATTAATACAATTAACAGGGAATAATTAATTACTTATGATCGAAAACTATCTATCATTGCCAGTACCTACTATTTAAATTTTAAACGAAACCAGGAGAGTGAATTAATAATTAAACATTTCAAAATTGATTCGAATATAATAAATCTTTCGCGTGACTTTCAGAATTTAAGAGAGATTCTACGCAATAGATAAATTTCAGCTCAAAAGAGCTTTCTTGGATAACATTTTATTCAGCCTCGTCATTAGTTTGCGTTTATTAATTGATGTACATAATCTACGTAGGCCTTTTCAAGTCTAAGATTTCCATTGTGCCTTACTTTTGGTAATAAGTAGATAACTAGTTGGTCGCCATTCTTAGGGCGAATTGCATCAATGAAATTGAGTGCGATCGGCACATCTAAACCGCGTTCAAGAGCTGTCAGTGTCATCATTGATCTAGAATATTCATTGAGGTAGGAATACTATGGAGGATATTCTACTTTATGAAGAATAGTTATACAAATAACTATCATATATCACACCGACATGTCATAAAGCATTTTGTTTCTAATACTCAAGAGCTACTTAAGAAAAGAGTGACATTTATATGTTTGTCAAGGACTAAATTTGGCAAGACTTTTGTGTGACGTCAAAATCATGTCTATGCGTCCGGTCGCCATGTTTAGTGCTAAGTTTTGTGGTACAAAACTCGGCAATATGCTGTCAAACGGTTGCTTGATCTCTCTCTTGCACTCGCAATTACAACCCTACCGAAAGGCGGCCATTTTAAGCACCCGATTTTTGTAGGAATGCACGCAAATTTGGGTGGTATGGGTAGTCCATAGGTTTATAAGTCATTGGGAATATTGGACAATGACAGCTCTTGAACGTGGTTTAGCATGAAAACTGCATGGGTGTAATTCGCCCTTAGTGAATTCCGCAACGAGACCACCACTCTTCATTGTACGAGGCCTATACTGAAACTCGTTCAATGTTCAGTTCTAGGGCAGTTGTGACCAGCATATTGCCACTTTAGCTCGGTCACATACACAATAGATATTGCACACATTGTATGTATTGTAAGAGAAATCGATTCACGAAACACTGAACTTCGGAAACATGTAGATAATGAATCCAAACGGAATTGATTAAAGTCGGATTTCCTAAGTGAATCTATTTGCATCGTTTAGAAATCAGATTATAGTCTATTAATTGTTCAAGTATTTGAAGTCATGATGGACACTGTTTGTTCACTTCACTGATTCAGAATCTTAGTGGAATGTCCAGGAAAAGTTTCATGCGCTCGCCGATGTCGACAATGGAGCGCTCGTCTAATTGCTAGCTGTCTTCGCCAGCAGTTTCGTCGTCATCGGGGTCGTCTTCGTCGAGCGGCTGGCTCGTGAGTGCGGCCCACAGCGGCGAGCGCGCGCCGGGCTGCACCGAGCCGCGCCGCTAGCTGTCCCGGTTGCACACCGCTGCAGCCGCTGCCGTGCCCATCGCGCCCACGGCACCGAACAGTATCGTGCCCACTTCACGGTCTGGTGTGATCTCCACCTTTAAATAGAAATCCTTGTACTGATAAGCTTAAATAAAAGAAGAAAAAATCGTAAGATCACCTTGATCTCCTAGCGCCAAGCTAATCTGGATTACGATGGTTTGGGCTAGATTTTTAGCCAATTGGGTTCCATATTCAATAAAATTAATTGCTCTTTATGACAGATAAGTTATCTACTTGTTAGATTTAGCGGTCTATATCTTCAATGAGAACAAAAAGGAAGGAAGGTCGTGGGGCCCACGACCTTTGTCAAAATTACAATGGAGCCTACACATTATTTGAGAATTTATCACACGTACATTTGAATGATAAAATAAATGAAGATTTCTAGAAACGAAATAATATTGTATCACGATTTTCATATCCAAGAGTAGGTAGCTTATTATAAACATCTTTAGGTATATCGAACATAATATCGAGAAAACAGAACCGAATAAATTACTTAAAAGGTGCCTAATTGTTAAATTGGATCCGCAGCAGTAGCCCGCGAAATTAAAATTTCCTTACGTGTTTCGCAATTTGATAAAAATATGATTCGCGAGTATAATTATTGTAATTTGTAATTTGTAATAGGGTGTTTTTTACATGGGTGTACTTATACCTGAATTAAAATGATTTAATTTGATTTGATAAATTTTCAGTAACTTAATAGCTCGCTAGCCCGCGCGGAGACGCGTCTTTTGACACCTCGCACGTGCGTCTAGCGAACATAGAACATAATAGATAATTATGTATTTATAGAATAATTAATCTCTTTATGTTAGATTTCTTCTCCAATGTCATGATTTCATGAAAAAGTCGTTCAATGGAACAAATCTAACTTAGACAGATGTTTTAATGATTATAATTTTGTAAATACATTAGTATTCTGTTTAGTCGCGAATCATATTTTGATCAAGATACAGCCTAACACTGAAATGCAAATAAAAAACGTAAGAAAGTTTGAATTTCACGGGCTACAGGAGCGGTTCCTACTTAACATCTCCTTTAGAACAACAGCTATGCTCATAATTAAGTTAATCCGGGGGAACAATACAAAGCGTTAAGTAAATAATATCAAGCATCACATAAATGTCATGTTTCATTGTTTTATTTCAGATCACGATAAACCACAGTGAAATATATTTTATTTCCCAGAGCTTTAGTAATCTCTTTGTTTCAAAATTCAATTTACAAAAAAACCGGCCAAGTGCATGTCGGACTACACAACAATGAAGGGTTCCGTAGTTGGGATGATTTATTCTAAAAATAAACTTAACATTGTAGTTGAAAAACATGTTCTTCCTTATATCGATATACGTCACGGACAATTCTTTAACTGCAAATGTAAGTTGGTCGACTATTGCTCGTTAACTTGTAAAGCCTACATACCTGCGATAGTTTTCCTTTTAATTTCATTATCTATAAACAACTGTCATGAATTTTTCCTCATATCCAAAACTCACTTGACTCTAACAAAAAATAGCTTTTTAAAGCTTAATATTACGCAAGCGGATCCCTGAATCGAAAAATGGTTTTCACAGACCCGCAATATTTTTGAACGGCCTGGCCTATCCAATGATACTCCAGTAGTCCAAACCATGGGATAGACGAGAAAAAAATATCATCCCCACTTTAACTGCAAGAGAGGTACCCTAAAAAAACGACGAGATTAGACGAGAAAGACGTGATTAATATGTACATGCAACAATGCCAAATTACAGCTTTCTAGTACTAAGAGTACCTGAGTTAAGCTGGGGACAGACATGCAGACGGACATGGCCAAACTATGTTGACAAGGGAACCCTAAAAAGTATGTAGGTAGGTACCTATTGTTACAAAATAACAAAATGTACACATTTATGTATAACGTGGGCTTAAAGCTGGTACAGTCAGCTAACCGTATGGATGCACGGCACCTGTTACTTTAGGTAGGTAACAATTTAACTTTGACAGCGCCTTTATTTCGTAGCAGAAAGGACGCTTCCGTAGTTCAAGTGTAACTACGTGCAGTAGACCGTACTTGTGAGAGTGTGGTCTGTTCAGGATCGGATCGTTCTTCCAGCACGGTGTCCAGTTCCAGCGTCGGTGGTGGTCGCGGCGACCGGATCAGACTGACGGCTCGAGGCTTCGATCTCACTGGAGACATCTTCACCACTGACAGCTCCCCTCGGTCCAACTCACAATTTCTCCGCCTCGCACGTTCTCTGAAAATATCTTGTGTACTGAACACTTGAAAGAAAGTGACGCTACTGCGTTATCTGGTTTTAAAATGGCTTGGTTTTGTATCGAGACTACTGGTTGGGATACCAGTGCAGTTGCCGACTATTTGTTATTTTTGTGCTCGTGATTTTAATGCAGATAGGTTTTTTTTTTCTTTAATGTTTACTTGCTCGAGTCTATGTTTTCCTAAGCACGTGTTTCTGTGACGAATAAAATTATTTTTCTTTCTTTCTTTCTTTGATGTAGTTATTTTATTCAGAGAAGTGAGTTGACAGTACTTTTGAAGATGTGCTTTAAGTCGTGTAGTGGCTAAGAGATTTTGTGCTCTTCTAAAGACCTTGGTAAGTAAATTCTATAGACCTTCATCAACATTCCCGTAAATAATGTTCATGTATCTAAATCTAAAATATTATCTCACTTCCATTCCCTAGCTACGTCTACCCATGTGTCTATTAGGCATAACAACTCACTTTTTTTTAGTACTGTGCGATAAAATATTCACTTTTTTAGTCTGCCGTGCGCAATATTGCTTCAAATAATCGGTAGGAGCATTGAAGCTGAATCTAACTAGAGCCGTATATGATCTCAGTGGAATTAATCATAATTATCACGCACATTACGTGTAACTGCTTCCCTTGCGAAACGCATATGGGGTATAAGCGTAACTTTATGGTGAAAGGCAAAATTATTTACCAAAATCATGCGCGTCATAGCTGAGCGTTTATACGACGCACGTATGGCATTTGATACAAACTTTCAAGCCCTTTTTTTTCGAAATGACTGAACTGATTTTAATGAAACTTCATAAGCAGGATACAATGGTCTAAAAAGTTAGTTAAGAACATTTTCGAAATGTCTTATTTAAAAACAGATAACTGGAAATCTCTATTTCTATGGAAAATTTAAAATCGGTCTAATTTGGCTGTAACACTATTTTTCGAAAATGTTCTTAGCTAACTTTTTAGACCTGCTTATGCGTATGAAGTTTCATTAAAATTGGTTCAGTCATTTCGAAAAACAAGGGCTTGAAAGTTTGTATGAAATGCTGTAAGGTGTAAACGCTCTTACGAGTATGTAAATACGCTAAGTAAAATTTGACCTTATTTGCCCAACTTATCATCATTTCATGTGAAAAGGTCTCGCTATGTTCTAAATCAACGAAATTTGACCTAAAAGCGAACGAACGATCCCTGAAGGGTTTATCGTGGAGAACATTACGTTATCGGGCCAGCCAAGTATACGACCACAGTGGTTCAGTAAATGGCCTGTGATTTCATTACGTCCTTGTCATTACCAATATGCTCGTAACTCACCTCGCCATTTTGGCTCTCCTCCTCAAACAGCAGATAACGGTGAGCGCTAACAATGGGAAGCCGAATATGCACGATACAATCGGCACTACTATCGATTCCGGCGTCACTGGAACAATAAAAAGTACGGTTATAGTCTAATTCCTTCGGAAATTTCCCGCGAACAAAGGGCGGCGCGGCGTGAAGGAAAACGTCGTGAGGAAACCGGCTAGAACTAGAACTAAACGAACACATGTGACATCCATCAACCCGTACAGCCGAGAGGGAGCGGGCCGTAATCCACCACGCGGGCCTACCGCGCGTGGTGGATTACGGCCCGCCCCTTCTCACAGAAAGAGGACGCCTATGACCCAGCAGTGGGAACATTATAGGCTGATTATCATGTATGTTATATAAATGGTGGTGATAAGTGGGGCCACATAAAATACATGTAAGTACACACGGCTACACATAAGCTATACATTTCCAGTATACGCTGACCTCTCATTGTGCGGAAATCCTATACAATGCGAGATCAGCTTATACTGGAAATGTATAGGTTGAGGTGTAACCTTGTGTATCAAGTAAGGTATAAACCAACAGACTCAATGAGTTCCAACAATGCTCGGAGTTGAGGGCAATATAAAAACATGGCGTGTAGTTTTCGTTTCGCTATTTGTATTTCTGTTTAATCTACATTGTTTTCATCCACAGGTGTGTGTCAACATGCACCTTGACTGAAAATAAAACTATTTGTTTAATTGCACAGTTGGGTACCTATGTACCTATGCTAAAAATATAACCTAAAATATGTAACCTAAAAATATGACATCTCTTTAATTGTTTGCAATAATATACCTAAATAATATAATTTTATCTAAACTTATTACTTATTATTAAGAAAATAGCTATCTACTTTCCAATATTAGAACTATTTATGTTATTGTTATTTATTTGTATGCGAATGTAATTATTGTTTTCATGTATAGTTTTATTTTGATTTTTTAATTTTATTTTAAATAATATAATTTTGCTATGCCCTGACAGGGTCTGCAACCTTGTGGAACGCAAATAAATGAATATGAATATGTAAAACATTTAGATGTTTCGACCACACAAACCACACGTTGGAATACATATCTACAATTTATATAAATAAAACCTAAATATTTTGTTGTGTTTATACACTACTCAGATGAATAGCGTACTATTTTAAATATAGCTAAAAGTTCGTGGAAATGGGAGCAGAGTGAAATGGAGCCTAGAGATAGCATTTTTCTGAAAACTTTGCGGCAGCTAAATAAGTGAGGAAACGCGCTGACGCGATGACGATGCGATAGTGAGCCAACTAGTTAATATTTTTGCATATTTTAAACTTTTTTTGAAGCTTTTCGTTATATTTTTAACTGAATAGCTACATGAGATTAGGAAGATACTTTTCTATGTTCTATGTTAGCGGGTTTGGTTTCTGGTTTCCGCACTTAGTCCTTCATGTGGACCATTGTGCGTGGGCCATGGCGGCCGTCGTTGGTTATTCCAACCAGCCCACCTCCCTCCAGAAGCTGATTAGGTCTCCTGGTCTGCTTAAGATATCTGTGAAGGATCTAGGTGACCCGAGGGTTTCCGTTCTGATCTGGGCGACGCCTGTGCATTCAAAGAGCACGTGCGCAACGGTTTCTTCAGCCTCCATGCAAGCCCTGTAAAGAGGGCTGTCCGTTATGCCTATAATGTGGAAGTGCTTGTTCAGTGAGCAGTGTACCGTGATGGTCCCCGTCACCAGGCGCCGGCCGTTCCTGTCGAGGCGTAGTAACCGCCTGGTTAGCCTGCCATCTAAGGATGGCATAGCTTCCTTGGATTGCCTGCAGCCCGGTATCGAGGTCCACCAGTTTTCCTATTGTGTGTGGGTGAACTCCTGTAGCCACCTGCGTAGTTGGTTGAAGGGGATGGGTACGATAGGTTCGGGTCCACAGACTGACGCGCTGGATGCTCTCCTAGCAAGTTCGTCCGCTGTGTCCTTTTATCCATTGCAGCGTCACTGTGTTTCGGTTGCACACTGTCACCCGTTCCAGTGCGTTGTGACATTCTAGTGTTAGTCTGGAGGTAATATAATTTTTCCCTAAGGATTGCAAAACTGAGGCACTATCGGAGAGTATACGTATACGGGTATACGTATGCGGGTAAACGTATACGGGTGTCCGTAACTTTCCTGGCTTCTATGGCGTTAGCCGCTTGTATAATGCCCACACATTCCGCCTGGTAGACGGTGTTGAACAATCTCAGCGGGCTGGATATATTTATGTTGAAGTCGTGTGAGAAAACTCCGACTCCGGTCCCGGAGTTGGTTTTTGATCCGTCGGTGTATACTCTCATCTCCTTCGAGCCTGAGTATAGTCACACCGTTCTTCTGTGAGTATAATTTTATAGTGCTTCTGAAAGAAGTGTAGCTTCAGGGCTTTGTCGCAGGGTGATGCCATCATCGGTTTTCGTTTGATAGCATCTTCCTTTATGCTTGTGTGCCCTAGAGTCTTTGCTTAGGATTCCCGATATATAGAGCCTGAAGGGGGCCAGGGCTGCCTCCTCTCGCACGATGAGGTGTAGGGGTGGCAGTCCTAGCATTACTTGTAGTGCGGCAGTGGATGTAGTCCTCATACTGCTAATTATTGCTACACAAGCGAACCGCTGCAGTTTTTCGAGGTCTTTTTGGGCTGTGCTCAGGTCCGTCCTGGGCCACCAGACCAGTGAGCCAAATGTAATAATTGGTCGAATGACTGTGGTGTATAGCCAGTGGGTGACCTTGGGGCTGATACACCCAATTCCTACCAAGCAGTCGCTTGCACTGCCATAGCGATATGCTGGCTGTTGTGGTGATGTAGTTGGTGTGTTTTGCCCCTTTCAGCTGTTTGTCCAAATAGATGCCCAGGTATTTGATTTCAGTTGACAGGCTTAGGGTAGTTCCAAAGAATCGTGGCAGTTGTAGCGTCGCCAACTTCCTCATTTTTGTGAAGAGAATCAGTTCGGTTTTTGTTGGATTCACCGACAGTTGGTGTTTGCTGCACCAGTCTTCTACTATTTTCAAAGCTTAGCGCATTAGGTTGCATAAGGTGTTTTCGTGGGTGCCATTTATTATTATGGTTATGTCGTCGGCGTAGCCTACGGTAAAATAACCTTTGTCGTTGAGTGTTTTGATGAGGCTGTCTACTACCAGGTTCCATAGAAGCGGCGATAGGACGCCCCCTTGCGGGCAGCCTTTCGCCACGATGGCCCTTGTAGTGTCATTTACGGTGACTTTCGCAGCTCTCATTTTGAGCATATTGGTGATCCAGCCGCTCAGGGTCGAGTCTATATTGTGTCTATCTAGAGCCATGTTGATGCTGTTGAACATGGTTTTGTCAAAGGCGCCCTCGATATCAATGAAGGCGGCCAGTGATGAGCATTTGTGGTCCACTGCGCATTCAATCTTAGAGACCACGCTGTGTAGCGCGGATTCTGTTGATTTACCTGTGGAGTACGCATGCTGTTGTTTGTGGAGTGGTTTTACCCGAAGAGGTCCGTCTCTTTATTTAAGATACTCTTTATTTCTAACTAAATTTAATCTTACTACGCAGCAAACATTTTTTGCGGGTTTAATACTTATTTGCAGGCCGATTTTTCGATCAGCAGATAACTTCAGATTTGAAATATCATATCATCGTATAATTTCCTTGTAAAAAAAATGCTTACATTATAAATACTAAAGTTCAGCAATTTCAAATTCAGAGCGTAGAGAAAACAAATATCGTTTCTACACATTGATGTATTAAATAGGAAGATATGGTACGCGCTCCTCGACGTGGACCGCATAAATTAAGGGAAAGAACACAATCGACCTACATTACTCTCGGTTTGCGGGGAATACCCGAATCGTAGTTTGTTTCCGAGTTGTTATGGGTACGTAACAGTGACAATTATTGCTATCTCGTTCCCGCTATAGCCCGCGTAATATATCTCTATTTCGGTTGTCAAGCACATGACGCACGACATCGGGTCTATTTAATATTTACGTGGTGTTAGAGAGTGGCCTATCTTCCTTTTTAATACATGAATGTTTCTACATAAGTTGTTCAACGCGAGATACTTTTTTACTTTTTAATAAACATTTAAATAACTTGTCTGGCTTTGCAAGTTAAACTTACAAACATTAATTAGGAATTACTTGAATATTTAATTAATAACAGACAGTTTTAATTCACCCCTTATTTCGTTTGTCAAAAACAGCTGATCCATAGACATTATTAAAAGTTTCAAACAAGTGAAAATTGGTTAACGCCATCGTTAAGTTTTAGTTACTTGAAAAATTTAACTTAATTTATTTCTTCGTATTTGAATGATTCTTAATTGAATATGCCTGAACTTATTGCAATGCCAGCTACTTATAAAATTTAATTTTCTAATTTTGAAATTGGCAGTTTAATAATTAAATTGTAACACATTACTACGGGAGTCAATGACATGTTCATCTTGTATACCTCCTAGATTACATTTAAACGAACTTTATAACTTCAATTTTAAAGAAAGAGAACGAATTGTTAATCTTCCTCTTTCGTTGTTGGGCTAAAAATACTCTTTTATTATCTCAAGCCAACATGGCCGCCAACGTGTGCAGTACTTATGATGTTGGTGCCTCGAGGCAGAGGCAGCTAAGTGCGCAGCCTTATGTCTACGATAAATGAGACCAATATTAAACAAGACACCGGCTGTTTGTACTAGCAGTGCGGGCTATACGAAATGTTACGACTTATTGCTGTAGGTATGTGTAGCAAATTATGCTGCTCTGGACAATCAAAAAACAGTATTAGAAACAGCTGCCTCTAGGGAGCGAAAATAATAAACGAGGTGGCTAATTTGAGACCAAGCCGAAAAATATCTTTCGTTTCATTTCATAAGTAAATCTGACACTGATCTCGGTAACTAATTAAATCAACCTTTTTCAGCCTAAAAATGGAGAATATTTTGTGAGAACGTAACTTGGCTTCCCCTTCCATCCTAATTACTTTTTCATTTTTTTCACTTTCCACCTAAAACGAGCCGGTCGGCATAATGACGTTGGCAACCCAAACTGCCGCCCCAGTTCGTGATAATAATCAAGCAAATTTTAAACCTCCAGGATAGGCAGGATATTATGTTGTAATAATGGTGCTATTCAAAATATCACGATAACAGCTTTAAGCTTAATGAAAAACAAATGACTTTCAACATTATTTTTTGGCTTTTCTAATCCACTGTACTCATGTAACTGTTTCATGGTATTATTTATATGAAGAGACCTTTGCTTTATGTAGGTAATTAAGTTGTTATCTTTAAAAGCAATATCATTAATATCTAAATTGGTTCACAATGCCCGTGATGTATCGATCAGCTCACCCAGTTTAATCAGTAGCATGAAAGAGCCGTTAACTTGGTTTATCACATTGGAACGTCAAGTAGAAACGCTTCCGATTACCATTGAACTTACAATATTAAGCTGCTGCAAATTACCCATTTAATCACTCTTGCAGTCAGTCATTAGACGCGCTACTAACTAGAACAGTTCTACTAGAGATGTTTTAAGTTTCTACATCGAATCGGCAACATGACAGACTTTATTTATGTAGTTATCTACAATTAATTGATGGCTAATCTGTTTCTTCAAGAACAATTGAAGTGTATAATTTTTATGCCGTAGGTATGTAGTAGTTCAAGATTTGCCTACGTTTTTTGGTATTTGGATAACATTAGGTAACATTAGGTGGGTTTGGTATTTCGCTATTTCAGATTCAGACCCACTCTCCCTTAAATCCCTGCCTGTATCAACGGAAATTATAGTCATTACGGTAGGTTTGAAAACTACATGTATTCCTATATAACTTTTGAAAGGGACGGATGGGACCATATCTATGGATGGGACTGTTTGCTTGACATTTTACCCCATCCAAACTGAACGAACTAAATATATAAAGCTGTCATTGTCGGTATACGATATAATAGTGAAGTTAAAATATACAGAAGACCTCAAGGTGCTCCTAGAAAGTTGAAAGGTCGCGAAAGTATAACGAGGCAATTCACACTGAGCCATATCTTCCATTGTGCGAAAACCAGGCTTCAGCCCACCATTATCACGTATTTTGTCGTTTCAGATAACCCCCACAGGAAGGTAAATAGGTACCTGTCCCACTTACATATCAGTCCGGAAAATTTGTCCTCGCGTCTAAATATAGGTATATAAGAGGGGAGACCAGTGTCCCAGCAGTGGGAAAATTGTAGGCTGATTATGTTATAAATATAATGTGCTTAATAGATAGGTGATCGCGGAAGTTAAATAGGTTATTTAATTAGTTCAGGTATCATCGGCATTTAGCAATGTTGTGTTCGGAAAAGAGCATACAATTCCCTGTCTTCGAGAGCAGAAAGAGTACCTACCTACATAGTTTATATCAGAAGGATACAAGGATGGGCAGCAACATCCTCCCTTTCGCTAATAATCATGAATTCTCACATATTTTGCGTGTTTAGTTAGGCAACAGGATTTTATGAATCTTTGTTATCTTTGATTTTCATTTTCCGTATTAAACGTATCATCATCATCATTTCAGCCGAAAGACGTCTAGTGCTGGACATAGGCCTTCCCCAAACACCGCTACTTCAACCAGTTCTGTGCTTCCCGCATGCAGCGGATTCCTGCGGCCTTCACAAGGTCATCGGTCCACCTTGGAGGAGGCATTCCAACGCTACTTCTTCCGGTACGTGGTCGCCACTCCAGAAACTTTCAGCCCCTTCGGCCATCTGTTCTGCGAGCAATGTGCCCGAATTACTAAACTTAAGTGGACTGCCACTTAAGTTTAGCAATTCTTCAGGCTATGTCGGTTACCTTGGTTAATATGCGGATCTCTTCATTTCTGATTCGATCACGTAGGGAAACTCCAAGCATAGCCCTCTCCATTGCCAGTTTGGTGAATTTAGCCTTCTAATAAGGCCCATTGTGAGCGACCACGTTTCAGTGCCATAGCTCATCACTGGCAACACGCACTGGTCAAAGACTTTTGCCTTGAGACACTGCGCTAAGTGCGACGAGATATTGCGTAGTTTCCCGAACGCTGCCCGTTACACGTACAAATAAAAATAAAAATAACTATTTAGGAAAATAGTTCTACGCTCGTAGCGAGGATCATAATATAGCTTAGGTTGTGTTGTCTTACCTGTGGGGTATATAATGATGGGAGTGGGCCTCTTGTTGTTGGCGCTTGGCTTGGGCACTGGTGGGCCAACATTGTTGGCAGTGGTGGTGGTGGCCGGCGCTGGCGTGCTGTTGGCGAAGCGCTCCAGCAGGCGCAGTGGCGGCGACGTCGATGCTCGTGTCATCCTCACACCTACATTTGGCAAGGAAATAAGTTGTAGGGCATGTTCCACGTAAAATTTTCCGGAGAGGAAGTCTGAGGAAGTTTCTTCCGAATAAATAAAAACAATAAACTGAATTCCTACATAAACATAACTAACAAAACTCATCCGGAGGTGGTTAAACAGGCCAGTAACTTTCTTATCGTAACATGGGTGAGACATTTTCATGATTAGTATGGGTAATAGTTTTACAAATGTTGGTATGAATCACACACATGAGTTTTCGGAAATTCAGGATTACGGTGAGGTCGTAGGTCGAACTAAGCAGTTCAAGTCATAAATCATAACCTATCGTCGATATGGACTGGAATAAGGGGGTCTATTCCGAAGCGATAATCCGAAATATCAGCTGAATGTTCGGCCGTTTCTGGACTTCCAATGTTTCCTATTTTGACCGACAGCAAGTCACATTTTTGACTTTGACTTATCTCTTTGACTGTCGTTTTTTTTATTTACTTTCGCCGTAGTCAGCCATAGAGTGTCGTAGTCAGGAAACGGCCGAACATTCAGCTGATACTTCGGACTTATCTTCGGAGTAGACCCCTGGAAACCATTAGAAACAGAATCTAGTCGAGTCATCTCGAAACAAACACGAGAGCAAAACCGTAAACATTAATAAACAGGTCTAAGTTTAGTTTCCATGTTTATGCATAATTTACGGTATACCAGCTGTTACAACGCGCAGGTTGTAACAGTCATTTGATGGAGACGAATCAGGTGTCGTTAACCTGGGGTCGGGTAAACCCCGCCGAGTTTTATGAAGGCTTTAAACATAAAGTAATTATTAATACCTGTACTTTAACTTAATTCATCACGAGGCAGCAGGTACACTATTACTAGGATCTTCTGGCGTTCGAATGACTTTCACGTTGTTGGTAAGCATTTGTGCAATAGTTAGATTAGAATAGTATGAATAATAATAGTTATATATATATTATATATATACATAATACTCTTTAATAATTACTAAAACCATAAAAATTACAGATAAAAATGTTGAAATTTTACATAGGGTGACGCAATGGGCTAAAGTGATTTTTTACAGACAATCTTTGGATGGATTAAAGGGAGTAGGAGAGAGAATACTGCAGGTAGTAAGTGGTGTACCATTTACATATACAATAAATACATACATACATAAAGCATACACTTACTCTCTCTCCGTCTCTTTCTCTCTCTCTTACTTTATTTAAATAAACATTATATACATTAACAATAGTAAACATGAAACAAGAGCAAGGAACTGTATTATGTAATGATGATGTTTAAGGAGAGAGGAAGTGTTGTGCGTCTGTGTTAGTTTTGTGAAATGTCACTTGAAATGTATTCAAAAAACAAGATGGCGGCGTTCGTTCTAATTTTAGCCACTCGCCAAAATAACTTTGTGGCGCTATTTTAGTAGTTATTTCGGAATGTACAGTTGTTCTATTTATAGTGAGTTAAATTCTTTCTTTTGTCGATAAAACCGCTTAACTAATAAGAGAGGATGGAATGAAACGTAACAAAAAAAGGTTGAGTATCGCTGAACACTTGAGGTGTTCGTAGCAATTCGTAGCTACTTCAATATTCACTGGATTCTCGTGTTGCCAATTTGGTGTAACACGTACATAATTGTATTATATTGTATGTTACAAAGGATATACAATCCTCTATGTAGGTACATATGTTCGTTTGTATTATACGGTTTTTAATAACGCGCAGGGCTTACTGTGCCCCAGTTAAGTTATTGTTTAATGTTCATTAAGTTTACAGAGTATAGACTTAACTTTATGACTTTAATTATTTAATATTTTAAGCACACACAACTCGAAAATTGATATAAATAACCTATAAGTCAAATAATGGAAAAGTATCAAACCACTTTTTAAAAATTAACGCTTTAGCTGAAAAATCTTATTCCTTGAGTTAATAATCTTAAAACTTGGCAGGAATACTCGTACTTACCTAAAAATTACAGATAATAAGTACCTAAATTATAAAGTTTGTATTTTTTTGTTTTCCTAAACTACCACATAAAGGGTGATTGGGGGATGTATAGAAGAATTTTAACGCGCAGTCCGATTAATTTTAAACTCAGTATTTATACTTAAAACCAAAAAATAAACAATAACATGTATCAGGGTTTTTCGAAATCTGCCTGATGGGGTGAAAAGCGGTAGTTAATTTTATAAGGGATGATTTTACAGCGTGCCTTGATTAACTCGAAACGCGGTGCTGATACTTTTGACAGGAAAAAAAAAATGAATTACGAGTCTATTGGGTTTTCGAGAAACAAAATGGAGGCAAAAGTGATAATTAAGTTTTTCAGGGCAAATTTCACTGCATGCCTTGAATAACTCAAAAGTATATAAATTAATGTTTAATAAATAACAAAAACGTTGAAAAAAAAACAATTCAAAATTTCTTGGACCAAAAATAGAATGTGACTATCCTCTTCATTGTCAGCCATTTTTGGCGGGAAATGTATATCTGTCACAATCTGACACTCGGGTAGGTAACATTACACAAAACACATCTAAATTATAATCACGAGCACAAAATAACAAATAGTCGGCAGCTGCACGTCATGCAGGACTGTGACAAGAAGGCTAGATGAGGTAGATAATTATAGTATAATTTTTTGGAGGAATGCTGCTGAGAGAGACACTGTTTTCAAAGCTCAAAAGAAATGTATGCGGGTAATATGTGCATTACAACCTACAGATACATGTAAACATTCCATCACTATACAGTTTTTAGAATTTTCGTCCATTTGTTTGTATGCATGTTTCGGATTGGCGCAAAATCGGCTGAACGGTTTATAACCTGGACTAACACATAGGGTACTTTTAATCGCAGTAGTACGTTCCCGTGAGATTTTTTCCGACATCCACGCGGGCAAAGCCGCGGTCAAAAGCTAGTAAAATATATATATATACCTATTCTATAAAAATAAATAAAAATATGTATATAAAAATCAATGTTTGTTTGTCATCTGTGGACTCCGAAAGGGCTGGATCGATTTTGGAAAGGTTTAGGGGTAGGGTAGGAGTAGGACACAACGCAAACGAAGTCGCGCCGGGCAGCTAGTTATAGATAAATTAACATTTGTTGTGACTTTCAAAGTCACCTTTTATTCGTTTTTTGATTTTCTTTGTAATTTAAAAATTAATTTATGACAATAATAAAGGCCCTTCCATTCCCAAGCCATTGAAGGTAAACTTGGGGATGCAAAGATTAAAATTTAATTTGACTGGAGGAGCGTC
Source organism: Tiliacea aurago (assembly GCA_948098905.1). Taxonomy (NCBI): domain Eukaryota; kingdom Metazoa; phylum Arthropoda; class Insecta; order Lepidoptera; family Noctuidae; genus Tiliacea; species Tiliacea aurago. The sequence continues at coordinate 11,170,383 of OX402578.1, read as the reverse complement.
AATCAATTCTATTTTAATAACAAATATTGAATCAGAATCGTTAATTTGATTTCGTTATTATTGTTATTGGGCCGAATCCACTGAGTTGTTTGGAAATGTATTTGCTACTCGACGTTTGGGAATAATAATGACTCTTGATTTATTTATTTATTCGGAGTTAAATTTCAATGGCTGGTATCCCTAATATTTGGTGGAAAACGCTGGAAATTTTCTAATAAACGCCTTGATATAGATTGACTATCTCGTTAGTCGTTAGCCTTGTGAGGTCCTTGGTTCTATTCCCAGGTCGGGCAAAGTGTGTTTTTCTATAGTAGTAGTAGCCCGGACTCTGGATATGAGCCCAGTTGATGGCAATAAGCTCGCCCCCTATTACATGGGACTTAAACATGAGTGGCGAAATGTGGGTTAAGGTACAATACCTTAGGTACGCCTCTGCCTAACCCTTTGGGGAATACAGGCGTGATGTTATGAGTATGTTATGTAGATTGGGGTAGTTGTTGATCATTATTATAATTACCATAGACGATCCCAATGGTCTTTTGGCGAAAGCGTTGATATTTTTTTCGTACGGTAAACGCTACAATATGTCGCAGTGTATCACGCTATACCTATTATGAGCTAACTGTACTTTTTTTTTGGTTGAGATAATTTCACATTACTTCTAGCTCTGGGCGGTGTCAGACTTTTACTGATTAAAACCCACCCATGTTACTTCAGTTGCCTGCGTGCGAGGCCACAATATCCCTTCCAGACAAACCCGCAACCCTGGCAGCAAACCTAAATTTATCAAAACCAGCTTAGAGCATTTAACCAAAGCTGAAAACCAGTTGAAACTTTACTCAAATGTAAAATAACAAAATGAAATTCGGATTATTTTCTACCAATGCCATGTGAGGGTAGAGTCGGTGAAACAGCAAAACGTAGTCACTAGACGTCTATTGAAGAAGTTTGTCAGTTGCCTCACAAGATTAATTTGGTTTCAAACGTACAAGTTTGATGGTTCTGATGGAATGTTTATTTATATAGCATTGATATTGATTATTGATAGACTTTAATCTCACTACTATGTTAGGATGAAATAATAATTATTTTAATTAGAACTATTAGTCTAGGTATTTTATATTTATATGTATGAAATGAAATCGTTTATTCTGTAAATAGGATATTAGAATCACTTTTACACGTCATATATATAAAAAAAAAATAAGCTAGATGTAGTCGACATTTCCTATCTGACTACCCCTGAGAAGAAATGGCGAAACAAACTCAGGGGTCAAAGTCTCTTTTAAAGTCCAGACATAATCTTGGTCAGGTCATGTGAGGACCATATAGATCCGTGTCTGAAATGGTTTTTTGAGGAAAGAACCACACAAATTTGAGTGGACCTGTCCATTCAGTGCAAGCATTTGTCAGTAATCGTGCAGCTCAACTCAAGACATAAAGAAAACAATACCAAAGAAAGGACATTTGGGTAGGCGGCATAAAGCCCTCAAAATGCTAGGACCATCATTCAAACTGTAAAAAGAAAAAAAAGATGAAAATATTTAAAGAAGAAAAAATGTATGACCCACATAGTGCTCAACTGCTCACATTCACAATAAATTAAAGCAGTAAATATAATCGGTCAATTAAGTATAGTTAGTTGACCGAGCGAGCGAAGCGTCTGTCAGTTTGTTGTTGCTCCTTCCTCTACAGGTCTTATTTTGCAACCGATTCTGGACGAAACTGATACTCAGGTTTTACGACTTTATAGATTTTTTTGTCGTCGGAGGTTTTTGTTTAGAGGGGTGCTTCCTCCAAAAAGGGGCAAAAAGGGGCTGCTGGCTATATCAGCCATAAGAGATCCGATATCGATGTTTCTTTTTTATTTGAAAGGTAGACCTTTAAGTTGGTCTCATAGACATTTGGTGAAGATCTGATGAGGATCTTCCGCATGATGAACTGAATAGCTCCTTAAAATGCAGTAAATTGCTCACTTTTAGATTTCTATTAGTGGAATCGGCACTTTAATTACTAGGTAGGGATTGATGGAGCACCTGGGACCATCTTTTCATCATAAAACTAGGCTGCAGCATTACCTCTGCCAATTAAAACCTATTAGTTCATTTTTTTTGCTGGCCTACAAATTTTTACTCATAATTTTTCTTTACCATGTTTTTAAAAAACATAGTAAATATAAATATCCCGTTTTAAGTAACTTTAGTGGCATATTAATTGTTGCAAAACAGTTTGTGCTCGCGAGGTCTAGGCACTGAACTACTATTTAGTTAGTTGAGGAGTTCGTGGCTAAGTATAACAGCCACGTGGGTCGATCGGAAGTTAAGCTACGCTTGCCGAGGTCAGTCTATGGATTGGTGACCATCTATTACCCACCGACACTCCTCCGTGCTTCGGAAAGCACGTTAAGCCATTGGTCCCAGCTGTGATTCATAGATCTTTGACAGTTATTAGGGATACGGGTAGTCAGAAGCCCTAAAGTCTGACAACCAGTCTTACCAATGGGTACCATGTTACCCAGTAACTGGGTTGTGGAGGTCAGATAGGCAGTCGCTTCATGTAATTCAGCTGCATTCGGTTAGACTAGAGGCCGACCTAAATATAGTTGGGAAACCCTAGACTAGACAGATGATGATTTAGTTACTCATTTAATTTAGTACCTGGTTTAAATAGTTATTTGTATTAAATATTATAATCATTTTTAATGTAGGTATATGAAATAATTACAATCTAAAAAACTAAAAAACCGGCCAAGTGCGAGTTGGACTCGCGCACGAAGGATTCCGTACCATTATCTATAAAAAACGGCAAAAAAATCACGTTTGTTTTAGGGGAGCCCCCTTACATATTTGTTTTATTTTAATTTTAAACTAAAGTTTCTGTGAATATTTCAAGCGTCTACCTGTTGCCGTTATCAATATCGAGCAAGAACGAGCAAAAAAATCACGTTTGTTGTATAGAAGCCCCCTTAAATATTTATTTTATTCTGTTTTTTAGTATTTGTTGTTATAGCGGCAATAGAAATACATCACCTGTGAAAATTTCAACTGTCTAACTATCACGGTTCATGAGATACAGCCTGGTGACAGACGGACAGACAGACAGACAGACGGTGGAGCCTTAGTAATAGGGTTCCCGTTTTACCCTTTGGGTACGGAACCCTAAAATAAGAACAAAAAAATAAAAAAAAGGCTCATAAAGTCTAGATATATTACAAGATTTCCATAAAGACTTCATGACCATTAATAAACTATAAAAATGTTAGAGAAATACGTATATGGTGACCATTTATTTACCTAATGCATTGATATCTTGGGTACTTAACTATGACGAAGGTGAGCGCTAAGGACGGAATTTCGAAAATTCATCCCCAAAAAAGGTATTGGGGTGAATTGAATGGAAGGTTTGCATCGAAGCAAAGCACTTTTGCTGATAGGATATCCCATTGACGGGGTTTGTGGCTAAGTAATAACCGCCGCATCGGTCGATGGATCAGGTTATGCTACGCTTGCGGCGGTTGGTCCGAGGATGGGTTACCATCTTTACATACCAAGACCCCTCCGTGCCTCGGAAAGCGCGCTAAGCCGTTGATCCCTGCTGTAGTTCGTGGATCTTCGACAGTCGTTACGGGTCGTCAGAAGCTCGAAAGTCTGTCTACCAGCCTTACCAAGGGGTATCGTATTACCCAGTAACTGGATTGTACAGGTCAGATAGGCAGTCGCTCCATGTAAAATACAAACTGTAAAATACAAAAGTTGGGAAAAGGCTAGGCAGATGATGAGGATATCCTATCGGGCACACGGCTTGTAGGTACTTATTTGTACAGTATGACAGTACACATGAACCCCCATAAGAATGCAATTATTTTTGATAAAAAGATATAAGTAAGTAATTTAATTTAATTTGTTTTTATTTTACTGTAATATTATTGATTTATTTGATTTTATTGTTATTATATCAATTTATAATATATATATATAGAGGGTGTAAGGGACAGCCCTCCGCAAATTAACAGGGTGCATTCAGCTCCTTATTTTGAATCATATTCCACTAAAAAGATTCTCAGGAAAATTGTCATTTTTTTATCGTATTTTCAGTTACTATTCCTTTATTTCAATGTAAAATTACATTCTCTGTACGCAGTACTCCATTAATGTAAATAACACATCTAAAATAAAAAACGCAGCAGTGGATATTGAAATTCTCTAACGAACGACGCCTGAAATCAGCGAGCGCGGCCATCCACCCCGCCGCGACAAATCAGGTTCATTGGATTCCCATAACTTTCCTGAAATAATTTCATGTACCGGTCATCTTAGTACGATATACTGAATTCACCACATCAGTCTGCGGAGGGCTGTCCCTTACACCCTGTACTTATATATATTTTTTTTATATAAAAGGCTCGACTGGCTGTTCACAATGGTGTGCTAGTGCCTACGCTTATGTATGGAAGTGAATGTTGGGTGTGGCAAAAGAAGCATGAAAGTAGAATAAATGCTGTGGAAATGCGTTCCTTGCAAAGCATAGCTGGCGTGACTATGAATGATAGGCTGAAAAATGAGGTGGTAAGGCAACAGTGCAGTTTAAAAGAAGATGTAGTGACAAAGATTGAAAAGAGTATGCTTAGATGGTTTGGTCATGTGGAGAGGATGAGTGAAAGGCGACTAACAAAAGGTATTTATAAAGCAGAGGTGAGTGGAAACGCCGGAAGGGGACGCCCTAGAAGGACATACGAGTATAGTGACCAAATTGGTGATGTTCTTCAGAAAGGTCAGGTGCGTAGTACTCGCAACCGGCGGGCGTGCGTGTATGACTAGATGTATGAACGTAGGCGAAGCAAAATGTGTATGTAAGGAGCGTAGCAAGTGGCGTTCTATAGTTTCTGCCTACCCCCATGGGAAGAAGGCGTGAGTTTATGTATGTATGTATTATAAATTTATTTGATTTTATTTATCTTTATGTCTGATAGGCAAACTATGTAAGTGCTGTGCACAAATTACTACAGTGATCATCATCATCATCATTTCAGCCGAAAGACGTCCACTGCTGGACAAAGGCCTTCACTAAAAAGGGGGGGATTTGCCATAATCGCCACGCTTGGCGGGCGGGTTGGCGATCACAGTTTGGTTTTAAAAATGCATAGAGAACGCTGCTGCCCGTTCTCTAGTAATTCTCTGTACTAGAGACTATAGTGATATTAATTTTAAAATAATATTAAGTTCTCTGTACGTGCTTTTGTGAATTAGTCGTTGGAGTGCCATAATAAATAAATAAACTCCCGATGCAGTAAAATAAATGTTTCAAAGTTACATTTTTGTTCCAGACGTGTACACGTGCAGCCATGTACGTTTTTTTTTTTTTTTTTTCTTTTTCCTTCTGGCTTCGCACGGTTTGTGCATTTAGCCAATGTCAAGTTAGTTCTTGTATAATATTGGTGAAATGAATTATAAATGCATGATGATGATATCCCCGCCTACTCCCCTTGAGTTTCAGTAAAGATGTGGCACTTTACTGAGTCCTCACGCGGACTTCTTGAGAGAACTTGAAGCGAAGTTGCACTGTTTTGTTTCATTTGCCTACACTAATGCACGTTCACAAACACTTAATGGTTAATAATCCACCATTATTACACATTAATATTCGGCTAAACACTAATTTTGGAAAATTAAACAAACTGCTGAACATGACGCTTCACTTTCCCGCCAAGAAGTCAGCCATGTACGTTTACATCTTTACATTTGAACATAGAACGTACGTGTGATCAAATGGAACGCAATGAAAGCAAATCCGTTGCTTATCATTTCGTGACAGCTGACTGTAAACAAACAAGCTGTCAGTGCTACGATTATCTTATTTGAGACACACGCGTTTCTGTTAAACGTCTTGCCTGAAGTTTTCAGCTCGAAGTTTTGTTAACAATCACCATAATTAAAAGTTAGTTGGCACATGAAATTTAGTTTAACAATATGTGTATTGAACATAAATTTGAAATACGTATGAGCAGTCTTGTCTGATCTAGGTAGGTACCTAATTTGAGGTTTTGTCGATGATGGATTGTAATAGCAATATTACTGCAGCGGCCTGCAACAGCGGCATTGATGGACGAACGTGAAAATGGGGGCCGAGGCGATGCCGAAGCACTCATACGTGAGTCCATCAATGCCTGGTTGCGGCCAAGGCTTGTATAGTGCTTTTCTCAAATAATGCGCGGAAATTCAAACAAAGTAAGTAAATCACTACATAGTATAAAACAAAGTAGCTTCCCGCTTCCTGTCTTTCCCTATGTATGCCTAGATCTTTAAAATTACGCAACGGATTTTGATGCGGTTTTTTTTTAATAGTTAGAGTGATTCAAGGGGAAGGTTTATATGTTTAGAAAATGCTACGCGGGCGAAGCCGCGGGCAGCAGCTAGTTATTTATAAATTCCAGATTCAATGACGAACAAACAACGATAATTTTTCACGCGCCAATGTGTTAATTTTTTTTTATGTGAAACATCTACAAGCGCCCGTAAAACCAATTGCTGGCGGGGCGACGCATGTCACGTGGCGATCGGCCACTATACAGTCTTTATGTAGTAGTGTGTAAATGTGTGTGTAGTGCGATGTTTTACATCTGCCAGTCGGCTCGCGACAGCTCAATTTTTTTCATTAGACAGCTTTCTATTTGCAAGCCAGTTCGAAATTTAAATAAAACCTTTTATAAGTTACCTCCTAAGAACAAGGAAATGCAGTTACCTCCTTGGTTGCCATGTTTCGGAGTAAAAGATCGTTCCATTTTTAAATTACACGATAGTTAGGAGCTCAGGTTAGGAGTTTAGTATGTAATTTATTTGGCCGCTAAACCAAGACACATAATTATGGATTGTCATACAACTTTTGGTGGCCGCTGCTCGCATTATATTTGGCCAGTACAGCAATTTCGATTTGTCTCGATGAAGGTTGTCAAAATAATGCTCGAATTTCCAAGCGTGTTTGAGAAAATACATTACTTAAATCGGTTATCATGGTATGGGCATGTGATGCGGAGGCATGAGGAAAATGTCGTTAGGAAAGTTTTAAATATGAATGTCGATGGGTATAAAAGTAGGGGAAGACCAAAGAAACGATATCGGACTGTGTGAAAGATGATATGGCAAGAAAGGGAGTGACTACCGAGATGACGAGAAGTATGGCAGAAAGGGACACGTTGCGCCGACCCCAAATAAATGAGGGTTCAGATTTGCAAATAGTAACGCTATCAACTTAACTTAAGACTATCTTTGCATTGTTTAAACTCAATCTCCTTTGCATTATACAACATGTTCCAGAATTAATGCACAACAAAGTGATGAACAACTTTTACTATGGGACCAAACCTGAAATCGCAACAATAAAATCAGCTGTTCCCTACATTTAGTATGTTCTCATTATAACCCGTCAAAATGTAGGGAACAGCAGATTTTTTTTACGCAATGATTTTTTTTTCGCGATTTCGGTTTTGGTCCCATTGTAAAAGTTGTGCATAATGATGAGTACAATGACCCCTTAAGAGGTTGTGCGTTAATTCCGGAACATGTTGTACATAATTTTATATATATATTTTTTAACTATATTTTTCTTGTTTAATTAACAAGAAAAATATTATATATATATATATTATTATATATATATATATATTATATATATATATAATATATATATATTCATTAACTTTTTGATTTTGATAATAATCACCGTGTACGATCTTTTTGGATAAAACGAAAATGTACAACTCTGATTCCCAAGATACAGGACTCACGTCTAGTTTGGAGAATAACCGTTAAAATTGATATTTATGATGTACTCGATTATTAATAAATTATTTCTATTTCTAGATCAAAAATCTCATATTTTACAAAAAAAACATTTTCTATGAACACAACTTAGGAACACAATGATAGATAATGTTTTTGTAGAACTCTTTTAAGTTCCATCCTTAGACTTAACATGCGATATAATTGCATAGCTCAGGTGTTAGTAGGTACTATGTTGAGTTGGTGACCAGCATTACCTGACCCCTCATACATTATTCTTCTTTGTAAGAGGGGTCAGGTAATGCTGGTCACCGACTATACTATAGAGCCACCATTTACCGAGTAACATGTGTTTCATTGACTTGAATGTGCCCTGACGGCTGAGAGTATGCAGCCATGCTCACTCAAATTTCTCGCCTGATGGTGGACCGTGTGTTGGATCATTTAGCTCCCTTTAAAATGAATGAGCTGAATGGTGCTGACCCACGCGTCAAGTTCGTGAACGGGTGCCGTCAGTTGGGACTGGTCATCTCTTAGCTGCCACGTGAGTCATGGCAGCTTTTAATGATTTTATTTTTTTGTTTCTATTTGCTGTGCCCTGCTTTTATCGTGTACCGGTGTACGTATTTTTTTACATCGTTCTCACCTATAGGTAATTATAAATTCAACAATAATTAAGTTAAAAAGAGTTGGGGTTTCTTGCCTGTTCTTCTCGATCAATCCTACTACGCTTTGGAATGGGCAACTAGCTTCATATTCTAACTGACCGACTCCTTGACAATTCAAAAGTGCTTGTAAAGGGTTTAATTGAAATAAATGTTTTTGAGTTTAAGTTGACATGGCTCAGGCATTCGGTACCTTTTCCTATAAAATACGTTATTTACCGATGTTGTGAAAAAATAAAAATAATATATATATTAAATAGAGCGTGGCAAACATGAGAACTTCAAACGTTTCCATTCGTTTTGAATAAAATTTGCTTTCATTACGGCATCGGCTACGATGTTTGATGCAGGCAATACAATTAAACATTTATCGATTTGAAACAGTCAACAGTAATTAACCATAATCGAGAGGCGAAAAGATACCGTTTCATGTTATTAATTAAAAAAACAAATTATAATTTCAGGGCTTGAACATCTTTCCACAAACTAAATTAAAACCCAGAATGATTAGTTATTTTAGTCACAAAATATGCAGATATAATCTAACTAATTAATTATACTAATTAAAAATATTTGCTAGTGAAATTTATTTTTCACCGTGGACCGACCGGAGTGGAACTGACGCTTTAACAAAGGTCAATTGTACCATTAGTGGAAATTAAGTAGCAACGTAAATGTAAATCAAGTTCTCTTAAGGCGCAGATATATGATTTTAGTGACTTTTAAATCTGTAATTACGTCTTCTTAATGCAAGTAAGATAATGTGAAAATTTAAGTATTGTAGTAAAATACTTTATGAAATAAATTCAGGAAGTAATTTCTACCCAAAGCATAAAAAACGATATTACTTCCAAACTACTAAAAAAAAACATGAAAATATCTTTTATTTTCATGTTTTTTTTCGTGTGAATAGGCTGTTTTATGATCTATAATTCTATCTGTGATTTTTTTACTTTTTTTATATTTTCGTTACTAAAAATAAATATTCTCTATTAAAGTTAATGCTGGTGCGGCGTGAGCGCGACGCACATTTGTATGGCCAAGGTCAACGGCGATTATCTGCCTCTTAATTCCAGCTGGTCCATTATTGCCCGGCCTGGCAACAGTTCCTTACCCTTTGCCGTTCTACTTTCTTGATGAGAAATAATGGACTGTTACTATTTAAGGGGATTCCGAAGGAGATTAACCATATAATCGAAGAGTATTTTTTTTTGTATTTTGGCTCTACTAACAGTATCTATATTGATCGTGTTATTTGGCTAATTTCAAAAAATAATTTGTCCAGAACAAACTTATTTTTCCAACTACTTTTTGTTATTAACAAAAATATCGGTATGAAGGAAAGCTTTTAGGCAAATGATTTCCAAAGTCATGCTTCAGAAGGAACTCTTAATTAGTTTTGCTTCCCTCAAAATTATCGTCACATCATTTTACCGAAATAGTGCTTCGTGCTAAACACGGGCACGTAATTGAAATGCTTTAGTGTTCCGAAGCAAGTGAGCTGGTAGTGGGTACACATATCGTTCTGCACTCACCGATGCAACGCGTTGCTATGCACTTATCGAAGTCATCCTCGCTACATACATCGCTGACACTTCAAAACTTGTTTTAGGAAACTTTTAATAATGTTTGAGAATTCTTCTGAATATCGGGTGTTCGTATGTTTCGTGTTGGTATGGTTTACGCGGAGTGGTTCTGGAGCGTGCGACAAGCGGCCGGCCCGGAGCTCTCCCGCCCTTATACTGGAAATCCGAGCCCGACTGAAACCGAAACAAGGAGTCGGTGCATTGCGTCCGACGACCCGGTTCGCAACACTTCACTAACGCCGCCGATTCCAGACAATCCCTTTTGAATCAAACAAAACTTACCAAACGGAAACTCATCGCCTAATTGAGTAAAAGCTTTGTACGGAAGGGTTAGACGTTATAATTACGTATAAAAGGATTGATAATAATTATACGCTCAATGTGGTTCCTGGTACCTGCTGTAAGTTTTCAGGAGCTGAAAAATGGCTTACAGTAATTTATTATGTGCGTGGTTCAAATAGTAATTCATTACTTTTGAGTGCCGAGTGAGAGTAAAAAATAAATGTAGCGCATAATTTATCAGTCTACTTTCAAACAACATTCTATTTAATTGTCAAAGTTGAACATTTAATCATTGTTCGCGGTACAAGAGAGGATAATAATTTGCTTTAATAATTCAGTAGGGTTTCATTTTTAACGGCCATTACGGTCGTTTTTCTTCCTTGTCTCGAGACAAGATGAGCACAACAAACATTTCCGAACAGACAGTCATCGAACATAATGGATTTTTACCACAATTGTAACTTTGTTTTATTTTTTTCTTCGCCGTCGCTAAAGTTAGGCCCCCTAAGCCTTTTCATTTTCCTTACTTGTAATCCCAAGATTAACTTATTTGTAGAAATGGCTCTTAGTTGTGTATACCTTTAGTAAAATAATTAGTTTAATATAAGCAATTATGACTACTTGTGGCCCTCACTTTTTAACGGCACAGTTCACCAGCACTTGGCTCAAAGGCTTTTACTTAATTAGAGTAGGTAATATCGTTATTTTTTTATGTAAATTTTATGTTTCGTTATGTTTTCCCTAACGAGTTTAATATTCATTTACTTTCAAAGAAAACATTTGTAAGTAGAAGTCACTAATTTCTATTACTTAATTTTGACCGTAACTGTTTGCTATACAATATTTTTTTTAGTATATATGCGGAACCCGAAACATGTGTCTAGTATTTTTATGTAAAGAATTTATGTACATAATTTCAAAACTGTATCATGAAAAATCACAACGTTATAAGGTTGTTATGTTACCGGGTTGTCCGAGACTCCAGGGTCGTCTTGCGCTCATTGATAACAATTTGTCAGTAGGTACCTAACCGTACTGCGATTGTATTGTAAGTAATTAAACGGTGATAACATTTTCCATCACACTTAAATATGTTTGGGACAAAATATAACATGGTGTAAAAAATATTGAAATCGATTCAGTTCCTTATTCTGAACAAACTATATTCAGGTTTCACATATACTAAAAATAATGTTCTATAAGTGCTTTTCTTCTAGGAATGTGGTTCTAATTTGAACGACATGCAGAAACTTTACTATACCTACTTTAAATTGTTCTAATATTTACAATAATTATTATTTTATAAATGATTTTATTTCTGTAAGTAGGTTTAAACACCTTTACATGTCAATAGAATAAGAAGTTGACACCTCCTCATTGCTTTCGTAGCGGCGTAGACCGCCTCGTAGACCTAGTCCTAGTAGACCTTTGTGTCTTTGGTCTTATTTTTAACCCCTGACGAAAAAGACCCCAGTTACTAGGCCAGTGTTCTTTAAACTTTTTATTGTGTTCGGACACATTTAATAAGCAACCTGGAGTAAATAAGCTCTTTGGAGTAAAAAATAATATAGGCATAAAGGGACCTAGGAACTGCCTAATGAACCGTATCAAGGATACGGGTCCCCAAGCAACAGGGGTCCCCCGACGCGACATGTGTAAGTAAAAATTCACAAAATATTATCCAAAACCTTTTTTATTGATAAGATGCCTATGATAATGCCTGAATACCTAATGAAAATATGAAAATTAACGTAATTTGTTTATGGCTTACAAAAGCTTCAAGCTTTAGCCGCGGTCCAATTCTCAAGCTGTGCATGCTCTGCTCTGGCACATTCCTCATTCATTTAGTAAAATCACACAACATATAAACCTATCCGAGTCAGAATGCTCCAATTATAGAGTTTATGTAAAATTAGAATGACTTCTGAACCGATCCCGGTAGCGAATGCTTTAAATTTCGAGGTACCCCTTCCTGCCTATCCGAGTCACGATGCTCCAATTTTATAGATCGCTCTGCTCGCTCTTAAATTTTCTACGTAAAGTAACACTGACAGCTTCTTGATCGAAAGCTTAACCAGTCGGATGCTATGTTATTTATTTTGTAAAAAAAAACACATTCTTTCCATCCTTTTGAGCTTCATCGCAGTCGGGTAAAAAGGGGCCTCAACATAATATTGATAGACAGACAGATATACCCTTTAGGACTAGATACGCCCCTGAGGCATCAACATATTATTGCAATACAAAAGAACCAATCCTTACAGGAATAGCGACATGATTGTGTTATCACCATACATCACACAGGTAATCCGGACAGAGCCTGTCATCTGTTTTGCCGTGAGATGAGTACCTACATATTTCGAAACACGATCTGACACCCCCTGGGGATGACAGTATATGAAAGCTTTTATGTGTAAGATGCGAACAAACCGTCAAAGTTAAAGTAAATGTTATACTCGTACAGATAGAATGACAAAGTGTATTTGTTACTCTTGACTTGGCGTTACTTACTCGTAAAACGATTTTGTTAGAGGAATTTAAAATAGGTAATACTGTGTTCAGCACATTTCCAGGGGGTCTACTCCGAACATAAATTCGAAGTATCGGCCGAATGTTCGGCCGTTGCATGACTACGGCTAACTATTGAAATTGAAATTGAAATTGTTTATTGAAATAATTGATTTACATAAATATTAAAATAGGGCCTTAGACTAGAAGTTAAATAATAATTGGATTCTACCTGAACTAGGAATAAACCTGTATCTCAGGTATCTCACTCAAGTGCTTATCACAAGTGTTATCTAAGATTCCAAAAAAATTTATAACTACTATAAATTATGTTTTCATTCAAATTTAAAAAAATACTATGCTGCTTTTTTGCATCATCGTAAGACATTTTTACAACCATGTTCTATTATGATTTTTGCAATGTAACATTTTTAACAAGGTCGCATTTACTTTAAACATAAGTACAGAAAATTTTGCCGTGTCAACAAAAAGTAAAGATTGCATGTTTGCGAACGAATTGTAAAACCTAAAACTATTTTTATGTGTAAAGGGCAATATTAGTTAGTAAATACATTAATACTAGTTATTAAATACAAAATACATTAATTAATAAAGACTTAAAGATAACTTGGCGCTATTACGCGACCTCAGTATAATCTATAGAATTGATGTATCTTGTCTCAGCTAATTTCTTTCCGGGCATTCTTGATCGCCTGTTTTGTGATTGCTCGGTTTTTTAAATCGCAAGCATGTTGCTCAATGCGATGGTTCAGCAGGTTTAGTGCACTCATTCGTTTGATGACCTTGTTCTCCACAATGTCCACACGTATAGGTACCCTCACGACAAGTCTTTGCAGCATGTCCATACTGTTGACATTTAAAGCACCTGGTCATAAGTGTGAAGTCCCTCACTGGGCAGGATGTCCAATTAATGACCACTCGACTTTGGTTTATAAGCGCCTTTCTTATGCTAGCAGTTACTTCAAGAATAAAGTTGCACGTAGGTCCCTCTTTTTTACCAGACTTGTGACTAAAATTTACAGAGGGCAAAAAAGAGTCACGGGACAAACTAGGCAGCTTGTCGGCAATATTCTGCTCATATATGCAATCATAAACATCTTTGTCATTTAAATGGTTCAGTACTCCTATAACTACAATTCTTGGTCTTCTCTTATGGGGCTCTTCCACTTTCAGGCCGGAACTACTTAGCTGCGATGATTTCCTAAGTTTTTCAATATCGTCTTTGGACTCCGTGCTGATTATAACGCCTCCGTGTTTTGTTTTGCGTAATCCTCTAACGTGCAGTTTCATTTGCTCAGGGCATATAATTTTTTGGACAAGAGATTTAGTGTCGTCACTAGATTTTAATTTATCCGTTGGATAAATTGCAATAGAGCTGATGTTATTGGGTCGCAAGTAATTATTTTGATTGGTTTTTACCATGTCTGCGAATGAAACTGTTTCTGCCATAGCCGGTTTAGCGCAGTTTTCATGAATGCTAGCTTGAACGGTTTTCTGGAGATTTTCGAGGCAATCTGTCAGGTCAACTCTTTCTTTCAACAATAGTTTAGAGTTTTGAATTTCTTGGGCCTTTAGCTTCAAGTCCTGGTAGTAAACTGCCATTTGTGAAACGCCATGTCCAACCTTGCGCGATAAGGAATTGATCCTTAGCTTTTGTTCGGAGTTCAGCTTTCCTTCCAGAGCAATGGAACAGACTTCATTCAGGCATGAAATGACCATGACTGAATATAGTGAAAGAAAAAAATAAACGACAGTCAAAGAGGTAAGCCAAAGTCAAAAATGTGACTTTAAGTCGGGTAAGCACTCAAGGTCAAAAAAGGAAACTATGGAAGTTATAAAACGGCCGAACATTCGGCCGATACTTCGGATTAACGCTTCAGAGTAGACCCCAGGTCATTTTGTCACATCGACTTATAGGAAATGTTCGTATATATCCATCGATATCCGTGGTGTAGATCGTTGTTTCTGCCAATCTACATACCTCTGTGACAGTCTCTTTGTAATGTTGATGTTCTGTGGGCCTACCACGATCGTGCGGAGTAAACGTAAGTAACGTAAAGGACTTCTTGGCGGGAAAGTGAAGCGTCATGTTCAGCAGTTTGTTTAATTTTCCAAAATTAGTGTTTAGCCGAATATTAATGTGTAATAATGGTGGATTATTAACCATTAAGTGTTTGTGAACGTGCATTAGTGTAGGCAAATGAAACAAAACAGTGCAACTTCGCTTCAAGTTCTCTCAAGAAGTCCGCGTGAGGACTCAGTAAAGTGCCACATCTTTACTGAAACTCAAGGGGAGTAGGCGGGGATATCATCATCATGCATTTATAATTCATTTCATCAATATTATACAAGAACTAACTTGACATTGGCTAAATGCACAAACCGTGCGAAGCCAGAAGGAAAAAAAAAAAAAAAAAAAAGTAACGTAAAGTGCTATCCTAAATCCCGTTAAAATTGATGTATATTTTGTTTCCCTACCTTTGTAAGAAACTAAACGTGACATTGGCTAAATGCACAAACCGTGACAAGTCAAAAATAAAAAAGTATAACCAACGTAAATTCGGAGGGTTTTAAAATTTAAATGAAAATACTCGTTTCGCGCATAATATTAATTTATATTTAAGACTTTTTTTGTATTAACAATAATACAGTTTATTTCTAAAATAATTACATAATTTAAAATCTAACAGACTTAAAAGAATAATAATATTACGTACATACAAGTATATAAAAAAGGAAGGGAAATAAATCATAAGGCATCAAAAAATTCTTCAGCATCGCTGTCAACAGGAAAAGTGCACAAAAGGCTGGCAGTATTGCCACGTTGTATGGCAATGCTGATTCTTTGGCTAAAAAGACTTTAATTAAATTTATGGGTGATGTAGGTATCACCCAGAAATTTAAATAGTCTTAAATCTAAGTAAATTAATTGTGTCTGTCGCAAAATTTAAACCAAAATACTTTATTTTAGATACATTTACGATTTAAAAATCGTTCGAATCTTCGTTAAGATACGTCGCGTCTTTGTGCAAGGGCTTCTGAATCGACGTTTTCCGCGGCGTAGTTTATATTCACGTGTGGTTTACTATCTAAGAATAGGCTACCTCATTACGATTTGTGTCGTGAGGTCGTAACTCCTAAGCGTCGAACTGCAGCATAAATCATATCTGATAGCGTCACAAAGCTATACCTGTGGGTACCCCCTCCCCCGTTCCTTGCCCCCGCCCGCCCGCGCGGAGTAAGTAGCTGTAATAAATGTCCCTAATAATAATAAACAGATACTACAAGTCCCCTCTGTACAGTAGTCAGTAGCGACCTAAGCCTAGGTTCGAGTCCCACTATAGGACGCCCTTAGCTTTGCTACTTAATTTCGCCCTGCTGGCCTCGCCAAACCCCGGTTACGCAGTAAAGGCACTCCGGAGCTAATTGCAGTACGTCATTATCAAAAAACAACAAAAAAACCTGTGGGTGCCAGTAATACATACCCATTTAATCCCACGCTTGATTATGGACGGGTACCTATGAATATTAAACTTATTAATAGTGCTTTAAACGGATCTGAGGACTAGGAAACCGTTAAAATAAAACTGCTTTGCTCCTTTTTCTTATGTTGTCAAAAAAAACACTATTTCTATTTCTGTGAAAGCAATGTTTTTCGACTTCTTATTTTTAAGACAGCGTCGACTGCTGTGTTGCTATTGAAAAGCTTTTATTATAGTTTGTGAGTCTTTTATTACTTCTTAAAGCATTTAATCCGAAATTATCGTAGCTATAAACAAATGGAAACACATTAGTCAGTGGTGTTTTTATTAGGGAATCGTTTTCAACGGCCGTAAATAATTAGTGTTATTTACAAATAGTCTGCTTCAACGATTAACTGCCAAAATGTTGGTCAGAATTTCTTAAGTAAATATGTTACATCTCATGGTTGGCATGTTTATTATATGTGTACAGAGGAATTTTGCACACGGTACATTGAATACCGTACCGCATGTCCGTTGCCGAGACCCGATAGGTTCGCGAACGAGTGTAGTGATACATTTACAGTCAAAACCAATCCGGGCGGCCCACTGAATACCTTTATAAATTCAAAGATAGAATACTAGCTTTACGTTTTGTTCTCATTCAGTATTAAATCAAAATAAGGAATGTAATTGTATTCTTTAATCTAACAAAGACTCGTTGAGAGGTGAAGCTTGTTTTGCATGAAATATATTTACTTACACACATTCTATGAAAAATCCAACGAGTGTTATTTTTAGATCCTTTTTAGGGTTCCGTAGTAAACAAGGAACCCTTATAATTTCGCCATGTCCGTCTGTCTGTTTGTCTGTCTGTCCCCAGCTTAGCTCAGATACTCTGACTACTAGAAAGCTGTAATTTGGCATGGGTAGGTATACATACGTATTAATAACGCCAACAAAGTCTTCGATCAATTATTGATCGAAGAACAAAGTGATAAAATAACACACCTCCCTTGCACGTAAAGTGGGGATGATATTTTTTTGTCTCGTTTTTCGTTTCTCGTTTTGGTGTGGGGTATCGTTGGATAGGCCGTTCAAAAATATTGAGGGTCTGTGAAAAACATTTTTCAATTGAGGGATCCTTTTGCGTAATATTAAGCTTTAAAGTGCTATTTTTTGTTAGAGTCAAGTGCCGCCCGCTGCCAGCTAAATGGTTGTTTCGGGATATCTGAAAAAAATATGGCAGTAGTATATTACTTTATTATATTAGTATACATAACGAAATTAAAAGGAAAACTATCACAACTAAGTAGGCTTTACAAGTTAACGAGTAATACCTAGTCGACCAACTTACATTTGCAGTTGGAGAATTGACCGTGACGTATATATGGGATGGGAGAACATGTTTTTAAACTACAATGTTAAGTTTGTTTTTGAGATAAATTCATCCCAACTACGGAACCCTACATTGTGGGCCGGTGGGCCGGTTTTACTTTTTGAACCTGTCGTGGCGTTTGTGAGTTTTAATTGGATTTTTGATGTTTACAGTTCAAAAAGATCTCGATAATAAATCTGCCTTTATGTAGAAGTACCTAAATATTTTTTATGAAATTCCGTGATGAACTGAACTGGCGGCAGAGTTAGGTATTATAAAAGTTATAGTTGACAAAGAACCGTCGACGTGGGAATCGACCCTTTCACATGACCGACTTCACCAGCTGTAGGCTGTAGGTCACAGTCCCTGCAAACTAAAAGCTAGGAGGGTTTTAACTTCGGCCGCCTATTAGCGGTAATTTTATGCTGAAAACTATTTCACTAGTTTATGCTTCAACATTGTTTTCAGTTATTGTGTCCTAATGTACATATACTACCTATCTACCTATTCAGACAACTCCGAAGACTTTGCCCTTTGTTATATTTTTATTTCAAAGTATTTTTTTTTCTTTTCAAGCGTTTTTTGTAATTGAGTAGGATAATTATTCAGTAATAATAAGGAATTATTAACATAAAAATACCAATAAACTTAATAAGGAAGTCTATTGATTTTTTGTAGCGTTCCCTCCGGCTGTTTCAGCTGGATAAAATACACTGGGGTTCCTAAATAATTAAAAAAAAGAAATAAATAGCAGCAAAAATAGTGTTACAGCCAATTTAGAACCATAGAAACAGAGTATTACAGTTATCTGTTTTTAAATAAGACATTTTGAAAATGTTCTTACTAACTTTTTAGGCCTTTGTATCCTGGTTATGCGTCTGAAGTTTCATTAAAATCGGTTCAGCCATTTCGAAAAACAAGAGCATGAAAGTTTGTATGAAATGCCGTACGTTGCGTCGTAAACGCTCTTAATTGGATATTGTAGTGTTTCTATTCAAAAGATAAGTAAACAATGTCTCTATTCCATTTGTTTCATAAATGGCAAGTAAAGCCGATGTCGACTATTCTGCCAATGTCATATGTGAGTTGGAAAAGCAAGCGTGCACGGGAAAAGAAAAAAAAAGTTAAAAGTATGAAATAAAATCAAGTAAGGTTCTTCGGTTGGTACAGTTGAACACAATTGAATTAGTACGGGACTGAAACAAACTAATAATAGGAATACATAAATATTATATTTGTTAAAACATTAAATATAATATAAGCATACCACACCCACACAGACAGAATTATTCATAAATTTGTTATTGTGACGAATGAAGCTCATCAGCGCCACAAGCAGTTCTGAAAAGGAATATTTTAGTACGCAGGGGAAATTAGTCGGATCTTATATTTTCGGAGGCGCCTATATAAATCTAAATGTGGAACGTTGTTCGAGCATTCAAAGAAGATGTCGTCCAGAGAGATTTTTATGGTGTACATAATAAAGAGTACCTATACATTTTTTTTTTGGATGGGCTTGCTCTTGACCTTAGTCTAGGGCAAAGGTGACAAAAACAAAGTCGACGATGGAGTGAGCTTACCCAGAAGAAGCTCTAACTGTAACTTTGAAGAGATTAGGGTTGTATGCGTTCGGAAACACAGACGCAGGTAGAGAGTTCCACTCTTTTGCTGTGCGCATTCTAAAAGAGATTTGGAAACGCTTAGTGCGAATTGGTGGAATACCAACAAGGAAGAGATGATAACCTGCAGTGCGTCTAGATGTCCGATAATAGAAGGGGGCCGGTGGAATGAGGTCGTGGAGTTCTTGGGCACACTCACGGAAGTACAATCTGTAGAAGATTGACAAGCAGGCAACCTTGCGGCGATGGGCCAAGCTGTGAAGATTGGCATCCACCAGTTTTACGTCGCCAATGAGCCTCTTAGCTCTGCGTTCCACCGAGTCAAGCGCGGCAAGTTGGTATTTTGCTGAGCCATCCCAAAGGTGGCTACAATACTCCATGCAGGATCGGAGCTGCGCTTTGTAAAGGGTTAAAAGCTGTCCAGGCGTAAAGTATCGCTTCAACCTATTTAGGATGCCCAGTTTCTTGGCCGCAGTTTGGGCTTTGTACTCGATGGTGGCGCCGAAGTTGAGACTAGATGTCCTCCATGCCTAAGAGCTCGAGCCGACCAGTTACAGGAACCGATGTACCCTGAAAAGTAGGAGTTTGTCGACACGATAAAAAGACACGCCTGTGTTTTGGTGGCGATAAAAGTGACCAGATTATCATCACCCCACTGGGAGACAATGCTTAAGGTCAACTCTGTCCGCTCTACCATGGCCTCTCTCAAGGAACGAACTGCGGCCCCGCTGGTTGTTGCGCTGGACATGTATCTCTCTGAAACAGTACTGACGTCCGCGTACCCAACAATTACCAGTCTGTTGTAGGTCATTGATGTGCAGCAGGAAAAGAGTTGCAGAGAGAACAGACCCCTGAGGAACTCCAGCATCAATAGCCATAAGGTCAGAGGAGCAGCCGTCAACGACTACTCTGATCGACCGTTCACTAAGGAAGTCTGATATCCAGCTACAAAAATTAGCTGGGATGCCATAAGCAGGAAGCTTGCTGAGTAGACCAGCGTGCCAGACCCTGTCGAAGGCCTTCGAGATATCAAGCGATACAGCAAGTGCTTCGCCATGTTTCTCGGTGGCTTCGCCCCAGCAGTGCGTTCTATTCCAAAGTGCCCTCTTCCAAAAACACTGTCTCATTCACTGAAGTAAAGTTGTCAAAAAATAACAGGCCCGTTTTGACATTTAACGTTACGTCGCGATTGACTTTCGCGACGTAACTAGTGAAGTCATCATACGACTCGGTACTCGATACTCACGATAAATCGATTCAAGTTAAATGTCAAAACGGGCCTATTATTTTTTGACAACTATAGTGAGTTACTGCTGTCACTAATGTCACCTGTCACTCAGTACGAATGGCGGGAGAAGGTTGAAAGGGCCCTGCACGAGAAGCTTGGTGTGGTAGTGAGCCAGTGTAGTGATTTAATAGCAGCGTAGCAGGAAGCACAAATTGTTTGTGTCATCATCATCAATTGTATTGTGTGTGTGTATTGCCGTGTCTCAGAGTCGAACTGTCATTCGAGCCCAGTCTCCTGTCCCTCGCACATTCTCTGCGCTCAACGCTTGTCTGGCCGCTAAGCCTCACTGTGATGTGTTCGTGGTCGTGGATGAATAGAAGAAGATCTTCTTGTCAACATGTCTGGAGTATTGCGAGATGAGCGTATGACTGTCGAGTAGTTGTATACTTTTGTTATCTTAAATAATGTGTTTGTGTTTTTAACTACTGTAATAGGCCTTGGCGGTTTTATGCTAAAGTAAAACAAATAAATAATCAACTTAAATACGGAAGCAACAGGATTCTACAGGTATCAATAAAGTCTTTTGTAACCAGAATGATATTTATCGTTCGTAAGATGTGGTGTAACTTGCGACTGAAGAACGAGAAATTCCTGTGGAAAGGTTTGGGAGCCTTGACACGCGAGGACAAAGGGATTTATTGCATTAGTTCGGGTCTCTCACCACACCAATAATTGACGCCCTACGGTTGTCCTATTGGGAGATTCTTTGTTTGATTTTTTAAATTTATAATATTGTTAACGATTGGTACATATTATGATCCCTCGGTGGAATTTCTTGCCAATTCTTCTCCATACTAAACAACCTTTTGGAAGGGGCGACTAGAATCAATTCTATTTTTTTGTAAATTTTGACGTTTAAAAGTGCCTATTTGAAATAAATAATTTGACTTTGACTTTGACCTCTCACAGTGAGGAAGCCTGCAGCCAGCAGTGGGTATTGAGATTAGGTTAATAAACAAGACTTCTTTTAGTTTGAACTTATTCAACGTTTTTATTAAATAGCTCACACACAATGCACATGACAGATCAAAACGCATACAAAATGCTGCCATATAAAAGTAAACAGGCAAACAACGAGTATCATACAGCCTAGAATTAATTATAACATTTTATCCAATACTCCCACTAAAATTTTATAAACAAAAATCTCTTATTTGCCTGCTTTTATAATAAAAATAGAAAATAAACTTAACTTACATAACTGACAATATTTCAGCTCTTATACGTTCGAATTTAACAGTAGGTAGTGCTTTAGTAAAAATATCAGCCAGTTGATCTGAACTTTGCACGTACTTAATAACAATTAATTTTCTTTTTACTTTTTCTCTAATGAAATGGAATTTAACATCAATGTGTTTAGTCTTTTTATGATAAATAGGATTATTTATTAGTTTAATTGCACTTTGATTATCAATACACAGAGTTGTACAATTTTGAATGATATCAATTTCTTTGAAAAACTGTCTTAACCATAAAAGATTCTTAGCAGCTTCACAACCAGCCACAAATTCAGCTTCAGTTGTTGATAAGGCAACACAAGGTTGTTTTTGACTAGACCAAGATATAGGTCCACCATTTAACATAAAAATATAACCACTGTTGATTTTCTTGTATCTAAGTCCCCAGCAAAATCTGAATCTGAATATCCAATTAAATTTTCATGACCTTGATACTTTATACATACATTTTTAGTTTTTATAAGATATCTAATAATCCTCTTAAGCTGATTAACATGATGTACACTAGGATTATTAATATATCTACTTAATAGATTTACTCCATAGGAAATATCTGGCCTACTTGCTGTAGATAAAAACAGTAATGACCCTATGGCTTCTCTGTAAGGAAAATCAATCTGCTTATTGTCAATATTTTTAGTTAACTGAACATTTACATCAATTGGTGTACTGCTTGAGTGTGCAGTACTCATATTAAATTTACTTATTCACTGTTCAATATATTGTCTTTGACTGATACACACAGAATTATTATCTTTTAAGATTTCTAAACCAACAAACCGATTTAAAATTAACTCTTTGATATTAAATCCCTGCTTTAAATAACTAACAATTTGATCTAATATTGAACATGACTATGACATTATTAGAGCATCATCTACATACAATATTAACAAAGCTTTAATACCATTAAAGTTACCAACAAATACACAATTGTCTGCTTGTGACTGAACAAAACCAAACTTTAATAGAAAATTAGTAAACTTTTGATTCCAGCAGCGAGATGCCTGCTTTAGGCCATACAGGGATTTATTTAATTTACATATTTTATTTGCTGGTACTTTCACTCCATCTGGAATTACCATAAAAATATCCTCTTCTAACTCACCATATAAAAAGGCTGTCTTGACATCTAATTGTCTTAGGTTCCAATTATATTCAGCAGAGATAGATAACAGTATTCTTATTGATTCATATCTTGTAGTAGGTGAAAAGACTTCATTATAATCTATCCCTTCAATTTGTGTGAAACCACGGGCACAAAGTCGTGCTTTATATCTTTCTACTTTACCATCTTTGGTTCTTTTAATATTAAAAACCCCATTTTGATGTTATAGTTCTCTGGTTTTCATTATCCACATAACTCCAGGTGTTATTGGTATGATGAGCTTCTAATTCTTCATTTATGGCCTCTAGCCATAACTCACTCTCTTAACTATTAATTGCTTCATTGTAACTCACAGGTACATCCAATTCTATTAAATTTGCCTCAAAAACATTATTTCTACGTGGTCGCATAGTAATATTTGAACGATCCATATCTGTAAGGTCAATTTCTTGTGAAGGTTCAAAGGTCTCATCATTTTCATCAATGGCAGTATGTGTGCTGTCATCACTTTCAGTCAACTCAGTGTTGTCTATCTCCTCTTCAGCATTTTGTTCATTATCATCCCATATAAAAATTTGAGCTTCATTCCGTTTTATTTCAGGACTTTTCTGTTCATTGAAAATAACATTCCTTGATATTGTAATTCTTTTTGTGATTGGATCGTACATTTTGTAGTTTGAATTATTATATCCAACTAACATCATCTTACAACTTTTACTATCAAGCTTCTTTCTCAACTGATCTGGCACATGGACATATCCTTCGCATCCAAACACTCTGACATGATCTAGACTAGGTTTAACACCACTCCACAACTCTATAGGGGTAATATTTGGTGTCTGACTTGAAGATGTGCGATTTAACAAATAAACCGCACAATTTACTGCTTCTGCCCAAAGATTGAGTGGTACCATAAAGCATGGATCGAGCACTTTCAACCATTGTCCTAATTTCTCGTTCCGCCCGGCCATTTTGTTCTGGCGTGTAAGGGGCAGTGAGCTCATGAGAAATACCCTCACAGTCAACATATTCTTTAAAGTCTTTGCTTATGTACTCTCCACCATTGTCAGTATGCAATGTGCGTACACTATGTGAAAACTTGTTTTTAATCATTGAATTATATTTCTTGAAACAGTTTAACACATCACATTTATTCTTTAAAAAGTACACATACCTGAAACTTGTAGCAGCGTCTTTAAAAATTACAAAATATTTCATACCTTGTACAGAAGGCACCTGGTTGCTGTGGTCCTCTGTTTGATTTCTTGAATGGTTGACGAGCATGCTTACCATAAGCACAACCCTCACACACAAACTTGTCACAGTCTGATAAGTCCACACCAGTAATCACATTGTTTTTACACATTTTCTGTATTTCTTTGACATTTAAATGTCCTAGGCGTTCATGCCACGTTTTAAGGTCCAACTTTTGCACTACATTACACACTGGATTTTGAAGCGTTTTCACCTTTAACTCATTTAGATTGTTGCTTTGCAAAGATGCACACAGCACTATTTTATTTTCCTTGTATATTAAGGCATCTGTATGTTTCTTTATAATGTTACAACCTTGTCTTGTCACTACTCCTTCAGAAAATAGGTTTCTTCTCAACTTTGGTACATAAAGAACATTTTTCAGGATACTTGTCTCCCACTGTCCATTAACACACTTGTCTATCAATACATTTCCTTGGCCAACTACTTCTACAGCTTCTTGGTTTCCAAGTTTCAGTGGGGATCCCGTATACTCATACAATTCAGCAAAATTTTCACGTTTATAACACATGTGAGCTGAGGCACCACTGTCTAATATCCATTTTAAACCATCATCATTATTTTTCCAATCTGTATTTGCTATATTGAATGCTAACATATTCTTTTCTCCAAGTTGTTGCTGTTTTTGTTTTGGGGCACGGCAATCTCTTGCATAATGACCGCGTTTCCCACAGTTGTAACATATAAAGCGATGTGACTTTTCATTTGACCCTTCATTTAATTTATCCAATAGTGGGAACATTATAGTCTGATTATGCTATACATATTCATTATGGTTAGTTTTTAGGGTTCCGTACCCTATGGATAAAACGAGAACCCTATTACTAAGGCTCCGCCGTCTGTCTATCTGTCCGTCCGTCTGTTGAAATTTTGATGATGATGTATTTCTGTTGCCGCTATAACCACAAATAAAAAAAAAACAGAATTAAATAAATATTTAAGGGGGCTTATAAACAACAAACGTGACTTTTTTGCTCGATATTGATAACGGCAACACGCTTGAAATATTCACTGAATCTTTAGTTATATATTCACTTTAAAAATAAATAATTAAATTAAAACAAAACAAATATTTAAGGGGATTTACAACAAACGTTTTTATAGATAATGGTACGGAACCCTTCGTGCGCGAGTCCGACTCGCACTTGGCCGGTTTTTATCACTAGCACTATGTTATTATCAATGTTTCATATCATATCTACATTTGCGATTAATTTACAAAAAAATTGCTTTATTAACTATATATTTTTGATTAAAGGAGTTATCAATATATATAATTAATTAAATGCAATGTGCTATTGGCCAGTAATTTTATTACAAATGAAAAAAAAATGTAGCAAGTAGGATGATTGTATTCAAGTAAAACAAAATGACTTTAATTTCTAAGAAAAGGAAACAAATTAAATTCTATATTATGAACTAAAATGGCTTTTTTTATTTCTTTCTCGACTTACGCCAGACATATTATTTCAAATTAAATGACCATTTAGGAAGTAAAAAAGTATTTTACTTTAAATTAGTAATTATTAATTTAGATAGGTACGACGACGGAAGAATGAGTTCTTAAATTACAGTACCTTAAATAAAAAAATGAGACACTTTCAGAAAAAAATGGCATGTATTTTTATATATATATATATTTTTTTGTTAATTACTAAGTAAGACCTTGTTTAGTAATTATAAAAAGTCAATTTACCTCTAAAATTAAAATCCCTTAAAATTCGTAAAACAAGCATTATTATAAATAAAACCTAAATAGCTTATTTTTTTCACGGCTTATGGCCAGACATTTACAAAAAAAAAACAAATAGTTTGATTTTATTCAAGTAAAACGAGACTATAATTTCTAAGAAAGGGAAGCAAATTAAATTCTATATTATGAACCAAGTTTATAATAAATCTTTAGTAAAGTATAAGGTAAGTGCTGGATAAAAGTCTATGCTTCAGTGTTTTTGTTCTAGGATAAAATATTGCGAGTTAAAAGTGAATTTAGTCGGGGTTTATAGAATTAATAGCGACCCGCCGCTGTTTCGCACGGTTTGTACGACTTGACAAAACATCGAGATTTCTTAATAATATTAAAGTTTAATATTTAATGATCTAAACACATAAACATAAATTTTCTAAATTATGGTAAAAACAGCATCAAAATCTGTATTAAGAGAGATGCGCTAAGGTAGCCCACGTAATTCAAATATTCTTAAGATTTTTGCAATTTGCGGGTCTGTCAGGTTGTATGTTGATTGAAATATTAGGTAATCGCGGCCGTAACGAATATTGCTTTACAGAATTATAATCATTAGAATCAGCAATACAACTAAAGGCATACAGACGGGCGCGAAATCGCGGGCGCGACGCGACGCTAGTAGCACAATTTCTATGTCTCTGCCTATCGCGCCCGCGATATCGCGTGAGTCTGCAAGAGCCTTAACTCTCTTCGTAGAATCCTATGAATGACTATTTGATGAAATAGTCATTCAATAGGATTCTATGAACTTAGAGACTTGTATTACTGATTCTAATGATTATAATTTTGTAGAATCATATTTGTTACGGCCGCGAATCATATTTAGATCAACATAGAAAATGTTACTGACCTGCAAATTGCAAAAAACTTAAGAAAGTTTGAATTTCGCGGGCTACCTTAGCGCATCCCCCTTAAGAAGAATAACGCGTTCACTCAGACAGACGCGAAAAGCGACTTTATTTTGTCATATGACAGACTAAGGGGAATTTATTGCAAAACCCATAGAAGTGTAAGACACTGGTGTGAAACAGAAGTAAATTATCCTAAAAAAGTTTCATTTTTACAAACAAGTTACTATCCTACAATTACGAACTAAAATGTTATTTAGCAAAGTTCTTTTACCTACCCTGAAACTTCGTCTGCGTTGAGAATCATATTTCCCGTTTACGTCGCGTCGGCTCCAAAACTCCTCCTCCAGCTAAAGCCGGCTATAAAGTTTCATTTTTACAAACAAGTTACAAACTTAGAATTATCAACTAAAATGTTAGTTAGCAAAGTTCTTTTACCTACCCTGAAACTTCGTCTGCGTTGAGAATCATATTTCCCATTTACGTCGGCTCGAAAACTCCTCCTCTGGCTAAAGTCGGCCCCGAAACTCCATTTAGTATTTTTCGCTGTAACCTATATAGTTTCGAATTTGGCTATCCATGCTGATTTGAAATATTCACCCTGTATAGGTATACAGACGATATCCTTCTTCGTTAAGACGCTGACAACAGGTAGACCGCTGTCATTGTTAGACTGCATACAATAGAAAGAGAAGCGCGATGACACAACGCTTGTTATTTATTGCAAAATATGAAACAATTATTTATTTACTGAAAAATGAGTTGAGTAATTGAAAATAAATAACAACTAAGTTCTGCATACAAATAAGATGTCCTTGTTATTAATTAAATACCAACCGTAAGTTGATATTTAATACAGATATTTTGGATTGAAACTCAAAGTAAAGGGTTAGTTTACCGTTAATTTGTATCGAGATTTTTGTTCTAAACGCGTTTTGGTAACAACCAAGTTCTAAGAAATATATTCAAGAATAACATATATTTTTTCCGCTACCACAAACTATATAGATTTGTTAATTTTTTTGTTTAAGACAAGCCTATTTTTATCATTTGCCTCTTGTCAGCGCCTTAAGAAGACGGACGGAAAATAAATTTATATCTTGTGCAAAATGCAAAATAATGACCATTTTTGGGTACTTCCTTAAATCATCAATCCTCCATCTGTCCGTCAGATATTATATATTCAATATCTGGACATGTTACACTATTGCTCAGGATTCCTTTTATTAGTACAGAATATCCTTTTAAAAATTGTCCAAATCTGAGTTTTTAAAGTCGTCAGATTTAGGGAAAGTCCACAATTTCATCAGGTTTGACAATTTAAGCTATTATGCGTCAGTCCGGCAACACACGATCATACAAAAATCAAATGCTCTGAAGATCACGTAATTATTTTGTGAATTTTGGAAAACGGGCTCGTATCTGAAACTTTTCAAATACAATTTTGCACCTACTCAGCTATCAACTTTTCGCTCTGCAAATGCTTGCTCAAAAACCCTCTGGGCTCTTCTAATAGTTAATGAGTTTCCGTAATTTCACAAATATTGAATTATCCAGAAACTGGGTAATAAAGCTTCAGTTTAACTAAGTTGCGTGTATATTAACTCCTAGGCGCTTAACATACTAATTAATTGCACAGAGCAAATATTGTGTAGTCGCTTTTGTGCGCAAATTATCCCACGAAAACGTACTGCCGGGATAAAATGTATGTGTTCTATGCCGTAACACAGGTCATGGTCTACCCATGTGCCAAATTTCATCCAAATCCGTTTAGCCGTTTTAAGGTGAAAGCGTTACAAAGAAACTCACTCTAGTTACGATTAGGATGAGTTGAAGTCACGTGTGCTATTTCACTCAAGCGGGAAATCTTGACAGATAGCCGTTAATCTGATTATCTGACGTAAGTGCCTCTATCACACATTATTAACGGTTGACTTCTATATAAAGATAATATGGCTCAGCTAGACCATTTTCGGTTACCGATAGGATAAGATTAAAGTTTTGATTTTTAACCAGTAAAATCTATTCATTCATTGTTCGTTATTCTATTATTGTTAGTAGAATCTATAATATTTAAAACGCTCAAAAAATGTTCTGTTGTTAAGAATAGTTTTTTCAAAGGAAGAAATTACAAAAGAATAATCAGAAAATCTTCAAAGAAACAATTACAAGGAATTTCAGCAAAACAATGTTTCAAGAACTTTATGAAATGTGAATTCTCCAAAATTCCCAATATTTTTCTTTCATAAATGTTACCAGGCATTTATATTAATTTGGCTCTTTTTAATTTTCATAAAGTAATTACTTTTAATTTATATAGAAATAAATTTTGCTTTTATGAAGGGTAAGATACCTTTATTTCTGTTAAGACGATGCAAACAGCTAAAGCGCGGTCACTGTCAGAGTGCATAGTCTGCATAAAAAAGCGCTATGACACAACGCTTTTTATTTTATTGCAAAATATGAAGCTCCTTATCTATTTACTCATAAATGTGATCGAAAATGGCAACTGTAAGGGATGTCGTACCCGTGTCCGGTACAAGAAGAAGTCCGGTTGTGTGACAAGTGTTTATTTCACCACACGTACAAAAACAGTGAATATATAGGTCCAACTCTCGCCACCTTTTCCCAGAAGGGACGAAGGAGGAGAACTTAGGTCCTCTAAACCAAAAATAAGACTATTTGTCTAAGGGCTAGTTCGGCTTAACAGCGGAGTCCCATGTAGCTATTCCAAATAGGATGTAGCTCACGAATGCACCACTGGTTCAGTCATACAAAATTTAAATATTCTAACGGATGTCATTGAATCGTGGAGACTCTTGACAGCGCGATTCAGAAAAATGACGTCACGCGGCAGCGCCATCTAGTGCCGAGTAGCGGAACTTTGTAGTGTCGCTCTTGTATAGAAGGTGGCGCTTGTAAATTTAAATACGGTTTGCTACAATCTCCCCCTCAGTCCTCAAAGACGTCTCGGCATGAAGGACTGGATAATGTGTTGTTATTGTTTCTTAGGACGTCCACGTCCTCGTTTGGCTCCAGGTAAGGGCTTGGTGACAACAATTTCCTTTCTAGGTCGTCCTCTTCTTCTGAGCGGTTGTATAGGCTCAGGAAAATTGGTGGAATTTTCACCTTTGTAAGGTGTTAGAGCAGACGTATGATATAGACCGATCGGATTTTCAGGTGTAGTCGGTGAAGCTACTTTAAAGGACGCAGGACCGTGCTGCTGCACTATAATATATGGACCATCTCTTCTAGGCGCAAATTTGGCTGTCACTCCCTGATTTCCTCTGCTGATCGGGTGTATGTTGACAAGGACCAGGTCTCCCGGTCGATATTGGGGATGGGTGCGTCTCTGTCAGTCGACGTATTCTTTGCGAGCTTCTTCTTTCATTTCTTGAACTTCTCTAGCTTTCAGTAAGCTGTCTGCCAGCATTTTTAGTTTTGGGGTTATTTCAGGTATGATGTTTTCCGAGATGAGTATATTTCTAAAATCAACCTCGTTATCCCTTGGTGATCTCAATTCTCTGCCGAATGTTAGGTATGCCGGGGTTTGTCCCGTTGTGGAACAGTTAGTGCTGTTCATGGCGAATCGGATGGTAGGGAGTAGATCTGCCCATCGGTTATGTTCCACTCCTTGCACCATTATAGCCAGGTTTTTAGATCTCTGTTTCTGCGTTCCACAGGGTTACTTTCAGGGTGATAAAGTGGGGTATACTGATGTTTTATGTTTAAGCTATACGTTACTTGTTGCATTGCACTGACAAACTGAGTTCCGTTGTCACTTATCAGTCTCCTTGGTACCCCATATCTTAGGAAAATTTCATTTATCAATGTTGTAGCACAATTTTCTGCTGAGGCGGTATTCAAGGCAAATAACTCTACCCATCGCGTAGCCATATCTTGGGCAATTAGTATCCATGTCTTCCCGTCTTCAGTTTGCGGAAGGGGGCCAAATAGGTCGAAGGATACTACTTCAAATCGTTGACTTAACGTAGTAGTCTGAAGTAAACCCGCAGGCTTCTGATTTGAAGGCTTGTACCTTTGGCACTCCACACAGTTTTGTACATAGCTCGTAACGTATTTACGCATTCCACTCCAAAAATACCGATTTGCGATCTTCTTGTAGGTCTTTTCAGCACCGTAATGGCCGGCGAGAGGGTCATCGTGGTAGGCGCTAAGGACATTTCTCCACTCATGCTCAGGTACCAAGAGTTGAGCGTCATCAACTTCAGAATCAGGGTGTAGGCGATACAAAATGCCATTGTTCATGAGGTAGCCCTTGTTACTCCAATAGGTAGCATCCTCCACCATTTTTGTTTCTTCAAGGGCTTCTATTATTTTCTTGATCTTTAAGTCTTTCATCTGTTCCTCTCGTATTTCTTTTGTACTCCTTCTGGGCATGTCTATGGTGATTATGCATATATCACAGGTTTCTTCACAATACGGGGGTCTGGACAGCGCGTCCGCTACAGTGTTCATTTTACCGGGTTGGTACACAACAGTTACGTCAAATGACTGTAGTTGCAAAGCCCATCTAGCTAGACGGCCTGTTGGTGATTTTAAATTCATAAGCCACTTCAACGCTTGATGGTCTGTGATAACGGTAATCGGTAAGCCCTCTATGTATGCTCTAAATTTGTTTAAGGCCCAAACTACGGCAAGCGCTTCTCGCTCGGTAGTGGAATAATTTCTTTCAGCTGCTATAAGTAACCTACTTGCATATTCCACGGGGTGCTCTTCTTCCTTCTCCCCCTGGACGAGAACTGCTACGAGTGCAAAACCACTGGCATCTGTCTTCAAGATGTAGGGCTTGGTTGCGTGTGCTTGTTTTAGGATAGGCGCAGTTGTAAGCCGGTGTTTTAGTGTATTGTATGCATCTTCTTGTTCTGTGTTCCATTCCCAGCCTGCCTTTTTCTTCGTAAGTTTAGTGAGTGGTTGAGTTATCGCTGAAAAGTTTTCAATAAACCGACGATACCAGGAACACATTTGCAGAAATGATACTAGTTGTTTCAGGGTTTTGGGGGTTGGCCTCTCAAGGATGGCTTTGGTTTTTTCTGGATCAGTTTTCAAACCATCGGGCGTTATGATATGCCCCAAGTATTTAATTGACGAGCGCAAAAAATTACACTTTTCTTTGTTTGCCGTCAAGTTGTATTCTCTCATCTTCTGTAAAACTCTTCCCAGATCCGCAAGATGGTCTTCGAATGTAGAAGAGAATAATATTAGATCATCCAAGTAAGCCAGCAGTTTCATGTTCCCGAGGGTAACCCGAAATCTGTCGACTAGACGTTGGAAAGTAGCGGGCGCATTGCGTAAACCGAAGGGCATCCTTTTGAATTTGTAGACGCCGAAAGGAGTAATAAATGCCGTTTTCTCCTCGTCTTCTTTTCGAATTTTAATCTGCCAATAGCCGGCTTTCAGGTCTAGTGACGTCATGAAGGGGGTCGATTTAGCTGAATGCAACAGATCGTCTATTCGAGGGAGAGGGTATGTATCTGGAACAGTTATCGCATTTAAACGGCGGTAGTCAATACACACCCGTACCTCTCCATTAGGTTTTGGCACCATTACTACAGGCGAGGCCCAAAGCGAGGTGCATGGTACAATGATGCCATTGTGCAGCATTTTATCTACTTCGGTCTTAAGGACTTCTGTTCTAGCTTGGGATAGTCTATAAGGGGGCACCGATATAGGGATATCATTCGTTGTCGCAATGGAATGCTCTCCAAGTGTTGATGGGTTACCATTATCAAAGAAAACGTCCTCATACTCGGCCAGAACTTTATTGAGGTCATCACGTTGCTGATCATTAATATTCATAGAACACAGGTCGATTGATTCGATAAAAGTATCAGTGTCATTGTTAGTAGTGCGGGCTGTGCTAGGAAAAAGATCTCTATCGCGAGATGTTAGGGTGTCTTCCGCTTCCCGAACGTTGCGCTCTGCGTCCTTCATCATGAAATCAGCAAAGCGGGGTGAGTATCCATCGTAGACTGTTCTGGGTATTTTTATCGTCGCTTCATCTAGCGGAGTTAGTTTATAGGTTGCGGTATCTGTCTGCTGTGGTAAAACAGCCATTTGCATAGACGTCGAAGGAACAGAATAATGATCTTGTGGAGGATTTATATCTACAGAGCTGCTATCAGTATTAGTGAAAGCTACGAAGTCTTCTTCGTATAATTCGTAGGTCATAGGGCTGCCGTTGAGTACCATTTTTGCATCTTGAATGAAACCAACTCCTAGCAGGGTGCGGTTATCTCTGGACTCTGGCAAGACTGTGAAGGAAGTGGGAATTACTCTATCTTCGAGTTTAACTGGTACCACCGTTTTCAGAACACGTTGGTACTTAGGTATCCCATCTGCAAGCGTGACCCGAGCGTTTTCACTAACGAACTGATGTCCCTTTTCTTTCAGTTGGTTATATAAGTTATATGAGGCAATGCTTGTTTTGGCACAGGTATCTATGTACGCGACTCCTTTAATGTCGTCAATGTCCACATAAATTACTGGCCTTGCTCTGACATCAGGCCGGAAGTTGAAGGAGCAGAATTTTAGGTCCGCTGGTGGCTCCCGTCCCTTTTTATTAGCACACGTAGTACAATTGCTGCGTACTACGCCTGGTGCGCCGCATCCGTAGCATCGTATTGCAGAAGTTGAGGGCGACGGAGCTTGTGTCGATCTGGTTTGTTCCATTTTGGGAACCTCAGAGGGTTGGACTGGGATTCCGAGTTCCTCCTGTTTTTTCTTTAATTTTCTACAATCTTCGGTGAGGTGTCCAGAGAAGTGACAGAAACTACACTTCTTCTTTGGCTGGAACCCGCTTATTGGTTGCTGTTTGCCTTGTGTATTCCCGGGTCTGGAGTCTTTTGATTGTTCATTCCACAGCTGTTCCATGGCTCGTGAAATATTTAATAGTTCATCGAACGTACTGAAGGAGTTTCGAGGAATTCTATCCTGGATCTTACTTCTCAGTGACCCGTATAGCATATCCAGCTGGTGAGACTCGGGCAGATCAGGAGCCGGAAGCTGAGATAATAGCATCCGTTTGTAGGCTATAAAGTTCTCTGTGGGGGTATTAGCGTCCTGCTTCACGCCAACTATCTCCTGACATAGCGCATACCCTGGTTTTTTGGGTGCAAAGCTATAGCGTAGGCGGTCCTTGAATAACTCCCATGTAGTAATATGTTTCTTCACGCCTTGCCACCAAATCGCTGCTTCCCCCTTCAACAGTAGCGGGATACTGGTAAGGGCATCAGTATCCGTAATATTTTCAATTTGTTTGAAAATAGTAACCGCTGCCAGGAACGCTTCTAGGACTTCTGAGTTGCTGGTCCTGTCATATTGGGCGGTGCACGTCGTGAATGACCCTTGCCTAGACGGTGAAATCTTCTCCAATAAGGTTTGGAACTGGGCGTCGGACAGGTTGACCGACATCGCTTTGGGTGAGTTCTTCACAGTAACAGTCGTCGTCGTTATTCTGCCGAACGCGTGACGTACAGCTGATCCTTTTCGGGCCCCACGTTGGGCGCCAGTTTGTAAGGGATGTCGTACCCGTGTCCGGTACAAGAAGAAGTCCGGTTGTGTGACAAGTGTTTATTTCACCACACGTACAAAAACAGTGAATATATAGGTCCAATTCTCGCCACCTTCCACGCGGACGAAGGAGGGGAACTTAGGTCCTCTAAACCAAAAATAAGACTATTTGTCTAAGGGCTAGTTCGGCTTAACAGCGGAGTCCCATGTAGCTATTCCAAATAGGATGTAGCTCACGAATGCACCACTGGTTCAGTCATACAAAATTTAAATATTCTAACGGATGTCATTGAATCGTGGAGACTCTTGACAGCGCGATTCAGAAAAATGACGTCACGCGGCAGCGCCATCTAGTGCCGAGTAGCGGAACTTTGTAGTGTCGCTCTTGTATAGAAGGTGGCGCTTGTAAATTTAAATACGGTTTGCTACACAACGCTTTTTAAAATAAATAAAATAAAAAACAACCAAGTTCTGCATTCAAATAAGACGTTCTTGTTATTAATTAAATACCAACCGTACGTTGATATTTAGTACATTTATTTTGGAGTAAAAGGTTAGATTACCGTTAATTTATATCGATTTTTTTTTTCTAAACGTGTTTTGTTATCGACCAAGTTCTGAGAAATATGTTTAAGAATTACATATATTTTTTTCACTATTTGGCATTTTTTTTTGTTGAAGACAAGCCTACTTAGATCATTTGCCTCTTGTCAGCACCTTAAGCATGATTTTTAGCCTTGAAATGTTTATTGTAGCGTCAATTGCAAAGTCCTTGACATTCATGGGCTGATATCTTATGAATTTGGAACCTCAAGTAAAAATCCTAAAAATCACATGCAAATATTTATGTACCTTAGACCATAGTACAAACTAATTCCATGCATTTACTTGAGAAGAATCTTCTTTAAGTTTAAACTGATGCGCAGGTACTTCATACGTTTTCTTTCCCATTTTCACTTTCAAGTTTTCTCTAAAAAACACATTCTAAGAGTCCTTATCCTTTTCATTGAGTTAAATTAGTCTTGTTAGCCCTCGGCCTTTCTTTCCCTCCATCTCCCATTGTATCTTTTTCACGTTCCTGGGTTTATCTCGACGTGATCACGTGACTATTAGGCGTCTGTTCCCAATTCCTCCGACATACGTGGTTTCATTTCGTTATGCCACGAGCGGCACACGAGCGTG
The DNA here is from genome assembly GCA_948098905.1 of Tiliacea aurago. NCBI lineage: Eukaryota > Metazoa > Arthropoda > Insecta > Lepidoptera > Noctuidae > Tiliacea > Tiliacea aurago. Next base: position 11,134,869 of record OX402578.1, on the reverse strand, counting down.
ACTGTACATTTTCCAAATGCTCGCACTTCGACACGAATTGTTTAAGTGTTCTCATCTAGAGACAAATTCGTCGTGGTTTAAGAATACGCATTGTATACCAGGATTACGCCTGCTCCTTACATGAAGGCATTGAGCATGAAGGTATTAGTTACCTGATGTAAACTACCAGTTTATTCCTGTACTACATGGCGAGTATCTGCAACTGCCGGTTGATCACCGCAATCCTTAGGGAAATCAGGCTTATCGCAGTTTGAAGTCTAGTGAGATGGATGCTGCAACGCATCTGCCTAATGTAAGGCCCGGTTTCCACCAAAGCGTAGAAGTACGGAGAGGAGAGGAGATGTTTTGTAAACGATCAATAAGATACCGTTATCGTACCATCGCATTGAAATAACGATAACTTACTGGTCGTTTACAAAACATCTCCTCTCCTCTCCGCTCTTCTCCGCTTTGGTGGAAACCGGGCCATATCCATTACCTATGTGCATTCATTCATGCTAATTGAAGCCACACGGTCATCACTGCATTATACTTTCATGTTGTATTTACATAGTAACAGCCACATTTCCTCAACTCAGCATTACGTGACCTACCATTACTGGCGCAATTATTCGTTACCCTCCAACAAACTGTGCAGTATACATGCATACCTGGTAAGTCGCAAGATGGCGCGTGAAAAATGCTTTCAATGGCGCTGATTCACCCCCGCCTCTACACGGAGAGGGTGTGCCTCTTTTCAATTATTTCTTCGCCAATCCTATTTTTTGTAAGGTAAGCGATTTACGAAATTAGTTAATCAGCATAATCGTGTAGATTAAAATTACTGGCCCGTGGTATTAACTAGCAAGTGATATGAAAAATGATTTTAGGTTTTTATCAGTAAATTTTCATCGTCATCGCGTCGGCACGTAATCTACTGTTTATTCGTGGATCTTACTCACTATTTTGTAATTCATGCACAAGGCGAACCCTAATGCATGGTACGGTTATTTTTTTTTTTTGGGTGGGAAATTATCACATAACTTTTCCCGCTCTGGGCGGAGCGGGAGGGCGTGTGAGACTTTTACTGACTAAAACCCACCCGTGTTATTTCCGTTGCCTGTGTGCCAGGGCCACGATATCCCTTTCAGACAAACTCGCAGCCCTGGCAGGCATTGGTTCTAACTGACCTCGTCAGTTGATGCTGACATCTCTTTAAGGCGCGCATGGAACGCAACGCGCCGTCGACCCGGGTCTGGTCCTTATCGGACGGCGAGCTACCCATCGCTCACCGTCCGCAAGCCCGCGCCTACAGTGGCCGGAAATCGGCTTGCGACTCCCGACGCCCGGGGCGTCTCCTGCGGCGACTAGGGGCGCGAGGGCGCGAACCTTGCCTCTCTCTAACGCGTTCCGCTCCCGCCTTCGCGAGCAGGAGGTGACGGCCTCCCATGCACGCTCGCTCCGAACCATGGCCTGAACCAGGGCCTGACGCGAGAGATCGCCGCCGCCGATAGCCTCCGTCACACGGCGGTGGAAATATATGAAATGGTGTTTCTCTTAAACTCATCCAGTAATTCGCAATGCTTAAAGGGGATGCCCTTAGATAGCTTGCGAAATTACAATTTTCTTACGTTTTTTGCAATTTGCAGGTCAGTGTCAGGTTTGTATGTTGATTAAATATGATTCGCGACTGTAACATATTTAGATCAACATACAACCTGATACCGACCCGAAAATTGCAAAAAAACGTAAGACAATTCGAATTTCACGGGCTACCCTGACGCTTTCGCCTTAAATAATTTAATTTAAAAAAGTCATCTGTCTACTTTATGGGTGCTAAAGTAGAGAGCGCCACATTGCCGCTTTAAGCTCTATTTCAATTAAGAAGGTTCAATTAGAAGGTTTTCTTCGGGATAGCCTCTCGCGGTGGCAACCTTATTGATGGGTGTCGGGTATTGCGGTGTTCACGGTCTACAGACCTTATAAGGTTTTATTTGTTCAAGTGTTGTTAATTTAAAGTGTTTTCTTACTGCTAACGGCAGTAAAATGTATTACTTCCATGGAAAAGTTTCCTCATGGTTCTTGTTTGAGGGGTAAAAGAAACGGTCTCATTACAGGCTTAAAGATTGGATAAGGATTGTCTCTAGGATGGCAACATCTCTGTGATGTCTCTGGTTTTGCAGATGCCCAAAGGCGGTGGCAACCACTCAGTGGCGTAGCTATAGCATGGGTGACACCCGGTGCGCATAATTGTGGTGTCACCCAAGAATATAAACCGGTCAAGAGCGAGTCGGACTCGCGCACCGAGGGTTCCGTACGAATATATGATGTTCATGATTTCTGAAAAACTGTGCTATTTAGAGACATTGTTTTATGTTTCTTTACTTAGGCTTCTATCATATAGAATAATTTCAGATTTTTATCTCTGCAAACTTCGGAGATAAGAGGGGGAACGGTATTTTTTTTTACATTTTTCATCACAAGTCGGAGAGTACGCTGCCTAAAAAAAAAAATATGTTTGAAAATGTGCAAACAACGAACTTTCATATGATACCCCCACATGCCCTAGTAGCCCCACTTCAAATTTTTAAGACCCCCTTTCAGTCCCTTTTGCAAAAAAGATATATTTTTGTTAATTTCTTTGTTGCTTGCGAAATAGTTGGGCAAACGTCATCTAAAACTATTCTAAATTTCAAGTTGATAGCATTACTAGTTCTTGAGATATCCAGGTGTGACAGACAGTCAGACAGACTTAGTCTCACCATAAGGGTTCCTTTTTACCATTGTGCGTGTTAGACCACGAACAATGAAATGTTCCGTAGTTGGGATGAATTTATCCCAAGAACAAACTTAACATTGTAGTTGAAAAACATGTTCTCCCATACATTCTAACTGCAAATGTAGTAAGTATTTAAGTTGGTTGACTATTACTCATTTACTTGTAAAGCCTAGTTTTCCTTTTAACTTTTTGGTACTACTGCCGTGATTTCTTTCACATATCCAAAAATAACCATTTAGCTGGCAGGACACACGAATCTAACAAAAATGTGCACTTTAAAGCTTATTATTACGCAAACGGATAGGGAATCAAAAAATAGTTTTCCCAGATCCGTAATATATCCTATCCAACGATACCCCACATCATGGGATAGAAACGAAAAAAAAAAATCATTCCCTACATTTTGACGAGTTATTCGAACATAAATGTAGGGAACATCAATTTTTTTTTGTCTCGATTTCAGGTTTGGTCCCATAGTAAAAGTTGTTCATAATGATGAGTACAATGACCCCTTAAGATGTTGTGCGTTAATTCTGGGACATGTTGTATATGACGTAAGAGAGTAATAATTCATTCTACTCTAATTCTTCTTTTGCCAAACCAAACTTTCACTTTCATGCATGAATGTGAAAAAAATATTATTAGTAATTATTAATATTGTATTTAAATTATGAAAGACCCATTTGTAATAATTAAATTAAATATTTTTTTACATTTAGCGGATGTTTATTAACGTTAACAGTTTTAGGGTTCCGTAAGGAACCCTTATAATTTCGCCATGTCCGTCTGTCTGTCTGTCTCTCCGCGGCTTAGCTCAGAGACTCTTAGTACTAAAAAGCTGTAATTTGGCATGGTTATACATATTAATCATGACTTGTAATTTAACGTATTTCTTCCAAGCTGGTCGTGAGAGCGTGACCCATTTGCAACAATGAAGCACCCCTAATATTAATAATAATTAATATTATTAACTATGATGTATGTAATATATCAAACACAATATAAATTGTTCCTGATAAATAAATAAATAAAGCCTGGGCGAAAATATAGGGATTTGAGAAAACCCAATTAAATTTTTGTAAATTTGTCAATATTGTTTACTAAACTCTACTGTTCTCTTATCTTTCAAATTGATTAGACTTCATTGCTAATCTATTGGGTACCTAATATAATACGCTACTTTTAGATGTAACCAAATTTTATAAAACATCAAACCGTTAAAAGATAAAGGAAGAAGTTTACTAACCATTTAAAAAAATCATTAACGTACATGAACTTTGACACCAGTTTACGGGGAAACATCTTCATTTAATCAGCTATATAACGAGGTAGAAAAGTTAAAAAAATAATTAGAGGCGCTCATGAAACAGTCAATAATGCTGGCAAAGGTCGAATTTGCAAATTGTTGAAATATTGATTTTTTTGTGAGAATCGAATTAATTAACAGGTTTATGCCATCCCACTACTTTCTAACCTCCATCACGCGTTAGGCACCCAGGTTGTAAATGACCCTCAAGTCGCGGAGCGGCTTTTGAGTTTTTAACATGACTCGTGAGTCATGGTAAAAACTTAGGTACTAACTATGGTCATAGTCAGTACCTACTTCTTTTAATTAGGGCTAAATATGAAAATAAAAACGACAACATTTTGAGGGAATCCCCGACCGGTCGAGCCATAGAGCCTGAAAATAAAAACAACAGACAGTGTGTACCTACCTACACTGGAAAAAAAATCATGGTCTCATGAGTGGTTAAACTGGTCAATGCGAACAATTTCTTGTTAACATTATTTATTTCATATAATACGTGCATTTATAAATTATGGCATTCAATAAATTAAATTATTTAGTTTGGATAACTTGGTTAAAATGGCTTCAAGCCTGGTTTATCGTTGAAAAACGTGATAGTTTGTGTAATTATTTTTTTTTCACGGTAGGGTATCACTCCAATCAGGTGGCACCCGGCGGTCCCACCTAGCTACACCACTGTAACCACTGACCATCAGGTGGTTCGTATCCCATCCTTGTATGACGCCAAATAACATCAGAAAAAAAAACCTGACTGCAACTAAATCTGATGTCTGATGCACATTGGTTGCAGTAATTTTAGTTCAATCTCAGATTAATTGATGCCACCAACAGCATCAGACTACTTATAAAGTGACCATCAGTCGAACTTTTTAGTTGCAGTCGGGTTTTTGTTAATTTTATCAACCTTTTAGTGTTTTATATTTTTGGATTCATCTCCTCAAGCCTTTTATTCGGTAGGTTATGGTATAATTGTTTTTATCAATACCTTTCTTTTTGGCGTCTAAAATCAGTCATTTTGATTTTATAAAAACCATATCCACCGCGGCCTAGACGAGTCGATACTCACCTCGTAGGTATATTAAAATCCATCCAGCCGTTAAGATGCTTTGAGGTTATAAAGAATCCCATGCAAGTCCTTCTATTTTCTTAATGTCTCTCGGTTCTCCTCATTCCCTCCCATTTTTTAAATAAATTACATAATTAGTAAAAAGGCCTCACCCCAAAAGGAGGGGGGGGGGGGGGTTGCCATAATCGCTATAATTGACAGGTGGGTTGGCGATTGCAGTATGGTGTTAAAATGCATAGAGAACGCTGCTGCCCATTCTCTAGTAAGTCCCTTAATCGCTTTTTACAACACCCACGCGAAGAAATAGGATGGTGCTATTCTTTACGTCCGGCACCACATGGAACTCAGAAACAACATAGGCCTTCTATTGACATGGGGGTAAAAAAATCCGTAACATATATATAAAATGAAAATATGAAAAAACAACAAAAAAAAAATAGATTAGCAAAATCCTTCAAAACTGTCGGGTTGTGACTGCAAAGTGTGTTACGCGATTAGGGTGATGGTCAGTCACTGACGTGTGGCATTCAATCGTGTGTTGAAGGTTATTTGTAACAATTTGGCAAGTCATGCTCAGGTCAAAAGGTCAAGAGACCATTGACAATTCCGCAATGTGGTTTTATTACTATGATCAAGATTTTTGTGCATCAAAAGTCGTGTTGCAAAGGTTGAGATGAATTGACTAAAACTATGTCTACGTTATGACAATTTAGTTACCTACTTACACTCCTACCAACTTATCTGTGAAATGGCGAAAATTGGAACTACGAAATTTAGCTCGCTTAATTTAATTTTATCTACGAAAATTAGCAACACTGAATCGACGGTGCGGTCCTCTTTCAGTTCACAGATAAGTTGGTAGGACTGTACTTATTACATAATATTAAGTACAGTCTGCCTCAAAAAGATGTACTTAATCATCGATTATAAATCATTTGATTATGTACAATTTGTGTTCCATAAAAGCCCCCGTAGACAGGCGCGACGCGACATCACTAGTAGCACAATTTCTATGAAAATTTCATGGAAAATGTCGCGCTGCCTGTCGCGCTCAAGATATTGCGCCTGTCTGTACAAGCTATAAGACTGTATCAATTTTTAGCTACAAATAAGTGCCCAATGTGTAAAGTTTTGTGGCTATGAACATTGGTACAATATTATGAAACAAAGATTGTGGACAATCAAATTAATTCTTGTCGACGTATACATCTTTTGGAGGACGCAGATACGTTCAATAAACTTTATTAGTAGGATATGTTTGCCGGTTTTCCTCTGAGACCGTTGCTTGGTTGAGTCAAGGTGCAAGGAGATGAGGCAACAATAGATGATGAGTAATGTCTGGTTGGCTATGAACTGTATTATGTCTTTGATAAAGATTTGAAGAGATATAAAAACATTAGATAGTAATTAGCTTTGCTGATAGTTGATTATAAATCTTCAAAACTCACTAAAACAGACAAGACACACACACTACACAACATACAAAAGATAGACAAGAGAGATACACAAACACACAGAGAGAGAACATAAGAAAGAGAGAGACGGAGAGAGTACATTATAAAGAGTATTGTATTCTTCTTCAAAGTTTAAACTTTCAACTCGACACTGAACCCCTTTAATCTCAACATTTAATTAATGATTGCGTACAGGTTCTAATTTTCCCGGTCTTTTAAAGCATCATTTATTTCCTTCTGATCTTTTGTTCAAAAAAGAAAGTGTACAGATTATCTGTTGGGGAGGTTTGCAGAGATAAAACACAGGAAATAGTGTAAAGCATATAATAGGTGTAAAGGTACTCAGAACAAATGTAACAATGGAATCACATACGAAACCATATGTCAACTATTAGCTAGATAGCTTTCTATCTACCCAGTCTAAGTATTTACATGAAGGTGATATATGTTCAACACACCACCTCAACTCATGTACGATACGATTCACAAAAAGAAACCTATCTTTACTTTCGCACACACAATCCTAACGCACTTGTTAGTAACCCGTGTCTTACGCGAGGCAAAGGTTTGGTGAGGACATCTGCCAACATCTTATCAGTCGACAAATATTCCTAAGTTATAGCTTTATTGTCACGTAGCACATCCCTTAGAAAAGTCTAATGTCAATGTGCTTACTTTTCGCATGATGTATCCTCAGCAAGGCAAATAGCACTTAAATTATCAGCATGTATTTCTTACCTTACAGAGTTGATGTAAATTTAATTCTTTCAACAGGCTATTCAATATTAATTCAATACACAGCTTCTTTCATAACTTCTGCCAAACTCACAAACTCAACCTCACAAGTAGATTTTACGAGGGCGGCCAACATGTCCTTTCTGAATCCTTGGCCTTCCAGGACGTGCTTCTAAAATAACGTTTCTATCACCAATTCCAGTAGATTCTGTATTATCTGTACTTCCTTCATCAATCACTGGCACATTCGGTTGAATATCTAATGGAATGTCTTCTCTTGAAGGTTCATCACTAAATGGCACATCCGACTGTTCTTTAGTTTGGATTTCTATATCAACGGTCTTTCTCACAACACTCTTCTCACATTGTGGTTCAATTAGTGATTCATTTGAGACCTTACACTCAGTTTCAGTTAGTTTACCTTCCTGAAATTTTACATCTCTCGACACTACGATTCTTCTACTCTCAGGTATCCATATTTTGTAGCCTTTAGAATCAGGTGGATAACCCACAAAAATGCCGAGTGAACTTCGTGCTGCAAACTTATCCTTACCTGGTTCCTTTTCCAAGACATGTACTTTCGTGCCAAATGTTTTTAAATATTTGACATTCACAGGTCTCTCAAACCATTTTTCGTATGGAATTTCACCATTCAGACTGCTAGTTGGGCACCTATTACGCAAATAGCATGCAGTAGCTACAGCTTCTGCCCAAAAACTTGGTGAAATACCTGACGATAAGATCATGCACCTTGCCATCTCAATTAACGTACGGTTCATCCGTTCCGCGATGCCGTTACTTTGAGGTGAGTATGGCGTCGTAAAACGTCTCTTATCTCTCTCTCTCTCTTATCTCCCTTCATTGTCTAAAAATTCATCGAAAAACTTATTTTTGTATTCAGTTCCGTTATCCGTATGTAAACATTGTATTTTTCTTCCTGTCAAATTTTCGACATGACATTTAAAAATTTTTAGAAAACAAACAATACATCGCAATATTTTATTTTTCTTTTTTCTATACGAAACATCCTGTGTGTTAGAAAGAGTACGCTATACCTAATACTTATATAATTATGCCATTCATTTATTTTTTGACGTACTCCTAGACGATTCCTTAAATATGACTAGCCTTAAAGACTGTAAGTGATTGTTGCACTGTTGCATCACACTTTTGCATGTTACCTTCAGCATAAAACCAGTATAGACAATTGTTGGTGACCAAACAAAATAAATAAATGACCCTCGTGACCACAAGGTCATTGTCATATGTTTGGAATCATCTCATAAAGCCCTTTATTTTGATGTATTCAAAACCTTTTTTTTCTCGACTTTACGTATTAGTTTCTAAAGTACGCCATGTTGATTATTGTAAAACGTCACCTTCATTCCCTTATGGATTAGGAATTTCGTTCAAAATCCGGCATTACGATTTTAAGGGAATCCCCTTTAATAAATCGATGGTGCCGTAGAGTAGTTTCCTTAAACATTGGGTGGTGCCTTCTATCAAAATTAGGGTTACCAACTCAACTTAAATTTTACCCCTAAATTCCCTAAATCCCTGTCAAAGTAAAATAGCCCTAAGCCATGCATATTATTAGTCATAATACCCTAAAAAAACCGACCAATTCGGACCACGCACAATGATGGGTTCCATAGACGGGATAACTTTTTCTTAAGAACAAACTTAACATTGTAGTTGAAAAACATGTTCCGCATACATTCCAACTGTAAATGTAAGTTTGTACGCACAATATTGAGTGATTTACCGTGTTATTTTAAGACCATAGACTTCTTATAGGTTTTCCTATAATCTATAAATCGCTGAATACCTTAAAGTGGAAACAATGGTACATATATGTAACATACAGACGTCCTATGCGTGAACTTGGAATACCCACAGGAGATACCTACGTTACTAAACGTGGGTACCTATACTATAGGTTCTTCTACACGAAATTGGGAAAGCTTTATTAAAAGCGAAATTCCTTGATAAAAGTGCTTGGAGCTTTATTCGATCGTATGCAGATAGAAGGAAAATATTAATTCATCAAAAAATACGTACTTGGAGCCTCCAGCCTCTTAATAAATTAGGTAGATACCAAGCACATAATTTTTTCAAACACTAGTTCTTATCGCTATATTCGTAAACATGCCTAATATCGTATCTGAAATTATAAACTTCAGCTTCAAGACACTGAGATGCATCCCCATGCAGACGATTCGGATTACAGTGACTTTGTTTTCACGAGAATTTCACAGCGGGCGCTTCATCAATCCACTGCAATCAATCATGCAATGTTTGCATATCCTAAATGAACTCGCCACTCAATTGACACGGTTGCTACGGCCGCGGGTAGGCGGCTACAAAAAGAATAGTGAATAGAGAGTACCGTTTTAATGGCACTCTTAAAACCTATTTCTGTTTGTAAAGATGGGACTCGGAAAATGGTAGTTCTTTGAGCTATTCGGAAAAATATAAAAAAATAGAAACGGTGGAGTTCTGTGTAATTCTGGGAGCTATTGAGAACAAAAGAATTTGTTTCCTTTGCATTGTACCGTGCAAAACGTAAATTAAAAGTAGATTGAATGAAAGGAGGTCGTTATTGAATGAACATTTTAATGTGGTACTACGTATATCAAATTCGCCAACCCGCCTGCCGAGCGTGGTGATTATGGCAACGCCCCTCTAAATTGGGGGAGGCCTATGTCCAGCAGTGGACATATTTCGGCTGAAATGAATAAATGAATACCAAATTCATGAAAAAGATTTTTATTTTAAAACTAGTTGACTCAACAGACGTTGTCCGTCCGGTTCAAATTTCAATAGTTCATACAAAAATCTCATAGGAAAAACGATGTTCAGTTTTTCCCGAAAATGAAAATAGTCCGGGAATCATTTCCATTTTTTTCCGCAAAAACCTAATGCGGACTATTACGAACATTTTGAAACAAAACATATCCAAATCGGTCCAATCGTTCTCCGGTGATGCGCTTTCCAACGAACAGCATTTCATTTTTATTTATATGTAGAGGCATAATGTAGATAAATTAAAATTACATAACATTTTTTGGTAATAATATGACATCGTTAAGCTCGTATAAAGTTATACCGGGAATTTCCTATCAATAGTTTACATGAAAAGACCTTTTAAAAGTACTCAGGCATGTTTCTGTTACAAGAACGTACGATATTAAAATTGTGTTCTATGTGTTCCTTTGTTCTATACAAAAGCTTTGTAATAAGTAGGTACGGAGGACGTATGATTGGTGCTCAGGTGTTCGGATAACAACTGTTTGATGTATTACAAATCTTCACCTGTGACCTGTGAATCATTTGTCAGTAAATCGATGTGCTTAAATATTGGTAGATAACTATACCCCAAAATAGACGTATTGTTAAACGTCCCTCAAACCATTTTAATGTCAACTTGCAATATATTCTGATAAGGCCATGTAACTCCAACAATAAAAAATACCACAATAACGTCCCTTTCATATAATTGTTTGCTGTCAAAAATATCCTCTAAAGGGGATCGAAGCTATCAATACAAAATATACACTCTCGGCGGTGTGCGGTGTTGTGAACTTGACACTTATCGATGTTCAATTTTATTTCCCCTTTTCCTCTTGTGTTCGACTTGAAACGAATTTCGTGTATATTCAAACACTATTTATTGGATGTTTGTTGGAATGAAACATTGTAGCTAAATAAAAATGCCTTTTAAGTAAAATATAACTGATTCTTTGGTTTTGATTTTCTCTTTTTAGGGTTCCGTAGCCAATGGCAAAATACGGAACCCTTATGGATCGTCATGTCTGTCTGTCTGTCCATCCGTATGTCACAGCCACTTTTTTCCGAAACTATAAGAACTATACTATTGAAACTTGGTAAGTAGATGTATTCTGTGAACTGCATTAAGATTTTCACACAAAAATACAAAAAAAAACAATAAATTTTGCTGAAACTGAAACTCAACAATTTTTTTTCATCAAACCCATACGTGTGGGGTATCTATGGATAGGTCTTCAAAAATGATATAGAAGTTTCTATTATATTTTTTTTCTAAACTGAATATATGTATACATTCGTTTTTGTTTACACTAAAACCGAAAAGGGGTAATTGTACTCATCATTTTAAACAACTTTTTCTATGGGACCAACCTTAAAATCGCGAGAAAAAAAAATCAGCCGTTCCATACATTTCTGTTCACTTAAATCGACAAAATGTATGGAACAGCAGATTTTTTTTTCGCGATTACAAGGTAGAGCCCATAGAAAAAGTTGTTCAAAATGATGAGTACAATGACCCCTTTTCGGGTTTAGTGTTAACAAAAAATAATGTTGTATAAATACTGCCAGTGCCAGTAGTTGCATGCCGTCCGAAGAATTCACTTATTTATATCTTTCTCTTAGTAACTCTAGACTTGTAGGTAGACTTTTATGGAACTTGGCAGTTGTTCTCATAATGGATTAGGTAATAAAACTGTTCTCACACAATGCCTGTCTCATAATATATTTAGTCAATGTTCAAAAATTACTTTATACTTTCTGTATTGATTCTGTAAATATTCTTTGCAGATCTCTCAGGTTCGAATTATCTGCTAAGAAAAAAACCGAAGGCGTTGTTATTATACTGCGGGCAGATAGGATATTGGATATCTCTAGCATAGCAATGGAGGAGTATTTTTCGATATCCCATCGAGTATATCGCAGAATCGGCTGCAGGCACTAACGCATTGATTAGAGTGCCTTGGAGAGGTAGAGACAAAAACAATGTTTATTTTTTTATCTCGCAAATAGCGACAAGTTTATGTAAAATAAAGTGTTGTTAGTTTTCTTAAAAACGACTGCGTTTATCCATAGTGATTAGTACAAATAAGAACTTATAAAAACTCTTGCTGGTATGTTATTTTATTTTATGTTCGTGGAATGAACTTGACTTTGCCGCCATTCGTGGGCCCCAAAATAACGCTGTAAGAGTCAGTTTCCAAGTGCTGTGGTCCATCAGGCGCGAATCTGTACTTCATAATCATCTGAGCGATTGCTGTACGTATTTGCATCATTCCGTAGCGTTTGCCTGAAGATTAAAACAACAAAAATACTCAGATTATGTCTGTACTTATTAAAGTCTGAAATAATCAGCGGGATAATTGTGTAACACACTATCAATAGCAATGGGTTTAACTTTGACAGTTCAACAACATTCATTACGTTATTTACGTTGTTGAGCAGACAAAGAACAAACAGAGAAGTATCTCAAAAAATTTACAAAAATGAGTTTAAAAAGATGGCATACTTCCGATTGTCATCCTTACAGTCTAACATATAAAAAATTGCTATGAAAGTTTGTTCAAGGGCAGTAATATACATCATGTACAAGAATAGAAGTACAATATTGAGAAATACATGGCTATCTTGGCTTGTAATCAAGCTGAACTGACAGTAGAAAGTATTTCTAAGCAGAACTTATTACTTTATGATTATCAGATGATTAAAAAAATATTATATTAAGTATTTTTTTTTATATTTAGTTTACATTATGCGGTTGTTTCGCACTCCTGTGAAATGGCTAATTTTGACTTATGTGGTGTGTTAGAACTTAGAACAAGAAAGAAAAAAAAACAATGTTAATCAATGTTTAATTCTCACTAGCTTTTTAATTCAATGTTTGGCGGTCGAACAAGTGAGAAAAAAAACCTCGGTTGTTCGATGATGACACTCTATTTGCAGTCATGTCAAAATAGCCATGTATTTCTCAATATTTTAGCTATATTCTTGTACATATTACTGCCCCCGAACGAATTATCATAGCAATTTTTTTTTGTGAGACCAAGGATGGCGATCGGAAGTACACCATCTTTTTATACACATTTTTATAAAAAAAAATTGAGATACTTCTCTTTACTGTAGGACGTGGGTGAATTTTGAGCCTTCTTCTTTTTTGAACGAATGAAGCAATGAATTAGCAATATACTTAAAAATCATTCAGATTGTGATTCAAACTGTGTTACGCAATTAGGGCGCAGGTTCATTATAAGCAATTGACTTTACAATGCAACGTCAATATTTTTGTAGCACGTTTACATGTGTTGTCCACGTTTTCGCACGTTTTATGTAAAACGGCCAAAGACCACATTAGTTGCACAATGATATTGTGGAATCACCCTCTCGTTTACCAGGGTCAAAAATGGGTTTTCCGTGACTACATACCGATACAGAACCTCGGTCCTTCACCAAATGGTAAGAACGCGAAGTCATGGTTATCGCTGTCGGTGGATTGGCTGAACCTCTCGGGACGCCACTGTTCAGGCTCAGGGTACGACTCCTCGTTGTAGTGGATGGCTACCACGTTCACGAACACTGGCGTACCGGCTTCCACCGTCAGCTCGTCGGTTAGCTGGTATGCCTTGTTGCAAATCCTGTCCAAGTGTGGCACTGGAGGATACTTCCTCAATGTCTCTGGAAGAATCATTTCCATTAACATTGAATACACTCAAAAATTGTTAAGTTAAATAAAATCAGTCTTATATTCTGGTACGCACCATGCATGCACGCAGTAACATATTTAACTTTCAACAAATCGTCGTACTCCAGAACGTCTTTTCCGCTTTCTTTTAACGCTTCGCTGACTTCCTTATAAAGTTTTTCCTGGAAGAAATAGGTCCTTTGGATTACACGGTAAATATTAGTAAGAAACTGTAGCAACGATTTGCGGACATAAGGAAACGTGACATTTTGTATTTTACCAACTTTGGGAAGAGAGAGAGAAAGTAATAGAATCATCTCTGGTAAATAAAATCACAATGGGAGCTTGGGGACAGATGCGAGCCATTTTCTAAATGCATTTCTGTGTATCTAAATTACATGTACTTAATATTGAATGTTTGTAACACATATTGTTGACCAGATAATTTAATGAACAATCATTTAGCTAACGCTGTTTTGATACCTGTTCTTCAGGGTGATATGCCAGCTCGTGGAGCAAATACGTTAATGTTGTAGATGATGTTTCAATAGCTCCCAATATGAATACAGCCGCCTGTGCCATCATTAGGTTATCAGCTAATTCTGAAAGATAAGAAGGTACAGCGATATAATTGCAATTAATAATGTCTTGTCCCTTAGAAATATAAATTTAATTGGTGGTATTATTTTTTTGTGATAAGATATTTTGTTTTGCTGTCCCATGATTAGATAATTATTGTTGACTTTATTTTAGATTGTGTTTGACTTGTGTTTTATCAAACACTTTTTGCCGACTGATAATTAAAATACGGTAGATTCACTATTTTGTTTCGCTACTTTTTTATTTTTGAATAATTATCTTTAGTAGTGGCGTATCGAAGATTCCCAGAGGTGAACTTACCTGAGTCGGATCCAGCAGGTAGTTTCAAGTTCGCCTTTAACTTTAACAAATGATTAACGAGATCCGTGTCGCTAGTCTGGCCAGTACGCTGTCGTTCGGAGGCAACTTCCGTGAACAACTTTTTTATATATTCTGTTGCAGGTTGCGAGAAGAACTTCAATCTGAAAGTATTCGCCTGCTTTTAATACAAATGCTTCCTACGTCTATAATTTTGTAGAGAACTAGATTTGGAGCAATCATTTTTCATTTAATGTTATTTCATAATTTCAGCCGAAAGACGTCCACTGCTGGACATAGGCCTTCCCCAATTTAAGGGGGGTTTGCCATAATCGCCACGCTTGGCAGGCGGGTTGGCAAAGAGGACGCTGCTGCCCATTCTCTAGTAAGTCCCTTAGTCGCTTTTTACGACACCCACGGGAAGAAATAGGGTGGTGCTATTCTTTACGTCCGGCACCACACGGAATTAATGTTATTTAGTTTTAGATAATTATTGATGAGATAACACAACAAGATAAATATAAAACAGTTTCTCATCATTCAGTAGGCGGATATGTTTCTTCAACTCGACAACACACTTTTCGACTTTTCCCTAGTTTAAATAACAATTTTCACTTAGCCCATTAAAAAAACCATACAAAATAATAAATTACTTGAGAATTTCAGCAATAGCGGGGAGGAAGAAGATCATGGTGAACTCGAAGCCGCGCCAGAAGGTCCACTTGACCATGTGACGAGTGATGAACCAGAGGGGGGAGGTCAGCTCCTTCAGCGCACTCACGCGAATGCCGTACACGGTATACGCCACTGTGTCAGAGGCGTACATTGAGAACAGTTTCTGAAACCACAGATTGACTTTAATGCCGACTACATCTGGCTAGAATTGACGTGGCTCGAAATGAGTCCAGTTTACGAATATTGAATTAAGACGCAGATATATACAGGGTGTTTGGTGCATCGTGTGCCAAATTGAAATGGTCGACTGAAGGAGTCATCCGCTAGCCTTTTAGACCATTTAACACCCCTCATGCTCTGTGGATTTTTTTTTATCGACTTTTTAAAAAGACCCAAATTTTACATTCAAATACAGATTTAAAAAAAAAAATTAAGGCCTAGACTCTGAATTTTAATTTTATTTCGATGTGTATTGTTTAAGAATACTTTTAAATACAAAATTAGTGATATTAGTCACCTAGTTCTTTTTTAACTCGCAAAGGTAAAACTTAAATTAAAGCTGTACATGTTACAGCTGTTTATAAGGCTACAAAAAAAAAAATCAAAAGCGACCGGGATCTTCCAACTCCCTCATTAATTCTCCAGTCTATCCTCTTTCTAATAATGTGCCACATGCCATAAAAGTATTTTAACAACTTTGTGAATTCGCTAGAATTGTGAATCGAGTCACCTAAGGCTATAATATTCAAAATTATGATTTAAAAAAAAATCTCTTAAATGATACCTGTCAAACCTATAAATCTGCTATCTCATTCTTATGGTTAGGTAAATTCGTGTCTCATATCTGTATCTTTCGTGGGATTTACTTGAAATAAAAAAACAAAATTGCATTTTTAACATTTATTTAATCAATGTTACAAATCTTGCTCAAATTGTTGGCCTCTGTTGCGAATGCAGGCCCGACACCTGTTTCGTATATCAACAGTTGTTGTACGAAGTCGTATTTCCTCCTTAATAGTATTGAATGCCGCTTCTATGCGTTGGACTAATACCTCCCTAGTTGGAACCTCCGTGGCATATACCAACTTTTTGGCACGTCCCCAGACATAAAAGTCTAACGGAGTTAGATCTGGGGAACGTGCCGGCCATGGAATAGGGCCATCGCGTCCAATCCATGCATTGGGGAACACATTGTCGAGATATTCCCTCACAGTCAATCGCCAATGCGCGGGACAGCCGTCATTTTGAAATACAATGGGCACACGTTCATTAAATACGGGCACATCGGTCACTAATTCGGGCAGGTCATTTTGTAGGAATTCCAGGTAGTCTTCGCCATTGAGATTATCGGGCAGGTAATGCGGTCCAATTACCTGATTCCCAATCACTCCTGCCCAAACGTTTACATTAAACCTTCTTTGAGAAGATTTCTGTCTTTTAACACGTGGGTTTTGCGTTTTCGTTGTCCAGTGGTGCAAATTGTGTAAATTGAGGATCCCATCCTTAGTAAATTTGGATTCATCCGTCCACAGTATTCTTTTTAAAAAATCAGGATCATCCACATCCGTGTGTAAAAGAAACCGACAAAAAGCCACTCGTCTCTCAAAGTCGCCACCCTCAAGACCTGCAACAAACAAAAAACTCTTTTAAATTTCTCTTGGGCAGTAATTGCACAAGAAAGGACCCGCTGTTCGTGCTAATAGATTCACTATCTGGAAGTGACGCCATACCATACCCATTACCTGCTAAACAAAGGCAAGGTCAAACAAAGCTTGCACGGGTTTAAAGTTAGTTTAAAATTACGTACCTTGCACCGGAGTGTAGTGGAATGGATGCTTTTTGTTTTGACGAAGTACTTTCCACACTTTCCATATTGAAATATCAAGATGTGATGCCACATTTCTAATGCTTCTTGTAGGGTCTTCCTCAAAAAGTGCCAGTATTCTCTCGTCTACTTCAACATTATGTCGCACAATATGGCCCCTTGCTTCATTAAAAGTAACACTGCTAGTCTCGCGTATGCGTCGGTATGTGTCTTGGAAGACTCTGCGGCCAGGTAATCGTCTACCAGGAAAGCGTTCCTGGTAAAGTCGTTGCGCTGCACGAGCGACGCCATTAGCGGCTCCGTAAGCCATCATGATGTCCGCATATTCTTCGTTAGAGAATGTCGCTATTGCAATAACAAAAAACTCAAAGTTTAACAATAACAACAAAAATTAAACAAATGTAACAAGAACCAGCAAAACTTAACGATAACAAAGTAATAAAAGAATCGCGGAGTATGGTGAACTAGCACACACGTTAGGTAGCAGAGGCAGTCATGTCTCGACTAAAAAAATGGCGGGTCGGGCGGCGCGATTTGTTCAAACCGATTTAAGGTATGCAAGAAAGAGATAGAAGATAGATTTTACTGTGAAAGAGTGAGAAAACAAATTTTACCTCTTTCTCAAGTAACAGTTCCGCAATAAATATTTTTTCATTAGAATTTGGAATGTAGTTTTATGTGACTTGATTCACAATTCTAGCGAATTCACAAAGTTGTTAAAATACTTTTATGGCATGTGGCACATCATTAGAAAGAGGATAGACTGGAGAATTAATGAGGGAGTTGGAAGATCCCGGTCGCTTTTGGTTTTTTTTTTGTAGCCTTATAAATAGCTGTAACATGTACAGCTTTAATTTAAGTTTTACCTTTGCGAGTGAATTAAAAAAGAAACTAGGTGACTAATATCACTAATTTTGTATTTAAAAGTATTCTTAAACAACACACATCGAAATAAAATTAAAATTCAGAGTCTACGCCTTATATATTTTTTTAAATCTGTATTTGAATGTAAAATTTGGGTCTTTTTTTTGGAAAACAATAAAAAGTCGATAAAAAAAAATCCACAGAGCATGAGGGGTGTTAAGGAGTCTGAAAGGCTAGCGGATGACCCCTTCAGTCGACCATTTTAATTTGGC
This sequence comes from Tiliacea aurago, assembly GCA_948098905.1. NCBI lineage: Eukaryota > Metazoa > Arthropoda > Insecta > Lepidoptera > Noctuidae > Tiliacea > Tiliacea aurago. The sequence continues at coordinate 11,116,548 of OX402578.1, read as the reverse complement.
ACACGATGCACCAAACACCCTGTATATTGTATATATATATATATATATATATAAATCGCGAAGGACTTCTTGCGTCTTTACAAACTACCACCCTGCGGTATCCACTGAATGTAGTGAGATTTTTAATGTTATCAATGCGTATGTAAGATGTTTTAATCAGTATCATATCAGTAGTCGACGTCAAATTTCATTTAAACGTTAAATGGTGATATTCAAATTAAATATTTCTAGCTGAATTTGTGCGTCCGTTCATTCTTAAATCTTTCTTGCACACTGAATACCTGCGTATACCTACTAAACACTGCATGCACATTCCCGCCTCCATCCAACTATATGTTTAAATCAATTCCGTATAATGCTCTGCATATATCATAATGATTATAATAACTAAATTACATCCATCTACTATTGAATTCAGATTGGTTCCGAATAACTGAATTTGTGCGTCCGTTCATTCTTAAATCTTTCTTGTACACTGAATACCTGCGTATACCTACTAAACACTGCATGCACATTCCCGCCTCCATCCAACTATATGTTTAAATCAATTCCGTATAATGCTCTGCATATATCATAATGATTATAATAACTAAATTACATCCATCTACTATTGAATTCAGATTGGTTCCGAATAACTGAATTTGTGCGTCCGTTCATTCTTAAATCTCTCTTGCACACTGAATACCTGCGTATACCTACTAAACACTGCATGCACATTCCCGCCTCCATCCAACTGTATGTTTAAATCAATTCCGTATAATGCTCTGCATATATCATAATGATTATAATAACTAAATTACATCCATCTACTATTGAATTCAGATTGGTTCCGAATAACTGAATAAGTGCGTCCGTTCACTCTTAAATCTTTCTTGCACTTTGAATATCTCCGTATACGTTCAAAACACTGCATGCACATTCCCGTCTCCATCCAACTGTATGTTTAAATCAATTCCGTATAATGCTCTGCATATATCATAATGATTATAATAACTAAATGACATCCATCTACTATTGAATTCAGATTGGTTCCGAATACTGTTTTTGAATTATTGTATCCAGCTTATCAGCCAAGAGGCTTCCACCTATATAAGGGCTTATAATGACTCCAGGCACAGATAATAAATAATAATAGTTAGCATACAAAAGTGACAATAACTATGTATAGCGTAGGTATTTTCACTTTGGTGGTCTACAAAATCTTAAAAAGCAATATAATCATTTTTGACGAGTGACAGGTAAGTTTGTATGTATAAACAGGTAAGCTCAGAGGCACAGGCTGGTGTGGACAGGTAAGTCCGGAGTTGGACAGGTAAGTATGTATAAACAGGTAAGCTCAGAGGCACAGGCTGGTGTGAACAGGTAAGTCCGGAGTTGGACAGGTAAGTATGTATAAACAGGTAAGCTCAGAGGCACAGGCTGGTGTGAACAGGTAAGTTCGGAGTTGGACAGGTAAGTATGTATAAATAGGTAAGCTCACAGGCTGGTGTGAACGTGTAGGTTCAAAGGTAGAAAGAGGAAGTTTCATGATACGAATAATATAATACTACCTAGTCATATTTATGCAGGTGAATATACGGAATAAAAGGCATATCGTAATATAAAACATTTAATGTTTTATTTTAAATTTTACAAAAAATGTGTATCTAAACATAAAAACTTTTCAATCAACAAATCAATGCAATTTAACATTGACATAATAATAAACATAAATTTGCTCTGCCTTGCCTAGTAACGAAATAAACTGAATTATGAACATCAATCAGTCTTCATTACAATGGAACATGTATTTTTATATTATAATTAAAATAAATCAGTGGCTACAACTAAACCTTTTTAATTCTTTATTAAGTCCTTTGTTTAAAAATGCTTTTAAAGGCATTTGCTTATGTAATTGCAGTTATGTCAGTAAAATCGTTTTTAAACAAAGTTTAATGACAGCTTAACATCAGATAAAGTTATGGAATAAATAAACAGCTGATACGGACTTCAGAAACCGGGTATTAATCATCAATTCAAACATAATTATAAGTATCTTAATCATTGGTATGCATTAACAAAGTAAAAATATTTGAAACAAAACATACTATTTTAAAACATACATTTTCTTCTCTCATTTCTTAGCCTTAGAGTAAATATTTTGGACGAATACCTTTATTTTTAGCCAGTCTTTATTCTTAAGTAAATCTACATGTTGTTCTTTTAGTTTCTCACATTCATTTCTTTTAGGCGGTTGGTGATTTTTTATGTGAAATTTAAAGTATTTTGTAACTACGTCCTTTTGTTCCTTTGTCCGAGGTACCAACGTCCTTTTTTTTCCTTTTCGTATTTTGTTTTCGTTACCTAATTGAGACACGGGTTCATTAATAAGTTGTTGAGAATCATTTTGCATACCAGATGGTCCAGCCTGAGATAAGTCATTTAAATTACAATATGTTTGTACGTAATCAGAATTAGCATCTAAAGTAGGTTCAGGTTCAGGATCATAGTCTATAATTTCGTTGTTGTCCACGGGCTCTTCAATTAGCTCTTCATTCAAATTTAAATCAATCTCTTCGAGAGATTTTCCTTTGTAAGCGTCTGCTTTTCCATCTTCCATAAGAATGAGAAGCTTTGATAGCAGTTTGGTATACGTCATCTGGCAACCTGTAAGACTTTTTATGTACTTCATTAGTATGGCCCATGAATGTAGCCAGCTGCTCCATATCATTTTCAGACATGCTAAAAATTTGTGATAAGGTGGCTAATGTTTTCTTAGCCTTGTAGAGGATATTGCTTTAGGCTGTTTCGCCCCTGATAATTTGGCATGCTTTTCCAAAACTTTGTAGCCATAAATTGTATTGTTATAACCGGGATTACCAAACAAAAATTGATTTGGTGTCGAAGCAAAAAAAATATGCCTAATCGATAATAATAATTTAATATCATCTTGAACTTCTTTATTAAACAGAACTGGTACTCCGCGGCCGCGTTTACCTCTAATGACAACACGTTTAAATTTCTTTACCAGAATCCTTTCTGAGGCAGTAAGCGCACGATTAAACTCTTCATACTTATTATTATCGTTATTGTCGCTTTCTAAATAATCGTGCACTGTAATTCTTTGAAGTTCTCCAGGCCTGCGCCTATTTAATAATAAAACCCTACAATACACAGTCTCTAAAAGTTGTGTATATGTTTCAGTAGTTTGTAAGCCTTCTTTAATTTTTATAGCAGCATCCAAGGATTTTTTATTTAGGTATTCTTTAAGAATTTTTAAATCATTTGCTAAAGGCACAATAGTTATCTTATTCCACTTTTTCTTGTTTAAATCTGTTGCAGCTTGTGTAGACACATCATATTTCCAATTTGATTCAATAAGTTGAATCAAAGTTTTTAAGTCGGCTTCTATTTTGCCAGTATCTACTTCCGTGTAAGGCCCTTGCTTTTTTAAAGCACACATTATTGCAATATTGCAGCATTGTTTCAAGGTGGTGGACAGATTCATTGCAAACGTAGGTGTCTCATACCTATCTTTTTCTATGTCATAATTTCCCAGTATTTTGGTTGCTTGTACAATGATATCATAATGAATTGGTCTTAAGGCAGAAAAGAAGTCATTAATGGATGGATCAATCTTTTTTAATTCTAGTAATAATTTTGCAAGCTCTCTCATTTTTCTAGACACTACGTTAACGAAATGTTTTTCTCGGTGAGTTTTTAAATATTGAGATTCGTAAGCACATATAAGGTTATCTTTTTTTGCAATAAGTGATATTTTGTCTGCCCGCATTCGGGGAAATACAGTTTCCTTAAGTTTTTCGTCGATATTAAGATGACGTATCAGTAGATTTTGAGCCTCAGATTGAATGTTTTTACTTCCTGATTTACCACTACATTTCTTTTTATGTTTCCACAATAGTTTTTTAGAATAGAATCCCAGACACTCTGTACACGGCAAATAATCAGTAAATTTGAATTTTCGCATCGGTTTAGTGACCTCTTTTGAATTTACAAGGTAGTTTCCTTTTTTACGTAGACCTGCAATTAATTGTTTTCTACCAAGACTTTTTTTAGGTTTTGACACAATTTTTGGACTTCAGTTTCATAAATATGGTGTCGGAGTAAATGACGAGCAAAATTTAAAACAAATGACTCACAGTAAAAGCAATAATCTTTATCTCGAACCTTTGAACTTTTGGGTTTTTGCCTTTGGATAATTGTTGTACTATCATTAGAATTATCTTCTATTTGAGATTCACTATTAATATCGTAAATAATCTCTTCATTTGGTTCTGATTCATTGTAAGGCTGTGGAAATTCCCTACTTACAATTACATTGCAAGGAGAACTGCTTTTACAACTAACTTCACTTAAACTTATGTTATTAGGTGGCTTGATCTCGATGTTCATAATTCCTTGCCTAATGTATCTTACATTAGACAAGGAATTATGAACATCGAGAGGTATTCCTCGATTTGGTACGAGTTCATCTGCTTTATAAGGTTGAAGAAGTTTCCTTTCTACAATTAATACACTACATGGAGAACCGCTTATGTGACTAATTTCGCTATAATTAAGATTAATAGGCTCCTTGACCGATGAATCGAAGTTCGAAACACATTCTAATGGCGTTAAATTATTCGAAGTTCCAAATTCATTGCGAAAAGAATCATCAGAACTGGTCTGCAACAACAAAAAAGATTATTATAGTTGGTGCACTTTACTTTACTTTTCGTTAATATGAAGTTAACAACTTGATTAGTGATATAAGTGTTGTCTATCCCTTGCTGAACATCAAAATTACCTATCGCCGATCTCAATCCTGAATTGGCGCTCGCAGATATTTTTAAGCCACCTAGAAGGTTTCTGACATGGCTTAAGGACTGCTTCGGCTTAGAGTGCTACCGCTTTTGGGATAACAGCCGTTAGCATATTATTATTAATGAATTAATGAAGTATTTTAGTTAAACTTACTTCGTGTCTCGGTGGAGTGTAATTAGAACATGTCGCAGAAAAGTCAGATATTGAACCAGATTTTGAATCAGATAATTCCTGTAAACAGAGATACATACAATAAAATACATGATTAACAACACTAAAAGAAGAAATTGAAGATGAACGAGACGCCATAGGTACTTTTTTCTTTTTTTAAGAGCTACTAATGCAAAGTTAATGAATAGACAGCAGTAGCTATTAGGTATTCAGCTGGGAAAATCTCGAACCAACAAAGGCTGATGTGAACAGGTAAATTCAGAATTGGATAGGTAAGTACGTCTACATAGGTAAATCAGAGACGGATTTGTAAGTATGTATAAACAGGTAAGCTCAGAGGCACAGGCTGGTGTGAACAGGTAAGTCCGGAGTTGGACAGGTAAGTATGTATAAAAAAATGTGTGTACGTAAGTCGTGTTTTATCTAAGTTAAAACATACGTACCTCATGTAAGGTTTCTGGTTGGTTTTCTTTTTCTTCCTGTCTCTCTGAAAACAAAACAGATATATTTGTATTATTATAAAACAATAAAAAAATTAAATACCCTCGACCCAAAAGCAAACAAAAACAAGAAAACCTATAAAAACTAAGACACACACTCAGATACGCACGCACGCACGCACTCACGCATACACACACAAACACGTCAAACTTATAACACCTCTCTTTTTGCGTCAGGGGTTAAAAAGATTTTATATACCTAACTATAATGATGTTGTCTGATGTAATGTAACTCCATACCAAATTTCATCCAAATCCGTTCAGCCGTTTTTGCGTGAAAGAGTAACAAGCATCCATCCATCCATCCATACTCACAAACACCATACCTAAACTTCCCAGGCGCAGTGGCTAACGCACTCGCTCTGAGAACTGTGTGAAGTCGCATAAAAGCCTCTGGCTACCCCTTCTGGGATAACAGCCGTGAGTGCATACAAACTTTCGCGTTTATAATAGGTATTAGTACGAAGTAGGATGATATTACGATATAAGAATCAAATAGGTAGGTAAGTAATATAGAAGCATGTACCTTTTGATTATTACTAGTTATTACAAAAACATTCGTCTTCTGGAAAATGATCATAAATGGCATATTCGCAAAATTTACACCACATGAAAGAAGAGTTATAAAGCCTTTTAAAGTCATCGAAATTCATGGGTAGTACAAAGTGTTCAACTACTGAATTAGTAATATTAATACTCGTATCACAATGTATGCACCAATTTTGCAAAATGAAATGCGTTGAATCCCAAGGCCATTGCAGTTTAGCTTTATAAAAATGTATAAAATCATTTCTTTAAAAAAAAGTATTCACATCAATCACAACAACCATTTTTGCAGACTACACACGTTCACTCACATACAATTTAACGCAAACTAAGCTCATCATAATATTATAAACAGACAACATGTTTAAATGTAAGTAGGTACAGTAGGTACTTACTAGCTAGATGTTATAGGTATTATAATAAGATAAATCGTGTTATAATTTTCATTTAAGTAGTAAAAAGTAAGTACTTACGGTTTGCCAATTTAAGAATCCTTGCACTTCTTTTCATTGTGATTCATATATTATTATAATCACTAACTATAATAATAGACCAAATAAATAACCACTTTTAACGCACTTGCAAATAATTCACTTTGGTGACAAGCTTAAATCACGGCCTGCACATGTCTGTTTGTTTACAAACTTCGGCACGCGAGCGCGCTGAAGCCCGCCGCCCCGCGCCCCGCGCCATGCGTCCCTCGTGAACCCCGAATAGGCCCCTCAGACACCGTACCTAGTGCCCGTTTAAGGATATTTAAGAGACGCAAGATTGTTGTCACGAAAACATGATAAAAACTTTACAAATTAAGTACGATATTCAATGGACACGATAAGATCAGTGAACTGAACTCAAAGTATACGTGGTAAATTATACGCTGAACACTAGCGCCCTCCAAATTTCAGTCGGACGATGGCGGAACTATATTATACGCTAAAAGGCATTGTAGTGATGGAATTACGTCCATGCCAATTTTTCGCCCTTGCATTCTAATGATCATAAGGGACCCTTGGGCTAAAAATGAGGGTCGGTCAATCTTGCGTCCGTATTCCGGACGCACAAAGTCAGTCGGACGCAGCATCATCGGTAAATAACGCCATGTAGGACGCAACATGTCTTCCAAGATGTATATATATATATATATTGTATATATATATATATATATTGTAGATATGCTGAGCGATAGCCGTTTTGCGTGGATGTGACGCATGTTTCCCCCAACCTTTTCTTATTTTTGTGTTTATGTTCTTTGTTGCATCATGTTTGCCGCAAATAAACGTATTTTCTTTCTTTCTTCTTTATATATGCCAGTGACCTTGAGTGGTTAGCTTGCGTGTTCTGTACTGAGCTCACGCAACGCGTCGTACGTTCAGCCAGTAATAGGACTCGCCCATCAAGGAGCGCTGTCCCCAATTTGACGCATTATTAATTTATTATACACAAAACAAACGGTATTTTAATAAAACGCGTATACTAAAATATCAATAATTAAATTATCTTTAAATTGGTGAAGGTTTCAGAAAATTACGCTCGGTAGATTTTGCGCCATTCTCAGTTTTTTATCCGCGTTAGACATAACTTTACAAATTAATTTCACATGTAATATAAACATAATCTAAAATATTCACATATTGAGAAAATTCTCTCATTTAACATACTTATATTTTTTTCAAATCATTAACACTACTTGTTTAAACGTGATCTTCAGTATAAAATCATTAAAAGTCGGCTATCGTCACCTTAAGTGTGAATCAAACTGCAATATTGTATGAACCTGTTAGCAACTGAAGTCTAAATCGGCGGATTCTAAACCAAAAAAAAAAACAATCTTGACTTGAATTTGCTCAATTAAGGATTGTTCGAGTATTTTTACGTAGAAAAAAATCGTTTGAAGAGCGCCATCCCGGTCACTCATAATTCTGTGACAATTAAAGTCGACGTGCACACCACCACCACGTGTGTGATTGACACCTGGGTACTTGTTATAAGACATAGGGTGCAATTACCTTAAGATCAACAGGCTCTTTGTTATCAACGTAGTCCTTCTGTATCCTGCGCACGAGTTCGGTAGAGTTGATGTTCATCAGTTTAGTGATGCCCCTCAGGCGCATGCTGGTAAACATGGGTGAGATCTCGTTTCTCAGCTGCATCCACATTGGACTCTGAAAACATATATATTTCGTTACAGGTACAAAGTTACAAACAGATGTTTTAAAAAGAGGGTCGGGAATGTTGGCACTTCATATGGGAACATTATTGATAGCATGATATAACATCACTTTTGCATTCCCCAATGAACTCTCCCTGCCCCTAGGGGGAATACCCGGTTATCCAGGAAGTCTCTTAAATAGGGCAAAGTTTTGATATTACCCGGGCACTCATCTAAGCTTTGTTATATAAAATATGACATAATGACATAATATGCAAATAGCGACCCTTAATAACTCTTACATACTTCCTAATATTAATAATAATAAAACAATTATTTTCAAGCAACATGGACTCATAACATTAGTAACAATTTATTTACAAACTATGTTAGTAATATTTGCAAAACTTACCACAACAACAAAAACAACAAGTTCCTAGTTCCTAAACAACTACGTTCCTATTAGCAGGTACAAAGGTAGCTGACACCCTTTTTTTTTTTATTTGGGTGGGAAATCATCAAATGACTTCTCCGGCTCTGGGCGGAGCGGGAGGGAGTGTCGGACTTTTACTGACTAAAACCCACCGTGTTCCTTCAAATGCCTGTGTGCCAGGGCCACGATATCCCTTTCGGACAGACTCGTAACCCTGGCAGGCATTGGCCCTTTCGGACCCCGTCAATTGGTGCTGACGTCTCTTTGAGGCGCGCGTGGAACACAACGCGCCGTCGACCCGGGCCTGGTCCTTATCGGACGGCGAGCTACCCATCGCTCACCGTCCGCAAGCCCGCGCCAACGGTGGCCGGGAATCGGCTTGCGATTTCCGACGCCCGGGGCGTCTCCTGCGGCAACTAAGGGCGGAAGGGCTCAACCCTGCCTCACCCTCTCGCATTCCGCCTCCTCCTTCGCGAGCATTACTGTTTCGCAGAAGGAGGTGACGGCCTCCCATGCACTCTCGCTCCGAACCATGGCCTGAACCAGGGCCGGACGCGAGAGATCGCCGCCGCCGCTCGCCGGTAGCTGACACCCTGGATTAATATATAGGCTACTTTTTATCCCGATATTCCCACGGGATCGAGACTTACGCAGGTGAAACCGTGGGGCGCAGCTAGTTAACTATAAAGGAACTACCCGGTTTCACTTGTCATTAATATGGTCTTTAGAAATACAGGGTTATTTTTAAAACGTCAATAACCTCTTAAGGGGTCATTGTACTCATCATTATGAACAACTTTTACTATGGGACCAAACCCGAAATCGCGAAAAAAAAAATCAGCTGTTCCCTACATTTTAACGAATTATTCGAACATAAATGTAGGGAACAGCTGGTTTTTTTCGCAATTTCAGTTTTGGTCCCATAGTAAAAGTTTAACCCTGTCAAACTCAAACTCAAAGCTTAAATTAAACCAATTACAGGCACTTTTGAATTGTCAAAGAGTCGGTCAGTTAGTAAGAAAGTTGAAGCTATTTGCCCATTCCAAAACGTAGATCTCTATTGAGAAGAATAGGCAAGAAACTCCAAGGACACTCTTTTAAATCAAGATATTACAAAATCCTGGGTACATTATTCTTGTCGCTTCTATATGTGAGAACAATGTAAACAAATAAATTATTTAAAAACAATACAAATATAAAAGATTACCTATATTCTATGGTCGAGTATAGAATATTATTGCTGTAGTAACTTGACTTGATTTTATTAATACCGGATTAAGATTTGATAAACTAATTTATCAATGTTCTAGTAAATCAATGTCATACATACCTTTATTGTAAATAAATTCAACGAACCCAACGGGTCATCATTGGCTCCAGCGTAGCTGTATCTGTCTTGAAAACTATCACTATCCTTCACTAGGATTTTCTTTGCAAGCTCCTTCGAATTTAGTATAAGAGTTGGTTTCCATGATAGAAACATTCCGAAATAATCACTGGTCTTGTACTTCTTGCTTAAGTCATAGAAGACGTCCCAGAAACTTCTCCTCATCAGGAACGAGAGGTTCCCGAAGAAAAGTGTCGGTTCCTCGTAAGGAACGCCTCGTTTCTTCCAATACCCATAGTTACTCCGGGAAAAAAGATAGAATATCGTTAAACAAGATATCACAAAAACAAGAAACAATTGAATGATAAGACCGAGCATGTCAACGACAGGTCCGTTCGCGCGTTCGGGTTAGAATATCATTACGCGTCTACTTGGATTCAGCTTGATACTGAATTGGGTATTTAAAACACGGCCCACGGTAGGTATTTTGTAGATAAAAAAATTTATCATCCAATTACGAACAGGATGTAATTGGTTGATTACGGACGTCGTCGTTACGGACAATTACACACGTCGCGTCGAGTAGCGTTTAGAGAGAGTTTCGAAAACGCGCGATTGCTCTACCAACGTGGCCGTATGATATAGCCATGTAGCTTCATGTAGGTACTGACGAATTGTTTCAGAGGTTTCTTTTAGACTCGAATCGCAACAGTAACTTTGTTCCGTGCGTTTACGACGTACGGCATTTCATACAAACTTTCAAGCCCTTGTTTTTTGAAATGACTGAACCGATTTTAATGAAACTTCATACGCATAAGCAGGATACAAAGGTCTAAAAGGTCAGTTAAGAACATTTTCGAAAATTAGTGTCACAGCCAAATTAGACCGATTTAATTCATAGAAAGATAGATTTCCTTTTTAGACCTTTGTATACTGCTTATGCGTATAAAGTTTTATCAAAATCGGTTCAGTCATTTCGAAAAACAAGGGCTTGAAAGTTTGTATGAAATGCCGTACGTCATAAACGCTCTTAAATTGATAATATATTTGACGGCGGAATGGAATCTCCGAAAAGGTCGGATAAGAGTGACAATGGCTGCTGACAGTAACTCTAGTAGTATTATATTATCTGTGCTCTAGCAGAGCGTCGCATCCTGTCGCATCGATGGTTGCGTGGCGGCTGTTTTCTGATCACAGTAGAAGACACAGAACCAAGGAATATACTACTCTCTAACGATAGCACAGAACACATACTCCTAACGGAGTAACGGAGGTAGAAGATGTCAGGGGAGCCGCTACGTACCACGTCCACGACGAACTGCTATATTTCGGCACAATCCTGATGATATTGAAGCTGCTGAACCACTAATACGATGATGACTTCTGGTAAAGGCTATCTTGCGCCGTTATATTATATTTATTTCTGCGTTCCTTTATTCCATGAAGAAGTGCGTATCGTATTTACGTAACTTTCGGGCGACATCAGCACTGTGTGTAAAAGCCCTAAAATAATAAGAATGAAGGCTAAAAATAAGTATATTATACTTTGATTATACTAATACCGCTGCAGTACAGAAACCCTGTATGGTATAATGCATTGTTTGACATTGGTATCCAATGACAAACAATGGATTCTACCCGTACAGGGTTGTACTATGTTGTTTTATTGCTATTTATTAAAATAATAAATAATGGTTGAAAAGCATTAACTTTAACGTTAGTTGTTTACTTTGTATTTCCCAGTCTAGGAGAGGTCCAGCCGTTAAAACGTGAAGAAGTAACAAGCACACACACACCCACACTCACAAACTTTCGCCTTTATAATATTAGTGTGATTTTATTTGGAAAAAGAATTTTCTTCTCGTTTTTCGACGTAATATTGCAATCATTTGACCTTTTTCTCGCTATAAACAGCGGTGTTTTTAGGGTTTCGTACCCAAAGGGTAAAACGGGAACCCTAAAAACACCGTCATCAATATTTAAGTTCAGAACGTACGATGCAGAAGCGCCCTCTCTGTCTGAACGGCAGGAAAGTGAACAAGAGATTGTAGTGATAACTCCCCGTAGTGACTGGACGTGGTAACGACTCTCTAGGGACGATATCCTCGGGCTCCGGGCAATATTGCTCGTTGGCATGGCTCGCTATCAAAGTCATGAACACTGAGTGCCGTGTCTAGTTATATCACTTGTATGTTCCTACGTCTCATAGTCATGGCCTGTCCAAATATTTTGCGATATTTTGCGTGATCATCGTCGAGTATCGTCTTGCATAGAAACAGCCTTTTGGTACACAGATGAATTTGCGTTTCAGTAAAAAAAAAAAGGGAAAATAAATTATCATAATCTAAATGATAATGATCTATGATGATTCTAGAATGATGAATGTCTAAACGACAAACAAAAAAATTGAAAGTTTAAAAAATATTGATATTGAAAACACGTTTACATTAATCTTCAGGTAATCGTAACCCGTTCCGTGTGGTGCCGGACGTAAAGAATAGCACCGCCCCATTTCTTCCCGTGGGTGTCGTAAAAGGCGACTAAGGGACTTACTAGAGAATGGGCAGCAGCGTTCTCTTTGCATTTTAACACCATACTGCGAACGCCAACCCGCCCTGCCAAGCGAGGCGATTATGGCAAACCCCCCCCTTTAGGGGAGACCTATGTCTAAATGATGAATCGTAACCCAGTTGGCCCACTCAATTAAACTTACCTGAAATGGTGGAAAATTGTAGCTTCGAGCTATTATGGAAACTGCATAATCATTTCCCAAGGAGGCTGAACCTTACTGCGTCATACCAAGTGAAGAGTAGGTACCGTATAGAGTACCTAGATGATTCCTACCACTAAACACAATTTTCAAGTCTAGGAGTTTTGTGAAGAGTTGGAGTCCCACAACTAAATAATACGCATACTTATACCTAACAGAAAGCATTGTGGACAAAAGAAACATTCAAGAAACTGTAGATTTTGTGATCATTAATGCCACAACGCGTTCTGAACGCTGATTATTCAATCAGACAGAAAGAAAGGACATTTCAACGAGAGCTATCTCTCGCTCGTCTAGGAAATTAATTTCCACAAACTTATTATTTTCTTTATTTCACACAGCTTCTAGAATAGCTCAATATCTAATAAACATTTAGCAAAAATATGACAAGTAATCTTGTTCTTTGTCACTGATTTTTCTCTGTTAATATTGAATCAATCTGTTGGGTTTTGGTTTGTTGTTATCAATTTGTTATTTTGTTTGTTGTTTTGTTACACACAAAAATATCGATGAAATAAATGCATACCGAGGGAAGGTGACGGAAATGTCATTGTGAATTCAAAATATTGAATTAATATTTTATTCATTTTGAATTCCTGGTTCTATATAAAATAACGGAACAAAAAAAAAACTCCCAGACCTGACTTGAATCTGGTATTTACTTTACCAGAGATGTACAAAATGGTTTGATAAAAATATTTAAATACAAATACATTTTGTGTTTTCCATTTCAAATGCAAATACAAAATACTTTATTCCTTTTTTAATAAAATACTAAATGCAAAATAAGTATTTTGAAAATTCTTTTTTCAAATAAAATCACACTAATATTATAAAGGCGAAAGTTTGTGAGTGTGGGTGTGTGTGTGCTTGTTACTTCTTCACGTTTTAACGGCTGGACCTCTCCTAGACTGGGAAATACAAAGTAAACAACTAACAATGCTTTTCAACCATTATTCATTATTATAATAAATAGCAATAAAACAACATCTACAACCCTGTACGGGTAGAATCCATTGTTTGACATTGGTTACCAATGTCAAACAATGCATTATACCCATACTGGGTTTCTGTACTGCAGCGGTATTGGTATAATAAAGGAACGCAGAAATAAATATAATATAACGGCGCAAGATAGCCTTTAACAGAAGTCATCATCGTATTAGTGGTTCAGCAGCTTCAATATCATCAGGATTGTGCCGGAATAAAGCAGTTCATCGTGGGCGTGGTACGTAGCGGCTCCTCTGACATCTTCTACCTCCGTTACTCCGTAAGGAGTATGTGTTCTGTGCTATCGTTAGAGAGTAGTATATTCCTTGGTTCTGTGTCTTCTACTGTGATCAGAAAACAGCCGCCACGCAACCATCGATGCGACAGGATGCGACGCTCTGCTAGAGCACAGATAATATAATACTACTAGAGTTATTGTCAGCAGCCAGTGTGACTCTTATCCGACCTTTTCGGAGATTCCATTCCGCCGTCAAATATATTATCAATTTAAGAGCATTTATGACGTACGGCATTTCATACAAACTTTCAAGCCCTTGTTTTTCGAAATGACTGAACCGTATTTGATAAAACTTCATACGCATAAGCAGGATACAAAGGTCTGAAAAGGAAATCTCTCTTTCTATGAAAAAAATTAATTCGGTCTAATTTGGCTGCGACACTATTTTTCGAAAATGTTCTTAACTGACTTTTTAGACCTTTGTATCCTGGTTATGCGTATGAAGTTTCATTAAAATCGGTTCAGTCATTTCAAAAAACAAGGGCTTGAAAGTTTGTATAAGGTTTCTTTTACTAACAATCAATTTGTGTCGGCTATTTGTTGTGCTGTTTAAACTTGACGGTATGAAGCACTTAGCAGAAGTAGTCTTTGGATCCATTCATTTTATTAATATGCCATAACTTTAAACTAAAGTATGGAAATCGCTAAAGTATGAAATGTAAACAAATTAATTGTCAAATTTGACAGTTTGACTTTACTGAATTTTGGTTTTAAATAAGTGTTAAACGTGGCAAAGATCCTAAGCTATTCAGCTACTAGTGACGTCAGTACGAACAATACTTTTAAAAAAAAATATACAAAAATAACTACAGCTTGTAAAAACAAAAAGATGAAATTATGTGTTTCAAATACTCTTATCTTATCTAATGGTGTTTTTAGGGTTTCGTACCCAAAGGGTAAAACGGGGACCCTATTACTAAAGCTCCGCCGTCTGTATGTCTGTCGGTCTGTCTGTCCGTCTGTCACCAGGCTGTATCTCATCAATCGTGATAGTTAGACAGTTGAAATTTTCACAGGTGATGTATTTCTGTTGCCGCTATAGCAACAAATACTAAAAACCAGAATAAAATAAATATTTAAGGGGGCTCCCATACAACAAACAACGTGTTTTTTTGCCGTTTTTATAGATAATGGTACGAAACCCTTCGAGCGCGAGTCCGAATCGCACGTGGCCGGTTTTTTTTCTCGTTTAAATACACGATAACTTCACTAAAGTGCATTATACGGGGTCAAAATAAATTAGCTAGCAAAACTCCGCTGACGGAGGACATGTTTACATACCCATCAGGTATCTAAACATGACAAAACAAAAAAATAATAAATTTGATGAGTTTTTTTTGGGTCATCAACCGCCACTAGTGTAGTCATAACTAAAAACGATAAAATAAAATAAATAAACAGATTTTCTCAGCTCATATTTCCAGTAACAACATCACTACCAGCCGTCGATATCCCCAAAAAAAAACATAAAATCTTATTCATTTTTATTTTTTCGTGTTTAGATATCGATATATCCTACAATATATCGTATACGTAAAAAACACCGCTGTTTATAGCCAAAACAAGGTCAAATGATTGCAATATTACGTCATCAATATTTAAGTGCAGAACGTACTAACGCAGTAGCGCCCTCCCATGTCTGAACGGCAGGAAAGTGAACCAGAGATTATCACTACCGGACGTGGTGACGACTCTCTAGGGACGATATCCTCGGGCTCCGGGCAATATTGCTCGTTGGAATGGCTCGCTATCAAAGTCATGAACACTGAGTGCCGTGTCTGGTTGTATCACATAAGTGCCTATGTCTGTAGCCTGTCCAAATATTGCAAGAACATTTGCAAGCGATATTTTGCGTGATCATCGTCGCGTATCGTCTTGCATAGAAACAGGTACACAGATGAATTAGTAAGTTTCAGTAAATCTTTGTACACACAGCTACACATCAAGCTATACATGTCCAGTTTAGGCTGATCTCGCATTGTATAGGATTTTCGTACAATGAGAGGCCAGCTTATAGTGGAAATGTATAGCTTGATGTGTAGCCGTCTGTACCACAAATTAGCATCAAATAGACTAAAGTAGTACCTGTCTATTTGTAAACCTAGTGAGTAAAACGACGCGACGTCTAAATGGCAACATAAATTTTAAAAGCTTTTATGAAACTGTAAACGAGAGCGTTTACGACTTTACGGCATTTCATACGAACTTTCAAGGATACAAAGGTCTAAAAAGTTAGCTAAGAACATTTTCGATAAACAGTGTTACAGCCAAATTAGACCGATTTTAAATTTTCCATAAACGACATTTCGAAAATGTTTTTAACTAACTTTTTAGACCTTTGTATCCTGCTTATGCGTCTGAACTTTCATTAAAATCGGTTCAGTCATTACGAAAAACAAGGGCTTGAAAGTTTGTATGAAATGCCGTACGCCGTAAACGCTGTTAATGTGTAGAACTCGGTGGAACTCATTACCTAAATGAATAGCCAGGCAAATGACAAGTAATCCCAGTCCCCCACTAGGTTAAATACACAGTAATCATCTGTAATTCACTGAATCGATAAATGGTTCTCACAGACCCAGAATACTTTTGAATGGCCTATTATTCAACGATACCCCACACCATGGGATAGACGAGAAAACACAAATCATCCCCACTTTACATGCAAGGGAGATAAGAGATAACATATTTTATATTTTATTCTAACGGGACAGACGGACGGACGGACAGCCAGACAGACAGACGGGCATGGCGAAACTATAAGGATCCTTGTCGACTACGGAACCCTAAAAAGATGCAGATATGTTCCTAGCACGCGCGTCGTGAGGACTCGAAAACGTCCTAATTGGGATGTTTTATCTAAAAGTCAGGGCGACGAGCAGTCACGTGTCAGATTTAAGAGCGTTTACGACTTACGGCATTTCATACAAACTTTCAAGCCCATGTTTTTCGAAATGACTGAACCGATTTAAATGAAACTAGTGTTAAACGAAACATAGTGTTATTGCCAAATTAGACCGATTTTTTTTCCATAGAAATAAAGATTTCCAGTTATCTGTTTTTAAATAAGACATTTCGAAAATATTCTTAACTAACTGTTTAGACCTTTTTATCCTGTTTATGCGTATGAAGTTTCATTAAAATCGGTTTAGTCATTTCGAAAAACAAGGACTTCAAAGTTTGTATGAAATGCCGTACGTCGTAAACGCTCTTAAACAGCGGTTACTATGAACGTAACATAATTATCTTGTGTAAAATATCGTTGTTTTTATTAGCTCTCTAGTTATCGTCTGAATTTAAAGTTTATAATTATAACGCAGATAATTTTTAAACTTAAACCTATATAGATAATTTTGATAAATATGTAGTCTTGTCGATGACTCGTTTTATCAGTCTGCAGTGGCGTAGCTAGGGGGCGGTCCGCACCGGGTGATTGCGGGTGAACGACCGTGAAAAAAAAAACCAGTCAAGAGCGAGTCGGACTCGCGCACAGAGGGTTCCGTACGTACCTATATATGATGATGATGATTTCTGAAAAACTGTGCTACTTAGAGACATCGTTTTATTTTTCCTGTAATCTTTACATAAACTTCTATCACATATAATAATTTCAGTTTTTCATCTATTCAAACATCGGAGATAAGGGGGGGGACAGTATTTTTTTTAATTTTTCAGCAAAAGTCGGAAACTATGCTGCTTAAAAAAAAGAAAAAATGTTTGAGAATGTGCAAACAGCGCTCTTTCATATGATACCCCACATGCCCTAGAGGCCCACTTAAAATTTTTAAGACCCCTTTGCAGTCCCTTTTACAAAAAAGATATTTAAAAAAAAAAATCTTCTTGTTTGCAAAATAGTTGGGCAAACGTCATCTAAAACTATTCTAAATTTCAAGTTGATAGCATTAGTAGTTCTTGAGATATCCAGGTGTCACAGACAGACCATAAATATGTATTATCTATAAATCAACCAACGTTTAAAAAATAAAATAAATCAACGACTACTTAAACTTAAACGATAAGAATAGTTGGTCGCTGTGATTAACTCAAGACAATGTTCATGTTCTTTCTCCAGATATAGATTACCTACCTACTGACAGGTCATATGAGTTCCTATATTTGTTTATTTTATTTGACTGTCTAAGTCAATTTATTTTAATTTTTTAGTGACAAAATTTACTCATTACAATGTTCTTATAAGAGTTGTATTGCAATAAGTGGTTAGCTAGCGACCTCAACAAATTGATCACTTTATTCTTGCCTGAGCAGCCGGCAGCAAGTTCGTCATGCTCCCTTAGATGTCACTGCTTGCGGTAGCGTCGCGGGTCGGGTTGCCTCCTTCCCTCAAATATGGCGAGGGGGGTGATGGCTGATCTTTGAGTTATGCTCGTGAACGGGTGCTGCTTGTGGTGACTAGTCGTCTTGCTGACCACGGTTTTGTTATTGTTATTAATAATTAACTGTTTTTTTTATTTTACTTCGATGGTGCTTGTTTATCATTTGTGACTCCAAGTTATAGATAAAGCTTTATTTAAGCGGGCACGCCCATTATGCCTGAAGGCTTTTATTTAGATACGTTATTTCTGATTGAGTATAGTTTTCGACGATTATTATATATACTTTTTTTTGTAAAATAGATTATTTTATTTCTTTATTATTTTAATGTTTTGTGTTGCATTTTATTGTATAGATTCAAGTTTTATATATGAACAGACAGCTGTGCCGCTGGGGAGTTTGTTGCGCCACTTCTTCTTCCCAGCTATAGCACTAGGGCCCGTGGCCTAGGAAGTGGTGAAGGGTGGGCGTTTTTGGGGGACTGTCTCATGTAATTTTTGACGTTCGAAAAGTGCTGATTCTCAGCCTAGTTTGAATAAATTACTTTTGATTTTGATTTTATACGTATAAATATCAATATTCCAAAGAAAATAATGACACTCTTAAAAGTGGTTTATGTGCTGATCGCGTTCAGTTGCATTGGTGAAATTGGCACTAAAGTCTGCTAACTAATTTTAGGACTAATACTAAAGTTCGTCTACATTTTTATATAGGTAATTATTCGATAACGCCTAATAAACTTCAATTCACGATTTAAGTTTATTAGTTGTTATCGAATAATTAACCAAATTAATGATTGATTAATGAACCAAACATACCAAAACAAACATAACACACGATAAACTATGAAAGTAGTTTAGAGACAGATTCCCAATTTCAGTAAATCAATTAAGTTAATTAGTTTAACCGCCTCTATGGTCTAGTGGTAAGACCACGTGTCTCAGACCCAGAGGTACCGGGGTCGATGCCCAGCAGGGGCAAAAAAAATCTGCTCGGGTCGGTTGGTTTTAGGGCTTGTTCTAAGTCCGCCTGGCTAGCTACCGTCATCTTATATAAGTCTGTCGCCATAAAAATAATGTTAACAGCATTGTTGTTTCGGCAGTTAGAGGTAAGATAGCCAGTTCGTCTATGGTTGAGGATTCCGGGTGAAGTACACATTCGGCCTTATCATGACTTACTATCAGGTGAGATGAAAGCCATGAACGTCACCGTTGTGTATAAAAAAAATAGAAACAATATATAATAGAATAGATTACTCTTTATTACCTATGTACCTACACCATACAAATTACAGATATAAATGCTGAAATATGTGGAAAAGAATATAATTATGTTATAATATACTTACAACATTATTTTTAGTATAAGTATGCGAAACCTGAATTAAGTTTATTCAGAATAAGGAACTGAATCGATTTCAATAGTTTTTACACCATGCTATAATTATTTTGTTTCAAAAATATATATGTGTGATGGAACCATTTAATTACTTACATTTATTACCATTTAATTACTTACAATACAATCGCCGTACCTACACACGTCGTACCTACAGGTACCTACTGCCAAATTATTATCAATGAGCGCAAGATGGCCCTGGAGGCACGGGGGCGCCGCCGCGGCGCCGCGCCGTTAGCATGTTTTTGTACGGACAACCCGGTAACATAACAACCTTATAACTTTGTGATTTTTCATGATACGGGTTTGAAATTTTGTATACTTAGATTCTTTACATAAAAATACAAGACACGTGTTTAGGGTTTCGCATATACTAAAACTAATATTGTATATGTGTTACGTTATGTTGTGTTTTGTGTGTTGTTGTGTGTGCATGAGGTCTACAACGGAGAATACTGTTGGAAATAGTACATTTTGATACAACTGGAGAATGTTTGTTATTGCATTCGAGGCGGAATTAAGACGCAGATATATGCCAGTGACCTTCAGTGGTTAGCTTGCGTGTTCTGTACTGAGCTCACGCAACGCGTCGTACGTTCAGCCAGTAATAGGACTCGCCCATCAAGGAGCGCTGTCCCCAATTTGACGTATTATTAATTTATTATACACAAAAAAGAATGTTTTTTAATAAAACGCGTATACTAAAATATCAATAATTATATTATCTTTAAATTGGTGAAGGTTTCAGAAAAATAAGCTTGGTAGATTTTGCGCCATTCTCAGTTTTTTATCCGCGTTAGACATAACTTTACAAATTAATTTCATTATGTAATATAAACATAATCTAAAATGTTCACATATTAAGTTATTGAGAAAATGCTCTAATTAATCATATATTTTTTTCAAATCATTAACACTACTCGTTTAGACGTGATCTTCAGTATAAAATCATTAAAAGTCTGTTGTCGTCCCCTTAACACCCGAGCCGTAGGCGAGGTTGTTTTTGAGCCGAGAACTGCAATAACAAATGTCCATGTGTATCAAACGACGCTTTTCAATACACTTTTGAAGAAATAAAATAAAATAACGAAAAAATGTTTTGTCATTGAATTATATATATTATTATTCATGTAACTAATATATATTATTATATATATTAGTTACATGAATTATTAGGAAACTATGATTTAATTTTCTTTTTTTTTTCGCCCTTTGCTTTCGCCAGGTTGAAGGAGAAGCATAGGTATAAAGCCGATAAACAGCCTAATATGAAAAATAGAACATTCAAATATTTTTGAGTTTAGAACATAAATAGATGTTGATGATAATTTGTTCATAAACGTTTTTTTTTATCGTAATAATCATGGTATTCTATTTATATACATTATATAAATATTCAAAAAATATTAACGCCGTAAAAACGCATCTTTGCCGAGATGAAAAAAAATCACCTCCGAATAGAGAGAACCGTCTCTGGCGCGAAACGGTGTGAATAGCATTCAGGCATTGAACCAATTTGGACTAAGTATAGGTACAAGTTATCTGTGACAATTTTTATTACCGCACACGTGTTGGAAAATAAAAAATCGTACGCGTGTGAAATACATCGCATTGTGAACCTAATCGTAGTGCGATATGAACCAGTTTTCGAGGAAGTGTATTGAAAAATCAATAGTGTGCTTGGAATGACCGCTTAGGAACACCTACAGTCATAGTTGTACCTAATGGTCAGTTTTGCTGCATTTTCCAAGTAAGAGTACACTTATACACGTGTCATTAATAAAGAAACGGGAATTGTAGGTACATCATAGTGCACCTACCACAGCGACAAAATCGTTTAAAGGCTCTTACAGACCCCGATATCGCGGGCGTGACTTGCAGCGACATAGAAATTGTGCTACTGGTGTCGCGTCGCGCCCGCAATATCGCACCAGTCTGTAAGAGCCTTAAAACTTAGCAACTATTTAGCCTTGAGCCGCTCAAATAACAAAAACGAATCGTTAAAGACAAAAGATTCAGCTGTTCTATTAAAGAAAAAGCAAAGATTTCTTAAGTCACGTTTCCTGTCGTTTTGTCGTAAAACGAAGCATCCGTATGGGATTTATAACAGCACGTACAAAGCGTGTCAACACGCTTGGAGGGTCCTGTCTTCATTTAATTAACATTGCCCTATAGCTGTGTAAAGGTCGCTGCAAACGTAACTGTTTTAGCAGGGACCATTTTGGTTATCCATTGAAAGGGTTTTCGATAGGGTTTTTCTAAGCGATCAATCAAAAACCCATACAATATGGGTAACCCTTATGAATGGCTTAAATAAAATTTTGGTAACCCATTGAAAGGGTTTCCGATAAAAACCCATACGGTGTGGGTAACCCTTTTGAACGACTTAATTTAAGCCATTCAAAATTACCCACACTGTATGGGTTTTTGATTAACTGCATAGAAAAACCCTATCGAAAACCCTTTCCATTGAAAGGATTTTCGATAGGGTTTTTCTAAAAATGGTAACCAAAATGGTCCCTGGATAGAATGGTCATGCTACGCGTGCTGGGCGGATATCGAAATAACATAATATTAGGATTTTTACATGTCTCTGGGTTTCAAGTACCTAGGTATAAAAACCCATTGAATGGGTTATCATGTAAAATTTTCACTGGGTGTCAAGTATAAAACCCATTCAATGGATTATCATGTAACCATTTTACTGGGTTTCTAGTATAAATCCCATTCAATGGGTTACATCATGATAAAGGTAACCCATTGAATGGGTTCCCCCTTCGAAAGGCTTTACTGTTAACCTGGGTTGTATGGTCCCTGGTTTTAACCCGGACGGAACAGGACAACAATTTTTGGAAACATTGTTTCATAGAAAATCTATATTAAAGAGCATACGTCACCACAGAGGGGACGGCGACGTGGTACTCAAGGGACGGGACCGTCGCACCCTACGAGCGCCACATTCCGCCCGTGGTTCCGCTGCGTACAGTCGCTCTGGTCCCAGTCCGGTCCATCTTTTCTTGTTCTCCATGCGTTAGTTTCGCGTCACAGTCGCGGTGCGTTACAGGCTGCTTTTCCGCCAGAGATGTGCTATTAAAAAAAAAAAATAGCACATCTAGGAAGTTCTCCTGTATTGTGGGTGCGTTTACATACATTTAAACTCACATACACAAAGAGCCAGACCCGGAACAACTTCTTGTAGGTCATACAAATATTTGTTCCGTGCGGGAATCGAACCCGCTATGCAGCTATGCTGTGAGGATGTGAAAGCTGACCATGTGACCATGTGACCGTTTCCACTAATGCTAAGCTGTGTAGCGGAGCGAGAAGGATGTGCTATGGAGATGTGCCGCCGCGAGGTAGCTGTGCGAGGAAGATGCGCAGCTCGAGCTATGCGATGGATCGATAGGCACGGGGAGCTGCTGCAAGTCTACTGTAGGTACTCTGCTCTGCACATAGCTACACTACTAGTGCGTTTATTGCACGCATCCTTCTATAAAAAAAACAGCATAGTTGAACCCGTTTCCACAAGTCATAAGGATATCAAATGCATCCATAGCAACGCAGCATAGCACATCTCCAGTGGAAAAGTAACCTTAAACACCCGTCCGTGTGTTCATAATACTACGTTCCGTCTCCGCCCCGTCCACGTCTTAACGCCCGTCCAGTATGCAGCGACCTTTAGTCGTTCACTGATGGTCTTCGAAAACCTTCAAAGCGATCAATTATCCAATTTATTTTCAGCGTCTACTTTATACCGAATGAAAAAAAAAAAACAAAATAGTTAAAGCTGTATTACAAAACAGCTTCACTTAATTTGCGTTTACGTACCTACCTAATTTGAATATGCAATGAATTGTCATTGTTAAAATATTTAAGCTCTACACGAAATGTTATTCGTGCCTCAAACAACGCTTTCTTTGTGAATACAACTTAAGACTCAGATATATGTCAGTGACCTTGAGTGGTTAGCTTGCGTGTTCTGTACTGAGCTCACGCAACACGTCGTACGTTCAGCCAGTAATAGGACTCGCCCATCAAAGAGCGCTGCCGCGCTGTCCCCAATTTAAAGCATTATTAATTTATTATACACAAAACAAAAGGTATTTTAATATAACGCGTATACTAAAAGATCAATAGTTAAATTATCTTTAAATTGGTGAAGGTTTCAGAAAAATACGCTTGGTACATTTTGCACCATTCTCAGTTTTTTATCCGCGTTAGACATAACTTTACAAATTAATTTCACTATGTAATATAAACATAATCTAAAATATTCACATTGTAAGTTATTGAGAAAATGCTTTAATTTAACATATATTTTTTTCAAATCATTAACACTACTCGATTAGACGTGATCTTCAGTATAAAATCGTTAAAAGTCGGTTATTGTCGCCTTAACATAAGTAGTTGAAATACACACTGAACAGAATATTTAAATGAGTTAATTGGATCGACAAGACAGGAAATTAAAATACCGAGTCTGACAACAACACCGGTGCGGTCGTCTGATTGAATTACAAGTGGCTGTGGCTGCCAGCCTGTCGGTGCAACACGCGGTGGATGCTCCGATGACATTCGTGAATGTGCGCTGGTCGAAATTCAAATGTTCCATCCTGCATGAACGAATTCGGGACATTCGAGATATTTTATGCGATGAATTTCCAAGTCACGTGAGAAATGAAATTGCTTCTCGAATTCAACATGACACATTTAGTTTTCAGCTCGTTGAAAGACGACACCGAATAGTTTTACAACTTAGGGCACTGCAGAAAATATTAAATTCTATCAAATTAAAACGTAGTCTGTGTGGTGCCGGACGTAAAGAATAGCACTCCCCTATTTCTTTGCTTGGGTGTCGTAAAAGGCGACTAAGGGACTTACTAGAGAATGGGCAGCAGCGTTCTCTATGCATTTTAACACCATACTGCGATCGCCAACCCGTCTGCCAAGCGTGGCGATTATGGCAAACCCTCCCTTTGGGGGACGCCTATGTCCAGCAGTGGACGTCTTTCAGCTGAAATGATGATGAAATTAAAATGAAAAAGCAATCTGCAGCTTTATGCAAAGCAATTGCTTGATTTATGTGCAAAGTAAAACGTTTTATTTACGCTAATAAATGGGTGAAGTAGATAAAAGACTAACGAAAGGATTTAACTCAGCCACTGGCGCTCCATTTCACATCGGCCTCAATGAAACTGCAATTACTTACTCACTGGGTGAATCTCACAAAGGCAGTTATGTCCTGAAGTGGCAAATTTAAAACAAACGGGGCAACCGAAGAACAGTTACGTAAGTTAATCCTTTACAGTTGTGGATTCAGCTCAGCTAGACAATGAAATATCGGAGCTGTTTCGGCGGCGCGGTGGTAGTAACCCCATTTTACGGCTGAGGAGCCGCGAGCATGGCAGCCGTCGCTACGTGT
Organism: Tiliacea aurago; assembly: GCA_948098905.1. Taxonomy (NCBI): domain Eukaryota; kingdom Metazoa; phylum Arthropoda; class Insecta; order Lepidoptera; family Noctuidae; genus Tiliacea; species Tiliacea aurago. Next base: position 11,091,409 of record OX402578.1, on the reverse strand, counting down.
TTATCGTCGAACAAACTTCATAACGTTTTATTTCTGTCTATTTTTAGATTCTCATTTTCTTAACAACTGAACTGTTATAGTTTCATTTTACTTGTATTTTCAACGATACCTATTACAGTAATCTTCTATTTCATATTTTCTCGCTCAATTTATTTACAGAACGCGTTCTATTCACATTTATATGCAGCACTCAATATCACACTTATCATAATATTCATATCAACTGTGAAAATGAAGAGTGCTATCCTTTTCGAATGACTTCTAGAGACAGACGTGAATCCAAACCAATTACGGAAGCCAATCAAATTGTTTGCGGTCAGTCTTTGTTCTCCGAGAAATAGAGAGGAAACTTAAGTCAATGGAGGAAGGACCGCAAATGTGGTGACATAGTGGGTATTTATTATCTTATCAACTGCTCAGCACTTTTCTTTCTAAAGTTTTTAGATTTAATCATGTAAATTACCTGCTTTTCACTACTCTAGAATTAACTTAAAAATAAAATAAAATAATTAACTTAAGCAATAGCAAGATAAAACATCAAGACTACTCCGAATATAAATCGGAAGTATCGGCCGAATGTTCGACCGAACCATGACTGACTACGGCGAAAGAAAAAAAAAACGACAGTCAAAGAGATAAGCCAAAGTCAAAAATGTGACTAAGTCGGGTAAGGATTCAAAGTCAAAAAAGGAAACTATGGAAGTTATAAACGGCCAACATTCGGCCGGTACTTCGGTTTAACGCTTCGGAGTAGACACCCATAATGAAACAAGTGCTATGGAGCTCTAAGCGTGATACAATTCTCTCAGTTATGTGAAAGGGTAATAATACCTGCACGCGTAGCATGACGCATTATATCCCTATTCTACCAAGAATAGACAAAGTTCTTTCTATCCAACTCGACATCTCTTCTGCCCGAGCACGGGGCGACCCGTAAACTCGCGTTTCTGTGAAGACAAAGACATTTATACTTTCCTTAGCAACGGGGAGGTAGCTAGTGAGTTAGATAAGCTAAGAATTCTACGATGATATTACGTTTCGTTATAAAAACCAGCGAAAAATATATATTATTTAAACTAAAACAAAAAAAATCAAATATCTCGAAAACGGTGCGCCCTATAGGCGTGAAATTGTAAGTGACACCCGCTGTGCAAGCAGCCTCCTAACATGAATTTAAGGCATAAATACTGTGTTATTTACAACATTAATAAAGGAAAAAAACTGTTTATTTTTTAAAAAATCGCTTGTTTTTTTCATCATCTCATGGATGGTTTTCGACTAGAACAACAATTTCTTTCCCAATTTTTTTTTTTGTTACTGACGTGTATAAACATTTCTTCTCTACAGTTTTAACATCGCCATGCTTACGAAGACGGTAGAAATCTTTCTACAATCTGCCATATTGTATATTCTTCCGTCGACAAAACCCGTATGTATGGTGGTCATGCTACGCGTGCAGGTGATCGCAAAATGAAAGATTAAAGTTACACGTGGAGTGAACGTGTAACGTAAATTTCTAGATTATAAACAAAAAATTCTCAAACTGCATCTAAAGAAAAAAAAAAGAAAGAAAGAAAATACGTTTATTTGCGGTAAACATGACGCAAAGAAAGAACATAAATACAAAAAGAACAAGTAGGGGGAAAATATGCGTCACATCCACGCAAAACGGCCACCGCTCAGCATAATACTGCGACCCTATGCGAGACAGAGCCCCAGCGCTGGTGGGATCTTGTATCTTGTTAGAAAAACTTTTTTACAAAAAAAACAACCGACTTCCAAACAAAAACACTAAAAAGTGAAAAATAACTTTAATTTCGGAAGCACATAACATTTTAATTTCGGAAGTCGGTGTCTTTGGTTTTGTATTTTCGTTTATGGCCACCGACTTCCGAAATTTAATTAAATATAATATTAAATGTGGGTGTACTACAGGTACACCTCTGCCCTACCCTTCGAGGAAACAAGGCGTGATGTTATGTTATGTGCTTCCGAAATTAAAGTTATTTTTCACTTTTTAGTGTTTTTGTTTGGAAGTAGGTTGTTTTTTTTGTATAAAAGTTTTTTATTTTTCTTTTTTTGGTGGTACCTACCCCACACCAATTCGTATACCACTACTTGCTATGAAGACAACAGAGACAGGAAGTTTTATTTTACACCCCTTAAGGGGTTGAATCTTCAAAAATCTGTTTTTAGCGGTTATCAGCGGTTAAGGAGACGTTTCATTTTTGTATAGGACTCCGGCCATAACATGTACGCTTTACAAAACCTGGGAAACGATCCCCGGAATACAATAAAAAATGTCTTTTTTCATAACACCTAATATTTTTTAGGCACTAAATAAAAACTGAAAATGTTTGACATTTGTCATGTTGTTACGAACATCGACAGCCAGCCATTTTTCGTCCAGAAATCCTACAAATCTACAATCTACAAAAATAGAATATATTTTTTTATCGATCAGATTCTTATAATTAGCCAAAAAAGTTGTCTAAGATAGCTATCTTATTATCTTATCTTTAATAGCACAGAAATTAATGCCTTTCATATTTATATAAATAACGTCAACGTGATATTGTTACGTTTTAATGTAACATGATTTCTGGACGAAAGCAGAATGAAGTAAGACGACGCCATAATCAATAGAATAAGGCAATAATAAGAAAAACTATTATATTTTGTGCCGAAAAGTAATCAAGAAAATATTCAGGAAAGAATATTTTTCCTGAATTCGTGGATTTTTTTCTTTTTTTTTCATTACCGTACACTATATGGCCGAAAATGAAACATCTCCTTTTAGCCCAATCAATTCAGTGATTTGAGCTTTGTGTTGCTAAATCAGTCAGTAAGTTAGTGACTGTTTCCTTTTGTATGTATTAAATCTATAGTGTAATTCGACATGTTACGAGGACCCCAAATAAATTGGGATTAGGGTAGAAGACTGATGATGATGTATTCAGGATAAATTTCAAGTTAATAGATCAACGAAAGAAGATTTTTTTCATACAAACTGTATCCATCCCCCTTTACACCCCAAAGAGGTTAATTTTTAAAGTGGTTTGCGACTTTTACATTATTTGACTTATAGGTTATACCAATTTTCGAGTTAATCAAGCCACGTAGTAAAATCCTCTCTTGTAAAATCGACTACCTCTTTTCACCCCGTTAAGGGTAGATTTTCGAAAAACCCTGATACAAGTTATTCTTCATTTTTGGTTTTAAGTATAAATACTGAGTTTCGAGTTGATCGGACCGCGCGTTAAAATTCTTCTATACAAGCTTTGACATCCCATCCGTTGAAGATAAGTTAACAAAAAAATATAAACTTTATAATTTACTTACGTAAGTATTCGTCCAAGTTTCAAGTTTATTAACCCTAAGAATAAGATTTTTCATGCAAACAAAACCCCCCGTTTTCCCTTAAAGGTCAAATTTCCAAAAAACCCTTCTTAGCGGATGCCTACGTGCCAAATTTCAGGCCAATCTGTTCAGTGGTTTGACCTGTGTTGGTAGACCAATCAGTCACGGTTTCCTTTTATAAGTACATATGGCTAGATATATATATATATATTGGGAACCTCCTCCTTTTTTGTAGTCGGTTAAAAATCATTTATAGCCAGAGTGCATCTCATGACAATTCCAATAAGACCAAACACGGGTAGGATACATTGTTTTTAACGGAGTTCCAGTGCCTACCATCCGGCTTCATCATCAGAACAGTTTTGATCATCAGATCAAAATTGCTTCGCTTTACTATTTTAATCCAGATATCTCATCGCCACCCGTGAAATACTTATCATTGAGAAGTTCCGGTGGCCATCTGTGGCCTTCTTCATCAGTTCCATTTCACCAAATTATACTTTCTGAATGCAAATGATTGACTTGTTGATGAAAATATAAAAATCGTTATATGTATGCCTATAATATTTGAGGAGTTCCCTCAATTACTCATGGATCCCAACATCAGAACTGGATTTTGATAAAAATGGGACCAATTTGGAAGTATATCCTTTCAAATAAAAAAGGAATTTTCCAAATCGGTTCATAAACGACGGAGTTCTGAGGAAACAAACATTAAAAAAAAAAAAAATATATACACATGACTTGAGAACCTCCTCCTTTTTGTGAAGTCGGTTAAAAAGGACACTTGGACCTTAAGCTGGCCTAGAGTAGTACGGGGTTTCTATAGAATGCGAAACCAGCTTACAATGGTTTTGTTACCATCGATGTGCGGCTGCGGCTAACTGTAGAATGCGATAATACCACCGAATAGTAATTCCACTGCGCATCACTAAAAGCTCATTTGCACGAGGAGGTTTCTCGAACGGATGGGGTGACAAGCGATAAGATCATGTGGTTCCCACAGCTCAACTGTCTGTGCTCAAAGCCAAAGCTCTTTTCAAACCAACGTTATGTTAATACACTTGGAACTTACACGTGATAACAAGCTCTTCCATAGCAATAGTTACAACTATGATAGTTTTACTTGCCAAACTTTTCTAGTCAAGGGTAATTTCACCCTCGTAAATGCACGCTGAATATGTATTAAAGTGGTAAGTGCTCTGTGAGTATGTGAATGGGTTAGTAGGTTGTGTTTTTACAAGTCACTCGGCAGGGTAATGTGTGTATTGGTAAATAAAATATTTAGAACTGTCAACCTACTTCTCTCTAATTACTTATTGATCTAACCTACCGCGTAATTGTAGTAATTACCGACTAACAGAGTGCGGTGATTTCGGCGGAGCTGTCTCAAATAATATATTGTGTTTTCTGATAGCCTGATACCTAAAGAGTGAATTTGGTCACGTACTATGTTGTGTAGCGAATATCTCGTGAAAATGAATAGGATATAAAAGAAAAGCCTCAGTCACTCCGCTCGAACTGGGGATCAAACGGAGAAGACTCTGCGAAGTCTTAAGAATCGAGCTTTATTCAGTTTCAAAGCTACTGATTAAGATTGCAAACATTATACTTGTCAAAAAATAATAGGCCCGTTTTGACATTTGAATTAACTTTAAACATACCTCTGACAACAACTCTAACAGACGTATTTTTTTTTGCAAAAATAGCCGCTGACGGCTATATTTGCAAAAAAAATACGTCTGTCAAAGCACGTCGTGGTTGGTCTCGCGGAAAATGGCAACGTGTAATAAAAATAACGATATTATCTCTTAAAGTTTTGTATGGGAGCTGTATATAAAACTTACATCGGTGGAATCGATATGAGGATCCTTTTATTTGCAGTTTAGTTAAATTAACCTCTTGTATTTACAGAACTTAGTAATTGTCCAGATCTGTAGGGGTCTTTGCTCCTGTTATTCGTCGAGTATTAAGTTGTCGCAAACTATGAGATGAGCCATTTGCGACCGCAGCTGTAATTACGTCATGCTCGCTAAATACGATGTATTTTAAAGTTTTTCTCGCTTCGTGTTAGCAGAGCTTGAGAGGAGATTATCCTCTAGAATTTAAAACAGCTGTTAAAATGTGGTAATTGGGGATGTCGTAGCGTAGCTGTTAAAAGAGTATTATTTATTATTATTATTTATTTTATAGAAAACGTTGCCACACTAGGAATTGCTCCTATATTGTGGGTGCGTTTACAAACATTTAAACTCACATACACAAACAGCCAGACCCGGAACAACTACTTGTAGGTCATACAAATATTTGTTCCGTGAGGGAATCGAACCCGCGACACGCAGCGCAGCAGTCAATCGCTTAACCACTGCCCAACCGTGTCGTCAATCATACGTATAGTAGAAATTAAGTTTTTTAAAGTTGTTTTTTTAGTCATGAGTTTATCTGGCTACTTACAACATAAGCCATTTGGTATGTTTACTTTTTCATCCTGTCTTTTTGCAGACTTTATTTCATATTTCACAATGATACCGACTTAATTTGGGTATCTACTACGGGTATTTTTGTTAGAAAACGTTAGCTACTGTTGAGTGTAAAACTTCTCGTTTCAAGTTGGCGCGTATTCTGACTCTGAGGCCCAGAAATATGATGTTAATTCCTTTAATTAGTAATACGCTACGTCTTAACGATGTGGTATTTTGCTACACAAAACCACATCTTTTATTCTATTGATATACATACATAATTAGCCTATAATGTTCCCACTGCTGGGACTTAAGCCTCTTCTCGGTGAGAGCGAGTGGGCTGTAATCCACCACGCGGGCCCAATGCGGGTTGGTAGATGTCGCATGTCGTCGAATTTTTGGTTCTAGGACATGCCGGTTTCCTCACGATGTTTTGCTTCACCGTTTTCAGAACAGTGGTGGTGAAATTATTTAAACAAAGTAAAGCGCCTGCCTTTTTTTTTTTTGGTTGGGAAATTATCAAATAACTTTTCCCGCTCTGGGCGGAGCGGTAGGGCGTGTCAGACTTTTACTGACTATAAACCCCACCCGTATTCCTTCATTTGCCTGTGCCAGGGCCACGATATGCCTTTCGGACAAACTCACAACACTGGCAGGCATTGGCCCTAATTGGCCAATGCCTGCCAGGGCGCCTGGGCAGGGGGCAAGCGCCTGCCTGGGTTCGAACCCACGACCTACAACTCGTAAGTCGTTACCACTATTTATATATTTAACACATAAAGAACTGTTGTGTCCAACGATTCTTGTTTAAATTCGGTGCCTAAATCTATGTTTTCAATTATGAAAACGTATGACATTCTTTTAACTCACATTTTACATATTTTTGAACTGGGTTGATAAAAATCATGATTTTTTTGTTTATGACAGATTTTTTTGATAAAAAAAAACAATTAAAACAAGATTTTTTTTTTAAAAATCTTTTTTTTTTCCGTAAATGGTAGATTATTATTTGTTAATTGACAACTCTCTAAGAAAACACTGGTGTTCCCCTAAAATGGTCTTACATTGATAACTCTCTAAGAAAAACTAGTGTATTTCCGGGATTCCCCTAAATTATCAATATTTTCATGCGATCGTTCGCCGGATGAATATTGCTTCGCGCGTCGTAAAATATTGTGATATAATTGTGAATTTGTAATTTTCTCATTTGTGTTGTGTTGTGAGAAAGATTGGACGAAAAAAATCCTATTTAGCAGTATTATACTGAAATACATGATTTAAATAAAAAGGGATCTAGGGCAGTGTGCAATAAGTGCCATAAAGAGACACAGGAAATACCGCAGCGTTAAAAGACCATTTTAAATCGTGAAGCACATAAATGTCTAAAAAATCCGTGAACTTTTATGTAAAAAATCAAGTTTGATTCAAATCATGACTTAAATCAAATGATTTAAATCAATCAACCCTGTTTTTGAACACTACAGTAGTAGTGTAAAACCGATAAACCGGTGGTGTGAAATACCGATATTTATACATTCGTTGTTACGTTACGATTAGTTTAGTAAAACTAATCGTAACGTAACAACGAATGTATAAATATCGGTATTTCGTCTAAATTGCGTTGGTCTTAGTGCTAATCTGGTCGATAATCCTTTGAAGCCGAAGTTCAAAACAATGATTAAGCAGCCACGATCAAGAGAATTGAAATAAATTAGAGGCTTATGGTTGCGGTGAGCAAGATCTACCACTTTACCTGAACTTTAATGCTATCCAATCCATTCACAGGCGTTTCAAATATAGGTACCTACTTACAGGAGCTATTGAACAGACGGTTTCTTTTCAAACCATGTTTACGTTATATGTCTCTAATAAACACTACACAAATTTAATCATAGCTTTGACTGTTTTGAACGTAACTAATTTGGATAAAGTTTGTAATATTCATGTTTATTAAAATACTTATGAAACTTATAAATCTAACTGTGTAGGTAATATGTAGGTTAAATGTAGGTTAATGTTTAATATGTAGGTTTGAAAGAAAGTCATTTGTTTAAGGTTGATCATATAATTTTGAGCTTTAAATGTATAAATCAAAAATAAAAGACAAATAGTAAAGGCTAATGGAACAATTTCTATGAAAACTTCTCGGAAATTGTTCTACCGATATTGCGTCGCGCCTGTCTGCACGAGCCTTAAAGTTCGCTAGTGAGTGCTGTAACATTTATCTGCTAGTAGCGACTAGCGCTAACAAAGAACGAATAAAAATAAATTTACACGTTGAAAACATTTCAGAAAGGCGAGCAGTTCAGTTAAAACTGCATATATCAACGTCACGAGATGAAAGCATCGCCGAATGGTTTAGCAAAGTAGGTCACGTTCGTGTGTGATGTGTATCTGACCGCGACTGTACAGTGGTAATTTCTCAGCAAACTGAACACTGTGTCTGCAGGGTCTGCAGGCTAGAGATAAAGAGCTCCATTTGTCGCTCATCGACACGGCAACACATTAAGCTCGAGTGTCTGTTGCTACAATGTACAAATACAGTCCCTTTTGCAAAAAAGTTATATTTTTTTAAATTTCTTTCTTGTTTGCAAAATAGTTGGGCAAACGTCATCTAAAACTATTCTAAACAAGTTGATAGCATTAGTAGTTCTTGAGATATCCAGGTGTGACAGACAGACAGACAGACAGACTTAGTCTCACCATAAGTTTTCCTTTTTATCATTTTGGTACGGAACCCTAAAAAGGCGTTTGCTAATTAAGATTTAGTATACAAAAGGGGAAATTGGGAATTTTCTTGAATATTTTCTTTCATTGTCTTCGTCTCGTCTTGTACACTGAAAAAACAAAGTTTTTGCTTTAACAAAAATCTTGTTTAATGAGATTACGCATCTTGACTCCATACGAGCCTAATAAGATCTTGACTTCTGAAGCTAGGAGAACTTTGTTAAATTATCATAATTCCGTCTACTAAGTAATGAATTAGTTTAATTACGGGTAGTTATTTATTATTAAAATCAAATAAAGCATGTATGATGTAACAAAGACCGGTGATTATTCTGTACATGTACATTTGTCGACATAAATAAAATTATTTTTTTCTGGCAAATATGCTATCTTGTTAGTAAAAGATAAATAATGATTCCAAACATTTTAATGCCAATTATGAGAAAATGTATCTTAGTTAGTCTGCATTTTTTTCAGTGTAAGTGCTTTATCTTTTGATGATACAGTAGACATTAAATATACGTATAACAGCGGTGTCGGTATAGATAATGGCATGTGCCATACATTCATCATATAGGTAGACAGGTCCCAGCAAGTGAAGAGATCGTTAGCACGATGGTACGTACGCACACAATACAGCGTGTCGTGTTCAATTCGTGCGGCTTACTACAGATAATCCGTTCCGAATGCTGTAGTGTATGTATACGAGGTAGTACCTCTTACTCTGCTATTGTCTATTCCATTTCGTGACGTCATATAGGAGAGCTTCGCTGGAATCACGGCGAACTATTGTGGTTCGGCTATTGCGATTGTGTTTTTGATTTCCATTTTGTTGCTTGATATTATGTCAAAAAAAAACAACCGATTGCTATGTATCGAGCTGAATTTACAATAGGAAAATCAAGTTTCCACATTTCCAGTGCACTTGCGTTGGGATAGCAGAATACCAACAGCCTTAAAAAATAATCACAGCACCTGCTCGAAAATGTCTAATTATAATTATGTCATGCAAACCTAACCTAAAGTAAGTCATTAAAGCTCTGGTCTAGCCGGGCATTAATTTTTGACGGCACGGTTGGCGCAGTTAGTTAAGCGATTGACTGCTGCGCGGCGTCGCGGGTTCGATTCCCGCACGGAACAAATATTTGTATGACCTACAAGTAGTTTTTTCGGGTCTGGCTGTTTGTGTATGTGAATTTAAATGTTTGTAAACGCACCCACGATACAGGAGAAATTCCTAGTGTGGGGAACGTTTTAAAAAAAAAAAATATTGACCAAGCGAGCGAAGCGTCTGCTTCAAGTCTGGCAAAATTTGCTTTCCTCTGTCTGTTTGTTGGTACTCCTGCCTGTAGAAAAGTACCAACAAACTCGGTCGTCTTTTTACTACCGATCTGGACGAAACTTGGTAAACAGGTTTTCTGACTACGAGTATATAGAATTTTTTGTCGTCGGGGATTTTTGATTGGAGGGGTACTTCTTCCAAAAAGGGGGCTCACTGGATATCTCCGCCATAAGAGATCCGATTTCTTTTTTTATTTGAAAGGTAGAACGTACAGTTAAGCTACAGCAACGTTAAGTTGGTCTCATAGAAATTTGGCGAAGATCTGATAAGGATGTTCGGCGTGATGAGCAGAATAGCTCCTCAAAATGCAGTAAATTGCTCACTTTTAAATTTCTACCAGTAGCATCGGCCCTTTAACTATTAGGTAGGGATTGATTGAACACCTAGGACACACTTTTTTTGCAAACATTAATATACCACTAAATTAGTTTTAATGATAAAAATCATCAATACAACTCTTTAATAAGTTCATATTACTATATTGAATGACTATTTCATGAAATCATGACATCTGAGGCCAATTCTAACCCATGGATGTATTGCTGGTTATATTGCAGCAGGGTTCGGGCTAGCTCCAGCGGCATCTTGAGGATATTCGCGCATAGGCTCGATTGCCAGTTCCTGAACCATTGTTGTATGGTTCACATACTGAGCAATCAAGGTCGGTAATGTGTTTATGTGGTCTTATTAATTGTGCGATTTTATTAATTTTTGAATGTGTGTTTTTATTTTATTTTTAATTTGGTAAAACATTTTGTGAATACTATGATCCTTGTTGGTCGAAATAAACGTATTTTTTTTATTTATTGCTGTTTCTAATGATTATAATTCTGTAAAGTCATATTTGTTACAGTCGCGAATCATATTTTAATCAACGCATCGCAGGCTACCTTAGCGCATCCCCCTTAATTATATATTATATATAATGTAATAAATGTGTTAGAAAATTTTGAAAAGTTGCCGAGAAAATTTTAAATGTCGGGAAACTGAAAGTGCAATTTCTATGGGAATTTTTGAAATTTGTACAGGAGACAAAGTCTGTCGGGTCTCACTTTTTAGGTTTCCGTAGTAAACAAGGAACCCTTATAGTTTCGCCATGTCCGTCTGTCTGTCTGTCTGTCTGTCTGTCCGTCCGTCCGTCTGTCCCCCCGGCTTAGCTCAGAGACGCTAAGTCCTAAAAAGCTGTAATTTGGCATGGGTGTATCACGCCGAGAAAGTCATAAAATAAAACCATGATAAACATTTTTTTTTGGGTACCTCCCTTGCACGTAAAACGGGGATGATATTTTTTTTTCTCGTCCAATACATGGTATGGGATATCGTTGGATAGGCCGCTCAAAAATATTGTGGGTATGTGAAAAACATTTTTCAATTCTGAGATCGGTTTGAAGTGCTTTTTTTTGTTAGAGTCAAGTGTCCCCCCCCCCCTGCCAGGTAAATGGTTGGTTTTGGATATGTGAAAAAAATCATGGCAGTAGTATATATAACGAAATTAAAAGTAAAACTATCACAGCTAAGTAGGGTTTACAAGTTAACGAGTAATCATCGACCAACTTAAATTTGCAGTTGAAGAATTGACCGTAATGTATATACGTAGGGAGAGCATGTTTTTCAACTACAATGTTAAGTTTGTTTTTGGGATGAATTCATCCTAACTACGGAACCCTTCATTGTGCGTGGTCCGACACGTACTTGGCCGGTTTTTGTTGTCTCGTAGATGATGTGCAAAGTAGAGTATTCTCCTCGGGGATAAAAGTACCTTCGTCTTGGGCGGGCTTGAATCTCTAGTTGCACTCAGGATTCTTGTCTAAACTTCCTCGCTCCACATTACAGTCCTTCGTTACGCTCGGGATTCAATATGGCGCCTGCGACATAAGATACTGATTTATCCCTCGGTGCATACTCTACTATTAAATAAATCTACATTGATTGAAGTGACGAAATGCAGATAAAAAAAAGCTGTGGTAAATTATTTATTTATTAGCATTCCTTAATAACTAACACGACTTCATTATAACATCATACATAAACAAACAACAAACCAAAGCGAAACGTTCCAAAAGTCTTTTGACTTCATTTGTTAATCGTAGTTTAGTCTCAATTTCGTTAGTTTTCTTCCACAATTAAAAAATATTAACATTGTAGTTTAAAAAAGCTTTAGCAATATTTTCTGCTCTTCAAAACGGTATCTAGGCACGCTTCCTGAGGAAACAATATGAATCGTCTCTAGTATGGGAAAGTGATTTAGATAAGGCCCGCCGATGGGAAATTTGATTTATGGGGTCCAATGGAGCGCTAAATATATATACGGTATTGGCCCGGTAACGATCCCAGCGATGGATGGCGGGGGCGTACGATCAAAGAGCCCCCAGGGTGACTCCGATGACCCACTTCATTTTTCGTCAGACTTATTACAAAGAAACGTGTTGCATATTAGACGAGAACCATAGGTAAAGTCAGGGAAATAAATTGTTTATGAAATTGACTACCAGCTTAAATTTACCGTACTATATTCAAAATACAACTTAAAAAATGGTAAGAAAGTAATACTTAATTAAAGCAGGCTGTGTTTATAACCGAGTAGATAAAGTCAGGGATATTAATAAAATTGTTAAGCGAATTCACTACCAAGTTAAATTGTACATTTATTCAAATCACAATTATTATTCTTCGACATTTGTATGAAATTACTATAATACGGCAAATTGACATGCTGTGTCAATTGAATAAATAATTAATTTCCCTGACTGTACACACGGCTACATATCAAGGCTGTAAATATCCAGTTTAGGCTGATCTCGCATTGTACAATGAGAGGTCAGCTTATACTGGAAATGTATAGCTTGATGTATAGCCGTGTGTACAAACAAGTATAATGTGTTTCAAAAAGTGTTCCTAATTTTAAGTTCATCACAGGCATTCACAAGCTACTTTGTTTTTGGGGTATCTGGATTTTGTCAAGGCAAAAGACACACTTACAATCTCCCCTATGCTTTCCTGATAAACATGTTTTCTTTAATATGATAAACATCAGAGTCAGTTGGAATTCAAACGCTCATGAGGGCGTTATCTTAAAAACTTGAGTGCCTTTTGTTGAGCGGCAAACGAGGCTCAAAGACGGGCTGGGTCAAAGAGCTTCGCAATCACATTGCTTTGACATTACCTGTGTAAAACACATAAACTAAGCTATACACGTAGTAAAGTATTACCCTAAAGAAACGGTAGCCAGGGATTAAATTATTATGCATTTTTTTAAACGATGAAGTTTCCACTGAGTTACGAGAGCTAAAATTATTGAATGGTGACTTCGTAATTTTGACATTTTCACCTAATTTCGACGCCAAAGGTACGAAAATAACAATATATACACGGTTTGTATACACGAAAAAATATTAACCAGTGCGCAAATTTTGACAAATTAAACTTGAGTGAGTTTTATTAGACATATATTTTTTATTTTGATATATCTTAGTACAAAAAAATATAGTTATAGTTAAGATCGTTTACGACGTACGGCATTTCATACAAACTTTGACCAAACCCAAAACCCTTGTTTTTCGAAATGACTAAACCGATTTTAATGAAACTTCATGCGCATAAGGAGGATACAAAGGTCTAAAAAGTAAGTTAAGAACATTTTCGAAAAAATTGTGTTACAGCCAAATTAGACCGATAGAAACAGAGATTTCCAGTTATCCGTTTTAAATAATACATTTCGAAAATGTTCTTAACTAACTTTTTAGACCCTTGTATCCTGCTTATGTGTATGAAGTTTCATTAAAATCGGTTCAGTCATTTCGAAAAACAAGGGCTTGAAAGTTTGTATGAAACGCCGTACGTCGTAAAAGATGTTTACTTTGAAACTGGCTTTATGGTGACTTGCCGACCGGCGCGTGTGCGCGGTGTAGTGGAACGCGCGAAGACGTATCTAAGCAGCTCTGCGCTCGATTTGCGATTTGTAGGTTTTTAGGTATTTTATTAGTATTTCAAGTCGAGGAAAAAAAAAGTAAGTATTGAACAAATAATGGAAATGTGTTTTTCTATTACTAATACCGAGCCACCAAAAAACAATTGCGCTCTGGTTAAAACGTTTTCCTGTATAAGTTGTTGCAAATTACAACACTGACATTGAAAGCAATCAGCACATCTAAGCCGCGTTCAAGAGCTAAAGTGACAATATTTCACAGAAAATAATGACACCGACAGCCCCTAAACGTGGTTTATGTGCTGATCGCATTCAGTTTCATTGGTGGAATTTGCCCTAAGGGTCAGTAAGAAAGGCAATAAATCAACCGAGGCGCGTGTGGAGGCCAGGGCTGCAGGGGTCGCCATACATCAGCAAGTGTCGTCCATAGGTCCTAAGCTAACAATCGCTCGGTTTCTGAACAATTATTAAATACCTGCAGTCCTGCAGAGAGCTTTCCATTAACTAAGTTTCGTCCAACATACAATGCCCTTGGGGAACAGTTAATTGTACTAACTTAGGTATACACTCCTGGTCCAGGGCATACATAAGGCGGGTATCACACCTGCACCGCGAAACAATAGCAGCGAAACCGCTGCAGTAGTTCCGCCATGACTTGTCCATTATAAGACAAGCGAAACTGCCTGTTCTAACTTACGGATTTGATTAATGATTCTAACTCTTTCTCGCGTGATTTCGCCGATCTGGTCGGAAGCCGATTACTTACATCTCCGCGCTCAGTCCGCCATTTTGTTGCGGTGCCGCGTTTGTTTCGCACGTTGTATCTGTGGCAGTCGACAAGTTTATGAACCGTTTCCATTTTTTTGTAAAATAGATTTTACGGAAATACTAACCCAAGATGTCCGAAGTAGACCATATTCATAACCTATTGACGAAGTCGAATGCTAAAATTGCTACAATTCAACTGACTCGCATGATGTTCCGCTACTCAAATCGCGACTTATTGTAGTAATGTTTCGCAGCGGAATTCGATATGCGGTTTCGCAGAATTATTTTCGCGTCGAAGGTGTGCTAAGGCCCTAAACGTGTACCGTTATCTACAGGAACAACCGGTCCATTTTGTAAAGATTTCCCCGGGAAAACTCAGGTGACATGACGTGACGTTGAAGTGAGCTGTCATTCCACTTGATGCTAGTTATCAATGAGGTACGAATACTATGGAGATGGCATATTCTACTTCATGAAGAATAGCTAAATCTACAAATATCTATCATATTAACACAGTCATGTCAGGGTCTTGTGGAAAAGTAATAACAGCCGTACGGGTCAGGTCGATCGAGTAGGTTAAGCTGCGCTTGCCGCGGTTGGTCCGTGGATGGGACCACCTTTGCATACCAAGACCCCTCCGTGCCTCGGAAATCACTGTCACGCACGGATCTTTGACGGTCGTTACGGGTCGTCAGAAGCCCGAAAGTCTGACAACCAGTCTTACCAAGGGCTATCGTATTACCCAGTATCTGGATTGTGAAGGTCACATAGGCAGTCGCTTCATGAAAAATACTGGTATTGAGTTGCATCTGGTTAGACTGGACACTGACCCCAACATAGTTGGGAAAAGGCAGGCAGATGATGATCAACTCAGTCGCGTTGATCATCATCTGCCGTGTTGTTTCTTTCTAACTAATCAAGAGCTACTTATGAAAAGAGAGACATCTAAATGTTTGTCAAGGACTAAATTTGGCAAGACTTTTGTGTGACGTCAAAATCATGTCTATGCGTGACTGGTCGCCATGTTTAATGCCAAGTTTTGTGGTACAAAACTCGGCAATATGCTGTCAAATGGATGCTTGCTTTCTCTCTCGCACTCGCAGTAACAACCCTACGAAAGGCGGCCATTTTTGTAGGTATGGAAAGTTCACTATAGGTTTTATGTCAATGCTAGGGATTGACATTATTGACAGGTAACTTGCAGCTCACGTCACCTAAGTTTTCACGATGAGATTTCTACAAAATAGATCAGCATAGCAATTCACAACCATTCGAACGGTTGTCGTATCGAAAATGACACATTTTCAATAACTGATTTGCCTTGATCCCGACAGCAAATACCCGTCGAAAGAATGGCGGTAGTCTATTTGTATATATTGATTTAAACTGACAAAATTATCATGTTTTGGATTTATGAACAGCCTGAGCTCAGATTATAGAAAGAAGCAGATAGACCGTGCAGAACACCGAGAGTGCGGCCAACAAAGCAAATACAAATTCAAAAGCAAATACAATCTCGAGTCAGTACAGCACAAAGCGTCGCATCGTTAGTACGTCACGGGCTCTAACCGATAATTTCAGAATAATGCCGTCTTGTATTTTTAAACATTGTAAAAACTGTTCCCAAAAACAAAAGAAATAAGATGGAGTATCTTTCATAGGTAAAATATTGATTATTTGTTTATTTGGATTTATTTTACGTGTTTATTGTTAGTGACATCTTGAAACACAAAACCTTAACAAAAATCATTCGGTGTTGCTAGTTTATATTGAAACATTTACCCCTAAGTTAGGAAATAAGTATAGGAATATAAGATACAGGAGTATCGATTTACAAAAATATTTATTTTGATAATAGTGTTTTATTTATCGCCGTTTCTGGTTGGTATGTTTATAAATAAATAAGTATGTATGTGTCTTCGTCAGTGTAACTAGTTAATGGATTTTATAATACTTGTTACATCAGTCGATTTGCTCTATCATGGGTTATATGACGTCACCATAAAGTAAATATAGCTACTAAAAACAATAAAATGTTGGTGTCTCAAAATAAAAATATATCGCAAATGTATCGTATATATGAGTATTGTTAATTTGACGTATACTGTTAATAAAAACAACTGATTTAAGAAAAAAAAATTTTTTCTTTTCATGTAAGTAATGAAATATTATGGCAATTTTTTTCATTATCCTGGCAACCGTACACACACATAGAGGCACCTGTTCTTATAGTGCTGTCACGTGGCTGTAACGCACACATGTCTACAAACGGGCCTCACTTTATTGTTCCGCGCGGTCTATCTGCTTCTTTCTATAATCTGAGAGCCTGAGGACTCCTTCAATAACATTTATTGATGCTCGATTTGGCACGGAAGCGTATCGAACGATTTTGAATAGCTATGCAAGCCTTTAATATAGACTCAACAATGAACTTCGTTATGAGTTCAAAGAAAACGATTGAATAGTAAGAAAACTGTCTGTAACTAGCCGTAACACATTGAAGATTACCCAGTAGAAGTTCTACTGTAATTCCGAGTTGATTGTTCAGACTTTCCTTTGCATTAAAAGTATAAAAGATTTAAAAGTTTGTCGATGAAACTTTACATCTCAGCTCTAATCCGTTAATCATTTATTGGACAGTTTAAGGCGGTAATAAGGCGCTATTGACGATTTAGGTACACTTTAAGTAATGAAAAGGTAAAATTTGAATAATGTATGTGTTCTAAGTAGGTCGGTATAGGTACTTAAAGTAGAAAGCTTCTCAGCTCATGAATGTTTGAATACTTCTTGAAATTATTATGACACCTGGTTGTTGAATTATAAGTTAGATAGGTAGCCTACTTATATAAAGTGATATATATATATATAATGTAAGTACGTATTCATTTGTTTCGTTCTGAGAATCCCAAGAGACCCAAACATTATGTTTTAGGAGCGGCGAGGAAAATAAGCTAAATGATGTCAGTACGTAAAGTTCTCTCAGAACGCGGGAAAAATAATTAGGTATTTATTCACCCACGGTAAATTCATATAAAAATGCGTAACTGAAATAAATTCGGTATGGATTCACGGTACGTAAAAGTGATTTTATCTGTCTTTCCCGGCACGCTAACTTAGTAGGTATGGAAAGTCCAATATAGGTTTATAAGTCAATGCTAGGGATTGACATTAGTGACAGGTCACTTGCAGCTCACGTCACCTAAGTTTTCACAATGAGATTTCCACAAAATAGATCAGCATAGCAATTCACAGCCATTCGACAGGTTGTCGTATCGAAAATGACACATTAATTTTTTTCACAGCAGTCGTGTTACCAGTCTATAAATACTATTAACACGTGAAATTGTAATTTATGAATATAATCGGAATAAATCTGATGTAATAGGGATCATAAATATGCATTTCCTTACGGAATTGAAAAATCCTGTCAAGAAATTCTGGAACGTTTGATCTGCTCTCCGATTGCAACAATACTGGGTTGTCTCAGTCGTGATTTATGTATCTACACCTCGTTTAATTAATCTATGTACATATATCGATTAAGTGACTGTCAGTGCCCTTCGGCTTGAGTAATTAATAAATCGTAAAAACTAGATTAACGCATTTCGTTTTTACGATTTATAAATCGAAAATTGGTCGGATTGTGTACATTCTAGACAGTCCGGCCAATTTTCGATTTTCAATATGCTTTTATTTTAATTTGGTTATACAAAGTTTCAATCATACTTAATGATGATCATTTAAACTGGACACAATAACAACAGACACTGGTGACAAGTAAGTTAATTAAAAGTTGTTGTAGGCTATTGGTGTTAAGTTTTGAGATTGTTTCACCGAGAACAAGTTTGTTGATCAAATTAACAGCGTGCTCGCATACTGCTCCAATATTCGATACAAAGTTAACACGAACTGGGAAGTATTTACATTTTAAATAAATAACAATTTGCAACATTGCTGCATTGGCACGTCATGAATGACGTATTTAGAGAAAAAGAAAAAATAAATCTGTAAAATATTTTCTTTTCGAATGAAATAGCATCCATCTCGCCATTTATTATTCAACCGGCCTCCTAGTAGTTTTATAAGCCAAAATGTAGGCATTAAAACTATAAAACGAGTTGGTTCTCGTTGTATTAAACGTGCGCTGAATACTTGTAAAATGATCGTAGGGCGAGCGAAAAGTGCCGTCACCGCGTCAGTTTATTTTATATTTTCCGGCTTATTAGCATGTAATGAATTCATAACATTAGCTCTACTTGAGTTGTTTCATAAAGATGGTTTGGCGCTCGTAGGTGCTTATGTTTTAACAGAAAATGGGTCAGTGAGATCTAGTAAATTATCATGTTTATTTTATTACTACTTAGACAATAGTTTCTTATCTCATGAATATTTCATATACTTAAGTTATTATGTTCCAGTACTTTGCTTACTGAAACTAAATCTGTACAGAGGTGCCCAAAACATAAATATTTAAGTCGGAGCTTTGTAAATTATGGCTGGATGCTCATTATATTAACACACACTAAGATATTATCTTTCTCCCGCATTAAGGCGCTGACAAGAGGCAAATGATTAAAGTAGGCTTGTCAAAGAAAACAATTGGCAAATCTATATAGTTTGTGGTAGCAGAAGAAATATATGTTATTCTTGAACATATTTCTCAGAACTTGGTTGTTACCGTACGTTTAGATAAAAAAATCTTGATACGAATTAACGCTAAACTAACCCTTTACTTTGAGTGTCAATCCAAAATATCTGTATTAAATATCAACGTACGGTTGCTATCTAATTAATAACAAGAACGTCATATTTGAATGCAGAACTTGGTTGTTTTTTATTTTCGATTAGTCATCTCATTTTTGAGTAAATAAATAATTGCTTCATATTTTGCAATAAATTCGTTGTCTTCGCGCTTCTCATTATTTTGTATGCAGTCTGACAGTGACAGCGGTTTACCTGTTGTCAGCGTCTTAAAGAAAGAAGAAATTGCTTAAAGAAATATTATAATGATTTATCGCGTGTTCTGCCTCTGCGTCGCCTTGTCGAGAGGTATGATTTTCTTTCGCAAATTAGTAGAGAATCGCAGTCGTTTCGAGCCGACCTTTATACACTGCTGGGGAGCGTTAAAAGAGAAAAAAATAATTCTATCGCCTAATGTAATTTTCATGGCAGCTTCAGTGCAAAGGGGAGGAAGAGTTTCGGTTGTCATCCTTCACTTTGAAGATCTGTCTTGACGGCAGTTCTCGAACGTAATGGTGTTTTTTTGATAAAACGGGGCAAAAAAAAACGTCATTAGAGAGAAAAGAAAGGAAAATAATTTTATTTGTCACAGAAACTCGTGCGTACGAAAACATAATTAACTCGAGTAGGTAAACAAAAATATTAAACAAAACAGATCTACATTTAATCACGAGCACGAAAAACATAAAGCCTGCAACTGCACGAAGTGACTGTGACAAGAAGACTTCCACTCAGCATGATGCTTTGCTATGGGGGATCCACAGCACAGCGCTGATTTTCAGTGGTTTAATTTCATTAGATATTTGTTTTGCTGTATTTTCTAGACTCTTGATAATCAAAATCCCAACGAACGATCAAGTACACAAGGATACCGGTATTCACCCTTAGGGTCATTAAACGATGAATAGAACTAAGCATAAGAAGCCACAGTCAGGAAAATTAATTGTTAAGCAAATTGACAGCCTACGTCAATTTCCCATGCCATTTCATACAACTGTGAAAACAACAGTTGTGATTTGAATAGACGTACAAATTAATTCGGTAGTCAATTACCTACTCGGTTATAGGCACATCTGTAATTAAGTACGTAGGTACTCTTAAAAAAAAACTTACCAAGGAAAAGTCTAGTAAGCTTATTGAAGCATAAATCTGATAACTAGCTCATAAGAGAGGCTGCGGTCCTCGACAGTGGTACCAAATGGTCTGAAAAGGCGTATTTATTGCGTTACACATTGGAAGAGAGAAACGTTTGTCTCTGATAATACCACAAACTATATATACGATAAAAAAAACTCTTTGTTATTAGATACTTAATAAATTATTACAATATCATGAATATTTATTTGTAAAGTATTATATTTTTTTAATTAATGGGAATGTGGAGACTATTTGGGTCATTGTTTTTTTTTTTGTTTTTCTGTCAGTTAGTTTTAATCATGGTCTGGCAGTTTGAGTGATTTATGCGGCCTATCCAAATGTGAATAGTAAATATAAATAGTCCGTTTGGTGCCGGACGTAAATAATAGTGCGCACTATCCCATTTCTTCCCGTGGGTGTCGTAAAAGGTGACTATGGGACTTACTAGAGAATGGGCAGCAGCGTTCGCTATGTATTTAAACACCATACTGCGCTCGCCAACCCGTCTGCCAAGCGTGGCGATTACTGCAAACTTCCTTTAGGGGAGGCCTATGTCCAGCAGTGTACGTCTTCCGGCTGAAATTATGAAGATGATGAATGATGATCCAAATGTGTGTCTGTTCGTCGCATCGTTGAGCTCCTTATGTTCTGAGTAGAGCTGCACGATTGCTGACAAATGCGTGCACTGACTGGTCAGGTCCACCCAATCTGCATGGCCTTCACATGATCTGACCAAGATTATGTCTGAATTTTAAAAGAGACTGTGACCTCTGAGTTTGTTTCGGCCTTTCTTCTCGGAGTAGTCAGATATTTTTATTTATTTATTTATTTCCAACTTACATCTATCATTACAGGGGTAACCTAATGCGATAGTGTACTTATCTAAAGTTCTAACCTAACTTATTATTAACTTATTATTATAATTACATTTTGTAACTTATTACAAATAACGCAACCCATATGAAACGCCGACCTCATCTAGTTTTAAAAATATGATTGACGTGTAAAAGTGTTTGTACAAACATACTAACAGAAATAAGAATCATCTATCAACATCAAAGTCAAAGTCAAATTATTTATTTCAAATAGGCGGCACATAAGAGACACTTTTGAACGTCAAAATTTACAAAAAAAATAGAATTGATTCTAGTTGCCCCTTCCAAAAGGTAGTTTCGTATGGAGAAGAATGGGCAAGAAACTCCACCGTTACTCTTTTATAAATGTTATACAATATTTTGTTTGAGTACATTAATTATAATAATTATGATTAAATGTGAAGACAATGCACCTATTATAGAATAAAATTACTATACCATAATAGGTAAAAATAATTAAAAATTACGGAATGAAAAATAACTTAATTATGAGATAGATACATGGTGCTCACATAAACATGTAAAATCAATATCATAAAAATAACAAATTATACAATTAAAATAGAAAACAACCAGTTTGATTTTGTCTAGACTCTAGATTGTCCTATGGAGCTGGACCAGCATGTTCCAAGCATTCCTATCCTGGATATAATCCTATAACTTGTAATATGCTTGTTTACAAAGTGTACTTTTAATATGTGTTTTAAATTTTCTCTCATTTAATTGCAATATATCACAAGGTATTTTGTTGTAACATTTAACACATCGTTCATTGCTTTTGTGTTCTTCGACACTGTCCCGCTTAAGTATTTATAACTAAGAGATGTTTAAACGTCGAAAACGTGTGGTTAAAGTCGTTAATCATTACTTAACTTTGAGCAACGTATAAAAATATGGGGGTATATTATTAGGTTTGTAAGTAAACTTGTATAATGCTGACAGTTATTTCAGAACATTTATTTAAGTTAAATTAGTTAAACCTTGACTAAGGCAGATATTAATAAGATACCTTTGTAGCGTTTAGTTTTTTTTAAGAGGCATGCTGGGGCCGCATCGCAATGCTGTGATCACATCAGCAGTAAGCTCAAAAACCCTTTTATTTGGGACACGCGCAGGAATTACAAACAGTTAACAAAGGAACATTTAAAACGAACAAAATAATGAAAACAAAAAATAAGATAGGAATAGCAGCCTTATTGGCCTCGCACAGGTCGAATCTATTGCTGCCTCAGCTTAATGCTGCGATATTTAAAAATAAATACCCGAGCGCTGGTATTCTGATAGAGCCCACTATGATGCCACCCACGGACACACCTACGGAAATATATAAGGTGTTTAAAAATTAACCCGACAAACTTTAAGGAGTGCCATCGAACTAAATAACTTTTACTATGCGGCCAACTTTATAATCGCAAAAAAAAACAGCTGTCCCATACAGTTTAGAATAGTAGGTATATAAACTTTAGTATGGAACAGCCACAGACATATAAGAGAAGCAGACCAAACATTCGCTAAAAATTGCGTAGACATTACGCACACATAGGGAGTGTTGTCAATACAGGGCCGAACTAGGTTCGGTTATGTGGTTGCCGGTATTTTAACTAACGATATTCAAAGAACCGATACACTTACTGACTGAAAGTCTTAACGAATAGAACCACCCATCTATTCACGTGGTTATTGTAAAAGGCGACTAAGGTGGTACTTTAAGAGGACGATGTTCAGCAGTCCTCTATCCTCCTTTTGACGACCGGCTTGACGGTATATACAGATACAGACCGTTGACGGATTAGTATCGGATAGAAGAACCGGCCCTGCCCAGATGATGTTGCTTACCAATATGGTGGCGCGGGATAGACAAGCTACGCGTCAAATTTTGTCTATGCAGGAGTCAGTGTGACAACAGGTGACAGAACGAGATACAATCTACGACTTGTCATTTAGTAAAAAAACCGGCCAAGTGCATGTCAGACCACGCACAATTAAGGGTTCCGTAGTTGGGATGAATTTATCCTAAAAACAAACTTAACATTGTAGAAAAACATGCTGGCGTGATTGCTGCGTTTTTGCTGACGTTATGGTCAATTCTCCAACTACAAATTTAAGTTGGTCGACTATTACTCGTTAACTTGTGAAGCCTACTTAGCTGTGATAGTTTTCCTTTTAATTTCGTTATATATACTATTGCCATGATTTTTTTCACATATCCAAAACCAACCATTTAGCTGGCAGGGGGGGGGGGGACACTTGACTCTAACAAAAAATAGCACTTTTAAGGTTAATATTACGCAAACGGATCTCTTAATTGAAAAATGGTTCTAACAAACCCACAATATTTTTGAACGGCCTATCCAACGATACCCCACACTATGGAATAGACGAGAAAAAAAAATATCATCCCCATTTCACGTGTAAGGGAGGTACCCTAAATAAAAATGTTTTTTATTGTTTTATTTTACGACTTTTTTGGCATGATTAATATGTATACCCATGCTAAATTACAGCTTTCTAGGGCTAAGCGTCTCTGAGCTAAGCTGGGGATAGACGGACGGACGGACAGACAGACAGACAGACGGACATGGCGAAACTATAAGGGTTCCTTGTTTACTACGGAACCCTAAAAAGGATAAAGAATCATGTCCATCTACATAAATATAACTATGGATTAATGTTTGGTCTGCTTCTCTTATATGTCTGTGGGAACAGCAGAAATTTGTTTCGCGATTTCAAAGTTGATCCCATAGTAAAAATTATTCAGTTCCACGGTCAACAGCACTCCTTAAAGTTTGTTGGGTTCATTTTTAAACACCTGAAGCTTATATATACAACATTATTAATTTTAGTATAAGCGATGCCTGAATATAGTTTGTTCAGAATAAGGAACTGAATCGATTTCAATAATTTTTGCTCCATGTTATATTTTGTCCCAAAAATATTTAAGTGTGATGGAAAATGTTATCACCATTTAATTACTTACAATACAATCGCCGTACGGGTACCTACTGCCTAATTATTATCAATGAGCGCAAGACGACCCTTTTTTTTTTTTTTGGGTGGGAACTTATCACATATCTTCTCCCGCTCCTGGGCGGAGCGGGAGGGCGTGTCAGACTTTTACTGGCTAAAACCCACCGTGTTCCTTCAAATGCCTTTGTGCGGAGTCGCGAGGGCGCCGCCGACGTTAGCATGTTTTTGTACGGACAACCCAGTAACATAACGACCACAAAACTTTGTGATTTTTCATGATACAGTTTTAATATTTTGTACATAGATTCTTTACATAAAAATACTAGACACGTGTTTCGGGTTTCGCATATACTAAAACTAAAATTGTTTATGTAAATCTTACTAATTTATTTGTAAGCAGCTGTGGTAAACATTACTCATTTACGTTTCTACGGCATTATTTATAAACACTTACTCCTTTTAAGATATTTAACAAAGGTTTAATAAAGCTTCGATATTAAATAATACACTGAAATAACGTAGCCTCATTTTGTAGGGTTACTTATTACTTTGAATAGCGCTCACTTTGAAAACTTTGCTGCTAAGCGAATAATTTCGGAGCTTCCGTATTTTCTTTTCCAGGAAATATTTCAATGTACCGGGAATTCCACTGTAGTTTAATGAAAATTGAGAGTACAGGCAATTTGTGAACTTGATTATATTAAGGGCGAAATAAAATTAGGTACCTACTTGAATCACGTTTTCTTTGACAAAAAAAATGTCTGTAGCCGTCAAACGTCTGTATTCCCCGAAGGTTTAGGGCAAGGGCAGAGGTGTACCTATATTACACCCAAACTTCGCCATTTATGTTTAAGTCCCATGTAATAGGGGCGAGCCTATTGCCATCAACCGGCCACAGATCCAGAATCCACCTACTGAGAAATTCCCGACGAAAAACCCCAATAACATATTGCCCGACCGGGGAGTCGAACCTAGGACCTCATGCTCAGCAGTCGTGCCACTATACCAACGACGCAGTTAGTATTATTTTTTACATACGACGTTTTTTGAACTTCAATAACCCCTTTAACCCCCATAACACCTTTTTTTTTGGGTGGGAAATTATCAAATAACTTCTCCCGCTCCGGGCGGAGCGGGAGGGCATGTCAGACTTTTACTGACTAAAACCCACCCGTGTTCCTTCAGTTGCCTGTGTGCCAGGGCCACGATATACCTTTTGGACAAACTCGCAACCTTGGCATGCATTGGCCCTAATGGACCCCGTCAGTTGCAGGTGCTGACATCTCTTTAAGGCACGCGTGAAACACAACGCGCCGTCAACCCGCTTCGCAGAAGGAGGTAACGGCCTCCCATGCACTCTCGCTCCGAACCATGGCCTGAACCAGGGCCGGACGCGAGAGACCGCCGCCGCTGATCGCCTCTACTCTAACTACGCATCTATCGCCGGCCTCTTAAGTATCTGGTACTTATTGACGGGCCTACACTGTCCTCCCATACCTATTAACACTAACTTGAAAACATTGTAAAAGCCCATTCTTTTTAAAAGAGTAACCGTGGAGTTTCTTGCCGGCTCTTCTCCATAGGAAACAACCAATTGGAACCGTGCACCTAGCTTCTGACGTTTCATAAGTGCCCATGTAGGTTTATGTGAAATAAAATATTTTGATTTTGATTGTCTTCAGTGCTACTTCTGTGAATGTGTGCAGGCTGCACTGAAATATTCTACCTCCATAGAAATAATATTCAATAATCATATGGCTCATCGTGACTGGTCGATTATTTATAGGATCAGCCTAATTGCGTAACACACTATCAGTAGCAATGGGTTTAATTTTAGAAAGAAAGAAAGAAAATACGTTTATTTGCGGTAAACATGACGCAAAGAAAGAACATAGATACAAAAAGAACAAGTAGGGGGAAAATATGCGTCACATCCACGAAAAAACCGGCCAAGTGTCGGACCACGCACAATGAAGGGTTCCGTAGTTAGGATGAATTTATCCTAACAACAAACTTAACGTTGTAGTTGAAAAACATGTTCTCCCGTACATCGATATACTTCACAGTCAATTCTCCAACTGCAAATATAAGTTTGTAATCGCAAAAAACAATTTTTTTATGTGATAAAAGTACAAATTTACAATTTTTGGACTTTTTCCTATACTTGTGCTGTGAGACCTTGCTTCTTGCCAAATTTCATGATTCTAGGTCAACGGAAAGTACCCTTTAAGTTTTGATTTATTTGCGAGTATCGAAATATGTCACGTAAATCACCGTATTTTTTTATTGCGTTAACTTAGAAGCTTGATTTTTTTTGAGCTTTAAGGGACCGTGGACCTACGTATTTGATATTAATTTCAACTTGATACATACAGGCGTCACTGAGAAAAAGGGTATTGACAGACTGGCAGACTGACAGACGGACAGACCGACAAATTTACAATTTTAAGACTTTTTCCTATATTTGTGCTGGAAGACCTTGCTTCTCGCCAAATTTCATGATTCTAGGTCAACGGGAAGTACCCTGTAGGTTTTGATTTATTTGCGAGTATCGAAATATGTCGCAATAATGTCGCTTAAATCACCGTATTTTTTTATTGCGTTGACTTAGAAGCTTGATTTTTTTAGAGCTCCAAAGGACCATGGACTTACGTATTTGATATTAATTTCAACTTGATACCTACACGCGTTCCTGAGAAAATGGGTCTTGACTGACTGACAGACAGACAGACGGACAACGAAGTGATCCTATAAGGGTTCCGTTTTTTCCTCTTGAGGTACGGAACCCTAAAAACGGCCATCGCTCACTATAATGCTGCGACCCTATTCGAGACATACAGGCGCTGGTTTTCAGCGATAGCCAGCGGGATTTTGACAGTTCAACAGCATTCATTGCGCTATTTACGTTGTTGAGCAGACATATTTTTCGAACATATGAAGCAATGGATTTGCAACTACCTTCAAAATCATTCCGATTGTGATCGATAATGTGTTACGCAATGGGGTGTGACACAGGTTGTCTTTAAAAGATCACTTTTAGCGATAACACCGCCCATTGTGTCACCCCTTGTAAAATGTTCACATTTATATCTCAACGGTCCCTACGTATAATCAACTAAGTACGTACGTACGTACGTATAATCAACTAGATACGTGATTTGTGTTTTTTTGTTCCGTGACATTCAGACAAACCTAAACAATCGCCCAGTTTAATAAAAAAAATATAAAAATTGGCACATTGACTTTTAAATACACACACGACATTTCCCATAACTACGAAATTGACTAAAACTTCAGACGTAGAACAACAATACTGGTAATCCAGTCGTTTTACGTGGGACAATAATAACCCCCCGCGACTCCCCCGCAACTGCCACTGGCGAGACATAAGCGTTCGCGCCTTGATTATGTGTTAATGTAACAATACTTCTTTGAAAAATATTCAATTTGCAAATAATTTGTATTTCTTGTGATGAACTGCTGTTTTGAGTGAGTCAAACACTTATATACTTTTTATAACAGTTTTTGTACCATGATCCCCACGTAAACCTTCCTAAATGGCAATAGCGACTTTGGTTAATTAAAAACCTACGGCGTAAAACTCAATATGTACCTACCACTTACATTATTTACCACAGGGATGATTCCGCTGTATAAGTAAGTAAGTGACAAATAATACGCTCGCAAGGCCTTTTAAAAATTGTAGTTATTTGTTTTATAAAATAGATCAAATATTAAACCTGTATTCCAAATTTCATAACTTTCTGTTAAGTAGAACATGAACTACATGTGTTTAAAACTTTAAATTGCTCTCCTGTAAAGTTTGTCATTTGTATTTAGGGGACCGTCGATCTGTAGTTCTTATGGTGTACATAATAAAGAGTATAAAGAGTGTAATATCTGACCTAACTTGAGTTCCGTACGTATTTTTCGGGTAACCACTGAAAATCAGCGCTGTGTTGTGGGTCCCCCATAGCACAGCATCATGCTGAGTGCAAGCCTTTTTGTCACAGTCATGACGTGCAGTTGCCGACTATTTGTTATTTTTGTGCTCGTGATTATAATGTAGATAGGTTTTTTTTTTAATGTTTACTTGCTCGAGTTTATGTTTTCCTAAGCACGTGTTTCTGTGACGAATAAAATTATTTTTCTTTATTTCTTTCTATATCTTTCTATCTTCTAGACATAGATAACGATTCAATTTAATGAAACATTTGTAAAATGCGCTCGGGTACGGCCCTACGCGCACCGGCTGGTATAAATCGTACATTACATATACGAAAACTTCGTAAGAAGGTAAGTATGCTAAGTACCTACTACTTACCTAGGTACTTACAAAGTTTTCAAATTACTATAGGACCAACAATCTGCCCGTCTGTCCGCAAGATTACAGAACCGTTTATCTTAATATAAAATATAATGTATATCTATCTATATATATCTATATATTATATTATAGGTATATATACCTATAATAAAATATTCATCATCCCAGCCGAAAGACGTCAACTGCTGGACATAGGCCTCCCCCAACATTTAGGGGGGGTGCCATTACCGCCACACTTGGCAGGCGGGTTGGCGATCGCAGTATGGAGTTAAAATGCATTGAGAACGCTGCTGAGAATATTTTCATGTGTATCGATTCTATTAAGCCATCTAACAGAATAGATGTATTTTTTTAAACTTCCTACGACCAAAAACGTTTGAAAATAAAATATATCTGTTATGCAAACAACCTCAACTTCCAAAGTATTGGAAAATACTTATTTATGTACGGAAGCTGAAGCGGGTTGAAAGCGATCAGACACTGCATGAATAAAATATGTACGTTGGTACTTACACCTTCATATAATCTCAAAAAATATTATAACGTTCGGTATTTGTAACATCTGCTAGATTTGCTCGAAAATAAGTGAGACATATTCAATGCGGTACTTAATTCCAAGTGTACGCTAACGATTACTCTTGCTAATTGCTCTAGGATTTCGGTCGTGAGAAGCAACCATCCGCTTTAGAATCCCTTCTGTTCCCCCTGTCCCCTCCGGTCCAGTTTTAATTTTTATTAAAGCACTGGTAGTCCAATTAAGGGGGAGTTATCGCAGCATCAGCCACGGACTTACGGAGCCCTGAACAATGAGATAACCATTTCGTCTCGGTTCATGTTGTGACGAACCGTCGTCACGATTTATTATTGCTTCTAAAATTATGACACTTTAATTAAGGAAATCAGTTTTCAGTAGGATATTGTTTGTGAGCTTCAGTTTATAGTCATAATGCGCTTTCGGAGATAGATAGGTACGGAAATACAAGTCCTTTCAGGATTTCCGTGAGGGATCATTTATAATTAGGTAAAAATGCTCTAAGATGTTGAACCTGTTCGTGAAGACATCTAGCTGATATCTTTAATTATGAAAAAAAAAACTAACTAAGGAAAATAGAGCCTGCAGTAAATTAAATACAACCAAAAAGGTCCTTTGTAATTTATGCTAAAATACAGGCCAATTTTAATGAAAAATTACGCAATCTCAGCCAGCTATTCGAAAAAATTAAATAAAAACGAAACTTGAATGGCTTCACATCAATTTGTTTTTGACGCAATGGCCATTAATTTTCGATTAAATTAATTCAAAGAGGTTACATATTTTTTAAATATTAAGTTTTTACTTAAAACAAGGGCCGAATTTGTTGTTTTTAGGGTTCCGCAGTCAACAAGAAACCCTTATAGTTTTGCCATGTCCGTCCGTCAGTATGTTTGTTTGTCTGTCCGCGGCTTAGCTAGAGACTTGGGATCTGTTTGCGAAATATTAAGTTTGTTTTAATTAAAGTGGTAATTTTTGTGAGTCAAGTGCCCTGTTAGCTACATGGTTGTTTCTGGATATGTGAAAAAATGTATGGCAGGAGTATAGGAAGTTAAAAATAAAGCTATCACTAGGCTTTACAAGTTAACGAGTAAAGGCTTCTACAGACCGGCGCGACACGCGACGCGACACAAAGGCCCCGCGTGTCGCGCGACGAGCGGTGCCTAGGTGTCGCGTCGCAAGTCATGCCGGTCTGTAAAAGCCTTAATAGTCGACCAACTTCCATTTGCAGTTGTAATATATGGGAGAACATGTTTTCCAACTACAATGCTTAGTTAGTTTGTTCTTGGGATAAATTCATCTCAACTGCAGAACCCTTCATTGTACGTGGTCCGACACGGACGTGGCTGATTTTTTTTTGTTATTAATACAAATAATAAAATTCATTTAATTCATATAACTTAATCCATAGATTTACAATTTACATTAAAACACACACACCACTCAAATTACCCGCTCAATAAAGGATCTCCACAGCGGAGTAGAGATCCTGTCGGCAACAGTCTTCAGAATTCCGTTGCAGCTGCCACGCATTCAACAGATCAGGGATACGGTTTTCTTGCGGATGATGGCATGAAAGCCGTCAGTGCGATACAGCGCAAACATCCCCGATGCACTACAGAAGCGAGGCAGCCCCAACATCATCCTGAAAATGTTGTTATACTGGTATAATTAATAA
The DNA here is from genome assembly GCA_948098905.1 of Tiliacea aurago. Taxonomy (NCBI): domain Eukaryota; kingdom Metazoa; phylum Arthropoda; class Insecta; order Lepidoptera; family Noctuidae; genus Tiliacea; species Tiliacea aurago. The sequence goes on along the minus strand of OX402578.1, from coordinate 11,060,569 downwards.
ACAGATTTTTAGGTTCCCTTCGTTGATATTTTTCTATACTTCGACTGCGGAATTTAATTTTAATATCAATTCACCCAAAAGCCATCTATTATGCCGCTTGCTCGACAAATGGAGCAAGGTTTATCGAATCTAATATTCGGCTCGAGTGGGATCGGAGAACAGGATCCAGTGGCTGCCGTCTCTCTGGAAAAATTATACATTAATTATTAAACTGACTTCAATTGCCTTGGCGCATACGTAACACAAGAATTTACAATTGACGTGTATCTACGGGGGGCTTATTGTACCCATCGGGATAATGATAATCTGATTGTGAATGATTTTGGTTATGCACAAAGACTTGTCTGTTTTGGGTACCTATGGATATTTTTTTGGGAGAAAAGTTCTATCCCTAAACATATTTTAAAAAACAGAGTAACGCTGAAGCCGGCGTTCCCCTGAATCCTCTTTTTATTATTAAATTCTTTCGATGTACGTCCGAGTTAACACTTAGTTTTATTAGCAGCAGGATAATTAAAAAAAATAAGTAGGTACATCACAACAATGATTATGTTCTCTTAACGATAATAATAGGGGTTTAAGGGGACGATACCGACTTTTAATGATTTTATACTGAAGATCACGTCTAAACGAGTAGTGTTGAAATAAATGAATGATTTGAAAAAAAATATATGATAAATTAGAGCATTTTCTCAATAACTTAATATGTGAATATTTTATATTATGTTTATATTACATAGTGAAATTAATTTGTAAAATTATGTCTAACGCAAAATCTACCAAACGTATTTTTCTGAAACCTTCACCAATTTAAAGATAATTTATATAGTATACGCGTTTTATTAAAATACCTTTTTTTGTGTATAATAAATTAATAATGCGTCAAATTCCGGACAGCGCTCATTGATGGGCGAGTCCTATTACTGGCTGAACGTACGCCGCATTGCGTGAGCTCAGTACAGAACGCGCAAGCTAACCACTCAAGGTCACTGGCGTATATCTGCGTCTTAATTATGAAATTGCCGTTTTAACGTGCTGGCCACTTTGAATTAAAATTAAACCTGCATGGTGTGAGATTCCGTAGTGAAACTTTTTTCACACGATAACTATCACATTCTACATTTTAAAAATGTACAACATTTGATTGTTTAACTTTCAATTGTTTTTTCATTCGGCTTTTAAAGTAAAGGTGGATTAAACATTGAAAATTCGAGTAATTTTTGAATACGAGTTCCAACGTGAAACTAACGCAGCAGAAACAGCTCACAATATCAATGCTGTGTTTGTAGAAGATACGGCTAATGAACGGACCGTGCATTTTTGGTTAAATCGCTTTCGCAGTGGAAACTTCGACTTGAAGAATGAACCCCGAGGTAGACCAACCGCTTAGGTAAATAACGATGAATTGAATGCGATGGTGGAAGCCGATCCATATCAAACTACCAAGGAATTAGCGGCATGGTTTAATATTAGCATACCCACAATATTCACCTATTTGCATCAAATCGGTAAGATAAAAAAGCTTGAATAAAGGGTGCCCCAAGATTTGACTGATTGCAGAGAGAAGCGCGCGTTGAAGCTTTTGTAGTACCGGTAGAGAAATTAAGGGATTTTGGAGCGTATTGTGACGTGTGATGAAAAGTGGATTCTGTACGATAATCGCAAGCAAGCAACGCAATGGCTGACTCCAGAGGGCCTCATTCGAATAGCGATGACGCTAGTAGAAAAGCCACAAAATGTATGGGGTTGACATAAGCTATCGAAATGTCACGTGATCATAGGTCAATGAATAGAAATTAGCTAGACAATGTTATCATCATTCGATTCCATGAAACGAATCGACAGCGTCGAACGATAACTTCCATAGAGATGCGTAGTCAAGTGGCACTTTTTGACAAGCGTTATTGCTAGTTTTCAAAAAATTAAATAACGATAGCGATTGTTGAAATAGAATCGCTCCGAAGCGAATGCCATTTGTCTAGGCCCTCAGGTCAAACGCCGCAACATTGCCCTAAAGCGAAGCTTACTCATAGAAAAGTGATGGTAACCGGTTGTTGGTCACTTCATGGTGTACTACACTACAGCTTACTCAGATCAGCCGGTATATTCTGTAAAAATCTAACCGTGAAAACTCAGGTGAAGTGAGCCGTCATTCTATTGATTTTAGGGGTTGCCACTATGTATTAATGTTCACTTCACTTAACGTTTCACGGTGAGATTTTTACAGAATAGCACTACTGGTCAAGCAATACAGCACTGTCTACTGTACTGAACTTCGAAAAATGATGGTGAAACTCGCAGTGAGACATCACCGACTCGTCAACCGATCGACACCACTTTTGCTCCATGATATCGCAAGATTTCATTCTGAAACCGTTTTAACACTCAAGAACCTCTACAGTTAGAAACCATCCGTCATCTTCCGTACTCGCCGGAAAAGCCCCTACCGACCAACCAGTTTTTCCGCGATTTAGACAATTTAAACATGGTAAAAAAAAATATTTCCAGGAAGCAATACAAAATGCCTTCACACAGTTTGTTGAGTCCAGGTCCCCAGGGTTCTATCGCAAAGACATAAATTACCTTCTCATGGCAGAAATGGGGTAAATACTTTGATTAAATAAAAATATTAAAATTTTCAGTAAAAATGGCAATTTCATATTAAACCCGGTACTTATTCCATTTTCATAATGAAAATTAAAGTTTCCTTCTTTAACAAATCTAAGCTTTCCCCAAAATACATTGAATTGGGCTCCGGAAAATACCTACAATCTGAAAATAAATATACTTCAAATAGGTAGTACGTCTAACGTTCAATCCCTTTAAATCTCTCTCAAAACAAATTCCCGTCGTTCAGTTTCCAGTTTATTTATTTTTATTTTAGAAGAGACTGGCAACTCGCAGGTCGCGGACAGAAATACTGACGAGCGACAATAAATGGCCCTTTGAAAGAATGTTTTTCAAAGGTGTGCGATCAAACGAACCGATGTTATTTGACGTGAAACATGTCAAGTCTTCAACCAATTTTAGCGAGGGTGAGTATGGACGAAGGGTGCGGTGGGGGGCGGGGGGATGATGTGATGAGGGACCATCAGATAAACGCCTCGATGGCCAGGTCCCCCCAGGCCTTCCTACCTGTTCATACCGCATGTTTGCACAGGGGGCGTGTACGGCATTACCGTTAGTGTAAGCTAAAAATAGACTTACCGTATCGTACCGTAACCAGATGCAGCTGAATACCAGTCACATGGAGCGACTGCCTATCTGATCTCCACAATCCAGTAACTGGGTAATATGATACTCCTTGGTAAGACCAATGACAAAAACCACAAGACCAATGAGATAAATAGACGCGTCATACACGAACATTAGTGCACTCAAAAACAGCGTAAGCCATGATTGTAGCTACATACTTGCAGCGCGTGAAGAAAAGGAAAGACCTATACCGATATCTGTTGTTAGAAAGAGATGAACATACATATTCAGTTACGTCACTAGCTGCTGCATGTTATAATAATTATTATTATTGTAAATTTCAGGCAATTGCCTGGCATTTACTTTGCCATTATTGAGCGCAGGTAACGCATCTAAAGTACATCATTGGGTAAGACTGGTTGTCAGACTTTCGGGCTTCTGACGACCCGTAACGACTGTCAAAGATCCACGAATGACAGCAGCCGGGACCAACAGCTTAACGTGCTTTCCGAGGCACAGCGGAGTCTCGGTATGTAAAGATGGTCACCCTTCTACGGACTAACCCCGGCAAGCGTGGCTTAACTTGATGGATCGACTCGTGCGGCATTACTTAGCCACGAGCTCCTCTTAAAAATAGACGTCCATTATCGTGCTTATATAGGTAACCACCGATATGAACAACGTCTGTAATAAGACTAAGCTTTAGCGGAAAATTAAATTTCCGTCAGAAAATGTATTAGATCCCAGAACAATTAAGTCGTTGAGATGATTAACGTAAATTAAATCTATGACTTTGAGAATATGATCCACTTTAGCGATGATTATATTATCAGGCGTTGATCAGACTGCCTCGCGTAACGCGACGAGTCACAGTGTGAACGACGCCTTAAAATGGAGGCAGGTCAATCATCAACCAATATGTTTTAAATAACCGTTTTTTGTAAGTTATTGCAATTAAAGAAATATATTTTTAATCCTACAAAAATCTCCAAACACTTTTTAGGTTCAACTCAACATCCTAATAACTTTACTGCTTAAAGAATATCTCGATATCGAAAGCTGATTTTATTGTTGTAATAATTTCGCGTGGAGCTAACCACTTTTCCCTCGCCCCAGTTCTGTGGAATATAGGGCTCATGAAAGGCCATAAAATAAAAACCGGTCAAGAGCGAGTCGGACTCACGCACCGAGGGTTCCGTACGAATATATGATTTATGAAAAACTGTGCTATTTAGAGACATCGTTTTATTTTTCCTGTAATCTTTACATAATCTTCTATCATATAGAATAATTTCAGATTTTTATCTCTGCAAACTTCGGAGATAAGGGGGGGGGGGACGGTATTTTTTTTACATTTTTCACCAAAAGTCGGAAACGAGGCTGCGTAATGATAAATGATAAATGATAAATGATTTTATTTCTGTAAGTAGGTTTGTACAAACACTTTTACACGTCAATCATATTTTAAAAACTAGATGAGGTCGGCGTTTCCTATCTGACTACTCTGAGAAGAAAGGCCGAAACAAACTCAGAGGTCATAGTCTCTTTTAAAGTCCAGACATAATCTTGGTCAGATCATGTGAAGACCATGTAGATTGGTGTCTGAAATGGTCTTTTGAGGAAAGAACCACACAGGTTGAGTGGACCTGACCAGTCAGTGCACGCATTTGTCAGTAATCGTGCAGCTCTACTCAGAATATAAGGAGCTCAACGATGCGACTATCAATACCAAAGAAAGGCCATTTGGGTAGGCCACTTATATGACTCAAACTGCCAGACCATGATTAACACTAACTGAGAATAAAAGAAAGGGAAAAAAAAATATTATGCAATAACCCACATAGTCTTCACATTCACAATAATTAAAATAATATAATACTTTACAAGTAAATATTCCTGTCATTGTGTATAAAATAATAATTAAATGTCACTGTTTATAAAATAATAAAGTTAGCAAAAACAAAAAAAAAAAAAAAAAAACAATAAAAATAAACTACCTCAATATGTACAAAAATTGGAGCAGCTCAATCCCAAGCCTTTTTGTCCTCAATATAATCTTTAACAGTATAAAAGGCTTTCTGGCACAACTTACGTTTAATGAATGATTTGAATTTATTAAGGCTTAGATCTTGAACGTGGCTTGGAAGTTTATTATAAAAGCGTATACATTGACATCGAAACGAGCCACCTATTTTCTTGAGCCTTGTTGTAGGTACAACAAATTTGTGTTTGTTCCTAGTATTTATATTATGGATATCACTGTATTTTTTAAATAATTTTATATTTTTATGGGCATATAATAGATTTTCAAAAATATACTGAGAAGGCACAGTCATTACATTAATCTCCTTAAATTTCTCTCTGAGAGAGTGTCTTGGACTTAATTTATAAATTGATCGAACAGCTCTTTTCTGCAAAACAAAGATAGTCTGAATGTCGGCAGCATTTCCCCATAACAGAATACCGTACGACATTACACTATGAAAATAGCTAAAGTACACTAAACGGGCTGTCTCTATGTCAGTTAAATTACGAATTTTTCTAACAGCATATGCTGCGGAGCTTAGCTTTTTTGACAGTTTATCTACATGTGGGCCCCACTGAAGCTTAGCATCCAAAGTCAAGCCCAAGAATACAGTGCTATCTTCAGGATTCAATTCTTCGCCCTTTATTAACACATTAGTTTTCACCTGCCTAACGTGAGGTAGCGTAAACTTAATGCATTTGGTTTTTTTTTCATTTAGAAGTAAATTATTAACATTAAACCAGTGAACTACTTTTGAGATCGCGCTATTTACATCGTCAGTAACCAGCTGCTGACGTTTAAGTTTAAACAAAAGTGAAGTGTCATCTGCAAACAACACTATATCATGATTATCCTTTATGAGGTAAGGCAAGTCATTAATATAAATAAGAAACAAGAAAGGACCAAGAATTGAGCCCTGTGGGACTCCCATTCTTACTATAGATCCGGGAGATCTTTTCCCATTGACGTCAACGCTCTGAATCCTATTACTCAAGTATGAAATAAGAAGATCCAGAGCGGTGTTCCGGATCCCGTAGTGGCGGAGTTAAAAAAAAAATGTGGTTGAGAATGTGCAAAACAACGTTCTTTCATATGATACCCAACATGCTCTAGTAGTCCCACTTCAATTTTTTAAGACCCCCTTTCAGTCCCTTTTGCAAAAACTTTTTTTTTTTTAATTTCTTTCTTGCTTGCAAAATAGTTGGGCAAATGTCATCTAAAACTATTCTAAATTTCATGTTGATAGTATTAGTAGTTCTTGAGATATCCAGGTGTGACAGACAGACTGACAGACAGAAAGACAGACAGACAGACCGACTTAGTCTCACCATAAGGGTTCATTTTTACCATTTTGGTACGGAACCCTAAAAAGATATCCCTGATGAGAACCATAAAAGGGACACTCCTTCCGTAACGTAAATAACACGTACCTACCTACTATAAATATGAATTATTTTTGAAAACATACTCTTAGTTCATTTAAAGAAACTGGGTAGTGGTGAGGGATTCATATTAAAGACATGAAGTTAGTTGGAATATAAAAACATATTTTTTATAGCAATGTTCCAAAAAGTCCCGGTCGTAAAGTGCGCGAAGGTCGAATCTTCCTTTGAGAGCAACGTCAGCATAAAATATATTTTTAATAATTTATCTTCCATTCCTTTTCTTCAGTTTCTGGTCGTAAGTAAATCATAGATAATACACTATCTACGTAGGTACCTATAAGAATTAAAACAACAATAATTATATCCATCCATAATATGAAAACCAATAATCACTCGCGCGTCATGATGAAAAAATTCTCTACTAGGTATTGGAAAATGATCGTTGAAACGAAAAAAAGATACTTAGGAATTTTATTTTTTCTTCACACTTTTCTACCTCGGTGAAAATAAAAAAATAAGTACGTCACGGGCTGGATGAGATTTAGCAATTTTCAAACTTTTTTGCATTATCATTTCGGTACCTACGCGACCTCAACCCCCTTATTACAAAACAAGGTTCATCTTCAGACCCAGGTTTAAAACATGGAGCCATTATTGAATTTCGAACTTTACTCCGACTATGGTAAAGTTCCTAAACACAAAACTGACAACTTAGTACCGAACTAAGTTTTCAGTTTTGTATAAAGAACGGTATTTCAATCACAGTTACGTTCTTATTAAAAAAACTGGCTCCATGGTTTAAGCCATGTCAAAATATAAATCTTGTTTTGTAATAAAGCGGCAAAAGTTTAAAGTCGTCCATACAAACTGTCAGAAAACACACATCACTGGCTGATATGTTATAATATAGTGAACGCTCACAGAAAGCTAACTTCATATATGAATTTCAGCCAAACGTTCCTATCGACTCGTATACGGACTTCAGGGTATAAAATTCTACGCCGAAACTCGAAAGTCATTACATTTTGTATCGTTTTGCGATCTTCGTTTTGTTCCGCTATACAACAATTTTTATTTTGTTTCTACTTTGAATTTGTCCGGTGTTGTTAGCTTACGGTTCTGAACATTTTGCAAAGAGGGAAGGAATCTTTTGGTGTTGAATCAACAACGTTCGTCGATTAATGGTTTTGGGAACAATGTTTTGGTAGCGCCGCCGCCGTGTCGACCCTTTCCAAACCCGCGAGTACCTACGTGACTTCTCGTCTTGTTAGTTCCCCTAGTTTGACACGTTCACACTAGGTTAGTTTCTGTGACGGTAATTGCAGTTAATTACAATCCCTCTGTACCATGTATGTACCAATTCCAAAGATAAGCTTATTGTTCGTTATAGGTAATAATTTAAAACATGAATAACTTCTTTTTATTAATTCGGCCAGTAAGGTACACGTGAAAGAGGAAACAATTCCTTTGCCCGAGGCGAGGGTAACAATTGGGCATCTGAATATTACGCTAGTGCCTTCTCAAAGATGAATAGCGATGTGGGCAGTGACTATATTATGACCATTCGTTATATAATTCATCTTTAATGGATTTCATTCGTAATTAAAATATTCAAGAATTAAGTAAGTAATTTATTTTATATAACTCATTTGGTTAATTATCTAATTATGTATTAATTGATACCATAGTTGTACAACTGTGGCTCCTGGCTAAATAATAACACCCGCACGAATTGATCTTCAAGGTTAAGCAACGCTTGCCGAGGTGGGTCCGTGGATGGGTAGCCATCCATTACATACCGAGACTCCTCCGTGCCTCGGAAAGCACATTAAGCTGTTGGTCCCGACTGTCATTAGAAGATCATTGACAGTCGTTACGGGAAGTCAGAAGCCCGAAAGTTAGTTACCAAGGGGGACAGCAGCTCGTGTGCTGTTAAACTGCCCGGTGGTCGCCACATACAGGGCAATATACTTCGGTAACCTAGGTATCCTACGTGAGATTGTCAGTAACACCAAGGCGTTGCTGGCCTTCCTTGAGGAGCTGGGGTGGATGGAATAACCGATTTTCCCACCCGTAAGAAAAATACGTGCATTGACGTGGAGTTGCGGACACCATCCCATATTATCTATTAAGGGGTAGGTACTTAACGTGTTATCCATTAACTGGATTGTGGACATCAGATAGCCAGTCGGTCCATGTAAAATATTGGTAAGTATTGAACTGAATCCGGTTAGACTGTACCCCACGTATTTGGGAAAAAGCAGATTGATTTTTGAGTTGTACAATTGTGCTGATATCCGCGCTAGGTACCTACTTATTTGGTATCCAAAGTGGAAATTAAATTTTCAATGGACTGGAATGGACACACTCTTCTCTCTGTTAATATTAGGGGTAAATTAATTTCACATCTTCCGTTAAAGCCAAATATTTAACTAAGATGTTGCTATCGCTAAACAGTAGGTACACATAACATCTTCTGAACTACGACCCAAATCTAAATAGTTGATAAATAGTTCAGATAACTTCGTTGTTCGAGATTCGAGATGCTTATTAAACACTTGAACCTGCTAAGTTATAATTAGGTACCTAAATACACAACTTGCTTATGTATCTACCTACGCTTATATTTCTCACAGACGAAATGGAGAAAAATTTTCGTGACAAACAATATTTTGCCATATAGCACGCGATAGAAAAGCAAAATGGCCAGCCGAGTAAGTATATTAATCATAAGAATTTTTATCTCAGAGCCAATATTTTCAAGTCCATAGTGTTAATTACAAAAATTAATTTACGAATTTAAAAAGTTGTCAAAGCAGTTCGTCTGACGGCATACTGGTGGATGCAGCTCGTCCGTAATGAAACGACTTGCGCCCCCATTAAGAGAGCAAAAATGTCTTTAATTAACAGTCAGGCGATTTTTTTGCAGCGGAAACGGCAAAGCAATTAGTAGAATCTTGAAGTGAACCAGAGTACCAAAGTCGCACACTGTTTCGAGCGGGCTTTGTGAAATATTAATTTCACAAAAATATTTTTTTAACCCTTTCACGGCGACGTCTTTGTCCTTTTAGACTTATTGTTACAATTGTACCTTTTGTGGTGTTCTGTAGACAGACAATAAGTTTTTCATAACAATGTGACTATTTGATAGATTTACTTTAAGTAGGTACCTATCAATGCGAGAAGACATTCATAGACATTCATTGTTGCAATTAAGTTGTGTACCTATTTAAAACAATACAGAGATAAATGCTGAATAAGCATAATATGAAGGTTAATAACTGAATAAGTATATACGTTACGTAGTCAAGTTTCATGTTAACAAGTTGCACGATGTCTGAGGGTAATGTTTAATGTAGGCACATAAACCAAAGTTGTGAGTTCGTAAAGTTAATCAGATAATGTATTCCTTTGTCGGCATTATGTATGTACTCGTTTACGAGTACAAAGGTACAGGTAGGGGAAACGAATTACGGTATAACGAGCAAATCGAGCAATAATAATAACTTAGAATATTCCAATCCCTTAAGTTGATTGAATTCGAAGTACTTACTTGCGAAGGCTCTTTCGTTTTAACTCGACATGCATTTTTACGGTGCTTAGGCGTGCAGTGATCCGTGTTTTTATTTCCCAGTACCCATGCAATAAAGGGTTTGTCATTACTTTATCTATTCTGTGGTCATTCCAATGAGGTTAACAACCTTTTCAACACATTTGCTCAAAAAATGCATGTACGAAGCCTGTATACATTATTCGAATGTTAAAAATTACGCACCATAAAACGGAATGTGCAGTAAAATAGGTACTCTCACCTAAGTACATGTTTTACCGCATACTCCATTGTATAGCGCCATGCGTATCCTTTTATGGTTTTTTTTTTATTTCCATATAAAATATATAAGAATTCCACCAAGGAGTTTTACATTACTAGAATAAATAAGCTGAATGATCGAACCTCCTTGGAAGCGCTTTTGCTCAATACGTTTAATTATTCAAGATAAAATGAGACAAAAGATGTAGTAGGTACTAATTTTCACCACGCGCATGGTGCCATTTGCAAATTTGCGCCATTTTCATATCAGAAACGTCAAAGATTGTTGCTACTTTCCGACTGATATGAGTTCAAGCGAGCAATCCGATATTAATATGGAATCTACTCCATCTGATATCTTGAATGAGGCGCAAATGCAGAAAATGGTCTCTTGCCGCCAAAATCGCGAGAACTTTATTTAAAGATTTACAATAATTTTATATAAGTAGATAATGGAAGACTCGAAGGAATACTCAATCATTCTCTGAAAATGTTTTGATGGCTTGTTTCATTACCTATTGTCTTGTCTTTTCGTCTTTTTTTAAAACGTTGCCCCACACTAGGAATTGCTCCTGTATTGTGGGTGCGTTTACAAACATTTAAACTCGCATACACATACAGCCAGACCCGGAACAACTACTTGTAGGTCATACAAATATTTGTTCCGTGCGGGAATCGGACCCAAGACACGCAGCGCAGCAGTCAATCGCTTAACCACTGCGCCAACCGTGCACTGAACTGTTTTCTCGCAAATGTATTGAAAAACGGTATTTACAAACTCGTCATGGTAAGCCCTCGAGTTCGGCTCGGGCTTATATTCGTTTACTCGTTTAGAAAAACTAACGTACTGCACTAGTATTAAAAATAACTATTACCAATACAATTCACAAGAGAATAAAAGTTTGCAAACAACAAGATACAATTCCGAATAAATTCCTCGGATAGATTTGCCCCTTAACTGTATTCCCACTTCATTATTACGAGTGGGTAACTTTACCTAGATCAGGGGAATATTCAATTTCGTAAATATCCGCGGGGACTTATAAGGTAATTTCAAAAAACTGAAATCAATTGACATTGGGCGGAAAACAAATCGTAGTTAGGTACCTACTTGATGAATAATATTTTAATTTATTTAGCTTTATTACTATCATAGTGTGATGTCTTTCTTTATGATAATTTTATTGTAAAAGTTCTGTTTTTATTTCGATGTTGTTCGTGAAGAAAATATTATGATTATGCGGTATGGGACATAAAACGGGCAATCGCGTGCTTCTATTTGCATTGCATTTTTTATTAGGTCGTCTTTCAGTCTGTGGGTGGACCATCATCATAGTGCCCTAATGGAATATTATAAATAGATATTTTTTAAGTTTTACCTAACTCGGGGCCATGGGGCCTTAAAGAAGACGTACGAGGGGCAGAAAAGCCCCATTAGAGAACTTTGTGAAATGGAATGAGAGACTCACTGACGCTTATCCCTGTAACCACTATGCAAGTGCACCGAATACCTCTTGGTAAAGGATAAACATTTTCGCAACGCATCCCCGAGCTCATTCCTGAAGGCTTCAAGAATTAAAATATTCTTTCTTATTGCCTCCGCATCGGGATCTGGGGGCTACTCCGAACATAAATCCGAGTATCGACCGAATGTTCGGCCGTTGCTTGACTACGGCTAACTATGACTAAGGCGAAAGAAAAAACAAAACGACAGGCAAAGAGATAAGCCAAAGTCAAAAAAGGAAACTATGGAAGTTATAAATCGGCCGATACTTCGGATTAACGCTTCGGAGTAGACCTACACATAGATACGCACACCTTAAATAAATCCTCCAACATTCCCATGCCCATCATGATTCGTGTTCACCTCACGTCTTCACATAATCAACATTTTTTATGAGGAAACCAACATTATTCATGGTGTTATCAATTTACTGGCGCTCGCGTACCTATTTTAGTACCGATGGTAATCGCTACGGGCCGTAAGGTAGGCAGCGGGCACTGCGGATCGATCGCGCGACTATTCTGTCGCACACTGCGGATCCCGGTGTCGCACAAAAGCTCACGTAGCTAATCTCACCAGGAACCACCCTATCCATTGATTTCATTTCAGGCGCTCAGTATTATTTTTCCGTTTATTCTGATGCGATTTGCTCTTACAGCCCATTAGTTTCATTCGTTTCGCTGTGTAGCTTTTCAAATGCGGAGTTTAGAACCGACAGGGTTTTATTTTATTTTTCTGTTGAAATGCAGGGTAATTTTATTATTATATAACGCAAATAAAATCCTTTATTCGGAATTGAATGAGTGGTGAATACGGTGAATCATTTAGGTACGCTATGGATGCTTTAAATGGAACTTCCACCTACAGTTACTGTTCGGGCGCCGTCAGCTATCTTCGTGTCTGGAGTCGAGTGGCGGCACGGGCGCGCGGGACGGGCAACGTGGATGCATGAGAGGGCCCACCCGATGCCTCGTCAGCGTCACTTCACCAACGATCGCTATCGACGACACGCACGCGTTAAATACGTTCGGCGCAACCTTTTTTTTTTTTTTTTTGGCTGGGATATCATCAAATAACTTCTCCCGCTCTGGGCGGAGCGAGAGGGAGTGTCAGACTTTTACTGACTAAAACCCGCCGTGTTCCTTCAAATGCCTGTGTGCCAGAGCCACGATATCTCTTTCGGACAGACTCGTAACCCCCTTTCGGACCCCGTCAATTGGTGCTGACGTCTCTTTGAGGCGCGCGTGAAACACAACGCGCCGTCGACCCGGGCCTGGTCCTTATCGGACGGCGAGCTACCCATCGCTCACCGTCCGCAAGCCCGCGCCTACGGTGGCCGGGAATCGGCCTGCGATTCCCGACGCCCAGGGCGTCTCCTGCGGCGACTAAGGGCGGAAGGGCGGGCACCCTGCCTCACCCTCATGCGTTCCGCCTCCTCCTTCCCGAGCATTACTGTTTCGCAGAAGGAGGTGACGGCCTCCCATGCACTCTCGCTCTCCGTGAGGACACAGCGGTGCTCCGCCCAAGCAGGGCAGACCTCCACCGTATGCTCCACCGTGTCCTCCGGGCGATCCACACAGTGGTGACACCCGGGCGTTTCCTCCCGCTTTATCCTGAACAGGAACCTCCTGAAACAACCGTCTCCGGTGAGGACCTGCGTCAGGCGGAAGGTGAGGACGCCGTGGCGCCTCTCTAGCCATTCCTCAAAGAGGGGACTTACCGCCGCAATTGTGGCGTGTCCAGCACTGGGTTGCGACAATCGCACTTTCCATGTGGCCATGAGATCCTGCCGGAGCTCCGTCCGCTGTGCCGCATGTTCTTGCGGCAGCGGAGTTACACCCCGGCGTTTCGCCTCTTCGCGCCACACCAACATGTGCGCGAGGACTTTCGCCTCCAGATTCCATGGCGGCAGTCCGGCAAGGAGGCTCGCCGCCTCAAGGCCTGATAGCCCAGCTACTATCGCATGCGACATGAATTATTACTATTATAACTCGTTTCGACACAAGGGAATAACAAAACAACAGCATAAACTTACCACTTACCCGTCTATATTTAGCCCGCGGTTTGGGTTTCAAATGCCTAGATCTTCGTAAACAAAACTTCTTCTAAATATTTTAAACAATTACTGCCTGGACCTAACTGTTATAAACTTTAATGCGTAGGATGTGGAATTGTGGATGCTATGACTGTAGCATACCATTTGATTGCTCAAAGTGAACAGAGCCTAGACGTTAATAAGCCATAGTGCTTCGACATCACTTAATGAATTGCTCCCACTTTGTTGTAAACAACAATTCATGTATCTACGTTCACTTTAGATGTAAAGATCTAAAGTGAACAATACATACTTAGACAATAGATATTTTTCTATTGACTGATGTACCATCCAAATTCAAAGGATATTGCAGTAATTCTCCTTCAAACTTGATTTTTCATGACGAGGGAATATGAGTTAACACAGGGATTAGGAACATTGAATCACGTTCACAAAAGTTAATTACCCATTGTTTAACAATTAATTTTCATATAAAGACTACACATATATGTTTTTATATCGTCTGATGTAGTAAACAAATCCAAAGAATATTGCAGTAAGTAATTCTCTTTCAAAATTGACTTCTCCTGGCAAAGACGAACCTTGTCGAACGAAAATTATTTAGCAATTAATTACTTATATCTGCAGACTGCAGCACATTCAGACAGGGATGAAATTAAGAAAACACTGGTGAATAATTAAATAATGCTTTATTATAAAATCTTCTATTTACAATATATTATTATGAAACGTGGTTTCAAAGTATTTTGGTCAAATATTTACAATTTATTTTTCAATTGCGGTCGGTGATTATGATAACATTATGAATAATTGTCTTTATACAAAACTAAATGAATATAATTATCTGACATGCATTAAATTGCTCTTGTATCAAATGATTTCCTTTACATCTAAACAATATGACGAGTTGTATGAACAAGTTATCAAGGACCTCTAAATATTCAATGAAATATCACATGTTCAAAATATTTTATCATAAAAATAACCTAAACGCTAAACTTGCTAACTATTGATAAGAAATACATAAAATCATTGTACTAGCTTACCAACGAAAGCAAAGTTTCTCATGGACCTAATCCTACACTACCGTCAAATAAGGACTAACTGAGCATAAATCACTACGTACTTATTAGAGGTAGAAAATATTTAATAGGTCCTCCTCGAAATTATATAAAACACAATCTATATAATGTAACACAATGTGTATAATCTCTGACCCTAATTTAATTCATTGTAGATTACGGGGTAATGTTATTTTTACATAGACTTTTGACGAGCAAGCGATGCAGGCATGCAGCATTAATTTTATTTTCCAGTTCAAGTATTTAAAAAAGTTCAGATGGACAGTCGCTCCGTGTAAAATACTGGCATTCAGCTGCATCAAAAAATCACGTTTGTTGTATTTATTTTTAAAGTGAATAATATTCTGTGAATATTTCAAGCGTCTACCTGTTGCCGTTATCAATATCGAGCAAAAACGAGCAAAAAAATCACGTTTGTTGTATGGGAGCCCCCTTAAATACTTACTTTATTCTGTTTTTTAGTATTTGTTGTTATAGCGGCAACAGAAATACATCATCTGTGAAAATTTCAACTGTCTAACTATCACGATTCATGAGATACAGCCTGGTGACAGACAGACGGACAGACAGACGGTGGAGCCTTAGTAATAGGGTTCCCGTTTTACCCAAATATGGAACCCTAAAAAGCATTGCTGGTTTATATTCAACTAGCATCTGTCTGGTTGTTAACAAAAAACATTATCGGTAGAGACGATCGAAGTAGGTACGTGCGGTTTGGGGTCCTAACAAGAACCTAGTTATTATACAAAGAGGATTTATGTATGTGGTGGAGAGATAACGTGCGGTGAGCCAGCGTGATTGATTCATTGCGTGTAGCGCCGCTATGGAGAGTAATCATAATAAATTATCTTATTCTGAAGCGACACGGATATTCGACAGTTGGAGACATCATTTAAGGCGACGATAACCGACTTTTAATGATTTTATACTGAAGATCACGTCTAAACGAGTAGTGTTAATGAATTGAAAAAAATATATATTAAATTAGAGCATTTTCTCAATATCTTAACATGTGAATATTTTAGATTATGTTTATATTACATAGTGAAATTAATTTGTAAAATTATTTCTAACGTGGATAAAAAACTGAGAATGGCGCAAAATCTACCAAGCGTTTTTTTTTCTGAAACCTTCACCAATTTAAAGATAATTTAATTATTTATCTTTTAGTATACGCGTTTTATTAAAATACCTTTTGGTTTGTTTATAATAAATTAATAATGCGTCAAATTGGGGACAGCGCTCTTTGATGGGCGAGTCCTATTACTGGCTGAACGTACGACGCGTTGCGTGAGCTCAGTACAGAACACGCAAGCTAACCACTCGAGGTCACTGGCATATATCTCCGTCTTTATTGATTTAGATTGACGTCAGTTCGAGGATGACGTGCTTTATAAAGGGCTATAAGACGTTATGATTCCACTCGCTAAGGATTTGCCCTGTTACTTTCTATAAACCAACATATTAGTATATTGATCAATGTCCATTTCAACCGCGCGGCCAACTCATAAAATTGGATGAAATTTTGCAGTCTTGCCTCTTTGTATTATCGACTAGGTGCAGTGTTCTATAATTTTCGAATCAATTTATTCTTACATCACTGAATTAAATTTAACGCTTGTTTGTATTAAATTAGCGAGCAACCACAACATTTAATCTGATCCACGCATGAACATACGAATCCACCGTTCGGTGCACTGCGTTTTGATGCTAGATATACCGCAAGTAGAACATGAATTCAACTGCGTCTCAATCAGTTGCCTAAATCTAAGTACTTGAACAAGGATGTGTTTAACTTCGCAACTGGGTCAGCAAGCTAGCTGACTCGTTCTTGCGACAATGTGCTATTCTCATCTATGGATAAAGCAGTAAAAAATGACCCCTTTGAATCGATGTCACATCCAACGGCTTGGGATACGACCAATGGGCCAACCATTTGGCCAACTTTATGTTAGAAACTGACAGATAAAAAGATATGAACTCACATTGGTAACATATATAAAGTCTTTATTGGTAACTATCAAGTCCTTAACGTTTTGGGGTTTTAAATTATAACCTAAATAAAGCTTTGATAGAGCGCACTTCATTGGGGTAGGTTTGATAAAAGTAGACACAGGAAATTAAGTTTCCGAATATGGTACGAGATTTTCGAACTAACATTTATGTAAGAAATATCTAAAAAGGGATAGAAACATGTTTTATTTACAATTATTGTAAATCAATGAGTGCGCGTTGAATAAATCCCGCGTTGAACAAATACCGCATGTAATCAACACGCTTATTTTGCACGTGTCAATGCTACGATCGTGGTATCTTGTGTTCAGGAGCTCTTCTTGCTTCGTGGTTCACCGCTGATGATCTTGAGGAGTCGGACGGCAGGCGCCTCGAACGCTAGTGAAATGGCGAACGACGCCAAGAATGCCATCACTGCATACCCGGAGTATATTGCGAGCTGGAAACAGAAATATAAAATTGGAGACTTCTTTCAAAGAACTAAGTAGTGTACTGTGTTTTTGTCTGTTTTAAATGCAGACAAGTCACTAGACATCACGGTATTATTATAGAGACGAACTTGTTGGTATAGCCCAGAGGGTTTTTGAGCAAGCATATGCAGGGCAATAAGTTGATAGCTGAGTAGGTGCGGCATGATAAGAACACCGAAAATATATTTGAAAAGTGTCAGATCGGAACCCCGTGGTCAGGAGTCCATTATCAGATTTTCAAAATGGACAAGATCTTCAGAGCCTTTGATTTTCGTATAATCGTGTGCGGCCTGACCCATGACTTAAATACATACATAAACTTACGCCTTCTTCCCATGGGGGTAGGCAGAAACTATAGAACGCCATTTGCTACGCTCCTTACATACTACTACACTACATACTACGTTCATATATCTGGTCATACACGGTCGAGTAAATGCGGGAAATAAAGTGAATGGTGCTATACATGCGATTGTGACCAATCAGTCGATACCCAAAAAGGCTCGACTGGCTGTTCACAATGGTGTGCTGGTGCCTACGCTTATGTATGGAAGTGAATGTTGGGGGTGGCAAAAGAAGCATGGAAGTAGAATAAATGCTGTGGAAATGCGTTCCTTGCGAAACATGTCTGGCGTGACTATGAATGATAGGCTGAAAAATGAGGTGATAAGGCAACGGTGCAGTATAAAAGAAGATGTAGTGACAAAGATTGAAAAGAGTATGCTTAGATGGTTTGGTCATGTGGAGAGGATGAGTGAAAGGCGACTAACAAAAGGTATTCATGACTTAAATAGTCAAATCTAAAAGAAATTGTGGGCTTTCCCTAAATCTGACGACTTTGAAAACTCCGATTTGGACAATTTTTAAAAGGATATTCAGGGCGCGAATAAAAGTTATTCTGTGCAATAGTGTAACATGTCCTGATAGTGAATATATAAATATCTGACGGATTGATGGTGCATTTTGGGAAATATAAAACGAAATTTCATTGATTTAGAAAGTACCCAAAAGCGGTCATAATTTTGCAATTACTTCTAAATCAACGAACCCAATAGCTTTGATTTCTGAAGATTATGTAATTTTTTGTCCATTTTGGAAATCTGAAAGTGGATCCCTGACCAAGGGGCTCCCATCTGCAACTTTTCAAATATATTTTCGGGGTTCTTTTATCATGCCGCACAGCCTACTGAGCTATCAACTTTTCGCCCTGTATATGCTTGCTCAAATACCCTCTGGCCTCTCCCCTACCATTAAAGTTGTTGTCAGGGTGAATTTTTTCCTGTGATTAAAAAGAAAGTCGATCCCAATAGGCCATCGATCGTACCGAAAACTTAGAAGATTATGCTCAAGCGAGATTCCTGTAAAATTCCAATTGAAAAAATATTCGGAATCCTACGAACCTACTTTTAATTTGTGCTTTTCTTTTCCTAAACAAACGGGAAAAGTTAGGAACTTCATCTTGAAGGGAAATTATGTTCATTGTACAAAAAATATTATTATGTATATATTAATGGGAGCCGCGGGTTTATGTGCGTAAGGAAGAGGCTCCCCGGCGAGTCGTAGTTCCGCTCAAAGCCACTTTAATAAGTGCTCGTTAATTCAAGAGAACCAACATTAATTACCTCTTAATTATTACCAAATTAGTGTTAATGTAAACAGGGGACTCTGTTTCTACAACCTTTGATACTACGGGGCTATAATAATAACTAAATTTTATGCTTAAGAGCGTTTGTGACGTACGGCATTTCATACAAGCTTTCAAGCCCTTGTTTTTCGAATGACTGAACCGATTTTATTGAAACTTCATACGTATAAGCTGGGTACAAAGGTCTAACAAGTTAGTTAAGAACATTTTCGAAATGTCTTATTTCAAAACAGATAACTGGAAATCTCTGTAACTATGGAAAATTTAAAATCGGTCTAATTTGTCTGTAACACTATTTTTCAAAAATGTTCTTAACTAACTTTTTAGACCTTTGTATCCTGCGTATGCGTATGAAGTTTTGTTAAAATCGGTTCACTCATTTCGAAAAACAAGGGCTTGAAAGTTTGTATGAAATGCCATACGTCATAAACGTTCTGTATAATTGAACTAGATTTAAACAAATGATTATGTAATGTGATTTGAAAAGTTTCAAGACTTGTATTTAGATGTTCTGAGTCTTCAGTAATAATAGAGTTTACCTGCACAATGCAGTAGTGCACTGTATACACAGGTTGGCATGATTCCTACAAAACTTTGAATACCTCCCAACTTCGTTCACCGAAATGTTATTTGCGGAAAACATTTCAGCTGATTGTATGTGGGAACGTAAAAGTTAAATTCAGGTTATGTTTTGAGTGCATTTTCATAACTCAACATTTATGAGTCCGTACGAATTTTATGTCCCATCTTGAGGGGTGAGAGGGGGGGGGGGCTGAATAAAGAAGGAGGACCCCCCTAGTCCTTCAACTAGAACAGTAAAGTATACGTGAAATAAATCTTTACTGAGGTGTCGACGTGATATAAATCTTTTGGCCGCAAACTGTCGGTTCCCCAGAGGAAGCGCGTGGGGTAAAGTTGACGGGATAACTTATCATCTCGAGTTTTGGTTTTGGCTTAATTAGGCGAGATTTCACCCTTCGTGTTTGATTAACGGTGGCACCAAAAAATAGAGACACTGGAGAAATCGAGGGCAATCCTCAAATTTTATAGGTACACCTATATCGAATTCAGTATTTTTTATAGTAACTCATGCATTTGCACTTGAATATCACCATTTGGTGAAGTGGAACTGATGATGAAGACCACAGATGATCACCGGAACTACTTAATAATAAGTATTTCACTGTTGCGATTCGATTAGACACTTTAATATGGTTGCTAAGCAAATTATGTTCGTCACAATGTATATGGTGAAGTCACCATCATTTCCAGTTCTCCTGGTTCTTACCAGGAGAACTCCTCAACTATTAATGCCCCTGCATCGGGAAAAGCAATATTTTGTAAAAGGTGATTAAATAAATATAATAAAATAAAAATAATAAATATAATTAAACGTTAGGCTATTGTAACTTAGATAAATTTCAAACTGACCCACTAAAAAGTTTAAAATAAAAAAACTTAAAAAAAAAAAACAACTGACTTCCAAAAAAAAAACACTACAAAGTGAAAAAAAACCTTAATTTCGAAAGTCGGTGGCAAAAACTAAAACAGATCCAAAGACACCGACATCCGAAATTAAGGTTATTTTTCACTTTGTAGTGTTTTTTTTGGAAGTCGGTTCTTTTTTTTTTGTAAAATGTTTTTTTAATTTTGGAGGAACAGTACTGTACCATTACGTGCAGTAAGAACTTACTCTGAAACCATTTCAAAGCACTATGTAATGTGTAGTTGTTCTTAAGTTTTGTACACACAGCTGTACTTCGCAATGCATTACTATCAAACTTGAAGATGCCAAGTTTCATTTGGACTAGAAAGGCTTACATTTACCTGAGGTAGTGAATCTCGTGAAAAGCCTTTTACACTAATAAGTGCTAGAGTAATGGCAATCTTGATGATATTAGACGTCATAAAATTTAACAGACACATTATAATTTGAACTTGATCATTATTTTTAGAAACCATTTATCGACATAAAGTTATCATCTCAGAGACACGTATGTCTCTACATATTCTACACATTATATAGATATCTTCTATAGCATATTTACGTGTGTACATTTCTGCGGCGATAAAATAAGGATATAAAATGGGTTTCCTGAATATCATTTTAAATGAAATGACACTTCGTTATTGCTTTTATATGTCGGTTAATAACGCTAAAAAGGCTTGCGAAGGATGCGGAGAAATAAAAGGAGAACGTAGCAAATTATTATGTACTAGCTTCTGCCCGCGACTTCATCCGCGTAAAATTTCTTAACATAAAATATATCGTATGACACTCGGTAATACTGTAGCTTCTCATTAGTGAAGAATTTTCAAAATCGGATCAGTAGTTCCAGAGATTACCTCCTACAACCTCACAAACTCACAAACTTTACCTCTTTACAACATTATTTTTACCATTAACCCGAAACACGTGTATAGTAGTTTAATGTTTAGAATCTATGTACAAAATTTAAAAACTGTATCATGAAAAATCACAAAGTTATGTGGTTGTTATGTCACCGGGTTGTCCGTACAAAAACATGCGAACGGCGCCCCCGCGCCTCCAGGGTCGTCTTGCGCTCATTGATAATAATTTGGCAGTAGGTACCTAACCGTATGGCGATTGTATTGTAAGTAATTAAATGTTGATAACATTTTCCATCACAGTTAAATATTTTTGGGACAAAATATAACATGGTGTAAAAAAAATTGAAATCGATTCATTTCCTTATTCTGAACAAACTATATTCAGGTTTCGCTAAACACAATGTTGTATAATATTAGTATATATATATATATATATGTATTCGTATGTTTCTTTGAATAGGTCATTCTGAAGGTATCGGAAGGCCTCTATCCTCAATCCAAACATTCTATTCGTATATATATAGTAATAATGGATACTGTCATACATCGATAATAAGAGGTAGCTACACCGATCCTATTCAACATACCTATATGTACTATATATCAACACCCAACAGCTATTATTACCCCTACGGAAGAGTTTCAGATAAGGGTTAAAAGAAGTACCTACATTTTATATACGAATCCATTAACTATTTAAAAAAAAACCGGCCACGTGCGAGTCGGACTCGCACACGAAGGGTTCCGTACCATTATCTAACCATTCCATTTTTTATTTAACCATTCAACCATTTTTTTTTAACCATTTATTCAAATAATTATAAATAATTTTATCCACGAATTGTATATCTTTGAATTTGAATTTAATTTTTGTGTTTGTTTTAATTGATGTTATTTGAATGCATATTTTATTATAATTGTTATAATTGTATGTTAATTAATGTAATTGGACCTGTGCCGTTTTAATTAACTATAAAAATAAATAAATAAAATCTATAAAAATGGCAAAAAAATCACGTTTGTTGTATGGGAGCCCCCCTTAAATATTTGTTTTATATTAATTTAATTATTTATTTTTAAAGTGAATATGTAACTAAATATTCTGTGAATATTTCAAGTGTCTACCTGTTGCCGTTATTAATATAGAGCAAAAACATCACGTTTATTGTAAGGGGGCTCTTAAATATTTATTTTATTCTGATTTTTAGTATTTGTTGTTTTAGCGGCAACAGAAATACATCATCTGTGAAAATTTCAACTGTCTAACTATTACGGTTCATGAGATACAGCCTGGTGACAGACGGACAGACAGACAGACTGCGGAGCCTTAGTAATAGGATTCCCGTTTTACCCTTTGGGTACGGAACCCTAAAAAGGATCAAACACCTACTTTGTTGTAAAGCTGCATTTAATGGCATTGCTCTACGCATAATTTTCTTTTGACACCGTTGTTCTGTTCCGATATTCCTTTGTATGTAAGTTCATATTCCATGTAACATTTTACTGTTATTTAAAAGCGTTTATTCGTCATTAATTAATTATATTATTTTATATATACAATGACATGAATATTATAACTACAGTACTGTCGAATTATTAATTAATTAACTAATAAAACAAGCTCATTTATTTATTGCGATTTTTTGCAATCGATGTCTTGTCATTCGTTGTAATATTTTACTGTACACGAATATAAGTGCGTAATGTAATTAGCCTGAAAGGTTTGTCTTGTTTCCAAGATATTCGATCCAAAATCAGTCTCGAGTGTCAATTAGAAGTGTCGGGCGACCGGTAACTAGTTAACAACTCAGTGAGTACGGTAGTTACGTTGACATCCACTAATGAGTGCTAGCAAATAAAAGCTACATGAGTTACTGGGAAAAAAAAATGAGTGTGCTTTAGACCTTCTAGGCTTCTTATGTAATAAAGAAGATTATATTACCACACGATTGAAGTAAAACAGAAATCACCGTTCGTGTAACGCTAGTAAAAGAAGTTTTATTTCAAAAAAGCTGTAGTCTTGTGAGTGTATAAACAGCCAGTGTGAATTTAAATAAATACCTACTAAGCGGAACGGCCCGTGGCGCTGACGCGGTGTGTTCCATGTTTAAAATTTAAACAAATTCCGTTCGCCTCGCCTTCGTTCGATAGGCGAAGAAAAGTTCGATCACACTTTTCGTAACGCTCGCGTCACGCATTCACCAGCTTACTCCCCAAGTCAAGAGTGCGTACAGAAGTTTTACATCAAAAATACTGACAAAAGAATGACCAGTGACTGCCTGCCAGTCTGGTGTCGTGAAAAAATATTGTACTTTACAATGAATCAGAAGATTTTCACACAATTCAAGGGCCGCCTTTCATGCGCCAACGTTTGAATGGATGTCGAGAGCGTGGCATAAATCTGTGCCCGTCAAGTGTATTGTAGCTTTCAGACCATACTTTACGACACATTTTACGTGAGAAGGCGACAGTAATGAAATGTTTATTTCTCATTTACTTATAGTTTTTGGTCGTGTATATTTTAGTGGTTCCGTTGTCTCCCAAATGAGAGATTTATGTCGGCAATGAGATACGGCTGCAGTTTAATCTCACTGTCCCAAATTCCTTCTTGGGATCCTAAATTTATCTAACCCGTTGAGGACATTAAATAAAAGAAAGGAAGTTCGCAAGTAAGATTTTCGGAATAGTATCGATTTTTGCATGTGGTCTGGAACTTGACAAGACATTAAGGATGTGTACTTAAATATAATCGGTATTTCAACGTGCATAAGTAGAGGTCGGATATTCAGATGCATATTTACCTAAAGTACGTTTTTTTTCCGGCAAAGGATACAAAGTATGGAAACGGATGTTCCCTTGTTTCGCAGACAGAAATTTCATAGAATTTTGTTTCGTAGAAAATGTTTCATATAATATTTGGTCATTGTATTTTTATTTCGAATAATATTGTTTCAACGACCATTTAGTTGAATGAAACATATTTCACAGAAACACAATTCAATGAATTTTATGATAAATTTTTTTTTTAGAACAAACTTATCAAAAAGTATAATTATTTTTAAACAAATATTGTTTGTTCGGTGTATTTTTTCATGGTATTTTATTTGAACGAAAATGTAAAAATAGACATTATGCTATCCATAATTGTATAAATAAATATCTTATATATATTTAGTAAGACTAATTAGGCGTTTAAGAAATATATAAGTAAGTAATATAATAAAAGAATCCAAGTGTTTTAATTAACATATCTGCGTGAGATACCATCTACTGTTATTGAATCATATGGGTTAGGTTAGGTTAGAACAGTGACCATTAACGCGTGAAGGCGAGTGAGCGTAGCGAGCGTGCCGCGGTAGCGGCCGCCGAGCGCCAGATTCCGTCAATGGTTTAGGCGTTTGGTGAAATGAAAATATGGTAATTAAAACAGTGGTATTATGAATGGTCGGAAACATAATACTTCGAACAAATGTTATTTCGTCGAAACAGTTAATATGCAACCCGCATTGTTTTTGTGAACGCAGTGTTGTAATTTTGTCAAAGATACGAATTGAAACTTTTAGAAACTGACAGTCGATAAAATGTTTTTCTTGGTAATAAGTTTGATATTAACTAAGCAATATGAGCATAGAGAATATTTGATTCGTTATTCTATGAGATGAACATTAAAACTTAAAATTTTATTTGTAACAAAAACCATTGATTTAAATTTCTTCAAAGTAAGTATTCTGCGTATTGATTATTCTATGAAATGATAATATGAGAAAAAATGTATGTGAAACGAAATTCTATGAAACAATTTTCTATAAAACAACGTACAACCATGGAAACGGCTTCTTAAAATATATTTTTATGCCGGGATCGCGGGGCTTCTTTAATAACAGTGTGTAGGTATACAATTTTGTATTCCTAAGTATAACAAATATCTCTTATCTATTTAGAACTAGGCAAGAATTTTGTGGAAAATATAACACGTTTAAAAAACACTATTAACATTTCTTCAAAACCTTTTATTCTAAAATGAAATATATTTATTCGGGGATACACAGTACAAAAGAGTAGTTCTCAAAAACTTGTCAGTCCTGGAAACCGACACTTTCCCGTACCGAAGCGCACTCCATGCTAGTCAACTCTCAAACTTTAGGTGAATATGCATCCGAATATCCGATCTCTATTCATAAGGTTATATTTATATGGATGCGGAATAGGAAATGAATTGAAATTAAATGAAATCGTTTATTCTGTAAATAGGATAATAGAATCACTTTTACACGTCATACAAAAAATAAAAAAAATAAGCTAGATGTAGTCGACATTTCCTATCTGACTGGTACACCGACGCTACAGCGACGTCCTAGCTAGCAAAACCAAAAAGAAAGGTTCATATTTATTTTTTTACCGCTAGGTATAGCGACAGCAGTTGCCTGGTTCCTTGTTCCTTGGAAATATCAATCTATTTGTGAGATAACTCGGGGAACAAAACAGTTTCCTATCTTTATGAGGCGGTAATAAAACCACGCTTTATGATTTTTACAGGACGAATTTTCTTACAGGATTTTAGCCCGGCTATAATATTATTTCACCAAATCTGGTGATTACGTTTGATTCTGTCATCACCTAACCAAAACAGAGCAGATTTCAATACCGTATTATATCTATCGAATTTAAGCTCTTTTATCAAAATGCACGAAAAATATTAATTTTACAATTTAATTCTAGATAACACGAAAACTTTTGATGGCCAGCTTATTGCCAGCAAAAAAAAACATAATGACCCAACATATCCAATAAACAGTTGTGAATAAAATTCAATACGGAATAAGAACTGAAGAGAATTCCTAGACAATTGTGTATTGTTGGGTCCATCCAGCTGGAAAGTTACAGCATTTTGCGACATCAAACTGAATGTTTGCAAGTTAACAGCAAAATAACAGCGAAATAAACGTATTGAGAGTATTGTAATAAAGTGGAACAATATGTACAGTCACGAGCAAAAATATGTACACACCAAGTTAAATTCAACAACGATTTTCTGTATAACTGAAATTATTGTGCTGACAGAATATTTTAACACAAACTATTACGGTTTGTAACATTTGAATCGAAACCAACTCACTTTTGATTTTCTTTAAGAGCGTTTACACCTTACAGCATTTCATACAAACTTTGAAGCCCTTGTTTTTCGAAATGACTGAACCGATTTTAATGAAACTTCATAGGATACAAAGGTCTAAAAATTTAGTAAAGAACAGTTTCGAAAAATAGTGTAACAGCCAAATTAGACCGATTTTATTTTTTTTACCGATTTTTGATTTGAGACTTTCAGTTATCTGTTTTTAAATAAGGCATTTCTGAAATGTTCTTAATTAACTTTTTAGACCTTTGTATACTGCTTATGCGTATGAAGTTTCATTGTTCATTCATTGTAAATATTTTTGCTCTTTACTGTACCTACTACGAATATTTATGATACTCTGTAGGGCTGTAAATTAACGCCTATATTTGCTGAAAAGGGTGAAGTCAGGGAGTGGCTAATGAGTCACCCGCTTCCCTGGATAGTGGGCAGGTATCAAATTGTACTACGTTTTTATCTACTGTTGAATATGGATTGTTTTTGCGAGGAATTTTGGGGAGTATATGTTCTTATCACGCTGTGCAGGCGAGCTAGAGACAAGTGTTCATATTGTTAGCACTTAGGGATGTGCCTTTTAGATGTAATTTGTTGAAACAATGACTTGTGTTTTAATGGTGTTCATAACATGGAACATGGAAGAATTATGGATACAGTGCCACATTAAAACACTCACCTCTTCATTTATAAACGGTGGTTAAAGTTAAGTAATGATTAGCGACTGTTTAACCATACGTTGCTTAAAGTTAAGACACGTTCAATCGTCAAAAATGTATGGTTAAATAGTTGCTAATCATTACGCAACAGTTATAATTAAAGGAGAATATCTAAACGGTATATTATGCGATCTTTAATGTTTTCAGGTTGACCATTGATGAAATATACTTATGTAGCACTTGAATGTATATTTTTTTGTCTTTATAGTGGCGTGTGCTAGCTAAGATACCTATGGCAAATTTAATCATTTGATTTAATGTTTTGTGTACCGTGCGTAGGAGGTTACATGAAGTTGGTCTTCATGCTCGAAGACCGCTACGTGTTCGACGACGTGGCAATCGCGGTCGGCGGCTTTCGTGGGCTCAGGAGCATTTACCATGGAGTGACGAACAATGGTCTTTGGTGCTGTTCACCGATGAGTCCCGGTTTGGGTTTCATCCGGATTCACGAAGAACATGCGTTTGGAGAACTCCAGGGAGAGTTAGGCATCTACGGCACCCTCAGGAGGTCCACTCATACCAAGGCGGGACAATCATGGTCTGGCCAGGAATTCGTCTTGGCGGACGAACCCAGCTCGTTTGGATCTAAGGCAGCATGACTGCACAAAAATACTACGAGGACGTAGTAGAGCCTGTTATTGTCCCACACAGAATCCAAATGGGCCAGAAATTTCTACTCATGTACGATAATGCTCCTTCCTATGGGAACTTGAATGTCGGCCGCTCTCCGAGACCACGACATTCAAGTTGTGGATTGTCCTGTACAGTCGCCCGACTTAAATCCTATCGAACATGCTTGAGACATGTTACAACGAAAAGCTTTGAGAGATCCCGCCAAATTTGACGACGGAACAACAACTTTATGAACACTTGCAAAGAACATGGGACCTCATACCGCAGCAAGACATTGACAATTTAATTTTAAGTATGAACAATCGATGTCGATGTGTAATTAATGTAAGAGGTGGCAACACTGATTATTAGTAATTAGATTTTATTCGATTTTTTCAATTTTAATTAAAATTAATAGTTTTATAAGAAGAAATGAAGTTTTTTTATCAAACTAATTTTCTACGGCGATTAAAAAAAATTACATTTTTATTTAAAACAAAAAAATCATGAAATGTTTTTTATTTAATTTAATTTATTAAAGACCTTAAAATAACCTATCATTCTTCCATTTACTATAACAGAAAATACTTCATAGATTTTTAGATATTTGATGATATATAAAATATCCCTAGATTCTGTTGATGTGTGTATACATTACCAGAGGTATCGCAGATTCGTTGCCATTCCATGGATTAATTACCTGCCTGGAATTACTTACACCGTACACGTTCACGTTGTTTGGCGGCAGAAATAGCTATGGTGGCCAATTAACTACTTCATAGCTGTACAAGGACTGCCTCATTTGTCTAATGGTCCTAAGCACTACTGCTGAGCATGAGGTCCTGGGTTCGATTCCCAGGTCGGGCAAAGTGTTATTGGGATTGTCCATTAGACATTTCTCAGTAGCAGCCCGGAGTTTGGATTTGTGCCCAGTTGATGGTAATAGGTTCGCCCCCTATTACATGGGACTTAAACATAACTGGCGAAATATGGGTGCCTAACCCTAATACCTCTGCCTAACCCTTCTAGGATTACAGGCGTGATGTTATGTTATGTGTTATGTATGTACCTACCTGTACAAGGATATTTTGGCGCGTGGCCAAGATTTGAATTGAAATGCCTCCATTTGGATTTTTCAATACATTTCACAAAAAATACTGCACAAATGTTTATACAACATTAGTTTTTGTTTATACTAAACCCGAAAAGGGGTCATTGTTCTCATTATTTTGTTTTTTTTTTCTATGGGACCAACCTTGAAATCGCAAAAATAAAATACATTTGTGTTCACTTAAATCGACAAAATGTATGGAACAGCTGATTTTTATTTCGCGATTTCAAGATTGGTCCCATAGAAAAAATTGTTCAAAAACGAATGTTGTAGGTATAGTCTTTTATTTCTTTATAAATAAAAAAATTAAAAAAATTACAACAGCGCCTCCCTATTAACGTCATTCGAGAGCCATGAGATTCTTGCAGCAGTTTTAGCTCTCCTTCCTGATCCCTGCAGCTCTTTGTACTTACCACTGTGGAGTTCTGCATGTGATAGGGTCCGTCGAGCAGGAAGGAGGTGTACATCATGATGGTGGGGTGCACGAGGTAGGCGCAGTAGGTGAGGCGGCTGAGCGGCAGCAGGCCGCGGTACGACAGCGCCGAGTTCACGAGCCCACCGTACCCGCTGCAGCAGGATATCGCCACCCATGCTACTGCTACGCCCCAGGCTGGTGGACAAGTGATGATTGCATTAGTATAATGTAGCCTCCTAAAAACAGTGTGGTGCCGGACGTAAAGAATAGCATCATCTTATTTCTTCCCGTGGGTGTCGTAAAAGGCGACTAAGGGGCTTACTAGAGAATGGGCAGCAGAGTTCTCTATGCATTTAACACCCGCCTGCCAAGCGTCCTCAACTCGAGCCGTTCAGGACTCTTTCTTTATAACTCCATACTGCAACGCTCACATATGAGCATCGTAACGTGTGGGTTGATCTTGTGTCTATATTTAAACCTAAATTGGCATGGCCATTATAACTTGGAGTTCCTTATAGGAGATACCATACAATAAGAAAGAAATTGAATGAAACTAATGAAAGGTACGGGAATTATGAATGTAACCTCTGTAATTATACGTATTGTTCATCATTAACTCTTTGTTATTGAATGAATGAATGACGAATGAATGATATTTATTTGCAAGAATATAGCTGTATAGGTGTAGGTGGGTTCATTGTTTCTGTATTTTTTATTTAAATCCACGTGGTAATAAAACAGCTGAAATAATACATTGTTTATTTTAATCGGTGCAGGAATCGTTCCTACATTCCTTAGCATATTTAATCAGTCATTATACCATTATGCAAATCTAGTTCAACCTATTATCACTCAAGAACAGACAATAAAAATACTTCTACCCACCCTTTTGAGGGAACCTCTTAGTCTTTTACGAGTTTACGACACCCCCCGGTAAACATAAAGTTTAATTGAAATAACAGAGCGATCATGAAAAGATTATGTTAAACACGTTTGCAAGCCTTTAATAATAATAGTGTTAAATGCTCTGTGACAACAGTAAATGAGCAAAGCTATTAGCGAAGTTATAAGACCAACTTTATTTAATTTAAAATTGAGTGCTTCATTTATAAGAGTAACAAGAGTTCACTAGTAATTACAGACCAACTCAAGGGAAACTTCAAACTAACCATACTCCATTTGCAATAAGATTAGACATATAAATAAACCTTTTTTACAGTCCGTTCAACCGATTTAGACTTCTATTGCGTTGACGGCATGACAAATGGCAGCTGTAATAAACAGTAGGTATTGTAACCATGTTTTTGCTTTTAATGCCATCCTTATGCCTACGGAATAGAAGTCAAAATCGGTTGAACGGACTATTATAGTGATGAGAAACTAAAATCTATGCAGACAAAAAAATATGGTTTTTATAGATTTTGTGCGTGCGTTATCTACGCACTACCGTCCTGCTACGCTTCGCTACGCACAGCGCTACGGCGTAGCAACGCTGCTACGTGCTACGTTTATTTCGAAACCGTCCTGTGTTTTTGGTCCAATATTTGTATTGGGATAAAAAAAACTGACTATGCCTATTATTTATTGTATGTACCCCATTAATTATTTTATAGGGATTTATATTTTTTCTTCAATTTTTTTACAACGTAGATAGCTATAGCCGGGTATTCGATAAATCGGCAAATAGGCGAAAAATCCGAGTAATCTTTAATGCGTCTACTCCGAACATAAATCCGAAGTATCGGCCAAATGTTAGACTGTTGCGAATGAAAAAAAAAACGACAGTCAAAGAGATAAGCCAAAGTCAAAAATGTGACTTTAAGTCGGGTAAGGATTTAAAGTCAAAAAAGGAAACATGGAAGTTATAAAACGGCCAAACATTCGGCCGATACTTCGGATTAAAGCTTCGGAGTAGACCCTGGTCTTCGAAAAGCCCTATCATTGAAAGATTTTAAAAAGAGCCCCTACTTTTAGTGTGTGCTCTGGGAGCTCTAATTACGACGACTCTTAGCAATTCGCTTTTTTAAATGCCGATCGTAACTTAATGATAAAATCTAATTTAAGTATGGCAACAATCTTTTAAATTGGTCATTGAGATAACACAAAAGATACCGTGGTAGTTATTAGTGGGGTGGTAACGTTAGCAACTCAGCACTCCATTGGCCAACTAATCGGATTCGGATACTTTGCACGGGAATGGGTAAATCAAGGGGGGATTTTTTGCAAAGTGGAAAATGTAGAAGTGACTTAATTTTGCTAGAAGCAGCACTATGGTATAAATAGGTGTTTTAATTCAACTGACAATAAACTTCAAGGTTTAGATATCAGATCAAGTTTAGGCTAAGTACAAAAAAAAAGATAAATCGATGAAATGAACTACGAGCTATTTGCTGCATGAGTCAAAATGTAATAAATAGGTGGTAATTACCTGTATGCCCGATGCTAATGTAGAAGGCAGTAGGCCACACTTCGAAGTAGCCGTCCACCATGCTGAAGATGAGGCTGCCCATGATGGCCAGCGCCACAGGCCAGCCCACCGCCACCACCCAGTAGGGCAGCCTCAGCTGGCACCTGCTCTTGTGCAAATACCATCCTACCACCATTCCTGGAACAAACACAAGGCTCTTTACTTTCCTTCAGAAGATTGCTCATATGTAAATTTTCTTTGCCGCTTTATCAAAAAAAAAATTGAGCTAAAATATAAGTCTTCGTTCTGTGAGCAATTATGGTGATTGAAATAACTTAGTCATTCGTTTTGAACATTGGAATATAGGTTTTTATTCGTTAGAATACCAAATAAAGCACCTCAAAGCTGCTACAGTATAATGTATGTAAATATTTGTAAATTGGCGAGCAATGGAGATTACAATCGGAAGCCATACAAAATTGGTTTGAACAGACATTCTCACGCATGTGTTGTATATTATATGAGCGGAATAAATCCCAGTAATGAGACGGATGAGAGTGACAGGCAGCTGTACTTCCTTCCGATAATAAAACTCTAATAAATTTTTCAACTACCGCGGCGAGCGACGCCATAGGGATATAGTGTCGCTCGTGTGAGGCTGACTGGCGCTACTCTTGTTATTTTTACCCCACGTTCTACTTTTAGACTTCCTTCCAGACAGTGCTGTTCAAGGTAGTTTAAATCAGAACCGAGAAGCGTCCTTAAATAGAATATTCAAACAGTCGGTTATTCTGAACAGAATATCGGCAGGAAATTGTAGAACAAAACGCAATATACATAATTGGATGTCCAAACGACAAGATACATACACAATTTCTAGAGAATATAAAATGCCGAAATAGAAAGGAAACTTGCTCTCATGCAAATTGCGCAAGAAAAGGGGTTCTATTGATAATAATCAGCGTTTATGTCGGGTACTCGTATAGTGTGAAACGGAATAAGCAGTGAGCGAAGTTATCGGGTTGTTCAGTCTACCATTTACGCTTTGTCGAACGCGTTTATGATTCGCTCACTGACCAGCGAAACGAAACCGAAATTTAGTGAGCGTATAGCTTTCTGGTAGGATCGATACAATCTCAGTAAAAGGGCCATTTTCGGGGATTACGCGAGGAGGCGAGTTCGGAAGGGCCACACAATCAGTGTCGCGTCGAGCATTCCGAGCGATCTCGGTGCGGGTTCGGCGCGGACGGCTTGTATCGACCCAAATAATTTTTAACCGGGCTTTTATTTTATTGCATACTAGCTGAGCCAGCCATTTCGACCTATTTTAATATGCGATTTTCAATTCCCCGACATTGTTTCGTGAACTGAAAGTATCATAACACAATGTAGGGTACTGAAGTTGAACAAATGAAGTCCAACAATAAAGCCTTCGCAAAAGACTGAGTAATTCCATCTTTTTGAATATAGAATAATGTTAACAACAGGGGAAAGTTGTTTAATATGTTGTTGATATTATGTTAGTATGACATGCTTATTTAGTGACAGTTTAAATATAATAATGTTTAAAAAAAAAAAAAAAAAATATTTACTTTACGCAATACGACTTCGGATGCTTTTTGCTAGTTTTGCTACTTTCGTAATAATTCATAATTAGTAGCACGAAATAGGTTTATGACAAACAAGGACATTCAAAATTTGGTAACTTATTTATGTTATAAAAATAAATTATTCCTTGAAAAGACTAATGTTCTTTGAAAATATTTTACATTGGCGAACTTGTGAGTGTTTTAGAACACTTCATAATAAGAAGGATGACGTGCGAATACATTTAAAAGAAGGTATAGTACCCAGTCATCCAATTTCGCCCGCTCTTCATAATTTATCAAAGTTGAAATTGCTTCAGAGGGCGATTCGATTTAAGAAGCTGAGAGCTTCGTCGATACAGATAATAAAAACCTCAGCTAAGTTGAGAGAGTACGGAACATGCGTAAATTTGTCGGGGTTTGGAATACTTAGTCAATTGATAAAATAATTACTTCGTGCTACAAGATTCATCCATCACAGTCTATTCATAATTTGGTTCAAGTTTTACTAAGATCGACGAGCACCAAGTAATTTTTTTCCTAGTTTCCCTGCTATAATTGGATTAGGATTTATCTTCGTGATATTAAAATGTGAGATCCTCTTACCGACTAGGTAGGGTCCGATCCTCGACCAAGGCTTGTCGTACAGCGGGTCGAACATCTCGAAAGGCTCCTGTATCCGCGCCTTGTATTGATGCCACACGGATATGTAGATGGTGGTTGCCCATGAGCTCACAAGTAGCAACCCTAGCGATATCATCGCGGACTTTGGATGCCTGGAAATAGAAATATTATACTGTATTATATAATACAGCCACAAGGAACAAGATCAACAAATAAAACAAAGATATGGAAGTACGATACGCAAAGTTCGCCAAGAAAAGTAGGTAGCTCGTTGAATAAAGTGTATTACATTAAGACCGCGCTGGCTGAATACCGTTTCAAGATTCTACAAACGGATTCATAACATAAATCGGCTTAATAGTTCCTCAGACAACTTGTAAGGATTCAGTAAACAAACTTTTCTATTTGAAGAAAAGAGTGTCCACGGAAAAAAGGCAAAGAGAATTTGCACATTTACACTAGGAAATAGGGAAACCAGTAAAAATGTACGCTACGTTATGTCACAGAATTGTTTACTTAGCTTTTTATTTTCGGATTTTCAAATAAATTACACTTACTTTACAGAAATGAGTAGGAGTATAATTCCAACGACGTAGAACTGTGTGTCGTTGGCCATGTACCACGACCACACCATGCACATCTCCCGCTGAGGGTACAGATTGTTGATGTACAGCAGGTTGCGCCACCAGTACTTATCACACGTAATATGGTCGAAAATCGCTGGCTCGAACACTGATCTATCATGTGAATACCTAAGAGCAATCTCGTTTAGACCAATCACAAAACCGTAAGCTGGGGTAAGTCTCACTAATCGATAAGAGAACAAAATGAAGAAAGACTTGACCATAGCTACGAATTCTGCTATGGAGTAAGCGCTGCTTTTCGGCTTGTCCAATAAATCCTCCTTAAAAGATTGTTGGCTTATCACAGAGATGGAGAGTGCGGAATTACTGAAACCATTAAGATTCTTGTTGATATCCTGTTTGTCTTGCTGCTCAGCTTTTGCGGCCTTTTTGTCTTCCGTTCGTAAAAATAGAATAGTGACGAGTATCCCACTGTAACAAATGAGAGTAGTTTATTGAAGACATATGTTACGAGATCCGGTTAATTGAAGGATCGTTCGAGTCGGTCAGTTAATGTAACAAAGGATATTGAGAGAGGCCGTATAAAGGAAATTGATAACTATTATGCTAATGTTCGACACTTTATGGTCATTTACTGATAGCTATCGTGAAAGACATTCTTTAAAAAATATTGCCCCAAGATAGCAAAGGACGTTATAATGATTTCCTAACATAAAGTAACTCTAGTACCTACTAAAACGATAGATTTTACTCATGATCATTATATTTCCAACCTGTAGACACCAACCGCTAAGCATCTATCATCCCTTTGTTCTCTTTAATCGGATCCACTTTTATAGCTAATAAAATAACTTGTCTACTTGATTACATCGCCCAAGTGAACCACATTAATTTGATTTACACCCTTCTTATAACACGTACGAAGTTACCCTTGTGCACCCGGTCTTACCACGGCTGTCAAACACAAAAGGAGGAAAAACAAACTACTCGAACTGCCCAAATAAATTGGACATTTTTATAACAATTGTATTATTGTTACACAATATGTTTTGATAAGCTTTGTCTAGTCTACCTTAAATACAAAAATTTAGTCGGGTAACGATACATGTCGCAATGTTGGTGTTCTCTTTGTTCTTTTACGTGTACCCAAACAGTAAGGTAATGAAAATTGTCATGCCCACGGCACATGTCAATTTGTACCGGACACGGCACCAAAAGGTCAACAATGTTCGCAGAAAATAGAACGAAAACCCTATTAGAGCTATCTAAAACGTATGAAAAATGTTTATTTGTCCCAAAACAGTTACATAGTATAAATGAGACATCCCCAGTAAGTAATTGATAATACTTGTGTTGGGGCGATCTCGCTCTTTCCCTTAATTCTTAACAATATTGAGACAATTGTTTACAAAAAGTGACAAAAAAAAAATAATTTAATATAAAATTTTGGAAGATACAAACAGTAAATGACTTAAAAACTAATATTTTGCAGCTCTTTGTGTATCCGTTGTAGTTGTATGCCAATGTATGTGCGTCTTATTTTTAAACAGGGTTATGTTGGTGTGTGTGTGTGTGTATATATGTGTGTGTGTCTGTGTATGTGTTTGTGTGTGAATGTGTATGTCTTCTTTGTAGTACCGATGTGTTCAAAGCGTATAGAGTATGAAAAAGTTTCATGAGATTCAAAATTTATGTCCGCGGCTTTTTACCGCTCTCAAAAATCTATAACGGTAACTATTCTAAACTGACTACGGTGGCCGTTTGCAGTCCTTTCAGACGTAATTGGATTTGACGGTCAAACAGTCTGATGGATATCAAAGCAGATAAGGGTTCCATTGTCGCTCAGATGGAAGCTCAGCTAATCGTTGATCAAATATTCATTTGTATTTAATCGTAATTAAATGTTTGTGAAGCAAAAATGTGTGGACAGTCCCGTGGGTTATCGTAAGACCGTAATAGAATATAATTAGTTACACATTCAGCGTATTATATACCTTTAATGTATTGGATTAATGTGAAACAAAAATTCGTTTTCCATTACGAAATTCATAGAACAAGATGATTTTTGGTAGGTTTACATTGATACACAGGCACTCTTCTTTTTTTTTGTTTTTTTTTTATTTTTTCTTTTTTTTTTGGGTGGGAAATTATCAAATAACTACGCCCTCCCGCTCTGGGCAGAGCGGGAGGGCGTGTCAGACTTTTAGTGACTAAAACCCACCCGTGTTCCTTCATTTGCCTGTGTTCATTTGCCAGGCACTCCTTAACTTATAATTAGAGATCGGATATTCGGATGCACATTTATCTAAAGTACGTTTTTTTCCCGGCAAAGGAAACGGCTGCTTGAAATATATTTTTATTCCGGGATCGCGGGGTTTCATTACAGTGTGTAGGTATACAATTTTGTATTCCTAAGTATAACAAATATTTCTTATCTATTTAGAACTAGGCAAGAGTTTTGTGGAAAATATGAAAATATAACACGTTTAAAAAACACTATTAATATTTCTTCAAAACCTTTTATTCTAAAATGAAATATATTTATTCGGGGATACACAGTACAAAAGAGTAGTTCTTAAAAACTTGTCAGTCCTGGAAACCGACACTTTCCAGTACCGAAGCGCGCTCCATACTAGTCAACGAATATGCATCCGAATATCCGATCTCTACTTATAATTTAGGTCAAGTGCCGCATTCTTCCCACTTTTAAGAAAGTTAACAAAAGTTTTTCTTACAACTTCGCAGCTAAACGTTTGAACCGATTTTAATAGAATGTTAGAGCGGTATTTCGGAACTCGAAAAGGTACAAAATGAGTTACGTTTCTTACCGGAAAATCAAAAAGCTTTTAGGCGTGAGGAACTGCGGGCTAAAATTGTAAATTGTATCTAGATTTCAATGCTGTTCGATTGGCAAGCTCGTCACTTGAGAACGCCTGGTCCGAATTAGGTTATTATGGAAAGAAACATTCGTAAAGATGCCTGGATTCAGGGCTGGGAAACCGGTTAATTTTATATGTAACCTTAACCATTAGGTTTTCGAACATATTTCGTTAATTATTTAATATTTTGTTACAAAATCAATGCTAAACTTAATGTGATGAAGCAATCTTTGAAGCTAATATTAATTGTATCAAAAATAATTTGTATCTTCGGATATAAAAATTAACCGGTTTCAAGCCCTGCCTGGAATTTTTAGTGTTCCTTACCTCAAAAGGAAAAAACGGAACCCTTATAGGATCACTTCGTTGTCCATCTGGACCTGTCTGTCTGTCAGTCAGTCAGGACCCTTTTTTCTCAGGAACGCGTGCAGGTATGTAGTTGAAATTAATATCAAATACGTAGGTCTACTGTCCCTTGGATCCCTAAAATCAAGCTTCTAAGTCAACGCAATAAAAAAATACGGCGATTTATGAGATATATTTTTATAATAATTAAAACTCTACTTCACGCTGATCTAGAACCACGAAATTTGACAAGAAGCAAGATCATCATAAAGATGAAAAAGGCCGAAAACGGTTAATTTGTAGTTTTTTCACATAAAAACATTTGTGAGTATCTCGCATTGATGTTATTAAATAGGAAGATAGGCCACTCTCTAACATCACGTAAATATTAAATGGACCCGATGTCGTGCGTCATGTGCTCGACAACCGAAATAGAGAGACATATTACGCGGGGTATAGCGGGAACGAGATAGCAATAATAGTCACTGTTACGTACCCTTATCAACTCGGAAACATTCTACGATTCGGGTGAATACCCGAATCGTAGAATCCCACAAACCGAGAGTAATGTAGGTCGATTGTGTCCTTTCCCCTAATTTATGCGGTCCACATCGAGGAGCGCGTACCATATCTTCCTATTTAATACATCAATGGTGTCTCGCAAATAAATCAAAACCTTCTTCGAATACTTCCCGGTGACCTAAAGTCATGCAATTTGGCAAGAAGCAAGGTCTCACAGCACAAGTAAAGGAAAAAGTCCAAAAATCGTTAATTTGTAGTTTTAACACATTCAAAAAAAATCGATTACAAGCTTACATTTGCATTTGGATAATGGACCGTGGCGTATATCGATGTATGGGAGAACATGTTTTCAACTACAATGTTAAGATTGTTTTGGGATTAATTCATCCCGACTACGGGACCCTTAATTGTACGTAGTCGGACACGCACTTGGCCGGTTTTTAGGGTTCCGTACCAAAATGGTAAAAAGGAACCCTTATGGTGAGGCTAAGTCTGTCTGTCTGTCTGTCACACCTGGATATCTCAAGAACTACTAATGCTATCAACTTGTTTAGAACAGTTTTAGATAACGTTTTCCCAACTATTTTAAATAAAAAAAAAAAAATATCTTTTTTGCAAAAGGGACTGAAAGGGGGTCTTAAAAAATTGTAGTGGGGCTACTAGGGCATGTGGGGTATCATATGAAAGAACTCTGTTTGCACATTCTCATTTTTTTTTAGGCATCATAGTATCAGAATTTTGATGAAAAATTTAAAAAAAACCGTTCCCCCCCCCCCCTTTAACTCCGAAGTTTTTGTAGATAAAAATCTGAAATTATTCTATATGATAGAAGTTTATGTAAAGATTACAGGAAAAATAAAACGATGGCGCTAAATAGCACAGTTTTTCAGAAATCATCAACATCATATATATGTACGGAACCGTCGGTGAGAACATACAATAAATAAAACCGGTCAAGCGAGTTCGACTCGCTCTTGACCGGTTTTATTTATTGTATGTTCTGAAGACCATATTGACATTTTGACAGGACTATCGGTGGGTCTATCGGGTCCGCTAATTCGTAATAAAAATGCCTCCAGAGTAAACTTCTTGACGCATAAGTTAAACGCACAAATTACTTATGTAACACATACCTAATTGAAATGCAATTGTATGAACTTTACGAGAATATTATGAATATTAATATTGTTTACTTTCTATCTCTACTCAAGGCCAATGTTTAGCAAGTTAATGCATTAAATAAACCTAGTTTACATTGTTATATAAATGATGTGTGTTTTAAAATCACGTAAGTAACCATGAAAAATTGAAATGAACATCTTACGCATGGATTTAAATTATAATGATAATGAATAAATAAGTGTTTTACGCAAGAAACATTATAAATCGGTGTAATAGGTATGAGGAACAGGGTGTAAAGTTCACTCATCCTCTATAGAAAAGGGAGGATCCTCCCCTCCGGATAGACGTGTTGTGTCTGGTGGGCCCGACATTGATGTCGGGACGTTGTATGCTATGAACTCTGCTTGCGCGATGCAGGATTTTGCGTGACGTCAGTGTGGTGCGTAGTTCGCATGTAGGGAATGAACATCTTACGCATGGATTTAAATTATAATGATAATGAATAAATAAGTGTTTTACGCAAGAAACATTATAAATCGGTGTAATAGGTATGAGGAACAGGGTGTAAAGTTCACTCATCCTCTATAGAAAAGGGAGGATCCTTCCCTTCCGGCAAGACGAGTGTTGTGTATGGTGGGCGCGACAATTGATGTCGGGACGTTGTATGCTATAAACTCTGCTGGCGTGATGCAGGATTTTGAGTGACGTCAGTGTGGTGCGTAGTTCGCATGTAGCGATGAAAATGCCGATTTCAGTAGAAACCACATTTTGTGCCACTGAACATCTCAACATCATCATTCTGATCGATTCATGTGTTTGCTAAAGTGTCCCAATTAGGTACAATAGCATTGTTTATCAATTATCTACATAGCAGGGATGCTCTATCTACAAATAAGTACCCATAGCAAGTTTATAAAAACATCTAAAATCGGACCCCGCTCTTCAATTTTAGAAATGGTATTGAACCCGTGACTTACTGGCCTCAAACAATATAAGGAAAATATACAAACAATAAGAAGAAAATAAATCTATTAACTGACCTGATAACAAAGAAGGTGTCGACACAATAGGACGCGTTCCCGACGGACTGGTACCAGAAGTTCCTCTCGGTGATGACGCGCATGGTCTTGTTGTCGGCCACGTAGAAAATGGTCAGGTACGTGTGCACCATTATCACCCAGATCACTGACATGAACCTGGAAACATGGATATTGTTAGATCTTACAGTTCAAATCTAGAATTTTCCCAAGCCGATCTTGGTTGCCGGGAATCAAGATTATAGATTTAAGAGCGTTTACGACTTACAGCATTTCATACAAACTTTTAAGCCCTTGTTTTTCGAAATGACTGAACCGATTTTAATGAAACTTCATACGCATAAGCGGGATACAAAGGTCTAAAAAGTTAGTTACGAACATTTTCAAAAAATAGTGTACAGCCAAATTAGACCGATTTTAAATTTTCCATAAAAACAGACATTTCCAGTTATCCGTTTTTAAATAAGACATTTCGAAAAATGTTCTTAACTAATTTTCTAGACCTTTGTATCCTGCATACGCGTATGAAGTTTCATTAAAATCGGTTCAGTCATTTCGAAAAACAAGGGCTTGAAAGTTTGTATGAATGCCGTACGTCGTAAACGCTCTTAAGAAAAAAAATACTAAAGGAAGGTCTTTCTTTCACCCCATCCAAAAGTTGTCTGTAAGAGATCGCCATGCGATAAATCCGTCCATTTTACGCTTGTTTTAAATATTTTTGTGATTTTTGTTTGATATAGTGTACAATATATTGTTTAATAATTAAAATAAAAAAAAATATTGACGATCAGTAGCATACCTAAGTACATACTATAACAATAGAAACCTTAATAATATACAGTAACTACTGACCATTAAAATGGAACTAATTTGTAAAGTTTAATTAACTTTAGTTACTCGTGCCGGAATAACGCTGAGAACGAACTATATTAAATATATCGATTGGATACGTACAACAAATAACAATGCTTCTATTGTAGTTAAATAGTTAATTACTACGGATACAACAAGTATCCCCTTTAGTAGAGATTTACCTAAGAAAACCAATCAAAAGCGCGTAAAGCTAAACAACGGAACACGTCTCAATCAGGCTTTAGTACAAATACTTTAGATCAGCGGGCACTTTATACGAGAGTTGATTCAGGACCAATTGAGATAAGACGCAGACACACTGACGTAAAACAAAATGATTGGGACCGTACATTTACATTCATATACTCACATACAGGACGAAAAAAGTTCCGTA
Organism: Tiliacea aurago; assembly: GCA_948098905.1. Taxonomy (NCBI): domain Eukaryota; kingdom Metazoa; phylum Arthropoda; class Insecta; order Lepidoptera; family Noctuidae; genus Tiliacea; species Tiliacea aurago. The sequence goes on along the minus strand of OX402578.1, from coordinate 11,018,693 downwards.
ATAAAAGACACGTACCTCATTCCGTGAAGACATGTGAGGGCCCCGTCGTTGGGCGGGTCCGTGCTGAGGATCGTCCGCCCGTTCGACAAGATGGAGAACGATAACAGCACCTCCGACCATACTCCTGAACACAGAAAAGAACGAACTTGAATTGAAATAAAAATAAGTTCTACTAAAGGATCACAACTTCAAAGTTCTTTGAGAACGCTTTCCTAGAACAAAGAAATTGCTTTGATTCTTGTTTCAGATTTATTGAGTTGACTATTTCACTTTGCCATTTATTTTAAAGAGTTGCGATACAAACAATGAATCGCAACTCAATTTGATAACATTGTTTCACAAAACAATATCCTGCGACACAATTTTATAAAAATAAATCTGGAAAAGGATTTGGCGGCTTGGAGAAATCATAAAACCTGAGGCCGTAAGGCCAAGTAATTACTTCGGAGTTTTTATTACAGGAGGTAATATACTCGTACTTCCATCTGGAATGGTGGTGTAATGTATAACTTTAGCTGCTTAGCTAAAATTTAGTCTAATTCTCATTAAGTGGAAGGTTGTCTCAGGGGAAATGTCGTCACCGTCAGATTAACGTCCGCCTGACTTGGATAACTTACTTAGCGCAGACATATAGCCACAACATTAGGGTTACTTAACATGCTATTAGCACCGTGAATGACAATTTATTATGTTTCATAGCATCCGCCCTTATATTATACTCTCCATGTTAGTATCTAGGTATTATGTTTATGTATGTAGTAATGCTGGTTTAATCACTGAATGTAAATTCCCTTATTCCCGATCCGCAGAAATTATTAGATAATGTGATTATAACTTTAGTGCCTTTCTATAACTCTGATTTCTATCTAGATGTGTACAACAAAATAAACTTACGAAAGAAATATTAAGGAAATTAAGTTCTCACTTACTCTCGTACGTCTAAAATACATGATAATTACAAAACCCATTATCGTAATTTGCGAGCTGGTCGTAAAGTTATGCCTGTCTGCGTTTGTATTCGTTGACCTTACGACTTCCAACTTATTCAAACTTCTTAATTGTCGGCTTATGAACGAATTTTATTTTCAGAGCTATGAAGAATTGGCAGGTTTTTTATACCCGAGGAAAGTGGAAAGTTTCGTCAGTTCTTAAAATATTTTCTTTGCATAATTCCTTGGGTAAGTAGTTTTGTAATTTGATAATTATCTTTTGGGAACTTTCTTATAAATCCTTGGGTTTATTATCTTTAATATATTCTCGTTTAGCTATTTGAAACAAAACAAATACATTTCGGAGTCTGTTCATAATCTCGGGCTCATTGTCTATGTTTTCTTTGTTCAGGGCCATTAAAAAGGTCCGTATTTTTTTCAGTATCATCTTAATTACTATCAAAAAATTCCTTCGCATCCTCTTGACCTCTTGAAACGACTTGAGTTGAAAGTTCTTCAAACACAATTTATGAAGCTCGTATAAGTACGTCTAGTAGCTGTGTCTGTAGTGGCTCTCTCCACATAACGCACATTAGGTACTCACCACAAGTTTCCCGTCGAAGGTCCCTATTACCATTGTCTGCGCTCACTGGCTTCCCAACGGCAGCCGGCACATTGTTGTTGGCCTGCAAATATCGTAACGTCAGAAGTGTTCATTGGCTACGAACAATGGAAGAGCATCCAACCCTTTTCACATAATTATTCGTTTGGGAAAAATCTGATAACCATTTATAGCAACAGTTAGATAGGTATTTAATAATTAGTATGATTAATTGCTCGCAGTCTGAGAAAGTTTCGTTTGTATTTGGTGCTAAGTTGCAATATTAAGCGTAAAGGCAAATTAAAATGGAAGAGATATTAGAATGTACTGTCGATTTAATGAAGCTGACAGTCCATTGAATTAAAAATGCTAAAAGATCTTAAATCTTTGCTTGATGTAAACAAAATCTAAATGTGACATTCAATTAACGTATCTCCCGTTTTTATCAAAGTCGTTAATCGCGTGTTCACGATGCCCTCCGCGCCATATCCGTATCCTCCCGTGATGCGATACCTTGGTGATGATAATGGACCCATTAACACTGATAACACATATTTTCGGCTTCTTAAAATATTTTTATTAAAACGATCCTGTAACACTTACATAATTCAAAAGCAATTATAATTTTGAGCAGAACCTTTGTTTGATCTACTAAAGTATGAGACTGTGAGTATAATTAAAAGTAATTAATTCTGCACTACTTCAATAATGGAGAGTTTAAAATTTGCTTATTAATTGGAATATTAAAGCCGGCTGGTGTGGATATATGGAAAATGTGGACAAAACATTGAATGGCACAAAAGATCCGCTCACCCAGTCAGTTGACGCGATGCCCTGGTTGGGCGGGTCGATTATTACCGGCGCTGGTAAAATCCATATCCTTGATATTGATATTGAATAAATCGCCACATAATAGTATACCTATACTATTATGTGGCGATTTATTCAATATCATCTAGCTTTTATTATTATATTATCAGGACCAGGGTTTTCTTAAATTAGACTGAGAAGAAGTGAAGCTGTAAAAAGCTTAGAAGAATATAAAAACCGAATTTTAGTTTTGATTAAACAGAAAAGTCATTGCAAAAAGCGAAAGTTTAAAAAGGACTTAATAAAAATTTCAATAACTCCTGTTAAAAAGTTGGTGATTTTAATATTTGAGTTGGTACGGAACTTTTCAGTTTAATAATAAATGTCCCTTTACTGTTTGTTTCTTCGGCTACACAATGCCGTTCGGTCACGTTTGTTGTTGGGCTTATTTTTTAATTAATTTGTATGGAATCGTTGGCTGAAAAATCCGGTGACCTTTCGACCTGGAACGGGGTCATGACTGGTTTACACGCCATGCTCAATCACACGGTTAGTATGTGTAATGAAACACGTCTGCGAATTCGGGAAAATGTGTTTATCTTCTTGTCGCTACTACGTTGGCATGTCATCCTAATTTATTGCCATCGGCTTACAACACGACGTACAGTACGCGTCATAAAAAATGGCAAACCGAGTTTAAAAAAAAAATCGGGTTAGCAGATCGTTGTGTCTGCCACTTATACCTGGTACAGAAGATCTCCTTGCTATGAAAAAGAATTATATTATAAACGAAAGTACCAACAGGTTGCTTATGGTTGATGTCGGTTGCCACTTCGAGGTCGTCGTCCTTCATCAGTCGGTACTTGCGCTCCAGGTAGCCCTCGTACAGAGACGCGAAGAACATCAGGATTCCCACCAGGGTCACCACCGTTCTGCAATGACACATCATTATTAGGATCAGAATTCACAAAAGTAAAGAGATGCTAAGAGCGTTCCGTTTCTAGCAGTTTTGTATGTAGTTCAAGTTTACCGAATTTCTCACAAAATCTTTAATGACATTGTTAGCGGTAAAACTCTTAACATGATTTAAAATTGAACAGCTTCCAAACACTTGTTATCATGCAAGCGTGGCGACGGCCAGGAGAGGCTTTAACTAGATTCTTGGCACTCGTTCAGAACCTTGTTTAACAACTGGTATTTTGGCAAAGTCACAGTTTAGCGCAAAACAGCCAGCAACTTCGCATTTAACCAGAAACCAGTGTGTACACCGTACAGCGTATAAAACCACAAAAAACTGTAATTTTTTTTATATTTTTTTTCTTTCAAGCGGATCCATAAATGGGTTTTAAAAAGTTTGTTTAGTGAATGATGAAATGAATTATTAATAATGCATGATAGATGATATTCCCGCCCGCCCGCTCCCCTTGAGTTTCAGTAAAGATGTGGCACTTTACTGAGACCTCACGCGGACTCTTGAGGGAACTTGAAGTGACCTTGCACTGTTTTGTTTCATTAGCCTACACTCATGGACGTTCACGAAAACTTAACCGGTTGAATGCCGTAATTACAAAAACAATTAAAAAGCCATTGTGTCTCGCCTGGATCCACGTTCCGGCGGCACGAAGGGTTAATGGTTAATCATTATCATAATTTCAGGCGAAAAATGTCCACTGCTGGACATAGGCCTCCGCTAAAGGGGGGGTTTGCCATAATCGCCACGCTTCGTGCCAATGGTTAATAATCCACCATTATTACACATTCATATTCGGATAAACACAAATTTTATAAAATAAAACAAAACTGCTGAACATGACGCTTCACTTTCCCGCCAAGAAGTCCATAAAATCTGTTATTGCTCGCAGTGTTGCCATTCCAATCTGCTAAAATTATTTTTAAATCCGAAATGCTAATGGTCTACGTGTTTTCATAGAAGAGAATTAAAGTTTAGCTTTGTTTCCCCTTGTGGAATATGTGTGTGACCGAACATACGTGATCGTAATAGCTGTTAGTACTGGAGTCGCATTGCTAAACGGCTCATGTGGATAATACATCTTCGTTTAAGACAATTCAGCATCAGTCATTGTAAAGGGTTTTGTCAGACAAAACGAGCGATGCGTACGATGTTAATGTGTTAAAGTTATTAAGTAATGATAGTTTTGACCTTAACAGTTACAGTGTTTGGTAATAGCCTTTGACTGAAGTGAATGTGTGACATTCAGTACATTCTAAACTTACTATGTATATTTACGTGATGTCTGTGACTGTAGGTCAAGACTAAAATATGCAATTCCGGTTTCATTATGATAACCCCCAATTCCCTGAGTTTGTTTCACCATTTCTTCTCAGGGGTAGTCAGATAGGAAATGTCGGGTACATCTAGATTATTTTTTATTTTTTTTATTACGTGTAAAAGTGATTCTAATATCCAATTTACAGAATAAACGATTTCATTTCATTTCATAACCTGGTCGTCATTTCGTTATGCTATACAGTATGTAACAAAAAACCTGTTGTTCCTTTTAGGGACGTATACATTAACCTACAAGCACAACATTGATAGAATTATAATTTAAAAAAATTAAGCATTGGCTAGTCAAGAAGTCAAAATCAAAGAACTAAAGCGGTAAGAAATGAGTTAAACATTACAATTTTTTTAATTTTTTTTTTTTTGTTGATCAGTTTTTTATAAATGACTTGCTTTATTTCGTGTGTATACCGATTTTTAAAAGGTAGGTAGAAGGAACAACAGGGTTTTTTTTACATATTGTATAACCGAATAATTATTGCACAAATTTAAAATGACAAAATACTGAGGAATTCGTCAGCATCATCATCAATAGGTATCTGCCCTTTCACAACTATGTCGGGGTCAGCTTCCAGTCTAACCAGATGCCGCTGAATACCAGTGTTTTACATGGAGCGGTTTGTCCGTGTGGTGCCGGACGTAAAGAATAACACCACCCTATTTCTTCCCGTGGGTGTCGTAAAAGGCGACTAAGGGACTTACTAGAGAATGGGCAGCAGCGTTCCCTATGCATTTTAACACCATACTGCGATTCCCAACCCGCCTGACAAGAGACAAGGCCTATGTCCAGCAGTGGACGTCTTTCGGCTGAAATGATGATGATGAATGACCATATTGATGCCTATCTGACCTCCACAAACCAGTTACTGGGTAATACGATACCCCTTGGTAAGACTGGTTGGCAGACTTTCGGGCTTCTAGTGACCTGTAACGACTGTCAAAGATCCACGAATGACAGCTGGGACCTACGACTTAAGCTAAGCGTCCACCGCGTCGGAATCGGAGCGTACGCAGTGTACGCGGTATCTCTGGCGCAGTTATATATCCAGTGAACGCTGTACCATAAGAATCAACGTAATATAACATAAGAAACAAAGTACCGTCCGCTCCGTACGCGCCGATTCCGCCGCGGTGGACGCTTAGCTTTAACGTGCTTTCCGAGCCACGGAGGGGTCTTGATAAGTTGTGATCGGTCGATCCGTGTGACTGTTATTGCTTAGCCACAAATCAAAATACAAAGGAATTATGAACTCAAAATACATTTAAATTAAAATTTCGTAAGTCAGCATTACAAATAAAACACGATCGTGAAAGGTGTGTATAGACAATCTTGAAAATTGCACTTTTAACAATACCGAAAGCAACTCAGACACACTACGCACTAGGTTTTTCCCAAGTTTGTATTCAATATTATGAATAAGTACATACACACAATACTAAAAGAGTGTCTCACACTCTTTTAGTTTAAAATATGTTTAGTTGTTGCCAAAAATACAGATTTTAGGTTATGGCGCCAAAAGAAAACTAATAGATACTTTAAACATATTTTTAGGCAACTGAAAACAAGAAGGCAAAGTTTTCCGGCATTCTGCTTACTAGAGTATATTACATTTCATAAAAAAACATGTACCTACACTTATTGTTGCGTTTTATATAGGTACCTATTTGTGTTACTTAATATTTTGTATTCACATGTCTGTACTCAAAAACAATGGTATTCAATTGAATGAATTATAATTTATGCATGCGTTTGGTTACATTCTGAATTATTTAAATACGGCCATGACATAATTTTTATTACATGCCTTTTATTTATTCGCAGAAATATTATGCAAAATCCTAGTATTCATATTTTGTAATAAATTAAAATGCTAGCTAATTGTATTAGTTATGTAATTAAGTTAGTATGTAGTCACATTATGTTGAGGCCGTTTTAAAAAACTAATTTAATTGTCATATCTTTGAGTAAGGTATTATGCAAACTCTTTGCTTTTAATCGTTTCATTTTCTTAGAAATCATTTCATTAAAAAAAGAAACATCTGTCGTCATCTATGGTCAGTTTTCAATTTTCTTTGGTTAACAAATTAATTAACATTACTTGTTGTTAATTAGGTAAATGTTCTCGGAGCTGTAAATCAACTTTGAATGGAGATGAGATAATGTAGTCCCGGATTTCACCAGTAATTTACATAATACGTCTACGCACTGAGATGAATTAATTAATTAGGTTACATAGTAAATCTACCTGCCTCATTATTTGATAATGAACCTAGTTAATTGAGTTATTTATAAATGTAACTAGCTATAATTTTGTAGATAAATGAAAAACGGCTTCTTCAGAGTGATCATTACTTAACATGAACGTATTTGTCTTAAAATAAATGCAGAATACAAATTGGTCTTACAAAATTCTGTGTTTCTAAATGAAAATGAGTCTTCTATCCAAGTAGTACTTATCTATAAGAAAAAGTAAATCTCTCTGACAATAAAATAATTTACATTCATGTTTACAAACACGATTATCATTATTATAATTTCATGCCAAGTACATCATCTTGTTAGGACACAGCTCACTAAACATTAGCTAATAAATACTACCACAAGGCCAGCAACTTTTCTATGCTTTAGCTCCATCTTTTGTTTGGTCATCATTATCCAACGCACGAGGGCCCTTGCACGACTGTAGACAACAACTCTTACCTTCCTGTTTAAATACTAAATGAACTCATCACATCTTCGCACAGCTATGGTGAAAAGCCAGCCTCAAACTTACCCTTACCCTACCCTCGTTTAATTTTACAATCAGCAATACATACCCTAATATTTGCAGCTTCGGGTCAGCAAAGAGGTCGTAGTCTCCAGGTACGGGTCGCACGTTGACGGTGGCGAAGGATGCAGCCAGTCCGGCTGTCGACGCCTGCGCAGTGGCGGCGCCTTCAGCGGCGCCTAGCAGCGAGGTGATGGCGCTTTTGTCGCAGGATGCAGGCACGCACTCGCCGACCAACATCAGTCTGCTCTGCATTTGGAATAGAGTTCTCAGATTAGTGAAAGAAATGGCAAAAATAAAAGGTAATCTTAATAATTATGTTGCTATTCTCCATCTATATAGTATATAAAATGTAAAGTCCTGTCTGACTGATATATCAACGCACAGCCTAAACCGCTGGTCCTAGAGACATGAAACTTGGAGGATGTGTTCTTTGTAAAGAGTAAGTATCCACTAAGAAAAGATTTATTGGAATTCCACCCTTAAAGGGGTGGTATAAAAAAGATTGTGTTGTGGTCATTAATTTTCCGTTGGAGAGCGAAAACTCTTGAAGCGTTCTATTATTAAACCAACAGAAGCTGAGATTAATTACGTTCAAATACTAAAGCCTCAACATCAGTCGGGTTACTTAAAATATTAAGCAATAGAAGAAATAATAAACGACTTTGTTTTTCTTACAACATGCGGCATAAAACTTGTAAACAACATTAAAACCAGTCAATGAAACAGTTGTCCTCAACTGTTTCACCAATTAAAAACAAAATTAGAATTTTTAGAGGTTATCCATTATAAGCTTGGGTCCAATCAATTGCCTTAGCAAATAGAGCCAGTGTTGACCCAATATAGTATAGTTTTTTGGGTACCGTACCTCCAAAGGAAAACCGGTCAAGTGCATGTCGGACCACGCATAATAAAGGATTCCGTATTTGGGATGAGTATATCCAAGAACAAACTTAACATTATAGTTGAAAAATATGTTCCCTCATAGCTACATTCCAACTACAAATGTAAGGTTGTACGCGCAATATTGATTTACCATGTTATTTTAAGAGCGTAGACTTCTTATAGGTTTTCCTGTAATCTTTATGTAAAGACCTATTAGCTGTTTTTTTCAAAATTTTAGGCTAAGTAGATTCGGAGATAAATGGGAGGAATGATCAACTTTCCTCTATTTTTAATTGTCTTATTTGGCAAACAAAATTGGCGCAATGCTGAGATTGTTATATTTGAAACAGTTTTTGATGTAATACCGTGTCATAACGGAACCCATCGGTTTCAAGACGTTCATTCATAGTGTGTTAGTGATTTTCGTGTCAAGTTTGAGGGAAAAATACATTAGATCGTACTTAAAAAAAATTGCTTTCATTCAAATAGTGGGGACTCTTAGTAGGTACCAATTTGAGGCCAGCCTTGCTCAATGCACTCCATTCATTAGACGGGCAGATGTCACCGGGTGACCTTTGCGTAAGCTTAGTATTCGTAATTGAATGTCAGGCAACGTGAGGAATGCTCTCACACGATGTATCGGTGTTCGACTGTCGGCTGTACGGGAACAGCCGACAGCTGGCGATTCCCATCGGTTTTCTTCGTCTTTTAGGGCATTACGTATGCTCCGGATTTTTCTTTTCCAAACTACGAGCATTCCGGCAATGTTGAGACAATCCAACGGTATAAAAGTTTGTCTTCAACTTTGTTACTTTACGGTAAGCTGATCGTAAAGTTAACGTTGTTTTTTTATGTAGGTAATGGTTTGGCAGATTTTCGTTTCAGCTTTTGAAAACAAATGAAGGTAGTTTTTAACATTGTATGTGGTTCGATTGGGTTTGGTAATGAGATTTAGATTTATCAACAAGACGTAAGGAAAATTAATAGTTATGAACTAGCCATGTATAATATTTATCTGAGCGCTATTTTAATGTCGGGACAGTGTCAAAATGACATTTAAGTGGACTTTAATACCTGGTTATTAGGTATCGTAGCACTCATTAGCCATAATGTTTTGACAGGTTTTGACATCATGTAATTATTAGAATCGTTGCCTGATGTTGCAACAACATCCAACTTACTGTTTGTTTTCACTGGTGTTCACTAATAATAAAATGCCTACTTATTGTGTAAAAATGTATGAGATAAATTGACACAATTACTGCAGCACTCAAAGTAAAATCTTCTTTTTAAACTTTCATGTATCGACCTTTTCTTTTGACTTAATATAATTTATCTTAGAAACAAAAACAATATCTATATTCCAACTTCAATACCCACACAATATTAGTGAAGATACGTTACGTGTCCAAGTTCCATATCCCGTTAATAAATGTTGATTCATCCACGCCTCGCGTTCCCGGGGGATGAAAACTTTCTGCCCATCATTAATCTATATACCAACAGTAATATTACTTTCTTACATACGTTGGTAAGACTTTGGTTCATTAATGATTATAATAAGCTTGTAGTTATTAACTACTATCTGCGCCCCGCGGTTTCACCCGCGTAAGTCTCGATCCCGTGGGAATATAGGGATAAAAAGTAGCTTATATGTTAATCCAGGCTACCTCGATACAAAATTTTATCAAAATTGGTCCAGCCGTTTTTACGTGAAAGAGTAACAAACATCCATCCATCCATCCATACGTACAAACTATCGCGTTTATAATATTAGTAGGATGTACTTTTTTTTTTAATTATTAATAAACTGATCCCGCTCTGGGCGGAACGGGAGGGCGTGTCAGACTTTTACTGATAGAACCCACCCGTGTTCCTTCAGTTGCCTGTGTGCCAGGGCCACGATAACCCTTTCAGACAAACTCGCAACCCTGTCAGGCATTTAATTAGTTACTTGGTTGTTGGTACCTTAAATGATCCACTACGTAACCAAAAAAGTTAAAATTTAAAAAACCTTGAATTTGAAAATTAAATTCAATTCGAGGTTGTTTTACTTTTGCTTATTTTCTCACTTTAGTTTCAATCTGTCAAATCAAAATGATAAAAAGCGGTCATTGTCGTCTTTCACCATCATTATTGAAAATTTAAAATATTTTGAATACTTAAATAATATTTAAAAAGTTTATAGTAAATTTTTGGAAAAAGTACATTTAACCCATTACAGACTAGTAATGGAACCAGGGACGGCGGACTTGGGAACGTCCGCAATAGGGGGGTGCGAAATAGGGGGCGCCCTATCACATTGGACCCGAGGTGGCGGCGCGTAGTGTTCCACGCGCGCCCCTATCAGACGTCGCGGGGGGGGTCAGACACCTCACCCCCCCAGACTTGAGGTGGCCCGCAGAGGCGGGCCGGCACTAGCCGGGGATTGCGGAAGTAATAACAGATCCCAAAATCCCCGGTGCAAGTGTGGGAGGGGAACACTGGGGTGGTTTTTGGTCAGAAGAGTCTGACAGACCCCTCCGCCCGCCCCAGGGCGGAGGACATCCATGAGGATTTTCCACCCCATGAACAAAAAAGAAAAAAAAAAAAGGGCAACGTAAGTAGTCGATTTAAATTCCAAATTATGTAAAAAAAAAAAAAACTATAGACTATAGCTATCCATCCTGTTATTGAAATATCAATGAGAGATAATATTATAGCCATTGATTAGAAATAATATGGGATCTGTGGTTTTTCAAGTTTGCTGGTAGTGGTATTTTCATCTGTTGGATGTCGTAAATTCCACAGAAATGGAGAACAGAAATTGGAAGACCCATTTTTTTTATTTCACGTCGTTTTTCTTTTTTTTGTGTTTTACAAGTTCAGAGATATTACTATCATGTCGGTAACACCAGAAGAATGTACACGTATTGCCACTATTTCAGAAGAAGGCAGAAGTCAGCGAAGTACAGCAAGAACAACAGGCGTCTCAGTTTCTTACAGTGCAGCGAGTCGTGCAACGTGCAGTAACTAGCTGCACCTCGCGGTTTTTACCCGCATAAGTCTCGATTCCGTGGGAATATCGGGATAAAATTTATCCTATGTCCTAATCCAGGTTATGGTCTACCCATTTGCTAAATTTCATCAAAATCCGTTCAGCTGTTTTACCGTGAAAGCGTAACAAATAAACATAGAAAATCACTTTCGCATTTATGATATTAAATTAGGATTCTATCTCATCAGTTTTTAATAAAATGCGCGCCTACCTAAGTACGTTATCCATCGAAAGTAGTTCAAGTTAACGTTTATGATGCTCATATAAATTTATATCATGAGTTTAAGGTTCGTTGCCTTCATTTACCGAAGGCGAAAAGAGACCCGAATTTAGTGGTTTTGGGAAAACCTCCTACAATGCCTTGCAGCTACCCTTAGAGTAGATTATTGTGGATGCTTTATCTAATGTAAAATGGTTATTGTATATACAGCATTAGTTTTTGTTTACCCAAAATCCGAAAAGGGGTAATTGTACTCATCATTTTGAACAACTTTTTCTATATGACCAACCTTAAAATCGCGAAAAAAAAATGAGTTGTTCCATACATTTTGTCGATTTTGAGTGATCACAAATGTATGGAACAGCTGATTTTTTTACGCGATTTTAAAGTTGGTGCCATAGAAAAAAAAAAAATATGATGAGTACAATGACCCCTTTTCGGGTTTAGGGTAAACAAAAACTGTTGTTGTATTATATAATACGACACTAAATTAAAACACTGGTAATACCTACTAGTGCATAGGAATATTTTGGTACCAGAGTCTGCTACCAATGAAAGCTGTCCAAGAATAAAAGCGATAGTTTAAAAAATCAAGAGCTATCAACCCTTGTCTGTCCTGGCAACCCAACACTCCATAAATATGAAATACTGATATAAGTACCGCAGAATATATCTTGAATAATAGAAAGTATCAAATCCGTATAAGGAGTGAGCAACGGTTGACAGCTCATGATTTTTTTTAATTGCCTTTTTTTTCTTGGACAGCTTTCGTTGGCCACACATACCGCTATTTGCACGTAAGTCCATTAAAATTAATTCCTGATTAAAAGTAATGCTATCTCTATCTAACGGAACGTACCAGAAAATTAGCATTACTTTAAATGAGGAATTAAATTTAATAGACTTCCGTGTAACTAGCGGTCTATCAAATAATCTAAATCAAAACAGCGTCAAAACAAAAGAAAATAGCAGCAGGTCGGATCGGCTTTAGCTAATAACCCGACTAAAGTTATCAAAAAATAATAGGCCCGTTTTGACATTTAACTTCACTAGCCACCCACCAACCAGCCAGCCAGCTAACTATTAGTGAAGTAACCATAAGACTCAGTACTCGATACTCACGATAAATCGATTCAAGTTAAATGTCAAAACGAGCCTATTATTTTTTGACAAGTATAGCTATATTTTTTTTGGTTCTAGACCGGGAACGTTATTAGTTAGCTAGTTATGTACGGCCACATTGTCGCGATAACACGAATTACAGTTCGCGCGCTCTCTATCGCACACCGCTCGACGTATCGCTGTACAACATGTTTTTAGCCGTAGAATTATGCGAAGTTTAATTTACTATCGTTTTGACGTCCCCACTCCCCCACCCTGTATAACTTGAGAATTTAATTATTATAATTGAGTAAATAAAGATATCATCATGATTACATGCGCGAATTACCTGTAAATATCGAGCCTGTTATGGAAGAAAACTTTTTCAAAAAAATAAAATAAATACAATTATTAAAAAAATACCTCTCCTGTAAATTTTAATTTATGTCACTTACGATGTTCTTCTTCTTTTCGTGGCTGTGAGAACTTTAGACTAATACAAGAACAGCTAGGATATTATTTCTCTACCTTTTCATAAAAGCTGATGTATTTTCCCACAATACTGCAGGGAATAGGAACGTAGCAAATTAAGTTGACTCGGTAGTTGCAGACGGTTGGAACTTGCGCCGCGAGGTAGTAAAAATTATATTTATGTTAAGCTTGCTCAGGCAAGCTTATAATAAATATACCTACGTAAGGGTGAATTAGGCCGGCAGTCCCACACTACAAGGCTAGGGTGAGTTGTTGTGTGTTTATGTGTTGTGCCCACACCATAATAACAGGGGGTCTATTCTGAACATAAATCCGAAGTATCGGCCGAATGTTCGACCGTTGCTTGACTAAAAAAACGACAGTCAAAGAGACAAGCCAAAGTAAAAAAAAAACCGGTCAAGAGCGAGTCGGACTCGCGCACCGAGGGTTCCGTACGTATATATTATTTAGAGGCATCCTTTTATTTTTCCTGTAATCTTTACATACACTTATATCACATAGAATAATTTCAGATTTTTATCTATGCAAACTTCGGAGATAAGGGGAACGGTATTTTTTTTTACATTTTTCATCAAAAGTCGGAAACTAAGCTGCTTATTGAGAATGTGCAAACAGCGCTCTTTCATATGATACATGCCTTAGTAGCTTTTGCAAAAAAGATATATTTTTTTCTTGTTTACAAAATAGTTGGGCAAACGTCATCTAATACTATTTTAAATTTCAAGTTGATAGCATTAGTAGTTCTTGAGATATCCAGGTATGACAGACAGACAGACTTAGTTCCACCATAAGGGTTCCTTTTTACCATTTTGGTACGGAACCCTAAAAATGTGACTTTAAGTCGGGTAAGGATTCAAAGTCAAAAAAACTATGAAACTTATAAAATGGCCGAACATTCGACCGATACTTCGGCTTAACGCTTCGGAGTAGACCCCTCAGTAGCTCGAATGACGGCGCGTTGACGACAAATACTTGAAGGTTATTTATAGTTGTTTGTTTGGCTAGGTTTTTATTGTGTTTTTGTCAATCATTTTCTATTACTGGATTTATTTGTTTGAAGTTAAGGTCAGTCTGGTCCCAACTATGTTCGGGTCGGCTTCCAGTCTAACCGGACGCAGCTGAATACCAGTATTTTACATGGAGCGACTGCCTATCTGACCTCCATAACCCAGTTACTGGGTAATACTCAATTCTCAATTCTTTATTGCGTACCATAATGTATAAAGTTGGTAAGGACTCTGACGTTTCATAAGTGCCCATGTAGGCTTATGTGAAATAAAAATATTTTTGTTTTTATTTTTTATTTTAAGGAAATAATTATTTTAGACACAATTATGGACCCTGTCGGGCACAGCATAGATCAAGTAGGAGAGAGGAGGAAGAACCTTGGGTATTTAATGTGATACATTTTATTATTGGTTAAGTAGATATTAAGTTAAACTGTTTTATTAATACAGAATTGAATTTAAGAATTATAATTATTGTTTTATAGATTATATACATTTATTTATTTATTAACATTTTAAAAACGCTTTATTTTTTAAATTATTCATTATTGTTTTATTTATTTATTATTATTTTTATTTAGTACTTAATTAATATTTATTATCCCTAGGGTAAGTTATTTATTGGACACTCCATATTTATTTAAATACATAAACATACGAAAACTACAAATACTATATACATAACCCCTTGGTTGGTAAGACATGGTTGTCAGACTTTCGGGCTTCTGATGACCCGTAAAAAGTCAGTGTCAAAGATCCACGAATGACAGCTGGGACTAACGCCTTAACGTGCTTTCCGAGGCACGAAGGGTCTCGGTATGTAAAGATGGTCACTCATCCACGGACCAACCCCGGCAAGCGTAGCTTAACCTGATCGATCGACCCGTACGGCTTTTATTACTTAGCCACAAGGCCCTGAAGTTAATATACTAACCTAATTTCAAAAATAAAAGAAGCGTATTTGGATAAAAAGTAGGTAGGTATAACGTTAGCCACAAGAATAATACTCGTACCATTTTTTTAAGTCGAAAGCGTTAGGGTTGTTCGCAAAATTAAAATTTTCTTAAGTTTTTTCATTTTCTTAGGTTATATGTTGATCTAGGCTGTTTTTATTGTTACGCGTTTCGGCAGCGCCGTTGGAGCGCGCACGTTCGGAGATATGTATGGGGTAGTGGTTGCGTTACAAAGTCGCGCGCTTGAGCAGCGCCGTTCAGTAAACGCGAGTTGTACGCCGGTGCTGCCGATGCGCGCGCCGCTCGTGCGCATCTACGACCAGTATGCGTTTTAGTGTGACGCCATTGAGACGCGCCGTAAGCCGCCTGTAACCGCATTAACGTTAATATTGTACACGACTGTCTCACAGCAGCGGAACGCGCAGTAGGTACTACTCTCGTTTCACAGTGCACCGTTGTTCAAGCGCGCGCTGTTTGACAGCGCGCTGCCCTGCGGCGTGACTATAAAATCAGCCTTATATGATTCGCGGCCGTATCAAATATCTATTTATGGAATTATAATCATAAAAATCATCAATACAACTCATATTATTATTATCATTGCTTCATATAATCCTATTAAATGACTACCTATTTCATGAAATCATGACATTTGAGGCCAATTCTAAGTTAAGGAGTTGTACTGTTGATTCTAATGATTATAATAAATTCTGTAAAGTCATATTTTTTAAGGTCGAATCCCTGATACTGACCAGCACATTACAAAAAACGTAACAAATTTTGAATATCGCAGGCTACCTTAGCCCATGCCCCTTAACGTACAAAATAAATGTTTGCTTCGTACATCCGTCTGCATGATTAACCTTTACAGGTCAAAGAAATCACGTAACACGGATTGGATTGTCATTCAAAGGCTGAGTCAGGGAGGGAAAGTTTGAACTTCACGCAATTGTTCACATCTTCCGTCAAATAGAAAGCAAATAGTGATAGCTGATGAAGTATTCGAAATAATGCAACTGCGTGACAGTTTAGATAAATTTACATAAATAGGTACTTTTAAACTTCTACACGAAAACTTCTACGAAGGAAACGTTTCATTCAACATTGCAAAAGTGATACAAGAAGTAGATATACATTAAATTTTAGAGGAAAAACATAAACGGCCAGTAGGTATTTTTTTTAACTTTTAGAGGTTTTTTTATCGGAGGTTCTTAAAGAAAAAAAAAACTTTTATTTCCTGCTTTTTAATCTTTATAAATAACTATTAGACACGCTACGATCGACACGTGATTTTATTATTATTATTATTCCAAAGCGTAGTAGGTTCCTATGGAGAAGAACGGGCAAGAAACTTCACGGACACAGTGAAACTAGTTACTAATTTAACCTCATTTATCTTTGCTCCTTGTTCATAAAACCCTGATCACCATCTTTCTATAACCTATGCATTGAGACCATTCCAATGAGCCCAAACACTATAGGTATACTTCTGCTGTATAAGTTGGTGAGGGAGTTGGGTATCCTGAAAATTCCAGGCGATGCTGAAGCATCTGTTCAAGGTTAATACGTTCTAATATCATTGGAGTAACAGGATACCAAATTTCGACTCGATCAGACCCGTAGAAGATGTTCACATCCAATTATCAACTAGAAAAGAGCTGATAATCTTCAAACGGCTGAACAGATTTTCTCGAAAATCGGTCCAGCCGTTTGGGAGCTACGATGCCACAGACAGAAACACAGAGACACACAGATACACGTTAAACTTATAACACCTCTCTGTTTTCGTCGGGGCTTAAAAACAAGTTGTGTACTCAATTTTCATTTTCGTTAATCAGAAAAAAATGGGTCTTATTTTACGAAACTATGTTATACATATATGGAAAAACGTGCGAATCGCTTTGTAACAAGATAAACACGTATGAGTTTCCTTATTCAGTCAGTTAGATTTTCTTCAAAATCCACAAAAAAAAAAATACCCTAATAATATTACCTGTGGCAGATGATCGTTGTCCACCGTAAGGTTGATCTTGGCAACATAGAAGGTGGTGGGGAAGGGCGGCGTGTGCGCATAGTACTCGGTCAGCTGCAGGTCGCGGCAGGCGTTCTGCGAGCCCAGCCAGTACTCGTTGCCAAACAACACGTTAGGCGTGTAGTGGCCTGACGCGTCGAATACTGGAAACAGAGAAAAAAATTTGGTTAGGACATCGTCGATAATTCTGATCATTATAATATTGATAGACATAATATACTTGAAATAAACACGAAAAAAGATGGAATTTTTTTAAGATCTGGTTCGATTCCTTGCTTGAAAATAAAAAAAAACCGGCCAAGTGCGAGTCGGAATCGCACACGAAAGGTTCCGTACCACCTTAAAATATTCAGCAAAAAACGCTGAAAAAAACACGTTTCTTGTACTCTATGTTTTATTTTTATTATTTGTTGCACACGAAAGGTTCCGTACCACCGTAAAATATTCAGCAAAAAACGCTGAAAAAAACACGTTTCTTGTACTCTATGTTTTATTTTTATTATTTGTTGACATAGCGGCAATAGAAATATTTATATTTACAAAAAAACTTTAAAAAAATATATTTAAAACAAAACTTAAAAAAATACTGACATAACAAAGTTACTACTCATTAGGTGAATATTTAAACGATAACCTTAAATAATAATTTAATTTATATACGTTAAGGAACTAACTAATATAATAATAAATAAGATAATAATAGAAATTGATAACAATAATTAATGATAATCACACAATTTATAAGATATGATTAAAATATATTTATGATACGGTAATTATTATTAAATAATAATAAATAATATGAAAATAAACATAATTAAATTAAATAGCAATAATAATAAATAAATAATATAGCAATAATAATTATTCAAAGAAAAACAATTTATTTAAATGAATAAGCAGAATCATAATACATAAGTACAGGTATATAAAAACAATCTAAAATATTAAAGTACTTTTGCAGATAAAATAATACATATTATTGAATGCGAAATGTTAGTAAGTAGGTATCTACTTCCGACTATGATTTTAGGTAAATTAAAATATTTTACACAACATCTTATTAATGATCTCCTAAAACAGGGCTTCCTCTCTCATACCCTTTTGCTGTGCCCTACAGGGTCCATAATGATCTAAGTTATATATAGTTACCACCTAAATGCACATTATTTAAAGCAATAAAGATATTGAGTATTGAGTATTGAAATACACAATCTGTGAAGGGTTCCGTACCGTAAGATCGAGCAAAAAACGCCAAAAAGACACATTTCTTGTATGAGGCCCCCATTAACTATGATTTTTTATTATTTGTTGATATAGCGGCAATAGAAATAAATAATCTGTGAAAATTTCAACTTTTTACCTATTACGGTTCATGAGATACATGCGGACAGCGGAGGCTTAGTAATAGGGTTCCATTTGGCACCCTTCGGCTACGACACCCTAATAAACGGCCAAGTGAGAGTCGGACTCGCGCACGAAAGGTTCCGTACCATTATCTATAAAATGGCAAACAGAAATACATCATCTGAGAAAATTTCAACTGTCTAGCTATCACGGTTCATGAGATACAGCCTGGTGACAGACGGACAAAAGGACAGACAGACGGCGGAGCCTTAGTAATAGGGTTCCCGTTTTACCCTTTGGGGACGGAACCCTAAAAATACTTGATTTTCTTTAACATTGATCTCCATCGCAGCCATGCATTTTTGCCGCCATTCTCTACTTATTTACAATACTTAGTTTCTGATCTCGCCTTGAATCTCAAAAAACCACTAAGATTGATATTATTATTGTATACATCTAAGATTTTCTGATAAGTTGCTTCACTTTGTACAGTCACACATCAAGTTAACACAAACTGTCGTGTGTGCAAATTTTCTCATTCGTTTTTGAGCTTAATTTTCAACATTTAAGGTTTAAAATCATTTGGAGAATTTTGACAGTTTGGTATAACTGCTGGCGACTGTACTCCTACAGTCACACATTATTTCACACTGTGTGCAACATAATGTCGTCAAACTATTTCCTGCGGTGCGTTTTAATGCAGTTTAATGTACATGACGCTCTTAAGTGCCAGCTTTGACGTATTTCAGAATATAAGCTACAAAGTGTTTCGTCATAATTCCCTACGGTCGCAAATTGCCTCTACACATTGTGATTTGTGGTATAGCAAGAAGAGTCAACTGAGCGTTAGTAATAGAGTTCAATTTCCTCGCAAAAATCAGTAGGTACTACGCTTGTAAACGACAGGCTATTAACATTTTACTTCATACTCTCGCCGAGGAAAGGCGCTGTGTAACATGAAACTATGTATTCATAAGTAGCAAACGAGTAAGATATTAAATAAACGTACTTAGCTATAAGTACCAAAAATAACTACAAACTCCGTTCTACAACGATCGACCTGGCTACTCTTAGAATTCCCAGACAGCTTTCCAAACTTTGTTAATATTTCAACTATTTCCATCCATGTACTTCTGTCTGTCTATAGCGTCGCCTTAGAGTGAAAACGTCGGGAATGCAATTTTGGCCATTTTTACTTTATTACATTTTTGGAAAGAAAATCTCGCAACGCACGCCCATAGTTTCACACAAAAAAAAAAGTTAAGCAACCTTTACCGCCATCTATGACGAGTTTTAAAAACCGGCCAAGTGCATGTCGCACCACGCACAATGAAGGGTTCCGTAATTGGGATGAATTTATCCCAAAAACAAACTTAACATTGTAGTTGAAAAACATGCCCTCCCATACATTGATATACGTTACGGTCAATTCTCCAACTGCAAATTTAAGTTGGTCGACTATTACTCGTTAACTTGTGAAGCCTACTTAGCTGTGATAGTTTTCCTTTTAATTTCGTTATATATACTATTGCCATGAATTTTTTCACATATCCAAAACCAACCATTTAGCTGGCAGGGGGGGGGGACACTTGACTCTAACAAAAACTAGCACTTTAAAGCTTAATATTACGCAAACGGATCCCTTAATTGAAAAATGGTTTTGCCAAACCCACAACATTTTTGAACGGCCTATCCAACGATACCCCACACTATGGAATAGACGAGAAAAAAAAATATCATCCCCATTTCACGTGTAAGGGAGGTACCCTAAAAAAAAATGTTTTTCATAATTTTATTTTACCATTTTTTTGGCATGATTAATATGTATACCCATGCCAAATTACAGCTTTCTAGGACTAAGCGTCTCTGAGCTAAGCTGGCGACAGACGGACGGACGGACAGACAGACAGACAGACAGACAGACGGACATGGCGAAACTATAAGGGTTCCTTGTTTACTACGGAACCCTAAAAACGCGCAAACGAACATACGAGGTTTTCAATTTACCAGGGGGCCTAAAATTGACGCTTTGGCAGAATCATAATATGATCTGCGTACAAATCATAACCCGCAATTCATCTGTTTGACAGTTTTGTACGGAGTTTTTTTAAAATGGTCCACCAATTATGAATTGCTATAATGAAGTCTAATGTCAAATACCAGCTTTCAAACAGATGAATTGCGGGATGTATGAATTGTACGCAGATCATATTATGATTCTGCCAAAGCGTCCATTTTAGGCCCCCAGCATTTAGAGAATAATTATGTTTAGGACTTTTTTGATGATTATTAGCCATACACAACACTTGAAGTGTTACTTATTATTATTAGTTAAAGTTAAGTAAGGCAAGAAATAAAACGGATTAAAAGAAGTATAGATCAATTTTTATTCTACATTGTATCATTGGTAAACTTGCAACTGCTACCAGCAAACCATGTGTTTTTTTTAAAATAAGCTCTTTAGTAGCATTTTACGCTTTTACGATAATAAAATGATATAAATATCATAGTTATGCAAGAGAAAATGTATCCAAATTGCAAAATAAAAGACAAATATTTGAAGAAACTGTGGTAATAACATTTTACAGCACGCAGTTTTTGCTTCGTCCTGAAAAGTTACTTATTTTACACTTTGGTTCACCAACAATTGTTTACACTAGCATCTTGATAAAAATAAGGTCTGAAAACCTTTGAACAGTGTAACAATTACTTAAAGGTAAACACCACATGAACTAAAATTATGCTAATTTGTAAGCCTAGGTACATGTATAGTCTACAAGCCAACTTAAAACTAAAGAAAAAAAAAAAAAAATGTAGTAAATATAGTATGAGCTTACACCAAGGACAGGGTTTAAATTAAGGCAAAGTAAAGAGAGTTAATTGTAATTTGATAATTTGAAACAGCCACGAACGTCGACGACAATTACATTGGCATAATAATAGGTATTGTCTCTTAATTAAAATGATCTTCATTAACATATTAACAAACAGGAATGGAAATTAATTCTTTAGAGAACGCTTTTATTTTCTTATAATAAAGCGAATTCGGGTTTTTATTTACTGAACAGAATTAGTTAAAATAAATAACCATCAACATAAAACTACATATTTTGCGGCTCTGTGGACATTTATATAGGATGAACAAACTAAGATCTATTGTTATCTCGGATATGAAACTAGGCTTCTGAAACCTATCCTAGAAAATTGCCCATCACTGTAAATTCTTATAAAATTCCCGGAATAAACGTGTAAGAAAGGCCTGAATGCGAGCAAAATATTAACAAATCCAATTCAATTTGCAATAAATTAAGATGAACACTTGTCGGTTTAATTTCAACTTTGTGGTTTTTTGTTCTTATATTAATAGATCTTGTCGGAACAAAAAAGGAAAATCGGAATAATTTCGACTTTTCAACAGGAAGTGAAGCGATCTCATCAAAGTTTTATTTTATTTAAAACGATGTAATGCTCTTAATCCCAAGAATTAGGGGAAGAAGATCCTTTTATAAATTCTTAATTCTGCCATTACGCGCGGCTGACCTCAATAATAAAAACCGGCCGAGTGCGTGTCGCACCACGCACAGTGAAGGGTTCCGTAGTTGGGATAAATTTATCCCAAGAATGAACATAACATCGTAATGGAAAAACATGTTCTCCCATATTCTAACTGCAAATGTAAGTTGGTTGACTATTACTCGTTATCTTGTAAAGCCTACTTAGCTGTTATCATAGAAGTAATAGGCTTAGAACCGCAGTACTCGTATTCAAAGTGAAGCCGTTTCATGTTAGCCTTTAAAGGCTACTAGGACTTTCGGCACGTCAGTAATCAAGACCAAGTATTACATTAAAGAGCTCGCGCAATTTTACAAAAAAATGACGTACTGTGTAGTGAAAGGGTGTCACAACTCATCACATAATCACGAAAAAATTTAAAGATTCCATTTCACGGGTAAGTACTGCCTAGCATCTTATATTTTTAGTATAAAACATTTATCAAAACGGATGAATAAATCGTAAATTTGACAGATTTACCGAGACCACCATTAATTACATTGAAAATGTTGCTAGGAAAATGAAAATTTGTTACACCATTTTTTGTTATTATAATTATGTAAGTACTGCCTATAATACCTATTCACATAAAAGTATTTTTTTGTTTTGGTTTGCCAAATATTATTAGGATTCCCACGCACGTGTCATGAAAAAAAGTTTTCATGACACGTGCGTGTTGGAACAAGTGTTTTGTTGAAGTTAAGGTGTTGGAACAGTTCCATTTTCCCCACTTTTTCGGGAAAATGTAATTTTCTTGCAACATTACAGTTTGCTTGTGCGTGAACTTTATTGCTTCAACTTTGAACGGAATTTTGAATGAAACTATCACTCTAAGTCTAATTACTCTAAGGCTGTTATAGTTTTTCTTTTAATTTCGCTATATATGCTATTGCCGTGATTATTTCCACATACCCAAAAACAACCATATATCTGGCAACACTTGATTCTAACAAAAATTAACACTTTAAAGCTTAATATTTCGCAAACGGCTCCCTGAATCGAAAAATGGTTTGGACACACTCGCAATATTTTTAAAAGATCTTTCCAACAATACCCCACACAGTGACATCGACGAGAAAAAAAATATCATCTCCATTTTACGTGTAAGAAAAATATATTTTCAGATTTTATTTACCAATTTGTCGGCGGCGTGATTAATATGTATACCCGTGCCAAATTACAGCTTGCTAGTACTAAGACTCTCTGAGCTAAGCCGCGGGCAGACAGACAGACAAACAGACAGACAGACGGAAATCGCGAAACTATAAGGATTTCTTGTAGACTACGAAACCCAAAAAATGATTACCCTTTTCTGTCCTTCCCTTTTATTTGTGTCCGAAAGATATGTAGAATTATTCATGGTCCCAATAGCATTGAGAATAATGGAGCTAAAAATACCTGAAGGCTTTATTTTCTATACCAGAAAATAGGTACCTAAATTAAATCTCGTAATCTATAAATGACATAAAAGAAACAAGCCAAATACTGATCCGTAAATAGACAACTTGAGTCGAGTTCAAATAAATACGGTCGTTATAATTGGCTAATTCTGTTTACAGTCTCGATTCGATTAGTCGCAGCTTCCGACACAGTAGTGCGCCACGCGGCCGGATACTGGGATATCCGTTGCTCTGCAGCCTGATACTGTGTTAGATCCCGGCCACGAAAAGCGCTGCACAATTCCACTGATTTATAGCCTTCAAACTTATTAATTCAGTGAAATATTACCCTCTCTAGATGAGGCCCCGCAGGAGGTTCTATTACCTGCGCCTTAAGATATTATAAGCTTCTTTGATGAAGCGCCTTTTGTTAAAGGACTTACGTGATGTCGGCACATTTTCCGAGCATTATGTGTTATCAGCAAAACATTAGAAAGCGCTCTGAAAATTTTCGTTCGTGAAAACTATTACCGGGTCCGTTTAAACCAAAGGCATTAAATTATGTTATTTTATCTACCCTCTCTTTCGCCGAGCGGCCTTAATGAGGCCGATGTCAATTATGCGGGATTCGCCAATCGGTCTGATTCAGTCCGACTGATTCAGTTCGTTCGTGGCGCACACCCATTTTCGCGCCAAATAGGCTGGTTCAGAAGAGGTTACCCTCTCATCTGTCAATTGACCTACATTAGGCCGATGTCAATTATGCCGGATTCGCCATCCGATCTGGTTCAGACCGACTGATTCAGTTCGTGTAGTGGCAAATCCCCATTTCGCGCCAAAAAGCCGACACGAGAGAGGCTACACCCATGCTATAAATCCTCAATAAAAGTTTCTGAAACAGTTAGGTAGTTTATTGCTAACATTAAAACAACCAGTGTCATAATAACCAAGTAACCATGATATCATCCAAACGAGTGTTATAATAGAATAGAATAGAATCGCTTTATTTCGGACACAATTATCCATATGGTGTTAGTAACATATAATGTGTTGTACTAAATTTCATTATGCAACTCCTTTGCTTTTTCGATCCATTCCTTACTCTTTCTTTTTTTTTTCCTTCTGGCTTCGCACGGTTTGTGCATTTAGCCAATGTCACGTTTTAGTTCTTGTATAGTATTGATGAAATGAATTATAAATGCATGATGATGATATCCCCGCCCACCCATTCCTTACTCATCAAACAGCCACATTCTCACTACACAATTTCAAAAAAAGAACATTGTCATGGAACGCGCGTATCACTACCACAGCGCCGTAATTAAATAATTATTTACGACGTAGATAGCTTATACTCTTACTACAAAATATGTCTACGAAATAAAAGTAGAAGAAACAAGAAGTAAGGGAAAATAAGTGTTATCAAATATTAGTTATTATTTTTTGTACGCCACGATACCGAAATATTTCGTGTAAGAGATAACAATTACTGGCAATATTTTTTTGTTTTATATTTTGAATATGGCGTCCGATTTATCAAAGTCACGTAAGAAACAAAATAAAACTCATCAAACTTGCTTCAAACTCAAAACATTTATTTCAATTAAACCTATTACAGGCACTTTTGAATTGTCAAAGAGTTAGTCAGAAAGTTGAAGCTATTTGCCCATTCCAAAACGTAGATCTCTATGGAGAAGAATAGGCAAGAAACTCCAAGGACACTCTTTTAAATCAAGATATTACAAAATCCTGGGTACATTATTCTTGTTGCTTCTAGTGAGAACAATGTAAAAAAATTAAATTGTTTATTTCAAAAACAATTCAAAATATAAGATTAAAAGATTACAAATAAGCCCTGGCAGGTCTCAACTGATGGCGCCTGTTCACGAACATGACGCGTGGATCAGCACCATCCAACTCAACCATTTTGTAGGGAACCGAATGATCCAACACACGCGCCACCATCAGCGAACCATTTAAGTGAGCATGACATATTCCCAACTGCCACGCTTTTTTAAGTCAACATACATCTTATCATAATAAACGGTTCCATGGTACTCACATTAACATAAATGAAAAAAAAAATTGCTTCTAAATTATACAAAACTATAGCTTGCAATGTATTTCAAAAATTTATAAAATTTTACTAGCAAAAGGAAAATCATTATTACCTATTAAAGTATTCAACAACTAAAACTTGATTACATTTTTCTTAGTCGTCGTCGATTACATTTTATAAAATCGATATGATTGTAATGTCAGAACATAAAAAAGGGAGATAATAGGATAAAAGGGATATAATATTTGGATAGATGCTTCCCGCATCTCTTCCAAATATTATAATTTTAACAAGTGAGCCCAAGTGGTTGTGGAGCAGGACCAGCATTAAGCCAAGCATTTTTATCTATGATATAATCGTCCAACCTATAATATGCTTGTCTACATAGTGTGCGTGTGTTTTAAATTTCTTCTCATTTAGTTGAAGAATATCGAGTGGTATTTTATTATAACATTTTACACAGTACCCCATAAAAGAAGTGTGTACTTTTGACAATCTGAAACGTGGTTGATCTAATTTGTTCCTATTTCTAGTGTTAAAATTATGCCTATCACTTATCTTTCTGAAGAGATGTAGGTTTTTTAGGGTAACGTACCCGAAGGTTGCCAAATGAAACCCTATTACTAAACCTCCGCCTTCCGTCCGTCCGTCTGGCTGTCAGCGGTCTGTAATCTCATGAACCGTAAAACCGACAGTTGAAATTTTCACAGATTATGTATTTCTATTGCCGCTTTAAGAATATCGTAATTAATGAGAGGGCCATAAAAGAAACGTGTATTTTATTCGGCGGTTTTTGCGTGGTTTTATTACGATACGGAACCCTTCGTGTGCGAGTCCGACTTGCACTTGGCCGGTTTTTTTTTTATTGACAACTAGCGTACAGTTTTTCGGGAGGTTTCGATATTAAACAAGACCACAGTTTGTTATCAACATCGATTCTCGGAAAACATATTTCATGTCCCATCGGGTTCGTTAAGGGCCGGGTAATCGCCGTTGTACTTGGCCATACAAATGCGCATCGGGCTCACACCGCGCCGCCGCCGCCGCGCCGTCGCCGCCGCCGTTCGGTTTCATATAAGGGAATATTGATTTTTAACGACAATATTTATTTATTTATTTATTTAACACTTTAAGCACACAAAATGTACAGAGGCGGACTTAATGCCATAGGCATTTTCTACCAGTCAACCTTTGGGTGATGCAGAGACAAGCAGTGGTAGGTGCAATAACGAAAATTGTGGAATAAATATTTATTTAAATTTATGGATATACATACATATACCTATTAAAAACTTTAAATATAATATATATACCTAATTATAAATAAATATAAGACCTTATAAATACACATAAATACACGAATATACCAACAAACCAAACAATCAATGGGAAAACATTACCGTTGTGATGATACTGCCAGCTTCTTACGAATGTGCTCGCGAACTTTAACTTTAAAGGATAATCGGTTGGTTGCCATCCTGATTTCCTGGGGGAGCGCATTCCACAGAGAGATAGACTGAACGAAGAAGGAAGAGTGAATGAAGTCAGTGCGGTGAGTGGGACATTGAAGAAGACGATTGTGTGATGATCGTAGATTTTTATTGTGGTTGGCGCAAATGTACTGAAAGTGGGGGGCTAGATAACTAGGAGAAGAGGGAGAGTCAAGAAATGAAAATAAGGTGGTCAGCGCCCTTTGCTCTCTGCGCTGGCGTATGGGCAACCACTTAAGAAGCGACCGATGCGCAGAGATGTGATCATATTTACGCAGATTGAAAACGAATCGAATGCAGTTATTGAGAAGACGGTCAAGTTTGTCGAGGAGATCTGCATTCAGGTCTTAGTAGCACACATCACCATAATCGATGATAGGGAAAATTAAGGACTGCACAAGCATTGTCTTGGTACTTAATGGTAATAAATTTTTCAAGCGGTATAGAGCCCGCAGCGTTCCAGTAACCTTCTGGCTCACCTTAGCAACTTGAGTACGCCAGTTCAGGGTACGATCGATGTGCAAGGTCTTTCACGTCAGTGCTAAATGGAACGATGGTATCATTGAAGAGAACTGGTGGCAAGGTTGAACCACCTTACCAATACTACGATGACTCCCAATGATGATCGCCTGACACTTATTAGGGTTTACTGCGACACCAAATCTATCAGACCAGTTTTTAATTGCTGTCAAGTCCCTATTTATGTTGTCGATAGCATCAGGTATCTCATCAACCTTCCCTTGACAATACAACTGCAAGTCATCTGCATACAGATGATACGCACACTGAAGCTCGGGGGTTATAAGATTGATAAAAATAGAACAGAAAGAAAACAGAAGAGGAGAAAGAATACCGCCTTGAGGAACGCCAGCTTCCAAATCACACCAGCATGACGAAGAATCCTCAACATGAACGGACTGCTGACGTTCCTGAAGATAAGAAGAGAACCATTCCAGTGCTTCGGCAGAGACCATAACATAGGACAGAATAGCTAACAGGATGTCGTGACTGACGGTATTAAAGGCATTCGAGAAATCAACCAACACTAGAACAGTAACTTTGGTGTCTTCCAGTCCTATCTTTATATCGCCAGTCACTTTAAGGAGGGCGGAAACAGTGCTATGCCCAGGCCTGAACCCAGATTGAAGAGGACTAATTAGTGAATTATGGTGAACAAAATTGGAGAATTGTTTGTGGACGCAGGTCTCGAGCAATATGTATATTAGAAAAAAAAAACAGATAGATTCATCGAGAGCGTAGAGTCATCTCAATTACCTCCTTTCCTTGAATTTGTATGTATTATATTTATATATATAATATAGGGATATGTTATAGTATATATGTACGTATGTATATGTATTATATGTTTATAATCTATTTATGTACTTGAGCACCTATTTTATTAATAGTAATATAAATAGGTTAGAATTTAATATTTTTTAATATTATTATTTTCTCTCCATCAGAGCACCCGCCATCTTATCTCTTCACCACCCTTGGTTGACTGGTAGAGAATGCCTAAGGCATTAAGTCCGCCTTTGTACCTTATTGTGTGCGAGAAGTTTAAATAAATAAATAAATAAATAAATAGATTATAGATAATAAAATAGTCTGTTCATACAAAAAAAAAACATTAAAATATCTTAAGTAATTTGAAAGTAATATCGGTTTTTTTGCTTTGGGTAGATATTGCTTCCTGAATTTATTTCATAAAGTATTTTACTACAATACTTAAATATTCACATATATAGAATTATAGAATTGATGTGTGTTTTAATTGAGGTATTTATATGCGTTTTAGTTTAACATACATGTTTTGCTTATCTTACTTGCATTATATGAAGGCGTAATAACAGATTTAAAAGTCACTAAAATCATATATCTGTGCCTTAAGGGTTTTGTTCGATTAAGTGATAATCACGACCACATGACCACTTTAATTGACACTAGCCACTCAAGTGATAACAAAAGTTTCGGCTGCCGAGCACCAGCTGCTATTTGAACTACAATAACTAAGTATAACTTAATTAATTAGAATCACACGAGGTTGTATAGACTGAATATTACAACATACATATTCAATTAAGTCTCCCAATATTGATTACTTTGTAAATTGATATCAAAGTTTGCACTAAGATAATAATATCTGTGGGTTGACACAGATAACCACAGGAGTCGTAACAAGCCAGTCGTTCGCTATATCCGGAATTAGACCTACACTACTAAGATCTTATGAATAGAATAATGTAATATCTGGATCAACCTGCACACTGCCATCTATTTGCTTTGTCATTGAAGTTAATTAAGAATCTAACATGCATTGTATACGATATAGATCATGGAATTGTATCCAATTAACATTAAATCAAAGCCTATCTCTCTCCCTCCCCTGTATTTAAAAGAGTACAAGGCAACTGAATAATTGATATGATTTGAATTAGTTACTTTAGGCACGTTATTTCGTTTATTTTCAATCGAATTCGCGCAGCGATCATTACATTTCTTTATCAGAGACAAAATAAATGGAAACTGAAACGTATGTCTAGGAAGTGTTTTGGACTTTTTGGAATATTAAAATGACAGAAAGAAATATGGCAGCGAGCAATCGTGGCAAGGGTTCCGTTAGTAGAACCTTTTGAGGTACAACACTCCGAATGGCATGAATTTTAGGGTCCGTGGCTTAGGCCCCCAGTGGTCGAGGCACCTGCGGCCGACGCCCCCGATTGGACTAAATACTAAAAAAAAATTGTGGTTTTTCACTTAGTACACAGTAAGAGTTTCACCATAATAATAAAGTATTTTTCCTAGCTAAACAAAAGTTATCTATCAAATAGCAGAGAATAGATTGCCACTTAACCTTATCCTTACACACCTTTTTCAGATTTCATATAAAATGTTAGTGAATGTTGTTAATATACATTTATAATAACTTACCATATGGAAATTGTATCTTTCAAATTCAACCAACACGTCAACTAACTGAGCCAAACCAGTTATTGGTAACAATAAAAAGTCCGTCTTTTTGTCCACAAAATTGAAAACAATAAGGAAGTATGAATAGATATTATGTCTATCTCTTTCACACCTCATTTTTTAACTAGATTTCTTATTGTGATATTAAATAAATAATGAAACATAACTAAGACTTTCATTTTTCAAAACATACATCCATTATAAAAGCATTTCGATGTTATAAATATAATTTATTATGATTTATATTTTTTATTATTTATACTACAATCAATATACATTTATTATTTTTGTAAAACATTTTTGTGCTTAACAGTACATTTGATCAAAAATTGCTTTGAATTAAATTAATCGTATCGGGGGCGTCGGCCACAGGTGCCTCGACTACTGGGGGCCCTAAGCCACGGACCCGAATTTTATGTTTGCATTGGAATCTGTTTTTGCGTGAATTCTTAAAAGGCCGCAGGTCCCTTTTGGGGTCGAATTCTGTAAGGTCCATCAGGCAGGCCTTAAAAACGTGCATACATTTGTCTCATAAAAAGGTCGCATGATACATATTTAGGGAACCCTTGTCAATGTCGGGTACATTTACATTTAGTGGGGAAACAAGGAAAACGGGGTATTTGATTTGAAGGCTTCCTTGTGTACATTTGTTTCCCAAGCCTGTAATTAAAGCCGTGCGTGGATGCGCCGCTGGCCGTCATCGTCACCGAGCCGCGGTCGGCGCGGGCGCCGCGGCTGGCGCGTCGTATGCACCTGCAGTCACGGTCGGACAACGTCCCACTTTGTGGTCAACTCCGCACTTGCTTGAATATTTTTCTCATGCTTATTACGTAAGTAACGAAACATCTCGCGCGTCTGTTGATATCTTCGTAAATTGCTCAGGGCCTCAAGTCTGCTATTACAATAGTGTCAGAATGGTCGATCATTGATTTCATAATTGTTGATTTTGACAAGTTTGGTAATCTACTATTATAATGGCGTCATTATGACTTTCCAATGGTCGGCCACTGACACTACATTGAAAGAAATTGCATTTATTGGTAATCTCGTACATACTGACAAATGAATTACATTTCTACTAATGGGTTTTATAATAATGGCAATACGACAATGCCATTATAAGTAACACAATTCTATTACGAGAACATTGACCGAACAATGATCGACCATTATGAATTTAGCAGATTACGACTTTTAGCAAAATGACAATGGGATCGTGTTGGAATGACTGAATTTATAAAAATAGCAGACTTGGGGCCCAGATTCCGTGCAGCGCGGCGGCGACGACATCGCGTAAAGACGATTTAATATAATATTTCGGCAAGGGATAGAGAGATGTATATGGAAATATGAGATCTACTTAACTTAATTTAAATATAAATGACGCCAGCGGGCATGACAATATTAAAACATAGTGGAGCTTTCTAAAAGCTTTTCGGTTTTCCACAGGCAATCAAATAAAAAATACGGAAATGTGACTCCAATAGTTAGCATACACGGAATAAACTAGGGGAAGTGCTTTTAAATTTTGCAACAGAGACACAGGTTTAAAAAACTTTGGTTCAAAGATGTATTTCCCCTATTTGAACCCTGTTTTCAGATCAGCAGAAAAATATAATCGTTAATTGCGGTTCAAAGGTTCTGTTACGTTATGCCTGAATATATCTGAAAGCACTGTTGTTGCGGCAACAATTCAAAAAAAAAAATACGCTTCGTGAATAACGGATAATTTGTAGCAACGTGAATGACACTTCAATTTGATATTTTGACTATGTTGTTATTTATTACTTGGTAGCGTTTCCCTCTCTCGAAAATATCCGAGGGTTGACAAATCGGTGTAAAAAACTGTTTGCTCCTAAGCAAATATTTTGAAGGACTTGTTTTTATAAGTATAAATACCTACCTACAAGTTTCTATAACGAGATGAAACTGAGTGAGCTTTATTTTTTATTTATTTATCCTTTATTAAAAAGAACCAGGTTCTTAAATAATTAATTACAATCTAGCCTGACTAACTAGATATATAAGTAATTTTAATCTAAATTATTTTTTTACGTGATAATTATTTTAAAACTTATAATAGTGTTGATTGTACTTTACACAAGTTCGTTCTACTTTCTTAGAGTCATGACATAATAATATAAACACTTTGTTCATGTGTTATATATGTGTCATTGTCACTAATAAGTCTACACTACACTTTTTACACTACACTAACTCAAACGGCCATATGGCCAAAACAAGGTTTATTTTTAGACCCAGGTTTAAACCATTATTGAATTTCGAACTATATTCCGACTATGGTAAAGTTCCTAACACAAAACTGACAACTTAGAACCGAACTAAGTTTTCAGTTTTGTATAAAGACCGGTATTTCAATCACTGCAGCACTGTTATCTTATTACAAAAACTGGCTCCATGGTTAAAGCCATGTCGAAATATAAATCATGTTTTGGAACAAAACCTTTACCGTCTGGTAAAGGTTTTGTTCGTTTTAGTCTTCGCACTAAGTATATTGGTTTGGTCTAACAGCTGAATTGCCTCTAACAAAAGTGAGTGAGTGTGTATTTTTAACGAGATGAGAACTAATACACCACAAATAAATTGGGATAAGGGCAGGATGATGAAAGTGAGTGAGTGTCTGGTGAGGTTATTAAGTCACACAGTATTAGGGTGGTGATAATTATGTAAATACTGTTGGAGCTGCTGAAGATTTTAAGACTATCTTTGCATTGTATAAACTCAATCTCCTTTGTATTATATAATTGCATAGCACAGGTGTGAGTACTATATTATACAATATTAGTTTTAGTATATGCTAAACCCGAAACTCGAGTCTAGTATTTTTATGTAAAGAATCTATGTACAAAATTTCAAAACTGTATCATGAAAAATCACAAAGTTATAAGGTTTTTATGTTACCGGGTTGTCCGTACAAAAACATGCTAACGGCGGCGGCGCCCCCGCGCCTCCAGGGTCGTCTTGCGCTCATTGATAATAATTTGGCAGTAGGAGGTACCTAACCGTACGGCGATTGCATTGTAAGTAATTAAATGGTGATAACATTTTCCATCACACTTAAATATTTTTGGGACAAAATATAACATGGTGTAAAAGTTCCTTATTCTGAACATACCATATTCAGGTTTCGCTTATACTAAAAATAATGTTGTATAGTTCGAGCTACCATTTACCGGGTAATATGTCTTTCATCACTCAGAATATGTCTGGCTGATTGTGGCGCGTGTGTTGGATCATTTAGCTCCCTTCAAAATGGTGCTGATCCACGCGTCATGTTCGTGAACGTGCGCTGTCAGTCGGGAGTTTTGGGGCTGGTCACCTCTTAGCTGCCACGGCTTATTTTAATTATTTTAGTGTTGAATTATTTTTATCACGGACGCTTTTGACGTTTTGCATCGTTCTCACATGTGTAATTTCTACATGAATGATGTAACCAATACTTTGTATCAATACTTTAATTTAAAAGACTGTCCGTGGAGTTTCTTGCCCGTTCTTCTCCATAGGTACCTACTACGCTTTGGAATGGGCAACTAGCTTCATATTTCTAACTGACCGGCAATAAATGCTTTGTGTTTGAGTTTATGTAGGGTGGAACTTTGATTACCTACTTGACATTAAGGTATCATTGCAGATACACTTTTCTAGTTGTAATATTGCAACTAACGAATATTCGTGACGCACGTATTGGCCACTCTCGTTGCAAAACACGAATATTCACTGGAGGCCAATAAATGTAACCGCAGCGAAAATAAAGTTGGTAAATAACTCGCTCATTCTTTCCAGGGACCTACAAACATCACTGTGTCCATACATCCGTTCCACTTGCCGCGGCATGCCGCCATTAAATATTTCATTACAAAGGATTGACGTTAGTGTGTTGTGAAATATTGGGCAAAATCCTGTTAATTGACCGATTGGCTTACACCATTCGGTCGCTGCGTGGTCGTGGTGAGGCAACCGCCGGGCACTAAAGACTGCAATGCGTGGTAGAAAATCCACGCAGTCATTTGGTGTCAACATCTTCACAATAACGAGTGTTTGTTGGCTCCGCTCCGGTTATTCCAGTTTGAGACACGAACCACAATTATTTATTTAAGATTTTGTGGTTTCCTTTGTTTGGTCTATCAATATCATCAACATAAAAGGCAGCTGATGTAGATTGTATGTGAGAGACGAAGCCCTAGTTATTTTTGGACAATTATGTCCTAGCATGAAATAATCGATAGTAGAAGCAGTTTGACCTCATTTTCCCAAATCAGCACCATTTTCTTAAATCTTAGTACCTGAAAGTTTATGCAGATACTGAGGAATCTATTCGTTTTGCTAGTTTAAGATTGTAATAAATTAATTCTTGCTTTAAAACCAATTTTCAAGACCATGTTATCTATTTTTCAAATATAGTTATACTCCTCGTATAACGGAATTAAGCTTTTTTCGCAAGCCAATACAAAATCATTTATCTCAGCCAGAACATATCGAATTAGATAGAACGATGTAAGGCAGGCTACACGCGATATTATCAAATTATGGAAGGCTTGTATCGCTATTACACTGTACAATGTAGGTACCTATCTACGTAAGTTATGGCGCGAAATCGATATCGCCATACTATTATACGAGTACATCACAGTTGCTAGCGCTACCATTGATTGCTACCATTTATCTATTAATACCAATAAGTTAAGACTCAGATATATGCCAGTGACTTTGAGTGGTTAGCTCGCGTGTTCTGTACTGAGCTCACGCAACGCGTCGTACGTTCAGCCAGTAGTAGGACTCGCCCATCAATGAGCGCTGTCCCCAATTTGACGCATTATTAATTTATTATACACAAAACAAAAGGTATTTTAATAAAACGCGTATAATAAAAGATCAATAATTAAATTATGTTTAAATTGGTGAAGGTTTCAGAAAAATACGCTTGGTAGATTTTACGCCATTCTCAGTTTTTTATTCGCGTTAGACATAAAATTACAAATTAATTTAATTATGTAATATAAACATAATCTAAGATATTCACATTAAATTATTGAAAAAATGCTCTAATTTAACATACTTATTTTTTTTATTAATCATTAAAACTACTCGTTTAGACGTGATCTTCACAGTATAAAATCATTAAAAGTCGGTTATCGTCGCCTTAACACTCAGTGGATATGCATTACTCTCGAAGTCTCAACCTTATTAAATCACGCTTTGATACATTTTTAAATGGCACTCAGGATAGAGCCAGTCGACATAAGCCTCAACAATACGTAGCTAAATATAGAATATCGACTAAAAGTTTCGTGCTTCGTTAGGAGTTAGTTGAAGTTGCATGTCAGTCAGGTTACCTCATCATCATTAACTTTGTCGGCTCTGTATACAATGTATTACATAGATAAGTTTTTGTTAATTCCACGAAGAATAAATTTCTTAACCGAATCTTGCTTAAGATATTCGTCAGAAGAGTGTAAATTTTCCTCATCCACAGATTGTGCTATTAATTTTATAACATAACCATCACGCTTACACCGCTCTAAGTGGTAAGCAGAGCATAATCGCTTACCCATGGTTCACTGAAGGTGGTTCGGTGAAGCTCTGCAGCCTAAGTAGGCACCTACTTGGTTACGTTATGTTCAAATTAAAATTCTTTATTGCATTCACGTGTACATTTAGTTGTTACAATATAATTAAGTTCCAATATGAAACCCCCCCTGCGGGCCGACCACGGGCGTGCCTAGACGTTTGTGACAAGACATGATAAATTATGTCATGTCAATTTGTACTAGCATTTTATGATAAAACAGTTTTATCGCTCAAACTGTTATAAAATGTGTGACTCAAGTCATGTCACAGTAGGCCATGCTTGCCCCGCTGATGATTTTCCTATCTCATTAAGGCTCATGCAGACTGGCGCAATATCGTGGGCGCGACAGGCAGAGCGACGCGCAGGGCGACACTTTCCATGTCAAAGACAAAGTCAAATTATTTATTTTAAATAGGCGCAAAAGAGGCACTTTTGAACGTCAAAATGTACACAAAATAAATAATTGATTCTGTTGCCCCTTCCAAAAGGTAGTTCTGTATGAAGAAGAATGGGCAAGAAACTCCACCGTTACTCTTTTAAAAATGTTTTATAATATTTTGTTTAAGTACATTAATCATATAATGATATGTGAAGACGATGCACCTAGAATAAAATTACTTTATCACAATAAAATTGAAGCAAGGCCAGATATCTTATGTATGAGATAGATACATGGTGCTAACATATTTACAAACATCGTAAAAGAATATGACTTCCTACATTTTTTTAAATAATAAATCAGTGTGTGGGTTAACGTAATCACAGAATGTAAAATCAATGTAAAAATATAACAAATTATACAATTAAAATAGCAACCAGTTTGATTTTGTCTAGACTCTAGATTGTCCTATGGAGCTGGACCATCATGTTTCCAAGCATTTTTATCTTGGATATAATCTTCTAATTTGTAATATGCTTGTAAACAAAGTGTTTTTTGTAATATGCATGTAGTTTTCATAGAAATTGTGCTACTAGTATCGCATCGCGTGTGTCTGCGGGTGCCTTTAGTCGAGTTCTGTTCTAATCCCAAACTATAATTTATTAAGCCGAAAAAATCAATGACAATCTCGTTCAAACTTCGAACCAAAAAATCGATGCTGAACTAGTTTTCTCAAAAAAGCACGTATAAAAAGACTAACACGGAAATACGAGTAGTACGAGACGAGTAGACTGCAGTTATAAAAGAGAAATTCACTGAGGTCTCATTTGAAACGCGCAAAGCAAATACAATAATCGTAAATTTAACATAAAATACAGATAACTAATAGCCGTTAGTCCGTTAGCCAGCTGATGGAACGAGATTTACGTGGATTATGTCACCACAAGTGTGGCGTGTTTAACAAGAACCGTCGATACGCCGCAGCGGTGCGTGTGAGTGAAATGAATCGCTTACTTTCACGGGTTATTCTTATGAAATTTGCGATTTACACGAGTATATTTAGAGTTTGGCTTCGCGCGGCCGCAGCGCTGTCTGCTGCGCGCGCGCCTTACGTCACAAGCCGGTGCGCACACGTTTCTCAATAGCATCACTCATGCTAAGGCTCGTCCCTATGATCCTACATAATATATATCCTATATAATATTACTAGCTGCGCCCCGCGGTTTCATCCGCGTAAGTCTCGATCCCGTGGGAAAGCCACCCTTAACACTTAGGGGTATAAAAAATAGATAGTAGCCTATTCTCAGACCTACTGAATATGCATATAAAATTTCATGAAAATCGGTCAAGCCGTTTCGGAGGAGTATGGTAACTAACATTGTGACACGAGAATTTTATATACGAGTAGGTATAAGAAATATAAACGCGAAAGTTTGTAAGTATGGATGGATGGATGGATGGATGTTTGTTACTCTTTCACGTAAAAACGGCTGGACCAATTTTGATAAAATTTTGTATCGAGGTAGCTGGATTAACATATAGGCTTACCTACTTTTTATCCCTATATTCCCATGGGATCGAGACTTACGCGGGTGAAACTGCGGGGCGCAGCTAGTAAATAATAATTCTTTATCTTTTAATTAAATTGTTACCTAATATTACTATGCTTTTTAGGGTTCCGTACCAAAATGGTAAAAAGGAACCCTTATGGTGAGACTAAGTCTGTCTGTCTGTCACACCTGAATATCTCGAGAACGAACTACTAATGCTATCAACTTGAAATTTAGAATAGTTTTAGGTGACGTTAGCCCAACTACTTTGCAAATAAGAAAGAAATAATTTTCTTTTTTGCAAAAGGGACTGAAAGGGGGGGGTCTTAAAAATTTGGAGTAGGGCTACTAGGGCACGTGGGGTATCATATGAAAGAACGCTGTTTGACATTCTCAAAATTTTTTTTATTTTTTTTAGGCAGCACAGTTTCCGACTTTTGATGAAAAATGTAAAAAAAAATACCGTTCCCCCCCTTATTTCCGAAGTTTGCATAGATAAAAATCTGAAATTATTCTATGTGATAGAAGTTTATGTAAAGATTACAGGAAAAATGAAACGATGTCTCTAAATAGCACAGTTTTTCAGTAATCATCAACATCATATATACGTACGGAACCCTCGGTGTGCGAGTCCGACTCGCTCTTGACCAGTTTTTTTATTTTTTTATTGTGTATCTATCAAATAACTTCTCCCGCTCTGGATGGAGTGGGAGGGCGTGTCAGATTTTTACTAACTAAAACCCACCCGTGTTCCTTCATTTGCCTGTGTGCCAGGGCCATTAAATTGTTACCTAATATTACTATCTACTACACAGAATATTACATATCTCTGAATTATGAGAGTAATTTCCTACACTCTAGTTGCTTATCCATGTTTAAATCCATGCTATTAGTTCGGTATTCATCATCATCATTTTTTCAGCCGAAAAACGTCCACTGCTGGACATAGGCCTCCGCCAAAGGAGGGGTTTGCCATAATCGCTACGCTTGGCAGGCGGGTTGGTGATCGCAGTATGGTGTTAAAATGCATAGAGAACGCTGCTGCCCGTTCTCTAGTAAGTCCCTTAGTCGCCTTTTACAACACCCACGGGAAGAAATAGGATGGTGCTATTCTTTACGTCCGGCACCACACGGACAGTTCGGTATTAATATTATACAATGGCCAATGGCCATGGTATGGAGGGGCTTGTGGTGTGACTAACAGCCACACGGGTCGGGCGATCAGGTTATGCTACGTTTGCCACGATTGGTTCATGGATGGGTGACCATCTTTACACACCAAAACCCTTCCTTGCCTCGGAAAGTACGTTAAGCCGTTGGTCCTGGCTATCATTGATGGCATGTAATAATATTAATGTGGTGGGTACCTACCTACTTTATTTATGCATGGTGATGCCTGCGGATTAATAATTATGTTTTAATAATATTTATTCTTATAATTGGTTGTTTATGCATTATATTCTAAGTACTGTTTATTTTATTTTATTTTGTTACCTATTTACTTATGTACAACTCATCAAACCTGACTTGGGTTCCGTACGTATTTTTCGGGTGACCACTGAAAATCAGCGCTGTGCTGTGGGTGGCATAGCACAGTATCATGCTGAGTGCAAGCCTTCTTGTCCAGTCATGACGTGCAGCTTCTGACTATTTGTTTGTTTGTGATCGTGATTATCATATGTATGACGGAAGCCATATTGTTTAACAGCTGCGAGAGGCGGCGACTAGATGGCGCTAGTGGAACGTGCACCATAGACAATCATTCATTCTATCGGTCATTTGACTTAAAACACTTGAAGTCAATTGAGTGAAATATTGTAACGTTACCCCCCACTAGCGGATCGCCTTTATAAGGAGCTACGCTGTTGAGTCGGTACGCATTTTGAACGGATGCGTCTTGGTGCACGGACCACTGTCTCTCGACAGTCAGTACTGCCCTATGTGACCGCCACTACCATTATTAGTTATTTAATTAATGATATTTAATTTCTATATTCTCTCGATTTAAAATAACTGATTGTTCGATTGAAATATATTTCTGTATTGCCATATCTGAGTATTACTTCTGATGTCTAAACCTATCCCGACATGTAATTAGATCTGTTTTGTGTAATGTTTATCTCCGAGTTTATTACGTATTATGTTTTCATACGCACGTTTTTCTGTGACAAATAAAATAAAATTATTTTTCTTTTTTTCTTTCATTCGTGGATCTTTGATTCGTGGCCTTTTTTTCGTGGTCGTTAGAAGCCCGAAAGTCTGACTACTAGTCTTACCAAGCGGTATGGAATTACAGTAACTGGGTTGCTGCTGGTAGCTCATAATGAATAGATGAGAATCTGCAAATTAACTTTGGCCTACCTTTTCGACCTGGGTTTTAAGTTACAAACTTGGTAGTTTACTTACATCGTTATAATTTATGTGCTAAACTTCTATGTTTATGCAATATTTGTTAATCTAGATTTATTAATTTCGTGTTACAATTCCATCTATTGTTGAACCAAAACATTCGCCAACATACCACTGAATGTTAAACCAGCTGTACCAGTGTAGGTACCTACACGTATCTATAACCTACTTAAAACTACATTCAATTGGAAAATCAATACTTAAATTGAAAGCTCAATTGAGAGAAATTGCCCAAAAACAGCAGCAGAGATGGTTAAAAGCGATTGGGCCAGTGGTAGTGGCCCCGACTTACGAGTTGCAGATCGTGGGTTCGAACCCTTGTAGGTGCTTTTCTTTGTGTAATTTATACTCTCAAAACAGTAGAGGAAAACATCGTACGAGGAAACCGGAAAGACATGTGACATCTACCAACCCGCACTTGGCCCGCGTGATGGCAGATTACGGCCCAGTCCCTCTCACAGAGAGGGGCCTGTGTCCCAGCAGTGGGAACGTTACAGGCTGATAATGCCCAAAACAATGCCATAAAATAGTTATGGTGATATGTTAAACAAAAGTGCAAAATGATAAATAAATGATAAATGATTTATTTTCTGTAAGTAGGTTTGTACAAACACTTTTACACGTCAATCATATTTTTTTTTTAAACTAGATGATATCGGCGTTTCGTATCTGACTACTCTGAGAAGAAAGGCCGAAACAAACTCAGAGGTCACAGTCCCTTTTAAAGTCCAGATATAATCTTGGTCAGATCATGTGAAGACCATGTAGATTGGTGCCTGAAATGATCTTTTGATGAAAGAATCACACAGATTGAGGAGACCTGTCCAGTCAGTGCACGCATTTGTCAGTAGTCGTGCAGCTCAACTCAGAACTTGAGGAGCCCAACAATTCAACGAACAATACCAAAGAAAGGACATTTGGGTAGGCCGCATAAATTTCACTCAAACTGCAAGAGAAAGATGAAAACTAACTGAGTAAAAAAAAAAAAAAAAAACATTAACCCACATAGTCTTCACATTTACAATACTTAATTAAAACAATATGATACTTATTACTACATGCATTTATAATTTAACGAATGTTGTTGAAAATATCAGATAAAGCGACATAGAGAACCAGCAAATTAATGAAGGAATTAACGAACTATACGGTAAACAAAGAGGTGAGGCACGTGATGGAACAGTTTGCATTGTTCAGGCATTAACAGGGTGTTCCCTTTGCGTCTGGCGTATAACTCCACGCGAGAGGAATGTCGGCGTTCCAGTAACACATCTAATTAAACATCAGCGCTTTGTGGTTGCGTTATACAAGAGTCAGTATATCAATGTACATGAAATGTTATGAGGTAAGGTAGCAATTACCTACTAACATTTCATGTATATTTGCTAAATAACATAACTTGAATAGGTATTTTTAATCTCACAGATACAGAGAATATGTTGGTAGTTAAAATCTAGGGAAACGACACAGATGATGGATATCGATTAGGTAAGGATAAGGAAGGATTAGGGAAGGATAAGGTTAGAAGGAAGGATACCCAGTTAATTTACTTAATTTGACCCTGTTCAGGACTTCCGTTTACAAAAATAAGCTGGATTCCGGAACTCAGAATCTTAGATCAAGATCTATAAACGTTACTTAGCACGGGCTTTGGCTTAGACAAGTTCCCGTGTCTAAAGGTTGACAGTAGTGCGGAGTTTCAAGAATAACGCTTAGCCTAGCTCTCAGCCTTAGATCTTTGAGGAAAATTGTTTCGTAAATTATATTTTAAGTAGATTCAATTCTTAATATGTTTACAGTATATAAAGGCCGGTTCCAACTGGAAGAAACCCAGTGGCGCATCAAGTTGAAGCGCGGGAGAGATGCAGGGGCACGCCGCGCTACATTTCGCAAACATGATCATCTCGACGAAATATGCGCCAAGTAGGTCTCTCTTATAATTTCATTCATAACTGGATACATACGTAAACTAGTTCGTGTATTATGTAAGTAATGGAACCCATAGGTCCGCACTTCTGTGGAGAGTTAAGAAACATTCTCACTAACGTTAATAAGTTGACCGTAGCTAGGTAAGTTTAAACGGATTTATACTTACTCCATTTATTATATAATATAACATTAGACAAATAACGGTTATAACCCTTTCGTTATTTCGATATAAACGTACGAGTATACAAAGTTCCGTTAACGATAAATATAAAGCAATGTTATCTATTCACCATTTACATGAACAATTAACTCTAAAATGCAGTCATTTAGAAAATATTATACAATAAGTACCTGTTGTTATTTGGCTGTTATTTTTCTAATGCTATAATAAATAGAGTATATGTATACACGGTAAAAACATGTTGTGCAAACGGATAACGACTTAATACAGGAAATTAAATAACATAACAATGAATTTTTGATTTCGCGACATAGGTACAATAGATGGTTTACGTAGATGTAATATTAAAATACAAAAATATGGAAGGAAGTGTTATGTTACTTGAAAACCAAACATATCCAAATGTGTAATATTTGTTCCGTAAACATATTATTAAATTGTGAGTCAATCTGTTTAAATATTGACGGATATTGTGTAGTAGGTCTGTAGATTTATGCCGAGAAGGCCGGCGCGAAATTAGAAAGGGCATAACGGATCTGTGTATTCGGACGTATTGAATCAATTTCAACGAAAGAATGATGAAACTGACTATTGTGAAATATAAGAAACGCCTGGGACAACGTAACTTACCTCAGATTCGCAGTACTTAGTAAGTAGGTACTTAGATTCGCAGTCCTTAGTAAAGTACTTTTAGAATTCCGATAGAATATTATTTTATCTGGTATCATACACAAACTCACGCCTTCTTCCCATGCGGGTAGGCAGAAACTATAGAACGCCACATGCTATGCTCCTAACATACTTCTTTTGCTTCGCCTACGTTCATACATGGTCATACATACACGCACGCCGGTTGCGAGTACTACGCACCTGACCTTTCTGAAGAACATCACCAATTTGGTCACTATATGTCCTCCTAGGGCGTCCCCTCCCGGCGTTTCCACTCACCTCTATTTTATAAATACCTTTTGTTAATCGCCTTTCAGACAACAAACAATCGACTTTCCTCTCAACATGACCAAACCATCTAAGCATACTCTTTTCAATTTTTGTTACTACATCTTCTGGTATCAACAGAAGGATTAAGCATAGGCATTAAGGCCGCCTCTGTACATTTGTGTGCTTAAAGTATTAAATAAATAATAAGGATGATTATGTCACACGAGCTATAAAATAGTATACGATACTTGTGACTTAAATAAGTCTATTAATGGTTCACGCCGTGCAATAATGGACTACTTAAGTCACGCGTATCGTAATGTACTATTAGGCCTTATTAAGCATTTAATAGCCTCTTTACTCAAACTCAAAGCATTTATTTCAATTAAACCATTTACAGGTACTTTTGAACTTTCAAGGAGTCGGTCGGTAAGAAATATGAAGCTAGTTGCCCATTCCAAAGCGTAGTATACCTACATATGGAGAAAACCGGCAAAAACTCAATTACAAAAATATTGTTACACCTTTAGTGTTGAATTTATAACTAAATGGGAGGACGATATAAAAAAACGCGTTTATTAGTACAGCAAATAGAAACAAACAATTAAATAACAATTCAAAACTAAAATAAGCCGTGGCATCTAAGAGATGGCCAGTATTGACTAGTCCCAACTGACAGCGACCGTTCACGAACCTGACGCATAGATCAGCACCATTACAAATTAAAAACATTGATTATGTACTGTTTGCAAAGTGCAAGAGAAAACAAAAGACATCAATCTAAAGTTACCAAAATTGCCTCCAATATAACTTTAAAAAAACCAATGCAAACGTTGACCCCTTAAAATAAATGAATATTTAAATAAACCGTTCAAGTATCTACTATGTTGTTCAAAGTTTTCTCGTATCTAGCACAAAGGCGTGTAAATTAAAAAACTAATCTTCTTTTAAAGCGAAGTGTCCCCTGGTGGAGTTCGTAGGTAAATAATTGCGAAATAAAGGTAAGTATAGGCCGTGAACCGGCGAGAAGGGTTGCGTAACAAGTATCGTTGTACCAAGTACGATAGGTATGTACCTACGACAAAGGTTAGCGGTAAATAAATTACACATCGGGACGTTGCTGCCTGAAACCGCACAACTTCAAACAGAAAGCTATATACGAACATGGTTGGTAAACATGTACGTGCCTCGATCTTTAATTAATTGGATGGAGTAGAGAAAATCAACTGACTGCAGGATTTTATTATTTTACAAAAAATCAAAATATTTCACATACGCCTACATGGGCACTTACGAAACGTCAGAA
The DNA here is from genome assembly GCA_948098905.1 of Tiliacea aurago. NCBI lineage: Eukaryota > Metazoa > Arthropoda > Insecta > Lepidoptera > Noctuidae > Tiliacea > Tiliacea aurago. The sequence continues at coordinate 10,974,470 of OX402578.1, read as the reverse complement.
GCTAGGTGCACCGTTCCAATACGCGTCCCAAAGGGTCATGGCCATCAGGCTGGTACGGGGCTACCGCACGGTCCCCCGTGAGGCGGCGAGCCTCCTTGCCGGACTGCCGCCGTGGGATCTGGAGGCAAAAGTCCTCGCGTACATTTGGAAGTGGCGCGAGGAGGTGAAACGCCGGGGTGAAACTCCGCTGCCGCGAGAAATCGCGGCACAGCGGACGGAGCTCCGGCGGGATCTCATGGCGGCATGGAGAGTGCGATTGTCGCAACCCAGCGCTGGGCACGCCACAATTGTGGCGATAAGTCCCCTCTTTGAGGAGTGGCTAGAGAGGCGCCACGACGTCCTCACCTTCCGCCTGACGCAGGTCCTCACCGGACACGGTTGTTTCGGGAGGTTCCTGTTCAGGATAAAGCGGGAGGAAACGCCCGGGTGTCACCACTGTGTGGATCGCCCGGAGGACACGGTGGAGCATACGGTGGAGGTCTGCCCGGCTTGGGCGGAGCACCGCCGTGTCCTCACGGAGGTGATCGGCGGCGGTGATCTCTCGCGTCCGGCCCTGGTTCAGGCCATGGTTCGGAGCGAGAGTGCATGGGAGGCCGTCACCTGCTTCTGCGAAGCAGTAATGCTCGCAAAGGAGGAGGCGGAACGCGTGAGGGTGAGGCAGGGTTCGCGCCCTCACGCCCTTAGCCGCCGCAGGAGACGCCCCGGGCGTCGGGACTCGCAAGCTGATTTCCGGCCACCGTAGGCGCGGGCTGGCGGACGGTGAGCGATGGGTAGCTCGCCGTCCGATAAGGACCAGGCCCGGGTCGACGGCGCGTTGTGTTTCACGCGTGCCTCAAAGAGATGTCAGCACCAACTGACGGGGTCCGTTAGGGCCAATGCCTGCCAGGGTTGCGAGTTTGTCCGAAAGGGATATCGTGGCCCTGGCACACAGGCAACGGAAGGAACATGGGTGGGTTTTAGTCAGTAAAAGTCTGACACGCCCTCCCGCTCGGCCCAGAGCGGGAGAAGATTTCCCATCCAAAAAAAAAAAAACCCGTTCCAATATTCGTTTCCTATGGAGAAGAGACAAAGACAGCTCACAGGGTTTAACGAAGTGATGTGGTGTCCCAATGGTAACGGCTTCGACTTCCTAATTGTAGGTCGTGGGTTCGAACCCGGCCAGGCTTAGCTTTGTGTAAATAATTTGATCACCACTGCTCTCAAAACGGTGAAGGAAACTTTGTGAGGAAATCGGCATGTCCTAGAACTAAAAATTCAAAGACATGTGACATCTACGCGTGGTAGATTACAGCACACTCCCTCTCTAAGAGAGGAGGCCTGTGTCCCAGCAATGGGAACATTTTAGGCTGATTATGATGTACATACCTACCCACTCATTCTTCTCATATCTGTGGCAAAGTAGAACTTCTGTTCTTTTATACAGTAGGAACCTACAAATTGCTAAGCCAAATGTCCACACAAACAATGTGGGCACATTATACAAATATCTACTGAAACGAATCCATGAAAACTTATGCTACCTAGGTACGTAGGTACCAACAAGTTACAAGATAGTTTAACTTGGCTCTCAACTGAGAATCAAAGTGTGTTTACTGGCACTAAAACAATGAATAGATTCCCGTAGTATTTGTTTCTTACATTAACACAAGGTAAACATTCTGGGGGCTTATGTGGGGCTTGTTCTGTTAGTAACGATAACTGTGGGAGTACCTATGTTCTGACCTGACTTGAACTTGGGTAGATATAAAACAGTACATCCCCTACGAAACTTTTCCTACTGATTTACATGATCTGTTTAACACATAAGCGGATTTCCCCTAGCTATTTTAAGAACAACACCAAAAACTCTTATTTCTTGCTTCACGAAATGTAGGTAAAATATTCTTGGAATTACGAAGATTCAATAAAACTGTCCAAAGCAAAAAAAGTCGAAACTAAATAAAGTAAGACGGACACCTTTCAATACACTTTTCTCATTCCTGATCCCTGTAGTCCAATGTTTTACGTCTCCCGACCTTGTCCTATAGTAGCCTGGGATGATACTTTTATGAATATTTCAAGCGTTTAAGATACATTTCAGATATTGAGACATTCCCATATAACCGTCTGCCATGGTTCCAAAGACTCCAAACACGGTCTTGAGTAATGTAAGGGTAATGTGAAACTATTGGTATTTTTAGGGTTCCGTACCAAAATGGTAAAAAGGAACCCTTATGGTGAGACTAAGTCTGTCTGTCTGGCACACCTGGATATCTCAAGAGCTACTAATGCTATCAACTTGAAATTTAGAACAGTTTTAGATGACGTTTGCCCAACTATTTTGCAAACAAGAAAGAAATTAAAAAAAAAATAAACTTTTTTGCAAAAGGGACTGAAAGGGGGTATTATTATTATTCCGTCTTCAAAATTTAAAGTGGGGCTACTAGGGCATGTCGGTATCATATGAAAGAACGCTGTTTTCACAACATTCTCAAACAATTTTTTTTTAGGCAGTATATTTTTGATGAAAAATGTAAAAAAAAATACCTTTCCTCCCCCCTTATCTCCGAAGTTTGTATAGATAAAAATCTGAAATTATTCTATGTGATAGAAGTTTATGTAAAGATTACAAGAAAAATAAAACTATGTCTCTAAATAGCACAGTTTTTCAGAAATCATCAACATCATATATACGTACGGAACCCTCGGTGCGCGAGTCCGACTCGCTCTTGACCGGTTTTTTTATATTTATCTCGTGCAGATCATGAACCACATCTTCAATTGAAATAATTTATTCAAACATGAGCAACATCTTCAATTGAAATCATTTATTCAAACATGAGCAACATCTTCAATTGAAATCATTTATTCAAACATGAGCAACATCTTCAATTGAAATCATTTCAAAATTACCACATTTTCAAACGATAGTTTACGTTTGGTATGTACCCTGTTCTCTTAACACAATCTATTGACTGTATACTACAGTATGCACTACTAGTTACTGCTCGTCGTAACCCCAAAGGCAGCGGTTCCTAATCAAAACGAGTGGGCTCCTGCAAACTCAGACTTATGCGCGGTTTTTACTGCATACATTTCACTATAAGGATTATAAAATAACAACAAGTTATCTCTTTCCTTATTGAGGCTCCGATGTTAACGCCGTACAATAGCAGCAAACATGAGCAAAAGGTAAAGAGCTGTGGGATTTAAAAGGTTTATCCACAAATTCAGGAGTATATTCCCTTAGTTTCAGTAGTGGTTCGTTTCGTTGTCAATACAAGCTGTCTTCAACAAGCAAAGTTTCAGGTGGGCGCGAGTTAACGTCTCAATAAGTCAACTTTCCTGATTTATGGAGCCGAATGTTCGGAAAACCGGTTTATTTTCAGGGAAAATAATCATATTCGTGTCTTGCGAGTAAACAATACTCGAAAAGGCTTCATAAATCTTTCAAATGCTCTTTTTTGGGAACCTTTCTTTTTTTTCTAATTCTGAATTGTTCTTTGGGTAATATAACAAACTAATGGGGCCATTGCATTAATATTTATAAATCTCATGGTACTGGCTTCTGTCTTCGCAAGTAACGGTATTTTGATGACTTCTTATCGTGATAGAAATGAATGAGAATATTTCTAAAATGATTCCTGTCCCATTGGAGCAGTGATGTGTTTAAGGTTAGTGTGTAACTCATTAAGGTAAATCCGCGGCTTTAGCCCGCGAAATTAAAATTTTCTTAGGTTTTTTTTTGCAATTTGCAGGTTGTATCGGGGTGTATCTTGATAAAAACATGATTCGCGACTATAACAGATATGTATTTACATAATTATATATCATTTGAATCATTAATACATCTCTCTAAGTTATATTTGTTCCCCAATGTCATGATTTCATGAAAAAGGTCATACAATGGAACAAATCTAACTTAAAAAGATGTATTAATGATTCTAATGATTCTGTAAATACATGTCTGTTATAGTCGCGAATCATGTTTTGATTAAGATAAAACCTGACACTGACCTACAAATTGCAAAAAACTTAAGAGGCATAACTTATTTTTCTCATAACTCTTGTTTAAATTATTCTCCTTTCAAAATATATATTTGGGAACATAGATATTCTGTAATCCAATCGAAATAAATACACACTACCTTATGAATATATTTGATTTACAAATTATTTTGGTATTACGTTTGTATGAACTACGCATGCTATGCAATTTCGCGGGCTACCACACCTTAAGTTAATAAGTAATACGGAAATTTGTGTTTATGAAACTTAATATAAAATAAGTCTTGCTGACTGTACAGCAATTCAGTAAGATGCAAAAATCACGTACTTTGTAAGTAAAACGGTACAGCTCCATGATGCCAAGAACTTAATTGCCCTGTGTTTTCCGATTTACCGCCCTACCGATTGTGAAATAGGGTAATTTATAGGGACATGTTAATTTACCCAGATCCGTATTGCGCATTGTTCAACAGTAGGTACATAAACAAACAACCGTGTTAAATAAATGAGATGTTCGCAGCAAAACCACACAATGCGTATTATTTCCAGATAGTTGTACATTTGTGCGGATGGGCTCACCGCATCACCTAGCCTATTCATTTGTCTGAGCACACTCATTTAGCTTCATTTACCGCGGACTACTTCCCTGAAATCTTTCCCCGCTGTATGTAATGTGACGTAATAGATTCCCCGATTTTCCGCTTTTGTTGTAGATACGAGTACATTGTAAAGCCGGGTACAATGCTAAATTCGCTGAAGGGAGCAGGTGGGAAATGCAGATTTAAATTCGCGAGGATATGTTCTCTATTTAAGACGCTGACAACAGGTAAACCGCTGTCACTGTCAGACTGCATACAAAAGAAAGAGAAGTGCGATGACAACGCTTGCAATTTATTGTAAAATACGAAATAATTATTTATTTACTCAAAAATGAGTTGAGTTATTGAAAATAAAAAACAACCAAGTTCTGCAAACAAATAAGACGTTCTTGTTAATAATTAAATACCAACCGTTCGTTGATATTTAATACAGATATTTTGGATTGAAACTCAAAGTAAAGGGTTAGTTTACCGTTAATTTGTATCGAGATTTTTTTTCTAAACGTGTTTTGGTAAAAACCAAGTTCTGAGAAATATGTTTAAGAATAAAATATATTTTTTCCGCTACCACAAACTATATAGATTTAGCTTTTTTTTTTCTTTAAGACATGGCTGACGTAAAACGAATTTATTTAAGGCGCTGACAGGAGGCAATTTGCCTCCTGTCAGCGCCTTAAATAAATTCGTTTTACGTCAGCCAGTCAATTTATAGTGGTTTACACTCACTGCTGTACTGCTGACTGTAGTTTTATAAACCGCAATATTTATCGCGATGGACATAGGTAATTTGTTGTCAGAAATAATGTCAGCTGAGGAATGGTGCTGCAGAACAGAAATAACCCGACTTTTACAGGTTATTTACAACCCTCTTAACTGTAGGATGGTAGCAATATACGTAAATCTCAACTCTCTAGACATTGGCTTCTGCTGTCTTATGAAAGTGCCTACAGTGGGAGTAAATAATTTATTAGAATTGTTACCAACGAACTAGCAACGTCACGAATTGACCGAATGATTGGAATCCAAAGATTCTCTGTGAATGATTGGCAGTCGATTAACAGCCCTGGCTCTGAGTGACGTTTCTGTTTCCCCTCCGGCGAGTTCCGTACTTTGACGCTTGACTGTTTTATTAATGTTCCATTACAATCACAGACACAATGAAAGTTACATCAATCTAATCGAGAGATTTTATGTCTTAATTACTTATAAATATCTATCAACTTATTCTTTGCTAGTTTTTTAATTAGGTAGTTAGCTATATTGTTTTATATATTTGTAGTGTTTATCGTTTTAGGGTTCTGTAGTCGCCATGTCCGTCTGTCTGTCTGTCTGTCTGTCTGTCCGTCCGTCCGTCTGTCCCCGGCTTAGCTCAGAGACGCTTCGTCCTAGAAAGCTGTAATTTGGCATGGGTGTACATATTAATCACGCCGAAAAAGTCGTAAAATAAAACCATGAAAAACATTTTTTTTTAGGGTACCTCCCTTGCACGTAAAACGGGGATGATTTTATATTCTCGTCTAAATACATGGTGTGGGGTATCGTTGGATAGGCCATTTAAAAATATTGTGAGTTTGTGAAAGACATTTTTCAATTCTGAGATCTGTTTGCGTAATATATTATTAACCTTTAAAGTGCTATTTTTTGTTAGAGTCAAGTGTCGTCCCCCCCCCCTGCCAGCTAAATGGTTGGTTTTGGATATGTGAAAAAATTCAAGGCAGTAGTATATATAACGAAATTAAAAGGAAATCTATCACAGCTAAGTAGGGTTTACAAGTTAACGAGTAATAGTCGACCAACTTAAATTTGCAGTTGAAGAATTGACCGTAACGTATACCGATGTATGGGAGAGCATGTTTTTGAACTACAATGTTAAGTTTGTTTTTGGGATAAATTCATCCTAACTACGGAACCCTTCATTGTGCGTGGTCCGACACGCACTGGGCCGGTTTTTAAAACTGTGATTCAACGATAAAACCAACTACAATTTTGTAAACGGATAAAATGGCCACATAGGCCATTTATGTTGACGTTAGCGTGATAAACTTCAACAGCCCGTTTATTCACGTTTCTGCGGTTACAAATACAATTGAATTGAAAATTTAATCTACGAGCATTTGAACAGATGGCAACCAATAGCAATATTGCAACCGTTTTACTTCCATGGTGAATCTCCCTTGATCCCAAAATAACACGACAGAATATTGGCAAATATCTAGTTATACTGAGATACGGGTTTCGCAATAAATATGTGTTTATTTACTTTGTTGTATGTTTCTACGGAGAATATTAAGTTAAGATTCTGAAATATTAAGTTTGATGAAAGGCCAGTAGGTACCTTTAAGTAGTCAAGATTAACTTTATTATTCTCAATTCAATCACTCTTTTAATTTCATACTTGAGTTTCTACTAACTTCACTATACATAATAATGTTATAAAAAAGTTATTTAATTGAAAAAATTGGAATGCTCTAGGGCAATATTTAAATTAAAACGTCGTAACAAATAAGTAAGCGCTGGAATTAAGTTATTCCACAGCTTCTGTCTGACAATACAATTTAAATACACATCTGTTTTTCTGTAATTGTTTTTCCATACTCATAACTTGAAAGCTTATTTAATTTTGTTTACAAGAGGTGTCGATGTTCAGTAATATACTTATAGGTAGGTGGGATATTAGAACAATTTAATAAAAGTAATACACTACAAATATAATAAAACAATATTTCCGTTGTGAATAATAATGTTTCGAAACCAATGATGAATCATTCGGTGCGAGTGAAAGTTTGTTTGCTCTATTACCTTCAAGATGAGATACAAGATGAATGAGGCCAGTCAAGAATCTGATGTGAAACCATAGAGCAATTATAAATGATATTCGAACCAAACAGTGACCGTGACGAAAAGATTTGATTCTCATTTCGGTCACGTTCATTGAAGATTCAAGAGGTCGGAGGATATTTACGACATACGAAGGGTGGCTGGGAATGGCAGCGCGGGAAAATTATCTCACAGCTCAGGGTAATAATCTATTGAACACGAGGAAATGAAAAGTACTTTGAACTCGTGAGTATAAGTTCAAGTTATTCAAGCTGTTGCTGCATGTCATTCAAGTTGGCACACTTGATGATAAAAAATATTCCCATCAAAAATCCAATAAATTCGCTGTCTGTTTAATATTAATATATTTTAGATGTATTCCAGAATACATTTATGCACGATTGGTGAGGATGAACGGACAGTAATGATCGGATGTGATGCGAATGAAAACATCGCGCCTGCGCCTCAATGGCGGGGGCCGCTGATTCGTAATAATTTGACGTACCTCCTATATAAACAGAATGCCCCGAAGTTTCTTGAAATGTTCTGTCGGAGAAGTTCTTTCCCGGAATTAAAACCGGCCGAACAGATTATCCCCTATTACTTCGGATTTTGCACTGCCATTAGCAAATTGTGGCTGCAATTAAGGGATTACAAGAAATTTGGAAATGGTCCTAAATCTAATGATAATACACATACGGACTAATGAGAAAATAGACTAAAATACCTCTTCTCTATCTCTGAAATAACTTCCAGACGGATTATTCAGTACATTTGCGAGAACAATCCATATATGCATATTTTACCATGCCCAAAATATTTAAAAGTGTAATTTTGGCGCCGGCATTTCGTATGAAACTTGTAAGAGGTATGCAGCCTGCGACCTAGTTGGAGCGTGATGATAGAGGCGCGGGTGGCAGCGGGTGCCTGGAGCTTTCTTTACGACTTCTACCTGACGCTTATGCAACTCAAGTGAGGAGCCGTGACTAGCGAGAATACCGCAGCCATTACAAATCAGGTAAGAAGAAACTATTAACGATGATAGTGCAATTTCTTTCAATAGATTTAGTGTATTAGATTAGTTATGGTTATAATGATTTGCCACTACAATAAATATCTTATAGCACGTGAAAATTACACTTTTGCAAATTTGTGGCGGCATCAACATCATCACAACATGCGAACAACGCGTCACACTGACGTCACGCAAAATCCTGCATCGCGCAAGCAGAGTTTACGGCGCGACTAGGATATATACAACGTCCCGACATCAATCGTCGGGCAGTTGCCCACTAGACACAACACCCGTCTGCTCGGAAGATCCTCCCTTTTCTATGGAGGATGACTGAACTTTACACCCTGTCCATCATACCTCTATAAACTCATCAGGTACCGAAATAAAATAATTGGCATTGATGGGAAGACATCCGATCAAGTGACAACAGTCTGCAAGTCAGTTTTAATTTTGAATTGATTTCAATAAGATTGACTTACTTTTCGAGGCCCATAGTTGTCCGTCGTTCAGCGCTGTCAAGTATGTCCTCAGATCTGTCTCACAGTTCAGAGGCAAGGTCAGGCTGCCGTTGTTGATGTACTGCATCCAGTTGTGGTGGTCCAGCAGGGATTTCATCCATGCCATGCGGGACGCCCCCGATACACTCGTAGTGTTCACATTCGCACCCACAACACTCACTAACACTAATATCGTCGCAACAAACATCGTTCTTGAATCTAATGTTTTTACGCACATCTTAGAATTATCACACAAGCATTCTTTTCAACACAGTGCTTGAATATTATTCACACATTCACCATACTGCAGTAATACCTGAAAACAAAAGAAATACAAATTAAAATAATGGATTTATCAAACAAAATTTCATCAATAATTGTAAAATATTCGCGCTTTATTTTAGCGTTCTGAAAATGAAGATTTTTTACATTGTAAAATCCCGAGGCACTCTGCAGCACATTTAACATAGTTTAATTAAAAACCCGGTTCATTGTGCAATTTGTTTTTATTATTTAAATTTTCCGTTTATTCATTTCGATTTCCTCCTCCCTGCCAATGTTACAGTCAATGGATACAAATCAGCATAAAACGAAGACTATACATTGCAGGATATATGATTATAACAGCTTTGATAGTATTACATGCTAGTGATATAATAAAAGATAGAACACCTCCTTTAAAAAAATATGATTGTAGAAGTTGGGCTTTTTTGAAGAGTTCGCTGATAATATCGGTAATGGATCTAACACCAAAAGTGTTTGCGAGGAGCAAGCTCTCAAAGAAAGTTGTGAATAGCACAAAGAAACTTCCGAGCCGAAAAATGTATCTCTCCTTTCGCAGATTATGTACGTCGATGCTACTTCACTAATGTTTTTCAAACAAAATATATTTCAACAACAAATAAGCCCTTTTTATTGAACAAATACGAGGGCGGCCATAATTTCCTTTTCCGACCAAATTGAAATTTTGTCAACATTTTATAGGAAAATTGCGTTACCCGGACATTTTCTGAATATTTAATATTAACTGGCGCTGTTATTAAAATTATTAGGATCGGATAAAATGACGTTCATATCGGGCCTACCTACATATTTACAGATTTTAAAGTCAGCCTGTAAGTAGAATAAATAGAAATACCTACTTAACTTAGAAAAAAAGAAAGTAAATCGGAATCTTCCGAATTTAAAAGAAATCGTAGCAATTGTCTTAAACTTCGCGCGATCGTCGTTACGTAAAGCCGAATTTTCCGGAGTAAGCATTTGTATGACAATTCGGTCTGACCTTGTGTTCCTAACTGTAGGGTTCTGAAGCAACTCGTCTTGACGTGGAGTTCAAAGCTCCAGCATTTTCCCTAATATCACAAATATTACGTAGTGTGTCAGTTACAAAGTGACACATATTTTATCAAGTTCTGTTATTACAATATTTTCCTGACAGGGTTGTCTTCACAAAAATGTCGTAATAAAGCCAAGGGTCGATCAAACAAAAGGACTGTGGGTTTGAACAATCGCAGTGCGTTGATTAACAACACAAAAGCGAACTAAACCAAAGGCAATTAGAGTCTATTGAAGATGCTTTTTTGCATAAACATGGAGTCTGCTGGTGAATACGTAATTGTAATTTGAATGGTCTACGTGCGTCCGCTTTGAGTGGACAAACAAACAATTTGGTTTGTTATAGTTACCAAATTAACCGTTTGGTGAATTTCTGGGGTGAATTATTTGTTTTTGTGTTATCTTCTTGTCAGTAAAATAAAAGTATTGCAAACCCAAATACTGATTATAAAATAAAATTTGCAAAATGTCGGAAAATTTGTTATAACACGTATAATTTAAATTTTAAATATACCAGTTATAACAATTTTTTCGCCTTTTTGTAATTTTATATTTTTGTGTTTACATTTCTTTTATTTTACTGCACATGCTTTCGTACTCTTTACGAACTTGCGAATTTTTCAGTCCGAAAGACAAGTAGAAAATGAAGAGTTACGAAATGGTACTCTACAGAGTTGCTTGAGCAGGTACTTTTAGTGTTTATGGACAATCAACCTGCTACTGCTTAGCGGATATCTCATTCAACACTTTGTAGTAAAGGAGTTTCATGCCACTGCGTATAGCTCGGCTCGTTATACAATTTGTGAGGAAAAACAGATTTTACTACAACGTTCACACTACTACTGTCGAAAATAATCGGTTCTCTCATTAGTTTGCGATCAAAAATATCTGCATAAAATAAAATTAATTCGTTTAGAGACACGCCATTTCGACTTTACAGTTTTTCAGTGACTCGGTATAAAAAATAAACAAGCCAGTATTTTTTTACCGAATGCGGTTTCAGCCTTTGGTGTACAAACATACTCATATGTTTGCATTCGTTACGGAAAACTGCACAAGAGATACATTTTGGTAATCTGCTATATAAAAATGAATGCAGCTTGAACAATGAATTAACATGAGACCAAACAAAGCTTCAAATTCAGATGTTTCTTTTAGATATAAATTGATAATCAGCCTATAATGTTCCCACTGCTGGGACACTGGCCTCCTCTCTGTGCCGTAATCCATAATCCACCACGGCCGTAATCCACCAGGCGGGTCCAGTGCAGCTTGGTAGAGGTCACATATCTTCGATTGTTTTGGTTCTAGAACACGCATTTTCCTCACGACGCGACTTTTCCGTCACCCTTTTGAAAGCAGTGGTGATGAAATTATTTACACAAAATAAAGCGCCTGTTTGGATTCGAACCTACGACCTACATCTCGTTAGTCACGGCGTTACCACTGGGCCACCACTGCTTCGACTTCCGACTTGTTCGGCTTCTGCTACCTATTGACATTCTGAGCACTAAGGTACTTCCAGTATTTAAAAATAAATTACGAAACTTTTTAATTGTTAAAGCATACTACACAATCCAAGATTTCTTGAATTATTGATTGATTTGTCCACCATGTATTAATTTCACTGTTTTTTGATATTTTGACATTTAAAATAACTAAATTTGACATGTAAAATAATTTTAAATTTAATGCCAATACATCATTATTGTATGCCTATTATGCAGGACATATTGGAACTTTAATTTATTGTCAAGATCTTGTAACAAACATATGCCACAATAAAGATATTTCGATGTGTTTGCAGCGAGAATATTAAGCAATTTAAAACGAGTCATTCAAAATCTCACGTGATCTTAAGTGCAATTGTGCAAACAAACAAAACTTTCCATGCGATTTCACATACATTTTTTTATTTTAAGCTAGTGAAGCAATAGGTCATAAGTAGCCTATCGATCTAAATAACAACAGTTCAGTGAGCACCGCCATACACTCACGATTGTTGCTCGCGGTTTGATGCCGATTAGTTTATGCAATGAAAAATTGTGCAACGCGCACAAACTGCTAATGTGATCAGTGATTGCATTTCCCCTAATTATTAACTATGTAATGTACATTTACTAATTACAAATACACAGCTAATTATTTACACTAAGAAGGTACTAACTACAAAAAAAATTACAACATGAAATAAATAAATAAAAAAGACACTTAAGCGTCGAAGTACTCGTCCGCATCGCTATCATCCGGAAACGTGCCCAGATGACTGGCAGCATTGCCACGTTGAATGGCAATGCTAATTCTTTGTTCGAAGAACGAGCCAGCCCTCTGGTCACGTGAAGTGTCTATCGACGCGCACTCGGGCCCGAGTGTTTCGACCCCAAACGGCTCAAAACTGTAGTTTAATTATGTTATTAGTTTGAGTTGTAAATAATTAATTTCAAGGATAATTGTGTAAGCATTAGTTCACCGCCTCCTGAAAAATCGGCCACAGATAGTAAAATTAATAATATTCATTGAAATTGTACCAAAATAATGAAAAACGGAATACTGAATCCTACCTAAAATCCGGCCTGAAAACCAATTTAAAATTTAAATCCTCCTCCTTAGAATTTATAAGCAGCCTACTACAATATCACTCTGAATATCGGATCAGCAACATCATTTCAGCCGAAAGACGTCCACTGCTGGACATAGGCCTCCCCTAAAGGGGGGTGGGGGGGGGGTTACCATAATCGGCACGCTTGGCAGGCGGGTTGGCGATCGCAGTATGGTGTTAAAAATGCATAGAGAACGCTGCTGCCCATTCTCTAGTAAGTCCCTTAGTCGCCTTTTACGACACCCACGGGAAGAAATGGGATGGTGCTATTCTTTACGACCGGTACTAAACGGAGCTAGGCGAATATCGGATATACGAGTAATATTAAACGGCTCATACGAGGAAAATAAATGTGAACCAAGCGAGAGGTCTCTACAATATGTAATAAACGATTTTATTTCGGAGTGTTTCGTTTTACCCAACCATTATTATAACAGATTGTATATCTGACCATGGCCTAGTGCAGTAACACCTACCAAAAAGACAGGTGTTCTTTCATTCCATCGTAATAACAAGCAGCACCCAGCCGTAGTAAGCAATACGTAACTACTTAGTTACATAAATTCACATAATAGAGGTGCGTACTCGTAGTATCGCTAATTCGTTTAAACTGTGGGAACAGAACAATTTTGTGGTCATTCGCGTGATTGCGGCTTATCGCAAGTGCGTGTCTCTGATGCATGGATGACCTAGATAGCTGGAGTGCGCGGTTTCCGCGTCGGGAGTAGGCTGTCTGTGGTCCGCAGCACCGCTGTCGTCACCACAACGTATTCTCCACAATTGAATAATTTGCTGATTCGATAATGTCCAACCGATTTTTCATTTTGATGGCTACCGATTGGATATTTCCTATACTATACTACTACAATATACAGGGTTATTTTTAAACGTCATTAAACCCTTATTGACGTTTTAAAAATAACCCTAAAAAAAACAAAAAAGGAAAGGATTTTTTTTTTATTATTCCATTGTACATACACACTTAGGTAAACACTATGCAGCGTAACAACTAAAATAAAGAGTGTTTTCGATGAACCCTGTATACAATATGTAACAAAAACCCTGTTGTTCCTTCTACCTACGTTTTAAGAATCGGTATACATACGTAATAAAGCAAGTCATTTATAAAACCTGATCAACAAAAATAATTAAAATAAATAGATAATTATTAATATTTGTAATGTTTAACTGATTTCTAACCTCTTTCATTCTTTGATTTTGACTTCTCGACTAGCCCATACTTAATTTTTTTTAATTATAATTCCACCAATGTTGTGCTTGTAGGTAAATGTATACGTCCCTAAAAGGAACAACAGGGTTTTTGTTACATACTGTATATACTATACTATAGACTATTAGCTTTTATTTAAACTTGCATTAAATAATCTAAAATATAAAAAAAATATATATAAAATTACAATGCGGAAGTAGCTCGACCTAATTCAGTAGGTCTGTATCTACTTACCTATTAGTGGAAGTTCCGGCAAAGACGATTCAAACTTTGAATTGGATGGCAAAAAGTGACAAAGTTTCAACTAGTCCCATACTCGTACTAGTCCCGTAGAATGTGAGAAGTTTTTAAGGAAATAAACCTCCCACGCAATTTGTTACCACAACAGGGCCTCTCCATTACCGAGTGCAAACATTGTTCAGTTATGTGATAATAGACACATCTGTGAGCAAAGTGTATCTGTGTCCATTACACAATACCCTTGAGCCGTGGTCATGCTGAGCCAAGTGTTACAAAAAGCCGGTGAAAATGTTCTACACTCAGTAGGGCCACTTATACAAACGACTCTAACAGATAACCTAACCTCATACACACCTCCCATTTCTTGCCGTAAAACGAGTGTTGTAATTAAGGTTAGGTATACACTAACACGTTCAGCAGAACATTATTCTGCATCTAATCGATTTAGGTAATAATCACACTAATATTATAAAGGCGAAAGTTTGTGAGTGTGTGTGTGTGTGTTTGTTACTTCTTCACGGTCAAACGGCTGGACAAATTTTGATAAAATTTTGTATGGATGTAGCTAACACCCTTGATTAAGACATGGGGTACTTTTTATCCCGATATTCCCACGGGATCGAGACTTACGCGGGTGAAACCGTGGGGTGCAGCTAGTACTATATATTATTACCTAAATCAAACAATCGCACAAAGTAAAAATTGGATAAAATCAGGTTTGTTTAGATAGGTACTTTGTTTTATTTATTGATTTATGTTATGAAACAATGATATTATTAGTATTAAACAGATATTTTGTGAGCGCGCAATCGTGAAGACTCGAAAATGTCCTAATTGGGACGTATTTGTTAGTCTGTGATGCCAACATTCGGTGATTGGTGGCCAGAATAATGTTTGTTTACATCCACGCGCATTTGACAACACTAGCTGTTTTTTTTTTTTTTTTTATCAGGCTATCTCTTTTCTATCATTTTTACTTGTAGTGAAATGTAAAATGAATGAAAAGTGAGTATGTGTGCTGCCGCTGCTGCGCGGAACACTTTTTTCGGTTGTTTTGTGAGTGTATAACATATATTATCTGTTTAATATAATATCATTGGTTAGATAGGTATCAAGTCTCATAAATCATCCGTCTGTCATTAAAATTATGTAAAATATCATTGTTTAAGAGATCAGTTTAATAGTCAGTCAATTGAATCTTTTTGTTGGCTACTTATCGATTGACAATCGATACGTCCAAATTGATATTGATTGGCCATCGATTGTTGGTATTGTCAGCGAAGTGGAAATAATTTCAAATATCGAACGAACGTTACGTCACATTCGAAGCTCGTGTTTTGCATGACTTTCATTGTTGTTTGGAACAACATTAATAAATCAATCAAACGCCCGCAGAGCCGCCGCGCCGTGCTACCGAGCTTGTTGAGCTTAATATTCGAACAACTTTACATTGTTTGAAGTAATCAATTGATTTTGTTGATTAATGAAAAAAAAACTGTCGTATCCCTTTTCCCTTTTTCCAGGCGCGCGTTATTTGATACTGATCAATCAATATCATCAAGCCAGTCTTTTTCAGAGCTTATTGGGGTCGGCTCCCAATGTAAACAGATGCGGCCGAATATCAATATTTAGATCTGATTGATCGAGGAATAGGTAAATATTGTATATACGCGGATATGGGATATAATACAGATATAACTAGAGGGTTTTGTTATGTTATCGTCTGCATATCAATTATTTACGCTTCTAAAACTTGTTGATACTTAGCGCATCTCGGTATACGTAAATTATGCACACATAGTTCTGATTGACTTCTAATCGTTTTACATGATTGCGTGTAACATGAAATATTCCATCGCTTAGGTGCACGGATGAAATAAGCTTCTCAATTAAAAAATCGTACAGATTAGTGCGATATCGCGGGCGCGACCCTTGTCAGCGCCTGCGATATCGCGCCGGTCTGCACGAGCCTTAAGACGGAGATATATGCCAGTGAACTTGAGTAGTTAGCTTGCGTGTTCTGTACTGAGCTCACGCAACGCGTCGTACGTTCAGCCAGTAATAGGACTCGCCATCAAGGAGCGCTGTCCCCAATTTGACGCATTATTAATTTATTAAACACAAAACAAAAGGTATTTTAATAAAACGCATGTACTAAAAAATCAATCATTAAATTATCTTTAAATTGGTGAAGGTTTCAGAAAAATACGGTTGGTAGATTTTGGGCCATTCTCAGTTTTTTATCCGCGTTAGACATAACTTTACAAATTAATTTCACTATGTAATATAAACATAATCTAAAATATTCACATATTAAGTTAAGTATTGAGAAAATTATCTTATTTAGCATATATTTTTTTCAAATCATTAACACTACTCGTTAAGACGTGATCTTCGGTATAAAATCATTAAAAGTCGGTTATCGTCGCCTTAAGTTAAGAAATAGTTAACTTACGTAATAAATGCTCCTATCTCAAGGGAATTAGGAAGGAAGCACAATGATTAACTAGGTACAGAAAGATAGAACAACAGTAATAATGTTGTGATACCAAAAAGGATCTAAAAAGGTCTTGTACAACATCGAGGATCGACGTGACTGATTTCTCAAACAGAAAAAGGTTTATAGGTAGGTATTACTGACGCGTGGTATAAGCCAGTGAGGCGCTTAATCGACAGTCAACTACGGAACTACAAATGGGACAGATTAAGGGGAATCCGCAGTGGTAGCCCGCAAAATTCATTTTTTTACGTTTTTAGGGTTCCGTACCGAAAGGGTAAAACGGGAACCCTATTACTAAGGCTCCGCCGTCTGTCTGTCTGTCTGTCCGCCTGTCACCAGGCTGTATCTCATGAAACGTGATAGTTAGACAGTTGAAATTGTCACAGATGATGTATTTCTATTGCCGCTATAACAACAAATACTAAAAAACAGAATAAATAAATATTTAAGGGGGCTCCCATACAACAAACGTGATTTTTTTGCTCGTTTTTGCTCGATATTGTTAACGGCAACAGGTAGATGCTTGAAATATTCACAGAATATTTAGATATATATTCACTTAAAAAATAAATCATTAAATTAAAAAAAAAATATATTTAAGGGGGGCTCCCATACAATAAACGTGATTTTTTTGCGGAACCCTCCGTGCGCGAGTCGGACTCGCACTTGGCCGTTTTTTTTGCAATTTGCAGGTGTCAGGTCAGGTTGTATCTTGATCAAAATAAGATTCGCGACCATAACAAATATGTATTTACAGAATTATAATCATTAGAATCATTAATACATCTCTCTTAGTTAGATTTGTTCCATAAAAACAAATCTATGTTATAAAAACATGAATATTTAATAAAAATGGAGCTTGCTTTATAGTTGTTTTCTTTTTAGATTTCCCACGACGATTCAGAGGGTGAGCATTTCTATAGCTGGATTGTGACTGTAAACGGTTTGTATTCTGTCCGTACATTGATTTTCAATAGTAGATTGTGAAACCGAGTATGGGTTTTAGCACCGTATATTACACTACTTTTCACTACCTACGATTGCGAGAAAATAAAATAATCCAATACACCTTGATGGCAACAGATTGAAAATTATTTATTTTCCTTTCTTATCCATCTGCAAATTAGGGTCTCCATTCTCACTAGATGATGACATTTTCCCAGTTGTAAAATAAATTACGGTCACCAATTCAATTTGTAATTAGAGAAAATTTCTAAAGATTTCGCGCCAATCCCATTTTTTTTATTTTTCTGTAGCCGTAACGCAATGCACGCATTCTACAGAAGAGATCGCCGCCATTTTCAAAAATAAAATGTTCTTCTTTTTCATGAAACAGTAATAATTCGAGTCTATAACCATGATTATTCTACTTATGAATAAGAATTTTTTGTTTTTGTAGGCTCAATGGTAAAAAACAAAAATTAAAAAAAAAACTTTTTCGCCTGGAGGAAAATATGCTATTTTAGGCTCTGGGTACGCTACAATAACGGACTTTTTGAGCAAGAGGAGAGAAAAAGTTATTTTTGTTTTCCCTGTAATGCTTCGAAACTAATCTAGAAGGATTAGCATTATTCCTTATTTAATTACTTTTTTTGTTTTTCTGAAAACATGCCAAAGGTTTTTTAACAATACATAATGTATTGTTAAAAAACCTTTGGCATGCTTTCAAAATTATCTATTGTTTATTCTCTCACACATGTATAATCAATGTAAATTGGAAGAGCGGAACCAACTAATACAAGCAAATCTTTGCTTAAAAGGTGACTCCAAACATAACAATGTAATTTACATATATGTTGATTAAATAAACATTTTTATTATATTATTATATTACGTAACGGACAATAATACGGTCATATACGAGTAGTAGATCACAGACACCGCATACAAAGGTGCCTAACTTTTGAATTTCAAAGGCTTTCAGGCCTTTGAAAGCGTTTGTTAGAACTTGACGAAGTACACCTCCAGTTCTGTCGAATCTAACAAAGCCTCTGTCAGATATGTAACCGGGTATAGAAATTTAGGTCGATTGTAGTCGATTTTGCGAGTCATCTTTTATTTATAACATACTGGCGACCCTCCCCTGTCGCACGGGTTTTACGACATAACAGAACAATCATCGAGACTTCATTATTATATTTAAGTCTAATATTTATCCTACAAATCCTACTAATATTATAAATGCATTTATTATTTTATTTGTGATCTGTGCGAGTCCCAATAAATGTTTTTTCTTTCTTTCTTTCTTTCAAACGCGAAAGTTTGTAAGTATGGATGGATGGATGTTTCTTACTCTTTCACGTAAAAACGGCTGGACCAATTTTGATAAAATTTTGTATCGAGGTAGCTGACACCCTGGATTAACATAAAAGCTACTTTTTATCCCTATATTCCCACGGGATCGAGACTTGCGCGGGTGAAACCGCGGGGCGCAGCTTATAATTTATATAATTATAAATCTTCCGGAATAAATTCTCTAAATGATGGTGAAAACCGCATAAAAATCTGTTACTTATTTTAGAATTTTAGATGAACAACGTGGTCATACAGGCGGACAATTAAAGCGACTTTAATTTATGATATGTATAGAAGATTACAAAAGAAATACCTAACGATTTTACCAGACAGATTTTCTTATACAGCTGAATCAGTAAGTTGAATATGACGATTGTAAGCAGTTCCAGCGTGGTCTCTGATTAGAACAAAGATACCATAAAAGATGAATACTAAGATCGAAGATAGATAGAGTTGTCGAACGACTGATAGCGTTACATAACATCACGCCTTGTTTCCCCGAAGGGTTGGGCAGAGGTGTACCTACCTGTAGTACCCCCACATTTCGATATGGGGCGAGCTTATTACCATCAACCGGGCACGAATTCAAACTCCGGGTTGCTACTGAGAAATTCCAGATAGAAAAACCCAATATCACTTTGCCCGACGTGGGAATCGAACCCAGGACCTCACGCTCAGCAGTAGCGCTTGCAACCAATAGACCAACGAGGCAGTCAACTGATAGAGTCGTATGGAAAAAAAGACATAAAAAAATAGCGACGAGGAGATGATGATAATGAAAGAGCGTGTACTCGTATTCGCTTGACTCACTTGATCACTTGTTACAGTGGTAATTAATATTCAAACCAAATGGCAATCTTGTCAAACTCAAACTCAAAGCATTTATTTCAAATAAACCAATTACAGGCACTTTTGAATTGTCAAGGGGGTCGGTCAGTCATCAAGATGAAGTTAGTTGCCCATTCCAAAGCTTAGTAGGTACCTATGGAGAAGAACGGGCAAGAAACTCCACGGACACTCTTTTTAATTAACATATGGTTACAAAATATTGGTTACATCATTCGTGTTGAAATTAAACATGTGAGAACGATGCAAAACGTCAAAGGCGTCCGTAACAAAAATATTAAAAAAAAACAATTCAAAACTTAAATTAAAATAAGCCAAGGCCGCTAAGAGATGACCAGTCCCTACTGATGGCGCCCGTTCACGAACATGACGCATGGATTAGCACCATTCAACTCAACCATTTTGAAGGGAGCTAAATGATCCAACACACCCGCCACCATCAGCGAGACATTACAGTGAGCATGACATACTCTCAGCCGCCAGGGCACATTCAAGTCAATGAAAGAAGGACTCAGTAAATGGTTTTATAGTAAGTACATAGTGCTCACACATGTGCTATGCAATTATATAATACTAAGAGATTGAATTTATACAAAGCAAAGATAGTTTTTGAAATCTTCAGCAGCTCCAACAGTATTTTCAAATGTTAATCAATTAGTTGAGGTTGTGGAGCTGGACCAGCATTGAGCCAAGCATTTTTATCAGCGATGTAATCCCCCAAATTATAGTATGCCTGCTTGCATAGTGTGCGTTTTATACAAGATTTGAATTTCGTCTCATTCAGTTGAAGTATGTGGGGAGGAATTATATTATAACATTTTAAACAGTACCCCATGAAAGAAGAGTCTACTTTTGCCAGTCTGAAACCTGGTTGAGCTAATAAATCCCTACTTCTAGTACTATAATTATGTCTTTCGCCTCTTTTACTAAAAAGATGTAAATTTTTTCTTACGTACATGATGTTTTCATAGATATATTGACAAGGCACCGTCATGATGTTAATATCCTTAAACATTTCCCTGAGAATCGCGCCTGCGGAGATTATATATGGCTCTGATGGCTCTTTTCTGCAGAATAAAAATAGACTCGATGTCTGCAGCCCGTCCCCATAGTAAAATACCGTATGACATAATACTATGAAAGTAACTAAAATAGACCAGCCTCGCGGTATCTACATCAGTAAATTGACGGATTTTTCTCACAGCATAAGCCGCCGAACTTAGCCGTCCTGCAAGGGATATTATATGAGGACCCCATTGAAGCCTTGAGTCGAGCGTGATCCCCAGAAAAACAGTTTTATCGACGAATTCTAGTTTCTCTTGATTCAATATTATCTCACAATGACTACTTTTGACGTTTGGTAACGAAAAAAAAAAAATCGAAAAAATCTTATGCACTTAGTTTTTTTCCCATTTAATACTAAATTATTAGCAGTGAACCAATTTTGGACCTGCAATAGGACATTATTTACGTCGTCAAGATTTAATGCACATCTGTTAATTTTAAAAATTAAGGAAGTATCGTCAGCAAATAACACCATTTGTGGTTGAGTTTTTAACAAATAGGGTAGATCATTAATATATACTAAAAAGAGGAAAGGACCTAATATCGAGCCTTGAGGTACACCCATTTTTACTTTTAAGCCGAGTGAATTGTCATTTGGTTTGAATAGATTTTTATTATTTTAGTAATATTTTATATACAGTGTGCCGCTACAGTGGCGACATTAATTTGACACACTGGTAGGGCTAGTGGCCAGTAATCATATTTTTTATTTTATAATATTTAATATTTTATGCAAAAATAAAATTATACATATTTTTTTAAATATACTATATTAATATAAGTAAATAATTATAAATTGAAAAATAAAAAACAAACAAACTAAATAATAAAGTTCTCTCTTTCCTTCAATTCGCCTACTCCTCGACCCTACACCTCGCCTATAGGTACAGTCGAGTTCTTTAATATATGAGCATGTTCATTAATCAAAAATATATAAGCAATGGTAAGTTTCATAAAACACTAAACAGCTTTGCCTTACAATAAATTGTAAACAATCTGTGACATCATAAATATGTGACTACAATAAATCAATAATATTGCTACAGACAAAGACTCTAAAAATTGTGCGCAAACCCTTGTTCATATTATTTAGCGCAAAATTAGGATCACAAATATCTATGCAATTTTTAGATGAAAAATATCTTGATAATTTGACATGACTCGAATTGCTGTCTTAAATTCTTTGAACAATCTCTTTACAGAAGTATATCCTATTGTAAGTGGCCACATTTGCTCGCCGCTAGCGGGGGGCGCAGGACAATACCTTCCAGTACGGAAAACCGGCTGTTAAAAACAGGCAGCACCTGCCGCACCCGGTCCTCCGCCGGCAAGGGCAGGCCCTGCCCATGCTGCGCTCCCCCTTGGGGCCAGCTCCTCGAAGCCGGGCCAGGTCCGCCCGGAACTCTACATTCTCCTTTCGGAAAAGCTCCATGGCGGCTGTCAAGCGGCCGTCCTCCGCCCGCATCTTGGATATTGCGTCTGACGGAGGCCCGACCTGAAGGGCCCTCGCTGCCGCCATAATGGACGCCGTGGCAGCGGGTACGACCTAGGACTGAATTCTCTTCAAGGCCACAACCCTGATTGCGGCTACCTCGACCTCCTCAAAGCTGCTGGCCACTCCGTTCGCCTTGGACCTGCCAGCGACGTCCGGCTCACCAACCGATGACTCAGAGCCGCCCTTTTTCTTTTTTTTTTGGGTGGGAAATTATCAAATAACTTCTCCCGCTCTGGGCGGAGCGGGAGGGCGTGTCAGACTTTTACTGACTAAAACCCACCCGTGTTCCTTGATTTGCTTATGTGCCAGGGCCAGGGCAAAGGGATATCCTTTCGGACAAACTTGCAACCCTGGCAGGCATTGGTCCTGACGGACCCCGTCAGTTGGTGCTGACATCTCTTTGAGGCGCGCGTGGAACACAACATGCCGTCGACCGGGGCCTGGTCCTTATCGGACGGTGAGCTACCCATCGCTCTCCGTCCGCAAGCCCGCGCCTACGGTGGCCGGAAATCGGCTTGCAACTCTCGACGCCCGGGGCGTCTCCTGCGGCGACCAGAGGCGCGAGGGCGCGAACCTTGCCTCTCCCTCACGCGTTCCGCCTCCTCCTTCGCGAGCATTACTGCTTCGCAGAAGGAGGTGACGGCCTCCCATGCACTCTCGCTCCGAACCATGGCCTGAACAAGTGCCGGACGCGAGAGATCGCCGCCGCCGATCGCCTCCGTGAGGACACGGTGGTCCTCCGCCCAAGCCGGGCAGATCTCCACCGTATGCTACACCGTGTCCTCCAAGCGATCCACACAGTGGTGACACCCGGGCGTTTCCTCCCGCTTTATCCTGAACAGGAACCTCCCGAAACCAGCGTGTCCGGTGAGGACCTGCGACCTGCGGAAGGTGAGGACGCCGTGGCGCCTCTCCAGCCACTCCTCAAAGAGGGGCTTATCGCCACAATTGTAGCGTGCCCAGCGCTGGGTTGCAACAATCGCACTCTCCATGCCGCCATGTGATCCCGCCGGAGAGAGGGAGCCGCCCTGCGGCTAGTCTCTCCGAGATGGAGCCCCTCCGTGACGAGCCTCTCGGCTCGCTGGGCCAGTTCGGCTGGGCTGGCTCGGCTGGGCTTGCTGGCCTCCTGAGTGGTGCCCTCTACCCACACCCCGTCCTTGAACCCCCCCTGCAAGTTTTCTACGGGCCGAGCTAAAACCGGCCATCAGAGGACGACCCCTGGCCGTCCTCTGGCGTGAGGCGCTTCCTCAACTTTTTGGAGTTCTTCCCAGCTCTTAAATAAGACCTTCGCACCAGATGCGGCGTCGGGCTCCGACCCCGCATCACTCCTTTCCTCTTCGCTTTGTTGTTTGTTATTAGGATTTTCCATATTTAATCCCAAAAGTATGGAAGATATAAAAAGTAATCCTAGGCCAGCAAAAAGGCTAGTATGTCCTTACCCCCTGTACCTAGGTAATCAATGATTACAGTTAAGTACTACGCAACGTTGTCAGATTGATATAGTCCTACCTATTACGAACGGCAACATTGCATTATTACTCGTACTTCTGCTCCGGCAAGCAAAAATAAATTTAATAGTAAAGGCCATTTAGTTGAATATTCAAGAGTGGATATTTACGAATCCTAGGATGCACCAAATATATTGACATCTAGAGTATTTAGATATTTATGTTCCGAAGCGTAGTCAGATATTTTTGAATGCACTTACGTAACATACTTATGAACAGTTTATATGATAACATTTTATTGATGTCTAACTTTGTATAGAACTATAGGATCATTTTAACGCTTACAATATGCTGACCCCGTCAGTTGGTGCTGACATCTCTTTGTGGCGCGCGTGAAACACAACGCGCCGTCGACCCGGGCCTGGTCCTTATCGGACGGCGAGCTACCCATCGCTCACCGTCCGCAGGCCCGCGCCTACGGTGGCCGGAAATCAGCTTGCGACTCCCGACACCCGGGGCGTCTCCTGCGGCGGCTAAGGGCGTGAGGGCGTGAACCCTGCTACACCCTCACGCGTTCCGCCTCCTCCTTTGCGAGCATTACTGTTTCGCAGAAGGAGGTGACGGCCTCCCATGCACTCTCGCTCCGAACCATGGCCTGAACCAGGGCCGGACGCGAGAGATCGCCGCCGCCGATCGCCTCCGTGAGGACACGGCGGTGCTCCGCCCAAGCCGGGCAGACCTCCACCGTATGCTCCACCGTGTCCTTCGGGCGATCCACACAGTGGTGACACCCGGGCGTTTCCTCCCGCTTTATCCTGAACAGGAACCTCCCGAAACAACCGTGTCCGTTGAGGACCTGTGTCAGGCGGAAGGTGAGGACGCCGTGACGCCTCTCTAGCCACTCCTCAAAGAGGAGACTTATCGTTTCATAAGTGCCCATGTAGGTATTAAATGTGAAATAAAATATTTTGATTTTGACTTGTAACACAATTCTGAGCAATAATAAACATACTCGTAGTTTGTGATTACAGGTAGTTATTGTACAAAACTTGGTAGCAACTAGTGCACTCAATTAAGTTGACTGTTTCAGGTGCTTCCTCATAACTTGTATGTCATCACGACGTGGCGTGTTCTACGGAACTGCGACTTATGCAAATTGCGTTTTGAATTCAACACTTTATTGCGGTGTATGGCTGCAGCTAAGCTGAAACTCATGTTCGTAGTACAGTCGGTGACCAGCATTACCTGTCCCCTCTTACAAAGAAGAATAATGGAATGAGGGGTCAAGTAATGCTGGTCACTGAATTCTGGTCAACATCAAGACTTGCGGGGTAATAGTGTACCTAACTATCAGTAGCAATTGGTTTAATTTTGACAGTTCCACAACTTTAATTGCGTTATTTACGTTGTTGAGAAGACAAATTTTTCGAACAGAATTATATCAACGTTATTACTTATTGATTTATTTACAAAAATAGCATCTTGTAGCAACCTGTACCTACTTAAAGAACTGTAGCGCATAGGTAAAAATATTTAAAAATATTATTTTTTATGATTATCTACTGGCCACTAGCCCTACCAGTGTGTCAAATTAATGTCGTCACTGTAGCGGCACGGTGTATATGTTACGGGCAACTTGATTAACTGGGCATTATTAATAAGGACCGGCCATTATTAATAATGCCGAAGAGCGATGGGCAAAGTGATTAATTTATCACTTTGACCGGCCATTATTAATAATGCCCGACGGCCCGTGGTCCATGTAATAAGTCAGTGTTTGAGATAGCTTGAATTTATCACTTGGACCGGGCAGTATGAATAATTCCCTACTTGTAGCCGGGCAATGTGATAAATTAGACCGCGGCCGTGCCTTGCAACATGCGAGGGACGCGTACGTGCGGGGGGAGGGCCGTGCGCGCACCCAGCGATGTATTAATTCACAGCCTTCTGCCGATATGAGCAATGAAAAGGAAAATTCTGATAATGAAAAGGCTGCATCTTTACTCAACGCAAAATCAAATGAAATTCGAAAGGCTCGTAACGCAGCTAAAGTATCACTTGATAAGCAAGCCGAAAAAATGTTGGCGCGTTCAAATGCAAAATTTTCTATTGCAAAAATAGGCCAAAGCGTTCAAGTAAGGATACCAGATGTAGATCGAGCCAAGACGGATAGTCGTAATATAATTGCTATTATTATATCTGTCGAAAAAGAAAAACTTCACAAACTTAGTTCCAAGTTTGTGAAGTTTTCACGGTATTTTAAACCAACTGTACTCCAGAAATGAGTTTACTGTGCGTAAAGAAAAGTTCATTTCGATCGACGATGTTCCAAAAGTTGATATTACTCTTCGAGAATGTGCTCGAAGAGACTCTCATTTTGATGGACAAGGCTTCCAGCATTGTAACTGTAGTGGTGACTGCAATTCAAAACGTTGTAAATGCAAGAAATCAAACATTCTTTGCAATTCCAAATGTCACAAAAGCTCATCTTGCAAAAATAAATAATTCTAAACTTAATAACTTTCTTGCACAGTCCTTAATTATTAGATATTTCTGTTGATTTTTATCAGTTTACAAATTTTTGAACTATTGTTCTTAAGTAATAATTTTATCAATATAAAAGTAGGTAACTACTGATGTTATTACTTTTTTAACTGTTTATTTTTTAACTACTATGTTCAATAGTTTATTTTTTGTTAACTTTCATGAAAATGTTGTAAGTTTCATTTCATTTAATAAACAAAAACACTACAGTTCACCTATTTTATTACTTTGCCCAAGATAGGGTGGGCATTATTCATAATGGCCGGGAAAAGTGATTAATCATGCTGTTTTAATCACATTGCCCAATTGAGTCGGGCATTATGAATACAGTCCGGCCATTATTAATAGTGCCCGGACTTATCAAATTGCCCGTAACATATAAATATCTCAAAATTCTATAGACATTCTCTACAGGAATCTCCACAAGCCGATATTATCGCGGCGAGAATTTGATAGTACGGGCGACGTGATTATCGCCGCGTTACTCTCGCTCGTGGAAATGGCGCCTTACGCCTCAAAAATTTATTATATAAAAGAAACAGACTAAAAACACTAAAACCTTATCCCCCTTATTACAAAACAAGGTTTATCTTCAGACCCAGGTTTAAAACATGGAGCCATTATTGAATTTCGAACTTTATTCCGACTATGGTAAAGTTCCTAAACACAAAACTGACAACGTAATACCGAACTAAGTTTTCAGTTTTGTATAAAGAACGGTATTTCAATCACTGTTACGTTCTTATTACAAAAACTGGCTCCATGGTCTAAGCCATGTCAAATATAAATCTTGTTTTGTAATAAGGCGGTTTGAGTTAGTTTAGTACTATGAACATAAACTGCTGTGCAAGTTCTGACTTTTTATAAAGAATACCTGAATCACGTATCTTTAATTCTCCGATATTAAAGAAAGACGTTATTTAAAACTTACAGCTAAACACTTTTACACCGCAAGATTGAGAGTAACAAACATAAGTCCAATTAAAAGTTTTCACAGATAGAAGAGAGCGTATAAACAAACAATATTTGAGAAGGTAGACAGTGTTTTAAGTAAAAACAGTAGGTATCATTAGTAAAAATGTGTTTCAAACAGCGTACATTATAATAATTATATTTATCGTGATCAAAAAAAGAAATTACAAGAGTCCTTATTGGATGATTTCTTTATTTTATGGCTACTTAGGAGTTTAAGGTATATTTAAATTAGATACTTATTAGCTAATAGGCTAGATTGCAATGTGAATAAAGTATCAGCTTAAGCGACAGCTTATAAAAGTATTAAAAAAAGAAACATACATTTCTACTCGTGAATTTGAAACAAACGACTATCGACAGTCGCGCACATACGTTTTCTAAACAGAGAATGAGCTTTAGAGTCGTTTATTTTATTTCTGATCTACTTAGGGCGAATTTCACCAACGAAACTGAACGCGATCAGCACATCTAAACCGAGTTCAAGAGCTGTAAGTGTCAATAATCCAAAGAAAAGAATGACACTGACAGCTCTTAAACGCGGTTTATGTGCTGATCGTGTTCAGTTTCGTTGGTGAAATTCGCACTTAGTGGTTTGGCATGGCTTTAAGTGCGTAAAACGGGGAGTTGAGAACCGTGTTGTGGTGGAATCTATGCCAAATCCGTTTCAGCTTAATGACTAATGTGGTTTCAAACTTTGTTTTGCAATACAATGTGATTTTAGTAGTAGATTTTCATTTTATTCATGTCACAGGTAGTCAAACTCTGTTGTCTGTTGGACAAGTGACTAGGTACCGATATTGTACGGGTCAAGAGGATTGCAGATATGTCGTCAATATTACAGACAAGGTTATGAAACGTCGTGTGCCCGTTATTTCACCAACGACCATACCACGCTTTCTAATCTGAAAAAATATTGATTGCAAAGTTCCAGGATATACATACAAGTGAAGTTAAACAAAAGCTTTTAAAAAAAACAATACTTATTGGCAGCAGAAATAGGTAATAGTAGTTGTATTTTCCCAAATCATAGACCAAGGAGCTTATCTACTAAATACTAAATTCTGAGATTGTCTACCTAAACTCCACAGCAGTCCACGGATTAGTTAATAATTTAATCAATCAGCGACTACAACCAAGGGTTCTGTAATTGCGAACTAATACAATTTGATCGGGTCTTAATATCGACGCTCATCTGGTTCTGGGCAGTTTACCCTTTGTCAACACTGCTGAGACTCAATAGGGTACTAATTGGACATAAATATTATTTATATCGGATGTAATGTTGTAGACAGAACCTTCTACTAGCATAATAAACGGATACCTATACATGAGTGTTGTAAGCAAGAAAAAGAAGGTGAGATGACCTGGACGCGGCTGATTCGAGGTGGCGCGGGAAAAGAGTTCCTGGTACAACTTGGGGGTGGCTTTTGCCCAGCAGTGGGACAATATAGGCGAAATAAATAACTAAAAGTGTTTTAATTATGCCCAACTATGGGATCAAGAGATCAAGAGATCGAGAGCAGTGGTGGCCCAGTGGTAACGGCCGCGGCTTACGAGTCGAACCCAGCCAAGCGCTTTACTTTGTGTAGATAATTTCATCACCACTGCTCTCAAAACGGTGAAGGAAAACATCGTGAGGAAACCGGCATGTCTTAGAACCAAAAATTCGAAGACATGTGACATCTACCAACCCGCACTGGGCCCGCGTGGTGGATAACTGCCCACTCCCTCTCGAAAGAGAGGAGGCCTGTGTCCCAGCAGTGGGAACATTATAGGCTGACTATGCTATGCTATGCTATGGGATCAAGAGAGCTACCTCCTATATATTTTGACTTAAAGGCACATGATATGATACCACACACATAAAATAAAAAAAAACGAGCAAGCCTTACAGTAGTCGCATACGATGTGTAACATCTGACAGCTCTCCTTGGTAATAAGCAACTGACCAGCGACAGAAATCAATCTCAACATTAAAAAGAGTTAAATACTGAAATATTGATTAGAATAATTATTCATTATTATTCGCCTACTGGTCGAAATTCAACCCCCTCTACTTACAATCTATGTATAGTACTTACTAATACCATGCTATTATAAAAAACTTACTAATTCCATGCTATTAAAAAGTACTTACTTATTCTATGCTCAAGCTGTCACTTCCTGTTTCACACTTCCGTCCCTTTTCACGAAATCTCTCCCGCAGAAAACGACAGGCAAAAGGTTACAAATCAAAAGTATTTTTGTTATGCCTCATTAAGTCATTATCATATACTTACAACAATTAAACGTTTTCCCCCTTATTCCAAAACAAGGTTTATCATCAGACCCAGGTTTAAAACATTGAGTCATTATTGAATTTCGAACTTTATTCCGACTATGGTAAAGTTCCTAAACACAAAACTGACAACTTAGTACCGAACTAAGTTTTAAGTTTTGTATAAAGAACGGTATTTCAATCACAGTTACGTTCTTATTACAAAAACTGGCTCCATGGTTTAAGCCATGTCAAAATATAAATCTTGTTTTGTAAAAAAAAACTCAAAACGCAAATCGCCTTGATTTGCGTTTTGAGTCAGGATATCATAGTAGTTTACTAACTGACCAAAACATAACTTTAGCAACAATTTCCTTATTAAAACTGACAAAACAAGCCGAAACTACGAGTTTCGAATAATAATATTCCTGTGTTAATTATGGATATGAAACCAGTGTTAATCTACGGAACCCAGCCGGGTTTAAACTCGACTTAGCCAGATAAATGAATGTTTCATGAAGGTTCCTGAAATTGTAGAGTCGTTGTCGCCATCTCATATTTCTTATATGGCTCGAAAAATAACCCCATTAATGGAAAAGATTATTGACAGCTAAGATTGACAGTTAGTACTAAGTACACCTCATTGTTTTTTTTCGTACTATTATGTATTAATGTTAAAAATAAAAAGTTAAGCGGGTATTTATAGTTACTCCAACATTAACATCATATTGAATAAATGATAAATAATTTTATTTCTCTAAGTAGGTTTGTACAAACACTTTTACACGTTATTCATATTGTAAAAACTCTATGAGGTCAGCGTTTCGTATCTATCTGAGAAGAAAGGCCGAAACTAACTCAGAGGTCACAGTCTCTTTTAAAGTCCAGACCTAATCTTGGTCAGATCATGAGAGTGAAGACCATGTAGATTGGTGTCTGAAATGGTCTTTTGAGGAAATAACCACACAGATGGAGTGAACCTATTCAGTCAGTGTCTTCGATCAATAATTATTATTGATCGAAGGTTACCATTGAGTTTCTGGTCTTTTTAGGGTTCCGTACCTCAAAAGGAAAAAAAGAACCCTTATAGGATCACTCGTGTGTCTGTCTTACTGTCTGTCCGTCTGTCACAGCTGATTTGCTCCGAATCTACTGGGCCAATTAAGTTGAAATTTGGTACACACATGAACTTCTGTGACCCAAACACGGACGTGTTTTGTAAATAAATTAATTTTGAATATGGAGTTCACTTTTAGGGGGCAAACTAAAAAATTAAAAAAAAAAGTTTTTCTGACTGTACCGTGTGATATATCAAATGAAAGGGCTTGTTTGAAGGATTTCATATATATTTTTTTCATAATTTAAAAATACACACTTTTGAAATCATTTAAGAAAATAGATGAAAAATGACCATTCCCCCCTCCCGAATGACCCCCCCTTATCTCCGAAACTAGTGAGCCTAAAATTTTGATAAAAATACAGAAAATAGTTCTTTACTTATAGATTACAGGAAAACCTATAAGAAGTCTGTTATCTTAAAATAACATAGTAAATCACTCAATATTGTGCGTACAAACTTACATTTGCGGTTGGAATGTATGGGGGATCATGTTTTTAAACTACAATGTTACGTTTGTTCTTGAGATAAATTCATTCCAAGTACGGAACCCTTCATTGTGCGTGGTCCGACACGCACTTGGCTGGTTTTTTTCCTCAAAAGGAAACAACGCTTCTAGGTAATATTTTCATATAGACAATTCAGTCTTGTGTCTTAGCAGAAGCGGTCATAAATGTCAGACCTTAACCAAATTACGGATTTAATTGAACTATTTTCGGGACTCAGGTACAGTCGCCACATGATTGATCTGCTGAATACATTCACGACGGAGCTGATTCAAGGTACACCACAAAAAACAATAACTTCACCCTGCCGTTGTTTGAGCTTGACAAAAGAAATTAGGAGCAGAGAGCTGATCAACAAGTACTGAAACTTGAACCTTGAAAACAAAATCGACTGCAACAGTAAAGCCACTAAGGCCTACAGAAGCTCCGCTTTAATATGATTTTGAGACCTGTAGATCAGGGACCGTACAACCCCGGTTAAGCCTTTCGAAGGGGTAACCCATTCAATGGGTTACCTTTATCATGGTGTAACCCATTGAAAGGGTTTTATACTAGAAACTGATTGAAGGGGTTCATGATAACCCATTGAATGGGTTTATACTTGAATTGATAACCATTTCAATGGGTGCTATACCTACTTGAAACCCAGTAACGTGACAAAATCATAATATTATGTTATTTCGATATCCACCCAGCACGCGTAGCAGGACCAATTCTATCTCTATTCTACCCAGGGACCATTTTGGTTACCATTTTAGAAAAAACCCATACGGTGTGGGTAATTTTGAATGGCTTAAATTAAGCCGTTCAAAAGGTTTACCCACACCGTGTGGGTTTTTATCGAAAACCCTTTCAATGGGTTACCAAAATTTTATGTAAGCCGTTCAAAAGGGTTACCCTTATCGTATGGGTTTTTGTTTAACCGCTTAGAAAAACCCTATCGAAAACCCTTTCAATGGGTAACCAAAATGGATGCTGTAGATACCACAAACCATAGAGACTGTACTAGATACCTACCTACGTACCTCCTTGGCTTCTTTATTTATATTTATATTATCTCTCACGGGCTATGTCTTAACAACCAACTAAGCAATTTACAAAAACAACTTGATATTTCATGTCAGCCATCATATTATCAATCTTACTTTTTGTTTTACTTACGAACCAGGAAAATTTGCGGAACATTTTTAAACGAAAGTACCCTTATTATCCTGTTGTCGTATGAAATACGGCCATACTGAATAAAGAAATGTATATTTTGGGTACATAAGCATAAGCATTTGTCCACGGCGAACCCTACTAATCCGTCTTAGCTTGCCCGACGTTCAACGGATAATTTCTTGTCCATTTCCGCTTTGTGAAGTTCAGAGATTTATTTTTGCGATCTGTGCGTGTGTTTTATGACATTTATTTATGTCGTATTAGAAACTTTTTTTTTTTATAATGTTTTAATGGCCTGGTTGCTGGGACCTTTTAGCCAAGTCTTTAATTAGTTACAAAACTTGTTTTTAAGTATTGATGAAATGAATTATATTCAGTGCATGATGATGATATCCCCGCCCGCTCCCCTTGAGTTTCAGTAAAGATTACAGCACTTTACTGAGACCTCACGCGGACTTTTTGAGAGAACTTGAAGCGAAGTTGCACTGTTTTGTTTCATTTTCCTACACTAAGCACGTTCACAAACACCTAAAGGTTAATAATCCACCATTATTACACATTAATATTCGGCTAAACACAAATTTTGGGAAATTAAACAAACTGTTGAACATGACGCTTCACTTTCCCGCTAAGAAGTGAAACTTTTTAAAATGTTATAGTAGGTAGGTAGGTATGTACCCATCAATTGTAGCTAATAATCGATTAAAAATAACGATATCTCGTCAAACTGCAGAGTAAATACCGACTCAATCGTATTCAGGATTATGCCTGTCAAATTATTTGTATACAAACTGTCTTCTATTTTAGGTGAGTGTCATGATCGTCTTTGTGTATGACGGAAGCCATATTATTTAACAGCTGCGAGAGGCGGCGACTAGATGGCGCTAGTGGAACGTGCACCATAGACAAATCATTCATTCTATCGGATGTTTGACTTAAAAGACTTGAAGTCAATTGAGTGAAATATTGTAACGTTACCCCCCTCTAGCGAATCGCCTTTATAAGGAGGTGCGCTATTGAGTCGGTACGCATTTTGAACGGATGCGTCTTGGTGCACGGACCACTGTCTCTCGACAGTCAGTACTGCCCGGTTATTGGATATGGAACGCTGTCTCCGACAAATTAGTACTATCCTTATTGCGGTGGGTGCATGGACCACTGTCCCTGACAGTCAGTACTGCCCTATGTGACCGCCACTACCATTATTAGTTATTTAATTAATTCTATTTAATTTCTATATTCTCTCGATTTAAAATAACTGATTGTTCGATTGAAATATATTTCTGTATTGCCATATCTGAGTATTACTTCTGATGTCTGAACCTATCCCGACATGTATAATATCACAAGGCTCACTGGAATACCTCATCTTTGTGAATTTCTAAACACTACACCTTCCTACACGGAATTTTAACGATGTTAGGTACTAACAAAGATAATAATCATAACATAGGCTATGTAACATACCTACGAATAATTATATTGTTTTAAACACGTGCTCATCGAAGGATCAATGATATTATATCTACTTGGTGACTTCTCGTTCGTTATAGTTCCCTAAAGCACAAAAATGCACCCTCCAGAAAGCCTTTAGGTAATCCGTTCAAAACAAAACTTGAAGATTTGTTTCTGATGTCGTGTGTCTCTTGAATGAGCGTAATCTGACTACAATTCTTCTACAAACATTTCTAATCTCATAAACAGGAGTCTGTTCTCATTAATTAGACGACGTTGTCATAAATGCATAGGAGTTAACAAAGCCAGTGACGCACTTAGCAAAAGCAAGTATTCTCACTTAAACATAGTGCCTCAGTAGGTTGAAATGGTTAACATCTACGTTCAGGGAAGGCAGCTTTTAATTAAAGCCACCTGTCACCTTAACACATGCCTACATAAGTTTGGATCACTCAGCAGTAGGTAGTTACATAGGTTGACAAATGGAATTTGCGAGGATCACGTAGGTACTTGATAAATACGAGAAACATTCGCATAGAGTCATCCTCAGCTCGACTTACGAAATAAAATGTTGAAAAATTTGGAAAATCCACCAAGTGCACGCCTCATAACGTTCACGTCGTTTTTTTCTTATTACTGCTAACAATAAGATAATTAATCAAATGAAATAAAATAAAAAACAATTATAAATAATAATAAAAAAAATACAAAAAACAATTATAAAAAAAAACAGAAAACTGCTATGGTTTAGTGGCGCCATAATTAAAAGGGGAGGAAAAAAAATACTATAATAAATAGATAGATATACAAAAAAATACACAGTCGTATATTAGTTTTTTATGAATATTAATTAAACGACAGTGAATTCAACGCTCATATTAATTGAGAAAATCCGTAGTGAAATAGATTAGATTACAAAAAAAAAAAAAAATCCTGTACGATAATTTTTTCGACCAATTTATCTGCCACATACACCAATCTATAAACACAGACACACGGACGTCCAGGAAAGATCATTTTTAATGTTATTATTTACTATGTTAAACAAAATAATTTGACTTGATATTAGTACACTCATATTAACCTGTAAGTGCGATATAAATTAAAAAACGATTTCAGTTTTGAGAAAACTGTTTTTTTTTAAATGTCGAGAGTAGAGCACAACCTCAACGCTTCGCTTATGAATAAAGGTTTTCGTATAAATAAATAATTAATTCGTTCGGTACTAGGTAATCTTGCAGAATTAGTAGAGCTGCAAGAAGTAATGTCCTCATTGCCAGTTTTGCAATGCTTGTCCGCTTTCTATGACAACGCCGATGGCACCTTTTCCTCTGCACAAGGTCATGTGTAACTTATCTAACCATTCATATTCAGAAAGGATTGCCTCTAAAGCTTTATGTCAATGTAGAAAGTTAAAAGTAATATGCTATTTATTATCGTCTTTGTCAAGAATTTTAGCTAGACTTTACATAAAGAAAAGTCAGTATAAATTGTCGTGAGACCGTTTACTGTTCAAACCGCAGATTGTCTGGCTTGTGATTTAGCAGTGGGTCGGTTAGATCCGCCTGGATTAAACTCTTAGCTAATATACTCATCTAGGCAAAGAACAAAGAGAGTACCTCACAATTTAACTTTCAAAGGTAAAGTAAAATCATTGTACCAATCACCAAAAGATTGACTAGAGTTAACAATACCTAGTTGCTCCTATTTTCATAAAAAAGTATACTTGGTTACTTAATAATTTTGTACCTGCACTGTACCATAACATGTTCGTGTACTTATATTATGTAAACAATACGTATACATATTACCTGCTCAGTAATTAATTACATACATAATTAATAATCCAGTTAGTTTACATCGAATATTTTGGAATAGATGGATACATTTTAACTCAAAAACGATCACATCGGATTAATATCAAAGCTTGGTCGACGGAGATAGGTACTAATGGTGTCATAAGCTCATAAGCAAGGTATTAATGCGGCGTAGAAAGAATAATGAGACAACTGGGAAAAAGGTTATATTCAAAGCAGACAAGTAAATAAAAACAAAGGAAGTATACGAGTATCGCTAAATGCGAAATAAGGTGACTGTTCAGTCATTTCCACTATTCCTATTAATTCTGCACAACAAAATGTGACGGCCCGTTATGTCACAGTTACTTACTGCCTATACAGCTCCTAGTTTTACGAGTATCCCTGAAAGAATCATCGCCGGAAGGAAATATTTCCTCATCCTCCCTATGTACAATTTGGAGACACATTTATGTCTCTGTTAATGTATCATCGGTCTTGTTTTGTACATACATACGTTTTTATATGTATTGTGAACCTTTTAGCTGTTTATTGTACTGACGAAAACGCTTTAGTTTTTCTTTAGACGAACTACAAAAAGGCATCAGTTTGAAAGTTTTATAAGTACCTAGTATGAGAAGAGGCGACCTGCCCGTTATGACATACAGTGCCGAGACGTGGACATTGACAGTCGGGCTGGTCCACAAATTCAAGGTCGCTCATCGTGCTATGGAGCGGGCTATGCTCGGAGTTTCTCTGAAGGATAAGATCAGAAATGAAGTTATCCGGAGGAGAACCGGAGTTACCGACATAGCCTGCAGAGTAAGCAAGCTGAAGTGGCAGTGGGCTGGCCATGTTTGTCGGAGGACCGATGGCCGGTGGAGCAGACGAGTCCTGGAGTGGAGACCACGTATCGGCAAGCGTAGTGTGGGACGCCCCCCAGATAGATGGACCGACGACCTTAAAAAGGTGGCTGGGACAGACTGGATGCGGAAGGCGGAGAACAGGGTGTTATGGCGCAGCCTGGGAGAGGCCTATGTCCAGCAGTGGACTGCTATAGGCTGAGTTGATTGATTGATGAGAAGAGGATGGAATATAGAACAGTTCAGGAGGAGTCCGTTCTGTGGAAGAATTGCGACGGTATCGATTTCGTTGCGGCTGTAAAGCGTCGTGTAGGAAATGGGGAAGGCAACACAAATTCAAAATGGCGCTGTCGTAGCTAATTCCCAAAACAAGCTAATAATACAAGACGAGAGGTGGTTTCATTGAATTGTTGCGAGTATTATTCATTGTTGTGTTCCTAAATG
This sequence comes from Tiliacea aurago, assembly GCA_948098905.1. Taxonomy (NCBI): domain Eukaryota; kingdom Metazoa; phylum Arthropoda; class Insecta; order Lepidoptera; family Noctuidae; genus Tiliacea; species Tiliacea aurago. Next base: position 10,937,383 of record OX402578.1, on the reverse strand, counting down.
TTTCAAAATTGAAGTCCACCATTTTCCGAAAGACTTTAAAATTAGAAGATTATTCGTAGAGAAAAATTTGTAAATAAACAGAGTTTGAGGGTAGATATGTCGTACCTAAGCATTATGAAGAAAGTGATTACGAGGAAATAAGCAATAAATAAGGTTTTAATTTCTGATACTTTTCATGTCGATTTAAATGATTAATTCACTGAAAATAACGAAATAGTGAGGTAAAACCAAACTCATGAATTAACCGTTGAATTAACACGAAATGGAATGAAAAGCATTGTGAGTGGACGAAATGTCAAATTTATAACAGGCTAACCCTCAGGGCTAACCATAGCTAGCTATGGTTATGCCATCTACAAATAGGTTTGACCGGCCTTCCCCATTAGAGATAGCGTCTACTAACGGCCGAACCCAATAACCTATATATCACCAGTTTCGGCCTACTGGAGATATAAAAATATATCTATCGATGGTTTTAACGTCCCAATAGTCTATGAATCATACCGGCCCACGCTATCCACTGATGGGAGGGTGTATCGCCTTCAACAGATATCTCTTTGTATGAAAATGCCAAAGTATGCGTCCCAATATACGATTTGTTTGACAGGACAGTACTACAGATGGCAGATTTGGCTATTCCCCGAATTGCAGGGATTAAACGTAAAGTAGCCAAGCTAAAATGAACTCTTTAGTACTTGCAATAATGATCATAGATGTTTTTTTTTATTTAAAGTAATAAATAAAAATTGAAATTCAAATATCTCGAAAACGGTACGCCCTAGGCAAAAAATAACAGAAGTTTAACCCCCCCATACTAACACCCCCCGTGCAAGAACCATTACAACATGAATTTAAGTTAAAAAAAAAAAACATGTAATGCGCTAAGGTAGCCCGCGAAATTCATATTTTATTACGTTTTTTGCAATTTGCAGGTCAGTAACAGGTTGTATTTTGATTCGCGGCCATAACAAATATGGCTCTACACAATGATATCTTAATCCAGTAACTTATTTAGAAGTAAGAAACAAAGAAGTTTTAATATAACCCTAATTACACATGTTGTTTTTTAAAGTGATGTTGGTTGTAATGGAACGCACGGGAGGGCGAAGTTGAGAAACCTACTTATTGTTTTCGTTAGATAGATAGCCTTTATCAATGATTGTGAGACGCCATCCGAGCGTAGATATAATCATACTGTCTATCATCAATAGCGATCTGTCTTTAACTGAAAATAAGTTATTGGGTTCAGCCGTAAGTAATCATGATCATCTGCAAGCAACCAAGCTGACTACGTCGGATATATTATGTAGGTATTGAAGTATTCGTTTCTTGTTCGAAATATTATGTTAAAGTGTGACCTTATTTATATTACCTACTTTGTAAATGATTATCCAGTTCGTTAATTTATGGTAGTTGTAAACATTCGCATTTTTGCCGGTTCACATAACACCTCTCTAGCCTTACCAAATGTCATTCCCATTCATTCATGATTCAAGCCCAGTATATACATTCGTCTGAGCAAGTGTTGCATAGGACACTTTGGGAATCAGGTTATCTTTACGATTATTGTTTTTATTTTTGTTATAACTTTAATTGTCATGTCACTATGTCCGTCTTTTTACCGTCATTAAACATTTTAATAGATAAAATACCTACCTATATAGAAATCAAACCAAAACATAGAATAGCAGTCTTCTTATCTGAAATTTTCCTAGACGCTGTTTCAGAATGAAAACTGTGTAGAAATGTGATCAAGTTTAGGCATTTAAAAAGCGATTTAGCTCGCAGGTTATAATAACGAAGCCATAACTCAGGTGGCTTACAAAAATGAATAAACTCATGACAATTGAGTTCGCGCAATAAAGGCGGCGAGCGCGTGGAGCGAAGCCGCGCGGTCTCATGAGTATGCTACATAATATTATTACGATACGTATGTATGGTGTGAACGAGGGGTGATCATTAACCTAGTTGCGCGGTTATTACTCTCTTATGTCACAAAAAATCACATGATTAAAACTGAGTATATAAAATTACACCGTTCTGTATCCTCTATTGTTGTACAAAGACAAGAATTGGTACATTTGAGGATTTGTTTATCATTAGAGCACAGTGAAAGTCCGCCAAGCAGTTGCGGAACGCGATAACGAGCTATTTTGGAAATAAGACGATTACTCCGGACCGTTTTCCGTCCCCGGCACGGCCATCCGACACGGATTATTAATCTGGCTAAGAAAACACTCTAAGGAAAGGCTGAACTGCTGAACGAACCATTATTTTATACAGTCTCTAGTTACTGTTGCAAAATAAAAGAATATTTGATAGAGGCAGTAATTGTTAACAGCGCAGCTCGTCTGCATTTTGATTTATTAGTTGATTAATATACCTACGCAATATCTAATATTATTTGCATAGAATATATAATAAGTACATAATCTTGGGTTAGGCTTTTTGATGTGAAACATCTATAGCCGCACGTAAAACCGATTGCTGGCGGGGCGACGCATGCCACGTGGCGACGCGTCGCTACTTAAATACAGAATATAAAACAAAAATATAAAAATGTAAATCATTTCGATGTTTCACATCTGCCAGGCGTCCCGTGACAGCAATTGTTTTTTGCTTTTGTTAGAAAAGTTTAAATCAAACAATTTCTTCAAGACACTGATTTAATCTTCATCCGGAAAGCGAAGTTTTAATTCACCTTGTAATCTTTTTCAGATTAGTCATTAATTAAATTGAGAACTTTGTAAACCAATTACTGAAACTTGAAGCCATACTATGTTGCTCACAGATAAGTAGGTACCTACTGCTTGGTGACTTAGGTATGGTTTTTGCAAATATTTTTTATATATTTTTCAAAGTAATTGATGAAAACCTTAAAGGTTTTCATCAATTACTATACCTTGAACTTGGAATAAACTATCTGTGTAAGCAATTAATTTCATAAACTCCGTAAGTGCGGGGTAAAAGAGTATGTCATGAATTCCGAATCAAACGAAGAAAAATAGAGGAAATGTGGGGAAAAATTACAAGTCTGTAAAATAGAAGATACGTATACCTACTCGCAAAGGGTAAACGACTCTGCTTAAATATTGCATGGGTTAAGCTCGAGTTCTGGCTGTTCAGGGGTAAAAAACGATAGCTGTGGAGATTTCCCCAGGTAAGTATGAATTTATCATTGCCCCTAATGAAAAGTTAGAAGAAATTCAGACATAAAATTGTAATGCTTCGGTCGAGAACCTTGACGTTGCTTGTAGGTGTCAACTTTATGATTATGAGCTCTTTTAATGTGAAAGGTTGAGATGAAAACCCCTAGGTCAAAGCCACATAGAGGTGGAGTATAACTCTTATGCGACATTGTCCCTAGGGCTTTTCATAATAACTTCTACGAGTAAACAGAATTGAGAACACTTTTTGGTGCTCTCACAAAGTGTAACAGGAGGTAAATACCCAGTAAGCAACGCACTTTATTTTAGCCAATTAATTAGATACCTAATTAAAATCCTAAGTTTCATGCAGTACCGAGGTGCTGCATCTTCTCTTTGTTTTGCAAACAATTTCCAAGAGAAAGAGTTAATAAATCCTGTTTTACTTTTATTCCCACTTCCGCCTGGAGGTTCTAGTTATAGGAAACTTTAAACTAGCTCGGATCATCGTGGTCCTCGTGGGCGTAGTTGCTGAATAATTTGTTAACTTGCGATGAGTCGACGACTAGCATAATGGACGTGATTCATTGCTGCGGCCTGGAACGATCGCCTCCAAATAGGGTCAATCGCTCACACAAAAACCGATCCTTTCCCTCTCGATAGTAAATAAATGACCGTGGTCGAAGGAAACTTGAATTGCACAATTAACTGGTACCTAAGGAGCTTTTAACGACGTCACTCGTCATACTATCTAGACTCACCGTGGAATATGGTATATACACTTATATAAAGGTGTGCACGCGCCTTGTTAGTGACATAAATGTTGTGACGCAACATGACATCTTTGTCGGAGGAGCAAAACTAACAAACGGTGAAAGTTCAGAGGCGAGCCTGCGACAGCGATCTTTTATTTACTCATGGAGATGACTCCTGTTTCCGAAGTTTTATCGGTTGTTCAAACGTCGATATTTGCTAGGAGCCACTGCTCGAGCAGCACAAGGCGCATCCGATATTGCGAAGGGTATAAGGCTAGGCTATATAGCGGCAAATGTTCGATGTTTTTCCACTTTCATCGTGAATGCGTATCGTATGAAATGGAGCGGCAACTTAGGACTGGTTCTTTTTGTTCCACTTTACGCAAGTGGTCGATGCAATAATATTGCCTGAATTCCGCAGCGATGATTAAGTCGGTTATGATAAACACTGGCTACTTTTTAACGTGTGCATTATAGAATCGAAAGCCGAAATAATTCGAATGTAATGTGAATAAACACTTGTGAAACTCTTTTATAGCTCTTTGTTTACAGCGAAGTTCTTAATGTGGCGGGTCGCTTTGGTTACGGTACAGAGACGTTCTGGGGAGAATCATGGTTGTCATTTTATTCCCGAACTTCCTATCAGGATTTACCTTACGTTTTTATTTAACTTGGGATAGCCGATATTCTAAGCCATAAACCGTATTTATTTTACGTTATTCTCTGGGAACAGGGAGCATAATATACCTGTATCAATATTCCCAAGACACCCCACGATAATAAAATCAAAACTTATAATAAAGTGGGTAGTCTGTAACCTTCAGACATAATGTTCGCTATTATCGATATATTGTTAGCTAAACTTTCAGTTGTGGTTATATTTCAGGCGTCATGTTTCACCGCCGAATTAAGCCTGATAACTTTTCATGAACATTGATTAATTAGAATTGTGAATTGGTTTTAGAGATATTGGGGACTAAGCTTTTATTTTGCTACGTAGGTAGTTCGTTGGCTGAATGGCACGGACCCATTATCGGACGACTATAATTAAATTAAGTGATTGTTTTTCTTTTGGATTGGAGAAAAAATGTTTGTTGTCTAATTTATTAAAGCCACTTAGTTGTATAAAAGCGGGTAATAGTATCAGCGTCATACCTAGAGTGTTCGTGGTAGTTAACACTGCAGTAACTGCGACCATTACACTAACTTGCTTTGTCGCCGTGAGCTTATCGGCTAATCGGCAGCTTGCGCTTGTGGCCATTGGGCATTAAAGCTTAATGACTTCAGTGACAATCGCGATTACAACACGTTGATATGCCATTTAGCAATAGGTAGGTACCGTCTAGACTTTTACGTTATTTGTCACGATTTTCCAAAGTAGATTTTCGCAACGTAAGCTTTGCGTAAACCTGCCAGCATGTTATCACTAGAGATTGGATATTAGGATGCATATTCACCTAAAGTTTGAGAGCTAACTAGTATGGAGTGCGCTTCGGTACGGGAAAACGTGTAATGTTCCAGGACTGACAAGTTTTTAAGAACTACTCTTTTGTACTGTTACTGTGTATCCCTGAATACATATATTTAATTTTAGAATAAAAGGTTTTGAAGAAATATTAATTGTGTTTTTTAAACGTGATATTTTTTCCACAAAATTCTTGCCTAGTTCTGAATAGATAAGAAATATTTGTTATACTTAGGTATACAAAATTGTTTACCTACACAGTTATTAAACCCCTCGATCGATTATTGCGGGAATAAAAATATATTTTAAGAAGCCGTTTCCATACTTTGTATCCTTTGCCAGGAAAAAAACGTACTTTAGGTAAATATGCAACCGAATATCCGATCTCTAGTTATCACACTAGGTACAGCCATGCAAACTTTTGTCAGTAACTTCTGGGTCTGCGTTAGTTTGTTACGACGGTTTCATCTCTGCCCACACTTACAACTGTGACTATAAGTCTATGCTCTAGGAGTAAGTAAACTCGTAAGTATAACATTACAGACTAGTAACTATTGTAGTTTCGAACCACTCCTTGTCCGGGACCACCGCATTATACAACCTGTTCTACTTTTCACTTAAATGTTATGATGACATTTGGTTTTATAGACCGCAGTTAACCACATACTAAGGTTTAACCACTTCTAGCTTCATAGGCAATAAAATTATTTCCCCATATTTCCCAATAAAATAAAATTTAATACGAACCTTGAATTTGGTGGCTTTATATCCCGTAAAATATTTACCAGTTATTAAAATGGTCACTACAATTCACTGTCTCTGTGTTACTTATGAGTTTTGTTTGAAGAAGTTAGCCGATGCGGAATGAACCGCGAGTCTTGCTCAGCGGTGAGCGGAGAGGTCGAGCGCGTGCTGCGCAGGAGTCGACGGTCGTGCGGACACTGCGCTGCCGCCGACCAACACCCGCCGACCGGTAAGAAAGTGTGTTACATCAAATTAATATCACTTACAACGGATTGCCTTAACATTTGCTACCTATTATGTCAACGCGAGATTTTATGCGTAGACGGATGCCCATCTCTTCTAATAAAGACTACACGATTTTAAAATTCAAGCCATTTTATAATACTTAATTAATATCGTTGAAAATCATTCTGTATTTACGATTAAATAAATTGATAACTTTTAATCTCATATTAACCGAAAGCGGGTGAGGCTTTAATAACGAAGAACCTTGATGATGACGTGAGCGCCTAATATTTAGGGGCCTGACAAATTACGTGCCCTTAGTATTCACAGCCGGGAGGAAAGTCGTATTACTACTCGTTTATTACAAGAACATGCTACCGTCGTCAGTGCCACCCATCGTATAAATAGCATAGCAACCCTTTACTGATGTCATTCCTTTCTCTCGAAGCAAACACGAGTTTTCTTTTCGAAATATCGTATTTAAACAAGTAGGTAACCCCGATAACAGTTTGGATTACTCAATCAGAAGGATTTGAATTATTTTACTGGGTCTTGAATTAATATCATGTCGAAAGACCCTAACCGTTGCCGGAATGTTTGCGGTTGCTGAGCAGCAGAATAGCAAGAGAATATTCAATGAATTCGGCTTTATTCCGGATATTCGGATGCGCTTTTAATATTCTATTTTTTCTGTGTTTTCCAGCTGATTTATAGCTTGGTCTTGGTTCCTTGTTTGCGAGGTATTGTTTTCGATTCGTACCTACATGCGGTGCGGGGGTAATCCTCTATAATGCGCATTTGCCATGAGCGTGGCTGTTAGCTCAGGTGTGACCTTTTTCCCGGAGGAGGAAAGCTAATCCGCTGCTCTACCTGGGGCCTTGGTGGCTTACAGAAGAAACGTGGTTAGATTTAATGTGATATGTTATAGTTTCACATGGGGTTCCTATTGCGAAATATTCTTGTGTTTGCCGAAGACGTAGCCTCATTATACCTAAATAGGTACCTATATATGTTCCTCATTCAAGATACAAATTAATACATGCTTGATTGTTAAAATTATATTTTGTGCTTTAGGTAATATGAATTCAATTAAAGACACTTAGCGAAAATTAAGGGATGCGTAACAAATAGGTATGGATTTCAACGTGTGTAAAACATGAAACTCAATTATGGTTTAATGAATTTAACTGCGGTGGGTAATTGTCAGTAATCAGTTGAGCGAATTAACATATTAAATTGTTCGTTGTTGGAAAACCATATTCCTATTAAATATAAACGATTCTGCACATCCACATTGTAATCCAGCATAGGTTTCTATTTCCTCTTCATTTAATATAAAAAATAACCATAATCCCAAGCCCAGGGGTCTACTCCGAAGCGATAAAATCGGCCGAATGTTCGGCCGTTTTATAACTTCCATAGTTTTCTTTTTTGACTTTGAATCCTTAACCGACTTAAAGTCACATTTTTGACTTTGGCTTATCTCTATAACTGTGTTTTTTTGTTTTTCCGTAGTCAGCCATAGTTAGCCGTCGTCAAGCAACGGCCGAAAATTCGGCCGATACTTCGGATTTATGTTCGGAGTAGATCCCCTGATCTGATCCCAATTTGGGATCGGCACGGCACGTCTTATTCTTCCATAGATCTCTATCAGTCGGCATCTCAGTATTTCCCCCTTTATTGCCTTAATATTATCTTTCACACATCCACCGTCTGTCTGGCTTTCCATAGATAACCATCCACATTTAGACTCACAACCCTCTTTGCTGCGCATTCCAATTTTTAACAAGAAGAACTAATTTCGTCGTTTGTACCTAAAACGAGAAGATAGATTATAATAAGGAATCAACTGATCTTCGTAAGACGAATAGATTTATAAGATCCCAACAGGTTCACGTAGGTATACCTAGTAGAAGAATTATAAAGAATATTTTAAATTAAAAATAAAAGTATTTTTAATTTTAATACTTTGATTTTTAATTACAATAGCAAAACAAGTCTAACAGAATTATTATTATTATATTATCTTAATTTGTCTCAGCACACTCAATGTGGGTGGATTATAATGGAGTTTTCACTCTTAGCGTTAAAATTGCATACACACTGTGTAATTCTGTGTTTTATCGCCATGGACCGAACCACACAAATAATTAACTCCTTTATTTATAAACGTTACTTAAATTTAAGCAGTGATTAGCGACTGTTTAATCATACATTTTTGACGTTTAAACGTCTCTTATCTTTTATCAAAACCCTTGTATTAAAACTTGGAAAGACCTCATTAGCAAAACTTGGAAAGTTTTAAATACTAAAATAACCCGCTTGTATTTATTCAACATTTAATTATAATAAAACTTTACTAATTGACCATACCATACTGTTGGCGTTGGCGCAGTGGATAAACGAAGGCTTCGGCGCTACAAATCTAGTGTTTGATGACGCATGTTACTTTTATATTGCCTAATACAATAGAAAATCCTAGATTTTTTAAATTTAAATAGCTCGAATAGCAAAATTGGGATTCGCAAAAGTCTAGGTAATTCTATGACAGAGATGAAACTGAATGTACAAACTGATGACCGTTATTTAATAAATGACTTGTAGACTCATTAACAAAGAAGTCCTCTTTTAGTGCTATTATGAAAATACCCGTAAATTAATTATTATTCACGTAGAATTTCTAGCCATTGTTGACTTTCGTTCGACCTTTTTCAACTAGAAAAAGTTAGGCTTTCTAGTTTATTATCCTACATTTCCCTGCTTCATAGTTCTCATTTGTAGGAAGATAAATAATCTGCGATTACCCAGACTTTTGAATAACTATGTTGATGTAATGAGGCCATCAGTTTTCCCGGAATTCCTCCTCATTTAGGATTCACTGGAAGACTGGGAATGTTGTGGACTTTCAGTATGTTAGAGTTCTGAGCCAATTATTTACTTTCATTAATGAAACTTTTTAATATTCTGAAACATTTTGTCTATCGTAATCTTCAATCTTTACGCAACCACGATTACAGATTTATTATCTGGTTTTACAGAAGCAATTTGTTGATACGTTTTCCTTACATAACCCTACCTACTTTTTAATGTAATTTCTACTACCGCTAAATAATATGAATTAACACATTGCTTTACATTTTAGAGATGTTTTGATGAATTTATCATTTAGGTACCTACCTGCTGTCGTTGAATCGTGATTTCCGGTACCCAATATCTTTTCAGCGAGCTTCAGACATTAAAAATACCTAACTTACCTGTGTCATCATTCATCATCACCATTTCAGCCGAAAGACGTCCACAGCTAGAGTTAGGCCTCCCCCAAAAAGGGGTGGATTTGCCATAATCGCCACGCTTGGCATTTGGGTTGGCGATCGCAGTATGGTTTTAAAAATGCATAGATAACGCTGCTGCCCATTCTCTAGTAAGTCCCTTAGTCGCCTTTTACGACACCCACGGGAAGAAATGGGATGGTGCTATTCTTTACGTCCTACCTTACCTGTGTACCTACCTATTATTATAATGAGTAAGTTTAGGAGGAATCAACTAAGAGTAACATTAGCAAGTATTGTTATTTCCTTGTAAGTAGTAACCTAACATCACACCTGTTTTCCCGGAAGGCCTAGGCAGAGGTGCACCCACATTTCACCATGTAATAGGGGGTGAGCCTCCAACTGGAGGAACTGGAACTGAGAGTCAACAACTGGGCACAAATCTAGACTACGGGCTACTGCTTTTGTGTACATAATTATTAACAAAGGATGAATGCAATCTAATGATAAAAAAAGCGGCCAGTGCGAGTCAGACTCGCCCATGAAGGTTTCCGTAGCAGCAAGTAACATAATATAAAAGTTCTTGTAGTTCGTTGTAACTTTGATCATCATTGCAGCAGTTTTCTTAAGTTAGAAAAAACTACTTACTAGATCTCGTTCAAACCAATTTTCGGTCGAAGTTTACATGGTGTACTTACATCATATATTTTTTTTTTGTTTTATCATTCTCTTATTTTAGAAGTTACGGGGGGGGACACATTTTACCACTTTGGAAGTGTCTCTCGCGCAAACTATTCAGTTTAGAAAAAAAATAAGTATTAGAAACCTCAATATCATTTTTGAAGACCTATCCATAGTTATCCCACACGTATGGGTTTAATGACAAAAAAAAATTGAGTTTCAGTTCTAAATATGGGGAACCTCCAAAATTAATTGTTTTTTTTTCTATTTTTGTGTGAAAATCTTAATGCGGTTCATAGAATACATCTACTTACCATGTTTCAACAGTATAGTTCTTATAGTTTCGGAAAAAAAGTGGCTGTGACATACGGACGGAAAGACAGACAGACAGGCATGACGAATCCATAAGGGTTCCGTTTTTTGCCATTTGGCTACGGAACCCTAACAACAACCTAACGGAAGCTACAAGAGACAAACCATCAATGATATCATCAAAAACTAGGGTCATCATGAAGTTGTACGTAAACCCTGTAGTTATCTATAGAACGCAGGACGCGGTTTTGTCAATATTACTTAAATCTTGCTTCATCGTGTACTGTGGCTAGGTTTTTTAGATAATAAAGGAATTTCCCAAATCAATGTTAGAACTTAAAATACCACCAGTAAGGAAATAGGACGTGTAGATACCTATCCATCATCGTTAGTCGTTATCATTTCAGCTGAAGGACATCCACTGCTGGACATACCTCGGCCTCCCTCAAGCATCGTCACTTCGACCGGTTCTGTGCTTCTCGTAGCCAGCGCATAGGTAAGTATACCTAAATCTATATTTAGTTATAGGACCTAACTATGAAAAAAAATCCCTTTCATATAGCTTGATGGCAACTTATGTAACACTAGCTGCTGCCCGCGGCTGCACCCGCGTGGCTTTTTCATAACACACAAACCTTCCTCTTGAATCACTCTATCTATTTAAAAAAACCCGCATCAAAATCCGTTGCGTAGTTTTAAAGATCTAGGTAAGCATACATAGAGGCAGGAAGCGGGAAGCGACTTTGTTTTAAACTATGTAGTGAAGAAAAGTGGATACTACTGCCTCCATACCACCCGCAATTCAAAGTTGAACATCGCAGAATTTTATTCCAAAAGCTCTTAACCCTGTTCGTGATCTCGTCTTTTATTCGTATAATGTGGAGATGCGAGTAGTTCACGAAGCGTAGTGGCACGAACTTCCCCGCTGGGTTGCGAACAGGGAGCTATTCTACAACTCTAGCTAACCGCAGCAAACGACTCATTGTCTGAACAATCGGTTGTTGGTCGCAGTCGGTCCGCGGATGCTGTGGCACGTTTACGACCAACATTTCACTTGTCTACGTAGCTGTAGTACTGCAATGAAAACCTGTTGGAGTGGTTTAACAGATGGAAGGGTTACATAATACGTTACTTCAACAAATACGCGCCCGCGGACCGTGTTAACTTTTAACCAGTTATCGGTCAATCCTATAGGTACGAAAAATCGGATTCTCCCGGATGTTTTCCTGGAAAATTTTAATAGGTACACGTGTTAGATAAGTATAAGTCTTGTCTACCCTAGTATTTCAAAAGAAATTTACCTATGACACATGAAGGCTTCTACAAACCGGCGCGACACGCGATGCGACACAAAGGCCCCGCGTGTCGCGCGACGTGCGGTGCCTTTGTGTCGCGTCGCGAGTCGCACCGGTCTGTAGAAGCCTTGATCCGAATTTTATGTTTTTATTATATATGGAATTGTTCCGTTTGGTGCCGGACGTAAAGAATAGCACCATTCCATTTCTTCCCGTGGCCGTGGGTGTCGTAAAAGGCGACTAAGGGACTTACTAGAGAATGGGCAGCAGCGTTCTCTATGCATTTTTAAAACCATACTGCGATCGCCAACCCGCCTGCCAAGCGTGGCGATTATGGCAAATCCCCCCCCCCCCTTTTTTTTCTAGAAATCAGATAGGATAGAAAATACTGGCAATATTATAGCATTAAACAATTAGATACAGGATATAAGTGAATTTAAATGGAGTAAGTTATCAAGTAAAGAAAATATGCTGGTATTGGAAAACTACTTACCCTCCTAATAAAATATAAAAGAAAAAGATACATGATGTTTTTCATAATCTTCAGAGAACAGTTTTAATAAAAACTGCAATTTTGCACCTTTTAATGGCTACTTTATTTTACTTTTTTAACTAAATCATAACCCCTCAGAGACAGTTTTTATTGATACAAAGAGGTTGGTAATTTAAATAAGTATTATTTTATGATATAGGTTTAGGTAGGCTGGTGTTTGCTGGTAGCGCTGGTCACTTCTCTGTAGGTCTACAACTTTATTACTTATCTAGTATACAGGTGCCTTAGCACCTATTACTAAACTTGTTCAGATTATATAACTTACTTGGCCTACTTTAATTACGTGACATTTTAAAATCCATCTAAAGGCTCCCATAATTTTATAGAAGTTCAACGATCTGTCTCAATAATGTTCAGCAAAACTCCACATTCCAATGATAATTGCAATTTTTCACTCCTAAGGATAGCTATTATACAATATCCACAGCTATTTCAGCCGTAGCAGGAAAACCATTTAAATATTTGCACAATCGCCGACCTCGGGATGGTGTACCACAGTTCCCGCAAAACTCGTTTAGCTCGGGACTTCTACTGGTCCAGTTATGAAGTTAAACTCGCTGAAACTGTTGTACATCGGCTAGTAGACATGGATGATAGCTCAGAAATGCTATAACTAGTCTGCAATGGTATGTTTAATGCGTGTAAATATCTGATGGTTAGCGAATCCAATTATGCAATGATTGCGTGGCGAGACACGGAAGGCGGTGCACTCGGCCAATGGAGCAGCGAACGCAATGTAAGCACCTTGCGTCTCATGCTAACATACACGATGAGGGAAGTAGATATTAAAAAAATATATAAATTGGCTAATTAATTTGGCGTAAACTATTACATCAGTTTATCAATCGATATGTATGCGTTCCGTCGTGTCAACAGACGCTCTGTGTTTGCAAATGTTTATAACAATATTCATTGTCGTGAAGCCAGATCCAGTGAAACTACTAATCATTTGTCACGTTGTGCCGACTGTTCTCCAAAACGTGAGGATATTATGTCGACTGGTGACTTGCATAAAATGCCTTTTGGTAACTGGAAGTAAAAATGTAAAAGTTGACAGCCTTATTAGGATTACGCTGCATAATTTTGCACTTTTGTGACGATTTCTGTCACGATTTATATAAATCATCCAGTTTTTCGGTCTCATTGGTCACGTTGAGTTCAACTACATTTAGATTTTAGAATGATGTTCTTCAAACGCTAGTTTAGGCGGTACGGCCTCGAAATAGGCAACACGTAGCGCCATCTATTCTAAAACAAACATAATACATGTTCCCACAGTTGGAACGTACCTAGTTGGGATTCTTGGGACTCAGGCCTCTGTGTCTGTGCGTGCCATCTATCGTACTGAACACGAACTAACGAGCAGAAGTGAATTCAACCTTCTTTTATGGTTACAGGTTACTAGAGCTTCAAGTTTTGCTGATAGAAAGGTAAGCAACACAACAAACACTCACCCCTACAACTTAAGCAGCTGCCTGCAGTAACAGTTCATTACTTTTATTTAGGTACAATAAATAGACCCTGTATGTCATAAAAGAAAGAAAATTTGTCATAATAAAAGTACACTTTGTAAACAAGCTTATTAAAGGTTAGAGGATTATATCCAGGATAGTAATGCTTGGAAACATGCTGGTCCAGCTCCATATGACAATCTAGTCTAGACAAAATCATTTTAATTGTATAATTTGTTATTTTTATGACATTGATTTATGTCCGTGACTACCGCCGCCCCACCAACGCCAATCGCTTCCATATTTGGCAAATAATTAGTGCTCAATTGGTGCTAATTAGTGCTCGAACAACAGAATTGGTGCCTTAGTAGTTTTCGAGATAATCGACTTTGAAGGTGGTCCTGCGGTAGTCACGCTCCCTTCAGCAGGACCACCATGAGCGCAGAAAAAGGGGGCATGCTACAGCTATTCTAAGTATACAAATAATTAGTGCTCTTAAATGTGATTCATTTCGTAACAAAAAAAGAACTGAAACATTTGTGTATACCGAGAAATCAACGATGATAACTTTCGCGCGCTCGTTCAGCAGGACCACGACTTTGAGTGTTGATTCCAAGTTTCAGGAGCTAGTCGCTTTCCTCAAACCTACATAGAAAATTAGTGCTCGGCGAGATAAAATTGATACCCAAAATTCAAAATCACTACTCCAGTAGTTTACGAGATATACCATACCATTGGTGGGGTGGCGGTAGTCACGGTGTTAAATTTTCATTTGGTGATTTCCCTATTAAAACCTCTGTGATTTCTTCCCAAATTTATACAAAAATTAGTGCTCCTAAAGAAGTTATAGTGACCAAAAATTCAGATTCCCAAGTGTTGTATTTTAAGAGAAATTAGCTTTCATTACTTTTCCATACTAAATGTCCGCATATAACCCGACCAAATTAAGTTGTCAATGGTATTGAGCTGTTTATGAGATGTACACTCGTGCACATAAATTGATGGATGTCGGAATAGTAATAACAACAGTTCAATATCTATAATTTTTATACAAACTGTGTACATTAGACATTTAAATAAACATTTTTTACAGTCCGTTCAGCCGATGTTGACTTCTATTGCTTTGGTGGCATGACAACTGGCAGCTGTAATAAACAGTTGGTATTGTAACCACGTTTTTGCTTTTAATGCCATCCTTATGCCTACGGAATAGAAGTCAAAATTGTTGGAACGGACTGTAAAAAGTTTATTTAAATTTCTAATCTTATATCAAATGGAGTAAGGAGTAAGTACATATTAAGAAAACAAATAACGTGTAATGTGCTACGTGAATGGGGTGAAAGAAAGACCTTCCTTTAGTATTTTTTTTCTTAAGAGCGTTTACGACGTACGGCATTCATACAAACTTTCAAGCCCTTGTTTTTCGAAATGACTGAACCGATTTTAATGAAACTTCATACGCGTATGCAGGATACAAAGGTCTAGAAAATTAGTTAAGAACATTTTTCGAAATGTCTTATTTAAAAACGGATAACTGGAAATGTCTGTTTTTATGGAAAATTTAAAATCGGTCTAATTTGGCTGTACACTATTTTTTGAAAATGTTCGTAACTAACTTTTTAGACCTTTGTATCCCGCTTATGCGTATGAAGTTTCATTAAAATCGGTTCAGTCATTTCGAAAAACAAGGGCTTAAAAGTTTGTATGAAATGCTGTAAGTCGTAAACGCTCTTAAATCTATAATCTTGATTCCCGGCAACCAAGATCGGCTTGGGAAAATTCTAGATTTGAACTGTAAGATCTAACAATATCCATGTTTCCAGGTTCATGTCAGTGATCTGGGTGATAATGGTGCACACGTACCTGACCATTTTCTACGTGGCCGACAACAAGACCATGCGCGTCATCACCGAGAGGAACTTCTGGTACCAGTCCGTCGGGAACGCGTCCTATTGTGTCGACACCTTCTTTGTTATCAGGTCAGTTAATAGATTTATTTTCTTCTTATTGTTTGTATATTTTCCTTATATTGTTTGAGGCCAGTAAGTCACGGGTTCAATACCATTTCTAAAATTGAAGAGCGGGGTCCGATTTTAGATGTTTTTATAAACTTGCTATGGGTACTTATTTGTAGATAGAGCATCCCTGCTATGTAGATAATTGATAAACAATGCTATTGTACCTAATTGGGACACTTTAGCAAACACATGAATCGATCAGAATGATGATGTTGAGATGTTCAGTGGCACAAAATGTGGTTTCTACTGAAATCGGCATTTTCATCGCTACATGCGAACTACGCACCACACTGACGTCACTCAAAATCCTGCATCACGCCAGCAGAGTTTATAGCATACAACGTCCCGACATCAATTGTCGCGCCCACCATACACAACACTCGTCTTGCCGGAAGGGAAGGATCCTCCCTTTTCTATAGAGGATGAGTGAACTTTACACCCTGTTCCTCATACCTATTACACCGATTTATAATGTTTCTTGCGTAAAACACTTATTTATTCATTATCATTATAATTTAAATCCATGCGTAAGATGTTCATTCGTGTACATGTTAATGACGTGGGTAGGTAGGTACTCCAATAATGATTTTTCTGTATTGTAAGTACCTACCTTTTGTCAGCGACAGTGATAGGTATTTCTTATTTATCTCTTTCCTACTAATTTACCGTTGCTGCAAGCAGTACCTAAGTATTAAAAACCAAATTTATTGCATTAAAAAAATCTGTAATTTTGAAGTAGTTTTAATAATGATTAATTTAATGGTATATAATTTAATAAGGATTAATTTAATAATGATTAATTTAATGGAATATAATTTAATAATAAATAACTTACTACCAATAGATAATAATTTGATGTAAATGAAATGATGTTTGTTTGTTTTTTGTAGATGTGTTTTGTGTAATGTTTACTTACTCGAGTTTATGTTTTCGTATGCACGTGTTTCTGTGACAAATAAAATTATTTTTCTTTCTTTCTAAATATTTGCATGCCGAATGGCAAAATATGGCTGATCTTTGTACAGTACTAACACCTATTGATGTATCATCTACCCATATTTGCGAAAATAAAGTTATTCTTATTCTTAAAACTAATTTTCATTCTATACATAATTGTTGTAACTATGCATGAATATCCAAGCTTTTTCTATTCTGTTCTATCGAACCTTTTTGTTAGATTTGTGTTAATAAATTTAAGTGCACATTTTATATTGTTGATTTTTAAGTACCTACTTAAAATTCTACTGATTTTACAAACTGTGATCTATAATCAATGAAACTTATTCGATTTATAAATGTATTTTCCGTTAAAAATACACCTACTAATTTATAAATCTTAACCTAGCTTTAATAAATAATAAAGTAGGTATTGAATTGGTAACTAAAAATACACCCAAGGTCCATACACAAATTTCCACTGACATACATATGTCAGTGGAAATTTGATAAAATCGACTTCAGGTACTGAAAAATACATAACTATTACTTATGCAATACTTTTATACTAACGTTATTGGCAACATATTATTAATGCAATAAATTAGGTTTTTAATACTTAGGTACCTACTGCTTGCAGCAACGTTAAATTAGTAGGAAAGAATAAATAAGAAATACCTATCGCCCCCAAAAAAAAAAGGCCATGGGTAACGATAGGTTATTTTTTTTTAATAAATATGTACCCAAGTACACAGTTTGTATAAAAATTATAGATATTCTATTCTATTCTATTTTTTTATATGGCAACCAAAGCCGATGTCGACTATTCTGCCAATGTCTAAAGTGAATTGGAAAAGCAAGTGTGCATTGTTGTAGTAAAAAAAAAAAAAAAAAATCTGATACAACTGTTGAACTTAATGTAGATCTTGTGGGGTTAGTACTGGACTGAAACAAACAAATTATAGATATTGAACTGTTGTTATTACTTTTCCGACATCCATCAATTTACGTGCACGAGTATACATCTCATAAACAGCTCAATACCATTGACAACTTAATTTAGTCGGGTTATATGCGGACATTTAGTATGGAAAAGTAATGAAAGCTAATTTCTCTTAAAATACAACACTTGGGAATCTGAATTTTTGGTCACTATAACTTCTTTAGGAGCACTAATTTTTGTATAAATTTGGGAAGAAATCACAGAGGTTTTAATAGGGAAATCACCAAATGAAAATTTAACACCGTGACTACCGCCACCCCACCAATGGTATGGTATATCTCGTAAACTACTGGAGTAGTGATTTTGAATTTTGGGTATCAATTTTATCTCGCCGAGCACTAATTTTCTATGTAGGTTTGAGGAAAGCGACTAGCTCCTGAAACTTGGAATCAACACTCAAAGTCGTGGTCCTGCTGAACGAGCGCGCGAAAGTTATCATCGTTGATTTCTCGGTATACACAAATGTTTCAGTTCTTTTTTTGTTACGAAATGAATCACATTTAAGAGCACTAATTATTTGTATACTTAGAATAGCTGTAGCATGCCCCCTTTTTCTGCGCTCATGGTGGTCCTGCTGAAAGGAGCGTGACTACCGCAGGACCACCTTCAAAGTCGATTATCTCGAAAACTACTAAGGCACCAATTCTGTTGTTCGAGCACTAATTAGCACCAATTGAGCACTAATTATTTGCCAAATATGGAAGCGATTGGCGTTGGTGGGGCGGCGGTAGTCACGGACATCATTGATTTTACATTCTGTGATTACATAGACTCACACTCTGACTTATTATTTTTAAATTTTAGGAAAACAAACTTTTACGATGTTTGTAAAAGTGAGCACCATTTATCTATCTCATAGTACATATCTGTTTTGTGTAATAATTACCTTCCAGTTTATTACATAAGTTTTCCAATAGAATTGTACTTGCACGTTTTTCTGTGACAAATAAAATTATTTTTCTTTTTTTCTTTCTTTAATTAAGTAATTTTTCATTGCTTAATTTTTAATTCTTTTTACCTATTATGGTATAGTAATTTTATTCTAGGTGCATCGTTTTCACATTTAATCATTTTAATTAATGTACTTACACAAACAAAATATTGTGACACATTTTTAAAAGAGTAACGGTGGAGTTTCTTGCCCATTCTTCTCCATAAGAAACTACCTTTTGGAAGGGGCAACTAGAAGCAATTCTATTTTTTTGTGCATTTTGACGTTCAAAAGTGCCTCATAAGTGCCTATTTGAAATAAATAATTTGACTTTGACTTTGAACGTACTGATGGCTTGCAAACGTAGTCGTAACAGCTTAGGTCCGTTCTGTAGTTTCAGCCTACACCCATGGAAAGACGGCGTAATGTACCTAGATATGTATTTATGATAAACATTGTGTCCAGCAACATTTGAAGTTATCAGCTATGTTTAGTAAATTCACAACTTTCTAATTTGTTTACCTTCTTTATGTACGCCTGGACCTACTAGCCTGTGTATCCACCTCATGATAAACTCCGGCTTACAATCAGGGAGCCTAAAATGGACACTTTGGCAGAATCATGCGTGCAATTCATACAGCCCGCAATTCATCTGTTTGACAGCTGCTATTTAACATTAGACTTCACTATATTAATTCTTAATTTGTGGACCATTTTACGAAACTCCATACACAACTGTCAAACAGATGAATTGCTGGATATGAATTGTACGCAGATCATAATATGATTCTGCGAAAGCGTCCATTTAAGGCTCCCAGGGACCGTACAACCCCGGATAAGAGTTAAGCCTTTTGAAGGGGTAACCCATTCAATGGGTTACATCATGATTCATGTTAGAGGTACCAAGGTGTAAGGTGGGTAGGGGGGGTTCTATACTAGAAACCCAGTGAAAGGCTACATGATAACTCATTGAATGGGTTTTATACTTGAAACCCAGTGAAAGGGTTACATGATAACCCATTCAATAGGTTCTATACCCGTATCTTATGGGTTTTTGATTAACCGCTTAGAAAAACCCTATCGAAAACCCTTTCAATGGGTAACCAAAATGGTCCCTGCTTACAATACCTATCCGGCAGATAATGTTTCACAAATTCTGTTCCACTTTTTTATCCGGCAGATAATGTTTCACAAATTCTGTTCCACTTTTTTATTTATATGACCAATAATGCTTTTCCTGACACTGTAATTAATACCTGCAGGCGTCTAGTGCCCGAAGTAAACACATTTTAGTGATTGTCTTAGCTATATGTTCGTTGTCTGTATTTGCGTAGTCGTGCTCAAGTTGCATCAGTACTTTGAACCTTTATGCATTAAGGTCGTGTGGTGGTGTAAGGCCACCGGCCACGCTAGGTCGGTGCCCCGATTAGAAAGGAACTTAGCACCGTAATTGCACAATCGATGACAAACCTTCATACAGAGCTTTTGTATGGACACGCTGTGGCGCGATAATTAGTTTCTTCAACTCTTGTAATTTTGTAGATTAGGGGCCCAAGGGAAACAAAAAATAAAAAAAACGTCTTATGGTGAAGAACTACGCTGTTCGGTGTGTTATTTTCGGATTTTGGCGTGTACGCATGAACGAACAAGAACATGGTGAAGCTACATTACCTATTATTGAGTACCTACATTATACAGGCTGACTTTGAAAACATGCGACAAAATTTAAGGGAGTGTTCTACCCATCAATATGAACAACTTTTACTATGGGACCAAAGTAGAAATCGCGTTATTGGTGGTTTTGTGAGGACTACTGCAATACACGTGATGGAGTGTGAACTTCACCTTCAACCTTTATACGTACGCAGGCACTTTTTAGCCGGCAAATATTGGTTGAAGGTGAATTCGTTTCGGGGTAGTAACGTATTTCTCTTAATTAACAATCTTGCCGAGTCATGTCAGAGATTATATTGGAGGCGAAAAAAAAAACCACTATTAGTAACGGTACATGAGTTTCTTATTGACTACCCTATACTTTCATCGCGGCAATTGGAAAGATGTTCTTTGAACACATGGGTTAGCAGTGTGGACCTATCCAACGTAGTGAAGCTTTACATAGATGGCATAGACAAACCGAAACATCAATATACTTGTAGCAACATACATGAAATGTGTGTTCAATATCTAAATGCTAATTATTTAAATTTTTACTCAGTCTGTACTGATGGGTCACGGGAGGGTAGCGCGTCGGGATGGGCTGTTTTTGATACGCAAACGAAGGCATCTATAAAGTTTAGATCATGTACTAAAATGTCAATAATGAACGTTGAACTGCTGGCGATCTCAGAGGCTATTTCATACATCGAGTCATTCGAATCAGGAGATTATTTAATACTGACTGATTCTAGGAGTGCTCTGCAACACCTGGCTCGATGCACCTCGAATTGTCGAGGTGCACCGATAGCCTATACAATTTTAGACTCCATTGGTAAAGTTCAAGACAAAAGGATCGTTCTTCAATGGGTACCATCTCATATTGGCTTGTATGGAAATGAGGAAGTAGATCGTTTAGCAAAAGAGGCTATCACGGACGGAATAACTGTTGAATGTCCCCCCCCCCCCCTTATTTAGTGACCTCTTATATCGAGTCCGCGACCACTGTTTAGAATTATGGAAAGAATACTTTGATGAGAGATCACTAAGTAAGGGAATTTGGTAATAAAACCATTCAACACAGCCTCTCCCGCCTTCCTTGGTTTGTGGGTACAGATATGAGTAGAAAAGAGATTGTGACTGCTTTCAGACTTCGTTCGGGACATATTCCGTTAAATAGCTTCGCCTTTTTAATGAGAAAGAGTGATTCACCCAATTGTTTTGAGTGTGAAAAGGTAGAGGATACCACTCATATTTTAGCGGAATGTGTCCAGAACGAGGTTGAGAGGAGTATCTATGTCATAGAAAACGGTTTGAATCCTATTAATGTTGGCATGTATAATAGTATCTTGGCTGCTCCATTGTCTAGGACAGCCAAAAAATTATTCAAAATTGTACTCCTAGGTATTAAGCGTAGATAAGTAGATGTAGAATGCCCCTATGAGGGTGGCATGATCATACTGATCAAACTCTCTATAAACAAATAAAGATTTAAAAAAAAAAAAGTAGAAATCGCGAAAAAATTATCAGCTGTTCCCTACATTTTGACGAGTTCAGCGAACTTAAATGTAGGGAACAGCTGATTTTTTTTTCGCGATTTCAAGGTTGGTCCCATAGTAAAAGTTGTTTATATTGATGGGTAGAACACTCCCTTAAATTTTCTCGCATGTTTTTAAAATCAGCCTGTATAATAACACCAAAATGTACACTTAGTTTGCAAATAAATCTTTGACTTTCACTTTGAACACTAACATCGAACACCGTTCGCATGTGCGTACCACTAACGAACATCAGACTATGTTCGTCAAAAATGTTCGTAGCGATCCATTTTCGTTTTTCTGCGTAGACGTTGTTCGAAGTTTGATGCAACATTGTTCGTACCGAACTCAAGCGCCAAGCGCGCGGCGGCGGCGGCGACGGCGCGCGGCGGCGCGGGAGCATCAGTTCTTAGCCACCTAACCAACAGCGTACGGTGTACGTGTTCGCTTTGCACACGTACACACGGCTACACATCAAGCTATACATTTCCAGTATAAGCTGACCTCTCATTGTACGGAAATCCTATACAAATCAAGATCAGCTTGTAATGGAAATATATAGCTTGATGTGTAGCCGTCTGTACGAACCAAATGTTTCGTGTTCGATGAGTGTTCACCATGTTTTGTTCGTTCGTGCGTACACGCCTTAAGAATCAATCTGTATTTCCCAAAATACTTTGTTGTAATCAGTCTGCTTTGCACGTAACCAACAAAATTATGAGTTCTCAGCTCGTTTGTCAGGTTACAACACAGATTGGCGAAATTGACATCTAACTTATTAAGACGCAGTTAAATGCCAGTGATCAAGGAGCGCTGTCCCCAATTTGACGCATTATTAATTTATTATACAAAAACCAAAAGGTATTTTAATAAAACGCGTATACTAAAAGATCAATAATTAAATTATCTTTAAATTGGTGAAGGTCTCAGAAAAATACGCTTGGCAGTATTTGCGCCATTCTCAGTTTTATATCCGCGATTAATCTATACATAAATTAGCCCATTTCATAAAGATTCTAACAACACATCATTTAGTCAAATCCCATAAGTATGTTTCGAGATATCGGCGATGATCTCAGACGCGGCAAAAACCGCGGCGCCACCTAAAAACGGTTTAACTCAACGCCTACTGGCGCGGCAAAAGACGCGTGACTCACCAAGGGTTAAGACATAACTTTAAAAATTAATTTCACTATGTAATAATCTAAAATATTCACGTATTAAGTTACTGAGAAAATGCTCTAAAGTGATCTTCAGTATAAAATCATTAAAAGTCTGTTAACGTCGCCTTAAACCCAGTGTTTCTCTCGTAGTTCTCTCACAGTTTTCGTTTCTC
Organism: Tiliacea aurago; assembly: GCA_948098905.1. Taxonomy (NCBI): domain Eukaryota; kingdom Metazoa; phylum Arthropoda; class Insecta; order Lepidoptera; family Noctuidae; genus Tiliacea; species Tiliacea aurago. Next base: position 10,914,072 of record OX402578.1, on the reverse strand, counting down.
TACTCAATAGGCAGCTTGTTGCAAGGCCAAGGTCATATAGACTGTTTCATTCTTTTGTCGAAATTCGTGTCCAAACTTCTAGACACCTCTTAACTTGACACAATGAATGGTAGTTTGTCACAGCAATTCCCGCGACCTCGGTTTAATCGAGTATCCGTGTGAATATGTACCATCGCGGACACTACCGCCTGACCACTTTTCAACCTTATGCTCCTAGTAATAAGGTTGAAAAGTGGTCAGGCGCCAGTGTCCGCGATAGTTTTTTATTTATTTATTAGCTTTATTTTATCCCTTACATTTAGTTTTTTGATGTGTACTTATTTATTTATTTATTTGTTAGTAATGTTAGTTTTGTACTTAAATATGGTTAGTATTGTTAGGTGTAAGGGCCGCCTTTCGCGGTGAAAGCCTCCTCCAAACCTTTCCAGGTGGTTCTGTCCTTTGCCCTTCTGGGTCTTAAGGCTCCGGCTATCTCTATGATGTCGTCACTCCATCTTTTAGAAGGTCTACCCTTCCTTCTTTTTTTATATATTGGGTACCAATTAGAAATAGTTTGTGACCATCTTTCATCCATAGCTCTCTGGATATGACCTGACCATTTCCATTTCAATGTCAGCACCTGTTTGACGGCATCCCACGCCTTTGTTCTTTTTCTTATCAGTGAACTTTTGACTCTATCTTTTAATTTAATGTTCATGTAGCTCCGTTCTATTCCTCTTTGACAACTTCTTATTTTATTTAAGAGTGATTTTTTAAGGGACCACGTCTGGCATGCGTAAGTGAGAACTGGCGTAAGGCAGATGTTCATCGCTTTCGTTTTCAGTTTTGTTGGTATGGGGCCTTTGAAAATTTCCTTCATCGCCCAGTATTTGTTCCACGTATTCTTCACTCTGCGATCGATTTCTTTTTCTGTAGGTACAGGATTTTATTGAGATTAGATGTCCGAGGTAAATGTAGTCTGTGACGTACTCTATAGGTTTGGACTGTATAGATAGTTATTTTTTCACGATTGGTCATAATTTTCGTTTTTCCCAGTTGATTTGTAGTCCAACGATCTCGCTGTGATGACTAAGGGACTCTATCATACGGTTCAGTGTGTACGGGTTTTCCGACAACAAAACTATGTCATCCGCAAACCTGAGGTGTGAGAGGTACTTGCCACTTATATTTATTCCCGTATCACTCCAATCGAGATGTCGAAATATGGATTCTAGGACTGCTAAGAAAATCTTTGGGGAAAGCGGATCGCCTTGCTTTAGTCCGCGATAGTACGGGCGTTAAAGCAGAAATCAAAGATCTATAAGATTGTCGCATAATTTTATATTTGTAGAAAAATTGTATGCATCACTCTCATACATCATCTCACCTAAATATAAATACATGAACTATATATACGTTCCCGCAAACAGCGTATATTCAGAAAATAACATCGGCTAATCGTGACTTTTAGCTAGCTTTATTAGACATTATCCTATATAAAATTCAATTAAAGTAAGTATTATACATTACATCGCATGTGATAGTTGACACAGGAATCCATATTACATGTTATTCATAAATCATTATAATATGTCGATAGCATTTGAAGTTTAGTCTAAGTTTACATATTTTACACATTTCATAACACCTACACTATCTATTTTTGCTATAATTTCAAATACTCAATGGCAAATAACATAAAAGCAAGATTACAACTATCATAAGTACGAAATATAAACTTATTACGTAAACAGCTGGCACAATGAAGATCTAGATGAGTTACACCACATTACAATTAACATTACGCTATTACGGTATACTTCATACATGAAAATATGTATGCCATATAACCAACAATATACACAATAAATAAGATCATGGAATGTTTCCGTTTTTGTTCAATGATGGCCTACGCCAGGATAACAATCGGAATAGAAAGAACACAATAAAAAAATAATGCGAACATTTTCGATACGATAAATTATAGCAAAAATACTTGTTACTATATAGGCCACAAAACATTTGAAGGTATGCGCGTGCGTGCGCGGCGCGAGCGTCTCAGCTCCGCCCGGCGCTCCGGCCGTCAGCTTGCCGCCGCAAGCGAGCGTGTGGGACGTAACTTCTGAAACAAACATCTACGTTTCAAAAAGTAACTCTTCAGAGTAAGTCTTCGGGTTAGTGTTGGGTAACTCAGCACATGTGCAAGCACAGTTGTAGCAACTCACTTGGATAAAAAGAGTTGTGTTAGCACATCAAAATAAAAAGAGTGAGTGACTCTTTTTATCCAAGATGAGTAGCTACAACTGTGCTAGCACATGTGCCGAGTTGAAATTCGTTTTCGTAAAAAAGTTAAAAAAAAAGCGAGTTTGGCCTTCAATATCTCCAGAACCAGTGGATTCCCAGGTATGGTCTAGTGGAAAAAAAACGATCCAAATAATGGGTAGAATGTAGCTTTCGGCTTCGGAAAGGGTCTTTTTACACCCGATATGTTGCTCTATCTCGGCTACGCGCGTAAATCGTTGAATCCGTCTGTGTAGTCCGGTTTCACATCTAAATATCCCGTAACAACACCCACATTTTTGCAATTTTGAAGTGAAAACTTCTTTAGGCGCGTTGAGCACTTGGGTGAACAAAGTCATGGTATTCGCGTCATCGTCACCGAACGCTTTCCATGTATACTGTTTTCACTCCTATCGGCAGTCCTCAAAGACTGCCCCGCATGTTTTCATCATTCTTTACCCCTTGTCTTTGTATGCAACACTTAGTCCCGTATTTATAGTGTTACTCAGTACTCAAGCATTACTTAAACAAAGGATGCTAAGCTCTTACAAACCACTTAAAATGTTTTTTGTTTACATTAGCGGCGGAAGTCATAAATCTGTCGGCCTTTACGATAAGGAGGCGGGAACGATGGTTTTTTGACGTTTGTTATGTCACAGGACTTTACAGGTTAAGACTAGTATCAACCAATCCAATGGCTTGAATCTAGTCCTATGTAATGCTTGAGTACTGAGTAACGCTCTATAAATACGGGCCTTAAAATACTGATATTCACCAGCTAGTGCGCGTTGGCGTCAGCGTAAAGCGTGGTGGCGATGTAAGTGGTGGGTACGAAGCCCTCCTCGCGCGTGTGGTGGCGGCGCACGCGCGTCCAGCCGTCGCCCGCGTCCGTCTCCAGCACCAGCAGCCGCTCGCCGCACTCCATCTTCATTGTGGAACCGCTGCCGATTCCTATGGGAAGAAAAGATGGTTTTATTCAAATTGCTTGTTTTATTTTTTTATACAATATTAGTTTTAGTATATGCGAAACCCGAAACACGTGTCTAGTATTTTTATGGAAAATTTCAAAACAGTATCATGAAAAATCACAAAGTTATAAGGTTTATGTACGCTGACACCTGAGATACATGATACGTCCTAGTTTGGGTGCCAGGAGTTTCAAAAAATCGAGCATGTTACATAGTCTAATTACTATAAGGATCTAAGTTACATAATATTAAAGTAATACATTGTTAACCCTTTTTCTCCTTATGTATTATATGCTTATATGAAATAAAAAAATTATTATTATTATTATGTTACCGGGTTGTCCGTACAAAACATGATAACGACGCCCCCGCGCCTCCAGGGTCGTCTTGCGCTCATTGATAATAATTTGGCAGTAGGTACCTCACCGTACGGCGATTGTATTGAAAGTAATTAAATGGTGATGACATTTTCCATGACACTTAAATATTTATGAGATAAAATTTAACATGGTGTAAAAATTATTGAAACAAACAAACTATATTCAGATTTCGCATATAATAATGTTGTATATTCTAAGGGGGCAGAAGATTGTGTGTATAGTGAATAATAGCAAGTGATAGAAAACTCTAGCTACGAAATAAAGGCGCTGTCAAAATCAAATGTTATCAATATATCTTAAACATGCTGTTGATTGCACAAAAAAATAATAATATTAATGTTCTAGTGATATTTATTTTAGAAGTATGTTTGTATTTTAGTATAATTATTCTCCTATTATTTGTTTTATTTTAATAAGTGAATTGTTTTTAATTTTATGTATTCTATTTTTACTTCTACTCTTACACACGGTGTCTACATCACCTTTGTACATATTTTTCTGTTCCTTTCTTCTTATATGTTTATGTCAATGTGTGTACATAAATGGATAAATAAATAAAGATGAGTTATTTTGTAGGATAACAGATGATATTTTTTAATTAATTAAAAATAAATTAATTTAATAAAAAAAAATACATTTTATAAATATGCGAACCACACACAAGAAGACATTCCAACCGCGGTACTTGTTTGTGAATTTCCTAAAACTCTAATTGAAGCTATTGAACGTCTATCACTTATAAATTCAACTCACCTTCAAAAGCATACAATGCCTTACAGTACCCCACAGGCTGCAGATCAGGCTCGCAATAATAATAATCAAAGTCAGACTCGTGATCATTATCGTGGTCGTTATCGTCTTGGTCGTGGTCGCCATTGGCGTGGTCGTGGTCGTGGTGCACGGTGGCGAGCTCTCCGCCCAGGCCGGACTCGGGCGACCCGCCAGCCGCGCGCGCGCCCGGGCCCGCTGTACCCGTGCCCGTACTCACTGATGATTCTGATGCCGACCGGGATAGAGACTCACTGTTTGAGCCGATGCTGAAAACGGGGACTGGTTAATAAAACAATAACAGGGCAAGAAATAATGAGAACGATGAGAATGTTTTCCAATTTATTTGGGGTCGGACAACATGTCTTTTTCTTCCATACTTCACGAATAAAAATATGTATAACTTAATAGTATGGAAATAACGTTGAAATTTCAATGTTAACATACCGCGGTATTGAAATTTCAACTTTATTTCCATACTATTAAGTTATATTTGTATTCGTCGCCTAAAAATACCTTGCCATGCAGTGCCGCCAATGGGCGCCGGGCCTTAGCCGTCATCGCGATAGTCACCCCATTTCTACCCATATCATCTTTCACACAGTCCATCCATCGTTTCTTTGGTCTTCCCCTACTCTTATAGCCATCCACATTCATACTGATTACTTTCCTAGCGACATTTTTCTCATTCCTCCGCATCACATGCCCCATACCATGACAATCTATTTCCACACAACTTTTAGGTCACTGGAGCCATTTTCAGACTTCCTCTTAAGTACTCGTTTCTTATTCTATCCATTCGCGTTATAAAACACTATGTAGAATAATTAACACTTGTTCTCAATCGCCTCCTATTCATGGCTATCAATAGTTGCGTAACATAGCTACAGCAACATGTTCATGTGGTGCTAGTAGTATTTTGCAACACTGCATTTGTGTGCCAATTTATATCAATAACAAAAATTTACGCTTAACAGTTAAAATGCAGACTAGTATGTTTTTACGTTTGAGCCAATTTTCTGCCCGTATATCGCACTAAACAAAAATAGCACTGCTATAACCGACCTACCTGACCCGACCTACTCGGACCGATTATATTAGTTTTTTTTTTCTTTCGGTACGAAGTTCCTTAACGAGACTAAAGTTAGGAGTTGACTGGTGGAAATCGTAACATAACGAAAAAGCGTTGTGCCCCTTCATGCCAGTCTCTCTCTACCCTCTCTCTATATATATATCTCGCTCTATCTACCCTCTCTCTATATATATATCTCTCTCTATCTACTCTCTCTATATATATATATCTCGCTCTATCTACCCTCTCTCTATATATATATCTCTCTCTCTATCTACTCTCTCTATATATATATATATATATCTCGCTCTATCTACCCTCTCTCTATATATATATATCTCTCTCTATCTACTCTCTCTCTATATATATATATCTCGCTCTATCTACCCTCTCTCTCTCTACCCTCTCTCTCTATATATCTCTCTTTACCTACCTCTCTCTCTCTACCTATACAACATTAGTTTCATCACTATGGGACCAAGCGTGAAATCTCGAAAAAAAAAACAGCTTTTCCCTACATTTGTGTTCACTTAAATCGACAAAATGTATGGAACAGCTGATTTTATTTCGCGTTTTCAAGGTTGGTCCCATAGATTTTTTTTTCAAAATGATGAGTTCAATGACCCCTTTTTGGGTTTAGTATAAACAAAAACGAATGTTGTATATCTCTCTCTTTTTCTACCCTCTCTCTATCTCTCTACCCTCTCTCTATCTCTACCCTCTTCTATCTCTCTCTCTCTCTACCCTCCCTCTATCTCTATATCTCTCTCTCTCGTTTTATCTCTCAGCCCAGAAGATGCCTGTTCACTTTTGCTTTACAGGCCGATGGGTTATATGTGGAAGGGGAACACACGCTGGCTGTTCCATAGCAAGTGCAACATAACCTCAGCCAACTGTACTATACACAGTTCAATAGTTAACAAATCCACGTAGTTACCTGGTCGCCTGCGTGGGCGCCTGCCCGTTGGTTCTGGCGGTGGGGTGGAGAGGCGGCGCGCCAACCTGACTGTTGGCCTCCGCCAGCAACTCTTCGAACTTCTTCAACTGAGCGCGAATCTTCTTTAACTTGTCGCAACACTCGTTTAGTTGACCTGATGATAGAGAAAAATATTTTCTTACATCGGTTTGTAAAACAAAAATGTGTTCAAAAATGCGTTATTGCACACAAGTGTTCTTTTTTGGTTTTTAAAGCTTGTTAAAGTTAGTGTTATAAATAAACTCAAACTCAAAGCATTTATTTCAAATAAACCAATTACAGGCATTTTTGAATTGTCAAGGGGGTCGGTCAGTCATGAAGATGAAGCTGGTTGCCCATTCCAAAGCTTAGTAGGTACCTATGGAGAAGAACGGGCAAGAAACTCCACGGACACTCTTTTAAATTAACATATGGTTACAAAATATTGGTTACATCATTCGTGTTGAAATTAAACATGTGAGAACGATGCAAAACGTCAAAGGCGTCCGTAACAAAAATATTAAAAAAAAACAATTCAAAACTTAAATTAAAATAAGCCAAGGCCGCTAAGAGATGACCAGTCCGTACTGATGGCGCCCGTTCACGAACATGACGCATGGATTAGCACCATTCAACTCAACCATTTTGAAGGGAGCTAAATAATCCAACACACCCGCCACCATCAGCGAGACATTACAGTGAGCAGCCGCCAGGGCATATTCAAGTCAATGAAAGAAGTACTCAGTAAATGGTAGCTTTATAGTAAGTACATAGTGCTCACACATGTGCTATGCAATTATATAATACTAAGAGATTGAATTTATACAAAGCAAAGATAGTTTTTGAAATCTTCAGCAGCTCCAACAGTATTTTCAAATGTTAATCAATTAGTTGAGGTTGTGGAGCTGGACCAGCATTGAGCCAAGCATTTTTATCAGCGATGTAATTCCCCAAATTATAGTATGCCTGCTTGCATAGTGTGCGTTTTATACAAGATTTGAATTTCGTCTCATTCAGTTGAAGTATGTGGGGAGGAATTATATTATAACATTTAAAACAGTACCCCATGAAAGACGAGTCTACTTTTGCCAGTCTGAAACCTGGTTGAGCTAATAAATCCCTACTTCTAGTACTATAATTATGTCTTTCGCCTCTTTTACTAAAAAGATGTAATTTTTTTCTTACGTACATTATGTTTTCATAGATATATTGACAAGGCACCGTCATGATGTTAATATCCTTAAACATTTCCCTAAGAGAATCGCGCCTGCGGAGATTATATATGGCTCTGATGGCTCTTTTCTGCAGAATAAAAATAGACTCGATGTCTGCAGCCCGTCCCTATAGTAAAATACCGTATGACATAATACTATGAAAGTAACTAAAATAGACCAGCCTCGCGGTATAACGTAGACTAAGCTGTAATGGCAAAACCATCATTAGCAAATCGCTTTCTTTTTCAACAAAATAATAAGAACGCCAGGTTGTTAATAAAGTCCAGGCAAGCAGTAAAGGCCAGGTTGTTAGTAAACGTAGTACGTAAACATGAACTATTATTTGTTCAATTAACATAATAATGTAATTATAGCTATATTAAACCAATAATTGTTTTAATTGGTTTCATGATTATACTGTTTTCAAATTATTTAATGCTGCGCCGCCATTTGCACACTTCCATCAAAATTATTCCTATTAAACTTTAATGGGAATAATTAAATCATTAGAGAAACAGTCTTAGTAGCACAACAAATAGTTACATCATTTATTTTGAAACCAAATAGACAATTAATTTTAGAAAAGGGGAAAAAAACGAATTAATAAAAAGACAGTTGTTTTCACCGGACAACGGACCGTTTATTTTGCCGGACAGTCGGGCAGTCTTGTATGGCTTATAATTAGAGATCGGATATTCGGATGCATATTTACCTAAAGTACGTTTTTTTTTCCTGCAAAGGATACAAAGTATGGAAACGGCTTCTTAAAATATATTTTTATTCCGGGATCGCGAGGTTACAGTAATAACAGTGTGTAGGTAAACAATTTTGTATTCCTAAGTATAACAAATATTTCTTATCTATTTAGAACTAGGCAATAACTTTGTGGAAAATATAACACTTTTAAAAAACACTATTAATATTTCTTCAAAACCTTTTATTCTAAAATGAAATATATTTATTCGGGGATCCACAGTGCAAAAGAGTAGTTCTTAAAAATTCGTCAGTCCTGGAAACCGCCCCCTTTTTCCCGTACCAAAGCGATACTAGTCAACTCTTAAACTTTAGCTGAATATGCATCCGAATATACGATCTCTACTTATTATGAATGTGTGTACATGCACCGGACGCCGTACCGGTGTCCAACTCATACAAATATAAAAAACACGGTCCGTGGTCCGATGGAAAAAACGGGCATCTACAAGCGGCCTTTGGCGTTTTGTGGTAGGAGTCCAACAAAATCTTTAGTTTTCCTCTGACGGACGGAATACATTATAAAAAATAAAGGCAGATGCCTTTATTTCAACTATGTTGAGGTCGGCTTCCAGTCTGACCGGATGCAGCGGACCACCATTAGTTTACATGGAGTGACTGCTTATCTGAACTCCACATCGCAGTTACTGGGTAATACGATATCTCTGGTAAGACTGGTTGTCAGACTATTGGGCTTTTCCGACTACCGGTAACGACTTCAAAGAGCTGCAAATGACAGCCGGGACCAACGGTTTAACGTACTTTTCGAGGCACGGAGGGGTCTCGATATGTATGGTCACCCATCCACGGACCGACCTAGGCAAGCGTAGCTTAACCTTCGGCCCACCCGTGCGGCTGTTATTATTTAGCCACGAGCCCCACTGACGGACGGAATACGTAACATCAAAATGATTCGTGAAAGGGCTAAGTATTAAATATAATATGTGCGCAGTCAGGAAAATTAATTCTTTAGTAAATTAACACGCCACGTGAATTTGTCATTTCATACAAGTGTCAAATAATGACAACGGAGAATTTAAGTCGGTAGTCAATTTGATTTACCATTAATAACAAGAATAAAAAAATATATATAATGTAATTAAATATTTTCATTTTTTTTATTTAATTTCCTGAACTTTACTATATAAACGTGCCGTGTGACGGACGTAAAGAATAGCACCACCCTATTTCACTCCGTGGGTGTCATAAAAAGCGACTAAGGGACTTACTAGAGAATGGGCAGCAGCGTTCTCTATGCATTTTAACACCATACTGCGATCGCTAACCCGCCTGCCAAGCGTGGCAGTTATGGCAAATCCCCCTTTTGGGAGAGGCCTAGGTCCAGCAATGGACGCCTTTCGACTAGAATTATGTCTATTTAAACATCAAATTACCTTCTACAGTCATGGGATCTCCGAGCGCGGGGCTCGTTTCGTAAACTCCTTTCATTTTCATGAGACCCTCCATCGCCGCTTGCTCTTGAGCCTCCTGTAACAAAATCATAAACAATTTAATTTATTTAAACAAAATGGACTATTTGAGAAATGTGCGAAGGTATATCATAATTTTTATCATTAAAAAGCTCCCCTGGTACCTCATTAACGGCAAAACTATGTAAATGTCTATCTGCTCCCAAATTACGTTTCTTTTTTTTTTTTTAATTTTATCTTTTTTTACAAACTTCGCTGACATAATGTTTTTCTTATTTGACATTATTATTGACAACAAGGTTCTAACTTTTATTATTTGAATCATATTTTATATTGTTTTTTTTTTTTTGTCAACGTGAGGACGTTGTAGGCATTTTCTATTTTGTTAAGTACCTGGTACTTTTGACGGGCCTACGCTGTCCTCACATACCTAATAACACTGTAATTTGAAAACATTGTAAAAGCCAATATTTTTTTTAAAGAGTAACCGTGGAGTTTCTTGCCGGCTCTTCTCCATAGGAAACGACCAATTGGAACCGTGCGTGAAAAAACGTTTTTGCATTTGATAGCCTAATTTTTGAGGAAGGTTATAGAGTATTAAACATTACGCTACCATCATTAGGAGCCGAGCAAAAAGAAAAAAAAAAAAACAGAAATAACGCTAAGTGAAGTCTCGCGCAGAAACTAGTCACTCATAAATGCACATGACGTGTGTGTGTAGGTATAGTATTGAGTGTGTGCCATCAATAAGTTAAGTCTCTCTGCTGTGTTCTATGTAGTGATTTAAAAATAATCTAAAAACAAAAAGCGACCTCTGCCAGACCTTAAAAATATAAAATAGGTAAGTTTTGATGAGATCATATGCTATGAAGGTCGTCTCACTCAAGAAATAAGACTCTATCCCCCTTATTACAAAACAAATTTTATCTTCAGACCCAGGTTTAAAACATGGAGCCATTATTGAATTTCGAACTTTATTCCGACTATGGTAAAGCTCCTAAACACAAAACTGACAACTTAGTACCGAACTAAGTTTTCAGTTTTGTATAAAGAACGGTTTTCAATCACTGTTACGTTCTTATTACAAAAACAGGCTCCATGGTTTAAGCCATGTCAAAATATAAATCTTGTTTTGTAATAAGGTGGTATAAGACAAAAAACATTTGAAAGCGAAAGGCGTTTGCTCCAACCACGATGATTTTATGTACCGGTATGTTTATGTTTTGTGTTTTTGTGTATTTTGTGTAGATGTGTATTTAATTTATAGACTGTATAACTCTGACCGTGGATCAACGCATAAAAGGAAAACATACGTTGCAATCGACTAAGGAAAACGGGGTTTTTTGTTGTTGGTAGTACCTATATTTGCAGTAAGTACCTACCTATATAGGGAGCTAGATCGTGCAACAAGTGCTGCATTTTGAAGTGAATACTTCTTTAAGGCTCGTACAGACTGCAATGGTGCGATTTCACATCCCAGTGGTAGCCACTACCGTACAGACGGAACTCGTACATGATGAGAGCGAGTCGTATGTACAATGCAACCTGCCAGGAAGTGGACATTTTCAATAGTAGTGTTGCTCAATTGAAGAGAATCTATCTAATAGCTTCTTCGAGCGTAAATAATCAATTTTCTGTTTTGTGTTTTATATAGTCTAGTATCAATTTTCTGTTCATGTGGTTATAGACTACATGTGGAAACTTGTAATTTGCCATATGTTTGTGTAAGCTACTACTCCAATAAAATAAATAAATAAAATATCGCGGGCGCGACAGGCAGCGACATAGAAATTGTGCTACTAGTGTTGCGTCGCGCCCGCGATATCGCACCAGTCTGTACGAGCCTTTAGGCGCGTTGAGCGACTTTTGGTAGGGGAAAACTTATAGGCTCGCGTTACCGACATGCCCGTGCCGACATGCTGTAGTAGCAGTAAATGAAGTTAAATTGACCATCGTGAAAAGTTTAATTTATTTATACTGTGCATTGTTTTAAATTGTGTTTTAGAAAATCATTATTTTATTGAAGTGAAACCTTCTTTAAGCTCAACACACACAGGCAGCTGGTGCGGGTCGGGCGCGGGCCGGGACGGCAGTACGGCGGGCTGAATTCTCTGTATTTATATAAATGACAACACACGAGACGCGTGCGCGGGTCGGCCGCGAAGCGGGTCGGGAGCGGGAATCGCAGCCCGCCGTACTGCCGTCCCGACCGGCGCCCGTCGCGCACCCGCCTTCTGTGTGTAATGAGCTTCAGGCGCGTTGAGCGATAAGTTTTCACTTATTTCGGCAGTCCCAATGACTGCCTTTTGTTGCCAGTATTGACACTTGAACTGGGAAAACCGCTCTTACGGCTAAGTGATAAGGGTGCTGTCAAAGTCGATTTGCTACCACGACCACGTGGTGTATGTACTGTACTGTACAAGTATACATATATTACCTTAGAAATCAAAACATTACATCAATAATAGTAATGTAATGTTTTGATGACTCATACGCCGTCGTACCTGTATAGGTACGACGGCGTATGAGTCATCAATGAATTTGAAACGCATTTGTTTATGTACCTAAATGCATTGTTTGCATACAGACAATCCACTCTATTATACTAGTATATAATATTATGGTAAATTGCCATATTAGTCTTTTATGCAGTAAACATACGTACCTACTTAAAACATTACAAGTTAGACATTATACTAACACTTTTATGGATTCGGTCCAGAATAAAATTTATTGATGGAGTATTCTGTCTGATGTCTCTAGAGGTCGCATTTGACCGACAATAATCGGTTCGACACAAGTCGGCGAAATTGAACATTATTATGAGTTAGTTTCTTCTGTAAGTAGATGTCTCACAAAAAATCCTACAAAAATCGGACGAAGTATGACCAAATCTCGCCGATAAAGTTTTGTTGATACTCGAGGCAAGGGCGGAAAAAAACGAGTGAACACGCACAAACGCAGGCGGCAAACAGTAGTCGCCAGTTTTTTGGTCGATTACCGATTTTGTCCAACAACGCTAGAGGCTAGACTATATCGTGACTAGTTTCTCAGGTAGATGTAAGTAGTGTTGGGTAACTCGGCACATGTGCTAGCACAGTTGTAGCTACTCACTTGGATAAAAACTTTTTACAAAAAAATAATAACCGACTACTAAAAATAACACTACAAAAGGAAAAATAACTTTAATTTCGGAATTCGGTGTCTTTGGATCTGTATTTGAGTTTTTTGCCACCGACTTCCGAAATTAAAGTTATTTTTCCCTTTGTAGTGTTATTTTTGGTAGTCGGTTATTATTTTTTTGTAAAAAGTTTTTTATTTTTCACTTTTTAGTGGGTCAGTTTTGAATTTATCTAAGTTACAATAGCCTAATGTTAACTGCTTATCACCTTTTACAAAATATTGCTTTTTCCGATGCCGGGACGTTGATTGTTGAGGAGTTCTCCTGGTAAGAACCAGGAGAACTGCCACTCACCATATGCATAGTGACGAGCATAAATTGCTTAATCGCAACCCGTTAAATTGGTACTCATTATTATATTGTTCCGGTGGCCATCTGTGGTCTCTATCATCAGTTCCACTTCACCAAATGGTGCTTTCGGAGAGCAAATGCACGAGTTACTATAAAAAATACCCAAATCGCTATAGGTTTGCATATTGACGGAGTAATCGCGTAACAAAAAAAAAAAAAAAAACATACAGCCGAATTGAGAACCTTCTCCTTTTTGGGAGTCGGTTATAAAGAGTCACTCACTCTTATTGTTTTGATGTCACATGACACAGATTAGCTAAAAAAACATTTGTAACCATTCTCATTTCTCTTTCCCTCATCATCACTCGTGCGAGCTGGGTAACGCGCTTAACCGACTCGTCTCCGTGTGTGCCTACTCAACTGAGTATGTGTGCCGTGTCGCGTTGTCGTCACTACACATCACGATTTGGCCTCACTTTATTTATTCAAGGTTTACCAACAGCTTTTGTTTATGTATAATATAGGAATCTTAAGTATTGGTAACAAGCAAAATTTTAGTTTTCCTTGTGCTATCAAATTAGTAACATGCCATATGCAAGTGAAACGAGTTGGTATTACCATGTGTCTACACGTTTACCAGCCAGAGATTGTCTTCTTCAGCAAAAGTTCGTTTATTGAAGTGAAAACTTCATTAGGTGCGTTGAGCAATTGCTGGTAAAGAAAAAACTTAATCCCCCTTATTACAAAACAAGGTTTATCTTCAGACCCAGGTTTAAAACATGGAGCCATTATTGAATTTCAAACTTTATTCCGACTATGGTAAAGTTCCTAATACAAAACTGACAACTTAGTACCGAACTAAGTTTTCAGTTTTGTATAAAGAACGGTATTTCAATCACAGTTACGTTCTTATTTCAAAAACTGGCTCCATGGTTTAAGACATGTCAAAATATAAATCTTGTTTTGTAATAAGACGGAATGGGTTCGCGTCACCGACATGCTAACAGCGACATGCTAATGTGACGTCAGACTGACGACGAGCAGCGGCCTGTGTACATGTATACGCATATAATTAAATGTTATTCCAAAGTTTTAAGTTTTTGCCTTCTGTAGGTAGTCCTGCCTGCCTATTTTTATATTCTAGATGTATCATGTATCAAAATTGGTGTACGAAAGAGAGAATATAAGTTTTAAAAAAAAGTGCAAATAAGTCATTAAAGCAACGTACCTGCTTACTCAACTCTGCTACCTTTGCTTGAAGTTTCTTTTTCTTCTGGTTCGGTGGCAAGTCTGAATAATCCTCCTTTCCGTCCATAGACATGTTATTCTGTAACGCAAACAAACACTTTAATCCTCAGTCTTTACTCTTTGGTCAGTGCAAAATGCAACCATACACCATTCTGGTAACTCCAATAATTTACCACCCGTGTCTAAAACTTTGGAAATCATATCTAAATAAATTCTGTATTATCCTTACATTATGTTTAGCCTTGAAAAGGTTTTTCAGAAACATGCTTAGCAAATCTACGATCACTTATAAATCACTTGGTTCTGTTCTAAATGTTAATTCAGAACTACACAACTTCATCAGACTTGGTAGCCAACTGTCCGATAGTCCCGGTAAATGGTCATTATCCGGTCATTTGCAATTAAAATAACTTTAGGTGACTGTTGTTTAATTCATAAAGCTGTAAATCTAAATATAAATTACAAATACAAATTTGTATTGGATAATAAACGCTACACAAATACTTAGTCACATCTATTAACAAAATAATACGTGAGCGTCCAAACAAAAAGGGTCCAGTAGTGGGGTATTGAGTTAAGACTAGATTCGGTATCTAGAATAGTCATTTGATAATAAGGATTAAAAAAATATTCAAAAACCGGCACTTTTTTTTATCAGACATTTGAATGAAGTTGCAAGCTCTGAAAGATTTGAGAAAAAGCATTTACAGAAACCAGCACCTTTAGAGAAAAATTTAGTACTTAAACTTAAAATATATATATATAAATACAACATTAGTTTTTGTTTATACTAAACCCGAAAAGGGGTCATTGTACTCATCTCATTTTTTGTAAATATTGACGTTTAAAAGTGCCTTTATTGCCTATTTAAAATAAACAATTTGACTTTGACTTTTGACATCATTTTGAAAAAAAAAAATTTGTGACCAACCTTGAAATCGCAAAAAAATAATCCGCTGTTCCCTACATTTGTGTTTACTTAAATCGACAAAATGTATGGAACAGCTGATTTTTATTTCGCGATTTCAAGGTTGGTCCCATAGAAAATATTGTTCAAAATGATGAGTACAATGACCCCTTTTCGGGTTTAGTATAAACAAAAACTAATGTGTATATCTCTCTCTCTTTCTCTACCCTCTCTCTATCTCTACCCTCTTCTATCTCTGTCTCTCTCTACCCTCTATCTCTATATCTCTCTCTCTCTCGTTTTATCTCTCAGCCCAGAAGATGCCTGTTCACTTTTGCTTTACAGGCCGATGGGTTATATGTGGAAGGGGAACACACGCTGGCTGTTCCATAGCAAGTGCAACATAACCGCACCAACTATACACAGTTCAATAGTTAACAAATAAACATCATATAATTTCTTTTACTAAGTATTGAGTAAAGTAAAGGCTAATAAAGTATTATTTTATTATTTACTTGTAGATAATTGAGCATTAATTAATAATCAATTAAAATCGCGAAATGATTTTTTTTTACCCATATTTACAAAATACCGTGAACTGGACCCTTTTTGCTTGGACGCCCACATATAAACAAAACTTGAAAACAGAATGCGAGTGCGCTGAAACCAATGGAAGCCGTGCAGGCATGGAAAGTTAGAACAAGCGATACAAACCACCCAACCGCGTGTCGAAGAGATAGTTTATTGGTCATCTCGTGAAAGAATTACATTACTCATTACTTTACTGTTTCTTTGATAAATCATCATCCATTGAGAGCAATTTGTGAGGAATTCTACGCAAACATTAAACAACGATTGATTTACTGTATTGTTCTTATTTATCAATCTTAAGTCGGGCTGCAATGACAATGCAAAAATTCTTTGTCAAAGACGCATCTTAGAAAATGCTGGCGTCAATTCTACCTTAGCATATTCACGTTAATATTCTTAGACATGATAACAAGATATGTAGCATATTCTGACTACTATGACAAAAATTACAGAAATCTTTAGAGAAACACGAGCATGCTTCACATGTAACACACAAAGGGTTACATACATCACACAACAGTCCAATCAAAACACAGACATAATCATTGTTATAACAAACGACGTAACTAATACAAGCAGATCAATAAACAATCTCATCACACCATACCGAATGCTCCACGAGACCACGACACACGTAGAGAATTCGATCCCAGCCCTTATTTCCAATCCCGGGATTTTCAGATAGCCCCGGATTTTGGATTTTAAGGAAAAATCCCAAAAATATATTAAAATCTTCGTTTACTTTTTGTGTTTAATTGACAAAGTACCTAATCAAATATCGTCGATACATGGAATCAGACAAAAAAGGAAGTGTTTCAACAAACATTATTATAATCAGACTTTAACCGTCTTATTACAAAACAAGATTTATTTTTGACATGGCTTAAACCATGGAGCCAGTTTTTGTAATAAGAACGTTACTGTGATTGAAATACCGTTCTATAAACAAAACTGAAAACTTAGTTTGGTACTAAGTTGTCAGTTTTGTATTAGGAACTTTACTATAGACGGAATAAAGTTCGAAATTCAATAATGGCTCCATGGTTTAAACCTGGGTCTGAAGATAAACCTTGTTTTGTAATAAGACGGTAAATGTTATCTAGTGTGTGAAAAAAGTTAAATTTTTATCCCGACTTTTTCGGGACTGGAATAGGGCCGGGATCCCGGGATTGAATCCTCTAGTCACACGGGACTGACCTTGATCGAGTTGCAGGCCTCGACAATCTTCTGTGGCAAGCGTTATCGGCGCGCGCGGGACGGGGGAGGCAAACAAACAACATTAACAATGGGGTAGAAATTCCGGACCGACCGGCCGCAACAAGCGATATTATGTTGATAGTAGGTGTAAACCACGCAACATAAAAGTGTTTGCTTGATAGTGTGTCGTAAAATGTTGTTGTCAACGTTATTTTATGAGTAAAGTCTCAGTGGCTAAAACCCTACTCTATTTGAAATAAGATGAGACATTAAAATCAACTTTTTTACAGTCCTTTTAACGGATTTTGACTTACTATTCCGTAGGCATTAAAAGCAAAAACCTGGTTATAATACCAACTGTTTATTACAGCTGCTATTTGTCATGCCACCAAGGCAATAGAAGTCAAAATCGGTTGAAGGACTATAAAAAAGGTTTATTTAAATGTCTAATCTTATTTCAAATGGAGTACAGTACGGTCACCCACACGGCGCTCATCAATACTTGGACTTCGAATTACTGCCCGTAGCAACGAAATAAAGGCGCTAGCGCAGTCTAATTGTTACCATGGACATGAGGTTGACTCTACATACCCTAATTTTTAGCTCAAGTTGCTATCAAGTCATGCCCAGTAATTTTACGTCATAAGGCCAATAATTCTCATAATTCAATATACAGATAAAATTATTAACCTGATCATCATGACGGGCCAGAATAATGTGGGCTAATAAAAGACCGTTTAGAGGCATGAGGAACAGGGTGTAAACTTCACTCATCCTCTCTATAGAAAAGAGAGGATCCTCCGACCAGACGGGTGTTGTGTCTGGTGGGCAACTGCCCGACGGTAGAAGTCGGGATGTCGTATACAGGGTCAAATTAAATTAGCTAGAGAAACTCCGCAGACGTGATGGGTATCGATATCTAAATATGATACAACAAAAAAAAATATATGTAAATATATTTTTTGGGGTCAACGACCGTAGGTCATTTTACCTACATTGAAATATTATTAGTTGTTTTTTTTGTAATCTTATTGACTTGGTGAGTATCGTAATCGCAATGCGATAAAAAAAAAAAAAAAAACGGATTTTCTAACTCATACTTCAAGTAACTACACTATCAGCAGAGGTAAAAAAAAAATCATCAAATGTTTTTTTTTTGTTTTATCATGTTTAGATATCGATGCCCATCATATCTGCGGAGTTTCTCTAGCTAATTTAATTTAACCCTGTATATGCTAGTTGTGCGGTAAACTCTGCTTGCGCGATGCAGGATTTTGCGTGACGTCAGTATGACGCGTAGTTCTTATGTGGCGATGTTGATGCCGCTACAACCGCGCAACAAGTCATAAAATAACGTTTATAAATAATATTGACAGATTGAAAAAAAAGCAAAGTATAAGTATTGTATGAAACATTGTTTAAGACGGTGTTATTCATAATTGCTTGTTGTTTATCAACAGTAACAGAAGCCAGTGACTCATGCTAATGACTTACATCCCCACACCGCGGGGCGACTTACTTTTTCCACGACATGGCACCGACGATATCAATTGGTTGTTATTTGTACCCATGTTAGGTAGGGATCGAACAGGGATTGAAAGATAAAAATAAATTAGTACCTCCAAATTACACATAATAAAAATAAAATAAAAACCTCACTGGCGTTTAGTCATCGTGTTATCAATTTTCCCTGTTGAATTGATTTAATTATAATAAATGTTTCATGACTATACACCAGCTGTGTAAATAATGAACGAATGTAATAACACAAAAATGATATAACATCAAATAGTATTGTACAAATTGAATAAATAAATTATAGTATACCATGCAAGTACGTAATAATTATTAAAAAAATCATGACAAATAAGCTGATATGAAGCCCATACATAATTTCAAGCATACAGCCCCATAACCTTATAATTTGCTTACGAAATAAAATAAATTGAACGTATGTTTGAATACGATAAGATAGCAGCTGGAACAATATAAAATAATAATAACCATAACTACGTTATGAAGTCAGCATTAGATCTCACACATGCGGCACATTATTATTATCCAATAAAGATAGATGAATAATCTTGATAAAAAATGTGCGAACCATTATTAGAACGATGCTGTCTTCATAGAACATCAACTATAATAATATAGAACCATTGACGAAGATATCTCTATTGAATCTAAACACTGGTTACGTAATACACAAACATGATCGAGTAACCTAAAGCATCTATCCTTGTCACTCTTGAAGAGCATCAATATGTTCATCTCACCTTATTGGAGCTGAAGATGGACAGGAGGCCTCCTCTCTTCTTGATCTTGTTACCCGAGACGGTGCCGCGCGCCGCGGTAAGGTGGTTGTGTGGGTGGTGGTGGGTCGTCGCTGCGTCCGTGGTATCAGCCCCCGAAGCCGTCTCGAATGCAAAATCTTCGGGCGGCACGAAACCTGATTTATACCTGTCTATAACTAATTTTGTGTCCTGTAAAAATAATAATAAATCTTAATTTCAGACCACAGAGCATCCATACAGTAGAGTTAGTAAATAAAACTTAAAACCAATGTACAGTCCCCGGCACGTAAGTTGGCAAGAGTAATTAGATGCCCAGAAGTAATTTTTTAGGTATCTTTGGTGGTCAAGCAGGACGCGGGGAATGAGGGAGCAGCGTTCCCAGCACGCGATTGGTGCGTCAGTCGACACTCGCATCCCGCACCTCGACCCGCGTTCCGTTCGCTCCCCATTACACTTGCGTACACTAAAATTATACCCTTTGTTTCTGTTGAGTTTTTGTTATGAATTGTTGTTACTATTTTAAATTAAGTTTATTTTACGAGTGATTTTTGCAGCAGCTATTAATGAAGCCTGTTGATCTTTAGTTCTCATTAAACTTGTTTTTTGAAAAAATATTTTTAGTTATTGTGGCCTACAATAACTAAAAATATTTTATTTTATGTTTTATTTATAACACATAATAAACTTCACGAATTCCTCTCCTTTCTTTAAATTTCTTCTAAACAATGTTTAAAATAAATGATGGCAATAACCATAGAATAATGACAAATAACATAAATGACCATTTTTTTTTGTTGCTTATGTGTACTATGCGCGAATTTACCCCCACTACCTCAAAACCTTGCCAAATTACGGGCAGGTACGTAAGTTACGGATTGTAACATCCAATCAATCTGCCTAGCCTTTTTCGAACTGATGGGGTCGGCTTCCAGTCCAATCGGATGCAGCTGAATACCATTATTTTACATGGAGCGACTGTCTTTCTGACCCCAGTAACTGGGTATTACGATACCCCTTGGTAAGACTGGTTGTCAGACTTTCGGGGTTCTGACGAATGTTATTAATTATTTTCCAATAAATTATATTAAAGCCAGGTAAAGTCTGGAGGCGAACTTCACACTATACACGAAGTATGTAGTACGTACTCGTAGACGTACTTATGAAGTGCGATGTCATTACTTGTGATTTTTTTATGAGCAAAAATTCAAACGATGCCAAGAATTAATTGGCACTAGTTTTTAGGTCGCTCCAAGTCGTTAGATCTCGATAGGCTATAAAATTTGCCGTAACTATTATTGTAACCCATTTCTTAGTTTTACGACCCTTATAAAATGTTTAATATGCTGCTAATAAACTATTTTCTATGAATCATTAAACATTAAACTATCATGCATGAGCACATCACAACATCTAAGTTTTAAGCTATTATGAGTTGTTCGGTTGATCAACAAACCATACAATATGTGACACCAATTCTAATGTTATGTAAACTTGAAAGATGGCTACTACCAGTAAACAATACATATAATATTCATTCCACGTGTAGCATACGTGGATAATTGCTATTAGAATATCAATACCAAAATGCGTCGCAATATGAACAAGAATGTAATTAAATTACCTCAAGTTTCAGATTAAACAATCTATATGAATCACTGTCTCATTTACTTAACTCATGACTATGCGTGTCTAGGAATATGATCTATTGAATCTTCGTGCTGTTTTCACTATTTGATTAATCCTTGTTCATTTTAGATCAAATTGCATTTTTAACTAGGTTCTAAATTTCTAATGCATAAAAAACAAAAAATGTAATTATTATTATCTTACCTCTTTTTCATTAATACTATTTGCTGCAGTCTCCATACCGTCCAGACACTGCATGATTATCGGAAACACCTTCCTTTCCACGTCCACTGAACTCAACATGAAGTTCTTTATATTTTTTATCCTTTTCTCATCTAAGTCCTACAAACATGAAGATTACTTGTTAAAAGAATAAACACGTTTCCGTATAAAATTATACTAAAATAGTGGACGTGTTTTATGCATCTCCCATTTGACCTAGTTGGCGTTTCGCCAGAATGCACCATACAAAGTGGTTGCACTGTTGGGCCCAACATTTGCCTGCATTTCTTCAAACTCACACAATGACTTATGTTTACGTCTAGAAGAAATTTACAACTCTTAATTCATAGAAAAACTCATAATAACACCGAGCATCATGTAATCGAACCCATTTACAAGCAACATGACAGATTTGTGTCATGAATAATAATTCAATATTCTTGACAAATGCAATTAAATAAGACAAATAATGTTCTTGTAATATCGAAAGAAAAAAGTGATAAATTGTAAAGAAACTGGGCATATTAAATATAGTACATTATTGTTCGTAACAGTAAATCATTAGCGTTGTAATTTATTGGTTAGGTCGTACGGGTTGCGTTTCTACAAGATTATTTTAGGATACACGATAGATGTCGCAGATTGTGTCCCAACGGTATTTGACACTCGAAACCAAACTGAGACATACAAAATTCAAAAGAGTTAGGTGTAAATTTATGGTGGTTAATTTAGTAAGCCTAAAAGAGCTGTTGTCATTCGACGCGTGTCTACTAAGAAATTAATATTTTTCAATTACTTTATCTCTCGGATAAAAACTATGTTGTGTCAATTAAAAAGATATAGCGTTTAATGAATTGTTGAAATTAGACAAGAATCATACGTTATCCAAACGCTGGCAAAGTTATAAAAAAGTCATAGAAAAATTAGAATGGTCCCGATTTTGTCTAATCACGTTATTGCATAAAGCCGTAATGAAGTCCTGAGCAAGTATACTAAAATGAATGAATTATTTTGACTTTGAAAGAAAGTGGGAAGCACATGACCGAAAGTTTTGACAATGCTTGAGAGAGGCTTCCTGCAGTGGACGACTTTCGACTGCACGATGACAAAATAAAAAGTCGTAACTCACCTGTAACTGCTTGAAGACATGCGGCAGTCGCTGCTCATAGTGCAGTCGTTGTGCCTCATTTGTTTTGCGCAGCTGATCCATATACTCCTGCTTCGCGTCTTCGCACGCTTGACTCCGGATTTTCATGTTCGCTTTCTGTTTTTCCACCTCGGCTCGACTGCAATTCAAATTAAATAAGTTTTATTTAAAATTAAAGAAGTTCATAGAGGAACAAAAACTATTCCTGTTTGTCCTTGTGATTCCGTCGAAGAAGAGACAATCCCTTGTTATCCAGCAGGTGTCATAAAAAGACGACTAAAATATAGCCAAGAGGACGGAGGGCAGGGCAGTGTCCTCCCGATGTGTATTTTAATGGTTGCGTTAATTAACAGAACCATTAAAGATAGTAGACGTTTAGTGGGCCGATAAAGTAAAGGTTTCCGTCTTTAGTCAGTAAAATATATCTTCTAAAGGTTCGCCATCTGACCGCAACGGTTACCAATTTGATGGTCTCCATTTGGCTATATATCAAGTGATCCACCATCTTACGGAGCTATATTAAAGTTAGCGTTAAAGCCAAAAGGAAAAATTGGCATGAATACTTCAGACACTGTGGGGCATCCTCAACCCCATACGGTTTACCCTTGCTATTGTACTGCATTAAGTATTGAACATATGCCAACACGTCATTGTTCATGAGGTCAAGAATATATTTTCTCGCTGCCAACTTACGCCCACACTGATAAAATATGACTTTAGACTAAGGAAAAAATGTAGAGAACCGCAGAACTAATTCGGTTAAAAACGAAATCAATGTTAACATTGAAATAACACAGCATTAAAATTCGATTATCACGGCGTTTACAATTCGCCGTACAGTTTACGCACTGTTTAATCAGCTTTACAATTTCTGGGTCAAGTCAGTATTATCGGTGGAGTCAAGTAAGTAGTGTATTAGATAATCACCTCAGATTAAGGTCGGCGTCTGCCTTTTGGAAGGTCTCCAGTGCTCGCTCTGATTCCCTGGCCGCTCGCTCGTACGATCTCCTCGCTCGTTCCAAGGAACCTATCGATGAGTTCAACACTCCCATTTGTTTTGCACCTTCGTTTAAATGTTGCTGTAATTAAACACAACATTAGATGATCAAAAGAACAACAAAACAGTTTCAAGGAAGACAATCAAGATCAGAGTTATTTGAATCCCAAGATTCGATTTTGAACTATAAGCCAGTCGATGTAGTCATGTTTATTTTTAGAAGCCCTGAGTTAAGGTACCGGCCATGCCATATGTATTGTGGCGTTTCAGAACTCAGAATTATGTTCAATGAAGCGTATGCGATTTAAAAATTAAGGCTGTTTTAAAATTAAACTTCAACAAACTAAACTTTACTTCAACAGATAGAACCTCGGAACTGTGATAACATCAGGTGATAATTACAGCATAGACACAGATGTCTACGTGACTATTTCCGTTTGACATATCCCGAATAAAAACAAACATGTGGTTTTTCTGTAAGTCGCTGCAGTTTTTTATCATCATAGCAGTCGTCATACGTGTTAATAAAATTTTTCCTTAATAAACATTAGGTATTTATTAATACAGAATTTCTGAACGACTTATGTAGGATACTTTGTTGTATTTAATGCTGTGTTGATTTCTGTTATTGAAGAACATAACGAGAATGTGAAAACCGCGTCGGATCTGTTTTCCGCGAAGGGGTAGGCAGGCAAAGGTGATTTTTTTTAGTGTTCTTCACATATCGCCAGTTATGTTTAAGTCCCATGTCGTGAATGGCGAGCCTATTCCCAATAGACAATAACCGGACGCAAGGACAGACTTCGAGTTGCTACCGGCTACTGAGCATTTCCTAATGGAAATACCCAATACCACCTCGTCCAACTTGGGGATTGAACCCAGACTCACGCTAAGTAGTCGCGGTTGCAACTACAAAACCCGTTTGAGGCAGTCGAGAATGATTATTAACAGAAATAACATTAATAAAATCTGCTAAAGACTATTCATAGCTAGCAGACCCGACAGGCGTTGTCCTGTCCAAATTTCAAAAATTCATACAAAAAAGGACGTTCAGTAAACTGAACGTCTATTTGTGTATGACATTTTCCGGGAAACTTTTGCAATTTTCTATTATAAACATTTTAAAATGTTATTTTTGAAAATTTGCACGATTGGTCCAGCCGTTCTCAAATTATGCACTTACCAACGAACAGCATTTAATTTTTCACGACTGCCCAAAAAAGGAGCGTAAAGTTGCAGTCGCCGTTCTGTGGAACACTTTTTTAATCTTAGACGTCCCCCTCAAAGATTAAAAAAATGTTCCACAGAACGGTCCCAATGACAATTTTATTTATCTGTTTAGTCAGCGAGCAAATGGCTCGAATGAGTGACCATTCGCTTTGTCAGTCCGGGGACCTCAAAGATTCAAAAGTGTTCCACAGAACGGCCCCCCGACAGCAATGACAATTTTATTTATGGTCCGCTTAGTCAGTGAGTAAATGAGTGACCTTTCGCTTTGTAAAACAACATTAGTTTTTGTATATGCGAAACCTGAATATAGCTTGTTCAGAATAAGGAACTGAATCGATTTCAATATTTTTTACACCATGTTATATTCTGTCCCAAAAATATTTAAGTGTGATGGAAAATGTTATCACCATTTAATTACTTACAATACAATCGCCGTACGGTTAGGTACCTACTGCCAAATTATTATCAATGAGCGGAAAACGACCCTGGAGGCGCGGGGGCGCCGTTAGCAAGTTTTTGTACGGACAACCCGGTAACATAACAACCTTATAACTTTGTGATTTTTCATGATACAGTTTTGAAATTTTGTACATAGATTCTTTACATAAAAATACTACACACGTGTTTCGGGTTTCACATATACAAAAACTAATATTTATATACAGTATACCAATATAAATAGTTTTTTTACTTTTAAGTTCGTTTTTAGGCAGAGCGCAGTCTCATTTATTATTTAGATTAATGATTTCCTCACCTTCCTTTCTTCTCGCAGCTCTTTGGCGAGTAGATGCAACTCTCGTACTACATTAGACTGTAGGTTTTCCGCGACCACTTCCCGTTGGCCCGCGAAATCGTTTAACTCTTGAAGTAAATGTTTAAATGCTTTACACGCCGTATACCTGAAAATTTTATGATTGTTACTCGTTGTTGCAGTAAACAAACTTGCAGGATCTTTTATTGGGGTATGAAACATTTGTGGTTGAATGTTTCATCACATAACAACTATCGAATAAGTACTAATATTCAGCTGCATCCGGTAAGACAGGAAGCTGACCCCACCATATTTGGGAAAGGCAGATGAAGATCCATCGCATATCGGATTATGATAAAGTTAGCTGTCGTGTAAGCAACCCCTGACATTTTAAAAGACAGAGAAGTTGGATTTTTTTGCGGATCGAAAACAATGCATCATCAGTTCAACACATAATAAACAAAAGATCCTTGATCTGATTTCGAATTCGACAAGAACCGAAACCCGTTTCCGTAGTTCACAAAGTATTGTGCAACCAACGATAATATTATCCTACTAATATTATAAACGCGAAAGTTTGTAAGTATGTATGGATGGATTCGTTGTTACTCTTTCACGTAAGAACGACTGGACCAATTTTGATAAAATTTTGTATCGAGGTAGCTGACACCCTGGATTAACATATGGGCTACTTTTTATCCCTATATTCCCACGGGATCGAGACTTACGCGGGTGAAACCGCGGGGCGCAGCTAGTAGCTACATAAATTAAGCGTCACCAAATATACAACCGTCAAAAATGCTTGGCTGTACCACAGAGTAAACGGACAGAGGGTAAGCTTCATTCATACAACCGCACTATGATGGGTACACTACTACTACTAAAATACAAGCATGAGGCGTGTGGGCAACTGGCGGCTTCGTCTGAGCGAGCCAACTGGCTGAGCCACTATGAGCCGGTTTCTCTTCGCACGTGACGAAGCCGCCAGTGGCAGTTGCCCGTACACATGCGCCTAATGCTTGCAGTAGTATACCTATCATAGCGCGGTTGTATGAAGCTTACCCTCTGTCCGTTTACTCATATGGCTGTACAATTGGCGTGCCAAATTCAGTTTTCCGATAAACTGCCTTATGGGTCATCCATTAATCACGTGATGTTTTTAGCAACTTTTTAACCCCCTTCCCCTGGTGATACGTGGTGAGGTTTTAGACTAACTCCCCCCCCTCCCTCCAAACTTGAAATTTAGAATAGTTTTAGATGACGTTAGCCCAACTATATTGCAAACAAGAAATAAATTTAATTTTTTTTTTTTTGCAAAAGGGACTGAAAGGGGGTATTATAAATTTGAAGTGGAGCTACTAGGGCATGTAGGGTATCATAATTATGAAAGAGCGCTGTTTGCACATTCTCAAACATTTTTTGTTTTTTTTTTTTTTGCAGCAGCGTTTCCGACTTTTGATGATAAATTAAAAAAAATACCGCCCCCCCCCCTTATTTCCGAAGTTTGCATAGATAAAAATCTGAAATTATTCTATGTGATAGAAGTTTATGTGAAGATTACAGGAAAAATAAAATGATGTCTCTAAATAGCACAGTTTTTCAGAAATCATCAACATCATATATACGTACGGAACCCTCGGTGCGCGAGGCCGACTCGCTCTTGACCGGTTTTTTTGTTACAAAGTATCTTAAAAAAAATCTGAATTTTAATTTTATCTTTAAATACAGGTATAATCTAATTTATACCTGTATTTAAAGTCCGCGAGTCAAGATCACACGCAACTTTTTGATTTAGAAATTGCGCGTTCAACGAAAAAATAACAATACGTGATAATTATCTCACTACACCACCCCCTCCCACCTTGTGATATTTCGTGTTTTTCCGAACGTGATTAATGGACGATCATTTAGGCAGGGTAACATGACATTAATGACATTACTCGTATGTCATGCATGCTACACTACAATTTTTACAGTTCCATGTTGATTTTACTTTTCTTTTTATCGCTGGCTTTATACAGTTAAGATTAGCGATGAATCAACGTCCTTGCAAAGGAAAAGTTCAGGTATTTGTGACGCTTGTAGGTAAATACGACGTTCTTGGAAAGAACTGCATGATTCATATCCTATTCAGCACGAAGCTCAATGAAATTCCAATACTCACTGGTATTCATCTTCTTCTTTTCTTTTTGGTTGATAGTTTTTGACAAGCCTCCTGTAAAAAGAAAATAATATGAATAGGAGAAAAATAAATGTTATATACTTACCTCCACTGTTATTCAATAAACAAAAACACGCTGTAAAATTAGCGTAATAATCGCAATCGCAACAGTCTTTTTTATTTATAAGATAATTAAGATAATACTATTAACAACAACCTCAGATTATAGAAAAGAAGCAGATAGACCGCGCGGAACACCGAGAGTGCGGCCAACAAAGCAAATACAAATTTAAAAGCGAATACACTCTCGATTCAGTACAGCACGAAGCGTCGCATCGTTAGTACGTCACGGGCTCTAACAGATAATTTCAGAATGATGCCGCCTTGTATTTTTAAACATTGTAAAAACTGTTCCCAAAAACAAAAGAAATAAGATGGAGTATCTTTCATACGTAAAATATTGATTATTTGTCTATCTGGATTTATTTTACGTGTTTATTGTTAGTGACATCTTGAAACACAAAACCTTAACAACAATCATTCGGTGTTGCTAGTTTATATTGAAACATTTACCCCTAAGTTAGGAAATAAGTATAGGATACAGGAGTATCGATTTACAAAAATATTTATGTCGATAATAGTGTTTTATTTATTGCCTTTTCTGGTTAGTATGTTTATAAATAAATAAGTATGTATGTGTCTTCGTAAGTGTAACTAGTTAATGGGTTTTATAATACCTACTTATTACATCAGTCGATTTGCTATATCATGGGTTATATGACGTCACCATAAAGTTAATATAGCCACCAAAAACAATAAAATGTTGGTGTCTCAAAATAAAAATATATCGCGAATGTATCGTTTTTATTGGTAATATTGTTAATTTGACGTATACTGTTAATAAAAACAACTGATTTAAGAAAAAAAAAACTTTTTTTTCATGTAATGAAATATTATGGCTAATTTTTTCATTCTCCTGGCAACCGTACACACACATAGAGGCACCTGTTCTTATAGTGCTGTCACGTGGCTGTAACGCACACACGTCTACAAACGGGCCTCACTTTATTGTTCCGCGCGGTCTATCTGCTTCTTTTCTATAATCTGAGACACCAACAAGATAAAAGTTAATCGTCTCATCGCAGACTATAATATAGTAGCATTTCATCTAAATCGCAGAAAAAGCTGTTTTTGGTCTAGCTAATAATACTTTTAGCCGTTAATAAAGAACGTTATAAGTCGTCTTATGAAAATTATAATAAAACTTTTGCTTTAACTAATTTGCAAGCTTATTAATGAGTTCAATCACCTGAGTTTTCCTGCATATTCTAGTTCGATAGCACACCGCTCCTTTACGAAGTTTCCATATTTGTCTAAAAAATCAATTCCTTTATGTGTATGGGCGGCTAAGTTATCATACTGATCCTGCGAACAAAGAGAAACAATATTTATAATTACGGTAAGCTGTTAGCTTATTGTTTAGTCATACTCATTTTACTAATAACGTTTTATTTTAAACTGTACACAAAACAATGAAATACCTAATGATTATAAAAGTCAGAGGAAACGAGGGCCGATAGCCGGCCATCCCAGCGGGAAACTGGCGAGGAATACCGATAACTGCTGTTGTCCATTGTCATTATTGAATTTAAAATAATAAACCTTATTAAGCTATACTATAGTTCTATGGGCTTGTGGCTAAGTAATAAAAGCCGCACGGGTCGATCTATCAGGTTAAGCTACACTTGCCACTGTTGGTCCGTGGATGGGTGACCATCTTGATATACCAAGACCCCTCCATGCCTCAGAAAGCACGTTACTCCGTTGGTCCCGGCTGTTATTTGTAGATCTTTGACAGTTGTTACGGGTCGTCAGAAGCCCGAAAGTCTGACAACCAGTCTTACCATGGGATATCGTGTTACCCAGTATCTGAGTTGTGGAGATCAGACAGGCAGTCGCTCCATAATACTAGTATTCAGCTGCATCAGATTAAACTGGAAGCCGACCCCAATATAGTTGGGAAAAAGACTAGGAAGATGATGATTAAGCTATACTAGTTCTTTTCCTTAACAATTTAAGGTTGTGGATTCAGCAAAATCCCAGTTTCATACATGGGTGTATTTCTGCTAAAGGCCTTTCTATTACCACCGAGGGTGATGAAGCGGATGGGAATCGCGTGCTGTGATGCGCACGCGACTGTACTTCCCAGTCGCCCTTGACTCTTCAGCTACGTATACCGAGTGCAACGACACAGCTCTCACTTTAAACACCTCCAATTTAAACGCTCATACCTGCACACCTCATTAATATTGCATCATCATGACTCGTGAACAACATAATATATTATTAGTCCAGTGTTGTACACTCAAACAAATAACGGACGTGATAATATTTGGCGTCTAATAGCATTAATTGAAGGCGTAGCGACACTACTCAGCTGCAATGAGCGTTTTGTAGGCACGCGTAATATGAAATGTGAATAGAATATTTTTAGACATGACAGTGTCTCGCAAACATTTATATTCAAAAAGTTCTAAAACACTGGAGTGGAGACGGTTAAGTATCTCGATCCCGTATGGAGAGAGCAAACCGTCTGAATAGTTTGAACTAATAAAAGCGAAGTGGGGCAATAAAGAAATAATAGACGACGAAGAATCTATTGTACGTTGATTGACATAAATTAATGTCTTCATTCGCACGAAAAACGACCCGCTGTTTTTTAAATTTTCTTGATTTGGACCATTGATGTTAAATTTATTTATATAATATAAATAAATTTAATACATCAAGGATTTGGACCAATTTAATCATGGCATATTTGATTCAGGTGACTCTAGAAGTCTAGAAAAAGAGTGAAATTTGATTAGTATTCAGTGACCGCTCGCATTTTTCGTGTGGACACTCAGTAAACCATTGCGGCAAACTATAATATTTGTGAAACAAAAACACACAACAATCTTTATTTGTAGAGCATATTATCGTTAATACCATTGATCGACATTCGTTTTCTTCATCAATTTTTAAATTTATAATTGCTATTCTCATGTCTGTGTAACGGCATAACACTATAATAATATATTGAGGCAGTAAGACTGGAGTAAGAGCGTAGACAAAGGTATTTCTTATGATAATATGCGGTCTATACAGACCAAGAAATATACCGTTGCGTTGAAACGCCTGTCATTAGCGTTTTACCTTCGAAATATTAAATTAAACGTCAAATATGAATAGCCGATCATTGGCCACGAGTTACGTATTAAATTAAAAAGGTATTATCTTATCTGATACTTATTTGTGATCTTGACTTGCAGAAATGTTGTGTATTTTATAAATAATAAATTACCTGTCTTTACAGTTAAGAAATGAATGTAAGTATGTCGCTGTGTAGGTACTATAATAATCACGCAAAAAAAATACAATGGTATATGTTAGTGTGGTGGGTCGGTTCGTTAACCCTGATGCTGGAGCGACATCGCACAAATCCGCGCAGCAGTGCGAGAGTGGCTCGACTTGACGTGGGAGAACCTGATTGGGGACAACGTTTGACGTACGTTTCAGTGCGAAACATACTCCGGTTCGCACCTTGTACAATTAAATTATGATTATGACTGATAAAATCATTGTATTAAAACGTGAAGCGAAAAATTTGTAAGTAAGTACCCCTTTTTACCAAAATTTCGCGGACGGCGTATGAAATTTGGCACAGGAGGAGTTGGAGTTGGAGGAGGAGTGGAGAAAGCTAATATTTTAATATATTATGCATTAGAAATAAATTAAATTAGTAAAAAAACATTACACACACTACCATGCGTTTGACACACACACACATAGTACCAGGGCCCAATGACTTGAAGATAGTTAAGTGACAGAAGTGACAGCTTGAGCATGGAATTAGTGTACTCGTGGAATTGGTAAGTACTATATTAATTGTAAGTAGATGGGGTCGAACTTCGACCAGTGTGTCGCAGTACAAGTTTCTGTATTACATGTATATTTTGTAGTAAATATTTTTTTATCTTTTTCTAATCTATAATCTGATGTACAATAAATTATGTACGGTATATATAAATAAATAAATAAATACATGCTAATTCAGAAGACAGAGAGACAAGTTTGCGAACAGAAATGGAACAGATGAATATTAGCCAAAAAAAGTAAAAATACATAAATTTGCCTCGTCGTTTGATCTCTTAATGGACTTATTAGCCTAAAAGCAGTTCTTATGTCTAAATACAAGGTCACCTAGACTTTTGAATCTTAGAAATGCGTGAACTAGATAGCAAGTGGCAAATTATTGAGAAGCGTTGGATAAACGTGTGGTCCTACACACGAGTGTGGTTCAAAAAGGCGGTTGGTGGGCGGCGCCGGGGCCAAGGAATGCGCACACGCAATGTTCAGACCATGATCACAGTCATCAGTATGCGAAGCACACTCAGCGCGGTTACCAACACGTGTTCTACCGACTACCTTGGCTAATTACTACGATTCAAATTCATATTTGACAGTCGATACGTGATAATTTGCCTTCTAAGCATTGTAACATTTTTATGATGTTACCAGTCATAGTAATAATATTTATTGCTCTTATAATTTTGTACTAATAATAATTTTTTATTATTTATAATAATAATAATAGAATTATTATTAGTACAAAATTAGAACAACAAAGAACCTATCATATTATCAAAGATTAGTTGAAATAAATATCTTTATCGTCCTTAAAGGCTCGTGCAGACTGGCGCGATATCGCGGGCCCTTTCCATGGAGTTTTCATAGAAATAGTGCTACTAGTGTCGCGTCGCGCCCGTCTGTGGGAGCCTTAAACTGGGATAGTTTATAGGTACTCTACAGATTTTATAAGAGTCCTGAAACGGGTCTTCCATTTTTAAACCGTCTTCCCAACAGTCATTTACATACTTTTTACGTTGATATTTTCTTTTGATTTTAAGATGACAAACTCAATGCGCGAACCTAGCGAGCGACGAAGGGATTTGATTTTACAGTAATTGTGTCTAATTCACATAAAATGTATGTCATATTTGGCAGCCGGGGCGGGTGTGTCAGTGAACCTGCCACGGCGATCGTGCACAACTGCGGCACGGTCGACGCCATCAATACTCAGTACAACTCGGTAATTGGCACGTCTCTTCGGGCGATAACCAAATATTGTCACAGCTACACAATATCAACAACGTCTGTCTCACTAATCTGAGCCGCAATCGTTACACAGCTAGTTATAATAATAATTTCCATGAAATTTTCATAGAA
This sequence comes from Tiliacea aurago, assembly GCA_948098905.1. Taxonomy (NCBI): domain Eukaryota; kingdom Metazoa; phylum Arthropoda; class Insecta; order Lepidoptera; family Noctuidae; genus Tiliacea; species Tiliacea aurago. The sequence goes on along the minus strand of OX402578.1, from coordinate 10,881,162 downwards.
ATTGTTCCGCCAGAATCGCCGTAGCCGTCTCGTCGCGCCAGTCTGCGGGAGCCTTTAAACTGCTAGCGGGTATGGCAAATGACCTTGCGTTCTAGGTAGTTGAACGTCTCGCCTGAATGCCAATGTCACACACACCACGACAAGTGTATCGTATAACAAGAATGGTTTACGAGATTACATCTCGTATACCTACTTATTATAAACTAGCTTATGCCCGCGGCTTCGCCCGCATGGAGTTCGGAAAACTACCAAGATAAAAGTATCCTATGCCCTAACCTGTTATTTGTTGACTTATTTTAAATTAATAGACTTAATTAATTTCACATCAATTTTAATTATAGATGACGACACGGTTGGCGCAGTGGTTAAGCGATTGACTGCTGCACTTCGTGTCGGGGGTTCGATTCCCGCACGGAACAAATATTTGTATGACCTACAAGTAGTTGTTCCGGGTCTGGCTGTTTGTGTATGTGAGTTTAAATGTTTGTAAACGCACCCACAATACAGGAGAAATTCCTAGTGTGGGGCAATGTTTAAAAAAAAAAAAAAAAAAATTAGGCTTTTAAATTCATTGTTTCTGCAAGTCATAATTTTATTTAACATGACTGTAATGTTCAACACAATGTTAATTGTTAATGAATAAATAAAAGAACCCAGGTTATGGTCTACCTGTGTGCCAAATTTCACCGAAATCTGTTCAGCCGTTAAGACGTGAAAGCGTAACAAATAAATAAAAAAAATCACTTCGTATTTATATTAGGGTTGGACAGACGTGTGAAGAGCTAAACACTCATATATGTATAGCTGCACTTATAGAGGCATGAGACATAAGCATAGCATAATCAGCCTATAATGTTCCCAATGCTGTGACACAGTAATTCTCCTTTCTGGGAGAGGGTGTGGGCCATAATCCACCACGCGGGCCCAGTGCGGGTTGGTGGATGTCACATGTCATAGAATTTTTGGTTCTAGGACATGCCGGTTTCCTCACGATGTTTTCCTTCACCGTTTTGATAGCAGAGGTGATTAAATAATTTACACAAAGTAAAGTGCCTGCTTGGGTTCGAACCCACGACCTTCAACTCGTAAGTCGCAGCCGTTACCACTGAGCCACCACTGCTCTAGGCATGAGGCATGAGGAACAGGGTGTAAAGTTCACACATCCTCTATAGAAAAGGGAGGATCCTCCGACCAGACGGGTGTTGTGTCTGGTGGGCAACTGCGCGACGGCTGATGTCGGGACGTTCTAAATAATATTATGCTAGTTGCGCGGTAAACTATGCTTGCGAGGTTTGAGATTTTGCGTGACGTCAGTGTGACGAGTAGTTCGCAATTCGCATGTTGTCGGATGTTGATGCCGCTACACACTTATGTTATTGATGCAGGGAGATGTTACTCATAAGTTTTCTCATGCATTTTGCAATGTTCACTTCCGGCATGTCCCGAACTCATCAACGTTATTGGAAGTGTGGACGTCGGAGTCATACCGGAACAGTCTGGGTCACCAAAACAGATTTGTTTGATCGAATGCTCGTCCGTCGATGAGTCACAGTGGAGGAACGCCCTGGCCCTGTCCTTTGCTGATTAGCACTCATTACTCATCGCTTGGTAATCAGACAACAATGCCCGCACGACTAGATAAGATTATATGAAGTTTATGGAATCAACAATAAATGTACACATTTACACATTCTTCAAAACCAATTTGAAAAACAAATACTCAGGGCCTATTAAGTGTCAGATAACTTTGAAGAATAAATATGACATTTTGACATAATTTTTTCATATACAAAAGCAACCCTTTGTTGTCGCGCAGTCGGGTAAAAAGAGTAAAAACTGTCAGTGCGATATTTGTTCCTCAGATAAATACCATTGACTAACATTTTCTTTCTTTAGGGCTTCTACAGACCGGCGCGACACGGGACGCGACACAAAGGCTCCGCTCGTCGCGCGACACGCGGGGCCTTTGTGTCGCGTGTCGCGCCGGTTTGTATAAGTCTTTCTATTGAATTATTAGCCCTTAGTCAACTTCAATTAACTCAGCCTATAGCAGTACACTACTGGACATAGGCCTCTCCCAGGCTGCGCTACAACACCCTGTCCTCCGCCTTCCGCATCCAGTCTGTCCCAGCCACCTTTTTAAGGTCGTCGGTCCATCTAGCTGGGGGGCGATCAACACTACGCTTGCCGATACGCGGTCTCTACTCCAAGACTCGTCTGCTCCACCGGCCATCGGTCCTTCGACAAACGTGGCCAGCCCACTGCCACTTCAGCTTGCTTACTCTGCAAGCTATGTCGGTAACTCCTGTTCTCTTCCGGATACCTTAATTTCTGATCTTATCCTTTAGTCAACTTGTTGCGTTACAATTTCTTTTTTATTGTTCTTTTTTTGGTTTCTTATACTTGTAGGTATATCGTTCTTAATTACTTGGTCAATTTCATGTTCCGGTTATTCCCCAATCATGAACCATACTTATTTTTATTGCATTAACCACATTTAAAATAATGCTCGATAGCCAAAACCACTTAACCATGTAATATTTTGCCATGACTCAAATTAGCTATACCTATTTAATTCACAATATTTTAGAATTATATATCTAATAATAATTATGTTATATGAATTAAGGCTCCCGCAACCAGGCGCGACACGACGGTGCGACGCGATTCTAGTAGAACAATTCAAAACAAACAAATTCCATGTAGTTTTCGTAGAAATTGTTCTACTAGAGACGCGTCGCACCGTCGCGTCGAGCCTGTGAGCCTTTGTTTGTATATAGATATTGTATATATAGAGTTTTGACGTCGGAATGAATAGTAACTAAATGTGCTGGAGTATATCAATCTAACAAATACTTGTTACATTGATATAAGTACTCCAGCACATTTAGTTACTTTCTTGCAGGCCCTATTTCTTGTTCACGCTGATACCAGCGTAAACAAGAAATAGGGCCTGCGGGCTAATTGCGTAACACACTATCAGTAGGAATCGGTTTCAATTTGACAGTTCTACAACATTAATTGCGTTATTTACGTTGTTGAGCAGACAAATCTTCGAACATATGAAGCAATGGATATACTTCAAAATCATTCTGATTGTGATTCAAATTGTGTTACGCAAATAGGGTGAAGAAGGCTTTGAATTTTATAAAATAGCTATCAACCAGAAGCTGAATCTGAATGCAAACGAGTTATTTTAAAAACTAGTATTTCAATTATATTGGGACCAGGCTATAGAGCCTTATTAATTAAAATTAGGTTGTATATTACATTAAAATGCTAATGATTCACCAGAAATACACTTTAAAAATTGACCAAATTAGTTTATGAGGTTTATAATGCAATCGTTTTTCCTCTTTATGTATCGATGGTGCTTTCTTAAAGGCAAATTATTTTCCAGTCGACTAACAACTTAAAGAGCGACTAACCATTTTTTACAAAAAAAAATAACTTGGCAGCGAATAAATATTATTTAATATTATTTTTAAATTTATATCAACAAAAGTTATGTAAGTAATGTTTTATTTAGTTCACACAATCAATATAGTAATTATCCATACAGCATAATACTGTTATTGAATCAATTGGGTTAGGTTAGGTTAGAACAGTGACCATTCGCCTCTATTGTTGGTAAATTCAGTTACCAAAACCAAAAATCGATGCCAGTTTAAATTAAAACAAAGCTATCAACTGATTATTAAGCTGCTACTTTCCACTTAAAATTATACTTCGCTGTAGCTGCCAACCTATTATTTTTGCTACCGGCTTTAATTATTTTTTAATCCCATATTCAGATTAATTTGTCGCCGCGTTAAATACATGCCTTTCTTAAATTGGGGCGCTAGGTGACCACGTTCATTGCAGCATAAGCGGCTATCATTAGTTCCTCAAAAGTGCAGGTGTAAGGATACTTGGGGCACTGTACAGCTAGTGGGTCTTTGTCTGTTTGAGCTTCACGCCAAAATAACTGGAGTTTTCAACAAAATTTGGTACACACGGCTACACATCAAGCTATACATAACCAGTTTAGGCTGATCTAGCATTGTATAAGATTTTCTAACATTGAGAGGCCAGCTTATACTGGAAATGTATAGCTTGATGTGTAGCCCGAGAGGGATTGATAAGATAAAAAGGTTAATAAGTTATACGTGATCAGATAAGTTGTTTATAACATTATAACTCAAGAAGACATGGCTTCAGTGAATGTTGAATCGACGCCACGCCGAGGCAGCATTTAAGAGTACTTGGGTAAGCTATTTATTAAGGCTCCCGCAGACAGGCGCGACGCGACACTAGTAGCACAATTTCTATGAAAACTTCATGGAAAGTGTCGCGCTGCGCGTCTTGCTCGTGATATTGCGTCAGTCTGGACGAGACTTTACGCATAATTCTAGAATTATTTCGTTTTTATCGTTATTGGAAATGAGGAATGTTGATTTCGTGTTTGGTGCTTTTCTGTTCCGACTTTCCATTGATTGATTGGACGAACACAAAATTGTTCTTGGCATACTTTTATTAATATTATTGATCCCGCCCAAAATTAAAGAAATGATATAAGAAAGTGAAAGGTAGCAATTTCAAATTGTATCATAGCTAGGAATGTTATGTACAGCAGTCGACTGTCATTGGTTGATACATTTTGACACAAATTTAGTAATGCTAAGATTTCACACATTTCGATGAGGTAGTATTGATCGCGCATTAAAATGACCTAACAACCAATAGTGCGGACGATCTAATTATTAGTACCTTTATTTTTTAGTTTCTTTAAAATGATGAAATAACTTCTCCCGCTCTGGGCGGAAGAAGTCAGAAGTGTCAGACTTTTACTGACTAAAATCCACCCGTGTTCCTTCGGGTTATTCCCTGAGTACCCCGATCCCCGAAGCCCCCGTCCCGGAGGACCCCGAATACGATAAATATGATTACATTTATTTTATTCTATTTTTTGCAACTTGTGCGGTCGACATAAAAAGTACCTAAATGACAGAAGCACTAATTTAGTAGAGGCATGGAATAACAAATTGCAATGCCATTTAGCTTCAAACTCCACTATGTTATTATTTTTACAAATAATCATTGATAAAGCAAGCTACGATACGGCACAAGACAGATGGCGGTTCAAAGCGAAACCCATCATAAAAAAGAAGCGCAGAAGTATTCTCAACCAAAAAGCTATAGCAAAACCGACAAAGGACTATGAAGAAAGACATATTGCATTAACTAAGTTTTTAGAAGACCTTAGTAAAATCGTGCTCATAACACCTAAAAAAAACTGATTAAAACTGTTAATATTTTGTGTTTTAAATATTTTTTTTACTCAAGTTAATTATTTATAACTATCAAATTACTGTGTTTACGTTTCTAAAATTGTTATTACTAATGTTGATTATTTTGATAGTTGATGTTTGCATGTTTTGGGACTTGTTACATAGTACTTAATCAATTTTTAAAAGCATTTTTGATTTTCCGTATAGTAAAAAAAATTGTGTAAGATTTTGCATGTTATAAGTTCATTAGGGTTCACTATTTACAATGTTACATTATAATAAATAATTCCTGTAAGGAGACTGTTTTTGCGTATTTTTTCAATTATGTTAATATTCCACGTAGAGTAGGTATTTTGATTTTCTGTATCGAAAAAGGAACTATTGTGATAATAATTAGAACCTGTGATTGCTCTAGGAGACTCTATATTGTATTCTCTAATTATAATATTTACCTTAACCAAGCAAGATCATTTTTTCCTGATCCTTAAAGTTAAGTATTATTATTTCAGTAAGTAATAAAATTTTATTTAACATATCATCTGCGGACGGTACTTTAAGCTAAACTGACTTTTAATTGAGTTTAAATTAAATCGGGGGCCTCGGGGATCGGGGTACTCAGGGAATAACCCGTTCCTTCAATGCCTGTGCAACATGATAGTACATTTACCTCAGGGTCGTGCCATATCATTTTGTCAACTAGGGTATTGTAAAGTAGCTGTCATATTCATCATCATTTCAGCCGGACGTCCACTGCTGGACACAGGCCTCCCCAAGCACGGCCACTTCGACCACTTCTGTGTTTCCCGCATCCAGCGGATTCCTGCGGCCTTCACAAGGTCACAATGTCATAATATCTTATGCCAATTATCAGATTATTTTACTACGGATAGCTCATAGTTTTGTCAGCAGGTTCGATGCATTTTATAGTCGATTATGATAACAGTGTCTTTATTTGATCTAGCTTAATCAAGTAAGCTTTGATAATCCTCACTATCGACGTCAGTCATTATCGTTACCACGCTAAAACCATTAGTGGCTCGGAAAGGCACGTGTCAAATTATAAAAATACAGAAATGGAGCCTCCCAGTTATTCAAGGAACCCGTGCCCTTTGATACACCCACTGCATGCAGGTTCTGCTCTTACTTTATGTAATTGAAGTAGACTTGCATAACGACGGCTTATTGGTCGATTCGCACGAATTTATTCGCCCGGACGAAACGGGCGATTCGAATCTACTTATAATATTACGATTTTTTATTTAATTTATTAGTGGGTGAATCGATAACTCCGGAAATACGTATTACGCAATTGGCACATTTTGAATTGTATGCAAATAAAAATTATTTTTAAACATATTTTATTTAGCAAATGTTTATGAGTACATAATAAAAAAAATATTTTGTGTGCCAATTGCCTACTACGTATTTCTGAAGTTATCGATTCACCCATAATTAAATTAACTTCATGCGAAAGGCTTACAGAAAAAAAAAAAATTAAAGTGTCGTTTCGCCCATTTCGGGCGAGTTCATTCGTGCGAATCGACCAATAAGCCATAACGACCCACTACAGGTGACATAATTTATTTATACATAATACGACAAATGCCAATCGACCCTACTTACACTTTCCAATACCAGTTCTGAGTTCGGCTTTGGTATAATTAATCAAGATTGGAAATGTAAACAAATACGTCATATGTTGTAACATTAATTACGGTGGTTCTTGTAAAATATTTAATACGTTCTGGTCATTTATCTTCACGGTCTGCTAACTAACAACATTCACTAAGCCGGTTTAAACGTTAAATCTATAAAGAGTTCATAAACTTCTGTGTATAACTACAATTTACTTTTAGATTAGAATGTCAACCTACATAGTGATTGTTATTTTATCGCAATGATATTCAAATTTAAAAACTAATTTGTAAATGTGTTGAGAATCCTAATGGCTGATGACACAGTTCAAGTTTGTTTAACTATAACAAATTGTGACACATGCTTTTGTCTGACTTACGCTAAAGACTGCGGTTTTTAATAAATACATAATTATAAAGAATTTTAAAGAAACCAAAGCGCAAATGAAACACTCAAACTCATCAAAGTAATAACTTAATGATGAAGGTTTTTAGAAAGCTATGAGAATTAATTAAGGAATTCATACGATAATCTGACTTTTTCAAGAGAAGAGTGAATGATAAAAAGATATAAAAACTTCGCAGTTTCATTCATAATATTGTAAGCCGTCATCGTCAGCAAGAATAAACTTGGAAGGGTAACATTACAATAAAACCTGACGACTTCCTTTCAGAACGTTTCACATTTCATTTGCAGTCTAAACTCGGTTCAGCCTAAGCGAGGTCGAATCCTATATTGGTAGGTGTGAGTCACTATTGATGACGTCATGGGGTGTCGGGGCGCGCACCCCGCCTGCGTCACCCTGCGTGACTCAATGTCGCGCCCCCGACCATTCGCCTTGGGCCAGACAACCGCTCAGACACAAATAAATATAAATTGATACCAAAATAGTACGTGACATTTTACTTTGCCCAATATACTAATGCATGAAGCTTTTTACCCACAAAAGACTATCTTTATCAAATATTACTATGTAGTCATCGTTTTATGTTTAACTAAATAAATAACGTTATCTCATACTTTCGCCCAATTTCTGGCGTTATCAATATAGGTTACGGAAGATCTTCATTCTATTTATTTATTTATATTTTTACTCGCTGATAAGCATACATGATACGAGACAAAGTAGTATTTTAACAACATGCACTTTTAAAGGCCCACGCGAAAAAGACTCACGCGATATCGCGGGCGCGCCAGGCAGCGACATAGAAATTGTACTACTAGTGTTGCGTCGCGCCCGCGATATCGCACCAGTATGTACGAGCCTTAATACGATTGAAAATAGACTGAATTGTAAGGCATGAATCGTTTAAAGGCTCGTGCAGACTAGCGCGATATCGCGGGCGCGACAGGCAGCAATATGCCTGTCGCACCCAAGATATCGCGCCAGTCTACACGAGTCTTAAATCTTTGGTATTTGCACGTTTACTTAATACGATTGAAAATAGACTGAATCGTAAGACATGAATCGTTTAAAGGCTCGTGCAGACTAGCGCGATATCGCGGGCGCGACAGGCAGCAATATGCCTGTCGCACCCAAGATATCGCGCCAGTCTACACGAGTCTTAAATCTTTGGTATTTGCACGTTTATGCATTAAACATAACTTATGTGCAGAGCTTTCTTTTTATGAAGGTACATTCTCGATAAATAAATGCAAGCCACGTCCCAAAATACAACGCGTACGTAACAATTTCACTTTCATCTTCACTAACAAAATATAAATTAACTTATACACACAATACTCACTACTCAGAATCAGAACACAACTATCAAACTGTTGTCTCTTTCAATGAAGAATCCAGGTTTAATAGGAGGTTATTCTGATCGTAAAATCATAGAACTCGATTAGCTCTTTCCATATAACTTCCGATTTTCAACACATTTCATCACCCAATTAGGTTAAGGTTTGCACGTCTACGTAAATGAATTACACTATATTAAATTCGAAAGTAGATATTTCACCACTAAAGTCGCAAACACAGATAGAAACACGTACAACTAAATACGTATACAGTTTATGATGGTAATTTCATGAGCAAACTTTAAATGGCTCTCAAACTTCACGTGTTTACTTCAAATATTTTGATAAACTAAAGGACAAAGACAAACCGATACCTGTTTCGAATAAAAACCACGACATTTAATGCTAAACCTTGCAAAAGACTAAACAAAACGTGCCATCATTACGGGCCAGCCAGCACCTTCATTATTTAATTCAAACCCAACGAGCACGTACGATCTTTAACGGCCGTAACTTTTGGTACTTTCTACACTCTGTTTTTGTTGTCTAAACCAGCCATACTTAAAGTGGGTTCCGCGGAGCTCTAGGGCTCCGCAAAGCCTCCGCGAAAATAATGGTAACAATGAAAAAAATATATGTATTTTATTTTACTCTGCAATCTGAGGAAAATAAAATCTATCCAAATATTCCAACTTAAAGTAACAAAAAAATATGTAAATGTTAATGTCAAGTAATTATGATTATTAATAAAGAATACACATAAAACCATTTTGGATTATTTTAGGGCTCCGTCAAAAGGGTTCCGCCGTTTGGAAAACGAATTATTTAACGGAGCCAAAAAAGTTTGAGAGCCACTGGTCTACACGTTTATGCAATGCATTTAAGAAAATTAATTTGCTTTAAAAATTCCGTACAGCCTTGGGGAAAAGTTGAGTGTTATGTAATTTGAATGCATTATTGGTCATTAATTGTTCTATTGTTCTTACCCTCTTGATAAATAAAAATGTTTCAGACATGGACTCAAGGTTCCAGTTAAGTGCATGTATAAAGCAAAGTTTAAGCTATTTTTTAACAAGATTTGGTCAAACATTGCAAGTTAAGTAAAGCTATATCTTAATATAATTTTTCAACTAAGTAATTCACGAAGAACCAGAACTTTTCCATCAGTCAAAATTTTGAAGACAAATGTTAAGTTTTCAGCCACTTTTAGCATTGTCTTAGTTAGGTAAGTAACAACATTGTGGCTGAAGAACATTTTGAGCCAGAAACCCATGTGAATGTTGACCATGCGTGTAAAGGACCCAGCGTTGATGGTAAAAGTGGTGGAAAGCAGCTCTCGCGCCGGTAGAAAGTAACGCGAGGACACCGTTTCTCATTAATAACGATGATACAAAAATTTCATATTTTCACACAGCACTGCACCAACTAAACAAGTGGAAATATATGGTATCAGCCATAAGAACTAAATATGGAAAACAAGAGAATTAACGTTTATTAGTAAATCGTTCACGGTGCATGCACGGACAAGGCCTTCATAACAAAACAGTTAAGTTGTGAAAGTCGCACACGAGATCTGCGAGGTGCAACGACTTGGGCCAAAACTGTGCCAAACACAGCCGCTCCATTGCATAATAAGCGATCGATTTGTTACAAAATCAATACCCACAAAAACCTTACTATTACCATATTACAAGTTGGTTTACCAGACCATTACAAACATTAAAAAAACGAAGAAACTAATGGTTCCTTCAAAAGTCACGACCGAACCCTTTTCAATGAATTCAGCACTACAAAGCAATAGGCTTCGAATAAGGAACCTCATTATAAGAATTATTATATTGAAACGACCCAATAATGTTTAAAGTACACACTTTACCGCATGTTATTGTAAACAAATTGGCGAAATAGGAAAACAGTACTACCATTGTTCATGCAGTCTGAAAGTTCATAGACGGTTTTTGAATTCATGCCTACAGACAGCGACTACAGCAGAGGCTAAAATGTGTAATTAAAACGCTGCTCGCAGTTTCAAAATAATCCTTGTCTGCAGTTTTATAGTCTGAGTGTCCGACCACAGGCGAGTAAAGTTAGTCAATTGTAGTTTGAGCCAGGCCAAACAAAAAAAATATTGAAAATGTTTCTCGTCGACTGAAGAACTTTTCGCAGCCGCAATACGCATCTGTCGATGACATCCAATACTAGTAATCTGTTCAACTGCACCTTTTCGAAAAATAGTTGTCTACATTTTGGAGGAAATACTTTATCCTTGTTTAAATGAGTTTAGAGAGTCAAAAATCGTCCGGCACGAAAGTTGTTCCAAATGGGACCCATATTTTAAAGACCTCACTTTTCGCTAAACGTAGGAATCATTTTCGTCCTTTAGGAGACGATTACACGTTAGCAACGGTCTACGATACTTCCAGTTACAGTAGAGAAGTACGTGGAAAGGCGGACGAAGACAGCCCGCGGGTGCATTGTGCAGGCCTGGATACTAAAAAAGTTTTTGTCATTCCATTGCCCATTGTTGAAACACAAAGGGCTTGTTTCCTGCTATTAAGTTTATTCTCCGCACATTACAATAGGACGAACATTATTATAGTAACTGACATTGACATTTTATTTTTTTGGATTAAACAAAACTGTGGTTTATTCGGCAGGTACTGTCCATTATCCCGAATGTACTAGGATGCTAAGAGAATAATATATTCTATTAACATCATGAGTTCCGTAGTATATTGTTAACTTTCTGACTAACTCTGGAAAAAATGTCGGCATCCAAATTAAGGAGTGCCAGCCAATAGGGTAATTAATCACTCCAAGATCCAACTATAATTATTATTATGATGCCAAAATTCTACAAAACAAGTTTGGTTTTTTCGAAAACTGATGTTTTTTTTTTAAGCTTTTGTAATCGATAGACTGATAATAACGGTACTATCCTTCATTCAGAATACTGTGAGAAGATTGTATAGAATCAAGTCAAGCTCTGCTAGAAAGTATCGCAAATATGTAAACGACAACACGATCGCCCCTACAAGAGGGATGCGTTATTGGATTAGTAGCCCTAAGATTTCGAACCCCTTGCGAACTTGAACGAAATCGAAATGCGTACGGTATCGATTACTTCGGAGAACACTTATCGCAAGCACTCCTATATTTAGATTCCTACAATCATTTGGGTAAATTTCAACCACTTGAAAGGTTAGCTAAACAACACCAAGATTCGTAATAGTTTGGTCCGTTACGTTAGTTTGTTTAGAATTCTCCGTTGTGTCAATAACAACGTTCCCGAAACGAGCCCCTTCTTCATTTGTAGTAACTTATCCGTAGTTCTTGGAATAATATACAGTAGAATGTGGACTGTGGTTAAGCACGAGTCTCGAGTCATTGTTGAGACACGCGCGTTTCCGCTTTCTCGTGGAAAAATGCAAGCGCATTGTTGGAAAGTAAACGTCGAAAGCACCCGAGGTGATTTCAAGAACATAAAGAATAAACATAGGTACATGTTCATTCCACATAACATATTGAATGGAATGCTTGTCGTTTCTTTTGCTGTTGTTATAAGGTCTTGAAAACTTGATAGATTCAAGGAGAAGGAGATGAAATGGTCACAGGAATATGTGCCGTCTGTTGTAGTGCTTACGGGTGTGCGTCAGATAGGCGCCAGCCAGCCGGTCGGCCACAAGAGCCTACTGTTCTTGACGTTTCAATGTGAGTCGTGTAATTACACTAACATATTTACCCGACCGCCCGGTCGATCAACCACGGCCTCAGTTCCCAGCGATATGTTTACAATACAACTAAATGACGCAATTCACTTAGGACCTTAGGTACTTAAAACAGTTGGGAAAACACTAGTGAGTAATCCTGGAAGTATTGGTCAAATTGACTTACTAACAACAAAGCAATTACATAATTTATATATTTACTTTTATTACATAATAAAAACTGATTTGCATTGATCTAGTATTTCAATCGCTGCTGAAGCGCTGGAAGCCAGTGACACTAGATCGTTATTGGATCAATGTAAACATTTCTCAAACCAGTCCATCATCCAGTATCCAGCGCGAGATTAGAATAGGGATGCCGCTAATTGGGATTCAATACACAATATGTTACTTACTGGATTAGCCAAATCCAGCGCTAGATCGAAATGATCAAACATCATCCAGTGATGATTGGATTGAAGTGTTACATTGAAGGTTATCGATCAATTGACTGTATTCCAGTGCTGAATTAAAAATACTAGATCAATTTGCATTTGCTAATGTAAACATATTTTTCAAAAGTGTAGTTTGAATTCTTCAGAATATCCCAATTTGCTTACAAAGTAAAGAAACTCGAACAAATGGGTGCACGGCCTTGAGAATTGTATTCAATTATGAGGTTGCGTATAAAACGCCACATATAAATGAAAATTAGGTATCACAAAGGTTTTACAGAGCAGATGTGCATAATTTCACAGTAGAGCGGACGCGGGACCGGTCAGAGGGGTCGGCTAACCGCAGCAGGTGTAATGCCATCGTCCGACCATGTTGCTAGGGATCGTCAGTGCACACTGACATCACTTTTATCATTTACTAGCTGCGCCCCGCGGTTTCACCCGCGTAAGTCTCGACCCCGTGGGAATATCGGGATAAAAAGTAGCCTATATGTTAATCCAGGATGTCAGCTACCTCCATACAAAATTGTATCAAAATTGGTCCAGCCGTTTGACCGTGAAGAAGTAACAAACACACACACACGAACTTTTGCCTTTATAATATAAGTGTGATAATAATACGAACACTTACCAACATCTCCTTAGGATGGAAGTCGGCTAAATCGATTCATTCTTTTACAAAAGACATAGGAGGAATATACTTGGCTTGTAAAGCTTAAACCATTAAATCTTTTAAGAATGTTATGATTGTGTCGACCGAGAAATATAACTTTGTGCCTATAAGACAACAGTTCTGTAACATTGTCCAAATGGCCCATATGACGTCAGTATTTGCCGAAAACTCGCCGAAGCAGCTATTTTGGTTTCAGCGGCGCCCGTATTATTATGATGACTGAACTGGCAAAAACGTTCGGCATTTCAAGTGGTCAGAATAGAGCGATTAATGAACAATCGAAGCTAAAATTAAACGCAACAGTCGTAAACATCGCACGCCTGATTAAAATACCTCTATCAAAGCTGATGACGCTTCAAATAAGTGATTTATTGATTTTTGAACCAAGTACTTGCGTACGTACAAGTACTACTGAAAACTTCCCACGAGAAAACATTAAGCAGATTGTGTCATGTATTAAAACAGACGCATTATCAGTGATCGAACGAAACAATGAGTCGTTGATAAAAATAACCGCCTGTTAGGAATAAACTTAGTTATATATGAATCTGATGTTCCCATCGAATCAGATCGAGGGTGCGTTAAAAATAAAAAAATATCTACTAAATGAAATCAATCCGGAAGAATATATACAAGGAATCGGATGAGCAAGAGTGCGTTAACCTAAACGATGGACGCTGCTCACAATACTATGGACTAAATGTGTAACAGGCAGGTTCCCTCGCCACTGAAAGATACCGGAGTAAACAAACCAATTTAAAAAGCGTACAACTTATTTTAATATATTACATCTGCTGCACATAATTAAACACATGGAATTACTCATGAAGTACATATGTTTCGCGAAAAGGAGAACTGCTTCAGAAGAACCGAGTGATGAAAAGATGATTTATATCAAATAGATTTTGTTTAAAAACCTCCCGTTTTCTACAATATTGTATCTAGTGTAGCATATGTTGTTAGAGGGAAGGACTTCCGATCGCGATGCATTCATTTTAAGCACGTGTCATGCACCAACTGAACACATGACAATATTATAAAAAACGTCCCAATACAACCATATGTTCAAAGAAGTAGGACCAAAGCGTTTAATCCCCGTTAAATAGTTCTGTTCCAACGTGATCATGAATCAAAAAGAAACTAGAGTTTAAAATTATACACTCTTTCCAATGAGGATTTTTTTTTTAAAGCAGAGTACACTATGGATATATCGATCGATGCAATACCCATTCATTCGGACGGCTGAATCATAAAACAGTACACGAGAACATGATTGTAACGAACAAGTGACGCATTCAAACCTTTCAACCTGCCCCTGTAGGGAACAAGTGTTTTATGTTATACTGCTATGGCATTGCATTGAGGCTAAGTAAACAACGAAGATAACAATAAAAATAAACCATGATAATGGTAATGGTATTTAAACAAATCGGTAAATGCTGTTAGAAAAACCAAAAATCCAGTAAAATCGGTGTCTTATTTGACGTAGATTCCTTTCACAATTGTACCTTGAAAATATATATTGTTGGTAAGCAGCTGCGCGGATAGACGTTGAGTTGAGCCGGCAACATCGTGCGAAGGCAAATTCTCACGCGGAATGCGCGCAATCATAACCTTACGGGGAATTCACATAGCCGTCAACACAAGACTATTGTTCACAAGAGCAAGGGGAACTTTTCTATGATGCGTTCCAGTAATGACATACATTTGCATGGAAATGGAAATATAATTTTCGAAATATTTCCAGACTGTCTTACAGAATAAATTTATATTTCAATGTTAGGATTAAAATGCCAACCAAATATACACTTGGAAACATGGCGAAAAAAATGGCGTGATTGATAATGTTAAATGTTCTTAAAAGATTATAAAATTCTGCGTAGCTTCACAGAGCAAATCTAACATTAATTCTGCAGATCACTTCCTCAATCCCGCCTCGTACGATAACTGCCTACACGATATAATACAGTCCACTTTACCGTTTAACAAGTGCTATAGAGTGGATGGGTTCCAAGTAAGCGTTATGAGAACAACAACAAAGTTAAAAGCCACGTTCACCTGCACTATGGAATGTGAATGCATGAACCTAAGACTATATTATGTAGATATACTATAGCCATTTATTGACATGTTCAACAGCACAGTTGTCTTCATGTCGCGCTGGAACCTTTCACTGAAACATCAAGCGTGACCTAAGAGTATATTCGTACAGAAATCTTCAATAGTGGAAGGTAATGTTGAAAACAATTTTCAAGAAAAATCGTAGTTAACAATGCGTGGCCAGTAAATAATCTCAGTTTGATATGACGGCCGAGTTTGCAATCATAAATATGAGAATTTCTAGGAAAGCGAGTCAGGTGTGACGGCAGTCGTGGAGGTGGAGCGCGACACATCACCCACTTGCGCGAGGGAGGTCCGGTCCGCCGCACCTCCGCCTCGACACTTTCGCTCACCATATCACTTGTTATATCAGAAGTTGATTAAACAACTCATAGATAGATGGATTATGCAACATATTATAAGCATGGAGAAAAATCGCTTACTTCATTAATAGGTAAAAGTTTTTAGTCCTCACAGTCAAAGCAACTACTGAATCACTAAGAGATGTTGCTTTAAATGTCCAGTCTTCATGTAATCAGAATCCTAACTTGAATATAAATATATTATGTATATTATATATATATTAATTTGTATATTTAATATATATATTATTATACAAATATATATTTGTATATATAATATATTTGTATTTGTAACATATATGTAAGTATATCACACTAATATTATAAAGGCGAAAGTTTGTGAGTGTGTGTTTGTTACTTCTTCACGTTCAAACGGCTGGATTACTTTTGATAACATTTTGTATGGAGGTAGCTGACACCCCGGATTAACATATAGGCTACTTTTTATCCCGATATTCCCACGGGATCAAGACTTACGCGGGTGAAACCGCGGGGCGCAGCTAGTAAGAAACATAATCTAGACATAAGACGTCGCCATATGACTGCGACAGCACGCAACACGACGCTGGAAAAGATCGACGCACTCAAAGGCATTCGTTATAACGATATCTTTATAGCAACCGGTGTTGCGAATAAGAATGAACTGCCACAACTATCGTACTTGTACGTACTCGGTATGTAGTAACGTGGCCTTGCTGCCGCGGAATATTTGTTATGACCAGTACGTATCATGACCTATTTGCTAAGCATCAGGAAATATGCAAATTAAACTGATGAGAGCATATTATGAACAAAACAACGATGATTACAATTACAAACGTTGAGTCATGAGATTGAATAAATACAGTGAAATCAATATCGATGTCTTTGATGCTCAACAACTGCACCGTGCTAAGACTTCGCCAAACCGGTAGTCTATCTTTAACCTCTTGCAGCATCGTAAATATGGAGAAACACTCGAGCAAAATAGCACCCACATCAACATTTATGATGAGCTAATACTACATAATCAACAAAAAAAAGTATGTACAGCCACGTTGCCGATTTATCAGATAACTTTTTATCTAATCAAACAAATGTGGTTTATCTAACGAAGATTCTCACGATCAACGAAATGATATTGAAATGTCGATCGTTTACTTGAACGTGCCATATATTGTATTCAAACATGCGGGGATACTAAACAGTTTGACTGATAGGAGATAAAAGATGTTTATTCTTCGGGTCGTTTCATCGTTTGAACTCGAGTTCATGCAATCATCATAATGTTCCTCCCTATAGTGCTGCGCCCGCTGAATTGAAGCAACAGGAAATCGATCTAATGCCAGAGGCTAATGGCACTGTAAACACCAGTAATGGTTGCAGGACGGGCCCTTCGCATCCAGTTACGATCGATAACGAACTTTATAGTAGTTCAAGTAACTGTGATCTTGAAAATTTTGATTTCTGAATGTAAATGGATTCCTTGAATAAGTGAAGAATAAAATGATGAAATTCCTAACTGATACTAATCTAACATAACGAAATGTTATCATTGTTATCAAACAAGACCAAAATACTTTTGTACATACATAACATTCAATTACATCATCAGACTTGTAATGCAACGCGTATGAAATAAATATCTGCCTATCAATGTTGATCGACATTGATAACTCGCTAATTACGTCAATGATGGTTTTAAGTGAATCGTTACCTGTTAGGAGTAACGTGCATTAAATTGCGTAACAATTACCTATTCGCCTGAAACAAAAACAAACGCTAATTAGCACGTTTATGCAGATTCTAATTGGTAGCGGAAAACTAAGTCTGCAACTCTACATGGTTGGATCGTTTCCGCAGTTTTTCTTTATGATCGCATTCGTCCTTCAGTGTAATTATTTTAAGTTTTCAGACTACGTATAAATCGAATACGTTTATTGTTTTTATCGTAAGAATAACTAGAGCTCGTTGGTCACGGCACCTGCAAGTGAATAACCTCAAACTTGAATGTAGAAACAGTTGCCACATGTAAACAGAAGAGGGTATGGCAGATGAAACTCTTACCGTCTTATTACAAAACAAGATTTATACAGGGTCCATCCCCATCACGTCTGCGGAGATTCACTAGCTAATTTAATTTAACCCTGTATTTTGACTTGGCTTAAACCATGGAGCTAGTTTTTGTAATGAGAACGTAACTCTGATTGAAATACTGTTCTTTATACAAAACTGAATACTTAATTCGATACTAAGTTGTCAGTTTTGTATTAGGAACTTTACCGTAGACGGAATAAAATTCGAAATTCAATAATGGCTCCATGGTTTAAACTTGGGTCTGAAGATAAACCTTGTTTTGTAATAAGGCCCTTATTGACGAAAGGTGCGGCAGCGGTCCGGAGCGTACGTTGACTAGCACGTGCCAAGCGGAGAAATCCTGCTGTACGATTACGAACCATGCTGACACACACATGCTCGTTGTGCCTATTTCTATTTTACACTACGTACAAACAACCGACAACCATAATTTGTATCCACTTTTTGAAACGCTTTTATTATGTCCGCCTACTCTTCGACTCGCAACTACAGTTATTACGTTACCTGTAACACTATCTTCTGCGTTAAATATTGCAGGAATAATCTTCAGCAGAATCAAGTTTGAAATGCAGTATAACTTTATGAATCAAAAGATATCCAGCGCATCGCAGGCAGGAAAGCAACACGATCTGTCTTGCGAGATGTCGGGATTGCAACGTTGTGAGATAACCCGAAGTAATATTAACTAGTATGATTAACCCAGCTCGTTAGTTCACGTGTTTCAAACTTCCTGCTTCAAGCTTACCGTGCAATGCGTCACTAACGGTTTTGCAAGAACTGCTTTTCTTTACTGCGCAACGGCAAGATTCCGTTAACATAAAAATAATGGAATAATTCCTTACCATACAGTACGAACGTACACCAAATTCTTGCTGAATTTTAACAATTTTACGGTACTAAATCTCAGGGCATAAAATATACACAGTGCTATACTGTGCCTATTCGTTACACTGTTGATTCGTTTTGAATCATTTGATTGTCATTACAGTGAATCAGACATTGACCTTCGAATTCTGCTCAAACATTGGCGTGTGAAATTAATTGGCTACCAATTCCTATTGAGGCATAAAATTATATAGCTGGTAATCAAGCAACAATATCTAATCGTCATACTTACTTAGTTTGTACAAACTTGAGAATAATCACTCTCGGATCCGGAGATAGAACAATCAAGTAGTTTTAATTTCCTTAGGGAACAACCCCAGAAAACTGACCATTTGTAAGAAACGTAACATTGATTCATCAACGCGGAACCTAAACTGCTGAAGTTAGAAAAGTGTAATTTATATAGTTGGTTCTTTTTGTGACGTAGGCATCCGCTAAGAAAGCATTTTTGGAAATTATACCCCTTATTTATTTATTTATAATAAGCACACCAACAGCATAGTCACTTACAATTCAAAATTAAATAACATATAAAAATGGCACTTCAGTAACCATGCAAATAACAGGTATGCATGACATTAACATATGAATATTAGAGACAAAAGAGAAAAAATTAAAAGTGTAAAAAATTAAAAGGGTAAAAAATTAAAATTAAAAGTGTGTCCAGAGACCCAAATCCAGAACACGACAAAAAGAAATAACGGATTTTCATGTAACTACATCCATAATTGGTTAATTATGGATGTAGTTACATGAAAATCCGTTATTTTCAAGTAAAATCAATGTCGAATAGTATTTGGGCTAAATTCTACTCCTTAGAGTATAATAAATTGGGGATGAAAGTTTATTGAAAATTAGTTATTTTTTAAATAAAATCAATAAAAATTGGTGTTTCGGTTAATCGGTCATTGGGACTTACGGTTAAAAACAATAGAATACGTGTTTCAGGATTTTTGGAAATTCTACCCGTAATAGAGTAAAATAGGTTATGAAAATTCATCATTTATTATTTTTTTAAATCAATGAAAATCTACATACCTACCTAATTTTAGGTTTTGGGTAAAAAAAATAAACATGTGTTTCAGAATTTTTGAATATTCTACGCCAAAATTCGTAAAATAGGGGACGGGAGTTGGTACGAGAAAGTCTGTTTGGAGTAGCTTGAAAAATGCTAGTTTTCTACAAATAGGTCAAAAAAGAATGTGTCATTAAATCCAGCCAAGTTATGTTCCAAGTAATCATACCAAAACCACAGCTACTGGCAAAATACGTCATTAATGACTTAACTACGTAGGTACATAGAGATTCCTTCAGAATGACAGTGTTCCACGATACATTCAAATCAAAACATTATTGAAACAATATAACTAATCAAATGAACGTAGACAAACATGTAAGTACCTACATTGTACAATAAAATAAATTCGTGCATGATATCACGAATCACGAATTCACGAGCCATTTGGTGAAAAGCAGAACTTTCGCGCTACGTTTCGGAATTTATGTATCCGAGTTGACATTATGTAATATTATATAATAAATAAAAACCAATTTTATAATATTATTCGTAGTCTTAATACTTTAATTGTAAACGACCACCTGTGTGGTGTCGGACGTAAAGAATAGCATCATACCATTTCTTTCCATGGGTGTCGTAAAAGGCGACTAAGAAACTTAGTAGAGAATGGGCAGCAGCGTTTTCTATGCATATTAACACCATACTGCGATCGCCAACTCGCCTTCCAAGCTTGGCGATTATGGCAACCCCCCCCCCCCTTATGGGGGAGGCCTATGTCCAGCAGTGGACGTCTTTCGGCGTGAATGATGATGATGAAACGATCACCTCAATTATATTTTTATAAAATCTAAAAACTCTACCTAATCCAGTTTTCTATTGCTTATGAGTGCACCAAAGTTTCAGAACCGCATTTAGGCTTCTACATACCGGCGCGACTTGTCGCGCGACACAAAGGACCCGCGTGTCGCGCGACGAGCGGTGCCTTTGTGTCGCGTCGCGAATCGCGCTGGTCTGTAGAAGCCTTTTAACGGACGAACGCCCGCGGACCGGATCAACTATAATTGCTCCAGTGCCTTCTAATTACTCCAGCTCCTCAACTCCATCAGACCTCATGCGCGGCTTGCATTGTTCTTCTCATGGTCTTGAACTAACTTATTAAATAAAAAAATAAAATAAAATAAAAAAACATGGTTATAGACTCGTACGTAATTACTTCCCTTTATGTGGGAAGATTTTGGACATCGCGTGTTGTCCTTACGTAATGTACAGACGCCAGCAGGTCGAGCTACCCGAAACTGTCAAATTTTTCCAATCTACCTCGAACCTTATGCTTTAAGGATAAAGTTGAAAATCATTTAAAGAAATTTGACAGATTGTAGTAACTTGATGTGCTGGCGTCTGTACATAACTTTCAATACATTCGTCATAGCCTTTACTTCTTCAATTGCGCCACAAGTTATTGCTTTTTATCGTCAGCAACAACAACAAAGCAATGCTATGTAATTTGATGTCAAAGTGTGTTATGACAACCTGAATAGGTCGTGACATTTACGACTGACTGTCTAAGGATGATGCTTCAGGTTTGACACTATTCTCGTCCCGACTCAGCACGACATCGAAGATTATCTCAACCGATACATTTAGTCACACTTTCTCATAATGTGCAAATTCCATGTGTTTTAACTTTCGAAGAATGTAACGACCCATGAACATTGCAGTTGGTTTCCATAAAAAATTAATGGTGTTATAATGTTTGATGGGTTTGAATTTAAATATCCCATTTCAAATGATTACGTCAACATTGAAATCACAAACTATTTATTGATACTTTGATAATAATATTGTGGTAATACGTGTTACATTAATGGATGAAAACAGCGGATGTTTGCTCAAGGGTGAGCCTTTTCACAGTAAGCTAACCAAATCGGGAATTCATAATCAAGATGAAAAGAGTATCCATTTTCACGCAACAACGGGCAAAGTTAAAGAGCGGTACTAACTAGGGAGTTACATTCGATTCGAACCTATGGGATCTCAAAAATAACACAGTTCGCAAGATGCTAAAACTACTTGACGTCTGCTGGGTCTATCATAATTTAGTTATTTGAAACCTTATAATGTCCGCTATAGAATTGTTTTTTGCTTGACTTTATTCACGTTATACTTAGCCATTATTTGGCGCGGTCCTGTTTATTCTGGTCGAACCGGTTCTACGCCTGACTTTGCGACTGGTCCTGCTACCACTCGCCAAATGAGTCGTGCGCGCGCCTACGTCGCAAATATGTTATGGCAGCATGTATTCAACGGATCAGAAACTAAATAAACGCACAACACACAAGCTATTCACTAATTCTGGTAACACATCAACAAACGTCCAAAAGACCTTGAAATGTCACTACGAACTTAGTAAAATAGAACAGCGCAGGTGTGGCAGCCATCAAGATTATTGAGGGTAGTGTTTCTAAAGGTCACACCTAAATGTAATTCGGACCTGATCCAATTAAGTAGGACCATTATAACGGCTCGACCTGCTACAAAGTCTTGTATTTAAAGTTAGCACAAATACCTATATCATAGAATTTTCATTTAAAAATATTCTAGTCTTGTTTAAAACAGAGATGACTTCTATAGGCAGTAGTTTTTATCTGTTTGAACGAATCAAACAAATTGGTCTGAGTTTAACGGTTTCACTTTCAGCATTTTTACGACGATCATTCATTACTATTGGAGAATTTTAGCTTCTTTTAAGAGAGATATAAAAATATGAAATCACTAGCAACCAGCCCCGGCTTCGCACGGGTAGCAGAGCATTGGTATTTGCGTACTCCTTTTTTGGGTTCCGTACCCAAAGGGTAAAACGGGAACCCTATTACTAAGGCTCCGCCGTCTGTCTGTCTGTCACCAGGCTGTATCTCATAAACCGTGATAGTTAGACAGTTGAAATTTTCACAGATGATGTATTGCTGTTGCCGCTATAACAACAAATACTAAAAAACAGAATTAAATAAATATTTAAGAGGGGCTCCCATACAAAAAACGTGATTTTATTTGCTCGTTTTTATAGATAATGGTACGGAACCCTTCGTGCACGAGTTCGACTCGCACTTGGCCAGTTTTTTTTTTTTCAGTCGAAGTGGCGTATCTGCCTGTTGCGTCGGGTTAAATTAAAAATCTTACTGATCGTACTTGGGAGTTTTTTACATCGTCATATTTCCGCCAATCCTAAAACTTTCTCATGAATCGCACCGTCCATTGGTGAAAACCGTATGAAAATCGGTTCAGTAGTTTTTGAGTTTATCGCGTTCAGACAGACAGACGCGGCAGGGGGACTATTTGATAGTGATATTTGTGATCACCAGACCAGTTTGACTTAAATTACGAATGAAGATCTTGTTCATACAGATGTTACGACTGTTTTTCCAATGGACTCATAACAGATTGCTGACATTTTAACAAAATTAATCCTTTTAGTCTGCGTCCAATGAAATTTTAGGTCGTCAAACAATCTACGTTTTGGCGTAGCAAACAATATGGGAACATTTTATGATGACATCATCGTCCAGCGAGGAACCCATAATAGGTAGGCTCCTTTTTTCGTTTTGGCCAGCCCGCAATCGGAAACTCGTTTAATTTTAAATGGGTTTGTAAATCGGCTTTTTACTTTGAGGAAAATGTTTTCAAAAATATTGATAACGTTTTAAGTTATCTTTACAAGTTTAAAATCCTTTAGTAATAAAAGTAAGTTGTATTCATTAAGGCGAAGATAACCGACTTTTAATGATTTTATACTGAAGATCACGTCTAAACGAGTAGTGTCAATGATTTGAAAAAAAAAATATGTTAAATTAGAGCATTTTCTCAATAACTTAATATGTGAATATTTTAGATTATGATTATAGAACATAGTGAAATTAATGTGTAAAGTTATGTCTAACGCGGATAAAAAACTGAATGGCGCAAAATCTACCTAGCGTATTTTTCTGTATACGCGTTTTATTAAAATACCTTTTGGGTTGTGTATAATAAATTAATAATGTGTCAAATTGGGGACAGCGCTCCTTGATGAGCGAGTCCTATTACTGGCTGAACGTACGACGCGTTGCGGGAGCTCAGTACAGAACACGCAAGCTAACCACTCAAGGTCACTGGCATGTATCTCCTTCTTAAGTCATTTCAAACGTATGTACCTCATTGACGAAAGTGTGTACACAGTCTTAAGGCTTCTCCATTAAGGCGCGACTTGTCGCGCGACACAAAGGCACCGCTAGTCGCGCGACACGCGGGGCTTTTGTGTCGCGTCGCGTGTCGCGCCAGTATGTAGGAGCTAAGCTTATTAAATAATATTATTACGTGGTACACTTACGCAAATGTGTTCCTGACTGATTAAATATCGGGTAATAATATTTTAAGGAAAACATTGATGTTTTACATCGATATTTATCAACTTGCTGTAACGGTATCTAAGCGACAAAATAGTTTTTTTTTTCCTTTTCAACGGAAAAATATTGCAAGGAAAAACTGCCAACACAACTCGTTCGTCTGGCATTTGCAGTTTTTGTAAGTCTACAGTCTACAGATAACTTTAAACGATTTCCGGATGATTGACAATCTTGTATTGAGTCTGTAAGTTTGTACTGATACCATGAACTAAGATCAGTTAAGGTTTAAGAACAAGTAGGTACCTATTACTTAACATCATTTCAATACAATCTTTTAACCTATTTGTTAAATGTTTATTGAGCCTTTAGTTTCTCATTACAACCCAGTGGCCTAGTAACTACGTGTCAATAGAAGCCAATCAAGCGCAACGTCTCTTACCGAGGACGTAATGACATCAAATTATTGCTTGACAATCTACGCGTAAGTATTGAAGAGATTTTCACTACTGAGCTTAAAACCTACATACTTTGGATAATAATTAAATGGTATAGAGATACGTCCGCAATAAAAAAAAAGCTTAAATGAAACTATAATTACAAAAAAATAAATAACTGTATATAACCTATCAGAATTATGTAGATTTGCTTTATCATCGGACATAAAAGTAGGCAGTACTTCGTAGGTAGATGGTGGCAGAAGTAATCAATGTAACTGTATCCAGCACGTCGAAATCGCATGGTACCTATTTACCTACGTTCAGATTGATGTCTGGCGTTTAAAGCTCAGATACATGCCAGTGACCTTGAGTGGTTAGCTTGCGTGTTCTGTACTGAGCTCACGCAATGCGTCGTACGTTCAGCCAGTAATAGGACTCGCCCATCAAGGAGCGCTGTCCCCAATTTGATGCATTATTAATTTATTACGAGGGCTGCACTAAAAGTATCGGGAATGGAATATTTCCACTGTTCCTGTCATATTAAAATCTTTTTAATTGAAAACTCCTTGGTTTTAAAAATCGAATACCATTTATTTATTTTAAAAAAGATTCTCGGTCTTGTCACAAGGTTTTGTCAAACTTGTTTAGTCGTTGAGAAAATGGAATTGACTCGAGAAAATTCAAGAGCGATGATTTATTATGACTTTCGAAGTGGTTTAACACAAAAACAGTGTGTTGACCGGATGATTTCTGCATTTGGTGATCAAGCCCCATGCAAAACCACAATTTATCGCTGGTTTGCTGAATTTCAACGTGGACGTGTCAAGATCAGTGATGATCCCCGTCAAGGTCGTCCAAAAACTGCAGTCACCCAAGAAAACGTTGATGCTGTGCGTAAGCTGATTGAGGAAGATCGACATGTGACATACCGCGAAATTCAGGCAACTTTAGACATTGGCATGAGTCAAATACAAATAATCTTGCATGAACAATTAGGTGTACAAAAGTTGTTTTCCCGATGGATACCGCATTCGCTCTGTGAAGAGCAAAAAGCGGCTCGCGTTACTTGGTGCGTCAGAACTCTCGAAAGATTCCACGCAGGATCCTCAAATGCTGTATACAACATTGTATCAGGTGACGAATCCTGGATATACGCGTACGAACCCGAAACAAAAAACCAGTCACGAGTTTGGGTGTTCGAAAATGAGTTAAAGCCAACAAAAATTGTTCGTTCACGGAGTGTTGCAAAAAAAATGGTGGCCACGTTTGTCTCCAAAACCGGCCATGTTACGACTATTCCCCTTGAGGGACAAAGAACGGTTAATGCAGAATGGTATGCTAGCATTTGTTTGCCACAAGGTCGTTTCTGAACTCCGTAAAGAGAACTGCAACCGCCGCATCATCCTCTATCACGACAATGCGAGTTCTCACACCGCGCACAGAACAAAAGAGTTTTTAGAGCAAGAAAACATAGAATTATTAGACCATCCGCCGTACAGCCCCGACCTAAGCCCTAATGATTTCTATACTTTCCCTAAAATAAAGAATAAATTGCGTGGACAGAGATTTTCATCACCTGAAGAAGCTGTGGACGCCTACAAAACGGGCATTTTGGAGACCCCAACTTCCGAATGGAATGGTTGCTTCAATGATTGGTTCCATCGTATGGAAAAATGTGTCAAATTTCGCGGAGAATACTTCGAAAAGCAATAAATACATTTTTAAATAGTAATGTTCTGTCACTTCCTTGATTCCCGAAATTTTCAGTGCCGCCCTCGTATGTACACAAAACAAAAGGTATTTTAATAAAACGCGTATACTAAAATATCAATAATTATATATCTTTAAATTGTTGAAGGTTTCAGAAAAATACGCTTGGTAGAATTTGCGCCATTCTCAGTTTTTTATCCGCGTTAGACATAACTTTACAAATTAATTTCACTATGTTATATAAACTTAATCTAAAATATTCACTTAATAAATTATTGAGAAAATGCTCTAATTTAACATATATTTTTTTCAAATCATTAACACTAGGTAGTCGTTTAGACGTGATCTTCAGTATAAAATCATTAAAAGTCTGTAATCGTCGCCTTAAGCGATTGACTATGCTGCGCTGCGTGTCGCGGGTTCGATTCCCGCACGGAACAAATATTTGTATGACCTGCAAGTAGTTGTTCCGGGTCTGGCTGTTTGTGTTACATGTGAGTTTAAAGTTGTCTGTAAACGCACCCACAATACAGGAGTAATTCATAGTGAGGCAACGTTTAAAAAAAAAAGTAACTATACCAGCACGTCGAAATCGAAGGGTACCTATTTACCTACGTTCAGATTGTTGCCTGGCGTTTAATCAGATAAGTAATCGGTGGAGATAACGAGGGACCACTCGTAGTGCACCGTAGCAATGCATTTTAACGTGCACAGTTGATTAAAGGCTCGTGCAGACTCGTGCGATATCGCGGATGCGACGCGACACTAGTAGGCAGGGATCCCGGTTAAGAGTGAGCCTTTCGAAAGGGTAACCCATTCAATGAGTAACCCTTATCATGATGTAACCCATTGAAAGGGTTTATACTAGAAACCCAGTGAAAGGGTTACCAGGACCTGATAACCCATTGAATGGGTTTTATACTTGAAACCCAGTGAAAGGGTTACATGATAACACATTCAATGGGTTCTATACCCACTTGAAACCCAGTAACATGAAAAAATCATAAAACCTATTATGTTATTTCGATATCAGCACGCGTAGCATGACCAATATTCTATCTCTATTCTACCCAGGGACCAATTTGGTTACCATTTTAGAAAAACCCTATCGAAAACCTTTCAATGGAAAGGGTTTTCGATAGGGTGTTTCTAAGCAGTTAATCAAAACCCCATACGGTGTGGGTAATTTTGAATGGCTTAAATTAAGCCGTTCAAAAGGGTTACCCACACGGCCACACCGTATGGGTTTTTATCGTAAACCCTTTCAACTGATTACCAAAATTTAATTTAAACCGTTCATAAGGGTTACCCATATCGTATGGGTTTTTGTTTAACCGCTTAGAAAAACCCTATTGAAAGCCCTTTCAATGGGTTACCAAAATGGTCCCTGCTAGTAGGACAATTTCTTTGTCGGTGCCTGTGGCGCCCGAGATGTCGCACCAGTCTTTACGAGCCTTAAAACTAGACGCTTGCTGACGCCTGGTACTTAGTTAATAGGTTAATACTTACTACTATGTAGTAGGTACCTAGTGGTTTATTGAAACGCAATAACATTTAGCTTTACGTTCTAATGTAGGTACCCCTACAATAATTATGGATCTATTTAGAGTACAAAGAAGTACAAAACGAGCGACTGGTGTTGTTAGAAGTCAGAAACATATCTGCAGCTTTTCATAGAAAGCTATTGCTTTTGTATATTATGACATAACATAATCTTAAAGAAAACGCATACATTATTGATGAAGATAACCCAAAGACGAAAGTTTCTGAGTTGAGAGCGTATGAAATATGCAACAACAAAAACAAACTGGAATATTGATTTTGTGCGCGATTCGAAGCCTGGGGGTCTACTCCGTAGCGATAATCGGAAGTATCGGCCAAATATTCGGCCGTTTCTTGACTTCCAAAGCTTCCTTTTTTGACTTTGAGTCCTTACCCAACTTCAAGTCATATTTTTGACTTTGACTATATCTTTGATTGTTGCGCGATGCTTATGTTATTTATTTTTTAAATACTTCCTTGACATAATCGATGTTTTTTGATTTCAACAAGGCTCTAACTTTTATTATTTTAATCATATTTTATATAGTTTTTTTTTGTTAATGAGATGACGTTGTAGGCTTAATATACTGTAGATCTGTAGACCATTTTCTATTTTGTTAAGTACCTGGTAATTTTGACGGGCCTACGCTGTCCTCTCATACTTTGAAAATATTGTAAAAGCTATTTTTTTTTTTTAAAGAGTAACTGTGGAGTTTCTTGCCGGCTCTTCTCCATAGGAAACGACCAATTGGAACCGTGCACCTAGCTTCTGACGTTTCATAAGTGCCCATGTGGGCTTATGTGAAATAAAAATATTTTTGATTTTGATTGACGTTTTCTTTTTTCGCCGTGTTCAGCCATAGTCAGGAAACGGCCGAACATTCTGCCGATACTTCGGAGTATAGACCACCAGGTCTGTTGAGCAGGGTCATGCAGAGTCCAATTATTGTTTAGTGGACTATCGGGTCATGATCATCATAATTTCAGCCGAAAGACGTCCACTGCTGGACATAGGCCTCCCCAAACAGAGGGGGGGGTTTGCCATAATCGCCACGCTTGGCAGGCGGGGTGGCGATCGCAGTATGGTGTTAAAATACATAGAGAACGCTGCTGCCCACTAGAAATTAGTCCCTTAGTCGCCTTTTACGACACCCACGGGAAGAAATGGGTTATTAGAAGACTTTCAGGTGTCAGACACTTATTGATGCGCAATTTTTGGGAAAAATAAAAACCTCTTGAAAGACATTGGCAAGTTCTTTCTCCAGTTTTGCAAAGCAATCTAACAACAGCCCTGGGCTAAAACCGTGCTTGTGTTCGTTGTGTCTGCCTGTGGCCGCTATCCAGGTCGCGTTACAAAACGCTTACGAACTAGTTCAGGGACAGCACTGTAATTTAATTGTACATGATACTGGCTACTGACTGCTGAGTAATGTCAATTTATCGCTATTTCACTTTGTATGCTCTACTACTGTTTCAAAAAACATTTCGCAAAATTTAATTTAACTTGCCGACTCGGAATTATATAAAGTAGCAAACATAATGTTTAACATGTTGCAACTTTCTCTCAAGTAAGAGCTACTAAAATGAATATTATTAAAGTCGTTACCACCTAATTAGCACCAACCTTGGAAGGTGACCGGCTTTGTGCTTCTGTTTCAAAATACAAAATTCTCACTTTCGTACAAAATGTCAAATAAATGTTAAGCTGATCTTTTTTTGCATCAAGAGTCGCATCTACATAATGATAGGTAGGTGCAACGAATGGACCATTTCACAACTAGGCAGCAAGTCGAGCGGAATGCGGGCCGCCACCGGCCTTGCAGCTTGCCAACACTGACCACTCTCGCACACTTATAGATCCAAATAGATACACTATCAGTAACACAGTGTTTCTGTACATGTACAGAGTGCGATGACCCTAATCTTCGCTATTTATTAGCGACTCGAACAGTCGGTCGGTTAGGCCATTAAAAAAGCTAGTCGACATCCTAGACCTATTAAAGCAAGATTCCAAAGCGATTCGCGGATGCAAATTTGGCTAAGAATCTAGGCCGAATAAGACCTAGATTCTTAGCCAAATTTGCATCCGCGATTTGCAGGCGCGTTTTCCAAATCGCGTTAGCCAAGAGACGAAAATTAAAAACTTTTACATTTTTGACCTTGATACCCGATTACATAGAACTTACTGTATCTATTTATTCAAGTAGCTGTACTTCTGTTCTAAATGACCAGCTAATGCCTAATGTCATACTAATGTGCTCAATTCTTTAGCCTTTTCATCAATAGGTGTAGCTGCAAAATTTAAAGCCAAAATATTGAATGAAATTGATATCAACTAATATGTGGATTACACATGTCAATAGAAGAATAAAATTGAAGTGTTTTTTTAGGATATGCTTTGCAACCATTTAAATGGATGACATGGAACCTTGGGAGTCTCTTTTTGTATGACGCAGCCAAGATAATTAGCATACAATACTGGGCAGAAACATCGTGTTTCAACTTCAATCACTACCCATTGTTTTTTGAGGGGTTGAGATCAAACTGCCCAAGTATGAAAAATGTTGACTTTGATATTGGTTTGTCAGTAATCAGTAGCATTTATTCGTTTTTAGTATTAACTTTGAATCATAACCAGACATGACATAATTTGCATAAGAGAGTATATACGGTACTCTTAACAAAATACTTTACCAGAATTACATAACTAAACATATTATTAACTATTTGTTTGATAAACTGAATCATAAAAACTGTAGTGATAAAGTATGCTTACTTACAAAGATCTGATATTTATTGGTATCAAATTAATTAATAATGTGAGTATGAAGCATGTTGTGCCAACGTGATATCATGTCACATCCAACACCAACACACCAACCCAGTTATCAAGATGGAATAAAACTCAATAATGATTGCTTGATAACTTTGAGACACACTGTGAATCATAATCCTTAATCCTGCCTATATATTTTCTTTTAATTAATTATTCCACATGACATGTAACACAAAACTTAATGGAATCTTTAAGAATGATTGGATGTATGAATCACTATGTAATTAACATTAGGCTAATTCGTTAGTAAATTAAAAGGAACCATAATTGCCGTAATGATTATTACTTGGGAAAGCTTAGACTTGGTTATTGAGAATGAGTTAATTATTACTGTGGATTCTCTAAAGTTTTGACTAAATTACATCAAATCAAATCAAAAATATTTTTATTTCACATAAGCCTACATGGGCACTTATGAAACGTCAGAAGCTAGGTGCACAGTTCCAATTGGTTGTTTCCTATGCAGAAGAGCCGGCAAGAAACTCCACGGTCACCCTTTTGAAAATAAATAAAATTGTCTTTTACAATGTTTTCAAATTCAGTGTTAATAAGTATGCGAGGACAGCGTAGGCCCGTCAAAAGTACCAGGTACTTAACAAAATAGAAAATGGTCTACAGATCTACAGTCTATTAAACCTACAACATCCTCACATTGACAAAAAAAACAATATAAAATATGATTAAAATAATAAAAGTTAGAACCTTGTTGAAATTTAAATTGTAGGTAAATTGGTAAATTGTACTTGATACAACGAACCTAATTTTATTGGTTAATAGCTGCTGCCCACAGCTTCGCCTGCATGTCTTTTTCTAAAATAAAAGTAACCTACGTTGCTTACTTATATCATCAGCTATCCACCAGTAAAAGTCCTGTCAAAATCCACCCAGCCATTTCGGATATTGGCCGGAACAAACAGACAAAGCCAAAATATTTTTTTTTATGAGTACCATCAATATGAGTATCATCAAGCATTTAGTAAAAAGCTGTTATTTTGACAGAAACATCTGTTTTATTTATTTGTCTAGATTGAAAAGTTGCAAAGGAAAAGAACATTATATAAATAGCATCTACCAATATTAGCAGAGAGCAGTTCAAATTAGACAAAGTTCCACTATTATAATAATTATTAAGAACATTATACTTAAAGGCAGTTTTGTATTAATAATCACATACTTACTGAAATCTTATCTACTCAATGTTATTGTTTAAAAAACATTTATTAGAATACTTATAATACAGATATTTACAAGTCTTACAATAAAACACAACCCATTTATAAAAATAATGTTCTAAATAAATTGCAAACTGTATTTAATTTATACCAATTATTTATTTTTATTCTTGAAACATCCTCATTAATATTAGAAATGTGAAAGTGAGACCGTTTATATGCTGTTTTCAATGGCTACTTTAATTAAACAAATGATTTTTGGTGTAAAGTTAAATTGGAACCTGGCTATGGGTATTTATTATTATTGTAAAAGAAAACAATCAGGGGGTCTTCTCAAGGATTGAAACTAAAAGCTTAAACTCCCACAAATTACCACTTTTTGCTTAAGTTATTTGAGACTATAGTTTCTAAAAATGGTTTACCTATATCCTGTTCAATGCTGCGGTCATCTAATATTTTTTTTGTTATTTTTTATTATTAAATAGGCTATAGAAATCCTCATTTTTCAGTATTTATTTCTTAGACAAAGGCATAAAAATCCGTGCTAAAAGAGGCAAGTAGTAATTTGTAGCGAGTGATTTAAACAGCCTCTTAGTGTTACAAAACATGAGAATGTATTTTGTACTGAATTTCATGAATGTGGACTTCTTAGAAAGTTTAGAAAACGATTGAACATTTTTATTAAAATCATTTAGATTTCGCAATATTGCTAAAAATATAGCATTACAAATCTTTAATTTATGATAATTTTATTTGCGAACTCAACGAAACTATTATCAAACTTTCTACTTGCGAATATCTTCGCAGATATCCGTAAAAAAGTATTATGTGAAATGTATGACCATCTGAAGCCGTTAGATTAATATACAACGGTGCGTTTCAGTATATGTTATACGTACGTTTACTCCTAACAACAGCAGCTATACAATTTACAATTTGCTGGTCAACCGACATGGAATTCTAACGTCGTAGTCACTTACCCAAAGCTCAATACCCCAATTCATTTTCACGGCAATAGATTCCACACTTACACAAAAAAACACATTGAAGATTCACTAAAACACTACAGTTGATAACAAGTAAAATTACGAAAATATTTCCACTAATAAGTTGTTTTTTATCACTACCACCATTTCAAAACACATTCTATAGAAATAAACATGGCTGACTGACATGACATTTCGAAAGACTGGCTACATTGCACTGAGCGACTGACGGACGGAAGTCAGAAAAATAGAAGTGTTTTTGTAGATTGTCTTTGGCATATGTTGCCAGCTTTTGAGGATTTCCAACACTTCGAGGTCAAATAAAACTCCAAGGTGCTGAAAAAACGTTTTAATTTGTCAAAATTAAGAAACAAATATTTTGATATGTCTTTGCGAGTGTGCACTGCGTGGTTGTAATAATGAGCCGTCAGACCCTCGACGAACAAGCGCTGTCCGCCGAACTTCCTAAAACGGATTTTTTATGATTTTTGACAATGTTCTCATTGTAGATAGTTATTTTAGACCCGAGCAATGCACTCGTAATCTAATTAAATGAAAATTGCATTTACTTCGACAGCTTCATCGAACATCCATTACGTTAAGTTGTTTTTCAAAATATGTATACACGGCTATATCAAGCTATAAATTTCCAGTTTAAGCTGATCTCGCATTGTATAGGATTTCCGTACAATGAGAGGTCAGCTTATACTGGAAATGTATAACTTGATAAGTAGCCGTGTGTACACCATGCAATAGGTATTGTTATATAATTACAAAAATGCAAGTGATTTTGATTGCGAGTACGTTACGCAATTAGGGAAAAAAGACCATGGATGAAATTTGTATTAGTAGATTTAAGTAAAGATTTGTGTCAAGTTTTACAGTGTCATGCTGTTTTTGAAACAATTTTTTTATAAATACGGTACGTTCTCGAACATAAGCCTTATTAAACACGGACGAAATAATTACTCTGACAGGTTCCAAAATAGCGTGATGACTTGACCTTCGTGATGTAGGTGGTCCTGTGATCGAGGAAGCCCGTGAAGATGGCAGCGGACTCTGTAAGAATGATAGTATTATTATTAATGTTTACAATTTTTCTTTTAAATACATCAATATAATTTTCTTAAAAATTCAAGTTTTATTTAATTCACCTTCAATGCTGGTATAAAACCAAAATCGGATGGTAAAGGCTGAGTTTGTATGTTGTGCATTCCTTCTTCCGATGCCACGGAGACTATAGAAGGCCGAGCCGACAACTGCTGCGCCAATAAAAGTGGGTCCGTATCTAAGAAATATAAATAGTGCTTAGGTAACATATTCTTTTGGTTCAATAATTTACACTAAATATTTTTTGATGATGATGATGAGTTCATTTTACAGACTTACCAATGTTCATTCCTTTTGCAACTCTACTTGCTTGCACAAGTTTTCCTGCACTTCTTCTAAATCTTATTCCTCTTTCAGCTTCTCTTCTTAATCTTTGAGCAGCAGCAGCTGATTCTGCTACCGCTTTAGCCATTGATCCCATTCCAGATCTTTTCAGATTTAAATCGACTATGTAGCTTAGACATATAGCATTTGACAGGATATCATCACTTGGCTAAAATTAAATAACATATAATCAGGAAATAAGTTGATGTATTTTTGTAACATGACTATGACAAGTTACTGGTTACTTTGGTTAATAGTTGTAACAATAAACTAATTACAAATGTAACAAGCAAAATACATACGGAACCAATATCATTTACACTTATATCAAATGAACGTAAAGGAGTTTTCACTAAACCAATCGCTCGTGCTAGTAGATCACCACAAGTTGGAGGATTTTCTGCACTCGTTGTTGACCATACTCCTGCCGGTGGCGTCAATAAAGGACCAGGTGTTATTCCACAACCTGATATATTTAAGCTGTAAAATACACAATAGGGTTAAAAACTGAAAGTTCGCCATAGGTAGATAGGCAGCACAGTTGTCCGTCAAGTTAACAACCACCATTGTTTTGTTTTTGTGTCGATCACAAATTAAACGAAAATTAGTCGGGTAGAGAGTAACTACTTTAAAGGCAATACAACCGGTCAACTTCTGTGAATTCACTTTGTTTCCTTCAACCTTGACATTGACAGAATCGTCGGTAAAATGATGGAGCCATTACCTACTTTAAAATTGGAATTGGATCACAATAAACGAAAACTAGATAAAAATGTATGCAACTTGGAGTGTACCACTATGAATGGAAGAGCTAAGAACAGGAGAAGCGTCTACCACTGGTAAAAAAGCAGCTGTAGTGGAAAAGTCAATAAATTATGAATGTTTTTTTTCGGGATAGAGGTCCTAAACAATTCAATACCATACTTAACAATATCTTACTTTTACTGACTTGTACAATACCTACCCATAAAATATTATACCGCAAGTTATGTGGATTTTTTATCATTTAGAGGTTATTTTGTTTAACCCATTCCATGCCAGTAACGCACTTGTGTGCGTTTTAGTGTTTTTTAGGGTTCCATAGTCAACAAGGAACCCTTATAGTTTCACCATGTCCGTCTGTCTGTCCATCCGTCCGTCTGTCCCCAGCTTAACTCAGAGACTCGTAGTACTAGAAAGCTGTAATTTGGCATGGTTATAGATATTATTCACGCCAACATAGTAATAAAACAAAACTTAAAAAAAAAATTTTTTTTTGTGTGCCTCCCTTGCACGTAAAATGGGGATCTCATCAGCTATCCCATTGTATGGGGTATCGTTGGACAGGCCGTTCCATATTGTGGGTCGGTGAAAACCATTTTTCAATTCAGGGATCCGTTTGGGTAATAATTATATTAAGCTCTAAAGTGTTATTTTTTGTTAGAGTTACCAGCTAAATGGTTGGTTTTGGATATGTAGAAAAAATCATGGCAGTAGTATATACAACGAAATTAAAAGTAAAACTATCACAGGTAAGTAGGCTTGACAAGTTAACTAGTAATAGTCGACCAACTTAATTTTGCAGTTGAAAAATTGACCGTAACGTATATCGATGTAAGGGAGAGCATGTTTTTCAACTACAATGTTAAGTTTGTTTTTAGGATAAATAATTTTTTTTAGGATTAAAAAATTAGGATGAATTATTCATCCTAATTTTTATCTGGTGGCTCCTGTCAATATTCGTTTTTTTGTTAATGACTGGAGGCGTACGACAGAAATAACCTGATCAGAGTTGAAAATTAACTCGAGGATGATCTTCCTGACTGAAAAACTTCAGGGATGTTAATTCTAGCAATGATCTAATATGATAATACAAAACACAATAGGTACACACGGCTTTACATCAAGCTATACATTTCCAGTTTAAGCGGACCTCTCTTTGTACAGAAATCCTATACAATGCGAGATCAGCTTATACTGGAAATGTATAGCTTGATTTATTTATTTACACTTACATTTGTTTTAACAGATACCCAATGCAACAATGTAGTCATTATTTCCACACTCAGAGCCGTCACCCAAAAACAATCAGACACCACCCCCAACAAAACCTGCCGATTATAGTGGGTGGTTAAAGTAAGTCCCAAGTAGCGACTCTGAGTACGGCACAAGTCACCCAGAAGACAATATATTAAGTGTCACCCTCTAGAATTCCGCCAAAGATCAAGTAAATATATCCAACCGCAGAGAGACGCTGTTGAGTATCTGTATTGCCCCGGTGGGGCGGGCAATAGGCGTACAAACCTTAACAAGTTTGTACGGGCCACCGGGACTTTAAACAGCCTCTCTCTCGGCCCTTGCCGCAGCCTACTGTTTGGAACGAGCAATCCCAAAGATTCAAGTATTTGCGGATTATTCAACATACCACGAAAAACCATAAAAACATATTTAACCAATGCGAAATTGCGCTTTACCTCCAACTTATAGTAACCAACCATCCCTATTACAAAGAGGGTTGGATACATAAGTGGATAAAATGGGTAAACGCCAAATTGCTTCATATATAGGAACCGGGTAAATTTATTTTGCATTTTTTCTACCATAAGGCAGTATTTTGTTTCAACTGGATTCCAGATGATAGCACTCGTCTCCAGGTTACTCCTAACTAGAGCATTATAAAGCGACTTCACAGCTGCTGTGTTAGTAAACTCACGGGTTTCACGCATTACAAACCCAAGATTCTTGAAGGCTTTCTTACACACCTGTACGATATGTGTGCGAAACGACAAATCTTCGGTGAAAGTGACCCCTAGATCTCGCACCGACAATACCCGCTGTATCGCATGCCCATCCATGCTATAATCGTGATGTCGGGGAACCACGGCTCGCGTAAAAGACATCACGTTACACTTTGTCACATTAAAGAGTAGCTTGTTCTCAATACTCCAGCCTACCACACGATCAATATCCCGCTGCAGCAGTTCGCAGTGTGACTGATTGGTAATCCACATGAACAACTTAAGGTCGTCGGCAAATAATAAGCAACCAGCATCTTTCACAATTTCAGGAAGGTCATTTACCATTATAATAAATTCCAATGGTCCTAAATTAGTACCCTGGCTTACGCCTGTAAGAGTGCAATACGAGTCCGAGGAGAAGCCAGCGTATTCGACAATTTGTTTCCGATTGCCTAAGTAGCTGGAAAATAACTTTAGAAAGGCCGGAGTGAAACCAGTCTTTGCAAATTTACCTAAGAGAATGTCATTACGCTATCAAATGCCTTCCTGAAATCGAAGTAAGCGACGTCCAGTTGGGCACCTGCCTCTGAGTCCAGCACTGGGGCGGCCTGGTTCATAAAACACATTAAGTTAGAATTTGTGCTGCGGCCCGCTCGGAAGCCATGCTGCGCCTCGTTAAACTGAGTTGCCACTTGCGATTGGATACAAGAGCATAACGCAGATTCGAAAACCTTTGCAAATGCTGATAGTACTGCAACAGGTCTATATCCGCTGACCTCCGAGGTCGGAGCACCCTTTGGTACCGGAGTTACCCTAGTCAGCTTCCAGCCTTGATGTGTAGCCGTGCGTACACCTTTACTATAATTTACATAATATCACACCACAAGTGCCTGTAGTTAAAGAAAACAGACATAGTTCTCTTGGTAGCATCACCTGTGTACGAATTTCTCCCACAAAAGTCTTCAGGTTTCAAAAGAATAGCTTTTATAGTCTCAACGAAATATCAGGTTTCTGTTTTTTTTTCCGAGAGCTTTCTTCCACAGTTTTCGTCT
Source organism: Tiliacea aurago (assembly GCA_948098905.1). Classification (NCBI taxonomy): domain Eukaryota; kingdom Metazoa; phylum Arthropoda; class Insecta; order Lepidoptera; family Noctuidae; genus Tiliacea; species Tiliacea aurago. The sequence continues at coordinate 10,842,973 of OX402578.1, read as the reverse complement.
TTTAACCAGGGACCGCACAGCCCCGGTTAAGAGTTAAGCCGTATTTAAGAGGTTACCTTTATCATGTTTTTTTTTTTTAATTCATGCATGGGTGTAACGCAGGGGGGTTAAATATCTGTTATTTTTTGCCTAGAACGCGCTGTTTTCGAGACATTTGAATTTCTATTTTTTGATTAGTTAAAAAAACATTAAAATCATTATTGCATGTACATACAGACGCCAGCACATCAAGCTACTACAATCCGTCAAATTTCTTCAATAGATTTTCAACTTTTCGGATAGCTTGACCTGCTGGCGTCTGTACTAAAGAGTTAATTTTAGCTTGGCTACTTAGTAGCCACACCGTATGGGCTTTTGATTAACTACTTAGAAAAACCCAATCAAAACCAAACTTGAATGGGTTATAAATTAAGCTGTTCAAAAAGGTTACCCTTATCGTATGGGTTTTTGATTAACCGCATAGAAAAACCCTATCGAAAACCCTTTCAATGGGTAACCAAAATGGTTTTTAACATCATTGGCAAATACATGGTTCCCCGTATTTTTGCAGTCAACAGCTGCGCAACGGGGCTTATTAATAACACTTCATTACCTGGTTAGATTGCATCCTCTTGCTATAGATACGGCTACATGGGCGATTCCTTCAGAACCAAGTTTTGTGTTAAGTCTTAAGTCTAGCGTGCGAACCCCGCACCCGGAATGATTAAGTGCGTGCGATATACTTTCAACACCAGTGGGACCTAAAAAGTAAAAATTCTTCATTACTTTATTAGACTTCTCAGTTAACATGTCATAACTCTGTTTTTACTTCAGCTGCTGTCCTTTATCACGAAAGTCGAGTGGAAGATGGTTTCATATATCAATAGTAGGTACTTTGTTACCAATGGTATTACCAAATATGTTATCCGCCAGTGTGAGAGTGCGTAAAGCAACACGTCTCATAATAAATTTTCCAATTGACGAAGCACCATCATCACCTATTTTGCAATTACTGAAATCCAGTATTTCTAATTTTATGTTGTCCGTAAGTCCTCGAAGTATGTATTTAACTCGTTGACAATTCATATCACTTCTTGTAATTCTGAAGGCATTAGTACAATCTCAGTTAGATACGTGAAAAAGGAAAATAACCATCGTAGCAAGGAGAACAATAATAATTATTACCTTAAAATCTTCAGTTGCACACATTTTTCTAATCCATGAGCCAAATTTTTAGCATCGTTATTTGTGAATTGAAATTGGTCTGTACGATATTCAACTCCAATTGACCGCAGTTGATAAGTTACATGCAATTCGACTAGGTTTGTCAAACTGCCCAAAGCGGCATGAAGAGATATATGATCTGAAAAAGTGAACGTGACATGCCACGTATGAATTTGAAACGATAGTAATAAATACAATCCCGTCCATCGGAACCAATGACGTATTATAAATAGACGCGTCATACACGAACTTTTTTTGAGTGCACTAAGCACTCAAAAACAGCCACGATTGTAGCTACATACTTGCATACAATCATACAGCGCGTGAAGAAAAGGAAAGACCTATACCGATATCTGTTGTTAGAAAGAGATGAACATACATTTTAACTACGTCACTAGCTGCTGCATGCTCATTGGCGCGTACGTAATAATGATTATTATTATTGTAAATTTCAGGCAATTGCCTGGCATTTACTTTGCCATTATTGAGCGCAGGTAACGCATCTAAGGGTCATCATCATTGATCGGAACTACGAAATTTAATATGATAATAAATATTAATTATCTGTAACTGAAAGCATTTATTAAAATTAAATTATTTACAGGAACTTTTGAATTGTCAAGGAGTCGGTCAGTTAGAAATATGAAGCTAGTTAGTAGTAGTAGAACAAAAAATTGAGTTGTCACGGGATGACTGGCAGATGTGATACATCTTACTACACACACATTTACACACTACTACTTAATACTGACAATCTACGACTGAAGTTAGAAATATCGAGCTAGACCGGCTAGACACCTAGTATTTCGCTTTTCTGAATGTTACTATTTCTTACCTCTCGAGATTACTTCTTTATCTTTTGCTTGCTGTTTATTTCCATTTTGCCGCTGCCTTGTAACTAAGTGAGCCAGTTCTGGTGAAGCCATTCTCTGTACTGGAATATCGGTCGGTATCAAGCTACGGATTGATAATTTTTGTATGTATGGCCCACAAAGCTTCACTAAGATATTTACCTAAACAATGTAAAATTAAATAATCTATTAAACTTTCCCAGGTACGTATCTAGGAGCGATATAAATCTCTGGGGGTACTTCAGGGGAATAATGATGAATCGCATACTTCAGAAGTATGCGTTTCATCATTATTCCAGTGTCAAAAAGAAACGAAGCTTTACGTTAGTTCTGAATTCTTCAATCTCTCACCATCCATGGGTCAAGTAAAACTTGACCAATAGCATTATGTTGCATTAAGTTTTATTACATATCAATTTCTTATATTTAAGGATGAGTAGCAGCATTCGGCAGAACTCGGTTGCTTATTATACATCATAACATCACGCCTGTAATCCCCAAAGGGTAAAGCAGAGGTGTACCCTATAGTACATCCACATTTCACCAGTTATGTTTTTTAAGTCCCATGTAATATGGGGTGAGCCTATTGCCATCAACGGGGCACAAATCCAGACTCCGGGCTACTACTGAGAAATTCCTAATGGAAAATCCCAATAACACTTTGCCCAACCTGGGAATCGAACCCTCAACAGGACCTCGTGCTCAGCAGTAGCGCTTACGACCACTAGACCAATGAGGCAGCTTATTATAAATGTAAATTAATCACTCGCACATGCACATAGATTCAGAATTGCTCTCAACTGACCTTTTCAGGATCGTATTGCCTTGGATTCATGTTTTCTAAAATATCAGCAAAATGCCGTTCCATAAAAACATTAATCCATTTTTTATCATCCGCCAAAAGAGGTGAATCAGAGAATTTTGAGTGGTAGCATCTTTTCCAGAATATATCACTTTTGATATTATCCACTAAAATCTGAAGTGGTACATCAGTATCCAAGATTTGCAGAAATAGTTCACGATCTTTAGCAATCAAATGTTGTAGTTTGGGGTAGCCTGCAATATACAACTCTTTTTATGGGAAATCGTTCGTTCGAACACACACGTTTTTATCTTTCTAACATATTTATGTTACTAGATTGATTGATTGAAACACTAAGTATTCATGTGCGTACACGTACAGGTATCTAATGTACAGACGCCAGCACACCAAGCTACTACAATTTATTCAATAGACTTTCAACTTTATCGCTGTAGCATAAGGTTCAAGGTTGATTGGGAAAATTTTACAGTTTCGGGTACCTGCTGGCGTCTGTACACACGGCTACACATCAAGCTATACATTTCCGGTAACCAGCTGATCTTGCATTGTATAGGATTTCCGTACAGTGCGAGATCAGCGTAAACTGGAAATATATAGCTTGATGTGTAGCCGTCTGTACCTATGTAAATTGTTTTTCAAAAATGGATAAAAAAATATATATAATACAGTTTTGTATATATTATAATACATACAACATTAGTTTTTGTTTATATTAAACCCGAAAAGGGGTCATTGGATTCATCATTTTGAAAAAAAAAAAATTATGGGACCAACCCTGAAATCGGAAAAAAAATTCAGCTGTTCCCTACATTTGTGTTTACTTAAATCGACAAAATGTATGGAACAGCTGATTTTTTTTCGCAATTTCATAGAAAAAATTGTTAAACAATGACCCCATTTCGGGTTTAGTATAAACAAAAACTAATGTTGTATATTTATAATTTGTATATTTTCAATACTAACCCATCCAATTTTCAGTCAATTTCTCAATGCAAATAGAAACAAGAGGTTTTGGAATATTTAAATCCCATTCGAATTCTTCTGACTGAATTTTTCGTCTAGGATCTATATTTTTTGCATGCCTATAGGCTAAATAAGTAGTGAATTTTACACTTTCTGGAAACTTCATAGTTCAACAATCGAGGTTCAAGCCTTACAAAAATTTGTATTCACACTTGAAAGAAAAATATTTTACTGAATATAATTTTACCAAGATATTAAGTCTGTAGTATCTTTGATAAACCGACACCTAACAACGAAAATCGCAACCATAGAAACAACAGTTTTGTTTGTTCAATATTTTTTATTGATAAACGCGCGCTTTTGAAGGCTGTAAAACCGGAAGTGCTGTTTTATTCATAGACAAATAACAATTTGGGGAATTAAAGGTGTTATTGTTACAACACTGCACCGGTGCACCCTCACCGATTCTCCTCCTCTACTCTACTCCTTCCTTGTAGATTTTGAGGGATTTTAGAATTCAATTGTTTTTGTATTTTGGCTATTAATCTATAATTATATTTATAATTTTAAATAATACATTTTGCAAATCTCATAATAATGTTTAATTTTCATTCATCTTACACAATTTATTCTCGCGGCGCACATCTGATCTCAATCTGACATCAACATCATTCATTCATTTCAATCAAATTGACATAATGACATTTGTGGAACTCTTGCCTGGAGAAGATTCTGTCATTAGTTTAGTTTTATGGTTTGAAAAAAAAAAGGCGTAGGATTCTAACAGTTTTCTTTCCGTATTCAAGACATAAAATTCGCTGACGATGGATAAACACAACAGTTCCGAATTATTAAATTCAGACTTTTCGCTATCAAAGAATGCCAGTTCCGACTCATTGGACTCTGACTCAAAATCGAGTTCATTGAATTCTAAACACGGACAAGACTCCGTAAGTTTCCTAAAAGGATTAATTTATGCTGATTGAATTTTATAACAGCCGCTTCCCTGCTTCCTGTATCTTAGTTAAAGCTCGCGATTAGTCACTGCTGTGCGTTACTATTTATTTGTTGAACTAATTGTTTTTAAGTGTTTCCCTGTTGCAATGAGCAGAAACAGATCTATTCATATTTGCTTATTTATTAACTGCATTCACAATCATAGGCAACAAGAGCTGTCTAAGGCTGGTATCATGTTGCTTCACCAAGTTTAATTGCTTACTGATTGGTTACCATACATTCAAGTTTACGTTTCTTTCCAGCCTCACGTTCTTGGGGACATCCAACTCCTGGATGGTGAGAAAGTGATGAGTTTAGCCCGGGATGTGACATACTTGTGCCCATACAGTGGTCCTTCTCGGGGAGTTCTTAAAGTGACTAACTATCAGCTGCACTTTAGACCAACAGATACGGCTGCATTACAAAGTACTCTCAGTGTGCCCCTTGGTGTTGTAAGTTGTGTTTGAATTGTTCTATACCTATCATTTACATCTCTATAATCATGAGTCCCATTTTACACTACTCCTTTCCTGTGGTCTTGTATATCTACAGTAAAGTTTATGTAATTATATGTAACCATATGTTAATTTAAAAGAGTGTCCGTGGAGTTTCTTGCCCGTTATTCTCCATAGGTACCTACTAAGCTTTGGAATGGGCAACTAGCTTCATCTTTATGACGGACTAACCCCTTGACAATTCACAAGTGCCTGTAATTGGTATATTTGAAATAAATGCTTTGTTTTTTTTTTTAATGAATTTATTATAATATTTATAATAATGGACAGGATATTAATTAGGATAGGAGAACTAAATGATGCTAATTAAATCTCACACACTACACACCCTCACTCTTCACATTCTCACTTATAAAAAACTCAAAACTCAAAGCATTTATTTCAAATAAACCTATTTATAGGCACTTTTGAATTGTCAAGGGGTCAGTCAGTCAGATGAAGCTAGTTGCCCATTCCAAAGCGTAGTAGGTTCCTATGGAGAAGAACGGGCAAGAAACTCCACGGACACTCTTTTAAATCAAAATATTGTTACTTAGTATTGGTAAACATAAACATACTCACACAACATGAAATTTGGCCCTGTTCTATGCTTATCGCTCAAGTGCTATTTGTATAATTTTATGGTACCCATTTATTTTTAGTTTTGCATACATTGTCTACATTTCAATTGCATAAGATAATGATAAGTGGAAGCGCAGAGTCTCTTAACATAAGCAACTCCTTAAAAAGTGATCTCCAATAACATGTATGACCTTTGTAATTGAATTAAACATTTTTTTTTTCAACGTATTTCAGGTATCTCGAATAGAAAAGGTTGGTGGAGCATCATCAAAAGGAGAAAACTCATATGGCATTGAAATATTTTGCAAGGTAACAATCTATTATCAAATTACAAAACCTACTAGACTTTTATTGTTTTCTATGATTAATAGTTAATACATAATTCATTACAGGACATGAGAAACTTAAGGTTTGCACACAAACAAGAGAATCATTCTAGACGCGGAATATTCGAGAAATTGCAGCAGTTAGCATTTCCGCTATCACATAGACTTCCTTTATTTGCATTTAGCTATTCAGAGACCTTCCCTGAAGATGGATGGCATGTGTATGAACCTATTGCAGAGCTGAGGCGCATGGTAAGATAATTATGATAAGGGGTTAAAATTAATAAACTTTATTAGAATTACTCACAGACCCTAAATGTACAAAAAGCTGGTTAAAAACAAATGCCTTCTCTATGAGCCATACCTCACCGGGTCGCCAAGGCGACGCAGCCAGGTCGCGTCGCCTACAAATTTTATGGTAGGCTGCGTAACCAAGCGAATGCCAGGTGAGCCACTAGCTGTATACATTTAGTTGGCAGCGCGACCTGACGACGTCGCCAAGGCATCCCGGTGAGGTATGGCTCTGATTACAAAATACAGCCAATACTTTGCTTGAACACCAAAAGTGTTTCAATGCTGTTAAGTTCTTTTAATATCATTTAAAACAAAATCTGCTTACAGACATCTACATTAATTTAAACAATGATCATTATTCATTACAGACCAGATTTTATGCTTGCCTATGTATTTTCAGATTTTGATTTTTTTTTCAGATTATTGCATATTTTACCTTAAACTCTACCGATTGTGCATATTATTTTCTTACTAGAAAAATAAAAAAAATGTAAATACATACACATGATGTAGGTAAAGTAATACAAGCTATAAAAAGATTTCAAGGTATTGTGGCTCAATCTTACTGAGCATTTGGAGCAGTACCTACGTTTTCAAGAACAAAAATGATAATATCACCGGAAACATAGTAATTCTTTATAGGCAAAGGCTTCCCTGCTCCCATTAACAAAAAAAAACATTATTTTGTAAAATTGGGTGTTGCGTATTTTGGCCACTTTGGTTGCATATTTTTATATTCTGGTCTATTTCGACTATTTTAAGTTGCATATAACCCGGTCTCTACTGATCATTTGTATTGCATTGGAATATCTTAGAAAAGGAGTTAAGTAATTAAGCTGTTCATGATGAACCATACATATTCCTCTAAATTAAAAGTTCTTTTTGGCCTCCAGGGTGTAAACAACGACATGTGGCGTATCGCCCGGATCAATGATAAGTACGAAGTTTGCGATAGCTACCCATCGGTCTGGGCCGTGCCGGCAGCCGCAGGCGAAGACCTGCTGCGCGCCGTGGCAATTTTCAGGTCGAGAGGAAGGATACCTGTGTTGGCGTGGATACACCCCAGTTCTCAGGCCACTATCACACGGTGCAGCCAGCCATTGGTTGGGGTGAGTGAAACATTTTTTTTTCTTTTATGAGGAACAAGCTATAAATGAAAAATGTCACTGACTGTGTCTGTCTGCAAGAATGATAGCATGGCTAATTCTCCTGGTTGAGGACAAACTGAAGTATTGTCATGCGGTATAATGATTTCAGATGTAACATAGTTAAGCCGATTTCCAGCCACCGTAGGCGCGGGCTTGCGGACGGTGAGCGATGGGTAGCTCCGCCGTCCGATAACGATCAGGCCCGGGTCGACTGCGCGTTGTGTTCCACGCGCGACTCAATGAGATGTCAGCGCCAACTGACGGGGTCCGTTAGGACCAATGCCTGTCAGGGTTGCGAGTTTGTCCGAAAGGGATATCGTGGCCCACAGGCAACGGAAGGAACACGGGTGGGTTTTAGTCAGTAAAAGTCTGACACGCCCTCCCGCTCCGCCCAGAGCGGGAGAAGTTATTTAATAATTTCCCAACCAAAAAAAAAAAAGATGTAACATAATATACTTATTAGGATGCGAAGTTAATGTGCAAAAAGAAAGAGTGAAATATCATTTGCATGCAATTACAGCTGAGTTTGTCTCATATAATAATAATTATTATAGGTGTTATAAGTTATTGTTCGCCTATCTATAACAATTTAGCAAACTCTCAAACCGAAAGTCTATTGTAATATTTTGAGAGAATCTTAACAAACACCTGGAGTGATTTCCACACTCTCATTATGAAGGATTTTCAACGTTCATCCCATTAATCTTTGAACCTAGAAAGAAAAATGAAAAACACTTTTTTCTTTTTCACTTAAAACTATGGTATATTAATTGTATGTTTGTATTTCTACCATATCTTTACCTACAAAGTGTTCGCTAAGCTCTAAAGTTAAAAAAATATTGACTACAAATGGTCAGTTTTTTGTAATATTGTTACTCAGAAAAGTATATTTAGTCTTCGCGCTTCGCTTTTAGCGATAAGACCGCCCATTGTGTCACCATATGTAAAATTTAAACATTTTTATCTGTAACTTTTATGGTGTACATAATAAAGAGTATTCTATTCTATTCTTGTCTGTTGGACACTCATACATAGATAAATTTTGTACAGACGGATACACATCAAGCTATAAATTTCCAGTATAAACTGGTGTCGCATTGTATAATTATGATTTCCGTACAGTGCGAGATCAGCGTAAACTGGACATGTATAGCTGTATAGCCGTGTGTACCTACTATGACTAATCAGTGTAGATTGGGAACAAACTTGGTCATCCATGATTTGTGTAAAATTTTGATTGAAGTCGGTATGACGTAATTCAGTTGTTTATGATGTTTTAGCGCACCAGTCATTTAAAGGGAATTTACCCAAGATCTTAATGGGTCAGTGGGTAATCCTTGGAGAATTCATTAAATTGGTAATTATTATACAGTGAATTTTAAGTGTCATTCTACTCTTAGAAAGTTGACAATGGTTTTAACCACTTAAACTGAATGACTAAAACCAGGTCACGGTGTTTTGTTCATAAAGGTGCTTCTACACTAAAATTCCCTCAATCGGCTACTTCGATCGTTAAAAATATGAAAAAGCAGCTCAGGTGTATCGATACCGATCGAGTCAACCTCAAACCCAAAGTATTTATTTCAAATAAACCACATACAGGCACTTTTGACTTATCAAGGGGTCGGTAAGTCAGAAAGATGAAGCTAGTTGCCCATTCCAAAGCGTAGTAGGTCCCTGTGGAGAAGAACGGGTAAGAAACTCCACGGACACTCTTGGTTACATCATTCATGTTGAAGTTATATGTGAGAACAATGTAGAAATACGTGCACGTTAAAAGCGTCCGTAATAAAAAGATAAAAACAAAAAACAATTGAAAAACTAAAATAAGCCGTGGCAGCTAGCTAAGAAATGATCAGTCCCCACTGACGGCGCCCGTTCATGAACATGACTCATGGATCAGCCCCATTCAGCTCAACCATTTTGAAGGGAACTTAATGATCCAACACACACGCCACCACCAGCGAGACATTTGAGTGAACATGACATACTCTCAGCTGTCAGGGCACATTCAAGTCAGTGAAAGACGTACCCAGTAAATGGTAGCTGTATAGTGCTCACACATGTGCTATGTAAATATACAACACTAATTAAATTAAATAAATTTATTTTTACAAAGCAAAGATAGTTTTTACAATTTTCAGCAGCGCCAACAATATTTTCGAATGCTAATTAATTCGTTTATGCGCCCTTGTGGAGCAGGACCAGCGTTGAGACAATCATTTTTGTCAGTGATGTAATCCCCCAACTTATAATATGCTTGGCTGCCGTAGTGTACGTTTTATACAAGATTTATAATTCGTTTCTTTCAGTTGGAGTATGTGGGGAGGTATTTTATTGTAACATTTTAAACAGTAGATACGTAACCCATGAAGGATGAGTCTACTACAGCCAGTCTGAAACCTGGTTGAACTAATTGGTCCCTATTTCTAGTCCTATAATTGTGTCTTTCACCTCTTTTTACTGAGTTGGTGGAGGAGCGCCTTAGGGCCGGCGCACGGGTGCGCCCCCACCCCACCGAACTCATTTGGTCTAATTTCATTTTATTATAGTTCACAAGATATAATAAACGAGAGTTATACCAACTGTTGATATAATTTCTTTGGATATAACATTTATTTATTCTAAAACTTATTTCGTATAACGTTGTTTGATATAACGTTTATGTAATCGAAAATCATTAGGCCTATCGTTTAAAATATATAATATTGCGATTAATTTTATTGAGTGTGCTGCGGGAGTGGCGTGACAGCATCGAATCGCTGCAAAACCGACTCTACGTAGTGTTGTCTGCCCTACCCCTAGAGGGTTATTTAAAATCGCGTAGGCGCGTAGGGGCGAGGCGGCCCGCGAGCTGAGGAGCAGGTGGTTTCAACGCTTGCTGCCGCGGCTGAGGCTGGGCCGGCTCTGAGCCGGCCAGCAAGCCGACGCCTCGGTAGTGAGCGTGAAACACATCTGTGACGATAAGCTCGCATGGGACCGCTGTAGCCCTGCAGCGCCGAAGCCGTGACAGAAAACATGCCTGCTGCATGTTGCATGCTTGCTGCATGCTTGCTTGCTACATGCTTGCTTGCATGCTTGCTTGCACGTTTTATCATATTAGACTAAATCCGCCTTATTACAAAACAAGATTTATATTTGACATGACTTAAACCATGGAGCCAGTTTTTGTAATAAGAACGTAACTGTGATTGAAATACCGTTCATTTTACAAAACTGAAAACCAAGTTCGGTACTAAGTTGTCAGTTTTGTGTTAAGGAACTTTACCTTAGTCGGAATAAAGTTCGAAATTCAATAATGGCTCCATGTTTTAAACTTGGGTCTGAAGATAAACCTTGTTTTGTAATAAGGGGGATGAGGTTTTATGTCTTTTGAGTGGTATATCAAACGATTTTATATTCAATGTATGTTATGCTTATGAAAATGAGTTGTTTTAAAATTATATCAATCGTTTATTATATTAACTGATCATTATATCAAATAAAATTATAGATTCAGTTGTTATATCTTGTAAATATTAGTGATTTTGTTATTATATAAAATATTACTTACCCCCGGCGCATACTTGGTGAGGCGCAGCGCAGCGCACTTGCATGCCTTACAATAAATTCGAGAATAAATAACATGAGACGCACGCCTCTTTCCGCTTAGATGAGCTCTCGAGCTAATGAAAGTTTATTTATTCTTAACTTTATTTCAACTAATATAAGGTCGATATTTGTTTGGCAGTGAGAACCGCGCTGCGCTGCGCCTCTCCAAGTGTGTGCCGGCCCTGAAAGTCGATCGTTGATCGTATTCCACTGAAATAATTATCATAATAATAATATCGTTAATTGATTTATGCTTCTGAGTTCGCCGCCAAAACCGCTTCCGGCTGCGCTTCTATTCGTACTAATTACCGGATTTCTGTGTAGGTTTAAATGAAAATACCACGGAATTATAATTGTTGCCGTTCGTTATTGATTGTTTCCTCAGTATTCTTGTTATGACGAGTAAACTTACGTCATTGGACTGCAATAATCATTAGAGTAATTAACACACTTCTCGTCTATTTGAGAATACGTAGATTATTAGAATTTATTTCCGGTATCATCATTATGAGTAAACATTTCAAAGTGATAAAATGACCATGCCCAACTTTACAAAGTGTAACAAAAAATATTACTCATATTTTAAGAGGTGAAAGCACCCAAGAATATGAAGATCTTTTAGTCGGAAATACAGTCTGGATTCGTTAAATCCAAAACAGCTGTTCCAAAAAGTATTCATTTTACGAGCAGTCACGGATAATGTTACTGAAAAGTTGAGCCACTTACTGTTTTTAATTGCTTCCAACACATTTAAGTTTTTCAAATTCATGGCAGCACTCCTCCAGAATACACTGTTTCTGAGATGCCTTTATATTAACTGAAAACCAGTATTTCACATGGAGCGACTGCCTATCTGCTCTCCACAACCCAGTTACTGGGAAACACGATACCCCTTGTTAAGATTGATTTTTACGTAAATAAATAAAATCTTTGCAGGTTAGTGGTAAACGCAGCCGCGAAGATGAGCGCTACATACAACTCATAATGGATGCCAACGCTCAAGCACACAAGCTGTTCATCATGGATGCACGACCTACTGCCAATGCTGTCGCCAATAAAGCTAAGGGAGGAGGGTGAGTAACTGAAGACTAACACACTGAAACCAGCTGAGCAAAATCAAACATTTGTAATTATTTTTTTAATTTTATCGTGGCTGTAAAAAGACGAATGCTTGTTATTTAATTTAAGTAAGTAATTAAATAACAAGCATTCGTCTTTTTATAGCCACGACAATATTAAAAAAATACCGGTCAAGAGCGAGTCGGACTCGCGCACCAAGGGTTCCGTACGTATATATTATGATGTTGATGATTTCTGAAAAACTGTGCTATTTAGAGACATCGTTTAATTTTTCCAGTAATCTTTACATAAAACTTCTATCACATAGAATCATTTCAGACTTTTATCTATGCAAACTTCGGAGATAACGGTATTTTTTTTTTACATTTTTCATCAGAAGTCGGAAACCATGGCTGCCTAAAAAAAGTTTGAGAATGTGCAAATAGCGCTCTTTCATAGGATCCCCACATGCCCTAGTAGTAGTCCCTTTTGCAAAAATAATACGGAGCTTTTTGCGCCATTTTTTTTTCAGCTAAAACGCTAGGAAGAAAGTGTGGTAAGGGGCGGGTGTTTTGACGACTGGCTTTTGTAATTTATGTGCAAAAACTGCTGATTCTCCGTTTTTTTTTTGTTATTTAGAGGCTTTAGCACAGCAGCTTCACAGCCACTATTTATACTTGTCAAAAAATAATAGGCCCGTTTTGACATTTAACTTCAATGGTTACTCGGTACTCGATACTCACGATAAATCGATTCAAGTTAAATGTCAAAACGGACCTATTATTTTTTGACAACTTTAAGATTTATTCTCGGGCGCTTAAATTATACCAAAGATGAATTCTTTGCAGATATGAGTCAGAGGACGCGTATCAGAACGCCGACCTTGTATTCCTAGATATACACAACATTCACGTGATGAGGGAGAGTCTACGCAAACTGAAGGAGCTCTGCTTCCCGCAAATAGACCAGACGAGGTGAGTGACCGCAATGTTTTAAGATATTTTTTAAGCGAATATTAAACATAAACATTAAAATTGATTATGTTACTGTTAGACCACGTTCGCACGGGCGCTTTTCTATTGCGAGTTGCGACGGTTTGTTAGGCAATGTAAAAACAACATGTTTTTCCAATTGTAAAAATGTATAAGTACCTAATAAATATTTGTCTAACAGTTTTGATAATTTCCAGGTGGTTTAGTGGCATTGAAGCCAGCTGCTGGCTTAAACACATCAAATGTATATTGGCTGGAGCTGTTCGTATAGTAGACAAGGTAATCACATAATACTATATATTTTAATATTGAATTAAACTTCTATTATTAATTAGGATTGTTTTTTTTATTATAATAACTGTCGTATAACTTGAGTATTGTAATTTCCTTTTTTTACATTGCCCTCTGCTGGGCGAAACTCTCCTTTCCAAACCTCTTTGTCGTTTGCGATTCCTTACTATATCTGCCCAGTAAACCAATCCAGATCATCATCACCTTCGCCGCGGACGTCCTTGGTGACGATGTCTTTCCCCGTCCAGTGTGTGTGACGATTAGACACCGACCGAATATATACTGAAAAAAAAAAGAAACGTTTTTTCGTTTTTTGTAAAAGTAACAAAATCTGTGTAATTAATTTAACCATGGGTTTTCTCTGAATAAAATAATTCTAAGTAATAATTTGAGGGAAATTATTTTTTCGCAGCCAACGAAGCAAAAATCCTGTTTACGGCCGAAAACGAAAATTGTCGAAATTGGGAACAGTTAGTTCGTGTAATTTAAGTAAAGACAGTTTTTAATGGTTAAAAGAATTCTACACTGTATTTCTTTTACTTTTATTATACTTTTTACGAAACAAATACCTATAGAAAAACAAAATAACAAAATTAGTTATCAGTTTTCGGCCGAAAAAAAATCAGGCCGTAATTCATTTTCGGTCGGTCTGTAGCGACGATCTTGCTACATATTATTATCACTGGCTTGCTTACAAAATTTGTTTATAAAACAGGTGGAGAATCACAAGACTTCAGTCCTAGTCCATTGTTCAGATGGATGGGACCGCACGGCTCAACTCACAGCATTAGCAATGTTGATGCTGGACCCTTACTACCGGACCCTTCGGGGATTCGAAGTGCTAATCGAGAAGGAATGGCTGTCTTTCGGACATAAGTTCCAGCTGGTATGTTTCAATATTATTTGTGTTTACAGTCTCATATGCATCAGGCCCGGTCAAGGCGTCGTTGTCGACGAACATCAAATTATAGATTTTCCGGGTCTGCTAAGTTTGTGGCGCTGTAACCGTGTAAATCAAAACTGAATTATTTAATTTTTAGGGTTCCATACCTCAAAAGGAAAAACGGAACCCTTATAGGATCACTCGTGTGTCTGTCTGTCCGTCTGTCACAGCCGATTTGCTCCGAATCTACTGGACTGATTAAGTTGAAATTTGGTACACATTTATGAATTTCTGTGACCCAAACACGAAAATGTAACGTACTTAAATAAATAAGTTTTAAATTAACTTTTTGTGGCGAATTATAAAATAAAAAATAAAAAAGTATTGTAAACTGTACCGTATGATATATTAAATAAAAGGGCTTATTATAAGGATTTCAGATATTAATTAATTTTTATTTTAAAATACATACTTTTACAGTTATTTAAGAAAATATATTAAAATTTACCATTCTCTTATCTCCCGATAAGAGTATGGTCAATTTTAATATATTTTCTTATTTATATATTTAATATATTTTCTTATCTCCGTAACTACTAAGCCAAAAATGTTGAAATAAATACAGAAAATAGTTACAGGAAAACCTATAAGAAGTTTACGGTCTTAAAATAACATGGTAAATCTCCCAATATTGTGCTCACCAATTTATATTTGCAGTTTGAATGTATGGGAGAATATGTTTTTCAACTACAAAGTTAAGTTTGTTCTTGGGATAAATTCATCCCAACTCGGAAGCGGAACCCTTCATTGTGCGTGGTCCGACACGCACTAGGTCGATTTTTTTTTTGCTGTAATTCCAAATTAATGTAGGCGAATCTATTTAAAGCATTTTTTATCATTTCCGCCTTTACGCTAATACAGATACAATGAGAGGAAAAAAAAAACTATGGTTGCTGCTGTTAGGTGTGCGCTCTATCGAAAAAAAATCCTGTATTTTAGGACGGAAATGATGATGCTTTAAATAGACTCGCCTTCATTTATTTGCTGAATTACAGCTGAATTATTATACATAATTGACCATTATCAAAGGATATTTTGATGATGATGAAATGATTAGTGTAGCCATTGAACGAACGTAAGTACATCCTTGGTGCTAACCAGATTTTTTTGTTATCGAGGGTTCAGTCCGGCAGAATGTTATGCTTACATATATACATCATCTTCATCATCATCATTCCAGCCGAAACACGTCCACTGCTGGACCAAGGGGGGTGGGGGGGTAGCCATAATTGTCACGCTTTGCAGGCGGGTTGGCGTTCGTAGTATGGTGTCTATAGAGAACGTTGCTGCCCATTCTCTAGTAAGTCGCCTTTTACGACACCCACGGGAAGAAATAGGAAATGCTTACATATATTATAGCCTACTAACTCTTGCCCGCGGTTACAATCGCATCCTAGGGAACTACTTAATCTGTCCCAGTTAAAAAATATGATAAGTATATATGTATAAGTATGTAATCTGTATTCCAAATTATATGCGTTATTGTCACATAAGTCAGTTTTACTGACTAACGGTGAAGGAAAACATTGTAAGGTTCCAAACTCATAACTGTCTGTAAAAGCCACCATGTTGTGTTCAATGCTCGATCCTTCCTAAACATATAAAATAGAGGACTAAACCCTGCCGTGGGACAAAAAGAGGCTGATATTATTATGCTTTACTTTGCTTATTAGACATTTTTACAATTGGGCACGCCACAAACGGCGATAAGTCCCCCCTTTGAGGACACGCAGGCCGATTCCCGGCCACCGCAGGCGCGGGCTTGCGAACGGTGAGCGATGGGTAGCTTGCCGTCCGATAAGGACCAGGCCCGGGTCGACGGCACGTTGTGTTCCACGCGCGCCTCAAAGAGATGTCAGCACGAACTGACGGGGTCCGTTAGGGCCAATGGCTGCCAGGGTTGCGAGTTTGTCCGAAAGAGATATCGTGGCCCTGGCACACAGGCAAATGAAGGAACATGGGTGGGTATAAGTCAGTATAAGTCTGACACGCTCTCGCTCCGCTCAGAGCGAAAGAATTTATTTGATAATTTCTCGCCCAAAAAAAAAGAAGATATTTTCAATAATACTTTCAAAGTAGCAGCCCGGAATCTAGATTTGTGCATAGTTGATGGTTATACCTAGGCTCGTCCCCTAATACACGGGACTTAAACATAATTGGCCAAATGTGTGTGTACTATACACCTCTGCTTTAAACCTTCGGGAAAATTTTATTTTATACTGGACCATATGTGGGAACCCTCTGATTATATACGGAGATATTGAAGGACAAAGTTCCAACTTTTTTCCACGAAAATAATTTTCAAATGTTATAACTGAACTTCCATCTCATGTTTTGCTCACGCTACCATAAACAGCGATTTTTCACCCCAAAAATAAAAGTCGATTTCCATCAATGATTTTTGTGTTACTTAAAGTTTAATGTATAGAATGATGACGACGGACAGATGATGGCTATGTAATGTGTATTTTTACACCCTGTATACCGTGCCTCGGAAAGCACGTTAAGCCGTTGGTCCCGGCTGTCATTCGTGGATCTATGTCTATGTCAGCTGTCGTTACGGGTCCTCAGAAGGCCGAAAGTCTGACAACCAGTCTTACCAAGGGGTATCGCATTACCCAGTAACTGGGTTGTGGAGGTCCGATAGGCAGTCGCTCCATGTAAAATACTGGTATTCAGTTGCTTCCGGTTAGACTGGAAGCTGACCCCAACATAGGTAAAAATATATGGGAAAAGGTATGGCAGATGATGATATGTTTTACCTCGCAGCGTATCGGTCACGGCGACGAGCGGCATTCAGACGCAGATCGATCCCCGGTCTTTGTCCAATGGGTCGACTGCGTGTGGCAGCTACAACAACAGTTCCCGACGGCGTTCGAGTTCACAGAGAGACTGCTGATCACGATCGTGGATCATCTGTACTCTTGCAGATTTGGAACCTTCCTGTTTAATACTGAGAGGGAAAGGGCGAAGGAAGGTGGGTGGAGAAGAACATATATTTTTTTAAATAAAATACATGGTTTGTCGCAAAGCAATGAATACCAAAAATATAAATGGTGCTCAAGATAATGTATACCGTAAAACGGAGTGAATAGAAATGCCGGGATGAATCGAGACGCAACTTTAAAATGGATTTTAACCTTGAACTAATATAGTTTGTTGCCAACAAGGACACTTAATCGTTAATTATAGTACAGGTAACACATTATAGTCCTTTTTGGCAACAAAAGATATTATTTCAACGTTAAATTCCATTTTAAAGTTGCGTCTCGATTCACCCCTGCATTTCTATTCACCCCGTTTTACTCGGTACTTAAGTAATAAATACCTGGGCCCGTATTTATAGAACGGAGGTAACGAAGGTATAATTTCTCTTAAATAAATAGCTTTTGTGCAAGACTAAGGCCCGTATTTATAGAACGTTACTCAGTACTCAAGCATTACTTAAGACTAGATTCAAGCCATTGGATTGGTTAAATTTAGTATTAAGTAATGCTTGAGTACTGAGTAACGTTCTATAAATACGGGCCTTAGTCTTGCACAAAAGCTATTTATTTAAGAGAAATTATACCTTTTTTCATTATGTAACTAACGTGTTTGGCCATAGAGAGCAAGCGCGGGCGCAACCAAAACTAAGATTTTGTTTTTTTTTGTTAAAAACACAATTTGTTCAAACTATTTTTTTCCACATAATAAGTACCTCTCCAAATAACGCCTTAAAAAAATTAAAAAAAAAACATTGCTTTACAGAAGTAAAAACCAAGACAGTGTCCCTCTGGTCGTATATCAACAGTCGCCAGGACTTGTACCTAAACCCTCTGTACTGGGGTCTGCCATCATTCGGCGCAAGTTCCCCTCCCTCGCCGTACTCGCGCCCGCAAGTCGTGCTCGTGCCTGTGGCGTCGTTGAGGGTCATTAAGCTGTGGAAGGCGTTGTACTGTCGGTGGAACCCTACTATGAGGCAGCAGGTTAGTGTCACGTACAGGCATCTTACCATACTCTTACAGCAGGTAGATATTAGTTGAAAAGTGAAGTGTAGGGGTGCAGACCCTGTCCTATTTGCATGTTAATTTAATAGTTATTTAATTTTCAAACCACAAGTGGCAAAGGTAATAACAATCTATTTTTTATCAAACAGGAAAGAATAGGGATTATTTTATCTTGACCTATATACTTATTATGTATTAACTAAAAAAAATATTTCGAATATATATATAAACTATTATGCCCTATATAAACTAATCGGGCTTTAATTCCGCCGCTAAGGACATTTCTGACATAATTTTCACACCATAAAAATCCCAAGTTAAAACTATTATGGTATAAAAAAACCGTATTTTCTCTCCTCAGGACCCTATCTACCAACGCACCCGCGAGCTGGTCGCAATCCGGGCTCAGCTTGAAGCGGCCGCAGCGGCCGCGGCCGGCGACCACGCGGCCCGCCAACACCGACTCGGTCTGACCCCGCCCCGGGTCGCCAGCCCACACCACGTATGAAACGAGGACTTGTACTTCTACGACAGCCATCTGTCTGTCTGAGAAGTCATTACCACGTCTCGAAAATGGACTCTATTGACTGTACGTTACAGTTGCATATTTTTTCAAAACTTCGTGTTTGGTGGTACCTACATATTTGGTACACCACCCTAATTTCGTGTTCTATGGTACTCGGGTATGCCACCCATGTTCTCGACGACCGTATTAAGTCAAACTTAAAAACGTGACTTCGACCGAACATTCCGCCGATACTTCGGATTATCGCTTCGGAGTAGGCGGGGTTGTCTTAGGCCCGTATTTATAGAGCGTTACTCAGTACTCAAGCATTACTTAAGACTAGATTCAAGCCATTGTATTGGTTGAAACTAGTCTTAAGTAATGCTTGAGTACAGATTAACGCTCTATAAATACAGGCCTTAGTATACATGCACAAGTAAGTTTTTTATTAATATAATAAACTCTGTTAGCATTACCGAAGGACAGAAGGAATTGATTCGTAATTAGGTCCTGCGAAATCCGTTTCGAATTGATGTTATTTCCGCAATTATAAATATAAATTTCATGCTGGTGTAAAGTAAGTTGATTTCAGAATATCTATCAAAAAAGCACTATTAAAAAGTCATAAAACATGTTAAAGTTGTAGCGCAAACAGAACTTTATGTGTTGGTAGTAAAGTTATTTTTAAAAAAACGTAGTTGTTTACATGTATGGAAACTAGATTGCGAACGCTTAGTCTATCCGTTTGGCGTAAAGTGCGTGTGCAATCTTTTGTTTTCCCTCAGATTGTATTGTGGTCCATTATCTCCAATGAACTCTGGCACCTAAGTCCAGATATTTGTTTATTATGCTTAGTGTAAATATTGTTATAATAACGTAATATTATGGTCTCAAGATTTGACTTTGTGACAATGACCAATAACTAAGGTATTCTATTGTATCTTAATGTTTTTTTTTAAAGTGTTAGTAACGCCAAAGGTCAGTGCTCCTTATAAGTTCCGGTAAGTGTATTTTCCAGAGTTTCATACTAATTCTGAACCATTTTATGCCATAAATGTTGATAAATTCATGGCATAAAATGGTTCTGATCGGCACTTACCACCAGGTAAGTGCCGATCAGGATGAAACAGAACAGTCCTAACTTCTTTAATCTTACTTCCAAGCAGAAAGTTGCATTTACAACTTTTGAAATTATTCGATATGACAAATTTTGGTTGAGTCAGGTCGTAATTTTATAAAGAACATGCCGTAGATTATTTCACCACGTATTATTTTTCATTCTACATAATAATATAGTACAGTAGGCCGCACGTCAGTGGTAAGTGGTAATACTATAACCGCACTCCGACACAGCAAATAATTTGTCATTCAAGTTTGGATTTTATATCAAACGCATTAAAGTCTATTTTACGATGACTATACAGAATAGTGGACAGCTCGCGGGCAGTGCGCACCGGTGGCGTGCCAGCAGCGAGCGGGTGGATATTTTCGTGGCGGTACCAGGCCGTTACTGCGCTGGAGCGGTGCGGTTATAGTGAGTGACCTTTAGACATTGAACTACCCTAGCATAGTCGGAGGTTCAATAGAACGCGAGGCCAGCTTATACTGTATTTTTTACCACTGACGTGCGCCTATCGTATATATACGGAAATTATTTTGTTAAATGGTAATTAATTACTATACAAGTATTTTATTTTAAAAGAGTATTAATGTTTTAAATATTTACCAACTGTTATATTTTGTATCGATGATTTTTAAAATGTTGTTCTCTGGTTGCGACTGCTTATTAACAACCATTACTTTTTATTTTGTCCATGTTACATATTAAGGGTGCTTTCTAGCCATGAGATTATTACATCATGAACTATGGATGCCACCTTATATTTAAACGAATGATATGTATCGATTACTTGAAGGTATAATTATGTGTCTTGACTGGCTAATTAGAACTTAATATAGCATGATAGCAATGATAGGAAAGCGTATTCCATTTTGTTCATATATTATAATATGTAAGTACAGTCACGGGTGCGTAAATCAAACCACTGTAAAAATAAACTCCCGTGCTTACGATAACAGTCTGTTTACCGCCTTTTTTTGCGACGACCAATAAAAAAATATATTTTCTCAGGCTCTATTACAACGATCACAGATGTCTCACCACCTTTTACTCGGTTTTTAACGGTCTTTTTATTTTTTCAATTACAAAAACAAGGGTCTGAGCATTAATCTGAGGCTGCGATCCTATAGCGGCCGAGCGCTGCAAGCAGGAATAGTCCATAAGGTAGTTCGATGTACGCAGCCGTGATAGTACGAATCGCAAACAACATGTAAGTAGCTGGTATAATAAGTACAAGTAATGTGTATGTAAATGTACTATTAGTTATGATTACGAAGCATTTAAAATATATGCAGGGTGTAAGGGACAGCCCTCCGCAGACTGATGGGTTGAATTCAGTATATCGTACTAAGATGACCAGTACATGAAATTATTTCAGGAATGTTATGGGAATCCAATGAACCTGATTTATCGCAAGGTGGACGGCCGCGCTCGCTGATTTCAGGCGTCGTTTGTTAGAGAATTTCAACATACATTGCTGTTTTTTTTATTTAAGCTGTGTTATTTAGATAAATGGAGCTGCGTACAAATAATGTAATTTTACATTGAAATAAAGGAATAGTAACTGAAATTACGATAAAAAAAATACAATTTTTCTGAGAAAATTTTCAGTGGAATATGATTAAATAAGGAGCTGAATGCACCCTGTTAATTTGCGGGGGGCTGTCCCTTACACCCTGTATTTCGTATAGGTACTGATTCGCAAAATATAAATATATAATTCATTATCGTGTAAACGTTTATATAGTCCAATTTTAACAATAATATTAGTGATAAGAAAATATTAATATTGACTATTATTGAATACAAAGAGTCTGTATGGTTATAGCTCATTCAGCGCTGATTGATATCTTCCAACTCGGCTTAAAAATTGAGATTTCAGTGATGTGAACAAGTATTAATGCAAAATATTGTTTTTTTATATAAATAGTTATAATAATGTAAACATTATTAAACTATACCTACACGTTATTATTTAGTCAATGTAATAAGTTGTAAAAATAAATGTAAATATTTAAAAAATAAACGTTGGTTACAACAATTTTTCGGTTTTAATCATTCCTCTGCTTAAATTAAAACTGTTTACGCTCGATTAAAGTTTAAAATTACCAACAAAACAATCATCTTGATAAAACAAAAATAACAGCTTGAACTTTGATAACTTGAGAAGATATGATGCGCGGCGGCTATCAACTTTATTGTGTAAAGCATTCTTATGTGAACAGTGTTCTAGTCAACATTACCTACTTTATTTAGTAGTTAAAAAAATGTTTAAATTAGTTAGAGATGGTGCCATTAGGACCCAAGCGGTGAATTATTTAAAAACGTTCAAAAATGAAAAGAGGTTGCTCGCTACGAATCAGGAGGTTGTGTCTTGGGCTGATGTTGTGATCGTCGGTAAGTAATTTTTTTGAAGCCTCGCTTGTTTGTTCTTTGTTGAATATAAGTATGCTGGAAGAGATTTGTTTGGAAATAAGCATCACCTTTGTACGTCTTTTTTTTCTGTTCCTTTCTTCTTGTCTGTTTGTGTGTACATAAACTGTTACATAAATAACACGGGGTGAATAGAAATGCAGGGGTGAATCGAGACGCAACTTCAAAATAGAATTTTACCCTGGAAATAATATAGTTGGTTGCCAAGACACTTAATCGTTAGTTAATTATAGTACAGGTAACACATTATAGTCCTTCTTGGCAACAAAAGAGATTATTTCAACGTTAAAATCCATTATAAAGTTGCGTCTCAATTCACCCCTGCATTTCTATTTACCCAGTTTTACGGTAAATAAAGATTTTTGTTACAAAAATTTACAAAATTATATATTTCACTGGTCTTGTCATTGTATTGACGCCGTGATAACTCTAATATTAAGCTATGGTTATCCCCTGAAAAATTTATAAGTTTGCGTTTCCGAAACTTATTTGACCGTTAAGTTAGTCGTACATATCAAAATTGATCGTTAGAAGAAGAAATAAGTTACATGGTTTGTGTTTTGGCGTTCTTAGGAGGAGGTATAGCGGGATGCAACACACTGTACCAACTCACTAAGAGAGGGGTGAATGCTGTTCTGCTGGAGAGAGCCAAGTTGACCAGTGGGACGACATGGCACACCGCTGGTAAAGTACTCGTTCAGCCTTGTTAAAATGTTTTAAGATCCTTACTTACAGTTGTTTTTATTTAAATCATAAAATTGTAAATCTTATCCCTCCCCCCTGTGGCAAATTAAAATGTTCGCTATATGTATAAGCAATCTAAATCAGCGCGTGTCTGTGCGACACGCGCGTTGCCCAAATATTAGAAGCTAACACGGCAACACATCTAACACGCGAGTATTGAAATAATCGCGTTGCCTTGTGTGTCCTGTTGGTAGGGGAGCCCAGAGGGTTTTTGAGCACAGGGTGAAAACTTGATAGCTGAGTAGGTGCGGCATGATACATATTTTCGGTGTTCTCTCATCATGCCGCCTACTCAGCTATCAAGTTTTCGCCCAGCATATGCTTGCTCAAAAATAATCTGGGCTCCCATACCATATACAATGTGGAGACAACAATACGGCAATAAATGAAAACACTGGCAATATCATGCATAAGAGTATTTTGGAACGCTCAAATAAATTCTAGCATCGAAATTTAAAAAAGTATTTTTTTCTAACAAACTAAATAGCAGTGGTGTGCCGACTATGGGTTTTGCCAATCTTTGACTAGCTATAGCAACTAATCTTTTGGATATATTTGATTGAATGTTCGTGTGCAGACTGCGAACATCATTAGATATGCGCTGTTGAATTTATTGTCATATTGTCGTCTTCACGTTGTATACGCGCGTGTCGATATGCGCATAAAACGACTTTTTCGGACATGCACTTTGATTGGTTTAAATAAGTACCTACATACTATAATTTTAACATTTTATAGGACTAGTATGGTCGCTCAGACCCTGCGACTTGGAAGTGAAACTGTTGCGAGATTCGAGGAAAGTGTACAGTACCCTAGAGGAGGAAACAGGTGACTTTGCGGGCTGGATCAACAACGGAGGCATGTTCATATCACGTAGCAAAGTGAGTATCAATACCTACTCCCATTAAACTTGATAAATTTCTTTTTCATTGTTATATTGTTAAATTTGGTTATATTAAATTAGCTGGAGAAACTTCACACACGTCTGTGAAGTTTCGAAAAAAAAGGTTAAAAAATCTAATAAGTATTTTATAATAACTCAACTATCTCTTCCAGATGCCATTAAATTCCTTTATAGCCTCAAACACTTATTTATGAGCATGTTATAAAATGTATTTTCTTTCTTTTAGGTCCGAACACAAGAATACATGAGGCTCCACACATTAGGGAAAGCTTTGAATATTCCTAGCGAAGTTCTGGACCCACACGAGGCTCAAAAGAAGTTCCCTCTCCTAGACCCATCAGTATTTGAAATGGCGTTGTATGCTCCTGAAGACGGTACTATTGATCCTTCCATGGTGTGTAATGCACTTGTCAAAGTTGCCACGAAAAATGGAGGAAAAGTAAGTCTTGGTCATCTTTGAGAGCTACTTGTTGTATGATGGTTTTATTCTCACTTTACGAATATCTTTTGTTTTATTCGTTTGATTAGAGGTACAGTGGTACCCAATTGATAAGGCGCGTCGTGAATCTTCGTTCGCACAGAAAATAAAGTATGGCCCTGAAGATTAACGAAAGAATGCTTAAAACTTACAATCAACCTTAGGTCACTATTATAAGGTTTGTAATACACTGGAGCTGCTAGCGTGCACTCGATCAGAAGTAGGGCTTCCATTACGTAATTACGCAATTACGTAATTACGAACTCATTTTAAAGTATTTTCAATTCCGTAACTGAAGATGTCAATTCCGTACTTACGTAATTATTGGTATCATTAATCAATCAAAATAGTCAACTAATAAAAAAGCATTATACGTACACATTTATAATGTGGCAACACTAAACGATATAACTACATCGAAACTGTACAAACAGGGTATTCCCCGCAGTTTGTTTTTATTTTTTGTTAAATCTTGCAAAAAATAGTTCTAAGACGTACAGAATAGAGTTCAAATATATCAACTTGGCGAGTCGGCAGGGCCGGGGAGTCTGTCAGTCTGTCGAAAAGTCCCTACGACCACGGGGAACTACTATGCTCTTCACTTTCTTAACTAAAAAGAAATTGTAGTTTCATTGCTCAATTGTCGGTTGTTCAGTTCACATCGCTCTCGACACAGTTGACACTTGTTCGATTACTTAATTAAAAGTTGGTGGTAAATGCGCGCAAATATTAACAATTTGTCGCAGTTGTATCTTTATCGTGGGTGACTTTGAGTGTGTGGATTATCTCTTGAAAGATGTAAGTACTTAATCCAAAGCCTTAATCAGTCTATTTAGTATTAAAAGGGCATTAAAAACCCCGTGGAGCATGCATAGTTCGTACAAAATAATTTGTAAATCAAACACTTTCTTAGGATGTATTTATTCCGATTAGATTATAGAATACCTAGGTTCCCAATTATACAATTAGTTAAGAACACTGATTAAAACATAAAATAGGTACCTACCTATAAGAAATATAAGTTACCTATCAAAAATTTGAAATTCCTCATAGCTTATCTCTAAATCGGGAATGAATGAACTAAGCATGCTCTGTCGCCTGTCGCCTATTATAGAAGATAAAAACGTTAAGTGTTTACGTTTGTTATGACTTGGCAACTATGTTTATCCAATATAATTATTATTAACCTAACTCCCTTTTATTTTTTTCAGGTCTTCTTCAAATAAGACTGTATACAAAGAGTTTTTGAACAAACGCACACAAAGCTCTATCTGGGAACATTTCTTGAGAGCTGATAATGGGCAGAGTGTTGAATGTAAGCATTGCAAAAAAATTTTGAAAACTCCTGGTGGCGCAACTGGAGCGTTACACACTCACATGCGTGCCAAGCATATCGGAGAGATGCCGCAAGAGCAGAATTCGCAAAGGCCGAGTACATCAACGTCTAATAGTGTTCAAATTCAAACACGAAAGCGTACGAATGAACCTTCACAAAAGAAAATTAAACTCACTGATTATTTTTCAAATATGGAGGTTCGAGTGGCCAGAATGGCTGCATTAGATGGGATACCATTGAGAACATTTTGTACTTCAGAAGATCTGAGATATCTTTTTAAAAACTCTGGCTACGATGTGCCGAAATCTTCTACGACTATAACGCAGATAATTCTAGAACAGAGTGATAACACAAAAAACAAATTGAAAAATCAATTGAAAATTATGAAGTCTGAAAATAAAAGATTTACAATCACGTTTGATGAGTGGACGTCTACCCGTAATAAAAGGTATATGAATATAAATATCCACAATAAAGACTTTAATATGTCCAAATATAAAAATTTGGGACTTGTACGGATACAGGGATCAATGCCAGCTGAAGTAGGCACTCAATTATTACAGCAGCATTTGAGTGACTTCGGTTTAAGTCTGGAAGACGACATAATTGCTTTCACAACAGATGGAGCAAGTGTAATGGTCAAAATGGGTAGAAATTTTGACGGCCACCACCAATTGTGTTTGGCTCATGGGATACAACTAGCAGTCTTGGATGTTTTATATAAAACACAAAAATCTCCAGAACCTGAAGTCCAGGAGGATGTCTCAAATACCAGTGCTGAAGAAACAGAAGAAATTGAAGAAGATGAGGATGCGTTTATTGTAGAATCGACCAGAGTTCCAGAATCGGAGTTTTTATACAAAGGTACTATAAAAAAATTAAGAGATCTAATAAAATCTTTTAAAAACTCCCCTTTGAAAAACGATTTGTTGCAAAAGTACATTTTAGAAGAACATGGTAAAAATATTGACCTAATACTAGACTGTAAAACGCGATGGAACAGCTTGGCAGATATGGTAGGCCGATTTCTCAAATTAAAATCATGCGTTTTTAAGGCGTTATTAGATTTGAAATCAAATGCAAAATTTACAGACGAAGAGTTAAAAGACCTTCACGACATTCATTACAGCTTGGATGTAATAAAAACTACAGTTTTGTCATTATGTCGCCGTGATTCAAATTTATTGACGGCCGACGCTGCGCTTCGATTTATGCTAGATAAACTTGATCTTCAGTCAAACGATCTCAGTGGAAAACTAGCCACATCTCTTAGAAAGAGAATAAAGGAAAGGCGAACAAATGTATTCGGTGTTTTGCAATATTTGCATAACAATGAGGAATTTTTTAAAACTGCTGCCACAGAATATTTCACGAAACCATCGTCGGATGATATACGAATGTACATAGTGGAACTGTTGGAACGGTTGAAATATAATTCTACTCAAAAAAGTACAAATTCACAACCACAATCGAGAGCATCGGACGCAATTGCTACCAGTGACGATGATGACGAGGAGTTGACAATCGCACAACAGTTAGACAAAGAAATAAACAAAGTGACTGTTAATAAACCGATTTCAACAGTAAACACAGATCTCCATTCCATTATTAGGGTAGAAATGTGCATTTACGATAGCGCTGGCGGCGGTCGCGAAGTATTTTTGACTGCAGCGTATAATTATTTGCTTTCGATAACGCCTACAAGTGTTGAAGCCGAGCGAGCCTTTTCATCCGCAGGGTATTTTTGCAATAAACTCAGAAGTTCCCGAAGTGACAAAACATTAAATGCCTTGTCATTTATGAGATCACATTTTCAAGAAGAAAGATTATATTCGGGACGAAAAAAAATGGTTTGATGTATGTACATGATATGTCCTTGAATAAATATTTTTTTGTTTAAATATTGTGTTTATTTTGATATTTCCTTGAATTTGAGATAGTAAAAGATAATTGTAAAAATTGTAGATACTCTATCAACAATATTTACAAAAACTCATAATCGATTTAAAAAAAAATAGGAAAAATTACGTAATTACGGAATTACGGAATTGGCGAAAAAAGTTGCGTAATTAGTTACGTAATTGACATTTCCGTAATTTTGGAAGCCCTAATCAGAAGTATGGCGGCTGACAAACATGCCACGCGGCGCGCGCTAACATGGCGGCAGCTGCCGACCAATAGCGGTACAGGAAAAAGAACCGCGGTGCGTGGAGCGCGCCGATTGGTCAATAGCATTTCCCGTACTTTTAAAATTCACCTTCTGCGCAGGTACATCGGTAAGCCATATCAATTGGGTACTACTGTACACTGCTATACGGATCTTTTGGCGCTCGAATGACGTTGTCTGGGTGGCGCTGTTAAACATTTGTGCAATTGAGTCATAATTAGAGATCGGATATTCTGATGCATATTTACCTAAAGTACGTTTTTTTCCCGGCAAAGGATACAAAGTAACGGCTTCTTAAAATATATCTTTATTCCGGGATCGCGGGGTTTCATTAATAACAGTGTGTAGGTATACAATTTTGTATTCCTAAGTATAACAAATATTTCTTATCTATTTAGAACTAGGCAGAATTTGTGGAAAATATAACACGTTTAAAAAACACTATTCGGGGATACACAGTACAAACGAGTATTTCTTAAAAAAAATCGGTCCTGAAAACCGACAGTTTTTCCCGTACCGAAGCGCACTCCATACTAATCAACTCTCAAACTTTAGGTGAGCATCCGAATATCCGATCTCTAGTCATAATATAGTATCAAATCCAAGTATAGTATAGTAATTACTATTTCTGAAATTGTCATTCAATAGGATTTTACGAAGAGAGTTAGTTGTATTGCTGATTCTAATGATAATAATTCTGTAAAGCCATATTTGTTACGGCCGCGAATCATATTTAGATCAACATACAACCTGTTACTGACCTGTAAATTACAAAAAACGTAAGAATTTCACGGACTACCTTAGCGCATCCCCCTTATGTCTGGGTAGTTAGCCAATATTTTGCATCAGTCCGAATTACCCTGTTTTTATTTTCAAGAAGTAATATTTAAAGCTAACTTACGTAGACTACGCTTTTTCGTGCAATATGTAACGTAACAAAAGATTAACTTCGTAGGTGTACGAGGACTGCCCAGTGCTCGACATCCATTACACTCACAATCAACTTGGCAACAAGGAAGTTACAGCAGTGCACACTGACAAGGGAGTCATCAAGACCAAGTGTGTTGTCAATTGCGGAGGTAACTACCATTCAAGATTTTGGGGAAAATCTATTATTTTGGGGAAGTAGGAAGTTCAACGATTGCAGGAAAACTACCTTGTATTGTTACTGGGCGTGTTTCTCTGCCCCTTCTCCTCTCCGACTCCTGTCGTAGTCGTTGTGCATAATAGTTATCATTATTAGGTAGGTATGTCTAAAATAATACAGAGATAAACAGGCTTCTATGTGCTTGCTGTGGTTCGTCTGCAATTTTACTTCAGAGCTGGACTGCCACGAGTCAACTGAGCTTTCGAGCGTCGTAACTAATGTTTCCAAGACCTGCAATCTAAATTTCAACTAGAAGGAGCATTTTTTTTTGTGGTCTTCTATGTTCTTGTTGTGGTTCGTCTGCGATTTGACTTCAGAGCTGGATTGCCACGAGTCAACTGAGCTTTCGAGCGTCGTAACTAATATGTTTCCAAGACCTGCATTCTAAATTTCAACTAGAGGGAGCATTTTTTTTTGTGGTCTTCTATGTTCTTGTTGTGGTTCGTCTGCGATTTGACTTCAGAGCTGGATTGCCACGAGTCAACTGAGCTTTCGAGCGTCCTAACTAATATGTTTCCAAGACCTGCAATCTAAATTTCAACTAGAGGGAGCATTTTTTTTTGTGGTCTTCTATGTTCTTGTTGTGGTTCGTCTGCGATTTGACTTCAGAGCTGGATTGCCACGAGTCAACTGAGCTTTCGAGCGTCGTAACTAATATGTTTACAAGACCTGCAATCTAAATCTGAACTAGAGCTTTTTGTTTTTTCTTTCTGGGTGGGAAATTATCAAATAACTACTACTACTATCAAACAACTAGAGGGAGCTGGGCCTACACTTATAACATTTTCTTTATTTAATAGGTGCATGGGGTCCTCGCGTTGCCAGATTTGCAGGGGTGCCCAGCCTACCATTAATCCCGTTTAAGCACGCGTACGTAGTATGTGATGCTACGCCCGAAGTCCGGGGCGCTCCCAATATTCGAGACCATGACGTCGACTTGTATATCAAGGTGCAGGGAGAGTCGTGCCAAGTCGGAGGGTATGAAAGCAACCCGCATATGCTTGATCAGGTATTTATTTTTAATTTACTACTTTACCATCGTAAATTCATTCACAGACAACGCACCGCTGGGTCTAGGAGCTAGAAATATTGGCCAAGAGGTCCATAAACACGGAAGGATTTTAGATCATTTCTCTCCTAAAAGGCATAAAAGATGTATGGAATTTGTCATTTTAGCCGATAGGAAATCCCAGCGGGCTGGCGCAATGAAGTATCAAAGTCTTGAGGAGGCTATAGCATAGTTTATTATATTAACATCATGCTAGGGACCCTTAGGAGCCGTGCACAAAGAAAAACCGTCAAACAGAACGCTAAGTGAAAACGAAGCGCAGACAATTATTATTCTAATGCACCTGTCAAATCAGTATTTGACAGGTCAAATTAGTATCTGGGATTAAAATACGAACTATAGTTATAAATATAACCTTCACGAATGTCGATACCGAAACGTACGTCTGGCGTCACCACAGCTAGGCTTCCATCTTAATATTTTTACACCAGCTTATATTGCTGTATAAGGATTTTTGGAACTTGAATTACGTTGACAGGGTGGCGTTGTTGGTCAAACTTTGCGTAATTGTTTTGTGAAAAGTACTGAAAAAACAAAATGGCGGTGTTAGTTCTGATGTTGCATAATCTGCCTATAATGTTCCCACTGCTGGGACACAGGCCTCCTCTCTTCGAGAAAAAGTGGGCTGTAATCTATCACGCGGACTCAGTGCGGGTTGGTAGATGTCACATGTCTTCGAATTTTTGGTTCGAGGACATGCTGATTTCCTCACGATGTTTACCTTCACCGTTTTGAGAGCAGTGGTGATGAAATTATTTACATAAAGTAAAGCGCCTGTCTGGGTTCGAACCCACGACCTAGAACTTGTAGGTAAGTCGGGACCGTTACTACTGGACTACAACTGCTTCCATTTCTCTGTTCTGCAGGCTTCGCATGATGCTTTCTATTTCTACTCTACTGTAGAATAGAAATCGCTTGTCTACCGAAAATGTTCTACTGTCTACACGGAAACGTCATTTTTGTGTACCCTTCTGTCGACAAAACGCTTCTCTACGGTTCTCGTGCTAAGCCTGCTGATGTTGGCCACGCGCCAAAAGATCCTTGTAAGCCTTTAGTTAGTAATACGTGTCGAAAAGTACTGACCTGATGATCTTAACCCTTCTTCACCCCCAGGTACCAGACCACCTGCAGTTCCACTTATACGAGCTCGACTGGGACGTGTTTGGAATCCACATGAGCAGTGCCACGTCACTGTGTCCCAAACTCAGTACAGTCGGCATTAAGAGTACGGTGTGTGGGCCCGAGTCGTTCACGCCCGACCACAAGCCACTACTCGGAGAGGACCCGAATGTCTTCGGTAAGCTTCGGCATTTTGATGACTGTTGTCGAAGACTAAGGCCCGCTTGTACGGACTAGCACTACAAATTATATACACGTTTTTGAAGATGACAGAGACAGAATGATTAAATATGTTTAGCGATAAACGCATTTATCGATTTGTGGTTCAAGCGGGCTTTTGTTTTTAGGGTTTCGTATGTCCGAATGAAAAAACGGCCTTATAATATCACTCGTGTGTCTCTCTGTCTGTCGTTCTGTCACAGGTCACAGCCAATTTGCTCCGAATCGAATGGACCGATTAAGTTGAAATTTGGTACAGATATGTTTCTGTGATCCAGACACGGGCGTGTTACGTAAATAAATGAATTTTAAATATGGGGTCACTTTTGGGGCAGAAATCAGTAAACTGTTAAATATGTTTCCACATATACACACAAATACTGTACCGTATGACATTATCAAATGAAAGGGCTTACTGTGAGGGTCTCAAGTATAATCTTTTAATAATTTTAAAATAAACCGTTTAAAGTTATTTAAGAAAATAGATGAAAACTGACCCTTATCTCCGATCTCCTTTTGAAGAAAATAGTTCTATACTTAGGTCTTAAAACACGTTGTTAATCTCCCAATATTGTGCATACAAACTTACATTTTCAGTTGGATTGTATGGAAGAACATGTTTTTCAACTACATGTTAAGTTTGTTCTTGGGATGAATTCATACCAACAATTGCTACGGACTAGCCGGTTTTTTTATACGGTGACATTTTGAAGATGGTCAGATGACTTGGTGAGAAGCACATGACCGGTCGTTGTGGCGATGCTTGGAGGAGGCCTATGTCGAACTGTGGACGTCTTTCGGCTGAATGAGAATGGCATGCGACCAAGGCTATGATTTCTAATAGAAATAGTTTATTTTTTCATGTTTTTCAGTAATTTTTCCGTAGTCAAGATTTCGGTTTTTTTTCGTCATTGTTGCACGAGATTTATATGTAGATAGTTGAGTATTCGGAAAACAATTTACCAAGTTCGTGAATAATAAACATAGATAATGAATTAACGTCTAACGTTTAATGTTATGTAGGTCAGTTGGTCAACGTACTTAGATACACTTGTGTGAATAAATACGTCAAATTGTAGATATATATTTTATTAATCTGACGCAACGCTTATGGACTAATTACAATACTTTGCTCTCGACTTCTATATGTTCTATACCTACCTCGCTAGCCAATAGACACACAAATGTATAGATACGGGCGAACTTCGGACTTAGTTCAGTCTGATCTATGGGCAAGGGCATGCCCGTAAATCCGACCATTACCTTTCCCAAATGGGGTCTATCTAGGATTTCATCAACATCGATGGACGACCTAAGAAAAAAAACAATTAATTAAATAAATGAATAATAAGTTTATTTCAGACTATTTATTTATTAATTTATTTATTTAAACTTCTCGCACACAATAAGGTACAAAGGCGGACTTAATGCCTTAGGCATTCTCTACCAGTCAACCAAGGGTGGTGAAGAGATAAGATGGCGGGTGCTCCGATGGAGAGAAAATAATAATATTAAAAAATATTAAATTCTAACCTATTCATTACAGAACATTCATATT
Organism: Tiliacea aurago; assembly: GCA_948098905.1. Classification (NCBI taxonomy): domain Eukaryota; kingdom Metazoa; phylum Arthropoda; class Insecta; order Lepidoptera; family Noctuidae; genus Tiliacea; species Tiliacea aurago. Next base: position 10,809,629 of record OX402578.1, on the reverse strand, counting down.
TGTGTTAGTAAGTACTGAATAACTATGTTAGTAAACCACAAAAGTTAAAATAAACAAATTAAAGTTTCTTGCATGGTCCGTAGGTACATATTATAAATTGAAGTCCACTTTTTATGTCTGTCTGTGTGACCGCGTTTTTCTTTTAGCTATGCAACGGATTTTGATGCGGTTATCACCATCATTTAGAGCGTTTATTCCGGAAGATTTATCTATGTGTATAATACAGGGTGCCGCTTTAATGAATACACTTATTTTTATGAACATATTTTAATTTTATTAAACATTATTATTTATTGAATTATTAACAATTTTCTAAAATAGCATTTTGGAGCAACCTGTACTTAGAGAACTATATCGCAGAGGTCTTTTGCCGGGGATCGGATCATAACACCGCATCAATGAAATTAAAACGAATAACATGCAAAGAGTAGGCGAATTGAAGGAAAGAGAGAGCTTTATTATTTAGTTTGTTTGAAAATTTGAATTTTTCATGTACGAATTATTTTATAGATTTTTTATGGTTACTGGCCACTAGCCCTACCCGTGTGTTAAATTAATGTCGCCATTGTGGCGGCACGTTGTATATGCTTTCCGAGACTCCTATGTGCTTCGGAAAGCACGTTAAGCCGTTGGTCCCGGCTATCATTCGTGTATCTTTGACAGTCATTAAAGGTTGTCAGAAGCCCCGAAGTCTGACCACCAGTCTTACCAAGGGGTATCATATTACCCAGTTACTGTGTTGTGGAGCTCAGATAGGCAGTCAATCCTTGTAAAATACTGGTATTCAGATGCATCTGGTTAGACTGGAAGCCGACCCCAACATAGTAGAGAAAAGGCTGGGCAGATTGATTGATAATACATTAATATTAATCTTACTTCAATCAACTCAGCCTATAGCAGTCCACTGCTGGACATAGGCCTCTCCCAGGCTGCGCCACAACACCCTGTCCTCCGCCTTCCGCATCCAGTCTGTCCCAGCCACCTTTTTAAGGTCACATCTAGCTGGGGGGCGTCCCACACTACGCTTACCGATACGCGGTCTCCACTCCAGGACTTGTCTGCTCCACCGGCCATCGGTCCTTCGACAAACATGGCCAGCCCACTGCCACTTCAGCTTGCTTACTCTGCAGGCTATGTCGGTAACTCCGGTTCTCTTCCGGATAACTTCATTTCTGATCTTATCCTTCAGAGAAACTCCGAGCATAGCCCGCTCCATAGCTTAGCCATAACAATCTTACTTGTAATAATTAATCTCGATGTTTTGTCAAATCAGCAAGGGCGGGTCGCTTATATTTAATAATAGTTTAATTGGAGGGCTGTTTGTATGTGTGAATTTAAATGTTTGTAAACGCACCCACAATACAGGAGAAATTCCTAGTGTGGGGCAACGTTAAAAAAAAAAAAAAAAAAAAAAAAAAAAAAAAAAAAAAAAAAAAATTATATCCTCTACAATCTACATTGTAGAAGCACACGACCCGGTGTAAGAAGGACATAAAATAATTTAGAATCCAAACTCTACATTATTTTATGCCCTTCTTAAATCAAAATGGTTCTACGTGAGTGTCACAGCTGATTTTAATGGTAGCTGTAGTAAGTAACGAGAGAACATTTGATTCAGGTCTGTACCACAACTGCGGCTACAACTCAGCCGGGATGATGTTCTCAGCGGGATGCGGTATTCAAATGGCAGAGTGGATCGTCTCTGGAAGGTGAATACTTACTTTAGTTATGTACCCTTATCTGCTCTCATATCGGCAAGAGCTACGCGTGTGCAAGCATTCGTGGAGGCCCATATTTATGCACGACGTTAGCAAATTGCACTATTAACGTAAACTTATAGATAAGCCTGAGATGGTACTTCTTGGGTTCCGTACCTCAAAAGGAAAAGCGAAACCCTTATAGGACCAGTCGAGTGTCTGTCTGTCCGTCTGTCACAGCCGATTTGCTCCAAATCTACTGGACTGATTAAGTTGAAATTTGGTACACATATGAACTCCTGTAACCCAAACACGAACGTGTACCGTAAATAAATGGATTTTAACTATGGGATTTACTTTTGGGGTCATCATTTCAGCCGAAAGACGTCCACTGCTGGTCATAGGCCTCCCCCAAAAGTAGGGGGAGGAGGTTGCCTTAATCGCCACGATTGGCACGCGGATTGCCAATCCCAGTATGGTGTTAAAATGCATAGAGAACGCGGCTGCCCATTCTCTATTAAGTCCCTTAGTCGCCTTTTACGACATCCACGGGAAGAAATAGAATGGTGCCCTTTACTTCCGGCACCACACTTTTGGGGTAATAATTTGAAAATTAAAAAAAAGTTTTGCTAACCGTTCCGTGTGGCATATCAAATAAAAGGACTTGTTATGAGGATTTCAAATATATATTTTATTGTAAATTTAAAATAATTCGTTTTAAAGTTATAAAGGAAAATAATATAGATGGAAATTGGCCATTCCCCTTATCTCCTAAAATTTCCCCTATAGCCTAAAATTTTGAAAAAAATACAGAGGATAGTTCTTTACTTAAATATAACAGGAAAACCTATAAGAAGTCTATGGTCTTAAAATATTTTTTTGAAAATCTGATTATCTGAAGTACATACATCTTTTATGAGGTACTGTGCTAAATGTTACAACAAAATACCTTGTGATATATTGCAATTAAATGAAAGAAAATTAAAACACATATTTAAGTAAACTTTGTAAACAGGCATATTAGAAATTAGAGGATTATATCCAAGATAAGAAATGCTTGGAAAGTTGCTGGTCCAGCTCCATAGGGCAATCTAGACTAGAGTCTAGACAAAATCAAACTGGTTGCTATTTTAATTGTATAATTTGTTATTTTTATGACATTGGGTTTACATTCGTGATTATCTTAACTCACGCACTGTGAGCACCATCTATCTCATAATTAAATTATTATTAATGTGCCCAACCTAAAACATTTTATTTCCCAAGAATATTCAGTCTCGCTCCCACCCCTCACCACAATATAGTAAATAAAAGTACCTTTGCGACGCCGCCCCGACCCTTGCTAGACCAGCCCGCGCTGCTGAGCCTGTAGCTTTAAAAAATCGACTAATAATATTAATCCGATCCAGCCCGTCCCTTGGTGTCCTTCCAGAACGACGCCCTAATGCGAGGACCGTAACCCACAGGGGAGCCCTCAGCGTGTAGTCGCTTAGTTTATAAGTTTATGCCCTGCCTGGGGGCCTTAATTTATTGAGGCACCCACAGGAAAGTCCACTTAAGCAGACGACTACCTCCTAGATTGACCTGCGAGATGTCAAGAAAAAAACCGTTCAATTGCGAGTCGGTCTCGCGCACGAAGGGTTCCGTACCATTATCTATAAAAATAGCATTTAAATAGAGGATATTTAGCCCTTAAATATTTGTTTTATTTTAATTTAATTATTTATTTTTAAAGTGAATATATAACTAAATATTGTGTGAATATTTCAAGCGTCTACCTGTTGCTGTTATCAATATCGAGCAAAAACATCACGTTTGTTGTATGAGAGCCCCCTTAAATATTTATTTTATTCTCGTTTTGTTGTTATAGCGGCAACAGAAATACATCATCTGTGAAAATGTCAACTGTCTAACTATCATGGTTCATGAGATACAGCCTGGTGACAGATGGACAGACAGACAGACAGACGGACGGACAGACAGCGGAGCCTTAGTAAAGTGTTCCCGTTTTACCCTTTGGGTACGGAACCCTAAAAAATACCTTTGCGACGGGGCACTGCCACGCCCCTATCTATGTACGGGCAACAATACTGTCTCTCAGCCAAAACAAGTTCAAAGTCTAGCATTTTCCCTGTATTTTGTAAATAGTTTCTTCAGCTTTAGGAACGTGAACTCATTTGGTTGTATAAACAAAATAATAACATGAGGTCATCACCGTTATTGCTTTTGCACAAAACTCCGCATCATTACAAATTGATAGTATTTATTATTTACCTATTTTTTTATCTGTATATTTATGTGTACCTAATTGACAATGATACGCGATGGTTTACTGAAGTACTATCAATTATTAGTGTTCCGTACCTCAAAAGGAACCCTTACCCCTTGGGATAAATTATTATTCATCCCAAGTAATCCCAACTACGGAACCCTTCATTGTGCGTGGTCCGACACGCACTTGGCCGGTTTATTTCTTTAATAAAATTGGTGGTGTGTTTTATCTAAGCATAGATGGACGTGGAGGCAATACAAGAGAACGTTTCATAATGACATTACTTTATTATCCAGGCTTAAGTTGCACCAAAATGATTATTGTATCGTGAAAAATGATGCCCGTTTCAGAAAGGATGACTCCTAAAGGTCCTACTATGGTGTAATACCAGAGTGAGAAAAGAAATAAATAATAAATCATTTATTTTGGACCATTATTATTTTGGATACATGTTATAAACCTGCCAAACTGCGTGACAGTTCGCCGGCAGGATTAAGGCCCGTATTACAGAACCTCACTCAATACTCAAGCATTACTTAAAACTAGTTTCAACCAATCAAATGGCTTGAATCTAGTTTTAAGTAATGCTTGAGCATTGAGTGACCTTCTGTAATACGGGCCTAAGAGTACCTATTAGGGGCCAATTTACGTTGCACGGGTTCATCCTGAATAGTTACTGTTATATAGGTTGCACATTAACAGTATTCATTTAGTTATAAATAGTATACAACGTGGAGACGACAATATGACAATAAATTCAATTAAATATATCCAATAGTTTAGTCGCTATAACTAGTCAATGATTGGCCAAACACATAGTCGGCACACCACTGCTATTTAGTTTGTTTGAAAAAATCACTTTTGTAATTTCGATGCTAGAATTTATTTGATCGTTCCAAAATACTGCTACAAGAACAATTGAATTGAAACAAAACATTGTTGTTGAAAAACATGTTCTTCTATACATCGATATACGTCACGGTCAATTCCCCAACTGCAAATGTAAGTTGGTCGACTATTACTCGATAAATTGTAAGAGTTGTAAGCCTACTTAGCTGAGATAGTTTTCCTTTTAATTTCGTTATTTATACTACTGCCATTTTATTTTTTCTGATATCCAAAAACAACCATTTAGCGCTGGCAGGGGGGACATACTTGACGCAAACAAAAATTTGCACATTACGCAAACTAACTCCTGAATCAAAAACTGCTGTTTCCAAAGTATTGCCAGTGTTTTCATTTATTGTCGTATTGTTGTCTCCACATTGTATATCGAAGGGGCTCGTGGCGAAATAATAACAGCCGCACGGGTTGATTGAAGGTTAAGCTATGCTTTCCGAGGTCGATCCGTGGATGGGTGACCATCCATTACACGTCGAGACCCCTCCGTGCTTCGAAAAGCACGTTAAGTCGTTGGTCCTAGCTGTCATTTGTAGGTCTTTGACAGCCGTTACGGGTAGTCAGAAGCCTGAAAGTTTGACAACCAGTCTTACTGAGGCGTATCGTATTACCCAGTAAGTGGGTTGTGGAGGTCAGATAGGCAGTCGCTCCAAGTAAAATACTGGTATTCAGCATCCAGGTAGACTGGAAGCCGACCCCGACATAGGTGGGAAAAGGCAGGCAGATGATTTAGTTATAAATAGCATCCTGGTTGAACGCACCCTTATCACTTCGACAGCGTTAAAATTAGCGCTAATATTCTACAGCTTCGGGGCGTGCAATATCCCCACTACCACTTCTGCAAACTCTAATTTTTGAAGTGAAATCAAAAAAATCAAAATCAAAAGTCATTTATTCAAACTAGGCTGAGAATCAGCACTTTTCGAACGTCAAAAATTACATGGGACAGTCCCCCAAAAACGCCCACCTTTCACCACTTCCTAGTGCTTTAGCTGGGAAGAAGAAGTGGCGCAACAAACTCCCCAGCAGCACAGCTGTCTGTTCGCATATAAAACTTGAAGTTATACAATACAATATAAAATTATTTGCATTACGCAACACAAAACGTTAAATTGTGAACAAAAATCATAGAACTCGCGTCATCGTCACTGAAAAATTGCCATGAGCTATATGTATACTGTTTTCACTTCTATCGGCAGTCCCCAAAAACTGCCCCGCATTTTTTGAAGTGAAAACTTTATTAGGCGCGTTGAGCACTATTTGGGTGAACAAAAATCATGGAACTCGCGTTATCGTGACCGAACGCTTTCCATGAGCTATATGTACGAGTATACTGTTTTCACTTCTATCGGCAGTCCCCAAAGACTGCCCCGCATTTTTTGAAGTGAAAACTTTATTAGGCGCGTTGAGCACTATTTGGGTGAACAAAAATCATGGAACTCGCGTTATCGTGACCGAACGCTTTCCATGAGCTATATGTACGAGTATACTGTTTTCACTTCTATCGGCAGTCCCCAAAGACTGCCCCGCATTTTTTGAAGTGAAAACTTTATTAGGCGCGTTGAGCACTATTTGGGTGAACAAAAATCATGGAACTCGCGTTATCGTGACCGAACGCTTTCCATGAGCTATATGTACGAGTATACTGTTTTCACTTCTATAGGCAGTCCCCAAAGACTGCCCCGCATTTTTTTGAAGTGAAAACTGCTTTAGGCGCGTTGAGCACTTTTTGAGTGAACAAAAATCATGAAACTCGCGTCATCGTCACCGAACGCTTTCCATGAGCTATTTGTATACTGTTTTTACTTCTATCCGCAGTGTCCAAAGACAGCCCCGCATTTTTTTTCTTTGCTAGAGTTGTACACTAACATCACCTTTACAAATACCTACAGGCCAAACTACAACATGTTCACATTCGACATCCGTCGCTTCACGCCCGGTCAAATGTCCCGCGCGCACTGGATGCGCGAAAGCAGCCACGAAGCGTACGCGCGGAACTACAACATAGTGTTCCCGAACGACGAACACTTGGCGGGACGGGACGTGAGCCACGACGCCTTGCATCAGGAGCTGGTGGATGATGGAGCAGTCATGCAGTCCAGGGCTGGCTGGGAAAGACCGGCCTTCTACATCCCTGGAGAGAGGGTGGGTGCTTTTGTCATAGTTTTGCCGGGCGTACATTGGCTATTTTGGCGCGGCAACTATACTAGACGCCAACATTCGGGGTAGTCGCGGTCATAAACGTGGGCGGGAGACGTGTCGACTCTCGAGATTTTTACGAGAGAGAATTTTACGTGATTGATACACATTGATGCGCAAATTGATCGTCTACCAAAAGCAATTGAAGCGATTGAAAATATTAATACAATTGCAATTTATCGTTTCCGTGTCCTTTTAGGCCCACTTGCTCCACAAATCACTTACAAGGGTCCCCGAAACGATCAATTGCAATTGTTAATTTTTACGTGATTGATACAGATTGATGCGCAAATTGATCGTCTACCCAAAAACAATTGAAGCGATTGACAATATTACTACAATACAAATTGATTGCAATGGCAATTGATCGATTGCACTTGATCGTTTCGGGGACCCCTAACACGTTTAGCGATAAACGAATTTAAACTTACGTCATGTTTCTGCCAATCGTTTGAAGAAGACAGAAGCAGAATGATGATTTAAATTCGTTGATTGTTAAATGCATTACGTGATTTGTGGTGCAATTTGGGGGGCGTTAGAATAGAGCTTTTAGAAATACGAGCTAGTAAATAAGGTACTTATTGCATTTTTCATAACACTATTTATTTTAACGACCAAAAAAATGGTGTTCGTAATGTATTTCGGTTATCTTACGGTTCCGAAAATTTTAATGTTCTGTTGTAAGGTAAAGAATACTTAATTTTCCAGTGCTTTATGTTTCGTGGCAGATAAGAGTACAACAGTATGACTGGGGCGGCGCTGACAGTGACTACCCTAGGAACAACGACCGGCGCTACGAAGAGATCCTCAAGGGAGACTACTCGTTTGATTTCTCTAAGCACCATGATTTGGTAAGTCTTATGATTTGTAACTACACTTCTGGTTACCCCGGAAAATCACCTCTGCGCGACTGCGCTACAATTATTTGTAAAGGTTGCTCCAAGATGCTATTTTAGAAATTGTAAATAAATAAATAAATAATAATGTTTAATGAAATTAAAATATTTTCATAAAACGTAAAGGCGAAACTGTATACGTGTGGTAAATTAATGTCGCCACTAAAGCGGCACGTTGTATATTTTTATTCAATTTTATACTTTATAAATTACTTATATAAGTATGTAACATAGTTTGTAAATTGCACTGTACAACGCTTTGGGTTCTAACCATAATTTTGTGCATGTACACATAAATAAATAAATATTTTTTTCATCAACCCCTAGTATTCACACCATAACCCTAAACCCACGTTTCCTCCCAGATCGGTCAAGAAGCCCTACAATGTCGTAACGCAGCGGCCCTGTTCAATATGTCTTACTACGGCAAGTTCTACCTCACCGGGCCCGACGCGCAACGCACTGCCGACCTGGCCTTCACTGCTGACCTCTCCAAACTTAATGATAGGTATGATGATAGTACAGATATCTCAAGAAAAGAATGTGCTTCGGGAATCATCGTCTATCTTCGGAAATAGGGTCTCGCGACGTATATCCATGGTTTGATCTGTATTAGATCTCATGAACTAATACAGTTCAAACCGTGCATAAACTTGCCTATTTTGTGTTTCAAAATTATAGATTAACAACTCTATGCGATTCCATCGTCTTCACATAATAATGATATAATTAATGTACATAAATACAAAATATTGTAAAACATTTTAAAAGAGTAATGGTGTAGTTTCTTGCCTGTTCTTCTCCATACGAAACTACCTTTTGGAAGGGGCGACTAGAATCAATTCTATTTTTTTGTAAATTTTGACGTTCAAAAGCGCCTTCGATGTGCCTATTTGAAATAAATGATTTGACTTTGACTTTCCAGAAAACTATTTTAAACTTTTGAGTGACTATCTGCGTCCGGAGTAGGTACGACACGACAGAGAATTTGAAACGTGCACTACTAAAAAGCGCGGCAGAATAAAATAAGAACCTTTATCTCTGTACTCTGTGGTGCGACTTTCGGGTTTATTCGGAAACACGAAGATTGCCGAAGCTGATTCTTTTCTGGAGAAATCTGTGTCTGTATCTGTGTGTGTGTGTATTACGCTTGTTTTACTTCGAGGGGGTTGGTAGCACTAGCAGAGTACACCGAAAAAGTTGCCATTTAAGTCCAATAAAGTAAGGTTGAGCCAATCACCATCAGCCGGGCGCAAATTCATACTCCGGACTTTCACTGAGAAATTCTTAATAGAAAAAAAAAGACACCAATTAACACTTTGTACCACCAATAGGGTATTTGACTGCTATCAAAAATATATATGAATTAATGGTAAATCTTAAAAGGTGTTACTAAAATACGATTTGTTAAAAAAAAATCGGTCGAAAAATGGTGAAGTTACACGCTTTTGAAATTATTCTAATATCCTTGTCATGCAAAACGATCATTATACTGAATGGCGTGAAGTTACTATGGCGCGTGACGTCAGATCGCAGCAGTGCTGTCTCTGTCTACAATAGAATTTAAAACGTATACAACTTCGGCATTCTTTGAGATATAAAAACAATTTTTGTATTGTTTTAATTTTTTGTTGGTTTCAAAAAATATAAATAAAAAAAAACTGTATAAAAAAAAACCCCAGCATGGATAATCGCAATTGGATAAAATTCTTTTCCCAATGAACTTACTGTGTACATTCTGAAATACCACTTGTGACATTGGGATATAGTTTCATTTTCTTGAATGTTCATAGGTCTTGAATAGTCTGTTCGTCACTATTTTTGATGCTGACTGAATTGTATGCTTGCATCTTTTTATCTGTATGGTGCAAATAAAATAATTTTTTATCAGTACTTATCGGCGAATGGTAATTAATAATTAAGTACTTAATCTTTTTATATTTCCAGGGTGGTGTATTCTCTCATGTTGAACAAAAAAGGCGGAGTGGAAGCAGACGTGACAGTCACTATACTCGACAGCGGCACAGGGCAGTTACATGAGCCCATCTTTAAGGTATGCGCCGGAGTTGATTACGATCATTTTGATTTCTTTTAAACTTGAAGTGTGGACATGTTGATATCGATAATTTTACTTGCATAATCAGTACATTGTTACGATTATAGCTCTAAAAATGTATATTTTTATCTCAAAAATAATTAAATGCAGATTTAGTAAGCTTGACAAAGTTTTAATGAATTTCTGTATAGAAATCAATAAAAGTTTGAATCACGTTGAATGCTGATTCTTTGGCCTAAACATGACCAGACATCTGGACCTGCATAGCTATTCACAAAGGTACGATACGGTTTCGTGCCGTATCGAACGTCAGTATTATCGACGAAATCCTCCAAACGCTATTCACAAATCCGAAACCGTACAATTCTAACAGTTCAAAAACGGTATGAACACATCGATTCTTCCGAGAGGTATTTGCTGTCGGAAGTGATAACGAACAATAAATATTGTTTAAAAAAACTAATTTAGGCACTATCTGAAGTAAGTACCTCTACATAATGTAGGTTCATAAAGTTTTCTTATTGTTTTGAACGCTGAATAGATCCAAGCTATGTTTAATTTGAAAAGATGTATAGCACTTTAGATTTTTAATGATAAAAATATTTTGATAATACAATTTTAGGTGGTTACATTCGTCCGTAACATGGGGGGATGCGCTAAGGTAGCCCGCGAAATTCAAATTTTCTTACGTTTTTTGCAATTTGCACGTCAGTAACAGGTTGTATGTTGATCTAAATATGATTCGCGGCCATAAAAATATGCATTTTCAGAATTATAATCATTAGAATCAGCATTACAACTCTCGTAAGTTCAAAAAATCCTACTGAATGATTATTTCAGAAATTATTATTCAGTAGGATTTTTTGAACTTACGAGAGTTGTAATGAAAATTTCGCGGCATTTTAAGGGGGATGCGCTGTAAGCGCATCCCCCTTAAAATGCCCTTGCATGAATGCAATGAGCACCTGCCGCTGCTCCCCTGACAATCTTGTCTGTAAAGATGCATTTATAGCTACGTTTTAGAACATGAAAATGAGCAATTAACAAGAAATAGTAATTGTAGTACATACTGATAAAATACACACCCATTTTAATAAACTAGTCTAGAGTTTTTTTGTTAAAAATTATTCAAATAACAAAATGAACTCAAAGTTGAAGTTTACAAAGCAAGTTTAATAGAAATCAGGTAAATTTTATTTAAGTTCATTGTTTACTGTTTCTTTTTTTTTGGTTAATAGGTGCATATTCTATAGTTGCACTTAATGAAATACCCAATAAAAATTATTTGTGTTCAACTTTGCATTTTGTACCACAATTTTCTATTTACTACCATTTTCTACCGTTCCCCATAAACACACCTACAATCGGTTTTCCAAAAATCGTTTCCACACGGATCTGTGAATAACGTTTTGTCAGTCCTTCGGTTCAGAAATCAGGTTATCGAACAAGTGCCGTTGTCGATACGGTAGCGAATCGTACCGTTGTGAATAGCTATGCTTGTCACGTGAAGAGTCGACTAACCACTTGGCGATTTCTCGAAAAACTCGATGAGCACTCGGACCCGATGGCCCTAGTGTTTTAACACCAAAGGGCTCCATCATATAACTCTCAAAATGGTTGTTATATCGCGCCGAACGAGATTATTTATCATCAATCTAATTATTGTCTTCGCAGATGACACTTCACTCATTTTTAAAATCAAACGTCAGCTAGTCAATTTTGAACATGTTAACGATGCACTCTCTAAAGTTGTCCATTGGTTTAATGCACGAAAAAGACTAAACTCATTAAATTTTCAATGCCAAATGTCAGGCAGCTAACTACTAATGTTCAACTTAATGGAATAGAGTTGGACCCTGTTGAGTCGACAGTTTTTCTTGGAATAACTATTGACGGTAAATTACAATGGGGCCCACACGTAGAAAAATTGTCAGGAAGGCTTAGTTCGGCCGCCTATGCTGTTAAAAAAATTAGACAGATTACTGATGTAGATACTGCCAGAATTGTTTATTTTAGTTATTTTCATAGTCTTATGTCGTATGGGATCCTTCTCTGGGGAACATGTGCGGACATTAATAATATCTTTATTTTACAGAAAAGGGCTGTTCGAGCCATTTACAATCTAAGTCCAAGAGATTCTATTCAAAGAAATAGATATTCTGACTGTAGCCTCTCAATATATACTTGAAAATCTATTATATGTACACAAAAATAAATCAAATTTTAAGAAAATGTCCGATATTCATAGTTTAAATACCAGGAATAAACACAATCTTGCTGTACATCGCACTCGCCTCCACAGAGTAGGCAACTCGTTCATGGGTCAATGTATACGCTTTTACAACCAACTTCCTACTGACATTCGGAACTTACCCATTAAACGATTTAAAATCTGTATTAAAACTAAACTTTGTAAAAAAGGGTACTATAAGATTTCTGATTATTTAGAGGACAAAAAAGCTTGGGATTGAGCTGCTCGCTCTGCTAGCCTTGTGATAAAACTTGACATTTTAATTATTATGCATGATTTTATATACATATTGACATTGCAGAATATTGTATACAATTTACATGAATGTTTACTTTGAAAAGTATTATATTTACTGCTTTAATTTATTGTGAATGTGAGCACTATGTGGGTCATTTTTTTTTTTCTTTAAATGTTTTCCTTTCTTTTCTCAGTTAAGTTTTAATGATGGTCTGACATTTTGAGCGCTTTATGCGGCCTACCCAAATGTCCTTTTTTTGGTACTGTTCATCGAGTCGTTGAGCTCCTTAAGTTTTGAGTTGAGCTGCACGATTACTGACAAATGCTTACACTGATTGGACAGGTCCGCTCAAATTTGCGTGGTTCTTTCCTCAAAAGACCATTTCAGACACGGATCTACATGGTCCTCACATGATCTGACCAAGATTATGTCTGGACTTTAAAAGAGACTTTGACCCCTGAGTTTGTTTCGCCATTTCTTCTCAGGGGTAGTCAGATAGGAAATGTCGGCTACATCTAGATTTTTTTTTTTTATATGACGTGTAAAAGTGATTTTAATATCCTATTTACAGAATAAACGATTTCATTTCATTTCATTTATCTTTGCCCCACCAAGGCGTCCCACTGATGGGGCAAAGTGGAATGCCTAAAATTTTGAAGTGGAATGCCTAAAATTTTGCAGTGGAATCTGCCCCACTAGTGATTGTACCCACTAATGACTTGGTGGGGCAGATTGCACTAGTCTAAAATCTTGCTGGATTCTGCCCTACTATCATTTTAAGTATCTCCAACTTGATCCCTGTTCAAAAACTCACTCTTTATAACTGTTTCTATTACCAGGGTCGCGGTTACTACGTAGTGACAAGCGGGTTCAGTCAGAACCACACTCTGGCCCACATGCGCCGAATCATCCAGACACACAAGTTGCGGGCCACCATCACTGACGTCACCAAACAGCTGTGCATCCTTAGTGTACAGGGACCTGACAGGTCAGTAACAAATCTCACACAACAAATTCGGTTTATCTTTAGACTTTTCCAGGTTAAAACCATCGAGCTATTTTAAAGTTAGAACTCTATTCCGACCAAGTTAAAGTTCTAACTACAAAATCTGACGTCAAACTCAAGTCTTAGAGCACTTCCTCGAAAGAAAAAAAATCGTAAAATAAATGTGACAAATAGTCAAACACGCGTAAACTGCTGTGATTGGCTCTATAAACCATTCAACCAATCGCAGCCGTTTACAGCGCTGATTTTCGTCCGAGAAACTGGCCCTGTTTTTTTTTGGGTAGGAAATTATCAATTAACTTCTCCCGCTCTGGGCGGAGCTCCCAGGGCGTCAGCCTTTTACTGACTACAACCCACCCATGTTCCTTCCTTTGCCTGTGTGCCAGGGCCACGATATCCCTTTCGGACAAACTCGCAACCCTGGCAGGCATTGGCCCTAACGGACCCCGTCAGTATTGGTGCTGACATCTCATTGAGGCGCGCGTGGAACACAACGCGCCGTCGATCCGGGTCTGGTCCTTGTCGGACGGCGAGCTACCCATCGCTCACCGTCCGCAAGCCCGCGCCTACGGTGGCCGGAAATCGGCTTGCGACTCCGGTCGCCCGGGGCGTCTACTGAGGCGACTAGGGGTGCGAGTGCGTGAACCTTGCCTCTCCCTCACGCGTTCCGCCTCCTCCTTCGCGAGCATTACTGCTTCGCAGAAGGAGGTGACGGCCTCCCATGCACTCTCGCTCCGAACCATGGCCTGAACCTGAACCAGGGCCGGACGCGAGAGATCGCCGCCGCCGATCGCCTCCGTGTGGACACGGCGGTGCTCCGTCCAAGCCGGGCAGGCCTCCACCGTATGCTCCATCATGTCCTCCGGGCGATCCACACAGTGGTGACACCCGGGCGTTTCCTCCCGCTTTATCCTAAACAGGAACCTCCCGAAACATCGTGTCCGGTGAAGACCTGCGTCAGGCGGAAGGTGAGGACGCCGTGGCGCCTCTCTAGCCAGCCACTCCTCAAAGAGGGGACTTATCGCCACAATTGTGGCGTGCCCAGCGCTGGGTTGCGACAATCGCACTCTCCATGCCGCCATAAGATCCCGCCAGAGCTCTGTCCGCTGTGCCGTGCTTTCTCGCGGCAGCGGAGTTTCGCCCCGGCGTTTCGCCTCCTTGCGCCACTTCCAGATGTGCGCGAGGACTTTTGCCTCCAGATCCAATGGTGGTAGTCCGGCAAGGATGCTCGCCACCTCACAGGAGACCGTGTGGTATGACGGTATCCTCAGACTAGCCTAATGGCCATGACCCTTTGGGACGCGTTCAATTGGCGGGCTGGTCGCAGCCTTAAAGAACGCGCCCACACTGGTGCCCCGTAAAGGGCCATGCACCGCATGATCCCCGCGTAGAGCCTCCGGCAGAAGGCGTTTGGACCCGAGCGTAGCAGACTACGCTAACGCCGCTGAGAGGTCGGCGCGCAGCATAACTCTTCGAGCGAGAAACCACTACTTCAATTTCCACACAAAAATCTTGATACTTTTCCTACTATTCTTCTTTTTTCCCAATTAATGTGTAATGATTTTTGTGCTGTTGGCGTACCGCATACGTTTTTATTTGGCGTACCTAACGCCAAATAAAGACGTGCGGTCGGGGGACTCCCGTCTATGATTTAATTAAAACAAAAACATTTGAAATTTGAGAGCTTGAAACTGACTTATTTTTGCGAAGTTTCTTTTAGCTCGCATAGACTGTTTTACCCACCCTATACTTGTCAAAAAATAATAGGCCCGTTTTGACATTTAACTTGAATCGATTTATCGTGAGTATCGAGTACCGAGTCTTATGGTTACTTCACTAGTTACGTCGCGATAATCAATCGCGTTATTTTTTGTCAACTTTAAGACACGTTTTTAATACAGAGCCAATTAGCATAAGTTCTTAGAGGCTCTCATAAAGTTACCACACAAATGTGGTATTTACTAAAAACTTATACTAGATGGCTCTGTATTAAAAACGCGAATTAAATTCACACTTTCTCTGTCTCTTTCTATTTTAATTAATAGAAAGAGGCAGAGAGAGAAAGTCACATCGACGCGGCATAATGCTTTTTCCTTACGTGACGATTTCTACCAGTCAACTCCTGTCGCAAGCCGCGTAGAACTTCGTCGCAATAAATACTAATACTTTTTACAGCCAACGCATCCTGGAGCGCTACACAGACGCAAGTCTCGATAACGACGCATTCCCAGTGAACACGCACCGTAGCATCCACGTGACTCGTTCCCCGAACGCTCCCGAAGATAAACGATACCGCTGCCGAGCACTTCGGGTCACATGGTCCGGTGAACTGGGCTGGGAACTCCATGTACCGTCCGCTCATGCCATACCGGTGTACAAGGCTTTGAGCCGCGCTAAGGGACTGAAGAATGCTGGCTGGAGGGCTTTGACTTCGTTAAGTGCTGAAAAAGGTAGATATATTTTTGAATACTGCTACAAGGAATGATATTATATTAAACAGCCTTCGTTGTCACTAGTACCATTAACAGTTCCATGATGGAACTACTGACTGTTTTTTTTATCACTAGTTCCATTTTAAAAGAATCTGAAAATAATGAAACTAATGTTGAATTTGTTATCACCAGTTCCGTTTTTAAAATTTTTTAAAAATAATGGAACTAATGTTGAATTTGCAGATATCACTAGTTCCACATTATTACTTTAGGCACTTGTGAAATTTTTAAGGGTAGTAAAAACATTGGAGTTAAAAACACTTAGTTTTTATAATAATTATATTCAATAAAATCAACAAATATTTTTTTTTATGTATGATTCAGATTCATTACATTTACTACAGTACGCGCTCAACGAAGTTTATCTAAAAAATGACCCACAGATATTTCGCCTGTTAATAACTGCATTTGGGCTTCAATGACTAAGTCATTTCTGTCTCTGTAAATTCTTCGTCGTTTAGGTTGGGAACTCTGCCCATACTTTTGTAGAAGATTAGTTCTATACTTCATTTACATGCATCATCATAAAGAATATGTAAGAGCTGCAATAAATTTGTCTCGTTTTTATTGACGTTTGTATTCAAATTATGATGCCAGCCTTCAAGGACATTATTTGTCCTATGGATCTCACCATAAACACACCATAATTTTTGTACGTCTGGTTTCATCCAAAACGTATCGAAATATTTTTTAAATTTATTCAAATCTTCGTTTTCGGGCATTTCCTGTTGTATATATTTCCAACCTTCTTCGATTATATTTGGCGGGAGAAACGCTAAATTGCCACAAAGAGAAATTATCCTTTTGTTTTTTCTGCTACTGTTATACCCCTTTTTCGATGTAATGCCCAGTTTGGTTGCTTTTCGAAAAAGGCTGTTAGTATAATGATAATGACAACCTTTAACATCTATGCCAACATTGAATGATAAAAGAGCCTTTATTGTGGCTTCCTCAAAATCGCACATTACTTTATTTGGGTTCCACTGGGGTATCTGCGATTTTATGAGAGAAAATAAAATTGTATAAGAATATTTATTTCTATTTGTCATAAACGCATATAGAACGGGCACGACATTAGTAAAATTACTATTGCTGCCAATGTCAGCATGAATAGTAAACATTTGTGAGAAAGGTTTCGGGCAAAATTTAAATGTGCCGTCCATAAAAAAATTCGTAACATTTCCTATGTGCATTTTTCCCTCGGGAGTACAAAAGACCAGAATTCTATTATTATCTTGATTGAAATCAGCTAGTAAAATTTTTTCAAATTGTTTTGGCACCTCAACTTCATTTGGATCATTTGTATTAATTTTTTTAACGCTTGCATTTTTTTTTTAGGTGGTAAATGCGACTCTGTTTACTTTTGAATGGTGGAACAGCATTTTTTGTAGCTAAATCAAATCCTTGATTTGCTATACGAACCAAGGCCCGTTTGTACACCCTAGGAGCCGGTTCTCTGCCTTGAGCCGCTTCAAGGCAAGCTTCCTCAATTTGAAAATCTACCAAATTTTGCGTTTCATCAGGCTCACAATTATTGTCGTGAGGTTTTTGTTTAAAAATGCTTGTTTGTTCCTAAAAAAATAACAAAATCAAACATTGCAACAAAAAAAAAACAAATAGGTACATAAAAGGCACATACATTAAAAGGGAGGAGGGGGGAGCAAAAATAATACATAAATAATAAATAAATAAATAATATGTTTATTGGACTTAAAGGGCATTTACAGATAAACATTTACAAAAGCAAAGAACATGAAATTATACACAATACGACTTAAACATAAAGCTAAGAGTAATGTCATTTATGCAAATATACATGTCGGATTCATCAAAACCCAACTTATACCATTACTCAATAATATACTATGTAGGTACACCGCTTTATCTAGTAATAGCTAGTAGCGGCCCTAGGCCGATAAGACATTATGCCGTTTTGATTATATATTTCTTAATAATGTAACTGTGCAAACCCGAGCATAACATTAAATAATTGTTCTATGGAATAGTCACTCGACTTAAATATTACGATTGTATGATGTACTTACGTATGTTAATTCTTAAGAGGAGCCGAATAAACTTGCTTGCGAACACATTGCATTGATTTCTCGCACTACAACGACGACATATACTTACGTTTTTCTAACTACCTCCCGATATGGAAAAAATTAATCGATATTACAATAAACGACCGATAGATGTCACTGGCTGTCTCATCAAGTATCGCCATGTAAACTAATTCATTCTCAAAAAATAAATGTTTACTGATTCTATTCGATCACTACATACATATTAAAAAAAAGTAAAGGTAGACTAAAAAAATATTTGTTGTTTTTAATGAATATAATTACTATAAAAACGAAGTGTTTTTAACTCCAATGTTTTTACCACCCTTAAAAATTTCACAAGTGCCTAAAGCAATAATGTGGAACTAGTGATATCTGCAAATTCAACATTAGTTCCATTATTTGTATATTTAAAAAAAAACGGAACTGGTGATAACAAATTCAACATTAGTTCCATTATTTTCAGATTCTTTTAAAATGGAACTAGTGATAAAAAAAAACAGTCCGTAGTTCCATCATGAAACTGTTAATGGTACTAGTGACAACGAAGGTTAAACAGATATGTTATGTGCGCGCAGTCGTGAAGACTCGAAAACGTCCTAATTGGGACGTATTTGTTAGACTCTGATGCCAACATTAGGTGATTAGTGGCCAGAATAATGTTTGTTTATATTCACGCGCAATTGACAACACTAGCTGTCTCTTTTTTTCTTGTTGTTTTTACCAAGCTATCATTTTTACTTGTAGTGAAATGTAAAGTTAATGAAAAGTGGACTATGTGTGTTGCCGCTGCTGCGCGGAACACTTTTTTCGGTTGTTTTGTGAGTGTTTATCATATCTGTTTAATATAATATTATATCATTGGCTACAAGGATTGTTTGGCGCTCGAATGACGTTGATAGGCGCCCCCTGTTGGTAAATATTTAAGCATTTATTTTGTGAAATGTATTGAAGAAAAAAATAACAAGATGGCGGCGTCTGTTCCGATATTGGGCACGCGCCTAACAATCCTTGCACAGCTAGTAATGTTTTATAATAAAAAAGATTTAATGCTAGTCGTAACCATTCTCTTATTTTATTTGTATATTTATTTTGTAATTTAATTTCAGGATATCACTTATGGAACTCCGACTTGAGAGCTGATGACAATCCGATAGAAGCTGGTATGGGTTTCACGTGCAGGAAAGATGGCGATTACATCGGAAATGAACATGTCACTAGTGCGAGAACTAACGGAGTCACCAAGAAATACGCGTATTTCACACTTGATAATAAGGTTTGTATTATCTATACTATCACTACACAGTATAAAACAAAGTCGCTTTCCGCTTCCTGTCTGTCCCTATGTATGCTTAGATCTTTAAAACTACGCACCGGATTTTGATGCGGTTTTTTAATAGATAGAGTGATTCAAGAAGAAGGTTTATATGTTTTGAAAATGCCACGCGGGCGAAGCCGCGGGCAGCAGAGGTAAAGTTTGTGAGGTTGTAGGGGGTAATTTTCGGAACTACTGATCCGATTCCGAAAATTCTTTCACTAATGGGTAGCTACAGTATTACTGAGTGGACAAATTTATGTTAAAACATGAAACACGCAAACGAAGTCGCGAGCAGAGGCTAGTACAGTCATGAGCACTAATATGTAAACGCTTAGCAGAATTCAAAGCCGATTTTCTTGTGGAATAACGATTGAAACCTAGAGAAAAGATCTTTTTTATAATAGTTTGGGTCCCAAAATACTATGTTCGTAGTAAAATAAATTTTCAATCAATAAAGTTGGAGGAAATCACTTAAAAGTTGCTTAGTGTATACATATTGGTGCTCGTGACTGTACACACGGTTACACATCAAGCTATACATTTCCAGTTTACGCTGATCTCGCACTGTACTGAAATCATATACAATGCGAAACCAGCTTATATTGGAAATGTATAGCTTGATGTGCAGCCGTCTGTACAATAATAAATTGGATAGATGAAAGACGATATATGGCGGATCGGACGGGAGTGAACAATGAGATAGCACAAGCAACAGCAGTAACTAAACTATCAATACATTTTTTCAATCCTTACTTAACCGGCAAGGCGGCGAGGTCGATATTTTTATAATTATTGATTGGTATTTTTATGAATTTTTGCAGGTTGCTGTCTTCGGACAAGAAGCTATATTTAGAAACGGTGAACCCGTAGGTTACCTGAGAAGAGGAGATTATGCATTCTACCTAGACAAACCAATAGGTATAGGCTACGTCACTAACAAAGGTTCAGAAGTTACCAAAGAGTTTTTGAAAGAAGGCGATTACGAGATCGAAGTGATGGGACATAAACACAAGGCGACTTTACACTTTAAATCTCCCTTCGACCCTAAAGGCCAGAGGTTGCTCGGTAACTATGCAAATCAAGGCATTGGTGGAAACACTCATGAGCAAAACGAAAGAGAAGGCGGTTGTGAATAACTTTTTTGTTAGTGTAGTTATGATCTCAATAAATCCTTTTTGTATCTAATTGAATGGTTTTATTAGCAAACAAAGGTATTGAAATAAGAGAATGCATGCGATATGGAGCACATAATATGGAAAAACAAAGACCCATGAATCCTTAGTAGGTGAAAGTGGAAGGTGAGGGAAAGGGAAATAATATAACTGTTTTCGAACATAGGTATTTAGCGTAAGTTCCAGCGACGAGCAGTGCGTGGCACTAAGCACGGTTAAATGGTCTAAGCAAGGCGAGCAAGGCACACACGTCTCTTACCAGACTCACGCCCAATAAAAACAGGTAAGGTTTTACAGTACAAAGTATGGGCTATGGGCAGCAAGCCAATGGAATCCACCTGCAAACTATTAACCTTAATTATTATGAGAAGCAGTAAGGTGTAGTCATTCAATTATTGAAATCAACCTATGCTTAGCTGGACATAAGTCTATCAAGTTGCTCAATCTTTGGCAAACTGACTCCCTTTAAACTTAAAGGTGATGTTGAGATATTGAGTTTTGACCTTTGTCCTCCAGAACTGTATTACTTTGCTAACATTAACACGGTTCGATACGGCACGCAACCGTATCGTACTTTTGACTACGCTGGAGTTGGTCTGGTGATGGAAACGGATGTCAATCGAGAGAGCTTCTCAAAAATTTACAGTACATCGTGTTTGGGTTTTTTTCATTCATCTTGATGAGAACTTTAAAGCTGGGGTATATTAAGACTCAGATATATGCCAGTGACCTTGAGTGGTTAGCTTGCGTGTTCTGTACTGAGCTCACGCAACGCGTCGGTATGTTCAGCCAGTAATAGGACTCGCCCATCAAGGAGCGCTGTCCCCAATTTGACGCATTATTAATTTATTATACACAAAACAAAAGGTATACTAAAAGATCAATAAATTAATTATCTTTAAATTGATGAAGGTTTCAGAAAAATACGCATTCTCAGTTTTTCATCCGCGTTAGACATGACTTTACAAATTAATTTCTACGTAATATAAACATAATCTAAAATATTCACATAATTACGTTATTGAGAAAATGCTCTAAAATATTTTTTTTTCAAATCAATATTACTACTACTCGTTTAGACGTGATCTTCAGTTTAAAATCATATAAATGTCGGTTATCGTCGCCTGCTAAGGTAGCGCGCGAAATTCAAATTTTCGTACGTTTATTGCAATTTGCACGGTCAGTAACAGGTTGAAGTTGATCTAAATATGATTCGCGGCCATAAAAAATGTGGCTTTACAGAATTATAATCATTAGAATCAGCATTATAACTCTTTCCGTCTTATTACAAAACAAAGTTTATCTTCAGACCCAGGTTTTAACCATGGAGCCATTATTGAATTTCGAACTTTATTCCATATATGGTAAATTTCCTAACACAAAACTGACAACTTAGTACCGAACTTAGTTTTCAGTTTTGTATCAAGAACGGTATTTCAATCACAGTTACGTTCATATTACAAAAACTGGCTCCATCAAATAGTAGATTATTAACCAAGGGGATAAAGCAGTGTCTTCTGTCGCGGATGACGATTTAAATCGCGAGTGTAGCGAGGGATTTAAGTTCACCCAAGACTAAGACAGCTTTATCACCGAGGAAAATACTCTACTTTTCGTACCATTTCCGAAAAAATTAACACAATAATAATATGAGATAAGCATTTTAGAACATTAACTTATTTATAAAAATAAATTAAAATAAACTTAACGTTTATGTATTTGAAGAAAACAAAAACGCGGCAAATTCCTAGACTAATATTTTTTTGTCGGAAAAGCAAAGGCATCAAGCTCATACGGCCTCGTCGGTTTTCGTAATTTTATCATCATAAATGCGTATTCCTTTTTCATAAAGATGTATAATGCTTTATATACAAACTCAATGGTGTAAACACAGATATAGTTCAATATAAATGTCGGTAAGTATTCCAAATTTAAATCACATTCTCCCCCTAGAGATGAATGAAATTCAGTACAATTTTCTTTCCCTGTTTTTAACAGATTAAAAATGACTATTTTAGACACTTTTTTGAGCAAGTGGTACGAAAATATAAATCTTGTTTTGTATTATGTTCAAAGAATCCTACTGAATGATTGTTTCAGAAAAAAACGAAAACGAACGAAATCTAGTGCCAGCTTTGACATGTCGTTGTCGTCTGTCTTGTCATTTCACTGTCAGTGTCAGAAAGACGAACACAAAAAAAAAGCCGAAAACGTCAAACGGGTATGCGCAATGTATTTTAGGTTGTTTCGAAAGTAAATAAAATATTATATAAACAGAAAGTTTGTGAACTCACTGGTTTTTCACTCACTCACTTTAAAATAAGCATAGTAAAGAAATACTTTAACTATATTCTCAGGCAAAATGTCTGTTTCATTGCATACTGACGTTGGGGATATAAAAGTAGAATTATATTGTGAGCAATGCCCAAAAGCTTGCGAGAACTTCCTAGCATTATGTGCTAGCAATTATTACAACGGAAGCTTATTTCATAGGAATATTAAGGTAAGCCCTGGTGGCTTTTTATTACATGTATACCTATACATTTGAATAGAAATGAGAGTTGTGTACTTCTGTTGTTATTTGTTTTAGGGCTTCATAGTACAGACAGGCGACCCCACAGGCACCGGAAAAGGAGGCACATCTATATGGGGACGAAAGTTTGAAGATGAATTTAAGGAAGAGTTGAAGGTACCTGTATAAATATATTATTTAAATAACTCTGCTTAAAATATAACCCACCCCTAAGATAATGACCCTTTGACCCAAAATAATGTTTTCATTAGATAGTGTGAAGCATAGATCTATGGTTTGAATAGTCAATAGACTTTCTTAGCTTGTGTATCCATATGTATTGATAATATTTTACTTTTACAGCATAATGCAAGAGGTATGGTGAGCATGGCTAATAACGGGCCCAACTCAAATGGTAGCCAGTTTTTCTTCACCTATGGAGAACAACCACATTTAGATTTAAAGTATACACTATTTGGCAGGTAAGACAAGATGCTATAAAAGCTACTTAAATTTAGCTTGGTATGCAAAGTAATATCAGTTCTAGAGGACAAAGGTCAAAGATCATTATAGATGTCAACTTAAAGTTAAAGGGAGTCAGGTTGCCAAAGATTGAGCAACTTGATAGACTTATGTCCCGCTGATAGGCTTATTGCAATAATTGTATGACTACACCTTACATGGGGCCTAAAATAGACGCTTTGGCAGAATCATAATATGATCTGCTTACAATTCATATCCCGCAATTCATCTGTTTGACGGTTTTGTATGGAGTTTCGTAAAATGGTCTACAAATTATGAATTGCTTTAATGAAGTCTAATGTGAAATAGCAGCTTTGACAGCTGGTGAATTGCAAAACAGATGAATTGCGGGATGTATGAATTGTACACAGATCATATTATGATTCTGCAAAAGCATCCATTTTAGACCACCTGCTTATCATAATCATTATTGATAATAGTTTGCTGGTGGATTCCATTGGCTTGCTGCCCATAGTCCATACTTGGTACTGTCAAACCTTAAAATGTTGTTATCTTTTGTTTCAGAATCATAGATGGATTTGAATCTCTTGATGATTTGGAAAAAATGGCAGTCAACCCAAAAACATACCGGCCACTTACAGAAGCAAAAATAACTTCAGTTACAATACATGCTAATCCATTAGCTGGATAACAATAAATATAACGTGAATGTAATTTTGTTTCATTGACTCAAGGAGACTCATCACCACACTCAGGGCCCACTGGGGCTAAGAAAACTATATTTTTTTTAATATTATTTACTGCTTCAGGAACTAGTCAACATGTATGTAATAAGTTGTAATAACCAAGGTTCTAGGTGTCACAATAAAATAAAAGAGTGATAATGTAGTGGACAACATTTATTGCAGATAAATATTTACATACAGCCCTTGCACATTACTGCATAATTTGCATTATGTATGTACAAAATAAAAAAAATGCTTATTCTGATGCATGATTGAAGATTTATATTATTTCAAATAAGTTTACTGTTTGTTTTTTGTGCAATACTGTATTAACTTGCTGAAAGATTAAATTAACTGCTGCTAAAGATTTGCTTGTTTTAAGTAGATGCAATGAATAGATTATTTTTACATTATTTTTGTATATTTTAAAATTCTAAAGTATTTATTAAGTAACTACATTTGTAAAGTACATAGTTCTAGTTACTTTTATGTTTTAGTATGTATTCTTAAATGCATGGATTTATTACTTAGCAATATTATAACATCCATAGGACTTTGTAAACAAACTAAACTTAAAGCAAATACATCAGGACAGAACTCAATTCAGTATAATATTATATACTAATTAATTAAACAGTCATCATATGTATATCATTATCTATTGTATCTACCGTTATCACTTGATAGGGACAGTTTTGTGCACTCTTACCTATTTATGTAGGTAAGTCACAATTTTAAAAAGGCATACCTACATGGATAAACAAAAATAAAGTACAGATAAATTCTATTAACTTTGGATAGACTTAAAAGTATTTTGCCCAATAGTATGGCATTTTTATGAGACAGCTATAGCTTTCATAATTTCAGATCTAATTACTACAATAAAATTTTGACAATCATCTTTACTACTTGTTCAAGTCTGTTTTAAGAGTTATTGATATAAAACCTAAATATTATATGGTTGTGTGTCTCACTATATTATTTGTGTAACATGAATGAACAATAATCTTGTTAACATACCATATATTTATTGCTAATACCTATCTATTCAATACAAGGTTTTCTAATAATAACAATGATACACAACAACATACTAACATAATTTTTGGTTAAATTATTCCTCAATATGAGAAGGTCATAAACATTTAAAGCTAGAAATAGTTTAAGTCATTCTTAAGGTTAAAAGTGTTCAAATTTTTTCATTAATCCACATACGGCGGGTTTATAGAATAGGGATTCAGACGTCACATAATCCAAAATTATCAAACAAATATTTTAGTTATACTCAATCAATCACCAATGTTAAAAATCACCACAATAGCCCTCTCTTATATACCTATCTATTAAGTACTAAGCAAGTGAACAATAAGTTTCACTGTGGTGCAAAGAATTATTCATCAGACATAAGTTTAATAACAAGTTCAAAATCTCAAGTTTCTAGGTCATAGAAATTGTCATCCAAATTAAAATCAGGGTCCTCTTCTTTCTTAATTTCAGCTTCAGTTAATTTATCATCAAAATTTTCAGTAAAATGTGATTTTATATGTGCAACTAAATCAGGTTTCTTTTCAAAGGTGGCACCACATTCTATGCAAGGCATATTCACAACCAAGCATTCATGAGTTTGCTCATGTTTATCAAGTTTGTCCTTTTTAGTAAACTTTTTATCACATTGACTGCATGAAAATGGTTTCATACCAGAATGAAGAGCTGCATGACGGTCCAACTCTCTTTTGCGAGGAAACTTCTTGAAACAAATTTTGCACTGAAAGACCCTGGATCCAATATGTGCAATAGAAACATGTGTTTTGTAGGAATCTAAAGAGCTAAACCTCTTGGGGCACTGATGACATTTAATATTTTTTGGTCTGTTTTTATTTGCTGCAGTTTTCTGTTTTGGTGGAGAATGCTGGGTGGGCTTATTTGCAGCAGATTTTTTTTGTACTTTCATAAAACTGCTC
The DNA here is from genome assembly GCA_948098905.1 of Tiliacea aurago. NCBI lineage: Eukaryota > Metazoa > Arthropoda > Insecta > Lepidoptera > Noctuidae > Tiliacea > Tiliacea aurago. Next base: position 10,783,388 of record OX402578.1, on the reverse strand, counting down.
TCTCCAGATATATGATCTGGGACTCTCGGTAGATCATAATCAGTATTTGATGAATCTGGATGGAGCTGAGTAGGAGAAGTCATAAGATTGCTAAAGGGGTTTACATTTACTACCATATCATGAGCATCTTGTTCATGGTCAGGCAAAATAAATGCATTTGGATTTGTTTTGCCGGGGCTCAAAGGAGTATGACGCATTTCATGCTTGATAAGTTTATCTCTTCTACCAAATGTCAAATGACATTTCCTACAAGCAAAAGGCTTCATCCCTGAATGAACAAGCACATGACGTTGTAAATCTCCTTTTGCCACAAAGCTCCTTGGACACAGAGGGCACACATGCGGTTTGTGTCCAGCATGAATACGCAGATGTTTGCTAAGATTAGTATTGCGGGAGAAGCTTTTCAAGCAATATTGACATTGATACGGCCTTATGCCAGTGTGGACAATGGAGTGCTTTCTCAAATCAGAGCGTCTCCCAAAACACTTGTCACATTCTGGACAGTGGTAGGGTTTATCATTGCCATGTACTTGTTTAGTGTGCTGCACATATTGACTTCGCTCAGCAAATACTAGACTACACTCCACACATTTAAATGGTAAATTGGGATCATGGTAAGCATGTTCATGTTCCTTACATTTTTCTTGTGAAACAAAAGCTTGATCGCAGAATTGACACATGAATACATTTTTGAAAAAGGATTCAGTCATTGGCTCACCATCTGGGGTGTTGTTTCTTTCAATAACTTCTGGTTCAACAGGGTCCATATTTTCAGATTCCTCAGAAGAGTCATAGTCAAGGCTTGGATCAACCACCATCACAACACTATCTTCAACAATGTAATCTTCAGGTTTTGGTTTCAGTCCATCCTGAGAATGTGAACCATAGTTGTAGCTGCTAAGTTCTGATGAATTAGAGTTGTCCAGTTCATTAGCTCTTGTAGTGATTTGTCTCAACCTGGTTTCATTTTGATTGCACTGTTGTTTAAATTTTGAACATTTATCAACTTTGAACAAGCATTTGTAGCAGATCCTATTAGGCAGCCCATCATTAGGATCAATCTGAAATAACATTTTTATTATACCAGGATCTAAATAATACTGCAACCAATTAAAAATCAGCAGAAATCAACATTATCTTACCTGTAACTCGAGACATTCTGCTAGTTTGGAGGTTAAAGCAATATTTGTTTCGTCGTCCGGCGCTGCTGCGAATATCGATGTCGAGAATGTGCTTTTGTGCAGACACAGTCGACAAAGCGTGTGGAAATTAGCGATAATGTAGGAATCTTCCATTTTGTGCACAGCTAGACATCAAACTATAGTAATGCTTGAGTTATCACAAATGACAGGATATCGAGTTTATATTGTTTTTTTTACATTTAAATTCACTTTAGGAACACACTGATGGTAAAAAAAATAATAGGGCTCAGAGGCTACGGCCGTGAGTCGCGACTACGCAACCGCTCGATCCGAAGGGGCAACTGGGGCGATGTCCGTCAGGGCTGCGCTAGCGGAATGTCTCGCGGTATTCGCCGTTTGTTCCGTCATCATACACCTATCACACGGCACTCCACCGTTCAAAATATAAAAATGAACACAAAATTGTACATGTGCACGTATTCATCCTACTGACAACATTTAAGATTCTTGTAAATAAAAATTCAAATTCAAATGATTGTAGGCTACAAAAACCGCGCTTCTTTGGCGGAAATATGAAATTGTTTTTTATTGACGATTGTACACAAAATAAAAATACGATTGGTCGTTGTAGTTCTGTATCGATATTCCACCAATCACATTCTAGGTTTTTGAACATTATTGCGAAGGAGACAGGGCTTCTTATAAATATTGCCAGTCCAAAAAAAGCACCTGTTTTAGTTTGCGACGTGATTTTTTATAAATAATCCTAGAGCCTCTGATGAGAAAGGCTAAAAACTGAAGATTATTTGAGGCATCTTTATAGCCGACTTCTAAAAAGCAGAAGTTCTCGTCTGTTTTTATGGCTTCGTAGCCAAATGGCACATAGAAACGGAACTCTTATCATTTCGTCCTGTCCGTCTGTCCGTCCAATAAATGTACTCAAGAGGATTATTTTTTGTTTGAAAAATTTTTGAGCAGGGATTGAAAACCGGTACGAATTTGGGTTCCGGTTCCTCATTTCGGTTCTTAAAAAGGTTCTTCTTTTCGGTACGGTTCCGGTTTGGTTCTAGTTCCAAAGTACCGGTTCTAAATAATGGTTCCACTATACCGGTTATTAGGTTGTTATTATGTAAAATGTGTGTTACTAAAATCGTTTTAAAATAAAAATTCCTTCTTTTGGAGATATCCTACTCCACTACCATTTTTTTAAACAGAGAGTTAGATGAAATATTATGGCTATCTTGTGGTAAAGCTACTATAGTCTTTTACAAAAAGAAAACAAACTTTTAAAAGAAACGCATCAAATGTTACAGAAATGCCTTAGGAACTTGGTAGGACGTGCCCAAAAAACGTACTGAAAATTAAATAAAAAATTGCCAACGGTGCTATCGTCCTGCGTTGAGCTGCATCGTATGAACTCGTTCAGACCCGATTTGAAGAAAAACCGGTAAAATAATGGTTCTTAAAGGTTCCAATTTAGGTTCCTGCACCCTAATTGCGTAACACAGTTTGAATCGGAATCGGAATGATTTTGAAGTAATAGGTTGGGGAAAAAGATTCTTCGCATTTTTTAAGAAAATTCAAAACATTTTTTAATATATTATTTACATTTAACTAAAGTATGTAGGTACCATTTTGTTCGATAACTTTTTGCCATCTTGTAGCATGATCCCATTGCTATAGAAATTTTGGGACTTCTGATCAAAATACCGTGAGTGGTTTTGGCAGTCCTCTCGTGATCTTAACCTGACATTGCCTAAAGAATTCTGAAGAGACCGAAACAGGTGGAAATCTGAAGGTGCAAGGTCAGGACTATACGGCGGATGCATTAACACCTCCCAGCCAAACTCTCTTAATTTTTGCTGAGTGGCTAAAGATGTGTGAGGTCTGGTAGCAGGTAGCGTTATCATGATGAAAAACCACATCCCTTCTGTTGATTAATTGCGGCCGCTTTCTCTCAACTTCTTGCTTTAATCTCATCAGTTGTTCGCAGTAGAGTTTAGAATCGATGGTCCTGCCTGGTGGTAACAGCTCATAATGAATAATGCCCTTCCAATCCCACCACACACACAGCATCACCTTGTTGCGAGTTAACCCGGGTTTCGCCACATTCTGTGAAGCCTGACCGGTCTTTGACCACGACCATTTTCGCACGTTCTTGTCGTACGTGATCCATTTTTCATTACCAGTTATCAGCTTCTTCAAAAAAGGTTCCGTTTCATTACGTCGTAATAAAGAATCACAAATGAGTACACGGTTCATTAGGTTTCTTTCAGTGAGCTCGTGAGGTACCCAAATATCGAGGTTTTTTGTGTACCCAGTTTTTTTCAAATGTGCTAAAACTGTTTTGTAGTCAATTCCCAGTTCTTCAGCTACGTCGTAACTACTGATATACCGATCGTGCTCCACTTTTTCAAAAATGGCATCCATTTTATCCGTAATAGGGCGACCAGGAGCGACGTGCATCTTTGACATCAAAATTTCCGGATTGAAAACGCTTAAAGAACATAATTCCAAATTCAAATTAGGAAAATGTGTGATTTTCATTGGTTTAAAGACACTGTCAAGATGAGTGAGAATCTAATGAAGAAATTCGATACAGTTTAAAATTTTACTATAAAAAAGGTAAAAATGCAACGCAAGCCGCGAAAAGAAATTGCGATGTTTATGGACCTAGTGCAGTGTCTGTGGGAGTAGCACAAATTTGGTTTAAAGACGAGGCAAATACAGTAATCGAAAATCTTTTGCCAGCATTTTCAAAGGAAAGAGATTTAAAACATACTTACAAGGATTCTATGAAGTGGCGAGCAAACAAGAAAATAAAATGTTTAAGAACTAAAATTTTTTAATTTCTATACTTTAAATTCGAAATGCGGAATGTGTGTGTTTAACACGGATAAAAAAATCAATCAACTCAACCTATCACAGTCCACTGCTGGACATAGGCCTCTCCCAGGCTACGCCACAACACCCTGTCCTCCACCTTCCGCATCCAGTCTGACCCACCCACTTTATTAGGTTGTCGGTCCATCTAGCTGGGGGGCGTCCCACACTACGCTTGCCGATACGCGGTCTCAACTCCAGACTCGTCTGCTCCATCGGCCATCAGTCCTTCGACAAACATGGCCAGCCCACTGGCACTTCAGTCTTCAGTATGTCGGTAACTCCGGTTCTTTTCCGGATAATTTAATTCCTGATTTTATCCTTCAAAGAGACTCCATAGCGCGCTGGGCGACCTTGAATTTGTGGACCAGCCCGACTGTCAGTGTCCACGTTTCGGCACCGTACGTCATGACAGGCAGGACGCACTGGTCCGCAAAGACCTTAGTCTTCAGACACTGCGGGATAGGCGACGAGAAGACTTGACGCAGTTTTCCAAACGCCGCCGCCGAACCTAACTGGATCCTTCTGTCGGCTTCTTTCTCAAAGTTGTGTCTACCGAGCTGGATGACTTAACCCTTCGATGTGGATTGGACTCGGCTAGACGTGCGAATTGTACATGACTTTTGTCTTGTCCAAATTCATGCCGAGGCCAACCCGCCGAGAGACTCCATTTAGATTTGATTGATCAATTACTGATTATGGACCTCGAAAATAAAGGCTTCTACAGACCGGCGCGACACGCGACGTGACACAAAGGCCCCGCGTGTCGCGCCCACGGTACTCCTCAATGACGAACAGTATACCTACCTATTGTGACTGGGTTAAGGCTCTTACAGACTCACGCGATATCGCAGGCGCGACAGGCAGCGACATAGAAATTGTGCTGCTCTTGTCGCGTCGCGCCCGCGATATCGCACTAGTTTGTACGAGCCTTTATCATACGGTATGTGGAAAAAAGTTGCTAAGTATCAATATAAGTAAATATAAGTAAGTAGTACTTAGGTACACGAATTAGTGTGAGGTAGGTATCACAATTAAAATATAAAAACTTTTACCGACTTCAAAAACAAAACACCAAGTGCACCTTTAGTTTCGGTACTTAAATTTCTTGCTAACGACTACTTCCCAAACTAAAGGTATTTTGAACTTTGCAGTTTTTAGGGTTCCGTACCTCAAAAGAAAAAATGGAATCCTTATAGGATCACTTCGTTGTCCGTCTGTCTATCTGTCTGTTTGTCTGTCTGTCTGACAAGACCCTTTTTCTCAGGAACGCGTGGAGGTATGAAGTTGAAATTTATATCAAATAGGTACGTAAGTCTACGGTCCTTTAATGGTGCTCTAAAAAAATCAAGCTTCTAAGTCATTCACAGTCAACGGAATAACAAAATACCGTCATACATATTTTGATAGTCACAAATAAATCAAAACCTATAGGGTACTTCCTGTTGACCATGATTGGCAAGAAGCAAGGTAACAGAAGTAAAGGAAAATGTACGAAAATTGACAATTTGTAGTTTTATCACATAAAATAGTAGATTGTTATTCACCCGTGTTAAACACTCTACTTTTAATTTCGAATTGGAAAGTAAAAAATAGTAGTTTTTGTAAAAAAAAATATTTTCTTGTCTGGTCGCCAATTAATAAAATCATTGTATTATTTAAATTTATTTTCTTTGAAATTTCTGGCAACATATTTTTGATTACTGTATTTGCCTCGTCTATAACCGAATATAGGGTGAAAAAAGAGAAAAATGGAGGGTAAAATGAGTTCAAGCGATTCTGAAATGTCAACATTTCAGAATCGCTTGAACTCATTAATTTTAACTCATTTTTCATATAATAGTCTATATAACCGAGATTTTGAATTTCGGTGCAGCTTACAGAGTTAGTATCCCGCCAAGTTATAAGTATAGTATTTTTTAAATTTTACGAGTATACGCGGAACAACCGCGTCACCGCCGCCGCCGCAGGCCGTGCTGCATAAGTTTTTTTTTTTACATTAACACCGGCTGTATAATTATACACTCACAAGACTGAAGCATTTTATTTATTGTAATCGATTTTTTTTTAAATTATGTAAAATTTTTCATAGCCGACAACCTAACAAAAGTTCTAATTTAAATTCATTCCCGCCCTAGAGAGGGAAGCAATTACTATGAGTCTTTCCCGCCCATGGGTGGAGCAGCATCTTCCACCCGCTACTCGGATCAAACAAACACTACTTTCCGAGTATGAGAAATGAAAACATCTTTTTTATGTGATTACAAACTTACATTTGCAGTTGGAAAATTGATCGTGGCGTATAATGATGTGTAGACCATGTTTTTCAACTATTTTTGGGATAAATTCATCCTAACCCTTCGTTGTGCGTGGTCAAAGACGCAATTGGCGGCTTTTTTTTGGGAAGTTGGTTAAATTGTTTTTGTACTTAATACGTTTTTTTTAACGATGAACACATTAAGACCAGGCACTCTAAAACACCACGTACACTCCGCCCCATGCTCCCCGCCACTCCGTTATGTGCGTTATGTGTATAATAATTTTAGACATAAAAGTCGTTTTTATTTTTAATTATCTTTTAAACCACATGATTTTAGATTAAAACATGTATCGAGCGAAAATATTGTAATTAGACTTAGCTCTCATGGAATGAAAAAAACCCAATAAATCATAATATACTAATGTTCAATTTTGATGGTATGCCACACTGTTTCAGAATATTAATGCAAATTAACATAAAAATATGAGCCTCCTCTAATTCTAAAGTGGGGGTGTAATTTTTATGGTATTCGGTAAAAAGAGGTCTAAATCAAAATTATGTGCAACATTTTTGTCATGGGTGTCATCTTCATAGTTTTCGAGGGCGCCAGTGCCGAAAATCAGGAAAGAAAATCCTAAATGGCGGCCTTATCCAGAGGTGGATCTCAGTAAATGCGCTGCTTTCACACGGGCAACTGTAGGTATGTAGGAGCGCTTTCGAGGGGCAAGCAACCTCACTAACATCGTTTACAGAGAAGCATTTTTTTAATTACTTAAAACAGTTTTTTAAGATTTTATTTATTTACTAGCTGCGCCCCACACACACACACACACACACACACTCACAAACTTTCGCCTTTATAATATGTTTAATTAAAACAAGTTTTTAAGATATTTATTTATTTACTAGCTGCGCCCCGCGGCTTTATCCGCGTAAATCTTGATCCCGTGGGAATATCGGGACAAAAAGTAGCCTATATCTTAATCTAGGGAACACCCTACCTCCATACCTCCTCCACCTTTAGCTACCTCCATACAAAATTTTATAAAAATTAGTCCAGCCGTTTGATCGTGAAGAAGTAACAAACATACACACACACACACACACACTCACAATCTTTCGCCTTTATAATATTAGTGTGATGTGATGTGATGTGATGATGTGATGATTTGGGATCGCCAACATAGGAAAATTTTCAACAGCGCTCTTAAAATCTTAAAGCGTGATCCTTCTTTACAATGATAACATTTCAGCACACTCCATCAGAGGGGCAGTCGATTTATTAAGTACGGCAGTGCACAGATAATGATCTCCGACCGATAAAAATTCAAAGTGATTTTTCGTCGCATTGCCATTACGGACCCTGAAAACGCAGTGACTGCATTTGAAAAGGCTGTATTAGAGCACCCCAAGTAGCGCTTCCCACCAGCGTGCAGCGGGGCGAGCACGGCCTACTGTGACATGACTTGAGTAACACATTTTATGACGTTTTGAGCGATAAAACTGTTTTGTCATAAAATGCTATTATAAATTGACATGACATAATTTATCATGTCTTGTCACAAACGTCTTGAAACGCCCGTGCTCGGCCCGCAGGCAAGATCGGAAGATTCTTCCTTTTCAATAGAGTCGTGGTACTTACACCTTTTCTAAGCGACACATAATTGTTTTCCAACATGCACGCGAACGAAGTCGCGGGCACAGCTAGTACCTAATAAAATAGAGCTGGTGCCTCGCACTTTTTATAATGAGTACTCATGTAGCTGTCGTCTCCATGCTAGGTGCAGAAGTTTTGTAAACCTATGAAAATTACAAACTATTTTAATAGGCAATGGGGCCGGCAAGTGAAAGCTGATCTCAGATGGCACCACTGCTGAACGAACCCTTGTCATTAAGTGAGATAAACATTTACACACTTTGGATTTCTTATTTGCGTAAAAATAACCTGCATTTTTAATACATACCTGAGTATTTTGCGGTCTTTTCAGAGTTACTTTCCTAGAAATGTTTATGACACACTCTCGCCCCGCTTTTAGGCTCAAAGTTTCATCGCCTAATCGCTTTGAGGCACAATTTTTTTAAGTTTCTCATGTCGAAGAAACTGGTGGCCTCCAGTTTCTTTACAATTAGGTACACAACATCTAGGCATTTCCTCAATAATCGTCTCTAATTATGAATTCACTACAAATTCTTTACAAAAACTGTTTTGATATTAGTCTTTGTGCTACTAGCGCCACTTTGACAGTTGTCGGCCCCATTAGGACTCAACCCAAGTTCTAAACCGGCCTCATGCATGATTTCGACTCACCACTGACCATTGAACGAGTTTATATTACATTTTATGACCTGAAGAATAAAACTTATGTTTTCATGTTTCTATGTTTCTGTTTCTATTATTATAATTATTTCTAATTTATAACATAATAGGTACAAGATCGGGATCGGAACAATCTGTCTCATAGTCTTCATCGATACAGGCTTGCGACGCGTCGTCGAAGGAAAGCCCCCGTTCGCAGCTCAGGAGCCGAGGATGCCCGAGTTGACAGGCTATGTACAGTTTACATTGTCCTTCGTACCTAAGGAAACATTAAAAGAATTACTTAGTTTTAAATTAGATTACATTGTCTGTGTCAAAAAACCAGCCAAGTGCGAGGCGAACTCGCGCACGTAGGGTTCCGTACATCTATAAAAATGGCAAAATAATCGCGTTTGTTGTATGGGAGCCCCCCTTAAATATTTGTTTTATTTTAATTTAATTATTTATTTTTAAAGTGAATATACATATAACGAAATAGGTATTCTGTGAATATTTCAAGCGTCTACCTGTTGCCGTTATCAATATAGACCAATAATCACGTTTGTTGTTTGGGAGCCCCCTTAAATATTTATTTTATTATGTTTTTTAGTATTTGCTGATAAAGCGGCAACAGAAATACATCATCTGTGAAAATTCCAACTGTCTAGCACGGTTACAGACGAACAGCCTGGTGACAGACGAACAGACAGACAGACAGACAGACAGACGGCGGAGCCTTAGTAATAGGGTTCCCGTTTACCCCTTGGGTACGGAACCCTAAAAATAGAACAAATTGTATTAGAAGGTAGGTGGTACCTGTATTTGTAGATAATATCAGAAACTTGCCCATCCTCGTCTTCAGGAGGGTCTGGACAAATGAAGTCCTTGAATACTGAAAATAAAGAAAGTCGAATGATTAGTTTTGCTTTTGAATTAAATTATTTAAATAATGCTGGCCTAAAAAAGCCTAATTTAGTTGTATACATACAGTGTGAGATGTGCCCTTAACGAAATGAGGGAATCTAGCTTAATTTTATCGAGCGAAAAAATATGAAAAAAAAATCTAGATCTATAAGCTAGTGTAAATGCGGCACTATGTGCATACCATGGTTATGTGTCATCAATTTCGCGCTATGGTATTATAATATAGGGTAATTCGGTTGACCTTAAACGAGTGTTTCGAGCTCAGAAAAAATGCGTACGCTCCGTAGGTACGCTCAATATGTGGAGCGCACCCACTAGACAGTTGTGTGCCACTATTTAAAAATCTTAAAATACTGCCACTTCCAGCACTATACATTTTTGAAATTTGTATCTTTGTACACCTAAACAGACATGAATTTGACTTGTTTAATGATGTGGTTTCCAGACCCAGCCGCAAAGTACATATGCTTAATGTTCCTAGGCGTACAATTAAATTCTTTTCTAATAATGTATACTGCATGTCCATTACTGTTTATAACAAATTACCTGATGGCTTCAAAACTCTCAGCCTCAGAACATTTAAATGTAAGTTATTTAACTTTCTATTAAGCAAATGTTACTACTCGACTGAAGATTTTATTAATGAAAAATGTACCTAAATATTTGACATGATTGCCTCTACATCATCATTTTTATCTACTTGACCTTATTGCACTTTGACATATAATTAATCTGTTTTACAACCATTGTTCAATTTATTTAATATATTTGTAATTCTAATGTTTCATAATTTAATTTTAATGTAATAATGACCCATAATTTTACAAACAATATTTGTACGCCGGAAACGGCAGAATATATGATCGTATTATACAGGGTGATTGGAAGATGGGTGCAAAGCTTTAAGGTGAAGATAGTATAGACAATTTAGAACCATTTAAGCCATGGTTGTCTTAGACGAAGTCTTACCAAATTTTTCTTTTTTCATCAAAATCAATCAAAATTCTCAAAATTTACTGTAAACTGCATAATTATGGCAAAATTGAATGATAAATGAATTAATTTTTTATTTATTTAATTAAAGTAATGTGTAAGCAATCAAGCAAAACATGTTTTAGGCTTCTGTGTCATTAGACATTTTTTTTACAGATATTTAAAGCTCAGAAAAAATAAAAAATTTGTACAATACGTCTTTTAAACCTTATTTTAAAAAAAAAACGGAGGGTGCTTTTTTTGTTCAAACCTTTTTGAAGACATGCTTGATAATCGTTCTTTCTTTTGAGGTATCATTTATGCGGATATCTTACAAATTATTGAAATTAGGACCTACAAACCAATTCGAGGGAGAAATTTTAAATTTTAGGCAGTCTAACAAAACACAAAATTTTTGCTTAAAAGAATACTTTATGTGCTCGAAATGATAACATTGTTCAATTCTAAGAATTTTTGGCACATGCAGGAACCAATTGAGGGGAACCCATTGAGGGGATTCTCTAAACAATGGCCATCGAGCGCGGTGCGACGGCATTTCCAGGTAGAACGCCCAATGAATAGCAAAAAGCGATAAGAGTTGGTTTTTACAGCAAAATGGTCTTAGTTACTGAGGCAACAAAGTCGTTTTTCTTTAGTCAGGGTCAGTCGGGCTGTGATGAAGCCGTTACATCTTTTACTTATTAGTCAAACTACTGCCCTTGTGAGTGGACGTTGTCGTGTTGATTCACAATTTACCGTGTTCAGTTGTAGCCCTTTGCGTTCCTGCACGTGTTGTTTGCGTTAGTTTTGAACTTTTTTGTTTCACCGTGTCCAGTCGTAGCCTCGCGCTCCTGCACGTGTTGATTTTTGACTTAATTGTGTTGAGTTGACATATAGTGCGCTCCTACGCCGTTTTTCTTAATTGTTAAGTGACTATGGCTACTTTTTCCAATCAAGAATATGCGGATATCGTATTTATGTACGGTAGAGCAGACGGCAATGGATCTTTGGCGCGACGGATGTATCAAGAGCGCTATCCGAATCGCAGGATACCGAATGTCCGAGTGTTTCACAACACGTTTCGTCGTCTTGCCCAAGATGGGTTTCACCGCGTGGAACCTGGAGTCAACCCGGGCAGACACGAAACTGCCGTCGACGAAGACATTTTAGCAGCATTTCAAGCGGATCCTACTACCAGTACTAGAGCAGTAGCTCAAAATTTAAACATTTCTCAATGGAAGGTGTGGCATACAATGCACCAAAATGATAAGTATCCGTTCCATGGCAGGAGTGTGCAAGGTCTAGTAGAGCAAGATCCTCAAAGAAGAATTCAATTCTGCCGTTTCCTCCTCAACAGAGACATCGAAGATGCGTGGTTTCTGAAATCAATCTTGTGGACGGATGAAAGTAAATTTTCAAAGGAAGGTATTACAAACTTTCACAACATCCATGAATGGGCTGACGCAGACAACAATCCACATTTTAAGAAGCAGGTGTCATTTCAGATGAAATTCTCTGTGAATGTATGGGCTGGAATAATTGGCAGAACATTGATTGGGCCCCACTTTTTGCCTGATCCATTGAATGGCGAAAATTATTTGCAATTTCTGCAAATTGATTTACCACTGCTGGTAGAGGAATCAGGTGTCCCGATCTTCGAAAGAGACCGAACAGTCATCTTTCAGCAAGACGGCTGTCCAGCGCATTGGACTTTAAATGTAAGGGAACACCTCAACAATTGCTTTCCTGATAGCTGGATCGGCAGGGATGGACCCATCCCTTGGCCCGCTCACTCCCTAGATCTGACCCCGTTGGACTTTTTCGTGTGGGGCCGGGCCAAGGAACTGGTGTATAACAACATAGAAATAAACACTAGAGAAGAATTGATACAAAGAATAAATTCAGCGTTTGAGACAATGAAGCAGGAGATGATGTTGAAAATAACGACTACAGAAGTTAGAAGACGGGGCCGTGCTTGTATTAGGAATCACGGCCGTCATTTTGAACATGAAAAATAAATAATTTTAATTCAAATGTTGTTTTAATTAGTCTGCCTAAAATAAAAAATTTCTACCTCAAATTGGTTTGTAGGCCCTAATTTCAATAATTTGTAAGATATCCGCATAAATGATACCTCAAAAGAAAGAGCGATTATCAAGCTTGTCTTCAAAAAGGTTTGAACAAAAAAAGCACCCTCCGTTTTTTTTTTTATAAGGTTTAAAAGACGTATTGTACAAATTTTTTATTTTTTCTGAGCTTTAAATGTCTGTAAAAAAAATGTCTAATGACACAGAAGCCTAAAACATGTTTTGCTTGATTGCTTACACATTACTTTAATTAAATAAATAAAAAATGAATTCATTTATCATTCAATTTGGCCATAATTATGCAGTTTACATAAAATTTTGAGAATTTCCGAAAAAAAACTTAAAAATTTGGTTAAAAATATTTGGTAAGACTTCGTCTAAGACAACCATGGCTTAAATGGTTCTAAATTGTCTGTACTATCTTCGCCTTAAAGCTTTGCACCCATCTTCCAATCACCCTGTATAATGCACAACAACTTTGTACAATATTCTGACAAATAAATGCATTCTATTCCATTCTAAAAAATTTTTTTTTTTACATAAAAAGGGTCTCTACTCTCTACCTACTAAAGTAAAGTACGTAGCTGAGTGCAAGGCCTTTCTTTAACAGTTGATAGGAAACCTTGTGATTGACCTATAAACATGGTATTTTTACTTTCAGAAAGGTGGTATGATGGAGAATAATTTAAAGTAATATGTATGTAAGTGTATGTAGTAATATGAAAAAATATCAGATTTTTGTTATAAAATCACCCTTTTTTTTTTTTTTTTTTTTTTTTTTTTTTTTTTTTTTTTTTTTTTTTTTTTTTTTGGGTGGGAAATTATCAAATAACTTCTCCCGCTCTGGGCGGAGCGGGAGGGCGTGTCAGACTTTTACTGACTAAAACCCACCCGTATTCCTTCATTTGCCTGTGTGCCAGGGCCACGATATCCCTTTCGGACAAACTCGCAACCCTGGCAGGCATTGGCCCTAACGGACCCCGTCAGTTGCTGCTGACAACTCTTTGAGGCGCGCGTGGAATACAACGCGCCGTCGACCCGGGCCTGGTCCTTATCGGACGGTGAACTACCCATCGCTCACCGTCCGCAAGCCCGCGCCTACGGTGGCCGGAAATCGGCTTGCGACTCCCGACGCCCGGGGCGTCTCCTGCGGCGACTAGGGGCGCGAGGGCGCGAACCTTGCCTCTCCCTCACGCGTTCCGCCTCCTCCTTCGCAAGCATTACTGCTTCGCAGAAGGAGGTGACGGCCTCCCATGCACTCTCGCTCCGAACCATGGCCCGAACCAGGGCCGGACGCGAGAGATCGCCGCCGCCGATCGCCTCCGTGAGGACACGGCGGTGCTCCACCCAAGCCGGGCAGACCTCCACCGTATGCTCCACCGTGTCCTCCGGGCGATCCACACAGTGGTGACACCCGGGCGTTTCCTCCCGCTTTATCCTGAACAGGAACCTCCCGAAACAACCATGTCCAGTGAGGACCTGCGTCAGGCGGAAGGTGAGGACGCCGTGGCGCCTCTCTAGCCACTCCTCAAAGAGGGGACTTATCGCCACAATTGTGGCGTGCCCAGCGCTGGGTTGCGACAATCGCACTCTCCATGCCGCCATGAGATCCCGCCGGAGCTCTGTCCGCTGTGCCGTGATTTCTCGCGGCAGCGGAGTTTCGCCTAATTCTCAATTGAGGGCGAGTTTTTTGTTTAGTTTTTATTTTATGAAGGTGCCCTGTTATTTCCAGTCATTACTAAGTTTGTTTCATCGTGATAGATAGTTTAGTTTAATAGACAAACAAATTTGTTTACACAGGGGTCACAGGACTGACAGCAGCGAACAAGAATTTAAAAAATGCTATAAAAAATTGAATTGTTTTTTTTTAATTTTTTTAAATATATTTTCCGTCGATAAAATTAAGCTAAGTTTCCTTAATTTTGATATGTGCACATTATTGACTCACACTGTCTATAGCTGTATATTTCCAATTTAAGCTGACCTCTCATTGTACGGAAATCCTATACAATGCGAGATTAGCGTATACTGGAAATGTATAACTGGATATAAAGCAGCGCATATCTATCGTTTTCAACTTACCATTAGGGTTACATTGTGGGACATTAGCGGGCCAGTCACAGCTGCTCGTTTGTGGGTTGAAAGCCAGACCCATAGGGCAGAGCATTATAGTGGCTAAGCCTTCCTGGCACATGATGAATTGGCTGCAGTCGTCGTCATTCATTGAGTAAAATCCGTATTGATTTGGGCATCTGTCCGTAGGCTTTGGGTTCTCTAAAAATAAAAATAAAATGAGATGAGAAACGTCATTCCGTAGAAATTCTAATGTGAGTTTTTTTTAAATACATACGTTCTTGGTCACCTGCCATGCATTTTACTTCTGAGGGATAAGCGCAGGGGTATTCGTAGCGTTTGGCAGCAGGATTGAAGTGAAGACCATCTGGGCACGCATATTTCATTGCTCTGTTTTGCTGCAAAGAGAAAGAGGGATGGTATGCAATTTACGAAAATTAAGCATCGTAATATTCAAGCAGTAAATCTTTATTCAAATAGCAGGTTTATATCGTACCTTGCATTCAATATAGGTGTCGCATTCATGTTCAACCGAGTAGTATCCATTTCCTTCTTTGCACTGGAAGTCAAACTTTAATTGCCCTGATGCTGGAGTCACCGCTGGATGTGATTGTGTGGTGACTACCACCGGAGGTGCCTGAGTAGCTACCGTCCGTGGTGGTGTAGGGGCATATGAATATGAAGGAGTTGGTGTAGGATACGTAACAGTTGGATAGTAAATCATTGGCGGAACTGGGGGTTGACGTTGCCGACCAAAAGCAGGTTCCCGAACAGGCTGAGGTTTAGGAAGAAGTGGCGGTAATGCCACTGGCGTACGTGATTGGGGAACGATGATAGATCTAGCTAAGCTGGTAGGTGCGGGAGCTGATACTGGCTTTGGTGGTGGTTCTGGGAATGGCACCGCATCTCGTTCTGGAAGATCTGCTGTGTCTTGGGCCTGCTCAATTTCCTGGGTAGGCTCGGGTTGCGGGATATACTCCGGTTGCAAGGCGGGATCAGGTGGTTGGACGGGTTCTGGTTCTGAATTGGGTTCAGGTTGTAGGGCGGGTTCTGGTTCTGAAATGGGTTCAGGTTGTAGGGTGGGTTCAGGTTGTCGAATGGGCTCGGGTTGTGGGATAGGCTCGGGTTGTGAGATGGGCTCTGGTTGCGGAATAGGCTCGGGTTGTGGGATAGGCTCGGGTTGCAGGATAGGTTCAGATACTACAGCTGATGGTTGAATTGGTTCTGGTGCAGGAGATTGTTCGGAAACCGGAGCTAGCTCTCCTGTTGGTACTGCTTCATGTAAGGGATCAACTACGACCGGCTCTTCTGGTTGAGAAGCAAGAATAGGAATTGTTTCGGTCTCTGGCTGTTCGACTGCAGGTTCCGGCAGAATGGGTGCTTCAGGAGTGTTTGCTTCTACGGATTGTAGGGGAGGTACAGGTTCTGTTACTGGTGGTTGGAGTGCGGCAGTTGCGGTTAGTAGGTTCTCAGCTATGGTAGGAGGTTGAGGAGGAGCTGCAGCCGGTGGCGCTGGCCTGATGGGGCGCGAGGGAAGAAGTGGTCTGTATACGGGGGTGTATAGTGGCCGCGGGCGTGGAACTGGAGCATATGATGGAACAGCTAGTATGGGTGGTGTAGCGGGAGCTGAGGATCCATCGAGTATGGGTGCTGGCGCTGCAGGGGCCTCACCAGCGGCTGATACAGCCGGCAAAAGTAACGGCCTTTGTCCATAAATCGGCATTTGCCTCTGATCCCGCACGTTTGACGTTCCATAGTACGAGTATCCTCTGTTCACATCACCAACCGTAACTGCAAGATGAACATAATTTACAAACGCTCGTAAACAAAAGAATATCAAGCTTATCAAAACCATGTACAAGAGCAAAGCTGACATCGTAACTTACCAGCCACTACCAATGGAAGTATTAATAGTAATTCTGACCGGAACATGTTTGTGGTTCGCCAGAGGTGCTCCCGGTATGACAGTGCGCACCTCACTGTAAATAGTGGTCTATTTTCATTGTTTTTTAAATGGAACTCGCTAATGTTACCGTTATTAAATTGATTGGAATCTAATTATTTTTAAATGATGAGATTTGATAATCGTGGTCGATGCTGCTAAGAATGTTCATTCGTAATAATAGATTTACTTATACCGTTATTTTTGTAAGTAGATCTTTACCTAGTTGAGTATTAATAAGTGCCCAATTGGTATATCTTAAGCACCTTTAATTAAAGCAATGAATTATAATATTCTACGTATCATAATTATCTTGTCAGACTAAACTCGAGTCATGCATTAGATCCTTCATAGAGTTTTCCATCT
Source organism: Tiliacea aurago (assembly GCA_948098905.1). Classification (NCBI taxonomy): domain Eukaryota; kingdom Metazoa; phylum Arthropoda; class Insecta; order Lepidoptera; family Noctuidae; genus Tiliacea; species Tiliacea aurago. The sequence continues at coordinate 10,766,443 of OX402578.1, read as the reverse complement.
TTGGGCTTCTACTGTGGCCATCGCAGTTAGGTACCTACGGCAGATAACAGACAATGGTCATTAATAAACAAGCTTGTGTACTATACGATACGAAGGATGAGGCCCGCCCATTATCAAGACGACATCTTGGCTGCCTTTTACGACGAGTTTTTTCCCGTCCCTGACGGAACACAGCAGGGCCAGGTACCCGGAAATGTGTGGATAGCGCTTAAACCTTCTTCGCATTCAGGTTTTATTTTTAGTGTATGTGTTGTGTTGCGGGATAGTGTAGATAGCTACAGCTAGAACATATGCCTACTTACGTAAAAAAAAATGAGCCGTCAGGGGACGACTGGCAGATGTGAAACCTCGCACTACACACACATTTACACACTACTACATATAGACTGTATAGTGGCCGATCGCCACGCGGCATGCGTCCTCCCGCCAGCAATCGGTTTTACGTGCAAATTTTTTTTTTTTTAGATGGTTCACATCAATAAATCAAAGTAGTATTTTTTATTAAGGTAAGTATACAGAGTGTTAAAGAAACTGCGTTCCATAGCTTAGGGGTAGGTTCAGTATCGTTAAAGGAACCCAGGAAAAAAAAAACATTAAAAAAAAATTACAAAAAAAATAAAAAAATAAACACAATAAAAATACTGCATGATCAAACTAATTTAGTACCTACTAACTTAAAATAGCAATCGTTTAGAATTAAAATTATTTTATTAGACGGTCCTAAGCCCGTTAAAGTACGAAGAGACTTATTTTTATTTATTTTTTTATGTTTAATAAAAAAAATTGTTTGTTATTTTTTTTCCCTGGGTTTCTATATCGATACTGAACCTACCCCTAAGCTATGGCACGCAATTTCTTTTATTTTTCCTGTATAGTACAAAGGATATCATAATTATTACCCAGTAGCTGGGTATTGGAGGTTATGCAGTCGCTCCATGTAAAATACTATTCATCTTCATCCGGTTAGACTGGAAGCCGACCCCAACATATTTGGGAAAAGGCTAATAGGCAGATGATGATGAGTGGTAATTAGGGTTCCGTACCTCAAAAGAAGAATAGGATCACTCGTGTGTCTGTCTGTCCGTCTGTCGCAGCCAATTTGCTCCGAATCTTCTGAACCGATTAAGTTGAAAGTACACATATTGATGGAAACATGCTGGTCCTGCTCCATAGGACAATCTAGAGTCTAGACAAAATCAAACAAGTTGCTATTTTAATTGTATAATTTATTATTTTTATGACATTTATTTTAAATTCTGTGATTACCTTAACTCACACTAATATTATTGTTATTTTTTAGGAAATCGTATATATTTTTTACAATTTTTGTAAATATGTGAGCACCATGTTCACCTAATTAATTTATCTGTCATTGCTTCATTCTTAACTCTTTTTATTACCTATTGTGGTATAGTAATTTTATTCTAGGTGCATCGTCTTCACATATAATTATATAATTAATGTACCTATAAAAATATTGTACAAGATTTTAAAAGAGTACCGGTGGAGTTTCTTGCCCATTCTTCTCCATACGAAACTACATTTTGGAAGGGGCGACTAGAATCAATTCAATTTTTTTTTATAAATATTGACGTTCAAAAGTGCCTTTTATGTGCCTATTTGAAATAAACAATTTGACTTTGACTATGTCTTTGATGTCTGTAACCCAAACACGGACGTGTAACGTAAATAAATGATTTTTTAATATGAGGGTCACTTTTGCAATTTAAATAAAAAGTTTTGCCAACTGCACCGTGGGACAAATCAAATGAAAGGGCTTGTTGTGAGGGTCTCAAATATATTTTATTTTAATTTTATAATAAACAGTTTTAAAGTACTTAATTCAAGAAAAAAGATGTATTTCAAGATTGCAAAAAAAAATTGTTCACAAAATTACTGCTACAAGGTTTGCACGTCTGCCCTCCGACACACTTTCAGCTCGCCAGGTAAAGTACATATTTGACACAAAGTTATATTATTTAAAGAAAACAGTATTTAAAGCGTTAACAAGTACAAAAAGAATGGGTACATAGGTACGTGTCTTATGAAAGCAGCGGCGCGGCATGGCGGAAGATGTCAGTACTGTTGTAGAAGTCGACACATTCTAAAGATAGGGTTGCAATGTGAGGTGTTATTTGTAAAGACCAGCATACATGGGCGTAGCCACGGTAGGGCAAGGTGCATCTGCCCCACTCTGGTCCCTAACTCTAAGCTAAAAATGTAGGTATATCAAGTAACAAAATCAATTTGGTAAAATTCAAAATTACCCCGTGAAACAATGCAGTATCATATATCGATCGTGCATGCGTAGGACGTAAAGTTTGTTTTTAGGGTTCCGTACCCAAAGGGTAAAACGGGAAACCTATTACTTAGGCTCCGCCGTCTGTCTGTCTGTCCGTCTGTCCGTCTGTCACCAGGCTGTATCTCATGAACCGTAATAGCTAGACATTTGAAATTTTCACAGATGATGTATTTCTGTGGCCGCTATAACAACAAATACTAAAAAATAGAATAAAATAAATATTTAAGGGGGCTCCCATACAACAAAGGTGATTTTTTTGTTCGTTTTTGCTCTATATTGATAACGGCAACAGGTAGACGCTTGAAGTATTCACAGAATATGTAGATATATATTGACTTTAAAAATAAATGATTAAATTAAAATAAAACAAATATTTTAGGGGGGCTCCCATACAACAAACGTGTTTATATGCCATTTTTATAGATAATGGTACGGAACCCTTCGTGCGCGAGTCCAACTCGCACTTGGCCGGTTTTTTTAATCCCAGTTAGTAATTGGACATTTCAAAGATTTTCCATGCGCGGTGGGTAGTAATTGGACATTTCAAAGACGGGTGCGTTAGCGGGCGCGGTGGCCGGCGCGGTGGCGTTCGCGTTAGCGGGCGCGGTGGCGATTAGGCGGTATCTATCGCGAGTTAAACAAGTAGGTTTCCATTTTCCACCCTTATAGTATCACTCGTGTGTCTGTCTGTCACAGCCGATTTGGCCCGATAGATTCGGCGCAAATCGGGTGGACTTGCCCCGACTCTATCTCTATCCCCTTATAGGGACGTGTAAGTCTGTATTTCTTACGGGTAATAGGTCAGTTCGAAAATAAAAAGAAATAGAGCACCCTACAGAGAGGAGTGAAACCCCACTAAAAACAATTGATGTAAAGTTGGTTGCCAAGACTTGCATAACGCTTTCACTGTTAAAAAGTTATCAGGTCGATTGTAGAGCCATGCCCCTAACTCTACAAACCTTACATCATGTATGGCCCGTTCCATTGAACTACATATTGCTTGACACAACATTAAATATCAGTGACATAATTTCTTACCATAAGCCCATAGGAGGTCGGTGGCTGCGAAACGGCCAAACCGTATATTTTTACCGAGATGTATATATACATGTCATTATACATACAAATTCAAGGAAAAAGGTAATTGAGATGACTACACTATTTGTTTTGAAAATAACTGCAATTTCCGCTCAAATTGTCCTTCCCGTTATTGTGATCATTCTTTTGTACTGGACCATACCTGGCAACCTTCTGGTTGCGGAGACATTCAATGTTCCGTACCAAAATGGTAAAAAGGAACCCTTATGGTGAGACTAAGTCTGTCTGTCTGTCTGTCTGTCTGTCACACCTGGATATCTCAAGAACTACTAATGCTATCAACTTGAAATTTAGAATAGTTTTAGATGACGTTTGCCCAACTATTTTGCAAACAAGAAATAAATTTAAAAAAATATATCTTTTTTGCAAAAGGGACTGAAAGGGGGTCTTAAAAATTTGAAGTGGGGCTACTAGGGCATGTGGGGTATCATATGAAAGAACGCTGTTTGCACATTCTTACACCTTTATTTTTTATTGTTTAGGCAGCATAGTTTCCGACTTTCGATGAAAAATGTAAAAAAAAATACCGTCCCCCCCCCCCTTATCTCCGAAGTTTGCATAGATAAAAATCTGAAATTGTTCTATGTGATAGGAGTTTATGTAAAGATTACAGGAAAAATAAAACGATATCTCTAAATAGCACAGTTTTTCAGAAATCATCAACATCATATATACTATCGTCAGCAGCGAATTTTTGTGGGTTACGTTGCACTGCGCTGGTTGCGCATTATCGTCAGCAGCGAATTTTGGTGGGTTACGTTGCGCTGCGCTGGTTGCGCACTATCGTCAGCAGGGAATTTTGGTCGGTTACGTTGCGCTGCGCTGGTTGCGCACTATCGTCAGCAGCGAATTTTGGTGGGTTACGTTGCGCTGCGCTAGTTGCGCACTATCGTCAGCAGCGAATTTTCACACCAAAAATAAAAGACGTTTCTCAGCAATTATTTTTGCAAAATGTTACTTAGTTTGATGTACAGAATGCGTAGATGACGGTTTCACTTTCATGAAAGGTCTTGTTACACCACGATGTAGACTGCTATAAACATAATCCTTCCTTTTGGCTTTGCCGTAGTCGGGTAAAAATACGCTTTTAAATTGGTTGCCAGCCACATCTGAAATCAGGTTGATTCTTTAGCTGAAGACATGGCCAGTCCTCTGGTTACATACGGACTTGACCGAAAGTTTTGGTCAACCCCATGATTATAATAATATCTAATAATTGTTTTAATTTCAGACAACAACAAAATAATCTTCAAAAATTAAATAGGTACATAATAAAAAAAATATTACAAAATCTACATAGAAAAAAAATACTACATAAGTAGATTATAAAATAGAAAAGATTCTTGGTTTTTTGTGCACGATTGAAAGTGAATTGCAGCTGCGGATGCCGCAACTTCAAAAGGCACTAAAAGTATGTAGGTATGGAAGCTAGGAAAATGTGCCTAAGGGTTGCAGGGCTAGAACTTATAAAATGAGCACTTAAATATATTATTTAGGAACTGGTTTGTGTTCACAAACCCGTCTAGAGTCTTCTGTAGGTGGTATAAATGGTTTTTGCTATTACCATAAAGCACAAACCAATCAATTCAATCAATTATATTCCGATTGCCCTAATTATTGTTTTAATTCTTTTAAAATGTGTGATGATACTGATGATAATTAAATTAAGTAAGTACTATAGGTACCACACTTGCTGTTCGCGACTATAGAATCGTAGATGTTTAGTTATCATTAATGTTAGTAAAATAGCGCTAGGAAAAAACCCACCTGCAGTTCCCACACCCTTATTTTACGACCAGTATGAAAGCGATCGGTGTTTGGGTAATTTGCTTTGTGCGAACCATTATAGAAGTAGCAAATTAGCCAGATGTTAGGGACTTTACGATGCTCGGGAAGTTTGGGTCATGTATTGTATTTGTTAAATGGCCGAGCGTTGTAGTTATTTCCTTGGCGATTGACCTTCGCCATACAAATGCACGTCGCACTCACGCCGCGCAACCATTAACTTTCATAGGGATTATTTATTTTTAGTAACGAAAATATGAATATTTGAAAAAAATCACAGATAGAATTATAGATAATAAAACAGTCTATTCATACAAAAAAAAAGCATAAGAATATCTTAAGTAGTTTGGAAGTAATATAGTTTTTTATGCTTTGGGTAGACATTAGTTCCTGTATTTAATTCATAAAGCATTTTAATACAATACTTAAATATTCACCAATAGAATCGATGTGTACGCGTTCTAGTTTAACATACATTTTTTCCATAACTTACTTGCATTATATGAAGGCGTAATCGCTAAAATCATATATCTGCGCCTTAATTAGTTTCTTAATGTCTTGTTATTGTTAGTGTAAAATTAAGCTCTTAAAAACTCATTTAAATTATAATAAGCTTTATCTGCTAGAAAATGTTTGATTTTCTTTTTGAGTGCTACGTAATGACGTAGCACTCAAAAAGAAACTACCTTTGCTAGAAGCAGTTAAATGAACTGCTTCTAGCAAAGGTAGTTTCTAAAGTTAATTGTTATTTTTTGGTTCTTGAGAGGGAAACAGATTTTTTATGTTTTAAAAATACTTAGTGTCATAATTATAAGTCAGATAATAATGCTTGTATACAGTGAAGCTTTCTTTATTTGATGTCAATAAATTTAATAGCAATAAACTGCTTTTTTATCCTTCAAATCAATAAAACAATATCTTAATCATCCTTAAAAAAAATTATTTAAGTACTACACGTCACATTATGAGATGATTCTTTACAGATGTATGTTTGCATGAAAAAAACTTAAATTTTACTATGAAGAAAAATTTTAGGTACCTACTTAACATATTTGGAGTTACAATTATTATTACCTACTAACAAAAAAACTAAATCTATGTATCGTTTTTCACGTCAGTCATGCAAAACCATAAAATCGACAAGTCTTGTACAACCTTACCGTGCATAAAAATAGCGCACCTAAAAAATATTAGACAACGGTCAGTCCGTTTCAAAGATTGTATGGGTCGTCTTGAACTTGGTACATTTTTTTAAACTTTGAATTTGGTCTCCTCTAAAAACAAAAAAAAATGAGTTACGATTTTATTGCATGGAGGTGTCGATATGTGTAAAGTACCAAATTTCAACTTAATTGGTCCATTCGATTCGGAGCAAATTGGCTGTGACAGACGGACAGAGATACAGATCACTCGTAAAATACATAGAACTCGAAACGTAACATGACACCACATGACTCTATTATTGAGGTTGAGCATCGGCCACGGCCAGTGGAGTGACTTCGCAGTTGACGTAATCGGCGTCTACGCAGTGACCCGCTTCTGGGTCGAAGGCTAGGCCGGAATCACATGACAGCAGCCGGGCGCGGCCCTTCTCGCATGAGAAGAAGTAGTAGCAGTTGCCTTGGTATCTACAAAGAGAAAGAAACGTTAGAGAAGATATAGATACTTTGTTCTAATGAGGAATAAGTACTCTAGTCAGATTCGGATCGGATCGGATCCAAAACGGATCCACCGGCAATTAATGGACCAGTATTTTTCATTATTGGATCAGATCGGAATAACTCTTTGTTTTCAATGTGATGACAAATGAACTGACTAGAAAAGATATCTAAAGTGAGTAAAACTAAGTAGGTATATTAATTACTTGTAGTTGACGACGATATCCAGAAGTATGCCATCGGCATCAGTAGGGGCGGCTGGGCAAGAGAATCCGAGGAACTCTGAAATATGATAGAAGAACATCCAATATCTTACTTTGCAAGAAAAACATAATCAATAAGATCTATCTAGTAGCACGTAACGCCACAGAAGAGCTGCCTCCTGCATCTCACAAGACAAAAGTAAAAAATCACAATAACACAGATGACGATGCTCAGAAACATTCAACAAAGACTGGCGAATTTAAATAGATCATTACCGCAAACCAGCTATTTCGACTTGCACGGGATGTTAGAGAGGTTATAACAAAGTATAATGACGTATGCATACGGTCAGTTTTGCAAGATGCGACGAGGTCGGGCCAGTCACAACGGGAGGTGTCGGGGTTGAAGGCTAGACCGGTGGGGCAGCTCATCTCGATGGCTTTGCCGGCCACACACATACGGTACTGGCCGCAGTTGTCAGAGGTGGCGACAGGCGACGCGAAGTAACCGTACTGGTGGGAACAGTCGGCTGTGGGCTGGGCTGGCTCTGGATAAAAAGAAATTGTTTGTAAAAAAAATTGGTCCGAGTATAGTCTCACATAACAATTTAGTGTTTTGGGATTATGATAGCTGTATTTGTATGTATTGTCTACGTCCCGTGCAAGTCAATTTGTTCTAATCCCGAAGTACGCCTACTAAATTCTAGGCAAATAAAATAGTAACGTGTGTGCCTGCAAATTCAAAAAGAAAATTGAAATAAATTAAAATTGGCTTGCTATTGTCACTTATATAAGTAGGTGCATCTATAAATTCATTTAGCAGTAAGTTTTCCAAGAAATATCTATATTGATGATATAAAATAATATAAATTAACAATGGTCCCTGGATGTGGTGACTGATGACCATCTTTACATACCAAGACACCTCCGTGCCTCGGAAAGCACGTTAAGCTGTTGGGCCCGGCTGACATTCGTGGATCTTTGAAAGTCATTACAAGTCGTCACAAGCCCGAAAGTCTGCCAACCAGTCTTACCAAGAGGTATCGTATTACCCAGATACTGGGTTGTGGAGGTCAGATAGGCAGTCGCTACATGTAAATCCGGTTAGACTGGAAACTGACTGGAAGCGGAAAAGGCTAAGCAGATAATGATGATATCCTAATCCTAACTTCCTAACTAATATTATAAATGCGAAAGTAAGTTTGTTTAAGTTTGAACCGATCATCCTGAAATTTTGCATATACATTGTTAGGTGTATAGAATCGGACATCCACCTTTTTTTTTTCTTTTTTATTTAGGGACTTTTATAATCACAATGCGTATGACAGTCCTATCATATCCTGATTATATAATAAAAAATACAAACTGTTATGGATTAAATTCGGGCCATGAACCTGAACAGACTCTTCGCATCATCACCATTTGGTTGAGACAAAATTCTATGGAATGTGCCTAAATCAAGTCGATTCATTCTCAACACCCGAAACACTTCATTGCTATCAGACTCATATCGAACACAGTCCATTAATAAGTGATGTAAGTCTTCCACAACTCCACACTCCTCACAATTAGGCGAGTTCGTTATTTTCATCATATAGGTAAACTGGAACACACAAAACATGGAATGTGTCCAGATCTGAGTCATCCACCACTCACCTTTCATCCCGAAAAAAAGTACTGTTCTCGAGGAAAACTGCAATAATGTTCTTATGATAATAGATGGCGCCACGTGTCTTTCGAATCATGATTGAATTATATTAATTTAAACATAACACTTAAGAGGCACTTTTGAACGTCAAAACTTTGAATTGATTCTAGTGATGATATAAATGAACTACATGCACCTGGATGTAGATCCTGTGTTACTTACGGGCAGCGCCACGGCCTACGCAGGGCACATCCATGGGGTATCCGCAGGGGTAGCTGGGCCATTTGGCATCAGGGTTGTAGTGGAGGCCGTCGGGGCACAACTTTTCTTCTGCGACGAATTCCTGTACAAATGACGAATTTGCGATATGTACATGAAATACATGTTCTTCCATACAATCCAACTGCAAATGTAACTTACAATATTGGGAGATTTACCATGTTATTTTAAGAACAAAGTATTATTATAGGTCTTCCTGTAATTTATAAGAATAGAACTATTTTCTGTATTTTTATCAAAAATGTTGGGCTCAGTACTTTCTGAGTTTCGGAGGTAAGGGTATTCAGTTTTAATATATTTTCTAAAATAATTCTAAAACTATAAAAAAATATACTTGAGAGTTTGAGACCCTCATAGTAAGCCCTTTGATTTGACATGTCACGGTACAGTGTGCTAAACTTTTTTTTAATTTTCTTATTTGTCCCCCAAAAGTGACCCTAAGTGGGTCACTTTCAACACTTATTTAAAATTCTTTTATTTACGTCACACGTGTCAGTATTTGGGTCACAGAAATTGATATGCATACCTTTAAACCTTTAGATTCTGAGCAAATTGGCTGTGGCAAACGGACAAACAGACAGATTCACGAGTGATCCTATAAGGGTTCCGTTGTTTCAATCGTCATACGGAACCTTAAAAACGAATTTAATTTACAACGCATCAGATACAGTTTCTCTGGGTCTCATTTCTCTTCTTGCTTTTAGGACTCAAGATTCTCTCTTCTGCTTAATCCTTTGCGGAATACAGTCGTAATGTGATGTTTTTTTTTTTCACGTTTTAACATATATTTTTTTATATATTTCTGTATCTGACACATCGGTGACAGCACAGCGGGCCCTATCAGACTCTCGGTAGAAGTAGTAAGTCACATATTTTTAAATGTCGCAGCATCATGCTGACATTGGAGCCTTTTGGCCTCGTACATGACTTTGTTTTTATTTTCATTTTACTTTGTTTTTTTTTTTTTGTTTTTGTGTGTTTATTAGTGTGTTTTAGTTTAATATGTGGTCTGTGCCAGTCCCAAAAAATGTCTTTCTTTCGTTCTTTTTGTTGGAATACTTACAGTGCACTGTACGTAGGAGTCGCAGCTAGCGTCCTCCTTGTAGTAAGCATTTCTCCGTTTGCAGATAGCGTTCAGAAGGTCAGGTTTGTCGGTGAATACCTGAACCTGAGCGCTGCCTGATTGATGGAAAGCTTTACATGATTATTTGGACTCCCCATCGTAATTTCGTAGATCAGACGATTATAGGTTTTTTTTTTGAGTTAATAAAAAATATAGTAAAGCCAATGTTCAAATAAATACTTATCATTTTTCAACAGGACAATCGGTTATTTAATTAATAAAATACTGGTTGAGCAATTAGGAAATGTTACCAGTTATTCATATCTAACTATAGTCAACTCTCAATGTATGATTTGTAGGCAGGCACATTACGACACAAGGATAATCTTTTGCAACAAATGATTAGATAGTTTTTGTTTTCTTGAAACAAATGCAATGAAGGTAGTAAAATTATGTTGAATATTTAAATAATTATTGAAATATTACTTACAGGCTGTTACGACCACCAATGCGGTACACAAGTAACAAAACATTTTACTTCTTCACGTTATTTTCCAGATGCGGAACTTCCAAATGGTGGCCTAACATCATTTCAATTACTTTTTATACCAAAACAGGTCATCAAAATTAGATACTTAATTGACTTTCATTAATGGTACAAAAAAATTGAATTAATGCGGTTTGGCCGTATAATGGTGATTAAAAACACGTTTCAAGTTTGAGATATTTTATTGTAATATTGTAACGAAACATTCAATATTACTTACTTATTTATTGATACCATAATTTTTGGTATCGGAACACTACGTCTATGACATAGATGTAGTACGCACGGCTACAGTTCAAGCTATACCTTTCCAGTATAAGCTGATCTCGCATTGTATAGGATTTCCTTACAATGAGAAGTCAGCGTAAACTGGAAATGTATAGCTAGATGTGTAGCCGTGTGTACCTACAAGAAGTACAAGTTGTCAAAATACAAAATGGTGATGCAGGCTGATGTTAAAATTTTTTCATTAAGTTAATAAAAAAATGTTGTTGCTTAAAATAACAGTTAATGCTTATGACAAATCTTACACTAAAACCTAATAATTTTACTTGCGGCACAAATCGCCTGGTGCATGGTGGAACAGGATGGATCATAAAAAAACATTAAAAATAAACAACAAGTAAAACACGAATATTCTATGACTTCTTAACACAAACGCTGTGGTAACTCAATTGTTAGTTTTAGACTAGAACTACTTTTGAGACAGACCAGCAGAGAAATTCCGTAACACACTTATAATGGAATGCCTATCATTTTGACAATTCAAACCAATGAAGCAATGGATTTGGAATGCCCTTCAAAATCCTTCAGATTGCGATTGAAAGTGCTGTACGCAATTGGAATGTAGATCATGTCCCAAAGGCTGAGCATCAAAGATTAAATGTGATGCAAAGGGTGCGAAGTTATTTGTAAAGCTGGCTATCCCCTTATCCATTATGTTCATGCACTAACTGTGCTCCATGTCCATTGTGTTTGTATACGACCACGACCAGATGCGCGTAAAGCACAGTTGGTGCGCGATGACCGTGGGTACCCAACTTTACGCTAGTTTGAATTAGTATCGCGTCTTTTTGGTTGATTTGTAGCTGAACTCCTGTTCTTTGGCGAGGAGTTGGCTGGCTTCCTCCCTGGCACGAGCTGCCTCGGCCCTGATTTCTACGGGGCAGGCGTCCACTTCATCAGCCGAAAGGCAGGTGTTGGTCAGCTCATCGTAGCCAGTGTTCTTACCACAAAACAGCACGCGTGGCTTCGTGCCTAAGCAGAGGAAGTACTTCTGGCAGTTATTTTCGGCCCTGTAATATAAAAATAACGTTTTAAAAAAAATCCTTAATGGTTCCAAGCGAACGAATTATATATAATAATACTCGTATAACAAAGACGATGATAATTATGATACGAAATTTGATACAAAACTGACGGATTTAAATTATTCGAAATTCAAATCATATTCTAAAGGCTTCTACATACTCGTACCGGGGCGACTTGTCGCGCGACGCGACGCGACACAAAGGCATCGCTCGTCCCGCGACACGCGGGGCCTTTTTGCCGTGTCGCGTCGCGCGACAAGTCGCGCTGGTATGTAGAAGCCTTAAATCGAGATTCAGGACCGAACATCGTTCTAGAATTTAATTTAAAGAATATATTATAATTAGTAAGCGAGGAGCTTGTGGCTATGTAATAATAGCCACATGGTTCGATCCATCAGGTTAAGGTACGCTAGCCGGGGTTGGTCCGTGGATGGGTGACTCCTCCGTGCCTCGGAGAGCACGTTAAGCCGTTGGTCCCGGCTGTCATTCGTGGATCTTTGACAGTCGTTACGGGTCGTCAGAAGCCCGAAAGTCTGACAACCAGTCTTACCAAGGGGTATCCTATTACCCAGTTACTGGGTTGTGGAGGTCAGATAGGCAGTCGCTCCATGTAACATACTGGAAGCCGATCCCAACACCTTACATCATTGCCCCAACATAGTTAAAGGGAAAAGGTTAGGCAGATTTATTGAGTAGTCTTCGTGAGTAATAAAATATTGATCCAGCCTATAAATTAACATGCAAATTAGTTAATTTATTACTCACAAAAAAATCGTTTTTTTTTATTTAAACTTTAACGGGCCTAAGAGAAGGGCTCCGTTAATTTGAAGACTTGTACTAAATTAGAATAACACTTTTATCTTTTATTAATTTATTAACCTTGAGCATGACTTGTTTCTTTTATTTATCAATCTTGAACTTTACTTTAGTTGACGGAAGAAGCTTATTGCATTTTTGCATCCAATCTATACAATATTAGTTTAAGTATATGCGAAACCCAAAACAAGTGTCTAGTATTTTTTATGTAAAGAATCTATGTACAAAATTTAAAAACTGTATCATGAAAAATCACAAAGTTATAAGGATGTTATGTTACCGGGTTGTCCGTACAAAAACATGCTAACGGCGCCCCCAGCCTCCAGGGTCGTCTTGCGCTCATTGATAATAATTTGGCAGTAGGTTGTGTAGGTACCTAACCGTACGGCGATTGATTTAATTTAATTAATTTAATTTAATTTTTTAATTTTTTATTACAAGTAATTAAATGGTGATAACATATTCCATCACACTTAAATATTTTTGGGACAAAATATAACATGGTGTAAAATTTATTGAAATCGATTCAGTTCCTTATTCTGAACAAACTATATTCAGGTTTCGCATATACTAAAAATAATGTTGTGTATATTATTATCATGGTCAAGGAATACATTAATGCTAAGCAATAAAATTTGTCATTGCATCGCCGTGGTCGGATTCTGGAAAAATCTACATGACTAGAAAAAAAAACAAGAAGATTCATGGAGACTTATAAAAAGTGGCACGAAAAGAATGTGTAATGTAGGTAGGCACTATATTAATACATCATAAGAGGATGTGAGCAAACCGCTGGTATTTCTAATAACGAGGTTATATAAGCAAGGTCACCGCTCATCTGCTGACATTTAAGCAGGCTGACACCGACTGACCGGTCGCCTATTAGGTAACCAGTTCTTGGCATTTCAATCTCTACCACTTTGTACATACATTAACTATTGCACGTATTTATGTAATGCTTACCTGTAGAATCTGAAGCCGGCAGGGGGGCCAAGCTCCCTTGACACTGGTACCTCAGGGCAGCGGAAGCCAAGGAAAGCTGTAAAAACAGTCAATTATTTATACCTTGAAAGAATTTGGGTCGTATTTAGAATAAGAAAAACAATAAGCAGGTATATATTTATGTAAGATTCTCAGTAACCTAAGACATTCGCCCTTTGTTATTATCGAATTTTACGACACAACTTTCGTATGTGGTGTTTTCACAATTCGGTGTGTGCTCATAACATGCTAACTTGAGTTATCACATCAGTTAAGACACCGCGCGTGCCGCCAGTAAATTAGATAAATCAGCAGAAAAAAATAGATGAAATGAATATTTGTGAAGCAAAATATAAAAAAAAAACATTTGAAAATAACATCGAAATTTTAGTTGACACGGACAAGGATGTTAATTAGAAATTTAAATGAGCAAATTAACAATAATATTGCACGTGTGGATTTAAACTTGTTTCTGATGAGAAAAAAGTCTGAGTTGTGTATAACCTAGACGAATGGAAATACTTGAATGTAGACCGCACCTACGCTACGTCTAAGACCTTGCTGACTGGATCATATTTTGGCAACGCCACGAACTAAGTATTCTCACATACCCAGTTTGTGCCGATACGAGAAAAGGAGATGAACTTTATTCTTACCTTCAGCATCGCAGTCTTCGACCTCATCGGGCCAATCGCAACGGTAGGAGGCGGAGCTCCAGGCCAGACCTTCGGGGCACTGGAAGTCGTAAGCTACACCGCCGACACAGTTCCTGTAGAAGCTGCAGTTGCTTCTGTCTCCGAGCTTGTAGTAACCGAACTGGTGCTCGCACTTGTCAGTTGGCTGAGCGGGCTCTGGAATAATTAAAAAATATTTGACACATGCATGTCTGCCCCTGGCTTTAGAATCTAGCTTTAGTTAATACTTAAATTAAAATAAGGACGGGATAAAGGAAACGGCAATGCCCCTCTTTGAGAAACCTCCTGATTGATGAGTAAGAGACAGATTCATAAAAGGCCGATTTGGAAAAATAAATTTTAGTGACGATATTTAGTTATTTGAAACTGGTCTAGTTACTTAAATTAAGTTGTGCATGTTTAATGTGTTACCGGTTGAAAATGTCAAAAGGCAAACTAGAAATGGTGCGTGAATCTTGAGAAACAACTAACTCTCAAATAAGTGAACTAAATAAATAAACATTTAAAAAAAATCCTTAATTTTTGCGATAAAACCTTCACCTATCGCGATCACCTTCAAAAGTTCACTTAATTTATGTAATACGCAATAAATATTCCAGCTTAGTGCGCGAATATTTTTTGTGTACCTTTATCAGAAGAGGATAATATATCACTGAGTTTATCTAAAATCAGCAATGATAGAAGGCGGTAAGAAGAATAAGATCAGTAGCTGGATTAAGAAGTCTGCGATCCTCAACATTTATTTCTGATCCTCACACATTATTAATTTTCATTAGTTCACTAATAATTAAACCCTAATGAATGCCCGTTTTCACTGACACTTGGCGAAAACGGGTATTCAATTCAACTTAACATTTTGCTCTAAAAATAGTAGGTATCTAGTAGCCCATCAGAAAAAATTTAAAAAGCCCACAATGGCATGTGGTTTACTTCCATTGGGGCCAATTTTTCAATCGTCAGAAGAATTCGTTTTAATTGACAAATATATTCCCTGAGAAAAATATATATATAATATATGAAATATCCCGGGTCACGCATTGGGGCCACGAGAATTTGGCCACTTTGTCTACCGCTGGTTAAAATATAAACTGGTATTTTACTCACGTAGGGAGGCGGATCTTTCGAGGCAATCATATTCATTGGGGTACTGGCACGGGTAAGCGTGGAATTTCAGGTCGGGGTTGAAGCGAAGACCATCAGGGCACAGCTTTTCTTCCGCAGTTCCATTCTATTAACAAATACAGACATTGATCATCACGACATCGGGGCACAGCTTTTTCTCCAAAGTTTCGTTAATACAGATAACACATCACATCTGCATAAAAAGGTGGTGACTACTGCGATGACGGCTATTAGAGATGTAACGAAGAAGACACAGGTTAAGGGCACGAGGATGATGATATCCTCATCATCTAATGATAATATAGCTGAACTATAATAGATGATAACCTAGCTGTTTTCTGGAGTAATAAAATAACATCTCTCCATAAAGATCACGCTTGGCAAAGAGACTGATGACCGCAGTAATGCACAAGAGGATTCTGTTGGCCATTCTCTTGACCTAATAATGGACAAACTATTTGCACTAAGCTGTTTTGACCTGATGTGTAATGTCATGGGTCAATCGCTTTTTAGTCGAAATGACTTATTAATTGTTTGAGCATTCCTAAGCATGTCAAAATTTCCGTAAAACAGAATTAAATATTATATATCATCCAAATATTACTGATCAGTGATCTAGAAACGTTTAATGTTTTATAAATTACATTTCGTATTTAGTGATGAGTGAATTCCATTATGGTATTATTATACATTATAGTTATTCCATAACTAAAGTACTCCTACAGACTACAGAAAACCAGACCACAGAATTAAGAATATTCGAAAGGCACTCTATGGGAAAGTTTAATCACTTTACGGAGCTGATGACATTGAAACTAATTTTAAGGATAGCGTTTTATTAATAAAAGTCGCAATATCCGTGTAGTAACACCTAATAATAATCAAAGATCGGCTACTCATCTCAAATCTCACATTCGCATCACGTTTAGCAAATAACGCGAACTTTATTACCAGAATCTGTGATTATTAAATGAATAATTCATGAGAGGAGACGCATGATTACACACAAAAGAATGGAACTTATGTCAGTGCCTTTGTAGTACGCAGACTTTAATGTAGTCACGACCTATTTTAAAAGTAAGATCCCAGTCTGTGTCAACACTTTCCCACATACATGACCATGGGTGAATAATTTAGTACAGGGGTTCATGATAATGGAAATTGATGTGTCTGGGATCAAAAAGCAACTTGGAGTGTAATGTAACCGGTGTGGTTACCGAGAAACGCTAGACGATGTATTTGTAGACCATTAGCCAGACGAGCATCTAGCCTGTGAGGATTGCAGGAAAGACATTTATGCGATTGATATACATAGACCGGGGAAGGAAGAGGTTAATACTGCAGTGAACGTGGAATAATCCAACAAGTTGTAAGCCCTTCCAGAATTTACCTGGATCATTATTGTCTTGCATTATTCAGTCTACAACTAAAACTACCATGAATGATCGGAATATTCAAAACTGATACGTATACGGATGCATAACCATATCCACTAATTAAAATAATGCATGTTATATAAGAAGGGTACTTACATTGCATTCAATGTATTTGTCACAGCTGCCGGGCACGGGGTATCTTTCGTTCAGTTCATGATTGCATTCTCCAGCATTAACTGGTCTGGGTGCCTCTTGGAACTGCTGCCTGTTCTGCTGGATCTGGTTCCTAGAGTAGGTACCAGGGCTGGAACTAGGTCCGAAGCCACCAAACTGAGCGACCGCTGTTGAGAGATGAAGTAAATTAGCATTTTGGTTCAGAAAAATGGAGACAGTTGATAAGTGGTGGTGACTAGAATAGAGCTATTTGTTGTAGTTTGTATGTATGCAATACACGTCTTAGAATTTCAATGGAAACACTGAAGCTAAGTAACTAGGCTAGTATATATAGTATCTATTATGTATATATAAATGACTCATCGGAAGACATTATAATGTTAATTTTCACCAGTAAAAATAAGTAAAGAAGGAACTGAATGTCAGTCTTTGTAGAACAAAATACAGTTTGTCCATTTATTTTTGCAAAGACTTAACGGTTTTTTCAAGCCGGACAAATACGACATAAACGTGCCAAATGGTAATGGAGACGTACACAATTGATTGAAAATCTCCCAATATTAGGCTTTTGACGACTGTTTCTTAGTTGAACGGGTACAGATTGGTTACACAGATTAAAACTGTGAAAGCGGTACGCCTGCAGCTGACACATCATGTACATAATAAGTCACGATCATTACATCATTTGGTTATTCATAATAGGTATAGGAAATTATTAAGAATCCCTACAGCACTGTATGTACCAGATCTTGGTAGGAGTAGTGAGTTTCGGAAATTTCTTTATGTTGTCGGTTTATCATCTCTACGGCTGTGGCATTACCCGAATCTCAGCTTTTTGACTCAGATCCTATACCACGTGGTACTGGTATATAGGTCTACGCACGTGTTGTCCACTCTCAAAGTATTAGTCAGCATCCGCAGCTGCTGCAGCATGTAGTGGTTTAATAATGTAATCGCCATTCAATTCTATAAGTCTTGCGATAAACATCAATAGCTCAAAAGGTTTATTGATGTGCCACATTATTAACGCATTAGTGACCTTTGCAAATGATTATTATATTTTCATGTTATATTCACAGGTCACAAACTTGTGGAGGGGATTGTGGTTAACCTGTACAGCTGCACGGGTCGATCGATCAGGTTAAGTTACGCTTGCTGCAATTGGTCCGTGGATGGGTGGCCATCTTTACATACCAAGACTCCTAGCTCCGTGTCTCGAAAAGCACTTTAAGCTTGTAGGTCTCGGCTGTCATTCGTGGGTCTTTCACAGTCGTTACGGGTCGTCAGAAGCCCGAAAGTCTGGCAACCTGCAGTCTTACCAAGGGGTAATAGTATTACCCAGTAACTTGGTTGTGGAGGTCAGATAGGCAGTCGCGCCATGTAAAATACTGGAATTTGGCGAGCAGGTAAACAAAATGTTATGTATTAAGTGAGTCAATTATAATTATGTAGAATCCTCGCCCTCCCCTGTGACCTTGAAGGTCAAAACATATGGGAATAAAAAAAAAAACTATTTTAACATAAATTCAAGTTCATGATAATGTGATAAAAAAATTGGCCGTTTTACGACATAGGTTAGGTTCTGTTAAGTAATACAAAATTTTCCATGGAATGCTAAACTGAGCAAAATATTTCAAAATGCGCTGCATAAACCAGTAGTTTTACAATCAAGACGTCTTAGGTTCTGTGCTAAAACCTACTAAAGTTAGATAAGGCCAATAAGCTTATAGATAAAACCTTGTATCTATACCTTCATGGATAAGCCATAAGTAACCATTAGGTACATGTTTTGGCCATGTGAACTATTAAGTCTTCGAGATTTTTTAAGAGCCTTTACGACTTACGGCATTTCATACAAATTTCAAGCCCTTGTTTTTCGAAATGACTCAACCAATTTTAATGAAACTTCGTAGATGAACTTTTTAGATCTTTGTATCCTGCTTGCTTATGCGTAATAAGCAAGCAGGATACAAAGGTCTAAAAAGTTAGTAAAGAACATTTTCGAAAAATAGTGTTACAGCCAAATTAGACCGATTTTAAATTTTCCATAGAAACAGATTTCCAGTTATCTGTTTTTAAATAAGACGTTTCGGAAATGTTCTAACTAACTTTTTAGATCTTTGTATCCTGCTTATGCGTATGAAGTTTCATTAAGGCGACGATAACGGACTTTTAATGGTTTTATACTGAAGATCACGTCTAAACGAGTAGTGTTAATGATTTGAAAAAAATAAATGTTAAATTAGAGCATTTTTTCAATAATTTTATATGTGAATATTTTAGATTATGTTTATATTACATAGTGAAATTAATTCGTAAAGTTATGTCTAACGCAGATAAAAAACTGAGAACGGCGCAAAATCTACCAAGCTTATTTTTCTGAAACCTTCACCAATTTAAAGGTAATTTAATTATTGACCTTTTAGTATACGCGTTTTATTAAAATACCTTTTGTTTTGTGTATAATACATTAATAATGCGTCAAATTGGGGACAGCGCTCCTTGATGGGCGAGTCTTATTACTGGCTGAACGTTCGAAGCTTTGCGTGAGCTCAGTACAGAACACGCAAGCTAACCACTCAAGGTCACTGGCATATATCTGGGTCTTAAGATCGGTTCAGTCATTTCGAAAAACAAGGGCTTGAAAGTTTGTATGAAATGTCGTACGTCGTAAACGCTCTTAATATTTGTTATATTTTCCAGTTAGAAATATTTAATTTTAGGGAAATAATTCATTAAGGCTTCTTAGGCCTTCTAGAACCATAATAATTAACCTGCTTAGCCTTTTCCCAACTATGGCGGGGTCGGCTTCCCGTCTAACCGGATGTAGATGAATACCAGTATTTTACATGGAGCGACTGCCTATCTGACCTCCACAACCCAGTAACTGGGTAATACGATACCCCTTGGTAATACTGGTTGTCAGACTTTCAGGCTTCTGACGACTCGTTACGGCGTCTTCTAGAACGATAGTCAAGCATTAATTATTAATGATCAAAATAATCTGGCAGATTTTCCTTCTTTTTTTTTTTGGGGTGGGAAGTTATCGCTCTGGGCGGAGCAGGAGGGCGTGTCAGACTAATACTGACTAAAACCCACCCGTGTTCCTGCAGTTGCCTATGTGCCAGGGCCACGATATCCCTTTCAGACAAACTCGCAACCTTGGCAGACAGACGGGTACCTAAGGATGAAATATGATATGAGAATTCTAGAATCCGTGCTAATCATAGAAATAATAAGTATTACCTACCATACAAATAATAACAACACATTATTGACATTTATCATCAATCCGTTTTTGATCCGTTTCTGTTGTGACATTTAATAACGACTCTCTACTCTAACCTTTGATTCGGCAGAAGAATTTTCGCAAACATCGCTGATGATACCTATCTATCAAATTATAAATGACACTTTTAACCTTGTTATGCTGATCAATCCGTATAAGTTTGCCTATATTTCTGTCAGTACCGAAATTAGGCTTAATTGTCTTGAACGAATATGGAAAAATGTGGATAAATCAAACTCAAATCATTTAGGTTACTCAATTAAACCATTTACTGGCACTTTTGAATTGTTAAGGAGTCGGTCAATTAGTCAGAAGTTTGAAGCTAGTTGCCCATTCCAAAACATAGATCTATAGACAACATTATTTTAGTTTTATGTGAAACCCGAATATAGTTTGTTCAGATCCTTATTCTGAACAAACTATAGGTATTCGATTTCACAGAATCGATTTAAACAATTTTTACACCATGTTATATTTTGTCCCAATAATGTTTAAGTGTGATGGAAAATGTTATCACCATTTAATTACTTACAATACAATCGCCGTACGGTAGTAGGTACCTACCTACTGCCAAATTATTATCAATGAGCGCAAGACGACCCTGGAGGCGCGGGGGCGCCGTTAGCATGATTTTGTAAGGACAACCCGGTAACATAACCTTATAACTTTGTGGTTTTTAAATTTTATACATAGGTTCTTTACATAAGAATACTAGACACGTGTTTAAATCAAGACATTACAAAATCCTAGTGTATTATTCTTGTTGATTTTAATTCCTTAAATTTCCAATAGTAAAGAATTAAAATAACGTTATAAACTCTTCCGTATAAAACATGGTGATTACGTACATTCTTTAATTTAAACAGTTGTTTAATTGGTCAATTAAGTAGTTAAAAGCATGAAACAATTGTTTACCATTTAATCTTACTCATTGTTAATCGGTAACTCGGCTAGCTAAACAATTCCGTCTTTAATTAGTTGTTAAAAACACGTTTAATTAATTACAGGTAGCAGGCAATATATTTACCCCTAATGAAATATTTATACGACACGTGTGTAAGTCGATGTAATTAATTAATTAATGGTAAAACGAGCTCATTTGACTTTATGATAGTGAGATTATATTGCACAGAGCTTGTACTGAAACGTGCGTATGAATCACGGTCTGTATTAACATGTAAGATTTCCACTTTTACTGAGAAGGAAAAATTAGGACTTTTAAAAGTTATTTTCCCTAAAAAAGCACTGCAATTTATTTTATTCATTTCACGTTACAATCGTATCGTTTCTTATTGATATATTGAAAATGAAAGAGACATAAAAAAAGGTACATAGGTACTCACCGAAGCCGCAGAGGCACGCAAACACTATCAAAGTCTTGTCCATGCTGTATGCTACCCCGTACTGATGTGCGCACGAGTGTCGCTCAGGTATTGAATGGGCGATCGCTGCCGGCCTTGGGGACGCACCGGC
The DNA here is from genome assembly GCA_948098905.1 of Tiliacea aurago. Taxonomy (NCBI): domain Eukaryota; kingdom Metazoa; phylum Arthropoda; class Insecta; order Lepidoptera; family Noctuidae; genus Tiliacea; species Tiliacea aurago. Next base: position 10,744,624 of record OX402578.1, on the reverse strand, counting down.
CAGTGTTGAAACCCGCTCATCTCCGTGTTACATCAGCACAGAACAGACTCGAGATGGTGCTAGAAGTTTGACAGGTTCCCATCTGTGATTGGAGTTAATTGATGTATCTGCCATTATTCTATTAGTTTAACAAATTTAGCAATTAAAGATAAAAAATATTTATTCGTATTTCGGAAAATGTGCGCTTCCTAAGTAGCACACGATTTTTACTCAAAGACTTTTTGACAGAAAAAACGCTCGAGGAGTGTATTTATTAATTTTAAATAATAATAAAATAAATGACCCAAGATATGACATAATAGTAGCATAGAACAGCTTAGCATTATTACTTATAACTTTTTTTTTTTTTTTGAATCGTTGCTAGTGTGGGACTAGGATTTACAAACATTTATACTCACATACACAAACAGCCAGACCCGGAACAACTACTTGTAGGTCATACAAATATTTGTTCCATGCGGGAATCGCACCCGCGACACGCAGCGCAGCAGTCAATCGCTTAACCACTGTGCCAACCGTGCCGCAACATGCAACAACAACATAGTTATTACTTTTAGTGACTTACTTAATTGAAAAATTATCCCTATATAAACCCTAACGGACCCCGTCAGTTGGTGCTGACAACTCTTTGAGGCGCGCGTGGAAAACAACGCGCCGTTGTCCCGGGCCTGGTCCTTATCGGACGGAGCTACCCATTGCTCACCGTCCGCAGGCCCGCGCCTACGGTGGCCGGAAATCGGCTTGCGATTCCCGACGCCCGGGGCGTCTCCTGCGGCGACTAGGGGTGCGAGGGCGCAAACCTTGCCTCTCCCTCACGCGTTCCGCCTCCTCCTTCGCAAGCATTACTGCTTCGCAGAAGGAAGATGATACTGCCCTGAGAAGGTATTTTTAAAGTATAAATTATCCACTAAGTACCTAGAAATCCAGGTAGGTACGTCAAGTGGAAATAGTTTTCTGGGAGAGAAAGATTTTTCTGACTTATTTATCATCAAGCGAAAATCGTAAAAAGTAAACTGACGTAACAGTGTTATTCCAAGTAGGTAAGTGAATGTTAAAACTATTTTTAGAAACGTTACATAATAGGTACCTACCTATGTATTAGGATTGGGTATAACCTTTCACAATACGGTGCCCTTTTATAAATTGTTACGTATGCGTAAAGCGAATCTTATGATAATCTATAGATTGAATGACATCATTAAATTTGGAGGTTCTATTATAGGAGCTGCTACTATAGTTTATCAATTACCCTTCATTCAAACTAATTTTGAATATTTTATAAAACAATTGGTTTTTCCATAAATAAATTAATAAAAAAAAAATAAACAAATATAATACCTATCAATATCATGTCAAACAAAAATAAAGAAAAATTATTACTTATTGCTAAAAACATTTATACTTTTAGGAACAACCTGTATCAATCTAAGTCACATTCCTCTACCACTTTTGTTTGAAGGACGGTCAAATCGGTCACCGATGTTCGCTCGTTTGTTTAATATTAGATAAATATTTCGCTAAATACCCTCGCTGTTATTTTTGCTGTTATTTAATTTTAATTAAGAACTTAAGTTTGGTTTACTCTCTAAATTATGTGGTCGATGATTTTGGTGCACGGTAAAACTCTAAACAATTATAATAAATGAATATGAAGGGTGGAACGGGAACGAACCCCGTTCCACCCTTCATATTCATTTATTTATTGTTTGCCACAGGTGAAAATATAGTTCTTACAATTAGCATTATTGTATACCTGTAAAATACCCTTATGGTGTACAATATTTATTTTATATGTATGTCAATATTATTGGTTATGTTAAAAATAATTAATAATAATACCATTACACTCTTAATTGTTGGTGGTTATTATCCATTGCATTGGTTGTTTTAGTCAACCTCATTTTACATTCCTTATTTTACATAAATTATTACGGTCATACAATTTACGGCAATAAGTATACAGTTAGAGCAATAGCGCACTAGCGACCTGGCAGCGCGGCCACGACGCGTGGCCCGGCCGCAGGGGTTGCGATTTGCAACGCGGCCAAAACCGCGGCTACGATCGTCAGTTGCACATACAGCGCGCTTCAAAATGGACGTTGAGGAAATAGCAGTACTTTTGTATCTTTTAAGTAAGAAGCGGAAAAAGAAAAGGAAAAAATATTGGGTTTATCCCTTGCTACGTGAAAGGCGAACAAAGGGATTATTTCATACTTTTTTTTTTTTTTTTTTCTTCTGGCTTCGCACGGTTTGTGCATTTAGCCAATGTCACGTTTTAGTTCTTGTATAGTATTGATGAAATGAATTATAAATGCATGATGATGATATCCCCGCCCACTCCCCTTGAGTTTCAGTAAAGATGTGGCACTTTATTGAGACCTCACGCGGACTTCTTGAGAGAACTTGAAGCGAAGTTGCACTGTTTTGTTTCATTTGCCTACACTAATGCACGTTCACAAACACTTAATGGTTAATAATCCACCATTATTACACATTAATATTCGGCTAAACACAAATTTTGGAAAATTAATCAAACTGCTGAACATGACGCTTCACTTTTCCGCCAAGAAGTCTATTTCATACTTATTATATATTTATTTTTCATTAAGTACCAATTATTTGTATGATCTCTTCCCACATCATCCTTTTTAAGTCTCGGTTGGCGTAGTCTTCACAGGGCATGTCCCACAACGCCCTCCTTGTCTGTAGTTATCACCACAATACGTGCGGCCGCCGCGGCTAGCGGCTAGTGCGCGCACACTGGTGATTTAACTACAACTACAATGCAATTGATCTCAGTGGCCGCAGCAACCAGCGACTGAACACAGGCCGCAAATGCGTCGCTTCGATCTCGCTGGCCGCTGCGGCTTGGTGTGGCCGCTGGCCGCGTGCGGCCAGGTGCGCGTGCTCTGTGGCGATTCATACTAATGTACTTATCTATCTCGATGGCCGCCGCGACCTGGCCGCTGCGGCCTAGCCGCTAGTGCGCTATTGCTCTTAAGTAGTAAGTTATAGTACGTTATAAGTAAAAAAAATAAAAATAACTTTAACATGTAAATTTTTAGTCGCCCTCATCTTATATTCATTAATATACATCATTATTACGGTCTACATGACCGTAATAATTATGTCTATTAATGAATTTACATTAAATACTAAAAAAAAACATAAGTTTAACATGTCAACCTCTTATGACATTAATTCGTTACTAATTCAGGAGTAGTTTTTGGGGGACGCCCTTTAGGGAATGATGTCATCAGTCGTCGTCGATTGACCGCAATCGTTCACAATCAAGTTGCACATAAATCACAAGTTTAAACGGAACATAATAATATGCGTGATGATGAAGAAGTAGAGCTCGCATCAGAATGTCATCCGACATCGATATGGTCATTCTATAAATTGTAATGTTACACACGCTATTCAAAAAAAAATAGTTACGTCACTAACTAAATGTCATGGATGAGCTGTACTCAGTGAAGGTCCTGGGAACTAAGGAATGATACATTATAAATTTATAGTTGTATTTGATATACATTATGCATTGGGCTGGTGTTCACTGAAAAAAATGCGAGCTAACTAAGATACATTTTCTCTTAGTTGGCATTAAAATGTTTGGAATCACTATTTATTTATTTACTATAAACAAGATAGCATATTTGCCAGAACAAATTCATTTTATGTGTATCATCATCTGTCTTGGCTTTTCTTAACTATGTTGGGGTCAGTTTCCAGTCTAACCGGATGCAATGCGGTTAGACTGGAAGCTAACCTACCAGTATTTTAAATGAAGTGACTTCGTATCTGACCTCCACAACTCAGTTTCTGGGTAATACGATACCCCTTGGTGAGACTGGTTGTCAGACTTTCAGGATGGACCAAGGATATTGAAACAAAAATTACACAGAATCCATCCCGTAAAATCTTACTTGGATCCTGGATAGTAAATTCACTCTTTTCATTCCACTTAGAACTGGCAGAGATCACTATTTGCTTGAAGACCACTCCAAAATTGTATTTGAAAACTTTTTTATTTATTGCCACGTTGAATGATGAATAAATAAAAAACGTTTATTGAAAAAACGAATCGAATCGCACTGCTGATTCTTATTCGAAAAACTTTTGTTCAAACACTGGCCGCCTTTATTTTTTGATGATTTATATTTTGACATGGCTTAAACCATGGAGCCAGTTTTTGTAATAAGAACGTAACAGTGATTGAAATTCCGTTCTTTATACAAAACTGAAAACTTAGTTCGGTACTAAGTTGTCAGTTTTGTGTTTAAGAACTTTACCATAGTCGGAATAAAGTTCGAAATTCAATAATGGCTCCATGTTTTAAACCTGGGTCTGAAGATAAACCTTGTTTATCATTATTCATAAGGGGGTTCGGGTCTACTCCGAAGCGTTAATCCGAACTATCGGCCGAATGTTCGGTCGTTTTATAACTTCCATAGTTTCCTTTTTTGACTTTGAATCCTCACCCGATTTAAAGTCACATTTTTGACTTTGGCTTATCTCTTAGACTGTCGTTTTGTTTTTCTTTTTCGCCGATGTCAGCCATAGTTAGCCATCGTCAAGCAATGGCCGAACATTCGGCCGATACTTCGGATTTATGTTCGGAGTACACCCCCTGTTGTTAGATACTTCATCTTCGCTTGTGTCCATTGATACAGCTATCGATTACGATACTCAAGCCGTCTGAAGCCAGTTGAGCACAGGAAATGACGGGTGTCATCCACAACCGCAGGACGCCCGTCAAACTCAAGAATATAATTAAGATCAAACTATATTACTAATTTTACACGACAGTGGAACTGTGAACTTTCTTTAACAAACTAAGTACCTAATCATGTTAAAGTAGAACGAAAAAAGTTAAGATATGAAGAGAAGTTGAATGAAACACCTTAAGTACTTATTGGTATTTATGTTAGATGACAAAATATTAAGTACAAAATAAATCCAAATAAAAAAATACGAAGGTATTTCTAAGTAGTAGCCCTCGCCCTATTACATGGTGGCGAAACGTGGATATACTGTATGTAATAGGTACAATCAGTGGTGGACTAAGCCAGTTGGGGGCCCACGGCGACAAAACTAAATGTAGCCAAGGAATGAACGTCGAAATATTTAGCACGCTGCCTCGAAAAGGTTATACTCGTATAGGTCTTTTGACCATTGATACAGAAATAGGAGATACTACGCGAACTACTAAAGCTAGAGCATCAGACGAATAGAGACGCTCTTAAGTTTTTGTACCCCGCATAGTTTAAATTTTCTATTGAAATAGGAATTACTTTTTTGACTTATTCAGAAAAGTTTTAAAATGTAGAATTCAAGAGCAAGCTCATTTCGAGCTCGCAAAATTTTAGCACCCTTCCCCGGATAGTTAATAGGTACCAAAAATCTATTATTTACAGAAGTTTTGGGTGATTGGTCCTGGCCGAGTTCCTCGCTTAAACATTTGCACCATCTCCTTGCTTATTCTATAAGTAATTCTACAGGAACTCACTTCCCGGGAGATCAAAGGCTAAACAAGCAAAGGAAGCTCTCTTCCCATCTTCGCTGAAGTTTTCTAAAAACTTAAATAAGTAATACCGGCGATTTGAACCCAACAATGTTAAAGCAACAAAGCACCGCCTAAAATTACTCGAAAAAACAACTAACAAATCCTTATACATGTAGACTATTTCGGATGTTTTCTATCCCAAACTGTCAAAATCGGAGAAAGATTGTACGTCGTGCTCGACGTTGTAGACAGTTGTCTAGGGTAGAGAAGACAAGTCTCTTCTTATTTGATTTTGTAATCGCCGTGTTACAGACGGTAGAAAACTTTCTGTTGTCGCCACTGAAACGTCATTTTTGTCTATTCTTCCGTCGACAAAACGCGAAAAAACTAGTTGTAAAAGAGTAAAGGTACTTATTTTACTTATTTACGTACGTCGCACGTAAATATTTCTTGATTTTGAAGACTACGAATTTTATTAAAACACTGGTAGAAGAACGGTTTTAGCAAATGTTTTAAGAGATGTTATTGCTTTTCGGATCCGGAGGACAGTGTTTAACTTTACATAATGTATGAAAGAACTTGTATTCTGAACATCTGTCATGCGAAATGGTTAATGTAATGCATCTATGCCACCAAGAAGATGTACAGCACATTAAATAGCCATAGGTGACATCATCATAACTGAAGCGTGTTTAGAATCAATAATTACAGTAAGTTGTATTATTAGTATAAACGGTGATTTTAAATATTTTTTTTCTTTCACTATGAGATCAACTCTGAAATACCGAAGAAAATATCAGCTGTTTCATACAAAAAAGCAATATTAATTTACTCGATGAAAATGTATGAAACGATACAGACGAGATGTTTTTATTTTTTCTATTTCGTATTTTGCCCCATAGTGAAATCTGGTCACGATCATGAGTACTTTCACCTCCTGAAAGGTTAAAGCGACGCGACACCGGTAGAGAATTTTCCATGAAATTTTCATAGAAATTGTTCTATTGGTGTCGCGTCGTGCGACTTAGTCGCACCGGTCTGTACGAGCCTTAACAGTGAATTAAAAATCACGAATAGAAACATGATAAAATGCCGCTTGTATTCCTCGAAGGGCTACGCAGATGTCACGTATAGGGTATGAGTGTATACTATACGTGACATTTGCGTAGCCCACACACACAATCACATAGGGACTTGTAGCAAAATACATTACAAGTCACATGTAATAGGGGGCGAGCCTAGTACCATTAATCGGGCTTAATCATCTTCCTTTCTTTAAAAAAAAAACGTTGCCTTACACTAGGAATTTCTCCTGTATTGTGGGTCCGTTTACAAACATTTAAAGTCACATACACATCAGCCAGACCCGGAACAACTACTACTAGGTCATACAAATATTTGTTCCGTGCGGGAATCGAACCCGCGGTCATTTAAATAAGTATCTATAAAAATTAAAACCATGAAATTTAACATACCGGTAAGGTACCATAGCCATCCACCTTTTAAACCAGAACGCAAATAATGGTGCTTGGTGACAACTGACAATAGTAACTGCGGAGGAATGGGGAAAATGTCGTGAGGAAAATGTTGACTATGAATGTGGATGGCTATACGAGTAAGGGAAGACCAAAGAAACGATGGATGGACTGTGTGAATGATGATATGGCTAGAATGGGAATGACTAACGAGATGAAGGCTAATAGAGAAGTATGGAAGAAAGGGACAGGTGCGCCGACCCCAAATAAATTGGGATAAGGGAAGGAGAATGATGATGGTGTCGGTAAGGCTCAAATGTCCATTTCGTCAGTGAAGTTCTAACAGTACGGAAGTCAAAAAAGGCTACTTTACAGGAGCGTGAAAAAACTGTATGAAATGAATGTAACTTATGCTTAAGCCCATATTGTGTTTAATTATTAATACAAATGAACTCTGTGATGATTTGAACCCATGAAAAATAAATCGAAATCACAACATCGGAGCACTTGATGCACGACGAATTTGTACGTGAATGGCTGACATACGCAGTGTTGGCGCCCTGACATACGCAGTGTTGGGGCCAACAACTGAGATACGCAGTGTAACTATTTTTCAAATAACGCGTTCGTATTGGTCAAGTTATCGTGTTTTGATTGGTCGATACGATGCGCGCCATTAAGCTTTATCCAATGACATTCAAATCTCAAAACACTCATAAAATGACTTACGCACTGTTAGAACTTCACTGACGATTTGTCTGTCCATTTTTTAAATTATGGTAAAAACACTATCTCTCTCCATAATAATATGTTTTTTATTTATTTATTTAACAGTTTACGTACACACTTAAATACAGACAAGAAGAAAGGAACAGAAAAATACGTACAAAGGTGATGCTTTTTTTTGCACTTGTTTCATGATTATTATTAAATATATGTACTTATACAATATTAGTTTTAGTATATGCAAAACCTGAAACACGTGTCTAGTATTTTTATGTAAAGAATCTATGTACAAAATTTCAAAACTGTATCATGAAAAATCACAAAGTTATAAGGTTGTTATGTTACCGGGTTGTCCGTACAAAAACATAATAATGGCAGTAGGTACCTAACCGTACGGCGACTGTATTGTAAGTAATTAAATGGTGGTAACATTTTCCATCACACTTAAATATTTTTGGGACAAAATATAACATGGTGTCAAAATTATTGAAATAGGTTAAGTTCCTTATTCTGAACAAACTATATTCAGGTTTCGCATATTATATACTAAAACCAATGTTTTATAGATAAGTTTTATTTACATACATGCAGTTATTGTTAAGTAAATGGTAAATCTAAGACCACGCAGTATCGTATCTCCTTCCCCCTTAATCCATCCAAAGGTTGTCTTTAAAAGATCGCTTTTAGCGATAATACCGACCCTACGTCACCCACATTTATATCTGTTTTATGGTGTACAAGAGTATTCTATTTATCTATCTATCTATGGTGACAATAATAGCCAAAATAAGTGGAAACACTTCACTTCAAAGAATTTCTACTACTAGTTCCACTAGTCGTAAAAATAGTTTGCAAATAACAGCCGCACGTGTCGATCGATCAGGTTAAGCTACGCTTGCCGCGGTTGGTTCGTGGATGGATGACCACCTTTAAATATACCAGAGACCCCTCCGTGCCTCAGAGAGCACGTAAAGCAAGACAGTCGTTACGGGACGTCAAAAGCTCGAAAGTCTGACAACTGGTATTACCAAGGGGTATCGTATTACCCAGTAACTGGGGTGTGGAGACAGATAGGCAGTCGCTCCATGTAAAATACTGGTATTCATCGGCACCCGGTTAATAGACTGGAAGCCGACCCCGATATAGTAGGGAAGAGGCTAGGCAGATGGTAATACTAGGCAATAGGCAAATTATACGAGTATGTATAAATACTCTCTGGCGTTAATTAAAAGACTCGTTCTATTCTCGAAGGCTACTTTATAGACATGTCATTATTCGATATTTCGATAACCTTTAAACTTGAGAGAATTTTTGTCTTATTTTTTTAATGTCAAGGACGCTATTGGAATCTAATTAAAATTCCACATATTAATTATTATTAACACTGTGCAAATCTTTATTTTTTATAAAATTTGTTCTATGATTTAAACTGTGATTCTGTCTCTTCCGAAATATGGGTATGGGGAAAGGACTAAAATACAGCTCTAAAATATTTATCGATAGGTATTATAAACCGAATTGAGTTTCTGTGTTAAAGAAAACAAAATGTTTTCAATTCGGAAGGATTCTGTCTTCTTTCTAAATTCAAAACAGTATTAGTTTTCAGACAAACAAAGTAAAAAATAAAATGAAAGCTTTTCATAGCGTGCGAATTGTGAGAATCGATCGAACGAATGAAATAGGTTACTGGGGCGGTCCGAAAACGCATACTTACGGACGAACTTATGATTACCTACCTGCTCAAAACATATCAGATTTGAATAAAAATAAGTATTCTAAAATATTGGAAGGGTTAGGGTTCCTATACATAAATACCTAGTTGATTCCGTCGTAAAAGTTGGAGGGGAACAACTATCAACCCCTATCTACTTTACCTACATAATGTAGTAGGTAAAAGTGTACAGGGTCAAATTAATCACTAGCGAAACTCCGCAGATGTGTGATGGGTGTCAATTTCTAAACAAGATAAACCTTTTTTTTTGGGGTCAATGACCGTGGGTTTTGTAGTTACAAAAAAAATCTGTTTGAAAATCCGGTATTTTTGGGTAACCTTCATAAACGTGGTGGGTATCGATATCTAAACATGAAAAAAAAAAAACTTATTTTCTCAACTTATAGTTCAAGTACTAGAGGAACATAACATTTTTTTTTTGTTTTATCATTTTTGGATATCGCGTCTGTGGAGTTTTGCTGACTAATTTATCTTTGTATAGCATCTCATTATGAACAATACCTTGAGTTGTGATGAATATCCAGCCAGAAACAACAAGTTTATAAAGGAATGCCGCGTCTTGATTTACTACAGTGGAATGATTGAAACATCATATACATTTGTCATTCTTCTCTCGTCACATTCATCATAATTTCAGCACATTCCTCATCATGACGTGCTGTCTTGTCGGCCCTTATTATGTTCGTTTTTGTTTGAGCAAGGCGAGGGACATATAATTTTGTGCCAAATGCGGGAAAACCAGAGTAGTGTCTCCGTAATGCTGGGCACGTGCCGTCTACCTGGATCAACTTCCTTATCTGACTCGTGTCTGGTGTAGGGTGACCAGCTAAACTGTTTGTATGGTCCTTACTCCAAGCACAAGTTTCGTCTTTATTATGTTAGTATTAGTTAAATAGTTGGTTTATAGGTTTTTTTTTTGTGATGTTCTTCTGAAACATTATCACCTTTATTTGTCAGGTGCGTAGTACTGAAAATGGCGCGGCGGTGGCATGCGCCGTGAACGACCAGATTTATGAACGTAAACGAAGCAAATAGAGTATGTATGAATGTAGCAGGTGACATTCAACATTCATTCATTTCTTTGTAACAATATTCTGACAAATAAATGGACTATTACTATTACTATTCATTAGTTTCTGCCTAGCCTTACAGAAAAAACGCGTGAGCGAATGTTATGTAATGTAAGAATAAAAAATGAAAGGAGTGTGCATATAGCATATGTGTGTGAGCCAAATTTTTATTATTGTAAAATATAATTGTAATCAAAATCAAAAATATTTTTATTTCACATAAGCCTACATGGGCACTTATGAAACGTCAGAAGAGAAGAGCCGGCATCGGCATGAAACTCCACGGTCACTCTTTAAAAAAAATAAAATTGGCCTTTACAATGTTTTCAAATTACAGTGTTAATAGGTATGAGAGGACAGCGTAGGCCCGTCAAAAGTACCTGGTACTTAACAAAATAGAAAATGGTCTACAGATCTACAGTCTATTAAGCCTACAACGTCCTCACATTGACAAAAAAAAAACAATATAAAATATGATTAAAAATAATAAAAGTTAGAACCTTGTTGAAATTTAAATTGTAGGTATAATAATGTCAAATAAGAAAAACATTATGTCAGTGAAGTTTGTAAAAAAATATAAAATTAAATTAAAAATAACTTCGTAATTTGGGAGCAGTTAATAGACATTTACATAGTTTTGCCGTTAATGAGGTACCAGGGAAGCCACATGTACAGAAGGAATTAATGCTAAACTTCCTTGTCTTCAACGTAGACCTTAATTTTATAATATGCTTTTTTGATAAGGGCACGTTTAATGTGCGTTTTGAATTTTCCATCACTAAGTTCTGTAACCGATTGTAGCAACTTGTTATAAAAGCGGATACTGTTTACAAGAAATGACTTGCTTGTTTTAGTTAATCTAAATTTGGGTATCACAATTTTATGTTTACTACGTGTATTTATAGTATGGAAATCACTTCTTGACTAATGTATCTCGTTGGTGATCCTTTTATAAATAAGTAAATAATGGATTTGACTTGATTTTTATCCTCCTAGAGACACACCGATAAAAACTATTAAGTAAATCAAAAAACTTACTAAGCACAACAAGTAAGACAATTTTGAAGAGACTATAGTGACTAAGCTATGGTATGATAGTTTTATATCATTCAAATCAGCCTAGCCGTCTTTCAAAGATTGGGTTCTTCTGCATACGAACTTCACATGAAACAGAAGCAAATAAAAACAGGCTACATTTAGCGCATTTTGTACTCTTTGTCGGATTTTTCGTCATTGAAGTTTCCAATTTCCCGTAGCAATACAGTCAAAACATTTTATAACGACATCGCTTAAAACTACGTATAACTTACCGGTTATTACGACGAAATTTTGATGTCCCAGCATTTCTGTTTACTTAACATCGTTTTTGGTTTGACTATCGGCTATAACAACCGTAATCCGATCCCTTCGCAGTCGTTATAAACAGTTTTTACTGTATTTATTCCATATTAAGGGATTTTCAGGTTTCTTTCACAGAATTTTGTTGAATACATTATTTTATTTTTTCATTTTGCTGCTTTAGCTGAACGTCCTGTCTTTACTTTATGTGTGGTTCCCCTATTTCTGTCCGCTACTCAATTTGTATTCACCGCGACATACGCCTGGAATGTTAGCGTAATTTGGGATTTCACAGTTGTTGATTTATTCAAAATAACATTTTTGGTATTAAATACTTACATTTGCTATTTGTGTCTTTATGTATTTTAAATATTTCAATGCTTCAAAAAGATAGACAGAAATGGATACAGGGTCTGACTATTGTTTTGCAAAATTTTGTAAAGTTTGCAATTTCGAAAAGAAAAATTAACTTTATGGTGAATAAAATGGTGGTTTCAAAATTGTTCCATCGAATGTGGATAACACAGGAGGACTCAGGACAATCACAAAAGCTGCTATTTACTTTCATTTACTCTCATATTCATCTCATAGTACATTGCTTACTAAAATAGAAACTTCTTCATATTAATTGGATCTTCTTTTCGCTAGCGTCGCCGCGAGTGCCCCTGGCGCTTCAAGTATACAGCCTATGCCAGAAAAGGCGCCAAATAGGGCTGATCATGATATGGGTTACGTGACGGTGCAAAGGAGGAAGCGCCGATCGAAAACTAACAGGAACCGCTGCAGTAAAGATCCTACGGGGCTCGAAGTGTACATTGGTGTACATCTCCCGCCTGCACTACACCACTAAGGTGGAGGAAATCGTAGAGTACGTGCACCAGAAGACAAGGGCAAGGGACAAAAGCGCCGAGGGTGCAATTACTGGAGTCGCGCCGCAACGTCAACTTTAAGACGGAGATATATGCCAGTGACCTTGAGTGGTTAGCTTGCGTGTTCTGTACTGAGCTCACGCAACGCGTCGTACGTTCAGCCAGTAATAGGACTCGCCCATCAAGTAGCGCTGTCCCCAATTTGACGCATTATTAATTTATTATACACAAACCAAAAGGAATTTTAATAAAACGCGTACCTATACTAAAAGATAGATAATTAAATTATCTTTAAAGGTTTCAGAAAAATACGCTTGGTAGATTTTGCGCCATTCTCAGTTTTTTATCCGCGTTAGACATAACTTTACAAATTAATTTCACTATGTAATATAAATATAATCTAAAATATTCACATATTAAGTTGTTAAAATGCTCTAATTTAACATATTTTTTTTTCAAATCATTAACACTACTCGTTTAGACGTGATCTTTAGTATACAATCATTAAAAGTCAGTTATCGTCGCCTTAAAGACTTCTACATACCAGCACGACTTGTCGCGCGACGCGACACGGCACAAAGGCCCCGCGTGTCGCGGGACGAGCGGTGCCTTTGTTTCGCGTCGCGTCGCGCGACAAGTCGCCCCGGTATGTAGAAGCCTTAACGCGTTTGTGGTGCGCGTACCTAATTGTTATCTGCCCCTCGTCATGGAAGACGACTTTTGGCCGCAGGATGTGGTATTCCGTCGCTTCCGTGGACAAGTACCACAGAGCAGCACATAGTCAAGCTAGTGCAAAGTGAAGTTCTACTAACATAGTCTTTCGTCTTTTTATTAACACAAGTTTTGTTTACAATAAAAATATGTATGTTTAGGTTAAGGTATTTATCTACGGGCCTTTATTGCCTGAAAATAAATGTTTTTTTTTTATTATACAACACCCTGTTGTTCCTTCTACCTACGTTTTAAGAATCGGTATACATATTTTATGTAATAAAGGAAGTCATTTATAAAAACTGTTCAACAAAAATAATTAGAATAAATATTTAATTATTAATATTTGTAATGTTTAACTGATTTCTTACCTCTTTAGTTCTTTGATCTTGACTCTTTAAATACTCAAAGTCTAGACTTCTTAATTTTTTTAAATTATAATTGCACCAATGTTGTGCTTGTAGGTTAATGTATACTCGTACGACCCTAAAAGGAACAACAGGGTTTTTGTTACATACTGTATTTATAGTCTGTAACAAGAAAATGATAATCTATGAGTAAGCGCATTAAAAATAATTAGTCATCAAAATGACAGCCCACACGGTATCGCTGTCCCTCGCGATTTTCATAATAATTTTCCACCGAAACTCCTATCACTGGCTAAACATACGTCTCCGTATAAACCTCAACAGTTCAGCGTATCTACCAGGTGTTTCTAATATACCTGTAAGTTGCACCTTTCACCCGGAGACGATGGTACCACCTCATATTCAGGCGATGGTCTTAGAAGGCGCAAGGATGCACTATCCTGTTTGTCTGATGGATGATAACGATAGTGGTGGTGATGACTCAAATAAAAATAGTACAGAGTCTGAAGAGCAAGAAGAAGAAGAGGACACTCCTTCTTCATCTTTTGCAAATCACACTGGGCAGGGAAGACGTGGACTATTTGGCAGTTCGTGCTATAGAACCAGTGATTTTAGCTTTTTAAGTTTGATGTGTAGCTCGTTTTTGGTGGTTGTAATAAATAATGCTAACTAATGATCCCACGGTGTTGATTTTATTACTTCCTTTGTTATTTTATCTGGCTCAATATCAACATTAAACTGCATCGTAGCTAAACAAATCATACAAGAAATGGCACAAATTCCTACAAGTCGTGGTAGGAATTAGTTCCATTTCTTGTATGATTTGGTACCATTAATCAGATCTGGAGATCAAAGTAAGGCCTCATTTTAAGATGATACTGATCAAATTCAGCGTAGGCATTGTAGCTATGAAGACACCGCGTAGGTGATAAAGCTACGCAGATGCCCCGTAACCGATTATACTACGCAAACACCGCAGGCGCTGAGTTGGCGAGGATAAGCTATGCTGAGGCCGAGTAGGCGATGAAGCAACGCAGATGCTGATCAGGTGATGAAGCTATACGCAGACGCCGCGTTGGCGATGAAGCTACACAGAAGCGTGGAATCACAACGAGTGATCACCGTAAGAGCATAAAATGCACGATTGTAGTTTAGGGTGGCCCTTACAGACGGTTCAATGCATTTTAAGTAGCGGTAAGTCCAACTATTTAACCGATAGGATTAGTTTGCAAGATATTACATTAGAGCATACGCTTCTTTCTGCTCACACGTATTTTTACTTTTTACAAGCTTTTATTTAACTTGCAATGTTTGTTTTTTAGGCCAATTTTTGCAAGCTGGATGAAAACCACTTCCTCATACCCTACGGAGTTGACATTTTACATGTTGGTTCAGTTCCAAAGACAATGGATTTTTATGATAAGCATGACCTTATTCTACACCCAGGATTGGCTCCAGATGAAGGAACTCCTCAATGGTCAACAGTACAGACACGAAATTTTATATACGCATTTATTTATGATACTTAGTTTATTTTAAAGTTCACCATGACCTGGCTGCTGTACCTAGGATTGGCTCCAGACGACGGAGCTCCTCAACCGTTAACAGTACAGGTACGAAATTTGCAACTCAGATAGCCCCGCCGTCTTTGGTTTCATTGGATATGTATGGACAAGTGCTATTACACAAGATGGTGTTCGGGGTCGGATGATGGAGCCGGAAGGTGCCCATAGAAACTCCTCAACCAAACAAGATAGCTCTGTTATGTTTGTCTTGCCATACTTGGCTAGGCTTGGCTTGGCTTTTTTTAGAATGATTAAGTAAGAGATGTTCCTGGACTACACCATAAGGTGCAGCGCAGACGACAGACTTTTTGTGCGAAGAAGTGATTAATGAAGGCTTGTGAGCGAAGAAAATGTAATCAAATTGGTGTGTGCCGCAGACTCCTTCGCACAAAAAGTCTGTCGTCTGCGCTGCACCTAACTAAAGTACTATCGCGGACACTGGCGCCGGACCACTTTTCGACCTTATTACTAGGAGCATAAGGTTGAAAAGTGGTCAGGCGGCAGTGTCCTCGATAGTACCTACATGTCAAGACATATCCAAATAGCCAGAAGACAACGAGGCTATCTTGTATAATTGAGACCTATGGTGATCTTCCGGATACATCATAAGGCTCTGGACTACACCTTGACCACAAGAATATGTACTCTATAACCCAAGGTTACCAACCCCACACCAATACGTATATATACTTGTTATGTAAATAACAGTGACATGAAGTATTATAACATCATCAGCAAGCAAGCATGCAACATGCAGCAGGCATGGTTTTTGTCACGGCTCCGGCGCTGCAGGGCTCCGGCGGTCCCATGCGAGCTTATCGTCGCAGATGTGTTTCACGCTTATCACCGCGGCGAGTGTTGAAACCACCTGCTCCTCAGCTCACGGGCCGCCTCGCCCCTCTGCACCTACGCGATTTTAATTAACACTCTAAGGGTAGGGCACACAAGACTACGTGAAGTCGGTTTTGCAGCGATTCGTTTCTCTCACGCCGCTCCCGCAACACGCTCAATCAAATTATAATCGCAATATTATATAACGATAGGCCTAATGATTTTCGATTAAATAACCGTTCTATCAATATCATATATTTTAAACTATAGGCCTAATGATTTTCGATTAAATAAACATCCAATAACGGTATACGAAATAAGTTTTAGAGTATATAAATGTTATATCTAAATAAATTATATCAACAGTTGGTATAACTCACGTTTATTATATCTTGTGAACGTTATTGAAATAAAAATATACCAAATAACTATATATGATATGAGACGCACTCTCAAAAACTACCCAAGCAAATTTAATAAAAAATTTAAACGACCACCGCGCAAGCTTCCTATACCTAATTAAAAAGAATTTTCAAAATCGATCTACACGACGCAAATAAAAAAAAATACATTCAGACAATCAATGTTCAAAAAACAATTATAACCTCGTCCTTTTTGGAAGTTGGTTAAAAAGCCAGTTTAAGGCATAAACAAATTGACATTAAAATGTCATCAGGACGCCATAATTCACCGATTCTCCTAGCATCGATTGTAATTATTTTGTACCGCAACACTTTTCACTGGGTAAGACTTTGGACAAACATCAGCAGTACTGTGGACCTTCCTGATTTCCTTACAAATTCTACTTTTGACCTGAATACCACCCTAATACCACCTCAGGTGATTATGTTACAAGACATGAGCATGCATTGTCCGGTATACGTCTCGTCTACTGGGGGTGGTGGTAAATCGAGTAACGAAAGTAAAGTAGAACAACCTTCTGAGGCATCCCCTCCTGCCGAAGAGTCGACGCCTCCTGCCAAAGAGTCGCCACCTCCTGCCGAGGAGCCTCCAGAAAGTCGTATACCAACGTACGATGAGTTCGAGAGATTCAAAGACTCAAGCAGACCTCCTGACAGCCACTACGGGCCTGGTCCGTTCCGGGACAGCTCAAGCTGTGAAATCTCCAAAATAAGTTATTTTGTTATGGTATGCAGTTTGGTTCTGATGTTAGTTATTTAACATAACTTCAAGTAGATTTTCATTACTTTTATCTTTATATCTGGTTTGTCTATTGTGGTTGCCAATTTTTGCAGCAAATTCTATGATATATTTTGGTACAGTCGGCTACAAACAGAAAGACATTTGAAAGTTACAAAAATATATATCCTTTGATGATGTTGTCATTGTTTGTTACAAATACTTGTAGACATGATATATGACAGATTTATGTTTCAATTAAATATGCCAAATGTATGTATACAGCAAGAAGGACACTGTAATGAGTACGCTCTGAAACGTTAATTCGTTTCAGAGCGTACAAATTACAGTGTCCTTCTTGCTGTATACATAAATTTGGCACATTGAGTGAACACATAATAATCGTTAATACCATGTGTATAATTATTTGTAACGAAGTATATATGTACACTTCTTTCAATGGGTACATGTATTTGTAACTTTAGGGGGGTATACATCTTTTTGTAGTCGACTGTACAATAATGATTAATAGAAAAATACATAATACTGCGCACTAATAATGTTGTTGTTGTTGTTGGCCAAATGTGGGTGTTACTATAGGTATACCTCTGCCTAACCCTTCAGGGGGAATACAGGCGTTATGCTATGTTAATAATGTTTCAACTTTAGCATATTAAATAAAAAAACAGTATATAATGTAAGAATTTTATTGTTTTACTTCGATTTTCGGGCAGATTACACAATTGTAGATTCTTACGAAAACATTACAAAACGTAGTATTTAGATTATACATTGATAAATATTTTATAAATGATCACATTTAAAAGTTTTTACGTTTATATTGCACTTACGAGCTAAGAGGCACTTTGAAGCCTTTGAGCGAAAGCTCACCACATGCGTTTACCAAAACCAGGACCCATTGAATAAAACTAATAAGTTTAATACTAAAACAATACTTAATCAGCTAGCCTTACTTCTTTACTAACAATATGGGAGAGTTTGTAAAGATGTTTGTTACTCAATCGCGCATAAAAACGGCTGAACGGATTCAGGTAGAATTTGGCACAAAGATAGAACGTGTCTTGGATAATCACAAAGAATACTTTTTTCCGGGTAAATGTGAGTTTCACTAGAATGTTTGTGGATCCTCGGACAACATTTAGCATAAAAACAAACATTGCAATGTTTTTAAAATAATTATTGTTGTTTTAATCTTAGATAAATTCATTGCATATGTCTACGATATGGTTTTTCCGTCTGCGCCTGATCAACGAGTTACATTTCTATGCAAGCAGAATTAAAATGAAAGAGCATAAATATTGGACCAGTAACCATAGGTACTTCCAAAATGAAAATGAGCCTTCATCTGCGGCAGCAGCGCAAAAATATTTCTTTATAAAATACTAAAACGTAAACGTAAATAAACGTATTTTCTTAATTTTTTTTTTCTAAAAGGATTTCTACGAAATTAGTTAAATTATCTACTTATTAAAATAATTCTAAAAATAAATATCGAACGTGGTGAGCTTAACACTTCTGTCTTACTACTATGTTACCACAATAAGGCTGACACACATCCGTCTCTCGTATTATATTAGGTATATTAAATAATAATATATACTATGTAGGCTGTATTTTATTGACTTTTATTTAAAACTAATTTCGTATTAATTTGAGTGAAGAATCATTTAATATACATTGTAACATTACTAGGTACCTACGTACGCAATTTCCAGAAGAAAAAAAAACAATAGTCAAAATATTTAAATTACTTTTGTATCTAATAATGTTACACCTTCGTATGACTAGCTGTGACTACGAAAACGACATAGCCAGTCAGAAAGCCAGATTCCGGAAAGTCACATAATTATAGCTATTTGGGAGTTAAGGATAAAATAATAATTAAGCGGAAAAACTCAATTGATAAACATTTATACAAGACTAATTAAAACCTTCCCCTTTTCTAAAACGATCTGTATCGGTTATACAGACGCCAGCACATCAAGCTACTACAATCTGTCAAATTTCTTTAAAAGATTTTCAACTCTATCGTTAAAGCATAATGTTCAAGGTTGATTGGGAAAATTTTACAGTTTCGGGTAGCTTGACCTGCTGGCGTCTGTACCTAGAGCACAGATTACCAGATAAATCACTCCATACAAAATGTTCAATAGTTACTGCTATATTAGCCTACTAGGAGAGCAGTGGTGGCCCAGTGGTAACGGCCCCGACTTACGAGTGTAGGTCGTGGGTTCGAACCCAGACAGGCGCTTTACTTTGTGTAAATAATTTCATCACTACTGCTCTCAAAACGGTGAAGGAAAACATCGTGAGGAAACCGGCATGTCCTAGAACCAACAATTCGAAGACATGTGACATCCACCAACCCGCACTGGGCCTGCGTGGTGGATTACGGCCCACTCTCTCTCACAGAGAGGAGGCCTGTGTCCCAGCAGTGGGAACATTATAGGCTGATTATGATAATAGCCTACACCTTCGAATCGCTAGACGCTGCGAACGAAAATGTACCTAACCTTACAAGCGTAAAGTGAGTTTTGCTTTGTAGCTGCGTGGCACCGCGTGGTTATTGTGAGTACGCGTCGCGCCTGTCAGCGTGCGACCCTGCAGCCAGTAGGTAGTTAGCGCGCGTAAGTACATGGAGTGTTTTATCTGGTAATCTGTGCCCAGCGTATATATAGAATAGTATCGTTTGAGTTTTATTGCAGTATTCCCATTTCCAATAGTTTCCCTTATTTTATTAATTTGCGTGATATCGATATACCAATGATACCGATTCATTATGTTTGTGTTACCTTATGACCAGAACTGTCTACAGCCCTGAAATTGGTTAGGCGTCCAACCGATACAGATTTAATTTCTAAAATTTACCGACTGTTTACCGTGTTTTGTGTTTATTTTGGTCTTGTATGCGGTAAATTACCTACGGTGAGCAAAACGATTAGTTAGTATATTAATTAATACGAGTATAGGAACCGGTCAAAACAATATAAATAACTACTAACATGATCATATCGTGAACCCTCGACACAGTCTAGCTTTATAAAATATGGTTTAGATAAGCACAATTTCAAATGAAAATGATTGCCCACAAACAAACAAAAATTATAAAAATAACTGAATAAAAAAATAAAATATTCTTCTACAGCTATAATGTTGTCAGTAAAGTTCACCATCAGATAATTCAGTACCTAATACATGTTTGTGGAATAGCAGTTGTTACAGCAACATTATACACTACAATATAATTTAAATCAAATTGTAGATGCATTTCCACATGTTACGAGGAATTTCTCTGTGATTTTATCATTTTAATACTTGAATTAAAAAATAAATTCGAATAAAATCACAGAAAAAATTAACTAAAGAAACATTGCAAATATCTACATTTTCTTACACACATAATGTACATAGACAATTGTTATAAAATTCTACAAGTATTTTAACACTAGCGCATATTCCTACTGAAGTACAGACTAAAAATGCATTTCAGAATGAGTAAAAATAAATACATACATCAAAAGACTTACGTGCATCTGCATTAGATACAATATAAATATGTGTTTATACAACTTTAAACTTAAGTGGTAAGGAAATAGTATTAAAATTGGAATCACATGCTGAAGTTCTGTTAATAATATAAACGATAGGTAAGTATCTGTATCGACATCTCTTGACTTACTTGTTTTCATTAGCTTGGCTTCCATTTTATGTTACGTTCGAGCCTCAAGATTGCGGCATTGAATATCTCGACAAGACGACATATATGTTTATATACACTTTGTGTGAAATATGAAATCTACACAAAATAGAAACGGCTGCTTGTAAAAAAGCACTTAAATATAAGGAGTCAAGTACTCTCTTACACTAAACACGTTACCGCTACCACAGCTAGTGTTCCCTCGCAAGCTAAATATTTACACTTTAAAACTAATAAGAGATAGCTAAAGCAAGTCTTAAAAACTAAATTGTTTAGAGCCTTTCTTGTAGCGAGTACAATGGCTAGATTGCATTTCATACAGTACATCCTTCTCAAGTTAGTCACAACTGATATTTGGTATTTCAAATAGTAAGTGGCATACTTCCCAGACTAAAGCCGATAACTTGGCAATATTAACAAAACCAAACCCTCTGTATTGGAGGAGCATCCCCTGTTCCTCCGTTACCATACATTGACTTAGACATTACGGACGTGTACATGTTTCTAACATTAGAGCATAATATCCCTAGTGTTAGTGGTTAAGGCCTCTGAAACGTGACTTTTTAAATGCATCCTATGCATTGTAAATAGGGACGCCTGGGATAGTAAGTTACTAGCTTCGTTATACATATTCACATTATTCATAGGTAAATGTGCGTATAAATCTTACCAACGTTACTTTGCGTTTCTATTTTAATCGTAGTGATATGTTTTATTAGGAGACAATTCCTTCGTAACATTTTCCAAAATCAGGCGGAAAATTTAACCCTGTGAGCTTATAATATTAGCCTGCATCGGTATCTATTTTGTACCTCTAAGGTGTACTAGATCTGATCACTTTTAAGACCTTGATTCTAAAGTGTCGTCACAGCACGCACCCATGTTTGACCCCAAATAGTTTCTTCAATTCTGGAAGGATGACATTCCTGAGATAGGAAGACTGCTTCGAGCCAATCTTATCCCTCTTGACATTTTTCCTGTAATATTTGATGCCGGGCTTGTGGACCAGGAAAGCATTGTTGAGGATCATGAAGTCGTAGTCTTTAACGCAGAGGATGTAGCCCTGTAATCAAAATTTAAAGATGAAATGCCAACTTCATTTGTGTTTATTATTATCTTCAACATTTTCGGTTGTGCAGGCCCCGAATGCAGGTGATTGGCCTTTTAATTAAATCTTTTCATTACCTGTGTCATTTTGTCTTGCTTGCCTTCCCAGCTCAGTCTTTCATCGTAATAGGGCTCTTCATTGGTTCCAATAAAGATTGGCTCCCAATGCGAGTGCTTTCCTTGCCGCTTGCCCACGTGAAACACTCCCATATCTGCAACAGTATCAAAAATTATTGCCATTTGTTCTTCGAAGAGAAAACTAGTTTTCAATAATGAGTTATCGGAAGGAATTTGAATCTTCATTCTTGAATCGGAAAGTTTGCGATTTTGCAAATTGGCGTAAGAAGTTGAAGCCGGTCGTCTGGGAACGGCGGGTAAGGCGCGGTCGTTGAACCATAATACGCAATTAGAATGCCCCATACGACGGCCACGCTATGCTACAGACGGCATAAATACCTCACGACACTAACAGCACTTAGATTAATTGCCGCTGCATCACTGCTCGTCTCGTGATACCAACATTTTTGGCAATGAATAGCTGAGTATGCGAGATTACACTGTGTATGTGAAAACCGTTACGCACACTGTACTGTACGGTCAGCAACGAAAGCCGATTAACACTGCGACTTTTACATTTATCATCTTAAATGACGCAAACTCATTATCATACACTGGTTTTTAGTATTTCATACAGCTTCTAGAGTGTACCTAACTACTGAATATGGGTTTGTATGTTTTAAATGTACGTAAATGCGGGTTTTTCCCAAAGTACTCCAAAAAGAGTTCCCAAACTACTCCATGAAAAATATAATATTTAATTTATAATATTTTATTTAGGTTTCATTCTACTCCATGACAATATTAAAATGTTCTCAAAGTACTCCACTCCATTTTAATCAAAAAGCTAATTTAACACGTTATAACAAAATGCTAAACTTTAATCTTTCTTTTTGTGACTGACTGTAATCAAATATTTTATAGGTGGTCCATTATGTAGATGGAGCAGTTTGAGAATTGATAACGAATAATCGGTGGAGTACTTTGAGAATAATTCCAGATACCTTAAGGAGCAGAATGGGAACAAAATAATAAGTATTTTTAAATAATAATCATTCCTTGGAGTAACTCGGGAATTAATGTATGAGATTCTTATCTTTTTAGAGCAAAAGAATGGAGTACTTTGGGAATAACCCGTTAATGCTCGGATTGTAATTTTGAAATAAGGAACTCAATAATTAAGAACTGAAGGTTTAGTCCACTTTCGTTGCTATACCTTGATCGTAAGATAAATCAATAGATATGTTCTTACATCGTCCTTCTGGAGCAGCCATCCACTCTTTACCATTGGGGATGTTGTGACACGTCGGACACACGAATTTGTGGAAAGGTATGGCAGTTTTGTTTTTCAACATACTTTGTAGTTCTGTTTTTGTCGCAGGTGCCTGAAAAAGGACATAGAGTTTGATTAAAACTTAATTTTTATATTCAAAGTAAAGGGAAGTCGTGAGATCACTAATTGAAATATGATGAGTTTCGAATTAAACAGAAGACTCGAAGATAATACTCTATTTTTGAGTAGGCACTGTCTCATCATGACCTGCCTAGCGTTTTTCCAACTCTATTGGGGTCAGCTTCCAGTCTAACTCGATGCAGCAGAATACCAGTATTTACATGGAACGACTGCCTATCTGCCCACACAACCCAGGTAGGCAAACTAGGTAACACGACAACCCTTCGTAAGGCTGATTGTCCGACTTTCTGGCATCTGACTACTCGTAACGACTGTCAAAGATGACACCACGAATGACAGCCGGGATCAACGGCTTAACGTGCTTTCCGAGATCTCGGTATGGAAAGATGGTCACCCGTCCACGGACTGACCTTGGGGAACGTAGCTTAATCTTCGATCGAACCGTGCGGCTGATATTGTTTAGCACTGTCTACTGGATAAATTACTAAGGTCGGATGCCTAAAAAACGGAACTACTCACCATTTATATTAAATTACTAAGGTCGGAAGCCTAAAAACGGAACTACTCATATTATAAAATAAATTACTAAGTTCGGATGCCTAGAAAACGGAACTACTCATAATATAAAATAAATTACTAAGGTCGGAAGCCTAAAAAACGGAACTACTCATATTATAAAATAAACTACTCACAATATAAAATAAATTACTAAGGTCGGAAACGTGAAAAACGGAACTATTCAAATTATAAAATGATCTGCCACATCTAAACTTGAACAAAGGTGTTGAATTAAGGAGTTAGGACATTAAGCTCGAAGTTAATTTGTTGCTTATTCTTCTGATAATATCCGATGATAACATCTGCGGGAACATGAGCTGGTTGTGGTCTATCAAGCTGTACATTTACATTTTTTGCTGTGTATTTTTTTTTTGTTGTTGTTTGTTTCATGATTATTATTGCATATATTTATATAGATAAGTTTAATATGTTCTATATAAGTATGTATTTATTGTATATATGTAAATGGTGCACCACAGACTACCTGCAGTATTCGCTCTCCTGCCCCCTTAACGATCCGGCCATTGTGTCACCCTATGTAAAATTTCTACATTTATATCAGTAATTTTTATGGTATACATAATAAAGAGTATTCTGTCTATCTATCTATCTGTACATTACCCGAATGAGCGGACCTGTCATTGCACGCGAAGCCAAATACTGGAAATGAATAGCTTGCGTCGTCTTGCGTATTTTAAGGAGCATACGAATATTTATGTATTTTTTATGAATGAATGACCCCAGCGTGGTTAAACCAGACTCGATTACTTGAATGAACCCAAAGATTCACACTAGCCCCTGGAGCCTCATGTTTCATGGGACTACAGAGACCATTGCTTAACAAAGAGTAGATCGAGGGGCGCGATAATGGTTGGGAAAACGTGCCCTTGGGATATGGAAGGATTATTAGAGCCGTACCGGCTATGCATACTTACGAATATTTAAGTATTTTATACTTACATAATAGTTTTTATCTACTTCAAATATACTTATAGGGAAGACTCTTGGTTTATTGGAAGTGCTTAGTGGTCCTTCGTTTCTTGCGATCATATTCAGGAACTTAGGTGCCAAATCTGGACTGGGGTACAATTCTATGTCTGATGGCAGAACGAAGTGTGTGAGGGCAGCGCTTCTAGCTATGTTCCTACCGACGTTTATTGGGTACAACATATTTTTCTGTTGTTTGTACGTGGTAGAGGAGTTGACGACGTACGGTGGTGTGTCCGTGCAGTTGAATGGCGTCTTCAGAAATATATCAGGGTTGGGTATCTGAAAAAAAATAACAAAAGGGAATATTATTTTTGCTGTTGACATTCAAATAAGATTCAATTATTGAATGGACTTCAGTGTCTTAAACTCAAACCATTTATTTCAATAACACCTTTTACAGACACTTTTGAATTGGTCATTCCGAAAGATGAAGCTAGCGTAGTAGGTTCCTATGGAGAAGAACAGGCAAGGAACTCCATGACGCTATCTTAAATAATATTGTTACAAAATATTAGTTACCTACATCATTAAACGACTAACTAACGTATGTACCTTATAGTTCATCATCATCATTTCAGCCGAAATCGTCGTCCACGTCGATAGACGTCCACTGCTGGATATAGGCCTCCCCCAAAAAAAGGGGGGGGGGGTTGCCGGCGGGTTGGCAATCGCAGTATGGTGTTAAAATTCATAGAGAACGCTGCTGACCATTCTCTAGTAAGTCAAAGTCAAATTGTTTATTTCAAATAGGCACGGATACTTTTTTTTAATGTTATGTTGTTTTTAACATAAAAAAAAAGTATAAACAAATATTTTCGTTTCTATGTGTATGTGCCTTTAATTAACGTAATTGGTTTAACCGTGTCAATTAAAATAAATAAATATAAGGCACTTTTGAACGTCAGTATTTACAAAAAAATAGAATTGATTCTAGTCGCCCCTTCCAAAATGTAGTTTCATATGGAGAAGAATGGGCAAGAAACTCCACCGGTACTCTTTTAAAATCTTGTACAATATTTTTATAGGTACATTAATTATATAATTAAATGTGAAGACGATGCACCTAGAATAAAATTACTATACCACAATAGGTAGTCGAAAGTCCCTTAGTCGCCTTTTACGACACCCACGGGAAGAAATAGGATGGTGCTATTCTTTACGTCCGACACCACACGGACCTTATAGTTAGTTTAATTAATTTAAAGCATCTCCTTAGCTAAAAGTGAACAAACAAGGAACTGAAGTTCCCTACCTGGCTTGTTGCCAGACAGTAGTATTGTTATGTTCCGGAATTGTGCCAGGAGCGGTCGACGACTTTGACTACCTAGGGGGCGTCTATTAATTACGTGAGGCGTTTAGGGGGTAGGGGATCGAGCCGAATTTCACCCAATCTCACGTGGGGGTCTCGGCAAATATCACGTTTTTTTCCGCAAGAAACAGTGTAAAATTGCGAGAAAACCGGGTTATTATTATAAAAAATTATAAAGCAATTTACGTTTTAAAAATTATAAAATAATTATGTCCAACACAATCAAGCACAGATTAACACGTACATATTTGCAAAACAAATACGCATTTTGAAAAACCTCACGTGAGGTTGAGGTAGTGGTCAAGCTAAATTTCACGACATCCCACGAAAAAAAAAGAGGTGAAACATCACCAAAATCGCCTCACGTGAATGATTGGACGCCCCCCTACGTACGTAATGTTTAGTCATGAAGTTACTGTGGCTATTCGATCGCGTGTATGTAAAGTCAGGGAAATGCAACTTGAATACCAACATAAATCGTCCGTACAAATTATTGTACGTGTAGTGTAGGTATTCTAATGGAAAATATTTAACTGATCCTCTAAAAACTTATTAACCTTCTAATAATGCACGATTTTTAAAATTAATGATCTTCTTAAAAATTTTTTGGGCTTTTCATTAGAAGTCCAAAAAGATGCTCATTGATTTCAAAAAGAGTGCATGATGATGATGATGCACCCTTTTTAAAATAAATGAGCCTCTTTCTAATGATGCACGATTTTTTAAATTAATGAACTTCTTGAAACTTTTTGGGCTTTTCATTAGAAGTCCAAAAAGAGGCTCATTGATTTAAAAAAGGGTGCATAATGATGCACCCTTTTTTAGGGTTCCGTAGTATACAAGGAACCCTTATAGTTTCGCCATGTCCGTCTGTCTGTCTGTCTGTCCGTCCGTCCGTCTGTCCCCGGCTTAGCTCAAAGACGCTTAGTCCTAGAAAGCTGTAATTTGGCATGGGTGTACATATTAATCACGCCGAGAAATTCGTAAAATAAAACCATTAAAAACATTTTTTTTAGGGTACCTCCCTTGCACGTAAAACGGGGATGATATTTTTTTTTTCGTCTAATACATGGTGTGGGGTATCGTTGGATAGGCCGTTTAAAAATATTATGGGTCTGTCAAAGACATTTTTCAATTCTGAGATCCGTTTGTGTAATATTAAGCTTTAAAGTGCTATTTTTTGTTAGAGTCAAGCCCCCCCCCCCCTGCCAGGTCAATGGTTGGTTTTGGATATGTGAAAAAATTCATGGCAGTAGTATATATAACGAAATTAAAAGGTAAACTTACCAGCTTACTTAGGTAACAGCTTAGTAGGGTTTACAAGTTAACGAGTAATAGTCGACCAACTTAAATTTGCAGTTGAAGAATTAAATGTAACGTATATCGATGTATGGGAGAGCATGTTTTTCAACTACAATGTTAAGTTTGTTTTTGGGATAAATTCATTCTAACTACGGAACCCTTTATTGTGCGTGGTCCGACATGCGCTTGGCCGGTTTTTTAAATAAATGAGCCTCTTTTGAACTTTCTGACCTTTTCTTACAGGTTGTCGTTGTAACTAAGCTAGGGTATGTATATTTATTTCTATATTATATATTTCTATGGTCCAACCGCATGAGAACCGAGCGAGCCGAACAAGTGAAACGACCGGTGCTGCAGCAGCAGCTGGCAAGTACTACATCCTCACGGATAGGAATGATTTGAGGTTCACGAAAAGAGGCGCAATCATTAAATTAGAGTGTTCAATAATATTTTTAGAAAAGCAAAATTGAATTATTTGAGGTTCAATTAAATACATGCCATTTGCTTAACAATTAATTACCCTGACCCTATCCGCCTTATTACAAAACAAGATTTATATTTTGACATGGCTTAAACCATGGAGCCAGTTTTTGTAATAAGAACGTAACAGTGATTGAAATACCGTTCTTTATACAAAACTGAAAACTTAGTTCGGTACTAAGTTGTCAGTTTTGTGTTTAGGAACTTTACCGTAGTCGGAATAAAGTTCGAAATTCAATAATGGCTCCATGTTTTAAACCTGGGTCTGAAGATAAACCTTGTATTGTAATAAGGGGGTGTGTGTCTGCGAAGTTCAGGCGCACGTCGTCTAGTTCGTTTGTCATTCACATCACTCACATTCAGACTATAATTTAGTTTTAGAAGCTCGATGTGACCATAGCTTTAGAAAAATGCTGATACTCTAAAAACTATCATATTATCAATCGAGGATAGTGAGTGATAGTCATAAGTAAATGCTTCTAGGAAATAATATACTAGCGTGCGTCATCATGGAACCACATTGAGGGCAATGCTAGCATCTGAGTCGTTAACTAAATCTCTCCGTTGAAGGTAAATTTCTTGTTCTAAAATTCATTTCGTAATTGCGAATAGCTTTGCAGTGAACAACCAAACTGTGTGGGTAGCCAATTATAAGTAACATTTAATAGAAATTTCGTAATGATATATAGTTTAATTTCGGTCTTGGTACCTTATATACAAGGTTCAATTTAGATAACTGAAAACCTGACCCCTTTAGAGGTTTTCAGTTAACCATTAGTACTCATCAAGTTTTCATTAACTGTTACCATGGAAATCGCGAAAAAAAATCTGCTGTTCCCCTACATTTATTAGTATTAATTAATGACCTTTGTTCCCGTTGAGTTACACCATTTTGTGTTACAATGTTACCGATTGGGAAGAAAATTACCGATTAGTAACACTATAGCTCAATGCCACGTTTTTTTCCCCATCAATTTACACTGCAACTTAGTAGTACGTAATAGGGTTACATATCGGGAACAAAATGTCCCAAAGAGTTAATCTAGTCATTTCTGGCACTCGCCGCCGCCGCGCCGGTCGCTGCCGCGGCACCGCTCGCCCCGCTCGCTCGGCTCGTGCGTCACACTTTTAACCTAACCTGACCATTTAAAAAAAAATAATTAACCTACTCTAACTTGTTCCTTAAATAACCTTGTGTTAAGTCAAGATGTATTTCAACAATTATTTTACCCAAGAAGGTGTTATTTAACGGGAACACAGCGTTCTGTTGAGTTACATTGTCACTCAAAGGGAAAAAAAAATGTGGCTTTGAGTTACAGTGTTACTAATCGGTAATTTTTTTCCCAATGGGTAACTGTGTAACACCAAATGGTGTAACTCAACGGGAACAAAGGATTAATGAGACTCCGGATAGTTTGGAGGTCTGCAGACTTATAACAGAGGTATTACTAGTAGGTATAGGCTCCAGTCTCCACAACATCAATGTATTTTTGTATACAAATGTTTATGTATTGTACCAATTTTTCATTGTATTGTGGAGAAAGTAAACTTTTTTTATTGTCTATTTATGCGAACATATTAAATGTATGGAGCAGCTGTTTTTTTTCTCGGTTTCTGTGTACCCTTAAGACGTTTTCAGTTATTTTAATTACTTTGTACTAGTTTTCGTTCAGGTAGAGTTGTTGTTTTGTAACTTTTTTTTTGTGTCTTGCTCACTCAATTGTCTCGCTGATGGTGGCGTGTGTGTTGGGTTGGGTGCTGATCCATGCGTCATGTTCGTGAACGGGCGTCGTCAGTAGTGTCATTTCTTAACTGCCACGACATTTTTTTTTGTTTTTCTTTTTTTATTACGGACGCTTTTAACGTGCACGTCTTTCTACATTGTTCTCACATGTATAATTTCTACATGAATGATGTAACCAATATTTTGTAAAAAAAAATTAATTTAATAGTGTCCGTGGAGTATCTTGCTAGTTCTTCTCCATAGGAACTTACAACGCTTTGGAATGGGCAATTAGCTTCATCTTTCTGGCTGACCGACCTCTTGACAATTCAAAAGTACCTGTAATTGGTTTATTTGAAATAAATGCTTTGAGTTTAGTATATTATGAAATAATTCTTACATTGCTAGGTATATGTTTGTTGGAGAAGAATATGTGGAAGGTAGCGTATTGCAGCACGAGCTCGTTGCCCATACAGTCTCGGAGATATCTGATGCTGTTCACGGTCGGCATCATGTCCGAGCCCGGCGCGTGGATCGCCAAGCTCACTGGTGCCAACCATCTGGGGATAAGGAGCTCTGATTAGTTTAACAGTAAGTATCGAAAATGGTTAAAGTCAACGCCATGAGACGAGATAAATTTCATATTTTGGGATTTAAAACTTTAACTGAAATTGCGTATGGTTCAGTTTCCATTGCAACTAAAATTATTTTATGACGTTTAGCGATAATTTCTTCATTCATAAATCAACTTAGATATCTTGAGTTTAAAGTTGATAGTTGTATAATTTGCAATTTTATGTATTTATAGCTTCTCATGACGGTTACTTTAGGTAGAGTGCTACTGCTATGTCAATCTTCATGGCGGCTCTGGGTGTCTACTCCCTTATCACGAAATCCGTAGTTTCAGCCGAATTTTTAGGCGTTTCCTACTCCGTATCACTACGGACATAAGATTAGTTCAGGGCCCGAATTAAAAATGAATGACAACGGTATTTGATAGTGGTCCCTAATCCCGATGTGTATTTACCCGTTAGAAAAATTGAATTTGTCACTTGTTTTGACGGATCAACTACTTTCGGACGGGGCCGTATCTTCGTTGCCGGACTTAGAGAGTAGTACCCTTAAGTGGGTTACTCGCTGCGCAGTATCCCATCCCTCACCCCCGCGGCCCCGCTGATAGTCGCCGCGGCATTATAGCGCCATTTCAATGAGCAAACCGTATCGTGCCACCCATCAATTTCTATAAATAAAATATATAATATGTATTCTCAATTGAATTTGATAGCTCAAGGATAGGTATTATTTTTGACTTTTTAAATGTTCACATTTCTTTTTTGCGTTGGGGGTTTTATGAATTTTTAAGTTAAAATTTTTAAACTGTTATAAATGAAGTTACAATAAGTACAATTTTTCTCCTAAATCATTTTTAATCTTAGTAGCAATAGTTACTCAAAAAGTTAACGACACTTAACAATATAGAAATGTGTTGTTATTACTACAGAATGTTAAATTTCTCTACACCTAACATTAACTTATCCTGATGCCCACCATCGTACAATAAATAGAATTAAAAATACTGATAAAAAAAACCAATCCAAACACTACCTAACTGCTGTTTTTTTTGTAGAGTGTACTATTGTGTTGGATGTCCTATCTGTAGCATCAGTTCATCGTGTTGCCACCATTGCATTGTATGTAGAATCAAAACGAATACATATAACACGTCTTTACAGCGTCACTAAAATGGCTGCCAAAGCGCAATGGTGGGCAAACCTTCAGTGATGCATTTACTGCTACCTCAAAGTTATTCGTGCCGGAACAACTTACCCCCGGCACTTTGAACCCTGGCTTCCCCTGTCGGGGATTTATCGAAACGAAGGGAAGAACGCTTGAAAGTGCGTAGTTATATTTAATCAATAAGCTGTCGGAGCCGCCCAGTTCGCGTGACCGGGGACATTTGCGCCTCCACAGGTTGCTCGCAAACCGACACTTCCAGCTGAAATGTTGTGCCGTTCGTGTAGACGGTGGCGCCACGATTTCATGTTCATTTAAGTCGAGTCTTTATTTCCGTTTTATGGTTTATCTGCAGATAAACCATTGGAGCTCCGGTCCAGATTACGTCCAGAATAAATATTGAGAAATTGTTCCTTTTAGACGTGTTGCCAATGAGGCGTGCTTCCATTTTATGCATCAGTCAGTCTCTTAGATTTACAAGTCTCTACGTGTCTGGAAATCAAATTTTTAAATGACTTTATTAATTTATTCGACATTGGTTATCGCTGGAAAGTCACGACTCGTTCAGAAAATAATCAGTTCATACACTCAGCGTTTGATTCGTTCGCGGACAAGCGCGAAAACTAAAAACGCAGACACAATGTAAAAGCGATTACTCGCTGTTAATGAAAAACGTTTGATATAGCCAACAAAAGACATTATTAATGGAATACCTGCTACAAAAAGAGACTAAGGTGCCAGCCACCGCGTTTTTAGGTCACGATGCTACATTGCTGCTCCCAACGCCACGTGACAATTTACTTAAGGCGACAATAACCAACTTTTAACGATTTTATACTGAAAATCACGTCTAAACGAGTAGTGTTAATGATTTGAAGAAAAAAAAAAATGTTAAATTAGAGTATTTTTGCAATAACTTAAAATGTGAATATTTTAGATTATGTTTATATTACATAGTGAAATTAATTTGTAAAGTTATGCCTAACGCGGATAAAAAACTGAGAATGGCGCAAAATCTACCAAGCGTATTTTTCTGAAAGCTTCACCAATTTAAAGATAATTTAATTATTTAATCTTTTAGTATACGCATTTTAAAAAGTTAGTTAAGAACATTTTCGAAAAATAGTGTTACAGCCAAATTAGACCGATTTTAAATTTTCCTTATAAACAGAGATTTCCAGTTATCTGTTTTTAAATATGACATTTCCAAAATGTTCTTAACTAACTGTTTTGACCTTTGTATCCTGCTTATGCGTATGAAGTTTCATTAAAATCGGTTCAGACATTTTGAAAAACAAGGGCTTGAAAGTTTGTATGAAATGCCGTACGTCATAGACGCTCTTAAGACAAAACCTGACACTGACCTGCAAATCGCAATAACTTAATAAAATATGAATTTCGCGGGCAACAGCTCACCTTAAGGGGCATTGTCACGCTCGGCTTTTTACCATCTTCATAAAAACACTGTTTATGTAATTGAATGTGAACCGTAATGTAACGGAAAGGTTGTGATTTACACAATAAGTTCTTAAATGTCAGTAGGACTGTCGCGTCTGAAGAAATCCTAGATGAAATGTTATGTGGGTGCGCGGCTTAAATAACTGTGATGTTGCACGAGGCGTTGTTGGTAATGGTCTGCACAATGGTACGTGTACAGGGTAAATTTAAATTAGCTAGCAAAACTCTGCACATGGTGGGTTTTGATAACAAAACGCGATAAATAAAAAATAAAAAAGACTTGAGAGAAAAAAGAGTTTTTTTTTTGGGAGTCAAATAGGTACAGCTGGTAGTATTGTTACTTTAATTAGTACTGGCTTTTGCCCGAGGATTTGCCCGCGTGGAGGTCGAGACATCAATAAGACCTATATAGGACATTATTTTGTTCTATCATTACTAGTTTTCGCAGCGCACGTCAAAAAAAATTTTTGGTTTTCTACCTTGGGTTACAATGTTGCAATTTTCATACGGGTCCCTAATTATTTTGAAAATAAATTATAGCCTATGTTATTCCGTAATAATGTAGATATCTAGTGGTGAAAGTTTCGCCTATTCGTTACAAACATAAAAAACTTTCCTCTTTATAATATTAGTGTAGATGACTTGGGAAAATCTGTTTTCTTTTGTTTCATCGTTTTCGAGGTATCGGTACCAAACACGTCTGTGAAGTTTACACAAAAAGTATAAACAAAAAAAGAAATGATATATCAAGTGACTAAACTAACTGCGGTCGATGACCCCACAAAAAATCATCAATTTATTTTCTTTTTGTTTTATCATGTTTAGTGTCGCTTAACTTCAAACTCGGATAAATCCACTCTACCCTGTTAGGAGATATTTAAAAAAAAGTGTTAATAGTCTTAATTTCATGAATTAAAACACAGTATTTTTTTATTATGGCAACATTATTGAAGAAAACGATCCTGTTTAGCCAATTCAGTATTTAAATCACTCATTCTTTCAAAAATGTAATATTTAAGTTAGATTTACCTTCATTTGATATAATGGAATGCAATTTATCTATCTTTGAAAAAACTCAGTGTGGATTTTTTAATTCTTACGGCGAAGTTTTATATTAGGTCGCTTGCGGGCCTTACTTGGTGACACAATTTTAATGGAATTATCCATGGGAACTGTCCAAATAATAAAAAGAAACAATAAAAAGCGGGAGTAAA
Organism: Tiliacea aurago; assembly: GCA_948098905.1. Lineage (NCBI taxonomy): Eukaryota > Metazoa > Arthropoda > Insecta > Lepidoptera > Noctuidae > Tiliacea > Tiliacea aurago. The sequence continues at coordinate 10,710,226 of OX402578.1, read as the reverse complement.
CGGTGTTACTGTCGCAGAGTTTACGTGGACTGACGGCCATGTTGAACAAACGCAATTACCTGATTGGCTCTCATGGACTTAACTACATTTGAAAAAAACTGTCTCATGGATCTATCTGACTTAGATAAAATATTATGATTTTAACGGTTTATTTTCTCAAAAACCATGCGGATTTATACACAACTGATAAAATTGTTTAAAAGCATTTCTTCTTCCGTTTCTTTTGACACCAAAATCTTAAAAAATCTCAGAATTGGATTTATCCGAGTTTGAAGTTAAGGGACACAGATATCGATACCCATCACTTCTGCGGAGTTTCGCTAATTCAATTTGATCCTGTATTTATTTGTATAACTGAGTGCAAGTCCGCGAGGCCTAAGCTGAGCTTGGCATTTGTGTCAGTGCTCATAGATAGTGCAGGTGTGACGTATGAGAACAACGTACCAACGTAGAGATATGGCACGCCCCTCCACAATTCAAAACGTTTGAAAGTATTTACAAAGCGCCACCAAGACTCACAACGCATGTGTGCGTAATGAGACGGCCGACAAACAAAAACAAATCACGGATTAGTTGCTCGATTAGTGGCGTCATTAATCGCTCATTATTATTAGTACCGATATGGCGCTGCACTGACGGACTGTATGAAAACGACACGTGCGTTGTCTTGCGCGATCGGCTAGTTATGATTTGGGGGCCAACAAATCTGGTAATAAGTGCGATATTACGAGTACTTACAACTACATACAAACTCTTTCGTAAGGATGTGACTACACACATTGAAACAGTAATGTGGAGGGGCGTGCCATGTTATCTTAGTTTATCTAGAGATAAACTCAACCCCGCCGCAACCTTCCACTTGTACTGTAATCTGTTAATCACTCACACAAATGCAAAGCTCAGCTGACACCTCGCAGACTTGTAAGTGAGAATATTATTGAATCACACTTTCTTTAAAATATATAGTTTACGTAGTTGTCGGTGCACGTGTATGCAAATGATTCCAGCGGTTAGTACTTAAAACAGTTTCCAAGTGATATCAGGTAATCTAATCTATGACTCACTATCAGCGAGCATTGTTCAGATTACAGGAAGTCCACTTACTCGAACCGTAAGAAGTGCAGCTAAATGTTAAGTCAGCTTCGGAACAATACGATGTTAATTGTTGCTAATATCGAATTACATACATCGCGATGTTTCTTAATACAAGCAAGTATGCAACCACATTCTCTTTTAAAACAATCCACATTGCACAACTTACACTGTGTGTAGTCACGAATACTGCGTCTGTTTTTGACTCAAACCTTTTTGTACGTCGTTTAGTTTATAATTTGAAAGGGGTTGGTCACAATTCAATAAGCGGGTTCTAGGTAGGTGACTGTACATTTTAGTAATGTAGTAAACAGGCTAGCCTCATTTTGTGGAACATTCGAATCGGAACGGGGAGCTAAATCGGGAGGGTGCGACAGTCTGGTAACCTCGCGTCTATGCCTCGTTTACATCTGAATTTGTTTGGTACTAGCGTTTTATTTTAACATTAAATCTGGGGGCCGATTCTACTAATTTGCAAAGTTATACGCTCTCTACCGTCTCATCAATGGTTTGGTTTCGTTCGGGTCTCGACCGTCCACCATAAACCTATTCTACTATTTATTATTTCAAAACTGAAAATGTAACAGACTGTAACCAAGTCGAAACGCAACCCAATGACTTCGGGAAGAATGGCAATGAATGAGTGTTGCCTACAGTTCAATTAGTAAGTTGATAATGTTACCGTAGCGAAAATGGTTAAATAAGAAATAAAGTTTATACAAATAATAAGCTCATTAAAACATATTTTCCGTTATATTTACCACAGGAAAAGTAAATTATTCGTTCCATACATTTTAATTATCGTAAATTAGCAGATTATCTTTATAAAATTAAAGGAAAGTCTCGGCGATGCGAATCACGTAAAACGAAACGGATTTAAAATGTCGGACAGAGATAGTCGAGGTTATTCTTGTATAAACAAACAGCGGGAATGCCCGAATGCTAGCCATGCCAGTAGTTGCTGTTGCATGTCATTGAAACAAAGATACAATAATTTTAGTATCAGTAAGTAGGTATGGTGTGTGATGTGATAAGTATTCAATGATTTTCCTATAATATTAGTTCTAAGTTCTAACATCAAGAATATTTCGATGCGTAGGTAGTACCTACGTATGTCTACAATAGCAAAAGTTAAAGTAAATATTTACGTTGACACACAACAGCTCACAATAAGGTCAAACTAAGATGAAAACTTTTTTTATAAATTATGCATCAATTATTTACTGTTTACTGACGGTTCCTAGTAAAATGAGAACAGGCATGATCGCAGCCCAAGATTGAGGGGGAGGATTCAACTTGACTCAAGTATAGTTTCAAGGTCCTTTATTATAAGTAATATAATAATATAATCAGCGTATAATGTTCCCACTGCTGGGACACAGGCCTCCTCTCTTCGAGAGGGAATGGGCTGTAATCTACCACGAGGGTCCAGTGCGGGTTGGTAGATCCTTTACCAAGGTCCAAGGTCCTTTCCAGTAACTAGGTAAAACTGGCTGTTGTAGCTTGGATGATTTCGGGGATCTTAGCTGATGTTTTGCACCTACATTGAAAGTTATATCACTTACAACTTAATTTACGAATGCACTGGTAACTTATTGGGCAAATCCAACCAGAGTTAATGCTTCAACCATCATTTTCATAAGAATAAACGACAGATATCTCGTATCGATCCCGAAAAAGTAGGTTTGTACTAACTACTTATGTTGAACCGCTGTATTTGACTCATGAACGGAGACAACTCAGTCCCGCTTCGATTCAAGCGTGTGTCAAAATATTAGTAGAATGTGAGTTAACGTCTGTTATAGTCTCGTTGATGTTCGATCGGATTAGCAGAATAGAACTTAAGAATGTTTCGGTCGATCGTTAGCGTCAACTACGTCTTAACCGCAGATGGATCGTTGGGCATTAGTAGAATAAGAAAACGCTTGAAAGCCCTGAATAAGCCGAGGTTCAATTGCAATTTCAGAACGATGTTGTTAGTAGAATCGGCCCCCAGGGCTCGAAGCCAGTTATTTTTTTTTCCGAATTATTTTTGATACAATTGATATTAGCTTCAAAGATTGCTACATCACTTAATGTTCAGAATTGATTTTGTAACAAAATATTAAATAATTACGAAATATTTTCGAAAACCTTTTTAATAACGGTTAAGGTTACATAGAAAATTACCCGGTTTCCGAGCCCTGCATTAAATTGCCTTACATTCTCGCACGTAGTTTTTTTTGTAAGTAGTTACTTCCTTACAGAAAACTGTACATGCAACTAACAAATTGTGAGAAGTTTTCATAGGTAATTATTGTTTAGTCCTTTGTTTAACTACCGTAAGTTACGCGAGACAACGCATAATACCTCACTTTAATATCCTGGATCTGCATAATTTAACATCATTACTAAACTGTCTAGACCATTGATGTATTAAATAGGAAGATAGGCTACTCTCTAACATCACGTAAATATTAAATGTTCCCGATGTCGTGCGTCATGTGCTCGACAACCGAAATAGAGAGACATATTTACGCGGGCTATGGCGGGAACGAGATAGCAATAATTGTCACTGTTACGTAACCATTTTTTTTTTTTTTTTGATGGGAAATCATTAAATAACTTCTCCCGCTCTGGGCGGAGCGGGAGGGAGTGTCAGACTTTTACTGACTAAATCCCACCGTGTTCCTTCAAATGCCTGTGTGCCAGGGCCACGATATCCCTTTCGGACAGACTCGTAACCCTGGCAGGCATTGGCCCTTTCGGACCCCGTCAATTGGTGCTGACGTCTCTTTGAACGTCAACATAACTAACATCTCTTTGAGGCGCGCGTGAAACACAAGGCGCCGTCGACCCGGGCCTGGTCCTTATCGGACGGCGAGCTACCCATCGCTCACCGTCCGCTGGCCCGCGCCTACGGTGGCCGGGAATCGGCCTGTGATTCCCGACGCCCAGGGCGTTTCCTGCGGCGACTAAGGGCGGAAGGGCGGGCACCCTGCCTCACCCTCACGCGTTCCGCCTCCTCCTTCGCGAGCATTACTGTTTCGCAGAAGGAGGTGATGGCCTCCCATGCACTCTCGCTCCGAACCATGGCCTGAACCAATACGTACCCATAACAACTCGGAAAGAAACTACGATTCGGGTATTTCCCGCAAAGCGAGAGTAATGTAGCTCGATTGTGTTCTTTCCCCTAGTTTATGCGGTCCACATCGAGGAGCGCGTACCATATCTTCCTATTTAATACATCAATGGTCTAGACTCAATAAATTTCAGACTATTATCAAAACAAGAGTTACGAAAATATTAAAAGAAAAAACAGAATTACAAGCGAAGTTTATTTGTTTAAAGTCTTAGGTAAAGTTTACAATGAATGGTGGTTTAGCAACTCGCCTTGAATGCTAGTCGGTTCTTACTGGCTCAATGTAAACAAGGCTGGCAGGTACTAAGTGTGTTTGGTGTTCCGGCGCCCGGGAAGTAATACAGGCACGCAGCTGTTAAATCAATAATTGCATTCGTAATTTTCACCTGGCGATGAGAAATGGTTAAGCTATTTTAAAACAAGAGTGGTTTAAAATATCACGCGTACAACGTGCATATTGAAAGACGTTAACCTTTCCTTCCTTTACAAATCGTAATTTTAGCCGTTATACGTCCTTGACGAACGTTAAACAACTCATCATTTTAGCCGAAATACGTCCTTGAAGAACGTTCAACAACTCATCATTTTAGCCGAAATACGTCCTTGAAGAACGTTAAACAACTCATCATTTTAGCCGAAAGACGTCCACTGCTGGACATAGGCCTTCCCCAAAGGAGGGGTTTGCCATAATCGCCACGCTTGGCAGGCCGGTTGACGATCGCAGTACCTATGGTGTTAAAATTCATAGAGAACGCTGCTGCCCATTCTCTAGTAAGTCCCTTAGTCGCCTTTATTATGACTCCCACGGGAAGAAATAGGGTGGTGCTATTGCTATATTTACGTCCGGCACCACACAGACAAAGTTAAACAACTAAGGTCACTTATTAAATAATTTTGATTCTTTCATCGGATATCCATATATCAGGCTATGGGAGCTCTGGGTGTCACCACTGTGTGGATCGCCCGGACGACACGGTGGAGCATACGGTGGAGGTCTGCCCGGCTTGGGTGGAGCACCGCCGTGTCCTCACGGAGGCGATCGGCGGCAGCGATCTCTCGCGTCCAGCCCTGGTTCAGGCCATGGTTTAGAGCGAGAGTGCATGGGAGGCCGTCACCTCCTTCTGCGAAGCAGTAATGCTCGCGAAGGAGGAGGCGGAACGCGTGAGGGTGAGGCAGGGTTCGCGCCCTCACGCTCTTAGTCGCCGCAGGAGACACCCCGGGCGTCGGGAGTCGCAAGCTGATTTCCGGGCACCCGTAGGCGCGGGCCGGCGGACGCTGAACGATGGGTAACTCGCCGTCCGACAAGGACCAGGCCCGGGTCGACGGCGCCTTGTGTTTCACGCGCGCCTCAAAGAGATGTCAGCACCAACTGACGAGGTCCGTTAGGGCAAATGCCTGCCAGGGTTGCGAGTTTGTCCGAAAGGGATATCGTGGCCCTGGCACACAGGCAACGGAAGGAACACGGGTGGGTTTTAGTCAGTAAAAGTCTGACACGCCCTCCCCGCTCAGGCCAGAGCGGGAGAAGTTATTTGATAATTCGTACCCAAAAAAAAAAGGCTATGGGAACTGTTGCCAATTTAAACTGAAGTTAGTAGGTAAGTAAGTTAACGTGCTTTATAATTGATACAGATTTAACACGATTTATTAAATAACAAGTCTCAAATTGAATATTTGAAATCTCTCACGGGAAACTGAATATAGATCGACGTAGATTGCTCAATGCTCGTACACGCAATTTTCATTACATGCAATAAAAGTGATATAAAATCTAATAGCTTTAAGACAGTAGGTACAATCGGGTACAGATAGAGCTGTGTAGAAAGAAAAGGGAAATAATATCAAGTTCACATGACGACGTCTTCGCGACGATACCTTGCCATCGCGTTATACCGAACGTGAGATCGATTTTAAACACGGCAGTCTACGCATTACGACGCTGACAAAAGCTAAAGCGCGGTCACTGTCAGACTGCATACCAAAGAAAGAGAAGCGTGATGCTGATGACACAACGCTTGTAATTTATTGCAAAATATGAACGAATTATTTATTTACTTACACAAAAACAAGTTGAGTAATCGAAAATAAAAAAACCGGCCAAGTGCGTGTCGGCGCACGCACAATGAAGGGTTCCGTAGTTGGGATGAATCATGAATTTATCCGAAGAACAAAACTTAACATTGTAGTTGAAAAACATGATCCCCGATACATTCCAACTGCAAATGTAAGTTTGTACGCACAATATTGAGTGATTTACCACGTTATTTTAAGATCACAGACTTCTTATAGGTTTTGCTGTAATCTATAAGTAATGAAGTATTTTCTGTATTTTTTTCAACATTTTAGTCTCAGTAATTTCGGAGATAAGGGGGGGGGGGGGAATGGTCATTTTTCATCTATTTTCTTAAATAATTTCAAAAGTATTTATTTTAAAATAAAAAATATATATATATGAAATCCTTAAAACAAGTTCTTTCATTTGATATGTCACACGGTACAGTCAGCAAAACTTTTTTTTAAATTTTCTAATTTGCCTCCCAAAGTCACCTCCATATTTAAAATTAATTTATTTACGTAACACGTCCGTGTTTGGGTCACACAAGTTCATATGTGTACCAAATTTCAACTTAATCTGACTTAATCGGTCCATTAGATTCGGAGCAAATCAGCTGTGACAGACGGACAGACAGACACACACGAGTGATCCAATACGGGTTACTTTTTTCCTTTTGAGGTACGGAACCCTAAAAACAACCAAGTTCTGCATTCAAATATGACCTTCTTGTTATTAATTAAATACCAAACGTACGTTGATATTTAATAAAGATTTTTTGGATTGGAACTCAAAGTAAAAGGTTAGTTTACCGTTAATTTGTACCGAGATTATTTTTTCTAAACGTGTTTTGGTAACATCCAAGTTCTGAGAAATATGTTCAAGAATAACATATATTTTTTCCGCTACCACAAACTATACAGTATGTAACAAAAACCTTGTTGTTCCTTTTAGGGACGTATACATTTACCTACAAGCACAACATTGGTGGAATTATAATTTAAAAAAAAAAAAGTATTGGCTAGTTGAGAAGTCAAAATCAAAGAATTAAAGAGGTTAGAAATCAGTTAAACATTACAAATATTAATAAATAAATATAAATTATAAATAAAAATAAATAATATTTATTTTAATTATTTTTACGAACAGTTTTTATAAATGACTTGCTTTATTATTATTACGTATGTATACCGATTCTTAAAACGTAGGTAGAAGGAACAACAGGGTTTTTGTTACATATTGTATAGATTTGGCAATTCTTTGTTTAAGCCAAGCCTACTTAGATCATTTGCCTCTTGTCAGCGCCTTATTGGCGTACGAACTACTAAGCGATCGCCACTTCGCCAGCCATCATTCATGCACTATGTCTACATAGTTATGGTTATGTATAAGTGTATAGTTTCATTGACAGACCTCCAACATACGAAAGGAGAGCTAGATATTGTAATCTTTTAAGTCTAGACGGGCGGTGGTGACGTGGGGAACTCCAGACATGTCTGTCTATTGTTGTTTACTGCAATCTCTCGAGTCAGATCGATTTCTCAAATGTTTAAATGTTAAACTACCTACCTACAGAGATCGGATATTCGGATGCATATTCACCTAAAGTTAGAGAGTTGACTAGCATGGAGTGCGCTTCGGTACGGGAAAAAGTGTCGGTTTCCAGCCCCTCGATTGCGGTAATTTAAATATGTTTAATACGTGAGCGTTTCATCTCTGCTTGGGTTCCAGTACCAGTCCAATCGGTGCGGAATTTGGTATCGCGGTAAAGTTCATGTGTTAACAAAGATGAAACAAAGCTGGAACGCAATTGGGCTGTAAGCAAATATAAATTTTTAGAGATGTGACTCTGGTATTGATAAGTAATGTGCTTTTTAAGTATAATCGACAGTCGATTTGCCTATAGGTATCTCCGTCAATTATGGACCGATTTTGAAAACTATTACTTTGTTTGAAAGGGTATGCTCCCGAGGTGGTTCTATTGTCACCAAATCAGAATCTGATGAGGGGATCTCATGGAAATTCAGAGAAACCCTCGAATTTTATAGGCAAACCTACGATTTTGGTATTTTTTATAGTAACTCGTGCATTTGCTCCCGTAAATCACCATTTGGTGAAGTGGAACTGATGATGGAGACCACATATGGCCACCGGAACAACGTAATAATTAGTATTTAACAGGTTGCGATTCGATTAAGTACTTTAATATGGTTGTTAAGCAATTTATGCTCGTCACAATGCATATGGTGAGTGGCAGTTCTTCTGGTTCTTACCAGGAAAAGTCCTCAACAATTAACGTCCCAGCATCGGGAAAAGCAATATTTTGTAAAAGGTGATGAGCAGTTGACTTTAGGCTATTGTAACTTAGATAAATTAAAAACTGACCCACTAAAAAGTGAAAAATAAAAAACTTTTTGTAAAAAAAAATAAGTGACTTCCAAAAAACAAGTTTTTTTTATTGATATAAATGATGAGGAATCTAATGAAAGAATTTTGTGCCAGTTGTATAGTGGATTTCAACAGCTAGAAAACATTTAGAGAAAAGTACCCTTTTCTATTCATGAATCTCTCTTCATTATGCTGAGGGCACACTATGGCCACATGGGTCCCATCGACACAGGCCAGCTGTCCCGGCATTGTATAACGCCTGTATAAACCTTAAAAATAATTTCAATCAATATTTTCCTTCAAAATGTTCATTGATAAATTCAAAGTCGGTATTATATATACTCTCTTATAACTTGTTCCCTTTCTTGTCGTTGAAAGGGGAAAGAAACATATTTGTTTAAAATAGAGGTCTTATTTAAAGTCATTACCACCTGCCGGATTGCTTTGGAAACACTGGCTTGAGAAACGCAGTGTTTCCGGTTATCTCCTACAAGAGTCTGATAAGACCCAGAAGCAAAGAATGCTACTGCAACCAAAACCTAAACGAAAAATACTTATGTAAGTAATGTAATTTTAGTATCATAGATATGTGGTCTTTATGAGGAGCATTTCTTACACTCTCTCTCTTTGTGAGAACTCGGAAATCAGCTCCCCGAGTAGGGTCCTTGGACAGCCGGTATCTTTTTACAAACTTTCGATCACTGAGATCGAAAGCCGGATCGCCAATAAATTCAGCCGCCTAGCCTCCGCACGAGCTACGGCTACGTCGTACGCGTAAGCACATTCTCATACTTAGGTCTAAATATAACATTTTTACCGCAAACACAATAAAATAAACAAATATCACACAAAAACAGCGAATGTTCGTGAAATGTTTGAGAAAAAGTAGCATCATTTCAACTATTCCACAAACGCAGCAGTTGCATTCTGTTTGCGTTCTATCTTCGTTTGAAGTAAATGTCAAAACGACACCGCGATACGAAATCATGTAAAGTTTGAACTTCGTTCATGCTACATTTACGTTTCATTTGAAAAAAATTACCGCAATTCGGGCCCTGGACTGACAAGTTTTTAAGAAATACTCTTTTGTACTGTGTATCCCCGAATAAATATATTCATTTTAGAATAAAAGGTTTTAAAGAAATATTAATATGGTTTTTAAACGTGTTATATTTTCCACAAATTTCTTGCCTAGTTCTAAATAGATAAGACATATTTCTTATACTTAGGAATACAAAATGGTGTACACTGTTATTAATGAAACCCCGGGATCCTGGAATAAAAATATATTTTAAGAAGCCGTTTCAATACTTTGTATACTTTGCAGGGAATAAAACGTACTTTAGGTAAATTATGCATCCGAATATCCGATCTCTAATTATTATTCATAACATGACAACACACCGCAAGAAAAGAAATGAGCAAAAAGAAAAGAAATTATACTAAGAAATGTGCTTCCTTAATAAGTATTGTTTCCAGCAAAAAGTTATAATATCATTCAAGAACGCCAGTTCTGAAAGCGGAAATTATCTCGTAAACATTTTATTAACAATAAGTTATAACAAATTGCATGAGGTTTGAGAATGCCGAGGACATTATTCGACATATCGCGTCGTGTTATTGGGTAAAATATAAACAATCGGTGTTTATATTTTACCCAATAACACGACGCGATACTACGGAGGAGATTACAAAACTTTCTTGTAATATATGAATTCGTGACATTCCTGTCACTATCTTATGAGTTTGATGCTCTGCACACTAATTTCTGATACACACTGTACTGTTTATGCCTGTATCCTGCACATCACGTTATGATGACAGCGCTAATGCCTATGTATTTAGGCACTTATTTACCTGAGGCAAGGTCGACGGATATCACTTGCCAAAATATATTATGTTGCTCATGAACATAATTTATGCAAACATGTTTGTCGTGTGCGCTGAAGCCTCGGCAACTATACAGAATTTATTACCAAAGTAAATATGTAGTTTTGATTTCAATGTTATGACTTTAAGAGATACCATACCTTTTTTTTTTTTGGGTGGGATATTATTACTTGTCAAGCTCTGGGCGGAGCGGGAGGGCGTGTCAGACTTTTACTGACTAAAATCCACCCGTGTAAGTGTTTCTTCAGATGCCTGTGTGCAAGGGCCACAATATCCCTTTCGGACAAACTCGCAACCCTACAGTTTAATAATAAATAAGTAAATAATTTATTTATTTTAAAAATACAATTTGTCCATCTCAATCGAACATAAAAAGAGAGTTAAACAAACGCCATTATAATGAAGTACAACGCTATGCATTTTTGAGACCTTATGTTTGTTCACCTATATCTCCGTCAATTATGGACCGATTTTGATTTTTTTTTTTTGTTTGTAAGGGTATGCTCCCGAGGTGGTCGCATTACCACCAAATCAGGATCTGATGAGGGAATCCCATGAAAATCGAGGGAAACCCTCAAATTTTATAGGCAAACCTATAGCGATTTGGGTATTTTTTATAGTAACTCGTGCATTTGCTCTTGGAAATCACCATTTGGAGAAGTGGAACTGATGATGGAGAACACAGATTGCCACCAGAACAATATAATAATAAGTAAATATATTTAACGGGTTGCGATTCGATTAGGTACTTTAATATGGTTGCTAAGCAATTTTAGCTTATCACAATGCATATGGTGAGTGACAGTTCTCCTGGTAATAACCATGTCAAAAATAATTTGTATCTTCGGAAATAAAAACTAACCGGTTTCAAGCTCTGCTTGAAAGGACAAATAAAAATATGAAAGGAACAAATATTTACTAAAGATAACATATCATTTATCTATATATGCTCATAAAAAGCTTGATTTGTGTACCAACATATTGTTCGTTATCCTGAAGGTCGTGTACTACGTATTTGTGTATTCAGGTACTTAGATAATATTATTTACTCTGTCACTTTGTAAGTGTGTAAATATCTTTCAGTGTTTGTACTGACTTACATACGGGCGCAAATACTGGCCAGATTGTACAGTGGCTTTGTCTTTTTTTTTTTTTTTGGGTGAGAAATCATCTAATAACTTCACCCGCTCTGGGCGGAGCGGGAGGGAGTGTCAGACTTTTACTGACTAAAACCCACCGTGTTCCTTCAAATGCCTGTGTGCCAGGGCCACGATATCCCTTTCGGACAGACCCCGTCCATTGGTGCTGACGTCTCTTTGAGGCGCGCGTGGAACACAACGCGCCGTCGACCCGGGCCTGGTCCTTATCGGACGGCGAGCTACCCATCGCTCACCGTCCGCAAGCCCGCGCCTACGGTGGCCGGGAATGGGCCTGTGATTCCCGACGCCCGGGGCGTCTCCTGCGGTGACTAAGGGCGGAAGGGCGGGAACCCTGCCTCACCCTCACGCGTTCCGCCTCCTCCTTCACCAGCATTACTGTTTGCACTCTCGCTCCGAACCATGGCCTGAACCAGGGCCGGACGCGAGAGATCGCCGCCGCCGATCACCTCCGTGAGGACACGGCGGTGGTCCGCCCAAGCAGGGCAGACCTCCACCGTGTCCTCCGGGCGATCCACACAGTGGTGACACCCGGGCGTTTCCTCCCGCTTACACTGCCCAGATAAAGCCTTTCGCAGAAAGGTGCGACGCGACTCTAATAGAATAATTTCTACGAAAACTTCATGGATATTGTTCTACCAGAATCGCGTTGCGCCGTCGCGTCGCGCCTGGGGGTCTACTCCGAACATAAATCCGAAGTATCGGCTGAATGTTCGGCCGTTGCTTAACTACGGTTAGTTATGACTTATGACTGACGACGGCGAAAGAAAAAAAAAAATCAAAGAGATAAGCCAAAGTCAAAAATGTGACTTGTCGGGTAAGGATTCAAAGTAAAAAAAGGAAACTATGGAAGTTATAAAACGGCCGAACATTCGGCCGATACTCCGGAGTAGTCCCCCTGGCTGCGGAAGCCTAAAGAGTTTTAAACCAACACCGTTTTATCTCTAAGTCCGTTTTACTACGAAAGCTAGAGCATCATCTTTCTCTTGCCTTCATCCCAATCCATTTATTTGGAGAAAGCAAGAGGAAACCAATAAAAAAAACAGGTCGGCAAAAGCATATTCTGGAAAAACAAAGGGAAATTCTCACACCGTACAAAGAGAAATAAAAAAAAAACCGTGTTTTCCATCCGAGCTCCTAAATAAATCATTTCAAAATACTTTCGCAGCTCTCTACCCTTTTATTACTGCAGACGCCCCCCAAGTTTACCCTAAAAGTAATTTAGGTAGACGTTATACAAATCTGTCTCAGTTTTCAAAAGCTGTGTAGTGAGTGGCCTTAACTTTAATCGCTATCTCCAGACAAATAAAGCTGTTCTTATATGGCACTATAAAAAGTGTTGTCGCACACTGCAGTAATAACACTCTGACGAGGTAATCAACTTTTTACGCTGAATCTAATCGACGATTAAGTAATTCTTCAGAATCCTCGCGTTAACAAGTCTTGTAGCGTAGTGTTAATGCGAGTACTTCGCCTTGACACCTTCATTGTGTTTTTAGGTCAATAAATAAATACTTTTACTATTATACTGGCTGTCTTATGACAGCTACTCGTGTTATGATCTCCTAGTACACACTTCTAAATTAAGGGGACGATAACAGACTTTTAATGTTTTGATTGAAGATTACGACTAAACGAGTAGTGTTAATGATTTGAAAAAAAAATGTTAAATTAGAGCATTTTCTCAATAATTTTATATGTGAATATTTTAGATTATGTTTATATTACATAGTGAAATTAATTCGTAAAGTTATATCTAACGCAGATAAAAAACTGAGAATGGCGCAAAATCTACCAAGCTTATTTTTCTGAAACCTTCACCAATTTAAAGGTAATTTAATTATTGACCTTTTAGTATACGCGTTTTATTAAAAGACCTTTTGTTTTGTGTATAATACATTAATAATGCGTCAAATTGGGACAGCGCTCCTTGATGGGCGAGTTATTACTGGCTGAACGTACGACGCGTTGCGTGTGCTCAGTACAGAACACGCAAGCTAACCACTCAAGGTCACTGGCATATATCTGCGTCTGTTATGTCATACTTAATAAATCTAAGATTTATTATAGCTTTTCATTCATATGTTTAGCTACATGTGTCGTGAAATGCGCACATTGAATGCCGCATATCACAGCTACTCGGCTAAGTATCTCTGCCTATTGAGAATGCGATGTGATCCCACATTTCTATGAGGTTAAGGGCTGGCTTCACAGTTATGCTCTTGCACACATCGTAAAAGTTAACGGAGGAATAGTTTGCTCACATGAGCATGTATCATTCTTCGCGGCTATTCAATGTGTTACCGGTAGGGCTGACAACCCTGCGGAAGCATATCTTTACAAATGATAACATTGTGATAGCGGTCGGTATTTCGGCTTTCAAAATGTATTCAGAAAACTTCCAGATTTTCGCAAAACTTCCAGATTTTCGCAAAACTTCCAGATTTTCGCAAAACGAGGTCGTCAAGGGCTTTTGTCTTTTTGTGAAGAAATGGCAACCTTAGATACAGTTAAACATTGAGTATCAATTCGCTCCGTGTTTTGCTCCGAGTTCGATTTACCTTGTAAGGGAGGAAAACGGGATTTCGTTCATCATCTATACATTACATTCGTAATAATGTATGAACAACAGCATATTTTATCGTTTATACAGGTCAATGCGTTCTACAAAAAGTCACGAGCGTTTCTTCCGTTGGTGTCATTATGATCATGATCTATCCATCGCAGTACATTACTAACGTTTTCTAGCCCAGTCCTTAATGGAAATCTAGCCCGTAGGGGTTTTGATATACCTCAGACTTGCTTGAAGAACCTACTAACATGAAAGTTGACCTTTTATCAAAATAATCATGAAAGGTTTAGTTGGCGATTCGACTCAATGAAAAGCCAACGATACTCGTACATGGGTTTTAAACAGCTTTAAAATGTTTTACATATTGTGATTGGCGTTATCAGAGGAATAGCTTATCAAAATGGCTAGGTACCTATTAAAATTTACATAAAACTCATACGCGTACATAAATTCATTGAACGAACTTATCGTCGAAATTGTTATTATTAATTAGGTAGTTAGAGCCTACTCTAACTACCTAATTAATAATAACAATTTTCCAACTTTATTAGCAACGTTATTTTATCAGCTAATCGCGCCTGCTTGTTCTGGTATTAAAATATGTGCTGACATTTAGTATTAGCATGTTTATTTATTACATAACATTAGCATATAATTTAGTGTCCCACAACGATGCCACTGCCGCTTCACCACATGGGTTATTCCCAAACTACTCCATGAAAAATATAATATTTTTATTTAGGTTTCATTCTACTCCATGATAATATTAAAATGTTCTCAAAGTACTCCACTCCATTTTAATCAAAAAGCACAATTAAGACGTTTTAACAAAATGCTAAACTTTAATCTTTCTTTTAAGAATTTTTGTGACTGTGATGAAAATAGTATATTATTATATGTTTTTTGAAGGTAATTTTGTAGATGGAACAGTTTGAGAATTGATAACGAATAATTGGTGGAGTACTTTGAGAGTAATTCCAGATACCTATGGAGCAGAATGGGAACAATATAATAAGTATTTTTAAATCATAACAATTCCTTGGAGTAACTCGGGAATTAATGTATGAGATTCTTATTTTTTTAGAACAAAAGAATGGAGTACTTTGGGAGTAACCCCTTCACATACAGCAAGCGTGGTGATGAAAGCTTGTTCTTTCCCTCCGAACGCTCATTCATGGGTCATTAGAAAGATATTTTCGTATTTTTTTGTATTTAGGTGCGTTCAGTAATGAAAATACCACATGACAATCAATGTTCTTAACTAACTTTTTAGACCTTTGTATCCTGCTTATGAGTAGAAAGTTTAATTAAAATCGGTTTAGTCATTTCGAAAAACAAGGGCTTGAAAGTTTGTATGAAATGCCGTAAGTCGTAAACGCTCTTAAAATTAGATAACATGGCTGACCAGTATTTGAATGCAAACTCTTCAGTACAGTCATTAGTTCCGATTACACAAACATACGCTTCGTCGTAATGTCGTATGTAGGTAATGCAATGTAATCAGGGGCGATGTAGCATAAAATATGAGTATTGTATAGTAACTGGTCTGCCATATGTCATTATTACGATATTAGCTCTTCATGTATAATATGTAGGTATGTGACACACTTCGGACCAACTACACCATTGACCTCGCTCAGAGGATGTCGATAGCGAATGTTCCTCGCTCCGTTTTGTCTTCCTTATTTAGAAACGCTTCAACCGCTGATGATGTACAGAATCTAGCATACATCGATTTGTTCTAGTTAGGCGTTCTATTTGGTGTGTGTAAACTATGGAAAGTTTCTAAAGCCGGGTCCGCTGCGACATGTTTTTATGGCGCAGCGGACCCGGCTTTAGCATCGCTATAATAGCACAGTTCAAGAGCCCTATAATTAAGGCGTACTCTGGACCTGGCCAAGTGTACAAAAAAAAATTGCCGAAGGATGTCTTACCGGACGGCTGCTAATGGTGCTCAGAAATAAAGTTTGGCCGAGGAGACTGAACATGTGTTTCCCATGACTAATATTGAATGCTAAATATAAATATACAAGTAATTTTGCCGCAAGCATGCTTGGCAGACGCAGACAGATGCTGATCGCAGCCTAATTTGATATATTATCAGACAGGAAGACGCCGCTGGCTAGAGAGTGAAAAGTGCCAACTTATCTTTGCTGGAAACCAAAATAACAGTTTAAAATGAAATTGCTTAAGGGGCGTAGCATGCGTAGTTCATACAAACGTAATACCAAAATAATTTGTAAATCAAACATATTCCTAATGTAGTGTGTATTTATTTCGATTGGATTACACAATATCTATGTTCCCAAATATATATTTTGAAAGGACAATGATACAAAGACGAGATATGAGGAATTTAAAATTTCTATAGAAAACTTATTTTTCTCATAACTCTTGTTTAAATCAGTGTCCGTTCAAAATATATATTTGGGAACCTAGGTATTCTGTATTCCAATCGGAATAAAGACACACTACCTTAAGAATATGTTTGATTTACAAATTATTTTGGTATTACGTTTGTATGAACAACGCACCAACAAACAATATGGGTCTCAACAAACAATATGGGCCTCTTAAACAATATGGGTTCTTGAACGCATGTAGAGCAGAGTGGAATCGGCAATAAATAACATTTACACGTCCCGTTTAAGATTGTGTGCAACTCTGATTCACACAGTTGGTTAATTATTATTGCTGAGCAGTTACAATGAGTTACGATTCGATACTACATTATGTTATGATCAATTACGATATACATTCTTTCCAAAGTATATTTCAATGCTTTTTATTTCTTTCTTTCATAATCACATCAGCATCCGTTATAAAAACTATTATCATTTTGTATCTTTAGCTGAATGTTTTATTTCGTTTAAAGCAACAAATTATTTCAAGTAGTAATGTTTTAAACTATAAATTGGCAATAGGTATATGATCAAATATAGTGTCTATAAAAGCAATAATTTACTATGCTTGTGTCTGTAGTAGCAATAAAAATGAGCTCAATACTCAATAGCTTTTAAATGTTTTAGAATTAACCCCATTAAAACTTGTTCTGATTTTCGGAACATTTCTATTGCATTGTCCTCACCAATGTCATTTTAATAAAGTTTAAACTGCGAATGTTGTTGACTTTGTGTGTGGTAACTACTTTATATTATACGCCATTGTCTTGTATAGCTGCATCAGCCAGTGACGTAACAATAGGGCGACGTGACCGATAGTCAAAAACGGATTACAAGTGATTGATGGGGTTCCATCCCCTTCCCCGAGGTGTAGCGCTTTTTCACGTTAATGGCGGCTGTAGCTAAATTGCCAGGAGTTTTCCCCATCCTTCTCATATCGTTACAGGTTATTGTAATATCTAGGGATTTAATTTTTTGTTGAAATGTTCGCATGTCTTGTTCGAGAGGCTGATTTTGTAAGCTGATAACGTCATTCAACCTTTTACACTGTTTACCAACTATTATCTAACATTCCATTCATTGTTATGCCTCCTTTACTGGCACATCGGTAAAAGCACAATGCACGTCGTGCAGCTTCGATATCTATGGGCGGATTACAAAAGAAAATATGAGCATGAGCAATAAATTAAGATTACGCTTACAGCGACTCTATTACGAAACCCCTGCTGATCATATCGTAAAATGAAATAGAGAATATCAAAGTGTCGATTAAACCACTCTATGGACGACTTTTTACATTTTTGACGTATATGTCGATACAAAATACCGTGATCTATCATCACTAGAGATCGGATATTCGGATACATATTTACCTAAAGTAGGTTTTTTTCCCGACAAAGGATACAAAGTATGGAAACGGCGGCGGGCGTCCTAAAATATATTTTTATTGCGGGATCGAGGAGTTTAATAACAGTGTGTAGGTAAACAATTTTGTATTCATAAGTATAACAAATATTTCTTATCTATTTAGAACTAGGCAAGGATTTTGTGGAAAATATATCACGTTTAAAAAACACTATTAATATTTCTTCAAAACCTTTTATTCTATAATTAAATATATTTATTCGGGGATACACAGTACAAAAGAGTAGTTCTTAAAAACTTGTCAGTCCTGGAAACCGACACTTTTTCCCGTACCGAAGCGCACTCCATACTAGTCAACTCTCAAACTTTAGGTGAATATGCATCCGAATATCCGATCTCTAATCATCACTAACTTGGGACGTACTCACACAGTCGCAATTAACGTTGGAATTCCTACAAACCATAAATTTAATTTAATGTTCAAGTGTTCGACCTACATGTGTGACCGCAGTCGCTATGCGGATAACAGTACAGAGATGGTGATGCCGTAATGGGAGACGGTGCACTTGGCTCATCTGGGTTGACCGCAAGCGTCACGCGAGCGCCGCACCGCGCCCGCGGCCTCAGTCCCACCGACCAAGTACACCTGTTGGTTAATGTGCCTACCCGCAATGTATGCATGGATGGCCCAGATGCACTAAACCTTTTTTTTTTTTTTTTGGGTGGGAAATTATCCAATAACTTCTCCCGCTCTGGGCTGAGCGGGAGGGCATTGGCCCTATCGGACCCCGTCAGTTGGTGCTGACAACTCTTTGAGGCGCGCGTGGAATACGACGCGCCGTCGACCCGAGCCTGGTCCTTATCGGACGGTGAGCTACCCATCACTCACCGTCCGCAGGCCCGCGCCTACGGTGGCCGGAAATCGGCTTGCGACTCCCGACGCCCGGGGCGTCTCCTGCGGCGACTAGGGGCGCGAGGGCGCGAACCTTGCCTCTCCCTCACGCGTTCCGCCTCCTCCTTCGCAAGCATTACTGCTTCGCAGAAGGAGGTGACGGCCTCCCATGCACTCTCGCTCCGAACCATGGCCTGAACCAGGGCCGGACGCGAGAGATCGCCGCCGCCGATCGCCTCCGTGAGGACACGGCGGTGCTCCGCCCAAGCTGGGCAGACCTCCACGGTATGCTTCACCGTGTCCTCCAGGCGATCCACACAGTGGTGACACCCGGGCATTTCCTCCCGCTTTATCCTGAACCTCCCGAAACAACCATGTCCGGTGAGGACCTGCGTCAGGCGGAAGGTGAGGACGCCGTGGCGCCTCTCTAGCCACTCCTCAAAGAGGGGACTTATCGCCACAATTGTGGCGTGCCCAGCGCTGGGTTGCGACAATCGCACTCTCCATGCAGATGCACTATACCTCAGTCCTCAATACACATGTTCCAATATTCAATAAAAGTGATTCACATTTTTGAAACGTTACAGTGATTAAAACTGTAACCTGCGCTTGCGCTTACTGCCCATCTCGTGCTGCGGTTGCCGGAGATAAGTTTACGGCTACAACCAGGACTATAAATCGCATTCGTCTGCAGTCTGCAATGAAACAGCTTAATGGTTGGCTTTATGACGCATGCGTTCGACGGTAATCTAAATTACAGTTACCGGTCATTTTCTAGACGCGATGTTCGTTCGTACATAAATCCAGTCGTACAAATAGGATTCGATAAGACACCCGGTATAAACATCTCTGACCACTAATGGCTTCCTACATTCTAAATCAATCAAGATTACTTCCAGGTAAGTTGCATCATTAGTTAATCAGTTGTTGTGTATGTACGACGGTTGACCCACATCGGGTTCATTAAAATAAAATACACTTCAATTTCGTGCCATCTCTGCGGCTTCTCATTATTCAATGTCGGTGGTCACGCGAACTGCTCCTTAGTTTCGCTTTGTTTGCGGTATCCATTAAGATTCTGTTTGTGCAACTAACAAACAACAAGTTCATTATAACAGTGCAATCGGTAACCAAAATAAGGGATAGGTTGATGTTGCCTTTGTTTTGAGCATTTGTCTGTGTGGTGCCGGACGTAAAGTATAGCACCGCCCTATTTTCTTCCCGTGGGTGTCGTAAAAGGCAACTAAGGGACTTACTAGAGAATGGGCAGCATCGTTTTCTATGCATTTTAACACCAACCCGCCTGCCAAGCGTGGCGATTATGGTAAACCCCCCCCTTGGGGGAGGCCTATGTCCAGCAGTGGATGTCTTACGGCTGAAATGATGATGATGATGTAACATTGTCATTACTTTACCTACGTACGTTAAGCCATTGGTCCCAGCTGTCATTCGTGGATCTTTGACAGTCGTTACGGGTCGTCAGAAGCCCGAAAGTCTGACCACCGGTCTTACCAAGGGGTATCGTATTACCCAGTTACTGGTTTGTGGAGGTCAGATAGGCAGTCGCTCCATGTAAAATGCTGGTATTCAGCCGGTTCCGGTTAAACTGGAAGAAGACCCCAACATAGTTGGGAAAAGTCTCGGCAGATTGATTGATTGTCTTTACTTTACAAATTACCTTCAAGGGCTGATCAATTGCCGCCCTCACTTTCACTCTACATCATTAATTCATTACATACAAACTTTTGAGTGAATTTCTCTTTTGTAATTGTTAATTTATTATAAGACTTCCTAAAGCTGTGTGTCTGGAACAAATGTCTTCCATGTATGTTGTATGGGGCGTTGATAGCTGCGCCACAGTATTTTACTTTTGTAGCTATCTTCGTGTATTTTGTTAAGTTATACCTAAAATTGTTCCTAATATAATAAATAAATAAATAAAATAAATTATATTTAATATTAAAATATATCTATGACATTGATGATAACCTTCTGATAACAAATTCGATTTGAGCATTCTAATATTTAGTTTAGATTGACGTTGACACTTTTGAACTTGAGGCTTTGTCCGTAATTAATAATATATTTGATTCTTTTACAATATATTTTGAACGAACTTAAGAGCGTTTACGACGTACGGCATTTCATACAAACTTTCAAGCCCTTGTTTTTCGAAATGACTGAACCGATTTTAATGAAACTTCATACGCAAAAGCAGGATACAAAAGTCTAAAAAGTTACTTAAGAACATTTTCGAAATGTCTTATTTAAAAACAGATAAGTAACTGGAGAACTCGGTATAAATGGAAAATTTAAATTTGGTCTAATTTGGCTGTAGGTAACATGATTTTTCGAAAATGTTCTTAACTAACTTTTTAGACCTTTGTATCTTGCTTATGCGTATGAAGTTTCATTAAAATCGGTTCAGTAATTTCGAAAACCAAGGGCTTGAAAGTTTTACAAACTTTAAGGTGTGCTTTAGACCATCGAACTGAATAACTTTTACTATGGGACCAACTTTGAAATCGCGAAAAAAATCTGTTGTTCCATACTAAAGTTTATACCTACTGTTCTAAACTTTATGGGACAGCTGTTTCTTTTTCGCGCTCTCAAAGTTGGTTCCATAGAAAAAGTTACTCAGTTCAATGGTCTAACTAAAGCACTCCTTAAAGTTTGTAAGGTTAATTTTTAAACACCCTCATGACTTTATAAGGGTGTTTAAAAATTAACCTCATAAACTTTAAACAGTTTGTTGAACAACTTTTGTGCTGCTAAGTAGTCGTACGTGAAAAAAATCCTAAATAAAAAATCGTCGGCTCTAGTGGCGCTAGCAGCACAAAAGTAACATTGTTTTCTCACAGTATGTCAACTAAATAAATTAGAATTTTATTTTATAGCTGATGATTTGTTGCGTGTTCGGATGTTCAAATGCAGCGAAGGTACTGTAATTTCCTCGAGATAAGAAAACTAATATACTTAAACGCTATCTTAATAAATTTTATTCAACAATTCAAATGGCCGCACGATGCCATGATTTCAACATAAAATTAAATTTAAAAAAAAGCCGTCGCGGGTCGCCTGGCGATGTGAAACATCAAAACTAATTTGTGTAGAAAATACGCATGAAAGGATGGTTTTTAAAGGAAATAAATAAGGCATAAGTTATCAAAAACAAAATGTTCCGATTTTTTAAAAGTAATTAATTACTGATTCTTTATTTAAATTTCGATGATTCACTTAAAAAAAAAAAAAATCAAATCCACAAGCAATTTTCTCCATTTGTTTACTGCTTGTGCTGATGGCGCCATCTATGTACCTCGTTTAGTGGCTCATTTAAATTTAAAAAGAACCGTATTGGGCAATTCTAACAGAATATTTGTTCTAGTCACCAATTACCAAATACCATAATTATGAACCAAGTGAGTGAGTGAGTGAGTTCAGCTTCTTAACTTCTATTAGTTAAGCAAAGAAAAGCAAGTAGGTATTGGGTAAAAGTGAGGGCCCATGCGCTTACGCAATTGTTTTCATTTTCTGCTAAACAAACCGGTTAGATATATTGTCAACTGAAGAAAGTAAAGTCAACCGTTCTTTACGAATACATTGCTTTTTTAATAAAGTGGTTCACACCACAGAGTACATTTGTTTATAGGAGGATCACACTTTAAAAATTACCAACCGAAAAAGGTGCTATATTATGCTTGCGTTTCTAAAACTACCGCACACATAATTATCAAAATAAAACATAAATTAAATGTTTGTAATACAGCCGGGTTTTGCTAGAAAATTCATATAAATATGTGGAGTAGATAATGATACTATTTGTAAATGGTACAGCAGAAACATTCTTGATATAAAAATGATTCATGTTCTAAACGCTAACAATTTTGAATGAACTAACGTAGTAGGCTGACTGCGAATATTGTACGCATGTTCCGTCATCACACACAAGGCACTTTGCCAAAAGTTGTTACAATCTAGTCTAGTTCTACAAATCTACATCGTTAAGTATAGCATGTGTGTAGGTAGATACTGTTAGATCTACTTCGGTTAGTTTTTGAGCCGATCGAGATAATTTGGTTTAGTCATGGCATGAGTAGGCTGAATGGCGAAATGCCTTGACCCGGTTGTTTTGAAGACATTATGGCCGCCTGCAGCTGGATTTGTGTTGACGATGACTGAGATATTGGATTATAAGAGAAGCTAATCAACACCCAAATGTTAAATGCTGTGATGGACTGACCGTTTGTTTTTTTAGATTTTTTTGTTTTTTTTTTGGGTAATTATGAAAGAGCGTGTCAGACTTTTACTGACTAAATCCCACCCGTGTTTCTTCAGTTGCCTGTGTGCCAGGGCCACGGTATCCCTTTCGGACAAACCCGCAACCCTGGCAGGCATTGGCCCTGACAGAGCCCGTCAGTTTGTGCTGACATCTCTTTGAGGCGCGCGTGGTTTACAACGCGCCGTCGACCTGGGCCTGGTCCATAACGGACGGCGAGTTACCCGGTGGCCGAAAATCGGCCTGCGATTTCCAACTTTGACATGAGTTTGTCAATCACCCGAATTTGACATGAGTTTGACAATCAGTAAGTAAATTGTCTTGACTGGCTTTTCAGAAACCCGGAAGAATACTTGTCAATGTACCTAGACTTATTTAATCAAAATGGTTCGTTGAATTATAATTAGGACACGCGGGAGACAAATAGACCCTAGCACAACAGTCAGACAGCCATAAGAGTGTTATTATGTATGAGACAAGCGGGAGACACACAAATGATGTTTACTTTATTTCACTCAGTCGAAGTCAACACAGCACCTCGATGCGCGCATTTTCACTTTTCGTCGTGGAAACTAGAGATGAACGCGAACCGGTTCCGTATCATATTAATTATTCGAATTCGACAACTCAGATATTCGGACTCTGCGTGTCGTTTCACTGTTCTCATCCGCGAATTAGATCTATGAATTCATTAAGAACATTCGGCTAACGCACTTTATAATAACCATTTCGGGGTCATTCGAGTTAGCTAAGAAAATATTTGGAAGGATGAACTCACTTGTTTCAATTAGGTAAAGTAGAAGTTAATAAACAGAGCTAAAACATTGTCATCGTTTGATGAAATTTAATCAACATTTTATTCTCTATCTTACTTACTCATTTCTCATTAAGAAAACCGAGTTTCGAATAATAAAATTCACACCGATGTGCATTGTTGTAAATTCACTCACATAATTTAATTACAGCATTATTTTCAAATAACATAAGTAAAAGCGTGCATAATTATGTTCGGTAACATAAAGATCGAAACAAACGTGTAGGTAATTAATTAGCATTCATTTATAAATATGAAAGTGCATATATCCATGTGTATTCATCCGTAAATCCGGTGCTGTGCGAGCTGTGAGCACCGAAACGGGGCCAGCGTGTGCGCATGTGGCCGGCTAGTGGAAGCTGTCAAGCTGGCGTATGGCGGCGCGGGCGCAGGCGGCCGGCGCGGTATCGCCGTATCCGCCGATACGCGACGTGTTCGCAAATTGTACCACTTATCTCTTGTGCAATCGTTGGATACAGAGCTCTATGTGTGAACAATTGACGGGCCACAACCTTGATCAGTTTTTTTAAAGGTCGTCATCCGGTCCTGTCCAAAAACGAGTCATATCCGAGTTCGAAGTGATAATTTTTATTTTATTTGAAGCTAACGGTCGCAAGGATTTTGCCAAAAGGTTAAAAGTAACGTCATGAAAGTTCAAAACATTAATTTTGCCTTGAAATAAAGTGTACCTAACTTTTATTAAGATTAAACCAAACTTTTCCCCATTTTTCTTTTAAAACGTTAAAGTTGCATGTTTAATAACATTTTAAAGTTACGTAACGTAACTTTAGCAACAGCGCTGCAGTAAATTAATGATCTTCCATTTAACATTTCTTGCTACTTTGTAATAATAAACTTCGGGAACTAAATTGACTGCGCAACGAAATTACTTAGCGGGGCAAAGTCAAGTAGGAAAACAACAAACGACGCTTACAAAACGTTTAGACATGTGATTAGACAGCGTAATTAGTGGCCATACGTACGTAGGTCAGAAATAGTGGCCATGACGAGGTCACTCGCTGGTAATGATAGTTTGTCCTCTGTCCTCACCGAGGACAGCGCTGTTTATGGACCGAGCACGTTGAGGATACCTGTTTTCGAATTTAATGGGTTTAAAAATATTGTAAACGTTATCCTGCGCACCTCAGCGTAGCTAAGTATGTTTTGTATGCATGCCAACATTGTTCTTATTGCATTACGACAATTAATTTATTAATAAACTATTAAGGCGACGATAACCGACTTTTAATGATTTTATACTGAAGATTAATGATTTAAAAAAAATATATGTTAAATTAGAGCATTTTCTCAATAACATAATATGTGAATATTTTAGATTATTTTTATATTACATAGTGTAATTAATTTGTAAAGTTATGTCTAACGCCCATAAAAAACTGAGAATGGCGCAAAATCTACCAAGCGTAGGTATTTTTCTGTAACCTTCACCAATTTAAAGATAATTTAATTATTGATCTTTTAGTATACGCGTTTTATTAAAATACCTTGGATGCTCAAATTGGGGACAGCGCTCGACACTCCTTGATGGCCGAGTCCTATTACTGGCTGAACGTACGACGCGTTGCGTAAGCTCAGTACAGAACACGCAAGCTAACCACTCAAGGTCACTGGCATATATCTGCGTCTTAAGGGGGATGGAAGGAAGCAGGTCAGTGTCAGGTTGTATGCTGATTAAAATATAATTCGCGATCGTAACAAATATGGCTTTACAGAATTATAATAATGAGAATCCGCAATACAACTCCATATGGCCTAATTGGCCTCAAATTCATGATTTCTTGAAATAGTCATTCAATAGGGTAATATGAACTTAGAGAGTTGTATTGATGATTTTTATGATTATTATAATTCTGTAAAGCCATATTTGTTACGGTCGCGAATAAATAAATATTTGATACGGCCGCGAATCATATTTAGCTCAATCAACGACCATATTATGGTCGTTGAGCTCAACATACAACTCTGATACAACGTAAGACAATTTGGAAGTTCACGGGCTACGTTGACGCTTGCGCCTTAGTTGTAACTGTTGTAAGTAAGTACCTATTTCAGTACACAGATCACAAATGTTTTATATATTTTTCAAAAGTGTATTGAAAAACGTTGTTTGATACACGTGGGCATTTGTTATTACAGTTCTCGGCTCAAAAACAACCTCGCCTGCGGCTCGGGTGTTAAATCCGCCTCGAATGCAATAACAAAGATTCTCCACTTGTATCAAAATGTACTTACTATTCTATACACTTCCTCGAAAACTGGTTCATATCGCACTACGATTAGGTTCACAATGCAATGTATTTCACACGCGTGCGATTTTTTATTTTCCAACACGTGTGCGGGAATAAAAATGCCACAGATAACTTATACCTATACTTAGTCCAAATTGGTTCAATGCCTCTATTCAGGAAAGTGGCTCATGACTCTTACTTACGAGGTGGTTGAAAAGTTGCTTGGAAAGCTTTTTATAAAAAAAAAAAAAAAAACAATATGTCCCTGCTTATTTTAGACAACTCAAAAACATACACCACACACACACACACACACACTCACACTCACGACACATACACTCAGAAACCCAAATTCACACTAGAGAGGCTGTACAATTTCTTATTATTATTTTTTTCTGTTTCTTTAATTTAATTTATTAACTTTATTTTATTTTTGTACTCAAACGATAGCTACTAACCCAACGCAACTCCGTACTAGCTTGTATAAATTCGAAAAATGTATTAATAGAGAGAGCCCTGGCACCCATAACACAAGTTTAATCTTAGCTTGGGTGCCGGAGGTAATAATCAGTGATTTACGCAGTTTAAAAAAACAATATTGTCATCGTACTAACCTATCGCCTTTGTATAAATTGTAAATTTGGAAATAAAGTTTATTCTATTTTATTCAAACCGTCTCGCCTCGCACCAGAGACGGTCCTCTCTGTTCGAAGGTGATTTTTTTTAATCTCGGCAAAGATGCGTCTTTACGGCGTTAATATTTTTGTAATATTTAAATAATGTTTATATATAGAATACCATGATTATTACAATAAAAAAACGTTCTACGTAGATGAACAAATTAACATTTATTTGTGTTCTAAACTCAAAAATATTAGAAGTTTCTATTTTTCGTATAAGGCTGTATAACGGCTTTATACCTTTGCTGCTCCTTCAACCTGGCGAAAGCATAGCGCGGAAAAAAAGAAAATTAAGTCATAGTTTCCTTATAATTCATGACAAAAATATTTTTCGTTATTTTATTTTATTTCTTCAAAAGTGTATTGAAAAACGTCGTTTGATACACGTGGACATTTGTTATTGCAGTTCTCGGCTCAAAAACAACCTCGCCTACGCTACGGCTCGGGTGTTAATTCCGCCTCGAATGCAGTAACAAACATTCTCCACTTGTATCAAAATGTACTATTTTTAATTTAATAAATAGTCTTGAGACACTAGATATAAAGGTATAGTATAATCAACCGCACTTCCATGGTAACAATTTGACTTTAACAGCGCCTTTTTCGTAACAGCGCGAGCGGTTATCGTGGTTCAAGTGTTATTTACTAACATGACGTGCGGTTGATCGTAGACAGTTGAATTAAGATTTTTTACATAGAAAAGATGCTCAAGGTCTGCACTACAGAGTTCATAGTTATTAACGAATAACCAGTTTGGAACTGATTTAAGTACCTCATCCTTCAAAGTTCAAACCGTGAGTATGTAGGTACCTATATTTTATTACATATTGGCTTGAAAATATATTATGTAACAATTAATTGTAACATCGTGATTTACGTTTGTTAGCACACATAATAATATCTATTTACTGTTTACCAATATATTGTGCTAAGTGTTCATATGTGATTGCGTACTTCTTAAGTTTCAATTGCAGTTGTTTAATCAGCACAATACTAATTAGGACAAAGCGATTGTGATCAGTTTTGCAATACAAAACAAAGGTAGAATGGACTGCTATCTTAGTGATACAGATGTTTTTTTTGCAACATACTGTGTGAGTGGTGAGTGGTACTTTTGCTTAGTAACTCATCTCAATAAGTGATATAATCACGTTGCTTAGTACCTACTCAGTTCATAAGTCGTATAATCGCGCCTGCCTAAGGGGCGGGACAAATAGAAAAGACGTAAGACGAGGACGCGTCGCAGACGCGGCGCCCCTTCAATAGATTTTCATACAAAATGTATAGAAGCGTCGCCGCGTCGCGACACAAAATACACAGAAAAGACAGGGCGCGGACGAGACGCGGTCACAGGAATTACGTCTGCGACGCGAACTCGTCTTACGTCTTTTCTGTGTCCCGCCCCATAGGCGCCGGGAGCGGGGTGCAACAGCACTTGCACCTTCCTGGCTTCAACATAAAATAAAGGTGTAAAAACATACAGAACTATAAAAATATCCGAAAACGGCTAATACTAATAGAGAACTTAACCTAATCGAGGCGAGATCCTAAAATGTTCCTCTCAATTCTAAAACTTCTGTGCATCAAGGCTCGTACTGTATTGCCGTCGCAGTCGCACACTAGAAGGAACTTAAAATGCGCGAGCGTGACGGCAATATAATTGTGCGCGAGCGATAGATAAGTAATGAGGGGTCATTGTACGAAATTATTTCTGCTTCGCGACCGGACTTTACTAGTGTCGCGTCGCGCCCGCGATATTGCACTAGTCTGTACGAGCCTTTAGTCGACAAAGTACCAAACTCCTATTTACGAAAATCGAATCAACCCTAGCATCAACAGCAGCATTCATTCTTAACTCTTTTTATTACCTATTGTGGTATAGTAATTTTATTCTATACTCGGAATTTTAATTCGATTCCAGATTTGACATTAGCTACTGTCATTTTGTGAAATAATGATACCACATTTAATAGTGTAGTGATGAACACAAAAATCGATAAACAATCGAGCTAAACCCTATCGAATTGATATGGGCGCAGGTAAAGGGGCATGTAGCTCAAAATAATAAAACCTTCAAATTGACAGACGTGAGAAATTTATTTCAGGAAGGCATTACAAAAATTACGGCTACCGAATGGTCTAAATGCGTATCCCATGTTGTCAAAGAAGAGCAAAAAATGAGTAGGCTAGATATGTTAATTGACAATATCACAGACACATTTATAATAAATGTTACAGAAAGTGACAGCGATAGCGATAGCGATGACGGCGACAATTTATAAAATAATTTATTACCATAATACATCTATCTATCTGTTTTATTTGTCATGTTCCTTCATGATCACATTTTTTTATTTATTTCACACACAATTATAAAAGAAAAGTCTCAGATCGTTAATTAATCGTCAAAACTAAATTATTGGTTCAGAAATATTTAATTTCCTGATATACTTAGTTTACGAGCGTAAAATTATAAACGAGAAGAATCGATCTGGAAATATTCCATTTCCATATCGAATAATTTCGCAACGTCACTATTTAGTACTTGTCATAACGTTGCAACACTGAAATTGTCAAATCTGGAATCGAATTAAAATTCCGAGTATAGGTGCATCGTCTTCACATATAATTATATAATTAATGTACCCATAAAAATATTGTACAAGATTTTAAAAGAGTAACGGTGAAATTTCTTGCCCATTCTTCTCCATACAAAACTACCTTTTGGTAGGGGCGACTAGAATCAATTAATTTTTTTGTAAATATTGACGTTCAAAAGTGCCATAGATGTGTCTATTTGAAATAAACAATTTGACTTTTGACTTTTATGAATGGACAAAATAAAACATAATATAGCCCATTGGACGCGGATGCAAAAATTATCGGGCTTGCTTTTCTCGCTCTTGCATCCTACATTCTCTTTCCTGCATAACTAGACAAAGTTACTCCTTGTAAGACCATTCATACAAGGAGTTACTTTGTTGACTTATGCAGGAAATACCAAACAACAAACGATAACCTAACATATCCGAGGTGAACTGCAAAAAATGATCGAGCTCGCTTTGTGGAACTGAAGATGTACCCCCTAAAGGCGCGCGGCGGCGCCCACGGCCTGCTTAGATTCTAATCAATGACCTATGCGACTTGTAAGACATTAAGTAGCTATAGGTATGCCACTGAAATACGAAAGCTTTAAAAAACAAACAGTCGAATAAACATTCACGTGACCTAATAAAAAAAATACTAACGAGACATCAATTTCAATTACGAAATGGATTTAATCTTTTATTAATTTATAAAGGTCAATTCATTACAAAAGATGAACGATTTATATGTTTCATGTCCATACTGCTTGTAAAAGTGCATTTAAAAAGCATTTAACATTTTATATACCACTCGACATAATCAATAAAAAATTATTAGCAATCTTGCAAATTAATATAGTAAATTTTACATTTCAGACATTTTGTTTAATTCATTAGTCATTACACATAAAGTTTAACTAAATGTCATGTTAATGAATTTATGTTGGCTGATATCATGACATTTTTGTAAACTTATTTAATTTAAAATGACCGTAAAGTTGCGATACATACTCTTGCAGATATATTTAAAAGTTGTATTCCATTATTTATTTAAGTTATCATCATCATCATTTCAGCCGAAAGACGTCCACTGCTGGACATAGGCCTCCCCCATAGGGTTTGCCATAATCGCCACGCTTGGCAGGCGGGTTGGCGATCGCAGTATGGTGTTAAAATGCATAGATAACGCTGCTGCCCATTCTCTAGTAAGTCCCTTAGTCGCATTTTACGACACCCACGGGAAGAAACAGGGGAGTGATTCTTTACGTCCGGCACCACACAGACGATTTATGTATCAAATGATATTATAGGCGATAGAGAGCTTCTGTTTTAATTAAAAACACATAGGTACATCAGTATAAATGCAGTTAAACAAATACTTAATTAATTTAGTAAACTTAGGCATTTGAAAAATGTACTAACTTTTCGGTAAAGCCAAACTTATATTTTTAATTGTGTGCTTCTAACCCTCTAGTAAAAGCCATGGTCAATTGATTTAGTTGGCTCAAAAATTCAATTATTAACTCAGTTTTCTTTTACCAATCACTCACGCTTCAAGCTTCATCAAGAAAACTAATTTTTCTTTGGATGTCAGTCACAGAAATTATACCTAGTTCGTTTCGCTCCACATCGAAATAATAAGTAGAGTCTGCTACCAAAAGTATGGCGTCTTCATCTTCATAAAAAACTGTACTTCTTCATGAATTAAATTATTTACTGATTGATGTTATTGCAATGCCAATTAGTGCCAATAATATCAGCATTGCAACTTAATCAGAATTTTATGGGAGAATTGTATATTTTGTGGTTAAAAATTAGATGCACCTAGGTACGTGAATGAGAAAGTAATTAGCGTGATGAAAAAGATTCACATAATTAATTAAATTTGTTTTGACACTTAGGTTCTTTCCCGTTCAGTTTTTATTAAGGTCTTCGTTTTCTTCGTCATTTGAAATAAGATTAGAAATGTTATCATCGTCATTTCAGCCGAAAAACGTCCACAACTGCAGGACATAGGCCTCCCCCAAATGGTTTGCCATAATCGCCACACTTGGCAGGCGGGTTGGCGATCGCAGTATGGTGTTAAAATGCATAGAGAACGCTGCTGCCCATTTTCTAGTAAGTCCTTTACCGCCAGTTGCACGTAAGTCTATTAAATTTAATTCTCCATTAAAAGTAATGCTGTCACTATCAGATACGTTCCGTTAGATAAAGAAAGCATTAGTTTAATAATGGGGAATTAAAAATGGACTTACGTGCAACTGGCGGTTCGTCGCCTTTTACGACACCTACGGGAAGAAATAGGATGGTGCTATTCTTTACGTCCGGCACCACACAGAAATTAGAAATTTAAATAAACGCAATAGAAGTCAAATCGGTTGAACGGACAGTAAAAAAGGTTTATTTAAATTTCTAATCTTAGTTCAAATGGAGATGGATACCTATTATGGATAATATTATATATACACAGAACACTCAACTATAACCAGCTTTTTATATCAGTGAATAGTTCAAAATTCCAATTTTAAAATGCATAGAAGTATTTATAGAAGCATTGCTATAAAACTGTTGGAACAGTTTCGTTATGGCAAGTTGTAGCGCCCATTGTGTCAACGCAGCTTCGTGTGAGGTGACGATGACGATCGACCTCGATAGGGCTGTCAAAACCTTACATTCTAGAGACCGGTTCGAAGAAAAAATCGTTATACTGAAGCCTAGCTCCCGGTTTCTGAAAACCTCAATACAAAAATTAGGTGACTAATTGTCAAACAGACAAAATCAAACTGGTTGCTATTTTAATTGTATAATTTATTATTTTTATGACATTGATTTTACATTCCGTGATTACCTTAAAGGGTCGTGCAGAGCGGCGCGACAATATCGCGCGACGCGACACCGGTAGAACAAATTCCATGAAATTTTCATTAAAGTGAAAACTTGTTTAGGCGCGTTGAAGACTTTTTGGGTGAAAAAAAATAATTGAACTCGCGTCATCGTCACCGAACGGTTTCCATGCATACTGTTTTCACTTGTATCGGCAGTCCCCAAAGACTGCCCCACATGTTTTTTTTTAGAAAAACGTATACTTTTACGATGTTTGTAAATATGTGAGCACCATGAATCTATCACATAATTATATTATTTCATTGCTTCATTTTTACCTATTGTGGTATAGTAATTTTATTCTAGGTTCATCGTCTTCACATTATGTACAACACTGATGAGGTACATATAAAATGCGTTTATATGGCAACCCTAGCAATTGTTACAAAACACAATAAGCACAGGGCTGTCAAAAAAGTTATAATGACATTATATCGCCTTTATTGTGAGTATATGAGCACGATAACTAATTTGTTTTAGACACGACATCAATTTAAATGTTCGATTCCTTTGTATTCAAATTAAGCATTAGTTTTTTTTTAATGTCTGTAATTCAAGCACTTAATATCTTTTGTCTTCATCTTCAATCGAAAATAGAACTTGCATCTTGGCATGGTAATTCAACTTTCACTTTTGACATCAAAAGATTACAACTCAATAATGCATTCAAATGGTATCCTACTTAAAAGGCACTCTCAAATTATTGCATCAGTACTGGATAAATATATACAGCATTATGATTTATGAATGTGCTTTTGATCAACTCATTTCATTGTGTAGTTCAAATAAATTACGAAATAGTAGGCATAATGAGTATCTAATAGGTTACTAAATTGGGACAATCATTATGAAATACAGTGCAGTACCTAATAATATTATATTTCACAAACATGATTATGATTACTCTTTTTAGGGTTCCGTAGTAAACAAGGAACCCTTATAGTTTCGCCATGTCCGTCTGTCTGTCTGTCTGTCCGTCCGTCCGTCTGTCCCCAGCTTAGCTCAGAGACGCTTAGTCCTAGAAAGCTGTAATTTGGCATGGGTATAACTATTAATACGGCTGGTTTTTTTTTTTTTTGGGTAGGAATTCATCAAATAACTTCTCCCGCTCTGGGCGTGATTTTATGCTGAAGATCACGTCTAAACGAGTAGTGTTAATGATTAAAAAAAATATATGTTAAATTAGAGCATTTTCTCAATAACTTAATATTATGTTTATATTACATAGTGAAATTAATTTGTAAAGTTATGTCTAACGCGGATAAAAAACTGAGAATGGCGCAAAGTCTACCAAGCGTATTTTTCTGAAACCTTTACCTATTTAAAGATAATTTAATTATTGATCTTTTAGTATACGCGTTTTTATTAAAATACCTTTTGTTTTGTGTGTAATAAATTAATAATGCGTCAAATTGGGGACAGCGCTCCTTGATGGGCGAGTCCTATTACTGGCTGAACGTACGACGCGTTGCGTGAGCTCAGTACAGAACACGCAAGCTAACCACTCAAAGTCACTGGCATATATCTGCGTCTTAAATTGCTCCAAGGATCTTTTGAAGCCTGAATGACATTGACAGGGGGGCGCTGGTGGTGAACATTTGTGAAATTGTCACAGAAATTGTATTGAAAAAACAAGATTATGGCATTCGTTCCAATTTTGGCCACGCGCCAAAAGATCCTTGTACAGATACATAATTTTCAAAACAAAGTGTCAGATAGGTGTGTTGGTGTGGCCATACATAGCCTGTATTATGGAGTTATGAAGGGGCTCTTTATTTGTAACAAAACCGGCAAGGCGCGTGTCGCACAACGCACTATGAAGGGTTCCGTAGTTGAGATGAATTTATTCCAAGAAAAATCATAACATTGTAGTTGAAAAACTTGTTTTCTCATACATTCCAACTGCAAATGTAAGTTGGTCGGCTATTACTCGTTAACTTATAAAGCCTACGTAGACAGTTTCCTTTTTACTTCGTTATCTAATAATTATACTATATAATATTATACTACTGCCGTGAATTTTTTCACATTGGTATCCAAAAACAACCATTTAGCTGGTAGCATTTAAAGCTTAATTTTCGCAAAAGGATCTCTGAATCAACAAAATCTTTTTGTAAAAAAAAATCCGACTTCCAAAATACACTACAAAGTGTAAAATAACTTTAATTTCGGAAGTCGGTGTCTTTGGATCTGTATTATAGTTTTATGCCACCGACTTCCGAAATTAAAGTAATTTTTCACTTTGTAGTGTTTTTTTGGAAGTCGGTATTTTTTTTACAAAAAGATTTTTATTTTTCACTTTATTGTGGGTCAGTTTTTAATTTATCTAAGTTACAATAGCCTAAAGTCAACTGCTCATCACCTTGTACAAAATATTGCTTTTCCCGATGCTGGGACGTTAATTGTTGAGGAGTTCTCTTGGTAAGAACCAGGAGAACTGCCACTCACCATATGCATTGTGACGAGCATAAATTGCTTAGCAACCATATTAAAGTACCTAATCGAATCGCAACCCGTTAAATACTTATTATTATGTTGTTCCGGTGGCCATCTGTGGTCTCCATCACCAGTTCCACTTCACCAAATGGTGATTTTCGGGAGCACGAGTTACTATAAAAAATACCAAATCGCTATAGGTTTGCCTATAAAATTCGAGGGTTACCCTCGATTTCCATGGGATTCCCGCATCAGATTGTGATTTGGTAGCAATGGGTGGTCCCATTGCTACCAAATCACAATCTGATGCATACCCTTTCAAACAAAAAAATAATTTTCAAAATCGGTCCATAATTGACGGAGATATAGGTGAACAAACAAACAAAAAAAAAAAAAAATGAAACAAACATACAGCCGAACATAATTATAACCTCCTTCTTTTTGGAAGTCGGTTAAAAATGACGATTACAGACCCTCAATATTTTTGATAGGCCTATCCAACGACACCTCACACCATGGGATAGACGAGAAAACAAATTCCATCCCCACTTTACATGTAGGGGAAATACCCTAAAAAAGCTTTCTGGTACTAAGAGTCTCTGATCTTAGCCGCAGACAGACAGACAGACGGACGGACATAGCGAAACTATAAGGATTCCTTGTTGAGTACGGAACCCTATAAAGTAGCATAATTATGCTATTTCATTAGGTAAGTGAAACAACATAACATTCTTTGGAAAAAAACAAAAAGAAATGAATCT
Source organism: Tiliacea aurago (assembly GCA_948098905.1). NCBI lineage: Eukaryota > Metazoa > Arthropoda > Insecta > Lepidoptera > Noctuidae > Tiliacea > Tiliacea aurago. The sequence continues at coordinate 10,674,613 of OX402578.1, read as the reverse complement.
CTGTTAATTCAATTAAAATTTAAATGATTTGATTGGCAGTTCTTATTTCAGTAAGCCAATTTCAGCAGTTGTTTGTGATGATTAGAGTTTCAGAAACTGGCTATTTCTAGTATCTTTAGAACTAGTTTTATGATTGGTTTACGACACCATAATGCTTCCATTTCTTCGAAACCTCATCAACGTGAATCGTCATTATTTTAATTTCTGATAATCCATGGTACAGTATTTTATCTCACGAAGCGACGCGCTTTATTTGTGTTTAGGAAGTGTACAAACACGCTGTGAATGTGCGCATGAAATCGAGTAGCGTCAGCACGTAACACACACATATACTTTCGACTTCGCCCGTGTCTCACACGGTAGGGATGCAAGAAGTGCCAAAAAGTATCGATATACTTATATTGAAAGAAATATTGATAATAAAGATATTGAAAAAAATATTGATATTGATTTCGATATAATTATCGAAAAAAATATCGATATATCGGTGAAGTTTTCTAAAAAGTATTTATGTACTTTATGAAATTTTATTGTTTATTTTTTATTCATAAAAATACCAAACTAGAAACATTATTTCTGACGTAAAATCTTAAACTAATAACATTTTGACAAAAATAAGTTTACTTTTTTACGGCTCTGAATTCTAGCGGTTTTAGTCAGTGGGGACCGTGCTATTGGAAATATATCGTATTTGATACATTTATTTTCGATACTTACTTGATATGATATCGATATATCGAAATATTATATATCGCCGAGATATACCAATATATCGAACTAAAAATATCGATACATCGATAATTTTTCTACAAGCCTATCAGACGGTACCGGGAGCTCCTGCGCTCACCCACACATTCACAGCGTGTTTGCACACGTCTTGGTAATCACAAGTAAAGCACGAGTCGCTTCGTGAGATAAAATTACTGTAACAAAGTTTATTGTTCATCAAGAAAATAATAAAGTAGTGCAGTCTGGCAAGACATAAAAACCTAGTAATCTGCATAACATAAAGCATAAAACTTTTTATTTTTCTTCAGGCGACACGCTGAGTAATAGCTGCTATATTGTACATGCAATTTTCCACGCTAAGATCTTGTTTTTAGATGGCATATTGGCATGTCGTTTTTCGTCAGTTAGTCTAACAAGTACCTACTGCATCTATGAACTGTACATATTACGGACATTAAATGTCCACTCTATTAAAACCGTGAGAAAGAGCTCTAGCACACTTTATTGAGGTTTTGACTTTGGAAACATTTTTTCTGTCTCTAGTGTCTACAAACCTGTCTGTTATTTAAATTATAAATATGTATAAGTTCTACATTATGGAGAAATCTTATATAAAAAAAAACTACTATTTCGCAAAAAGAAGTTGAAAAAGTCGATACCATATAAAACCGTTTCCTTATTCAAATATCGAGTAAAAGAGCGAGAGAGACCTTTCCTCTCAACTGTGAATACTTATTTAAGCTATATGTATTTATTTAAGTATTATATATGTAAGATTTTGCACGTGTGTACGTGTACGTATAAGTGTGTAAATTTTATATATAATATATCTATAGTTGTGGTATATAGCATTTTGTTTTAATTCGCTTCGCATATTCATATTTTTTTCTTCTTGTTCTCACACACTATTGTCTACATTTCTTTTTCATTTCTATTTTTGCAGGTCTGCTGGAAGAAATTTCTTAAGCAATAAGCAGTACCTTTGTACTAAAGTTATAATTATGTCGTATCTCTCTGTATTTTACTATGTGTACATAAATAATAAAATAAATAAATATAGTATAGTTTAGACAAAAAGAGTAAAAATCCTTATTGGAATACCATACGGTGAAATAATATGTACATCTATACCTTCATCTACTATCTACCCATCTGTTTTTTGTATGTATGTGTACGTATAATTATAATGATTATTAACGATATATTATTTTATCTAGCACGCCTGCACATGAAGTGTAATGTGAAGTACTAAGAACATGTTCCGCAGTGCGGTATTATTATCTACCCACATATAGGAAGATATAAAGATAACAAAGATTTGGTTGTCTAAAGTAATACAGAGAGAGATAAATACTTCTTGAACATTTTACTATTTTAATTTAAGATAGGTAAGTATTATTTTTAGAGTCTTGAGGAACTTTCAGGAACATTACATTTAACCTTTTATTTAAATGCATTTCGTTAAACATCTTGATAGCAGGCTATTCAATGCACCGAAAAACAAAATATGGATGGAGTATTGTTGTACTAATTTAATTCGGCTATTGTTTATGCTATTATGGTACCACACGACGCCGACGCCAATGCTCAGACGAGGACTGTTGCCAAAGAAGTCGTGAGTGAGTGTCAACACTGTTACGAAACGCCAACGCAAAATGAGACGCTACAATTTCAACTGCAATCTTGGAATTATTTAAATAAAGCAAAACTTACCGTTCTAGAAGAGGAACCAGGTTATCGAGGAACTCGAAGCCGCCGTGCGTAGTATACGTGATGGTCTCATGACATGCAATAGCACCATGATTAGCACGCACGTAGTTCTTCAGCACCCAGAACTCGCCACGTTGCATCGTCTCAGGAAGATAGTCTTTATCGTTACACCCGAGCAATGTCCGAAGCAGGGTCAGCGTAGATTCAGACAAAACACTCTCATCGTACACTTCGAGAGTCTCATTTATAATGTTAGCTTCAGATGGCACCGCACTTATTTTCTTTTCTACATCCGACGCGGTGCTAGCTACAGTCTTTTTAACTGTTGACATTGTCGATGGAACAACCTTCTGGGAAGTGTACTCCCCAAGAATGCGCGCACTAGGTTCTGGCAGCTTTAGCATAGTATCGTTCCGCACATCTTCTTTGAGGTACCTGAACTCGGCAACCCGTTCCGAGCCGTCGCTGGTGATGGGCATCCACTCAACCCCCTGCGCGCTGTTCCCCGAGTAATGCACCGCCGCGTATAAAAAAACGGCGATGTTAAACACGATGCTCACTCTAAATATTAAGTTACGGCGATTACCCAACATTATTATAAAATTAGGCACTTGCATTTTTAGAACTAGTGTTAACTGTAAGGTTTTAGCTACAACGTCCGTCTTCGTCCTCTAGGACGTAGGTTCCTATAGGCTTCTGTTCGTGTCAGCATCACAATTTATTGTGTCATCAGTGCGGGTCTGTGGGGCGCCACGATGGTGCCGCGCCTGTCCCTGGAACAAAACAAAACATCAATTTATTATTTATGCTTCTCTTTCTCATTTTGCTAATCACAACTTTGAACGTTTGAGTAACTATTACAAATGGTTACCGAAGAGTGGTCCGGGAAATGAACGAGACTGATGGCCCCCGCCGAGGGAAATGGTTATAATTTTCTTCCATAAAACACTAATCGAATCAAAGGAATTTCAATTTCATCTTAACATCTTATTGCAGATCATGAAACCCACAATAAATATACACCCACCTTATAACCTTTATAGGACTTTGCGCTTTATGTTGTTATGTTATCAAGTTCAATGAACGTATTTACATTTTTCATCATATATGACGGCGCAGCAAATGGCGCCGTCTAGTTTTGTTACGAAGTTACTGGAATCACCGAAAAGGTCGGATAAGAGTGACACTGGCTGCTGACAGTCACTCTAGCAGAGCGTCGCATCGATGCATTGAGATAGGAAAACTATTATATGTCTATGCATCGATGGTTGCGTGGCGGCTGTCTTCTGGTGGCAGAAGAAGATGTGAGCCGCTGTTGTATCACGTCCACGACGAACTGCTATATTCTGGCACAATCCTGGAGATATTGAAGATGCTGAACCACTAATACGATGATCACTTCTAGTAAAGGCTATCCTGCGCCGTTTTATATAAAAAGAACATATTTTTTTAGAACAGTGTTTATTTTCAAACCTGAAAAAGCACACGCTTGTTGCCTATGTTCTTAATTGAAACACGAAAAGGGTGTTTATCTCAGGTGCTTTATTCACTTTAATTTATCTCATGACAGAATTTGTTTTAGTTCGTGATGCATTTAATAGCTATCCGTAAAAGTGCTCAAAAATAAAATGTGCATTTTATTTCTGCATAAAACTTGGCAAACTCTCAAGTCTATATTATAAAGTTTCATCTTCGCTAATTGGGCGACGGTAATGGCACCTTGCGAGCATTTTAATCTTTAATTAGCAAGCTGAGTCCTGATTAGTCTTTATCTGCTCACGATCCTCGTTATTTAGATGGCTATCTTTCGACTTGGGATAGATTAATCCATGCATTTTATGTTACCGATGCGCCGGACATGCGAGTCTAGTGCCCAGACGGACTGAAGAACGACGATTTATCTAAAATACGTATCCAGTCTAGTTATGAGGCGCCTTTATGGCGGCTCTAAGATGTTCGCCGTCTTTTGAGCTTCTTATTAGATAAGATTAATTAGTATTTTATAGCAGAGTACTGATTTTATCTTTACTCTTCGTGACATTTGAAGAGATTAAGTAAATTGCAACACGATTTCCTAATTGCCGTGGAAAATATAGTTGTAGCGAAAATGTGCATTATAAAACAGCATTATATTTTTGTTTAAATTCAAAATGTAAACCTCATGTGAATTGAAAACATGGTAAATAGAGGCCGAGTGAAAATCTCAGGAGACATCAGCTCTCTTTAATTTTTACTTTATTTTTTAGGGTTCCGCCCTTACACGTACCGTGGAGATGATATTTTTTTTCTCGTATATCCCATGATGTGCGGTATCGTTGGGTAGACCGTGCAAAAATATTAAGGGTCTGTCGAGAGCATTTTTCGATTCTGGAATCCTTTTGCGTAATACTAAGCTTTAAAGTGCAATGTTTTGTTAGAGTCAAGTGCCGTTGTCAGCTAAATGGTTGGTTTTGAATATGTGAAAAAAGTCATGGCTGTAGTATAGATATACAACATTAGTTTTTGTTTATACTAAACCTCTTAAGGGGTCATTGTATTCGTCGTTATGAACAACTTTTACTATGGGACCAAAGTTGAAATCGCGAAAAAAATATCAGCTGTTCCCTACATTTTGACGAGTTCAGCGAACTTAAATGTAGGGAACAGCTGATTTTTTTTTCGCGTTTTCAACTTTGGTCCCATAGTAAAAGTTGTTCATAATGATGAATACAGTGACCCCTTAAGAGGTTTAGTATAAACAAAAACTAATGTTGTATAACGAAATTATAGGGAAAACAATCACACTTAAGTAGGCTTTACAAGTTATCAAGTACCTACTAGTCGACCAACTTACATTTGCTGTTGGAGAATTGACCGTGACGTTTAACAATATGTTTTTCAACTACAATGTTAAGTTGGTTTTTGGGATAAGTTCATCCCAACTACGCGACCCTTCATTGTGCATGCACGCACTTGGCTGGTTTTTAGGGTTCCGTACCTCAAAAGGAAAAAACGGAAACCTTATAGGACCACTCGTGTGTCTGGCTGTCTGTCTGTCTATCCGTCTATCACAGCCGATTTGCTCCGAATCTACTGGACCGATTTAGTTGAAATTTGGTACACATGTGGCCTTCTGAGACCCAAATACGGACGTGTAACGTAAATAAAAGAATTTTGAACATGGGGGTCACTTTTGGGGGGCAAATTATAAATTTTTAAATATAAGTTTAGCAAACTGTATCGTGTGACATATCAAATGAAAGGGCTTAGGGTAAGGAATTCAGATATTTTATTTTTTATAATTTTAAAATAAATACTTTTGAAATTATTTAAGAAAATAGATGAAAATTGACTTTCCCCCCTCTTATCTCCAAACCAACTGAGCCTGAAATTATGAAAAAAATACAGAAAATAGTTCTTTACTTATAGATTACAGGAAAACTTATCAGAAGTCTACGAGTATGATCTTAAAATAACATAGTAAATCTCTCAATATTGTGCGTACAAACTTAAATTTGCAGTTGGAATGTATGAGGGAACATGTTTTTCAACTACAATGTTAAGTTTGTTCTTAGGATAATGAATCCCCACTACGGAATCCTTCATTGTGCGTGGTCCGACACGCACTTGGCCGGTTTTGTTTTTGTAAATATCAGATTGTTCATATGTTTTAATATTATCTACCATTACAATAAGTGTCAGGTATTCAATAAACATTCCCACGTACATTAAATGGTTACATCACATATATTTCAAATTGTCTCATGAGAATTAAATTGTCATAATAATTTCATTGTTAAATCATATAATTTCTTTAAAATTGTCTTAAGTAACAGCTGAATTACGTTTTTGTTTGAAACGATCGATTCTTAAAAACAACCGCCATTGACGTAGATTCGAATAAAGAATTTCTGTGACCTACGTTGTTGTCTGGCCTTGATACTACTCTGAATTACTAAAAGCGATCCCTTATACAGCATGTATTGCGTTGCCAGGCGTCCGGATAAAGCCGGACACAGTCAGGCTTTTTGGCTGCGTATGCGGCCAAATTAGATGGCGTCGGGCCTGTCCGGCTTTCGTTAGGCTTTTTAAATTCGACCATTTTTTTCACATTATCATGTGTTTGTTTCCGCTTTAATAATAGGTAATCAATGTTATTGTTGTTTCATTAGAATTTAAAAAGATTTTAATGTAAATAATATAAAAGGCTTGTTTTTCTTTAAAAACAAATTGTCAGGTTATACTAGAAGACTAGAAATGAAGGGTGTCCGGCCTTTTTACCTAAATGCCCTTCTAAACTGGATGGTCTATCCATCTTTTCGGTTTTAAGACCTGGCAACCCTAGGTGTGGTCATATTTAGGGGTGTGTACAGATCATCAAACTGAACAACTTTCTCTATGGGACTAAAATCGTAAGGGCGTAAAATAATCAGCTGTCCAATACATTAGGGGCGAGTAGGTATTATGAAGTTTTTTATGGGATAGTTGATAATTTTTCGCGATTTAATTACGATGTTGATCCCATTGGAGAAAGTCGTTCAGTTTGGTGGTCTGTACACACGGCTACACATCAAGCTATACATATCCAGTTTAGGCTGATCTCGCATTGTATAGGATTTTCGTACAATGAGAGGCCAGCTTATACTGGAAATGTATAGCTTGATGTGTAAGGTGTAGCCGTGTGCCCTTAAATATAAATGACCACGCTTTTCTGATACACGCTGTATAGGGTTTTAACTACGTAAGTGGCCAGTATTAGTTTGGGCTTTTTATCGACTTTCAAAGGACACGCGAACAGCCTATGAATAATGAAAATATGTCATGACTTCATGAGGACGTTTATCGTAATATTGTTTATTGAAGATATCAAACATCATTAGTTTTTAAGTAAGTACGTACTTCGTCATGATTAATAGCATTACTATAGATAGACTTAGATCGACGAGGGGCGGACGTTCTGTGACGTCATTCTCATTAGTCCTCCTGTAAGTAAAAGGGGAACACGGGCGGTTGTAGCGAAAATAACAATTAAGTAATAAAAAATTGGTGCGTCAATCGTAGTTTGTTACAGTTCGTTGACTTACCTAACTGAAGTTAACTGTGACTACGCCATCTTATTAATAATTTTACTTTATGTATTAAGTAATTAACAGAGCCTTTTATGGCTGCTGTAGTATTAGATGTAGATATATGCCAGTGACCTTGAGTGGTTAGCTTGCGTGTTCTGTACTGAGCTCACGCAACGCATCGTACGTTCAGTCAGTAATAGGACTCGCCCATCAAGGAGCGCTGTCCCCAATTTGACGCATTATTAATTTATTATACACGAACAAAAGGTATTTTAATAAAACGCGTATACTAAAAGATCAATAATTAAATTATCTTTAAATTGGTGAAGGTTTCAAAAATATGCTTGGTAGATTTTGCGCTATTCTCAGTTTTTTATCCGCGTTAGACATAACTTTACAAATTAATTTCATTATGTAATGTAAACATTATCTAAAATATTCACATATTAAGTTATGGAAAAAATGCTCTAATTAAACATAATATTTTTTTCTAATCATTAACAGTACTTGTTTAGACGTGATCTTCGGTATAAAATCATTAAAAGTCGGTTATCGTCGCCTTAAAAATTTGTAAGCACTAATCATCATAGCAACATTATATCTCTTGAATATAGAATAGGATAATACGAGTATATACACCATAAAAATTACAGATATAAAGTAGAATTTTTCATACACATGCAATAAAGGCTTCTACATACCGGGGCGACTTGTTTCGCGACGCGACGCGACACAAAGGCACCGCTCGTCCCGCGATACGCGGGGCCTTTGTGCCGTGTCGCGTCGCGCGACAAGTCGCGCTGGTATGTAGAAGCCTTAATGGGCGGTCTTAAAGCTAAAAGCAACTTTGTACAGATAACCTTTGGATGGATTGAAGGGAGAAAGAAGGAGAGACAATACTGCAGGTGGTATACCATTTATATATAAAATAAATACATAGGTACATAATATAAAGCTAGTATATTATTTGCTTGAACAAAAAAACCACGATGTTTGCGATAAAAACAATCAATTATTTTGATGGATACCCGGAATCCGACCTTGGCAGCGGTCGTAATAGCATCCGACCGTAAAACTTACTGTGAACGATATAATAGTTATTAGATGACCACCGGTCCACTTTACCCGCTATTACTCTTTCTGTGGCTACTTTTATCTATCATCAGCACGTGGGAAAAACGCAAAGTTTAATTAGTTGATTGCGTTTTTGTATGGAAAATTGCTTGAACTAGGTACCTACGTTGATTCTGTTTCTTGTGTATTTTAAATACTTTTTTTTAATTGGGTTTGCACGTGGTTTTGGATTTGACATAGCTACCTCACTAATTATTTTTTATTGCGAAGCTAAAGGCTCGTACAGACGGGCGCGATATTGCGGGTGCGTCACTTTATATGAAGTTTTCATAGAAATTGTGCTACTAGTGTCGCGGCGCGCCTGATTGCGGGAGCCTTAAATAGTTCATATCTAAAGGCTTCTACATACCGGCGCGACGCGACACAAAGGCACCGCTCGTCCCGTGACACGCGGGGCCTTTGTGCCGCGTCGCGTCGCGCGACAAGTCGCGCCGTTATGTAGTAGCCTTAAACCTGCTGAAATTCCTTAAAGGTACGTTTTGGTTATATTTAACCAAAGCGTACCTTTAAGCCATACCTTTATTTTTTTTATTTAATTATCATTTATACAAAGAACACAGGATTACATAATTATTAGATAGCAACCAAAAACCACTAAGGTTTAAACTTGTGCTATCATGAGTCTATCTCAATATCAAACTATACAATTTAGCCTATATATGTACGCGTTATTGTCGATACAATTAATAAAATTTACAAAATGATCTGCAACTCAAATATTTTCCCAAGTTTGAAATAGTAGGTACCAACTGCCGTTCAGGTGCGAAAATAGTTCGTGTGCATTCCATCTGTGACATTGTCACGAACGGCCAGTACAATAGATCGTAAGTTCTTATGCCAACCAGGAATTCGCTTCCAGTGATTTTAACTATTCAGTTCCCTCAACTATGCAAATATGTTAGCTTTTGCGGTTCGACTTATGGCGAAGTGTGGCCATCCATCACGCTTTTGAAATGTGTGTGGGTCTGCCCTAGGCCATGTAAACTGTATTACATTGTATGTAGTTCAGAAATTCCTACTCATTTCAACTTTTCATTAGTGGGTTTTGAGGACAGGATATTAATTCAGATTTGTTACCGTCGTGCGTGTATGACCAGGGGGCCTAAACTGGACGCTTTGGCAGAATCATGCGTGCAATTCATATATCTTGCAATTCATCTGTTTGGCAGCTGCTATTTGACATTAGACTTCACTATAGCAATTCTTAATGTGTGGACCAGTATATGAAACTCCATACACAACTGTCAAACAGATGAATTGCGGGATATGAATTGTACGCAGATCATAATATGATTCTGCCAAAGCCTCCATTTTAGGCCCCAAGATGTATAAACGTCAACGAAGCAAAAGGAGTATGTAAGGAGCGTAGCAGGTGGCGTTCTATAGTTTCTGCTTACCCCTATGGGAAGAAGGCGTGAGTTGTTGTTTTGTTGTGTTGTTGTTTGTAGCATTTTGCAAATGATTGCATCCCGACAGGAATGTCCCATACAGGCGCACTGGGTGGGTATAGTTACGGGGAAATTGTAAAATATTTGTTAACTTTATTATATTATGTACCTACTAACATAGACCTTAAGAAAATTGTTACTAACACTTTATGGATTCTGTCCGAAATAAATAAACAATAATAATATGTTTATTTTTGTTTCATCATCATCATAATCAGCCTATAATGTTCCCACTGCTGGGACACAGGCCTCCTCTCTTCGAGAGGGAGTGGGCTGTAATCTACCACGCGGGCCCAGTGCGGGTTGGTAGATGTCACGACATGTCTTCGAATTTTTGGTTCTAGGACATGCCGGTTTCCTGACGATGTTTTTCCTTCACCGTTATGAGAGCAGTGGTGATTAAATAATTTACACAAAGTAAAGCGCCTGCCTGGGTTCGAACCCACGACCTACAACTCGGTAAGTCAGGGCCGTTACCACTGGGCCACCACTGCTCCTAGTATTTTTGTTTAAATTGGTTTTATTATAATTAATTTATATATATTCTTTTATATTTTGTGAATGTGAGAACGTTGTAGGCTTAATATAATAGACTTATAGATTTTTAGACCATTTTTGTTAAGTACCTGGTACTTGTTGACGGGCCTACACTGTCCTCCCATACCTATTAACACTGTAAATTGAAAACATTTTAAAAGCCAATTATTTTTAAAACAGTAACTGTGGAGTTTTCTTGGCGGATCTTCTCCATAGGAAACGACCAATTGGAACCATTCACCTAGCTTCTGAGGTTTCTTAAGTATTAGTACGATATCAGCGGCGAGGTGTCAATTTTTGTATGAGAGAAGCCGAAGCAAAGCCGATTTTAACTTACTTTCTTATCAGTAAAGTAAAAATTAATTAATTTACTTAAAAGTAAGTCTTTCCTTTACTGAATTTAACACCATTTATCGTCAAGTAGCAGAACCAAAAAGACGCATCACTACACAGACAAAACTTTCTTGTTTGTTATTTCAATTCAAAGCTAATAAAATAGGCGTGTTTGATGTTTGAATGTTATGGAGAATTAAATACCCCTATTGACTGTGCTATTTTTCAATAGCGGTACAATTATTGTTGATGCGAATTTCCGAAGGGAAGCCGGTAGGAATCGTGTTATATGGTGCTTTCGCCACTGTACGATATTTTGATTTTGATTTTGACCTGATGTAGGTTCCCAGTTACCTACGATATTCCTTGTAGGTAGGTGTTAAGAGCGTTTACACCTTACAGCATTTCATAATCATTTCAGCCGAAAGACGTTTTCTGCTGGACATAGGCCTCCCCCAAAAAGGGGGGGTGGGGGTGGGGATTTGCCATAATCGTCACGCTTGGCAGGCGGGTTGGCGATCGCAGTATGGTTTTAAAAATGCATAGAGAACGCTGCTGCCCATTCTTTAGTAAGTCCCTTAGTCGCCTTTTACGACACCCACGGGAAGAAATGGGATGGTGCTATTCTTTACGTCCGGCACTAAACGGAACAGCATTATACAAATTTTCAGTCCTTGTTTTTCGAAATGACTAACCCAATTTTAATGAAACTTCATACGCATAAGCAGGATACAAAGGTCTAAAAAGTTAGTTAAGAACATTTTCAGGTTCTGGTTGTCAGACTTTTGGGAGTTTTGGGCTTCTGACGACCCGTAACGACTGTCAAAGATCCACGAATGACAGCCGGGACCAACGGCTTAACGTGCTTTCCGAGGCACGGAGGAGTCTCGGTATCCACGGACCAACGCCGGTAAGCGTAGCTTAACCTGATGGATCGACCCGTGCAGCTTTTATTACTTTAGCCTCGAGCTCCTCTAGTAGGTACTACCGATGTGATAAATTTTAAGACGGAGATATATGCCAGTGACCTTGACTGGTTAGCTTGCGTGTTCTGTACTGAGCTCACGCAACGCGTCGTCCGTTCAGCCAGTAATAGGACTCGCCCATCAAGGAGCGCTGTCCCCAATTTGACGCATTATTAATTTATTATACACAAAACAAAAGGTATTTTAATAAAACGCGTATACTTTAAGATCAATAGTTAAATTATCTTTAAATTGGTGAAGGTTTCAGAAAAATACGCTTGGTAGATTTTGCGCTATTCTCTGTTTTTTATCCGCGTTAGACATAACTTTACAAATTAATTTCACTATGTAATATTAACATAATCTAAAATATTCTCATATTAAGTTATTGAAAAAATGCTTTAATGTAACATATATTTTTTTCAAATCATTAACACTACTCGTATAGACGTGATCTTCGGTATAAAATCATTAAAATTCGGTTATCGTCGCCGTAATGATCACAAGTATGTAGTTGTGTTAAGGCTCGTACAGACTGATGCGATATCGCGGGCGCGACAGACTGCGACATAGAAATAGTGCTACTAAAGTCGCGTCACGCCCGCGATATCGCGCCACTCTGTAGAAGCCTTTACCGTTAGTGAACCATTTAGTGTCACCTCACTACTTAAAACACTTAACCTTGAAAAATGTTACAAGGCGAGTCACTTGAAAATATCTGAAAGTTGATCTTTGATTAGACATACTATAACATGTCAATAATCAAAGGTTGTAAATCTTGGCTACGTGAACGAATGCACAGGTCAATATTTTTTCGACTCCACTTGTGACTCGAATAGTAGCTTGCTTAGCATTCATCAGATCGTATTTATCAATCAATCAATCTGCCTAGCTTTTTTCAAATATACTTTGGTCAGCTTCTAGGCTAACCGTATGCAGCTATTCAGTATTTTACTTATATCGCGATATCGCGGGCGCGACCCGACACTAGTAGCACAATTTCTTTCTCGCACCATAACACGATATGCCTTGGTAAGATCTTCTATAGCAATGAAAAAACAAATGGTTTTACGTCATCATTTATCAATGAATGAATGAAATGCACCGACCCCTGCGTGGTTTGACCACTGCTCGAATGAACCCAAAGATTCACATTAGCCCCTGGAGCCTCATGTTTCATGGGACTACAGAGACCATTGCATAGCAAAGAGTAGAAGTATAAAAAAGAGGCCGAATTTTAGGATTAATATCCGGTTTGTGAAACAGTGTAGACAAACACAAAAAACTACCAACTGATTGTCAGATTTGTCAACCAACTCATCTCAAGTGAGTTCATCGACTGTTGTTATTTCAATCAGGCAAGCACAGCAGGTATAGATAGTGCCATCCACGAAGTCGCGCCCCACTCTTTTTCCTAATAGCTTACAGTGCAAGTGTGCATACTTTCGCTAGCGTTGTAGTGCTGTCTATATATGTACGAATTGCCTATGAGTGCGCACGCACACTACGATGAAGCTCGGATCAAACTCCCCACACCCCTAGCCCCCTCGACCAAAAAGTAGTGGGGCGCGTCATCGTGGATGGCACTATCTGTAAATGGTATATATGACTGACAGACTGGGCGTTTGTCCACCGCAGCCGTTACGGGACGTCTGTCACCAAGAAACGAGATTAACCGCGTTCTCGCAGGTAATTTTTGTCCTTTCAGAGACCGAGTGTTTGTTAATCAATTAAGTGCAGTCGATACTAATAAATTAAGGGCAAGATGAGAAGAAGGCTGTATCTCGCAAATAAGAGATTAATGAGAATATACGCTTCCGGCGTAATAGAACATGGCGGCACCTGGCTTAAGTAATAGTTCAACTCAGCGATAAAGTGAACGAAATACTGCTGACATAAGTATAGAAAAGGGATCAAATACTGTATCTATGCTCGTTAAACTAGTAATTGCCATTTTATTAACAAATGTGCTAATGTGGTACTTAAATTATAGTTTATGGCTGAAAAACCCAATGTTTTATTTATTTATTGGATCTCCAGCAGTGCCTACACAATTAAATGCAAGTATACATAGAACAGGGATAAATTCAAGTGTGCGCTTTATATAATTAGAAGCGCATACCTGAAGTTATCCCTGTTGGAGACCACATCGTTTATTTATAATCTAGTTACAGCAGGTAAAAATATAAAAAAAAAAACGTGCGGTGCAGTCTTTGGGGACTGCTGATAGAAGTAAAAACAGTATACTTATAGCTCATGGAAAGCGTTCGGAGACGACGACGCGAGTTCCATGATTTTTGTTCACCCAAAAAGTACTCAACGCGCCTAAAGAAGTTTTCACTTCAAAAAAACATGCGGGGCAGTCTTTGGGGACTGCCAATAGAAGTGAAAACAGTATACATATAACTCATGGAAAGCGTTCGGTGACGATGACGCGAGTTCCATGATTTTTGTTCAGCCAAAAAGTGCTCAACGCGCCTAAAGAAGTTTTCACTTCAAAAAAACATGCGGGGCAGTCTTTGGGGACTGCCAATAGAAGTGAAAACAGTATACATATAACTCATGGAAAGCGTTCGGTGACGATGACGCGAGTTCCATGATTTTTGTTCAGCCAAAAAGTGCTCAACGCGCCTAAAGAAGTTTTCACTTCAAAAAAACATGCGGGGCAGTCTTTGGGGACTGCCAATAGAAGTGAAAACAGTATACATATAACTCATGGAAAGCGTTCGGTGACGATGACGTGAGTTCCATGATTTTTGTTCAGCCAAAAAGTGCTCAACGCGCCTAAAGAAGTTTTCACTTCAATAAATCAAAATACATAACAAGAAAATTATACAAAGGAAACAAAGTGAATTTCACAACCAATGAATAATAAAAATAAATACAAACGAATAATCATATAAGACTACAGACAAAAATAACAAAATATTACGACTTGGATAATAAGACGTGATTATTTTATTTATTCATTAACCGTTTCCTGCGACTGTGTGTATTAAATCTCGACAACAGCGCCACATATCAGTTCCAAAACTATGCTATCTTTTAAGTTGGAACCAACCATACAAATTCACAATTTTATTGATATTGGTTGGGTGATTTCGGAGATTAGCGTGTACTAACATGATAGGTACCTACACAGAGATGACACACTATTGGTGACACATGATTTTTAGGGTTCCGTACCCAAAGGGTAAAACGGGAACTCTATTACTAAGGCTCCGCCGTCTGTCTGACTGTCTATCTGTCTGTCTGTCTATCTGTCTGTCTGCTTGTCCGTCTGTCTGCTTGTCCGTCTGTCACCAGGCTGTATCTCATGAACCGTGATAGTTAGACAGTTGAAATTTTCACAGATGATGTATTTCTGTTGCCGCTCTAAAAAAAATACAAAAAAACAGAATAAACTAAATATTTAAGGTGGCTCCGATACAACAAACGTGATTTTTTGCTCGTTTTTGCTCTATATTGATAACGGCAACAGGTGGACGCTTGAAATATTCACAGAATATTTAGTTATATATTCTCTTTAAAAATAAATAAAACAAATATTTAAAGGGGGCTCCCATACAACAAACGTGTTTTTTTGCCATTTTTATAGATAATGTACGGAACTCTTCGTGGGCCAGTCCGACTCGCACTTGGCCGGTTTTATTAGAATTAAGATAATCGTCAGTTGAACTAATACATATATTATTCTCATTTCAATAACGGCCTAACAGGTGCCCAAGTAATTGTGTAGTAGTAATGAACAAACTAGTCGTATCAGTATCATTATATTACATACGTTACATTCATCTATGTATTTAAATTATGCATTTGCGGGAAAATATACGATACTTACCTCTGTTATGTAGGTACTAATACATATTCTCATTACAATAACGGCCTAACAGGTACCTAAGTAATTGTGCTGTAATTATAGTTTTATCTCATAGAGTAATGAACAAAACTGTCGTATCAGCATCATATATTACATACTTTACATTTATCTATGTATTTAATGCGCATTTGCAGGAGCATATACGATACTTACCTCTGTTATGTAGGTAGAGGTAAGTACCTACATATGGTCAAGTGCTGCCAAGTGTCGTACTTAAATTAATCAGTCTTAAGAGCGTTTACGACTTACGGCATTTCATACAAACTTTCAAGCCCTTGTTTTTCGAAATGACCTAATCGATTTTAATGAAACTTCATACGCATAAGCAGGATACAAAGGTCTAAAAAGTTAGTTAATAATATTTTCGAAAAATAGTATTACATCCAAATTAGACCGATTTTAAATTTTCCAAAGTAACAGAGATTTCCAGTTCAATCAATCAAATCAGCCTATAGCAGTCCACTGCTGGACATAGGCCTCTCCCAGGCTGCGCCACAACACCCTGTCCAGATTTCCAGTTAAGTGATTTTAAATAAGAAATTTTGAAAATGTTCTTAACTAACTTTTTAGACCTTTGTATCCTGCGTATGCGTATGAAGTTTCATTAAAATCAATTCAGTCATTTCGAAAAACAAGGGCTTGAAAGTTTGTATGAAATGCAACGTACGTCGTAAACGCTCTTATAGCATAATTTCGGCTACCAGAACTATACGTTTGACGGCGCAGCAAGTGGCGCCGTCTAGTTTTGTCACGAAGTTACTGGAATCACCGAAATGGTCGGATAAGAGTGACACTGGCTACTGACAATCACTCTGGCAGAGCGTCGCATCGATGGTTGCGTGTCTCCTGATGACAGATGAATACGTCAGGGGGCTTTGTACCACGTCCACGACAAACTGCTATATTCCGGCACAATCGTGATGATATTGAAGCTGCTGAACCACTAATACGATGATCACTTCTGGTAATATTATATTATCTGTGCTTCTGGTAAAGGCTATTCTGCTCCGTTAGGTTCATATCTCAAATCGTGTGCCTATAATCTAACACCGACCAATAGTCAAATCACAGTCACAAATATAACACTAATTTAAAAAATAAGAATGTAACATAATGAAATCCTCAAGGTCATACAAGTAATAAACTTTACCGAACACAGAATTTATATGTATGCTCATCTCATTATGTAAAATGTAAGCAATAGTTTATTCATAGCAGACAGTTGCGCGGGCGCAAGCGTAACATTCAAAGCACAGAGCGACCTTCACAGGGGAAAGTGTTTTACTTAAACGGATTATAATGCCACTTAATGCTAGTCTGTATACGTGGAAAGCATGATAAATGTTTGTTTTACAACAGAAATGCATAGACAGTCAAGATTTGTTTTGGAATTTTGTTAATATATGTCACAAAAAAGATGAATGATTTGAATAACATTATAAAAGGGTTAGGTGGTATATTAAAGTACTTTTTGATTTATATATTTTGTTACTCAATCAAGCTACGATAGATCTATTATAATATATACAGGATAAGCTTCAGAATAAAGATTGACTGAACATATTGTTGGGATTAGCGATTTTGCGCATAAGATCAACTAAAGCTTTTCTATTTAAATGGGAGCTTTTAGAAAAGAAGTGATTAATCAGATCTAGCTTATCTCTTGCAGTCCTACCCCAGCGACGCTCTTTTAGAGGTATGAGGAACAGGGTGTAAAGTTCACTCATCCTCCATAGAAAAGGGAGGATCCTCCGACCAGACGGGTGTTGTGTCCGGTGGACAACTACTGCCCGACGGTTGATGTCGGGACGTTGTATATAATATGCTAGTTGCGCGGTAAACTCTGCTTGCGTGATGCAGGATTTTGCGTGACGTCGCCGCGTCGGTGTGACGCGTCGTTCGCATGTGGCGATGTTGATGCCGGTACACCCTAAGCCGAGGTCCATACCCCACAAGGGGTGCCCTTAGCGTGTCGTGTAGTCGCTTAGCTTAGTAGTATTTTAGTGACTTTTAAATCTGTAATTACGCCTTCATATAATGCAAGTAAGTTATGCAAAAAATGTATGTTAAACTAGACCGCATACACATACATTATACATGTGAATATTTATGTATTGTAGTAAAATACTTTATGAAATAAATTCAGGAATTAATGTCTATTACCCAAAGCATAAAAAACGATATTACTTTTTCAAACTACTGAAAGATATATTATTGTCTATATTTCTCTGTGATTTTTTTTACTAAAAATAAATATTCTCTATGAAATTCAACGGCGGCGGCGCGTTATGAGCGCGACGCGAATTTGTATGGCCAAGGTCAACGGCGATTATCAGACCCTTAACGATGCGACGCTCTGCTAGAGTGATTGTCAGCAGCCAGTGTCACTCTTATCCGACCTTTTCTGTGACTCCAGTAACTTCATGACAAAAATAGACGGCGCCACGTGCTGCGCCGTTAAGTTTATGCCCTGGCTGGAGGCCCTAATTTATTGAGGCATCCACAGGAAAACCCGGTTAAGCAAACGAGAACCTCCTAATTTGATCTGAGAGATGCCACATAAAAAAAAAGAAGAGATTTAGGTACCTTGAGTCCTCTAGTAATTTAAATCTGTCTGGTAATTATATATTAATATTAAAAATATACTAGTTAGCTACATAAAGTTGGGTCTTGAAATAATGAGTGGCATTCGGCCAGAAAGTGGGGCACGTAATTCGCGTAATAGCCAAAATTTTTACTTTTAAAACCATTTTCATTTCGACCGTGAATCATTTTCATGGACGCTAGATAATATGAATTTGCTAATGGGTTGATTGTTATGTATTTATTTATGTGTAGGTAATGTAATTTAGAAAATGTATAGGTGAATGAATGCCCTTGAAAGTAACCTTTGCAAACAAACTTATAAAATATGAGTAATTATATGAAAATATTGTCCTTGTGCTGCATACCGGACGTAAAGAATAGCACCATGCATCCTATTCATTCACGTTGTCGTAAAAGGCGACTAAGGGACTTACTAGAAAATGGGCAGCAGCGTTCTCTATGCATTTTAACACCATACTGCGATCCCCAACCATTTTAAAATGTCTTATTTCAAACAGATAAATGGAAATCGCTGTTTCTATGGAAAGTTTAAAATCGGTCTAATTTGGCTTTAACACTATTGTTACAAAATGTTCTTAACTAACTTTTTAGAGCTTTCTATCCTGCTTATGCGTATGAGGTTTCATTAAAATCGGTTCAGTCATATCGAAAAACAAGGGCTTGAAAGTTTGTATGAAATGCCGTAAATTGTAAACGCTCTTAAGACGCAATGGTTCAGCAACATCCTTTAAATTGTGGTTGATGTGTGTTACGCAATTAGGGTGCAGGTGCCCTTGCTTTAATATGTACGTGTGTAGTTACGTACACGATGACAGAGGAATATATCAAGAAGCTATATTATATGCTCTGTAGGGTCGTCCTGCAGCAGGCTTGAGGACGGTGAGCGATGGGTAGCTCGCCGTCCGATAAGGACCGGAGTCTAGTCCGATGCGATAATCCAAAGTATCGGCCAAATATGCGGCCGATACTTCCAAAGTTTCCTTTTTTTATTTTGAGTCCTTATCTGACTCCAAGTTTATACAGTTTTGATTTTGACTTATGTCTTTAACCATCGTTTTTTTTATTTTTTCGCCTTAGCCATCCATAGTTAGCTGTAATAAAGAAACAGCCGACCATTCGGCTGATGCATCGGATTTATCTTCGGAGTAGACCCAGGCCCGGCTCGACGGCGCGTTGTGTTCCACGCGCGCCTCAAAGAGATGTCAGCACGAACTGACGGGGTCCGTTAGGGCCAATGCCTGCCAGGGTCTCGAGTTCGTCTGAAAAGGATATCGTGGCTCCGTTACACGGGTGGGTTTTAATCAGTAAAAAGTCTGACACGCCCTAGCTCCACCCAGAGTGGGAGAAATTATTTGATAATTATACACCCAAAAAAAATGGTCCTGCAATAATAGGGTTACTTTTCACTGTATGGAGGTCAATAAAGAGGCTCATGTTCAAAGTGGATTTTCTGTTTGTTTAAATTATTTGTGCCCAATTTCCGATGAAATTTACGAATTCAGACAGGAATGAAGAAATACTTTGAAAGTAATAAAACGCGTCATTAAAATGCCACGCTTTAATTAAGGGAATTAACAAAGATAAATAAGTATTTAAATTACCGTATAAAACATGCAGGAGCCAATAGCAGCTAATAAATATAAACCACATCCTCTGCAGGTTTTATTAGTAGGATATGCGTTGTAAAATGTTAATTGCAGTTTATAATATCTTTTGTAATAGTGGAAGTAGTTTTGCTGCGTAATTCCTTAAGGCTCACGCAGACAGGCGCGACGCGACGGTGCGATGCGACTCTGGTGGGACAATTTCTATGAAAACTTCATGTAAATCGTTTTACCAGATTCGTGTTGCACCTTTATTTCTTGTTCTTGTGGAAACATAGGCGGAATATTTCTTTATTTCTTAAGGTTGTACAAATGTGTAGGTAATTCTTTTTACCTAATTGTGGTATTGTAATTTTATTCCAGGTGCATTGTCTTTACGTATAAGTATAATTATGTAACCAATGTATACTTGTTCCGTGTGGTGCCCGACGTAAAGAATAGCACCACCCTATTTCTTCCCGTGGGTGTCGTAAAAGGCGACTAATAAGGGACTTACTAGAGAATGGGCAGCAGCGTTCTCTATGCATTTTAACACCATAATGCGATCGCAAACCCGCCTGTCAAGCGTGGCGATTATGGCAACCCCCCCCCCCTTCGGGGGTGGCCTATGTCCAGCAGTGGACGTCTCGACTGAAATGATGATGATGATGATGATGATGATGATGATGAATGTATACATAATATTAACAAACTATTGTAAAACATTTGAAAAGAGTAACGGTGGATTTTCTTGCCCATTCTTCTCCATACGAAACTATCCTTTGGAAGGGGCGACTAGAATCAGTTCTATTTTTGATACATTTTGACGTTCAAAAGTTCCTTTTATGCGCCTATTTAAAATAAATAATTTGACTTTGACTTCGAAAATTGTACACACGGCTACACATCAAGAAGCTACTGATTTCCAGTATAAGCTGATCTCGCATTGTATAAGATTTCCGTACAATGACATGTCAGCTGTTACTGGAAATGTATATAGCTTGATTCGTTTGTACTGTCTGTTACATAAAACATGTAAGAATGTTTTGCGGCATAAAGTCTTCTTGTTCTACTAAGGGCCGTATTACAGAACCTTACTCAAGACTCAAGCATTACTTAAAACTAGTTTTAACCAATCAAATGGCTTTAAACGAGTCTTAAGTAATGCTTGAGTTTTGAGTGGGGTTTTGTAATACGGGCCTTAGAGTCTTCTAAGAGTTCTTGACCACAATAATTTTGTATTTTGAATAGATAGTATATAAGGCTTTGTTTTGGAATTGTTTACACGTCAATCTTGTAGGTATTTCTATATAACAGTGTGTCTTTCCTGTATTTTGATCATGTATGGTGAATCTGGATGAAACTGTTCTTTTTGTTCAATTAGGTCTTAAATCAGCATCATGTCTCCGTGACAATATCTAGTCTATTCTTTCCTTTAAATAAATGTTTTCCTTTAAAAAATCTTCAAAATAACATCAATATTGATACTTTACTCAATATGATGTTCAAATAAGTTACATAAGACGACTCAATTTAGTTTATTTGTAGTAGCAATTCGCTCTATTTGGCGTTCCTCCACGTAACATAACGTTTTCGTGTGAAAGTGATAAGTTTCACAAGATATATGAACATGTCAACAAAAATGGTAAGACTCGGTCGAACATTGGGAGAAAATTGTGCTAATGATCATAACCAAAGACTTCCTTTTCTTCTACAACACATTCTTAGTACATGTTTTGATGACTGTGGTTATATTAATATACAGGGTCAAATTTTATTAGCTAGCGAAACTCTGCAGGCGTGTTGAGTATCGATATCTAAACACGATAAAGTTCATGGTAATTGATAGAAAAAAATCAGATTTATACAAGTTAGTTTTAGTATAATTAAGACGCTGACAAGAGGCAAATGATAAAAGTTGGCTTGTCTTAAACAAAAAAATTGTCAAATCTATATAGTTTGTGGTAGAGGAAGAAATATGTAACCAAAACACATTTAGAAAAAAAAACTCGATACAAATTAACGGTAAACTAACCCTTTACTTTGAGTTTAAATCCAAAATATCTGTATTAAATATCAACGTACGGTTGGTATTTAATTAATAACACGAACGTCGAATTTGTATGCAGAACTTGGTTGTTTTTTATTTACGATTACTCAACTCATTTTAGAGTAAATAGATAATAATAGCTTCATATTTTACAGTAGTTTGTATGCAGTCTGACAGTGACCGCGGTTTAGCTATTGTCAGCGTCTTAACATGTCCCTTTTGCTAGTGTTACTAAGTTAATCGCTAATTTCTAAATCATTTATTCTAAATAGTTTTATTATCAGTCATAAAATCATCAACCCCTAACGCTCCCGTAGGTCATCAACCCTGTATAATATACTAGATATTTTTAACTTGTTGTCTTTAAAAATACCTAGGTTCATTTCACACCACAGTCTATTTTGGGAAAGAGCAGATAGAAATCGATAATCATTTACAATGCAAACCTGTATAGTAGCATTCAACCACTATGATAAGATAATAAATAGTAAGCGACCGGTTGGAATATGTGTTGTTCATCAATATTGAATGACTGATTATCCGATTTTTTATTGAAATGGGTCATGTTATCATCTGATAACATGACAACATCAATTGTGCATGTATGGATAAATAAAAATAAAAAAACTTATTTTTCAGTTTGTAATGTTTTTTGGAAGTCGGTTATTTTTTTTTGTAAAAAGTTTTTATTTTTCACTTTTTAGTGGATCAGATTGTAATTAATGCCTAATATCACCTTTTAATAAATATTGTTTTCCCGATGCAGGGCCGTTAATTGTTAAGGAGTTCTTCTGGTAAGAACTAGGATAACTGCGACTCATCATATGTATTGTGACAAGCATTAATTGCTTAGCAACACTATTAAAGTACCTACTCGAATCGCAACCCATTAAATACTTATTATTAAGTAGTTCCGGTGGCCATCTCTGGTCTTCATCATCAGTTCCACTTCACCAAATGGTACTTTCCGAGAGCAAATGCACGAGTTGGTATAAAAAATATCCAAATCGCTATATGTGTCTATAAAATTTGAGCATTTCCCTCGATTTCCATGGGATCCCCTCATTAGATTTTGATTTGGTGGCAATGGGACCACCACGGGTGCATATCCTTTCAACCAAAAAAAAAATCAGAATCGGTCCACGATTGACGGAGAAATCGGTGAACAGATAAAAAAAAAAAAAAAACTATCATACCCGCCGAACATTATAACCTCCTCCTTTTTTGAAGTCTGTTAAAAATGTTCGTAACCGACAAACATTATGAAAAATTTATTTTCGACGATGATATTTTCACCTTTCACAACGAGTGATGCTTTGTTTATCAACAATGGTCCACCTCCCATCTTATTCACTCACCTCCTATGTTGTCTTAAAATATCTTTCAAAATCATGTTACATTTTGTTCTCCTTTCTGATCTTTTTTGGTTCCGTTGTACAATCAAGGTTTAAATATGTTAAGTGCTTACTTAAAAGGTTACTATGTACTTATTATCTTTCCGACTACAGTTCGCTTATTAATCCCAAAGACTAATTTGACATTTCAAATTTTGTTAGTTTTTTTCAATTTGGAGTTTGACATTTTGCACCTGTCAAATTAGTATCTGAGACTGGTGGTTCTGCCAAGATAATATAAACCGTCTCTCATTGAGAGTCACCAGGGCTTGACCCCTTAAAAACGAACTTTAATAGTAATTTTGAATGAAAATGACACTTCGAAAAGATGACATCCACCCGCTATGTCGTAAAGGAATTAGTTTGAAAATTGATTAACATTATCGCTCCTTGACCGTACATTCTTCATTGTGTGTTCATCTTGTCTTTTTTTTTACGTTACAGCGTTACTTACAAGATCATAGTCTTAATAATTTAGATATACGGCGTCATTGCTAATGCCGCCTTATCCGGTCACTTAATATCAATGACTGGCAGCAGTAGTAATGCTTATACAGTCTTAAACTGCTCGGCACACCGACTCTAGCGCTTCATTAACAGGAAGCCGCGGCCATGGTGCGCATACACAACGAACTGTACCCCGAACTGGAAGCGACGACTCACGATATGCAAATAACATTGCTAGATTTCAAAAGCTGTGCGAAAGAAGCAGACGAATGTCATTAATAGTCCAATAGGCTAATGAAATGTTCGCGGAAATTAGAGGTATATTCAAAGCAGTGAAATGTAATATAGGGTGAACGGTTTTTCTTGTGAAGAAGAGAGAGAGACTGACATAAACCAATTCATAAGGATTCAAATCAATTGCTAGCACTACATAACATAACAACATGCCTGTATTCCCTGAAGGGCTAGGCAGAGATGTACCTATAGTACCACACACCCACATTTCACCAAAATATTTCAAAAACACTTCAGAACTAAGTTCAGAAAACGATCGTGATTATAGGCTCAAATTGGCTTAATTTTTTTTGTTATTTTTTACCCAGACAAATTCGGAGCACTTAAAACTCCACTAATAGGATTGTTGGAAGTAGACAAGGATCTTTTTTTTTCTGTTTCGTCTTCGCGGTTACAACAATTAACCTTTCCATCGGCGATATGGTTCCATGAACCCAAAACAATACGAAAAAAAAACGAGCATTTGCATTTAGCTGGCACTGTTTCTGTAAATGATGTAATTTGCAAATTGGAGTCTTTCATTGAGGTCTTTGTTTAAAAAGCACCGTTATTATGACTGTTAGGTTAATATTATACCACATTTTTGGTGGCGATAATAGAGGCTGTACGGAAGAAGCAGAAGTCTCCAAATAAATTGGAATGGATGAAGATGATGATTTAGGTAATGGTATAGATATGGAACTGATGATTGCACTGACACCTGACACCATTAAAAACAATCGATGATTATAAAAATTGAGATTGACACCAATGTGTAGTTCAAATCACATTGTGGGAATAAGAAACCTGAGTCACGTCACAAGGACAATTCTATTGTGAATAGGATATGTTCAGTTGACGACTAATGCGGCTCTTTTTATGTTAATATACTACGAGTAAGAGGAATTGGCTAGCAACTCCGCGACTATTTTAAATTAAAATCACTTTTCAAATGAAGCCATCAATGAATGTGTGTAGGCTGTAATCGTTGATCATGCACAAGCATGATGACACTTTTGATAATATTGTAGGTCATAAATTGTGGAGAAAATGGCTCTCATAATAAAGACTCTCCATAGTCATTTGTCGCATCAATAATTGAGATGTTTTATAGTAGTCAGCAATATGCCCAAATTAAACTTGTGCAAGAAACCAATGGTAATGGTTTAGAAAAGTATAAGTAGGTACATAATTAAATTATTGCGTCAATGATGTGTATACAGCATAAGTCGTAAGGTCTAAAATGTTGTTATAATTAAACAAGAAGAAATTGTAATGAGATATATAGATGAAGAAGTAGGAGAGTCAAGTGTTCAGTAGGTACAAACAAAACAGTTCAGTAACAAAAACACATTTTAATCTATGAAGATATCATCCTACATACAGTAAATTATTTTTTTAATTGTAATTTGTTGAATATTGTTGTTGGGCCAAGTCTAATAACTGTACCAAGTACTGGTTTTATGTAGGTATGTTGATCCTACTGTTGCATAGATCACGTCAGATGGCAAAGTTCAAAGACCTAGAACTGTCATTTTGTGAGACAAACGGACAAGCAATTTATTTTCTGAATCGAATGCTGTACGATCACGTATTTGCGTGGTCAGATGTAAGGAAAGACTACATCAGTAGTCTCCCTGGCTCTGTTCTTTTATAAATTTATAAGCTACTGGTTTTGTAATGGTAATGGCATATCGTTCCAAAACTAATTTTGTTTTGATTTGGAAATTCGTTTCTACCTTATTTTCTTGGTAATTTTTGTGGTGGAGATTTTTTTTATCCTTGTTTTGGAATTTCAATCAGACACATTTGTTTTTACGAATGCGGTATTTTATCCTATAATTTAAAACAATGAACAGATAAATATTTGCCCTGGAATCGAGCGGTGGGTACTAAAGCTCAACAGCTCTTGGTTGGTACAGCTTTGGGAAAGTAACTGTCCACAGTGTCTACCAAATTGACTAACAACCTAAAAATTGTTCATAGGTATGAAAATGACATTTCCAAATGTCATTCATTTCAGTATGAAATGGCGATAACAATTTAAGGTAAACACGGTCCGGCCAAACTGCTTAAGGTGGATCCGCAGTGGCCCGCAAAATTCATTTTTTTGGAATTTGCAGATCATCATTATTATCATTTCAGCCGAAAGACGTCCACGGGTCGAGACGGTCCGACGCGGGGAGGGCAGGCGGTTTGGCGACCGCAGTATGGTGTTAAAATGCATAGAAAACACAGCTGCCCATTCTCTAGTAAATCCCTTAGTCACCTTTTACGGCACCTACGAGAAGAAACAGGATGGTGCTATTCTTTACGTCCGGCACCACACGGACAGTGCTTTGTATTTACAGAATTAAAATCATTAATATTAATACCATCTCTAAGTTATGCGGAAAAGAAAACTATGGAGAAGTTCTGCGTGCATCCACCTTAACAATATATTTCCCTGACTGAATAATGTGCGAAGTGAGAGTTCTAAAAGCTGTGGCACATCATCACAACAGAAGCCAAGGTTCTAACCGCGAGCATCGTGAACCATTTGTCTGCCTTGTCATTTAATTTGCGAAACACACAATTTATAAAACTAATTCGAAACAAATTGTTGTCTTCCACCGCAACCGCGAGGAACCTGTAACTTAGCTTAGAAGGTTGGTGAACAACTGTATAGAGTGTGTAGGGTTGCCAGGCATCAATAGATAAACTTGTCGTCAACCAAACCAAATGTTGAAACAACATTTGCTAGGCCAGATTTCCAAATTTATAAAGTGCAAGAATTTATACAGGTTGGATTTTTGAGATGGGGCAGTAAGGGCAGCTCCTTAACCGTATCCGTTCGTGTAGCTACAGAAAAACGGTCCTAAGAGACTGTACTTAACTTTTTGAGAAATTTTGATCTGCATTCATATCATATAGATTTTGAAAAAAAATTACAGTCATCAGGAATGCCCATCGATCCTCTCAAGTTTTTTTTTGCGATTTATGACTTTTCTAGTATTCAAACCTCAGTAATTGGTCCAATCAATTCCAAAATAAGTGGACTAAAATTTAAAACTAAAAAAAATGATATACTTTCATAAGTTATCGTGATGTCGTGGACGTCCACGTTAATATCGTCATGTTAGAAATTATAAAAGCGCATATTAGGTTGCTTAAATAACAACAGCCAATCAAATCACTTGATCATCCTATAGTGAGTAATGACTAATGATTGCCTCAGTTTAGTATAAACTCCATTTATTTTGAATATACATGACATACATACCATAAACATAATTTAGAAAAATAACGTCAAAATAACGACAGTTATTGTGTAATATTGTTGAAATTACTGCACTTTAGAGTAATTTTTGTTATACAATGTATATGGTAAATAGATTACATTGCTTTGTATTTATCGTGAAATAACGAAGTATATTATACGTTTTTATCGAAATAACGAAAGGGAACTAATCGTTATTTATCTAATGTTATAATAAATGGAGTATCTATATGATGTCTGTCAACCCTATGCTCGCTACACACAAGATACTTATAGCACGGTTACCCTTTGTTTGCAGTCACCAGTAGACTTGTGGGTTGCGGCTTACTTCTAACTTCGGAACTTGAATAAGGTTTATGCGGGTGTTTTGATGAATATAAAAGTTTCCATCTAAACTAGCACAAGGATTTGTTTTGCATAGTTTCGTTATTATGAGCAGCATTATTATTATTGTGGCAGCGATTAGGACAAGTAGTTAGGTTAAGTACATTAAAAAATAACGACTGTTTTCCCAATTTTTTCTGTTTTAGTTGGTAAATGTACAAGGTGTTTTTTTTTTAATAAACAGGTTTTCAAGCCATGTGATTTTTATATGATATAAGAGAAAAAATCTAGTCACACCGATAGGCTTATAGATTAAATATGTCAGATCTAAGTAGGTGTAAGAAAGTCTAGTTCAGAATTTCATTCATTTCATTTCATTTATTTTTCAGACAAAGTCCATTCAATTACATTACATTTTATAAAATCACAAAATTGATATAAAAATCACACCTACACAATAATAATTATTCTAAAACATTCAAAACAAATTTAAAATACACACAAATGTCACATACATCATTAATTATGTCAATATCTGTAAGAGAAATAAAAATATATATAAAAAGTCATCAATAGAAACAATATAAATTGCAACTATAAAGTAACATTATAAAGATTAAATACACTATAGTTCATCTTAGTGTAAATTTAGGTTTGGTTCAATTGGTTCTGTTAAAAATAATCGATTGTTTGCTTTGTAATATTAGTTTAATTTTATGGGCACTGGACACGATTAACGAAGAGAATGAATCAAGATCAAAGGTAGCCAAAGATGAACATCAAAATAACGATCGCACTATTCCATCCATCCATTCATCCATACAATATTATAAATACGAAATTGTATTTAGATACAGAGTCAGATTGTAACTCTGTGTATCTATTACCTTTTCGCGCCTGTCCCACTGAACCGATCGTTATTAAATTTGAATTAATATTATAAGTAACCTGGGACCTGGAGAAATTACTTTAAATCCTGGATATTTGTATTAAAAATACATGCAAACAAAGTCGCGAACAACAGCTTATCATATAAATCATAATTAAAACGTATTAAGCTTGATAAATGCTCGTACACACTGGTTCCGTTTGGTGCCAGACGTAAAGAATAGCACCATCCCATTTCTTCCCGTGGGTGTCGTAAAAGGCGACTAAGGGACTTACTAGAGAATGGGCAGCAGCGTTCTCTATGCATTTTTAAAACCATTCTGCGATCGCCAACCCGCCTGCCAAGCGTGGCGATTAAAGCAAATCCCCCCTTTTTGGGGGAGGCCTATGTCCAGCAGTGGACGTCTTTCGGCTGAAATGATGCTGACTGGTGCGATATCGCGAGCGCAACAGGCACCCGCGTTATCACGCTGTCTGCACGAGCCTTAAAGGCTTCTACAGACCGGCGCGACTTGCGACGCGACACAAAGGCACCACTTATCGCGCGACTTGCGGGGTCTTTGTGTCGCGTCGCGTGTCGCACCGGTCTATAGAAGCCTTTAATCGTATCAGGTGCAGACTGTCAAGGAAGTTTTGACACAGCCATTTTTATATTAGGCTCACGTACATATAAATGAGAATATTGAGGAAAAAGACGTGAAGGCAAAGACGATTGGGCTATAAACACTTGATGATCTGCTACCAGAGGGGATAAAGATCGTTTATATTATTATTTATGGGAACATAAATATGTTTATAGGCTGTAGTTGTATCTATTAAAAGTACCTCACAGGTATTAGGTAAGATGCCCAGAAAATTGAGTCAAAATTCAGGAGTAGTTAGGATATTGTAAGAAAAGCCGGTCTTGTTGTCTGGGTTGAGTTGTAGTGCTTTATTAAGATTTCGTGAATCTTCACAACACAAAATCTTCACGTTAGCTTATAGGTTAAGTTGGGCGCAACTGTAATCATTCTAATCATGTATATTGATTTAGTTTATTAATAGTTGATAATTATTTTCTGCTAGGGCTTTGAAGGTAGACTGCGCATACCTAGCCAGGTCCAGCTAGGTATGCACAGTTTAGCCTAGTCCTAGCCATACCTCTGTTGCCTACTTATAAAGGCATTTTCTTTTGGTATAGGTTAGAAAATATGATTCGCGGCTAAGTACCTATTACACGTATATGTATTTACAGAATTATAATCATAGCTTAAGCATAGCATAATCAGCCTATAATGTTCCCACTGCTGGGACACAGGCCTCCTCTCTTCGAGAGGGAGTGGGCTGTAATCTACCACGCGGGCCCAGTGCGGGTTGGTAGATGTCACATGTCTTCGAATTTTATGGTTCTATGACATGCCGGTTTCCTCACGATGTTTTTCTTCACCGTTATGAGAGCAGTGGTGATTAAATAATTTACACAAAGTAAAGCGCCTGTCTGGGTTCGAACCCACGACCTACAACTCGTAAGTCGGGGCCGTTACCACTGGGCCACCACTGCCCAATGTCATTAATTCATGAAAAAGTCATTCAATGGAACAAATCTAACTTGTATATATTAATGACTAGCTAATGCCCGCGGCTTCGCCCGCATGGAGGTCGAAAATTATTCCACGGGAACTATCGGAATAAAAATAATATAATTCAATCATGATATTCGATCATGATCATGATGATAGTGTAATTGGTTTCGGCCGTTCTATTTAAAATAAAATAAATGAATAAATAAATGATTCGAAAGACACGTGGCGCCATCTATTATCATAAGAAAGTTATTGTTGTTTTTCTCGGGAACAGTACTTTTTTCGGGATGATGTCCGTTTCTGTACACCTGAGTACGTATATGCAAAATTTCAGGATGACCGGTTCAGTGGTTTAGGCGTGAAAAGGTAACAAACAAACAAAATAACTTATTTTCGCATTTATAATATTAGTTAGGATTCTAGTTATAATAGTGTTAGTCGTTGTGTATAGTCACGAATCATAATATTTTGATCAAGATACAACCTGTCACTGACGTGCAAATAGCTAAAACCTAAGAAAATTTGAATTTCGCGCGCTACAGCTGCGTGTCCTAATATTAAGAATCTGCAGATAATTGTCGAGTGTGAGGTGATAAATACCTACTTATCACCTCACACTCGACAATTATCTGGATGATTTAATACATTTACACGACAATACAGTCATAACGGCGCGCGCGCGTGTCAGTTAAAAGGTCGCAACTTGTAATTTGCGCACGCGCTCTCAATTGCCGCTTATCTCGCGGTTTGTTTTTTATTATGCTGGTAATGTGTTTATCTCAATTAAATAAACATTTTTATAGTGAAGGGACTGGTGGTTTTAAGTGGTTGTCGTCGCTGAGATTTATAAATCAACTTTGCCTAAAGAGGCTTCAAGCCTAAAGTTACGTTTCGGTTTATTTAGGTAATTTATGATAACCAATGTTCAATATTAAATACTTTTATTGCATTCCACATGTACTTCGGTATTCTTAGGTTGCAAACTTATAATTATATTCTGGACCCTGTCGGGCACAGCAAAATAAGTGAGAGAGGAGAGAGGAAGCATTTGTTAATTATACAGGCTGTTAAAAAAAAACAAATAAGTATCTCCGTACTTTAACGAGCAGACCGTTAAATAAAATAATTTGTATTCTAAACGATTGTTATTTTAAGTTAGTAGGTACAAAATTAGGTTAATCTTGCAATTTTTTTTTCCTGGTTTCCTCTATCGATACCGAACCTACCCCTAACCTATGGCACGCAGTTTATTTAACATCATGATCGAAATAACATCAACATCGTCTTCACATGATTTGACCAAGATTATGTCTGGACTTTAAAAGAGACTGTGACCTCTGAGTTTGTTACGGCCTTTCTTCTCAGAGTAGTCAGTTACGAAACGCCGACCTCATCTAGTTTTTTTTTCTTTTTTAAATATGTTTTACGTGTAAAAGTGTTTGTACAAACCACTACTTACAGAAAATAAATCATTTATCATCCTGTATAACAAAAATAATGATTTTGGTATGTTATCACTGGGTTGTTGGCTGCCCTGTCACTTGTGAGAATCTAATGTCTGCGTCAACGTCTCAGCGAATGGTGTAGGTAAGGGTTGCTGAGAACTGGGCCAACAAAAAAAAACAACTTTTTTTCAAACAATGTTTGGCATCGACACACTATGAAGACTGGGTTGTTTAAATATATGAAATAAATCAGATAATACGGGTTCGATGATACATCCTACCTAATTAAAAACTCAGGTACGAACATATTATTTGACAGTTATCATTTTAATTGAGAAAACAGTACAGGGTCTTTATAAATTCATTGGCTTAAATTCACAGAAGTGGTGGCAAAAAAACGATGATTTTTTAATCAAAATACAAGAAACACGAACGAATTTGTTTGTAAGCCTTCACTTAATCAAAATATGTATTGTAATTGGTTCCCTGTATCATTATAAGTTATCGTTTCACTGAATTGCAAATTATCATTTTATGGGAATTCCAAAATTCTTGTAGTGGTAGTTTCCAATTTAAGACTCCCGCAGACAAGCGCGGCGCGACACTAGTAGCACAATTTCAATGAAAACTTCATGAAAAGTTTCGCGTTGCCTGTCGCGCTGTCTGCACGAGTCTTTATACGAATGATAACGTACTTAAATAAAAATTCAGGAACAGAGCAGGCTAAAGGAAAATACATTTTATTTGGCATTGGAACCCGTTATGCAAAAGAACGCCAAAAACTGTACCCGTACCGATACTCATGATTCATTCCGGTTTGCATCGCACTCAAAACGCAAAGCTTTTTTACATTTTATTTAGTTGACATTTCCTATTTATTACGCCTGGATTTTTTTGGTAATTGAGATTGGTTTATGTGGATTTTAAACTTCCAGTTTTAGGAACGAACGTGAGATGTAGCTTTGGATAGTTTAACCCCTTTACGGTTCCTTTTCCAGTCTTTGATAATATTTCACTTATGTATTTTTTATCGTATTTATCAATTTAATTGAATTGCTATGCTTGTTTTCCCCTATGAATAACCGTGACCTGCTAATGCTTTACGGTAAAAGTGTAACGAAGTGACTGTCGATGATTGTGTGTAGGCGATGCATTGACGTAACAAGCATTTATACAACAAAAAGCAGTACGCTCTTCTTCTTAAATAGTTTTTTGTTGCGATCCGAACGTAAATTAGAAGATTCCACCAAAAAGAGTTGAGTATAAAGGTACAATTCGAAGCTTTGCCAATGAGGGTGTGGTGGACCTGTTAGCAGTTAAGTAAGGAATTAATTCACGTAATTCCCTCCATGTGGTCGTTGTAAAAGAATCTCGTTTCCTTAACTTAATCACTGTATAAATGACTCACTATGGCGAAGGTCGTCGGCCCGACGTTGAAGCGGTGCCGCGGCAAATTGATGCTTCTTTAAGGAAGTTCCGAGAACCACAAGTTACAAAAAAGGCCCTCCCGACCACTGCCAGAATCACGATCTTAATCGCGCTAAAGTATAATGGACCCCGCATACTCTTTTGCGTTTTCCATCGTAAATATTTTATGATACTCTTAAACTTATTTGAATGTTCAAAGTTTGGAGTATAAAATATTTTGCGTAATTTAAGACGACATTTTGTTGCGGACTGAGTTTTTGGTAATTGTAATCCCGTATATTTACATAACATACTTATTAAAAGATGGCATTACAATATAGAAGACATACAATTTGTTTTGTTCATATTATTATAGTAACCAAACCCGATTTTACACTGTTTACAATCTCCGAAGCATGTAGGTATGGCACGTGGCTTGCAGTGGCAAATAAATAAAATAATGAAGTAGTTGTATAATTTTATAACGACCACCATTGACACTATCAAAAAATTCTAAAAGCATAAGTGAAGATAAATAAGTCGTCTATATTATATTGGTACGTTACACTTCACAGCCATATTTTTTTACATAAACTTATTACCTTACTATAATCATCCGAATCATTTTACTGTGATATTTTCTGATCTTATTAGCTCACTGCCCACCAAATAAGCAGAATTTATGATAGTAACTAGAAAATGTTAGTATCCTATAGCAAAGTCTTTGATAAAAGGCCTGTGACACGAGGTCTTTGTGACATAAAAGTTGTCTGAGATTAAACTGACGACGAATAGATACTGACCAAGGGGCCTAAAATGGACGATTTGGCAGAATCATAATATGATCTGCGAAGATTATAAAGATAGATAGATTTGTAAAGAGTGTAGTAAAATGGTCCACAAAATAAGAGTTGCTATAAGGAAGTCTAATGTCAAAATCAAAAAGCAGCTGTCAAACAGATGAATTGCGGGATGTATGAATTGTACGCAGATCATATTATGATTCTGCCAAAGCGTCTATTTTAGGCCCCCAGCTAGTGTAACCTGGTGAAGAAAAACGTTAGGCTGCTTTCGTTTTGATCAATTGTACTGTACATTTTAAATATTATTATATTATTTCTTTTTGTATATTATTTAATATTCAGTGTTGAGTTCTCGTCAATTAAGGCAACGATATGCTGATTGGTACTCAACAATAATATTTAAAAAAAAAAAGATCTTGAGTGTTCGTGACACTATGGGGCGCTACGATGAAGTAGGTTGATCATTTTCCTGAATGCAACAACTCACAAACTCGTTTTAAATAATGTGTAAAGAACGTGAATAAAATGTAGGCAAAGATCAATATGCCATAATTAAAGCGGCAATTACCACAAATGAAATGCAGCACGATTAAATTCAACACAAACGCATTCAAGGACAGTGGTTATACGAAAGCGCAGTGCGCAACAATTGTGCCTGCCTACACGGTCAAACTTACTGGCTATTCAATGAGCCCAGATACTCTGTCTATAAAGCAGATTGGTCACACGACGATGTAATTGCGCAGGTCAAGGCGATTTTGCGATATACATTTTGTAGTTCTTACTTGTGTGTGACTCAGAATCGTTGACATTCCTCCCTAATCAGCCATTTTACGTTCGAATGGAGAAGTCGTTCTCCTAAGTATCCTTTTAGAATGGTAAATGTGGTCATGTTTATTCTAAAGTATTGTTGAAACTGTTATCTGGTCTGGAAACTGATTTAAATAGTTTTGAAGTCGGTGAATGTAGAAATCAGTTCAAATATCAGGTACCTTCTTACAATCATTTAGAAGAGGAATTAGAAATTAAACTGAAGATAGTTAAGTAACGGCCCCGACTTACAAGTTGTAGTGTAGGTCGTGGGTTCTTCTCTAAACGGTGAAGGAAAACGTCGTGAGAAAACCGGCAGGTTCTAGAACCAAAAATTCGAAGACATGTGACATCTACCAACCCGCACTGGGCCCGCGTGGCAGATAACAGGCCACTCACTCTCGAAGAGAACCTTATAGGCTGGTAATCACTAATCAACATATAATGTTCCCACTGCGCACATGAGATACGTATGAAACATTCTACATTTGAAGAGATTCTAAAATTACACCTACGAGTACCTTCATCTATTGAGGAGTTACATTTATCGCTAGTGCGTCTTAGGGCCATAAATCTTTCACTGCGGCAGGTAAATTCAAAAGTGTTTAAAACCACTAGTTCCACTTGAGTGTTTCGTAAACACTAAATTTGGAACACTTCCAAGTATTTTACCTCTTCGGCACGGTTTCCTGTGACATTTGCACGGATGCATTCAAAGCGATCTTTTGAGTAAGATCTGCAATTTGACATATTGCAGAGTCTGCATAGAATCCGATAGAATGTAGACATTGATGTTTTACATTGAACTGCAATTTTATAAGAAGGATAATACAATATGTTGTTTATCAGTATTGCGAACTGGCGTAGTTATATACTAAATATAAACTATTGAAGTGTCAATAACAATTTGTAGTCTAATCATGAACTTGTGATCGTTGATGTTGATCATGAATATCAACAGCTATTGTTGATTCATGATTCATCTATCTGGGATCTTTATTATTGTGTTTTAAAATCTAACGATTTTATACTTTTCCACCTGGATTCAGCTCCTAAGGTTTTTTGTTCAGTCCCTTCATTGTATTAAGATGGTCGTCGTATGAAACCATCGTTGCCTTTGGCTACGTCGTTATTTTTAGAATTTAATAATAACACCTCTTTCATAATATCCAGTATTCGTGTATATCTTATCATAATAACAGGTTCGTAACATGACAGACAACTAGTACCGTGCGTCGTTATTCATTGAGGTATGGCTAAGTGGGTCTCAACTCAAGCGTCTCAACGCCCTTGCCGTTCCACTCTCCGTATTGAATGTCATTGTCTATTCAATTGTATCTATTGTATTTCAATCAGCAACTTTGTTACTAGGATTATCTACAGGTAATCAGATTTTGAGGATTATTTTTACCTGTTTTCGTTGGCAAGAGTACAAAAATATTCGATTGTGACAATAAGGCCAGTCATTGTCGGGTCAAGGCACCCGATTTAACGCTACTTTGGTAACATACTAACAGAGCCTGGCTCTATCAGCTTCCTTTATTTCTTCTGCCAAGTCACGTTTCCAGACTAAGTAAACGAAATAGATAAGGCAAGTCCAATCGAAACGAAACCAGCGCTGCAAATTATTTTAAGATTACAATAAAGGTAGCTTTATTAGCTTTAGGTGGCTTCTCTGTTCCCGTTTGGTGGCAATAGGCTCGCCTCTTATTACA
Source organism: Tiliacea aurago (assembly GCA_948098905.1). Lineage (NCBI taxonomy): Eukaryota > Metazoa > Arthropoda > Insecta > Lepidoptera > Noctuidae > Tiliacea > Tiliacea aurago. The sequence continues at coordinate 10,638,262 of OX402578.1, read as the reverse complement.
TGGGACTTAAACATAAATGGTGAAATGTGGGTGTACTATTATATACACCTCTGCCTAACCCTTCGATGATTGCAGGCGTGATTTTATGTTTATGAATATTATTTACATATCCACTGATAGCAACAACATGTATTATATTTTAATTGCCATTTCAACTTACCTGGAACTCGCGTAATATAACTAAGATTTCAACCAATTTTTTCACTGTGAAAACAATGTAAGTCAGAAAGAAATACAAGAACATAAATTTGACTTTCTTCAACGACTTGCTTTAAAATACAGCAGCCATTTTCAAGGATATCAGGTATCCGATCTAGGGCTTCCTGGTGGTTACTGTTGCCTGTTTTGTGTAAACCTGTCATATTTCTCAATTAATCGGTTTTCGTTTACTGTAAGACAATTTTGGTTGGTTTAATTGCTATGAACAATTTCCTTATTGGATTGCTCACTTTTTATCCGATGTTAACTGGCTTTGAGAGGTTTTAAAATAATATACATTCAGTATATGTCACGCAGGTATCAACATGGCAATGCCCCTCACCTTGGTTCACCATAATCGTTCCTTCCGTTCATTCTATCTTGTGCGAGACAACCAATGAATGGATACTCGATCAATTATTTCAACCTAACTCCATTGAGAACAGTGGAGTTCCACATCATTTCCATTTCGTTTTTGTGCCAGTATTATACGTAATCTCTCAAATGCTTGTTCGTTTCTTCGTTTTACGTATTATACTCCTGATCAATGACGTACGCAAACTGCGCGTAAAGGTATGTATGAATCATAACCCCTTTTTATTCCTTTCAACCTGAGCTGGAAATTCCCATGACTTTATAGCTTCAGGCTTCGATTTCAAGTTCATAGTAAAGCTTATTGAATGACCGCAGTTTGTTTTTATTTAAATTTGTGGAAGACGTTTTTAGATTCAACGTATCAATTTCGAGAATTGCGGTCGTCATGCGCAAGATTTTTCCTTCGCTGACAACAGCTAAATCGCGTCAGACTGCACAAAAAATAAAGAGAAGCGCGATGACACGCCATGGAGGGCTATTTTCTTAAGAAAACATCTATGTACCAATTACCCATGTTTGCAAAAATAGATGATTTTGCAAAATATGTAGAAATTATCTATTACTCAAAAATGAGTTGAGTATATCGAAAATAAAAAAACAACCAAGTTCTGCATACAAATATGACGTTCTTGTTATTATTAGTTTATTACCAACCGTACGTTAATATTTGATACAGATATTTTGGATTTAAACTCAAAGTAAAAGGTAAGTTTACCGTTAATTTGTATCGAGTTTTTTTTTTCTAATCGTGTTTTGGTAACAACCATATTCTGAGAAATATGAAATATTTTTTTCCACTACCACAAACTATATAGATTTGGCTTTTTTTGTTGTTTAAGACAAGCCTACTTAGATCATTTACCTCTTGTCAGCCCCTTAACGTTATTTGAATGCTTCAAGAGGCTCTATCCAAGAGTTTAGTGGTTTAGTGCCATAAGGGTGTGACTTTTGTTACTTTGTGCTGACATTGGCTAGTCGTAAAAGGCTTTCATTAAATCATGGTGGGTGGTCGAGGTTGATTGTCGGTGGAAAACGGTTTTGCAGTAAAATGTCCGATGCTTTGGCGTAAAGCCAGCACCGTATTGAGCTGATGCTTTTCCAGTATAACTGTATGCGACTAATTATATAGCAACGTATAAAATGACAAAATGCCAGCTCTTCAGACTTTTTGATGGATACTATTGTTGCTCTATTCCGTAATATGACTCGCGATTCCAGACATTGTGGCGTGCATTCAGTGAGACTTCGAGTATGAGTTTTATTTTAGTATCTATTGTTAGTTAACGCTTATTCAAGCGGTTATTTGGCGTCGTCTGGTGTAAATGTAAATCGAACTAAAATGTGGTTATGACTAACTAATAACAAGCATAAAATGTCAAATGCAGTGTTGTTAGGCATCACTTAATTTGAATATTGGTTTTTCTTTGTGTAAAGCTTGTTTTGGCAAGAGACGTTGAAGAAGCCAAGAATCTATACGATAAGACTTAATTGGCAACTAAACATTTATACATACAGGAGAATGCTTTCATAATTCTTTGGAGTAAGAGCTTACATCACTGACATGTAATGAGAAGTTCGCGCTATACGAGTATATAGATAAAACTCGTTTCAAATCTTACATTTGTGTTGTTTTTAGTAAAAATAGCGTGCAGGAGTGCTACGGGCGCGAATCTGTAAGTCGATCACGGTGGCATGGCGCCGCACACGCACGCTGCACGGTGCCCATAGGAATGCCACTTGCCTAGCGTCCAGTCCTCGGTACCGTTGGGTACTTAAATACAGTTTTGAGCATTAAAATAAATGATTATTGATTACGCTTCCATTATGTTAACCAGCTGTACGAGTTGATTTGTCGGTAATATTACGAAACGTTCAGCTACGAAGGTCTAAAAAGGATAATTTATTCATAGTAACGTGAACTTGAAACGCTTTAAGGCTTCTACATACCGGGGCGACATGTCGCGCGACGCGACGCGACACAAAGGCACCGCTCGTCCTGCGACACGCGGGGCCTTTGTGCCGTGTCACGTCGCGCGACAAGTCGGTCTGGTATGTAGAAGCCTTTATTGGAACGAAAATGTCTAACTAAAAAACTACATTCAAGTTTTTACGAAAATAAGAGCGTTCGATCAATAACAGGAGACAAATCAATAGAAATTGGGCGTACGTGTTTCGTATTAATTACTACTGAAAGGCCTTCATTATTTGGCAACTCAAAACCGATAAATACTGTCATAAAAGGCAACTAAAGGTATCCGATTCATTGACCTTTTAATAAATTAATTTGTTGACTAAGCCACAGATAATATAATATAATAGACTAAGCTAATAAAAAATGTTGCATATTCATTAAAACTTTAAAAGTCGAAGCATCGATCGCATTGGCAAAAGCAAACTAAAAAGTAAACAGCTATCTAATTACACTTGATACTCAACACGGTGAATGTTTGTTTATCGCACAGAAGCGGCTATAAGTAGACAGAGGGTAATTATTAGGAGTGTCTACGTTCGCAGGTAAGTCGAGCCGGGAGCGTAAATAGGAATACTACCTACTTCAATAGTTTAGGATCTAGTGGAGAGTCAAGGCGAAATGAGGTAGCATACTTACACGGCAAACACTAGTCAATACGTCTGAGACGTACTCCTTTTCTTCTTGTGGTGAACTCCTCACTGTGGAGGATTCATGACACCTTATTACTACTTTGAAATTACTGGATGGAGTGACACGTTAATTTCCAGTTGCTTATACATCTGCACCCTAATTCCGTAAGACACTATCAGTCACAATCCGAAAGTTTTGAACGATATTGCTAATCCATTTGTTCATAGGTTTAAAAATTTCGTCTGCTCAACAACGTAAATAACCCAATGAACGTGGGTGAACTGTCAAAATGAAACCCATTGCGATCAATTGTCATTTTTATGTGTACACAATTACCCTGCTGAGCTAAACATCTCTTTGGGCTACGTCATTGGTATTGGGTTTCTGCCTTGTATTTCGTTCACTCGTCAAGTTCGACGCAAGTAATTTTAAACTCAGGTCGTCTCCACTACTCCACTTGACGGAACGATTGAAGTAGCATTCCTATTTACGCAGCCGAGGCGCAAGCATAAAGCTTATGTCTCTTAAATCTCAGGTTACAGCATCAACACTGGCACGTGGCTCTAGCATATTAAGTGACTTTTGTTTCATAGTTGCATATTGCACAGCATTGTCGTCATCTTCGTCACATAATAATATAAATGAGCGACAGAGACAAGATGGCAAATAAAGTTTGGTATAGTGATGAGCTTTTTCCAAAAATTAAAATCAAAATATTTTATTTCACATAAACCTACATGGGCTCTTATGCCAGAAGCTAGGCGCACGGGTCCAATTTGTCGTTTCCTATGGAGAAGAGCCGGAAAGAAACTCCACGGTTACTCTTTAAAAAATTATTGGCTTTTACAATGTTTTCAAATTCCAGTGTTAATAGTTATGGGAGGACAATTTAGGTCCGTCATCAAGTACAAGGGGGCAACAGGCACAAATATGCTACATGTAATCTAGTTGCTACTCGACAATTAGTACACTTTACAATTCAATTCTTAGGCCTACTCTCTGTCTGCCTCGTTGGTGTAGTGGTCGCAAGCGTTACTGCTGATGAGGTCCTGGGGTTTACTCCGAAGCGTTAATCGAAGTATCGGCCAGGTGTTCGGCCCATTTATAACTTTCATAGCTTCCTTTTTTGACTTTGAATCCTTACTAGACTGAAAGTCACATTTTTGACTTTGGCTTATCTCTTTGACTGTCGTTTTTTTTTTTCGCCGTAGTCAGCCATATTTAGCCGTCGCCCTTAGCCGCCGCAGGAGACGGCCCGGGCGTCGGGAGTCACAAGCTGATTTCCGGCCACCGTAGGCGCGGGCCTGCGGACGGTGAGCGATGGGTAGCTCGCCGTCCAATAAAGACCAGGCCCGGGTCAACGGCGCGTTGTGTTTCACGCGCGCCTCAAAGAGATGTCAGCACCAACTGACGGGGTCCGTTAGGGCCAATGCCTGCCGGGGTTGCGAGTTTGTCCGAAAGGGATATCGAGGCCTTGGCACACAGGCAACGGAAGGAACACGGGTGGGTTTTAGTCAGTAAAAGTGTGACACACCCTCCCGCTCAGCCCAGAGCGGGAGAAGTTATTTGATAATTTCCCAATCAAAAAAAAAAAAAAAAGTCAAGCAACGGCCGAACATTCGGACGACAGATAATGGTCTACAAATCTACAGTCTATTAAGCCTACAACGTTCTAAAATTCACAAAAAAAAAAAAAAAACTACATAAAATATTATTAAAATAAGGAAAAGCCCAGACTTAAGTATAGGCTTGCTGTGCTATAGGTACTTAACTCTGGGCTTTTCCAAAAGCCTTGCCACACCGTCTTCGTAGTCGTTTATCCCCGAGATTGGTATTGGGATTTACGTAAGGAAAAGCTAAGCCAGCCAATGACATACTCGAACGAGGACTGAGAATGTGATTTGATTTCTATAAGATTTTTATCTACTCTGCATTCCGTCGTACAAAAACTAGATAGGACCGTTGATGCCATTAATTTAAAAAGAAGTAGAAAAAAGTAAGCATGCAATTGCTTACTTTTTTTCTACTTCTTTTACAAAGAGTACGGTAGACGTAGGTCAAGATTCGCCGCGGATTTTTTAGATCTTCGGCATAACAAATACAATACCACTATTATTAAATAGCTCGTTTGAAGTTTTGATTGCCAATTTAAAGAATATAAACTCAGTTGTATTCTTTATCTGCATAAGTCGTTATTTTATTAACACTAATTTGGTATAAAATTAAGACCGTAACGTAATCTAAGTTTTATTAAGTTTCTCAAGAGTACTATTAATTATTAATTACTTACTGTAATGGCCGATGGTGTGAATGCTGCATACCACGACTTTTATTGCTAACGAGGAATTTATTTACAACGTCGGTCGTAAGCGAGCTTTTGTTATACAAATGTAATGTAACAGTACCGCTGATAGATTCTGATTAGCGTGCGACCATTGCACCCTGCAGATGCAAGCCTTACTGCAATATACTTGGAAAATGGCGAAAATTCCTTCTTTTTTTTTTATTGCTAATTTTTTTGGAAATGAGGGGTTCGGAAATTAGAAATAGGTTGTTAAGTAATTAACTTTAGTCATGCGTCGAAAAACCGTCTTGCAAAATCAGATTTTTAGTTTCAGTTCAAATGTGTAATATAAAGACAACATTTTCTTTTGAAATTATTTCCCGTCTTCCTCAGCTTCCCAAATTACAAATTTTTTAAAGACTTTTTTTTTAATTTCTACCAGAGCCAACGCATAAAACTTCGGTGTCGGCAAAAGCGCCATAAAGGTCCCAAGGCGAGTGCGCCCGCGCTTGTGTGAAACGATGCTTGTTGTCGAGCTGACGGTGCGAAAGGCTCTAAAATAAGTTATTGCTAATTCCTTACTTCAGTCGGTGGCGTGGAATGCAGCACGGCGCATTGTACTCACTTATCTAAACACTCGAACCTGGGGGTCTACTCCGAACATAAGTCCGATGTATCGTCCGAATGTTCGGCCGTTGCTTAACTACGGCTAACAACGGCGAAAGAAAAAAAAACAACAGTCAAAAAGATAAGCCAAAGTCAAAACTGTGACTTATAAGTGCGAATTTCACCAATCAAACTGAACGCGATCAGCACCTAAAAACCGAGTTCAAGAGCTGTCAGTGTCAATCTAACAAAGAAAATAATGACACTGACAGCTCTTAAACGTAGTTTATGTGCTGATCGCGTTCAGTTTTCATTGGTGAAATTAGCCCTTAGTCGGTTAAGAGGAAATGCGGGCGGAGAGACTTTTAGAGTAAAAAGTCATAAATCGAGGTTCGGCTCTCGCCTATTTCTTCCTCCAATATTGGACCAATTTAAAAGATATTTCTTATACTGAATAAGAAGGATATATACTGTGTCCCTATGTTTTCCTTTTTGATGATACATTATCTTTTGAGCTGGAACCCTCTGAAAATGCTCAAAATTGCCTGTTTAGACCGCTGACAACATAGGGCTATTGTACAAATTTGCCAACTATTAATAAAAAAAGAAAAAAATAGGGACACAGTATATATCCTTCTTATTCAGTATAAGAAACATCTTTTAAATTGGTCCAATATTGGAGGAGGAAATAGGCGAGAGCCGAACCTCGATTTATGACTTTTTACTCTAAAAGTCTCTCCGCCCGCATTTCCTCTTAAGGATTCAAAGTCAAAAAAGGAAACTATGAAAGTTACAAAACGGCCGAACACTCGGCCGATACTTCGGATTAACGCTTCGGAATAGACCCCAGGGGGGCTTGCCACTAAATGCTGAGCCACTATTAGCTGGCACGCACGCGGTTAGGGATCGTTCGTTATCATTATGGTTTTGTTTTCTAAGAGCTGTTAACTTATCAGGTACTTTATTGGACACGTTGTATTCACACTAATACAAAGGAATTTAGACAGTGCGCTCAGCCTCGGGCCCTATCAGAATACCAGCGCTGCGACACTTATTTTTAGGTGCCGCAGCATCATGCTGAGATACGGGCCTTTTGGCCTCGTACAGGACTTTCTGTTTTTATTTTAATTTTTACTTTGTTTTAATTTTAGTTTTGTTCTTTATGTTTTTACGAGTGTGTTTTTTTTTTATTTGTGATCCGTGCGAGCCCCAATAAATGCTTTTTCTTTCGACGTTCTTTTCTTTTGACGTTCAAAAGTGCCATTTCTGTGCCTAATTGAAATAAATAATTTGACTTTGACTTTCTTTCTTTCTTTCTCAGAGGCAAAACAGTTTTGTCTGCTGTAGAAAGTGTAGAGGCGTAGACACAAATTTGTGTGGTTCTTTCCTCAAAAGACCATTTCAGACATCTACATGGTCCTCACATGATCTGACCAAGATTGTGTCTGGACTTTAAGAGACTTTGACCCCTGAGTTTGTTTCGCCATTTCTTCTCAGGGGTAGTCAGATAGGAAATGTTCGACTACATCTAGCTTATTTTTTTATATTTTTTATATGACGTGTAAAAGTGATTCTACTCGTAATATCCTATTTACAGAATAAACGATTACATTTAATTTCATTTCAACAGTTTAGTCTTGTGACAAAACAATTTGCCAATTATGTTTGTTATTTTTGACAAAGAGGTTAGTTTCATGGAGTCAACGGGTCATCAAAATCCTCTAGGGTCGTTTAAGGATTGTGGAGCTCAACAACAAAACTACAGATAAAATATTTAGAGATTACGACTATGATAGTTTCTTTGAGCTAAGCGCTGGCAAAATTCCGATACAAAGCATTTCTAATTCTATGTGATATTCTACCTACGACTAAAGCAAACAAATGATGTAAAAAATATCGTCTTGTAAAGTTTTCAGTGTGTAACCGGTGTAGTTTAAACTAATTACCTAGTTATATAATTATTCATAATTTATGTTATAATAAATGATGAATAATTTACATGTCCCATGGATTTGGCCACCTATGAAGCTATCGGACTATCACTTAAACAATCCTTTTTTTTCTAACATTAGGCATTTTAACTAAAGCATTAGGCACTTCCATCAATATTTGGAGAGATAAACAATCAACACGATAAAATATTGCTTTCCATTCCCTTTGTACAAGCTATAAATTCATCCAGTTGGTGCTTTAGCAGTCATTAAAGTGCTTTTCGTTGAAAGCAAAGGGTGGGAGCATAGTCACCAGTTTAAGATGGCCCCCAAAGCCAATTACAATTTTGTTCAACCGTAAGGGTTTTCTGTATTTTGAGCGGGTACGATTACCTGGTCGTGTCAGTCGGAGGAGCTTATGAATAGACCCAGTTCTTTGTCCATGCCAGACTAATAAGAATACTGCCAACAGACAATTGTGCGAATTGTTACGGTTGGATGTACGCTCATAAATGACAAGCGCGTTTTACCTTTTGGATTGGATTTGGATCTGTCTATATCCCATTTATCGTAGAAAATCAAATTTCTTCAGATACGTATGTCATTCAATTCACTTTGAATATGAGAGGCCATTGACGATTTTATCGCTGATAAATATTCAATTTAAGTAGTTGCTTCAAGCTTCAAGTGGTTTATACGAGTCATAAATCATAAAGTGATTTTGATTAAATTGCTTAAGTGCGAAAATTTTCCATAGGTTTAAATTCAATACTGCAAGCAGGCTTCAATCTGACAAGTCTCGTATCGTGAACTGCCCTAAAATCTTTTGTGTAACAACTACATTATGGATCATAACTTTCTACATGGCACGCTTCATTAGCCGAATCTGTTCAACTTTTAGCTATTCACCTTTCATCCATTTAGTCTGTCTGGTCCATTGTGTGTCCTGCGTGCCGTATGTGTTGGCGGTCTGTCGCCGTATATATGTGCCGGTCTATTGATTTAGTGAGGCCAACGACAGAGGGGGGTGATTCAAGCGTGACGCTAGGTATGGCAGCGTAATCATTAGGGAATACTGCAATATTCAAGGGCATGTTTTATGTATGGAGATAGTTGAAGGGTGGCCGGCGAGTCATGCCCGTTGCAAAAAGTGCAGTCACGTACCCCTTTCTAGCGTGTTAATATTGATGAAATTTGCTGTGGCACCTGTAATTATTCAAGATCTAAGCGCTTTGCACGCCTCTTTGCCGTGCTTTCTGTAAATTTTGTTAATTTCGTCCTGCTCAAATATGTCCAAGCTCAGTTTTATTGAAAATTATCTCTTCAAATGAGTGTCATCATCACCAAATTGGATGCACCGCTAAATTAAGGAACAATTCTTTTTATCTGTGGTTTTTAAACTTTTGGGGGATCCGATCTGAATAAGTATATTAAAAAAGGAACAAGGACAAATTCAGGACTTACTGAGAAGGATAGCGGATCAAGTGCGATATTTTCATATTGATAGATGAAGTACTGGTGCACTATGTAGGTAATCAAATTCTGCTTTTTTTCATATTGCCCTTAGATCCCTAGTTATATGTTGATATACAAAGTTCAAACGACAAGCTTCAAGAAAAAACTTCATATCGTATTCATTAAAATAGTGTTTTTTAATGACAATTTATATACAGCTGGCCAGCTACGCGTAAAAACTGGTAGCCTGCTGTTGACAAAGGCTAGGATTACGAAGCTTTCACTTATCTTGATTTATATTAATGCTGTGGAATACATTTTGAAGGTAAGGTACCTACGTGGATTTGACGTGGTACTCACTTTGTGCTCTTAACCTTTACGCAATAGCTTCTCCAACATTACAATTTCTTAAAAGCCATTGCATTCTATGTTTCAAAAAACTTTTTGTGCCAACCTCTGCCTTAAATGTTACTGCTCTACGTAATTCAGTACAGAAATATTACTTGTTCGAATCTGAATAGACCTAATGGATGAATGTTCCTTTTCCTTAAGTCTGTTGCAAGCTCAGTGGAGCAACTTGAAGCATCATTATAAATGTCTTAGATGATCCAAAGATTTCGTTGTGTAATCAAACCTGATTGCTAGTTTAATTGATGCAGCTACGTTTTTCTGTCATCTTTGTGACCTTCTCGAAGACCTGTTTCATAATATAACATAAGTTTGTTTTAGAAGTTCAATCGTCTTCATTCGTTTTTGCTTTATCAAAACTGAAATTGCAAAAGTTTACTCCATTAAGGAATAGGTGCCTACTTATTTGGAGCTATTGGTGGCAAAAAGTTTAACCGCATAGTAAATAATATGACTAGTATATATTTTTTGTTAATTTAATGTTATATACCTATCAGTGTTTCCCGGAAGTATGAATGATGTTATGAGGATAAGCTGCAGACATATTGTGTCCGCATGTGAACATTATGCATCATTATTACCGTTTTAATGAACTGTATATATCGGCCGAGAAATGAGTTGATTGATAAAAAAGATATGTTTTCACTTTCGCTGAGAACTTAATTATACAGTCGCCGAGATTAAAAAATGTCACGAACAGCACCTCTTGACGACACCTTCGAATTTAACTCGTTGGGAACTTGGGAGTTGGGTTGACAGTTGCTTGGAAAATAAGGACCCCAGCCTCCCAGGAGCGTTTCTACTCATGAGATAGAAAGTAAAGATAAGCCATTTAAAACATTAATAAACTTACCGGAGTGTTCTGTTTATTTTTCCACCCACTGATGAACCACATTTGCGTGGCCAGGAAGCACGCAATCGTGCCGTTACACGGCTTGTATGAGCACTGTCCAAAAATACATGGGATATCAGTCGGTTTTTATGCACTTATATGTTTAAACTTGCGATGGAGCAAGTTTTTGTAATGCACATGTACCGATGCGACACAGGCGACCCGGGTGGCGGCGCGCGGCGGACTGCTGGTCGGGCCACACTCGTGCTGCCGCGCGGCGCGGCTCGGAAACGACCGGCGACGACGCGCGACGAGGGACCGTGAAAGAAGGGCTACAACCCGACTGCGTTTTTTGTCCCGTCTAAGATTAGCAACAAACAACGTCTGGCTGGGACCATTCAAAGGGGTTCGGATTGGGCGTAAGTGATGACACGCTGTTTTAGCACTGCACTGTAACCGCCGAGCTCTTACAATGTTGAGGGTTTAGCTGGGTTTTGGATAAAATTTGTGCGTTGGTATCTGATTTTGTTATAGGTATTTCTATTAAATACCATGCCAGGTTCAAAGATATAAGAGATGCTTACGTATGCTTTCGTACGGTTTAGGGTTATTGTAAACCAACCGTCTGGTTCGGTAGATTTGAGTTAGGTAGGTAGGTACCTATTGGGTTTTTTTTAAAGATTTTTTTGCGAATATCCTGGATGTAGAGGGGTCAGCCGGGATATAACATTGAGATACAAATGGGCTATTGAAGCCGAGTGTGTCAGACTTCCGGGATTGCCGGCATGGAAGCCACGACGTAATGTAATAGAAAACGTATTGCACAATTTCCTGATCTGTTGGAAGAGTACAGTACTAGACTGAATGGTATTGGCACTGCCTAAGTGTATTAAACATAGTACATTTATTACACTTAAGTACACTTATTTAACTCAGATTCTGACTATAATCTGAGTTATTTAATATGAACTGTGAAAGAATATTTTTAAAGTGCACTTTCGCAAAGTTCCTATCTAGGTAGGTACTGTTACTAGGTAGGTTTACTAGGTATTGTTATAAGTACATATTATAAGAATTAGGCAGGTATCTATGATATAATTGATAACAGTCAGTAGGAAAATGTATAATCCGAGTAGTTACCTATACGTGTCCCAAAATTCAACGATAAGCGGCACCAGATGGTGGACCTGCTCATCACTACCCGAGAAAAAATTATGAAAAAAAAAAATATATTGAAATCTTTCGGAAATTGACACCCCTTAAGATATTTTTAACTACCATGACCACGTCGGTTGTTTTTTTTGTAAAAAGTTTTTATGTTTCACTTTTTAGTAGTGGTACCTACCCCACACAAATTGTAATCATACATTTAAATGACAATTCCAATAAGACCAAAAACTGGTAGGATACTTTATTTTATAACGGAGTTCCAGTGCCTACCTTCCGGCTTCATTATCAGATCAGTTGAGAACCTCCTCCTTTTTTGAAGTCGGTTAAAAATCATTTATAGCCAGAGTGCATCTCATGACAATTCCAATAAGACCTAACACGGGTAGGATACATTGTTTTATAACGTAGGTCCAGTGCCTACCTTCCGGCTTCATCATCTGATAAATTTGCTTCGCTTAACTATCTTAATCCAGATATCTCATCGCCACCCGTGAAATACCTATCATTGAGAAGTTCCGGTGGCCATCTGTGGCCTTCTTCATCAGTTCCACTTCAACAAATTATACTTTCTGAATGCAAATGATTGACTTGTTGATGAAAATATAAAAATCGCTATATGTATGCCTATAATATTTGAGGAGTTGAAAAATGGGACCAATCTGGAAGTATATCCTATCAATTAAAAAAAAAAAATCAAATCGGTTCATAAAAGACGGAGTTCTGAGGTAACAAACATTAAAAAAAAAAACATTTGTGAAGACGGTTAAAAATATGTCACATTCTTACATTTTTATTTTATTAGACATTAAAAACCAAGTATTAAACGGTATGGTAAGTACTCCTAATCTTTATTTTCCTTGTCCGAGTCACCACCTGTCGTGAAATGGCAGTGACATTTCTTTTGCGGATTGCAATCTTCACGGGAAAACTAAAATAATTTTCCCTATAATCCCGAAAATGCTTGTTCCTAACTTCTGCTGCTTCTTCAGACAAAGTTCCGATTGGGATCAGAGCGTTTTTCACGATGAATGGCCCGTGCATCAGCACTTTGTGTACAGTGGGTGTCATCGGATGCCAGCTGTATAAGCTAACATAAAGTTCTGCTGTACTGTCACAATATGAAGAAAACTTTTCAATATTTAAGTCATAACCACTCGAAATAACTTCCAAAATTGTTGCGAACCTTTTTATTAATTCCTCATTGATACCGGTTATAGCGGAAGCCTCCGCAGAACATTCAAAAAATCTCCTACTCGTATTTCCGTCATTGGTATTGCCAAAACCAGCTTTTGGAATATCAACCAAAAGACCAAGTTCTTCTCGAAACCTTTCTTGGATTTCTTGCTTTTTAGTTTTTACGATGTCTTTTTCTGCTTGCGACCTAATTTGCCACTTCCCACAGGAATCTTATATGTGACAAGACGAGGCTGAAGGCTTTCGAAGAATATGATTCTAGCATGAAGAATTCAAAGCCCAAATTTAAAATGTTCCTTGTTTACCTCTGAGCTCCTCACTTTATTGAAATTGTTAAAATGTGTTGAAGTTAATTTGCAGAGATAACCCCTCATTGTAGATTTAGTATCTGTGGCAGCATTTCATACCTTACCATCAATCATTTAGGCGTTCGCCTCCTCGCGCCACTCCCAGATGTGCTCGAGGACTTTTGCCTCAGATCCCATGGCGGTAGTCCAGCAAGGAGGCTCGCAGCCTCACAAGAGCATGAAGGCTGCGAGACAGCCTTACTCAACCCTGCACACTGTCTCTGTATGTTATACACTTGCAAAAGCATTATACTCCCTTAGTGAGTGCGGGATTCTACCTCCGTACCTGGATTGTTATCATTGAGTATAAAATACTTTTAACAACATTGACATTTGGCATAACAATCCGGCTTATATCTACACTCCAAAATAACAATTCAACAAGATTGATACTGGAACGCAACAACCAAATGCTGACAAAACAGCTCATACCACTGGCCCTGTTAATGGCTGTGGGTACAAAGATACAATAAACTATTTGATACCTATTGAATTCAATATCTTGACTTCTGAATACCATTTCAGCTAGTAAATACTGAGATGAATTAAAATGCATTAAATACAGATTTACAAATAATTTGTACATTTCAGACCCAAACAAAATAGAAAATTCAGTTTCATTCTGAACCTAAAACTAGTACTTAACTCCTTCTTGGGCAGTGAGAATTCCATTATACTTAATTGGCAGAAAATGGCATATAAAGTTCCCAGCTATAACCCTATTACTTTACACTGACAATTTGTACATTATACAGTTATTTTTCAACATATCAAAATAGATAGGTAAGTACCTACTTATATGATTTCATCCTATATCTACCCTATCACTTCACTAGCAGGATTCTTCCCATGACCAGCATGTCGATTCTGTAAAAAATTCACCGTGAATTCTTGCGTGGAGTGAGCTGTCAGTGCCATTCCACTGATGCTAGGGATTGACCAAGGATTACATTTACAATCATAATCGAGATTTTAATATCATTTGTGTGCTAATGCTATTGATCATTTTATATTATTTCAAAGGTAGTATTTATATGTCTTAACATTACTACTTAGGGGGATTTCAAATAAAATAGAAAAACAGAAATTTAGTCAAACTCAATTTAATGTAAAAAATAAAATTGAGTTTCTGTCCAAAATCTCGATTATGATTGTAAATGTAATCCTTGGTCCATCCCTAGCATCAGGTGAGATGACACTGACAGTTCACTCCACGTTCACTTCATCTAAGTTTTCACGGTGAGATGGTTACAGAATAGCACTGCAGATAGGTAAAAAAAAAACCGGCCGGTCGAATGGTCGATCGTTGATTTCATAATTGTTGATTTTGACAAGTTTGGTAATCTACTATTATAATGGCGTCATTATGACTTTCCTATGGTCGGCCACTGACACTACGTTGAAAGAAATTGCATTTATTGGTAAACTCGTACATAATGTCAAATGAATGACATTTCTACTAATGGGTTTTATAATAATGGCAATACGACAAAGCCATTTTAAGTAACACAATTCTATTACGAGAAAATTGACCGACCAATGATCGACCATTATGAATTTAGCAAACTACGAACTTTTAGCAAAATGACAATATGATCGTGTTGGAATGACTGAATTTATAAAAATAGCAGACTTGGGCCGCTTGGGCCCCGGTTATATGGAATTGTCATATTTCTCTAAACGATTTTAAATAAACGTTAAAATGTTGACAGTTAAATAAGTTAAAAATCGAATGAGAAAATCGATTATAGTGTGACCATTAGTGCTGTGCACTCCCGTGTGGCCATTAGTGCTGTGCACTCCCTGAGGTATGCGCGCGGCGAGACGGGGGGGAGAATCGGCTGCTGCGCTCTGTCAGTACCTCAGGGAGTGCACAGCACTAATGGCCACACGGGAGTGCACAGCACTAATGGTCATACTATAGCTCTCAACTTGTCAAGTAATAATTGACTATTTGCTAGCAGAATGTACGAAAATCATGTGGAAGATATGATCCATAAGTATTTGAAATAAACGGCTTCACTTGAAATTAAGAAAGGTAAAAATATTTTATTCTATTAAAGTAGTAAAAAGAGTAAGTGACCTGTACGAGGCCAATAGCCAAGGAACCTATAAAATGGTGCTGCTTACAAAAATTAAAACTAAAAAATAATAAATAAAAACAAACTTTATTGTTCAAGAGAGCAGTACAAATTCAAAACAGCGCTAGCCTCCACACTAGGATTCCCTGTGTCGTGGAGACTAGTCTCCTTCGTCTTACAACTTTATACATAGTAGGTAGGCACATACGTAACATCGGTTGGTAAGATTTGTGAGGCGACATTAACCGAATATTATTCTCTAACAATAAATAAAACTCAAGTAAACTTATGTGATAAACCATGGTATTAAATATTAAAGCATGTGTAATGTATCATGCACGTGTATGGTGTGCTGGATGTGTGATGAATGAGTGAGTTAGGGTAACTGATCAAGTTAAAAGCTTATTCAACGCTTGGCAACTTTGTTTCCAAAATATCTTCATTAAGCAAATTCACAAAACACCAAGAGCAAAAAAAAAAATAGGTACACACGGCTACACATCAAGCTATACATTTCCAGTATAAGCTGATCTCGCATTGTGTAGGATTTCCGAACAGTGAGAGGTCAGTGTATGCTGGAAATGTATAGCTTGATGTGTAGCCGTGTGTACAACGCTACAAGATTTTTTACGGTGCGTTACCAAAATCAGAATCTGATAAAGCAAGGTGGCAGCATTAGTCACCACCTTGCTTTATCAATTCAATGTATGTGAAAATTCCGTAGATGCCTTTTCAGTTCATTAGATAGCATAGCTTCTTACAACGATAATCTTTACAATGAGCCTTCAAGAGTCACTGAGCCCGTCACTTAATGCAGCAAAATCTGCCACAGTGACTAAAACACATATTGTAATGCGCAATTAAACATAATTATAGTAGAGTTTATGAGCTTATTGCAATCTCACGCAGTAAGTTCCACACTGAATCCCAATTTAGTGAACGATAACGTTTATGGAGACATCTACGTTGCTATTCTCAACCATGGAAATTTTCATCTCACATACAGAACAAACTTTAGTAAAACTTACAAACAAAATTGGCTGCCCTTTTGGCTCTAATGTCGACTATGTGGACTAATAAAACAAATACTTAATTATAACTGTAAGTTACGTTATGTGAAATAGTAAGTTAAAGTGATATTAATCCTTTACCTCTCACAGTACAACAAATACAACAGCTCAACTCGTTGAGGCAAACACAACGTGGGTTTTCTCGTTATTGATTATGCCTCAGTGCTGATTAACAATAGCTTATCATTTATTTTTTTAATTAGTCAATGATGATTGTAATGCGTGTACCTTTTTTGTGGCTAAACTCAAGAAATTCCATACAACTTTGCTGGCGCCTATTGCTCATAGAGGTTTGTCAAAATAATGACAACATTACAAAAATTTTGAACACCTAATAGTCTATAAATTATGTACTTATAACATGACCTTACAAAGTCCCATGTGTATATACGGAAAACAATTGTTTCCTACGTTCTTCAATATAAGTTTTTCCGAATTTTACCCGAACACAATCTTCATACAAAACTATCAAATACCACGCTTGGAAATGCCATGGAAACGCAAGCGTGGTATTTTGACAGTTCAAACCACCCCAATTTCGCGTTCATTTCGCGCGGTTTCGTTCATTGTGTCATAGAGAATACAGTATTAGCAGATGTCGTGATAGGGTAAGGAATTGACGTGGTTTCTTTTAAGGATTCGTTAAGTGGTCATAGTGAATCAGGGCCCTTTCATCAAATCCTGTGGTAAATAGGCATGACTTACCAGCCAGTAGGTACCTATCTCCAAATAAGGTTGAATACATGATGATGATAGCATGGAGAAAAAACACCAATTTATTGCAAAATTGTTAATTGTAATTTTTATTTAAAGTTTTAAGGGTAGAATAAAATTATCGCATTTAATTTGCTTATGACATTTTGGTTTATATACATTTATTTTTATTTTTTATTAATGGCTTTTTAGATATATTTTTATTTCTCTCAGATATTGACAAAAATGATGTGACATTTGTGTGTATTTTAAATTTAATTTGAATGATAAGTGTAGATAATGTATTAAAATTTTATTTGATTTGAATGTTTTAGTTTAATATTATTGTATAGGTGTGATTTTTATATCAATTTTGTGATTTTATTTAATGTAATGTAATTGCATGGACTATGTCTGAAAAATAAATGAAATTAAATTAAATTAAAAAAAGTAATGCTGTCAGTTTCTGGTACGTTCCGTTAGATAGAGACAGAATTACTTGTAATCGGGAAGTAAATGTAATGGAGTTCCGTGCAACTAGCGGATAATCTCCAAAATGTGTACGACAATAGTAGGTATCTATTGTATATCGCGCGCACGCAATACATTACGAGAATTGATACCACAAACCAGCATTACGTAGGTATTCGATATGCGGTGACCGCAACTGACTCGCTTCCTGCTGGAACTATACTAGTAACTTATCTAATATACACTGTGTTAAGGCTTCTACATACCGGGGCGACTTGTCGCGCGACGCGACACGGCACAAAGGCCCCGCGCGTCGCGGGACGAGCGGTGCCTTTGTGTCGCGTCGCGTCGCGCGACATGTCGCCCCGGCATTTAGAAGCCTTTAGGTTAAACGTGGCACATATTTTAAAGGAGTAAGTACCTATAGTACTCCTGCAAACGCGATACCAACCCGTTAAGGGTTTTTTGTAAGAATGTATTTTACATCTGACAAAAATCGCCGAGAAAATCGCTCGTGGGCGAACATGCTAAAACTGTAGGGAACAGCCAATGACGTATTATAAATAGACGCATCATACACGAACATTAGCGCACTCAAAAACAGCGTAAGCTATGATTGTAGCTACATAGTTGCATACAATCATACAGCGCGTGAAGAAAAGGAAAGACCTATACCGATATCTGTTGTTAGAAAGATTTTCCTTCTGCCACCTTTCGTTATTTTTCTTTTTCTTTACAGAAAGTTGCGAAAATGTAGGCAGCTGAGCTGATGATGTTAGGGTTTCCACCGGAGTGATCACTTGTATCAAAATGTACAATTTTTATGAAATGAAGGAGTTAAGTAAAACGAGGGACATACTTTAAAAAAGTGTAGTGAGGGAGTACTCATGAAGTGAGCTCAAAAGGGGCTTGTGATTAGGTTAAGCTACGCTTGCCACGGTTGGTCAGTGGATGGGTGACCATCTTTACATACCAAGACTCCTCTCTGCCTCGGAAAGCACGTTAAGCCGTTGGTCCCGGCTGTCATTCATGGAACTTTCATGGTCTGACAGCCAGTCTTGCCAAGGGGTATCGTATTACCCAGTAACTGGGTTGTGGAGGTCAGATAGGCAGTCGCTTCATCATCAAAATACTGGTATTCAGCTACAGCCGGTTAGACTGGAAGCCGACCCCATCATAGTTGGGAAAAGGCGAGGCAGATGATGAGTACACACGGCTACACACCAAGCTACACATTTCCAGTTTAAGCTGATCTCGCATTGTATAGGATTTTCGTACAATGAGAGGTCAGCGTATACTGGAAATGTATAGCTTGATGTGTAGCCGTGTGTACTCATCATCTACTTCATTTCATAAAAATTGTACATTTTGATACAAGTGGAGCCGAGAACTGCAATAACAAATGTACACGTGTATCAAACGACGTTTTTCAATACACGAAATATATTTTTGTCATGATTATTAGGAAACTATGATTTAATTTTCTTTTTTTTGCGCGCTTTGCTTTCGCCAGGTTGAAGGAGAGGCAAAGGTATGCAGCCGATAAACAGCCTAATATGAAAAATAGAAAATTCAAAATATTTTTGAGTTTAGAATAACAAATAATAACGTTTTTTTTATTGTAATAATCATGGTATTCTATTTATAAACATTATTTAAATATTCCAAAAATATTAAATAGTTTTTTTTTTAAACGTAGGCCCACACTAGGAATTTCTCCTGTATTGTGGGTGCGTTTACAAACATTTAAACTCATATACACAAACAGCCAGACCCGGAACAACTACTTGTAGGTCAAACAAATATTTTTTCCGTGCGGGAATCGAACCCGCGACACGCAGTGCAGCAGTCAATCGCTTAACCACTGCGCCAACCATGTCGTCAATTCCATGTCGTCATGTCGTGTATTTACGCCGTAAAGACGCACCTTGCCGAGATTAAAAAAAGAGGACTGTCTCTGGCGCGAGACGGTGTGAATGTCCCTGGATGATGATGGAAATTTCATTGAACCAATTTGGACTAAGTATAGGTATAAGTTATCTGTGGCAATTTTTATTACCGCACACGTGTTGGAAAATAAAAAATCGCACGCGTGTGAAATACATTGCATTGTGAACCTAATCGTAGTGCGATATGAAACAGTTTTCGAGGAAGTGTATTGAAATAGTACATTTTCATACAAGTGGAGAATGTTTGTTATTGCATTCGAGGCGGAATTAAGACCCGAGCCGTAGGCGAGGTTGTTTTTGAGCCGAGAATTGCAATAACAAATGTCCACGTGTATCAAACGACGTTTTTCAATACACTTTTGAAGAAATAAAATAAAATAACGATAAATATTTTTGTCATGAATTATTAGGAAACTATGATTTAATTTTCTTTTTTTTCCGCGCTTTGCTTTCGCCAGGTTGAAGGAGAAGCAAAGGTTTATAGCCGATAAACAGCCTAATATGAAAAATAGAAAATTCAAATATTTCGAGTTTAAAACACAAATAAATGTTAATATGTTCATAAACGTTATTTTTATTGTAATAATCATGGTATTATATTTTATAAACATTATTTAAATATTCCATAAATATAAACGCCGCACCGTAAAGACGAATCTTTGCCGAGATGAAAAAAAAGTCACTTGCGAATAGAGAGGACTGTCTCTGGGCCTCTGGCGCGAGACGGTGTGAATAGAGGCATTGAACCAATTTGGACTAAGTACAGGTATACGTTATCTGTGGCAATTTTTATTCCCGCACACGCGTTGGAAAATAAAAAATCGCACGCGTGTGAAATACATTGCATTGTGAACCTAATCGTAGTGCGATATGAACCAGTTTTCGAGGAAGTGTATTGAAAAAATATTAGTGAGCACTGCGGGATAATCCATGTAAAAATACTGGTATTTCTCAGCATACGGATAGACTGGCTGGTCTCTGCACCTAATAAACATATTTTCCTTCTGCCACCTTTCGTTATTTTTCTTTTTCTTTACAGAAAGTTGCGAAAATGTAGGCAGCTGAGCTGATGATGTTAGGGTTTCCACCGGAGTGATGATGGAAATTTCAGAGGAAAACCACCAACCAACCAACAGCCAATCTGTAATCGTTACTGCAATGACAGGCAACTAACTATTTCTGGAAGTCTGGGGGTTTATTCTGAAGCGATAATCTGAAGTATCAGCCGAATGTTCAGCTGTTTCTTGACATTCAAAGTTTCTATTTTGGACTTTGAGTCCTTCATACCCGACTTTCAGACACATTTTTGACTTTGACTTATCTCTTTGACTGTCGTTTTTTTCCGCTGTAGTCAGTCGTAGTCAGGAAACAGCCGAACATTCGGTCGATACTTCGGGTTAAGTATGTTCAAAAATGAAGCATAATAAAAATAACTGGGAGTGAGTTCTCTTTCGGTATAAATCACTCTTACGATCGAAAAAGTCCATAATACTTATTTATAACTAGCTTTTGCCAGCGGCTTCGCTCGCGTTAATTTAGAATTTGACAATCAATTCGAGTTGTACACTGCTTAACTTACGTTATCGCGGTCAAATTCATATTTTTTAACGTATAGCACACATGTTTTCCAGGCGTGGACATACGTTGTGATATGTTGATTGTAAGAGTAACATACTTATTTACTTACACTAAGGTCCAATTTAGAATAAACTCTACCTTTTTAATTAATTTAAGGAAAAAGTTCTTCGTTGTTAATAAAACTATTGCAATGATAACTGTTCAGGCGATAATTATAAAACCTGTCAAGTGCGTGTCAGACCACGCACAATGAACGGTTCCGTAGTTCTCTCTCTTTCTAATCTCTGAGCTAAGTCGGGAGGGGACAGACAGATAGACGGACACGGTGAAACTAGAAGGGTTCCATGTTGACTAACAATCCCACACTGCTTTGCAAAAAAAAATATTAGGGACCCTCCTTACACGTAAAATGGGAATGATACACATTAAACGTGCCCTAATCAAAAAGCTTATTATAAGATTAAGGACTACGTTGAAGACAAGGAAGTTTGGCATTAATTCCTTCTATACATGTGGCTTCCCTGGTACCTCATTAACGGTAAAACTATGTAAATGTCTATTAACAGCTCCCAAATTACGAACTTATTTTTTTAATTTAATTTTATCTTTTTTTACAAACTTCACTGACATAATGTTTTTCTTACTTGACATTATTATACCTACAATTTAAATTTCAACAAGGTTCTAACTTTTATAATTTTAATCATATTTTATATTGTTTTTTTTTTGTCAATGTGAGGACGTTGTAGGCTTATTAGACTGTAGATCTGTAGACCATTTTCTATTTTGCTAAGTAACTGGTACTTTTGACGGGCCTACGCTGTCCTCTCATACCTATTAACACTGTATTGAAAACATTGTAAAAGCCAAGTTTATTTTTTTTAAAGAGTGACCGTGGAGTTTCTTGCCGGCTTGCTCCATAGGACACGACCAATTGCACCTAGCTTCTGACGTTTCATAAGTGGCCATGTAGGCTTATGTGAAATAAAAATATTTTTGATTTTGATTTTGATATTTTTTTTTCTCTCGTCTATCCCATGATGTGATAAATCGTTGGATAGGCCGTTAAAAAAATATTATGAGTCTGCGAAGGCTATTTTTCGATTCAGGTATCCGATTGAAAGAAAGAAAGGAAAATTGTTGAAGTGCACACGCAGGCGACTTTCTCAGCTGGCGATTTTCTCAGCGATTATCGCCAGCGACTTTTTGAGAGACTCAACGCACACGTGCGATATTTTGTCGCTGGCTATTAGTGAATATCGAGGGATGTGCACATCATGGATTAACAGAGATCGATGTTTAACCAAAAAATTACTTATTTCTTTCTTTGAAGAATACTGTTCAACCGAAATCAATAGTTCAAAAAAGTACTAACGCTTGAATTATTATAACAATTAGAATTACCTACCGTTTTAGTAGGTACCTAATATTTTTAATTTTATAAACTTACGTTAGTATCTACCTAGGTAGGTAAGTATTTACCTCTCTATCACTTTCACACCTTAGCCGTATAGGTACTTACAAAAACTTATTACCTAAGTAGGTACTTATCTAAGTAGATGAAAATAAATATGCGGAAGTTTTCAAACCGTATCATACTGAGTTTTATGAATGGACGGAAATGAAATCGTTTATTCTGTAAATAGGATATTAGAATCACTTTAACACGTCATATAAAAAATAATAAAATAATCCAGATATAAATATATTATATATAAAATAATATTAAACTATTTTATAAACTCATCTTAGTATCTACCTAGGTATGTATTTATCTCGCTATTACTTTCACACCTAAAACGCATAGGTACTTATTCGATGCCTAGAAGATACTATGCGGGAATATTTCTGAGTAAGTTATATACTTGTTACTCATCATCATCATCATTGCAGCCGAAAGACGTCCACTGCTGGACATAGGCCTCCCCCAAAGGGGGTGTACGTGTATTACATACTTGTGACTAGACACTTATTATTTTATTTATGTATAGTTGAGTTGGTAAATGTGGATGTGTGTGTTGTGGCTCAGATTATAGAAAAAAGATATTGATGATTAGTAAAGCAGATTTAAAAAAAAAATACAAAAATTTAGGTTATGTTTTCAGGTTTTCGTACCTCTGGATCGATGTGTCGTGACTAAGTGAACCCCTTTAGGAAACAGCCAAAAAGTGTTATTTTTGCTCTATCTCGCCTCCTTCAGTAAAAAATCTATCGGGCACGTTAATGTCAGCTCCGTATAAAAAAAATCCCAAAATATAAATATAACTTACTTTAAGAGATAAAACTAAGTGAATTAGTACAAGGACACTTCCATAAACCAGTGACATTGTTATTAACAAAAGTACATACATAATGTGTAAATATAAACAATACTTAAAACGTGCATAAACTGTAAATAAAATCTCAAAATCATCAGTGCAATTTAGGTTACTAATAGTGATAAACTATACTGTGATTTCCAATTAAAAGTTAACAAAAGTGATAAAAAACTGTGATTTCGAAAACAAAGACAATTCAAAATAAAACCGTCCACCGTATACGTTCATAGAACAAAGAACTTTGGACCCAGCGGAGACACTACATGATAACTGTCTCTTGTGATCAAACAACAAGTAGTCGCCTAATTCATGCTGTCACTTAATGTTCACATAGCGTAGTGGTGCGTGCATGCACGTCCATACGAACTTTACGCTCAAGCGTTCCGAGTTCAAATCTCGCCACCGACAATATCTTTTTTAAAGACTACTCGTATTAAAATATTTGTATAGTGTGATATCCAAAAAGATGAATTTCTTCGAGAATATTACCATGAGAAGAACGTGAACACGGTCCTTGACAGAAAAGACTATCGACGAGTTTAACTCTAATAATTCGACACTAGATGGTACTACTAATAGCCTACCAGAAATATCAGACCACGAAGACAATATAGTGCAAGAGTTGCGACAAAAAATTGAAGAACTTAAGTTAGAGTTATTGGCAGCTCACGGGGAGATAGATAAATTGTCAACCGAAAACACTGAACTATAACAAAGTATTCAAATCATCAATTCTAAAAATCAACTAATGAAGGAGGCAACCAGTAAATTATCTAATGAAATTGG
This sequence comes from Tiliacea aurago, assembly GCA_948098905.1. Taxonomy (NCBI): domain Eukaryota; kingdom Metazoa; phylum Arthropoda; class Insecta; order Lepidoptera; family Noctuidae; genus Tiliacea; species Tiliacea aurago. Next base: position 10,613,914 of record OX402578.1, on the reverse strand, counting down.
GACTCCAAATAAAAATAAAATTGTAAAGCAGCTTACTCCCCACAGAAAACAACAACAACTTATTAAAAGTACAACAACTAGTCCAGTTACAAAACACAATCCGCCTTATTACAAAACAAGATTTATAGTTTGACATGGCTTAAACCATAGAGCTAGTTTTTGTAATAAGAACGTAACTATGATTGAAATACCGTTCTTTATACAAAACTGAAAACTTAGTTCGGTACTAAGTTGTCAGTTTTGTATTAAGGAACTTTACCAAAGTCGGAATAAAGTTCAAAATTCAATAATGGCTCCATGTTTTAAACCTGGGTCTGAAGATAAACCTTGTTTTGGAATAAGGGGGTAAAAGTCAACTCCAAAGAAATTCAGAAAAACACAGGTCCGTTAACACCCAATGGCATACAAAATAAAACAAGCAGTGATAGGACAATTCAAGAACAAATTCAACAACATAAAAAAGAGAGTAATACTGCCCGAGTGACATCACCATGCACAACCTACAGCAAGCAGACTATTACTACTACTACAGCTAAACCAAAAATATGTTTACTAAGCAGTGAAACATCGAATAAATTATACACCGTTGCAGAAGAAACTAACCTACGAAACTACGACATTTGCCACTATCGGAAACCTAAATGTGGACTGAAGCAAGTATTGGAGACAATTGATGTAAAAATTTCAAAACTATGGAAGTAAAGACTATTGTATTATTTACATTGGCGAAGAAGACTTCCGAAAAACTCTTAACTATATAGAACTAACCATATTTATTCGAGAAAAATTAATAACACTAACTCACACTAATATTATTATTTATTTACCGACACATAAATTTAAATTTCAATATAATAATACTTATTATGTAAAACAACAAAATTATGGCAATAATTTGTACAGTAGTAGAATAGAAGTGTTTAATAATCTTCTATACATGGATACGCAGGCATATAACTACGCATATCTATTGGATTCCAACCTAAATCTTTCATATTATTATAACTATGACATGTATAATCAGCGCTCAGGCGCACTGAATAGCTATGGCACGAAAGCTGTAGTATCAGATTTACAAGATCTGATTAAGTCAATTTACAGCCCAAACAATGTAAATTTTGAGGCAGAGTGTTTCCAGTCGGAAAAAATTGAAATATCTACAGACACACAATCACCAAACTCGCAATCCACACACAACACACATTTTTTTCGTGTATAATCATATATTTATAATGCACCAAAATGTCAATGGCCTAATAAATAAGTCGGATCTATTAAGTACACATCTGAATGAACTCGCAGATGTAGGTAAATCAATAGATATCTTATGCATAATCGAACACAACGTGAAAAAAGATGACCAGGAACACCTACATATTTCTAACTACTCACTAGCAGCATGCTACGCTAGGCAAAACAGAAACGGGGGCTCGTGCATTCTAGTAAAAAACACATCAATTTGAAACAATTAATTTAAATAAATGGGCCATTACTAATCAGATTGAATGCTGTGCGATAAAACTGACTTCCCATCCCATCATCATTATTTGTATTCATAGACCGCCAAATTATAATAAAGATAAACTATCAATGTTTTTTAATAATTTAGATATGATGTTAAACGAAATCCGCCTTATTACAAAACAATTTATATTTTGACATGACTTAAACCATGCAGCCAGTTTTTGTAATAAGAACGTAACATTGATTGAAATACCGTTCTTTATACAAAACTGAAAACTTAGTTCGGTACTAAGTTGTCAGTTTTGTGTTTAGGAACTTTACCATAGTCGGAATAAAGTTCGAAATTCAATAATGGCTCCATGTTTTAAACTCGGGTCTGAAGATAAACCTTGTTTTGTAATAAGGGGGTAAATGTTTAAAACGTAATAGTAGGATTATATTATGTGGAGATATGGATATTTGCAAAAATAGTAAAATATCAAACACTTTTCAAAATATACTGCGTAGCTATAACTTGATTCTGGGGACGCGATCTCCAACACGTCTGTGTAGCGGGACTTGCATTGACAACATCATTCATAATATTAGCGGAAGTAGCTGCGAGGTCACAGAATTGGCAATATCAGACCATACAGCACAACTGCTGAAATGTCGTGTCAAAAAAACCTGCACATTCTCTCATTGGTTTATCTACAAACGTGACTATAGCGATGAAAATATTAGAAAGTTTAGGGAATGCCTGTAAAATTTATCATTTCATGATGCCTATACATGCTCAGATCCAAATGAAGCATTTAATGAGTTTCACGACCTATTTAAATTATTCTATGACTTATGTTTCCCAATTAACAAAATCAAAATTTCGGTAATTAAAAAACCAAAGTGGATCACAACAGGACTGATAAAATGTTCAAAACGTAAAATAGACATGCTATGGGAATATAGAAAGTCACCAAACCTAGACAATAAAAATAAACTTAAAACGTATACTAAAAGATTAACACATAATTAAACAGACACAAAAAGCACAAAACAATAATTTTATTAATACTACTGAAAACAAAAGCAAAGCTACATGGAGCATAATTAATAAGCAGAAAACAAACTACCCTAAAAAAAGTATAGATAACATAAAAATTGACAGCAAAATTATAAATAACCCTGAACAAATAGCAGAATCATTGAATATTTTTTTTATAGACCAAATTGAATCTGAAAGTGACATTAATCTTAATCTTAATAGCAAATCAGCAATAAACTCTCATCCTAATTCAATATTTATGACACCCACAGTACCCTTTGACATATTTGAAATTATTAATTCTTTGAAAAATACTAAAAGCGCTGGATACGACGACATAACCACCGAGGTAATAAAAGCCACAGCTCCTATCGTTGCACGAATACTCAGCCACGTTATCAATGGTAGCATTGAAACGGGCATATTCCCAGAAAAATTGAAAATCTCTGTAATTAAACCATTACATAAAAAAGGCGATAAGCAAAATCCTAGCAACTACAGACCAATCGCGCTCATTCCGGTATTCTCTAAAATTTTTGAAAAAGTAATTCAAAACAGCATATATTCATTTCTAGAAGCTAAAAAAATCTTGGTAAGCGAACAACATGGTTTCAGGAAAAATAAAACCATTGACTCTGCTATCTACAAACTTGTTGATCACGTTCTAACTAACGTTGACAATAGAACTCCTATAGTTGCATTATTTATGGACATGCCAAAGGCTAAGACTATGTTAATCATAAAATACTGATAAACAAGCTGGAAAAATATGGAATTAGAGGCAATATCCTTGAACTTATCAAATCTTATCTGACTAATCGAGAACAAATTACACACGTAAATAAAATATACCCCTATACAAGAACTGAAAAGACTTATGTCTCCACACATAGAAAATGCATTTTCGGTGTGCCGCAGGGTGGTGTTCTTGCTCCATTACTATTCATAATATACAGGGTGTTTGGTGCATCGTGTGCCAAATTAAAATGGTCGACTGAAGGGGTCATCCGCTAGCCTTTCAGACCCCTTAACACCCCTCATGCTCTGTGGATTTTTTTTTATCGACTTTTCATTGTTTTCCAAAAAAAAGACCCAAATTTTACATTCAAATACAGATTAAAAAAAAAATATAAGGCGTAGACTCTGAATTTTAATTTTATTTCGATGTGTATTGTTTGAGAATACTTTTAAATACAAAATTAGTGATATTAGTCACCTAGTTTTTTTTTTTTATTCACTCGCAAAGGTAAAACTTAAATGAAAGCTGTACATGTTACAGCTATTTATAAGGCTACAAAAAAAAACCAAAAGCGACCGGGATCTTCCAACTCCCTCATTAATTCTCCAGTCTATCCTCTTTCTAATGATGTGCCACATGCCATAAAAGTATTTTAACAACTTTGTGAATTCGCTAGAATTGTGAATCAAGTCACATAAAACTACATTCCAAATTCTAATGAAAAAATATTTATTGCGGAACTGTTACTTGAGAAAGAGGTCAAATTTGTTTTCTCACTCTTTCACAGTAAAATCTATCTTCTATCTCTTTCTTGCATACCTTAAATCGGTTTGAACAAATCGCGCCGCCCGACCCGCCATTTTTTTAGTCGAGACATGACTGCCTCTGCTACCTAACGTGTGTGCTAGTTCACCATACTCCGCGATTCTTTTATTACATTGTTATCGTTAAGTTTTGCTGGTTCTTGTTACATTTGTTTAATTTTTGTTGTTATTGTTAAACTTTGAGTTTTTTGTTATTGCAATGGCGACATTCTCTAACGAAGAATATGCGGACATCATGATGGCTTACGGAGCCGCTAATGGCGTCGCTCGTGCAGCGCAACGACTTTACCAGGAACGCTTTCCTGGTAGACGATTACCTGGCCGCAGAGTCTTCCAAGACACATACCGACGCATACGCGAGACTGGCAGTGTTGCTTTTAATGAACCAAGGGGCCATATTGTGCGACATAATGTTGAAGTAGACGAGAGAATACTGGCACTTTTTGAGGAAGACCCTACAAGAAGCATTAGAAATGTGGCATCACATCTTGATATTTCAATATGGAAAGTGTGGAAAGTACTTCGTCAAAACAAAAAGCATCCATTCCACTACACTCCGGTGCAAGGTACGTAATTTTAAACTAACTTTAAACCCGTGCAAGCTTTGTTTGACCTTGCCTTTGTTTAGCAGGTAATGGGTATGGTATGGCGTCACTTCCAGGTAGTGAATCTATTAGCACGAACAGCGGGTCCTTTCTTGTGCAATTACTTATTGCCCAAGAGAAATTTAAAAGAGTTTTTTGTTTGTTGCAGGTCTTGAGGGTGGCGACTTTGAGAGACGAGTGGCTTTTTGTCGGTTTCTTTTACACACGGATGTGGATGATCCTGATTTTTTAAAAAGAATACTGTGGACGGATGAATCCAAATTTACCAAGGATGGGATCCTCAATTTACACAATTTGCACCACTGGACAACGAAAACGCAAAACCCACGTGTTAAAAGACAGAAATCTTCTCAAAGAAGGTTTAGTGTAAACGTTTGGGCAGGAGTGATTGGGAATCAGATAATTGGACCGCATTACCTGCCCGATAATCTCAATGGCGAAGACTACCTGGAATTCCTACAAAATGACCTGCCCGAATTAGTGACCAATGTGCCCGTATTTAATGAACGTGTGCCCATTGTATTTCAAAATGACGGCTGTCCCGCGCATTGGCGATTGACTGTGAGGGAATATCTCGACAATGTGTTCCCCAATGCATGGATTGGACGCGATGGCCCTATTCCATGGCCGCCACGTTCCCCAAATCTAACTCCGTTAGACTTTTATGTCTGGGGACGTGCCAAAGAGTTGGTATATGCCACGGAGGTTCCAACTAGGGAGGTATTAGTCCAACGCATAGAAGTGGCATTCAATACTATTAAGGAGGAAATACGACTTCGTACAACAACTGTTGAAATACGAAACAGGTGTCGGGCCTGCATTCGCAACAGAGGCCAACAATTTGAGCAAGATTTGTAACAATGATTAAATAAATGTTAAAAATGCAATTTTGTTTTTTTATTTCAAGTAAATCCCACGAAAGATACAGATATGAGACACGAATTTACCTAACCATAAGAATGAGATAGCAGATTTATAGGTTTGACAGGTATCATTTAAGAGATTTTTTTTTAAATCATAATTTTGAATATTAGCCTTAGGTGACTCGATTCACAATTCTAGCGAATTCACAAAGTTGTTAAAATACTTTTATGGCATGTGGCATATCATTAGAAAGAGGATAGACTGGAGAATTAATGAGGGAGTTGGAAGATCCCGGTCGCTTTTGATTTTTTTTTTGTAGCCTTATAAACAGCTGTAACATGTACAGCTTTAATTTAAGTTTTACCTTTGCGAGTGAATTAAAAAAGAACTAGGTGACTAATATCACTAATTTTGTATTTAAAAGTATTCTTAAACAATACACATCGAAATAAAAATAAAATTCAGAGTCTACGCCTTATATTTTTTTAAAATCTGTATTTGAATGTAAAATTTGGGTCTTTTTTTGGAAAACAATAAAAAGTCGATAAAAAAAATCCACAGAGCATGAGGGGTGTTAAAGGGTCTAAAAGGCTAGCGGATGACTCCTTCAGTCGACCATTTCAATTTGGCACACGATGCACCAAACACCCTGTATATTAATGACATGCCTAAAACTATTAATAATCCAATGATTTTATTCGCTGACGACAGTACAATACTAATCAAAAGTAAAGATGATGTGACATTCGAAAAAGAAATAAATGACAACTTAAATGATATAATAACTTGGCTAACTGAAAACAACCTAAAAATAAATATTGAAAAAACAAATTACATTTCATTTGAACAACAAACAAACAATAAAAAACCGGATATTCATTACGGTCACAAGACTATCAGTGAAGCAGAACACACTAAATTCTTAGGTATTTGGATAAATAAAAATATGAGCTGGAAAACACATGTTGAAAATACATGCAAAAAACTTAGCCAGTATTCCTATGCTCTCCATAACCTAAGAAAAGTGTCAAATCAGGCAACATTATTAACGGCGTATCATGGGTATGTTGCATCTACTTTACGCTACGGACTTACATTTTGGGGGAACTCGCCAGATAGAGAAATGGCGTTCAAAGCCCAGAAACAATGCATAAGGGCAATGAGTGGCATACAACGCACAGAAAGCTGTAAACCACATTTTCAACAGCTCCAGCTATTAACATTCCCGTGTCTATATATATATGAAGTGGCTATTTTTGTCAAAGCGAATCTACATCTTTATACACATCCAAGAAGTACACGACACAAAAATAAAATATGCGTAAGACGTCATAAAAAGCGATATTTAATAAAAACATTTTGGGCATGGCACCCAAAATATACAATAAGTTGCCAAAAAGTATCACAGACCTACACAAAATGGACCATTTTAAATTAAGTTTGCACGATTTCCTAGTTGCAAAATGTTACTATTCAATTAATGAATATTTAAATGAAAGATGACTGATTTTATCTGAAATGGGACCACAAATGTAATGACTTCTATTTTTTAAGTAATTCAATTTAAAATGTATTCTTTAAATTCAATGTTGCGATTAGTACTCATTGAATTAATTTGCACACCTCATTAGGTTATAATACAATGTACCTTATACACCTGTAACACCTTATTTAACATGTATTATGCAAATAAACTATTTGATTGATTGATTTACAAGATACAACGGTTTTTATGTTTTTTTTTAGGTTAGGTCGGTATTGAATCCATGGATTTAGAATGCATTGTCATCGAGTTGTGAGCTACCCTGAAAGTTTCACGAAGTACCGTAAAAATGTTTTTGGTTTACTATGTACCTTATGGAATAAAAATGTAAATAAGTAAGGTAAGTAGGTAGAGATATCTACGAATTTTTTTACTACGATGTTTTACCCAACAGTCTATTTCCTTCTTTGTAGAATAGGTCATGTTCAACCGAAATCAATAAGTAGTTCCCATCTACTATTTAATTTAAGCATATTTCTTCCCATGTCATTCTCTTTATATTGTTAATTATGATACTCTGGTGATCCTGTGTCGTATATAGCAGGCCACTTTTCGACTTCTTCGATAAAAATTACGATATCGATATCCATCGGTAAGCATTGACGCAACGTCAATCCTTAGCAAAGAGTGCGCGGGCGATTGTCGCTGAGCCGTGTGCGTTAGCTAGTACATTTCCATACGTTCCATTTCGGAGCGACAATCGCTACGCCCGGAATCCAGCGATTTTGTTGGTGAATGACTTTTAGTAGCTCGTGGGCGTTACTGCATAGAACTCCATACGTTCCATTTTCGGCGACACGAAAATCGCTCAGCGATAAACGTCCGTGTGCGGGCCACCTTTATTCTGCACAAACAAAACACGCGCGCAACTGCGCGCGCACGAGCGAAATATTAAGCGACTTAGAGAGAGACTAACGGCTTAACGTGCTTCCCGAGGCACGGAGGAGTCTTGGTATGTAAAGATTAAATAAAAAATAAATTACAATATTTTTATTATCTTCCATTGTACATAAACACTTAGCTAAACACTAAACGCTATGCAGCGTAACAACTAAAATAAAGAGTGTTTTCGATGAACTCTGGCACCCAGAGTAAGATTTAACTTGTGTTTAATTAGGGTGCCAGCGTCCTCGCTTATAATTTGAACATATAACAGTAGTTGTATGACGAGCACAGTATATTATTATTAAGAAAAACTACCTACTTACTACTAGAAAATGCATGTTATGATGTGTCTGTTAAAGTACCTATGTGGGGGAATGTGTTTGTGTATGTATTGAGAGAGAGATAAAATATGGTGAAAACTAATCTGTATACAATGTGTCCCAGGGATAAGTGACCGCCCGGCGTTTTTTGAATATTTGTACAAAATTATTAATAATTACATTTATATTTGTGACTTCTCTGAATCTAATGGATATTAAGACTTCTAACAGTGTCAATAGCGGCTTTAGTTAGCTTTGAAGACTGCTCTTTTTTACTGAGTATGGGAGTCAAATTTCAACTGACTGTACTTTTGCTTTGTTTGAAATTAGTAGCAAACATTGTTCTGAGCTATTGTAGGAAATATCATGTAGTTAATTAATAAATTAAAAAAATGTGATATTAAGGGGCATTTTTTAGATTTATTTTGAAAAAACTGAAAAGAAGAGTTTTTTTTTTCGAATTTTAATTTTGTTTTTTATTTAATAAATGTTTTACTACATTTTAGTTATGTTTAATGATTTTAATTGATAAACTATGATGTCGGCTAGTCAGTAAAAAAAAAATAATGGAAAAAGATGAACAAACTTAGGAAATATAGTAAAAAAAACTGCAGCACGTCACGCGTCTTTACAAAAAAAAGAAAAAAAATCATAAAAAAAAAAACTAAAGCCGCTAAGTCACAAATATAAATGTAATTATTAATAATTTTGTACAAATATTCAAAAAACGCCGAGCGGTCACTTATCCCTGGGACACATTGTATAAGTCTGTGTAAATGTAATTATAAATATATGAATTAATTAACTACTTAAAGATTAAGCGATTGATACATGTAGTAAATCTTCAGTCTTATCGTAACTCATTGTTAGTAGCCACTTTGTGACCTTGGTCTTACATCCATTATGGCACATGGGAGCTATGGTGCATACTTTGTTTATTTTATTATATAAATGGTTGGACAGAATACCATAATGACGCTGAGCAAGGGCTGTTCTACACCCGCGAGTTGAGCATACCTCGAAGCGTCTACGCTTTTTAGCAGCGTTCGGCTTGTATATCACAGAGGGATGTTTGCGCAGAATGGTGCCAAGAACAAAGAGCTGTCTCACAGTGAGGACCTGACATTCGATGTATGCATGGTCACTCATCCACTGACCAACCGCGGCAAGCGCCCGTGCGGCTGCTATTACACATATTACTTAGCCACAAGCCCCTTTTCAGCTCACTTCATGAGTACTACACTTCTATAAAGGATGTCCCTCGTTTTACTTAACTCCTTCATTTTACTTAACATCCTTTATAAGTTACACCATACGTTATTATGAAAAACAATATTAGTGACCACTGCGGGATAATCCATGTAAAAATACTGGTATTCCTCAGCATACGGATAGACTGGCTGGTCTATGCGCCAAATAAACATATTTTGCTTATGCCATCTTTCGTTACTTAAAAAATGCAAAAATGTAGCCAGCTGAGCTGATGATGTTAGGGTTTCCGTCGGACTGGTGTTGGAAATGCCAGAGGAAAACCACTAACCAAAAACGGCCAATCTTTTTGTAATCGTTAGTGTAACGACAACTATTTCTGGAAGTCGGGGGGTCTATTCTGAAGCGATATTCCGAAGTATCAGCCGAATGTTCAGCTGTTTCTTGAAATCCAAATTTTCTATTTTAGACTTTGAGTCCTTCTTACCCGACTTTCAGTCACATTTTTGACTTTGACTTATCTCTTTGACTGTCGTTTTTTTTTCGCCGTAGTCAGGAAACGGCCGAACATTCGGCCGATACTTCGGGTTAAGTATGTTAAAGAATGAAGCATAATAAAAATAACTGGGAGTGAGTTCTCTTTCGGAATAAATTACTCTTACGATCGATAAAGTCCATAATACTTATTTATATCTAGCTTTTGCCAGCGGCTTCGCTCGCGTTAATTTAGAATTTGACAATCAATTCGAGTTGTATACTGCATAACGTAAATCGCGGTCAAATTAATATTTTTTAACGTATAACAACCATGTTTTCAAGGCGTGAACATACGTTGTGATATGTTGATTGTAAGAGTAACATACTTATTTACTTACACTAAGGTCCAATTTAGAATAAACTCTACCTTTTTAATTAATTCAAGGAAAATATTTTTCGTTATGAATAAATATATTGCAGTGATAGCTGTTCAGGCGATAATTAAAAAACCGGTCAAGTGCGCGTCAGACCACACGCACAATGAACGGTTCCGTTGTTCTCTCTCTATAGTCTTTGAGCTAAGTCGGAGAGAGAGACAGACGGACACCGACGGCGAAACTAGAAGGGTTCCATATATGTTGACTAACAATCCCACGCTGTTTTGCATAATTTTTTTTTAGGGACCCTTCTTACACGTAAAGTGGGGATGATATTTTTTTTCTCTCGTCTATCCGTCGTCTATATGATGTGATATGTCGTTGGATGGGCCGTTAAAAACATATTAAGGGTCTGCGAAGGCTAATTTTCGATTAAGGGATCCGTTTCAAAGAAAGAAAAATTGTTTATTCTGCACAAACAAAACACGCGCGGAAACGCGCGCGCACGAGCGTCATATTAGGCTTTAAAGTGCAAATTTTTGTTAGAGTCGGGGGACACTTGACTCTCACCCCCTGCCAGCTAAATGGTTGTTTTTGGATATGTGAAATCATTCATGGCAGTAGTAACATAACGGAATTTAACGGAATTGTCATCTCTTAGCTGCCACGGCTTATTTTTAATTATTTTAGTTTTGAATTGTTTTCTTTTTATCACGGACGCTTCTGACGTATTGCATCGTTCTCACATCAATCAATCAATCAACTCAGCCTATAGCAGTCCACTGCTGGACATAGGCCTCTCCCAGGCTGCGCCACAACACCCTGTCCTCCGCCTTCCGCATCCAGTCTGTCCCAGCCACCTTTTTAAGGTCGTCGGTCCATCTAGCTGGGGGGCGTCCCACACTACGTTTGCCGATACGCGGTCTCCACTCCAGGACTTGTCTGCTCCACACTCACGTTCTCACATGTTTAACTTCAATATAAATGATGTAACGAATATTTTGTATCAATATTTTAATTTAAAAGAGTGTCCGTGGAGTTTCTTGCCCGTTCTTCTCCATTGGAACCTACTATTTGGAATGGGCAACTAGCTTCATATTTGTAACTGACCGACTTCTTGACAATTCAAAAGTGCCTGTCAATGGTTTAATTTTTTTTTAATAATATAATCGTTTATTTATAAAAGGGTCACATGTACAATAAATACCTTAACAATGACTATAAAGTAAGAACTAAATTAAAACTTACGTAAACAAAAGTAAATAATAAAAATAGCATGTTAGCAGTTCTACTTGCAGACAACAAGTAGATCTTCTGAGTTTGCATAATCTATAGTTAGTAAATATTTGAGTACAATTTTTTTACAGCTAAAGTAATTTAGTTTATAGATACTAAGTTTTCTATTTAATCTATTGTACAGAAATGGGCCTAAGAATGTAAAAAATCTTTCTACAAAGACATGTTTTGAGGTTGCATTAGATATGCATACTATATCATTCCGTCTCTTGTTAGTATTGTCAGCATTGTAGGTAAGCATGGTGTGCTGTTTTAATACTAAGTGCATAATGTAAAGCTGGCGAACCGTTAATACGTTGCAGGATTTATATAGTAGATCAGTGGGAAAGAAGAAGGGATGGAAGTTTGCTACCTTTAAAATTGCTCGCTGAACTCTTTCAAGAGGAAGTAAATTTGTTTTTGGTGCGCCACCTCAAGAAGTGATACAGTATTGAATTATAGACTGACAGGGCCAAATAAACTTGTGTGATTAATTTTGAACCTGCAAATGAGCGTAATTTTTTTAAAACATATATTAGTTTGCGCACTCTTTTAACTAGACTTTCAATATGATTTCTGAAAGAGAGTGTGTCGTCTATTATTACCCCAAGGTATTTTAAGTTCCTCGTTTTGAGGATAAAAGGACAATTACACAAGTTGACTGTACGGTTTCCACATTGATGGGCATATAGATGATGGTTAGTAATGCTAAGTTGAGGCTTGCGCATGGAGAATTGAATATATTTTGTTTTGTCAGCATTTAATGTTAGTAGATTGCTTTGAAGCCAATTAGTCACAGTATTAAAGCCTAGTTGAGCGATTTCGAACAGTTCGCTACTGGTTTTAGCGGTAAATATTAACGCCGTGTCGTCGGCATAAGATATAATTTTGCCGTCTGGAATATTAAGACTACACAAGTCGTTAATATAAATCAGGAATAGCGTGGGACCCAGAATACTCCCCTGAGGAACACCAAAACCAGTATTTTTCTGCTCATCGCTCGTAATATTATCTATTCTAACACATTGGTACCGGCCCTCTAAATAGTTAGTAAATAGTTTCAGCGGCATTCCCCTTATTTCTATGGTCTCTAATTTGTTTAGTAGAACAGAAACAGACACTGTGTCGAAGGCCTTGACTAAATCAAGGAAGACACCCAGGGTCTGGTTTCCTTTGCCGAGCTCTTCTGATATATAATCAGTCAGGCCATTTACCGCGTCGGCTGTCGATAGTTTGGCTCTGAAACCAAATTGCGCAGAGGACAGCAAGTTGTTTTGTTCTAGGTAGTTAACTAGTCTACTGTTTATAATTTTCTCTAGTATTTTTGATATCGAGGGGAGTATGGATATTGGCCTATAATTATTAACTAAGTCTTTATATCCAGATTTGAAGATAGGGATTACAACTGCTTTTTTGAGACAACTAGGAAAGATTCCTTCGGACAGATTCGAAATATATGCGTTAAAGGAGGTACCAAAATACGCTTAAAGAGTTTTAAGGATCTTATTGCTTATATTATCCCATCCAAAAGCACAGTCATCCTTTAGCCCAGAGATGATTCGGGTTATTTCATCTTCATCAGTGTCCAGCATAACAAAGGATTTCGGGTTACAGCCATTAGATGATTTTTGGAAAGGTAACTGGTCACAATGTTTCGGAATCTGTTCGGCAAGAGTTTTTCCAACATTTACAAAAAAGTTATTTACATTGTTAGCTGACAAGTGGTGAAGGATTAGTAAGCAATAAACTTGAATTTGATTCACGCTGTTTAGACATATTAGTGACATTTTTAATATGTTTCCAAAGTTGCTTACTATTGTTACCTGCTTTATTTAATTCATTTTTATCGTAATTATTTTTTAACTTCTTTAGGAGATTGTTGCAGAAATTCCTGTATCTTTTATAGGTGCTTTGAATTATTAGATTATCAGGGTATCTCTTTGTTCTTTGATGAAGTTTATCTCTGTGTCTTATACACCGAATTAGGCCAGGAGTAATCCACGGTTTGATATTATAAAGTTTCTTGTTTACTGCATAAACTGTCGTGTTACGTAATATTGCTTGTTGGACATGTTTTATTAAGTACGATAAAGCCAAATTAGCGTCAGCAGTATTGTATACCAGGCAAAAATCAAGTTTGCATAAATCATATTCGAGTTTGTTTACGTTTAATTTGCTCATAGTCTGGTGACAATTTAGCTTAGGCAGCGTTAAATTTACGGTAAGTAGGACAGCGTGATGGTCAGTAATTGTTGAGTTAGTAACAAGCGTAATATATGATAAGCTGGTTTTGATCATCATATGATCGAGGCAGGAACCGCTCTAATGAGTAGGCAATGTGTGAGCGGGGAGAAAACCATGGTATGAGCAGATATTTAGGTAATCTTGGGTCCCTGCATCGCAGTTTTCGGAGCCAATATTTATATTTAAATCCCCTGTTAGTATAACATTCTTAAATAGGCTTAGTTCTTGAAAAATCTGGTTTAAGGAATTGTTAAAAGGATCTAAGTTTCTAGCGGAAGGAGATCTATACATAGCAATTATTGCTGTGGTTGTACCAATTTTGATGACTAAACAGTTACTCATACTACAGTTATTATTTACTACTCAGTTACTTACTACATACACACGTCTTGTAGAGTATGTTCCTCGACTGCTTTAGTGATTCCTTAGCAAAAATTACCACACCATCATTTTGATTGTGGTTTATTGTCGTATGCAATAAATTGTAGCCTGGTATTACTGGGAGATTATCGTAGCGATTAGATAGCCAGCACTCGGTAAGTACCATTATATCACAATCAAAGTTAAGTCTATGAAGAAAAATGTTAAAGCTATCTATGTTTTTATAAATACTACGAATGTTTTGGGTCAGTATGGTTAGTGAGTTTTGATAGTCGGAAAGATATTGTCTGCAGTCCTCAACGTCACATGACTTTGACACAGTTAAAAATGTGTTATCTATATCGGTAATTAAGTTATTATCCATATTAAACTAAAACTAACAATAATAAATTAAGTCTAAAATATAAACAAGTATGTGGCGCTCTTAGGCGCCTTCATAATCAATTGAATTAATATACCTGTATTCAGCTGCTTTTTTAGCCGGGCAATCTGTGTCTCCAGTCTTGTGGTTGGCTTGTTTTTTAAAGCGCGAACATGTAGCACGTTTTGGCGGATTGGCTTTCTTTACGCAATCTTGGATTGTGTGCCCTTCTTCCCCGCAATGTCCACATGTGGGGGTAGCAATTTTACATGTCTTGGCTGCATGACCGTACTGCTGGCACTTGTAACATCTAGTTACCAGTGTGAAGTCTCGTACCGGGCAGGACGTCCAATTTATGAATATTCTGTCTTGTGTGATGAGTGCCTTACGAATGACAGCTGGAACTTCTATAATGTAGTTGCAATTCTCAGCATCTTTCCTACCAGATTTGTGGCTGAGTTTTATTGAGGCTAAAAATGTGTCTTGGGACATAGTCGGTATTTTTTCGGACAAGTTTTGTTCATAAATACATTTATAAACCTCATTTTCCGCCATTGATGTGGGAATTTCTATAACTATAATACGAGGTCTGCGCTTTTGAGGTTCGTCGACGGTAAGCCCTGTCGAAGCGAGTTGGACCGTTTGCTTGAGCTTATCTAGGTCATCTTTGGTCTCAGTGCTGATTATAAATCCCCCTTTTCCTATTTTGCGCACGCCTCGTACTTTCAGCTTCATTTCTCCAGGGCATATGATTTTTTGGACCATATTCTTGGTTTCGTCTCTTTGAAGTATCACAGGGATAAATCGCCACGGAGCTAGAAGTATTAGGACGAAGGAAGCTGTTGGATCCCTTCTTCACCATATCTGCAAAAGACGAAGTAGCCGCACCCTGCTGCGTACAGGACTCCTGGATCGTCCGGTTCATCTCCGTCAGACAGTGCGATAGGTCTCGAGCTTCGGTCATGGTTTTAAGGGAAGTATGGGTTTGAATGGCTTTTTGCTTAAGCGACTGGTATTAATTAAACAGCCATTTGCGAAACTCCATGTCCAACTTTTCGGCAAAGAGTGCTTATGTTTAGCTTCTGCTCAGCGTTTAGCTTTCCCTCAGATGCAATAACACAAACATCATTCAGGCACTACTCAATAGATCCCATCCAGTTCTGGATCTCCTGGATCTGGTTTTGGTCCTGTCTTGGTTGTTGGGGCGTTGTCGGTCCCGTGGTAGGTCCCGGGGTCGGTCCCGGAGTCAGTCCCGGGGTCAGTCCCGGAGTCGGTCCCGGGGTCGGTACCGGGGTTGGTGTTGGCGGAGGGCTGCGTCTTATCATCGCGCTCCGATTAAAGGGGCTGCCTTCCATGTATTAGAATATTATAAAAAGTAGGTAATCCAATCTGTTCATTATTATAGCTAATTAGTCACTTAAAATGTGTCTTTGTTTATCACACTAATACACTAAAACTAGGTGACTATTTATGCAAACGTTAATTTATTTTACTTTTAATGTGCATTGATGAGCACGTCTGTATACTTTGAATGCCAATCAAGTTATCCCATTGAAATAAATG
Organism: Tiliacea aurago; assembly: GCA_948098905.1. Lineage (NCBI taxonomy): Eukaryota > Metazoa > Arthropoda > Insecta > Lepidoptera > Noctuidae > Tiliacea > Tiliacea aurago. Next base: position 10,597,762 of record OX402578.1, on the reverse strand, counting down.
CTTTGAGTTTGAGTTTGAATTAAAAAGAAAACTATCACAGCTAAGTAAGCTGTACAAGTTAACGACCAACTTACAAATAAATAGTCGACCAACTTACATTTGCAGTTGGGGAATTGAACGTGACGTATACCGATGTATGGGAGAACATCTTTTTCAACTACAATGTTAAGTTTGTTTTTGGGATAAATTAATCCCAACTACGGAACCCTTCATTGTGCGTGCTCCGACATACACTTGGCCTGTTTTTTTCCTTTTAATTTTTTTCCTGATCCTTTTCCTGTTACAGTTTTAAAAACGTAACAGTCAAATAAGTAATGCAAGAGTACCGAATTTTTTGAAAAATTACTTTGTTTAAGTAATCGCCTTTTTTTCAAAATATCGAGATTTGAAACACACCAATCGATGGGTCGAACACTCGAACTGTGTATGAAATAATGTACGATTAGCTCTTACAAGTGCTTAAAGAGGTGTCGTTTACAAGCTTCCACACATTATACAACACTTCAACAACTACATAACTTGTGAAAGAAAATAAATTATTTGTATTTGTACAACAGTTTACCACCATTTAAAGAAAGCGTTGAATTTCCAATCACCCTGTAAACCCATCTCAATACATAAAGCTGATGTTATCGCGATTTACTCATAAAATCCCATAAAAGCGCGGGCGGCTGGCGATTCGACATGCAAGGGACGGGGGGGACGTTTTAGTCGGGAAGTTCGCGTGGTACCTCGGCGGCGAGGACGGAATGACGGTTTGTGTAATTTGTGCACTGTACTGGTGGCCCTATTGCTTTCCTGGAGGAGAGTAATGGGGTCATCTGGATCTGAGAGAGTATGCCTTGGTCAGCGAGTCTGAGTGTACGATTAGCACTTACAAGTGCTTTTATAGATGTTTACAAGCTTCAACACATTATACAACGCGGAGGGTGAGCGATGGGTAGCTCGCCGTCCGATAAGGACCAGGCCCGGGTCGACGGCGCGTTGTGTTTCACGCGCGCCTCAAAGAGATGTCAGCACCAACTGACGGGGTCCGTTAGGGCCAATGCCTGCCAGGGTTGCGAGTTTGTCCGAAAGGGATATCGTGGCCCCGGTACACAGGCAACCGAAGGAACACGGGTGGGTTTTAGTCAGTAAAAGTCTGACACGCCCTCTCGCTCAGCCCAGAGCGGGAGAAGTTATTTGATCATTTCCCACGCAAAAAAAAAATAAAAGCCGTGTGTACCCATGGATTATAAATAATCTCCATCTTGTCCCAGTTTTGTCCATTAAATACCATGTTATACTCTAAGTATGTCATCTGACTTGCGTAGGCGCAAGCTTGCTCTCCATCTCAATTATGTAAGTACAAGTACAAGGTCAGTAGAATGCGGAACTGTTCAATTATTTTCGACTTACGGCCTATCCATTAAAATCATCTCTCTCATTTGATAAGCTATTTTTAGTCATAAAACTTGGCGTTGGCTCGTGTAACATGTTTTGAAGCACTTAATTTATACGGCACGGACGGCACGGTTGGCGCAGTGGTTAAACGATTGACTGCTGCGCTGCGTGTCATGGGTTCGATTCCCGCATGGAACAAATATTTGTATGACCTACAAGTAGTTGATCCGGGTCTGGCTGTTTGTGTATGTGAGTTTAAATGTTTGCAAGCGCACCCACGATACACGAAAAATTCCTAGTGTGGGGCAAAGTTAAAAAAAAAAAAAATTATAACTATTATATATTTTTTTTGTGGTAACTTGAAATTTTGATTCAATTGATCTTTTATACGTTGGCTGTAGAACTTTTCAGTCACGGTTGTAATCAATGAGATGGGAGAATTTCCGTAAAAACACACATCACATCATCATCATGAGGAGCTAAGCTCGTGGCTAAGTAGGTAATAACATCCGCACGGGTCGATCCATCAGGTTAAGCTACGCTTACCGGGGTTGGTCCGTGGATGGGTGACCACCGAGATTCCTCCGTGCCTCGGAATGCACGTTAAGCTGTTGGTCTCGGCTGTCATTCGTGGATCTTTCACAGTCGTTACGGGTCGTCGGAATTCCGCAAGTCTGACAACCAGTCAGTATCATGTTACCCAGTTACTGGGTTGTTGAGGTTCCGTGTGGTGCCGGACGCAAATAATAGCACCATCCAATTTCTTCCCGTGGCTGTCGTAGTCGCCCTAAGGGACTTACTAGAGAATGGGCAGCAGCGTTCTCTATGCAATTTAACACCATACTGCGATCGCCAACCCACCTGCCAAGTGCGGCGATTATGGCAACCCCCCCTCCTTTTGGGGAGGCCTATGTCTAGCAGTGGACGTCTTTCGGCTGAAATAGTGGTGGTGGTTAAGGTCAGATAGGCAGTCGCTCCATGTAAAATACTGGTATTCAGCTGCATCCGGTTAGACTGGAGGCTGAGGTGTCTTTGACTTTGATTTTGACTTGTGACAACATAGTTAGGAAAAGGCTAGGCAGATTGACACACATCATCATTATCCCGCATCCTAATTGCGTGGCACTCTCTGTTTGTAAGAGGTCAGGTTTTGAGTAGATACCTTAGGTACTTATCAGCGGCGAGGTGTAAATTTTTTAATTGACGACACGGTTGGCGCAGTTAGATAAGCGATTGACTGCTGCGTTGCGTGTCGCGGGTTCGATTCCCGCTCGGAACAAATATTTGTATGACCTACAAGTAGTTGTTCCGGGTCTGGCTGTTTGTGTATGTGAGTTTAAATGTTTGTAAATGCACCCACAATACAGGAGAAATTCCTAGTGTGGGGCAACGTTTTTTAAAAATAACAAAGAAAAAAAATGTTGTATGAGAGAAGCCGAAGCGAAGCCGATTTTAACTTACTTTCTTAAATATAGTAAAAAATAATTAATTTACCTAAAAGTAAGTCTTCCCTTTACTGAATTTAACACCATCTATCGTCAAGTAGCAGAACCAAAAAGACTTGTCACTACACAGACAAAACTTTCATGTTTGTTATTTCAATTCAAAGCTAATAAAATAGGCGTTTTTGCTGTTTGAATGTTATGGTAAATTAAATACCCGTAGTGTAACTATATTTTTTGGCAATAGTAAACACTATCGACTGTGTCATTTTTCAATAGCGGTAGAATTGTTGATGCGAACTTCCGAAGGGAAGCCGGTAGGAATCGTGCTATATGGTGCTTTCGCCACTGGTACTTATCCCTTTTTGAAAGCAATCCGTGAATGAGACCTTTTATGAATGGAAGTAGCATTCATGAAAGAGCAATGTGCGTGTGCGTTTGATGTGTCTGTGATGATTTATTTATTTATTTACATAAGGTTTACCGACAGCACATACATACATATACTTAATCATACGGTAATATTCCTGTGTACAACATTAGTTTTTGTTTATACGAAACCCGAAAAGGGGTCAACCATGAAAACGCGAAAAAAAAATCAGCTGTTCCCTACATTATTTTGTGTTCACTTAAATCGACAAAATGTATGGAACAGCTAATTTTTATTTCGCGATTTCAAGGTTGGTCCAAAAAAGTTGTTCAAAATTATGAGTACAATGACCCCTTTTCGGGTTTCGTTTAAACAAAAACTAATGTTGTTTATGCCAATTACAGGTAAACACAACATTGACAGCAAAGACGCCAGAATACCGCTTAGTTACTAACTTAAATCTTGGTGTACAATTGATTAAGAAAAAGGAATATAAATTTTATTACGGTGAAAAAGAAATGGAAACGAGCAACTCATTCAGATGATGTTTCTTTGTTGGTAGCCTTAACAACTGAATATTTATTCGGTGATCAGCAAACATTGTCGAGAATATCACAAACATGTAGCACTACATATAACTCTTCGTGATTGATAAAGGATATACATAATTTCCAACTCGTTCGCACAGCGGGCAATAAAATATATTCATTTATAAAACGAATATTATATATCATATATGCAAAGAGCCTCAATCAGCAAACAAAACTAGGAATCCGCAATTTATGTTATTGTTCGTGGACCCGTATAAGGAATATTATAATCTGCATGGTCCATGATACTTCTCTTGAGTTATCGCGGAGTATTTGTCGCCCGACTACCCACGTGGCGAAATATGATTATATATCAAAGCCCAGGCTACTTGTTAGCAATATTATTACACGTAAGTCTGACAAGAGGCGCCTAGGCCGACACTTGGAACCAGGGTTGTTGCTGTTGCATATTTTTTTGACTGAACGGACGGAATGGTAAATTTTCATCTATTTTCGTTAATAATTTAAAAAGTATTTATTTTAAAATTATAAAAAAAAAATATCTGAAATCCTTACAACAATCCCTTTCATTATTTAAAAAGTAATTATTTTAAAATTATAAAAAAAATATATCTGAAATCCTTACAACAATCCCTTTCATTTGATGGCACGGTACAGTTTAAAAACTTTTATTTTTTTTTTCTGATTTGCCGCCCAAAACTGACCCCCATATTCAAAATTTATTCATTTACGTTATACGTTCGTGTTCGGGTCACAGAAGTCTATAATATCAACTTAATCGGTCCAGTAGATTCGGAGCAAATCGGCTGTGACAGACAGACGGACAGACAGACAGACAGACACACGAGTGATCCTATAAGGGTTCCGTTTTTTTTTTGAGGTACGGAACCCTAAAAAGCAGGGAAAAAGTAGTAACCATTATGAATTTATACCTAAAAACTGCACAGTTTTCCTTGGTATTGAAATAAAATATTGTTTCAATAATTTTGAGACTTTAATAGAAAATAGAATCAAACTAAATACATAGTTTAGTAATAATTAGTACTAGATTAGTAATTAAGTACCTATAATATGCCTGCTATCTATCTTTCATATGAATGGAAAATTTCCAAAGACCAAGTCCATTGCATTATTGGTCACAACTCGCAAACGAAAACAACGTGCTATAGGCCCCACCCACTTTGCGGTAATGTCACAACGCGAACTTCAGCATTAATAATCAGCATCGATCAATGCGGATGCTGATGCTGATGATGAAAATGATGCTGAAGTTCCGCGGATGCTGATGCTGATGTTCGCAACAACCCTGACTTGGAACTATTATAGACCCTAATAAATTACACAAAAAGAAAACTATTATTATACAACTTAGTTTACGGTGAACCCATATCGGTTTTAAATTAGAATCTAGTGAACATGTTATAACTATTCATGTAGTGGTAAATGTCATCTTAGTATTGATGGCTCATATTGTTGATTTATAGCTGGTGAATGAACTCCTTAACTTACCATTAATCATATTTAACATATGATTAGATAATGCTTTATTGTTAGAGTTGTTTTTTACTGCGTCGTTGTTCCAGTCTCTCGACTGAATCTCGTTTGATCGCCAACACAATATGTGGGCTTTTCCATTGATACTTATCCATAATTTTTTCAAACGCAGCCGGGAAGCTGGATTTGTGCCCGGTTTATGCCAAGCCAATAAAAGCTTCCTCTTCACTCCCTATCCCTATAACATGGAACTTAAACATAGCTTGCGGAATGTGGTTGTCCTATGTAAGTACCCGCAAAATTTTATGAGCTCTCTGGAGTTGTGTTTTCACGCGAGACGCGAGTGGCTTAAAAGTACATTAATAGCAAATTATATTTGTTATGAACAAATCAATGCTGTAGATATGCTTAGACAGCGTGCCGCTACAGTGGCGACATTAATTTGACACACTGGTAGGGCTAGTGGCCAGTAATCATAAAAAAATGTATTTTTCAACACATTTGCTCAAAAAATGCATTTACGAAGCCTGTATACATTGTTCGAAAGTTAAAAATTACGCATCATACAACGGAACGGGCGGTAAAATAGGTACTCTCACCTAAGTACATGTTTTACCGCCCCCTTTGTTTTTTTTTTTTTTTTTTCTCTTCTGGCTTCGCACGGTTTGTGCATTTAGCCAATGTCACGTTTTAGTTCTTGTATAGTATTGATGAAATGAATTATAAATGCATGATGATGATATCCCCGCCCACTCCCCTTGAGTTTCAGTAAAGATGTGGCACTTTACTGAGACCTCACGCGGACTTCTTGAGACAACTTGAAGCGAAGTTGCACTGTTTTGTTTCATTTGGCTACAATAATGCACGTTCACAAACACTTAATGGTTAATAATCCACCATTATTACACATTAAAAATTCGGCTAAACACAAATTTTGGAAAATTAAACAAACTGCTGAACATGACGCTTCACTTTCCCGCCAAGAAGTCCGCCCCCTTTGTTGTATAGCGCCGTGCGTATTCTTTACGGTTTTTTTTAATTCCCATAATTTTTTTATAAGAATTCCACCAAGGAGTTTCAAATTACGAGAATAAATAAGCTGAATGATTGAACCTCCTTGGAAGCGCTCTTGCACAATACGTTTATCTCACTTTATTATTAAAGAGAAAATGAGACGAAAGATGTAGTACTAATTTTCACCATGTGCACGTGGCGCCATTTGCAAATTCGCGCCATTTTCTTATTAGAAATGTCAAAGATTGTTGCGACTTTCCGACTGGTATTTACAAAATATTATTATGAGTTCAAGCGTGGAATCCGATATTAATAAGGAATCTACTGCACCTGATATCTTGAAGGAGCCGTCAAAATCGTGAGTGCTATTTTAATGATTTACAATAATTTTATAGCATGGAAGACTTGAAGAAATACTTAATCATTCTCTTAAAATGTTTTGATGGCTTATTTTATTACGTAGTGTACTGTTTTCTCGCAAATGTGTTGAAAAACGTTGTATGACACACGCGCGGAAATTGGTGTTTACAAACTCGTGACTATGGTAAGCCCTCGACTTCGTCTCGGACTTATATTCGTCTACTCGTTTGTAAGAACCAACTTACAGCACTAATATCAAAAATAACGATTTTAAATATTTTATGTAAAAATAAAAAAATAATTATTTTATTTCTTTTTAATTTATTATATTAAGATAGAAATTATAAATTGAAAAAAAAAACAAACAAACTAAATAATAAAGCTCTCTCTTTCCTTCAATTCGCCTACTGCTTGCACGTTATTTGTTTTAATTTCATTAATTCGATGTTGATGATGACCCCGGCTTAATTACCTCTGTGCTACGCTGTTTAAGTATAGAAATTAATAAGAAATATTAATGTTTAATGAAATTGAAATATTTTCATAAAACGTAAAGGCGAAACTGTATACGAGTGTCAAATTAATGTCGCCACTTGTAGCGGCACGCTGTTATAACTATGTTATAACATTAAATTAATGTTATAACTATGTTATAACATTCAATTACATTTTTTTATAGTATGTACCTGTATGCCTATAAAAAGCATTAAAAAGCAGCAGCAGAAAAATGTAAACTAATGTTATACATACATTAAAAAAAAAAATATGGTACCTTTTTTTTAAAAAAACCTCTCCAATAGAACATAATATATGCCAATTTACAGCATTGATTTGTTAAAAACAAAAATAATTAGCTTTATTATATACTTTTTGCCCACTCTTTTGCAACATCCGAGACCTTAAAAAGTTTTATATACCTCTGTCTTATAATGACAAAATAACTTCCCTAATATCTAACGAGTTATTTCGATGGTTATTGACTGTGCTGTGCAGTGACATTACCTGTTGTTTACACAGGTACGCGTTAGATAACAAATAATAGGTTTGGCTGCAATTATTACAATGAAGCTATATTGAAATAATTGAGAGATCACGAATGAGCCAGTACGAGGAAGAAGATTGATGGATTAAGTAAACTCCGTGACGAGGTTATGCAGATTTATTTGACACGGCTTATATCACGATAGGGAAAAATCTTTGGAAGGTCAGTAGGCGTCATAAGCGATCTGTGGGACTGACATTGAATCTCAATGTTGGTGAATCTTTACCTTCTACTTTCGCGTCAATGCATATAAGTAAATATACAGGGTTATTTTTAAAACGTCAATAACCTCTTAAGGGGTCATTGTACTCATCATTATGAACAACTTTTGGTCGTCGTGGTGCGCCGTCTATTTTTGTTACGAAGTTACTGGAATCACCGAAAAGGTCGGTTATAAGTGACACTGGCTGGTGACAGTCACTCTAGTAGAGCGTCGCTTCGATGGTTGCGTGGCGGTTGTTTTCTGATGACACAGATGTCAGGGAGCGCCGCTTCGTACCACGTCCACGACGAACTGCTATATTCCGGCACAATTCTGATGATACTGAAGCTGCTGGACCACTAATACGATTATTAGGCTATCCTGCGCCGTTTTAAGCATATATTTTTCTACTACTTCTCATGTTTTGGGTTAAAAAATGCACGTAGTCCATGGTAGTCAATAATGAACCTTTAGAAGCGTTACCTGCGCTCAATAATGGCAAATTAAATGCCAGGCAATTGCCTGACATTTACAATAATAATAATTATTATTACGTACGCGCCAATGAACATGCAGCAGCTAGTGACGTAACTAAATATGTATGTTCATCTCTTTCTTACAACAGATAACAGAACTATCACACAGGGTGTAATTTTTTAATAAATTTGATAGTTTGACCACGAAGAATGTTAAAATTCCTCGTGGTCAAATCAGTTCGACTACTAAGTTAGACCACGAGGAAGAAACGATATCGCTATAGGTCTTTCCTTTTCTTCACGCGCTGTATGATTGTATGCAAGTCTGTAGCTACAATCCTGGCTTACGCTGTTTTTGAGTGCATTAATGTTCGTGTATGCCGCGTCTATATAATACGTCATTGTACGTAGTTCGATTTACAATTTGCCTACCCAAAAGCTTCTTTAACACAACCCCGTACAAATGTTGGCATGAAGAAGCATTTGTAAACACGCAAAGTGATGTTAAGTACCTGAATAGCACTAAGTACGTACATGTGGCCACATTGAGATTTTCCCTTGTGCAGGAGTTCGGGCTCAAACAGTGGAAAAACCAGCAGGTGTGATATCAGCTGCTGTTCGTCGCTGCAGTTAAATTCAGTGCGACCGGCATGAAAAGCTCGACAATTTTTTTTTTTAAAGAGACTACGTTGAAATGACTGCAACTCGTGACAGCCTTCAGGGAAAGCCGTGACCCCAATTGACTCTCGCGTGGATTCGCCACTGCTTAAACTGGAAGCTGACCTCACATACGTACGGTACTTATGACAAGGCTAATGACAAGGCCTCGGGATATTTGTAAGCAATTAATTAATGACGATCGAAATACCATGCTACGACGAACCGCCACTGATACAGCAAAATCCATTGACGACAAGAATGACACCAAAACTATAGCAACCTTATCGTTGAACTGTTAAAATGAAACGTAAGGTTACATGGCGCATTGACGCTCGAATGACGTTGACAGGCGTTGTTGGTAAACATTTGTGCAATGAGGGTTTTCTGAAATGACGCTTACTAGGTGGCAGCACTGAGACGTCAGGTTTGGGCATCTGTCAAAAGTGTCAAAAACGCCTTTTTCTTTAATCGTGACTGAATGATGAACGAATGAATGAAACTAATGATTAACGTCATCAAATATTTTATGTTCATTGTCGAAACGGAAGACCTCTTGTCAAAGTGGCGCCAACTGGAGGCGTGAATTTTCATGAAAACATTCATTATTGTTTTGTGAAATGTAATGAAAAAACAAAATGGCAGCGTTAGTACCGATTGTGGCCACGCGACAAAAGATGTTGTTGTACCTTGTACTTGTCTTACTGTAAATGGTAAATAGGGTCAGCCCCGGATTTCTAACCTAGGGGCCCAGGCCCCAGGTCGCGGTAGCTGGGTGGGCTCCACCCACCCAGCTACCACGACCAGGGCCCCAAATCTGCTATTTTTATAAATTCAGTCATTCCAACACGATCCCATTGTCATTTTGCTAAAAGTTCGTAATCTGCTAAATTCATAATGGTCGGTCAATGTTCTCGTAATAGAACTGTGTTATTATAATGGCATTGTCGTATTGCCATTATTATAAAACCCATCAGTAGAAATGTCATTAATTTGTCATTATGTACGAGATTACCAATAAATGCAATTTATTTCAACGTTGTGTCAGTGGCCGACCATTAGAAAGTCATAATGACGCCATTATAATAGTAGATTACCAAATTTGTCAAAATCAACAATTATGAAATCAACGATCGACCATTCTGACACTATTGTATTAGCAAACTTGAGGCCCTGGGGCCCAAGTCTGCTATTTTTATAAATTCAGTCATTCCAACACGATCCCATTGTCATGCCATTGTCATTTTGCTAAAAGTTCGTAATCTGCTAAATTCATAATGGTCGATCATTGGTCGGTCAATGCTCTCGTAATATAATTGTGTTATTATATTGGCATTGTCGTATTGCCATTATTATAAAACCGATTAGTAGAAATGTCATTCATATGTCATTATGTACGAGTTTACCAATAAATGCAATTTCTTTCAATGTAGTGTCAGTGGCCGACCATTGGAAAATCATAATGACGCCATTATAATAGTAGATTACCAAACTTGTCAAAATCAACAATTATAAAATCAATGATCGACCATTCCGACACTATTGTTATAGCAGACTTGAGGCCCTGGTAGCTTGCCTACCGGCAGGCGGACAAAGCCGGGTTAACCGTGTAGCAGGAGTAGCAAAAGGTACAGGCCCCATTTTCGCATCAGCTTTTCTGCCCATGTCGAAAAAGGAACTTCAATTTCTGTTTTGAATTGTCAAAACTCGTATTATTGTATGAATAGCCAAAAGAAACTAACATAAACGAGGTGATAAATTTTACTTCGGGATGGGGGCCTCAAATGGCAATTAAGTGCTTAAAGGCCCTGAGTCTCTAAGTGCGGGCTAGAATAGGGTGCTGAGCTAGGTGTGTGAACTTCGGGAACATTTTATCAATATTATGTATGTTATCCATAGGTTCCTAATACTTATAGCTAACAGTATAAAGAATGACGTTTTAATGGTTTCGGGCCCGTTATAACTTATAATTTTATATAATTTGTAATCTTGTGTTTTATAATATGGACTGTACTTGGGGTATATTACCTGATTAAAACACCATAGTTTGGTTGCACCCTCAGGAAGCGAATTAGGGACACACTGAAGTTATTTAAAAATGTAAAATATTCCTTGCCGATGACTAAAATTTATTGCAGACGATGTTGTAACATCGTCTGCAATAATTTTTTATTTATTTATAACATTTGTATCTTTGAATTTCATAGACACGCAGCTTATAAAAGACGTACAGTCAGAACATTAAAAAAAAATGGATTTGGATACTTTGTCATTCTGTTCATGATTTTCACCTCCCTTGGAATGTTCACCGGTGGGGTAATTGCGTAAAGGCTTGTCCAGACTTGTTCGAAGTCGCTGGCGCGACGCGACTTTAGTAGCACAATTTCTTTATAGGTGCCTGTCGCGCCCGCGATATCGCACCAGTCTGTACGAGCCTAAACACACTATCACTAGCAATGGGTTTCATTTTGACATTTCAACAACATTCATTGCCTCATTTACGGTGTTGAGCAGATATACATTTTTCGAACATAATATGAAGCAAAGGATTAGCCATATACTTCAAAATCGTCGTCGATTGTGATCAAAGATTGTGATTGAAAATAGTTTAAGCAATGTAAAGGCACAAGAGGCAAAGAAACCGACTGTTAAGGCTTCTACATACTGGCGCGACTTGTCGCGCGACGCGACACCGGTAGCACAATTTCTATGAAAAATTCAAGGAAATTGTTCTATCGATGTCGTGTCGTTTATCTTAACCTCACCAAAATGTTAGGTATAATCGTACCAGTCAGTTATTCAAACAAACGATCTAGCATTAATTAAATATTATGATTTAAAAAAAGTTGTTTGTTTGAGCTGTGTTTAACTTTAGACCACAGAATTTTGAGGAGGTTATTTTTAAATATTGGTAGTTATATGTACTATACAGGGTCAATTCGACAATAAATTAAACTTATGTTCGTAAACGTAAATCTAATTAAACACATTCCAAACGTCTACAAACAAACATTCAATCGAATACATTTACACCATAAAAGTTACAGATCTAAATGTTTAAATTTTACATAGGGTGACACAATGGGCGGTCTTATCGCTAAAAGCGATTTTTTCCATACATTGTATACTTTAGCTAGTCGGCTGATTGGACCCATAGTCGATCCATCCATAGGGTAAAGTTTTGCTTTCTCACAGGCCAGATCGCGCCAGCCCCTGGCCGACAGGCCATGGGAACCGTCGATCCGACGAGGCCTGTGGTGGGAATGCTTGGCATTGGCCACGACAGGCCTCGATAGACGTGGCCGCGCGCCAGGCCGCGACAGGCCTCGATAGGCCGTAGGACCGCGGCTAAAGACGTACCAGCACCTTAGTCGTACCTACTACAATATTTGCTCTTCTGTTCATAAAAACTGTGACATTATGCAAATATGTTATTTATTTAGTCCCGTTAGTTAAGGGGTCGTCCATTAATCACGTGATGTTTTGAATATAAAATAAATGTACGTGACATCTCACTACAGCCCCCCTTGTGATATTTCGTGATTTTTTTATCTAATGACTCCAAAAAAGAGAAGAATTGCCCTTGATCCTCTAAGATTATTAATTTCTAAGCAGTATTATTTCTAATTCAATTGTTTTTACATGGGACTTAAATATAATTGGTGAAATGTGGTTGTAAGTACTATAGGTCCATAGTTCTCTGCCTAACACTTCGGGGAATGCAGGCGTGATGTTGTCATAAGCCATTTGTTTTAATGTCGTCATGTTTCTCTTTTTATCACTTTTCAATATTTTTAAAATTCAAGGACATCATTAGGTATAGGCATACCTAATGATGTCCTTGACTTTTAAAAAGATTTTAATGAAGACTTGAGCGCAACTGAGATTGCCAGGACACTTTATATGAGGAGAAATGATCAAGAGTGATCTCAAGAATTCTTCGCCAACCTGTTTCAACAATTTTGAAAATCAAAATTGCTTTTGTGAGAAGACCGGGACTAGGAATAAAGGCTTCTACATACCAGCGCGACTTGCACGGCACAAAGGCCCCGCGTGTCGCGGGACGAGCGGTGTCTTTGTGTCGTGTCGCGTCGCGCGACAAGTCGCCCCGGTATGTAGAAGCCTTAAAGGGGAAATAGCAATGATGATCGTTTCATTCAGCTTCGCATACGTAGGAACAAACGTCTAACGGCCGTCCAAGCCAGAAATGAGCTTGAGGAGGTTTGAGGTGTCTCATTATGTGAGCGTACGTAGTTGGTTGACATCGCCCGAGCGACGTTTCAAGCGACTGGTGTCGCAGATGTGTCCAGTGAATACGAGGTTTTATCACTGACAATACTTTTTTTTTTTTTTCTCTTTGGCAATTGAGCCGGTGTCGACTATTCTGCCAGCGTCACGTTGAGACGGACAATCTTGTCAGTGGTAGGCTTCGTGGGACAGCTGTCAGTCGTGATGTCATTTACATTAATAGTTTCAATATTACTAAATGATTACTATTGACCAATTTACAGCCGTGTTTATTCGTTCCGACACAGGTGGTAAAACACGCATTTTAATAGAAAAAAATCATTACACCGCAACTAAGTACCATGTAGGTATATTTAACCAGTATTGTCTACATGAATAACACAGTTACTTAGCTTCGGATATACCAACACGATTAAGAAGAATGGGCCGTGTGAGATCATCATGGTATCATACCAAGGATGTTTGATGATAACACACGACCTACTGACGCATGAAGCCATGGAAGCCTTTTGATTTTTTGCCGTCACGATTTCTGCATATTTCAAAGATTTCCAATAAGTAAGTCTTGAATGGTAGTCGAGTTTCTGTAATTATCGAATTTTTTCTACTTCCTTTATAAATTCTATGAATGCACGAATGAGTATGGAACAGGTTTTTATTTACAGTCAGCTTATGATTCACATGACAATAACAATTTATACACCTAGATTTGCTCAAGATACTTTGCTACGCTATGCAACAACTGGAAATCCTCATGGGTCACATGAGGAGTGAGGAACTGAGGACTGAGGTTTAGTGTTTAGGGAAAATAGAGGATTATGCCGGCCGGACTTTTATCAACTCATACTCCACCCTGGTTTCTCCTGTTATATGCATCGCAACACAGACGGGTAGGTATCGGCACGCCATGGTTCACCCGGCTCCCCTATAATGTGGAGTCTGGCCTACGACCCCACAGTATCCGAAAAACGACGCGTACTTGTTCCCATGCCATGCCATAGAGTACCACAGGCACAAAAGGCATCGACAAGTAACTGCTGCCACGTCAAGTTCTGACACGCGGTTTACAAAACAATAATTTTATTTAAATAAATATTTTATTTTTACATGTTATTTCACACATCTATTTTTTATTTGTTCCTGTATCTATCCGTGACATCACAGCGGGCCCTAACAGAATACCAGCGCTGCGGCACTTAATTTAAATGGAGCTTGAAGCTCTGAGTTCATTCGGTGAAACCAATCTGTTAGTGCTGCAAAGCAGAATTGCTGTGTTTTGGGTGATGATGAGCTGCATGCAAAACAAAACATCCTTTTCAAGCTAAACGGAGAAGCTAAAAAGAGGTTAGCGAACATAAGGTGCATCATGTGCCAGATCCGCCATTATCCTAAGAAAAAAAAGTTTTTGTTATCAAATGACGTAATCATGAACTAGGGTTGTCAATGTTTTTTTTTATTAAGGTTTATTAAATAAGCAATTTAATTATTTACATTGTTCTCACATATAGAAGCAACAAGAATAATGTACCCAGGATTTTGTAATATCTTGATTTAAAAGAGTGTCCTTGGAGTTTCTTGCCTGTTCTTCTCCATAGAGATCTACGTTTTGGAATGGGCAAATAGCTTCAACTTTCTGACTAACTGACCGACTCTTTGACAATTCAAAAGTGCCTGTAATAGGTTTAATTGAAATAAATGTTTTGAGTTTGAGTTTGAATTATGAATTCCTCTGTGACGAATAAACAAAAAAAGTATTTGCAAACAAAAAAAAGTATTTCCAGATTTATTCATTAAATTTTTTTTAAACATATTTTTTGGTACTCTTAGCAGATTGTTATTTTTTTTTGTGATCCTTGAATTTTTCGTGTGATTCCCCAGTTTATTTTTGTATGATTCCACGCTTATGTCAAAATAAAGTATTTTCGATACTTTTTTAAAATAAAGTATAAAGTTTATTGGAGCAAAATAGTGTAGGATACATTATTATAAAGTATGATTGGCAACCCTATCATGAACTAACCCATGTGTGAGACTTATTATTTCTGAGTCATGTCTATCCACAAGATCGTTGTAAAATGGTCCTAGTTTACAACATTGTTATTTTTAATACTAATAGGTAAAGCTCAGGGCACTCTCGCGCAGCCGTGGCGTATCGTAGAAGATCCTTGCACGCAATGTAACTTGATACTAATGTTTATTTAAGTAAATGGCTTCTAAGTTTACATTGTCCCGTTGTTTCATTTTAAATGCACTTTAGTGCTAGAAAAGCCACTGTACATTCAGTGACAAAAGTGATTAACACTGCTACTTTTTCACATCTTCTAAATTGACACAAAATTATTTAATACATTGTATTTCATTATTTCATATTATAACAGCGAGTTAATTAGGGTTCGACCGTCTTTCACAGCCGATTTGCTCCGAATCTACTGGAAACTTGGTACACATATGAACTTCTGTGTCCCAAACACGGAAGATGAATTTTGAATATAGGGGTCACTTTTGGGGAGCAAATAAGTTTTGCGCTTAAACGGTATCGTGTGACATATCAAGTGAATGGGCTTGTTGTAAGGATTTCAGTTATATATTTTTAATAGTTTTAAAATAAATACTTTTAAAGCTATTCAAGAAAGTCGATGAAAATTGACCATTCCCCTCTTGTCTCCGAAACGAATGCGCCTAAAATTATGAAAAAAAATACAGAAATAAGTTCTTTACTTATAGATTACAGGGAAACCTATAAGAAGTCTATGGTGTTAAAATAACATGGTAAATCACTCAATATTGTGCGTACAAACTAACATTTGCAGTTGGAATGTATGAGAGAACATGTCTTTCAACTACTATGTTACGTTTGTTCTTGGGATAAATTCATCCCAACTACGGAATCCTTCATTGTGCGTGGTCCGACACGCACTTGGCCGGTTTTATTTTCTTGTAATTTGACTTCTGTGTTCACATTTGAGCTCAATAATAAAGATTTATAAAACTGAAGTGTTTAATTGTCTCTTGTAGCTGACTGTACCTATTTAGACTTGGTGTGCCAGCTGCGGGCCGAGCATGGGCGTGTCAAGACGATTGTGACAAGACATGATAAATTATGTCATGTCAATTTGTACTAGCATTTTATGACAAAACAGTTTTATCGCTCAAACTGTGATAAAATGTGTGACTCAAGTCATGTCACAGTAGGCCGTGCTCGCCCCGCTGCAAACTTTTTTTCGGTTGATTCATTTACTGGGATTTTATTAATAATAAACTGTTTAAAACACTAAGAAATAGTACCGAATCCTCGTATGAGCGTCAAAGCAACCATCATGGAAACAAATTATAATTGTTACCTACCTATTATAATCAGTGGCGTAGCTAGGTGTGGCGAAGTGGGCCCCCGCCCACGGCCTCGCACTTAAAGGGGCCTCGCGAGGCCCCTTTATTTATATGCCTTTAAGAAACAGTATGAAGCAGGACCGACTGTCTGCTTTAGCAATACTTTCAGTCGAAAAAGATTTACCTGCAATAATTAATTACAATCTTTACAAGAGGACAACAGTAAAACAAAAAGCCGAAGAACATTAGTTTTGTACCATAATTTGGTACAAAACTAATGTTCTTCGGCTTTTTGTTTAAAATAGATTAATTTAAATCACGTTTATTTAAATTAATCTATTTTTTTCAAATATATTGCTTTTCAACATTCTCCCACCGCGCATTTATATTTTTTCACTATCATGAGTAGATATTATGTCGTGTCAAAGCATTTTTGATAAGATAGATCTATTGGTTAGATCTTGGGAACGAAAGAAAAGGGGCCTCGCTGATGCGACTTCATCCACGTCTATATTAGTCCACGCTACGCCTCTGCCTAATATGAGAGCAGTGGTGGCCTAGTGGTAACGACCACAACTTACGAGTTGTTGGTCGTAGGTTCGAACCCTGAATTTGTGTAAATTATTTCATCACCACTGCTTTCAAAACGGCGAAGGAAAACATCGTGAGGAAACCAGCATGACCTAGAACCAAAAATTCGAAGTCATTTGACATCCACCAACCCGCACTGGGCCCTCGTGGTGGTTTACGGCTCACTCGTTCTTACAGAGAGAAGGCCTGAGTCCCAGCAGTCGGAACAGTATATAGGCTGATTATGGATTATTCATAATATGCATGTCTAATGTGAATGCATGTATATCCTCCCTATACCTACCTACTTACAGTTTAGGTAACGTAGATACATACCTAAATATATAGTCCGTAAGTTTAGGCTTTATAATCTACTAGCTGCTGCCCGCGGATTCCTCTTGAATCACTCTATCTATAGTAGTTCTTGAGATATCCAGGTGTGACAGACAGACAGACAGACTTAGTCTCACCATAAGGGTTCCTTTTTACCATTTTGGTACGGAACCCTTAAAACCGCATCAAAATCCGTTGCGCAGTTTTAAAGATCTAAGCAGTAAGCATACCTACATAGGGACGGACGGGAAGCGGGAAGCGACTTTGTTTTAAACTATGTAGTGATAGTGATTCTAAACACACATGTTCAAATTGATCCATAAATGCTGAAAACATATAAGCCCCGGAAAACACATAAGACTAAGATGAACACAAGGCTTCACCTTGTTGCTTAATTACATGACATTTATCAATATTAGTAGCTTTTGTTTCCTCATTCATAAACGCTTCCTTAATTTTTCTAAAGACTTATAATTAAACATAGGAATGATGGTGAATGAGAAATAAAAAAAAAAATATTTGAATACCGTGACCGTCATAGAAATAAGTAAGAACTCGTGGGGCTGATCTCGTCACGACTAATGGCGTCATGCACGATTGATTGGCATACACACAGTTCTAATAGGCAAATAGTTAGCTAATTATAATGTAATCTAGCCTTTAACCAGGCATTACTAGAGTTATTTTTGCCTCCTGCTGCCTCAGAACTGTTTGCAATTATAATGATGAAATTTTGAAGCTCGTTGCTAAAATACTTCATATAAATTTTTATTTATTTGCATTCCATAATGTTTAAAAGTGTTACAATGACTTAAAGCTAAGGTACAATTACGGACCCTGTAGGGCACAGCAAAAGGTATAAGTAACAAAATTAATTATTGAAATAAAAATAAAATTAGGAAACAATTAGCCATCAACAATTTTGGAATAGGTAAACATTAATTTTATTGAGATCAATAATTGGCTTTGCGCTTGAAAATTGTCAGTTTGGACGATGAGCGATTCATATCGAGATATCCGCGTCGTAAGAAAACTTTGGTACCTACCTGACTCTGGTGAAATATATTATACTAGCTATACGCTGATATAATTTGGACGTCCGCATTTTTTTTCTGATAAATAATTAATATAATTATGGCATCTCGCAGGTCATCCTAGGAGGTTGTCCGCTGCTTAACCGGGCTTGCCTGGCCCCAACAAACTAGTAGTTCTGCGAACAATAGACCACGCGAGCACAAACGTTTTTGCAACAAATTTAAAACGGGATATTTACCATGTTTTTTGTTTTTAAAAACATGGTAAATATCGTGTTTTAAATAAATTTAGTAGTGAAAGTAACCATGAAAATATTTTATTCCACCAACGCTCTTTTATGATTTGACGGTCACTTTCCTATAAAAAAAAAACATGAAACGTTCAAGGGTTCCTTGTTGACCACGGAACCCTAAAAAATATCAACCAAAACATAAAAATTGAATAAATTAAATTGATAACATCTGTAAAAATAAAAGATAACATTGATTTTATTACAATGGTAACATTGACACAATTCATATACTTGATTAGGATTAAGGGTTGCTCGGTAAACGATTAACGATGGCTTTCTGTTTAGCAAGAGAGTCAAATTGAAGATCTCTATACAATTAATATTTACTATAAATAAAGAAGCTTCAATTCAACCAGATTGACATAAGATTATTTAAAGCTTAGGTGTATCAATCCAATTTTTTTTTTCTCCATCATCCTTACCTCTATTAAAATGCCACTTTGTCTAGGCCCTTAGGTCGATATTACGAACAGTCATGCGAGGTGCCATGCAATTTGCTACCAAGTCCGAACCAACTTGAGACGTCCCTTGTAACCGGTCCTGCAAATAATGATGGTAAGGCCCTAAAGTTCTGTTAAAGATATACAATTTTCTCCCTTCTTCAACATCCTCAATATTCAAGTTTTTGCACCCATGTCAGTTTAATATTAATTGTATAATGGTATGGATTACAGGCGTTGATTATAGGTTCAGTTAATTTTCTACTTTAATAGGCAGTTCCTTGCAGATTGCTGTCCATTTTATGACAGTAATCTTCTAATAAGAGGAAACGGGCTGTTCGCTCTGATTTCCCGTGGGAATGTCTGTAGAAGTACGAGATTTGATGTCGTGTATTAAAGCGTCACATGTACATTTTTTTTTTATTATTAGTTAATTATTATTCTTGTCTTAATCGGTAATGAAAACTGCATCAAGATCCATTTCGTAGTTTAGAAGAACAAACGCAGTCACACGACTTTGCATTTAAGATACTTTCTATTTATATTTTTTAATATAGTTAATACACAGATAGTGGGTATTTTTTTTTCCATTAATCAGAACATTCACAAACACACACGTGTATGTCACAAAATTTTATTTTATTTTGTTTGAGCTTTTTTATTTATCGCCTTTAATTTATTCTCTTAATTAATTAACGGACACACACTTCTCTATGTTTATTATTCTAGCGTATGGAACTCGTGGGTTGCAGCTGAAAATCAGCGTCAGGTGGTACACCTTTTTTTTTTTTTTTTTGGGTGGGAAATTATCAAATAACTTCTACCGCTCTGGGCTGAGCCTGCGCCTACGCAAGTCAGATGACATACTTAGTTAGAGTATAACATGGTATTTAATTGACAGAACTGGGACAAGATGGAGAATAATTTATAATCCATGGGTACACACGGCTTTTTTTTTTTTTTGGGTGGGAAATTATCAAATAACTTCTCCCGCTCTGGGCTGAGCGAGAGGGCGTGTCAGACTTTTACTGACTAAAACCCACCCGTGTTCCTTCCGTTGCCTGTGTGCCAGGGCCACGATATCCCTTTCGCACAAACTCGCAACCCTGGCAGGCATTGGCCCTAACGGACCCCGTCAGTTGGTGCTGACATCTCTTTGAGGCGCGCGTGAAACACAACGCGCCTCGATCCGGGCCTGGTCCTTATCGGACGGCGAGCTACCCATCAGGTGGTACACCTTGTGTTGTCATCTACATTATGCTGAGCTGAGGCCCTTTTGGCATTATAATAATTGTTTTCTGTTATTTATAGTTTTATGGTGTATTTTTTGCTGTAATGCCAATAAACGCATTTTTCTTTCTTTCTTTCTTTACAATTTAGAATAGAATGCTCTTTAAGGCGACAATAACCGACTTTTAATGATTTTATACTGAAGATCACGTCTAAACGAGTAGTGGTAATCATTTGAAAAAAATATATGTTGACTGCATTTATTTATTTTTGGTACTTAAAGGATACTCGTTTTCTTTTCATCTTGTTTCCATCTTTTCAGTTCATGTTTTGCAGTCGGGTTTTTTGTTTTATTTAATTAACTTTTTTATTTTATAGTTTTTAGTTAGGATTATAAGACGGTAAATTAGGTTATATACTCACTTATAATCGGGTGATAACGACCTCTTACTCACTCACTCCAAAACCTCGGGATAGTTTTTTTTTATCATTTCTCATTTAAATTACTTTTAATATAATAAGTATATAATTTAGTAATCACCTTTTAAATTTTTTATTTAATTTTAATTTTGATACCCCACTTGATAGGCATGGAGATATTTTTTTTGAAAACACATTTTGGCGCCAGAAATCCACCATTTTGTTTTTTATTTTATTTTAAATATACCCTATGTCACTCGTGCAATTAAGCCGAATTCTAACATTCATCAAAATCGGTTCACCCGTTTAGTAGTTACGAGGGAACATGGGGACAGACATACATACATACATACAGGTCAAACACATAACCCTCCTTTTTTGCCTTCGCTGCAGTCGGGTAAAAATAAGCTAATTGGAGTCGACGTTTCCTATCCGACTACCCCTGAAACTCAAGGGCCAAAGTCTCTTTTAAAGTCCAGAGATAATATTGGTCAGATCATGTGAGGACCATGTAGATTCGTGTCTGAAATGGTATTTTGAGGAAAGAACCACACTATGTGGACCTGTCCAGTCAGTGCAAGTATTTGTCAGTAATCGTGCAGCTTAACTCAAGACTTAATTCAAAAACAAAACATAATATCACGCCTGTAATCCTCGAAGGGTTAGGCAGAGGTGCAGTTATAGTACACCCACGTTTCGCCAGTTATGTTTAAGTCTCATGTAATTGGGGGCGAGCCTAGTGCCATCAACCGGGCACATAATCAGACTTAATTCATTCCCTTAATATTAAATTCCATCTTAGCTATACTACAATAGGGGTTTTACTAGATCTACTTTGCAAGTACCCATTACTGAGGGTCCAAAGTTGGTTTTTAAACAGTTCGTAAACAAGTTTCGTTTTTATCTAACTGGTAGTTTTTGAACCACAATGAACAATCCACACTTTCGTCTACAATACGGTACAACGCTTTTACTTATTAGAGCGTAGAAAATTGCCACTACTTAGTTGTGTACAAATTGCAAATTTTATAACTGATTAATTACAGAGTACAGTTAGGGACTTACCAAAAAATTGAGACCAGACCATGTAACTACTTAGTTACTTTTTAAATTCAAAAGTGTCTGATGTTCTACCGATTAATTGAAGTTGGTATCTACCTCAATACCTTGACATTGACTTTTGATGGAAATTAGGTAGGTACAACTACTTACTTCCGTAAAGCCGGGTCTGCTGCGCAATATTTGCGTGTTTCAAACAGTTAGAAACATGTTTCAAACACTATTTGGAGGCGTGGCCTAAATCGAAATCATACAAATCGTTTTTGAAACATGTTTGTAACTGTTTGAAACACGCAAATGTTGGCACAGCTGACCCGGCTTTATAATTCGATAGGTTCGTTCTGAGAACATAATCTATAATGTATACCTAAATATATGGCACATCGGGCTACGGAATTGTTTGGTTTTGTAGAGCGTAGTATTTGTCACTCATACTTTCGTAGCAGTTTCTTTCGAAAGGTCGAGATAACAGACTTCAAAAAAAGAAGAAGGTCCTCAATTTGATTATATGTTTTTTTTGTAGGTTTGTTACGTGATTACTACTCCAACAATTATGAACTGATTTTGATGATTCTTTTTTTGTTTGGTAGGTCATTCCTCAGATGTGGTTCCATATAAATTCTATAGAAATCGATTCATCGCTTTTTGAAAAAACCAGAAATGCAAATATGTTTCTCTATCCATCATCCGTGAACAAATCCGTGCGTCAGGCGGAAGGTGAGGCGCCACGGCGTCCTCATCTTCCGCCTGACGCAGGTCCTCACCGGACACGGTTGTTTCGGGAGGTTCCTGTTCAGGATAAAACGCGGGAGGAAACGCCCGGGTGTCACCACTGTGTGGATCACCCGGAGGACACGGTGGAGCATACGGTGGAGGTCTGCCCGGCTTGGGCGGAGCACCACCGTGTCCTCACGGAGGCGATCGGCGGCGGCTCGCTCGCATCTCTCGCGTCCGGCCCTGGTTCAGGCCATGGTTCAGAGCGAGAGTGCATCGGAGGCCGTCACCTCCTTCTGCGAAGCAGTAATGCTCGCGAAGGAGGACGCGGAACGCGTGAGGGTGAGGCAGGGTTTGCGCCCTCACGCCCCTAGTCACCGCAGGAGACGCCCCGGGTGTCGGCAGTCGCAAGCCGATTTCCGGCTACCGTAGGCGCGGGCCTGCAGATGGTGAGCGATGGGTAGCTCACCGTCCGATAAGGACCAGGCCCGGGTCGACGCGGTAACAGCGCATTATGTTCCACGCGCGCCTCATAGAGATGTTAGCATCTATTGACGGGTTCCTTTAGGGCCAATGCCTGCCAGGGTTGCGAGTTTGTCCGAAAGGGATATCGTGGACCTGGCACACAGGCGAATGAAGGAACACGGGTGGGTTTTAGTCAGTAAAAGTCTGACACGCCCCCCCGCTCCGCCCAGAGCGGGAGAAGTTATTTGATAATTTCCCACCAAGATAAAAAAAAAAGGGTTGGCCCAAGGGCCACCCCCCCATACCTTAACCTACTTAAAATTGGTTTTCGTTATTCCCATAATTTTTTATGCCAAGAAACAATAACCGAATTTAAATTGTGCCAAAACAAATTATCCAATAAGATAATTATGTCAACATCAACTGTATGCCAAAAACAATTATGGAAAAAAAATATTATACCAAAAACAATATACCAAAACAGTTGGTATGCCAAAATATATTACTTAGTAAAAAAATATTATGCGAAAATAAGGGATCCCACAAAAAATACATACACTGATGACGTTTTGGTTTGTGGTACCCTTCAGAAAAAAACAATCTCACTAGTGTATGTGGATGATGTTATATAACTTCATGTCACTGTTATTTACCTAGCAAGTAGTGGAGTTGGAATTTGTGTGGGGTATGTAACGGAACTGCAAAGTGAAAAATAACTTTATTTTCGGCAGTCGGTGCCAAAAAACGAAGTCGATTTCAAGCAGCTTTTGTTTCAGTTTAAGTTTGGTTAGATGATTTAGTTACTTAGGTAAGTTAGTCTATTAATGCATGGCGTTTAGCTAACATCACGCCGTGCAATAATGGACTACTTAAGTCACACGTATCCTAATGTACTATTTCGGATAAAGGCTTCTACATACCAGCGCGACTTGTCGCGCGACGCGACACGGCACAAAGGCCCCGCGTGTCGCGGGATGAGCGGTGCCTTTGTGTCGCGTCGCGTCGCGCGACAAGTCGCCCCGGTATGTAGAAGACTTAAAGCTGTAATAAAGATTGGTGATTTTGAAGGCGCCCTCAGTCCTAGGTTCTGTTTTACGAATTTTGCCGATGCTACATCAAGTTGTGTCGGACTGTAACATGTTTTGATAAACATACATAGATAAGAAGATTGTGATACTCTTGACACAAAAAAAGTAACTTACGAAATATCAAATCCAAAATGCAACTGCATCTTTAAGATTGTAGATCATCCTCATTTCTAAGACAAGGTACGCTGCACGCTTTGTAGAGAATGCAAGTTTTCGTAATCTAAAACAAAGGAAATTTTGCCAATACATTGTTGCTAAAGGCTCGTGCATATTGGCGCGATATCGCGGGCACGACAGGCAACGCGACACTTTACATGAAGTTTTCATGGAAATTGAGCTACTAGTGTCACTTGCGCTGTCGCGTCGCGCCTATCTGCGGGATCTTTTAATATTCCACCAATTCGCACTAAGCGTTTCCAAATGACTTTTATAATGCGCACAGCAAAAGAGTGGAACTCTGCCTGCGTCTGTGTTTCCGAATGCATACAACCCTTATCTCTTCAAAGTTAGAGTAAACAGGCATCTTCTGCGTAAGCTCACTCCATCGTCGACTTTGTCTCTGTCACCTCTGCCCTAGACTAAGGTCAAGAGCAAACCCATCCTAAATAAAAATAAAAAATTGGGTAGGTACTGTAACTAGGTAGGTAATGGTTATCTAAACTGATAATTAACTCTCTAACTTAATGATGTCATACTCGCTATTGATATCAAGAGTCTATCGAGATTGTCTGGTAACTACCTACTGGTCAGCAGCCGTCAGCAAAAAAACATACAGTTAGACGCCGAAGACAATGAAACTGTGAACGAAGCACAAAAACTTTCTGGAGGCAGGAAAAAGTGTAACATATTCGGGTAACTAACTGAATAGCAGCCTAATTACGTAACACACAATTATTCATCATCATCACAATCCATTCATGTTGAAAATTGAAGTCTCGTGCAGATTGGCGCGATGCGACACCGGTAGAAAATGTTCTATAAAAAAATCATGGAAATTGTCCTACCATGGTCCTACCGGTATCGCGTCGCGCTAGACCAGTAGAATCATTTTCATTCAGTTGTTTTGTTGCCGAGTTGACGATTTTTTTATCCATCAATGGAATAAAATACAATATTAGTTTTAGTAACTATATGCGAAACCCGAAACACGTGTTTTGTACAAAATTTCAAAACTGTGAAAAATCACAAAGTTATGTTACTGGGTTGTTCGTACAAAAACATGTGGTAATACTTCAGTGTAACAGGTAAGACAAAATAAGCAATATAGAATTTTCTCAATTTTTTTTTTTTTCATTGGACCTACTTTGTATGCTTCTTAAAATGAGGGACATTGTGATTATGAGTGATGAGTGATGACGTAAACAATTGGACTTCAGAGCATACGATAATGTTATTTTGTTTTTTTTTTTAAGTCAAAGTCAAAGTGAAATTATTCATTTCATATAGGCACATAAAAGGCACTTTTGAACGCCAAAAACAAAAAAAATAGAATTGATTCTAGTCGCTTCTTTCAAAAGGTAGAACTTTCGTATAGAGAAGAATGGGAAGAAAATGCACCGTTATGCTCAAAAAACAAAATATTGTATAACTTTAAAAATGTTTTACAATATTTTGTTTAAAAGTAAATCAATTATATAATTATACTAGCTGACCCGGCGAACTTCGCCTTATACCAACAGAAGCGCCACCTACCGGGTCCAATTGTTTTTTAAAACCATCCAGGAACCCGTTGAAATATAAATACAAAATTTCAAGCAAATCGGTCCATCCGTTTAGGAGGAGTTAGGTGACAAACACACGTACAGAAGAATTATATACAACATTAGTTTTTGTTTATACTAAACCTCTTAAGGGGTCATTGTACTCATAATTATGAACAACTTTTACTACGGGACCAACCTTGAAATTGCGAAAAAAAAATCAGCTGTTCCCTACATTTAAGTTCGCTGAACTCGTCAAAATGTAGGGAACAGCTGATATTTTTTTCGCGATTTCAACTTTGGTCCCATAGTAAAAGTTGTTCATAATGATGATTACAATGACCCCTTAAGAGGTTTAGTATAAACAAAAAGTAATGTTGTATATTAAGATATAAAGACAATGCATTTCATTAGGAATATCTCAGTAGCAGCTCTGTTCATGGATTTCTGCCCGGCTGATGGCAATAGGCTATCGCATCACGCATTACGTCATGGAACTGAAACAAAACTAGCAAAATGTGCCTAAATTATACACGTTAGCTGATCCTTTAGGGGAACACTTGGCGTGATGTTGTATAGGTATCACGAGCTACCAATTACACGCGTATTGAAGTGTGTACCCACACTTCCTCTATAACTAAGTATGTCTCTATTCTGCATACTAGGTCCGTCCTCGTCCTTGCTAATTTATTGCGACACTCTTGATAATGTCGAGTAGCAGCTGTTTTATGTAGCTATAACTTATGCATATACAATATTAGTTTTAGTATATGCGAAACCCGAAATACGTGTCTAGTATTTTTATGTAAAGAATCTATGTACAAAATTTTAAAACTGTATCAAGAAAAATCACAAAGATATAAGGTTGTTAAGTTACCGGGATGTTCGTACAAAAACATGCTAACGGCGCCCCCGCGCCTCCAGGGTCGTCTTGCGCTCATTGATAATAATTTGGCAGTAGTTACCTAACCGTACGGCGATTGTATTGTAAGTAATTAAATGGTGATAACATTTTCCATCACACTTAAATATTTTTGGGACAAAATATAACATGGTGTAAAAAATATTGAAATCGATTCAGTTCCTTATTTTGAACAAACTATATTCAGGTTTCGCATATACTAAAAATAATGTTTTATATGAAGCCCTTTTCAATATTGAATGACTTTCTTTAAACCTTGAATAATACAAGTTTTATCACACAGCATACTGCAAGTGTAACGAAGTATTCCCGTTTGAGTAACCTAGGAGGTACTCAGGTAGTGTGACATCTACCAACCCGCACTGGGCCCGCGTGGTTGATACACACACAGCCCACTACCTCTCGAAAGAGAGGAGGCCTGTGTCCCAGCAGGGGAAGATTAATAGGCTGATTATGTATGTATATTTATGGTCGATTTTCACGAAAGAAAATTGTCCAAAACAAATCAAATGCCTTCTCATTTTCTTTCATCATTTCAGCCGAAAGACGTCCACTGCTGGACATAGACCTCCCCCAAAGGGGCGGTTTGTCATAATCGCCACGCTTGGCAGGCGGGCTGGCGATCGCAGTATGGTGTTAAAATGCATAGATAACGCTGCTGCCCGTTCTCTAGTAAGTCCCGTAGACGCCTTTTTCGACACCTACGGGAAGAAATGGCGGTTGGCAATTCTTTACGTCCGGCACCACACGGACAACTTTTTTTCTTTAATACATTATTAACAAACTAATTGCGTTACATTACACATCTCTAAGTAAGTAGTGTTATTCTATGAGCACATCTGCAGATGCGTTACAACAGCATTCGCCAGAACACATGAAGAAAAGAACGGGTCCAAATGTTTTGAAATAGTGAGCGGCGGCGCATTGTCGTGGCTTCCTTCATATTTGATACTAATCGTTACGATTACCTCCAGCCTGCAATGTTGCCACAGAGTAGGTACTACTAGGCAAGTCGTTCAGCGTGCTATGTCTTTAGTGTCTTTGAAATATGAGATCCATAATGAAGTTATTCGGATAAGAACTTGGGGCCTACTCCGAAGCGATAATCCGACGTATCGGCCTAATGTTCGGCCGTTTCTTGACTTCCAATATTTTCTTATTTGACTTTGTATCGTTACCCGACTTCAAGTCACGTTTATGACTTTGACTGATGTTCTCTGACCGTCGTTTTTTTTTCCTTTTGCCGTAGTCAGCCATAGTCAGCCCTGACTCAGCTGTAGTCAGGAAACGGCCGAACATTCGACGGAAACTTCGGTATTATTTTATAATAATAATAATAATAAATCTTTATTGCAGACGATGTTACAAATTGTGATGTACACACGGCTACACATCAAGCTATACATATCCAGTTTAGGCTGATCTCGTATTGTATAGGATTTTCGTACAATAAGAGGCCAGCTTGTACTGGAAATGTATAGCTTGATGTGTAGCCGTGTGTACGTCACAATTTGAGTCCATATAATAAAACACAAGATTAAAATTAAACACATTATAAACGGGCAACACGACATTAAATTTACACCAAGTTCCCCGACCGAGTCACCGAGCCAGACGAGCTACTGCCCTAACGTGCAGCTCAGTGAATCGCCCGAAGATCATGCCGTCAAGTCGCGTTGCAAATACCAACAATAAGCTGTTAGAGCTTCTCCAGAGCCTGTGTACGACAGAGGCCACTTTCTTTCTGATACTCGCATAAAAATCATCCGTTCCATCTTAGGAGTAAGTAAGTCCCTGGAGTTTCCAACATAGCTTGCAGAGTTAGCAAACTGATTGGCAGTGGTCTTCTTTTCGAGTCTATGGAACTTATGTATTAAATTACTTAAGCCGGAGAACCGGGTCTTCAGCGCAACTAGGGAGTCGCCTTTGTCCAGCAGTAGACTGCTATAGTCTGAGTCTCTGAGTCGATTAGTTGATTAACTAGGATGGGAGTTCGTGGGAAGTTTCAAGAGAGTGTTATATTATGGCCAGTTTTGAAGGAGTGACTACCGCGATGACGGCTAATAGAGAAGTATGGTATAAAAACACATGATATGCTGACCCCAAATATATGTATTTTTTTTTTTAATAATCGTTGCCCCACTCTAGGAATTTCTCCTGTATTGTGGGTACGTTCACAAACATTTAAACTCACATTCACAAACAGCCAGACCCGGAACAACTACTTGTAGGTCATACAAATATTTGTTCCGTGTGGGAATCGAACCCGCGACATGCAGCGCAGCAGTCAATCGCTTAACCACTGCGCCAACCGTTCCGTCAGATTGGTATGAGGGTAGGAGAATGATGATGACTCTTCCCATCGGAATACATCGAACGTGTGGGACACAACACATTGAAAATAAGCAGAATATTTTATTCGCATCACTTTTTTTGCTTCCTTGTTTTCATAATAGCTCGTGGCTAAGAAATAACAGCCGCATGGGTCGATCCATCAGGTTAAGCTACGCTTGCCGGGGTTGGCCCGTGGATGGTTGACAATCTTTACATATTACCGAGACTCCTCCGTGCCTCGGAAATCACGATAAGCCGTTGGTCCCGGCTGACATTCGTGGATCTTTGACAATCGTTACGGGTCGTCAGAAGCCCGAAATTCTGACAACCAGAGGGTATTGTATTACCCAGTTAGAATAGAATAGATTAGAATAGAATACTCTTTATTATGTACACCATAAAAGTTACAGATATAAATGTTTAAATTTTACATAGGGTGACACAATGGGCGGTCTTATCGCTAAAAGCGATCTTTTACAAACAACCTTTGGATGGATTAAAGGGAGCAGGAGAGACAATACTGTAGGTAGTCAGTGGTGTACCATTAACATATACAATAAATACATACATACACAAAGCATACACTTATCTAATAAATATATACATATATACAATAATACACATGAAACAAGAGCAGGGAACTGTGGTATGTAATGATGATGTTTAAGGAGAGAGGAAGTGTTTTTTTTCCTGAAAAAGTGGACAAAGATTGACAGTAACTGGGTTGTAGAGGTCAGATAGGCAGTCGCTCCATGTAAAATACAGCTAGTTCCGGTTAGACTGCAAGCCGACCCCAACATAGTTGGGAAAGGGCAGGCAGATGATTAATTGTTTTCATAATATCCTTTTACAACAAACTTTGTGACAATAAAGCGCAAACCACATTGCGAGCGAAGTTAACTTAGCTCAGAGCTTGTCCATAAAGGGCAAATTCGCAGCGATTCTCAAACGCGTGTTACGCGCGACCGTTGCGTCCAGAAGGAGCGTACCAACGCACGTCTTGAAACATTTCCGTATCAAAATTTTGGCGGCCCATTCCCCTCGATACGTGCCCTCGCTCTGGAGTTCGCGCGTTAACTGGACGCAACAAGGCATTTCTAGTATCTCGACTTGCGCGCAATAAGCGCGAATCAACCGCGAGTCGAGAGTCTGGCGAAGTGCTCGCGATTTACGCGCGTAATTTGAACTCGCGCGATGCTTGTGGACGCAATGTACTGGAGCCTAGTATCTCGCTAACGCGCGAATGAATTCGCACGAAACGTTTCGTGGCGAATTCGCCCTTTCTGGACAAGGTCTCAGCTTCCGTAGCTTCGCACGTTTCTTCATTCGCGGAGTGAATCGAAGACCTTGTCCAGAACGGGCGAATTCCTTCGCGCGTTAGCGAGATACATTGCGTCCACAAGCATCGCGCGAGTTCAAAATACGCGCGTAAATCGTGAGCACTTCGCCAGACTCTCGACTAGCGCTTGATTCGCACGTATTGCGCGCGACTCGAGACACTATAGATAGATACTAGAGACGCCTTGTTGAGTCCAGTTAACGCGCGAACTCCAGAGCGAGTGCACGTATCGAAGGAAATGGAGCGCCAAAATTTTGATAAGTAAATGTTTATAGACGGGCGTTGGTACGCTTCTTCTGGACGCAACGGTCGCGCCTAATACGCGCTAGAGATTCGCGGTGAATTCGCCCTTTCTGGACAAGCTCGAAGTATGAAGAGACGCCGTAGCTAGCCTCAGCTCAGCTAAGTTAGCTTAGCTCGTGGTGTGACCTGCGAACATCGCATCGCTTGTTAGAACCAATTTGTGATACAACATCAAACAAAATTGGAGCTTACGACAACGGAACCAGACTACGTGGTTAGACGTCACGCATAATTGAATGAATGAGATTTATGAGTTGTTTGTACATCTTTGCTGTGCAGAGCTTCGGTCTTCTGATTTGTTTGATTTTAACAATCGAAACTGATTTTGTTTACAGTAGGTTACCTATATTGAAATTTTATAAGGCCGATTGCAGTCCCAGATTGGCCGTTGGTGAAATGAGGTAGGGATAAACTACGATAACAAGGCACGCCCCTCCTATTTACTGTTTCAATGTATGTAGTAAAATCCTTACGAATAAATAAATAATTGGATTTATTTTTATTTGATGGCTGCCTCAGTACGCACACAATGCGTTGTGAGTCTTGGTAGCGAGCGCTTTGTAAATACTGTCACAAATACTTTTAAACGTTTTGAATTTTGGACGCGCCATGTGATAGTTTATCTCTAACATCGACCCATCTCAAACACAAAAGTGTCACAGTCCACGTCACACCTTTCCTACCCGTCGAGCACGCCCACCTTTTTTTTTGTTGGGAAATTTTCAAATAACTTCTTCCACTCTGGGCGGGGGGGCGTGCCTTCCGTTGCCTGTGTGACAGGGCCACGATATCTCTTTCGGACAAACTCGCAACCCTGGGAACCACCTACATGACCCTTCAGGATTTAAACGAAGCAACTGATAGAGCTGTCTAGGTCTCTACCGCAGCGGGGAATTACCCCGCTAATTATTAATTACGACTGTACTGTAAGTGTGTTACGTATTACCCCGTGGTTCGGAAAATATTTGACTTGGTTTATTGAAAGGAGAAAGAGTAGAAGAAGGCTTTGACCCGGGTCGACGGCGCGTTGTGTTCCACGCGCACCTCAAAGAGATGTCAGCACCAATTGACGGGGTCTGAAAGGGCCAATGCCTGCCAGGGTTACGAGCCTGTCCGAAAGGGATATCGTGGCGCTGGCACACAGGCATTTGAAGGAACACGGTGGGTTTTAGTCAGTAAAAGTCTGACACGCCCTCCCGCTCCGCCCAAAAAAAAGTGTTTCAGGAACTAAACGTTAAACATTGTTGTATGTAGGTATGTATTTCGCAATATCCGTAACAAACATGCGTGACGCTACATTATGTTCGAACATAAAACATCATAAAGTAGCATGAAATTATTTACATGTTAACGCTAATTGTTACAATAATTTGAATAATATTTCCATTTAATCGTGTAATTCGTAATTTTGTAGTAACACGTAACATTATTGTCATCATTAATTTCCTAATTACGTATTTGATTGAACAATGCTTTTGTAATTTTGGTGTTTGACTGGAAACCAAATATTTGCGTTGTGTTGGTCTGAAATAACTGAATATGTTATGATTGAAGCTAAGAATAGAGCTATTTGCACAGATGACTTATGTTTTATTTAAATATCAACATTACGAAGAACCTACTTGTTTATTAATCAATCATGATGTTTGCACATCTGATTTATATTTGAGTTAAATGTTGTAATACAGGGTTTGTTTTAGTTAGCGTATTAAGAGTTGTAGGTCGTGGGTTCGTAGTTCATGGTAGACAGGCGCTTTACTTTGTGTGAATTATTTCAACACCACTGCTCTCAAAACGGCGAAGGAAAACATCGTGCGCAAACTGGCATGTCCTAGAACCAAAAATTCGAAGACATAATTGTGACATCCATCAATCCGCACTGAGTCCGCGTGGTGGATTACAGCCCACTCCCTCTCACTGAGAGGAGGCCTGTATCCCAGCAGTGGGCACATTATAGGCTGATTACTGCCGAGTTATTTAGGTAAAAATTCATTGGAACATAGTTCCCTAACACACGTTATACTCGGCACAATTGGCGAATGAGAGCTAGACCGAAAAATGACTAGTATTTTGGTTAGCTCTCATTCAAGTGTGTAAAAGCGATAGGAACTTTGTTCCAACCTGCACCCTTTAATGACGTAACACACTATAAATGTCAATCTAAATGATTTTGAAGTATATTGCTAATCCATTGCTTCATTTGACAACAGAAAACAGCATAGCAGTGACATAGAAAACTGTCGAGAAAGCAGCCAAAAGATTTACCATTCAAGACTCGGTGAAACGCAACCTGGCGGGTGGCGTCTTTAAAAGTTGCCCACCCATAAATAAATATTTAAACCCGTCTTTCCACTATTCCAATGCTTGCTCAAGGATGCATATATCCGGTAGGCTCTAATAATCCTTCCATATCCCAAGGAAACGTTTTCCCTACCATTATATATACAATGGTCTCTGTAGTCTCATGAAACATGAGGCTTCAGAGGCCAGGGTGAATCTTTGGGTTCATTCGAGCAATCGAGTCTGATACAAGCACGCTGGGGTCGGTGCATTTCATTCATTCAATCCATTGCTTCATAAGTTCAAAAAATTTGTCAACAATGTTGTTCAACTGTCAAAATGAAACCCTTCGCTACTGATAGTGTGTTACTCAATTACCCCGCGGGTCTCCCACGACACCTTTTGACTGTTTTTGTGCATACTTATTCCACTATTCCAATGCTTGCTCAAGGATGCATATCCGGTAGGCTCTAATATTCCTTCCATATCCCAAGGGCAAGTCTTCCCTAACATTATTTATATACAATGGTCTCTGTAGTCTCATGAAACCGGAGGCTTCAGGGGTTAGGATGTATTTTTGGGGTCATTCGAGCAATCGCGTCTGGCACAACCACGCTGGGGTCGGTGCATTTCATTCGTTCAATCCATTGCTTCATAATTTTCGCGAAATTTGTCTTGTTATTCACAACGTAAATAACGCAATGAATGTTGTTCAACTGTCAAAATGAAACCCATCGCTACTGATAGTGTGTTACCTACTTATTCAGGCCTTTATTTTTCTTAAATCAAAAACATCAACAGACTCTAAATATTTCCAGTATTTCATCAAAAACGTTGTGCAAAGCAAACCAAAACTGTTCAATGTCAGCAACCTTACCATACCATCACAATGATGTGAACAACTGTAACCGACACAATTATTAAACATAACCAAGTATTTGATAATGATATGAGGTTTCGTTACATAACTGATTAACCTCAAATATCTAGCAGTCACGGCTGAATCAGATTTACCTTCGCTCACAATGCTGCGTCCATTGTTTTCGAGATACACGCATTGTTTCATTCACACGTCGTATTGCTTGTATATTCGGCAACGAAAGTCAGTAGACACTTTTTTTTAATTATATTAAAACTAGCGACCCGCTTCAACTTCGCGCGGTTTTTACGGCTGGACAAAATATGGATATTTCTTTATTATGTGCAAGTTTCTTGAGACACTGCGGTATGTGGGACGAGGAGATATTGCGTAGCTTCCCGAACGCAATGCGAAAGTCTTTGACCAGTGATGACCTATGGCACTGAAACGTGGTCGCTCACAATGGACCTCATTAGAAGGCTAAAAGCCACCCAAAGGGCAATGGAGAGGGCTTTTCTTGAAGTTTCCCTACGTGATCGAATCACAAATGAAGAGATCCGCAGGCGAACCAAGGTAACCGACATAGCCCGAAGAATTGTGGCAGTGGGCAGAACACATTGCTCGCAGAATAGATGGCCGATGGCGCCGAAAGGTTCTGGAGTGGCGACCGCGTACCGGAAGACGTACCGTTGGAAGGCCTCCTACAAGGTGGACCGATGACCTTGTGAACTGCACCTACGGATGCGGAAAGCACAGAACCGGTCTAAGTGGCGGTGCTTGGCGGAGCCCTATGTCCAGCAGCGGACGTGTTCGGCTGAAATGATGATGATAACTCCTTATATTAAGCTATCTGCCAGTGAAAGTCCCGTCAAAATCGGTCGAGTCGTTTCGGAGATTAGCCGGAACAGACTGACAGAGAGACAAAGATTTAAAAAAATATTTTTTTGTTACTAAAATTAATAAAAATTTAATAAAAACAATATAAAAACTTTTCATTCAGATTTAGAAATTCATAGAATGTTAGTAGAGTAAAAACTTATGAAACCTAGTGTTAGTAGTTAAAAAAACCTTATTAATGACTTAAATCTTAATGTGGCATTAACCCCGTGTTGGACGTAACGCGTGTTCAGCCTACCCGCAATAAGAAGCAGGATGCTGTTGGTTCTGGCGGGCAACCTGCCGAGCGGAGCACGGCGTGGAAGCCGTCAACATGTGCGTCTGCGAACATGCCCGACGCACTGCATGACTGCACCAGCGCGGCAGTGCCAACAACGCCATGAACGCATTGTTATATTGGACGCGCAGGGCGCTGAATGATCTTTGCGTTTAATGAGCCCACAAGCAGCACGTGTATAAAGAAGATGAACAAGCAGCTCGCAGTGCAGTGCAGTTATAAGTAGGTACTGTAGAATAGAATAGAATAGAATACTATTTATTATGTACACCATAAAAACCAAACTAAACCTACCAAAACAAAATAACTAAAACTAAACTGTATCTATTGATATTACAGACACTTTAATTTTATTGATTTGTATTGATGTATATATTTGATTCAACTTAAACTGCTACAACTAGCCATAAGTTGATAATGTGTTCATAAAATATCAAGAACAGGTACATTAGGCGACTATTCATGCTATTCAGTTTTCAGCGCCTGTAGTAGTAGTTATGTTCTGCTTGCTAATCTAGGCATTTGCTATTACCTAAAACTTGTCATAGTCCTCACCTCTACCGCCATTCCTTTTCAATATCCAAACATAAGTCAGGACTTCAGGAGTCAAAATGATGGACACAAAAATATTTAATTGTTGCCCTAATTAATAACACCCTATCAGGTTCTATTTGTACCCTGAGCCCAGTGGTCTGTTGCGGCCCGCAAATCTTAAAAGCACGCTAGAGTAGTTGTACTTTATGAGTTCCCAACTTTTGCTGGCGACTGTACACCAACCCCGCATTAGGTCACTGTCTGACCGTCTGGTGGGACAATGTGTGCTAATTGTCTAAACCGGTAAGATGTAACGTCTTGGGGACAATTAGGTGTTGCATCAACATTGACCGCGGCGAAAGTGTACGCAGCACGCGAGTGTCGTGCGTTGCGCGTTGTGACAGAACTTGTGACAGAACAATTAGAGCTTGTTATGTGACTTATGATGTGTTACTAACCGATGGATGACGAGTTCACAATGTTAAATAGTCTTTCAACTTGCAATATTAGGTCGGCGACTTATGCTAAAGGTACTCCTACCTTTAGGACTACGTTGGCCTGAGTTGATTGTATGGAGATACAATCAATTCAGTCAATCATAGTCTAACAATTAGAGCTTGTTAAGTGACTTATGTGTTACTAACCGATAGATAATGAGTTCACAATGTTACATAGTTTTTCAACTTGCAATATTAGGTCGAGGGTTGCGAGTTTGTCCGAAAGGGATATCGTGGCCATGGCACAGAGACAAGAGAAGGAATACGGGTGGGTTTTAGTCAGTAAAAGTCTGACACGCCCTCCCGCTCCGCCTAGAGCGGGAGGGCGTGTCAGACTTAAATAAA
This sequence comes from Tiliacea aurago, assembly GCA_948098905.1. Taxonomy (NCBI): domain Eukaryota; kingdom Metazoa; phylum Arthropoda; class Insecta; order Lepidoptera; family Noctuidae; genus Tiliacea; species Tiliacea aurago. Next base: position 10,561,263 of record OX402578.1, on the reverse strand, counting down.
TATATAACTTCTATTTGATAATTTCCCACCCAAAAAAATAAAAGGTTGGCGACTTATACGAAAGGTACTCCGTACAAAAGGTACGTTGGACTGAGTTGATTGTATCCCCATACAATCAACTCAGTCAATCGTAGTCCGCTGCTAAACATAATACCTCTCCCAAGTTGCGCTTCGAATCCCAATTTTCGCCTTCCGTATCCAGTTGTCCATTTAGCTAGGGTTCCATGTCCCGCGCTAAGTTTGCTGATTCGCGACCTTCACTTAATGACTGGTCTCCTCCATTGGCAATCGGTCCTTCAACACACATCGACGTGCCACTGTCACTTCTGAAGCAGATTTCAACACAAAAGGTACTTCTCACCCATCGGACTGCCAAATTAAAGGTCTAGAGTTCGAATCCATGGCACGCACCTCTGACTTTTCGGATTCAAGTGTATGGTATAATTATCACTTGCTTAAAAAACGGTTAAGGAAAACATCGCAAGGAAACCGGCTCAAAGATATTTTTCGAGGCATGCTTGGCTTCACATGCCGGAAGCCAAGTCAGAGGCCCATGGGTGTCATAAAAACTCTGACACCAGCCGGCTTAGCACAAGACCATCTATACAACATTAGTTTTTGTTTATACTAAACCCGAAAAGGGGTCATTGTACTCATCATTTTGAACATTTTTTTCTATGCGACCAACCTTGAAATCACGAAAAAAAAATTAGCTGTTTCCTACATTTGTGTTCACTTAAATCGACAAAATGTATGGAACAGCTGATTTTTATTTCGCAATTTCAAGGTTGGTCCCACAGAAAAAAATGTTCAAAATGATGAGTACAATGACCCCTTTTCGGGTTTAGTATAAACAAAAACTAATGTTGTATAAGCGTTTTGTCGACGGAAGAGTAGACAAAAATAACGTTTCCGTGTAGACAGTTGCCAGTTTTCTGCCGAGAAGGGTAGACAAGCGATTTCTATTCTAGAACAGAGTAGAAATAGCTATTGCTAAGTCTGCAGGTTAGTCACTATAACCACACGAAAAAGAAAGCAAGCTCATTGCTGTCTTCGAATATTAACCGGAAGTCTCGGTTAAAACCTCATATTAAATGTAAAAAAACACCAGACAATCCGCTTCCATCTACAACAAATTAAATAAACTTTTATATATCTATCCCATGACTTATCGAGAATCTAAAAAATCATTAGTCTGAGACTGGCTAAAATGCAAGAGCTATGACGACATCGAAACTCTTTTACAAAGCATCATGCGATAATTTGAAAATAAGCTACCGACAGTCACTCACTCACACACACACACACATACACACACACAAACACACACACCTTCCTAGATATAAGTTGAATTTATTTTATGTACACTCCTACATTATTATTGTTTCTGCTTTTAGAAGAGCGGGGTCTCCTAGCACAGGTATGTTTATACTCAAAAGGAGGCCTCTATGTAAGATTAAATATTTTAGACGTTTGTAAAGTTAACTAAAATAAAATAAAAAATATTATTATTATTGATAAATGTTGGGTATTCATTATCAGTATAACCAGCAATCAATTCAAAAGTTTAACGCAAAATTATAGTATGAGAATCTTTCTATTTCTCATTTAATTATTAAATAACATAGAAAAAAAGAAGAAAAAAAAAAATTATATTTGTCACAGAAAAAACGTGCTTACGAAAACTTAGAAACATAATAAACTCGAAGGTTACACAAAACAGATCTAAGTACTATAACAAACAAACAAATAGTCGGAAGCTGCACGTCATGACTGTGACAAGAAGGCTTGCACTCAGCATGATGCTGTGCTATGATCCCACCACAGCGCTGATTTTCAGTGGTCACCCGAAAAATACGTACGGAACCCAAGTCAGGTTTGATGACTTGTACATAAGTAAATAGGTACTCGTAACAATAACAAAATAAAATAAAATAAACAGTACTTAGAATATAATGCCTATAAAACCAATAGGGTCATAGAGCAGCCCAGTGGTAACGGCCTTGACTTAGGTACGAGTTTGTAGGTCATAAGTTCGAACCAAGACAGCCGCTTTACTTTGTGTAAATTATTTCATCACCGTGGCTCTCAAAACATCTCGAAAGAAAACATCGTGAGGAAACCGGCATGTCCTAGAACCAAAAATTCGAAGACATGTGACATCTACCATGGGCCCGCGTGGTAGATTACGGCCCACTCGTTCTCAACGGGAGGAAGCTGTGTCCCAGCAATGGGAACATTATAGGCTGATTATGTAAGAGCGTCAAACAAAGAGTGAGTATGTAAACCGTACAAATAACTATTAGGTATGTATGAGCGTTTACGACGTACGGCCTTTCATACAAACTTTCAAGCCCTTGTTTTTCGAAATGACTGAACCGATTTTAATGAAACTTCATACGCATAAGCAGGATACAAAGGTCTAAAAAGTTAGTTAAGAACATTTTCGAAATGTCTTATTTAAAAACGATAACTGGAAATCTCTGTTTCTATGGAAAATTTAAAATCGGTCTGTAACACTATTTTTCGAAAATGTTCCTTACTAACTTTTTAGACCTTTGTATCCTGCATACGCATAAGGAGTTTCATTAAAATTAGTTCAGTCATTTCGAAAAACAAGAGCTTGAAAGTTTATATGAAATGCCGTAAGTCGTAAACGCTCTTAAGTAGTTTTTGCAAATAAGGACCATCCCTGTCGGTTACGATAGATTAAGGTTAAATTGTGTGTTTATGCATGGAATCATAGTAATTAAGTACTATTAAACTCATGACTCACATGATGAGTGGCAGTTACGTGGAATTCTGTAACCTCCAAGACGCACTTACATAAAATAATTTCCTTTCAACTTCAGATTTTATATGACAGTCATAATTGACAAAGCCTTGATTCAAACGATGACTGGTACTTATCATTTTATTTGTTGTCGTAGGTACGATTACACCATGTTTTTCATCATAGTTATTGAGACGCCGCCGTCGCGCGTCGTTCCGTTCCGTTCCGTTTGGTGCCGGACGTAAGGAATAGCACCATCCCATTTCTTCCCATGGCCATGGGTGTCGTAAAAAGCGACTTAGGGACTTACTAGAGAATAACCAGCAGCGTTCTCTATGCATTTTTTAAAACCATACTGCGATCGCCAACCCGCCTGCCAAGCGTGGCGATTATGGCAAATCCCCCCCTTTTTGGCGGAGGCCTAACTCCAGCAGTGGACGTCTTTCGGCTGAAATGATGATGAATGATGATTGAGACGGCTGTAAACGTTGTTGGTATTTAGTCTATTTGACTATACAAAAAAGAAACGATTTTTACTTTCTGATAATGGCAACACTGTCAGTACCGACATCAGTCCTCAGTTAGTTCCTCTTTTTAAACGACTTCCAAAAAGGAGGAGGTTATATGTTCGGCTGTATGTTGGTTTTATGTTGGTTTTTTTTTTTTTTTTTGGTTTGTTCACCGATATCTCCGTCAATTATGGACCGATTTTGAAAATTATTTTTTTGTTTCAAAGGGTATGCTTCCGAGGTGGTCCCATTGCCACTAACTCGGTCTCATGGAAATTGAGGGCAACCCTCGAATTTTATAGACAAATTCATAGCGATTTGGGTATTTTTTAAAGTAACTCGTGCATTTGCTCCCGAAAATCACCGTTTGGTGAAGTGGAACTGTTGATGGAGACCACAGATGGCCACCGGAACAACATAATAATAAGTATATAACGGGTTGCGATTCGATTAGGTACTTTAATATGGTTGCTAAGCAATTTATGCTCGTCACAATGCATATGGTGAGTGGCAGTTCTCCTGGTTCTTACCAGGAGAACTCCTCAACAATTAACGTCCCAGCATCGGGAAAAGCAATATTTTGTAAAAGGTGATGAGCAGTTGACTTTAGGCTATTGTAACTTATATATATGATAAATTAAAAACTGACCCACTAAAAAATAAAAATAAAAAACTTTTTATAAAAAAAAAAATAACCGACTTCCAAAAAAACACTAAAAAGTGAAAAATAACTTTAATTTCGGAAGTCGGTGGCAAAAAACTAAAATACAGATCCAAAAACACCGACTTCCGAAATTAAAGTAATTTTTCACTTTGTAATGTTTTTTTGGAAGTCGGTTATTTTTTTTTTATATTTGCTGCGATAGAAATCATACATAATTCCTTCCCTGTGAAACGTACATTATAATTGACCGTTATTTAAATTCAAAGTAGTGCTTTTTATTTACGCCGATAACTTATTTTCTTACAAACGTCAACGGCTCAACGTAAATCTCTCAATGACTCAAAAACTTTGCAAGTTGCAGATAAAACTAAGACTGCAGTTTTAGCTGGACAGCCAGTCTTGAAGTTCATCTATAGAATCCTATTGAATGACTATTTCATGAAACAGTCATTCATAGGATTTTACGAAGCGAGTTACTTTATTGCTGATTCGAATGATTATAAATTATAATTCTGATGTAAAGCAATATTTGTTACGGCGGCGAATAATATTTCAATCAACACACAACCTGACACAGACCTCCAAATTACAAAAAACTTAAGAAAATTTTAATTACGCGGGCTACCTTAGCGCATCCCTCATAATGTACGTAATTCCCTATAGTAAATTCCAATAACCTAGCTATTTAAGATTTCGACCTAACTTGGTTTCAGTGTTAATGTTTCAATATCTATTACAATCTTTTGCAACCCAATAACATTTTTTAGGGTTCCGTAGTCAACAACCCTTATAGTTTCGCCATGTCCGTCTGTCTGTCAGCCCGCGGCTTAGCTCAGATACTCTTAGTACCTACTAGAAAGCGATAATTTGACATGGGAATACACTATACATAAATCAAATCGACAAAGTGGTAAAATAAAATCTTGAAACAAAACTTTTTTGCATTTAAAGTGGGGATGATTATTTTTTCTCGTTCTTGTCTGTCCCATGGTGTGGGGTACTCGGCATACACTGTGAGAACTATCACAGACTTAGCTCTTAGAAGTTTTGTTAAAAATAAATAAATCCTCCCAACCGATTTAAGTCACGGTGGCCAAAATCAACAGACATTAGCCAAGTACGCAGGAGATATTTAGTGCACAAGCGTGTTCGCAAACCCAGGTGCACTCTCTGTTCCTTTAGGGAAAATTAATGCTAGACCGTCACGGGCGCGAGCTGCGTCCGTGTCTGCTCAATTTTTAGAGACCAAGACGCGGACGCGAGACGGATGCTGAACGGTGTAGCATGAAATGATCGTGCAGTTTGGCACGGCTCGCGCCCGGCACATCATTCCAGCCGAAAGACGTCCACTGCTAGACATAGGCTCTTTCAAAGGGAGTTGCCATAATCGCCACGCTTGGCATGCGGGTTGGCGATCGCAGTATGCTGCCCATTCTCTAGTGAGTCCCTTAGTCGCCTTTTACGACACCCACAGGGAGAAATAGGATGGTGCTATTCTTTACGTCTGGCACCACACGGAACTATACATCCGGCACCACACGGAACTATACATCAGGCACCACACGGAACTCGCCTAGCACGGTCTAGCAGAAATTATTCCTCACTCTCATAGTCTGATGGGACGGCAATCCGACATGATCGGGGAGAGAACAGGCGCAGGGCCAACGGCGTAACGTGCTTTCCGAGGCAAGGGGGTATCACACCACCAACTTCCAAACTCCGGGCTGCCACTGATAAGTTCCTAATGGAGGAACCCAATTTAACACTTTACCCGACCCAGGAGACACTCTTGCGACCACGGAGAACTTCTTTGTTTTCTGACAGAAAACAAAGACGCGTCAGACGCCCGAAAGTCTTATCAATGGGTATCGTGTTACTCAGTACATAAGTGGTATGTGGAGGTTCGATAGGCTCCAGGTAAAATAATGATATTCATCTGTATCATTTACTCTCAGAGCCGACCCCAACATAGTTGCGCTGGAAAAAGGTTTAGCAGATGATGGATTAACTCACGCAGTTCAGCTTTTAACAGTTGGTATACGATTCTAGTAGGGCCTCGGTTACCACAGCAGAAGCAAGGGGGATACAGGGTGTTGGATACCTAGGTATCCTTGAAATTGGTCGTATCAATATCTATACTATTTGTACGGTACAACCGCACATTCTGCAATTCAGCAGTTTACGCCACACATTCATTTGACCTCATAATAATTAGATCAGTTCGCGTTGGGCTATCAAATCAGCCAGGCGTTCTCGTTATAGCCAACAAAGGCCGCGTACGGCCACGCACGTCATTTCCACACCATCAGTCTATTAAGCTCATTTTACCTTTAAGTACCTTTGGCTTTGAGAAAATACAGTAGTGTTTTAGTAGTTATCTTCTTTTATTCCATTCATCCCTCATCGAAAAGTAATGTATGAGGACCATACACTATTGTAAATGTGAAAATAACTCTGCCTGTTTGTTACGCCCCCATTACACGGTGTAACTGCTGGACCGATTTTGAAGAAACGTGTGACTTATCTTTAAAGATAGGTTGAACCCTGACGTAGAAAACAGGCTGACCTGAAAGTAGAGCTCATGCGTTTATTCAGGTGCATGCCTTTAAGGCGCTGACAAGAGGCAGATGATAAAGTAGGCTATATAGTTTGTGGTAGCAGAAAAAATATATGTTATTCTTGAACATATTTCTCAGAACCTGGTTGTTACCAAAACACGTTTAGAAAAAAAAAACTCGATACAAATTAATGGTAAACTAACCCTTTACTTTGAGTTTCAATCCAAAATATCTGTATTCAATATCAACGTACGGTTAGTATTTAATTAATAACAAAAACGTCTTATTTGTATGCAGAACTTGGTTGTTTTTTTATTTTCGATTACTCAACTCATTTTATAATAACAAGCGTTGTGTCATCGCGCTTCTCTTTCTTTTGTATGCAGTCTGACAGTGACAGTGGTTTACCTGTTGTCAGCGTCTTAACCAGTTTGGCCAACTAGCATTAATTACGGTATTTTTAATTAGGTTAATTAGTTTACGGTTCACAAACAAAACTCCAACACATATTTGTATGTGTCAAGGAAATCTTATTCTGCATAACGGAAAAGTAATTAGGCTAAGTAAATGCAATCATTAATAAATGAAAACCAAATATTTGGAATTCTAAATTGTTCAAATTATGATAGAATTTTTTCAAGGATTTTGACGAGTTTACCTTTTTACTTTTTAACCATCTTCCAAAAAGGAGGAGGTTATTTATGTTCGTCTGTAGGTATGTTTTTTTTTAATGTAACAACATGTACACCGATATCTCCGTCAATTGTGGACCGATTTTGAAAATTATTTTTTTGTTTGAAAGGGTATGCTCTCGAGGTAGTCCCATGGAAATCGAGAGAATCCTCAAATTGTATTAATAGGCACACCTACAGCGATTTGCTTATTTTTATAGTAACGCGTGCAGTGCTCTCAAAAAGCACCATTTGGTGAAAGGGAACTGATGATGAAGACCAGAGGTTGCCACTGGAACTACTTAATTTTATACATTCATTAGGTAATTTGATATGGTTGCTAAGCAGTTTATGCTCGTCACAATGCATATGGTGAAGCCACCATAAGCTCCAGTTCATCAACAATTGATTTCCCTGCATCGGGAAAAACAATATTTTGTAAAAGGTGATGAACAGTTTACATTAGGCTATTGTAACTTAGATAGGCCGACTAAAAAGTGAAAAATAAAAAACCTTTTACAAAAAAAACCGACCTCTAAAAAAACAACCACAAAGTGAAAAATAACGTTAATTTCGGAAGTCGGTGGCAAAAAACTAAAATATAGATCCAAAACACCGACTTCACGAAATTAAAGTAATTTTTCACTTTGTAGTGTTTTTTTTTTGTAAAAAGTTATAGACTTAGGGGCCTTATTACAAAACAAGATTTATATTTTGACATGGCTTAAACCATGATACCAGTTTTTGTAAAAAGAACGTAACAGTGATTGAAATACCGTTCTTTATACAAAACTGAAAACTTAGTTCGGTACTAAGTTGTCAGTTTTGTGTTTAGGATCTTTACCATAGTCGGAATAAAGTTCAAAGTTCAATAATGGCTCCATGATTTAAACCTGGGTCTGAAGATAAACCTTGTTTTGTAAGAGGGCTAAAGTTTTGGCTCCTAGAACTATCAACTGCATAAGCATAATCAGTAAGATAATCAGCCTATAATGTTCCCACTGCTGGGACACACGCCTCCTCTCGGTGAGAGGGAGTGGGCCGTAATCTACCACGCGGATCCAGTACGGGTTGGTAGATGTCTCACACATGGTGGAATGGTGGTGTCAACTCCATGTCTGTGGTAAAAAATTGTCATTAACAGCGCCTTTATGTCGTACTAGTGCAGGCGATATTCGTAGCAAGTTCCAGTGTTACCACTAGGGTTGCCAACTTATTTCATATCAATAATATAGTATTTTCGAAGCCATTGCCTGTAAAAATATACTAGATGGCAAAAAATATAGTAGGTGTTTCAAAAACATTTTCTAAATGTATGTATTGCCACTATGAACCTTTATCAACAGGTTTTTGAAGTAAAACTTCTTTAGGCACGCTTGACTTGGGGAGTAAGCTAGTGAATGCATGACGAGAGCGTTACGAAAGTGACGAGAGCGTTACGGAAGTATTATTAGTATTACTATTTGTAAGTTTTACTTCAGTCGTGTGGCACACTCGTACTTTTTTTTTATGTTTCAACAATTTTATACGAGACTCTAAATTAAGGTTACAAAATACCATTAATCCAGTTTTTATGAGATTAATACTGGCCTTATTGCGATCACCTCGTCATATTGTATTGAAATAAAAATATAATAGTTTCTCCTACTATATAATTATTTTCTTTAAAGTTATTAATATATATTACTAGACTACAGTATATATTAGGGTTGGCAACCCTAGTTACCACAGACATGCGGTTGATTTTAGAGTTACACATTAAGTTACCACAAAATGTCAAATTTTCTCATTCGATTTTGAACATAACATTTTAAGCTTTAAAATCATTTGGAGAATACTGACAGTTTGGCATAACCTGATGTGCTGGCGATTGTACCTCAGTGTAAACGCGCGTGTCTGTACGCGCGCCGTAGGTACTATGCTCATGTGCTCACATAATACCGTCTACATTTTTATACGCCTATTTAATTTATGTTTCTCTTGATATTCCTATTATTTAAGTAAATATTGATCTAATTAAATAGTTTATGAATTTAGGATATAATTAAAACACCGGTTGATCAAAAAGACAAGTGAAGTATTTATTCACCACAGATAATAAAGGTACAGACACAACATGATTTGCGATTAACTTATTTTAAAAGTTTCCAAGCATAATTCGCACTATGATTTAGATTAAAAGACAATTTATTTGGGTCAACGATTCTTACAGTGTATTCGCAAATTGAGATATCCCAATAACTATAAGTTGAGTAAATTATGTGTGTGTATAACATGACATATCCTCTTGAGTAGATAGTACAACAGAGACCAAGCGCTATAAATTACCCTGCATTGCACTTCTACGATTTGCACCTTGTCCATGTGAAAGACATGATAAAAAGCGAGGCCTGATGACCCATTTCCACCAAAACAAAGTTGGGCGGAGTGGACAGATGTGAATTGTAAATAACCAATAGGATTTTGTTATTTACCCATCTGTTCTTTGCTTAGCTCCATTCGGCAAAGCTCAAGCGGAAAGGAGAGAGATCAGAGCTGAGGCGGTGACGCGTAGCGAAAACGAGAGGAGATGAGAGCTCCACTTTAAGGCTGCTACAGACTGACGCGATGTCGCACCATCCTGTACGAGCCTTTAGCCAGTACACATCTTTGCTGAGCTTATGTGCTACACCCTATCTGCCAAGCATAATTATCTTGTGCTCTTCTATCTATACACCTCTGCTATGGTGGATACCGGGCCAGCGCGACTGGGAGCGTGACTCGTGTCATCTTATCGATGAAGCTTTACTAGGTACATACAGATGCTGTGGTACAAGTGGCGGTAGGACAACCCTCTCACCACAAGACAGGACTGATGGTTACGTATGTCTGCTACTATAAAAATAATAATAATCACTAGCCTATAATGTTCCCACTGCTGGGACACAGGTCTCCTCTCAGTGAGAGGAAGTGGGCCGTAATCCACCACGCGGGCCCAGTGCAGGTTGGTAGACGTCACGTGTCTACAAATTTTTGGTTCTAGGACATGCCGGTTTCCTCACGATGTTTTCCTTCACCGTTTTGAGAGCAGTGGTGATGAAATTATTTACACAAAGTAAAGCGCCTGCTTGGGTTTGATCTTATGACCTACAACTCGTAAGTCGTTCCCACTGGGCCACCACTGCGACTATACCAACGCCATAATAATGAAGTACTGTCTCTGTTGCAAAATATCCTCTGGTGTCATGAACACACCGCATCAGCAGTGTAGAGTAATTTGATCTTCGAGGTTGTTCCGTGCATTGCAGATTTATTTGCATGCTTAGACGGGTTTCTACAATAACTGTAACGTGCATCTATCACGCGTTGATATATTGATGATATTATTATTGTACCTAGGTTTGAGAGATTGACAGTTTGTTTGTCGAGTTTATAACTTATATGGAGCTATTTGGCTACGGAATAATCAAAACCTCGGAAGATATGGGAGCAATACTTTTGTACAAGGTATAGTTTATGGTCGTCCGTTGCATAAACGCAGAGGAGGTTGTATTCCTTTTGTTTCTTTCACTTTGTACAGGCACGTTGCCTCATACAAACAATTTAAATTATTAAAGTAAATTTGACAGTGTCAACAAACTGACAATATTAAGATATGAAGATGGGCCCACGAGTTCTACAATACGTAACTTGGTGGGCCAGATAAGTTTGTGGGAAATTCATTTCATAGAAATCAACAATCAAATTATTGGTATTTTTAACAGCCTCGATATTATTAGAAATGGCTTCCAGGAAAATCAGGCAAGCCCTTGACGCTACATTAAGTATGTTTGTTTAATATATTTTAAAGAAACTGTTGCAAAACAAAAGCGGGACATACAATATCAAGTGCAATATATATTATATTAAATGTCTTGAGCTTAGTTTAATAAATATGTAAAGTAGTTCAACACCTGATAGTGAAAACATTCAAAATAAGTCCGCATTTGTTTTGTTCGCAGTTTCTCTGGATAAGATTCAACCTGTGGTTAAAACAGGTTGGGGTTCAGCTAAGACCTATGTTATGAAGACTAAGGCAAAACCACTTGTGGATAATAAATTTGTAGATAAAATAGAAACGAGTGTAGAGAGTGTGATGGGCAAGATTACATCCAAAGCACAAGAAATTCGCGATCGACAGCTTTCTAGGGAAATCACATATCTTGAGAAAGAGTTAGAAAGCGCTAAAAGTAAATTAAAAGGAAAAAAATGATTTGCAAGCTTCTTTACAGATAATTAAATTGTTAGGACAAAATCAGATAGTGTAAAGTGATACCTATTATACGTATATTTTAGGTGCCTCGAAATCCGCACAGAGTTTCGGAGCTACTTCATGGGAGTATTTAAAAGTTGAAGCGGTACCGCCAATGACAGTAAACTTCTTTAATGGACCGGTTGGTAAGAAAATTGAAGCGTTTGCTGGAAAAATTACAAACGGTTTTATTGGATCTATAGCTGGTAGAATAAAAGAAATAGATGATGAAATGGAAAGAGAAAGACTCCAAATCTTAGCCGCATTAAAAGCACATGAGAATAAACTAAAGGCTGAAGCAAAAGCGAAAGAAGCGGCGCGTATTAAAGAGCTAGCAATGCAGGCAGCTGAAGCTGTTAAAAAAGCCAACGCTTTAGCTGAACAAAAGAAAGCTGAGCAGGCAGCCAAGCAACCAAAAGTAGATCCAAAAGCCGAAGCAAATAAATCTAAGCCGAAAGATAAACGCAAAAGAAAAACCACAAAGACAGATGCTAAGCCGAAGAAGTAGCTGCCAAAAAAAACTGAGTGAAACTATACTCCATTTGAAATAAGATTAGAAAGAAATTTAAATAAACTGTTTTACAGCCCATTCAACCGATTTTGACTTCTATTCCGTAAGCATAAAGAAGGTATTAAAACCAAAAACGTGGTTACAATACCAACTGTTTATTACAGGTGCCATTTAACATGCCTCCAACGCAATAGAAGTGAAAATCGGTTGAACGGACTGTAAAAAAGGTTGATTTAAACGTCTAATCTTATTTCAAATGGAGTATAGTTCTCAATCAAGACCCGCGGTAGAGGGTTTGGCAAAAAAACACTAACTAATAAAAAAAAACAACTAACTGAGTTTGATTGACTGTCTCGATGGTTTAGTAGTCCACAAGCGCTACAGCTGAGCATGCGGTCCTGGGTTTGACCAAGGTCGGGCAGTGTTATTTGGTGGTGTTTGTGGAATTTGTCAGTAGTAGCCGGAGTTTTTTGTGGCCGGTTGCTGCAAAAGACTAAATTACATAGTGACCAAATTACAACAACCCAAAATATGTGACTTAACTTCAATATCTCCACGTAGCCATTATCCAGTCGGTTCTCTAAATGGTTCTCAAGTATGACCCCATACAAAATAATGATGAATGACGAGAATGACTCTCGGCTGGTGATCAACGTCAAATTAATAATGTTGGATGTAAAAAGGGTATTTTTACATCCAACATTATTAATTGGACGTTTCTTTTATAAACTATTCACGTTTGTTATTATGTTGAATTATGTGTTATTTTATTGTTAGTTATTGATGTGAATATAGTTTAAAACAATTATATTTTAATTAAATTTTTTATTAGTACTTAGTTTTGGAACGAAGTTCTTTGAATTGATGAATGATTATTAATAATCTTTAATAATCATTAATTCATTCATTCAACATGTATAGGAGAATGGTTTCGTCGAAAAATGGCTGGTTAATCGAAAAATGGTTTTCACAGACCTGGCCACAATATTTTTAAACGGCCTATTCAACGATACCCTACATCATGGGATAGGCGAGAAAAAAATATTATCCCCACTTTACGTGTAAGGGGTAAAAAAGGTAAAAAAATTGTCGGCGTGATTAATATGAGTATACCCATGAGTATGCCAAATTACAGCTTGCTAGTAGGTACTAATAGTCTCTGAGCTAAGCCGGGGGGACAGACGGACAGACGAACTTGGCGAAACTATAAGGGTTCCTGTTGACAACGGAACCTTAAAAACCGCGAAACAAAAATCAGCTTCTCCATTATTAGATCATTTTTTTTTTGGGTGGGAAATTATCAAATACATTTTCCCACTCTGGGCGAAGCGGGAGGGCGCGTCAGATTTTTACTGACTAAAACCCACCCGTGTTCCTTCAGTTGCCTGTGTGCCAGGGCCACGATATCCCTTTCGGACAGGCTCGTAACCCTGGCAGGCATTGGCCCTTTCAGACCTCGTCAATTGGTGCTGACATCTCTTGACTTGTCGCGCGACGCGACATCGGTAGAACAATTTTCTTGCATGTTTGTTCTACCGGTGTCGCGTCGCGCGACAAGTCGCGCCAGTATGTAGAAGCCTTAACTCTACAAAATGTAGGGAACAGTAGAATTTGTTTTCACGATTTCAATGTTTGGTTTGGTCCCATCGTAAGCTTAGTAAAATTACCCTTAAGAGTTTTTCAGATAAGTATTTCAAATTAGGTAAGGGTTTACCCGTATAAGCAAAAACAGGCGATCCCGTTGCGCTGAAAAGAAAAAGGTGGAGCAGAACGAGAATTTTAAAGACCTCATATAATTATGTATAAGTATAGCCGATATCAGACGCTTCACTCGATTTAATGGTTTACTCGAGTGAAAGCTCGTGTCTGTATCATTCAACATTCAGAAGACACCAAGAAGCTTATATATTCAGGTTTCGCATATACTAAAAATAATCTTCTTTAATTGACATAACGGTCCCTCATGACGGGAACCTCGTGAAAGCGGAGAAAGATAAACAAATCAAGTATCTTGACTTGGCTCGCGAGGTTGTCGACATGTGGGATGTGGAATCAGCAATCATTGTGCCGATAGTTGTTTCAGCCAATGGCTTAATTGCCAAGAGCCTCGACCTACACCTAAGGAGACTCTCGTTGGGCAGCTGGATTAAGGGCCTGGTTCAGAGAGCTGTACTTCTGGACACGGCTCGCATTGTTAGGAGGTTCCTTGGACCTTGTTCCCGATACCGGTGGGCTAATATTTTTTATATTTTTAAATCCACGACACAGGGAATCCTAGAGTGGAGGCTAGCGCTGTTTCGAATTTGTACTGCTCTCTTGAACAATAAAGTTTATTTTATTTTATTTTTATTTTTTGTAAAGGTTTTTATATATTTTTTTATATTCTAATATTTAAAAATATAATTTATGTGTATATTTAATGAAAGGAGGAGGAGGAGAGAAGGAGATAATAATCTTGTTTAGTATAATAAAAGATAAAAGTGGAGGGAACACTCTAAATAGGTCGACTGTGGTCCAAAGCTGTGTTCGGACTCTCTCTTTCTGAATACATACATAAGATAAAGAAAACACTTATCACTGTCTCGTTCTTATGTATTCAGAATGAGAGAGTCCGACCGCAGTCGTATTCACTTAGGTATTTGTAGTGTTGCTTCCACCTTTTATCTATACCTCCATGGACGACATCGACAAAATTATGGTTTAGTCCCATCTCTTCCCCTTCCCATCTCTTCCGCTTCCCCTAGTCGTTTATACCAACAAAAATTTTCTTTTCAAGGTATAAAAGTATAGGGGAAGAAATGGGAAGGGGAAGAGATGGAACTAAGCCAAAATTATATAGGTTCATTTAATTTTTCGATCATTCGCTGGGCGAGTGAGTACCGAAAACCAACATCGTTGGATCGGTTCACTTATGAATTCACTTTTGGTTAATTTTGTGTTCAAACATTTCACTTTAAAAACTTGAAATTATTGTAACAAAATTTGAAACGTCTGTTATCGGCTTAAGTACCTACTGACAAAGAATTCGAATTATGTGATGAATAATAAAATAAAACAATTAAAAAAAAACACTTTTTGACGTAACTTTTTTAAACGTCAGTTACAGAATTACATAATTTACACAAAAAATCGACTTGAATAGGCATTTAGAAACGCCTGACGAAGAAAAATTACTTAGCCTTTACTTAGCCAAATAATACTCAAAATGTCTACAAGTGTGAATGTAGTAAAATTGGCGAATATCTTCCGTAAGTACCTATATTCGACTCCGCTACTGAATGTCGAAGTTTGAAATGTCGACGTATGTTAGTTCTAAAGTACAGGATCTCGATGTACGCCAGTTCGAAAGTTCACTGGAGCGAAGTATTCAAGGCCGACGTATCGTTAGTTAGAAAGCATACGAGTGCGATGTACGCCAGTTCGAAATTACCCTGTTACGAAATATGAAATGCCTCCGTACTGGTACTCCTACAACATTATAATTAGCAAATTTGTGTAAAAATAAATTTACTTCATTTTTTATACAGGGTGTAAGGGACAGCCCTCCGCAAATTAACAGGGTGCATTCAGCTCCTTATTTTGAATCATATTCCACAAAAAAAAATCTCAGGAAAATTGTCATTTTTGCTATCGTAATTTCAGTTAATATTCCTTTATTTCAATGTAAAATTACATTATCTGTACGCAGTACTCCATTAATGTAAATAACACAGCTAAAATAAAAAACACAGCAATGGATATTGAAATTCTCTAACGAACGACGCCTGAAATCAGCGAGCGCGGCCATCCACCCCGCCGCGACAAATCAGGTTCATTGGATTCCCATAACCTTCCTGAAATAATTTCATGTACCGGTCATCTTAGTACGATATACTGAATTCACCACATCAGTCTGCGGAGGGCTGTCCCTTACACCCTGTATAGGGACAGACACGGATATTAGTAATTGTTTGTACCTATTATTATGATAAATATATTCCAACCCATTATTTTCCTTTCTCTATGAATGATCAAACGCATAGCTTCTTTTGACGGCATAAAAGGAGATGACGTACTAGGCACGTCCTGTATACTTTTTTGAATAATTTGCCCAGGCCTATCAAAACTGTCGGCAGCTTTTCTTTTTAATGAGTGCCTGACGGTATTTGCTTCAGAAGTATTCGAATCTGGTTCATGAAGATGAAATATATTGTTAAATTTGTGTACATAATGATCATCACCATTCTTTCTTGTAGTTACCGTGGCGCCACAACTCGACGACTTTTTTCTCAAGCAAATTTCAGTAGAACTCATTATCACACTTTTTATTAATCATATATAGAAACCCATCAAGAAACAAAAGATCACCTATTATTTTTATGCGACTATGCGATATATCAAACTCCCATTTACTGTCCTCCATTTTTACGAATGAGTTAAAATGATGAAGCGATATCATTGTTGTAGGACAACAAATTAATTAATGACACTTGGAAAAATACTATCTACCCTCACAATTTCTATAATTTTGCAATAAATAGAGGGTAGTACCTGGTAAACTTAATGTTTTTAAAACGCATTGTCTATTTGTAATGTAAAATAGTAAACACATAGTGTTATTTATCATTGTTGCGTTATACTTCCGTTTAAATATATTTATCATAATAATAGGTACAAACAATTACTAATATCCGTGTCTGTCTCTATATAAAAAATGAAGTAAATTTATTTTTACACAAATTTGCTAATTATAATGCTATAGGAGTACCAGTAACAGTACGGAGGCATTTCATACTTCGTAACAGGGTAATTTCGAACTGGCGTACATCGCACTCGTATGCTTTCTAACTAACGATACGTCGGCCTTGCATACTTCGCTCCAGTGAACTTTCGAACTGGCGTACATCGAGATCCTGTACTTTAGAACTGACATACGTCGACATTTCAAACTTCGACATTCAGTAGCGGAGTCCCTATATTCATTTCATCGGTGCACTGCATTGCAGCCTCGAATTCTTAAATAACTAGGTACCTATACAACACAACAATAGGTAATCTTAGATTATATACATGTTTAAACTCTAAGTAGGTAATAACAATTTTACTATAAAGGCTTCTACATACCGGCGCGACTCGCGACGCGACACCAAGGCCCCGCGTGTCGCGCGATGAGCGGTGTTTTTGTGTCGCGTCGCGAGTCGTGCCGGTATGTAGAAGCCTTAAGTCTGTTTAAGTTGCTTTTCGTGTCGGTCTGTATGCCCTAGTTTTTCCTCTAAACTCCGCAACGAATTTTGATGCGGATTTCACCACCATATTTTAGACAATTTAATCCAAAAGTTAAAGAAGTTTAATATAACATTAATATTAAACTTACATACGAATGGATGAATGAATTACTTTAAATGCACCGAACCCAGCGTGGTTAAACCAGACTCGATTAGGTACTCGAATGAACGCAAAGATTCACACCAGCCCCTTTTTTTTTCTTTTTTTTTTGGGTGGGAAATTATCATATAACTTCTCCCGCTCTGGGCGGAGCGGGAGGGCGTGTCAGACTTTTACTGACTAAAACCCACCCGTATTCCTTCATTTGCCTATGTGCCAGGGCCACGATATCCCTTTCGGACAAACTCGCAACCCTGGCAGGTCACACTAGCCCCTGGAGCCTCATGTTTCATGGGACTACAGAGACTATTGCATATCAAAGAGTATAAGACCGGGGGGCGCGATAATGGTAATAAAGAAATCTCTATCGGCCTTATTACAAAACAAGGTCTATCTCTAGACCCAGGTTTAAACCATCGAGCCTTTATGAATTTCGAATTTTATTCTGACGAAGTTAAAGTTCTCATTACAGAAAAACTGTCTTAAAACCCGAGTCTAATTGGCAATTTTGTATTAAGAACTTTACATGTGTAGGAAAAAAGTTCAAAATACAGTAACTGGCTCGAAGGTTTGGGCTTGGACTAAATTAAGTACCCGTTTAGTAATGAGACGGTATCCCCCTTATTACAAAACAAGGTATATCTTCAGACCCAGGTTTAAAACATGGAGCCATTATTGAATTTCGAACTTTCTTCCAACGGGTTATTCCCTGAGTACCCCGATCCCCGAGGCCCCCGTCCCGGAGGAACCCGATTTATTTTTATCTTGATAAACTCAATTAAACGTCAGTTTAGCTTAAAGTACCGTCAGCAGATGATATGTTAAATAAAAATGTATTACTGTCTAGTATTTATCTGTTTCTTCAAATTGATTGGGAGGAAAGTGTTTACTACATGTCGGGCCTGCCTATGTCTTACATAGACAAAATAAAAATTCAATCAGACTTTAAAAAAAAGATACAACACAAAATTATAATTTTTTTTATATTTAACGATTATTAAAATATTGTTAATTTTGTATCTGTTTTAAAAAGACTTTTTTTTAAACTTTTATTTTATGAGACTTAGTTAATAATCAATTTATAAAAGCATGTTTGATTTTCTGTATTGTATAAAAAAATATGAAAAAGACTGACTTTGCATGTTAAAAGATTATTTTAGAGTTAACTATTTACTATGCTACATTATAATAAATAATCCTGTTTTGTTTTTCTGTTGTTTTTTGTATTACTGTTTTTGCGTATTTTTTTTAAATTATGTTAATTTTCCATGTAGAGTAGGAGTTTTGATTTTTTGTATTGAATAATTGGAACTATTGTGATAGTAAATTAGAACCTGTGATTGTTCTAGGAGACTCTATATTGCATTATCTAATTATAATATTTACATCAACCAAGCCAGGCTATGGTTTTTTCCTGATCCTTAAAGTTAAGTATTAAAATTTTAGTCAGTAATACATTTTTATTTAACATATCATCTGCTGACGGTACTTTAAGCTGAACTGACGTATTGAGTTTATCAAGATAAAAATAAATCGGTTTCCTCCGGGACGGGGGCCTCGGGGATCGGGGTACTCAGGGAATAACCCCTTCCAATTATGGTAAAGTTCCTAAACACAAAACTGACAACTTAGTACCGAACTAAGTTTTCAATTTTGTAATAAGAACGGTATTTCAATCACTGTTACGTTCTTATTACAAAAACTGGCTCCATGGTTTAAGTCATGTCAAATATAAATCTTGTTTTGTAATAAGGCGGTATATGTTTTGTCAAGTTTTAAATCTATGTGAAGCAGGGACGGGTCGCTAATAGTTAATGATCATACAGATAAGTATAATATTTCTATATATATTCATGATAAACAAGTCGCACAACCTTTACTCAACTTTGTTGCACTTATTTCATTTGCAGCAACATACTTGTATTGCTGGAAACATGATGCTGGCGAAACTGCGTTCAGCGGGCCGAACACGGGCGTGCCAAGACGTTTGTGACAAGACATGATAAATTATGTCATGTAAATTTGTACTAGTATTTTATGACAAAACAGTTATACGAGTATCGCTCAAACTGTGTGACTCAAGTCATGTCAGAGTAGGCCGTGCTCGCCCCGTTGAACAGTGTTGTGTTTCTATTGTAACAGGTTCCGCTTCCGCAGCAACACAAAATCATGTTGCTGCAGCACTGTGGTGCAACTTTTGTTGATCATGAAGGGTTAATGTAATGTTTTAAGTATGTACCTACCTATTGAGAATTCAATATTATTCTAAACTTTGACCTATCCACAGGTGGCAGATGGACTATGATGCATGAATTGTCTGAAATATACAAACCTGCTATAACAAGGAACAAAGAGAAACTGATGGACGTGATGAAAGGTTAATATTTGATTGTTCAGAATGGATCGATGTCCCATGAGGCATCCTCAATGAGTCGACCCAGCTTAAAGCACCGAACCGATTCCAATAAACGAGGTGACCGTGGTCGACCTATTCGTATGCCATTTTGCCCAGTGGGTGTGGGTAAACTAATCGAGAAAGTAGGACATTAATACGACGACATGCTAGTCCAAACCAAAAATTCGAAGAACTGAGTCTGGGTGGCGAGTTCCCGCGTGGCCAATTACGGGCCACTCCCTCGCACAGAGAGGAGGCCTGTGTCCCAGCAGTTCCCATTATAGAATGAAAAAAAAAAACTGCGAACAATAATTGATAATCAAATTCTATTAATAGGGATACAATTTTCGCCTAATTATTCCTCAATGGAGGGTGGCCTTTGTCCAGGAGAGGGACAGAGGAGACAGGAAAAAAATTAGACCACACGACTGAAGTAAAACTTACAAATATTAATAGGTACTAATTATACTTCCGTAACGCTCTCGTCACTACCGTAACGCTCTCGTCATACATTCACCAGCTTACTCCCCAAGTCAAGCGTGATAAAGAAGTTTTATTTACAAAGGTCATGATGTTGTTTGTCTACCTATATGTACATAAATAAGTACCTATCTAGTGGGAAAGTTACGTTAAGGCTTCTACATACCGGGGCGACTTGTCGCGCGACGCGACACGACACAAAAGCACCGCTCGTCCCGCGACACGCGGGGCCTTTGTGCCGTGTCGCGTCGCGCGACAAGTCGCGCTGGTATGTAGAAGCCTTTACGTGGCTGCCATGGATAGATCGTATAATAAAAAACTCAAACGAACACGGTTATAATTTCAGACAGGGACTTTTTTTTGTTTTCAAGATTTTCAATGTTTAGATTTTTTGTAGTCGACTTTCGTTTTAGTTGCGCTTTAAGGCTCGTGCAGACTGGCGTGATATCGCGGGCGCGACTGGCAGCGTGGCCCTTGTCGCGCCCGCGATATCGCGCCGGTCTCTACGAGCCTTTAAAGCATTTCGTACATACTTACTCTCATCACTTTCGTACATCCCTGCTACGTTTGAATAAATAATGTATATTCTTCTAAATAATCATTACAATAACCTGTGTTGGTTTAGAAAAAGCAGAGGCCGCGACCAAGTCCGAGCTTGCAAAGAAAATTAAAGTTCTAAAAGGATTTTACACCGTAGAGATAGCGCCACCAAGCATGTCTGAAAGCAAGGTAAGTACTTACTCAATTACAATTTTTTATCTCATTATCAACTAAACCCTTCTCACGAATTCCATTCCAACGAAATAGTTATGGTTAAAAATATAAATGACATGACAGAAGTTTACAGAACACCACAGATTACAATATAATAAAGAACACCATCACGCCTGCACATGTACATGTGCAGGCGTGATGTACGTATGTAGTACCTGTAAGATAGGGGAAGGTAGGAGAATACATCTAAATTTTTTTTTTTTTATGTGACGTGTAAAAGTGATTACAGAATAAACGATTTCATTTCATTTCATAAACCGATTTCATTTCATTTCATTTTAATAGTCCCTTAAGACCCTCAGGTACAGCAGGCAGAGGAGTAGGTGTTAGGTGTACCTATACTCCATTTGAAATAAGATTAGAAATTTAAATAAACCTTTTTTACAGTCAGTTCAACCGATTTTGACTTCTATTCCGTAGGCATAAGGATGGCATTAAAAGCAAAATCGTGATTAGTGTTATTACAATACCAATTGTTTTCAAGCCACCAACGCAATAGAAATCAAAATCGGTTGAACGGAATGTAAAAAAGGTTTATTTCAATATTTTGTAATCTTATTTCAAATGGAGTATAGTACACCCACATTTCGCCGGTATTAGTTATGTTTATATCCCATGTACCTATTAGGGATCTAAGTTATTGCTATTACCCAGGGTAAAATCCTAAAACTCCGGCTGCTCCTACTGGGAAAATTCATAACACTTGCCCAACCAAGGAATCGAACCTAGAAGGACATCAATTTCAGCAACTGCGCTTGCGACCTCTGCTGGACCAACGAGGCAGGATTACATAGGTCCTGTAATTGATTGACCCATTAATTTATAAACAACTTAAAAGTACCTATATACCTAGATAACTACGAAATTGGGAAGTAGCCAATTGATTTCGGTATTTTGCAATCCAACATTAATCTGTTTATGTCCGGCTCAGCTCTCAGCAAAATACCAGCATACAGCACTTCATTCGATGAAGCACAGAGTAAAATGGCTCAGGCTGGTAGCCAAACATAAAACAGTATTCCACGTAGGTACTTAATCATTTTATTTGTTACTTGTATTTCTTGCCAAATTCGTCTGCAGGGGCATAGGTAGGTAACAAACTTTGCTCTTGGCGTGTTTCAGTATTAAACTTTAATTTAAGGGGGATGCGCTAAGATAGCCCGCTTAATTCAAATTTTCTTACTTTTTTTGTAATTTGCAGGTCAGTGGCAGGTTGTATGATGATTAATTAAAATATGATTCGCGACCGTAACAAATATGGTTTTACAGAATTATAATAATCATTACAATCAAACAAATAATAATACAACTCCTTAAGTTATACAGAATTAAACACACAGTCATTTTACTTCTAAATTGTATTTTTTTTATTTATTTACTGTTTAAAAAAAAAGGAAAACCTAATGATATATTATTTTTGTATAATATCAGCTTACTAGCTCTTAATAATAAGGGTTTATAGTGTCCAAGTGGCAGTAGAACACCGACTCCTAGGTCATAGGCATTCCTAGTTTAGGAGTCAGGGTTTCAACTTTTGTGCGCCTTTAATTATTGAGAACTGTCGTAGCTAGATTTAAGCAAATTGTAAGGACCAGTATCAATAAAGTATTTAATATATTATTAATATACTTAGAATTGGCCTCAAATATCGTGATTTCATGAAATAGTCATTCAATAGGATTATATAGTGTTAAAACCCAATAAGTGCCAATAAATCAAAAATCGTTTTTATTACTCGTAGTCCATCCTACTACATTTTTGACGCTCTTTCCAGTGGTCTAACCCAATAAGCGGAATTCGCAGTAGAAAGAAAATTACTTGAGGTAATAACCCAATAAAATGACCACGTTAAGACAAAACTGAAAAACTAGAACACTATAAATTGTGTTATCTTGTAAAATAATATTTTTATTTCACGCTTAAACCACATGAAGCTATTTATTGTGTTATCTTGTAAAATAATATTTTTATTTCACGCTTAAATCTCATAAAGCTAATTATTTGTATTGAGTGTTCAATGATTTCCACTAAAATGATCTAACCGCTTATAGGCAATAACCACTATTTGTACTTATCCCGCTTTATTACAAAACAAGATTTATATTTTGACATGACTTAAAGCATGGAGCTAGTTTTTGTAATAAGAACGTAACAGTGATTGAAATACCGTTCTTTATACAAAACTGAAAACTTAGTTCGGTACTAAGTTGTCAGTTTTGTGTTTAGGAACTTTAACATTGTCGGAATAAAGTTCGAAATTCAATAATGGCTCCATGTTTTAAACCTGGGTCTGAAGATAAACCTTGTTTTGGAATAAGGGGGATCGGGTTTTAGCTTTGCATACGTAGATAAGAAAACAAACAAAACCAAATGCTAAAACAAAACAAATGTGTTTGTTGGGTTTTATTGTTCAATTTTATTTCAGAAGTAACAAGTTGTGTTTAGTTATTTATGGTATTTTGTCGGTTCGTCCACTATCTTTCTTTAAACATTGTTCGGAGAAAAGTTCAATAAATCAAATTTGACCGACCTATCAACTTCTAGCGCTATTGTTGTCAGTTTGCGACGAGCACTTCACGTACTTACGTCGACCGCAAGTATTGTTTTCAAAATTCGCTTGTGTAGCAATTACTAGCAGTATGTGGACTACACCCACTGCTGCACTACAATTAATGCTTGGACTACCACCCCTACACCTCACCGTGCGGGAGGAGGCAGCCCTGGCCGCCTTCAGGCTCTATATATCGGGAACTCTGACTGACCCTGAGCAAAGACTAGGGCCAAGCACACACGCATAAAGGAAGATGCAATCAAACGACAACCGATGATGGCATCACCCTGCGACAAAACCCCGAAACTACACTTTCAGAAGCACTACAACATTATACTCACAGAAGAACGGTGGACTACTCAGGCCCGAAAGAGATAAAAGTATACACCGGCGGATCACAGACCAACTCCGGAACCAGAGTCGGAGTTTTCTCACACGATTTTAATATAAATATATCCAGCCCGCTGGGAACGTTCAACCAGGCGGAATGTGTGGGCATCATACAAGCGGCTTACGTTATAGAAGCTAGGAGAGTTACGAACACCCGTATAAGTAGACTCTCCGATAGTGCCTCAGTTCTGCAATCCTTAGAGAAAAAAATATATTACTTCCAGACTAACACTACAATGTCACAATGCACTGGAATGGGTGACGGTGTGTGCAACCGTAACACCGACACTGCAATGGATAAAAGGACACAGCGGATTACTAGGTAACGGCGCAGCTGACGAACTAGCTAGGAGACAATCCAGCGCGTCAGTCTGTGGACCCGAACCTATCGTACCCATCCCCTTCAACCAACTACGCAGGTGGCTACAGGAGTTCGCCCACACACTAGCGGAGAACTGGTGGACCTCGACACCGGGCTGCAGGCATTCCAGGGAAGGTATGCCTTCCTTAGATGGCAGGCTAACCAGGCGTTTGCTACGCCTGTACAGGAACGGCCTGCGCCTGGTGACGGGGACCATCACGGGACACTGTTGACTAAACAAACACTTCCACCCAATAGGCATAACGGGATAACGGCCCTCTGTGCAGGGCTTCCATGGAGGCTGAAGTAACCATTGCGCATGTGCTCTTTTAATGCACAGGCGTCACCTAGATATGAATAGAAACCCTCGGGTCACCTAGATCCTTCACAGATATCCTAAGCAGACCAGGAGACCTAATCAGCTTCTGGAGGGAGGTGGGCTGGTTGGAATAATCAACTGACGGCCGCCATGGCCCACGCACAATGGTCCACATGAAGGACTAAGTGCGGAAA
The DNA here is from genome assembly GCA_948098905.1 of Tiliacea aurago. Taxonomy (NCBI): domain Eukaryota; kingdom Metazoa; phylum Arthropoda; class Insecta; order Lepidoptera; family Noctuidae; genus Tiliacea; species Tiliacea aurago. Next base: position 10,536,479 of record OX402578.1, on the reverse strand, counting down.
CCAAACCCAATAACATAAAACCGCACTTATATTCCAGTCAATTACCGATCAGCCATGCTAAAAACCAAGATCTCATGAATGTGTGCGAAAAAGTCATAATACCCGAGGAACTCTATGCGTGGGATACGTGGTTTGAAGACTTACACCAAACTAACAGCCTTTGAAAGTGATGAATAGTGATTTATCCTGTTTTTTTATTGTTATTCATACAATAAATAAATTAGTAAAGTAAATTATATGTTCTATTTATTTTGACTTAAAACCCAATAAGTCGGTACCCTTTGTAACTTATATATTTTTTATGAATAAATGGACGACCCCAGAAACTTAAAAATATATTTTTACACTAATTGAATGTATACACTTTTACCACGAAATAGTATTGGAACGATATTATTTGAATAACTTAGGTAATTTTGTCCTTAAAACTTAAATATTGAATATCTCGAAAGTAACAATTTCGTACTTATTGGGTTTGAGCACTATACCCTCGTATATTAACTTTGAGAGTTGTATTAATGATCTTTATGATTATAAGTCTATATAATTTTTTATCATACAACCTGATAGGTTGCAAAAAAATGTATCTCGCGGGCTACCCTGACGCTTTCGCCATAAGTAAATATCTCGAATATGTAGAGAGCTTTTCTTAATGGTCCACAAGTATGCAATTCCTGCACTCAAAGAACATTGTCATCTCATGTTGTCCTGCGTATCAAAGTGCGTCATATTCACCGGGAAAGGAACAATAACAAACCTACACATAACGACCTCACAAATGGTAGTGAATGGCATGCAGTCATGTTGCGCCCGTAATCTACCGACCATTACAATAAGTTTCTTATATTATGACATTACCATACAAACAACGTACGTTAGATATTCTTTACAGCTAAGTATACCTTCTATATCGCGAAATTTCATATTTAATTATTTATATAACACCTTAAAAGTTGTAATGATACAGTCTACATATAAATCTCCATACTTTCTTCTTATTAAATATACCTACTGCCTACATAGTATATATTTTATAAACTAAATTCACTAATTCAACACCTAAATTTAAATTTATCCTCTTGAATCACTTTATCTATTAAAAAAACCGCATCTATATCCGTTGCGTAGTTTTAAAGATCTAAGCATACATAGGGACAGACAGGAAGCGGGAAGCGAATTTCTTTTATACTACCTATGTAGTGAATTTACTAGACTACTATCCAACACCACTAGGTATAGGTACATAGATACTATGAAAATAGAATCACTGCCTAGAATTCTGCACAAATTATGCGTTTAGTTCTTTCTGATTTAGAGTATGCCAAAATATTTTGGATAGGTGCAACATCCCACATGTTCAGTTTAAATTAAACATCCTAGCTAAAGATTATATCATTCTTGTTCTTAGCACTTTCCATTCTCTTTATCTACAAGTATAGTTTTCAAGTAAGTAATAAATAAAACCAGTGGGGCAATTGTGTAACACACTTAAAATAACAATTGATCGTAATGGGTTTCATTGGCTTAGTCCCATCCTTTCCCTATACGAATAAACCATGAATTTTTTTTTGTAGGAATAAGGGCCTAGGGGAAGAGATGGGACTAAACCTTCATTTTGACAGGTCTCCCACGTCCATTGCGTATTTTACGTTGTTGAACAGACGAATTTATTAACCTATGAAGCAATGGATTACCAATATCCATCAAAACTCTCGGATTGTGATTCAATCTGTGTTACGCAATTAAGGTGCAGCGGGCTAATTGCGTAACACACTATCAGTAGTAATCGGTTTCAATTTGACAGTTCAACAACATTCATAGCGTTATTTACGTTGTTGAGCAGACAAATTTTTCTAACGTTATGAAGCAATGGATTAGCAATATACTTCAAAATCATTCCGATTCTGATTCAAACTATGTTAAGCAATTAAGATGCTGGACTCTGTAAACAGTTAATATTTTTTCAAACCAGTTTCGACCGGTAATCCCAAACCGGAATTAATATATTCCAGTTTCGGTTTATCTACGCTAAACTGGTTTTTAAACAGGTTTATGTACAAATTTGTACTACTTTATGAAATTGGGTTATTGGTGCATATCTATTTACCGGTTAAGACGTTACGACTTTTGGAAAAACATCCCTCAAACGTGGCCACCCTCCACCATCATAGTGATAGATAGATAGGTATTATATTTTAGGTCTGCTAAGGGTCGTACCAGAGCTAGGGGCCTAAAATAGACGCTTTGGCAGAATCATAATATGTTCTGCGTACAATTAGGTATGTAAAGTATTTTTCAGGTATGTTTTTTATATTTTTATTTTAATGTTATGAGTATTTGAAACACATAATTTCATCTTTTTGTTTTTACAAGCTGTAGTTATTTTTATATATTTTTTTAAAGTATTGTTCTTACTGACGTTACTAGTAGAACTGAATAGCTTAGGATCTTTGCCACGTTTAACACTTATTTAAAACCAAAATTCAGTAAAGTCAAACTGTCAAATTTGACAATTAATTTGTTTACATTTCATACTTTAGCGATTTCCGTACTTTAGTTTGAAGATATGGCTTAATAAAATGAATGGATTCAAAGACTACTTCTGCTAAGTGCTTCATACCGTCAAGTATGATGTCAGTATAAGAAACACCACAACAAATAGCCGACACAAATTGATTGTTAGTAAAAGAAACCTTAAAAAGGAAATGGTGCGAGGAAGTAAATGTTGAGTACAAGTCTGGGCGGCGTCTGTTTTATTATGAAGATCATTTGAACGTAAGTTAAGTTTGCCTGAGGGGATACATCGATGTGATTCGACTTGTACTGTCCGCCGCTGGTGAAAAACTACACTATTTACGTATTTAAATATCTGAATAGAATAGTATTAAATGCTTCATGTAAATTTGACGTTGACATGACACTTGACACATAAAGAACAACTTAATTACAAGAGGCACTGAAAGTTTCCAATTCAGGCTGATTTGTGACGGCATTTAGAGGTCAAATAAAAGTCAAGTGATTTTAAGTATTTTTGTGAAAATAAATACGATCTTTTAATTTTAAGACCTATTAATAGAAAAATAAGTCTTAGAAGCTTAAAATCTCGAAATGGTTTTGGAATCGGCATAGGTTAATTTTTACTTTACATACGACAACTCGTGCCGGTCTGCATGAGCCTTAATACAGTTCTTTATCTATCTATACTCCATTTGAAATAAGATTACAAAATGTTAATAAACCTTTTTTACAGCCCGTTCAATCGATTTTGACTTCTATTGCGTTGGTGGCATGGCAAATGGCAGCTGTAATAAACTATTGGTATTGTAATACATGACATAAGTACATTATCTTTATTTATCTAAGTACATCATCTTTTGTCCGCAGAAACTTCTTGCTGACATAGCTTTGGCTAAAGAATTCCTCAAAAACAAATGCTTTCTTTACATTACGGTGAAGCAAGCCTGGCTTCTCTTCCTGGTCGGGTTGGAAATATGGTTATGGTTCTTCCTCGGAGAAACTATTGGAAAGCGCCATATAGTTGGCTACGCAGTGTAGTAGAGTATAAACGTAGGTACAGGCACAGATAATATAATACTACGTACAGGTAACCGCACGGCTATGATGGTCACAATTTGACATTGGTTGTAGCACAGCGCACGGAGACGCCTCGGGCGGCCGCGGCTGCTGCTAGAAAACATTTTATTTTTACTCTGGCTTATTTATTTTATTGGTTTTGAAAAATCTAAATAAAAAGACAGTCAAATACCCTATTTCCGACATCCACATGGATGAAGTCGCGGGCAGTAGCTAGTATAGCTTATAGTAGCAGACCAAAGCCTTAGTACTCCCGTCTCAAGACGCTGCCGGTACAGCTATTCCGTGCTCTGTGTGCAGCACCTATTTATTAGTTGTAGCAGTAGAATTATATTGTAAGTAATAACTCATAACCTCCTCCTTTTTTGAAGTCGATTAAAAAGAGGTAGGTAGGTGTTACACGCTCCGCAAGTAGCACGTCAAAAGTTGGCTAATTAGCCACATTTTCTTCGTCTTGTTTTTTTCGCTCCCGATTATTACGTCTTTTTACAAATATCACTGTAGCAGTACCTACCTACATAGCGGTTTTTGTAGTTGTTATCACTGACATGCGGTTGACCCGTACCTTCTGCTACTAATGCCGGTACCGATTTAAAACTCAGGGACTGTACTTAAAATTATTCAATCAATAGCTTTAAATTGAAAAGTAAAAATTTAATGAGAACCATTGATGTATTATATAGGAAGATATGGTACGCGCTGCTTGATGTGGACCGCAGAAATTAGGGGAAAGGACACAATCGACCTTTAATCAGATTTACATCAATTTTAATTTAATTTCCATGTTCGATATTACCAATTTCTCAATGTTGTACTTAATTTATTTTGATCAAATATTAGCGCTTATTATCTACTAATTATGTAACTTAGCTTATTTTTCTAATTTATTGTTTTAACTATGCCTATGTTTCTGTCACATAAATAATAATAAATTATCACAATACAAATAGTTGTGACTATTTCATTTATGTAAGTATTGCGATAATTTTAACATAAATAAAAATAATTGACATAAAAAATTGTTATTTTATTTTTAAGTATGAAATTCAGGGTATTTTAAGACTGCATCCAGTTTGGACAATTGTCAGTAAACCTAATAAAAAATAGTAGATTGTAATACAAGGGGTAAAATGACCCATTATAGACGAGGTAGTTTTACTCCCGAGCTTCAGCGAGGGACTAAATAGAAACCGAATTATAATGGGTTTTTAGTGCCGTGTTTTACACTCTACTTATCACTTCGATTGCGAGAAAATAAAATAATCCAATACACCTTGACTGCAACAGATTGAAAATGATTTCATTTCCTTTCTCTTCCATCTGCAAATTAGGGTCTCCATTCTCAGTAAGTAGATGATGACATTTTCACTGTTGTAATAGTTATTTATGATATTAGGGCGGTAAGTTGGTCTTTACAAACGAGTAGACGAATGTAAGCCCGAGACGAAGTGGAGGGCTTACCATAGTCACGAGTTTGTAAATACCAATTTCCGCGCGTGTGTCATACAACGTTTTTCAACAAAATTGCGAGAAAACAATACGATAGATAATAAAATAAGCCATCAAAACATTTTAAGAGAATGATTGAGTATATCGGATTCCTCGATTGAACAAATATTATTATTTTGTAAAGTATCTATCAGTCGGAAAGTCGCAACAATCTTTGACATTTCTAATAAGAAAATGGCGCGAATTTGCAAATGGCGCCACGTGCACATGATGAAAATTAGTACTACAACTTTCGTCTCATTTTCTCTTTAATAATAAAGTGAGATAAACGTATTGAGTAAAAGCGCTTCCAAGGAGGTTCGATCATTCAGCTTATTTATTTTCGTAATTTGAAACTCCTTGGTGGAATTCTTATATCATTTTTATGGTAATTAAAAAAAAACCGTAAAGGATACGCACGGCGCTATACAACGAAGAGGGCGGTAAAATAATAATATGTACTTAGGTGAGAGTACCTATTTTACCGCCCGTTCCGTTGTATGGTGCGTAATTTTTAACTTTCGAACAATGTATACAGGCTTCGTAAATACATTTTTTGAGCAAATGTGTTGAAAAATAAATTACGGGCACCAATTCAATTTTTAATTAGAGAATAATTCTAAAGATTTCACCCCAATGCCTTTTTTTATTTCTTTCTGTAGCCGCAACCAAGGTGCACTCATTCTACCGAAAAGAGATCGCCGCTTTTAGTTCCATTTTCAAAAATAAAATGTTCTTTTTCTATGAAACATATTTCGAGTTTTTATTCATAATTATTCTACGAGGTGAATCTGCAGCTGTAGCCCGCGAAATTCAATGGAACAAATTAAATCTAACTTAGAGAGATGTAGTAATGAATCTAATGATTATAATTCTGTAAATACTTATCTGTTTTATAGTCGCGAATCATAATATTTTGATCATGATACAACCTGACACTGACCTGCAAATTGCAAAAAACGTAAGAAATTTTGAATTTAGCGGGCTACAGCTGGGGGTTCTTTGACTTTTTCGTTTTTGTCGGCTCGTCGATAAAGGACAAAAATTAAAAAAAATAACTTTTTTCCCAAGATAAAAATAAGTTAATTTTCTAAGCTATTTTATCCCGCTCTGGTACGTACGCTACAATCAAATGATGGACTTTTTGAGCAAGAGAAGTGAAATAGTAGAGGAAAAGGTGGTAATGTGGCCCCCTACTTTGTTTCTGAGGCCTTATGTAAAAAATACGAGACTCAGAAATGTAATAAATATGTTATAGCGTCCTTATTTATTTGCCTATACGTGCCTTACTATGTAATAAATGAAACTGCCACAGGATAATCGAAAACTTATGTATTCTTAGAAAAAGCAAATTTGGCAACATGAGATCGAGTGAAGGTTATATGGCACCCTGGGGGCCATATTAAATGTATTGATTTAATTAAAACCTAACGACAAAAATCGCAGACATAATATTCGCCTTCAGCACCTGCACAGGCTGTATGAGCCCATAAATTGCAACTCTGGCACTGAATCCACTCCTCCCCACGTCTGTCGTTAGAGTAACTGGCGTCACAGAATATGCAGATCGTATCGGAGTTTTCAGGTACGCTATTCGGATAGACATCGTCGTCATATTCAGAGAAAAAACAATTATTAAACAATTATTACATTAAACAACAATTCGCATCTAAAACCGGAAAATAAAAAATTACGAAGTGATATAATGGTCATACATGTTTTATGGCCCCCGGGACCATAATACAAACAATGTGAGGGGGCCAAATTGCAAGAAAGCAAGAATTTGTAAACAAACCATGACAAAAATATTCTATCAATTCTTTTTTATAATTACCTTCAAAATCCTGTAGAATAACGTTTAGCGAACACAATGTACCAATCACCAAAGCTAAAACTCACTTATTTCCAGTAAAATTAAAAAAAATGCAGAGCGGTAATAAAAGTTTGTCACTTGCGTGTTTCGACTGGTTCGCAGAAAAAGAAAATGTTAACGCCCCCTCACGGATTTATTGGGTTAAAATCAACAATGTCACACGAGCTTCGCGTTGCACCAAAAAATTTCTAGATGTCGTGTTTCTAAACTATAAATATCGAGGGGGGTCAATATACCTGCAGGGACCACATTACCACCTTTTCCTCTACATTACTGCATCGAGCAGAAAGTGACTTCTTGTTTGCATCGAGTGTTCGATTGGACCCGAGCGTAAGCGAGGGATTTATAAACACGAGACTACGAGAGCGAGGTGCGTAATCTGCTTTTCTTTCAACTACTACAGCAATAAAATTTGGTAGAAAGTAAGAAAAATTATTTTACAAAAGTAATGGTAATGTTGGAACAATTGGTACCTACTTAAATGTAACGCTTGCATCGGGTACACTTATATTTGTTTGTTTTACTTGGGATGATGGGGACATGGTTAGCTTGTCAAAATGCAGAATTCATGTTCATGTGATGTTTGCGGTGCGTTTTCGACCGATTCATTGTTGGCGCGAAACGTCTTAGCTGCGGGTGTATCGGAACAGGTCGTAAGTTGATGGATTCTGTTATTCTATTTGAAATCTTACTCCTATTTTCCGCCGATTCCTCAATGTACCCTTCTGCTACCTGAAACCATTAAAAACAATTCATTTCATACCATCAACATTTTAGCACACAGTACAAAAAAAACAGTAACTCGACAAATTAACGACAAATTACTTGACCTCTAGCCACCATTTTCTTTTTTTTTTGGGTGGGAAATGTTCAAAATGATGAGTACAATGACCCCTTTTCGGGTTTAGTATACTCAAACAAAAACTAATGTTGTATAGGTACTGTACTTTTTAGTGCAAAACTTTGTATGACACACAAGGAAGGTGCGCGAGCAAATCTTTAGCCATGTGGTGGCCAGTTGGGAAGAGTTTGCCATTAAGGTCCACGATGGTAACGGGGACAATTAGTCCAGTGCCGCTGAAAACGCGGTAGAGGCTATATTGTATTTACTGGCTGTGCTCGAGGTGAATCGGGGTATATACGCGGATACAGTGTATTCCCGTTGTCCCCTTTTGCCATATCCTCGTCACGGGGCCAGCGGGACGTGATTAAATTTATTTCCCGTTGTCCCCTTATCGTACGAAGTAAACCTTTTTTAAATCGAAATAGCTATGTTAGATTATGTTAGAACTGTGACTACACAACGCACGAGCCGAGCGAGCGTAGCGAGCGGTGCCGCGGCAGCGGCCGGCGAGTGCTAGAAACATATTTTTTAATGTAAAACCAAACCACGGGAAAGTATTTTTAAATATTTAATTGAAGTACCGCTGTCCCCGTAGGACGGGGACACGGCGTACGGGGACAACGGGAATACACGGCGGATACCACTAAAACCGTCGGGAGTACCCATTCAAGTTTAAAAGACTGCAGTTACCCCAGGTCAGTCATTCAAAACAGCGGGAGTTGATCTTAGAGGGGAATACTTCTCGCACGGCCAGTTTTACGTGGCTTACTCGAGAGTGAGCTCATCTAGCAGCCAGGTTGCGTTATCTGAGGGCCTGCCTGCCATGGTCAAGACGATGGTCGGCAGCGAGGAGTCCTGGGACGCCGTTGTATCCTTCTGCGAAACAGTCGTGTTGCAGAAGGTGGCTGCGGAAAGAGAGTGGAGATCTCTTCCGCTCACCCGGCCTGCAGCAGGCGCACCGGGCGTTGGCAGAGGGCAGTCAATGCCCACTTCTGGCCCCCTTAAATGGGTCCAAGGACGGTCAACTCGGGGACGTCCGCCGCCCCCTATCATACAGGACCCGAAGTCAACGACCATACAGCCCGGGGTCTGGCCGGCCCTGGGTTATAAGGTCGTTTCGCGTAGTGTTAGACGCGCGTCCCTCTTTGACGTTGCGGAGGGGTGGGGGTCAAACACTTCACCCCCCCATATTACTTATACTTGAGGTGGCCCGCAAAAGAACAAAAATAAAACAAAATGTTTTTATTTTCCTAGTTGTTGTTTTTATTGTAGCCATTAAAATATCACGCTTTGTTAGACATTGACAATGTGTTTCCGTTATTTACTTAATTATATTTTCATTAAAATTACATTACAATTACAGCCAAAGTGAGAAGTTAGTTTTACCATACCATATTCTAACACTGCGTGGGTATTCGTAAGTATTTCATAATACATCCACGTAAAGGCTCGTGCAGACTGGTGCGATATCGCGGGCGCGACTGGCAGCACGACACTTTCCATGGAGTTTCACAAAAATTGTGCTACTAGTGTCGTAGAGCTGTGGCGTGGCGCCTGTCTGCGGGAGCCTTAGTTAACACTGTGAAATACCTATGCTAGTTTTACAATATACCATACTAACCTACCTACATAGTGCCGCCGATACGCCACCGCCGCCGCCGCCGCCGCCTGCAGGGCATGCAGTGGTAAAAAAATAGTATAAGCTGGCCTAGTATTCTGTTGAAACTCGTAGGTTAAACGCTAGGCAGGCTCAAGGTCATAGTTTTAACACTGACGTACGGTTGACTGTCCTAATTATATCCAGTGGTAGTAGTGCTAAGACTAAATGCCCAACCTCCTATCGTCACTCAAGAATATAGGCTCCCGCTAACAAGCACCGGCGCGGCGCGGCTTGATTCATTTCATATATTTTTTTTTTTAAACGTTGCCCCACACTAGGAATTTCTCCTGTATTGTGGGTGCGTTTACAAACATTTAAATTCACATACACAAACAGCCAGACCCAGAACAACTACTTGTAGGTCATACAAATATTTGTTCCGTGCGGGAATCGAACCCGCGACACGCAGCGCAGCAGTCAATCGCTTAACTAACTGCGCCAACCGTGCCGTGTCGTCGATTCTAGCACTAGGAGCACAACCACAGAATATGTAATAGTACTCGTAGTACAACCTCTATTAAAACTTCATGGAAAGTGTCGCGCTACCTGTCTCGCCCGCGATATCGCGCCAGTCTGCACGAGCCTATTGCGTAGTTTGAGTAGGTAAAATGTTTTGAACAAAAATGCAAGTTAGTAGGCTGAGTGGACTGCCGACCTTCTGTTAACCTTGTATTACCTACTTATCAAATAAATAGATAGGTATCAAAAAAATATTGGTCCCTTCTTCAAAATTTAAATATAGAACTAAATACTACCTTACCTACCTACTAACAAAACTCTACTATAAATGGAGGAATCAATGCAATCAATCATATTTCTATTATTATTTGTAAGTCTGCTAAGTACTTTAAATAAATTAATCTAATTACCTAATCAGTCATACGAATCTGCGGTCTACTCTCTAAGTCCGTCAAGGTCAACGAATAAGCGGGCCCGTCCGAAAGTAGTGGATCCATCAATACAAAACAAGTGTCATTCAATACAATTTTTCGGACGGGCAAGTAAATAAACCGGGAGTAGGGAAAACTGGAAAACCTTGGAAAACTGTCAAATCGTGTTGTTAATCAAATAATCATTCATAGTTCGGGCCATAGACTACTTACTTTAAACAAATTATAAATCATTTATTATTATGTCAGTAAGTGATACCGAGTAGGAAACGCCCGTAATATCGGCCTAAACTACGGATTTTGTGCCCAGGCGTCTCTGAATCCAATCGGTCTCATCACGAAACCATTGGAGTATCGTTTCAACAACGATTTGCTTCTCTAACTGACTGGTAGGTATAGTTTTCTTACCAGTCCTACAAGCGTGCTATCACAAAAAAAAAGGTGTTCGTCAATTTCTTAATTGTGAGAAACGAGAAGGATTACTATCTAGTACTGATACTACTAAGTCGCGTAGGCAGGGCCGGAACTACTATGGGGCAACCGGGGCAACGCCTCGGGGCCACTCACTAGGGAGGGCCCCGGACAGGAAGAAAAAAATGTCAAACGTTCTATGAGCAAGCACCGTAAAAAATTGTCAAGACCATCTTCAATTTCCTTTTGAATTTCGCGTCTCATCCATTTGAATTTCGCGCATATTAGCTGTGCAGCTCTGTTATTGAGAACCTGCCTTTATGATACCTAGCCTTGGAGTATACATAATTATATAATATGTATTACAGTAGTATTTTTATAATAACTATTAAAAAGTACTTTTTGTTCCCTTCCAAGCATTGAAAATTATTGATGAATGAGCTTTGAGTACCTTTTTATACTCAGTGAATGAGGTCTCATTTTTTGTCCTGCCCCGGAAAGTAACGGCTCTGCGCGTAGGTTCTTGGCTTCGAAAAAAAGACATGGCCTAGTTACATTTCGCCTATCATCTATAATAATAAACGAGTTCCAATAGACCGGAAGCAGCATGCATAAGAAATTGAGCTGACCCAGCCAACTACAAAGTCAAACTCAACATTATCGAATAGGTGAGTATGGAAGTTATGCTGCAGGACAGTGACAGACTCCTCTAACGGAATGATCTCCCCAGTGTCTCCAAATTTGGGTTTCATTTGCGGAAACAGGCGGTTGAAGGCCTTGTCCAATAAAATTTAGTTTCATGCTGGTTTCATCTTCAGGTAAAGTCAGGTTCCATTTTGTTAGTGTGTCTTCTACTTGAAACTGAAGGAACTCAACAGACCATACCTACGTAATAGAAAAAAGTAGGTAATATAGGTAGGTAATGAAGAACTAAGATTTTTAATTGCTTTCCAACTGATTCATGAAATTAACATTAAAAGCCTGTAACGATGTAGGTAGGTAGGGTACAGAGCAATAAAATAAAGGCTTCTACATACCAGCGCGACTTGTCGCGCGACGCGACACGGAACAAAGGTTCCGCGTGTCGCGGGACGAGCGGTGCCTTTGTGTCGCGTCGCGCCGCGCGACAAGTCGCCCCGGTATGTAGAAGCCTTAAATACGGTGTACTTACCTAAAAGTTCTCTCACGGAGTAGTCGGAGTATATGTATAGCTTATTGTCCGTTTTGTATTAAACTGCCAATCAGTGAATCAGAAATAAAATACCTAAACAAACGCTACGTACGTACAACATACGTTCACAGCTTACTATAAGAATATCTGCGGTATAAGTTGGTCACGTAAATAGTTTCGGCAGTGCTGTCGTGTATTTATGTATTGAACTATCTAGATTTCAATTTCTAATGTTTTAACCTGAATAGATAGTTCAGTTCAGTTTTTTCTTCAAGTGAGATAAGTGAGTGAGCTAGCGCAGAGTAATGACTTTCCGTTGTCATAAAAAGAAAAATTAAAAAGTAATTTTTGACAAACTGTACGTCATTCGTTCAAAATGGCGGTGAAGGTGCAATGCGGTGTTTCCGCGGAAACGAAAAATAAGGAATTATAATTTTTAAGCAATCAAATCCATAAAAAAAATGACAGTGAGTGTGTATTGGTAGTACGCGTATTGTATATCAAATTATCTTCATCCTTACAAATTCTATACGATATTGTTTTGTTCGTTTTCATAACGTGATGTTGCGGCGAGTTAATTTTTACTCAATATGTTTCGCATTTGGTCTCAGTGTTCTTCTAATTCTTGCTGGAAGTCGATATGCAGATAACACATATTATCGTCCGTCCATTGAACGCCGCAGAAATGTTAGAAACTTTTTAAAAGTTGAATATGGAGAGGAAACCTATACGCAACATATACCTACAGTCCCTTATGATGGTTCTCCAAATATCAAGAAGTTACTGGAAAAAACACGATCGAAAATCAAATATCAACTCTCTAAATACAACTTTTCTGAAACTGGTGCTCATGTATTGGAAGATTTAGTTATGGAATCAGGGGGCCGGCCCCTGCAAAGTTTAATTATATCAACATGGAGATCAGGAACCACATTTCTTGGAGAAGTATTAAATGCAATCCCAGGTACTTATTATCATTATGAACCACTACTTAAGTATGGAATTATACAAATAAGGGGGCCACCAGAATCTGATCAAGCCTTGAGCACCATCAAGACTATGTTGAAATGTAATTATGAAGGCTTAGAAGATTACTTTAAGTATGGTAGTAAGCATTCTAATCAGTTTAGCCATAATACCAGACTTTGGGACCATTGTAAATATAAGAAAGAACTGTGTTATGATGCTGAGTTCACATCACGGTTATGTAAGCTCTTTCCTTTCCAAACCATGAAGGTTGTACGTCTAAGATTGCGGCTCGTCCAGGAAATACTGGATGACAAAGAGTGAGTTTATTGCAATTGATATATTTTGTGCATATGATACCTAATAACAGAATCCAATAGGTTTCTGTTATTCTAATTTATTTTTAATCACTACATTATTTACTTACTTTAGACAAAATAATAGTATACTGTTTGGGTTTATAATAATTGTCAATATAAACTTCATGTTTGTTTAGATGCATGCTTTACAAGTAAATTGATTTGTTTACTAATAATGAAGTTAAGTAATGGTTCCAAACATTGTTGAGTATTTGATTTTGAATAGACTTTCAACATAAATTTATAAACAATCTGTTTTTTAAGGCTAAACGTGAAGGTGATACTATTGATCCGTGACCCTCGCGGTGTGATGCAGTCCAGACAGCACCGTAACTTCTGCCAGCCTGCTCCGGATTGCTGGGAGCCGTCACTTGTTTGTGCGGACATGATCAGTGACTATGTGGCAGCAGGCCGAATACAGCAACAATATCCTGATAGACTTATGTGAGTTTATTTTTTATTAATTTATAATTAGCCCTTAGTTTAAAATTTGATTTTATAATATTTCTCAGTCAACAGTCAGTGTGAAGCAAAAGTCTTTTAATTAATTTTGCCCATGCTTGTTGTATGGTCATATATTTTCTCACAAATGATTTTCTTTGAAATTTAATAACTCAGTTCAGAAGAAATAAGCATAATTGTGCGCATATTAAATTAAAAAAAACAAATATCTAATATCTTATTAGAAAATTGAACCATATAACAATTTTCAATTAAATCAATATTTAGTTCCGTATTAGAAAACTGTTTTTTTACATTATTCACTAATTTTCCACATTAAGAATGTTATCAGCAAGTTCCAAGACATTATGACGGAAAAAAATATATTTTCGGATATTTTAGTTTTTTTTTAAGGAAAGCATTATGTAAAATAAATAAATTTGATTACAAAATAGAAACATGCTAGTTGTTTTAGGATATAGAGGGTCAAGTGATTTCTAAAACAATAGGACATATTAAAGGAAATTAAGCATGATAAACACATGTCATCATTTAATTTGTAAAATGTCAGCAAATTATTATGCGCAGTATGGCCTTAGTTCCACATGTAACTAAGGTCATTATAACTAATAGAGGTGGATCTTCCACTAGTCATGTTGTATATTACATGGACATAAAAAGACAGTTTTGCAGGATGGCTGTTTAAATTATACATGGACATTTAGATTGAGATTTGGATTTAAAAGTGAGTGAGTTAATAAGATGATGAATGAGTTGCCTTCTAAATGTCGTTCCCAAGATGATCAAGTTTTACTTTCTACGTCTAGAATTTGTTAAGGGATTCCATTATGTTTATTTCTATTCAAACTAAGTTCTAAGTTTGGCTTATCTAACTTGATGTTTCTACAAGTTTTACTTTCTTCGTCTAGAATTTGTTAAGGGATTCCATTATGTTTATTTCTATTCAAACTAAGTTCTAAATTTGGCTAATCTAACTTGATGTTTCTAGGGTGTTGCGGTATGAAGAATTAGCACTGAAGCCTAATATTACTACTAATCGAATTCTAAAGTTCCTAAGGCTTAGTGCCACACAATCGATTGATGAGTTCTTGCAGTCGCATACGAATATGGAGGTGGCCGGTGTGAGTTCTACCTTCAGAGTCTCCCGAGATGTGCCTTTCAGATGGAAGAATGCACTGGACTTCGATTATGTAGATGAGTTACAGGTAGGTTATATGTATAAAGTATAATGGTACTGCTACTCTAGTAATTTTTCCTTGTGTATATTTTTCAAAAAAATAATATGGGTGCTATCAGTAAGATCACAACAATTGTCAAAGGATGTGTGTCCATTCTTGCACGATTACCAGCAGATGAACTTATAAGCTAATGTTGCTAACTTCAGTTATGGCATTTTATTACTTATCTTTCCATTTCCACTGTATATTTGTATAGAATTACTATGTTGAAAGCTTCACAAGTTTTTTTAAAACATGCCATAGTCGTTGTCTGGAGCTGGAAAAGATCAGTTAGTTCTGAATGGGGGATAAAAACTGCCACTAGCTCACTTCAAATGTCTCTACTATCCAACGTCTAAGAATTTGAAAGCTAGCTGTCACTATCCATAATTATATTTTTAGGGTTCCGTACCTCAAAAGGAAAAAAACGGTACCCATATAGGATCACTTCGTTGTCTGTCTGTCAGTCTGCCAAGACCCTTTTCCACAGGAATGCGTGGAGGTATCAAGTTGAAATTAATATCAAATACGAAGGTCAACGGTCCCTTGGACCTCTAATAAAAATCAAGCTTCTTAGACAATGCTATAAAAAAATACGGCGATTTATGCGACATATTTTGATACTCGTAAATAAATCAAAACTTATAGGGTACTTCCCGTTGACCTAGAATCATGAAATTTGGCAAGAAGCAAGGTCTCACAGCACCAGTAAAAAAAAAGTCAAAAATCTTAAATTTGTAGTTTTATCACATAAAAAAAAATGGTTTTGCGATTGCAAACTTACATTTTCAGTTGGAAAATTGACCGGGGCGTAATATCGATGTATGGGAGAACGTGTTTTTTAACTACAATGTTAAGTTTGTTTTTGGGATAAATTCATCCCAACTACGGAACCCTTCATTGTGCGTGGTCCTACACGCACTTGGCCGGTTTTTGTAAACAAGCGACTTCTGTTACGCTTAATTAATTAATATGCCCCGTTGCGCAGCTGTCGACGGCAAAAATACGGAGAACACACGGGTCTCCGTATTTTTCAGAATTTAAGTATTGTAGTAAAATACTTTATGGAATAAATTCAGGAAGTAATGTCTACCCAATGTATAAAAAACGATATTACTTTCAAACTACTTAAGATATTTTCATGCTTTTTTTTTTGTATGAATAGACTGTTTTATTATCTATAATTATATCTGTGATTTTTTTCAAATATTCATATTTTCCTTACTAAAAATAAATATTCCCTATGAAAGTTAGTGGTGGCGACGCGCATTTGTATGGCCAAGGTCAACGGCGATTATCTGACCCATAATCAACCGTTCGTTTACATGCCAATTATAATTAATTAAAATGTTTCATTATGCAATCATTTCCAATTTGCAATTATATTTTAACTGCTTACTTAAAAATCCTTATCATCGTACGCCGAGTGAAAATTATGGAAGAAGTTGCCAAGTGTTGCTGAGTAGGTATATTATACAGAATCGTACTGCTTACATCAAATTTTGGTTTTGATTCCTCGCTCTTTTAGTTTTCTCCAAAATAGAGTTCCTGGTTCCTTTGTCCACTCGGCTCATAGTTTCAAAAAGTGATTATTTGCGATATTTGACGGCTATCACTGTCAAATATCGCAAAGAATCACTTTTTAATAGGCGACTGACTACGGAATCCTAATTAAAGCGTAGCTGGACACGCTTTTATAATTATTGTAGTGTATGGAAAAACCGGCCAAGTGCGTGTCGGAACACGCACAATGCAGGGTTCCATAGTTGGGATGAATTTACCCAAAAACAAACTTAAGATTGTAGTTAAAAACATGTTTATCCATACATCGCATCGATATACGCCACGGTCAATTTTGCAACTGCAAATGTATGTTTGTAATTCATCATCATTTCAGCCGAAAGACGTCCACTGCTGGACATAGGCCTCCCCCAACCACCGCCACTTCGACTTCGGTTCTGTGCTTCCCGCATCCAGCGGCAAAGACAGCGGCTGTTTTTAATTGCAAGAAAAAAAAATACGTGAGAAAACTATAAATTAACGTTTGTCGGACTTTATCCTTTACTTGAAATGATGATGATGAATGATGAAGGGTACAGCACCCTTCATCATTCATCATCATCATTGCAGCCGCAAGACGTCCACTGCTGGACATAGGCATCTCCCAAAGGGGGGGGGGGGGGTTTGCCATAATCGCCACGCTTGGCAGGCGGGTTGGCGATCGCAGTATGGTGTTAAAATGCATAGAGAACGCTGCTGCCCATTCTCTAGTAAGTCCCTTAGTCGCCTTTTACGACACCCACGGGAATAAATAGGGGACTATTCTTTACGTCCGGCACCACATAGACTGTAAGACCTTGCTTCTTGCCAAATGTCATGATTCTAGGTAGGGAAAGGGGGTTTTCAGGGTTTTGATTTATTTGCTAGTATTAAAATATGTCGCATAAATCGCCGTATTTTTTTATTGCGTTGACTTAGAAGCTTGGTTTTAGAGCTCTAAGGGAACGTAGATTTACGTATTTGATATAATTTCAACTTAAGATACCTCCACGCATTGCTGAGAAAAAGGGTCTTGACAGACGGACAACGAAGTGATTCTCTATGGGTACCGTTTTTTCCTTTTGAAGTACGGAACCCTAAAAAGGCGAAATTTGACTATAAGGGTGCTCGTCCACGAGCGATATTTTCGGCGATTTTTGTGTGAATGTATTTCTTTCGCACAAAAATCGCTCGTGGGCGAGCACCCTAAATAAGACAGAAGCCTTCTGCACATTTGTCAATCAGGCTGACCAACCATTATTATTTCTTCATAGCCTTGCCTTCGATGAAGTTTACTATTTAACACTATATTGTCGAACCAAAAACAAAAACTGGGTGAAATGTTCAATCAATCAATCTTTATTCGTGAACATAGGTACTTATTACAATAAAAGTGTTATGTATACATTTTAGTGGAAATTGGTGTACAAATATACTAGTTTTTTTTAGTAATAAGTCTGAATATAAACAATACAAAGTCACGTTCGAGTAAATAATGTCAATTAAATATATTATTAATAAATAATTATTCAAACACACAAACTTTGTCTGTGTCTGATCTTTTAAGATTTGACCAAAACTAGTTTGGCGGTTTCAATAAATTAACGTAGTATAACTTACTGGATTCAATTTAATAATCTAGTCCACGTTCGCTTTCAAGTCTCGACTATCGGACAACCATTGACGGTACCGAACAACTTTTCTCACGGCCAGTCCAATTTAAATGACACCGTCATTCTCATAATGATTTTCGCCTTATTTGATATTCTCGGAATCTTTCCCAAAATATCAGCGATATGCTTCCTTGGTCGCAGACCTAGCATTTTCTTATCAAGGTTGTTGCACACACTCTGCCAGGCAATTTATTGTTAACGATCGTGTCGCAGGTCTTGAATGTGATATTACGAAGATTCTATCAAAGATATTATTTTGTTAATTGCTCCTCTGGTTTCTATTCCGTCGGATTTATTGTGATTTCACCGCTGAGGTGCGGAAGCATGACGTTAAATATTATAAGTCTGTCTAACGAAGCAAAAATACCTTGTAATTAAATAAAGAACCAGATTTTATTATCTGAAGACGTTTACACCACCGAAACCATACTGCACGCGCTGCGAGGTAAACAACCTCAGGGGAGATGAAATGTTTAGTCATCATTTCAGCCGAACGACGTTCACTGCTGGACATACGTCTCCCCCAAAAGGGGGGCTTGCCATAATCGTCACGCTTGGCAGGCCTGGGTTGGCGATCGCAGTATGGTGTTAAAATGCATAGAGAATGCTGCTGCCTATTCTCTTGTAAGTCCCCTACTCGCCTTTTACGACACCCACGGGAAGAAATAGGGGAAATGTTTAGTAATCAAACAATAATAATGTTTCAGATGGCGTGCAAAGAAGCTATGCTTTTGTGGGGTTACAAGATGGCGCACAACGAGACCCACATGAAAAGCAAAGATTTTAACCCCATAGAGGAATATACAATCTCACAATGAACATAGCAAACTTCTCAACTACTACATTCACTATAATGGAACATTTCACTACGAATTTTTACATAATATACACATGAGGAGTAAATAGATTCATATCTTGTAAGCATATTTTTGTTTCCATACAACTTGCTTCTTCTATTTAGTATTGAAAAATACTTGATGGGGGGCGGGGGTATGTATTAAGCTGCCCCCGTTTCTGGAGTGCCGAAAACAGTCGGTTCCTGGGCGCATTTAATATTTCCAAAGAACATTTCGGTGTAGGTACTGCAAGATTAGACAGCTCCAATACTGTATCTGCGATGTACGCTGGGCGACTTGACTGACCCCTTCATCAAGATTTTTTACCTGAAATAATAAATATATGCATTTATGATTATGAGTCCTACAAATAAATACGATATTCTCAGGTGAAACCTCTAAAATGATGTGTACCATTGCCTTCTTCGTGGACAGAAAAATTAAAGTCGTTTCTTTTTGTTTTCCAGAAAGTGTTCCATTACTTTTGCTCCAGAAAAAAGAATTGGCTGTTTCCTAATATTTAGAGTGGCGTTGCTATTGCAAGACTTAAGGTATTTATTTGAGGCCTAAGTGTTGGCTTTTCTCATTCTATCAATAAGCCCGAAAGCTAAATTGTATTAATAATGTGATTAATAGGTTTAAATTATTTTATCATTTTATTTTTCAATGTTAAAAAATTGTAGTTTAGTCAACACATTATTGTAATCTGTGTTATGTGTGAAAAACCCATAACGAAGGTGACGGATCTACGTATTATGTACGATCTAACAAAGAAAAAATGGTAGCTAAAATATTGTAATTTTCGTTAAGGGTATTTTTACACCCGTAATGCGTTAGGTGACGCTAACGGTACGATAATAATTATAACACGTACTTACTATGGTGTGTTCTACGAATGTCCACAAAGGATTAAGGAACATTGAATTATTGTATACACATCAAATCCTGTGAGCGAAGTTAAGTGGTTGACCATTTAAACGTTAAATAATCTTTGTTTAAGTCCGTTTTCACCACAAATAATTATGTAAATAATCTTATTATTTATGATAATATATTAATTATTTTTAAATGACGACAATAATAATGTATCTATAGTAAAAGGGCAATTTAGATCCGTACATTTCCAGAATGTCTCTAAGGGCCTTATGCACTAAAATTAAATTAAATTTAAAAAAATTAAGTGGGACTGTTTTACACTACAGTAAAACAGTAATTTCTGCCATAAGAATGACTCCATTTAAGATTAGACATTTAAATAAACCATTTTTACAGTCCCTTCAACCGATTTTGACTTCTATTGCGTTGGTGGCATGACAAATGGCAGCTGTAATAAACAGTTGGTATTGTGACCACGTTTGTTTTTTTTTAATTCCATCCTTATGCCTACGGAATAGAAGTCAAAATCAGTTGAACGGATTGTAAAAAAGTTTATTTAAATTTCTTCTCTTATTTGAAATGGAGTATAGATACTCAAAAGTTTAATATGTATGCTCTTCGAAGCCAGAATCATAGACAGCATCTTCACACTAACGCTGTGTGTTTCTGACAGGCATATAATAACTGTTTTGTAGCGGTCCTAGAACACACCATAGAATCATTTAATGTCAACTCAAAGCATTTATTTCAAATAAACACAAATCGTAGAACATTCCAAAGCGTAGTAGGTCCCCATGGAGAAGAATGGGCAAGAAACTCCACGGGCACTCTTTTAAATTAAAATATTGTTACAAATTATTAGTTGCATCATTCATGTTGAAATTATACATGTGAGAACGATGCCAAACGTCAAAAGCTTCCGTGATAAAAAGATGAAAAAACATTTCTAAAATTAAATTAAAATAAGCCATGGCAGCTAAAATATGACCAGTCCCGTACGTACGACCAGACGTGTCGTATCGTTAGCGCTACCTAGGAAGTATATCAATGTTATTATTGTATTCTCATTATTTAAATTAAACATCGAATTGAATGTTCGTGAATAGCATGCAATATAGATATTATTAATTTATTTACTTACGTAAGACCGATGCTAGTTGATTTTCTTTACTGTTTATTTATATTTAAGACTGACCATGTTTCTATCGATCCTAATCTTCCATACATTTTACACGACTAAAGTTTGCGCTTTAACATTGTATTCCAATGGGAAAAGTACTTGGTAGTTATAGATAATTAGTGAACTCTGGTTGTGTATAGCACTGCGGGTGTGTCATTATATCAAATGTAAAAGATGGACCATAATGATGTAGGGGTCAAAATTGCTTGAACGAGTTCAATATTCTACTCATTGATGAATAAGGTTATGTTCAAGCGATTTTACTTCTCATTCTTTACGCATTTAATTATTAAGCTTAGGCAAATTCGCACTCACGGAATTGACCGATTGGTAATGCTTCCATTATAGACACGTATAGTTTAGAGATGCATTATTTTTTACTAAGTATTAACGTGTAAGGGTTCAAACAGTGCTCTTCTATTTAGTCGTAGGCAAAAGCCCTTAGTTTTAGCACAGTCTACATTACATGTAACTACTACTTTCAGTTGGCCAACTTAGGTGTTTTCGCAAACCAATCCAGGATTGTAGAGTTTGTGGGTGGCATATAAAGGAATACGTATGACTTTTGTGGGGGTAAATGCTGAAAAGAGGTCATAATCAAAGCAAGTCGGTATCATGATTTAGAAAGAAAAAAGACAAAGAAAATACGTATTTCCGGTAAACATGACGCAAAAAAGAACATAAACACAAAAATAAGAAAAGGTTGGGGGAAACATGCGTCACATCCACGCGAAACGGCTATCGCTCAGCATTATACTGCGACCCTATGCAAGACAGAGCCCCAGCGCTGGTTTTCAGCGACAGCCGGCGCTGACGTAATGACGTCGTACGGTGCAGCAAACAATTAATATAAATCAATCAATTGATTTGTAAATGAATATAAATCGTCATGATGCCACTCATTCACATAGATCGGGTGCTCTCTAATGCTGAATATAATTACCAAATGCATTGAGGCTATTTAAAATTGCTACTAATTTATCGTTAATTTGTATTGCGCAGCGTTACCTGAGTAATTCTCTCATTAATTACGTACGCGTAGTGTTTCCACTTAACTCTGATGATCCTGTGCACATTTGGTCCCTGCAAGTAGTAAATGTACGCTGGTATTAGCGGGTCTGCTATAAATATTTATACATCAATATACATCATCTCTTTAAGCTTATCAGTTTGACAGTAAATATTATTGAGAGTAGAATCGTCCATTATCATTGTAACTGAAATAATACTCAGTAAGACATGACCCCAATAAGTTAAAACTTAAATGTAATCAAATAAATGACCTACGTAATTTATACTGAATCTCCATTTCATAAATCTTAATTTAAAATATATCAAATAATGGTTACATTATTATATTAGGCACTAAATAAAACTAATTAATAGTTGTATGAGTAGTGAAGAGATCGAGGATCCGAGGCTTTCAGTCAGTAAGCCCATTGTGATACAGATACTAGACTTGGTGGTGTTGCTAATAGCAACACTTTCCCAAACACAAAAATAATAAGTACATTACATACATAATATTAAGCATATCGCGTGTGATATTGCCCGATACCTACACATGTAGTAATGTAAACAATATTCCCCTTATTACAAAACAAGGTTTATCTTCAGACTCAGGTTTAAAACATGGAGCCATTATTGAATCTCGAACTTTATTCCGACTATGGTAAAGTTCCTAAACACAAAACTGACAACTTAGTACCGAACTAAGTTTTCAGTTTTGTATAAAGAACGGTATTTCAATCACTGTTACGTTCTTATTACAAAAACTGGCTCCATGGTTTAAGCCATGTCAAAATGTAAATCTTGTTTTGTAATAAGGCGGTATGAAACAATGTTAGTATGTGAACGTAATCTCCGTCCATGAGATATAAAACGATCCACGATTTTGAACGGCCTCTAAACCATCGCCGGCGCCGCCGCCGTCGAGTTCCTCAAGTGAATTATACGTAACGAATGACAATCTTACGACAGTAACAATAAGATATACAGGCTGAATTTTAATATGAGGCTTCAGGGTGTAAACCTAAGTTACAAGAAATAATGAAAAGTAGTCATAAACCATATTACTGAGAAAATTAAAACGTTAACCAGATTAATCAGGAAGTGTTGTACACACGGCTACACATCATGCTATACATTTCCAGTATACGCTGACCTCTCATTGTACGGAAATCCTATACAGGGTGTTAAAGTAACTGCGTGCCAAAGCTTAGAGCTAGGTTCAGTATCGATAAAGGAACCCAGGAAAAAAAAAAAAACAAAAAAAAAATATTAATAAAAAAAATAATAAAAATAAGTCTCTTCGTACTTTAACGGACCATCAAATAAAATAATTTTAATTCTAAACGATTGCTATTTTAAGTAAGTAGGAACTAAATTAGGTTGATTTTGCAATATTTTTTTGTGTTCGTTTTTGTTTTTAATGATTTTTTTTTTCTGGGTTCCTTTATCGATACTGAACTTGCCCTTAAGCTATGGCATTAATAAAAAAAATAATAAAAATAAGTCTCTTCGTACTTTAACGGACCATCAAATAAAATAATTTTAATTCTAAACGATTGCTATTTTAAGTAAGTAGGAACTAAATTAGGTTGATTTTGCAATATTTTTTTGTGTTCGTTTTTGTTTTTAATGATTTTTTTTTTCTGGGTTCCTTTATCGATACTGAACTTGCCCTTAAGCTATGGCACGTAGTTACTTTTACACCCTGTATAATGCGAGATCAGCTTATACTGGAAATGTATAGCTTGATGTAGGCGTGTGTACCAGCGGGGTAATTGAGTAACACACTATCAGTAGCAACGGGTTTCATTCTGACAGTTGAACGACATTCATAGCGTTTTTTACGTTGTTGAGCAGACACATTTTTCACACACAGTGGATTAGCAATATACTTCAAAATCATTCAGATTGTGATTGATAGTGTGTTACTCAATTATACTCCATTTGAAATAAGATTAGAAATTTAAATCAACTTTTTTTTACAGGGTAGTTCAACCGATTTTGACTTCTATTCCGTGGGCATAAGGATGGCATTAAAAGCAAAAACTTGGTTACAATACCAACTGTTTATTACAGCTGCCATTTGTCATGCTACCAACGCAATAGAAGTCAAAATCGGGTGAACGGACTGTAAAAAAGGTTTATTTCAATTTCTAATCTTATTTCAAATGGAATATAGGTCTGAGCGATCGAGTGTTGCTGATACGGATCAATTTTTGCTCTGACGTCCCATTAAAAAAACTCGTACTCCTAATTATGATTTTATATTAAAAACGGAATTTCATTAATGTCTAGTCATTTGCTTTTAGAAAATATATTGGGGAGAAGAATTTTGGGATTTGAATGCTTTGCATACAATAAGTACATGAATTCAAAAGTCAAATTATCATGCTCAGTTGTTATATCGAATTATCGACAGCCATAAATGCCTCCAAGCGTATACGTCATTTGCGAGGTACTTAGTGGCCCATGTAGAGTTGGATCCTAGGATTTTAGATGTTCTACTTGGCCGGTACTATTCTGGCAGGCATCGTAGGGAACAAAATATTTGAAGAGTGCTTATGCTCAGATAAAACTATAAGGAGATGAAGCTCTCTTTATGACTGTTCTTTCAGTTACGTACTGTACACCATTTACATGGGGCATTTAGTATTTCTGTAGGTATAAGTATGCTAATAATAACTTAAACAAATGGAACTTTTAATGTAGTGAGAATTCATTAAGTGCACTTGATTATAAAGTAGTAACAATTAGGATTAAAATATTTGATTAAATCAACAACGATGTATTTGGATGTAATCAGTTTTATTAAAGTTTCTCTGATATTTTGTTATTGCAATTGTTTCAACATATAAAGGCTCATTTACATAGGGAGAGTTTCTAGCCTCGGAAGAAAAAAGGAGAATCGAAAAAAAAGTAATGTAAACTATAGTGTAAGTTTGTCACATGTATAAAGTTGGCAATAACAGTCAAATTTAATCGACACAATCACAGCCAAATTTAGTGTTTTTTTGCTGTAATGTAAACGTACAAGTGCGATAATCGCTGACGAGTATCACTTATGAGACTCGCATGCACTTCTCGCCACAAAACGCTCGAGAAACTTCGTGTAAATGGGCTTTTATGGTTTGAAACCGATAGTTGCAGTTCTATGTAATAAAAATATTGTATGAATTTTACTTGAAGTACCTACCTATTATATTTTTGTTCGTATTTAAGCTATAGCTTTTAAAACATTACTGTACTTGCCTACTCAAAGCATTAGTAGGTATGTATTTTAATAAAAATAATTTTCTTTATGTATTATAATTTTGACATTGTCTCTCTAAACTAGTTAGTTATACAATAATTGCTGGTGTACATGAGTATTATACAGGTATGTTTAATTCCT
The DNA here is from genome assembly GCA_948098905.1 of Tiliacea aurago. Classification (NCBI taxonomy): domain Eukaryota; kingdom Metazoa; phylum Arthropoda; class Insecta; order Lepidoptera; family Noctuidae; genus Tiliacea; species Tiliacea aurago. The sequence continues at coordinate 10,511,038 of OX402578.1, read as the reverse complement.
GTTACATCACTCATGTATTTCCAGGACTAAGGAATGAAGCTTACAAAATACCTAATGTCAATAAAATGCCATCAATTACTAATTAAGATAACATGCTTCCTGATAGATTGGACAATATAAATATTCAGTTATGCCTTAACGAAATACTGGTAGTGATATAGGTAAGGTTTATTATTGAATTGCATGTTAGTTATAATAGAAATAATAATGATTTATAAAATAAAAGTTCTGGTGGCTGGACCCAGTGTAGATTTTTTATCATATCATTACCATATCATAAGATATACACTTATTGTAAAATGTTTATTCATTACAAGTTTGCTTTTCAAACATTATATTATTAATGCGCTCTTTTATTGGATCGTGTGATATTTCTGTTGTATTTTGTTTGTTGGGTGTATCGAATCAATTGTTTTGGTTGGTTGTATTTTCTTATACAGGAAAAATTGTTAACCAGTGCACAGATTTTGACAAATTAAACTTAATCAAGTTTTATTAAACATTTATTTTTTATTTTGAAATGTCTTAGTAAAAAAAAAATATGTTATCGGTAACGAAAGATGTTTTCTTTGAAACTGGTTTTATTTTGACTTGCCGGCCGGCGCGTGTGCGCGGTGTAGCGGAACGGCCGAAGGTACCTAAAAATCTGAGCGCTCGCTCGATTTGCGATTTGTAGGTTTTTAGGTATTTTATTAGTATTTGAAGTCAGGGAAAAAAAATGTATTAAACAAATAACGGAAATGTGTTCTATTACTGATAATGAGCCACCAAAAAAGAAATTGCGCACTGGTTTATCTTGTTTCCTGTATTTTTATTAGTGCACAGGTAGGTGCGTGCGTTTTAGAGTACATACATTGTACTGGTGTGGAATTGTAATAAAATAGTTGATTTTTGTAAGGATGCTAGCGAATTTATATCAATGCATAATGTAAGGAATTCTACTTACGATTCAGAATTCCTAATAATTATAACAAATTTTTTATATCGTGCGGTTACTAAATTATGCAAGCAATAAAAATAAACTGCATTAATTGGCCCTTACTTAAAGAGTGAAAGTGGTAGAATTTAAGGGTAGCCTTATTAGAATAAGAGTTACGATTGAATGACTAAGAATGTTGAAGTTTTAATCTATAGATTGTAATAGCACAGCCGGCGTTATAATTGCAAACATTATATTATCTTTTTATTTGAAGTTAATAAAGTTACAATAAATGTTTTAGTTTTATTTTAAATATAAATAAATAAATGTAGCATCACACTACAATCTCATACAAACGTTACCGAAATTATTGTAATAATCTCCTCAGGAAGCTTAAATCAGCATATGAAAAGTCAGAATTAGAAAAAGCTAAACGTAACCCTAGAACACTCTGGAACAAAATAAAAGAGACTACGCATACGAAAAAAAGATGTGCTCCTCCTCTTGAACTTCTTAAAACATGTACGGACCCGTATACTGCAGCCAATCAGGTATGTAAGTTCTTTGCCAACATTACAGACCTAGCCTCTAAAATTGCGGCCCCCTCACAGCCATTTTCTCCACCAAAAACTTCCTCCCCTAGTTCTTTTGTCATGCTTGACGTTGACTATTCTGAGGTTGAGTCTACCATCATGAATTTAAGACATGATAGTGCCACTGGGTGGGACGGAATATCTAATTTTCTCCTCAAAATTTGTCGTAAACCTATTGTTCCCGTTATAACACATATACATCAATAGCGTCAGGATTTTTTCCGGAGCCCTATAAGAAGGCCTTGGTCCATCCGGTGCATAAGGGGGGAAGCAGAGACTGTGTCAATAATTACAGACCGATCTCGGTTCTTTCGGCAATATCAAAGGTTATGGAAAGATTGATAAATGGTCGTCTACTTAACTTTCTATACAAACATCAAGTCATAGCACGCAACCAATATGGCTTTAAAAAAGGTGTATCTACGGAAGATGCCATTGCTGACCTAACGGAAACTGTTGCTAAGAATTTAGATGATCATCGTAAGTGCCTTTCAATATTCTTGGACCTACAGAAAGCCTTCGATACAGTCTCTGTTCCTACTCTCCTGTCGAAATTGGAAGCTGTAGGCATTCGTGGAGCACCGCATGATCTTTTCAAGAGCTACCTCCAAAACAGGAAACTCCGTGTCAAAATCGATTCATATACTAGTGATGAAGAAACCATCACATACGGAGTTCCGCAAGGCAGTGTATTGGGGCCTACGCTCTTCCTAATATATATAAATGACCTTTGTACATTAGCACTCCCCAACACCAAGATATTCACATATGCTGACGATACTGCGCTCGTGGTATACGGGGATACTTGGACTGACGTGAAATAACATGCAGAACAATCGCTACAAACGGTTGTGAGGTGGCTGCAGAATAACCTTCTGTCACTTAATTTGGCTAAAACGAACTACATTCCTTTTTCCATTAGTCATCGGACTAAAGCCCCATCTGATATTGATGTTCTTGTTCATACCTGTTTGGACTCCTCTTCATGTTCATGTTCAGCAATATCCCGTGTCAGTCAAACCAAATACCTGGGTGTAGTGATTGATGACGGACTAAAGTGGTACTCTCAAGTTGAAAGCCTTACGTCAAGGGTCAGGAAACTTATTTATATCTTTAAGTCTCTAAGGCAATGCGCTGACTCTAAAACATTAAAAATGGTATATCTTGCACTTTGCCAGTCTGTCATCAGTTATTGCATTCCGGTTTGGGGTGGCACCGCTAAGACTAAACTGCTTGGATTGGAAGGAGCCCAGAGGGCTGTTCTCAAGGTGATGCTTAGCAAGCCGTATAGATTTCCCACAAGTGAATTGTACGCGGAGTGCAGGTTACTTACTGTGCGGCAGCTCTTTGTGCTCAATGCCACCCTCAGGAAGCATAGTCAGGTTCCTCCATTAGATCCAACCACTCGTAAAGCCAAATCTGCATGCTCATCTGTTTCTCACAAAACAGCTCACGCTAGCCGCCAGCTTTATGTCATATGTTACATAATACTCATTTACATAAGGGTCAACAAACATATCCAAATAATTAATCTAAACAAACATGAAGTCAAAACCAAATTACAAAACTGGTTGTATAATCAGGACTATTCCCGTACAGAAGACCTTATTTCTAAAATAATATAGGCACGTAATAATTATTATTATTCTGCGACTACACACACACACCCACAAAACACCCCTCCCCTCTCATACACCACACCACACCTACCCCACCCCATCCACTCACACACCCCCTTTTAGACACATACTCACATATTCATAGTTAAATCAGGTCATAATGGGTTTATCAACACTTATAAAAAGGTTTATTTTGTCCACTAAGCTACAGTAGAACACTGACTCCTAGGTCACAGGGTTTCCCTAGTTTAGGAGGCAGGGTTTTTCACTATTTGTGCAGCCTTTTCCCTAAATCAAATGTTCCTACCTATTGTGAAATGTATTGAATTGTATACAAAAGGTATTTTGTTTCAATAAACTTATTTTATTTTTATTATTTTTACTACATCAATGTAACTCTGAAAACCTTAACACGTCTAAATAATACAAGTAAGTGTCTTCAATCAGCGACAATGGGGCATCGGAAGTTCGCCTACCTATCAAATATGATAGCTTGCTATAGTTCGCAACGTGGTCTTTCATTACTACACAAATGTCTGGTTCTTTGAAAATCACATCTGAAAAAAAAAATTGCTAAGAATTAATAATATAATTTACTAGCAACCCCCCGCACGGTTTTTACGGCTTGAAAAAGAATATCAGATATACCCTAAGGCCCGTTGTACACGGCACGGTTTCATTACGGTACGGCGCGCTAGCCGCACTGTAGAATAATCTTGTGAACATGTATATGATACGGCAAACCATCGGTCGGCGCCGTGCCGTAGTACCAGCCGTGGCTGTCAACAAGCTTCCATAGTTATACCTACAACACTGACGACCGTGCCTACATTTGGCGAATCAACCGTAGTTTTTCACGGCATTAAAAACGTGTGTACAACGAGCCTTAAACCTTCATGGGGACTGCCGCTTCTGCCAGGGTTGCGAGTTTGTCCGAAAGGGATATCGTGGCCCTGGCACACACAGTCAACGGAAGGAACACAGGTGGGTTTTAGTCAGTAAAAGTCTCCCGCCCTCCCTCTCCCCAGAGCGGGAGAAATTATTTGATAATTTCACACACAAAAAAAAAAAAATGGGGACTGCCGCACACTGTATAAATAATATGCGTATACATGTAGGTACAGTCACCAGCACATCAAGTTGCCACAAACTGTAAAATTTTCTCATTCGATTTTGAACTTAACCTTCAAACCTTGCCTTCCTGTTATTGATTGAAGAACCTTGGTTTAAAATAATTTCGAGAAACGTGACAGATAGGTTTATCCTGATGTGCTAGCGACTGTAAACAGGCCGCTGCGCATCGCCAGTCTGGCGCAACACGTCATTTGACCGGGTAGCATGTCGGTGACGCGAAACCATAAGTTAACCCCTACCAGAAATTGCTCAACGCAGCTAAAGAAGTTTTCACTTCAAAAATTCTATTAATAAATGGTGTTGAAAACATCAATATCTGTTGCGTAGTTTCAATGAACAACGGGGTTACATCGACAGGTACGAAAAGCGACTTCTATATTCCTAAGGTTTCGTCCTACTGCTACGACATAAAAGCGCTGTCAATCAAATTATGCATGTTTATTGGCGCGTATTACGTACGCGCCAATAAACATGCAGCAGCTAGGTAGTGACGTAACTAAATATGTATGCTCATCTCTTTCTAACAACAGATATCGGTATAGGTCTTTCCTTTTCTTTACGAGCTGTATGATTGTATGCAAGTATGTAGCTACAATCATGGCTTACGCTGTTTTTGAGTGCACTATAATGTTCGTGTATGACGCGTCTATTTATAATACGTCATTGCTGTCAATATCAAATTGTCACCAGGACGTGCGGTTGACTGTACCATATGATGTTACTCTGGAAGGCTGGTGATCGTTGGAACATCTTCACTAAAGGTGCGATCGATGACGTCAACCATTCAGGCCGATCTAGTGAATTCCAGTGTGGTGCATGGCAACCGGATTACAATCGATCGATGGCGTGGAATTCGCTAGTAGGTAATTGGTCTTCTTTATCGATCGATTGTATCTCACACTCTACTTAGGCTTGGTAAGTTAATTCACATCACTTACTGAGAGCTGTTAACACAAGCAGAACTTTGGTGCATATGCAAGCGATTACGCCGGCTATGTTTAAACCCAGAAGTATGTTGTGCCTCGATTTTGTGTCACTGGAAATTAATTCTTGTCATTTAAAACCAAGAGGTGCATGAAATACTGTTGAAAATTGGATTATAGGTACCGTAAACACAGCTCTGCCTGACCTCTTGGGGAATATAGCTAGGCACTGATATGTTCCATCAAATTAAAATTTTATATTCCAAATCAGGACGAGCAATTATTTTTTTCGGAGGGTCTTTTGCTGACCGATAGACCGATACTTGAACTATCCGAGAGCAACTGACAGGAAGTTAAATTGCACCAGCGAGGCTAGTCCTGGGGCCAGGCTACCAAATAGCGCTACTAGGAGTAATGTGATTATGAGAGGCTCTTTCGGAACTGGTGGACCGACGGGCGACGCCAACGACGTCCAATAGTCCTGTACTGAATGAAGGACACTGCAGTTAGTGAGTGCTAGGTACCTTGCCAAGTGCTTATTTTTATATATTTTGATGCTAAAGTATTGAACGAAAATAGTCACCTTGTAATTATAGCCAGTGGCATTTTAAAATTAAGTCAAATCAATTAGGTACCTTATTAATACCTATAACAATTAATAAATACTGTGGCTTGCAGAGACTTTTGAAACTTCTGACATTGACAATAATTAAAGTCAGTTTCCACCATTGAGGTAGGAATATAAGTCAATAGTTGCCACAGTGTATAATCTATGGTTGCCACTGTTGCCAGTGAGGTTGCCAGAGACTTCTTTCATAGAGGAGCTTGTTGCCTAGCTACAAGACGTCAACAACAAATCCTGTAAATTTTCTAAACAATTATTTATTACCTACCTACTTTATTTCTATACAATACTAGCTTTTCCCGGCCCGGCTTCGCACGGGTAGCGCTAAGTATCTACCCTACCCTACCCAACCTACCTATCCTACCTACCCCCCTTGCAGCTATAAATTGAGATGTAAGCTATCCTACCTTCCCACCCTACCTACCTACCCAACCTACCTACCTTACCTACCTACCTTACCTACCTACCCTACCTCCCTACCTACCCTACCAACCTTGCGGCTATAAATTATTATTGAGATGTAAGCTATCCTACCTTCCTACCCTACCTACATACCTACCCTACCTACCTACCCTACCCTCCTTGCGGCTATAAATTGAGATGTAAGCTATCCTATCTTTTAATTAAGTTAGATCAAACTGCACACGGTGCGCAAATTTGATTAAAATCGGTTAAGTAGTTTAGGAGTCCATCGCGGACAAACAACGTGACGCGTAATTTTTATAAGATATCACACCACTAACTATTTACACTAGGTAGGTACTAACGAGATAAAAAATACAATTAAGGACATTACAATTATGAAATTATATCTAAATTAATAATACATGCAGTCGCAGGTCCTCATTTATTCACCGGTTAATTCCTTCACCATTCCATAAAAATATTAGAAAAACTTATTTTAACTATGATATTACCGATTTTTGATGTCCTAGCCTAGAACTTACGAAATTGAATAGGTACAAACGCCAGCAGGTCAACCTACCCGAAACTGTCAAATTTTCGCAATCAACCTTGAACCTTATGCTGTACAGATAAAGTTGAAAATCTATTAAAGAAAATTGACCAACTGTAGTAGCTTGATGTGCTGGCGTCTGTACAACGGTTTATGCGTGCCGCCCATAATGAGAATCCTAACCTAACCTAACCTCTAGCAATTACTCAGACCATACACACAACATGCCTAGAAGATGCTTTTGGATACCCGTTTTTTTATGGAATACTTAGGATCGAATACCTACAGAGGTAAAACTGTTGGTTCCTCCCTCCAACACTGTAGGTAGAAACTTGATTCACAAATTAGCCGAAGCAATAGAACATCTTGTTAAATCAGACTATCTTCTGAAACGCATTTTGATTTACATTATGTTGCCGTCATGTTACAAAGAGAAAAGATTATACAAGCACGATTACTTACTGACAAATGCTTGCACTGGTTGGACAGATCTACTCAAACTCAAACTTGTGTGGTTATCTCCTCAAAAGACCATTTCAGACACGGACCTAACATGGTCCTCCCATGATCTGGGGGCCTAAAATGGACGCTTTGGCAGAATCATAATATAAATAATGATCTGCGTGCAATTCATATCCCGCAATTCATCTGTTTGACAGTTTTTTATGGAGTTTCGTAAAATGGTCCACAAATTATGAATTGCTAATGTCAAATAGCAGCTGTCAAACAGATGAATTGCCGGATGTATGAATTGTACGCAGATCTTATTATGATTCAGCTAAAGCGTCCATTTTAGGCCCCCTGACCAGGTTTATGTCTGGACTTTATAAAATCCACTATGTCGAGTTTTGTTTCAATAATTAATAGTTCAAAAAACACTAGAAAAACACGCTTTTATAAAACACGACTATAATACGATATTCCATCATGGAATGCCAGTTCCTATGGCGATACCAATATAAGTTGGGGACTTTTTTTCGTAACCATTTATTTCACTATTACAGCATTTATGGATTTCGTTTTTGGATACGTATAGATACGTGTATTGACTATTTGATTAATACTCTGACTGAAGGAAAATGCAATTGGTTCAATTTCCTCAATACAATTTAATTCCGACCTCTACTTTTTTATATTTTTGCTGTAATTCCAAAATCCTAACCAGTAATTTCATTGCAAAATTGCATTCAAAATGTGCATTTATGTAGGTAATTGAAAACTCTGACTGAACATATTTTTGATACGTAGCTTAATTATTTTTTTTTGGTTTGGCGCTCCTACGTTGTTTTATTTTGGTTCCCGCTTTGTTGCGCTCTCTTTTTTCGCATGGGGAAGTAATTGACTCTGTCACTTTCTTATCCCCCGCTCGCCCAGTTCGCTATGATTTATTTTTTACGTATCACCTATGAGACTTTGACCCATACCATAATCAGCCTATAATGTTCCCACTGCTGGGACACAGGCCTCCTCTCTTCGAAAGGGACTGGGCTGTAATCTACCACGCGGGCCCAGTGCGGGTTGGTAGATGTCACATGTCTTTGAATTGTTGGTTCTAGGACATGCCGGTTTCCTCACGATGTTTTCCTTCACCGTTTTGAGAGCAGTGGTGCTGAAATTATTTACACAATGTAAAGCGCCTGCCCGGGTTCGAACCCACGACCTATGACTCGTAAGTCGGGGCCGTTACCACTGGGCCACCACTGCTCTCACTGGGCCACCACTGCTCTCTCACTTTGATCCATAGAAATATAAAAAACAGTTTGACCGCTGAGTTTGTTTCACCATTTTTTCTCAGGGATGGTTAAATAGGAAATGTCAACTCCATCTAGCTTATTTTATAATACGACGCGTAAAAGTGATTAAATTAATTAATTCATCCTATTTAATTTACATAATAAGTAAGTCATTTAATTTCATTTGCTTCTTATATTTCACGCCGCGTCGCCTCTGTACTAAAATCCGCCGAAGAAGAAAAAATAAGAAAATATTCAAACACTCGTGAAATGCGACATTCACCCCCATATTGCATCAGGACGGAGTCTTCGCTCCACAAATGTCTACCTTCGTAAAACATCTTGGAGCTGTAATCGCTGACCGCTGGAATAGGCCCTTTAGCGTAGTGATGGGTTGGCTAAGATCAAGAATCATCATCTCAATAATCCCTGCTACTAACACATGAGCATTCGCGGCACAAGGCATAAATTTAAACCAATAGCTAAGTTATTTGGCTTCGACAATGGAGCAGCCGTCTACCTAGACAAGACTGATGTGGATGCGGCCGATGAACTGACAAGATGTCGATTGCAAAAAAAATCGCGATGGATAAATGAGCTTGTTCTATTAATTAGTCACTTATTGTTCGTCAATTTTGTTTAAGTTCCATGTATGATTTAAGGGGTTGCGCCTATTGTCATTAACCAGGCACAAATTTATAGATACTGGGCTGCTATGCTACAGAGAAATTCCTGATGGTAAAAGCCTAAATACTGCTAAACTTGGAAATCGAACCCATGGTCAGCAGTAACACTCGCAACCACTGGACCAGAGCGATGCAATCAAATTAAAGTTTAATACTGAAACACATCAAGAGCAAAGTTTGATACCTACCTATGCCCTGCACATGCACAGGAAGATTTTATTTATTTAAATGGTTTAGTCCCATCTCTTCCCCTAGGCGATTATACCAAAAAAAGGCTAAACCTTTAAATCTTAAATGGCAAAATAAACTCCCATCTCTTTGGCTATTTGGAAACAAATGTTTACCAGTCATTATGGCATTACTAATTTTGTTTGATCAGTTGGCTCGCAATTAGCTTATCGGGCTTTATTTCGCTGTACTGACTTCACAATAACGAACAAAGCGTCAAGTCAATAACATTGTTATCGGCAGAACTTCGAGCAAGCTCTACTACTCGATTTATAATTAGACGGGTTTTGTAGTCGCGTCGCGGCCAGTCGTTGCGCGGGCGTGGTGCAGCCGGGCGAATCGACGACGCTCAATTCGATTCTAAATTCGAACGCGAGTGCGCGTGCGTTCCACATCGTCTTTGTTTACAAACAAGCAGACGTTACAAAAACTTGTGATATTTGGACATTTGTTTTTAAGGTCAGTGGTTCATTTTACTTTTAAAGGTGGTTATTAAAATAGAATAGGTACCGGTGTATCAGGTGTAGCAGACCTACAATGTGTGCCTGAATATACTTAACTTTATAAATATTGTGTCATGCGTGCCTGATTCGGGTTTTGATGCTAAAAAGTAAGCCGTTATTAATTAAACGATTTCTCATACAATGTGTTACACACGTTAGTTATAGGACCAATGTATGATTACTATGCCTGTTTCTATACATTCACGACTTTAAATGCAGTCGCTAGACATCGTCTCTTTTAGGGCTATAAAATGTACTTAGCTATTAATTTTATTTGCGGTACCCAGCGGTACCTATTAAGACGGAGATATATGCGAGTGACCTTGAGTAGTTAGCTTGCGTGTTCTGTACTGAGCTCACGCAACGCTTCGTACGTTTAGCCAGTAATAGGACTCGCCCATCAAGGAGCGCTGTCCTCAATTTGACGCATTATTCATTTATTATACACAAAACAAAAGGTATTTTAATAAAACGCGTATACTAAAAGATCAATAATTAAATTATCTTTAAATTGGTGAAGGTTTCAGAAAAATACGCTTGGTAGATTTTGCGCCATTATAAGTTTTTTATCCGCGTTAGACATAACTTTACAAATTAATTTCACTATAAAAATAATCTAAAATATTCACATTTTTTTTTTCAAATCATTAACACTCATCGTTTAGACGTGATCTTCAGTATAAAATCATTAAAAGTCGGTTATCGTCGCCTTAATAACCAACATTATCTTAACTACTTACTTTATTTATGCAGCAAACAACCTTCGGTGATCGCTCATTAGCAATATAGATATTAATAAATAAACATGTTTTATTTTATTGTTTTCGAATTCAAAACGTGAAGTTTGCATTTTGGTTTTTTTTTTTTTTGTTTTAAAAATCATAGCTTGATGTTTGTGTCATGTTTACCTACGCTTTCCGTGGTTGTTTTGAAGCTAAATTCTCAATGTCATTGATGTATTTTAATGTGCTTGAAGAGTTGAAATCTAAAAATAATCAAAGCTGGTAGGTATCAAAACTTCTTATTTATAATTAGTACTTTATCATCAAAAAAGGTGTTTGCCAGCATTGAAGTTTATTACTTATTAGTGTCTATATGTGTTTATATAACATATTCACTTTTAGTAGTTGGTACCTACCTACCTATTACCAGCCGATCTATAAGTAAGTAAAAATTTCGCAGTGAAAAATATTAAGTTGAGGAAGTGAGCTCAATAGTGAAGTCATGAGCTCAATAGTGAAGTCAATCCCTAGCATCAGGGTGGCATGACAGCTCACTTCAAGCTCACTTCGTCAAAATTTTCACTCTGTGATTTTTACAGAATAGATCGATCGGCAGGTGAGTTGTGAGTATTCTATTGAGAGAGATAGAGATAGATTAGACAAAGATAAAGAAGAAAGTACCTACTTATAGTATAGATAAGATAAGAGGCCCCAGTGATCCAGGTAAATACATTAAACGTAAATAATTATTAAATACAGTATCATCAGAATAGACCTGCAGATAGGCTATTGAATTAAGTAAGTAGGTAGATATAGTAGATTAAATATAAAGGTTTCAGCTGGTGAATATGTACCTAAGTACCTATTAGTTTTCACGAAGTTACTATAGCATACGAGTCTCATCAGTTCATTAAGGCGACGATGACAGACTTTTAATGATTTTATACTGAAGATCACGTCTAAATTTTAAATTAGAGCAATAATTTAATATGTGAATATTTTAGATTATGTTTATATTACATAATGAAATTAATTTGTGAAGTTATGTCTAACGCGGATAAAAAACTGAGAATGGCGCAAAATCTACCAAGCGTATTTTTCAGAAACCTAGACCAATTTAAAGATAATTTAATTATTGATCTTTTAGTATACGAGTACGCGTTTTATTAAAATACCTTTTGTTTTGTGTATAATAAATTAATAATGCGACAAATTGGGGACAGCGCTCCTTGATGGGCGAGTCCTAAGCTATTACTGGCTGAACGTACGATGCGTTGCGTGAGCTCAGTACAGAACACGCAAGCTGACCACTCAAGGTCACTGGCATATATCTCCGTCTTAAGTTGCAAGTTGTTTTAAAAGGGATTATTCCGGTGTACACAGGGCCCCCCTGTGAACACCGGAATAATCCTTTGTATTAGGTACTATTACTTTCCTAACTACCTTTCTACCTACATTATAAGATTTGTCTGTAAGAACAAATGTAAGTGTAAATATATATATAAATAAAATAAATTATTTTGGTAGGTGCGTAAGTACCTAAGTATATTTATGTGGTTTCAATGGTAAGGCTCCCGCAGACAGGCGCGACGCGACACTAGTAGCTCAAGTTTTATGAAATCTTCATGGAAAATGTCGCGCTGCCTGTCGTGCCCGTGGTACCGAGCCCGTCTGCACGAGCCTTTACAGTCCGAGTAGGTAGTTATGTACACACGGCTACACATCAAGCTATACATTTCCAGTATACGCTGACCTCTCATTGTACGAAAATCCTATAAAATGGAGATCAGCTTATAATTACTGGATATTTATAGCTTGATGTGTACCAGTGTGTCTTACCTACATTACGTGATAATTTCAAGTAGAATAATGATATAAAAAAGTGATTAAAGAATTTTAATGTCATTTAAAAAATAATAATGATAGAATACCTGCCTAGGTAGGTATTAAAGTGTAAGCAGAAAAGCCTCGTAAATAAACGTAGAGTCATTGACTGGTCAGTACATAATTAGAATGTGTATAAAAGCTTGTAATCGTTGATTGATTAATTATAGCTGAACACTTGCTGGAGATCACGAGAGCGAATAACTTAAAGCAAGTTAGGAGAGTCTTGTCTCTTTTACCTGACCCTACGCGGTCCTACCTTTATGCGCCATCTATTGGTTCATTGTTTATTATTGACCGCATCACTTCGTTTTTAGGGTTCCGTACCAAAATGGTAAAAAGGAATCCTTATGGTGAGACTAAGTCTGTCTGCCTGTCTGTCACACCTAGATATCTCAAGAACTACTAATGCTGTCAACTTGAAATTTAGAACAGTTTTAGTTGACTTTTGCCCAACATTTTTCAAGCAAGAAACAAATTTAAAAAAATATACCTTTTTTGCAAAAGGGACTGAAAGGGGGTCTGAAAAATTTTAAGTGGAGCTACTAGGGCATGTGGGGTATCATATGAAAGAACGCTGTTTGCACATTCGCAAACATATATTTTTTTTAGGCAGCGTCTTTTCCGACTTGTGATGAAAAAATGTAAAAAAAAATACCGTTCCCGCCCCCTTATTTCCGAAGTTTGCAGCGATAAAAATCTGAAATTCTTCTATATGATAGAAGCCTAAATAAAGATTACAGGAAAAATAAAACGATGTCTCTAAATAGCACAGTTTTTCAGAAATCATCAACATCATATATTCGTACGGAACCCTCGGTGCGCGAGTCCGACTCGCTCTTGACCGGTTTATTACTTGGTAGTTCGCTGTATCACCACGTTTCAAGAATGGCGCTAGGTTATCGGAGTAATCGTGGGCGTGGCTAAAATACCGAAGCATCGAACTCTCAATAGCCTGTTGTCAGCGTCTTAAATTTATTTTTAACTATCTTTTGGCCGCGGCTTCGCCCGCGTGGATTTCGGAAATTATCCCACAGAAAAGTACTACCGTAACACGGACGCGGGTAAAGCTCGGAAAGTTGGCATGATTTTACCACATCTTCAACTAACATCGTCATATTTCAGCCAATTTAAGGCTTCTACAGACCAGCGCGATTCGCGACGCGACACAAAGGCACCGCTCGTCGCGCGACACGCGGGGCCTTTGTGTCGAGTCACGTGTCGCGCCAGTATGTAGAAGCCTTTACACAAAACCTTAACCGCCTTATTACAAAACAAGATTTATATTTTGACATGGCTTAAACCATGGAGCTAGTTTTGTAATAAGAACGTAACAGTGATTGAAATACCGTTCTTTATACAAAACTGAAAACTTAGGTCGGTACTAAGTTGACAGTTTTGTGTTTAAGAACTTTACCATAGTCAGAATAAAATTCGAAATTCAATAATGGCTCCATGTTTTAAACCTGGGTCTGAAGATAAACCTTGTTTTGTAATAAGGGGGTAAGAGGCTGGCGATGGATGCGTAGTTTTCATACAAACGTAATGAATAAAATAAAAAGTTTTTATTGTTTCTCATACAATTGTTCCACAGCATAAAATTGAGGCAGCCCCGGTAAGTTATAAGGATACTTGTGATGGGGTTATACCAAAATAGTTTGTAAATCAAATATATTCTTAAGGTAGTGTCTTTATTCCGATTGGAATACAGAATATCTAGGTTCCCAAATATATATTTTGAATGGACACTGATTTAAACAAGAATGATGAGTTTTTTTTTCATATCTCGGCCCTTAACGAGTTAAGGCTTCTACAGACCGGCGCGACACGCGACGCGACACAAAGGCCCCGCATGTCGCGCGACAAGCGGTGCCTTTGTGTCGCGTCGCGAGTTGCGCCGGTCTGTAGAAGCCTTTATACCATAAACCTTCGTCATGAATTACTGTCTCACCGTCTATTGGTGAAAACCGTTTATAAATCTGTTTGATTGTTTTTGAGTTTATCGCCGTTCAGAATTTGACACATACAGACGCGGCGGGCGGGGGGAGTTTGTTTTATAATAATGAGTAGTTATCGGCAAAAAAGGGGTTCGTCAAAGTAGCAAACAAAATTTTGTGAAACTCAAGTAGCAAGAAGGTACCAATACAGACATAGGTACACACGGCTACATATCAAGCTATACATATCCAGTTTAGGCTGATCTTGCATTGTATAGGATTTCCGTACAATAAGAGGTCAGCTTATACTGGAAATGTATAGCTTGATGTGTAGCCGTGTGTACACACATCTTATAACTACATATATTTAGTTCACCCACGTTGTCTATTTGAACTACTTTCAAAAATAGTTTCAAAGAACAACGGCCTTTATAAAATGTACTCGGATACCGCGATGAAAATAAATGGTGAGCCCGCGAAATTCAAATTCCGCTGAACTATTGAATGGGAACCAGTAGGTGACGAAACTGATGAATAAGAAAAAAACTCATCAAACTGTCTTTGTTTCATCTTTACTATAAATATTTGACGTCTAGAAAATAAAAAAGAAAGCTTAAGTACAGTTGCCAGCACATCAGATGCAAATGATTTTAAACCTTAACATATTAATGGTTAAATTCAAAATCGAATGAGGAAATTTGACAGTTTGTGGTAACTTGATATACTGCTGGCGACTGTACATAAGTTAGTAATACCTATCCACTTAGTACAACTACAACAGCTTTAACTAAGCTTAATACTTATTATTTTTTCAATACAATTTTACAAAACAATTCCACGAATGTTTACCCACAACGCCCCCTTGTCAATGTCATTCAAGTACCAAAAGATCCTTGAAGCACTGTAGGTACTACGTCATTATTGTTAGAATTTAATCATGGAATTATCTCCGATTAAAGGCTCTCGCAGATAGGCGCGATGCGACAGCGCGACGCGACTCTAGTAGAACAATTTCTATGAAAACTTCATGGGAATTGTTCTCCCAGAATCGACTGCGGGAGCCTTATGTACAGAATTTACTAGCTTCATAGCCTTAATAGGTACCTACCGTTTTATGATAGATTTGTGACAAATTCCTTTACGTAGTAGATAGGTACCTTCCTATCGAGAATCAAGTCTGTTATGCGACCTAATTAATTCGACTAAGTATACCTCTGGCTTTAGTAAATAATCGTACCTAATTGTCGTTGTTGCATTGTAATCTTATTGTTAACGATAACAGTTAACACCTTGATGTAATCTCGCAAGGACGAAAATAATAGTAGTAATAATAGGTCGGCGATAATATCACTTTCTTAGCCCACCTTGTATGCGGGCCTGTAGACGGTGAGCGATGGGTAGCTCGCCGTCTGACAAGGGGCCGGGTCGACGGCGCGTTATGTTTCACGCGCGCCTCAAAGAGATGTCAGCGTCAACTGACGGGGTCCGTTAGGGCCAATGCCTGCCAGGGTTGCGAGTTTGTCTGAAAGGGATATCGTGGCCCTGGCACACAGGCAACGGAAGGAACACGCGTGGGTTTTAGTCAGTAAAAGTCTGACACGCCCTCCCGCTCCGCCCAGAGCGGGAGAAGTTATTTGATAATTTCCCACCCATAAAAAAAAAGCCCACCTTGTATAATCGAGTAAATAAACAGCTCAATATACAACATTATTTTTAGTATATGCGAAACCTGAATATAGTTTGTTCAGAATAAGGAATCGATTTCAATCACTTTAGACCATGATTTTTTTTCCCAAAAGTATCATGATACAGTAAGATTTAGGTGAGCAACGATCAAATAACGACTGAGTAAAAATCGAGTGCAAGTGCATCCCGTTCAGTAGACCTCTCTTTAGTGGTGCGGACGACAAAGGGTAGGTAAAACATTCATATTCTTAGAAAGCCAACTTCTTTTTTTGGTGTAATGGCATACGAACAAACATATCAATCTGTGAATTGAGATATTAGCATACATATCGCAGCTGTATCATTATGTTCAAATCAATAAACTGAGCTAATTGCATTTATACAATCATTAGCGATCTAATATTAGTATAAAATAAGTATATAAATCTATCAGTTCTGTAAGAGCGTTATCATACTAGCGAATTGCGAGCGTCCTCAAAGCGGAGCGGGCGCGCAACGAATAGGTTACGGGCGCACAACGAACACGCCGCGGCTGCGCAGCGAATTCGTTGCGGACGCGCAACAAGATCGCCGTGAATACTGTCTCGTTCAAACACCAGCCCGGCCGCCCCGCCTCACTTTCTTCTTCCTCACATCCGCGACGTCCTCGCTGCGCAGCCGCGGCGTGTTCGCAACGCATGCGTTGCGCGTCCGCTCCGCCCCGCAGCCGCTTCCAAACCGCTAGTATGATAAGGCCGTTACTGTACAAGGTAAAAATAGGGTTGAATAATGAAAAATAAATAAAAAAATTACTTTAGCTTCATAATATTGAGTTTATCTAAATTGTTTCAAAATCCTCCAAATCAGAATTGTCTTCTGTCAAGTCTGGGTCAAACGATGCAGAGATAACATTGACAGATTTTATATTCATGTAATACACGTATACGTCGTCAACTCAATCATAACCATTCAATCTTTTTTTATTTTCTGCACTGATTGGCAATGACTCGTTTTAAATTTAGCTCATTAGAAATGATTTTATTGAGGTTCTAGCTTTTTTTTATTTATTGCTTGGAAATCAGTTTCACTGGCTAGGCTCTACTTGAATTGTATTTACCATAAACAACTTTTATTTATTGAAGCCACTTTATTGGTTGCCATAGTTTGTTGCCTCCTGAATCATTAACTTTTTCTCTAAAGGGTCCTAAATTCGTAAGTCCTTTCTTTGATTTAAATTCACCAAAATCAAAATCAACGTTGAATTGTTTCGTAACTTTGCATGTCACATAGCGTAGGACATGCAAAGTATAAAGTATAAAAAAAATAAAATGAAAAAGTGTTTATGTGTGTGTGTGTGTGTGGTGTTTGTGCATATTCAGGTGTATAATTTTCATCTGTTTTGTTTTTGGTCTTTTCAATAAGAGCATAATTATTATAATATTATAGTCAGAATCACACTCCATGATGTGTGTATAGTGGTTGATTTTCTCTATATTTGGATGACTGCTTACTAAAAATAAAAACATCATTACCACTAACATGTCTACATACTTGCTGACTAAAGAGCACGTGAATTAAGTGTCTTCCCCTTAACATAAAGGGAATAAGAAGGACGTTATTGGACGATTTCTTAGTTTTCTATTTACTTAGCAGTTTAGGTTAGGTTAGGTGTTAGGTTTGATTAATATTATTACCCGGATCATCATCATCATCATTTGAGCCGAAAGACGTCCACAGGTGGAAATAGGCCTCCCGCAAGCACCGCCACTTCGACCGGTTCTGTGCTTCCCGCATCCAGCGGATTCCTGCGGCCTTCACAAAATCATCGGCCCTGTAGGAGGCCTTCCAACGTTACGTCTTCCGGTACCCGGATCAACCGAGTTTAAATGAGTCTTAAATCTTTAAATGATCCTATAAAAGCCACCCTTCGGACGCAGTCGGTTAAAAACGTCCTCTTTATTAAGTATCCGTGCTCTTTGACAGAAAGCTCATCATGACGCTTTTTAAAGGCTTAAAAAGGGATCGATGGACGGTTCGTTGTGGTTAATTTGTTTGTTCTGTTTGTAGGAAGAGTAACTGTTTTGAGGGTAGTTAAAAGCTCTGAGGCTCCCCAAGCGCTGCTAGAGATTACGCTTTTGTTTTAACGTGTACTATCTTTCCTCTCTCTCTGTGGGAGTGATTTCGTGAAAATGGATGGATGTGTGTAACAGTAAGTGACAGCTCGCTCGCATGGAATAAGTAACTACTTTTTAATAGCATGGAATTAGTAAGTAGGTACCTACTTTATAATAGCATGGAATTTGTAAGTACTTTATAGTAACATGTAATTAGTAAGTACTATACAACATGTTCCAGAATTAACGCACAACCTCTTAAGGGGTCATTGTACTCATCATTATGGATAACTTTTACTATGGGACCAAACCTGAAATCGCGAAAAAAAAATCAGCAACATTTATGTTCGAATGACTCGTCAAAATGTAGGGAACAGCTGATTTTTTTTGGCGATTTCAGGTTTGGTCCCATAGTAAAAGTGTGTACAATGACCCCTTAATAGGTTGTGCGTTAATTCTGGGACATGTTGTATAGACTGTAAGTAGGTCGGTAGGGGTCGAATTTCGACCAGTGGGCGACCACTAGTAATTAATAATTAAGTACCTACCTATTCGAATAAATATTTCAGTATTTAGCTTTTTTAAATTTGAGGGTAATTTCTGTCGCTACTCAGTTGCTTATTACCAAGGTGAGATGTCAGATGTTACACATACTAAGCGACTACTGTAAGGATCGGTCGTATTTTATTTTTACTTTTTCGGCCTTGGCCATGGAATGATTCCGTGGCTACCACAGACCATGATAATTTAACAACTCTCTCTACCTATTCCTTACCTAAACTAATAAGGAGTTTGACGCACAAAACAGCGTTTCGTCGCCTTATAGTGAAAACCTCGTTTATGTGAAAAAGGTAACTTTAAAGGAGAAAGAAAAAACCGCGCCTTTGCTTGAAATATGTGCCTTTTATTGTGCAATTGTATCCAAATCAGAATCAAAGAAAATCGGTCCGTTTGGTGCCGGTCGTAAAGAATAGCACCATCCCATTTCTTCCCGTGGGTGTCGTAAACGGCGACTAAGGGACATACTAGAGAATGGGCAGCAGCGTTCTCTATGCAATTTAACACCATACTGCGATCGCCAACCCGCCTCCCAAGCGTGGCGATTATGGCAAACCGCTCCTTTACGAGAAAGACGTCCACTGCTGGACATAGGCCTCCCCGGCCTATATCCAGCAGTGGACGTCTTTCGGCTGAAATGATGAATGATCCAAATCAGATGCATTAGCATTACTTAACTTGTTTTGTGTGAAACTAGCGTTGCGAGGTTTTCATTCCAAAAATTTAATCAAATAAAAATTACCAAAATTGCATTCCCGAGGTTTTCACTCTAAGGCGACGCGCGACGGTTTGTAGCTCTACTTACTTCAGTATTAGCTCATTGCCCTGACCCTAACCCTGGTCAATGATTTATACGATTTATTTAAGACTCAGATATATGCCAGTGACCTTGAGTGGTTAGCTTGCGTGTTCTGTACTGAGCTCACGCAACGCGTCGTACGTTCAGCCAGTAATAGAACTCGCCCATCAAGGAGCGCTGTCCCCAATTTGACGCATTATTAATTTAATATACACAATAAAACAAAAAGTATTTTAATAAAACGCGTATACTAAAAGATCAATATTTAAATTATCTTTAAATTGGTGAAGGTTTCAGAAAAAATACGCTTGGTAGATTTTGCGCCATTTCTCAGTTTTTTATCCGCGTTAGACATAACTTTACAAATTAATTTCACTATGTAATATAAACATAATCTAAAATATTCACATAGGTATTAAGTTATTGAAAAATTGCTCTAATTTAACATATATTATTGTCAAATCATTAACAATACTCGTTTAGACGTGATCTTCAGTATAAAATCATTAAAAGTCTGTTATCGTCGCCTTAAATATGTCGAGCTGTAGCGTAAGAACGCTGCAGGAATGTGGATAATAATAAAAAAAATGTATGAAAACACTGTGATTGGCGCACTTGTGCTCTTTAGATAAAAAATTTGATTACGGTGCGGCACACTAGAGTAATACAAGCTTACGAACACTCGATACTGCGCTTGTGTCATATCAATACTTCACTAATAAATCCGCGTTGGATGTCAATTGATTCGTTGCGGTCGCGGAATGTGGTTTAGAGTTTCTTGGGTATTTTGTTCTGTTCCGTGATTATAGCATTCTATGCGGCGCGGGCGGTTTGCATAAGTGCATGGAACGTCTGGGGTAGAACAAAATATCTAAATAAGGGTGCAGGGACTGCAGACTGCAGAGCGAGCCCTTTCCTCGACCAAGGGCAGTTGGAAGATACTGCGTGATTAAGAGTCTGTCAGAGGCCCCTCGGCTCGATGAGTATTTTCATACTAAAAAAATGTTCTCCGATACATTCAAACTGCAAATGTAAGTTTGTACGCACAATATTGGGAGATTTACCATGTTAGTAGACCATAGACTTTCTGGTTTTCCTGTAATGTGTAAGTTAGAACTATTTTCTGTATGGCTCCATGGCTCAATGGTTTCGGAGTAAGGGAATGATGAATATGGCTTCTAAGGCAAGTCTGTATAGTGGTCAGCCATTCTACTATAATTAGCAAGGTATAACAATTTCTCGTAATCTAGGCAATGGAATTTTCAGGTTCCATATTTATGTTATTATTATTGACATCATCATCAGTATGGGTCGTCGGTTTAATAAATTAAAGAGATATAGAACTTAGATCTATGCTTCGAAATACTGTTATATTTTATACATTATGTAACAAAAACCTTGTTGTTCCTTTTAGGGACATATACATTTACCTACAAGCACAACATTGTTGGAGTTATAATTAAAAAAAAATAAGTATTGGCTAGTCGAGAAGCCAAAATCAAGAATGAAAGAGGTTAGAAATCAGTTAAACATTACAAATATTAATAATTCAAAATTTATTTTAATTATTTTTGTTGAATAGTTTTTATATATGACTTGTTATATTACGTATGTATATTATACCAATTCTTAAAACGTAGCTAGAAGGAACAACAGGGTTTTTGTTACATATTGTATATAACTTAAAAACTATCAAAAACATTACTATTAGTAAAATACACACGGTTAATATTGGATAATGTGTCCCGTATTTTACTAGAATAGGTTCTTCATCGATAATTTTGTTTAAATCGGAAAATATCTTATCATTTTTAGGGTTCCGTACCAAAATGGTAAAAAGGAACCCTTACGGTGAGACTAAGTCTGTCTGTCTGTCACACCTGGATATCTCAAGAACTACTAATGCTATCAACTTGAAATTTAGAATAGTTTTAGATGACGTTTGCCCAACTATTTTGCAAACAAGAAAGAAATTAATAAAAATATATCTTTTTTGCAAAATGGACTGAATGGGGGTCTTAAAAATTTGAAGTGGGGCTACTAGATGTGGGGTATCCTATGAAAGAACGCTGTTTGCACATTCTCAAAAAAAAATTTTTTTAAGCAGTATAATTTCCGACTTTTGATGAAAAATGTAAAAAAAAATACCGTCCCCCCCCCTTATCTCCGAAGTTTGCATAGATAAAAATCTGAAATTATTCTATGTGATAGAAGTTTATGGATTACAGGAAAAATAAAACGATGTCTCTAAATAGCACAGTTTTTCCAAAATCATCAACATCATATTAGTAACTCCTTATTTAATAAATTAATTGAAACCATACGTACGGAACCCTCGGTGCGTGAGTCCGACTCGCTCTTGACCGGTTTTTTTACAGTTAGATTATCCAAGTTGATGTTTTGTAGTAAATATTGTTATAACTCGTAGTCTTAGTATCTATTTTACAACATGAATCATTGGCAATGCTAAAGTCTAAACTTGGAATAGGAATGTCTATATTGATTTCATCTTTAGACGTTAAAAGTCTCGCACTTTTTGTGTACACTGTACACTGATTTGGGATTTGTAATATACGATTTGTAATATGCGGTTCCGGACACTATGATTTCGCTTAATTCGGAGTTATCACAATCCACTGACACTTTACTTGAACCTGCGGGCTAATTGCGTAACACACTATCAGTAGGAATCGGTTTCAATTTGACAGTTCAACAACATTCATTGCGTTATTCATTGCTTCATAAGTTAGAAAATTCTGTCCGCTCAACAACTTAAATAACGCAATGAATTTTGTTGAACTGAGTGTGTTACGCAATTAGCCTGCAGATTTCACGAAAATCCATTGATTATCCCTAAGTGATTTCCAAATGTCCAGTTCGCCGACAATCTTTTTAGTTACATGCGTGGGGATAGCACTAATCGTAGTTCACATTCACACGTATAAATGCCGCTTATCAACTATACCGTAAGTATAACTTATCACACAGAAAGGGCTCGAAAGGATAGTTTATTGTTTTACATTTATCTAGGTTATCTAGATTACAGAAGTTTAGCTTATCTTTAGAAATAGCAATAAACGAACTAGAAAGGTAAAATTAAATTAAAAGTTATTGGATTATCTGACCCGTGAGGGGTCGGTAATGCTAAATTATGTATGATACAAGCTTAGATTATATACTTGTCTAGATTGAGCAATGCAAACAAACGACACGCGAAAACTGTCTCCAATTTCGTGCTAAGTATGTGTGAGTACCGCTCGTGTACTTATTGTAGTCAAGCTGTCAAAGTGTGCGTGTTTAGGGATGCCTGCTCCAAATTATTTACTTACCTTTTCTCCATTATTAAATAAGATAAAGGTCAATCAACATTGGTTAAAAAAGTAATTATTTTGTTTTTTGACACAATTTGACAGCACAAACCAGCATAATTTATTATTTTTCATGAGTAAGCTATCCATAAGTGATTTAAATGACACTGACGTGACAAGCGAGTCTACCAAATATAGTAGACTTTATTTGGGCTGTTCGGTTCGCATTGACCGTTCAATGCGTCATCTAGACAAGTATAATTATAATCTAAGGATACAAGTTAAATTCGTCATTTATGTCACTAAAGGAATTTGTAAATCGAATAAAAGTTTTTTTTTGTTTTTTGTTTGTTTTTATAACAGTAACACGCAACTTCCGTTATGCTTAATATTAAATGTATATTATCTAGATTTAGCGTTACAGGAATTCCAGTATCTCTAGGTATGTACCGGTCGTTGTCAACGAGTTCATTGTATTGTTGCGCCGCATTAAGTTTTGATGCAGGATGTTTTGACTGCACAACATAATAGCATTTGTTAAGTCTTCAAGCTGAAACGACAATGCTAGCAGAGAGCTTTCGAGGTTAGCAAGTATGAAATGGACTTTTGTTTCAGATTTTAGATTTTTTGAAGTTTCCGAGATATTATAATTGTAGTACTTACTTATAAGTTGGCTTAAATGATTTTTAAGTGAATCTGCGTTTTGTTAATCGTTTGTTTGTAAGATTCCAGAGTAGAAGTAGTAATTAAGATGTTTTCTTTCAGTAGTTCCACGAGTTTTTTTTCGTGGTTTTGAATTGATTCTATCGCGGAATCGAATTCTAATGCGTCATCTTCGACTAGAGTGCCGAAAATATGTTTGAAAACGGAGCCTCTTCCGCTGAACCATGCTTTTTTTTTTTTTTTGGGTGGGAAATCATCAAATAACTTCTCCCGCTCTGGGCGGAGCGGGAGAAGTGAGGTGACTAAGGGAGTGTCAGACTTTCACTGACTAAAACCCAGCGTGTTCCTTCAAATGCCTGTGTGCCAGGGCCACGATATCCCTTTCGGACAGACTCGTAACCCTAGCAGGCATTGGCCCTTTCGGACCCCGTCAATTGGCGCTGACGTCTCTTTGAGGCGCGCGTGGAACACAACGCGCCGTCGACCCGGGCCTGGTCCTTATCGAACGGCGAGCTACCCATCGCTCACCGTCCGCAAGCCCGCGCCTACGGTGGCCGGGAATCGGCCTGCGATTCCCGACGCCCAGGGCGTCTCCTGCGGTGACTAAGGGCGGAAGGGCGGGCACCCTGCCTCACCCTCACGCGTTCCGCCTCCTCCTTCGCGAGCATTACTGTTTTGCAGAAGGAGGTGACGGCCTCCCATGCACTCTCGCTCCGAACCATGGCCAGAACCAGGGCCGGACGCGAGAGATCGTCGCCGCCGATTGCCTCCGTGAGGACATGGTAGTGCTCCGCCCAAGCAGGGCAGACCTCCACCGTATGCTCCACCGTGTCCTCCGGGCGATCCACGCAGTGGTGACACCCGCTTTATCCTGAACAGGAACCTCCCGAAACAACCGTGTCCGGTGAGGACCTGCGTCAGGCGGAAGGTGAAGACGCCGTGGCGCCACTCTAGCCACTCCTCAAAGAGGGGACTTACCGCCGCAATTGCGGCTTGCCCAGCACTGGGTTGCGACAATCGCACTTTCCATGTCGCCATGAGATCCTGCCGGAGCTCCGTCCGCTGTGCCGCGATTTCTTGCGGCAGCGGAGTTACACCCCGGCGTTTCGCCTCTTCACGCCACACCCACATGTGCGCGAGGACTTTCGCCTCCAGATCCCATGGCGGCAGTCCTTCAAGGAGGCTCGCCGCCTCACGGGATACCGTACGGTAACCCGCTGCCGCTGGGCTGGTCGCAGCCTCAGTGAACGCGCCCACACCGGTGCCCCGTAAAGGGCCATGGACCGCACGATCCAGGCGTAGAGCCTCCGGCAGGAGGCGTTTGGACCCCCCAGATTGGGTAGGAGCCGCTTCAAGGCAGCCCCGGTCCGCTCCAGTCTGGGAGCCAAACGTCGGAAGTGCTCGACGAAGTTCCACCGGCTGTCGAGGATGAGTCCCAGACTACGTTTTGTACTTAAAGAACTGTAGCGCAGAGGTCGTGTTGGGGTCATGGATCATAACATCGAATCAATGAAATTAAAACAAATAACGTGCAAGGAGTAGGCGAATTGAAGGAAAGAGAGAGTTTTATTATTTAGTTTGTTTGTTTTTTTTTTTTTATAGTTATTGATGTCTTCATTATTTTTTATTTTTTTATGATTACTGGCCACTAGCCCTACCAGCGTGTCAAATTAATGTCGCCACTGTAGCGGCACGCTGTATATGGGTTCAGTGAATTTAAATTTTATGTAATCGATTATTTCTGATAATAGTCGATTATTTTGACAACCTAGGTTTGTTAGGAGGTCGGTAGGAGGCCTATGATTCCATGGAAACTTAGGCTAATATTTTCGACAACGTAAAATTTATGGGCATAAGATTTGTCATATTTTTTGAATATTGCATTTTGAAGCTGCCTAGAATTAAAGTTGTTTCATTTCCAGGATCGACTCCTTTGAGGGTCACATTATATCATCACTTAACTTTGGGACTTTGGACATGGAATCTAATTTCAGCAGGCTTATGCAGTAACCTGTGCCAATTAGGAAATATATAGGCCTATCAGCGACGGACGTATAGATGAGGTGAGGTGAGTATCTTTTTTCAATATTTTTATTTACTTTATAAATTTTCGCATTTGTTTTTTTGTTTCAGGTTTGGCAATTTATCCGAAGATGAATTGTAGGGATTTGCAGCGAGAATAGAATCGGTGGATTTTGCATTTGGATTTGATAGTTTCAGCGGGTTCAGCGGATTTAGTACGTGATTCAGTGGATTTAGTAATTGGTTTCATAGAAACAGTGGATTTAGTACGTGATTCGGGGGATACAGTGAGAATTGAAGCATCGGCTTGGATTGTGTCATCGTAGGATGAATTTCTCAAGCCACATTGGCCGGGAATTTTTTCTCATTTAAATCGTTTTGTTGGACTTAATTGGTCCTTTCTTTATTGGCCTGATGGACGTTAAAAACCTTGCGGGCTGGCTTAGAACTTGGAGTTTCTGTAGGGTTAGGTTGACCACGATCTGAAGTAGAAGCTGTTGATTAGTTGCTATTATTATTGTATTGTCTTTTGCGACAATTTTCGATAGTGTGACCTATGTTTTTGCAGTAGCGGCATACCATGTCGTTGGTAGTTACTGCTTTTTAATGGTCGGGTTGGTGATTTTGCGGAGCTGGAGAACATGAATTGTTCAAAGGATTCGAACTTTTTGACACTGACTGTAGTTTCAGCTTTATCTATTAGTTGACAGAATAATTTAATATTGAATTTGAATAAAATAGGTTTCTAGGTTTTTCACTGGGAGTCATCCAATGGCATAATGAATTTACATAGAATACCGAGTTCAATGTTTTCATCGATTTCGACCTTTATACTCTTAGAGCTACTGGAACTTTCCTCCTTACTTTAAGTTTGGAAGTTATGATTCAATTTTACATAATAAAATATAAGCTAATTAATTATAAGAAATAGTGTCCACCTTATGCTACTTTGTATAAGTGACAGTTACAATGTATTATGAACAGTGTACAATATGATTGAGTACGTAGAAATGAATTTTGTAGATAGAAATAATGGCTCTGAGTTAATTCGGGATATATTCGCCCTAGGATATAGTAGTAACCGAAGTATTTTTTAGATCACAGGAACGCTGTCATTATGTGGATATTCAGGATCATCGTGACCGCCTCTCCAGCGGTAAACAGAAATATTTGTAATAGACCTCTGTACCAGCAGAGGGTGAAATCCGGTCTCGGTTGCAGGGTGCAACACACAAGACAGGGTGTCGATCAGGCACTTTGATTTATTGCACTTATACGACACATTATTGATTTAGTAATCCACTTAATTTCAAGCACTTTTGAACACTTTTTTTTTTCAGAGATGTATTCGAATAGGAGATTTTTGTATCCCACCGCCGCGCTGCCACCAACTCTTCTATGAGAGTTCAGAATCTTGTTTAAAAAAAAAGAAACTACTCATTAATCTGGAAACAGTTTATTGGTTTAAAGAATTTGAAACAGGAATAAATTGACAATAGAAATAGTATGATTTAGGACGTCCGGCCCGTAACGAGTTTCAGACCGCACTGGGGTGGCAAACCAAATGAATATGGCTTCTAAGTTAAATGCTGCCTAGGCAAGTCTGCATAGTGGTCAGCCATTCTACTATTCATTAGCAAGGTATAACGAGTCTTCGGTCAGCTGGACCCGCTCGCTACTGGACTCGCTCGCTACTGGACCCGTGGGTGTACTTGACCACATAATTTATTTTCTATATTTTTATTGGTCTGGCTGGAGTAGTCTGGACCCACATTCAAACTTAATCAAAACATCTATTGTTTAAAGCTACCAGTGGATACAGTCGACCGCAAAATTGGTTAGTCAAAATATAATAAAACGCAATTCAATTGGTTTTTATAAACGTTTAATCTCAATCAAAATCTAAAATATTTTTAAATTGAGTACATGTAAGTAAAGTCATGACAAACCTTAATAACGAGAATATTAACTAAATGTAATACTCAAATATAATCAGAAAAAAATAAGTACCTACTATTTAAAAATCACAGACAGATAAAAGATCATTTATGAATAAAATTATACAAATCAACGTAGTAGTTGCTTAAATCAACTATTAGCGGTGCTCGTGCACTTAATTTAGGTATATTACCTACAGTAAAAAAATATTTAGTTTTAGTGTTAGTGAATAAGTGTGGTGCGTAAGTGTAATAAATACCTTATTGAATAATATTGGTATATTTTAAGTCATAAAAATAAAACTAAAAGATTCGTCTTTACTCCGTGACTGTACTAACCTACTAACAATGAAATTGGGTCGTGGGTCCGAACGATTAGAAAATAAGACTACTTTTGTTAGCTTGGTCTTATATTACCTGTTAAAACAAATGTATGTGATGTTGAATAAATAAATAAATAAATAAATCTATTCAAAATTTGATTGGGTTGAGTAATCCCGCGCCGGTCCATTTCGAGTGGGTCCAATTGACCTATGACTAACAGTGTGCGAGTCGGTTTTTAGTTGCTACTTCGACTGCTAACTCCACTCGCTTCTCGTGAATCACCGGTGGCGGCGGTAAAACAAGTGTCTAAGGATAGATAGTACCTTGTACCTAGGTAGGTATAATATAGAATTGCAACTAAGTACTTATGTAACTGTATGTTCTATGCGTCGAACATAACGAACCTATCTACTTGTTGTGCTGAATTGCTATGTAAATAAATTAGTACAAGGTAAATGACGTTATATTGATTCAATAATAATGGAATGATAGAATTATGTCATCTAAATATGTAAGATTGTGAGCAGCGCTAATTTGTTTATCATCTAACTAGGGAGATTATAAAATATCGAAAACTAACGATGTTCATAATTATACAGTGACATAATTAAGTAAAAAAAAATCACGATTTTCGCGCCTGGTCGATGTGAAACATCGAAATCAAACAAACATCGAAAAAAAGGTCAGGATTGCGTAGCGGGAGGACCGCGTGCGCGGAGTGAGCGGTGAATCGCCACGCGGCATGCGTCGCCCCGCCAGCAATCGGTTTTACGTGCGCCTCTAGATGTTTCACATTAAAAAAAAACCGGTCAAGTGCGAGTCGGACTCACGCACGAAGGGTTCCGTACCATTATCTATAAAAATGGCAAAAAAACACGTTTGTTGTATGGGAGCTCCCCTTAAATATTTGTTTTATTTTAATTTAATTATTTATTATTAAAGTCAATATAGGTATATCTACATATTCTGTGAATATTTCAAGCGTTTATTTTAATTTAATTATTTATTATTAAAGTCAATATATTATATCTACATATTCTGTGAATATGCGCCACTGTTACAATAAATGGGCGCCAGGGACTTTGGGGGTCCCGGATCCCGGAGCCGATGAAGAAGTCCAATATCCTTTGAACGTAGGTGTCGGACCCGGAGTCCTTAATTTAAATTTTGTGTAAGACCGGTTCCCGATTTTGAAACCAGCCAGGTATTAAACCGGTTATTTAGATATTAACCGTAGGTAAAAAAAATATAAGTGAAGCAAAAACGAGCAAAAAAATCTCGTTTGTTGTATGGGAGCCCCCTTAAATATTTATTTATTTTATTTATTAGTATTTGTTGTTATAGCGGCAACAGAAATATATCATCTGTGAAAATTTCAACTGTCTAGCTATCATGGTTCATGAGATACAGCTTGGTGACAGACGGACAGACAGACGGCGCGGCGGAGCCTTAGTAATAGGGTTCCCTTTTTATCCTTTGGGTACGGAACCCTAAAAACAAGCGAGGAGTCTCGTAAAGATTGGCGTGATATCGCGGGCGTGAAAGGCAGCGCGGCGCGCAGCGCGACAGTTTCCCTGAAGTTTTCATAGAAATAATTGTGGTACAACTGGTACAAGTACCTACTAGTGTCGCGTTTGTTTAAAAATACGTTAACTTAACCAAATTAAATGTATTTTTGGTTTTAACGATAGTTTCCTCTTTTATTAATGTATGTTAAGTTAAACTTTATCATGTATTCCTAAACTACTCTTCGTAGATGTAACTGCTTGAGCACAATTTTTTTGTCAGTTTTATAATACCTACTATTTAAATTTTAAATCTGTTTAAATGTAAAGAGCCCAAAAAGACAAGTTCTCTAAACGTCAACGAATTATAGCGTTGCTAAATTGAAGAGTACAACTGTGACGTAGCATGACAACTAAAGTGACAGGTATTACGTTTAGTCGGTTACTTGACAGCTCTCACGTCACGTGTTTTGTTTGTTTAAGTAGGTACCTTTATTCAATTCGTAGATAGAGATTGCTATTCACTTTATTTAACTACCTATAGGTATTAATAGTAAGACCATAGTATTTTGTTTAGATGACATCTAAACTAAATTAACCCTACGAAAATGACTTTCGGTATGTTTTTTCGACTTCTTTCTTGTCAGCCGACGAAAAACTGGAGCAGGTTCGCAAGTTGACGCCTATTATTATTTAAAAAAAAATGTAGGTAGGTACATGTCATACAATTACTTATCGTTGGTATGCATTTGCCACAAAGATTTTCCGTTGTCATAAAAGTAGGTGGTACCTACATATTATATTAATGCCATCAGTCGTTAGTGGGCCGAGTTTATGGAACAAGTTTGTTAAAGATACCACATATAAGTTAAGTGTCGGGTAAACGCCGTTGACCTTGTCCATAAAAATGCGGCCGTTCGGTTTTAAAGGGAATATTTAATTTTAGTAACAAAAATATGAATGTTTTAATTTATTAAAATAGTCTGTACATACAAAAATAAACATGATCTTATGTAGTTTGAAAGTAATATTGTTTTTTATGCTTTGGATAGACATTACTTCCTGAATTTATTTCATAAAGTATTTTATTACAATACAAAAAAAATCACATATTATAGAATTGATGCGTACGCGTTCTAGTTTAACATACGTTTTTTGCATAACTTACTTGCATATTTGCATTATTTGAAGGCGTAATAATAACAGATTTGAAAGTCACTAAAATCATGATATCATGCGCCTTAACATACCTTAAGTTGATGTAGGTAGGTACCGCTGCGCTCGCAAAACGTATAGTGTAGTTAAGTAGTCTGGTTGTTTGTTACTTATTTTTGTGTGGACTGTGAAGTGTTTGTGGAAGTTTTGTTGTGATCGAAAGTAATAGATTGTCTTCCTCATTGTGTGATAACGTCGCGACCATTTTTCTCATGCCCATTTGTCGAGAACACCACGCTTTTTCTAAAAGATTTTTGATTTTTGCGAAGATTTTTTGCTGCCATCTTTATTACTTGAGTCACCATAAGGGCGATGCGCTAAGGTAGCCCGCGAAATTCAAATTTTATTAAGTTTTTGTAACTTGCAGTATCAGGTTGTGTTGATTAAAATGAGATTCGCGACCGTAAAAAATATGGCTTTACAGAGTTATAATCATTAGCATCATTATTACTTACATCTCTCTAAGTAATTACAAATAAACAGCTAATTATTTACACTAAGAAGATAATACGAAAAAAAAAATTACATGAAAAAAAAAAAAAAAAAGACACTTAAGCGTCGAAGTACTCGTCCGCATCGCTGTCATCCGGAAACGTGCCCAGAAGACTGGCAGCATTGCCACGTTGAATGGCAATGCTAATATGAATTAAGATTTGTTCAATTTGAATTACTTTTTCATAAAATCATGACATGGTTGTAATGATTATAATTCTGTAACTAAATACACATCTGTTATTAGTCGCGAATCATATTTTGATCAAGAAACAACCTGACACTGATATTGAAATTGCAAAAAAACGTCAGAAAAATTGAATTTCGCGGGTTATAGCTGCGGATCCACCTTAAGGCTGAGGCTATAGTTATATTATATGCGAAAATCTTATTATATATTCTTATTATAATAGTATATTCGGCGATGACGTGGCTACAGTACACATGCTACACGCATATTAAAATTTAGTAGCACTACTGAACTATAGTCGTGCAAGTTCTCTTCAATTTCGCTGATACGTTGATGTAGCCGATGCCGTGATTACAGGGCGCCTAAAATGGACGCTTTCGCAGAATCATATTATGATCTGCGTTCAATTCATATCCCGCAATTCATCTGTTTGACAGTTGTGTATGGAGTTTCGTAAAATAGTCCACGAATTAAGAATTAATATAGTGAAGTCTAATGTTAAATAGCAGCTGTCAAACAGATGAATTGCGGGTTGTATGAATTGCACGCATGATTCTGCCAGTGTCCATTTTAGGCTCCCTGTAATGTTGTTCCGATCGCTTAACGAAATCAAAGATCGCTAGTAATATTTGATGTACGGTGTAGCCTTAAACGTGAGCATTCATTTATTTATTTTAATCGCTCATGTGTCGCAGGTCGCGTCGTGGTCCAATGTAGCCTCAGCCTAAGGCTTCTACAGACCGGCGCGACTCGCGACGGGACACAAAGGCATCGCTCGTCGCGCGACACGCGAGGCCTTAGTGTCGCGTCGTGTGTCGCGCCGGTCTGTAGAAGCCTTTATACAGTGTAATTGGAGATTCAAAATACAGGGTGTGGAAAAAAAATGCAAGATCAACCTAATTTAGTACCTAAGTACTAACTTAAAATAGCAATCGTTTAGAATTAAAATTATTATATTTGACGGTCCTAAGCCCTTAAAAGTACGAAGAGACTTATTTTTGAACTTACTGAACCTATCCCTAAGCTATGGCACGCAGTTACTTTAACAGTTATATTGAACCATCCAAAGTGTTGCCCCAGTAGGTACCTACTTATATTCTGGAAAAGAGATTGAATCTGTTCACAGTAGCTTATTTTTGGCGAACGTGTTTAAGGAAAGTGTGCCTTATGGGCCACTCAAGTATTACGTAAGCACCAAAGGAGGGTGGGTGGTCTTTGCTTTGCTTCTGGATGGTGATTACGTCAGCAATATTTATATGTATATTTATTCTTTCTGATTTTCTGCAAAATATTTGTTTAAATCAGGATCTACTACAAATTCCGATTTGAACAATTAGCTATGTAAAGTATTTTTCAGGTATGTTTTTTATATTTTTATTTTAATGATAAGGGTATTTGAAACACATAATTTCATCTTGTAATGTTTTTACAAGCTTTAGTTATTTTTATATATTTTTTTAAAGTATTGTTCGTACCTACTGACGTCACTAGTAGCTGAATAGCTTAGGATCTTTGCCACGTTTAACACTTATTTAAAACCAAAATTCAGTAACGTCAAACTGTCGAATTTCACAATTAATTTGTTTACATTTCATACTTTAGCGATTTCCGTACTTTAGTTTAAAGTGCATGGATGGCATATTTAATAAAATGAATGGATTCAAAGACTACTTCTGCTAAGTTCTTCATACCGTCAAGTATAAACACCACAACAAATAGCCGACACAAATTGATTGTTAGTAAAAGAAACCTTAAAAAGGAAATGGTGCGAGGAAGTAAATGTTTAGTACAAGTCTGGGCGGCGACTGTTTTATTGTGAAGATCATTTTAACGTAAGTTAAGTTTTCCTGAGGTGATACATCGATGTGATTTGACTTGTACTGTCCGCCGCTGGTGAAAAACTACACTATTTACATATTTACCTATCTGAATAGAATAATAATAAGTGCTTCATGTAAATTTGACGTTGGCATGACACTTGACACATAAAGAACAATTTAATTACAAGAGGCACTGAAATTTCCAATTCAGGCTGCTTTGTGCCGTCAATTAGAGGTCAATCAGAAGTCAAGTGATTTTAAGTTTTTTTGTGAAAATAAATACGATCTTATAATTTTAAGACCTATTAATAGAAAAATAAGTCTTAGAAGCTTAAAATCTCGAAATGGTTTTGGAATCGGCATAGGTAAACTTTTACTTTACATACCGAATTATCCCCACTTTACGTGCAAACCGCAAAGCAGTATTTTTTCAAGATTTTATTTTACCATTTTGTCGGCTTGATTAATATGTGTATCAATGTTAAATTACAGCTTTTTAGTACTGTCTCTGAGCTAAACCGCGAACAGACAGACATGGCGAAACTATACGGGTTCTTTATTGATTCTGGAACACTAAAAACGATGTAGGTAGGTAGTAACTTAATTGAAAGTAGGTAGGTACTTACTTGATACACGGAAAATAATGCAAATGCATGTAATAATGTAATTAAGTTCATAAATTAGTGTTGGAGTCATATTACGCAAACCTTGGATTTCCCATTTCGCAGAAGCAGTTAATTTTTATCGTTATTATCATTAAAGTATTAAGGCTTCTACATACCGGGGCGACTTGTCGCGCGACGCGACGCGACACAAATTGATTGTTAGTAAAAGAAACCTTAAAAAGGAAATGGTGCGAGGAAGTAAATGTTTTTAGTACAAGTCTGGGCGGCGACTGTTTTATTGTGAAGATCATTTTAACGTAAGTTAAGTTTTCCTGAGGCGATACATCGATGTGATTTGACTTGTACTGTCCGCCGCTGGTGAAAAACTACACTATTTACATATTTACCTATCTGACTAGAATAATAATAAGTGCTTCATGTAAATTTGACGTTGGCATGACACTTGACACATAAAGAACAATTTAATTACAAGAGGCACTGAAATTTCCAATTCAGGCTGCTTTGTGACGTCAATTAGAGGTCAATCAGAAGTCAAGTGATTTTAAGTTTTTTTGTGAAAAATAAGTCTTAGAAGCTTAAAATCTCGAAATGGTTTTGGAATTGGATTTCCCATTTCGCAGAAGCAGTTAATTTTTATCGTTATTATCATTAAAGTATTAAGGCTTCTACATACCGGGGCAACTTGTCGCGCGACGCGACGCGACACAAAGGCACCGCTCGTCCCGCAACACGCGGGGCCTTTGTGCCGTGTCGCGTCGCGCGACAAGTCGCGCTGGTATGTAGAAGCCTTTAAAGCCAATCTGGTAAAGGCTCGTGTGGACCTGCGCGCATTGTCGCGCGACGCGACACCGGTAGAAAATGTTCTATGAAAATTTGATGAAAATTATTCTACCGGTGTCGCGTCGCCCGTTATAGTAGGCTTCTACTTAATGGCGCGACACGCGACGCGATACAAAGGCCCCGCGTGTCGCGCGACGAGCGGTGCCTTTGTGTCGCGTCGCGAGTCGCGCTGGTCTGGAGAAGCCTCAAGTCTGTACGAGTCTCAATCTTGATTATTTGCAAGTTCTCTTTTCTGCCGATGGCGATGAATGAATCGATGTTCATGCAATAGCAAAGACATATTTTCTACTGTATCTATTTTAGATGTAGGATAGGCTGGAGGGAAGTCCTATTTGGCTTATTTCATTAACATTTCTCTCGTTCCTTCTGACTGTATTGTTGGGTCTTCTCTCTGCATGTCCCATTCCATAAACATTGCAATGTTTATGGAATGGGAGTCGGAAGGAACGAAAAAAGTTAGTAAAATAAGCCAAATAGGACCTCCAGCTTTAAGCCAAATAGGACCTCCAGCTTATCCTCCATCTTCTACGCCAGGTATAGTACGGTTAACTTCCTTTTAGAAGCTGATTTAATGAGTGAAGCGTGCCCAATGTTCATAAAACCTCTTGTAGGTTCAGTAAAGCAGACTCACAGAACCTGCATACCTAATGCGATGAGTACATTTATAACAACAAGACACTTCATAATTATAATCCCGCTGAAAATATTATGTGTGCGATTGCATGTGCCGTAATTTTATAACTTTACTGTGCAAACAGCTTTATTGTATCACAATATTCATAATAGAGGTAAATATTTAAGCATGTGGTTCTGATCTTTATATAAGAATAGAATATAATACTCTATAGGTATTATACACCATACAAATTACAGATTTTACATAGGTACATATTATTTGTCGCGACACCGCTACCCCGGTAGAACAAAAATTCATATTTAAAACCAGATACATGCTTATTTGTCCAAGGCAATCATTTATTTGCGTAATATTTTGTAAGTCCCTGGCGCGACATTTTGCGAAAGGGACATTCTGCGAAAGAGACATTCTGCGAAAGAGGCATTTTACGAAAGAGACATTCTGCGAAAGAGACGTTTTACGACCAGGGGACATTTTGCGAAAGAGACGTTTTGCGCCTGAGCCGATAACTTTGTGAGTACCTACTCACAGCCTCACGGTGAGCTTCGATGTGAGCATCCGCATATATTTTTACAGCTGATTTATTAACGTCGGGTTTATTTTTTGCATACTTTGGCTCGAGCATCCGCATATATTTTTACAGCTGATTTATTAACGTCGGGTTTATTTTTTGCATACTTTGAAGCAGATTTTCTTAATTGTTTTTTCCTAATCCCATCTGTGAATCTTTTCCTGCTAAACGCAGGAACTTCCCTATTTTTTTCCTTTACTTACAATAACCGATTCGTGTGGACTTAGTTCAGGAGTATGTTCGGTTGGCGACTCTAGCCAAATCAGGGTCGTAATTCTCTGGCTCAGTAAAAGTTGCCGATTGTTCGGAACCAAAAGCAGGAATTTGGTTAAGGAACACATTAGAAAATGGTGCACACTGAGTGTAAGTCGGTGATTCGTCAACGAAGACACTAATTTGGTGCTGGGGTTGTATGCCAGAAAAAAATTACTCGCATTCCGTTTGCTCACTATAGGCAAGCGACTTCTCGACAAAATCAATAGCAGTGAATTGGGACTGGGATTCTGAATTCAACTGCACATTTACCGCGAGTCGGGGACGGTCTGTGATTCTTCAATTTTGGCGGCGTGAGGGGTCAAAAGATCTTTTTTATTACTTAAATTAGCCAACGGAATTAAAACATCAAAATGACCTTCGTTAAAGTTTCTTGCGAATCGGATTATTTTTACTCCCCTGTTGTGCTTTCCCAAAACCAGCAATAAAAATACCATCTTGAAACACCTGGAACTCAAATGGGAATAGTTCTCCCGCTGCCATGAGTTCACAGGTGGTTCCGTAGGTGCCATTACAAGACATTTCAGCAACGTATTTACGCTTCGAACCATAAACAGCTCCTGACCGCTCCTGGGTGAAAGGTTGAAACCTTTCCCAGTTGTTCGACACGTGGCGCACAATGCTGGCTCGAATTTGAGAGGCCATGGCCACGTTACCGTTCACTAAATAGGATAAGGATGAAAATAAGCATGCGCCATCACCAGGTATATTTACTATTTTGCAAAGAATTTGCGCTCCATTAGAAGTGATAATAATTTGACTATCAATTTTAATTAAACAATGCTCACGACTCCAGTAAGTAACGTTTTTAAAACGGCAACAACACCAGCCCAAAACAAAGATACTGAACAATAAAATTAAAATACGAACGTAGGTATTCAAGGACACTTTTTCTAGTAAGAACGACTAATTCCATAAACCATTATAAGTAGTAATACCACAGTGTGAAATACCTACACAATAAGTAGTTAATTCGAAAAGAAATAGAAATATCAAAATTCCAACCCGGCAATAGGTAAGAACACAATTATTATCCTCCAATTTAAAATTAGGAAGCGAAACAAACCAATACGAAGACTTCAACCAAACAACGACGATGAAAAATATTTCAAAGCAAATTAGTAGTAAGTAATAACAAAATATCGCAGAACAGAAATTTCGGTAAAAATACCTTGAACGTGTATCGCTTAGGTAACCTCGGGTTTTACAGTATTCTGTATTCTGTGATTGATACATGAGTTGGTTAGTATGGCTTGCAAGCCGCGACATTTTTTTAAACATTGTGAAGTTTTCCCGTTGGCATTCTCGACTTTATTGCTATAACTGCAATGTTCAAATTACCTGAATACCAATAAGAACCTCATTTCATTATCTTTTAGAATATGCCTGCATACTGAAAAATACTGGCCACCTAGAAATTGGCATTTGGCAAAAACTAAAGATAAATAAACCTCAAGGAACTTCCAAATTCTTAATTCAATGTAAAATATGCATTAACGCGTTGTCGTAAAATTCCATTTGGATCTTTATCGGCTTCCGAATTCTAATTTCAATGTAAAGTATGCAATAACGCGTTGCCGTAAAATTGAATTTGTATCATAACTGGATTTGGAACTTTTTTCATACAAACATCCCTTATTTACACCCTTAACGGTTTAATTTCGTAAAACCCTTTCTTAGTGAGTAGCTAGAAGCCAAAAGGAACAATCAGGCCAACATTCATGTCTCTAACTTTAAAAACCTAGGACTTTCATACAAACTTTGACACCCCTTTTCAATCCCTTGGGGTGCGAATTTAAGAAAATCCTTTCTTATTGCGCGCCTGCAGCCCATAGAGAGTGCTTGTGCCAAATAGACCTCACGGCCCAGTAGTTTCCGAGATTTCGTGATGAGTGGTAAGTGAGTGGACTTCTCTTTTATATATATAGATATCCTAATGGCAACTTTTAAACCGTTTCTCGGAATTCAAAACAGGTTTTGAAATAAGTCTTAATTACCTCTTAAAAAATCTAAAGTTGCCATTAGAATATAATTAATTTCCAGAACGGAATATTAATAATATTCTAATGGCAACTTTTAAACCGTTTCTGGGAATTCAAAACAGGTTATGAAATAAGTCTTAATTACCTCTTAAACAACCTAATGGTGTCATTGTCAGCAATTACATTCCTAATGTAATTGCCGATAAAGACGCCGTTTATAGGTTACTTATACTTAATTTCAAAAAAATAATCAAACTAGAATAAATAATGATGGTTTCATATCACGCAAGAAATTCTTATCACGCAAACTGACGTCGCAGTAAACGGATTATCTCGAGTCGAACAAAAGTGTCACAAAATGTTTCTATCTCCCCTTAGTAGGACGAGTAGTGCACTTAGCGCAGTATTATTAATAGTTTTGTGCAAACAATCAAATCAAATCAAAAATATTTTTATTTCTCATAAGCCTACATGGGCACTTAAGAAACGTCAGAAGAGACAGATCAGAAGAAACTATTCTTACAGTTTATTCTAAAAATAATATTGCGTAGATTTACTCGTATTATTGAAAAGTTATATAATAACTAGTGTTGTGAAAAAATATTACCTTGTGTTTACATCTTACTGATTTTAGCTACACAAGTTTGGTTTGAATTGACTTATTTCCTAGACGTGTTAAACCCTAACATCATTACATAAATAGTAGTTAATAAAAAACTACCACAAAAATTAACCGCAAAGGAATGTAATGTCTACTATTTTATTTTTTATTAATCTCTTACCAACGTGTGTTCTATTTCCGTACCTCCGAGTGGTATAAAAACTTTTTTATCTTTGTGATTGCAAGGACAAAAGATTTTCCGATTAAATCACATGTAGTTTAGTTACGGCCAAATTTTAATCTGAACGGACCAACCCGACGGCTTTTCGCGCCCTTTTTCCGTGTTTTCCGCTCAAAGACCCTGTGAACAGTTCAAAATCAGTCTAAAACCAATAAACTATCATTATTTAGCACAAAGATTAGATAACAGTTAGGTGTTCGCATTAAAACATCTGGGCTATGATGCAATTATTTGATAAACACTGTGTTGGTACGCTTATCGCTAACTTTGTTGATATTTTGGATTCGCAGTCGCTCTATTTACTTGAAATAGCCGCGATAACGATCGCTGTGGAGTATAGTTCGTAACTTGCCGACATGAAATGTTACATGGTTCAACTGAAAGGGTTGTTCAGGACAGTACTGAAAGTGATTCGACGAAATAGAACATTCACGAAGATCAAGGAAGGGAAAAAGGTGAATGAATCATGAAATCAGATATTATTACCAAGCTGTTCATAGTAATAAATTTTTCAACACATTTGTTCAAAAAATGCATTTACAAGCTGATATACATTGTTCGATAGTTAAAAATTACGCACCATACAACGGAATGTGCGGTAAAATAGATACTCTCACTCTCAAGTACATGTTAAAAAGACAGAACAAATTCTTTCCTACCCTTGACTGTGAAATAAAAATGTGCTTGTAGTTCCCGTAATCCCGGAACATGCGACGAAAGAGGACATGTGCGAGATTTTATAAATAACATCTACATATAAGTTATAAGCATTGCCTTTATTATTATTTTTTCGCCAAAAACGTGAAACGTATCCTTCTGAGACGGATTAAAAATATTCTTGAGAAGCGGTCACCGGTTTTGGCACGATCAAGTAATAACAAAAAACAAAGGAATCCAACATTAATATTTATAGGTATTCATTTTCCATTTAGAATATGTCCTATTCTTGTTTTGAATTGAGCCCGGTCTCAAATACTTACGCATTTTTTTTTCTTTTTACCCATAACATGTAATCGTAATCCCCGAATCATAACATCACGCTTATGATGCCCGAAGGGTTAGGCAGAGGTGTACCTATAGTACACCCACATTTCGCCAGTTATTTTTAAGTCCAATGTACGAGTAATAGGGGGTGGGCCTATTGCCATCGACCGGGCACAAATCCTGACTCCAGGCTGCTACTGAGCAATTCCTAATGGAATACCCCAATAACACTTTGCCCGACCTGGGAATCGAACCCAGGACCTTATGCTCAGCAGTAGCGGTTGCGGCCACTAGACCAGTGAGGCAGTCAGAGCCTGCGGCCTTGCCACCAACCAAGCAGAAAGGCCAGACTGGGCTGTTACTATGTGGGTCATTGTTTTTTTTCTCTCGGTTAGTTTTAATCATGGTCCCGGTAGTTTTGAGTAATTTATGCGGCTTACCCAAATGTTCTTGCTTTGGTATTCCGTATTGTTCGTCGCATCGTTGAGCTCCAGTAGACTAGAGGACTCCACGTGCGCCTCAAAGAGATGTCAGCACGAACTGACGAGGTCCGTTAGGGCCAATAGGCCAGGGTTGCGAGTTTGTCCGAAAGGGATATCGTGGCCCTGGCACACAGGCAAATGAAGGAACACGGGTGGGTTTTAGTCAGTAAAAGTCTGACACGCCCTCCCGCTCCGCCCAGAGCGGGAGAAGTTATTTGATAATCTCCCACCCAAAAAAAAAAGTTTAGAGTAGAGCTGCATGATTACTGACAAATGCCTGCACTGACTGGACAAGTCCACTCAATCTGTGTGGTTCTTTCCTCAAAAGACCATTTCAGACACCAATCTACATGGCCTTCACATGATCTGACCAAGATTATGTCTGGACTTTAAAAGAGACCTTTGAGTTTTAATTCGGCCATTCTTCTCAGAGTAGGCAGGTAGGAAACGCCGACCTCATTTAGTTTTTAAGATATGATTGATGTGTAAAAGTCTTTTTACACACGGCTACCATCAAGCTATACATTTCCAGTAAACTAAGCTGACTTCTCATTGCACGGAAATCCTATACAATGCGAGATCAGCCTAAACTGGGTATTTATAGCTTGATGTGTACTTACATAAATAACATTTCCTGATGTTGGATTCCTGTAGTTTTTTAACAGAGAATATGCGCGTATGTAATTACCAAATGGATTTCTACCTATGACTTAGGTACTATTTTGTGAACGAATTATTATTCTATCGATGGGTATCACGTCGGTGTACTGAAGAAACGCCCTACCATAATCATTTGTAGGTAGTGATCACAATCGAAACATGTAATAGCTATAAGACTGTATATGGTAACCCCTGACAACAATAGTACCTACATTATGATGCAAGTGTGAAAATAACGTTTCATAAAAATAATATTTTGTCGCAAAATCGCACATCGCTGACTAGTATATAGTCAGTTATATGTGGCATACTTTCCCACACTAGTGCGGAAATGCAAAGCAAAAAGCACGCATGTTCAATACACTGCAGTGTGAACCTAAAAGCGATAAGAGCAATCAAAGCAATTTTGCGAGCAAGTGTGTTGAAAAAACAGTACTTACCTAATAATATATCTGACCATGACTATCATTCTTCTTCCAGGTAGAACAGCAGAGCACAATGTCGGTGATCCTGGACGCCATTGATCTTGAGCGAGAGTACTCCCCCAGTCGGTGGTCGCAGAGGTTCCAAACGCCCATGGAAGTGCTTCAGCATCACGTGAAGCATGTCACAGCAGGTACGGAGGGGGAGTAGGGGGGTAACTGCGGTACACACATAAAATGCCAATAATTGCAATGCGTTTTATTTTGACCGTACAGCAATGTTCATTGCGTTATTAGAAGCAACAAGAATAATGTACACAGGATTTTGTAATAGTGTCCTTGGAGTTTCTTGCCCGTTCTTCTCCATAGAGATCTGCGTTTGAGAATGGGAAATCTAGCTTCATCTTTCTGCGACTAACTGATGGACTCTTTGACAGTTCAAAAGTGCCTGTAATTGGTTTAATTGAAATTCATGCTTTGGGTTTGAGTTTGAATTTACGTTGCTGAGCAGACGATGTTTTCAAACTACAAATGAAAAGCATTGCGATCGATATCATTATATGTGTGTTATGCAATTACCTACCTAATTGTTTATACAGATAACGAGTGGAACTCCCGGGCTGGAGTAAGTGTTTCCCGATAGCTACTTATTCTGGGAAGTTTTCAAGTCTACAGTAGATAGGTGACGTCTAGGTGAACGCTCCATCAACGATCGCATCATAGCTTACCATCTGGGGGTCTATTCTGAAGTCAAAAAACGAAACTTTAGAAGTTATAAAACGGCCGAACATTCGGCCGATACTTCGGATTAACGCTTCGGAGTAGGTTAGTTAGTGGTCAAACGCGAGCCTACATGACGATATTTTGAGGCGATCAATATCGGGTAGTTAAGTTCGCTCGCCCGCAGTCTAGTTGAAATCTATGTAACGGATTTTTAGTTTTTTTGCCTATTATGACTTATTACTCGGTATTGATCGCCTCAAAATAAGTTTGAGCCGATCGGTACCCCAAGTGTAAGTTTGCAAGAGAGTAAACGTAACTATTTAGTTTGCGTTAAAATTTAAACGACAGATCATAATGCTAAGAGTATAAGAGTTAGAATAAAAATCTTAATGCAAACGCGCTAGTTACGTTTACTCACTTGCAAACTTACACTAGGGGTACAGTATCGAGTAACAGTCCTCGCCGATCGAGCGCAGTCTAGTTGCGCCCTAACAGCACACACACACACTTTAAATATTAATAATTATGTCAATCTCTGTAAGTATTTTTTATTTTTTGTATACTTCGTAATTGGCGTAATGTTTAGAATAATAAAAAAATTATACTTACGTCAGCTGGGAAGCTACCTTACCTTCCGTATCTTAATATATATATAATTCTTCTGTAAGTGTGTTTGTCACCTAACTCCTCCTAAACGGCTTGGCCGATTTGGTTGAAATTTTGAATTCATATTACAATGGGTTCCTGGATGGTTTGAAAACACAATTGGACCCGGTAGGT
This sequence comes from Tiliacea aurago, assembly GCA_948098905.1. Classification (NCBI taxonomy): domain Eukaryota; kingdom Metazoa; phylum Arthropoda; class Insecta; order Lepidoptera; family Noctuidae; genus Tiliacea; species Tiliacea aurago. The sequence goes on along the minus strand of OX402578.1, from coordinate 10,468,143 downwards.
TGCGCTGCTGTTGGTATAAGGCGGTATGAAGTTCAGTAGTATTAGTCAGCTAGTATTAAATAACTAAACAGATTTTTCAGTTTTTTGCCTAATAATTACTTATCAATTTATTCAGGATATTTGACTGTCTGCTACTATCCACTAGACCGTTCGTTTTTAAGTTTGGTCCTTTATTTTCTTACAGCAAGCGATGAAGCAACAAACTACATTCCACATAAATTGGAGATCGAGTATGGATCAACACCTGGACAGAAACTTGACATTCTTGGAACAGATTTACCGAACGGTACCAACTTTTTTTTTTCTTCATAATTTTTTAGGAACCAACATTATTTTAACACTCCTGGGGTTCGATCCCTAGTGTTTTATTTTTGCCACTTGTACACACGGCTACACACCAAGCTATGCATTTCCAGTTTACGCTGATTACCAAACGGTACCAACTTTTTTTTTCTTCATAATTTTTTAGGATCCAACATTATTTTAACACTACTGGGGTTCGATCCCTAGTGTTATTTTTGCCACTTGTACACACGGCTACACATCAAGCTATGCATTTCCAGTTTATGCTGATTTCCGTACAATGAGAGGTCAGCGTTAAACTTAGTTCGTAAATCGGCAATGCTTGCTTGCACTAATACGACGTCATCATTCTCCTACCGTGTCGCTCCGTGTGCTGCCGGACGTAAAGAATAGCACCACCCTATATCTTCCCGTGAGTGTCGTAAAAGGCGACTAAGGGACTTACTAGAGAATGGGCAGAATTGTTCTCTATGCATTTTAACACCATATAAAGAGTGGAAAAAGAGTGGAACTCTCTGCCTGCGTCTGTGTTTCCGAACGCATACAACCCTAATATCTTCAAAGTTAGAATAAACAGGCATCTTCTGGATAAGCTCACTCCATCGTCGACTTGTCACTGTCACCTCTGCCCTAGACTAAGGTCAAGTGCAAACCCATCCCAAATAACAATAAAAAAAAAAAAATTACGATCGCCAACCCGCCTGCCAAGCGTAGCGATTACGGCAACCCACCTCAAATTTAGTAAGTAAGTAAGTTTATTTATTTGTACATACATTGCATGCAAGATATTAAATACAGAAAGAAATGTTCGATCATGTTCAGCCGCTTATCGTGGCGTACAAATTTTGACTATGGACTATGTCCAGCAGAGGACGTCTTTCGGCTGAAATGATGACGATGATGATGCTCCTACCGTTATCACAATTTATTGAGGGTCGGCGCATCATGTATTTTCTTCCATATCTATCAGTTGCCATCTCGGTAGTCACCCCTCCTTTCTAGCCATATCATCTTTCACACAGTCCATCCATCGGTTCTTGATTTGATTGGTTCTTGCTATGGAGCGGGATGCTCGGAGTTTCTCTGAAGGATAAGATCAGAAATGAAGTTATCCGGAAGAGAACCGGAGTTACCGACATAGCCTGCAGAGTAAGCAAGCTGAAGTGGCAGTGGACTGGCCATGTTTGTCGAAGGACAAAAAGAAAAATTCCAAGATAATTCTTGGAATTTTTCTTTTATTCTTGTGGGTACAATCGTTTTTAAAATGCGTAACTGTAACTAATAAGACGTCTTGAAATTCATAAGGAACACCGCCATTACGAACATAGTTATTATCTGTACAATTTTGTACCAACGCCTTCAGTGAAGTGTACTAGGCTTTTAACATTAGAATATTAGATACATTTGAGATAAATGTAGGCATATTGTAAAATAAAAAAAATCCGGTCAAGAGCGAGTCGGACTCGCGCACCGGGGGTTCCGTACGTATATATGACTGAACTGTACTATTTAGAGACATCGTTTATTTTTCCTGGTAATTATTTCATGTGATATAAGTTTATGTAAAGATTACTTTACATAAACTTCTATCACATGAAATAATTTCAGATTTTTATCTATGCAAACTTTGGAGATAAGGGGGCTTATTTTTTACATTTTTCAACAAAAGTCGGAAACTATACTTCCCAAAAAAAATTTTTTTTGAGAATGTTTAAACAGCGCTCTTTCATATGATACCCCACATGCCCTAGTAGCCCCACTTCAAATTTTTAAGACCCTCTTTCAGTCCCTTTTGCAAAAAATATATATTTTTTTTTAATTTCTTTCTTCCTTGCAAAATAGTTGGGCAAACGTCATCTAAAATTATTCTAAATTTCAAGTTGATAGCATTAGTACTTCTTGAGATATCCAGGTGTGACAAACAGACAGACTTATAGTCTCACCATAAGGGTTCCTTTTGACCATTTTGGTACGGAACCCTAAATAGATAATAGTCACGTTTCAAGGTAGCTTACTAAGTACCTATAGCTAGGACCCTCAATACCGGTACAAGGTGATTGTACGAGTAGCAATTGCTAGTTAAGGGTCGGGTAATCGCCACCGTTGACCTTGGCCATACAAATGCGCGTCGAGCTCGGAATTTAAAAAAAATGTATTGTCTCTGGTAGGTATACACTTCCCTTTAACATATGGACGGTATTGTAGCTCCATGCGTGAGAATTTTTTTTTTAATAAAATTTTAAATTTTTGTGTTTTTTCTAATCTTTGTTGCCGATCGATTTACTTATACCATCGTTAGTTTATAGCACATTACGTAAAGGGGCATTAGGTTTTTTTTTTTAATTCTTTACCTTAAGTTTCTTCTTTTTTTTTAGCTCGATTTTCAGACCACTGTGCGCCGTTCGGATTTATAGGGAACATTTTTTTTTTGTTTTTATATTAAAATAGTCTGTTCATACAAAAAAAAAACATGAAAATATCTTAAGTAGTTTCAAAGTAATATCGTTTTTTTATGCTTTTGGTAGTCATTACTTCCTGAATTTATTTCATAAAGTATTTTACTACAATATAACAATATTCACATATAGCAATGATTTGTATGCTTTCTATTTTAACTTACATTTTTTGCATAACTTACCTGCATTCTATATGGAGGCGTAATAACAGATTTAAAAGTCACTAAAATCATATAAATACGCCTTATGATAAAAACAAGCTAATATTTCGATTTCAATAATCACATGAAGTATCTATTACATACATTTTGTTTAACAAAAGGCAAGAGTTAAAAGTTATACCTATATTTACCGGTTGCCCTTGCACGAAATGTCACAAAAACACTAGTTAGAAAAGTTAGTCAAACATTCATGAATCTTTTTAAATAATGTATTCTTCTAAAAATACCAAAACATTATATATTTATATTCACTGTGTATGTTTTAAACCAGCCAATGAAATTAAAATCAAAATGTCACAAAATTACTCGTTAGGACAGTTAGTCAAACATTCATGAATCTTAATTACATAATAATGTATTCTTCTAAAAATAACAAAACAGGTAGTATGATGAAGTGTTCACTATGCATGTTTTAAACCGGTCAATGACATTAAAATCAACTCATCTACTTTGAAACTGGGAAGAACCTTCGTATATTTTCGAGGGCATTACAAGATAACTGTTGAAATATCAAGTAGATACCCACCTTAGATAAATAGTTTAATTGCTGGGCAAGGCCGCTTCACCGCGTTTTTTTTTTAAATCAATATACTAGCTTTTGTCCGCGGCTTGGCGTGTGTTTATCCAGGTTATAAACTATCTGTGTGCCAAATGTCATTCAAATCCATTCAGCCGTTTTTGCGTAACTGAGTAACAAACATCCAAACATACACACATTTTTACTATTAAGTTTAAGTTTATTTATAATATTAGTAATGTATAATATTAGTGAATGACTTACTGAATCAAATGCACTGACCCCAGCGTGGTTGTACCAGACTCGATTGCTCGAATGATCCCAAAGATTCACCCTAGCCCCTGAAGCCTCATGTTTCATGAGACTACAGACACCATTGTATAACAAAGAGTAGACCGGGGCGCAATAATGGTAGGGAAGACGTGCCCTTGGGATATAGAGCCTACCGGATATGCATCCTTGAGCAAGCATTGGAATGGTGGAAAGACGGGATGCGTTCTGGTCCAGCTTCACCGAATCTTGAATGGTGAATCTTTTGACAGGGGTAAACTGCTTTCCCGACGCTTTTCTATGTCACTGCTATGCTGTTTGGGATAAATATACTAGATACCTAAGGGCCCGACCACACGGACCACAACCTCACCACATGGCAGCGAAAAAATGTGGGCAAGCAGTGGTTACGTGTGACTATTGGCGCTGCAACTTTTTGCAGTTGCATTGTCGCTAGTATTTACGATGTGGTTGCGTTGTGATTAATGTTTGCAGACAGACAGATCATTGTTTGGCCGGCCGCTAATGTGGGGTCTTGCTGGTTGTTGCGTAGTGGCTGCGATGTGGCTTTGATGTGGTCGGTATCGCCACACGGTAGATTTTGACGGTCAACTGTGGAATAAACTATTAATTTTAATACAAATTAGCGTCCGTCCGTAGGTTGTCGTTTTGGTTGTGGTGTAGTTGTGATACGGGTGATCGGGCTCTAATTTTATCATCTGTAGATTTCGTTATATCACCTGTTAAGGGTCGGGTAATCGCCGTTGACCTTGGCCATACAAATATGCGTCGTGCTCACGCCAGCCGCGCGCGCCGGGCGCGGCGAGGCGGCGAGGTTTCATAGGGAATATTTATTTTAAGTAACGAAAATATGAATATTTGAAAAAAAACACAGATATAATTTATTAAAGATAATAAAATAGTCTGTTCATACAAAAAAAAAAAACATGAAAATATTTTAGTATTTTGAAAGTAATATATTGTTTTTTATGCTTTGGATAGACATTACTTCCTGAATTTATTTCAAGTATTTTACTATAAATATTCACATATTAGAATCGATGTGTATGCGTTCTGGTTTCACATACATTTTTGCATAACTTGTATTGAAGGCGTAATAATAACGGATTTAAAAGTCACTAAAATCATATATCTGCGCCTTAAGCCACACTTACACGATGCAAGTTTATGCCTGTGGCTACTTAGTATTTTATTATCTGTGCTATGGCTTAGAATAAAATTTAAGCAACATCTGAGACTTGCATCGACTCAAAACCATGGGTTCCCAAACGGTGGGGCGCGCCCCACTTGGAAGGCGTAAAGTGATCCAAGGGGGGCGCGGCGGTTCCAAAAAGACAGTATAATTATTAAATTTTATGAGCTTGGTATTAGAAAAGATTAAGGCTATATTCCAAAACCGAAAAGTTTCGTAATACTTAGGTGCTGTAAAATTTGCTTAAGATTTTCTGCATAAGTCGACAAAATGAGTTTTCTTATTTCTGTATGTGTTTCTTGATCTTTTTCAGAATGGTCAAAAAAAAACCGAACCTATCCGAAGGGTGCAAAACATTTCGAGCTCACTCATGCTCGCTCTTCAAAACTCAAAAAATCAAAAATATTTTTATTTCACATAAGCCTACATGGGCACTTATGAAACGTCAGAAGCTAGGTGCACGGTTCCAATTGGTCGTTTCCTATGGAGAAGAGCCGGCAAGAAACTCCACGGTTACTCTTTTAAAAAAAAATTGGCTTTTACAATATTTTCAAAGTATGAGAGGACAGCGTAGGCCCGTCAAAATTACCAGGTACTTAACAAAATAGAAAATGGTCTACAGATCTACAGTATATTAAGCCTACAACGCCCTAAAAAAAGTAATTGGAGGGGCCAGGTCCTTCACAGTACACTGCCCGATTAAGAGCTCGTACAGATTCGCGCGATATCGCGGGTGCGACAGGCAGCGACAAAGAAATTGTGCTACTACTGTCGCGTCGCGCCCGCGATATCGCACTAGTCTGTACGAGCTCGGGTTAAAAGATCTCTTACCTGCCATGGCTTATTTTAATTTAATTTTTAAATAGTTTTTTTTTATCTTTTCATCACGGACGCTTTTGACGTTTTGCATCGTTCTCGTGTAATTTCAACGTGAATGATGTAAACTATATTTTGTAACCATTTATGTTTATTTAAAAGAGTGTCCGTGGAGTTTCTTGACCGTTCTTCTCCATAGGGACCTACTACGCTTTGGAATGGGCCACTAGCTTTCATCTTGACTGACCCACCCGTTGAAAATTTTGACAGCACGGTGGTGCAGTGGTTAAGCGATTGACTGCTGCGTTGCGTGTCGCGGGTTCGATTCCCGCACGGAACAAATATTTGTATGACCTACAAGTAGTTGTTCCGGGTCTGGCTGTTTGTGTATGTGAGTTTAAATGTTTGTAGTGTGGGGCAACGTTTTTAAAAAAGAAAAAAAAAAAGAAATCAAAAGTGCCTGTAATTGGTTTATTTGAAATAAATGCTTTGAGTTTGAGTTTGACCCGCACGTCAGTTGCGAGTACTACGCACATAACATCGTATCATATCGTATCATACCTGTTTGCTGTTCAGCCGAAAACTCACCAACAGAAAACATAATACTTAGGTAGTAGGTAGGTAGGTACCTTTATTATCATGAAAGCCATTCAGAGTTAATATTATTTTAATTAAAAACATTCAGTGGAAATGATTATTGTGCAAATATTAATTAGCACTCTTAATAATTATTATTGATAATTTTGGGTCGACACGACGCCAAGTCGAAAATGCATGAATTCCCTTTATGTAATGTTAAAGGTTCATGGAATGCAAATATGGCATCATAAACTAATTTTAAGTACTTAATGTGTACCAACCACACTGGTCTCTTGTCTGTAAGCAAATTGCATATTGACGTCATCACAATTATTTATCAACTAGCCCAGCCCGCGGCTTGCCCGCATTGCTGTTATTAAAATAAAAAAGTAAGTTTAGCCTAAGTTACTCCTTATAACAAACAACTAAACACTAAAAAACTACGAAACTATCTGCCAATGAAAGTCCCGTCAAAATCGCTCCTGCCGTTTCGGATATTAGCCGGAACAAACAGACAGACAAAAATGTTAAAAAAAAATATTATCAACTAGCCCAGCCCGCGGCTTCGCCCGCGTGGCTTTTACTAAAATAAAAAAGTAAGTTTAGCCTAAGTTACTCCTTATAACAGACAACTAAACACAAAAAACTACAAAACTATCTGCAAGTGAAAGTCCCGTCAAAATCGCTCCAGCCGGTTTGGAGATTAGCCGGAACAAACAGACAGACAAACAAAAATGTTTAAAATTGTTTTTTTGTTATACGTACTAACCGTATATTCTTTCAAATGCATTGTAGTGCATTGCAGTGAAAGTCATCTCCGACTCCTCCCAGGTGGAGGCCAGCAGGCAACGGGTGCCTCCACCAGTGTCGGACGGGAATGGCCAGGTGTTCCCGGCCATTCCCGTCTTTCGGGGCCCGCCAGCTAGGCGCCGGGAGGGCTGTGGAAGTAAAGGCTGAGCCGGTTTCCCATGGCCCTCCCATCACGGCGATGTGGGAACACCGCTGAGTTTTAGTGGGTATACTGTCATTACTGACAGGAGTCCCACATACCCCGACTCGTCCCCAACGAGCGGGGATGCGTAATGCATTTCTCTGCGAAACTGGAACGTACATCATCATTTCAGCCAAATGACGTCCACTGCTGGACATAGGCCTCCCCTAAAATATGATACCTAGTGATTCCATGATTTATAAAGTTTTTAGTTTGACTTCGGTTTTTACAAGAAGCCACTGAATAACACGGCATTCTTAGATGTCACGATCGCGGTCGAAAGCGCACTAGTTCGCAGAAACGACCATTTGTCTGTGACATGAGCGTTATGATCATGTCGCGCGGACACAGACACGCCCCCTTTCCACTTCCCCTGTTTTTAGGGTTCCGTATTGTTAAAACGGGAACCCTATTGCTAAGGCTCCGCCGTCTGTCTGTCTGTCCGTCTGTCATCAGGCTGTATCTCATGAACCGTGATAGTTAGACAGTTGAAATTTTCACAGATGATGTATTTCTGTTGCCGCTATAACAACAAATACATAAAAATTGAATAAAATAAATATTTAAGGGGGCTCCCATACAACAAATGTGATTTTTTTGCTCGGTTTTGCTCTATATTGATAACGGCAACAGGTAGACGCTTGAAATATTCACAGAATATTTAGTTATATATTCACTTTAAAAATAAATAAAAATAAAACAAATATTGTGTTAGTGATTTTTTTGCCATTTTTATAGATAATGGTACGGAACCCTTCGTGCGCGAGTCCGACTCGCACTTGGCCGGTTTTTTCATATTTATATGTTTCCAACTCAACTTTACGCGTAAAAACGTAAATACATACAACTCAGTGGTCCAAATTACCCCGTAGTAAGGTTTATAGCAGTAAAGGGTTTGTGGCACGTTATAAAACCCGGTGATATAGGTGCAACAGATGTGGGGCACATTACGAGCGAAACCATAAAAATAAACAATAAGAAAACGTGAATGTCAGCCGTAACGTATCTTGTCTCCCAATGTGGATCAGGTACTTAGAACTCAAAATGTAACTTATTTATACCAAATAAATTGAGAAAAGACGTACAGTTACTTAACTCTGTCTCTGAATGGAAATGAGCAAAGGGAAGGTTTTTATGATATTACATGACGAATGTTGTTCTAGGTTAGGATTTGGATAATATATTTTATTGTGTTTCAATTTACTACTAAGTTTTCCCATTTCTCCCCGTGGGTGTCGTAAAAGGCGACTAAGGGACTTACTAGAGAATGGGCAGTAGCGTTCTCTATGCATTTTATTTTAACACCATACCTACTGCGATCGCCAACCCGCCTGCCAAACGTGGCGATTCAAAATAAAAAATATTTTTATTTGACATAAGCCTACATGGGCACCTAAGAAACGTCAGAAGCTAGGTGCACGGTTCCAATTGGTCGTTTCCTATGGAGAAGAGCTGGCAAACAATTTATGGCAAATTATGGCACCCCTCCCTTTGGGGGAGGCCTATATCCAGCAGTGGACGTCTCTCGGCTGAAATGATGCTGATGAACTACGTTTTAAGGTGGATGCCGCGAAATTCAAATTGGCTTACGGTTTTTGCTACTTGACCTGCAAGTAGACTGACGGCACGGTTGGCGCAGTGGTCAATAGTAATGGCAATTAATGCGATTTCGAATTAATTTCATTAGCGTATTAGCGTGTGAACTCTTGAGTCTTAGCCTCATGCGTGCGCGCTCGGCGTATGGCTGTGTTTCGTACATCTAAGTCGTTATTGCAACTAATTACCTAGTATAGACGGTTGTTTTTACGCGTCAATAATGGTGAAGTGTAAGAAATGCAATAAGGTCGTGTCGATCGCGAAAGATGAGGTCATTAAATGCAAAGGTCCATGTGAAGCAGTCTTTCATAAAAAGTGCGTTACGAGAGCTACCTTCAAAAACGAAAAGTGTGAGGATTGCGTCTCCCCGCCCAGTTCGCGGCCTAACTCGCCTAGTCTTGAGGAACCGAATATTGCAGTATCCCTGGCTGATATAAACAGGAAAATGGATGTTATCTACAAAATGGAGAAAAAGTTAAGTGAGTTGGCCGATCTTGTTGATTTCGTATCTGAAAAGTATGACAATTTGTTGGAGTACCAGAGATCATCGGAAACAAAAATCAAAGCCCTAGAAAACATGAATGCACACTTGGAGAAGTGCAATAAATCACTAGAGGAACGTGTGAATGAGCTGGAAGAGAAAGACAAGGAGAAAAAGGTGGAGTTAGCAGGATTGGAGAAAAAAGAAAACGAAGTTGTTGCAAATATAGTTGCCCAGGTTGCTCAAAAGCTCCAGATGGACGTTAGTCAGATTGAGTATGCAGAGAGGGTAGGGCGTGAAAAACCAGACGCCGAGAAACCTCTGCCAGTAGTTATAACGCTGAGAACAAAAGAAGCCCGTGATAAGTGGATCGCAAGTCGCAAAAAACGCTTGACCAATGGCGAAGTTTATAGTACAAATAATGATAGCCGCATTTATATAAACGAGAATCTCACGAGATATAAAAGAAACCTTCTATGGATTACTAAAAACCAACTAAAGACAACCTACAAGTACATCTGGATACAGGATGGAAAGATACTCCTAAGAAAGAGTGACGAGCAAAAGAAAATAATTTCAATTAGGAGTGAACGTGATATTGAACGATTCATAGAAAGCAATGTCACTACGGCGGCTCGCTAGTTGTAGTTATAGGTACTTGTCTGGTGCACACATAGTGCGAAGTGAACGTTACGAGCATCATTAAGACAAACAAATAAAAGTGGATCGTTTCGATGCGATTGTTACATTGGAATGTCAGTTTACTAGGTTTAAAAATGCAACCACTTGGATTCAGAGTATATCTGGTAACAACAAATACCTACATACAGTGCACTTAAATATTCGATCGATAAGAAAAAACTTTAATGAAATGATGATTTTTCTTAAAAATTGCTCTAAGGCGGTAGAAATATTAGTGTTGACAGAGGTTAACATTAAGGAAGACGAGTTATCGTTATACTACATAGAGGGGTATAATATATTTGCAAACACGAGGGAGAATACAAGAGGAGGAGGTGTGCTTATTTATGCTAAGGAGTATCTTGTTTTCAACGCAAATAAAACCCTGACGAGTTCTGTGGAAGGCCTTCATGGTAAACTAACTTTTAATCATTCTACTATAAATATCCTTGCAGTCTACAAACCACCTAAAACGAATAAGTTGTTATTTGTTGATGAAATCGAGCAGTTAATCGGGAAGATCCCAGGAAACGAAGACATCATCATGGTAGGTGACGTCAACATAAACCTGTTAGGATTGAGTGAAACTCATCAAACATCTAAGTATAAGGACTGCCTGTGTGGACTAGGTTTACAGTGCGTAATACCACCTACGGAGGTGACGCGAGAGGCTATCGTCGCGGGTGTAAAAGAAGTGTCGTGCATCGATCATATTTGGGTGCGAACAGGACAGCTGCAGGACTGCCGGTCGTTTGTTATTGAGTGCTTCATGTCGGATCATCATGTGGTTGGAGTTTCGATACCGTTAGATGTGACGCAACTGTGCACTGATAGCAAGAACTCAGACACTCGGTATGTGATTAATAATAAGATAGTAGCTAAGAAAATCACTGATTATGATTGGTCTCAACTATTGTTTATTGATTGCCCGATAACTATGTATCATAGGTTACAAAATATTTTTGATGATATTTATATAAATAGTAAGACTGTAATACCAACGTCTAAAAAACGGAATACACAACCGTGGATAGGTAAACGTTTAAGTAATATGTTACTGCGTAGGGATATGTTATTTAGGGATTGGAAAGAGACACCTAACAATAACACGAAAAGACTATTATACACACGGTTTAGAAATAAAGTAAATAAATTGATATTTAAAGCAAGAAATAAGTTTCGGCAAGAAGAAATAAAGAAGTGTAACGGAGACCCAAAAAAAAATTTGGGACAAAATTAATAGTTGGATGGGTAGAAAAAGGCAAATATAGATGATATTGTTAAAGATACTTTGGAGGTAAAGACACAATGTATAATATATGTAGTAACTTTGCAGATACATTTACTGAAGAAATTATTAGTATTAAACACAACTGTAATATTAAATTATTAGACAGAAGTAAGTATGTTATGGCAAGTGATGTAACGTTTCTGTTTAGGCCAGTGTCCAGCGACACGGTGTGTAAGGTTATCGATCAGCTGAGCAGTGATAAGGCGCCGGGCATTGATTGCATTCGTGTCATTGACTTAAAAATAATCAAGAAGGAAATCTCACCGGTCTTGTCGCACTTTGTCAACCTGTGTTTATCGAAAGGCGAATATCCAAGCCCACTTAAAAAAGCTTTAATTAGGCCTATCTTTAAGCAGGGAGCACACTCAGATTACGCTAACTATAGGCCCATCGCTATCTTATCAGTAATTAATAAAATAGTGGAGAAAATTGTAGTCGGTCAGGTTAGCGAATTCTTAGAGCAGAATTGTATACTAGCAGATGCACAACACGGTTTTAGGCGCGGTCGTAGCACAACATCAGCACTATCACAGTTCTCGGAAGACATGAATAGTAGTCTGGACCAGGGTCATCAGGTCCTGGCACTGTTCATTGATTATAAAAAGGCGTTTGACACCTTGGACCACGAGGTGCTGTTGCAGGCCATGGATGAGTGTGGGATCAGGGGGCCCACGAAGAGGTGGTTCCGGAACTACTTAAGTGGCAGAACTTTAGAGACCTGCATTTCTGGTGTGGCTGGTAAAGAAGCTGCGGTAAACCTTGGCGTTCCGACTGGTTCCGTATATGGACCAGTTGGTTATGTCATGCATGTCAATAGCGTCAGTAATGTAGTTAGGAAGTGTCGGGTTTATATGTATGCAGACGACATGTGCCTTATGTACTCCTCTAAGAATATATAGGAAGTCAGGGCTGTGTTGCAAGCTGACTTTGACAATATTACCCGGTGGGCGCACGATAACGGTATCATACTAAACCTAAGTAAGACGAAAGTGATGCATGTGCACTCGCCGCACAACCTTGTGGCCAAAAAAGTCGACAGTGCGGATATAGGTATCGTGGGCCACACCTACGATTGCATGCACGTGAGAAATATCAACTGTGTCTGTCAAAAGCTGGAGTATGTCAGTAAATTTAAGTATCTAGGTCTGTGGGTGGACCGTAACATGAACTGGAAGACACAGGTTGACACAGTGTGTGCAAAGCTTAGGTCAGTGTTAAAGTTCTATGTGCTGAAGGCACCGTTGAGTAGGAAAACGCTGCGTGTGATTTATTTTGCTCTCGCAGAGTCTTTGCTAAGCTATGGATTAAATACTTATGGCCGTACATTTAAAACCTATCTGAACAGTATAAAATCACTGCAAATTCGATTTATGAAATACCTTGTTAACCCAAAACTAAAACTAGAGTGTAAAGAAAATTATAAAAACTTTTTGTTGTGTGTGAGGTGCTTCCCGTGCATGAGAAGGTCAAGTACTTAGTGGTTCTAGAGCAGTTCTCTAACGACCAATTCAAAGTACATGTGCAAAACACTTACAATACTAGAAGTGTTAGAGAACGTAAATTCGTGCGAGCACCAGTAAAAAATTACTATGGCAAAAGAACCAATAAGTATTTGACCCCTACACTGTACAATAGTATCGACTGGTTGAGAAGGGATAATGGTGTGATTAGCAGGCGAACAGTGGGGAATAAATTAAAGGCTGAACTGCTGAATGAAATGGTCGCAACATGTGGCAGTAATTGATCGATCACTGAACCAGTTAAAAACTACCTGGATCTACCTTCTTAGATGAAGAAGTATGCTATTTATTGTGTAAACCAAATATTTTAAGACGAGCGCTAATCCTGCAGACAAACTGTCACGCAGTTTGGTAGGTTTATAAAATGTGTACAAGTGTTTGGTCCAAAATAAATGATTTATTTATTATTATTTATTTTTTAGCGTGTTATTTGCTATTGCTATGATATTTGCTAATGACGATAATTGATAATAATGTAGTTTTTTTTTTTTTTTTGTTATTAAACGAATTAAAAATCGCGTTCGCGTTTAGTTTACTCGCCGACTCGCCGATAATTAAATATATTTATAGCACACCACGCTACCGCGCTGCACGCACATTCGCGATTGCTCGACGCTCTGACTATTTAGAAAAGTACATCGCTTCGCATTTCACAGAATTTCGCGACTACATTTAATTTCACACGCTAACAATGAATGCGAATGCTAATTAATCCATCACTAGTGGTTAAGCGATTGGCTGCTGCGCTGCGTGTCGCGGGTTCGATTCCCGCATGGGACAAATATTTCTATGACCTACAAGTAGTTGTTCCGGGTCTGGCTGTTTGTGTACGTGAGTTTAAATGTTTGTAAACGCACCCACGATACAGGAGAAATTCCTAGTGTGGGGCAAAGTTTAAAAAAAAACAAACAAAACAAAACAAATGGCAAAAAACGTAAGAAAATTTTAATTTTGCGGTCTACAGCTGCGGATCCACCGCAAAGATGGGACTTTAGGGTAAAATCCGTGACTTCAATCATCACATCTACATCATCATTATTTCAGCCGAAAGACGTCCACTGCTGCGGGCCGAGCCCGGGCGTGCCAAGACGTTTGTGACAAGACATGATAAATTATGTCATGTCAATTTGTACTAGCATTTTATGAATAAAAAACTTTTTACAAAAAAATAGTAACCGACTACCAAAAATAACACTACAAAGTGAAAAATAACTTTAATTTCGGAAGTCGGTGTCTTTGGATCTGTATTTGAGTTTTTTGCCACCGACTTCCGAAATTATAGTAGATTATTAACCAAGGGGATAAAGTAGTGTCTTCTGTCGCGGATGACGATTTAAATCGCGAGTGTAACGAAGGACTCGAGGTTTAGTCCCGAGCGTAGCGAGGGTGTTTAAAACTTAAATCACGAGCGAAGCGAGGGATTTAAGATGAGTCCTGAGTGTACCGAGGGATTTAAGTTCACCCAAGACTAAGACAGCTTTATCACCGAGGAAAATACTCTACTTGTCGTACCATTTGCGAAAAAATTAACACAATAATAATATGAGATAAGCATTTTAGAACATTAACTTATTTATAAAAATAAATTAAAATAAACTTAACGTTTATGTATTTGAAGAAAACAAAAACGCGGCAAATTCCTAGACTAATATTTTTTTGTCGGAAAAGCAAAGGCATCAAGCTCATACGGCCTCGTCGGTTTTCGTAATTTTATTTAATAATCATAACTGCATAATAAATGCGTATTCCTTTTTCAAAAAGATTTATAATGCTTTATATACAAACTCAATGGTGTAAACACAGATGTAGTTCAATATAAATTTCGGTAAGTATTCCAAATTTAAATCACATTCTCCCCCTAGAGGATGAATGAAATTCAGTACAATTTTCTTTCCCTGTTTTTAACAGATTAAAAATGACTATTGTTATGTTCGCTTTTTGTGGCATAGAATGTCACTTTTTTGAGTAAGTGGTACGAAAAAGTTATTTTTCACTTTGTAGTGTTATTTTTGGTAGACGGTTACTATTTTTTTGTAAAAAGTTTTTTATTTTTCACTTTTTAGTGGGTCAGTTTTGAATTTATCTAAGTTACAATAGCCTAATGTTAACTGCTCATCACCTTTTATAAAATATTGCTTTTCCCGATGCTGGGACGTTGCATAGTGACGAGCATAAATTGCTTAATCGCAACCCGTTAAATAGGTACTGATTATTATATTGTTCCGGTGGCCATCTGTGGTCTCCATCATCAGTTACACTTCACCAAAAGGTGCTTTCGGTAATCTCCGAATGCACGAGTTTCTATAAAAAATACCCAAATCGTTATAAGTTTGCATATAAAATTTGAGGGTTTCCCTCGATTTCCATGGGATTCCCTCAACAGATTTTGATTTGGTGCCAATAGGACCACCTCGGGAGTATACCCTTTCAAACAAAAAAAGAATTTTCAAAATCGGTTCATAAATTGACGGAGTAATCGCGTAACAAACATACAAAAAAAAAAAAAGCATACAGCTGAATTGAGAACCTCCTCCTTTTTGGAAGTCGGTTAAAAAACAGTTTTATCGCTCAAACTGTGATAAAATGTGTGACTCATGTCATGTTTCAGTAGGCCGTGCTCGTCCTGCTGGACATAGGTCTTACACATATTACACATTGGGTACTTACAATTAAGTACCCAAAGTCTGCCGAGCACTTTCCTAACTATGGTGGGGTCAGCTTCCAGTCTAACCGGATGCAGCTCAATACCAGTATTTTACATGGAGCGACTGCCTATCTGACCTCCACAACCCAGTGACTGGGTAATACGATACCTCTTGGTAAGACTGGTTGTCAGACTTTCGGGCTTCTGGCAACCCGTAACGACTGTCAAAGATCCACGAATGACGGCCGGGACCAAGGGCTTAAGAGGAAATGCGGGCGGAGAGACTTTTAGAGTAAAAAGTCATAAATCGAGGTTCGGCTCTCGCCTATTTCCTCCTCCAATATTGGACCAATTTAAAAGATATTTCTTATACTGAATAAGAAGGATATATACTGTGTCCCTATGTTTTTCTTTTTTTATTAATAGTTGGTGAATTTGTACAATAGCCCTCTGTTGTCAGCGGTCTAAACAGGCAATTTTGAGCATTTTCAGAGGGTTCCAGCTCTTATAAAGATAGTGTATCATCAAAAAGGAAAACATAGGGACACAGTATTCCTTCTTATTCAGTATAAGAAATATCTTTTAAATTGGTCCAATATTGGAGGAGGAAATAGGCGAGAGCCGAAACTCGATTTATGACTTTTTACTCTAAAAGTCTCTCCGCCCGCATTTCCTCTTAACGTGCTTTCCCAGCAAGCGTAGCTTAACCTGGTGGATCGACCCGTGCGGCTATTACTTAGCCGAGAGGTCCTCACTTACAATTAAGGCGACGATAACCGACTTTTAATGATTTTATACTGAAGATCACGTCCAATCGAGTAGTGTTAATGATTTGAAAAAAATATATGTTAAATAAGAGCATTTTCTCAATAACTTAATATGTGAATATTTTAGATTATGTTTATATTACATAGTGAAATTAATTTGTAAAGTTATGTCTAACGCGGATAAAAAACTGAGAATGGCGCAAAATGTACCAAGAGTATTTTTCTGAAACGTTCACCAATTTAAAGATAGTTTAATTATAGATCTTTTAATATACGCGTTTTATTAAAATACCTTTTGTTTTGTGTTTAATAAATTATTAATGCGTCAAATTGGGGACAGCGCTCCTTGATGGGCGAGTCCTATATTACTGGCTGAACGTACGACGCGTTGCGTGAGCTCAGTACAGAACACGCAAGCTAACTACTCAAGGTCACTGGCATATATCTCCATCTTAAGTACCCAAAGTGTAGGTACTATCTTTTTGAGGCTGACTATACCTATGTTTCAATACTTTATGCGTAATAAATTTTTACTGACAGCCAAATTAACAGCAGATTTTAATTAGGTAGGTATAATTATGTTTAATAGAGAATGAAATTAGGAATAAATTGATGAATGCGGTGATGGGTGTCATTGACAATCCTATTAGCGCAAATGTCCTACCATTTGATACGGAAACGCTGCAGTTTTATGTTTATTGAATATTCAAATTATTGCAAATGTACTTTGATATGAGCTACAATTAATTTAACAGAATTGCTGATACCATAATTGTGTAACATGTACCAAATTAATGAGTAATTTCTATCATTTTTGAACTCAGTCAATAGGTATATCCTATTTCTTCCCGTGGGTGTCGTAAAATACAAATACAAAATGTTTATTTCTGTAATAGTTACTTTTAGTTGTGATTGGAGCCCCCTTTTAAGCATGATGACTCCTGTGTTAGGGATTCCGCACTTCCATTGCTTTGGCTGTTTGTATAAAAGGTAAAAGGTGACCAAGGGACTTACTAGAGAATGGGCAGCAGCGTTCTCTATGCGTTTTAACACCATACTGCGATCGCTAACCCGCCTGGCAAGCGTGGCGATTATGGCAACCCCCCCTCCTATTGGGGGAGGCTTATGTGCAGCAGTGGACGTTTTTCAGCTGGAATGATGATGATGATGAAATATCAATGAACCTTGCCTTACCAATTGCTTAACACATTTTCAATCACATCCTGATTATTCCTGAAGGATACTGCTAATCCATTGTAACGATATTTAATTGTAATGTGCGTTTTGTTTGTGCAGAATAAACACTTTTTCTTTCTTTCTTTCCTTCATTGCTTCTTAGGTTCGAAAAATTTGTCTGCTGAACACCGTAAATACCGTAATGAATGTTGTTGACTGTCAAAATGAAAGCCATTGATACTGTAAGTGTGCTACAGTCCGCGAGGCCTAAGCTGAGCTTTACATTTGTGTGAGTGCACATATAGATAGTGTAAGTGTGACTGTGACGTCGGCCTAAAGCGCGACGCTTCCTTTGCTTGGTTTAAACCGGTTTATACTCTACTTTTGGTAATCACTCACACAAATGCACAGCTCAGCTTAGACATCGCAGACTGTACGCACCAAGGGACATAAACTGATCCTGACTAATCAGTCATGATTTATGTCCCCAGCTGCAGCTGTTCATACAATGAATCGTAAAAATTTTTTACTATGATATTATGGATATATACATATCAATGAATGTTCCGTGTGGTGCCGGATGTAAAGCATAGCACCATCCCATTTCTTCCCATGGGTGTCGTAAAAGGCGACTACGGGACTTACTAGAGAATGGGCAGCAGCGTTCTCTATGCATTTTTAAACCATACTGCGATAGCCAACCCGCCAGACGCCAAGAGTGGCGATTATGACAAATCCCCCACCTTTTTGGGGGAGGCCTATGTCCAGCATTGCACGTCTTTCGGGTGAAATGATGATGAAATTATGACATTATCAATGATAATCTTATATATAAAATTCTCATGTCACAATGTTAGTTACCATACTCCTCCAAAACGGCTTGACCGATTTTGATGAAATTTTATATGAATATTCAGTAGGTCTGAGAATCGGCTACTATCTATTTTTTATACCCACGGGATCGAGACTTACGCGGGTGAAACCGCGGGGCGCAGCTAGTGTTTTATATATCAATGAAGTTTCGTGTCCATTCTTTTCCATACGAAACTAACTTGTGGAACGCCTGGAATCACTTGTATGTATTGTATTGTATTGTTCTTGAATCAATGTGTACAAGACAAGTGTTTGATCCAAAATAAATGTTTTTTTTTATTCTGTTTTCTTGTAAATTTCGACGTTCTTATGTGCCTTTTAATTCCTCATCTCAGACTTAACGGATTCAGATAGACCATAATCTTGATACCTACAGTTAACCGCACTTGTGTCGGTATATAAACACTTTGACTTAAAGCTGGCCCTGTGTGAACTACGGAGTTTTAATAGATGAAGACGCCAGCTTAAACTGGTTGTCTTATTAGTTGCCCTAGAATACGAATGAAACCCGGGACTGGTGGTATGAGCCGTGCAACAGAACTGTCAAAATAAGAATTGACTGGTATGTGGTTGTTTAACAGCAACCCTACCGTGATCCCACACTATTGCGATTATATCAAAAACTAAGTCTGCCATCTCTCTCATTCTTGTGGTATAGTGAACACAAAAGACAGAGTTAACAATAAAACACGTCATCAAACTACTAACGTTTGGGATATCTACCTACATAATATTAAGAGAAATCCCGCGAAATTCAAATTTTCTATGTTTTTTGCAAATTGAAGGTCAGTAACAGGTGTTGTAGAATCCTATTATATATATATAATCCTATATTCATTAAACAGTCATTTTATATTCTATAAACTTACCCCCTTTTTACAAAACAAGGTTTATCTTCAGACCCAAGTTTAAAACATGGAGCCATTATTGAATTTAGAACTTTATCCCGACTATGGGAAAGTTCCTACGAGCAAAACTGACAGCTTAGAACCGAAGTAAGTTTTCAGTTTTGTATAAAGAACGGTATTTCAATCACAGTTACGGTCTTATTACATAAACTGGCTGCATGGTTTAAGCCATGTCAAAATATAAATCTTGTTTTGTAATAAGGCGATAAGAGTTGTATTGTTGATTCTATTGATTATAATTCTGTAAAGCCATATTTGTTACGGCCGCGAGTCATACTTTAATCAGTATAGTAGTCATATAGACCTGCAAATTGCAAAAAACTTGAATTGACAAAAACTTGAAAGAACAAAGAAGAGAAAATTTGAATTTCACGGGCTACCTTAGCGCATCCCACTTATTACTGTCATTTTTAACCCACAAGTTTCTCTCTTGTCTTAGATATAACGTCATGAACTCATGATTTATAAAATCCATTTATATTCCTCCGCAGATGCACCGATCCTCGTGTATATTCACGGCGGCTACTGGCAGGAGCTCTCCCGCGAGCTATCGAGGTACCCAGCAGGTCCCCTCCACAAGTTCAGGGTGAAGACCATCGTCGTCGGCTATGACCTCTGTCCGAACACCACCCTCGCTGAAATCGTCAGCCAAATAAAAAACGCTGCAAGATTTGTGTTCGAGTACGCAGAAAAAATGTCCTCCAAGTAAGATAACCTTTCACCTAGATAATTAATTGTGATTTAATGAACCGAAAACAGAGATTAGCTCGATGGACAAGTATATTTTAAGAATGAAATATTTAGTTCGAATTGGAACGTTTAAAAAATTAAAGAGATACTTTAGGAAATAATCAATTCAATAAGGTACGTGCGGTAATTAAGAGCCGGCCATATTTAGAACTTAAATATTAAAAAAAATAGGTGAAGCGGAAATAAAAATCAGGAATATTAACTAACATTATTTATTTGAGATCTTTACTAAATGCCTATACCTAAGTATAGCTGGGTTTTAAACATTTTGTGGACAAAAATAAACTTTGAAAAATCCTTTACTAAGGACCTTAATAAACTCAGGTAATCTATTAAGGTCGGCTCAGGGGTGAAGGTTGGCTATTAGGCGTTGTGTTCCACGCGCGCCTCAAAGAGATGTCAGCACCAACTGACGGGGTCCGTTAGGACCAATGCCTGCCAGGGTTGCGAGTTTGTCCGAAAGGGATATCGTGGCACTGGCACACAGGCAACGGAAGGAACACGGGTGGGTTTTAGTCAGTAAAAGTCTGACACGCCCTCCCGCTCAGTCCAGAGCGGGAGGACATCTTCCTCCTTCCATCGATGACTTGGCTTCTTTTCCTAAGCATAAACGAAATCGATACCTATCTAAAGAATTGCGGCGCAGGGACTTACCGTTTCTACATATCTAATTCACACGTTGAGAGATCTACGCACTATCGTGGTGTAATTGAACTTTAATTAGCCTCAGTGTAGTCAAAATATACATTTATTAGAGTCCTTATTAAATTATCAGTACTAAATGTTTACTCCGTCTTTGTAATTTCCAGAGGCGTGTACTTCGCGGGTCACTCGGCGGGTGCGCACCTAGTCGCCAAACTCCTCGCGAGTGCAGAATTCTTCGAGAACACGCCAGGAGCATCCCACCTTCAAGGAGCATTCCTAGTCTCAGGGGTATACGACCTCAGGGAGATCGTCCACACGTCTGTGAACGACGCTGTCCAGCTTCCGAACGAGTGGGCAGTACCCCTGTCGCCCCAATTTGACGATTTCACACACCTGCAAGGAAGGAGGATACGTTTATACATTTTAGCAGGACAACACGACAGCCCGACCTTCAAAAAACAATCCAGAGAGTTCTTCGAGATCCTACACAACCATTGCCTAATGCAGAATATGTATTTAGAGATTAAGGACGGCATGGACCACTTTGACATTGTCGAATGTTTCGCGAACGACGACAACTACCTGAAGAATCTGTTGATTCACGATATTCGTAAACATTTACTGTAAATTACTTTTGTAGGGGCCAGGTACCTACGGTTGTAGAAGGTAACCTACCTGTATTTTAGTCTCTAGTACTTACCTACCTAGAGTAAAATGCATTTTGTTGTGATTTTAAAATACCAAATGAAAATGTACCGACGCATTTCTCGACAATTTGGGAACAAATATTATTAAATTTGAAATCAAATCTTAAATTATTTTTAAGATTAATGTTGTGCTGTTATCTTATTCTAAACAATAATTAAAATATATCTAATATACGATCCATTGACAGCTAATTAATATGGCCGCATAGTGACCCAATTTATAGGTCTACATTTATTTTTAAGCTACAAAACTGTTGTATGTTAAGTTTAAGTTCAAAAATAACCTGCCAGGGTTGCGAGTTTGTCCGAAAGGGATATCGTGGCCCTGGCACACAGGCAAATGAAGGAATACGGGTGGGTTTTAGTCAGTAAAAGTCTGACACGCCCTCCCGCTCCGCCCAGAGCGGGAGAAGTTATTTGATAATTTCCCAACCAAAAAAAAAAAAAAGTTCAAAAATAAAGATCTTTATGGTGGTATGTTCTAGGTATCAAGGCATTTTATTCGTCTTGAATACTGTAAGACAAATATTTGTCGATAAAACCGCACTCGTAAATATTAGATTATGTATCTATGTCTTATAACTAGTCGCTAAAAATTATTTTTGAAATAATATTAGTATACAACCCGTGCGAGTTAACTACACTCCGTTTGAAATAAGATTAGACATTTAAATAAACCTTTTTTACAGTCCGTTCAACCGATTTTGACTTCTATTGCGTTGATGGCATGACATATGGCAGCTGTAATAAACAGTTTTTTTTTTTTTTTTATCCTATATTAAAAAGAACCAGGTTCTTAATAATTAATTACAATCTAGCCTATAAGACTAATAAGTAATTTGAATAACTTAATTTGCTACGTGATAATTATTTTAAAACTTAGAATAGTGCTGATTGTACTTTACACAAGTCCATTCCACTTTCTTAGAGTCTAATATAATAATATTTATAAACACTTTGTTCACGTGTTATATGTGTGTCATTGTCACTATTATGTCTACACTTTTTACACTACACTAACTCAAAAGGTTTTGTTCGTTTTAGTCTTCGCACTATATTTGTTTGGTCTAACAGCTGAATTGCCTCGATGTTCACATGTTGGTGGAGTCGGTGGTCATGGGCCTCAGCAAATTTTTGGATTATTTTGGTGACTGGTTCCATTTTTAAGTCACGATGGAGGTGGTCATTTCTTATATACCAGGGCGCATTAACAATACTCCTGAGTACCTTATTCTGGAATGTTTGTATTATTTTTATATTGGTCGGTTTAGTACAGCCCCAGAGTTGGATGCCATATGTCCATATTGGCATAAGAATATGCCTGTATAATCGAATTTTGTTATGTATTGATAGGCAGGAATCCCGTCCAATCAACCAATACATGTTTTTAAAACGCATGTCTAGTTCCTGTCTTTTCTTTTTAACGTGCGCTTTCCAGCGCAGTTTCGCGTCAAGCGTTATGCCAAGGTATTTGGCTGTATTTGCGTATGGCACTTGTTGTCCATTTATGAAGATTGGGTGGTAATCACATTTCCTGTTGGTAAAATCAATGTGAAGTGACTTCGATTCATTTAATTTGATTCTCCATTTTTCTGCCCAGTCATGAATTTTATTTACAGCAATTTGTACCTTACTGGTTGCTTCCATATGGCATGAACCTGTAGCCATAATAGTCTGCAAAGGTTGCAATAGTATTATTTTCCAGCTCTGGTATATCATACGTATACAACAGGTAGAGGACTGGACCCAGCACACTACCTTGAGGTACGCCAGCTTTAATCATTTTTAACTCGGAAAAGGCATCCTCGTGTCTTACTCGAAACATTCTATCTGTAATGTATGATTGCAAGATATCGGCAAAATCATTGGGCAACTTAAGTCTTAGCTTGAATATCAAACCCTTATGCCAAACTCTATCAAAAGCTTGTGCCACATCTAAAAATACTATGGAGCAGACTTTTTTATCTTCGAGTGTTCTCTCAATGATGTTGGTAATTCTATGTACTTGATCTATTGTTGAGTGTTTCTCTCTGAAACCAAACTGGTGGTCAGGGATCAGGTTTGTCTCGTTTATGATAGGTTTTAACCGTTTTAAAAACAATTTTTCAAACAGCTTTGATAGTATAGGCAACAGGGAAATGGGCCTGTATGATGATGCTTCGTGTGGTGGTTTACCGGGCTTTGCAATCATAATCACTTCAGCAACTTTCCATGGCTCAGGAACATGCTTCAACACGAATGCTGCATTGATGAGCCTAGTAATCTTAACGATGGCTTTACGCGGTAGATGTTTTAGGATCTCTCCCGTAATTAGGTCAAACCCTGGGGACTTTTTAAGGCTAGTGATTTGAATTTCGTTTGCAACTTCTTTCGGGGTCACAAGCTTAATTCTTTTATCTTGCAGAATATTAGCGAATTGTAGGTTGTCTACAGACGCGTCATTTGGCTGAAAGGTTTCTTCTAAGTGATGTGCAAATCTTAGAGCTTTCTGCTCATTGCTTATGGCCCACTTTCCGTTAACATTTCTGATAGGGGGAATTGATGTAATTGGCCTTTTGAGTGACTTTGTCGCTTTCCAAAGAGAGTATTGCGTTGTATGGTCGCTGGTTAACTGACGTAGGTTAGTATTGAAAGCCTCATCTTGAAAGGTCTGTATTTTTCTCGTCAATCTTTTCGTAAGGTTATTCAATAAAGTTTTATCTTGCGGGAACCTAGTTTGCTGCCATCTTTTTCGTTGAGTCCTTTTTTCATATAATAGGTCTATTATTTCCTTTGGGTAGGTATTTCCTTTATATTTTCTTGTAATCTGTGGTGTATTGTTCCATGCACATTGTTGGATATTATTACTAAACTTATTTACTTCAGAATCGAGCTGATCTTTGCTTTTTAATGAAGATTTTAGGTCAATAATATTTTGTAGGTCTATGGTAAAACTTTCCCAATCTGTAAACTTGTTGACTAATGTCAGGTGGTTTTCTCTTAGTAATATTTTGTGACTTAGTTGTAATAATATAGGAGAGTGATCGGAGTTCATGTGATACCCCTCTTCCACACTCAGATAATTAGTTGATATATTTTTGACTATGAAAAAGTCTATAAGGTCTGGTAGTTTCTGGTGGTCAGTCGGCCAGTATGTAGGTTTTCCAGTACTTATGACCTCACAGCGCATGTCTTTCACTGCACGTAGTAGCTGTCTTCCCTTAGTTGAAGTTAATCTCGATCCCCAATGAGTGTTCTTAGCGTTAAAGTCACCGCCTAATATAAATCTCTGTCCAAGGAGCCTAAAGAAGTGTATATATTGTTCTTTGTTTATCGTGTGTCTTGGGGGACAATATACGGCCGCTACTGTAACATTAAATTTTGTTGTTTTAACTGATATCGCCACAGCTTGCGTATCTGGCTCCTCATATTTACACTGTTCGTGATGACAGATATTTTCTTTAATAATAACCGCACTACTTCCACGGGCCGTGTTGTTAGGGTGCAGCGAGTGATAAACCTTATAGCCTCTAAACTTAACAAAAGACTGTTTAGTGAAATGCGTTTCTGAGATCAAGCACACATCAATAATTTCTGTGTCTAGGACTACTTGCAACTCATGTTGGTGTTGCAGCAGTCCGTTAGAATTCCACGCCATTATTTTTAGTGTGTTATTCATGATTGATTTTTGTATTCCTTGATTCTAATTTCTCTAGTCTCTTGTCAAAAGAGGTTATGCACTTCAAGATCTGGTTGAGCTTGTCCTCAAGACTTGATGGTTGTGTACTTGGTTTTACACTTTTAGATGTTTGTCCAGTTATCCCGGTTGTCTGCGTAAACTGTGCACTTTGTTTCGTTATATGTTTGTTGGTGTTTCCAACAACTTGCTTAACGGTAGGGTTGTTTGGTGGATTATGTTTAGAGTTTTTATTCTTAATCATTTGCATCTCCTTGGCAACTAAACACCCTCTGTAGTTGGCTGGGTGAGGTAAGCCACAGTGGACACACTTAGGTTTATCTTGTGCAGGTTTGTTGCAATCAGCTGTGAGGTGTTTACCTGTACATTTAACACACCTTGGCTCTTTAGCGCAATACTTTTGGGTATGACCATAAGCCTGGCATCTCTTACACTGAGGTATTATTTTTGATGTTTTAAGCGGGTTTATTTCAACTTTACACCCTAGAATATGTTTAATGCCGTATATTTTACTAACATCTTCGTCATTTTTGAACGATATTATAAACAAGTTCAGCGGTTCTTTTGTTCTCCAGCTTAACTTGTTAATTACGTTTTCTATCTGAAATCCTTGCGACGTTAAATCATCTTTAATCCGATCCGGTAGGCAGGAAGAATGCAATTTTTTCGCCACCACTCGTATTGGCCTGGTCTGCTTATCCTCGTATGAATGCCATAAACAGTTATTTTCTGATAAGCGCCTAGCAATCACTCTGTAGGACTCTTCAGATTTGGCATTTATTTTCACGCTATTACCGCTTAACATTTTGGCGGTAAATGTTTCTCCTGACTGAGATTCAGTCAAAAAGTCGTAGAAAGTTTGATAATTTTTAACACCGTCTACTACGATTGGAGGCGGTGCTAGATGTTTTTTTATGGTTGCCTTCTCTTTTTTGTTAAGTTGCTGCTGTTCAGCGGTAGCTCTAGCTTGTTGTAGTGGTGGTGGAGTGAGGGAGGTGTTCAACTTCCTTTTCTTCCTGTTTTTCGCCCTAATCCACCCAGTCTCTTTGGCGAGTTCATCCTCATCCGTGCAGTACTCAACGTCACTTTTAGTAGGGTGAGCCGGTGTTATGGTCTCACTAACCTGTTTATCTGAGGGTTCTCCTTGTTCGTGTCTTTAAGCATTTTAATTGTCCTTGAAGATCTTGTACCTGTTCCTGCAAGCTTTGTATGTGGCCGTTCAGTTGACGTACCATTTGTTGCAGGTTTTCTCTGTCCGTTTTTTCCTGGATGTAACAGTCATATAACATATAACTGCTTTTCCAGGTCTGTTTTTATTTTAATAGACTGTTTTGCAGCCATTATTTAGCTTTAGGGCGAGCGTGACACCTAAACAATTATGATAAACACTTCATGACGATTTCCGCACTTGTAACTGGGTCATCGTGGTGGCCCCGATAGATCGACGTACACCGCGACGACGATGTTGTGATGCGTCTGCAAAATACTCTTAACTAGAGCACGCGCGCGCGGCCGCGATCGGTACGTCCGTTCACAATAGTAGCTAAACACAACTCGAACACAGACTCGATAAACAGTTGGTATTGTAACTACGTTTTTGCTTTTAATGCCATCCTTATGCCTCAGGAATAGAACTCAAAATTGGTTGAACGGACTGTAAACAAGTTTATTTAAATATCTAATCTTATTTCAAATGGAGTATAGGCATCTGGCGCTGTGACGTCACTCGTAGGTACAGTACTGCTCAGTATGGGGTTTACTCCGAACATAAATCCGAAGTATTGGCCGAATGTTCGGCCGTTGCTTGACGACGACGGCTAACAATGGCTGACTACGGTGAAAAAAAAAACGACAGCCAAAGAGATAAGCCAAAGTCAAAAAG
This sequence comes from Tiliacea aurago, assembly GCA_948098905.1. NCBI lineage: Eukaryota > Metazoa > Arthropoda > Insecta > Lepidoptera > Noctuidae > Tiliacea > Tiliacea aurago. The sequence continues at coordinate 10,441,180 of OX402578.1, read as the reverse complement.
GGGATTTTAAGTCCGTTAAGGATTCAAAGTCAAAAAAGGAAACTATGGAAGCAATGATATTATATTAAACAGATATGTTGTGAACGCACAATCGTGAAGACTCGAAGACGTCCTAATTGGGACATATTTGTTAGTCTGTGATGCCAACATTCAGTGACTGGTGGCCAGAATAATGTTTGTTTACATTCACGCGTAATTGAAAACACTAGCTGTTTCTTTTTTTCTTGTTGTTTTTATCAAGCCATCTCTTTTCTATCATTTTGACTTGTAGTGAAATGTAAAATGAATGAAAAGTGGGTATGTGTGCTGGCGCGGAACACTTTTTACGGTTGTTTTGTGAGTGTATAACACTCAGATTATAGAAAGAAGCAGATAGACCGCGCGGAACAATAAAGTGAGGCCCGTTTGTAGACATGTGTGCGTTACAGCCACGTGACAGCACTATAAGAACAGGTGCCTCTATGTGTGTGTACGGTGGCCAGGATCATGAAAAAATTAGCCATAATATTTCATTACATGAACAAAAAAGTTTTTTTTTTTTTAAATCAGTTGTATTTACTAACGGTATACGTCAAATTAACAATACCCATAAAAACGAAACATTTGCGATATATTTTTATTTTGAGACACCAACATTTTATTGTTTTTGGTAAATATATTTACTTTATGGTGACGTCATATAACCCATGTTATAGCAAATCGACTGATGTAATAAGTATTATAAAATCCATTAACTAGTTATACTTACGAAGACACATAAGTACATACTTATTTATTTATAAAGATACCAACCAGAAAAGGCGCTAAATAAAACACTATTATCAAAATAAATATTTTTGTAAATCGATACTCCTGTATCCTATACTTATTTCCTAACTTAGGGGTAAATGTTTTCTGCCAGGGTTGCGAGTCCTGCTAGGGTTGCGAGTTTGTCCGAAAGGGATATCGTGGCCCTGGCACACAGGCAAATGAAGGAATACGGGTGGGTTTTAGTCAGTAAAAGTCTGACACGCCCTCCCGCTCCGCCCAGAGCGGGAGAAGTTATTTGATAATTTCCCACCAAAAAAAAAAAAAAAGGGGTAGTGGAGACCGGGGATGGTTGACTAATTTTTTACTAAATCATACATATTTTTTGTTATTTCATACATACAGACAATAAAACGGCATCAATGGATAGAAGAACTATTAGACTAATAAAAAAATATAACAGCTAGTTCATTATTCAATATAAGGATCATGATTTAATACATTTTGCAGAACAGCAGCTCTTAGTCAATTTACCCCGGGTCCGGGGTAGATTGACTATATGCCCGGGGTAAGTAGACTTAAGTATCAATAAGCGACAAATTATGAGAAAAGCCAAATAATACAACCTTTTTTAAAATGTAATTAAGCTTTTATTCAAAAACAATTTGTATCAGGTACAAACATATCTTATAAATCTTTAACAAAGCTATCAACTCTTAGTTTTTATTTAGACATTTATTAGTTTTATTAATAAAACAGTTTCTTTTCTTACACTAAAAATCAAATGCACATTTTTTATTGCTCTACTGAAACAACAGTATTGATATTAATAATTATTAGTATTAAAACTTAATTATATATTGACTTGTTTTATCATCAAACTTAGTTTAAACTAAACTCTTAATCAGTCTCATATTAATCTTCATATTCTTAAAAAAAACAGACAACTTATCAGTCTTCAATATCAGAAGTACAATGTTTGCATTCAAAAAACAATAGATTACCCCTTACACATTTAGAATGAGCCCATAACTTACAAGTTATGCACTGAATCCATTGTTCGCCAGGAACACTATCGGCGTAGGATTCAGTGCACTCCAAACATATCGTGCTCTCGTCATCTGAATCCACATTACCGTCATTTTCATCGACGGTATCATCAGCAATTTCATTTTCTTTATCCGTTCCTTTTACTGTACCCTTTCCTTTCCCTTTACCCTTTCCTTTTCCTTTGCCCTTTCCTTTTCCTATTCTGTTTTTTGTTTCTGTTTTTTTCTTCTTAAAATCTTCTCTTTTTTTTTTCATATCCATAAGAATTAATTTTTCTGGAGTGTCTGTATAAATAGTACTTTTACGTTTCCGAATATTTCTTCTATTTTCTAAAAGTGGCGCCGCTTTTGGAAAGGGTCTTATCTCTTCAAGTGTTGCTGTTGAACTTGAGGCCAGGTTTAGATTGTGTAACGATGGGGGCACATTTGCTTCTGTAGGATTTACTTTTTCTGGGGTTTTGAGGTTTTCCCTCAGCTCCGAGTCATTTACAGAATTTAATGTCTCGTGTAAAAGAGAAGGTGACTCAGAATCAGTGCTCAAAGATCTTGTAGGAGAGGGCATTGTGGTAGTGATCTGAATTATATTTACAGATGAACAATGCGCTGCTGGTGAGTGAGTTTCGGTTAGTGTATGTTGATCAGGAATTGGAATCTCTTCGACAATAGGCAACCTGTTAGATGCATCGGAAGTCGATGGGTCAGCAACAGTGCTTACATCACTTGATGAAGGATTACCACCAACATGGAAAGTGGGCATCGGCCTATCTGTCACATAAGAACCACTAAACTCGGAGTCAGGAAAAATGTTTTCATTCAATGGTGAAATCCCGGAAACTCTGAATCCTGATTGAATATTTTCAATTGTAGCAGCCAATGGTAGTGAAGTTATAAGTAGCTCCGGTATATCATAAATTGTAATAGTTTTTCCCGGGTTACTAGCCAGCCAGTTGTCACATGCTCGATTGAAATACTTTTTCAATGGTCCGTACACAGATCTGTCTAAAGGTTGTAGCTTGTGGCTACAATGTGGAGGAAATGATAAAACGGTCACTCCATTAGTTTTAAAGTAATCCAGCACTTCAATTGATAAATGCGAGTCATGGTTATCTAACAACAAAAGTACAGGTTTTTCTTGACTAGGTTTAACATGTTGCACGAAATGTTTGGCGTACTTTATAAAGTTCTCTTCCTTCATCCAGCCAGACGGATTAGCATCGCCTTCACATCCGATCGGGCCACCTTTTACAAAATGGGACTTATAATGTACGCGGGGAAACACAAAAAATGGTGGAACCATATTTCCAAGAGCTGAAACAGCTACTGCAACTGTCACCAGAGTACCCCTCTCAGCAGATGTCATTTTACCTAGACTTTTAATACCACGTCGAGCTATTATTCTATTAGGTACTTGCACGGTTGTCATACCTGTCTCATCGACGTTCCATATATCACCAGGGCTTAGATTTAAACGTTGGTATACAGTAGTTAAGTTAGCGAAGAACATACTGACGTTGTGTTTGTTGAATGATGTCGCTCTTGAAAGGCTTGTTGCTTGAGGTGTCCTGATCGATAAAGAAGGATGACGTTTGAGGAACGAGCCTAACCAATCTTCACCAGCTAACAATTTTGTTCTCCAAGAATCAGGCATAGCTTTGTCACTTTTTATGGCGAACTGATATGCTAATTTTCGAGTCTCATATGGTGTCAATCCAAAATATATATCAGCGGCTTTCTTCAAATAACTTGCTAAAGCTTCTTCTTCTATATTAGTGAAAACTTGCCTATTTTTGATATATCCCACTGAGTCCAAGGTTAGCTCTGCTCTCGTCAAGTTCGGATTACGTTCAAATTTCTCCTTTAGTTTCGTCACATAACGATGTAATGTCTTATAGGGAATGTCATATTGTTTTGAAATTCCATTAATACTTTTGTTCTCAAAAATTATTAAATGACAAGCTCTTTCCACAACATCTTTGGGTGTATCAGCTCGTTCAGTCTTTCTTTTATAGGTTCTCATTGTACTGTAACAAAACAATTATAAAAATTTAATAAAAGGTTCATTTACAAGCTATTTTAAACTCCAAATTTTATTGGGGTTGGTTGACTAACTATTCAACCAGCCCCGGAAGAAATTAGTCTACCAACCCCAGACACCATTTTTAATTTCAATGGCATGGCTAACCTAAACACTGTCATGAACTTAAGAAATAATACATGAAATATGATTAATATACCCTTATGAAACACTCTGACTAATAGGCAAACCGTTAACATAAAATTTGTAGGTATCGAATGAAAAAATATGTAATGTGAAAATATTACTTACGTGATACGAAAACAAATCACATGTCACTGCTCGAAAACGGCGTGCGTCCGCGACGCGGTGCTCCGGACGATTGAGCGGGGGGCGGAGAGTGATGCGCGGCCGCGCTGGGATGTCGTAATCCTCATGTCCTTGACGAGTTTTTGGCGGTTAGTCTACCTGCCCCTATAGTCAACCATCCCCGGTCTCCCCTAAATGTTTCAATATAAACTAGAAACACCGAATGATTTTTGTTAAGGTTTTGTGTTTTAAGATGTCACTAACAATGAACACGTAAAATAAATCCAAATAGACAAATAATCAATATTTTACCTATGAAAGATACTCCATCTTATTTCTTTTGTTTTTGGGAACAGTTTTTACAATGTTTAAAAATACAAGACGGCATTATTCTGAAATTATCTGTTAGAGCCCGTGACGTACGAGATCGAGATTTTATTCGCTTTTGAATTTGTATTTGCTTTGTTGGCCGCACTCTCGGTGTTCCGCGCGATCTATCTGCTTCTTTCTATAATCTGAGGTATAACATTATCTGTTTATTATAATAATTGTATGGAAGTTATAAAACGGCCGAACATTCGGCCGATACTTCGAATTAACGCTTCGGAGTGTCTACTCCGAAGCGTTAATTCGAAGTTTAAAAGACCCAGTGGCCGCATTGGCCAGCGACGACGTGTCTACTTAATTCGCACGGGTTGTATGTTTGTAAAGCTGGGTATCCGATAAGCACACCAACTGTGCCCCACGCAACACCTTTGTCAATCAATCTGCCTAGCCTTTTACCACCTATGTCGGGGGGGGGGGGGGGGGGGGGGGTCTGCTTCCAGTCTAAACGGGTGCAGCTGAACATCAATACTTATTTTACATGGCGCGACTGCCTATCTGACCATCACAACCCAGTAACTGGGTAACGATACTCTTGGTGGTCGCACCAAGAGTATCGTCGTGGTTGTCCGACTTTTGGGCTCCTGATTACCCGTAACGACTGTTAAAAATCTAAACGGTTTAACGTACTTTCCGAGGGTAGGAGGGGTCTTGGTAAGAAAAGATGGTCACCCATCCACGAACCGACCGCAGCAGGCGTAGCTTAACAACATTTTTGAGCTACTTTCTCTCAATTTTTAAACTTTTATCAATAAGTTGCAACTTCTATTGAATATCAACTGTATGAATGGTAAAAAAAAACCGGACTCGCGCACCGAGGGTTCCGTACGTATATATCATGTTGATGATTTCTGAAAAACTGTGCTATTTAGAGACATCACACATTTTTTTTTTTACATTGTTCATCAAAAGTCAGAAAGTATGATGCCGAAAAAAAAAATGTTTGAGAATGTGCAAACAGCGCTCTTTCATGACCTAGTAGCCCCACTTCAAAATTTTCAGTCCCTTTTGCAAAAATGATATTTTTTTTTTATTGTTTCTTGTTTGCAAAATAGTTGGGCAAACGTCATCTAAAACTATTCTAAATTTCAAGTATTAATAGTTCCTGAGATATCCAGGTGTGACAGACAGACAGACAGACTTAGTCTCACCTTATGGGTTCCTTTTTACCATTTTAGTACGGAACCCTAAAAACAAATCTATCCGAGGTGCAAAAATATTCGATTTCACTTCTCTCGTTCGAGCACATTTATTTGTTTTATTAAATTACGGGGCGGCAAACTGCGTTGCCCCGGGGCGCGAAATCTTAAAATACACCCTTGGAACATAAGCATTTGTTTTAAAACTTGATCCATAATCATAATGATTATATTAAGTTAGTTGTTAAGTTTTGCAATGTCAATATACTTCTGCAATGTCATTGTAACTGAGTAGTTTCTAAGTTAGGTTTAGGTTAGGTTATAATGCTGATTATAAAACAATAAATGATACATTTTTATACACACTAAATAGTTTTATATTTATTTAGGCATCTGCAAAAGCATGGTAGATACGTTGTCATCTTAAAAACAAAGCTGAAATGTGCTATGTACAGACGGCTACACATCAAGCCAGCATAAGCAGCATTCCAGCATAAGCTGAACTCGTATTATGTAGGATTTCCGTACAATGAGAGGTCAGCTCATACTGGAAATGTATAGCTTGATGTGTAGCCGTGTGTACCTTTAACCACAACGGCACCTGTTTATGGTTGACTGTACTTCCCTGTACGTCCTCCTTCACTACGAGTAACAAATCGTACCCAGTAAATGATTTTTTTATCGCGCACTGGATGCTCAATGCTCGGCACAACTAGTAAAAATAAAAATACCGGCCAAGTGCGAGTCGGACTCGCGCCCGAGGGGTTTCTTATATTATCTATATAAAGGTAAATTGCGGTTTACGATTTATGACGTATTAAAAAAAACCTAATTACTAGATCTCGTTCAAACCAATTTTCGGTGGAAGGTCACATGGTAGGTACATCATATATTTTTTTTTGTTTTTTCATTCTCTTATTTTAGAAGTTCGGAGGGGGGGACACATTTTACCACTTTGGAAGTGTCTCTCGCGCAAACTATTCAGTTTAGAAAAAAAATATATTAGAAACCTCAATATAATTTTTGAAGACCTATCCATAGATAGGTACCCCACAAGTATGGGATTGATGAAAAAAAAAATTGAGTTTCAGTTCTAAGTGTGGGGAACCCCCAAAATTTATTGTTTTTTTTCTATTTTTGTGTGGAAATCTTAATGCGGCTCACAGAATACATCTAAGTACTTATCAAGTTTCATCAGTAGGTATAGTTCTTATAGTTGCGGAAAAAAGTGTCTGTATCATACGGACGGACAGACAGACAAACAGACAGTCAGACAGACATGAAGAATCCATAAGGGTTCCGTTTTTTGCCATTTGGCTACGGAACCCTAAAAATAGTCACGTTAAGAGATCCCCCGTGTGAACCTAGACTAACGCTACTTATAAACAGCGTCTGTTGGCGCCCTATAAAAAGATTGCGTGTTTATCTGTACGTATTCGTACATACTTAACTTTTGAACCTAAGCCGCGTCTCTGAATAACCAAATTAGGCAATATCTAAAATATACACATATAATATATTATCTGGGTTTGATTTCGCCTTACAAACATCGTTATTGGTAATAAATTATAACCCCTGCGATAGAATATAGGCTGTCAATGTTGATCTTGCAATAACAAATTGAATTACAAATTTTCCTAACTTCTTCATTTGGGATTTATTTTATCCATAATCTTCTTTACTCGTAGCATATATTAGCATAATATTGTAATATTTTATTTAGAACTTTAAGAACCTTTAGTTTAAAAAAGAAGCAAATTGCGCATAATTTGCAGTAACAATTTTTTTTAAATATTTTCAGTAACTAATCATAATTTTATTAATACTTTTGACTTCAAGATTAAATTGCGTTTGATTTATAACTTTAACGATTTTTAACGAGTGCAATTTTTAAATAAGTAAGTACCTACCTCACGAAGGACAAGTTCAAAATAAATTTAATTATCCCTCGTTTTTCTTTTAACGAATCATTTAAATTCTAATTTTCTTTTAATCATAAAAATAAAGAGCTCTTTCACCTGTCTTAACTTTGTTTAATTAACAATAGCAACTGAAAAACTCGTCCGAATTACATTAAAAAAATGTTTAACATTTAAAATGTCTGCCGGCTACAAAGTTCGTTCTCACTTCGTTAGATGCGCTTGATGTCCCTTACATCTTATTTACGTCTCCTCGGAAATTACTCCGTTCCTAATTCGGAACGAAACGACCGCTTCTTGACGCGCGAATTAATTCCTCTGCGAACCGTTTGCTCCTTTTGATCTTAAAGTTTAATTGAAACACATCGAAATGCCATAGTTAATGATTTTGACTTTACCATGATGCTAATTGAAGGGCGGAAGACGTAGCGTTGGAAGGCCTCCTACAAAGTGAACCGATGACCTTATGAAGGCTGCAAGTATCCGCTGGATGCGGGAAGCACAGAACCGGTCGAAGTGGCGGTGCTTGGGGGAGGCCTATGTCCATCAGTGGACGTCTTTTGGCTGAAATGATGATGATGATGAATTGAAGGGTTAGTTTAATGTTCTCTACTCTTCTCCTCGTGTAAAACAAGAGAGAATAGTTCATGCCGTGGTGGAAAGATCAGCCAGTATACAAGACTGGCTGATCTTCCACGAGTTCTCCACACTATCAAGCTTGCTGACTGTAATTTTGTGGGTAACTGACCAGCAAGCGACAGACACACTTAAGACGCTGACAAGAGGCAAATGAAAAAAATAAGGTTAAACAAAAAAATTGCCAGATCTATAAAGTTTGTGGTAGCGGAAAAAATATATGTTATTCTTGAACATATTTCTCAGAACTTGATTGTTACCAAAACACGTTTAGAAAAAAAAATCTCGATACAAATTAACGGTAAACTAACCCTTTACTTTTAATTTCAATCCAAAATATCTGTATTCAATATCAACGTACGGTTGGTATTTAATTAAAAACAAGAACGTCTTATTTGTATGCAGAACATGGTTGTTTTTTTTTTTGGATTACTCAACTCATTCTTGAGTAAATAGATAATTGCTTCATATTTTGCAATAAATTACAAGCGTTGTGTCATCGTGCTTCTCTTTCTTTTTTATGCAGTCTGACAGTGACCGCGGTTTAGCCTGTTGTCAGCGTCTTAAGTGACAGAAGTGCTAGGACTGCTAGGAGTTGTGGAAATTCGGTAAATTGATTAAATGCAGAAATGGTTGGTAAAGTACGCGTTAAACTTTAAGGCGATGGCGGCTCTGAAGCGCGCTTTCTACTGCCCAGTACCTACCGCACCCATCACCCCCACTGACACGCAAATTTCTTACAGCGCAGCGACTCGCCTCATGTTCCGAGCCACCATAAAGTGTGAATCAAGCAGAGTATTTAATAAAATTTCCTGGAAAACAAAAATATCCATTTCCTGGAAATTGAATATTTGCTCATGTTGAATAGGTTTACAAATAGCAAACAAAATTATATTCTGAATCTAATAGGTATAGCTCCAGACAGAAATTAATAAGCTTAATTTCTAATATATTATTTATTAATAAGCTTAATTTCTAATATATTATTTATTAATAAGCTTAATTTCTAATATATTATTTATTCATATCAAGTGACATAGTAAATTATAATTCAAAGTAACGAAGTCGCGGGCAAAAGTGCGTTGCAGGTTGTATAATATTTAAAAATAGTAACATTTTCCAAAAACAATAGATAACCATAACTTAAACACACGCCTTATAAATATAATAGATTACATCTTCCACCCTCTCGGATCAAAATGCTTTACCATAGCCCATATTACATGGCAGTAAAAATTTTCAACCAATTACCGGAACACTTAAGAAGAAAACAAATTCAATAAATTTAACAGAAATTTAAAAGAATATCTAAGACAAAAATGCTTTTAAGGCTCCTACAGACTGGTGCGATATCACGGGCGTGACCGGCAGCGTGACCATTGTCGCGCCCGCGATATTGCACCAGTCTGTAGGAGCCTTAAATATGACACAGAGATCGTTCGAATGAGACTGTCATAGTGCAGGTAGTGTTATATTATAAAATTAAATGACGCTCTACAAACCCTAACTTTTCGGCCAGTTACTTTTATAACTTTCTTATATTACTCGTAGGCTAAATCTTCAAGGACAAAATATCTAGCCAAAGAAATGTGTCGAGTAAAAGCTTCGAAACTTTATTTTCTGTGCCCTGTAGTCAAACAAAATAAGAAGTGGCAAGATTTTAAAAGTTAAAAGGTCTTAAGAGCCAACTAGTCGCGGGCTCGAACTCACTGGCGGGCGCGGCCAAAAAGCACGCTGTCTCACCTAGCATCGTGTCCGACAGAGATAGCACCAGTGATGAGCAGTTAGAAGCTAGTCTACACGCATAACGTCTAGTCGCACGCACACAAACACAGTGCACGACGATTCATACTAAACCGCGCGCGTATACGAAAACTCCTTTGGAAGGTGGGGTTTTATGAAAAAACGACTGCATAAATCAATTACGAATAAAGTTTAATATAATCTTCGACAATTGAGCTTTGTCGGAACGAGCTTTGTTTTTGAGATTTTATAATTCTCTTATTACTTATTTACGCCCAAAGTTGCGTTAAAATTAGCAGGAAAAACGAATCTTTCTTGGCTCATAACTTTTTAATGCCTTTGTTTTTTACTATTCTGCTTCTGTACAGACAAAATTAATAATAAGACAAAACGATATCATGTTTTACTTTAGACGTACAATGTGTAACAGTGGACTAAAACCCCCCCGAAATTTGTATGGAAAAAGTATCGACTAGTTGCACCTTAATGAAAATCTGTTGGGATATAAATAGAAAGGAAAGTGAGGGTAGTCTCGTTTCTAGATTCGTCATTTATTAGAGTACCCAGTTTTATGTATTTTTAGCTTTGTTTAACTATTTTATCACCTGCGTTTTATATGGCCCCGAGATTTCCAAAAACACTAAGCTCCTTTATCTTTAAGTAATATTTATAAAGTTAGATTTGTTCCATTGAATGACTTTTTCATGAAATCATGACAAATCTAACTCAGAGAGATGTATTAATTATGCTAATGATTATAATTCTTTAAATACATAAAGATGCAACCTGCTACGTGCTGCCTACTGCTGCAAATAGAAAAAAAGCTGTAGCCCACGAAATTATTTTTATTTTAAACTAAAAATTAAAACATTATTACCTTTATACACATTATATTACATTATTTTTTTATACATATTTTTTCAATGATATTATATTAAACGGATATGTTATGAGCGCGCAATCGTGAAGACTCGTAAACGTCCTAATTAGGACGTATTTGTTAGTCTGTGATGCCAACATTCGGTGATTGGTGGCCAGAATAATTTTTATTTATATTCACGCGCAATTGACAACACTAGCTGTCTCTTTTTTTCTTGTTGTTTTTATGAAGCCATCATTTTTACTTGTAGTGAAATGTAAAATGAATGAAAAGTGGGTATGTGTGCTACCGCTACAGCGGAACACTTTTTTCGGTTGTTTTGTGAGTAATATCTGTTTAATATATTATCATTGTATTTTATTTAATTATTTTTTATGTTGTTTTTTGCAGCTGTAGCTGCGGATCCTCCTTAATGTTTAATACTGGCGAAAGTGACAGGTTTTATTACGGCCGTTTTATCATGACGGAACCACTTTCCTAGGAAACCAAAGCTTAACCAAATTATTTGATGAAATTATTATAAATAGGAGGCCTTCTACTTATCCTAACTAATATTATAAATGCAAAAGTAAGTTTGATTGTTACCTTTTCACGCCTAAACAACTAAACGAGTGTACGACTAAACGCCGACAGACACTACGCCGACAGACTGAACACCGACAAGACTTTACTTCGACGGGACTCTTCGCCGACAGGACACTTCGCCGACAGGACTCTTCGCCGACAGGGCTCATCAGCGACGCAATTTATTAAAGCCCCATCGCCATTTATTTATTTTTATTTAAGCCCGATAGGATAAACCAGTTTAGCCTAGGTCGAATTTCACTTAGTTTGTATCTTAGCAGCAGGCATGTTTTCTGTCACGGCTCCGGTGCTGCAGGGCTCCAGCGGTCCCATGCGAGCTTATCGTCACAGATGTGTTTCACGCTCACCACCGAGGCTTCGGCTTGCTGGCCGGCTCCGCCGGCCAGCCTCAGCCGCGGCGGCTAGCGTTGAAACCACCTGCTCCTCAGCTCGCGGGCCGTCTCGCCCCTACGCGCCTACGCGAATTTAAATAACACTCTAGGGGTAGGGCAGACAAGACTACGTGGAGTCGGTTTTGCTGCGATTCGTTTCTGTCACGCCGCTCCCGCAGTACGCTCAATCAGATTTCAGATTAGGACGTACCATTTTATCCTAAAGCATGTAAATTCTAACTAGGATAAACCGATTCGACCTAGGCTAAACTGGTTTATCCTATCGGGCTTAGGACAAACTAGTTTAGCCTAGGCTATACTAGTTAATCCTATCGCGTGTAGGGAGAACTGGTTTGGCCTAGGCTAAACTAGTTTGTCCTGAAATTGGGTTTGGCCGGTAACATATATATGTATAAGAAGAGATGTACCTACACTAATAACCAATGCAAAATATTTTTTTTTTTGAATTGATACTTACAAGAAAAGCATAAGTAATCGATTTCCAAAGTAAGTATCTGATTATCGGAGATAAATTGCGTCGCTGATGAGCCCTGTCGGCGAAGAGTCCTGTCGGCGAAGTGTCCTGTCGGCGAAGAGTCCCGTCGAAGTAAAGTCTTGTCGGTGTTCAGTCTGTCGGCGTAGTGTCTGTCGGCGTTTAGTCGTACACTGCAACTAAACCGATCATCGTGCAATTTTGTATATATGTTGTCCGGTGCACAGAAACGGACATAGGGTACCTTTCACCCCGATAAAAAGTACTGATATGATAATAGATGCCGCCACTTGTCTTTTGAATCATGATTGAATTATTTATTTATTTAATACTATAAGCACACAAATATAAAAACTAAACTCTTTTTTATATTTGTGTATTATTTTAGTATTATTAAGTAAAATATGGAGTTATATTATGGAATTATATTATTACAAGCAGAGTACAACCCGAATTGATTGTCAAATTTAACGCAAGCGAAGCCGCGGGCAAAAGCTAGTACCCAATAAATTAAGAGAAATACAAAGGACTTTCGTGCGTATGGAAGGACACCGCGGCGTTGCCCTCTTCATTGTTGATCGTCAGCGCAAAAAGTTTGTTATTCTCGCTATTCCACAAAGGCTGCGGACCTCCTTACTTAGTTCCAATAACATTATGAAAACATTTTTCGGTACAGTAAAAACAAATATTACCCTAAAGTGGAATTTGGACTTCGAAAGGGTTCTTGGCGGGAAAGTGAAGCGTGTTTAGCAGTTTTGTTTTTAAGTTTTCTCATAGAAATTGTGCTAATATAGTGTCGCGTCGTACGTTTGCGGGAACCTTTACTTGGATACCTAGCTTAAGGCAGGTACCCAAGTAATTACTCGTCCATCAAAGTGGAATGAAACCGTAGGAAACCCGAAACACCTCCATTTCATTTTGTCTCTAGCAAAGCTTTTAACACGGCAGGTTATTTAAAAAGACAAATATTTACAAAATTATCTTGTTGTGTACAGAGCTTAGAAATAAATTACTTATTTAGGGACGAATCTCTTGGAAAATTGGGATCTCTATCAAAGGATGTAATTATTAGAAGGCGTTCTTGAAGAGCTCGGTAATACCCTTCGTAGTACGAGACAGCGTAGGATAGGAACCATGGATTTTGAAGAGTTCGGTAGTACCCTTCGTAGTACGAGACAGCGTAGGAACCATGGATTTTGAAGAGTTCGGTAATACCCTTCGTAGTACGAACAGCGTAGTAATCACGGCTTTTCATTGCTTTGTTTTTCTGGCTAAGCTAAAGTCACTTTACATCTCTTCACATATAATATTATATGTAAAAAAAAAAAAGAAAGCCTTTTATTTCTTACAAACAAAAAAAGTAAATAACAGTAAATTGACTATATATATAATGTACATAAAACCTATGATTATATTTATTCGATATTATTTATCTGGCTATGATCGTACTTTTTTTTTTCTAGTTTGTAATATTAAATTCAAATTTATTTATTTGTTCACATAGATATAATGTTGGTACACATGGCTTCTGGCATTCTGAGCATGTTCATAGACCTCAACTCTAGATTTAGCTGAGAACAACTGCTTTACCAATCACACAGACAACAAATGATTCTCAGTTTTTTCTATAACTGTCTCAATATTCTCCATCAAAATATAGCAGGTCTAACGAACAAATCTGATATACTTTTAGTTAAACTAGAAGAATTATTCAATAAGGGAACTATTATAGACGTTATATGCATTACAGAACATTTTATGGAATCAGGCAATGAGGATCTAATGTATATACCTAACTTCTATCTAGCTGCTTACTATTCAAGAAATACGAAACGAGGAGGTACATGCATCTTTGTCAGAGCAGGACTGCAATATCGAATACTCACTGACGCAGCCAAACAATCGATTTCAGGATTATTTGAATGTTGCGCTGTCGAACTTATATCTTATAATATTATTATTATTTCTATATACAGGGTACCTAAACATAATTATGTATTATTTTATGAAAAATTGGACAACATACTCAAAAGGCTTAGTTCTGGGGCAAATAAAAACATTATTCTTGCAGGGGATTTTAACATTGACGTAATAAAGAGAAATAAAATTACTCTTGAATTTGAATATTTCCTCTTACAATATAATTTAAAACTAGCACTTTACAAACCAACAAGACTCAGTAGTAATTCCTGCATCGATAATTTTGCACATAGTTACAAAAGGGGCTGCAAAGCTGAAATCTTAGATCTAGCACTCTCGGATCACACATGTCAAATACTGAAAGTGCCCATAAAAATAACTTGCAAATTACAACTTTGGAAATGTAAAAAGAAAGAGTACTCTGAAGATAATTTGGTTAAATTTAAAAATATCCTAGGCAGTTTATCTTTTGTAGAAGTTTTTAATGCTAAAGATGCAAACGTGTCTTTTGAAGCCTTCATGGACGATTTCTTACTATTTTATAAATTATGCTTTCCAGAAAAGATTGTAACTATCAAATTGAATAGAAAAACTAAATGGATATCTCGAGGGATAAAGATATGCAGCCAGAAACAAAGACATTTACTTTGGAAATATCGATTTGACCCTAGCTCAACAAATAAGAATAATCTAAAAAAATACTCTACTCTCTATAAAAAAATTATAAAATTGACGCAAAAAGCCCAAAACAATTATTTTATAAGCTCTTCTCAGAATAAATCTAAAGCCGCTTGGCAAGTTATTAATAAATCTAAAACGTGCTTACCACAGGAACATATTATGACTATAAACAGAGACAATTTGACTTTTATACACCCTATTGACATTGCTAATGAATTTAATAATTACTTTATTGACACAATTGAAAATAATATAAATTCTGACAAGATTAATGGTAATGTCTTTGACAATCTTTCATCACAATCTCTATTTATGTCACCGGTTTCGAAAAATTACATTATAAAAATTATCTCTAATCTAAAAAATACAAATACTGTTGGTTGGGATGGCGTCTGTACTAAAGTCCTAAAGTACGTAAAGGAAAATATAGCACAGCCATTAGCTCACATTATTAACCTTTGTATTGCTGATGGCAAATTTCCAAACAGCTTAAAAAAAGTTATTATTAAACCTTTACTTAAAAAAGATGACAAAACAAATATGAAAAACTATAGACCCATTGCAAAAATTTCCGTCTTGTCCAAAATTTTTGAGAACGTTATATACAACTCCATGTACACATATTTTGAAAAATATAACCTATTCTGCAATGAACAGAAAGGTTTTCGCAAAAACATAAATATTAACTTGGCACTGTTTGATTTAATTAATAGTATTATGACATCAGTTGATAAAAATAATCCAATTTGTACTATTTTTACTGATATGACGAAAGCTTTCGACTATGTTGACCATGGGATATTGCTACAAAAGCTGTATGGCTACGGCGTAAGGGGAAATATCCTAAAATTGATAGAATCATATTTAACTGATAGAGTTCAATGCACTGAAGTCACTCGATTATGTCCCAAAACTAAATTAGAAACTGTATACTTCTCAAAGCAAAGACCCATAAAATATGGCGTACCCCAAGGTGGCGTATTGGCACCACCTCTATTTCTGATTTACATCAATGATCTCCCAAAAATCATTCAGCATAAGATGGTTCTTTTTGCAGATGACAGCACAGCAATAATAGAATGCAATGACATAAATAATTATGAAAATGATATTAATGAATCTTTGACTAAAATAATAAACTGGCTTGAAGATAATAATTTGAAAATTAACCTAAGTAAGACCAATATCATGCAATACCATCAGCGTCGTGAAAATAATAACATTAATATCAACTATAAAGACCATAAAATTCAGGAAGTTGATAGTGCTAAATTCTTAGGAATGACTATTGATAATAAATTGACTTGGAACATTCATACTGACATAATATGTAAAAGACTAAGTAAATCTGCGTATGCACTATTCCAACTTTCAAAAAAGGTTAATATTGAGACATTGTTAGCAGCATACCATGGACTTGCAGCTTCTGTTTTACGATACGGTATTATTTTCTGGGGGCAGTCAGCTAATAGGGAGGTTGTATTTAGGATGCAGAAACGTTGTGTGAGGTCCATGTGTGGTCTAAAAACAACGGATAGCTGCATTCCGTATTTCAGAAAACTAAAGATATTGACACTGCCAGCAATGTATATAATGGAAACTGCATTGTTTGTAAAAAAAAACCCGCATTTATTTGTCAGCTTATCGGCGGTCAGAAGAAAGCCATTGCGTACTCAATACTGTAACAAACTATGTAATGTCAAATGTAAAACAGCCTTAATGCGTAAAAGCCTTTTCGGCAACGCTCCAAAAATTTATAATAAAATACCGGATGCCATTAAAAATATGCCATTAATAAAATTCAAAAAGGCACTTAATAGCTTACTTAGTGACAAATGTTACTACACACTGGATGAATTTTTAAATGATGACTCAATATAGTGTTTTGCATCTATGTTAAATGAAAAAACTTAAATGACGAATTAATTTGAGGTTGTAATATTGACATGTAATAATTTTTGACATTTTCAATTGCTCTGACTTGTTTTTTTATTTTTTGACATTTATAACTAAATAATTCCTCATTTAAATCTGACATCGTACAATTTTTAAAATAATATTATATAATTGTTATGATTTATTTTGAAATTTTAATTATGCATGAATTTCAAACATCCTTTTTATTTTTATTTAAATTCATAATAATTAGATAGATGCACACCATATTTGTATGCCTCCTGGCATAACATAGCGTTCTGTTCACCAAACTCAAGATCTGTATTTCTACCTGTGTTAACAAATAAAAGTGATTTGATTTGATTTGATTTGATTTGAACAATAGAGCGGTGTCATCCGCATAAGACATTATGTTGTACTTTAAGATTTATGTACACACGGCTACACATCAAGCTATACATTTCCAGTATAAACGGATCTCGCATTGTATAGTATTTCCGTACAATGAGAGGTCAGCGTATACTTTTTTTTTTCATTTTATTTAGTAAAAAAACGTTTACAAAAGGTGTACTTATAGCCAATAGTAGTATAAATATTCTATACAATAATAGTGCCTAATAATAAACTAAAGCTAATATATTTTTAAATACAGGTGCAAGTAGGTAATGATCGTTTGGAATTAGAATGTTAGCTAGCAACCCGCCCGATCTAGGTTTATTCAAAACTGTGTTTCAGGCCATCACTTTACGTTTCAATTACATTGGACACTTTTTTTTTTTTTTGTAAAAGTGATTTAAAAATAATCTAATATCAAGTATGAGAAAAAGCATATTGATACATTAATACCTAAATCTAGCTTATGTAAAATATAATTATAACATACATAATTACTACTAGTAGATACTTACGAGGGAATAAATTATCATTATGACAAAATTTCTAGAAGTTTTTCTGTGTCTGTGTAATTCAGTAACGCTAAATATTCTGATAACATTGTACTACATTTTGTATAGCTTACAGTATAGAGGTTTAGTACCTTGTTAAGCCTATTATACAGAAAAGGTCCTGAAAATACATAAAATCGATTAGCAAACGCATGTTTAATTTGAGTCGCACGACGCGACGCGACACAAAGGCACCGCTCGTTCCGCGACACGCGGGGCCTTTGTGCCGTGTCGCGTCGCGCGACAAGTCGCGCTGGTATGTAGAAGCTTTTATGCAAACCAAGTCCTTCCTTGTCTTGTCGGAAGGTACAGGGTCAAACGGAAGCGCAGTGTGCTCGTGTAGTACTATGCTTAGAATGAATAATTGCCGTACTGTTAGCACATTACATGCTATGTAAAGCTGGTGCGTAGGAAATCTAAAAGGGCGAAAGGTAGGAAAAGGTAGGAAAAGCAACCTTTAGAGCTGCTCTTTGAGCGCGCTCTAGGGGGAGTAAAATTGTTTTTGCAGCACCACCACAAGAAGTTACGAGTATGCAATAGGTAAGAATTGATTGACACAAAGCTAAATAAACCTCTTTAATTAATTTATAGTCGGCTATATTTCGTAAATTCTTAAAAACATATATTAATTTGCGCACTCTACTAGTACACAGTAAATCGGTATGTTTGCGGAAATTTAGGTTGGAGTCAATAGTGACACCTAGATATTTCAAATGGTCAGCGTTAGCTAAACTGGGGCAAGAACATGCAGTGTCAGCGCTCGTGCAACAATTATGTGCGTAAATGTTTAGATTAGTAAGCGGTATGTTAGTATTTCTCATTGTAAATAAAATGTGTTTGGTTTTATCTGCATTTAATGTTAGGATATTATTATGGAGCCAATCAGACACAATGTTAAAGCCATTCTGAGCATGTTCATAGACCTCAACTCTAGATTTAGCTGAGAACAATAGAGCGGTGTCATCCGCATAAGACATTATGTTGTACTTTAATATTTATGTACACACGGCTACACATCAAGCTATACAATTCTAGTACATGCTGAACTCGCATTGTATAGGATTTCCGTACAATGAGAGGTCAGCGTATACTGGAAATGTATAGCTTGATGTGTAGCCGTCTGTACCTACTGCTATTACTTTCTCTTATTCTAATTTCCCACGAGAAACCCGTTTGTGAGAAAAATTTGGTACTTACTTAGGGCCGATTCGACCAAACTTGTATAAGTCTTATCCTGGGAATAAAATCACTAATTACTGAGTTGAGAACTTTGGTTTTACCAAAACTTAATCCCGGAATAGGTAACTGTCTATCCGAGAGCAAATCGCTATATGGCCTAAATGCATCGAAATGCTACCTTTAGGAAGGGGCAACTAGAATCAATTCAATTTTTTTTTTGTAATTCTTAACGTTCAAAAGTGCCTTGTATGTGCCTATTTGAAATAAATAATTTGACTTTGAGTTTGAATAAACAAGTTATCCGGAAATGCGGATACTACATTACAGTGGCGATAGCACCATATAACACGATTCCTACCGGCTTCCCTTCGGAAATTCGGAACGCAACCACTCAATCGTTATTTAAAAATGGCACACAGTCAGTAGTGTTTAATAATGCCAAATAATAATTATTAATCACATTGTAGGTATTTAATACACCATACAATTAAAACATTACAAAACGCCTACATTACATTTTTTGTCTTTATATCCCAACAACAAAACATTTTGCTCTAAAATAACTCAGTGAGATCTATTTCTATACAAAATCGACGTCATGACGAGTTTATTTTGTGTAGAAAAAAATGTTTTTTGCTCCGGCTTAACTCTCTTATAAAATCACCCTTCGCCACTGCTACATTATCAGATATTTTCGTATGCTTTGTTCAAAAACTTCAGTCTGTGATTCACAGTTGAGCGCATGTTGATAATTTGTAGTAGTTTTGTGATTTCTATCGTAACCTACGAGTACTTACACAATTTTTTTAAATAATGCTACGTTTATGAAATATGATCGAAGATTCTATAGATGGATTCGAGAAAGGAACAATTATTTCTTCGATAATTATAAATAAAATACATAAATAATTCAGACTAATTTTAGTCCATATTTTGTTAGTACTTAGTACATTATAAATTTATAACTTAAAACTACAATTATTAGTCATGAGTTCATGACACGATCAATTAATTCAAAAAACGTAAAATCCAAATAAATAATTGTAATTTTTTTAAATACAATTGAAACAAATAATTGCACATAAATTAAAATAAAATTAAGATGACCTTGACTTTGCCAGGTTTCGATTGTCCAAAGAAGCGACCATTAAAAACCGGCAAAATTATGTGGACATAAAATCTTGAGTTGCGCTATACATATAAACAATTGCATTTCCATTTTAGTTGGCTTACGTTCATTCATCAACTCTACCTATTGGTTACGTTTGTGATGGAAAAACGCGAGAGTAAGACCAATGAGTAAAATTATTCAAGCGTTAGTTACTCTGGTCTAACATGGTAGGTATTTGGTCGAACCCGCCCTTAGTAATCCATGAGCACTTAGGTAAAAAAACCTTTGAATGAAACTTTAGAAGCAAACAAGACTTCGCCGCTTCATCAAATATCGATAAAAAAAATATAATTTTAGCCATTTACTACAGAAGTAATCAAGAAAGTAACTAAAACAGAAGTACCTAATCACAACGTGTAACTTAACCGAATAACAGGCGAACAAGTAACAAAGAAGTGGACAAACGATGTGCAAACAGGACCTACATAATAACATTAGATAATTATAGGTACCTACAGTTTGAAGAAGCAGCCTGAAGGGTCCCGTAGGCAGGCACGACACGACAGCGCGTCGCGACAATATTAGAACGATTTCTTTGAAAACTTCATGGAAATTGTTCCATCAGTATCACGCCGCACCGTCGCGTCGTCGCTCCGTTCTAGGGGAGCCTTTAAAGTTCGTCAACGAATTAAACTCCAAGCCTTCTTATGAGGTCAATTGTGAAGGAGTCAATTATAACACGTGAACAAAGTGTTTTATTAAGTATTATATAAAATGCTACGTAATTGTGTAAAAGTGCAAATTGACACTATTCTTAGTTATAACTTAATCGTAAAATAATAAGTTAGAGTTAAATTGCTTATAGGCTATTAGGCTAGATTGTAATAAATTATTAAGAACTTTAGTTCTTATTAATCAAGGAAAAAAAAATCTGAAGCAGGTTTTTAACATTCTGTAAATGTGAGTACCATGGAGCCGTTTATTATGTTATGATGTATGTTGACTTAAAAAAGCTTGATAGTTGAGAGTTTGTCATGCTCAAATAAGCATGACAATACTCTCAGCTTCTACAGTCCAGCGCGACACGCGACGCGACACAAAGGCCCCGCGCGTTTACACCTTATTCGGCATTTCATACAAACTTTCAAGCCCTCGTTTTTCGAAATGACGGAACCGATTTTAATGAAACTTCATACGCATAAGCAGGATACAAAGGTCTAAAAAGTTAGTAGAGAACATTTTCGAAATGTCTTATTTAAAAACAGATAACTGGAAATATCTGTTTCTATGGAAAATTTTAAATCGGTCTAATTTGGCCGTAACACTATTTTTCGAAAATGTTCTTTACTAACTTTTCAGACCTCTGTATCCTGCTTATGCGTATGAAATTTCATTAAAATCGGTTCAGTCATTTCGAAAAACAAGGACTTGAAAGTTTGTTGAAATGCTGTAAGGTGTAAACGCTCTTAAACATAACTGGCGAAACGTGGGTGTACTATAGGTATACCTCTGCCTAACCCTTCGGGGATTACAGGCGTGATGTTATGTTATTTTAGGTAGAAAAAAAATACTTTAACCTATAAACTTGAATTTTTAGGCAAACTGGGAGATAATGCCGAGTAAGTAAGTAAGGCAATGCCAATCTCATATTTGCACGCATTTTTCCACGGAGACCTTTCTCTGAGACATAGCTTTTCTGCTAGAGAGTCGGTGAGAAGCACGTTAGTTTATATGTAAATCTGGTTGAGGAATATAACATAAACACGCCGAGGTGTAGAGAAATCACGGCTTTTAGCTTACGAACCTCGGCTTATGGATTCTAAGAAAAATCTTTGACGTTGTTTTTTGTTTAATAATAGTAAGTATATCTATGTATTACGGTCTGTTCCAAAAGTAATCAATGAAAATGATAATTAATGGATCAGAAATAACAGGTACGTTACCTGTAGAGTGTGTGTGTGTTTTAATTAGTGAATTGTTTTTGATTTTTTGTAAGTATTTGGGTTGCCATAATCGCCACGCTTGGCAGGCGGTTTGGCGATCGCAGTATAGTGTTATTAAATGCATAGCGAACGCTGCTGCCCATTCTCTAGTAAGTCCCTTAGACTAAACATGCATGGAGATATTGTCATTATTTTCGAAAAAAGAACACGCGAAGTATCAAATTTACGGTCAAAGAAAATCAAATCCAATGCAGGAGCGTTTTTTGAATTTGTAACATTACAACGCTCCAGCAATGTTTCATGAAACGGCGTGCTGGGGGGGTTATTAAATACTCTTTTCTCAAACATGATTGGAAATTCGAGCATTATTTTGACAACCTTCTTCGAAATCAATCGAAATTGCTGTACTGGCCAAATACATGCAAGCAGCGGCCACCAAAAGTTGTAGGTATGAAAATCCATAATGTGATATGTGTCGTGGTTTAACGGCCAAATAAAATTACATAGTAAACTCTTAACTATCGTGTAATTTAAAAATGGAACGATCTTTTTTTCCGAAACATGGCAACAGGAGGTAACTTTTTTTTTTTTTTTTTTTCCTTCTGGCTTCGCACGGTTTGTGCATTTAGCCAATGTCAAGTTTTAGTTCTTGTGTGTGTTCTTGTGTATTGATGAAATTAATTATAAATGCATGATGATGATATCCCCGCCCACTCCCCTTGAGTTTCAGTAAAGATGTGGCACTTTACTGAGTCCTCACGCGGACTTCTTGAGAGAACTTGAAGCGAAGTTGCACTGTTTTGTTTCATTTGCCTACACTAATGCACGTTCACAAACACTTAATGGTTAATAATCCACCATTATTACACATTAATATTCGGCTAAACACAAATTTTGGAAAATTTAAACAAACTGCTGAACATGACGCTTCACTTTCCCGCCAAGAAGTCCCAGGAGGTAACTTATCAAAGGTTTTATTTTTTCGAACTGGCTTGCAAATAGATAACTGTGTATTGAAAAAAAAAAAAAAAAACAAATGAACAATTAGGCGCGTGAAAAATTATTGTTGTTCGTCATTGAATCTGGAATTTATAAATAATTTACTTTCCCTGCATTCTTTTGAGAAAAGCACTATATCTGCCTCAGAGAATTGCCTGTCTCGTATTAGTGATGTCCTCGCCTACGGCTCGGCCTTGAAAGTCATACTCGCCCTGCAATTGCCTATTTCACGGCCTTTGCATTATTGTACTATAGTTTGAATTTCCAAGCATTACCTATTTGAGAAAAGCACTATACAAGCCTTGGCCGCAACCAGGCATTGTAGTGCCTCGGCTTCGCCTCTGCCCACATTTTCACGTTCGTCCAGCAATGCCCGTTTTGCAGGCCGCTGCAGTAATGTACTTTAACGGTACTAGAATAGTTCGGTATTTTAAACATAACGTACCTCCATAGTAGCGTTTCGGAGAACATTTTGCGGGTCATTGCGAGTAATTTGACGTTTCAAGCGTTTGTAAACGAAAACTTTGTAGTAAAGTCACTTACTTGGTGTGTGGCAGGTGAATTGTTGTAATTAGTTACGTTCGTATTATTTGCGTGTAATTTTGTGGAAAATTGTATTTAATAATAACAGCCAATGACGTATCTTATTAGACGCGTCATACACGAAGATTAGTGCACTCAAACACAGCGTAAGCCATGATTGTAGCTACATACTTGCATACAATCATCATACAGCGCGTGAAGAAAAGGAAAGACCTATACCGATATCTGTGGTTAGAAAGAGATGAACATACATATTTAGTTACGTCACTAGCTGCTGCATGTTCATTGGCGCGTACGTAATAATAATTTGCCTGGCATTTACTTTGCCATTATTGAGCGCAGGTAACGCATCATTGATGACAGCACGTTATTATTTCGGATGAAAAATGATGATGACTCATTATCAAGATGAACGGCATCATCTCAGAAAACAAAGAGATAATTTTCATGCCTGTTTTATTAATCCAGTGGAGGCTCTCAACGATACTGAATTTAGGAATAGATCATATCGTTCGTCAAAGCAAGCCATTTCTTTGTCAAGAACCAGAATTATCCGAGGTTATTTATTAATTGATCAAGAGAGATTACTCGTATCTAATCCGAAGAAGAGCATTGCGTAATCAACTATTTTACAATTTTTTTAAGCGAATTATTCATATATTTTTTTCCGAGTCTTTGTTTAATTCCCTAAAAAATAACTAAATAAAAAAAAAACTATATAAAAGTATAAATAGGACTATCGGACTAGTACGAGCTATTAAATTATGACATACTTTTTTAACTCACACTCGTATCATATTTAAATGCCATCCCTCATTAGTTTGCTCGATTAACTTGATCGTTACGTATTTCCGTGATATAGCAAGAAACTCACACTCGAGCTACAGATGTATGATTAGTGCTGTTTGAGGACCGAAGACTTCATGAAGGTTTGGGAATGCGATATATGCGGGAAGCACAGGATCGCCGATCGATTCTTGAAAAATCTCACCGAGAAAACTTAGGTGTCGTTGTGGTGGCGCCTGGGAATCAGGGACCATTTTGGTTATCCATCGAAAGGGTTTTCGATAGGGTTTTTCTTAAATGGTAACCAAAATGGTCCCTGGGTAGAATAGAGATGAATTGGTCATGCTACGCGTGCTGGGCGGATATCGAAATAACATAATTATTATGATTTTTTCATGTTACTGGGTTTCAAGTAGGTATAGAACCCATTGAAATGGGTTATCATGTAACCCTTTCACTGGATTTCAAGTATAAAACCCATTCAATGGGTTATCAGGTGACCCTTTCAATGGGTTTCTAGTATAAAACCCTTTCTTTCTTCTTTCTTTTTTTTTAAAAACGTTGCCCCACACTAGGAATTTCTCCTGTATTGTGGGCTTGTGGGTGCGTTTACAAACATTTAAACTCACATACACAAACAGCCAGACCCGAAACAACTACTTGTAGGTCATACAAATATTTGTTCCGTGCGGGAATCGAACCCGTGACACGCAGCGCAGCAGTCAATCGCTTAACTAACTGCGCCAACCGTGCCGTGTCGTTTCAATGGGTTACATCATGATAAATGTAAACCATTGAATGGGTTACCCCTTCGAAAGGCTTAACTCTTAACCGGGGATGTACGGTCCCTGCTGGGAATACCGAAGTAGTATGTACTACTTATATCTAGCTGTGCACTCTCTTTTGGCTGAATGATGATGTATGATGTGTGTGTGTGTAAGTAATTCTAACTATCTTCTTCCATGTACAGTTAGCGCATTGTAAGCTGTCTGTCTTTCCTTAATCTTTCCTAATCTTTTCTCCCTTGTCATTTTTCTTTAAATTGTTCATTAAATTTTATTTCAAAAACTGCAGTGTTAACCGATTTTTTTGTTGGCCTATCTACTTCAATATTGGTATTCCTTGTAAACAAACTCATGTCTGACGTGACGAGACGTGAGTTATCCAGACATAAGATTTCTACACTTTGCACAAAATTGCTGGTATATTAGGTAGATATGCCCATGAGCGTCTCTCGCTGATCATTCTAGTGATTCATAGGTATCTACGTAATATACCAACAATTTTGTGCACAGTGTAGAAATCTTATGTCTGGATAACTCACGTCTCGTCTCGACAACCTTTATTCCATACATAAAACTTTTTCTTTTTTTTAAACGTTGCCCACACTAGGAATTACTCCTGTATTGTGGGTGCGTTTACAAACATTGGAACTCACAAACACAAACAGCCAGACCCGGAACAACTACTTGTAGGTCATACAAATATTTGGTCCGTGCGGGAATCGAACCTGCGACACGCAGCGCAGCAGTCAATCGCTTAACCACTGCGCCAACCGTGCCGTCTTATAGAGATGATTAACTTAATTTATTTAGGTCAATTGGTTTTAACATACACTTTTACACGTCGTCAAAACTGCGGAACTTCCCACCCATTTTGAACTAAGTAAATAGTAGATATGAAAATCGTAGTACCTTTGATGAATATGAACTACTTTGATCATACAACCAAGTAGCTGTTCCATATAAAAATGGAATACTTAGGACGTAAGTCCTGATTAAAATCTATAAATATATATTATGATGAAAGTAGTTCACAGATCACCTTTAAAAAAAAAATACACAATATTTTTTAGGCATTTTGTATGTAGGTTTCATTGTTTTCGTCACATTTCAGCATTTTAATAATACTTAATAAAATTAATTCAAAATAAAAATTGGTAAAATACAGTATAAATCTAAGACATTGACGTTCCACAATTCAATAATTTTATTTCCGAGTATCTACAGGGATTGGCCAAACATTTGAGCACACTTCTTGAACAGAATCTCGATGCGGTGTAATCAAACCATTGGAGCGGAAAATTATGTCTTCACTCGTAAAGCATGTTAATATCAAGTTGATCGATTATGCATGACTTAAATTGGGACTTACTTTTACTTATTCATTAATTGGCAACGGGGGAGGTTTAGTGTAAAGTACTAAATATACTAAAGGCTATAAAACTCACCCAAAGAGCAATATATAGGGCTATGCTTGGAGTTTCCCTACGTGATCGAATCAGAAATTAAGAGATCCGCAGGCGAACCAAGGTAACCGTCATAGCCCGAAGAATTGCCAAGCTTAAGTGGCAGTGGGCAGGGCACATTGCTCGCAGAACTGATGGCCGATGGGGCCAAATGGTTCTGGAGTAACGACCGCGTACCGGAAGACGTAGCGTTGGAAAGCCTCCTACAAGGTGGACCGATGACCTTGTGAAGGCCGCAGGTATCCGCTGGATGCGGGAAGCACAGAACCGGTCGAAGTGGCGGTGCTTGGGGAGGCCTATGTCCAGCAGTGAACGTCTTTCGGCTGAAATGATGATGCTAATGATGACTAAAAATACCAGTAGCGTACGCCTCGTGAATTCAGAGACAGGCGCCCACCGACAAGTTCTTCGTATACGTCCACGCCATCTCTACACTGATTCCTCGGTGTATTGATGGGCCCACATTTCCATCTGTGTGGGTTGTCCCTCCTGGGCAATGCTGTGGTCCGAAACTAGTCCCCACCGGGACGTTTTTACCTATTTCGGGACTGCAGTAGCTAAACATGAAGGGCGACAGGCGCACCTTCGGTGTCTTAAAACCGAATCACCTGGATAAAGGGAACAAAACTCTGACGAAAAAATAACAACAGAAAAGGGAAGAAAACCCTGAAGAGAAGACAAAAATTCACTCCAAACAAAGGGTTGACAACCCTAACAGAAAAATCACAGCAACTATGGAAGAAACAAGACTTAAAAATAAACTACCCCAGGGTACTGGCGGAGAATGCGTCGGAGAATCCCTCTCTCAGCCAGCCCTAATGCAACCACAGTGCACCATACCAACGAATGCCTACACAGTTCAGAAGCGAAACCACTCCCCTGATGAAAAGGATTCTCGAATGAATCAAGTGTTAAGAACTCAGAAACGTTAAACTAAAAAACACTATAAAATAATCAACATTAATTAATAATTAAAAGCAAAAAATATTATGGAAAGTCCTTGCTTGTACCGCAACCGGAACGGATGGACTGATTTGGACTTTTTTTTTTAAAACGTTCTTAATAGTCCGAATCAGGTTCATACGGAAGGAATTGTTTTAAAAGTTGCTGGGAAAGTTGCCAAATTCGGGAAAACTGAAAGTATCGGGTCTCGTCGAGTCGAGTCTGTCAGGTTAGCTAGTTATAAATAAAAGTCGACTACTATTTTAATCACAAGTCAAAATTCCGAAATACCGGTTTTTCGGTAATACCGAATACCGGTATCCATGCTCTACTGCGGACCAGCACGACGGTGAAATACCTAGGCCTGCACCTAGATACACGATAAGACGACTGACATAGGCAAACCACATTAAAGCCAAGAGAACAAAAGCTAATAAACAATAAGAACTTCTCATGGCTAATAGGCTGAAAATCGCAACTCTCTTATCAGCAATAGATTGGTAGTCTGCTAGGCCATATTAAAACCAATCTGGACCTATGGACTCTGGGCTAGCAATTCCAACCTAAAGATTCCAGTCTCCAGGGCACACTGGTTTGCAAGAAACTCTGAAATACACGTCGAATACCTAGATCAGCCCGCCCAGCCAGCCATAAGGGAAGAAGTAAACAATAACAGCGAAAAGTACAAAGAAAAACAGCAACACGTTAGCTAAAGATTTACTTCAAGACAAATACCACATAAAACGCCTTAAAAGATGACACTGGAACTCGACAAAATAGAAACTGAAGTGTTTCCACATGTAGATGGTGTTATTCATAGGAAAACCGAAAAAAAAAAAAACGCATACCACATCTAATTATGGCTAAACAGCCGATTGTAGGCAAAAGAAGAACAGAATAAAAACACTATCTGGCTACCATTTTTTTTTTTTAATATTTAACAGCGCAGGATAGTCTTTACTAGAAGTGATCATCGTAATAGTGGTTCAGCAGCTTGAATATCATCAAGATTGTACCGGAATATAGCAGTTCGTCGTGAACGTGGTACGACAGGGGCTCCCCCGACATCTTCCACAGATAAGTATAACATCTTCTGTCATTCGAAAACAGCCGCCACGCAACCATCCATGTGCGCTCTGCTAGAGTGGCCACCAGCCAGTGTCACTCTTATCCGACCTTTTCGGTAATTTCAGTAACTTCGTAACAAAAATAGACGGTGCCACTTGCTGCGCCGTCATTATTATTTGTTAGAGGGAACTCCTTATTAGAAAAACTAAAATTTTAAAAACTGCCTGCTTGGACTGCCTTGTTGGTCTGGTGGTCGCAAGCGTGACTGCTGAGCCTGGTAGGTCCTGGGTTCAATTCCCAGGTCGGGCAAAGCGTTGTTGGATTTTTCCGGCAGGAATTTCTTAGTTGCAGCCCGTAGTCTGAATTTGTGCCCGATTGATGGCTCACCCCCTGTTACATGGGACTAAAAAATAACTGACGAAATGTGGGTGTACTTTACGTAACGGTGTGCATCGAAGTTGCGGCGATTCAGGGGTAGCCCTAACAGTATTTTAGCTACACTGGCGGACAAGGTTGATGGTCCATTTATCAGGCTCTGGGCTGGCAGTCATGTGCGTGCACATGTTCATGTAGCCAATTAATTTTTATTTATTGTGTTTTTAAGTTATTGAGTTTACTAACATAGGTTAAGTTCTTACTAACACTATAAGGATCCTTGGTCTAAAATAAAAAAAATGAATTTTGAATTTGAATTGAGGTACACCTCAGCCAAACGCTTCGGGGATTACAGGCGCGATGGAATACTACTTATACTTAATTAAAAAAAAATGAGTTTTTAACTTCACTTAATAAAGATCTTACGAACAGCAGGTGCATAATAAGCTTATACCGGTTAGAATATAGCTACAAATAAAAGTAAGTAAGACATATCCTGTAATCGGGCCTTATTTATTAATAACTAGCAGTTACCCGCGACTTCGTCTGCGATCCAGGATGAAAAATAGCATAGGTACATTTCCTGACCCATGGTCTACCTGTGTGCCAAATGTCATCCAAATCCGTTTAGCCGTTTTAGCGTGAAAGTGTAAGGGCGCGTTTTAATGACACGAATTATTTCGCGCCTTCAACAGCAGATCCGCGCAGCCGTCGCACAGCCGCCGCGCGGGCACCGCGTGGCGGCTGTGCGGCGGCTGCGCGAATCTGCTGTTTTAGTAAAACAAGCTTTCTAGCAACTACGTAAAGTTTATTTATCAAAGAATCCCTTTCATGCCATTACTTTCATTTCAACTGTTGCTCTTGGAAATTGACACGTGTTCGTTATGTGCAATAAGCAGAAAATTAGGATTGCATATTACTTGTACCTACAATGCAAAAAAGAAGAAAAAAAGAGATTTAGAAGATTTTGGATTCATCATATTTTATTAGCACGGCGAGAAGAGTTTGGTGAATTTCATACGCTGCACAACGAACTGCGAGAAGATGAAAAAGAATTCGCAGATTATTTCCGAATGAATATTAAAACATTTGATAAACCTTAACTTCATACATGATAAATTGAAGCACCAAAACACTATTATGCGAGACAGTATATAGACAGTATGCGAGATCGACCAGCTGCTGACCATATCGAAATCGCGCGGCCGCCGCGTGGTCGACGCGCGGCTGCCGCACGGTTAGTTAATTAAAAGGAGTTTCAATGTTGTGTCCTAGTTAATAAAACATAAATTGCTTTGACTGAACACATAGCACGCGGCCACCGCACGGCCGCCGCGCGGTGGCCGCAAGAAATTTTTCGCGCCGGCTAACTGCGGCTTGACAAACAAACAAGCCCACTTTCGCATTTATAGTTAGGATAACAGCTCTATTCATAAGCAATCAAGTACACGTAATTAGCACATCGCTACAAAAAAGTAAGTAGTTTCATAAGAAATTGCTTCTAATGTACAAATAATTTATGTTACTGAATCTGCACTTTTCTCCGAGTGTGTAAATGTATCGTCTATTTGCAGAATATGTCGAAAATATGCTGAATATTATCGACTCGACAGCAAACGTGGGTAACGTAGGTAAGTACCTACATTATTTATTTATTGATAAGCTAGCTTTTGCCCGCGGCTTTGCTCGCGTTTTTTTTTTATTTTTTATCCCTCGGGCTGTTCCTGTTAACAGTACTATTTTTCTAGATGAAAGGTCCACCCTATGTCCTTTTCTGTACCCCTGATAACGTGTGTGCAAATTTTCATGATGGTCGGTTGAGTAGATAAGACGTGAAAGCGTAACAAACAAACAAACAAACTTACTTTCGCATTTATAATATTAGTTAGGACTAGCAGTGCCCCGCGATTTCATCCAGGTTAGAAACTATCAGTGTGCTAAATTTCATCCAAATCCGTTCAACGGTTTGTGCGTAATTGAGTAAAAAACATCCACAAACATCCAAACATACAAAAAATCACATTTATAATATTACTAAGTTTTGTCTTCGGCTTCGACCGCGTGGAGGTCGAAAATTATCCCACGAGAACTTACTACCGGGATAAAAAGTACTATGACCTAACCCAGATCATGGTCTACCCATGTGTCAAATTTCACCCAAATCCGTGCAGCCGTTTTAGCGTCAAAGCGTAACAAACAAACTCAATTTCACATTTATAATATTAATAATACTAGCTGCGCCTTGCGGTTTCACCCGCACACGTGTCCATTCCGTGAGAATATCGGGATAAAAAGTACTCTATGTGTATGCCAAATTTGATCCAAATCCGCTTAGCCGTTGGCATTTATTATTAAGTTAGGATTAAAGTAGGATTAGAAAAAAGAAATACTTACCATTTAGGGGTTTTACCACTATTTATTTAGGGGTTTTGGAAATCGTTCTTTAATCCCTTAAATGGTTCGTTTTTACGCCTACCGTGCTAATGCACGTTACCTGTAGCAAATAAACTGCGAGCAAATACAACACAAATAGTTTATTTTATTTAACAAGCCTTGTACTACATAGCTAGTGATATAGGTGTCCTTTTAAGCAAATAAATGCCTGTATTAGAACACTCCACTCTACCGCACCTTAGATTTACGCACATTCACATATTTTGTACATTCAAATATAGATTTATACATTCACATATAGATTTGTACATTCGCATATAGATTTCTACATTCACATATAGATTTGTACATTCACATATAAAAATTATGCCAGTAATACTGGCATAATATTTAAATGTAAATGTACTTTGCGTAAATCTAAGTTGTGGAAGAGTGGAGTGTTCGAATGCAAGCATTTATTTGGTTACGATTTTATTATATTATACGAGTATGTATAGATAAGTGCAGCGCTGTTTGTTTAGTAAATACTTACTATTTATATAATTTTAAGAATAGTACATTATGATACAAGTATATGCTATTTTGGTCATTAAACTCGAATATTCGACAAGGGAGCCGAGTGTAATATTAATAATCAATGCACTCGCGTTTCATACGACATTTTTAAATACCTACAGTTTGCGAGGAACAAAAGCCGTAAGTACTAGGTTACAGTAGGTTTTGTTGCTATAGTGATACTGTGCTTTTTAGCGAGCGGGGCTTGTGTTTATTTGCCAGTTCATTGAACATAACATAAACTCACGCCTTCTTTCCATGGGGGTAGGAAGAAACTATAGAACGCCACTTGCTACGCTCCTTACATACTGCTTATGCTTCGCTTACGTTCATACATCTGGGCATACACGCACGCCGGTTGCGAGTACTACGCACCTGACCTTTCTGAAGAACATCACCAATTAGGTCACTATATGTCCTTCTAGGGCGTCCCCTCCCTGGCGTTTCCACTCACCTCTGCTTTATAAATGCCTTTTGTTAGTCGCCTTTCACTCATCCTCTCCACATGACCAAACCATCTAAGCATACTCTTTTCAATCTTTGTCACTACATCTTCTTCTAAACTGCACCGTTGCCTTTTACGGTCCCCAGTTCATTGAAGTAAGGCAAAAATACGTTCTCTGAAAATGACTGGGCATTTTTGCTGTTTGTCCACTGTATGAATATTTCGTAGGCTGCTAGGTATTTCTCTCTAGATTTTGGTGGCAACAGGCTATCACTCGCGTTGCGTGCCTTGATTAGTGTTTCCGGCGGGGTCAAATCTTTGTATTACTCTTCCTCCCTATGTGAACTCGACATTTTTGATAATAATTAACCACACATCGAAAACATTTACAAATATTTATGGAAAATGGCGCGCTGGTTTTGTTATTTCCGCGCGCCACGCAGGTGTAAATAAATGCACTGGCAAAACCGCTAAACAGCCTATATAAAAAACTAGCTGCGCCCCGCGGTTTCACCCGCGTAAGTCTCGATTGGAATATAGAGATAAAAAGTAGCTTATATGTTAATCCAGGGTGTCAGTTACCCCCATACAAAGTTTTATCAATATCGGCACAGCCGTTTGAGCGTGAAGAAGTAACAAACATCCATCCATCCATCCATCCATACTTACAAACTTTCGCGTTTATAATTATTAATTAAATAATTAGTAGGTTATAGTAGGATAGGATAATATAATAAACACAAAATAATGTTTTGAATACGCAAATTAAGGTTAATAGGTAATGAAAAATATATAATTTGATGAAATTATGATAATTTTGATGATTGATTTATCATAATGTAACATAAAATAGTTTATTTAATCACAAAAAAATATTCGAATTTTATTTAAAAAATATATAAACTCTGCGAAGATTGAAAATAAAAATGTAAAGTAATAGAGACAGAGAGAGAGTAACAAAAGTAAATAACACGAGTGTATAATAAGCTGAACTAAGAACCTAAATGCGTTGTCATAAGAGTCACTTTACAAGCAAGTGTGTTGAAAAGTGAATTAATACAAAAGAGAGAGAGAAATAAAGAAGACAAATATTTTACATCAGCTTATTTAAATGAGTGTGCGTTTTGTGTATGTTTATATGAGTTGGGTATGTGTGATATGTGTATCTGTGCGGTGTGTGTGTGTGG
Source organism: Tiliacea aurago (assembly GCA_948098905.1). NCBI lineage: Eukaryota > Metazoa > Arthropoda > Insecta > Lepidoptera > Noctuidae > Tiliacea > Tiliacea aurago. The sequence goes on along the minus strand of OX402578.1, from coordinate 10,407,695 downwards.
TGTATATTGTGTGGATGTGTTCATGTTTCACATGTGAGTAAGTGTACGCATGAATGAGTGAGTTATAATGTGTGCTGCAGCAGGGCCTCCGTATATGATATGCGGATAAAGAGTGGTTTTATCCATTTAGTTACAAGTTTTTTTTTTTGGCATGAGAGGCGCATCTAAATAAGCGAACCTGCATCAATTGGTTAAATTAACTAGCAAAACTTCACATACCTGATAAGAAAACACGATAAAACAAAAAAATATAGGATGTTTTTTGTTTGGGGGGTCGTAATCCTTTAATCTAGTTATTTGAAGTATGAATTTATAAAATCAGTTTAAAATCAAAATCTTTTTCTTTGATCATGTTCAAAATCAAAATATTTTATTTCACATAAACATACATGGGCACTTATGAAACGTCAGAAGCTAGGGTACGGCTCCAATTATTAAGATAGCGGTACCCATCACGTCTGTGGATACAGGATCAAATTAAGATACCTAGAATGTAATTTGACCCTGTATTAAAAAGCTATAAATAATAATAGCTATTAATTATTAAGCTATACGAAACAAGCTACAAAACTATCGCATAGGAATCAAGCTAAAGTCCACAGCTCCTAAATTTAATTAACTCCAAGTTATCCGCCAAAACTAGAAACTGCGTACAAAGTTATTGTGCAAGTTGGCGTTGGGCGGGCTTTGGGCGGGCGGCAGAGAGTCGCGAACCGCCGCCCAGGCTACACCTTGCCCGCGATATGTGATCCAACCTTGCGATCGTACAAAATATCCAACTAACTAAAACAATATATAACTAATAATATAAACGACAATATAATAATTGTTCTTTAACACGTGAGGCTGCAAAGCAATACCACTCTTATTCTGTTTGAAAATTAAGTTTAAAGTAGTTTTAAAGTTTAAACACCAGTATTATTATTACGTGTTAGTAAATGTCGATATAGTTCTTGTTGTGCTTTTTGTCTACTTTAAAGGTAAGTTTGTTTTGTTGTAACTTTTAATAACTTTAAATATTTTTTGTACCCACGGATTTGTTTCTGACAAAAGTTGAGAATTTTTTTTTAGTTGTAAAAAGAATTTCATGTAATAATGTCAAATAACCTGAAATTAGGTTACTACAGTAGCTAACAGTAAGAACTTCTTAATTAATTTTAGACTTCTCCAAATACGTTTAACTAACTTTGGAGCAACGGTCTGCTACAGGAAAATAAAATAGGTAATTAAATACTCTAATTTAGCCCCTCGGGATACTGTGCAATTTACCAAAAATTACAAGGAAACCACAAAAACTTTTTATCAGATTAAAATAAGTTCTACTCACTAACAATAATACAGCAAGAACAATTATAATTATTGAATTCCCACTTAATAATTAAGTGTATGATGACTTTCGATTATTTGTTAGTTAAAGGTTGGAATAACAATTAATGAGGACTCCAATTTACGAAAATTTGGTGTGCACGGTTTGATAAAAGTTTTTTTTTTACCAAAACAGTTTATATTAAGTCAATTTTGTCTTGCAAATATTTTTTTTAGATTTCCAGAATTTTCAGAATTTCAGATCTCATCAAAACATCCAGCCCTTAACCCATTTTATTAAGGACCAGTCCAGCATGTCTTCTTCGATTCCCTTTTGTGGCCATAACATCTTTAACAGAGTCATTTGTCTATATTACTTCCCCGTCACCGGCCTCTTACAGACGGAATTTTCGACCTGTCGTAAAATATAGAATAGGGACGCACATTGAACATAACATAACGTTACACCTCCTTAATTAAATAATTAATTTGTTTGTATATTTAATTTTATAGTCTTGATAAGGCTAACTACCTAAACTGTAGCCAAATTCAACTTTTTAAATACCATAATGTTGTACCTATTTAGTGGTGCCTAAGATATAAGCTGAGCTAGTTTGGGACCAACGATAGCTCCATATTGTAATTTGGAACGACAAAATAAACGTTTTTTTCTTTACTTGTTTATATACGAATATGCAGGCGGTTACGTGTACACTGACAAGTTAGCCAGCTATGTCACCAAAAGTAAACAGTAGTTATCATCAAAACAAAATATTTTTGTCTCCAAGAATGGTATAGGTACCTAAGTACCGTCAACTGCCCTAACTTTGCCTCGCGTCCTTTGTTTGCCTAAAATGAAAAAGATAGTAGTATAAGATGGTAGTTTGATGCACTTCTACCATGTTTGGAACAATCATTGTTAGAACTTAGAAAAATACAAATACGAAACTCCAACGTCAGCAGATTTTTGGTGGAAAAATAGTAGTCTTGTGGGTTTACAGTTTACCTTATTTTAACTCGTCATACAAACGTCTAATCTAGTTGTTTTTAATATATTAATAAAACAAAAAATACAACCTGAATGAAATAAATCACATGATCGAAATGCTAACTTAGTGCTTTAGTCCGATGTGTGGAACTATCTGCACCGAATGGTCTGCATGAGCCTTGGATTTGATACATTTGGATTAAACCGTGTCAAGGCTCATGTTACATTCTGTCGGCGCCACCGCCGCAAAAAACCGAACAAGTTTATTACCGTGGAAAATAGCGTTCTTTACATGAAAGATTTTAGTAAATCAGTAATAATCGCACGTGAAACATACAGCGAGAAACACTCATTATTATTTATTTAATGCTTTAAGCACAGAAATGTACAGAGAGGCGAACTTAAGAGCGTTTACACCTTACGGCATTTCATACAAACTTTCAAGCCCTTGTTTTTCGAAATGACTTAACCGATTTTAATGAAACTTCATACGCATAAGCAAGATACAAATGTCTAAAAAGTTAGTAAAGAACATTTTTGAAATTTATGATTTAAAAACAGATAAAATCTGGAAATCTCTGTTTCTATGGAAAAATTAAAATTGGTCTACTTTGGCTTTAACACTATTTTTCGAAAATGTTCTTTACTAACTTTTTAGGCATTTGTATCCTGCTTATGCGTATGAAGTTTCATTAAAATCGGTTGTCATTTAAAAAAACAAAGACTTGAAAGTTTGTATGAAATGCTGTAAGGTGTAAATCAGTCACTGGATGATGCAGAGACAAGCAGTGGTAGGTGCAATAACGAAAATTGTGGAATAAATACCTATTTATTTAAACATAAGGATACACATACTTACTATTAATACACAATATACCTAATTATACATATAAATAAGACCAAATAAATACACAAATATATACTAAAACAAATCAAACAAACAATGGGAAAACATTACCTTTGTGATGATACTGCCAGCTTCTTACGAATGTGCTCACGAACTTTAACTTTAAAGGATAATCGGTTGGTTGCCATCCTGATTTCCTGGGGGAGCGCATTCCACGGAGAGATAGATAGTCTGAACGAAGAAGGAACAGTGAATGAAGTCAGTCCGGTGAGTGGGACATTGAAGAAGATGATTGTCTGATGAACATAGATAGTGGGGGCTAGATAACTAGGGGAAGAGGGAGAGTCAAGAAATGAAAATATGATGGTCAGCGCCCTTTGCTCTCTGCGCTGGCGTATGTGCAACCACTTTGGAAGCGACTGATGCGCAGAGACATGATCATATTTACGCTGATTAACACTCGCTGTTCGTGAAGCAAATCTGAGTACATACTAAAACAATAGCTGACTGTCCAATAATGTGGGGCCTGACTGGGAAAGGGTTATTGTTTGTTTACAGCAGATTTACCTCTCTGTAAAAAATTTACGTGTGAGTAACTCTTGAAGTTAATACCCATTCTAATTTAAGGAACATTCTATTTGTAGCCAACTTTAGATACCTATACTCGTAATATGAGGGTGCATTGTGAAAGTTGGCATCGTGGCAAATAGCTGCCAAATATTTCGCTATATTACCATATGGAATCCATATTAATGATCTTATTTGACATTTATAGACCTACAATTTTAATTTCAACAAGGTTCTACCTTTTATTATTTTAATCATATATATATTTTATATTGTTTTTTTTGTTAATGTGAGGACGTTGTAGACTTAATAGACTGTAGATCTGTAGACCATTTTCTATTTTGTTAAGTACCTGGTACTTTTGACGGGCCTACGCTGTCCTCTCATACTTATTAACACTGTAATTTGAAAACATTGTAAAAGCCATTTTTTTTTAAAAAGAGTAACCGTGGAGTTTCTTGCCGGCTCTTCTCCATAGCAAACGACCAATTGGAACCGTGCACCTAGCTTCTGACGTTTCATAAGTGCCCATGTAGGCTTATGTGATTTGTTTTTTTTTTTAATGTTATAAATTCGAAATTGACTCTGTCTGTCTGTCACGCCTAAACCACTGAACGGATTTCAATAAAATTTGGCAAGAAGATAGATGGAATTCTTAGGAATCCATACTAATATTAATATTATAAATTCGTAGATAAATCTGTCTGTCTATATGTTACGTTTTCATGCTTAACAGATTTCAATAAATATTTGGCAGGTAGGTAAGTAAGAACAAACTTAACTATAACAATAAATTACCAATTTTCGGATTTTTTTCTTTACTTGAACTGTAAGACCTTGCTTCTCGCCAAACATTATGCTGCTAGGTCAACGGGAAGTACTCTATACAGCCACGCATTCCTGAGTAAAAGGGTCTTGACACACAATGAAGTCATCCTATTAGGTTAACAATTTTTCATTTTAAGGTACGGAACCCTAAAAACGATTATTTGAATTTATTATCTGCCCGTCGTTTACCGTTTGGTGCCGGACGTAAAGAATAGCACCATTCCATTTCTTCCCGTGGGTGTCGTAAAATGCGACTAAGGGACTTACTAGAGAATGGGCAGCAGCATTATCTATGCATTTTAATACCATACTGCGATCGCCAACCCGCCTGCCAAGCGTCGCGATTATGGCAAACCCCCTCCTTTAGGGGAGGCCTATGCCTAGCAGTGGACGTCTTTCAGCTGAAATGATGATCTGCCCGTCTGCTACTTTTCATGTCGTAACGGCTGAACAGATTTAGATTACCTAAAGGCATAGGGATAGGTTAGGACATATGACACTATGAAATCCGGTAGTACATTCCTGTGGAATAAATTGCGACCTTTACGCAGGCGAAGTCCCGGGCAAAGAACTCAAACTCGAAGCATTTATTTCAAATAAACATATTACAGGCACTTTTGTATTGTCAAGGGGTCGGTCAGTCAGAGAGATGAAGCTAGTTGCCCATTCAAGCGTAGTAGGTTCCTATGGAGAAGAACGGGCAAGAAACTCCACGGACACTCTTTTAAATCAAAATATTGTTACATAGTATTGGTTACATCATTTTTGAAATGAAATTATACATGTGAGAACAATGCAGAAAGACGTGCACGTAAAAGCGTCTAAAAATACAAAAATCATTTTAAATACCAACAAATTAAAATACCTATGTTAAAATAAGCCATGGCAGCTAAGTCCCTACCAAAAGCTAGTTATGATACCTATATATCGCTCAGCAGTGCACTAAAATATTGATTAAGAATATCACTAAATATGGAACACGTTTCTATCGCCAAAATACATAAACAATTTGTTTAATATAGATGAGAATACTATGGATAAATAAATATTTAGCGCGTGTGCAGTCACATCAAATAAATAACATAGTTAAACAATCCACTGCCACTGCCACTATATTTCGGTCCCCATTAATCATTTCGCGAAATAGGAAGAGGTTCATAAAAATAAGGTTCTAGTTTGGTTAGAACGGATGCCATTCACCATTTGCCACAACATAAATCAAAGTCTTCGTAGCAAAACATAGTAACGGCTGTATCGGTGTATGGACCGAGTATCCCGCCCCTCTGAGGTCATGTCTTATTATATACTCTGCCGCTTGTCTTTTTTTCAGATTGTTTCAGACTATGGTTTCATATAACAAATTAAAAAAATACTGTGAAATTTCCTTCTTTTGCTTTCTGATCGGTGCTTGCTTGGTAGTTTTTAAATTATTTAGATCCGACATGATTGTCACCTTACACTTTCAGGTCCACTTCAAAACCAGCGTCAGCGGAATTATTGCTAAACTGGGACTTTTTGGGGCCGCCGTGAGGCACACTTTTTACTTGTTAATAAAAAAAATAGGTATATATCTCCTGTATATTAGATTGTGTGCGTTTTAGTAAAAAAAAAGGTATATATCTCCTGTATATTATATTGTGTGCCTTTTAGTAAAAAAAATAGGTAATTATCTCCTGTATATTATATCCTGTGCCTTTTAGTCTGTGCTAAATAAATGTATTTTCTTTCTTTATTTTTCTTTTTTGGTTCTAAACAACACCGGAATAACATTGCGCAGCTGATTATAATCTTGAAAAAAATCACTTTTATCCCGACACTAAGGCCATTAAGACACGCCACCGCGCACCGCAGCGGTAGGCGGTGAACCGGATCTCATGTCGCATTGGCCTCTAATAAATCCGTTGATGCCTAAAACACGGACACCGCCAGACCGCGCGGTCGAACGGTGCTCTCACCCTCTCTCACCGCGGCGGTGCGCGGTACCGTGTGTTAATCGCCTTACAGCTGAAGGTATTTTCTATAACGGCGATCAGTCCAACCCCAAGACCAACATAATAATATTACACAACAACCTTGTGTATAGCGGTTTAAAGAAACTTTATCCTCAACAAAGACATAATATTATGTCACTTACTACTGAGACTTGAGATCAATACCAGAATATACATAAATTACACAAAGTTCGTCGTCATCGGTTACAAACTAGACACCCGTCCAATGCCTTAATTTCTCCAGAAGTGATCCACAATAATTATAATATACTGATTAAGTTGAGTTTTGAACGCATTAAAAGAGTGTAGATTTCTTAGACTGGACTCCAGTCTAAGAAATCTACACTCCTGGAGTGTATTCTAATAGAAAGTTGTGCTCCTTCAAATAAGCACGTTTTGCCATATTTAGTTAGGCGATTAGTTGCTAAAGATTTTAGCAACACCAGCGCTATTAAATCTATTTTTAATGTACTGGTTCGTACCAAACTGGAGTCCAGTGCATGCGTCTGGAACCCGCACGAAAAGAAGTACACTTTACTCGTAGAAAAGGTACAAAAGGCTTACCTTAGGTATCTATATAAACGTTTGAATGGATATTATCCTTTTATGTATCCCTCGAACTTTCTTTTAGGCTGTTTAGGTTATAACTCTCTCGAGGTTAGAAGAAAAAATGACCAAATTATTAATATGTGTAAGATCCTTCAAGGAAAAACAGATGCTCCTGAATTGCATGACGAACTGTCCCATCTTTTTGCTCCAATGAACTATAACCGTAGCAGGAGGCACAGATTGTTCGCCGTGCCTTGGAGTCGAACCGTCGCTCGAGCCCAGTCTCCTGTCCCTCGCACGCTCTCTGCGCTCAACGCTCTCTTGGACGCTAAGTCTCACTGTGATGTGTTCGCGGATGAATGGAAGAAGATCTTGTCAACATGTCTGGAGTATTGTATGACTGTCGAGTAGCTGTATTCTTTTGTTTTTTTGTACTAATATAGTGTGTTGTGTCTTTAACTAATGTAATTGGCCTTTGGCCGTTTTATGTTAAAGTAAAAATAAATAAATAAATAGTTCTAGTTTTAGGTAAAATTAATAAGCTAGCTCGCCGTGTGTTACATTGACTGACTTGTATAGATTGGGTGAGTGTTATGTTCGTGTGAATACTCTTAGTAATAATTTTTCTGATGTATTGTAAAAAAGTTGTTTGATATTCATTATTTTTGTAACTCTATAAATTTTACTGGTTGATGTTAAATATGGATGGTTGAACAGAATTTTTATGTTTGTTTGAGTAATGTGAATTTCTAACAATTTTGTTTTTCCGCTGCCCCAAATTTTGATAAAATAAAGTAGATGCGGCTTCACTAGGGAATTATAGATGGTGTACCGCAATTCTGGTCGGATGCAACGAACTATGTTACGCAGTGACCCGGCAAGTGCTGAGAGCTTGCTTTTTATGTGTTCAATGTGAGCATTCCACGTAAGTGAGCTGTCGATTCCTAGACCGAGATATTTTTCACAGATTTTTTGCTGTAGAGGCAGATAATTAATTGTTAGTGGCTTAATATGGCGGAATTATTTATTTTTTGCCTTGCCAGGAGATTGAATTTAAATCATACGAATAAAGAATTTGAATCATCTTGGGTTTGTGATATAATTTGATGGATGGAGAATCCGAAGTAGAATAAACAGTTGTCATCAGCGTATAAGGTAAGGTGACCATGTAGTTTAATTTCGTGAATGTTGTTTTATTGAAAAGAACAAGGAACCTAGAATAGATCCCTGTAGGACGCCACAACTAATAGGTAATGCATAATTTTAGTAACTGCCAAGTTTAACCATTTGCAAATGATTTTTAGGTAAGACTCCATTTTTTTTAGAGCATTGCCAGTGATATTGATGGATTCCACTTTCATTAGGAGCAGTTTGTGACAGACTGCGTCGAATGCCTTTTTTAGGTTGATAAAAATACCCAGGACTATATTTTTAGTATCTATATTTTGTTTAATTTTAGTAACGAGATCAATAATAGCTGGAGTAGCATTACTTTTTGGTCTAAATCCATATTTCCGGTCGGTGAGATTACTTATGGAACTTAATTATTTTTCTAATCGGTTGTGGATATTTTTGTTATCTAGTTTTTTTTTATATAACTGGCAACACTGAAATCGGTCGATAATTTCCAGAATCTGTGTTATTTCATGATTGGCGTTACTTTCGCTATTTTCAGTGTTTCAGGAAACTTCCCATCAGCTAGTAGTTTATTCAGACACTCAGATCAAGCAATCTGCCTAACCTTTTCCCAACTATGTTAGGGTCGGCTTCCAGTCTAACTGGATGCAGTATTTTACATGCAACGACTGCATATCTGACACTCAGATCATTGACGATTAATTAATTTTCTGCACTTTTAATTACTTTCGTATTTATTCCGTCTAGACCCGTGCTGCAATTTGGATGAAGATTGTTTTTTTGTGAACAGATGAATTGCGGGTTATGAATTGTACGCAGATCTTATTATGAATTGTCAGTTTGTGACCATTTTACAAATTTTAATATGATTCATATTATTATCATATTATGATTCTGCCAAAGCATCCATTTTAGGCCCCCAGGCATTCAGCTGCACCCGGTTTGACTGGAAGCATAGTTGGGAAAAGCCTAAGCAGATGATATTTTAGAAAAAAAAAACGTTCCGCTTTTCTACATTAAAACTACCTACATTTACCCTATCTTTATAGGACTAAGAAAGGTATACCCACATCAACTCTCAAAAAAAAAAAAAACTTTTACTGACCTTCAAATTCAACCAAGCTAAATTTAAAATCCAACGTTGCGTTGGGCTAAATTCGGCTAAAAATCCAGTCGTTATTGGAGTCTGACTGGCGTATCTTTTCAATTTGAAGCGATATGCTCTTAAACTTTGGCAGCACCATTACGATCTGAATACATGAGTGTCGCTACGTGCCCCACTTGCTTGTCAAAATGAAATTGGGAATCGTAATGTTGAATTCGAAGCAAAATCAAGTTTGGAATCGAATTTGCTCGGATTGGCGGGTTGGGTCGGATTTAGGATTTGTTAATGTATCCATGTTTATTGAAACTGTCGAGTACTTAGGTAGATAACTTTTTTATTTGTGGCCACCTTACAAACTTGCTGTTCATTACGGTTAGGTTATTTGATCGTGCCGAATACATGATTGTTGTTTATTTATCTGGACTGTATGGCAATGTAAAGGTTTTTAAATAGATTAAGGATTAAGGTATGTTCTGACGGGCCACACTGGTTTATCTTAAACCGTTTTCATACCCTAATCCATAAGTGCTTGTTGTATAACAGAGAACGGCTAAGCTGACGTTCTTTGTGGTATCTTTTGTGCACATTATGCAGGCTAAGTAAGTAACAAATTCAAAGGAAAAATATTTGTTTTGAATATACGTATTAATCATTTTCAATCTACCGAACAAAAACATACCACTTAGTTACAAAATGGTTTTTTATTAGCTTGTTTTTGTGGTCATTAAAAGGTCGTTTATCTACATCGTGCAATATCAAGTTTAGAGACAAAACCACTAACGGTACGAAACCAAAATATCTCTATCCACTTTTTTTAGGGTTCCGTACCCGAAGGGTCCAAACGGAGCCCTATTGCTTTCACTCACGTCAAATTCAAAGATTTATTTTCTGATATATATTATGGTTACAAAAGAATCGTTGTATTATAGTAGCTTAACATATTTAATCATAACATATTATTGACATGCGAATTGGTAGGTATAAGTACAATTTTTTTTTTTGGTTGGGAAATTGCCAAATAACTTCTCCCGCTCCGGGCGGAGCTGAGGGCGAGTCAGACTTTTACTGACTAAAACCCACCCGTGTTCTTTCCGTTGCCTGTGTGCCAGGGCCATGATATCCCTTTCGGACAAACTCGCAAACCTGGCAGGCATTGGCCCTAACAGACACCGTCAGTTGGTGCTGACATCTCTTAAAGGCGCGCGTGGAACACAACGCGCCGTCGACCCGGGCCTGGTCCTTATCGGACGGCGAGCTACCCATCGCTCACCATCCGCAAGCCCGCGCCTACGGTGGCCGGAAATTAGCTTGCAACTCCTGACGCCCGGGGTGCCTCCTGCGGTGACTAGCGTGAGGGCGTGAACCATGCCTCTCCCTGACGCGTTCCGCCTCCTCCTTCAAGAGCATTACTTCTTCGCAGAAGGAGGTGACGGCCTCCCATGCTCTCTCGGTCCGAACCATGGCCTGACCCAGGGCCGATAGCACAGCATTCAGTCATGAAACTAATTAATTTTTTTTTAATAAAGTTATTAACATCATAATTAAAACTATCCTTTACACAGTTTACACCCAATTTCCATAAAAATATAACGCAATTCTTACTAGGAACATGTCGCTTGATAAACTCAAATAAACTGGGTGTAATGGTGTTACTCATAATTATTTGAAGTAGCTATTAGCACTTCGTTAAGCGTGGAATTATCTGTTAAGGGAAAAAGGAAGTGTGGAAAGGAAGGGGCCGTCCATCAGCAACTAAATGAGATGAGCGTAAGGAATCTTCAGGAAATTCCAACAACAGTCATTAGTGATGGCCGTACATTAATGACCGTCTGCTAATTGATACCACTTTTATTCATTAACACTTCAGTAATAGCCATTGGTGTTTAAGAAGACAGGTATGCTAAAGCACTTTTTTATTAATTGGTGGTACGTACACTAGTTAGTAGCTTGCAAGAAAACGGCTAATAATAATTTTCAAACATAACACAATTTTAAATCGTTGAAGTTGATGCTATCGCGTCTTGCTACAAACCTCTCGTATCATACGTAGTCGCGTAGCCGCGTAGTTCGCATAGTTGTGTCACTTGGAGACAGGGTTGCATGATTTAATTAAATCAAAGTAGGTACCTGGAAAAATAAAAAAATAAATAAAACACCACTATTATCCGGGAATACTTTTACAAAAAAATAGGACACTAAAAACGTTATTGTCCTATTTTTTTGTAAAATAAATGTTTGATTTTTTATTTACTATTTTATTTGATACCAAAATTTTAGCCGGAGACAAAATAAATTTAAATAAATCATCACTAAGTATTATCTGGGGTTTCTTTAACAAAAAATAGGACACTAAAAACTTTATTATCCAATTTTTTTGTAAAAGAAACGTTTGATTTTTTATTTTATTTGATAGGTACCTAAATCAAAAAGTTTTTTTAGCACAAGTATCGTTGAACCAGGGGGGGGGTCGGGGGGGGCTTTAACTCATTTTTAATTCTTTAAAGAGAAAATTAGAATTCAACGAGAAACAACAAGCTTAACATAAAGTTCAAAGTTTTAGGCGAACTTATTATACTTGTAACAAAATCTTAGACCGAACCGCACAAGCCGGTCAAATAATCACATTGACGCAGATTGACCGAAGTGCTAAGACTTTTTTCTTTACAATAATAACTTTCCTCGGCTCTTGACTACTTAAGCTGTAAGTACCTAAGTACTGTTACAAACACTCCCCCTCTAAACTTTAGTGTCTGGACTTTGCATAATTCCAGTAATATACAATTTTATTAAAAAGATTTTTCGCGTGACTTTTATACTTTAATGATCCTTTCATAAAACTTTGCGTCGCATTCAAGAGCCTTTGTAGTGTAGTGTGTGAGAGAGTGTAGTGCAATTCTAATTAAATTAAATTAAAAGAAGTAAGTCTGCACCTTTGTTTCTCATAGTCAATTTTTGATGATTTTGTCCGTTTGGTGCCAGACGTAAAGAATAGCACCATCTCATTTCTTCCCGTGGGTGTCGTAAAAGGCGACTAAGGAACTTACTAGAGAGTGGGCAGCAGCGTTCTCTATGCATTTTAACACCATACTGCGATCGCCAACTCGCCTGCCAAGTGTGGCGATTATGCAAACCCCCCATTTGGGGGAGGCCTATGTCCAGCAGTGGACGTCTTTTCGGCTGAAATGATAATGATGATGATTTTTGATGATAAATATGGCTAAAATTGATGATAAATATGCCTCGTTGGTCTAGTGGACGCAAGCGCTACAGCTGAGCATGAGGTCCTGGGTTCGATTCCCAGGTCGGGCAAAGTGTTATTGGGGTTTTTCATCAGGAAATTCTCAGTAGCAGCCCGGAGTCTGGATTTGGGCCCGTTGATGGCAATAGGCTCGCCCCTTATTACATGGGAGTTAAACATAACTGGCGAAATGTGGGTGTACCTGCTACAGGTACCTACACCTCTGCCTAACCCTTCGGAGATTAAAAGCGTGATGATGTTATTGAATTCTCTAATACACCTTCAGTTCAATGTACGTTAATATGACTTTATGTTACAACCGTTTCAGACAGATTGAACTTATTTCATTTTACTTGACGCCTCTCATTGCCAGCCTTTGACTCTGCTCTAAATATAGCATCGACTCCAAAAATATGAGTGGAAACATTTGCATGAGTACGTAATTTTATTGATTTATTAGACATTCAATGAAGATTGAATATCTAATAAACCAATAAAATTACACTTCAGGGATGAATGAAAGTGAGAAGAAAAGATGAGGAGCGATGAAAAAGTTTGACTCAAAATCAAAACCAATTTTTTTTATTTCACATAAGCCTACATGGGCACTTATGAAACGTCAGAAGCTAGGTGCACGGTCCCAATAATTGGTCGTTTTCTACGGAGAAGAACCGGAAAGAAACTGCACGGTTACTTAACTCTTTTAAAAATAACGGGCTTTTAAAATGTTTTTAAATTACCAAAATAACCAACAAGTACCAGGTACTTAACAAAATAGAAAATGGTCTACCAATCTAGAGTATATCAAGTACAACGTTATCACGTTCACAAATGAAAAAATAATCTATACAGGGTTAGGGAACATCTGGTTTTTAGGGTTCCGTACCAAAATGGTAAAAAGGAACCCTTATGGTGAGACTAAGTCTGTCTGTCTGTCACACCTGAATATCTCGAGAACTACTAATGCTATCAACTGGAAATTTAGAATAGTTTTAGAAGACGTTAGCCCAACTACTTTTCAAACAAGAAGCAAATAAAAAAAAATATCTTTTTTGGAAAAGGGACTGAAAGGGGGTCTTAAAAATTTAAAGTGGGGCTACTAGGGCATGTGAGATATCATATGAAAGAACGCTGTTTGCACATTCTCAATTTTTTATTAGGCAGCACAGTTTCCGACTTTTAATGTAAAATGGTAAAAAAAATACCGCCTCCCCCCCTTATCTCCGAGGTTTACATAGATAAAATTCTGAAATTATTCTATGTGATAGAAGTTTATGTAAAGATTACAGGAAAAATAAAACGATGTCTCTAAATAGCACAGTTTTTCAGAAATCATCAACATCATATATACGTACGGAACCCTCGATGCGCGAGTCCGATTCGCTATTGACCGGTTTTTTTTCGCGATTTCAGTTTGCGTCCCATAGTAAAAGTTGTTCATAATGATGAGTACAATGACCTCTTAAGAGGTTATTGACGTTTTAAAAATAACCCTGTATAAAATATCTATTACTAAACTTCTCTTCTATTAAAAAACTAAAATATTATAAACCTATTTAAATCAAATGACATGAAAATGGCTAGGAGAGTGAAGGTTTTAAATGTTGTTGGATGGAGAAGGAACGAAAGACTGAAGAAGTAATACTTAAATGGATTATGTTATAGTGACTGACATAGAAAGAGAGACAAAAACATTTTCCGTCTTATTACAAAACAAGATTTATATTTTGACATGGTTTAAACCATGGAGCCAGTTTTTGTAATAAGAACGTAACTGTGATTGAAATACCGTTCTTTATGCAAAACTGAAAACTTAGTTCGGTACTAAGTTGTCAGTTTTGTATTAGGATCTTTAATAAAGACGGAATAAAGTTCGAAATTCAATAATATCCATTATTGAATTTCGAACTTTATTCCGTGGCTTAAACCTGGGTCTGAAGATAAACCTTCTTTTGTTATAAGACGGTTACTGCCAACCTCAAGTAACATGGAACAGGGTTAGGATAATGGAGATATTCATTATAATATAGGTATCGTAGCGTACGACGCAACGGACAAACTAGTTGATGCGTTTGCTAATGAGGCAAAGCATAGCTCACGGCTCATTAGGCAAGGCTCACCAAAGTTATCGTAGATATATATATATCTATAAATTTAGATCTATGTCTTTATACTTAGATAGACTATATACGAAACAATGAGAAAATCACAAAAAATGCCAGTACAATGATGAATAATTATGTAAACTACGCTTTACCTTTTCTTCAGTTAGTCTTAGGCCCGTATTTATAGAACTTTAATCAGTACTCAAGCATTACTTACGACTAGATTCAAGCCATTGGATTGGTTGCATTTAGTCTATTATTATAATAATTAAAGGATAATAGAAATTAACCATTTGGCACAATTACATTGTTAAAATAGGAGATTCTTCGTTTAAGTAATGCTTGAGTACTGAATAACGTTTTATAAATACGGGCCTTTGTCTAAAGGAGGGGAAGACCAAAGAAACGATGGATGGACTGTGTGAAAGATGATACGGATAGAAAGAGAGACGGGACAAGCGGGATGACGACTAATAGAGAGTGTGGAAGTAGAACGAGCGAGCCGTATAGTAGTCGCATATGATGTGTAACATCTGACATCTCATTTTGGTAATAAGCAACTAAGCAGTGACCAGGGACCATTTTGGTTACCCATTGAAAGGGTTTTCGATAACGTTTTTCTAAGCGGTTAAACAAAAACCCATACGATATGGGTAGCCCTTATGAACGGCTTCAATTAAATTTTGTTAACCCGTTGAAAGGGTTTTCGATAAAAACCCATACGGTGTGGGTGACCCTTTTGAACGGCTTAATTTAAGCCATTCAAAATTACCCACACCGTATGGGTTTTTTATTAACTGCTTAGAAAAACCCTATCGAAAACCCTTTCCATTGAAAGGGTTTTTCTAAAATGATAACCAAAATGGTCCCTGTGTTAGAGATAGAATTGGTGCGCGTGCTGGGCGGATATCGAAATAACATAATATTATGATTTTTCATGTTACTGGGTAGGTTCAAGTAGGTATAGAACCCATTGAATGGGTTATCATGTAACCCTTTCACTGGGTTTCAAGTATAAAACCCATTCATTGGGTTACATCATGATAAAGGTAACCCATTGAATGGGTCACCGCTTCGAAAGGCTTAACCCTTAACCGGGGTTGTACGGTCCCTGGCAGTGACAGAAATTAGACCTCAAAATTTAAAAAAGCTAAGTACTGAAGTATTTATTCGAATAAGTATAATTATTCATTAATAGTAGTCGCACACTGGTCGATATTTTTTACCTCCTCTACTCACAATGTATATAGTACTTACTAATTCCATGAGTTCACTAATTCCACACACACACACACACATGCATACAGATCAACCTCTGATCATCAGATCAAATTAGATCGAACTGTGTGATGTATACCTACTCATGTTTTACAATAAATATATTCTATTCTTTTCTATTCCATGCTATTATAAAGTACTTACTTATTCCATGCTCAAGCTGTCACTTCCTGTTACACAATTCCGTCCCTTTTCACAAAATCACTCCCACTTAAAGGAAAGGCAAGATATTACACAATTCAATTGGGATAAAGGCAGGAAAATGATGATGACTTGAGAGTTGACTAAAGACTAAGGTCTTTAGTCAACTATCTAGTCATAACGCCAAAGTATTTCACTGCTGCGTAAAACACACTGCTTGTTTAAATAAGTGTACCAAATGATCCACGTATTTTATCTCCAGTATGACAACCGGCTCATAATCCGAGCCAAACCCTTCAAAACGCTTTCGGCATAAAAGACAATATCTACACTTGCCTTTATCCCGGCAAATTGCGCCATCTTTATGAAACCATTAACTTGACATCAGTCAAAGCGTTTATGTTTCGTCATACAAGTTTTTTGTGCTATAATAATGCTCGTATTCTCTGAAAGTGTTCGTTAAAAAAGATATCTAAAGCTTTTCTTATTTTATTTGTAACTAACTGTGCCCCGCGGTTTCACCCGCCTAAGTCTCGATCCCGTGGGAATATCGAGATAAAAAGTATTCTATCTGGTAATCCAGTTCATGATCTACCTATGTGCTAAATTTCAACTAAATCCGTTTAGCCGTTTTAGCGTAAAAGCGTAACAAACAAACGAACCACTTTCGCTTTTATATTATTACTAGCTGCGCCCCGCGGTTTCACCCGCATAAGTCTCGATCCAGTGAGAATTTCGGAATAAAAAGTAGCCTATGTCTTAATCCAGGGTGGCAGGTACCTCCATACAAAATTATATCAAAATTGGTCCAGCCGTTTGAGCGTGAAGAAGTAACAAACATACACACACTCACAAACTTTCGCTTTTATAATATTAGTGGGAAGTGTGATAGTGTGATTAGTATGATGATTATTATAGTTAGGAAGTTAGGATTGGTAACACATCGACAGAAATGATGTTCTTTATTTTCCGACCTTTGACTTGACGACAATTGTTACTTGACAAAACAAAGAGATTTCTTTAATATTATGTAAGTTAAATATTAATGTGTTATTCACATAAACTTTTCAGAATAATTTATCTAAATGATTGTGAATATGAAAACCGAATCAATATCATTTGCGTAGTTTAGAAGAAAAACGCGATGAAATGCGACATTAATTTATAATACTTATCGCACCTTTAAAGACAAACCGTTACTAAATGCAAAAACAAAATTTTACAGCTTTAATAGAAAAATGCACGGTCTCAAATTTATTTTTCTATTGTGACAAAATACAATAAAAAAAATAATTTAAGAGATTGGGTTTGTCTTTAAAGGTGCGGTATGTATACCTATAGATGAGTATAGAAAATACGTCAGAATTAATTAAACCAGCCTTGAGGACAAGGAATTTGCATTACAGGACCTCTAAAAACAAATGTATAATTAGAAAGTTTGCACTAAAACGTTTATAAGGTTTTCATAAAATTACTTGCATTCCGACCTCACGTGCCAGAGTAAAACAGCGCATTATTAACGCGTCGTCCCAGTATCTTACGCATATTTCGCTGAACAGCCGAATTTTAATGAAAATAACATTTTTTTAAATTGTCTACTATGATAAACAATAAGTTCATTTCTGTTGAGAATTTATTAACCTTTAATCAAGCGCGCCAAATATGTAGTTAATTTATTTATTTATTTTATTAAAGCTATAAGCACAAGTAAAAAAAAATACTTTACAAAGGCGGACGTAATGCCTGAGGCATTCTCTACTAGTCAACCTTAGGGTAATGCAGAGACAAAACATGGTAGGTGCAACATGGGATAGATAACTCGATAAAACCGCGCTAATCGCGCGGGGTCGGCAGTTATCACAAAACTACGGGCATTAAATAAAAAATATTTAAAATTAATAATCAACTTTAATTATTATTTATTTACTTTACTACCTATTAAAATTTTAGATAATAGCAAAAAAAAACGTCAAAGATAATTAGCCAGCAATTAAAAAAAAAAAATGTTTTTCTTTAGTACAAAATTCCCATTTCTTCCCGTGGGAGTCGTAAAAGGCGACTAAGGGACTTACTAGATAATGTGCAGCAACGCTCTCTATGCATTTTAAACACCATAGTGCGATCGCCAACCCGCCTGCCAAGCGTGGCGATTATGGCAAAACCCCCCCTTTTGGGGGAGGCCTATGTCCAGCAGTGGACGTCTTTCGGCTGAAATGATGATGATGAAGTAGTTAACAATTGTCACAAATTTTGTTCGTGTGGTCACCACAGATAAATTTGCCATAGTTATGGCTCTTCATAATCGTTTTTCCGTCGCTATTTTGAGGGCATCTTCCTCGTTTTCTTGTTTGGAACCTACATTTGAACTAGAAGTCGTGCGGGTCGCAGCGACCCGAAGCACGTCTGATCACTTCCTCTGCGCGGGCGACACCAGAGGCGGGAGGAGCTAACGAGCTAGGAAGCTGGCAGAAAGTTCGGCTTGCCAGCGTACATAACAAAAAAACCGGCCAAGTGCGTGTCTGACCATGCACAATGAAGGGTTCCGTAGTAGGGATTCATTTATCCTGAACAAACTTAACATTGTAGTTGAAAAACATGTTCATACATTTCAACTGCGAATGTAAGTTTGTACGCACAATATTGAGAGATGTACTATGTTATTTTAAGATCATAGACTTTTTATAGGTTTTCCTGTAATCTAAAAGTAAAGGACTATGTTCTGTATTTTTCTTTCAAAATTGTAGGCTCAATAGTTTCGGAAATAAGGGGAATGGTCAATTTTAATCTATATCTTCTTAGATAATTTTAAAATTATAAAAAATGAATACCTGAAATTTTTACAACAAGCCTTTTCATTTGACTCGGTAACTACAGTTTGCAAAACCGGAGCAAATCGGCTGTGACAGATGGACAGACAGACAGACAGACAGACATACGATTGATCCTATAAGGGTTCCGTTTTTTCCGTTTTAGATACGGAACCCTAAAAATAATTCCAATTGAAGATCACTTGAGGTCGTGCGCGGAGACCCCGTGCGCATAATTAAAGGTTAATTATTATACCTACCTATAACATAACCCCTGTGTTAGCCCGAAGGGATAGCCCGGGGTGTACATATACCATACAACATTGAACACAACATTTAACGTTTCAAATCCGACATCATTATTATGGGCCTAGATTAGCAGTCAGTGTTATTAATGATAAGTATCAGTTGCTTTTAACCTAAGAGCACATGCAACAAACAGCATTTATATTGATCAATTTTTTATAATTATTGCGGGGAATTTTTATAACGTTTGCTATGGCATCAAACTTTATTCTTTGATTTATTTGGCTTGTGTAGATCTTTGAAAGCCCAAAAGTCTGACAACCAGTCTTACCAAGGGGGTATCGTGTTACCCACTGGGTTGTGGAAGTCAGATAGAAAATTGCTCCATGTAAAATACTGGTATTGAGCTGCATCCGGTTAGACTGGAAGCTGACCGCAAACATAGTTGGGAAACGGCTATAGGCAGATGATGATGATGATTTGGCTTTTATTGAAAACTATTCTATAGCCGTACGGGTCGAGAGAAGGTTAAGCAACCCTTGCCGAGGTCATTCTGTGGATGGGTGACCATTCATTTATTTATTTTACTTTAATTTAAAACGGCCAAAGGCCAATTACATTAGACACATTATATAAGACAAAAACAAACATTCTCTCATTCATTTTCATCCACGACCACATCACAGTGAGGCTTAGCGTTCAAAAGAGCGTTGAGTGCAGAGAGTGTGCGAGGAACAGGAGACTGGGCTCGAGCAACGCGGTTCGTAACATAACATCATAGAGACCCCTCCGTGCCTTGGAAAGCACGTTAAGCCGTTGGTCCCGGCTATCATTCATACATCTTTGACAGTCGGTAGGGAGAAAAAATATATTTTAAGTTTCCTATAGTTTAGTTTCCTGTATGATGTGCTGTGGGATTAATAATTTTTTTTTTTTTTTCCTAAAGAAAAATATTATTTTAAGAATTTAAGTTTTGATATGTATATTTTATTGTAACTTAAAATTAATCATTATTTAATCCTAATAGATATTTTCTCGATTTTTATATCTTAGTAGAATAAGTACCTATTACCCAGCAATAGACAAGATTGTCGAACTTTTTATTGTTTGATTACGGGGCTTTTGGCAACTTTGTTTATGTGCAATTTGTGTTGTTTCATTGTAACGTGCGTTTTGTTAGTGCAGAATAAACATTTTTTCTTTCTTTCTTCTTTCTATTAGGTATTAATGTAAAATAAATTTGCATGCCCTAAACAGGAAAAATATGGACTGTACAATTGTACATATACCACCAACTCTTACAACTAGTAATACCTATATTTTCTGCAAATAAATGATTCTTATTCTATTCGTAGTCATAAAGCCCGAAAGTCTGACAACTATGACTTACCAAGGGATATCGTATTACCCAGTAACTGGGTTGTGGAGGTCAAATAGGCAGTCGCTTCATATAAAATTCAGCTGTATCCGGTTAAACTAAAAGCCGACCCCAATTGGAAAAGGAAAATAGTTTTCTATTTTTGGTTCCGAAACTCCGCTGTTAATTGATGCGTATTTCTTTATATCCGAAGAAATAAAAGAGAAGTTTTAATAAAAATCAC
The DNA here is from genome assembly GCA_948098905.1 of Tiliacea aurago. Lineage (NCBI taxonomy): Eukaryota > Metazoa > Arthropoda > Insecta > Lepidoptera > Noctuidae > Tiliacea > Tiliacea aurago. Next base: position 10,386,962 of record OX402578.1, on the reverse strand, counting down.
TTTTCTATAAAACATTTGACGTCCGATGGCGAGGGCTGTACGACTGATTTCAGTAATTTCTATTGTTATTTCCTTGGCCATTAACCGGCCCTTTGTGCGATATTGAACAAGAAACCTATAAAATGCGAAGCTTTAAAGAAAGGGAATGAAAGAGAATACTCCTACCTTAACACGCTGACAAAAGCTAAAGCGCGGTCACTGTCAGACTGCATACAAAAGAAAGAGAAGCGCAATCACGCAACGCTTGTGATTTATTACAAAAAATAAGAAATTATCTGTTTACTCAAAAATAAGTTGAATAATCGAAAATAAAAAAACAACCATGTTCTGCGAGGTGAGCCGGCAGAGAACCAAAGTTGTCGACATAGCCCACAGAATAAGCAAGCTGAAGTGGCAATGGGCCGGCCATATTAGCCGTAGAACCGATGACAGTTGGGGTAGATGTGTTCTTGAGTGGAGACCGCGAATCGGCAAACGTAAGGTAGGACGCCCTTAGGCTAGGTGGAGCGACGATCTTTGCAGGGTGGCTGGTGGCAGCTGGATGAGAGTTGCCGAGAATCGAGCTGAATGGCGTGCAATTGGAGAGGCCTATGTCCAGCATTGGACTGCTATGGGCTGATAATAATGATGATGTTCTGCTTTCAATTAGACGTTCTTGTTATTAATTAAATACCAACCGTACGTTAATATTTAATACCTACAGATATTTTGGCTTGGAACTCAAAGTAAAAGGTTAGTTTACCGTTAATTGGTATCGAGATTTGTTTTGGTAACAACCAAGTTCTGAGAAATATTAATATGTTCAAGAATAACATATATTCTTCCCGCTACCACAAACTACAATATAGAATTGGCAATTTTTTTGTTAAAAACAAGCCTACTTAGATAAAGCTAAGCAGGCGTAAAATTATCACACTGAAGCTTTCTTTAGAAGATTTGTCTATGTACATTTAAACGTCATCCCACATTAGGGATTTCTCCTGCTCAGATTATTGAAAGAAGTTCTCCTGTATCTGAATAAGATTTTTTTTTCCACCGTATTATGTAGTTTTAAATACTTAAGACGGAGATATATGCCAGTGACCTTGAGTAGTTAGCTTGCGTGTTCTGTACTGAGCTCACGCAACGCGTCGTACGTTCAGCCAGTAATAGGACTCGCCCATCAAGGAGCGCTGTACCCAATTTTTTTTTTTCTTTTAAAACTTTGCCCCACACTAGGAATTACTCCTGTATTGTGGGTGCGTTTACAAACATTTAAACTCACATACTCGTACACATACAGCCAGACCCGGAGCAGTCAATCGCTTAAACACTGCACCAACCGTGTCGTCCAACTGTCGTTTTTTTTAATTTGCATTATTAATTTATTATACACAAAACAAAAGGTATTTTAATTTAATTTAATTTTGTCGCGCCGGTCTGTAGAAGCCTTCATACAGCTGCCATAAGTCATGCCAACAAAGCTTTTTTTTATATTTTGTGAATGCGTAGACCATTTTCTATTTTGTTAAAAGTACCTGGTACTTGTTGACGAACCTACACTGTGCTCCCATGAAAACATTGTAAAAGCCAATTATTATAAAAAAAACACTGTGGAGTTTCTTGCCGGTTCTTCTCCATAGGAAACGACCAATTGGAGCCGTGCACCTAGCTTCTGACGTTTCATAAGTGCCCATGTAGGCTTATGTGAAATAAAACTAACGGAACTAACGCCGCCATCTTGTTTTTAAGGTTTCGTATGTCCGAATGAAAAAACGGAACCCTTATAGGATCACTCGTATATGTCTGACTGCCTGTCCGCTCGTAAACCTTTTGTAACATCCTCTGAACCTGTGCAAATAAATGGTTTAATTTGAAAGAAGTTGAGAGAATATGTTTTTCAAATATACAATGTTATAATGTATGAGAGAATATGTTTTTCGTCTATATACAATTAAAATTTGTTCTTGGGATAAATTCATCCCAACTACGGAACCCTTTATTTTGCGTGGTTCGACACGCACTTGGCCGGTTTTTATTCTTGAGTGACACAATTATGCGCACCGCGTGTCACCCATGCTAGCTACGCCGCTGACTTCAAGCAAAGCTTTTAAAACTTTATTCAGAAGAACCAGCAGCCTCATTACAACACTCGTTATGATAATCTCGTTAATTTTAGCAACAATAAGAAAGACGTTATTGGACGATTTTTTAATTTTATATTTATTTAGCAGTTTAAGTTATATTTAAATTACTTGTAGCGAATAGGCTATTAGATTGTAATGTGAATAAAGTGTCACCAGCCATGAAAATTCTTAAAAAAAAAATGCAACTTAGGTACTTATATAAACTTATCAAAACGTAAAAGGCCCGTTTTGACATTTAACTTGAGTCGATTCATCGTGAGTATCGATTGACCATCGCGACGTAACTAGTGAAGCAACCATACGACTCGGTACTCGATACTCACGATGAATCGATCCAAGTTAAATGTGTTAAATGTCAAAACGGGCCTATTATTTTTTGACAACTTTAGTAGTTATAGATACCTTAAGTAGAGTTTGTAAACTTAGGTATGAAATGGATGGTGCTAAAGAATGTAGAAACTTATTAACATAAACCGTAAATAGGGGATGACCTTGCTCCAATTTCTAGTGAAGATAACGGTATTCTAATGAAAACACTTCCCTCCAAAGTTAAAGTGAAAACATACATCATAATATTTACCGTACGTTGCGACAGTCTATTTTTAATATAATATGTAGGTAACATTTCAGTATTGACTCTGTGATAGCAGTGAGCAAGCACAACAGATACTTCGATATTTTATATCGAAGTAAATCTGTTGTGCTATACAAAAATGCAATAACTCCGATCAAAATAAATTATACAGCAGATTTTTAGGGTTCCGTAGTTAAACAAGGAACCCTTATAGTTTCGCCATGTCCGTCTGTTGGTATGTCTGTCTGTCCCCGGCTTAGCTCAGAGACTCAGAGTCTGCCAAATTACAGCTTTCTAGTACTAATACTAGAAAGCTGTAATTTGGCATATATTATGGACATACTTACATATTAATTACGCCGACATAGTGGTAAAATAAAATATTTATTTTATTTCTCTTGGATGTTAAGTGGAGATGATATTTTTTTATCTCGTCTTCAGTGTGTGTTGTCTTATCGTTGGATGGACCGTTCAAAAATATTGCGAGTCTGTCAAAACCATTTTTCGATTCAGTGATCGGTTTGCGTAATATAATAAGCTTTAAAGTGCTATTTTTTTTTAGAGTCAAGTTTTTGGATAAGTATGTGAAAAAAATCATGGCAGTGGTATATATAACGAAATTAAAAGGAAAACTATCACAGCTAAGTAGGCTTTACAAGTTAATGAGTAATAGTCGACCAACCTAAATTTGCAGTTGGAGGATTGACCGTGACATATTTCGATGTATCGGAGAACATGTTTTTCAACTACAATATTAAGTTGGTTTTTGGGATCAATTCATCCTAACTACGGAACCCTTCATTGTGCGTGGTCCGACACGCACTTGGCCGGTTTTATTGGATATTTCAGTCGTTAGTTAATACCTAGGTACCTACGCAGATACCGTCCAAAATGTCCTGAACACTTTAAAAAATATCACCATAAATGAAAAGAAACAACAAAATTAGCGAAACAAACAATTAATAAGAACCAGATGATACTTAAATATTTTTTTAAGAATTCATACCTAAGAACTTGTGTTTATTTCACTCCCAAAGTCCTGACTTCGTCAAAATTGTAAAGACAATACTAAAATGCAACCCAATAATAATTTACTCAAGGTTAATCATCATGAGACTCGCCATCACTCCCTACGCAATAATTATTTTCAACTCTGCCTACATGACATCTCTCACAATTTACGGAGGGACCCTAATTCGGCATTCATTTGTCCCAGTCACAAGCAGCCGTGGCTTGATTACGCTGAAGTTTGTCCCACCTGAACATGCCATAACGTGTTTTACGGTCTTAATTTATTGTTATTAAATCTTTTAGTAGTTTTACCGCTTTGCCTGGCTGAGTAGAGATTATGAAGGTAATTTTAAAGTACTTGATGCAATGACGTATTATAAATAGACGCGTCATACACGAACATTAGTGCACTCAAAAACAGCGTAAGCCATGATTGTAGCTACATACTTGCATATATACAGCGCGTGAAGAAAAGGAAAGACCTACACCGATATATGTTGTTAGAAAGAGATGAACATACATATTTAGTTACGTCACTAGCTGCTGCATGTTCATTGGCGCGTACGTAATCATAATTATTATTCTTGTAAATGTCAGGCAGTTGCCTGGCATTTACTTTGCCATTTTTTCGCGCAGGTAACGCATCTAAAGATCATCATTGACTTGAGGTCTATATCTGATCTACGTCTAGTAAACATGCCCCACGTTGGGCGCCAGTTTAACATACACACAAACACACATAGGTACTGATTGCTTTATTTCAAGTAACATAAATATATGTGAGCATCCAACCAATAAGGGTCCAGTAGTGGGGTATTGAGTTAAGACTAGATTCGGTATCTAGAATAGTCAACTAATAATGAGGATTCAAAATCTGGCACATTCTTTTATCTGTCATTATTTTGAAGTTGAAACTTAAAAAGCTTGATTTGAGAAACACTGCATGAACTTGTAGATAATTGAGCATTAATTATAATAATCAATGAAAATCGCGAAATGCAATTTTTTCACCAAACTTTACTAAACTGTGTTTATCTCGGAAACTAAATGCCGAGAACTGGACCCTTTTTCTTGGACGGCCACATTTATCAAAACAATTGGGTTCAGGGGGAAGATCGAGGTTTCATACATTTTATCAAACCGAATCCCTTTTTCGGTGCACAGCCCATTTGATGAACGTCAGACAACTATGTCATAAGAAGGGTGCGCCTCGTCTGTTTCTCAAACGGCGTCTAGAACATTCTAGAAGCTGCGCCCTTATTGGACGAGCGGATTGAGTCGGGAGCGGTTCGAAATAGGTTCGCGTTATAAGTCTATTTTTGAGTAGGTATCATCGGATATATCACCTACGTATGTCCAGCCGTGTACTACGTTACGTTGAATTGATTGGTTGATTGACTATTATAAAAAACCAACAGCATGCACTTAGAATCAAGGCAAAATATGGAACAACGAGCACCCATACTTGAGTGACAGTCCGTAGTCAACAACGTGGCATACTTACCGCCGACAAAGTGATGAAATAAAATTAAAGAAAAGTAACTGCTGCACTTTAATTGTTGATACAAAATCGTATCGATTAGGTCCAAATCCTTCTCATCATCATTATTTCAGCCGAAAGATGTCCACTGCTGGACATAGGCCTCCCCAAGCATTTGGGGGGGGTTGCCATAATCGCCACGCTTGGCAGGCGGGTTGGCGATTGCAGTATGGTGTTGAAATGCATAGAGAACGCTGCTGCCCATTCTAAGAAAAAATCCTTCAAATGCGAATTAATTCTATAAAAGGATACGCAACAACAATACGATACAATACAATGCAATACAATTCAACACAATACACAACAACACACACACAACAACACAACACACACAACAACACAACACAGACCAACAACAATCATACAATAAAATTATACGATTGTTATCATCAAGATTATTGTGTCGATTGTTTTCTTATATTTTTTCAATTTATTTCTTACTTACTGTTTAAACTTTATAGCAATTTTTTAAATAGTTTTTGATTTTATTAATTACAAACAAAAATACAAATCATTTCTCTTTATAATATTAATGTAGATTTCGTTGTATAACAACCAAATAAACTTACATTTTCATCAACAACAATTTCCAACACTGTGTATAGAAATTATCCAAGTAAAAACAAAAATAGAATTAATTTAGTAAACCATTAAACCGTACCTGGCTCTGTACTTTACACGATATAGGTGCCTTTTGTAGTTCTTACGCATTAGTCACACGTACCGAGCAGATGGGCGAGACAGTACTCTCGGCCCAGTGTTCGGTACGTGTAAACATGTCACCGAGTGCTCGACCGAAAACTGGCCCGAGTTAAAGGGCGAGACAGTCACTCAACTCCTGTTCTATTTACTAGACCGAATGCCCGCGCGTCTCCGCTCTGACGTTCATGGCCACTCGGCAGATATAAACATGCACTCGGTGCGTACTTGCCAGTCGACACTCTCGCATGCACATCTCTCGCAGCACGCTACCGTACAATTTTTAATTATCTCTTTGCGATCCATTGTCTCGTAAGTCTGCAGCGTCAAAACTGAACTGACTGGCTGACTCGGTGCCAAGTTAAAAAAAATACGTGTAAACACCAAAAAAAACAATAAAAAAAAACATAAACACCACCCAACTCTCTTGGCCTAGTATAATTTTTCTGTCTCGCCAATCTACTCGGTACGTGTGATCAAGGCATTAGGGATTATAAAATTCTCATAAATGCTCGAGACAAAGAAAAATCGTATGATTCAATTATTAAATTAAGTCTGTCCAAGACTAATGAAATAATGCGATACGAGACTTTCGCGATAGCTTCTTTAATTTTATTTTGATCTGAAGATTTTAATTTATTGCACTGATTGGTAATTTACTTTTCATTGTCTAATTTCATTAAAGTTTTTCCAAATCTATATATATTTTAGTGTCAGCTTGTATAATGTATTTAAATATGTTTCACTGTAAATAACTCTACACTAGTTAGATAGTTTTAATTATACAACATTTTTTTTAGTTTATGCGAAACCTGAATATATAAATGTAGTTTGTTCAGAATAAGGAACTGAATCGATTTCAATAATGTTTACACCATGTTATATTTTGTCCCAAAAATATTTAAGTGTGATGCAAAATGTTATCACCATTTAATTACTTACAATACAATCGCCGTACGGTTAGGTACCTACTGCGAAATTATTATCAATGAGTGCAAGAAAACCGCGGCGCGCCGCCGCCGCCGCCGTTAGCATTTTTTTGTACGGACAACCCGGTAACATAACAACCTTATAACTTTGTGATTTTTCATGATACAATTTTGATTTTTTTTTATAGATTCTTTACATAAAAATACTAGACACGTGTTTCGGGTTTCGCTTATACTAAAAATAATGTTGTATATATACAGTATCTTATTTTCGTGAACTTTACTCATTTAGTCCTAACTTTGTAAGGGAGGAATAAATTTCCCGAAAATCTATACTTAGCCCAACAAAAGTCTACTGCAAAAGACATGGCCCATTTCTATAGGGACGTTTGCATAGTTATCGAATTTGGTGTACACCAATGATTTTTGGTGTTTTATAAATATAAAAAATTTATGAATCATACAATCTGCCTGCGACTAGATAATTAGACAATGGTGAAAACATTTCTGCGGGAGATTATAGGTATGATTCGTCATTTTGAACTGGGTGAAATAGGTTAGGTTAGGTTAAAACAGAGAACAACCGCGAGCGAGCAGAGCGAGCGTAGCGAGCGGTGCCGCGGCAGCGGCCGTCAAGCGCTACTTCTCAAAATAAAGTTCCGTAAAAATGTTGATTATTAATCGTGATTTGCACTTGAATAAACTGTTTACTTTATATTCACAATCCCATTATTTTGTCATGGCTCAGTCGATTTTACGTACAAACAAAACCATTTAGTTGCACCTTAAATCCACCTTTTTGAGCCTTGAAAACTTCTAATCCGTGTTCCGACATGATAATATTCGCTAAACCATAAGTTATAATGTTTGCAGTTGAGGACAGACTAATGACTAATAGCAATGCGTTGGCAGAGTGTGACAATTTCAAATCAACCTGCATTTTTTCCACTCATACTATCACATAATCAAAATTTGTGCGATATTTTAACGAGTAGGTATTTTAAACGTAAATATAATGAACTTAGATGTATTAAATGTTGACATTTTGAACTTAGGTGTATTAAATGTTGACATTTTGAACTTAGGTATAATGGCTATCGACATTTTTAATCAGTTGATATTTTAATCACTCGGCATTTTAATCTTAGACATTTTCAGCTTAGTTATAACAATTTTCGATATTTCAATACAATCCATGTTTAAAGTTTCGATGTTTTGAACAGTGACATTTTACCCGTAGGTATTTTAATTTTCGATTTTCAAATATTTACCCCCTTTCATAGTAACTTACTTACATCCTTATAAAATGTTACTATCACAATTCACTAGTTATTCTACTACGGAATGCACAATGAACTCGCTGTCGTAACAGACACACTTTAAACTAGGAACTTTTTGTGTAAACAAGAGGGGTTTACAGTTTTACAGGCAATAAAACTGCATTAAGGCTTCTACATACCAGCGCGACTTGTCGCGCGACGCGACACGGCACAAAGGCCCCGCGTGTCGCGGGACGAGCGGTGCCTTGTGTCGCGTCGCGTCGCGCGACAAGTCGCCCCGGTATGTAGAAGCCTTTATGGAGTAACACCTACTCACCACTACCTAGGGCATCAACGAAGTACCGTTGACAGTCGTAGTCATTCGTCGACAACATTTACGACCGAATAATAAGGAGCTATAATAAATTATTGATTCTCCACAATATATTGTTCACGATTTCTACCAGACCATGGCAGGCTTGAAATATAATAAATTGTGGACGTGCCACATGGGCATACCAAACGTTTTTATAATGAACCAGCGTTTTGCCCGCGCCGTCTTACACGTCAATTTCTGATGTTTCCATACAAACTTCAACACCCTGAAAATCAGTTTAGCGTTTTATTTACCCATGAAAACTTAACAAAAACTTAACATACAGACGGATAGAGATTTATTCGTATTTCTAATAGTTATATTGTAAAAAATACGGATGGTATTTAATTAAATATCTACGCCTATTATTGTAGATCTGTACGTGGCATTTCGAACTGTCGATTAGAAATGAAGATAGTAGGGACCATTGACCCACCTGAAATATAAGTAATCCATAGTATCATGTATCATGCATCATATATAATTTATCATGTATCGTGTTGCTTATAAATAATCATAAAATAAATAAATATGTTCAAATGTTGCTCATTTACATCCCTTATAGAGGCCGGCTACGTTCTTTATATAGGAACTTAGCCATAAGTTACAGCGGTAGCAAAAAGAAAGAAAACATTATGCACATGTGTACTTCACCGCACACCATCAGAGAGTTACCCCGACCTGATGTGCAACATCATGCAGCCGACAAAATTATAGCAATATCATCTATCACTCATCACAATCATTCTTGTACCTAGTTGTTCTAATAAGCCTCTGAATAAGTTTTTCAAAAGTGAGCGTTTAGCAATGTGTTTAATAAAATTAATTACAAGAAATTAATTTTTAAGCCTTTACCTCACGTTTACCTTACCTTTTAGGTTTATCCCACTTCTGAAGTGAAAAGAAACACCTTTTCATTACTAATATTTCTGTATATAACCTCTTGAACACATATAAACTTGGTACACAGCAATATTTAACGAAATATTTAATTAGCTACTCAGTATATTAAGTATAGGCTTTAGACATCTTGAAGACAACCTTTAGGTTCCGAGCTCCATGAGAATTAACCTAGCAACCACGCGACACCCCAAACATCATGATTCCATTCCGTTCCATTAAAAAACCCGTACTTTTTAAAATAACTGTTAAATGAGATAATTTTAAACTTCATGACTACACTGATACAAAAATCATTTGAGGCAAATCACATACTTTCACACATTAAATATTTAGTATTTTAAAATCGACTACAGAATCTTATTAATATTTGAAAATCATGACAATGGCAAGTTCTTTATATTTTATAAAGATTAGGTGGATATATATGTATTATATTGGTGGTTTTCATTTACTCCACGACTGCTCACACACGCGATATTCTCACTTCAATATGAACGCTCTATCATTGTTCGATGGTCGATCTAAAGAATATTTCCGAATAATGCCCTTTATTGGATGGCCTTTTGATTGTCGTGACGGTATTCTAGTATACATAATTATATGTTAGAGTCAAAGGTCGATATATAGCCACTACGCGGAATGACTGGTTTATCCTAGGTTGACCAACGGCTTTCAGCAAACCCCGAAATAGATACCAATTTCTGCCTTTGACTGATTTTTTGGCAAACCTAAAAGTACATAACTATTTAGTCAGAGGTCGAAAACAAAATAATCTGTTTCGGACTTTGCCTAGTCTATCCTAGAAGCGAATCAGGCAAATTCATGAGACGTCGATTTGCCGCCCTGCGCTACGGAACGGAGCGCGGTGCAGTGTGATAATCGCCAGAGACAGCTGAACGTCGCGACGGTTCAGCAGTCTCTAAGGGAGATGAGTACAAAAGATTCTAACAGACAACAGTATAAGGAAATATTTATACAAATAAACAGATTCTACCTAGTACATGTAACAGTTCTCACAAAGTAGGTAGTATTAAACGGGCAATCAAGTGGGTGACATACTGTTCTCCTTGCTAGGCTATGACATTGTTAAACTTAGGCAGACAAATATTGAAATAATAGAAAATATTTATTTAGTTATTAAGCTATGAGATGTCACTTACAGAAGAAAAGAAACAAAAAAAGATGTAGAATCTTTCAAATTAAGAATAATAAAAAAGAAATATAAAAAGAGGTTTTATACCTTCTTGTTGACTCCACATGATATGATATATTATCAAATAGTGTTGATACAAAACCTGTGTCTACTGTCTCCAAATCAAAATAGCAGTTCGTTGCATTATTTTCAACAACGTATTTACGAGTACAACTCATAAAAAGAGAAACTACATAAAGTAACCGTCATGAGAAGCTATAAATACATAAAATTGCAAATTATACAACTATCAACTTTAAACTCAAGATATCTAAGTTTATTTATGAATGAAGAAATTATCGCTAAACGTCATAAAATAATTTTAGTTGCAATGGAAACTGAACCGTACGCAATTTCAGTTAAAGTTTTAAATCCCAAAGTATGAAATTTATCTCGTCTCATGGCGTTGACTTTAGTTTAGAAATTGGTACATAGAATCTATAAGCTAGTTCAATTGGTCCAAATAATATAAATTTTGATAAAATGTAAACCTACCTACAAAATTGATGGCACGGTTGCTAAATGAAATGAAACACTAAAGAGAATGCGCAATTTAACGGAGTGCCTTTATAGAGTTATGAGCCCAGATATTGCTAAGCCAAGATATTGTTTTAAAGGCCGGCTTGCAGAGCACGGTCAGCCACAAATAGGTTAAGATTGTGCGATGAGATTGGCGAGCGACTGAATTAGGAGTAGATTGCGCCTAACTGCATTTGTTGAAATGATGCCATGCCGGATGTCGCTCTATTTTTTTTTTTTACTTTTGGAACGTTTTTATACAGTTCCAAATATTGGTAGGAAGTCTTCGATGTAGAAGAAGGTAGGTGTGGCTTTTATTGATGATTAAATTGGAACAGTGGAGAAAAATAAATCGATTAATTTTCTTTTTATGTCATACTCATTCATATTATTTTATAATTATTAGGCTCTCCACTATTCCAATGCTTGCTCAAGGCTGTACAGTCGGTAGGCTCTAATAATCCCTCCTATCCCAAGGGCACGTCTTCCCTACCATTATCGCGCCCCCCGGTCTAGTCTTTGATATGCGATGGTCTCTGTGGTCCCATGAAACATGAGGCTCCAGGGGCTAGTGTGAGTGAATCTTTGGGTTCATTCGGGCAATCGAGTCTGGTCAAACCACGCTGGGGTCGGTGCATTTCATTCATTCATTCATTCATATGTCATACTCATTCATATTCTTTTATAATTATTAGTCAATGTTATTATTTGTGTATAATTTGGACTGAAACACTTGAAATATTTGCATAGCGAATCGATGTACCTATCTGCAGGTGATGAATGACAGACGTTAATAGTTTCCATTATGACAAATCAACAACATTGAAACAACAGAGAACCAATTTGAAATACTTATTATGTATTAAATAATTTTACACGCAAAGTCAAAGTCAAATTGTTTATTTCAAATAGGCACATAAAAGGCGCTTTTGAACGTCAATATTTACAAAAAAAAATAGAATTGATTCTAGACGCAACCATAGACAATGATCGCCCTAAAAACTAAACAATGAAAGCCAGCAGTTGTTTCATAACAAAACACGTAACACCTATGACACGAACGTTGCGAGTAGCGGCCACAAAAACGATGTGTAAAAAAGGCATCGGCATCATCGGTAAAAGGTTATCGACTGAACATGTTGTTCCATTCAATAATAGATTAAACAGCGGTAGTCCGTCCACTTCCATTACACATTTTGTGTAACATAAAGCTATTTGCGATGTCCCACTGGCACAGTTTGTGTCTTTAGCAAAATTATTTGTGGACGAGGCCGGGTCGAGCCTCGATCAGTCCCGATAGACATCCTATCCAATCAGAGCCTGTTATAGCAATATTTTGAGGCACAACTCAATTTCGATACTGGATCTATGCAGTGATTTTGGATACTTTAAATGAAGAGCAGCTCGACGGTGGTGATTATCCTTTGTTTCGTTGCCTGTGACCACCGATTGCTAAAGTTGGCTTTCATAACAATTGTTACCGGTAAAGCTTTCTTTGAAATACGTCTCGATAGATTACTTCGACTGGGTGATTGCCTAAAAAAATAGGATGAACTTTTTTAATATCTATTTTTAATTGCCATCTGGTAAGCGATTTATGTCCTGGTTTCTAAAAGGCCAATTTACTCAAAAAATTGCTAACAGACTGCAAATATAAGCTGCTGTATTAGCTGAATGAAATAATAACAGCCAATCACATTACATCACTTGACAAGTTTCAAATTCATAGTAGATTATTCACTAAGGGGATAAAGCAGTGTCTTATGTCACGGGCGCTGTATTGAATCCCGAACGCCACAAAGTATTTTAGGGCTCCCGACCTCAGCAAGGGAGCTTTGAATTAACTCCTGACCAAAGCGAGGGATTCAAGCTTGCCCAAGACCAAGACATCTATAACCCCGAGGAGAATACTCTACTTTTCACACTGCGAGGTAATAACATTTTTTTCATTAGTAGTATAGGAAACTTTTTAATAACCCGTTGATTACTGTTAATAATGTTATATAAGTACCTATTACTTATGTGCAGTTTGTTTTTTATCTAAACTTATGCAATTTTAATTTAAAGACGATCTGTAATATAGATCATTGAGTTTTTCATGAAATTGCAATTTGCAGTTTAGCATTTAATTTGAAAATTATAATAACGTAAACATGATGCCCAAATCCAACATTCTAACCGTGCGTACGCGCGCCACAGCAACCGATCAGCTGTTGCAATGACACCCTTACAGATAATGTAGAAACAGCAGTTGGGCGAGTCTAATATGCACGTTATTCATTAATGTTGGACTAGCTAGGCAATATGCAGAGAACAGTTGTTTTTATTGTTGTAATTATTTTTGTTTTATCTATTTAATTAATATCATATCCAAAGTGTATAGGGATTAAGCACATCTTTTCTAGTTACAAAAAATCTGGTTTTTATTATATTTTTTGTAACTCCTATGGATACCTAAATTTTCAGTCAATTTCGTCATTTGAAAGGGTATTTGTTGCAAACTCCTTGGTCTTGGTAAACTTTTTAATAGGTTTTTATATTTTTTTATGAATGTTATTTTTTTTTTTTTCCTTCTGGCTTCGCGTCACGTATGTCACGTTTTAGTTCTTGTAAAATATTGATGAAATGAATTATAAATGCATGATGATGATATCCCCGCCCACTCCCCTTGAGTTTCAGTAAAGATGTGGCACTTTACTGAGACCTCACGCGGACTTCTTGAGAGAACTTGAAGCGAAGTTGCACTGTTTTGTTTAATTTGCCTACACTAATGCACGTTCACAAACACTTAATGGTTAACAATCCACCATTATTACACATTAATATACGGCTAAACACAAATTTTGGAAAATTAAACAAACTGCTGAACATGACGCTTCACTTTCCCGCCAAGAAGTCCATGAATGTTATTCTTTTCTTTTTCTCTGCTTTGTATCTGTCACTTCTATCACACTTAAAAAAAAAAAAAAAAAGATAATAAACCACCCTGCAACGAGTTTGAGGTAAAATCAATAAAATTTCTGTCATACTTCTGAGTGGAATCAACACAAAAGAACGTTAATATGGACAGAAGACGTCGTTTGAGCCGAGAAGAAATGGTCAGAGCCGTGTAAATTTTCGAAGATGGTTCTCGGCAACGTGCTGTGGCAATCGCTCCTGGGCACTACGCAGAGTGTTATAAGTCGACTTTAGACACGTTACCGCATCACTGGCAGAGTAACATGGAGGACGAGCTCGCATCACCACACGCGATGATATTGGTTACGAGGCTTCATAGCTCTTCAAGAAAGTTAATAAGCGATCAAACCATAAGAAATTGCTTGCATGAAGTCAATATCCGTTCCCGAAGGCCGCTACGAGTACCACCTTGAGCAAATGGCAAATCCAAGATATCACCAAGGAGTTTACATAATTTTTGTTTCTAATGGAACGCCTATAGGCATATGCTGGGAATTAAAAATTTAAACAAAAAAGTTTTGATTTAAATTTATCTGTGGCAGCGCCCGCTTTAGCGCTGCGTGCTCGGTGATGTGCTGGGTTTTGGCGCCATTTGATTTTTGATTTCCATGGGATTTTTTTATTCTTTCTTATAAATGTCTGATATAATACTTTGATCTTTTATTTATTTTATTTAAATTCTTTTATTTAGTAGGTTCAATCCCAATGTGTGAGAGTAGATAAAGTAGAGTATGAAACTGCACATAACTAAGTGTTAAAACACTCGAGTGATAGGTACTATTAAAACGTCGCCTACGGCTAGGTTTTTAAACACACACTCGTGTTTTAATAAATACCCCTCATATATGCCACATTGTCATAAACTACTAATAAACTATACCTGCTCGGAAAGTTCATTATTACTTTTTTTTTTATGAAGCACAATATCATTACTTTTGTACAAATGTGCGGATTGAAAAAGTGTATGAAAACAGCGGGCAGGAAAAGTAAATGAAAATCCATTGCTAACGTGCTGTGTTTTATTTTATTAAGGACAATTCAGTAGCTAATCTAATTAAACATAGTATAATGCCAAAAGACAAACTTTTTTTTATCGCCAAGCGCAAAATGATATGATTGCAACAAAATGACTGGCCATATACTTTTGCTGAACATTGATTTAAAAAATTTAAATAAAAACGAATGAAAAAGTGAAAAACGCACGCGCGCGGATATATCTTTCTTTTGTTATAATTATCTGAATTTTCAATTTGTGTTTACGATCTACTCGAAATGCCGTGGCAGTGAAGATTTGATGACGCTCTGTCTTTTATTTTCTTCGTAGGTATAGTTTAGAGCACTATAATAATAATAATAATCTTCTTTATTACATATGAAACTCTATCTCAAAAACTATGTATCATCACCCGGAAGAAAGTGCGCTTCCGTAATCGATTCGAGTAATCGGTCACATTTTTCCCTCGGTGAAGAATGTACTATTATTTCACATAAACATGGGCACATGAAGCGTCAGAAGCTAGGTGCACGGTTCCAATCGGTCGTTTCCTATGGAGAAGAGACAGTAAAGCTCCACACGGTTACCTACTCTTTAAAAATAATTAGCTTTTACGATGTTTTCAAATTACACTGTTATTAGGTATGAGAGGATAGTGTAGGCCTGTCAACATGCGTTTTAGGGTTCCGCACCAAAATGGTAAAAAGGAACCCTTATGGTGAGACTAAGTCTGTCTGTCTGTCTGTCTGTCACACCTGGATATCTCAAGAACTACTAATGCTATCAACTTGAAATTTAGAATAGTTTTAGATGACGTTTGCCCTAACTATTTTGCAAGCAAGAAAGAATTTAAAAAAAATATACCTTTTTTGCAAAAGGGACTGAAAGGGGGTCTTAAAAATTTGAAGTGGGGCTACTAGGTACTACTACTAAAATACCCCCCCCCCCCTCTTATCTCCGAAGTTTGAAGAGATAAAAATCTGAAATTATTCTATATGATAGAAGCTTATGTAAAGATTACAGGAAAAATAAAACGATGTCTCTAAATACTACAGTTTTTCAGAAATCATCAACATCATATATTCATACGGAACCCTCGGTGCGCGAGTCTGACTCGATCTTGACCGGTTTTTTTATTTGTCTTCTACCTTTGCCGCATAGCTTCATTCGATAACAAACGATTGGACAAACTGCTATACAAAAACACTCGTCTCATACATAGCATAGGCATAAGCATAACAGATATTTAGGTGTCTATCAATAAGTGTGTTGGTAGCTAAATCTAAGGATCATGCTTACAATTTAGTAGATAAGGTTTCATGCATGGCGAACCACGACTGCGACACGACGAACATGATCAAATGTTTAAGGTATCAATCGAATCTAAATACATAAGTATCTAGCATTAGGTAAGTTAGTGTCTAGTGTATCTATATTCGTCGAGATCCTACAACCATAGGCACCTCGTAGAAGCTTACATTATGAGCTCGCAATAACGCACGCTTCATTGGATTTTCGTAAAATATATTTTAATGGAAGTGCACCCGAGTTTTTCAGAAACACAGAAATACACGTACACCTAAAGATTCAGAGAACTATGCAAACAGAAACTGAGCAAGCACAGTAAGGGCCTTATCATACTAGCGGATTGCGAGCGTCCTCAAAGCGGAGCGGGCGCGCAACGAATAGGTTACGGGCGCGCAACGAACACGCCGCGGCTGCGCAGCGAATTCGTTGCGGACGCGCAACAAGATCGCCGTGAATACTGTCTCACTTTCTTCTTCCTCACATCCGCGACGAGGACGTCGCGGATGTGAGGATGCCACGCCACGGCTGCACAGCGAGGACGCTGTGCAGCCGTGGCGTGGTCGCGACGCATTCGCTGCGCGCCCGCTCCGCTCCGCAGCCGTTTGCAAACCGCTAGTATGATACGGCTCTAATGTCTTAGCCAAGAACCTCCTAAACAGAAAAGGGGATATTATAACCCGCCTAAAGAGATGGCAAATCTGAACTTGGACCAGAGACAGTAGACAATTTAAAGTTTACGTAGTACTGATTAAATATTAGATATTTTTGAGTAAAAGCACAATGGATTGCAAAATTAGTGCGCGATTATTGTTTCTGACCCGGTGCGGTCTATTGAATAAGGCAAATGAGTCCTAACTAGCGTGGCATGTGGAAAGTGTGAAATTCTCGTACACTGGCGGATCGATAGTGTACAGGGGCATTAAATGTTTACAGTTGGCCGAGCCGCTGTCCATCGGCGCCCGAGTTTTATTGATTTGACATTAGATGCCTCATGAATGAATCTATTTTATTAAAGATAATCTTCTGTGAGTGGTTTGTCTTAACAAGATATCTTTAATTTCGTAAAAAAAAAATATCATTTATTTAATCGTTCTCGTATTGATTTCTTGCGTAACATTCAGAAAAGTTTTTAGATTAGTATGTCAAAAATTCACAGCGGAATTAAAATGAAAACTATCACAGCTAAGTAGGCTTTACAAGTTAACGAGTAATAGTCAAACAACTTAAATTTGCAGTTCCAGTTGTGGTTGAACATGTTTTTCAACCACAATGTTAAGTTTGTTCTTGGGATAAATTCATCCAAACTGCGGAACCCTTAATTGTGCGTGGTCCACCACGCAATTGCTTGTTTTTAGGGTTCCGTACCTCAAAAGGAAAAAAGGAACCCTTATAGGATCACTGTCTCCGAATCTACTGGACCGATTAAGTTAAAATTTGGTACACATAAGAACTTTTGTGACCCAAACACGGACGTGTTACGTAAATAAATTGATTTTGAATATGGCGGTGACTTTTAGGGGGCAAATTAGAAAATTAAAGAATTTCATATATATATTTTTTATCATTTTAAAATACATACTTTTGAATTTATTTAAGATAAAAAACTTTTTTACAAAAAAAAACAACCGACTTCCAACAAAAACACTAAAAAGTGAAAAATAACTTTAACTTCGGAAGCACATAACATAACATCACGCCTTGTTTCCTCGAAGGGTTGGGCAGAGGTATACCTGTGTACACCCACATTTAAATATTATATTTAATTTAATTTCGGAAATCGGTGTCTTTGGTTTTGTATTTTTGTTTAGGGCCACCGACTTCCGAAATTAAATTAAATATAATATTTAAATGGGGGTGTACACAGGGTACACCCCTGCCCAACCCATCTGTGGCCTTCTTCATCAGTTCCACTTCACCAAAGTATACTTTCTGAATGCAAATGATTGACTTGTTGATGAAAATATAAAAATCGCTATATGTATGCCTATAATATTTGAGGAGTTCCCTCAATTACTCATGGATCCCAACATCAGAACTGGATTTTAATAAAAATGGGACCAATCTGGAAGTATATCCTTTCAAATAAAAAAAGAATTTTCCAAATCGGTTCATAAACGACGGAGTTCTGAGGTAATAAACATTAAAAAAAAAAATTAAAAAAAAATACAGACGACTTGAGAACCTCCTCCTTTTTGAAAAGTCGGTTAAAAATAGATGAAAATTGACAACCTTATCTCCGAAACTACTCAGACTAAAATCTTGAAAAAATTAATACAGATTTGGTGGTATGAGGAACAGGGTGTAAAGTTCACTCATCCACCATAGAAAAGGGAGGATCCTCCGATCAGACTGGTGTCGTGTCTGGTGGGCAACTGCCCGACGGTTGATGTCGGGACGTTGTATATATGCTAGTTGCGTAGTAAACTCTGCTTGCGCGATGCAGGATTTGCGTGACGTCAGTGTGACGCGTAGTTCGCATGTGGCGATGTTGATGCCGCTACACAGAAAACATTTCTTTACTTATAAGCACAATATTAGTTTTAATTTATGCGAAACCCGAAACACGTGTCTAGTATTTTTATGTAAAGAATCAATGTATAAAATTTCAAAACTGTATCATGAAAAATCACAAAGTTATAAGGTTGTTATGTTACCGGCTTGTCTGTACAAAAACATGCTAAGCGCCCCCGCGCCTCCAGGGTCGTCTTGCGCTCAATGATAATAATTTGGTAGTAAGTACCTAACCGTACGGCGATTGTATTGTAAGTAATTAAATGGTGATAACATTTTCCATCACACTAAGGAAAATATTTTTGGGACAAAATATAACATGGTGTAAAAATTATGGAAATCGATTCAAATCCTTATTCTGAACAAACGATATTCAGGTTTCCCATATACTAAAAATAATGTTGTTTAATACAGAAAAACCTATGAGAAGACTGTGATCTTAAAATAACATGGTAAATCACTCAATACGTATAAACTTACATTTGCAGTTGGAACGTATGGGGATCATGTTTTTCAACTACAATGTTAAGTTTGTTCTTGGGATAAATTCATCCCAACTACGGAACTGTACTTTCATTGTGCGTAGTCCGACACGCACATGGCCGGTTTTTTTTAAAATAACACGATAGATAATTAATAATTTATAAGAGACAACACAACAACAGTGAAGGTCGTCCTGCAGAGAATGATTCAATGGTCCATGGTAAGTCACTCGGGAGCTAGATTATTTTACTAGGTTATTTTTATGTCGACACCTAATGTCAATAACCGCCTTCCAAAAAAAAAACATACCTGCCGACAATGATGCGATAGCCTAGATGCGTTACTGCTGCTGCTGCACTCAATAATGGCAAAGTAATGCCAGGCAATTGCCTGACATTTACAATAATAATTATTATTATTACGTACGCGCCAATGAACATACAGCAGCTAGTGACGTAACTAAATATGTATGTTCATCTCTTTCTAACAACAGATATCGGTATAGGTCTTTCATTTTCTTCACACGCTGTATGATTATATGCAAGTATGTAGCTACAATCATGGCTTACGCTGTTTTTGAGTGCACTAATATTCGTGTATGACGCGTCTATTTATAATACGACATTGCCCGCCGAACATAATTATAACCTCCTCCGGTTATAATAATTTTCCGCA
Organism: Tiliacea aurago; assembly: GCA_948098905.1. Lineage (NCBI taxonomy): Eukaryota > Metazoa > Arthropoda > Insecta > Lepidoptera > Noctuidae > Tiliacea > Tiliacea aurago. Next base: position 10,366,905 of record OX402578.1, on the reverse strand, counting down.
GGTATGTTTTTTTTTAACGTTTTTAGACTAAAGTTAATATTTTAATCCCAAATAGTAAAGGCTCGTAAAGACTGATGTGATATCGTGGGCGCGACAGGCAGCACCATAGAAACTGTGCTACTAGTGTCGCGTCGCGCCCGCGATATCGCAGACACTAGTAGCACAATTTCTATGGTGCTGCCTGTCGCGCCCGCGATATCGCATGAGTAAGAGCCTTAATTTGACAGGTGCAAATGTCAACCTCCAAATTTAAAAAACAAACAACAAAGATTTGAAATGTCAAATAGTAATTTGAGATTTCAAATCCTTGTTGTTTGTTTTTTAATCCCAGATAGATTAAGTAACTAACTTTAGAAAATTTAAAACAGAGTTTAGCTAGGAAATAGTGACCTACTTAACTACCGCGGTACTGAAAAGTGAAAACCAAAAATGAGTCCTTAGTAGATTATTATTTTTGGTTACTATTATTTAAGTGTCTTTGACATATCTCGGGACCCTGGGATCCCGGACATTTGGAAGGCGTACGAGGGGCCGAAGCCAACTCGCAGATGCCCGATAAATCGCTTTTAATGAAATGAGGAACCAACCGACGATTATCCCTGTACGCACTATGCACCCAAGGACCACCCCCGGGTGGTACAGCACTATTGCAGGATATGGAAACAAAGATATTGGAGTATGTGTTTGGATGGCTCAAGTAAACTGGTTAACAGAAGTATGTAAGGACTATGCCCCTGCCTGATCAATGTTTTATTGTAGGTATTGTTAGGCAATAGATGGCGCTCGAGTATCGTCGTGAAGTTGACAACTACGAAGATAGCAATGCACGGGCGGCGCGCCTAGCGGCATCTTGCACCGAAGCGTTCGCTCTCTTTACTGGCGGACACCGATGGCTTAACATCTTCCTAACATTTGTTGTACTACCTAAGTGTATTTTTAATTAAATATTTTATTAATCTTTTACCTTGTTTTTCTGAGCTCTTACAGTATACACGAAAAAAATGGCAGGAGGTGACTTGCATACTCAATAATGGGCCCTCGAAAACGGTCGCTAGCACATTGTGACGTAGCAACAAGGGGGCAACACTTCCTGAGGTGCTTGAGGAGTGGAGAGGTATTCCACGGCTATCAGAACAATCCCAGAGCCCGGAAGTTGGTCAAGATCCCTACAAGCACTTACTGGAATACCTACTTCTTTCCTTCAAGCACATTTGCTTGTGCGAACCTCCACTCAAGCCGGTCAATAAAGGCGTACAAAGTCTCGACCACCTCTTCAGGAATTGCCCAAGATTCGCCATGGATGGCATGCAATATGAGGCAATCTCTCAGAGATTTATTGTCACGGCATATGAAATTGGGATGCTAACGCGAAAAGAGCCAAAGAAAAGAGAGAAAAATTCTGAGCCAACTCAAGAGCTTCAACGGCACATAAAAACACCACAGTTACATTATATTTATTTTTTTATTCTAACTATAGTTATACGGGGTGTAAGGGACAGCCCTCCGCAAATTAACAGGGTGCATTCAGCTCCTTATTTTGAATCATATTCTACTGAAAATTTTCTCAGGAAAATTGTATTTTTTTTAATCGTAATTTCAGTTACTATTCCTTTATTTCAATGTAAAATCACATTCTCTGTACGCAGTACTCCATTAATGTAAATAACACAGTTAAAATAAAAAATCAGCAATGGATGTTGAAATTCTCTAACGAACGACGCCTGAAATGAGCGAGCGCGGCCGTCCACCCCGCCGCAACAAATCCGGTTCATTGGATTCCCATAACATTCCTGAAATAATTTCATGTACCGGTCATCTTAGTACGATATACTGAATTCACCCCATCAGTCTGCGGGGGGCTGTCCCTTACACCCTGTATTTATCACTTAATACAAATATTATAATAACACCATCGCGAGAAACAAAAAATGCAACAAGACAGTATCCGTATCAATTCGCAAATACTATCGAAAATGAGAACATTTATAAAAAATACAATCGTAAACAAAAAGAAACAACACAATAAGCAAACCAAACAATAACACAAGCAATAAGCGGACAAAACAACAATAAGCAAGCAGTAAGCAGCAGCGGTAATAAGCAGTACCTTTGTACTGAAATTATAATTATATCATATCGCTCTGTATTTTACTGTATGTACATAAATAATAAAATAATTATATAACACAAAAAAAAGCTAAATGAACTGAATAAAATGTGAATTAATCAGACTCAAGTGTATAAATAGCTAACAGATTCCGAGCTCACTCATTGAAACTTACGTTGTTTACTTAACCTAGTTATATACGCCCACCGGATGTCAAATAGCCACTTTACGACATTCATACGACCACATAGCCTTAAGCCCGGTTTCCACCAAAGCGAAGAGCAGTGTAAACAACCAATATATTGTTGTACACATTATACATATAGTACATACTAATTCCATGCGTTTAAGTTAATCGGACAGATGTCAAAAGAACGTAAGTTTATTCGTTCATCTCAAGCAAGCACAATTTTTGTGAGTTAAAGTCGCATAAAATTAATAAAATAAAATCAATTTATTGACACACACAAGTTAGGAAGCATTTGTAAGCAGGAACAATGTTAATTGAATGAGTGCATAAGTAGAAATAGCCCTGGGCCCCAAACTAGGCACAGCTGCCCGTCGTTAGTGTGTGGACACTGTAGGAATTACGGCTAGGCTAGTGCAAATACCACTAAATCTCAAGTGTTCTTGCTCGGCAAATCGGTTTACCTAAGTCATGTTGAAGCGTCCTAAACCGTTTTGCCTAAAACCAACTCCCGATACTTTTGTCACGCACATGCAGGACCGGTATGCAAAAATAAAAAAAACTCGCCGGATTTGCGGCGAGTTATATCCCAACCGTTTGAATATTGTCGCCATTACTTAAAATCTTGTTATAGCTACCTACACACTATGAAATCATTTTCTATTTACTTAAATATCCTATAAACTTTTTTGGGGCAGCTGTATCCTGTCCTACGTCAATGTCAAACCTGTGTTTACTGCGACCCTATGACATTGTTTCATAAATTACACAAATTATTCAAAAACCTCCCTAAAATATTTGCATTATTAAACCCCTTAATGAAAGGGTATTTTAATACAATAGGATAAACAATAAGATTATAAACCTTATTTTTTGCTATTAAAAACACGTTTTGCTTGGTACTGCGCAAATCAATGAAATATTAATTTAATAAGCTGATTTCAATCTGTATCGATCTGCTGGCTAGGAAGCGTTACTTAAATATGGCGACGTTGAATTTAATTATAATAGCAGTCCCCGTCAGCTCCCGCTGTTATTTATCTGCCGGTCAACAAACAGATTTACCCCAAATCATTTTGAAGACAAAGTGGATGTTTAATTGGAGTTTTAATTTTAACATTACTTTTTCTTACCCACTTATCAAATCAAATCAAATCATTTATTTGCTTGAATATGGGTAGATACATGAGGTGATACATATAAACAAGTTTTTAAAACCATATCCTACCTAAACAGATGTGCAAATATCTACTATAATACAAGTAATTAATTCTAGTCATTAATTAATAAATAATCGTGCAATAATTTAGGTTTAATATCCAAATACCATAGTTTAGACAAATACTGATAGCAACAGGAATAACTATCTATAACTTTAAAGGTATAACATAAAAAATACCTACTTACTCAAGCGGGTACTACTTACAACTTAACCAAAATAATTATTTACTAAATTTATAGGTGCTTGAACAAATTCAATATTAGAAGAAAAAAATGGTCATAAAATATAAATACAATTACTTGAATAAGTACCTTAATAATATAAACACAAACAAGCGCTCTTCCTCCTCTCTCCTACTGTGCTGTGCCCGACAGGGTCCATAATTGTGTCTTTAATTTTAAGCCTACCACCTGTTTCACTAACATTATGGAATGCAATAAAGAATTGTGAATTGTGAAATATTTCTTACATTCATTAATTTACAAATATTAATATTAAATTATTTCAATTACTTATTTCCATGTACCAATCAACTTTTGATATGTATAAAAAATAATTATAATCATCATTCATCATTTCAGCCGAAAGACGTCCACTGCTGGACATTGGCCTCCCCCAAGCACAGCCACTTCAACCGTCTGTGCTTCCCGCATCCAGCGGATTCCTGCGGCCTTCACAAGGCCATCGGTCCACCTTGTAGGACGCCTTCCAACGCTACGTCTTCCGCGATAAGCGGTCGCCACTCCAACACTTCAACCTTTCGGCCCCATCGGCCATCTGTTCTGCGAGCAATGCGCCCTGCCCACTGCCACTTAAGTTTGGCAATTCTTTGGCCGTGTCGGTTAGCTTGGTTTGCCTGTATAATTATAATATTATAGTGCCACTCATAATAAAATAAAACAAACAGACGCAGACGACGTATACACTAAGGCAAGGCACAAACGCCTGATGATGATGAACACTTCATTTCAGAGCCTATACAGGTATGACGTCACACACCGCTACACTTAGGACGTTAATCATAGACAACTAGACAAGTCATCGGCAACTAGGTTGCGAACATATTAATATGTCCCCAACACAATGCAGTCCAAATCCGCTATAATGGATGGGAGGATCTGCCCTACAGTAACTAATGACTTGAATAACAGATAAATAATTACCCTAATTAACATCCGCTGTGATGTAAATTGTAATTTATCGCCTTCTGTTTGCTTAATTTGTAGCCTTTTGTATCTCTTTCACATCTGAAAAAAACGTGTGCGGTCGAGGGACCCCCGACAGTAACGATGTTCATAACACGATACTCGCAAACACACACACACTCATATACAACATTAGTTTTTGTTTATACCAAACCCGAAAGGGGGTCATTGTACTCATCATTTTGAACAATTTTTTCTATGGGACCAACCTTGAAAACGCGAAAAAAAAATCAGCTGTTCCCTACATTTGTGTTCACTTAAATCGACAAAATGTATGGAACAGCTGATTTTTACAAAAAGTAAACATTAGTAACGTTAGTTTATTAGTAAATTCTCATATTATTTGTTTTATTTTAATTAGTGTATTGTTTTTGATTTTAGGTATTCAATTTTCTCTTCTACTCTTACACACGTTGTCTACATCTCTTTATCGACTTTCCTATCGCAGGTATGCTGGAAGAGATTTCTTTAGAAATAAGCATCACCTTTGTACGGATTTTTCTGTTCCTTACTTCTTGTATGTTTATATACAACATTAGTTTTTGTTTATACTAACCCTCTTAAGGGGTCATTGTATTCATCATTATGAACAACTTTTACTATGGGACCAAAGTTGAAATCGCGAAAAAAATATCAGCTGTTTCCTACATTTGACGAGTTCAGCGAACTTAAATGTAGGGAACAGCTGATTTTTTTTTCGCGATTTAAGGTTGGTCCCATAGTAAAAGTTGTTCATAATGATGAGTACAATGACCCCTTAAGAGGTTTAGTATAAACAGAAACTCATGTTGTTTATGTGTACGTAAATGGTTAAATAAATAAATAAACAACAACAGGTCACATTATAAAACACCTTTCTCTCAAAACATTTTACTAAATTCCTAATAAGATATTATCAAAAATAAGACGACCTACCTGCGATGGTAAAGATGCCTTTTTGCACCTAAATGCTAAACAGACAGTTTTCTGGAATATTTACAGTACGTACTTACGGCCGTAAATATTCCACGTCAAGTTACCGAAACTGTTGGTCGAAGTCCCATATACTTCGAACGAAGTCGAGAGCAACAACGAATTTATTCATGAAGTCAGTTGCGACTATCTTATGTTTTCTGAATATTGTACCTACTACCACATTCATATTCTTACAAATGGGTAGATCTCATGTAACCGTAATCCATAGACAGCCTTTTTGTTTTTGGAGCGAAAAGAAACGTGATAGAAGGCACATTAGAGATAACGATGTTGATATCGCCTGAAATGCGAGGTGTGCAAGTTTTTTGTTATCCAGATATTTTTTCTGTACAATTCGCAGTAGTTTAACTGTGTGACTTTGAAGAAGATATTTAAAAAGGTTAATGCTTCACTTCAGTAATGAACTCATTACTTAGTTATTTTATTTTTTTACGGTAGCATAGTATATATTGTCTAATTTAAAACTGAAAGCCCCTCCACTGAAATGTCTATACAAACATTTGAAATGTGTATGCAACAAGCAGTGGAGGGCGTACAGTTTTAAATTGGATGACCTATATCTAGTAACGCTCCTATAAAATATTAACCGACTTCTCTTTCTTTCAACTACGTAGTAATCTACAAAACCGATCACAAAGCACCATTTTTGCTTAGAACAAAACAGTGCAGAAATGTTGTATGAAATCTCTTTGTTGCACTGTTTTTAGTGTAACAACGAGATTTCATACAAAATTTCCCCACTGTTTCTATTTTTAGGGTTCCATACCTCAAAAAGAAAAAACGGAACCCATATAGGATCACTCGTGTGTCTGCCTGTCTGGCTGGCTGTCTGTCAGTCTGTCCGTCTGTCACAGCCGATTTGCTCTGAATCTACTGGACCGATTAAGTTGAAATTTGGTACACATGTGGACTTCTGTGTCCCAAATACGGACGTGTAACGTAAACAATTTAATTTTGAACTTGGGGGTCACTTTTGGGGGGCAAATTACAAAATTTAAAAAAAAGTTTTGCTAACTGTACCGTGCGACATATCAATTGAAAGGGCTTTTTTTTTCCTCTTTTTTTTTCTGGGTGGGAAATTATCAAATAACTTCTCCCACTCTGGGCGGAGCGGGAGGGCGTGTCAGACTTTTACTGACTAAAACCCACCCGTGTTCCTTCATTTGCCTGTGTGCCAGGGCCACGATATCCCTTTCGGACAAACTCGCAACCCTGGCAGGCATTGGTCCTAAAGGACCCCGTCAGTTGGTGCTGACATCTCTTTGAGGCGCGCGTGGAACACAACGCGCCGTCGACCCGGGCCTGGTCCTTATCGGACGGCGAGCTACCCATCGCTCACCGTCCGCAAGCCCGTGCCTACGGTGGCCGGAAATCGGCTTGCAAATTGAAAGGGCTTGTGGTAAAGATTTCAGAGATATTTTTCTTATAATTTGAAAATAAAAACTTTTAAAATTTGTTACGAAAATAGATGAAAATTGACCATTCCCCGCCCTTATCTCCGAAACTACTGAGCCTGAAATTTAAAAAAAAATACAGAAAATAGGTCTTTACTTATAGATTACAGGAAAATCTATGAGAAGTCTATGATCTTAAAATGACATAGTTAATCTCTCAATATTGTGCGTACAAACTTAAATTTGCAGTTGGAATGTATGAGGGAACATGTTTTTCAACTACAATGTTAAGTTTGTTTTTAGGATAATGAATCCCCACTACGGAACCCTTCATTGTGCGTGGTCCGACACGCTCTTAGCCGGTTTTTTATTTAGATATAAATTCACCACAGAGGTTTAATGTCTCCGATTAAGGTTAATATAAATGTATGCATTAGATTAAAAAGATACTGGCTGAAACTAAAAATCGGCTGAATAAAACCGACTTGGTGAAAAACATTGTTTTCATTAACTTGAGTTTTTATATCGAGTAATAGGTATACTTAATCACGGTAGGTAGATTGGTAGTTGAAAAAAAAGTTCGATTACGCACCTTGCTAAAGTGAGTAATGAATGCACGAGTCTCAGATTATAGAAAAGAAGCAGATAGACCGCGCGGAACAATAAAGTGAGGCCCGTTTGTAGACATGTGTGCGTTACAGCCACGTGACAGCACTATAAGAACAGGTGCCTCTATGTGTGTGTACGGTTGCCAGGAGAATGAAAAAATTAGCCATAATATTTCATTACATGAAAAAAAAAAATCTGTACCTACCCATATAAACGATACATTTGCGATATATTTTTATTTTGAGACATTAACATTTTATTGTTTTTGGTAGCTATATTTACTTTATGGTGACGTCATATAACCCATGATATAGCAAATCGACTGATGTAATAAGTATTATAGAATCCATTAACTAGTTACACTTACGAAGACACATACATACTTATTTATTTATAAACATACTAACCAGAAAAGGCGATAAATAAAACACTATTATCGACATAAATATTTTTGTAAATTGATACTCCTGTATCCTATACTTATTTCCTAACTTAGGGGTAAATGTTTCAATGTAAACTAGCAACACCAAATGATTTTTGTTAAGGTTTTGTGTTTCAAGATGTCACTAACAATAAACACGTAAAATAAATCCAAATAGACAAATAATCAATGTTTTACTTATGAAAGATACTCCCATCTTATTTCTTTTGTTTTTGGGAACAGTTTTTACAATGTTTAAAAATACAAGACGGCATCATTCTGAAATTATCTGTTAGAGCCCGTGACGTACTAACGATGCGACGCTTCGTGCTGTACTGAATCGAGAGTGTATTCGCTTTTGAATTTGTATTTGCTTTGTTGGCCGCACTCTCGATGTTCCGCGCGGTCTATCTGCTTCTTTTCTATAATCTGAGGCACGAGTGCTATGCACTAAATTAGCACGAGTGCATTAATAACTCACTTTGCGCTCGGTGCAATATTCTACTAAAGTATGCACGTCAATTCTTCAGCTTGCGTAAAACACTATCAGTACCAATGGGTTTCATTTTGACAGTTCAACAACATTCATTGCGTTATTGACGTTGTGGAGCAGACAATTTTTTTGTACATATGAAGAAATGGATTAGCAGTATACTTCAAAATCATTCAAATTGTGATTCAAACCGTATTTCGCCATTAGGGTGCTGTACTTTCATCTGAAACGTAATTCAGGGTTAATGACCCGCAACCTAACCCTTTAGCGCGCGAGGTTCACAACACCGACGCGAAAACCATTTTCAGTGGTTTCCATTTCACAATAACACTGCATCTGTGCTGTTTCCTTTTTCAATAAAATGTATGACATTCGTGTTATTTCGTTTCCCGCTCTTGTGAGTTTTCCTTTCCAAGAATACCTACTTGCATTTTGTTACGTCTGCCGCTGATATTTTTAACAACTTACGTACAGTCTTCGAGGTTTGCCGGTATAAAATGTACCTACTTTTAATAAAGGGCTCAGAATCACAGAATCAGTTTTTATCAGAATCAATATTGACGTGGAAACGTCTTTTCGCTGTGTACTGGTGGTAGGATTTGTATTAATATAATATATCAAACTATTAATTGTATTACTTAAATAAAATTTTGTAATATCATGATTTCCAAATATTAATAAGATTTGTAGTCATTTTAAATACAAAATTATATAAAATTTAAAGTAAGTGATTTGCCTCAAATGATTTTTGTATCATCATGAAATATAAAAGTATCTCATTTGACAGTTACCGAAAAAGTACTGGTTATTATTGTTCACACCGACTGGCGGGTTCGAGATGCAGCCGGAATGATTTGATAGTGAACATCGGTGGCAAATGAAATAAACGATGAATTCCACTAGTTTTAATTGGTATAGTACACTTAATATACACCATTGACCGTGAATTAGATGAATATTTCCAATGAAACTTGAATTAATGAATTATGTTACAACTAGCCGTGTTGCAACTTCTTCATGGTTCGCCACGATCTTTTTGAGTCCTGCGCATTCACAGACTATACAACCATCGATTCTCACTCAAAATCTATGACTAAGTGTTACAAGTAATGAAATAAAACTTATAAGCAAAACAGATAAAATATAACAAATGATTGAATTCAATACTTACAGCTAACAATGATTAAAATAGACAAACATGTTAATTTGCGTTAACAATTATAATGGGAAGGAAACATGATATTTGGGTTGTCACGTAGTTGATAAGTCAATTATTCTCTTCGAGTCTCAGAACTTAAAGGTTATCTTCAAGAAGTCTAAAGTCTACTGATATTATATTGAGTACCTAATTAAATAGTTCGTTAAATATTGCTTTATACCAAGTTTGTATGTGTTCAAGAATATAAATACAGAATTATTTGTACTGAAAAGGCGTTTCATTACAGTAACGTATATTATTATTTATTTTAATTCAATTTAATAGAAAATGTACACAAATCTGTTTAATAAAAATCTACGTCCAGTTTTAAGTCCCAAGTTTGCACAACAGCGTTATAAACATTGCCAAATCACTGGTCAAGTAATTCGATTGGCTTTTGTTATTTATATCAATCAGTCAATCACAACAGCTTTCATCTGATGATCAAAGGCTAGGTGAGCCTTTCAGACAACAAGGGTAGGTACCGTGATGGTACTCCAACCGATCCATAATTAAGTATAATGATTCCAACGCTTAGCTTCGAGCATTACAGAAGCAGCGAGGTAGTGATTATTTCGCTAATTGATTTCAGCCCCCGCTGTTCGGCTCAGGGGCTCGGGATAGTTTCGACAAATAATAATAATCTTTATTCACACAATACGAGGTTACAGAATCATAATGAATCCTCCGAAACCCAAATTAAGTAAAAAACCTGTATATTCAGGAGTCAGCGCCTTCTCCCATTTTATTACACTAATTGTTTTGCCAAAAATGCATTTTAGATTTACTCTCAAAGAGCAAAACAAAATTTTTATGGATGAGAAAATGCAAACAAAAAAAAATTTTCTTAATATTTAACTAAGGTAGTGTGAGACTTATTGAGCGGATGGGTGTGTGTAGGATGTGAGAGTGTGTGTTGTGTAATGTAATGTATGTGTGTGTGTTTGATGGTGTGTTTATATTATGTATCTTATCCTTTACTGAATTACTTTCATAATTACCTCTACACCCCATCTTCAGTCATGTTATGTACTTATTTACCTCTCTACGCACTAACTGTTTTACAATATTTATAGGTATATTGCCTAATAGAGATTGGTATTGCAGTTTCTTCGAGTTTGAAGATACAAATATTGTTTGTAACTTATGAATGGAAATTGAACTGTATCAAATAAAGCCGTAGGTATATAGAGTTGTTTCAAGAAATCTTCGGAAAAAGATAATTATAATAACATTAACGTTTCAATTATTAAATTAGATGGCCGTATATAATTATTTTTGTATGCATATTAAAATTTTAAATAGTGTTCATTGAACATCTTATTATATATAATTTTTCTGTACGTGTGTTGGTCACCTAACTCCTCCTAAACGGATGGACCGATTTCGTTAAAATTTTGTATTTATATTTCAACGGATTCCTGGATGGTTTTAAAACACAATTGGACCCGGTAGGTGGTACGAAGTTCGCCGGGTAGCTAGTTTATTATATAACAGCTTACAAGTTTTAGATTGATTAGAAAGACCTGTGTGTGCATAAGTTATTTATTATTGTTCGTGCATTAGGGGCTGAATTATTTACCTTTCATAGCAATTAAATATTTTTTTGTTTTAATTAGGTACGAAACTAATTTCCCGAACTTTGGTATTGTAAGAAACTAACTATAGACATATCGAATTTTCGAAGAAAGATAATATTATCCAATTGTCCAGTAGGATATCGGTGACCTATGACTTACATTTACGATATCCCGAAGCCCGAATCTTTACGCATAATATAGTTTCTGAAGGTTAAGCTCAGCGCCCACTGGCGGGCGGCACGGCACGGCAAGGGATTTTTAGCCCACGAATCAGGGTTGTTTCAAAGACGCACTGATACAAAATTCGAAAGCGTAATATTTTGTAGCTACTCTACGACGTTATTATAATTTTTACTTCACCTCAAACAACCACTGTTTAAAGACTGTGCAAAATTTGATTTTGCTGCGAGACAAACTAACTATTTTTTTAATGCCCTGGACAATGCTGGGTCTACTCACAAATTTCAAAATATTTGAACTTCACTTGGTTCTGTCTTTGTGTGACTTTGTTCTTCGATACGAAATAAGCGAGAGATAGAAACAAGTCGATTCGAAATTCGGTTTTCAACTTCCATACCTAGCAGGCCCAAAAAATAAACAATAAAACGTTCGGATACACTTAAAACCGAAAATTGCAAATCATCTGAATGTAATATTATATTTTAACTTGGAATTTTTTGATATTGTTTATTTTACATGCCATGTAATATACATGTGGTTTAATTTCTACCAAGTTATATTTTTTTTTAACAATCAATGTTCTCGCCGCTGAGATGAACAGTTGTATGTGTTACACGAGACCAAAGTTATTAGCATCTCCGTCATGTCTTTGAATCCTTGGCTTTTATTTTGGGTGGGAAATTATCAAATAACTTCTCCCGCTCTGGGTGGAGTGTCAGACTTTTACTAACTAAAACCCACCCGTGTTCCTTCCATTGCCTGTGTGCCAGGGCCACGATATCCATTTCGGACAAACTCCAAAACAACCGTAGGGCAGAAATTGGCCCTATCGGACCCCGTCAGTTGGTGCTGACATCTCTTTGAAGCGCACGTGGAACAACGCGCCGTTGGCCCGGGCCTGGTCCTTATCGGACGACGAGCTACCCATCGCTCACCGCCCGCAAGCCCGCACCAATAGTGGCCGGAAATCAGCCTGCAACTCCTGACGCCTGGGGCGTCTCCTGCGGCGACTAGGGGCATGAGGGCGCAAACCTTGCCTCTCCCTCACGCGTTCCGCCTCCTCCATCGCGAGCTTTACTGCTTCGCAGAAGGAGGTAACGGCCTCCCATGCCCTCTCGCTCCGAACCATGGCCTGAACCAGGGCCGGACGCGACAGATCGCCGCCACCGATCGCCTCCGTGAGGACACGGCGATGCTCCACCCAAGCCGGGCAAACCTCTACCGTGTCCTCCGGGCTATCCACACAGTGGTGACACCCAGGCGTTACCTCCCGCTTTATTCAGAACTTGAACCTCCCGAAACAACCATGTCCGGTGAAGACCTGCATCGCTCGTGGTTCAATTATAGAATCCTTCGCTTACTCGGGATTCAAAACCAACACTCGCAGCAAAAAACAACTTTGCTCTCTTGTTCCACAAATAACTATAATTTCATGGACTTGCATTTCACCACTAGCTATCCTGCATGGTCGACGATGGTGCACTGTTGCCTAGAAGTTACTTATTCACTCGGCACTTGAAGACTTTTAGGTTATCTTTGGAGTTTCTACTAATTATAGTAATTAAAATTATTAAAATTCCCTTGCCGTGCCGCCCGCCAATGGGCGCCAGGCCTTATAGCAAATGGGCTTGATTGAATAATGTCGGGTAAGTCGATTTTAAACACTATTGAGTTACGTTACCTAAAAGGATTCCCGTCGGGGCGACCTTTACTAGGGACTGAAGGGGTACATCTCACCAAGTAATTACTTGGAAGAGGTTACATACGTTCTTGGGTTCACAGGGTCGTATCGTATGATAGCGGCTAGTTTAGGTTCTCTACAATACGTATTAGGTACCTATTGATTCATAGACTTAATTAAGTCAACTTATTCGATCAGGTTTGATCCAGTATATACCTACTGGTTTTTCTCAGCTGTTGATGAATATCATTTTACGGTTAAAGATATTTATTTCTCAAAAGAATTACAAATTCACATATAGAGAAAACATAAATAGGTTTATACAATAATTAAATGTGCCATATAGCGTAGCTTAAAATAATATTTTGCTCCACATACTTACCACGAATCTTAAAACTAACATCATAATGACACTTTGACTTAACAGTTTCGTCGTAGCAATCAAAACAAATCAGAAGTAGGTAGTTTTACATACTACACAAGGAACAGCAGAACTTTAAGCGATGCAGGTAGGGTGCATTTCAACGGTTGTAGCGTGTTTACTAAGGCCTACACCACAGTTTTCAAATCAAGCTTTACGTGCATTTTAGCTTACGCTATTATAGCTCCATCCATTTTAACCACTTTTTTGCTACACAAAAGACCAAATTACACAAAAGAAAAATACAATCGGATAAACGTTTTATGGAAAGGATTAGGAAAATCGAGGGATTACAAAATCCATTGTAAAGAGAAGGAATTAATCAGAAGATTCAATGGATTATGATAATAAGAATTACGAATTCCGCAATGGACTTGGCCGAAAAACTTAAGACGACGCAATTTGCTTAAACTCCACCAAAATTCCTTAAAATCTTAGAATTAAGGTAATCCGTGCCAAACAAGGTTCCAGCGCATTTTCAACATTCGTGATTCAAGCTTTTCTATCATTCGCGTAGTAATCAAAGGCAGCTGGAAAGTTGTAAGGAGTTAAATACGAACATGCTTAGTAAATACCTTAAATTCTGTCTGTCTTTAAATAACTATTCATTAATCTAGCCTCAGATTAACTTTGGAACTTCAAGATCTTTCGATTAAGCCGTTCAAATGTGAATCTGCAAAAGTCACGCCCGAAACATTACTAAAGACTTCAATAATTAAACTAGAAGTAATTTAACGCTAGACCTTAACAAGTATCAACAACCTAAAAGTGCAAAACTATCAATTGCACTCACGAAATCGAATCACCTTTCAACATCTTAAGATCATTTATAAATCGTCGATATTTCTAAAATAATATTATCTTTTCCATTCCAATTTATTTCTGAGATATTGCTAGTATATTGCATAATGGTAGTGTGAAATAATTGTATATCTAGTTGTAGGTATATTTAAATTCTATGAGACAAAACTTTTTCTTTGCGAATTTAGTCGATAAACTGTTAGTCCATTAGACTCATAATTTGGCCATTGGTATTTGATAAAATCAAAACAAATGTGAAATTCCGAGCAGGTGTTTTTTTTTTTTACTAGCATTTTGCTAGCGGGAGGCATTTGCCCAGCAGTGGGACAGAGGTCCCACTGCTGGGCAAATGCCTCCCGCCACTCCTTCCATCCTTCGCGAGCCCACGCGTCCTCCTTCCAGTTTTGCCGGATTTGCCGTGGTCGTTGAACGGGGAATCGATCTCACCCGGGTATTCTTAGCACCCCTGACTCCAGGGCCCTATGCTCACCGTCATCAGCAGCAACACCACTTAAGCCACCGGGCATTTGGGGCCTTTTGTTCTTCTTCTTCATCATGTTTGTGGAGGGGATTAGACATTTAACCCATCACGAACAGTGAACCTGCTCACTCGGTTCATGGGTGCCGCGGTTAACACTAATATTAATATTCACTAAAAAAAACCGGTCAAGAGCGAGTCGGACGATGATTTCCGAAAAACTGTGCTATTTAGAGACATCGTTTTATTTTACCTGTAATCTTTACAAACGAGTACACTTCTATCACATAGAATAATTTCAGATGTTTATCTATGCAAACTTCGGAGATAAGGGGGGGGACGGTATTTTTATTTACATTTTTCGTCAAAAGTCGGAAACTATGCTGCCAAAATAAAAAAATGTTTGAGAATGTGCAAACAGCGTTCTTTCATATGATACCCCACATGCCTTAGTAGCCCTACTTAATTTTTTTAAGACTCCCTTACAGTCCCATTTTGCAAAAAAGAAATATTTTTTTTAATTTCTTTCTTGTATGCAAAATAGTTGGCCAAACGTCATCTAAAACTATTCTGAATTTCAAGTTGATAACATTAGTAGTTCTTGAGATATTCAGGTGTGACAGACAGACAGACTTAGTCTCACCATAAGGGTTCCTTTTTACCATTTTGGTACGGAACCCTAACAATCATCTGCTTACCCATTTCCCAACTACATTGGGGTCACCTTCCAGTCTAACCTGATGCAGTTGAATACCTGTATTTTACATGGAGTGACCGTCTATCTCACCTCCACAACCCAGTTACTGGGTAACACGATACTTAGTAATACTGGTTGTCAGACTTTTAGGCTTCTGACGTCAAAGATCTACACCATACCATAATAAAGTACACCTAAAACCAGAAATAGACACAAAAAAAACAGAGAGACCTGCAATCAGTTCATGAAGACATCAGATAAAACGAATAACATCAAAGCTAGGATGATTGATGAGTATACAGCGACACAAGTGTGAGTTGTGACGGCTCGATGCCGCGACGTACTCGTATGTAGATTGAACGGAAATCGTTTTAAGTATAATCTCGGATTTCCATCACAATATCCAGTAAAGCCTCACGTGCTTTTGTGACTTGTGACCCAAATTCAGGACCGAAATGCGTAGAGGACGTAAAATATTCCAATGGAGCTTATTTATAAGTTTGTTGTGGTATGGAGCGTTTATGTTTAAAGGAGACGTTTCATTTTTGTATAGGACTCCGGCCATAACATGTACGCTTTAGAAAACCTAAGAAACGAAACCCTGAATACAATATTTCATGTTTTTTGGGTTTTTCTAATAAAAACTAATATTTTTTAGGTACCTACTACCTTAATAAAAACCGAAAATGTTTGACGTTTGTCATGAGAGTTACGACCACGGATATCTATGGTTACGACCATCGACAGCCAGGGTCGGAGACAATCAGGGTAATATTCAGGAAAGAATATTATTCCTTAATTTGTGGATTTTTTTCCTCCTTTTTCATTACCGTACACTTTATGGCAACGGCAAGGCAACGGTGCAGTTTAAAAGAAGATGTAGTGACAAAGACTGAAAAGAGTATGCTTAGATGGTTTGGTCATGTGGAGAGGATGAGTGAAAAGCGACTAACAAAAGGTATTTATAAAGCAGAGGTGAGTGGAAACGCCGGGAGGCGACGCCCTAGAAGGACATATAGTGACCAAATTGGTGATGTTCTTCAGAAAGGTCAGGTGCGTAGTACTGTAGTAACCGGCGTGCGTGTATGACTAGATGTATGAACGTAGGCGAAGCAAAAGGAGTATGTAAGGAGCGTAGCTAGTGGCGTTCTATAGTTTCTGCCTACCCCCATGGGAAGAAGGCGTGAGTTTATGTATGTGTGTACACTTTATGGCCGAAAATGTAACATCTCCTTTATCAAGCACATGTATTCACCGGTAGGCAGAGGTAGCTATAGGTAACTTATCATTACACCCGTGTTCCCCGAAGGGAAGGGCAGGCCTGGGACTGAACGTTGTACCATCGCCCTGCTTCGGCAGTCATTTTAGTGACTCTGTAAACACGTTTTAGTTTAGTTTTCGCTTGGTGGCACATATTTGTTATAATTTTACAGGGTGTTAAAGTAACTGCGTGCCATAGCTTAAGGGTAGGTTCAGTATCGATACAGGAACCCAGGGAAAATAAAAAACAAAAAAAAATTGCAAGATCAACCTAATTTAGTACTTACTAACTTAAATTAGCAATCGTTTAGAATTAATATTATTTTATTTGACAGTCCTAAGCCCATTAAAGTACGAAGAGAGTTATATTTATTATTTATTTATGTTTTTTTTTTTTTTTTTATTCTGGGTTCTTTTATCGATACTGAACCTACCCCTAAGCTATGGCACGCAGTTACTTTAAAAACCTGTATAAGTAAACTTTTCCGTTCTTACCATGTTCTTAAACATTTTGGTCTAATTCAATAAATACAGCTATTTTTGTGCGGATTGCACTTATCAATTGGAAAAACTATAGGGTATGTTTTTTTAATCGTAGTATTTGTAATTTGTTACTTATATTTTCTGCGTTTGAGATAACTTAAAAAAATGGAATTTAAGGCTAAAAGTTCCGCTGGTTTGGAGACACGCTTGTGCCCGAGAAAAACGTACACAAAGTGAAGCAACTTCTTTTAAAATGAAAAATTATTACAATAAGAACAGAAACAAAAGGAAAACTGAACGGGGCAAAAAGTCACTTGAACTGCGGCAGCGGTTAGCTGATGCCATCATCAAAGATGGTACAAAGCTTTATACAGTAGTTCGGGATCAGGATATATGTCACTTGTTTGAAACATTAATACAATGTTCTTTTTTAATACATCAGACATTACTATTAGTCTATTAGATACTAGATATTTTTGCTTTAACTTATATAAATCCATTTCCAGTTGCTGCATCACTAATTATCACAATTGCTACCGGAACATCTTACCTCAACGATGGAACAAACCAACCCCATGAGGGGGTGGGTTGATTCTTGTCGAATTTACGCAAAAAAATGTTTCTGGCCAAGAAGATATTAATTACTAACCTAATAAATATGACCATTTAGTGTAGAACTTGGTCATGATTTCATAGAAATGTCATTCAATGGAACAAGTCTAACTTAGAGAGATGTATTCATGATTATAATTCTGTAAATGTATATTAAGTATCTGTTATAGTCGTGAATCATATTTTGATCAAGATACAACCTGACAATGACCTTCGAATTGCAAAAAACGTAAGATAATTTGAATTTCGCGGGCAATATCTGCGGATTCACCTAAATTTACGCCTTCTCCAACATAAAATCTGGCACAAACTAGGTGAGAAAATAAAGCTGAGTTAGTTTTATAGAGTTAAATAAAATAGTTTTCATAATTTAGTTTCAAATAAAATAATGTATGGGAAGCTGCCATTGTTCTTTCCACTAAATCCGTTCAGCCATTTTAGCGTGAAAGCGTAACAAACAAAGATCCAAAAAAAATATATTATTAGTTTAGTTTGGTTTAGTTAGACTAATTTGATGAGTAGAAAACTGACGGCAGAAAGTATTAGATACTACTTTGTTCTGGTATGTCTCCTTTAACTGAAACAAACGAAGTAAAACAAATTCTCTTATCCAGTCCTTCACGAGGAAGGTTTTCACATTTTGCAAGTTATGTGATACATTTTTAAGCGCACGTAAACTGTCGTGATTGGTTGAATTATTTATCAACAGCCAATCGCAGCAGTATACGCGCGCATGATAATTTGCCACACGAAATGTGGCAAATTATCATGCACGCGTAAACTGCACAAACAGCATTTAAGATCTAAATAATTCAAATGAAAATCAAACAATCTACAATTATTTTGAAGCAGAGGCACATTTAATAAAGCGAGGACTTCCATTTAATAAATTACAGCAAAACTTTACAGATAAGTGTGTTTACTGAATAAGGTTCATGAAATTATTTTGCTGAATTATAATTGTTTTTAAAGGTTCTAAATTTTCTGATGTAATTACGCCATTACTTATAAACTTTAAGTAATTTTAAGTAAAGCTATTAAATCAAGAAGTTCACTACCGTGTCGGGTGTTGCTTACCTACGGTTTGTTTCGGGATTCCCGACTAATTACGGACTCAAGCAAAGTCCATAATTTGTAAATAGTAATCCTGATAATTATGTTTCGCATACCTATACAATATAACTTAAATATATGAAAATGACTACAGTTCCTACCCATTCAAAATATTGATCAAGGCACTGTCAGAGAAAATAAATGTGTACTGGAAAATAAAAAAAACCGGTCAAGAGCGAGTCGGACTCGCGCACCGAGGGTTCCGTACCAATATATGATGATGATGATTTCTGAAAAACTGTGCTATATAGAGACATCGTTTTATTTTTCCCGTAATCTTTATATAAGCTTCTATCATATAGAATAATTTCAGATTTTTATCTCTTCAAACTTCGGAGATAAGGGGGGGGGAACGGTATTTTTTTTTACATTTTTCATCAAAAGTCGGAATCTATGCTGCCCAGAAAAAAAAATGTTTGAGAATGTGCAAACAGCGTTCTTTCATATGATAGCCCACATGCCCTAGTAGCCCCACTTAAAAGTTTTAAGACCCCCTTGCAGTCCCTTTTGCAAAAAAGGTATATTTTTTTAAATTTCTTTCTTGCTTGCAAAATAGTTGGGCAAACGTCATCTAAAACTATTCAAAATTTCAAGTTGATTAGTAGGTCTTGAGATATCCAGGTGTGACAGACAGACAGACAGACTTAGTCTCACCATAAGGGTTCCTTTTTACCATTTTGGTACGGAACCCTAAAAATGTCAGTAAGCGTCGGTATTGACTCTGTCACTCATACGCAGCTCAGCTCAACTCAACGTGAAATCCACAGACATAAGTACCTATAGAACTACACATTGTCATATTATTCTTCATGTTCAGTACAGTCACGAGCATAAATTCCTCACACTTACGCAAAATTTAAAAGCAATTTTCTCGTAAAATAACGATTGCGACTTTGAGAAAAGACCTATTTCATAATAGTAGATAATATGGTTTCGAAAAGACTTTTCGTTATTATAATTCTATCTGCAGTGAATACTTTTGGTGAAAATCGCTTTTGAATCGTGGGTAATTATTATTTGTTTATTTATTCATTCAGTAATACACAGATTACATTAAGGAGGCAATTGTAAGATATTTATGCTCGTGTCTGTTCCTACATAGTTATAGAAGTTATTCAAGCTTCGCAAATGAATTCATTTACAGTGGACGCTGCTACCTTACCTAAGTAGATATAATCCCTCAGTCGGTCGAGGTGGTATTAGTTTCCGCTAACCTTTAACTTTATTAAATATTGAAGTGCGCAATTTTGTATCACGAAAAGTATTTTAATGAAAAGTTTCTACTGTATTTATTTCTTACCCTCATGGTTAGCACGGTTATTAGGTACACACGGCTACACAACAAGCTATACATATCCAGTTTAGGCTGATCTCGCATTGTATAGGATTTTCGGAGAATGAGAGGCCAGCTTATACTGGAAATGTATAGCTTGATGTGTAGCCGTCTGTACGACATGAAAAAAAAAAATATTAAAAAAATACAAAATACGTATAAACATAAAAAATTCTTTATTATGTTATTTTAACGCGAATTATGATTTTACAAGCACGTAACATAAATAGTCGTGACTATGACCGTGACAAGATGGCTTCCACGCAGCATGATGCGTGTGTTACATTATACTTTTCACTACGATTGCGAGAAAATAAAATAATCCAATACACCTTGACTGCAACAGATTGAAAATTATTTATTTTCCTTTCTCATCCATCTTTAAACACGGGTCTCCATTCTCACTACATGATGACAAATTTTTTACTGTTGTAAAATAAATTACGGTCACCAATTCAATTTGTAATTAGAGACAAAAGGTCTACAGATTTCGCGCCAATGCCTTTTTTTATAATTTCTTCTGTAGCCACAACCAATGAACATTAATTTTATACTCACCTACGGCTAGGCCGCAACGCAATGCACGCATTCTACCGAAGAGACCGTCGCTTTTAGTTCCATTTTCATAAATAAAATGTTCTTCTTTTTTACGAAACAGTAATATAAGTCGAGTCTTTATTCATGATTATTTTACCCAACTATACTCCGTTTAAAATAAGATTAGACATTCAAATAAACCATTTTTTCAGTTCGTTCAATCGATTTTGACTTCTATTAATGACAGCTGCAATAAACAGTTGGTATTGTAACCACATTTTTGCTTTCAATGCCATCCTTATGCCTACGGAATAGAAGACAAAATCGGTTGAACGGACTGTAAACAAGTTTATTTAAATGTCTAATCTTATTTCAAATGGAGTATAGTCGCGGGCTCGAACTTACTGGCGGGCGCGGCCAAAAAGCACGCTGTCTCACCTAGCATCGTGTCCGACAGAGATAGCACCAGTGATGATCAGTTAGAAGCTAGTCTACACGCATAACGTCTAGTCGCACGCACACAAACACAGTGCATGATAATTCATACTAAACCGCGCGCGTAAAAAAATACGAAAACTCCTTTGGAAGGTGGGGTTTTATGAAAAAACTACTGCATAAATCAATTACGAATAAAGTTTATTATTATCTTCGACAATTAGATTTTATACTTCTTTTATTACTTATTTACGCCCAAAGTTGCGTTAAAATTAGCAGGAAAAACAAATCTTTGTTGGCTCATAACTTTTTAATGCCTTTTTTTTCTACTATTCTGCTTAAAATTATAAATATATAATAATAAGACAAAACGTTTCTTGCTATTTGCAGGTCAGTGTCAGGTTGTATCTTGATCACAGCATGATTCGCGACTATAACAGATATGTATTAACATAATTATAATCATTAAAATCATTAACAGCTACAGCTAGCTATAGCTTTTTTTCTTATTTTTAACCGACTTCCAAAAAGGAGAAGGTTCTCAATTCGGCTGTATGTTTTTTTTTTTGTATGTTTGTTACGCGATTACTCCGTCAATTATGAACCGATTTTGAAAATTCTTTTTTTGTTTGAAAGGGTATACTCCCGAGGTGGTCCCTCCGGAGGTGGTTTGAAGGAAATCGAGGGAAACCCTCAAATTTTATATGCAAACCTATAGCGATTTGGGTATTTTTTATAGTAACTCGTGCATTTGCTCTCTGAAAGCACCATTTGGTGAAGTGGAACTGATGATGGAGACCACAGATGGCCACCGGAACATTATAATAATGAGTACCTATTTAACGGGTTGCGATTAAGCAATTTATGATCGTCACTATGCATATGGTGAGTGGCAGTTCTCCTGGTTCTTACCAGGAGAACTCCTTAACAATCAACGTCCCAGCATCGGGAAAAGCAATATTTTGTAAAAGGTGATTAGCAGTTAACATTAGGCTATTGTAACTTAGATAAATTCAAAACTGACCCACTAAAAAGTGAAAATAAAAAACTTTTTACAAAAAAATAATAACCGACTACCAAAAATAACACTACAAAGTGAAAAATAACTTTAATTTCGGAAGTCGGTGGCAAAAAAACTCAAATACAGATCCAAAGACACCGACTTCCGAAATTAAAGTTATTTTTTACTTTGTAGTGTTATTTTTGGTAGTCGGTTATTATTTTTTTGTAAAAAGTTTTTCTACTTATCTAATTTAATTGATGTTTGAATTGCATGCTGTTCCTACATTATAAGTAAATTTAATTTATTGTAATCATTAACATATTTATTTCAGTTAAATGTTTTTTTTAATGTATAGTAAATTGATATAGTTATAATTAATTGAATAACTGAACAAATGTTATTGTAATACATATTTGTACGCCGTTAAGGTAAAACATGACTGTGATCCTTTCTGCAATATACTTAACATCTTGCATGCTTTGTGTGTGCATTACTCATGTTTCGAACAAATAAATGATCTATAAATTTCTATCTCTATCTATCTACAACTGCGGATTCAACTTAATTTTCACTTTTTCGTTTTTGTAGGCTCGTTAATAACAGATAAAAATTAAAAAAAAAACTTTTTCTCCTAGAGGAAAATATGCTAATATAGCCCCGCTCTGCTAAGATAAAATGACGGAATTTTTGAGCAAGAGTAGTGAAAAAACTTTTATTTCACATAAACCTACATGGGCACTTATGAATCGTCTGAAGTTAGGTGCACGGATCCAATTGGCCGTTTTTAACCCCTATTATTATCTTTCAAAGTAAATAACATGGTTAATACAACTGAAATCGATCCTATTTATTCATGATCATGAAAAATAACTGCTTCAGGTTTACAAAAAAGTTAAAGATAAATCGCAAACAAACAACATTGAATTGAATTGTATCGTTTGACAGTGGTTCAGAATCAAATATAGCGAAAACTGAACTTTAACTAAGTAAATTAAACTTTGTCTGAAATAATGCCTCAAACCGCGCGACACTTGGCTCCCGAAGCCACAAGCCAAGCCTTTGAGGGGTAATAATAATGTTCTATGCTTGTTTACTGTTTGTTATAATTAAATCATGGCTATTGTATAGAATAGACTTGATTTTTTTTAACGTGGTATCGTTTTTCTTTACGCACTCGTGTGCCTAGAAAGTTTACAGACACAAAACTTGCATTCAAAACATTCAAACTTAGCAGGTTTAAAGTAAAACGAGAAATTATATACACACAAAGATCGTATACATTGCGACGGCAGCAAAGTACAAAAAAACAACTGAACTTTTTACGAAATTTACTTTTGTACATAAATCGACTCAGAATTCTTTGTTTTACCATAGGATTCTTTTTCTGTTTAATTCTCTATTTTTACTAATTAATTCACGTGTTTAAAGACAACTACACCTATTTTTCACAAAGTGACGAAGTAGACATGGACATATACCATTAGTCTGTGTATATGTCCGTGTCCGTGTAAACAAAGATATCAGTCACATTACCGTTTTAACATTGTTTTTTTTTAAACTTCCGTTATTACAATGCAACAGCAAAATAAGTCACGTGTTACAAATAATAGTTAAAAAAGGAAAATTATTACATACCTTTATTTACATATTAAAGCAATCAACAGAGATGTAAAATACAAAATAATAGTAATAACTGTTAAGCAATTGACGATATGGTTGGCGTAGTGGTTAAGCGATTGACTGCTGCGCTGCGTGTCGCGAGTTCGATTCCCGCACGGAACAAATATTTGTATGACCTACAAGTAGTTGTTCCGGGTCTGGCTGTTTGTGTATGTGAGTTTAAATGTTTTAAAAAAAAGGTTTAAAAAAAAAAAAATAGGAAGTTACTAGTAGAAGCGGATATATGGCATTTGACACTTAGTTTACTTTTTTCTACGAAGTAAATAAATACATATACCGTATTTTGGAGAAAAAAAATCAATCATCTGCCTAGTCTTTTCCCAACTATTTTGAGGTCGGGTTCCAGTCTAAACGGCTGAGCTGGTTCGGAAAAAAAATATTACAGTAAATAGTCTTCTTGAGGTTGGCCTATCTCCAGCAGTGGACGTCTTTTGGCTGAAATAATGATGATGGTGATGAATTCGACTTGACCATTTCCTTGGTAATTTTTTTGTATAATCGGTTCATATAACAATAGGTTTGTTCTTCTAAGATAGTCACAGTTTTTCGTTCTAAACGCTCTTCTGTAAAATCATGATTTTGTAGATAACCGTGTATACCTACTTTGTGGCCGACGATTATACAGGGTGTTAAAGTAACTGCGTGCCATAGGTTAGGGGTAGGTTCAGTATCGATAAAGGAACCCAGGAAAAAATAAAAATTCAAAGTATTTTTTTTTTAAATCAAATATAAAATAAATAAAAATAAGTCACTTCGTACTTTAACGGACTAGGACCGACAAATAAAATAATTTTAATTCTAAACGATTACTATTTTAAGTTAGTAGGTAGGTACTAAATTAGGTTGATCTTACAATTTTTTTTTTCCTGTGTTCCTTTGTCGATACTGAACCTACCCTTAAGCTATGGCACGCAGTTACTTTAACACCCTGTAAACTTACATATTGCACACTTCCATTTTTTCCAGTTGGTTATGGTAGAAAAGATTCAAAGAATTGTAACTGTAAATAAACGCCGAAATTTGAAGTGAAATATCCGAAATTTCCGCAACAAATCTTCAAAGTTCCATCGATATAGCATTTAAGTACCTTGAATATCACCACATGAATCAATTTTGCAAAGACCCCAGTCTGACATAAGTTGGCAACTTAATAAATAGCTCCGAACGGAGCTAAGCTCAGTAAGCACACATGATTAATCAAAAGTTCAACTTTCACCATTCTAGACTTAATGGTTCGTAGCAAAGACTCATTGTGCCACACACGGTGGAGCATAAAAGTAAGAAACTTTCTGTTTAAAGACTTTGTCGTACAGTTGTGGAAATTGAGAATTCGTCAGTTACGCCAGCTGTTGCGTTTTGTACCTACCTAATTGATTCAACTTTTTATTGCGTTTCGTGCTCAATTTGAGACATTATATTAAGGCGACGATAACCGACTTTTAATGATTTTATACCGAAGATCACGTCTAAACGAGTAGTGTTAATGATTTGAAAAAAATATATGTTAAATTAGAGCATTTTTTCGATATTTTAATATGTGAATATTTTAGATTATGTTTATATTACATCGTGAAATTAATTTGTAAAGTTATGTTTAACGCGGATAAAAAAACTGAGAATGGCGCAAAATCTACTAAGCGTATTTTTCTGAAACCTTTACCAATTTAAAGATAATTTAATTATTGATATACGCGTTTTATTACAATACCATTTGTTTTGTGTATAATAAATTAATAGTGCGTCAAATTGGGGACAGCGCTCCTTGATGGGTGAGTCCTATTACTGGCTGAACGTACGACGCGTTGCGTGAGCTCAGTACAAAACACGCAAGCTAACTACTCAAGGTCACTGGCATATATCTCCGTCAAGCTCTTAATTTTGATGAGCTAGAATTTGCGTTTATGATAACTAGCTTTTGCCCGCGGCTTCGCTCGAGTTAATTTAGAATTTGACAATCATTTCGGGTTGTACTCAGCTTGCCCCATAATATAATTCAATCATGATTCGAAAGACACGTGGCGCCATCTATTCTCGTAAGAACGTTATTGTTGTTTTCCTCGGGAACAGTACTTTTTTCGGGATTTCCGTCCGTTTCTCTATACCTGCCGACGTATATGCAAAATTTCAGGATGATCGGTTCAGTGGTTTAGGCGTGAAAAAGTAATAAACAAACAAACAAACTTACTTTCGCATTTATAATATTAGTTAGGATTCAATACATTCGTCACCACACACTTTCAGGTCCAATTGAAAACCAGCGTCAGACACATACCCCCTTATTCCAAAACAAGGTTTATCTTCCGACCCAGGTTTAAAACATGGAGCCATTATTGAATTTCGAACTTTATTCCGACCATGGTAAAGTTCCTAAACACAAAACTGACAACTTAGTACCGAACTAAGTTTTCAGTTTTGTATAAAGAACGGTATTTCAATCACAGTTACGTTCTTATTACAAAAACAGGCTCCATGGTTTAAGCCATGTCAAATATAAATCTTGTTTTGTAATAAGGCGGTAGTTGTCTGGCATTTTTGCTGAATTGGGCCTTTTTGGCGCTTTCGTGAGGCACACTTTCCTGCTAATTTCTTATATCGCACTTTAAACTTTTTTACTTGTTTATTTTTTTCTCATAATTTTGAAAAAATATTCTATGGGACAACCTTGAAATCGCGAAAAAAAAAACAACTGTTCCCTACATTTGTGTTCACTTAAATTGACAAAATGTATGGAACAGTGATTTTTATTTCACGATTTCAAGGTTGGTCCTATAGATTTTTTTTTTCAAAATGATGAGTACAATGACCCCTTTTCGGGTTTAGTATAAACAAAAACTAATGTATATCCATCCTCCTTTCATGCCTCAACCTACAACAAACCATCTCTAAAGTTGCGACAATAATTGCACCCTTCGATACGATCCCGGCTCTACTTAAAAGCTTTGAACGATAAGTCATAAAGGCTTTTATCGGTTTTTACTTCCGAAGTGTAGATCGCTCTCAGGCTATGTCGAATGACGATCTTCGCAAGTTCGCTAGTAATAAATAAGTATATAAAACTGGCCGAGAATCGAGCGCAATAGCGTGGACTAAAAGACCGCGGATTTTAACTGAAAATATAAAGTTTATCCAATGAGAGGCCAATCTCAACAGGCGAAGATCAGACAGATCGGTCTGACTATGGTCTGACCGGATACATACCTCAACGTAGTCATCAAATTATTAGTTATGTCAAATTTAGTATAGGCCGGAGGGACCTAGTTATGGTCACGCCATTTACAAATAGCTTTGACCGGCCTTCCCCATTTTGTCAGAGCCACACATTAAGTAGTACTGTCAGAGCCGTTGAATACTGCGGATAGTCAAAGGCAACTGCAGAATTTAATTATTCATTGCTCGCAGTAGTTCGCCGATTTTTAATAAAACAGACTCTCCTGCAGTTAAGGATTTATTAATAGTGGTTAAAGCAAATGAAAGCATTCATTCCCAAACAAAGTTTCTACGGTATATCGCATAATACAAGGTTATGAATTAATTTGTATACAGAGTGACAGACGTATTTTAAACCTTGATTATGACGTAATAATTGTGAATATTATAATATAGCATCAACCTAACTTAACTCCTGTATGCTTCTGATCACACGACGCATTTCGGTAATAAACTTTTATTAAATCATTCCATCTATTTATTGAACAGTTTATGTACACACGTATATGTAAACAGACAAGAAGAAAGTAACAGAAAATACGTACAAAGGTGATGCTTATTCCTAAAGAAATCTCTTCCAGCCTTCCTGGGATAGGAAAGTAGACAAAGAGATGTAGACAACGTGTGTAAGAGTAAAAGAGAAAACAATACTTACATAAAATAAAAAATAAGACTTACTAATATTATTAGATACTATACCAATCACTAATTTAAATATAAACATACAATAAGAGAAAATACTTACAAACATACTTCTAAAATAAATATCACTAAAATATATACAATATTAGTTTCAGTATATGCGAAACCCGAAACACGTGTGTAGTATTTTTATGTAAAGAATCTAGGTACATAATTTCAAAACTGTATCATGTAAAATCACAAAGATATAAGATTGTTATGTTACCGGGTTGTCCGTACAAAAACATGCTCGTCTTGCGTTGAATAATTGATAATAATTTGGCAGTAGGTACCTAACCGTACGCGATTGTATTGTAAGTAATTAAATGGTGATAACATTTTCCATCACACTTAAATATTTTTGGGACAAAATATAACAAGGTGTAAAAATTATACAAATCGATTCAGTTCCTTATTCTGAACAAACTATTTCAGGTTTCACATATACTAAAAATAATGTTGTTTTAAGTATAAAATAATAAATACATAATTATGCACTTATGACGAAGTGGAAAGATAGTGGTTCTTTCCATTTGAGTTCTTTATGTTGAAATCAACAATTTCTGGTCGGATAAACAATACGGTAGCTAATTATGTTATCGTCGCATCGATTCATTGGTCGCCGAAGCGAATCAGGCTCGCTCAAAACTGCACTGGATACGGTAAAGTGATTTTAAATCCAACATATTATAATCATCATCATCATTATCTTTGGGGTAAACGCCACACATGTTCTTTTCTTCCAATCTCCTCTGTCAACCGTCACGGCATTAACGTCACGTTAACATCTAAAAAAATTTCATAATTATTATTTGTAAACTTACACTACAAAGTAAAAAATCAAGTACAAAACAATTAGAATGTGTGATACATTTTACCCGCTTTTGCTTTGTGTTATTTGAAAAGTGAGATTATTTAATTATTTTCTCTCAAAACGGCTTATTATATTATTGTAAACGGAGAACGAGGAAAGCTGTCCCATTGCACCGTAATACAGTTTATAACTAGTACGGGGGTCAGGGTGAATCGGTTTCGTAACAACCGTATTGTGCACTGAGTAACTAAAGCACACAAACAAAGCAAACACAAAGTAAAGTATCACTATACTCGGTTGATCGCAGCTGTCATTTTGGGCTAAGCAAATTCAAAATCCATGTTTAGTAATTTTTAATAAAACCGAATATTTATTTATCCTAGACCACAGACAACCTTTTTTTTTCTTCCTCATTTTCATTGCAAAAATAGGAATGAAGAATTTCATTTGATAGAATAATTCAATGGGGAAGGTAACTGTCAAAATGGCGCTGTTGTAGCTAGTTCCCAAAACAAGCTAATTATACAAAGCATGAGGTGATTTTATTTATTTTTTAC
This sequence comes from Tiliacea aurago, assembly GCA_948098905.1. Classification (NCBI taxonomy): domain Eukaryota; kingdom Metazoa; phylum Arthropoda; class Insecta; order Lepidoptera; family Noctuidae; genus Tiliacea; species Tiliacea aurago. The sequence continues at coordinate 10,337,541 of OX402578.1, read as the reverse complement.
GAGAATTATTCATTGTGGTGTTCCTAAATGCGTCGAAATTGGAGTTCACCATTTTGCCTTTGAAATTAGAAGATCTAGAGAAAAAAAATATAAAAATGATATATTATAGTTTGATAACCTCAAACTCTGTTTGATTAAACACAAACACAAACGCGCAAACATTAGCATAAACATTTTGAAGAAAGTGATTTTCTTCATTGTGAGCGCGTAATCGTGAAGACTCGAAAACGTCCTAATTGGGACGTATGTGCAATGTAAAATGAATGAAAAGTGGGGGTGTCCTGCCGCTGCTGCGAGGCACACTTTTTTCGGTTGTTTTGTGAGTGTATGACATATCTGTTTAATATAATATCATTGACGAAAAATAATTGTATTCCGACACTTTCAATGTCGAATAAATATTTTAAACTATTAAAATCACTGAAAATAACGAAAAAGTGAAGTAAAACCAAACTCATGAATGAACCATTGAATGAACACGAAACGGAATGAAAGGCATTGAATGGACGAAATGTCAAATTTAGTATAGGCCGGAGGGACCTAGTTATGGTCACGCCATTTACAAATAGCTTTGACCGGCCTTCCCCATTTTGTCAGAGCCACACATTAAGTAGTACTGTCAGAGCCGTTGAATACTGCGGATAGTCAAAGGCAATTGCTGAATTTAATTATTCATTGCTCGCAGTAGTTCGCCGATTTTTAATAAAACAGACTCTCCTGCAGTTAAGGATTTATTAATAGTGGTTAAAGCAAATGAAAGCATTCATTCCCAAACAAAGTTTCTACGGTATATCGCATAATACAAGGTTATGAATTAATTTGTATACAGAGTGACAGACGTATTTTAAACCTTGATTATGACGTAATAATTGTGAATATTATAATATAGCATCGGGTGATAATTATGCTTAGTCTTAAGTTTTCGAGAAATTGCGGTTTCGCAAAATTTTATTGTAAATACAAAACTTCAGATAGGTTTGAAGTTTATTCAACTTTTCAAACCCACGTTTTGACCTTAAGTAAAAAAAATTGTTACCTTTAAAAAGCAATACAATAAATAGCAATATAAGCCTACGTTTCGTAGCGGAGTCTACAAAGCTACGAATGTGCTACGATTATTATATTTTATTGATGTGATGAAAAAATATCACTACAACTGCTTTAATCGTTTTATGTGAAAATAAATTTAGTACAATCACGACTATTGAGGAGGTTAACAACAATAATTATAAACGTTACTTAATATTAAGTAAGGAGGAATGTTTAACCATACTTTTTTGATGTTTAATATATTTTACATAACAAAATTGTAATTATCGCTTCATTTGAAATTATATAGATACGGTTATACAGGGTCAAATTAAATTAGCTAGCAAAACTTCGCCGACGTGATGAGTATCTAAACATGACAAAATAAAAACCGGCCAAGTGCGAGTCGGATTCGCGCACGAAGGGTTCCGTACCATTATCTATAAAAATGGCAAGAAAACACGTTTCTTGTATGGGAGCCCCCCTTAAATATTTGTTTTATTTTAATTTAATTATTTATTTTTAAAGTCAATATACAGGGTGTTTGGTGCATCGTGTGCCAAATTAAAATGGTCGACTGAATGGGTCATCCGCTAGCCTTTCAGACCCCTTAACACCCCTCATGCTCTGTGGATTTTTTTTTATCGACTTTTTATTGTTTTCCAAAAAAAAGACCCAAATTTTACATTCAAATACAGATTAAAAAAAAATATAAGGCGTAGACTCTGAATTTTATTTTTATTTCGATGTGTATTGTTTAAGAATACTTTTAAATACAAAATTAGTGATATTAGTCACCTAGTTCTTTTTTAATTCACTCGCAAAGGTAAAACTTAAATTAAAGCTGTACATGTTACAGCTGTTTATAAGGCTACAAAAAAAAAATCAAAAGCGACCGGGATCTTCCAACTCCCTCATTAATTCTCCAGTCTATCCTCTTTCTAATGATGTGCCACATGCCATAAAAGTATTTTAACAACTTTGTGAATTCGCTAGAATTGTGAATCGAGTCACCTAAGGCTAATATTCAAAATTATGATTTAAAAAAAAATCTCTTAAATGATACCTGTCAAACCTATAAATCTGCTATCTCATTCTTATGGTTAGGTAAATTCGTGTCTCATATCTGTATCTTTCGTGGTTTACTTGAAATAAAAAAACAAAATTGCATTTTTAACATTTATTTAATCATTGTTACAAATCTTGCTCAAATTGTTGGCCTCTGTTGCGAATGCAGGCCCGACACCTGTTTCGTATTTCAACAGTTGTTGTACGAAGTCGTATTTCCTCCTTAATAGTATTGAATGCCGCTTCTATGCGTTGGACTAATACCTCCTTAGTTGGAACCTCCGTGGCATATACCAACTCTTTGGCACGTCCCTAGACATAAAAGTCTAACGGAGTTAGATCTGGGGAACGTGGCGGCCATGGAATAGGGCCATCGCGTCCAATCCATGCATTGGGGAACACATTGTCGAGATATTCCCTCACAGTCAATCGCCAATGCGCGGGACAGCCGTCATTTTGAAATACAATGGGCACACGGTCATTAAATACGGGCACATCGGTCACTAATTCGGGCAGGTCATTTTGTAGGAATTCCAGGTAGTCTTCGCCATTGAGATTATCGGGCAGGTAATGCGGTCCAATTACCTGATTCCCAATCACTCCTGCCCAAACGTTTACACTAAACCTTCTTTGAGAAGATTTCTGTCTTTTAACACGTGGGTTTTGCGTTTTCGTTGTCCAGTGGTGCAAATTGTGGAAATTGAGGATCCCATCCTTGGTAAATTTGGATTCATCCGTCCACAGTATTCTTTTTAAAAAATCAGGATCATCCACATCCGTGTGTAAAAGAAACCGACAAAAAGCCACTCGTCTCTCAAAGTCGCCACCCTCAAGACCTGCAACAAACAAAAAACTCTTTTAAATTTCTCTTGGGCAATAAGTAATTGCACAAGAAAGGACCCGCTGTTCGTGCTAATAGATTCACTACCTGGAAGTGACGCCATACCATACCCATTACCTGCTAAACAAAGGCAAGGTCAAACAAAGCTTGCACAGGTTTAAAGTTAGTTTAAAATTACGTACCTTGCACCGGAGTGTAGTGGAATGGATGCTTTTTGTTTTGACGTAGTACTTTCCACACTTTCCATATTGAAATATCAAGATGTGATGCCACATTTCTAATGCTTCTTGTAGGGTCTTCCTCAAAAAGTGCCAGTATTCTCTCGTCTACTTCAACATTATGTCGCACAATATGGCCCCTTGGTTCATTAAAAGTAACACTGCCAGTCTCGCGTATGCGTCGGTATGTGTCTTGGAAGACTCTGCGGCCAGGTAATCGTCTACCAGGAAAGCGTTCCTGGTAAAGTCGTTGCGCTGCACGAGCGACGCCATTAGCGGCTCCGTAAGCCATCATGATGTCCGCATATTCTTCGTTAGAGAATGTCGCCATTGCAATAACAAAAAACTCAAAGTTTAACAATAACAACAAAAATTAAACAAATGTAACAAGAACCAGCATAACTTAACGATAACAAAGTAATAAAAGAATCGCGGAGTATGGTGAACTAGCACACACGTTAGGTAGCAGAGGCAGTCATGTCTCGATTAAAAAAATGGCGGGTCGGGCGGCGCGATTTGTTCAAACCGATTTAAGGTATGCAAGAAAGAGATAGAAGATAGATTTTACTGTGAAAGAGTGAGAAAACAAATTTTACCTCTTTCTCAAGTAACAGTTCCGCAATAAATATTTTTTCATTAGAATTTGGAATGTAGTTTTATGTGACTTGATTCACAATTCTAGCGAATTCACAAAGTTGTTAAAATACTTTTATGGCATGTGGCACATCATTAGAAAGAGGATAGACTGGAGAATTAATGAGGGAGTTGGAAGATCCCGGTCGCTTTTGATTTTTTTTTTGTAGCCTTATAAACAGCTGTAACATGTACAGCTTTAATTTAAGTTTTACCTTTGCGAGTAAATTAAAAAAGAACTAGGTGACTAATATCACTAATTTTGTATTTAAAAGTATTCTTAAACAATACACATCGAAATAAAATTAAAATTCAGAGTCTACGCCTTATATATTTTTTTAAATCTGTATTTGAATGTAAAATTTGGGTTTTTTTTTTTGAAAACAATAAAAAGTCGATAAAAAAAAATCCACAGAGCATGAGGGGTGTTAAGGGGTCTGAAAGGCTAGCGGATGACCCCTTCAGTCGACCATTTTTATTTGGCACACGATGCACCAAACACCCTGTATATCTACATATTCTGTGAATATTTCAAGCGTCTACCTGTTGCCGTTATCAATATAGAGCAAAAACGAGCAAAAAAATTAAGTTGTTGTATGGGAGCCCCTTAAACATTTTTTTTTTTTTTTTTTTAGTATTTGTTGTTATAGCGGCAACAGAAATATATCATCTGTGAAAATTTCAACTGTCTAGCTATCACGATTCATGAGATACAGCCTGGTGACAGACGGACAGACAGACAGACAGACAGACGGCGGAGCCTTAGTAATAGGGTTCCCGTTTTACCCTTTGGGTACGGAACCCTAAAAAGACTTAATGATTTTTTTTAGTTCGTCGACAGCTGCTATAATTTAGTGTTGTTACTTGAAGTATGTGTTTAAAAAATCTGTTTGCTTTTGTTTTATAATAATAATAAAACATTTATTCCAGGCTACAATGGCCCATAGACATACCCGACGGCAACTGCCCGACGATTGGTGTCGGGATGTGGTATATATGCTTGTCACGCGGTAAACTCTGCTTGCGCGATGCAGGATTTTGCGTGACATCAGTGTGACGCGTAGTTCGGATGTGGCGATGTTGATGCCGCTACACCTCTATTGGGATTTATTTATTTTTATGTGCGTAGGTGGGTCCGGGGCATCACTGCAGCGGGCCCTATCCATAATAGAATACCAGCGCTGCGGTATAAGTTTTTACAAATATCGCAGCATCATGCTTATCATATATCCCATATCGAGGAGCTCGTGGCTAAGTAATAAAAGCCACATGGGTAGACCCATCAGGTTAAGCTGTGCTTGCCGGGGTTGTTCTGTGGATGGGTGACCATCTTTATATACCGAGATTCCTCCGTGCCTCAGAAAGCACGTTATGCCGTTGGTCCCGGCTGTCATTCGTGGATCTTTGACAGTCGTTACGGGTCGTCAGAAGCCCGAAAGTCTACCAACCAGTCTTACCAAGGGGTATCGTATTACCCAGTTACTGGGTTATAGGCAGTCGCTCCATATAATATACTGGTATTCAGCTGTGTCCGGTTAGCCTGGAAGCCGACCCCAACATATTATAGTTGGGAATGAGATAGAAGCCTCTTTGGCCTCGCTGAAGTCTTCTTTTTGTTTTCACTATTTTGTTAGTTTTAACGTTCTTTTTAGGGTTCCGTACCAAAATGGTAAAAAGGAACCCTTATGGTGAGACTAAGTTTGTCTGTCTGTCTGTCACACCTGGATATCTCAAGAACTACTAATGCTATCAGCTTGAAATTTAGAATAGTTTTAGATGACGTTTGCCCAACTATTTTGCAAACAAGAAAGAAATTTAAAAAAATATCTCTTTTTTGCAAAAGGGGGTCTTAAAAATTTTGAAGTGAGGCTAATGTGTATCATATGAAAGAGCGCTGTTAGCACATTTTCAGACATATTTTTTTAGGCAGTATAGTTTCCGAAGTTTTTCTGAAAAATGTAAAAAAAATACCGTTCCACCCCCTTATCTCCGAAGTTTGCATAGATAAAAATCTGAAATTATTCTATGTGATAGAAGTTTATGTAAAGATTACAGGAAAAATAAAACGATGTCTCAAATTAGCACAGTTTTTCAGCAATCATCAACATTATATAATTATACGTACGGAACCCTCGGTGCGGGAGTCTAACTCGCTCTTGACCGGTTTTTTTTATTGTTTTATTTCATGTGCGTGTCGCAAATAAAATCATTTTCTTTCTTTATTTGCTCTCTCACAAAATAAATCTATGATTAGAACAATTTATTCTATTCTATTATTCTCAGCAGCAGCCCGGAGTCTGGATTTGTGCCCGGTTGATGGCAATAGGCTCGCTCCCATGACATGCCGCATGACATGGGACATAAGGCGACGATAACCGACTTTTTATGATTTTATACTGAAGTTCACGTCTAAACGAATAGTGTTATTTGAAAAAAATATATGTTAAATTAGAACATTTTCTCAATAACTTAATATGTGAATATTTTAGATTATGTTTATAATATTACATAGTGAAATTAATTTATAAAGTTATGTCTAACGCGGATAAAAAACTGAGAATGGCGCAAAATCTACCAAGCGTATTTTTCTGAAACCTTCACCAATTTAAAGATAATTTAATTATTGATCTTTTAGTATACGCGTTTTATTAAAATACCTTTTGTTTTGTGTATAATAAATTAATAATGCGTCAAATTGGGGACAGCGCTCCTTGATGGGCGAGTCCTATTACTGGCTGAACGTACAACGCGTTGCATGAGCTCAGTACAGAACACGCAAGCTATAACCAGTCAAGGTCACTGGCATATATCTGCGTCTTAAACATAACTGCCGAAATGTGGGAGTACTATAGGTATACCTCTGCCTAACCCTTCGGGGATTACAGGCGTGATGTAGTATGTTATTCTATTCTAGACCAATTATTTGTTAATAAAACAGCACTGAAAGGGTTTCAGGGCTTGTAACATAATAGACCCTTGATAATACAATAATTATGCGTCAACGGCCTTTCAAAATCGGTTCAACATTAGCGATATATTCGTATATTACATTATCCCTTTCAGTTTTTCTGAAAAAGGTTGAGAAAATGCGTGAAACGAATAGCAGTTTCGTAATTATCCGGTATAACCTTATTAGTGGAGACTAAAGAGAATGTCGTAATGGAACTAGCTACAAAATTAGTTTGGCGACACGAAGCAATAGGCATTTACGGACAAGAGCAGTGTTGGATGTACGATAATTATCGTATTTGTACGATTATTTGTCATAAAGTACGATATACTATACATAATCAATGATCGTACACATAAATACAATAATTTATGTGTTGACAAGTTATCTAGACCATGTCATGCGATGCAATAAAACTTAGCGAAAGTGGTAATTGCACCGATTTCAAACCCACAGAAGAAATGTTAAGAAGAGCCAATGACATAAATACTACGACGGAATGCATCGCGGACGGATTTCTACAATCTGCACGATTGCAGAAATCGAAATAAATGTTTAATTTACTTAACTTACAATTTATTTTTATCACAATACCAAGTCCAAAGACTAAGAGCTTAAAAGGCTTCTAACTAGGTAGTTAGTTATGATCATTCTAAGTTAAGTGATATTATAAGTCATTAGCTGATGATTAAATTGTGTATTCTCTAATTTCTTGGTTCCTTTATTTATGCTTACTCTAAAGTGTTATACATGGAGATATTACCGTGTTTGATTCTGCTTTCCCAAGATGTACGATATTTTTTTTATGAATACTATCTTTTTAAACGAAACGTACGATATTTTTTTATCTGTGCGATTCCAACTCTGGACAAGAGGCCAAATTACCTGTCCAACACAAAATAAATTAAATAAACTAACCTTTCGGTGACGGCCTAACGTTTACTGAGATTTATTAGGTACTAATTCTGTTTATAAATTAAATTGTTTTGAGAGGGGCTCGAGGCTAAAATATGTAGATAGTACTACGCTTGCCGGGGTCAGTCCGTGGATGGGTGATCATCTTTACATACCGAAACTTCTCCGTGCCTCGGAAAGCACGTAAACTCGTTGGTCCCGGCTTTCATTCGTAAATCATTGACATTCGTTACGGGAAGTTAGAAGATCAAAGAGTCTGACAACCAATCTTACCAATGGCGTAGCTAGGGGATGGCGTCGGGGCGGTCCGCACCGGGTGCCACCTGACCGTGAGAAAAACAAAAATCATACCTACTATCAGGATTTTCAACGATAAATCACATAGGTTTGAAGCCATTGTAACCAAGTTAACTATCTAAGTACAGTCTCATCAACCGAACATTTACTTTGCGAACGCAGCAACCTACTTGGATGTCGTTCGTCACAAAATATATTATGCTATAATTATAATAGCGTTTTAAGCAATACATATCGAGTCAACCAATAACTGTGGAACTAACCACTGGTCAAGAGAAAGAATCGCTACCACTTTAAACTTGTTAACCTTAAACATGTTAATATAAACTTTAAACTCAACTTGTGGTTCTTTCTGTGTACTCCATAACTAAACCAACATCAACAAAGTGATAGTGTGTGGTGCCTACAACCATTGGCTCCTACAATATAATTTAAATAAAGCAAAAAAGGGAAGGAAAAAATCACGGAGGTAGTCGACCAACTTACATTTGCAGTTGGAATGTATGGGAGAATATGTTTTTCAACTACAATGTTAAGTTTGTTCTTGGGATAATATCCCAACTACGAAACCATTGTGCGTGGTTAGACACGCACTTAGCCGGTTTTTATTCTTTGGTGCACAAGTAACACTGGGTTTCACCCATGCTAGCTACCAGTGGCGCAGCTAGCTAATAAGCCGATTCCTGTCGGCTTCCCTTAGGAAATTATGACAGTCAGTAGTTCTCAGCAGTGATTGATATTGGTTAAAAGAAAACCAAACCTTTCCATAGCCGGGTGCTACTATTTTCGCACTCACTTTGGCATCTTGTTTTCTCAATATTTTTTTTGCATATCGGGGCGGGTTGGCTTTTCATTTCTAATTAATCAACAGAAATAGCACACTTTACGCAAACGACAAGGACCTCGCAAAGATCTGCCGCCCAGAGCCTGGCAATGCTTAAGGCCGCCGCTGGTAAGCAGCGGGGTTGCCTTATTTTCTTGATACAAGCACTACACTCTTCTAGCCGCCCGTAGCTAATACTTTCGAGCTTGCTTCGCTCGCTCTTGCATCCTAAACTCCTACCCTGCAAATCTTGAAATACGCACGCCACTAAAATCGAGGTGAAATGTATGGCTGAAAGCTTTGAACTTTGCTTGACCTACAAAAGCTTTGTTTTACCAATAAAGTAGGGGAAAGGAATGTAAACCGGGCCCTGCAGGCTCAAAGGTCCAAAATATTGTTCACTAGGTGACATCATAGGTAAGAATTTTTTTTTGCTCCGGCTTACCTCTCTCATAAAATCACCCTTCGCCACTGCTAGCTACGCCACTGAGTCTTACCAAGCGGTATCGTGTTACCCAGTAACTGGGTTGTGGAGGTCAGATAAGCAGTCGCTCCATGTAAAATTCAGCTATATCTGGTTAGACTGGAAGCCGACCCGAACATAGTTGGGAAAAGGCTCGGCAGATTGAAATTGAATTGATTGATTATTTTAGGAAAACACTCGGTAATGTTCTAATTTTTCAAAGTTTATTTTGTAAATTAATGTTCTTATGAGACGTCAATATTTTAATCAGTTGAGAATCAATCATGAACAAGTAATTAGAAAAAAAAAAAAAAAAACAAAAATTACAAGGTATAAGATTGTGTACAGTTTTGCTTAAATGTAAATTATATTCTTATGAATTATGTGCCTGAACTAGGTAATCTTGTGTTTCAGGCGAAAAGTACTAAAATAGTCTTATAAAATTAATAAATAATCTAAAAGTTGAAATGGACAAATAAATTATAGCTATGTTGAGTAGCTTAAATCTTATTTTCTAAATTTGATAAATACATAGCGTAGGTTAGTTTACATATACTTACTTTAATACAGTTAATACATTATCTGTATCTTCGTAAGACATACTTTGGAGAGCCTCCTTGAGAATTCTCTTTAATAAAAAATAAAAAAATTAGAAAAAAAAAATAAGCATAAAAAAAAATCACACGAATCGAATTAGTTTATAGGAACTGTTTATTTGTAGAGCATTTACATGAAGCCTTTTTTGTTAGTGCATCTTAGTTGTACAGACGGCTACACATCAAGCTATACATTTCCAGTCTAAGCTGGTCTCGCATTGTATAATTATGATTTCCGTACAGTGCGAGATCAGCGAAAACTGGATTTGTATAGCTTGATGTGTAGCCGTGTGTACGTGTGTTTAAAATAAATCAGTTTTCTAGCTGTCGTATTGTCTTTTTGAACTAGAATAAGTACCTTTCACACAGGAAATTATGCTTTACAATCTTTTCATAACTTTTTATTGATTTGTTTCCTCGTCAGAGTTAATTTTTTTAGGTATAAGTATTTGTTTAACGATGTGTTAGTAGGTAGGTCCCTACTGCAGCACTTTTGTATGGAACTGACTTTTTTTAAATTTCACATATCATCATCATCATCATTTCACCCGAAAGACATCCCCTGCTGGACATAGGCCTCCCCCAAATGGGAAGTTTAGGCATAATCGCCACACTTGGTAGGCGGGTGGCGATCGCAGTATGGTGTTAAAATGCATAGAGAACGCTGCTGCCTATTCTCTAGTAAGTCCCTTAATCGCCTTTTACGACACCCACAGGAAGAAATAAGATGGTGCTATTCTGTACGTCCGGCACCACACGGGAAATTTCACATTTGGACCCATAGTATTTGTTCTTAATTTTCACGACCACTAAACTCCAACAAATTTCTCTCATTTTACCAAACACCCTGTATAATGACGAGGAAAATTGTATCATTCTATCTCACTTTTTCCTAATATTCTTTCTCGCTGGCGACGCGCGACGCCTGCTGAGCACTGACCGAATACACTCGAATCCCGACGATGCGGAATGATGTGCAGTTGCAGAACTTATAGGCGGCCAACTACTGCAGTACTGCCATTTGGTAATAGCAGCAGCTACGGCCGATCTATCATCTATACCTACTAATTATTATAAAGAGGTACATAGGACTTAAACATAACTGGCGAAATGTGATGGAAATCAGGATGGCAACCAACCAACTATCCTCTAAGTTAAAGTTCGCGAGCACATTCGCAAGAAGCTGGCAGTATCATCACAACGGTAATATTTTCCCAGATTTTCCCATTGTTTGTCTTATTTGTTTTAATATATTTATGTATATTTATTTGAGCATAGAATTATATACAATATGTAAAAAAACCCTGTTGTTCCTTCTACCTACGTTTTAAGAATCGGTATAGATTTTTTTTTTTTTTTGGGTGGGAAATTATCAAATAACTTCTCCCGCTCTAGGCTAAGCGGGAGGGCGTGTCAGACTTTTACTGACTAAAACCCACCCGTGTTCCTTCCGTTGCCTGTGTGCCGGGGCCACGATATCCCTTTCGGACAAACTCGCAACCCCGGCAGGCATTGGCCCTAACGGACTCCGTCAGTTGGTGCTGACATCTCTTTGAGGCGCGCGTGAAACACAACGCGTCGTCGACCCGGGCCTGGGGGTCTACCCCCTAAGTCCGTTAACGAAGCAACGAGCCCGTCTGACAGTAGCCCGATACGTCGCAGTGAACCCTACTTACTCCCTAATGATTTCGGATTCATCAGTTTCCAACGGAATCATAGACAATAGTAGACAATATTCGTGAACGAATGTACTTTAGCTATTTTCATAGTGTAATGTCGTACGGTATTCTGTTATGGGGAAATGCTGCCGACATTCAGACTATCTTTGTTTTGCAGAAAAGAGCTGTTCGATCAATTTATAAATTAAGTCCAAGACACTCTCTCAGAGAGAAATTTAAGGAGATTAATGTAATGACTGTGCCTTCTCAGTATATTTTTGAAAATCTATTATATGCCCATAAAAATATAAAATTATTTAAAAAATACAGTGATATCCATAATATAAATACTAGAAACAAACACAAATTTGTTGTACCTACAACAAGGCTCAAGAAAATAGGTGGCTCGTTTCGATGTCAATGTATACGCTTTTATAATAAACTTCCAAGCCACGTTCAAGATCTAAGCCTTAATAAATTCAAATCATTCATTAAACGTAAGTTGTGCCAGAAAGCCTTTTATACTGTTAAAGATTATATTGAGGACAAAAAGGCTTGGGATTGAGCTGCTCCAATTTTTGTACATATTGAGGTAGTTTATTTTTATTGTTTTTTTGCTAACTTTATTATTTTATAAACAGTGACATTTAATTATTATTTTATACACAATGACAGGAATATTTACTTGTAAAGTATTATATTATTTTAATTATTGTGAATGTGAAGACTATGTGGGTTATTGCATAATATTTTTTTTTCCCTTTCTTTTATTCTCAGTTAGTGTTAATCATGGTCTGGCAGTTTGAGTCATATAAGTGGCCTACCCAAATGGCCTTTCTTTGGTATTGATAGTCGCATCGTTGAGCTCCTTATATTCTGAGTAGAGCTGCACGATTACTGACAAATGCGTGCACTGACTGGTCAGGTCCACTCAACCTGTGTGGTTCTTTCCTCAAAAGACCATTTCAGACACCAATCTACATGGTCTTCACATGATCTGACCAAGATTATGTCTGGACTTTAAAAGAGACTATGACCTCTGAGTTTGTTTCGGCCTTTCTTCTCAGAGTAGTCAGATAGGAAACGCCGACCTCATCTAGTTTTTAAAATATGATTGACGTGTAAAAGTGTTTGTACAAACCTACTTACAGAAATAAAATCATTTATCATTTAATGGATGGCGCATGAAGATAGAGTTGCGCTATTTTACCCGTTTACTTATTTTGTGGTTTTCTAGCTTTATATACAAAAATGAATATTATAGTCATTCGAAAATGACCACATTTTTAACAATATACTTTTAAAAAATTTTCGACATAAAGAATAAAGGCATATTTTATGAGTGAGAATGATGGCTCGCAGACTATTGAGGGGTGCCGACGGGAGAATAAGATCGAAACGGCAGTGGAAAACCTGTGCAATGCCCTTAATTCAATGGGAATTTGCACTACGTCCGTGGAGTAGTGGCAAATGGTGAGTTTAAATAAATTTAATAAAATTATTTTTGCCACTTTTGGCCGGATAGCGGCAGTATCCTGTTTATACCTTTGCCTTTTTTCTTTATGTCGAAAATTAAATGAAATGTCAATGTTGGTTATTTATTTATCCGAAGTTCACACTATTGAAGTTTTTGTTAAATTAGATAAAATTAATTTTGTAAAATGGCCCCAATCGCTCCAGCAGCAAACTCACGCGCAAATAGAGGCTCTCCTCAATTTTATGAGTGAGAATGATGGCTCGCAGACTATTGAGGGGTGCCGACGGGAGAATAAGATCGAAACGGCAGTGGAAAACCTGTGCAATGCCCTTAATTCAATGGGAATTTGCACTACGTCCGTGGAGTAGTGGCAAATGGTGAGTTTAATACATTACTCGCCAATATTAATATGATTTTAAGGCCTTGTCATCAGCAAAGTGCATAGTTACAATGATAATCAGTAGGTAATACTCCAAATACTTATCTGTAGGAGGACTTACGAGTATACTGGTTTATATATAGCTTTATAAGCAATTAAAATTAACCTAAAATAACCAAATTTTAGGTGTGGGCTGATAAAGTATTTGGCCCAAAAAGCTGCTGGAGCTGCCAGACGGTCAGCATATGATACAGGTGGAGGCCCATCGGTATTTATGGGAGAGGGTTTTGGAGAGCCACAAACCGAGACAAGAGTGCCAGCTTTTCCATCAGTAATAGGTAATTATATTTGTATGTTTGGCTCAATGGTAAAAAAACAAAAACAGCAATAATGCATTTATAATAATGTTGCTTATAGTATTTGCCGTGACTTATTTTTATTAAATAAGAATAAATTACAGATACATAATTACATATCTGTTGTAACCACCAATGATGATATTGTTTTTGTTGTACAGGGTCCACCTGTAAGACAAGAGCCAGCAGCCATCTCACCCATACATCTGCGCAACCCTAAATGTCCACAGAGGCACTCACAGGAGGCACTGGAGCTGGAGTTGCCAATGCAAAATCAGCAAAGTAAGTATTATTGTTTAATAGAAAAGAGATTAAGTAAATGATGTTTCAGAAAATTACCTACTTAAACCAACAAAAATTGTCTCTTTTGTTTATAGCATTAAACCCTCGTTATGCACGTCCACGTGTTCGGCGAGACCTCGCTTCCGACACAGCAAGAAGCCGAATTATTGAGGTGGAAGAACAAAGGCTGCTACTCGAAACCAGAAGAAATGTGGTGCTCGGTAAAATTAAATTTGCCATTGCTATTACCTATGTAACTCGGTACGGGAACACATGTCATGTCAAGAAATAGTTAAATATCTGGCAATTTAACTATTTCTAGAAACGTGTTCCCGTGGAAGTCATGGGGAGAGGCCTTTGCCCAGCAGTGGGATGATGCAGGCTACATTTATTTCCCGAAGTCCTCATTTCTTTTGTAGCTTGGAGTTTCTGGTAGTCCAACTTGATTTACTGAATTTGTCTGTGTCAGTATTAGAAATTAATATTGCAATAGAAAAGTGAATGTGTTTTGTAAAAAAATATCTGTTGATTGTATAAAGTTGATTCTTAATTTGAGATTAGTGTCTAGAATAAAAGAAAATCTATGTTATAGATTGTGCATTGTTGATTGTTAATTTTATTCAGATTATTAGGTATTTGAAAGCAAAGTAGACAAATAAGAGAAACTAAGTTCCTAGCAATAACTTTAGACTACATTAGATAAATAAAAGAAAATCTATGTTTTGATTGTGTTATAGATTGTGCATTGTTGATTGTTAATTTTATTCAGATTATAAGGTATTTGAGACTGAAGTACTGTAGGTAAGAGAAACTAAGTTCCTAGCAATAATTTAAGACTATCTACATTAGATAAATAAAAGAAAATCCATTTTGATAATAAAAACAATGCTTTTATTGTGTACATCTTTTTTTTATATCACTATCTTCATAAATCACCAGTCCCAACACCCAATGTACTGTAAGTAAAATAAAAAGTTTATATACCATATTCAGTAATATAAACCTTATGCATTTAATGACATGTTTTATTAGAAAAGTTTTCTTGTGAGACTGCTTGGGTACCTATTTCTTTCCAGCAATTGCAAACGCTCTTCATATTCACTGGGTTTCACCAATGCCACATGCGTGCAGTCAATGCACTAATGACTACGCCTGACAGACCATATTTTTCATAAAATTGTAAACATACAGCTTAATTACATTTAAAATGATACAATCCTCAGGTGTATAAACACTCTTCAAAGCTTAAGTAGGTACTCGTAGTCATTGTCCAAAAGAAATGTTACCGTCTTAAGTATAAAATACTTACCTAGATTTGTTTTAGAAAAATAGTACAAACTTTTAAACTTACTGTCTTTTTTAGGGTTCCGTACCCAAAGTAAAACGGGAACCCTATTACTAAGGCTTCGCCATCTGTCTGTCTGTCCGTCTGTCACCAGGCTGTATCTCGTGAAGAGTGATAGCTAGACAGTTGAAATTTTCACAGATGATGTATTTCTGTTGCCGCTTTATCAACGAATACTAAAAAATAGAACAAAATAAATATTTAAGGGGGCTCCCATACAACAATCTTGATTTTTTTGCTCGTTTTTGCTCTATATTGATAACGGCAACAAGTAGACGCTTGAAATATTCACAGATTATGTAGATATATATTGACTTTAAAAATAAATAATTAAAATAAAACAAATATTTAAGGGAGCCCCCCTTAAATATTTCTTTTATTTTAATTATTTATTTTTCCCATACCCATACAACAAACGTGTTTTTTTTTTTTGCCATTTTTATAGATAATGGTACGGAACCCTTCGTGCGCGAGTCCGACTCGCACTTGGCCGGTTTTTTATGGTTCTTCTCAGCCAAATTCTGTAGAAACTTTATATACAGGTTCAAATTAAATCAGCTAGCGAAACTCCGTAGACGTGATGGGTATTGATATCTAAACACGACAAAATAAAATAACAAAAGATTTGATAAAAAAAATTGGGGTCAACGTACCGCTGTTAGTGTTGTTACTTTAAGTATGTGTGAAAATCTGTTTTCTTTTGTTTCATCACGTTGAGACTCATCACGTCAGTGAAGTATATCTACACAAAAAAAAACAAAATTTTCAAGTGACTACACTAACTGTGGTTAAAGACCCCAACAAAAAAAACTTATCAAATTAATTTCGTTTTTGTGTGATCATATTTAGATCAGGGACCACTTTGGTCACCCATTGAAAGGGTTTTCGATAGGGTTTTTCTAAGCGGTTAAACAAAAACCCTTATGAACGGCTTAAATTCAATTTTGGTAACCCATTGAAAGGGTTTTCGATAAAAACCCATACGGTGTGGGTAACCCTTTTGAACGGCTTAAGTTAAGCCATTCAAAATTACCCACACCGTATGGGTTTTTGATTAACTGCTTAGAAAAACCCTATCGAAAACCCTTTCCTTGGAAATGGTTTTCGATAGGGTTTTTCTAAAATGGTCCCTGGGTAGAATAGAGATAGAATTGGTCATGCTACAAGTGCTGGGCGGATATCAAAATAACATAATATTATGATTATTTCATGTTACTGGGTTTCAAGTAGGTATAGAACCCATTGAAATGGGTTATCAGGTAACCCTTTCACTGGGTTTCAAATATAAAACCCATTAAATGGGTTATCAGGTAACCTTTTCAATCCCATCATGATAAGG
The DNA here is from genome assembly GCA_948098905.1 of Tiliacea aurago. Taxonomy (NCBI): domain Eukaryota; kingdom Metazoa; phylum Arthropoda; class Insecta; order Lepidoptera; family Noctuidae; genus Tiliacea; species Tiliacea aurago. The sequence continues at coordinate 10,320,872 of OX402578.1, read as the reverse complement.
GTTACCCCTTCGAAAGGCTTAACCCTTAACCGGGTTTGTACGGTCCCTGGTTTAGATATCAATACCCGTCACGTCGGCGGAGTTTCGCTTGCTAATTTAATTTGACCCTGTATTTCTATAAAATTGAGGGGCTGTTGAGTGCATTTGTGACATCCCGCAGACAGCGTGACACTTTCTGTTGTGCCGTTGGAACATCACTGCTAAGGCCCACTGCACGTTGGTAGCTCCTCCGGGTATAAACATTAAGAACAGCGAGGATCTAAAAGTAAACAAAAACAACAGTAAATGGGTGGGATGGATTGGTAATACAGCTCAATAGGTTGCAGAATCTTCAATATTATCCTTACCTTCATTCTTGGATCAACACCACTTCGTCGTATGAGTTGAGGCAAAAGCGGTATTATATCCTCACACAAGTCCTCGAATAATTCTCGGGTGAGCCTATAGTTTCCTATTAACTCAGGAATACTCGCCAACTGAATGTTTTGGCATAAATATCGTCGGCGTCGCCTCCGCTCTTCCTATAGAGCTTCTTCAAGCATTAAAAAAGCAGCCATATGTTCAAGTTTTTCATAAACTTGTAACTTTCGTCGACAACACGACAACTATTTTGATGTCGTATCAACTGACATAACGATCCGTCGAAACAAGTGTCAAATTAAACTTTTCGGACGGGCCAAAACGGGACAACTGTCAAATCGTGTTGTCATTCATTCTTCGTTCGGGCCCGGAACGTATCATCCGTCCGAGGGCGACAGGGAGTCGGAAACGCCCGTAACGAAGGCCGACACAACGGACTTCGTGCTTAGGGAGTAGACCCCCTGGTCCTTATCGGACGGCGAGCTACCCATCGCTCACCGTCCGCAGGCCCGCGCCTACGGTGGCCGGAAATCAGCTTGTGACTCCCGACGCCCGGGGCGTCTCCTGCGGCGGCTAAGGGCGTGAGGGCGCGAACCCTGCCTTACCCTCACGCGTTCCGCCTCCTCCTTCGCGAGCATTACGGCTTCGCAGAATGAGGTGACGGCCTCCCATGCACTCTCGCTCCGAACCATGGCCTGAACTAGGGCCGGACGCGAGAGATCGCTGCCGCCGATCGCCTCCGTGAAAGAATCGGTATAGATACGTAATAAAGCAAGTCATATAGAAAAAAACTGTTCAACAAAAATAATTAAAATAAATATTTAATTATTAATATTTGTAATGTTTAACTGATTTCTAACCTCTTTCATTCTTTCATTTTGACTTCTCAACTAGCCAATACTTATTTTTTTTTTAATTATAATTCCACCAATATTGTGCTTGTAGGTAAATGTATACGTCCCTAAAAGGAACAACAAGGTTTTTGTTACATACTGTATAATTAGGTGTATATATTATATTTATAGTTTTTAATATGTATATATATATCTATATATTTAAATAATATTTATTCCTCAATTCTCGCTATTGCACCTACCGCTGTTTGTCTCTGCATCGCCCAAAGGTTGACTGGCAAAAAATGCCTAAGGCATTAAGTCGACCTCTGTACATTTGTGTGCTTAAAGTATTAAATAAATAAATGTGGCTGTAATATAGGTATCATAACCATCATCATTTCCACCACTGTCGCTCTGGACATAGACGGGACCAAGCACTGCCACTTCAACCGGTTCTGTGGGGGTTGGCATAATCGCCACGCTTGGCACATCTTGGCGATCGCAGTATGGTGTTAAAATGCATAGAGAACGCTGCTGCCCATTCCCCAGTAAGTAGAATATAGGTATACCTCTGCCTAAGCCTTTTCGGAATGCAGGCGTGATGTTATGTGTGTATCTGTACATATAAAGAGGTAAAATTGGTGAGTTTTTATATAGGGGGTAATCTTCAAAACTACTGATCCGATTGCGAAAATTCTTTCAGTAAATACGAAGCTACAGTATTTCCAGTACCCTAATTGCGTGACACAGTTTGAATCGGAATCGGAATGGTTTTGAAGTATATTGCTAATCCATTGCTTCTTAAGTTTGAAAATTCTGTCTGCTCAACAACGTAAATAACGCAATGAATTTTTCAATACACTTCCTCGAAAACTGGTTCATATCGCACTACGATTAGGTTCACAATGCAATGTATTTCACACGTGTGCGATTTTTTATTTTCCAACACGTGTGCGGGAATAAAAATTGCCACAGATAACTTATACCTATACTTAGTCCAAATTGGTTCAATGCCTCTATTCCCACCGTCTTGTGCCAGACACGCTTCTCTCTATTCGGAGGTGATTTTTTTTTTAAACACGGCAAAGATGCGTATTTACGGCGTTAATATTTTTGGAGTATTTAAATAATGTTTATAAAAAGAATACCATGATTATTACAATAAAAAAACGTTTATGAACAAATTAACATTTATATATTTGTGTTCTAAACTCAAAAATATTTGAATTTTCCATTTTTCATATTAGGCTGTTTATCGGCTTTATACGAGTACCTTTGCTTCTGCTTCCACCTGGCGAAAGCAAAGCGTGGAAAAAAAAGAAAATTAAATCATAGTTTCCTAAAAATTCATGTCGTTATTTTATTTTATTTCTTCAAAAAGTGTATTGAAAAACGTCGTTTGATACACGTCGACATTTGTTATTGCAGTTCTCGGCTCAAAAACAACCTCGCCTACGGCTCGGGTGTTAATTCCGCCTCGAATGCAATAACAAACATTCTCCACTTGTATCAAAATGTACTATTGTTGAACTGTCAAATTGAATCCTATTCCTACTGATAGTGTGTTAGGCAATTAGCCTGCTGGTCAATCAATCTGCCTAACCTTTTCCCAACTATGGTGGGGTCGGCTTCCCGTCTCACCGGATGCAGCTGAATACCAGTATTTTACATGGAGCGACTGCCTATCTGACCTCTACAACCCAGTTTATACTGGGTAATACCAAACCCCTTGGTAAGACTGGTCTGGTTGTCAGACTTTCGGGCTTCTGACCGACGACTCGTAACGACTGTCAAAGATCCACGAATGACAGCCGGGACCAACGTCTTTACGTGCTTTCCGGGGCACGGGGGAGTCTCGGTATGTAAAGATGGTCACCCATCCACGGAGCAACCCTGGTAAGCGTAGCTTAACCTGATGGATCGACCCGTGTGGCTGTTATTACTTATTACTTAGCCACGAGCTCCTCTACAGTTGTCATCACACTAATATTATAAAGGCGAAAGTTTGTGAGTGTGGGTGTGTGTGTTTATTACTTCTTCACGCTCAAACGGCTAGACCAATTTTGATAAAATTTTGTATGGAGGTAGCTGACACCCTGGATTAACATATAGGCTCATTCATCATCATCATCATCATCATATAATTGTTATCTCGATATTCGCACGGGATTGAGACTTACGCGGGTGAAACCGCGGGGCGCAGCTAGTAGGATATTATATTTTATGTTAAAACAAGAAATTTGACGCGAACGTAGTCGCGGGCAGGAGCTAGTTGACAATCAATATATGTAAGGTATGTATTCAATTAACCATGCCCTCGAATGCCCGGAGGTAGTGAGTATTAAATTAAGGGACCAAACTATTTGCATATAAACAAACTGATTTAATTTATTTTGATTGAATTGTAATGAAATACGGCTTCTTCGTTTAGATTTAGCACGGACGAATTCCGACATTGCTCTAAGTATTTTGTAGGGCATACCATCATTGGTATTATATAATATATATTACATATTTATAAACAGCGTGCCGCTTTAATGGTGACATTAATTTAAGACACGTATACGGTTTCGCCTATGCGTTTTGTGAAGATATTTTAATTTCATGAAACGTTATTATTTATCGATTTATTTACAATTTTCTAAAATAGCATTTTGGAGCAACCTGTACGTAAAGAACTGTAGTGCAGAGATTATTTGCCGGGTTAACATCGCGTCAATGAAATTAAAACGAATAACGTGCAAAGAGTAGGCGAATCGAAGGAAGAAAAGAGCTTTTTACTTTTATTTATGACTTTTCTAGCACTCAAACCTCAATAGGTCCAATAGAGGTTTTTGATCCTTATAAGAAAGAGGATCGATTGGCATAACAAAAAGTTTTTGTGAAAATTGCCCATTTTCCTGCTGACTGTAACTTTTTATCGAAATCTGTGAATGCAGATCAAAATTTCTCAAAAACATAAGGACAGTCTCTTAGAACCGTTTTCCTGTAGCTACAGCGGTTAAGGTAACGTAGCGGCCTTTACTGTCCCATCTCAAAAATCCATCCTGTATATTATTTTTCGTCCCATCTATCATTAAAAGATAGGTAAATTCAAACCAATTTAATATTCTAAAATAAATCATTTATCCACGTGCACTATGTTTATTTTAATTTTAAATTAAGTCTCTTACACAAATAGCCTTATTCAAAGATTAGGCTTTAGACAATAGACCGTCTTATTACAAAACAAGGTTTATCTTCAGACCTAGGTTTAAACCATGTAGCCATATTGAATGTCAAACTATATTACTATAATAAGGTAGTTCCGAATACAAATCTGACAACTTAGTACCAAACTAAGTTTTCACTTTTGTTTATAGCACGGTATTCCTATCACAGTAACGTTCTTATTACAAAAACTGACTCCATGGTTTAAGCCATGTCAAAATATAAATCTTGTTTTGTACGAGTAATAAGACGGACAGGGTCAAATTAAATTAGCTAGCGAAACTATGGACGTAATGGATTTCTACCTATAGTTTTGACATTTAACTTTCTTTTTTTTTCTAAGATGAGTTGATGACACTGTTCTGTAGTACATTTAAATTTTTTATTCATTACAATTAGGATTGTTATTTTTTTTAATATTAGATAGATTTAATATTAGATATATTTGATGTCAATTTAATAACCTACCTATTTATATTTGTACGCTGTTATGGCAAAACATGACTGTAATGTAATTTAATTTTATTGTAACATCTTGCATGCCGTATGTGTGTATTCATGTTTTGGACAAATAAATGATCTTATCTTATATCCTAACACGATAAAATTAAAATAAAAAAACATTTCATTATTTTTTTTTCTGAAGTGGATTGCTTTTATTCTATACGCCATTTGAAATATGATAAGACATTTAAATAAACTTGTTTACAGTCCGTTCAACCGATTTTGACTTCTATTCCGTAGTGGATGGCATTAAAAGCAAAAACGTGGTTACAATCTTCTTTCTATAATCTGAGGTTACAATACCAACTGTTTATTACAGCTGCCATTGGTCACGCCACCAGCAATAGAAGTCAAAATCGATTGAACGGACTGTAAAAAAGGTTTATTTAAATGTCTAATCTTATTTCAAATGGAGCATAGTTATGTTACTTGAAGTATGAGTTGAGAATATCTGTTTTGTTTTATTTTATCGTGTTTGATTATCAAAACCCATCACGCCTGGGAAGTTTACAAAAAATATTTTAAAAGGTGAATCCACAGTTGTAGCCCGCGAAGTTCAAATTTTATTAAAAAAACTCATCAAATCCATATACAGGGTGGAAGAGACATCGACGCGAATCCGTTTACCATGGATTCAGTACATCATTCTTAACCCCCTGCGTTAAAATTTCTCGTCGGTAATTAAAAAAAAACAGCTGTTTCCTACAGAAGTGCAATAATACCTACTCGGTCAAAGTGTATGGCACAGCGAATTTTTATTTTAATAACCGACGAAAATTTTTAACGCAAGGGGGTCAAGAATGATGTACTGAACTCATGGTAAACGGATTCGCGTCGATGTCTCCCTTCCACCCTGTATTTTTTGTTTTATCATGTTAAGATATCGATACCCATCAAGTTGTTTTCGGAGTTTCACTAGCTGATTTAATCCTTGTATGTATAGTCACTGCTTTGCCTTACCCGACTCCTTTTCCCCTCTTCTTCTTTGTAAGAGGGGTCAGGTAATGCAGAGCACTGAGCGTACATTATAATATTACTTAAGTTAAAAACTGCCACCAGACTGACTCCTATCTCTCAGTACAGAAAGTTCCACATCACTGACCAGATTACACACTTTCATGCGTACTTCTGCAATCTTCTCTGGCGGGAAATTACAAACAATATCAGCCAAACTGGAGAAAAAATTATGGATAGGTGATTTTCCTGCTGGACAAGTTGCTTTAGTAACCAATTGTTGTAAAATTACATTCCTCTCTTCTCTATCTTTTTTCAGTTCTTCTATGATTGCGTCTATCTTTCGTTTCATAGGTCTTTTTGGCGGTGGAATTACATTTTGTTCTTGAACGATGAAATCTTGTGGTGCAGCCAGTGACTGACTGACATCACAAGTAGTAGTATTTACAATTGTTGGAGTATATGTACTGGGCTGCTCTGCGTTGCTACCACTTGATGTTCCCATTACGAATGGTGACTCTGATAATGGAACGTCTTCAGATGAATCGTATTCTTCCTTCACGCACTCGAAAGAAATCTCAATAGGATCGTGCGTAGAATTATCCACTATGTAGGTGCTTGAAGTTTCTCCTTCATCATATGATTCTGACAAGAAGTTCAATCTCTCGTCATCGTACTTGGAATATGAAGTGGCGCTTCCAGCAATCTTTTTCTTTTTATTTTTCATATAGTTGTCTCGTATATTTCGCCATTTTGATTTGCATTCTTCAGCTGTAACAAACAACCTTTCAATAGCTATGTTTCAAGTTATAACGTTATTATGATAGATAAATTAGGTTTTGTCATAAGAATAAATCCCGGATATGCTCACAGGATGACGTCATGACGTCATCGCACTAAAGATGTGACCATTTTCGACTCATCATCATTTCAGCCGAAAGACGTCCACTGCTGGACATAGGCCTCCTCCAAAGGGGGGTTTGCCATAATCGCCACGCTTGGGTTGGCGATCGCAGTATGGTGTTAAAATGCATAGAGAACGCTGCTGCCCATTCTCTAGTAAGTCCCTTAGTCGCCTTTTACGACACCCACGGGAAGAAATGGGGTGGTGCTATTCTTTACGTCCGGCATCACACAGCCATTTTCGACTCCCATACGTTATGGTTGCAGAAGTTCATTTTATTTTCCTTAAATGAATGAGCAAATTCACTTACAGACTAAAATATAATATTTTAGTCTGTAAGTGTCGGTATCTAGGTATCAAGGGCGTTGCCAGCCGATGGCTTAGGGGGGGGGAGGGGGGGGGGTAAATTATGAATACAGTCAAGAGCACATGAAGCTTTACACTTGTAGTGCGAGTCTTACCTCTACGGCGATTGTAATAAGAACGGTTCAAATTCCAATGTGTAAAGGTCCACGAGCTCTTGACTGTACAATAAATAAAACTTGTAAAGAACATAATTTGGGACAATATTGTACAGAATTTTTTTTTTTAATTACAAGATTTTAATAATAAAGTGGTCGAGCGAGACTTTTATTTTATTAATTAAGTTTATTCAAACATAATCTTTGGGGTCCTTTGTAAAGTTCTCGACCACTTTATTATGAAAATCTTGTAAATTTTCATTAATAAGTTTTCTATGCACACACATCGTGGCCAGACCATTGAGGCGATTTTCCCCCATAGTGCTTCTTAACCAGGTTTTTAGTCTACTGAAGTCCTGAGGCTGCTAAACGATCGCTCTACTGTACGCTGTGCAAGGTAGAGTGATCAAAATTGTCAACGCTTTTCCCGTTTTGAGAAAGAAGGTTTTTACCTCTTTAGGACATTTTTCTATTTGTTTTAAAGAACTTTCCCATTGACCATCGCGACGTAACTAGTGAAGAAACCATACGACTCGTTACTCGATACTCACGATAAATCGATTTAAGTTAAATGTCAAAACGGGCCTATTATATTATATTCCTAATACATAAAGACGAAACTTTGTCCCCCTTATTACAAAACAAGGTTTATCTTCAGACCCAGGTTTAAAACATGGAGCCATTATTGAATTTCGAATTTTATTCCGACTATGGTAAAGTTCCTAAACACAAAACTGACAACCTAGTACCGAACTACGTTTTCAGTTTTGTATAAAGAACGGTATTTCAATCACTGTTACGTTCTTATTACAAAAACTGGCTCCATGGTTTAAGCCATGTCAAAATATAAATCTTGTTTTGTAATAAGGCGGTGTTAGTCTAGACCAATTTTAATAAAATTTAAAATTTAATAAGCTGATACCCTGGATTAACATTAGGGTACTTTCTATCCGGATATTGCCACGGGATCGAGACTTACGGGGGTGAAACCGCGGGGCGCAGCTAATGTTATTTATAATAATTATTCAAAATTAAATTAATTAATAAAAATGTAACAAAGAAATTAATAAATTCAACTGTTAGATTTGTTGGGTTGAGTTTATCATACCACAAATGCTGTTAAAGTTAGATTTAAGTTTGTGTTCGGTAAATCATAAAATTTGGGTTTAAAGATTCTTTATTTATTCTAAAAGAACATTATTGTTCACTTAGCGAATAAATACATGACTTAGGGTAATTGTAGTCCAGTAGCTATTTTTTTTTTAATGTGGTTAGGTACGAATACGATGTCGCATTTTATGTTCACGACTAGATTACGTTGTTAACCTATAATATTACTTTTGCATTGTTAGTGACGTACTGTTTGAGTTTAGCTTTAAATTTGGTCGAAAGTTTGTGTGACAATTTCGATTGACATCGTTTGCATTTGTGCTGGGTGTAATTTAGATAATTAATGACGGAGTGTTTTCTTCAACAAAACGTACACACGGCTACACATCAAGCTATAATTTCCAGTATACGCTGACCTCTCATTGTACGGAAATCCTACACAATGCGAGATCAGCTTATACTGGAAATGTATAGCTTGATGTGTAGCCGTGTGTACTTCAAGAAGTGTTATAATAGACTCCAAGTATGGTGTTATTATTATTATTATTAATACCTCTTCCAGAATTCTCAAGGACTTTCTGTTATGTAGTTGTTTCGATTACTTTGTTACCCAACAATGCCACGCATTGTTCATTGTTGGATTGGAGGACCAGTCCAACTTTCTCCGCAACAAAAGTAGCGTCCTTTATAATTTCATCTGTGACTTTTTCGGTATTATCACGGTGGCTCTTAAGGGGACGATAACCGACTTTTAATGATTTTATATTAAAGATCACGTTTAAACGAGTACTGTTAATGATTTGAAAAAATATATGTGTTAAATTAGAGCATTTTTTCAATAACTTGATATTTGAATATTTTAGATTATGTTTATATTATATAGTGAATTTAATTTGTAAAGTTATGTCTAACGCGGATAAAAAACTGAGAATGGCGCAAAATTTACTGAGCGTAGTTTTCTGAAACCTTCACCAATTTAAAGAAAATTTAATTATTTATATTTTAGTATACCTACGCGTTTTATTAAAATTCCTTTTGTTTTGTGTATAATAAATTAATAATGCGTCAAATTGGGGACAGCTCTCCGTTATGGGCGAGTCGTATTACTGGCTGAACGTACGACGCGTTGCGTGAGCTCAGTACAGAACACGCAAGCTAACCACTCAAGGTCTCTCTCTCCCTCAAGGGATCTGCGTCTGAAGCAATTGCAAAATGCGCGTTTACTGTGTTGCGAGGCCTTGACCACGTCCAAAGTCCAACCGTCGAACCCTTAAACTAGTTAAAAGTTCACTAAAATAGCCTTTCTTTCTGTCTGTTATGTCATGATTGGCTTCATAGCGATATGATAATCATTTAAAAGGTTAAATCTGTAACTATCTACTACACTCATTCCCTATTCAGCCCAGAGTGAAGAAATAATGAAGTGAATCGACTGTTTTCATACACGGGTACAATTATTGTGTTCTCTCTTATCTCTAGTCTCATTTCCTACGAAATGTGTGGGAAGTATTTTGCGATTTCTGACAGATTGGAGCACTTTAACAACATGTTCCATCAAAGCCGAGTATTTGGCTATCAAAATAATGCCAAGACTAAACGAAATTCTAGAAGCAGCCGCATGGAGTTGAAAGGCATTTCATGCATCCATTAAACATCCCATGACACTGTTTGCGGATGACAGTACGATAACTATTCCATGCCATAATAAGAGTACATATGAAACGGACATAAAAAATACATTAAATGATGCGGTAACGTGGCTGAATAATAATAATTTAAAAATTAATATAAATAAAACTTTGATTATGCACTTTAGTCAACGCTCATCATTATAGTCTTGACATCGAATATAATAATAATAAAATACAGACTGCTAACATTACAAAATTTTTAGGCCTATCAATCGACAGAAACTTAAATTGGAAAGCGCATATTGAGGTTCTAGCCAAAAGAATAAGTAATGGTGCTTATGCGTTATATAAATTATCACGTAGGTACTCTAAATATAGAAGCGCTATTAACGGCCTACTATGGTTTAGTTGAATCCATCATTAGATATGGTGTTATCTTCTGGGGTAACTCAACCGATAAGGATATCATCTTTAAAAGACAAAAGTGTTGCGTAAGATCTATGTTTAATCTCAAAACTACCGATAGCTGTAAAAAATATTTCATTAAATATCATATATTAACATTACCTTTACTTTATATATTAGAAATAGTAATGTTCGTAAAAACAAATCCACATTTGTTTTCACACAAATTTCCACGAAATAGACGTGATGATAGCAAACTATGTGTCCATACATCAAAAACTGCACTTATGCGCAAAAGTGTTTTTTGCATGGCAACAATTATCTACAACAAATTGCCCAAAAGTTGGAAAGAGCAAACTATAACTAAATTTAAACATACAATGAAATTGCTTTTGGCACAAAAAGCCTATTATAGTATTATAGAATTTTTAAACGACTCCTGGTGATTATTATAATAAATAAATTTAAGCAACTTACATTGTAGTAATTATGGTCATGTAGTAGTAGATAAATATGCCTACATTATAAATAATTGAATGCCTAATAGAAGAGATGTCAATCGTCATTGTGATAAAATATGTAATCTGTAATAATGAACAAAGAAAATAAATAATAAATAATTGGTTAATGTGAATTGAATTGAATGTATTGAATTTAAGAATTGGGTTTAACTGTGATTGATATTAAATGTATAATTGTAAAAATAAAAATATTTGTTTCAGTAATTATAATTGTACCCAAAATATTTGCACGCCATGAGAAATGGCAGACATGTAGTGAGCCACTTATATTTAAGATCTTGCATGCATTAAATTCTGTATGTATACACCATGTTTGAGCAAATAAAATTTCTTTCTTTCTTTCTTTCATTATTTCGAGTCGCACTATTTCCTTCAGGCGGTAAGGTTATTATATTGGAAGCCTTAGAGCTTCCAATATAATAGGAAAACTCTCCTTAAAAACTGTGATAGTTTTGTGTTTATCACTCCCACCTTGTATCATCTTCCTTCTCAAAACTGGTTCTCGAAAAAAAATTTATAATATATTGGTGGTTCCCATAGCTTTTCGAATTTTGAGTAAGAGTGTTAAGATCATTGATTTATCAGATTCAGTTTGGGGACGATCAAAGTAAGAACAAAGCTTTGGTGTATTTCTTGCGTAGGATTGCTGTTGATTGATTTGTACCCCATCGTCTTTTCCGGACATCGTCAAACAACCGTCAAATCTAAAATCAACGCATCTGTCTGGACTAAGGTGTTTTTTTGTCAGAAACTCATCGATGTTATATGTATTTACATAGCCGCATGCGAACTACACACTGATTACACACCAAATCCTGCATTGCGCAAGCAGAGTTTACCACGCAACTAGCATTATACATATACAACGTCCCGATATTAATCGTCGGTAAGTCACAAGTCACAACACCACCAGACAGAACTTCCGTCAGGTCGGAGGATCCTCCCTTTTCTATAGAGGATGAGTGAACCTTACACCTCATACGTTCTTTACAACATTATTTTTAGTATATGCGAAACCTGAATATAGTTTGTTCAGATTATAGAACTGAATCGATTTCAATAATTTTTACACCGTGTTTTTTTTTCCAAAAATATATGTGTGATGGAAAATGTTATCACCATTTAATTACTTACAATACAATCACCGTACGATTAGGTACCTACTGCCAAATTATTATCAATGAGCGCAAGACCCACCACCCTGGAGGCGCGGGGGCGCCGTTAGCATGTTTTTGTACGGACAACCCGGTAACATAACGACCTTCGTGTTTCGCATAATTATACAATGTTGTATATGAAATAGATTTCGCATCCATACCTTTCAGGTCAACAAATCCACCAAAAATTTATTGGACTTCGTTTGGTTTCCTCATCAAAATATCGCAGCAATATGTTTTCCAGCGTCAGGCACTACTTGTCTGGCATTTTTTACTGAATTGGGCCTTTTTGACGCAGCCGTGAGGCACACTTTACCGCTAATTTCTTACATCGCATTTTACACTTTTTACTTGTTTGTTTTTTTTTTTTTTTTTTTATTTGCTGTATATTATATTGTGTGCCTTTTAGTCTGTGCTAAATAAATGTATTTTCTTTCTTTTCTTTTCGTCTGCTAACACACTTTAAGCTTCTGCTTATTTTAGTAAGCAAGTGAAATGAGTGGACTTTGGTTGCTTTGCATTTGGCTACATTTTTTTTATCTTTAGGGGAGTAAAGCTTCCCCTCCCTGCTCCCCCTTGGCCCCGCCCTTGCTAGGTATAGGTACGTATACTTAATTTGTTTGTTTGTTTGTTACCTTTTCACGCCTAAACCACTGAACCGGTCATCCTGAAACTTTGCATAAATGTTGTCATTCGTATAGAAACGGAAATAGGGTACCTTTCATCCGGGAAAAAACACGGTTCCCGAAGAAAACAACAATAACGTTCTTATGATAGTAGATGGCGCCACGTGTCTTTCGAATCATGATTGAGTTATAGTTAAGAGTTTTTGCCACCAAACGCCAAACAACAAGCAGAGTACAACCCGAATTGATTATCAAATTCTAAATTAAGACGGAGATATATGCCAGTGACCTTGAGTAGTTAGCTTGCGTGTTCTGTACTGAGCTCACGCAACGTTACGACACGTTCAGCCAGTAATAGGACTCGCCCAGGAGCGCTCTCCCCAATCTGACGCATTATTAATTTATTATACACAAAACAAACGTTATTACCCGACTACGGCAAAGCAAAAAGGAGGGTTATGATTTTGACCGGTATGTATGTAAGTATGTAAGTATGTATGTATGTATGTATGTAAGTATGTATGTTCATCTGTTCCCTCTTTACTTCTAAACCGCTTATCATAATTTGACAAATGCGGTATTGTTAGAAGCGTCCTGATCGTCCGCTGGTTATAGGCTATGTGAGGTTACATTAAATTAAATATAGCGCCCTCTAGCGGACACGAAGTCAAAGCCTAAAAAAACAAAATTGTTTATTCATGCTGTGTTGTGTATCAAATGAAAGGCCTTAATTAGCACATTTCAAATATATATATATTGTCAGCTTTTGCTCATGGCTTTGCTTGCAAGCACCCAATAATTAGGTATAATTTCTATAAAATCACAAGCAAAAATAAACATATTTTCTCTCCAAACCTAAACAAAATACATAATTATATTATAATAAATACGTATTTCAATGTGGCCTATTTATAAAAAAAAACAAAAAGTGTGTAATAATAATGACATAAGCTTGGAGTGCCTCCACGCGGTGAAGGCGGTAACAGTAATATTACTGGCTAAGTAATCTAATCCAAAATATACACATCTGTATGAGGAATATACGAGGCACGTCTTCTTACTGGCACAGGGCTTTTACAGACCTGTTGGATGTTACCATTAAGGCTTCTACATACCGGGGCGATTTGTCGCGCGACGCGACGCGACACAAAGGCACCGCTCGTCCCGCGCCACGCGGGGCCCTTGTGCCGTGTCGCGTCGCGCGACAAGTAGCGCCGGTATGTAGAAGCCTTTAATCCTTACTTGGGCAGTTACTGAGCACAAGTTGCAGGGTTGCACTCTAGACAAAGCGGTAATTGATTTAGGGAAGTCACTATTCGCTAAGGGACAGGCCTATTTTGCTCTCAGCATACTCAGATCCTTAGACGGTTTTTTTTTTTTTTAAACTTTGCCCCACACTAGGAATTTCTCCTGTATCGTGGCTGCGTTTATAAACATTTAAACTCACATACACAAACAGCCAGACCCGGAACAACTACTTGTAGGTCTTACAAATACTTGTTCCGTGTGGGAATCGAACCCGCGACACGCAGCGCAGCTGTCAATCGCTTAACCACTGCGACAACCGTGTCGCCAAAATTATTTCGTCGTATTTGTTCCTTGGATCATACAAAATTGCTGAAAAATCCTCATGACTCACGATCTCTTCAGGAATTAGAAAGGTTAAGAAGTCTTTCAAATTTCGAAACATCAAACTCAAACTTGCATTTATTTCAATTAAACCATTGACAGGCACTTTTGAATTGTCAAGAAGTCGGTCAGTTACAAATATGAAGCTAGTTGCCCATTCCAAATACTCGTAGTAGGTTCTTATGGAGAAGAACGGGCAAGAAATTCCACGGACACTCTTTTAAATTAAAATATTGATACAAAATATTGGTTACATCATTCATATTGAAGTTAATCATGTGAGAACGATGCAATACGTCAGAAGCGTCCGTGATAAAAAGATAAAAAACAAAAAAAAAACAATTCTAAACTAAAATAATTAAAAATAGCCGTGGCAGCTAAGACATGACCAGTCCCAACTGACAGCGCCCGTTCACGAACATGACGCATGAATCAGCACCATTCAGCTCAACCATTTTGAAGGGAGCTAAATGATCCAACACACACGACACCAGGATTTTCAAATTACTAAGGCATGTTGCATCAGCGAAGCTGATTCAACAAATATACACTGCACTAGCCCAATCCGTTCTAACCTATTGCATTCCTATCTGGGGGGGTGCCTCCAAAACGAAGTTCTTAGACGTGGAAAGATCACAGCGTGCCCTTCTCAAAACGATATACTTTAAACCGTACCGTTTTTCTTCAGACAAGCTTTACAAACTATGTGACCTATTAACTGTGAGAAAGTTATATATTCTGATTTCTACCTTAAAAATGCATAAAACAACGGTATTTGACCCAAGTACTCTCAGAAAAAGAAAAAATCACGGTCGTATAGATGTAGTTAGAGTTCGTACTGCGTTCGCAAGGCGGCAATACGTTGCCCAAACTACTTTTCTTTATAACACCATAAGCAAAAACAACCAGTTTACCACTTACTTCACAATGCGTAATATGCTTTTGGTTTTCCTTTCTCTCTTACTCGCTCACACACACACACACACTCACACACATTCGCACACACAAACACCTTCACACACACACATAAACACACAATAATTAATTGGGTATCTGAGATTATGAATTTAAGTACCTAATTAATTATTATAATTGTAATTATTTTTTAAATTCTCTAGTTTTAGTTTTGTATTTTATTTTTTACCTACTTTTTAATTCTATTATTAACAGGCTTTATATGTGTACACTTAGTTATGGAAGAGGGAGGTCTTCTGTCACAGGTATCTATATACTTAAAAGAAGGCCTCTACGACTTATTTGTTAACCTGTTGAATAAGAAATAAAAAACTTTCAAAACTTTCAAACCATCAGCGAGACATCTGAGTGAGCATGACATACTCTCAGCCGCCAGGGCACATTCAAGTCAATGAAAGACAGTATTACCCGGTATATGGTAGCTCTATTGTACATAGTACTCACATATGTGATATGCAATTATATAATACAAAGGAGATTCGAGTTTATACAACGAAAAGATAGTCTTACAATCTTCATCAGCTCCAACAGTATTTTCAAATGTTAATAAATTAGTTGTGGTTGTGGAGCTGGACCAGCATTGAGCCAAGCATTTCTATCAGCGATGTAATCCCCCAACCTATAATATGCCTGCTTGCATAGTGTGCGTTTTATACAAGATTTGAATTTCGTGTCATTCAGTTGAAGTATGAGGGGAGGGATTTTATTATAACATTTTAAACAGTACCCCATGAAAGATGAGTCTACTTTTGTCAGTCTGAAACCTGGTTGAGCTAATAGATCCCTACTTGTAGTACTATAATTATGTCTTTCGCCTCTTTTACTAAAAAGATGTATTTTTTTTCTTACGTACATGATGTTTTCATAGATATATTGACAAGGCACCGTCATGATGTTAATATCCTTAAACAGTTCCCTAAGAGAATCGCGCCTGCAGAGATTATATAATTATATATAAAGAGCCATCAGAGCCATATGGCTCTGATGGCTCTTTTCTGCAGAATTAAAATAGACTCGATGTCTGCAGCCCGTCCCCAAAGTAAAATACCGTAAGACATGATACTATGAAAGTAACTAAAATAGACTAGCCTCGCGGTATCTACATCAGTAAATTGACGGATTTTTCTGACAGCATATGCTGCTCAACTTAGCCGTCCTGCAAGAGATGTTAAATGAGGACCCCATTGAAGCCTAGAGTCGAGCGTGATCCCCAGGAAAACAGTTTTATCGACGAATTCTAGTTTCTCTTGATTCAATACTATCTTATGATATAGTATTGAATCAAGAAAAACTAGAATCACTACTTTTTACATTTGGTAAATAAAATCGAATGCACTTAGTTTTTTTTCCATTTAATACTAAATTATTGGCAGTGAACCAATTCTGGACCTGCAGTAAGGCGTTAGTTACGTCGTCAAAATTTGTAGCACGTCTATCTACCTTAAAAATCAAGGAAGTATCGTCAGCAAATAACACCATTTGTGGTTGATTATTTAATAAATGGAGTAGATCATTAATATACACTAAAAAGAGGAAAGGACCCAATATCGAGCCTTGAGGAACACCCATTTTTCACACCCACATAAACCTATGGTATATGTTTGATTTATTACACAGGTACATATAAAACATTAAACCCAATGAATGAGGTGCACTTGAATGAACGTAACCAAAAAAAAATTAAAGCGTCTCTGCAAATACTTTATTACGAAATTAAAACCCCAAAATAATTTAAATAAAAAATAAGTTCAAAAACTAAAACCCGACTACTGAAAAATCACGCTCTAAAAATGTAAAAAGTATGAAACAAGAAAATATTCTCATTGAAATTATTATGTACAAACTATTCAATATAATAATAGCCGTGGTCGTATGCCACCTAAACTATCAAAACAACACATTCTAACAGTAGTAAGCGATCATAATCTTTAGGGCTAGTGGCATACGACTACGGCTATCTTCTGAACATCACTATGAATATGTATTAAATACATTAAAATATATCACGTGTAAGTTGTTTATTTAATAGACGATAAATATTGAATAGTTTGTACATAATAATTTCAATGAGAATACTTTCTTGATTCATACTTTTTAGATTTTTAGAGCGTGATTTTTCAGTAGCCGGGTTTTAGTTTTTGAACTTATTTTTTTTTTAATAAAACGCGTATACTAAAAGATCAATAATTAAATTATCTTTAAATTGGTGACGGTTTCAGAAAAATACGCTTGGTAGGTTGCAAGCGGTTAGCTTGCGTGTTCTGTACTGAGCTTACGCAACGCGTCCGTTCAGCCAGTAATAGGACTCGCCCATCACGGAGCGCTGTCCCCAATTTGACGCATTATTAATTTATTATACACAAAATAAAAGGAATTTTAATAAAACGCGTAGGTATACTAAAATATAAATAGTTAAATTGTCTTTAAATTGGTGAAGGTTTCAGAAAACTACGCTCAGTAAATTTTGCGCCATTCTCAGGTTTTTATCCGCGTTAGACATAACTTTACAAATTAGTTTCACTAGGTAATATAAGCATAATCTAAAATATACACATATTAAATTATTGAAAAAATGCTCTAATTTAAAATATATATTTTTCAAATCATTAACACTACTTGTTTAGACGTGATCTTCAGTATAAAATCATTAAAAGTCTGTTATCGTCGCCTTAACGCGAGCGAAGCCGCGGGCAAAAGCTAGTAAAACAATATAATCATGAAGTTATATGCCATTGGTTAGTTACGACTCCATTTAATTTGTTTAAACCAAAACATCATCAAATTATCTTCCCGTCAAAACAAAACACAAAACAAGGAGCAGCAATATAACTCATACATCGATTACTATAATACCCACGTTATAAGTAGATTACTCAATTTAACGTAACGCATTGTAAATAGATAAATAATGAATATCCTGTGGACTTAGCAACCGCCGAGTAAATACTACAACTGCACAACAGTTATACTATACTAGAAACGTTCACTCCGCAGTTTAAATAACCCAGAAAAAATAACTTTAAGGCCGACCGAACGCGACGGTACTACATTATGTTTGAATGTCCAACGCAACCGGTATAATCCTCGTTAAACGTTTCTGCGCTACCTGGGAACTATTACTCTGGTAATCGGGACAAACATTGGCTACTGTAGCGACACGTTCATTACAACCTAATAAATAATTATATTGGACGATAACTGTAGTCACTTATTTAGTAAGAATCGTACAAAACATAAACAACATCCACAATCATAGACTGATAACAGAAACTACTCACGTGTTTTATTTAGTACTTCACCGATTTTGATCCAACAGTTGCCTTTTTTGATCATGTTCTTATAATTCTTTCCTTTATTGCGGTATAAAACTGGGTACTTCTTAACATTTTCAATCAAATCGTCGTCAAACATACTCATTTTGTAGATTAAATGAAATAGGACGCTGCGCTCGCCGCCACGTTGCGCGAAGGTTACGGCGACGCCACGGTATGCGGCATGGCGGCGCGCGGCGGGCTGTGGCATGTGCGGCGGCCATGACGCCCCCCGCTCCCTGCCTCAGTAGCCCCCTTGCCCTGACCGCAGACAGACGCTCCATGTGTGCGGCGCGCGGCGCCAGTCTGACGGAACAGCAACCGATCGACATACTACACAACGTTTCACATCGCTTGAGCATTATGACAATTTGCACGCCGCACGCGTTGCGCAGCGGTAGACAGGAAGATCAGAGTTTATGTTTTGTCAACATACGACTAATGCTGAATTTAAAATGTACATAACACATCCCCTTGTCTGTCTTCCCTTCCCTGAAGAGGTAGGCAGAGGTATGAATATACTTACATTTTGTTGCATAAACATATTGTAAAAGCAATAGGGGGCGAAAGATACTTGAAAGGTTTTAGGGGTTGAGGTTGGTAACTCCTGAAACACTATGTTATTTGATGACACAAAGTGTTGATACCGCTATCGGTTCCTAAGCAACACAAACAAAATATCGATAATGAGAACGCATAATATATTCAGGGAAAACGGACTCAGTTTTCCAAAAAGTTAAGGTTAGGTAGGTACCTGACTCACGTGTTCGTGAAAGGGCGAAACCTACTAAAAAGAATCGATTTACCGAAATATTTAGTGCGTTATCAAATTGTTTCTTTTTCCATGGAATAAAATTAATTCTTAGTAATACATTCATAGACATGAATATGCGAGGTAGGTAACCTCTTTCCAAATTGATTTGTAAGCTTGTGAATAATAGTGTAATAAATAGGTTATGTAACATTTTTGTGTGTCATTAACTCATTACTCATTGGGTACAATAATGTTGTTTCGTAGATCATTATTCAGTTTTAGTAAGTACCTAAACATTAGAATGCTTTCACGCAATATTTAACACAACTAACTATTTACACTAGGTACTAAATTAAATGACTAACTAACTAATTACATATACAAATAAATACAAAAAAAGGACACCGCATATCTGTCATCCGGAAACGTGCCCAGAAGACTGACAGCATTGCCATGTTGAATGACAATGCTAATTATTTGCCCAAAGAACGAGCCCGCCCTCTGGTCATGTGAAGTGTCAACTAGTCGGCATAAAAAGGAGACGCGCACGCGGGCAGTCTGGCCCCATGACCGGAGACTTGTAATCACCTAATCACTGAAGCTACGGTAATGAGTGAGCAAGTTCTTCTCGAAAAGCAAAACCTTGAAAATAACGTGACCAAGAGTTGTAGTACTTAGGTACCTACACATGGAGAAGCAGTTATAACAGTGCCAAGTAATTCTGACTCATGCACTCATTCAAACAATCAAACATTGAACTTTTATGAACACCTATTGAAGTACGTATTGAAGTAACAATAATCCTTCTTTTGTCCATCATTGAATCTTTCGAACCTTTCGCTTGTGACATCTGTTTTTCGGGTTCCGTACCAATATGGTAAAAAGGAACCCTTATGGTAAGACTTTGTCTGTCTGTCTGTCCTATCCCCCTAACCCCCTGTACACCTGGATATCTCAAGAACTACTAATGCTATCAACTTGTTTAGAATAGTTTTAGATGACGTTTGCCCAACTATACTGCAAACAAGAAATACATTTAAAAAATATGTCTTTTTTGCAAAAGGGACTGAAAGGCGGTCTTAAAAAATTGAAGTGGGGCTACTTGGGCATGTGGGGTATCACATGAAAGAGCGCTGTTTGCACATTCTCAAACATTGTTTTTTCTTTTAGGCAGCATAGTTTCCGACTTTTGATGAAAAATTAAAAAAAAATGCTCTTATCTCCGAAGTTTGCATAGATAAATCCTGAAATTATTCTATGTGATAGAAGTTTATGTAATGATTACAGGACTAATAAAACTATGTCTCTAAATAGCTCACTTTTTCAGAAATGATTTGCTGGTTTTATTTTTATTTTTCAAAACTGCAGACGTGATGGGTATATATAATTATACTTAACACGATCAAATAAAAATAAACAAGTGCGTGTCGAACCACGCACAATGAAATGAGAGTTCCGTAGTTGGGATGAATTTATCCCAAGTACAAACTTAATAATGTAGTTATTGTAACCTAGATCAGGTAGGTAGGTCTACATTAGTTAGAATTAAATTTTCCTCGATTGTAATTAATCTAAATCATAATTTTACTGTACTTTATGCTTGAATAAATTTTATTTTATTTATATGAATTTTAATTGGAAAAAGGCATGAATGTTACATAGTCAGAAATTGTTTTCTGAATCCTAGGAATCGAACGAACGAACAACTGGACCACCCCGGCCGCGCGTAAATGTCCTCAAAATCTGCGTTGAATGTTTGTTCTGTAAAATCTAAAGAGATAACATTAATCTTAAAACAACCTATATATAAGTATAATGTTGCTGAAAAGAGCCACATTTCTTAAACGAATTTCTTAAAACAACCTAAGTAAGTATAACATTGCTGAAAAGAGCCCATGTTTATTTTATTCTATTCGGGAAACTTACATTTAAATTATACAGCTTTCTTAAACAATATAACATTGAAGGTTTCCACTGATAAACATGGCTGATGTTGATGGATTTCGTGAAATAATTCGGTCTTGGTGCTACGAAAGATCAAAGAATGTAATCCTGAGACTAAGGGTTTTTCAAGCCAAATAATTAAAGACCATAGAGATTAATTTTTGCAATCAAATAAATGAAAACATTGTGGGTATTCGTATGTCTTCGATCTTAAGGCCTCCCAGTAGTCTTCATTCCAAGTTACGTTTTTATAATCAAAGATAGTAGACGTGGTGGTGGGCCAAATTATTGTAATTTTTATTTTCAAATTAAAAAATTATGAAGAAAATATCATGATAGCTAAGTCGATCAGCATTATTTTATCACTTAAGCGACTACAATTTATGATCAAGGTCATAATTCCCCGCCATTTCGTCTAGAAAAAGACATTTCGTTTTCAGTCATCCGCAGATGCATTTTATGAAATGAGACTTCAAATATCACGCAGGCTTAGATCCTCGGATAAGTAATAAGCTTTTGCGACTCTTTAAAATTTCCAGTTCATCTATTTTTATGAGTATTCCAGAAGTCATTTGCGGTTGAGTCACAAGACAAGCGAAGAGAGATAATTATATGAACATAGGTACGAGGAAGTAACATTTAAAGATCCGTGCCTTATTAGTGGACTCCATAGATGGACTCAGTTAAAAAAATTACAAGATATTTATTATTTTCTTTATTACCTATGTATATTATTTGCATGTTATTTTGTTGTACCTACTAAAAATAAAATAATAATTATAATGCTATAAGTATATTACCTATACTGATCGACCCCAACAACCAACATGGCTACAATACAAATTAGCGATGTTTCCATGGTCTAAAACATTATTTTAATTTTGTGGCTAAAGTAGGTAAGTACCTTCGGTACTAAGTACATCACACACATTGACCTGCACTGCACCCTAATTGCGAAACACAGTTTGAATCGGAATCGGAATGATTTTGAAGTATATAGCTAATCCATTGCTTCATGTGTTAGAGAATTTGTCTGCTCAACAACGTAAATAACGCAATAAATATTGTTGACTGTCAAATTGAACCGATTCCTACTGATAGTGTGTTACGCAATTAGCCCGCAGATTACTTATAGAGACAGTCGTTGTAAAACGATTAAAATTGCACGCTGTATTAATACCTAAAATATTATGCTGTAGAGGAAAGCATTTCAGTCAATCGTTTATTTAAGTAAATGATATGCTTACCTTTTAATCGCGTGTCTCCAGGCTCCTGAACGAAGATTAGTAGGGGCTGAAGAACAGATTAAAGTCAACAAAACACCTAATCTCTGTGGCTTTACTTAGGGTATTTTAAGGTTTGCTAACTTTTACAATTAACGTTACCTTCGTATCTTTGCTGGGCTCGAAAACCTCATTTATGTTTCAGTAGGTACAGAAATAAGGGAATGTAAGGTAAGTTTTTCACAGACATGTATTTACAGAATTATTTTATCATTAGAATCATTAATACTTCTCTCTAAGTGAGATTTGTTCCACTGAATGGCTTTTTTATGAAATTTATATTATAATAATTATAATTCTATAAATACATATCTGATAGAGTGGCGAATATATCGAGCCCGAAAAGGAAGAACATCGTAAGCGACATAATGTAGGTATTTCACTTTTTCAATAAATAATTAAATTAAATAAAATCAATAAAATAATCAATAAAAAACCTCTCCTGTAAATTTTATGTCGCTTACGATGTTCTTCCTTTTCAGGCTCGATATTTTTATCAAGATGCAACCTGACGCTGACCTGCAAATTGCAAAAAACCTAAGAAAAATTGAATTTCCCAGGCTACAGCTGCGGATTCACCTAAAGATATCACTGAAAAAAAAAAGTGTTTCCTTTAACAAAACTCTTGTTAAATGTTACCAACTTATCACCCATCTTGACTCCATACGAGCCTAACAAGATCTTGACTTCTGAAGCCAGGAGAACTTTGTAAAATTATCATAGTTCCGTCTACTAAGTAATGAATTAGTTTAATTACGGGTAGTTCTTTAATTTAGCTCAAATGTTGGCCAGTTTAAAAATGATAATGCTAACAAGTTGCTTGTTTCCATTAACTTAAATACCTATTATTTGATATACAAAAGTGAAGAAGTAAAATCAAACAAAGCATGTATGATGTAACAAAGACCGGTGTTTATTTTGTACATGTCACATTGTCGATATAAATAAAAATGAATTTGTTCTGGCTTTGCTATCTTGTTTATAGTAAATAGATAAAATAATGATTCCAAACATTTGATTTAACATTTTATTGCGTTGACTTAGAAGCTTCATTTTTTTAGGGCTCCAAGGGACTGTAGGCCTATGTATTTGATATTAATTTCAACTTGATACCTCCACGCGTTCCTGAGAAAAGGGTCTTGACAGACGGTGACCTAAAAGGATTCCGTATTTTCCTTTGGAGGTACGGAACCTTAAATACATAATACACAAAACAAAAACAAAACAACATTGATACTTAGGTACTTACGTTTTCCCAGTTGTCCCACCCCAAAAATTTAACGTGTTTCAAATAACTAAAATTAAGTAACTTAAAAATTAAGTAACTTGAGAATAAAAAGCGAACTCGAAGCTTATACGTCTATTTATAAGTCACTACCCTCTCAATATTGCATGCCAGAAAATTTCTGACATATAATTCCTCAAAAACTTTGCGATTTCGTTTCTCATCTGACGTTTGACCCAAGAATCACCCTTTTCATTCATATAAAGTTCATAAAACACCTACTTCATTTATTATAAATAATATAGTATTAACCAAAACTGGCCCAGACACGAATTTCTTTTGAAACATTCCTAAAATACAGTTTCCATTTCAAATAATCTTTATTGATCGTCAAGTTTCAGAAAAGCATCAATAATAGTTTTCTACACACTAATCATTTAGAAAGTATCTGATATTGTTATAATAATGGATTATAAGATCAATTTATTAGGCAAAGAAATGGCGATTGCTGACAAAAATAACAGTATAATTACAAAAAAAAACAACCGACTTCTTTCCGAATAACTTTCCTTTCGGAAGTCGGTGTCTTTGGATCTGTATTTCAGTTTTTTGCCACCGACTTCCGAAATGAAAGTTATTTTTCACTTTGTAGTGTTTTTTTGGAAGTCGGTTTTAGTGGGTCAGTTTGTAATTTATCTAAGTTACAATAGCCTAATGTCAACTGCTGATCACATTTTACAAAATATTGCTTTTCCTGTGCCTAATTTGAGGATTTACCCCGATTTCCATAGGATCCCCTCATCACATTCTGACTTGGTGACAATGAGAGTCCCATTTCTTCCTTTGGGTGTCGTAAAAGGCGACTAAGGGACTTACTAGAGATTGGGCAGCAGCGTTCTCTATGCATTTTTAAAACCATACTGCGATTGCCAACCCGCCTGCCAAGCGTGGCGATTATGGCAAATCCCCCCTTTTTTTTGGGAGAGGCCTATGTCCAGCTGTGGACGTCTTTCGGCTGAAATGATGAATGATAACAATGGGACCACCTCGGGAGCATACCCTTTCAAAATAAAAAATAAAAATTTCAAAATCGATCCACAGTTGACGGAGCAAACAGTGAACAAACATACAGCCGAACATATAACCTCCTCCTTTTTGGAAGTCGGTTAAAAAGAAAGTAAATGAAACAAGATTCTGAAAGTATTGCGTACCGATAGTTAATAGGTCACTTCTGTTCAATATTCATCCGTTATGTCCTGAAATGTCGGGACTTCGTTAATTGCGAACATTTCTTCCATCCATTAATAACCTTTATTGCTTTTTAATATTGACGCCAACTGTCTGGCCGACGGAAACGGATGTAAATAACGTTGGGTGACTCGTGACTTTCTAAGTTACACAACACATTTTTGTGATGGCCCAGAGGTTAAGGCCTCGGTCGCAGGTTCGGATCTGTTCGAATATAAATTTGGAAAAAATCACATTGCGCAAGTGAAATTCCGTCGGCTTCACATCACAAGGCGATGGTGAAGAAACCTGGGGGCCTAAAATGGACGCTTTGGCAGAATCATAATATTCTTTTCTTTTCTTTTTTTTTTTTTTTTGTTAAAAAACGTTGCCCCACACTAGGAATTTCTCCTGTATTGTGGGTGCGTTTACAAACATTTAAATTCACATACACAAACAGCCAGACCCGGAACAACTACTTGTAGGTCATACAATAAATTAACAATAAATAACAATAAATAAACAACAATAAAGAAAATAATAAACAACAAATTAATAACAATAAACAACAAATAATAACAACACAAATAAACAAAACAACGCAACGCAATTTATTGTTAATATTATAACAATAAATTTCGTAAAATGGTCACAAACTGACAATCCATAATAACGATCTGCGTACAATTCATATCCCGCAATTCATCTGTTCGGCAGATTCGTAAAATGATCCACAAGTTACGAATTGCTGTAATGAAGTCTTATGTCAAATAGCAGCTGTCAAACAGATGAATTGCGGACTATGAATTGTACACAGATTATGAATTGTCAGTTTGTGACCATTTTACGAATTTTATTATGAATCTTAATATTATCGTATTATGATTCTGCCGAAGCGTCCATTTTAGGCCCCCTGAACTAAGCAAGTGTGATGATTTGCTCGTTCTTTATCTGCGTTCTTCATAAGCATAATCAGCCTATAATGTTCCCACTGCTGGGACGCAGGCCTCCTCTCTATGAGAGGGATTGGGCTTTGGACGCGAGTCCAGTGCGGATTGGTAGATGTCACTTATCTTTGAATGTTTGGTTCTAGGACATGCCGGTTTCCTCATGATGTTTTCCTTCACCGTTTTGAGAGGAATGGAATTATTTACACAAATTAAAGCGCCTGCCTGGGTTTGAACCCACGACTCACAACTTGTAAGTCGGGGCCGTTACCACTGGGCCAGCATTGGTCTCTCGCATGAGATGACAAGAGGCTTTTTGCTACGCAGTGGGACGATAGAGACTGGTTACTAAGACACGCTACCCACTTTATTCATAATGAGTGTTATACTTGTCGCGATGGTCAAACGCGACGTAACCAGTGAAGTAACCCTACGACTCCGTACTCCATACTCACGATAAATCGATTCAAGTTAAATGTCAAAACGGGCCTATTAATTTTTGACAACTTTAGTTATAGTAATTCACTGTTAAGTATTTACTTTTTTTGTTTGTGAGAAATAAAAGGCTTTTTGATTTTGTTTATTTATTTTCAATGTATCTTACATAATAATATTTATATGTGAAGAAAAATGACTTTAACTAAGCCCGAAAAACAAAGCAATGAAAATCCGTGATTACTACGCTGTTCATACTACGAAGGGTATTACTGGACTTGGTACTCACGATAAATCGATTCAAGTTAATTGTCAAAACGGGTCTATTATTTTTTGACAACTTTAGTCTGTGTACTTAGTGTTGTCTTGCTGAAGCTTCGTTTGAAATTTATTATCCAACCCATTGATCGGTAGCTATTTTAGCACTCTCAAGAATATATTATATCAAATTGACTAATATGTTAGGAACCGACCCTAGGGCAATGGTTTAGTTTCTAGGTAAAATAAATAACCTCGATAAATGAATAAAACAAAACTGAAAGTGAAAAAACTTTGTACGTAGGTAGATATTCGTGTACCTTCGGGGCTTTACATAAAATATTAACAGTTTCAGTAAATAAAGTAAACTTTACACAATTTAACGAAGCAACCTAAAAGTTAGGAATCGTGTGGCGGCAAGATAAATAAACGTGAATTGATTTTCTCTTATCGAGTCTGTTTGCCGAAATCTTATTAATGTTGAGAGGTTAGCACACAACTTCGCCATGTGCCGTATTATCTCGAGAACGCGACCAAAAGATATGCAAATCACCTCTGTTGTACGATGCTACGTCCCTTACTAACACTATCTACAGAAGCGCCTAATCTTTGAATATTCTCAACTAGTCAGACGCAAATCAGGTGACATTAGAATTTTAATTAATATTTCAGACGAACGACGCCGTCGTTGTCGCGAGACGTTTACTTAAACCAATTAACTGAGATTTAATTTACATCTCAGTTCTTAGTGTCACGAGACACTTTATCTTAAAACATAACGTTTTCTTGTTACAGATCATGCGGCAACACATCATCCCCATTCTGCTCCTTGCGATGGTGGCACTGTCCTCGAGTAATGTTCTTCCAATGTCCGCAAATGATTTCAACAGAGAACAACTCAGCTTTGATAGCCAACATATTAATGACAATACATTTAGTGATAGGTATCAAACCAGAAATTTTCTTGATGAAATATACAGAACGTACGTCGCACGTGAGAATAAACCACGACCCATGAACAAATTACAACTCAAATATGTAGATGCGGGCAATAATCAAAATGATGATATTTTCAATATTATAAGTAAAGATGATAACTACAATGGAGAAGGTTTTCGGAAAGAGCAATGGCATAACTATCCGAGACAATTGGATCGCCTCCACCATACGTATGAACACAATACGGATAAAAGGAATTTCGACCCCGACCCTAATAAGGAATACACTGATGAAGTTGCACCTGATAATCAAGATGTAAATGATAAAACCAACGAAATCTACTTAGACAGTAACCCTGGTACGAATAATGTCTACGATGCAGGGATAGCTGCAACTAACCCCTTATTAATACTTAAAATGCGGTTAGCAAGCTTGAATAAAGATATTTACAATGCAAATGCCCAATATGCTGATCTTATAAATTCTGCACTAAAATCTAATAATCTGAGAGAGGATGAAAAGAATGAATTCAGGAATGATAACCCCGAAGTGAATGTCATAAAAGTTAAACGGGAAGGCGTAGCTAGTACGCAAACTAATGAGTTAACAGGTGAGTTCAAAGTTATAATAATTTTTAACTGACCCGACAGTTTACACGTAATTATTTTCTTATAATAATATGTATTTTCTTGATATCGAATCTATACGACAAAATCCTACAGGTCATTCTTATGGTAATCTCTTGTTTGGAAAATTATACTTTCTGTCTGTGTAACTAATCCTACTGTTAGAATCCTAAGATTACTGGAAATCGTTCCAAAACACAAATCCATGCCGCAGATTATTATACCAAAGAATATTATTGAGCAGTGACTATTGATGGATTCGCCTACTTTCCAGTTATTCAATGAATATTTTATGTATTTCAGACAACCCTACCCAGACCAGAGCTGTAAACAAGAGGATTTTCTCGCTGTGGAGTCGTCTGCAGAGCCTCAACCACAAGGGGCATGAACTACAGCATCGACGACACCTGCACGCGTTCTACGGTCTACCGGACGCTGATGGAGGAGGTGCTCTTACGGCGGAGACCAGAGCGACATTCATGCGACCACCCGGCTCACCACTACGATGGGGATGAATAATTATACTAGAGCTGTTGAGGCTTTTTTAAGTTCAAATTCATTTGCAGTTACGTGTTAGATAAAAAAATGAGGAACATGATAAGAAAAAATTGGATGGTAGTAGCAACAGTGTAGGTCAACTCCAAAAATGTTAAAACAGTAGGAAATGTGTCGCTGGCTGATAGTATACCGTTCAGTGGAGGTTTTTTTCTCGTTCGACGCGCTTTTGTGAGGCCTGCACTTTAATTGCGTAACACACTCACAATCACAATCTGAATGATTTTTAATGATATTGCTAATCCATTGCTCTATCTACAGCGTGCCGCTTTAGTGGCGACATTCATTTAACACAAGTATACAGTTTCGCCTTTACGTTTCATGAAAATATTTTAATTTCATTAAACATTTAATGAAATTAAAATATTGATTTAAGTATTTATAATTTTCTAAAATTGCATCTTGGAGCAACCTGTACTTAAAGAAGTGTAGCGCAGAGGTAATTAGCCAGGGTCATGGATCAGAACATCGAATCAATTAAATTAAAACAAATAACGTGCAAGGAGTAGGCGAATTGAAGGAAAGAGAGCTTTATTATTCAGTTTGTTTGAACCCCAATTTATAATTAT
This sequence comes from Tiliacea aurago, assembly GCA_948098905.1. Classification (NCBI taxonomy): domain Eukaryota; kingdom Metazoa; phylum Arthropoda; class Insecta; order Lepidoptera; family Noctuidae; genus Tiliacea; species Tiliacea aurago. The sequence continues at coordinate 10,291,516 of OX402578.1, read as the reverse complement.
TATACATATATTTTTTAAATAAAATATTTAAAAAAAATATTTTTTTATGATTACTGGCCACTATTCCTACTAGTGTGTCTAATTAATGTCACCACTTTATCGGCACTGTGCTTAAGTTCGAAAAATTTGTCTGCTCAACAACTTAAATAATGCAATTAATGTTGTTGAACTGTCAAAATGATAGCCATTGCTTCTGTAAGTATGTTACGCATTTACCCCGCAGTTTATCTTTGTCTTAGCGATAGATGTTCATCATGTTTATGACGAAAATGTGTATTTAAGCAATAAAATTTGAAGTTTGCTCAGTTTTATATTTTTAATCGACGATTCTGGAGCTTGTTCACAAAGTTTGCATGAAAAAACGAAGCACTAAGTATTTATTTTTATACAGCACCTTCATGAAAACTTTATCTCTGACCAGAGCTAAACATTTTCTTGTGAAATCTTTTTATTATATGGTTGACTGAATTATTTAAATAAATTTCTTTAAAATGTTGAATAGTACAATAAAATGACCAAATCGTTACTATCATTTTTGATGGTTGTCTTGGTAGTAATTAATAGTTTATATCAAATATTTGTAATGACTATACATTCAAAAACAATATAACAATAAGGTATGTATGTTAATCAAATAAATATTCAAAATGATTGACTGTGGACGACATATTTTTGTTTTTGTGCGCAAAATCAATGCTTATTGTCTTCTGAAATATAACTATTTGTTAATAATCTATAGAGTGTAATATCTATATAACTTCCACTTCTATTGTGTCTATACGGTTTAAAAAAAAAACAAAAAGTATTTGAATAATAAAATAGTGATAATAAAATAATTACGTATATTGCCAATATATATGTAAATAAATAAAATGTATATCAGCTTTCATTTTTTATTCATAACCCGAAATTTTTTGAATTTTCCCGCCTAAGTTTTAAGTTTTATTGGTAATAGTGACATCTAGGTTTTATGTAAGGAACTACGTCAAAGATAATCGAATGCCACAGATTTAGAAAATCGGGTCAAGTTTATTTTCACAACAAATTAAACTATTACAACTAAATTATTGACATGAATTAAAGGCACCTTGAAAATGTTAATTACAAACGAAATTACTGACGAAGATTAGGTATATAGGTATTCTTGAACAAAATCAACAATCACTCGAACTGTCACAATAGCAAGTCACAACAATAAATGTTTTGATAAGAGATATCTCGAGGCAATTTATAAATAAAATATCAAGTCATTCAGACACCTAGATAGAGAATAAGCAGACACAAGACATGGTAAGTACCTACCTCACCATTTTCACAAACATAAATCACAACTAGGTCCTTACAGGCTAAATTGTTAGTAGGTAACTAATTGACTCATACCTAGGCAATGCTTATGTACCTACTACAACAACTATCAGTAAACAAACAGTAGGTACATTGCACAACGTAATGATTGACTGGTTACGTCAGTTAATGTCAGAGTAGCCCTTAGACTTGATAGATTCATTCACCAACGGTATTATTTTTTAGTTTGTTGTTCGATTTTGTTATAAGAAAATTTACAAGAAAAAGTTACAATTTACAGAACATGTTATCAAATACTTTCCAAGTAACTCAAATAGGATATTAATGAACTCTCGTATTTTTAAAAACATTACCTAAACTTGACCTAAACATTATAACCTCAAAATCACGGAGTTTGTTATGAATGTCTTGATTTTAACCACAAAACTTGATCTTAGTAGGTACCTATTCAGTTTTTTTTTAAACAGCTTTATTAATCGCAATTCTATATCAATGGTGGTAGCAGAAATATAACATTACCTAAAGACTGCAATTTAAAACTAAAACAACTGGTGCATTTTTTTGTGAATTAATACCATAAATGTAAATCTAATAGGTAGTAGTAACTAGAAATTACCTACAGTTTTCGACGAGTTTTATTTCTTACTAGTTTCTGCCCGCGACTTTGTCCGCGTGAAATTTCGACTCCCGACCCACCGCGTCGCATCGCATCGTCCGCCCACACTATTATTTACTTAGTTTTCACTTAGCGTTCTTTCTGGCTTTTTTTTTTGCTCGAGTCAGGGTTTGTACAGTGATGTTAAATAGTCTATAACAATGGTCTATAACCTTCCTCGAGAATTGGGCTATAAAATGTAAAGCGGTTCTTTTTTTCAAATCCAACGATTTTTTGTAATTCCAGACATTATTAGCGCGTTCAAACAAAAAAACCGGCCAAGTGCGAATTGGACTCGCGCACAAAGGGTTCCGTACTCTATAAAAATGGCGAAAAAACCACGTTTGTTGTATGGGAGCCCCCCTTAAATATTTGTTTTATTTTAATTTAATTATTTATTTTTAAAGTGCCATATATAACTAAATATTTTGTGATCATTTCAAGCGTATACCTGTTGCCATTATCAATATAGAGCAAAAAAATCACGTTTTTTGTATGGGAGCCCCCTTCAATATTTATTTTATTGTATTTTTTGTTATAGCGGCAACAAAAATACATCATCTTTGAAAATATCAACTGACTAACTATCACGGTTCATGAGATACAGCCTGGTGACAGACGGACAGACAGACGGCGGAGCCTTAGTAATAGGGTTCCCGGTTTACCCTTTGGGTACGGAACCCTAAAAACTAACTTTTCAGCTTTTCGATAAATAGATATTGAGTAAGTAAATATATCTCATATTACCACTTTCTAAAGTAAACGATTGGAAATCATACCTACTTGAAAATGTAAGAATGTTGACTCTACGACAGTCAGTCCACCCTAATTGCTTAACACAGTTTGAATCACAATCCGAATGATTTTCAAGTAAATCTCTAATCCAACGTTAGAAAAATTTGTCTAAGTAAAGGTAAGTAGGGTATAGTTCGTTTTTTTAATACCAGATACAGGTGGAAATGTCAAACTCCAAATTGAAAAAACGGACAAAAATCATTTGAAATGTAAATTAGTATCTTGTTCTGAGGTCTCTGGGATTAAAAACGAACTTTAGATAGGTACTAATCTTAGTATCATCAATATCAATCGTTACATACATTCTGACACTGAAAAATATTATTTAGCATTTAAAAAAGGGAAAAAGGTTGAATCACAAACTTTGACCTACTTTCAAAGGCTGAAAACCGCGCGATCCTGTACGCCTATTGGCTGTCATCGTGTTCGTGGCGGGTACGAGCTGCTCTGCATTTGAAGCGGATCCCTTTCGAGGAGAGACCCGTGGATATCGTAAAGGAAGGCCAGCAGAATACCGAGGAATACCGAGCTATCAACCCTAACCAGAAGGTGCCCGCCTTGCTTATAGGTAAGCAATTAAGGCTTCTACATACTGGTGCGACCCGCGACGCGACACAAAGGCCCCGCTTGTCACGCGACGAGCTGTGCCTTTGTGTCGCGTTGCGAGTCGCGCTGATCTGTTGAAGCCTTTAACAGATTGAGGTAAGTAAGAAAACAATAAGTAGGTGTTTTTTGTATTCGACATTAATTTATGAAAGTAAGATACGGTCATTAACATTATAAGTATTGTATTGTTCCTAAACCCCTATAAGGAGATGTCCTTAACTTATTTGGAAAACCCTTATGAAAAATGTGTATCAAGTTGATGATAAAATCAAACCATCATTGGTCGTTTTCAATTCAAAGAAACTTAATTTATTGACCTGCTTAAATCATGGTCGAAAACAGCATGATTGTGTTCATCTTCAATTACACAATTATTCTTAATAACTAACTTGCTTCAGTACCTACTCATTTGGGACAATGCTCGTTTATGACGTCAGCAATTCAGCATAAATATCAATTCAAGTAGGTACTTGACAGCAACCATGAGTGTCTAGTCACTCAATCACTTAACTCATTTGTTGCCGGCTCTTTTGCTTTGTGCTTTAAACTTCTAATTCCCGTTAGTACAATTCTGAGATTTCTAAAAGTCCTTCCGAGTGGAAATATTTTGTAGCTTCATGTCACTTAAAGATCCCCTTCAGCCAGTGGCTTAGGCAGCCTGATGTCTGAAAATTAGCAAGTCACTGAACGTTTATATCTTTATCCAGTTATCAATAATGATATCGTCAATACGAAAATGACAAATTATTTTGTACTAGAACTGACGTGATAATGAAATAGTAGATTGATAAACAAGGGTCGAAAGGATTTGGTGACTTTCACTTTTCATTTCGAATATAAAGAAAGTATTTTTTTTTATTTTTTCTAAAATATTTTATTTTCTTGTTTGCTCGCCACTTCATAAAATCATTGTACCTATCTATTTAAATATCTTTCCTTTGAAATTTATGGCAAAAGATTTTCGATTACTGTATTCCTCGTCTTTAACTGAACCTGGGGTCAACATTTCAGTCAATAGCTTGAACTAATTTTTATTAATTAATCAAATATTAGTCTATAAAATCGAGATTTTGAATTTCAGTGCAGCGTATAGAGTTAGTATCCCGCCAAATTATATTTATACCTATAGTCTTTTTAATTTTAAACATGGAACACACCGTGTCACCGCCGCGGGCGCCGCGGGCCGTCAGCTCATTATGTATTATTTTTTAATTCACACTGGCTGTATATACACTCACAAGACCGCAGCATTTCTTTTTATTAAATCGATATTTCTTTAATTATATAAAAAAGTTTGCAACCAAAATTTGTTATATTTTTTAAATTTATTCCCGCCCTAGAGAGGGAAGCAATTAGAGTCTTTCCCGCCCAAGGGTGGGGAGCAGCGACACACACACACACAGGGAGACTGTGGGGGTCTAAGGGGGTTCTGAGTACAAATCAAACAAACACTACTTTCAGAGTATGAGAAATTAAAAATATTTTTCTGCATCAATTCGTTCAACATTTGTCAACTTTACAGCAAGGAGGCTTTTTTGTAAGTTTGACAAAATTCGCCGCTGAAACTTAATGTCTTGTCGAATACGTGGAAGCATTCTTCTTCGTCTTCATAAAACAAATTGATGTAAAGTAGATTTTTCATTAAATAAGTAAGTAGCAATTTTTTATAAAGTAGGTTATCAATTATGATTTCAAGTTAATACCGCGGGGTCGAGGTGAAGGGTGAAAATAAATATTACATCACCATTGTGACGAACACAAATATGTCATTCGTTTTCGCTGTAAATATATGTGGGTTGTTTGTGCCCACAATATCCCAAAAGGACCAAAAAGTAATTTCCCCTAGGCAAAAGAAATAATAAGTCATTCTTGTAAAAGATTCCGCTACGGAATATGATAAAGTACAAAAATGACGCGCACACTGAAATGTGACTGTATGTGATGATGTGAGAATGTTATTCAGAAAAAAATTAGGTTAGGTTAGGAAAAAATGTAGGCCAGACATTTTTTTTTTATGTCATCAGACTGTCCCACTGAGGCCGCTTCTCACACAGGGAAGCCACGAGTATTGATCTCCAAGCTTGCTCATTGCGGATTGGCGATTTCGAACTTACCTATACCTAAGGCAAGCAACGTCCTTCGATTATCTACGCGAATAAAGCCTCGTACAGTCCGGCGCGACTTGTCGCGCGATGCGATACCGGTAGAACAATTTCTATTTAAATTTAATGGAAATTGTTCTACTGGTAATCCGGTATCGCGTCTTGCGACAAGTCACGCTGGTCTGCACGAGCCTTAATACTAATATAAATTAAAAAAAAAAAAAAAAAACTGTTTATTTGATCAAACTTTTCATACTTTTGTACATTAAACTAGAGCGCTTAATCTAGATATAATAAGATTATGTGTGCTATAAGCTTATTTATTACTTTTTTTCTTTTATTTTTCTGTTTTTACTTTTTTTTTATTTATTTTATCATGTCTTGTGTCAGATAAGTTACTAAGTTCGAAACTCAGGACTATGCATATTTATTTGAAAGCTTCCCTCTAGATGTTTTCCTTCATTGTAGATCAGTGGTAGATTACTTAAAAGTAACTTAGAAAGTACCTACATAATTAGATAAATTGAAAATGCCACTTTTGAATTTCCCTGGTTTCGAACCCGCACCCACGTATTTGCGAAGCAAGCTTAACCTCAAGCCATTACGACACTGTGAATTTATAAGAAACAAAATTCTGAAAGCATGTCAAAAATTCAGGAAAGAGTGAACATGTTCCGCGTTCATTTTAAGCAGTTTTCGTAATTTAATTTCTGAACGTTTTATTTCCTCCATTGCCTATACAGGTGGATGTAAACTGTAGACGTAATATGTAGGTAGGTATGTCATGGAGACGTAAAATATGATTATCCTCACGTTCGCCCGTCGATAAAAGCGCCTAATACACCAATATCGTCTCGATTTGACGAAAAGGAAATGAGTAGAAATATTCGGCTCTTCGATATCACCGCTTTGAAGGTGTTGGAAGATTTTAATTTTGACGAAATACGATAACTCATTTCAATTTTCTATTCTGTGATCAAAATCCGTATTCCGTATTTTGTTTCTGTTTCTTATTTATTCCCACGGTATATTGAAAATTGGTTCTTGCTAACTGACCTCGCGTAGGTATATAATGAAAGTAGTTATTATTTTCGGGGTGACTATTTTTATTTTTCATTTCATTAAATTCTGTCAGCCGTCGAAACAGTAATAATCAAATAAGCATTCGTCCAAAGTTAAATTTCCAATCATCCAACATGAGTTAACTGAACCAAATACCTCTAGGAACAGCAAATATTTTCATATGAGTAAAAATATAACTGCAACATTTGTATAATAAATTAATTTTCAAAGCGTAGGTGTATTCGGAACCAAATTAATAGCAGTTGACGTCAGGCATAAGTAAATTTGACAAATGTAAAGGAAATTGATACCATAAGTCCTACTAAGCCTTTTATTGCAATATTTAAGCGGTACGTACACGACGCAACCAATCACAAACTAAAAGAAAGAATAACATTTTACAGCAACATACACACACACCCACAGATAAACACAACACACACACACAAATTTTCAACTAGTTACTTAGTAGGTAAGTCACGTCGTGTACGGACACCATTGAAAGGTACCAGAACCGCGTAGCACACTATCAATCACAAACTGAATGATTTTGAAGGATATTGCTAATGCATTGCATCTTATTTATGTTCCAAAAATGTGTCTGCTCAACAACGTACTTATGTACTATCGAGGAATTTCATATCTATACACCTTAAGGACTATTTGTGCTTGCAGCGCTCGGCCGCTATAGAAATCTCATCAACCAATAGCATCGCACCATCAGATTTTTGATGAGACTCTTGTTTTTGTAAATGAAAAAAAAAAGACAGTAAAAAACCAGCTGAGGTGGTGCATATTTTTTCAATGGAAACAATTTCAATGGGAACCCTCGTTCGGTCGTAGTTCGAGATCGTTTGGGACAAGTTTATGGGTTTTTTTTATGAGTGGGTTTGCTATGCTCTTAGAAAAGTATAATATAAAATTAGAATTGAGTAGTTTCACAATTAGCATAAGTAACGCAATTAATGTTGTTGAACTGTCAAAATTAAACCCATTGCTATTGTGCGTTACGTAATTACCCCGCTGTGCTGTGACTTTCTGGATACTCATGGGTAATTTGAGTTTGTAAGGGTTAGCTCACACCGACACGTGACGCGCACTTTTTAAGATAGTGTTAAAAAATAATAACTTTTCTTTCAACCACGTAGTAACCGATCACAAAGCACGTATTTTTTGCTTAGAAACAAAACGTGAAGAAAAAGAAATGTTTTGCACTGTTTTTATTTTTTATCCAGATATAAATTTACCACAGAGGTTTAATGTCTCCCATTAAGTTTAATATAAAATGGATGCATTAGATCAAAAAGATACTGGCGGAAAATAAAAATCTCTCGAAAATAAAACCGACTTGGTGACAAACTTTGTTTTCATTAACTTGAGTTTTTATTTTGACTAGGTATAATTTATCACGGTAGGTAGGGCAGTAGAAAGAAAAGTAGATTACGCACCTTGCTAAAGTGAGTAATTAATGCACTCGTAATTACTATTATTTACTACACAAAAAGATTCACATTTCATTGGTTTAATTTGAAAATGCTCCACGGCGGCGGCGGTGTCGCGCTGCGCCTGAAGATGCCTCACGGCGTAGCGTGACGTAGCAGTACTTTGCCGGTATGCGCGGCGTGCAAGAGCGGCGCAGCCTGAAGCCGTCGTGCGTGGGGACTTGCAAATGGTAGACTACGGGTGGACGCGGTGGTGTTACGGGGTGGGAGATGCGAGCACCTTCAAGATGCGCTCACGCTGCGTCTCGCGGCGGGCGGGCGGGCGCTGCGTTTCTCGTCTCTTCAATCACCACCGTCGCGTCGCGTCGTGTGGCGTTGCGCCTCGGTGTGAGCTCACCCTAACTGATTACTTTTGAGTATAGTCGACGACGGGCCTTAGTTTCACAAAGTGTAATCACTAACTTCCGAATAACACGTTACTAAAACAGCTGCTGGTACGTTTGTTAGATACAAACAATTGTGTTCGAAGTCGTTAACAGATAGTTTTAATCTTCTCCATATGTTTGTTAAACCCCTTTCGTTTATTAAGTGGCGATTAGGAAATGCCGGGACTGGGCGACCATTTTCTACATGACTTCCTTGCCAAATACACTTTCTGTGTTTCGATCGTATTGACATAGCTTTGAGAACTCGATTGTTCCTTTATTACAGAAACTAAAGGGACATTGGCAAAAACGCCCTAGGAACACACAGTAAGTATAAGCTGATCTCGTATTGTATAGGATTTCCGTACAATGAGAAGTCAGCTTATACTGTAAATATATAGATAGATATGTGTGTGTACATACCTAAGTACATATTATTATGTACACAGAGACATTACAATCTGAAATAAGACTTGGAAGTGTCAGTTAATTAGTCATGTGTCAGATCAGCAAGTAAATTTGTCGGTAGTGTAGGTTTAGAACCTTTCCGTTAGTGCCAATGCCTGCCAGGGTTGCAGGTTTGTCCGAAAGGGATACCGTGGCCCTGGCACACAGGCAACTGATGGAACACGTGTGGGTTTTAGTCAGTAAAAGTCTGACACGCCCTCCTCCCGCTCCGCCCAGAGCGGGAGAAGTTATTTGATAATTTCCCACCCAACAAAAACAATTTATAAGTCTAGATACACACGGCTACACATCAAGCTATACATTTCCAGTATAAGCTGATGTTGCATTGTATATATACGATTTAAGTACAATGAGAGGTCAGCGTAATCTGGAAATGTACAGCTTGATGTTTAGCCGTGTGTACTTTGTTATAAACACGCCATAAACGAAGATGACACAGTGTTCATGTTTACGTGAACAAATTCACGGGGAACGGTTATGTGCAAGTGTTTTGTGACAATTAATACTGGTGAAGATTTTATACCATTTTGTTGGAGATTTTACGCCCTTCCGATTGATATATAATACATGGAATTCCGAGTTGTACAATAGAAGCTACAAGTAAAATGCTGCTGGGATCTGTAGTTCCCATTAAACAAACATTATAAAAACACTTCAGTCATTTATGTTACTAAACAACTTGAATTGTATAGCCTTATCTATGCACTCAACGAAACAATAGTCCTTAACCGTAATAACCTTACAACGCTTCATAGAAATTGTTTGTTTACGAAAAGTTTATAAGTGTGTCGCCGGCCGGCGAGACATAAAAAAGCGATAAAAAATAGTTCATGATCAATAACGTGGGTCGCGCGCGCGCGGGGCTCCTATCAGTGGTTATTAGCCCCATGCATCATCATTAACATATAACCAGCACAGCAGGATACTTACCAATAGGAGCCTGTGCACACCACGTTTTTTACGTAACGACGCGCGTTTTAGTAACGTGCGTCGACGGCGCGCTTTTTTCCTACAGAATAGACTGACTCGCGTGCATATCGGGTTTGAGATGTCTTTATTTCTCATAAGAAATTTCACTTACATGAGAAATATTGATATCTAACTTAAAAACATTATTGATTCAACGTACAGTGTTTTCAAGAAATTATAACAAACAAAAATATTGTAAAAGTGTAGGGTAATCGCTGATAATTTAACACGGCTAAAACGCGCGCGCGGCATATCGCGTCTATATCGCTACAAACGCGCGTCATATCGCGTCTATATCGCTACAAACGCGCGTCAACGGCGCGTATAAAAAACGTGGTGTGCACAGGCCCTTAATCAGCATAATCACGACCGCACAAGCATCTATTCATCATATTATTATTAGGTCGATGAATGTTTGAAGTACTTTGAACATGCATTCGATTCTATAATCGCTGATGTCATCATAGTCACAATAGCCTCTTGCCCCGATGGAGTGCACTGTGGGTTCCGCTGAGGTTCCGCTAATAACCAACCCATTAATTAACACGATAACGCACACTTCAATCCCAAATACACGTCAGAAGATACTCTTGCGTCTAAAATTTGATTTTCGAACTCGATTTGGATTGATAAGCTGTCTATCAAGGGAAATGAGGTCAATTCGGTGCTCGTGGCAAATTAACTACGAGTAGTTAACTAGGTAGCACCTACACTACATATTGTTGGATAATAGTAAGTTTACAAGTGCCGCGGTTTGCTCACTGGCAGTTATATGTATTTTAGTCTGTGGTTATGTTTTTTTTTTTTACTGTCTGACACTCTTATTTTTCTGTCGTTGTTATTTTTACACGATGGTTATTCAATTATAAAAAATATCCTAATGCATCCCAGCCTAAGTTGATTTGTTACTTAGGTATAAATGCCCGGCACGAGTCGTGAGCACAGTTTGACAGTAGTGGGGGCAAGCCCGCGCATGTACTATCGAGGAATTTATGAAATTCCTCGATAGTACACTTTCGGCCAAATTTATTCAGTATCGTTTTTTATTAAAATTATTGATAGGTCAAATCAGAAATTCTGAAACATTGGCTTCTTTAACGATCCGCCGTACAGTTGCTTGTGTTAGTCGCCTCCGCTGTGTCTTTATAAATTTCCAGCATACTTTTGTCAACTCGTTGTTAACAGCGTTGTTCTTTATGAAACAGTACAATGAATACACCATTTGCCTTGCCTGTCTATTTAAAACTGTATTGTTTCTCCTCGGCATTTTGAAGAGTTCGTGACTTATGAATTTAAAGACAAAATTAAAAAAAAAATTAGTGTGCATTAGACCACACGACTGAAGTAAAACTTACAAATAGAAATACTCATTATACTTACTTACTTGCAACAATAGGCCTGCACTGTCTTAGATACCTATACGAAACGCAACTGGCTATGAGAGAAAGGGAGAAAGAAAACTTATTTTATTTATTTATTGAAATTTAACTGTGAAATAACTTGGATCTTGGTCTGTAATGTTGTGCATGTGTTTTACCAAATATATAAATAAAAAAAACACGATATGTAAATCGCGAGTGTACTTACGCGTCAGTTTAAGTTTGGTAGTACTGAAAGTCATGCATTTTGTAAGAAACACTTATGGTAATAACTTCAAAACAAAAACCCGACTGCAAAAACACACAAGTAACTGAAAAGAGTATAAAACAAGCATTTTAATCTATATAATTTTGGTATCGCCGGGGGGACAAACAAAAGTTACACGATTTGTCCCCAGGCCTGCAATACCAAAATTCTATAGATTATAAATTTATAATTCTTATTTTACTCTTTTCAATTACTTATGTGTTTTTGCAGTCGAGTTTTTTGTTTTGTTTTGAATATATTTTTTATTTCAAAATTTTTAGTTTTATGCAATTGACTCATTACTAGCTTTTATTTGTTACCAATATTGTTGTAATTTATTTTAAATAAAACTTCCCCTCCCTTTTTTTTTGTATTTGCAGTCGCCTAAAAATATTGTAAAGCCTACGTCATTTCCACAATTAAGACGAATCTAACGATAACTCATGTTATCCATCAAGCCGTTTAAGCTAAAGAGCGTACCAAAGAAATAGACTTACATAGTACATACTCTCGAAAAACATTACCCTCCTTCTAGGGCAGTCGGGTAAAAACTGCTGTGGATATGTACCGTGCACGCCATATTTAACAATTAGGACAATTTATAATATAACATCACACCTGTAGTCCCTAAAGGGTTAGGCGTTTTCAATCCGAAAATGTTGATGTCAAAGATGCACGTCGCTCTGGTCCGCCCTATTACGGATAAAATGGATGCCTTTTTTGAAAAAAGTGGAGCAAGATATCAGTAGTTACGACGTAGCTGAAGAACTGGGAATTGACCACAAAATAGTTTTGGCACATTTGAAAAAAACTGGGTACACAAAAACGCTCGATATTTGAGTACCTCACGAGCTCACTGAAAGAAACCTAATGCACCGTGTACTCATTTGTGATTCTTTATTACGACGTAATGAAACCGAACCATTTTTGAAGAAGCTGATACCTGGTAATGAAAAGTGGATCACGTACGACAAGAAGTTAATGCATCCGCCGTATAGTCCTGACCTTGCAACTTCAGATTTCCACCTGTTTCGGTCTCTTCAGAATTCTTTAGGCAGTGTCAGGTTAACATCACGAGAGGACTGCCAAAACCACTTGTCGCGGTATTTTGATCAGAAGTCCCAAAATTTCTATAGCAATGGGATCATGTCCCTACCTACAAGATGGAAAAAAGTTATCGAACAAAACGGTACCTACATACTTTAGTTAAATGTAAATAAACTATATTATTTTATTTTTTTTTCTTAAAAACTGCGAAGAAACCTTTTCCCTAACCTATTAGTACGTCCACATTTCGCCAGTTATGATAGGTAAAGTACTAATATATAAATTACGCTATAGTTCGTTATGATTGTAAAGGTGCCTTTGTATTGTAGGTACCAGCAAACTAATAAACAGCAGCCATCAATACTAAATCCTGCAAAATATGTATAGTCGTATATTCATCATTATAGTCATTGTCATAATTTGGTGTGGGTCAAATAATATGAACACCAGTGAAAATTACAGACGTAGATAATTTTCCGAAATTAATATCGACAACTCAAATATTGTACGACTCGATATTAAATTGAAATGAATGGTATCGCACCTACTCACAGAGAGTAGATACGGAGTACTCGAAACAATAGCTAGTGACTGGACATTACATTTAGTTTTATCATCTGTGTCGCGAGGCAATCTCTCTAGTCAGAGATATAAATAGAAATAAGAATACCACTCGCATGGATTACGTTCAATTCCTAGAACACTAGATCCAGGCTGATTGGTTTAATGAAAACTTCATGGAGGTTGTTCTACCAAAATCGCGTCGCACTGTCGTGTCGCACCTGTCTGCAGGAGCCTTTACAGTTTAAAGCCGCGTTCTCGCCAAAACTTATATGTTTACATACGTTTTGGTATTGAACGCGGCCTCAATTATATTTTTAAGATAATGATTAGTGGCGGCATCTATGATGCCACATCCGAACTACGCATCAAAGCCCTGACGTCACACAAATTACATTAATCGTCGGGCAGTTACCCACCAGTCCGACACCCGTCTGGTTGGAGGATCCTCCTTTTCTATAGAGGATATTGTGAACTTTACACCCTATTCCTCATTCCTCTATAATATAAAAATTCGACCAAAACTTGCTAAAATTACATTGATCACCTATAACCAAAGGTTCCAGTATAACCGGATGCAGCTGAATACCAGTAGGTATTTTACATGGAGCGACTGACTATCTGTCCTCCACAGCCCAGTAACTGGGTAACACGATACCTCTGGGTAAGACTGGTTGTCAGACTTTTGGGCTTCTGACTACCCGTAACGACTGCCAAAGATCTACGAATGACAGCCAGAACCAACGGCTTAACGTGGTTTCCGAGACACGGAGGGGTCTTGATATGTAATGAATGGTCACCCATCCATGAACCGACCGCGGCAAGCATATAGTACCTTCGGTCGACCCATGCGGCTCTTATCATTTAGCCACGAGTCCCCCATGATTAGAGCATGGATACCGGTTTTCGATAATATAAAAAAATCGGACTAGCGGACCAAAAATCCGATATTGAAAAACTGATATTGGATTTCACTGGTACCAGTTTTTCGATAGCTGATTTTAAAAAAACCAGATGCATTAGAATCATTTACTTACTTATTTCATTAAATTTAATTAATGTAAAGTATACCTTACCTATCTGTTTTACAATAAGTAGGTATGTTGCAGTTTAATTTATAATTACCATTTCCAGAAACGTCATGCTAAGTAAGTGGGTGCATACCTACTTTTATTCGAAACCTTTTTTGTTTCGAGCGTACAACACTTAGGGGAGCATCTCTATTATAGTGGATAGATTGAATCGGTTAAGATCATTTGTGGTTCCAAAGGACTGATTGACGTGAACTCTGATAACAAATTCACACAGAGCGAGTTATATCAAATTCAGACTTTTCGGAATATTGGGGACAATTTCCAGAAAAGTCTGAATATTTTCAAAATGACAGTCAAAGTTTGCAGTGATGTAACTCTATTAACTGTTGATGCGAACTCTACTATCTTAAGATTTTTTTGGTGTTTCTTACTTAAGTTCTAATTTAAATTAAAGATACCAATGATAGATTTATTTAAAATAAATATCGTTGATTTACTTTGTAATAGTGTATTATACCTATTCCCCTAAGACCAGGCAATCTAGCCAGACCTAACAACGTTAAAACTAATTTGATAATTTTTTGCCAGAATATCAAAAAAATATCGAAATACCGGAATATCGGTATTAAAAAAATATATATTGAAACCACATGAAAAAGGTTCCGATAGTCCATGCTCTACCCATGATCACCTACCAAGCATTTATTTGAAAACATTCGGAATTTTCGCAGTATAAAATACAGTCTTGTGTCAGTCAGCCATGTAGTAAACACTATGTAAATTGTCTTTGGCCTCTGGCCCTGAGCCCTGAAGCCTCAGCATCAAGCAATGGATTAGATTGACAATTTTTTTTGTGAATTGAATACGAGGCTTTTGACTACTTTTTATGTGTGTATTTTATTAATGTTATTTTGTTGTAATGTGCGTTTTATTTGTGCAGATTAAAAAGAAAAACTTTTATTTTTTCATAAATCCGAAAGACCCTTTGTCGTAAACAAAATACATTGTGTACAAATAGAAAGATAAATCTATCGCAGAATACCGTTTATTGCCCTATCACTATTTACTCATAAGTGCAGCACCATTAATGGGAGAGGTAGACCCCTAAGCCCCCAAAAGTACCTAACACATTAGAGCTGCTAATCTGCTCACCCCTATAATTTGCTATCTCGGGTATTAAATATCCGTTACTCGTTGTGAAACGGTTTAGCTAAGATTACAGACGATGATAAAAGCTTAGCTTTACGTATCTGGTAAACTGGTTTGTATGATCAGACTGTAAATAAATTGAGTCTTGAAAAATCTGAAGGTATTTAAGTGTTTATTCAAAAGGATTTTTATTTTAAATGTAATCTTCAAAGCTCTTTGGAATTTGTTTGACACAAAACAGTGACATTATGCTGTATTTATTTATTTACTCTCTGTTAAATAATTGAAAAATAAAACATTTTGCGAAGAAACAAATAGTAAATAAATCTGGTCACGTAAATATATAAATGAACCCATTAGAATGCACTCAAACTGCGAACCTAAAACATTTTTATTTTCTTGTTAAGTGGTTGGGCTCGCTCTAGTAAGGTCTAAAACTGCAATATTAAAAATTCAAGCAGTGTCGTCGGTCCGCGGTCTGCTACAATCAAACATCATTTGCGTGCTCGAGGCGAGCGACCGTTTGTTTAAGTGGACCGGTCAATAACTCCGTAAATAGCTATATAATGAATGTGTCGCCACCTAATAACATCGCACATAGAAAAACTCTGACTGAATTGGTCACAATTTGGGTCATTGAATCCTGCAAACTTTTACGGCTCGTCATACGAGTATGTCGTCTGGGCCACCAAGATATAGGCTGTGCCTAGTTTGGGGCCCACGGGTATTTTTACTTATGCACTCCTTCAATTAACATTGTTCCTGCTTACAAATGTTTCCTAACTTGTGTGTGTCAATAAACTGTTTTTTTTTATATATACGAGTATACCTATTTATCTCAGCAGTTTGTTCAACTTTACGACTGCAAGACAAATAGTAAATTGCGAGGGTCTGTAAAGTATTTTGACGATCTGAGACGCAATTATTTTAACAGCTTCATTAGACGAAACAAATTGGAATCAATTTTAGACTTGATTTACTTAATTTAAGTTATTTATTTGTGCTCAATCTGCTGCTTGTCTGCTTTTGAATTCTGACGCTCCACTGGATGTTGCCAATAGACAAAAATATATTTTTGCATGACAACCTTTATATTACCCTATATTATTATATTGTAGACTGTGATTTGTATTTTTCATAATTATTTTACTATGGAAATAAACTGTATTTCTTTATTTTTTCAACAGTTTCGGTGTGAATTCGCTACAAGATTTGAATAGCTATTTACGTTGCAGTTAATCATGCAAATATGAGTAGCTAGATAAGATAATATCTGCGCAATCCAATTCACTTCGGAATACTCATCTATATGAACGTTTCAAGTAAATAAGAGACGAAATTGTAATAACAAAAGGTGTGGACAGACCTACTACTTCACACGGCACGCTTATTCAGACTGTGCCGATTAATTTGGGAACCAAGTAAATAACGAAAATACGAAAACCGACGATACAACGTTTGAATGAAAAAACACGCGTAAAACGATAAGTTCTTATGTAGAAAACTAGTGTCGGAACTAATATTGACAGAAATTATGTATATGTGCTCTCGGGACAACGATCAAAGCTGATATTGAAAACAAGAGCTAATCGCCACAGCATAAAAACATGTATCTCTGTAGCAGAAGGTTCAAATTGAAACACACCCTGCGTTACTTACGAAAATAATTTACCACTTGGCAAGCTTATTTGCTCAAACTTTCCGCCTCGGGGAATTTATAAAGTTCGCTTAATTTACCTGCAAATCAAATACGAGACGAATTAAGTGAATCATTTGGCAATTCAAGGGACAGCTACGTTATAGGAGGATCAATGAGTAGTGAGATCTTTTACCAAATTAAATGGTTCTGAATCACAACAGAACCGATCAACCTAGACAGGATCAAATTAGAATCTATTGAATCAAATAATTGTTTTGAATGAAGGCTTCTACAGACCGGTGCAACACGCGACGCGACACAAAGGCCCCGCGTGTCGCGCGACGAGCGGTGCCTTTGTGTCGCGTCGCGAGTCGCGCTGGTATGTAGAAGCCTTTACTAAACACTTTTCGCGATACATTATCTCTCTAGGTATTATTTAGGTGCCTACAACTTTTGATTGCTTCAATTCAAGTCACACCATTTGACAACGATTGATTGTTCAGTCAATGATCAATAAATTGCTATCAATTATTTGCGTCATGTTTATTGGAATTTCATGTCTGTCTGGCCTACCATAAAGACATTAAATATCCAATAAACAGCTAACAGTAGTAAGTATCTGTTGTTCAACGCTCCTGTTTGTAAAGTCGGTGCCCATACTTAGCGATAAGGCCGCCCATTGCATTGTATATTTTATAGTGTATGATTTATTTTTTGTTAAGTGTATACTTAACAAAAAAATAATCATTATTTTTTGTGAAATTTCAGTCCGTCATTCAACATATTAATTTATTTATATAGACTTTATTGTACATATTACGCTGATCTCGCACTGTACGGAAATCTTATACAATGCGAGATCAGCTTATACTGGAAATGCATAGCTTAATGTGTAGCCGTCTGTACATACAATAAAGTCTATAGGTATAAATAAATTAATATGTTGAATGACGGACTGAAATTTCACACTAAATGGCAAAACTTAGGGCTGTTGCGGTGATGAAACGTGCGAGTAGGACAGGGATATTTAGTACGAGGTTTCTGAAAATTCGACTCGTGTCATCTCACTTCCACGTTTTATAACCGCGACTGCGTCGAACCTAATTAAACGTTAAGTAGGTATAATGTTACTTATATTTTGTGTTTAGATAATGAGACACTGGTGGAGTCCATGGCTATCATGCAGTACCTGGAGGATACTCACCCCGAGCCGGCCTTGACTCCGAAATCCCCGCTACTGAAGGCCAGAATGAGGGAACTCTGTGAGGTTTGTATGAGAAACTCAATCTCAAAGCTTTTATAATCCAATAAAACCAAATGGTTTGAATGGTTTACTAAGTATTCAAAATATTGAATAGAATATACAACATGTCCAACGCACAACCTCGTAAGGGGTCATTTTACTCATCATTATGAACAACTTTTACTATTGGACCAAACCTGAAACCGCGAAAAATCTGCTGATCCCTACATTTATGTTCGAAGTTCGTTAAAATGTTGAGAACAGCTGACTTTTTTTTCGCGATTCCAGGTTTGGTCCCATAGTAATAGTTGTTCAAAATGATGAGTACAATGACCCCTTAAGAGGTTGTGCGTTAATTCTGGGACATGTTGTATATATTTGAATAGTCAGAGTCTGTCAGTCAGTCAGAAAGTTGGAGTGGACGTCACGCAAAATCCTACATCACGCAAGCAGAGTTTACCGCACAACTAGCATTTATACAACATCTTAACATCAACAGTCGGGCAGTTGCCCACCAGACACCACACCCGTCTGGTCGGAGGATCCTCCCTTTTCTATAGAGGATGAGTGAACTTTACCCCCTGTTCCTCATACCTCTAAAATACTATACGTATACATAATGTATCAGAAATGCGTGGTCATGTTTAAGAGGAAATGCGGGCGGAGGGACTTTTCCGATCGAATAGACGAGATCCTAAGTAAAAAGTCATAAATCGAGGTTCGGCTATCGCCTATTTCCTCCTCCAATATTGGACCAATTTAAAAGATATTTCTTATACTGAATAAGAAGGATATATACTGTGTCCCTATGATTTTCTTTTTTCATTAATAGTTGGCAAATTTGTACAATAGCACTCTGTTGTCAGCGGTCTAAACAGGCAATTTTGAGCATTTTCAGAGGGTTCCAGCTCTTATAAAGATAATGTATCATCAAAAAGGAAAACATAGGGACATACAAGTAGTCGATATTTAATTTACTGTAAAATATCATTGCTTTAAGGTCATTAACCAGAAAGAAAACAGGCGAGAGCGTTTCTATGGAGAAAAGACCGCCCGCATTTCCTCTTAAGGGTGTAGTATAGAATAGAATCGAATACTCTTTATTATGTAGGTACATCATCAAAATTACAAATATAAATGTTTAAAATGTTAAAAATTAAACCATCAAACTGAACAACAAAATAATCAGCTCTCCCTTAAAGAACTTCAGTGGTGGCCCAGTGGTAATGGCCGCGATTTACGAGTTGTAGGTCGTAGGTTCGAACCCAGACCGGCGATTTACTTTGAGTAAATTATTTCATCACGACTGCCCTCAAAACGGTGAAGGAAAACATCGTGACAAAACCGGCATGTCCTAGAACCAAAAATTCGAAGACATGTGACATCTACCAACCCGCACTGGGCTCGCGTGTTGAATACGGCCCCCTCCCTCTCACCGAGAGGCCTGTGTCCCAGCAGTGGGAACATTATTGGCTGATTATGTATACAAAACAGGACCGCTGATAATTTTTTCGCGATTACGATGTTGGTCCCGTGGACCAAATTGATCAGTTCGATGGACCTTAAGACGCTGACAACAGCTAAACCGCGGTCACTGTCAGACTGCATAAAACAGAAAGAAAAGCGCTATGACACAACGCTTGTAATTTATTGCAAAATATGAAGCAATTATCTATTTAAGTACTCAAAAATGAGTTGAGTAATCAAAAATAAAAAACAACCAAGTTCTGCATACCGTTAATTTGCATCGAGTTTTTTTTTCTAAACGCGTTTTGTTAACAACCAAGTTCTGAGAAATATTCAAGTTCAAGAATAACATATATTTTTTCCACTACACACAAACTATAATAGATTTGGCAATTTTGTTGTTTAAGACAAGCCTACTTTTATCATTTGCCCCTTGTCAGCGCCTTAAACCCATTTTCCACTTTATTCCTGATACACGATGTATAAAAATATAGTAGGTACTTATGTACTTATATCGCATTATTTAGTCTCCACGTTACGTAGGCACATTAATTACAACTCTTAAAGGATCATTAATATTCTAACTTGGTTATCGTAACCAAGTTAGAATATGCTGACAAAACATAACTCAATAATAAAAACGGTTTATGGCTCAACTTTCGCTAACTGTTCTCCGAATTATATAATTAATTGAATTTGCCATTTAACCTGTTCGCATTTAAAAGGTATTTGAGGTGTTAATTCTCCAGCGGCATTTCGCGTTGGGGCGACAATTATCATAAAACTCTGAATTATCTAGAGTCCCTGAATTTAAGTTAGCGAATTTTTTTTAAATGAAATCGTCTTGCCCACTATTTTCTGCGGTCTCATAATAATAACTTCAGTAGATTTCAGAGACTGACTAAAAAGTATCAAGTAAATATCTTACTGTAACTTTCCGGATGGAATTTACGAAGCTGGGCATCCGTCGCGTTGATTAAATTAAATTTAAATTGTATTCTAGTGTTAGTAGTAGGTACCTACTGATATAAAGTAGTTAAAATATAGCACACTCCACGCAGAGAACGACCAGACAAGAAAACATGTTTCCTACCTGAGTAACCTCCGCATAAAATGTCTGATATTTGGAGTATAGCTCTCCGCCACAGCTCTCAGGATATAGTTGCGACTACTTCGCACTCTACTCAGCAGCGACACGGTTTTTTTTTGAGAATTATGGCTTGAAAGCCATCTGTGTGGGGTCTCAGCAAACATTTCCAAGGCGGTGTAGAAACGGGGCGGTCACAGCAACATTCTGAAAGCATTATTATATTGAACGCGCAGGGCATCCAGCGAACTCTTGGATTTGACTTTCTTTGGTTTAATAATTTGTCAATGTGTAGGGCTAGGGTTTTGGAACACATGTCACGTCGCCAATCCTCACATACACATACGCGCAAAACTTTATGAGCTCTCGGAAATTGCACGCGAGTGGCCTATAAGTACCTATATTTAATAGCTAATTACATAACAAAATATTAAAAACAATATATATAGTACCTTATGCCTACCTACAACATTCATTTGTTTATAATAAGAAAAAAGAAACGCTAGGGCCGTGGGGTCAGAGTGCTCATCACGTATTTCGGAACATCGCCAAGCTTTTGGTCGACTCTTCACGAGTATTTTGGAACGGAACTGGGAATTCCGAGTATGACAGCTAGTAGGTTACAAAGATGGGCTGTAAATAGAGGGCTGGCCTATGTTAGCCCAAATAATCAGCATTGCCATCCAACGTGGCAATGCTGCCAGCCTTTTGGGCCCTTTTTCCATTGACAGCGATGCGGACGATTTTTTTTATGCCCAATGAGCTCTTCCCTCTTTTTCATTATACATATACGTGTACATACCTAATAAATATATTTTAGTGTTACCTTGTATATTTTAATTAAGGTTTATAACTGAATAAATAAGAACACATTTTAGTATTTGAAATTATTGTATCAAATACTGAAATTCAAGTTTATTTATTCACAAAAATAATTAGCTATTAGTATACTCCCCTAAACCCTAGCCGTATTATACGCAGTAGACATGGGTAGCTCGCAAGCGAGTTATAGAAAAAAGCTCTGCTGGCTCTTTTCGATTGACGTCGCTCGCGCTCACTCGCTCGCTAAATAGCTCACTGGCTCAGCTCACTCAGAATTTGACAATGGGAATTTTGAGCGAGCTGCGCCGTTATTTTCGACGCGCGTGTGACGTAAGTCAAATGAGCTAACATTCGGCGTCTGAGTCACTGAGCTATAGAAGAGCTATTGAGCTAGAAGAGTAATATAGCTCTTTAGAGTGAAAAAGCTAAACACTCTTTTTCTTTTGAGTGAGCTATTTATACGCAGGTAGTCTGTATCTTTATGGGGAACAGCAAAGAAATCTCCGGGACTGCCAATCCCCAACTATCTGAATCAACTAAATCCTTGGTCGTAGTCGGATATTAGTTTCGAAAAACGTCTAAGGGACAAACCTCAACCAATTTCTTTTGCAGATAATAGTCTCAGGTATCCAGCCGTTACAAAACATCGGTCTAAGGCCACAGTTTGAGACGACAGAGCAATACACGAAGTTCACGAGATATTGGACGAACCGCGGTCTTCAGACCTTGGAAGAACTGCTGCAGAAGACAGCAGGGAAATATTGCGTTGGAGATCAGATCACCATCGCTGATTTATGTCTTGTGCCTCAGTTGTACAATGCCGTAACTAGGTGGGTTTGTGAACTAGTGATTTCTTGTATTTTTAAGCAGTTGGTTTTCTAAGGCCTAGAAAATAAAGCATGTACGGGACTATCACAGATATCGTTCACTTGTCACGGTTTACGGTTCCTTAGAGATAACAAGTAAATACATCCCAAAGAATCTATCATCATCATCATTTCAGCCGAAAGATGCCTACTGCTGGACATAGGCATCCCCCAAAGAAGGGGGGGGGGGGTTGCCATAATCGCCACGCTTCGCAGGCGGGTTGGCGATCGCAGTGTGGTGTTAAAATGCATAGAGAACGCTGCTGCCCATTATCTACTGTATTCTCTGCTGTGGGTCCCTTAGTCGCCGTTTACGACCCCCACGGGAAGAAATAGGATGGTGCTATTATTTACGTCCGGCACCACACGTAAAAAAAGAAAATACAGGGTGGAATCCCGACATCTACGCTAATCCGTTTTCACGTCGGTAATTTAAAAACAAAAACTGTTTCCTACAGAAGTGCAATACCTACTCGGTCAAAATGTATGGAACAGCGAATTTTTTTTTTAATAACCGACGAAAAATTTTAACGCAGGGGGGTCAAGAATGATTCACTGAATCCATGGTAGACGGTTTCGCGGTGATGTCCCTTCCACCCTGTATACTGGCAAATATTTACTCATTATTTGCAAAAACACGCCATACATAACAGTTAACCGCTAAACAAGAAAAGCCCATCAATTGCGATAGGACTTACTGATGACAGACCTAGTTAGTAATTAACGTGTTAATTAAACAATCTTTCAAGCTTTACGCATAATTATAATTTCGGCGGCCCAACCTATTAATGTTGGGGAATATTACAAGGTAAGCTTACAACCACTTCCCTCGCTCGACTCCCACAAATTGCTAGCGAGCGCAAAGCTAACAATCCATGTTTTTATTCCATTATTCACTTTTTACCGTAGACAATATTTTAACAACTGAGTGAAAACTAAAACAGTTAAATATAACGAAGGTTTGACAAATCTGTTTATTTTCCATTTCCAATTTTCAGATAAAGAGTGAACTCTTTATCTGAAAATTGTGATCTGAAATCTAAAACATAGTTTGCATCAAACCATAAAAGTTTTGATTGAAAGCACACGAAAGAGCTCAAATGATTCTTTTTCTTTTTCAGACATAAACTGGACATCAGCAAGTACCCAACAGTGTCGAAATTGTACCAGTCATTATTAAATGAAGAAGTGTTTCAGGAAACTCATCCTGAAACCGTGAAATCAAAAATATAAAAGAACATACTGTACGTTATTCATTCAACCTAGCGGCGCACTATATAGTTCGTTCTAGGAAATTGTCTGGTTCATTATATAACTCAAAACATTGTATAGCTAATTAATTACCTAATACGTGCATTTATACCTAACTTATACAACATGCCCCAGAACTATCGCACTACCTCTTAAGGGGTAATTGTACTCATCATTATGAACAACTTTTACTGTGGGACCAAACCTGTCGATAAAAAAATCAGCTGTTCCCTACATTTTGACGAGATATGAGACCATAAATGAAGGGCTGCTGATTTTTTTTTTTGCGATTTCGTGTTTGGTCCCATAATAAATGTTGTTCATAATGATGAGTAAAATAACCCCTTAAGAGGTTGTGCGTTAATTCTGGGACATGTTGTATGCGAAAGTGAGTTAGTTTGTTTCGTTGTTCAGCCGTTACATCGTGAAAACATAACAAACAGTTGCCCCCTTATTCCAAAACAAGGTTTATCTTCAGACACAGGTTCAAAACATGCAGCCATTATTGAATTTCGAACTTTATTCCGACTATGGTAAAGTTCCTAAACACAAAACTGTCAACTTAGTACCGAACTAAGTTTTCAGTTTTGTATAAAGAACGGTATTTCAATCACTGTTACGTTCTTATTACAAAAACTGGCTGCATGGTTTAAGCCATGTCAAAATATAAATCTTGTTTTGTAATAAGACGGTTAGGGTTTGGATGAAATTTGGCACATGGGTAGACTGTGACCTGGAGAAGGACATAGACTAGGCTACCTTTCATCCTAGATCGCAGACGAAGTAGCCGGCAACAGCTAGTACTATAATAAATTTACTATCTAATAACGAATCGGACAGTCTTCGGGGACAAAAATTAATTGGTGCGTTTCTAGGCTCAGCTTTGGATTTAAGATGAATGTTTTATTAAATTAAACTAATACCCTCTAATTTGATTGCTTCGTCGTCAAGAGCTCCGGCTAAAGAATCGATACGTTTTGTAGCAGTTGGATGTCTGAGACCTGAAATAAATCATAACTACATAACCTACCTGTTTTCTTTCCGACTTCAAAGAAGAGGCTAATACACAGTCTGAGGCTTTATATAAGGCCATCAAAGACTAAACTTCATAGCCAAGTTATAAAAAGGTTGACTTCCATAATAATTACGTAGTGAAGAGATCAATGAAGTTCACGCTAGAAGCAATTTTCTTTAGAGCCCTTAAAAAACAAACACTAACCCATTTGCTCATCATTATTTCAGCCGAAAGAAGTCCACTGCTGGACATAGGCCTCCCCCAAGCACCGCCACTTCGACCGGTTCTGTGCTTCCCGCATTAGATAGCATTCCATATTCTGGCATTCGAAATAGGAAGTCTTTTTTTTTTTTTGGGTGGGAAATCATCAAATAACTTCTCCCGCTCTGGGCGGAGCGGGAGGGAGTGTCAGACTTTTACTGACTAAAACGCACCGTGTTCCTTCAAATGTCTGTGTGCCAGGGCCACGATATCCCTTTCGGACAGACTCGTAACCCTGGCAGGCATTGGTCCTTTCGGACCCCGTCAATTGGTGCTGACGTCTCTTTGAAGCGCGCGTGGAACGCAACGCGCCGTCGACCCGGGCCTGGTCCTTATCGGACGGCGAGCTACCCATCGCTCACCGTCCGCAAGCCCGCGCCTACGGTGGCCGGGAATCGGCCTGCGATTCCCGACGCCCAGGGCGTCTCCTGCGTCGACTAAGGGCGGAAGGGCGGGCACCCTGCCTCACCCTCATGCGTTCCGCCTCCTCCTTGCGAGCATTACTGTTTCGCAGAAGGAGGTGACGGCCTCCCATGCACTCTCGCTCCGAACCATGGCCTGAACCAGGGCCGGACGCGAGAGATCGTCGCCGCCGATCGCCTCCGTGAGGACACGGCGGTGCTCCGCCCAAGCAGGGCAGACCTCCACCGTATGCTCCACCGTGTCCTCCGGGCGATCCACACAGTGGTGACACCCGGGCGTTTCCTCCCGCTTTATCCTGAACAGGAACCTTCCGAAACAACCGTGTCCGGTGAGGACCTGCGTCAGGCGGAAGGTGAGGACGCCGTGGTGCCTCTGTAGCCACTCCTCAAAGAGGGGACTTACCGCCGCAATTGTGGCGTGCCCAGCACTGGGTTGCGACAATCGCACTTTCCATGTCGCCATGAGATCCTGCCGGAGCTCCGTCCGCTGTGCCGCGATTTCTTGCGGCAGCGGAGTGACACCCCGGCGTTTCGACTCTTCGCGCCACACCCACATGTGCACGAGGACTTTCGCCTCCAGATCCCATGGCGGCAGTCCGGCAAGGAGGCTCGCCGCCTCACGGGAGACCGTGCGGTAACCCCGTACCAGCCTGATGGTCATGACCCTTTGGGACGCGTTCAACCGCTGGGCTGGCCGCAGCCTCAGTGAACGCGCCCACACCGGTGCCCCGTAAAGGGCCATGGACCGCACGATCAAATGGCAAGAGTCTGGAACAGTTTTCAATGTTTGGTTCAGGTTTTTTAGAGGTTAGTAACATGGGCCCTTATTTCGGTAAGCAAATAATAAAAAGTGCATCCTGAAATCAGTTTACATTTCAGTCAGGGTTACATTAATTGTTACGTAAATTAACACCCCGCGTCAATTTGCCGTGTTATTGCCTTTTCATACAACAACCAAAGAATGGCAGTTAAATAGTACGTATTTTCAATACGTACTATTTAAGTTGGTTGGCAATTTACTTGACAATTAATTTCCCTGACTTTAATAAACATGACGGCCACAGACCACAATATAATAAACATAATGACGGCCATTAGTTATTTTCAGGACTCTTAATATCGTGTTTTCAAGTGCTGCATTTACGGTACGCCCTATGTCCTGAATTTCCTTCACATCCACGAATGTTAACGAGCCATAACATCAGCATAATTACGCCGAATGTGCTTTCTTACTTCCCAACACAGTTTAGTGGAGTGTTATGCCAGTGTCACACAGATCGCGGGGCGTCTGTCTTTCGACCGAACAATACACAACAACAATTTACATGACAATGTAAGTAGGTAAATATGGGATCGGGTCACCATCGGATAGTATTACCTATGAGTGACGTCACTTTCAAAAAATAGCACCGCTTCTAGGCAAGGCAGACGTCACTATCCCAACAAAAGCCAACAGTCCATTAGTTATTAAAACTACATGGGAAATCGTTGCCACATTTTATTTTATTTTTAGGGACTGAAAATGAGGTATTTCCGAAAGGTCTTGGAATGATTGGAGAGAAGCTTCTAAGAAATTGTTTTGGAACACTGTAACCGGTCCACCCAGTATTAAGAGTCTATAATACCTCAGCGCCACCTCACTCTTTATCCCGCTCGCACCTACTGCTGGCGATCACGCGAGCAAGCGAGACAGGGTGGCAGGGAAAAGATTCCAAGGCACCGATAGTTTAGTTTATTTCTTTTTACGGTGAAAATAACGGTAATTTAAAAAAAATAACTTATATCTGCTTTATAGTTAGTACAGATATTATGCAAAGTTTCATTATCTAATTTAAAGTATTTTTTTAATACCATCGGTTTATTGTTCGGTTTGGAGGTAACTTTGGAATTTGTTTCTATAGAGTAAATTTTATGGAATCTTGTTTTCGTCAAATATAGTACTTAACATTAATCCTCAACTTTACCATATATTTATTTCAAAATTAATGCTGCAGTATTTTCGACTTAACGGAGGATCATGTTATATTTTAGGTAGTATAAGCTCTAAAGTGTTATATGAGCTCTAAAAACATAAAAACATGATTATTGTGATACTCAAATTCGGAGTCGAAACTGTCTCTCCTAAATACAGATTACTGAGTGATCTAGCTAGGAGAGCAGCCATTTACCCAACAATTAATTGTACCGTCACCATGTAATTAATAATGCATACTTTGTAAGTCCCTCAATTGTAAATTATAAAAATATTACTCACTCTTGTTGTGTTATCCATATTAGTATATTATTCGTCCTATGTGGAAAACTTCTTGGATAACCCCAGTCTGGGTTAAACGGAGGATTATGTCGGCTTACTACTGAGAGCATTTAGAGCTTCGAGACCTCCACGCGCACCTGTGCGACGAATTTACACATATCAAATATCTTTCTTATACTTATCATATCTTGCTTCTAAAAGCGCCAGTAACTTGTGCCTTACGTAGTATCTACTCATGAAGTCGCCGAAAGGATTGACATTTTTTCCTGTTCAAGAATAACTGCATACCATTTGCGTTACAATTTGTAAAATGAGTATATAGTGTTATGATAAAAGTGTTGAAAAAAATAAATAAATAAATATTTGGGCAAACATACCTATACTCGTACTCCGTTTCAAATAAGATTAGACATTCAAATAAACCTTTTTTACAGTCCGTTCAATCGCTTTTGACTTCTATTGCGTTGGTGGCATGACCAATGACAGCTGTAATAAACAGTTGGTATTGTAACCACTTTTTTGCTTTTAATGCCATCCTTATGCCTACGGCATAGAAGTCTAAATCGGTTGAACGGACTGTAAAAATGTTTATTTAAATGTCTAATCTTATTTCGAATGGAATATAGTTTAGTCATGAATTCATGATACTGTTCAGCCTATAAGTATAGCATACCTATCGAGTTCCCTCAGGGCTGGAGCCACACCGCTGTCGCCTGCCGCCTCGCTTTCAATACGACAAAGACTTTATGTTGCACTGTCATAAATCGTTGAATTACGACTTGCTCTGCATATTTAGGTCACAGCTGCAATAAGAAATATTACGCCTAGTGAATACTAACATGATTGCCTACCACGTCCTACTTAGCTAAACGCGAATTTATTCGTAGTAATTATTCTCATAGTACTGACTAAGTAATGGCTGCTATAAAATGTTTCTGAACATTAACATGAATGGATAGGTAATCCCAATCAAATATTGAATAAATTGTTGTCTAATTTAATACTTAGTTTGTAGTATGAACAGATTTTAGTATCTTAAGTAGCATAAATAAATATACCTAAACCTTCAGCTGTAACAGCCCACAGGTATTATGCTTCATAGGTATAAAAATTTATGAAAAATTAAAAAGTAAAAAAATAAATAAATAAAAAGTACTTTAAATCTATCTTAAAATTCACTTTGAATCTCCACTAAAGTGAATTTTGAAGTGATTAAAACACTACAGGGATAAAACCAAACAAAAAAAACAAATACAAAAAAAACTTAAACCAAACAAAAAAAAAAACAAAATAAACTAACAAACCTGAAACCCCAAACCCTCAAACTCTAAAACTCTATAAGTAGGTGCAACTCTGCCTTCGGGGTATACAGGCGTGATTTTTTTAAGTTATGTGTGCATGTTATGTGTGAACAACACTACAGAAACGACCTTACGACCGATTGATTTATGTTCAAAATATTTCATAACTCGGAAATCTAGGCGCCATAATGTATATTATAAACACGTCATTTTCAGTTATAAGAATCGTAAATTTATTACATCGAACAATTGATCCAAGGTTTCTTCGGTAAAAAGCAATTACACTGATGCGTAATGTTTTCTGTTGAACTCTGTAGCTATGCCAGCGATTGACATCATTTTTGAATGCCTATTTCGTAGTTAGACCCAGTAAGACTGCGTTCACATGGAAATGTACTGCACGTTTTTGCAGGAAAGCTGGGGTTATACATGGGTGAATTGCCCAAGCAAAAAAAATACACGGCAAACCTGAGAACGGTAGTGCAATGTGCTGATTTTTAATTTTATATATTTTTTCTCAACACCGTAAGTACTGCTCTACCTTGACAATAAAAATCATTGATTTCTACCCTGTAGTATACCAAAAAAAAAAATACAAAGTGTTATTTTATCATCACAGTGGCCTGTCCTGAACCCAATTCCGCTCATAAAATACCTTCCCCTGCAAATACATTCGTAATATTGATGTAAATCGATTTTGTTATCGTTAAATTATAATATATTCGATCAAAGAAAACTATTTGTTTGTTTATCTTCTTTCTCATGGATTTGACAGGCAGTCAACTTTTGTCTGGAAAAAAGTTATCATTTCAGAGGACAGTAAGTTTTAGTAGAATAGTCATGTCAACATTGCGTTGTTACGCCCCTCTCATCTTTCCTCACTTCGGATCAGTCCGGCTCAAGCTCTCGGCGCGAACGCACCGGTCCCAACGTCTTGCGGTTTCCCGCCAAAAAATTAAGTTTATCATTTCAGTAATAGGGAGACAAAAATAGTTTCATTTC
Organism: Tiliacea aurago; assembly: GCA_948098905.1. Lineage (NCBI taxonomy): Eukaryota > Metazoa > Arthropoda > Insecta > Lepidoptera > Noctuidae > Tiliacea > Tiliacea aurago. The sequence goes on along the minus strand of OX402578.1, from coordinate 10,261,640 downwards.
GGTGGCTGTTATAACTCGTGCTAGATTAGTTTAATTTGTTTCAAAATTGTGTATTAAATTCGCTTTAAGTACTGTTTTGTTTGAGTAGTGTTCATATTTTTTTAATAATTTTATTTCGGAGTTAAATGTAGAACTAACCTCTATTTTATCATCTAAGTGTTATCATTTCAGTGGATTCGGTGGACTGTTATACCAATTACAGTCCACCGGAATGAAATGTATCTCCGAAATAATAAAACCATAAAGTTTTAGAGATCCTTGTGTCAAATACAAAGTCATAGTTTTGTAATGTACTATTACCTAGAGTGTATATTAGATTATTCGGGTGTATTTGTTGTGTATTATTTGTGTTTAAGATATATAATATATTAATAAACATTACATTAATATTATTCTTTGAGGTTATTGTAACTTCAAAGAATTATATAAGTAATACTAACTGTAATATCTGTATATTAATGATGATATTAAAATAACTGTGTACTGTCCTGTCTCAGTGTTTATCTAAAATTTGTGGAAATCAAACCTAACAAAGTACGGAACCCTGACTGCCCGGCACGGTTGTTCTTAGCTGTATCATTTCGGTGGATTTATTTCATTCCGGTGCACAGTCTATCATTTCGGTGGTAATTTTTATCATTTCGGTAGACACTTTTCATTTCAGTGGACTCTTCAAAATTCATCCTTAATTATGTATGTAAGTTTTGATGAAATTTGATGTCCACTCACGCACAATGTTATAAAATAGGCTAAAGTTTTATTTGTCACTAAAAATATGTAGATAGATAGCATTGAAATAAAAAATCCCACCGAAATGAGACATAAAAATCTCTTGTTGAAATTCACCCACATACGGCCAAAAATCCCGTACCAATGGGATTCTAATGGCATCAACGATTTTGGATTATCAACCTAACCTTTTTACTGCAAAACATCGTGCCGTCCTTTACCGTGTGAACGTAGTCTTACTGGGTGTTACAATTACTTAACGAAATGTGGTCGTAAATCAGATCGGTAAAGCTGACTCATATTATGTTATTCTTGAATGCCAAGCAGGTTTCCATACCTTCTACGGAGTGACATTTATAAATGAACAAAACCTTTTACAACTCAAGTGAGTGCAAGAAATGAAAATATTTATTTTCTTGATATAATGATTTCTTGCTAGGCCGTCCGTGTATAAAATTCAAATGGTGTGAAATTCTCTCCACTCAATTCGTCGCCAACACCGCAAAGGGGCGAACCTCAAATAAGAAAATTTTACAGGAGAGCCAAAAAACTTTTTTTTCTCCCGATGATGCGCTTATTTTGATGATTTAAAAAAAGAATATTATAATAATAAACAAAATCAAATGCGAAGGTGTACTACGGAAACAGGACTACAAAATTAATACAAACATAACAATTTACAATGCCAGGTTTTCTGAGGAAAACATCATCGCGCCTCTTTATCACCAAGACATGCCGTTTATCTAATATTCTCTTAGAGTTACGTCTCGATGCATTATGATAATATGCGTTGTTTAAAATTAAAAAAAAAACCGGCCAAGTGCGAGCCGGACTTGCGCAGGAACGGCTCCGTACCATCTATATATATAAAATTCAAAGTCCTGACTGACTGACTGACTGACTGACTGATATATCAACGCCCAGCCTAAACCGCTGGTCCTAGAGACATGAAATTTGGAGGGTGTGTTCTTTGTAAAAAGTAGGTATCCACTAAGAAAGGGTTTATCGAAATTCCACCCATAAGAGGGTGAAATAGGGGATGGAAGTTTATACGAAAGTCCGTCAGTTTTGAAGTTAGGATTTTAAAATTTGGCGTATATGCTGACGATTAAAAATTAATTTATACGTGTCTCAGCATTTTTGATAATTCTACCCCCGAAGGGTTAAAAAGAGGGATTAAGTTGTGTATCAAAGTCCTTAATTTTCGAAGTAAAAAACACTAAATATATTATCTAGGGTTATGGTTGGAAGCTAATGCAACGGTGCTGTTAGAATTTCAACCCATAAGGGGTGAAAAAGGGGATAAATTTGTATTTTTAATGAAAGTTCTTTTTAAGTTAAAATCACTAATATGGTTGAAAACTATAGGCAGGCATCCGCTATGAAAGGATTTTTCAAAATTCGACCTTTAAGGGGTGAAAAAGGGGAATAAATCTTATTCATTGAGTTAATAAACCTGAAACTTGGCACGAATACTAACCTAAGTAAATTATAAAGTGTGAATTTTTTTGTTTTTAGAGTTCCGTACCAAAATGGTAAAAAGGAACCCTTATGGTGAGACTAAGTCTGTCTGTCTGTCTGTCTGTCTGTCATACCTAGATATCTCAAGAACTACTAATGCTATCAACTAGAAATTTAGAATAGTTTTATATGACGTTTGCCCAACTATTTCGCAAACAAGAAAGAAAAAAAAAAAAAAAACATTTTTGCAAAAGGGACAGGGGGTCTTAAATATTTGAAGTGGGGCTACTAGGCCCACTTCAAATATACCCCACATGCCCTAGTAGCCCACTAGGGCATGTGGGGTATCATATGAAAGAACACTATTTGCACATTCTCATTTTTTTTTCTTTTTTAGGCAGCATAGTTTCCGACTTTTGAAGAAAAATTTAAAAAACATACCGTCCCCCCCCCGCCTTATCTCCGAAGTTTGCATACATAAAAATCTGAAATTATTTTATGTGATAGCAGTTTATGTATGATAAAACAATGTCTCTAAATAGCACAGTTTTTCAGAAATCATCAACATCATATATATACGTACGGAAACCTCGATGCGCGAGTCCGACTGGCTCTTGAAAGGGTTTTTTTTTAAACTACTCTTTATGGCGGAGATTTCTAAAAATGGTCAAAAATTTGGTTTTTAAATCAGTGTATCTCTTAAACTGTAAATATTTTTCCAAAACAAAATCAGTATGATATTTTCAAGTCTTTTGTGCATAAGGTGATGGACCTCAAAACATAATTAAACATAATTTAATACTTAAAAAAAATCTTCAAAGACAACTCTTAATTATTTTGAAAGCCTTTTATTCCAGCTTATACCTTCGTTAACAGTTATAATTATAAGTATACTTACCATAAAACTGCAAATGCCCAACTGCATCCGGTGATGGATTAATTTTTATTTATTAGTTAATCTAATAAATTCTAAGTTAATTTAATAATATATTTGACCCATGAGTTCTACGCCGAGTTCTTTTCACTATTAAACACGCAATTTAATGACACTTTACCACTGAAGACTAAAAGTATTTACTCAAAGTTCGTATTTAGTGATTGGACGACTCCAGGTATTCGTAAAAGCAGGGAAAATCTTTTTCAACTTTATGGCCTAAAGCAACATATGAATAATATAAGCTTTCATCAATATGTTGCAAAATATTCTAAAACTTTTAAAAGTGTGGTCAAAATAGCTAAAACTCTTTATATTAGCAATAAAATAAAATCAGCTGATGATAAAATAAAAACTACCTGGCAAATAATAAATAATGAATTAGGTAGGAAAAAACAGCGTAATACTGAATTTAATTTAGAGACTGCACATGGGCCCATCACTTCAGAGGTAGAAATAGCTCAGGAATTTGAAAACTTTTTTGCTAATATTCCCCTTAAAACTACCGAAACTTTAAGTTCCTCACCCGCGCTTTCTGCTGCCTTACTTAGAAAGAATGTAAAGGTATGCCATTTGGAGTTAAGGTTTCAGCATACAAACTCCCAGGCTGTTATAAAAACTTGTAAAACTTCTAAAGATCTTAAAATTAAATCAACAGAAGATCTATGTCTGTAAAAGTCTGTAGATCTGTCATCGAAACCATTGCGCCCTATTTAGCTTTCATATTTAACACCAGTGTGGACCAAGGAGTTTTTCCGGATCTCAAGTTCCTTTGTTCAAATCCGGAGATAATAAAGAACCCAACAATATTACAGGCCCGTGTCAATTCTGCCAGTTCTCAGTAAGGTGTTTGAAAAGTTGATGCTCAATCAAATGTTACGTCACTTCAATAAAAATTCCATCTTTCATGAACAACAGTACTGTTTCACTAAAGGTCGTTGTACCACTGACGCTGGTGTCACCCTAATAAAGAACATTTCTAACGCCTGGGAGGAAGCACAAGATGCCATTGGAATTTTTTGTGACCTCTCTAAGGCTTTCGTTTGCTTTAATCATGAGACACTTCTGCTGAAACTAGAACACTATGGGATTAGGAATACAGCTCTTGATTTACTTAGATCATACCTGAAAGATAGAAAGGTTAGAGTTTAAGTAAACGGCGTGAACTCTTTGGGGTCTGAAAAAGCAATGGGCGTTCCTCAAGGTTCGATATTGGGTCCATTCCTCTTTTTAATTTACATTAACGATTTATCCCAATTACTTCAAAATCAACCGGAGATGGTGTTATTTGCAGATGACACGTCATTGATCTTTAAAATAGACCGACGGTAACAAAACCTTGACGACGTGAATAATTCTATTCTTCAGGTCCAAGATTGGTTTACGGTAAATAATTTGGTTATAACTTATAAAATAATAAATAAGAAATAATCGGGTAAATAAGTTTTCGGGAGAATTTTACTGCGTACCTTGAATAACTCAAAAGTTGGTATACATCAATTATTATTTAAGAATAAAAACAGTAGAAAAAATAAACAAATGAAATGGACGACACGTATATTGAACAAGTATGTCCAAAACGAAGTTGGTATTTATATGCTATCTATATTATTATGCTCCGTAAAGTTGTAAATCAAACTGCACTCCTATCTGCTTACCACGCTTACGTTGGTTCCAACTAAGATATGGTATAATGTTTTGGGGGAATACTGCTGATAGAGAAGCTGTTTTTTTTTTCGACATCCACGCGGGCGAAGCCGCGGGCGTAAGCTAGTTATCTATAAAAATGGCAAAAAATCACGTTTGTTGTATGGGAGCCCCCTTTAAATAGTTGTTTTATTTTAATTTATTTATTTATTTTTAAAGTGAATATATATAACTAAATATTATGTGAATATTTCAAGCATCTACCTGTTGCCGTTATCAATATAGAGCAAAAACTAACAAAAACAATCACGTTTGTTGTATGGGAGCCCCCTTAAATATTTATTTTATTCTGTTTTTTTGTATTTGTTGTTATAGCGGCAACAGAAATACAGTATCTGTGAAAATTTCAACTGTCTAACTATCACGGTTCATGAGATACAGCCTGGTGACAGACGGACAGACAGACAGACGGCGGAGACTTAGTAATAGGGTTCCCATTTTACCCTTTGGGTACGGAACCCTAAACACTACACTCCATACAAACAAAAATATTTATTCTAAGTTATGATAATGAGATCACAAACTTGTTGACTTATTCATATTTTTAAAACACCAAATTAACATCAAATAAAAACAATTTGGTATTTCAAACACTGTTTCATAAAAATCGTTAATCTAGACAAAGGTAATAAATACATGATAATGAGGATGCAATGACTCTGTCCCTCATTCTGTCCGTGGCTTGGAGCAAAGAATCTTAAAGTTATAGTTGGCAGATGTGTAACGTTATTAATGCAGTAAAGCAGAGCAGAAGCGCCTCTCGAGTTTTAATTTTGCCCTGCACATCCAACCGCATACAAACTTATTGACTTAGAACCTGCAACGTCATGTTCATGAAGGAACAAGATACAACGGTAGCAATTTCTGAAGACCCGCGTCCACTTTCTGTTTCAGGCCAAGTGAAGCAATAACAATCTCGATTTGCTATATTGTAAATTGTGAAGTTATACACTGAAAGCTGTCTTTTATAAAATATTGTTCCTTTTTTTGTAAAGGCTTCTACATACCGGGGCGACTTGTCGCGCGACGCGACGCGACACAAAGGCACCGCTCGTCCCGCGACACGCGGGGCCTTTGTGCCGTGTCGCGTCGCGCGACAAGTCGCGCTGGTATGTAGAAGCCTTAATGGGTAAGAACATGACTTGTTGCAAATCAAAAGATGCACAAACTACTTGGTTGGGGGTTTTCTGCAGAAGCTTCTTGCTTGTCTGTGTCTTTAAGTTGGCGATTAGTTTACTTTTCCGTAGTACGTTTAACATAATTTTAAATTTGATTTAGTCTCAGGTAATCCATCGTGATAAGCAGCACAAACACTACATTGGTCTTTTTTTGGTCTAGGGCTTTCTGCATTACTCGCGAGATGTCGCCACTTTATGGCGAACTTCGAGCTTCGCCTTTTTGTGAAATTTCCCTAGAACTGATTTTGAGTTACGCCGTCAATATTTATTTCGTTTCAATTAGTCTTAGAACTTTGCCCTTTTGTGACGTCATAGAGCTCGACAAATGGAGCATTTTTGTATACTTAACTATTTTTTGACTGTTTGTATGAGGTTCGCCCCTTTGCGGCGTTGGCGACGAATTATATTTAAAGCAATCAAATAATATCAATTAATTTTCCAATATTCACTATTTAAGAACAAGTGAGAAGCTTTTTCTTTAAGTAATAACTTTCTTTAACAATACATATTCTCACCTGTTGTTAATCAATACACCCTGTAATTATCTTAATATCTGATTTAAAAAAAACCAGTCAAGAGCGAGTCGGACTCGCACACCGAGGGTTCCGTACGTATATATGATGTTGATGATTTCTTAAAAACTGTGCTATTTAGAGACATATCACATAGAATCTTTGCAAACTTCGGAGATAAGGGGGAGGGGGGATATTTTTTTTTACATTTTTCAACAAAATGTGCAAACAGCGCTCTTTCATTTGATACCCCACATGCCTTAGTAGCCCCACTTCAAATTTTTAAGTCCCCCTTTCAGTCCGTTTTGCAAAAAAGATATTTTTTTTTTATTTCTTTCTTGTTTGCAAAATAGTTGGGCAAACGTCATCTAATACTATTGTAAATTTCAAATTGATAGCATTAGGAGTTCTTGAGATATCCAGGTGTGACAGACAGACAGACAGACAGACTTAGTGTCACCATAAAAACCCTAAAAAGGGTAATCCTGCATGAGACGCTGCATAACATGCTTTCGACAAATTAGTGAAGTGACGGAGCCAGCACAGTGATCTGTTGTATAGGTTCCCGGCAGCGAATACTCCTGAGACGCTCGAATTGAAAACGTCCTTTTCGAACTTTGGTTATAAAATGTTTCTAAAAGTCTCTACAATTATAATACGGCAAAGTAGCCACTCATACACTCAGGGTTGCAGGGTTGATCAGAAATGAAGTTATCCGGAAGAGAACCGGAGTTACCGACATAGCCTGCAGAGTAAGCAAGCTGAAGTGGCAGTGTGCTGGCCATGTTTGTCGAAGGACCGATGGCCGGTGGAGCAGACAAGTCCTGGAGTGGAGACCACGTATCTGCAAGCGTAGTGTGGACACGCCCCCCAGCTAGATGGACCGACGACCTTAAAAAGGTGGCTGGGACAGACTGGATGCGGAAGGCGGAGGACAGGGTGTTGTGGCGCAGCCTGGGAGAGGCCTATGTCCAGCAGTGGACTGCTATAGGCTGAGTTGATTGATTGATTTGAGCCACTCATAAAGCCACCATGACCATATTTTTAAAGGTCGACATAGGCTTCAATAATCTGGCGACCAACGCAAATGTGTTTCACAATCAGAATTCGCAGTACAGAACTACAGTTGGACTATTCTGTAAAAATCGCACTATTAAAACTGGTGAATTGAACTATCATTACACCTTATGCTCGGGATTGACACTAATGACAAGTCACTTCAAGCTCACTTCACCTAAGTTTTACGGTGAGATCTTACACAATCGATCGGTTGCTTTGTAATTAGCTGAGCTGGATGGTGCTGATCCACGCATCATGTTCGTGAACGAGCGTCATCTCTTATTTTGAATTTTATATTTGGAATTGTTTTTTTTTTTTTTTTACATTGTTCTCACATACTGAAGCAACAAGAATAAAGTGCCCAGGATTTTGCCATACCTTGCTTTAAAAGAGTGTCCTTGGTGTTTCTTGCCCGTTCTTCTCCATAGAGATCTACGTTTTGGAATGGGCAACTAGCATCAACTTTCTAATAACTGACCGACTCTTTGACAATTCAAAAGTTTTAATAAATTCAAACGGTTCAATTAAAAAATAAATGCTTTGAATTTGAGTTTGAATTATATGCAACGCCTCACCGTACCGACTTGTGAGTAACAGTCAGAGGTCCTCACTCGTGTCATGAAATTTTAATTAAAGCTTAAGTAAGCGTAAGTCAAACATATAAGAAAGAAAGAAAAATAAATTTATTTGTCTGTCACAGAAACGTGTATCCAAAAATAATTAACTCCAGTAACACAATAACAGAAAAGTAAACAAAAAATAGATCTACATATAATCTAGGGGCTAAAATACCAACCAAAAGACCCACAGCACGCCGCTGATTTTCAGTGGTCACCCGAAAAAGCCGTACCTACAGAAACCAAATCAAGTTTGTACAATAAAATAAATAAAATTGTACATAAATAGGTAACAAAATAAAATAAACAGTACTTAGAATATAATGCAACTGTACAACCAATTATATGAATAAATATGATTAAATGACATAAAAATAATCCGCAGGCATCACCGTGCGTGCATTTATATTGTACCTACATAACACATGCGACACAAGAATATCCTGTGTCGCATAGCTCTTTCTATAAATACAAATCTTCTCTGAAATATCTATGGTGTTGATTATTTCAGTTTCAGAGATAGAAAATAAAGAAACGAAAGGGCAATGTAAGTTTGTGGCAGATCTTACTTTGATTCCCAACAAGGGACCTGTTTACTCTTACGTGTTCAACAATCGGCGATGCTCTGTTATTTTTATTATTATGTGAAAAGCTTTAAGCCTTTATTTTCACAAAGCCAGGCATCTCCTGACCTGGTATTTGTAGTCACACAACTGGATACTTTTTTGTTTTCTTAAAACTTGGCTAAGCTGTCTGCCAAACTATGCTAACAACACTCCACTCCCAAATGGGGAGGTCTATGTCCACTGCTGGACATAGACCTCCCCATTTGGGAGGGGTTGCCATAATCTCCACGCTTGGGAGGCGGGTAAGGTCTCTATGCACTTTAACACCATACTGCGATCGCCACGCTGTATGGTGTTAAAGTGCATAGAGAACGCTGCTGCCCATTCTCTAGTAAGTCCCTTAGTCGCCTTTTACGACACCTACGGGAAGAAATGGGATGGTGCTATTCTTTACGTCCGGCGCCAAACGGAAAACACAACACCATACGATCTCCAATTTGTTGCGTTTTCATCAAACACAACTCGCGGCTTTTCGTATCAGCCGCGGCACCTGCAAAATACATCTCAAATGTCGTATGGCCTATCTTTAGCGGTAGGCAGGTGCTGCCAGCCCCAAGACAAACTACGTGAAAGGAACTCTGTGAAAGTTAGTTAAGACCGAGTTCCGTGACAAAAACATGCCTCGCAAACTACAAGTACGTCGCATGTGTGTAATGAGCATCATCACTAGTTCTTTATTAGTGATCGATGGTAATGAGTCAAACTTTCCTGCTTTGTTCTGTTGTCACCACGTGACGTGGGTATTATCTTCCGCATACAGTAAGTTGTTCATGCATCCAGGGTTGCGAGTTTGTCCGAAAGGGATATCGTGGCCCTGGCACACAGGCAAATGAAGGAATACGGGTGGGTTTTAGTCAGTAAAAAGTCTGACACGCCCTCCCGCTCCGCCCAGAGCGGGACAGAGCAGCTCTAAGAGGTGACCCGTGAATCTATTGAAGAACTACCTGAAAAATCCCTTTTTTTTTAATTATACTTATTATTTATTATACTAGATATTTTAACTTAGTACCTAAGTTACAAATGTATGTATAAATGAATTACGAATTCAACACAAATATTTACAAAGACTTAAAACTAATGACACTGTCTGTCTGTCACACCTGCATATCTCAAGAGCTACTGATGCTATCAACATGAAATTTAGAATAGTTTTAGATGACGTTTGCCCAACTAATTTGCAAACAAGTTTTTTTTTTTTTTTTAAATCTCTTTTTTGCAAAAGGGACTGAAAGGGGGTCTTAAAATTTTGAAGTGGGGCTACTAGGGCACGTGGGGTATCATATCAAAGAACGCTGCTTGCACATTCTCAATCATTTTTTTTTATTTTTTTAGGCAGCATAGTTTCCTACTTTTGATGAAAAATGTAAAAAAAAATACCGTACCCGTATCTCCGAAGTTTACATAGATAAAAATCTGAAATTATTTTATGTGATAGAAGTGTATGTAAAGATTGAAGGAAAAATTATTCGATGTCGCTAAGCAGCACAGTTTTTCAGAAATCATCAACTTCATACATACGTACGGAACCCTCGGTGCGCGAGTCCGACTCGCTCTTGACCGGTGTAGGTACCTAACATATTACGTTTTTTTATGAAAGTACATCGACTTCGGTATTTTACGGTTATTAATTAATGTTTTGCCTACTCGCAAAACAAATGAATCTCTATCAGAGAGTTGAGCGCCGAATTGGATTTGATCAATATACGCACGCCAGGAGACAACAACATTTTACAAAAGCAAACACACAATATTTGTTAATTTACTGTTTACTAAACCTTCATGTGGAGTTAATTTTCGACTTTATGTGTACTAGTTAAACATAGCTATTAATCTTTGCCATTGTCTTAGCCCAAACTTGTTTAATCATGATATACTACGATCCCAGAACCTATGCAAATACATAACTGTAGCAACTGTCCCATTTATAACTATTTCAAATGGAATTCAATGAACGCAGTTTAAGATCTCTGTCTTTTCATTAGCGTTCATTATTTTGACACCAATGCAATAAAGATGGCTGGCGATGTGAAGTGGTGCCAGGCGGTTCGGAAGCTCAGTATCGTGCCCGCCGCCGCTGGGTAGCCGACATGTGCCGCCGCTCCCGCGAGGACGGCAAGACACTGCAGCACCCCATAGCCCCATAGCCTCTGACTAACACCCCCAGCGCACCCACCGGGATGGGACCAAATATAAACATAAACCACCTCACATATTTATTCGGGCCGCAATGGCTCCACAGACAAAGGGGCTATTTCTCCTTGTATTATTGTTTTGCGCACTCAGCGGGGGCAACGGAGATGGTGAGTAAATATTATTAGTTCAAACGCTTTTATTTCGATATCGAGACGCATGCCTACGCATATAATTTTGATAAAGAAAGTTGTTGGCACCTTCTAAGAAAAACAGTAGCTGTAAAAATAAATACTTAGTAAAAGTTGTAAGACCAAATAATGGTAAGATCAGGCGTATGCCTCCACTGGGAATCGAAGTTATAGCAAGAGGTCAACAGGATTAGGTCAGAGATATCGACATCGTATTTGTTGCAAACCTGGCGCTGATGTCACCGAATAAGTAACAGTTACTTCCCATGGGACAATGTTCGTAGATAAGTTAATTTACTATAAATTCTGATGTAACCTTATATTATATTTCAGATGAAAATGAGACCGAGTTTTTCGACGTTTTGTCTGTGGTTCGGGACAACGAGGAGCTCCCTGATGGGGTCACTCGGGCCCCGGGGCGGTGCCAGTCCCCCCTAGAGGACAACTCCGACTACACAGCTATCGCCTTGAATGAGAACGCCACCCTGCACCGACTGGCCGCTGGAATGTTCTACAACAGTTTTCCAGAAGACTTTTCAATTTTAGCTGTGGTTCGATTGCCAGGTAAAACATTTAATTAACCGACTTCAAAAAAGAAGGTGGTTCTATGTTGGTATGTATGTCATCATCTGTCTAGCCTTTTCCAAACTATTTTGCTGTATGTATTTTTTTTATATATGTTCATCGATATTTTCGTTAATTGTGGACTGATTTTGGAAATTATTTTTTCTTTTGGTAGAAGAAACTTGTCCGATGGTCCCATAACAATTTTATTAACTTTGCTTGAGTAGTTTTTGAGTTAGTTTCAATAATACGTATTTTTCCCACTTAGTCAATGTGAATGATGTTAAAATAACTTCCTGACACTGATAATTACATAGAAGCCAGTCTATTTTGTAAGAATCTTACCGTGAAATCTTAGGTGCAGTGAGCTCTCAATAGCTCACTTCACCTTTTTTTCACGGTGAGATTTTTACAGAATAGCACTACAGGTTCGAATTTGTGTGGAGTAGGTAGCACAACTACAAAGTGAAAAATAACTTTCATTTCGCAAGTCGGTGTCTTTGGTTTTTGTATTTTCGTTTTTTTTGCCACCAACATCCGAAAGTAGTTTTTTTCACTTTGTAGTATTTTTTTTTTTGAAGTCGGATGTATTTTTTTTTTAAAGATAAAGATAAAGATACTTTATTTGTCAAACATGCGTATACATAAACTGACTTAATCAGACATGCAAGGTATTTAATTCATAGATGTTGTGTACGTCCATGTTTTGCCAATAACGGCGTACAAATTTTGTAGGTATAAAAAAAAAATACATTTAATTGCTTTTTACATATTACATTCTAAATGTCATTACAAAATAACAAACAAATAGATAATAATTGATGTCAGGATATTAAAGTTTACGTATAATACCTAATATAGTCAAAATAAATTAAATTATGTCCAAAAAATTCATTAATACAGTAAATGGAATCGTACAAAAGCCAATTGATTTAAGATCACATTAAATTGTTATTCATATCTATGTAAATTAGAAGTCGGAAGAGAAAAGTCCTTCTCATTTAAAAAATCTGTAACACTGTAATACACTTTACTAACTAAAAAAATTCTAAGCTTATTTTTAAGATTTTAATATTTCATATTTTGTATATAAATAATAATAATACGCGCCTGTTATTGTCCCACCGCTGGGCATCCTCATACAGAGAAGGCACGAGCTTTGATCACCATTCTTGCCCAAAACTTGTTAGGGATTTCAAAATTATATTACCTATAAAATCCAGGTTTCGTCACGATGTTTTTCCTTCTCCAATGTCGGTAATGTCTAAGATAAACTCAGAAAGAAAGAAAGAAAAAATATTTATTGGGACTCACACAGGAGACCAAAATTAAACTAAAACACACTCTTAGAAACATAAAAAAAAAAACAATAAAAAAAACAAAGTAAAATGAAATTTAAAAAAAGTCTTTTATGAGGCCAAACGGCTCCTATTTTAGCATGATGCTACGACAATTAAAAATAAGTGCCGCAGCGCTGGTATTATGATAGGGGTAGGGCCCATCAGAAAGTACCTACACATGAATTGAAAAATCCACATTGGTACTTGTCCGTATTATAACACATAACCTCATTGCATGAGAGGTCAGGTCTTAACAAAAAGGGTAACCACGAAAAAAAATCTATACTTAGTACTAATCGCGAAAAAGGCCTTAGCACTTAACACCTTCTCCTTTACTTCTTGAAGCACCTATATAAACGCGTCTCGGGTATAACCTAAACAACATAATCACTTTTCTCTCAGGGGTTTTCCGGCTTTCCGACTATTAAGGGTTCCAACGGCCCCATTACAAAGGTACTTCAAATTGTGTGACAATACACAACAGCGTAATAACGAAAGGAAATTGCGTTACCAAGAATTTGTGTCATCATTATCCAATGCAAAATACATTTTTGAATGTGTCTTGTACAGGCAAATTCACGAAAGCAAGTGATTTCAGTCTTAACGGAAACGAATAATATATAATACGATACAATTTAAAATACAATTATTTAGTATTTTACGCGATTTTCACAAAAGGTTACGCGCCTAGCTACGTGCCTTGCTACGGAGTAGCGCGCAGTGCCACGATGATGAAAAATTTAGGGAGCTTTCTTAGCGCAAAGCCTATTAATTTGTCTTCAAAGTAATTATTTTTTATGCATCTACCCAAATCTGTTTGGATATCCAAGCAACGCCTTGAATGTATAATTAATTTCCTCTGAAAACAAAAATGTATTTATGAACAGGAACGGATCAAAATCCGATATTCATCTTGTATTCGGACGCTGGTGACGAACAGTTGCAACTAGTGGTGGGCAACCTGATAGAACTGTACTATGAAGACACACGGGGAGATCCTGCCGATCATGAGCTCCTCACGTACCGGGTCGATATCGCTGATGGAGAGTAAGTGCATTCTTCCTTTTTCAACCCGAAGATGAATCAAAGCAAACCTGTCCCGAAGCAAAACATAGAATGATTATTCTATGTTTTGCTTCGAGGCAGCTTTCCTTTGTAGCAGCGCCCTTACAGAACCCGGGCAAACATACGACGAGTTTTAGAAAGAGACATGAGGGACAGGAGATCTACAAAGCCTCTTCACAAAACTTCTTCTTAATCTCAATGTGCCCTAAACGCACACAGCCGGGTATTGTATTTTGATTTGATTGCTTCGGTCGGACTTCACATAGACTAAATTCTTCGATACTTCTAATTGTTTAGTTTGAAACAGTTTAGATACAAGCTACAAAATACTTTGTATTTCTTTGTCTAATAAAAAAAACTTTCGGCATCACGAACTTTTGGTGAAATTACCGAATGTTTGAACAAAAAGTATCTGAAGAATGTCGCCCGCCCAAATACACGATGCTTCCAAACAATAATGATTACAACACAACTAATGTTTTTTTTTTTACTATACTTGCATATTGTATCGGGTCTTCTTTTGCTCGCATAGTGTTACATAACCCGTTTTCCGTACCAAAATGGTAAAAAGGAACCCTTATGGTGAGACTAAGTCTATCTGTCTGTCACACCTGGATATCTCAAGAACTGCTAATGCTATCAACTTGAAATTTAGAACAGTTTTAGTAAGTAAGTAATTATTTATTTGTTAGAATATTGTTGATAAACAGGTGTTACACGTAATCTAATGTCCATAATATTCTGCTGTTTCCAGCGTACAAATATTTCAAAGAATTAAAATTAGGAGTAAATTAGAACAGTATGTCGAAATTAACCATACAATGGCAAGGTCAAGGAAAACGTTATCTACTGTCAAATACAATGTCAAGGATTATTAATTATAATGTCAAGAATTATTAAATACAATGTGGAAAATTATTATAAAATACAATGTCATAGAAATGAAAAACCATTCAATTAATAAGAGCACAGAGACGAGTCATCGTCTAATTTAAATTTTGAATCAAATTTTTCATTTAAAAACTCATTTGTTGAGTAGTAACACTTATGCAATAGGAAGTTAAATAATTTCGTTTTAAATACAGTGAAGTTAAGACTTTTAAAAACATTAGGTAATTTATTATAAATACTAATTGCCATACAGTAAACATTATTGGAAAATAGTTTGATTCTTTGTTGGGCAACACATAATTTGTGGATATTTCGACTTTTTCTTATTACAACATCATTATGTACTTGAAATAATGCCATGTTTTTATGTACAAAGATACAGAGTTCGAATATATATAAAGATGGGAGTGGTAATATTTTCAGTTTTTTAAAAATTAGGACACAGCTTTGTAATGGTTGGGCTTTAGTTATTGAGCGAATAATTTTTTTTTGGGCTTGGAATACTTTAATAGTATCAACGCAACAATTAGATGACGTATGCCCAATTATTTTGCAAACAAGAAAGAAATTTAAAAAAATATATATTTTTTTGCAAAAGGGACTGAAGGGGGTCTTAAAAATTTTAAGTGGGGCTACTAGGACATGTGGGGTATCATATGAAAGACAGCATATTTGCCGACGTATTATGGAAAATTTAAAAAAATACCGTTCCCGGGCCTTATCTCCGAAGTTTGCATAGATAAAAATCTGAAGTTATTCTATGTGATAGAAGTTTATGACAAGATTACAGAAAAAATAAAACTGTCTCTAAATAGCAGTTTTTCAGAAATCATCAACATCATACGCATCATAGGTACCCTCGGTGCACGAGTCCGACTTGCTCTTGATCGGTTTTTTTTTAGTTAGTAACATTGTAGACTAGGGATTCACGTAGACAGCTGATAACCGGCGCGGCTATGCTAGCGTTTATCGGTGCTGACAAGCGCTAGTTGTCAACGCTGTGTGGCGCCGGTTACTAGCTTTCTACATGAATACACTTTATACCCACTCACTTGTGAAAGCTAATAGGGAATATGCTCGTAGTTCAAAACTTATCCATGTTTTAAGCACAATTAACTGCGATTTCAGCTTGAATAAAGCATACTTAAACAATAATTTTATGTAGATTTGGGGCTAAAAAACAGATGTAAACAAAGCAGTTTCGTGGATAATGACATCACATCATGACCGCGAAAGAAACGGACGTTTGAACTGTAGTAGAAAATTGTTCGAGTTTCATATTTTTTTTTAGTATAAATTAGTAGTTCAATTTAACTTTCAATACTTTTCTTGGGTTTATATTACCGTAAATTATTGGATTTAGATGAAAACAAAATTACATGCATATTCCATATTGATGCAACAATATCTAATTTGTAACGGCAGATTATCTTACAGGGTACTTAACTGTCTGTATAAGGTTTTGTTATGCATAGAATATAATACTCTTTATTATGTGCTCCACGGGAATTACAGATATAAATGTGTGCGTATGTGTAGTGTATGTATAAGTTTGTATTGTTTTATAAAAACTAAAATATAACTGTGGTTTCTCTTAGATGGCATCGCATTGCGATTAGTATAAAAGGAGATTCAGCTACTCTTCTAGTGGATTGTGAAGTGAGAGAAACATTACGTCTGGATCGCAAGCCCGGCAGCACATTCAACCTAGCTGGTGCACTGGTGGTTGGCTCCCAAGTCACTGCCGACCAGTATTACGAGGTAGGTTTAAAAATAGAACAGATTATCATTCTACACAGAGCGTTTACGATGTACCGCATTTCATACAAACTTTCAATGTTTTTTGAAATGACTGAACCGATTTTAATGAAACTTTATACGCATAATCAGGATACAAAGGTCTAAAAAGTTAGTTAAGAACATTTTATAAATCTCTTATTTAAAAACAGATACCTGGAAATCTGTTTCTTTGGAAAAATCGTCTATTTTTTGAAAATTTACTTAATTTTGTTTAGACCTTTGTGTCGTGCTTATACGTATGAAGTTTCATTAAAATCGGTTCAGTCATTTCGAAAAACAAGGGCTTGAAAATTTGTATGAAATGCCGTCGTAACGTCGTAAACGCTCTTAAAGGGTCAAATGAAATTAGCTAGAGTAACTCCGCAAACGTGATGAATATCGATATCATCAAACAAACCTCATCAAACTTGAGTTCCGTACGTATTTTTCGGGTGACCACTGAAACTCAGCGCTGTGCTGTGGGTCCCCCATAGCACAGCATCATGCTGAGTGCAAGCCTTCTTGTCACAGTCATGACGTGCAGCTTTTTTCTGCTCGTGATTATTTATGTAGATCTGTTTTGTGTAATGTTTACCTTCGAGCTTATTAGATATGCGTATGCGTATGCACGTGTTTCTGTGACAAATAAAATTATTTTTCTTACTTTCTTTTTATATCTAAACATGATCAAACAAAATATTAATTAATTTGTTGAGTTTTTTTCTGGGGCTTCAACCGCAGTTATTGTATTCATTTGATAAATCTGATTTTTTGGGTATACCTACTTCACAGTCGTGATGGGTACCGTATCTATGATAACACAACATGATAACACAACGGAAAACAGATTTCTCAACTCATACTTCAAGTAACACCACTAACAGCAGTCCGTTGACCCAAAAGAAAATCATTAAATTTTAATTTTTTTTTTGTCGTGGCTGATATTGATACCATCACGTCTGCGGAGTTACTCTAGCAAATTTAGTTTGACCCTGTTTAATCTCCTGCCCATAAGCCAATTTATTAAATTATTCTCTTTATTTCATTGAAGTACATACAAATTATATTTTTAAATATTAGAATATAAAAAAATATATATAAAAACATTTAAAAATATAAAAAATAGTAGCCCACCGGTATCGAGAACAGGGTCCAAGTTACCGGCGGTCAGGGCTCCAGAGAGAGGAACCTCCTAAAAATACGTGCCGTGTCCAGAAGTACCGCTCTCTGAATCAGGCCCTTAACCCAGCTGCCCAACGAGAGCTTCCTTAGGTGTTGGTCGAGGCTCTTGGCAATTAAGCCATTGGCTGATACAACTATCGGCACAATGATTGCTGAGTCCACATCCCACATGTCTACAACCTCGCGAGTGAAGTCAAGATACTTGATTTGTTTATCTTTCTCGGCTTTCACGAGGTTCCCGTCATCATCATCATCATTATTTATTTATAATTTTTTTGCCAATTTATTAAATTATTATTAATTTATTGGGGTCGGCGCAACATCTTCGTCTTCTACTTCCATACTTCTCTATTATTCGGCATTTCGGTAGTCACCCTCTTTCTAGATAAATATCATCTTTCATACAGTCCATCCATCGTTTGTTTGGTCTTCCCCTACTCTAGCCATCCACTGTCATACTCATAACGACCCTCGCGAAATTTTCCTCAATCCTCCGCATCACATGCCCCATAGACAACCGATTTCCATACAACTTTCCAGTCACCGGTACTACTTTTAGGCTTCCTCTTATGTATTACTCATTTCTTATTCTATCCATTCAATTGTAGTTTAAGTATCCATTCGCGAAACACACATCCCTTTTAGCGTAGAACACAATTAGAAAAAAAACACTTCGAGTAAAAGCGTATTCCCACTACGAACGTGTTCAAAATAGTGCTAATAGATGCCTTATCTTGATGCTAGTGTTAGCGTGTTTAAGTTTCGGTAGCGTTGTTCGAATGTAATATAATTTATACAAACAATAAAATTAATGATAAGAACTCAGAAGTATTTTTCAAATTACCACGTTGATTAATAGTCACTACCCTGCCGCATTTCACACGTTAAAGTGCTGAAGTTAAAAATTTAATACGACTTTGTTAAAAACACACTTTGTTATATTAAAAGTCCCATTGGCACAATGTATTTATAAGGTTCCATTATGAAGGTAATCTCATTCTTTGTAAAAACTTTTATTGATGAACAAATAATACAGCTCAATTGCTCTCTAGAGTACTTACTGTTCATTAATTAACATGACATTATTCAATTATACTTAAAAATGTCTAAAATAATTGGAATTTTATTTTGATTCGAATGAAATTAAAGAAATATCTCAAGGTGTAATAAAGATAGGTACGAGACAGTTGACTTACCAATATTTTATTTTACCTCCATGCGATTCCTACAGAAACTATAACAACTTATCTTATTTTTATCTTCTAGGGTGAAATCGAGTTACTGCAATTCGCAAACAAACCGGATGTCGCCTACGATATGTGTTTATCAATAGCTCCCGACTGTGAACGTGGACCTGGCCTCCCACACGTCCCAATAATGCCAGCAGCACTGTTAGAACCAGAAGTTAACCCCATACTCTATGTTGAACCTCAAACAGAATCTAAAGAACATCCAAACTTAGGGACTTTAACAGAAGACGATTTACTAAGGAGACACGGAACTCACAGCAGAAACAGATCTTTTGATAGAAATGAGTCAGATAATCTGTGGCCTACCAGAGTATTGACCACTCCGGAGCCAGTATGGCAGGTCGCTAATTCATTCCCTATCATCAATCAGTACTCAGCATCTGCATCTACACATTCAGGTATCAAAGTTATACATTGTAAAGACATTTCAGTATTATAGAGTACTAATTTATAGTTGTTAAAAAATCGTGCATTTATTTCAGATGAAAACAGCATTTTCGGTTCATTTACGGATGATAACGAATTTATACCTGCACCGTCGCCGACTCCTTCCGAGAACGAACCTGAAGACGCTTTTGAAAGGACTACACCAAGAGTAAGTTATCTATATTAATAATCATCATCATTTCAGCCGAAAGAAGTCCACTGCTGGAAATAGGCCTTCCCCAAGCACCGCCACTTTGACCTTTTCTGTCCTTCCCGCATCCAGCGGATTCCGGTGGCCTTCACTAGGCCATTGTTCCACCTTGTAGGAGGCCTTCCAACGCTACGTCTTCCGGTACGCGGTCCGTCCAGAACCTTTTGGCCCCATTGGCCATCCGTTCTGCGTAATGCAATTCTTCGGGTTAACTCGAATACCTTGGTTCGCCTGCGGATCTGTTCATTTCAATTTGTTTAAATAATAACTATAGGTTACAGCTTACAGAAACATAGTTCTGTTTAATCTGCAGAGAATAATAAATAAATTGTTTTTAAAGTACTTAATTCGTAAATCTTACGGTGAATTGACAAAGCATACGCCTTTCTTCGAGAATCTAACGGAAACTTAATAGGTGTGACATGACTGTAATGTCAATTATTATGTACAAAAATGCTCATTTGGATTACAAAAACATTGCTTTAATTTTTTTTTTGATGTCACCAACACCTCAACATAGGTATGGGGTTTTTAATGGAATTATCATGTTTATACACGTGAGATTATTTCCATAACGTATCTTGTTCCAGTCTATACGAGGGGACGATCCCGAAGGTGATGTGCCGGGGGCAACCCTAGTCGTAACGGAGACTACGTACAACCCTATGACGACCACCGAAGACACAGATTGGCTCACACATCCTCCGGAAGTTAACCAAGTGAGCTAACGTGTATTACATTCTCTTTTGTTAAGCAGTTCATTTTCTATTGTGCAAGGTTAGGTTGGATGAAGCTGGATCATTTTTACAAAGAGATTATTTATTTGTATTGCAAAGATGTCCATTTTAGAAATCGATTTCATTTGTTATGTACACACGGCTTCACATCAAGCTATACATTTCCAGTAAAAGCTGATCTCGCATTGTATAGGATTTCCGTACAATGAGAGGTCAGCGTATACTGGAAATGTATAGGTTGATGTGTAGCCGTGTATACTAGTACTTTACATTTGTTTAACAATAAAATTTTATGACCTTTTATTATGTATTACATACATACATTGTTTAGAATAAATGTTGTGTAGAAGCTTACATTTCTCATTTACAATCCTCTACCCCTACTTCTTTCAGGACAATTCAACAACAAACTACGATTCATCTGAGACTTACTACGATTACGGCAGCGGCGGTTCTAGTACATACATGGGCCCTCGAGGATACCCCGGGCCACCTGGATCTCAAGGTCCAAGAGGACCCAAGGGAGAACCGGGAAAGCCTGGCTTTGAGGGCTCCCAAGGATTCCCAGGGCCTCCAGGAAATGTTTTTGTTATTCCTGTAAGTGGTAAAACAATCTGTAACCATGGGAATATTATCCCTCAATCTTCTCTACTTTTTCGTATTCAGTTTTGTAAAACGATATTCAGTCAAATAAATGTTATTTGCAGCTCCAACAATCTTCAACAGACAAAGGACCCGACGCTCAATCGGAAGCTCTGCGACAAATGTTCTCACAACACATGGTATGCCTGCTCAAACAGTTTCGTTTTCGTAAAACCGAACCGTCTGTTACCTGTTAGACTCCTATATTAATTACTTGAAAAAAATATACAGGCTGCAATGCGAGGGGCAGACGGACCAATGGGCTTGACGGGTCCACCAGGCCCAGAAGGCGAGATTGGCCCCGAAGGTGGCAAAGGAGAACTGGGAGAGCAAGGGGAACCAGTAAGTCTACAAAATGTTACATCATTTTGATTTTTATTTTGTGTACTTAGTTTAAGTTTTACGGTGTCACTTTAATTTTAGGGTCCACCAGGCCCTAGGGGTCTACAAAGTCCGCCTGGAAGATTGGGACGACGAGGTCACGCAGGCAGGGATGGAGAGAGGGGATCAACGGGTGCTCCCGGTACTAAAGGCGAGCAGGGCTACCCTGGACTACCTGGTATGCCTGGCGACAAAGGTGAGAGAGGAAGTGCGGGGCTACAAGGTGAAGCAGGAGCTCCTGGTGAAGATGGACCACCGGGAGATGACGGACCTCCTGGACCAGCCGGAATTCCTGGGGAATTGGTAAATAAACTACTTCATGGAAACTTGCTAGGGTTCAAGGTTGCATGTCTTAATTTACTCATACTGCACAATTTGTTTATCTTAGGGACCGCGAGGCTTTATGGGACCAAGAGGATTTCCAGGACTAATCGGATATTCAGGAATACCTGGTCTTGAAGGGCCCCATGGAGCAAAGGGTTCGTCTGGCCAACCGGGACCACCGGGCCCACCAGGACAGCCCGGCACTATAGGTTCTCCAGGCTCATCAGGACCACAAGGTTCAACTGGCGCGCCAGGAATCCAGGTACTGTTAAAAATATGATAATACTCGTATCTCTAAAGGGTATATAAACTTATAAACATTAATTTCTTAGATGTTGATTGTAATCATAGCACCTTATCATAATTTTGGAATATTTTCTAGGGTCCTCAAGGAAAACCAGGAATTTCAGGGCTAACTGGCCCGGAGGGTTCACCAGGAACACCCGGTAATCCAGGGCAGCAGGGAACATCAGGCGATGTAGGCCCTCAGGGTCCACAGGTTTGTTTTGAAATTATGCGTTATATAAGTATATACATTTTTTGACACTTAAGAACAGATACAATATAGGATATTATTGTGAAATAAAAGACCTCAATTACAGGGAATGCTGGGATTTCCTGGAAGTCGTGGTTTAAAAGGAGATGAGGGTCCACGAGGCTTGCCAGGGGACAAAGGAGATAAAGGAATAAGAGGCAAGAATTTTAAGTTTTATATTAATCATGCCGTTTTACGTAAACCAATCTATTTGACTTTAAATATAATTTTAATTTGCAGGCGTTGAAGGAGAAAAGGGCGATATGGGACCGAAAGGAGAAAGGGGATTAACAGGTGAAAACGGTCCCCCTGGCATAGAAGGGCTTGAAGGACAAAAGGTAAAATAGCTTTTCAGTTAGTTTTGGCATATTTTTTTTATATTAGTATGCCACTAAACGCATTTTCTTTCTTTCTTTCTTACTCTATCATAATACAAAAATTCCGTCGTAACTGACACTAAATCTCCCTCTGGATTTTAGGGTGTAGAAGGACCAAGGGGTGAAACAGGTCCTATTGGTACAGCCGGGGAGAAAGGAGCAACAGGTCCACAAGGCCCACAAGGATATCCAGGCAGCCAAGGCGAAAAGGGTGACAAGGGTGCATCCGGAAGAAGAGGCAGACGAGGTACAAAGGGATTAATGGTAAGTAATTTCAATACACATGTTTAAAAAAATTGTTTTTACGAGTTTTAATAAATAAATAAATAAGTTAAAATAAACAATTTCTAAACGGACTTTGCCTTGGCGTTTTCTACCAGTCTACCTTCGGGTGATGCAGAAAAATGCCAGATGCAATATGATAGATAGGTCACTTGAAAATATTTTTATCTTTTTTTCACAGGGTTTGGTGGGACAACAAGGTGATCGGGGTGAAACTGGACCGAGGGTAAGTATTGTTTCGTTCAAGATTATAAACAAATCAGAACGCCAGTTTCCATTCGAAGTAGCATAATTTTTATAAAAGTTCATAGTAAAGCGTAATTTTATAATATTTGCCACGTTTTAGGGTTACAGAGGACCACGTGGCCGGAGAGGGTCGGACGGGCCTCCGGGGCCTAAAGGCGATACGGGTCAGCCAGGATCACCAGGCTCAACCGGCGAGAGAGGACCACAAGGGTTAGAAGGCGTACGAGGTTTCCCAGGAGCTATGGGTGCCTCCGGACCCGATGGGAAAGCAGGACTACCTGGCCCGCCAGGAGAACGAGGACCTACGGTTAGGAATAAACAAAAACTGTTTTTGCGATACAGTGCTAAGAATATCTATATCTACTAATAAAAACCGGCCAAGTGCATGTCGGACCACGCACAATGAAGGGTTCCGTACTTGGGATGAATTTATCCCAAAAACAAACTTAACATTGTAGTTGAAAAACATGCTCTCCCATACATTGATATACGTTACGGTCAATTCTCCAACTGCAAATTTAAGTTGGTCGACTATTACTCGTCAACTTGTGAAGCCTACTTAGCTGTGATAGTTTTCCTTTTAATTTCGTTATATATACTATTGCCATGAATTTTTTCACATATCCAAAACCAACCATTTAGCTGGCAGGGGGGGGGACACTTGACTCTAACAAAAACTAGCACTTTAAAGCTTAATATTACGCAAACGGATCCCTTAATTGAAAAATGGTTTTGCTAAACCCACAAATTTTTGAACGGCCTATCCAACGATACCCCACACCATGGAATAGACGAGAAAAAAAATATCATCCCCATTTCACGTGTAAGGGAGGTACCCTAAAAAAAAATGTTTTTCATAATTTTATTTTACCATTTTTTTGGCATGATTAATATGTATACCCATGCCAAATTACAGCTCTCTAGGACTAAGCGTCTCTGAGCTAAGCTGGCGACAGACGGACGGACGGACAGACAGACAGACAGACAGACGGACATGGCGAAACTATAAGGGTTCCTTGTTTACTACGGAACCCTAAAAACGTTACTAAAATTCTAATTCAAAACTTTTTTAAACAGGGTGAACCCGGTGCAACAGGAATAACAGGACCTTCAGGGCCTGTCGGGCCTCAAGGTTCTAATGGCGATTCTGGTCCACCGGGCCCACCAGGTGCTTCTGGCATTCCTGGAACGCCGGGAGACGTGGGTACTCCAGGTGCCGTGGGAAAAGAGGGCCCACCTGGACCATCAGGCCCCGAAGGAAAACCTGGGCCAGTTGGATCTACAGGCCTACCAGGAAATAACGGAGAGCCTGGTTTACCAGGAGCTGCTGTGAGTTGTAGTTCTTGTTACTTGTTAAGCAAATAAAAAGAACAAAATTACTCCGTTGGATAAACTTTTCCTATGCTAGCAAATTAACAATGTTATGTTAACATTATCTAAACCTAACCTAAAAAGCGTTTGTAACAGGGAATTACTGGAGCTAAAGGTGACTTAGGTCCACCCGGTCCAGCGGGCATCAGAGGAGATAAGGGAGAGCCCGGTGAGACCGGTAACGAAGGACCACAGGGACCACAAGGCCGTGAAGGACCACGAGGATCGCCTGGACCTGGCGGACAAAAAGGCGAAGTTGGTGAAGCAGGACCAGTAGGTCAGTAACATGGTCGCTATATTATCATTTTCTCAAACATGCTTGGAAGTTTGACCATTATTTTGAAAACCTTCTTCGAGATAAATCGAAATTGCTGTACTGGCCAAATACATGCGAGCAGCGGCCACCAAAAGTTGTATGAAAATTCATTTATCTGTCGTGGTTTAGCGGCCAAAAAAATGACATAGTAAAGTCGTTAGCTATCGTGTTATTTAAAAAAACTTTTTTACAAAAAAAACAACCGACTTCCAACAAAAACACTAAAAAGTGAAAAATAACTTTAATTTCGGAAGCACATAACATAACATCACGCCTTGTTTCCTCGAAGGATTGGGCAGAGGTGTACCTGTAGTACACCCACATTTTATATTATATTTAATTTAATTTCGGAAGTCGGCGGCCATAAACGAAAATACAAGTTTAGTTGATACATTAAGGTTATTTTTCACTTTTTAGTGTTTTTGTTGGAAGTCGGTTGTTTTTTTTGTAAAAAAGTTTTTTATTTTTCACTTTTTAGTGGTACCTACCCCACACCAATTCGTATACCACTACTTGCTATGAAAACAACAGTGACAGGAAGTTTTATAACATCATCAACATACATCAAGTGGATTAAATACGTATTATTGAAGAGTTAGCTGTAGATCTGTAATGTTTATGAGACCGCACAAGCTTCCTCTACCAAATAAAAGAATTCTAAAAATCTGTTCATAAACAAATACGTTATGCCTGAACATAATATAATACTAGCTTTTGCCCGCGGCTTCACCCGCGTGGATGTCAGAAAAAATCTCACGGGAACCGGGATTAAAAGTACCTACCCTACATAAAAGGAACCCTAGTGCAAAATTTCACGTCACTCCAGTAGTTTGGGTTGTGCGTTGATACGTAATCAGTCGGTCAGTTTCTCCATTTATTTATATAGATAGATTTGTTATTTAGATCAATACAAAATAATAATAAATTAAGACATAATAGTTTTTTTTTGTTGTTCAAGTGTAATCAATTTCAAAATTGTTGACTTTTACGTGATCAACCCCTGAAAACCATTGAAAATGACACCATATTGATTTGTAGACTATTTACCTCTTTACAACCCCAGAAGGAGCTGTTTAAAAAAAAAACATGAAACACGTTTTATTTATTTAGGGGTTGAACTTTCAAAAATCTGTTTTTAGCGGTTACCTACGTCATAATAACTATCTGTGTGCCAAATTTTAGCCCAATCCATTCAGTGATTTGAGCTTTGTGATGATAGATCAGTCAGTAAGTCAGTCACTGTTTCCTTTTGTATGTATTAAATCTATAGTGTAATTCGACATGTTACGACGACTCCAAATAAATTGAGATTAGGGCAGGAAGACTGATGATGAGATATTCAGGCGAAGTTTTAAGTTAATAGATCAACGAAAGAAGATTTTGTTCATACAAACTGTATCCACCCCCCCTTTACACCCCCAAAGTGGTTTGCGACTTTTACATTATTTGACATAAAGGTTATACCAATTTTCGAGTTAATCAAGCCACGTAGTAAAATCCTCTCTTGTAAAGTTTTTATCCTGTTATGGTTAGATTTACGAAAAACCCTGATACAAGTTATTCTTAACTTTTGGTTTTAAGTATAAATACTGAGTTTCGAGTTGATCGGACCGCGCGTTAAAATTCTTGTATACAAGCTTTGACATCCCATCCATTGAAGTTAAGATAACAAAAAAATACAAACTTTATAATTTACTTACGTAAGTATTCGTCCAAGTTTCAAGTTTATTAACTCTTAACTCTAGGAAAAAGATTTTTCATGCAAACAAAACCCCCCGTAAAATAAAATTTTCAAAAACCCCTTCTTAGCGGATGCCTACGTGCCAAATTTCAGCCCAATCTGTTCAGTGGTTTGAGCTGTGTTGATAGACCAATCAGTCACGGTGTCCTTTTATATGTATATAAGACCTCTAGAAGACTCCTCCTTTTTTGAAGTCGGTCAAAAATTATTTGTAGCCAGAGTGCATCTCATGACAATTCCAATAAGACCAAATACGGGTAAATACATTGTTATATTACGGAGTTCCAGTGCCTACCTTCCGGCTTCATCATCAGATCAGTTTGATAGTACCATTTATATAAATTTGCTTCGCTTAACTATCTTAATCCAGATATCTCATCGCCACCCGTGAAATACGTATCATTGAGAAGTTCCGGTGGCCATCTGTGGCCTTCTTCATCAGTTCCACTTCACCAAATTATACTTTCTGAATGCAAATGAAAAAATGATGAAAATATAAAAATCGCTATATGTATGCCTATAATGTTTGAGGAGTTCCCTCATTTACTCATGGATCCCAACATCAGAACTAGATTTTGATAAAAATGGGACCAATCTGAACGTATATCCTTTCAAATAAAAAAATAATTTTCCAAATCGGTTCATATACGACGGAGTTCTGAGGTATTACTCCGAAACATGGCAACCAAGGAGGTAACTTACCAAAGGTTTTATTTAAATTTTGAACAGGCTTGAATAAAAAAAACAAATGAACATAATTGGCCCGTGAAAAATTATCGTTGTTCGTCATTGAATCTGGAATTTATAAATAATTTACTTAGTTTGAATTTCCGCGCATTATTTGAGAAAAGCGCTATACAAGCTTTGGCCGCAACCAGGCATTGATGGACTCACGTATGTGTGTCTCGGCTTCGCCTCGGCCCACATTTATGCGTTCGTCCATCAATGCCTCTTTTGCTGGCCGCTGCAGTAATGTACTATTTATTGAAAGCGCCACGCTAGCCCACGAAATTCAACTTTTCTTTTGGTTTTTGCAGGTCAGTATTAGGTTGTTGATCAAAATATGATTCACGACCGTAACAATTATGTATTTAGAGAATCTTCAAAATCATCAAAACAACTGTCTAAGTTCAAATTGCCCAAATGAATGACTATTTCATGAATTAATCATGATATTTGAGGTCAATTTTACAGTTTTTATTAAGTAAATAAAAATTGCAGATACGAACATATTCATTTTCCATAAGAGCGCTTAGGTAGCTGCGTAGCCTTTACGTTTTTTTGCAATTTGCAGGTCAGTAACAAAACTCAAACTCAAAGCATTTATTACTTTAAGCATTAAACCATTGCCAGGCATTTTTGAATTGTCAAGAAGTCGGTCATTTACAAATATGAAGCTAGTTGCCCATTCCAAATAGTAGGTTCATATGGAGAAGAAAAAACAAACAAATGACAAATGATAATAATTCTGTAAAGCCATATTTGTTACGTCCGCGTCCGTGAATCATATTTAGATCAACATACTCGTACAACCTGACACTGACCTGCAAATTGCAAAAAACGTAAGAAAATTTTTATTTCGCGGGCACCTTAGCGCATCCCCCTTAAGCAGTACTATAATATTCTGTGGTAGTACTATTACTTATTCTGTGCCTTAAGTCTATGTGCTTAATTCTGATATCATATTATTATGAACGAATCAAAATTATCCTTCAAGGGCCTATTGGTCGTGACGGGTTGTCTGGACCAAGAGGTTTAACTGGAGTCCCTGGCCCAGTGGGGCCACCTGGCGAAGACGGTGACAAAGGAGAAGCCGGACCACCTGGAGAAAAGGGCTTTAAAGGAGCAATTGGAGAATCTGTAAGTATGATGATGATGCGAATAGTTATTTATGATACTAGTGCGGTAAGTTGGTTTTTCCAAACGAGTAAACGAATGTAAGGCCGAGACGAAGTCAAGGTTACTTTATTCACAAGTTTGTAAATACCAATTTCCGCACGTGTGTCATACAGCGTTTTTCAATAGGTCGTACAATAGGTAGTGAAAAAAGCCACTTCGACTTATTATTTTGTTTAAAAATATCATTCGGAAAGTTGCTACAATCTTTGACGTTTCTGTATGAAAATGGCGCAAATTTGCAAATGGCGCCACGTGCGCGTTTTGAATATTAGTAAGACATCTTTCTTCTCATTTTCTCTTTAATAATTAATTGAGATAAACGTATTGAGCAAAAGCGCTTCCAAGGAGGTTCGATCATTCAGCTTATTTATTCTCGTAATGTGAAACTCCTTGGTGGAATTCTTATATTGTTATGGAATTAAAAATACTGTAAAGGATACGCACGGCGCTATACAACGGAGTATGCGGTAAAACATGTACTTAGGTCAGAGTACGTATTTTACCGCACATTCCGTAATTTTTAACTATCGAGTAACAACTTAACGGGTGACAATCATGACTGACTGTCTGTTTGTTTCAGGGTCCGCCCGGATCTCCTGGTATACAAGGTCTGCGAGGAGAAGCTGGGCCGATAGGTTTACCCGGCGATAAAGGGCCGCCCGGTGATGCAGGCGCCCCTGGACAACAGGGCACAGATGGGGTCCGTGGCCCAGCTGGACCTCACGGGCCAGCTGGACTACAGGGGACAAAAGGACAACAGGGATCCAAAGGAGATATAGGAGATGCTGGAGCTTTGGGTATGAATTTCATGTACTAGCTCCCATAATAATAAATTCGCTGCTGCTCCATCGCTAGGTATATTAAAATTACAGCACGCAACAGTGATCGTTTGAAACAATTCCCACCTGTCAGTCTTTTCTTAAACCCGATAAGCCATATTAACACCCACATTTTTACTGTTAAAAGGAGCAAAAGGACCCGCTGGTCCTACAGGACCGCCAGGGCAACGAGGACCTAAAGGTATCCAAGGAGAAGCAGGGCCGCGTGGCCCTGAGGGACAACAGGGTAATGTTGGCAGTCCTGGGGCATCAGGTCCTCCGGGCGTTCAAGGCCCTGAAGGAAAACTGGTAAACATTTACTGTTTTCTTAAAAATAATAATGACAACAAAATCTGACTTCAAACTTCACAAAAAACAATTTACTAATTATTTCTCATTTCATATTTACAGGGACCTAGAGGAGCAGTCGGGCCTAAAGGCGATGACGGCCCGTCAGGATTACAAGGAGAAACTGGGCCTAAAGGACCTCCTGGTCCCGAAGGACCTAAAGGCAATACAGGATCTGCTGGATTCCCAGGAGAGCGAGGAGAAACAGGCCCACAAGGCATCAAGGGTGAACCAGGATCTGATGGGCCCGAAGGTAGTACCGGGCCTCCAGGGTCCCCTGGGCCAGTGGGTCCACCAGGGAAATCCGGAGAAACTGGGATGCCCGGCAATCCTGTAAGTTTTCTGAACATTTTAATAAAACCCTGTTTTTTTGCAATATACTGAGTGGTGAAGGTGATGTAATAACCTCATTGCGGCTCTGTATTTTTCTATAAATTATAATATATGTATTATTTTGTAAATAAATAATGTACTGATGTAAGTACATGATTTCCATTAACAGGGTTCAGAAGGTCCAGCAGGACTCCAAGGTGGCCCCGGCCTAACTGGAGAAAAGGGTGATATGGGACCCAAAGGTGTTCCTGGAGAGCAAGGACCAAATGGACCCGCCGGACCAGCAGGGCCAGAAGGTCAAAGGGGATTAAGAGGGTTGCCGGGTCCTAATGTAAGTTTTTATAACATCATATACTTACCTTCGTATCGACTTATTTGGCTTTGTTTTGTTTTTGACTTTGTTTGTCAATCGATAGAAACAAACAGCAATTATTAAAGATGATAAAAATATGTACATATAATTTTTCCAGGGTGAAAATGGCGTCTCAGGAATAATGGGACCTTCGGGTCTACCAGGCAAGGCAGGCCCTCCAGGGAACCAAGGAATAAGAGGCAACAAAGGCAACCGAGGGCCAAAGGGTCACATTGGCGATACTGGGCCAATGGGCTTGAAAGGCGATCAAGGCGAAGTTGGCAAGCAAGGTCTGCCTGGTCCAATTGGACTGCCTGGACCTAAAGGAGAAATGGTGCGCATTCAGATTATCTTTTAAATCTTTCGTCATGTCAAAACTGATTTACCAATTTATCTTGATTTCGATTATTATCAAATTTTCGATAATTTTCTTATTTCAGGGACCCGAAGGACGTCCGGGACTAAAAGGAGACACCGGACCGATAGGGCCAGCAGGGCCCGAAGGCCAACTTGGACCAAAAGGCTCAACGGGACCAGAAGGAACGCCTGGTTCACCTGGACCGCCGGGAACTCCTGGGCCGCCAGGCCCGCCCGCTTTAGCACCAGAGATACCTGCTGAACTATTCTCGTCGTATATCAGAAGACGACGCAGTGTAGAAATGGAATCTGTGGAATCTGCTACTGAAGATAATTTCGACGAAGGTAAAATTTCAATTCTATGTCATGTGTTTTCCGACATAATAGGGTCTATTTTTTTCTTGCAGGTGTCGCCGAATACATATTGCTATTGGGTTATTTTAATGATGCATGGGGAGTACCATCTAATCTTCCAGGCATAAACACACTACTGTCACGATTTTCCTATAGTGATTAATCTAACATCAAGCCAGCCGATTACTTTAATTTCGTTTAAAAACTGCATTATCTCCTCACTTTTAAAATCACAAAACTTACTTGACAGAGGAAGACACCGAATGGGTGAAGGAAGTCATGACGGGAGTCATGGTAGCGCGCGGGGCACTCGAGGCAGTGAGGAGACCTCGAGGAAGCAGGAGCTATCCAGCTCTGTCCTGTCGTGATCTTAGGACCTCGCACGTTAATCTCACAGACGGTATGACTAACTTTTGTTGCTTTTAAAAGCAACTTGGACATGCGCAACGTGTGCGTGTGACCCATGTCTATTTTAGATATTGATATAAACTTAAACTTCTCTTCTTTTTTTGTTCTCAAAAGATTCTTGTACCAGGAATTTTTCAGTACCAAACCTGAGTCTGAATTTGCGCCCGTTGATGGAAATAAGCTTGCCTCCTAAAACATGGGACTTGGTGAACTATCGATGTACAGCTCTGTCTAACCCGCCGAGGAATGCAGGCGTGTTAATTGTTATGTAACTTACTTCCCTAGTGCGACTAGATATTTAAGGGATACCATAAGTTATTACCTCTGTTCGAAGTATTCGCAAGACCACCATACCAATACCATTCAGTATCGAGCTCTATGTGTAAACTCACTATGAAACACGATTTTTTTTTCTCTATCCTACGCTATCCCACTGCTGGGCAAAGGCCTCCCTCCACTCCTTCCATCCTTCGCGAGCATCGCGCGTCCTCCTTCCAGTTTTGCCGGAACCTATCCAATTCGTCCCGCCATCTCCTACGTGGTCCGCCGCGACCCCGTCGCACTGTTTCAGGGCACCAATTCTGTGCCATTTGCGCCCATAGTTGGTCCCGGCATGCGGCAGACATGTCCTGCCCAGTCCCATTTAAGTTGGGCAGCCTTTTGAGCCACGTCAGCTATCTTTGTTTTGGAGCGCAGTAAATTGTGAAGTAAATATTTACCTACTTCCATAGGGTACTATTGGATAGATGCACGTGGAGGTGCAACCAGCGGACGGCCCATTAGAGTGTACTGCAAGGGCCACAGCACCTGCTTGTACCCAGATGAAAGGGAAACAGCTGTTTTCACCGCTGATGCCACCGCCCACAAATTCTCACAATCTGACAATGGCTTCAGGGTAAATATAAACTTAGATTTTTATTACTTAAGTATTCAACTATAGTTAGAGAAATAAATTAATTATTATGCAAGTTTGTTTCATACAACTGTCAAAAAAATTGAAGTAGTCGTGATTTGAATATATCTACGAGCAATTTAAGTTGATACTCAATTTGCTTAGCAATAAATTTCCATGACTGTATCTACCTAATACTTTCTAAAAGAGTGTTATTATTACCAATAAATAAATATTACTTTTCAGCTTACATACGATGGTGAAGGATCTGGTGCAATACAACTTCGATTCTTAAGGTTGCTGTCAAACGTGGCTAGGCAGAACTTCACATACTCCTGTGTGAATACCAAGGCCCAGCAAAGGTACATTTTCACTAATATTTAACTTCAACCAATCCCATCGTGACTAAAACTTCAGTCACATTACAGACGCCAGCAGGTTAAGCTACCCGAATCTGTGAAATTTTCCCCATCAACCTTGAAACTTATGCTTTAAAGATAAACTTGAACATCTTTTAAAGAAATTTGACAGATTCGGATGTGCTGGCGTCTGTACCTCATGTTCAAAAACACTTTTGCTAAGTTTTATCAACAATCTAAACTTTGTTTCAGATCCGACATCCCAGCCGATTTGACCAGACAGAACAACCTAAGGCTTTTCGGCTACAATTCAGTGGAATTCAAAGAACCACAGCTGATTAAAGACGACTGCAAGGTAATTCTTTTAACATTTAAAAAACCACTAAGTATACCGTAGATTAGTTCTCGCTTAATTATTCAGCAAATAACGATAAAATATAAAATATCCATACCATAAATGTTTTATATATTACCATGGGTGGCACCTGGTATTGGTTTATTTCTAAAAAACAAAAAAATTATAATATTATGCACAGATTACCACATAAATCACTCCATACAAAATGTTCAATACATACTGCTATAATAGCCTACACCTTCGAGTCGCTAGACGCTGCTAACGAAAATGTACCTAACCTTACAAGCGTAAAGTGAGTTTTGCTTCGTAGCTGCGTAATATATGCGTACTGCGCGCCTCGCGGCTGTCGGCAGCCCACTGAGATAAATGGGTCGCGTACGACCCAGCGGCCGGTAGGTAGTTAGCGCGCGTAAGTACATGGAGTGATTTATCTGGTAATCTATGATATATGTTTAAATAGGTACTTCCGCTCCCAACACAGTCAAACATGCGCTATTATTTTCGCGTCTCTACGGAGTTTTATTTTTATTTTTCTATGCTTCCGGACAGCAACGTTATCTGAAGAGGATGAACAGCGCGATGGGCGTGTGAATGCGTTGTTTACTGACTTCATTATTTAATGTTTCAGGAGGGAACCGGCGAAATAGTGCTGGAAATAAAAACATCCAGGACAGATAGACTGCCCATCAGCGACTTCCAACCTCTAGCATTCGTTGATGCGGAACACCAGTTTACGTTCACCCCCGGACCAGTCTGTTTCACTTGACATTTGCGCATGATGCCATTACTGAAGACTTGTTTAAATAAGGATAGATTTAATATTATGTACATAACAGTGGACCTATGTAAATATTGTAAATAAATGTTGTGACGACCTTTAATTTACTTTCATTTTAACTGTTTTATTAAAGCGTAATGATTGGAAGTACTAAATAAATATCTCCATGTTGTTAAGTAGGTTTACCAAAGTACAACAAAGTCATTAGGAAACCTCTGCAACAGTGCAGCCGAAATAGGCCCGGACTCCACCAAAGCGGAGAGGACAGGAGATGTTTGTAAACGACCAATAACGGCCGAACCTAATAACTTATTTTCAGTTATAGACAGATCGCTATTCATGATAGACAGTATAATTTTAACTATGCTTGGATGGGGTCTCACAATCATTGATAAAGGCTATCTATCTAACGAAAAAAATAAGTAGGTTTCTCTACTTCGCCCTCCCGTGCGTTCCATTACAACTAACATCACTTAAAAACACAACATGTGTAATTAGGGTTATATTAAAACTTCTTTGTTTCTTACTTCTAAATAAGTTACTGGATTAAGATATAATTCTGTAGAGCCATATTTGTTATGGCCGCGAATCAAAATATAACCTGTTACTGACCTGCAAATTGCAAAAAACGTAATAAAATTTGAATTTCGCGGGCTACCTTAGCGCATTAATGTTATTATTTTTTTTAACTTAAATTCATGTTGGAATGGTGCTTGCACGGGGGGGTGTTAGTAAGGGGGGGGGGTTAAATTTCTGTTATTTTTTGCCTAGGGCGCACCGTTTTCGAGATATTTGAATTTCAATTTTTTTTTATTACTTTAAATAAAAAAAAACATCTAAGATCATTATTGCAAGTACTTACTAAAGAGTTAATTTTAGCTTGGCTACTTTACGTTTATCCCTGCAATTCGGGGGATAGCCAAATCTGCCAACTGTAGTACTGTCCTGTCAAACAAATCGTATATTGGGACGCATACTTTGGCATTTTCATACAGAGATATCTGTTGTAGGCGATACACCCTCCCATCAGTAGATAGCGTGGGCCGGTATGATTCCTAGATTATTGGGACGTTAAAACCATCGATAGATATATTTTTATAACTCCAGTAGGCCGAAACTGGTGATATATAGGTTATTGGGTTCGGCCATAAGATAACTACGTTACAGAACCATCGCATTGAAATAACG
The DNA here is from genome assembly GCA_948098905.1 of Tiliacea aurago. NCBI lineage: Eukaryota > Metazoa > Arthropoda > Insecta > Lepidoptera > Noctuidae > Tiliacea > Tiliacea aurago. The sequence goes on along the minus strand of OX402578.1, from coordinate 10,226,392 downwards.
ATATCTTATTGCTCGTTTCCTCTCCTCTCCGCTTTGGTGGAGTCCGCGCCGCCGATGAATAATGACCGGTCTGAACATAGGCACTCGCCTCATGTCACTATTCGATTCCTAAACAAAAAAAAAAACAAACGAGTCTTTACAGTAGTCGCGTACATGACATCTCACCTTGACATAACATCTGACATCTCACCATCTCAACTATGTAAGGTAAAAAGCAACTGAGCAGTGACAGAAATGAACCTTAAAATTTAAAAAGCTACTTAAATACTGAAATATTTATTCGAATAATTATTCATTACTATAGTAGTCGCCCGCTGGTCGAAATTCAACCACCTCTACTTACAATCTTTATAGTACTTACCTCCTTATTCCACGCGTACCTACACTAATTCCATGCTATTAATTAAAAAAATCTTTTTTACAAAAAAAACAACCGACTTCCAACAAAAACACTAAAAAGTGAAAAATAACTTTAATTTCGGAAGGACATAACATAATCACACCTTGTTTCCTCGAAGGGTTGGGCAGAGGTGTACCTGTAGTATACCCACATTTAATATTATATTTAATTTAATTTCGGAAGTCGGTGGCCATATAAACGAAATTACAAAGCCAAAGACACCGACTTCCGAAATTAAATTACTAAGGGTATACTACAGGTACACCTCTGCCCAACCCTTCGAGGAAACAAGGCGTGATTATGTTATGTCCTTCCGAAATTAAAGTTATTTTTCACTTTTTAGTGTTTTTGTTGGAAGTCGGTTGTTTTTTTTGTAAAAAAGATTTTTATTTTTCACTTTTTAGTGGTACCTACCCCACACCAATACGTATACTACTTGCTATGAAAACAACTGTGACAGGAAGTTTTATAACATCATCAACATACACCGAGTGGATTAAATACGTATTATTGAAGTGTATATGAGACCGCGCAAGCTTCCTCTACCAAATAAAAGAATTATAAAAATCGGTTCATAAACAAATAAGTTATGCCTGAACATATATAATACTAGCTTTTGCCTGCGGCTTCACCCGCGTAGATGTCAGAAAAAATCTCACGGGAACCGGGATTAAGAGTACCTATACCCTACATAAAAGGAACCCTAGTGCAAAATTTCACGTCGCTCCCAGTAGTTTGGGTTGTGCGTTGATACGTCAGTCAATCAGTTGGTCAGTTTCTCCATTTATTTATATAGATAGATTTGTTATTTAGACCAATACAAAATAATAATAAATAAGGACTTATTAGTTTTTTTTTTTTGTTCTTCGAGTGTAATATTTCAAAATTATTGACCTTTACGTGATCAACGTCCCGACAAACCTTGCAAATGACACCATATTGATTTGTAGACTATTTACCTCATTACACCCCCAGAACGGGCTGTTTTTTAAAAAACATGAAACACGTTTTATTTATTTGTTGATACGAGTAACCCTGCGAATTGTCGAATTGATACAATTCATATGATTTCTCCATACAAGTTGTGAAACCCCGTTACACCCCTTTAGTGGTTGAATTTTCAAAAATCTGTTTTAGCGTTTACCTAGGTCATAATAACTATCTGTGTGCCAAATTTTAGCCCAATCCATTCAATGATTTGAGTTTTGTGAGTCAGTAAGTCAGTCACTGTTTCCTTTTGTATGTATTAAATCTATAGTGTAATTCGACATGTTACGACGACCCCGAATAAATAGGGATTAGGGCAGGAGACTGATGATGAAGAATTCAGGCTAAGTTTCAAGTTAATAGATCAACGAAAGATGATTTTTTCATACAAACTGTATCCATCCCCCCTTTACATCCCCAAAGAGGTTAATTTTTAAAGTGGTTTGCAACTTTTCCATTATTTGACTTAAAGGTTATACCAATTTTCGAGTTAATCAAGCCACGTAGTAAAATCCTCTTGTAAAATTGACTACCCCTTTTCACCCCGTTATGGGTAGATTTTCGAAAAACCCTGATACAAGCTATTCTTCATTTTTGGTTTTAAGTATAAATACTAAGTTTCGAGTTGATCGGACCACGCGTTACGCGTTCTTCTATACAAGCTTTGACATCCCATCCATTGAAGTTAAGATAACAAAAAAATACAAACTTTATATTTTACTTACGTAAGTATTCGTCCAAGTTTCAAGTTTATTAACTCTAGGAATAAGATTTTTCATGAAAACAAAACCCCCCGTTTCCCCCCCTTTACAGGTCAAATTTCCAAAAACCCCTTCTTAGCGGATGCCTACGTGCCGAATTTCAGCCCAATCTGTTCAGTGGTTTGAGTTGTGTTGATAGACCAATCAGTCACGGTTTCCTTTTATATGTAGGGACCTATATACGGCTAGATATATATACATTGAGAACCAACTCCTTTTTTGATGTCGGTTAATAATCATTTATAGCCAGAGTGCATCTCATGACAATTCCAATAAGACCAAACACGGGTAGGATACCTTGCTTTATAACCGAGTTCCAGTGCCTACCTTTCGGCTTCATCATCAGATCAGTTTCGATCATCAGATCAAATTTGCTTCGCATAACTATCTTAATCCAGATATATCATCGCCACCAGCTGTGAAATACTTATCATTGAGAAGTTCTTCATCAGTTCCACTTCACCAAATTATACTTTCTGAATGCAAATGATTGACTTGTTGATGAAAATATAAAAATCGCTATATGTATGCCTATAATATTTGAGGAGTTCCCTCAATTACTCATGGATCCCAACATCAGAACTGAGTTTTGATAAAAATGGGACCAATCTGGAAGTATATCCTTTCAAATAAAAAAAGAATTTTCTAAATCGGTTCATAAACGACGGAGTTCTGGGGGGCTAAAATGGACGCTTTCGCAGAATCAAATTATGATCTGCGTTCAATTCATATCCCGCAATTCATCTGTTTGACAGTTGTGTATGGAGTTTCGTAAAATGGTCCACAAATTAAGAATTAATTTATTGAAGTCTAATGTTAAATAGCAGCTGTCAAACAGATGAATTGCGGGCTGTATGAATTGCACGCATGATTCTGCCAAAGCGTCCATTTTAGGCTCCCTGAGGTAACAAACATTAAAAAAGAAAAAAAAACATACACACGACTTGAGAACCTCCTCCTTTTTGTGAAGTCGGTTAAAAAATTGGGCCGTCGCGGGACGACTGGCAGATGTGAAACATCGCACTACACACACATTGACACACTACTACATACGAGTATTATAGACTGTATAGTGGCGGATCGCGACCACCAATCGGTTTTACGTACGCATATATAGATGTCATCAAAGTACTTACTTATTCCATGCTCAAGCTTTCACTGCCTGTTACACACTTCCGTCCCTTTTCACGAAATCACTCTAAAAGAAAGCGAGAGGAAAAATGTTGCACATCAAAAGTTCGGACCGGCCATGACCCATCGGCCGTACTGTACTATTGCGCTGGTGTCTATCGACTCGTCTAGGTCTCGCGATGGTTTTATGCTAAAATCAAAATGGCGGATTTAAAACGTCTATGTTTAATGCATTGTACAGACGCCAGCAGGTCAAGCTACCCGAAACTGTTAAATTTCCTCAATCAACCTGAACCTTATACTATAGGGATAAAGTTAAAAATCTATTAAAGAAATTTGACAGATTGATGTGCTGGCGTCTGTACCATTGTACCAAACATGTTTGTTGTCAAAATGAGCATGTATAAAAATAAATGGCTTGAGGATACGATTCCAAAATTATAACACGCTAGGCTTCATTATAAAAACATTGAAAATCCAGCAAATTTTTTAAACAGTTTGACGCAGTGGCATCGCATCTGAGATAGAACTAACTGCCAACAACTGCTTAAAATTGCTTGAAAAGTGAGCTTTTTCAAAGAGTTGGTTCGATACTTGGAACAGACAAGCGACTTTTCAAAAAGTTCGAATGCAAATGTAACGTGTGTGTGTGATGTAATGTTATAATGCCCGGCACGAGTTGTGAGCACAGATTGACAGTAGTGGGGGCAAGCACGCGCATGTACCGTTTCGGCCAAATTTATTCAGTACCGTTTTTTACTAAAATTATTGATAGGTACTCAAATTCAAATCAGAAATTCTGAACCATTGGCTTCTTTAACGATCCGCCATACAGTTGCTACTGAGGTTTTAGTCGCCTCCGCTGTGTCTTTATAAATTTCCAGCATACTTTTGTCTATACCTAACTCGTTGTTAACAGCGTTGTTCTTTATGAAACAGTACACGGAATACACCATTTGCCTTGCCTGTCTATTTAAAACTCTATTTTTCTCCTCGGAATTTTGAAGAGTTCGTGACTTACAAATTTAAAACCAAAAATTTTAAAAAAAACGAGTGTGCTTTAGACTACACGACTGAAGTAAAACTTACAAATAGTAATACTAATTATACTTACTTACTTACAACACTATATAGGCCTGCACTGTGTCTTAGATATAGAAACGCAACTGACTATGAGAGAAAGGGAGAAAGAAAATGTGTGCTCGCACCTTTCTCTTGCCCCTATACAGTAATATACGAAACGTAACTCTCTCTCTTTCTATCTTCACTAACTTATATCTCCCTCTCAGCTTTCGTTCGCTCGCTTCCGTAACGCTCTCGTCACGCATTCACCAGTTTACTCCCCAAGTCAAGCGTGCGTAAAGAAGTTTTACTTCAAAAACACAACAATTGTCTAAAACGAGATAATAAAAATAAACTATATTAAAACAAATACGAAATAACAAAAATAAACATTTTTTAAATCTAAAACGTAAGTCACTAAAATAGCACGAAAGTGTACATTAGCCGAATGACACGCGAGAGTCCAATAGACGACGAGCATCGACTGATGAACCAATCCCCCCCCCCCCTGGCTTCTTTCAAACTCAAACCCCCTTATTACAAAACAAGGTTTATCTTCAGACCCAGGTTTAAAACATGGAGCCATTATTGAATTTAGAACTTTATTCCGACTATAGTAAAATTCCTAAACACAAAACTGACAACTTAGTACCGAACTAAGTTTTCAGTTTTTTATAAAGAACGGTATTTCAATCACAGTTACGTTCTTATTACAAAAACTGGCTCCATGGTTTAAGCCATGTCAAAAAACAAAATTCGTAGTAAAATAAAATTTCAGTCAATATCCTATGGAGGAAATCACTTTTAAAAGTTGCTGAGTGTATACATATTGGTGCTCGTGACTGTACCCAGTAAATGGGTAGGTTTATAGTAAGTACATAGTACTCACACATGTGCTATGCAATTATATAATACTAACAGATTGAATTTTTACAATGCTAAGATAGTTTTTGAAATCTTCAGCAGCTCCAACAGTATTTCCAAACGTTAATCAATTAGTTGTGGTTGTGGAGCTGGACCAGCATTGAGCCAAGCATTTTTATCAGCGATGTAATCCCCCAAATTATAATATGCCTGCTTGCATAGTGTGCGTTTTACACAAGATTTGAATTTCGTCTCATTTAGTTGAAGTATGTGGGGAGGAATTTTATTATAACATTTTAAACAGAACCCCATGAAAGATGAGTCTACTTTTGCCAATCTGAAACCTGGTTGAGCTAATAGATCCCTACTTCTAGTACTATAATTGTCTTTCGCCTCTTTTAATAAAAAGATGTAATTTTTTTTCATACGTACATGATTTTTTCATAGATATATTGACAAGGCATCGTCATGATGTTAATATCCTTAAACATTTCCTTATCAGAATCGCGCCTGCGGAGATTATATATGGCTGTGATGGCTCTTTTCTGCAGAATAAAAATCGACTCGATGTCTGCAGCCCGTCCCCATAGTAAAATACCGTACGACATAATTCTATGAAAGTAACTAAAATAGACTAGCCTCGCGGTATCTACATCAGTAAATTGACGGATTTTTCTCACAGCATAAGCTGCCGAACTTAACAGTCCTGCAAGGGATGTTATATAAGGACCCCATTGAAGCCTCGAGTTCGAGCTCGAGAAAAACAGTTTTCTCGACGAATTCAAGTTTTTCTTGATTCAATATTATCTCACAATTCCTATTTTTGACATTTGGTAAAGAAAATCTTATGCACTTGGTTTTTTTTCTCATTTAATACTAAATTATTAGCAGTGAACCAATTTTGGACCTGCAATAGGGCATTATTTACGTCGTCAAGATTTAATGCACGTCTGTTAATTTTAAAAATTATAGGAAGTATCGTCAGCAAATAACACCATTTGTGGTTGAGTTTTTAACAAATGGGGTAGATCATTAATATATACTAAAAAGAGGAAAGGACCCAATATCGAGCCTTGTGGTACACCCATTTTTACTTTTAAGCCGAGTGAATTGACTGCATTTATTTTAACTTGCTGCTGTCTATCATTTAAATATGATTTTACTAAACTGAGCGCAAGTTTACCAATGCCGTAATGCTCAAGTTTCAAGAGTAATGTTTCGTGGTCGACGCAATCAAATGCCTTGGAGAGGTCACAAAAGATTCCTATGGCGTCTTGGGCCTCTTCCCATGCCGCATATATATGTTTTAATAAGGTGACACCGGCGTCAGTCGTACAACGTCCCTTGGTGAAACCATACTTTATTCCGCCAAAGCGACCGCAAAATTAACTACTGCGCTGGTGTCAGTTTGTGCTCACGACTCGTGCCGGTTCAGTAACCGGCACGAGTCGTGAGCACAAACCAATCCACCAAAACACATGCATCCACATGCATTTTTTTTAAATACCTAAATAAGTACAGTTACTTATGTAGGTATATAAAAAAAATGCATGTTTCCTTTGCGTAAAAATTGGTAGAATCAATATTTAGTATACCTCCCCTCTCGGGTCCACTTTAACTTTTTCCATATACAACCAATAATCCTCCTAACCGATTTCGGTCACGGTGGCCTATCTCAACGAAGATTAGCTAGGTACGCAGGAGATATTATAGTCCGATGTAGTTAGTATTCATTAACTCTCATAGTCCGATGGGATGGCAATCCGACACGACCGGGGACAGATCAGGCGCAGGACCAACGGCTTTACGTGCTTTCCGAGGCACGGGGGGTATGACACCACCAACTTCCAAACTCCGGGCTGCTAATGAGAAATTCCTAATAGAAAAACTCAATAACACTTTGCCCGATCTGGGAATCAAACCCAGAACCCCGTGCTCACCAGTCGCGCTGACCACGAATCCAACGAGGCAGTCGTATAACCAATAATGATATTCGTAAATAATAAACAGAAAAGATTATTCACGTCTGAAAGACTATTTATTATAAATTAAGATTACGGTTGTGATCAATTGCTTTTAATCATACCTATTTAAAAAAGAACTAACACTAAAATTAAACTTATGTGCAAACATAAAATTATTGAACTGAAAACTCAACAGGCATAATTATGACGTAATAAAAGAGCACCATAAAGCGCTTTAAGAAGAATAAATGCAATTACCTATATAAATCTATAATACATATATATTTATTTCCATTATTCAATTAGGCTTGACTTCCGAGTCAGTATTAGTAGTTCCTAGACAGCATTACTATAATAACAGAAATCATTTTATATCAAACTAAATGACCCGGTGAACTTCGTACCACGTGAGACATTACGATTTTTTCGAATGTTCGGCTGTTTTCCTAATTTTATTTTTTCCAATACCGTGGCGACCAAACTAAAAAATATTAATTCAAATCGGTCGACCCATTTTGGAGTTTTTGTGAGACTTACGCACGGCAATTTATTTTTATATATAGATTTTCTACAGGGCAGAACATTGCATTCACATAAGAGTAGAAAATGAGAACATTGATTGACCATGCACCTGCAAATCATAGTTAAGCATAACTGTGTACTCATACAAATGTAAACAAAATATATTTGATTTTTACTTCAGTCATTTTTAACATAATATAAGTTTTGATTATTGAGTTTCTGAAGATAATGCAGGTGGTGAATTGTCTTCCACTCTTGAATTCATCTCCAATACATTGTCTGCTCCATCAACATCCATATTACTAACTGTATCAGCGGATTTGATAATATTAGATACAAAACTGACATCATTCTGAGCGCATTCTTCCTTAGATACACTAGGTGCTATTTCTTGTGATGACTCTATAGACACAGACTCAATAGTATTCTCTGTAACTTTATTGTCATCTTTAATATGATCATCATTAGTACTATTTTCTACTACACAAGGTTCATCAGCATTACTTACCTTTTCAGGTATAATTACACTTGGCTCTTTTTCAAGGTCTTTTTCATGTTCATTACCAACAGTGCCTACAACTGTTTCATCAATTGAAATGAGATCATCTTTAAGATTAATGCACACACCATCAGCAGAGGGTGGCCCCCCTTCTTGACTTCCGCCAGTTTCTTCATCTGATGACGCAAGTAATATATTTTCAACCGGCTCATTATATTCGTTGTTGTTAGATTTACTGTTTACCTTCTTAGTATCAGAAATTGAGATCTCCGTGTCCATAGCATCATTTCGGCGAGATGTTTCTGTAACATTGGAACTGTCTGTTTCCATGCCAACAACAACAGGCGCTTCGGTTTCATTGTTCGGGTGGCGGTGCGGAACTATTAACTGAACACTTTCTGTATTTTCTACAGGTATATTATCAGCTTTGTCAGCCTCACTTTCTGAGTAACTTGAGTTTTCGATACTGATTACATCACTCAACTGCTTTTTAGTGTCCCTACCAGATTCTATAGAGTCAGAGATAGCTATGGGACTATCAGAATCAGAGGATTCAAGTGTTGAACTTTCAGCTTCATTACCTGAGTGCAATTTCTGCAATAGATGGAGCTCATCTATATCGGACTCTAAATCATTACTGTCATCGCTACTTACAGAAAGTGTTTCTGCAGCATCATGAGAATCCTTGTCATGAGATTTCTCTAGGATTTCACCAGAGTCTTCCTTATTTTCTTCACCTTTAGCATCATTTTCCTTAAGTGTTACTATGTCTTCATTTTCTTCAAGTTTTTTAGCATTTTCTTTAACTGCAGATTCTTTCGATTGTTGGCTTTCTTTTCCTTCACTGGGCCCTTTCGATATTTCTTGTATAAGTCTTTTCAGCCTTTCCTTCCTTTTACCTTTGTTCTCTAATGATACACTTTCATCATTGGTTTCTTCTTCTTCACTCTCAACAGGTGATTCATCCGCTTCTTTATCTCCAATCTCTACAGCTTCTAGCTTAAGTTGGTTCTGTCTGTCTGCATACCTGAAAAAACACGTATGCTTATTAGTAAGTGATGTGGAGTGAACGCCAGGTGGCAATTTATTAAATAAATAACTAATGAATGAATTGAGCTATATCTACATACAAAACTGGAAAGTGGCGTTTGAAGATCGGCCAGCAGGCAGGTCTTACTAGATTTTATGATTGGTATATAAAAGTGCAGGCTAGTTAAATTAGATTATATACAAATGTAATCGAAACAAAACTTACTTATTAAATATTTCAGTCTCCTTATTTGCCGCTATCTTTTTATTTGCGTCTAGCTTGAATTTCAGCTGCTCATTATTTTCCGCGGGATCAACTTCTAAGGCAATTCTGGAAGCCGCTAGTCTCCATTCATTCTCTTGTCTACGCCTTTGAAGTTTCTTGCCACATCTTGTAAATAAGTCTCGAGCTAATAAACAAGTTTTATTAAATTAGTGTCATATAATGGCTACACTAAGCCCACGTAGCACGGGCGCTTTTTTATGGCAACGTTTTTTACCATACGCTGGATTTTCAACGCTCAGCTTAACGCCAAGAGTTCAAAATCCAACTGTGTGGTTTTACAACCAGAGACCGAACAACCCTAGTTAACCCTCTGCAACTGAGGTGACTTTATTGTTAACATTTGACTGACGTGTTGTCTATCAGACGTCAGATAAACTAGCCTTATTTGCCTATATTTTGACAGTTTATTATATGTATGCACATTTTATATGTTGTAGTGGTTCTTATTCTTTCATAATAAATAAATATCAATATTAATAAAACAATGCATTGACTAATACGAATCACTTTTAATGAGATCAACATTTTACACATTTGGTGACATACAGGTACAAAATATTATTTAAAAAAAAACTTAATACTTATTCTATCTTTGAGCAAACACAATTATTTTTAAAATCACAATTAAAAGCTATGAAAAAAAAATCAACAATATCCTATGATAGGTTTAGGCACAAATCAGTCTCAAAGTCAACCCTAATTTTATTACCTAGAACTTACAGTCTTCACAAATTTGAACCGAGCATTGCAAGCAAATACCTTTTTTTGCAAGCACAGCAGTTGAATCTTGTCTGCCTTTTCAATCTGCTGGGGCATATGCTACATAGTCTTCTTGCTAATGGTCCAGGTTGTGGAGGAGGTTGAGGAGAGGGAGGCAAATCCTTACCTAAAACCCTTCTGATTGTCAATCGAAGCTCTCTCGGCAGTCTGTCATTATAGACGCGCTGTTTCACGCTGGGAAGTACTAACTCTCTTGATATGGATAGTAAGAACGCTCCCCTCCGCAATTTGGCACCAGGAAAACTTTGGTACAAGACCAAGGCATTCACAACAGCTAGATCCAACATCCTGTAAAATATTGCCATTGGCCAGCGACGTGTCTTTCGAGTGCTTGAAAAGATCGAACATTTCTTGTCGATTTCATCGACTCCGGCCTTAGTGTGGTTGTAATCTTAGTGGCCGCTCATCCTCATCTTCGCTGTCGTTACCTTCGCTCTCATCACTTTCATTTGATTCCCTTATAATATATTTTTGAGATTCTCTGTTTCCTTCCTTCTCAAGATTTTCCACTCTTTCGTCAGTTATAAATTCAGGGTCTTCAACAGAGTAATCAACATCACTGAAGTTATTTTCTTCTTCTAAATCTTAAAGCCAGTCTTCAATGTAGGTATCTATATTTTTTGGTCTTCAATTAAAACTTCTTTTGGAGGGTCTGCTATCTATGTTCCCTGGATTCGACATGATGATGATGACAAGAAAAATAATAAACTGAGGTTACGTAGGAGAGACACTATGGCAGTTTACACATTATTACTGAGGTTACGAATGTCTGACACTATGGAACTACAGTCGATCTTTATGAGGTAACGTCTATCAGAATCAGATCTTATTGCTGTACTTACGTCTGAGAGACACCAAATGCTCGTAGCACCAAACGTGTAGATCGCGTGACCGGTCACGCCACACTGCCCGATGCCGCGGACCAATACAGGAAGGTACTGAGCGAGACAAAGCTACATCACGCGATATTGCGAAATGGCAACGAATTTTATGATTGACGGTGTCTGACATACTACCACCTCAGTTGCAGAGGGCTAAGGGTTAAGCCGTTTATGAGGTTACCTTTATCATGATGTAACTCCTTGAATGGGTTCTACTCTTGAAACCCAGGGGGTTTTTCTAAGCAGTTAATCAAAAACTCATACAATATGGGTACATATTGTATGAGTTTTTGATTAACTGCTTAGAAAAACCCTGTCGAAAACCCTTTCAATGGGTAACCAAATTGGTCCCTGTTTACATCGCGATTGAATGTGCTCTGTTGGATTCTCAACTGAAAATTGTGATTTCTCAATAAAAAAAATCTCAATTGAAAATTCAGAGTTCGGTAAAAATTTCGCGTAAAAAAAGCGCCCGTGCGAACGTGGGCTAAGTGTTATTTTGTTAATAAATAAATAAAATTGCAATCCTATTAGATAATGATACATAATACTGATATAATAAGGTATATTCTTATATGTAAGTACCTTCTTCCATAATGTCAGCTTCATTCCAACACAACTTGTCTTCATCATTCGCGTCTCTAACACAACGGAGAACATCGTGAAAGTCCGGGAATGGCAGTGGCGTGCCAATCGGGACTCTCTTATTTATCCACTTTTCAAGACGTTTTGCCGGCCCCGAAGGTTGACCTGGCCGCGCGTCTATTACAATACGAGGCTCTGAAGGCATTTTTGTATTTGTCAATTGACAAAATTTCGCATAAACGCGCACCATTCGTTCTTTGTACCTGGAAAGAAATTTAAAAAAATTGTACTTTGATATTTCATTGCATGGTAAAATAACATTAAAATGTTTGTTTCTAGTGTCCCTCTTTATTAGTTTCCTTCTTTATTACTCACACATTACATTCCAATAGATAATGTCTATTTTTATAATAAAACATTATTAACCCTAACATTCTTAACTTCTATGCATTATTGTTAGACCTGGAGCAAAGTCGCAGTGTTTTTTTTGCTATTTGTTTCCTAGTATATCCCAACTACATTAAATAGTACAAGTTTACACCTGACTGTCAAACACTACAGCCATCTCATAAGGGTATACGCTAACAGCAAATTTATAGCATTCTCTATCTACATGCTATTATTATTGTTAAACTGATTCACCAAGCAGTTCCCAACCTTTTACCACACAAGATCACACATAAACATAAACTCATGCCTTCTCCCCATGGAGATAGGAAGATACTACAGAAAGCCACCTACAATCCTTAGATACTCCTTTTGTTTTGTTTACGTTCACCCCAACCTTTCCTGTTAGGGTTAAACTACAAGGAGCCGATGACGTGTGCGAAATGTGCGGAAACGTAACTTAATTTGGTTACAAACAGGTCATTGCTACCTCATGATGCATCACAGCATTTTTTCTTTTACCAAAAACATAAATATTTCATTTTTCGAGCCGCTGCACCCCCCCTCGAGTTTCACTCTGCGCCCCCCAAAGTAGGCAATGCCCCCTATTTGCTAAGATATTCAGAAGGCTGTTGCTGCATGGTAAAATACTAATATTTTCACAGGTTGGTTGCATGGTTTCACAGGTTGCATGCATATCCCAATAAAATAGGGAAAACGTTAGGCAGATGTTATACACATGGGAAAATGCTAACTCATTAGCATTTTCACAATTATATGGATGTAGATGAGTCAATTTACTACCTTTCAGTTAATAAATAAACAGAGTCATCATCATCATCAAAGTCAACCTCTTGTTCTTCTAGTTTCTGAATTGCTCTGTGCAGTTTCTTTATGGTCTTCTCTAGCTTACGTATCTGTCTTTGGTGCTTTGAATCATATTCACCTTCTTCTCCAAATGTCACCTGGTCTGGCTCTGAAGATAATAAATTAATGCAATGAGATCATTAAAATGAGGAATACATAAAAACCAGGAGGCCTAAAATGCGACGCTTTGGCAGAATCATAATATGATCTGTGTACAATTCATACATCCCGCAATTCATCTGTTTGACAGCTGCTATTTGACATTAGACTTCATTAAAGAAATTCATAATTTGTGGACTATTTTACGAAACTCCATACAAAACTGTCAAACAGATGAATTGCGGAATATGAATTTACGCAGATCATAATATGATTCTGCCAAAGCATCCATTTTAGACCCCCAGTTCATTGTCGCATTATTATGATACTATTTAAAAATGTGAAGAATTTGCTACAATGATCTTCTAGCAGTGATAAATATAAGCCTGTAATATTGTCTAATATTACAGGCTCATATTTTTAGTACACAACAGTGTACAGTTGATCATACAAATAAAAATATATTTGTCTAAGTCTAAAGTAATCAATTCAAAAAAATTAATATCCAAACCTTCCGTTTTGGTATCCATTTTTAGTATCTGTGATTTGGCAATCTTTCTTTGCATGTTTAATTCATCAACAATATCTTTTATGTACAAATACATCTTTTCAGGGCTAGCTTTCATAGCAAGTATTTTACTTGCAACCATGTCAACAAACTCCTCAGATTCTGAATACTCTTTTGGAACTTGTCTATAATATGCTTTGATTTTTTTATCTACTATTTTCTGCATGTCTTCAGAGTTTTCAAGTTGAAAACATGTATCTATGAAGCTTTGATACACAGAATGAAATTCACTTTGGGTACTACTACTTGGAGTCTCAATTTTGTTTTCTTTTGATGTTGTGGAATTTGTCTTTTGTGTACTTCTTTCTGCACCGTCATATTGTTTACTTGGCTCTGGAGCTTCTTGGACACTAACAATACTAACTTCTTGAAACTTATCAATTTCATCTTTATCTCTACTGTTTGTATCTAAACTAACTTCAAATGGAAAATCTATTTCTATTTCCAGAGTTTTTCTGTTCTCATTTCCAGCGTCTTTGGGATACTCCAACTTCTTCTTACTGTGAGGTTCTTTAGTACTAGTTACTTCATCATCACTCCCACTAGGAGATGCATTATTGTCTACAGTTGCCTTAACAGGGCTATCATCTATAGTGATAGCCAGTTCAGCACCTATTTCACAAGTCCTTTTGTTCAGTACAGGTTTTATGGGACTGTCTTCTATAGTAATTTCAATCATGGTAGGGAGCTCTGGCTCTGCATTATTTTCTTGCTCTAATGTATGATCGTCTGTTTGCTCTTCAGGTCTTAAATACCAAGCAGGACTTGAAGTAGTGCGAGAGCCATCATCATCATCTAATTCCACAGTTTGGACATCACTTACTTGTTTTGGATTTAATTTGGGCTTTAACATTTGATTTGCTGTTTTCATAAATATTATGGGTTTGTTAGAGGACTGAGTAGTTTTCTTTATAGTAATGCCTGCAGGTAAATTATTGAGAGACGTATTGTTTTGTATCCTATTGGGTTTCATCAACAGTGGTGAAGTAACACTATTAAGATTAGATGTTTCTGTTGCTTTTGCATAAAAAACATTGGGATGAGATGGCGAGGCTTTTACGATTTTTATAGGTTTAATCATTTTAAGATGCGGTTTCATAACATTCTTTTGTAGAGGCTTGCCATTGGTTTTACTTTTGCTTGCAAATGGATTAGATATAATACTTGAAGCTTTTGTTACGGTTGTTCGTTTCTTTGCCAGGGGTACTGCTTTTACTATAGTAATTTCTTTTGATGTAAAAACACTGTTTGTTGCAGGTACTCCTTTGATTGAAAGTATTTCTTTTGATTTAGCTGCAGGTACTGGTTTTGATGCATGTACTGGTTTTACTGCAGGTACTGCTTTCACTGCAGGTACAACTTTTGTTACATTTAGTTTAGAAGGCCTTATAGTAACATCATGTATTTTTCTTGGAATGCACACCATTGCATTTGGCATTGGTTTACTCTAAAACAAAACATTTTAGTAAGTAAAATAATCTGGATAATAAACAAACTAAGTCATTCATAAATTTACCCCTGAAAATCCCTTTTCACTCTGTGAGAGATTCTATATTTTACAGCTACAAATAAAACTGCTATTTAATAATCCATTGACTGCATACCTTCTTTGGTGCCGGCTCTGCCTCATCGTCCGAAGACCCCAATTCTATTACATCCTCGCTTGCCATCTTGTATCGAATGATAAGTACACACAAGATTGAATTATATCTTGAGCTCACATATCATTGCAACTACATGAGGACAGTGCATTAATAATTATACGGAAATCAAAAAACGCAAGTTTAATACAGTATTCTCGTAAAACTTAAAAAAATACTACACAACGACACATCGAAACGAAAAATGTTTGACAAATTATTCAGTCGGGGTTGTCACTTAACGAGATATCGTGCTCAAAAGTCACTAAATTCCACAGCTAAGATCATATCCTGCATCTGTTTATTTTATTTAGTTATTTTATTGTAATTTTATTTTATTTACGAAACATACCAGCAATTTTGCAATGCTTCAATGTTTTTTTTTATTACGAATTGGAGGAATTATACAAAATAATTCAAAATTTCAAGCGGCAACATTAGACAAAATCTTGTCTCTGACCCATGGAATTAGTATGTACTTTAATACAGGAATGATTACAACCGGCTTACGAGGCAACATACTTATCTAAAAAACCGGCCAAGTGCGAGTCGGACTCGCGCGCGAAGGTTTCCGTACTCTCTCTCGTTTCTCTCTCTTCTTTTTATAATGTGAATGTTTTAGTTAAATATGGAGTCCCACAAGGGAGTGTATTAGGTCCTTTATTATTTATAATATATATATGATCTACCAAAAGTAACGAACTATCCAGTATCAGTCAGTATCACTCTTTACCGATGACAGCACGGTCACAATAAATTGTGAAGTCAGCTATGAAAACGTACCGGGTAAAACGGGTGAATAGAGATGCAGGGGTGAATAGAGACGTAAATTTAAAATGGATTTTAACGTTGAAATAATATCTTTTGTTCCCAATAAGGACTATAATGTATCTGTACTATAATTAACGATTATGTGTTCTTGTTGGCAACAAACTATATAATATCAAAGTTAAAATCCATTTAAAGTTGCGTCTCTATTCACCCCGTTTTACGGTATACAACGAAATCATTAGTTAACTGGTTAAATAACAATAATGATCAATCTTGAAAAGACAAAAGTTATGTTCTTTCAGCTTTCTGTTCAGTCAACGTTTGGCCACACCAGACATTCAATGCTAATCACCAAGCGATAGTAATAGAAACAGTAGACAGCTACATATTTTCTAGGTGTAACCATTGACAAACGTCTAAACTGGAAAGCACATAATTACAGATTAATTAAATAAAAAAGTCTGTTCATCTACGCCTACACACTGTACAAACTAAAACACATCATAAGTACCACTGCGCTTGGAATATCACTACTTAGTTCAGCGTTATATTTTGGGGAAATTCCACTAATAAGGAAATAATTTTTAGGTCACAAAAAGGTGCATTAAGGCTATGTTTGGTTTAAAAAAACGGATAGTTGCAAACCGTATTTTATTAAATATAATATTTTAAATCTGCCTTCCTTGTTTATTTTTGAAGTGGCTATAATTTCATACAAACCAATCCCAAACAATTTAGAAAACTTTCAGATGTTTCAATCCGCAATCGACGGGATAAAATTATGTGCAATACGATCAACCACGGCACTGATGCGTAAAAGTTTTTTCTCATTATCACCAGTTATTTACAATAAAATCCCTAAACCCATTAGACAAATGCCCACAACGGTATTTAAACTACATCTAAAAAATACCTGATAGCCAAATGTTATTATAGCCCTTAGAATTTAGCATAAAGAATTTTTGAATGATCGTATTAGTTCCGACTAATAAGACATTTCTTCAATTTCTTTGATCTCAAAACACTTTTTTATAGATTAAGATTACCGTACTGCACGACAGTAGTTTATTAGTTGTTTATTTTGTTATGTATAAATTCAATACCATTTGAATTTATACATAACAAAATAAACAACAAAAATAAAATTTTGTACGCCATAAATGGCAAAACATGTAGATCCTGTTCCCGAATATTATTTTAACACCATGTCTAAATAGTCATATTTTTACAAAAAATTAATATATTGTATCTTATTATCTTATCATATCTTTTCTATTAAGGTGACCATACATTTTCTAGAAAATCTGGAGTCACAAGTAAATTATTCTTCGATTTGCCATAATAATAATACATGACGTGTGAGTACGGAGTTTTTTATTTGTCTGTGTGTGATTCATTTATTATGTTTTAAAATATTACCTTTTTAGTTAGCGTTTTTGTCGTAGTTGGTTTTTAGTTTAATTTTTATTAAATTTTTTTGGGGTTTGGGATAATTCACCCACTTCTTTGGTTTGGGAAAATTCCACAGTAAGGGGCGTATGAACACACGGCTACACATCAAGCTATACATTTCTAGTATAAGGTGCTATACCGAGATTTCCGTACTATGAGAGGTCAGCGTATACTGGAAATCTATAGCTTGATGTGTAGCCGTGTGTACATACAACCAATATATTTTTAGAAACTACTACTAAGTCTTTTCATTAGATACCAAACACGACATCGAAGATATAAATTTGTCTAGATAGACAGTTCTGGGGGATGCGCTAAGGTAGTCCGCGAAATTAAAATTTTCTTAAGTTTTGCAATTTGTCAGGTTGTATGTTGTTTAAAATATGATTCACGGCCGTAACAAATATGGCTTTACTGAATTATAATCATTAGATCAGCAATACAACTAACTATTGCTGATTCTAATGATTACAATTCTGTGACTGAAATCGGCTGTGACAGACGGACAGACTGTAACAGTAACACGACCCTTAGCTTACCACCGGTCATGTTACCCCATTGACATATAAACCTTTAGTTTTCCTACCTCAATCTGTTACCCAGTAACTAGGTATTGACAACTAGTCTTACTGGTTCTTAAACTTTCGAGCTTCTGACTAATCGGAACGAATGTCAAGGATAGGAATGACAGCCGAGTATGTAAAGATAGCCACACACGGATCGACCTCGGCAATCAATTTTAAATTCTGGGGTTATAGTTTATGTCATAGGAATAACAACGGACCAAGTATACTCTCTTGGGGTACGCCGTAATTTATAAACCTTTGTTTCGACAGGTAAGTTTGTCTGTTCTATTTTAGTTCTAGGACATATTTTTGCCATTTTAGTTATTTGTTTTCTGTTGACTAGGTAGGTACGACGTACGACTCAATTAACCCAAGCATCCAATCCTGAACTTGTTTTTTGCACCCAAACCTTGTCAAGATTTTAAGCTTTTTGTTAACTTTTTCATACAGGTATGGTCCTATGCTTATCTCTTTGAGAAGATAAGATAACGCCTGTACGATATAAAAACTCTTCTTAAAAAAGTTATGAAAAGGTTTCATACTACGAGTAATATTAGAAAAAAGTAGTGTGTTTTTATAAGTAGGAGGAGCTTTGGAAGTTCGGAACTACTGCTCCGATTTCAGCAATTCTTTTAGTCATAGAAATCTATGCTATTGCCGAATGCCATCGGATAATGCTAAAAAGTCCGTCTGACGCAGGTCCTCACCGGACATGGTGATTTCGGGAGGTTCCTGTTCAGGATAAAGCGAGAGGAAACGCCCGGGTGTCACCACTGTGTGGATCGCCCGGATGACACGGTGGAGCATACGGTGGAGGTCTGCCCGGCTTGGGCGGAGCACCGCCGTGTCCTCACGGAGGTGATCGGCAGCGGCGATCTCTTGCGTCCGGCCCTGATTCAGGCCATGGTTCGGAGCGAGAGTGCATAGGAGGCCGTCACCTCCTTATGTGAAGCAGTAATGCTAGCGAAGTAGGAGGTGGAACGCGTGAGGGAGAGGCAAGGTTCGCGCCCTCGCGCCCCTAGTCACCGCAGGAGACGCCCCGGGCGTCGGGAGTCACAAGCCGATTTCCGGCCACCGTAAGCGCGGGCTTGCGGACGGTGAGCGATGGGTAGCTCGCCGTCCGATAAGGACCAGGCCCTGGTCGACGGCACGCTGTGTTCCACGCGCGCCTCTTGCAGGCAGGTATCACGAGTTTGTCTGAAAGGGATATCGTGGCCCTGTCACACAGGCACTGGAAGGAACACAAGTGGGTTTTAGTCAGAAAAATCTGACACGCCCTCCCGCTCCGGTCAGAGCGGGAGAAGTTATTTGATAATATCCCACCCAAAAAAAAAAAAAAAGTTAGAAGCTACTTTATAGTAACAGAAATGTATGTAATTTTAGGTATTACTTCTTAGTCCACAGATTGGTAATTAACTCAAAACCATAACTCAAACCCGTGAGAAAACCCCAAAAAACTCGTCAAAAAGTCAAAATTACGTCAACAAGTTAAAAACAGACCGGACAGAAAATAAAATAAAATATAAAAAGTGAGAAACAAATAATTGTTTGTTTATTATCATACACTAGGCATTCTGTAGCTAAGAATGAGAAAGGTGAGATGTCATTTCTGGATTTGTTGGACGCTGATTGGTCAAATGTTGATAAATTTTTACCTTTTGTTAGGTTTGCCAATACAATAAAAGAGATTTATTTTATTTACAAATTGCAATCTGAATAGATTGAAGTTTCGTACAAAAATTTAAGCTGTCAAAATAGATCGTGGTTTTATTTCTAATAATTTCTATTTTATCGATTAGTTAGGACAATGATTAAACTTTTTTCATTAAAACAACAAAAGAAAGATGAGGAAGGCTCAGGAAGAGCAGGAGGTTCACAGAAAAAAGCATCAGCCGCTCAGTTGCGGATCACAAAAGGTAAAGTTCAGAAAATAGAACAATTTACGCGTTGTGTATTCATTGTTATTTTAATTCTGTTGTGAAGAATTCCTATAAACAAGCTTACGATGTCCCATCTTGGCTAGCAATGGCTAGCAGTGAGTTTTAAGTTAGGGGGAAAGACTGTACAAGCAATGAAATCATCCCTCAAAGACTTAAGATCATGAGGATTTTTTTTACAACTGTACATGGTGACTACAGTGTTTACACCATCTTCACCTAAATATAACTTGAAGTGTTTTATTTTCAGATTTGAATGAATTGAATTTGCCCAAGACATGCAACACAGAGTTTCCAGATCCAGATGATTTACTTAATTTCAAACTAATCATATGCCCTGATGAAGGATTCTATAGAGGAGGAAGATTTGTATTTAGTTTTAAGGTGATGTCTATTAGCTTAAGAAATAAGGTTTTTCTAAAACTTTGACATAATCCTACAGTCCCATTTCTTGCTTTCATTACATGAAGTAAAGTAAAAATAAAGTAAAATTTTATTTGTAAGTCACAGATAAATGTTATTGTTACTGTAAACTCACATTAAAGGCGTTGCTGGCCTTCCTTGAGGAGCTGGAGTGGATCGAATAACCGACTTTGCCACCCGTACGTAAAATACGCGCATTGACGTGGAGTTGAGGACACCAGCCCGTATTGCCTATTAAACTCACACTACTTTAGCCCGCAGGGTTAACTTTGGCCAAAATCGAAAAAGTGATTTATTCCTTCTAGTTCATCTAGCACGCAAGCAGTCAACGTAGTTTGCAGAGCATATGAGCAGAGCTCTGCAAACTACGTTGACTGTAGTAACGTGAGTTTATGGTGCTGATATGATTAACTGGAAAGGCCATGCCATCACCTGGGCTATAGGAAAAACAGGTTCACTATAATTTTAAATATGTTGCAAACTCACTAAAACCTGACTGCAACCAGTAGCATGAATATGGCAATAGTTCTTCTGAAGTTAAATCCAACCCATTTTCTACCTGAAATTATCTTTCTGATGATTATTAAGATCTTAAAATTACCTTATAGGTAGGACCAAACTATCCTCATGAGCCGCCCAAGGTGAAGTGTGAAACAGCAGTATACCATCCGAACATAGACCTGGAGGGCAATGTGTGTCTCAACATCTTAAGAGAAGACTGGAAACCTGTGCTTACGGTCAACTCCATAGTTTATGGACTCCAGTATTTATTCTTGGTATGTTTTATGCATAAGTTATTATCTTATATTTATTTTATTTAGTTTCATAAGTGAGGATTTCTTTAAATATAGTGGTGTAGTGGATTTTGTCTGTATGGATTAATATTACTGCATTATCAGCCTCAATTATAGACAATTACACAACCTACTCATTCCATGGATTCAGCCATGTCTTCAGCATTGGTAACAAAATGCCACAAATCCTTAGTTTTATCTTCCTTTTGCTTCTGCCTCAATTGAATTTTATCTGCAGCTTACTATTTCAATAAATATGACTCACAGTGCTACTAGTACCTACTCATTGTATTGCTCATGGTCATGGCTTTGATGGTTAGACTTTGATATATTCTATTAAAGGGTCTATTCCAATGCTTACTTTAGAATGCATATCCGGTAGGCTCTAATAATCCTACCATATCCCATGGGCACGTCTTCCCTACCATTATCGCGCGCCCCGGTCTACTCCCTGATACACAATGGTCTCTGTAGTCCCATGAAACATGAGGCTTCAGGGACTAGGGTGAATCTTTGGGTTAATTCAAGCAATCGAGTCTGGTTCAACCATGCTGGGGTCGGTGCATTTCATTAATTCATTCATTCATGGTGTCTGCTAAGACAGTAAGGCACTATTCAAATCGAACAGCATTAATATGAAACTGTTTGAAAGTAAAACAGGGCATGAGTTCCCATGGTTCAATCACCAGTCAGAATCCAAACCTTTAAAGCAGGCTGTCTGTGATATAATTAAATTGGCAAGTAATCTACTTCATAAATCTTTATAAATAAAAGTGTCAGGACATGAAGATACCACAGAATAATAGCATTGTACTGACATAAAGATGGCACAAATTGAGAATGTATAACCAGCCGGTCTATTCTGAAAAAAAACTCACCGTGAACATTTGGGTGAAGTGACCTTGAAATGAACTGTCATCCTACCCAACAGTACGGCATCTAAAGGTTGACAGCTCACTACACACTCACTTCACCTCAGTTTTCACGGTAACATTTTTACAGAATACCACTACAGGCTGACCTTTACATTCGAACTGGGGGGGGGGGGCTCTTCCTCCTCTCTGTCATAGGTAGTAGACTGTTCAAAAATTCAACATGAATGCATGTTCAAAATAATAAATGTAATTATATCGATAGCTGCATTCCGGTTCTATTCAATATTATTTTCAATTCAAAGCATAGAACATTGCAAAATCAGAATGATTGAGTGAAACAAGTCCATCTTATTAAACAATAGTATAACAACATGAAACTTCACAAAATTGGCTAGTACCTACATACAGATAAAGGCAATGACTAATCAATTCAAGTGAACATTGATAATGTTAAATGGGGATAAAATTGTTAATAATGTGATGTCATGCAGCCTGGCATTGGTTTTAAATTAGACAAAAATATATAAAGTAAATACTTTAGATTCAGCAAATGATAAAAAATGATCTATGGGAAGTATTGAAAATGCAAAAGTGTACAGTAGAAGCATTTATAAAAAGACATTAGCAGGGTGCTTAGCAATTGCGCCGATTGCATTGTTATCATCCATCAAGTCTTTATAAATAGATATAATCCCACAATCATCAATGTATACCACAAATTCGCCAGTAAAGTGGAGGTCTAAATTAGCACCTCCACCTATTTTATGTTGCAAGTGAGGACTTTCAAGTCTCATGTAATAAACAAGCCATGGCCAGGCAAAAATCCAGGCTCTGGGCTGAGAATTCCGTAAAAGAAAGACCCAATATAACTACCTGACGTGAGTATTGAACCCTCAGTAGTCGCATTTGCGACCACAAGGCCAATGACGTAGTCAACAACTACAAAATTCTTAGAAATGTTCTTTATTTATATATGACTTTTGGTTTTCAGGAACCAAATCCTGAAGATCCTCTAAACAAGGAGGCTGCGGACGAGCTGCAAAGTAACAGGAGGTTGTTCGAACAGCACGTACAGCGAGCGATGCGAGGCGGCTACGTCGGGTCGTCGTACTTCGAAAGATGCCTCAAATGAACAAGCAACACTCAACTGTAAATTAATGCTACCAACCCTATATAAATAAAACAATCTCACTTTAAATTAAAGCATTTGATTATTTATTCGACAAAAACAAGTGTGGATTGACATATTTACAAGGTCAATGTCATTGTTTTGTTATGGGATTGGCGTCCTATATTTTTATACATTATTTATCAAATATTTTTTTTTATTATATCGATGCTGATGTGCCGGTTGCAAGTGGCAAAGTCTCGTAGAATTGGAAATTATATAAACCAGTGAATTAAATGCGATTTTTTATTTTATTTTAGCATGTAAGGTTGTAGTGTACATAGATGGCGCTTAACACAATATTTTACATACGTTTTAGTGTAGATGGCGTTACTTAATGGTCTCATATAACTTTTAAAACATCAGGAAAATCAGCATTTTTAGGGTGGTTTTGCATCACGCTCGTGATTAATGTAGTAGTGAAGTACATAATGGATGGCACTGATAAGCCTGTATATCTCCTTTAACTGTTAATATATGAACCTTAATCTCTATCAGATAAGGCTGAGTTCAGTTTGTTCAGGTAGCAACAAAGTTTGCTAACTCACGATTACTACAAGTCGGACGAGTGAATGGCAAACGAGACGAGGTTATAGTCGGTACAACGGCGCGGCGCCGACACAGGGTAACGCCGCCCCACGCGAGTGGCGCGAAGTGAGCAGCGATCAAGGGCCGCGTGAGTCAGTCAAGCCGCCGGAGCAGCGCCCGAGCGCGTCACCCACCAGTATCGCTACTCGCCGTCGCCTATCTGCGGTCTGCCTTTGTCAGTGTTACTCTGGACGCCGAGCCATTCGCGCACACCCGTCACACAATACGCTTTCTCCACACGGCAGCGTGCTCAAGGCAAAGCTGTTTCGACACGCCACTTGGTTGCGAAAGTCTGCGCGATGATATACAAGTGAGAGCCGACATCGGACGCCAGGGTAACGCTCATCGCACACGGTGAGCCAGTTTATTCGACGAGAGACATTCGAAACTCGCCAGCTGTGAGGGACGGGGGGCGCGAGACGCCGTCGGGTCGTACACGCGGGACCAACCTTTACACATAGTTACTGTGAGAGAAGCAACGGAAACCAATTTTTAATGTGTCAAGTCAGTATAGCATATTGCTGCTACGTCAGAAAGACGAACGCCTCGAGCAAGAACTACAAGGTTATGCAAATGAGTTCTGAACGCTTCTATACCAGGAATAATCAAAAGACCATTCATAACTTCAATAAACTTTAACGTTTACGTTGTATCCTTACGGTGTATTAAGTGCTTATCTATCGTTTCTCTACCTTAAATTATCTTTCGGTGTCGCGTTCGCTAATTGCTAATTACTGCGGGAGTCGAGTGATAAGGAGTGTTGACTGAACGAGCGATCGGCGTGTGGAAATCAGAGCGGTTGTATCAAGCGACGACAATGGCGGCCCAGCAGGAGGAGGAGAGCCTGCTCGCGCGTTGCGAGATCCCCATCATTGACCTGGCGCATATAGGTGAGCAACTGCACAGCCATACCATACCACATCAGCTTCACAGGGAGATGTCTCTGTTGGGCGATGAGCCGCCACACACTGATCAGCGAAAGTCCTGTATTGATCAGACACATTACCAACTGCACATTCACTTAGCAAAACTTTGTACATTTAACGCCTGTCGTTATTGCTTAGTTATAGTAATTAGCTTCTGATAGGTATCATTTAAAGTTCCATGCGTTTGGCGCAGGTATTCTTTTTTCTCCGAGAGCTCAAAAGATGAAAGCGTGGTATTAGTCCGGGGTTCAGGTAAAGCGCAGTTTTATTCAAATTCTTGTAATAAAGGATTTTAGAGCAGACAAAAATGAAATAAATCGAGTTGTCTACCTGCAGGCCCTTCGCTATAATAGAGGGGCCCTGCTCTCGCGTGCAAGCCGACAGCCGACCGACAGCTGTGCAGCGATGCTTTATTTGTTGTCATTAAACAATCTCGGCATCCCGCTCTCGAGTTCAAAGACCGGACACCCGATCTGAACCGTTCATCGCAGTTCATCCGCCTAATTCTGAGATAAATTAAACTTTTACCATCCTAATGGGTAGGTACTGCATGTAAACCGTGGACGTTTAAAGAGGGCAGTACCCAATAAGTGATGAGGGTTTTATGTGTAAATTATAAACAAAGGAAGGAGCGAATTCTTTGAAGCGATGAGTAAGTGGGATGCGTGTCCACTGTCCTATATTATTTTAATAGCATGCAGTTAGATGAATCAACAGAAGAAAACTCATATTGCTAAGCTCATAATAGGCATAATTGATTAACAAATAATCGAGGTAGATTGCAACTTGAACTATCACCTACACGGACGTGCAACTGTCTATGTACTGGTACTTTTGCATTTAAAACAAATTTATCGATTACGTGGACAACATTAAGTGCTGTTAATTAGTCGGTAAAGTGAATTGATTATGTCATTAACAATGTGCAATAAGTGCACTTTCGTGATAACAATTGGTAGGTTTACAGATATAGGTACCTGAGAGTAAGTAGGTACTTTGCGATATTTAAATTAGAAATATTAAATATAGCAGACCATTTTATAACAGGAATTTCCCGTTTTAAGAACTGTTAAGTAATTAGGAGCTCTAGGTATATAGCTTCGCCGCCATTGCAGTAAAAAAAAATTAAGTAACCGTTTCTAGAATACCAGGAATCCTGATTGTTATACTTGTTTCGTCACATGAATACGGCGGAAACTAAGTCTAAACGGGGCAGACATAAAAAAAGGAACCTTTGCAATGAGAGCTTGTGTTTGGGGGCAACGGCCGATCGGCCCTTTGTAAGTCCACCCGAGCAGGCAACGCACGCTATCAATGCATTTGCCGACACACCACGCCTCCATGTACGCACGCATCTTTTAAACAAAACACTATCTACAAATTCTACAACATTAGGACTTCTGTGTCATTATTTTATTGCCATTGTCTGTTTGAATTGCGCCTGATAATAAAAGCAAAGTTACGCTTTTAAATCGCAGCTTATGGGGGATGCGCTAAGGTAGCCCGCGAAATTCAAATTGGCTTAAGTTTATGAAATTTGCAGGTCGGTGTCAGGTTGTATCTTGATTAAAATATGATTAGATCAACATACAAGCTGTTAATGACCTGCAAATCGCAAAAAATTTAAGAGAAATTAAATTTTGTGGCTACCGTAACGCTTTCGCTTTAAATAAATTATTCGTAATTGAAGGTTGTTGAACTGTCTTGTTGTTGACTGGAAATCCTGGGTCGGGCCCAGGATTTCCAGTTCATTCGGGCTTGGAAAATCGAATTAGTCATAATTCGAATAGCAAATCCGATTCAGGTCTACATTTGCGGAACAAAGACATTTAGCGGGATGATTACATGACGTCGCATCCGGAAATACCAACGTATACATACCTATAACCTACTTCTTATGTATACCCACATAAGTGCATTCATTTTTAAATGCATCTAGTAGTTAGTTACTCTTAGGGCCTGTGCACACCACGTTTTTTAAACGCGCCGTTGATGTGCGTTTAATAAAAGTGGTGTGCACGGGCCCTTACTCTTACTTTCCAAACCACACTGGGCCCGCGTGGTAGATTTACAGCCCACTTCCTCTCGAAGAAAGGAGGCCTGTGTCCCAGCCCCAGCAGTGGGAACATTATCTATAGGCTGAATATGTTATAAATTACTTATGTTATGTACCTACTCTTACTTAGAGACGTGGAGATGCGGATCCAGCCCGTATTACCTATTAGTTACTCTACATACGCTCGTTTTATAAAAAGCACCCTAATTTCGTAACACAAAAGGTATCAATCAAAATCTGAATAATTTTGAAGGATATTGCTAATCCATCGCTTCATAAGTTCGAAAAATTTGTTTGTTTGCACAAAAACGTAATTATCGCAATTAACTGTCAAAATAAAAACCATTGCTACTGAGAATGTGTTACGTAATTATCCCGTAGGTCTCACTCTCAATTAGATTTATAATTTTTTAATGCAATGCCAGTTATAAATTACAAAAGTGATTTAAATGCAGAAACAACGCATACCTGAAGATAATTACTTGCTTTATCAGTGAGTATTTTTATTTTCCTTGAAACAACTTTATTACAATAGTGGCAGAATTTATGAAAACACTTGAAGAACGCCTTTTAATAATGCAAGGAATGTCATACGTACCATCTTATTATTTGCTATTAGATACCGAAGGAAGGACAGAAACAGATAAGATAAATAAACCAAAGACATTTATCTATTGCAAAATATAATCAAAAACAACCGATAGATAAGATATTTATTTTGTTTTTATATGTAAGCCATAATACCTACCTACGCCTGCGCATGTTTTTGAAAAGGCGATAGAAAATACTACTAACTGAAATCCCCGTTGGTTTAGCGGTAATGTAGGTAGGTAGCTAAACGGAGTCTAGTTCGATAGGTATACCCAGTCAAATTGACATTAGGTTTCTGTGAGGAAATTCTCTGTAGCAGCCTAGCCATACATCTTGATTTGTGTGTGAACAAAACAAGATTGTTACCTATATGGGATTTATGGACTCAAACTCAAACTCAAAGCATTTATTTCAATTAAACCAATTACTTACAGGCACTTTTGAATTGTCAAACAGTCGGTCAGTTAGTCAGAAAGTTGAAGCTATTTGCCCATTCCAAAACGTAGATCTCTGTGGTGCAAGAAACTCCAAGGACACTCTTTTAAATCAAGATATTACAAAATCCTGGGTACATTTTTCTTGTTGCTTCTATACTTATGTGAGAACAATGTAAAAAAACAATACAAAATATAAAAGATTACAAATAAGCCCTGGCAGATAGGAGATGACCAGTGACAACTGACGGCGCCCGTTCACGAACATGACGCAGGACAGAATGTAGGAATACAGGCATGAAACACCTCGCACGTAGCAATAACGTAGCTATATAATAATAATAATAATATTTTTTCTTTATTACATGTAGAATTACAGTACCTATATTCATCCTGCTACCCATCAACCCCTTATAATTTTTTTTAACATGGCCAAACCCAATACTTTTCATACAAACGCTCACCGTGATTATGGCGTTAAAACAAATCTTTCTTTGAAATGTTTGACATAATACGTATCTCGTGCACTTTATCTAGGTTTCTATGATAGCAAAAAATTTAAATTTGGGAAACAAATTCAGTATTTATGCCTGCAAAAATCTGCTTTTTTGCACAAATTTTATAAAATATAAAAAAAATCTGAACTTCAGACGTTCATAATGTACTCATAAGTTATAAAAGTAAAGAAAACATCTTCATAAACACGTCGCACATGTAATGGAGATTCTTCAAACTTGTAAGGCTTACCCAAAAACACGTATTTCCAAGGAACAAGTTTTATGAAATTTCCGCACACTATTTATCGTTCAATGTTATCGCGTTCGCACTTGCTTGTTAGTAGTTCTCACTTGCGCTGGATGAAACAACAAGCTTTTCAACCATGCTTGCGTTGACGATAGACAGACCGGTATCCTGACGATAGTCGGGATCACTCGGGAAGGGCCCTCTTAAGTGCTACGTTTTGTCTACACCGCTACGCTTCGTCTACACTGTGCCTACGCCGCGGCCGCTACGCTTCATCTATGCCGCGCCCACTTTGCGTGCTAAAGCCCAGTACGTACGAATAGGTAAATTTTTTAATCGAATGTATATAATAAGTGACAAAAGGGCAGACGCAATATCAACACCATAAAGGCTTACCTATACAGAAAGGCGCGACACGCGACGCGACACAAAGGCCCCGCGTGTCGCGCGATGTGCGGCGCAGCAAAGTCAACAATAGGCACTTCATCCAAGCTCTAATTTTCATTAAAAAAACATCGCAAAAATTGCCTACTAACCTAACCTTTGTACCTATCATAAGTATCCCTTTATCAGATAAAATTCCGTGATTAGATTTACCGTTGCCGACTCATAAAACGTCACCGAGGTAGGATAAGTACACAAACACTATTTACATCGTATTATACGCATTGTGTTAAGGCTCCCGCAGACAGGCGTGACGCGACACTAGTAGCACAATTTCTATGAAAACTTCATGGAAAGTGTCGTGCCCGCGATATCGCGCCAGTCAGCACGAGCCTTTAATTGGGCTGTCACATTTGATCTTGCGCCATTCGACCACTGACCCAGATTCGCGACCATTCGTCATCTGTACGTTTGACAGGCGGTTTCACACAAAAAATACGAGTGTATTTCTACCAAATTTCTCTTGCGTCGATCTTTTAGGATGACTGTATCCTCAAGTAAGGAATGACTAATCGTTGTTTCAGAGTAACTTTTTAACGACTGTGATTTTAGTTATGAAACTCATCTATAGAGAGATATGTTCTGACTGACTGATTCATTAAAGGCTTCTACATACCGGGGCGACTTGTCGCGCAACGCGACGCGAGACAAAGGCACCGCTCGTCCCGCGACACGCGGGGCCTTTGTGCCGTGTCGCGTCACGCGACAAGTCGCGCTGGTATGTAGAAGCCTTAACGCAGAACCTAAACCCACTGAACCAAACTGAAGCTGAAAATATGACAGGACCTTTTTTTTTGGGTGGGAAATTATCAAATAACTTCTCCCGCTCTGGGCGGAATTGCGTAACACACTATCAGTAGGAATCGGTTTCAATTTGACAGTTCAACAACATTCATTGCGTTATTTACGTTGTTGAGCAGACAAATTTTTCTAACATACGAAGCAATCCTATTAGCAATATACTTCAAAATCATTCCGATTGCGATTCGAACTGTGTTACGCAATTAGGGTGCTGATGTAGGCATACTCTTGAAATCACAACTACATCAAAAAACAATTTTTTCGTTAATATTGACCACTTTAGAACAAAATTGTATTGTAATGCAACCTTATTGGTAGCAACTTTAATCAAGTATGGCACTACGGCATCTCTGCCTACCTACTGAGTAAAGGCTTCTTTCTACATACTGGCGCGACACAGGTAGAACAAAAATTCAAGAAAATTGTTCTACCGGTGTCTCGTCGCGCGACAAGACGCGCCAGTATTAGAAGCCTTTACAATCTAAAATACCAATGAATAAAAGATTAGGTATCAGTACCTACACGATATTGACCATAATTGTTTATTATTTATCCGTGTGTTGAACATTCATTGAACAAGGTGTTCTATCTGACGTTATAGAAATTAAGTTGTCACACAGTCACTAAACCAAAATAGTCTCCAATCAATGCTTTTGCTGTAAATGTATAAGTTATTAGGTTCCTACCTAGATAAATTATCAGAAGTCTACATAGCGCAAAGGCTCGTATAGGACTGGTGCGATGTCGCGAGCGCGTCAGGCAGCGACAAATAAATTGTGCTCCTAGTGTTGCGTTGCACCCGCGATATCGCGCCAGTCTGGAAGAGCCTTCAAGAGGCCCTTCCCAGTCCGTCTATCGCCAACGCGAGTTTGGTCGAAAAGCTTGTTTCATCCAGCGCAAGTGAGAACTGCTAACAAGCAGATTTTTGCAGGCTTAGGTACACTAAATTTGTTTCTCCAACATTTTTTTTTTGCTTTCATAGAAACCTACACTCCATTTGAAATAAGATTAGACATTTATGTAAACCTTTTTTACAGTCCGTTCAACCGATTTTGACTTCTATTGCGTTGACCAATGGCAGCTGTAATAAACAGTTGGTATTGTAACCACGTTTTTGCTTTTAATGCCATCCTTATACCTACGGAATAGAAGTCAAAATTGGTTGAACGGACTGTAAACAAGTTTATTTAAATGTCTAATCTTATTTCAAATGGAGTGTAGGTTTCTATGAAAGCAAAAAAAAAATGTACCTATTAGTTCAAAAATGTCAATGAAAAATGTGTTACATACAACACTTACAACGCTATAATCACGTATGAGCGTTTGTATGAAGGCCTAGCATAATTTCAATGAAAACTTCATGGAAAGCGTCGCGCTGTCTGTCGCGCCCGCGATATTGCGCCTGTCTGCACGAGTCTTGAAAAGTATGAAGAGTTGGCCGCTCTTAAGTTCAATAAACCTAAAGAGAGCGCGACTAATTTATAGTTTCCTCCATTATATGAACCGCGTCGCAGATGATGTCTCACGGAGTCACGGCGTTTCCTAGACGCCACGTTGCGTCACGCCACGCGCTGACTACCCGAGTATTTATACATCACTCTAAATTATACGACAATTCAATTATTTTAGTACAATTTGTTAATACCGCTGAAACTGCTGAAAGTGAGTAATTCCGTAGAATTATCCCGTCAGAATGAAATTGAGAGATAAGACTAATATACGAGTTGTAGAGCGATGGTTACGGCTGGTAAAACATACAATTTATTATAGCGTGCGCCGTGATGAGCCGAGATAATTTTAATGACGGGTTGACAGTGAGACAGTGTGCCTTGCTGACAGCTGCGTGAGCCCTTTTTTTATTTTTTTGGGTGGGAAATCATCAAATAACTTCTCCCGCTCTGGGCGGAGCGAGAGGGAGTGTCAGACTTTTACTGACTAAAACCCACCGTGTTCCTTCAAATGCCTGTGTGCCAGAGCTACGATATCCCTTTCGGACAGACTCGTAACCCTGGCAGGCATTGGCCCTTTCGGACCCCGTCAATTGTTGCTGACGTCTCTTTGAGGCGCTCGTGGAACACAACGCGCCGTCGACCCGGGCCTGGGATCTTATCGGACGGCGAGTTACCCATCGCTCACCGTCCGCAGGCCCGCGCCTACGGTTGCGTGAGCCCTGCAGCTGTGATGTGCTCTTGCGCAGCGCGTAATCTCAATCCTGCGCAGGGGCAACGCCATCATCGCTCAAAACCGTATTAAAGTTCCGCTACTTCCCCGAATTTGTTGAACTCGTTTAAATTTCTTTTTATCTTTCGGTAACATGTTGCAAACGCTCAAACTCGGTTACTCGGCCACGCAGTTCACTTCGACGCGACGTGTTGTTCTGCTAAATGGCGTCAATCACGAATTTTTAAACCAACACGCGGACATGAAACTGTCTAACCCACTAGGCAGCTGTTAACGTGCCCATATAAATATTTATTGCACACGGAAATTGACTATTTATTGTAATTTAGTACGTAACCTGAAACAATTTCTGTCATGTAATGCCTGCCTCTAAATAAACTACTCCATAGATTAGTATTATGAATACCTATAAATAATAGGTAGGTATAGATAAATGGTATTATAACATGCGCTATAGGTCGGTACATAATTTAAAATTACTCTGAACAATATAATTTTCCTGTTATCAAAAGCAGAACATAATGATGTTAGATACGAGGAAGTCGAAACTAATGGCACTTGACATGTCTGTAATGTTGACGACCAATTTTATACATAATTTGAAGTACTTAGATGTTGGAAAATACTGCAGACGAGGAAGCGGAATTAACTTCGCTGAGGTACCTACCTATACTCATCGTACTCGTACTCATCATTATGAACAGCTTTTAATAGGGAACCAAACCTGAAATCGCGAAAAAAAAATCAGCTGTTCCCTACATTTTAACGAATTATTCGAACATAAAATTAAATGTAGGGAACAGCTGGTTTTTTTTTTTCGCGATTTCAGTTTTGGTCCCATAGTAAAAGTTCATAATGATGAGTACAATGACCCCTTAAGAGATTATTGACGTTTTAGAAATAACCCTGTATAATGTTACTGTCGCTAACAGTTTCCTCCCTTATTGGATGACACCCGGTTCAAGTAGAATTTGATGACTGATGCTGGAACCTACTCACAATGAAGTATTTCATTATTTAAATAATAAAGAATTAGGTATGTAACGTATTTTTCAGGTATGTTTTTTATATTTTTATTTTAATGATAAGAGCATTTGAAACACATAATTTGGAATATTTTAATTTGAGGTCAAAAACCAAAGGTATTTGGTATAAGACGATAGCTGCTGAACCTCCTCGTATACCTTGGTTTAGTAATGATAAGTTAAGTAGGCGGCTATTGGTAATTGCTCTCAGATTGAGAGCTGGACACATGCCTCTCAACAATTTTGGTTTTCTCATGAAAAAATGCAACTCTCCAAACTGTGAGACATGTGGTAAGGTAGAAGACGTTGTACATTTGTTGACGGAATGTGTCCGCTTTCAGACTGAAAGGGAAAAATTGATAATGGATCTACAATTAAATAAAAATAACATAGGATTGTTTCACGAGATTTTGTCTATGCCACTGTCTGATGCTGCCAAAAGTCTGTTTAGATTTGTAAGTCTTCGTTTTAAGTCTAACTAATGAGTTGAAGTTTGGTCTAAGAGGCTAATGATAGGAATTTCTGTATTGTAGCTGTAATAAGGTACGATGGGACTGTCATGTATTTTATACAAAAGTCCCCAAATTAAATAAAGAGAAAAAAAAAAAACACATAATTTCATATTTTTGTTTTTACAAGCTGTAGTTATTTTTATATATTTTTTTAAAGTATTGTTCGTACTGACGTCACTAGTAGCTGAATAGCTTAGGATCTTTGCCACGTTTAAAGGCTTCTACATACCGGGGCGACTTGACGCGCGACGCGACACGACACAAAGGCACCGCTCGTCCCACGACACGCGGGGCCTTTGTGCCGTGTCGCGTCGCGCGACAAGTCGCGCTGGTATGTAGAAGCCTTTACACTTATTTAAAACCAAAATTCAGTAAAGTCAAACTGTCAAAATGACAATTAATTTGTTTTCATTTCATACTTTAGCGATTTCCGTACTTTAGTTTAAAGTTATGGCATATTAATAAAATGAATGGATTCAAAGACTACTTCTGCTAAGTTCTTCATACCGTCAAGTATAAACACAACAACAAATAGCCGACACAAATTGATTGTTAGTAAAAGAAACCTTAAAAAGGAAATGGTGCGAGAAAGTAAATGTTTAGTACAAGTCTGGGCGGCGACTGTTTTATTGTGAAATATATAAATATCTGGAAAAGCTTTTGACCAGATCAGTATCCTTCCCTTGTTTTGGAGGCTTAAATGATAGCAATATTGGGTAGGTTCCTAATACGTATACGTAACCCTATTTTTATCCGACTAAGTTATTAGTTGAGAGTTTGGGAGCTTGAGACACTCGTCTTTTCATGCTTATCTAAGCAACATGCAACAATTTTCATTTTAACGTAAGTTAAGTTTTCCTGAGGATTTGACTTGTACTGTCCGCCGCTGGTGAAAAACTACACTACGTATTTACATATCTGAATATAATAATAATAAGTGCTTCTGCTTCATGTAAATTTGACGTTGGCATGACACTTGACACATAAAGAACAATTTAATTACAAGAGGCACTGAAACTTCCAATTCAGGCTGCTTTGTGACGTCAATTAGAGGTCAAATAAAAGTCAAGTGATTTTAAGTATTTTTGTGAAAATAAATACGATCTTATAATTTTAAGACCTATTCATAGAAAAATAAGTCTTAGAAGCTAAAAATCTCGAAATGGTTTTGGAATCGGACAGGTAAATTTTTACTTTACATACCGAATTGTTCAAAACAGCAGAGGAAATAAGTTTTCGAAGTCGGCGTGACCATTATAGAGTTGTACTAGATGAGCTCCCTAGATTAGCAAAATATAGCAAAAGCTGCCTGGCTATAAATGTGTAGTGTACGTGTTTATAATAAATTACCTAATGTATTAAAAATATTAAATTGCAGGTTATTCAAAATTAAATTATATAATATGAATGGTTGAATGAAAATAATTTCTATAATATTAAGGATTTTTTTAACATAAATTACTTATAATGTTCTTAAATTCAAATTTGTCTATTTGTCTAAGTTTGCTTTAATTTTAAGCAAAACATGACGTATGATGACTTCATTTTCTCAAACAACACCTAATTGTATACCATTTTTAAGCAAATAAATTATCTTATCAAGAAAAGAAACAATCTTGAGTTCCAGCAATTACAATCTTATCTTTTCCCAAAAGATGAGTGAGATGAGATGAGACGGACGGGACTGTAGGATTTATAATGTGGAACATCCCTATAATTGTTGTTTCATAGACATCTCCTTATGAGCTGTCAGCTGTCAAGAGAGATAATCATAGGTTAGATCCGGAGCGAAATTAAAGGCCGTGTTTGGAAGTAAACCAGTGTTATTATTTACTAGGAAACCACTACAGATTTATTGGCGACGAGTAAAAAAAAAGAAAACGACGGAGATATGGCGATGGCAGTGGCCGAGTATGCGGTTGGTGCTGCGGGGCCTAAGTTTGACCCATACCTGGAACCAGATTCCGTGAATGAAAGATGGCTGTCATGGATGCGAAATTTTAACTATTATTTGGAGGGACAGATCGGACTGTCGACAAAACAAAAGGTGGCACGACTTTTACATCAGGCTGGTCCAGAAGTTCAGGAGATATTTGAGAGCATAGAAGACTGTGAGGAAGATGTCGGAAAAGACGATTTTGAAAAAGCGGTTGCCAAATTGAACCGATATTTTGCACCTAAAGTTAACCTAAATTATGAGAGGCAGATATTTCGAAATCTGAGTATGGAGCAGGGAGAGACAATTGATAGTTTCTGCGTGCGTCTGCGTAGAAAGGCAAAGTATTGCAAGTTTTCCAACAAGGAAGAAGCAATTTGCGATCAAATTATAGAAAAATGTAACAACATGAAACTAAAAAGGAAGTTTTTGAAGAAAGAGTTAGCGCTAGACAAATTGCTAGAAGTAGCAAGAATATTGGAAATGGAAAAACAAATGTCTAGTGTGACATGCAAACCTGCTGAAACTCAGTCTCAAGCGCTGGAACAGAAAGAAATAAGTTTAGTGAAACCGAAAATGGGAAATCAAAAATGCTTTAGATGTGGATATACAGGGCATTTTGCTAAAGATTCATCATGCCCAGCTATGGACAAAAAATGTGAAAAGTGCGGGCTGAAAGGTCATTTCAAGAAACAGTGCAAGACACAGGAGCCAAGGAAGAATGAAAAGAAAAACAAGAAAAGATATATAAAATATGTAGTAGAAGAAGAATCAAACAGTGAAAGTGAATCAGACAACGAATGTGAATGTGATGAAGAAGGTTATGTGCAGTCTGTATTTCCGGTGATGTGTGCTGCAGATAATAAATGTAACATAAGGATTTGTGGACAGAATCACAAGTTTATTATAGACTCTGGTGCGATGATCAACATAATTGACAAAATGCTTTTTAAAGAACTGTTAAGGTGTGGTTTACAATGTGATTTAGTAAACAGTAAGTCTCAAAGGTATTATGCCTATGGTGGCAAGGAAATTCTTAAATTAGGAATTTTTAAAACAAAACTATATTCACCGGACACTAAAATAAATGTAACAGCTGCTGTTTTAGTATATGATGGCAAGGGACCAGCACTGTTAAGCCGAGATACTTCTATTCAGTTAGGACTGTTGCGAGTAGGGCCTGAAACCACAGTTATGACAGCATATACAGAGCCCTACAACAGTTATCTAACTAAAGACAAAATAACTGCCATGTATCCCAATATATTCACAGGAGTAGGCAAGCTGAAAAATTTTGAACTTAAAATACCCATTAACCCTAAAGTACCACTTGTTGCTCAACCTGTCAGAAGACAACCATTTAATGTGAGACAGATAGAAAAAGATTTAATTAAGGAACTACTTCACAACGACATTATCGAATCTGTGACAGGACCGACACCCTGTGTTTCACCTTCACATATTGTTCAGAAAAAGGAGAAGGGGCAGCACCGACTAGTAATCGACATGAGGATGGCAAATGAAGCTGTGTTGCGTGAAAGGGTACCACTTCCTACATTTGAAGAATTACTGGATGACCTCAATGGCAGTAAGTACTTTTCTAAAATTGACATTAAGTGGGGGTACCATCAGATCTTACTCTCCGAGGACTCCAGGAATATCACAGTGTTCAGTTGTAGTGTGGGGCTCTTCAGATACAAAAGGTTGTTCTTTGGAATTCGATGTGCAAGTGAAATGTTTCAACGGATTATCTCCCAACTACTGCAAGGTATCGAAGGTGTGGCAAACAGCCAGGATGATATCAGAATCGGAGGTAGAACGCGTGAAGAGCATGATATCAGGCTTAAAATGGTACTTGAGAGGCTGCAAGAAAATGGCATCACCCTGAATGAAAACAAGTGTGTATTTGGAGTGCCGGAGATCACATTTCTAGGACACCATTTATCAGCTAAGGGCATTAAGCCTACACAGACCAGTCAACAAGTTATTCAAGAATTTAGGGCACCTGAAAGTAAAGCAGAAGTAAGAAGCTTTCTAGGTCTGGTGAATTTTTCAGCAAGGTTTATACCTAATTTTAGCACTATCACTGAGGCACTGAGGAACCTGACAAAGAAAGACACAGAGTTTACATGGCAGGACAAGCACCAGCAGGCATTCCAGCAGCTGAAGGGTATTATTGCAAAGGCACCTGCATTGGGCTACTATGACAAGGATGCAAGTACTACACTAATAACCGATGCTAGTCCTGTAGGCATTGCAGGAGTGTTGATCCAACACCAAAATATTAACAATGAGAAACAACCAGTGCCAATCAAATATATTAGTAGAGCTCTGACACCAACTGAACAGAGATATTCTCAGACAGAAAAAGAAGCTCTGTCTATTATATGGGCTTGTGAGAATCTCTACATGTATTTATTGGGTAAAGAATTTAAAATAATATCTGACCATAAACCGTTGGAGATAATTTATTCTGCAAGGTCAAGGCCAAGCGCTAGGATACAAAGATGGGTGTTAAGATTGCAACCTTATACCTTTAAAGTTATCTACAAGCCAGGTAAAAACAACATTGCAGATCCGTTATCAAGACTATTAAACACAAACAGGAAGCCAGAATTGTCAGAAGATAAAACAGAGGAATATTCTCTTTTAGGCCTGATTGAAATAACTACACCTGCAGTGGCAGTGGACGAAGTGAGAGAAGCCACTTTAATAGACAAAGAGTTAACAGAGGTGAAGAAAGCAATAGAAACAGACATATGGCCAAAGGAATTGAGGAAATATGAACTTATAAAGACAGAGTTATGTGTTGTGGAAGAAATTCTTTTAAGAGGGCCCAGAATCATAGTACCCAAAGAACTGACTGCCAAAATACTAGAAATAGGACATGAGGGGCACATCTCTGCAAATGGGATGAAGAGTAAATTAAGGTCAAAAGTTTGGTGGCGGACCATGGATAAAGATATTGAGTATTGGACAGACACATGTGATGGATGTAGGTTGGTTAAGAAGGCTGTACCACCTGAGCCTTTGGTATCAACTGAGCTTCCAAGTAAAGTGTGGGAACAAGTGGCAATTGATTATCTTGGACCATTACCATCAGGACATTACCTGTTATTTATTGTGGATTATTACAGCAGATTCTACGAAGTAGAAATTGTGAAACATCCAACAGCTGAAAACACAATAAATATCTTGAACAAAATTATAGCCAGAGAGGGTATCATGGATAATATAATCTGTGATAATGGACCAGCATTTATTGATCATCGTTTTGTTCAATTCCTGAAGTCATATGGCATCAAGCTTAAGCATAGCACACCCCTGTGGCCACAGGCCAACGGAGAAGTCGAACGACAGAATCGTAATGTTTTAAGAAGATTAAGGATTGCACAGGCAATGAAACAGGATTGGAAAGAAGAACTACTTACATATCTATCAGCTTACCGCACAACACCCCACAGTACTACTGGAGTACCACCAGGAGAACTGTTTAGAGGCAGACTTATAAAGACAAAGATACCAGAAGTAACAAAACTGGAAAGAACTAATTATGAAGATGAGAAAATCAGAGATAGAGACAGATACCAGAAGGGCATACAGAAGCTGTATGCAGACAAGAGAAGACACAGCAAAGTTACAGATATCAAACCAGGAGATAAAGTATTAGTAAAACAGATGAAGCAGAATAAACTGAGTACAGACTTCTCACCTACAGAGCATACAGTAATATGGAAAACAGGAAATTCGATAGCAACTCAAACACCAGATGGAAAAATAGTGAGAAGAAATTCTACCTATTTTCAACCTATCAAGAGAAGAGATATGAGTAGATTTAGCATGCAAAGCAGTGACCAAACTGGGATATGTGAAAAAGAGAAAACAGATTTAAGAGACACCCATGAGAATGATAAAAGGCAGAGGGAAATAAGCAAAGATAAGGAAAGTCTGGAATTGACAGAGGCTAATATTGGGACAAAGACAGACAGACCTTCAAGAGTCTGTAGGGGTCCTGCCAAATATAAAGATTTTGTGTTAAGCCTAATATTAAGCTGTATTAATGACTGATATGTTGATAACTCAATTTACATGTTTAAGACTAAATTGATGCAATTGATTGTTGCTATTGATGCGTTGATTACTTCATGTACACTTGTTTGAGGCTAGTTGTAGTAGTGCCTGAGGTGTTGATTATGTTTTTGTTTAAGGCTAATCATTTACATGTTTAAGACTAAATTATATTAATGCTTGATGTGTTGATTACTTCATGTACACTTGTTTGAGGCTAGTTGTATTAGTGCCTGAGGTGTTAATTTGTTTTTGTTTAAGGCTAATCATTATGCTTGTCAATTGCTATTTTGTTTATAAAGAAAGGAAGGGATTGTAGGATTTATAATGTGGAACATCCCTATAATTGTTGTTTCATAGACATCTCCTTATGAGCTGTCAGCTGTCAAGAGAGATAATCATAGGTTAGATCCGGAGCGAAATTAAAGGCCGTGTTTGGAAGTAAACCAGTGTTATTATTTACTAGGAAACCACTACAGGGACGTGAACCCATAAAACATGTCTTCGAATTTTAAAAAGCCTTGAAATATCTGGAAAAACTTTTGACCAGATCAGTATCCTTCCCTTGTTTTGGAGGCTTAAATGATAGCAATATTGGGTAGGTTCCTAATACGTATACGTAACCCTATTTTTATCCGACTAAGTTATTAGTTGAGAGTTTGGGAGCTTGAGACACTCGTCTTTTCATGCCTATCTAAGCAACAGGCAACAATTTTCGATTTACAAACAAGGTAAAAGATAGACATATCTGGTGATTAGATACCTACCCTAGATTGCCTCCTTCTTCCTACAAGTAGGTAGGTACTTATATCTACGAAAGAAGAGCTGGTTCTTTCTTCTAACTGAGCTTGCCAAACGAGTTATTTTCCTATACCACGAATGTATACCTACCAGACAAGAGAAAGTGACAACTACACCCTAATTGCGTAACAGACTATCAATAACAATCGGAATGATTTTGAAGTATATTGCTAATCCATTGCTTCATAAATTCAAAAAATTTGTCTGCTCAACAATGTAAATAACGCAATCAAATGTTGTTGAACTGTCAAAATGAAATCCATTGCTAATTTGCTACTGATAGTGTGTTACGCAATCACCCCTCCGGCAAGGGTAATAAATTACTTTTTCAATACACTTCCTCGAAAACTGCTTCATATCGCACTACGATTAATTTATGCAATGTATTTCACACGCGTGCGATTTTTTATTTTCCAACGCGTGTGCGGGAATAAAAATTGCCACAGATAACGTATACCTGTACTTAGTCCAAATTGGTTCAATGCCTCTATTCACACCGTCTCGCGCCAGAGGCCCAGAGACAGTCCTCTCTATTCGCAGGTGACTTTTTTTTTTATCTCGGCAAAGATGCGTCTTTACGGTGCGGCGTTTATATTTATGGAATATTTAAATAATGTTTATAAATATAATACCATGATTATTACAATAAAAATAACGTTTATGAACAGATTAACATTTATTTGTGTTTTAAACTCAGAAATATTTGATTTTCTATTTTTCATATTAGGCTGTTTAACGGCTATAAACCTTTGCTTCTCCTTCAACCTGGCGAAAGCAACGCGCGGAAAAAAAAGAAAATTAAATCATAGTTTCCTAATAATTCATGACAAAAATATTTATCGTTATTTTATTTTATTTCTTCAAAAGTGTATTGAAAAACGTTGTTTGATACACGTGGACATTTGTTATTGCCATTCTCGGCTCAAAAACAACCTCGCCTACGGCTCGGGTGTTAATTCCGCCTCGAATGCAATAACAAACATTCTCCACTTGTATCAAAATGTACTATTCTCAAACATGCTTGGAAATTCGAGCATTATTTTGACAACCTTCTTCGAGATAAATTTCATCAATCAAAATTGCTGTACTGGCTAAATACATGCGAGCAGCGGCCACCAAAAGTTGTATGAAAATCCATAATATGTGTCGTGGTTTAGCGGCCAAATAAATTACCTAAGTAGTAAACTAGAGACTATCGTGTAATTTAATAAAAATGGAACGATCTTTTACTCCGAAACATACCAAGGAGGTAACATATCAAAGGTTTAATTATAATTTTGAACTGGCTTGCAAATAGAAAGCTGTTTACTGAAAACAAAAAGACAGAACAAAGAGCATAAATGCTCTAAGTTACCAAATGGCTAAACTAAAATAAATTAGTATAGGCTTAGGATATGTAAGTATCTAATTACTTTTTTCTTTAGTAAAGAGTGACATATGTATGGTACCTATTGTAAAATCTCGGTTTTCCTCACTGTTTTCCCTTACATTTTCTTCGGCCATTGTAAAAAGTTAATTAAAAAAATAAAGTTAGTTAACATAAACATTCCCTCATACAAGTTGATAAGTGTACCTAAAATACTTAAATAATGTTTTCTTCTATGTTGCATAGGTTTTTGAACCGTTTATTATATTTTCACCTTCACGCTTTTTACACAAATGTGAATAAGTTAACTTACTGTTTGCAGTACCTTTGTCGAACTTACAATAAACAAACAACAAAATTGTATTAACAATATGTCGAAATATTAAAGAATTTTTTCCTCCCATACGAAAAACGTTTGCTCTGCCCGTACTTCAAATGACTTTATAATAATTCGATCTAATTATTAAGTATCCCCCTAATACCTATAGGTATTGTAGAAAGTACTAGTCCAACTTAATTCTATTCATTTGTTTTCATTGAACCGAAAAGACTTTAGGTCGATCGACAATTTATTTACTTATGTACCTTTAAACAAAAACCGTTTGTCGCTACGATCAAATATAAATAAATAATCAATTCACAATTATCGATTGTCTTCGGCCATAGCTCTCAACACTTGAAGGAGTCACGTCTCCGTGAGCTGTATTAACGTGCGTATTGACATAAAAAAAACGTAGGCTCACGAGTCATATTTGTTGAGACAACACCTCAACAAAGCGTTCGGTGTCTGCTGGCTGACGGTCGACGGGCGCAGTTGTCGGTTTAATAGAATCGGCCACCTCGAGCAAACCAGCCATTGTCCTCGACTAAAATGTTGTATATCCTAATGACGTGCGTTCTGCTATTGTCTACCGTGCCATCTGTGTCACCAAATTCGCTGCAAGTACGAATATTTGCATGTAAGTACACATCACATCGGCGAGCAAGGACGTCTCAAAAATTGCAGGAAACGTAGTTAATTTGGTATTCATGTCGCAATGGTGATTTATTTTGTTTTGCTAATTGATGTACGCAGCTATTTCATTAATCTGAAGCAGCGGAAAAGAATTCGCTCGTCGCGGTTTGGGTAACTTCAGAAGACATGTTTATGTTTACCAGTTACAGTTCCATGCTCCAAAGAAATGAGAAGTTTGAAGTGCTAAGATTATTCATATATCGACCTCATCATCGCAAGAGGCGAACTGTTTAGTGTAAGGCTAAACATTAAGGCCACACAT
This sequence comes from Tiliacea aurago, assembly GCA_948098905.1. NCBI lineage: Eukaryota > Metazoa > Arthropoda > Insecta > Lepidoptera > Noctuidae > Tiliacea > Tiliacea aurago. The sequence continues at coordinate 10,183,344 of OX402578.1, read as the reverse complement.
CAATCATGCTTATCGTACATTAGATTCGCCGATTGGATGCATGTCAAGTGTATATGCAACGATGCACTTACACCGTGCGCCTTGTATTGGTTCAATTTGATTTATGAGTAGTTTATTGAGTCGGCACGTGTAACATGAATGCGTCCTCGTGAACAACAAGTTGCCCAGTTGCCCACATCTATTTTCCGAGGCGACATAAATCAAGTCGTAACAGGCGCTAGGGTTTCGCTCTATGCACTAGCACTGCAAAGCTGCATATAACTGCATTGTATTTCGTGATGTTGTATTCAGAGAACAGCGTTCATATAACTTTAAGGTATGTAATGGTGTTCTGGAAACGGGACAACATTATCAAGCAAGATGCTGTATACTTACAGGAATAACCGTAGCAAGAATATTTTGCTATTAAGTTCGAAAACAAAGTAAATTATATAAAAATTCCAGATTCAATGACGAATAACCATAATTTTTCACGCGGTAATGCGTTCTTTTTTTTTTCAATAAATAGCTTTCTATTTGCAAACCAGTTCAAAATTTAAATAAAACCTTTGATAAGTTATCTTCTTGATGGCATGTTTCGGAGTAAAAGATCGTTCCATTTTTATTAAATTACACGTTGATCTAAGTAATTCCAAATAGTTTAGAAGAAACTTAGAAAGCAAAAACGTTTATTTCTCGGTACTTAGTCGTCTTTGTCAATGCGTGATTTGTGTGAATGGGGCTAAACAAGGCTGATCTCCGTTAGAGAAACCGTTTATCGTGCAGCTGTACCAAAATCCTATTTGCGGCAATATTCAACATTTAGGTACTTACTATAATAGGTAACATCACGCCTGTGTTCCTCGACAATAGCCAGAGGTGCCCCACATTTCGGGGTGGTACTAGACCCAGGTAATAGACCCCCCTACCGGTGAGCCTATTGCCACAAAATAGGCCTATTGCCATCAACCGGGCCTGAATCCAGACCCCTGGCTGATATTCGTTAAGAAATTCCTAATGGAAAACCCATTAAAATTACCCGAACTGGGGAGTGAACCCAGGACCGATGCTCAGCTGACTACGAGACCAAAGAAGCTGTCACTTTTACAATATCTGTAAGGGAAAAAAGTGCTAAGAATCAAATTACGTCCAGTTAGTTGGCCACCCGTTAGCAATGAAAGGCAGATTCCAGACTTCAAATCCCAAGAACACAATGATACATCAAAGGCATTTAATTGTTTTGAAGTGGAGTATTATAATGAAAGAACGTTGTGAATAGAATTACAGTTACCTAGATATGACGATACCAAAATAAATTGGGGGCTTTTTCGTAACCATTTATTTCACTATTACAGCATGTATGGATTTAATTTTTGGATATAATTATGTTTATTGACTAAGTATTTGTTAATACTCTGACTGAAGGAAAAAGCAGTTGGGTTTAATTTCCATGATAGAAGTTAATTCCGAAAAAACCTCTACTTTTTATATTTTTTTTTGTAATTCGAAAATCCTAAGTAATTTCATTGCAAAATTGCATTCAAAATGTCCGTAATAGGTAAATGAAAACTCTGGCTGAAAATATTTTTGATAAATAGCTTAATTTATTTTTAAACTATTTTTATTTGGTCTTACGTTGTTTTATTTTGGTTCCAGCGCAACCTGGAACGCTCTCCTTGGTTGCGCTCTCTTTTTTCGCATGTGGAAGTAATTGACTCTGTCACTTTCTTATGCCCGCCCAGTTCGCTATGATTTATTTTTTACGTATCACCTTTATCGCCTAAGCAACTAAGCTCTACGATATTGTAAAGAATTTCGGTGGCTGATATTCCTGTAAAATTTCCACACATAATCAAAATGATTCTCAGAAGTACCTAATACTTCTTTGGGTAGGAATGTAAGCTTATCAATAGCGGTTTATCTCTAAGGATTTTCGAAGCATCCGCGCGCAAAAAATCCTCTTTAGTTAGATAGACTAATCCGCTGATAAAGAATGTAAGCATGCCTAAGCTTACAAAACATTCAATAATAGACACTATCAAGGGACATAGTCAATGAATAGAATCTATTTAAGTACAACAAATTCTAAAAACACGATAACATAAAAACTTCGTTAAGTACCTAACTAGTTCTAATCTTAGCTAAGCTAAGCGGCTTGTATTTCTCTTGAGCAAACAATAGGTGCTCGCAAATAGTTAAGGCTTCTACATACCGGGGCGACTTGTCGCGCGACGCGACGCGACACAAAGGCACCGCTCGTCCCGCGACACGCGGGGCCTTTGTGCCGTGTCGCGTCGCGCGACAAGTCGCGCTGGTATGTAGAAGCCTTAATTGCTTAAATAAACACTTCGGGCAGTCAGAAATGCAACCGGTGAACGACAGTTCATAAATAGATTTCACTTTCTATCCTTGTCGCCTTGGTTTTTGTAATGGACAAATGTTAACTGTTTAAAAGTTAATAAGAAATAGTAATAATACCAGCCTATTATTGTCCTACATTGTCTATTGAAGGCATGAGCTTTACCCATTGATATACTAAAAACCCGGTATTTTGTAGCGTAGCGTACCTACTTATGAATTGAAAACTGTTTAAAAGTTATCATGTGCAAAATGGATACTATGGTAGGGTATGGCCAGTCGGACTCGCGCACGAAGGGTTCTGTACCATTATCTATAAAAATGGCAAAAAAAATCACGTTTGTTGTATGGGAGCCCCCCTTCAATATTTGTTTTATTTTAATTGAATTATTTATTTTTAAAGCGAATACTTATTTAACTAAATATTCTGTGAATATTTCAAGCGTCTACCTGTAGCCGTTATCAATCTAAAGCAAAAAAAAACACGTTTGTTGTATGTGAGCCCCCTTAAATATTTATTTTATTCTGTTTTTTTGTACTTGTTGTAAAAAAGTTTTGGCAACAGAAAACTTTTTTAAGAAATACATCATCTGTGAAAATTTCAACTAGGGTTCCCGTTTTACCCTTTGGGTACTAAACCCTAATAAATAAATGTTCGTAGAAAATATAAAGGCCATTTCTTTAAAGGCTCGTGCAGACTGGCGCGATATCGCGGGCGCGGCAGGTATCGTGACCGTTATCGCGCCAGTCTGCACAAGCCTTAAAACAATTATCTTACTAGGTACCTTATATCGTTTCTTTTTCTTTTAATAGGGCTGCTATCACCTAAATTGCCGACCCCGGACAAACACTTCAAAAACCCCGGACATTTGGATGAAATTCAGTATTTATCCCGGACATCCCAGAAAAAAAAATAAAAATAAAATGTATTCATTTAAACAGCTTGTTTGCTAGTTATTTAACAATGTTTGACACAATCAACTTAAACTACTGTTTAACAAATAAAATAGTCAACATTTTACACTCTTCTATTTATGAGGTAATTAAAAAATATATAATTATAATTTTTGGTTTTTTAAATAACAAATAAACTACATACATATGTCTCAACAAATTTTATGTCATATAGGTATGTAGTTCCGTTGGGTAGGTTAAGTACCTATCCAAACCCTAAGGTATTCATATATTCTAAATTAAAAATTAGTAACAAGTTAAAATTATAACGAGATCAAAATCAACACAAATTTTTTTTTTTTTTTTTTTACATATTTTGGTATTTTTCAGACTTTCCAATTTTCTTTAAAATATCTTTCTTTTCCAACAAGAATTTGTAAAAGTCGGAGCAACTTAGGTCCTTAAAATTATATTTAATTTTGATCAGAGAAGAAACCGTGTGTGTGTTTAGCGAGTTTCTCTCCTTCGTCCATTGCTGCGAGATTAGTGAAAAGACTCTCTCTACGTTCGCATTGTGAGCTGGTATACAAAAATAATATTGTGCAATTTTAAGAAGTTCAGAATATAAATGGGCATTAGGCGTTTTAAAAAAATTCAGCCATAGCTGGTTTGCGCTTAACAGTTTATCTCCGTCACTAAGGCTCAAGCTAAAAGCTTTTAAATTTACCCATTCGTCAATTAACTTCGTGTCATCGATTTCTATATTAATATCCTTGAGGAAAATAACTGTTTTTTCAACATCAGACCATGGAGTACTTTCACTGATGTTTGGCAAAATCATCCAGTCGAATTTGTCAAAGTCTTGCATTGGTTTTTCCCACTTTTCTATGTAGGATTTCATTTCTCTGTAAAAATGTATACAGTGTGTTTTGAATTCAATTTTCGTGTTTTCGTCTTGTTTGTTCAAAATACTTTGAACCTTAATGGGCACAAAGTTTTCTTTTATTCTCTCTTCTAACGTCTTATTCAAAGACGCCAATATGTTTCTAGTATCAATAACTGTGTTATGACTTTTTTCCAATTTTTCGATCTTTCCGTGGAAAACGTACATCACTGAGTGAATGAGAAACAGATATGCTTCTGATAGTGGATCTTCGAAAAAGTTTTTAATTAAAACTGGTGGTCTATCCAAGCTTCCAAAATAACTTTTTAATGGATCATAAATTTTTTTAAACCGCTCAATTGCAGGAAAAAGGCTTAGCCATCGCGTTTTTGAGTGGAATAACAGTTGCTTGTATTCCGATTCCTTCAGAGCTTCTGTGCGAACTGTGTAAATTGAGAAAAAATTATAGATTTTTAAAATCATCGTCTCTAAGTCAATAGGAAGTAGATCGCATCCATGGTGCACAGCGTTGTGAATTATATGTGCAGAACATCCTATGCCAACCATGTTTGGATTCAGTTTATCTTTCAGCTTGTAAAAGACATTATTTGTCCCTGATCGACTGCACCCGCCGAAGTTTGTGTTGCAGTTACTTATCGCCAGAAAACGCTATACATTTCGATAGTAGATCATGCCCCCGAAGTTGCTTCAAAATAATGTCAACAATTGTATCAGATGTCTCATTTTCTGTAGATTCGATTTCAAGGAGCTTCGATGTGATCCCGTTTTTTTGCATATTAAAATACTGAATGATGATGGGGAATAATTTTGTGCTGCCGTGATTACTAGCATCGGTAGATACACTTATGAAAGCAACATTGATTAGATCACTTTTGAGTTCAGCAATTGATAGGGGGCTCAAGACGTTGTTTACAATAGCTGTAGCTTTCGTGCGATTACATGTCATATTTTTTGCCGTATTTGACTCCGAAAACATTACTTGGTTGAGAGAATTACTACAATCCAGAGAATTGAATGACATGTGGTGATTAACTATACGGTAAGCCATCGCACCTTCAACTGCTCGAATAAGACTTTCTTCTGAGCTAGGTTTACTTTTTTCAAAGAATGTCGTAATGTTTGAACTACTAGCTTGGCCTTTCGAATTAGCTTTGTGTTTTTGTGTGTTTAGGTGCTCTTTAATGTCGGAAATACCTTTATTTGCAATAGAAATATGTGTAGAACAAATTGAGCACAGTACTTCCCAATCATATTTCCCTCTTTTGAACATAGGGTATTGGCTTTGCAATTCGCTGTTAAACACGCATTTACGCTTGGGCATTTTGATCTGAAAAGAAATATATACACTGAGAAAATTCATATCATGTGAAAAATAACTACTTACTAACTTTAAACTCACTATTTTAAAGGTATAATCGATTATTACTTTACTAGACTATAAACATATAACACAATAACTTCTCAATACACATCGCGACTGAGAGTCGCGGAGGATCGGAAATAAAAATAATGCGACCGTGCGCGTCTTCGCGGTCCACAGCGCCTCGCCTGCGCTAGAACGCGGCGTGCGCGGGCGGCGGAGGGGGCGCGCGTAGCGACAACATGGTCCCTAAAGTTGCCTACAATTAAAACCCCGCACTACACCACAAAATTATATGAAACGGAGGAATTTCTGAGAAAAACGAATAAATTCACGGTTTTTTTCTGCAAACATATCAGTAAATAATTACATACAGATCACTCTCGGTCCGGTGCGATATTCGGGCTCTTTAAGATATGTATTACTCAAAGACTAAACATGCTTCCATGAAAACGTAGTTAACATACTCAAAAATGTGATCAATATACTTAATGTAAGTAAACTTATTAACTTACGTAAAAGGATGTGCCGCAATATCGAAGTATCGTCAACCAACTTGCGAAACACCCGCGCAATTCACTCGCCTGCCTGCATGCAACTGAGGGAGTAACCCCGCCCCGGCAGTTGTAGCGGGTGGTGGCGCGCCGGGGGTCGTTCGGACATCGGCCGTTATCGGCTTTTTTGAAGCGTAGGAGTTAGCTTGGTTGCGCTTACCAATTACGAATGAATTTTTAACTAAGATTTGTTTAGATTTATCGCTTATCTTTTAATTAATTGGGAATCCCCTGACACTAAAACACTTTTTGCCAGCCCCGCCCGGACGCTCCCCGGACGCCCTCTAAACTAGGACAAATCCGGGGAAACCCGGACGGATGGCAGCCCTATTTTAACGTGACTTGTGACTCTTTTGAGTACATAATTGTGAGTGTTGTGACCATCAGTAAAAGTAACAAAAGAATAATTATCGTTCTCCTAGTTTAAACATTGAATTTCAAAGTTTTAATTACATAGCTCATTATCAGTTAAGTGTATTGAACAATCCAAAGATTCTGCTACAAAGCAATTTATTTCAGAAGACAAATACTTATTTAATTACATTTTTAAGAAGTAAACTAAACTTGTACCTACTTAACATCCGCACAAAATCGACACATTCTATATATTCAACCAAACAAAAATAAAATAATAAGTAGTCACAAGTAGATAACTACTTACGAGCAAATATTCCCGCATAGTAGATATAGGTACGTAGGCATCGATAGCTATAGCCATACTTCGTTGATTTTATCAATGAACGGCCGCGGGCCGATACGTTTAGGCGAGCAGTAGCGTCGCCGAGCGTACAGCTATTCGTCGCTAGATGGCGTCAATGCCAATGACTTCATATTACTACGCATTCATTCATAAAACTGAGTATATTACGATTTGAAAACTTACGAATATTACTTTTCATCTACTTAGATAAGTACTTACGTAATAAGTTTTTGTATGCGATTTAGTTGCGAAAACGTTATTTTGCAAGACTACTATGTACCTACATAGAGAGGTAAATACATAGGAAGGTAAAGGTACTAAGATGAGTTATATAATAACTGAACCAGCAGGGCGAGCACGGCCTATTGTGAGTACTGTGACATGACTTGAGTCACACATTTTATCACAGTTTGAGCGATAAAACTGCTTTGTCATAAAATGCTAGTACAAATTGACATGACATAATTTATCATGTCTTGTCACAAACGTCTTGGCACGCCTCTCAATCTCTACCAACATAAACTCGAGTCGGCAAAGCAAATACGTGGAATTTTTCAGGCTCTTCAGGAGTTATTATTATTTATTTGAAAAAATATCCATTCTAAAGGCTTCCCGCAGACAGGCGCGACGTGACACTAGCACAATTTCTATGAATTTCATGGAAAGTGTCGCGATGAGAGTCGCGCTGGCTGTCGCTGTCGCACCCGCGATATCTCGCCAGTCTGCACGAGCCTTAAGGCGTCTTGATTTTTAATCAATTGGCATTTAGTTTAATAAAGGAGAAACGAGTTACAAACCGAATTAACAATAATGTTGGGTAAAAGTGGCTGAACTGGTCGGTCTGCCAACAACCGGTACTATTATTCATAGTATATTTTGAAAAGTAAGAAGAACCCTGATGTTAAAACGTGACAAACCAGGTTGGATGACATTCTCCGTCTTATTACAAAACAAGTTTTATCTTCAGACCCAGGTTTAAACCATGGAGCCATTATTGAATTTTGAACTTTATTCCGTCTATGGTAAAGTTCTTAATACAAAACTGAAAACTTAGTACCGAACTAAGTTTTTAGTTTTGTATAAAGAACGGTATTTCAATCACAGTTACATTCTTATTACAAAAACTGGCTTCATATATTATAAATTTTGTTTTGTTATAATTAAGACGGAAAATGTCTAGCTGTGGGTTTGAGACAGAAACCTATGAAAAGTAGGTAATCAAGATCAACAGGGTCAAATTAAATCAACTAGCAAAACTTTGCAGACTGGTAGCCATAATATGAGCACGATAAAAAAATAAAGTTTTTTTTTTTATTGGGGTTCAACGACAGCTGCTAGTGTTGTCACTTGAAGTATTAATTGAGTAAATCTGTTATATTTTGTTTTATCATGTCTAGGTATCGATACGAACCACGTCAGTGTAGTTTACACAAAACAAAAAAACTGATCTTCTAAACTGATATTTCAATTCAAGTGACAACACGTCGATAGCCGCACAAAAAAAATAATTAAAAAAATCTGATAACGTAATACTCGAACGGCCCCTTAGTCATGATAATTGGAATCAGTGGCATTGTCATTTAGCGTTAAATGAAATTGATTTCAATGATGTACCATTAAATAACTTGGTAGGTATTCTGTGGCGTGCACAGTGCACACCCCTTAGTCTATAGTAGGTATATATTATAACGGGTTAGTGTCCGCAGCTCCACCTACATCATTATGATTACAGTCAAAGTCAAATCATTTATTTCAAATAGGCACTTATAAGGCACTTTTAAAAGTCAACATTTATAGAAAAAGAAATACAACTAATTCTAGTTAACCCTTCCAAAAGGTAGTTTCGTATGGAAAAGAATGGACAAGTAACTCCACCGTTACTCATATAGGAACAATTGTACATCAGCAGCAAACATATCAGTGTGTCAGGTGAACATTGTATATGTATAATTAAATGATTTATCTATACAACTAAAACAACGTTTGTTTTGAATAGACTCTAGACTAGATTGTCCTATGGAGCTGGACCAGCATGTTTCCAAGCATTCTTATTTTGTATGTAATCCTATAATTTGTAATACGCTTCTTTACAAAGTGTAATTTTCTAGTTTTAAATTTTCTTTCATTTAATTGCAAATATATCACAAGGTATTTTGTGGTAACATATAACACAGTAGGTATAGATGAATGTAATTTAGATAATCTGAAAAATGGTTGTTCTATTTTATCTAATTGCTAGTATTAAATTGTCTATCACTTATTTTACTAAAAAGATGTAGATTTTTTCTTACATGATACATTCCCGCCGTCCACATACACCCTTAAGCATGCAGAATTGCAGACGGTTCTCGGTATTTACAAAGCCATTGTTGTATGAAAATGTCGCTGTTTGTAACTTTTATAACAATGTATTGAAGCCAAATTATTTACAATGCATCTGTAGTTAGTTTACAATATTTCAATGATTCACAATGTTATTGAAAACATGAGCGGATGATGGTTTGATGAATCAATCTGTGTTTACTACTGATTAATCTTCGTCTTCGAATATATATTATGTGAATGTGACAGAGATAAGTGGGTAATGACACTGTCTCATCGATCAGACTTACGATTATGCCCAGGTAAGCGCGGGCGATTTTTTATAGCGCACTTGATTTTCGACTCTCGGTGTTGAGCTGAGCATTCAAAATGCAACAGAGTGCATCCCAGCGCGTCAAAACAATACACAGTTGGATTTACAACTCTTGGCGCCTAAGCAGTGCGTTGAAAATCCAGTACGCGATAAAAAAAATCGCCCATGGGTACTCAAACTCAATCCCCCTTATTACAAAACAAGGTTTATCTTCAGACCCAGGTTTAAAACATGGAGCCATTATAACTTAGTAACGAACTAAGTTTTCAGTTTTGTATAAAGAACGGTATTTCAATCACTGTTACGTTCTTATTACAAAAACTGGCTCCATGGTTTAAGCCATGTCAAAATATAAATCTCGTTTTGTATTATGGCGATATGCATTTATTTCAGTTAAACCATATTACAGGCACTTTTGAATTGTCATGGAGTGGGTCAGTTAGAAATATGAAGCTAGTTGCCCATTCTAAAGAGTAGGTAGTAGGTTCGAGACCACGAGGGCTAAGTCCGACGACAGTAATAAATAATCGATAGGCCTAGGCCCCTAGGGGTATGTTCTATCTATGTTAAAGGCTTTGGTTCCCGCATTTAGTCCTTCATGTAGACCATTGTGCGTGGGCCATTTCAGCCGTCAGTGGTTATTCCAACCAGCCCAGATCTGGGTGAGCCGAGGATTTCTGTTCTAATCTGGGTGACGCCTATGCAATCAAAGAGCAAATGCTCAACGGTTTCCTCAGCCTCCATTCATGCCCTGCACAGAGGACTGTCCGTTATGCTTATTAGCTTAGCGTTAGCTATTGTGTGGAAGTGTTTGGTTAGTGAGCAGTGTCCCGTGATGACCTCCATCACCAGGCGCAGGCCGTTCCTGTCCAGGCGTAGTAGACGCCTAGTTAGCCTGCCATGTAAGGATGGCATAGCTTCCCTGGACTGCCTGCAGCCCGGTGTCAAGTTCCACCAGTTCTCCTCTCTTGTGTGTGTGTATGAACTCCTGTAGCCGTCTGCGTAGTTGGTTGAAGGGGATGGGTACGATAGGTTCGGGTCCACAGTCTGTGTCCGGGTCCAGTCTAACGCACTGGATGGTCTCCTAGCTAGTTCGTCAGCTGTGTCGTTACCTAGTGATCCGCTGTGTCCTTTTATCCATTGCAGTGTCACTGTGTTACGGTTGCACACCGTCACTCGTTCCAGTGCATTGTGACATTCTAGTTTTAGTCTCGTGTCTATATTATTTTTCTCTGACTGAGGCACTATCGGAAAGTATACGTATATGAGTGTCCGTAACTCTCCTGGCTTAATCTGTGGCGTAAGCCGCTTGTATAATGCCCACGCAATCCGCCTGGTAGACGGTGGTGAACATTCCCAGCGGGCTGGATATTATTTAATATTGAAATCGTGTGAGAAAACTCCGACTCCGATCGGAGTCGGTCTTTGATCCGTCGGTGTATACTCTCATCTCTTTCGGGCCTGAGTATCACACCGTTCTTCTGTGAGTATTATGTTGTAGTGTCTCTTGTGTTCAATCTTCTGAAAGAAGCGTAGTTTCGGGGCTTTGTCGCAGGGTGATGCCATCGTCGGTGTCGTTTGATTGCCTACGCTTTGGCCTAGGGTATGTAATAGAGGCAAGATTTTTAAAGCGTATTTTGAGTTTAGGTACTTTGCTAAGTAAAGTAAGCTCTTCAAACGTGAACCTTTTTGATATGCTAGTAATGTTCATATTCGTATAAGCGAATGTGAACAAGCATCGCATACGAATAAAACGTAAATACTATACAAATAATGTTCATATTCGAAATTTCGAATCCGACGCTTTACTACTACGCTAAGCAAAGTAAAGTCAAAGTGCAATCTGTGGATTTTAACGCTAGGTGTGTCCGATTCTGATTTCAAAATCAGCAAAAATAATGGCTGCTTTTAACTTTATATTGATACGTAAATAACAGGGATTTGCGACCGATAATAGGAACAAACGCTAAAGTTATGTATATTGTATCTACTTATCAGTAATGTAATAACAAAAACTAAAATGATATATTGAGTTGGCGATACGGTGGTTGATTAGATAATGTATTAGCGATATTTTCCTTACATTTGTGAAGGGGGTTCTAATGTTTCCACGAAACCATGCTAAAGTGCTTTTTTTGTCTCTAAAATACTTACTCTAAATAGGTGGTAGCCACGCGTAGCTAAACTACCTACCAGCGGGGTAATTGCGTAAAATACTTGCGCTAATAATAATTGCGCATCTCACTACGCAGTACCGCACCTCTCACCCCCGCTGACACGTTAATTTGTTACTGCGCAGCGACTCGCCTCATGTTCCGAGCCGCCATAAAGTTTTTTTTTTTTTTAAACGTTGACCCACACTAGGAATTTTTCCTGTTTTGTGGGTGCGTTTACAAACATTTAAGCTCACATACACAAACAGCCAGAACAACTACTTGTAGGTCATACAAATATTTGTTCCGTGCGGGAATCGAACCCACGACACGCAGCGCAGCAGCCAATCGCTTAACCACTGCGCCAACCGTGTCGTCAGTTTGAATCGGCCTGTACTATACGGTACTGTAGGTAACTTATAGGTTGAGGATTTAGCCTGGATGGTGTTTCTATGCAACCTTCCGACTTCTCCGCGAGTATTTTTTATGGTGATGGCAAATATTAGAAAATAATACAGACTTTGTGACTTTTCTATGTGTTGGTATCTCCACGTTTGTTTGGCTGACACTTCGTAAATTACGTACATCACATGCATCCTAAGTAATGAAGAAACTCAAGTGGTATTTTCAATTTACTCAAACCTTTAATTTTCTTTGTTACAGGTAAGCATACGAGATACATACTTACAAAGATTTCCTCAAAGGACGTTAACTAGCAGGTAGCTACTTCTATTCTACTAATTTATTTATGGATGTAGAAACGAGTTTTTAAAACTCCAAATCGTCGCCGTGCAGTGAAACCCTCGTGATTGCAATAAAGGCTCCCGCAGACAGGCGCGACGCGACAACGCGACGCGACACTAGTAGCACTATTTACCTTTATGAAAACTTCATGGAAAGTGATCTTAAACGTTAAGAGCTTTAAACGTTATTTTACAGGGCATTATAAAAGTTTCTGACAAATGGTTTCTTTGAGATTTATTATCATTAATATAAGGCATTAGAAGCATCTTAAGGCTCCTGCAACAGGCGCGAAGCGACAGTGCGACGCGACTTTGGTAGAATCATTTCCATGAAGTTTTCATCTCATAGTCAGGCGCGACGCGACTCTAGTAGAACAAATTGTTCTACTAGAGTCGCGTCGTCGCGCCTGACTATGGGAGCCTATAGCTGTGCACATTTGTTCTCAATGTGCTACACAACAAATTAATAATAAGAAAAACAATAAAATTTTCATTACGAGGTTTTCACAGCACGGCGACGAGTGAAAGTGATCTACACTCCGTTTGAAATAAGATTAGACATTTAAATAAAACTCTTTTACAGTCCGTTCAATCGATTTTGAATTCTATTTCGTTGGCGGCATGACCAATGACAGCTGTAATAAACAGTTGGTATTATAACCACGTTTTTGTTTTTAATGCCATCCTTATGCCTACGGAATAGAAGTCAAAATCGGTTGAACGGACTGTAAACAAGTTTATTTAAATGTCTAATCTTATTTCAAACGGAGTATAGGTCGCGCACATGAGCTACTCTCACAATTATACAACATTATTTTTAGTTTATGCGAAACCTGAATATAGTTTGTTCAGAATAAGGACCTGAATCAATTTCAATAATTTTTACACCATGTTATATTTTGTCCCAAAAATATTTAGTGTGATGGAAAATGTTACCACCATTTAATTACTTACAATACAATCGCCGTACGGTTAGGTACCTACTGCCAAATTATTATCAATGAGCGCAACACGACCCTGGACGCGTGGGGATGCCGTTAGCATGTTTTTGTACGGACAACCCGGTAACATAACAACCTTATAACTTTGTGATTTTTCATGATACAGTTTTGAAATTTTGTACATAGATTCATTACATAAAAATACTTGACCCGTGTTTCGGGTTTCGCATATACCTACTAAAAATAATGTTGTATATTCTGTTGCTACGTAGCTACTCTTCCATATTTCTATACTACCTAATACGTGATTCACGTAAATAGTACTACTAGATACTACGATACACTTCCGAAAGTAAACATACGTCGAGTACGTCTTGGCAACGCATATTATGAATGAATATAAATACGTAAGCACCAAATATACCTATACTCCGTTTGAAATAAGATTAGACATTTAAATAAACCTTTTTTACAGTCCGTTCAATCGATTTTGACTTCTATTGCGTTGGTGGCATGACCAATGACAGCTGTAGTAAACAGTTGGTATTGTAACCACGTTTTTGCTTTTAATGACATCCTTATGCCTACGGAATAGAAGTCAAAATCGGTTGCACGGACTGTAAACAAGTTTATTTAAATGTCTAATCTTATTTCAAATGGAGTATAGTAGTATGAAATTGTTCTACAGGTGCACGGTGTCGCGCCGATCTGCACTAGCCTTTAAGTAGATACAACAATTGAACAATGAAAACTAAATCTTTGTTAGAAAGATTCAAAAACAGCGATATTATGATTTTAATAAAGGTTTCTGCTAGGGTTGCCAACCTTACTATACATACATAATTATAGTATCCTGCTATATAAGAGGCCTAAATATCAATACAATATTTTTTTTTGTGTGCGTATAAAGCCGGGTCCACTGCGCCATGTTTTCGTGTTATAAAAACACCTAACGTTACCTAACCGTTTTGCGGGCGCCATCGCGCCAGTACGCCAAATCGGTTAGGTGTTTGAAAGAAGATATCGTTCGTGGCCCTAGCATGCAGGCATCGGAAGGAAAACGGGTGGGTTTTAGTCAGTAAAAGTCTGAGTCCTACTCCGCCCAGAGCGGGACAAGTTATTTGATAAATTCCCAAACAAAAAAAAAAAAGAAAGATCTTTGAAAGTAAGAAAGAAAAAGTATTTATTGGAACTCACAGCACAGATCACTAATTAAACTAAAACGTAGAAACATAAAAAACCAAAACAAAGATGAAAATAAAAACAGAAAGTCCTGCACGAAGCCAGAAGGGCTCAGAAGGATCCTATCTCAGCATGATGCTGCGAGTCGACATTTAAAAATAAGTGTCGCAGTGCGCTATTCTGATAGGGCCCGTTGTGATGTCACGGATACAGAAATATTATTCAAATTCAAAATTTTTCAAATTCAAAATCATTTATTTCAATCCATATAGGATCATTAAAATTTCATCGTACAAAATTCATATTCTATCACATATAATTAACTAAACAATATTAATAAAATCAAAATTAGAATTATATAACTATATTAAAATCATAAAATAAAAGAATAAAACTATAATAATAACTACGCCTGCCTCTGAGTCATTTGTTTGTTTGTCATTACATTAATCATATAGCAATGGTTAATGTACTGACAATCAAACCTGTTCGCAAATACGCTCATGATGGTGTTGGTTGTGGTCCGTAGCCTGCGCCCTAGGGATGTGCACCGCTTCCGCATCGTCGTGTAGAAACAGTCGACACGGGCGTCGGCGAACATCCCCGACGCGCTGCAGTGCCGGGGCAGCCCCAACAACACCCTGAACGCATTGTTATACTGAACACGGAGGGCGTTTTACTGCTTCTGGGTATATGACCCTCACAGGCTTGCTGTGTACAGGGACGTACAAAACGCTCTAAAAAGAGTTATTTTGCCGGCCCCCGAGCAACGAACAAACCTGCGGGCGATCATATTGGCCCTCACAGACAACGCCCTCCGCTCCCTATCGATGTCCGCATCGTCCCTCAGTCAGAGGTCACGATATGCCCGAGGTATTTAAACTGTTGAACTCTTTTTAACTTGACACCGTTCAATCTAATAGGTGGAACAGACTCTGGGCAGCTCCGACCCCTGGCCCGAAAGACCATGCTGAATGCTCTTCTTTGCGTTATAGAGCAAACCATGATCCAGCGCGTAACGCTCGCAGATGCCCAGCAACCTGGACAGACCACACACCGAGGCGCTCAGCAGCACCATGTCGTCCGCGTAACTGATATTGTTTACACAAACACCGTCAATATGGCAGCAGACACGGGTACTGCTGAGCTTCTCTATCAGTCCGTTCACGTACAGGTTGAAGAGCTTCGGCGAAGTCAGGCCTCCCTGCCTTACCCCGCACTCCAACCTGTACGGCTCCGACAGAGCCCTAGACCATCGAACGACGTTGACCTGGTTAAGATACCAGTACTTGAACATTTCTATCAGCTCGAGAAGCATTGAGATGTTATTTAATTTCTGCCACAAGATGTCATAGCTAACCAGGTCGAACGCTTTCGAGAGGTCGAGAAAACAGGCATAAGTCGGTGTGCTCCTATCGGAGTAGTACTTGACAGTTTGCTTCAAACACAAGATAGCTGACTCAGTAGACAGTCCCGGTTTAAGACCAAATTGATCATCATGAGTGTTAACATATCGCTCAAGCTGCGTATTAAGCAAACTGTCAAGAACCTTAGCAAGCACTGTAGCTAGCGAGATAGGCCTGTAGTTGCTCGTGTCGCTTAGGTCACCGGTTTTATTCTTAGCAATTGGTACCACCACGGTCCTCATCATCTCTGCTGGTAAGTACGCATGTCCTATACAAAATGTATATAACATGGCAAGAACTCTGGGCAGGTGGACGCCGGCATGCTTTAAATGCTCAATGCTCAGGCTGTCATGGCCAGGAGACTTTCCACGCGACATTGACTTTATAACTCCCCGAACGTCCTTCGCTGTGAACCTGGTGTTTATCTCCTGTCCATGTGACCCCTCCACGCTGAATGACCGTGATGGTCCCAAAGGCGATTTCACCATGAAGTGATCCTTAAATATGTCCGCAATACATTTCGGTTCACTCACACCGTTGACGCTCACGGGTAGCCCGGCTTATTATTTAGCCTACTAGTAGTTTTCCAAAAGTTACGAAAGTCGTGCTTCGAATGGTGAGAAGCGAGGATATCCATCTTTATCTGCTCTCTATTATTTTGACACCACTTTAGGCGTGATTTAAAGATTTTACGACTCTCCCGCATCTCCTCCCAAACACGTCCTTCACTTGGTTTACCCCACAGTACCCATTCTAAAAATTTACACCGAGCTACCCCGTGAGCGTCACGCACATGCTTGTTCCATCCGATCACAGGCTGTTTACTCCTCGGTTTAACAATAGTATGACTTTCAGAGGCGGCTTTACTCAACGTATTAACAATCTTATGATACATACTGTCAATTATTCGCATGTGGTCTCGGTTGTCACAACGTTTATCACAACAGTTACTGAATTCCGGCGGAAAATCAATTTCTTTTAAACTACCATTACATAATTTACTATATAAATCTATTTGTTCAAGGTGACTCTCCCCCCATTTTATTTTATTAAATTTAAAATTTTCTTGCAAAAACTTTGGTTTTACATTATTTATATTACATGTAATAATGAGTGGCAAGTGGTCAGACCACACCGGATCATACTTGATGTGTGTATCGACTATAGTTTGAAATGCCGAGTCAGTTACAATACAGTGGTCTAACCATCTTAGCGCCCCATTAGCGTCACTTATAAAACTATATGTGTCAGACAATAAACCTAAATTAATGATATCGGCACACTTCCAATCCAAATCATTACAAAAATTTGATAGTTCATAATAGAATTGCTCACCCGGGTACGCGTTGAAGTCACCGAGCATGTAAACACACTCAATACCTTCATTGCCGACTACAGCGCTCAGCGTCCCCAAACAATCCGTAAACTCGACTTGGTTCACCGTGTTATCAGTCGGCATGTACACACTGAACACTAAGAATGACCTTTGCCCTATCACAACTTTAATACCGCACACTCGAGTATTATCACATCGCACTACAGTAACATTATTAAAGATTTTCTTATTCCACAACAATTAATAAAAACAATTTAATTAATAAATTATAATTAATAAAAACAAGTATGGCTAAAAAAAACAAGCATGCAAGCAGGAATGTCAAGCTGTACATTTCCAGTTTCCAGTATAAGCTGACCTCGCATTGTATAGGATTTCCGTACAAAGAGAGGTCAGTTTATACTGGAAGGACGAAACTAGAACTCACGGCTACATATATCAAGCTATTATGTTGAGTGAGTTCTAGTTTCACTTTCTTATCGTCGTTATATAGCTTACAAATACTTAGGTAGGTATAGGTACCTATTACTTTTATTGATTTTTTTATTGAAATGTGATTTAGATACCCAATTTGGGTAATTAATGTGTTTATATAATATTCATGTTACAAATGATGAATGAATCTCGTCTTGTTTCGTAAAAATCCACCCATTGGGCGTTTACCGATTAGCGTTAATTATAATTAGTAATATGATTATTTATTTACTGCTATCAGCGAACCACATAAAGGTATATTTAGTTCTGTAATCTAAACCAATTCATGTTTTTCCCCGTGCGCTAGCACTTCTTAGGAATTTTTTAGAGGACGGGCTAAGGAAAAGTTATGAGGAAAACAAATAGGATTTGCTTTTATACTGTCTTAAGCGGCTGTTGCATTAAAGTTTTAACTATAAAGTGGCATTTCATTTTATTCACTTTTATTATGTAGGTAATGTAGGTATGCATAACCAGAATCAGAATCACTACATAGTATAAAACAAAGTCGCTTCCCGCTTCCTGTCTGACCCTACGCAACGGATTTTGATGCGGTTTTTTTAATAGATAGAGTGATTCAAGAGGAAGGTTTATATGTTTAGAAAAAGCCACTCGGGCAAAGGCGCGGGCAGCAGCTAGTTACTTATAAATTGTAAAACATATGTTAAAGGTCACGGTCCTAAATAATAATTATATGTTGTAAGTAATGTTTTGTTAATCATGACATACAAATATCAGTGCAGATTAAGTAAAACTAAAATAAAGACAAACTAAATTCAACATTAGTATAAAACAAATAAAAATATATCAAAACAAAAGAAAATACATGCGCACCAGCGTCTTGGCACGTGCCAAGACGTTTGTGACAAGACATGATAAATTATGTCTTGTCAATTTGTACTAGCATTTTAAGACAAAACGGTTTTATTGCTCAAACTGTGATAAAATATTTGACTCAAGTCATGTCACAGTACGCCGTGCTCGCCCCGCAGTATCCAGGGGGTCTACTCCGAAGCGTTAATCCGAAGTATCGGCCGAATGTTCGGCCGTTCTATAACTTCCATAGTTTCCTTTTTTGACTTTGAATCCTTACCCGAATTAAAGTCACATTTTTGATTTGGGCTTTTCTCTTTGACTGACATTGTTTTTTTCTTTCGGCATATTTAGCCGTAGTCAAGCAACGGCCGAACATTCGGCCGATACTTCCGATTTATGTTCGGAGTAGACCCCTGTACCTACACTACAAGTTAACAATCTATTCTAAACGCGATTTGTTTTGCCGTTTTTTAATGGCCAAGGTCCTTTGTTCGGCTGCAGAACTGACCTCTACCAAAGTCCTTTCAAGTATAAAAGGACACAACTGGCTGTGTACCAGTCTCACTTCAAACTCATAAAACAAAAACAACCGATTTGTTATTGTTTTTTTGTTTTTGAAGACTTTGTTTTTTTTTTTTGTAAAAAAGTATTTTTTATTTGACAGTTTTTAGTTGTGGTAGCACTTGCTAACAAATAACAGTGACAGGAAATTATTAAGTAGGTATAAGTTATCATCGTTAACATACCTAGTCAAAACCAAATCATACCAATAGGCACTTAAAAGATACTTTAAGGTACACTACTCTATAGCTTAGTGTAGTCATGTAGTGTATGTTGTCAATTTATAAGTACTTAACTCAAAAAATATCCAAGCAAAGTTTATCAAATTTATATGGAATCACTTCGCGAGTTTCCTCTACCAAATGAAAAAAAAATAATTACGTAAATCGGCCCAGTAATCACGGAGAAATCGTTGTACACACGGCTACACATCTAGCTATACATTTCCAGTATAAGCTGATCTCGCATTGTGTAGGATTTCCGTATATTGAGAGGTCAGCGTATACTGGAAATGTATAGCTTGATGTGTAGCCGTCTGTACAAAAACTCGCCGAATGCATAACCTAACCTCCTCCTTATTTGAAGTCAGATAAATATTGAAATAATATTATCACACAACACAATTTATTATCTAATCAAAAATAGCATTTCGTTCCAACCTAGTGTTTTGATTATTTAAATAATCAGCGTTAGTTTTCATAGGTAGCAAAAATTTAATTAAATTGAATACCCGTGTGCGTTCATACTCATAGGTAGATCTTTAATTAAGTAGGTACCTAATCTTCAAAATTTTATTTTATTTTGTAGAAGGTACTTATGAAATACTAACCTAAGTAATTGAAATTTCAGCTTCTTGATTAAAAGGAAAACGTGAACAATAAAAATAGTAGGTACGCGTCAAACTTAAGTAATACGGAGTCAGGCTTCTACATACTGGCGCGACACGGGACGCGACACAAAGGCCCCGCGTGTCGCGCGACGAGTGGTGCCTTTGTGTCGCGTCGCGAGTCGCGCTGGTCTGTTGAAGCCTGACTCCGTATTTTTATGTTAATGTGCAAGAATATTCTGAAACAGTCACACATAGGTACAATCAAAATGAAACTTTAGTAGGTACTTAAGTAGGTATGTGATTTATTGGGTCTTTTTCTTTCCATGTTTAAGACAGTTACGTAATTGTAATATTTTCGCTCGATACATTAAATTTTTATTCGGAAATCATGTGTTTTTTAAGTATAGGTAATTTAAAAAAAAAAACAAGATTTTTGGCTTTTATGTCTAAAATAAATATTCACAGCAAGAAAATATAGTTTATTATCCAGCCACCAGATATTGTTACTCAAGATCAAATTATTAATTTAGTTAAAAACGAAATAAGAAATGAGACACGCTATTTAGTTTCGTGCTCGAACACGATCAAAGAGCGCACGCGATATTCAACTTTATTGCTGCTATGTTAGCGTTAATCATATAACGGAGTGGCGGGGTAGCATGGTGGCTCTGAAGTGTGCTACTCACAGCTGCGCAGTACCGCACCCCTCACCCCCGCTGACACATGAATTCGTTACTGCGCACTGACTCGCCTCATGTTCCGAGCCGCCATATTATATTGAATCGGGTTGTATTTAATTAAGTACGTACAATATATGCAACAGGTAGTTATAGGACTAGGTATTGCAAAAAAAACATTCTTAGAATAAGTAGTACCAAGCGATATCAAGTTTTCCGTGGAACTTGAACTAATCCATACCTACCAACCTAGGTGTTACATAAATACAGAACGTTTTTAGGGTTCCGTAGTAAACAAGGAACCCTTATAGTTTCGCCATGTCCGTCTGTCTGTCTGTCTGTCTGTCTGTCCGTCCGTCCGTCTGTCGCCAGCTTAGCTCAGAGACGCTTAGTCCTAGAAAGCTGTAATTTGGCATGGGTATACGTATTAATCATGCCAAAAAAATGGTAAAATAAAATTATGAAAAACATTTTTTTTTAGGGTACCTCCCTTACACGTGAAATGGGGATGATATTTTTTTTTCTCGTCTATTCCATGGTGTGGGGTATCGTTGGATAGGCCGTTCAAAAATATTGTGGGTTTGGGAAAACCATTTTTCAATTAAGGGATCCGTTTGGGTAATATTAAGCTTTAAAGTGCTACTTTTTATTAGAGTCAAGTGTCCCCCCCCCCTGCCAGCTAAATGGTTGGTTTTGGATATGTGAAAAAATTCATGGCAATAGTATATATAACGAAATTAAAAGGAAAACTATCACAGCTAAGTAGGCTCTTCACAAGTTAACGAGTAATAGTCGACCAACTTAAATTTGCAGTTGGAGAATTGACCGTGACGTATATCGATGTATGGGAGAGCATGTTTTTCAACTACAATGTTAAGTTTGTTTTTGGGATAAATTCATCCCAACCACGGAACCCTTCATTGTGCGTGGTCCGACATGCACTTGGCCGGTTTTTTATACCTTGCACCAATGATATTTTACACAAGATATTATGTTACGTTCATAGTTCATTCATAGTAACCGACGCAGCAACGTTTAAAATCTGGTCGTGAGTTCGTGACACGTGACTTCTCGTCGCTCTGCTTGTCGCGCGGACTAAAGCGCCCGCAGACAGGCGCGTCGCGACACTATAATTATCATTATAGTAGCACAATATCTATAAAACTTCATGGAAAGTGTCGCGCTACCTGTCGCGCCTGCGATATCGCGCCAGTCTGCACGAGCCCTAAAGACAAAACGCCCTCTAGTCCTCACGACGCGCGCGGTAAAAATATAATGTCCAAGCAAAATGGGTCCAGTTCTCGGCATTTAGTTTCCGAGTTATAAAGTACGTAGTTTTGTAGTTGGGTAAAAAAATTGCATGTCGCGATTTTTTTTTTACCTCCTAATTTATGCTCAATTATCAACAAGTTCATAAAGTAAGTGACTATTTATGATGTTTCTAAATACCAGAAATTTTAAAAGAAAGGGTTAGGTAAACGGCTAATTAAACTTTGAAAATGCGTTTGCTCAAATCTAGCTTTTTTCAGAAATTAAGGCTTCTACATACCGGGGCGACTTGTCGCGCGACGCGACGCTACACAAAGGCGCCGCTCGTCCCGCGACACGCGGGGCCTTTGTGCCGTGTCGCGTCGCGCGACAAGTCGCGCTGGTATGTAGAAGCCTTAAACTTCGAATATCTGATAAAAAAAATGTGACAGTTTTTGAATATTTTTTTAATCCTTATTATCAATTGACTATTCTAGATACCGAATCTATTCTCAATACCCCACTACTGGACCCTTTTTGCTTGCACTTTATTTAAGCCACTTTATAAATACTTATGATATCATTGCTTTGCACTCTGAATCAACCGTGTATTTTTTTGTTGGTTCTTTTATGTTTTTATTAAAATATCTTACTCGAAGTCAATGCTTAAATGAGCACGTTTCTATTATTGTATTTTTACACTTTATCCTTTTTTCATTGGCAAGCCACCTTGTGTTGGCCGCTGACGTAGGAGGTCTTATCTAAAACAATGGTAGATAGATTCCTTTTGTTCGCAGTCTCACTTCCTGCAAACATCTGAACAAAGATGAATGTATCTAAGAAAATTCAATTCTGAAATCAAAATGTTAAATGTATCGAAAGATAGATTTTCTTCAGCACTAAAGAATAAATATGTTCATTTTTCTGAGGTACATATGCCTTGATTTTTTCCAACTCATTCCGCGTCATTGCCAAAACTTTTAATGAAAAAACACTACAAAGTAAAAAATAACTTTAATAAAGTCGATGTCTTTGGATCTATATTTTAGTTTTTTACCACGGACTTCCGAATTTTGCAACCCTTGAAATACTTATTAATGAGTAGTTCCGGTGACCATAATTATATCAGTTCCACTTCACCAAATGGTGCTTTCCGAGAAAAAATGCACGAGTTACTTTATAAAATATCCAAATAACTATAGGTATGCCTATAAAATTTGAGGATTTCCCTCGATTTCCATGGGATCACCTCATAAAATTCTGACTTGATGACAATGGACCACCTCGCGAGCACACCCTTTCAAACTAAAAAAGAATTTTCGAAATGGGTCCAGAATTGACGAAGAAATCGGTGAACACACATATAGAAAAAAAAAACTAACATAACCAGACGAACATAACTTCCTTCTTTTTAAAAGACAGTTTGAAAGTATGACATTAGCCCGCTATGTGGCAAAGTTCTTCGAAAATTGCGTTGTAACCTTAGTTTCGCTCCTTTTTTTTATTTCGGATGGGTTTGCTCTTGACCTTAGTCTAGGGCATAAGTGACAGAGACAAAGTCGACGATGTAGTGAGCTTACCCAGAACATGCCTGTTTACTCTAACTTTGAAGAGATTAGGGTTGTATGCGTTCGGAAACACATACGCAGGTAGAGAGTTAAACTCTTTTGCTGTGCGTATTATAAAAGACATAAAATCTTCCCAATCCAATCCTCCTTGACCGTACCACAGATTAAACGGACAGAGGGTAAGCTTCATACAACCGCGCTATGATTGGTACACTACTACAAGCTTGAGGCGTGTGTGTGAATTATCGACTAAAAAAACCATCGACATAAAAAAAAAACTAAAAAGTGAAAAATAACTTTTATTTCGGAAGTCCGTGGCAAAAAACTAAAATACCGATCCAAAGACACCGACTTCCGAAATCAAAGTAATTTTTCACTTTGTACTGTTTTTTTGGGATTGTTTTTTTAGAGCAATCGTCTTACGACGCGGGAGTGAGGGACACGTGCACCGATCAACGTGAATGCTAATTCTTATCAATCCACCAGGCAGCGCTAAAAAGAACACGTTTTTGTATTAGCAACAATACAGCCGTTGAGATTCTAATGTGGTTCTAATGAGGATATTGCATGAATACCTAAATGCCAACTGCTCATCACCTTTTACAAAATATTGCTTTTGCCGATGTAAGGACGTTAATTGTTGAAGAGTTCTCCTGGTAAGAACCAGAAGAACTGTGACTCACCATATGCATTGTGACAAGCATAAATTGCTAATCGAATCGCAACCCGTTAAATACTTATTATTAAGTGGTTCCGGTGGCCATCTGTGGTCTTCATCATCAGTTCCACTTCACCAAATGGTGCTTTCCGAGAGCAAATACATGAGCAACTATAAAAAATCGCCAAATCGCTATAGAAATTTGAAGTCTATAAAGTTTGAGGATTTCCCTCGATTTCCATCAGATTCTGACTTGGTGACTATGGGACCACCTCGGGAGCATAACCTTTCAAACGAAAAAATATTTTTAAAATCGATCCACAATACTAACGGAAAAAATACAAGAACTTACTTAAAAAAAATATACAGACGAACATAATAATAATAACCTCCTCCTTTTTGGAAGTCGGTTAAAAATTGGGAGCTATTCAAAATACTTAACAAACAATGTAAATAAAATCTTTAGAGATCCTACATTCTTTATTATTCGGTGTAGTTACAAAAGATTTGAAACATGCTGAAGTATCAGATTTTTAGACAACAAAAAATAAGCTTCTTGTCTTGATAACTCTGATTTAATCACTGCTTAGCAAATCGTAATCCTGTACAAGTACATACCTAGTTACCTACCTCATCAAACATTACCGGAAACCATAATCTTGAAATACATAACATTCGAATCTCAACGGCTGTGTAATGCAACAACATTACAAAAACGTGGTCTTTTTTCGCGCTGACTCGTGGCTTGATAAGAATTAGCATTCACGTTGATCAAGGCACGTGTCTCAGCACAGCCCCACGTCATAAAACGATTGCTCTGTATACATGCCTTACAATCACTGCCTCCTATATACAATGTACTCTGTGATCACTGCTAATGTCTACATCCCACACGAAATTTGAATTTTCAAAATTAGAACTCGGTGGCAAGTTGGGCTAGAGGAGCGTCGCGTGGCGCGTCATTTCCAGGGTCGTGGGAAAATAACAGTTTCCTTTGTAACAATTCCCCTTTGTATGATGATTGATGTAGTCCCTATTCCCAATCCCGCCGGAATTTTAAATCGATGTTAATAACACACATTTAACACAATAATGATACGGAACCGGTTTATTGGAACCATTATTTGGAACCGGTACTTTGGAACCAGAACCAAACCGGAAAATAAGAACCTTTTTAAGAACTGAAATGAAGAACCGGGACCCAAGTTCGTATCGGTTTTCAATCCCTGTTAAAATAATATTTAAATAAAAAAATCTGTGAGTGAGACGTGTGTTAACCTCAGATTTTTTCATTTGAATAGGTATTACACTTTATCCTCGTAAAGGTTGTATTATTCAAATAAAAAATCCTAAGAGTTGATGCCCCGATGTTTACATATCTACGTGCTTATAAATATTATTGCGGGTTCCACCTTCTCATGATATTGGTTTTCAAGAGTGGTTAAGTAAATAAATATTTATTTATAAGCACTTCATTTTCTGTTTACATCTATACAAATAAATCAAATTGAAGTGTCTGTTTGTAATGTCAAAATAACAGCAATAAACTAAATGCATATGAAAGTATATATTTATTATTTATACGGAACAAAAAAAAATACAATTTTTTTTTTTTTGTCTGTCTGTTTGTTCCGGCTAATCTCCGAAACGGCTCGTCCGATTTTGACGGGACTTTCACTGGCAAATAGCTGATGTTATACGGACTAAGTTGGGCTACTTTTATTTTAGAAAAAGACACGCGGGCGAAGGCGCGGGCAGCAGCTATTTTCAGATATGTCACAAAATTTCAGAACGCCTTTTTGCTCATTGATATATTCGGTTCACTCACCAACTAAACTTTTGACGAATTAGAAACGACTTGTATTTAGAAAGTTATATTGCAAAATGGCGGTCAAAGTATCGTCCATTTTGTTTATTTAGCGTGTCATATAATAGTGTACATAGAGTGAGTCGTTACCGGCCCCAATAAAACGATTCTCACCATTGAAGTAGACTAGAAAACTAGCACAACGATCCTTATCGGTCAATCACTAGGATTAGCACACAAACACGCTGGCACTTGAGTAGATGTATTTATTTTCAATGGCATCCTTTCCATGCACGCAGCTATTGGACAACCCACACCCTATTCTAGTAATTACAATAGATGTGTTTATTTAGCGATTTCTTCTGCTTCGATTTAAGGCTTGTACAGACTGACGCAATATCCCGGGTGCGACAGACAGTGTGACACTTTCCATGAAGCAATATTTTCAAGTCGCGTTGCGCCAGTCTGCGGGAGCCTTTAGCTTTAAATAAAGATTCCATATAATTTATGTTCTGTCTTAAATTTTGCACAAGAGTTACTTATATGTTTACCGAAAGTGAGCACAAAGGGGATGAAAATTTGTATGGAAGTACGTGATTCTTGCCAATGGAAAATCCCATCGGGCACACGGCTTGTAGTTAATAATACCTATATGAAGAAAAGCAAAAAAATAAGTTATTGTATAAACTATTGTTCTATTAAAAGGTGACTTAATATTGCTCCTTGTGGCATTCCGTGGTTCAAATTCAAAAATAGAATGACGGCTTCTACATACGGGCGCGACTTGTCTCGCGACACGACACCGGTAGAACAATTTCCTTGAATTTTTCATAGAAATTGTTCTACCGGTGTCGCGTCGCGCGACAAGTCGCGCCAGTATGTAGAAGCCTTGACTGTTATCAGTAAAACTGCACCTACATACTATAAAAGTGAATGAATTTGTTATCGAAATACTGTTCATTATTAGGGTGCCTAATCTCATAAAATATGACTACACCATTAGCCTATTTATTTAGATAGTTTATCTTTCGTTTAAGCTACAACCATAAAGATAAGTTTGTTATTGATGTGTGTCATAATGGCAATCAATGGTCCTATGGCACACGTTAGGGCGCGTTCCCACCGTGTCGTGACGACAGATAATCGTGTAGTTTTAAGTGTCGTGGCTTATATGTTTAAATGGAGGTGTTCACATTTAGAACGACACAATTTACTGTCGTCTACGACATTTTTGCAGTGACGACACTTTGTCGTGACAGTGGGAACGGCAAGCACGACAGTCGTAAAACGATAAAAAATCGTGGACGGCAACTCTATGTAGACGAACACGTGTTTTCCCTTCCCTCTCGCACGCAGCTTGCTGATGATGTGTAAACGACAAAGCGACTGCCGGGAAACGATAAAATGTCGTCGCGATCCAATGGGAACAGCTAGATACGACAGTCGCTAAACGATAAAAAATGTTGACGACAAACAATCGTTATAATGGGAACAGGTAGAGACGACAGTCGTCGAACGATAAATTAGTCGTTACGACATAGTGGGAACGCGCCCTTACTTTCTAAGTTTCTGTAGTGCCAGTTGTAGGTAGTTAATTAATTAAGAGAGTGTAGGCGTTAGCGAGAACCTCTGGTGTAACTGGTATCTTGATGCAGCAAATATGACGAGCCCAAACACTATGAACTACATAATTATAATGTTTTTAACAGTGACACTGCCAATAACTTGAGAACTGTCTGTCTACAAAAATAATATTGTTACAAAAAGTTATTTGATATTTATTGAATTTACTGACAATTATATTCACAACAATTCAGTGTTTCCTTTCAAATGAACCATGTTGATGTTTTAACTAAGTACTTAATTATCACGAATAATATTTTAAAAGAAACAATACAGCCAGAACTGCTAGTAATTGCGCTTCGTAAATTACATGTTCCTGGCCCATAGAACTCGTTCAGAAGCTTTTCATTACGAAAAGCCTTCTGAAAGGCTTCATTCTAGTTTACCTTATTCGTACGGATTTTTTCCATCAGTCTGTAACATTGTGTCAATGGTTTGCGATAACATTGTAGCACACTGAACTGATTGAACTGGGATTTTCAGTTTACTGCCAATCATCTTTTCTGACTTGTCAGCACCCAATTTGTTGCAAGATAAGTGCTAATAAAAAAACAACTTTTCTCATAAAACCAAAATGATAAATATTTTGTTTAGAGAATAGTGTTTCGTCGCAGCTGCTTTAACGCCTTTTAACTTTAACAATAGCTGTGTACCATAAACATGGTATCGCGATTTTACAAAACTTGACTGTAAAATTGTAACTGTGCAAAGATATAGGTAGCAAACTCAATAACTAACTCAGACCTACTAACCTAATCTGGCCCACAATGCTAAGGCGGCCGAATGATTTCGACACGACACCCATTGCGGATACCAAGTACCAACTAGCTAGTAAAATGATATTAGTCATAGCATGCTGTTAGTGCCTGTTAGATCTATGTATCCATCGTTCATGTGTCTAGGCAAATTTTGAATAATTTGGATCGATAGTTTGGATCAATATCAAGATCTAGAGAAAAAAAGGCAATTTCAGGCAAAAATATGAAAAGAAAGGGAAGAAAACAAACACAGAAGTGTTTCTTTGTTCTACTATTTCATGCACGTGAATATAATATCTCAACATGAACGGAAGGACATAAATATTCCTATGAATTACACACAACTCTAAGATAGTGGAAGTAAATACAAATACATTTACATATGTAGGTACAAAGATATTGCAATTGAGACGAGTATTCTTCCAAAAATTTCAACTGCTGTAACAGTAACGGATAAAATATGCTGGCCTTCTTTATTTCGTCAGGTTCTGCAATGAAAAGTAGCTATATTCATTTTGACTAACACACTTTAACTTCCGTGAGTCTTTGTTTAAGCGTCTATACGTCATAACATTAGTAACTAGCTTATCTTTTGTTGTTGATGTTATAATCATTTTATTATAGGTAGGTATGTAGATTAGGTAACACGTTGCACTGTGCAGTATTTGCACTTTGTTGAACTTTGTTATGTAATTGTACACCATTTGTATTGTCCTGACTATTAATTAATTGTTATGCTTCATTCGCTACTATAAGTGCAAATTTTATTGATAACTCTTATGATTGTGATTGAATATGAGTGAATGATTTAGCGTACATACGGCACGATTGAATCTCTGAGACATGTGGGATATTGATTGTGACTTAATAAATACCCATTCTTAAAAAGGCGTGTATTGATATTATTATTATTTGAATGAGTAATATTAAATTATTGAAATTATTAATGTGAGATCGTGCCAATAGCATAGCTATTTTAATTTTTAATTTTATATAAACCTCAAATTTGCGATGCCTCGAAAAGGCCGCTAAGTACTTACATTATAAAATATCACCAAAATGTACACTTAGTTTGCAAATAAATCTTTGACTTTGACCTCGTTATGATTTGATTAGTTTTTAGTTTGACAGTTAAATGCTTCTACATACCGGGGCCACTTGTCGCGCGACGCGACGCGACACAAAGGCACCGCTAGTCCCGCGACGCGCGGGGCCTTTGTGCCGTGTCGCGTCGCGCGACAAGTCGCGCTGGTATATAGAAGCCTTAATGCACACGAGTATTCTATGGTAAAGACATGGTGCATTGATAGCAACCATTTATCAGCTGCGTAAACTATATTTATTATTACTAGACTTAGCGTGATGGCATAATAATGTAAATATGTATTAGGTATACCTGCGGGCCGAACACGGGCGTGTCAAGACGTTTGTGACAAGACATGATAAATTATGTCATGTCAATTTGTAGTAGCATTTTATGACACAACAGTTTTATCGCTCAAACTGTGATAAAATGTGTGACTCAAGTCATGTCAAAGTAGGCCGTGCTCGCCCCGCTGCAGTTTGTTGAGGGTTATGTCATTTTGTTTTATTATTAGCATCGTTATAATTATCATTTCCTGTAATGTCATTGATACCTACCGATAAATAAAAATATTAAAAGTACCCACGGTAAATATTAAAGCTGTATTTAAAAACCACACCTTTATTACCTACTTACACACTGCGTGTTAGCTTTGACACGTAAAGGCTCCTACAAACTGGTGCGATATCGCGGGTGCAACAGGCAGCGCGATCCTTGTGGCGCCCGCGATATCGCACCAGTCTGTAGAAGCCTTAATACGTACGCAAGTATATTTTCTGTATGTCGTAATCGATTCATAATTAATATAACAGAAGTACGTAGGTTGGTAGGTACATCTGTTATATTATGAATCGATTTAAACATATGTCCAGACTGGTGCGATATCACGGGGGCGACGCGACTCTAGTAGAACAATTTCTTTGTCGATGCCTGTCGCGCCCGCGATATCGCAGTAGTCTGTACGAGCCTTAACACTGCTCACCTATGTCCACGTCTGTCTGAACAAAATAAAATAGTCATTCGGTTCAAACAAAGGGAAAATTATTATCAGAAATTTTAAGTGATTAGTTGATTACTTTTTTTTTTTTGGGTGGGAAATTATCAAATAACTTCTCCCGCTCTGGGCTGAGCGGGAGGGCGTGTCAGACTTTTACTGACTAAAACCCACCCGTATTCCTTCATTTGCCTGTGTGCCAGGGCCACGATATCCCTTTCGGACAAACTCGCAACCCTGGCAGGATTAGTTGATTACCTAATGTCATTATATTGAGGTACATTCCTGCACACTAGATCAGGCACGAAACATTCAAGTGGACATTGACAACAAGTGACATTTCAAGTACCTACTTAAACATATATCTATGTAAAGTCTACCAACAAGGGCAATTTAAATAATGAAGGACAGTTTCTAACTTTCCTGTAAATCGTGTCAATGCAAGTACTAGAAATCGATATTAAACGTATCGATACAGATGTTGCTCCTCACGCAACGCAACAAGGATACAGCCGCGTAGGAAATCAGTGTAGAGTTACTATAGCAACTTGATATTCTTGAGAAGACATTATTACGAGAACGGAGGCAAAATTGTAGCGACTAGAGCCTATAAACCACGAGATAATTCAGTATTCTTTGCACATGCAAGCGCAGCACTTAGAATATGTAAAGAAATCTGAATAACAGATCTTATCAATCGTGGCAGCCATATATTGTGGAATAAAAACAGAACGTGAGACTGAAAAACGTGACGGCAGGAACTCTACATACAAATTTTGCCGACGCTCACAATTAAAATTCAAAGACACCGTACACACGTATGGAGTCTATGGACATAATAAGATAACCGGTTAGCTGAAACTGTCTGTGGATGGTCAAGTGCCCTGTCGCCCAGAGGTAAATAATTTATTTAAACATTACTGAGTATGACGGAATCGCGCTATTGAATTGCCTTGACCCCCGACCGATACGATGCGATAAAAAAACACGAGCTTCAAAGCTGCGAATTTGTGAATAAGTACACGATAACATTATGATAAACGCTTTGCAAACTGATCAAATACCAATTTTATGATACTAGGCGCTCTAAGCGACAAATCAAAACCCGGCTATAACGTCATTAACATGAAGGGATTCACAAAACCCCACCACGCGTTCAGGCCAGCTATAAATCCTGCTTAAAATAATATTTTTTAAATATTATTTCTTCAGCTGGGTGGCAGCCAGCTCTAATCATAATATATTGGTCAGAACATTAATACAAGACTGAAATACCTCAGAATATTTCAAAATATCGTTGTCAAGCAACACGGTAATCTGTTCACGTTCTGACAACGTTCACGTTATAACATAGTTTATGTTACAGCACGCCCCACGCGGCGGCAGCCACCACGTACCAAATGTGGGCCAAACCACTCATTCCTATTATTAAATTAGAACATTAATTATGCAAGATACCTAACTAATATTAAATGTCCAAGGGGTATCGTGTTATCCAGTAACTGGGAGTCTGGGACCAGAAGGCAGTTGCTCCATGGAAAATACTGGTATTAGTTAGACTGGAAGCTTATACCAACATAATTGAGGAAAAGGCTAGGCAGATGATATTCATTGATGATTAAAGTCCACATGAATGTTCTACTTCCATGAAAATTACGTGGGAAATCTGCATCATCTTTTTATTATACAATGAAAAATCCTACTCATAAGATGTCGTGCCGTGAGTACATAAGTGCAAATGCATATTATATTTATTGTAAACAGTTCGTTCATGAATCACAGTTTACTAAGTACGATGAAAACCCAATGCAGGAGAAAATATGACTCATTTACGAGTGGCTGTTATCACTGTTACTTGTTACCCTAAACAATGATATCTGTAATGAATTGGATACTTAGCATAAGATTTACTCTCCATAAACTTCTACGATGGTTACTGAACATACATGGCGTTCATTTACTATTGTTAACGGCATTAGTGGAACGTTGGCTAACTAGACAGTGGGCGTTGTGACGTCAGTAACCGATGACGGTCGCCGTTAACGGTCAAATCTTATCGAAGTTGTGGTTGACGGTTATATAATGTACTAAGGTATATGTCAGTGCCACAATAGTTACTATGTAATCGTATCGATTTTAATCTTTTAAAATCGGAAAAAGGAGATCCGTCAAATAATTTTGCTTCCAAGAGGAAGCAAAAATTATTATTTATCTCCTCATATTCATTGAACGAAAAAGGCAAGGATAATTAGATGAACATCGCATTGCTTTCATTAAATAGAATTGTTTTACATTAGTTTATAATTTTCCATTTTGTTTCACTTTTGTATTAATTTGTAATAGTGTTTTAGTATGTACAACCTGTTAATTTAATACAGTCATAGGTCACTCATAATTATGTGAGTTGTCCGATGGAGGGTAAGCTGGTGTTCTGTAATACAGGTTTTACCTACAACAGACACCAGTCTCTTATATGTGTTACCTTGACTTTGTACCTACTGTGTTTGTGATTATGAGAGAGTATTATAAATTTTTCTTTTTCCGTATTTCGATTCTCAGGACCCTGGGGTCCCGGACATTTGGAAGGCGTATTAGGGGCCGAAGCCAATTCGCGGAGGCCCATTAGTCATTTTGAATAATATGAGGCACCAACCGACGATTATCCCTGTTCGCACTATGCAAGTGCACGTACACACGCGCGTGCGTGCGTGCGTGACAATTGCAGAACATGGAAACAAAACATATTGTGCTATTTGGTGTATAGTGGATTGGTAACATAAAGAACTATTATAATTATTTATTTATTATTATATTTTTTTTTTTTTATAACTATGGAATGAATACGTGCCCTGACTGATCAATGTTATGTAATACACGGATAAAATGGCAGGGGGTGACTTGCACACTCGTTAATGGGCTCCCGAAAACGGTCGCCAGCACATAGTGACGTAGCGACAAGGGTGCAACACTTCCTGAGGTGCTTGAGTAGTGGAGAGGTATTCCACGGCTAACATAACAATCCCAGAGCCCGGAAGATGGTCAAGATCCCTAACATCATCGTAGAGATACGGCGGTTATTTTTAGGGTTCCTTATTCAACAAGGAACCCTTATAGTTTCGTCATGTCCGTCTGTCTGTCTATCTATCTGTCCACGGCTTAGCTCAGTACTAAAAAGCTGTTTTTTGGCATGGGTATAAATAATGGGTATTAATCACGCCGACAAAGTGGCAATATAAAATCTTAAAATTATTATGGTTCCTTTCCTCAACAGGAAAAACTGACCCCATATATCTAGGATCACTCGTGTGTCTGTTTGTCTGTCTGTCCGTCTGTCACAGCCGATTTGCTCCGAATCTACTGGACCAATTAAGTTGAATGGATTTCTGCCCATGTTTACCCAAACACGGACGTGTAACGTTAGTAAATGAATTAAAATAAAGAAATATGAAAATATTTATTTCAAAATTATTAAAAAAAAAAATAAGTATGTGAGACCCTCACAATAAGCCCTTTCATTTGATATATAGGTACAAGGTACAATCTGCAAAACTTTTTTTTAAATTTTCTAAATTTCCATTTCCATTTTTTATAATTTTAAAATAAATATTTTTTAAAGTAATTGAAGAAAATAGATGAAAATTTTCCATTAAGTACCTTTTATCTCCGAAACTACTGAGCCTAAAATTTTGACAAAAATACGAAATAGTTTTTTAATTACAGATTACTTACAGGAAAACTTCTAAGAAGTCATGGTGCTAAAATAACATGGTAAAACTCTCAATATTGTGCGTACAAACTTACATTTACAGTTTGAATGTATGGGAGAACATGTTTTTCAACTACAATGTTAAGTTTGTTCTTGGGATAAATTCATCCCAACTATGAAGCCTTACATTGTGTGGGGTCCGACACGCACTCGGCCGGTTTTTTTTATTTAAAAACCTTGATCAATACCTGAAATATGGACGCCAACACGATATCTCACTAGCACCTTGGCATCAGCCAGAAGAATTGTACCTGGCGTTGTTTTAATCCTATCCTACTAATATTATAAACGCGAAAGTTTGTAAGTATGGATGGATGGATGTTTGTTACTCTTTCACATAAAAACGGCTGGACCAATTTTGATAAAATTTTGTATCGAGGCAGCTGACACCCTGGATTAACATATAGGCAATTTTTTATACCTATATTCCCACGGGATCGAGAGTTATGCGGGTGAAACCGTGGGGCGCAGCTAGTAACAAATAAAACACCCGCATTTTTAAGTCAAAATGTGCCAGTGTATATGCCATCGGCAGAACGGTGTCACGGCCAGACCTTCAGCTAACTCAGAATGTATACAGAGCGGTATATTTTATTCATATTGCACAAGACGAGGTGAACCGCCATTTCACATGCAACATCTTTCAGGTCAACGTTTATCAGCAGTGGGTACCCCGCCAGATTCAAATTTTTAAACGTTTTTTTTTAATTTGCATATATCGTTACCACTATTAACGTTTTACCACTGCGGATCCACCTTCAGCGTACCTACTACGTAAACAATGATTTTTCTCAATTTGTTTTTTAATATTTTTCGACAACGAACTATCTACTGACTTAGGTCGATGTCTTCTTTAAGAATATCTCGGAATATCGTGAGAAGTGGAAAGAAAGGGGAGGCCCATAACTATCATAATTATATACTTTATTGATATAAGTTCTTACAATATGCTTAATATATAGCTTAAGTTCACAATAATTAAAGGCACAAAAGTTGAAACCTTGACTCCTAAACTAAGAATACCTGTGAGTTAGAGTCAGCTGGGACAACATACGCTGTTTAAAAAAAAAAACCTCAATCTTCCTCTGAATAATAATGTGAAACTGTGCAATAGGTAGGCCATTGCAGTATTTCACAATACATTTTTCATTCTGAGTTTTTCCAGTAGGTACAGTAAATACAGATAGGTACCTACAATATAACAATCACGGTCGTTTAAAATGATACCTACACTTTCGTTATTATGGCTTCCATAAATTGTCAAGCCAATTATTATAAAATTCCTGTGCCACTTTAATTATCACGATATTTATCGTTAAACTAGCTACCTAGCTACCTGCAGGTCAACAGATTAGCTCAGTATCCATTCAACCATGATCCCTTCGATATACTTATGTACGTACCTAAGTATATCGAAGGGACATTGAGGGATACTGAGCTAATCTGTTGACCTGCTAGGTTAAACAAACCGCGGAATTATTGAATGAGTATATTTGAGTAGGATTTAGTTTATTTTAGATACGGCAATCTCTCAAAAAAGGACTTTTTTCAAAAAAAAAATACGAGTTTTACAAAAAAAAGAGTTATGGATGTCATTAAATTTGTTTTTTTGTAAACAAGTTTTTATTTTTCACTTTTTAGTAGGTCTGTTTCTAATTTATTTAACTGTTTATGTACACACATTTATAGAGACAAGCAAAAAGGAACAGAAAATACGTACAAAGATCATGCTTATTTCTAAAGAAATCTCTTCCAGCATATCTAACTATCTAAGTTACAATAACTTAATGTCAACTGCTCATCACCATACAGAAAATATTGCTTTTCCCGAAGCAGGGGCGTTAATTGTTGAGGAGCTCTCCTGGTAAGAACCAGGAGAATTGGAACTGATGGTGACTTCACCATATGCATTGTGACGAGCATAAATTGCTTAGCAACCATATTAAAGTATTTAATCGAATCGCAACTCGTTAAATAGGTACTTATTATTATGTTGTTCCAGTGGCCATCTGTGGTCTTCATCATCAGTTCCACTTCACCAAATGGTGCTTTCCAAGAGCAAATGCATGAGTTACCATAAAAATAACGCAAAACGCTATAGGTGTGCCTATAAAATTTGAGGATTTCCCTCGATTTTGATGGGATCCCCTCATCAGATTCTGATTTGATGGCAATGGGACTACCTCGAGCGCATACCCTTTCAAACAAAAAAAAAATTTTGTAAATCGGCCCGCGATTGACGGAGAAATCGGTAACATACCCGCCGAACGTATAATCTCCTTTTTGGAAGTCATTTAAAAACGTGTAGAGATCGTCCTGTTTAAAACTGCACGCCCGTCCACTGCTTGTTGCATCATCATCATCATTTCAGCCGAAAGACGTCCACTGCTGGACACAGGCCTCCCCCAAAGAGGGGGGGATTTGCCATAATCGCCACACTTGGCAGGCGGGTTGGCGATCGAAGTATGGTTTTAAAAATGCATAGAGAACGCTGCTGCCCATTCTCTAGTAAGTCCCTTAGTCGCCTTTTACGACACCCACGGGAAGAAATGGGATTTTGCTATCCGGAACACGAAGGGCTTGTTGCATACACATTTTAAATATACTGCGTGCCGCTTCAGTGGCGACATTAATTTAACACACTTAAACAGTTTCGCCTTTATGTTTTATGAAAATATTTTAATTTCAATATACATTATTATTTATTGATTTATTTACAATGTTCTAAAATTGCATCTTGGAGCAACCTGTACTTAAAGAACTGTAGCACAGAGGTAATTGGCCGGGGTCATGGATCATAACATCGAATCAATGAAATTACAACAAATAACGTGCAAGGAGTAGGCGGGCGAATTGAAAGAAAGAGAGCTTTATTATAATTTTTTAGTTTTTTAAAATTTTTCAATTTATAATTACATATTTTATTAGTTACTACTTATAACACATTAAAAAAAAATATATAGAATTTATTATTTTTACATAAAATATATTAAAAAAAATATTTTTATGATTACTGGCCACTAACCCTACCAGTCAAATTATTGTCGCCACTGTAGCGACACGCTGTTTATATTGGACGATCGCTACGCGTTTTTTTTATTTACTTACTTACTTATTGAATATCTGTAATGTGACTATGTATGTACTTTATTATTTAGTAAAAGTAATCTCAAGTAGAGTCGTTATTCCAAAGGGAGGCCAGTATGAATGGGGTTGTATGAAGCCGTCGCCCCTGTAGCTGACTTCATCTTAATTTTCATGGTGAAATTTTTACCAGAATGGATCGGGTATTGATTACCTGACCTACGAAAGCGAGGTGCCGTTATTCTCTGTTTAAATATTATTATATCCAGCCGCAGCGGTCAAGAGGCAGTAGCTGAACCCATCATAGTAGACTATGATTGCCTATATATATAGAACGATGTACCTACTATCCTTTCGTCCAATAATTTAACCATTTTATTTCCATTATTTCAGGTACAGATGTGTGCCCTATGAAATCAGTGCTAAGACGCATTGGACAGCATCTGTTCACTGCGCTTAGCTCCAAAGGGCTGGCGGTGCTCGTCAACCACGGCATTGCTGATGAGAAGGTAAGCATTCCGAAGAAGGTCGGCGAAAGCGTCAGGGTAGTCCGCGAAATTTATTTTTTCTTACGTTTACGAATCATATTCTAATCAACATACAACCTGACATAGACCTGCATATTGCAAAAAAAATAAGAAAATTTTAATTTCGCGGGCTACCTTAGCGCATCCCCCTTAAGGTGCAACTAAATTGCCGTCGATCGATGGTTCAGATCGATGCATGGCAGAACCTGTTGATATTGATGACGGTTCAGTTTCGTTCACTTTTCAGAAAGTGCGCGAAGTCTTCACTTTCTCGTTTTCTTTCTTTCACCACTAGGCCCTTATTACAGAAACTTACTCAAAACTCAGCATTACTTAAAACTCGTTTACTTAAAGCCATTTGATTGGTTGAAACTAGTCTTAAGATTTTTAAGTAATGCTTGAGTCTTGAGTAAGGTCACCCACAAGCGGATAACTGAGGCAAAGTCGGCTGTCGAACTCGGCCATGAGGTATTTGCGTGATATCCTTCCAATCATCTTCGCAGATGGTATGAGGAAACGTTGGTACTAACTAAGAACGTCTTTGGCAGTCTCGGCCTCGACACGACCTCTTCACATAGGTGTCTAAGGGCGTTTAGCGTTAATTTATTTAAAATATAAATAATTTATTTCAGACAATAAAGTCCTTAAGCAATCCAAATCCAAAGTTTTTAGTACGAAGAATTTTGCTTTTAACTAGTGTTAGTAGGTAACTAAAAAACCGGTCAAGAGCGAGTCGGACTCGCGCACCGAGGGTTCCGTACGTGTATATATGATGTTGATGATTTCTGAAAAACTGTGCTATTTACAGACATCTTTTTATTTTTCCTGTAATCTTTACATACACTTCTATCATATAGAATAATTTCAGATTTTTATCTATGTAAACTTCGGAGATAAGGGGGGGGGACGGTATTTTTTTTTACATTTTTCATCAAAAGTCGGAAACTGTGCTGCTTAAAATAAAAATAAAAAATTTTGGGAATGTGCAAACAGCGTTCTTTCATATGATACCCCACATGCCCTAGTAGCCCCACTTCAAATTTTTAAGACCCCCTTTCAGTCTCTTTTGCAAAAAATTTTTTTTTTTTTATTTGTTTCTTGTTTGCAAAATAGTTGGGCAAACGTCATCTAAAACCATTCTAAATTTCAAGTTGATACCATTAGTAGTTCTTGAGATATCGAGGTGTGACAGACAGACTTAGTCTCACCATAAGGGTTCGTTTTTACCATTTTGGTACGGAACCCTAAAAAGTAAAAAGAAGTAAATAGACACCCCTGCTCAGTAGGCTCATCGGCCTCGCAACACATGGAGTTCAGTGAACCTACTAAGCAGAACAGTATCGGTTCTCTCGCCAATCATCCTTGGGACGCTATTCGGGCTCCCCCGTACTCGTCGCACCAGCGACGCCACTTTCTTACGCATAATAGCGTAGAAGTCATCAGACATATTACCACGCACCGACAACGCCCTGCGCTCCCTCTCAATATCTAATTCGTCACTCAAATTCTCAGTCACAATGTGTCCTAGATATTTAAAAATGACCACCCATTTTTTTTTTGGGTGGCAAAATTTTTAAATAATTTCTCCCGCTCAGGGCGGAGTGGGAGGGAGGCGTGTCAGACTTTTACTGACTAAAACCCACCCGTGTT
The DNA here is from genome assembly GCA_948098905.1 of Tiliacea aurago. Taxonomy (NCBI): domain Eukaryota; kingdom Metazoa; phylum Arthropoda; class Insecta; order Lepidoptera; family Noctuidae; genus Tiliacea; species Tiliacea aurago. The sequence continues at coordinate 10,144,075 of OX402578.1, read as the reverse complement.
CCTTCAGTTGCCTGTGTGCCAGTAGGGCCACAATATCTCTTTCAGACAAACTCACAACCCTGGCAGGACCACCCATATTGTGTAGCTGACGCTTAGGTAGTGACGGCACTCGCTTATTAAAACAATGTTTTTTTAGTTCATTTGGAATTACCTACCATTGTCAGAATCAGGTCAGAATAAACTGATTTATAGTAGTGGGAAATAAAGAAGGAAGGAAGAAAACAGTTTCATCTACAAACGCATCGGGTTTTCCTGAATGAGTGAGCATTACTCGAAGCGGTTGTGTCAAGGTATTATCGGCACTAATAGGTTCATGGGCTTCAATAGTGACCTTATGTACTGATAATAATAATAATACCAGCAGCAAAGATGCGTCTTTACGGCGTTAATATTTTTGGAATAATTAAATAATGTTTTTAAAGAATACCATGATTATTACAATAAAAAAAACGTTTATGAATAAATTAACATTTATTTGTATTCTAAACTCAAAAATATTTGAATTTTCTATTTTTCATATTAGGCTGTATAACGGCTTTATATCTTTGCTTCTCCTTCAACCTGGCGAAAGCAAAGCGCGGAAAAAAAGAAAATTAAATCATAGTTTCCTAATAATTCATGTCAAAAATATTTTTCGTTATTTTATTTTATTTCTTCAAAAGTGTATTGAAAAACGTCGTTTGATACACGTGGACATTTTTTATTGCACTTCTCTCTCAAAAACAACGTCGCCTACGGCTCGGGTGTTAATTCCGCCTCGAATGCAATAACAAACATTCTCCACTTGTATCAAAATGTACTATTACATTGTATTGTATAGATTCAAGTTTTATATGCGAACAGACAGCTGTGCTGCTGGGGAGTTTGTTGCGCCACTTCTTCTTCCCAGCTAAAGCACTAGGAAGTGGTGAAGGGTGGGCGTTTTGGGGGACTGTCTCATGTAATTTTTGACGTTCGGAAAGTGCTGATTCTCAGCCTAGTTTGAATAAATGACTTTTGATTTTGAATCAGAATCGGAATGATTTTGAAGCATATTACTAATCTATTGCTTCTTATGTTAGAAAAAATTGTCTGCTCAACAACGTAAATAACGCAATGAATGTTGTTTAACTATCAAATTAAAACCGATTCCTACTGATAGTGTGTTACGCAATTAGCCCGCAGGTTTACTCATGATGTTTTTCCTTTACCCGCGGTGTCTTTTGAATTGGAAAAATTACATTCGTACTTGCCCAGATTTGAACCTCCCGTGCATGAGAGGCGAGGTTCAAATATTAACCATATCACAACATGAACTGATAGATATCCTACAGCGTGGATTTTTGAGATGGGGCAGTATGAGCAGCTACCTTAACCGTTGTAGCTACAGGAAAACGGTCTTAAGAGACCGTCCTTAACTTTTTGAGAAATTTGATCTGCTTTCACAGATTTTGAAAAAAATGTAGGTATAGTCAACAGGAAAATGGGCAATTTTCACAAAAACTTTTTTTTTATTCCAATCGATCCTGTTTCATAAAAGGATCAAAAACCTCTATTGAACCAACTGAGGTTTGAGTACTAGAAAAGTCATAAATAGCAAAAAAAACTTTTCCCATATATTTCGTACGAAATGATCAAAATATCTCTAAGACCGTTTTCCTGTAGCTACAACGATTAACTTAGCTGCCCTTATTGCCCCATCTCAAAAATCCACCCCGTAGGTATACTCTATAAAGCAATATTTATAATAACTTGATTGGCAGCATAACCAATATCTACTACACTCTACACATTTATCTGTATTTGATGTCCATGTCAAATACACTATTTGATTTCCATGTCAACATAATCAGTAGGCTAATTCACGTAACTAAAGAAGTGCAGTAGCAGTGCAGTTGCAATGAAGTTTCGATCAAAACAACGCATTTCGTATTCTACTATTCTCTACGGCTGTCAGATACGCTCGCGTCAAGTTCGCGTCACGCGAGCGCATTATCGGCATTCTACTGCTGCGCGTCATTAGCGCGTGATTCTGAACGCAACCAATAGGCTAATTCACGTAACTAAAGAAGTGCAGTAGCAGTGCAGTTGCAATGAAGTTTCGATCAAAACAACGCATTTCGTATTCTACTATTCTCTACGGCAGTCAGATACGCTCGCGTCAAGTTCGCGTCACGCGAGCGCATTATCGGCATTCTACTGCTGCGCGTCATTAGCGCGTGATTCTGAACGCAACTTGATCGGTATTCTACTATTCATTTGACGTCTCAAAATGACAGCTTTTGAGTTTTAATTCGATCAACGTGCAGTTTCGGTTACGCACAACATAAGTCCCTCATTATTTACTTTTGTTGGCATCAAATTGTATTTTTTGTGAATGTAAGTGTTTAAAATTCAATATTGTATGTTTAATCGTTTTCAGTTGTATTCTAACCATTTTTTAACCTTTTCAGTGAATATGAGTTTCCAACTTGGTTTGAGGATTTTATACCTCGCTGCCGAAATAAAAGACCGAGAACGCCGTCAAGCTCTAAGAAGACATAGGTTTTCTGTGGATCCATTCCGTATTTTGGATCGGGAATTCCAGAAAACCTATCGTCTGACCAAAACTTGGCTCGCCAGTTGATTAGGTACTAAAATGGTCAACATGTATTCCAAATGAGAGAAGGAAAGATGGTTTGAGTGTACAGGCAAAGGTTAGTCAAACCTGTTTAACTATAGTAATTTAGAGTTTGTTTGTTTGAACGCGCTAATAGGAAGTTTATAGGCTATTTAAATCATGCTATGACTTACGAGCCGAGCGCGGGTGAAACCGCCGTGCACACCTAGTATTGGAATTAAATACCTAATGCAAAATACATTATATTTAACAGTAGGTAGGTAGTCTATTAATAATTGGGTCACTTTCAGGTTCTCATAACACTAGCTTCCTTGTCAAGCGGATCGTATCAGACTCTGGTGGGCCAAAGCAGGCCAATATAGCAAACAAGGCACGATTACCAGTGCCCCAACTGACACATCAAGAGCGTGAGCAAGAAGAAAGAATGCGTGTACGGCGTAGAGCATGTGAGGAGGAAGTGCGTGCGGAAAGCCTGAGTATTCTTGCTCAAGGCAATAGGCGGCCAAACAGAGACTTGTTGGAAGGTCGGGCTGTACAACAGGCTCTTATTAATCGCCTGTGGCTACATAGGGAATAAGTAGTCAGAATAAAACTTAATTATTTATTTTTATATTCATAATGATGATGCACATATTTTTTTTACATCATTCTCACACTTAAGCCGCCTCCGCCGTTTTGCATAAAAATAAAATGACTGCAGTATAGTTTCTATTAGGTATTTAAACAAAATGTAGGTACACCTATAATCAGTGTAAAGTCGCGTGTGTTATGTTTTAATTTTCCATTTCATTATAGTGGATTAAGTATATAATAATAAAATTACACTATGTACATTGTCTACGACGGCGACATGGGTTATTGCTGCGACGCTGCCTGGCTGTAGTGGCTTCTTGCTCACTAAAACCAAATAAAAATATATTATGTTATGGTTTTCAGACTGTTATTTATTGCCTAAATATTATGCTGATGATGATGATGACTGTTATTCATACCTTTCAGTAATATGTGTGATGTGTTGTGTTGTTGCGGGAGTATCATCAGTTTATGAAAAAAATAAAACATTCATGAATATTAACTGGTTAGTAACTAAATAAATCATCAAACCTTCTTCTATCGTGTTGGTATGACCTCGCCCAAGAACTGCCTATTTCCGATATTAAAACTAATCTATTAAAAGTATTGTTGGGTGTAGGTGCATGTTCTATATCATCGGAGAAAAATGTGGGAAGTGCAGGCAATTGAGAATTGCGAAGTGCAGGCGATAGAGAAACGGCGTGGGGTGCAGGCTAGCAAAGCAAAAAGAAAAATACCACTGTCACTATGACCAAGCATAAATACAATAAAGATAAAAAAAGGTATTCCATAACTTACAGATACGGGATTAATTTGCACCTCATTTTGGGGCGTACCACTCCTTCCCACAACCTCACTGCCTGCACCAAGCAGAGCAGCGAGTCTTTCTTCTAAAGAGGATAAACAAGTGTTCACGCCTGGCCCTCCATCTGTACCGCGTTGATTCTGCCGAATCTGCTTGATTCGGTTGAGCAAGCGGCATTTATAGTCGGTATACCACTAAAAATATTACAAGTCCAGTTATTTACCCAAGTATATTGTACCGATACACATAAGTAATATATTGATGGAATCTAACAAACCTTGCTCCACTGTTTGGGAGTTCCTTGATACCAGTCTGCCTCGGCATTTAATATATTGGCGCACTCTGACCAAAGGCGTGATGTGAGGGCACTCCCTTCTCTAGATTTGAGTCGGCCACGGGCAAGGTCCCTATGGCCCTCCAAATATTCCACCAGCAGTTCTATATGCCGCACAGAAACGCGTTTGCGTGAAGTCATACCTACTGAAAAATCAGGATGAAACTTACATAATGGAATTTAAACTGCTACTTCTTCGTAAACTTCACTGCCTTGCCTCCTTAAATATCATTTTATTATAATATAATACATACTTACCATCAAAGTTTAGCATTGTATTTAATTTGCACCGAGTTTGAACTTTCGCGCTCCTTGACATTGGAGTGATCCTCATATTTTGACACTTTTGACAGTCTTAGTTTTATGCGGCACTGTTAGACCATCATTCAGCCAAATTTTAGCAAAATATAACTTTGATTGTGAATCAAAACACAATTGTTTGTTTATAAGGGAAGAAAAAGCACCAAAAGCAGTACTGGGGTATTATTTTAATATTAAAATAACGTTATATTCATTGAAATGTAATCGATTCTAGTCGATTATTTAGTGTGTAATAATTTTTCTATCGTGTGGCCACACCGTAGGTAAGTTTGGTAGAGTTTGGTTGTCGTGCAGTTGACGTGCAGTTCACGCGCAGCTTACGCGCAGTTCAAAGATTACAAGAATACCGTTTATCACTCAAACTTAAACTTCATTGCACCTGCACTGCAACTTGATCGGCGCGTCATGAAATTACGTGAATTAGCCTTCTGGGTCTTGTAGATGTCTCGAACAATAATTATTACTTAGGTGATCGAAATATGATGAAAATTTCAAACTCGTGTTAAAACTGCTATGATTGGTTGATTGAAATAATAACAGTAAATCAAATTACTTGGCATAAGTTTGACTGTTAGCGAATTTTTGCGTAGGCTTCCAGAAATTGAGTGTCTGCTGAACATTTGTATGGAACGTTTGGATTGTTAAAAGTTGTGTACTTAGCGGTTGGTGACACTCCTCTTTAAATTATTTAAACTAAAAGTTATACAGTTTTCAAAGCAAAGGTGCATGAACAAATATTTAGGCTCTGTTACATATGTTTAGTTTGGAATATAAGCTTATCTTCTCATTTAATCTTGACAAGTTGACATACCTACAAGAGTTGATCAAGGTTGCTCAAGAAAAGGCTGTTTGCATTAAAATTACACTTTAAACAAAACGAGCAAAAATGGTCACAATCAACACATTGTAAGGTCATATTACTGAAAAAAATAACGCGACGACCTAATTTTCTATTTGAATAGTCTTTTTAAAGACGCCTTCTCTCCAGCATAGCAATTCACAACCATACGACAGGTTGTCGTATCGAAAATGACACATTTACAATTACTGATTTGCCTTGCCCCCGACAGCAAATAGCTGTCGACAGAATGGTGGTAGTCCCGACAGCAAATAGCTGTCGACAGAATGGTGGTAGTCTATTTGATTTAAACTGACAAAATGTTCGTGTTTTGGATTTGTGAACAGCCTTTAGAGAACTCTTTTGATAGCATTGATTGATGATCGATCCGGCACGGAAGCGTATCGAACTATTGTGAATAGCTATGCAGGAGCATTCGCCTGGGATGGAACAATCCAAGATATTATTTTAAGCATTATCTACTACTTATTTATTTATTAAATATCACATAATAAGCTAACAAAAGTAGTCATAATTTCTAATTGTTCGGTCCCTAATAACGGGCTAACTATATTACCATTACCTCGCAGTTCTCCTCACTCATTGATGTAATGCTCGAATCCGTCATTCTCTTTGTATCCTGTGAGTTCAAAGAGCCTCGTATCTAAACTATCTATTCATCTTCGTCCTTATTAAGTTTTGCAGCAAACGTATAAAGGCAACATGCAACATCCATTTTAGCCAACCTTTATTGCACAGTACCTACCTTCATGACGTAGACTTATCAAATACCTACTAACACAAAATGGCCAGTTCTTAAAATTAAGGTGTTGATTTTCCAGCTGAAGGCAGTGTATGCTGACTTGGACAACTTCTGCGCGCTGCCGGAAGGTTGCCAGGCGCAGTACCTTCGCAACCCCGTGAGCAACCATGGTTACGTGAAACCAGGAATGGAACAGTTCGACACCACTAAGAAGGTATACTATATAAAATACTTAAATGTTATAATGTGTCCATAGGTACTGAGTGCAGTCCTTCTGAGTTCGATCCCCAGGCTGCTCAATGTGATTGAGTTATTTCACCAGGATGTTTACATATTAGGTAGCAGCCCGGGTCTGGATTTAGGTCCGGATGCGAGCATATTATTACATAACAATAACATGCGTAATAAATATGGTCACACTAGGTATAGTCGCGTATGGCGCGTAACTTGGCAAGGTTTTGGCGTAGTGGGAGTAAGTTCAGGCACATGTACACTTCATGCAACAATTTTTATTGCTTGATAATATTCTATGGTTATTGCCAGAATTTATTTTTAAACATGTCTTTATAGAAGAAAGTTAAAGAAAGAAGAGACACATCTAACGATTCTTGCCAAATTACGTGCCGGCGACCATCTCAGCCTCTTTGTTCGGGGAATACAGGGACGATGTTATGTTCTATTGCAAAATGTTACATTATCGGGTCAGATAAGGTTCAAAATAATAACACACCTACTGTTGTACTGTAGTATTCCACAGTAGGTACAAGTATGTTTTCTTTTAGATTATATTTATAACTCTCGTCCCAAAGTGTTTCATATTTATCTCGAATATTATTTTGAAGCATTGTTATTACGTTGTTCTCGGTAATATTGCTGGTCATTTCATGTTAATGCTAAACCTCCCACTAGCTAAAGTTGCATATTTCTCACGAACGAACGACTGATGCGTGATGCCATCTAGCGCCTGAATAATAAATTAGCATAACCCGAAAACCTAGACGGACTTTCTCCTCCACACTCATTATCATTACTTAGCACAATACACAATGTAGCTAATGTTTGAAAGTCTCACAAGACATTTAAATAGAGCAACTACTTCTAGGGTATTAGAAAATTAGAAACTAAGCTCACTCAATGCTCTATAAGTCGAATACAAAATCCGGCATTGGACCGGCTTGGGCCACACCCAGAACACAAGGGTTTTTTGCCTTCCTGGCAATTGCCTTCATGGGTTAAACGGACTCTGATAAATTCCTTCTTCCTCCAATATTTTTTTGTTTTATCTTTCTTACTTGATTACCCAAAAATAGATTTTCCCAGTACCGATGACAATAGTAAAGGTCGCACGAATCGGTTGGATACGGAAGATACGAGAGGCAAAGAACCGGTCATTGTGGTGATGCTTTTATGAGGCTTATTTCCAGCAGTGGTCGGCTGGATGATGATGCGGTTTTGTTTCGACAACTTCAACTTATAAAGCCTTTCTTTCGCAGGAGTTACGTCACTCGTTCAACATCACCACGCTGTCTGCGTCGTCGATGCCTGCGCAGGAGGAGGTGCCCGAGTTCACCAAGCATGCCGTGCCGCTTGCCCAGGACCTCACGAACTTATCGCGAGTTGTTCTTCAGGCCCTCGCTTATGCCATGGGTAGGTTTTAATTAAAATTACTATAAAGTTTAAAATACTATCAAGGTTAAAATACTATTCAGTTTAAAATACTATGAAGTTTAAAATACTAACAAGTTTAAAATACTATCAAGTTTAAAATACTATCAAGTTTAAGTATATTTAAAGCTTGGTTACTAACATAATTCTTAAGTATACTAACTAACAAAAATATGGATCACTTTGTGTCTGACTTAAATGAATAAATTAAAAAAAAAACAAATACTATCAAGTTTAAAATACTTACCTACTATCAACACTGTTTGTCCAAAATGGCCAACGAACATTATATTTATCATTCTAAAAAACCGCCAAAGCTAGTGGCAGTTCAAGTCTTAAAACGTGCGAGTAGGACGGTAAATACCTAATTGCTGTGAGACTCGTTCCGACGTTGTATGACCATGCCAGCCACAAAAGCAACATGCCTGTCACTTTTCATAGTATTTTAAACGTTGAAAAGTAAGCCAAGAGTATTATTATTTAGTCATTATTTGACTTCGATTCAATGACATTTTTATTTAGCGCCACCAATTTACATTTTATTTTCATTTGGCACCTCTAATGAATTTATATTAACGGTAAAGGCCAATGAGTACTGATTAGGTAGTGTGAGAATGCAAATATTTGCTAATGTTCTCATTTCTAGGTTAATTAGAAACAAAATGTTTTTATTGGGTGAAGAACTGAAGACTCATTTATACAACAGGCGTTTGAAACAACTTTGTAATTTTTTTTTTTTCAACACTATCACCTAATTCTTAACTAACTGAGCGTGAAAATCATGACTTTCTTGTGAGAATAATAAATCCCGTATCACTAAGGAAAAGCTCTTTAAAACACAAGGTTTCAATTTCAACCAACACAGCTAAACAGCCTTAACATTTAAAAGTAAAACCGTCTGCTCATTCCAGGTGTGCCGCCGACCTCTTTGCTGGCGAGTCACTCAGGCATGCTGATGGCGGAAGGGCGCAACCCGTCGACGATGCGTCTGCTGTACTACCCGCCGGTACCTCCTGAGGACGTGGGTCCTTGTTGCCAGAACGACGTTGTGCACTACACACGTTGTGGCGCACACGCCGATTACGGCACCTTTACACTATTGGCGCAGGATTCCGAGGGAGGACTAGAGGTGAGGGGCAATCGAACATTGATTATGTGCTAAGGACACAAACGTTAAATTATTAAATTAGAATGATCGTAGATATAAGAATAGACACTTGTTGTCCTGTAATGCGACATTTAAAAGCTGGTATGCTAAAATAATGGTGTTAGGTGTACCTACAACGCACTGGGGAATCCCCGTTTAACCCAGAATTACTTTAGCTTCATCTAACTCGACTGACCGACCCCTTGACAATTCAAAAGTGCCTGTAATTGGTTTATTTAAAATAAATGCTTTGAGTTTTTTTTAAATTAATTGCTTTGTATCTAAATATTTATTTGAGAAAAGTTTACACGTGCGCAGTTCGTACAGATTTAAGTGACTCGTGCAAATAAATAATTATTTTGGTTGTTTCGGGTGATGTAGCGTCATTACTGTAATAATTACCTGTTACAGGTATTGACGTCTGATAATCCTTAATATAAGTACACCGTAATTATGTCAAACAAATCAAATTAATTTTGAGGACTTATTGTAATTCTTTTTTATTATTTAATTGTCACCAGGTGAAGTTGAACGGCAGTGACAAGTGGGAGAAAGTGGGACACCTTCCTGGAGCGATCCTCGTTCAGTCTGGAGAGTTACTTGCCGCTTGGACTGCTAACGTTGTTCCGGCACTGGTTAGTTTTATTCAAACATTGACTCAAATGGCACCTGGGTGCGAACAGACCAAGACATTACTACTCTTTTGGGTCTCCTCACATAATGCCGATTGTGGATCACCTTACTCACCTACCCAAGATCCTATGGTTCACTATTTTTCAAGGAGAAATTACCTGTTTTAATAGGAGATCCTCGTTCAGTCTGGAGAGTTCCTTGCCGCTTGGACTGCTAACGTTGTTCCGGCACTGGTTAGTTATTCTCAAACATTGACTCGAATGGCACCTTGCTGCGAACAGACCAAGACATTACTAATCTTTTGGGTCTCCTCACATAATGCTGATTGTGGATCACCTTACTCACCCACCCTTTTTTTTTTTTGGGTGTTAAATTATCAAATAACTTCCCCGCTCTGGGTGGAGCGGGAGGGTGTGTCAGACTTTTACTGACTAAAACCCACAGTGTTCCTTCAATTGCCTGTGTGCCAGGGCCACGATATCCCTTTCGGACAGACTCGTAACCCTGGCAGGATTACTCACCCACCCATTTCACTATTTGTCAAGGAGAAATTACCTGTTTTAATGGGAGTTATTATTGTAAGTGTTTTCATTGTATCTGTTTACGCAGGTCCACCGCGTGGTAGTACCTTCAGGCGAATACGCGCGCGCCCGCGGGCGGCACTGCGTAGCGTTCTTCTGCCACGCCGACAACGACGCCGTGCTGCCGCCGCTGCCGCTGCGCGCCGTGGTCGCCGCCCCGCCCCCCACCTTCACCCCGCACACGCACCTGACCCTTCACAACCGCCTGCTCAACGCTGCCCATCATCTCCAGAAACGGTTCAGGGAGACGTACGCGTGACTAGCGCACAGTGGCGACAAGGAACCCGTCTACAAAGCCAGGCTCGCACGCCGCCACACCGCAACTTAAGACCTATATTACACTGGGACATCATTGTAACTGACTGGCAACAAAATGTATACAACATTCGTTTTTGTTTATACTAAACCCGAAAAGGGGTCATTGTACTCATCATTTAAAAAAAAATTCTATGAGACCAACCTTGAAATCGCGAAAAAAAAATCAGCTGTTCCCTACATTTATGTTCACTGAAATCGACAAAATGTATGGAACACCTGATTTTTATTTCGCGATTTCAAGGTTGGTCCCATAGACAAAATTGTTCAACATGATGAGTACAATGACCCCTTTTCGGGTTTAGTATTAACAAAAACTAATGTTGTACAAAGCCCTGTTATTGGTTGCTCAACTAATCGGACGCCAGCTGAAATACCCACCATAAAGCTATACCAATACATTTGTATTTTGTTTAGTTGCGCCACCATGGTGTCCCAGTAGCTCTGAACCACGAGTGCGTAATTACAAAGATGTTGTCTAATCATTAGAACACATCTTTGATATTACGCACAATGCACTAACGCCGCACTGCGAATCGTGAGAAATCTATATCCCACGATTCTCCTTGTGACAAACATTTTTTCGATGCACGTAAACTTTGATGAAACGAAAGTAATTAAAAGAATTCGAATCGGCGTTTTTTATGTTACTATGTTTAATATTGTTCTCTATGATTAGCAAATTATTAAAAAAAGAAGTGACTGATTGACTGATGTGTTACAGGTACCTAATAAAAAGACCGTAGGTATTGTTTTTTTTTCGCGATTTACTTAAGTTTACGTACTTAATTATGTTGAAATAGATGGAAGAATGAATAAAAACTGAGGACAATAGAACAATGATGTCGATGCGCACAGTTCTTCTATCATACCTACTAAGTACTTATTATTTGCATTTTAATAAAGATGGCCGTGCTCCCACGGAACTCGACATATCCTACTTTATTATTACATCATGTAACTATTTAAAAAAAAACAACTCACAACTTAGTATAATTTTATCATCATTGTATTGTTGACAGTTTCATCATAGTTTTAGTTTTCACATCTTAATCCGTTTTTAAATGAAGTACTTATATGCATTTTTAAACAGTTAACAATACTTCACGAATTCCCAGGTTTTGAAATTCTGTTTTGTAGCACCAATCTTACTTTTTCACAAATCACCCATTGCTAAGTGCGAGCACTTTTCCATTTGCTACAACTGCCTAAAGACTTAATTCTATTCATTCCCGAACATATTGCATTTCAGCGTAAGCGACGAGCGTGTCATTTCATTGAAGTAGAGAATAATATCATTGGAGGTTTTTGCCAGATTTTACTAGCTTATTTATAAAAATATATTATTCTTAGCAATTAGCGACGTGAAGTCAAATTCTATATTATTATATAATAGTATTCTGCTTTACTATCTTATATTACTCTTCGTTATTGTGTTCTTGCTAAGTACTTATAGCATTTTATAATTAAGTATAAAGTACAGTTTTTTTTCTATTTATTGTACTATTACACTGTCCATTTTCACGACTACTTATTGAATTTTATTAAGTAAATCGTGTGATAACTCTGTAGCTCAATTTTATACCCGTACTTAAGTATACGATAATATTGTGTTCGAACATCGAAAGTATGAAAAAAATATTAAACCTTTTTATTCGTTTTAACAGATGACGATCAGGACTTAAAAACCCAGTAACTTTGATACTTAAATGAGACTTAAAATAATGTATTGAGAAGGTATTATTAATGTCATTATAGTTTTTGTTCCAATAATTAAATTAACAGATGCCTATGCAATACTTGCGTTGGTATTCTTGACTTGTATAATTAAGTAACTTAAGAGTACAAAGATAATTGTATTATACAACAGAAGCAACACCTACGATGATTCCATGAAAACATAAATTAGGCGATCTGTTAATTATAAACAATTTAAATGTAAGTAGGTAATAAAAATTATTAATTTGACAATATTAATAACTTGATAAAAAAAGAGATTGTTAAATCGACGAATTTTGTAAAACCGTACATTACCTCTGGGGACCTAAAATGGACGCTTTGGCAGTATCATAAATGATCTGCGTGCAATTCATATCCCGCAATTCATCTGTTTGACAGTTTTGTATGGAGTTTCGTAAAATGGTCCACAAACTATGAATTGCTTTATTGAAGTCGAATGTCAAATAGCAGCTGTCAAACAGATGAATTGCGGGATGTATGAATTGTACGCAGATCATAATAAGATTCTGCCAAAGCGTCCATTTTAGGCCCCCTGTTTATGCAATGTTCCTGTCGGAATGACGGTTCACATGAAATACATAAAAAATTGAGAAATTAAATAATATGCTGATTAAGAAAAATGTTCGTTTTATTTCGACAGCGGGAGGTTTGATACTGTCGCGAGCTTTGATACACCGCCTTTATTTCCTACTCATCAAACTACACCTTCTCACTCCAAGTTTGATATATAAAAACTATGCGAGGGAGAAGGCAAGCCCAGTTTGTCTAATCCATTGCTGAACGTAAAAACTGTGTAACCAGCTAGTAGTTCATTGGAGGAATTACATTCAAGGTTTTTACTGCATAACCAGTACCTACTCTTGAACTTGTGACATAAACTTCTTATTTATTTGACTACAAACCTTTTTTTATCGTCAGCTTTGCAGTATTCAGCTACATAAAGTGCAATAGATAAGAAATACGCAAATAAAATACAATTTATTTCAACTACGTAGTTAATGTTATCATTAATCACTACAAAACCGATCACAAAGCACGTATTTTTTGCTTAGAACAAAAACAGTGCAGAAATGTTGCAACAATGAGATTTCATACAACGTTTCTGCACTGTTTTTATTTTTTATAATTAGATATAAATTTACCACAGAGGTCATTAAGTTTAATAGAAAATGTCATGCATTAGATCAAAAATATACTGACTGAAAATAAAAATCAGCTGAATAAAACCGACTTGGTGAAAAACTTTGTTTTCATTAACTTGAGTTTATATTTTGAGTAGTAGGTATATTTTATCACGGTAGGTAGATTGGTAGTTGAAAGAAAGTAGATTACGCACCTTGCTAAAGTGAGTAAATAATGCACTCGTGCTAATTTAGTGGCCTCGCGTGCGCTTGGGCACGAACATAACACTCGTGCATTAATAACTCACTTTGCGCTCGGTGCAACAATCTACTATTTAAGGCGACGATAACCGACTTTTAATGATTTTATACTGAAGATCACGTCTAAACGAGTATGTAGTGTTAATAAATTAAAAAAAAAAAATATGTTAAATAAGAGCATTTTCTCAATAGCTTAATATGTGAATATTTTAGATTATGTTTATATTACATAGTGAAATTAATTTGTAAAGTTATGTCTAACGCGGATAAAAACTGAGAATGGCGCAAAATCTACCAAGCGTATTTTTCTAAAACCTTCACCAATTTAAAGATAATTTGATTATTGATCTTTTAGTATACGCGTTTTATTAAAATAACTTTTGGTTTGTGTATAATAAATTAATAATGCGTCAAATTGGTGACAGCGCTTCTTGATGGGCGAGTCCCATTACTGGCACTCAAGGTCACTGGCATATATCTGTCCGTCTTAACAGCCTTACAAAGCATGAATAAGAAAGTAAACTATTACGTAAATATAAAGTATCATCATCATTATCTGCGTCGCCTTTATCCAACTACGCTGGGGTCGGCTTCCAGTCTAACCGGATGCAGCTGAATACCAGTATTTTACATGGAGCGACTGCCTATCTGACCTCCACAACCCACTTACTGGACAATACGATACCCCTTGGTAAGACTGGTTGTCAGACTTTCGGGCTATTGACGATAGTATTTTACATGGAGCAACTGCCAAAGATCATCAAAACAGCCAAGACCAATGGCTAAACCTGCTTTCCGAGGCAAGGAGGGTTCTTGGTATGTAAAGATGGTCACCCATCCACGGACCAACCACGGCGAGCGTAGCTTAACCTGGTCGATCGACCCGTGAGGCTGTTATTACTTAGCCCAATTGTCCCTGGACCCATTTAGGGGAGCCGGCAGAGGGCATTAGCTGCCCTCTGCCGATGCCCAGTGCGCCTGCTGCGGGCTAGGTGAGCGGACGAGATCTCCTGCTCCCTTTCCGCAGCCTCCTGCGACACGACTGTTTCGCAGAAGGACACCACCGCGTCCCAGGACTCCTCACTGCCGACCATCGACACGGCCATGGTCGGCAGCGATAGGTCACTGCCTACTCCTGAAATGAGGGCACGGCGTGGCTCCTCCCAAGCGGCACACTCTGCCAGCGTATGCCGCGCCGTGTCCTCCCGGCAGTCGACGCAGTGGTGACACCGGGCGTCCATTATAGCTCATCCTGCTCCAAGTAACACCAGCTAGTTTCCGAAGATCGTCCTCCCATCTAACACGCTGCCTTTCTTTCTTTTTTAATGTAAGTAAAAAAGTTCTCGGCTTTCTGTGCGAAGTGGAAAGTATTCTGAAACCTTTTACAGTGGGTTTTATTTTTTTGTCTTGGAGACAATTCGGTTACATAATTAGCCCATTTATCTTTATTACTATTCATCAAAGACATTACATTATTTACCTACTTAACAATAGACGGGACATAGCGAACAAAATCGTAATCCGATACATTTGTCCTTTTGGGCAAAAGTCGCTTAGCCTAGTGTGGTACGCGGTACGCCTGCATGTCAAGACGCAATTCTCATTCGTGTCCACCAATAGAAAATTATTTTCGAAGCATAATGCCTAATATGGTATTATCAAACTTAGCTTTTATTGAATTTTGGTTAAGATAGGCAGTTGCTTCATGTAAAATATTGGACTGATACCGGTACCTACACTGTTACTGATACTGGTATTCAGCTGCAACCGGTTAGACTGGAAGCCGACCCCAACACAGTTAGGAAAAGGTTAGCAGATGAAGATGATGTGATCGATTGTTGAAAAATCGCTGCGATAACCTGCTTACTCTCTGGTTTGATTTTTATCCAGTCTTTGTTAAACGGTATAGAAGATCCCTCGCTACGTGGTTACGTAGCTACAGCGCTATTGCTACATGGCTACGCAGCTACAGTGCTACAGCCCTTTCTATAGCTACAAAATATACTACGCGGTTACGGACCTACAGCGCTACGGACCTTGGTACAGCGCTACAACCCTTGCTACGCGGTTACGGATCTACAGCGCTACGGACCTTGCTACAGCGCTACAACCTTTGTTACGCGGTTACGGTTCTACAGCGCTACAACCCTTGCTACGCGGTTATGGAGCTACCGCGCTATGCACGTTGCTATTGTGCTACAGCCCTTGCTACGCGGTTATGGATCTACAGCGCTACGGACCTTGCTACAGCGCTACAACCCTTGCTACGCGGTTACGAAACTACAGCGCTACGGACCTTGCTACAGCGCTACAACCCTTGCTACGCAGTTGCGGTTCTACAGCGCTAAGGGCCTTGCTACAGGCATGGACGTATAAAGCTACAAGGCTACAAGGCCTACTATGCGGTTACGGATCTACAGCGCTACGGACCTTGCTACAGCGCGCAGCGTTACAACCCTTGCTACGAGGTTAATTATCTACAATGTTACAGACCTACAGGGCTACAGCACAAAAAAAAACTTTACAGCAGCGCGGTGGCAGTACGTCGCATACGCATATACGGACGTTAGTTCTGTACCGTGGTACCGTATTAGTTTGTAGAAATATGTTGATTTTTTATAAGAATGAGTAATCCATTACTTAATGAATATAGAGTTTATAGAGGAAAATATTCAATGGTTCCATTTTACATACTTACGAGTAATATTACTGACCTCGCTCTATTCCTGTGCGACCTGTCGCACCTGTCACACTAAATATCAATTTAATTTATAGATAAATACTAAAATAAAAAATACAGATTCTGTCAGAAGAATTGCGTCAAAAAACACGCAAAAAGTTACATCGCAACGCAAAATGACGAAGTGAAACATTGTTGTGTTCAGTTCCCAACAGATGGCGCTATCTATGTGATTTTAGAACTACATAACATCACATACGCCTATGGACATCAAACACCTTATTAAATAGATGTATTTAAAAATTCGGTACTTTTGCGGCTCACTTTGTTGGTGGCCTACCTTACCTATGGGTGGGATGGCCTGGTGAAAGGTCTTGTGGTCGGAATGGATATGATCTGACGGATGCCAGAAGCAAGGACCGTCGATGTGTCGACGCTTGAGGAGAACTATATCCAGCAGTGGACGACTTGCGGCTTAAAGGATGATGCCCATTTAGGTACTCGTACCAACCTCCAAAGGCCATGTGTAATAAATACATCGTTGGATAGTTCTTTTTAAACTGAATAGAAAATACTACGGCACGGTACTGTATCAAACATGTTTGTTTTAGCAATAGCTACCCAAATATGTTTTTATGGTTCCGTACCAAAGTGGTAAAAAGGAACCCTTATGGTGAGACTAAGTCTATCTGTCTGTCTGTCTGTCACACCTGGATAACTCAAGAACTACTAATGCTAGCAACTTGAAATTTAGAATAGTTTTAGATGACGGTTTCCTCACTATTTTGCAAACAAGAACAAGAAATTAAAAAAATATATCTTTTTTGCAAAAGAGACTGAAAGGGGGTCTTCAAAATTTGAAGTGGGGCTACTAGGGCATGTGGGGTGTCATATAAAAGAACGCTGTTTGCACATTCTCAACATTTTTTTTTAAGCAGCATAGTTTCCGACTTTTTATGAAAAATGTAAAAAAAAATACCATGCCCCACCCCCTTATCTTCGAAGTTTGCATAGATAAAAATCAGAAATTATTCTATGTGATAGAAGTTTATGTACTTAAAGATTACAGGAAAAAAAACGATGTCTCTAAATAGCACAGTTTTTCAGAAATCATCAATAATA
Source organism: Tiliacea aurago (assembly GCA_948098905.1). NCBI lineage: Eukaryota > Metazoa > Arthropoda > Insecta > Lepidoptera > Noctuidae > Tiliacea > Tiliacea aurago. The sequence continues at coordinate 10,126,577 of OX402578.1, read as the reverse complement.
AAGAATAATATAATCTAATATACGTACGGAACCCTCGGTGCGCGAGTCCGACTCGCTCTTGACCGGTTTTTTTTAATATATTTATGTTTTTTTTTGTAGTTCACTGCCTTTTTGAGCACATTAGGAAAGCGTCGACAACACAATATACTACCTAGTTACCAATCATGGCATAACTCCTTCTCCTCCTCCTTCCAACGGTTAATCTTGGCTTTCAATCGGTAAGCGGTGTCGTCAAATAAAGCTTGTGGCATTTCAGCTTGAAACCAAATCGGGATCTGATGCTGGGCTGAAATGCTACCTAGTTACCAATCATGGGATATCTCCTTCTCCTCCTTCTTCCAACCGTTAAACTTGGCTTTCAATCGGTAAGCGGTGTCGTCAAATAAAACTTGCAACATTTCAGCTTGGCACCGACTCGGCATCTGATGCTGGGCTGAAATGTATGACCGCAAATAACGGTTGTCCTGTAAATACTTAATTTACACCAACAATGCTATGATACCTATTATGGTTTCAAAAAAGTTTAATTGAAGGAAAAAAGTCGATCGTTAGTATCGTGTGACTGAGCCGTTTCGTACTATTTATTCTGCTACTGTTTCGCACTCAGCAGGCTTAGCACGAAAACAGTAGAGAAGCGTTTTATCGACGGAGGAGTAGACAAAAATGACGCGAGTAGACAGTATAACATTTTCGGTAGACAAACGATTTTTATTCTACAGTAGAGTAGCAATAGATAGCGCCATGCTAAGCCCGCTGGACTCCAGTTACGGTTTTTCTTGTTGACTCCGACTATCTCTTGAATATTGTTCCCAGTTTCGTTTGAATAGTAAATGTAACCGATTTGGATTTTCCGAATAGTAAATGGAGCTGGTAAAGGTATTTCTGCAGCGAACATTAACACAACGTAGCATTATGCTGAGATAGGAGCCTTGGTACCGTACCTAGGTATTCCAGGCATGCGGGATATACCGCCATGCCTTATTTCTTAAAGTCACTATTTTTGTAATAGCATGCTTATGAATAGTGGAGTTTAACGGACCTAAAATGATGCTTTGGCCGAATCATAATATGATCTGCGTACAATTCATACATCCCGCAATTCATCTGTTTGACAGGTGCTATTTGACACTAGCAATTCTTAATTTGTGGACCATTTTACGAAACTCCATACAAAACTGTCAAACAGATGAAATGCGGGATATGAATTGTACGCAGATCCTATTATGATTCTACCAAAGCGTCCATTTTAGGCCCCCTGTTCGTTTTAGTTATTTTGCAGGGAGACACTATCTATATAGACATATAAATAATAAAAGTTCTTCCCATATGCTAGACCAGAATGTTATCATTCATAGCAAATGTTCGAGCATAACTGTCTTCAGTCAGATGAAGGCAACGGCTCTTTCCAAGCCAGACAAAATGTACACATAGGTATATTTCGAGTAGGTAACTCTCTTAATTGATCTGTATATGTAGGCAGGTGGAATGACGATGATGAAGTCCCTGGGGGTTGCTTGACAAGGTATTTTAACCGACTTCCAAATAGAAGGAGGTTATATCTTCGGCTGTATGTTATTTTTATGTTTGTTAACCGGTTTCTCCGTCGATTAGGGACCGATTTTGAAAATTATTTTTTTGTTTGAAAGGGTAGGCTCTCGAGGTGGTCCCATTGCCAAATCAGAATCTGATGAGGGGATCCTATGGAAATCGAAGGAAACCCTCAAATTTTATAGGCAAACCAAATTTTATAGCGATTTGGGTATTTTTTATAGTAACTCGTGCACTTGCTCCCGGAAATCACCATTTAGTGAAGTGGAACTGATGATGGAGACCACAGATGGCCACCGGAACAGCATGATAATTATTATTTAACGGGTTGCGATTCGATAAGGTACTTTAATATGGTTGCTAAGCAATTTATGCTCGACACAATGCATATGGTGAGTGGCAGTTCTCCTGGTTCTTACAAGGAGAACTCCTCAAGAATTAACGTCCCAGCATCGGGAAAAGCAATATTTGGTAAAACGTGATGAGCAGGTGACATTAGGCGATTGAAACTTAGATAATTTAAAAACTGACCTACTAAAAAGTGTACTTAAAATAAAAAACTTTTTATAAAAAAAAATAACCGACTTCCAAAAAACACTACAAAGTAAAAAATAACTTTAATTTCGGAAGTCAGTGGCAAAAACCTAAAATTCAGATCCAAAGACACCGACTTCCGAAATTAAAGTTATTTTTCACTGTGTAGTGTTTTTTTTGGAAGTCGGTTAGTTTTTTTTTTGTCTACAACTAAACAATTAAAGCTCTGCTCTTGAAGGTAGTAAGTATAGCAAATAAGAAACTTGCCTTGCTGAGCAAAGTTTAATGGAAATACTTATAGAAACATTTAAGGGGGATGCGCTAAGGTAGCCCACGAAATTCAAATTTTATTACGTTTTTTGCAATTCGCAGGTCAGTAACACGTTGTATGTTGATCTAATTATGATTCGCGGCCATAACCAATATGGCTTTACAGAATTATAACCATTAGAATCGGCAACTGCGAAATTCAATAATGGCTCCATGTTTTAAACCTGAGTCTGAAGATAAACCTTGTTTTGTAATAAGGGGGAAAGCCTCTAACTAGTGATTCTAGTGAACACCACAGTAAGTATGTACTAAAGAAAAATTCCTTGTACTAACTCCGAAAATGAATTTGATTATTAAAAACCCGATTTTCGTCTACCTATTCCACCAAAGTAGGCCAGGCCACCTGAAAGAGTAACCTACGTATCCAGTTCTAAAATTAAAAAAAAAATCATCACACCCTAAAGAAAACTCAGTTGGGGGGGAAAACGTCGTACGTCACATTACGTAGGACTATTTTGATTTCGCCGCGGCATAATCGAGGCGGCTATTTTCGAGTTTTTATTTTGGTGAAGTTCGCGTGTGGTCGAAGTCGCCATGATGTTTTGGCGGGAAAAATCATAATGGTTAACGTTGGCCACCGGTGCAGCCGCTGACGTGACACCGTTATGCAGATTTAATAATAAGGTTTTTAAGGAGCCAAGGAGCCTGGACAAACAATGGTGAGTCCTTATATTATCGTGTAACTTTTATTTTACTATAGATTCGGAAATAGCGGTTTTACCTATTTGTAATAGTAGCTGCTGCTTCCTCTTTTTTTGTGATATTGAGGGTGCTTTGGGGGTTAATTAGTCTTCTCACACACGGGGTGTGTGAGAAAATCCGCGTGACACTAAAACGCCTTTAGAATGGTAGGCCACTGTTTTGCCCGACTGTGCGCTTCAAATCCAATCAATCAAATAATATCTAGTTATTGCAATATTTGATCGAATCGTTACAATATAGGTACGGTAAAGTTGATAGTATGGTATCACTCATTTTATTTATGAGGTAAGTATTAATTACCATACCACATGTGAAGTTTGATGTTATGTTACAGTAGCGGAAGCAGTAGGTAACTATGTTCAAAGTTCACTTGATAAGTACCTAAGTTTTAAGTTTTTTTTTTGTTTATGTACCTTTAACTGTCCGCGCATTGTCTTACAATCCTCTTCTTTTATTAGATATATAAAGTCCCGATTGAGCTCGTTCTTATGATTTGATTTTCTTTACTTTACATCCATTCAGTTCAGTACCTACATAGGTACACCTAGGTAGCCACTCGAGTGTCTAATAACAAATAACAAAAATGGCTATAGGTAAGGTCAGATTACATCATCGCCGCGGGTGGTCGCCGAGCGCCAGATGTTTATAAACAAACTGATTTACGACATCTTTTCTTCGAACGGTGCTTAAGGGTGCTATCACAAAAAAAAACGTTTTTCGTCAATTTCTTACCTAATTGTGAGAAAGCGTGAAATAATCGAAACATTAAGTCTGTGTAACTATAAAAGTACAGTTTTCGTGGTGATAAGCCATTCGTGTCAGTCTCAGCACCCGTTAATAGTTTCATCACTTTTGCGCTCTCGAAAATAAGCTTATTTCGCCGTTGATTTCCGCCGTTATTTTACTTTTAAATAGACTTTTATTTTTTTTCGAGCAAGGTAACATAGTTAACTTAGTTATTAAATAGTTTTTGTTTGAATTTGGATTTTATATTCGTAGATAAAAAATAAAACTTCGGATGAAAAATGGTCAGTAACTCTCTGTTTTACAGAATTATTTTTGGTGAATTACTGTACGAAATATAATAAATTGATTAAAGCGCTCCCAAGTATAAAATACAGTAGTACCATGGACATTTTTATAATTTCTTAAATTACGTTATCTTCGGTGTAAAAAAGCATCAAAAGATACCCAAAAGTAAAATTTTATGAAACATCCTTTGCAGAGACAAGGTTTTTACTGATTTATGTAAATAAATTGAAATATTTATTTAAAGCGCTCCCAAGACACATAATTAAACTTGCTTGTGCATATTTTATTTTTTATTTTATGGCTATAACTAAACCATAATCACACGTCAAAACTCGAGTAAAACGCGCAAATTCAAGAAAAATTGTGATAGCCCTCTTAACACTTGAGTTTTGTTACAAAGATAAGGGTCTGGCCTTTTAAATAGCTTGTATTTCGTTTGGATGTATGATTGAAGGCTTCTAAATACCGGGGCGACTTGTCGCGCGACGCGACAAGACACAAAGGCACCGCTCGTCCCGCGACACGCGGGGCCTTTGTGCCGTGTAGCGTCGCGCGACAAGTCGCGCTGGTATGTAGAAGCCTTGAAGTGATTTATAAATTATTTTTAAAGATAAACAAAGAGAATTTTTGGGTTAGATTTCAAGTAAATGGCTATGTTTGGCTATGTATGGCTATGTATGTATGTTTTATGGTTTAAAATGCATGGTATGAATATTTTAAACATAAATAATATCTATAAAAAACCGCATTTCATAGTACAATATTTATTATTTACAAACATCTCCCGCCTTATTACAAAACAAGATTTATTTTTTGACAGGGCTTAAACCATGGAGCCAGTTTTTGTAATAAGAACGTAACAGTGATTGAAATACCGTTCTCTATACAAAACCGAAAACTTAGTTCGGTACTAAGTTGTCAGTTTTTTGTTTAGGAACTTTACTAAGGTCGGAATAAAGTTCGAAATTCAATAATGGCTCCATGTTTTAAACCTGGGTCTGAAGATAAACCTTGTTTTGGAATAAGGGGGCTCAAGTTGAGAAAAAATACCGGAAGTAATCCGGAAGTATTGCGCCCAGACTAGATATTTTTTTTACAAAAGAAATATGATACGTAGATTTTATCTAATGGTATGTACCTGTGATATGATTATTTAATGCTTCAACGTATTTGTAAATATCGTGACGCTAGAATCTATCTATATTATATTATATTATATAAAAGAAAGTTGTTAGTTACGCTAGAATCTATCTATATTATATTATATAAAAGAAAGTTGTTACATAACTCAAGAACGGCAGGACCGATTTGGCTGAAAATTGATGGGGAGGTAGCTTAGAACCAGCAGACGGACATAAGATACTTTTTTTTATTTTTTTTTCTTACTTTTTACTGGGGTAGGTAGTTAGGGTAGGTAGGTAGGGTAGGTATGTAGGGTAGGTAGGTAGGTAGGGTAGGTAGGTAGGGTTGGTAGGTAGGGTAGGTAGGTAGGTTTGGTAGGTAGGTAGGTTGAGTAGTGTAGATACTTAGCGCTACCCGTGCGAAGCCGGGCCGGGAAAAGCTAGTTTCACAATAAATAAAATTTAAATAGAATCAAAGTATACCTAAAAAGTAATAATAATTTAATTCGACATTAGGAAAATTTATGAAAAAACAATAAAATTCACTCACCAACTTGAATCCTGCCCTGATTCTAATTCCTTATAATATTGTTAACACACACAAACAGGTTTAAACCTGGTTTTCCACCGAAAATCCACTTAAAACATTAATTCACAGCCGACAAACAACAACAAACAAAATGGCAGCACAGACTGACTCAAAAATAATTATGTTTTAAATCATAGATTTTCTTTCTAGTGGTGTCGAGCATCAAAATGCGCGCAATTTAGTAAGGAACCATAGCCAATAGTCAGAATGAGAATGTAGTTCCTAATACTGCCGCAATAAATAGTATCTTGGACCGATCCGAACATTTTTGACGTCAAATTCTTCTGGGAACCAAAGTTCCCAACTGCACTTTACGGTATTTTTTTTTTGGGAACTCCAGTTCCCAACTGCAATCGAGCGGGTAGGTGAAATTTACAGCTTTTTGAGTCAGTGTTATAACGGGCAACAATTGGTGTAGTGAATTAAAACAATTAAAATTAAACGCATGTCTAAATTAAAATCGTAAATTGGATTAATGGATACTTCAAAAATTATTTTATTGGATTATTTATATTTATGCAACCGTACTAAGCCTATAGGTACAGGGCACCACTAATCGCTCTCATTTTTGCAAACAGCGTACGATTTTTAAAATGAGAGCCATACTTGTAAAGTAGATAGACCTAAAATCCTACCGAGCCGACAAACTATGGAGTGTTATGCTATAACTATACTTCACGAGATCGCGTGGGGCGAATCAACTTTTAAGGCACTACTTTGAAAATGTTTTGCAATAGTAAAACTAAAAAATAAAATAACGAAAACTTACAAAAATAAAGTGTTATGTATTAAATAGTTTGTCTTACTTTTAGATTATATAGTTGGCCACGACATTTATGTTAGTATTCATGAGTTTTTTTTGAAAAGTTGGTGCCCGTGTCTTAAAATCATCTCCTGAGTTACGTTTTTGAAATTATGGAAATTTGAAATAAAACTAAATATACTGCAAAACTAAAATAGTAAATATTTATTTCAACTTAAAATACAGTCTTCCAAATAATCAACCTTAATTTATAATAACGGTACCAACTAATAGAGACATTTGATAGTCCACTGCGTTACTTTGTTCATAATTAAATGCTATACTTTTAGGGAAATCGCTGTATTAGGTAATCAGTCATTCATTACATATTTCTAAGTTGAATTCTAACCCTGAGGTTTGCTAATGAAAAGTATTTAATAATGTAATAACAGTTTGACATAAGCTATATTCAAAAATCCTTACACAAATTAAGGGACATAGTAGTAACGCCAGAGAAAAATTGGTAACGCCTGAGAATTCTAGAGTATCTAAAAAGTAATAACAGCAATATGATGTGTGTAATGATAATAATAACAATTTAAATCAACTTGTCCAATCACTTTTTTGAAAGGTACTTACACAATTATAAAAACAAATCTACTAAAATAAACAAAACTTAAAATTAAACGAGATCACAGAGAAGCTGAATTATTCTAATAGGAACCTTGATTGAAGTAAGTTTAACATAATTAGTCTTTTATTTCTTTTCAAACACATCTACCGACTTTTCGAACTGGTAATACGAGCGATGTCCTTTCCTGATAATGTCTGGTGCCGGTAATTTCTGGATAATGTTTACATAATCCACGTAAGAAATATCCTTTTCATCCAAACGGAAACGTTTGGCGTTTTCGTCCACTACGATATGTCATCTCTCAAGTAAAATTCCCTGATTTTCTTCTTTAATACTGTGTTTTTATCTGTGCTCTCTTTTCTTTTAACAATTTTGACAACGCCTAAATTCTCTCTAAGTATCTGTATTTTCATTCGTGAGTCTTTGACATCCACAGTTTCAAATATCTTCTTTATTACGTCTCTTTCTTTCCTAGATTTTGTCTTTTTGAATGTCTTCTTAATAGCACCACTCAATATTCTGTACCGTATGTCTTCATTGTTTTCAACTTTGTGGGTTTTAGCTTCGATTTGTCTGTTATATCTTTTCTTAAATTTTTCGTACTTTCGTCTTAAATTGTTGTTATCTTGCCTTAGTTTTGCGTTTTCTCTATGCACTTTTGACCTGTCCTTTTTCACTTTCTTTCGACCTAATTTTGCTGAAAGCGATGGTGACCTAGCTAATAGCGATGCGCATAGGGGAGTAGGTGATGCTGGTGGTGGCGTTACTGGTGGATGAATAGCATGGGGAGGGGTTGGTGGTGGAGTTTCGTTTAATTCTACAAAGTTTTCCAACCTGGAGTCAGATCTAGGCGATTCGGGGGGTGTTTGTTGTAATAAACTTTGTACAGCCCGTTTTCGTTCTTTAAGTTGTCGTTTTCGTAATCTCCATATCACATTTGCATTATATTTTTCTTTAGGAGTCAAATCTTTTACTAATCTCTTAGACTTATTATATCGTTCTCGGTGCTTTTTCTTCGCTTCGTCGTACTTTTCTATATTACTTTTTAGTCTTTCTCTATAGCGTTTCTGTTTCTCAGCTGCACTTAGCGGCATTTTTGTTTATGTTGCCCAGATCTGAGACAAAATAAACTATTATCAATCTCTCAGAAAAATAGAAAACACTGAAAATATCCCTAATTAGCTATGGCATTCTGCCTTACATTCTCTGGCGTTATCGGTAAAGTGAGAGAAAGTTCTCTAGCGTTACCGGTAACTCAGGAGAACAGTATCTTGCGTTACTGATAACGCAGGGGAAAATTTTGCTTAAAATGACGATAAATAATTACACAATTGAAACTAACCAAAAAATAGGTCACGACCTTGAAATCAGACGGCATGGGTCACATTGTAACGTAATATTAGCAACATATTTAAAAAACTCACCGTGATTTCCGTCGTAACTCAGCAGAACGGCAATAAACCCACGCGCACTCCTTGAGAGCTTACCGCGGACTGAGGGGCGGGTTACGTGAGGCCGGTCTTGTTGGACCACTCCGACGAATTATTAGACAACAGTCGCTTCTACTGACATTGAATTAGACGCCATCTCTTGAAAATTGTCTTCAACTTGTTTACAATAACGCAGTAGAACAGATATTTTTAACAATACTTGGGACTAATGTTTAGGGACGTCAAATAAATACTATTTATGTAAAGTAACTACAATTTCGTACTCTTATGTAAAGCTTATTTGATTCTGAATCGAAACTCTTCGTAAGTATTCAATGTTTTCATATATTTTTTTAAAGAAAATTCATAAATTGTTTCGTCACCTAGGCTTGGGGACAAATATTTTTTGTATGAAGAATGATTTTGTTCCGCTGAGTTACCAAAAAATCTCGTATATCTTACTTTAAATTATAAAAAAAGATTATATTGCTGTGGTAATTAAAAACCGTATTATGTGCTAAGGTTAACAATCTAAAAATTTGAAGAGAAATTTAAAAAATATGGTCACTTCTATTCAGGGGACATGAAAGTAGTGCCTTAAAAGTTGATTCACCCGTACATTGTCTCAGGGTCCTGCATCACAAATGTGCATCTAATTCTGGCGTCAGCTTCAAAGTTACTTTATTAATTTCTCTTTACTAAAATACATTTTTTTTTCTAAATCTCTAACAGAATAATATATTTTCATTTCTCATACTCGGAAAGTAGTGTTTGTTTGATCCGAGTAGCGGGTGGAAGACGCTGCTCCCCATTCTTGGGCGGGAAAGACTCAAAGTAATTACTATCCTCTCTAGGGTGGGAATGAATTTTAAAAATAGAACTAAATTTGGTTAGTTATGAGCCTACAATTTTTTTTACATAAATTAAAAAAATATTTATCAAAAAAAAAATGCTGCAGTCTTGTGAGTGTATAAACAGCCAGTGTTAATTTAAAAAATAGTAGATTACTGCATTGAGCAGAAAGTGACTTCTTGTTGCATCGAGTGTTAGATAGGAGTGTTAGCGAGGGCTCTAAAAACACGAGCGCAACAAGAAGTCACGTCGAGCGAGATGCGTAATCTGCTTTTCTTTCAACTACTATAACAATGGCTTCGTTCTCGTGAGCTTACTAAAATACGCTAAAAACACAAATAAAAAATCTAAATTCCTTGAAAAACAATTTTTTTTAGAGTAAGTAACGTAAAATGGGGATAATATTTTTTTTTCTCGTCTATACCATGGTGTGGGGTATCGTTGGATAAACCGTTTAAAAATATTGTGGGTCTGTCTAAACCATTTTTCAATTCAGGGATCCGTTTGCTTTAAAGTGCCATTTTTTGTAAGAGTCAAGTGTGTGTGTCTCCCCCCCCCCCTTCTGCCAGATACATGATTGGTTTTGGATAACTGAAAAATTAATGGCAGTAGTAATATAACGAAATTAAAAGAACAACTATCACAGCTAAGTAGGCTTTACAAGTTTACGAGTAATAGTCGGCCAACTTAAATTTTCAGTTGGAGAATTGACCGTAACTACGTAGTACTATTATTTATTCTGTGCCGTAACGTATATCGGTGTATGGGAGAGCATATTTTTCAACTACAATGTTAAGTTTGTTTTTGGGATAAATTCATCCCAACTACGGAACCCTTCATTATGCGTGCTCCGACACGCACTTACCCGGTTTTTTATAGCTTATCATAACTCACTTTCACTAGAAGAATCCATTTTTTTACTAATTCTTATGAAATTCGTAATGTTCAGCTGTAAAAATTATAAAGTTCACGCCAATTCGTTTTCTTTTTTTAAATTATTATTTCTTTACAGCCAGCACGTACTCATTACTTTTGAATCTCTTTGGTTGTCAGCGTACGTTTTATACGGAACATAGGAAAACTTATTGGTCAAAGAAAAAGTTTAAAAAAGTAACAACAGTGCACTCTCTCTCTTTTAATTTCTGCACTGTTTTAGCGACGCAGAAATGTTCAGGTTTCTGCTGGCATTTTGAGTTAATAACTATGATATTACTAGGTAGTTGGAAGAAAAACCTATTAACTGGGACGGCCCGCGGCGGTGTATTCCATGTTAAAAATTAAAAAAAACCGGCCAAATGCATGTCGGACCACGCACAATGAAGGGTTCCGTAGTTGGGATGAATTTATTCCAAAAACAAACTTAACATTGTAGTTGAAAAACATGCTCTCCCATACATCGATATACGTTACGGTCAATTCTCCAACTGCAAATTTAAGTTGGTCGACCATTACTCGTTAACTTGTGAAGCCTACTTAGCTGTGATAGTTTTCCTTTTAATTTCGTTTTATATACTATTGCCATGAATTTTTTCACATATCCAAAACTAAACATTTAGCTGGCAGGGGAGGGACACATGACTCTAACAAAAAATAGCACTTTAAAGCTTAATATTACGCAAACGGATCCCTAAATAATATTTTTGAACGGCCTATCCAACGATACCCCACACAATAAAACAGACGAGAAAAAAAAATATCACCCCCATTTCACGTGTAAGGGAGGACCCTAAAAAAAATTGTTTTTCGTGGTTTTATTTGAGGACTTTTTGATATGTATACCTATGCCAAATTACAACTTTCTAGTACCTACTAAGTGTCTCTGAGCTAAGACGGATGGACGGACGGACAGACAGACAGACAGACGGACATGGCGAAACTAAGGGTTCCTTGTTGACTACGGAACCCTAAAAAGACTATAGGTAATAACTCTGTAAGCTGCACCGAAATTTAAAATCTCGGTTTTATAGACTAATATTCGATGAATTAATAAAAATGGGTTCAAGCGATTCTGAAATGTTGACCCCCAGATCCGGTTAAAGACGAGGCAAATACAGTAACCGATAATCTTTTGCCAGAAATTTCAAAGGAAAGATATTTAAATAGGTACATACAATGATTTTATGAAGTGAGCAAACAAGAAAATAAAATATTTTAGACAAACATTTTTTTTTTACTTTATGTTTAATCGAAATTAAAAGTAGAGTGTTATTATAACACGGGTGAAAGTCACCAATTCCATTCGACCCTTTTATAACAATCTACTATTCTATTTCATTGCCTTAGAAAATCAGGCCATTCGTAATACGCTGCCCCATTTTTTTTTTGTGATAGTTCTATCTTATTAAGCTGTAAGCCCTTCAAAAAAAAAAAAAAATCTTCTTTTCAGACATGAACACATACAGTCCATAGGTTGTTTAGTGATGGGTTAGTAACAGAAAGTACTTAGTCTAGTAAGTATTGTTAGTAAGGACACAAACACACCTAAATTGCCTTAGCCCGCCCTCAAGGCTCAGTGTGGTAGCACCATAGGTACATCCACGCCTCTGCCCAACTCGTCAGGAATCACAGAGGCAGGGCCGGTTTTAAAGGTGTGGAGGCCCTGGGGCAACTAAGAAGCGGAGGTCCCAAAAATGTATTTAGAACAGACAAAAAAAAACAACTTAAAAAGGTACCTTGTGAATGTGATTTTTTTTTCTTTTATACACAATCAATCTGCCTGCCTTTTCCCAACTATGTTGGGGTCGGCTTCCAGTCTAACCGGGTACAGCTGAATACCAGTATTTACATGGAACGACCGCCTATCTGACCCCCACAATACGATACCCCTTGGTGTCAGAGTTTTGGGATTTTTTTTCTTTGATACACAAAGGAGACTCGTTGAACGTCCCAGCTTCGAATAAAAACAATTCAAATGAATGAACTGTTTACGATACATGTTCGAATTTAACTAGTTGATCGACTAGTTGACGAATGTAAATCAACGTTGACGTTTTGTTAACGGAAAAACCGTCAACGACCCATCCCTACAAAGGATGTATTTTCTTTCTTATCTAAAAAAATCAAATTGCGGAGGCCCCTTCTTTGTGGAGGCCCAGGGCTAGAGCCCCTGTTGCCCTGCCCTAAATCCAGCCCTGCACAGGGGACATTATGTGATGAAATAACTTATCTACGTGTACCTACCTATAGCTATTTCCACCCAGTGCCGTTGCCGACAGTCTGGCCTGTTATAAGCGCGCGCGGTTTTGCTTACACTTGCGGATATTTTATTCACGAGAATATCCTATGAGTATTACCTACGTATAAAATTTAATAAAATAAAATAAAATGACACAATTACACTACACTACAATAAAGATATATGCTTTTTTCTTAGTGTTCCTCACCCTTGTTAAGAAAGGAACAGCAAAGTATTCATCATAACTATTATATTATGTACCTACACATTTAAATAAAAATAAAATCAAGCGATAAAAATTTCGCAAAAAAAAAAACTACCTACGTCTTGAAGAGTCCTTTATGTAGGTACTTGTCTTCGATCACTAAGATTTAGGTACAAATTGGTGTACTGGTGGTATTGTGGAAGATAAGAATCTTCGCGTAGGCACATAATAAATATAATATTTCAAACGCGTGCTATAATTAATAAATCACGCATTGACAGCATGATTACACTGCAACATGATGATGCCATCAAAGACCAAAGGATTAAGTATATCTTATCTTTTATCGGTGTTATCGCCCGCCGTCAACTACTACCGAGATTGGTGTCTGGCTCATATCGTCATCATACCTATGAAATAATCCGTCTGCCGCATGTAATCGACACTAAAACTCATGAAAATGTCTAGCGAATGCTGCGCCAGCGCAATAGTCACTTACAAATTTAATGTTTTTCTTGTAAAAAACACAAATCACTTTTTTTTTTTGCATTTAATTTAATAAACCGGATAATTCGTTTAAAAATTACGCGAACGATTCGGATACTAGAAATTTCATGTACTTATTAATCATTCTCAACACACCTAATTTAACCAAAGCGCAAATAAGGATCTTTGAGCAAGAGCAACTTCGAATTATTGTTTGCGCATGCGCATGGTCTGTAGGTTAATTATTACCGGACCCTTTTGACTGTAGCACAAAGTAATTTATTTCCCTAAATACAAACTAGGTAGTTATACCTTATATGGAAGTCCTCGGAAGTGCTGTAAGTGCTGTCAAATAATTTCACATTTCAGTCAAATGAATATAATAATAAGTAATAATAATCATTTTATTTCGAGTATCATAGACTTCTAACTTAAATATTTATATACACTCAGTCACATTACTTAAGACTGATATATTCGTAGAAATTAGAAACATATTAAAACAAAACAACAAAACCATAAAAAAATAAAAAAACTACTCATAAAATTAATATATTGTATGCATTTCATCAGATTCCACAAATTGATTAAATACGTAAACAGTAGGTAGTCGTTGTGTGTAGGTTTCCGTACCTCAAAAAGAAAAACGGAACCCTTATAGGATCACTTCATTGTCAGTCTGTTTGTCTGTCTCTGTCAGTCTGTCAAGACTCTTTTTCTCAGGAACACGTGGAGGTAATCATCATCATCATTTCAGCCCAAAGACTTCAACTGCTGGACATAGGCCTCCTCCAAAGGGGGGTATGCCATATTCGCCACGATTGGCAGGCGGGTTGGCGATCGCATTATGGTGTTAAAATGCATAAAGAACGCTGCTGCCCATTCTCTAGCAAGTCCCTTAGTCGCCTTGCGCGACTTGCGCTTGTCGCGTGGAGGTATCAAGTTAAAATTATTATCAAATAGGTAGGTCTACGGTCCCTTGGAGCTCGAGCGACATATTTTGATGTACGAGTACCTACGCAAATAAGTCAAAACCTATAGGGTAGGTACTTCCTTTTGATCTATGAAATCATGAAATGGCAATAAAGTCCGAAAATCGTTGATTTCTAGTTTTTATCACATTTTTTTTTTTACGATTACAAACTTACATTTGCAGTTGGAAAATTGACCGCGGCTTATATCAATGTACCGGGTAAAACGGGGTGAATAGGGATGCAGGGGTGAATCGGAACGCAATTTTAAAATGGATTTTAAAGTTGAAATAACATCTTTTGTTGCCAAAGAGAACTACAATGTGTTACCTGTATTATAATTAACGATTAAGTGTCCTTGTTGGCAACAAACAATATTATTTCAAGGTTAAAATCCATTTTAAAGTTGCGTCCCGATTCACCCCTGCATCCCTATTCACCCCGTTTTACGGTATGTTAGAACATGTTTTTCAACTACCTACAATGTTAAGTTTGTTTTTGGGATAAATTCATCCCAACTACGGAACCCTTCATTGTTTTATTTTATTTTTATTATTATTCAAGTTCAAGTTATTGTTCTCAAACATAGGTAGGTAACGAACATATTATAAGTACTTAGTTTATAACTTTATACTTAGTTCAATTAGTACCTAACCATTGCCAATATTCGTGTTATTATGTTACTTACATCTCTAGTTTCATAAACTGGCTACATCATTTGGGACTTCCTGGACTCAGAAAATTTGTCTGGGTCACGGCGCACGTTGTGGTCCTTTAAAAATGGATTTATAAAATGTTTATCTTCAAAATTCACGCATTTCATTTTGAATATGCCTTAATGTACAGACGCCAGCAGGTCAAGCTACCCGAAATGTCAAATTTTCCCAATCAACCTTAATCCTTAAGCTGTACCGATAAAGTAGAAAATTTATTAAATCAATTCGACAGATTGTAGTAGCTTGATGTGCTGGCGTCTGTACATTTGTTGATATCACAATTTCACTCGCCAAACTTTCCAGTTTGATGGCGAGAAGCGCTTGTTGACATAAGTACATAAACTACAATCTTGCAAAAAAAACTAACCTTACAACCACCAACCACTCACCAGTTCACTCAAAGGATCAATCGCACGCACACGGACAGGTCGCGGGCAAGCCGCGGACACCGGACACTGACAGATTGACACACATCCGTCTGGTGTCCCTTAGGCCCGCATTCCAGAACATCACTCAAAACTCAACCCACCTAAAGCCATTTGATTGGTTGAAACTAGTCCCAAGCAATGCCTAAGCCCCGAGCAAGGCCCTGTCCTACCCCGGCCCCTAAACCGGCCAAGTGCGTGTCGGACCACGCACAATGAAGGGTTCCGTAGTAGGGATGAATTTATCCCAAGAACAAACTTAATTGAAGTTGAAAAACATGATCCCCATACATTCCAACTGCAAATGTAAGTTAGTACGCACAATATTGAGTGATTTACTATGTTATTTTAAGATCACAGACTTCTTATAGGTTTTCCTGTAATCTATAAGTAAAGAACTGTTTTCTGTATTTTTATCAAAATTTTAGGCTCAGTAGTTTCGGAGATATGGAGGGGAATGGTAATTTTTGCATCTATTTTCTTAAATAATTTCAAAAGTATGTATTTTAAAATTATAAAAAAAATATTTGTTTAATCCTTAAAACAAGCCCTTTCATTTGATATGTCACACGGAACAGTCAGCAAAACTTTTTTTTTAAATTTTCTAATTTGCTCCCCAAAAGTGACCTCCATATTCAAAATTAATTTATTTACGTAACACGTCCAAATTTCAACTTAATCGGTCCAGTAGATTCGGAGCAAATCAGCTGTGACAGACGGACAGACAGACAGACAGAGACAGACACACGAGTGATCCTATAAGGGTTCCTTTTTTTCCTTTTGAGGTACGGAACCCTAAAAATAGTAAGATTGCAGGTGTTACAGCTGTTAGTTGACTCAGTAAACAACAAGCAGTTAATGGTAAACTACCTCCTACTTCAGTGTGGGAATTGTTGTAAGAGGTGGTGGTTGGCCCCCTGAAAAGCAACTTGTCACAAAGGGTTTCCCTTGATATGACTTGATATGAATTGTTGCCGGTACTTTTACCCATTAATATTGAACCATTCACTTTCATACATCACAAGGTTATAAGCATTTAATTGTATACTTATTAATATAAGTAGCTGTTTACTTACATTGGGATGATGATGAAATACATTAAGCTGAACATGGCGGTTGTGATAAGGGGTAACCGGCGCAAACCGGCCGCGGCGGCCCGTCCGCATGCCCCCGGCGGACTTTGCGATACGGACAAGTAAGTAAACACGTCTACTTTGACAACACGTGAACAAACACATTTTTATACTTGCTACAATGCTATTAAGGCATAATTAATGCAATCATTGTTGTTTTGAATGCTCACGTTTTTTCGGCACTTGTATATAGACCTCATTGAGAGAGACGTGCTGTGAAAGCTTTCAACCTTTCTCTCCCTCAAGCAAGACTACAGCCACCGAAAATGCCGTGGAAGTGGCGAAGTTTTGGGCCAACATTTAATTCACTGTCGTGCTATCGACACGACGAAGAAAAATACCTATTAATTGATGGTCCAAGTCTCTCTCAATGAGGTCTTTATACAAGTGCCGAAAAAACGAGACCATTCAAAACAACAATGATTCCATTATAGCCTTATTAGCATTGTAGCAAATATATAGTAATGTGTTGGTTCACGTGTTGTCAAAGTAGACGTGTTAACTTGTCCGTAGCCGCCGCGGCTGTGAAAGCTTTCAAGCTTTAGCCTATAAAAGCACTAATGCATTGCTCTTTTATTACTGCCCGCTTACCTTTTCTGATAGTTGGGATTGATCAACGTGGTCCTGTTAGTTTCGGGAGACTGTGCCAGAACAAATGTTCAATAGCGTTATTATGAAAGTGTTCGGGACTCTTGATAGAACCAAACCTCTGGAGCAGAATTTAGCTAACTCTTTGTCTTCTTTTTTTTGAGTCGATAGTAAATACATGTAAGTATTTTGTTAAATGTGTTGGGTCCAGTAGGTGGTCAGGGCAATGGCGGCATTAGTGGCATGTTTTAGGTCCTGAGAAGTGCAGGTGTATGGACACTTCGGACACTCCAACATATGGTACAAGATATGGTCAGGAGCACTGCATTCGCATTGGGTATCGGTGGTATCTATAATCCCCCATTTTGCTAGATTGTGCTTGCAGCGGCTTACTTGGGTCCGCAGTAAATTGATTGCTTTCCGTATAGGCCACTGCAGGTCACGTCCAGATGGCAGATGCTCCAAGGCCTGAACGAAGTCACGGCAATTTTTCCCACAGGTCTCTTCTCACCTTAAGCGGTCATGGATTGCCTGTGTACAGCGGAGGAAGCTCTTCCGGCTCTAAGTCTACCCGGGGCGGTTGTGTATTCACAGAAGGGTTGCCGGAAATCGGCTCCTCGCTTATATTTCTCAAGCGCGCATGAAACTTCCCTTCGTACAACAGGTGATCAGATACCGGCCAACGGGTAGGTAGAGCTTGTGGAGCATCGCGATATAATTCGACACGTCTCGTGCAGGGCAA
Organism: Tiliacea aurago; assembly: GCA_948098905.1. Classification (NCBI taxonomy): domain Eukaryota; kingdom Metazoa; phylum Arthropoda; class Insecta; order Lepidoptera; family Noctuidae; genus Tiliacea; species Tiliacea aurago. The sequence goes on along the minus strand of OX402578.1, from coordinate 10,108,622 downwards.
TATCGACCTGCTTTGCGTGAGCGGATCGGTGCCATAGTGGGCCTGCGAATTCGCCAGCAGAGAAAAGCATAACATGTCTGTGGTGCTTAGAACATCGGGTGCTGCACCCCAGTTAGTGGAAATAAGGCTACGGAGAAAGTTGTTTCAGGTCACAACCTTCTGTTTTATTTTATAACACTGTGACTTCTTTCTTCTTGTGAGTCTTTAAGCAACAGCGGAGAACTCACTGGGATCCTGGCATGTTCAAGTTATCTGATAACCTTCAAAAATTCGTGTGGGAATCTTAAAGAAACTGGAAACGTTTCATGAGATAGAGGCGTGGAAGGCTCTTACCTAAGAAGACAGCTAGTCCATTAATCTGTCTCGCTCAGTAACTGCGCTAAAATATGATCTCGCGTTATTGTGTTGTGTCATTTTTATATCACAAATAAACTGAACATACTACGACCACCTACTTAAATAGTAAAAAAAAATACAATGTATTATTATATTATTATTTTCTTTATTTCACTATATATACATATAAATTATATTTTTAAATATTAGAATATAGAAAAAGAATATAAAAACATTTAAAAATATAAAAAATAGTAGCCCACCGGTATCGGGAACAGGGTCTAAGCTACCGGCGGTCAGGGCTCCAGAGAGAGGAACCTCCTGACAATGCGAGCCGTGTCCAGAAGTACCGCTCTCTGAATCAGGCCCTTAATCCAGCCGCCCAACGCGAGCCTCCTTAGGTGTTGGTCGAGGCTCTTGGCAATTAAGCCATTGGCTGATACAACTATCGGCACAATGATTGCTGAGTCCACATCCCACATGTCGACAACCTCGCGAGCCAAGTCAAGATACTTGATTTGTTTATCTTTCTCGGCTTTCACGAGGTTCCCGTCATGAGGGACCGTTATGTCAATAATCATTGTGCGCCGCTCTATTCGATCCACCACCACTATATCAGGTTTATTGGCAGCAATAGTCCTGTCAGTGATGATGGATCGGTCCCAGTACAATGTGATATTTCCATTCTCGAGAACTGGGTCGGGCACATACCTGTAGTACGGCACCTCTGATTCCACAAAGCTGTATTTCAGAGCAAGTTGCTGATGGATAATCCTGGCTACAAGGTTGTGTCTATGCAAGTACTCTTCGTTAGCTAGACGAGAACACCCGGAGATAATGTGTCGGATTGATTCTCCCGGACGGTGGCATGCCCGACACACGTCAACCGTGCCGTCCTTCACAATAAATCTCCGGTAATTCTTCGTCATGATAACTTCGTCCATAATTGCACAGACAAAACCTTCGGTTTCCCCAAAGAGGTCACCGAAACGCAGCCAGGCTACGGACGCTAAAAAGTCTACATCGGGTTCATGTAGGGCCCGGAAAAAGCGTCCGTGAAGCTCCTTACTTTGCCATACCTCCCTGCGATCGTTAGTGTCAAGCACTACAGGTTTGCGCCAGTTCTCTGTAGCCAAGGAGAGCGGGGTGAGGCCCTTGTCCACCGCGACCACATCTCGATGCATCCCCACGTCGGCTTCTAGGAAATATTCCCTGAGACTGCATATCTCGCGGTTGTGGAGGGTCTTAGCGTTTAAAAAGCCTCGACCTCCACACTTTCGCGGGATATACAGTCTCATTACCGAAGAGCGTGGGTGATGCATTCGATATGCAGTCAGCAGCGTACGGACCCTCCTATCCAGGGCGTCGAGTTCGGTCTGAGTCCATTTGAGTATGCCGAAAGAGTACATCAAAACCGGCATGACCCAACCGTTGAAGGCGCGCACCTTGTTTCCGCCTGATAGAAGACTATTAAATACTTTCTTCAGGCGGCTAAAGAAGCGCTCCTTCAACGATTGCTTCATGTCAGTAGAATTGATGCCCAACGCTTCCGACATACCCAAATACTTATAGGTTTCGGATGCGGAGAGGGTTCTAAGGTTTATGGAATCCGAGAGTTGGATTCCCACGGATTCCACAATCTTCCCTCGCTTTACATGCATGACAGCACATTTGTCCACACCAAATTCCATCCTGATGGCGGTACTGAAAGTTTCAGTTACTTTAATTATATTATTAATTATATTCAATGGAATAAATAACCCCCAAAATACATAAATGGTCCATAAAGATTTAATGAAGCTATTAATCATTGCACACGGCGGTATCGTGGCATATGGTAAATATATTTTTACTTCATAAAATTTAGCACTGAGACTGAGTTAGCGCTGAAGACGACAGTGGTGATAAGCGAACCGGCCGTAACCGGCGCACGCGCCGCGAGCCGTCCGCAGGGGGCCGACCGCGCTCACAAGCGCCTGTCACGGATGCGTACACACTTATTGAGCACACGCACACTAGCACACACTACCACTGATAACATTATCACTCGTTTGAACAAGTATTCAATGACGCACAGTTTTGCAGTGTATTTGCTCACGGTGGGGAGCCAACGGAGAATTAGGTGCTTTGTCACGTTGCATAATGTTGCTCAATATATATGCTGCCAAAAAATTTCAGGAAATTGAAAGTGCTATAATTTTTTGGTATCGCACCGTTATTTTTCCATATGTTGGGCAGAGACGTAGCCGAACTAAGTTCAATAACTAAGTATAGAGCCTTGTACCCTTAATTAACCCTTCGTATTTCGATTTCTGAAGATTCGATCCACCGGAGACACAATGTCTTTTTAATTATTTCTGAAGAAATTTTCGATTTCTGAAGAAAGCACACGGGAATCCTTCAACCACTCCGAGTTCAGCTGCAAAGCAACGTTTGAATTTTAACCGCTATCTCATTAACATTATCTTTATCCATGCAAGTCATACAAGAAGTCATCAAAAGATCATTTCAGGCACCAATCTACATGGTCTTCACATGATCTGACCAAGATTATGTCTGGACTTTAAAAGAGACTGTGACCTCTGAGTTTGTTTCGGCCTTTCTTCTCAGAGTAGTCAGATACGAAACGCCGACCTCATCTAGTTTTTTTTTACATATGATTGACGTGTAAAAGTGTTTGTACAAACATACTTTTTAACCGACTTCCAAAAAGGAGGAGGTTATATTGTGTTCGGCTGTATGTTTTTTTTTTTTCACCGATATCTCCGTCAATTATGGACCGATTTTGGTATGCTCACGAGGTGGTCCCATTGCCACCAAATCAGAATCTGATGAGGGAATCTCATGGAAATCGAGGGAAACCCTCGGTATTTTATAGGCAAACCTATAGCGATTTGGGTATTTTTTATGGTAACTCATGCATTTGTTCCTGAAAATCACCATTTGGTGAAGTGGAACTGATGATGGAGACCACAGATGGCCACCGGAACAACATAATAATAAGTATTTAACGGGTTGCGATTCGATTAGGTACTTTAATATGGTTTCTAAGCAATTTATGCTCGTCACAATGCATATGGTGAGTGGCAGTTCTCCAGGTTCTTACCAGGCGAACTCAACAATTAACGTCCCAGCATCGGGAAAAGCAATATTTGGTAAAACGTGATGAGCAGGTGACATTAGGCGATTGAAACTTAGATACTTAAATTAAAAACTGACCCACTAAAAAGTGAAAAATAAAAAACTTTTTGTAAAAAAAAAAATAACCGACTTCCAAAAAACACTACAAAGTGAAAAATAACTTTAATTTCGGAAGTCGGTGGCAAAAAACTAAAATACAGATCCAAAGACACCGACTTCCGAAATTAAAGTTATTTTTCACTTTATAGTGTTTTTTGGAAGTCGGTTATTTTTTTTATCATTTAAGTTAGCTTTTCACAATAAAACGAAACGACTTACATAGAAAATTGTAATCATCATGTCATTTAAGCGGTGACAGGTGTAGTGTTAGACGTGCTAGTTCGTAGGTAGGTGCCTAATCAGTGATCCGGCTAGCCAGTCACGTGATTAGATAAGTCTACCACGATGCAACCGGCTCTATGGGGCACCCTCATCACTGTCAAGCCACGCGTAGGCACGCCACGCTAAGTCACAACGCACCTCAAATTTTCCGATGACCTAGCTGATATTATATTACATCCTTATCAGACAGCTAGATATATCTGTCTGGGGGATTTGAATCAGAAATGGAGGTTCTATCTGAAATACAACTTTCAAGTATAAAGGTCTTATTTACGACGCAATTTCAGCTAGCTAGAACATCGATAATTTAAAAAACCGGCCAAGTGCGAGTCGGACTCGCACAAGAAGGGTTCCGTACCATTACTTATAAAAACGGCAAAAAATACACGTTTGTTGTATGGGAGCCCCCTTAAATATTTGTTTTATTTTAATTTAATTATTAAAGTAAATATCTATCTAAATCTTCTGTGAATATTTCAAGTGTCTACCTGTTGCCGTTATCAATATCGAGCAAAAACTAACAAAAAAATCCCTTAAATATTTATTTTATTCCGTTTTTAGGGTTCCGTAGTAAACAAGGAACCCTTATAGTTTCGCCATGTCCGTCTGTCTGTCCGTCCGTCCGTCTGTCCCCGGCTTAGCTCAGAGACGCTAAGTCCTAGAAAGATGTAATTTGGCATGGGTGTACATATTAAAATCACGCCGAGAAAGTCGTAAAATAAAACCATGAAACATTTTTTTTAGGTTACCTCCCTTGCACGTAAAACGGGGATGATTTAGATTTAGGTTTTTTCTCGTCTAATACATAGTGTGGGGTATCGTTGGATCGTTCAAAAATAATGTGGGTCTGTGAAAAACATTTTTCAATTCTGAGATCCGTTTGCGTAATATTAAGCTTTAAAGTGCTATTTTTTGTTAGTCAAGTGTCTCCCCCCCCTCTGCCAGCTAAATGGTTGGTGTTGGATATGTGAAAAAATTCATGGCAGTATTATATATAACGAAATTAAATGGAAAACTATCACAGCTAAGTAGGGTTTACAAGTTAACGAGTAATCGTCGACCAACTTAAATTTGCAGTTGAAGAATTGACCGTAACGTATATAGATGTATAGGAGAGCATGATTTTCAACTACAATGTTAAGTTTGTTTTTGTGATGAATTCATCCTAACTACGGAACCCTTCATTGTGCGTGGTCCGACACGTACTTGGCCGGTTTTTTTAGTATTTGTTGTTATAGCGGCAACAAAAATACATCATCTCTGAAAATTTCAACTATCTAACTATCACGGTTCATGAGATACAGCCTGGTGACAGACGGACAGACAGACAGACAGACGGCGGAGCCTTAGTAATAGGGTTCCCGTTTTACCCTTTGGGTACGGAACCCTAAAAATGCCTTTGATACGCCTTGTCACTAAAATCTGCGGTTGTAATGAGGATGTTAATTTTACGAATGAATATTATGCAACGGTAGACATACAACATGTTTAACTTCAATAAGAATGATGTAACCAATATTTTGTATCAATATTTTAATTTAAAAGAGTGTCCGTGGAGTTTCTTGCCCGTTCTTCTCCATAGGAACCTACTATTTGGAATGGGCAACTAGCTTCATATTTGTAACTGACCGACTTCTTGACAATTCAAAAGTGCCTGTCAATGGTTTAATTGAAATAAATGCTTTCCGCCTTATTACAAAACAAGATTTATATTTTGACATGGCTTAAACCATGGAGCTAGTTTTTGTAATAAGAACGTAACTGTGATTGAAATACCGTTCTTTATACAAAACTAAAAACTTAGTTCGGTACTAAGTTGTCAGTTTTGTTTTTAGGAACTGTACCATAGTCGGAATAAAGTTCGAAATTCAATAATGGCTCCCTGTTTTAAACCTGGGTCTGAAGATAAACCTTTTTTTGTAATAAGGGGTAAGTTTGAGTTTGAGTTTAGATGCTTCGACTGTGGTTAAGTTGATTGTTACCAAGAATGTCCTCCTAGATTAACTCAAGTTACAAAATACACTGCCCGAAATTTAGGTACCCCGGAACTTCGCGATCGTAAAGAGCTCTTGCGACAAGACGGATAGGTGTTATCTTCAAACCAAATCGTTACGTGGCTCTTGTTAGAACACGCTGAAATCACGGTGGAATATTCTGAAGAAATAAATAAGCTTACTACTTGTTCAATACCTACAAAGATAAAGGTTAGTCTCAAACTTTTGATTGATAGGTATCTATCGCGAGTTATTTTTAGGTAGGTATTAGGTAACTACTTTGCTGGTAGGTTATATAAATAGTATTACATACACCTGACGTAATTTCCTGTAGCTACTTGAGACTATCCACTTTACACCGCTCTTCAATAAAGTGATACCTATATTAGATCATCTCACAATTTATTAATAATATCAAATAATAATAACATCAGCCTATTATTGTCACACTGCACTGCAGGGCAAACGGCTCTTCTCGTACAGAGAAGGCACGAACATTAATCACCGCCAAAGAGAAAGTTAAGATACTTAAGACACATTTATATGACAGTGACCTTAAGTGGTTAGCTTGCGTGTTCTGGGAGCCTAAAATGGACGCTTTGGTAGAATCATATTATGATCTGCGTACAATTCATAGCCCGCAATTCATCTGTTTGACAGTTTTGTATGGAGTTTCGTAAAATTGTCCACAAATTATGAATTGATAGAGTGAAGTCTAATGTCAAATAGCAGCTGTCAAACAGATGAAGCGGGATGTATGAATTGTACTCAAATAATTATTATGATTCTGCCAAAGCGTCCATTTTAGGCCCCCTGTACTGAGCTCACGCAACGCGTCGTACGTTCAGCCAGTAATAGGACTCGCCCATCAAGGAGCGCCGTCCCCAATTTGACGCATTATTAATTTATTATACACAAAACAAAATGTATTGTAATAAAACGCGTATACTAAAAGATCAATAATTAAATCATCTTTAAATTGGTGAAGGTTTCAGAAAAATACGCTTGGTAGATTTTCGCCATTCTCAGTTTTTTACCCGCGTTAGACATAACTTTACAAATTAATTTCACTATGTAATATAAACATAATCTAAAATATTCATATATTAAATTATTGAGAAAATGCTCTAATTTAACATATATGTTTTTCAAATCATTAACACTACTCATTTATACGTGAGCTTCAGTATAAAATCATTAAAAGTCGTTTATCGTCGCCTTAATATAGAGAGGCTATGCGAAGAAATGTCATAGAAAAACTGTGATGCCATTTCTAAGTGACACCATCTAAATAAACCGAAGTTAGGTCCAGTCGTTTTACCATAACGAGATTGGCAATATCGTATTTCGTAATGCGTAACTCGGCATATTTTCTTAGTAAATATTTTTCTTTTGTGGACACGAATGCGACTTGACATGCAGGCGTACCACACTAGACTGAGCGACTTTTGTCCAGTAGGACAAATGTATCGGATTACGACTTTGTTCGCTATGTCCCGTCTATTGTTAAGTAAATAATTTAATGTATTTGATCACCACATCCGACTTAGGTATATTTAACTACTTATATGAAAAGACACAGTAGTCATAATTTATTATATTTCTTTACAAGTGCAATTATGATAGTGAGATATTTTTTTACTATCTAAATCTTCTTGTAAACACTTTTTTTCCGACATCTACGTTCCGCCTATAAATATGTGATAGCCACGACACATAAACGTTCTTGAAGCTACTGTCCTGAAGGCGATTAGTAATGAGATCGTCAATAAGAACCAGTAAGAGGTCGCTTCTCACCGACACTGCGATATCAGTCACCTATTGAACCGCGGCGTATCGGACCGGTAATAACTGGACAGCAGCCGCGGCAGGCAGCTTCTGATAACGCTCCCACATACACAAGTCGCTGCGTGAGTTTAATGATACAACCCGCTCAAGCCAAACTAACACTTATTGCAACGGACCTTGGTACCAAAAAAATTAAATAAAAATCCTTAATTTTCATAAAAAGCAAAAACACGTCATCTGCTCACTCTGAAGGGAAAAATTCGAAAAATGTATGGAGGTATCATGTTCGCGGGGGACACGTCCTCTTATCAGCGTGTTGTTACTCGTAGACGTTTTATAAGTAGGCGACTCGGGCGCCCGCCATCATTATCCGTAGCGACCGCGCGGTGACCACAACTAGTTTTTATTTGTTAGAAGTTTCTTAGTGAACAAGTGTTTACGATGTTAGTGTTTCCGGCTTGGAGGTCGGATTTACCCCGGGATGGGTGCAGAGTGCCACGGTGGATGCCTGCCGAGAGGTTCGCTCCCTATTTTGCGAGACCTGTAGCTTTGCCGCCACTTCCACCACAGGTGCGATATATTTAGTTGTAAATATTCAAAAACATGTTTTGTGTTTTGACAACAAAACAATTAATTTTCATTCAAAATCAAATGTTTTATACGTAAAATTTTTTGCAGTTGGAAGATGAAGATTCGTCCGGTGGTTCGTCCCCTGAGAGGAATTCATCTGACACAGTTGACAACGCCGAGGGTGTGTGCCTGTGGCGCGGCTGCAGCGCGCACTTCCCGAGCGTGGCGCGCCTCTCCGCGCACGTCGCTCGCGCACATGCGCTTGCACATACAGATGGACTCTTCTATTGCGGATGGAAAGGATGCACGAGGCCACAAAGAGGCTTTAACGCACGGTTAGTTTCTGACTTTATATTTAAAACAAGAAAAGAATCTTGAATATTTATTATTTTATGAGTATTAATCTGGTTTTGTAGCATTTTTACTTATTATGTTTTATGTTTGTCAACAGATACAAAATGCTGGTCCACGTACGAACACACACAAACGAACGTCCACACACCTGCAACCAGTGCAACAAGAGTTTCTCCAGAGCTGAAAACTTGAAAATTCATCTCAGATCACATTCTGGAGAGAAACCTTACGTTTGTCCTTATGAGGTAAATATTTTGTTCACTTCAAATGTTACTAGAACTGATAAACTAATAGAACAAAAAAAAAAAAAATTCTAAAATGTCTGTTAACAGTAAGTTTTAATTAGTTTTTTTTTCTTCGCCAGGGTTGCGGCAAAGCGTATTCAAACTCAAGCGATCGATTCAAGCACACACGCACACATGCAGTCGAGAAACCCTACTGCTGCAAAGTTCCCGGCTGCAACAAGCGCTACACAGATCCGTCCAGTTTGAGAAAACACGTCAAAACCTACAAACATTACACCACAGAACAAATCACAAGGCGAGAATCGTCAGACGAAGTATACAGCCCCGACAGGTTCTCACCTTCAAAGGAAAACAACTCTTCGTACACTGTGATAGAGCCCACATCACCGATACACGTTAGCAGAGTGTACAACCCACCCGTCAGCTCTGTATCACCGACGCTACCGACGTACACATACGCGCCCATGCTGTCAGACTCCGTCCCCACAACAATGTCGTACGCTCCTATGGATCAAGTCACCTATATCAGGCCTCTTGAGCCTATTTACCCAGTAAGAATTCCAACAAGTGAAATGTCTTACATGGAGTATACGCAGATGTATGAGCATGCGTACAGAAACTATTACTCCAGTACCCTTAGCTATCCAGCACTAGGATCCAGTATTAGTGACAAAGTATTCACATATGAAGACCAACCTCGATTGGAAGAGGTATCACTAAAAAAAGTGGAGGAGAGTCCCCCGATGTACAGGTCAATGGAGGAAGAGATGCCTTTGAATCTTATTTGCTCAAAGCGACGTGAATACACTTCTATTGAAGAACTAGTCAGACGCACAGACTTACCTTTAGATTTAAGTACTAAGAGTTAATATTTATTTTTAATAAACTTATTCATAACTACTTCTTGATTTTCATTCATTTCCATAGACAATTCGCTGTTGTGCAAAGGTACTAGTCTATGATAAATATTATTACCTGTTTGGTATTGTTCATCATATTCAGCACATCTTTATCAAAATGCAAACATTGTACGTGACGAGGCATACAAGCGGATTATTTCCTTATCAGATGACAAAGTAAAACTCATGCGTTCAAAATGACAACGAGATTCTATATCTTATTGTATTTTGAACGCTTGAGTATAGATTTCAACCTGCACAATAAGACGATCGACTCTGGAACATATTTGTCAACCGGAAAAATCTGGTGACTTTCTAATTTTGTATTGAGATAGGTCCGATTTAGATTACATACTATATACACATCAAAGTAGGTTTCAATCAACTTTATTCATTACATTCATACACGTACACACGGCTACACATCAAGCTATACATTTCCAGTTTAAGCTAACCTCTCAGTGTACGGAAATCTTATACAATGCGAGATCAGCTTATACTGGAAATGTATAGCTTGATGTGTAGCCGTGTGTACATTAATTAAAACGAATCGGTAGGTAGAAAATGAGAAATTAACATAGTTTAGGAAGACAACTTTTTATTACTGAGAAGTCAAATCATAAAGTTTCATTTTGGAAACATTTTTGCAATACAAGATTTTTTTTAATAATAAAAACATGTATCCTGATGTCGAAATATATTGAAAAAAAAAGGAAAATAATTACTTATTATTGAATATGGAGTATCAAAATATCATATGTAAAATGATGTATACTTTCTTTAAGCCCTGACGAGTCGCGACATGCCTTCAGCGATGGTCCCGAGCGCTGCGAGGTCCTTACGCGCGGTATCCAACAAGTGAGCCATGCCTTTCTGCTCCAGCGACAGAAACTGCTTGACGTCTTCTTGTGCACCTAAACGAAGAAAGTTATCATTAAACATCACGCTTATTTTCTCCGAATGAATAGGCAAAGGTACCAACATTATGACAGCTTTGTTTAGGTTCTAAGTAATACATAGTTAGGCGGCACGCCTATCTACAGGGTTATTTCTAAAACGTCAATAACCTCTTAAGGGGTCAATGACGTTTTAAAAATAACACTGTATAATATTATTATAAAGAGGTAAAGTTTGTGATGTTGTAGGGGGTAATCTTCGGAACTGCTGATCCGATTCCGAAAATTCTTTCACTAATGGGTAGCTACAGTATTGCCAAGTGTCATAGGATATATTTTATGTTAAATCGAAACACGCGAACGAAGTCCCGGGCAGAGGCTAGTTGCCCATAAATGCAGACTCCGGGTTGTTATTCAGCAGCCGGGTTGTTATTGTAAATATTGACGTTCAAAAGTGCCTTTTATGTGCCTATTTGAAATAAACAATTTGACTTTGACTTTTGACTTTGCAATTCGTGATGGAAAACCCAATAACACAGTGAAATAAAGCTAATAATAAGTCGTTTTCGTTGAAAGCACACTGCGTTTTTTTTTGTGGAAAAAATACATGCGGACATGCATGTGAGATTTGCAGATTAATTGTTATCCTAAAGACAAAGCTGACATGTCTCATTTGTTTGTTATTACCCTTAGAACCGAGACAACGCAACGCTGCTACGCGGCATATAAGTATAGGTACAATGGAAGTACTTTCCCGGACTATGGACTGAATTTCTTATCGACTTAGACAGGAAGAAGTAAGTATAAATCACCTAGGGGTTTATTTATAAACGCTGCTTAAAGATAAGTAATGATTAGCGACTGTTAAACCATACATTGTTGACGTATAAACATCTTAACTTTAATCATTGTTTATAAATAAACCCCTTAATCTTTAACGGCGGGTATATAAACCTCATAACTTCAATTCTCAATCTTATAATATAAACAGTATCCGCTTTTATAACAAGTTGCCAAAGTCGGTTACAGAACTTAGCGACGGAAACTTCAAACCCACATCAATATTGTCCTTATCAAAAAAGCATATTATAAGATTAAAGACTACGTTGAAGACAAGGAAGTTTGGCAATAATACCTTCTGCACATGTGGCTTCCCTGGTACCTCACTAACGGCAAAACTAAGTAAACGTCTATTAACTGCTCCCAATTTACGATGTTTATTTTTGTATATTTTTTTTAAATTCTTGTTTGACATAATCTTTTCATTATTTGACATTCTTTATCTACAATTTTAATTTCAACAAGGTTGTTACTTTTATTATTTTAATAATATTTTTTATCGTTTTTTTTTAAATATATTTTGTGAATGTGAAAACGTTGTAGGCTTAATAGACTAGATTTGTAGACCATTTTCTATTGGTTAAGAACCTGGTACTTGTTGACGGGGGTACACTGTCTTCCCATACCTATTAACACTGAACTTGAAAATATTGTAAAAGCCAATTATTTTTAAAAGTATAACCATGGAGTTTCTTTCCGGCTCTTCTCTATAGGAAACGACCAATTCGAAACCCTACACGTAGCTTCTGACGTTTCATAAGTGCCCATGTAGATGTAGGTTTATGTAAAATAAAATATTTGATTTGAACATCACGTAGTGCATTTCCCATAAGATATCTAACAACCGAGTCGCTCTATGCGAATCAAGAGATTTATTATCTCCTAGATCATTCTATATGTATTGCTTACATACATATACAGGGTTATTTTTAGAACAATGACCCCTTAAGAGGTTATTGACGTTTTAAAAATAACCCTGTATAAACTCCCACGCCTTTTGTCCCATAGGGGTACGCAATAACTACAGAACGCCACCTGCTGCGGTCCTTATACATATATAGCTTGTCCTGGCTCAAACAACCATTATTAACATGTTACTCTTGTAATTTATTAAAATAGAAGATCAAAGTTATAGTAATAGATATAAATTAGCGGTTCTGGTTCACCAACCATGTATGAACACAGGGATCTTCATAGCTCTGGTTTCCGGTGAGCTAGAACCGGTAATTTCGATTTACTTATTGTATCAAGCATCTTACCAGGGTCCAGGTGATAACGTTCATGCGACGCGCCTGCGCTTGCGCTGCGCTGCAGTCGCACCGCACATAGCAGCTCGTTCAGACGACCCTAAACAAAGACGATAGTTAATTATAGTCGCATTCTAAATCAGAAAGGAAAATAATAATGTAGGCATAAGTTTGTCACTACCTATACATATACAGGGTCAAATAGAATTAACTAGCGAAACTCCGCAGACGTAATGAGCTTTTATTTTATTCTATCGTGTTTAGATATCGATATCTAAACACGATAGAATAAAATAAAAGCTCATTACGTCTAAGTAGAATAAAATAAAAGTATTAGATTTTTTTTGGGGTCATCAACTCTTACTGTAATTTTACTTAATGAGTTGAAAAAATCTGTTTTTGGTGTGAAACATCTAAAGCCGCACGTAAAACCGATTGCTGGCGGGGCGACGCATGCCGCGTGGCGACGTCTCGCCTCTATACAGTCTATTTATGTAGTAGTGTGTAAATAATTTCGATGTTTCACGTCTGTCAGGCGTCCCGTGACGGCTCAATTTTCTTTTTGTTGTTTTATCGTGTTTAGATATCGAAACTAGTTACGTCTGTGAAAATTTACAAAAAAGTTTTTTTTGTAACTGATATTTCAAGTGACTACGAAAGATAAGAAAATACGTTTATTTGCGGTAAATGACGCAAAGAAAGAACATAAATACAGAAAGAACAAGTAGGGGGAAAATATGCATCACATCCACGCAAAACGGCCACCGCTCAGCATAATGCTGAGACCCTATGCGAGACAGCCGCAGCGCTGGGTTTCAGCGCCAGCCAACTATACTACCTGCGGTTGATTACCCCAATGTAAAACTCATCAATTTTTTTTTTTTTTGTGTATATAATTTTTAGATAACGATACCCATCACGTCTGCGGAGTTTCGCTTGCTAAATTATATTTACTTTGACAACCTTCTTCGAGATAAATCGAAAATGCTGTACTGGTCAAATACATGCGAGCAGGCTATGGAAATCCATATCTGTCGTGTTTGCGGCCAAATAAATTACATAGTAAACTCATATCTATCGTGTAATTTAAAAATGGAACGATCTTTTACTCCGAAACATGGCAACCAAGGAGGTAACTTATCAAAGGTTTTATTAAAATTTCGAACTGGCTTGCAAATAGAAAGCTGTATATTGAAAAAAAAAAAACAAATGAACACATTAGCGCGTGAAAAAATATCGTTGTTCGGCATTTAATCTGTAATTTATAAATAATTTACTTTCCCTGCATTCTTTTGAGAAATGCACTATACAGGATGTTTGGCAGAACGTTGAACATACGAAAATGGTGGATAGGGGTCATCTGCTACTTACTCAGCCCTAATTTATTTGGCCCTGGCCCCCTGGATATTTATAAACTTTTTTTTTGCTTTCTTCTAGTTTCACCACTTTCTTAACTTTCATTGATCATTTAATTTTTACCAACCTTGCAGTATTAAATTTCGCAAAACATTTCACTTTCCGTAAAGGTAAACATTTCACTTTCCGTAAAGGTAGAGTTTCGTCGAAAATTTCCTACTTGATAAAATTATGAAATAACTCTTAAAAGTTTTTTTTTTATAAAAGCAAATTACATACCATTAGAAAGGTCATACACTAGGGATGTTTTGCTAGAATTGGAACTCCTCAATCATTTTTTGTTTTTTTTTTAATGCACGTTGAAATTAAGATTTAAGTATTTTTTACATCTTTCTGTAAGTTTGACGACTCATAACTATTTTTCTAGCTAACATCTGAATAAAACAATAATTTTATAAGCATCTGCTAACAGTAAAGATTAAAAAAAAACAAAAATATTGCCTGTTTTACCCATTTTTAACAAAAATTACACTTTAAAGTTAAGAAAGTGGTGAAACTAGAAGAAAGCAAAAAAAAAAAAATGTCCAGAGGGCCAGGGCCAAATAAATTAGGGCTGAGTAAGTAGCAGATGACCCCACCTATCCAACATTTTCGTATGTTCAACGTTCTGCCAAACACCCTGTATATACCTCGGCGGAAATGACAATTGCCTGTCTCGTATTAGTGTCTCGTAAACTCATACTCGACCTGCAATTTCCTATTTTACGACCTTTGCAATAATGTACCTACTATTGTTCGAATTTACGCGCATTATTTGAGAAAAGCACTATACAAGCCTTGGCCGCAATCAGACATGGATGGACGTATGAGTGCCTCGGCTTCGCCTCGGCCCACATTTTCATGTTCGTCCATTAATGCCCCTTTTGCAGGCCGCTGCAATTATGTACTATTACTGTGTCTCATTCAGTGTCCTTCAACCGATTAAGATAAGTTTCATTGAACCAAGGCATCACACCAGGGTGCTAGAGTCAAGGACACTCTTTGGAAAAGCCAGTTGACCGAAAACCGATCCATTTCAAAATCAAAACTAGAAATAGCTTCCTAAAGGGTGTCTTATTATTAACAACCAAGTTATAAATAATCATCACCATTGTAACTTAGCATAATGCAATGTAGCCTATAATGATCCTACTGCTGGGACACAGTCCTCGTCTCGGTGAGAGGGAATGGGCCGTAATCTACCACGCGGGCCCAGTGCGGGTTGGTAGATGTCATGTCTTCGAAATTTTTGGTTCTAGACATGCTGTTTCCTCCAATGATGTATTACCTTTAGATGCGTTACCCATCACGCGCATTAATGGCCAAGTAAAAGCAAGGCAATTGCCCGACTTGGAATTAGTCGCGCGCCATTCAATGACGCGGCTACACGTCACAATCACTCGCAATTCTCAGCAAAACGTAAAACGAAACACGTCTCATTTCATGCATTGACCTACTTATTGTAATTTTTAAATTATATGAAAACGTTGTTTTGTACTTGTACAGCCAGTCAGCCATTTCTCCTGACAGCTGCGACCGACGCGTACGCGCCAATGAACATGCAGCACCTAGTGACGTAACTAAATATGTATGTTCATCTCTTTCTAACAACAGTTATTGGTATAGGTCTTTCCTTTTCTTCGCGCACTGTATGATTGTACGCAAATAAGTAGCTACATTCATGGCTTACCTACGCTGTTTTTGAGTGCACTAATGTTCGTGTATGACGCGTCTATTTATAATACGTCATTGGTTTCCTCACGATGTTTTCCTTCACCGTTTTGAGAGCAGTGGTGATGGAGCGCCTGTATTGGTTCGTACCTACGACCTACAATTCGTAAGTCGCGGCCATTGCCACTAGGCCACCGCTGTTCTATGTCACTGCTCTATTGTAACTTGAATAACCCATAATAGTCACTACAACTACACTTAGATAGCAGGCTAACCAGGCGTTTGCTACGCCTGGACAGGAACGGCCTGCGCCTGGTGACGGGGACCATCACGGGACACTGCTCATTAAACAAACACTTCCACACAATAGGCATAACGGACAGCCCTCTGTGCAGGGCCTGCATGGAGGCTGAAGAAACCGTTGCGCATGTGCTCTTTGACTGCACAGGCGTCACCCAGATCAGAACGGAAACCCTCGGGTCACCCAGATCCTTCACAGATATTCTATGCAGACCAGGAGACCTAATCAGCTTCTGGAGGGAGGTGGGCTGGTTGGAATAAACAACTGACGGCCGCCATGGCCCACGCACAATGGTCCACATGAAGGACTAAGTGCGGAAACCAAACCCTATAACATAGAACAACATAGAACATAGTCACTACAAAGGTAAGATTGATTGACTTGACAACTAGTCAAGCGTTTATCGCTAATTTATATCAAGAGACAAGTACACGCCGCTGTACACGTGCGTGTCAAATTCTCTATCTTGTTGAACAGATCAATCGCACCTAATAAGTTCTAAGCACCAAAGTGGCTGATGTATCGTTAGTGTCACTATGTGTCTACCTCGACCAAATTCCACATCAGTATCACGCATGATTTGTTTAGATACCAAAGTTTAGCAGTGCGTGATAGAGATGTGATAGTACCGTGACACTTCGATACCTGCTTGTCTAACCGACCGATGATAAATTAATCATGCGGTTATTGTGGTTTACCTCGCTCGTTCGCAATTAATCGTACAAAATAACTAGTTCCAACCAGATTTATCGATTAGACATATTTTAGATAACTGGCTGTGTTGTCTAACAATAGGTAGTAAAAATAATTGATTACCAGCGCTTATTGAATATTCTAACTAATATTATAAATGCGAAAGAGAGTTTATTTGTTACGCTTTCACGCTAAAACGGCTGACCGGATTTCGATGAAATTTGGCACGTAGTTGACCATGACCTGGGTCAGGATATAGGATACTTTTTATTCCGTTTTTTTTTAAATAAAGAGTTTTCTATTCTATTCCGGTATTACGTTCCCGTGCGATAATTTGCGACCTCCACGCGGGCGCAGTCCAAGAGCTAGGTACAAAAATAACGTGCTGTCGGCTAGGTAACGTAAGGTACCATTTTTGATGTGAAATATCTATAGCCGCACGTAAAATAAATTGCTGGCGGGGCGACGCATGCCGCGTGGCGACGCGTCGCTACTATACAGCCTTTATGTAGTAGTGTGTAAATGATTTCGATGTTTCAAATCTGCGAGGCGTCCCGTGACGACTCAATTTTTTTGAGATTATCAGTATCTTCCTATCAGATACGAGATCATTCTCTGTCTGAGCAGTCTGCCCGTTTCCAACGTCACACGTTGTTCAGTTTGCTGACTGAGCCACTTAAGCTGATATGAGCCGTCGTCGAATGTTCGTGCCAACAAGAGAGAATAGTTATTTTTCCACAGCAGGGCAAAGACCTTTTTGAAACAAATTATGTTTTTCGAATGTTGTTCATAGCCCAAAAAAATCACTCTTTGGGAACGTGTACATAACTATAACAACGTTGCCTTCCTTAATCATTGTATGTGTACAAAATGATAAATGAAAATGTTGTGTTTTGTCAGCGCCATTTGTACGTACAGACGCCAGCAAGTCAAGCTACCCGAAACTGTAAATTTTTCCCAATCAACCTTGAACCTTATGCTGTACGGATAAAGTTGAAAATCAATTAAAGAAATCTGACAGATTGTAGTAGCTTGATGTACTGGCGTCTTTACATTAGATTCTAATCAGTTTCATAGAATACACTACAGTATAAAGTCATTAAACATAAGAACAATGATTTGTAAATTATATTTTAAAGATTCATCGAGGACAGAGGTATACAAATGACATACCCTACATTCGATTGATTAACTTATAACAATAATACATTAAAGTCTAGAACAGCCGGAAAAGGCTTTAAACATAACATAACAGCACGCCTTGTCTCCCCGAAGGGTTAGGGAAAGGCTTTAATAGGACTACAATAGGACCAAAACAAGAAGAAGTGATCAAAGCCGTCACATAGGGTTAATCAATGATTTCATGCTAACCATCATCATCATTTCAGCCGAAAGACTTCCACTGCTGGACATAGGCCTCCCCCAAAGAGGGGGTTTGCAATAATCATCACGCTTGGCAGGCGGGTTAGCGATTGCAGTATGGTGTTTAAATGCATAGAAAACGCTGCAGCCCATTCTCTAGTAAGTCCCTTAGTTGTCTTTTACGACACCCACGGGAAGAAATGGGATGGTGCTATTCTTTATGTGCGGCACCGCACGGAACTCATGCTACCCATCATTGTCTAAATACGTACTTATGTTATGTTATTCCGACCCTGGGGACTAATTCCGAAGCGATAATCTGAAGTATCGGCCGAATGTTCGGCCGTTTCTTGACTTCCAAAGTTTCCTTTGTTGACTTTGAGTCCTTACCCGACATTAAGTCACATTTTTGACTTTGACTTATCTCTTTGACTGTCATTTTTTTTCCGTTGTCAGCCATAGTCAGCTGTAGTCAGGAAACTGCCGAACATTCGGCTGATACCTCGGATTTTTCTCCGTAGTAGAACCCCGGGTCTTTCAACTCTACACAAAATTACTGTAAGTACTCTTTATCTGAATGCTATCATCATAAAGGATGTTTAATTTAACAACGCATTTCTTTTGAGTTACAATGTAATATTTTATATCATGTATTTATTATCTGATAAAAAGATGGATTATCGTCGGCTAAGTACAAAAATTTCCTCAATGGATGCTATAAATGGGCATATATATTCATGGGAAACACAATTTGCACAATATTGCAACATGTTTTGGTTTTGCGGGAAACATTTGAATAAGGTCAGTCTTATTACTCATCTTTATTATTTATGAGGAAACATAATAAACGGCATTATCTAATTATACCTACTGATAATTATCACCATTATTATTTAATTTCGTCATTTCTAAAGCGATACATAATCCGTTGTTAATGACCAAGCAATAAAAGAGCCAATTTTACCTGTCTAAACTAAAAATAAATAAAAGAGATTTGACATCACTGATACCTCAAGATAGTGCCCATATCTTAGTTACACTCGTTTCCTGCATGATAATCAAACCATTTTGATCCAAAGTTACATTCTAAACCAGTAATATCTAGTACTAAAGGCTTCTTATAAGGCTTATATAGGTACTATAAAATGACTCAAAGATAGGAGAAATAATTGTCATTTTATAACAACCGTATAAACACAGCACTATTTTCCTTAATTCATATGCTTCTGTTTTATTAAAATGCTCATATTTGGAACAACCGACTCGTTGCCGTTGTGGCAAAAAGAAATCGCTCGTAACAACTTACGTACGCCACAGCGCAACCTTATTTATTGTTTTTCTTTGCTGGTGTTAATTATTAGTTTATCAACAACAGCGTAACACCGATATATATACTTGTGTTATAACACTGTCTGGTGTCTGGAGATAAGGTGATAGTCACTGATAAGCGACCACGCGTAGGGCGAGTGCTAAAAACATTTGGCCAGACAAGGTCGTTCTATACTAAAATTTACTTTGCACTGCTGGCTTATCAGAATACAGTCTGATCCCGTGTGATAAGTAACATTTATGCTGGCTAAGTACCGTACGTATAGATGGGAAACAGATTAAATGAAAATGCCTATGGCATTAAGTCCGCCTCTGTACATTTCTGTGCTTAAAGTATTAAATAAATAAATGTAGATATTCACATGGAACTTATGTAGTTGTGGGATTCATGAGCCTTTCAGCGCTTCGTTGTGTACCACGTATCGAACATACCAATCAGGTAGAATTTATAAAAAAAAAATAGGGACTCAACATCAGATTAAAAAAAATATAACAAGACCTCATAGATATGTATTACTCAGAGTTAAGAAATATTTTTGTCATCACAGAATACAACACATAAAGGCAACATTCCAACGCAGCTTAGCTTTATAACTCTTCTTATGCCATTTTATGTAAAATTACATACATACATAAAATCACGCCTTCTTCCCATGGGCGTAGGCAGAAACTATAGAACGCCACTTGCTACGCTCCTTACATACTCCTTTTGCTTCGCCTACGTTCATACATCTAGTCATACACGCACGCCGCCGCGCCGGTTGCGAGTACTACGCACCTGACTTTTCTGAAGAACATCACCAATTTGGCCACATGTCCTTCTAGGGCGTCCCCTCCCGGCGTTTCCACTCACCAATGCTTTATAAATACCTTTTGTTTTGTTGTAAAATTATACTGACAACTTTTAATTACCTTCTAATAAATGCAGCCCCAACTAAAATTAGGAAGCCTATCTTATTTTAGGTACAAATACAAACAAGTATAACAAGTATTTGTATGTACAAATATTTTTCGAAAATTACCTACTCGGTACTCTTATCAAACTAGTTCAAAGTTACGACCTCGTCCATACGAATAACAAATCTGCTAAGCCTACACAGCAAACAAGTAGAGACCAAACAGCGAGGTATTTATTTGTGTAACACACTAACAATTGCAATGTCTTTTATTTTGACAATTCGACAAGTTTCATTGCGTTATTTACGCTGTCGAGCAGACGATTTTTTCAAACATTTGAAGCAATCAAATCAATCAAACCTAAAATATTTATTTCGGATTCAATAATTACATCCATATGTTAGTAACAATAAACTTAGCCTAGTGTTAGTGCAGTTTATTCATGCAATTTAATATATATATATATATTTTTTTTTTACACCTTATTTAAATAATAATAATATTATTATTATTTATATAAGGTGTATCCATTCATACACGAAATCTCTTAAGGGATCCCCTTACAACTTTCGCTATGGGACCAAACCTGAAATCACGAAAAAAAAATCAGCGGTTCCCTACATTTGTGTTTGCATAACTCGTCAAAATGTAGGGAACAGCTGATTCGCTTACGGATGATTGCATAAAAGCAATCAGTGTGCGCCTCAGCAAAGCTGAGTTGCTTGTTGCCAAATGCTGGTTATGGCTGGCTAATCAAGTTTTAGTTGTTGAATACTCCAATAGGTAATAATGTTTTTCCTTTTGCTAGTAAAATTGTATAAATCTTTGAAATGCATTGCAAGCTATTATAGTTTTGTATAATTTAAAAGCATTTTTTCAATTTTGTTTCAATTTCAATCTTTGTTTAATGTAACAAAGTCCAAAAGTGATTATGATTTTCGTAAGGTGCTTTGTACTTACATTGTAAAGCGGCGGCGCGGCCAGCTGTGACGTCAGCTCGTGCAGCCGTGCTCGGGCGGCTTCCTCCTCGGGACCCAGCGCGGCTCCCACACGACCCACAACTTCCCGCCGGGCTACCACCTGCGACAAAAATGTTACTTTATAGAGGCTTAGCCAATTATAAGGTCGAGGAACGTGAGTCGTAAGCAAATTGACTACGTATCCAATTAATAAATTCTATGTCAATGTCTGGCTTTGTCAGTTGTATGGAATTACTTATAAATAACACGACACATTGACGTACTTTTAGCGAGTCTATCTGCTCAATAACCGAGGTTACTGACTTAACCTTACAGTTCTTCTGGCTGCGCGACGCATACACAGCTCACTTATACATATTTTAATTCAGGAGTTTTGGGAACAAACTTAATGTCGTCAATAACCGAGTTCCCTGACTGTACATAAACCTTACAGTCCTTCTGGCTGCGCGACGCATACACAGTTCAGTTATACATATTTTAATTCAGCAGTTTTGAACAAACTTAATGCTGTACATGATAAGGTACAAATTCCAATGTAACCGAAAATGTTGTACCTTTTTTACAAACGGTCAATCAAATTCTATTTAGTTTACTTATTGCTAAAGTAGATAGTTGATAAAGTGGCAGTACATATTATTATATTATAAACTATCTAAGATTGTGTATTCAAGTAAAGGTAAACCAGAAAAGGAATGAATTAGCACGTAAGTCGCGCCGACCCACAGATGCAAAGCTTCTAAGTATGAAACGTTTTTTGGAATTGCATAGAGTTCATCATCATCATTTCAGCCTAAAGACGTCCACTGCTGGACTTAGGCCTCCCCCAAAAGGGGGGGGGGGTTGCCATAATCGCCACGCTTGGCAGGCGGGTTGGCGATCGCAGTATGGTTTTAAAAATGCATAGAGAACGCTGCTGCCCATTTTCTAGCAAGTCCGCCGTGGGTGTCGTTTTACGACACCCACGGGAAGAAATGGGATGGTGCTATTCTTTACGTCCGGCACCAAACGGAACATAGAGTTGTGAATCTATTATTTTATAATCATGGTACAAAATAGACAATTACTTCCATGGTTGTAATAGCACTATATTTAGGGTCCCCGATACGGTCAATTGCAATTGTCAATTTGTACGCGATTTTCAAATTGATCGTCTACCAAGTGCAATTGAAGCGATTGACAATATTACAACAATAGAAATTGATGGCAATTGATCAATTACGATTGATCATTTTGGGGCCCCTTAGACCTCATCATCGCGCGTTCGTATGTCCGAAGATGAACGATGATTCCTGAATCTCATACTTTTCTCGGGATACACAAGTCCCGGCACCCATTGGCGGCACGGCATGGCAAGGTATTTTTAGACGACGAATAAAAATATAACTTAAAAGTATGGAAATAAAGTTGAAATTTCAATGTTAACGGGCCCAAGTGGTAGTCGACACGCGTACCTGCAGCAGCGTGTGCCTGCGCGCGTGCAGGCGCGCGGCCAGCTGCGACAAGCGCGCGCTGGCAGCAGCGCGGCGCGTACGCAGCTCGGCCAGCTCGCCCGCCGCGCGCTGCAGCCACTGCGCCTGCAGCTTCCCCTGCTCCGACTGGCAGCGGCTGCGGAACTTTATCTACAGGGAGAACGGGATTAATTACTTACATCACTGCAGCGGTCTGCAATAGGGGCATTGATGGACGAACGATGAACGAAAAATAAACACATACGTGAGTGCATCAATGCCTGGTTGTATAGTGCTTTTCTCAAATTTCTTTTTTTGTTTTCAATAAACAGTTTTCTATTTGCAAGCCTGTTCGAAATTTAAATAAAACCTTTGATAAGTTACCTCCTTGGTTGCCATGTTTCGGAGTAAGTGATCGTTCCAATTTTAAATTACACGATAGAAATGAGTTTACTATGTAATTTATTTGGCCGCTAAACCACGACACTTGTATTTTCATAGAACTTTTGGTGGCCGCTGCTCGCATGTATTTGGCCAGTACAGCAATTTCGATTTATTTTGAAGAAGGTTGTCAAAATAATCCCACGTCGTTTCGGCACGGTTGGCGCAGTTAGTTAAGCGATTGACTGCTGCGCTGCGTGTCGCGGGTTCGATTCCCGCACGGAACAAATATTTGTATGACCTACAAGTAGTTGTTCCGAGTCTGGCTGTTTCTGTATGTGAATTTAAATGTTTGTAAACGCACCCACAATACAGGAGAAATTCCTAGTGTGGGGCAACGTATAAAAAATAAAAAATAAATGCTCGAATTTCCAAGCATGTTTGAGAAAAAAACGATTATTGAAGCTAACTCAAAAACTAAGGTCAGCATCATCTGCCTAGCATTTTCTCAACTATGTTGAGGACGGCTTCCAGTCTAACCAGGTGCACCAAAATACCACTAATTTACATAGAACGACTGCCAGGTCAGATAGACCTCCACAACCCAGTTACTGGGTAACGCGATACCCCTTGGCATGACTATTGTCAAACTAACGGCTTTCTGACGACCCATAAAAACTGTTAACTCAATTGGAAGCGTACACTAATATTTGTTCCGATTCTTCTATACTTGCATGTTATTGTGTAGCCTCTGTTGGTGATTCAATAAATAAATTAAAAACTACTCAAACAAAGTTAATAAATTGATATGGTAACCTTGCGCGGGCGTGTTGTTACACCATATGAGAAAGAATCACATAAACGGCCTGGTAATCATTAATCGCACGCATAACCACCACCGTTTTTTGAAGGCGGTTAAATGTTTCAATACTACAACTTTAGCTCTGCCTAAAATCGAATTCATTTAAACTTAGATTTTTGCAGTGGTAACTTTTTAGCCGCGTTGAACGATTTTTGCTAGGGGCAAAACTTATGGGTTTGCGTCACCGACATGCTAACCGTGTCCCGTGACATGTTACGCCAGACTAGCGACGGGCAGTGGCCATAAATATACAGTATGTAAAAAAAACCCTGTTGTTCCTTTTAGGGACGTATACATTAACCTGCAAGCACAACATTGGACTTATAAATTAAAAAAATTAAGCATTGGCTAGTCGAGAGGTCAAAATCAAAGAATTAAAGAGGTTAGAAATCAGTTAAACATGACAAATATTATTAATTAAATATTTATTTTAATTATTTTTGATGAACAGTTTTTATCAATGACTTGCTTTATTACGTATGTATACCGATTCTTAAAACGTAGGTAGAAGGAACAACAGGGTTTTTGTTACATATTGTATAAAGATATATTTTATTCCAAAGTTTTAAGTTTTCACTTTTGTCGGTAGTCCATGAATGCCTATTATTTTTATTATTATAGTTACCTCGGAAAATCCAATAATAGGCACGGGTATGTAGTTTTCAGAGTCAGGATTGTCAGCCTGCGCTTGCTTCCACAGTCGCATGTCCATGCCTGAAACAAATGGTAATACTGAAAAATCACAAAGCTTTGTACAGCTATCGCTGAAAAAACGGATAAAGCGAACAACGATTCAAAACTTTGTTTCCAAATACCATTATTTACACTTTAAACAAATATCAACTTTATACTCGTGTAAATTAATTTGTTTACGGAATGACAAATACTATTTGAATCCCCTGGCAAGCATGAATGAATAGCTCTTGAGATTGTTCACATCAATTCCTTATTATAACGAAAGTGAGCACTTAGGAAAGATTTTTGAAAAGCCTAACCAGGGGTTGGCTTTTCAAAAATCTTTAGTTTAAATAGGATATGAAAATTTTATGGAAGTTCGTAATTTTTGCTGATAGTAAATTCCATCGTTCCGTGTGGTGCCGGACGTAAAGACTAAGGGACTTACTAGAGAATGGGCAGCAGCGTTCTATATGCATTTTAACACCATACTGCGATCGCCAATCCGCCTGCCAAACGTGGCGATTATGGCAAAACCTTCTTTGGGGGAGGCCTATGTCCAGCAGTGGACTTCCATCGGGCTCACGGCTAATATTGAATACTCTTCTCGTCATTATGATCATTTTTTTGTACTAGACCATATCTAGGAACCTTTTGAATAAAGTGAAGGTCAATCCCAACATTTTCTGAGGTTTTTTTACGAAAACAAGTTGTGAATGTTATAAACTTATAACTTAACTTTAAATACACCCACGACCCCGGTACCGTTGCATGCGCTTATAAACACAATGTTGAGCGCAACCGGCCATTTTTCACACCAAAATTAACATTCGTTTCCCAGAAATTATTTTTGTGCAATGTTATTTAGTTTGATATACAGAATGCGTAGTTGACGGCTACGTGATGGATCTTGTTACACCGCACCCTTTAGTTATTATCAAATAACTTCTCCCGCTCTGGGCGGGGCGGGAGGGGGTGTCAGACTTTTACTGACTAAAACCCACCCGTTTTCCTTCCGTGGCCTGTGTGCCATGGGCCACGATATCCCTTTCGGACAAACTCGCAACCCTGGATCTTGGCAGGCAGATCTTGTTACACCTATATGTAGATTTTAAAGTTGTTTTGAACGTACCGGGCGGCGCAGTCTGCAGGTACTGCGCCAGCATCTGTGGCGAGGGCGCGGTGACGGCGGACACGGAGGCGCAGCCGGCGCCGACCAGCGCGTTGCGCGCGGCGCCGGCGTTCAGGAACGCGCCCAGCTCGCTCGCTGAGATGTGCGTGGCGCCCGCGGCTTTGTCCACTACGTATATCACGACCTGTGTTAAACAAAACACTTAGGCTGGTTTTATAGTCACGCCGCTAGACGCGCCGCTGGGAAGCGCGCTGTTAAGGCGCGGACTGACAACGATTTTAAATGCTGCAACTGCACTCACACAACCGCTTGAAATAAGGTTGAAAATTGAATAAACAATTGTGTTGACGATGTAACTAAGCTGCGAATTGGCATTTATTTTACGGGTTTTATTTAGATTATTCGGAATATACACATTATATTAAATAATTGTCCGGTTAAAGTTTTAAAACAAAGCTAATGCAATTAGAATCCAAAAAAAAAATGTTTTCGCTGAAAGTACAGAGATATTCGACGCCAACGTTTATTTTTGTGAAGTAACTTCACAATTTTTTATTGCGAATATCAAACTATATTTTACTATTCTATTCGGTTAAAAAATTTCTAAGTATAGGTAAACCCTTTCCTGTCCACTGTATTTTTTGCGTCAGATATTTTCATTGCGGCGGTGCACTGTGAAACGAGATTAGTACAGCGCGTTCCGCAGCTGTGAGACAGTCGTGTACAATTATGAACGTTAATGCGGTTAGAGACGGCTTACGGCGCGTCTCAACGGCGTCACACTAAAACGCATACTGATACTGCCCGTAGATGCGCATGAGCGGCGCGCGCTTCGGCAGCGCCGGCGTACAGCGCGCGTTTACTGAACGGCCCTGCACAAGCGCGCGACTTTGAAACGCAACTACTACCCCATACACGCTGCCGAAATCCGCTCCAGATCCTTGTAGCAGAGTACACATCTTGTTTTATGGGTTTATTTAGCATATTTATCTTGAAAATTAATGAATGATCTCTTTATTTGCTAGATATAAGTTACTTATAGCTGTTGCCTGCTACTTCGCGTCTGCAATCCAGGTTGAAAAGTAATTAGGTTGCAAACCTCTGCGTTGATGGATTTATTTGCAGAAATCACAATAATATTATGGCTGACTGATACTTTGGAGGAATTGGACTTAGTTGTCATTTGTCATTGATTAGGTTTTATAGATAACTAGCTGCGCCCCGCTGTGTCACCCGGATAAGTCACGATCCCGTGGGAAACGTCATCACCATCATCGGCCCATAGCAGTCCACTGCTGGACATAGGCCTCTCCAATTGCACGCCATTCAGCTCGATTCTTGGCAACTCTCATCCAGCTGCCACCAGCCACCCTGCGCATGTCGTCGCTCCACCTAGCCTGAGGGCGTCCTACCTTACGTTTGCCGATTCGCGGTCTCCACTCATGAAGCTTCCGTGGGAATATCGGGATAAAAAGCACCCTATGTCCTTCTCCAGGTCATGGTCTACCCATGTGCCAAATTTCATCCAAATGCGTTCAGCCGTTTTAGCGTAAAAGCGTGACAAACAAATTCACTTTCGTATTTATAATATTACTAGCTGCGCCCCGCGGTTTCCCTCGCGTAAGTCTCGATCGGGATCGGGATAAATAGTAGGCTATCCAGGGTGTCAGTTACTCCATACAAAATGTTATCAAAATTGGTCCAGCCGTTTGAGCGTGAAGAAGTAACAAACACACTCACAAACTTTCGCACACACACATTCACATTCTATTCGACGTTTCGGTCGATGTGTGTAGAAGGGTCTTACACTAAATGATAGGTTAATCGCACGCACCTGAGTCTTGTTGTCGGAGACAGCTTTAACACATTCTATATTGACGGCCAAGTTAGGTTTGTTTCCTAACAAACTATGCAGAGACGTCGTCAAAGCCTGCTGGTTAGTTCTAGAAAATAAATAACGTTATTTCAGGTTTTTATACGTAAGTATTCGCATCTACGGAGACAGAAATATTATATAAAAAAAATAATATATATATATATTAAATATTTTATTATTTTATATTCTGACAAATAAATGATTATGATTATTATTAAATTGGTATGAAATAAAAATACATCCAAGCACGGGAGTTTAAAAAAAACCGGTCAAGTGCGTGGTCCGCCACGCACATTCATTGTGCGTGGTCCGACATACACTTGACCGGTTTTTTTTAAACTAGGGGGCGAGCCTATGGCCATCAACCGGGCACAAATCCAGACTGCTACTGAGAATAATAGAATAGAATAAATTGTGCTAATCATAGATTTGTTTTGTGAAGAAGCAAATAAAGAAAGAAAAATATTTTATTTGCTACACGCACATGAAATTAAACAATAAAAAAACCGGGCAAGTGCGAGTCGGACCACGCACAATGAAGGGTTCCGTAGTTGGGATGAATTTATCCCAAAAACAAACTTAACATTGTAGTTGAACAACATGTTCTCCCATACATCGTTATACGACACGGAAAATTCTCCAACTGCAAATGTAAGTTTGTAATGGCAAAAAAAAAGTTTTTCTTGTGATGAAACTACAAATTATTGATTTTCGGACTTGTGCCGTGAGACCTTGCTTCTTGCCAAATTTCATGATTCTAGGCCAACGGGAAGTAGGTAACCTAAGGTTTTGATTTATTTGCGAGTAAAAATATGTCGCATAAATGGCCGTTTTTTTTTATTGCGTTGACTTAGAAGCTTGACTTTTTTAAAGCTCTAAGGGACCGTAGACCTACGTAGGTATTTGATATTAATTTCATCTTTATACCTCCACGAGTTCTTGAGAAAAAGGGTCTTGATAGCCTGACAGACTGACAGACGGACAATGAAGTGATCCCATAAGTGTTCCGTTTCTTCCTTTTGAAGTACGGAACCCTAAAAACAACTAAGTACGCCGGTTAGTTTTATAATATGTAAAATGTGTATTACTCCTTCTTTCAGTTATAATGCTTGCACACATTCAAATTATAATCTTCTAATCTTAATGCCAAACACGTCTTAATATTTAACACAGCTACCTGTAAATACATACTTGATATCCTGTTCAGCCTTGTTGAACAACATGGCAACATGTCCGTCTTTGTCCTCGCGGCCTCCAAGCCGAGAGTAGCCCACCGCTTTGAACCTGCAAAGAGGGTTCTGTTCGTTCAGCTCCAAAGGAGGCGCGGAACGACTGTAGTAGGCTTGACCTGCAAAAGTAATTGATAAATGATTTATTTCTGTAAGTAGGTTTGTAACAAACACTTTTTTTTTAATTATTATTATAAATTGATTATAGACTTAAACTGGTGAAATAACCAGAAAGTTGAGCCTGAAAACCAAATTCTCCCCCTATCAGAATACCAGCGCTGCATATATTTATATTGCAGCATTATGCTGAGATAGGAGCCTTTTTGGCATTGCACAAGTCTTGATTGTTTTTTTTTTGTTTATTGTTAGTTTTAAATACTTACTACTTTTTTTACATGCGTGTCCCAAATAAAATATTTTTCTTTTTTTTTGTCTCCTTTCTGCCTGACTAATCATTGCTCTAATATACTAATTCAGTAAGTTATCTTCAGATACACATTGACTGGTCATCAGATTTTATAAAAATTAGAATAGACTAGAATAGAAAAAATAAACAGAAAAAGATTACAGTATACAAAGAAAATATCCCACTCAAATCAAAAACAAATCCATAAATACTCCGTACTTCACGATCACCTTGATGTATGTTGGACATAAGCAGAAGACTAAAGCGCCTCCTCCAGGGACGAGAGAATCGCGGTAATAGTCACGCTGTTCCTTCAAATTATCTCCGTGATGATATCGCCGTGTGGAGATTGATTCATAGTTTCTATTGAATTTGGAGCCCTCCGTGCCTCGGAAAGCACGTTTAGCCATTGGTCTCGGCTGTTTTGAAGATCTTCGACAGTTGTTATGGGTCGTCAGAAGCCCGAAAGTCTGACAACCAGTCTTACCATGGGGTATTGTGTTACCCAGTAACTGGATTGTGGAGGTCAGATAGGCAGTCGCTCCATGTAAAATACTGGTATTCAGCTGCATCCAGTTAGACTGGAAGCCGACCCCAACATAGGAAAAGGCTGGGCAGATGATGATGACAGAATTGAAGATCGAAATGGTAAATACAGTAAGTACAGTACCCTAGCGTTATAATATGTCGAATTTTGGAAAGAGACATAGTCACACAAGTAGGGGCCCGCCCACACAAAACCGCGATGCGATGCGATGCGACGCCGCACGCAGGAACTACGAAGGAACGAGCTCGCAGATATTAGCAAAACGTTGCGAATTCGCAGTTATGTGTGGTATGTATGGGAGCCCGTATGAGTGACAGAGACAACAAACAAAGCCGAACTTATTCTAAATCTCGATGTGCTCTTTAATATGAACGCCCGATTCCTGTACTTAGCAAACGCCTTATTTTAGTGTTTTCTGAATATAAGTAGAAGACCAAAACAATAGAAAAGTAACACACCAAAACAATAGAAGGCCGAATTGGTAAATAACTAGACTCACCAGTGCCCCACTGTGCTTGTATGAGGTTCCATTTGGCAAGCACTTGGTCCCTCTCGTCTCCAAAGACGCAACAGTTGAACACTGCTGCCACAAGCGCCTCGTGAGCAGATGATGGGCCCTGTGGTTGTTGTTGCTGTTGTTGTTGCTGCTGCTGTCAACAGACCAGGATTCATTTAATGAGCCCATTAAACTCTCTCTCTCACTCTTGACCAAAAATTTTCACTCGGCGGGGTCCAACACACATACTATGCTTAAGGAGAATGGACTTGAGTAAATATTATGTTATTATTAAAATAAATACCTGTCCAAACTGTGGTGCTGATCCAAGAACATTTCCAAAACCAGTGAATCCAGTGTTTGGTTTAGTTGCAAATGATTGTCCAAAATTGCCAGTAGCATTAAATGGACTGCCAAATGTATTGGCACCAAGAGTGTTAGTACCAAATGTTGGTGCAGCACTGCCAAATGTTGGTGCGCCGAATGCTGGTGCAGCACCAAATGTGTTGGCGCCAAATGAGGTATTTCCGAAACCTGAAGAGAACAATTAATTGGTCAATGTCATAAATTGAACTTGTACAATAAAACTTGCAAGTGGACATTGTGCATTAGATAGTACCTGTTGTAGGTTTAGCAGGAGTAGCACCGAAGCCAGTCCCACCAAATAAAGAGGGTGCTGTAGCAGCAGGGGCAGTGCCTAGCGCTCCAAATGGTGCAGCTGTGAAATAAAACAACACAGATAATAAGTGTGTGATTATTCATTTGCATAATGTGTTTATTATACATATATTATGGATATTATTTGTAATACCGAGAATTGCTTGCAAAGTATAAGCTCGCAACACTTGAAAATAGACATAAGTACTTAGAAGCCATGAATTTATATAATATTGTTATAAATAAATTTGACTGCATTGAACTGTCCAACATGTTATGCTATGCGTTTTCTAGGACAGTCCACAAGCGAAAGGTAAATCAAAGGGAAATTATTTTCAGTGGGCACTTGCAAGTTCAACTCTGGCTTGCGTTCGACTGTTCGCAGAATGGTTGATTCCTACAATGCGACTTTTGAACATATTTTATAGACATTTTTGCATGTGCTCCCTGTAGGTTCAAAAGTCTTATACTGAAGGAGCTTACTTGAATATCTTTATATATTTTTGTTTTTTGTACTTTTTTTTGTTTATTATATAAAACATATACCTCTTTAACTTAAACACGATAGTTAATATAAGTTAGAATAATATTTTATCTAGTATTTGTAACCCTAGCGATTATTTTCATTATTTTCACTGTATTGTATTCTATAGTTAATCTGTGAACAGCGTTGTGGGCTGCAATATTGTCAACTTATTTTGTGTATTTCTTGTTTCTATGTTATAAATTGTAGCTGTTTGTTATTCCTTTTGAATAAAAAAATAAATTAAAAAAAATTACTTAACCTTGCTAATATAACAATAACTACAGCTCAAAATTCTGAATTTCTCAGTGTTGCATAAATGGCATATTAGTGTTAAAACTTTGACATATCCTAACTATCCTAATCCTAACCATCCTAACTAATATGTATTGTAAATGCGAAAGTGAGTTTGTTTGTTTGTTATGCTTTCACGCTAAACCGGCTTAACGTATTTGGATGAAATTTGGCCCATGGGTAGACCATGACCTAGATTAGGACATATGGTGATTTTTATCCCGATATTCCCACGTGATTGATACTTATGCGGGTAACGGCAGGGCGCAGCTAGTTACGGTTAAAGTTAGTTATCTATAAAATCTAATATATATTAATTTAGAGAATGACAACTAAGTCCAATTACTCCAAAGTATCAGCCAGCCATAATAGTATCGTGATTTCTCCAAATACATCTATCAACCATTGGTATAAGTATTTGGATACATCCATGTGAAAGGCCTTGTCAGAGTTACAGTTGTTTAGTTACCTGTACTAGTAGCTGGTGCACCAAATGAGCCAAAACCTGTAGATGTCGCAGGGGCTCCAAAACCACCAAAACCAGAGGTAGTAGTAGTTGTTGCTCCTCCCCCAAAGGAAAAGGTAGCTGAATCATAATTGATAAATATGTAAATTAAAACATCTGCTATAGATAAAGATCATACCTATATACCACATTCTGGTTAGTACCTCGTTTCAGACTTAAGTAAATAGGTAGTTGAGACATAAATGCTAACTCAAAAAGGCAGTGAGGTTCAAAATGAATTATTCACAGTAGCAGATAGCATTTCTAATGTACAACTTGCATTTATAACTTTAGAAAAATTATATATTTAATAGTAAATAATGTTTTCTGCTATGCAAATAACATCTAAAAAGTTATACAATGAACTTACGTTTCGCTGCAGCGCCGAAGGCTGAACTTTGAGTACTTGGAGTTCCAAATGCAAAAGCCATTCTGTTATTTTTAATTATTTTTATGCAAATGGCAGGAAGAACTTAACGCATTACCCAAAGTTTGTAATAATCACTGTATTTATAATGAGTATACACAACCTGGAAAAAAATTGTAAACAAAAATTAACAAGTGTGAGGTTATTTTTGCGCTGTTTGCTGTAAACATTCAATCAATTTGACAGTTTTTGGACTCATTCAAAATAATAAAAACTGACGTTTACTATTTGACATCATTGTTATCGTTCCGTTCACCTTTTTAGGGGTCTGTAATCAACAAGGAACCCTTATCGATTGAAATACCGTTCTTACAAAACTGAAAACTTAGTTCGGTTAACAGTTTTGTGTTCAAAAATTCCTAGGAGCTTTACCATAGTCAGAATAAAGTTCGAAATTCAATAATGGCTCCACCTGGGTCTGAAGATAAACCTTGTTTCGTAATAAGTCGTTCTAAACAGAATGAAGTCGAAGTTGAAGTTTACAAAGCAAGTTTATTAGAAATCAGGTAAGCTTTATAAAAATCATTGTTTGTTGGTACACACTTTAAATGTTCTACCACAATTATCTATTTCCTACCATTTTCTAGCGTTCCCCTTGGACACACATACAAACAGTTTAAACAAATTCCTTTCCACAAGGATCTGTGAATAGCGTTTGCCACTTGCCAGTCCTTTGGTTCAGAAATCAGGATAGCGAACAAGTGTCACTGTCGATAGTTCGATACGGTAGCGAATCGTGCCCGCAGTGCATATTATATACCATAGAGGGATCGTGCCTTTGTGAATAGCTATGGCTATAGATGTGAGCCCGGAATAATTCGAATCATTCCGATTGGAATTATTCTCCAAATATGGAATGATTCCGTATTATTCCATAAAATGCCGTTTAATTCCTTTAGAGTTAAAAACTGAGATTTTTATAATAAAAACTATTTTCTTTTATTTTTAGAGGCATTTAAAGGGCAATTATAGAGTTTTTACCTTCAAGTATGGTAGGTATCATGTGATTTGAAGGTTTCCGTGAATTTTAGTTAAGTAACCTGCCTATGCTACCTGTAAATAAGCACTTTATTATTAAAACTGTGTTGATAATCACTTTTTTGTTTTCAATGTTTTAAATGGTATAATTCACATCGTTTTATTTCGTAAAATATGGTATCATTCCGCTGGGCGCCGAATCATTCCGAAAAATGCCAAATGCACACTCTCGCGCCGCGTGAGTGTATGAGTTTTGTGTACGTATGCGACGGTTCACCAAAGTGTTGCCTACTGTTAGCAGTCAGAAAGTCACAATTAAAATCGAAATTCTTTAGACAGATTTTTTAAAACGGATAATTTCACTATACAGTTAAATATTATTAAGAATTTAATATTTAAGAAAAAATCTGTTTTATATCCACCTACTTTTCAAGTCTGCCAATGACTAAATGATAGCAAATTTAATTGAATTATTTATTTTTGTACTGCTTTACTTACGAAAACACCTCAAAAGCGGGCGGCGGCGGCTGCTCGGCTGCATTCAAGACATATAGCGGTCTCTTTCTTTCATGCGGTGGAATTGCACTGAATTTCTGTCGTTTTTTTGCGCGTGTGGTTTGTAATAGAAGTAAGCGAAACAAAACAGTAGGTGGTGGTTATCAGTATACATACTTTTATTAGTTTTAATAGTAATTTAGCTACTTTATATTGATTTGAATATTAAATCAAACTTCAAATTGTGTTTTCACAAAGTGTAAAATAAAGTATGTTTATTTTTGTAGGAGAGTATAATTCAGAATAATTCAAGAATGATTCGAAGGTCATTTGGTTTTATACGTATAATTCCGGGATTTTTACATCTGTAGCTATGGCTTTCCGTTGCCTTGGTTGATGACAGCATCTTCACGCCACAAACCAGCTTAGGTTTGTAGGAGACTAGCGTCAACGTTCCATCAAAGCATTTTATCTTCGATCAACAATACCAACCATTTTATAGAAGATCCTACAGTGCGTGACCGCGTATTCTTGAGTGCTTCTGGAATTTCCCTCTTATTAATTTGATCGTATTTAATTTTATGGTCCCTACTAATGTCAAATTCTATGGAGTTTTTTGCAAACTGAAACAGTGGACAGTGGGACAGACGTGAATCAATTGTCACATGACATGTAATATTTCGGTTTGTACCTACATACCATGCACTGTTCTAGTCAACTCCTCACCAAGGGGGATATACACTGTTAAATTTAGACCGTTTTTATCCCGTGGAGAGTCGAACCGGTGCATGAAACACTATTGATTTGTAAAGACTAAATTAAAAATTTAATTTATTTTTTCTTTTAAAATCATTGATGGTGGCTATGCCAGTGTCAGTCACACAGTTCACAGTGTTAGCGAACGGAACTTTTTTTTCCCGATTGTCAACAGTGTTATCGACAGGGGTAATGCTAATGATCGGGAATAGTCGAAAAATAGTCCCGTTGGTCAATACAATACTGTGAGCGAATGAGACTTTTTTCCCGATCTTCAACAAGGTGTTACTGGTCGGGAATATTCGGAATTGAGCGAATGATGTTTTTATGTTTAATGAAAACGTGTTTTACAGAGGTAGGTATGTAGTTACTAAGCAGTTACATTTTTTTTATGTCCGTGACCACCAACGCCAATCGTATATAACTCATGTAATACTTTTATACTTACTAATACATACAACATATTGTTAATACAATTAATTAGGTTTTTAATACTTAGGTACCTACTGCTTGCAGCAACGGTAAAATAGTAGGAAAGAAATAAATAAGAAATACCTATCGCTATTTAATGATATTCATAAATAAAACAACACAGTACTTAAAATACAGAAAAAAAATAAGTATTCGAGTACCTATAACCTACCTACCCACGTCACTATCAAAAGTATCACAGGCCTTGGGTAACGAAGTAACGATAGGTTTTTTTTTCTTAATATGTACCTAGGTATGTACACAGTTTGTATAAAAATTATAGATATTGAACTGTTGTTATTACTATTCAGACATCCATTTTATGTGCACGACTGTTTATCTCATAAACAGCTCAATACCATTGACAACTTAATTTGGTCGGGTTATACGCGGAGATTTTGTATGGAAAAGTAATGAAAGCTAATTTCTCTTAAAATACAACACTTGGTAATCTGAATTTTTGGTCACTATAACTTCTTTAGGAGCACTAATTTTTCTATAAATTTGGGAAGAAATCACAGAGTTTTTAATAGGGAAATCTTCAAATGAAAATTTAACACCGTGATTACCGCCACCCCACCAATGGTATGGTATATCTCGTAAACTACTGGAGTTGTAATTTTGAATTTTGGGTATCAATTTTATCTCGCTGTGCACTAATTTTCTATGTAGATTTGAGAAAAGCGACTAGCTCCTGAAACTTGGACCACGATTTTGAATGTTGATTCCAAGTTTCAGGAGCTAGTCGCTTTCCTCAAATCTACATAGAAAGTTAGTGATCTGCGAGACAAAATTGATACCCAAAATTCAAAATTACCACTCCAGTAGTTTACGAGATATACCATACCATTGGTGGGGCGGCGGTAGTCACGGTGTTAAATTTTCATTTGAAGATTTCCCTATTAAAAACTCGGTGATTTCTTCCCAAATTTATACTAAAATTAGTGCTCCTAAAGAAGTTATAGTGACCAAAAATTCAGATTCCCAAGTGTTGTATTTTAAGAAAAATTAGCTTTCATTACTTTTCCATACTAAATCTCCACGTATAACCCGACCAAATTAAGTTGTCAATGGTATTGAGCTGTTTATGAGATGTACACTCGTGCACATAAATTGATGGATGTCGGAATAGTACTAACAACAGTTCAATATCTATAATTTTTATACAAACTGTACCTGGTTACATATTTAACGATTTATTTATGTTGTTTGTACGTTTTTAATTTTAATTATAATAATAACGCACCTAAACAGTCTCATGAACAGACATAATCACCATCACAAAACCCGAACACACCATCATCTCATCATAATATAACCAATTCCCAGGGGTAACACTTGGCTTCGGCCCGTACTACCCCATAACTCCGGCGCACCGCGCAACGCCGAGATACGTAAACGTATAAAAATAACAATAATAATAATAAAGATTTATTTTTCAACTAGGACTAGATTAATGACAAGGTAATATATAAAGCACTAGCATAAAGTTTCAATCTAGTTAGTAGGTGTCGTACTGGTCGTTTTTATAAAAAAAATAACCTATCGTTACCCATGGCCTGTGATACCTTTGTTGATGACGTGGGTAGGTAGGTACTAGAATAATTATTTTTCTGTATTGTAAGCAGGGACCATTTTGGTTACCCATTGAAAGGGTTTTCGATAGTTTTTCTAAAATGGTAACCAAAATGGTCCCTGGGTATAATAGAGATAGAATTGGTCATGCTACGCGTGCTGGGCGAATATCGAAATAACATAATATTATGATTTTTTCATGTTTGGGTTTTATGTAGGTATAGAACCCATTGAATGGGTTATCATTTAACCCTTTCACTGAGTTTCAAGTATAAAACCCATTCAATGGGTTATCATATAACCCTTTCAATGGGTTTCTAGCATAAAACCCTTTCAATGGATTATATCATGATAAAGGTAACCCAATGAATGGGTTACCCCTTCGAAAGGCTTAACTCTTAACCGGGGTTGTACGATCCCTGATTGTAAGTACCTACCTTTTGTGTTGTTATATGAATATAAGAGCGATAGGTATTTCTTATTTATTTCTTTCCTACTGATTTAACGTTGCTGCAAGCAGTACCTAAGTATTAAAAACTTAATTTATTGCATTAATAATATGTTGCTAGTAACGTAAGTATAAAAGTATTGCATAAGTAATAGTTATGTATATTTCAGTACCTGAACTCAATTTTATCAAATTTGCACTGACATATCTATGGACCTTGGATGTATTTTTACTAACCAATTCAAAACCTACTTTGTTAAAGCTAGGTTATGAATTAGTAGGTGTATTTTTAATGGTAAACATATTTATAAATGGAATAAGTTTTATCAATTCACACCGATCACAGTTCGATAACAATTTGTAAAATCAGTAGAATAAAAAATGTGCACTTAAAAATATCACAAAACAATCAACTCGATTAGACTATTAAAATACAACACTTGGTAATCTGAATTTTTGGTCACTATAACTTCTTTAGGAGCACTAATTTAAGCATAAATTTGGGAAGAAATCACCGAGTATTTAATAGGGAAATCTTCAAATGAAAATTTAACACCGTGACTACCGCCACCCCACCAATGGTATGGTATATCTCGTAAACTACTGGAGTGGTAATTTTGAATTTTGGGTATCAATTTTTTCTCGCAGAGCAATGACTTTCTATGTAGATTTGAGAAAAGCGACTAGCTCCTGAAACTTGGAATCAACATTCAAAGTCGTGGTCCTGCTGAACGAGTGCGCGAAAGTTTTCATCGTTGATTTCTCGGTAAATACAAATGTTTCAGTACTTTTTTGTTACGAAATGAATCACATTTAAGGGCACTAATTATTTGTATACTTAGAATAGCGGTAGCATGCCCCCTTTTTCAGCGCTCATGGTGGTCCTGCTGAAGGGAGCGTGACTACCGCAGGACCACCTTCAAAGTCAATTATCTCGAAAACTACTAAGGCACCAATTCTGTTGTTCGAGCACTAATTAGCACCAATTGAGCACTAATTATTTGCCAAATATGGAAGCGATTGGCGTTGGTGGGGCGGCGGTAGTCACGGACATCATTCAAAGTCGTGGTTCTGCTGAACGAGCGCGCGAAAGTTATCATCGTTGATTTCTCGGTAAATAGAAATGTTTCAGTTCTTTTTTTGTTACGAAATGAATCACATTTAAGGGCACTATTTATTTGTATAATTAGAATAGCTGTAGCATGCCCCCTTTTTCGGCACTCATGGTGGTCCTGCTGAAGGGAGCGTGACTACCGCAGGACCACCTTTAAAGTCGATTATCTCGAAAACTACTAAGGCACCAATTCTGTTGTTCGAGCACTAATTAGCACCAATTGAGCAATAATTATTTGCCAAATATGGAAATGATTGGCGTTGGTAGTCCGGCGGTAGTCACGGACAAACGAAATTAATCATATTATAAGGGTACTAATTATTTGTATAAGTACCTACTTAGAATAGCTGTAGCATGCCCCCTTTTTTGGCGCTCATGGAGGTCCTGCTGAATGGAGTACGAGTCATGCTCCATTAAGCAGGACCATAATGAGCGCCAAAAAAGGGGGCATCATGACCACCTTCAAAGTCGATTATCTCGAAAACTCTTGTTGTTCAAGCACTAAATGAGCACTAATTATTTGCCAAATAAGGAAGCGATTGGCGTTGTTGTCACGGACGTGTTTTTTTTATTTAAAAATTTTCAGATATTAAGTAACATGCGCTACCGTCTGATTTGTAGCTGTGTTATCAAAATAATAACAAATGAAAATGATAACAATAACCACGATTTCTACACGCAATCTTTGAAAACACGTGATTTGAAGTTTCGACCGAATGAATCGGTTTCTTCTTTCCTCATAAAAGGACAGTTTCTGTTATAAACACCTCAGAAAACTGACTAAGTAATGTCTAATTAACTCGCATTTAATATTAGTATGTCTATAGTTTATCATTTGCCATTGCAAAATGAAATTATGAAGAAAAAAAGTCGACAGACGACACCTAACCTAAAAATCATGAATATTTTTGTATACAAATAAAATGAAAGATAAAACAATCATAGATAGCTTTTTTATTGCATATCAAATCACCACTTTACCACTATCTCCAAATTCAATGTGAACTGAACTTTTCCTTGGTGGTAACACATTGCACATCACAGATGGAACATTCCAGAGGAAAACAAAATTTGCTTACATCATTTTACTTTGTTAGTTTTGTAAGTATACATTATTTTAGAACACATTCAACAGCAAAAATGAGATAGAATTATAAATTATGCAATAAACAAATCGGAGTTATATCTTCGCCTCCCAGGGAATCCGTTATTTCTTCGCTCCAGGAGGCTGTAGTGGCTGGCCACGTTCTTTTCCTCGAAGTTTTAATCCAATTGCCCTTTCTATCTTACCAAGAACAATGTTATTTGGAATGCCACGACCGGCCTCGTAATCATTAACAATTTGAGGTTTCTCGCATATTTTAGTTGCCAAATCTTTTTGACTCATGCCTTTAGATTGTCTTCCTTGCATTATAAGCTTTCCCAAGTCAAGGGTTACTTTTTCATGACGCAATTCGTCAGTCTCTCTGTCGAGTTTAGCCGTGTTTTTAGTGGTAACGTGTTGTTTATTGGTTCCAGCTCCATATTTTTGTTGAGTATCAACTGGTAAGCCTTGACGGCGTGCCGCATTTACTGCTTGTTCAGTCTTCAGAGCTGATGCCTTTGGTGGTTTTTTACGGAGAATCGTAACTGTATCCCAGTCAGACATTTTTACGCAGTTGATACCACTGGTTTCACAATAAAATTACTGATTACGAAAAATTTTCTGCTTCGTGCGTGTCGTGCTTTACCACATTTTTACGCAGTTGATACCACTGGTTTCACAATAAAATTACTGATTACGAAAAATTTTCTGCTTCGTGCGTGTCGTGCTTTACCACAGAGTACTGTTTTATTTAAAGTCAAAAGTGTTGTACTTACTAGGGCAGTAGCATAAGGATGTCATCGATATCGATAGTTGTTTTCAATTGATTTTTGGTAAAATTTAGTAAGTTTTATATATTCCTAAAGTCCTAAACTGTGAAAACTGTTTGACATGAGGAGTAAAATTACAACTATTATTAACAAAAGTGCTTAAGTGAGGTTGAGTCGAGTCGAGGAAATCATTAGAATATGGGTGTAAAGTTTTTGAATTAAGATTTTGTAATGTTTCTCATGAATGATTTCACAAGAAATCAATATTTAGACCTAAAAGACTAAGTGAATATTTGTTACTAAAACCATGCATGACAGCATGACCCACCGAGTACGTATTTTATGTGCAGCTTTGTTGGACAGAGCCTAACATCCACTTGAGGGGTGCAGTGCGATGTAAATTATTTCGTAATGTTTGAAATGTACATTCAACCACACATCAATAGTAACACTTGCATTACGAAATTCACCCTTACTGCTACGACATAAAGGCGCTGTCAATGCCAATAGAATAGAATATAGTAGATCTTTATTTGCACAGAAAGTAGGTACATACCATCGCGGACACTGCCGCCTGACCACTTTTCAACCTTATTACTAGGAGCATAAGGTTGAAAAGTGGTCAGGCGGTGTCCGCGATAGTACATGTTACAGGTGTAGAGTTTAGCACTTTACTGTCCATGCATTACATATAATGCACTCAAGACGTAGCCCTATACGTCCGTGCATGACATGTAATGCATTTTTGAAAATGTTATGTAATGGGTATAGTGATAACCGAAAGTAATGAATTTTTGAAAATGATAAGTAATGGTTATCTGAGGGTGATAGACGAAATTTCGCTATTGTAGAATTATTATTTATTATTATTTAATCATTACAACGCAATATTATTATTGGACGTATGGTGATAGGATTACCAAAAACCCCGGGACAGTCAAAGTGATAATGAAAATTGTCGCCTGTCGCTCAGAGCGTTTCTCTGTCATTAAAAGTTAGTGAAGGATAGGGGGATAGGGCAAGACAAGCAATAAAATGACAGGTCGTGGCAGATAAATGTTGAATACCCATACTCACTCCTACGAGATAAGTTCATAAAAGTTAGTTTTTCTTTAGATCGATAGAGATAGGTATTCAAATTAAGTGGTTATGTTAAGCTGGCGAGCGCAGCACCCTGTATGCCCCGGCGCGGGCGCCCTCCAGTCACTCCACTGGCACTCGGGGTGACAACCCTGGTCACCCCCTCCTAAAGCCGGCACTGTCAGTGTTGTGCCATTAGGTAATTATTCAGAACTGAAGGCCTTCATTAATTCAGTAAAAATTAAACAATTCGCTAACAATGAGACAATTGCTGTACGTCACCAGCATTTTACACAAAACATACAGGGTTGAATTCTGAGAAGTTTTTAGCAGAAGACTATAAGAATGAAGGATTTTTTACAGTTCAGAGTATAAATTTATAAACACAAAATTTTTAGTGCTAAAAGTATATTTTAAAGTAGTTCAATGTCACAAGAACTAATCTGTTTGAAATACTTACATAAGAGCATGTACACACGGCTACACATCAAGCTATAAATTTCCAGTAAAAGCTGATCTCGCATTGTATATGTTGGTCTCCTTTATTGTAGGTTTCCTTACAATGATAGGTCAGCGTATACTGGAAATGTATAGCTTGATGTGTAGCCGTGTGTACATGTTTTAAGCTATTATTATTGTTTGAACATGGTATTAATACATGCCTTACATTTATATGAACAGGCATTAAAGAAGCCGAATTTTTTTGGCACGCGCTTTTGCCTGTTTGGTTTGTGTACACACGGCTACACATCAAGCTCTACAATCCAGTATACGCTGAGCTCTCATTGTACAGAAATCCTACTATACAATGCGAGATCAGCTTAAACTGGAATGCATAGCTTGATGTGTAGCCGTGTGTACGCTGTGTCTAGGTGGCGCCATCTATTGTCTCAGCTTTGCGTAAGATTCCCTACTTTGTTACCACTGAGGTGCGGTTGACTGTACATCAATTTCGATATCGATATCCAAATCCATACAACATACAATGGACACTAGCATCGTAGTGATGTACCAATTTTCATTTTGTGTGATGTGACTGACATTTTTTTATCTGTGAGTTGTTGACTACTACTTAGTCTGTGGTTGTTGATGTAAACAAAAATTCCATGGAAAATAATCCTACGAAAGTACAAAACTACCTATTCTGTGCTACATACAATATAACCTAAAATTAACATTGGCACACGTAAAGTAAAGAAAATTTAGAATGAATGAAGAAATTACTGATTCAGAAGAGGAATTATTAGTGTACGCTGAGTTTGAAGACACTGTAAATATTGAAAAATATCGAGCGGTTCATGTATTGGGAG
Organism: Tiliacea aurago; assembly: GCA_948098905.1. NCBI lineage: Eukaryota > Metazoa > Arthropoda > Insecta > Lepidoptera > Noctuidae > Tiliacea > Tiliacea aurago. The sequence goes on along the minus strand of OX402578.1, from coordinate 10,065,764 downwards.
TTAATGGAAAAAATCCTATCATTCAAATGGATGATACGTTTTTCACAGGTTGTGCTTTAATAGTGTATGAATCATACTCTTGTTCACCACTACATATTAACACTGATGACTATTAACCCCGCCCATAAGACGACCCACTGACCCACCTGTTTATTTGAAAACTAGATTAGTTTATCTTTAAGAATAATAAAAACCTATAATATTATTAATGATTGAATTGAATTTTATTCAAATAGGAAAATACGAAAATGCTCTTGGAACATACATGTTTTTTGAAGAAGATCCAGAACCAAAATCGGAAGATCCTTTATTCGACAAATTGCCTGAAAAGAATTTAAAGTACCTCTGCAAGACCAAAAAGTTATTGAATATGGAACATGCGTATGTTACTCCTAAAGAAGGTAAAATAAAATGGTAAAGGACCTATTTCACAATGTCCAAAAAGTGTCCAATATTAACTAATAAAATTTAATTTGGAGGTGGCGAAGTCCCTGTTAAATTACTTGGCAAATTGCTTCCAATTTTTTTTTTCCGGCAATTCTTTCACAACATGATTCTGGCTTGCATGAAGAAAAAACCTTCCTATTGTGCATGCTTCCTATTATATTTTATCGCTATGATCACAATAAAAATAACAGCAATGGGATTCTTTTATTATAAAGTTTTATACACTTTTACAGGGCATGATGTCCAACATACGAAGCTTGAAGTTGATGATGACATAGAACCTGTCAATTTTAAGACATTACAAGAAGCTATTGAGAAGTTTAAGAATCATTTTGAAACTGAGTTAGCCACTGAAGTAATAGATCCATAAGGTAAGCAGTATCCACATAACCAACCCAACTATACTCCATTTGAAATAAGATTAAAAAAAAACCTTTTTTACAAACCGTTCAATCGATTTTGACTTCTAATGCATTGGTGGCATGATAAATGGCAGCTGTAATAAACAGTTGGTATTGTATCCACATTTTTGCCTTCAATGCCATCTATTATGTCTACGGAATAGAAGTCAAAATCGGTTGAACGGACTGTAAACAAGTTTATTTAACCGATAAAGGCCCGCCGACTCACCGGTGAGTTAGTTGTCCCCACCGTCAAGCCCCATTGACTCACGTTTGTGAGAATATCTACCAGACAATCGCCTAAAATCGCCACAAACAATACTAAACGTTATATTCAAGTGTAATTTGAGCCTACAGTAGCATGAGTCAAAGCATGTCATGTCAAAGCCCCGGTGGCTTTACGGTTTGGGCACACTGTTGCCGAATCGGCAACGCCGGGCTTAAACGGTTAAATGTCTAATCTTATTTCAAATGGAGTATAGTTATCAACCCGAAAAATTTACTGCTGACTATAGAAAAAGAAATAAACCACTGTGTAGAATCGTAACTGGGCCTATCTTCTTCATCATGTTGATGACACAGCAGTGCACTTACAAAAATTTTGTTTGCCCACATCCATGGCATCATCAATAGCAGCACAGACGTTGGCATGGCTGCATTTTTGGGGCACAGAAGGCAGGATAGGAACTGGGTCTATCATTGACGCTGTAGCTGTATGCTTATATCAGAATTTTGAATGTGTTTTGGAATTTTTGATATGTTCAACAAGACATGGTTTTTCTGGCAGAATTCTGACTGGTTAAAACTATTATACTCCCAGAAACTGGAGAGCAATAGTGCAATTTAAATGGATACCCGAGCACAGTTGGGCTGGTATACTTATTAGTGATTTTGTGTATTAGCTGATAAGCAGATGCTGCTCCCTATTTTCTTGAGATAATACCTCATTTTCAGTCATCTTTATCATCCATCTGGGTAAAAAGAGGATGGAGTGCCCCATTCTCAATCAGGATTCCTATAATTTGTCCTATTATTGAATGCAAGTATATAAATTCTCTTCTGTAGCTCATATTGCACATAAAAGCACTACTGGAGGGGCTACCTAGGGAGGCTAGAACGTATTCTGCGAAATTTAATTTTTTTGTATCAGGAGTCCCTTCTGAAATATTTATTTACCATTGCCTCCAGCTGTAGTACAATACATAGAATCAATAAATTGTACAGTTGCATTCATTCTTTGATTTTATGGGTATTTGAACATAAAGTCCCTACATTTTAAACTAGGCATTGCAAGCAATGTTCTAAAAGTCCGCTACTTTAAATACGGGGAAAAACCGCAAAGTGCAAAGGCGCGTTTGTGTCGAAGTCGAATGGCAAGCAAACTATAGATAGGTAGGTGACGCGTTTTCGGCCTCCCGGGCCTCCCCTATTCAGTCGTGTGTCGTGCATCGAGTTAAGTATAGCTCGGACACGTGGTGGCTAGTTATTAGCTTACGTACTTAGCGTACTTAGTCTGTGCAGTCTTTGGTTTCGAAACTGTATTTCATTATTGTTTCGTACTTGCTGCTAATAACTCGTGTGTTGAACAAATAGTTTGTTTTGATCGGGATAGGTGAGTTAACTACATCATAATTTATTAATAGTTTGAGCAGTTTTAGTTATTTAAGTATTTAAAAACACAAATGGTTTGTTCTAATTATAATAATACCTACATAAAGTGTTAATTAAACTGCCTTATTTTAACAATAATTCCAAAATAACATTATAAAATACATAGTTCTAAGTAGTACTTCTATGCAATAACATACTATAAATAGACGCGTCATACACGAACATTAGTGCGCTCAAAAACAGCGTAAGGCTGTTTATAGAAAGAAAGCTGGAAACTTATAAGCTGGTCCGTTCTACACAAAGGAAGCAGGTTGAAGCCGTTGAAGCAGACCAAGCAAAATGTCGGACTCATCGGACGATGATTTGATTTTGTTAGAAAATTGTATTTAAAAATGCAAAAAGAAGATAGACATCCCATTATTAGAGAAATGAAACATTTCGGAGAGTACCATCATTTATTTGTAAATAAATTGAAATTTGATGATGAAAGATTTTATAAATATACAAGAATGACTCAAGAAACATTTGATTACATTTTGGATTTAGTGAAAAACCATTTGATGAAAAATTGGTGTAATTGGCATAAACAACCAATCCTTCCAGGCAGAAGAAAGACTTGTTGTCACCATTCGGTAAGTATAAAACAAATATATTTATCGCTTATTTATTCAAAGATAAAGTTATTTATATAATAGATAGATTTATAAAAATATTAAAATATATATTTTTTTTTATTATTAACTTCTGACCTTCTGACTTTGATGATTAGTAAAAATGAATATTTCATTGATATCGGGTGTGCGTTACCCAGGCCAGATGTTGTCGAAAATGGTCATTTGAATCTAATAGATAATTAGTTTTGCGGCTTCTGTAATTGTTGCGCACATTTTTAAATTTGTTGCGCATAAAGTTTTTTTAATTATTTCACAAAAACATTTCCTGCTGGGGTAACGTTATCCCAGCCAGACCTTTTTCTTTCTAATGGGAATATTTAAATAAATACTAGCTATAAAATTAGTTGTCTAGATGAAGTAAATGTTGTGCCTTATTTTGTATTTGTTCTTTCATCGGTTGCGAAGTTATTCCAGATTTTGCTGGGGTAACGTTTTTGGTTTTGCTAGATCTTTGAAACGGTTAAGCGGATTCTTATCATATTTTGTACATGACTTCTTAGGAATTAGTTTTGTTCTGCAATAAAAAAACCAAAATAATGCATAGTTTAAAGGTTATTTCATTAAATAGAAAAACACTTCAATTGGTTCCAGCACTCTTAATAAGAGGTCTAAAGACTTACTTTAAACGTTATTTTAAAGCTTGTAAATGCCTTCAAATGTATGTGAAGTTTCATTAGTATCCTGTAAGTATTTAACAAGTTATGATGATATTCAGTTCTTCACGAGCACGGTCTTGATGCGCGCGGTGTTATTTGGCCACTGGATTGGATATATGAACTGAATGTTATGTCAATTATTAGTTGTTTAGTTCAGTTGTATATCAGTAAAATTTCAGCGTAGTACATTGGATAATTAATGAGATAATACGATTAAAGTCATTACGAAGTGAATGACCGAGGTAACCCGACCAAGTTTAGGTGGTTACGAAAAAGCGAAATCGCAGAACATTATGCTATCTTTTGAAATGTTTAGTATAATACACCTTACAATTTCGGTACAGACGCGTACACTGTTAAATACATAATAATATAATAATATCTGTACTATGAAAACATTATTATTATCTTCCAGTTGCACATACTTATCAAAAATCACCGATATAACATGTCGTTCGGTGGGACGCGGGAGGGGTGGGGTGAAGGGGTAATTCATTGTTTGCATAACGCACTAAACTTTTACAAAATGATCTGTGATTTTTTATACAAAAACCAACAAAGTTTTAGAATGTAGGGTCAAGTGTCCATCAATGGAACACTAAAAATTCAAAGTCTCATACACCTTTTGTTTTTACAGATTTATGTCTAATTTTTTACAGGTATACAGGCAATTTTATTGGTTAATGGATGTCATTTATATTTTTTTAATTTAATGTGTAATCAATCAACAAAAAAATAAAAACTAAGAAATGGGAAATGTTTTATTGTGTCCACTGTGGTGTACACTATGAAACACCACAAATTCAACAATGAAACATAATAATGAATAGTGTCTGTCTCATATTTTGTGTAATTTATGGAGTAGGTGAATGACAAAAAATGCTTCAATCAAAAAAGGTTTACTTCTTTCTTAATTTAACCGTAATCAGACTCTTCACGCCTTACAATTTATAAAAAACTATAGGCGACAAAATTACTAAATAATATGTTATATTTATGGCACTTGTTAATTAAACTCTAGTTAAGCAATAATGACTTACAACTTTTTAGGCACTTAAATCAGTCTCAGAAGTATAAAATCACAACCATTACATTACTATAAAAATTGACAGAGATCACTTTGCATTAAGATATCACTTAACGACTAACAAGTCTTAAAATTACGAAAATCACAAGTAATAAGAGAAAGTTATGAATAATTGGCTACATTGTAATGACTAAATGTCAGTTTAAAACGACAGTTAAAATCACGATTAAAAAATAATAACAAGAGAAATAATACGAAAATTACAAAAGAAATTGAAAAATTAACGCAACTTCATATTTGGTGTCACACGGACAGGAAAGTCATAAGTTGAGTTTCTGGATTTCGATCCGTTTATTTGTGGCGGAGGAAGAATCATTTTTATTTCATTCATGTGAATTTCTGAAAGGTCAGGTTCCAACGGCATGTAAAATTTAATATTATCTTTGACTTTTAGTCTCATGAACGAAGCTCCGAATTTATTAGTATTTATGACTTCCGTTATCTCCGCGACATAGTAGACCTTCAGTTTTTTTGAGTCCAGTAAAACAAGCACATAATCACCTTCTTGGGGTGTGCGAGCAAGTTTTTTGAAATCTTCTGTTATTAAAGGTAACCCATCGTCATCTAGTTCCTCATTAAATTCGCTCATATCAGAATCACCTTCTTCCGTGTAGACTACTTCCTCCTCTTCCTCACTACTCGTTTCTGGTTCAATCCTTGCGATTTTGGGGTTCTTTTTTCCTCCTTTGTCCATCAAAACTGGCCGTTTAGTTGTCTTTGCCGCTGATTTTCTTTTTTCTGTTTTTTTTCGTTCTTCAGCTATCCGGTTTTTTTCTGGTGTGTCGCCACCATACTTTTTCCTAGCTTTCTGGGTTTGCGCTTTCCGGTCCGTGGACCAGCCTTCAATGGAGCCATAAATTCCATAGGCGATTTGAAATTTGTATAAATACCAGAAGAACTTGCACGAATTTCTTCTACAGGAGGAGTTGTCTCTCTAAACAGTGATGGAGAACCTGATTCGTTAGACATCCTCGTGGGAATTTCGATATCCTTCAAACCACACGCAACTTCGGTGGCTTGTTCGGGAGTTTCCTCAAATAGAAATTCGTCAGCTTCAAGTATTGATGGACTCACCGCCAGTGTCACATCAGATAAGGGACTCTCAGCGCGTTCTACCTCTGAAGTAAAAATAACAAGATTCTATCTAAGGTAAAGTTCATCAGGAGCAGTAGCTGAATGAGATGGCCCCGGTCGCTCTCTATCGGTCACCAAAGATGGCATAAAGTCGATTTCTGTAAAAACATCTGGGTCATACGGAAAAATTCCGCATTTTTTTAAAGCAGACGCAATATTAACTGGCGTCATTGCTTTTGCATATGCCTGGCCCACACACTCAGCGACATTGTAAATAGTCATTTGCTTACCAGGATGCCTCATCAGCCACGAATCTACGGCTCTATTATAATAGCCTTTAAAGGGGGCATTTAAGCCCACATCAAGCGGCTGCATCTCTGCAGTCGTATGTGGATGCAGTGTAAGTACTGTTACTCCAGCTTGTTTAGCTAAATCTAAGGCTTTAATACTGAGGTGGGATTCATGGTTATCCATTATAATTAGAGCAGGGTTTTCTGGGCTCGCAGACGTGTGTTTAATAAAATGCTCCATAACTTTTACAAATAGGTCCGCATTCATCCACCCGGTTGGAGCTGCTAGTACAAGAGATCCTGGTGGAGCTCCATTCATCATAAAATCTTTAAAAAGTTTCCTCGGGAAAACAAGAGCTGGAGGTACCGCTTGTCCTGATGCACATACAATTGCACATGTTGTTATTAATATACCCCGTTCACCGCTAGTTATCTTACAAATATTGTGTTTGCCTTTAGGCGCCATAACTTTTTGCGGCTTTTGAACGGTTGTTGTTGCAGTTTCGTCTAAGTTGTAGATTCTACAACCGTTACCAAAGGAAGGATGACGCTCCATGACATTTTTCAGGTTATCAAAGAAAGCCCTGACAGTTTCTTTATTGAATGCGGTAGCACGTGCTATGCTACACGCTTCAGGCTTCTTCAGTGTTAATTCTGGATGCCTTGATTTGTAAGACCGAAGCCATTCAATGCCTGCCATTTGGTATTTTTCCCAACTAGCGGGACATTTAATTTGATTAATTTTCGCCATTTGATAAGATATACGGCGCACATCTTTGGTACTTAATCCGTAAAATTTTAATGCACATTCTCCAATATATTCTTTAAGTGCTGTTTCTTGTTCGACTGTAAAAGTTTGATTAACTTCATAGTTTGGAGTCAATCTTTGAGCTGCTAGGGATGCATCATCCATATACTTGTATTTTTTTAGGTAGCGAAACAGCGTAGGATACCGAACATCGCACTCTTGTGCAGCTTTTCTCAGGCTCTTTCCCTTTCTGTACATAAGTATAGCTCGAAGCATATTTTCTTTTGAATGATCTCCCTTTTTTCTTTGAAGTGCTTTAGTACGCGCCATCTTAAAAGAAAAACAAATATCAAATGTTAAGATTAATTTCTAGCCACAAAAATATTAGTAAGTATATGAAGTTATATGGACACAATGAAACACTGTTTCATTGTGTCCATTGTGCAACTGTTTCATTGTCGACCACCTATGGTTTATTTTAAAAACCTCAAAAAAAAGACCACTAAATTGTAACACTTTAATCTAAGATCTATTTCACGTTAATCTACGAAATATGTTTAATGCTAGGTAATCTTAAAAAACATGAAATTTGCAACCATCATTTAATGAAAAATCTATAAACAATGCTAAAAATACTTACATTTTTGTCGAAAAAATAAAAAATGACCCGCAGAAACGTCTGCTCTCACGCGGCGCCGCTGCAAACTGGGGTAGGGCGGGGAGTTCTCGAGAGTGTCCTTACGCGATATAATGCACGATCTGACAACGCCGCATTTTAGAAATATTACAGTGTTTTAATGTGTACGAATGTTTCATTGTTGGACACTTGACCTTACCTTTACACGTTGACTTTTTGAGATTGTAATTAGTTAAAAGTAATACTTACATAATTATTTGACTGCAGTTTAATATTACTTAATTTTATTATTTTTGATCTGTGATTTTTAAATAGTTTATGTGTAACTTAGGAAAAAAAAATGTGATATTTGAAATGAGACAACAAAACAGTAGGACTAACTGTGAGCATTTTACTACATTGTGATATCATTTAATATTACCTTTGATCTGTGATTTTAATTGATATAAGTAGGTATTAGTAGACATACGTAAGTTTAGAGTTAACTGAAAAAAGTCATTATATATAATTTATTGTCTGTGATCATTACACATTCCAATATGTGTATATTTAAATAAAAACTGTAACTGTGTACTGTGTATACTGAAATCTATAATTTAAATAAAAAGTAATAGAAAATTTCAAAATAGCAAAATTACTATCTGTAAGTAATTTTAATCTGTGATTGTTTTTAAGTATAAGTTTATTAATACTTTAAAAGTTCAGTTGAAATGATTATTTTACCTGTTAATAAAAATTCTTTAATAAACATGTAGTTTTTTTTAAACTTGTGTACATGTCTGTACTAAATTTGTAACACTATCCTACATATTTTAGAAGGTACCATAATGTTCTGCGATTTCGCTTTTTCGTAACCACCTAAACTTGGTCGGGTTACCTCGGTCATTCACTTCCTAATGACTTTAATCGTATTGTCTCATTAATTATCCAATGTACTACGCTGAAATTTTACTGATATACAACTGAACTAAACAACTAATAATTGACATAACATTCAGTTCATATATCCAATCCAGTGGCCAAATAACACCGCGTGCATCAAGACCGTGGTCGTGAAGAACTGAATATCATCATAACTTGTTAAATACTTACAGGATACTAATGAAACTTCACATACATTTGAAGGCATTTACAAGCTTTAAAATAACGTTTAAAGTAAGTCTTTAGACCTCTTATTGAGAGTGCTGGAACCAATTGAAGTGTTTTTCTATTTAATGAAATAACCTTTAAACTATGCATTATTTTGGTTTTTTTATTGCAGAACAAATTTAAACTAATTCCTAAGAAGTCATGTACAAAATATGATAAGAATCCGCTTAACCGTTTCAAAGATCTAGCAAAACCAAAAACGTTACCCCAGCAAAATCTCGAATAACTTCGCAACCGATGAAAGAACAAATACAAAATAAGGCACAACATTTACTTCATCTAGACAACTAATTTTATAGCTAGTATTTATTTAAATATTCCCATTAGAAAGAAAAAGGTCTGGCTGGGATAACGTTACCCCAGCAGGAAATGTTTTTGTGAAATAATTAAAAAACTATAAGCGCAACAAATTTAAAAATGTGCGCAACAATTACAGAAGCCGCAAAACTAATTATCTATTAGATTCAAATGACCATTTTCGACAACATCTGGCCTGGGTAACGCACACGATATCGGCCAATCTGTATCAACCGTTTTAGGGTAATATATTTTTATTTCTGATTCACATTTTTATAAAAAGGTGTTCTTAATTATGATCCTCACTAAGATATTCTGATATGCTCTCAGAGAAAGAATGAAAATAATTGTTTAGATCTGATGATTGATTTGTGATTGGTGGTGACTGGAGTGTTGCTGATATCAATTGAGTGGTGTGTGTATCTGGTCATTGATGTGTGATTGGTGGTGACTGGAGTGTTGCTGATATCAATTGAGTGGTGTGTGTATCTGATGATTGATTTGTGATTGGTGGTGACTGGAGTGTTGCTGATATCAATTGATTGGTGTGTGTATCTGGTGATTGATGTGTGATTGGTGGTGACTGGAGTGTTGCTGATATCAATTAAGTGGTGTGTGTATCTGGTGATTGATGTGTGATTGGTGGTGACTGGAGTGTTGCTGATATCAATTGAGTGGTGTGTGTATCCGGTGATTGATGTGTAAATGGTGGTGGTGATGGCGTATACGGTGAGTACCTAGAGAGAGATGAGTGTTAAGAAAAATGTGACTGATATGCATAATCATCTACTGTTTTTTGAATATCATTACGAAATGACAGCAGTCGTTCTTGAGGAATCTTGCGAATATGAGGTAGGAGACTTTTTAGGAACAATAAATTATCATCATCTTCATTTTGACTTCTTTTGTTTTTCAAATACTCCAATTTTTGCCTCTCTATGTCTAACATATTTTGATTGAATGTGTTGGTTTTTTTTTTGCGTGGTACTGAGCTCTCTTTCGGTGATTTGGTGCTTGCTGACCTCTCTGAGACGTTGCTTGGGCTGGCTTGATCAGGATTCGAATCGTCTTGATTGAGATTGTCTAGATCGAGATTGTCTTGGTCGAGATTAGAATCACCTTGGACATAATTAAAATTACTGGTTTGTGGCTCAGATCCCACTGATAATTGACGTTTCGATTTGGTCAGATTTCCCGAAGATTTTCTTGCCTTAATGATATCTTTCAAAAACAGCAGGGATTTGTAATATGGCCATTTTGGTTCATAGGAAGTAGATGCTCCATCCCCAGAACGTGGAACTTGAATTTTTCCATGTCCGATTGCAAATTTGTCCCTCAAATATTTCCATTTCTTCCTGACTTTGTTCTCTGAAACATAAAATATTTTAGTTTTATTTCAGCTATCTTGCAACTGGTGCATCATTTGCACATTTGGCATCTGAATTTAGAATGGGGATTTCTACAGTAAAGGCGATAATTGAAGAAACAGTCAGTATATTATGGGATGAATTACAACCAATACATATGCCTATACCTACAAAAGAAACTTTCTACTCAATAGCAAACGACTTCAAGAATATTTGGGATTTTCCGAATGCTTTAGGGGCCATCGACGGGAAGCTTGTACGTACGTGTAATCTGTCTAGATCAGTCAGGATCTATGTTTTTCAATTACAAAAAGTTTTTTTCTATGATGCTGCAAGCAGTCCCCGACGCAAATTATAAATTTACAATAGTTGAAGTTGGTGGATTTGGTAAACAGAGCGACGGTAGAACATTTAAGGCTTTCGAACTATATAAAAATTTAAATACGGGGGAGATGGATATTCTAGAACCGGAATATTTTCCAGGAACGAACGTGAAAGCACCGTATGTTTTTATAGGCGATGAAGCATATCCATTGCTAAAATATGTATTAAAACCTTTTGGTGGCCGAGATTTGTCTTCAGACCTAAAATTTTTTAATAATCGTCTATCGAGAGCCAGAAAATGTGTTGAGTGTGCGTTCGGCATAGCAAACTTAAAATGTCGACTACTTTCTATATGCATTGAATGTAATGTTGATTTAGCAGAAAAAAAATGTTAAATGTATTTGTGTTTTACACAACGCTATAATCGATAAAGAAGGCATCGACCGAAATTTTACTACTGTAAATATAACACATTTAAGGTGGAATAGAGCAAATCACCCTACAAATGAAGCAATGGATATAAGAAATATTTACGTTGACTATTTTTCACACAATACATTGACTTACAACAATTAATTATTTAACTTTATCTACCTTCACTAACATTAATGGCATAGCTATGACATCACAACCTAAATAACATTTTATTCAGACATATTTAAATAAAGAACTTATAAAACTTAACTGTTTATTAACTTTACTTATGTCGAGAAACAAAAATAAAATCAATGAATACTTACAGTCTTCATTCATTGCCTCGCTTATTTCTTTCCAACATTTGTCAGTCACGTTTCTATTACAATGCCTTTTATCCCTTTTGTCCCACACAGGTTGCTTACTGAAGACTTAAGAGCCAACTAGTCGCGGGCTCGAACTCACTGGCGGGAGCGGCCAAAATGCACGCTGTCTCACCTAGCATCGTGTCCGATAGAGATAGCACCAGCGATGAGCAGTTAGAAGCTAGTCTACACGCATAACGTCTAGTCGCACGCACACAAACACAGTGCACGATGATTTATACTAAACCGCGCGCGTAAAAACATACGAAAACTCCTTTGGAAGGTGGGGTTTTATGAAAAAACTACTGCATAAATCAATTACGAATAGAATTTATTATAATCTTCGACAATTGAGCTTTGTCGGAACGAGCTTTGTTTTCGAGATTTTATACTTCTTTTATTACTTATTTACGCCCAAAGTTGCGTTAAAATTAGCATGAAAAACGAATCTTTGTTGGCTCATAACTTTTTAATGCCTTTTTTTTTACTATTCTGCTTCTGTACAGACAAAATTAATAATAAGACAAAACTATATCATGTTTTACTTTAGATGTAAGTACAATGTGTAACAGTGGAGTAAAACCCCCCCGAAATTTGTATGGAAAAAGTATCGACTAGTTGCGCCTTAAGGATATCAACACGTCACTATCCATTTTAATATTTATCAAAATAAATATGCCTGTCGTAATTGCACGTGTTGTCGCAGTTGTTTATTAATTTTAAATGGCAGCGCCCAGCGCTGTCCAGCGCGTGTTGAAGCTTGTCGGAACTTGTCGGCACCGTTCAGTGCTTATCGGCGCGCGTTCATATATTTTCCTGCGCGGGTTACCAGCGCTGTAAGCGCTTATAAGTTTCCAGCTTTTTTTCTGTAAACAGCTTTAGCCATGATTGTAGCTACATAATTGCATACAATCATAAAGCGCGTGAAGAAAAGAATAGACTTATACCGATATCTGTTGTTAGAAAGAGATGAACATACATATTTAGTTACGTCAGTAGCTGCTGCATGTTCATTAGCGCGTACGTAATAATAATAATTATTATTTGTAAATGTCAGGCAAGTACCTGCCATTATTGAGCGCAGGTAACGCATCTAATGGTAATACAGCATTGCCTATAGGTACTATAGTCTTCGATCAATCATTGATCGAAGACTATCGATCGATGATTGATCGAAGAACTAGAACTCGGTCGATCTCGGGCTATCATCCCGAGTGCTTGCGTACGGAGTAAAAAGAAAAGATTGAGGACGAATTACTGTTACTTAGTGCATTGCTTAGCTCGTGTTGACGCGAAAGAAGAAAAATTGTGAGCTGTCACAGGACGCCTGGCAGATTTGAAACATCAAAATCAAAGTTTGTACATCCATAATCGAGACTGTAGCACCATACTTAGCTATAATATTTAATTTATGTGTGGATCAAGGTGTCTTCCCAGATTTAATGAAATACAGTAAGGTTATACCACTTTTTAAATCTGGGGACAGTAAAGACACCAACAATTATAGACCAGTATCCGGGTTGCCGGTATTCAGCAAGGTGTTCGAGAAGGTAATGCTGAATCAGATGCTTAATCATTTTAACACCAACCAAATCTTACACGATCAGCAATATGGTTTCACCAGGGGACGTTGTACGACTGACGCCGGTGTCACCTTATTAAAACACATATTTACAGCGTGGGAGGAGGCCCAAGATGCCATAGGAATCTTTTGTGACCTCTCCAAGGCATTTGACTGCGTAAATCATGAAACCTTACTCTTGAAACTTGAGCATTACGGACTAGGTAAACTTGCCCTGAGTTTACTAAAATCTTATTTAAATGATAGACAACAGCAAGTTCAAATAAATGGTCTCAATTCACTCGGTTTAAAAGTAAAAATGGGTGTTCCACAAGGCTCAATATTGGGTCCTTTCCTCTTTTTAGTATATATTAATGATCTTCCCCATTTATTCAAAAACCAACCAGAAATGGTGTTATTTGCTGACGACACTTCCTTAATCTTTAAGATAAATAGACGGGCATCAAATCTTGACGACGTAAATAACGCCCTACTGCAGGTCCAAAATTGGTTCACTGCTAATAATTTAGTATTAAATGGGAAAAAAACTAAATGCATAAGATTTGCTTTACCGAATGTTAAAAGTAGTGATTGTGACATAGTATTGAAAAAAGAGAAACTGGAATTCGTCGATAAAACTGTTTTCCTCGGGATCACGCTCGACTCAAGGCTGCAATGGGGTCCTCATTTAACATCTCTTGCAGGACGGCTAAGTTCAGCAGCGTATGCTGTGAGAAAAATCCGTCAATTCACTAATGTAGATACCGCGAGGCTAGTCTATTTCAGTTACTTTCATAGTGTTATGTCTTACGGTATTTTACTGTGGGGACGGGCTGCAGATATCGAGTCTATTTTTATTCTGCAGAAAAGAGCCATCAGAGCAATATATGGCCTCCGCAGGCGCGATTCTCTAAGGGAACTGTTTAAAGATATCAACATCATGACGGTACCTTGTCAATATATCTATGAAAACATCATGTACGTAAGAAAAAATTTAAATAGTTTCAGTAAAAGAGGTGAAAGACACAATAAATTATGGGACTAGATATTTCTAGTCCCATAATTTAGACCATACTGGCTAAAGTAGACTCATCCTTCATGGGGTACTCTGTTTAAAATGCTACAATAAAATACCTCCCCACATAGTCCAACTAAATGAAACGAAATTTAAATCTTTTATAAAACGCACACTATGTAGCCAAGCATATTATAAGTTGGGGGATTACATTGCTGACAAAAATGCTTGGCTTAACGCTGGTCCTGCTCCACAAGGGCGCATAAACTAATTGAATAGCATTCAAATCTATTGTTGGAGCGGCTGAAGATTGTAAATACTATCTTTTTATTGTATAAATTCAATCTATTAGTATTGTATAATTGCATAGCACATGTGTGAGCACTATGTGCCTACCATTTTCTGAGTACGTTTTTTATTGACTTGAATGTGCCAGGGCGGCTGAGAGTGTCATGCTCACTAAAATGTCTAGCTGATGGTGGCGTGTGTGTTGGATCATTAAGTTCCCTTCAAAATGGTTGAGCTAAATGGTGCTGATCCATGCGTCATGTTCGTGAACGGGCGCCGTCAGTAGGGACTGGTCATTTCTTAGCTGCCACGGCTTATTTTAACTTAGTATTTTAGTTGTTTTTTATATGTTTATTACGGACGCTTTTAACGTGCACGTCTTTCTACATTGTTCTCACATGTATAATTTCAACATAAATTATGTAACCAATACTATGTAACAATATTTTGATTTAAAAGAGTGTCCGTGGAGTTTCTTGCCCGTTCTTCTCCATAGGAACCTACTACGCTTTGGAATGGGCAACTAGCTTCATCTGACTGACTGACCCCTTGACAATTCAAAAGTGCCTATAATAGGTTTATTTGAAATAAATGCTTTGTGTTTGAGAGTTTGAGTTCAAACAAACAAACATCGAAAAAAAGGTCAGGGTCGCATTATCGCGTAGCTGGGGGACCGCGCCCGTGGAGTGAGCGGTGAATCCCCACGCGGCATGCGTCGCCCCGCCAGCAATCGGTTTTACGTGCGCCTATAGATGTTTCACATAGGTAAATAAAAAAAATCGTAAACGCTCCGCGCCAGTTTCCGACTCGGACGTCCGATCCGTCTATCGGATCGGACGTGTGTTGAATGGTCAAACAAAATAGTGGCTTCAACGCCTTCCGATAGCTGGATCAGACTCGGATCAGACTACCTGATGAAAAAATCTGACGTATTCCCGGCCTTAGTTATGACTTCTTTCTATAATCTGAGAGTCATGTGCACTCAAGAGCATCATCGGCCAAGGTTCCGGCTTGCGGCGCGTCGAACTTCATTATTTGTGATCTCGGGTGATTTGATTAGGTTAGTTCCTACGGCCACCCAAGAGTTATAAGCCCCCATCCTGTAAATTTTCACAGTTATAGTAAGTACCTACTTATCTTATTGTCAGTAAAACGGGTTGGAGCATACTGATTCTCGAATAGGCTCGACCTCAAAAAAAAACGTTTTTTTGCAAATGATGACAATCTTATTGCCGATTATAAAAAAACCGGCCAAGTGCGTGTCGGGCCACGCACAACGAAGGGTGCCATAGTTTGGATTAATTTATCTCAAAAATAAACTTAATAGTTATATGCTAGCGAACGGTTGCTACCACGACTTCCACCATTTCCAAACAACATCATTTGTATTTTGACTGTCGTAAAGCAGTCGTCGTGGTCACGGGCCGGGCCGGGCCGGGTCGGGGGCACTAAAAGTATCGGGAATGGAATATTTCCTCTGTTCCTGTCATATTAAAATCTTTTTAATTGAAAACTCCTTGGTTTTAAAAATCGAATACCATTTATTTATTTAAAAAAAGATTCTCGGTCTTGTCACAAGGTTTTGTCAAACTTGTTTAGTCGTTGAGAAAATGGAATTGACTCGAGAAAATTCAAGAGCGATGATTTATTATGACTTTCGAAGTGGTTTAACACAAAAACAGTGTGTTGACCGAATGATTTCTGCATTTGGTGATGAAGCCCCATCCAAAACCACAATTTATCGCTGGTTTGCTGAATTTCAACGTGGACGTGTCAAGCTCAGTGATGATCCCCGTCAAGGTCGTCCAAAAACTGCAGTCACCCAAGAAAACGTTGATGCTGTGCGTAAGCTGATTGAGGAAGATCGACATGTGACATACCGCGAAATTCAGGCAACTTTAGACATTGGCATGAGTCAAATACAAATAATCTTGCATAAACAATTAGGTGTAAAAAAGTTGTTTTCCCGATGGATACCGCATTCGCTCTGTGAAGAGCAAAAAGCGGCTCGCGTTACTTGGTGCGTCAGAACTCTCGAAAGATTCCACGCAGGATCCTTAAATGCTGTATATAACATTGTATCAGGTGACGAATCCTGGATATACGCGTACGAACCCGAAACAAAAAACCAGTCACGAGTTTGGGTGTTCGACATTTTCGAACACCCAAACTCGTGACTGGTTTTTGGTTAAAGCCAACAAAAATTGTTCGTTGTTTTTTTTTGCAACACTCCGTGTGTTGCAAAAAAAATGGTGGCCACGTTTGTCTCCAAAACCGGCCATGTTACGACTATTCCTCTTGAGGGACAAAGAACGGTTAATGCAGAATGGTATGCTAGCATTTGTTTGCCACAGGTCGTTTCTGAACTCCGTAAAGAGAACTGCAACCGCCGCATCATCCTCCATCACGACAATGCGAGTTCTTACACCGCGCACAGAACAAAAGAGTTTTTAGAGCAAAATAACATAGAATTATTAGACCATCCGCCGTACAGCCCCGACCTAAGCCCTAATGATTTCTATACTTTCCTTAAAATAAAGAATAAATTGCGTGGACAGAGATTTTCATCACCTGAAGAAGCTGTGGACGCCTACAAAACGGCCATTTTGGAGACCCCAACTTCCGAATGGAATGGTTGCTTCAATGATTGGTTCCATCGTATGGAAAAATGTGTCAAATTTCGCGGAGAATACTTCGAAAAGCAATAAATACATTTTTAAATAGTAATGTTGTGTCACTTCCTTGATTCCCGAAATTTTCAGTGCCGCCCTCGTATTACTTTGTAATTTGAATGCTATTAATGCCGAATTAACTAACCAGATTTTTTTTAATAACCGCGGGAACCGAATATACTTCTTCGGAACCGGTTCTGCAGATACCTCGAAAGAACCGGGTATACCCCGGTATTTCGGAACCGGGTATACCCACTCGGGTATGACCCGTATGCACCCGCATGCCCTAGTTACGACATCTATTGGGATAAATTTATATTATTTGTTAATCCAGGTTATTAACTATCTGTGTGCCAAATTTCACCCAAATCCGTTCAGCTGTTTTTTCTGTCGTAGTAACCGATTCGTTGCGGATGGCACGTTTCAGTGCCATCACTTCTTTTTAAGTGTGGCGTCAGGCACGGATATGTGTCATTTTGAAATCGATGATAACTCCTTCAATTACGTTTTATGGAAGTTTTACCTGAAACCAAACTATCTTCATTTTTCACGTATATTAAGCTCGTAGCCTTCGTTTCTGGATACTGTAATATTTTTAAAAAAATAGGGGGCACCAACCTTTTTGGAAGTTGAAGTATTTGATATTAAAAAATGGAAACAGACAATGGACGGTCGGTCTAGGAGCGGCCGGGACCGTCCATTGTTTATTGTAACAACACGTGGTATAAATTTTTTTCTTTCGCGCATCTTGTTTTTTGAATTACTTCTGGTTTACTATCCTTAGTTATCAGACGTGCTTACTTTTCTTGTTATTTACCTTACCGATGACTTTCGCTTGTTTACTGGACTCTCGTGTTTTTATCGATTTTGGTTTTGCATTTGTGACGATTTTGGCTGTGTAAAGTGGACTCTGATTTTGCGTTGTGACAATTGTGGCTTTGAACTGGACTCCGTGCGACTTCAGCCTGTGCACACATCTCTACTTGCCGTGAACTTCAAGTAAGATTCTTTTTTATACATAAGTTATTGTTGCTAATTGACGGGCCTGTTGGTCTAGTAGTTAGTGAGGTGGGTTCGATTCCCATGCAGGTCAAACTTTGTATGATGAGCACAATTGTTTATTCTGTGTCTGGCTGTCATTATCTATAATATATATACAGCCTTGGCCAAAAGTATTGAGCACCCATGATATCTTTCAGTTTTATGCGGAGTATCAAATAGAAATAAAACAAAACGTTTTATATGGGTTTATTTTACTATTTATTTTTTCAAATCAAATCATTTTATTGTAGATCTACTGATAAATATTATGTAACTAAATAAGTATTATTACTAAATATAATCTATACGTCTATTACTCTATACAAATAAATAACATTGGAGTGTCTGTCTGTAATATTAAAATAACTGTTAAAACCTCCATAAACCTCTTTTGGTGTACTTTTTACAAATTAAAATAGACAACACAATGAAAAACACGACCAAAAATACGTGTCTCTTTTATTTTCGTTTCCAATAGAGTTTTCATTCTTTTGCAGTTTGAAGAAAATGGAATACCATTCTTCGAGTTCTCCGGAACCTGAACCATTATTTAGCGTAGATCCTTTTCTAAGTGCGCCAGTTCCTGGACCATCATCTGGCATGTACCATCAGAATCCATATATGGATATTCCAAGTTCGCCAATTCCGGGTACATCATCGGCCATAGATCCCGTAAGCGTGGAATTGGAACGAATGATGTCTCCTCAAGAAAGTGAGCAGTTATATGACATTCCAGGCTTACAGTTATATGAAGACGAAGAACTGTATGGAATTCTAACCGGGAATAACGAAGAACTCTTAAATGAGTTAAGCGATGCAAGTGCGAACGAGGATGCAAACATTGTCGATTCTCACGCCAATGAACAGAACGAAGATCCAGAGGAAGAGTCTTTAGAAGAAACAACTGGCTGGTTTCCGGGTAATCCCAGTCAGATGTTACAGATACCATTTACGGGGACAAGTAGTATATTGCAGCCACATGACGCAGAGGTCCAAAGTCCTTTGGATTATTTTTTTTTATTTATGAATGCCCGCTTTTTAAATTTAATATTAAAATGTACAAACAAGTACGGTAACAAATTGAAAGTAGAAGCGACAACTGCACGTTCTCGCTTTAGCAAGTGGACCGATCTAAGTGTCGCCGAATTAAAAACTTTTATTGGCATAATATTACTAATGGGCACCATAAAGCTGAACAGAATGGTGGACTATTGGTCCACTCATTATTTTTTCCGTCTTAGTCCACGCCTATTTATGTCTAGGGATAGGTTTTTTTTAATTTTAAGAGCTTTGAACGTACAAGATATCGAAAGGACGGAGAGTATATTTAAAATAAAATCTTTGATCGATTTGTTCAATGAGACAGTTGACGCCGTATATTACCCATTGAGAGAGTTGACAATTGACGAATCTCTTATTTTGTGGAAAGGGAGACTATATTTTCGTCAATATATCAAAGGCAAAGCCCATAGATACGGCATTAAGCTGTACATTTTAGCCGACGCCAACGGTATAATTTTAAAAATTCACATGTATGCAGGATCCCAAGACGTACAAGTAGGAGGTAGAAACCACGTTAAAAAAGTGGTGCATCTGCTCATGCAAAAATATTTTGACAAAGGGCATGCTTTGTATTTGGACAATTTTTATACCAGCGTAGGGTTGGCTGATGAGTTAATAGGCAAAAACACGTATGTGACTGGTACCCTAAGACCAAACCGTATAGGAAATCCAAGAGAATTAAAAATGTGCAAATTAAAGCCTGGTGAATCGTGTATATTACAAAACAATAAAAAAATTGTCGTCACCAAATGGCAAGATAAACGGGAAGTATTATTTATAAGTACTGAACACAAAAGTAATTATAAAGGGACTACTAGTCGCCGTGTACGCACAATAAAATATAAGCCGGCCGTACAAATAAAGTATAATAAATATATGCGGGCAATAGATCGACATGATCAGATGCTAAGCTATTATTGCTGTGAGCACAAGACCCTGCGCTGGTACAAAAAAGTCATAATACACATAATCCAAATATGTTTGGTGAATGGTTATTTACTTTTCAACGCAAAAAACACTACAAATAAAACTTCATTATATAAATTTATAAAGAGTGTAATGCAAGAATTGTTACCAATGCCCAATGTATCAGAACTTTCTCGTCCTCTATCACAGTCAAAAATACATTTACCCGCCAATTTACCAAAGAGAAGTAATAATACCCTAAGAAAAAGATGCAGAGTTTGTTACACAAAAACTAAAAAAAGGGTATCTGTTATAACTGGCTGTCCCGATTGCCCTGGATTCCCAGGCCTGTGCCTTAATGATTGTTTCAGAGAATTTCACAAATATTGAAATTCTATGTTAGTTAATCGGATCTGATGTAATGATTTTTAATAAATATTATCATCTAAGTCAAAATTTGGTTAAAATTAAAATTGTAATTGAATTAAAATTTGGTTTTATTTAACTTTTGTCCGGTCTTTATTTGATATTAAAATTACTTTTTTATTATATCTAATATTTTCTGCATCTTTATATTTCTTTCATATGGTTTAAAGCGCAATAATTCATTTGAAACCAACTGGCCAAAATATTTACATCCATGGACGTCCAATATAGTCGGGCCATCATCTCTTTCTGAGCATGTTGCACTGTCCACCATTTCTTTTTTTGTGTACGTTGAAGTATCCTTACATGTTTTTTGGTTTGGTATAAATTCCTGTTCCCAGTTTTCTGAGTCTTCCCAGCGTTGTGAATTCTGTACTATCTCTTCGTCATCGTCGCATTGAGTTTCATTTTCTGTATCGGGAATGTACTTTCTTTTTCGCTGTAATTCTTAAACAATAAATAAACATTATCAGTATCTTGCCAAATATTATTTTTTTCTGACAATAATAATTTTCACATTTGTTGTGTATCCGTGAGAATGTTTGGATGTTTTTGTTTTTTCACACAAAAACTACTGAATGGATTTCAATGAAATTTAGCACAGGTGATAAGTCTTGGTCTGGAATAGCACATAGGCTACCTTTTATTCCGATTATAGGTTCCTGTGGGACAACGGGAAACAAATTCTACGCGGGTGGAACCGCGGGCATCGGCTAGTATCAAATAATCATATAAAATAATTATATATTAGTACTACTATCATTATTATTACTATTTAATCTAACTTAGCAGTTTTTATTTGCGTAGTTTAATTATAAACAATTGAAATTTGTTATGCAAAAATTTTTAGACCCAATTTAATACCTCATAATCAATCAAATTACTAGGAAATGCAAAATAAGTTGAAAAGGTTGAGCACATCTGTATTAAATAAGTCACTTACCTTCCATTTCCACAAATACACTTGTTTCGCCACTTTTTATCGCTTAAAACAACGTGCCTGACCGTTCACGTTAGATTTCACATGTAAACTAAAAGTATTCGAGCTTTGAATACGTAAAAAAATGTCAAAACACTGTTTTCTTTTCCGCATGGCTGAAGACACAGATGAGTGTCATTTAATCGTATGGCGTTGGGCACTGATCAGTGTCACGTTATTTTTGTTCGACGCCACGGCTAGAAGTTAGTGAAATTAGGCATCGCAACGAATCGGAGAGAGGAAAAGGACTCCCGCGCCACTGTCAACCATAATTATTTTGATACGCGTAAATATTTTTATCCGTGTTATCTTTTAAAGTATTCATTTAAATGATAAGCTGTAAAGGCCTATGTAGGTATTTTATTTTAAATAAATGCCCAATTTAAATAACATATATCATTGATTATGGGTTAATATAATACCGGTTAAAATAGCTTCCGAAATAATGAAATATTTATCAAATCTGAAAAATTAAAAAACAACAGACATCCAAAAAAAACACTACAAAGTGAAAAATTACTTTAATTTCGGAAGTCGGTGTCTTAGGATGTGTATTTTAGTTTTTTGCCAGCGACTTTATTATGTTGTTCCGGTGGCCAACTGCGGTCTTAATCATCAGTTCCTCTTTACCAAATGGTGCTTTCCAAGAGCAAATGCACTAATTACTATAAAGAATACCCAAATCGCTATAGGAGTGCCTATAACATTTTAGGGTGTTCCACGATTTCTATAGGATTCCCTCATCAGATTCTGATTTGGTGGCAATGAGACCACCTCAGGAGCATACCCTTTCAAACAAAAACATTATTAAAAATTAATAATACTTAAGTAATTACTTATTATTATTATAATAATTATAAGTTATTATAATTAGTTTATAATTATTAGTTTTTTAGTTAATTATTATTATTATAATTTTCAAAATCGGTTCACAATTGACGGAGAAATCGGTGAACATAAATAAAAACAAACAAACATATAGCCGAACATAATAACCTCCTCCTTTCTGGAAGTCGGTAAAAAAATGGTTACCGGCGGTCATCCTTAGAAGATATGACATAAGAATTGCTATCGCGGACTTTTTAAGATGTACAGACGCCAGCACATCAAGCTAGCACAATCTGTCAAATTTCTTTAAAAGATTTTCAACTGTATCATTAAAGTTAAAGCTGGTCCAAGGTTGATTGGGAAAATTGTACAGTTTCGGGTAGCTTGACCTCTGGCGTCTGTACAATCCTGTAGAGTGTAGAACATAAATGTTATGTAAGTATCTCGTACGGTTTACACGGCTCACACCAGTAAGGATGCCTGTCCACCGGAGCTGAGCGAGGCTGCGGAGCGGAGAAACTGAGAAATATTTAACAATAGGATTGCAAATCCCTGTCCACTTGCAATCCTAATGGTTAATATTTCTCCGTTTCTCCGCTCCGCAGCCTCGCTCCGCTCCGGTGGACAGGCAGCCTAAAGCTCCCAGTCGGCATGATTTTGTCCAACATGTTCAACAATCATCGTCATATTTCAGTCAATTTACACAAAATTTTAATGAAACACCTAAACGTTCCTCATGAATCACTCCGTGCAATTCTGAAAACGGTATGAAAATCCGTTTGGTAGTTTTTGAGTTTATCGCGTTCAGACAAACAGACAGACGCGGCGGTGGGACTTTGTTTATTTGTACGTACAATCCTGAACATTACTTAGAGATTTCTTCAGTATCCTGCGGGCCTTTAGTTTACGAACAAAAATCTCCCATAAATAGTTACCATCAGACGTTTCGGCTTCTCTTTCCCAGGCTTTTAAGGCCTACTGGGACAAATAATACTACAATAGGTACACACATTTGATGAAAAAAAAAAAAAAAAAAAAGTGTTTATGCAGGTGGGGTTCGAACCGCCGCCGCCACTGCTGCCTCGTCACAGTAACTGTCGTAGCGCAGCAGCCAATCGCCCAACCATTGCCAATCGCCAACTGTGCTGTCCTTCATGTTTAATATTAAGATGACCAAGACCAATGATATTATATTTAAACAGATATGTTATACACTCACAAACCAACCGAAAAAAGTTGCGCGCAGCAGCGGCAGCACACATATCCACTTTTCATTAATTTTACATTTCACTGCAAGTAAAAATGATGGCTTGTTAAAAACAACAAGAAAAAAGAGACAGCTAGTGTTGTCAATTGCGCGTGAATGAAAAACATTATTCTGGCCACCAATCACCGAATGTTGGCATCACAGACTAACAAATACGTCCCAATTAGGACGTTTTCGAGTCTTCACGATTGCGCGCTCACAACGTATCTGTTTAATATTATCATTGACCAAGACGCTTGGGTACCCGTATAATGAAAGGTAGATACCAACAATATTCATATGCAATTATTGTTTCAGCGAGATGACAAACCCGTGCCGCCAGCACCGATGTCGACATGTGAAAACATTGGAAGAAATTTTCCAAGAGGTGAACAGAAGACATGTGCGAATCAAAAGAAAAGACAGAAAGGACAATAACTCTATTCTTTACAAAGTGCTTCAAAAACTTTTGACGATAATGCGTAAATGTGACAGTTTATTCGACAGCATGAACCCCAAATTAGAATATTTAGGTAGCTACTTTGATGGGATGCGCGTGGGCCAACCAAATGAATACGACATTAATGTTATTCTAACCATACACGTTAATTACAGTAAAATTTGTTTAGATGCCTGTGAAAATCAAAATGGTTACACGAGTATTGTAATGCCAGAAGAATTCCGCAGACTGTCGAATACTCCTGCCACTGCTATGAAAGGTTTCAAAAAGACAAAATTTTGGTGCGACAGATCTTACCGCCTATCAGTTACAAGTGTTCGATCCTGGATGCAAAGTGTCGTAGATGCTGCTCTAAATACATTACCACTAGAAGATGGTAAAAGAATTTTGAAAGTGAAAAATAATGATTATAAAATCCTGTACAAGATGTCGGGTCCTGCTAATACCATTACAATATGTATTGAAAACGATTACGTTATTGATGTGGATTTGGTTCCAACGTTAGCTTTTGAGCTACCAAAAAAACCTTGTAGTTCAAAAATCGATTTTGAGAAAGTTCTAAAGACAAAAATTACTAATTATTTTGCAGTACCAAAACCAAGTGAAAATGATTTTAGTTGGAGATTAGCTTTTCCGTATCAAGAACGATATTATACGGACAATATGCATAATTTAAAAAGCGCTATAAAACTTTTAAAGCTTTTCCGAGATATTCAAGGATTTAACAAATTGGCTAGCTATTTTATCAAAACATTATTTTTATGGGAAATAATAGAAAAGAGTGATGAATTTTGGTCGAAAAATTCTTTGACATTTATAGTACTATACATGTTACAAAAATTAAGAGATTGTTTGGCAATTGCAACTATTAAGAATTTTTGGTGCTCCGATCACAACCTTCTCGAGAAAATTAAAAGGGAAACGTGTCAAAACTGGAGTCATCGAATATCTAATATAATTAATGATATAGAACGAAATAAACTGACGAATCCACATATTGTATTAAAATATTTTACAAATCAAATGTCTGTAAAATAAAACTAAAATGGTAGTGTTGGTAAAGATTTTTATGAAAATTGTTCTGCATTGGTTTACCGTTCGTGACGATTCACCAACACATTATTCAGTACCCCAAGTGAAGTTTGCAAGAGAGTAAACGTAACTATTTCGTTTGCGTTAAAATTCGATCGATAGATCAAAGTGAATAAGAGTGAGAATAAAAATCTTAACGCAAACGCGCTAGTTACGTTTACTCGCTTGCAAACTTACACTCGGGGTACAGTAAGTTATTTTTGTAATACATTTGTGACAGGATGCGCTAAGGTAGCCCGCGAAACTCAAATTTTCTTAAGTTTTTTGCAGTTTGCAGGGGGCCTAAAATGGACGCTTTGGCAGAATCATAATATGAAACTGCGTGCAATTCATATCCCGCAATTCATCTGTTTGACAGTTTGTATGGAGTTTCGTAAAATGGTCCACAAATTATTAATTGCTCTAATGAAGTCTAATGTCAAATAGCAGCTGTCAAACAGATGAATTGCGGGATGTATGAATTGTACGCAGATCATATTATGATTCTGCTAAAGCGTCCATTTTAGGCCCCCTGGTCGGTAACAGGTTGATTGTTGATCTAAATATGATTTGCGGCCATACCAAATATGGTTTTACAGAATTATAATCATTAGAATCAGCATTACAACTCTCGAAGTTCATAAAATATGATTTGCGGCCCCGGCCGTAACAAATATGGCTTTTCAGAATTAGAATCATTAATACATCTCTTTAAGTTAGACCTGTTCCATTGAATGACTTTTTCATGAAATCATGACATTTCGTGGGCTTCAGTTGCGGATTCACCATACAAATGTGAAAGTCCATTGTACATACCTACTTATTAGCCGATACCTATTATTTATAATCGTTCCAAATTTCAATACTTTCACTATTATTTTTATGTGTTATATAATACTCTAAGCATGTACGGATAGGTATCTATGTACAAATAAACAAAATAAAAACAAATATTATTATAATTATGTATCATTTTAGTAACTCTCACTGACTTTAATGGTGTAACAACAAGCTTTAGAAAAGCTCACGCAGTAAGGGCCTAATAGCTAAGGCCCACGCCCTATACTCCATTTGCAATAAGATTAGACATTTAAATAAACTTGTTTACAGTCCGGTCAACCGATTTTGACTTCTATTCCGTAGGTATAAGGATGGCATTCAAAGCAAAAATATGGTTACAATACCAACTGTTTATTACAGCTGTCATTGGTCATGCCACCAACGCAATAGAACTCAAAATCGATTGAACGAACTGTAAAAAAGGTTTATTTAAATGTCTAATCTTATTTCAAACGGAGTATAGCTATTAGGCGCTTACTGCGTGAGCCCCTTACAGCACAGTCAACTCAACCTCACATAGTGGTAACAATTTAACATTGTCATTGTCGATTTTCGTAGTGCAAGTGTTACCACTAATATGCGGTTGACTGTACGTAGTGTTTAAGTAGGTACATACATACTTATATTATTATGAGTTAAATATCTCAATGAGCAAACGCCAACACAACACAGTTGCTATTTATTTATTTGTTGATGTTTATTTAGTGACTGGGCAACTAAAGGACTCGGGAAAAGTAGGGGTACTGTTTAAAATGATACAATATCGTCCCCACATACTTCAACTGAATGAGACGAAATTCAAATCTTGTTTATAACACACATTATGCAGGTAGGCATATACTATGAGTTGGGGGATTACATCGCCACAACTATTGACTAAAATACTGTTGGAGCTGCTGAAGATTGTAAGACTATCTTTGCATTGTAATAAATTCAATCGCCTTTGTATTGTATTATATAAATTGCATAGCACAGGTGTGAGTACCATTGGGCACGCCACAATCGTGGCGATAAGTCCCCTCTTTGAGGAGTGGCTAGAGAGGCGCCACGGCGTCCTCACCTTCCGCCTGACGCAGGTCCTCACCGGACATTATTGTTTCGGGAGGTTCCTGTTTAGGATAAAGCGGGAGGAAACGCCCGGGTGTCACTACTGTGTGGATCGCCCGGAGGACACGGTAAAGCATACGGTGGAGGTCTGCCCGGCTTGGGCGGAGCACCGCCGTGTCCTCACGGAGGCGATCGGCGGCGGTGATGCATGGGAGGCCCCCACCTCCTTCTGCGAAGCAGTAATGCTTGCAAAGGAGGAGGCGGAACGCGTAAGGGAGAGGCAAGGTTTGCGCCCTCGCGCCCCTAGTCGCCGCAGGAGACGCCCCGGGCGTCGGGAGTTGCAAGCCGATTTCCGGCCACCGCCGTAGGCACGGGCTTGCGGACGGTGAGCGATGGGTAGTTCGCCGTCCAAGGACCAGGCCCGGGTCGACGGCGCGTTGTGTTCCACGTGCGCCTCAAAGAGGTGTCAGCACAAACTGACGGGGTCCGTTAGGACCAATGCCTGCCAGGGTTGCGAGTTTGTCGGAACGGGATATCGTGGCCCTGGCACACAGGCAAATGAAGGAACACGGGTGGGTTTTAGTCAGTAAAAGTCTGGCACGCCCTCCCGCTCCGCAAAGAGCGGGAGAAGCTATTTGATAATTTCCCATCCAAAAAAAAAAGGTGTGAGTACCATGTAGGTACATACACTAGAGGTACAGTCAGCGTCAAATAGTTAGTGACACTCAGGGTATCCAAATAAATAGACGCAACCAAAAAGTCAATCATATCGGTACAAACAAAGTTTTCATATTGCTGTCAACAATATAGTCGCTCAAAAGGTCGAGACGTTTAAAATGTCTTAAAGATCGGTTCAGTCAAACCGCCATAAATATGGTTACAGTCATCTCGCCAATGGTATCCAAGCATTACAAGTGTTCAAAAATATGGAACACATTAGAAAAATAAACCTTACTGCTTTAAATTTTAAATATTATTTCTCACGTCAGCATTTCACAAAATGAAAGTGATAGAAATTCTGCTGTCCTTTTAATTTTAAGCATGACGTCATAGACATGTCTTTTGTTTTGTAAATAATTTCGTGCATAGCCGTTTACGATACTTATATGTGCTTATATTTTAAGCAATAAATAGCTGACTGGAAATAGATGTAAACCTCATTGATAATGAGTATGTGTACCTATATATCTTATAGAGCAAGAGTGCTTATCTATGATTCAATATCATGTTCATGTCACTTATAATAATACGAAATTATTTCGTATTGAATTTAACTTTTGTACCTATTGATTAAAATGAGCACTTTCGATCGTACAGAGCACTAAAAACTCTCATCGGATGTAAAAATAAACAAAAACATTTTTGCTCTAATTATCTTTATTTTTTTAACTAAAATCGTGTATATCCACCGTCTGCTAGAATTACGTCAGAAAGACGTCTTCGCATAGATTGTACCGCATTATAGCAAAAATTGTCTCCTCTCATGGACTCCCAAACTTCTTCGACGTGAGTCCTTAAATTTGCGGTGGTTCGTGCTCGAGTACTGTCCCATACCTGAACCATTTTGCCCCACAAATTTTCGATCGGCTTTAGATCGGGACTATGAGGCGGCATCTTAATTAACTCCAGGTCCATGTTACCATCCAAGTAATTTTGAACAACTCTGGAGTTGTGTACGGAACTGTTATCTTGGACAAACCTAATCCTTTCATGGGGATAAAAAATCCGGGCTGTTGGAACCAAAACGTTTTCGAGGATGTCTTTGTATCGGGGGCCATTCATTCTTCCTCCCACTTCGACTAGCTCTCCTGGTCCGCTTTGGGTCATCCATCCCCAAAATCCTAAGGTGATTCGGCCGCTGCGGTTATTAGGGAGGACATTTCTTTCATCATACCTTGTTTTCGATGTTCGGTATAGAGATAAGCGTCCCTGGGCAGACGAACAAAAAACTTTTTCATCTACAAAGATCACATTATCAAAATTGAAATTTAAATAATATCGTGCGAATTGTAAACGCTGCGCTTTAAGCCTCGGTGTCAATATAGGCTTTTTAGCAGGAATACGATGGTGTAATCCATGTTCTCGCAGGCGTCGTCTTATTGTGCTCTGTGAAGTATCAAATTCCACAGACATACTCCTGGAGTAAAACGTTAAGTTATAAAACGATTGCTAATAGCTCGCTGCACTATATCTCTGTCTTCATTTGTACTCGTTTGACGTGGACGACCAAATGAAACATGGTTTTGCAATGCACCATCACTGCGCCATCTCTCTAGCCAACGGTATACGGTGTTTCTCTAAATAAAAGAAAGAAAAAGAATCTTAAGAGATGCGAATTATTCGATAGTTAACTCATCTAAAGCGATACTTACAGATATTCCCAGTTCATTTAAAATATCTGTTACGGAGACACCTTCCTCCCTCAAATATATAATTCGATGTTTTGTGGTGTCACGAATGCGATAAGTAGCCATATTTAAGCATGAAACACTATTATTGCTTCAATATTATTTTATTAGCTTGCTTTAGTAATGCACTTGACATTGATATGACTGATAGATAATATAATGACATGCAAACAACACAAGATTGCCTAAAGAGGTTTTCATCTTTGGGAAACCGTTTATTTTTAAAAGGGCGGCCGCACACGTCAGGTTTTTGCGTCGGGTTCCCGATGCGGTTATCGAATCAAGGCACCCAAAGGCGTCAATTCCATAGAAAATACTCGTGCACCACACACGCACGATTCTGCCCGAACGATTAAAAAAGCTAACGTTCGACCAGGATGTACGGGCAGTGCGTCGGGTCGACCCGACGACCGTTCAAGCAAGCGAATCGGGTACCTGAAGGCGCACTCGCAGTAGAATTTCTATGTAGCTGTGCACGCATTCGGTTCGCTCGTACGGTTTTGTCTCCAGAAGTCCGGGTCGCCTTGGCCATCGTGCGGTGCGGACGTCACGTACGTCCGCAGATTAATTGTCGAAAAGTATCCCGTATGTTTATGGAACATACGTCATGACGACTTAAACGATAGAATTGACTTCGTACAATCTCTGCGTATACCCAATAGCATCGCTGTCTTTTCTTTCATTCTTTTGACAAAAGAATTGCTAATAGAAATTCGTCATCTCCATTCTTTTTAAATTATTTTTTATTTCATGCGTTCAAGCGTTCTTCGATACAATCGCCACAAGCTCTGGCACACGAGAGCGTAGAAACCGAATACAATCAAACGCCTGTATGCGAAACTCGTCCGATCGGGTTTCTGAATTGGAGAATCGGAAAAGGTACCTGACGTGTGTGGCCCTTACATGCTAGTTTATTTTTCTATGTGTTCCATATTTTTGAACACTTATAATGCTTGGATACCATTGGCGGGATGACTGTCACCATATTTATGGCGGTTTGACTGAACCGATCTTTAAGACATTTCAAACGTCTCGACCTTTTGAGCGAATATATTGTTGACAATAATAAGGAAACTTTGTTTGTACCGATATTATTGACTTTTTGGTTGCGTCTATTTATTTCGATACCCTGAGTGTCACTAACTATTTGACGCTGACTGTACCTACCATTTACCGGGATATATTTTTCATTGACTTGAATGTGCCTTGGTGGCTGAGAGTATTTCATGCTCACTCAAATGTCTTGCTGATGGTGGCGCGTGTGTAGGATGATTTAGGTCCCTTCAAAATGGTTGAGCTGAATGGTGCTGATCCATTCGATAAGTTCGTGAACGGGCGCTGTCAGTTGGGACTGATCATCTCTTAGCTGTCACGGCTTATGTTTTTTTTTTATTGTTTCTAGTTGCTGTACCTACTATAGACGCGTTATTTTTTAACGTCCTCACACTTAGATATAAATTCAACATTAAAGATGTACTTAACAATATTTTTGGCAACTAAACTAGCTTCTTATTTCTAACTGACCGACTCCTTGACAATTCAAAAGTGCCTGTAATTGGTTTAATTGAAATAAATGCTTTGATGTTTTGCATGGAAGTAGAATAAATGCTGTGGAAATGCGTTCCTTGCGAAGCAGGTCTGGTATGACTATGAGTTAGGCTGAGAGATAGGCTGAATATGAGTTGATAAGGCAACGGTGCAGTTTAAAAGAAAATGTAGTAACAAATTTTAAAAGTGTATTCTTAGATGGTTTGGTCATTTTGAGTGTAAGGCGACTAAATTTATATAGCAGAGGAGTGGAAACGCCGGAGGGGACGCCCTAGGAGGACAGGTGCGTAGTACTCGCAGCCGGCGTGCGTGTATGACCATGTATGAACGTAGGCGAACCATTAGGAGTATGTAAGAAGCGTAGCAGGTGGTTCGTTCTATAGTTTCTGCCTACCCCCATGGGAAGAAATGAGTTTATGTGTGTATAATAATAATTGTAAATGCTTTGAGTTTTGCAGTTTGAAGACTAGTTCGGGCTACCATTTGGCAGAATCGTGCAATGAGGGCTACACCGACTAGATATAACACCTAGACTTCATGTTTAATTTTGGCTATCGCCTTTATTTCAAAATGGCTGATTTATACGGAGCAATTTGGGTGCGATCTAATTGCTTGTGGTATACCGTACGCTGAACAAACAATAAAAATTGCACCATCAAAACAGTGTTTAGACGATACTACAAGTCGCTTGCTTCAATTTAATTGTATTCCTCAGGCAATAAACTTGCATCAATGTAAATTTAGTAGGTAAGTTGACGATTAAGTAGAAAAACCCTGCCCGGGCCTCGCTCCTAAAGAAACTTGACATTTACACGTCACTAGGTATAGTTAACTCATTACAAGTACAAATTAAAATCAGCCTGTTAAAAAAAATCACGTGTTTCCTAAATTTTGATCGCATGGTAGGCATTGCACTTTGAAGGGAACAGATGTTTTTTTTTTTTCGCATTTCGGGGCCGGTCCCATATTAGTACGTTAGCGTTTATACCTTACGGCATTTCAAGCCCTTGTTTTTCGAAATTACTGAAACTTCATACGCACAAGCAGGATACAAAGGTCTAAAAAGTTAGTAAAGAACATTTTCAAAAAACAGTGTTACAGCCAAATTAGACCGATTATAAAGAAACAGAGATTTCCAGTTATCTGTTTTTAAATAAGACATTTCGAAAATGTCGGCTGCTTAAGCGTATGAAGTTTCAAATGAGCTAACTGTCGCATGTCGGTGTCTGGGTCACTGAGCTATAGAAGAGCTAGTGAGTAACAAAGAGCTTAAACTTCAACTCCAATAAAGAGCTATTGATAATTGAACAAGCCGAGCCGTCTCCTTCGACGCGCGTGCGGCGTGAGTCAAATGGTACCCCGAGTCCGCGCAAAGTTACGTTTACTCTCTTGCAAACTTACACTTGGGGTACTGAGGCGTCTGATTAGCTTTGCTATAGAAGAGCTAGAAGAGTTACAATAATATAGCTCTAGAGTGAAAGAGCTAATCGCTCTTTTTCTTTTCAGTGAGTGTATCGCCCATGTCTACTTTCGTGACACTAGTTTCGGGTAATTTTAGTGTCATGAAATTAATGCATGCATTGTAAAGCGGGCCAGGTGTTTACACGTACAATTGTTGATGAAATAAGTGTCGCAACATTAATTATAATATAAGCCACTAATTTCGTAATGTAAATTCGGCTTACACACTTTATTGTGCGTTGCAGACACATCTAAGATGTCGGTAGGTTGTACAGGGTTGTACAGACGCCAGCTGCGGGGCTAGCATGGCCTACTGCTAGCTTATATCACATATTTTATCACAATTTGGATGAAAAAACCGTTTTATCACAAATGCTTAATGCTAGCACGGGTTATCCATATGATATAATCTAGAGATTTTTCGGTCCGTTTAAGGGCGCAGTAAATAATTGAACTCAATTCGGTGTCTTTATAATAATTTATTGCTATTTAGTGCAGTAATTAGCAGGAAAATTGTTTTTTTTTTCATTTATCACCCCCTCCGAACGAACGTGATAAATTTTTCTTAGTCGTCTGTCAAAATGTAACATTTGTGATAAAATGGGTGATAGCAATTATGACATACCTATTAGAGTCCCAACTAAAGAGGTTCTATGTTCGGCTGTATGTTTATTTTTTTAATGTTTGTTCACCGATTTCTCCGTCGGTTATAGACCGATTTTGAAAATTCTTATTTTTATTGAAAGGGTATGCTCCTGAGGTGGTCCCATTGCCCCACCAAATCAGAATCTGATGAGAGGATCCCATGGAAATCGAGGGAAATCCTCAAATTTTATACGAGTAGGCAAACCTATAGCGATTTACGTATTTTTTATAGTAACTCGTGCATTTGCTCCCGGAAATCACCATTTGGTGAAGTGGAACTGATAATGTCTGTAGTCTACAGATGGCCACCGGAACAACATATTGCGATTCGATTAGGTACTTTAGTATGGTTGCTAAGCAATGCATGCTCGTCATAATGCTTGATGAGTAGCAGCAGAACTCCTCAACAATTAACGTCCCAGCATCGGGAAAAGCAATATTTTGTAAAAAGTGATGAGAAGTTGACATTAGGCTATTGCAACTTAGATAAAAAAACTGCCCTCTAAAAAGTGAAAAATAAAAAACTTTTTATAAAAAAAAATAACTGACCTTTTTTTCCCAATCAACGTTGAACCTTAAGCTTTAACGATAAAGTTGAAATCTTTTAAAGAAATTTGACAGAATGTAGTAGCTTAGCTTGACGTGCTGGCGTGTCTGTCTCAGAATACGGAAAAGCAGTCTGTCTGTACCAGTCTGTACTTACCATCGAGCACACAAAATAAATTTATGTTTAAGGTACTTTAGGTCACTCTCAGTGTTATACCCTGCGCTTACGCAAAGTTAAATAACTTGTATTCTTCATGTTGTGCTTGTGCCCACTATTTTCGTTATCGTTACCTAAAACAAGTTGTAAACAACACACAACATTA
The DNA here is from genome assembly GCA_948098905.1 of Tiliacea aurago. Taxonomy (NCBI): domain Eukaryota; kingdom Metazoa; phylum Arthropoda; class Insecta; order Lepidoptera; family Noctuidae; genus Tiliacea; species Tiliacea aurago. Next base: position 10,031,850 of record OX402578.1, on the reverse strand, counting down.
CTTGTAGACAATTTGTCAAAAAGTACAAGTAGAAAATTTGTCAATTAGTAAAAGTACAGGCAATACATTACCAGTGTTACAACTTATCACATGAAGTGATAAGTTTCGAAAGATCGACATGTTGAATATTTTCTGGAGCAAACGCATAGTATATTAATTGATCTCACCGTCGCGAGCACAGAGTACATTCTAATAAACTGACAGTCGCGAGTTCGTAATTCGTATTTTCGAAGTTTGTCGATGATTCCTGCAGGCTTAGCACGAGAACCCTCTACGCGTTTTGTCGACGGAAGAATAGACAAAAATGACGTTTCAGTGTAGACAACAGAAAGTTTTCTACTGTCTGTAGCACGGCGATTACAAAATCAAATGTGAAGAGACTTGTCTTCTCTACCCTAGACAACTGTCTACAACGTCGAGCACGACGTACAATCTTTCTCCGATGTTGACAGCTTGGGATAGAAACCTTTCTTCCGAAATAGTCTACATTTAAAATGACCTAGACAACGATTCGTTAGTTGTTTTTTTGTTAATTCGAGTAGTTTTAGGCGGTGCTTTTTTACTTTTATCATATATTAAGCTGAAATTAACATGTTGGGTTCAAATTGCGCTTTTTATTTAAGTTTTTTTATAGAAAAACTTCAGCGAAGATGGGAAAGAAATACTATTAGAGAGCTTGCTTTGCTTGTTTGGGAGCCTTTGATCTCACGGGAAGTGAGTTCTGTAGAATTATAAAATAAGCAAGGAGATAAGTGCAATCAATGTTTATGCGAAGAACTCGGCTAGGACCTGTCGCCCAAAATAAATAATAGATTTTTGGAATTAACAATAAAATAAGAACAACAATATAAGTATCCTACAGTTTTTACGCTATGTTGTCCCTTAACTTTGATTTATTAGATACCTACCTACATTCACAGGGAATTTATAACATCTGATTATGAGCCAAAATCTACTCATTGAACACTAAATTATTTATTTATTATGTACTAGCTAACGCCCGCGGCCTCGCCCGCGTTGCATTAACGCTTCTACATACTGGCGCGACACAAAGGCCCCGCACGTCGCGTGACGAGCGGTGCCTTTGTGTCGCGTCGCGAGTCGCGCTGATCTGTAGAAGCCTTTACTATGTAATGATTATTATTTTCATTTACTAAATCTTACACACTCAGTTTTAAATGGAGCATTTACCTACTAATAAATAAAATATCGATAAACAACAATACAATAACAATGTTAGTACCTAGTAAAAACAAGGGCTCCCGCAGACAGGCGCGACGTGATAGCGCGACCCGCCAGTCTGCAGTACCCTTAAAGGATACTTCTTGCGTGACGCCGTCAAAATAGTATAATTATGGCTCTTTATTTAAATAATGCCTGTACATTATATGCAATTACCAATATTATATAGTGTTCTGAGTATGCAATACAAATGAGTTTCAAAACTTAGTGGCGCCACAGCCAATGATGTATTACCTATAATACGTCATTGGCTACAGCCATTAAACAATATTTTTAAAAGGGAGATGCGCGTTTTTTGCAATTTGCAAGTCAGTAACACGTCATAAGTTGATTTAAATATGATTCGCGGCCGTAAAAAATATTGCTTTACAGAACTATAATCACTAGAATCGGCAAAACAACTAACTCTCTTCAAAAAATCCTTAGAATTCAAAAAACGTTCGAAAATTTGAATTTCGCGGGCTACACAGCGTATCCCCTTGACCATTTGCGTTTTGTAATTGAAGAAATATTCGTTAAAAACACTTTGCTTCATAGATTTGTTTGAGAACGAAACGCAAAAGTACGGTAAAATTGGGTAGTAATACACACCACTAGCGAATACCCCGTTGCTATGGACAAGTCACTGTCTACGAAGAAACCCGAGTCTAGGTGTGACCTCGTGCTCGCGAAGAAGAGATAACGAGAAGTGTAGACAAGCGATGTCTATTCTACAGTAGAGTAGAGATCGAAAACGCCATGCTAAGCCTGCTGCAGGCTTAGCATGCCGCAAGCTCTCTAATAGTATTTCTTTCCCATCTTCGCTGAAGTTTTTCTATAAAAAAACTTAAATAAAAAGCGCAATTTGAACCCAACATGTTAATTTCAGCTTAATATATTCTTCCGTCGACAAAACGCGTAGAGAGGGTTCTCGTGGTAAGCCTGCTGGAAGTGCATACTTTTCTTTGGAAAGCTCGATAACTGCCACGGTAAAACAAGAAGCTAATACTCTATGGCAAGAGAGTAGTATATTCTAAGAACAAGGAAATGCATGGAAGGATGATTATAAAAGCAACTCTGTAACTACCTTTGTTCCCGTTCTATCTTATGGCACGAAGACGGATGTGGGAAAGAGATAAATGATTTACTCTTTGTTTTACTTTTTTGGCATGGCACAAGATGAACATGTCATTTGGTTAAAATGGTACATTTCAACCCGACCAAATTTGATATTACTTTACTTCAATGTCTGACAGTTCGTTCATTTACGTACTTAACTTGTTCGCTTATTCTTTGTTTATGCGTTCGTCGTAATCTCTTCCAATTTTTGGATGTTTTAATAATATTTCTACTGTTAGATTGCACGAATTCTTTGAGTAAATACCAATAGTGAGTGCATGGATGCTGTGGAGCAATGTCTTGTGTGGTTGGGGGCTGCAAGACCCATTAAGCGCAGGCCACACCGCCAGCTAGCGGGCGGGCGGGCTAAACTAACTAACATCGTTTCACCTCTTTACATGGTTAGTCGGTAGCTCGCGGTGTGAACCGAAGTATGTAAAGAGGTGAAACGATGTTAGTTAGTTTAGCCCGCCCGCCCGCTAGCTGGCGGTGTGGCCTGCGCTTAAATCACGAAAAGAAAATAAACGAAAAATTTTGACCTTCCGTTGGTAAGTTTTTGCTCAATTTTGTGTTGAATGTGAGCTGATGAATTGATATAATTACATAACAAATGTTGCTGAATCGTTTTGCAGCGGAAACCAGACGTATTATCTATTCCAATAGAAGTTATAAGCGAATATTTGGAAAAAAATTTGAGGTTATCATGATCACACATAGTGATGTAAATAATGTTGTCGATACTTTTATTTTACAGATTTTCTAAGGACAAGCACAGTCACACATTATGCTCCAAGCATTTTACTTTGAATTCATTTGTATGTAATGAAACTGTGAAATGGTTAATGTTTGCGACGATGCGTCACCAAATAGTGTTTTTAGTGTTATTGATATTAACATAAATTCGGAATGATAACAGTAATAGTTAAACAAAAAACAGTGGTGAAACAGTGTTTAGTACATAAAATCGTAAGTACGACCCTTACAAACCTCAATTTAGTGGGCTTTATAGCCGTAATTTATAGTGTTTAGTGCGTCCAGGTAACCAAGACCGAGACCTAGCCCTGGACCTAACTTTTATGGTATTAGTCTCTTGAGAAAGCCCATTTAATTGAGTTTGTATGTTGTGTTTTTTAGATTGTTAATCTTGTTATTTTGGTTTGTCAATCATCTTTTTATCTTTGAAAAATATAGTTGTGATATTTAAAATATTAGATTGATTTAGGTGTATACACCGGCCTGAAGTATCTATAACTAGTTTTAAAAATCGGTTTAGTAGTTTTTGGGAAAATCAACAAGACAGTTTTAATTCTTTCTGTTTCCTCTGAAATACCCTTTCAGTGGAAATTTAAATAGCTGATAAAGATACCTCAAGAAACAGGGAATTTGATATGAAATCCAATGTTATGTAACATGCATTATGTAGGTAATCTTATAGTTAATGTGTTATAAGTTATAAGCATTAAAGTGAAGTAATCTTGATGAAAAATAGATCAAATAAAACTTTAAAACAGGAAGCAATTAGCGGCTTTCGTTTAGGTAACTTAGGCCTGTACATAACTAAGTAAGCGTATAATATAGCACAAAGCTCAAAGCTTCAATATAGTTGTAGTGTTTCTGAAGAGTCCCGAAAATTGCTTCCTGAAGATTCGTGAAGACTTGTGTATTATTCAGGTAAAATATTCCTTTAAAAACGACATCAAAACGTACTCCTCGAACAGATGTCAAACCTACTCCAACATTTTTCCAAATTCTTTCCCGTCATAAATACTGGAACATAGAAGCTGCAGGTAGCCGTCTTGAAGATATCTGGAATCTATAGGTGCAGAACGTCAGCGCCGCCTGGACTGGAAGGCCTACCCTTAACTTGAGACGGTTATCATTTTTGGAATTATAAGATAATGTCATTGTAAATTCTATCGACGTTGAAATTTTGTGGGTCACATCACTAGTCAGAATAAAAAGAGTGACACCCTACGAAATTTCGAAACGTCTTCTGTATACGTGTCCTTCTCTAACATCATAGCGGCTCCATAAGTCAAAATGAAGCAAATATATTGAGTTCAGTTGCTATTTTAATCATCCTTCTATGTTATTATTCTAAGAGTTTATTCCTTGCTCTATGGTGAAACATATTCATAACCAAAAAGTGTATAACAAAATAGATAAGAGAAAAAGTAAAAATGTGTAAAGGATCACTTAAAACAAAATTAAAAAAGTTTTTGCAGGATAGCTAACAGAATTAAATACCTATAATATCTAAGTAGTGGTAAGGGTTCATTGTTAAGTATGTAAAAGAGCGCCTCTCGCTATCAAACGTAAAAGTATGGCGAGTTTAGAATTTAGATGATTTAGAAATTACAATACAGATATTGTAATTTCTTTAAATAAATAAATAAAAACTAATGCTCCCAGTATATCTTAACTGCAAAGATTTCAACACTACCAACATCAGTCAAATGGTGCAGCCGTCTGCTATGGTCTCCCAAAGTATACTGAGCACACTGTCCTCCTGCAGAATCAGCAAACAATCAAATAAAACCGTGTAGGCGTGTACAGCCGTTGCAAGGGGTTGATTTTTATTGCTTGCAGTTTTAGAATTATAATGAAGACGTTTTGAACCAATTATCGTCTTTTTTGTTGAAATAAATTAGTAATAAGGTGGCGAATTTTCAGTTTCCTTCAAGTCTCGATAAACTCACAATTTTGCACTGGCAATAGTTGCAGTGTTCCACCCGCACCCGCCCCTCCTCAAAGCCGCCATTTTATTTGTATTGTATCGCCATTTCGTTTCTTTCGTGAGATGGAGAATTGGACAAGAAAGTGAGACAGAAATAAAATAATCTGAATCCTATTGCTATTAAAAATCTATTCAAAGTATATAAGAAAACTAAAACCAGGTTAGCAAAAGTGTATTATTACAAATCAGTTCTTGTTCAACTTTTTAATTTTAATCGTGACCGCGTCTCACCTCTTGTTGTTCGAGTACAATGGCGTCCGCTCACTCATAGCGCTTATGGATATTCCGTCATCCTTTTCTTGCATATATCGACTATTCAGGAGACACTGCCTTTCTAACGAATGATCTTTTTACGAGTAGAGTAGACTGATAAGAAATATTCCCCGTTACCTTCGCACTTTGTGTTTGAGTTTCTCTTTCACGTACAATTAGCCGCGCTTTTGTTGAAAGCGCAAAGATGTTTTTATACATATTTACAGTGTGTATTTTATGTTATAACAGAAATATACAATGTGCTGCTGATTGAAATTGTGTGATGAATTAATTTATGTGTCGATATGTTCACTACGAACACCGTTCAAACCGGCACAGTGCCGACGCTGCAGTATCAAGAGCATCCTACACAAAAGTCTCAAGGCAAAAACATTGAAAACGTTCAGCAAAAGAATGCTCAACAGACTCAACAACAACAACAGGTAATTATTATACAATGTTTTGTTCACACTCATATCCACCTATGGTTAACACAAAACTTACAATAAAACATTCAAGAATAGTACATTACAATACCTATATATGTTGTACAAAGATACTTACTAAACCTATCCCAAAGAGTAAAAACATTTGGAATATTACAATAAAACAAATAATTAGATTGTACAAAGTATCAAAGAGTACCAAATTATGATGGTATATTTAGATAGCCATAAGAATTTCTAATAGTTCAACTGAGTTCAAAGCTAAATTGTTGTCTAGCAGTGGTGATAGAATGAGTTGATTGTAAATGTATATATAACCATCTAGAAGAGTATTCCTTGGCCTTGCACACATTATCATTTACAATTGGCTGGTTACTATTACTTTATTTAAATAAGTTTAATCAACTCTTTAAAAATGTTGTAACTTGTTAACATTTTTATCAACTTTATTTGTTTTTAATTTCAGGAGTTTCCTACATTTTGTTATACTACCAACGTAAATATGATTGGCAAACTAGGCACAGGTACCACTAGTGGGGCTGGCAATGTGACCAGCGGCGTAAATATTACACAACTGACCACCAGCGACGATAAGACTTGTTATATAGCCCAGCCTTTTTCCTACAACTATGCATTAGTAAATCAAATGCAAATTGCTCCAAATGGAATTCAGAATACAATATCAAATATTAGTTTTAAATGTGATGTTTGTGGTCTGATGTTTGGGCACCTTACTCTTCTGAATGCTCATAAAAGAATACATGCTCAAGATACAGGTAATTTTCTTTATACATACAGTTGTTCTAAGCAACACACATGATAATAGGCTTCTGACTGTGGTATACTCAAAATAATTAATGAACAGATCCCTCGAAAGAAAGCCAACCCGTCACAGCTGAATAGAAATACTCAAGCAGTATGTAGCTTCTTGAGAGAGCAAGCAATTTGTTAACACACTTGTGCTGAATAAAACCCTGCTTCAATCAAATTATTGTTAAAATGTTTATGAGATAGAGATATACTATATAACTAGAAGTTCACTGACTTTAATTCTTTGATTACAGAAAACAACATTACAGTGGTAGCGACAGGTGTAAGTACTGGAAACGATGTTGCCATGCCTCCACACATTCAGATCCTCTCCTCTGATCCCAATGAGCAGCAGCAACACCACGTACAAATTCAAGACAGTTAGTAGGCACTATTTATTTTTATTGTTTTTCCACTGTAGACCACCCTACACCTATTGATTTAAAAGACCTCTGTTTATATTATCTAACTAGATTTTTATAACCAGTGTCAATGACCAGTTAGCAAGCAACTGTTACACTGCAAAGCCTTAACCCAAGAATTAAGTAGAAGAATTACACTATAAAGTCTCACAGTAGAATAATATTGATTTGGTCAAGATACTTTATTTGACCACTATGTAATCTAACTAAGACTGGAGCTAAACAGAAAACTCAACAACTGCTTCCTTTTAATTTTGAGATATTGTAACAAGTTTGTCTCTAGTGGATGAAAATATTGTTTTGGTTCTAGCAGCTTAGATACTGAATCTTAATTTTGCACATTCAATCCTATCAAGCCTTCTTCTGATAGACAGCCTTATTCAATGTTCTCATCTCTATTTCAGCTAAACCAGTTATAATAGAAAAGGTCCAGAAATGTATTACTTGTGGTGGACCTATTCCTAATAATCCTAAGAGAAAGGGACCTAAGCTAATTCGCTGTGAAAACTGCATTGCACAAGATTCTGTAGACCAGAGAAATAGTCAACGTAAGTAAAATATTTTATTTCTAATTCTATATTACAAACGCAACATTACCCCTGTTGGCGCATCACATAAGCGCGTGATTGACCGCAGAAAGGAGCGGGGTGTCTAGAGTACCAAACCCGTACCCGTACGCGTCTGTGAGCTGGAGGACACGCAGCGGCCGTCCCCGTCGCGTATGGGTTTGCTACCCCGACACCCCGCGCCTTTCCGCAGTCAATCACGCGCACATGTGATGATGTGATGTGCCAACAACCCCTATACATATTTTCCGAAGAGCTAGACAGAGGGGTTTAAAGTGTGGATTTTCGAGATGGGACAGTAAGGGCAGCTACCTTAACCATTGTAGCTACAGGAAAACGGTAAATGATAAATGATTTTATTTCTGTAAGTAGGTTTGTACAAACACTTTTACACGTCAATCATATTTTAAAAACTAGATGAGGTCGGCGTTTCCTATCTGACTACTCTGAGAAGAAAGGCCGAAACAAACTCAGAGGTCATAGTCTCTTTTAAAGTCCAGACATAATCTTGGTCAGATCATGTGAAGACCATGTAGATTGGTGTCTGAAATGGTCTTTTGAGGAAAGAACCACACAGGTTGAGTGGACCTGACCAGTCAGTGCACGCATTTGTCAGTAATCGTGCAGCTCTACTCAGAATTTAAGGAGCTCAACGATGCGACTATCAATACCAAAGAAAGGCCATTTGGGTAGGCCACTTATATGACTCAAACTGCCAGACCATGATTAACACTAACTGAGAATAAAAGAAAGGGAAAAAAAATATTATGCAATAACCCACATAGTCTTCACATTCACAATAATTAAAATAATATAATACTTTACTGGTCTTCAGAGACAGTCCTAAACTTTTTGAGAAATTTTGATCTACATTCACAGATTTTGAAAACAATGTACAGTCAGCAGGGTAATGGGCAATTTTCACAAAATCTATTTGTTATGCCAACCGATCCTGTCTCTTATAAGAATCAAAAGCCTGTATTGGACCAACTGAGGTTTGAGTACTAGAAAAGTCATAAATCGCAAAAAACGTTGTGAATGCAGATGAAAATTTCTCAAAAAGTTAACAACTGTCTCTTAAAACCGTTTTCCTGTAGCTACAACAATTAAGGTAGGTGCCCTTACTGTCCCATCTCAAAAATCCACCCGGTATCCGGGTTCACAAAAACCTTTTAACACTGCCCAACTTGGGTGTCAAACCCAGGACCTAGAATTGACCAAAAAGCTAATCACTAACAACTACAAATTGAGCTATTTATTGACTCAGTTTAATTTATGTTTGTCAGTGAATGCAACCCAAATATTTGTGGCGGCGGAAGACAATGTTAAGTTTGAAGTGAGCGCGGTGCAGCCAGCCACAGACCCACTGTCGACTACGCAGACCAACCAGCAAACACAACAACAGCAACAACAAAAACCTTGTGAGTATACTTAAGTTCATTTGAAATCAGAAAACATTAAATAAATAAATAGATGCTTTTGTGCTGTGCTTCATATGAAGGCTTTCGAAATAAAGCAATATTTGTGATTGAATAATACATTTGTTTCAGTACCTGGCCACCACCCCGTAAAGAGGAGAAACTTAGCATCAGTAACAAAATGTCAGAACTGCAATGGTTCAGGCATTATTTTCGTAGGTGGGAATAAGAATAAGTTAAATAATGCAAATCTGGACAAACCATTCCACTGCAATATCTGTGGAGGTTCGTTTGCCAGATATTCCTCATTGTGGTCACATAAAAAGTTGCATTCTGGTGAGAAGAACTTTAAATGTGGCATATGTGGCATTGCATTCGCTAAGGCTGTTTATCTTAAGAATCATTCAAGAATACATACAGGAGAAAAACCATATAGGTATTTTATTTATAATAATAAGTATTTATCTTGTTAACTTAATAAAACAAAACAAGAATATATTGTCAAATATGATTGTTTATTTTTCAGATGTAATACTTGTGGTATGCAGTTTTCACAATCACCACACTTGAAAAACCATGAAAGAACACATTCAGGGGAGAAGCCATATGTTTGCGAAGTAAGTAAACGTGCAAAATATTAGAATTTTACTAATTTCATGATCTTTAAAAACAAGCACGAAATGACATTGTGAATATGTGCGTTATTCAAGATTAAATTTTTATTTTATAGGCTAGGGAATCTGAGACTGAAATTCAATACCAAAATGCGAATATGCAATGTGTGGAAAGTACTAATAACACAGTCCTGTAAGGATCGAGCTTGGTCTCAGATTTTGGCGATATGACAATGTGTCGTGGTTTTAAATTTAGATTCAAATGAAATAATTTTACTTTATTTTCTAGAAATAGGTAATAGTGTTTACAATAAAACTGGATTGTTTTTATTCAGGTCTGTGACAAGGGATTTGCACGGCACGCCACCTTATGGAATCATCGACGTATACACACCGGGGAGAAGCCATACAAGTAAGTACTTACCTTGCATGCCTTAGTATAAATGTTTATTCTATTAGCTGAGCTGTTACGGTTTTAGGCCACCTGTGCAAAGCCAGGGTGGGTCAGCCAGTTTCGTATACCCTGTTATGTTTCAGCAGGCACCAGTATTATTTTTTACGATTGTACCTTGCCTATGCATTTATCCAACGTTGCCGTTGGTTTGAAGAGTTGATAACAATCTATCTTAATTTAGGAAAACTGGGTACTTAATAAAAAATCATTTTAAATTCCGAGCACATGTGTCACATTGGTTAAAAATGAAATGCAATTTTTAAAATGCCATCCGTTTTTATACATATAACTGCAAATTGGACATTCATAAGAATGAAGGCTATTACTTACTATTTTAGCTAACTGGGTAATACAGCGTGTTACAGAAAGGGTATATACATAACAAAGGCACGGATTCTTTTGGTGTTATCAAATCATTTTTATTTTTCTGCTTCATGGCAAATCTGTGAACAATAAGCCATTTCCTTGTCTGATTAGTATCTGTTCAAAGTGTAATCTACGAGAGCCATAAACTGTTGAAAAGTTACTTTCCAGCAGACTCTCTTTGTCTCATTGTGGGAATCTTTTGGTGAGATTAGGTATGTCATGTCTCTTTAGCTGGGTATGTTGGAGTCCACCCTTTCCACTCTAGAGTCTGGGCAAGTTCGTTTACGTGGGATTTTAGCTTCTCCTGGTACTTCAGGCTGCTTTGGACTATTTCTTGCCGGACAGTTTTTATGCTGAGGTCTAGGTACATGTATTTATTGCTAATCAAAGTCAAAGTCAAATTATTTATTTCAAATAGGCACATAAAAGGCACTTTTACGTGCCCGTTTAGGCACGTCAAGAATAACAAAAAAAAAATAGAAGTGATTCTAGTTGCCCCTTCCAAAAGGTAGTTTCGTATGGAGAAGAATGGGCAAGAAACTCCACTGTTACTCTTTTAAAAATGTTTCACAATATTTTGTTTATGTAAATTAAATAAATGATTATATGTGAAGACGATGCACCTAGAATAAAATTACTATACCACAATAGGTAAAAAGAATTAAAAATGAAGCTATGAAAAATAACTTGATTGATTGTAATGTATCTCGTTGGTATAAATAAATAAATAAACTTAATTAATTATGAGATAGATACATGGTGCTCACATATTTACAAACATTGTAAAATATTTGCTTTCCTAAAAAAAGGAAAAAAATAAATAATAAGTCAGTGTGTGAGTTTAGGTAATCACAGAATTTAAAATTAATGTCATTAAAATAACAAATCATATAATTAAAATAGCAACCAGTTTGATTTTGTCTACACTCTAGATTGTCCTATGGAGCTGGACCAGCATGTTTCCAAGCATTCCTATCTTGGATATAAACCTCTAATACACTGGGGGATGCCAAACATTGCTCTTAGTGTTTTGCTCTGGAATCTTTCTAGTATGTCGATGTTGCTATTGCTGGCGGTTCCCCACAGCTGTATGCCGTAGGTCCAGATGGGTTTTAATATTGATTTATTTATCAACATTTTGCTGTTGTCATTCAGTTCTGAGTGGCGTCTAATTAGCCAGTTGAGGTTGCGAGGTTTTCGGTCTAGTTGTTTTCTTTTGGTCCAGGTGTGCTTTTTCCATGTCATTCTTCTGTCCAAGTGCATACCCAAGTACTTTGCGCTATCTTCTTGACGTATTGTTTGTCATTTAATTTCAGGGGGGGCAAGTTTCTCTCCTGAGGGTAAATGTTACATGAGCAGATTTACTTTCATTTGCCTTTATTCTCCACCTTTTCATACACAACTCTATTTCGTGGAGGTGGTTTTGTAACAAAAGTTATGCAGTTTCTGGGTTAGTGTGAGTAGACAGTAAGGCCGTATCATCAGCATACGTCGCAGTTGACGTGTGATCGTTAGTTGGTATGTCAGCTGTAAAGATAAAGTATAATATTGGGCCCAGTTTGTTTTCTAGGCTTCTGTTGATAATGTCGACTATACGGTGAACTTGTTCGATAGTTCCATGCCTTTCACGGAATCCAAATTGGTGTATAGGTAACACTGAACCCAGATGTTCTCTCATTCGGTTGAGTAATATCCGCTCGAAGAGTTTTCCGACTACTGGCAGCAAGCTGATGGGTCTATAAGAGGTTGTCTCTTGAGCGGGTTTGCCGGGTTTTGTATCATTACTACCTGTGCGATCTTCCAGTGACATTGGCATTGAATATATGTACTATTTTCATTATTCCTTTGTATGGGAGATTTTTCAGCAGGGTTGCGTCGATAAGGTCATATCCGGACGCTTTCCCTTCCTGTAGGTTGTGTATTTCTCGGTATACTTCTTTGGGACTATATTCAGGGGTAAACACATTTGATTTCCTGTTTCAAGGTACTCTTTGGTTTCTTTGCTGTGATCATTGCAGCTCTCAGGGAGTGGTTGAAAAACAGTATTGAGATGTTCTGCAAAAGTTGTAACCTTCTCGAGGTCAGATCTAGCCTATCCTCCCTTATTGTTGTTGATATGTGGTACATGGGTTTTAAGGCACTTTAAGTTTTTGGTGACTTTCCACAGCGAGTAGTTTGTTTCAATCGGGTTTTAAGTTCCTCTGAGAAATTATATTGAAAATATATTAAATTATATAATTATATTAAATTGAAATTATATTATTATTCAATATAGTTTTGTCGCTTGGATTTCTTGTTGTCTGCCAAATCTTTCGAAGTTTACGCCGCTTCTGTATTTTCTCCTTTATCTCTTTTGGATATGTGTTATGTTTTGGTGGCTTCCATATACCTTTTCGGTAGCGGTGTTAGCAGCATTATGTACGGATATGTTAAATTTCCATACCTCATCTTCTAACTCTTCTGGTGTGCCAATTTTGTTTTTTAACGTATTTTCTGCAGTTATTATCTTTCTATACATTTCCCAGTTTGTAGTTTTGGAGGTGGTTCTACTAGAGTTACCGTTGAGTTAATATTCAGGATGACTGGGAGTGTGGTCTGAAGTAAGGTCAATGCATGATTCTATCGTTACGTAATTACTGTCTACATTATTTGTAATAAAAAAATCGAGCGGGTCAGAGATCTTATCTCTGTCGGTAGGCCAGTAGGTAGACTCTACCAGCCAAGCATTCCAATTTCATATCTTCCGTTACTTTGAAGAGTTGCCTTCCCCTCGTTGTTGGTCAATCTGGAGCCCCAGTGGAGATGTTTTGAGCTCCAGTCACCAGCACTGATGAATCTTTTACCAATTTAAGAGAAGTAGTTTGTGAAGTCTTGTGCTGATATTGTATGTTTAGGAGGACAGTAGACAGCAGAGATTACTGTTTCATGTTTGTCACCCACATAGTGTAATAGAGGTTGCTTTAATTTTATCTGTGCGGTATTCCTCCATGGAGTAGTGCTTGATATTTCTTTTAATAATGACTGCAGTGCCGCCGCCGCGCCGTGGCTGTTTCCAGAGGGATGGTTGGTTGTGTAGATTATATAATTTTTAAATGTAACATGGGACTTTGATGTAAACCTCGTTTCGGATATTAATGCTATGTCGATCCTCTCTGTTTGAAGAAAGGTTTCAAGTTCTTGACGTCGTTCCGTCAAGCCGTTGGCGTTCCAAGTAACAACTCGGAGATTGCGGTTCATTTTTTAACAAAACTGTTGACTAGTTGGACCATGCGGTCCGTAATTTTTTCCATCATGGTCAGCATTGTGTCTTGTAGTTTTCCAGCATAGTTTCCATTATGTCGGTCATGTCATTTAGGTCGTTCTTTCTCTGTAATGGAGGAGCTCGTGGTCTGGTCGTAGTGGCCTCAGCGTATGTTTTATTAAAGTTATATTTACGTGGAGTGACACTGTCTTTGATGTTGGTATCTAATTTCCTTGAAAGATGTTGTTCTTTGGGCTTGGGAGCAATCTTCAGAATTCTTTCTTTGTATTGCTTGTAGATTTTGCAGCCTTTGTAGCTGGCCGGGTGTTTCTCGTAACAGTTTGCTCAAGTGGCCTCAGTATCGGATTTTTTGATGCACTGTGTTGTCGTATGGTCATTGCCACATTTGACGCAGCGAAAAGGTCTGTAACACTGGTTTTTTGAATGTCCAAATCTTTGGCATCTTATACATTGTAGAATTTCCTTCTTTTTATACGGGGCTTCAAAGTAGATTTTCATTTGATTCAGATATCTAATGTTAAAGATGTCTTTGTTATTCTGCTTTGGTTCTAGATCAACATGATACATAGGCAGTGGTTCTTTTGTAGCTCGGTGTCGTATGTTAACTATTTCTCTCACTTGATGTTCACTGCTTTCCAGATTTTTTGATATTTCTGAGGTATCTTCTGATGCGTGGAGCCCACGTAAGACCACCCTATACGCTCTCTCACTTTTTAGCTGGTATGTGTAGTGTGAGATGTTGTTTGCAATGAAGTTTTCTCTGATGACCTTGTACGTTTGGATGTCATTTGGGATAATTTTGATAACGTGTCCAGATCTTAGTGTAGTCATGGTGAACAGATCAGTTTCTACGAGTTTATTCAGTTTTTCCTTTAGGGATGCTATGTTGAGGACACCTGTCACAAATATGGGTTCTGGCTTTGGTATGTATTCTTTAACTTCAGTTTTATTTTCCTTTGAAGGTTCATAGTTAAGGATTTCGAAGCTGTTATGAGTGGATATCTGAAAAGCCGAGGTGTTCTTGGCCTTCTTATTTGTTTCATTATGTAAGGGGTTTTCTCTTTCCGTTTGGTTCTCCTAGCCGGAATTTTATCTTTTTGCCATTCCTTATCTTTGTTTTCGGGGTCACTTAGTACTGTATGTTCTTCAACAGGCTTTTGGATTTCCTTGGGTGATGTCGGTAATGAGTTGCTCCTTGTTCTCTCGAACATACAAGGATGAAATGTTTGGTGACAAAGACAAACTCTGATTCACCAAACATTTATTAGTATTTTTATTTTGAGAATTTTCCATGTGGTTCCCACGAGTATGGCCCGATATAAACAGTCGCAAGAAGGGTGACGCCCATCCCCTCAAGAACGCAGTTACACACAACATTTGCCAGGTCCGTCGCGGTTGGCGCTCGAGAATAGTTTCCTACTAGCCATTCATCCTACTGGCACGTCTCCCACCGTAGGGTTAGGGTAATTTTTAGACAGATTTTCTTTCTCGCAGCCCGGACGATGAAGCCAAGGCCCCCGACGGTTTACGCGGTTGCGGTTGAGTTGATAATTTCCTACCAACTCGTAGTCAGACTTATTAGGTCTTCGGTGTCAGGTTTTTTTTTTTCTGCCCTGTCTGTACTCATGCGGGGCAGTTTCAGCAGCTTAGCACCACCCAGGTCCCGGAGCAAGTGGTTTTTTTTTTTCGCCCGGTACTTTTGCGGGGCAGTTTCAGCAGTTTAGCACCACCCAGGTCCTGGAGAAAGTGGTTTCTTTTTTTTTTTTTTTCGCCCGGTACTCATGCGGGACAGTTTCAGCAGTTTAGCACCACCCAGGTCCTGGAGCAAGCGGTTTTTTATTTTTCGCCGCCTGATGCTCGGCGTTGTAATTCCTTTAGCATCACCCAAGGTGCACGTGTGGGGTGGTTAGGTATCTCCCACGGACGCGAATTACATGAACCCACTAGAGGGACAGGATGGATAAGAAGGGAAGAATGGGGTTAAGGGAGTTGGAGAAGGGATGGCGCCTGGAGGTTTTTGTTACGTCTATTTCTTATGGAATTAGACCAAGAACAGGGTGGCAACCTCGGGAAGGTGCATCGGCCAGACTTGCCTTGAGGATCTACACGACTGTAGCGCTCTCCCTCAAGACCTCGCCACCCTACTGCCTCTGAAGGTCGTAGCAGGGTAGGCCTGCATCTATACTACCAAGCAAAGCATGTCGTTGTGCAACCGCTAAAGCATAAATCCAGACCCTCCCCCTTGGACAATCAAACTACATAGCAACATTTTTATAATAATACCTACATAATCATAAAGTTAACCTTTAGCTACTGACGTGGTTTTTAGGATTCCGTACCCAAAGGGTAAAACGGGAACCCTATTACTAAGGCTCCGCCGTTTGTCTGTCTGTCCGTCTGTCACCAGGCTGTATCTCATGAACCGTGATAGTTAGACAGTTGAAAATTTCACAGATGGGGTATTTCTATTGCCGCTATAACAACAAATACTAAAAAAAAACAGAATAAAATAAATATTTAAGGGGGCTTACATACAACAAACGTGATTTTTTTGCTCGATATTGATAACGGCAACAGGTAGACGGTTGAAATATTCGCAGAATCTTTAGTTATATATTCACTTTAAAAATAAATAATTAAATTAAAATAAAACAAATATTTAAGGGGGGCTCCCATACAACAAACGTGATTTTTTTGCCGTTTTATAGATAATGGTAGGGAACCCTTCGTGCGTGAGTCCGACTCGCACTTGGCCGGTTTTTTTATTTTACGTAAGGACGTGGGTGCTTGAGAGGCCCGTACCTTAATGTGTTTTCAATGTGAAATCAAGAGGCTTTATTGGTATAGATGATTAATAACTATGTTTTACACGCATGTATTAATAAAACAAACTGATAATCTAATATTTTTTTATTTAAATGAAACAAATTTTTGACAATTAAAGTAGAGTTAACGTTTCTTTGGCAGGAATGACTTGAGATCAGAAATTACGTTGTATATCTTACAATTTTTAAATAAAATAAACCAATTAACTTATATTATAAAACTTCAATAGTGTCTCTAATAATAATCCAGTTTCCTACAATAAGCGGAATACAAAACTGCAAGCCACCATTTGTAACTGTAATAATGACGGAGAATACTTCTTGCTCATCTTGTTCTTCAGGCTCTGAGTCACTAAGGGAATCTGTATTATGTCCTTGTTGCTCCGGAATAAACGTGTCATCAATATCTTCTGCCTCTGAGCTGCTAGAGTCCTCACAATGTATCCAGGAAGACAGCTGACTCAAAATCGCTGTTACCAGGTACAATCAATCTTCTACTTTAGAAAAATCTGGGCCATCATCGATATTGGTTGACCGTTTTCCTCCGGATGAAGTACTGGGTGGTTCCATTTTCGGCTATTAAATCAATAACTGAAAAAATAAATAAAAATATGAACCTAAGTACCTTTTCAAAAAAGTTACGTAAATACTGATGTGGGGTCAGGGAGGCCCACATTTTTTTCTAAAATGAATTTGCTCACCTAATTTGCGCGTGCCGACACGTACACTCCCGGCCTCTAAGTGACAAAACTCGAAGCTACTAGAAGCACCGTATGCGTCGCGTAGGAAAATCGGAGGAGTAATTCGGAATTATTACTTTCGCTAGGCCTGAGCGGCCCCAGCCCCCACGTCAGCAGTTAAAGGTTAAGAAACATTTAACTAATAAAACTCAAATGTTTCCAAATGAATTCTACACATCACTAGACCAAGTCAGCTGATCGGTACACGTTAATCCATTCGTTTGATCCCACCGCCAATCGTGTGTCGCAGAGCTGTGGCAGCAGTGTGTGTGTGTGTGTGTGTGTGTGTGTGTGTGTGTGTGTGTGTGTGTGTACTAGGCGCACAGACACAGATAATTGATGGACAACTGACCCTCGCAGTGCGGTGACACGTTTGTTATAATTTAAATTTAATAAACTATAGAAATTAAAAAAAAAAATATTCTCAAAGTTATTCTTTTTGAGCTGAAATATTGTACAAAGATTCTGAACCAGATGCACTCTTCACCCTGTTTATATACCCTTTCCGTAGCACGTTGTATAGTGGGAATATTATAGAAAGTTCCCTCAGTTTTGCCGCCGGTCATTGTTAACGCATCTTTATAAATCTTGAATTATTATCATTTTATAATGTGTCTTGTGCAATACAGGTGTGATACGTGCGGATCGGCGTTCAGTCAAGCAGCCCACCTCAAGAACCACGCTAAAGTGCATTCCGGAGAGAAACCTTTCAAGTGTGACATTTGCACGGCTGCCTTTGCTGATAGGTTCGCGCTCAAGAGGCATCGGGGGATTCACGACAAATATGGTACGCATAAAAATATACGAAATTCGCATCTAAATCTGTACCGGTTAATAATATTAAATCAAGGTGATTTAATTAAATATCATAAATTTCAAAGTTTCTTTCGTAAATTTCAAGACTAATGATATAATTTTTTTTCCTAGGTCAAACCGCGCCTTTACCTTCTAGAATACAACAAAATCAACAAGAGCAACAGCAAACACAGAATAGTGAGCAACAAAGCACACCGGCCGTCGAAGTTGAACATCACGCAGATCAAACACTTTGAGTCTAACCGCTGTTTTGTTTCCAAGATTATCCCACCCTGTCAGTTAATTGTAATAACCTTAGGCGATTGTGAATATGTGAAGGCCGAGGACATAATTTTGTGATATAGGATGCCCAACCTTGCATTCATTGGTAATCAAATGCAATATTTCTCATCAATAATGATGATCGACGCTGCGGCATTAATGACTTATCTAGTTATGTGTTCATGTAAAACGCTGGTTATTAATGTGATACGTGTAAAGAAGGTTTTCTTTTACTTTGAATTTGATTTACTAGGTTTATCATTTTAAATCCAGAATCAAGCCTTCTTAAATTTTTGGCTGTGGATTGTAACATCATAATATTTTCTTAAAGGCTCCTTATATTCCCTTTATTTTATTTTTCAGAGATGTAAATAAAACGAATTCAGGTGCGTCACAAAGCCTATGTGATTTAGTATTTTAGCATATCCAATGAAATGTCAATGATTTTTTGTTTTAATAGAATGTGGATGGGGTGAACTTACTAATATTAGAAACAATACTTTGATATAGGTAAATGGTTCTCTGCAATACATTATTCAGACTAGCTGCTATACAATTTACTCTTTATTTTTTTTATATAGATGTTAATTATCTAATGAAATTGTAGTAAGTGCAGCTCATCCAGAAGCACCCGCGTCACAGTGATGCGTTTTGTAAGTTAAACCTGTAATTTTTAATATTATGGAATGTATAGTAAATTTTTTGTCTATATTTGTTTTTTATTTTTGTTTAGGGACTATTCACTGTGATGATTATGCATAACATTTTTTGTAATTTTCGAGATAGACATTCTAATTAGCGGTTTTAGATTTTAGTCCAATTAATGTTTTGTCTTGGGTGTCAATTAATTACGTATTCGCCAAGTGGAAAATAACTTCATTATTTCCGGGTCATAAAGTGCATACTATGCAGTCGCGCTAATGCAAAACATTACTGTACTTGTGGGAACCTAATCTTATCAAAGTTCATACACGTGGGAGTGTAGAAAGCGGGTTTATCAACACAAGTGCATTGCGTAGTCTTGATTCTCCATCAGGAACAACTTTAAATCATAACCCTCCTGAGGCAGTCGGGTAAAAGAACTGGTAAAGAAGCTTACTACAAGCGATATGCGAATATTCGCAGTCACCCTCATTAGTTGTCGAATGTTGCGTCTTGATATGGACAATCGACAAGTTTGAAAAATAGCTTGTCTGTCGAGTCTCGTTATGGCCAAGACTAGGGGTGGCGAACCACAGGCACGCGACAAAATTTTGCACCACCGCAAGACAGTACAGGGAAAAAAATGTTTGGTGGTTTTAATTAAGATTTTGTTATTTTCCCAATAAACACATGTCATAATTATTTGACGGTACGACCCTTTTCAAGGTTCGAAACCAGGAAGTACAGATGTGATACGCCAATCCCGCGGTTATCTTTACTCAATGAGAACATTATTAATTACAGTTTATTGTTATGTTCAATGTTTGTACATTGCTTACGTTTATTACCATACGTACTTGGTGGCTAATTTTGACGTAACAAGCACAAGTAAATTAAGGTTTCCATTTAGGCAAGCAAGTACCTATTTTACATGGGTTATTATAATAAAGAATGAAAAAAATACGCTCGTAGGTACACAAAATTAAGATTTTATTTATTATTGTTTATCACGGATTAAACTTAGAAGTATTACAAACTTAACCTAGTACACGTGGTGAAAGGTTATAACGGAATAATATCAGTAGGTAGCTAAAGATTACTCATAAACCCAGTTTTCGGCAGCTGGTGTCCATCCGACAACTTCCTTCTCTCCAAACCAAAGCGCGATTTCCTTCTTGGCCGACTCCGCACTGTCAGAACCGTGCATTATGTTGCGGCCAACTTGGATGCAGAGATCACCACGAATTGTGCCGGGTAGTGAGTCAGCTGGGTTTGTAGCACCAAGCATTTGACGACCGGTTTTCACTGCGTTAAGGCCTTCCCACACCATAGGAACTACAGGTCCGGAGCTCATGTATTTCACTAGACCAGGGAAGAAGGGCCTGGCCGCCAAGTCGCTGTAGTGTTGCTTCAGTAATTCTTCTGAGGGCCACATGAATTTAAGGGCGACCAACTTGAATCCTTTCTTCTCAAAACGCTCGATGATGGTACCGACAAGTCCACGTTGGACACCGTCGGGTTTAATCATGAGGAAAGTTCTTTCACGTTGTTCCGCCATTATGACTTTTAATAACGTGTAGCCGGCGCGTCTGAGATGGATTAAAAGGTAAAGCAAAGTGGCAATCATACGAAAAAGGAAGTTATCGTACACGTCACAAAAGCGCCCACAGATTGCGTATACAGATAAATAACTATAGCAAAAACGCGATCAGGGTATTCTTATGTGCCATTTTATTTATCAAAATGTAGATATATCCAAAAAAAAATTGCTAAGTAGTTAGTAAACAGTGGTTTTAATTAACACTATGGATTTTGCTAGGTATATACAGGAAAATTTTAAAACCTAACATTAAATATCTTCTTTCATTTATCCTAATAAAGCCCAATCGCGTGATTGATGGCAGATCGATCCACTTCCCTACATGCTGTCTTTTGATGAATGGCAAGAACATGGCAGTGTACTCTCGATAGTTTTACTGATCACATCATAAAATTATTACAACACAACCGGTGTCGGTTTTTGGGGAAGGTCTGAATTTATGCTTTCGCGGTTCTTGCACAACGACACCTTTGCTTTGTTTTGCTTGGTAGTATAGATGCAGACCTAACCTGCCGCCTCCTTCAGAGGTAGCAGGGTGGCGGGGACTTGAGGGAGAGCACTACAGTTGTGTAGATCCTCAAGGCAAGTGCACCTTCCCGAAGTTGCCACCCCGTTCTTGGTCTAATCCCATAAGAAATAGACGTAACAAAAACCACCAGGCGCCATCACATCCCTTTTCCCTAATCTCACAATCCCTCCCATCCAACCCTTATCCCCATTCCTCATACCTCCACCTTACCCTTTACCACTCCTAACCGCGACCCGTTATGACTGGGTGGTGGCGGGCTTGACCATGACTAAAATCAGCTGATGGCGAGTAGGAATAAACAGTTCCCTGCGCTAGGACCTGCGCAGTTGAGCGCCGTAGGCGGGGATGAAGGAGTCTTGGGGGGTTGAGCCGTGGCAGCTCTGGTTACAACCAGAGCCGCCACGGCTGCGATGTGCCCGTAAGGCAACACGCCGCCTTCGGTCTGGATTTCAAGCGAAACGGTGGCCCTACCCAATAGCTGGGGGTAGGGAAATAGTCATGGTGTCCCGTCAGAGGGCCACAGGTGAGGTGCGTGAGGTCCGCAGAGGCCATCGTCGGATGGCTGAAGAGGTAGGTAAAGGTCATGCTGACAGTTTAAGTGAGGGTTGATCTGTTACTATACTGCCCGGTGGTCGCCACATAAAGGGCAAAGTACTTCGCTAACCCAGGTACCCTCTGTGAGATTGTCAGTAACACCAAGGCGTTGCTGGCCTTCCTTGAGCAGCTGGGGTGGATCGAATAATCGGTTTTCCCACCCGTACGCAAAATACGCTCATATTGACGTGGAGTTGCGGATACCAGCCCGTATTACCTATTAACCGGTGCGGTAAGTCTTGTCATCTCGAATCTCACTCCATATAGTACATACTAATTCCATGCTCCACAGATATTTAGAAAAATAAACAAATAATGTACCGGGCACACTGTAAATGAAATGTGACTAGAGGAGGGTGCGCTAAGGTAGCCCGCGAAATTCAAATTTTCTTGTTTTTTGAATAAAAGCCATTGCTACTGTGTTACGCTATTACCCCGCAGCGGGGTAATTTTTGAACAGAGGAGATTTTCAGCACGGTCGTATCGTATATATTATTATGTAGACGCCAGCACATCAAGCTACTACAATCTGTCAAATTTCTTTAATAGATTTTCAACTTTATAGATACAATTTAAGGTTCAATGTTGATTGGGAAAATTTGACAGTTTCGGGTAGTTTGACCTGCTGGCGTCTGTAACCTAGTATGGTTAGCGGTCTGCGGTAGGTAGTAGGAAGTTAGTTATGCATATTTTTTTGTGTTGAGCTCATGATTTATCTGAATCTTTGTCCTACGACAGGATTTACATGAGGACGGGGGTATTATTAAATAGCCTTATAATGTAAACAAATATTTACTTTTTATTGTAACAGACACAGGTGTTGACGTGATCATTCACAAGGCCACACGCTTGCATGAAAGCGTAACAAATTTTTGATCCAACATACTTAAAACCTCTCATTTTCAAAGCTTTCGATAATGCTATTGATATTTGTGTTTCAGACGGGATTTCTTTGTAGTGGTTCCAACTGTTAACGATCGGTTTTTGGTTAACGAAGCTCCAAATAAAATTCGTAAAATCCTCGCCCTCGTTTTCCATTTTTACAAAACACTTGGCATTATTTATTATTGCCTCTATTTTTCCTTTATGCCTTACAATTCCTGAATCTTTTAAACAGTTGTTCACATCCTTTTCCGTTAATTTCGATACTTTGCGAGGGTTAAACTTGTGAAATCTCTTACGGTAATTATCTCTTTTTTTCAATATTATTAACCACGATAGCCCGGCTTGTTGGCCTTCTAAACACAACATTTCAAACAAGGCATAGTTGTTATATTGTGGTTGTCCCCATTCTTCATCATGATACTTTATGTAAAGTGGATCTTCTGTTAACCATCCACATCGTAGAACTATAGTTTCTGTCATCTCACTCATCACTCAGGGCATTGGGCATTTATAGGAATGTTCTTTATTAAATAGGTACTTAGAAAATTTGCTTTAGTTGGTATTAGTATTTTTCCGTGGTGAAAGGTTAGTTTTACTTTGGTGTTTTCTATTTGTAAAAGTTGATAACATGCTACCTTTATTCTAACCTAATTCTTCAACTAAGTACCACAGATCAAAAATATTCGTTTGTTTTTTGTTGGGATTATCTTTCACTGCTTCAAATTATTAACAATATTATGTACCTAATATTTAAATTCTAGTGCCAGTAGTAGGTACTTATAGCACATCAGTTTATCAGTGCGCACTGTGCACAGACTGACTGAGGCACACAGAGTGAGATGAGAGCACTTTAAAAATTAAATATTCCTGACAGGCTGACGCACATTCTGACGGGCAGCCGGGCAGCGCCTTATTCACAGAGTACATTATTTATAGGGTAGCCAAATTGTAAAATCCACTTACATTACCGCACCGCGCTTCTTTATATTAAAATGCGATGCGCTGTACTACACAAATTAATTGTAATTTTAGTTTAGCTATACCCCACTCGTAATTAAAGAGACAAGGGCTAAGTTTTAGTTGTCAATCCCACGAGTTGGGAGTCCATATTTTTTTTTACAGATAGATAATATTATTAGAAGCCTCCACGTAAAGTTTTAAGGTGCGGAGTTATACGGTTTACGAGAAAAAAAAATCACTTCATTTGGGTTAGGTTCGGTTACAACAGTGACCAAAAAACGCGCGAAGGCGAGCGGGCCGCGGCAGTGGCCGCCGAGCGCCAGATCCCCTCTATTGATGGTAAATATAAAAAAAACGAATGTTAGGTTAGAATATTACAAAAATCCTAACTGAAAAAGGGTTGGACTCCGCAAGAAAATTTGAAAGTTAGGAATATAAAAAGAAAACATATCTCAAAAAGGGAGGGGGGGGGGGCTCCGCACCTTATCCTTCACATGGGGGGTTCTACATCCCACCCCACCCTTTAAATCGTGGGATTGTCAACCGAAGTCGTACCGAAACAAGGTTGACAGATTAAAGGAATGTTAAATAAAAAATAAGAATATATTTTTTATTATCTAAGTTTTGTAGTACCTAACTACCTACCTAAGCTTTATAAGAGAAACGTAATACACAATAGCTACCTTCCAAATTAATTTTATGAATGTTCACGTGTGCCATGTTAGTACTTAGATATCGTTTTCTCAGTGTGTGACTCATAATTTAAAATAAAAAAATTATTACTACTAATATTAATACCTACTATACTTTTTTGTTGATTGTGCAAGCAGTGCTCACTTGTTTTAGGCTAGACACAAATCTAGGCTCATTTTATGTATTGGGTTGGTCAATTATGCATGTTGAATGTTGATTTGTGATAATATTACTTATAATATAATGCTTTGGCATTCATTTTAGTCCAACTTACATGACTGCCTAGGATGTTTCTTACAAAGTAACGCAGCCTCAGTTTAGACAAGATTTAAAGTATTCTATTATTATTTCCCTTGACGAATACTCTAACTGTGCCTTTGTTTATTTTCATAATCGACAAAAACTTATGTTATGATATAACAAAACCTAAGTTTAATCATACAAGCTGGGTGTATTTAAATTTAAATATCCCGTACAAATTAGCCATTTAGGGCCGCCATATATTCGTGCTAACTTGGACTGGTGGTTGCATCTGTGCGGCTTAATATATCGTCGTGTTTGAGGCCCGGATACCAAGCTATTGACAAGTTTTAAATTGTCATCACTAAGAGTGCCATCGGCTATTTGCTGCAAGAGTGGCACATATTCTGGTTTTGATAGTTCATTCGTAATACGTGTCATCTGAAAAGTAAAAACAAAAAATTGGTAGGTACCTTACAGTTAATATATTGATAGGTTTATATAATATATATTAATTATATCTATATGATAGATAACAGGACTTTTTGGTAGATCTTTATTTTTCTATGCTTTAGATTAGGGTATGGAGTTAATTAAAAGTGGAGAAAACGGATTATATTAAAATGGACGGTAAAAATTACTGATACTTACCACTATTTTTAGTTGGGCTTCTGAAAGAGGTGTCGCTATTGGACCCAGAAACATGACACTGCTATTAGACCCAAGACTATCTGGATCGACCGAGATGAGCCCATCATCACTTCTATTACTCGTTATTTCGTCGTTTATAATTAAAAACATATGTTCGTTAGGCATTGTAGTTTGTGAGTATTTATGCTCTTGTATGTTAGGTTTTTGAACTATTTCTTGCGGCATTAGGTCACTTAATAAGGCCTTGAGTTTAAAGTTGGTTTTATCCTTTTTCTTCGTCGGTTTATTTCTTTTACAGCAAAGCGTTTTTAGTTGGGCTACGAGAACATCAAATAACAGTTCTTTTTTTTCATCTTCGTTGTCACTCTTACTATCTACATCCACTTCTACGGGACGGCTATATAGTAAATTGTTCAGTTTTTGGATAGCCATAATCTGAGGATCCCCGAATCTGTTAGGAGCAAAAGGATCCACTTCTTTATTTTCTAACCGAAAGAAAGCTCCGCTTGGTTTAGGTTTATCTGAAACTTTTTTAAATTTCATTTGAGCTGGTAAAGGTTTGCTTGGTAAATCGACTATTGCTTTGTAATTTTTAACAAATTTTGATACTGAAGCTATTTTGACTATGTCTTTCAAGTTATATTCATTCTTATTAGGTTGGTCTCTAAGTAGCTTAATGAGCTCATCGTCCGATAGCTTCGAAAGGAGATAAGTAATGTCGCCATCTGAAAAAGAGAAAAGAACAAATTAAAAGAAATTATCAGCTGTTGCAATGTTTATTTCTTTGCAATCCCAATTCAATTTAGTTCTAACTTTAAAGGAGACTATAGCCGCAACTTCGCCAGCGTGGAAGTCAATTATACCACAAAACTATCTTTGTATATACTTATACTAGCTGCTGCCCGCACTTTTTCTAAACAAATAAACCTTCCTCTTGAATCACTCTATCTATTAAAAAAACCGCATCAAAATCCGTTGCGTAGTTTTAAAGATCTAAGCATACCTACATAGGGACAGACAGGAAGCGGGAAGCTACTTTGTTTTATACTATGTAGTGATGAAGTGTTTATTCGGATACCCTATGGCACTCGGCAATAGAGTAGCTTTCTTAGTGAAATAATGTTTGTAATCGGATCAGTACTTCCAGAGATTACTAACCTCTAACTAATAATAATAATATTTTTTTATTCACAAAAAACATAAACTTTGACAATAACACAGAAGGGTAAACAGACTTGAGTAACATTACACAATTAATGGATACAAAAGGTGGTTAGTGACTGCAATTAAGTCGAAAGTCCAATAAGAATAGGTACCCTGTCTCCCAAACTAGGAAAATCCTGTATCTTGGGAGGCAAACTAACAAACACACAAACAATTTTTCAATACACTTCCTCGAAAACTGGTTCATATCGCACTACGATTAGGTTCCCAATGCAATGTATTTCCCACGCGTGCGATTTTTTATTTTCCAACACGTGTGCGGGAATAAAAATTACCACAGATAACTTATACCTATATTAGTCCAAATTGGTTCAATGCCTGTATTCACACCGTCTCGCGCCAGAGACGGTCCTCTCTATTCCTTAGAATAATAACTATTCCTTGTTCTTAGCTCTTATTCGGAGGTGACTTTTTTTTTAATCTCGGCAAAGAGGCGTCTTTACGGCGTTAATGTTTTTGGAATATTTTTAAATAATGGAAAATAGAATAGCATGAATAATACAATAAAAAAAAACGTTGAACAAATTAACATTTATTTGTGTTCTAAACTCAAAAATATTAGAATTTTATATTTTTCGTTTTAGGCTGTTTAGCGGCTTTATACCTTTGCTTTTCCTTCAACCTGGCGAAAGCAAAGCGCGGCAAAAAAAGAAAATTAAGTCATAGTTTCCTAATAATTCATGACAAAAATATTTTTCGTAATTTTATTTTATTTCTTCAAAAGTGTATTGAAAAACGTCGTTTGATACGTGGACATTTGTTATTGCAGTTCTCGGCTCAAAAACAACCTCTCCTACTGCTCGGGTGTTAATTCCGCCTCGAATGCAATAACAAACATTCTCCACTTGTATCAAAATGTACTATTACCTACCTGTATGTGTATAGAATATTAGTTTAGAAACAAACTATCGCGTTCTGATAATTTAAGATATTATTTCGGTAAGAATCAGAACGGAAATAGCTTTCATGACTTACCAGCATTTTTTAGGATCGTCGACTTTGGCAAATCGTTCTCATTTGGCAAATACCCGTTGGGGATTATATATTGCGATACATCGTTTTCAGCTTCACTACCGATTGAGTATATCGGTTTGCTGTTCAATAACGACATTGATAACACTGTCTGTATCTGCAAAAGTAAATAAATGTTTGAAAATTTTCCTAGTTAACTTACAAAATAAATCATTTCATGTTCGGTTCGGAATTTCGGATGTAAGAAAAATGTAGTCGGTTCTAAAACACCTGATAACTGATTCGTTACATTAACAGAAGATGTAGTAAGATAGTTTAAGCCTAATTCATTGAGATAAAAAACGTACGGATCTACCCTCTTAAATATATGCAATATAGCATGCATGTGCTTAATGCGCATGATCCACTTCTACTAGAAATTAATTTGACTTACCCAATAAGTGAAAAATATTATCATATAATCACTAAAATACGGAAACATGTTCTTTACGAAGAAAGAATACGTAGGTATGCGGTCAGTGCAAGTTTAATTTAACGGCTGAATGCTCAATAGCTTCTTTCTCGTAAAAAGTAGTTGGCTATCTTGTTAATGTTTACGAAATTAACAATGAACAAGCGCTCGTTAAAAGTTTACGATCGCGATACCTTATCGCGACCTCGCGACTGAATCTCCTTAGATTCAGTCGTGTTGAATGTTATGTTTTTAGCGTGTCAAGGACTAAGTTGACATTTTATTTTATTTTATCCATCTCTTAACAATCTGCAATCAATGGCGATTCTGGACGTGATGTGTTACTACCCCTGTCAGGTCCAACCTACCCGTATAACTAATTCTAACTATTTACCAAAGCTATTTTCTATCAGACAGAGTTGTTGCGCCACAAAACCCTGTTTTCCACTATCTGCTGCAGCCATTCTGCCCGTGCTAGGTGGTTCCCACTAGTTAAAGGTCATCGGACTTCGGTAACAAAGTTTTCTGTAACTTAAACTTCGAAAACTTAAGCAAGCGTTACACAGATAAAGGCGCTCTCAATCTCAAAATGTTATCATGGACGTGCGGTTGACTGTACCTGCATTCTATAATACACCTACGCATGTAAACTCTTGTGTTCGCCTGTTACTTAAAATATGAACGAGTTTAAATAGTGTCCTAGGGCCTAGGGGACAGGTATGTCAAGATAGATCAATGTAGCAACTTTAGCTAACCGGCAAGGCAAGTGGATCACGATTAAGAATAAACGCTGCTGAGCTTAATGAGAATTTAACTGATTTGGACATCGACGGAAAGACAATTTTTTATCATCATTTCAGCCGAAAGACATCCACAGCTGGACATAGGCCTCCCCCAAAAAAAGGGAGGGGGGGATTTGCCATAATCGCTACGCTTGGCAGGCGGGTTGGCGATCGCAGTATGGTTTTAAAAATGCATAGAGAACGCTGCTGCCCATTCTCTAGTTAATCCCTTAGTCGCCTTTTACGACACCCACGGGAAGAAATGGGATGGTGCTATTCTTTACGTCCGGCGCCAAACGGAGCAATTTTTTATACTTTTACATTTAATTTAAAATGAGAGTGTACTTGGAGTTTTTCGCCCGTTCTTTTCCCTATGTACCTACTACGCTTTGGAATGGGCAACTAGCTTCATATTTCTATTTGAACGACTCCTTGACAATTCAAAAGTGCATAAATGGTTTAATTGAAATAAATGCTTTGAGTTTGAGGGTCCCTGATTGTTATCAGGGGTCTAAGAATGCCAGCATCCTTGAACACAAGGAATAATGTGCAATCATGTGTAAAAGGTATAAATTATTTTCTTCATCCCGTTTATTACTTACTATGGTTAGACTGGAAGCCGACCCCAAGTTATATGGGAAAAGGCTAGGCAGATAATGATGATCCTGTTTATTAACTAAATAACATAACTACACACTACAATAACATTACAATTTTAAATAACAAAAAAAGTTAGGGTGTGCGATAAAGTTGTAATTTAAAAAACTAAATAACATTCTACTATCGGTCAAAAGCGATCCCATATCAGCTAATAATAAACCCAACATTAAAATTGCCCTCGTTAAAATAGAGTAGGAATCACCTATACTCCATTTGAAATAAGATTAGACATTTAAATAAACTTGTTTACAGTCTGTTCAACCGATTTTGACTTCTATTCCGTAGGCATAAGGATGGCATTAAAAGCAAAAACGTGGTTACAGTACCAACTGTTTATTACAGCTATCATTGGTCATGCTACCAACGAAATAGAATTCAAAATCGATTGAACGGACTGTAAAAGAGTTTTATTTAAATGTCTAATCTTATTTCAAACAGAGTATAAATAACTGTACAAGTAAACAGTTGCTGCAAGGTTGCTGCAGTTGCAAATATAAGTTATCCTAACGAGAGTACCCACTTACTTGCATTTGCGTGTGAATTAAGATAAAAAGACACGTATTCCTAGCAAAGAAAGATTGATTTGTCATTGTCAATTTGACATTGACGTTTATTTGTTTTGTTTAGTTGCTGAAGCTGAAACTCTAAAACATTATTTGTAATTTAATTGAAATTAACAATGAATATTCCGTTTCCAGTTTTAACTCCTCGTTTAGTGGACTCATTGTGGTTTAACGCTGATAGTCCATGTGATGAAGAAACAGAATTAACTGCTTTAGAACAGGCGAATCAACATTGGGCAAGTATCTAGCTCTTTACTTTGTTGCTTTATGGATCAGGGTCCCAGGGACCGTACAACCCCGGGTTAAGAGTTAAGCTTTTCGAAGGGGTAACCCATTGAATGGGTTTAATACTTGAAACCCAGTAACATGAAAAAATCATAATATTATGTTATTTCGATATCCTCCTAGTACGCGTAGCATGACCAATAATAAAATTTATTTTGTTCTGATTCTGCTTATAGTTAATTGCAATTTCAGACTTTTATTATTCCTTTAGTATCTTGACTATAACTGTTTTTGTAAATTAACATGTTCTATCTATGAGAGCCGGGTGATCTGTAACTCAGGAAGTCAGGACCCTCCTACCTCAGACACCTTTCTCTATTTAAGATTGTAAATTTTATTAACCAGTGCCTGTAATATGATGTTGAGATGATTATGATTATAATTGTCTCTGTTCTACCCAGGCACCATTTTGGTTACCATTATTGAAAAACCCAATCGAAAACCCTTTCAATGAAAAGGGTTTTTCTAAGCAGTTAATCAAAAACCCATACGGTGTGGGTCTAAGTCAGTCTTAAATTTATTTGCAAAACTAAGTGTACATTTTGGTGTTATTTTATATTATAGGTGCTTACAACTTAGCGGCCTTTTCCAGGCGAGGAATTTTGAATGGCTTAAATTAAGCCATTCAAAAGGGTTACCCACACCGTATGGAATTTTTCGAAAACCCTTTCAACAGGTAAACAAAATTTAATTTAAGCCGTTCAAAAAGGTTACCCATATCGTATGGGTTTTTGATTAACCACTTAGAAAAAGCCTATCGAAAACCCTTTCAATGGGTAACCAAAATGGTCCCAAACTTATTGCAATTTATCAAACATTATAATCAGGGACCATTTTGGTTACCCACTGAAAGGGTTTTCGATAAATTCCATATGGTGTGGGTAACCCTTTTGAACTCTTAACCGGGGCTAACACTTAACCGGGGTTGTACGGTCCCTGATTATAATAGACTGACCAATACTGACACTCTTGTTTGCTTATTACACTTGAACACACGCATAAAAAATACGATTGGTTTACTTGACAGTTAAACTCGATTGGGCAGCAGTACATGAAGCGTGCTCCGCTGGGCAAAGCTGACCCTGAGCCTATGGAAGAAGAAGCAGACACTGATGAAGAAGAAGGTAATAAGTGTTTAGTATAAATCGTCACTATAAGTATTTTTTGTGTAAATTCAAAATTCAA
Source organism: Tiliacea aurago (assembly GCA_948098905.1). Lineage (NCBI taxonomy): Eukaryota > Metazoa > Arthropoda > Insecta > Lepidoptera > Noctuidae > Tiliacea > Tiliacea aurago. Next base: position 10,000,605 of record OX402578.1, on the reverse strand, counting down.
GGCCTTGAGTTAATGTGATAATCGTCAGTAACAAGGAGAAGACTTACCTACACTATATCTGTGAGGACTTGTATATTAACACAATCTGATATTTTTTCTTGATTGGTTGTTCCAGGTAATGATGAATCAGATGAATCTGAGGAGTCCCATGATGAAGACGAGGAGGAGGATGTTCCTGCCTCGTACTCCCCTGCCCGCAACAACAATGAGCTGGAGCCCGACAGTCTAGATGACCTGAATGATGGGCCAGACCTTAACACCTCTGACCAAAGTGCACTTTGGCCTACTCAGTAGTGATTTTAGATAATTTTAGAAAGTAAAAAAGGCCAATTATGATAAGTCATGATTATTTTTTGTGATCCATTTATTGTGTGTTCATATAATATTTGTTTGGATATTGTTCTTATTTTTTTTTAATAGTTTTATTTTATTGTGTTTTAAATGCTGCCACAATATCACAATATCATGACAAGAAAAATAAAAGAAAGTCTAAATTTTTTCAATAATTTTAATTTAAACTTATTAATAAATAAAAACTCGTACTATGATAACAAATTCAAATTAATACATTATTTTATAAATACTGATTTAAAACACACTGGTGACATCTATTATTACATCTACCACTCTGGTTAGTAAAGGTCTCATGTTTTCTTGGGGCACAGTCTTCCACTTCCTCGCAAGGCATTTCTCAATGAAATCATGCGTAGATTTTTGATCTGAAAAAATATTTGATAGAGGATTAGTCCAAATTGCACATAATTGAGCATTATTTTAAGAAAAAACTGACAATAGTTATTGGTGGAACAAGTGAGTAAAGTTGGTTTTTGCTGCGAGATGCAAATAACTTTGGTCTCATGAAACACGTTGAACTTTTCACCTCAACAGCGAGAACACTTATTACATAAAAGTAAAGCTAAACCTGCTTGTTTGAGGTGCTGAGGTGAAGTAGGTAGCTTTTTTCAAACCAACTTCCTGCTATTGGACAATAAATTAACAATCGTAATAACTACACTAGTGGTTAAATTCGTTAATCGATCATAGTATCACACTACCACTATGCTGTAACACAACAAAAAAACCGGCCAAGAGCGAGTCGGACTCGCGCACGAAGGGTTCCGTACCATTATCTATAAACATGGCAAAAAAATCACGTTTGTTGTATGGGAGCCCCCTTAAATATTTGTTTTATTTTAATTTAATTATTTATTTTTTAAGTGAATATATAACTAAATATTCTGTGAATATTTCAAGCGTCTCCCTATTGCCGTTATGAATATAGAGCGAAAACGAGCAAACAATCACGTTTATTGATTGGGAGCCCCCTTAAATATTTATCTTATTCTGTTTTTTTTTTGTATTTGTTGTTATAGCGGCAACAGAAATACATCATCTGTGAAAATTTCAACTGTCGTAACTATCACGGTTCATGAGATACAGCCTGGTGACAGACAGACGGCGCGCGGCGGAGCCTTAGTAATAAGGTTCCCGTTTTACCCTTTGGGTACGGAACCCTAAAAAGATTAAATAACTGATTCGTTACCTGATGTATTTGAACAATTTGCCATATTTAGTGTGAAAAATATAGCACTTCTTTTGACGAGTGGATCATATTCATCGCAATAGTAATGGAAGGCCATTGCGAGATCTGAGGGCACTCCGTCGATCTCTTTGACAAGCATCACACCGGATCTATCCACATCATCCCGGTACCGAGTGATCAGCTCCCCATGATCTTGCATAACGAGGTCAGAGCTCTCAACGACTGTGTGTTTTATTGACGAGATGTCGTTACCTGAAAAAAAAAAACATTTAATCTTTACATTTAGACAACAGAAAGAACATTTTAAACAATTTTAATAATTGGTAAATGGTTTTACGGAACGTAAGTTATTGGTCATCTTTTTAGGGTTCCGTAGTAAAACAAAGGAGCCATAGTTTTGACGAGTGCGTCTGTCTATCCGCGGTTTGGCTTAGAGACTCTTGGTACTAAAAAGCTGTAATTTGGCATGGTTATACATAGTATTCACGCCTACAAAAATGTAAATAATCTTGAAAAAAAAAAAAATTATAACGGTACCCCTCTCATATTGGTAGGATGTTGTTTTTTATCGTCCATTTGTTTGTGTGGGGTGTTATTGGATAGGTCTTTCATCAAAAATTCAAAACATCTTGGTTTCTGGTGGGGATCCATTTGAGAAGCTTTAAAGTTGTAATTTTTGTTAAGTCGCGTACTACCCTACCAGATAACCGCTGTTTTTGAATATAATGCGAAATATTTACGGTAGTATATAAAGGAAAACTATAACAGCTAAGTAGGCTCTACAAGTTAAAGAGTCAACCAACGCTAAGTAAAAATGTTGTACAAATTACATAGAAAAACACTTAGATGACGTTGAGCCAATAAGTTGCTAGGTGCATTATAAATTTATAAGTTTGTAATGTTATTGTAAAATATAAAAAAATATTATTTAAATAGGAGGGAGGCCTAAAAATAGCAAATAAATCACGTTTGTTGTATGGGAGCCCCCCTTAAATATTAGTTTTATTTTATTTTGTTTTTAAAGTGAATATGTAACTAAATATTCTGTGAATATTTCAAGCGTCTACCTATTGCCGTTATTAATATAGAGCAAAAATAAGCAAAAAAATCACGTTTGTTGTATGGGAGCGTCTTCAATATTTATTATATTCTGTTTTTTAGTTTTTGTGGTTATAGCGGCAACAGAAATACATTATCTGTGAAAATTTCAACTGTCTAACTATCACGGTTCATGAGATACAGCCTGGTGACAGACGGACAGACAGAGAGGGCAGAGCCTTAGTATTAGGGTTCCCGTTTTACCCTTTGGGTACGGAACCCTAAAAAACTATGATGTTTCTAAAAATATCACAAAAAAACTGGCCAAGTGCGTGTCGGACCACGCACAATGAAGGGTTCCGTAGTTGATATGAATTTATCACAAAAACAAACTTAACATTGTAGTTGGAAAACATGCTCTCCCATACATCGATATACGTTACGGTCAATTCTCCAACTGCAAATTTAAGTTGGTCGACAATTACTCGATAACTCGTAAAGCCTACTTATCTGTGATAGTTTTTCTTTTAATTTCGTTAGATATACTACTTCCATGAATATTTTCACATATCCAAAACCAACCGTTTAGCTGGCAGGGACACTTGACTCTAACAAAATATAGCACTTTACAGCTTAATATTTCGCTAACGGATCCCTGAATTGATAAATGGTTTCCATAAACCCACAATATTTTTAAAACACCTATCCAACGATACCACACACCATGGAATAGACGAGAAAAAAAATATCATCCCCATTTTACGTGCAAGGTAGGTATTTTTTTTTCTCGTAACCTAAAAAAAATGTTTTTCATGGTTTTATTTTACGACTTTCTCGGCGTGATTAATATTTTATACCCATGCCAAATTACAGCTTTCTAGTACTAAGCGTCTTAGAGCTAAGCCGGGGACAGACGGACGGACGGACAGACAGACGGACATGGCGAAACTATAAGGGTTCCTTGTTGACTACGGAACCTTAAAAACGATTGGACCTAAATAGCAAAGTGCGCGAGTATTTCTTCGTATTCTCAATTCAAAAGTTCCGTATTTCATAATTAGGTATTTCTTCTTGTTTCTTTCGGGTTGGCTTGCTTATGGGCTGTCTTATAATTTTCCAAGAAGACAGCATTAAGACAAGACAGCACATTCTAATTATCTCTTAAACGGAAAGTTAAACACGAATATCCTTACTGGTGATTATAGTGCTAATTATTTATGACTTTTTTGTTGCCGATTTGCCGAAAAATATTATGCCGGTTTTTTTTAAATCGTCAACGTATTTTTACATAAGAAACGATTCCTTTTAGTGTTTATGTTGAAGAATACAAACTTTTAACAACACGTAACATAAAATAGCACCACCCCTATATCTCCGAAGGAGTAGGCAGAGGTTTATAGTACACCCACACGTAGACAACTATGTTTGAGCTAGATATTTATCAGCACAAAATGAGTTTTAGCTGATATCCAAGTGGGGATTTGATGGTGCTTCCAACCAAAGCCGATACAAGCAGGAAATGAAGGGTGAGCAAGATGACTCAAGCATTTTCATGACCTCCTTGGTGTCACTTAAACTGACAGATGGAGATAATACTATATGGACGAACGCAAAACCATGCTCAGCTTTGTATTGTCGTCCAGTTCTGTTTACTTTTGTAAAGGAGAGCGAAGCAGCTGTCGTTGAGTTGAAAAGACAAATGGATGATGAATATATCCCCACAGAGTGCAGTAATAGTAACAGGGTGACTCATCAACTAATGATGACAATGATCGACGCTAAAGTCTGCACATACCCTTCTGAAGCCAGATCAAGTGCATCGTGCTACCTGTGCTTAGCGAAACCTACACAAATGAACCACTTAGTTGCCATAACATCGAAGACTGAGTGTTCTGACGACATGTATGAATTTGGCTTGTCATCCCTACACGCCCGTATAAATTGCATGGAATGTCTGTTAAACATTGCGTACAGGCTCGACTTCAAATGGTGGACAGCGAGAAGTGATGAGCACAAAGAAATGCTGCAAATGAAAATCTAAATAAGGGTGACCATAGATTGAATGGAACAAATAGTAAATATTCTTACGTAAAAATCTTGCGGCAGTATACGCAACTTCATCTGCAAATTTTTCGAATCTCACGGGATTGAAATTGTTTGTTTTACTGTTGTAAACAAACATGAAGGAGCCGGTATCCATTCTCGAGAATATTGTTGATATACCTGAAATAATACAACAAATACATTTCTTTATGTATTGAATGTATCAGTCATTGCAATTATTTAGATCTAGCTTGCCCGCGGCTTCGCCCGCGTGACTTTTTCTAAAATAAAATGAATTCGTATACCATTAGATAATTGTCAGTGAAAGTCCCGTCAAAATCGGTCCAGCTGTTTCGGAGATCAGCCGGAACAAACAGACAGACTTTGACATTAGAAACAAACACTTCAATTTTATTTGTTTGTTTTTTATGACTGGACGGCGATAGACGACGAAATGCTGTAAAGGATCTTCTTCTTGCTTAACGAAAATCACATTTGAATTCGACTAGGCCGTTCATATCCTTTGAAAAGGTCTAATTTACCTTGGAATTACAAAATGTATCACCGTCATCATCATGTTTCTGGGTGTAGCTGATTTACAACATGACGTAAGGGGAAGGGGCAACAGTATACAACCTTAGGGAACACCACAGTGGACATAATCAAATGACAGGATAGAACACATGATAGCGCAGTGTTCTACTAGTTTAAAACAGTCATATAAGAAAAACTGGCTTTTATAACAAGATTAACAGCTTCTGTTGTTAAAGTCTAACATAATGGAAGGGCTTAACATTCTCAAAGGCTTTCTGTATGTTATTTTACCTTTAGGTTAATTTTGCTAGCAAAGCACCATTGCATTTATGCAGTATAAAAACTACATTGATATTATTTTACTTTTGTACTATGAGCAATGCAGCATTAATATTTTTTTCTCAATCTAAACATTTAATAAAATATTGTATACTATATAACATTAAAAACGAATGATACACAAATGAATATGTATTTAACAAATTACTCACCAGTTTGAAGCTTTAGAATAGAATTATCATCTATATTATATTTTTCTTGCAGGTTTTTCATATTGTTTTCAAAAATAATTTTATCATGATTCAGAGTTTGGGTAGATTTATCTTGACTGTTGTTAGTTATCATATTGGGGAACATCCAGTGTACCATCACAGCTATAATACCTAATATTAATGTGAGAAAAATGTTTCGTATAGTGTTGCTAGACTGGGTTTGGCTTTTCTCCCTTGATGAAATCGACAATTTGCGTTGATAAGGTGACGGTTGGATGCGTTCTGAGCTCCTATTACTTCTATTCATCATACCATGATAACTTTCCTCTTCAATTCTTGACTTTGTTAAAGAGTTGTTTTCCTCAATTTCAGAATCATCACTGTAAGACAAATGTGATGGGAGAGTTGCAGGTAAAGATTTTGAAAGCACATTGCTGCAATGAAACACACATAGACTTTTCACAAAAGCTTAGTCACACAATGAGACAAATAAAAATTGGATGACTGATAAAAGCTATGATGATATTATGTAATGAGCAGCAGCAATGTGTTCTGAAAATGCTTATGAGTAGATGTCACAATATGATTGATAAACAAGATAGTGTGACATTTGAAAAAATGAAAGCATAGAATGGTTTGTTAAAGGCAGCAGTAATGCAATTTTTTAACCCTGGTGTAACCTACACTTAGCTAGGTAAGTTTAACATACAAGCAGGGACCTCTTTGGTTACCCATTGAAAGGGTTTTTGATAGGGTTTAGCATGACCAATTTTCTATCTCTATTCTACCCAGGGACCATTTTGGTTACCATTTTAGAAAAACCCTATCGAAAACCCTTTCAATGGAAAAGGTTTTCAATAGGGTTTTCTAAGCGGTTAAACAAAAACCCATGCAATATGGGTAAGAACGGCTTAAATTAAATTTTGGTAACCCATTGAAAGGGTTTTCGATAAAAACCCATACGGTGTGGGTAACCCTTTTGAACAGCTTAATTTAAGCCATTCAAAAATTTCCCACACCATATGGGTTTTTGATATGGGATTGATTAAATAAGGGATGCTGTATATAAATGATCTGCCCCGTCAGATACCAAATCCAATGATTCTATTTGCCGATGACAGCACAGCACTGATAAAATGTACAAATATTAATAATTTCGAACAGGATATCAACATTACCCTTAGAAATATTATAGATCGGCTTGATAAAAATAACCTGGTAATAAACTTACCAAAGACTAATGTGATGCATTTTCATCAACGTATAATTCCACCGAACGTTAGTGGACAGTACAATGGACAGGTAATCAATCAAACTAAGGTCGCGAAATTTTTAGGAATTCATATAGACGATCAATTGACTTGGAAACCGCAAGCAGAAGAGGTGTGCAAAAAGTTAAGCACTGCAGCTTATATGTTCTTTTTAACCTGGCAAAAAAGTTGACATAGAGACTGCTTTAGTAGCATACCATGGTTTGGCCGCATCGGTCTCATTTTTTGGGGTAACTGCAGTCTAAGAGATAATGTATTTAAAGCCCAAAAACGCTATGTTAGAGCTATGTGTAGTCTTAAACCTAGAGATAGTTGTGAATCTCTGTTGAAGTCTTTGAAAATTCTTACTTTTCCGTCGTTATATATTTTAGTGATGGCAATTTTTGTAAAAAAAAATAAAAATTTGTTTGCTAAGGTCTCGGACACCAAGAAAGGTCCCGTGAGAAGTCAATACAAAAACCTCTTAATTATTGGTAGCTATAAAACAGCGCTACTTTAAAAAAGTGTTTCCTGCATGGGTCCAATAATATTTAATAAAATTCCGGACAGCATTAAAAGTGACACCCTTCAAAAATTTAAAAATAAACTTAAAGGTTTTTTTGATTCGGAAATGTTATTATTCGATAAATGATTTTTTGAATGACCCTATGTGTGACATCTCAACAGTTTAATATTATTGATATTATTTTCATACACTTTTACTGACTTGTTAAAATAATTTATTGACTATTTGATAATTTTCCTCATAAGCCTAGTGATGTTGACATTGTTACATTTTTGCATGCCATAATTCAGGCAGAATGTACTCGGGTCACTATATTTTTATAACAACTTAATGTACAACACCTACATTCTATGCGAATAAATGATTTGATTTGATTAACTGCCTAGAAAAACCCTATTGAAAACCTTTTCTATTGAAAGGGTTTTCGATAGGGTTTTTCTAAAATGGTAACCAAAATGGTCCCTGGGTAGAATAGAGATAGAGAATTGGTCATGCTACGTGTGCCTAAAATAATATTATAATTTTTTCATGTTTCTGGGTTTCAAATATAAAACCCATTCAATGGGTTATCAGGTAACCCTTTCAATGGGTTTGTAGCATAAAACCCTTTCAATGGGTTTCTAGCATAAAACCTTTTCAACGGGTTACATCATCATAAAGGTAACCCATTGAATGGGTTACCCCTTCGAAAGGCTTAACCCTTAACCAGGGTTGTACGGTCCCTGCATACAAGAGGTTTAGAATAGGTTATATTTGAAGTAAAAAAACTGGTAATTTAGAGATAAGTGGGCAACTTACTAGAAGACTACTTATTCAAAATGGCTGTGACAGATATAAATATTCAACTATAGGTGGCACAGAAATAAGCTAAGCAACCCATTATTAAATAGGGTTTCAGAGTATTCTTATGAAATGAATGAAAAATGCTATGTGGCAAAATAGTCAAAAACATTTAAATTATTTCAGGATATGGTTTTGTTACACATACTAAAATTACATTTATGTTTGAAAGTGATAACAAGCAACATTACAAAGAGTAATTTTATTTTTATTTTATTTTATTTATTTGGGACAAAAAACAGTTATACATTACAGCATTTACAAAAAGTCGTTTTAGTACAGTCGAATAAACGTATAACCCACACTATTGTCCACGAAATGATATCGGTGTATGAAAACGAATGCATGTTTAAAACCATTTTTTTTTTTTTGCATAATTTAGAAGAAAAACCTGCGAATTGAAAGAAGCGAATGACAAGAGCATCCATCTTAAAGGCGACTTGCAAGAGATTGTGAAACCATTTTTTTGAAGTTAGATTGCGATAGCGCGAAAATATCAAAATCAATGAAATGTGTGTTATAGGTTTCTAAAAGTCGGCGGAGAGGAGCTCGCACCCAGCCTTCGTTCTACATTGTGCAGTGTAGAATAGTTGAGGTGCGCGCACCTCTCGCCGAATAACAGTTCTAGGTACTACGTAACATAGTCTATTGGAGAGCTCAGTACAATTAAATTTGTAAAATTAAATAATGACTCACGTCTCATCAGTATTTTCCTCATCCTGTGAATACGAATTACTTCTTGGCATTTTTTTCTTTCGTATTGATAGTGGACTGGTTTGACGAGACATTTTGCTGAAAACATATTAATTTGTTTTATTTTTACGGTCTTAAAAAAAGCTGGAAGTGATAAGAAGCGACAGAATAAGCAGCAACTTAAAATTAAAATTGAGAATTTGGCCATTAATTTATAACCATAATGACGGAGTATTATTAATAGAAGTACTTACTCCTGTAGTAAACCTTTTTTAAAAAGGTAAAACACATTTTTAGTATTAGCATAGATAGTAATAATAGTAGTTCCTTACCTCATCACATTATCCACTACATCTATTCCTGGACTCAGTGGATTGATCTGGTCATTGGCATCTTGTTTATTCTGTTTGTTAGTTTTATTTAATCCGTACCTACCCATTATCTCATTTGTTTTTATATTATCAACTCTATAGCTATGAATGGGCTTTCGTGCTGATGGATGATAAGGAACCCCCCCTTTCTGAAAATTATAATAACATTATTAACATATCATTGGTTAGTGGTTATAATTATGGGTAAACCAGAGTTCACACTGAATGGTCATAAAATAAGTATATTTAAATAATTTTATATTGCTCTCTTTGCTACCAAGTATGTGTATTGTGATTTGGCTTTGAAATCCTGGACAAGTGGCCCAATATCACTGCATAATTAGCACTGCAATGGTGAAGGGTGGGTAGATGTTGGTCATTTAAATTTTCGGAATTCAATATAAACATTATAAATTGTTACTTATGTACTTCTATAGTTCTTTTAAAACGGACAATATATAATAATTATTGACATTGTCCTGTTATGAATTATTGTTTAGCTTTGCTTCTTAGGGTGCGAATGCTTTAATCACAGAACACAAATGTTAAATAAGTTTGTGTAATTTAAAGTTATCCTGCGAAGTGAGAGTTGTAAAAAACATCCATCTTACCCCCTCTGGTCGGTCACTATTCATTTATTGTTTGCTGAACTCTCGGGGCCTCCTCTAAAATGCTGAAATCCGATTAAAACCGAGTGTCAGGTATGATCAAAATGAATACATACTAACAAAACTTTACTGGTTTCTATTATTCAAGCAGTTCGTACGTTTTAAAGTTTTATTTGCATGCAGAACACATTTTGTACAATGCAAATAAAAAAACTTGACATGACGACGAATCAGCGAATCACTGACTGACATTATTTTTTGACATTCTTGATTCTACAGTCTACCATTCTTTTGTTTTTTTTTATATTTTAATGGCCTGGTTGCTGGGACCTTTTAGCCAAGTCTTTATTTAGTTACAAAACTTATTTAATATTGATGATGCATGATGATGATATCCCCGCCCACTCCCCTTGAGTTTCAGTAAAGATGTGGCACTTTACTGAGACCTCACGCGGACTTCTTGAGAGAACTTGAAGCGAAGTTGCACTGTTTTGTTTCATTTGCCTACACTAATGCACGTTCACAAACACTTAATGGTTAATAATCCACCATTATTACACATTAATATTCAGCTAAACTGCTGAACATGACGCTTCACTTTCCCGCCAAGAAGTCCCGTTTACTTTTTTCCTATTCTGTTCTATGTATAATAAATGGCAAGCAAAGCCGGTGTTGACTATTCTGCCAATGTCTAAAGTGAGGGGAATACAAGTGTGCATGATAAAAAAAAAAAACATTGAATTTCATTCGGTACGAAGCTGCAGCCCGCCAAATTCAAATTTTCTTACGTTTTTTGCAATTTGCGGGTAGTGTCAGGTTGTATCTTGATCAAAAAATATCAAAATTATTCGTGTTTTTACAGATAATTGTATTTACAGAATTAGAATCATTAATCTATTACTCAAGTTAGATTTGTTCTATTGCATTACTTTTTCATGAAATCTTGACCTTGGGGAACAAATCTAACCTAGAGAGATGTATTATTTGCATTGACTGCCGGGCAACCATCAACCGTAATTAAATTATTTTGTTACGCGTTATTTTGAATTTGTGATATCTTTTAAATGGTATGTACATTGTATGATGTAAAAACATATTTTAATCTAAATTAAGTAAATGCCCAAACATATTTTATTGGATAAGGATTATAAGTAATAGCTTCGGAAATCACAATGAAATTTTTATCAAATCCTGAAAGTTACAAACGGTTACTAGACATGATACGCTATCCGGGTCTTTTTTGTAGAACTTTTTAAAATGACATGTATACTCCTGTAGTACATACAGTTTATGTATCTCTTACGGTTTACGCGGCTCACGCATTGAGATAGGAAAACTATTGTTGCGCGCACAACTAAAAACCCTACTACTAGCGCCATCTAGTATCAGGTAGCGAAACTAATAGAGTCAAGATGCTTCGAGAAAGTTCGATTCTAGAACTATCGACACCCGGTCTGTCGGGGCCGGTATGTACTCGAATGTTCTAGATGTTTCGGGAACTATCCGAGGCCCTATATAAGGCCGGTATGGGCCGCGACGGAGTTTTCCCTCCGGTCGAAGACCCTGATTGTCCTCTGGCTCCCGTCACCCCAGACGAAGTGCACGACATTATCAAGGGTCTGAAAACCCGTAAATCTCCCGGATCAGACGGAATCACCAACAGGGTGCTCCAGCTGTTCCCCGCTCACCTGATCATGCTAATGACCACCATCTTCAATGGCGCTCTTAGTAACAACATTTTTCCTCAAGCTTGGAAAAGTGCCACGGTCATCGGTATCCCGAAGCCCGGCAAACCTAAGACCGAACCTTCCAGTTACCGACCCATCAGTCTGCTCAACGTCTTCGGCAAAGTCTATGAGAGGCTTATTTATAAGCGTCTCAGAGACTATGCCGAGACGAAGGGCCTCATCCCAAACGAACAGTTCGGGTTCAGATCCCAACATTCGTGCGTACAACAGGTCCACCGTATCGTCGAGCATATAAGCGCTGGCTTCCAGCGTGGGCTCATGACGGGTGCTGTGTTCTTCGACATTGCGAAAGCGTTCGACAAAGTCTGGCACAACGGCTTAATATATAAGCTCTACAAACTCGGTGTGCCCGATCGTCTCGTGCTCATCTTACGAGACTTTTTGTCGGACCGCACCTTCCGCTATCGCATCGAGGGTGCGCTATCCTCCCCCCATCCGCTCCGCGCAGGCGTCCCTCAGGGCGCTGTGCTGGCACCGCTGATATTCACTATATTCACTAGTGATATCCCCAAATGTAGAAAGGCGCAGTTAGCTCTGTTCGCAGACGACACGGCCATCGGACCATCGGAGGACTCCGGCCTCAAGCAAGACAATATCGCCCGCATCCTTCAGGCCGAAGTCAACAGACTCGCGGCCTGGTTCAGGAAGTGGAGGATTGAAGTCAACCCTGATAAGAGCCAGGGGGTCCTATTCTGTAGGCCCCGGCGATCACCCGCCCTGCCCCAACCGATCACCATGTTCGGCAAGCCTATCCCTTGGGAGAAGCGAGCCAAATATCTCGGTGTGGTCTTAGACCATCACATGACGTTCGGCGAGCACATAAAACAGGTGCGCTCGCGCGCCAGTTTTGCTCTCGGCCGACTACACTCCGTACTCAACCCGCGCAGCAAGTTGTCCCTTAAGTGCAAATTGCGTATTTACACCGCGTGCATTCGACCGATCATGACTTACGCCTGCGTAGTCTTCGCTCACGCAAAGTCATATCACATTCATAAGATGCAGACGCTTCAAAACCGATTTCTCCGTAGAATTACGAAAGCTCCTTGGTTCGTTCGGAACGAACAACTTCACGTAGACCTTAAGATGCCTACCATCAAGCAGTTTATGAAGCGCCTTGCAAAGCGCTTTTTCGAATCCGCGGAACGTCATCGCAACCCCTTGGTTGTGCAGGCCGCTAGTTACAGGCCTTCTGCCATTAGTCAGACTCGCCGACCGAGGCACACTCTCTTAGATCCGGATGACCCCATCACTCTCCTTCAGGAAAGCAATAGGGCCACGAGTACAGTGCACAAAATACACAAACCGACCTTCCGTCCTCGCCGCCGAGGTACCACGCGAACTTCCCGAGTAAATGGTAATAAAAGTCCTCCCCCCCGTCCCTTGAATGTCGATGCGCCAGCCGCCCGGTTAGAGGCTGAGAGCGCCGTAGCAATAAATATAATATCCCCTGATAATAATCATGATCAAAATGTTGATCCAGCCCGTCCCCAAATTGTTACTAATTTTGTGATCCCCCAACGACGCCCTGAGCCGAGGTCCGTACCCCACAGGGGGTGCCCTTAGTGCGCTGTCGTTTAGTTTTAATATATATAATTTGCGCCCTGGCTGGAGGCTTTAAGATTAAAAACCTTAGGGCAGCCACAGGAATATCCGGTTAAGTAGCAACGACCTCTCTAGGTCTGCTACGAGATGCCATACAAAAAAAAAAAAAAAAAGCGACGGAGTTTCATTCTGCGCTCGAAGCTCGCTGCGGAAGGACGTGTGTTGCGCTGCTCTCGCTGTGCCCCGCTCTCCCGCTGCTGCTCTTTCGTGCCCGGTACGTTACGCTTGCGTAACGCTCTCGTAGTCGCCCCGACTACAACCGATCGTCGATTGATTAGATTGATTAATTTATTAATTAATTTAATCGAAAGACACTAGATCAAAAAAAAGTGCCTTTTTCAAGGCAAGCGTTTCTTTAACAGTTTGTTCAGAGAGTAGCTTCATTAGGCCCCTTCTGGGCAAAACCACAGTTTCGTGGTCCTCGGTGGAAACCTTACGGTGTTAACGAAACCGAGTGGGGTGTTGACCCAAACGCACCCGCCGAACCCCTTCAGGGGGAGGCAGTAAATTGGACGGGTCCCAGAGTTAACCGGCCTTGGGGGATCTCCTAGTCGGCTCTGGTGGCAGTTTTCCTTCCGCAGCTACTCACCTAGTGTCTCTAGGGTGTGTCTACACCCTTCGCGCTAGACTGGAAAGGGCCCCCCCCCTTGCACAATAAGATTGGCAACGGGATCACAAGCTTAGGGCTCACCAATAGGCTACACATCCTCCCTGTCTGCACCCGACAGGGAGGGAAACACATCCCCGGGCCAATCCACCCGGGGAGCTAGGTATAGGGAACGATAGGTAGAAGTTTAGTGGAGACGGCTCCAAAATTCCTCCCTATTAGGAACCACCTTAAACCCGCTATGGAGGACGCCCTTATTGTGGCGTTCTTCAGAAAGGTCCTTTTTAAGGACCCAGCCTTTTTAGAACGTTACGGAGTTCAACTCGCTGAACTAAAGAGCCAGCCTTCTGCTGGCATCGATAAGTTCAGCGATGTACTCGGGGACCAGCAGGCGGAAGAGGACTTCCAGAGTCCCTCCCCTAGCCCGATCGTGTCTATGGACACTTCCGCACCTGCGGACAATCGCGCGCCAAGTCCGTGCACGTCAGACTCCGAAGAGTCCAGCTCTTCCTCTTCGTCTTCTTCTCCCTCTGCCAAGCCAGGGGTCCTAACCTCTGGACCTGGCAAGAGGAAGAAGTCGAAGAGTAAGTCGGGCCAGGCGTCAAAGATAGTGGCGTACAAGCCTCCCTCGACCCCTATCCCTTCTGCCCCCGTGGCATCCACCTCAGTGGCCCCTACCGCGGCCCCTCCTACCGTTACTCCGTCACCGGTCCCGGCGTCTTCCACGCAAGACCAAGACGGTTTCACTCTCGTTTCTGCCTCTAAGAAGGCTTCCCGTCCTCCGCCCATTGTCATCCAGGACAAGGGTAAATGGACGGAAATTTCAAAATGGTGTGTTGATCAGCGGATCAACTTCACCAGCGCGGTCAGTACCCAACCGGGTATAAAAGTCACAGTTCCCACTTCTAACGATTTTAGGGAACTAACCAGGACACTTCGGGTGAGAGGCATCTCATACCACTCATATACCCTCCCCGAAGAGCGTCAGACGCGTGTGGTGATCCGTAGGATCCCCAGTGAGATTGCCACCGCAGACATAAAGTCGGACTTAGAGCGACAGGCTATTCCTGTCCTCGAAGTCCACAGGATGCACCGCTCTAGAGGCGGTGCACCATACGACATGATTCTTGTCGTATGCTCTCAGGTTGACGGGCATCACCCTATTTTCAAGATCGCTTCGATCTGTAGCCTTAAAGGCTTTGATATTCAGAAACCGCACAAGTCCAGCATTATCGGACAGTGCCACCGTTGCCAACTTTACGGTCACGCGCAGAAGAACTGCTTCGCGAAACCCAGGTGCGTAAAGTGCCCGGGTGAGCATGGCACTTCTGAATGCTCGCGACCGAAAGACCGTGCCCTCTGCACCGAACCTCCCAGTTGCGTTCTTTGCGGCCAACAAGGACACCCAGCCAACTACCGTGGCTGCCCTAAGGCACCAAAATCGTCTTCCTCGAAGTTGACCAAGCGTTACGACGCGAGGCAACAGAGAGACAACCAGGGGGGATTCTCCTCCTCTCTGTCCCAACCTCCGCAACGACTGAGCCCTCAAAGGTCAAGTCCGTGGAATTACTTCAACCACCAGCAGGCCTTCCCTGCCTTCGGCCAATACATGGCTCCTCCCCCCCCTCAACCTCAACCCATCCCACGGTTGATGGACCCTCGCCTTCGCGCTCCTACCACCGCCGGTAGAAGCGCGCCTCTCGCGCCCCCAGTGGCCCGCGTGCCAGAGCCTGCTTCCAAAGCCGCTCCTCCTCTCAACACTCGCGCGCCTCCTCAACCTGCGGCCACTCCAGTGGTCGCACCACCTAACACCTTCGATGCGTTTAATGTGATCTCGAGCACATTTAACATCTTTCTTTCGCCCCGCGCCAAGAAAATGGCCAGCGAAATAATTGTAGCCCGTAACTCCTGCGATCTATCGGAGATCCAGCGAATTTATCACGCGTATCCCGAGATCACGCAAGCCCTAGAGTCCATCGCGTATAGGAAACCATAATGTATAATACGGCCCCCGCGAGAACTAAACTCAGATCACTAAAGTTAGGCTTTTTCAATGCCAACGGCATTAGAGAACAACGCGACGAAATCGCTGTGTTCCTCCGCGACCATCGGTTAGATATTCTCCTAGTACAGGAAACTTTCCTCAAGCCTTGTCATCGAGACCCGTCAATTGCGAACTATCGCGTAGTTCGCAATGACAGGACTCGATGCCACAGGGGCGGCACCCTGATTTACTATAGGACTCCTCTCCATTGCATCCCGCTCGATGCTCCGACAACTCACTCGTGTCTTGAAGTGTCTGCATGCAAATTAGCAATGTCAGGTCATCAACCGATTACGATAGTTTCGGCTTACATGCCGGGCACCGCGACCACGAACCTAGACGGTCTTCAACTGCTGTCTCGCGATCTTTCGATTCTTTTCGGCCTGAGTGAATCCGTTATCGTAGCGGGTGATCTCAACCCCAAACATCCGTCCTGGAACTGTAATACCACCACGTTTCGAGGCCAACATCTGTTTGACCTCACCACCGTTTTAAATTTCGATATCATCGGTCCGATGAATCCTACTCATTACCCCCATATCCCCAGTCAATCCCCGGACATATTGGACATAGCGCTCCTAAAGAATATCAACCTACGGTTGGATTCGATAGAGGCGATGGACGAACTGACTTCTGACCACCGGCCGGTCGTCGTAAGACTGGCCCCTCGCGACGGACTCCTTGACCCTGACCAACCCCCCCTCACGAAAGTAGTCACGGACTGGCGGAAAGTAAGCGACCGACTGAAATCCACCACATCCCCGATACTGGATTCTATCCCCGATCAGTTTGACTCGATCGCCGACACGACGGCCGCGATCGACTCACTCACGGAACACGTACAATCAGTCCTGAGCGATTGCTCGAGGCAGGTTCCGGCGATGGACCCCCATCGCCGAAAGCTGCCGGACGATGTGCGTGAACTGCTGACTGAGAAGAACGCGGCCACTCGTGCATACAGTGTTTTTCCCTGTGACGCTAACAAAGTCTTCATGCGCCAATTACAGAAATCTGTAAGGAAGCGAATGAAAGAACTGCGTGAGGCTCACTGGGACAAGATGCTGGGCGAACTAGAGCCCACTCATCTTGCCTTCTGGGAGCTTCAGAGGAAACTCAGATCCCCGCAAGTAGCTTCTATGCCCCCTCTGACACGACCCGACAGGACGATAGCATTCGACGACACCGACAAGGCTGAATGCCTGGCTGACACTCTCGAGACTCAGTGCTCGCCCAGCTCTCAACCAGTAGACCAAGCTCACCTCGCTGAGGTGGACGCTGAAGTTGAACGTAGGGCGAATCTCCCTCCGGTCGAAGACCCTGATTGTCCTCTGGCTCCCGTCACCCCAGACGAAGTGCACGACATTATCAAGGGTCTGAAAACCCGTAAATCTCCCGGATCAGACGGAATCACCAACAGGGTGCTCCAGCTGTTCCCCGCTCACCTGATCATGCTAATGACCACCATCTTCAATGGCGCTCTTAGCAACAACATTTTTCCTCAAGCTTGGAAAAGTGCCACGGTCATCGGTATCCCGAAGCCCGGCAAACCTAAGACCGAACCTTCCAGTTACCGACCCATCAGTCTGCTCAACGTCTTCGGCAAAGTCTATGAGAGGCTTATTTATAAGCGTCTCAGAGACTATGCCGAGACGAAGGGCCTCATCCCAAACGAACAGTTCGGGTTCAGATCCCAACATTCGTGCGTACAACAGGTCCACCGTATCGTCGAGCATATAAGCGCTGGCTTCCAGCGTGGGCTCATGACGGGTGCTGTGTTCTTCGACATTGCGAAAGCGTTCGACAAAGTCTGGCACAACGGCTTAATATAGCTCTACAAACTCGGTGTGCCCGATCGTCTCGTGCTCATCTTACGAGACTTTTTGTCGGACCGCACCTTCCGCTATCGCATCGAGGGTGCGCTATCCTCCCCCCATCCGCTCCGCGCAGGCGTCCCTCAGGGCGCTGTGCTGGCACCGCTGATATTCACTATATTCACTAGTGATATCCCCAAATGTAGAAAGGCGCAGTTAGCTCTGTTCGCAGTCGACACGGCCATCTACTACTCCGGCCTCAGGCAAGACAATATCGCCCGCATCCTTCAGGCCGAAGTCAACAGACTCGCGGCCTGGTTCAGGAAGTGGAGGATTGAAGTCAACCCTGATAAGAGCCAGGGGGTCCTATTCTGTAGGCCCCGGCGATCACCCGCCCTGCCCCAACCGATCACCATGTTCGGCAAGCCTATCCCTTGGGGAGAAGCGAGCCAAATATCTCGGTGTGGTCTTAGACCATCACATGACGTTCGGCGAGCATATAAAACAGGTGCGCTCACGCGCCAGTTTTGCTCTCGGCCGACTACACTCCGTACTCAACCCGCGCAGCAAGTTGTCCCTTAAGTGCAAATTGCGTATTTACACCGCGTGCATTCGACCGATCATGACTTACGCCTGCGTAGTCTTCGCTCACGCAAAGTCATATCACATTCATAAGATGCAGACGCTTCAAAACCGATTTCTCCGTAGAATTACGAAGGCTCCTTGGTTCGTTCGGAACGAACAACTTCACGTAGACCTTAAGATGCCTACCATCAAACAGTTTATGAAGCGCCTTGCAAAGCGCTTTTTCGAATCCGCGGAACGTCATCGCAACCCCTTGGTTGTGCAGGCCGCTAGTTACAGGCCTTCTGCCATTAGTCAGACTCGCCGACCGAGGCACACTCTCTTAGATCCGGATGACCCCGTCACTCTCCTTCAGGAAAGCAATAGGGCCACGAGTACAGTGCACAAAATACACAAACCGACCTTCCGTCCTCGCCGCCGAGGTACCACGCGAACTTCCCGAGTAAATGGTAATAAAAGTCCTCCCCCCCGTCCCTTGAATGTCGATGCGCCAGCCGCCCGGTTAGAGGCTGAGAGCGCCGTAGCAATAAATATAATATCCCCTGATAATAATCATGATCAAAATGTTGATCCAGCCCGTCCCCAAATTGTTACTAATTTTGTGATCCCCCAACGACGCCCTGAGCCGAGGTCCGTACCCCACAGGGGGTGCCCTTAGTGCGCTGTCGTTTAGTTTTAATATATATAATTCGCGCCCTGGCTGGAGGCTTTAAGATTAAAAACCTTAGGGCAGCCACAGGAATATCCGGTTAAGTAGCAACGACCTCTCTAGGTCTGCTACGAGATGCCATACATAAAAAAAAAAAAAAAAAAAGCGACGGAGTTTAGTTTACTTTGGAAAGCGCGACAAGCGAGAACAACTGAACGATATTTGAGAGTGACATTAAGTGATTGTGTTCTTAATTGTGTTTAAAGTAGTAGTGTGTTTAAATTGGTGTTCTTAATTAAAGTGTCTATTTGTTTAGTTATTAAATCGGCAGTTTTTATTGTCACGAACCCCAAGCTCGTAACAATTGGTGTCAGAAGTGGGATTAAAATCATGCCGATTTTACCTAAAGACGACACGGAGGGTATCCGTACCCGGAGTCAACGCCAACAGGAGACGGACCAGAGACGTTTTGGTGGAGCTACGCCACAGAGGTCGGAGGGCCAGCTACCGACCACGGAGGCCGACCCGTCCGCAGCAGCTCCAGCATCAGCAGCACCAGACTTTGCTGCCCTGGTGATGATGCTGCAGGAACAGTCCCGCCGTCAGGAGGAACAGTCCCGCCGTCAGGAGGAACAGTCCCGCCGTCAGGAGGAACAGGCTCGTCGGCTGGTAGAACAGCTCCAGCGCGATAAGGAGTAGCAATCCCGCCGTCAGGAGGAACAGTCCCGCCGGCAGGAGGAACAGGCTCGTTGGCTGGAAGAACAGCTCCAGCGCGAAAAGGAGGAGCAATCCCGCCGTCAGGAGGAACAGTCCCGCCGTCAGGAGGAACAGGCTCGCCGCCAGGAAGAGCAGATGCTCCTCATAAAGGACCTTCACGCAACCTTCAGGAAAGACGTGAAGGAGGTGAAGGAGAAGGTTGCCCAGCATGACAACCGCCTGTCAGAAGCTGAAACTCAGATCAGCAAGTGTAACAACGTCATTGCTGATGTGAAGCGGGAGTTGGGTAACCTTAAACTTGGGGATGGAATCGCAGCTCCCGTAGCTACAACACCTTCGCTACGTGGATTCAAAGTGCCACCGTTCGACGGAACTTCTTCCTGGTCAGCCTACAAAATCCAGTTTGAGGCTGTCATGAAGGCGAACGGGTGGAATAACAGTCAGGCTATGACTGCCCTCACCCTAGGCCGACCAGGCCTTAACTGTCCTGGAAGCTCTTGGTAAGGAAGTGACTTACGAGCAGCTCCTTGAGGCATTAGAGGCTCGGTATGGCGATGCTCACCTGGAACACGTGTTTCGTGCGCAGCTCAAGGATCGTGTGCAACGCAGTAACGAAAACCTGCAGCAGTGGGCTCTTGAAGTGGAGAAGCTGGTTCGTAAAGCTTACCAGTCCGTACCTGCGCTTATTAATGGGAACCTGGTGCAGGCATTCATCGACGGCATCCGCGACCTTGAAGTTAGAGCTGCTGTGAGGCTCGGTCACCACGGGACGCTTAGGGACGCCTTGGCCCATGCACTGGAGGTGGAAGCTGTGCGGCAGGATCATCGTTCCCATCGCGACAGGGAGGTTGCAGCGTCTACAGTTCGCGATCGTAAAGGATACATCCCTAGGTGCTACGGCTGTGGGGAAAGGAGCCACCTTCGATCTATTTGCCCTAAGCGAACTACAGAAAAGGAAGATGGCCGGTCACCAGCAGCAGGGAAACGAGTAATAGCCAGGACTGCGGGGCGGGTGCTGGCTGATGTTCAAAGAGCCCCAAGGAAATCTCATGGCAACGCGGATGCATTGTCAAGAAGACCTTGTCCTGAAGACTGCAAGCATTGTACTAGGCAAGAGGGTAAGGAAGTGGTACCTGTGAGAATGCTCAGGACAGACCTCAGCAACGAGTGGAAGGAAAGCCTACAACGTACACAGCAGGAAGATTCGGACATCAAGCCGATTCTGGAGTGGATAAAGGCCAGAGCTTCCAAGCCCAGGTGGAGCGACGTCTCAGCGATGAGTTCGATCACAAAAAGCTATTGGGCCCAATGGGACAGCTTGGCGATTCAGGATGGAGTCCTGTGCCGTAAATGGGAAAATGCTCGGGGAGACAGCTGTCATTTGCAAATGGTTGGGACAACCATTTGCAAATGACAGCTGTCTCCCCGAGCTCAAGTACCGGACGTTCTACAGCAGTACCATAATGGTTGTTCAGGAGGTCATCTGGGAGTAAAACGGACTCTACTGAAGATACGAGAGCGGTTTTACTGGGTCCACTGTCGGGACGATGTCGAGGACTGGTGTCGCAAATGTACAAGTTGTGCATCTGTAAAGGGACCTCAGATTCGTAGTAGAGGTGCATTGAAATTGTACAATGTTGGTGCACCATGGGAAAGGATAGCCCTTGACGTTGCGGGGCCATTTCCGGAGAGTGAAAGTGGTAACAAATATTTCATGGTTGTGATGGATTACTTCACTAAGTGGCCAGAAGTCTTCGCCATTCCAAACCAAGAAGCTTCAACAGTGGCAGATAAACTGGTTCATGAAGTCTTCTGCCGTTTTGGAGTACCCTTGGAAATTCAAAGCGATCAGGGAAGGAATTTTGAGTCCCAAATATTTCAGGAAACTTGCCGAGTAATGGGTACTCATAAAACGAGAACAACTTCTTACCACCCACAATCGGATGGAATGGTGGAGCGATTTAATCAGACATTGGAGCGATACCTGGCAAAAGTTGTGGATAATCGGCAACGAGATTGGGACAAACACATACAACCGTTTTTATTGTCATATCGAAGTGCTGTTCACGAAAGTACATCGGTGACACCAGCTTTCGCAAATTTTGGAAGGGAATTACGGCTGCCTGCAGACCTGATCACCGGAATACCACCTGATGCCCCACGCAGTATTACCGATTATGCGAATGACTTGCGGAACAAAATGAATGACATCTATGAGCACGTCAGACAATCAGGCCAGCAAATGTCTGAAAAGATGAAAACCCGTTATGACCGCAAAATGAACAATAAAGGGTTCGACGAAGGTTCACTAGTGTGGTTGCACAACCCAGTCCGCAGCAAAGGGAAATCTCCTAAGCTTCAAGCTAAATGGGACGGACCGTACCGGATTGTGACAAAGATCAATGACGTAACCTACCGGATACAGAAAGGGGCAAGAGGTACTCCTAAGATCGTCCATGTGGATCGACTGGCGCGTTATCATGATGCCGATAATGCTCGGGACGAGCATGTCTTAGGAGGGGGCAGTGTTGCGCGCACAACTAAAAACCCTACTACTAGCGCCATCTAGTATCAGGTAGCGAAACTAATAGAGTCAAGATGCTTCGAGAAAGTTCGATTCTAGAACTATCGACACCCGGTCAGTCGGGACCGGTATGTACTCGAATGTTCTAGATGTTTCGGGAACTATCCGAGGCCCTATATAAGGCCGGTATGGGCCGCGACGGAGTTTCAAAGAACATTCTGCGCTCGAAGGTCGCTGCGGAAGGACGTGTGTTGCGCTGCTCTCGCTGTGCCCCGCTCTCCCGCTGCTGCTCTTTCGTGCCCGGTACGTTACGCTTGCGTAACGCTCTCGTAGTCGCCCCGACTACAACCGATCGTCGATTGATTAGATTGATTAATTTATTAATTAATTTAATCGAAAGACACTAGATCAAAAAAAAGTGCCTTTTTCAAGGCAAGCGTTTCTTTAACAGTTTGTTCAGAGAGTAGCTTCATTAGGCCCCTTCTGGGCAAAACCACAGTTTCGTGGTCCTCGGTGGAAACCTTACGGTGTTAACGAAACCGAGTGGGGTGTTGACCCAAACGCACCCGCAGAACCCCTTCAGGGGGAGGCAGTAAATTGGACGGGTCCCAGAGTTAACCGGCCTTGGGGGATCTCCTAGTCGGCTCTGGTGGCAGTTTTCCTTCCGCAGCTACTCACCTAGTGTCTCTAGGGTGTGTCTACACCCTTCGCGCTAGACTGGAAAGGGCCCCCCCCCTTGCACAATAA
Organism: Tiliacea aurago; assembly: GCA_948098905.1. Lineage (NCBI taxonomy): Eukaryota > Metazoa > Arthropoda > Insecta > Lepidoptera > Noctuidae > Tiliacea > Tiliacea aurago. The sequence goes on along the minus strand of OX402578.1, from coordinate 9,977,634 downwards.
GATTGGCAACGGGATCACAAGCTTAGGGCTCACCAATAGGCTACACATCCTCCCTGTCTGCACCCGACAGGGAGGGAAACACATCCCCGGGCCAATCCACCCGGGGAGCTAGGTATAGGGAACGATAGGGAGAAGTTTAGTGGAGACGGCTCCAAAATTCCTCCCTATTAGGAACCACCTTAAACCCGCTATGGAGGACGCCCTTATTGTGGCGTTCTTCAGAAAGGTCCTTTTTAAGGACCCAGCCTTTTTAGAACGTTACGGAGTTCAACTCGCTGAACTAAAGAGCCAGCCTTCTGCTGGCATCGATAAGTTCAGCGATGTACTCGGGGACCAGCAGGCGGAAGAGGACTTCCAGAGTCCCTCCCCTAGCCCGATCGTGTCTATGGACACTTCCGCACCTGCGGACAATCGCGCGCCAAGTCCGTGCACGTCAGACTCCGAAGAGTCCAGCTCTTCCTCTTCGTCTTCTTCTCCCTCTGCCAAGCCAGGGGTCCTAACCTCTGGACCTGGCAAGAGGAAGAAGTCGAAGAGTAAGTCGGGCCAGGCGTCAAAGATAGTGGCGTACAAGCCTCCCTCGACCCCTATCCCTTCTGCCCCCGTGGCATCCACCTCAGTGGCCCCTACCGCGGCCCCTCCTACCGTTACTCCGTCACCGGTCCCGGCGTCTTCCACGCAAGACCAAGACGGTTTCACTCTCGTTTCTGCCTCTAAGAAGGCTTCCCGTCCTCCGCCCATTGTCATCCAGGACAAGGGTAAATGGACGGAAATTTCAAAATGGTGTGTTGATCAGCGGATCAACTTCACCAGCGCGGTCAGTACCCAACCGGGTATAAAAGTCACCGTTCCCACGGCTAACGATTTCAGGGAACTAACCAGGACACTTCGGGTGAGAGGCATCTCATACCACTCATATACCCTCCCCGAAGAGCGTCAGACGCGTGTGGTGATCCGTAGGATCCCCAGTGAGATTGCCACCGCAGACATTAAGTCAGACTTAGAGCGACAGGCTATTCCTGTCCTCGAAGTCCACAGGATGCACCGCTCTAGAGGCGGTGCACCATACGACATGATTCTTGTCGTATGCTCTCAGTTAGACGGGCATCACCCTATTTTCAAGATCGCTTCGATCTGTAGCCTTAAAGGCTTTGATATTCAGAAGCCGCACAAGTCCAGCATTGTCGGACAGTGCCACCGATGTCAACTTTACGGTCACGCGCAGAAGAACTGCTTCGCGAAACCCAGGTGCGTCAAGTGCCTGGGTGAGCATGGCACTTCTGAATGCTCGCGACCGAAAGACCGTGCCCTCTGCACCGAACCTCCCAGTTGCGTTCTTTGCGGCCAACAAGGCCACCCAGCCAACTACCGTGGCTGCCCTAAGGCACCAAAATCGTCTTCCTCGAAGTTGACCAAGCGTTACGACGCGAGGCAACAGAGAGACAACCAGGGGGGATTCTCCTCCTCTCTGTCCCAACCTCCGCAACGACTGAGCCCTCAAAGGTCAAGTCCGTGGAATTACTTCAACCACCAGCAGGCCTTCCCTGCCTTCGGCCAATACATGGCTCCTCCCCCCCCTCAACCTCAACCCATCCCACGGTTGATGGACCCTCGCCTTCGCGCTCATAGCGCTCAGCATCACCAACAACCTACCACCGCCGGTAGAAGCGCGCCTCTCGCGCCCCCAGTGGCCCGCGTGCCAGAGCCTGCTTCCAAAGCCGCTCCTCCTCTCAACACTCGCGCGCCTCCTCAACCTGCGGCCACTCCAGTGGTCGCACCACCTAACACCTTCGATGCGTTTAATGTGATCTCGAGCACATTTAACATCTTTCTTTCGCCCCGCGCCAAGAAAATGGCCAGCGAAATAATTGTAGCCCGTAACTCCTGCGATCTATCGGAGATCCAGCGAATTTATCACGCGTATCCCGAGATCACGCAAGCCCTAGAGTCCATCGCGTATAGGAAACCATAATGTATAATACGGCCCCCGCGAGAACTAAACTCAGATCACTAAAGTTAGGCTTTTTCAATGCCAACGGCATTAGAGAACAACGCGACGAAATCGCTGTGTTCCTCCGCGACCATCGGTTAGATATTCTCCTAGTACAGGAAACTTTCCTCAAGCCTTGTCATCGAGACCCGTCAATTGCGAACTATCGCGTAGTTCGCAATGACAGGACTCGATGCCACAGGGGCGGCACCCTGATTTACTATAGGACTCCTCTCCATTGCATCCCGCTCGATGCTCCGACAACTCACTCGTGTCTTGAAGTGTCTGCATGCAAATTAGCAATGTCAGGTCATCAACCGATTACGATAGTTTCGGCTTACATGCCGGGCACCGCGACCACGAACCTAGACGGTCTTCAACTGCTGTCTCGCGATCTTTCGATTCTTTTCGGCCTGAGTGAATCCGTTATCGTAGCGGGTGATCTCAACCCCAAACATCCGTCCTGGAACTGTAATACCACCACGTTTCGAGGCCAACATCTGTTTGACCTCACCACCGTTTTAAATTTCGATATCATCGGTCCGATGAATCCTACTCATTACCCCCATATCCCCAGTCAATCCCCGGACATATTGGACATAGCGCTCCTAAAGAATATCAACCTACGGTTGGATTCGATAGAGGCGATGGACGAACTGACTTCTGACCACCGGCCGGTCGTCGTAAGACTGGCCCCTCGCGACGGACTCCTTGACCCTGACCAACCCCCCCTCACGAAAGTAGTCACGGACTGGCGGAAAGTAAGCGACCGACTGAAATCCACCACATCCCCGATACTGGATTCTATCCCCGATCAGTTTGACTCGATCGCCGACACGACGGCCGCGATCGACTCACTCACGGAACACGTACAATCAGTCCTGAGCGATTGCTCGAGGCAGGTTCCGGCGATGGACCCCCATCGCCGAAAGCTGCCGGACGATGTGCGTGAACTGCTGACTGAGAAGAACGCGGCCACTCGTGCATACAGTGTTTTTCCCTGTGACGCTAACAAAGTCTTCATGCGCCAATTACAGAAATCTGTAAGGAAGCGAATGAAAGAACTGCGTGAGGCTCACTGGGACAAGATGCTGGGCGAACTAGAGCCCACTCATCTTGCCTTCTGGGAGCTTCAGAGGAAACTCAGATCCCAGCAAGTAGCTTCTATGCCCCCTCTGACACGACCCGACAGGACGATAGCATTCGACGACACCGACAAGGCTGAATGCCTGGCTGACACTCTCGAGACTCAGTGCTCGCCCAGCTCTCAACCAGTAGACCAAGCTCACCTCGCTGAGGTGGACGCTGAAGTCGAACGTAGGGCGAATCTCCCTCCGGTCGAAGACCCTGATTGTCCTCTGGCTCCCGTCACCCCAGACGAAGTGCACGACATTATCAAGGGTCTGAAAACCCGTAAATCTCCCGGATCAGACGGAATCACCAACAGGGTGCTCCAGCTGTTCCCCGCTCACCTGATCATGCTAATGACCACCATCTTCAATGGCGCTCTTAGTAACAACATTTTTCCTCAAGCTTGGAAAAGTGCCACGGTCATCGGTATCCCGAAGCCCGGCAAACCTAAGACCGAACCTTCCAGTTACCGACCCATCAGTCTGCTCAACGTCTTCGGCAAAGTCTATGAGAGGCTTATTTATAAGCGTCTCAGAGACTATGCCGAGACGAAGGGCCTCATCCCAAACGAACAGTTCGGGTTCAAATCCCAACATTCGTGCGTACAACAGGTTCACCGTATCGTTGAGCATATAAGCGCTGGCTTCCAGCGCGGGCTCATGACGGGTGCTGTGTTCTTCGACATTGCGAAAGCGTTCGACAAAGTCTGGCACAACGGCTTATTATATAAGCTCTACAAACTCGGTGTGCCCGATCGTCTCGTGCTCATCTTACGAGACTTTTTGTCGGACCGCACCTTCCGCTATCGCATCGAGGGTGCGCTATCCTCCCCCCATCCACTCCGCGCAGGCGTCCCTCAGGGTGCCGTGCTGGCACCGCTGATATTCACTATATTCACTAGTGATATCCCCAAATGTAGAAAGGCGCAGTTAGCTCTGTTCGCAGACGACACGGCCATCTACTACTCCGGCCTCTGGCAAGACAATATCGCCCGCATCCTTCAGGCCGAAGTCAACAGACTCGCGGCCTGGTTCAGGAAGTGGAGGATCGAAGTCAACCCTGATAAGAGCCAGGGGGTCCTATTCTGTAGGCCCCGGCGATCACCCGCCCTCCCCCAACCGATCACCATGTTCGGCAAGCCTATCCCTTGGGAGAAGCGAGCCAAATATCTCGGTGTGGTCTTAGACCATCACATGACGTTCGGCGAGCACATAAAACAGGTGCGCTCGCGCGCCAGTTTTGCTCTCGGCCGACTACACTCCGTACTCAACCCGCGCAGCAAGTTGTCCCTTAAGTGCAAATTGCGTATTTACACCGCGTGCATTCGACCGATCATGACTTACGCCTGCGTAGTCTTCGCTCACGCAAAGTCATATCACATCCATAAGATGCAGACGCTTCAAAACCGATTTCTCCGCAGAATTACGAAGGCTCCTTGGTTCGTTCGGAACGAACAACTTCACGTAGACCTTAAGATGCCTACCATCAAGCAGTTTATGAAGCGCCTTGCAAAGCGCTTTTTCGAATCCGCGGAACGTCATCGCAACCCCTTGGTTGTGCAGGCCGCTAGTTACAGGCCTTCTGCCATTAGTCAGACTCGCCGACCGAGGCATACTCTCTTAGATCCGGATGACCCCGTCACTCTCCTTCAGGAAAGCATATAATATCCCCTGATAATAATCATGATCAAAATGTTGATCCAGCCCGTCCCCAAATTGTTACTAATTTTGTGATCCCCCAACGACGCCCTAAGCCGAGGTCCGTACCCCACAGGGGGTGCCCTTAGTGCGCTATCGTTTAGTTTTAATAAACATATATAATTTACGCCCTGGCTGGAGGCTTTAAGATTAAAAACCTTAGGGCAGCCACAGGAATATCCGGTTAAGTAGCAACGACCTCTCTAGGTCTGCTACGAGATGCCATTCATAAAAAAAAAAAAAAAAAAGCGACGGAGTTTAGTTTACTTTGGAAAGCGCGACAAGCGAGAACAACTGAACGATAGAACGATATTTGAGAGTGACATTAAGTGATTGTGTTCTTAATTGTGTTTAAAGTAGTAGTGTGTTTAAATTGGTGTTCTTAATTAAAGTGTCTATTTGTTTAGTTATTAAATCGGCAGTTTTTATTGTCACGAACCCCAAGCTCGTAACACTATTATATGTCAATGGGCTCACGCGAGTAAAGCTCCCAGTCGGCGTGATTTTTCCAACATCGAAACGTCATATTTCAGCCAATCTAGACTGCCAATACCGAAATTCAAATTTTCTTACTTTTTTCAGGGTCAGTGTCAGGTTTTATCTAGATCAAAATATGATACAAGACTACATTTCTCTTTCCCCATTGCAATGCCATGATTTCATGAAAAGTTATTCAATAGCCTAATAAGTTACATAGACATCAGCTATCTAAGAGTGAAAGTCCGAGATTAGTCGGTTAGTTTTTATGTACAGACGCCAGCACATCAAGTTCTTCTCTGTATCGTTCCAATTTTAGTATATGTACTGCCGAAGCAAGGGTTACGAGCCTGTCCGAAAGGGATATCGTGACTCTGGCACACAGGCATCTGAAGGAACACGGTGGGTTTTAGTCAGTAAAAGTCTGACACTCCCTCTCGCTCCGCCCAGAGCGGGAGAAGTTATTTGATGATTTCCCACCAAAAAAAAAAAAAGCATAAGGTTCAAGGTTGAATGGGAAAATTTTACAGTTTCGGGTAGCTTGCCCTGCTGGCGTACCTATGTATATTTTACATACTTACAGAAATCATTTAGTAAAAAGCTGTTATTTTGACATTATACAAACATCTACTTAAATTTTATTTATTTGTATGATTCTATTGTATTTAATATTTTATGGCCTTACGGGGGTAAGTCAGGGGACAAATTTAGGACCTTTAGAATTCATAATTATGATTAATGATCTTCCAGAAGTCATTAAAGATGCTAGCTGTTTGTTATTTGCTGACGATCTCAAGCTATTCTTGCGGATCTCAGACGAGTCACACTGCAGAATGCTCCAGCGAAACATCGATCGGGTGGTAGCGTGGAGTGAAGAGAATAAACTACTCTTTAATGAGACGAAGTGTAGCGTAATGTAGTAATGTCAACCACGCGGGCCGTGATACGAGTACCCCGACGACATGATTATTGCATGGGCGGTTACGCCATAACGCGGGTGGGGGTAGTGCGAGATCTCGGGGTTACGTTCTCTGGGGATCTTTCGATTCGTGCTCATGAAGTGCACGTGTGCAAAAAAGCGTTTAAAAATCTTGGTTTTGTCATGCGTGAAACCCGTGACTTCAAAAAAAAAAAAAAATGGCGGCAGTGAGAGCACTTTACAATGCGTTAGTGCGAAGCAACTTAGAAACTAGTGCTATTATCTGGAATCCTTATGAAGTGAAGTATTCTCAGATGTTGGAAAAGATGCAGAACAAATTTACCCGATACCTGTACTGGAAGCAGTTTGGAATGAACGTCCCTTTCTACCCACTTATGTATCCAACTCTCTTTGTTTAGGCATGGTTGGATATTATAAGTTGGAAGTAAGGCGCAACCTCGCTCTTGTAAGATATGTGTTTATGGTTTTTCGTGGGATACTGAATACCTAATCCACAAATATTGGAATCGTTGGGATTGCTCGTTCCAGACAGGGAGGTTACGGTTGGGACCGAGGGGAGAACTTTTTAAAGTTCCGGCAACCCGTACTTATTCAAGTTTGCACCAGTGATTCGTGCAATAAAAATACTTAATAAGTGTCTCTCGTCGGTTGGACATATTTTCTTGCTCTTTGGCGGAATTCCAGAGGGTGACACTTAGTGTGTTGTCCACTGTGTAACTTGTGCTTTACCCGGCCCCGTTATTAGGGACCGAACGATTAGAAATTACGACTACTTTTGTTAGCTTGGGTATTACCTGTTAACACAAATGTATGTGATGTTGAATAAATAAATAAATATTTTTTTTGTCTAGAAAAGAACACAGGCACCGGTCCAACTATGATCCATCCTGATCATAGTTGGACCGGTGCCTGTGTTACATTTGAGTTGATAGGGTAAAAACTTAGAAAGTAAAACATAACCGGCCAATTGCGTGACGGACCGTCAGATCGCGACGATCACTTTATAACAGAACCGAAATTAGGACATACAGACGTATCAGTAGATACCAGTATGGTTACGGAAGTTCCTAAGAATAAGGAAGAGGATTAAGCCTTGTGTTCCGTCTGCTGTACTTACATAGGCTGTACCAGACAGACAGCAGACTTGCTGCTCTCGGTTCATAGTTCGCAGCATAAACTTTTACTGGATAATTGACGGCCTGTTGGTGTCGGAAGATCGTTTAATATGTGTAAAACTAAATTAACATGGACCTGAAAAATTTTATTGAAATTTCACCAACAATTTATATTACTAAAAAGATAAATTAAATAGATGTCAATAAAGTGCCAAGATACATAAACATCCTATAAAAATATATGTGGGATTCACAATAAGTCGTGTTCCCGACTTACTCATCGTCAGTTTATGAACACGACGAGTCTCTGACCGTAGAATTGGTGACGGATAGACTACTAGAGCAGCCTGCTCTTGCTCTTCATTCTTTTTTATTTTTTCGTCAAGCCATGCTTTAAAAACATAAGTTGGTAAAACGTCTACCATCCTTTTGTTTACAGCATATGTAGCCGACATCTCTCTAGAGCACTCCTCTTGACCTTTAACAACAATGCCCATAAGCTCTTTATCAAATATCACGGGCCCACCCGTGTCTTTGAAACACGTCACTACCTTTGTTTCAACACAGTCAAAATACACTTTCAAAACATCTGTTATTTCGTCTGGGGAACGGTTTTCCATGCCTATAGACTGAAGATGTTTCGTTTGCCCAACATCGGCATTCAATCCAAATCCTATCCCTTCTAAATCGACGACGTTGCGAGAGTTTGTGTAATTGCTGAGGATTACTTTTGATGCAAAGCTATTATTATGTTTCTCGGTGTAAATAATACCAACATTTTTTATTGAACCCGATTCAGTAAAAGTAGGGAATCTCTCAGTTTTTGTAACATGAAGCGATACCGTTGCTTCGTCCTTCTTGTCAGTGGTGGTATTGAATAATACGTGACTTAAAGCAAATTGAGTACACTGAGCTGTTGTTAATATCAGTCCATTGGAAACTAAAACACCCGAACACAAATATTCATTTTGTTGAGACATTATAGCGGCCATGAATGGAAATTGCTGGTGAGTCGCTGCCCGTATTTCATGCATTCGACTATTTTGTCTTCTCGTGCACGTAATGTTATTAGGTTCAGTTTCAACGGGGATGTCCAGGGACTCGTCTTTGGATTCATCGCTTGTTTCGCCGTTGTCATCTCTATTTTCATCCACACTTTTTTTTACATTTTCCCCAGCACACGTAGTTATAAAACCAAATACAAACACAACGGGAACTAGAAAATGCAGAAAAACGTTATCAGTCTTCATCATTAAAACATGCTAAATCTTGCTATAAGAATAATTTAGTTCTTTTTTCGTATCTATCATATGTCATAATCATTTCTTTCTTTTTAATAATATTTTGTTTAAAAGCAGCCAGCATAATGTTTTGTGACCCACTATTCTCTTTATCTTTGACTAGTGACTAGACTAGACCTTAGGACCCGCCCCATGGTCGTAAGGCCAATTGACTTTGGCAGAGGGGAACGCTCAGCTATGGCGGCTCTAGATGGTAAATACTCAAAGACCCGCCCCTGCTTCGCACTGTTCTTACGACTTGTCAAAACATTTAATTGAGTAAGCTTCTAATTATTAATACACATAAACCTTCCGGAATAACTTGACTAAATGATATAATTATTTGGCTTATGAAATTATAAAAATTAGTCAAGTGTGTGTGTAAGATCTTTCCACCTATCTGTTAACATGGTGGTTTGATATCAATCAAACCATGATCAAAACTCCTAAACACAATAAACAGGGTGCAAAAGAAATAAGAGACCGGGGAGGGAAACACGTCGAGAGAGTAATGGCATGTTTCGTTTGCGTGAAAGCTATCATGACCAGTGGCGTAGCTTTTGCTTTATCTATATTATTTAGTTGGTTATCTTGGTTAAAATGGCTACCAGCGTGGTTTATCAATGAAAAACGTGATAGTATGTTTTTTTTTTTTCAAACTCGAACTCAAAACATTTATTTCAATTAAACCTATTACAGGCACTTTTGAATTGTCAAAGAGTCGGTCAGTTAGTCAGAAAGTTGAAGCTATTTGCCCATTCCAAAACGTAGATCTCTATGGAGAAGAATAGGCAAGAAACTCCAAGGACACTCTTTTAAAGCAAGATATTACAAAATCCTGGGTATGATTATTCTTGCTGCTTCTTTAGGTGAGAACAACGTAAAAAAAAAAAAATTGTTTATTTAAAAAGCAATTCAAAATCTAAGATTAAAAGATTACAAATAAGCCCTGGTAGTTAAGAGAAGACCAGTCTCAACTGACGGCGCCCGTTCACGAACATGACGCGTGGATCAGCACCATCCAAATCAACCATTTTGTAGGGAACCGAATGATCCAACACACGCGCCACCATCAGCGAGCCATTTAAGTGAGCATGACATACTCTCAACTGCCACGCTTTTTTAAGTCAACATACATCTTAACATAATAAACGGCTCCATGGTACTCACATTAACAAAAATGAAACAAAAATTGCTTCTAAATTATACAAAACTATAGCTTGCAATGTATTTCAAAAATTAATAAAATTTTACTAGCAAAAGGAAAATCATTATTACTTAAAAGTATTCAACAACTAAAACTTGATTACATTTTCTTCTTCTTAGTCGTCGTCGATTACATTTTATAAAATCGATATGATTGTAATGTCAGAACATAAAAAAAGGGGGGAAGCATCTCTTCCAAATATTATAATTTTAACAAGTGAACCCAAGTGGTTGTGGAGCAGGACCAGCATTAAGCCAAGCATTTTTATCTACGATATAATCATCCAACCTATAATATGCTTGTCTACATAGTGTGCGTTTAATGCATGTTTTAAATTTCTTCTCATTTAGTTGAAGAATATCGAGTGGTATTTTATTATAACATTTTACACAGTACCCCCTTTAAGAAGTGTGTACTTTTGACAATCTGAAACGTGGTTGATCTAATTTGTTCCTATTTCTAGTGTTAAAATTATGCCTATCACTTATCTTACTGAAGAGTTGTAGATTTTTTCTAACATACATAATATTTTCATAAATATATTGGCACTTTCACTTTCGGGTGTCACGTTGTCACTCCCAATCCGGTGGCACCTCAGAACAATGAAAGTGGCACCCGGTGCGGACCGCCCCCGACGTTCCCCCTCTAGTTACGCCACTGATCATGATTATTCGAGTTATGTAGGTACTTTTCTTTCAGGTACCCAATTTACTTCCCACCCTGTATAAAAATACCCACGCGCGACGTTGATCGATATATTTGCCAATTAATATACTTGGCTCAAAAGGCTGCCCAACTTAAATGGGACTGGGCAGGACATGTCTGCCAAATGCCAAACCAACTGTGGGGCCAAATAGCACAGAATGGGTGCCCTGAGACAGTGCGACGGCGGGCGTCGCGGCAGACCACTCAGGAGATGGCGGGACGAACTGGATAGGTTCCGTCAAAACTGGAAAGAGGACGCGCAGGCTCGCAAAAGATGGAAGGAGTGGAGGGAGGCCTTTGGCCAGCAGTGGGACAGCGTAGGCTAGAGAAAAAAAAAACAAAATAGAAGATGGGTGGAGTTCAGTGTACATACAATTACATACCTAAACATATTTTTTTTAAATTATCCTATTTTAAAGAAGAAAAGAAAAATAAAGGTACCTAGGACTTCGGTTTATAATCCCACGATTTAAGAGGTTGGAGTGAGGGAGGGGGGCGGAGTGAAAACATATTGCTAAGTTTTACGATTTAAGTAGGTACTTACTTTTTTTTTATAGTAACTCGTGCATTTGCTCCCGAAAATCACCATTTGGTGAAGTGGAACTGATGATGGAGACCACAGATGGGCACCGGAACAACATAATATTAAGTATTTAACGGGTTGAGATTCGATTAGGTACGATAAGGTATTAGGTAAGTACGATATGGTTGCTAAGCAATTTATGCTCGTCACAATGCATATGGTGAGTGGCAGTTCTCCTGGTTCTTACTAGGAGAACTCCACAACAATTAACGTCCCTGCATCGGAAAAAGCAATATTTTGTAAAAGGTGATGAGTAGTTGACTTCAGGTTATTGTAACTTAGCTATATTAAAAACTGACCCACTAAAAAGTAAAAAATAAAAAACTTTTTGAAAAAAAAAATAACCGACTTCCAAAAAAACACTACAAAGTGAAAAATAACTTTAATTTCGGAAGTCGGTGGCAAAAAAACTAAAATACAGATCCAAAGACACCGACTTCCGAAATTAAAGTTATTTTTAACTTTGTAGTGTTTTTTTTGGAAGTGACACCCAAAGGAAAAAAAAAGGGGGGTTTTATGTTTGACCGCTAAGTGTGTGTGTCTGTGTGTGGCACCGTAGCTCTTAAACGGATTAACCGATTTGGATGTGGTTTTTTTTTATTTGAAAGCAGGTTTTCTAGCGGTGGTTCTTACCATGTTTTATCAAAATCGGTTCAGACGTTTCAACGTTATCCACTTTTTTGTTAATTGCGGTAGGGATCTTAGACGCATAATGGGTATTTACTTTACTATCAAACATATTTGTGACCTACAATTTTAAACATCCATGTATGCTATATAACTATGCAAGATTATTGAATTCTTGATCTGATGCTGCAGCCAGGATAGAAGAAGAAGGGAAGAAGAAATAGCAGATATGTTGTGTTCAGGAAGAAGAAATAGCAGATATGTTGTGTTTCGATTCGTTTTGCTCAGTATTTGATTCTACATACAATACAATGGTGGCAACACGATGAGTTGATGCTGCAGCCAGGATATTCAACACAATAGTACACTCTTGAAAAACAAAAATAGCAGATATGTAGTGTTTGGATTCGTTTTGATTCTGCATACAATGCAATGGTGGAAACACGATGAGCTGATGCTGCAGCCAGGATATCCTACACAATAGTACACACTTAAAAAAAAAAAGCAGTTGAGTAGTGTTTTGATTCGTTTGTGGGTGGGACATGTCAAAAGCCGCGTCTCCACGCGGGCTAGCGATCTATATAGTTAGCGGATTTTATGCCGAACAAAAATTTTGTGTTTTGGTCAAAAAACGTGTTTTTCGACCGAAAAGTATGTAAAAACCAGGTATCACGACTACCAAACAGGACTCGAGCTCGCTGCAGAATACAGGTGAGTCGGGTAAGTAACTATTGTTACTAAGAAAGATGATTTAGGAGAAAAATTGTACTTATCATAACTTCTTTTGTAACAAAGTTTAAAATGTTAATTTAAAATTAAAATTTAAAAAACCCCTAACACAAAAAAGAAAAGCGAACATGTCAAAAATCCATCAAATTCGATTGTGTAATACCTATTGGTACCCCGCCGCGACAAGCGCCATTTCAATGAGGAAACCGTATCGTGCCATCCATCAATTTCTATAATTAAAATATAAGTAGGTATTACTCTCGAATTTGATGGCTCGAGGATAGGTATTATTTTTGACATTTTAAATGTTCGCTTTTCTTTTTTGCGTTGGGGGTTATTAAAGTTTAAATTTAATTTTTATATCATGAAACGGTTAAAATGCCGTGCGTTATGAACCAATGTTGAGAAACAATGACTTGGAGACGTGTAGGCCAATGGCCACTGGAGGAAACATTGAGCGGACATTGAGCTACACAGTAAAAAAAAAAGTGTGACCATAGATCTAGACAAGAATTTTATAAAGTTGACAGTTGACACTGACAGTGTAATGTCATCTTTCATTCAGCAAGAATCGGTTCACAGTTTGTGAATTTTGTAAAATACGTGAGTTGGCTGATTCTGTGATTTTTCAACTATCTAATTCTTTGAACTAAGTCACCAAAATGTCGAAAAAGAAGGGAACCAAGAAAAATCAAGACTTCGATGACGATTTTGAGGAGAAAAAGACTATAACAAACGATCATGAGGTAACCTCTAAAAGTAAGGGAAAAGGGAAGAAGAAAGGTAAAAGCAACGCAGGCGATTGGAGCGACAGTGACGAAGGAAATGTTCAGAAGAAGGTTTTAGCATCCGATGACGAAGATGTACCCAAGCCAGCTGCAAAGAAATCACAAAAAAAAGGTGCACATATGCTAAGAAAATGCAATGATATAATTTGCATTGCAAGTAGGCTCTTAACAGACCATAACTATAAATTATGTTGTGCGTCATTAAATACATCTATATTTAAATTTCAATGTGTTCAAAATTAACATGTTACATGAAAATGTCCTTTCATGTAGGTAAAGTTTTCCTTTCCAAGTGTGTGATGCAACACAAAATATCTTGCAGCACACCCGGTGTATGGTCTGTCGTGTTATCATAATTATCATCATCTGATACATTCTATTCGATCAATGATGTTATAGTAATAATAAGTTGTGGTGCCTCATTTAATTAAAAACGTCTAATGGGCCTCTACAAGTTAACTTTGGCCCCTCGTACGCCTTCCAAAGGTTCTGGACCCCAGGGTGTCCATGTCAAAGACAAAATAAATATTAATAATAATCTATATTGTTATGAGGTTACTGAATCATATGAAGCCTCTGAAACCCAAACTAGGTAAAAAACCTGTATATCAGGAAATTATGCAAGTATAATATCCATAATTTGCGCCCTTAAATATCTTACTTTTAACAATATCTTTACAGCAACTCTTTATGTATTAAGATTCTTAAAAACAAAAATGTAACATGATTAGGCATATAATTTCAGGGAAAAATAAAAAAAAAGGTCAGGACTCTGATGAAGAGCAAGATGATATTAAGTCAACAGTTGGTAATGCATCAAACACTGCACCAAAACCAGCAGCCAAGGCAAATAAAAAGAAGAAAGGTAAGCATTATGTTTGTAATACCATTTCTATGAGTTTATATTATGGCAAGTCAAGCGTCAAGGTAGCCTGCGAAATTGAAATTTTCTTACGTTTTTAGGGTTCCGTACCTCAAAATGAAAAAGGAACCCTTATAGGATCACTCATGTGTCTGTCTGACTGTCTGCCTGTCTGTCTGTCTGTCTTTCTGTCTGTCTGTCTGTCTGTCTGTCTGTCTGTCTGTCTGTCCTTATCTCCGAAACTACTGAGCCTAAAATTTTGATAAAAATACAGACAATAGTTCTTTACTCATAGATTACAGGAAAACTTATAAGAAGTCTGTGGTCTTAAAATAACATGGTAAATCATTCAATATTGTGCGTACAAACTTACATTTGCAGTTGGAATGCATGGGGATCATGTTTTTCAACTACAATGTTAAGTTTGTTCTTAGGATAAATTCATTCCAACTACGGAACCTTTCATTGTGTGTGGTCCGACACGCACTTGGCCGGTTTTTTGTGATTTGCGGGTCAGTAAGAGGCAGTGGCGAAAGTACCGTATAACACGATTCCTACCGGCTTCCCTTCGGAAATTCGGAACACAACCACTCTATCGTTATTTAAAAATGGCACACAGTCAGTAGTGTTTAATAATGCCAAATAATATAATAATCACATTGTAGGTATTTAATATACCATACAATTAAAACATTACAAAACACCTACATACAATTTTTTGTCTTTATATTCCAACAACAAAACATTTTGCTCTAAAATAACCCAGTGAGTTCAATTTCTATTCAAAATCGACGTCATGGCTAGTTTTTTTTAAAGAAAAGATTTTTTTTTGCTCTGGCTTAACTCTCTCATAAAACCACCCTTCGCCACTGTAAGAGGTTGTATGTTGAAGCCATATTTGTTACGGCCGCGAATCATATTTTAATCAACATACAACCTGACACAGACCTGCAAATTTAAAAAAACCGGCCAAGTACGTGTCGGACCACGCACAATGAAGGGTTCCGTAGTTAGGATGAATTCATCCCAAAAACAAACTTAACATTGTAGTTGAAAAACATGCTCTCCGATACATCTTTATACGTTACGGTCAATTCTTCAACTGCAAATTTAAGTTGGTCGATGATTGCTCGTTAACTGTTAAACCCTACTTAGCTGTGATAGTTTTCCTTTTAATTTCGTTATATATACTACTGCCATGAATTTTTTCACATATCCAAAACTAACCATTTAGCTGGCAGGGGGGGGGACACTTGACTCTAACAAAAAATAGCACTTTAAAGCTTAATATTACGCAAACGGATCTCTGAATTGAAAAATGTTTTCAGCAGACCCATAATATTTTAGAACGGCCTATCCAACGATACCCCACACCATGTATTAGACGAGAAAAAAAAATATCATCCCCGTTTTACGTGCATGGGAGGTACCCTAAAAAAAAATGTTTTTCATGGTTTTATTTTACAACTTTTTCGGCGTGATTAGTATGTACATCCATACCAAATTACAGCTTTCTAGGACTTAGCGTCTCTGAGCTAAGCCGGGGACAGACGGACGGACGGACAGACAGACAGACAGACAGACAGACAGATAGACAGACAGACAGACAGACAGACGGACATGGCGAAACTATAAGGGTTCCTTGTTTACTACGGAACCCTAAAAACGTAAGAAAATTTGAATTTCGCGGGCTACCTTAGCGCATCCGTCTTAAGACGCAGATATATGCCAGTGACCTTGACTGGTTAGCTTGCGTGTTCAGTACTGAGCTCACGCAACGGGTCGTACGTTCAGCCAGTAATAGGACTCGCCCATCAAGGAGCGCTGTCCCCAATTTGACGAATTATTAATTTATTATACACAAAAAAAAGGTATTTAAAAAAAACGCGTATACTAAAAGATCAATAATTAAATTATCTTTGGTGAAGGTTTCAGAAAAATACGCTTGGCAGATTTTGCGCCATTCTCAGTTTTTTAGCCGCGATAGACATAACTTTACAAATTAATTTCACTATGTAATATAAACATAATGTAAAATATTCACATATTAAATTATTGAAGAAATGCTCTAATTTAACATATATTTTTTTTCAAATCATTAACACTACTCGTTTAGACGTGATCTTCAATATAAAATCATTAAAAGTCGGTTATCGTCGCCTTAAACTATTTTGTGAGTTTGTGACTATTGAAAGTTAATGAAAGTCTAATTGGTAATGGTTGTTGGATTCTTCCATTGGGAATTTCTTAGAAGCAGCCTGGAGTCTGGTTTTGCACTTGGTTTAAGGTTAGCTCCTTGTCATAAGTGCTTTAATGTGGTTGTACTATACATACCCCTGCCTAATATAGGTGTGATGTTATATGTATTATATTTAATGCAAGTACATAAAAAACTGACTGCTTCTTGTTACTTAGCATTATATAAAATACTAACATCATTATATTCAATAGAATATCAGTATTTGGCAATGTTTCAACCATTTAACTTTGCCAATGAAGTTGATATAAATTTTTGTTCATAGGCAAAGGTAAGAAAGATGAGGACTGGTCTTCAGAAGGAAGTGATGTTGAACTCAAAGAAGCATCAGAAGATGAAATTGCAAAACCTGTTAGTAAAAAGAAAAGTAAGTAGTAATTTGTAAAAAGTAATATTAAACAGATATATCTGGGTTTTTGACTTAGAGGCATTCTTCATTATGTTACTCATATTTTGGAAATTAGTAATGGCTCCAAAAATATTCAACAAACTACCTAAATCGATTAAAGGCTTCTACATACCAGCGCGACGTGTCGCGCGACGCGACACGGCACAAAGGCCCCGCGTGTCGCGGGACGAGCGGTGCCTTTGTGTCGTGTCGCGTCGCGCGACAAGTCGCCCCGGTATGTAGAAGCCTTTAAGCTTCAAAAGAATAACATACTTTCAAAAAAACAGTCCATAGTTCCTAATACAGAAAGCATACTTTATCTGAATATTTAGAAGAAAAATAAAAACGTAACACCTCTTTCTCAAATGTATTTATTATCTACTTACTTTAGTTAATAAGTTTAATTAATAACTATTGTTACCATCATTTTTATTATTTTGTTTGTTTATGTTTATTGCTAAAGTTTTTAAGACTTTTACTTAGCAGTATTTAACCTGTACACCTATTCTTTGTAAGAAAATGTTTACTGTTTTTTGTGTTTGTTTGTTGGTGTTGTGTTTTTTTGTGTTTTTTTTTTTTGTTTTGTTTTTTTTTTATGTTTGTGTGTTTGTGAGTACACATGTGTACAGGCCAGCATGTAGTGATACAATATTTTATTTTATTTTATTACAACATGTAACAACATTATACCTATGTGTACAAATAAATAAATTTGAATTTATATACTTGTGTTAGGAATGGGATCATGTTAATAGTGCAATCAAACTCTCAGCCACGCCGTTGTCAGACTGCACTCAGTTGGGCTACTATAAGAATAAAGTAATTAAAAATTATTTTGTTGAAATTCGAGCCGTGTTATTTAAATATATATATTTAATATAAAATATAGTATTTAAATAGATCTTTCTTATGAACTTTGCAGCAAAAAATAAAAAGAAAAATATAGAAGCTGAATCATCAGAGGATGAGGATCACGATGACTCTAAGTCGGTAGTGAGCAATGCTTCTAGTATACAAGCCAAACCTGCTGCCAAATCGAAGAACAAAAAAGGTATATTATTTTAAAGATAAAATTAAGTAACTTGTTGAACTAAGTTTATCTTGGACATCACTGACATTGGTGAAGGAAAACATGGTGAAGAAACCTGGACTTAGTAACTGTTAATATAAGTCTGAAATTGCCAACCTGTCTTGAGCAAGTATAGTGATCAATGCTCGTGCCTTCTCTGTATGAGAAGAGGCATTTGCTGTGCAGTGGGAAAATAATAGCCTGGTACCTATTATTTATATTATTTACTAGCACTTCGCCCACGACTTCGTCCGCGTGGATTTCGTATCTTTGCCTACAAAGTTCAACACTCTCTCTGTCCTGTTTAAAAGATAGTTTCCAAAAACTAATGGTTGCAATCTTTTTGAAGTAAAACTTCTTTACGCACGCTTGACTTGAGTAAGCTGGTGAATGCGTGACGAGAGCATTCGGAAAGAGGTGAACGGAAGTTGTTTAAATTTTGAACATGGAACACACCGCGTCACCGTCGCGGGCCGTCCCGCTTAATAGGTATTTTTTTAAATTCACACTAGCTGTATAAACATTCACAAGACCGCAGCTTTTTTGAAGTAAAACTTCTTTTGCTAGCGAACGGTGATTTCTGTTTTACTTCAGTCGTGTGGTCTAAAGCACACTCGTAGCTTACTAAAGGTAACGAATTTTTAAAATCAGTTGAGTAGTTTTTGAGTTTATCGATTACAAGCAAGCAAACAAACAATCTAAACTTTTCTCTTTACACTATTATATTATTACTAGCTGCGCCCCGCGGTTTTACCCGCGTAAGTCTCGATCCCGTGGGAAAGCCACCATTAACACTTAGAGGTATAAAAAATTGTTATAAACCTATTCTCATACCTACTGAATATATATATAATATATATATATATAAAATTTCATCAAAATCGGTCAAGCCGTTTCGGAGGAGTATAAACACTAAAACTGTGACACAAGAATTTTATAAATTAGATTAGTATAGAAGATTATTGAAGTATCAACCGAAAACGATGTTATCCCACTTTGTATGATTTATTACTGAAACTTTTTCAGGCAAAGGGAAGAAAGAAGACTGGCCAGATGAAGAGAGTGATAAGGAATTGAAAATGGAACCATCAGAGGATGAGGAAGAAATCATTATTCCTGTAGTTAAGAGTAAAGGTACTTATATTGCAAGCTCTAAAGATACAAAAAAATACAAATTTCAAATTTTATTGCCACTATTGGAATAACCTACTGAATTATTATTTTACATTCACAGGTAAAAATAAAAAGAAGAACAACATGGATGATTTAGAGGCTGAATTAAAGAAGTTTGAAGTGAAAGACCCTGAACCTGAACCAGAAGTTGAGGAACCACCTCCGCCACCTGCTAAGGCAAAGGTATGTTCTTAGTCATTATAAAAGGAGTGGGTTGAACAAAAAATATAAATAATTAAGCGAATAGTATAGTCTGTCCCAAAAGTATCTGATAAAAGTGTAAACAAACCCTGTTCATATTAAAATCTTACGCAAGCGTGTTTCCCTTTCCGTGTTCAACTGGCGACACCGGTCTCGCGAAATCCACACGCTTTTGTTTTACTACGGAATCCTACGATCCCGTGTTCAATTCGCGTCAACTGAGCACGCTTTTGCGATCAAGCAACGTTAAAAGAAGTTTTACAAAACAGTGTGTAATTGACTACGGGGACAGCGGTACTTCAATTAAATATTTAAAAATACTTCCCGTTGTCCCCGTGGTTTGGTTTTACATTCAAAAATATGTTTCTGGCACTCGCCGGCCGCTGCCGCGGCACCGCTAGCTGCGCTCGCTCGGCTCGTGCGTTGTGTGGTCACAGTTCTAACCTAACCTAACCTAGCTGTTTCGATTTAAAAAAGGTTTACTTCGTACGATAAGGGGACAACGAGAAATAAATTTAATCACGTCACGTTGTCCCCGTGACAGGGATATCGCAAACGGGGACAACGGGAATACACTCTAATAACAGCTACATTGCAATGAGAAGCGCGCGAATCCAACTTCGAGCGCTCTCGCCTGCTTCGGCCCGCACGATTTATCCCGAACATTTACGAACGCGCTAAATCAGTACGGATTTGTTTCGAATAGACAGGTTAAAAAACCGTGTTCAATTCAATTACACACTGTTTTGTAAAACTTCTTTTAACGTTGCTTGATCGCAAAAGCGTGCTCAGTTGACGCGAATTGAACACGGGATCGTAGGATTCCGTAGTAAAACAAAAGCGTATGGATTTCGCGAGACCGGTGTCGCCAGTTGAACACGGAAAGGGAAATACGCCTTACGCAATTACTTACTAAAGGGAATTAGGCCCGTATTCAAGAAAAATACTTACACCCATATTCAAGAACGATACTATGAGGTCTCACAGTTCCCATCAACGCATAGGGCCGATAAATCCGATTCATAAACAATACTTGAGTGATGTGCAACGCTATGCGTTCACTTAGAACGACCCTTACGTAAAGTACCTGGGCAGCTATTTTAACCGACGCATAGGCCCGTATTCAAGAAGAATACTTAGATAAGTATGGCAGCGACACTATGCTAAGTAAGGCATTTCTCACTGCGTTCATCATGGCGGGCCATTCAATTCACAAACAATACTCAAGCGACACTTTACTATGCGAACGCATAGCGTCGAGTATAGATCTGTGATTGGTCCGTTTCTGTTGCTAAGTTTGCTTAAGTGTTTGGCAGATGTGTGGACGACATAAATATAACCCATAAACGTGTTGTCAGTAGTGAAATATGAACCATGAAGTTAGTGTGGTGATTTAGGTAATAATAAAAAGTACTCTGTTTTCAAGGATCGACAAACAAAAAATTTTTTAGTTATCTTCAATTGATTAGTCATCAATGGATGTGCATATGATTTCGAATTCTCCAAAAACAAAAGAAGCCGTCAATTAATGGTGTGTTTACTGTTTTTTTTACTTATTACTAAATAATAATTAATTACATTTTTTGATAATTCTACTTATACATCTTACAACTTTACTATCTACAATGATATAAAATCTATTCTATCTATTTAATGACAATTAAATATAATTATATTTTGCTTCAGTTTTAAGAAGCTAGCGTTTTCTGTTTCGGAACGATAGCTCTTTGTACTTAGTATTAATGCGGGAGCGGCATAGCTAGAAGACAAACGGCCACACGCCAAAAATATTGAATAGAAAAAGTTAAAACGAATAATAAACTAAAATATCACAAATGGATACAAAACATACAAAAACAACCACATCTGTGAACCACATTATCATTTAACCCAGACCTTTTTTTACAATAAGCTACACTATGCGTTGTTTAAAATAGCTGCCCAGGTACTTTACGTAAGGGTCCTTGTAAGTGAACGCATAGCGTTGCACATCACTCAAGTATTGTTTATGAATCAGATTTACCGGCCCTATGCGTTGATGGGCACTGTGAGACCTCATAGTATCGTTCTTGAATACGGGTAATAGTGTAGCTTGTTGTAAAAAAAGGTCTGTGTCAAATGATAATGTGGTTCACAGATGTGGTTGTTTCTGTATGTTTTGTATCCATTCGTGATATTTTATTTTATTATTCATTTTAACTTTTTGAATTCAATTTTTTTGGCGTGTACGTTTGTCTTCTATAATAGGCCGCTCCCGTACAAAGAGCTATCATTCCGAAACAGAAAACGGTAGCTTCTTAAAACTGAAGCAAAATAAAATTATATTTAATTGTCATTAAATAGATAGAATATATTTTATATCATTGTAGATAGTAAATTTGTTGTAAGATGTATAGGTACAATTATCAAAAAATGTAATTAATTATTATTTAGTAATAATACTATAAAATCATTAAAAAAAAACAGCAAACACACCATTAATTGACGGCTTCTTTTGTTTTTGGAGAATTCGAAATCATATGCACATCCATTGATGACTAATCAATTGAAGATAACTAATCAATTTTTTGTTTGTCGATCCTTGAAAACAGAGTACTTTTTATTATTAAATAAATCACCACACGTGATGGTTCATATTTCACAACTGACAACTAACCCCCGTATTCAAGAACGATACTTACATAAGTATGGCAGCGACACTATGCTAAGTAAGGCATTTCTCACAGCGTTCGTCATGGCGGGCCATTCAATTCACAAACAATACTCAAGCGACACTTTACTATGCGAACGCACAGCGTCGATTATAGATCTGTGATTGGTCCGTTTCTGTTGCTAAGTTCGCTTTAGTGTTTGGCAGATGTATGGACGACATAAATATAACCTTTAAACGTGTTGTCAGTTGTGAAATATGAACCATGAAGTTAGTGTGGTGATTTAGGTAATAATAAAAACTACTCTGTTTTCAAGGATCGACAAACAAAAAATTGATTAGTTATCTTCAATTGATTAGTCATCAATGGATGTGCATATGATTTCGAATTCTCCAAAAACAAAAGAAGCCGTCAATTAATGGTGTGTTTGCTGGTTTTTTTAAAATGATTTTATAGTATTATTACTAAATAATAATTAATTACATTTTTTGATAATTGTACCTATACATCTTATAACAAATTTACTATCTACAATGATATAAAATCTATTCTATCTATTTAATGACAATTAAATATAATTTTATTTTGATTCAGTTTTAAGAAGCTAGCGTTTTCTGTTTCGGAACGATAGTTCTTTGTACTTAGTATTAATGCGGGAGCAGCCTATCTAGAAGACAAACGGCCACACGCCAAAAATATTGCATTAAAAAAGTTAAAACGAATAACAAACTAAAATATCACAAATGGATACAAAACATACAAAAACAACCACATCTGTGGACCACATTATCATTTGACCCAGACCTTTTTTTACAATAAGCTACACTATGCGTTGTTTAAAATAGCTGCCCAGGTACTTTACGTAAGGGTCCTTCTAAGTGAACGCATTGCGTTGCACATCACTCAAGTATTGTTTATGAATCGGATTTACCGGCCCTATGCGTTGATGGGCACTGTGAGACCTCATAGTATCGTTCTTGAATACGGGTATTATACTCCTTTGGTTTAGGTAGTTCAGTAAAGGTTAACAAAAAAAAAAACACGTGACGAGAGAGCTGTCAAGTAACCGACTAAACGTAATACCTGTCACTTCAGTTGTCATGCTACGTTACAGTTGTACTCTTCAATTTGGCAACATTATAATTAATTGACGTTCAGAGAACCTGTCTTTTTGGGGTCTTTACAATAGACAGATTACAAAATGTTAGAATTCTTATAAATCAAACAAAAAAATTGTGTTCAAGCAGTTACATATACGAAGAGTAGTTTATGAATAAATGATAAAGGGGTTTGAAGATTTTGGCCCTAACATCAGCAACCATTTTGTTTTTTTTTTTCAAAATCGCGGTGCACAATAAATGTCATATATTTGGATAGGGGACACTTATACAAACATAAAACGTCATTTAACATAACATCATAAAGCGTCACGTTTCTGAGATATTCAAAGATAAAAATAACAATTGTTAAAACTAATTTATTTATTTATTTTGTAGTTAATTCATGTCGATTAAGTTATTTACTGTTAATCTGAACCAGGCAGAGAAAGAAAACAAAGATTATAATACTAATCATTTATTTTGTTCATTAAAATCTTTTTTAATACAATCGGAACATAAGAATATGAGAAAAATGTGTCGAATTACAATGATAGTTTTGTAGGTAAACATGAAATAATTGAATACCTAGTGGATAAAACATAAGCTTTATTAATCATATTCGGTATAAATAATATCATCCAAGAAGGCAGCGGGAGGCTGAATAGGATATTCTTGATGTCGCGACCATGCCATGTACCATATAATACCATACCATATATAATCAATCAACTGCTGCGCTGCGTGTCGCGGGTTCGATTCCCGCACGGAACAAATATTTGTATGACCTACAAGTAGTTATTCCGGGTCTGGCTGTTTGTGTATGTGAATTTAAATGTTTGTAAACGCACCCACAATACAGGAGAAATTCCTAGTGTGGGGCAACGTTTAAAAAAAAAAATACACTTGCTCCTCTAATAAATTCGATTGTTTTGGTGTCTTGAGTGGATTCGAGCTCTTAAAAGCCAAGGATCAGAAACGACAATGTTGTATTGACTCAAGTCATAATCGATGGCAACGTCTTCGCACAATTCAATAAAAAATATGCCTTCTTCTTTAATATGTTCCCCATAGTAACTACGAGCTTGGGCGACTTGGTACGGTCCCAATGCTATCACTAACAACTGATCATACGTTAGATTTGGGAATTGTTCGAATTCTCCTTCGGCATCCATAACCCGAAAATTGGCTCTACGGAAGTTTAAATTATTTTGAATCACAAACTCACTTAAGTGGTTTGGGGCATCATGTTTTAAATAGATTTCATTTATAAATTGATCAACGAGCTGATGATCTGTCAGTCTGTTCCCGAACGCATTTATTAGAGCACAAGCAATTCTTACTTCTTCGTATAAGTGTGGTGCCGCGATGTTGAAAAACTGCGATCTAAGTTGCCTGAACTGATTTTTTTATCGACCATTAATAGTTTCCACTACCCAACGGCATAAAGTTACTTTTCTAGATTCGTTTGCCTGTTTGGTAGTTAGCTGACGTCATTTTCATCTTTCGGTTGTGGCATATAAGCTTCGTATCCACACGAACTTATATCTTCCATCACATCCCGGAAGATAGAAGCGTCAGATTTGTTTGCCTCGTATGGCCCAAAGGTGTTTATAATATATCCATCTGGACTTACAATTAAAAATACCTTTAATAAATTACGGTATTTATGGTGACTGTATGAAGTTCGTTGAAATTGGTAATTAGAGCTTTTTTGCAGAAAGAAATAAGTACCGTCGCAAATTGTTACTAATGGTTCATTGCGGTTTGAAAATAATATCCGTGGAATTCTTAATATCCTTTCGCGCATATTGTTTCTGTACGAAAAGACACAATCAGGTCCGTATATATGATCAAAGCCCAAATGGTTCGGAACGAATTCTGTCATCAAACACTTGCGAATTTTTTTCATTACACTACTTAAATGTTGCGGAGTCATACGAAACACACTAGAAAGTCTTTCGTTAGAATCACCAGTATGCAACTTACACATGACCGTTGCAAGGGCTGTTTTAGGTTTTCTAAAAGATGTCGAGATTGAAGGTGTCTCTTGCAGAATATTAAAAAATATTTCTTTATTGTATCCAATAAAATAATAAAAGACGCTGTCGTCAATACTCGTAGTATCTTATCTTCAAAATTCAAAAATGACAAGTGTTGTTTGTGTTGCAACAATTTTAACATTTCTGACATTTGTGCGCTATTAAAAAGCTCTTGTCTAGGACGACAAATGTGGTGGGAAATCATTCCACCGTGCTTCAGGCCCAGCATGGACTTCACAAACACGAGTTCCACGTGGGATGTATATATTATATTTAGACAGAACATTTCGTCTTATATTATAATGAATCCTATGCAGATTCTGTCTTTGGTGGCATCCTGCTATAATACAATTTGAGGCACTATATGTGACTCGTGTGAAATCAGGTACAGGAAATTCATGTACATTTACTGGTGGTATTACTTCTACCAAAGGAGCAACTTGAGCCTCAGCATCAATTTCCAGGGAGATATTGGGAGCGTGAGGCTCCTCGGGACTGTTTTCAAGTGGATCAAAAGGTGGATCTTCTTGTTTTCTTTGCTCAGATGTGGGCATATAAACGTCACTAATTGCATCTTCTTGACTTGCCAAATCCTCTGCCTCTTGTTCTTGAGCTACCCTTTGCGCGATAACAAAACGGTCAGCGCGTTGCAGACAAGGTCGGCAAATTCGGTCTTCCGCCAAAATCTGTTGTAAAAAAAATGTATTTCAAATACTCATTGAAATAAAAACAAACAGCCAATAAATAACAATAGGAATATTACTATAGTGCCAGTATTAACCATTGGGCCATGAATAAAAATAAACAGCTAATAAATAACAATGGGAGTAATACTATAGTGCCAGTATTAACCATTGGGCCATAAATCATTGTTATCAGTCTCTCTCGCTCGCATTCATGGGGCTTATGGAGACGTATAATGTTCTCGCGGGCAGATAATCAGGCATACATAATGAATATTATTACGATGACATTGAAAACCACCGAAATAGTCCTTACTTGGTGAAAACTACCGGCTGTCCTTTTTCTTTCAATATACTAACACGATAAGTATTAACATTTCTATGCAGGCAGCCAATATTAAGTACACTATATTGTTTATTTTTTATGTTTCGCATGTTATCTTTGTGAATATGTAGATATTGTTTATAAAATACCACGAGACTTAATTAAGACATAGAAATACTACAAAACGAAGTAGCACGCTATATAAACTAATATGTTTACAAGTCTCATGGTATTTTAGAAAGAATATACATACTCATACTAACAAATACACTTAATCACAACATACATTATTGACTCAATAACTGTCAAACGTACTAACCTGGCGGTCCTGAAATAGGTGGCGTGCATAGTTTATGATGCTTGGATGACCGGCTATAAAGTCTTCAGTCAGCAAACAAGACTGTACACTACTGTACAGGACGTGAAGATCTTCGCCGTGGGCCGGGCACAGTGCTTTTCCCACAAAAAAAGCATGTTCTGGCGCCAATATGGCTTGACATTTTGTCAAGAAACAATTTGAAATACAACAGTAACAATGATCACGAACACAAAACAGTAACAACATTAATTAAGAACAACTCAACAAAATAGTATCAAATCTATTGCAATTTACTACATAGACAGGAAAACGCGTGCACACAATGGACGTCAAAGTGGGAAACTGAAGAGTGAAGGGTGACGGACGGGCGGGTCGTCGCGGGGTGTCCTCATTCGGCGGGGGTATACTTTTGTCTCTTTCGCTCATAACTAAAATATTACCTACACATGATGCAATTATGTTTTCATAGTTCAATATGCTTACCTGAAGAGAAAAAAAACAAAAAATCCTGTTTCTTCAAGGTTCAGTTTTTTACTTATAACCAAAACCTGACGTTTTAGGATATTATGTTTAATTAAATGTTTTGTTTGTATAAGTGTCCTCTATCTAAATATATAACTTTCGTTGTGCACCGCGATTTTGAAAAATAGAATCAAAATGGCGGCCGACGTTAGGGCCACCCTCCATACAAAAATATTCAAACCCCTTTAACATACATTAATAAAAGTGGAAACTATCGTAAATATCAACAATAAATTTAATTTGGTTATAAGTTACAACTTATTTTTAAACATGAAAGTGTCATCTATATAAACCTTTTTTACGATTTGTTTACGCTTATTTAATTACCTAAACGGATCAGACTTATACACATACTTTATATCTCACCATTTTTTCCAAAAAATATTGTTTCATTAATCTTATTACATTGTATTTAAAAAAACATTGACGAATATCATTGATGTATTAAATAGGTTATGAATATGTTTCCGAGCTGTTATGGGTACGTAACAGTGACAATTATTGCTATCTCGTTCCCACTATAGCCCGCGTAATATGTCTCTCTATTTCGGTAGTCGAGCACATGGCGCACGATATTGGGTCCATTTAATATTTACGTGATATTAGAGAGTGGCCTATCTTCCTATTTAATACATCAATGACGAATATGTTATAAAATTAACCTCAATTTTCAAATGGTAAATTACACTAAAAATTTGCATCCACAGTCAGTTTTCTGATCCTTTGAACACCATAGATTTAACGATTCTAGCCTGCTACACAGAGGATTATAGGTAATTTATTTCGAATTAATATGTTATTTATTTAGTTGTATCTTTTGTTGCAAACAGGACAAAACCAAGAAAACTAAGAAGGAAGAAATTATAGAACCTGAAGGTTCAGCTGACGAAGCATCCATGGAGACTGATGATAAAGTAGCGGAACTACCCGAGAAAGAGAAAGAGGAGCCATCTGAGAAGAAAATGAGTCACAAAGAGAAGAAAAAGTTGAAGAAAATGCAAGAGTATGAGAAGCAGATGGAAATGTTAACCAAGAAGGGAGGTCAGGGCCACAGCGATCTCGACGCCAACTTCACTGTCAGTCAGGCCCAGAAAACTGCTGGTATGTAGTGTAGTGTAGCCATTTATAATTTGTTATTTCAAGTAAACACATGAATTTATTATTATTATTATATTCTTTGTTTTCGGACAAAAATTATCCATCGTGTTAGTAAACAATAATATATCTTATTACTAGTGTTAGTAGTTATAAAAAATACAATAGAGAAGAAGAAAGTTTATTGTGAAAAGGACATCCCCAAGTTAATTTGTAGTGATTGTCCTTCTCACAAAACTTTTAATAATCGGAGAGTCGATACTCTCCGCCAAAGTTTTTAGATTGCTGTTGCCACTCGCCCGCAACCTTGACAACAGCGACGCGGTTTTCTTGCGAATGACGGCGTGGAAGCCGTCAGTTCGGTTTTGCGCAAACATAGTAGAAGTAAAGCACCATCGTGGCAGTCCCAACAGCATCCTAAAAATATTATTATACTGTATGCGTAGGTCATCCAGCGTTCTTTTGGTATAGTTGACCAAAGATTCCCCGTGTAAAAGCACTGGCAATATGCCTTAAAAAGTGTTATTTTTACCAGATTGCTACACCCTTTAGACCAAGAGGATTGTGCATTTCGTCTTTACGGAATATTATGAAACAATCTATGATTCCACATTTCCTATTGCTTATTATTTAATATTACTTCAGGTCAAATGGCAGCCCTAGAAAACGCAGTGGACATAAAAGTGGAGAACTTCTCAATAGCTGCTAAAGGCAAAGATTTGTTCGTGAACGCTAACCTGTTGATCGCGAACGGTCGGCGGTACGGTCTGGTGGGCCCGAACGGTCACGGGAAGACCACGCTACTGAGGCATTTGGCGCAGCGTGCCTTCCCTCTTCCACCCCATATAGACATACTGTTGTGTGAGCAAGAGGTCACTGCCAGTGATATGAGCGCTGTTGATACTCTGCTTGAGGCCGATGTTAAGAGGACTGGTAAGATTTTATGTTTATGTTATCATAAGTACTTATTATATTATTCTAATTAAGATACTAATATACTACTACGTACCATCATATAAATACTTCTGTTTTCTTGTCTTACTACTTTCTAAGCCTCAACTTCTATTACCAGAACTAATCACTGAAAACTAGCGCTGGGGCTCTGTCTCGCATAGGGTCGCAGCATTATGCTGAGCGATGGCTATTTTGCGTGGATGTGACGCATATTTCCCCCCAACTTGTTATTTCGCGTTCGTGTTCTTTCTTTGCGTTATGTTTACCGCAAATCACCGTATTTTCTTTCTATTCTTAAATTAATCCGAAACCGTAATCTAGTACGAGCATTAAAACGTCTTATCATGTCTATATCTCTTTGTCTAATTTCCTATGGCAGGTATGCTGGAAGAGATTTTTTATTATTATTTTTCTGTTCCGTTCTTTCTTGTCTATTTATATGTGTGTATTATAGGTACACCTCTGCCTAACCCTTCGGGGATTACAGGCGTGATGTTATGATAAGTTATGATTACTGTTAAATAAATAATAATAATAAAATAAAATGTTTTCCTTTTGTATTCTAGAATTGCTCAAGGAATGCAAAGAATTAGAAGCTTTAATAGAAAAAGGAGATCTCAGCAAACAAGATAAGTTAAACGATGTGAGTACCAGCAAATGTGATTGTGTGAATGATGATATGGCTAGGAAAATAAGCACTGAGACTGAGACAATGGCTAATAGGGATGTATGATAGAAAAAGACGTTCTGCGCCTTCCCCGAATAATAGAAAAGGATCGGACGGACAGTCATGATTTATTTTAGCTTTTAGCTATCCAAAATATAAAGCGTGTAAGTAAAGATATAAATATGTCTAGATAGACAGTCAATCACCCAATTTCTTCTCGTGGGTGTTGTAAAAGACGACTAAGGGCAATGACGAATTATAAATACACGCGTCATACACGAACATTAGTGCACTCAAAAACAGCGTAAGCCATGAATGTAGCTACATACTTGCGTACAATCATGCAGTGCGCGAAGAAAAGGAAAGTCCTATACCCTTCCTATACCGATAACTGTTGTTAGAAAGAGATAAACATACATATTTGGTTACGTCACTAGCTGCTGCATGGAAATTGGCGCGTACGCGTCGGTCGTAGCAGTCAGGAAAAATGGCTGACTGGCTGTACAAGTACAAAACAAAACAACGTTTTCTTATAATAAAAAAATACAATAAGTACTTATGCATGGAATGAGACGTTGTTCTGTACTCCCACAGTAGCAGTGTAATATGTACATCGTGTATAGATACGGGAAGGCATTTTCTTCACAAATAATTGCTGAGAATTGTGACGTGTAGCCGCGTCACTGGATGGCGCGCGACTAATTCCTCTTTGGGAAATGCCTTGCATTTACTTTGCCGTTATTGAGCGCGGGTCTATCAAAAGGTAAAACATCATTGACTAAGGGACTTACTAGAGAATGGGCAGCGGCATTCTCTATGCAAAACAAAACTTAAGTTCCACCATTACTTACGTCAACAATATAATCTAATGTCAATATAAATTAGTTATGTTATAAATGATATGTCAAATAGAGATTATGCCAAAAATAAAAAATATCATGTCAATAAAAATAGTATATTAATAATTAAAGTCTAGTTGTATGTGTCACAGAGAAACTCATCAAGGGTGTAATATCACTTTTCTATCAAAAAATATTTTAACTGCTGCTTAGAACAAATAGTTCCTGTATTTAACTAGACCTCTTCCACAGGTGTACGCGGAGTTGAAAGCGATAGGCGCGGACTCGGCCGAGCCGCGCGCGCGACGTATCCTGGCGGGTCTGGGCTTCAGTCGCGAGATGCAGGACCGAGCCACCAAGAACTTCTCCGGAGGTTGGCGTATGAGGGTGTCACTCGCTAGGTACGCAACTTTATACAGGGTAGCGATTTAGTAACCGGCATCCTTGAAGGTGGACCCGCAGCTGTAGTCCACGAAATTCAAATTTTCTTACGTTTTTTGCTATTTGCATCGTCATTCATTGGAACAATTCTAAATTAAATAAGATTAGATAAGATAATGTTTATTCAAAGAAAACTTAGACATAAATTACAAAATATTTTAACAGGCTAATTTAGACAGATGTATTAAAGATTCTAATGATTATAATTTTGTAAATACATATCTGTAATAGTCGCGAATCATGTTTTGATCAAGATTAAATCTGACACTGTCCTGCAAATTGAAAAAAAAAAACCGGCCAAGTGCGAGTCGGACTCGCGCACGAAAGGTTCCGTACCATTATCTGTACAAATGCCAAAAAAATCAGGTTTGTTGTATGGGAGCCCCCTTAAATATTTATTTTATTCTGTTTTTAGTATTTGTTGTTATAGCGGCAACAGAAATACATCATCTGTGAAAATTTCAACTGTCTAGCTACCACGGTTTATGAGATACAGCCTGGTGACAGACGGACAGACAGATAGACAGACAGACAGACAGACAGATAGACAGACAGACAGACAGACGGCGGAGCCTTAGTAATAGGGTTCCCGTTTTACCCTTTGGGTACGGAACCCTAAAAACGTAAGAAAATTTGAATTTCGTGGGCTACAAGTGCTACAACTGCGGATTCACTTTATTTATAATTTATGTATATTAGTGTGTATAATTTGCCGGGGTTGGTCCGTGGATAGTTGACCATCTTTACATACCAAGACTCCTCCATGCCTCGGAAAGCACGTTAAGCCGAAGAGCTCTGAAGATAGTGCCTATCTGGTCATTGTCAAGTAGGCGCTTAATTTTTTTATCCTTTGAGACCCTATAATCGATATAAATATTTGTGGAATATTATTTTATTCACCTTCCCTTTTATTGTTTCTGCATACTATATTGATTTAATGTGTTGTTATTTGCAGAGCTTTGTACATAGAACCAACACTGCTGATGCTTGATGAACCTACAAATCATTTAGACCTGAATGCTGTCATTTGGTTAGACAAGTAAGTGCGGGCATTATTTTTTCTGCAGTATATAATTGTAAGAATCATAAAAGTAAGATTATCTAATTTACTGACATAATATATAGTAACCATAAAAAGGGCGCAGAGTTTTAGAAAAAGTTCGGCTTTATAGAGCGTCGTCTCTGTCACTCACAGTGTGACAGTCTCTTTCGCTTCTTTCTTATGTCATAACTACGGCCGGGTACTGTATATTCCATTTTCAAATCCGTTTTCAAATTGTTATTATTTCCACTGAAAGAAATATCAACTTTATTTAAGTGTTAATTAAGATAATTTCAGAATGACTAGTACTATTCAAAAGGTAGCGCAATCTGAACTTTATGGTGGGGTGTGGTTTACATCTTTGGAAGCTAAATTGCAAACGCAGGATACATAATTCTTTTGCATTGTTCCTATAAGAAAAAATGCTGTATGCAGTAGAAGTAAAACAACATACTTTTTCCAGCTATCTTCAAGGTTGGAAGAAGACTCTTCTGGTAGTGTCCCACGACCAGTCGTTCTTAGACAACGTATGTAATGAGATCATTCACTTGGACACGCAGAAGTTGTACTACTACAAGGGCAACTATTCCATGTTCAAGAAGATGTACGCCCAGAAGAGGAAGGAGATGATCAAGGAATATGAGAAGCAAGAGAAGAGGATTAAGGATTTGAAGGCGCATGGACAGTCGAAGAAACAAGCTGTGAGTTCTAATTATCAATTAATTAGTTTATTGGACAATATACAGGTTATTTTGGAAATTTCAGGAAATGTCGACCTATATTATACAGGGTTATTTTTAAAACGTCAATAACCTCTTAAGGGGTCATTGTACTCATCATTATTAACAACTTTTACTATGAGACCAAACCTGAAATCGCGAAAAAAAACTTCCCTACATTTATGTTCGAATAATTCGTTAAAATGTAAGGAACAGCTGTTTTTTTTTTCGCGTTTTCAGGTTTGGTCCCATAGTAAAAGTTGTTCATAATGATGAGTACAATGACCCCTTAAGAGGTTATTGACGTTTTAAAAATAACCCTGTATACTATAGGTCGACATTTCCTTTCGTGATAAAATCCGCAGGCGACGGATTACGAATAAAAACAAATGAGCACGCCAGTCGTTTTAGCACACCGCTACTGAGATAAATATTTTGTTTCAATCCTTCGTTTGTAACATTCCAATCTGTCAAATATTTTTTTTTTTTTTTTTTCCTTCTGGCTTCGCACGGTTTGTGCATTTAGCCAATGTCAAGTTTTAGTTCTTGTATAATATTGATGAAATTAATTATAAATGCATGATGATGATATCCCCGCCCACTCCCCTTGAGTTTCAGTAAAGATGTGGCACTTTACTGAGACCTCACGTGGACTTCTTGAGAGAACTTGAAGCGAAGTTGCACTGTTTTGTTTCATTTGCCTACACCAATGCACGTTCACAAACACTTAATGGTTAATAATCCACCATTATTACACATTAATATTCGGCTAAACACAAATTTTGGAAAATTAAACAAACTGCTGAACATGACGCTTCACTTTCCCGCCAAGAAGTCCTGTCAAATATTTGTGGATGATGTCACAAACCCTGACAGCTGACAGTTGTTTAATAACCTTTGTCTGCTAGTGTTTTTATAATATCAATCTAAAAAGTTTTCTTTCTGTAACTGTCTTCAAACCAACATTTCTCATTAACAGGAAAAGAAGCAAAAGGATACTTTGACCCGGAAACAGGAAAAGAACCGCAGTAAGGCACAGCGCGAGGACGAGGACAGCGCGGCGCCGACCGCGCTGCTGCAGCGGCCGAAGGAGTACATCGTCAAGTTCTCCTTCCCCGACCCGCCGCCGCTGCAGCCGCCTATACTCGGCTTACTCAGTACGTATTAGCAACATAATTGGACTACAATACCGGGGCGTTTATAGCTGTACAAGAATCTTTTAACGCGTTGCCAAAATCAATCTAACGCCGCTATGTTGTTTTTTCAATCATCATCATTTCAGCCGAAAGATGTCCACTGGTGGACATAGGCCTCCCCAAAAGGGGGGTGGTGGGTTACCATAATCGCCACGCTTGGCTTGGCGATCGCAGTATCGTGTTAAAATGCATAGAGAACGCTGCTGCCCATTCTCTAGTAAAGTCCCTTTGTCGCCTTTTACAACACCCACGGGAAGAAATATGATGGTGCTATTCTTTACGTCCAGCACCACACGAAACATTTTTTCAATACATTACACAAAACGATTGGAATAAGAGCACGTTACACCGTTGGTCCCGGCTGTCAGTCAACAGGATCTTTTTGGATCTTTGACAAGTCGTTACGGGGGAGTTAGACGCCCAAAAGTGACAACCAGCCTTACCAAGGGGTTACCCAGTAACTGGGTTGTGCAGGTCGCTGGCTAGTTCGTCAAACTGCCGGTATGAGTATGACGACGTTCGGTAACGCGAAGGTTCGAATCAAAGTCGAAATAATGAACTCTTTTTGAAGTATTCTTTAGATTATTCGTAACGAATTAAATTTTTAAGCATCAATTTAATTCTTGAGGGGTTAGTAGCACATACTGACGCTGTGTGTACGTGCGCATACCAGCGAGTAATCGCTCGTCGCCGTCGCGCACTCGCTGCTTTAATTGCCAACTCATTTTTAGTTGCTAGCTCTACTCGTTTCTCGTTAATAGCCGGCAGTGGGACAGGTGCCTTATGCTAGTCAATATAAGGTAGAAAATCGGTCGGTCATATTATGCAATCTCAACAAAGGGCCGGTTTTGCAGTGCCCGGAAAGGCACTACTTATCTACCAGAAAAAAACAAAAGTGCAACTGAATTTGACCTGGAAATAATATGGCGGTTGTAAAACCCATAGGTGGATCAGTTATGCTTACAAAATTATCGGCATTCTTACAAAATTATCGGCATTCTTACTTTTAAATTTTACCAACAGATGTGAACTTCAACTTCACCGGTCAGAAACCGTTGTTCCGTGGCGTAGACTTCGGCATAGACTTGAACTCGCGTATCGCCATCGTGGGCCCCAATGGAGTGGGCAAGTCCACCTTCCTTAAACTGCTTGTGGGTGATCTAGCGCCCATACAGGGAGACCTCATCAGGAATCATAGACTGGTAAGTAGAATTACGGTTTCATGTATTTTAAAGGTTTTTGAAAGCTTGGCCAAAATAACAAACTGGTTTTCTTGTTTATTCGAGTACCACACCAAAGTGTTTTACTCTGTTCATGATAGCAACTCTTTGTCATAGAAAAGAACATGTAATGTATCAACTGCCTGTACCATATCATCCATCATCATTTCACCCGAAAGACGTCCACTGCTGGACATAGGCCCTAAATTGAGGGGGGGGGGGGGTGTTCCCATAATCGCCACCGCTGGGCAGGCGGGTTTGATATCGCAGTATGGTGTTAAAATACATAGAGAACGCTGCTGCCCGTTCTCTAGTAAGTCCCTTAGTCGCCTTTTACGACACCCACGGGAAGAAATATGATGGTGCTATTATTTACGTCCGGCACCACACGGACTCCGTCCTGTACCACAACGTAAATGTTTTTACCTTCACCACCAAAAAAAAAAAATCCTGCTTTTGGAATAAAAAGGTTGCATTGCTCCAACATTCATTTCGAGAAAACCGCAAAAATATTTTAAATGGGTTACACTTGCAACCTTTACTGTAGGCTAGTTTAAAAAATATGCAACAGATGGCACTGGGTGTTTCAAATAAATAAAATTTGGAGCAAGTAGAACCTTTATGCATCATAATATAAATTATGCTCAATTATTAGATGGAACATTTTATTCCCCTTTTATTCTAAATGCACGTGTACTACGACTAGAAGCGAAATCGGGCGTATCATACGCCCCTAACCTGTAGAAAAGCGCGGTTTTGAAAGAACTTGACTTATATTATAAAGGTATAATTTATTTCTCTATGCATCACAAAATCTAACCCCAATAATTACTCCTGTAGCGGATAGGTCGTTTCGACCAGCATTCCGGCGAGCACTTAACAGCCGAGGAAACCCCGGCCGAGTACCTACAGAGGTTGTTCGGGCTTCAATACGAGAAGGCGCGCAAGGCTCTGGGCACGTTCGGGCTCGCCAGTCACGCGCATACCATCAAGATGATGGACCTCAGTGGAGGGCAGAAGGCCAGGGTCGCGTTAGCGGAACTGACCCTTATGGCGCCTGATGTGGTTATTTTGGTAAGATATTATTTCTATTATAATTATAGATTTCATAACATGTTTAGTTTTAGATGTGTCCGTATTAAGTGATTTCCGGCCCTTGAATAGATTTTCTGAGATACACCTTTACTCCATTTGAAATAAGATCAGAAATTTGAATAAACTTTAAAACAGTCTTTTCAACTGATTTTGACTTCTATTCCGTAGGCATAAGGATGGCATT
Source organism: Tiliacea aurago (assembly GCA_948098905.1). NCBI lineage: Eukaryota > Metazoa > Arthropoda > Insecta > Lepidoptera > Noctuidae > Tiliacea > Tiliacea aurago. Next base: position 9,941,327 of record OX402578.1, on the reverse strand, counting down.
AAAAGCAAAAACGTGATTACAATATCAACTGTTAATTACAGCTGCCATTTGTCATGCCACCAACGCTAATAGAAGTGAAAATCGGTTGAACGGACTGTAAAAAAGGTTTCTTTATATGCCTGATCTTATTTTAAATGGAGTATAGATCAGATAGTTTAAAATCAATTTCGTAGATAGCATTTACTTACTTACTAATAAAAGTGCCTTTTATGTGCTTATTTGAAATAAATAATTTGACTTCGACACTTAGTACCGTGTTATACGTGTTTCTTATTAGTTAAGACGCTGACAGCAGCTGCGGTCACTGTCAGACTGCATACAAAAGAAAGAGAAGCGCGATGGAAACGCTTGTAATTTATTGCAAAATATGAAGCAATTATCTATTTACTCAAAAATGAGTTCAGTAATCGAAAATAAAAAACAACCAAGTTCTGCATACGAATAAGACGTTCTTGTTATTAATTAAATACCAACCGTACGTTGATATTTAAAACATATTTTGGATTGAAACTCAAATTAAAGGGTTAGTTTACCGTTAATTTGCATCGAGTTTTTTTTTTTCTAAACGTGTTTTGGTAACAACCAAATTCTGAGAAATATGTTCAAGAATAACATATTTTTGCCGCTACCACAAACTATATAGATTTGACAATTTTTTTGTTTAAGACAAGCCAACTTTTATCATTTGTCTCTTGTCAGCGCCTCAAATTCAATATCTCCACTTCTCCAGTGTATTTTACATCGTCCGCCATACATAATACTATTGTAACTACAGGACGAGCCTACAAACAACTTGGACATCGAGAGTATAGACGCGTTGGCGGACGCGATCAACGACTACAAGGGGGGCGTGGTCATAGTGTCCCACGACGAGCGACTCATCAGGGAGACAGACTGCGCGCTCTACGTCATTGAGGACCAGACCATCAATGAGGTACACTTATTATACCTACTTTTTCTTTCCAACATACATAGACATAAACAACTGGCAAGTTGCTTCAGCGACTCAGCGCAATGTTCCTCTTAAAACCCCGTTTACATGGCAAACAAAAGTTATGCAACATTTTTGCTGCAACAAAATTGTGTGCTATTGGAAACACAAACTCAACACATACAGGTAAACCAGATAAAGCATGCGCTTCGGCTATCTTCGTGTTTCCGAATTAGTACGAACGTCGCGCACAGAGAACCCCACACAGAGGCAAAGTTTCTTACAGACGCTTTCTGTACAAAGCGCTTTCCCGTAGTGCACCTAACATTACGCGTTTGTATGAAGTTTTCTCTGTCGGGTTACCTACTCTAGTCATAGATCGTCATTTGTCATTCAAAAGTTCTGCGTTTTGGACTTTTTCTAATCATGGTAATACAAATGGATGTCGTTTGAAATATAACAAAAGTTCTAATGATCATATGACTTAATTTCATTTAATATACTTTTTTTTTAATATAACGATGACGTGAATACAAATATAGGCAATTAATTCAAGTTGTAACAGCTCTATATTAGATCTCATCATCACGCATTCGTATTTTAAAAGATATTCGATGATCTCCGAATCTTTTCTTAGAATCTGTATGCAATGTTGCCAGCAATGTTTTCTGCAATCCAAAAACATGCTGAAATAATCATGTGCAACTTTTGTTTACCATGATTATGAGTCCTTAATAATACCATTGCGCGGAAGCATAAAATACATAAGCAAGTATTATATTGTATTGTTACGTATATTCTGCGAATAAAAAAAAAGTTCGTTTACTTATATCTTCGTTTCTTCGCAGGTCGACGGCGACTTCGACGACTATCGTAGAGAGCTGCTGGACAGTCTCGGAGAGGTCATCAACTCTCCGTCGATCATCGCGAACGCAGCAGTCCAACAGTAAACAGCTGAACACACAACCCGTTGTACGATTTGTTGAAATTATTTTACATGTACTTATTATTGTTACTTCCATTATACTCCAAAAGTTGATCAATGTTTTCGTAAAGGATTGTATTTATTAGGGTTGTAATTGTTGTAAAGACACGGTAGATAAATTCTTTGTAAAGTGTTATAGGGTTGTGACCAAACACATTGTTTTGTAAATAGGACGTCTATGTAAATTATTTGTCTTTCTGGGCTGCGTTAAGAGGGCGTACTGAGAAGGAATTATGAATAACGGCTAGTAGGGATACTAGCCGTTATTCATAATTCCTTCTCAGTCACGAGATATTTTTTTAAAGGAGTGGCGCTAGTGGACCGTTGTACGCCCTCTTAAGAGCGTAGTACATCAGGATGTTAGGTGAAGAGGTGACGCTTCACCGGCCCTGAATTTTATTCCCTGACCTGTCTTTAAGTGTAGCGCTGTTATACCAAACTTGAGTTCTGTATAGATAATAATTAAATCTCGCGCAGCTGCATAAGCGCATACGCAGCCCCAAAACTTCAAGAAAGTTAGTCAATAATGATCTCCAATAAAAATACAATACGTTTGGCGAACGTATCAGCGTATTACGCAACGTTACTTGCATGATTGACGCATTCATGCATCATTTTAGATAACTATTCATGTAAATCTCAAATCCACAAGTGCCATTAGTAATTTTGACAAATAGTACAGCTCTGTTATTGTTGAATATTTTAAAATTTAGTTAAGGTGAATCCGCAGCTGTTGCCCGCGAAATTCAAAATTTCTTACGTTTTTTGCAATTTGCATGTCAGTGTCAGGTTGTATCTTGATCAAAATATGATTCGCGATTTTAACATATGTATTTACAGAATTATAATCGCTAGAATCATTAATAAATCTCTCTAAGTTAGATTTGTTCCATGTCATGATTTCATGAAAAAGTAATTTAATGGAACAAATCTAACTTAGAGAGATGTATTAATGATTCTAATGAGTATAAATCTGTAAATACATATCTGGGGGCCTAAAATGGACGCTTTGGCAGAATCATAATATGATCTGCGTACAATTCATACATATCGCAATTCATCTGTTTGACAGCAGACATTATAGCAATTCATAATTTGTGGACCATTTTACGACACTTCATAAAAATACTGTCAAACAGATGAATTGCGGGATATGAATTGTACGCAGATCTTAATATGATTCTGCCAAAGCGTCCATTTTGGGCCCCCTGTTATAGTCGCGAATCATATTTTGAACAAGATATAACCTGACACTGACCTGCAAATTGCAAAAAAACCTAAGAAAATTGAATTTCGCGGACTACAGCTGTGGATTCACCTTAATAATCGAATTCATTACCGTTTAACACGGTATCACAAGCTTTTACTTTTATTTTCTTGTCACACAAGTGCCTAGCTCTTAGCACTTATCAATACGGCCCATAAAGCAAGCACTAATTTTAAATAAATATGTCTTTAACGAAACAAAGTATTATAATTATTTACATCGCGTCCTCATGTTTGTCTGTCGTGCAAATAAATAGTTTATGAAAACATATAATTATATACTCATTGATCCATGTCAATGTAGGAAGAATAGCAAAACTAGTTTCACGATGAATGTCTTCCAATGTTTTCAGCTTTGTTAATGATATCGCATATCTTTATGATTCCATTTTGATTTACTTAATGTAATTAAGTTAAGCCTGAGGGCTAATTCACGTAATTTCATGACGCGCCGTTCAAGTTGCAGTGCAGGTGCAATGAAGTTTAAGTTTGAGTGACAGCTGAATATATATGGTATCTGACAGCCGTAGAGAATAGTAGAATACGAAATGCGTTGTTTTGATCGAAACTTAATTGCAACTGCACTGCTACTGCACTTCTTTAGTTACGTGAATTAGCGTGCTGATTTACACGATGTAAGTTTCTCGCGTCTACACGGGCGAGTCTATCGCGGCGATAGTCACGCCGTGACATCAAATTCTATAGAAACTGTATGGAGCAACCGCCATACGGCGATATCATCGCGGCGAGAATTTGATGGCACGGCGATACTCGCCCGTGGAGGTGGCGCCCATGACTTATTTATATCGACTGAACACTGTTGAACGGTGCACCGTTCAACAGTGTGCAGTCGGACAGTGTGCACCGCGGTGCAACGTTTATTGTTGCTTCAACTTATGATATGCCACAGGCTATTAAATCGCACCGTTTAAATCAGGCTTTGTGTATATGACATTACGGTAATCGAATTATAGTACGTTTGTCGAATACAATAAAATCATGGAAATGTAGGAATCTTCATAGATCTGTAGTTCAGTTTTACCAATTGACTTAGAACAAATAAAATAAAATTACTAACAGTGTAATTGAATTATTTTAACATTCTGTATACTTTTTGTTTGTCTCTGTCGATTAGATAATTAGCCATAATGTGTCGGGCAATGTTTCCTACACGCAATTGAATTTAAATGTAACATATTTAAAATATTTATATACATTAATAAATTTTGTTACAAAATGAATAACATCTTTTATTTTTATATTTTTATCCAGTGATCGGAATAGGTAGAGCTATTTCGGGTTACACACACCCCGCCCCGCACACGCGTTGGTCATCAAGGCGTCTGCGGGGCGAGCGCGTGGCCGGCGCGGGTTATCTGAATACGGCCTAACACATACAACTATTGAATAAAAAAAACGCCCTTGATCACAGTCAATACGGTACTAGCCGAAGCGCGGGCACAAGGCGTGTGCAGCGCGCGTTCAGGGTGACGGGGCGCGGGTGCGTGGCGTGTGCGGGTCGACTTTGATAAATGCAATTTGAGATCTATTGATGTGTCATAAGACTCAAATTATATACAACAAAGTGAGTTAGACGCGGGTGCTGACGCGCGTGGCGTACGCGTAGCGGGTGCGTGTCGTCTGAACGCAGCCTTAATACGGACATGCCCCCGGGATTTTGTTGATGTGAACCATCTATAGGCGCACATAAAACCGATTGCTGGCGGGGCGACGCATGCCGCGTGGCGATCGGCCACTATAAAGTCTATAAGTAGTAGTGTGTAAATGTGTGAGTAGTGCGATGTTTTACATCTGCCAGTCGTCCCGTCACGGCTCAATTTTCTTGACCGAAGTGTCGCCTTCCCGATTTTTACGCTTACGCCAAAACGCGACGTAGGCCGTGTCCGAACGTAGCGAACGTCGCGTTCATTTGTCACATGTCATTTGTTCGGAAAACCCGAACGCGCGCTCATTCGGCGGGACGACAGGTAGTATGCTCAAAGAAGCGGTATGAAATTGGAAATATTGGACTTGAAAGTTTTGTTTCTTGATAATGGGTCATGGGTACACTTTATTTTTAGGGTTTCGTAGTCAAATGGCGAAAACGGAACCCTTATAATTTCGTCTTCCGTCTGTCCGTCCGTGCGGATGCCACACAGCCATTTTACTCAGAGACTATTTGCACTATAACGATGAAAGTTGGAAAAAAGGTAGGTAGGTATTCTGTGCACTGCTAAACAAATAGGGTAGGCACTGATCCCCATACATGTAATCGAGGGATGAAATAAAAAAAACAATGAACAATGCATGTGGGTATTGTTGTGTCGGACCACGCACAATGAAGGGTTCCGTAGTTGGGATGAATTTATCCCATGAACAAACTTAACAATGTCGTTGCAAAGCATGGTCGCCCATACATCGTTATACGCGTTATATACCTACGGTCAATTCTCCAACTGCATTTTTTTTTTAATTGCCCCACCCTAGTTATTTCTCGTCATATACACAAACAGCCACACCCGGAACAACTACTTGTAGGTCATACAAATATTTGTTCCGTGCGGGAATCGAACCCGCGACACGCAGTGAAACAATCAATCGCTTAAACACTGCGCCAACCGTGCCGACAAAGAAAGTTGATGAAATGAACTCGTTAACTTGTAAAGCCTACTTAGCTGTGATAGTTTTGCTTTTAATTTCGTTATACAGGGTTAAATTAGATTAGATAGCGAAACCCTGCAGAGGTGATGGGTATCGCTTGATATCTAAACATGCTGAAATAAAACAAAAAAGATTTGAAGTATTTTTTTTGAGGGGTCAACGACAGCTGGTATTGTTGTTATTTGAAGTATGAGTTGAGAAAATCTGTTTTCTTTTGTTTTATCGTGTTTAGGTATCGATACCAATCACGTGTCATTACACATTACATTTTCCATTTGGTGCCATTGGGAAATGGGATGGTGCTATACCATCCCATTTCTTCCCGTGGGTGTCGTAAAAGGCGACTAAGGGACTTACAAGAGAATGGGCAGCAGCCTTCTCTATTCATTTTAACACCATACTGCGATGGCCAACCCGCCTGCCAAGCGTGGCGATTCTGGCAAACCCGTTGGGGGAGGCCTATGTCCAGCCGTGGACGACTTTTGGGTGAAATGATGAATCATGACCAATCACTTTTGTGAAGTTTACACAAACAAAAACAGACATTTCAAGTGACTACTAGGTAACTGCGGTCGATGACCCCACAAAAAAAATCATTAAATTATTTTATTGACATGAAATGAAATTTATTTATTTGCGAGAATATAGGTCCTTACTCGTACATAATAACGTGGTAAAATAATTTAAATCTTACAATATTAGACTTCTTCCGTTTGGTGCCGGACGTAAAGAATAGCTCCATCCCATTTCTTCCCATGGGTGTCGTAAAAGGCGACTAAGGGATTTACTAGAGAATGGGCAGCAGCGTTCTCTATGCATTTTTAAAAACAATACTGCGATCGCCAACCCGCCTGCCAAGCGTGGCGATTATGGCAAATCTGTGGTGGTATTTTGGGGAGGCCTATGTCCAGCAGTGGACGTCTTTCGGCTGAAATGATGATGATGATGATATTCGACTTATCAGTATTATTTGTTTTATCATGTTTAGCCTTCGATACCGAAAAGAAAATCAGCTGTTCCCTACACTTTGACGAGTTATTCGAACATAAATGTAGAGAACAGCAAAATTTTTTCGCGATTTCTGATTTGGTCCCATAGTAAAAGTTGTTCATAATGATGAGTACAATGACCCCTTAAGAGGTCGTGCATTAATTCTGGGACATGTTATTCTGGGATTTTTTTCTAGCTTAGCTTTTTTCTAGCCCTCTAGCTGGCAAGGGGGTTGAACGCGTCGTCTCGCCGAATTAGCGCGCGTTCGGGGTTTCCGAACAAATTACATTGTATGTAACAAATGAACGCGGCGATCTCATAAATTAGGACACAGCCTATGTCGTGTTTTGGCGTAAGCGTAAAAATCGAGTAGGCGACATTTCGGCTAAAACACCTTTGCATTTTGTTTCGGATTAAGACGTGTATTTTCCAACATATTGTATCATGGCAAAAGCAACCGAATACGTATGTAACTGAATTGTACATAAAGTTTAAATAAGTAAATAAGTCGAAGCGTACCAGTAACTGGTCAGCTATGCAGTCGCTCCATGTAAAATACTGGTATTCAGCTGCATCCGGTTAGACTGGAAGCTGACCCCACCATAGTTGGGCAACAGCTAGATAGTGATGAAGATGATGACGTCAAAGCGTACACTTAGCCGCCGAGGTTCAGCGACGTAATTTATGTTGCTACATTATCGTAGGCCTCATGCTACGAGCTATTTAGCTATTTGCTACGACAGCGTAGCCAGCTACGCAGAGTTAAACATCCGCTACGTCGTAGCACTCGTAGCAAAAGTGCAAATAGAGAATTTAGTGCAATATTTGTTTGGTATTTATACTACTTAATTCGTTTGATACAAGTAGAATAGAATAATTGACTAGGGATTGTGAAATAAATATGGTGATTTAGTGCCCACCGATATCAATTGATTTTATAAAAATACCGCAAAAATTAGTTAACTAAAGTTTGACCACCAGATTTACCACTGATTTACTAAATAGCCTCATCTGGGAAATAAAAATTACCGTTTATTTCCACTGTCTTATGTATAAAGTCAGCACGAACATGATGTTTCCGCGTCGAGCTAGACGATTGCTTCTTATGGACTACTCCAAACATCCATTAAACGGTTTTATAAGATAAATATGTGATAAATACTTGTATGCAGTCCACTGAGGTATCTTGTAACCAAACATTTTGAAACAATGGGTTGGGTTGTACTAAATTCATAGTCTTATTGGTGAGAGCACCTTCGAAGCGCGATCGGTATGTTTTGCGCGAGTATTGTGCGAGCAGAACATTTTAACTAATAGGAATCCCTATTAGTTAAAATGTTCTGCATGCTTACGCAGCTATTTTATGCAATTTTATTATTGTTTAAAAACAAAAGAACAATCTTACCTGTTATTTATTATTTTCTTTATTACATTTTTGTATCACATTAATTACATTTTTAAATATTTTTATGAAAATCATAAAAAATAAACATTTAAAAATATAAAATAGTAGCCCACCGGTATCGGCTCCAGAGAGAGGAACCTCCTAACAATGCGAGCCGTGTCCAGAAGTACCGCTCTCTGAATCGCTGAAGGAGGCTCTTGGCATATTTTTTTTTAATTATTATTATTATGATATATAATAATATATACACCTATTTTATTAATTTGTAGACTTAATTAAGAAATGTCTTCTTGTCTTTGTTGTAGTGTCCCAAAGATTTCCGACTTGCAACATTTCCCGACTAATTAAAATAATAGATAGATCAGATACTTAAAGCGATGCTAAAATAAGCTAAATACACACTTACCTTCCATCCTTAATCCTTATACCTAAAGGTTTATACAAACAAGAATTATACTTACCTATTAATTAATACTTCTTTCTATCTAACCATCTCTGTTCAGATCCGAGCGTAAGTTTTTTTTCCTCAATTTTCCGGCAGCCTTTCGCCCCTCCATTACAAACTTCTCAGCTTCATTAGAGGATTTAAAACGCAAATTTCCTTTTCGATTGTAACTTTTTTCCACTTCTTGAAAGGAACCTTCTTTTAAAGTTGAAAGAAAATTAGTATCCTCCCCTTTGAGAGGCGAGCGCGTCTTTTAAGAGACTCATTTGGATACTCGACTTAATCTGCTAGAATAATAATGTTTCCGCTACTGAATACTTGTTCAATTACGTGACAATAATGTGCACGTTCTTTTATCTCACTTTAGAATGAAAATTTATATCGATCAGAATCCGTGACATACATCGGTGTTAGGTTTGTAAGCGTCATTACTCATTAGCCAATTAAGTGTTGTCATATTTCGCTAATAGAGCCGGATGGTATGACGGTAACTGTTGTCATCAAACTTACATATATTTAACTCCAAAACTAAAAGCAATACATACCTACCTACCATCTATATTAACCAAAACAATAGCTAAAAACAAACAGTGCACTCAGATTTCGTCTCCACGCACGCTTAATACATTACTACGAATTATCCACTAACAAGCTAACAATGAGAGGCTTATCATCACCACAAGAGCCTATTACTGTCTGGAGAGCATTCCCGCCCCTTCTTACGACGTCACGAGCCCCTGTTACCTTGTCACACTAACCATCCCACGCATAAAGCTAACAATACGAGGGGACGACACTGCCATCGCACTGCGACAGGGTTGTAAAACTTCTCAACAGAATAATTTCATACAATGTGTACACAATAGAAGCGATTATACTCTCCCCCGCGACATGATTTTATTTGTGCAGTTATTGCGTCGCCGAAAAGATATTTAAATTTCATTAGGTTTGTTTTACACTTAATTTGTGAGGGGAGTGTTGTATTGTATCGTAGGGGTGGGGCTCCGTTATTGCTACATTCGAATTGCCCTCTGTGTATTTCGACGGCGATTTAAATTTAAGTAGATACATGAATCAGATAGTCACCCTATTACAATGTTATCTAACTATTGATCACTTTTAAACTAAAGATTAGTGCGTTAACAACTGGCATGGAAGTTTCGAATATCATGGATAATGGAAGTTTAATAAAATATGAATGTTTGATACTTCATACGACCGTTGTTTTATTTATAAACGTGGGTAAAGTGCTGAGCCAGCGACTCACGTATTTATGGAGTAGGTAGGTAGGTACAGCTACTCACTACTGGTCTAAGTGGGGATATTTCGCAGACGCAGACTCCATTAGTGGTGTTCGCCGGACTGTCACAATCATTTTTCTTTCCCGCCGCCGCTAATTCTCAGCCGCGGTTCGCTGGACATGTACGCCAATCTATGTTTTTGGTCCTTTGGCCATTTTATTTCCTCTAGTAAGTAGGTGCATAGAATGCTTGGAAAAACATCCCTAAATCGGAAAAAACAACATGAATTCTATAGGTACGTGTCTGGGGGAGCCTCTTTTTAAAAGTTACAGGAATCGGTTAGTATGAAAAGTTATAATTACCTCCTTCCTCCTCCTTGTGATTACCTCATGAAAGGAAAGCGGTGAAAAAGCATAATAATATATAAGCTATCCTATTGACAAGATATAACTTTATGTGGATGACGATTCCATTTTACGATGTTGTCAGTCTCATAAAATAAAATACGTGGACATCTAAATAACAGTAGATACTATAATGTTTCAATTAAAATCAAAAGAACATGTTAAACACACAGTCTACAATCCGAATTTGCATCAAAAGAGCCAAACCACAAGTATCAAGATCTTCTCGCCAGAGCGGTGGTTCTAGGGAGGCTGATATCGACTTTTATTACTCCGGAGGGGTTGGTCATTAGCGGGATAAAGCGGCCGCCACCTGATAAAGTGCGTTTTGTTGCTCACTTGCTTATTTCTCTGTTCTATAAAGCTGAATGTATTTTTTAGGGTTGAACTTTTTACCCTTGAGTCAGGTCGGAACGTTATTTATCGACAGCGGTCTAAACCAGATTGTATGTAGAATTTTGATCAAAATGAACGTAGATTTTATTTTGGGATTGATGAAGCTGCATGGTAAAGATTTTTAAAAGCTAGGTTGATAGTTATTTTAAGGATTATGTATGTAGTACTATCCATGGTGCAGTTTATAGTTATTTTAATTATCTCATTATGAGTTGTTATCAGAGTTGTCCTGCTTTAATTTAAGGTACATAGGTGCCTAAATACCTACATTGGTCAATATTTCACTCAAACCCATTTTATAGGAAGCGGGAGTGAGAGGCGAAATGAAACTCAAACCGTCTTATTACAAAACAAGATTTATATTTTGTCACGGCTTAAACCATGGAGCCAGTTTTTGTAATAAGAACGTAACTGTGATTACATTATTACCGTTCTTTATACAAAACTGAAAACTTAGTTCGGCACTAAGTTGTCAGCTTTGTATTAGGAACTTTAACATAGACGGAAAAAAGTTCGAAATTTAATAATGGCTCCATGGGTCTGAAGCTAAACCTTGTTTTGTAATAAGACGGTTAAAGTACAGACGCCAGCACATCAAGCTACTACAATCTGTCAAATTTCTTTAAAAGATTTTCAATTTTAAGGTTCAAGGTTGATTGGGAAAATTTGACAGTTTCTGGTAGCTTGATCTGCTGGCGTCTGTACCTACCTACAACATTATCCACTAGACAACATTGTACCCGCAATGGTCACGTAGATCCCTACGTATATAATGGCTGAACAAAAACTTATCTAAAACTCTATCTACCACTAATGAAGTTCCACGTGGTTCTACGTCAGGTTAGTGATATCATTCCGTACGTGAATTTAGTTAGAAATGAACAATAGTGGCAGTAGCGATTATTAACACTTTACCCGTTCCTCCCCGCTCGTACTAAAATGATTGATGAGCCGGTGTTGCCAGCTCCTATGACTAATAGTGTAGTGCATATGATGGCGCTGCTGTGAACTAGCACCGCTCATAAACAACGTTATTATTTCCATGGATAAGTGTCATAGGTTGCTCTAATTGAGAGAGTGATATTAATTGCGCTATTATTATGTTGTTATGTTTTCATTTAGGGATTGTCTGTAACGTAAGTATCCGCGATGAGCTCAATTAAGAATATCCCCAAATCCTGCAGCATCTTCTGTCGGTACATAAATGTACCCTAAATATTTTCTTACATCGAGCACATTCAGAATTTTTGTCATTCTGTCGACATGTTATGTAAATATATCAGGTGTATTTTTTAGAGGCGGATTTTTTGAAAAATAATGTAATTTTTTTTTTTTAAATATGATTTCGGGGATGTGGCCGCCACGGCTGACGTGAAGGCCTAATTTATTGAAAGCTTAATTTTTTGACGAATGACAAATTTCACGATGTGGGCCTAACTGGCCACCTGGTTCATGTGATTTGACGCCATTACATTATTTTCTTTCTTTTGGGATATGTAAAGTCGCAAGTCTACGCAGATAAATCAGAAACAATTGAGCACTAGGATGCCAACATTCGACGCATTATTGTCAAAATACAGCCTGATATGTACTGCGAAAACTACGGCGAAGAGTGTGTGAAAATTTGACCTCCAGATTGTACGTCATGTAGGTACGCGCCTAGCGAGTGTTTCTAGTTTAGAATCCTGAACGCAGGGAGGGATTCAAAGACACTTCAAATTAGTTCAAATAACTTTAGTCTCGTAACACATACAACTTTTCACCTCAGCAGCGAGAGCATAACTCGTAATACCTAAACGTAAAAAAATACAACATGGTCAAAATTAAACCAATGTATATTTGTGGGCGTCCAAGCAAAGAGGGTCCATTAATGGGGTATAGAGTTATGACTAGATTCGGTATCTAGAATAGTCAATTGATAATAAGGATAAAAAATATAATTATTCAAAAACTGGCACATTTTTTTTTATCAGACCTTTGATGTTGAAACTCTGAAAAAAACACCTTGAGAAAAAGCATTTTCAAATTTGACATGTCGACCACTTTTCTCTTAAAATTTCTGGTAGGTTCTTTTTTTTTTTTTTTCTTTTTTTTTCCTTCTGGCTTCGCACGGTTTGTGCATTTAGCCAATGTCACGTTTTAGTTCTTGTATAGTATTGATGAAATGAATTATAAATGCATGATGATGATATCCCCGCCCACTCCCCTTGAGTTTCAGTAATGATGTGGCACTTTACTGAGACCTCACGCGGACTTCTTGAGAGAACTTGAAGCGAAGTTGCACTGTTTTGTTTCATTTGCCAACACTAATGCACGTTCACAAACACTTAATGGTTAATAATCCACCATTATTACACATTAATATTCGGCTAAACACAAATTTTGGAAAATTAAACAAACTGCTGAACATGACGCTTCACTTTCCCGCCAAGAAGTCCTGGTAGGTTCTTAGAAACATAATTTAGAGTAATTTTCTTTATGAACTTGTAGATAACTGAGCATTAATTATCAAAAATCGCTAAATTATTTTTTTCACCCAACTTTACGAAACTGCGTTTTTCTCAAAAACTAAATTACCGAGAACCCGATGAACCTCTTTTGCTTGGACGCCCACATTTGTAAAACAAACAACTTACATTTAAAACCATAACAGATGATTTTCAATTTTACTGCTATGCGTATTTTGCGTATAACCGAACGTTTTATAGTTTGTTTCTTTTTTGGGCTTACTAGGTAGGGCATTTGAAAATCGAACTTCGAATCTACTTGTTTCTATCTCTCGCTTTTTTCGTATACTTATGAAAGTGAAGTTCAAATCTTTCGAATTTTGTGAGTAGACCCAGCACTGCGTTTAAAACATTTGGCATAAAAAAAATATAATTAAAAAGTTACTTTGTGTCACGCTCGCGCTCGCAGCAAAATCGAAGGAGGTGAAACAAAAAAAATTGTAAAGTTCTCCGCCTCTAAAAAAACACCCTGTAATATGAAACTTATGTGTTTTACACACCTAACCGGGGTTATGTTACAATTTTACATTGAAGACTTTGTTCCTTATTCTATTTATGGGGTAGATTTAATTTTTGAAGTGAGTGTTACTTGTTTCTTATTATTTGTTGCCCTGATCCATTGTGCTGAGTGTTTTCTTGGGGTCCTTTTATTTGTTTTCATAGAGTAAGTATCTGGTTGTTTTTGTAACAACATCAAAGTATTACGTAGTTGGCCTCACCCCTGTGTGCTGCGGGGCGCAAAATCCCGGGTCGGGGCAATAAACGCGATTAGACAAACATTTCCTGACGCGCGCCACTTTTTCTAAAACTTAGCGAATAAATCAGATCGGTGGTGCGTCGCAGTTTTCTCGTCGTCTTGCCAAATTTATGTACCGATCGGCCCTTTCGTATGGAGATGTGGCTCGCTATTTACATATAAATACCTCGATTATTTGAATTATTCAATCGAGAGGGGGCGGCGCTGACAAATCACTTCCTAAGAGATGGCACAAGTCGGTGGGCTCGAGATCAGCTTGACGCGTGTAGGATACGTCTCGTTCCCAGCATCCCTATAAGTTTTTATGATGCCTACTTAACATTCTTGGACTTAGTTGGTATGACTTAACTGTGTTGATAGATCTATTCGATTTATCGACTTCTATGTAGTTGGTGTTTTGTAACATTCTATGTGTTTTCGACAAGAAAACTCCAGTAGGTATTAGCCTGAGCCAGTATCCCTTTAAATTGTTACAAAAAGAAAATTATTTAGTATTCTTACATTTTATGTCTTAAAACGTTACGCAGTCTTGTAGAAACCAAGTTTTCTTGGCACTGACTGTGATGTCAGTCGGAAATATTTTTCCGCCACAGCTTGGTTGAGCTGCCAATGTTTTAATAGTTTGAATTTACATTCCACAAAACTAAACGTAGCATTACTGGGTATATATTTCCTGACTACACTAATTATAGGTATCTACATCTCGTTACAGCCACAGTAATTTCTCTTGTCTGCAAAGGGTAAAAATAAATAAAAACCGAATATTTAACTAGTCGCTAGCTGGGTGTAGTTTTCCCGCAGTTTTATGTCCTCTCACGTGCCATTTAGCCGGGGAAATAGAAGTTTTTGTATGGAAATCGGACGCACTAAACCTCCGGGGCTCGGGAGCGCTCCGCCTATTGTTGCTACGTAACAACCTCATAAAAGTTTATCATTCGCGTGTAAAACAAATTCCGCTGTTATTTTTTTTTTGCAAGCCCTGTTTGGGATGTGGAATGAAGATTTTCTTGGGATAAATAAAACGTATATGTACCTACGTTTCTGAACAGTATAATCTGCGGGCTAATTGAGTAACACACTATCAGTAGGAATCGGTTTCAATTTGACAGTTCAACAACATTCATTACGTTATTTACGTTGTTGAGTAGACACATTTTTTCTAACATATGAAGTAATGTATTAGCAATATACTTTAAAATCATCCCGATTCTGATCTAAACTGAGTCACGCAATTAGGGTGCAGATTTTTGATGAATGGAAACGCGTGCAATTAATCTATGTGTAGCGCTGAATACCAAAATAAAATGAATACCTATATCAAAAGTAGGGCTATTATCATAAATTTATATAAATATAAATAAGTGTGAGAGGTACAACTTATTTTTTGGCATAAATAAATTAAATTAGATCAAAGGAGCCGTCAACAATACTCTTTATAAGTAACACAATACGTTTGAATCTCAAAAACACATACTTTTCCCTTGTAAACGCGACGCCTGATAAGAATCAACGTATCCTGCTAAAATCCCTTGTTATGCTCTTGTTACTGTATTTATATCGCTAATCGCGTTATTGTCTCGTAGGAACATTCGTTGGGTGCAGCGCTCGAGTGCAAAGCGCCAGCCGTTACATCTGATAAGACCATTTGATATGCTAATAGTGGTAGCAAATGTTCGCGTAATGAGCGTGCGACGGTTTAGCGCCTGCGATACACCCTTTGTGGTCGAGGAGGCTTTTGTAAAGGAATGACTTCTATGTAATTTTCTGCAGTTAGCAGAATGTTGGTGTGTGGCGTGCTGTCTGGGTTCTGAAGAGCTGGTTATGTGAGGAATTGTTTTATTTTATCTTTGATCAAGGTTTTTTTGACTGGTCGGGGATATATTAATTAAATAGAAATACATACCTGAATAAAATCAGCAAAAAATTAGGTAGCTTACCTACATTGCTTGTTTCATTTGAAAAATCCAAAGAAAAAGAACCCAGAACTTAGTATGTTTTCGTCGTAAAAAACATATATAACTACCCTGATTGTGTGAGTAAACGTAACTAGCGCGTTTGCGTTAAGATTTTTATTCTACCTCTTATACTCTCTTATCTATCGGTCAAATTTTAACGCAAACGAAATAGTTACGTTTACTCTCTTGCAAACTTACACTTGGGGTACAGATCCTTATGTTAGATAATTTATTTATTATTCGAAAGTTTAAAAATAAACGCTCTTCACACATGCGTACAATGAACCGTTAGTGCAGGACTAATATGGGCGGATTAAGATGATATCGCGGGAATTTGACGCGCGTAACCGCCGCGCTCCATCATCGACTGATCATCAGTTACCATCTAATGCGGTGTAATACGCTCTTTGTTCACGTTACGGTATTATTTGCAGCATTTACTACGTGATTATTATTACTTACAGATATTGCTAAGTAGTACCTACTTATACTTAACTAAAAAAAACCCGGCCAAGTGCGAGTCGGACTCGCACACGAAGGGTTGCGTACAATTACTATTTAAGGTATAAAATTGCGGTTTACGATTTATGACGTATTAAAAAAAAACTACTTACTAGATCTCGTTCAAACCAATTTTCGGTGGAAGTTTACATGGTATAATGTACATCATATATTTTTTTTAGATTTATCTTTCTCTTATTTTAGAAGTTACAGGGACACACACACGCACAAATTTTACCACTTTGGAAGTGTCTCTCGCGCAAAAAATATTAGAAACCGCAATATCATTTTTGAAGACCTATCCATAGATACCCCACACGTATGGGTTTGCTGAAAAAAAAATTGAGTTTCAGTTCTATGGGGAACCCCCAAAATTTATTGATTTTTTTTTCTATTTTTGTGTGAAAATCTTAATGCGGTTCACAGAATACATCTACTTACCAAGTTTCAACAGTATAGTTCTTATAGTTTCGGAAAAAAGTGGCTGTGACATACGGACGGACAGACAGACAGACAGACGGACATGACGAATCTATAAGGGTTCCGTTTTTTGCCATTTGCCTACGGAAACCTAAAAACTAAGGTAAAGTCGTCAAATCATCTAAAAACATCAATATTGTTGCGCGCACAACTAAAAAGCCTACTACTGGCGCCATCTAGTATCAAATAGCGGAACTAGTAGAGTCAAGATTCTTCTAGAAAGTTCGATTCTAGAACTATCGACACCCGGTCAGTCGGGGCCGGTATGTAGTCGAATATTCTAGATGTTTCGGGAACTATCCGAGGCCCTATATAAGGCCGTTAAGGGCCGCGACGGAGTTAGTTTACTTTTGAAAACGAGACGAGCGAAAACAACGGAACGATATTTGAGAGTGACATTAAGTGATTGTGTTTTTAATTGTGTTTAAAGTAGTACCTAGTGTGAAATTGGTGTTCTTAATTAAAGTGTCTAGTTTTTTAGTTATTAAATCGGCAGTTTTTATTGTCACGAACCCCAAGCTCGTAACAATATCTAAAAATGAAACTGGCCAATTTGTATGGCGACATATTTTTGGTAACATATTGCACAATTAAAATGATAACACTGAGTTTTAACTGAAATGGCATCTGAAATATTATACTTGAAAAAGACTACCGTTAAAAAAAAAAAATTGCCAGTTTAGCTGCTAAATGTGAAACTCAGCACGTAGTTTTGTCGGAGGTCGCGTGGTCAATGGCCCTTTACGGGGCACCGTGCACCGGTGTGGGCGTGTTCTTTAAGGCTGCGAGCAGCCCGCCGATTGAACGGCTCCGGCTGGTACGAGGATACCGCATGGTCTCCCGTGAGGCCGCGAGCCTCCTTGCTGGACTACCGCCATGGGATCTGGAGGCAAAAGACCTCGCGCACATTTGGAAGTGGCGTGAGGAGGCGAAACGCCAGGGCGAAACTCCGCTGCCATGAGAAATCACGTCACAGCGGGCGACATGGAGAGTGCGATTGTCGCAACCCAGCGCTGGCACGCCACATTTGTGGTGATAAGTCCCCTCTGTGAGGAGTGGCTAGAGAGGCGCCACGGCGGCGTCCTCACCTTCCGCCTGACGCAGGTCTTCACCGGACACGGTTGTTTCAGGAGGTTCCTGTTCAGGATAAAGCGGGAGGAAACGCCCGGGTATCACCACTGTGAGGATCACCCGGAGTACACGGTGGAGCATACGGTGGAGATTTGTCCGGCTTGGGCGGAGCACTACCGTGTTCTCACGGAGGCGATCGGCGGCGGCGATCTCTCGCGTCCGGCCCTGGGGGTCTACTCCCTAAGCACGAAGTCCGTTGTGTCGGCCTTCGTTACGGGCGATTCCTACTCCCATCACCCTCGGACGGATGATTCGTTCCGGGCCCGAACGAAGAATGAATGACAACACGATTTGACAGTTGACGATTTGACAACCACTCCCTAAGTGTTTTGGTCCGTCCGAAAAGTTTAATTTGACACTTGTTTGGACGGATCGTTATGTCAGTTGATACGACATCAAAATAGTTGTCGTGTTGTCGACGAAAGTTACAAGTTTATAAAAAACTTGAACCTATGCCTGTTTTGTTAATGCTTGAAGAAGCTCTACAGGAAAAGCGGAGGCGACGCCGACGATATTTACGCCAAAACATTCAGTTGACCAGTTTCAGGTCCCAACTTTGAGTTCATAGGAAACTATAGGCTCACCCGGGGATTATTAGAGGACTTGTGTGAGGATATAATACCGCTTTTGTCTCAATTCATACGACGAAGTGGTGTTGATCAATGAGAATGAAGGTAAGGATATACATTGAAGATTCTGCAACCTATTGTGCTGTAATACCAATCCATCCTACCTATTTATTGTTGTTTTTGTTTACTTTTAGATCCTCGCTGTTCTTAATGTTTATACCCGGAGGAGCTACCAACGTGCAGTGGGCCTTAGCAGTGATGTTCCAATGGCACAACAGAAAGTGTCACGCTGTCTCCGGGATGTCACAAATGCACTCAACAGACACTCAATTTTATAGAAATATACAGGGTCAAATTAAATTAGCTAGCGAAACTCCGCAGACGTGATGAGATACGATATATAAATATGATAAAACAAAAAAAAAAAACATATTTTTTTTCATTTAAGTACTTGAAATATCAGTTTGAAAATCAGTTGTTTTTTCTGTTTTAATTTCACAGACGTGATTAGTCCTAAACACTATCAGTAACTTCAGCACCAGTGGTCATTAGGTATACCCAGAAAAAAAAAACATAATATTTTTTTTGTTTGTTTTATCGTGTTTAGAATTTTAGATATCGATGCCCATTAGGTCTGTGAAGTTTCTTTAGCTAATTAAATTTGGCCCTGTATAAAGTTTCTACAGAATTTGGCTGAGAGGAACTTTATAAAAAGACAGTAAGTTTAAAAGCTTGTACTATTTTTCTAAAACAAATTTATGTAAGTATTTTAAACTTAAGACGCTAACATTTCATTTGGAAAATGACTACCTACTTAAGCTTTGAAGAGTGTTTATACACTTATAGTGTACACTTAAATGGATTGTATCCTTTTTTTTTTTTACTTTGCCCCACACTAGGAATTTCTCCTGTATTGTGGGTGCGTTTACAAACATTTAAACTCACATACACAACCAGACCCGGAACAACTACTTGTAGGTCATACAAATATATGTTCCGTGCGGGAATCGAACCCGCGACACGCAGCGCAGCAGTCAATTTTAAATGTAACTAAGCTGTATGTTTACAATTTTATGAAGTCAAAGTCAAATTGTTTATTTCAAATAGGCACATAAAATGCACTTTTGAACGTCAATATTTACAAAAAAATAGAATTGATTCTAGTCGCCTCTTCCAAAATATACTTTCGTATGGAGAAGAATGGGCAAGAAACTCCACCGGTATTCTTTTAAAATCTTGTACAATATTTTTATAGGTACATTAATTATATAATTATATGTGAAGACGATGCACCTAGAATAAAATTACTATACCACAATAGGTAATAAAAAGAGTTAAGAATGAAGCAATGACAGATAAATTAATTATGTGATAGAACATTGTGCTCACTTAATTACAAAAATTGTAAAAAATATATACGATTTCCTAAAAAATAACAACAATATCAGTGTGAGTTAAGGTAATCACAGACTTTAAAATAAATGTCATAAAAATAATAAATTATACAATTAAAATAGCAACCTGTTTGATTTTGTCTAGACTATAGATTGTCCTATGGAGCAGGACCAGCATGTTTCCAAGCATTCTTATCTTGTAATAATTCTCTAATTTGTAATATATGGTAATATATGGGTAATGTGAAAAATATGGTCTGCCAGGCGTAGTCGGCTGCATTGAATGCACGCATGTGGCATTGGTGAAACCCAGTGAATATGAAGAGCGTTTGCAATTGCTGGAAAGAAATAGGTACCCAAACAATCTCACAAGAAAACTTTTCTAATAAAACATGTCTATAAATGCATAAGGTTGATATTATTGATTAGGGTATTTATAAACTTTTTATTTTACTTACAGGATATTGGGTGTTGGGACTGGTGATATTATAAGAAGATAGTGATATAAAAAAAAGATGTACACAATAAAAGCATTGTTTTTATTATAAAAATGGATTTTCTTTTATTTATAATGTTTTTTGAATTTATATAGTCTTAAATTATTGCTAGGAACTTAGTTTCTCTTACCTACAGTACTTCAGTCTCAAATACCTTATAATCTGAATAAAATTAACAATCAACAATGCACTATAACAATCAAAACATAGATTTTCTTTTATTTATCTAATATAGTCTAAAGTTATTGCTAGGAACTTAGTTTCTGTTATTTGTCTACTTTTCTTTCAAATGCCTAATAATCTGAATAAAATTAACAATCAACAATGCACTATAACAATCAAAACATAGATTTTCTTTTATTTATCTAATGTAGTCTAAAGTTATTGCTAGGAACTTAGTTTCTGTAATTTGTCTACTTTGCTTTCAAATACCTAATAATCTGAATAAAATTAAATCTATGTTATAGTACAATGCACTATAACATAGATTTTCTTTTATTCTAGACACTAATCTGAAATTAAGAATCAACTTTATACAATCAACAGATGTTTTTTTGTTACAAAACACATTCACTTTTCTATTGCAATCTTAATTTCTAATAGACAAATTCAGTAAATCAAGTTGGACGACCAGAAACTCGAAACTACAAAAGAAACGAGGAGCTCGGGAAATAAATGTAGCTTGCATCATCCCACTGCTGGGCAAAGGCCTGTCCCCATGACTTACACGGGAACACATTTCTAGAAATAGTTAAATTGCCAGATATTTAACTATTTCTAGACATGTGTTCCCGTACCGAGTTACATAGGCAACTTTTATTTTACCGAGCACCACATTTCTTCTGGTTTCGAGCAGCAGCCTTTGTTCTTCCACCTCAATAATTCGGCTTCTTGCTGAGTCGGCAGCGAGGTGTAGCCGAACACGTGGACGTGTATAACGAGGGTTTAATGCTATAAACAAAAGAGACAATTTTTTGTTGGTTTAAGTAATTTTATGAAACATCATTTACTTATTTACAATTACTCTTTTCTATTAAACAATAATACTTACTTTGCTGATTTTGCATTGGCAACTTCAGCTCCAGTGCCTCCTGTGAGTGCCTCTGTGGGCATTTAGGGTTGCTCCTCGGAGAGTGGGTTTGCAGGGGTAGCAGCAGATGTATGGGTGAGATGGCTGCTGGCTCTTGTCCAACAGGTGGACCCTGTACAACAAAAACAATATCATTGGCGGTTACAACAGATATGTAATTATGTATCTGTAATTTATTCTTATTTAAAAAATAAGTCACGGCAAATACTCTATGCAACATTATTATAAAACCATTATTGCTGTTTTGCAAACATACAATTATAAATGTAATTACCTATTACTGATGAAAAAGCTGGCACTCTTGTCTCGGTTTGCGGCTCTCCAAAACCCTCTCCCATAATTGAAAGTATCCTCAATCCCAGTTGGGAGAGGGTTGGTGCTACCGATGTGCCTCCACCTGTAGCACATGCTGACCGTCTGGCAGCTCCAGCAGCTTTTTTGGCCAAATATTTTTTGTCAGCCCACCGTCTAAAATTTGGTTATTTTTGGTTAATTTTAATTGCTTATAAAACTATATATTACCAATACCGTAGGACAAAACGCTATGAAAATAACTAAAATAGACTAACCGAGCTGTATCAACGCCAGTGTATTGTCTTATTTTTCACGGCGTTAGGCGGCCGAACTGAGCCTTCCCGCAAGGCTTGATATATGTGGGCCCCACCGAAGTTTCGCATCTACTTTTATGCCCAAAAAAACTGCAGAGTAGTGTAGTAGAGTCCACAGTTTCAAGCACCTCTAAGATGATGTTGGGTCCTAGATTTCTAACATGCGGTAACGCGAACTTTATACGTTTAGTTTTCTTGCATTGAGAACTAAATTATTTGTCGTAAACGTACAAACTTACATTTGCAGTTGGAATCCATGGGGGAACATGTTTTTCAACTACAATGTTAAGTTTGTTCTTGTGATAAATTCATCCTAACTACGGAACCCTTCCTTGTGCGTGGTCCGACACGAACTAGGCCGGTTTTTTTAGACTTGACAATCATCAAAGCATTCACAATTTTTTTAAATGAGTACTTATCTTGAACTTTATTATCAACCGACCTGAGTGTTCATATTGGCATCAACAATTTACGACTACTGCTTTTTGATGAGTAAGGACAAATCTGTCGACTATTGGTACGGATCGCCCTTTTTTATCTACATTTGCTTATAGAAAGATTCCATTATCACAAAAAAATATAGAAATTAACTAAGCTTTCTTATAGATTTTCAATTTCTTTTTGCCAAAAGTTTTATTCTAAATGAAATACTTTTCATACAGCAGTTCAATAAAGTCAATGAATTTCAAAACCTGACGAATATTGGTACTTACGTTTACCTTACTTTGTGAACGTAAAGAGAAGGCATCTAAAAGTTTGCTATAAATAAATTATGAACTCTTACTACGAACAAATAGGTACATATTTGAGATCACTTCCGATCGCTTTGGCTACTGATCGCGATCAAATCTCTCCGGCTACTTTTCCACCCTCTCTGCAAAGTAAATCGCATTTACAACGTTTCAACCTCGCTAACATGTTAAAACAGAACTAATGGACATTCGCTCCAGTCTCAGGCCGCAGGAGACGAATAATACAAGTAAAATGGTCCCATCTCCACGCTTCATTAATTTTATTGCCCCGAGGCGCTCCCGGCTCAAGTCGGAACGCCGAGCGCCGCTGGCGAAAACACGCCATTATTCTAGGTTGCCAGTGACTTAAATTAAATAAACACAAACCATTACGCGTATATCGAAATGCACTCACTTTTCTATTGTCTATGCGACAACTGTCAACATTTTGGCGCGTAATCTTTTTCATGTAGATGTAGTGTGGCTAACAATGAGGTTCTACTCTAATGTAATGGAGATATTAGCGCGAAACCGTAGCGGAATAATTCCGACATGGTTTTTTGTGTGCGCGCGACACAATAGGATTATTCTCCATTGATCATTGCTTATTATAAGTAGTTGTGGAGGGTGCCCAACATGAAAACTAAATTTGGTTTATCGGCTATTATGGAAAGTAGGTGTTAATGTTGAAAGAAATTTATGATACGATCGTGACTTCTACTGTTTGCATTAGACTTCGTGAGTTCGTGGTTATAAGCTAATAGAAATAGCAGTTTTTTTATGAATAATACATTACCTAATACTTTGTGCAGATTCAGCAGAATAACACTAATCCTATACGTACTTATAATTTAAATTTGTAAGAATAAAATAAATATCTATGGGTAGGTATACTGCAGACCTTATACGTATTCTTAAATAAAACAAACAATTTTTATGAAACAAAAGGTAATGAGGAGTAAGTGGGAGTTATCTGGCCGTAAACTGTTAGGCCTGGAGTCGGCAGAGCGCGGCGGAGGCTCGAAGGAGGTCGGAGGCGGAGGAAACCTCTCACAATGCCCTCAACTACTAATGTTTACTCAACTCCGAGTGCGACAAAGGGCCGGAACTATTGTTTGTTGGAAAAGCTTTATTTCGCTACCCTCGACGCTTGCCGCGACAATAGGTTACCCAACTTAAAAATATATTATCCTGGTAGACGTTGGAAAAGTATGAACATGGTTATGATAATTAACATTAATTTTGTGGAAAATAGTAGTAGGTACCTATTAGGTACGGTGATGAACTTCTCTTTAGGTGAACACACGTGTAGGTACTCTTTAAGTATCTATCCTGCGTGGTAATAACGTAAAACACTATCAGTACCTAAAGAACTAAAAAAATAAATAAAGAACTATTCTATTCTATTCTAGCAATTGGTTTCATTTTGACAGTTCAACGACATTCATTGCATTATTTACGTTGTTGAGAAGACAGTAAAAAAAAGAAGAAAATTAATAAAAATCGTACAAACTTAAGAAGCAATGGATTCAGATTGTGATTCAAATGGTGTTACGCAATTAGGGTGCTGATCCTAGATTTTTATTTTTAATCATTTTTTGTTTTAGTACTCGCGTATAGAGTAAAGTTAAAAAAAATATCTAGTAATAAAGTATTAGAAACGTTGTAGTCACATCCCTACGAATCCCACATCCGGACGAAATGGGGGTGCTGGAGAGTTGAAAATTATCCTTTTCACGAACGACCTTAAGCATAATAGAGAAAGCACTTAAGCCATTTTCTCCGCCTTTGAGTGGCGTAAGCGCGACCGTTTGCTTGGGATACATCTCGTGAGCTAGAAAATCAGCCATTATAGTCGAGTATATAGAAGTTTCATGAGTTTACCGTACGAGGCGGGGGAGGGCTGGTCGACCAGTGATTTAACCTAATGCGGCTATTGGGCGGTGCTAACGGCAATTAGGCTACATGCGAGCAAATGGATTGTGCATTACCGATGACATGGATTGATTTATTGGCTAATATATAAGAACACAAACCCGATATTCACTAGCTAAATATAGGTAAGTTTATAAAAGCACGATTCGTAAATTAAATTAGAGTGGAAACTTACGACCAGCTGGGACGATACAGTCATTACAGCATGACTATCAGTCAACCGAATCAAGTATTAAACGCGATCAGTAGCGTGACCTGAAGTCGATCGCTTGCCAATAAAGCACGAGCAGCTATATTCCTACAATATTAATAGCTTTTCAGAAACAATACTGAGTCAAATTTTCAATAACTGAAATGAAAACTCATTTCCCGCAACGGGAAAACTCTGATGTCACGCGATTGAATAGCTTATTTGTGAATGTATTCGGACTTTCTTTTATAGTACCCGAATATTCCCATAAATTGGATTCACATGATCTTATATTAAATTCATGTCCCTTAGAATCACTGCTCTTTATATCGAAGTCATGTTTTTTGATATTCCTTCACGTAAAAGATCACATCTGTTAGTGGCCGGGCATCTAGGTACCGACCTATGAATAATAAATGTGTCGAGCTAGCCGATTGGGGAAATTGAATTTTATAGTTCGTAACACATTCGAGGACAGATGTCACAAAATGGCTGCTCGCCGGCGGCTACGTGCCGCGTAATCGAAATGTCAAATAGAAATCAAAATTAGGTCGATTGTAGTGTTAATAATTAAATAATGACGGGCTAGGTGGCGGTCGAGGGCATTTGTACGCATTAACGAGGGAGCTTACTCCATTTATAATGCGTAGGGAAGGTGCGAGCTTTATTTTGATTAACAGAGTTACTTCTGTTTGGATGGACAATTATCGGTCCATTACGCTGAGTACACAATGACCGGCTTTCCATTAAATTATTGAGCTCTATTCAAATGTCGCTTACGTACCTCCTGATACACATGGCTCCGACAGCTCGTTTACACATGACACCTACTCGTACGTTTATACGTATTTTAGGTGATATTTTAACGCGGGTTAGCATTAGCACGTTCATTGATAGGTACCTACCTATAAGTTCGTATAATAGTAGTGTAACAACAGTAGATTACTGCATCGAGCAGAAAGTGACGTCTTGTTGCACCACGTCGAGCGAGGTGCGTAATCTCCTTTTATTTCAACTACTACATAACAGCAATGGCTTCATAGATTTCGTAAGCTTACTAAAATACGCTAAAAACAGACTCTCGGATACAGATTTAAACTTTCTTTCGTTTCTAGAAGACATGAAATTTCATATGCCTTGAAATATCTGGCTCTAGTTCACTAGAAGAATCCATTTTTTTACTAATTCTAATGAAATTCAGCTGTACACATTATAAAGTTCGCGCCAATTCGTTTTCTTTTTTTTATTATTATTTCTTTACAGCCAGCACGTATTATTTTTGAATTTCTTTGGTTGCCTGCGTACATTTTATATGGAACATATGAAACACTTGTTGATCAATGAAAAAGTTTATAAAAGTAACAACAAAGCAGCAATGAAAAACATACACTCATTTCCGCATCGGTTTAGCGATGCAGTAATGAAAATACATACGAATTCTGCACTGTTTAGCGACGCAGAAATGTTGAGGTTTCTGCTGGCATTTTGAGTTAACAACCACGATATTACCTACTAGGTAGTTGGAAGAAAATATAATACATTTGTATTAACAAGTCATTTTCGCGAAGTGGTTGTTTTATTCCCAAAACAATACTTAGGTATATGCATATTATTTTATTCAGACTTAAAAATTGGATTTAAAAATCTGGACAACATTTTACACCTACATATACTCACGCCTTCTTCCCATGGGGGTAGGCAGAAACTATAGAACGCCACTTGCTACGCTCCTTACATACTTCTTTTGCTTTGCCTGCGGTCCTACACGCACGCCGCGCGCCGGTTGCGAGTACTACTACTAGATCACAAATTTTTTCCTACCTATAGAGGTTTTTATAGCGACTAAAAGGTAATTTTTGGGTTCCGGTGGGTTTCACTCCAAATGCTACCTAATTGGTGCACTTAAAAATACAAATTAACAATATAAATAAGAGAGCCTCTATTCAAACTCCAACAGTATCGTATAACAATACCTTATTCAATTTGCTTTACAGCTGATATATTGTCGTTAATTGTTTTCCCCTCAGTGCCCCGCTCCCTTCGAATTCTGAGTTAGATAAATTCGTGCTATCCGTTTACATCATTAAATTTTATTAGTGGCAACACAATGCTGGGGCCATTCGCGCATCTACGAAGAGAGGGACTTTTCCGCCGGCAATGGCGTCCCCCGGCCAATTCCTATTTCCTTTTGGCGCGAATTAAGCAGGCTATTAAGTCGGCTTTGAGACGTATGACGAATCATAAAGCTGTACGGACAATAGCGACGCATTCACATGAAGATTTGGACGATTTGTGATAAAATAAGTAACTTTTTAGTACCAGATCAGGGGAGTCATTTACGTTATTTAGCTATTTCCACGCGTTTTTCTCTATAGCATTCAATTTCCGGAGGAAATATGAATAGTCAATTGCTACATAAGTAGAAGCAATGTTTATCTACCTATCTATCTACTTAGATACTGCATAATTTATCTTAGAGCTCTTTACACTGCGCTTACGAGTATAAGGTGTGTATTGATAAAATTTAGATAGCTACGGTGATAGAATTTATCAACGAATGAGTCAATTAATCGCTTCACGGAGTTAGGTGAAATACTCTGTAATCTTCAATCTGTCCATCGCAATCATTATTCGATTTAGAATTCAATCTTAACGCTAACATATTATAGTTGCGTCACCTAATAGATAGATGGCGTGTGCAGCAGTTATTAGTGTTGCCAGAGTCATAATCTGTCATAAATGTCAAGCAAGCGAGGCGATGCAACGAGGCTATTATTTCGAATATTATCGTCATTTCAATTCGTAGGCTAAACAAGTGGTCCTCTATCACCCATTGTTACGGAAAGTGTCACGCAATCAAAATTCTTATTCAGAGAATTAAGTTTTTAGGGACTTTGAAGAATAGGTCCTACCTACCACAAAATAACGACCGAAATAGTTTTGTAATTGACTTATGTATCAAAATGATGTTTGTTGTCAAAATGTTGTTTAACATGAAATAAAATTGAATATTTTGTTGGTTCCAGTGTGTTTTGGCTAATAGCATAAAACAACACAATTTACACCAATAAAGATGCTTTATTTGCATAATTAAAGTTAGCAACTTCAAAAGTAAATCACTCAGTGTCCCTTATGATAGTAATGCCATCAAGCTTTGTTATTTGTTGAAGTCGAGTGGAAGCCTGGTGACGCCATGTATCAACGTCTGGTTGGGCGTCAACGATCGGGTTCCCGATAAAAACCAAGTCTCTGAGACTTGGACATTCCTGTAAAAAAGTTAAAACGTTCATAAAATTCTGTAATAACTGAGTGGGTATAATCTTATTTGAGCAGTGGTGGCCCAGTGGTATCGGTCCCGACTTATGAGTTGTAGGTCGTGGGTTCGAACCCAGGCAGTCGCTTTACTTTGTGTAAATAATTTCATAACCACTGCTCTCAAAACGGTGAAGGAAAACATCGTGAGGAAACTGACACGTCCTAGAACCAAAAACTTGAAGACATGTGACATCTACCAACCCGCACTGGGCCCGCGTGGTGGATTACAGCCCACTCCCTCTTACCGAGAGGAGGCCTGTGTCCCAGCAGTGGGAACATTATAGGCTGATTCATCATCATCATCATTTCAGCAGAAATACGTCGACTGCTGGACATAGGCCTCCCCCAAAGGGAGGGGCTTGCCATAATCGCCACGCTTGGCAGGCAGGTTGGCGATCGCAGTATGGTGTTAAAAAGCATAGAGAACGCTGCTGCCCTTCTCTAGTAAGTCCCTTAGTCGCGTTTTACGACACCCACGGGAAGAAATAGGGGAGTGCTATTCTTTAAGTCCGGCACCACACAGACAATAGGCTGATTAAGTAATCTTATTTATCGTGCAATATATCATTTGCAAAAATAGTTAGCCTGGCTGTAAGTAGCAGAGTAGCAAGTGTAGCAACCACTGGAGGAATGGTTGAGTGTAGTAACTGACTGCATGGTTGGTCACCTCGGTCAAAAAATATCTTGTAACTGTGTTTTTTCTAGCAATCGAAGTCGTTCGGCTTGACTACAGTTTTTCAAGTGTAGTCTTACTTTTAATAATACTGGCAGCTGATATACACGACACGCAACCTGTACTGAGTTGATCAGTTAGTTTTCCTCTTACGCAAGCCTGTAATATTCCCACTACTGGGACACAGGCCTCCTTTCTATGAGCGGGAGTGGGCCATAGGACATCCACCATTGGTGGATGTATGGTGGATGTCATATGTCTTCGATTTTTTTGTTCTAAAACATATCCCTTATAGTATGGTCTGACTGCAACATTATTTATTTCCAGTCAACGATGATCTCTAACCTATGCATATTAATGGTTTAAAAAAAAACTATTTAACATGGATAACAAACCTGAAGTCTATTGAACTCCACCCATTCCTTGACGTTGTTGTTGGACATATACAGAACTTTCAAATGTTTGAGTTGTCCGACGCCTTTTAGTTTATCGATCGGATTGTAGCTTATCCACAACTCTTCCAATGTGTCTGCCACAGTTTCCTGAGAGGCAAGAAATAAAAAATATAAAAAAAAATCAAAAACCCGACTGCGTAAATAGTGAACTTAAAAAAGATGGAAACAAATGAATACTATAAACA
Organism: Tiliacea aurago; assembly: GCA_948098905.1. NCBI lineage: Eukaryota > Metazoa > Arthropoda > Insecta > Lepidoptera > Noctuidae > Tiliacea > Tiliacea aurago. Next base: position 9,911,630 of record OX402578.1, on the reverse strand, counting down.
ATCTCATGCAGTCTTCCTAACAATAACGACCTATTGCCTCCGACTGCATGAGATTGTATATAGTATTAATTTATATAAATCTTGTTTCCATCTTTTTTAAGTTCATTTTTATTTTGATTTTTTTAATTCACTTTTTTATATTTTATACATTTTAGTTAGGATTATAAGACGGTAAATTAGGTTATATACTCACTTATAATCGGGTGATAACGACCTCTTACTCACTCACTCCAAAAGTATGTAATTTTTTTTTTTCATTTCTCATTTAAATTACTTTTAAACATTATAATAAATAAGTATATATTTTTTCGTACCACTTGCTCAAAAAAGTGACATTCTATGCCACAAAAAGCGAACATTATTGTTATGTTCGCTTTTTGTGGCATAGAATGTCACTTTTAATCTGTTAAAAACAGGGAAAGAAAATTGTACTGAATTTCATTCATCCTCTAGGGGGAGAATGTGATTTAAATTTGGAATACTTACCGAAATTTATATTGAACTACATCTGTGTTTACACCATTGAGTTTGTATATAAAGCATTATACATCTTTTTTAAAAAGGAATACGCATTTATTATGCAGTTATGACTAAAATAAAATTACGAAAATCGACGAGGCCGTATGAGCTTGATGCCTTTGCTTTTCCGCCAAAAATTATTAGTCTAGGAATTTGCCGCGTTTTTGTTTTCTTCAAATACTTTAAACGATAAGTTTATTATAATTTATTTTTATAAATAAGTTAATGTTCTAAAATGCTTATCTCATATTATTATTGTGTTATTTTTTTCGCAAATGGTACGAAAAGTAGAGTATTTTCCTCGGTGATAAAGCTGTCTTAGTCTTGGGTGAACTTAAATCCCTCGCTACACTCAGGACCGACTCGTCTTAAATCCCTCGCTTCGCTCGTGATTTAAGTTTTTAACACCCTCACTACGCTCGGGAGTAAACCTCGAGTCCTTCGTTACGCTCGCGATTTAAATCGTCATCCGCGACAGAAGACACTGCTTTATCCCCTTGGTTAATAATCTACTATTGTAATCACCTTTTTAAACCCTTCATGCTCCACCTTTCAGAACCCTGAAATTTAAAAAAGTCGAGCGTTGTGCACTTGGCTTACCACTCCTGATAAAGATTTTATATAATTCCGTCCAACGGATAAAATCTTGAGATATTTCATACCAGCAATGCCAGCTATTTTATCTATCATGTTCGATGATAAGCTTAATTTTCTGAAAATAGAAAACATTAAAATTTGATTATTCGATATTTGTTATGTAGGTGCCTATCTGCCTGAACAGAGTAGGTACTCGGCCGTAAAATAAGGAACATCAAGTTTGAAAAAAAGTTCGACATTCTAGAGCAAAGAGCTTTCGTCTCTCTGTCACTTAAATCTTTAAAGTTATACCTATTTACCTGCGTGTATGACACTCTCTTCCTAAAGCCAGATATGACATATTTATCCAATCATCGTCATCATCACCATTCAGCCGAAAGACGTCCACTGCTGGACATAGGCCTCCCCCAAAAGGGGGGGGGGGGGATTTGCCATAATCGCCACGCTTGGCAGGCGGGTTGGCGATCGCAGTATGGTTTTAAAAATGCATAGAGAACGCTGCTCCGCATTCTCTAGTAAGCCCCTTAGTCTTAGCCTTTAACGACACCCATGGGAAGAAATGGGATGGTCCTATTCTTTACGTCCGGCACCAAACGGAACCATCCGGCACCAAACGGAACACTCACAATAGATAACTGTATTTCCATAATATTGGTAAATCCATTAAAAAGTTTTCCAAATTGGGACATATATTAGACATTTTTCAACCCAAGATATATAAACTTACTCGCAGGATACTAGAGTGGACAGAGCTCCATCCATCTTTTCTATCGGAGGCCACTGAAACTGCAGCTCAATCACTTTAGCTTCGGCGGAACTTTCTCCTTTGGACTTCTCCCAGCGAGCTATTGCTTCCTTGCACGTGGTTGGTTTTAAAGCTGCCATTACTTTTCAGGTACTAAAATGAAGGGACCAATATCAAAACAGTTTTATACGCTACATGTAGATTTGCCGGCAGAAAAATAAGGTGATAAGGCAACGGTGCAGTTTAAAAGAAGATGTAGTGTCAAAAATTGAAAAGAGTATGTGGTCATGTGGAGAGGATGTGTGAAAGGCGACTAACTAAAACTATTTGTAAAGCAGAGGTGAGTGGAAACGCTGGGAGGGGACGCCCTAGGAGGACATATAGTGACCAAACTGGCGATGTTCTTCAGAAAGGTCAGGTACGTAGTACCGGCAACCGCCGGCGCCGTGCGTGTATGAATAGATGCATGAACGTAGGAAAAGCAAAATAAGTATGTAAGGAGCGTAGCAGGTGGCGTTCTATAGTTTCTGCCTACCCCCATGGGAAGGAGTGTGTTTATGTAGGTATTTGTGTAGATATGCAGATACCGGTGGTTATTTTCAAAGGGCCTCAACCTCCTACTTATAAAGAACGGTCATGGTTTTTTTGGATATCGTTGTTGCTCACCGCGCTTGTTGATCGATTTGCAGGATTTGCAATAGGTTAGCGTATGGTTCCTACCTATAAACTCAAATTCAATTTTTTACGCATTTATTTCAATTAAATGATTTAGATACAGGCACTTTTGAATTGTCAAGGAGTCGGTCAGTTAGAAATATGAAGCTAGAGCCCATTCCAAAGAGTAGTAGGTTCCTATGGAGAAGAACGGGCACACGGACACTTAGCGGTTAAATTAAAATATTGATACATAGCATTGGTTACATGTTACATCATTCATGTTGGAATTATACATGTTTCATTCTGTACCAGGGAATTTTCAGAACATAGTCAAGTTGTAGTTGGGTTGTAGAGCCTCAGATTAGAACTTACTGAGAAGCTCAGGAGAAGATAATATATAAGTAGGTACTTTGTTATGAGAGAACTCAGGTCAACAAATTCGTCGTAAACAAAAAATATTATGTACTCTACCTGAGGCCGCCTTTCCTTATTTTTCTAACTTAATAACTTATTTTTTCACTTTTTGGGCTTTAGGTTTGTGAGCAATAATTAGTTAACAGTGACGTTTTGCCAAAACGTCTGGAATCACATTCGTTCCATCTTGATACTATTCTTCTCTAAATAATTGACGATTTACTTTTATTTTTATGGAAAGAGGTTTGTAATGTTAAAATTTATAACACTAAACGTAACGTTTTAAATACACACATCAAAAGTATCTGGGTTCAAGGTATTTTTAACTGACTTCGAGGTTATTTAAAAAATAGGTCTTTATCTATGAAATTGCCGTTCTGCAGTACTGTCCATTTCAAATCAAAATATGTTTTGTTTGGCTAAGATTTCTAATTTCAAATTAATTTTATTTAAAAAACATGGAATTTTTTATCCAATTTTTTTTTTAAGTAATTGATTATACACTACAAACGAACGCACCACATATTATTGGTTTACCCGCTTCCGTTCTGTAAATTTCGACCTGAAAAATGATCCCCGTGGTCGTCAGATGTGTACTGTGAAGAACTGAACACAATGATGGAGAAGCTCCCACGTTTTCAACCAACTTTGGTCAATCGCTCGTCTCCGCTGCTCCTGCACGACAACGCGCGACCGCATACTGCACAGCAGATGGTCTCCAAGTTACAAGAGCTGGGGTTGGAAGCTCTCCGTCATCCACCATACTCACCAGTCACCATGCGCCTACAGACTTCTAATTTTTCCAGAATTTCGATAACTTCTTGGCGGGAAGAAAATTCAATACCCGAGAGGCAGTACAATATACCTTTGAAGAATTTGTTGCCTCCCGTCCAGCGGATTTCTTCAAGAAGGGCTCACAAAACTGCCACTGCGTTGGCAATGATAATAGAAATACTTTGATTAATAGAAATAAAAAATATAGAAATAAAATTACGTTAACTTACTTATTTCATAAAAAAACGGCAATTTCATAGGCAAAGACCTAATATATTTTATTGCCCTATTGAAATGAAATAAAATGTCTATTTAGATAGATTAAATAAAATGTTTTCGTAATGTGTAGATCGACGAAGGACTCGCGATTTTTGCTTATGCTGGATTTTCACCTTAGTTAATCCTGCCATTAAAATAAGATAAAAATAAAAGATTTTAAAGGGTTTTATTGCGCAAAATAAACAATTAGTAATCTGTATTTTCGTCGTTAACACGTAAACACAATCGCAGTGATACTCAATATGAGTTCATCCAAATCACGTTGCGGAATGACCGCCCACGTCTGTTGTAATAGGCGAAAAAGATTTTCTGGTGCGTGTACGACAAGGGTCTTCAACCTTTTTGAAGTCAAGGGCTGAGAATACTTTGATTTTGTTTCGGCGGGCCAAAACACAAGGGAAATTGATTATATTCCAATTTAAACTTATAAGTAAGTAAGTAATTAAAAAAACAGCAGTTATTAATTATACAATTTACAACGCTAGAAACAGGACATTTTTATAATACTAATAAAATTCAATTAATGAGATGTTCGACATTGTTTACTCTTAACTAATTTATCAACATCTGCCCCAATTATATAGTGGTTGTAGCAATTCTCAAACTGTTTTCGCGCGTTAGTGTCTGTCTATTTTGCTTTAATTTCTAGACATGAATACAAATACACTTAAATTTAATTTTTTCAAGCTTTTGCCGGGCCGCCACCGAAGCCACCACGGGGCGCTAATTTTCAACCGTATACCAAAGGTCTTCCCTATGGTGTACAGCATGCATATTTGGCAGAACTCTTCTTTGAAGCATATCCCTTGCGTGCTCAATGGAATTAATAACTGGCGATTGAGCAGGCCATGGAAGGACGTTGATATTAACTGCGGCAGCACCCAATTGGGTCCGCAAAGGAATGACAACATCTGATCTATAGTTTCAGCGTAAATCTGTGCATTGAGATTGCCTCTGATCCAAATCAGTTCGGTTTTTCTGCCAATCCAAATACCCGCCCATATCATGTTTGTTCCAAAACTGTGTGCATGGCATGATTTTAAACGTTTTTGGCGTCCAGGGATCCTTGGCGTCTAGTATATGGCCTCATACGAAAGCGAGATTCGTCAGAAAAATACACAAAACGCCTCTCTTCTTCTGCCCAATTTCATGAGCCCATTGTAATCGGGGTCTGTGATTGCGGGGCTCAATACGTGGTACAAGTAGCGGTAGATTGACTTCATGCAAGCGATTTCTTATGGTTTGTTCGCTTATTAACATCCCTGAGGAGCTATGAAGCCTCGTAACCAACATCATCGCGGTCATTGTACGATTTCGTCGAGCAGTAATTTGTATGTAACGATCTTGTCTGCGTGCTATGTGCTAATGCGAGCTGTCCTCCCTGTCGCTCTATCACGCTGCCAGTGTTGTGGTAACGTATCCAAAGTTGACATATAACACTCTGCGTAGTGCCCAGACCGATTGTCACAGCACGTTGCCGAGAACCAGCTTCCAACATTCCCATGGTTCTGATAATTTCTTCTCGGCTCAAATGACGTCTTCTCTCCATAATAACGTTTTTTTGTTTTGATTCTACGCAGAAGTATGGCAGTTTTACTGGATTTAGCCTCAAACCCGTTGAAGGATTTTATAGGAATAGGAGTTGACAGAAGATCTTCATCTTTTGACTGAAATTCAAAAACTATTTCCTTTTCAAATGACGAAATTTACTAAAAAAGTATCCATAGGAGTTAGAGAAAAAATATAATAAAAAAATCATTTTTTTAGTAATTAACAGTAACTTGCTTGGTCCCTAGACACTTTTGATGTGTGTATGTTTGTCATTTCTGTTTTATGTGGTGTAGGAGGTACAATAAAGTGATTAGTAAATAAATATAAGGTAAACCTTGTACCCTTACCCATATGCAGTGGACTGCTGTCAGATCAGCCTAGAGCAATTAACTGCTGGACATAGGCTTCTCCAATTGCACGCCATTCAGCTCGATTCTCGGCATCTCTCATTCAGCTGCTGCCACCCACCCTGCGAAGATCGTCGGTCCACCTAGCCTACATACTTATACCTTACATATTCTATGCCCCAACTGCAAAGAGAGGATATGTTTTATAAATATAAGTTCTTTACATGCAAGATAGATTTTCTACCCAAGTTTTAGGTATTTATTACCTACGCAAGCAGAACTGTGGGTAGAGCTAGTTTCTAAATCAAATACACTTTCCAATGAAACAAATATGAATAAAATACCTTATTGACTTTGAAAACACATAAAAATCATAGCGTGTTTGCTTTAAATAAGAGAAGGGTGTTAGGACCGCTGGGCACGCGGGGTCGTCCCGGTTGGGCGCCAGTAATCACGACGCGCCCTCACGCCTACGCCGACCTTTTGCCCCGCGCCATTTTCCCTGTGTGCCCAAACCGTGCGTTTGCTGAATTTCAAGTGTGCGGATTTAGTGGTTCTTCCTTTCAATGGAGTTTATGCAAACATGGGAAGTGTAGGTACTTAATGTAGATATTGATATAATGAAGATACATAGTACGTAACTATGATTTTATGGTATAATCTTATCTGACTACTTATTGTTATGTTCTGTTTTGTGAAAGATAGTAAAGTTGTTTTTTTTTAATGGGCAGTCAAATACCTATCTGCATTTACATCGTTTTTTTCATTTTAAAATACCTACCTACTTAGAACAATTAGGTAAGTACTGTAATGTAAGCCAGCCTTCTTTCTTATATCTATGAAGCCAGCGGTGTTTGTGTGTACACAATTGAGAAAAATACGATATCCTTCTTAAGTTGCCTAGTAGGTAGGTAATGAAATGCATGTACCCACAAGTACAGAATTCAGTTCTACAGTAGAAGGTAGGTAGTTACCTACTTAGCTTACAGAAAAATCGCTCATCATAATCCATATTGAAAACCATTAAAAAAAGGCATTTATTAAACATGGGGTATTAAATTCAAATATTTGTTCCGCTCCATAGACGGCACAAAGGGATATTTTTGCGCCACGCGTCGCCACGTGATCTGTACGTAATTCGCATCATCACTGTGTTTTGGACACGTGTTCATAAGTAGGTACAGTGCTTACAAAATACTTTTACACTTTAAGTTATAATAGGTTTAATAATAGCTGGGTCAGGGGTGTTCGTGTATTCGATGAGTAAGTCTTGGGAAAATAAAATTTGTTTGACGGTTTTGACTGAATTAATTCTACATCGGCATGGTTGTCGGACGAACGGCGAAGGTTGTAGAGCGAGCGGTCGTGGGTTCAATCCCGGTTCCCGGTACGTGAAAACTGGCGCGATATCCCGGGAGCGACGCGCTTCGCGACAGTTTCTTTACCTTCTTTATTTATTTAATTTACACGGCTTAAAAAAACCAATTACATATATACGAACGTAACACATACACTAATAACACCAGTTAAATTAGTTCAATACTATTGTTTCCACAAACATTTTGGCACATAACCATTAAACTGGGCGAACAGATCGCAGTCCGGGTTGGCTTCCACGAGATCATTTAGTGCGGTCAACACGCGCGCTACGGGAGACGCGACACGGGCTGCTGTTCCTCACGAAGGCACACCCAGCAGTCGATGTTTTCTGCTACGGAGATAATTACAGGTAATTGGCATTGCAGGCATTGTAATTATTTATACATCTGATCTCTCCGTGTCAGACACAGAAGGATTAGTCTTAGGCACGTTTGCCGATGACACTGCTACACTAACTGTGCATAAAGATCTAAGCCGCTCATCAGGCATCGAAGATACTATAAACAAGCTTAGATGAAATTTCGAACTGGCTAAGAGAATGGAGAATAAAGGCAAATTAAACCAAATCTGTACATGTGATATTCACAACAAGAAGAGATCATGCCCACCTGTACAACTAAATAATGTTGTGATTCTAAATACCTTGGAATGTACTTAGCCCGGGGAGTAACCTGGCGAAAATGTTTTCGCAAGGTTAGTCGCCGGTCTAAGTTTAGACTGCTTCGTGAATAATCTAATATCCACGAAGCGTAAAGCATTAAGCCTACAACTAAGGAAACACTATTGGCTACTAACAAAAAAATCCAAGCTCTCCCTGGAAAATAGGCTCAGGATTTATAAGTGTATCATAATGCCTATCTGGACATACGGAATAGGTACAGCTGTGGGGCACGGCAGCCCCAATTCAAACATTGACATACTCCAAAGGTTCCAATCAAAAAAAGTTTTTACAAAAAAATAGTAACCGACTACCAAAAATAACACTACAAAATGAAAAATAACTTTAATTTCGGAAGTCGGTGTCTTTGGATCTGTATTTGAGTTTTTTGCCACCGACTTCCGAAATTAAAGTTATTTTTCATTTTGTAGTGTTATTTTTGGTAGTCGCTTACTATTTTTTTGTAAAAACTTTTTTATTTTTCACTTTTTAGTGGCTCAGTTTTGATTTTATCGAAATTACAATAGCCTAATGTTAACTGCTCATCACCTTTTATAAAATATTGCTTTTCCCGATGCTGGGATGTTGATTATTGAGGAGTTCTCCCGCTAAGAACCAGGAGAACTGCCACTCACCATATGCATAGTGACGAGCATAAATTGCTTAATAGCAACCCGTTAAATAGGTACTCATTATTTTATTGTTCCGGTGGCCATCTGTGGGTTCCACTTCACCAAATGGTGCTTTCCGAGAGCAAATGCACGAGTTACTATAAAAAGTTCCTAAATCGTTATAAGTTTCCGTATAAAATTTGAGGGTTTCCCTCGATTTCCATGGGATTCCCTCATCAGATTCTGATTTGGTGGCAATGGGACCACCTCGGGAGTATACCCATTCAAACAAAAAAAGAATTTTCAAAATCGATTCATAATTGACGGAGTAATCGCGTAACAAACATACAAAAAAAAACATACAGACGAATTGAGAACCTCCTCCTTTTTGGAAGTCGGTTAAAAAATGCTTAGGATTATAACTAATGCACCATGGTACCTACATGACTAATGATAGCTTACATCGAGACTTAAAAATACCAAAGGTGAACGAACAAATTACGCAAGCAGTCAGTGTCTACAGGAATATTAAAATTACTACTCATCTTAATAAACTAGCATCAAACTTAATGAAAACCAAGACATTCAAGAGGCTTAAAAGACAAACCCCACAAGACCTGATACTATGACAACTAACACACCATAAAACGGATGTGGATTTGGATGCACCACTGGGCGCATACCAAGCATGACTAAACAAAAAGATGCTGAATGTCAGTAAATGGACAGATCGCATCATGGCATCAGATCAAAAAAAAATAATATATATTAGGTACATGCACTATAAATTGATCATAGATGTTTTTTTTATAAAACGAAAACGGTGCGTCCTAGACAAAACATTACAGAAATTTAACCCTCCCTGTATCACCACCGTGCAAGCACCATGCCAACATGAATTTAAGTAAAAAAAAACAACATTAATTTAAGGACTTTTAAAAAAAAAAACTCTGAACCCATTGAAAGGGTCTTCGATAGGGTTTTTCTAAACGGTTAATCAAAAACCCATACGATATGGGTAACCCTGTTACTGGGTTTCAAGCAAAAACCCATTCAAAGAGTTACTTCATGATAAAGGTACCTAACCTCATAAACGGCTTAACTCTTAAGCGGGGTTGTACGGTCCCTGACTGGAAGTCACAAAATGATAAACTAGCACCATCGAAGTAAAATAAATGAACAGTTAATTATTAAGAACAATAACAAACCATGGTCAGCAAGACGACCAGTCACCACGCAAAGATTAGCCATCACCCCCCTTGCCATATTTGAGGGAAGGAGGCAACTCGACCACACCGGTGCAGTGGCATTGAAGGGAGCATGACGAACTTGCTGCCAACTGCTCAGTCAAGAATAATATGATCAATAGTCGAGGTCGCTAGCTAACCACTTATTACAATACAACTCATTACAAAAAAGCTTTGTAATGAGTAGATTAAGTCACCAAAGGCTCCCGCAGGCGCGAGCGACACTAGTAGTACAATTTCTTTGGAAACTTTAAGGAAAGTGTCGCGCCCGCGATATCGCGCCAGTCTGCAATGAAAATTAACATAAACAATCAAATAAAATTAAACAATTTTATGAACTTATATTTTATTCGTCAGTAGGTAAGCTAATTCTGGAGAAAGAACATAAACATTGTCTTAATTAAGTTAATCACAGCGACCAACTACTCGTATCGTGTAAGTAGTCGTTGATAGAATAGTATGCCTTTGAACAAAAATAAAAAGGCAAATCTAGCAAAGCAGAGGGTAGCTTGTTATAAAAAGTTCTACCAAGTCCAAGATCTACTAAGGGCTAAGACCCAAGGGCTACTATTTTCTAAAATGACGATCATCATCATCATTTCAGTTCAGACGTCCACTGATGGACATAGGCCTCCCCCAAGGGGGAGGGGGGGGCGCGGTTGCTGCCGCTGCCCATTCTCTAGTAATTCCCTAAGTCGCCTTTTACGAAACCCACGGGAAGAAGTAGGATGGTGCCATGGAACAAATATAACAATAATTATTGATAATAATTAATTATGTGAATTTTGATAATATGCGAATTAAAGAGCGCGTTTGACATCGCGTTTGCCTGGACGTCTGCTAGTGTGCGTTTACTTGCTGATAACGTTTGATTTGTGCTACTAACACTTGCTTATTTCACGTGATTAATGTATGAAGTACGAAGCGATGAATTCATACTTCACAGAATTTCACAACCTAAGTATGTATTTTCATTAGCTAAATGCTAAATGAGCATTCATATGCTAAAATTACTGAGAATGCTAATTAATCCAATACTTAAGTACTAGTTTTACGAATTTAAACTTTAACTATGTCTTAATTCATAAACAACTAACAGGGTGTCAGAAACGCATTCTCGTGGCCGGAACATACCTATGTTTTGTATAATTTCAAGTACGTACGATTTTTTCCGTATGTTTACGTGTACATTTTTTTGCTTTACCTAAGCCTTTGAAGGTAGATAGGTATATAGGTATGATGTACGCAGTATGGTTAAACGCACGTCAGTAGTACTAATAATAATAATAACATTTTACAATAAACCAAATAACCAATGTTACAATTATTACCATAGATTCAGGTAACTTACTGTCGGTCTGAAACCACAGAACATATATACTCAAGAGTCTGAAACTGTTCGCGGTCTTCACCACCGTGCAGACTGTGGTCCCTAAACTATGCGGCACCCGGGGAACAGTAGTACTACTTAGTCTGTGGAAACAGTAATACTACGCCGTTACTGTTACGAGATAAAAGCTATTATGTAAAAAAAAACAAAGCGTTAATATGATGGTGTGAGCAAATCTCAAGAATGGGTATAAACAGGCATTGGAAAGGAAAGAACATAACTCTACTTTTCCGAAGACTTTTCACTACTATTCAAGTAGCAATTGATGGGTTTAGGTAGTGAAAACAACGTAGATAAGCACATAGAATTTTTAATTTTTAGTTTTTCTTGACACTAGAAAATAACAGATAAAATGACACACATCATGTTCCTAACAAACATATTCAAAACATCCGTCATCTCCCATACCAGCCAGTCTGAGTAACGCTTGCAAACCTCTTCTTAACACTCCTCCTCAAGCGTTTCCCTCTGACTCACTCTTGCACACCCATCTCCTTACGACAAAACTCATGCTTACTCTTAGGCACAGGTTTTGTCATAATGTCAGCGACCATCACATTTGTTGCGAGATATTTCAATTTAATAATCTCCTTCTCTAAGGCCTCTCTAACAAAATGATATCGTAAATCGATATGCTTAGTCTGCTGATGGTGCACTGGGTTTTGTGCTATGGCCATTGCTGACTGACTATCCGTGTATACTGTGATAGCCTTTTCTTGGGTGTCCACCAGTTCCCCCAAGAACCTTCTCAAAAATATGGCATCTTTAGCAGCTTCCGATAAGCTGACATATTCAGCCTCTGCTGTTGATATGGCTATGCTTCTCTGCTTAGCACTCTGCCATGACACTGCTCCTCTTGCCAATGTGAAAACATTTCCGGAATAAGACTTTCTATCTATTATATTCCCTCCATGATCAGCATCAGAGAAACCTTGAATCTCTGTACTACAGGCATCATTTGAGTACACGAGTCCCATGTTCTTAGTACCTTTAAGGTACCTTAGAATCCTCTTGGCAGCACTCCAATGGATCTCTTCATAGCAGTTACAGAACTGACTCATAATATTCACAGCATGAGCTATGTCTGGTCGCGTACACACAGCTAAATACATCAGTGATCCTATCAACTCTCTGTAAGGTATTTTGTCACTCGGTATGTGTGAGCCCTCTGGCTTCTTGAAATGTTGACCAGGTACTGCAGGTGTGGCAACTGTCTTGCAGTCTTCCATGCCAAATCTGCGTAGAAGCTTCTCTATATACTCTTCTTGGTCAATCTTTATGTGGCCATTCTCTTGCTTTAGCCGCATCCCTAAAAATAATTCAGCTTTTTCTAAATCTTTCATCTCGAATTTGGACATAAGCTCTTTCTTGACCTTATGCATTTCTCTTGCATTGTTATAAAAGATTAGGATATCATCAACATAAACTGCAAGTATTGTCATATCATTCTCGATTCGCCTGGTGTAGACACATGGTTCATTCTTGCAACGGTGGAAATTCAGACTCTCTAGCTCTGAATGAAGTTTAGAATTCCATGAACGTGGCGCCTGTTTCAGTCCATAAAGAGATCTCTTCAATAAGCATACATGATCTTCCTTGCCTTTCTCTTCAAAATATGGTGGTTGTCGCATGTAAACCTCTTCATTTAAGTTCCCATTTAGAAACGCTGTCTTCACGTCCATGTGATTTATATGCAGATTCATCTGCGCTGCTAGTGCTATTAACAGCCTCAAAGAGCTATGACGCACAACCGGGGAAAACGTCTCATCGTAATCAATACCTTTTCTCTGTCTGAAGCCTCTTGCAACCAAACGAGCTTTATACCGAGTCTTATTTCCCGCCTCCTTTTTGATTCGGAACAACCATTTCGAATCAATAATGTTGCTCGCTTGGTTTGGCTCTACCAACACCCAGGTTTGATTTTTCTTTAATGCATCCAGCTCCTCCTGAATAGCAAGTTTCCACAGTTTTGCATCTTTTCTCGTCAGTGCCTCTTTAACTGTTAGTGGATCTCTTTCTTCCACTATCGCTTCATAGGTGATATGATCCTTAAACTCCACAGGCTTTCTGTTCCTGAGTGGGTATCTTCTCTCTTCTACTACAGGTATTATTTCAACAGGTTGCTCTTCCTCCGGCCTCTCTTCAAATGATGTCCACTGTTCATCTTCCTCTTCCATAAATTCAGCGTCTCTAACATCATCTGTGTAATCTCTATCACGTTGAAGGTCGGTCTCTTCTTGATAAACGACTTTTCTCTCTTCATCATTCTCTAGATGAATTGTTGCAGTATTTCTTTTCTCTTCAGTCTTAGTCAAATTATGGTTCATCTGGTTTTCGAAAAATGCCACATCTCTCGCTCTATGAAGCTCTCCGTTCATAGGGTTGACTAATCTGTAACCTTTCGATTCTTCACAGTATCCTACAAATACTAGCTCTTTACTCCTTGCATCCCATTTGGTTCTCTTTTCATCTGGGATATGCATAAAGGCTCTGCAACCAAACACACGAAGATTAGACAAATCTATTTTATGGTCACTCCAAACCTCCTCGGGTGTCTTGTTCTTCACTGCGATGGTGGGACTCCTGTTTTTCAAATACACCGCTGTATTTACAGCTTCAGCCCAGAATCGAACGGGAAGACCTGCTTCTTGAAGCATTGTTCGTGCTTTTTCCCCTATGGTACGATTGGCTCTCTCCGCTACACCATTTTGTTGAGGTGTGTAAGCAATCGTAAGCTGGTGCTTAACACCGTGTTCTCTCAAGAACTCATCAAACCTTTTATTACAATATTCGCGCCCATTGTCGGTTCTTAGAACCTTCAGCTTCTTACCTGTTTGTGTCTCAGCAAAACTCTTGAACTCCTTCATCTTCTCAAAGGCTTCACTCTTTTGCTTTATAAAGAATACGAAAGTTTTACGCGAAAAGTCATCGATAAAAGTAATATAATATCTAAAACCTCCAAAAGAATTCTCACTCATTGGTCCACTAATATCCGAATGTACCAATTCTAATAAACTTTTGGCTCGCGTCGCTTTATTCCTCTCAAACGGTTGCCGCGTTTGTTTTCCCATTAGACAAGCTACACAGTCTAATTTATCGTTATGTTCAAACTTTACCCCAGTTGCCATTTTATCTCTCAATAGTGTCAAATTCCGTATACCCAAGTGTGCCATTCTCTTATGCCATAGCTCCATTGATGCTGTAGTCGCTATTGCACAGACCTGCTGAGAAGGAGATTTAATTTTATACACACCCTTATCAAGCAAACCTGTCACACATGGTTGTCCTCTCGACGTATACTCACACTCATTGAATATCTCACAACCTCTGTTGGTAAAAACAACAACATTACCTTTTTTAACAATACTACTAACACTCAGTAGGTTCGATGTCAGTTCTGGTACGTACAACACATTCTCAATGTTCAGATGCTCATCTGTTACATTACCATATCCCTTTCCATACATCTTACCTCCATTTGCACAAAACACTTCAACCTCACGACTTGCCGCCGCAAATTTACTCATCCAGTCTTTTCTGCTACTCATATGCATCGACGCTCCTGAATCAATAACCCATGCATCATCTGCTTGCTTCTCTTGACTTCTCGTATCAAGCGCTATCGCCGTCGCTGTTGCTGTCTCCGTCGCCGTCTCAGTCAGTGTTGCAGTTACCATATTAACCGCCTTCGCCTTCCGCTTCGGATTATCCGGACAGTCACGAGCTTTATGCGATCCATCGCAAATGAAACATCTTATTTTCTTTTCTTTGTCTTTATTCCTCTGAACAAACTTTATCTGATTCTGATTCTTCATCTTAGCTGTAAGTGCAGCACTCGTCGAATTACTGGAACTTGCGCAAGATGTGCCTTGGTCCAATTGCAACAGTTTCGTTTTAACATAGTCTGTTGTCAGCTCAACATTAGTGTTCTCCAACGCTAATCTCATCGGATTATACTCCTCCGGTAGTCCTTGTAACATCAGCGCCGCTAACAGCTCATCGTCAACTTCTTTTCCGATATCCCTCAGCTGCTGTGCTACTGACATTAGCGCAGTCACATAGTCTCTCATAGATGTGAACTGCTCAAGTTTTAGGCTTACTAGCTTTGATAAAAGTCTGCATCGGTTATTTAGTCCTTTATCCTCAAAAGCTGACCTTAAAGACTCCCACGCCTCCTTTGCCGTTTTCGCATGTCTCACGTGAATCAGGCAATGCGGTTGTATCATCATACATATCCTGGCTCTCGCTTTTTGGTCTCTCTTTAAGCCAAATACATCTGTACTCTCTGGTGTCTCCTGAGTATATTCCCACAGATCATCATGGATTAAATACAACTCTACCATAAACTTCCATGTACTATAATTCGAGTTTCCATCAAGTTTCTCTATTGACATTAAACTCATACCTGTATCTCGTACCGGCTGCAATCTCTCTAGTCCGCCGCCCATAGTCGTGTTTACAACATCTTTCGTTTCCATATTACCTACTCTCTACTACGTGTCTGGGCCCATAACCTGATGGGTTTAGGTAGTGAAAACAACGTAGATAAGCACATAGAATTTTTAATTTTTAGTTTTTCTTGACACTAGAAAATTACAGATAAAATGACACACATCATGTTCCTAACAAACATATTCAAAACATCCGTCATCTCCCATACCAGCCAGTCTGAGTAACGCTTGCAAACCTCTTCTTAACAGCAATTTTGAAGTACGTTTCAGAACGAACATTGTAAACGTCAAAACAACCACAACACAACAAACGTCAAAACGTGCGTATAACCTCACATTAATGTGCCCATGAAACGTAAATAACTTGTGAAATCGTGAAATATGGATGACTTACAATTAAATATATCAGTGCCCAAGAAGGTAAGTACGGGAGCTTGTTGTAAACTTTAATATTCCCTCTAGACTCCGTGTTAACTAGTTTGTTTTGATAGGATAAGAAAAAACCAAGTGCTCCTCAGCAGAATGCGGGGGAATACAAATTTATATCCAATCCAAAGTTCACTGGTACGACTATAGCTAGGAAAAGACCCCAGAATTTGGCTGCAACCAATCGTGCAGTCATAAATAATGCTGAAGGCCCACCTAAAAAGGTGACCAAAGTGATACCTACAGTAAACAAATCTGACGATTTGGGGGCTAAACTACGAGATCTCAGTGAAAATAAAGGCAAATACCAAGGGAAGAACTACCAGGATTTAAGTGACACTATACAGTTGAAGCAAAACAAGCCTAGGAGTGGTGGATGGATATCTTCATTATTTAAGAACAACCCGCAAGTGCCCCGTATTGGGCAGCGGGCTGTCAAACCGATTGTAGAGCAGGTGTTTGCAGGCAAGACCTTCACAGACTTAGATATACATCCACATAGTGTTGCCAACTTGCAACAAAACTTAGGCTTGAAAGAACTGATGACGGTGCAACAGAATGCAATACCTGTTATCTTGCAGGGCCGAGATGTTCTCATTAGGTGAGTTTAATTTTAAATGATAATTTTTCTATGTTAAATTAGGACTTAAAATAATATTGTGTTATCAAATAATGTGTGACATGCAACAAAAATCTCTATTGGGTCAACTGAGGTTTGAGTACGAGGGCTGCACTAAAAGTATCGGGAATGGAATATCTCCACTGTTCCTGTCATATTAAAATCTTTTTAATTGAAAACTCCTTGGTTTTAAAAATCGAATACCATTTAAAAAAAGATTCTCGGTCTTGTCACAAGGTTTTGTCAAACTTGTTTAGTCGTTGAGAAAATGGAATTGACTCGAGAAAATTCAAGAGCGATGATTTATTATGACTTTCGAAGTGGTTTAACACAAAAACAGTGTGTTGACCGGATGATTTCTGCATTTGGCGATGAAGCCCCATCCAAAACCACAATTTATCGCTGGTTTGCTGAATTTCAACGTGGACGTGTCAAGCTCAGTGATGATCCCCGTCAAGGTCGTCCAAAAACTGCAGTCACCCAAGAAAACGTTGATGCTGTGCGTAAGCTGATTGAGGAAGATCGACATGTGACATACCGCGAAATTCAGGCAACTTTAGACATTGGCATGAGTCAAATACAAATAATCTTGCATGAACAATTAGGTGTAAAAAAGTAGTTTTCCCGATGGATACCGCATTCGCTCTGTGAAGAGCAAAAAGCGGCTCGCGTTACTTGGTGCGTCACAACTCTCGAAAGATTCCACGCAGGATCCTCAAATGCTGTATACAACATTGTATCAGGTGACGAATCCTGGATATACGCGTACGAACCCGAAACAAAAAACCAGTCACGAGTTTGGGTTTTCGAAAATGAGTTAAAAATTGTTCGTTCACAGAGTGTTGCAAAAAAAATGGTGGCCACGTTTGTCTCCAAAACCGGCCATGTTACGACTATTCCTCTTGAGGGACAAAGAACGGTTAATGCAGAATGGTATGCTAGCATTTGTTTGCCACAGGTCGTTTCTGAACTCCGTAAAGAGAACTGCAACCGCCGCATCATCCTCCATCACGACAATGCGAGTTCTCACACCGCACACAGAACAAAAGAGTTTTTAGAGCAAGAAAACATAGAATTATTAGACCATCCGCCGTACAGCCCCGATCTAAGCCCTAATGATTTCTATACTTTCCCTAAAATAAAGAATAAATTGCGTGGACAGAGATTTTCATCACCTGAAGAAGCTGTGGACGCCTACAAAACGGCCATTTTGGAGACCCCAACTTCCGAATGTAATTGTTGCTTCAATGATTGGTTCAATCGTATGGAAAAATGTGTCAAATTTCGCGGAGAATACTTCGAAAATCAATAAATACATTTTTAAATAGTAATGTTGTGTCACTTCCTTGATTCCCGAAATTTTCAGTGCCGCCCTCGTACTAGAAAAGTCATAAATCGCAAAAAACTTTTCCCATACTTTTCATAAGAAATGATACTCCAACTTTTTTATGATGGATAGATGGACCGCTGCAATGAAGACTGGCCAAAAGTAAACAAAAAGAAATTTGAAAACATTGTAAAAGCCAATTTTATTTTTTTAAAGAGTGACCGTGGAGTTTCTTGTCGGCTCTTCTCCATAGGAAACGACCAATTGGAACCGTGTTAAACAGTTCGAGTCTCATTTCCTACGAAATGTATGGGAAAAGTTTTTTGCGATATAGGTATGCCTTTTCTAGTACTCAAACCTTAATTGGTCCAATAGAGATTTTTGATTCTTAATTATAAGAAAGAGGATTCATTGGCATAAAAAAGTTTTTGTGAAAATTGCCCATTTTCCTGCTGACTGTACATTTTATTCAAAATCTGTGCATGCAGATAAAAATTTCTCAAAAAAGATAAGGACAGTTTCTTACAACCGTTTTCCTGTAGCTACAATGGTTAAGGTAGCTGCCCTTACTGCCCCATCTCAAAATATCACCCTTTATATATTTGTAATGTGCTTGTCAAGACCTTTCATTTGATACCAAACAACATGATTATCTCAATAAAACATTTTTTGAGTTCAGAAATTTACCTGTAAAGTCCACCATATTATATTTAGGAAGAATTTATTTAACCTATATCACCCGGACCATTATTACGAATCTATTGATATCTCATTCATCAAAATTGGTTCAGTTTTTTAGGCGCTACGGTGGAACACACATGAATACAAACATACATAGACTGTTAAAATCATAACCCTTCCTTTTGGCTTTGCCCTAGAAGGGCAAAAAAATAGCCTCTATTTCTTAAGACTTTCAAGTTTCTTTGGATTCTGTTACTAAACTGATAATGCACATTGTTTATAATATTTTGTAACTAGATCACAGACTGGGTCAGGCAAGACACTGGCATATGCTTTGCCAATCATAGAGGGACTACAAGCCATAAGACCTAAGATAAGCAGGAATGACGGTATCAGGGTCATTGTGGTCATACCAACCAGGGAGCTTGCAGTTCAGACATATGAGCTATTTATTAAGCTAGTCAAGGTACTTGATACACTGTTTTTTTTTTTCTAATAATTCACTTAAAACACCATGGAAAGTTGTTCAATCCAAAATCCACAACCCACAGTTGATCCAACATCCACAATTAATTATTATTTATTTTGACTTTATTTTTACCGGTCAAGCCCTGGTGGTTCTGCCAAGATAATATAAACTGTCTCTCCTTGAGAGCCACCAGGGCCTAACAGGACAAAACAAAACAAAACTCGAGTTTGTAACAAATGTTTGCTTGATACATATTTTATAGTATTACCAAAAAACTATGACAATTTAATTGTATATTGTTATTTTACCTTTAGCCATTTCATTGGATTGTGCCTGGTCTGCTAAGTGGTGGACAAAAGAGGAAAGCAGAGAAGGCACGACTCAGGAAAGGTATCAACGTATTAGTTGGAACCCCAGGACGCATCAATGACCATTTAAGACAGACTGCTTCTTTCAACTTTGCCAAAACTGGGTAAGTTATATTATGATATTTTCATATTAAAAAAATGAAATGGTGAACGTGCTATGACATCCCAACAATGATGACTTTAACGATTCCATAAAAGGCCCCTTCCCTTATTGTACTACTAATTTTTAGACGCAAGCTTTTAATTTAGATTGCTATCTAAATGATTGATTGCTGTTAAAAACAGGAAAAAGTAAAGCAACATGATATTTGCAGATGTTTAGTTTTGGATGAAGCAGATCGTTTACTAGACATGGGTTACGAAAAAGATGTTGCGGCTATCGTGAAAGCTATCGAGGATCATAAAAAAGCAGCCACATACGATCCTATGGCTCTTATGAAACAGAATGTACAAAAGAAGATTCCAGATCCAGATGATGATACAGAGGAAACTAATAAAAGTAATGAAGAAAAGGCAGAGATAAAACATCATTTAACTGATGTGTTTTTGTCTAAAGAAAAGCAAACTATTTTACTATCTGCCACTCTTACAAAGGTAATGTGTTTAATGAATGAAATATTGTATATTCGTCAATTTTATTTCATATGTTCAATAACCTATAAAATACTCGTAATATTTTCTAGGCTGTTGAAAACCTGGCAGGAATTACTCTAGTGAATCCAGTCTTTGTAGACACATCTGAAGGTAAAGCTGTTATAGCGGATTCACTAAAGACTAATCAAACCATTCTAAGTAAAAATGCAAGTGAATTAAAGAGTAAACCTGAAGTCAAAATTGCACCTGAAAAGCCGAAAGCAGAAAAATCTAAGCCAGTAAAAGAAATCAAGGAGGATTCGGAAGAAGAAGAAGAAGAAACTGCTTGTCTACCCGATGCAAAAAAGAATACTGAAGCTAAAAGAGGTAAGTGAGTTTCTATTAATGGTATAAATATTACTGTCCTAAAAACATTCTAATCGGATTCCTATCACTTTAGGATTAAAAGCATTCACTGGCCTTAACCACAAAGATTTATTTAAAAGTGATGGCTCTACTCAAAGTAATACTGCACAACCACCCAAAGCTGAGGCCGCCAAAATTGACGAAGATAGTGACAGTGATTCCGACTACGAATATTTCAAAGCTCAAAGAGACCACGAACTTAAAAACCCTAAAGAAGAGAAAGACGATGACAGTGAAGAGGATGGGAGTGATGATAACGAAGATGAAGATGAGGCATCTCCACCAGTCAATACTTTTGCGGCAGCAGTCAAATCAGCTGTTGGAGAAGACGAATTAGTTCTGCCGGCGTCAGTCAATCAGACATTCCTCGTCGTCCCCATGAAACTTAGACTAGTTACACTAGTCGGCCTTATCGTGGAACACTGTATAGTTAACAAGAAAGGTGGTAAGATGATAGTTTTCGTGGCGACATTGGAAATGGTAGATTACCTTTCAGAATTAATAGAAACCGCGCTAACTGGGAAAGAAGTCAAAGTTAAAAAGAAAAACCAAGATAAAGCTAAAAATTCTAAAGCAAAGAAAAGAAAATCTGGCGACGATAATGATGACGATGTAAGTACTTCAAAAATAGTGAATACAATTGTAGTAATGTTCCAATAAATCTTGAAATCTTACTGAGTAGGACATATTAAAACTAAATGTATTTCTCAGGACAAAGATTCATCATCATCAGACGATTCAGATGACTTTAAAGTGGAATACGAAGAGCCTACTGAAGGTGGTCTGGTGCCAGTCGACTTGGATATGTTCAGTCTGCACGGCTCCATGCCTCACGAACAGAGGATGGAGGTTTTCAAGCAGTTCCGCGCCGCTAGGAATGGAGTTCTTATTTGTACGGTAAGTTTTATGGCTGTGTTCTATAGAATTTTCTTAATGCACCGATTTGGAATTGTCATAGATTTTTCACAGCATTTACTCGGCCCCTATTTTATTGGATCGGACGCAGTACAAAAGCACTTTCTCATGATACTCTGTCGCAACATGCTTTGAGTTCTAATGTGGTTAAAAGGCAAACATATTTTTCTATATGCTCACGCTCATACAAACTCACCGTTTTCATGATTGTCTTCTGCTATTACCGCTCACAACACATGTAATTCCGATCTTTTGAATATTTTTTAATCGTGTTTACGCGTACAATAGAATTTCAATTTATTATCTTCGAAAACGTGCTACCAGATTAATCATCACATTCTTAGTTCAATAAAGGCGGCCGTATTCCCGCTCACCTTTGTCGCTAGCTATTGTGGCTCGCTGCCTATTAGCTGGTCATTCATCTAGCTCTCTGTGCGCTCCCACACCGCCGCCACAATACGCGTCGATTATGTACTATTATATGTGTTTATTACATCTATCAACGCCGACATCGGTACCTTACTGTTACGGTAGGGATTCTTAATTACAAGTTTATTGTGTAAAATTGTTCATTTAATGTGGTGGCGGACACTAGGACAAGGTTGATCGTAGCTTCAGTCATTTTTACACCTGAAATGGAGTTCTGTTTCTGTTGTAAATCCAGACTTAATGAAGTGGAGCCAATTGGTTTTAACTTAGGATTTAGTTTTTATAAATCTTTATCCTTTTCAAGATTTTTTTGCCCTGAGATGAATATTAACCACAAGAACTAATACTCTTATTATGATGCAACAAAAACTAAACGTCTTTTTAATGCATCTATTCAAGACTTTATAATTAGTAATCGACTACGTGTTTCAAAGGCTTTTATCGCAGATTCCATAGAAAGCACTTTATTATCATTTGAACATTTTCCACGGTTGGTCAGCGCTGTGGGTGAAGCGTAAAATAATTTTCTAATAGTGTAATTAGCCACGACGAATACGTTGTACGTGGTAGTGTGTTTTTAATTGCATTAATACAGCAATAGCGGCGGTGTAATGTCCTCCATAGTGTAGATAATGACGGTGCGAAGGCGAGATAGTATCAGGTTTAATCTCGGTCGCAGCGGGCGGTAGCTACCGCGGCGGCGCTCACTCGCTTACGCGATGCGACGCTTCTGTTTGCTGTAAGATGCATTGAGTTTTGCATGGAGTTTTGACATTAAATCTTTTCGTATGACTGTTATCGATACTATAGACAATTAAAGCAATTTGGAGTACGTTTACACTGCGTCCGATCCGATACTACGGGGAGAAAATACGCGGCAATCTTGACTTGGCGCTCGCTTGAGGACTACCGATGAATAACCGTACGAAGATGTTAAAAACTTATTACAAAAAAAAAACAACCGAATTGCAAAAAAAAAACACTACAAAGTGACAAAAAAAACCTTCATTTCGGAAGTCGGTGTCTTTGGGTCTATTTTAATTTGTTGCCACCGACTTCCGAAATGAAGGTTATTTTTCACTTTGTAGTGGGTCAGTTTGCAATTTATCTAAGTTACAATACCCTAATGTCAACTGCTCATCAACTTTTGCAAAATATTGCTTTTCCCGATGCAGGGGCGTTATAGTTGAGGAGTTCTGATGGTGACTTCACCTTATGCATTGTGACGAGCTTAAATTGGTTAGCAACCATATTAAAGTGTCTAATCGAATCGCAACAGTGAAATACTTATTATTAAGTAGTTCCGGTGGCCATCTGTGGTCTTCATCATCAGTTCCACTTCACCAAATGTTGCTTTCCGAGTGCGAATGCATGAGTTACTATAAAAATATTGAAATCGATATAGGTGTGCCTATAAAATTTGTGGAATGCTCTCGATTTCCATGGGATCCCCTCATCAGAATCTGACTTGGTGACAATAGGACCACCTCACATGGGCATACCCTTCCAAAAAAAAAAAAAGAATTTTCAAAATCGGTCCAGAATTGACGGAGCAATTGGTGAACAAACATACAGCCGAACATATAACCTCCTTTTTAAAATTTAACAACCGACTTCCAAAAAAACACTATAAAAGTGAAAAATTACTTTAATTTCGGAAGTCGGTGGCAAAAACGAAAATATAAAACCAAAGACACCGACTTCCGTTATTTTTCACTTTGTACTCTTTTTTTTTTTGAAGTCGGTTGTTTTATTTTGTAAAAAGTTTTTATTTATCACTTTTTAGTTGTGGTACGTACCTTACACAAATTCGAATACCACTACCTGTGGTAATTACCAAAATCGGTGCACAATTAACGAAAATATCGAAGAAAAAACATACAAAACTTTAAAAAAATACATACAGAACTACATACCTATATCCCTACCTACCTATATCCCTACCTACCTATATACCTACTCAATTTTTGAAGTCGGTTAAAATAATAATCGGCCAAGTGCGTGTCGGACCACGCATAATGAAGGGTTCCGTAGTTGGGATGAATTTATCCCAAGAACAAACTTAACATTGTAGTTGAAAAACATGTTCCCTCATACATTCCAACTGCGAATGAATGTAAGTTTGTACGCACAATATTGAGAGATTTACCATGTTGTTTTAAGACCATAGACTGTTTATAGATTTTCCTGTAATCTATATGTAAAGAACTATATCTGTATATTTTTCAATAATTTAGGCTCAGTAGTTTCGGAGATAAGGAGGGAATGGTCGATTTTCATCTATTTTCTAAAATAACTTTATAACTATTTATTCTAAAAAGGTAAAAAAAATAATTGAAACCCTCACAACAACCCCTTTCATTTGATATGTCACACGGTACAGCTAACAAAACATTTTTTTTAATTTTCTAATTTGTCCCCACAAGTGAGCGTCATATTATTCAAAATTTATTTATTTACGCTACGCGTCCATGTTTGGGTCACAGAAATTCATATGTGTACCAAATTTCAACTTAATCGGTCCAGTAGATTTGTAGCAAATTGGCTGAGACAGACACACGAGTGATCCTATAAGGGTTACGTTTTTTCCTTCTGAGTTACGGAACCCTAAAAAGAACCAATTTCTTCGGAATCGTTTAAAAAATATACTCTTCTCGTTCTTGAATGTTATAATTTTTATCAGGATGTTGCCGCTAGAGGAATAGATGTGCCTCGAGTTGATCTCGTTCTGCAGTTCTGCGTTCCGGCGTCAGCTACCGACTATGTGCACAGGTATGAAGAATATTATACAATTTTGTTAGTCAGGATTTTTTATTAGGTATGCAGACATTTGTTGTGTACGTGTATTATAATAATGTAGTAGCCATGTGGTCTTAGGCTCATAGTTGACCCTCCGTATAGGTATCATCTATACTTCTATACGAATACTAGCGGTCCTGATGTAGAACAGCGCCACGTACTGGGTCCAATTGTGAATCTAGTACTAGACCATCCAGAAACCCACCCAAAAAATGTCATCATAATCGGTCAGCCGTTTAGGAGTTCAGTGACTTCAGTGACATACACACGTAAAGAAGATTTATATATATGTCACCGTATGATTATGAACATCGTTAGTTTTATAATCTATCTAGCGAGATTACAAACTATCGAAAAATTGTGAACTGCAACAAACCATTTACAATTTAATGCATTATTATTCGATAGTCCATGTTTAGTGCATGTTCTATCTATACATGGCAAACCGACTTATTGTGAACTGGTATCATACTCGTACTTGGATGTGACGAACGCACCTTGCGCTAATACTAAATAGAAAGAAAAAAGAAAGAAAGAAAAATAATTTTATTCGTCACAGAAACACGTGCATACGAAAACATAAATTCGAGCCAAGAAATAGCCAAGTAACTGCGACCAACTTGGAAGAAACGCTCGCTCGGCTCGCGCGCTGTTGGTTTTAACCTAACCCATTTGGTCGGGGTGCTCTGGCTTAGTTACTGCGACCAATTCGGCTACCGACAAGACCTACCAATTGGGACGGTTCACAATTTTATGGGTGGTAAAATCGGACACCTTATTATTATTATTATATCATTTATTTCAGGCAACGCCCATAGTGTTAGTAACAATGATCTTAAAAACTAGTGTTAGTAGACATACAAGTTTTATTACGTGTGGAGTTTCATCCAATGTCGCAGCATTGGAGACTCCCATCTATCTGCGAATAAATTCAAGATAGTGTTGGTACTGCCGCGGAGACGAGCAAGCAGAGAAGCGATTCTTTTACGTATGATGGCCGCAAAACCATCTATATGCCTTTCCGCAAACATCCTTGACGCGCTACATCGCCACGGCAGCCTCAACAGTATCCTGAGTGCGTTATTATACTGGACACGTAGATCGCTATATGCACGCAAACTATAACTAGTCCAGTTATGAACCCGGTCGATAAGTGCACGTTCGCTCACAATTTGACGATTTGAAACTGCCGAAAATGAATGCGTTTTAAATATTGTAACAGTTCACAAATTTTCGATAGTTTGTAATCTCGGTAGATAGATTATAAACAAATGACGGTACCCGCCCACGAGCGATTTTTTCGCCGATTTTCTCGGCGATTTTTGTCAGAAAAAAATACATTAACACAAAAATCGCCGAAAAAATAGCTCGTGGGCGAGCATCGCACAGAGGTTCAATTGTCAGTACCTGAACCTTTGCTGTATTGTTCACGTACTGAGCAATCGTGGTCATCTTCAGAACTGGTGATCCCGAAAATTCTTTTACTAATGGGAAGCTACCAGAATTGCCGAGTGTCATTGGATATATTTTTTGTTAAAACAGTTAAATTTTGTAGCATTCCAAGCGATTGCATCAATATTCCAGTCGGTCTATTACTGAACACCTGACCATATGTATAACTGACTAGTAAGATGTTATCCCTTCGTCCAGGGTGGGTCGTACCGGGCGTGCGGCTCAGGTGGGTGCCGCCGTGTTGTTCCTTCTTCCTAGTGAATCACGGTTCATCAGGCATTTGGAGGAGAGGAGGATCAGGTGAGCCGTATTGTTGTTGCTATATCTTTCACGCACGTATCGTCACATTCTGTTGGTCTTGCGCATCCTGATTCATCAGCCTTACATCCAATTTTGCTGATTAGCTCATCTTTTTACCACGACATTACTTTTTCTCGTGCCTCTGGGTACATCTCTTGATGAAGATCCAAAAGTCTTCTCTTGATTTTCAACCGTCCAAGCTTTTTTTGCTTACATTCTCGTCCGGTTCAAACGTTTAGATCCCAATAATAACATAATTTTCCAATGTATTCTACAACTAAATACCTGGTGTCATGTCAGGTTGCGTCAAGGAGATGAGTCGCGAGCGCTTGAAGCGCTGCGCACCGTGGTGCCCGCAGCTGGGACGCCGCAGCGCGCTGCAGTCGCCGTGCAAGCACGGCTCGAGCACACCGCGCATACCAACAGAGACTGGCTGCTGAGAGCTAGTAGAGGTACGTATTCCTCCCTGGTAGAAAAAGTGGAGTCTTCATATTACGGCCGCAAAATGAAGATTTACAAGACGGCCGTCATTTTGCGATTACTTTTCGGCCATATATTAACATATTGTAATATGTAGAATTCGTTAACGAGCTCGTGTTCTCACAGAGAGGAACCTGAATCCTTTCAGTGGAACTATTTCTTTGGCCAATTATGTAAACGATTCTGCATAAAATCTCAACTTTACAAACAACCGTTTTTCACATCTAGCATACACATCCTGGGTCCGTTTCTACGCGGGGTACCCTCGCGACGTCAAGGAGTATCTGGACTCCAGGCAGTTGCACTTGGGGCATGCGGCGAAGGCCTTCGCCCTTCGAGACGCTCCCGCTACGCTCGCCCGACGTGTTAAGTCCAATCCCACCAATAAGGACAAGCCGAGCAATAGACTTACTATTCATGAGGATGAAGAGAAGAAGCGGCCAGGGTGAGTTTTTTTTTTATTGAATATTTTCAACCTATCTGTTTTCAGACTTTTAAGTAATTTGTAGAGAATGTGATTTGCAAGTGTTCAGTTATGTTAACCGTCAACTTTATAGACTTGTAATCATCAGTTTATCAATTGTATGTAAAAAAAAAATAAAAAAAAAAAAATAACGGACTTCCAAAAATAACACTACAAAGTGAAAAATAACTTTAATTTCGGAAGTCGGTCTCATTGGATCTGTATTTTAGATTTTTGCCACTATTTTTGCCATTATTTTAGATTTTTGTAGTGTTATTTTTGGAAGTCGGTTACTTTTTTTTTTGTAAAAAGTTTTTTATTTTTCACTTTTTAGTGGGTCATATGCATAGTGACGAGCATAAATTGCTTAGCAACCACATTAAAGTACCTAATCGAATCGCAACCCGTTAAATACTTATTATTATATTGTTCCGGTGGCCATCTGTGGTCTCCATCATCAGTTCCACTTCACCAAATGGTGCTTTCCGAGAGAAAATGCACGAGTTACTATAAAAAATACCCAAATCGATATAGGTTTGCCTATAAAATTTGAGGATTTCCCTCGATTTCCATGGGATCTCGTCATCAGATTCTGATTTGGTGGCAATGGGACCACCTCGGGAGTATACCCTTTCAAATAAAATACTCTTCGTCCATAATTGACGGAAAAATCGGTGAACAAACATACAGCCGCTTTTTGGAAGTCGGTCAAAAGGAGAACTGAGTATCTCTAATGTCGTTAGTGCCAATCTAGATGTTTTTTCGATTAAAACGGTTTTGATTAGGATATTACCTAATATACTACTACTATATACCTACAATGGATAGGTTTATCAAGCTACATGTCAGACATGGGTCTTGGTAAACCTTCCGTAATTGGAGGCTTTGTTTTTGTTGTGTGCCTAATTTGTTACTAACATAGTTTTTAAGTTACTTGTAATACTAACACGTTATGGGCCTACGATGCCTGATAATAAAAGTTTTTTTTTTAATTTAGGGATTGTTAATATAGTGATGTGCACTCCTAGTAGACATAACTTTGCTATCGGTGTCTACTGCTACTACTACTCTCTATTAGAATGCTTTTCCTTCACAGATTCCCAAAAGCAAAGTTCGGTTCGTTCGGTGCTCGACAATCAAAACAGAGCTCCATGCATACGGCGAGCGAATTCGATAGCGGGCTGTCCTCTGTCGACCAATCGCAGCCCAAGAACAAGAAAAAGAAGAACAAATGACATTTAAATAACATAAGTCATGCGATTTAATATTAAAAAGGACCTTTGTAAATAAAAACCATTAACGACCCAGGTACTTACGTAGTTTCATTCGAACACCGTAATTGATCAACTTTTTTGTTTTATTTATTCCGAAGAAGGTAACAAATGAAAGATGGAGCTCGTCCAAAATTCTAATCGCGAGTCTGCTAGAGTTAATGGAAGTGCGGCCGATGTGATGGCTACCGTTTTCATATTTCTGACTCACGAGTGACTCGAATGAAAAATGATTTTAAACCATTACCGTGCCCCGTCCGGCCTTTTGATATTTAAATTTTTTTCAAGCGGCCGTCATTATCGTAGAATGATTTGCGAATTTCGCCCCAGCTCGCGGTTTTTGTTTGTCTCTGAATGAGTTTTTTGTCGCTCTCATTTACCATGTTTTTATTGCTGCATAATGACAAATTAAAAGAGTATTGTGAGGCTCTTTCATGCCGCATTCTCTGGCCTTTTCAAGGTTGAAGGGCTTTTCATTTTGAAGGCGGGTCGAATGCCTCAATCGTGACACGTTTATCTTAAGGATGTAGTCGTTTTACTGATGCTTGAGTCATAAAACATTTCAATAGACACCGCTAGACGGATAATGTCTCTGCTTTGAGTTCTCATGCCTAGTGTTTAGTGCCTGAACTTTATTTTCTGTTTGCAATATGTTTTTCCGTGGTTCTCACCATAAATTACGATTGTCAATGCAGCCCAGTAAGGGGTCAAGCTGTACCTATTCAAAAGTCACATTGCTTGTGATTCGACTCGGATCGTATGTAGGTATCGGTAAAGTTGTAGATAGGAGCCTTTACAGTTCTGAAACAAGTTTTCACAATAAACTGTGTGTAATGTTACGTTTTGTGCCCGCAAAGCTAGTAAAGTTGTGTGGCGTGGCTTCGCGCGTCATTAAACAGCACATTTGCATGTCGGCCGGCGCCAAAGCTCGTGAAAATGCCTTTTCATTAGCATCAGCTCTACTGAAAAATTGTTCTGGCAGCCATTGGTTGCTATGTGAATCGGTAATGCCAAATTAATTATACAAATAATTAATTGGCATTAGACCTTTGTTTTGGCATTCTATAAACAGTTCATTTATCGGCCGAAGCATATGTTTGTGAGCTTAGCGAATAGGATGAATAGAGTATGATAGATCTTTAGAGCTTTTTGCTTTCGATATGGTTTCATAAAATTAGTAGTAGGTACATTTGACGCTGTTGAAGTTGGTTGTTGTTTGGTTTTGCAATTCCCGGTTCCTAA
Source organism: Tiliacea aurago (assembly GCA_948098905.1). Lineage (NCBI taxonomy): Eukaryota > Metazoa > Arthropoda > Insecta > Lepidoptera > Noctuidae > Tiliacea > Tiliacea aurago. The sequence continues at coordinate 9,881,770 of OX402578.1, read as the reverse complement.
AACGACGCAAACTTCCGGGAATTCCCGGTACTTTCGGTTTCGGGATTTCCCGGGACTATTCATTAGTCTGTACGTCTGAACGCGATAAACTCAAAAACTACCAAACGGATTTTCATATGGTTTTTACCAATGGACGGAGTGATTTATAAGGAAGGTTTAGATGTATAATTCATTAAGGTTTTGTGTAAACTATCTGAACTATGCCGATGATTGTTGAAGATTTTGGAAAAAGTCATGTCGACTATAGGAGCTTTACTGGCGTGCGCCGCGTAAACAGTAAGAGATACTTATAAAATTTTTGTTCCAGGATTGTACATCTTACAAAGTCCAACAAAAAAGTCTGCGATAGCATAATAATTATGTCTATTTTCGAAGGATGACCCACAGTGACCATTGTTGTCTTTCAGAATTTGATAAAAAATTCATTGTTATTTCCGAAGCTAGTTTGACCGGTATATTATTAATCCTTATCCAATGAAATAATATTATAATATGCTGGTCCGCGGACCCCTGGAGGTCCGCGATGATATGTATGGGGGTCCGCAGTCTCACCTCTGGACTATTTTACAATAATAAATAAATGCCACCAAGTCGCAAATAAATTAATGAAGACAAAAAGACGTATTTTTTATAAAAAAGTATCTATATTTTTTGTATTTGTAGAACTTAGGTAGGTACTAAAATAAATGGTCCGAAATTTATTGCTGTTTTTTTGATAATTGCGCTTGATTTCCTAGTGGTCCGTGGCAGAAAAATATCAGGAAACGGAAACGCTGCTTTAAATGATATCACAGATTCAAAATTACGTGTAACAAAATACCTATAATTATTGTTGACGGCGAGTGGCGGCGCGACGCTAGGACAGGAGTCCTACCTTTTCCTCGGCTATTAGGTATGCGATCGTCACTGTTCGATGTGATGACAGTCTGTGGTGCTGATGCTCCACTAATGGAGAACTCCTTTATACAAATGTAATCTGTGATGGAGAAGCTTAGGACTCATCATTTATTTTTATTTATTCTTATCCAGTTCAACATAAATAGGTAGTGGGACCATAGACAATTTACCTTTTTGTTTTTTTTTATTATTATAAGGCCCGTTTACACGGTGATGACCAGTACAATATAAATGCAGTAAATGTATGACATTGCCGGATAATTTTGGTATCCATCCGGCAATGTCATACATTTACTGCAATTGTTTTAAACTGTATCAGCATTGGGATGTTGATGTGTGATCCCAACGTTCTACAGTAAATTAGGAATCATAATGACAACGCGGTGTAAATGGCCGCTAATGCTTTGCGAAAGCGGTTATGTGATTCGAAAGGGGAAACCGATCTAAATACAATTTTTATACAAAATTAGGAACAACTAAAATGTTAACATGTTAGGGTAATTTATGAACAGTGACATGTATGTTTTTTTTAAAGAAATATTTTAGTTTGTAAGTATAAGTAGCTATTCTTTACTTTTTCAAATATTTGCAGGATTGGAAATAAAATATGTACCTACATTCAAAATACTCCAAGTAGGATGAACATCAGTTCACATTATTTAATCTAACCCACATGCTCCACGCAACAGGCTGATACGACACTAAGACAGAAATATTTAGGCATTATATGCTCTGCTAGTCTAGCCCGTGCGAAGCCGGGGCCGGTTGCTAGTGATAACATAATATCTAATCTTGATCCAATAATTCGCTTGTGTCGAGTGCGTGTATTTGATTGATGTTCGGGAAATGTATCAGATTAAATAGATTTATGCCGACATAGTGGCTGCTTTCACGGCGAAGAATTCTATTGAAAGAGTCGGCGAGTCAATTCGGTAGGACAATGAGCCGAGCGTGGTGGCCCGGGCCATTACCGCGAGCCTTAAGAAACGCGTACTACCTATGTTACCTGTATTTAGTAGAACTCATAGAGGTTATAATTTAATTTTAAGGCTATAATATTATGATAATTTGTGAATAGGTATAGCTACTTTGAGAATTGGTCGTCTTGAGATGTGTGATGCTAAAAGTTATTTGTAGCAGTTTAACAATTTGTAAAATTCTTTACCTGCCTTAAAAGAGGGTAGTCTACGATTTTCAGTTGCCTGATTTTAAATGAGGTAGCGTTGTACTGACTACTCTACATTATAGTCTGTTAGGCACTTTATTCTATTTAGTTAAATGAGTTGGTATATTTAATAGCTAATTAACGCAGTATCAAGTCTACGCATCAGCCGAAGCAGTTGGTCTATGACGCGGGCGGGAGAGTCAAACGCGCCGCGTCACGACCCACCGAATTATGGCCACAAAGCGCCGTTGATACCGAATATTCCATATAAATATTGAGCTAATCGCCCTTTCAATGAAGCGGCCCGCTTTTTATTAATAATTGATCGCGGAGCGGCGAGTCATGCGCCTGTATTGTGTAGACGAACATATTTTTTTGCTGTAACTCATTAATGATCGGCTCTAACACATGACGTCGAGGGCGTACTCTGTCAGATCGCGCAACTAATTTCCGATGAGTCCAGGATACACGTCAAATAATGTGGAACTAATCTTTGTTTGTGCTACCGATCGCCGCCAGTTATTTTTTTTTTCTAGAAGCTGATAATATTCAGACCATTAGATAATGGACTGAGAGCTAACGCTCCATCAACTCTACATATGCATATTATTTTGTAAACTAAAAAAAGAATTTTCATAATCGGTTCATAATATTGACGGAGTAATCGCGTAACAAAAATACAAAAAAAAAAAAACTTACAGACGAATTGAGAACCTCCTCCTTTTTGGAAGTCGGTTAAAAAGAGTCAATGTTTAAAGTCCATAGTTTGAATAGACGCTGCGATTTGAAAAATTACCATTTTTCAAAATCCATGATTAATATCTGTCTTATATTAAAAGAAACAAAGCTAGGAAGTATTATTTTTAATTGGCTCATTGTATCGCCATATATTAAAACTCCAATGCATTTTTAAGTAACTCGTGTATAGTTTCATATTGCCTAATCGGCTTGAGAACTTAGAGGATTAAGTAAATCTCATTACGCGTTGTTTCCACAATGTTTACCAGTGTGTCGTCACTTTCATTAGCTCTAATAAGTGCTTAGTTCCGTTTATTTCATTTATTTAATTAAACATTCTCACACGTTTCATAAATACAATAACTTTTAATTTTTAAGTATTATGAGTGCACCGCTTACCGGCAGTTAGGTTAACAGTAACAGCGGCGTGGGAACTCGGCTAAAAGCTGGCAGTCGCCACGCTTTCAGGTTTATCTAGGACTGGTTAGGTACTTCTAACTAAACGATTGATTCTAAAAGATATATTCCTCCCCTGTTGTAGATTAAACATCATCAGCCCATAGCAGTCCACTGCTGGACACAGGCCTTTTCAATTGCACGCCATTCAGCTCAATTCTCGGCAACTCTCATCCAGCTTCAGCCATGCTGCGAAAGTTGTCGCTCCACCTAGTCTGAGGGCGTCCTACCTTACGTTTGCCGATTCACGGTCTCTACTCAAGAAAACTTGACAATTCAAAAGTGCCTGTAAATGGTCATCGGTTCTACGGCTAATATGGCCGGCCTATTGCCACTTCAGCTTGCTTATTCTGTGCGCTATGTCGACAATTTTGGTTCTCTTTCTTTTTTTTTTTCGGTGAACTTTCTCTGCCGGATCACCGCGTTCCGGATTCGATCACCCATGCAGACATACTCCAAGGATAGCCCGTTCCATAGCTCGCTGTGCGACCCTGAATTTATGGGCCAGACGTACCGTGTGTGTCCACATTTCGGATTCATTAATCATAACAGATGATGTTAATTCGCTAATATATTATTAAATCTAGATAGATTGGCTCTAAATTTTACCGTTCCTTCTCTGGCAGACAGATCACGGCTAGCGGACTAGGTATGAAAACAGCTAACCTACCTGTTTTTGCCTCCCTGAAAGGTTCCTACCGTAACCAGCTGATTGTCTAGTTCTAGTTTTTCTCATTCATCTTATTAGACATGTAAAATAACAGTGTACAATTTGCATGTATAATATAATGGATTGGTTAGATAGCGTAGATACAAATAGAGTAGCACGTAGGCCTGTCGCATACGACGACCGATTAATCGTTTCCCAACCAATTTGTTGGTGTCGACTGTTGATAGTCTTCTTTGTAGGAGCGATACCTAATAGATACTTACTTATTACATAAAAGGTCCTAAAATTAATGTTGCATAATGCATTGCAAGAAGCTCTTAACATGATTTATGGGTCGCACCATGAGAGGTTATTCTACCAGTCCTACACATTGCGCATTCGTTCTGTTCCTGTGTTTTATCCATCTATGCGATGGTGGAATCGGTGGAAATCGGTGACATTTGGCCCGACGACCTGGGAAAGCGTTCAAATACTTAGGTATAATTTTAAGGTAAGACTAGTAGGTAAAAATGCAAGCCAATTTCAAGTAAATTCTTATGCTTAAGTGTAGCGTTGTATCTCAATAGATACAACGCTACACTTAAGCACACACACACACGGCACAGGTTGCTACAATTAGCAACAGGGAAAATATTACTGTTGATTATTGTAGGACCATTAATACAACCTAGTCCTCCAAACCAAACTTCGGGCATGGCGATTAATTTCGGCGGAGACCAGCCTTCGACGCGCGCGAAATATTATAATGCACAAATGTATACGCTGACACAAGGCGTGCAGTGGGGCGAGCACGGCCTACTGAGACATGACTTGAGTTTTACCACGGTTTGAGCGATAAAACTGTTTTGTCATAAAATGCTAGTACAAATTGACATGACATAATTTATCATGTCTTGTCACAAACGTCTTGGCACGCCCGTGCTCGGCCCGCAGGTGGTGTCTTTTCCGTCACTCTTATAGTCCGATGGGACGGCAAGCCGACCCGATCGCAGAGAGATCAGGCGCAGCACCAAAAGCTTTAGTTGCTTTCCGAGGCACGGAGGTATCACACCACCAGCTTCCAAACTCCGGGCTGTTACTAAGAAATTCCTAATGATAAAACCCTATAACACTTTGCCCGACCCAGGAATCGAACCCAGGACCCCACGCTCAGCAGTCGCGCTTGCGATCACGAGACCAACGGGACAGTCCAATACCTATCTACTCGTTTGCACACCCACTTACAAAGTCAGTGTTTATTGAATTGCTAATTATAAAACGCATTGGATATTCAAATGGGTGCGTAATGTGCGTATGGAGGAAAACTATAAGCGTTTTATGATATCCCGTGGTGGTGTTGCGTCGTCTCACTTCCTTCGATTTACTGGCGTCGGCGTCGCCTAGGTACTTATTTATCGTTGGAGTGGGTAAGTATACCTGCTTGGTTACTATTCCCACTTATAGTTACTGATTTCTTTTGAAGAAAATGATGCTGGCTGCATTTTTTAAAATACTTTAGTGGAGGTCCTAATATGTGTCCTTGTGGTATCCCATAGCTACCACCTTGAATTTATTCCTTACGCTCGCAACCACACTTGAGGACCTATCTCCTAAAGTACATACCTAGCTAAAAATCAGCAATGTTTGTACTTAAAAGAATAGGTAGTATAGGTCCCTACTAGAACGCAAACTTTTACGGACAACCTGGGGTTCTACTCCGAACATATATCGGAAGTATCGGCCGAATGTTCGGCCGTTGCTTGATTACGGCTAACTATGGCTGAATACGGTGAAAGAAAAAGAAAAAAACGACAGTCAAAGAGATAAGCCAAAGTCAAAAATGTGACTTTAAGTCGGGTAAGGATTCAAAGTCAAAAAATTAAACTATGGAAGTTATAAAACGGCCGAACATTCGGCGGATAGTTCGGATTAACGCTTCGGAGTAGACCCCCTGTATCTATCTGGATCGTACCTTAATCTATGGAGATCATGAAAATTCCTTCCTTGAGTTCTAATCGAATACTTAATTGTTTTTTTTTTTAATCATGGTCACCGTAGCAGGCGCACAGTGTCATTGTTCGCGAGATGTTGCGATCTGATTATCGTTATTGTTTCAAACCGGGAAACAGCTAACATTCACTCCATTTAATATAATTGAGCGAATGAGAAACGTTATCAATTATAATTGTTACGACGCATACTTTTAGTAGAAACTCCATTATAAGCGTTTTCCATAGAAAGCCTCATAGAGTCGCGCCGCTCCGGCGCTGTCTCGGGAAAACTTGTTAGGAAATTCTTATGTTGAACGTTTCACAACAATCTCAGGCTTATTATATAAGTGCTGAATATCGTAAACTATGGTCAAAACACGTTTTTAGAATTTACGAGCTTGCGCACTGAATAATTTTACATTTTGATGGTGCCTATTATCTACGTAAATTAATAGTCTCAAGTAAAAACCGCGGATGATAGCAAACAGATCGTGCAAAATAGTTTTTAATGTACGTTTAAACAATGAATAATAAAATAGCACTTGCATCGCGAAGCAATATCGGTATACATGCGTAGTAGCTAATGATGTGGAAACCGTCGGACAGACACGAAAGAAAAAACAATAGGCTGGAGCAGTCACTTTGTATAACACTGAATAATAGCAAGAAACAACCGTTTTACTAGAAATAATCACAGTGTAGGTGGCAAAAACAGGCTATTAATGGTTCGAGTCGGACCCCACTTGTTACTATTCATGAGCAAATTAACGGCAGTGCTCTCACACAAACGTAGCCGTGCGCTAACTAAACGCATTACGAGAGGGGAAAACGTGTCGTAAAAAGTGATAATATTTTGATTGCTGTTAATGTTAAATCACATTACTTTGCTGGGTGTAGGAGGAGGAAGCTGACCACATAAAAGCAAGCTGCCAGCTTGAGCTAAGAACATTTACAAAGCGTTCCTGGAAAATCGGTGCAGTTAGTTATTTCTGAAGATGACATTTATAATATACAGCTGCCTATTTTTTTTCAACTTTTTAATTACCGTCGTTTAAACGTATAAACGGCTCAAAATACACATTTTCCCAAAAATCTTTTTGGTCTCATCTTTTGATGCACAAACTAGCTTACAGATTTCATATAACGTTGTCAACTTTAACTTAAATATTAGATATACTTATTCAAATTCTTCGACGTACTGGAATCCTACAAAGTGTTGCAGAAGCCAAAAGGGCCTTTTATGAAACGATTTCACTTGGGTGTAACTTGAGAGCGCTGTATCAGTTGAACGGAGCCTGCGGTCGCACGACGATACAAAACACTGCGAAATTGCGCGTGCGCATAACCCGTAACACACACATAGTTGCACGAAACGTAAGCTGTCATATATGTTACTGTGTGGGTACTTAATATGGACGTAGGTACGTGTAGCTTTTTGCTGCGACATAATTAAGTAAGTACTTAAACTTAAGGCTGAAGTAGGCAGTTAAGGAAAAGCTTGCGACTGTCTAAATGTAAGTAGGTCCTACTAAAACTTTTTTAGCTTTTATCAAGGTGTAACTTTTCTAAATGCAATGTTTTTTTCTTTTAATAGTCATGAGTTCATGACTGGTGAATTGCATTTTTATTTTTAAAGTTAGGTTATGTTTATTTCTCTGGTAGGTGGTTCCGCTGCCAATTTAAAGTATTGCGGTACCTACTAATGCACCAAGTTGAAATCGGAAAATCATTGTTTCTTAGGAGTTTTTATAAATTAAGTACTTACCTATACAACATTAGTGTTTGTTTATACTGAACCCGAAAAGGGGTCATTTACTCATCATTTTAATTTTTTTTTTCTATGGGAATCGCGAAATAAAAATCAGTTGTTCCATACATCTTGTCGATTTAAGTGAACACAAATGTAGGGAACAGCTGATTTTTTTTCGTGATTTCAAGGTTGGTCCCATAGAAAAAAACCGGCCAAGTGCGTGTCGGACCACACACAATGAAGGGTTCCGTAGTTAGGATGAATTTATCCAAAAAACAAACTTAACATTGTAGTTGAAAAACATGTTCTCCCATACAACGATATACGCCACAGTCAATTCTCCAACTGCAAATATAAGTTTGTAATCGCATAAAACATTTTTTTTCATGTGATAAAACTAAAAATTTACAATTTTAGGACTTTTTCCTATACTTGTGCTGTGAGACCTTGCTTTTTGCCAAATTTCATGATTCTAGGTCAACGGGAAGTACCCTGTAGATTTTGATTTATTTGCGAGTATCGAAATATGTCGCAATAATGTCGCTTAAATCGCCGTATTTTTTTATTGCGTTGACTTAGAAGCCGTCAACTTGATACCTACACGCGTTCCTGAGAAAAATGGTCTTGACAGACTGACAGACAGACAGACAGACAGACGGACAGACAGACAGACAGACAGACGGACAACGAAGTGATCCTATAAGGGTTCCGTTTTTTCCTCTTGAGGTACGGAACCCTAAAAAAAATTCAAAATGATGAGTACAATGACCCCTTTTCGGGTTTAGTATAAACAAAAACTAATGTTGTATAAGGCTCTTCCAATAAGGTACGAACGTGTGAAAGGCACTCGATTATAATTAGTAGCACAAGAAGCCTAACATTTTTAAATGTTGTCATTATAACTGTCAGTCCACATAACTCATGTTCACGGCGTACTGAGTAATATTGATGTGTGCAACTTGGTACTTGGTAGCCACACCGTGTATCACTTTACTCGTCACTGATACATTAACCAATAGTTTAACTTGATCATATCGATTTACTATTGCCCGGTGATGTAGCTTCACTGTCTCGTTTAAAAGGAATATGTACATCTAATGTATATAATTATGTCTTGAGAGGATTTGCGATAACTTGTACTGGCTACTCAACTTTGCATTAATATTAAGATTATATTAAGTGATGCATAAACTAAGTGAAGTGGTATCTCTAAATACTTTTCTTTTTCCTTTTTGGGGTGAGTATACCTCTAGTGACTATGTTTTTTTTATATGCCAGGAAATGGTCCTATCCTTAGATAACATTTTTCTGATTGGCTTTGTAGGTATCTTTATGAATTTATAAATTGGCAACATTATTAGGTTGGTACATTTTATTTTTCCCAGGACTGCAGAGGTGAGATTAGGTGCACGTAGGCTAAGAAAGAAGGCGAAATTGGATTCGATACACGTAGTATTACGAAAAACGGGCCTATTATGATATCTTGATAAGATCTTAGTTGGCTTTCATGGAGGAGTGTCGGTTAAATTAGGTCTTCATTAAACAAACTGGAGTAGGAACCCTAAAGTCCCCCTGAAGTTCAAATACAGATGAACTATAATAAAAAAAAAATAAAAAAAATATTTTATTGACATTAATTAAGGAGTTACATTTTAATTTGAAGCCCTGACTCCTGAGCTAGGTGGTACCGGTGTTACAGGAGTCAGTGTCTATGATGAACTATGATCATTGTTCAATGAGAAAATTATGTCACTGTCCCCCAAACAAGACATGAAGCAGTCTATGAGCCTGCTACGAACAAGTTTCTAAATTAAATTTGATATGAATTGAAAGAAATCTTGTTAAATTAACTAGGTTGTATGTCATGTGAGAAAACAGTAGGTATCATACTGTAACTGAATACCTATTTTCACAAGTTTTTACACAGTAATCGAACTCCGTACTACCGCTGCATCTTTTCAACCGCCCAACACGTTGGTGTATTAGCAGTTGATCAGTGTTTAGTCGAGATTACGTCCGTTTACCAACCGAGCCGCGGCGACCACAAGCAACCGAGCACACGCACTCAAACACAGCCGATTGTCAGTTGTCATGTGTGTACACAATCGTGAGCCAGTGTGCGTGCTGCAGGCAAATTGTGAAATTAAACATGTAAGGAAATTCTAATACAATTTCTGTACGCTTGATTGGTTTCGAAGCTAATACTGCTGTGAACAGCTTATTCTTGGGTTCTGTTTGTTTTTTTGCTAAATTCGATGTGGGATTCGATCAGAAATAATGTTAGCCATACGATCATTAATTATTATTGACTTTGAAGAGTAATTTTCAGCCTTGAATGCTGTGTTTTAGATTAGCTGCTTGAGTTTTACATGAAACTGGCTAAGGCTCCATTTTCACGGTGCATGTTGTGGCATAGGTACCAGTTGCATACCATAAAATTGAAGCAACAATTAACTTTCACCGTCTAAACAACACGTACAATTGTTGCACGATATGGGCAACTTAGTTGCCGTTCAAAACTGATATAGGTGTAAACAGCACGCACAATAAAGTTGCACGTGCAATAAAACGCATTCAACTCTTATAGACAAGTACGAACAATTGAAACAAGTTAAAAAGTCTTGAGAAGATGTTCACAAATTCGGGCTCAATCAATCAATTGTACAAGGACGTGCAACTCTGTGTTAAGAGTTAAGACGAGGCAAAACTTGCATGCAATCATCGCCTTGCAATAAAATTGCCTTGGTGTAAGTCGCATGCAATTTTATTTAACGGTAAAACTTGCATTCAATTATTGTATGCCATTTTATGGAAATCGCACGCGTGTAAACACTTGCATGCAATTCTTGAATAATTGAACGTGCTTTATGGCGTGCGGTTATTGCTCTTGAACGTTCCAGAAATTTGCACCATTTAAATGGGGCTTAACTCTAATGAGTTACGAGCGATGCAATTAGTATTGTAGCTGCCAGCTGAAATAATCACTTTTAAGGTATTTCTTACTACTACTACTACCTACTAAGGTATTAGGTTAAGCACAGAATTAACACTAGATGGATGAAATGGCGGCACGTCACGGGAATAATCTGTGACTCCTGTATTCCTCTTAAACTTAATATATAAAACAATGGTAAGACCTGCTGTCTTGTATGCGTCTGAATGTTGGGCCACAAAAGGGATGAATGAAAGGCAATTGCATGTAGCTGAGATGAGAATGCTAAAAGGGTGTGTGGTGTGTCACAAACAGATAGAAAAAGAAACGAGTAGGTACATGGCAGGAAGTCTGAAACTGACACTGGTGACTGAATCATGTTTTTGGGAAATCGGTTGTCATGGTATTGGCATGTGATGCGGAGGAATGAGGAAAATGTCGTCAGGAAAGTTTAGAGTATCAATGTCGATGGCTATAAGAGTAGGGGAAGACCAAAGAAAGGATGGATGGACTGTGTGAAAGATGATATGGCTAGAAAGGGGGTGACTAGCGAGATGACGACTAATAGAGAAGTTTGGAAGAAAGGGACATGTTGCGTCGACTCCAAATAAATTGGGATAAGGGCTGGAGAATGATGACTTAGTCCTACTATTACTAAGGGGCTTATCATACTAGCGAATTGCGAGCGTCCTCAAAGCGGAACGGGCGCGCAACGAATAGGTTACGGGCGCGCAACAAGATCGCCGTGAATGCTGTCTCGTACAAACGTCAGCCCGGCCGCCCCGCCTCACTTTCTTCTTCCTCACATCCGCGACGTCCTCGCTGTGCAGCCGCGGCGTGTTCGTTGCGCGCCCGCTCCGCTTTGAGGACGCTCGCAATTCGCTAGTATGATAAGGCCCTAACTTACGTTACGTAACGTACTAATATTTTTCGGACTAAAATTCTTAGTAATACTAAGAATTTGAATCCCAAAAATATTAGTACCTACCTAGCTAAAATTTCCATGTTATCTGTTAAAAATCACTCACCAACAAAAAGTGACCGTCTACTTTCGATCGAAATCGTTGCTCACTCAACTTCAATAAAAGACTGAATTCTAATCTAAACAAAGTGTGGTCAACACCCGGTACGATGGTTATCATGTTTAATAGAGTATGTGAACATGATATCCAGCTGGTATTAGCCACTGGGCTCTCAACTCATTGGCTTGACGTGAACGCTACTTCGTATCGACTTGACAGGAAGGGACGTTGCGGTTACGACCACTTGTGTTCAAATGATTTTGTTTTTAATTGACCGTTGATTTATTTTAACAGATAAAAGCTTCTTGATTGTAATAACAAATTAGACTGCTGCAAAAACACTGCGCTTTTTGCTGCTTGGTGACTATTACTGTGAAAAAATGTTTTGTTTTTGCTTTTGGTTGCATCCTTCACCAATTTGTTATGCCAATTTCAATTAATGTTTCATTGAAATTGGCATAACAATTGGTGCAGGTTGTCAAAAGTTGCCTAAATTCAGGGAAAGCATACAGAAGAAGTGCCCGTTAGCTATACTACCCACCTGCTAGGTATGTTGATTATCTTTTGATTGAATTTCTTTTGTCTTATCAAACTTTATTGTCATTTAATAGCAGTTTTAATGAACATTCTCCAGATAGTGAAAATCAAAACTGTTGAAGATGCGAGCGATTTTCATTTGTTTTCCAGATCAAAAAGGGTAAACATTGCTTCATCACTGCATCTTCACTAAACATCGGCGTGACTCGTTGAAGCAGTCCATTAACACTGTATTAATGAGTGTAATGGAAGATTTATTCAAATTATTGCAGTAATCGGATACAAAGAGTGCATTGATATCGTCACATATAGCCATGGGGCGTGACGTATGTTTCTCGCACCACTGCGCCACAACGAGTTTAAACGAACGAAAAATCTGACATTCTGTAATGAACACCTACAAAGGACACTTGATACCAGAAATGGTAAGGGTGTTATTATTATATGTCTGATATTAAAACTATTTAAAGTCGTGTCGAAAATTATCACACTTCAACACACACACACACACACATTATAATTATTCGCATTTTTGTTTTTATTATTATTTCATTTTTGACATTATCACATTTTAAGCAAGGAATGTTTTTGTGGAAACATGCATTATCCTTATTTAAGTAACATAGGTATTATTAAATAATACATTTTGTGCAATACGTACCTAGTTATATAGGTTTTGCAGAATTTTAGTAACCAGGATACAGAATATATACTTATATTAATATATATTCTGTATCCCTGTTACTAAAATAAACGTTATTATTATTAAATAATAACGTTTATTTGGACTCAATAAAACAGTTTTTCCTAAGAACAGGGATACAAATCATTAAAAAAAGACGGCTAAAACTATATCAACTCCTGAATTCTAAACTAGGTAAAAAACTGTATCATGGAAATTAGTGCTCTTCCGTAGTAAATTAGGTGTAAAAACTTACAAATCATATCCAATTCCAAAATTAAATAACTTAGACTATATGAAAGGAGGTACTTAAGCCTAAAACTTGACGGGTGAGTGATGTAAGAGTGTGTGTGGTGTGTGTAGTGTGCATGTAGGGTGTGAAAGTGTGTGGAGTGTGTAGTGTAGTCTAGGTATAGGGTGTGAATGTGTGTGGTGAGTGTAGTGTAGGTTTGGGTTGTTTGTGTGTACGGCATAGTGTAGGTGTGCTTTTGGTATGTTAATACATGTAGGGTGTGAAAGTGTGTGGAGTGTGTAGTGTAGACTAGGTATAGGGTGTTAATGTGTGTGGTGAGTGTAGTGTAGGTATGGGGTGTTTGTGTGTACGGCAACGTGTAGGTGTGCTTTTGGTATGTTAATACTATTTTAAAATATCCAGACTTGTTTCCGTTCTGATATAATCAAGGCTATTGTAGCCTTTTGGTGACCACTATTTTGTTAAATTATGTATGCTTTATATTGGCAACACTCCTAATTATCTGTTACTTTGACTTATGTCTATTAGAGACGATTGTCTTTACTTTTTTTTGGTTTCTTTTGTACGCAACTGTATGTTTCCTACGTTTCTGTTGAAAAATTGTAGAGTCCTACGTCAGTAAAGCATGCATTTTTAGGATAGTGTGTTAAATGCCAAAAGCTGTGTTAAATGTTATAACAAAATACCTAGTGATATATTGCAATTAAATGAAAGAAAATTTAAAAATCATATTAAAAGTACACTTTGTAAACAAGCTTATTACAAATTAGAGGATTACATCCAAGATTAGAACGCTTGGAAACATACTGCTCCAGCTCCATAGGACAATCCAGAGTCTAGACAAACACTGATTGCTATTTTAACTGTATAATTTATTACTTTTATGACATTTATTTTACATACTGTGATTACCATAAATTCACACACTGATATTATTATTATTATTATTAAGGAAATCGTTTTATTTTTTTTTACAATGTTTGTAAATATGTGAGCACCATGTATCTATCACATAATTAATTTATCTGTCATTGCTTCATTATTAATTCTTTTTAACTATTGTTAGTCATTTTATTCTAGGTGCATCGTCTTCACATATAATTATATAATTGATGTACCTATACAAAATATTGTAAAACATTTTTAAAAGAGTAACGGTGGAGTTTCTTGCCCATTCTTCTCCATACGAAGCTACCTTTTGGAAGGGGCGACTAGAATCAATTATATTTTATTTGTAATTTTTGACGTTCAAAAGTGCCAATGTGCCTATTTGAAATAAATAATTTGACTTTGACTTTGACTGTCTTACTGTATTAACATAACTGTATTAGTATTAACTTCGCAGGTTTTGTAAAGGTGAGTTGTGGGATGAAGGAAATATTTACATTGCACTTCATCTTATTTTAGGATAAAATATCTTTATGAGCCAGAATTTTGCAAAGAGCTGAATTTAATGCAACTTCACTTGAAATAACGATGAACAGATTGATGCATCTAAATGATTACCGTTCTTACTTACTCGCCTAGACTCCAAGAAATTTTCCTCGTCAAACCGTCAATGATCTCTCACTATTTCCGCGAAAATTAAGTTATAAATCAATGCAATCAACACATTTCCAATGAACACTTAATTGCTACAGTATGCGAGTTAACAAATACGTGGTTATAATTGGCGATGATTTTCTCACAACACGTCGATTCTCGAAGGATTGGCATTGGTGTGCATACAAGTAACTCGATCAGCTGAGATCGGCGCGCGCGCACCGGACCGAGCGACACCGTCTTCTTATTCCTACTTCTCACTTTACACCCGGTAAACGGAGTTTGACCAAAACATAATGTGTTATTTAACAGTTTGTTGCGTAAGACTGATACTTCGTCGTAGTCGTAACAAAAACAAAATGGATGCCATTTAGACATTTTTTTTTAAAAAATGATTTTGTCGTATAGAATAGAATAGATCATTTATTTGTCCGAAACATAAGTATACACACACATGGCATGCAAGATGTTACATAAAAATTATAGCACAGTCATGTTTTGCCATAACGGCGTACAAATATAAACAGGTTGGTTATTTTTATTACGATAAAAACATCAAATAGTTATAAATTTGTCCATTATTCAAAGAAAACTTACATATATCAAATTAAAACATAATGAATCAAATTATAATAAATATACTACAGAATAGTGTCTTAAACTCGTCTTTTAAATGTACTCGTATAATAAAATTAAAATTAGCCAGTCAAAAAGTCAAAGTAATTAGGAATATAAAATCTAAATAATACTTCACACGAGTCAGATTGATTTAATACATAACACCAACAGTGAACAAAAAATAAAATAATAATAATACAAATTTAATGTTAAAATAAAATGTAAATTAAAACAAAAAAAAATACTAAATCAATACTTTGTCTATTAAAAACTCGGAAATATTATAATAGGCTTTTTGAATTAGAAAGTTCTTTAGTTTTTTTAACCGACTTCCAAAAAGGGAGAGGTTATATGTTCGGCTGTAAGTTTTTTTTTTAATTTTTTTTTTTGTTTGTTCTCCGATGCTCTGTCAATTGTTGACCGATTTTGAAAATTCTTTTTTTGTTTGAAAGGGTATACTCCCGAGGTGGTCCCATTGTCACCAAGTCAGAATCTGATGCGGGGATCCCATGGAAATCAAAGGCAATCCTCAAATTTTATAGGCACACCTATATCGATTTCAGTTTTTTTTATAGTAACTCATGCATTTGCACTCGGAAAGCACCATTTGGTGAAGTGGAACTGATGATGAAGACCACAGGCCACCGGAACTATTTAATAATAAGTATTTCACTGTTGCGATTCGATTAGACACTTTAATATGGTTGCAATTTATGCTCGTCACAATGCATAATGGTGAAGTCACCATCAGTTCCAGTTCTCCTGGTTCTTACCAGGAGAACTCCTCAACTATTAAGCCCCTGCATCGGGAAAAGCAATATTTTGTAAAAGGTGATGAGCAGTTGACATTAGGCTATTGTAACTTAGATAAATAAATTGCAAACTTACCCACTAAAAAGTGAAAAATAAAAAAACTTTTTACAAAAAAAAATAACCGACTTCCAAAAAATAAAACACTACAAAGTGAAAAATAACCTTAATTTCGAAAGTCGGTGGCAAAATACTAAAATAGATCCAAAGACACCGACTTCCGAAATTAAGGTTATTTTTCACTTTGTAGTGTTTTATTTTTTGGAAGTCGGTTATTTTTTTTGTAAAAAGTTTTTTCTTAAATAAGTTAACATTCAATTCTGTAATGTGTGGCGGAATGTGATTGTATATATTTGGCGCCACGCAGAACATACTTTTATGCATCAGCGCTGTATTGGACTTTCTTCCACATAATCTATGACTTCGGGTATTAGTATCTGATAGCTTCTTGAATAGTTTTGGGTTTGTTTTAACGAAGACCGCAACCTCAAAAATGTATAATGACGGGAGTGTTAATATTTTATTTTTGATGAAATGTGGCTTACACGTATCAGTACATATTAGTCCAAACATCGTTCTGAGACACCTTTTCTGTAACTTGAAGATTAGTTCTCTATTACACGAGTTGCGCCAAAAAATAACCCCGTATCTTAAGATTGAGCCAACGATGCCATGATATGCACAGAGCAAAGCGTCGGTGCCTAAGATCGAAGACAGTTTATAAAGAGTATTAAGCAGATTTGCTTATTCTTGTGTACTTCCAATCCAGCCTTTGATCTATATTTAAACCTAAAAATTTGGTAGTACCTACGTTTTCAATAATTTTGATACCGTGTTCTATTAACATATTAGATGCCTTTGGTCGCTGACTGAACAACATTAATTTTGTTTTGTCAATATTTATCCTAAGATTATTATTGTCTAGCCATGTGATTATTGATTGGATAGTTTTGTTAATTTCATTTTCTAATTGTAACTCGTTAGTGTTATTAATAGTAACGGTGCTGTCGTCGGCAAATAGTGACATATGATGGATGGTTACCTTTGGTAAATCGTTGATGTAAATTAAAAATAACGGGGGACCTAGCACGCTCCCCTGTGGTACACCATACTTAACTAAACGTTTATTTGATCTAAATATGAATTCTGATTTAGTCTTTGGATCTATCTTCAAAATTTCTACATATTGATTCCTATTTATTAAATATGATTCTATTCATTTTAATATGGTTCCTCGAATTCCATAAGCCTTCTCAAGCAAAATCTTATGGTCCACGTAATCGAAGGCTTGGGTCATATCGCAATATACGGAACACACGGGTATTCTGTTGTCAACATTTGTGATGACTTTATTCAAGAAATAGAAGACAGCCACGTTAATGGTTTTATTTTTTCTGAAACCTTACGAAATTATGAATTATTCCTAAAATTTTGCAGTGGAATCTGCCCCATTAGTTCGATTTGGTGGAGCAGATTCCACTAGTCTTAAATCTTGCTGGGTAACCCCACTAGGGTTGGCACCTTAGATTAATATTTTTTTTTGAAAACAAGTTTTTATCAAATGACCTAATAGTTCATTTGATTTTCAAATGTTTTTATTGAACCAACCTGAGTGACAGCTTCTATTGGCACTTGTATAGACAATATTTTTGTAATTGTGAACATACATAAATTGTAAATAAGTGGCCATCTGATCACAGTGGACAAACAATAACATTTTGCTCCTACATGCCTTTAGCAAAAATTCAAATAAGGTTTAGGCCAATTACGTGTAAAAATGTAGAGAAATTAAATAATTCTTTGGCCGGTAAATTATGTGTTCAGAGTTTTAATAATACCTATATGTAACAAAATAGCTAAATCCCTTTAAATTAGTAATAAAATAAAATCAACTGAAGATAAAATAAAAACTACTTGGCAAATAATAACTAATGAAACAGGTAGGAAAAAACAGGGAAATACTGAATTTAATTGTATTTTATCAACTCAGATGTAGAAATAGCTCAGGAATTTGAAAACTTTTTTTGCTAATATTCCCCTTAAACTAATAAAACTTTAAATTCCTCACCCACGCTTTCTGCCTTACTTAGACAGAATGCCCTTTCGAGTTTAGGTTTCAGCATTCAAACCCCCAGGCTGTTATAAAAGCTTTTAAAGACGTTAAAATTAAATCAACAGATCTCTGGGGAATGTCTGTAGATCTATAATCAAAACCATTGCGCCCTATTTAGCTTTCATATTTAACACTAGTGTAGAAGGAGTCTTTACGGATTTCATGAAACACAGTAAAGTTGTTCCATTTTTCAAATCCGGTGATAGTAAAGAACCCAACAATTATAGGCCTGTGTCAATTCTGCTATTTCTCAGTAAGGTGTTTGAAAAGTTGATGCTCAACTAAATTTTCAGTCACTTTAATAAAAATTCCATCTTTCATGAACAACAGTAGGTACACTTTCACCAAAAGACGTAAAATTTTAGGCATTCCACTTTGCCCCACCAGAGGGGTGGTCGGGTGGAGAAAAGTGGAATAATTCAAATTTATTTAGTCTTGGGCCACAAAGGCTTAGCCTAGTCCTTACCGAAAGTACATAATAATATATATATAATGGTATTCCTGATATAAAAGTAGCACTCTCACAGAACCTAGGTAGGCATTTAAAAATAATTTAATAAACGTTTACGATGAAGTAAAATGTGAACTTGTAGGTATATGAAAATGGTTTCTGCATATTTCAACGAGTTTTAAATCAAAATGGCCGTGTACTCAATGTTTGTAGGGCTAAAGTCAATAAAATGAACGCTTTCATTTACAAGATTTGTAAACATAAAAGGGTAAATTTACATTTTGATATTCGCAAGTGCTTCAGGGACTAAAGTGGCGTTCTCTCCCTAAAATTTTAAAACATCCATTTGCATATGCTTTGAGTACATAAACGACACTTTCTGGAGCACTTTCAACTGTCGGTACAAGGAGGGAGGTGACGCAAAGCAGGGGGCGGGGGGTAGATTAACGTTTTAATCCGTACAAACTGACGTTATTATATATGAATACTTTTATGTAGGTACTCAGTAGTTTCCTGTCGGTTGATTCTAATTTCTAATTATGTTATCACTTTCAGTTTAGCTAGGGAACTTACAGGTTTTACAGGTGACTATCCTTTTACTTGCAGCAATTCATGTTACCCTCGTAAATTCCTATCGAGGCAAATATTTATCGAACCCACTATTCATAACAAAACGATAAAGAAACACCACTACTTTTAGCACTGTTCACTTAAAGGTTTAATTTGCATGTGTTTAGCTTTCTGAAATCGGCACGAGCCACGAATGAGAAGAGCAGGGTGAAGCGTGACGGAAGCACCGGTGGGGCCTGCGGGGGGAGGGGTAATCAGCGTAATGCCAATCATGCAAATGCCGAGATCCGACTGAAAGCCTCAACCGGCTTGTTTCAGGAGTTAAAATGGAGATCCACTTAGCGGGCTACGCAGCTCACATACGCAATTGATGCCGCCGCCAAAGATTTGAATTGTAGATAGGACATGATAGTATAAAGTCAGTGAAACATGTCCTTAAGCTGAAGCATTGTTTTAGACTTTTAGAGCAATGCCTACGTGCATAATTATAATGTATTGATATTTTGTGCAGCCGAAGCTTGTCACCTAAGAATTGTAGTTTTCATTAAAGACAATTATTTTCCTTAAAGAATGAACTAAGTAGAGCTACTTAAAGAAGTTGTACTAAACAAAAAAGTATGACACTAACTTTTTCTGAACCTCTCTTTTTTGTCAGCATACTTAATGCCCTTTTACAAGTAGAAGATGCGTAACTTGGGTCTGCAGTGAACCTCACCTTCCCCACCAGCTATAATAAAGTAGAACTGCCAGTTGATTCTTGCTTGCCATAGCACATCTATACATTTTAGTCTATGAGGAACCCGCGAACGAAAACAACGTAGCCCGCTCCTAACGAATTTAAACGCCGGCTTAAACTGAGCTGTATGCGCGCTAATTGAGGATTTGTAACACAAACTCGACTGTTTTGCTTTGACGAAATTTACTAGGTACTGAAGACTTCTTGGAAAAACTTTCTCTTGGAATGATTGGTAAGTAATAGAAACGTGAGATTTCGAGATGATCTCAGACAGGAGTTAGCATATAATCTTCAGTAAGTTCTTGTATTTAGTGCTAAACGAAAAAAGGGGAAGAATTTAGTCAAATAGATTTCCTTCTGTTTACCGCTTATTCTTTAGCAGTTCAAATGGGAATAAGTTCAATCTAAATCTTAATAATTATGGAAAGCAAGACATTTTATTATTTAACAGAAAGGTAACTAGACATCAAAGTATTAATAGCAAGGTAAGATAGAAGCCTTTCAAAAAGAAAGAAAACCAGTTGCCGAAACAAAATTCCAAGTACTTAGCACTTGTCAAAAATAAAAACATCGTGCCTCTTTAATATTAAACACAATCGTCATCGTGTAAAGCATCTACAAACAGTTGCTAAAATATCAATTCACTTTCATTTACACTTTAATCAGGACGCTTCGTTTTATTCTCAAATATTTTCCATTAAAGGGTGCTAAAAGCAACATGGCCGCCTTTTCGCGCGCTTCCCGTTTACATTTCGTATTCAGAACGTGGAATCAGAGAAGAGCGAGCGTGGGTTTAATGTTGTCACTTTTAAATATTAAAATTAGATTATTGTATCGTGACAGAAGTGTCGCAAATTGATTTAACCACTTTATCATTAAATCGATGTGGTGACGTCTGGGTAAAACCATTTTGATAATAGCATCAAAATGGTTTTACCCAGACGTCGCCAAAAAACGTAGTATAAATCGCAATTTATTAATAAGTCATCAGAGAGCCAGTTCTGATGACTCCTTTCAACTCCTCCTTTCAACCGTAGGTATATACCTACGGTTGAAAAGAGGTTTGAAAGAGCATAACGTTGGCCATAAAACCATGAAAAAAATGCAGCAACAAAGTTGGTAATACGGTTGGATCTTACCTATCAAAACATTATTTTGAAGAACAACAAAAATAAGAGAGCTACAGGAAATTTAGCGGCTTCATTTTTCCCGACTACACCAAAAAATTTCGATGGCAAGTAATATCAGCAACGCAAACAACTGTTAACTTTGACCGATGACTTAAAGGTACCTACGTAGTGCAACAGCCTCGGATTAAGTTCGATCGTATGCTTACTTAAACAAACACTCATGAACTACATCTCCATTTATTCATTCCATTTCTATTAATAGCGGTAGCAAATTGTGTTACATAGATATTCACACGAAGAACGTATCGCAACAGCTTGTAAAAGCAGTGAAAAGCTACGAATTATATAAATTAACATATCAAACGCGCCTTCGTTATTCGCTACACCACCCTACTGTACCGTGACCAAGCAATTTTGATACTTGAAAGGACAATGTTGTTTTAGTGTCTAATGGTACGTATCATGTTCGTAAAAACATGGTACGTACCATTAGACAAGAGGGCGTACAACACTAGCGCCACTCCTAGCGACACTAGCGCAACTCCTTTAAATCTAGAGGAATGTGGCCGGTTTTCTTTAGATCGTATTTTGTTGCTTCGTGTCTCAATATGAAACTTTATAAAAGGTATTAGAAAATTATAGACACACTTACCGAGGGTCCTTATTAGCCGTTATTCATAATTCATTCTCAGTCACGAGATAATACTTTTTTAAAGGAGTGGCGCTAGTGTACCATTGTACGCCCCCTTAAGTAATACTTCTAACTGAAAATGAGCATACGAGCTGAACTCAACGTAAGTACAATGCTCACTTATTTGTTCTGTGGCCTGTATTTACTATAACTGAAATGCATCATCTTTAAAATATCGCTAGCCAAGAGTTTGGCTTATTTGATCTTTAGATAGTTTTTATTAAAATGTGTTGATTTAAACGAATGGTTCTCATCAATTAACTTTGTTGCGTCAAATACTTCGTTTTACAAACAATTTAAACTTTACCATGCGAAAAGCAATAAACCATTGTATAAAATTACAATGCAATTGTGAAATCTCACGATAAAAGTATAATCCAGATTGCTAACCTAGATCTAACGTTTAGAAAACAAGCTTTATCTCATTGAAGCTAAGGCACTTAAGACAAAGTGTCCTTGTGTGGGTAAATCGACATATTTTTCACAACAGATATTTAAAACAAAACAGGTTTTTTAGGGTTCCGTAGTCAACAAGGAACCCTTATAGTTTCACTATGTCCATCAGTCTGTCTGTCTGTCTATACGCGGCTGAGCTCAGAGACTCTTAGGCCCGTATTCATAGAACTTTACTCAGTACCACAGAATAAGTAATAGTACTATGTACAGAAGGTTCACTCTCTGTAGTCAATTAAATAGATAAAAACTCTAGCCGCGTACACATAAAGCACAGTCTAGCTCGCTCCTGTTATATTTACCTACAGCGATAATAGCCTACAGCCCATTTCCCGCAAAGCATTCATGCAAAAATAAACCGTGTTACTACTGCGCGAGAGCGCTTCTTTTAGTTTAACCGTTTCAATCATGGCCGTTCTCGACGTCACCGCGTACTTATTAGGGTTGCGACTTACGAATTATATTTTTTGTACTGTAGCCGCTACAACGAACGGAGTGAAGCGAATCAATGACAAGCCGACCACAAAACAAAACAGCCGCTCTAGTGGTATCTAAGAACAAAGAGTGGTATGGAGCGAGTGAAAGACGATAAATAAGTATTATTGAAATAGGTAAATGAATAATAGGTGTGTTGACTGTTGAATGAAATAAGAACACATTTATATAAATGAATAGAGACTTTGTATTTTATTTATTAAATTTTTCTTACAAACATTACAAATATTGGTTATTATTTTCGCAATTAAAGGAAATAAAATTTAGTTATTCCTAAAAAGAACTTAAATTACATTAAGTATAGAAATATAAATGTTATTATTGGGTAATCGACTAGGAATCTTTATCATTTCGTCATATCGTATGACTGACGTCTGACTACCTACATGCCTACCTATTGTGTATAAAAAATCTCACCTTTCAATATCCTTCGGTAGTATGTGAAACGTCAGGCTTCGATCACTGTCATTATTTAAACAACCAAACGCTATAGAATATTTTTTTGGTTTTATTTTTGTAACGCGACAACTCGGAAGCGCGAGAATAAAGTACCTATCTACTCGTATTAACGCGTGCGAACTAAGCAGCGCGGCGCGCGGCAACCCACTGATTGACTGGTCCGGACCGGCCGCCGCACGTACTTGTAGTTTTATACCTAAACTGTGGAGTGAACCAGGCCTGTCAGTACTCAAGCATTACTTAAGACTAGATTCAAGCCATTGGATTGGTTGAATTTAGTCCTAAGTAATGCTTGAGTATTGAGTAACGTTCTATAAATACGACCCCATGTTTTTAGGGTGACCTCCTTCCACGTAAACTGGAGATAATAATTTTTTTTCTCGTTTATCCCATGGTGTGGAGTATCGTTGGATAGGCCGTTCAAAAATATTGCGGGTCTGTGAAAGCCATTTTTCGATTTAGGGATCCGTTTGCGTAATATTAAGTGTCAAGTGTCCCGCCCTGCCAGCTAAATGGTTGTTTTTGGATATGTGAAAAAATTCACAACAGTAGTTACTTATAACGAAGTTAAAAGGGAAACTATCACAGCTAAGTAGGCTTTACAGGTTAACGAGTAATTAGTCGACTAACTTACATTTGCACTTGAATGTATAGGAGAACACGTATTTCAACTACAATGTTAAGTTTGTTCTTGGGATTAATTCATCCCAACTACGGAACCCTTCATTGTGTGTGGTTCGACACGCACTCGGTTTTTAAAATTAATATTTACCTAAACAGGAAACATGCGGATATCAAAATGATTGGGAAAATGCTAGATGGACAATGCCTGAAAAACGACAATGCATCTATTAACACGATTTTAGCTTAACTAACTGTCCATGTCGCTACGTAGCTACTGGTCGTACAAATTATGAGTCACCGATAGGAGAACAAGAAGAAGATTAACAACCAACTTTCGAAATTACCTAAAGAAACTTTATGTCAGTTCATGAATCATGGACCATCATGTACAATTGTACACAAACAATTTTATTCATCGCCGCTTTTAAAGAAGTACTTAAATGCGCCGTTGTTCCATAGTATCAAGAAGGTTGATGCTTGCAAGTAGTAGCGGGGTTGCATTCGCAGAAATAAATGACATTTTAAATTGGAACGAGTGTAAGTGCAACCCTCGACGCTCAGTGCCAACTAGTGCCTGAATTATTTACATCTACGTGCTATAGGTGTGAAGAAGGGGTGGTGTTAAGGCATACGCTTTTGTATATAAACCCAGGCAGAGTAATGAAACAGTCTTTCGCTGATTGAGATCGCCAACTTAGAAATCACAGAATTAAAAAAAACCGAGACGGGACCATTATTCGAACCTACGACTACTGGTAGCGTGCCAATCGTGTCATTGATATGAGAACTGAAAGTCCGTGTAAAAAGGCTTTAAACTTTCAACGGAAGCCAGTAGCTTATAAAGGTTAAGTGTTCTATTTTCTTGATTCGTAGTAAATTTATTACGACTATAATGAATTTACATAATATATCTCTTTTATATCTACTTATCATATCTATGTATTTGTACACTTGTGTTGTTTACGGGTTCCAAGTTTAGGTAAGTAAGTTTAACAGAATATAAGTTTACCTAATATGAAATATGGATGAGTCGAGAGGTCTACCCCGTGGGTGTGTCCCGCGCCCACTTCGAGGCTTTCGTTAAACGCTGCTAAACGTTTGGGCGGCCCGCCCTACGCACTTCGATACGACAAAGTCACTTACAACACCCTTTTTCCTTAATTTCATCCCTATACTTAAGCCTTATGGTTTATTTTCGTTTTATATGTAAACTTGTGGAACCTTCTCAAAGTAAAAATGCATTAATGTCTCTACGTATAGTTTAAACGTTTGTTCTACCTATTATTAGGTAGGGCGTTCCGGTTTTCCCTTTTATGTACTCTGCAGTGATTGAAGTTATATGTACTTTCTTGAGTTGTAAATGGTGAGGGAAAGGGAGGGAGGAGAGGAAGGGAGAAGGGCTCATGATATTCATAGCGTTTTGCTAAGCAAATGTAACACACATCACAGTATCTTACTGCACTTAGAAGATGTATTCCGTGTTAGAATTAATTTAACTACGAGAAATAGTTTTTAGATCAACGACAAGTATTAAGTGCTAAAAATGGAGCTAGCAATGGCATCAATCTACGCTTAAAATATTTCTTCATCCTTTTTCTCCAATAATTTCCCTAATTTTACATATCTTCCCCGCATAGTCACGAAAGGATGGCATACATACTTCCTTATTATCGATCGCACAGCTTTAGACAGTAAACAGTGTATCTGCAAAGCGCTTATTGAGTGGCCAGCGGTCGAGCGGCGGCTAAATGTCCTCCCCCTCTCCTCTCGCGATTAATAGCCTCTCGGAAAAAGTACGTGCACGATACAGGGACGGCTTGGGAAGCTGTGACAAATAACACAGTGTCTACTCGGCCGTTAATATGGCACCAAATGTTTTAGCAAAGTTTGTAATTGTGGGGCGTTAAATTACCTGCCGTGCCGTGTGGTGCTGGACGTAAAGAATAGTACCATCCTATTTCTTCCCGGGGGTGTCGTAAAAGGCTATTAAGGGACTTACTAGAGAATGGGCAAACAGCGTTCTCTATGCATTTTAACACCATACTGCGATCGCCAACCTGCCTGCCAAGCGTGGCGATTATGGCTAACCCCGCCTTTGGGGGAGGCCTATGTCCAGCAGTTGACGTCTTTCGGCTGAAATGATGAATTAAATTCCCTCTGTCGCCTTACCTAAATATTAGTATGTTGTTGTCTATGGAAGATAGTATCCCTGTAATAGGCATACCAGCCCTCTTATTTTATCTGTGTTTTATACAATATGCAAAAAGATATGATAATTCAAATAAAAAACATGAAACAATACATATTTATACATAAGAACACAGAACATACATAGTCGGCAGCTGCACTCAATATTACACCCGTGTATCAATATTACACCCGTGTATCAATATTACACCCGTGTATCAATATTACACCCGCGTATCAATATTACACCCGCGTATCAATATCATCATCTACCTAGCCTTTTTCCAACTATGTTGGGGACGGCTTCCAGTCTAACGGGATGCAGCTGGATACCAGTAGCTATTTGGTATCAGTTGGTGTACCAATATATTAAATGCTAGTGTAGAACAGTCTCTTTCTGAAACTTAATGTTAACCTACGGGCACTGTACTTGTTCTTTATGAAACTTAATGTTAACATACGGGCACTGTACTTGTTCTTTCTGAAACTTAATGTTAACGTACAGGCACTGTACTTGTTCTTTCTGAAACTTAATGTTAACGTACGGGCACTGTACTTGTTCTTTCTGAAACTTAATGTTAACCTACGGGCACTGTACTTCTTCTTTCTGAAACTTAATGTTAACGTACGGGCACTGTACTTGCTCTTTCTGAAACTTAATGTTAACGTACGGGCAATGTACTTGCTCTTTCTGAAACTTAATGTTAACGTACGCGCACTGTACTTGCTCTTTCTATAACTTAATGTTAACGTACGGGCACTGTACTTTTTCTTTCTGTAACTTTATGTTAGTGTACGGGCACTGTACTTGTTCTTTCGCAAACAAACGTATTTTCTTTCTTTCTTTTAAAGTTGAATTCTGAGTTGTAGCAAAAACAATCGTCATACCTATTGCTGTCTTGACTTTAGCCCAAGATTTGAAAATTTGGTAGTTACTTCTTAATGTTCTCAACATAGGTACTTAGATCTTCTTCCACTTCCTCTTTCTTTTTCGTGTGGTTAGTGACCTGGTGGCCTACTCATTAAGCACGAATTCCGTAGTTTACACCGAAGTTACGGACGTTTCCTACTCCGTATCCCTTTCAGACATAAGATTAGTTCGTGGCGAACTAATAATTAATGACAACACGATTTGACAGTTGTTTCTACTTCCAAAGTGTATTTGCCCTTCCGTTGACGGAGTTAGACAGTAGACCCCCTGGTGTCAGAGTTTTCATGAAATCCATGAACCTCTGACTATTGGCTTCAATTGCCGTCAATCTCTCAGGCAGGTTTCCTCACGATGTTTTCCTTTACCATTTTTTAAGCAAGTGATAATTATACAATACGCACATGGATCTGAAAGAACTAGCTATGAGTTGGCAGTCTGACGGTCAAACCACTAAGCTATCACTGCGGGCCGAGCACGGGCTGCCCAAGACGTTTGTGACAAGACATGATAAATTATGTTATGTCAATTTGTACTAGCATTGTATGACAAAACAGTTTTATCGCTCAAACTGTGATAAAATGTGTGACTCAAGTCATGTCACAGTAGGCCGTGCTCGCCCCGCTGCATGAGCTATCTATGATTTATCTTTTTCCACTGAAGACTATTTGATAAGTAGGTAAGTGAGGTGTAATAAACATTTTTAGCATCATAGGTTGACATAACATGATATGATAAATTAAAATAAATATTTACTGAGACTAGACTTATTATTCGTGAAAAGCATTTGATATTTTCTTTAGACATTTCAACAAAATGTCTTTGCCTGTCCGGACAAATGCTAGGTCAAATAAAATAAGTGGTCGTATTTTTTCGTTTCGTACTTTGGCTAAAGGCCAGAATGAGTGACCAATGGATAGAATGAATCAATAGTGACAACCTTCTGATGGAAAAACAGCCTTAAACCTTTATTCTTAAAACACCAACTAAGTAGTTATTTTTGTTTTGAAATTGAAATAATGACAAGACTAGAATAAAGATTTGAAACATCAGTTATATTATAATCATCACGCCTGTAGGTATTATTCGAATGGTTAGGCTGAGGTTTTCATTGGGGTAACTGGTGAAATGTGGGTGTACTATAGAGTCCGATGTAATAGGGGTCGAGATTATTGTAGATTTAGAGCCATAATAGGTTAGAGATTGTCATTCGTGGATCTTTGACAGTCGTTACGGGTCGTCAAAAACCCGAATGTCTGACAACCAGTCTTACCAACGGGTATCGTATTACCCAGATAATGGGTTGTGGAGGTTAGGTAGGGAGTCGCTCCAAGTAAAATACTGGTATTCAGCTGCATTTGGTTAGACTAGAAGCCAACCCCTGAAATATTTGGGTAAAGGCTAGGCAGATTGAATAGGTTCGAGATTGTCATTCCTAAATCTTATAAGAAATTACTACTTATTCTTATATTATCTTAAGAATAAGAATGTCTTGTGTCAGAGGTATAAGAAATTAAAGTAATTTCCTATTAGATTTTGCTGAAATAATTTAAAACGTTTTACACCGAGTGTCAAGTGTTCTACTGCCATACTGAAAATAGACCAGAAAATATGGCTTTGATGTCAGGAAAATTGGTAAAGACTTGGTATGTAAGTAGTGTTGTTCATAAAATAATAAAGGCATCAAGTAGGTTTCCAAATACGTGCCTGTTATTTTTCACCCTGTAATACTCTGGCCCTGACTAGATACGACTTTTTGCATTAGTCAGAGGTGCTGCACAGTTTTATACATTGGCTTGTTATTCTTGCGAACGCCTATCGTGTTCAGATACTGTCAAAAATGAGAACAATTCTAAAAATATAATCATGAACTAAAAGAAATAATAAAATAACCGATTCAAACAATTAATAAAAAAAAAACACCAATCGTGTAAGAAATACGATGATATTTATTTATAATATATATTTCTTACTTGTTAATCGTTATTGTTATGGAAAGTTTTAATGATATTCCTTTTTGAAAATCTTACTCAAATTGGACATTATTGTATAAAACTTCAAACAGGTAAAATATTTAGTTGACAAATCTATTTTTAAAATAATTAAGCACTGGTTTAACTTCAGCAAAATAATTTTATTACAGTCAAATAGGCATCTGAGTAGAATAGCAAAGTATTTGAGTCAATACCAAGTAGGAACAGGAAAAATCACCACTTCATAATATTAAAATAGGGGAAATTTAAATTGCGATTTAGATTTTTCCATTTGTGATCAAAGGTTGAGCGCTTCTGTGGCGTCGATTTTTTGCACGCCTAGTTAATAAGCGTCTACTGGCTCGTGAAATATTACAAATTGCGTCCCCACCACCCCCTGCGTCTGTGTACCCCCTCTACTTTTACACTGACTCTTTCACGCTGCTACGTCAGGGGTACTCGATCATCAAGTGCTAAATGAAGTCTTTTCTGTACATACCTACTTAATAGCATTAGATTTTTTTGCGTAGCTTATTAAGTTTTACAATTATTAATAATATTAATTATTCCGGGAAGTGTTATGTAAAGGCTGCTGCGAATTATCACACAGAATTTATACCCTCAGCATGCATCTGGGAATCTACATTACCTACGGAGCAGCTATAACGTATCGGTACGTTTTTGTACTGTGTGGTGCCGGACGTAAAGAATAGCACCAACCTATTTCATCCCGTGGGTGTCGTAAAAGGCGACTTAGGGGCTTACTAGAGAATGGGCAGCAATGTTCTCTATGCATGTTAACACCATACTGCGATCGCCAACCGGCCTGCCAAGCGTGGCGATTATGGCAAACCTCCCCCCCCCCTTTTTGGGGAAGCCTATGTCCAGCAGTGGACTTCTTTCGGTTGAAATGATGAAGATGATGACTTTTTCCGTTAGAACGCATTCGTAAAGCTTGATTCATAACTACACAAAGGTTACCGAACTTGATAACTCCATGGTCAAACGATAATGGTAACTATAATAATAGGTACCAATTACTATTTATTTCTGGAAATACCTTAACCTAAACATACGTATTTTAATATAAACAAAACTTGTGTTAATAAAAAGGCATAAGAGAATGTTAGTAGCACTTCATTTTGCACTAGCTTGACTTTGTGCTGTCCTGTGGAACTTGTCCACGGAAGCGACGGAACATCACGTCCTGCGGCCAAAAGTCTTCTTCCGTGACGAGGGGCAGGTACAGCAGTTCAGTACATTACCCCAAGCGTAGTATCAGGTAGGTTATTTTTTTTTAAATCTGCTGTTTTATACAAAAGTGCAATACTGTTAAATTAAACAAAGGTTTTTATAAAATAACAGTTGTTTCACTACATAGTATAAAACAAAGTCGCTTCCCGCTTCCTGTCTGTCCCTATGTATGCTTAGATCTTTAAAACTACGCAACGGATTTTGATGCGGTATTTTTTAATAGATAGAGTGATTCAAGAGGAAGTTTATATGTTTAGAAAAAGCCACGTGGGCGAAACTGCGGGCAGCAGCTAGTAGTAGTGAATAATAGCAAAAATACAAGAGCGACATACGCGAACTATGCAATGGTAGACGTGTAAAAGGGAAGAGCGAGATAGCAGAGAGTTGGCTATATCACAGTGGTTAGAAAAGAACATTCTAATGTCATGTAAACAAGGGTACAGAATTACAAGTATATATAATATAACCAAAACATACACACGGTCAAAATGTTTGGAACACCTGATTTTCTTAAAAATAACCGACGAAATTTTTTAAATGGGTATAGAACCATGGAAGTATAGAAGAATTGAATTTCTATTCCATAGTTATTTTTCCCCATCTCTTAAAAAGATTAGTGGTTAGTTTTAAAAATACTCTAAGCGACATATCTTGGCGCAATGCACAGCGGATAGTACGCGGTAATTAGATTACTAATGTAACCTAATAGTGAGAGTTGCTTTTCCATTTCCTACATTACAATAATAATCCATTTCCTTTATCTCACTTTACATATTACGCGGGAATATTATATGTATACTTAGGTACTTGCTTTCCAATTCGCAGAACAGTGTTTTTTTCCGCTAGGTATAAACATACCCTACACATTTGACGACATCGTCAAATGTATAAAGGTGTCATAATATAATTATGTTCCTTACCTAATTACGGTTACATTATTTTTTTTACGTAAAGTATACGTAGTGTGACTGCAACCCATGTTTAGTGAATTAGGACTAAGAAAAACTTTTAGCAGTGTTTCAACACTGATTGCCTTTTAAAAAAGTCTCAAGCAAAGAGAAAAACTTAAAAAAGCTTATTTTTCCTCAATTACTATCGAGTTAAACCATACTGCGATCGCCAACCCGCCTGCCTAGCGTGGCGATTATGGTAAATCCCCCCTTTTTTTTGGGGGGAGGCCTATGTCCAGCAGTGGACGTCTTTCGGCTGAAATGATGATGATGATGATGACTATCGAGTTTATTGTAGGTATATTTTGTCAGCAAACTATACTAAAACTGTTGGTCATTAACATAATCAGCCTTGATGTTCCGGGATGGTACACAGGCCTCCTCTCGGTGAGAGGGAGTGGGCGTGGGCCGTAATCCACGCGGGCCCAGTGCAGGTTGGTAGATGTCACATGGCTTCGATTTTTTGGTTCTAGGATAGGTATTTCGGTTTCCTCACAATGTTTTCTTTCACCGTTTTGAGAGAAGTGGTGATGAAATAATTTACACAAAGTAAAGCGCACTGAGCCACCACTGCTTCTCCATAAAGGCTTCTACATACCGGCGCGACACGCGACGCGACACAAAGGCACCGCTCGTCGCGCGACACGCGGGGCCTATGTGTCGCGCCGGTATGTAGAAGCCTTAATGCATCTCCATCATTTATAATTTTTAGGGTTCCGTACCCAAAGGGTAAAACGGGAACCCTATTACTAAGGCTCCGCCGTCTGTCTGTCTGTCTGTCTGTCTGTCCGTCTGTCATCAGGCTGTATCTCATGAACCGTGATAGTTAGATAGTTGAAATTTTCACAGATGATGTATTTCTGTTGCCGCTATAACAACAAATACTAAAAAACAGAATAAAATAAATATTTAAGGGGGCTCCCATACAACAAACGTGATTTTTTTGCTCGTTTTTGCTCTGTATTGATAACGGCAACAGGTAGACGTTTGAAATATTCACAGAATATTTATATATTCACTTTTAAATAATTAAATTAAAATAAAACAAATATTTAAGGGGGGCTCCCATACAACAAATGTGATTTTTTTGCCATTTTTATAGTTAATGGTACGGAAGCCCACGTGCGCGAGTCCGACTCGCACTTGGCCGGTTTTTATTAATTAAATAATAATCTATAGAGTAGATTCAGATTAACTTTGCCACTAAAGAAGTGAAGCGTAGCTCAACGGTTTATTAGTTATCATACCAGATACCAATAGAAAATCTAACCACATAACGAAATAACGCAATTATAAAGTTGCTTTTGATTAAGTTCACTTGTTATTTACGCTTCCTCGATCACTACTCTACGTAGGTATTATAGTAATTGAATTGATTCATTACTAAATCACTTACGTAGCGATAGAGCCAATCAATTTTCTTAAAGGATAACTTTATAAAAGCGACCGGGGACCCAGGAATTGGGAAAGTGAATTAAGCGCCCCACAAACTGGTTATATCAATCATAAACTTATTCGATTAATTACGTTTTGCGGAGTTAATAGCGACATCTAATATCGGGCGTAGTGATGTGCGCGTGATTATGTCGATAATTTTATTATTAGTAAACTTCATCATCATCATCATTTCAGCCGAAAGACGTCCACTGCTGGACATACGCCTCCCCCAAATGGGGGGGTTTGCCATAATCGCCACGCTGGGCTGGCGGGTTCCCGATCGCAGTATGGTGTTTGCATAGAGAACGCTGCTGCCCATTCTCTAGTAAGTCCCTTAGTCGCCTTTTACGACACCCACGGGATGAAATTGGGGAGTGCTATTCTTTACGGCCAGCACCACACGGCACGGCAGGTAATTTAACGCCTCACAATTACAAACTTTGCTAAAACTTACTCGACTTTTGTCTCTAAAGGTTTAGGCTAAAATCCTATTTATTAATATAATTTCGAGTAATTTGATATTAGCATTCTGGGTTGGTCATAGACATAACGATGAATGCATAGAAAAGGACTATCAACTAACACAACTTTTAAAATATAACAAATGTTCAAACCTGTTTACGAGTAACTTAAACACTAAGTACTGTATGACAACCTCTCAACTTTGGCCTATGTGACCCTTAGCTGAGGTGCATTTTCATTGTTTACCATACTCAAGGGTCTGCCATCAAAACACACTAGTCCATCATCCTATAAACACTGTCTCACAACATGTCGACAACGTCGGGTGCATCACTATTGGACCCATTTCGGCGGTGTCATTAGGCAGGCTGTGTTAATGATTAATGCGGCGCCGGGCTCACACGGCCCCCTCGCCCCGCGCGAATAAAACTCAAACCGACACTTAATCGAGCTACCCCTTTCGGCGGGATTCGGGATCGCTGTCCTCGGCCTTATTTTTATTTGCCAACGGACTCGCCGATCAGTCGTGACTAGCCCCGCCACTAGTGCAGTCGCTGGATTGCTTACGAATTGGTCGAGCACGATTTTTGTATTGCATTAAGCGGTTCGTTGATGTATGAGAGATCGTGGATTGGTAATGGCGCCTAATACCGATATTTAGTTTTGATATTGTTTGAAAACAATAATTTCTGTTAAACATTTTTCGTATTAAATGTGCGTAAATGAAAAAGATTATGTAAAAGGGTGTTGTAGTTAATACATAAAGGATAAATAACATACTCACTTAACAACAACTTATGCACCTTGCACTTTTTGTTCTTACATTTTAATTTTGCAATCAAGTGGACGGCGGTATCTCGCAAGCAATTATTCGTAACAGCTCGCTCCGACGTCGTATAGGTGTTCGGAGGACGAATTAAAAGGATAAGAGAGCCGAAGCAAGGTAGCAGGCAATTAGTCGCAGCGGATGATGGATGACGCCCTTCGCCGATACCCCGTGATGGACACAAAACGAGCAAGAGCACATAACTCATTATACGGCCATGATAACGCGCGGTATAAAGTTGTAGTTAGATACGGAATATTCGATGATTACCCCGCACGCCGCACGCCGCGCGCTTGACGCAGATTACATTTTTAAAAGGAAGTCGGTGTAGACTTTTTGTTTGTTGACTCCTTGGTGGAGTTGTTGTCGTGTAATGCTCTTTTAATTTGGTTACTGTAATAAATAGTTCTCTACGGCCATGGGTTGGCTTTTTATTGATCACACGTTTTTCTCGTAGGTTCTTGTTTTGTTTTCTTTGATGGTGTGCCGTTACTTCATACTCCTCTATTGACGTATACGATGTTTAAAATAATTTCAGTAGGTACCTAGATGCCAGTGAAATCATATCGTAAAAATGGATAGACTGTTGGTCAGTTGGTACTTTTAACCACTTTCGGTCACTTTCGGAACATTTTTGTGTCCAGAACCGCTCATTACAGTCTACTGCTGCTTTTACTACAGATATAATGGTCTGCTCTCCTTATTAAATTCGCCTTGCAAAGCGCATGTCTAAGGAGTAACGCTGGTAGCACACCTCCGCCACGAAACCATAGCAGCGAAACCGCAATAGTTCAATTCAACTGACTCGCGTCATGTTCCGCTACTCGAATCGGATGCGAGTAGCGGAACATGACGCGAGCCAGTTGAATTGAACGACTGCGGTTTCGGTGCTATATGGTTTAGTGGCGCAGGTGTGCTACCAGCGTAAGACATGCACTTTCATATTTGCGCTGCTTAGGCAAATACATCTTCCTTGAGCTTTTACACACACTACATATTAAACCGGGATTCAAAACTGTGGGATCCAACGAAAATAAATCTAGACAAGTATTCATAGTAAAATACAGACAAATGACAATCGTCAGCTTGTCATTTGTTTGTAAAGTCGCGTAAGTGCGGTAAACGCGAGGGTGAGGCGGAATGACCGAATGACTCGCTTCGACATGGTAGAGCATAAGACAGAGCCTGGCGCATTACGGCGCATTAGAGCAGCCGCAGGTGTCCGCCAGTTAGATACGCTTCTGTCACAATATGACCACTTATAGTAAGATGAACGCAAACCTTGGGGTCTACTCTGAACATAAATCGGAAGTATCGGACGTTGCTTGACTACAGCTACGACCGACTACGGCAAAAAAAAAAGTACTAATTATAAGATAATTTACTAATCTGCATATTAGCATACAACTTTTCAAGATAGTTTGGAATATAGTGCCTGAAAACTGCCTTTTAGAATTTTAATTCCAGGTATACGGGAAACACGTCACGGGGGATAAAGGCGTAAGATTGTACAGAGAAAAGCCCACTTATTGCGAAAAGCTTATGTAGCGAAAAGCTACAGACGAATTAAATCTTGCCTCCAAATAATTCTCGATGAAATCCAACCCATAGATTTACTATAGAAAATCGAATACCTGCTAGAATCCTTGCAATTAATGCATTGAAGTTGTTGACTGGTTTTAATGTGTGATTTCTAAAAGAGAAAAGTAGATACTACTGATTTGCATACAGATATATCTCTGTAGGAACGTGTAGGATGTTAAATTGTAAGGTGCAGGGAAGGACCTCACCTATTTATTATCCAGGATTTATTCGCTTATCGAGCTTGCTCTATGTGTTTAGGCTTCATCCATACAAAGTAGGAAATTATCCCCGTCTTATTTGCTGCACCCTGAAGGCAGAGAAAAGAGGTAGACTTACGAGTTGGTTGCTTTAATTAACTATAGTTAAAAGAAAACTAACATCGGTGTTAATCCTGTTCTGTGAATGTAGAGGATCTAGTAGATTACCTATTTCATTTCTGCATTAGAGATAAATACGTTACGTTAAAGAAACTACAATAAAATCAAAATCAAAAGTCATTTATTCAAACTAGGCTGAGAATCAGCACTTTTCGAACGTCAAAAATTACATGACGTCCCCCAAAAACGCCCACCCGTCACCACTTTCTAGTGCTTTAGCTGGGAAGAAGAAGTGGCGCAACAAACTCCCCAGCAGGTATCAATAGGTTAACGATTTAAGGCGCTGACAAGAGGCAAATGATAAAAGTAGGCTTGTCTTAACAAAAAATAGACAAATCTATATAGTTTGTGGTAGCGGACCAGCGGTGCGGTGTGGGAACTTGGTTGTTACCAAAACACGTTTAGAAAAAAAATCTCGTTACAAATTAATGGTAAACTAACCCTTTACTTTGAGTTTCAATCCAAAATATCTGTATTAAAAATCAACGAAAGGTTGGTATTTAATTAATAACAAGAACGTCTTATTTGTATGCAGAACTTGGTTGTTTTTTTATTTTCGATTACTCAACTCATTTTTGAGTCAATAAATAATTGCTTATATTTTGCAATAAATTACAAGCGTTGTGTCATCGCGCTTCTCTTTCTTTTGTATGCAATCTGACAGTGACAGCGGTTTACCTGTTGTCAGCATCTTAAGTAAATGTGCCTATGGCTTACCAAGTCCATAAACATTATATTGAAATCAATTATTAATGTCATTGAATCTATCTATCTTACTCCCAAAATCAGTAAATATGGTCATTGTGTAGTAGCACTTCCAAAATTAGGTCGTCATCACCATTTCAGCCGAAAGACGTCCACTGCTGTACTTAGGCCTCCCCCAAAGGCGGGTTTCCTATAATCTCTTGGCAGGCGGGTTGGCGATTGCAGTATAGTGTTAAAATACATAGACAACGCTGCTGCCCATTCTCTAGTAAGTTCCTTAGTCGCCTTTTACGACACCCACGGGAAGAAATAGAGTGGTGCTATTCTTTAAGTCCGGCACCACACGGACGCGAACCACGGGCAAAATTAGTTAAAATGGTCATAATTTGAGAAGTAATTGTTAATAAACGTTTCGTAGCTGCTACTGACCGACGGCTACCGGTAGAAGCATACGTAGATCGTAGGACTAACGCCTCAGACAGTTCTTGGGTAAATTACGCGTAGATAACCGATGCGTTACGAGTCGCCCACCGGTTACGCGCCCACTACGTAAATGACCCATCGACAAGTACTTGGCACCGGTAGGGTTGCTCAATAATATAAACATAATCATGGCCTATAATGTTCCCACTGCTGGGACACAGGCCTCCTCTCTGTGAGAGGGAGTGGGCCGTAATCCACCACGCGGGCCCAGTGCGGGTTGGTAGATGTCAAATGTCTTAGAATTTTTGGTTCTAGGACATGCCGGTTTCCTCACGATGTTTTCCTTCACCGTTTTAAGAGCAGTGGTGATAAAATAATTTAAGAACCTACAACTCGTAAGACGCGGCCGTTCCCACTGGGCCACCACTGCTTA
Organism: Tiliacea aurago; assembly: GCA_948098905.1. NCBI lineage: Eukaryota > Metazoa > Arthropoda > Insecta > Lepidoptera > Noctuidae > Tiliacea > Tiliacea aurago. Next base: position 9,844,467 of record OX402578.1, on the reverse strand, counting down.
ATATAATTTATGATATCACACTATTATAAAGGCGAAAGTTTGTGAGTGTGTGTGTTTGTTACTTCTTCACGCTCGAACGGCTGGACCAATTATGATAAAATTTTGTATAGAGGTAGCTGAAACCCTGGATTAACATATAAGCTACTTTTTATCCCAATATTCCCACGGGATCGAGACTTACGCGGGTGAAACCGCGGGGCGCAGCTAGTAATAAATAAAATAATACACCATGCACATTAATTAACTAAAGCGTACCTAGTTTTAGATTTTTTTTTTTATGTTCATTTTCGGCTTTTTTGCCGCAGAAATATCAGTTTATGTGCCTTCAGGCAATAAAATAAACTATATTTGACAAAAAATCTGGTTCAGTGCAAATAAGGAAGTTGTTCGACAAAACCATCGAACAATACGAAACATAAAAAAATATTTTTTTAAACCGAATCAAATTCAGACTAGGGTCAAATTTAGTCTAGCTATAAACTTATGCCGGACGCGAACCGCGGGGCGCAGCTGGTGATAATATAAAGCTATACTTTAATTATGTTTCATGATTACAAAACATAATATAACATTCAGAAAAAAGGTTTTAGTAAAGGGTTCCCTGCAGGTACTTCTTTTATTGTAAGTAGTACCCAATTTTAGTACATGTATGTAGGTAATATAGGTATTACTACTACCGTCTATTTTCGAGTTCACAAAACAGAACTTTTTTGTTTTTATTAATAATTGATATATCGAAGGTTGCTTTCTACCTGAAAAATGACTAAAGTATCTAACTTACATTTAAAAGTTTTCCACAGTTCTGAGTTCTTGGCAGCCCTGTTCCCCATCCATGTATGAAAGATACAATTCTTTACAGTATAATTTATTTCGATGTTATCCCATAAAAATTATGGTAAGCCATGGAAATATAAGCGTTTTTTTTTCTAATGAAGCAATTATCTTTTGTTAGTTTAATTACTTTTATTTAAAGCTAAAGCTATTAGACATAGCTGGAATTTAATGATACCTACTTAATTTGGTGTTGGCATCTGCTGTGATGCCACTCATTTAAAAGTATTTTCTAGTTAAATTGAAGAATAACCGATGCCTAAGTAGTATCTCAAATCAAATCTAATCAAAACTTCAATTTTACATTCAATATGTATAAACAAACCGTAACGAAATTTGAAGATGTAACAATGCGAATAAGGAAACTAAAGTGGAAATGGATTGGCCATATCATCATCATCATCATTTCAGCCGAAAGACGTCCACTGCTGGACATAGGCCTCCCCCAAGCACCTCCACATCGACCGGTTCTGTGCTTCCCGCATCCAGCGGATACCTGCAGCCTTCACAAGGTCATCGGTCCACCTTGTAGGAGGCCTTCCAATGCTACGTCTTCCGGTACGCGGTCGCCACTCCAGAAACTTTCGGCCCCATCGGCCATCAGTTCTGCGAGCAATGTGCCCTGCCCACTGCCACTTAAGCTTGGCAATTCTTCGGGCTATGTCGGTTACCTTGGTTCGCCTGCGGATCTCTTCATTTCTGATTCGATCACATCGATTGGCCATATAATAAGAGGCATTGAAAAGTGGAATAAAAACATAGTATTTTGGTACCCAAGAAATAAGAAAAGAAACCGAGGTAGACAGTTTCGAAGGTGGGAAGACAAATAAAGGTCATAGCAGGGAAAACATGTACTAGGAGAGCGCAAAATAGAACAGATTAGAAACAAATGCAGGAGGCCTTTGCCAAAGTTGGGCAAACAGACCGGGTGTCGATGTCGGTGTCACCGACTCGCTAGAGTCGTTATAATACTTTTTTTGTCAAATTTGTCTGAATAAAGGCTTATATTATTATTATAAACAAACCGTAACGAAATTTGAAGATGTGACAATGCGAATAAGGAAACTAATATGGAAATGGATTGGCCATATAATAAGAGGCATTGAAAAGTGGAATGAAAACATAGTATTTTGGTAGGTACCCAAGAAATAAGAAAAGAAACCGAGGTAGACAGTTTCGAAGGTGGGAAGACGAAATAAAGGTCATAGCAGGGAAAACATGGACTAGGAGAGCGCAAAATAGAAGAAAGTGGAAATAAATGGACGAGGCCTTTGCCAAAACTGGGCAACCTGGGGCCCAGGTCTGCTATTTTTATAAATTCAGTCATTCCAACACGACCCCATTGTCATGCCATTGTCATTTTGCTAAAAGTTCGTAATCTGCTAAATTCATATTCATCGATCATGGGTCGGTCAATGTTCTCGTAACAGAATTGTGTTATTATATTGGCATTGTCGTATTGCCACTATTATAAAACCCATAGTAGAAATGTCATTCATTTGTCATTATGTACGAGATTACCAATAAATGCAATTTCTTTCAATGTAGTGTCAGTGGCCGACCATTGGATAGTCATAATGACGCCATTATAATAGTAGATTACCAAACTTGTCAAAATCAACAATTATGAAATCAATGATCGACCATTCTGACACTATTGTAATAGCAGACTTAAGGCCCAGACCGGGTGTCGCTAGAGTCATTAGATAACTTAATTTTTTTTTGTCAAACTTTTCTGAATAAAGGCTTATATTATTATTATAAACAAACCGTAATGTTGATGATCGTGATGATCCAACTTTCGAGCATTTTCATTAAATCCTTTTCATCCGAAATTCATCCTCTGAAAGTCAAAAACAAGAGAACACACCGACACACCTACACGTTAAAAAATAAATCAGTACGAACAATAAACCACTAAATGTCTGTTTAATCAGTCGAGGTCTGTTTAAATTAATAGTAAATAGTTCAATAAGTTGTGTCGATAAAACGAACAACGCTCCGTTATCGGACTCCATAAAACCTGGCCACGGAACAATTTATCACACGTTTACACATTTAATTGTCTGTAAGTTCAACCTTATTCGTCAATAATGATAGCGGCCCAGGAATATTTATTGGTTTTCGTATAAAAAGGTTGTATGATATCCCGTTGGGGTAATCTATACTGGGTAAGTTATTGCTACAAGCTACATAATAGGCTGTTGAATAATGCGCCATACATCATATTAATTTGATCATTAAAACTGTTTAGTTTAGCAGAAAAGTAGGCGTAGCATACGTCTAATTGAATTACTTACATGCAAGTGTCAAATTAGTAGTTTTTAGGGTTCCGTACCTCAAAAGGAAAAAATAAACCCTTAGAGGATCACTCGTGTGTCTGTCTGTCTGTCTGTCCGTCTGTCACAGCTGATTTGCTCCGAATCTACTGGACCGATTAAGTTGAAATTCGGTACACATATGAACTTCTGTGACCCAAACACGGACGTCATACGTAAATAAATTAATTTTGAATATGAATGTCACTTTTGTGGGGCACATAAGAAAATTAAAAAAAAAGTTTGTACCGTATGACATATCAAATAAAAGGGCTTGTTTTAAAGATTTTATATATATTTTTTTATAATTTTAAAATACATGCTTTTGAAATTATTTAAGAAAATAGACGAAAAATGACCACCCCCCACCGTTATCTCCGAAACTACTGAGCCTAAAATTTTGATAAAAATACAGAAAATAGTTCTTTACTTAAAGATTACAGGAAAACCTATAAGAAGTCTGTGATCTTAAAATAACATGGTAAATCACTCAATATTCTGCGTACAAACTTACATTTGCAGTTGGAATGTATGGGGATCATGTTTTTCAACTACAATGTTAAGTTTGTTCTTGAGATAAATTCATCCCAACTACGGAACCCTTCATTGTGCACGATCCGACACGCACTTGGCCGGTTTTTTATCATGAAGCGTACTTAATTAAACGTTTAAAGATTTCAGTCAGAGCACTCAGAGCTTAGCTTACAAGCTTACGGCTTAGTTCAGCAACAGTAAAAATATTACCATCTAAACAAGTAGCTCTTTAAATTATCATACGTGAAATTCCACAAGTTCATTCAAGAGCTACATAAGACCTACGTCAGGGTTGAAAGTAAAGGCTCTAACAACGCTATACGTGTATTTGAACAAACATAGCAGACTTTCTTTAAATATTATTTCCTAGTGGTAAAAGGTTGTACAAATGCGAAGGTCGCAAGATAAAGCTTAAGTATGTTTCATTATTCTTGGTGACGACTTGACAGACTGACGGTAATGCCTCCCAGCACGAACTCTCACAATGCTTCCACTATACGCGAATTACTACGTTCACCATTTGATTTGGTCTCATTACTACCGCTCCTGCGCAAGATTCGGCCATTTGTCATCCGTACGAATATTAGCGTCACACTTTCACCCAATTTGTTGGTGGTTTTGTAAGTCGACGTTTTGATTGCCCTGTCGCTGAAATTACTGTAATTCTTTTATTTACAATTATTAATGTTGTTGTTGTAATGACAGAAAATTCGCTATTAAATGTAATTTGATTACGACAGGCACACGGTTAATGTACGAAAAATGTTGTTTTGTTGTTAGGTTATGCGATGTGAGCAGCTGGGTTCCCGTAATCTTGACACGTTGACTCTCTAACCCTTCTTCACGTATAATCAACGTAATGAGTATCTGTAGAAGGTATTAAACAATTAATATCTAATAATTACCATACACGGATACACCTTTCATTCGCTGTACCTACAACTTAAACCTACCTCTGCATTTTGCTTTGCAAGCTGTACCAGTGCGCCTTTTACTGCTACAATTTCAAAGCTAGCGAGCGCGATTGCAAAGGTGAAATTATTGTTTAAATTTGATCAGAGCCAAACGTTGTACTTAGTGAAGTAGTAAATTGATAAAAGAGAGAAAAACTGTCTAGATTTAACATAATTCACACTTGTTATCTGGTCCCGGGCTGAGTGCACAAGGCGGTCGGGCTCGGCGCTCCGATACCACGCTATAGGCATGTACTCGCTGTAGGTACGGATAGGTACGAGCACACTCGAGGGTAGATTGTGTTCTGCGGTAAAGCGATAATTCAGCTCAATCTATGTCGTGAGCGCTCGCGCTTTGTTTTATCCGCTAGCTTCTGTGCGCCTTTATTTAGAAAATTGATGAGAAATGGTTTCCATTACGATCTACCGCCTTATAAAAGATATTGCTACGCCGGATTCGCTGTACGTTTGTTCCGAGGGAAAGGAAATGAACGCAAATTTGTTTTCGTGATTGCTAGCTTTGGAACGAATATCGAATTGATATCGATATCATTTTCTTGCGCAATCGTATTTCTCATTAGATATTTATGTGTGACCCCGTGAGAGCCCTTCGCTTCCTTCAGGATCGCCTTCGGTTATACAATAATGGATACATTAATGTGCATATTGTACCTACATAACGATGGTAGAATGTAGAGGAAATGCTTTGCATGTGTGGTTAAGTATTTAAAAGAAACGCTTTTATGCATTTCAGAATGAAGCTATGCTTTTTTAGTTTTATACAGGTACAAATACTTATCTCTCGATCGAAATCATGTGTGAAGTCAATTAGGTCGTACATAAACATAACTAAATACCTAATAGTAACATTCCGCGGTAACTGGCCGGCACTAACTATGATGTGAGCTCTAAACAGCTCCGTTTGAACGTGCAGCCGCTTCCAATTTGCGTGTGTTCGCATCTCACCACGGACAATCGCTCGCAAATTGCCCGGCCACTGATTGCCCGTCGACGTTTATCAATATTGCAGCTACCATTTCCACCGCGCCGCCAGCGTCCCCGCTATCACGTCATAGATTGAGTAATTGTATGGGAAACACGCGACAGATGAAAAATTAGACGCACGTAACAGCTCTCTTGTCGCTTTTGTTATTGATAATTAAACTAATCATAACTACAAAGAACTGCCTATCATTAATTAAGTCGGTCTGTTTTACAAACGCTACTCACCAATAACCATGACCTGTTATAATCAATAATTACAATATAACATAATGTAGACGCGGAACTAATGATACTGTTCCTACTTTCATGTGACGATGTGCTCAGCGGGCCGCCACACCAGCGCACCAGCGCGGCAGCGGCACAATGCCGGGGTCATCCCACACAATAGCGTTACATTTATCGACGTGTCGAAATCAAGCATTCAAAGTCGATACCGAAAAAAATATCGATTTCCGTAAATAAGCGAGTGTGGCACATTTATAATAATGATGAATGGAAGCATCGGTTGTTGTTCGCGTCGATATTGCGTATCGAATCGTGCAACCGCTCGAACGCCACTCAGCTACTACATTCATTGAGTGCTAATTGAAAAGGAATATCATCACACCACATCCTGCTATAAATCTAATATAAATTGGGGCGTACTTGAGTTTCTATACATTTATTTCACATTTACAGTTATAAATCAATGATCTATTCTTGGGTAGTCTACTAAATCTCTTGCAGTTTTGGAAGATTTATCTGAAATCTTGAATGGGTAAATCTAAATTCCGTTCATTGTATTTATGGATGCTTTTATATTGCTTTGAGCTAATGTTTCTGGCATTCGATGTAGTGTTTCGCAATTGGATATTATTATCATAAACAAAGGTTGATATCCGAGTACCTAATCGATTAGCGATCGATTGCGTGGCGTGGCGTGCAGCGCCGCACGACGCCCGCGCGCCAAATGTCGCGGCAAGTCGGCTACCCTCCGCGACCGTGTCCAATCGACTTGTGAACACTGTACTCATGTTTTGGTAATACATTGTGTGATGATAGGTCATTAATGGGTCGACATTTGTAATGGATACCCTTACTTTAAAAAATATCAAATGGAAACGAACGTACTCTACATTCGACTTATTTGTCAAAGCGTTATCCTTTCTGGAGCGCCATTTCACCTGAAGGCAGATTTAAAAGTTCACGATGTTTATTTTTTGGGTACGGCATCTCGCAGATTAACCTAGGAGGTGGTCAGCTACTTAACCGGGCTATCCTGTGGTGCCTTAATAAATTAGGGCCTCTATTAGCCCAGGGCTGTTCACGAAAACCAGCTTCATTGAACTTAGATAACCATATATGTATGTAGATAGGCAGTCTTGTGTTGTTTAACAGCTGAAAGTAAACATAACTTATGAATAAAAACCGGACAAATGCGTGTCGGACTACGCACAATGATGGGTTTCCTTAGTTGGGAATAGTTGGGTTGAATATTTTTATCCTGAGAACAAAAACGTTGTAGTTGAAAAAAATGTTCTCCCATACATTTCCAACCATTTACCATGTTATTTTAAGACCATAGACTTCTTATAGGTTTCCTGTAATTTATAAGTATATACTGTATTTTTCACAAAAAAAGTGCTTCAGTAGTTTCGGAGATATTACTGATATTATTATTATTAAGTATATTATTATTATCACTATTTATTGCAAAATTATAATAAAAATAACTAGATATCCTCACAGTAAGCCCTTTCATTTAATGTGTCACACGGTTTATGTTGAATTTTTTTTTTTTCTGATTTCTCCCCTAAAAGTGACCCCCATATCCAAAATACATTTATTTACGTTATACTTCCGTGTTTGGGTCACAGAAATTCATAATTATGTAAATATACCAAATTTCAACATAATCGGTCCAGTAGATTCCGAGCAAATCGGCCGTGACAGACGTACAGACAGACAGACACACGAGTGATCCTATATAAGGGTTCCGTTTTTCCCTTTTGAGGTACGGAACCCTAAAAAAGTATGCATGTTTCAGAGACCTTACGATAGAACCATAACTTTAGGACACATCATCGTTCCTTAACCATTTAAATAAAAATAAACAGACATGCTTGGTTTTAACCAAGCATGTCTGTTTATTTTTAATTAACTCATTCTATTCCTACGTATTAATTATAAAAAGCTCGTAATTGTCAAACGAGAAAGTCGCAGCTCAACGGGCCGTGGAACAGCTGTTCCGTTCGGCGCAGGCGCAGGCGCACCGATCGCGGACAAAAGGACCCACAATAAATGCACTTCCAATTCGCATCGCCACTAATTACGTAATTATGGGGGAGGAGAGAAAAAAAAACAGCATGGCGAGCATTCCCTGCGCCCGCGCTCGACACATTAGCTCACGACATTTCTTCACCGTAATAAAAAAAAATCCACAAATTGAAAGTCATGCATGAGTGTTTAAGATATGAGTTTGATGACTAAAATGCTTAATTACGTCAATGTAATAATTGGTTCTCTTGTTGGATTGATGTTAGCGGCGAGTTCATTAGCTAGTTGTTTGTTAGATCGGACGTTGTCTAGAATGGGCGCTTTAAATAAAAACTGGGTGATTATTGAGTACAGTGCTTTTTGCTGTAGATGCATTATTTTTCCTGCTTTAGTTTATTTTAGGATTACTACTTACCAAGGGTATCGTAATACCCAATTACCTGGTTGTGGAGGTCAGATAGGCACGTCTTTCTACATTGTTCTCACATGTATAATTTCAACATAAATGATGTAACCAATACTATGTAACAATATTTTGATTTAAAAGAGTGTCCGTGGAGTTTCTTGTCCGTTCTTCTCCATAGGAACCTACTACGCTTTGGAATGGGCTAGCTTCATCTCTCTGACTGACCGACCCCTTGACAATTCAAAATTGCCTGTAATAGGTTTATTTGAAAAAAAAAAATGCTATGCAGCGGCGAGGTGTAAATTTTTGTATGAGAGAAGCCGCAGCGAAGCCGGTGTTAACTTACTTATTAATAAAGTAAAAAATAATTAATTTACTTAAAAGTAAGTCTTTCCTTTACTGAATTTAACACCATCTATCGTCAAGTAGCAGAACCAAAAAGACGCATCACTTCACAGACAAAACTTTCTTGTTTGTTATATCAATTCAAAGCTAATAAAATAGGCGTTATTGCTGTTTGAAATTTTGAATGTTATGGTGAATTAAATACCCGTAGTGTAACTATATTTTTTGCCAATAGTAGACACTATTGACTGTGCCATTTTTCAATAGCGGTAGAATTGTTGATGCGAACTTCCGAAGGGAAGCCGGTAGGAATCGTGTTATATGGTGCTTTCGCCACTGATGCTTTGAGTTTGAGTTTTGAGCAGTCGCTCCATGTAAAATACTGGTATTTAGCTGCTTCCGGTTAGACTGGAAACCCGACCCCAACATAGTTGGGAAAGGCAGGCAGATTGATTGAGTTTATTTTAGGATTAGTAACAATAGATTGCCTCATTGGTCTAGCGGTCGCAAGCGTTACTGCTGAACATGAGGTCCTGAGTTCGATTCCCGGGTCTGGCAAAGTGATATTCTAGGTCCAGATGAAAACCAGCGCCAGCCACAGTTGTCTGGCATTTTTGCTGAACTGGGCCTTTTTGGCGCAGCCCTGAGGCACACTTTTCTGCTATATTTCTTTCATCGTACTTTACACTTTTTACGTGTTTTATTTTTATTTTTATCTGGTGTATATTTGTGTGCCTTATAAGTCTGTGCTAAATAAATGTATTTTCTTTCTTTATATTGGGTCTGAAATTTCTCAGTAGCAGCCCGGAGTCTGGATTTGTGCCCGCTTGTTGGCAATAGGCTCGCCACATCGCCACTCGCCATTGTTCACGATTTAACTAAAGGTTAAAAGTGCTAAAGAGAAGTGATGAAAAAGAAAAATAAAACAATAGTTAATTCCATAATATTGCTGTGTTACTTAGCTTAGCTTAATTTATCTAAAATACTCGGTAACCAAAATATCCAGTGCCATTTTCTTAAATGCTGCTTAGATAGACAAAATATATCCAGATCAATAAAATGCGTGTTGTAAGAATCAACAAGACGTCGAAGAGATGAACGTTCCCCAGCGTTAGTCCTGCATATGTCTGTATGGAATAGTTGAGGGAAGCGCACCCCCCTACGAATAACACTTCTGGGTACCTTGTAAATCAACTTGTTTGTTAGGTCAATACAATCAAACTTGTTATTGCGTATGCCGTGCAGTGTCATGACATCAAGTAACAGCCGCCTAGATTCCAAATCCAGTATGCCATATCGTTTTAATAGCTGCACGTAAGGAACCTTTGATTGGAAGCACTTATAGTTCATGGACCGTAAGAACTTCAAAAATCTTCAAAAAAAAAGATCCAAAATAAACCTATATTTTTTACTCAACTTGAGGTTCTCACAAAGGTGAAGATAAAAGTCATAACAAAGCTAAATCTCAAAAGTAACAAACCCAAAAAGCATTCTGGAACAATTTTGAATTTTATCATAAACGTTATTATCTACTTTTTTACATTATTATGTTAGCAACAAAAGTTAATTGTTGTCGTTATCGTTCGATCGACGAATAGCTAATTAGTCGCACACAGACAGGCCCAAAGTAACCGTATGTTTTACAGCACACATAAACAATTTCAATGGTCACTGGACACAAATGCACTGTTGTGTCGTAATATTATGCTTGTCCGTAATTTATTATATTATCATCTATCAGAATAAATTAAGTTTTGCGTTATGTCATGTGTGGGAAGGTATTCTATTTTATGAGTTTTTTTTTTGTAACAGAAAGTATAATCTAGCTAGATTTTAGATATATAACATTTTTCCTTTCGCTTTTTTGGGAGTGATTTCGTGAAAGGGGACGGAAGTGTCAGCTTGAGCATGGAATAAGTAAGTACTTTTTAATCGCATGAAATTATTAAGTACTTTATAATATCATGGAATTTCCGTTGGTTCCGTTTTGTGCCGGGCGTAAAGAATAGCACCATCTCATTTCTTCCCGTGGGTGTCGTGAAAGGCGACTAAGGGACTTACTAGAGAATGGGCAGCAGCGTTCTCTATGCATTTTTAAAACCATACTGCGATCGCTAACCCACCTGCCAAGCGTGGCGATTATGGCGAAACGACGATGATGATGATCATGGAATTATTAAGTACTATTTAGATTGTAAGTAGAGGGGGTCGAATTTCGACCAATGGGCGACCACTAGTAATAAATAATTATTCGAATAAATATTTTCTTTGAGGTTTTTTTTTAATTTTGAGGTAAAGTTCTGTCGCTGCGCTGCTTTTATTATAATTACCAAGATCAGATGTCAGATGTTACACATCATAAGCGACTACTGGAAGGCTCGCTTTTTTTTTATTTAACGTTTGCCTAATGGTTTATGTTGACTACGGTATTTGTATTAATTAAATCCTCTTTCTAACTGAAACTGAAGGATTAAATCTTGGCTTTACTGTTTGACTTGAAAAGTTGTGATGAGATGGACACGAGAGATTGAAGTGGTCATGTACACACGGCTACACATCAAGCTATACATTTCCAGTTTACGCTGACTTCTCATTGTAAGGAAATCCTATACAATGCGAGATCAGCTTATACTGAAAATGTATAGCTTGATCTGTCGCCGTGCGTACGTAAACGATACACCTCTGAGAGTCTACTCCGAAGATAAATCCGAAGTATCGGCTGGCTGACTAAGGCAAAAGAGAAAAAAAAAACCAGCCCAGTGCGAGTCGGACTCGCACACGAAGGGTTCGGACGGACAGACAGACAGACACACGGCGGAGCCTTAGTAATAGGGTTCCCGTTTTACCCCTCGGGTACGGAACCCTAAAAATCACGTTTGTTGTATAGGAGCCCCCTTAAATATTTATTTTATTCTGTTTTTTAGTATTTGTTGATATAGCGGCAGAACAGAAATACATCATCTGTGAAAATTTCAACTGTCTAACTATTACGGTTCATGAGATACAGCCTGGTGACAGACGGACAGACAGACAGACGGCGGCGGAGCCTTAGTAATAGGGTTCCCATTTTACCCTTAGGGTACGGAACCCTAAAAAGGAAACTTTGGAAGTCAAGAAACGGCCAATACTTCGGAGTAGACCCCCTGGCGTCTGGATCACACCGGCTAATTTTTATGATATGAAGGTTTCCAAATCTTGTTCCCTTTACGTTTGTGCAACTGGTGGCGTGTGCGCAACGTTTAAGTAAGGACCAAATAAACCTCTTCATAACCGAAGATCCTTTTCAGAATCTCCAAAGTTCAATCAAAATTACCTACCCCAAACACGGTGTCTACGAGCTGGAAAACACAACGTCATTCTCCCTAGTCCTACCGTCTGTGTGTGTGTATGTTTGACACACACAGGTGCGACCGTCACCTGACTCCGTCGGAACCGGCCACTTCCGCCGGACGCGGCAATTACCGACACACACCACACATGCACGCACCCGATATGCCCACTTACACGTGTGTTAAGAAGCTGGCCTGCTAATTGTTTAGCGACTAATGCTAGATGTACAGTCTACCTCACGTCTATGATAATAATTAGACTTGAAAAGCACCTTTATTTCTTAGCAGTAAGCAGGTTTTCGTAGTTCAAATGTTACCACTTGATGTGCGGCTGAATGTACTCGGTAGTGTTTTGTTTGTTTGCCTATAGTAAGGAGTATTAATTAATTACGCTGACCTTATTGATGATGTCACTCAAAAAGGTCAGGTGTGTGAACGTGCACGAAGCAAACGACGAGTGTGTAAAGGATCGTGTATTATGGTAGCAAGTACTGAATGGGTTTTATTGATTTAAGTAAACAAATAAAATTACAGTGCTCAGCGGGCCGAGCACGGGCGTGCCAAGATGTTTGTGACAAGACATGATAAATTATGTGTTGTCAATTTGTACTAGCATTTTAAGACAAAACGTTTTTATCGCTCAAACTGTGATAAAATGTGTGACTCAAGTCATGTCACAGTAGGCCGTGCTCGCCCCGCTGCGCTGCTACGAATTACAGCTCAATTTTGGTAGAGCGTTCTAGTAATCGTTCATAACGAGCCATTATTTTTTTGACTAAGTATGTGAGGTGACTTCCTTTCAATACAACAATTATACCTCAAATAAAATGTCCTTATGAAACAAATGCTGTTTTGACTTCGTAATCTATTTATTTAATTCAGAGAAAACTTCAAACAGGTTACAAAATATACAAAAACACGAAATCACATTTTTTTATGTATTAGTAACAAATTGTACCTGTCAATTATGTTAGTATTGTTAGTATATACACCTAACCGATGCTTATGGCTGTCCTTATCCACTGATTTTGGAAAGGACAGTCAAAACGGGCAGCAATAGCAATTAAGATATAATACTGTTGCTGGTGACCTGTACACATAACACATAGTCAGCCTATAAAGTTCCCACTGCTGGGACACAGGCCTCCTCTCTATGAGAGGGAGTGGGCCGTAATCCACCACGCGGGCCCAGTGCGGGTTGGTTGATGTCACATGTCTTCGAATTTGTGGTTCTAGGATATCCGTTTCCTGGCTGGTGACCTGTAACACAGGTTTTTTCCATAAAAACTATATCAGGCACCAGTCTCTCACAAAGCGCAAATGTGGAATACAACTGAGGCATTTTTTGTACACATTAACTATAAGTCAGCTTTGTGAAGAGAGAATACCTAAATGATTGTTGTTGCTGCTGCTTCGTAGACGGTGCAGCAAGGAGTTTTCTTTCTTGTGCATGATGGTTTGGAACGGTATTGGTACGCGCTTCAACAAACATATCTACGCGCTGCAGCTTTTTATGAAATAGATTTGAAGTTTTGTTATAGAAACAATTCATCATTGAAATAAGAATAATATTAGCACAAATAACATGTATAATATCACGCCTAGTTCCCCGATGGGTTGGGTAGAGGTGTAGGTACTTGTAGTAACCCACATTTCGCCAGTTATGTTTAAGTCCCATGTAATAGGGGGCGAGCCTATTGCCATCAACCGGGCACAAATCCAGGGGGTCTACTCCGAACATAAATCCGAAGTATCGACCGAATGTTCGGTCGTTTCTTTACTACGGCTAAATATCGCTAACTACGGCAAAAAAAAAAAGACAGTCGAAGATATAAGCCAAAGTCTAAACTGTGACTTGAAGTCGGATAAGGACTCAAAGTCAAAAAAGGAAACTTTGGAAGTTATAAAACTATAACGATACTTCGTTTGGAGTAGACCCCCAGACTCCGGGCTGCTACTGAAAAATTCCTGATAGAAAAACCCAATATATCGAGCCTGAGATGGAAGAACATCGTAAGCGACATAATGTAGGTATTTCACTTTTTCAAAAAAGAATAAAAAATAGATTAGAATAGAATACTCTTTATAAAATAAATCAAATAATCAATAAAATACCTCTCCTGTAAATTTTAATTCATGTCGCTTACGATGTTCTTCCTTATCAGGCTCGATAATTATATCACTTTGACCGACCCGAGAATCGATCCCAGGACCTTATGCTCAGAATGCTTGCGACCAACGAGGCAGTAATAACAGCACTACAAAAATCATAATCACATAGAAAATCAACAACAAAACTAAACCGATATGGTTACACCAATCGCGATCTAATCGTTTGTTTTAATTCCTCATTAATGCCAATGAATATACAGCAACGGTAAAAACGGTAGCATGAATAATAAACTGTTTTTTATAGAATACAAAAGTAATTTGATTTGAATTAAAACCTTTTTTTGTAAAAGGATTATTTCGCAGTGCTTACTGTAGTAAGCAGTTACTATTTTGCGGTGAAGTGGCCGATTGAACCGCTAGGGTGGATTGCAATTTTCCTTTGGAATAATTTCTTAATTAGGTTACCTACCAATGTTTTTTTTCGAGTCAAAACTAATTTTGACTGAATGTCATTGGACTAAAATGACTTTTTCACTCCTTTTGCTCAAAAAGTCCGCCATTTTAGCGTACCAGAGCGGGGCTTAAATAGCATATCTTCCTCTATGGGAAAAATAATATATTTTTTTGATTTTTCTGTCAAAGTGAAGTCAATATCGGTTGAACGGAAAGTTTTTTTAAATTTCTAATCTTATTTCAAATGGAGTAGACAACGTGTCCCGGAATTAACGCACAACCTCTTAAGCGGTCATTGTATTCATCATTATGAACAACTTTTACTATGGGACTAAACATGAAACCGCGAAAAAAAAATCAGCAGTTCCATACATTTTGACGAGTTAGTGTGCACACGGACGTTTATCGCCGAGCGATTTTTGAGTCGCCGAAAATGGAACGTATGGAGTTCTATGCTGTAACGCCCACGAGCTACTAAAAGTCGCTCACCAACAAAATCGCTGGATTCCGGGCGTAGCGATTGTCGCTGCAGAATGGAACGTATGGAAATGTACTAGCTAACGCACACGGCTCAGCGACAATCGCCCGCGTACTCATTGCTAAGGAAGGACATTGCGTCATTGCTCTCCGATGGATATCGATATAATTATAAGTTTTTTTTTCTTAGATAAGTACCTACTTACGTAATATTTTTTTGTAAGTACCTATACGGTTTAGGTGTCAAAATTGATAGAGAGGTAAATACATACCTACCTAGGTAGATACTAAGATAGGTTTATAAAATTGTAAGTACCTACCTACTAAAACGATAGATCATTCTAATTGTTATAAGAATTCAAGCGTTCGTATTTTTTTGAACTATTGATTTCGGTTGAACAGTATTCTTTGAAGAAAGAAATAAATATGTACATTTTTTGGTTAAACATCGATCTCTGTTAATCCATGACGAGCACATCCCTCGATAGCCTGCGACAAAATAAGTATATTTATTGGTTAAACATCGATCTATGTTATTCCATGACGAGCACATCCCTCGACAGCCAGCGACAAAATATCGCACGTGTGCGTTGAGTCGCTCAAAAAGTCGCTAGCGATAATCGCTGAGAAATCGCCAGCGTCAAAAATCGCTCAGCGATAAACCTCCGTGTGCCCACCCTTATGAGAACATAAATGTAGGGACCAGCTGATTTTTTTTCGTAATTTTATGTTTGGTCCCATAGTAAAAGTTGTTCATAATGATGAGTACAATTACCCATTAAGAGGATGTGCGTTGATTCCAGGACATGTTGTTTAGAGTTTAAGAAATGTTCAAGACAATTTTCGTAAAGTTTCTTAAACTTTTACAGAATAATTTTTAGAGTACGTAGAGTCTACTACTACTATTCCTTGGTCTTTGACCCTTGTTATGAAGATCGTAGGTATTTATTCTAAGATCGTAGGTACCGAAACCGTTGTAAAATAATTAACAAAGTAATTAAATGATAAAATTATCATCTATCGTGACTATCATATTATGAAATTTACAACATTTTCTTTAAAATCATTCGGACGAGAAGTAACGGAGCTTAAAATCAAAGTTCATTATTCATAATTTCGTTGCGTTAAAATAAAGTTAAAACTAAACCTGTTTGTATGATAATTAAACCTCCTTTTATGGGAGAGTCATTGTTCTTGTTCATTTTTTTAATCGATTTTAAACAGAACAATGAGGTCTTTAATGTGAACTTTTAGGCAATTTGACAGGTTATTTTATTTTAAAAACTTTGAATAACTTTAACGACTAGCGACTTTTCTGGATTGAAAATGAATGTGAAAGATAAAATAATGGAGTGGACATAAAAGTTACTCGAGCATTTGCTTAATTCGGAGTTCGTAGCTGCGTAGCCATGAATTATACAAACCAAATGATCTAACTAGGCTTGTCTTAAACAAAAAAATTGCCAAATCTATATAGTTTGTGGTAGCGGAAAAAAAATATGTTAATCTTGAACATATTTCTCAGAACTTGGTTGTTACCAAAACACGTTTAGAAAATAAAATCTCGATACAAAAATTAACGGTAAACTAACCTCTTACTTTGAGTTCCAACTTCCAACCCAAAATATCTGTATTAAATACCAACGTACGGTTGATATTTAATTAATTAATTAAGAACGTCTTATTTGAATGCAGAACTTGGTTGTTTTTTCGATTAGATACTCAACTAATTTTTGAGTAAATAGATAATTGCTTCATATTTTGCAGTAAACTACAAGCGTTGTGTCATCGCGCTTCTCTTTCTTTTGTATGCAGTCTGACAGTGACCGCGCTTTAGCTGTTGACAGCGTCTTAATCCTGGATAAAAACCATCTGTATGCCAAATTTCATTTTAATCCGATCAGCCGTTTTTGCGCCAATCCCTCAAAAATCAGACAAAAATTCTTCGTTTCCTTTTTTTTATGCTTATATATAATTAACTGTAATTAAAAAAGCATAAACTACAATTTTAACAGCCGCCCGGAGTCTGAATTTGTGCCCGGTTGATTATAATAAGTAGGCTCGCTTCCGCGAAATAAAAAATCCTACTGAATGATAATTTCTGAAATAATAATTCAGTACGATTTATTGAACTTAGAGAGTTGTAATGCTGATTCGAATGATTATAATTCTGTAAAGCCATATTTGTTATGGCCGGGAATCATATTTAGATCAACATACAACCTGTTACTGACCAGCAAAGTGCAAAAAACGTAAGAAAATTTGAATTTCGCGGGCTCCCTTTGCGGATACCACTTTTTTTTTTTTTTTTGGGTGGGAAATTATCAAATAACTTCTCCCGCTCTGGGCTGAGCGGGAGGGCGTGTCAGACTTTTACTGACTAAAACCCACCCGTGTTCCTTCCGTTGCCTGTGTGCCGGAGCCACGATATCCCTTTCGGACAAACTCGCAACCCCGGCAGGCATTGGCCCTAACGGACCCCGTCAGTTGGTGCTGACATCTCTTTGAGGCGCGCGTGAAACACAACGCGCCGTCGACCCGGGCCTGGTCCTTATCGGACGGTGAGGCCGATACCCCTGGGTGTACTACAAGTAAACCTTTGCCCAACTCTTTGAGGATTACAGACGTGATGTTATGATAAGTTATGTTTAATAATAACTAGAATAAACAACAATTATTATTATTTTAACCAAACCAACAAAAAAGTGCGAAAAAAACATTTATAAATATTTCTTGTATTCCACATTTAACAGACGTGAGTGGCAAATGAGCGGTTTAAAAACGGTGATAAAATCCACAGGGGGCTACGGTCCGATGAGGGAGGGGGTGGATGGCCGTACGGGGGAAAGGGGGCCGCGATAACATCGCGATTACGCGCTACAAAACGGACGATATCGCGCGCTCATTACCAACACAGGTTACCCGCATAATGGATATTTACAGACCATCTCGCTTTTATATCGCCGATATCGCGATGATTATAACGTTTGGAAGCTCTTTGAGTGAGCTTGAGCTTACTGTGTTTGTACTTTTGAAGATAAATAATTCTTTTTTTTTTGCTAAATTAGAACAAATAACTTTTAATTATCTAATTACGCCGCCATAAAAAAGTGTTTACCGCACTTATACGAATTAAGCTTGTTATGAAGAGTAGCTGCTTATAAATTCCGACTACCTACATACCTACATTCAATGTTTAACTACCGAATCAATTACAACCTTTATTAAAAACAATTTAATATCGTAACAATAAAATGACACGCGGCCGCCGCACACCGGCCTGGTTCGGACGCAGCTAACCGCGAAACGTCCATTTCATTTCCATAATTTCACAAAATGGCAGATTAAAATTCGAAAACAGCGCTGACAATCGCGACGCCGACAGAACAATGCACCACGCCGCGTTTCCCGCGCATTATCCAATTTGCTTGTCAAAACCGTTGCGCTAGCGCATGACGTGACGCGATACCTAGCCAATCACAATAATAAAAGGCCATAAATGGTACGCATTCTGTATATAAATGTAACGAAACTAATTGGTCTTGTAATAACACGAGTTACTGACTTTAACTGTACCTGTGTTCTGGTTGCATAAGGCTGTTTAAACAGTTATATCTCAATTAAAACGTATGTGGCACAAATAATACGCGGTGAATCAATCGATACAAAGAAATTAATTACAAAAAAGTGCATACAAAGCGTGCAGCGAGTTATCGCGACAGAACGCGACGCGACTAAAATGAAACGACTAATTACCCAGTGGTCGCGCGATAGCATCTCGTATCGCGCACCGCCGCGCCGCGCCGCCCGCCACCCGCGACCTCACCGGCCACACGGCCGTTTTAAACACAACACTTTGTTAATCATTTTGATTGAAATGAAAGGAAACACAGACTGACAATTAAAAAAACAATGTAAGCCTAGGCCCATAAAGGTAGATATGAACTTTAAATAGATAACTATGCAGTGTGCATGTATCCTGTGACTCAAACTTAGAACAGTTTCCTAGGTAGTACCTGTGTTCCCTACTTAATTCGTATTATATTGAAAGAGTAGGTGTAGCACTTACCTAGTTTTCTATAAATTAAGAATACTTGCTGCCAAATGTTTTATTCCGTTTGGCGCCGGACGTAAAGCACCATACTATTTCTTCCCATAGGTGTCGTAAAAGGCGACTAAGGGACATACTAGATAAGGGGCAGCAGCGTTCTCTATGCATTTTTAAAACCATACTGCGATCGCCAACCCGCCTGCCAAGCGTGGCGATTATGGCAAATCCCTCCCTTTTTGGGGGAGGCCTATAGCAGTGGACGTCTTACGGCTGAAATGATGATGAAATGTTTTATTTACTACATAATTATGCTATATTATACTATATAATTATTTACACAAAAACCAACACATAAAATCAATCAAATTCCAGAACGATATCGCAAGGAAAACTCATAGGTAATGAAATTCAAAACTTCCTTACGTCCTCACAACTGTTAGGTACTATAAACCGTATAACGCGATTTGCACAATTGTAATTAATAATGAATTAGTATATAACAGTGCTTGGTAATGCCCAATATTTTATTATTCATAGTTATTTTATTCGTGTTACAAACGCGCGGCCATATCGTTTACGGCGCGACTAAATGCTACGGTTAATTACGGAGCGATAGAATCACCGCGTGTAGAATAAAAATCGCTCCGCTTTGCTATTCAAATCGCAGTGTCTGTGCAATGATACTTATCTTAATGGCAAGATATCATTAACTGGAGCGCTCCTGTTCCACTTAATACCACTATTGCGTGCAAATAAAATGTCTTTATAATCAATTAATGCTATAATATAATAGCGTTTATGCAGCACTTACCCGCTACGGTGCGTAGGGCTGCACCGACTTGCCGAAATTCCGAAGAATGGGTCTTTTTGTTATTGAGTTTTCACGGCTGCTGAGAAATACTCGCTGCAGTTTGGTTGAGGCAGCGTTTTGTTGTACTTAGTTATAAATTTTGTCAAAATTGCATTATTTGAAAAGAAAAGAAAACGATAAAAAATATTTTATTTTAGACAAGCACATCAAATACAAACAAGCTTGCGACTGCGAGAATACTGGCTTGATTGCAGATTCTTTGTCTTGGTAATAATTAAGCCGACGATAACCGACTTTTAATGATTTTATACTGATTTTAGACGTGATCGTCTAATCGAGTAGTGTTAATGATTTGAAAAAAATATATGTTAAATTAGAGCATTTTTTCAATAATTTAATATGTGAATATTTTAGATTATGTTTATATTACATAGTGAAATTAATTTGTAAAGTTATGTCTAACGCGGATAAAAAACTGAGAATGGCGCAAAGTCTACCATGCGTATTTTTCTGAAACCTTCACCAATTTAAAGGTAATTTAGTTATTGATTTTTTAGTATACGCGTTTTATTAAAATACCTTTTGTTTTGTGTATAATAAATTAATAATGCGTCAAATTGGGGACAGCGCTCCTTGATGGGCGAGTCCTATTACTGGCTGAACGTACGACGCGTTGCGTGAGCTCAGTACAGAAAACGCAAGCTAACTACTTAAGGTCACTGGCATATATCTCCGTCTTAAGTCTTTCGCTGTTATTTATTCAGTTCCACTTGTAGTTATTACCATTCGCGTACATATAACACAATAGTTCGTGCATCCACGCATTTTTTTCTGTTTGATAGAGACAGGTGTTGCATTCGATCCTATTAATTCCAATGATTATTGTAGAGTGCTTGTAATTACAACTAGAACGAGTGTGTTTCATGAAAAAACCAATCTAAAAGAATACCTACTTATGAGAATGCCTGTTACGATCTTTTTGCTGAGTTACTTATCGATGCTAGACGTATTAAATTATGGAAAAGCTTAAGGTGTGAATGTGTCAAGAAAAAAAAATTTAAGCCTAAGTTGATTGCAAAATTAAATGCTCTAAGTGCAAAACGGTCGTGCATTTTGGTTTCAGTGCATCTTGATTTTACCATGATGCCTATTT
The DNA here is from genome assembly GCA_948098905.1 of Tiliacea aurago. Taxonomy (NCBI): domain Eukaryota; kingdom Metazoa; phylum Arthropoda; class Insecta; order Lepidoptera; family Noctuidae; genus Tiliacea; species Tiliacea aurago. Next base: position 9,823,433 of record OX402578.1, on the reverse strand, counting down.
AGAAGAAATAATAAGTATTAATTAAGGTGTCCGTTAGTGCCTGTAGAACGTACAACAGTATTGAAAAACCTGAAGTATAAGAAAAAGCTCATATACAAGATGTAACAAAAATAACGCACAATCTACTATGGGGTCATTGAATAACTTTTACTATGGGATCAAATCTGAAAATCTGCTGTTCCATACATTTACGTTCTCATAGCTATCTCGTCAAAATGTATGGAACAGCTGATATTTTTATCGCCTGATTTTACACCTTGTATTGACGTTTTTTATTTGTCCATATTGTATGTCAATTTTTAAAATAAAAAAGTAAGTTTTAAGGGGGGTTGGTGGGGGGGCATACAACAAATGTGATTTTTTTGCCATTTTTATAGATAATGGTACGGAACCCTTCGTGCGCGAGTCCGACTCGCACTTGGCCGGTTTTTATTGGAGATATGCACCCAAGTTAGTTTTTAAATATCTGCCAAGTAACTGTATACACCACGAGTCAAAATTGCACACTGCATGCATGCAGGACATACTTACCTAAACTTCGTTTAGTGTTGTCCTGTTACTAAACTTTAGCTAAGAAAGGATATTTAGCTACACATTTAGCTACATCCCTGTTATGCAGATCCTGTGTTAATTCACACACTGCATTGTAACAATGCATTAAGTGCATACAATATGAACCGCTCCACTGTTTTAATGGCGCCCATTAGTTGCGTTTACGTTACCGGCCTGATTAATATGCTAATGTATTATACATTAATATTTTAATATCCCTATGCGGTGCCTGAAATGTGGTGGTGCCACTTTCACATGTCATTACTCTTTATATCATACCTTAGTTTTTAAAATGTGCGTAAAAGTACGGCTAGACTTTATGGTTTTGGCGGTAATTAGGCGTGATTATGAAGAGTAGAATTTCGTTGCTAAGTGTAGATCTTAGGATTGCCACAGACGGCAAAACAAACGTTTTTAATAATAATAATAATCGTTTATTTATAAAAGGGTCACATCTAACAATAAATACCTTAAAAATTAAAATAGAGCACAGTTGCTTATTTGCCTGAACTAGGTTGAACCTGTGTTTCAGGCTAGAAAGTGCATAAATGCTTATTGTAATAAATTAACAATGAGTATAAAGTAAACAATTAAAACTTAGGTAAGTAAAATAGCATGTTAGCGATTCTATTTGCAGACAACAAGTAGATCTTCTGACTGTGCATAATTTATGGATAATAAATATTCGAGCAACATTTTTTTACAGCTAAAGTAATTTAATTGATAGATACTAAGTTTCCTATTTAATCTATTGTACAGAAAAGGGCCTAAGAAGGTAAAAAACCTTTCTACAAAGACACGTTTTGAGGTTGAGTTAGATATGCATACTATATCATTCCGTTACTCTTGTTAGTATTGTCAGCATTGTAGGTAAGCATAGTGTGCTGTTTTAAAACTAAGTGCATAATGAAAAGCTGGCGAACCTTCAAAACCTTGCAGGATTTATATAGTAGATCTGTGGGAAAGAAGAAGGGATGGAAGTTTGCCACCTTTAAAATTGCTCGCTGAGCTCTTTCAAGAGGAAGTAAATTAGTTTTTGGTGCGCCACCCCAAGAAGTGATACAGTATTGAACTATAGACTGACATAGGGCCAAATAAACTTGTGTGATTAATTTTGAATCCGCAAAAGAGCGTAATTTTTTAAAAACATATATTAATTTGCGCACTCTTTTAACTAGAGTTTCAATATGATTTCTAAAGGAGAGGGTGTCGTCTATTATTACCCCGAGGTATTTTATGTTGCTTGTTTTGAGGATAAAAGCACAATTACATTTATTAATATTAATAGTCAAGAGTTGTTGCAGGTATGAGAAGAAAACGATTTGACAAAGATCTTGATTTTGGGTAGGACACTCATGGAAAATGCTAAGCAATGGATACTAAAATGAAGAAGAAGAGAAATAACATTATATTTCCACTTCCATAAAGTTGCAAATTATGTATTTATTATTTTATACTTATATAAATTTTAGTCATATTTATTTTAGAAGTATGTACCTATGTAACCTCTTATTGTATGTTTATATTTTAATTTGTGAATAGTATTTTTTTTTAATGTATTTTGTTTGTCTTCTACTCTTACACACATTGTCTATCCCATCGCAGGTATGCTGGAAGAGATTACTTTAGAAATAAGCATCACCTTTGTACGTATTTTTCTGTTCCTTTCTTCTTGTCTGTTTATATGTGTGTACATAAACTGTTAAATAAAACGAATTCTAACGTTATTTACATACATTTCGATGTCTTGAAGCAGTATTTATCTAATCCAATTATATACTCCAAACTAAACGCTGATTGCAATAAATAACTTCTTCATCAAGTAAAAACAAAAAGTCAGACAACAAGATAACTGCAATTCTTCAGACGCTATTAAATAGACATGATAACATAAGTGTTGCATCGTAAACAAACATCCGCATTCCGCAGGAAGTATATACATCTAAAGAATATATTTTCCCACTGTCAATAAACGAGTGCTCATCTAGATATAACTTAAGCTGCGCTTACACGAGCCATTTATTCAGCAAGTTGCCAGCAACTATTGCCCGGGGTACTGGAGCAATTTAGCGTATTGCTCTAGATGGTGAGAATAGGCGGCAACTTACTTTACTTATCCCAGCTTGATATTGTCGTGACGATATAAAAATTATCAGCTGTCTTATTCAGTCTCTTAATTTCATCACCGACTAGGGATGATATACCTACACATAGAGAGGGAGCGTAGGGCTTTAGCGGTCAGAGGTAACATGTTGGCCCGTAGATTTGCTCGGTGCTCAGACCAAGTAAAGATTACGCTTTTCAAGGCCTACTGTCAGAGCTTTTAAACGAGCAATCTATGGGTCAACTACACCAAGTGATCGCTGGATACCCTGCGCGTACAATATAATAATGCATTCAGGATGTTGTTGTGACTGCCTTGTTTCTGCAGCGCTTCGGAAATGTTTGCTGAGACCCACACTGATGGATTTCAAGCACCGCGTCGCTGCTGAGCAGAGTGCGAGGTAGACGCAAATTTATCCTGAGAGCTGTGGCGGAGAGCTATACTCCAAATATTCGACATTTTATGCAGAGGTTGCTCAGGTAGGAAACATGTTTTCTTGTCTGGTCGTCCTCTGCGTGGAGTGTGCATTATTGTATTTTATTTTATACCTACCTGCTACTAACACTAGAATAAAAGTTGTGTTTGTAATTTAAACAGTTGGGTCGATTAGGTATTCCAGTTTTGTATGGGACAGTTTATTATTTTTTCGCGTTACGATGTTGGTCGTTGAAGTAACTTGTTCAGTTTGATGGTCTGTACCACACATTTTTGTTACACGCTGTATTTTACCAATATTGGTAAGAAATTACCAATTTAGTTGCCCGTGTGAGTGCTTGTTTTCCATAAAAACTGTTGATGTAGAACACTTCACTGCTCAAACATAACTTGTGTATGTACACTCTATCGCTTTCCTGTCCCAATAAAAACGTTGCAGCCCTTTATCCTACATCGATCACAAATACAGTTACACCGAACTAATGCTGGCATTAGTACACAGTAATCGTTGTCTGTTTGACTTTGCCATGTACCGATAAGAGCTTGACACGACATTTTTAAACACCAAGAGACATTCGAAAACATTTGGATTCATAGAAATGTAATTTTTCTGGCATTAGCAATGTTGACACAAAGTGTTGTTAAAATCGCTTTATTTTGAAGTATATTTGAAGAAAGACTGGCTTTTGCATACAGCCTGATCGACTTAATAATCAAGTGTTTTTTGCCTGAAATGGCAGTTGCACCCTTGACTCAACAGAATAGTTTATAATCGATCACTTTCAGCCCTTGGTGTCAACGTTAAAGTTTTTAGTAAAAAAATGTGAACAAGTGAGTCATATAGTACTTTAATGTCCGTGAGTAGTCGGCTCGCTGGACAAAAAGCCTAAAATCGCTTGTAATCAGTAATTACGAGTGGTGGCAGCGACGGAAGCAGATAGAGATCTACAACGCAACGGCGCGGGCGCCGCTGCCTGGCGCGCTTGTTGCCCATTGATTTACTGCTAAACACTCATTAAATGGTTTAATGTTTTACCTTCACTATCTATATGGAACAGTGTTTGCTAAAATGCTTTTTGGTATTTTGATTGCACTGATTTTATTTTATTTTCAGACAATAGCTATAGATTAGATAGTTTCAGTAGGCTACATAACTGCTGTTTCAGTTTGATTTAAGACTCGTACAGACTAGTGCGATATCGCGGGCGTGACGCGACACTAGTAGCAGAATTTCTTTGTCGGTGCCTATCGTGCCTGCGATATCGCGCGAGTCTGCCATGTACAAACATTTACACAATTTTGCAGAATATTATCATCTTAAAAATCTGTACAGTTGTGAAATAAGGTACGTTCGTACGTGAAATCATTACAGAATAAATGTGGCATAGTTAGCAGTTCCTCAAACCCCACAAGATAATTTCATGCATTCATTAACACATGTAATACTCAGTGGTTACCGAGGATTACCCAAAATTGGCACTTACAGAGCCATTCCGATGTATTCGGGCCAATACAGCCATTTAGAGAATTAATCTACAAATATAGCTCTCAGAATAAGAGGTACTCGTTCATTATCGCGCATTATAGTTAACGATCGCAATGCATCTTAAGTGAAACGTATTTTGCTTTGTTAAAACGGGTACTTACCGAAAGCGCAGGAAACATTACTAGGTGAACAGCAATAAAATGTAAAATATTACGCGTATTGAGGAAGCATCAGCCATAACTCACTCAATTAAACAATCTTTTAACGGCAACAATGCAACGCGAGGAAGTCGTTTCAGTAAACTGACCATAGCATCATGTTTTTTTTCCTACTCATAACAGATTCGTATAGGTCTGTACCGACCTACTACGAGTATAGATACAGACAACAGATAAAGGGATAAGTTAAATGCCAATTAAATTATGTTTTATTACACGACATTCTGGTGCGGTCAATATTTTTTAATTAAATTATGTGGCAATTAACATTTATTTCTGTAATTACTTTTGTATTCTTAGGGGGTCGCTGTTATCAGCTTATTGCATTCACACAATATTTTAATTGTAGAATAGAATAGAATACACTTTATAATGTACACCATAAAAAAATACAGATATAAATGTTGAAATTTTACATAGGGTGACACAATGGGCGGTCTTATCGCTAAAAGCTTAATTGAATTGAATGTTTAATTGCAGTCAGTCTCAGTAACTAGTTAGTTTGCCATAATAAGTACTCTACTTATTGAAAAAAACCGGCCAAGTGCGTGTCGGACCACACACAATGAAGGGTTCCATAGTTGGGATGAATTTATCCCATGAACTATTTTCTGTACTTTTTTCAACATTTTAGTCTGAGTAGTTTTGGAAATAAGGGAATGGTAACTTTTCATCTATTTTCTTAAATAATTTCAAAAGAATTTATTTTAAAATTATAAAAAAATTAAACATTTATATCTGTAACTTTTATGGTGTACATAATATAGAGTATTCTATTATATTCTATAAACAAAATTATCTATGAATTCCTTAAAACAAGCCGTTTCATTTGCTATGTCACACGGTACAGATAACAATTTTTTTAATTTTCTCCCCAAAAGTCACCTCCATATTCAAAATTTATTTATTTACGTAACACGTCCGTATTTGGGTCACAGAAGTTCATACGTGTACCTTTCAACTTAATCGGTCCAGTAGATTCGGAGCAAATCAGCTGTGACAGATGGACAGACAGTCAGACAGACACACACACAGATACTCGAGTGATCCTATAAGGGTTCCTTTTTTCCTATTGAGGTACGGAACCCTAAAAAATATGAAAAAAGGTGTCTACCAGTGTTATCTCTACTTTTAAGTTGATCTACACTGATTATTGCTCATCAATTTTACATTGTGAATTTCGTGTCTTCTGTAAGGTATTGATTTCATTCAGAAAATATTAATTTCACTATAACTGACAGCAAAAACTCTTCGTGTCTGTTGTGATTAAACATCGTTTAAACAACATAAATATTAATACGGCACAAGTGGCTATTGGCGTGGCGTGGCTTGATACCAGCCTAGTTTTTATGTAACGCGTTGCTCCTACGTAAATATGTGTAATAAATATACTTTGCATTTATACCCTGTTATTATATCAGCTCCAACTTTTTCCTGTAAACGGTTATGTAAAAAAAGGTTTAAGTAAACATTTGAAGTTAGAAATTATAATTTATAAATGAGCGCCTTAAATTGATGATATAGTGAAGATTGTTAAAAGCAGTCGACTGAATTAAAAATAAGGCTGATATGTTGCACAAGCGATGTGTATAGCTAATTGGATATTTCTTTACGGCCCCCACAATACAGGTGGCTGCGATCCTATCGTTCCCAATAAGTTATGATGACCATCAAGGCATCAAGTAAAATATGTTTGTATTTTCAAAGTTACATGGTTGTTGATCGTGGTCACTGCGTTACCCCAACGCGCTGAAGCACGCAATGCTTTGTAGAGGCGATTCTAGAAAACGGTCGTTTTGCGATTAGATCTGTGCAGGAGGAAACACTGGGGTGTGCAGTGGTGGGGGGAGGGGTGCTGTTAATTGCTCCGTTTTGTGAACACGGTCGGTGGCGTGCCCCGTGGGCAATCAGCGGCCTCTGACTGATTGCTTTTTAAATAGGTTTTATGCCCGCTAAAAATGTTTCGAAGGAAATCAAAGAGAAGTTTTCATGAGGGCCGATTGTGTAAACGCGATCGAGGACAAGTTGTTTCATAAAAACGTGAATCTGGCGTGACGGCCGTGACGTGCCCATGACGTGCCTCGCACTCTACGACTTTATAATTGTTTCAATTCCTGACGAGTCCGTCATGTTAAATGTCAAATTATTAAAAAAAAAAAGTGCCGTGGAAGAATGAAGTCGAACAACAAAAGAAGTGTACCATAATAAGGATGTCTAAAGTCGGTGAAAAGTTGGCATTAGCCGCAAAAAACTAAGCAAGCACGCTAATAAATTGGCGTACACATTTAAACACTTTTATTCGCAGACATAAAGTTACGTAGCGTGCAATCAGAACGTTGCACATAGCTGGGCTCGTACGTAGGCTCATATTCGTAACAGCCCTAATGGAGCAGTTGCAAATGGAGATAGCACACACAATTTAACACGGGCCTATTAACCGAGTCTGAGCCGATGGCGTGACAAAGCGGAGTTAGCTCCACGCCGCGTGGCTGCCCGCTAGGTGTTCGTTACAACTGGTAAAGTGCCACGGAGAATGTATTAAATTTGCTTTTATATAGTACTTCTAATTAATCTTTGCTTTAACCTCGTTTGCCTCTGTTTGCTTGACCAATACATTTGCATGTAATAGGTCGATTGGCAACTCTATTTTTCATGCTATTAAACTTGTCACTAGAAATATAATATATTCATATAACTGTTGATCTCGTCGTAGAATTATGTAAAAGTGTCAAAGTTATTAATTACAGAATTTCGACATCTTGATAATTATATTGAAACCAATTGACAGAGTGCATTTTTCTTTAATTTCGTAAATAAAATTTATATCTGGCAAATATAAACGTCATCGTAATACAAAATCGTAAGCGAACATCTATGTAAAAGGTGTGACAACAGAAAAACAATTGCTATTTTTAATTGACAACATTTTAATTACAAAACACCACAAAATCTATGGGACATAAAATGCCACATCTCGGATTGCTTAAGTACATCGCTGTGTTATTACTATTATAGCATTAGGTACTTTATTACATACATTTAATACTTTAAGTAGTGTATTTAATACTAACAATACATACATCGTATATGAATAGTTATATATTTATATTATAATATACAGTATGTTTGCACAATGTTGTCGACTGGTGTTCCGAATCACTAAGTACTGTACAGTGCACTTCAGTGCTACATCATAATACATTCGTCATTATATCACTCATTATGAGATTCATTTGTTTGTGTCTGACGATTACTATTTTTTCTTTTGTTTGTTACATGTTCACGTCTAAAGGTGTGTACGCACGAACGGACAAAGCATGGTGATCACGAACATCAAACACGGAACGTTTGGTTCGTAGGACGTAAATTAGCAAAGAGAACACGAGCACCATACGAACACAGTTCGAGTTGTGTTCGCGCTCAACCACCCCGTTCTCTTTAGGCCATAGATTCGCCGTTGGAAGTGGTATATTGTTGGATAGGTGGCTGAGAACTGATGCCGCCGCGCGCTCACTCCTCGAGTTCGGTACAATTTTGCTTCAAATTTCTTCGAACACCGTCCACACATAATAATGAAATTGGATCGCCATGAACGTTTTTGACGAACATTGGTTTGTTAGTGGTACGCAACTACGCACATGAAAATAAAGTGCTCGATGTTCGTGTTCACCATATTCTTGTTCGTTTGTGCGTAAACGCCTTAAGATTCTCTGCAAGGAAAATGGCAACGTACACTTAACACTGTTGCTTGAAGAAATAATTTAATACAGAATGGAGTCACTAGCGTAGCTAATAAAATCTGCAGATGAACTATGATAACGCAGTTCATGTTTATCGGACAACGGATAGCTATGAATAGAAAGAAGCAGATGAATCCTTGAGTTCAGGTCGTGAATTGGCAATTGTAGATCACGATCAATCACTAATATTATTTATAAATCAATGGATAATATTTCTTTATCACAAAGATGCAACACCGAAGCAAACCTTGTGGAACATTTCTTAAATATAAATTAATCGATAACGGAATGTTTGAATTCCAGCCTATTTATTCTCGTAACTTACAAAGCTTTGTCTAATCACTAGTTTATCAATAAGTAGTTAACACGACATCAATTATATTTTACACCTTCTTAATATCAAATCTGGGCTTATAATATCACATATCTCGGACAGGCAATGTCCGTCTCAAGGAAAGAATATTCGAAATGTAATATTCGAACAAGAAACTCTCGTGCTAAACAACAGTGCAACGGACGAAAACCGAGCCAAGAGAAACCAAACATGTAAGTTGACCGGAAACTGGCTTCTTTCCTAATATCCAAAGCACTCGTCTATGTAGAGTTTATTATCACTTTGTTTTAAATTTCACTTTTCGTTTTTGTAATTTCAAAATCACTTTGGATGGAATTTTTCACTTGTCATGTGTAGGTAAGGGTTTGTTCACATTATACGTTTATGGGCTCATCGTCGTCCTCGTCATCAGAGCGCCTGTCTGCGGGGGTGTCGAGGGGTGAGCGGTGCGGGGGCGCGGGGCTGCCAGGGTCAAGGTCAGGTGAGGGTGTTCGTCGCGCATGCGCATAGTAACCTAGCGCACCGAGCGCCGGCGCACCTAGCGAGCCCAGGTGTGCCGACGGCCCTGGCAGACCCAGCCCTAGAGGTGGGACGCCTCCTAGCGGCGCACCGGGGTATAAACTGGTGACAAAGAACAACATGGTGTTAGGACTAATGCCATAAGTAGCAGAAGTGCAAATAGGCGATGCAATGTTTGGATTTAAAAAACGTAAACTTTACAATACTGCTACCAAATTCTGTAAATATTAGAAAAAAATCCTAGAAAGCTCTTCCTTTACGATTTTTTCTCTAATATTTACAGAATTTCGTAATGAATTCCTACTAACAGATGTTTTTAGTGCGAAGGCTGACGAAACTATTTCTAGGCATGTAAAACTCACCGATAAGGCAAGGGCTTCTGCAGCGTATTTGCGCTGGCTGACGCAGCTGCTGCAGCGGTGGCAGCAGCTTGCCGGTAGTACAGGTCTGCTGCCGCGGGCGCAGGCTGCGCGGGGTACGCCGGCACCCCCGGCCAGTAGCCTCCGTACAGCCGCTGGAACGCAGCATAGTTGCCTGCTTCAGCAAGCAGTTCTAGTCCTACCGCCGTTTGTCGCTTCCATTTTGTCCTGGTGAGAGAAAAGAGATGTGAATAAGAGTGGTGGTTTAACAAAGTTACGGGAACGGATACAGGCTTTTAATCATAGATATGGCAAAATCAATCCAATGACTAGTTTATTGCCAAGCTTCACCCAAAAATGGATAGAAAAATCAATCAAAGATGTCAACAATTAGATCAGGATTCATTGGATTCGTTTCGAGTGTAAGTTGCCAAATAATCAGTTTGAATACATTGTAGACTGTGTCGGTTTAATCATATGTAGAGTATGCAGTTCTTTCAGGAATAATGTAAGTACAACATTGTCAACAGACACTGGAAACTGGTTTTATATTGCATCACTTCGCCTGACTTATGAAGATTTGATGTAAATCCACAACATTTTCAGGGATTTTTATTTCATGTAATACTCCGTAAACAGCAGATAAAAAAATACTGAAATGAAATCTTAGAACTTAGAACATAATAACAACTATTAAGAACACAAATAAAAAATATAATTCAATAGCAAAAAGTACGACTGATAAAAAGTTCACAGTCCATTTGAAATCGAAATAAATCGTTACGAGAATCCCACAAGTACAGAGAAACGATTTATGTCACATAACAAACTTAAATCGACTCTAAAATTCTGTGAACTGCCGTTTACGGACCCTACGGCGATAGATCACGCGCTGTGACCCCAATCGTCATCAAATTTGTCACAGTGCACTCGAGAGTACAATGGAGATACCACAGTGGTAAAACTAATAAAAAAAATGTAAATAAAATAATAAATTTGACAAAACGTCTTGGGCACTAGTGGAGTCGTCGGAGCGTGGTCGAGTACTTTAATTTGATTTATTTGATTCGGTCGGAAAGGGTAAGCGCGTATAAATTACGCTACAATACTCACGGTTATTACTTTAGTTTACAACTGCTCTGTCCCACAATGCTATTTAGCAAAAAGTTTAATGGTTATACTTGTAAAGAATGATGGTCCAAATTCTATAGGAGTTTCAAAGAGAGAGTTTCTTTATGAACGTCAATCACATTTTAATTTGCTATCGTGAGCACTGAATTGGCTTTGTGACTCACGCAAAGCCCTGAAAACGGCTGAAAGATTTATAAATGAGCTTCGTTTTTGTTTACGATATATATGACCTATGTATGAAACTCTCTTCTCGATAGTAGAAGTGGTTATCTAATGCCTTTTTTAGGGTTTGATTCAAACCACAATATGTTTGAATACGCACTTCACTAATTTTATTAATACAACTAAGCATTAAAAATAATACAATATAAAATAGATCTCTATTTCTGCTATTCGCATTTATTTTCCGCATGCATCAAACAAACAAACGCATCCCCATTTGAAAATTTAATATAATTTCGTTGTGGGTACTCGATTAGTTCCGAAGTGGTTGGTTATTGTCGTTCAGTGAGCTTTTTATTAATTCGTAGGGAGTAGCTAGTCGCATTATCATTGCTATTATTAGTCGCGTAGTGTGCGCCCATTGTTACCCGCGTCCTCGCACAACCAGACGCTTCACTGGCCACCTCGTTAATTAATTTCTATAAATGGATCATTTAATTTTATTAAATGCAAATGACGGGGAGTTCATGTTTTAATGCTCGTCATTCCTTTAATAATTTTCATTTTTGTAACCCCATTTATTATCATCTGTCTAGTTAATTCATATTATAGCTTAATACATAAACCCGCCTCACAATAGAAGCCTTTAGCTTCAAATATAACGTTAACACTTTAAGCCGTATTAAACTCGATCCTAATTTAAATACTACACTTTAATTATCAGTAGCTGACAAATGATCGATAGAAAGCTGTGCTCTCATTAATCATGATATTATGACGGCTCGCTCTTAGTGTACGTCACTCGAGAGCACTTATTTAATTGTCAAGTGCTGAATGAGGGGCAATCTGCTCAGTGACACTATTCTTTTTATTGCCGCCGCGGGCTACAAACAAAAAGCTCTCGGAGCGCACTTAAATTTGGACTGCCATCTCAAGTCGAGACCTCTCGACAGACAATATGCTCCTCTCTGTCTAACTCGAGGGCGCGAGGCGAGAGCGAATCTCCTCCGTCCCTGTTCCGCCGTCCCCCGGTGGAGTCTGAGTACGCCCCGCCCAGTGGTTTAGTGATTTGATGCTGCGTGAACTGATTCAATTGTTGTTCGAGGAGACCCGTCCAAAAACGGGCCTTAACAGCGCTCGTTAAAGACGAAAATTGTCCGGTAAAACGATCCCGCTTACGACCTCTCCGGGGGGGAGGTTGTTTATCTCAGTTTGCGTTTTTCGGCGACGTGATGCGAATTCGGCTTGTATATCCGGCAAACAAAGAGCACTTTCATCGATCGGAACGAGTCGCGGCGCGCCGCCCGCTTACGCTCTTAAGGATTCTAACACGTAGTCGGGCCCAATTTGAGCTTTATCGAACGTTATTTATACGCTGCTTAGAAAGTTTCAGAAACATGTTTGTGTGAGCGCTCTTATGGGAATTGTTTGAAGTTTTAAGCACCTTTATTGTTGTGAACATGACACATGCCTATCTGAAACAATTTTTGAGCCTACGGCTGTGCTGTGGCGTTTAAGACGGTTTTGGTAGGGTTTAAGGAAAACTACTTCAGTAATTTTGTTGGAGTAGTGCCACTTTTGCCCACTTATTTTAAATATATGGCTTTTTAGGGTTGGATTCAGCTGAACCGAAAGGAGTCACAGGCCATCTGTATTTAAAAATTTATTTAATTAGTGCATTTATATTTTTTATTAAGTAAATAAGTTGCTTAAAAATATAAAGTAGGTAGGTAGGTCATACCGATGGCTATTTTGGGAGTAAATTGCATTTTAATTTAGTATTTTTGTGACTATTATAATTTATTTTTTCTGGCATTCGTGTTTTTGCAGCTTTATAATGTAAGTACCTACTTTTTACCTACCTCGATTTTTTTATGTGATACTAATGATGTTAGGTAAACTGTTAACGAAACGAAGAATAAGTACTTACGTAGACGATGAAAGTAATGTTCATATTGTGATGTTTAGCTAATTGATTGAATGGCAGTACGTAGATTTAAAACGTGCATATCTACTCATTCAAGTAGGTAGTCTTGAACCTTATGACTGTTTTTTGTTTCCAATTATTTGTGGGGCGAACAAGGAATAACAAAAATGTGGGGCGAACTTTGTGAGGCGAATGCATAACAAATCATAAATTTTAAGTTTTTCAAACAGAATTATTCAAGAGAGTTTAACTCTTAAAATATTTATTTTCCTCAATCACATCTACACAGATCAACTCTATGCAAATCTTGGGAATTTCATAAATTGCTTTTTTTTCATTTGTAGGCACAAATTGAAAAAAAAAGTAATTTATTGCATCTCACAAATCAACATGCTAGCTTAAAGTGTTAAAACTCTTTTTCCATTATCATGCCTACTTACTGCTGTTAGGTACTGGACTTTTATTTTTCATCTCTACCGACTTACTTCATGCTATTTCTACCCATCATAATATGTGCCCTGCAAACAAGTCTAGATCGCAATATCTACGCCATGAACTTAAGACGCATATATATGCCAGTGACCTTGAGTGGTTAGCTTGCGTGTTCTGTACTGAGCTCACGCAATGCGTCGTACGTTCAGCCAGTAATAGGACTCGCCCATCAAGGAGCGCTGTCCCCAATTTGACGCATTATTAATTTATTATACACAAAACAAAACGTATTTTAATAAAACGCGTATATTAAAAGATCGATAATTAAATTATCTTTCAATTGGTGAAGGTTTCAGAAAAATACGTTTGGTAGATTTTGCGCCATTCTCAGTTGTTTATCCGCGTTAGACATAACTTTATAAATTAATTTCACTTAGTAATATAAACATAATCTAAAATATTCACATATTAAGTTATTGAGAAAGAAATGGCTTTAGAAAGAATACCACGATCAACATCGCAATTTTTGATTTTATACGTGGCATTATGTTAGCAGTAGACCAAAATGCTCCTATTTGTGCTATTTACACAGATATGACCAAAGCTTTCGATTACGTAAAGCACCATGTCTTATTAGACAAACTGCGTAGTTATCAGAAGAAACATTCTAAAACTACTCGAATCCTATCTCTCCAACAGAATGCAATGTACAGAGATTGCAAGAATATGTGAAAAAACAAAATTTGAAAAGAGTTTTTTTCCCATTCTAGATTGATTAAGTTTGGTGTACCACAGGGCAGCGTCTTTGGGCCACCTCTTTTCTTAATCTATATAAATGAACTGCCAAAGGTGACTCAACATCAAATGGTGATGTTTGCAGACGACAGTACTGCCATAGTCAAATGTATTGATCGCAATATTTATCAATATGACATAAATAATACACTATCGGACATAATTAATTGGCTTGACAAAAATAATTTAGTTATAAACTTAAAGAAAACAAAAATAATGCACTTTCACCAAAGAACTGAAGTACCAAAAGTAAATATCAGACATAGTGATTGTGACATTGAAGAAGTTAAAGTAGCAAAATTGTTAGGTTTATTCCTTGATAACCAACTTAACTGGAAGCCCCACATAGATGACCTGGGTAAGAAAATAAATAAATCAGCATACGCACTTTTCCAAATTGCTAGAAAAATAAATATGGATGCGCTACTAGTTGCATATCACGGCTTAAGGCTTCTACATACCAGCGCGACTTGTCGCGCGATGCGACGCGACACGGCACAAAGGCCCCGCGTGTCGCGGGATGAGCGGTGCCTTTGTGTCGCATCGCGTCGCGCGACAAGTCGCCCCGGTATGTAGAAGCCTTTAGTAGCCTCAATTTTGCGATATGGTATTATTTTTTGGGGCAATTCTACTGATAAAGATATCGTTTTTAAAGCACAAAAAAGGTGCATAAGATCAATGTGTGGTCTGAAAATTGACTGTGTACCATTATTTAAATCGCTGAAAATACTTACCTTACCTTCACTATATATTTTTGAAATTTGTGTTTTCGTCAAAACAAACATGAGATTATTTGAAAAAGTGTCAACGTTACGAGATGTTGCGATTCGTCGCCAATACGCAAACTCTTTAAGAAATCAGCGTTGTAAGACTGCCCTAGTGAGAAAGAGCGTTTTAGGCATGGCACCGTGCATTTACAATAAATTACCAGATGTCATAAAAAATTTGAGTGTTACACAATTCATAACAAAATTAAAACTGTTATTAATTGAAAAATGTTATTATACGACTGATGAATTTCTAAATGATAAATTATAGCTTTATATAAGTCTTACTTGACTGGAGTAACAACATTTTTATTGAATATTTTGACTAATTGTAATTTATGATAATTTATTTATGCATTGACTGTCGAAATTATTCCATATTGTGACATTTATAATTTTTGTTCTTATTTATTTATTTTCTTTCTTTCTATTAATTTTGACATAACTACCAAATAATTTGTTTACCTCTCGCATGATCAATATTTTATTTTGCATGCAACCACATTTGTACGCCTCTTGGCATAACATAGCGACCTAAGAACTTTAATTTAAGAACTGTATTCACTAATACCTATGTTATACAAATAAAAAATGATTATGATTATGAAAATGCTCTAATTTATCATATTTTTTTTTCAAATCAGTAACCATACACTACTCGTTTAGACCTGATCTTCAGTATAAAATCATTAAAAGTCGGTTATCGTCCCCTTAAGTTTACAAAACGTAACACATGGCATAGTGTATCTGTTCATAATAATACGAGAATATTTGCGTGTACGTAGTACTTATTGATAGACTGGATTTATAGACTTATCACGACCGATATTAAACTATGTATATTTAATTATTACATAATTCGATTCTCCCACCCCTCGCTACGACGACGTGGCGACGCTGCAAATACCTAAATATTTAGCCAAATTAATCAGAATATGCGATGATGACGATGAGCGAATAAATCTCATCAATTACAACAAGTTGGTTTCAAGTTGGTCTAGTCATCAAATAAGAGTAATTAACTAGTGACCTGGTCCTGGTCTGATTATAGAAATAACTTGGTTTTTATAAAAAGTAACGTTAGGTACTCCTTATAGCATCAGCTGCATTAAGAGTCCCGTCTAGACATGGGTAGCTCATGAGCGAGTTATAGAAAAGTAAAAAAAAAAAAGTAAGAGTACTGAGTAACGCTCTATTAATACGGGCCTGTCTCGATCTCGTAGGTATATCGGGATAAAAAGTAGCCTATATGTTAATCCAGGATGTCAGCTACCTCCACACATGATGATCATCATCATTTCAGCCGAAAGACGTCCACTGCTGGACATAGGCCTCCCATATGTCGCCTGCCTCCCGGTCGACTACATCTAGCTTTCTTTTTTTTTGTGACATGTAAAAGTGATTCTAATATCCTATCAGAATAAACGATTTCATTTCATTTCATAGGTTTGCCATAATCGCCACGCTTGGCAGGCGGGTTGGCGATCGCAGTATGGTGTTAATATGCATAAGAACGCTGCTGCCCATTCTCTAGTAAGTCCCTTAGTCGCCGTTTATGACACCCACGGGAAGGAATAGGGTGGTACATGGAGTATATGTTGGTACTTTTATATGTATTTAGTAAAAAGCTGTTATCTTTACCTACATTAATTTGTCTAAATTACATTACAAACAGACACTTCAATTTTATTTATTTGTAAATAAAGAAAACAGAAATAAAAATAAAGGTAGATCATTGGAAGTAGTTATTTTTTTTATAAAGTTTTAAATTCATTATGAAGTTTTAATAAAATAAAATTTTAGGTACTTCTTTACTCCGGATTCGAATAAAAATGCTATCAACGTGACTCGTCAATGAATAAAATAAAGGCTTCTACATACTGGCGCGACACGCGACGCGATTCAAAGGCCCCGCGTGTCGCACGACGAGTGGTGCATTTGTGTCGCGTCGCGAGTCGCGCTGGTCTGTAGAAGCCTTAACTAGGTGAGTGAGATTATAACATTATTTATCGGCATTTATGTTATACGGGTGAATACAAAGACCCATTGAAATTAAACATTGCAAAGGTCATCTAAACGATTAACTGTTTGATGCTATTACTCACAACTGTAGCGCGACTGACAAAAAATATGAACCACATTTAATTGAAGAAATAACAAATGTAGCAATTTGTCTGCTAAATCTAAACTACGTTATATTATTTTAATGAACAAGTAGGTAGGTATACAATAAAACATTTCCTGCAACTGGAACGTTCACTAATATCAGATTGCATCATGCGCCAGACTTAGAACTGCAAAATTGCTATAGAACGAATAATCCGTCTCGCAATCCGCTTATTAAAACCTGGCCAAAACTGAAATGGCATTTGCAGTATAATGATTAGTGGTTAAATGATAAGCCGGGCGACCGGAGCGTCCTTGCTTCGAATCCCGTGTCTCTGCCATGTAATTTGGAAGGGTTCGCTATAACCGATTAGTCTGGTTCTCGGTAGCTACGCTGAGTCGCGGAACCCACGCATTATGTCATTAGAGATGTGTAAGCACACGTACGGAATTTTAATAAAGCAACCGCTATTTAGGATGCTAGAATCAATCAATTGCATAAACTATTGTTTAAAAAGCACGTGCCGTTCCGATTGTTCGGTGTAATTTACTACTTACAGACTTATTAACGATTCTTTAGTTCAGCTTCGATTTGTAATCGATGAGGGAGACTTAAAAGTTGGAATAAGTAATATACCTAAAAAATTCTATACATAATAGACTTCAATGCTGTTCTTGTCCGTTTGGTGCCGGACGTAAAGAATAGCATCATCCCATTGCTTCCCGTGGGTGTTGTAAAAAGCGACTAAGGGACTTACTAGAGAATGGGCAGCAGCGTTCTATATGCATTTTAACACCATACTGCGATCGCCAACCCGCCTGGAAAGCGTGGCGATTATGGCAAACTCCCCCCTTTAGGGGAGGCCTTTGTCCAGCAGTGGACGTCATTCAGCTGAAATGATGAATGATGATGATGCTGTCCTTCGTGGGTATATTTACAGCAGAATTTCATTTTATAGTCAGAATTCATGTTAACGTAAATCGACAGTTTTGATGAACCTAAGTCAAACATATCTAAACTGCATCATTTAATTTGTGCCTATGCTTCCTAAAGTCTTAGCGTCCTATTCCTGAAATCATAACCTCTTCAATACTTACCTGCAATTACCTGTAGTAGGATCATCGCTACACACTACACGAAACCAGAAATTAGATAAATAATCAGTAGTTATGCGTATCCAGTGTTTCATGTGGTGTGGCTCGAGGCTCCCATGTAGCCTGCTGGGTGATCGGCAGCGTTTATACAAATGATACGAATTTACGAGAAACCCTAACCGTTTAGTCTCTAAAGAATATTTACACTTACGCGTACGTTTCAGTTTCCATATGGGAAAATGTTCGCTCATATGAACCGTCACTGTTCACCGTTTTTAATTATAAATGTGATAAAAAAAAATCACATAATATGAGTAGTTATTTCGTTAGGTTTCCTAAAGAATTTCCCAGGAAATTTATAGTTTTTGTTTGAGTCTTTAAAAATCTGTTGAATCTAACACTGAAATCGGGCCGTTTATACCTAAAAGCATTTATTTGTCTATAATATATTTAAAAAAAGTCAAAAAAGCACAAGAGTGTCGAAGTGACACAGTGGAGAGTGTCGGGTGTCGAGTGTTGCATGCTTTTCGATATCTTATTTAGAAGTACACACCGAAATCTACTATCCGCTAAACACGACACTCAGTTTCGCACTTCTAAAACAATAAAGTCAATAGCTACAACAATTCGCTCGAAAATTACGACGCGACTTAATAACAGACATAGTCGTGCGACCGAACTAGTCGCAACACAGGTAGGTGTTGTTACGAGCGTCATTACAAGAATACGTCATTAGGTAATCGCGATGGATTACACGTTTCGACGACTAAACGCCGATAAACGACATTTTGTTCGCGGCCCCCGGCTTATTGTGAATTCACGATCGTTCCGACAAAATATTATAACTATTGATGAATCATGCTGTGAATCAATCTATGGAGGTTCGATATCTAGGATTGTTTGGTTCGATACTCGTATTCAAACTTTATTTTGAAATGATCTCGTTTTGCTTGTTTAAGTAGATATGGAGGAAAATATTAGAGGGTTTTTCTCAAGTAGCGATATGAATGGAGTCACATTTTCCTTGAAGAATGCAGTTAAATTTAACCGGGTAAAACATATTCTAGTTGGTACACACGGCTACACATCAAGCTATACATTTGCAGTATAAGCTGATCTCGCATTGTATATGATTTCCGTACAATGAGGGGTCAGCGTATACTGGAAATGTATAGCTTGATGTGTAGCCGTCTGTACTTAATTGCAAGCAAAACTCAGTCTATTATAATTTGATTCTACAAAGTACTCAATACTCAAATCTTTATTGTATTCCACAATGTATAATATGCTTAAGTGGTAAACATTAGGTTAGAGAAAAATCGTGGACCCTATCGTTCACAGCAAAAGAAAGATAGTAGACCAGGTGGAGACGAGGACACACAGTTTATCTTATAATCTAACTTATTCTAAAAAATGTTTAGGTTTTGTGTATTTTACATGTGTTTTAGGGATAAATCATTTAAATATTCGGTTACACTGTAATAACATTTAGTTAATAATAAGTCTGTGTTTTTCAGTAACAAAAGGGTTGTAGGTTCTTAGTATTTCTCAAAGAAACGGTTATAAAATAAATACATTGGATAACTTCAAACTAAATGAACTAACATGCTATTTAAATAATTTAAAAAAATACGGGTTTTTGGGTATATTAGCAGTCGAGAGCGATGAGGAGAAATTTTTCGACGCCATTTTTAGTTTGTTGATAGGTTTAATTAAGGCGACGATACTCGTAACTGACTTTTAATGGTTTTATACTGAAGATCACGTCTAAACGAGTAGTGTTAATGATTTGAAAATTTTGTAATATGTGAATATTTTAGATTATTTATATTACATAGTGAAATTAATTTGTAAAGTTACGTCTAACGCGGATCAAAAACTGAGAATGGCGCAAAATCTACCAAGCGTATTTTTCTGAAACCTTCACCAATTTAAAGATAATTTAATTATTGATCTTTTAGTATACGCGTTTTATTAAAATACCTTTAGCTTTGTGAATAATAAATTAATAATGCGTCAAATTGCTGACAGCGCTCCTTGATGGGCGAGTCCTATTACTGGCTGAACGTACGACGCGTTGCGTGAGCTCAGTACAGAACACGCAAGCTAACCACTCAAGGTGACTGGCATATATCTGCGTCTTAAGTTAGAACATTTCTTTGTAACAAAAATAACTTTTAGCTTAAATTCAGCGTTACAGTTTTAGTTCACCAAATAAGGAAGCTATTTGAAAACAATTAAGTAAATACACACCGGTGGCCGGTGGAGGCAGATAGTCGGCGGTGTGGTGATTAATAAGAGGTGTGGAACAGCGCCGGCGCCGGCGCCGAGCCGCCGGTGACTTGCAACCTTTGTGATGATGAGCAAGAGCCGACGGTCACACGGTGCTGCCAAGGATGGGCTACAGTTACTTTGAATCTGATTTTTTTTTTTTAGGATGGGTTTACTCTTGACCTTAGTCTAGGACAGAGGTGACAGAGACAAAGTCGACGATGGAGTGAGCTTACCCACAAGATGCCTGTTTACTCTAACTTTGAAGAGATTAGGGTTGTATGCGTTCGGAAACACAGACGCAGGTAGAGAGTTCCACTCTTTTGCTGTGCGCATTATAAAAATCATTTGGAAACGATTAGTGCGAATTGGTGGAATAGCAACAAAGAAGGGATGGTAACCCGCAGTGCGTCTAGATGTCCGATAATAGAAGGGGGCCGGTGGAATGAGGTCGTGGAGTTCTTGGGCACACTCACCGAAGTACAATCTGTAGAAGACCGACAAGCAGGCAACCTTGCGGCGATGGGCCAAGCTGTGAAGATTGGCATCCACCAGTTTTGCCATAAGAAACTTTGCAGTCACGAAATGAGAGTAAGTAAGTACCTAACCCTCGATTAACGTTTCTGATAACCTGATTTTGTGGCCACTGACTACAGCTTCAAGTTCAATACTTTATTTCTTCAAGAACTACATTAAAAAGCACTACTAACCTACACCTACTCGTAATGTTTTTCTTGGAAACTGAGCTTGTCACCTTGTAAGACTTTAACCTAAAAGTATTACATTGTTGTAAGTAATTCTCCTCGGTTCTTACACCTGTCGCGTGGGAATGCTACCAGCTGGGACACTTATGTTGCTAATGTTGCCATCAAGCTCATATCGACGTAACAACTCTACAAATTACTGATCTAATTGTGAAAAATGCAATGCAATTCACAACGAAACAACCACTCTCTAATTACAAAATTGGCGAATGTGTGAAACAAATTATCTAATACCAATTAAAACTGATCGCAGCAAATAATCAAAATGATAATGTTTTTCATTTAAATAGTTTGTAGAAAATCGCTACGCTAAGAAGTTATGTAGCTATGTAATTATTTATAATTAAGCAAAAAGCAAACGGCGGCGTGTCTTGTAAATAGGTAATTAAAATTAATTGTTTCACTTTGGGTCGTTATTAAAAATCTTTGTGTTTTTCCAAATTAGGAGTAACCATTGTTCAAAAATAATCCATATATTAGTATAATTTATTCTGTATCCGGGAACCAGAAAATCGGTGCCCATTATTAGTAGGTAGTGGCACTATTCTATTTGGGCAGCCGCTACAAAAACCAAAGGAAAGTGACCGCACACAAAAGCCCATTACATCCTTCAATTAACTACGATTTCACACCCTTTCACGAACCGAAAAATCGAAGCCCAAACATTAGTTTAACCGAAATTATAGAAAATCAACAAAAAGTGCCACAAAAAGGTGCAGACGCGGCGGCGGGGGCGTGGACACACCGAGCGGCGCCTGCGCAACACTCAAGTGTTGCGCCGCCAACACCAACACCAACAACTTTGGTGTCAACACCAAAGTTTATGAATAGGCTAGATACCACAAGCCATCCGACCAAGCGTGCCCTGAAGTTTGTGCTGTGTACAAATTTCGGAAACTAGGAATTATTGCGACTTCCTGTTACATGTCAAATGAAAAAATGTCAACGCATGTCCACTCCTGACGAAGTCTATTATCTCACAGACGCGCTTAGCGATTGAAACGATTCTGTTTACGTTCAGCACATCACGAAATGGCTGGGGTGACGTCATCGTAGGTATATAATAATAATAATACCATTTATTTCAGGCGACACAGGCCCATATAAAAATACTTTAACCTAAACATACTTATTGTAAAAAAAAGAAAGATAAAAGAATGAACAAAAGAGAGTATATAAAAGATGACACGATCGGTTTTCATATATTAACTAAAGAACATGCGGTATCTAGCCTACTCTAAATCTGTGCTTGACACTATACGGTCATATTTGCAATCACAAAGCTAGCCCGAGAATTATTATCACAAGTGCCCATCTAATTATAAACGAATTATTCAACAAGAAAGTTTAACCAAATGTAGAGGTTTTCTGGACTAATCGCGCAAAACCTATGCACTTTATGCCGTGCCCGACAATACTTAGAATCAAAACTAACTAGTCAGTTTTAATACAGCACAATCTTGATAAGAAAGATGGTATTCAATCAATAGAAAATTAGTGCAGTTTGTTATTAGCTACCGTAGTTTTTTGTAAAGGACGCATCGGAGGCGGCGATCAGACCCTAATTACAAACGTTTGTTTTTGAAATAGCCGCCGTACTGTCGTCGACAAAACTCCTTTGTACTACGATATTTTTCTTATAAAATATATTAGCACTTCAGAATCTTAATTATTTAATTAAAAAATAGGCAATTTATTATAGCTATATTTCTGTTTATAAGGTTAAATTATTTTTATGGCTTTATTGCGAACTTGAAACGAGTTTATAAAAAAAAGTTTAATGGTTGTCGTTTTTAATTTATCATTATTTATTATTAACCTTTTGCTGTGAAACAATGTTGAATAAAAAAGCAAAGTTTCGCCATACAATCGCATGTACTTTAAAGAAATAAATGTTTAATTCCTGTATAATTATATAAATGGCGATTGAGCCCAGTTTCGGGCAGTAGCAGTAACATGTCGACGGTGCCGCTGACTCAGCATTTCTTTGTGAAGAACGCCGACTATCTCACGACCACTGCTGGTGTTTGTCCCAAGTTGCAAGCGTTTAGTGATACCAATATAATCTATCTTATTGTTTGATTTATGAAATTGAACGGTCTTATTAGCATTATTTATTAAAGACGGAATGGTGTGGTGTTTTAATTAATCAGAATGATTTAATAAAAATATTGTTACTTTAGACAAACAGAAAGACGTTATTGGACGATTTCTTAATTTTATATTTACTTAGCAATTTAGGTTATATTTAAATTACTTATTAGCGAATAGGCTAGATTGTAATGTGAATAAAGTATCACCAGCCGCGATACTTTATAAAAAGAAAGAAAAAAATTACTTTAGACAAACAAGATATAGACGAATAATCAGGCTCATTAAGTAAAAGCTAATGCTAATGCTTTCAATCAAGGTGGGCAGGAACTCTATATAAATAAATAGTTCAAAATATGCATAAGATACGTGTCTTGGTGGACTACTTTTGTTAAATGATTAAAAATATTGTTGTCGCATTATATTTTTTGGAGCTGGTAACCACTGTCGTAAAGAGGTGTGTACGAGTATAAACCGCCTGTGACTTAGAACACAAACGTTAAAACATTATACTCCTTTTGGGGTGCGCCGCAGTTGGGTAAAAATAAATTGCTAGTTAATTGTTTTCTTCACTGTACCTCTATGTTATGTACGAGAAGTATTTCAATTTCACTCGAATCATAATTGAATAAGGCAGTTTCGTACAGAAGCCCAGGAGGTAGGGTGTTGTAAGAAGCATTACTGGACTTAATGAATCCTACTTAGTTTCCATTTTTAGTGTTCTACATAAAGTCTGTTTTAAAAGTATCTGATTAAAATGTAAACAAACGCTGTTCAGGTTGAATTCTGACGCAATCACTCACTAAAGGGAATTAGTAACACATATGTACTTATCATCATCATCATTTCAGCTGAAAGAAGTGCACTGCTGGACGTAGGCCTGCCCCAAGTAGACGCAAAGAACGTAAACGGCAAAGACGTAGGTTTCCCATATTCGCCACGCTTGGCAGGCGAGTTGGCGATCGCAGTATGGTGTTAAAATGCATAGAGAATGAATGTAGTAAGTATGTACTTATATTGTTTAAAAAACAATCATTGTTATTGAAAAATCATCGACTAAATCTTTAGGTTGTACAAAAACATTCTCAATTTTCAAATTAAAAACGTATTTAAGGTGAATTTAAATTAGAATTTCGTGTTGAAGTACTTAAATAATCAAATCAAAGCACTCAATTTGTAAGTAGCACTACAAATTCCAAAGTTTTCTGATCCATTTGATTACATATTCATTAGAGATTTTTGGAGCAGACCATAAATAGTCCACTTAGTAATTTACTATACACACAGACAAAAATAATAAGAAGTAAGTATAAGTAAAGAGCGTTTACTTTTTGAAGTAAAACTTCTTTACGCACGCTTGACTTGGGGAGTAAGCTGGTGAATGCGTGACGAGAGTGTTACGGAAGCGAGCGTACGGAAGTTGAGAGGGAGATATAAGTTAGTGAAGATAGAAAGAGAGAGAGTTACGTTTCGTATATTACTGTAAGGGCAAGAGAGAGAGGTGCGAACACACATTTTCTTTCTCTCATAGCCAGTTGCGTTTCGTATATCTAAGACACAGTGCAGGTCTATTGTTGTAAGTAAGTAAGTAAGTATAATTAGTATTACTATTTGTAAGTTTTACTTCAGTCGTGTGGTCTAAAGAACAGTCGTTTTTTTGCTACTATAACAATGTTTTCGGATCATATAGCTTAGATAACGTGGTATACCTACATAACTCTAGTAACCTAATCGAGTTATTTCGTTGAGTAAACCCGATTAGGTATAACGAAATAACAACATGTATTTGGTTAATTTCCTTGTATAATTTATCGCATTGCTAACGCACATACACAGTTTACCTAAGTATTCATTAAAATCGGCTGTAAACGACGCGTATGTGTGTACCCAGCCATGTTGTTCAAATACTATAACATACCTATTTCAATCGGTTTGACTGTAAAAACTCCTAAACTCTTCATAACTTATTTTCCTCCATTATGTAGATATTGGTTCCGACTAAATGATTAAATTGTTTTCGCAATCCCAAATATTTTAATTCTGAAAAACGTACGTTCTGTTGGTAATCATTTTTTAATCATACCGAGGCCAGTAATCTTAAGAAGCAGATATATGCCAGTGACCTTGAGTGGTTAGCGTGTTCTGTACTGAGCTCACGCAACGCGTCGTACGTTCAGCCAGTAATAGGACTCGCCCATCAAGGAGCGCTGTCACCAATTTGACGCATTATTAATTTATTATACACAAAACAAAAGGTATATAAATAAAAAACGTATACTATAATATCAATAATTAAATTATCTTTAAATTGGTAAAGGTTTCAGAAAAATACGCTTGGTAGATTTTGCGCCATTTTCAGTTATTTATCCGCGTTAGACATAACTTTACAAATTAATTTCACTATGTATTATAAACATAATCAAAAATATTCGTATATCAAGTTATTGCAAAAATGCTCTAATTTAACATATATTTTTTTCAAATCATTAACACTACTCGTTTATCTTCAGTACTTATAAAATCATCAAAAGTCGGTTATCGTCGCCTTAAGTTTAAGAAACAGATGTTAAGCACCTTGCCAGTGTAATGTAGGTAAATCATGCTAATGAGGAATCGTTGATCGTAGGTATAAACAATAAATTCAACTTTGGTGATTACGATTTTGGAGATTAGGTATAATTTTTCACGGCATGAAGAACAAGATAATCCTACAGAATTATACTTTAAAAAACTTATGTATATTTGTTTTATTAACATAACACAACATCACGCATGTAATCCCCGAAGGGTTAGACAGAAGTGTACTTACCTAAACTACACCCACGTTTCGCCAGAATTGTTAAAGTCTCATGTAATAGGGGGCGAGCCTATTGCCATCAGCCAGGCACAAATCCAGACTCCGGGCTGCTACTGAGAAATTCCTGGTGGGAAAACCCAATAACACTTTGTCCGACCTGGGAATCGAACCCTGGACCTCGTGCTCGGCTGTAGCTCTTGCAACCACCAACGAGGCAGTTGCAGTTGTTATTTGTTTTATTTAAAAACATTAATTTGTTTCTATCCTAGGTACCTAAGTATTAGGTAAATCAAAGTTCCGAAATAATGTTGACTTTTGACACTGATGAAGGCTTCTACATACCGGGGCGACTTGTCGCGCGACGCGACTCGACACAAAGGCACCGCTCGTCCCGCGACACGCGGGGCCTTTGTGCCGTGTCGCGTCGCGCGACAAGTCGCGCTGGTATGTCGAAGCCTTGAGTGTCTCAACATTGTATGTGTACCTACTATTGGAAGGACTACGTTCCATAATGGGGTTATTCTTAAAATACTCCATTCTTTTGTTCTAAAAAGTTATGAATCTCATACATTAATTCCCGAGTTACTCCAAGGAATTATTATTATTTAAAAATACTTATTATTTTGTTCCCATTCTGCTCCACAGGTATATGGAATTATTCTGAAAGTACTCCACCGATTATTCGTTATGAATTTTCAAACTGCTCCATCTCCATTATTACCTATAAAATACATACTTTTATGTACTTACATATATTTCATTACAGTCAGTCACAAAAATTCTTAAAAGAAAGATTAAAGTTTAGCATTTTGTTATAACGTCTTAAATTAGATTTTTTATTAAAATGGAGTGGAGTACTTTGAGAACATTTTAATCTCGTATTATCATGGAGTAGAATAAAACCTAATTAAAAATATTATATTTTCCATGGTGTAGTTTGGGAACTCTTTTTGGAGTACTTTGGGAATAACCCCAATAAAGCATTCCTCCAGGGAAAGAATGATTAAATATAAGTATATAAAAAAAAACTAACCTTCTATTCTGATACCAGGTCTTGACCTGCGTATCCGTAAGTCCTAGTTTCGCTGCCAATTCCATTCGGTCCTGCACGCTGAGGTACTTCTGTCTCTCGAAGGACTTCTCCAGGGTCTGCAGTTGGTGGTCCGTGAAGGCCGTCCGTGCCTTCCTTTGTTTTTTCACCAGTCCTGATGAGTCTCCCCCACAACTCTTGCTTGAGACGTCGTCTGAATCATCTTTTACACCTGTTGGAGAAGAATTTACTATTATCAATTGCTTCAAGAAAGTTTTATGAAATTCTCGTATAAAAAAGACACCCGAAGAATCAAATACAAACCAAATATTAGTGTTGAATTTAAAGTGTCGGCAGCTCTTCGCTGTTTAGCAGCACATTGTAATACATACATACATAAACTCACGCTTTCTTCCCATGGGGGTAGGCAGAAACTATAGAATGCCACCTGCTACGCTCGTTACATACTCTTTTTGCTTCGCCTACGTTCATACATCTGGTCATACACGCATGCCGAACATAACTCCAAACATAAATCTGAAGTATCGACCGAATGTTCGGCCGTTGCTTGACTACGGCTAACTACGGCTGACTACAGCGAAAAAAAAAACGACAGTCAAAGAGATAAGCCAAAGTCAAAAATGTGACTTTGTAAGGATTCAAAGTCAAAAAAAGGAAACTATGGAAGTTATAAAACGGCGGAACATTCGGTCGATAGTTCGGATTAATGCTTCGGAATAGACCCCTGACCTTTCTGAAGAACATCACCAATTAGGTCACTATCCCCCTTATTACAAAACAAGGTTTGTCTTCAGACCCAGGTTTAAAACATGGAGCCATTATTGAATTTCGAACTTTATTCCGACTATGGTAAAGTTCCTAAACACAAAACTGACAACTTAGTACCGAACTAAGTTTTCAGTTTTGTATAAAGAACGGTATTTCAATCACTGTTACGTTCTTATTACAAAAACTGGCTGCATGGTTTAAGCCATGTCAAAATATAAATCTTGTTTTGTAATAAGGCGGTATATGTCCTCCTAGGGCGTCGGGGTCCTTTCCAACATTGTAATGTTATTAAATAATTTGGGTGTAGGTACTAGTATTATTTGATAAAAGTGAAAACTGACTTGTAGTTTTTTTTATTAAGTAGGTACTAAAGGTATAATAGCAGGATATACTTAAGTTGCCTACAATTTAATTTCAACTAGGTTTTTGCTTTATTATTTTAGTAATATTTATATCGATATTTTTTATATTTTGTGAATGTGAGAACGTTGTAGGCTTAAGGCTTCTACATACTAGCGCGACTTGTCGCGCGACGCGACACGGCACAAAGGCCCCGCGTGTCGCGGGACGAGCGTTGCCTTTGTGTCGCGTCGCGTCGCGCGACAAGTCGCCCCGGTATGTAGAAGCCTTTAATAGACTGTTGACGTGTAGACCATTTTCTATTTTGTTAGTACCTGGTACTTGTTGACGGACTGTCCTCCCAATACTAACACTGTAATTTGAAAACATTGTAAAACAATTGTAAAGACAATTATTTTTGAGTAACCGTGGGGTTTTTGCCGGCTCTTCTCCATAGGAAACGACCAATTGGAACCGTGCACCTAGCTTCTGACGTTTCAAAAGTGCCCATATACCTATATGTGAAATAAAATATTTTGATTTTGATTGAAGTTACAAACAATGCTATTAAAATCACGCACTTTAAGGAGCAACATCAACCACTTTGAGAAATCCATCTAAACTGACCATAGTATATGTCGTAAATCTATCTCTAAAATAACTTAACGAATGCTGCTCTTAATTAAAATGTAGAGTCTACTACGATAATCATATTTAGTCCTCAATCCCACTGGCTCAGTCATCGACCCCAGCTGAAACGTGTTTCTTATTAGAGAGTGCTTGTCCTCGGCCACCAGTCACCACAGAAGCCTTCCCTCGCGGTAGGGCTTCTTGCGGTCACTGGGCCTCGGTCGCTTCCTTCACGACACTTGTCTGCGATATAAACACTACCTACTTACAAGTTCGGACTTTATCACACTGTGTTGTGAGTACGAACGACTTAAGATTTAAAAAAAAAATCAGTAATCATTCTATTGCAACCCCATACCGTTAAAAAACCGGTCTAAATAAGGTCTTGCTCCGTGCAGATATCTTTGCACACCCTTTTTTTATCCCGCTCTGAGCGGAGCGGGTGGGTGGTGTCAGACTTTTACTGACTAAAACCCACCCGTGTTCCTTCAGTTCCCTGTGTGCTAGGGTCACGATATCCCTTTCGGACAAACTCGCAAACCCTGGCAGGCATTGGTCCTATCGGACCTCGTCAGTTGGTGCTGACATCTCTTTAAGGCGCGCGTGGAACACAACGCGCCGTCGACCCGGGCCTGGGGGCCTAAAATGGACGCTTTGGTAGAATCATAATATGATGTGCGTACAATTCATACATCCCGCAATTCATCTGTTTGACAGCTGCTATTTGACATTAGACTTCACTATAGCAATTCATAGTTTGTGGATCATTTTACGAAACTCCATACAAAACTGTCAAACAGATGAATTGCGGGATATGAATTGTACGTATGATTCTGCCAAAGCGTCCATTTTAGGCCCTCTGGTCCTTATCGGACGGTGAGGCCGTCCGCAAGCCCGCGCCTACGGTGGCCGGGAATCGGCCTGTGACACCAAACGCCCGGTCGTCTCCTGTTGTTGTGATATAAATATTTATAGAGACGGAAGGTGGTGCAATTGTGAATTTTTTTAAATCTTCTAGACGTCTTTGTAACCAAGAGTGTGCACTACCACTAATATAGTATAAGTATATTTATTTTTCTTTTCGCAAATGTACAGTAGTATTGCTTAAAACTAGCTTAAAGATAAGTTTACATTTGTAAAAGACTGGTGCTTGAAATAGGCATTGCAAGCAACGCCTGTGGTACAAGTCACCAGGACATCACGACGCTTTCATAATGTACAATCTTACATTAGATGCTATAATGGCACTGAAGAGAATTTACAATATTAGACAGAAAAAAAATACAATTAAGATAAAACACAACGTAACTTAATTAAAATAACATAACGAATATGAAAACTTTCGAGAGTGGATTTGACTAGGTGTTGTGTGCGTAAGTGTGAGTTGATTTGTGTAGGTAGCGTTTGTAGTTTTATATAAGATAATGTGTAAGTAAGAAGTTTCAAGGAATCAATCATTTTTCAGTTGTGTCATAATCCATAGTTTTCAGCCTCACAGAAGCCTTACAAACACTTTTGGGATTCTAGTAGAGATGGAAATACCAATATATATCATATATACCTAATACGACACACATTCCTCAAATTGGTACATACCTACCTGGTGAGTGCTGAAACACATTTATCTTGTACTACAGAATGCTACACTTGGCATGTGCCTGTGGTCTACGACGTAGCCCAAAAACGCTACGCCTGTCGTGTGACGCGAGATTAATGGTAACATTCTAATTACAACACCTTTATAAAGAAAATATATGTTTGTTTGTATTCTTTATTCTTAATCACCTTCTGTTCCATGTGGTACCGGACGTAAATAATAGCTCCATCCTATTTCTTCCCGTGGGTGTCGTAAAAGGCGACTAAGGGACTTACTAGAGAATGGGCAGCTGCGTTCTCTATGCATTTTAACACCATACCGCGATCGCCAACCCGCCTGCCAAGCGTGGCAATTATAGCAACCCCCTTCCTTTTTGGGGGAGGCCTATGCCCAGCAGTGGACGTCTTCCGGCCGAAATGAATCGCCTTCTAAAAAAAGTTATTACGTGCCGAAAAGTTCTAATAATCCGATATTAAATGCTTGTGTATTTGAACTTTTTATGGCTTATAAATTCGCGATTCACGGTAAATATTTATAGGTGTTTCTTTTGCTTATTGTTATACGACCCATAAACAAGTTAGTGTATTAGGATTTTATTGAGCGGCTTGCACGTTTGATATAAAGTTTTACAAGTACCCATAAAACAAGTTAAAGTTCCTTAATTGAATGGTAACCGAAATACGAGACACATGTTTAATTCAAATAGATTCTAACTGGACAAGAGTGTACAACCCAGCCGTTAAAATGACACATTGAACTTTAGAAAGAATCTGTCAAACTCAAAACATTTATTTCAATTAAACCTATTACAGGCACTATTGAAATGTCAAAGAGTCAGTCAGTTAGTCAGAATGTTGAAGCTATTTGCCCATTCCAAAACGTAGATCTCTATGGAGAAGAACAGGCAAGAAACTCCAACACACTCTTTTAAATCAAGATCATTATTACAAAATCCTGGGTACATTATTCTTGTTGCTTCTATAGGTGAGAACAATGTAAAAAAATAAATTACTTATTTAAAAACAATACAAAATATAAGATTTCACAAATAAGCCCTGGCAGTTAAGACGCAGATATATGCCAGTGACCTTGAGTGGTCAGTTTGCGTGTTCTGTACTGAGCTCACGCAACGCGTCGGACGTTCAGCCAGTAATAGGACTCGCCTATCAAGGTGCGCTGTCCCCAATTTGACGCATTATTAATTTATTATACACAAAACAAAAGGTATTTAAATAAAACGCGTATATTAAAAGATCAATAATTAAATTATCTTTAAATTGGTGAAGGTTTTAGAAAAATACGCTTGGTAGATTTTGTGCTATTCTCAGTTTTTTATCCGCGTTAGACAAACTTTACAAATTAATTTCACTATGTAATATAAACATGATCTAAAATATTCACAAATTAAGTTATTGAGAAAATGCCCTAATTTAACGTATATTTATATTTTTTCAAATCCTTAACACTACTCGTTTAGACGTGATCTTCAGAATAAAATCATTAAAAGTCGGTTATCGCTCCCTTAAGAAAAGACCAGTCTCCTGTCACACAGGTTCATCAGTGACTGTGTGCCATAATTTACGCCCGGGCACTGTACTGTACATTTTCTTGACCTAAAAACAAAAGCAAAGCTCCATATCCGAAAGCAGGTAATATCCTTAAAGTCAACATAATATGTATAATACGTGTTAAACACAGTGAGAAGACAAAGGATTAAGTGTATAATGCGCATGGAATTAGCGCAGTGGAGCGGTGGTTGCGGTCGCGAGTTGCGGCCGTTGCGGCTTGCCACCCATGTACGCGTTCGCCCGCAACCCGAGGCTTGGCGGCTGTAACGCAAACCGTCACGTTCACGATGATCTGATAATTGTTTGTGAGGAGGAAGGTGGGTAAGCTTATGGTGGATAATTTTGTTGCAAATGTAGCTGTAGCATGACAATAATAGATTTCGTTATTGCGTAGCACCAAAATGCTTTAAAAATTCATTATTTAATTTACACACATCACGCCTTTAATCCCCGAAGGGTTAGGCAGAGATGTCCTTATAGTCCACCCACATTTCGCCAGTTATTATTTAGTACCTACCTATTACCTATTTAGTAACTTAAAATAGCAATCGTTTAGAATTAAAATTATTTTATTTGACGGTCCTAAGCCCGTTAAAGTACGAAGAAACTTTTTTTTTTTTTTTTTCTTTGTTCCTCTAACGATACTGAACCTACCCCTAAGCTATGGCACGCAGTTACTTTAACACCCTGTATATTGTAATTTATTAAACTATGCAAACAGGTATAATTATATTTCCACTAGCTGCACCCTGCGGTTTCACCTGCATAATTCTTGATCCCGTGGTAATATCGGGATAAATAGTAGATATCCTATGTCCTAGGTCATGGTCTGCCTATGTGCCAAATTTCATCGAAATCCGTGCAGCCGTTTAAAGGCTTCTACATACCAGCGCGACTTATCGCACGACGCGACACGGCACAAAGGCCCCGCGTGTCGCGGGACGAGCGGTGCCTTTGTGTCGCGTCGCGTCGCGCGACAAGTCGCCCCGGTATGTAGAAGCCTTTAGCGTGAAAGCGTAACAAACAAACTCACTTTCGCATTTATAATATTAATAAAAAGTTAGGATTAAACGAATAAAGGATCAAACTATACGTCATTAACAATGTACATATATAAAAATCTTTTTATAGCAAAATGTACCACAATCAATTTGCAGATCAAAAACAACTTTGTTTTCAATTACAAGCGGTTAAAATGTTTACACATAAACGTTTTCCGTAATAAACAACCTTGGATATAAATTGCTCGTTGGAGGTTCGAGCTGATTTTTTACCAGCGACCCTTTAGCCGTTTGTAATATTGAGTATAATTATGTACAGGCAGGCCATTAGGGTACACCGCCGTTAATTTATTATAATAAGGTCCAACTGCCGACTGCACTTACTCGACCGTAAAAATTATTATCATTAGTGCACGGTAATGTACAACACAATGCACACATTAAGCTACTGCCCTAATCAGGACTGCTCCTAAATCTTAAATAAATACACGTCACTTGAAATAGCCGTCGATACAGGAATTATACAATATGTAACAAAAACCCTGTTGTTCCTTCTACCTACGTTTTAAGAATCGGTATACATACGTAATAAAGCCAGTCATTTATAAAAACTGTTCAACAAAAATAATTAAAATAAATATTTAATTATTAATATTTGTAATGTTTAACTGATTTCTAACCACTTTCATTCTTTGATTTTTGACTTCTCGACTAGCCAATGCTAATTTATTTTTTATTATAATTCCACCAATGTTTTGCATGTATTATAGGTTAATGTATACTACCCTAAAAGGAACAACAGGGTTTTTGTTACACACTGTATATAATTTTCCTTCATATTGTGGTTCATTAATTCACCTGAAGTTTCCGGAGATGTAAAAATGCTATTAAATTAACATTCAAAGCTGAATGGGAACCTCATTTAGTTACGTCTCTCGAGTGAGACTTCCAATCGATTTGTTCTCATCGGTTTCACAGCGGCTGAAAGCGCTTTACTATCCAGTCCACAATCTACGAGTACATAAACGCAGATTTCAATCGACTAATTGAGAAATTGGTATGATGACGTGATGCAAATGCTAAATGGTTCAGTTGGCATCGGAGCACGGACACACGATCCGTGCGACAGGGCGGCCGGGCAGACGTGGCGCAACTCTCTGTTGACGATTATACCGACATCATTGAAAACTGTATCGAATGTTATTCGTTGCGACTGGCAACCCACGTTGTTACCTAAGACTTCATTGAATTAATCTATCAACTGGGAACTCCATACAATTATACAGTTTGGCATAACAATGTTATTAATATAGGTTGATAATTTTAACAATGGTTACCTAAATATCCCTATTTTGACGTCAGATCGGAGGATAATACCTACGTTTTGTTTATAGACACGTAGGTACTATAAATACCCCACACGACACCCCACTATTTAACTTCTACAGAAGCAATTTTCAATGTTGTCCCCTCGACCGGCAAACTGTCCAAGGCACTCCGTGTGCCTTAAAAATCATAGGTATTATTAACTCTACTTTATTTAATAACACATTTGAATCCGCTAAAACAAACCCGTTCAATAACTGACTATAATTGTGTTTTTTGTCGTCGACAAAATAATCACTGGTCTGACCTCTGTTAAATGTGAATATAAAACAATATGCGTAGGAGCGGGTCACTAATGGCTTTATAATTGAAATTATGACTTATATCTATGGTTGGGTGATGTCCACGACAGGATTTGTGAACAAGAAGGTAATTGAAGAAGTAAGTGACACAGCAATGGATGTTAAATTAATGCCAACGTGTGTCGCGTTGGGCCAGTGTATTCAGCCGACACTAAACGGCCTCGTCTGTCAATCCTCGCAATAACTCTTAGAGGACAATCCAGTACGTACAAGTAAGTACATATCGACACAAGTTTAGGCGCTAATTGAATATTAATTTACATTAGTGCGCGCGGTTGATTTCAAACTAGTTTTAATTGTTCGATAATTATAGCGATAGCTCGATTAACAAATCTCATAGTGAAGGCCGTTGTATTAGTACCTGTCAAACGGAACGACTAGTTAAAAGTTTTGTTTAGTGGCCTTTTATCAGTACTTAATCACTAATTCTTTCGCTATGATATGTATGTGAATATGTTAATCAATTATACATATACAAGAGGTGGTACCCAGGAACCAAAATCAATAACTCCAACCAATTCCTAGCGTCCCAGTGTGGGCCAACGTTTAAAAAAAAAAGAGAACATTGAACTTGTCTAGGAATAGAACGCGATATCTGCGCGTCGCTGATTAATAACGCATTCCTAATAGCACTGAAAAAAAACGCTAGCGAAGCTAAACAAAAAGTAATAAACGTATTTTCTTTCTTTTCTTTTCTTTCTTTCTTTCACTGGAAAGTAAGAAAGTAGTATTTATTATCACAATCACTTTTTCACCCTGTGCATAACCAGAAAACTATTAAATATATCTACTATAAATATTCATCAATAATAGCGAACATAAAAGAGGATTTTTGAATTCATACCAAAAGTCAAACGACTGACAACAAAATCAAATCAAATCAAACTTTACTTGTAAACATAGGTACTACATAAAAAACTTTTTGTAAAAAAAAATAACCGACTTCCAAAAAAACACTAAAAAGTGAAAAATAACTTTAATTTCGGAAGTCGGTGTCTTTGGATCTGTATTTTAGTTTTTTGCCACCGACTTCCGAAATTAAAGTTATTTTTCACTTTGTAGTGTTTTTTTGGAAGTCGGTTATTTTTTTTTACAGTACCTAATCGAATCGCAACCCGTTAAATACTTATTATTATGTTGTTCCGGTGGCCATCTGTGGTCTCCATCAACAGTTCCACTTCACCAAATGTTGATATTCGGGAGCAAATGCACGAGTTACATTAAAAAATACCCAAATTGCTATAAAATTCGAGGGTTGCCCTCGATTTTCATGTGATCCCCTCATCAGATTCTGATTTGGTGGCAATGGGACCACCTCGAAAGCATACCCTTTGAAAAAAAAAATATTTTTTTAAATCGGTCCATAATTGACGGAGATATCAGTGAACAAACATAAAAAAAAAAAAACACAGCCGAACATATAACCTCCTCTTTTTTGGAAGTCGGTTAAAAAGGTCTTAAAATATACATTTTAGCGTGATCTTTATGTTCAAAACAATGCAATTGGTATACAAATAGTTTGTTATTTTAATATGTAACTATAATGATTCGGAAACATGCAATAATAATAATTAAAAGAACTTGATAAGTAAGATTAAAATAAATTATTTTAAAAGTCTAAGTCAGTTACTAACATCCGTTTTATCTCGTCGAAATTTATTATTGTTTTGAAACATGTGATATAATAATAATTATTGATGTACAGTCGCCAGCACATCAGGTTATACCAAATTGTAA
This sequence comes from Tiliacea aurago, assembly GCA_948098905.1. NCBI lineage: Eukaryota > Metazoa > Arthropoda > Insecta > Lepidoptera > Noctuidae > Tiliacea > Tiliacea aurago. The sequence goes on along the minus strand of OX402578.1, from coordinate 9,786,969 downwards.
AATTTCTCCAAATAATTTTACACCTTAAATGTTGAAGGTTAAGTTCAAAATCGAATGAGAAAATTTTACAGTTTGTGGTAACTTGATGTGCTGGCTGTACAAATAGTATTTAATACACATTTAAAGAAAAAGATATAATGTCGTAGGCGTTTATCGGATGACCGTATTAGCGGCTGGCAGAGGCTATATTTTTATTAGTCATAAAACAACATAATAGTTTTAAAATATGATTGCAATTTAGCTACTTGTATTAGAGTGTGTATTTTGTCAATTTTTATTTTATTTTTGTAATGTGTGTCTTGTTTGTGCAGAATAAATATTTTTTCTTCTAATATGAAGGACGGAAATTAAGACTTCGGTGTACAATTTTGCAATTTTTTGTTCATAAAATATTTTATTACCTATAAAGTGATCTATCAATAAAACTACTACACTAAACCAAATAAAAAAATACAAAATTCGAGCGGTTATTGTTGTACATATTTGCCAAATTTAGAAACGCCAGGTGTTACAAAGAATATTGTAAAAATCAATTTTAATATTAATTTTAATTGATTATGACGTTAACACAAGCTAAAATGTCTAAATCTAATAACATTTATTATATCCTAATTAAACTTTTAGAATCGACTGACAAAAAACCTGTACACACTATTTTAATTAGGTTTTCAACGTTCACAAAGCTCTGCAGTGGTTACATATATCAAGTGATTGTAATTAAAAGTATTAAAGCAGGTGTGTTCAAAGACATTGAATTTCAATGACAACCTAGATTAATGAGAATGACAGCTGGTGATAAGATATCTGAATTTATGCAAGGCTGGGTACCTCGAAGTGACTGAATTATTTCTAGATTCTGACAACATAATAATACAATAAAATTGTGGCGAGATATGAAGATAAAGAAGTGTAGACATTTTGGGTAGGAAAGGCATAGAGCGCGCTCGATGTGGAACTATAAAATGGTACCCTAAATGGAAGTATTAAACTGGTACTGGCGCCTAAAATGTCGTTATTGTTCAGAGTGGGTGTAACTGTAAAGAGTATTCTGCGGTTCTGCCTATTCCTTCTCAGGTAACAGATGTAACACTTAATAAACCATGACAAGGTAACGATAAAGCAATAAATTACGAACATTATTCAAATTAAATGACTGATCAACATGGAATATTGTCTTCTTAATGTTACCATCGTCATTAGACGTACCCAAAAGAAGAAAATTGCCAAGAACTGAATAAGCACATCGATCATAATACAATGATGACATAACCTAGAAAGAATAACGCAGATTTATAGGCTTGTCAGCCGTTTAATTATCTGTAATCCCCTGTAGGAAATTCATTTAACAATAGATTGTCTTAATCACTATATAGGTACTCCCACTCTAAAACCACGTAATTAATATAATTGTTCGTTTAGTGGGAATTATTCTCTATTCATTGCTCTGTAGCGACGTTAATCAAATATGAATTACGGTTACGATAGCTGAAGTAACGCTAAACCTTTTTTATAATAAGTATAATAACTGCTTAGATAACCTCCTGGTTCTTAACGACGACATTCTTGAAACAAAGGAAATAATTAATCAAATTGCAAAAGAGACGGATTGCAAAATTATTATTTTGGGTAGTATTACATAAAGTTAGAACGTCAGTGTAATAGATATCTAATCTAATGGCAATTAAAATCTAAACCGGTAGCGAGCAACTAAATAATAGTCTATATGCCGTTTATACAATTTGCCTAATTACTGTAACGCTTGCTTTCCAGAGCAGCGATGCAAGAATAATGTAGCGGCCACATGTGACGAGCGATAGCGATTGTGCCTAACTTCACATTTAGCCATAAGTCTATATTCTGATTTTCCCTTCGGTATTATTCTGTCAGAGCATGTTTTAAGCTAATTAGCTATGGGTAATTTTAACCACAGCTTTATCGGTTATATATCTATATTAATTATAACTATTTTCAGAAGACTTTGTCTTTGTATATAAATAACTTCCTATATCGAAACAAATTCAGAACCAACGAAAACCGAACAGTCTCTTTACCCTAACCGATTATGACCACGCACAATGATGGGTTCTGTAGTTAGGATGAATTAATCCCAAAAACAAACTTAGCATTGTAGTTGAAAAACATGCTCTCCCATACATCGATATACGTTACGGTCAATTCTTCAACTGCAAATTTAAGTTGGTCGACTATTACTCGTTAACTTGTAAACCCTGCTTAGCTGTGATAGTTTTCCTTTTAATTTCGTTATATAATATACTACTGCCATGATTTTTTTTCACATATCCAAAACCAACCATTTAGCTGGCAGGGGGGGGGGAATGAAGGGTTCCGTAGTTAGGATGAATTTATCCCAAAAACAAACTTAGCATTGTAGTTGAAAAACATGCTCTCCCTCCCATACATCGATATACGTTACGGTCAATTCTTCAACAGCAAATTTAAGTTGGTCGACTATTACTCGTTAACTTGTAAACCCTGCTTAGCTGTGATAGTTTTCCTTTTAATTTCGTTATATAATATACAACTGCCATGATTTTTTTTCACATATCCAAAACCAACCATTTAGCTGGCAGGGGGGGGCGGGACACTTGACTCTAACAAAAAATAGCACTTTCACGCTTAATATTACGCAAACGGATCTCAGAATTGAAAAATGTCTTTCACAGACCCTAAATATTTTTAAACGGCCTATCCAACTAAATCCCACACCATTTTTTTTTTTTTTTTTTGGGTGGGAAATTATCAAATAACTTCTGCCGCTCTGGGCTGAGCAGGGCGTGTCAGACTTTTACTGACTAAAACCCACCGTATTCCTTCATTTGCCTGTGTGCCAGGGCCACGATATCCCTTTCGGACAAACTCGCAACCCTGGCAGGCATTGGCCCTATCGGACCCCGTCAGTTGGTGCTGACAACTCTTTGAGGCGCGCGTGGAATACGACGCGCCGTCGACCCGGGCCTGGTCCTTATCGGACGGTGAGCTACCCATCGCTCACCGTCCGCGGGCCCGCACCTACGGTGGCCGGAAATCGGCTTGCGACTCCCGACGCCCGGGGCGTCTCCTGCGGCGACTAGGGGCGCGAGGGCGCGAACCTTGCCTCTCCCTCACGCGTTCCGCCTCCTCCTTCGCAAGCATTACTGCTTCGCAGAAAGAGGTGATGGCCTCCCATGCACTCTCTCTCAGAATATATAATAAAAAAAATATATACCCGTTTTACGTGCAAGGGAGGTACCCTAAAAAAAATGTTTTTCATGGTTTTATTTATGACTTTCTCGGCGTGATTAATATGTACACCCATGCCAAATTACAGCTTTCTAGGACTAAGCGGCTCCGAGCTAAGCCAGGGACAGACGGACGGACCGACAGACAGACAGACGAACATGGCGAAACTATAAGGGTTCCTTGTTTACTACGGTACCCTAAAAAACCGAAAAAAGTAGGGTAAGAATCAAATAAGATATCTCGCTACCTCTCGTGCAGCGTGCGCTAACTCTTAATGAATTGATGCACAATGTGGGCGCGCGGGCGCAAGCGGCGTGTGAGCGGCGCGGACGCTGCACAATGCACCGCGCATGCGCGTTATGTCACGACTGTGGCATAACACGTGCAATCATAGCAAAGCAACAAGTAACCCATGCTCAACATCACTCAGCATTCAGCACAATTTATTTTTTTATGGAGTCTTACTCGTCTTGAACTCTGCCTGGTGAAGGAAAGCGTTTAATCAGCTTGAAGCAGCGATGAAGAGTAGATGATTTCAGGCTGTTATAGCTACGCACATCTCCTACTTCACTTACATAGGGAGTCAGGTTGTCGGATACCTTTGGAAGATTACCCTTGGGTACCATAATTATCTCTACCATAAGATGCTACACTAAACACCCAATAAATAAAACTTGCAGTGTTTTATTGGGTTCCGTACCTCAAAAGGAAAAAAACTAAACTCTTATAGGATCTAGGACTCGTGTATCTGTCTGTACTCTGTACGTCTGTCACAGCTGATGTGCTACGAATCTACTGGGCCGATTAAGTTGAAATTTGGTACACATATGAACTTTTATGACCCAAATACGGACGTGTAACGTAAATAAATGATTTTTTATTAAGGGGTTCAGTTTTGGCGGCAAATTAGAAAAAAATAATTTTGCAAATGGTACCGTGTAACATATTAAAACTACAATGTTAAGTTTTTTTATTTTTTTATTCTTATATATTTAGGCACTTTTATAATCGCAATGCGTATGACAGTCCCATCATACCCTGATTATATAATAAAAAATACACACAGTTATGGATTAAATTCGGGCCATGAACCTGAACAGACTCTTCGCATCATCACCATTTGGTTGAGACAAAATTTTATGGAATGTGCCTAAATCAAGTCGATTCAACCTCATCACCCGAAACACTTTGTATAGTAACTTTATTACACAATATGCAAAAAGAATTAAAAATAAAGCAATGACAGATAAATTAATTATGTGATAGATACAAGGTGCTCACATTAGAAAACGTAATTTTTTACGTTATTAGTAAATAACGTAAAAAATGACGTTTTCCAAAAAAAAAAAAGCAAGTATATTCATATAAAACCTATTCCAACTACCCTTCATTGTGCGTGGTCCGACACGCACTTAGCCGGTTTTTTCCTGTCAATACGGTTTATTGTCTACTAGTTTTAGTGTATCTTAGAACTATTATTAACTAAGTACTTGAAAGTAATGTTTATAAGAATGACTTGCAGTAAGGCGACGTTCAGAGACTGACTACACGGTTCCTTTCTAAAGATTATTGATTTAGTCCCATGTTATAGGGGGTGACGGGTGCAGATTGCATTAGAGACAAACAAAATAATAAACTGTGTGATTCACCAAATAAATTGGGAAAGAGGCCAGGGTAAAATATGGCAACAAGAAATTATACAATAGTAACTTTACTACCAACAAACTTTAAAGTTACAAAATAGGTGTGAAGTTAAATTTGATAGAGTGAAATGAAGTAGAAAGACCCCATAGATGAAGACGATATTATACCTACAATTATGATAAGATGATAGACAATACGTTTAGAAGTAAGGAGAATTCTTAGGCTTAATATAATTATTTCCCTACCAACTATATACATTATGGTACGCAATAAAGAATTGAGAATTGAGTTTTCCCGAGGTTAACGTATTCTCTAACAACCTCGAATAGATGAAACTTGCCGAATCTTCACGGTAGACGATTCGTGACGGCTCAAAAAATAATAAAAACATATCCCTCAATCTTTTTGTCGTTATTTTTAAATACCTAATTTTCATACCTTCGCAGTCAAAGTGATCTCTGTGTTGCCACCGATGACGCCATGGAAGTGGCAAAGTTTTGGGCCAACAAAATTTGAGAACAAGAAGAAGAAACATATAATAAACCTTAGTATACCTAACGCTCATGACCATTTCTACCATGGAGTAAGGCTTAGAACTGAAATCCAGGGAATATATAACAGATTGCGTCTTTAAACGATTGTCCAAAATATTGTTGGCAAAAATATGATTTTTGGTACCATCAAACTCAAATAGCATGTTGTAATAAATAGTTAAAAAATGTTTGGGACGTTATTTTCCATTACAAGTCGGTATTTTTTTAATGTTTTGTTTAAAACAGTTTAAATAAAAATCTGATTTTTGGGATTTTCAACCTCAAAAAGTAGCCGTAGGTTAATTGTAAACTTTCATTGTACTATTAAAAAAATGTTCAGGATTAGTAGATAAATAACATTATTTGTTTTCTGGTCCTGTACTTTAATTTTTGATACGAAATTAATGATGAATATCAAATCTTAAAAACCGTGCGAAGCAGGGGCGGGTAGCTAGTTAAACTATAAAGCCCCAACTAACAAATTAATGTTTTATAATAGTCAAGTTAACGTTTTACATTTTCAGTAAATCTTTTAAGATTGGTCGTATACGCGTAAATATAAAAATTTAAAAAACCCGAAAAAGGCCCAAATTATACAACAAATTTATCGGTTAGTAGTTACGTAGAAGTCAGCCAATGACCGCTGAACGTTATATACAAGTTAAATAAAAGTTAAAGTCTGACTTTACGGTCCAATACTGGTTGTGATGAGACCCTTATGTGACCGTTTATGTCATATAGCAGTTATAATGTAGTTGTCAAACGACTGAAACGTTGGGCTAGTGTCAAAAAACTACTCAATGACAACCGTTTTGATGCTCATGATAAATATTGTGCTTGTATGAAAGATTAACTGAAAAAAGTAAATCAAGTTACTTTCCATGATTAAAAAATGTCTATTCTGGGCCTACATTATTTAATTTCCTAATTTTAAGCATTACTTAAGACTAAATTCAAACAATCCAATGGCTTGAATCTAGTCTTAAGTAATGTTTGAGTACTGAGTAACGTTCTATAAATACGGGCCATAGTCTCTTAAAATGTTTAATCCGCCTAATTTTTGGTACCCACTTCAATTCCTCGTTACTTCAGTACATCTCCTTTAACATCTCACCACCAGACATACACTTCGCCCTCGTCAACGTCCTATATTCTCAATACCACAAACCAGTACCATAACCCTTAAGACCAATCGATTGTACCTTGCTCACCCATATTAACAACATTCTGCTATATGACGAATCCTCAGATGTCTTCGCGAGTACTGAACTGAGGTTCCTGAACACTGCGACTCGATAACTGGAGTCCATTGCCACTCCCAGTACAATCAAAACCTTGGAGTAAATGAATGAAATTTTATCTAGTTATTAATAATTTTATTCTAATTCTATCTAATTTTGCATAATCGGCATATAACGTTCCCACTGCTGGGACACAGGCCATCTCTCTATGAGAGGGAGTGGGCTGTAGTCCACCACGCGGGTGGTGCCAGTGCGGGTTGTTTGATGACACATGTCTTCGATTTTTTGGTTCTAGGACATGCCTTTCCTTTCCTCACGATATTTTCCTTCACCGTTTTGAGAGCAGTGGTGATGAAACGCCTGTCAGGGTTCGAACTTACGACCTACAACTCGTAAGTCGCGTTCGATACCACTGGGCCACCACTGCTCCCAAGCTATCTAATTTTGCATTTTTTTGTTTGTTTAATTTATTTGCATGTTTAATTTAACCTAATTTTAAGATTATATTATTATGTGTGTAACTACTTAGTAGTACCTATTGACCGATAACTTGTATGTGTGGTACAAACTGTATACAACATGTCCCGGAATTAACGCACAACCTCATAAGGGGTCATTGTACTCATCATTATGAACAACTTTTGCTATGGGATCAAACCAGAAATAAGGGAAAAATAAAATCAGCTGTTCCCTACATTTTGACGAGATATGAGAACATAAATGTAGGGAACAGCTGATTTTTTTTTCGCGATTTCAGGTTTGTTCCCATAGTAAAAGTTGTTCATAATGATGAGTGCAATGACCCCCTTAAGAGGTTGTGCATTAATTCTGGGACATGTTGTATATAAGTTGGTTATTAATAAATAAATAAGAGATATTGCTAGAAAAACGCGGTAGGAACGTTAACTACGAACAAACTTAACAGTTAACTATAAGGTACGTTAATTTAATCGTTCGCGTAAGTCAATATGCTGCTTAACAATGCGGTGATTTTGCGCCAGCACCAATTACGTGCAATTGTGATTAATGTAATTGTTCGCTTACAACATGCATTTTAATATATTTTCCCTGGTAAATAAAGGTATTAAGACTTGCTGGTCTAATTGAATCCGGAAAAGTCATAAAATATTGGCTTCAAATTAAAGTTCATTTCGTTCATTTTACTTTTATGACTAGGAAAATAATTGAATTAGAAAAAAAAGTTAAAAAAAGAGAAGAACAGGCCATGTAAGTACGTGTTGGATCACGCACAATGAAGGTTTCCGTAGTTGCGATGACTTTATACCAAGAACAAAATTTAACATTGTAGTTGAAAAACATGTTCCGTTATAAATTCCAACTGCGAATGTAAGTTTGTACACACACAATATTGAGTAATTTACCATGCAATTTTAAAACCATAGACTTCTTATAAGTTTTTCTGTAATCTATAATTATAGGACAGATACAGACAGATTATCCATATTTTTTTTCAAAATTTTCGGTCAATTTTCATCTATTTTAATTTTAAAACGATAAAAAATCTATCTGAAATCCTAACAACAAGCCCTTTCATTTGATATATCACACGGTACAATTTGCAAAACTTTCTTTATTTTTTTTTTCGTTTGCCCCCCAAAAGTAACCCCATATTAAAAATAATTTATTTACGTTATACATCCGTGTTTGGGTCACAGAAATTCATATGTGTAAGTACCAAATTTCAACTGAATCGGTCCAGTAGATTCAGAGCAAATTTGCTGTGACAGACCGACAGACAGACATGAGTGATCCTATAGGGGTTCAGTTTTTATCCCATTGAGGTACGGAATCCTAAAAAAGTAAAATAAAAGTTGTATTTTGATTCAGTATGTTACGCATACCCAGAAATTTTTCATTAGGCCATTTTTCATGCAGTTTCGAAGTACTCAAGTTCTATTCTAAGTAAGATAAGTTTAAAACAAAACAAAACGCCAAAACATTCACAATATTCACTCGGAATGATAAAAAACATCCAACTAAACCTCAAAAAATGGACGTTATGCTTCATCATAAAAACATATCGATATCAAATGTATCGAATACAAAATAACGACGTATCAAAGCGAAATCGTTTCGTGACATATTCGGGCCTGTCGATGTGAAATCGAATGAAAAATTATGCATTTTCCGATAGCTTTTCTAGCTACCGTTCAAGTGGACTCTGAGAGGCTATTACACGGTGTGTTCACACAAGTTACGTGTGCATAGGCCACGTTAATATCTACGTAAGTACCAATGAGATAAGGTTCGATAAGCAATCGTAAATACTTGTAAACTTACGTTGTTCGTGCTCTACATCTTTTGTTTTCAGAAATATCAGATGTTCCGATGTTATGATCTCTGTTTTAAGGCGCTGACAAGAGGAAAATTATAAAAGTAAACTAACCCTTTACGTTGACTTTCAATCCAAAATATCTGTATTAAATATCAACGTACGGTTGGTATTTAATTAATAACAAGAACGTCTTATTTGTATGCTGAACTTGGTTGATTTTTGTTTTTTAATAACTCAACTCATTTTTGAGTACATAAATAATTGCTTCATATTTTGCAATAAATTACAAACGTTGTGTCATCGCGCTTCTCTTTCTTTTTTATGCAGTCTGACAGTGACAGCAGTTTACCTGTTGTCAGCATCTTAATGCATCTTTGGTTTGGTTGTATTTTTGCGGTGTGTTTACGGATATTTGGCACTAAGAATCTGTGGAGTTGGTTCCTAGGATTCACACATGCGGGTTGTATTGTAACTAGTTTGTCATCTCGAAAATTCCAGCCAAGCGAGGTTGCTCTATATGTAAAATACTTAGTTATTATTGTTTAATTTATTTCTAATGCTGAGTTACATATTTTATTTTATAATTATACAATAACTAACTAAAACTATTAACACACTAAAATATGGCGTCGAAAAATTCCTCCGCATCGCTGTCGACTGGTAATGTACCCAAGAGACTGGCGGCATTTCCACATTGTATGGCAATACTTAGCCTCTGGCCAAGATAAAAGCCAGCCCTTGGGTCACGGGAAGTGTCAACCAGCCGTTTGGAGATTTTGTTGAACAAACCATGAGCACTCGGATGGTAGATGTTATTATGGTAGATTATTATATGTAGGTATAGAAAACTTCTTTGAAATTCGAATGCTAGAATTGTAAATATTGATATAATTGATAATGCTCTATTTGTAAACGGTACCTATAGACGAAACACACGGTAAGTTTGGAATTTTGATAAAAGAGTGAGAAGTTTGAGAGGTAGGTTATAATAACAATAGCTTACAAAACACCAAACTTGTATTAACTTAGCGCTTACGGGTGCTAGCTAAGTAAACTAATCCATTAAAAAACCTGACGTTATAAAACGTGTCTAATTTCAAAATTCGCATATACCTACGCTGGTAGCACACCTCCGCCGGCTACGAAACCATCGTTCGAATGTTCAAATGTTCCGCTATTCGCATCCGGTTCGAGTAGCGGAACATGACGCGAGCCAGTTGAATTGAACTACTGCGGTTTCGCTGCTATGGTTTCGTGGCGGAGGTGTACTGCCAGCGTTAAAGTCTGAGTGGGTATACCTACTGTTGTAAATTATAGCGGAATCTTAAGATCTAGAAAAAATAATATTAGTCACTGTCAGTTTAAGATTATCTCGGCATAATTTCTACTACTTAACACTTCGCTGAGCTTGTTCATCTAGCAGTCTACACATTTGCGTCTAAGTAGATGTACTAAATAGATTTTTTTATTTACTCTGATGACTACTTTGTTTAATCGAAACAAATATTTAAAAAAAAAATACACACGCATTAAAAACAGATTCGATTTCTCATTAAACATATCAAAGCATATGGAACGGTTGACAGTTGTAACATTACTACAACTAAACAAACTTTAAATAATCCCCTCTGGAAAAAAAGCTAATTCACAAAGTCTTGAGATGAACCTTTATATTTTAAATCGAACCCAATTTCACAGCTCGCATCGCCTGTCAAATGTGACACAAAGCCAATCGCAGCAGTATTATGAGAGAACTCAAACTGACCCTATTTATATCAATGATAATCTATTTATTGTCACAATAAAAACTTTTGATGTTATCAACTCGCAGTGATGAAAGAATCGTCACCTTCCTCTCGTCCTTATCGCGATGCCAAAAGTCACGTTATACTACAATCTTTAAGTCACTTGAGACTTTATTGTTCAGTCAATAAGAATTGTATTAGCTTGATGATAATTTCATGGAAGGTATGCTAAGCAGCTTAGTGATGCGATGGTGCGGACTCGAGGTGAGGCTTGCTTGACGTTTCGAGTGAGTGACGAGTCGATCCAGTGGCATCAGTTGTGCACTACAATACAAGTACAGCCAACGACAAATAGCTATTCACGATTAATTAAATTATAGTACTGTTATCGTGACTAAGGAAACTAGGTGGGAAATAACACCTGTTAAACATAAAACACCTTGCTATTTGATATGCTCGAAAATGTATTTCACAACGACTAATGGCACAAAATAAACCTTTGCAAGATATTTTGCAGTGTTCAGTTCACGTGATCAGTGATAATAAATAAGTTTTGCAATGAAAACTAATCGCTTTACTCGCTCAGTTCAGATAAGATACTCATTTGGTAATGTCAAGGAAAACACGATATTTGTGCAGCAAAATTCGAATATAATGCATCATATGTTTATTTCATTGCAGTTTTATCTTCTCAATTCGTAGAAACCGAACATTCAATTTGATCGTGCGACTGAGTACTCTGTCATTACTCATAGATTAATTACTTAGTTAAATCGTCTTGGCTTGTATGGTCACTAATTGCTGTAAACGTTGTGTTTTTTCTTGGTAAGTGGGTTTTTTCAAATTACGATGCCAGAGGTTTTTGTATTTACAGTTGCATGAAACGTTTAATTGCCTCCAACGGATGTTAAATACAGTAATTGGGAGGTAAATTCGTATGATAACGTATACGTTAAGAAATATAATAAGCATGGGGTGTCTCGAAAATATAAATGTTCACAAAGTATAGCTCTACTTGACTGTACCGAGCTCATACAGATCTGTTGTATTTCGGTGAGCTATTTTAAAATTTAAAAAGTGAACGTAGCTTGACATTTGACAAAAGCTGATTATGACGTCAGTTTTTTTCTTTTTCCCCCGTGTGACACCGAGAGTCCTTTGAGCCAGGATTAATTTGGTCCGTTTTATAAGGGCTTACTTATCTCGAAGCCGAGTGTTAGGAACGGGTTGTATTTATCGCAACCCATTATACATTTTATTATTTAATTTATTTAACGCTTCGGGTTTAGCCGCTTGACTATTAAATCGTCGATGGAATAATGCGATCTAAACTCAAACATCTTAAATGTGTTGTTTTGTTAATTTATTTATATTGAACTTTCTAACAGCTCGTTTGTGATTAAAAATCGTTTCGAAGATTGGGATGTTAGTGGTATCTAATAGGAATGTTGTTGGAGACAAAATCAATAAAGAAGAGTTGATTTTATTAGCTTTATTCAAAAATAGGATCTGATTCATTCTAATTTATAGCAATTTAAAAGATTTTATGCAAATCGCGTGTTGTAAATATAAAATCTTGATAACAAGCATTTGTCTTAGTGTACATTAATTAGTTTGAAGCCAAGCCGTATTAAACATTAATGAGGAATTATAATGAAGCTGGGATTACACGGTCGGAGCTTTAAATTAATAAATTATAATAATCATATGCAGTGCCCTTAATACGCCGCCTTAAGTGCCCACTCGTTTATTGAATGTAACTTTCCAATGTTGTACTTAACAGCTTTGTGATCAAAACGTTTTAATAAAGCTGTGACTTTATAGTACTTGTTGCAGCCTCCTTTCATTGTGTGTATTGAATGGCAACACAAATACTTTTGTGGTTCGATCTCTTTCAAAACTCTTGTTTTGGTAGTAATATATTTTCGATACTGAACAAGCTGCTGTGTACCCAAGGGGATTTCCGATCGGAAAAAAGGACGGAACTTTCATACAAACTTTTATCTGCGATTTTTGAAGGATTTTTTGAAAATTTTCAAAAATCCTGCCTTAGTGCCAACTTTCGCTACACTTTTAAGAAACTGTGGTGCAAAATTGTATGCTTTTAAATCCAGCAGTTTAGGCTGTGCGTTGTCTGCCAGTGAATTAATGCATGAATAGGCCTCCACCAAAGGGGGGTCTGCCATAATCGCCACGCTTGGCAGGCGGGTAGGTGATCGCAGTATGGTATTAAAAAAATGCATAGAGAACGCTGCGGCCCATTCTATAGTAAGTCCCTTAGTCGCGTTCTATGACACCCACGGAAAGAAATAGGATGGTGCTATTCTTTATGTCCGGCACCACACAGACAAAATAGGCAGGCACAACACCACGCAAATATAAAATTTCATCGTGTAGGACTGTAACACAAAGCTACAATTTCTTAGTTCATCAAAGACTTGTAAAATCGGTAAAACCAGAAAATAGTTCATGATTTATTTTTGTAAAGTGAAGCTTCTCTCAATGGAATAAAGTTTCAAGCATTCATCCGAAGTATTATAAGTACTAATGCTACACAATAATTGCTAACTTAATACCCAATGATAATTATCTTGGAACAAATTATGAGAATTGTAGGCATAGGTTTGGTTCCGCGTTACAGGCCGCATTTTTTTCACATGTCATTATAATTTGAAAAAATATAATTAATTATACGGTAATAATAACTCTTAAGAACACTTAATTAAATAATGTTTGCTAATAAGCCTTCGTTTAGCCGTAAAAACTTTGAATAGTTTAAGTTCTAATTAGTTATTTAAACACATAAAGTAGCCATAATATTTATTAAGCTTAGATACACTAAGCGCTCGGTCATTGTTTTTTTTTTATATTAGGTATATTTAAAAAAAAACTTGTTTTTCTTCTCCTGCAAACGTGACTTTGGTTTGATATACAGTGTGAATTGGCTGGCCTATTTGGAGCTTCGCCATGATTATTTTAATTTTTGTAATGTTTTTTTTTTCTTATTTCCTAAACTCTGTTTATAATCATTGTGAATTTACATTATGAGAAGATATTTTGTTTAGAAAAATAATTGCTGACTTTACCTTACTTACTTTAAACTCAGCAATTACTTTTTTGTTGGTTGATAACGATGTCATAACTTGTGTAGGTACTAACTAGAATTACTAAAAGTAATTCAAAGATCAAAACCGGCCAAGTGCTTGTCGGGCTACGCACAATGAAGGGTTCCGTAGTTGAGATGAACTTATCCTAAGACCAAACTTAACATTGTAGTTGAAAAACATGTTCTCCCATACATTCTAACTGCAAATGTAAGTTGGTCGACTATTACTCGTTAACATATTAGCCTACTTAGCTATGATAGTTTTCCTTTTAGTTTCGTTATGTATAAGTACTACTGTCATGATTTTTTAAACATATCCAAAAACAACCATTTCGCTGGCAAAACTTGACCCTAAAAAAATTGCACTTTAAAGCATAATATTTTGCAAACATATCCCTGTTGTGACGCCCCCCAGCTAGATGGACCGACGACCTTAAAAAGGTGGCTGGGATAGACTGGATGCGAAAGGCGGAGGACAGGGTGTTGTGGCGCCGCCTGGGAGAGGCCTATGTCCAGCAGTGGACTGCTATAGGCTGAGTTGATATCCCTGAATTGAAAAATGGTTTCACGTGATTGGGACATTCGCAATATATTTGATCGACCTTTCCAACAATATCCCACATAAAGGTATAAACGAGAACATAAATTATCCCACTTTAAATGTAGGAGCGGTACCCTAAAAATAATGTATTATAAGATTTTATTTTACAACTTTGTCGACGTGATTAATATGTATCCCCATGTCAAATTACAGCTTTGTAGTACCTACTAAGAGTCTCTGAGATAAGCTACGTTGAAACAAATATAAGGGTTCTTTGTTGAATACAGAACTCTAAAAACGGATATCTCAAAAACTTCGATAATCAAAGTTCAATCAAAACAATAAAAATGGCAGTCACACAGCATTTGTGCCGGTCCGTCGCCCGGCTGGCATCGGAAGAGGTTGGTTGTGACAAAAGCCTCCGGATCGAGTTGCATCCCCCCCGCCCCTCCCCGCCCCGCACCGGACACCCCTTGTCATATGCACCTGTGTGACGTTTGACCCTAACAATGTCGACAAAATATAACATCGTAAAGACATTATTTTCGATCAAATTAAGTTTGTTTTAATAAATAAATAATAACTTTATTATCAGACAAATAGTCCATAATTATGTCTTACAAAAATTACAATAAAAAACACAATTTACAAAAAAAAAATAAAAATGCACGTTAAATAAAATATATATAAAATTATTTAAGGCATTGGAATGACGCTTTGTGAGTCGTCATCCAATGCCACATTATGGGGCTGTCCATCTTGCTAGCCACAGTAGCAAAAAAAACCGGCCAAGTGCGAGTCGGACCACGCACAATGAAGGTTTCCGTAGTTGGGATGAATTTACCCCAAGAACAAACTTAACATTGTAGTTGATAAACATGATCCCCTATACATTCCAACTGCAAATGTAAGTTTTTACGCACAATATTGAGTGATTTACCATGTTATTTTAAGATCACAGACTTCTTATAGGTTTTCCTGTAATCTATAAGTAAAGAACTATTTTCTGTATTTTTTTTCAAAATTTTAGTCCGAGTGGTTTCGGAGAAAAGGGGGGGAGGGGGGATGGTAATTTTTCATCTATTTTCTTAAATAATTTCAAAGTATTTATTTTAAAATTATAAAAAAAATATATATATAAATTCTAAAAACAAGCCTTTTCATTTGTTAAGTCACATGGTACAGTCAGCAATTTTTTCTTTTTAATTTTCTTATTTGCCGCCCTAAAGTCACCTCTATATTCAAAATTAATTTATTTACGTAACACCTCCGTGTTTGGGTCACAGAAGTTTATATGTGTACCAAATTTTAACTTAATCGGTCCAGTAGATTCGGAGCAAAACAGCTGTGACAGACGGACAGACAGACACACGAGTGATCCTATATTCCTTTTTTCCTTTTGAGGTACGGAACCCTAAAAAGGATAAAATAAGGATTTGTAAAATTAACTTTAATTAAGAACTTAAGATTACAACTCTTACATGTTGCTTTTTGTTGAATGGGAAGAGACATTGTGTCGGTGTGTCGAAAGGTAAGAATTCTGTGTAAAAATCAGCAAGATTAAGAATAAGTTGTAGTAAGTTGCAGTAAGCATCAGTTGCACTATTTAAGTAAAGTTAAACGAACTAGCAATCCCTCGCGTAACTTTGATACAAATTGAGATGTTTGCTGCCAGCTACTTACAAGTCTATGTAAATGTAAACTTATTCCCCCTTATTACAAAACAAGGTTTATCTTCAGACCCGGGTTAAAAAAACATGGAGCTATTAATGAATTTCGAACTTTATTCCGACTATGGTAAAGTTCATATACACAAAACTGACAACTTAGTACCGAACTAAGTTTTCAGTTTTGTAAAAAGAACGGTATTTCAATCACTGTTACGTTCTTATTACAAAAACTGGCTCCATGGTTTAAGCCATGTCAAATATAAATCTTGTTTTGTAATAAGGCGGTTTCAGTTTAACCTACTTAGTAGAACATACATTATAGATCTGTGGGTGGGACAAAATAGAGCGTTAAGTCTAGTTAATTCAAATTAGGAGTTCTACAAAACTTTTAAGTGTTTAAGCGTTACAATTTGTGATATTTGGGTATTTTCGAATGCCGTGATTGTAAAAGACTGTCTCCTAAAACTTCCTCAGAACAACTTCAGTTCATTATTTCCCAACCATGTTGGGGTCGGATTCACTGCATATAACAAATATAATGATCAACATCATCATTATCTTGCCCATATATACCAATTTATTAGGGTTCGGCGCGACATAACTTTTTCTATCATATGCATACTTCTCTTTTAGTCGGTATCTCGGTAGGCACCTCCTTTCTAGCCATAATTATCATTTTTCTCACAGCAATGGGCTGTGATAAAATCATCTTTCCTTTGGTCTTCCTCTACTCTTATAGCCATCCACAAAACAAATATATTCATCAAATACTTCATTATCATCATTTCAGCCATAAGACGTCCTTTGCTGGACATAGGGGCGGGTGTTGCCATAATCGCCACGCTTGGCAGGCGGGTTGGCGATCGCAGTATGGTGTTAAAATGCATAAAGAACGCTGCTGCCCATTCTCTAGTAAGTCCCTTAGTAGCCTTTTACGACAACCAAAGAAAAAATAGGATGGTGCTATTCTTTACTACCGGCACCACACGATGCTAAGACCCCTAAATGGCCTAGTCGATTTTATTTTCAGAATTCGTAGTTTTTATGTTGTAACCTTAATTCAAACACACATTTTGATTTGTTTGTGAAAGAATGGAAGACGATACTCTCAGAATGTATGAAATTTCGTAGAAGAATGTATGACTGCATATCATGTGTGTGTGTGTGTATCTTTAAGTAATAATACGTACACACGGCTACACATCAAGCTGTACATTTCCAGTATAAGCTGGCCTCTCATTGTACGAAAATCCTATACAATGCGAGATCAGCCTAAACTGGATATGTATAGCTTGACGTGTAGCCGTCTGTAACAACTAAATCCTACGCGGAATAAGTTTGGTTTTATACCTTTTTTTATTTTTATATGTTGTACTCTTTTCATTTGATATCGTTCAAATGTGTTCAAATAGTGTCATTGGATTCGGCCGGTCTATTTAAAATAAATAATAAAGTAGCTAACATTATGTTTGTGTGTTATTTATAGAACAAGTCGGCTCATAGGTACTATTTCATTATTGCTTTAAAAATATTTTTTCTAGGGATTCCATAATAAATGCCAGTAACTTACTGCCAGCGACACATTCTAATCACATTGTTATATTTGCAGTTTAAATAATTTTCATTCATTTAATTTATTCATAAAACAATGTATTTATGTATATTATAATTTATTAACATGCAATTTACTTAAAAAATTAAATACAAAGAACCATGAATTATTAATTAAAATTCCAAGTGAAATTCTTCAAGTGTAGATTTCAGAACCTATAGGTTTTTCATATATACCTACAAGGTACCTACTTATTAAACAAAGTCGCTGTTCATGTCATAATGGCTTATGATGCGGTTTAAACCATTATTTATATCCAATTCCTTCCCGTGGGTGTCGTAAAAGACGACTAAGGGACTTACTAGAGAATGGCAGCAGCGTTCTCTATGCATTTTAACACCATAGTGCGATCGCGATGGCAAAGTAAGGCAATTATGGCAAACCAAAAAAAAATATGGCAAGCGTGGCGACTATGGCAACCCCCCCCCCCCCCCCCTTAGGAGAGGCCTATATCCAGCAGTGGACGTCTTTCGGCTGAAATTAAACCATTATTTAGACTATTTATTCCGGAAAGTTTTTGTGTATTTGTATTATATTTGTCTTACTTAGATGCAGCACTGAAATCTTGATGTTTTGAAGCGGGGGCGGATCTCATCATCCATCATTTGCCTACGCTTCCCAAATATGTTGGGGTCGGCAGTATTTTACATGGAGCGACTGACTATCTGACCTTCACAACCCACTTACTATGCGTAACACGACCCCTTGGTAAGACTGGTTGTCAAACCTTCGGGCTTCCGACGACCTGTGATATCTGTCAATGATCTACAAATCACAGTCGGGACCAATGGCTTAACGTGCTTTCCGAGGCACGGAGGGGTCTTGGTATGTAAAGATGGTCACCCATCCACGGACCAACCGCGGCAAGCGTAGCTTAACCTGATCGATTTACCCGTTTGGCTGTTATTACTTAGCCACAAGTCCCACGGGGGCGGATCTGTAGTAAAGAATAAAACATACCTACTCTGGTAGTAACTATACTCCATTTGAAATAAGATTAGACATTTAAATAAACTTGTTTACAGTCCGTTCAACCGATTTTGACTTCTATTCAATAGGCATAAGGGTGACATTAAAAGCAAAAACGTGATTGCAATACCAACTGTTTATTACAGCTGTCATTTGTCATGCCACCAACGCAATAGAAGTCAAAATCGATTGAACGGACTGTAAAAAAGGTTTATTTAAATGTCTAATCTTATTTCAAACGGAGTATAAATGAGTAAGAGTTAAAGCTGGACAGAGTTGAAGTATGAACGAGGGGTCAAAAATTGATTTTTTTAACGCTAACTAACTAGCCACCCATTCTTATTGTTAATCGTTAGGTTATTGAATTTTCTACTTATTTGTACTATTATTATGGCCTAAGAGAAGGAACAAGGTCTAGGAGGCGACAAAGGAAAAGATGGGCAGACCTATTTGTACAAAAACTAGGGCCAAACTGGATGACCAAACCAGAGACAGACACTACTGGAGAAAACTGGAGGAGGCCTACGTCAAGGAGGCGACTACGAGTATACTACTAATTCAATTAATTAATACTATTTATTATAAATACATATTACAACATATAATTCAATCAAATTAATTTTCAAATTCAATGCACTATCAAACAATCTAATTATTATTTCATTTAAAATGTGTTGAATCAAAAATATAATTTTGCATGTTATAAATTGTATTGTAATACTTTTTTACAAAAAAGTGTAAGAGGGTAGTAGAATAAATGGTATTATATTTATTTTATTTATGTAGCCTAAAGCTAAATACCACTTAAGTGGGAGCTCGACTCGTGTACCTACTGATGGTTCAATACTAAGAATTAATTTAAATTCTTTGCCTGATTCCCGATAATTAGCTGTGCCCTAGGAATGTTCAAGCTACAAGTGAATATGTTCCGTAAATACTTCTAAGAAAGCACATCATCTTAGATCATATCATCAAGGGTAGTAGAATAAATTGCTTTTTTATTTATTTTATTTATGTAGCCTAAAGCTAAATACCACTTAAGTGGGAGCTCGACTCGTGTACCTACTGATGGTTCAATACTAAGAATTTTTTTGTTTTATTTTTCATGTTGTAATTTTTTTTCGTAGTTAGTATCTTCTTAGTGTAAATAATTAGCTGTGTATTTGTACTTAGTAAATAATTAAAACTAAATTAAGTTTTGAAACTAAAAATCATCAATTAAATAATATTTTTTTAAATGATTTTTGGTTTAACTTTGCTGTTATTTTTTGTGTGATTGGCAAAACAAATTAATAAATTTCAGGACATTATACTTACAGAACTTAACACCTTTTAGAATTAAGGCATAGACAAAAAAAAACATGCGGGGAAGTCTTTGGGGACTGCCGCTACAAGTGAAGATAAAGATAAAGATATTTTATTTTTGTAAAACATGAGTAAGTAAGTACAATACATGCACATTGTGGATAGAATTAAAATAAATAAAAAGGAGCTACATGTTTTGCCAGTTAAAGCGTACAAAAAAAACACAGAACTTATTTTTACCATGCATATGCCTAAAAACAGTATATATTATATATAGCTCATGGAAAGCGTTCGGTGACGATGACGCGAGTTCTATGATTATTGTTCACCCAAAAAGTGCTCAACGCGCCTAACAAAGTTTTTACTTCAACAAAATATTTCAT
This sequence comes from Tiliacea aurago, assembly GCA_948098905.1. Taxonomy (NCBI): domain Eukaryota; kingdom Metazoa; phylum Arthropoda; class Insecta; order Lepidoptera; family Noctuidae; genus Tiliacea; species Tiliacea aurago. The sequence goes on along the minus strand of OX402578.1, from coordinate 9,766,684 downwards.
TCAAACTGACAACTACTACAATATTACAAAAAAACGAATAAACATACGAATATCTGCAGTCCGTCAATGGCAACACATTTAACACATTACATAAGTTAACGTGTTTATCACAATCGTTTCGAAGTAAAATCTCCTAATAGACACCCTGAGTCGTCGCGTGACTGTACGCGCCACTTTATCGCGGTTCCCAGCAATCGAAGTAGATCAAATTATAATACCGTGCTTACCGTGTTGCTGGTTTCATAATGAGCACTATACACTGTGTAAGTATTACACCCTGCAGGAAAACGTTTAAAATCCGTCTCCGGAAAAGATAAGGAGTAATGAGTGCATTGTCGCGTTGATGTCTTTTCTTAAATCTTAAGTGCTACGACGTAGCTCTGCTGTTGGTGGATTGGGTTTTTTCGTAGCAACCCTTGGGAATATTTTTTGTTAATGTTTTTCTGGTTTTTTGAAGTGTGTATTGTTTTCTTTTGTTTTTTATTTATAGATTTTATCAAGTTATATTTACCAATTGTTTTCTTTTCTTACTTATTTTCATATTTGTTAATTAATTATGTGCTCTAGTTTTTACAACATGGTTTTATGACAGCTAGTGGGCTGTCACAATTTATAAAACCTTATCACCTGCTAGCTAATTCTTAGGAACTTTGAATTTACAACGAAATATCTATTTTGACAAATCTCTGTAACAGATATTAATATCAATTAGTTACATTATATTTAATTCATCCATTGTAGCAGACTTAATTTGAGCAACAATGAACGACCACCGTTCTACCCTATTATTTTTATTGTGCTATCATGATCTACAATTAAACAAACAATCCTAACTTAACTGCGACGGCGACAATTATATCGTTAGCAGCGCAATTTTTTTATATGAAAGAATGCATTTTTTTTTTTTTTAAGATAACTTGTAAGTATCAATAGACATTTTTTAAATATTTCTTAATTTAAATTTTAAAATATCAACCTTGTAACTGCACATTTATTAAGCTAGCATAACAGCTAAATAGGTCAGTACAGTATCTTTACTGTTTAAAATGTTAAAGAGTAACCTCCTGCAACCAACAAGATCAACCTGGCTAATCAGTGGTTTTAACCGTTTTAATTTTTTAACGAAACGTCTGACGTTTATAAAAATTATAAACAAGAGGGACCCTCTTACCCTCCCATTGCTCTTGTTAAGCAGACGCTAATTAATAATTACTTAACTTTAACTGAAGAACTACAAACCTGGTGAATCAGTGGCAGATCTATCGGAGTCGGAGTCCCGGTGCGCGCTGAGGTCGCGGGGCGGCGCGTCCAGGATGTCCGTGATCATGAACCGTGTGCGCGGCGCGCGCTCGCGCTCGTCCCGCTGCACCGTCATCGCCAGCGCTCCGCCGGCGGGGCCCACGCCGCCGCCGCTCGCCGCCCCTAGCGCATCCAGCGCGGGCCACCCCCGCCCCACGCACAGCTCAATCGCCCCCAGCTCGCCAGTCACCGTACCATCACAGTCCAAATTAATTACAAAACAATTTTATCTAACTTTAGCAACACTTTATCAACAGTGTTTCCGAACTCGCATCGCCGGCACAACAACTTTTGGTCCTTCTTCCTATTGAAAGTCACGTGCTCCCAAAATTCCGATTGAGATAAGTTTGTTTATCACTTTTCCTTCCGAATGTTCGCAACGAAAATTTCAATTTATTTAAAGTGAAAATCCAGATAATTGTTATCAGACACAGTAACAAAGTTTACACACTTATAGTTCTCACGAAATAAAGTTTACTGCGAATCGGCGAGCGCAGAACTGTTACAAAATGTTCCGTGTATCGCGCGTTACGGCTCGCGTGTGACATGCGCGGGCGCGGCGCGGCGGTGTGTAGGTCGCGCGGCGGGCTCGGCTCGACTGGCGCGGTGGGCAGGAGGCGGGCCGCCAATGGCGCGGCGGGAGGGCGCGCCGCCAGCCAACCGCCGCGCGCCGCCGCGGGGCGTGCCCCGGCCATGTTGCCGCACCAACTTAATGCTCTTTTTACCAACTCGCCGCCGGGAGAAAGCTCCGCGCGGATTTAAGCTTTTATACGTGGATAAAACGCTTTTATAGGAAAATAAAGCGTTCTCGCAGCGGGATATCACACTTTATGACGGCGTTTTACTGAAAGTTGGCGACACTATACTCTAGTAATTGGTTCACGCCCGCCAAATTGAGGCTAGCGTGTCAGCCACCGCAGCTTTGTGCCCGAACATGAATAACTTACATTTATGACACAGACTGGTTAGTTATTTATCTCTTGTTTTAAAAACACTTTAATAAACAAAATATTTTTGTATCTAAGAAATTACAATTTCAGCATTTGCAATGTAAGAATAGAATGTCCATACTATAGCTATTGTAGGTAGGTATGTCAGTAAGTTCTATTCTATTCTATTATATTTTTCTCTCTGTGGCAATGGCGCCGATGTCGACAATGGTGCCTACACTTATTTGACAATGATTTGGGCATAAAGATCAAGTCAAAGTTCCTAACAGAGATAATATTCCTTTTTTTTTACAAGTAGGTTAGTATGTAATTATGGAGCTGCGCTAGTTGTCCGACTTCTAAAGACGGTCGTCCCCTAGGGGTGGACCTAGCTTACCTAGTCGTCTTCAGTAACCTTAGTGCTAAGAGCAATTTGATATACATATAAGTACCTACCTACTTCCATAATGACCTACCGAAAAAACGCCGCACTGATTGAGATGTGCTACACTTTTGCCGATCTCCGTGACAAAGGTCTTACCTTTGACACGGAGGTTGGCAAAAGCGTAGCATATCTACTTACCTACCTATGTTTTTCCTATTTTACAACAGAAAATAACGAAAAGGAGTTCTGTCACGTTTTCTGGATCGTTACTTTAAAAACCTTCCTAAAATAAGTAGGTACTTAGGTACCTAATATTATTATGATAATTATCCTGTTAGCAGGGCCAACATGGCCAGAGATCGCACAAGACAGAGAGGTTTGAAAGGAAAAAGGGGAGGCCTTGGCCACCAGTGGGACACAATATAGGGTCATCATCATCATTATCATTTCGGCCGACAGACGTCCACTGCTGGACATAGGCCTCTCCCAAAGGGGGGGTTTGCCATAATCGCCACGCTTGGCAGGCGGGTTGGCGATCGCTGTATGGTGTTAAAATGCACAAAGAATGCTGCTGCCCATTCTCTAGTTATTCCCTTAGTCGGCTTTTACGACACCTACGGGAAGAAATAGGGTGGATCTATTCTTTACATCCGGCACCACAGACAATATAGGATAGCAAAATAAAAAGTGGATTTTACCTAAGTAATAGTTAAGAATTTAAACCATGTTAATTATGATGGAATATTTTGTCCCGCACATGTATTTCCTGCTAAACTATTTTAAAAAACGTTCCGTTTCGAAAGACTATTCTAAAATATAATAGATGTATTATTACCTATTTATTTTTATGAATATACAGTACATACATTTAAATATGTGTAACGATCAACTTCTCTCGTTTTCCTGCGCTGCGGTCACATTTTCCCTAAAAGTTTTCCATTTATTTCGTCGTTTAATAATCTTTTAAACATTTAAATAAACACCTATATACCTACTAAGTACCATAGTTACATATTTCTACATTAATTAAAAACAATAGTAGTGCAACGGGTAAGTACCTAGTATTCAAAACATGGCAATACTTCTCCTCATAATTTTACTTTTACGGTTCAAACTCATTCATTTGTAAATTAGTTACTACATACTAAAAGAATCAGAATCAGAATTTATTTATTTGTAAGTAATAAATCTTATTAATCTTATATCAATCGGGATATTATACCGATCCCCGTTAGGCCGTGGGTACGGGGGTTCTGTTTAAATACCCCCGAAATGCCATGAACGTTCTTGAGAATCAGCATGGGACTGATTGGATTGGCATGGATGAGAATTCTTGAGATCAGTGCCACCCGCCTTTAATGTATGATGATTATCCACGTCGGCGGCCTTTTAATTTTTGTATTTAATTATGTAAAATTAAGCTTATTTTGAAACCCAACCATAGAGTGAATTCCTGGCCGTCAAGGCCTTGGATCACCCGGTTTATATTTAAATTTGTATTATTCAAAGTCAAAGTCAAATTATTTATTTCAAATAGGCACTTATAAGGCATTTTTAACGTCAACATTTAAAATTGTTTCTAGTCGCCCCTTCCAAAAGGTAGTTTCTTATGTAGAAGGATGGGCAGGAAACTCCATCGTACCTTTTTTTAAAGGTTTTACAATATTTTGTAGAGGTATGTACATTTTAATTGTATAATTATACAATTAAAATAGCAACTAGTTTGATTTTGTCTAGAGTTCTAGGCTCTAGATTGTCATATGGAGCTGGACAGCATGTTTCTAAGCATTCTTATCTTGGATATAATTTTCTAATTTGTAAATTAGAAAATTATATCCAATGCTTGTTTAAAAATTACTTTTATATATTGTTGTTGTATATTGTTTTACTTGTAAATATTGGGAATATTCCTGTCTGTTCTGAAAAACATCCTATTACGCCTGGTTTCTGTGGTCCTCAATAAACCCTCAGTCCCTCAGTAGTTATAACATTTATTATCAATTTAATTATATATCGCTGCGAAGATATATCGGTGTGTAATGTGAATATAAATGATAAGAGTGTGGAGCAAGTAAGTTTGTATACTCGTATTTGGGTTGTCAGTTTACAAGGGATGTAAAAATGTATGAAGATGTGGAAAGGAGAGGAAATGTGGGAAATAAAGTGAATGGTAAATAAAATAAACTGATTCATCACAATCGCATGTATTGATGCGATTGTGACGAACCAGTCGATGCCCCGAAACACTTGACTGGCTGTTCATAATAGTGTGCTGGTGCCTACGCTTATGTATGGAAGTGAATATTGGGTGTGGCAAAAGAAGCATGAAAGTAGAATAAATGTTGTGGAAATGCGTTCCTTGCGAAGCATGAGTGATGTGACTATAAATGATAGGCTGAAAAATTATGTGATAAGGCAACGGTGTGTTTTAAAAGAAGATGTAGTGACAAAAATTTAAAAGAGTATGCTTAGATGGTATGGCCATGTTGAGAGGAACAATGAAAGGCGACTAACATAAGGTATTTACAAGGCAGATGTGAGTGGAAACGCTAGGACGGACGCCCTAGATTGGTGATGTTCTTCAGAAAGGTCAGGTGCGTAGTACTTGCAACCGGAGTGCGAGTATGACCAGATGTTGAACGTAAACGACGCAAAAAGAGTGTGTAAGGAGCGTAGCAGAGGTGGCGTTCTATAGTTTCTGCCTACCCCCTTGGGAAGAGAGTTGAATTTATTAGCATGTATTTATATATCAATTTAAGTATTTCTTCCTTATCTGAGTGTTCAGAAACAAGACATCGAACCAATAGTCCTTCAGAATAATTTTTCTAGTTGGAATGCATCGGATTTTTTATTTATTTATGATATCGAGTGTGAACCATCAGCAATAGGCTTATGAGTTATGACTGTAGAGCAATATTGTGCGAAAAAGTAACCAACACGTTTGATTTACTTCTGCTTCCTAAAAACTAATTACTTACTTACAAAAAAATAAAAACGACTTAAAAAAATTTTTTACCAAAAAAAGCGACTACAAGGCGAAACAATTTATTTTGATTTTGGATACTTATTGCCAATATGCTACCGCTACTTCTGAAACACGTTATTTTGCACTTTGTAGTAGCATTTTTTAGGTTTTCTTAAGATAGTTTGTTTGTTTTTTTGTAATAAGTGTTTAATTTTAACTTTTAAGTTGTAAAATCTCACACGAATTCATGTAGTACCTACCACTTGTTACTATGCGAAGATAACCACATTATCAAAATAGAGGAACTGGATTAAGAACCTATTATTGAAGCTAACTCAAAAACTACTCCAGCAAAGTTAATACAATTAATATGGAACCACGGCGCGTTATTTATTTATTTATAACTAGCTGCTGCCCGGGGCTTAACACACGTTGCTTTTTCCAAAATAAAAGTAGCCTAAAGTTACTCCTCAACTATCAGTCAGTGAAAATCCCGTCAAAATCGGTCCAGCCGTTTCGCAGATACGAACAAACAGACAGGCAAAAAATTAATTAATTGTTTTTTTGTTATAAATACAGTATATAGTTTCATATTGGCCGTGTGGTGCCGGACGTAAAGAATAGCACCACCCTATTTCTTCCCGTGGGTGTCGTAAAAGACGACTAAGGGACTTACTATAGAATGGGCAGCAGCGTTCTCTATCCATTTTAACACCATACTGCGATCGCCAACCAGCCAGCTAAGCGCGGCGATTATGGCAACCCCGGCCTAGCGACCTATGTCCAGCAGTGGACGTCTTTCGGCTGAAATTATGATGATAGTTTCGTATGCAAAAAGTTAGTAAAAAGTTGTTATTTTGACATTACGAACAGACACTTCAATTTATTTATTTATACAGATTCGCCAGCAGCCCGATGGGATTTCCCATCGACTAAAAGACAAAGTTATATACGATCTTTCATTCCCTTCCCCATGAATGTTCAAAAATCCTTTCTTAGTGCTCAGTTTCGTTGTATAAGGAGCACTTGTGCAACATTTCATGCTTCTAGACCCAGCTGCTACCAGGTTTAGGTTGTGCAATCTCTGTAGTGTCAATCAGTTTAGGAATATTATTGAGTCTGACGGTGCAGCAAATGGCACTGGACACAATGGTCCAGTTTTGTTACGAAGTAACTGGAATCACCGAAAAGGTCGGATAAGAGTGACACTGGCTGCTGACAGTCACTCTAGCTGAGCGTCGCATCGATACAAAACAATAGACATTCTTCTAGCCATTTCCGATAAAATAAAGATATAAACAAAAAATGCTACTGTAATTAAGCGTCTTAGCTAAAGATGTCAACAATCAATTCCAAATTTTTACGCACATTCAAAATCATTTTCATTTCTCTTTAGTTGACCAAATGACCACTGGTCATGTCTCCCGGGATCATGCAGTATGGATCGAATCTCCCCCAAACCTAACCTTCATCACTTTATCGGGTGTTGAAATTGAGTAAAGGCTTCTACATACCGGGGCGACTTGTCGCGCGACGCGACGCGACACAAAGGCACCGCTAACCCGCGACACGCGGGGCCTGTGTGCCGTGTCGCGTCGCGCTGGTATGTCGAAGCCTTTAATCGTAGGACAAACATATACCACATTCTTGAAACTACATTAATCTAATAATGCAACTAATATACAGTATCGATCGAATCTCCCCCAACCTAACCTTCATCACTTTATCGGGTGTTGAAATTGAGTACATCGTAGGACAAACATATACCACATACTTGAAACTACATTAATCCAATAATGCAAATAATATACCTACAGTATGGATCGAATCTCTCCCAACATAACCTTCATCACTTTATCGGGTGTTGAAATTGAGTACATCGTAGGACAAACATATACCACATACTTGAAACTACATTAATCCAATAATGCAAATAATATACCTACAGTATGGATCGAATCTCTCCCAACATAACCTTCATCACTTTATCGGGTGTTGAAATTGAGTACATCGTAGGACAAACATATACCACATACTTGAAACTACATTAATCCAATAATGCAAATAATATACCTACAGTATGGATCGAATCTCCTCTCCCAACATAACCTTCATCACTTTATCGGGTGTTGAAATTGAGTAAATCGTAGGACAAACATATACCACATTCTTGAACCTACATTAATCTAATAATGCTACTAATATACAGTATGGATCGAATCTCCCCCAACCTAACCTTCATCACTTTATCGGGTGTTGTAATTGAGTAAATCGTAAGACAAACATATTATACCACATTCTTGAAACTACATATTAATCCAATAATGCAACTAATATAAAAACATTACGTTTCTTAATAGTGGTCAGAGTAATGTTAAAACACCAAGAAAAATGTGATTTCACTGGCAACCACCAGAAACTTGATTTTTTGCTATATTAATTATCGCACATGAGACACAATTAGCGCGAGAGACCCGATGCCACGAATTTTAAAATGAATTAGGCATTGTGGTTCGTCTCGATGTGGTTGTCTCGAATTCGCGACATCGGGTGCCACGAATTTTAAAATGATTTAGGCATTGTGGTTCGTCTCGATGTGGTTGTCTCGAATTCGCGACATCGGGTGCCACACATTTTAAAATGATTTAGGCATTGTGGTTCGTCTCGATGTGGTTGTTTTAAATCTTTCGTCATTTGAACAAATAGGGGACTTGTTCAATTGACGAAAGATTTAAAATCTTTACAAAATCTTAAACCATTGCGCCAATAGTTGCTATGACTTCAGGGTCTTGCTCAACTCCTGCAATGGACACCTATACAGAGTCTTAAAACCCTGAAAACGAATCTCTTATGTTTAAGTATGTAGGGGGTACAGGGTACTTGTTTAGTTTTTCAAAGACTGGAAACGAAGAACATCTGTATCCTTATCTTGTGCTATCTTATTCCAATATTTAGGAGAGCTTATGCATATTGGGCCACCTGCATAGCTATTCACAGCCATTCGATACGCTTCCGTGCTGAATCGAACAACAATCAATGTTATCGAAGGAGTCCTCTAAATGCTGTTCACAAATCCGAAACCCGAAAATTTTGACGGTTTAAAACCAAATAGATGACCACTATTCTTCCGACGGCTATTTGCGGTTTGGGACTAGGCCAAATCAGGTGACCGAATATGTGTCATTTTCGACTCAGGAGCCTGTCGAATGGTTAAAACCAGATGACCAGATGTATGAACGTAGCCGAAGCAAAAGAAGTAGGTATGTAAGGCCGGTTTCCACCAAAGCGGAGAGGAGAGGAGATGTTTGTAAATGACCAATAAGATATCGTTATTTCGATGCAATGGTACGGCATCTTATCGGTATCTTATTGGTCGTTTACAAACATCTCTCCTCTCCGCTTTGGTGGAAACCGGGCCTAAGGAGCGTAGCAAGTGGCGTTCTATAGTTTCTGCCTACCCCCATGGGAAGAAGGCGTGAGCTTATGTATGTATGTATCTGTATAATTATATCATAATTATCTCTCTGTATTTTACCGTGTGCCAATCCATCTTTCAAGGGTAGTGATACGACAATTGCTACTGTGGCTGATATCAACATGAAGCATTATAATTATCTTCGGCATTTCAGCATACAGAACCTTCACTATCATCAGAGCCTATAGTAGTCTACTCACCAATCGCTCGCCATTTTTTCAGTACTTTTTTTTTGTTTTTTTTTTTTCTCTAGCCAACGCTCTCCCACTGCTGGGCAAAGGCATCCCTCCACTCCTTCCATCCTTAGCGAGCCCGCGCGTCCTCCTTCCAGTTTTGCCGGAACCCATCCAATTCGTCCCGCCATCTCCTACGTGGTCTGCCGCGACCCCGTCGCACTGTTTCAGGGCACCAATACTGTGCCATTTGGGCCCACAGTTGGGCAGACATGTTCTGCCCAGTCCCATTTAAGTTGGGCAGCCTTTTGAGCCACGTCAGCTATCTTTGTTTTGGAGCGCAGTATTGTGTTTGTTAATTTAACGCCTAGTATACTGCGCTTCATTGCTCGTTGGCAGACCTTGAGTTTGGATTTCTGGATGTTAGTCAAAGACCAATTCTGAAAAAGAAGTTCTTTCAGAAATTTACTTTCGATTTATTTCATTCATCATCATCATGACAGCAGTGGTGGCCCAGTGGTGACGGCCACGACTTACGAGTAGATCGTAGGTTGGAACCCAGACCGGCGCTTTACTTTGTGTAAATTATTGCATCACCACTGCTCTCAAAACGGTGAAGGAAAACATCGTGAGGAAACCGGCATGTCCTAGAACCAAAAATTCCAAGGCATCGGACATCTACAAGCCCGCACTGGGCCCGCGTGCAGGTTGGTTACGGTCTACTCACTCTCACAAAGAGACCTGTGTCCCAGCTGTGAGAACATTATAGGCTGATTATGGATCACCATCATCATCCACAGCCCGACTTCACCCACTGCTGAGCATAAGACACAGTTTTCTTGTGCCAATCCCCACACAGCAAACTAATGTGTCAGCTTTATCCAGGTTTTACCCGCGTCGGCGACGGTAACATTTAATCGTTCCTAGAACATGAAAAACAAGAAAATAGTTATTGAAGTAAAACTAATTTACACACGCTTGACTTGGGGAGTAAGCTGGTGAATGCGTGACGAGAGCGTTACGGAAACTGTGATCGGGTGAGGCGAACGGAAGTTGTTTAAAATTTAAACATGGAACACACCGCGTCACCACCGCGGGCTGTCCCGCTTAATAGGTTTTTTTTTTTAAATTCACACTGGCTGTTTATACACTCACAAGACCGCAGCTTTTTTGAAGTAAAACTTCATTTGCTAGCGTTACTTGAACGGTGATTTCTGTTTTACTTCAGTCGTGTGGTCTAAAGGCTTCTACATACTAGCGCGACTTGTCGCGCGACGCGACACGGCACAAAGGCCCCGAGCGTCGCGGGACGAGCGGTGCCTTTGTGTCGCGTCGCGTCGCGCGACATGTCGCCCCGGTATGTAGAAGCCTTAAAGCACACTCGTTTTTTTTTATTAGTGTTTATTATAGAAGTAAGTATGTATGTTAGTTTCTCATATCTTTTGTTGTATTTTATTAAGTGAATTGTTTTTGATTGTATGTATATATATATTTATTCAATAACTCAGTAATAAAATATTTACATCATATAAAAACTAACCGACTTAAAATAATAATATATAAGATAAACGCTAACAGACTTAACATAATACTATATGTACATGTAAAAAAAAAAAGGTGGGGGATAGAATCATAGGGCATCAAAAAATTCGTCCGCATCGCTGTCAACAGGAAAGGTGCCCAGAAGGCTGGCAGCATTGCCACGTTGTATGGCGATGCTGATTCTTTGTCCGAAAAATAGACCAGCCCTCTGGTCACGTGAAGAGTCGACCAACCGCTTGGCGATATCTTGAAAAACCAAGCGGGCACTCGGACCCCATGGCCCTAGTGTTTCAACCCCAAACGGCTCGAACATATAGCTCCCAATAAGATTGGAATATTTTCGCCGTTTGAGGTTTTCTGCACCTGCAGCAGCCGCCCCAGCACAGCTTGCCGTGCTAGGAAGATGGGATGGCGCAAGGGTGTCGACACATGTTGCATCCCACACCAAAGGCCGACCTAACTTCCAAGGCATTATGGTCATTCCGTCTGGTCTCTTCCCATCGTCGCGTGCTAAGCCATTGGGTTCTAAAACAGCTGGCACCCCGACGGTGACAAGAGCACGACGGATGATGTCATTAATGCTGGCGTGCCGTGCTATCCGGCCTGCGCTCTTACTGCAAGATAGACCATGATGTCCAAGGCAGTCGACAGCTTCACCGCACTGGCAGCGATGCGGAGCCCCGCAAGGAGCGCCCAGACGCAGACAAGTAGCGAGCCGGAAGGTGGTGTCACCCAACATAGTGCCTGTGTTGGGAGACGGTAGTGCTTGAAGCCAGAGGCCCGACTCCCACTCACCCACAGCCAGCAGGCGGGCACGCTCAGCAGTATTGGTAGACGTATTGATAAGATTATTCCGTACCAACCTGCAGAGCGGCTCATCCCACTGTCTCTGGGAAGATGGGTTTGCGGGCCGATCTGTATCCGGGCAAGCCGCTTTCCAGACGTTCACCGCATCGGTCAAGCACGGCACTTCAGAGTCAACCAGGGAGGGGGCTAAAATATTCCGGGTCAACTTTTCAGTGCTGTGGACAGAGGACAGGAACGCCGGTAAGCTAATACTGGTAATTTTGCGGATGCCGAGGCCACCAAAACGAATGGGTAGTGTGGCTTGAAGCCACGCTCGGTCATCCAAGGCCACATTTAAAATGGATGTAAGTGTGCTGCGAATAATTTGGTCAATTTTGTCCAAGAGATGTGGTTGCTTCCATAAAGGGGAAGAACGTAGCAAATATATAAAATTTGGGCCAAAACAACAGTATCTAATCAGGGTGAATGCCGAATGTAAATTAATTTTGGATAGTCTGTCCGAAATTTCGTTGAAGTTTTTGATTTTTTCGCTGATGAAAGGAGAAAAGCTGTCTTCGAAAATTGGGGAACCTAGGAGGTGCAGTGAGCTTTTTTCTAAAATTTTGATTTGTGGGGCTATTGCATTAAATTTATCTAGGGTCAATTGTCTGTCGGTAATGTCAGAAAGGTAAATTTCACATTTTGAGGGGTTAAGTTCCAGGCCAATATTTTTAAAATGTTTTTTGAGGAGTTGTAGGTCTTTCAAAACGGTGTCTACATGACCTCCTAGCGTTCCATCATCTAAATACCACACGTTAAATTTTGAATTTAGTTTCTGGATAATTGGATGAATAGCCAAGCTGAAAATGACTGGCCCGAGAGGGTCACCTTGTTGGCATCCAACTGCTGATTCTAAAACATTGTCCTTATATAATAATTTAGAAGGGTACCTATAACATTGCCACATAAAACCATAAATTTCGGGTAATTCCTTTTTGACTTCAGCCAACAAAGTGTCCCTGTTTACAGAGTTGAAAGCATTTTTCACGTCAACCTTGAGGATAACCTCACCTTTGTTTGAGTTTAAAAAGGTGGAAAGGGCATGTACGGCAGCCTCACAGCCCCCTTTCGAGCCAAAACCAAGCTGCAGGGGCTGAAACTTAGCTGTAAGGGATTCGCTATACAGCTTACAGCATATTTTGGCTGCCGTCCGCCTGTAGGTGCATCCAACGGCGATGGGACGAATGCCGCCATCTTTCTTGCGCAGGGCACATAAGTTGGCCCCGTACAAGACATCGACGACGGCCTCGTTCACACCGCCGGTGAGCATGAGGTTCATGAGGGCCGCAAGCTCCTTCAAAAGCGACTCACCAGCTTCCCCGGCGCCTGAACTCAATAGATCCTTTAGATGTTGTGGAGTCAGGCCGTCGAGGCCGCCGGCGGAACCACTTCGGAAGGAGCTTACAGCTGCAAACAACTGGGGGGCCGAAACGTTTAGGAAGGATGAATTTAGGTCTGGAGGGTCGGGGGGGTCGGGAAAGGTGAGACCATCCGCAGGCGCTGGGTGTTTACTCTCTAGAGCTGTTAGTGTTTCTGGAGAGTAAGGCGCCACCACATCGCTGCTGAACAGTATCCTGGCTGCTCCCCTGATGTCCCCTTCACTTAGTTTCGATTCCACATGTGAACATAAGCCTTTTTGTGACAGGTTGTTAAATGCAGGTAATTTTGAATCTAAAATTAGGGTCGAATTGTTGCAATTATCTTTAATTTGGTTCGTTAAGGTTTTTTTGGTCGCCGAATTTTTTGGGACATGCAGAATCCTATAAGGGAAAGTGAGTAATTGCTCCCAGGCACTTTGTGAGTTCTCCTGGGTCGCGAGACGGAGGTATCCTGCCAAACTCAGTGCCACAGACCGTCTCGCGCCCCGGGGAACTCTCTTTAAAACGGGGGTAGAATTTTTGAATTTAGCTAAGGTTTTCCACAAGCTTTGAACAGAAGGTGTTGAAGTTGGGGATGTGGCTGGGGGGCATAAAGGTGCACTATGAGATTTGTGGATCTTGCCATAGTGTATCTTCAGCCCCCGTTCGCCTTTAAAAAAGCGTGCCTGTGAGCAATGAGGACATCTTACCAGCTGGACATCAAGCGATGTAGCAGGTTGACTGGCACAGTTTCCGGCGTCGCTACAGCCGGCAATGATGAAATAAAGTAAAACACTTAAAATTTATAGTTAAACTTACCTAAAAAAATAATATAAATAAACTATATACACACGAACTCACACTAGAAACACAAAAAATAAAATTTTTCACTATTTACAAAATGTCACATATAAAACTGTCATTGAATGACGACTGCGGCGCAGTCGCGGTTGGGGTCTGGGGCGCCGTGCATGAAGGGCGCAGGCTTCGTAACCGTTGCCTTGGCTGCAGCTGCTAGCATCGCGTCTTCGTCGTTCTTTTTGAAGTATAAATATTGCAGAAATGTTTCCTATTGTTTGTTTGTTTCGTTTCAATTTTGGTAGATATGCAGATTTCTTTCAGAGAGAGATGGAAAGAAGAGAACATTCAATTCTTTTGTAGGGAAATTGAATACACTGTATTTTTATGGATCTGTTGCACCAAAGACTTATTTTCAAACAATTATTACACTTCAGTTTTAGTTCAATTTTCACTTTTCTGGCTAAAGTTGTCGTCCTGAAAACGATAGGACAGTTAATTGTAGGCGGTATTGTGACTTTATCATCACTTTCAGCGTCAGATATTCGGTAATACTATTTTTTTTAATAATTTTATTCACGGAGCCAAAGTTTGGGTACTGACGGCATCGCCATTTTTTTTATTTATAGATATTTTTAAATATAATAAAAATATCTATTATATTTTTTAAATAAATAGATATTTTTTTCTTAGTCCTAAGTCAAAATGTTTGTTGTCTGTGACGAAATAGGTGCGCCGTCAGAATATTGTTCTGAGTGCGCCCCTACAGGCAAATAAGACATCAATCATATTTGTATGTATTATATTTTCTCTTCTACTCATACACACGGTGTCTACATCTCATTATCTACTTTCCTATCGCAGGTATGCTAGAAGAGATTTCTTTAGAAATAAGCATCACCTTTATACGTATTTTTCTGCTCCTTTCTTCTTGTACACAACATTATTTTTAGTATATGAGAAACCCGAAACACGTGTCTAGTATTTTTATGTAAAGAATCTATGTACAAAATTTCAAAACTGTATCATGAAAAATCACAAAGTTATAAGGTTGTTATGTTACCGGGTTGTCCGTAAAAAAACATGCTAACGGCGCCCCCGCGCCTCCAGCGACGCCGACGTCTTACGCACATTAATAATAATTTGGCAGTAGGTACCTAACCGTACGGCGATTGCATTGTAAGTAATTAAATGGTGATAACATTTTCCATCACACTAAATATTTTTGAGACAAAATTTAACATGGTGTAAAAATTATTTAAATCGATTCAGCTCCCTATTTTGAACAAACTTTATTCAGGTTTCGCATAATTATATCTACTAAAAATAATGTTGTATATAGTTAAATAAATAAATAAAAACGAACAATAATAATTCATAGAAGAAATTGTTCTCGTTAAATCGAATGAAATATAGTCGCGTTCACTTACTAGCTTACCCTCTATTATAGTGTAAAGTTCACGTGTCCCTAGAAGCAATCGGAGTACAACAATGACTTATTGGGTTTAAAGAACAATAATTGTCTCTATTACAATAAAAGCTATTTTTATTCGGTTTTTATGGCGTTTAAACAACGATAGCCAACGGGTAATGTTTGATTTACACCGCCTTATTCTTGGTATAATGCGAGTAATTAACATTAACGTTTGGCATTTCTAAAAGGCTAGGTTGTTTTTGTAAATTAGGCATCAAAATATGGCATTTATATCAAAAATAACTTCTATTTCCTAATAAAGGTCTACTTGCCAAAAAATATTTTATTTCAACACGAATTGCCTAAAATAATTTATTTTACTTCCTGACATCCTTATTTTTCTACCTATATTTGCCACATGGCGCATGTATTCGTCCTAGTACCTACTTACGCAGGTACTCGGTGGCAATATGAATATAATGTGTGTATGGAATATAATGGGGTTTTATTTTACCTAACTGGGTCGTCGGAATATGAAACACAATCTTTTATGAACTTTTATTTATAATACCAACTTACGCAGAAGACTTCAAACTATTTTATTTCACATAAAAACCTACATGGGCACTTACGAAACGTCAGAAGCTAGGTGCACGGTTCCAATTGGTCGTTTCCTATGGAGAACAGCCGGCATAAAACGGTTACTTTTAAAAAAATAATTGGCTTTTACAATGTTTTCAAATAACAGTGTTAATAGGTATGGGAGGACAGTGTAGGCCCGTCAACAAGTACCAGGTATCTACATAACAAAATAGAAAATGGTCTACAAATCTAAAGTCTACGTTGAAGACAAGGAAGTTTGGCATTAATTCCTTCTGCACATGTGGCTTCCCTGGTACCTCATTAACGGCAAAAATATGTAAATGTCTATTAACTGCTCCCAAGTTGCGATGTTTATGTTCTTACATACTTCCTTGACATAATCGATGTTTTTTGATTTCAACAAGGCTCTAACTTTTATTATGTTAATCATATTTTATATTGTTTTTTTTGTTAATGTGAGGACGTTGTAGGCTTAATATACTGTAGATCTGTAGATTTTAGTTTTTTTTTTTTTAAAGAGTAACCGTGGAGTTTCTTGCCGGCTCTTCTCCATAGGAAACGACCAATTGGAACCGTGCACCTAGCTTCTGACGTTTCATAAGTGCCCATGTAGGCTTATGTGAAATAAAAATATTTTTGATTTTGATTTTGATTTGAAAGTCTATTAAGCCTACAACGTTCTTACATTCATAAAATATTGAAAAAAAAACTATATAAAATATTATTAAAATAATAAAAGTAAAAACCTTGTTGAAATTGAAATTGTAGGTAGGTATATAATGTCAATTAAAGAAAAGCTTATATCAAGGAAATACAAAAAAAAAACATTTATTTATTTATTTTCTTCTTACATCTACCATTACAGGGTAACCCTATGCGGTAAATGCGCTTATCCTAACTTAATTATTCTAAATAGGTACACAACATCGTAATTTGGAACCAATAAAGTATTAAGTACCGTCAGAACATCAAAATCAATCCCTTTGTCCCGTAGTTGTCTTCTTTGTACTTTACCTACCATTACTTGTACCTACTGTTTTAATTTGGGATAGGCTGATAGTAGATTTTCCTAAATAACAGTCTTCTGCTTCGCTTATAAAAATGCTTATTAGCCAAATGCCTTCTAACTAACCTAAAACAGGTTTATTTTAAAATTGAAGTTTAGATATAATAACATTATATCACGCCCGAAGGGTTAGACAGAGGTGTACCCTAAGGTACACCCACATTTCACCCTTTATGTTTTCGTTCCATGTAATAGGAGGCGAGCCTATTGCCATCAAACGTGCACAAATCCAGACTCCGGGCTGCTGACAAATTTCTGATGGAAGAAGCCTATTACATTTTAGATATAATGTTTATGAAATGAATATTCTTGTTATCAGAATTCTTTAAAAATGAAACCAAATATAAATGTTGTATTTAAAACTTTATTTTTATCAGAGGGCAAAGTTTTCGAGGCCTTTACTCTTTGCGATAGCGCGTTCCACTTACGAGTATGTTGCTCTAATTCTTGTAGGAAGCTTCGAAGCAGGCCTGCCACGCCCGTCGTTTCCTTTAGCATCGGCTGCTTCACAGAGCTACCTGCAACATCATTTTAGCCGAAATACGTCCACTGCTGGACATAGGCCTCCCTCAAAGAGGGGGTTTGCCATAATCGCCACGCTTGGCAGGCGGGTTGCCGATCGTAGTATGGTTTTAAAATGCATAGAGAACGCTGCTGCCCATTCTCGAGTAAGTCCCTTAGTCGCCTTTTACAACACCCACAGGAAAAAATAGTCAATAGGGAATTTAGTAATTTATTTTCAGGCGCGAGCCTGCGGACGGTGAGCGATGGGTAGCTCGCCGTCCGATGAGGACCAGGCCCGGGTCGACGGCGCGTTGTGTTCCACGCGCGCCTCAAAGAGATGTCAGCACGAATTGACGGGGTCCATTAGGGTCAATGCCTGCCAGGGTTGCGAGTTTGTCCGAAAGGGATATCGTGGCCCTGGCACACAGGCAAATGAAGGAACACGGGTAGGTTTTAGTCAGTAAAAGTCTGACACGCCCGCTCCGCGCAGAGCGGGAGAAGTTATTTGATAATTTCCCACCCAAAAAAAAAAACCGGTCAAGAGCGAGTCGGACTCGCGCACCGAGGGTTCCGTACGTATATATGATGTTAATGATTTCTGAAAAACTGTGCTTTTTAGAGACATCGTTTTATTTTTCCTGTAATCTTTACATAAACTTTTATCACAGAATAATTTCAGATTTTTATTTATGCAAACTTCGGAGATAAGGGGGGGAACGGTATTTATTTTTACACAAAACTCAAACTCAAACTCAAAGCATTTATTTCAATTAAACCATTGACAGGCACTTTTGAATTGTCAAGAAGTCGGTCAGTTACAAATATGAAGCTAGTTGCCCATTCCAAATAGTAGGTTCCTATGGAGAAGAACGGGCAAGAAACTCCACGGACACTCTTTTAAATTAAAATATTGGTACAAAATATTGGTTACATCATTCATATTGAAGTTAAAGATGTGAGAACGATGCAATACGTCAAAAGCGTCCGTGATAAAAAGATAACAATTCAAAACTAAAATAATTAAAAATAAGCCGTGGCAGCTAAGAGATGACCAGTCCCAACTGACAGCGCCCGTTCACGAACATGACGCATGGATCAGCACCATTCAGCTCAACCATTTTGAAGGGAGTTAAATGATCCAACACACACGCCACCATCAGCGAGACATCTGAGTGAGCATGACATACTCTCAGCCGCCAGGGTACATTTAAGTCAATAAAAGACATAATTACCCGGTAAATGGTAGCTCTATTGCACATAGTACTCACACCTGTGATATGCAATTATATAATACAAAGGATATTCGAGTTTATACAATGAAAAGATAGTCTTCCAATCTTCATCAGCTCCAACAGTATTTTCAAACACTTTTCATTAAAAGTCGGAAACTATGCTGCCTAAAAAAAAACAAAAAATGTTTGAGAATGTGCAAACAGCGTTCTTTCATATGATACCCACCATGCTCTAGTAGCTCCACTTTAAATTTTTAAGATCCCCTTTCAGGTCCTTTTGCAAAAAATATATATTTATTTTTATTTTTTCTTGTTTGCAAAATAGTTGGGCAAAAGTCATCTAAAACTATTCTAAATTTCAAGTTGATAGCATTAGTAGTTCTTGAGATATACAGGTGTGACAGACAGACAGACAGACTTAGTCTCACCATAAGGGTTCCTTTTTACTATTTTGGTACGGAACCCTAAAAAGACATTTACTTTAGGTAAAACTTTCTAAGTTCGACAGCTTTTCCTTTAGAGCTTTGTGAAAACAATGTAATCATCGATCAATAATCACCACGACTGTATTCCCCGAAGGGCGAAGGGGTGGGCACAAGTGTAGAGGATGTACAATCAATCTGCTTAGTATATCCCAGGGGTCGGCTTCCAGTCTACCCGGATGTAGCTGAATACCAGTATTTTACATGAAGCGACTGCCTAGATCTGACGTCCACAACCCAGGAACTGTGCGCAGTACTGTGCTAAAATGTGATTTTTGAGGCACGGAGGAGTCTCGGTATGTAAATATGGTCACCCATCCACGGACCAACCCCGACAAGCGTAGCTTAACCTGATAGATCGACCTGTGCGGCTGTTATTATTTAGCCACGAGCCACGTAAAGCTTCGAGGCTATTACGTACCATCAATTGAAATACCATACCATTAATTAAATAAATAAATTGGGCTAAATCCAAACTCCGGGCAGAACTGAGAATATCCTAGTGGAAAAAATTAATACTTTTAAGAGCCTTAACCTCAAATGGCTTAGCATGATCCTCCGTTATGTCGAAAATACTGCAGCATTAATTTTGAAATAAATATATGGTAAAGTTGAGGATTAATATTAAGTAGGTTTGTTTGACGAAAACATGGTTCTATAAAATTTTCTCTATAGAAAAAAAAACCGGTCAAGAGCGAGTCGGACTCGCGCACCGAGGGTTCCGTACGAATATATGATGTTGATGATTTCTGAAAAAATGTGCTATTTAGAGACATCGTTTTATTTTTCCTGTAATCTTCACATAAGCTTCTATCATATAGAATCATTTTAGATTTTTATCTCTGCAAACTTCGGAGATAAGGGGGGGACGGTATTTTTTTCACATTTTTCATCAAAAGTCGGAAACTATGCTGCCTAAAAAAAAATGTTTGAGAATGTGCAAACAGTGTTCTTTCATATGATACTCCACATGCCCTAGTAGCCCCACTTCAAATTTTTAAGACCTCTTTTCAGTCCCTTTTGCAAATTTTTTTTTTTTTTTTAAATTTCTTCCTTGCTTGCAAAATAGTTGGGCAAACGTCATCTAAAAGTATTCTAAATTTCAAGTTGATAGAATTAGTAGTTCTTGAGATATCCAGGTGTGACAGACAGACAGACAGACTTAGTCTCACCATAAGGGTTCCTTTTTACAATTTTGGTTCGGAACCCTAAAAACAAAGTTACCTCCAAACCGAACAATAAACCACTGGTATTTAAAAAATACTACAAATTAGATAATTAAACTTTGCATATTAACTGAACTAACTGTAAAGCAGGTCTTATGTTATTTTTTTTTTATTACCCTGATTTTCACCGTAAAAAGAAATAAACTAAACTATTGGTGCCTTGGAGTCTTCTCCCTGCCACCCTGTCTCGCTTGCTCGCGTGACCGCCAGCAGTAGTGTGCGAGCCAGATAAAGAGTGAGGTGGCGCTGAGTTATTATAGACTCTTAACACTTTGTTTTATTTATTTAATACTTTAAGCACAGAAATGTGCAGAGGCGGACTTAATGCCATAGGCATTTTCTACCAGTCAACCTTTGGGCGATGCAGAGACAAACAGTGTTTGTCAAACTTGTGGTTTGAATCCAGAATCTCTGTATATTGTATTTCTTCCATGAGTTTACCTGAGCAGTCAATAAATCTTCAAACCTCATCAACATTAGCCCATAGCAGTCCACTGCTGGACCTCTCTTATCGCCGCCATTCATTCCGATTCTCGGCAACTGTGATCCAGCTTCTACCAGCCACAATGCGAAGATCATCGCTCCACCTAGCGTGGTCCTTACGTTTGCCGAGTCACCTTACCTAACCTCACATTTTTAATTCAAGGAACTTACAGAAAAACATAAAAAAATAGACATATATAACAATCAGTCATATTTGTACTAAAAAATAACTCAACCCATGAAACTTACACAACTAACTAATAGTTTACTCTTAGATAACAACACGGAAACTAATATGTTATTTCCACATTTACAGACGAAATAACGAATACGCTAATATAAATTTTAATGCTTATATCGTGCAATTTGTGCATGCTCAGTGCAACTCGTAAAGAGCACTAATGGCCGAAGGAAAAAACGGCAAAGTGCTGCAATTACTGTTAGGTCACAGTAGAGCGAGTCAGGCGCAGCCAGCGATTATATACACAATTAAAAGTACACACATGAGTACAATATCTTTAACAATATATAGTTGTGTCATCTATACGAAGGTGAGGTGACTCAGTATTCTTCTAGGGTAACAAGAAACAGGGGCTAAAAAAGGACTTATAAGATTATGCAAACAATTAGGTACTAGGCCTTTGTTGGTTAGCCGATCAACAACTGTGGCTGTGTTCCTACAGTAAATAGATTTCAGAATATCGGACATCGAGTAAGAAATAATTGGGATCCGCTTACGTATTAGACAAATGGGGCATCAATATATATTTTTTTTCAGTTGCATTAGGTTTAATTTTATTAATTCAGAATTAAAATGATATGTACATAAATAACTTATTATACCTTATTAAATAACAATATAATAAATAAAAATTTAAATTATTATGTTGTTCGTCCGCTATTTCAATTAAACAACTGTTGCCAATTTACATTTATTACTATTTTTTAAAGTCAACCATATTATGCACTTATTAAGTGCCTCTTTGGAAGTCTCTTTGGAAACAGCAGTGATGGTGAAGTACATTTTACATTATGTTATAAAGGATCTATGTAACTGTTTAACTTACAATTTGTTGCTGCGCCTGGGTAGCATTGGGTTAACATTCATATGAACAAAATTAACGCCCTTCCTAGTGCACAAAAAAGCTAATACATTATCATACAAATGCACTATTCAACACATTGGAACCTAGATATTTTTACGTTAATGGCTACTAGATCATCCAGATCGCCTGAGGAAAGTATCTATAAACATTTTTATCACGTCGATGAAAATGTATAACACAAGTGTTCACGACAAGCCGTTAATGAAGCAATCGATAATACTCCTTATACTTGACGCTTCCATTACTGGCTACAATACTTGGGTCAAGAGAACCATTAAATGAGTTATATGAAGTAAAAAAACTACTTCCAGCGAATTCCATCTGTATACTCCATTTAGAATTTTCATTTCACGCTCGCGTGAACCTTTAATCGCATGTAAGGCTATTTAATAGTACAAATGCTCTAAGCGTTTATTGAAAGTAACACGCGTGTGTGCACACACTCACACAGAGACAGCATCTACGTGAAGAAGTTGGGTATGTGCTACATAAAATATGTTTGCGATGAAAACGAGTGTTGTTTGCTCAAGTTTAAGGTTGTTATTATGTTGTTGTCAACATTGGGTGAATGGTCAACGTCGTCGTGGTGTGCAAAATGTTTTGTAGAAGTTAGTGAAAAAGACTTTTTATGTTAGTATGTTTTTGTGTATCTTTTGCATGCCTACATGGTAAAATATAGCTGATTGTGTATTAATTAGTGTTATCCTCTATAACTATATTTGCAAAATAAAATTATGTTTAAGTGGAAAAAGGTCAGACTTGTTATATTTAGTACCTACTCTAGGGCCTACTGATTTCACGAATAAACAGTTAGATAATTATGAGAAACAGGGGTTCTACTCCGAAGATAAATCCGAAGTATCGGCTGATTGTTACAGACTACGGCTAAGTATGGCTGACTACGGTGAAAGAAAAAAAAAAGACATTCAAAGAGATAACTCCAAGTCAAAAACGCGTAGTTGAAGTCGGGTAAGGACTCAAACTCAAATAAGGAAACTTTGGAAGTCAAGAAACGGCCGGATATTCGTCCGATACTTCGGATTATCGCTTCGGAGATTATAGGCCCCCTGAATATTGATAACTTACGTAACTCATGATCTGTGTGGTGCCGGACGTAAAGAATAGCACTCCCCTATTTCTTCCCGTTTTTTCCCGGAGTGACCGACATAGCCTGCAGAGTAAGCAAGCTGAAATGGCTGTGGGCTGGCCATGTTTGTCGAAGGACCGATGGCCGAAACCGCGTATCGGCAAGCGTAGTATGGGACGCCCCCCAGCTAGATGGACCGACGACCTTAAAAAGGTGGCTGGGGCAGACTGGATGCGGAAGGCGGAGGACAGGGTGTTGTGGCACAGCCTGGGAGAGGCATATGTCCAGCAGTGGACTGCTATAGGCTGAGTTGATTGATTGATTTCTTCCCGTGGATGTTGTAAAAGGCGACTAAGGGACTTACTAAAGAATAGGCAGCAGCGTTCTCTATGCATTTGAACACCATACTGCGATCGCCAACCCGCCTGCCAAGCGTGGTGATTATGGCAAACGCCCCTTTTAGGAGAGGCCTATGTCCAGCAGTGGACGTCTTTCGGCTGAAATGATGACGCAACTCATGGTCGCAACTTCTCACTTTGGGCGAATCAGAATCTAGAGCTGTCTTAATGTCTCTTTATACAAATACTAGCTGCGCCCCGCGGTTTCACCCGCGTAAGTCTCGATCTCGTGGGAATATAGGGATAAAAAGTAGCCTATAACCGCCTTATTACAAAACAAGATTTATATTGGACATGGCTTAAACCATGGAGCCAGTTTTTGTAATAAGAACGTAACTGTGATTGAAATACCGTTCTTTTTACAAAACTGAAAACTTAGTTCGGTATTAAGTTGTCAGTTTTGTGATAAGGAACTTTACCATAGTCGGAATAAAGTTCGAAATTCAATAATGGCTTCATGTTTTAAACCTGGGTCTGAAGATAAACCTTGTTTTGTAATAAGGGGGTATGTGTTTAAATCCAGGGTGTCAGCTACCTCGATACAAAATTTTATCAAAATTGGTCCAGCCGTTTTTATGTGAAAGAGTAACAAACATCCATCCATCCATCCATGTATAAGCCATCAAAGGCTTCTGTGGTTTTTAGCATAATTAATAACTCTGCGATATATATTTTTTTTGAACATTAATAAAAATCCATACTTACAAACTTTCGCGTTTATAATATTATTAGGAGTAGGATAGCATCGACACATCTTGATTCGCGCATGGCATAGCCTAGCGTCGCTCGACCTCGCACCTACACGACAGTATTGAACGCTGGCGAGGCGAGTGTGCGTCGGCAGTAATTTCACGCTTCCCGCCGCCAGCCACCACCTGAAAAACTCTAATCACACCACTTTTATGGCTCCTACTCGCAATTTATACTACAAATATGATAATTTTAAATGATAATAAATTTATTAGCCGCTCGTACTCGGCAAACTAGAGCGTTTATCGAGCGTTTCCGTTCTCGGTATCGAGTCGCGTTACAGTTGTTTTTTTTTTTGCTATCGATTTCCAAGGAATTGTTGCTTTTAATTACAATTGTAACGTTTCTGCACTTTTCCGGTGCGGTTGGTCTTTCATGTGCCTTTTGTTAATGAAGTCTTCCAAAAATATAGCGAGGTTATGTACGTCATCGGATGTGGCTCCGGAAATGTTATCAAATGTTAGCCAATCAGTCACGGTTTCTTGATATTATGGCAATTTCTACTTCATTCATAAGTTATAGTTATACGAAATTATTATTCTAGTAGTTTATTCATGTTTTTTTTTTGTAGACCGTGTGGCGACTTTTTTTGTTGTACTGACGCAACTTTTAATGGAGCTTTATTGTTATAATGTTATGTGTAGAATATAATAAGAACAACAAAAATAAGTTATAGTAATAAGTTTAGTAAAATTATCTTTTTGGCTGGGGTCACAATAAAGGTGAAGTTCACGTTTCAGTGACCTTAGCTATAACAAAACTTAGTACCTATCTACTTTTATTTTAGATATTAAGTAACAGTTTAGCTTTAGATAAATTCTGACCCAAAATAATTCTAGAACCGAGCTTTGACCTGGTCCAAAAATTACTCATGCGCTTGAGAGCTCTTGAATGATCGGTTAAATTGAAACTACGAGTAGGTACCATTACCAATAACATTTTGCTTATGTAACCTAGATCAGCGTCAAAGACAAGAAAAGTGCAATTTATCTGTCATTAATAATCCGAGAATCTTGGAGATTATTATCATTTCACATGCTAGATATAATCATCGTGGGCGCAGCTAACAAAATCAATAATTGTACAGAGATCTAATGTATTCCCACGTAATTGTTGTGATCGAATGACATAATTGTGTCGAGACTTGCGCCGGCGCGTCGCACCCCCGCTCTCCCCCGCTTTGTAGCGTCAGCATCAGTATATTTATGTATTGTTTTGTTTATTTTATGTTCTGCATTCTAAATCTAGATTTAAATTTCCAAATCCATGGAAATGTCCAAAATCCCTTAAGGGTCTTTAGTACCTCAGCGCCACCTCACTCTTTATCTCGCTCGCTCGAGTAGCTGGCGGTCACGCGAGTACGCGAGACCTTTGTTGTTGCCTTGGAGTCTTTTCCCTGCCACCCTGGCAGGGAAAAGACTCCAAGGCAACGATATTTTAGTTTATTTCTTTTTACGGTGAAACAAAAGGTAATTAAAAAAAAATAACATAAGACCTGCTTTATAGTTAGTTCAGTTAATATGCAAAGATTAATTATCTAATTTGAAGTATTTTTTGAATACCAGCGGTTTATGGTTCGGTTTGAAGGTAACTTTGTCATTTTTTTCTATGAAGAAAATTTTATGGAAACGTGTTTTCGTCAAACATAGTACTTAACATTAATCCTCAACTTTACCATATATTTATTTCAAAATGAATGCTGCAGTATTTACGACATAACGGAGGATTATGCTAAGCCATTTGAGGTAGTATAGGCTCTTAAAAATATGGTGGAACAAAGTTATGTCTAAATAAGTTATTGTCTCAGTAGATTTTGATCGGAAAAACACTAACGCTTGATTACACCCTGAGTAGACATAATGACATTAGGTTAGGTAAAAAAAAAAAAAGTTAGATACCTTCCTACCTGTACCAATGTTTCGTTGTTTCGTTTAATCTCTTTTTCGTAAGTATTAAAAAAAATACCTAATTAGTCATCCCAGCCTTTTCCCAGCTATGTTGGGGTCAGCTTCCAGTCTAACCGGATGCAACTCAATACCAGTAATTTAAATGGATCTGCTGCCTATCTGACCGCAACAACACAGTTGCTGGAAAATATGATACCGCTTGGGTAAGCCTGGTAAAAAAAAACCAAATTAGTATTAAACTAATTTGTCCATTTAAAATGATTCCTGCCTAAAGATCAGCAGCATGACATGCGTTAATTAAATATTATAGTTAATTAAACAAAGCGAGCACAAATAAAATACCTGACAGCTAACTCGCTGACCGTACTTTAATTGCAATAATTACTCATTATCAGGAAGCTTGGCACATTAATTTAGAGTTTTTACTTGAGCAAGCTTAACAAATACTTATTTAATTGCTCGTCTTTGTTCCACCAACATTATTAGGTTGGTGACGCAACACGGTTTTACAGTATATCTACTAACATCACACAATTTTGATCGTTGTGCAAGCAATCTTGAGACGAGTAAAAAGTTGACGCTATATGCGCATGCGAGACAGTTCGCGTGCTCGCGTACCCTTAATCAGGTATTCTTTGTTGTGTCTAGATGTGATTCGCTGACAATATCGCCGACTTGTAAATGCACCAACCTAAGTTGGTGCATTTACAAGTAAATAAAGGCACCGTTAGGTAACCGCGGCACTAATTTCTTTTTACGCGCCTTTTGACTATTTCCCTGACAGTTTAATAGGCTGTGTGTAACCCACATTAATGATTACTGTTCACTTGCAAATGTAAAACTGTTTGATACTTGCTCATTTCTTTGTTGTGTGTTCAAGAATTTATGTTGACTCCGTTTTTAGGGTTCCGTATCCAAAGGGTAAAACGGGAACTCTATTACTAAGGCTCCGCCGTCTGTCTGTCTGTCCGTCTGTCTGTCTGTCTGTCACCAGGCTGTATCTCATGAACCGTGATAGTTAGACAGTTGAAATTTTCACAGATGATGTATTTCTGATGCCGCTATAACAGCAAATACTAAAATTTTTAATAAAATAAATATTTAAGGGGGCTCCCATACAACAAACGTGTTTTTTTTTGCTCGTTTTTGCTCTACATTGATAAGGGCAACAGTTAGACGCTTGAAATATTCACAGAATATTTAGTTATATATTCACTTTAAAATAAATAAATAATTAAATTAAAATAAAACAATTACTTAAGGGGGGCTCCCATACAACAAACGTGATTTTTTTGCCATTTTTATAGATAATGGTACGGAACCCTTCGTGCGCGAGTCCGACTCGCACTTGGCCGGTTTTTTGATCTTTCCTATTACTATTGCGGTCAGTTAAGTTGAATTGGTAATAAAATTATATTCTTTAAAGGACATGTGTTGCAACTGCTCGTGTACTTAGGATAACGAGACAATCGTAATTCGAAATAAATTCAATTGTAAAAGACATGCAGTTTATGGTTACATGGTCTATTTATACCTTTCATTGCAAAACGTTGGTATTTCCATTATAATATCTTCTCCGTCGTGTTGCCATTGGCACTAATTTATGGTTTTTCATAGAAAGTCGTGTCTAGGTACCAATTCGGTAATTTAATTAATTTTGTTTTATTTTATTTGAAGCCGTAACCTTTAGCTTAGTCATATAAACAATTAACAGAGTCGTTATATTATTGTCACATTTCATGAAATAGAATAGATGACAGAATTATTTATATTAACAATTAATTTTGTATATTTTTAAATGTTTTTGTATGTATATCTTTTTTATATTCTAATATCTAGAAATATAATGTATATGTAATTAAATAAAGGAAATAATAATAAACCATTTATTTTTAGGTTACAAAGACCCTAAGTATACAAAATTATATTATTAACAATTGCGTTAGTAAATAAAACTCAAAGGTATGTTACTATAAGTCTTTGTGCGTTCTGGTGGCACTTGACCGCGAAAGCGGCGGAATACCATATCCTAAGGCCAAAAGCTTTCCTCCATCACCTGAGGCAGGTAGCACGTTGGTATGCGCACCACAAACGCCTTAAAGTTGACGTTGCGATGCGACTCCAGCAGCTGCACTCTCGGCGCGTACTTCACCTTTGGCGCACGTACTTCACGATGTCTTCCGCGTCGGTGGTGTACCTAGTGGAGACGGGAAATATACATCGGAATATTCGGCTTCGCAGCACGCAGTTTCTCGTTTGGCCCCGTAGGACCCTTGCCGCAGCGGTTCGTTAATATTGTAATTATACAAATAGTAGCACTCCTGAGGTAGGCCACTTGTATTTATTATCATAAACAAAAACTTATAATATCGAAAAACCCAATGTTTTTTCTACAGGTTAAAATTAAATTAGAACTCCGCAGACGTGATCATCATCATCATTTTAGCCGAAAGACGTCCACTGCTGGACATAGGCCTCCCCCAAAAAGGGGGGTGGGTTGCCATAATCACCACGCTTGGCAGGTGGGTTGGCGATCGCAGTATGGTGTTACAAAGCATAGAGACTGGTGCTGCCCATTCTCTAGTAAGTCCCTTAGTCGTGTTTTACGACACCCACGGGAAGAAATAGGATGGTACTATTCTTTACGTCCGGCACCAATCGGTACTTTACAGCACACGTGACACGGCACACGTAGGCAGATGTGATGGGGAAAAAATAAAAAATAAAATTATATGTTTTTTTTTTTTTATCTGCGACCATTGTGTTATTTGTTAGCGTGTTTAGCTATCGACCTTTTACGTCTGTGAAGCTTACACAAAATTAAACAGATTTTTAAACTGAATACACAATATATTCAGTTTAAAAATCTGTTTAATTTAATATGTATGGATATTTATAGGTAATACGATTGCAAAATACTTTACATGTTCAGTTATCAACCAAATAATCATGACAGGTGTACTAAATAATTTGTTGAAATTCGGAATTAAACTAATTAACCACATTATAATGATACTTTATTTTTTGTGATATAAGTAATTAGTTATTCTGTTAAATACTTACAGTCCTACATTATTGACTGATAAAACACTGAAATTAGTCATTTAGTTTTTCTGAGCACATCTTATAATTTTTGTGTGCTTAATATCAGGAGACAGGTAACATAATTTTACAAAATCATAGATACTTGACAAAAGTTCAATTATGTAAAACTATTACCTATAAAGAATCCAATCAATTGTATGAAACCGAAAGCCACAAATTCGTCGCCCCATCCGCAGACCCACTGTCCACCATATTGTTACGTCGCTTTAGGCAATACTTCAGAAGCCCGTAACACACAAAAATACATACATCTTAAATATAGTCATTAAAAACAATTCATCGCATGATAAAACGAATAGCGGTAACGTTATGTACAGTCGGCCACATAATGTGTACCTAGTTATGTAAGAGATCACCATGAACGTTAATTCCGAAACTTGTGTTGAGCAATGTACATTGCTCCTCGGAGCGTGAGAATGTAATGGCATGTGTGCATGACTATTAATTTTGTTCCTACTTTTGTGTACACAGTTACAGATGATTTTGTCTAGCCTTATTATTTTACAGGTTTTCTTTCTTTACTTGCATTTTTTAGGGTTCCGTACCTCAAAAGGAAAAATCGGAACCCATATAGGATCACTTGTATGTATACGTCTGTTTGTCTGTCTGTCCGTCTGTCACAGACAATTTTCATCGAATCTACTGAACCGATTAAGTTGAAATTTGGTACGCATATGAATTTGTGTGACCCAAAAACGAATGCGTAACGTAAATCAATGAATTTTAAATATGGGGCCACTTTTGGGAAGCAAATTAGAAAATGTTAAAAAATTAATTACAAACAGTACCGTGTGACGTATCAAGTGAAAGAACTGGTTGTAAAGATTTCAGATATATTTTTTTTTAAATAATTGCTTTTAAAGTTGTACATATAAGAAAATTTATGAAAATTGACCATATCCCCATCACTACTGAACCTAAAATTCTGAAAATTGTTATTTACTTATAGATTACAGGAAAACCTATATGAAGTCTTAAAATAGCATGGTAAATCACTCAATATTGTGCGTACAAACTTACGTTTGCAGTTGGAATGTATGAGGGATAATGTCTTTCAACTACAACGTTAAGTTTGTTTCTGGGTTAAATTCATCCCAACTACGGAACCCTTCATTGTGCGTAGTCCAACACGCACTTAGCCAGTTTTTTTTATGATGGATGTAATGTGTGTAGATTTCATTATTTTAGCATGAATTAGACACATATTTTACCTAGGTAACCTATAACAGTGATAGTTTATAGTTTATTTATTTAACGAACAGCATGTTGGAAATAAAAATACAGCTGAAAATTTTAAAATAACAAATTTATTAAATTAGCAACTGGACCACCAAAAGGGAAGAAAATAAATATATGCCTAACAATATTGAAATTTCTAAAGAAATATTAAAATTCCTGTCTGAAAGCTGAATGTATTTAGGGAAATTTAATTGTGAAATATTTATTTATTTAGTATAGTATTACCACTTACATTTGTTTTTTACAGATAGGAACCCAATACAACAATGTAGTCATAATCTCCACACTCAGAGCCGTCACCCAAAAATCAATTAGACCCACCACACCAACAAAAATTAACTTTTTTTAACTGTCCTATTTTGACTGACAGGGTCCAAAATATCAATAATTTCTGTGGCAAAGATGTGGTAATGGACGTGACAATTCATATCTTTGATGTTCTCATATTGACATGACATTATAGCGAAAGCGTCAGGGTACACAAAATTAAATTTACTTAACTTTTTTGCAATTTGCAGGTCAGTATCAGCGGGCTAATTGCATAACACACGTACAGTAGGAATCGGTTTCAATTTATTTATTTATAGGGGAACCAACAGCTTTAACATATGGATAACAATTGCATATGAAACACAGAGCCAATTACAGGTTCTCACGGGTAAAAAACAGATTTTTTTGTAGAAATCTTAGGATCCCTAACAAGCACGATAGAAAAGAATAATTATAATTTAAGGTACAACAAACACTATACACTTTTAAAAAAGTCGACATTCAGCTGCGTGTTTGATAGTTCAACATTCATTGCGTCATTTACGTTGTTGAGCAGACAATTTTTTCTAACATAAGAAGCAATGGATTAGCAATATACTTTAAAATCATTCCGATTCCGGTTCACAATGTGTTACGCAGTTAGGGTGCTGGTTGCATGTTGATCTAAATATGATTCGCGGCCGTATCAAATATTTATCTAAAGAATTATATTCATAAACACAGATATTTGTTAGTTTTTCTACTACGCTTACTTAATTATTAAACTCTAATATGTACGTAGGAATATTTAAGCAATACATAAATATTTGATTTGATTTGATAAAAATCATAAATACAACTCATACACCCTTATTACAAAACAAGGTTTATCTTCAGACCCAGGTTTAAAACATAGAGCCATTATTGAATTTCGAAGTTAATTCCTAAACACAAAACTGACAACTGAGTACCGGACTAAGTTTTCAGTTTTGTATAAAGAACGGTATTTCAATCACTGTTACGTTCTTAATACAAAAACTGTCTCCATGGTTTAAGCCATGTCAAATATAAATCTTGTTTTGTAATAAGGCGGGTTAAGTTCATATAACTCTATTTCAAGAAATCATGACATTTGAGGCCAATTCTAACTTAAGGAGTTGTATTGCTAATTTTAAAGATTATAATTCTGTAAAGCCATATTTGTTACGGTCGTGAATTATATTTTAATCAACATACAACCTGACACAGACCTGCAAATTGCAAAAAACTTAAGAAAATATGAATTTCTCGGGCTACCTTAGCGCATTATTAATTCTAGTGCACTGAAAAAAATGCAGACTGACTAAGATACATTTTCTCTTAATTGGCATTAAAATGTTTGGAATAATTATTTATCTATTTATTATAAACAATATAGCATATTTGCCAGAACAAATTCATTTTATTTATATCGACAATGTGACATGTACAGAATAGTCACCGGTCTTTGTTACATCATACATGCTTTGTTTGATTTTACTTCTTCACTTGTGTATATCAAATGATAATGTAAGTTCATGGTAACAAGCAACTTGTTATCATTATATCAATCTTAAACTGGCCAACATTTGAGCAAAATTAATTATCTACCCGTAATTAAAATAATTCATTACTTAGTAGACGGAACTATGATAATTTAGTTCTTCTAGCTTCAGAAGTCAAGATCTTGTTAGGCTCGTATGGAGTCACGATGCGTGATCACATTTAAAAAAAACTTTTTACAAAAAAATTATAACCGACTACCAAAAATATCACTACAAAGTGAAAAATAACTTTTATTTCGGAAGTCGGTGTCTTTGGATCTGTATTTGAGTTTATTGCCACCGACTTCCGAAATTAAAGTTATTTTTAACCGACTTCCAAAAAGTAGGAGGTTGTCAATTCAAATGTATGTTATTTTTTTTGTATGTTTGTTACGCGATTACTCCGTCACTTATGAACCGATTTTGAAAATTCTTTTTTTGTTCGAAAGGGTATACTCCCGAGGTGGTCCCATTGCCACCAAATCAGAATCTGATGAAGGGATCCCATGGAAATCGAGGGAAACCCTCAAATTTTATATGCAAACCTATAACGATTTGGGTATTTTTTATAGTAACTCATGCATTTGCTCTCGGAAAGCACCATTTGGTGAGGTGGAACTGATGATGGAGACCACAGATGGCCACCGGAACAATATAATAATGAGTACCTATTTAACGGGTTGCGATTAAGCAATTTATGCTCGTCACTATGCATATGGTGAGTAGCAGTACTCTGGTTCTTACCAGGAGAACTCCTCAACAATCAACGTTCCAGCATCGGGAAAAGCAATATTTTTTAAAAGGTGATGAGCAGTTAACATTAGGCTATTGTAACAGATAAATTCAAAACTGACCCACTAAAAAGTGAAAAATAAAAAACTTTTTACAAAAAAATAATAACCGACTACCAAAAATAACACTACAAAGTGAAAAATATTGTTCCGCTGGCCATCTGTGGTCTCCATCATCAGTTCCACTTCACCAAATGGTGCTTTCCGAGAGCAAATGCACGAGTTACTATAAAAAATACCCAAATCGCTATAGGTTTACAAATAAAAATTGAGGGTTTCCCACGATTTCCATGTGATCCCCTCATCAGATTCTGATTTGGTGGCAATGGGACCACCTCGGGAGTATACCCTTTCAAACAAAAAAAGAATTTTCAAAATCGGTTCATAATTGACGGAGTAATCGCGTAACAAACATACAAAAAAAAAATTAAAAAAAAAACATACAGCCGAATTGAGAACCTCCTCCTTTTTGGAAGTCGGTTAAAAATATTATTGTTAAAAGAAACACTTTTTATTTCCGTGTGGGTTTGCTGCCTATCCCAATAATATTGGTGTCCTGCAAAGTCCTTCTATAGTTTCCTTTGGCAATGTTACAGACACCCTTCTAAATAACTGTATCTGTCCAACCTTCTGGAATATGCTGTTGGCTGTCAACAAGGTGACCCCTCGGGCCAGTGGTTTTTAGTTTAGCCACTTACCCAATTATTCGACAGTTAAATTCCAAATTTAACGTTTGGTATCGCGATGATGGGTGGAGGATCCTTGGGAGGCGATGTAGAAACTGTTTTAAATAACCAACAATTCTTTAAAAAATTAACTTAATTCCATTGGCCTTGATCTCAACCTTTTGAAAAGTGAACTAAGTATACTTAGCGGACAGTAGGTACTGACAGGACAGACATCTGACACTTGGCAATAGGTCTGCTCCCGATATCAAAATTATTGAAATCCCAATCTTTGAGTATTCCTTTCCCGTGTGTATTGAGGAAAAATACAATATTTTAATGACGTTTAAGAAAGATTGTTCCAAATTAACATCCATTCGGCCATAACCTTAATTCATTACTGGTGTTTCGGCCCTAAATTAACATATTTCCTTCGCGCTTCCCATTTATGGAAGCACACTCTCTTCCCATACGTACCTATTGGAGGCCTCGGCCTCCGCAACATTTGAGACTCGCTTGCCCGAATTCAGATCCACCCGAAAAGCCATCTTCCCAGAGACGGTGGGATGAGCCGCTCTGCAGAGTAGTACAGAACAATTTATTTGACACGTCTGCTACTACTGCGGAGAGTGCGCGACTTGGCTTTGGGTAAGTGAGAGTCGGGTCTTTGGCTTCATGCACTACCGTCGTCAAACATAGACAACACTTTATTTGACGACACTACTTTCAGCCTCGCTGTTTTGCTGCGGCTAGGAGCTGTTGTTCTCCCCATCGCTGCCACTGTGGCAAAGTTGTCAACAGCCTCGAACACCACGGCTTTTCTTGCACCACGCGTAGCGCGGCACGCGATCATTAATGACATCATCCGACGAGCTCTTGTCGCCGTGGGCGTTTAGCAACATTACTATAATTATTAAAAATACTCATATTATTCAAAAAAAAAAAAAACATTCGCAACTAGGTACAACTAGTACAATGCCAATAAATTAAACTATAAATGTCAACAAATTAATTTAAAATGTCCATGTAAGGTGGGTAGGCCTTTAGTGTGGAATGCAACGTGTATATATTAATTATTATATTATATTAAACGTGTGTCGATACTCCGCCATCCCATCTTCCTGGCTCGGCGTGCTGTGCTGGCGCTGCTGCTGCTGCTGCAGATAACCTCAAGCGGCGAAAGTATTATTAGTATTACCCTATCGGTAATTATATTTTCGAGCGGTTTGGGGTTGAAACACTTGGGCCGTGGGGTCCGAGTGCTCATGGTTTGTTCAACAAAATCTCTAAACGGCTGGTTGCAACTTCACGTACCTACCTCAGTACCTACCCCAAGGGCTGACTTTTATCTTAGCCAGAGGCTTAGCATTGCCTTCAACGTGGCAATGCCGCCAGTCTCTTGGGTACATTACCAGTCGACAGCGATGTGGCGGAATTTTTCGACGCCATATTTTAATTTATTAATCGTTTTAGTTAGGTAGGTTGTTATATTTTCTTTTAATAGTTTGTTAGTTAATTTAGTATCAGAAGTCTATCCAGTGTATATATTTTTAACTATAACTGACACAAACAATTAACCACATTTCAATAAAACTACAGTTTTTAATGATAGGTAATTACTTACTTACGGCAGATATTTCAAATTAACAATAGGTACGCTGTATTTAAAACCTAGAATTCTCAATTTAAAATAAATGTACAACAACATACATTCCGCACGAGTTAGCTAAAATTATTAGGTAAAAACATCAATAACTATTTCCTTATAGGAATAGGAAACCAGCTCGAAAAGTCAAAACACCGCACCAGTATTTTAACTTTCCTGAAAGTTGATTGAAAAGCACGAAGTAGGTATGGATCTACTTGAAAGAATATTCTATTTAAAACTTTATTTTTATGTAAAAGTTATCTAATTTCTTAACAAAGCCGAAATAACACTGCTCTATACTTAAGAGAACAGTTAGCAATTACACTAACGTATACGTACCTAAATCCTACTTTCCACGACGATGTTATCTAACAGACTAAAAAAATTTTTATGGCTGAAAATTAATTAAACAGATTCTCAAATTGAAACTAAAATGAGCGCACATATGAAATCAAACAACCACATGAGCATAAAATTGGTGTTTAGAAGCGCAGCGCGGCCGGAAGCGGCTCAGACACGTAGAGCGCGCAACAAAATAATGAACAAAAGTCATTATAAGTGGCAAGATGGTCGCGATAACGCGGCGGTTAGAGTAAACGCGCTTTTTTACGTTAATTAAACTTACTTCTGTAAACGATGATGGTCTCATTATCTGCATTAAGCACCGCTGCTTGCTTGCTTTTTACGCAACGCTGCGCGTGCGCCGCCGGGCGCCCGAGCTCGTCGCCGACCACGCCGCGGGTTGCCATGTTCAGAAGTCATTTTGACTATTACAGTTTGTCGTACAATTTAAAAACAGAATTCCTATTACAAGACACAACGGAAAAATGTGACCGTTTTATAAAAACGTTTTAAACATATCTAAGTATTGTGTAAAAGCAAAAAAGTTTCGTCTACATGCGACTGTTTTCGACAATTATTCCCAAAATAACGTCTCGTCTCGTAAGTGATACGTGCTTTGAGCGCAGCGGCGCAGGCGCAGGCCGCAGGGTCGCACTTAATAGCCGGTGACGGAAAAGGACACATGACAAAAACTATCCTCATTATCCGCTCTATGACAATTCGCCTCCATTTATAATGCTATTAATAAAATAATGACTGGCAACCACAATAAGAATTTAATTCAGCATCAAACAAACATTAAATGTCATTTTATCGGTAAAAACCACGTTTGTAATAACCGTTTTGTTATTTTTTTAATGGTAATATTTATTTCTGCATTAGAGTGTCATGTCGTACATCCGCATCGCGTTGCTGGCGTCGATTTATGTTCTATTGTTAAAAAGTGTTCATTGCATAATTGTATTTATTATGATTACCGCCAGTTAGTTACTTCCCCTCTTAAATAACCGCTTGGTTTTGCCGTAGAGCCGCTCAAGTGTCCAGATAGACAGCGTGATTGATTTATTTGGGTAGTTTAATGTGTTAGTGGTACGAGACACGTAAAGAGTGCGATTGAGCGGATTTCAGAAAAAAAAAGAAAGTTTTTGTCCATTATTAATGTTTTATTATACCTCAGAGTTGGTTTTCATGAAACAAGTTCTCCAATCATCAAATAAGTTCATATTGCTCGAATTTATTTGATTAAATCATTTTAGAAGCTTATATAGGTACTTACTTAGACTTGGTCAATCAAAATGTTGCTTGTAAATTCGCTAATATACAATAATTGTCTGGCCCTCCTTGGAATTTCCATATCGTTACCTACCTTAGTAAATGCGTTCATGAGTCACCAGGGCTTGACCCCTTTATGGTTTATGATCTGTGTGTATACGTTCAAACCTGCTACATGGCGGAAAACTAGTTAAATTTGGAATTATGTGCCGCAATATTCGCTTTTTGACACCAAAGACATGCTCTTGTCCATTCATGAATGTCCTTGTTCATTCCTGGCCAGAAATACCTCTGAGTTATCATCTTACGCGTGGTGCGAACACCAGGATAACTGATATTATGAATGTTTTCATACGCAATTTTCCTAAACTCGAGAAGCAAGAAGAAGTGAGAAGTGTATCTATTCAACTATGCAAGTATTTTTCTAGTATCGTCATATTATCATAGTTATTATATTGTATAATGATATTAACTCGCACAGCTATTATTACATTTAGGTCCGTAATATACCATGACTGCCCATGGCCTAGCTGTGAGGTAACACTTTTTGCATTAATGACTTTGCCCGCATCACATAAAATCGAAGGCTGGTCGTTATAATATGTTACTTATTGATAATAATAGAAATAAATAGATTTGTTATTATTTTGAAAGACATTATCGATAGCTTGGGTTATTCAATGAATGTTAAAATTTGAAATTCACACTTAACAAATAAAAAAATTACAGAAGACAAAAACAAGACACTTAAAGGGCTCGAAATTACTTGTTCGTAATACTTTGAACTTGAAATTCAGTACCTATTCATGTTGTGTTACTATTTAGTATAAATAAAATCAATTCTCAGTCTCAAAGCCGAAAGACGTCCACGGCTGGACATAGGCCTACCCCAAAAGGGGGTTTTCCATAATCGCCACGCTTGGCAGGCGGGATTGGCAATCGCAGTATGGTGTTAAAATGCATAGAGAACGCTGCTGCCCATTCTCTAGTAAGTCCCTTAATCGCCTTTTACGACACCCACGGGAAAAAATGGGATGGTGCTATTCTTTACGTCCGGCATCACAGACTCCACGTTACTACTACCTAACCACAATAAAGTTTCTACAAGACCAAACCCGACAAATGCACTCAAAAACAATTCCAATAATGACGCATCACACAATCAAAAGCAGTCACAAGTGAAATTTTCCGTTTACATTCAAATTCACAGAACCTATACTGAGTGGTTGTCGTCGGGCGAAGGCCAAGAGATGAGGGGTAAACATGAAATCAGGCTACTTATTACCCAGCGCGTTAGTATGCATGGGTTGGGAGCCCAGCGCCCTACTGCATTACGTCGCTCCGTACATAAACGATGCCTCCATTTACACCTAACTAGATTCAGCCACCCCGACCCTTGAATGCAGACCGACTCAATTTAGATTTTATTACGTGATGTCATGATTATGTTTTGTATTAGGTTAGTTTTGTTTTTATTGTGGATTTTATAGATGGTATGAGTTTTTTAGATTAGCATACCTACCTACAATTTTCTGAAGGTTTCGTGGTTTTTTCCTAATCCGATGCACAACGCTTTTTTCTGTCATTGAAACATGTCATATCTTCGTTCGCAATCATTTCAGCCGAAAGACCGTCCACTGCCGGACATAGGCCTCCCCAAAAAACGCCACGTTTGGCAGGCGGGTTGGCGATCGCAGTATGGTTTTAAAAATGCATAGAGAACGCTGCTGCCCATTCTCTAGTAAGTCCCTTAGTTGCCTTTTACGACGCCCACGGGAAAAAATGGGATGGTGCTATTCTTTACTTCCGGCACCAAACGGAACGCGCTCGTTCGCAAATGGGTTATCTAAACCAAGAAGTTTATTTTATTAACTTATTAATTTATGAGCATTTTAAAATGCAGGCATGCACCGTATGGTTCTAAGTCGGACCCCACACGAACATGTAGAAAAGCAATGAAAATAATTAAATGCTAGACTGAGAAGTCTGAAAGCTCGTTTTTCGATGTTTTCCGAAAAGGGAACCCATTACATATGTTTGAAACACATTAATGGCCTAATGATATATCATAACTGACAGTATTACCAATTTAACTGCAATAGAACCGACATTATTACTAAAAATCGTGTCTGTAAACACTGTAATTCAGATCAAAACATTTCGAAACGAGCCATTTCATTTTGACGTTCAAAAAAACATTAGAAAAAGGTTGACATTCCGTCATTTTCTCAGGGACATTTCTTCAAATTAAACTATTATTAGTTGGCGATCACGTCGTAGGATGCTTTTAATATTGAATTAGGAGAACCTGTGGTTACAGCGCCCTTAATCGGCCCTTCGGCCGGCGATGTTCGTGTATTAACGTTATATCCACAGTCGTGTAATGGCGTAAGTAATAATAAAGCCCAAATGACACAAAATATTGTCAAATTATAGGCTCTGAAAGCATGGGTAACCACTTACAATGTCTGCCGTTGATCCCTGGGTAGCGTCAACATATTAGAGGCTACATATAAGAATTACCTACTTATTTTGAGTTACCAAGTATGATTTATTGTTAACAAAGGTTTTGTTCAGCTAATGATTTTTTATAATAATCGATGCTTAATCTAATCTTTTTTCAATTCCTGCCTACAATAAGACGCTGACAGTTAAACCGCTCACTGTCTGACTGCATACAAAAGAAAGAGAAGCGCGATGACACAACGCTTGTAATTTTATTTTTATTTACTCATAAATGAGTTGAGTAATCGAAAATAAAAAACAACCAAGTTCTGCATACAAATAAGACGTTCTTGTTATTAATTAAATACCAACCGTACGTTGATATTTAATACAGATATTTTGGATTGAAACTCAAAGTAAAGTGTTAGTTTACCGTTCATTTGTATCGAGATTTTTTTCTAAACGTGTTTTGGTAACAACCAAGTTCTGAGAAATATGTTCCAGAATAACATATATTATTTCCGCTACCACAAACTGAATAGATTTGGCAATTTTTTTGTTTAAGACAAGCCTACTTTTATCATTTGCCTCTCGTCAGCACCTTAAGGAGTTACGTTTCGCTACCTAATAAAATATACTTAGTAGTCGAATATTGTGTAATTTTTCCATTGTTTTTTAAATTACTTACAAATACTTAAAAAAAAAAACTGTAAATAAGTTCCTACAGTAACAACAATATTCAAAATCATAATAAGCCTTAACAAACTCAAAATCAAAGCATTTATGTCAATTAAAACAATTACAGGCACTTTTGAATTGTCAGAGTCGGTCAGTTAGTCAGAAAGTTGAAGCTATTCGTATTTACCCATTCCAAAACGTAGATCCCTATAGAGAAGAACGGGCAAGAAACTCCAAGAACAATCTTTTAAATCAAGATAACTATTAAAAAATCCTGGGTACATTATTCTTGTTGCTTCTATATGTAAAAACAAAGTAAAAAAATTATAACAATTAAAAATATAAGATTAAGAGATTAAAAAATAAAGCCCTGGCAGTTATGAGATGACAATGCAGTCTCAACTGACGGCGCCCGTTCACGAACATGACGCGTGGATCAGCACCATCCAGCTCAACCATTTTGTAGGGAACCAAATGATCCACCATCGTCATCGCTACCATCAGCGAGACATTTCAGTGAGCATGACATACTCTCAACAGCTAAGCTTTTTTAAGTCAAGATACATCATAAATTCATAAGTCATGTGTGTCATAACATAATAAACGTCTCCATGGTACTCTCATTTACAAAATTGAAAAATGCTTCTAAATTATACAAAACTATAGTTTACAATGTATTAAAACGATTATCAAAATTTTACAAGCAAAAGGAAAGAAAATCATATTACATACTGAAGTATTCAATAATATAACAATTTATTTAATTGGGGATTCAGTATTTTATTCTGCGATCGCTACACCGCTACACTTAATTATGGCTACATCAATAGTTTTCCTTTTTGGGTGCACGAAGGAGATACAGAAATGGCTGTGTCATATTATTTTAGTGGATGACGCCGATCGCATAACTAACAGCTGCAACGAGTCGCCGCTGATTGTAGTGTTTAGTCTCGATACGAATCGATTTCATACGATTTGTATCGAATGATCCAATCGTAAACTAATAGGAGCGATTCTGGTATATTTTTCGGCTCTCCGACCGATGATTTAGTTCATACGTGATGTGCTTACACGGAAAATAAATCGTTTGAATCGCATTATATTCATTCGTATTATTAAATGGTCGTTTCTGTGAGAATTTTTGAGTTCGCCTACGCGTCGGAATGTACCGTGGATTAATAAAAAGTGAGTAGCGAAACCATTGAACGAATAAATTGCTGTGGCTTTTGATATTCTGTTGTGATGGATTTGACTATTAAAACTTTAATAACTGGAGGTTTATATGATCGTATTTAGTTGTTACGATCTATGGTTCGCTATTCTGTAAGAACAGAATTAATTTTTCGTTAACATATCATTAGACATCGTGAATATCATTCAAACTTTCGACTAATGTTTTATTAATATCGATTTTCAATGTCTTGAAAATAATATTTAATGTCATTAGTGCCATAACATTGAAGTAGTCATTAATTAATAGATCGTCGAAAGTAATCGAAGGATTGATTGAAGAATTAATGCTTTCTCATAAATATGGAAGCCCCATTCACCAATTAAATGAACATAAAATTGAACAAAATTAATCGTCACAGACTTATCTTTAGTGTGAATAAAAGTGGTACCGTAACCTGATGCATATCGATGTCTCTCGGGGCCGATTTAAATCCAATTTGTTTACTCATTCGATGTAACATCGAGAAGTATTATCGCACTCACACTTGGGCCTAATGTTAATTGGTTAATTAGTCTGTTTATGAGTCTTAAAACAAATTAATTTGAAGCGAGCGCGGCCATCTAATCTACTTGGCGCCTCTTACGCACGTCCCTGTTCAAACTTAGCTACAGATTTTTTAAATATTATAAAAAAAACGGCCTTTAAATGATGAATAGATCGAATAGTCATTTAATTATAGTTGTCAAAAAATAATAGGCTCGTTTTGACATTTAACTTGAATCGATTCGCGATTGACCATTGCGACGTAACTAGTGAAGTAACCATACGACTCGGTACTCGATACTTACGATAAATCGATTCAAGTTAAATGTCAAAACGGGCCTATTATTTTTTGACAACTTTTGTGTCAAAAAATAATAGGCTTCCCATCCCTCATCTCCTGGCAATCAAACCCAATAAACAGTCCACTGACTTCTTGGCGGGAAAGTGAAGCGTCATGTTCAACAGTTTGTTTAATTTTCCAAAATTTGTGTTTAGCCGAATATTAATGTGTAATAATGGTGGATTAACCATTAAGTGTTTGTGAACGTGCATTAGTGTAGGCAAATGAAACAAAACAGTGCAACTTCGCTTCAAGTTCTCTCAAGAAGTCCGCGTGAGGTCTCAGTAAAGTGCCACATCTTTACTGAAACTCAAGGGGAGTGGGCGGGGATATCATCATCATGCATGTATAATTTATTTCATCAATATTAAACAAGAACTAAAACGTGACATTGGCTAAATGCACAAACCGTGCGAAGCCAGAAGAAAAAAAAAAAAAAAAAAAACAGTCCACTACAAAAAGGGATATAAGATCGGGTTTGCTGAGTAGTAAAAATAAAACGACTAAAGATCTACGTTTTTAAAGTTTCTCGAAAATTTTTATATACAATGAAACTTGTCAATAATTATGCAATTTTATTAAAAGTTATTGGAGTCTCCTAGTCGGACACAATTCCATCCGTCCGGTCCGGCCGAGGTGTCACAAGTCGGGATACAGATAACGAATACCACCTTACTCAGAACTATCGAACTCTTTCCACTTCAATTTTGAACTTAATGTTTGCCGTTTTAAGACTGAAAGCTCTTTCAATGAGTGTAAAAGTAAGTTGGTCAAGTTAAAGGTACTTAATGATACCTGCTCGGGCCCCGATGACATCACACGCAGTATTGTAAGTGGGGAGATAAGAATAATTCAATAGGTACCAAGGATTTCGATGACACAACGTTTGAGTGGTGGTTTTCATTGATTTAATCGATGTGTACAACGTTTACGTTTGTCATTTTTGTCGTAGTTGAAACTGGATAATGGATACTAATACTAAATGAAAGAAAGCTGACTTTAACAAAACAATATTCGTAGAAATTGCCAGGAATCTGCACACCCTTATAAGTATCTACGTAGAAAGGTAACTCGCGTACCAAAAGGTGAACGAATAGACCCCAAGTATAAAGAACATCACTTTTAACAGGTAACACTATAGGTCTTTGATTCCTGTGAAGGCTTCTACAGACCGGCGCGACACACGATGCGACAAAATGCCCCGCGTGTCGTGCGACGTGCGGTGCCTTTGTGTCGCGTTGCGAGTCGCACCGGTCTGTAGAAGCCTGAAATCTAAAGAGAATACTTTATCTGTTTAAAAAAGTGATAATTGAATAAAGAAACACAAATCTTATACGACCACACGAACTCTTTACTATCTCCATAATATTTGTCATTCCATTAAATCCATAAAAACTTTGACTTTACCTCTAAATTCTGCGGCCAAGTGTCAAAGTTACGTCGAAGCGATCCCGTGCAAATAACACCAAACCTACCGATTGATCGTCAGCAAAACAAAGCTAATGTCGTGTTTGTTCGGCAGGGCTAATCAAACAGGAACATTGTCCTATATCAATAGCTAAAGTCAATATAATCGATACAGGCGCCCTCAGGGATGTGGTGGTATTCGTGCTGCTGTAGAGCGCTCGAGCATCGAATTTAGATTAAAATTTGCTGGTATTTGTTAGCGTAGGGACTTCATCTGTAGAATAATCAGGCAGTCTATCTAGAAATAGATCAGGTAGTGTTATCAAATGTATTTATTTATTAAGACACCAATTCTCAATAAACCAATCACATCACAATACATAAATTAGAACTAAAATCATTACTTATAAAGCCACAGCGGAGAGTCACAGAGGAGGTCGTGGTTAAGTACTAACAGCCGCATGGGTCGATACATCACGTTAAGCTACGCTTACCGGGGTTGGTCCTTAGATTGGTGACCATCTTTACATAACGAGACTCCTCCGTGTCTCGGAAAGCACGTTAAGAGGAAATGCGGGCGGAGAGACTTTTAGAGTAAAAAGTCATAAATCGAGGTTCGGCTCTCGCCTATTTCCTCCCCCAATATTGGACCAATAGAGGGTTCCAGCTCTTATAAAGATAA
The DNA here is from genome assembly GCA_948098905.1 of Tiliacea aurago. Classification (NCBI taxonomy): domain Eukaryota; kingdom Metazoa; phylum Arthropoda; class Insecta; order Lepidoptera; family Noctuidae; genus Tiliacea; species Tiliacea aurago. The sequence continues at coordinate 9,722,514 of OX402578.1, read as the reverse complement.
TGTATCATCAAAAAGGAAAACGTAGGGACACAGTATATATCCTTCTTATTCAGTATAAGAAATATCTTTTAAATTGGTCCAATATTGGAGGAGGAAATAGGCGAGAGCCGAACCCCGATTTATGACTTTTTACTCTAAAAGTTTCTCCGCCCGCATTTCCTCTTCAGCTGTTGGTCCCGGATGTCATTCGTGGATCTTTGACAGTCGTTATGGGTCGTCAGAAGCCCGAAACTCTGACAACCAGTCTTACCAAGGGGTATCGTATTACCCGTTCTCGGTTGTGGAGGTCAGATAGGCAGTCGCTCCGTGTAAAATACTGGTATTCAGCTGCTTCCGGTTAGACTGGAAGCTGACCCCAACATAGTTAGGAAAAGGCTTTAAAGGCTTTTTTGTAAGTCACAACATTTTTCACGTTGCCTTAAAGGTGTCAGAAGTGACAATCAAAGGCTATAATAGGACTTCTTGGCGGGAAAGTGAAGCGTCATGTTCAGCAGTTTGTTTAATCTTCCATAATTTGTGTTTCAATCAACTCAGCCTATAGCAGTCCACTGCTGGACATAGGCCTCTCCCAGGCGGCGCCACAACACCCTGTCCTCCGCCTTCCGTATCCAGTCTGTCCCAGCCACCTTTTTAAGGTCGTCGGTCCATCTAGCTTGGGGGCGTCCCACACTACGCTTGCCGATACGTGGTCTCCACTCCAGGACTCGTCTGCTCCAACGGCCATCGGTCCTTCGACAAACATGGCCAGCCCACTGCCACTTCAGCTTGCTTAATTTGTGTTTAGCCGAATAGTAATGTGTAATAAATAATGGTGGATTATTAACCATTATCCCCCTTATTACAAAACAAGGTTTATCTTCAGACCCAGGTTTAAAACATGGAGCCATTATTGAATTTCGAACTTTATTCCGATTATAGTAAAGTTCCTAAACACAAAACTGACAACTTAGTACCGAACTAAGTTTTCAGTTTTGTATAAAGAACGGTATTTCAATCACTGTTACGTTCTTATTACAAAAACTGGTTCCATGGTTTAAGCCATGTCAAAATATAAATCTTGTTTTGTAATAAGGCGGTAAGTGTTTGTGAACGTGCATTAGTGTAGGCAAATGAAACAAAACAGTGCAACTTCGCTTCAAGTTCACTCAAGAAGTCCGCGTGAGGTCTCAGTAAAGTGCCACATCTTTACTGAAACTCAAGGGGAGTGGGCGGGGATATCATCATCATGCATTTATAATTCATTTCATCAATATTATACAAGTTTTGTAACTAAATAAAGACTTTGCTAAAAGGTCCCAGCAACCAGGCCATTATTATTATTATTAAAAAAAAAAGGCTATAATAACATTTAACTCCGTAAATACGTTCGTAAACAACAAAAAGTTAAACAAAAGCCCGGTTTCATAACGAGTGGTCAACAGTTGAATATAGGAAAATAGCTGATCTTAATCATACTGTTGGAAGCCCCATCCAGGCAGTCATGAAATAAAGCAAGGTACTTCACTGAAAAAAAAGTGTTTGCTTTAACAAAAAATCCTGTTTAATGTTGATCACGCATCTTGACTCCGTACGAGCCTGTGGCGAACCAACTAATTGGCTATGGTTCCCACCTGGACAACACTAGTTTTTAGGCTATGGTCTAGAGTCGATGGTTCAAAAAAACTCCAGACAGAATTTCATGAATCTGAATGTAAAACACCAGCTATCTTGTTATGTTACTGTACTCAGTGTTAACAATCGCCAGTATATAATAACGTATTGTAGTTTGTACCGCTGTTGCTTGTGGAAGAAATACAACCTGTGAAAACTTGAACAGAGTTTCATTACAAATAACTGGGCGCCTTAAAGCGCCTAAATTGGTGACCCCGACGATAGAAGAACACATCAACGAAATCAGAAGAACTGAATCCCAGTATTGTGCAGTGCAACGAGCTCACACTAATCCTTAACAGTGATTTTATTCGTGAACAAGTGCGAAGTCGCTACCTAATGGCCGCCATTACGCGAGTTTGCTCACGAAAACAGGAACTATTTTTCGAACATTCGTGATATTAGTACATTGCCTACGACCGATATAGTGTTCGGCTGTTCATACTTTCTGTGCCAAAATACACCGTATTTGAACTTTATCGACCTAAATCAAGAAAAATCATCTAATTCCGCGATAGCAGCGCCATTTTTTCTTGTGCGGATCTCAGGAAAACTTCAAAGTTAGCGCGCGAAGCTTGACACTTGACAGAGCCTGACAGAGTCACTTGACAGAGTCTCCTGTCATCAATACCTGCGAACGTCAAACGTAAACCGGCTGCGTTCCAGAGAAATATTCCGCCCGTCTTCATTAGCGTGACAGCAAAACCCTGTAAGTTTTTTTTTTTACTCTGCGTGTATGGACATTACGGTGTTTCGTTACGAACTTTAAGTGCTTTATTTTCAAATCGAATGCCTCAACAACAACATTTAAATCTGTTTCTCCTCTATACGTTTAGTGCATTCTATGTTTTGATTTTAGTAAATATTCTGTTTTAAATGGTAATATTCCATTGCATGGATGCAATACTGTTTAATTAAAAAATAGGTTTTTGCAGAACAGTTTTAATTACTTTTTTACTGTTTACACTTAGTTTACATTTCATTTACTCGTGTGTTACATGTATAATTTTTTATTGTGTGCGTTTTATTATGAATGTGCTTTCTCATGATAAATATTTTACTCTTTAATTTTACTGCTGTACTACTATTGTGTAATTTATGCTGTATTCCTTTTCTGGTTGTCTGTTATTACTTGTCTTGTTGCGTGTTTTTGTTTAAGAGATAAATATAATTTGTATAGTAACGCAATGGCCACCGAGGGAAAGGAGATTTTCCTTGATCCTGAAACCGGAACTAGTGGTGAACAGTCTATTGACCCTTCCTCTCCTAGATCTCAAACTATATTGGTCAACAGAGTATCCATCCGTGTTCCCCCGTTTTGGCCTGACCGACCTGGCCTCTGGTTTGCAAGTTTAGAAGCACAGTTTTACATTAATAACATCACACAGGAATTGACTAAATATTACTACGCCATAAGTCAGCTCGACACAAAATCAGCAACTGAAGTTGAGGACATAATCATTGAGCCACCTAAGGATCTACCTTACACTTGTCTAAAAAAAGCTCTTATCTCTCGTTTCTCTGAGTCATATGAAGAAAAAATTAGGAGGCTCCTTGAGAAGGAGGAGATAGGGGATAGGAAGCCCTCGTCATTCTGGCGCCACCTCAGGACTCTTGCTGGTTCCTCTTTTCCAGAGCAGCTCCTCCAAACTATTTGGATGAATAGGCTGCCCCATTACATGCAAGGCATTTTAGTTGCCCAAAAACATACATCCCTCGAGGACTTGGGTGACCTGGCCGATAAGCTGCAAGAAATCAGCCCGCAACCAATGAACGTCCATGCAGCAGGTAGGGCATCATCATCATCATCTAGTGATGACACCAATGAGCAACTTAAATTGCTCAAGCAACAAGTGGCGGACCTGACACAACTTGTGACCGGCCTCACCACAAGTAATAACAGAAATAACCGTAGTCGTTCAAGCTCACGCTCACGCATTCCTGATGGCCAATGCTGGTACCACAAGCGATTCGCCGCGAAAGCTTCCAGGTGTATACAACCGTGCACTTGGTCTGCTCTTCTACCACAGGGAAACTCAAGCAGCAGTCAGTAGTGGCGACCACTGACTGCTCCCTAGCAAGTCGCCGTCTGTTTGTTAGCGATCGGTATTCAGGCCGACGATTTTTAATCGACACTGGATCCGATCTGTCGTGCCTACCTAGGCGTTTCTCCCAGGGTAAAATTCAGCCACTTCCCTTTGAACTTTTAGCAGCCAATGGCACGAAAATAAATACTTTCGGTCTGATCGAGCTCAAATTAAACTTAGGTTTAAGACGCGACTTCGCATGGAAATTCATAGTCGCGGAAGTAGGAACTCCAATAATTGGTTCAGACTTCCTGGCTCATTACCTCCTTTTACCAGACTGTGCTCATGGAAGGTTGCGAGACGGCAAAACAGGATTGTCAGCTGAAACCGAATTCTTGTCAATCGATCAACCCAGCATTAAATTTATTCAAGCACCTGATTCACCATACTCGCACATTTTGACCGAGTTCCCGAGCATATCACGTCCTCCTGGCGCGCCCAAAGAGGTGAAGCACACTACGGTGCACTTTATCAAAACTACCGATGGCCCACCCGTGACAGCGCGACCACGTCGCCTTGCCCCACTTAAGCTTCGAGCTGCTCAGAAAGAATTCGAGGAGATGATTCGCGTAGGTACCGCTCGCCCTTCCAGCAGCTCATGGTCCTCCCCGCTACATCTCGCGCTTAAAAAAGACGAGACTTATCGCCCATGCGGTGACTATCGCGCACTGAACGCCCGTACAATTCCGGATTGCTACCCTGTCCGCCATATAGGGGATTTCGGCCACAACTTATCCGGATGCTCAGTCTTCAGTACCCTAGATTTAGTTAAAGCATATCAGCAAATTCCAGTAAATACTGGCGATATTTGTAAAACAGCCATTATCACACCCTTTGGACTCTTTGAATTCCCGTGTATGACTTTTGGTCTCAGAAATGCCGGACAGACATTTCAAAGGTTCATAGACGAAGTTGTGCGGGGATTTAATTTCTGTTTCGCTTACGTTGATGATATCCTCGTGTACTCGAGAGACCCTCAGCAACACGCTGAACACCTTAGGCTCTTGTTTCACCGACTAGACCAGTACGGAGTAGTCATCAACCCGGCCAAGTGTGTACTTGGTGCAGCCGAGGTAACGTTTTTGGGTTACCGTATTAATGCTGCAGGAACATTCCCTCCCGAAGACCGTATCCGTGCGTTAGTGGACTTTCCTCTCCCTAAGACCGTGCAAGGCGTGCGTAGGTTCTTGGGCATGGTAAATTATTACCGCAGATTTTTGCCTAACGCCGCCAAGTATCAGGCTCCCTTAATCGACGCAGTGGCTGCAACCAACAGCAAAGGCGCAAAACCATTTCCATGGACGCCTGAACTCGAACAATGTTTTGATGACTGCAAAAAGAGCCTAGCTAATGTTGCCACTCTATCGCATCCAAATTGTGAGGCCCCCTTAGGTCTTTTTACCGATGCGTCCAGCATGCACATAGGTGCATGTTTACAGCAGCAAGTCGATGATAACTGGCAACCCCTAGCATATTTCAGCAAAAAGTTAACCGAGAAACAATCTCAGTGGCCTGCTTATTACAGGGAACTTCTAGCTGTATACGAGAGCGTTCAACACTTTCGGCACATATTAGAAGTGCAAAACGCAGCAGTTTTTACTGACCACAAGCCCCTGGTGTATGCCTTCATGCAGCGTCGTGATAAGCTTCCACCAACACAACTCAACCAACTAACTTTTATCAGCCAATTTACCACTGACATACGATATATTAAGAGCACCGACAACGTTGTCGCAGATGCTATGTCGCGGGTTGAGTCAATTTCATTGAAGGAGGACTACCAAGCCCTTGCAGAGTCGCAAGAGAGAGACGAGGAACTCAAAGAAGCGGCTTCATCTACTTCTTTGAAATTGAGAAGAATTGTTGTTTCTGGAACCAACACTTCCATACTCTGCGACACGTCGACAGGTAGACCTCGCCCATACCTCACCTTACCTTTCCGTCGAGCAGCTTTCGATCGACTGCATGGTCTCAGTCACCCAGGTGTGAGAGCTACCTTACGATTGGTGGCTGAGCGATACGTATGGCCGCATATTAACACCGACTGCCGAAAATGGGCGAAGTCATGCTTACAGTGCCAACGCAGTAAGGTGACCAGGCACACATCTGCACCACTGATGTCCTTCCCGATCGCATCAAACAGATTCTGTCATATCCACATTGATATCATAGGACCACTGCCGCCTTCAGACAATTTCACATATTGTCTGACCGCGGTTGACAGATTTACACGTTGGCCCGAAGCGTGGCCTATGACGTCTATCACGGCGGAAGAAGTGGCAGACACGCTGGTGACTGGTTGGATCTCCCGTTTCGGGGTGCCAAGTACCGTGACGACCGACCAAGGTCGCCAGTTTGAATCCACCTTGTTCCAGCGCCTCATGAACGTGTGCGCAGCTAAGCGGATTCGCACAACCAGTTACCACCCCTGCGCAAATGGCATGGTAGAACGCATGCACCGCCAACTAAAAGCTTCCTTAATGTGTCATCCCCAAACGTGGAGCAAAGCACTTCCACTGGTACTCCTTGGCATGAGGACTGCCCTCAAAGAGGACATGAACACCTCGTCCGCCGAGCTAGTCTATGGAGAACCTCTCCGACTTCCTGGAGAACTAATAATGCCAGCAGAAGAACCCAGGAGCCCAAACGACATTACAGATTTTGTCACGGAATTGAGGAGCAGGATGGAAAATTTACGTCCAATACCAGCCTCACGACACGCTCGACCGTCAACCTTCGTGTTCAAAGATTTGGCGACGTCGACCCATGTCTTACTCCGCGACGACACTGTTCGACGGCCTCTGCAGCCTCCTTACACGGGCCCATACCGCATTCTGAGGAGAAGGGACAAAACCCTTACCTTGGAGAGGAATGGAAGAGAAGCTACGGTCAGCATAGACCGTGTTAAGCCAGCATACCTAGACTCTGAACCGGTTTCCTCACCAGCACCACCTGCTTCATTTCCCGTTCCAGTTCCCCCTTCCACAGGCCCAACTCCTTCTACGCCAACTACTCCATCCCCTTCAGCGACTGTCACCACCAGAGCTGGCAGACGGGTTAAATTTAGGGACATTCTAGATTTATAGTTTTTATCTTAAATTGTTTATTTTGTTGTTTCTGTGGATATACCTTGTATTTCTCCTTAGGGGGGTGGTGTGGCGAACCAACTAATTGGCTATGGTTCCCACCTGGACAACACTAGTTTTTAGGCTATGGTCTAGAGTCGATGGTTCAAAAAAACTCCAGACAGAATTTCATGAATCTGAATGTAAAACACCAGCTATCTTGTTATGTTACTGTACTCAGTGTTAACAATCGCCAGTATATAATAACGTATTGTAGTTTGTACCGCTGTTGCTTGTGGAAGAAATACAACCTGTGAAAACTTGAACAGAGTTTCATTACAAATAACTGGGCGCCTTAAAGCGCCTAAAAGCCTAACAAGATCTTGACTTTTCAAGCTAGGAGAACTTTGTTAAATTATCATAGTTCCGTCAACTAAGTAATTAATTAGTTTAATCACGGGTAGTTATTTAATTTAACTCAAATGTTGGCCAGTTTGAGATGATATAATGCTAACAAGTTGCTTGTTACTATCAACTTAAATTATTATTTGATATGTACAAAAGTGAAGATGTAAAATCAAACCAAGCATGTATGATGTAACAAAGACCGGTGATTATTCTGTACATGTCACATTATCGATATAAATAAAATGAATTTGTACTGGCAAATATGCTATCTTGTTTATAGTAAATAAATAAATAATGAATCCAAACATTTTAATGCCAACTAAGAGAAAATGTATCTTAGTTAGCTCGCATTTTTTTCAGTGTAGACGCTACTAAACAAAAGGATGAATAATAAAAAGGCATGTTCATGAGTAACAGCAATTACTTCTGTTCATAATCCAAGTTCCACAGAATTAAAGGAAAACCCCGCAGTGCACATTCCAAGCTTTAGATTAGGTTTAAATAGGTATAATAATAACGTTAAGCAGAGGACAACAAGTAGGTACCTAACTAGACGTATTACCTTACACGTAATCACGAATCGAAAATGACTTCGATATGGAAAATTACTTCTTAGTTATTCTACTAGTTGTGGTACTTGTGGTTGACTTCGTTCCTAATAACAAATAATAGATTCTAAGGCCAATGCAATCATGAGAAATCATTACAAACAACATTAGATTGCTTGCAATTTATAAAATGTGGTTACATAGGTAATTATTCATGTCAGAGTATCTATTTATCTATTGAAGTACATTGCAAATTACTTATATGTTAGTAAATCATCTGAGTAGAGACAGATGCAAGGCCGCAGCATCAGTTCCCACAAAGACCGTATTATTCTAAAAAACTGACATCGAATCAGGGGGTCTACTCCGAACATAATTCTGAAGTATCGGCCGCATGTTCAGCCGTTGCTTGACTACGGCTAACTATGGCAGAATAGGGCGAAAAAAAAAAACGACAGTCAAAAAGATAATCCAAAGTTAAAAATGTTACTTTAAGTCGGGTAAGGATTCAAAGTCAAAAAAAGAAAATATGGAAGTTATAAAACAAAATCAAATCAAAATCATTTTTTTTTTATTTCACACTAGGTGCACGGTTCCAATTGGTCGTTTCCTATGGAGAAGAGCCGGCAAGAAACTCCATGGTTACTCTTTTAAAAAAAAATTGACTTTTACAATATTTTCAAAGTATGAGAGGACAGCGTAGGCCCGTCAAAAGTACCAGGTACTTACCAAAATAGAAAATGGTCTACATATCTACAGTCTATTAAGCCTACAACGTCCTCACGTTAACAAAAAAACGATATAAAATATGATTAAAATAATTAAAGTTAGAGCCTTGTTGAAATAAAAAAACATCGATTATGTCAAGGAAGTATGTAAAAAAATAAAATAACATAAACATCGCAACTTGGGAGCATTTACATATTTTTGCCGTTAATAAAGTACCAGGGAAGCCACATGTGCAGAAGGAATTAATGCCAAACTTCCTTGTCTTCAACGTAGTCTTTAATCTTATAATATGCTTTTTTGATAAGGACACGTTTGATGTGGGTTTTGAATTTTCCATCGCTAAGTTCTGTAACAGACTTTGGCAACTTATTATAAAAGCGGATAATGTTAAACGACCGAACATTCGGCCGATAGTTCGGATTTACGCTTCGGAGTAGACCCCCAGGTTTGGAACCGAATTAACGTCCTGCCATTCACATAAAACTGGAAACATAAACAAATTATCGAAAAGACAAAAAAACCGTCGTAATTTAACTTCCCCACATTTTATTCCACAAATTAGTCGGAACATAAAAACCCATGAATGAACTCTAAACAACCCAAAATGGTCATTTAGTGCCGGAAATGACCCGTTTGGCAAATAAATCAAAATTGCACTAGGAACGTAAACGCAGCGATTAGGCGGCGCTTGCAAAGGACCCGGTGACGCTGCGCATGCGGCGGCTTATTTATTAATTTCTCGAGAACCCAGAGGCACCCTCCCACTGCACTAATTGTGCCTAATTTGAGACCGATCGAGATAGAGAGGCTGTCGGCAGTTATGGAGGCTCACGTCGCTTGAGGCAATTCTCATTGATACAACTTATTCCATTTAAATAAGTAGATACGCAGTCGTTTTTTTTTTTTTGTGTTTTTAAAGAAACTTAGAATTGAATACAAGTAATGGACACTAAAATGTAAAAACAGCACTCAAATCAATGAAAGACAGATTTTTCACACGGATCATTCACAATTTATAAAATAAATGAAGGGCGTTCTGTCGTTAGTTAATAAACTAAACAAAAAGATACCAGACACGTAAAATCTGTTGGTCAGGAAAACAGTCTTTACTATAAAAGAAAGAAAATTTGTTTATTCTGCACAAACAAAACGCACAGTACAAGAGTCTTTACTATCCGGGATCATTAAAGTTTATGTTTTGAATGTAGGTAGTTTCCTAATTAATGATGGGCTAAGTCCGAGGATGTCAGTGAACCTAGCCATCAGATGGTCACTTTGGTCACAGCACTCCGGTCAGTCGGCTGCCATGGCCAGCGAGATCACAACTTTCAAATATTTGTCACACGCTACAACCCATTCATAAAATGCTAATGCGATTAGTTCCGCATTGTTTTTGCTAAGTTATTGCCCGGAGCGGAACACCAACCAACCTGTTCAGCTTGTGCCATTAATTTTATAATTAACACCTGGCAAAAACATTTAATATGAACACATTAAGTATGCTAATGAATATACGTCTTGGAACGCGACAACTAACAGCATTACCCTATAGTTTTTATGACATTCTCATACATTTATTACCTAAGTACGTTGGCAGCGAGGTGTTAATGGATATCATTTGGCTCACACGACTAAATAAGTGAGCATGAACGGACATCGGGACTCTCAGTATCTCTAAGTGAAATGAAAACGGATATCCAAAATTGGTACAATAAAACGCTTAGGCCCAATAGGTTTATCGCGTCCACTTCCTACAGGCGCTCTAATAACCAAAACAAACAACAGCGACGAACACAAAGGGAGGCAAATAAGTCCAAAAAGTGCTAATAAAAAAAAGTGTGCCCGTTTTTATAAGGCAACGAATAAGTGTGAGGTCGGAGCGAGGAATGTTGGCGCCTGTCTGAGTACGTATACCTGTCCGTTTATCAATGGACCACGGACAATAAGGTGAAAAAAAAATGTGAAAGAATATCAAAAAAGCGCTTCATCAAACCGATGCGTCCGGCAAGGGTTGTCGCTCGCTATCGACGGTTAGCCGTCCGTTACTGTCACTTCATAATGCGCCCACGATCATAAACGACATCTTTGTTTAAATTACGACGTATTGTTGTCATGTGTTTAATCATTAGTCAGAATGATGCCTTCGTACCTATACACATTAAAGTTAGGTGCACATATCAAAACCAGAGTAAATATACGTATAGGTAAATCTAAATCTCCTGCCTACGCTTTTCTCTTGTAAATATCAATACAATTTCTATATGAAAACAGAATAGAATTCTGCATTCCTTGCACGACGTCAACAATAAGTTTTCGACATTGTCGCGTGTAGGCTCGCCAGAACTCGCCACCCCGACGTGGGGCGACATAAATATCCCGAGTAAAGCCTAACACAACTCAAGATGAACACGACAAAACTGATAAGGCCCCGCCACGCTCGCCCGAGACATCCCAATTTAGTGCCGGCCCTAAGATAACGCTATTATACAGCTTTTAACTATACGAACGATACGCTAAATGTGTTAAAATCAACTTATTGTGTGTGTTTTTAAGGTAAAGAATGTGTAAGTGGATTGTCACCTGCGCGGATGTGGTGCGTGGGCTAAATGGAACGGGTAACAAATAGATTCTTATTGATTTTTATTTGTGAATCTTTAAATGGCTCTTTGCATCTTTAAACGTTAAGAGATGGCCAATTTATTATTGCTTAGCTTAAACGATACGAATTAAAACATACTACATAGGTAGCAATACCTGTCCACTTAGTATACCTGCGGGGCACGCACGGCCTACTGTGACATGACTTGAGTCACACATTTTATCACAGTTTGAGCGATAAAACTGTTTTGTCATAAAATGCTAGTACAAATTGACATGACATAATTTGTCATGTCTTGTCACAAACCCACCTGTGCTCGACCCGCTCTAAGTTACTTACTATGTTGCCATGAAAGCTAAATTCTCCAGTTACTTACTCGTGAAGGTCATCATCATCATCATTTCAGCCGAAAGACGTCCACTGCTGGACATAGGCCTCCCCCAAAGGGGGGGTCTGCCATAATCGCCACGCTTGGCAGGCGGGTTGGCGATCGCAGCATGGTGTTAAAATGCATAGAGAACGCTGCTGCCCATTCTCTAGTAAGTCCCTTCCCATAATCGCCTTTTACGACACCCACGGGAAGAAATGGGGTGGTGCTATTCTTTACGTCCGGCACCACACAGACAAGGTCACTAGATTCAAAACAATAGATTAAACTGAAATATTTCTTTGTGTCTTCAATATAAAAATCCCAAAGAAATATAGCAAAAATCACGTTAATAAAAATAGTAATAGGTCCTATTATCCATCTTTATATTTCGTTTTCCGCAATGAAGGTTTTCAACTTCTACCAAACGGAAATCAACTATACTAATTCATAAACCCGCCGATAAACAAAAACAGTTGAACCACTACTGTATATTCTTACAACACGACTAAACGGATTTAGTAAAATTACAAGGAAAATTAATTTTCATCCCCATATTTCTTGAGATTTTCTCAAATATATTTTTTATGTTTGTATTGTGCGGCATCCTCCTGTGCTATCATTTTTAATCTAATTTTCCATTAAGTGTTTTCCAAGCATGAGAAAAAATACCGGAAATCGATAGAGCAACTTCTATTTATCTCAAATGTGTTTTAATTTTATAGTTTTTTCATTCCTACATTATGATGTTAGTTACATAACAGCACAGGAAAGGGAATTTAGTTTTATTTTCTAAATAACTTTCTATTTATTTCGCACATATACTTGATCTATGTAATAACAGCCGCATGGGTCGATCCATAAGGTTAAGCTACGCTTGCCGGGGTTGGTCCGTGGATGGGTGACCATCTTTACATACCGAGACTCCGAGCCTCGGAAAGCACTTTAAGCTGTTGGTCCCGGCTGTCATTTAGAGGCCGGAAGCCAGAAAGTCTGACAACCAATCTTACCAAGGGGTATCAAGGGGTAAAGGTTGTCTGTAAAAGATCGCCCATTGTGTCACCCTATGTAAACATTTTACATTTATATCTGTAACTTTTATGGTGTACATAATAAAGAGTATTCTATTCTATCATATTACCCAGTTACTGGGTTGTAGGCAGTCGCTCCATGTAAAATACAGGTAATCAGCTACATCTGGTTAGACTGGAAGCTGACCCCAACAAAGGTAGAAAAAGGCAGGCAGATTGATATACTTGATAACATGTCCTACGCTAAAACGTTCACCCCACTAATAAGAAGTCAATTTGTCGCTAATACAATATTCTAATTGCCTGTCAAACCTTTTAGAAATATAAAACTTGACTGTGAAAGCAGCATAATATTATTGCGAATAAGTTTCGTAACCATACCATAAATGTGTGTAGGTTGATAGAAAGTTAAATATTTCGAATAACTTTGTCAGCAATCTATCACCGATACGTTAATAGAGCCTGATTGACTGTGAGGAACAAGTTATAATAAATTTATTCAATGAATTACTTTATTAACGACATTGGCAGACATGCCCGTGCCAAACCAGAACTCTTAATTCAACTCTTGTATCTAATTAATGTTTGAATAAGATTCCTAACACACAGGCTATATTATACGTTCATAATTCATATAATGTATACAGGGTCAAATTAAATTAGCTAGCGAAACTCTAGAGAAGTGATGGGTATCGATATCTAATCACGATAAAATCAAAATATAAAAGTTTTGATAGATTTTTTTAGGGGTCAACAACTGCTGTTAGTATTGTTACTTGAATTATGACTTGGGAAATCTGTTTTCTTTTGTTTTATCGTGTAGATATAGATACCCATTACGTCTGTGAAGTTTACACAAAAAAACAACTGATACTTCAAGTGACTACACAAACTACAGTCTATGACCCCTCAAAAAAATCTTTAAATTAATTTATTTTTTGTTTTATCATGATTAGACACCGATACCCATAACGTCTGCGGAGTTTCGCTAGCTAATTTAATTTGACCCTGTATAACATAGCTGTTGTTGTTGTTGTAAATATATTTCTAAGATATCTTTGAGATCAAAATAAGATTTAATATGAATAGAATAGGATACCAAATAACACTAATGCAAATGTAAATTATGATACCTTCAGAATGCTTGATTCAATTAGGTATCTGCACTCTTATGGATATCTAAACCAGCTGATATAAATTTTATATTTATGAGGCGACAAATTATTGAACATAGTTTATTCCATTTCAGTATAATCGTAATGCTGATGGCAACACTTAAAACGTCGTAATATTTCACGGGAGGCGCGGAGCCGCGGCGCGCACCGTGTGCGTCCGCCGAAGCTCAAATTTCCGTTTAACTAATTGAGCGAAAATGACACAACGAACGCCATTCAGCGTGGAACTAATGAATGACCCTCGAAAAAGCCAATTTGTAGTTTTTTTACACTTCAATTTGTGCCGTAAACCCCAAAAAAGGCTCGACCAAAACCACAATCGAATTAGTGTCCCTTGTTCCGGAGATTAGAGGACTGTCCACCTCTTATCTCGGTCGTTCGTTATTTTATTGGCTTGTATAGAGTAAGTCGATAAACACGACGCATAATGGCCCATAATGAATCGTCCTCGCCAGCGGTTTGACTAATCATAAAGGTTTTATGGCTATCGTTTCTGAATACTCGCTTTATGACGCAGTGCTCTGACTCTCCTCTCTCAACCCCAACGCAATAGCACATTTGTTGAATAAACAGACTATAAAACTATCACTAAAACATTTTTCAATCTATATTGGTAAAAGTATGAACCAGTTTTGGATATTTTATTATTTAGTACATTCTTTCTATCAAGTAAGGACAAACGCACAGAGGTACAAGAAAGAGTTTTGATTTGTAGAAGTAAACATTTTAACGTATATCCGGCTAAAGCAGTAACCATTTTGTGTATAACATTATCATATTTAAACTCAGCTTACAAAAGCATTAAATTCTGAATGTGTTACATAAATTAACTATGTGTAATTAAAAATTATTGCTGTGAGCTATTATCTTTGCATAAATAATTGCCCATAATAAGATACATTAACATCAAAGACTCAAAAAACTTCCAGAAGACATGAATTACTGCATCTACGATTCGAGAAATTGATAAAGATAATGTTTAAAATACGAAATTAGATACGCTCTAAATACCGTTTATTGCCACAAATTACTCTTGTAACCGTTTTCCGTACAGCCACTATAACAACTGCTGTGTAACAAAAAGATTTGTTGCCGAAATGATCGTAGGAACAGTCGACAATAGGTGACACAGATCGCTAACGGCCACCGTCCCACTACACTGGCCACATATAACGAGACACATTAGTATCATATTAATGAATATAAAATGATGTACAAACCGCGTAAAAGAGCTATTCATAAGTCGAATTAAAAGTGAATTAAAATGTCTGAAATGTCAAATTGCGAGGACACAAGGCTTATTACTATTAGTGACGAATGTTGTTTGCCTCATATCAGAACGTAGCGTAATTTGTAACTGATATTGAATGATCGTCACGCATAGATATTATCACGTCTAGTCTATGACTTTACAATTTTTGATAATCTGAATTGAACAATCTCTCAACATCTAGACGAGTGTTAGGTACTGTGCAAGTGTACACTGCTTGATGTGATCTCTCAAACTATTTACCCCCTTATAAACAAGGTTTATCTTCCGACCCAGGTTTAAACCATGGAGCCATTATTGAATTTCGTACTATATTCCGTCTATGGTTATAAAGTTCTTAATACAAAACAGACAACTTGGTACCGAACTAAGTTTTCAGTTTTGTAAAAAGAACGGTATTTCAACCACAGTTCTTATTACAAATACTGGCTCCATGGTTTAAGCCATGTCAAAATATAAATCTTGTTTTGTAATAAAGCGGTTTGTGTCCAACCACAAGAACCGTAGAGAAGCGTTTTGTCGACGGAAAAGTAGACAGAAACGGCGTTTCCGTGTAGACAGTAGAACATTTTCGGTAGACAAGCGATTTCTATTCTACAGTAGAATAAAAATTAAAAGCGTCATGCTAAGCCTGCAATTGTCCATAACTCGAGAGCTTTTGAATTAAATCTTTATAATTCTTGTAAAAACTCAAGATTAAGCACTTCGCGATAATTATGTGCAAAGCAATTAGTAACGTACCTAATTGCAACTCTATATACCTAAAATAATCACCAGTTTTCATCAAACCCTATTCACACCTTGAAATCCGGTGTGACACGCAGTCACGCTATTGGAACGACCATTCTCGTGAAATAGATGCCGCTCGCCCGCTTTGCCACTAATGACTTCCTGTATTTTTTCATACGCCAATTATATCCCGTGGGTGAGCAAGCCGAAGACAACAATGATTTTTTACCAATTTTTGTGTCTCAAGTCGAGTCCATTTCGATTTAATTTACTGGTTGTATTGGAGGTAAGTAGTTTGGAGCCGTATAACATGATTAGATGTTAACAGTTGCTGTAATGAATTGCGGGGACTCTTCGACAATTTTCTATCATAATTTAAATTAAAGTGTTATGGAATAGATCTTTTTATAGCTACTAAAGAGTCTAAAGACAGTACTATTTCTTCATCTTATTTATTATAACTGTAACCATCGCAAGCTCATAAATTCTCTAGGTGTTTGATAGATAAGATAAGAAATATTTTATATTTAGATACCCAGGCGTCAATCTTCACTATCTTTTTGAATTGAAATGTCGATCTGCTCATGTGGCCTGATATCTTAAAAATTGAGAGGGGAATGCGATCGCCTAATACTGTATCGGTTTAAAACACGGTAAATGAATTATAATAAAATCGCGGCGGTCGTCATCGAAACAAATGTGTTGTACATGTCGCCGCCCACGCGCACACTATGTCCAGCTCGTCACATTTTTTTATATCCACACTTTTAAACGATTAAATTATTATTTAGAAGTTATAACGCCTCTGATCCTTTACCTAAATAGTAAGAGATTTTATCTCATTTCTGTAATTATTTCTGTTGGATGAACAGTAAAAGAGATAATAGTTATGAGATTGGGTCATTGTTATAAAAACGTAAATTTTTTGTCAAAAAATACTAAATTTCGAACACGACAGTTAAGAAAATATATTTATTTTTATTATAACCCATGTTGTATACAGTGAAAACAGGCGTGACTCGTAACATTAAGGGCCCGAAGCTACGGAAGATGACATTAAAAAAATTCAAAGCAATTTACTTACAAATGACAAATAATTATACAAATTATGTATAGGTATGATTACGGCTTGTTTGTGGAATTATTTGCGATGCGTAGTGCCGAAGTGCGCACGTTTCGCTTAAGTATTTAAGGGTGGGTTTAACCGCAAACAATTATGTGTTATGGGGGAGCAGTAAAATGACATGCGGTCGAGTGAAGTGGCTCATGTTAAAACACTGGCAATGTTCCGCCATTTGGTGGCAGTTAGCTTTAATTGGGATCCGATAACGTAACATTAGACCAGGTGGTTTTGGTATCGTTGACGTTCAATAGCCATTTTCTTAATTCAATCTACAGCATGTATCAAAAAGGTGTGGTCCTATTTAAGGGTGTGATACAGACCATCAAACTGCACAAGCTTCTCCATGGGACCAGCATCATAATCGGGAAAAAATTATCAACTGTCCCATAAAAACTTCAATACCAACTCGACCCAAATGTATGGGATGGTATGTACCACAACCTTAAATTTGACCACACTTTTCTGATAGGTACACACGGTTACACATCAAGCTGTACATTTCCAGTATAAGCTGGCCTCTCATTTTACGAAAATTCTATACAATGCGAGATCAGCCTAAATTGGATATGTATAGCTAGATGTGTAGCCGTCTGTACATGCTGTTGATTGAAATATGATGAGATTCGTACCTGTTATTACTGTGACACCTGAGTTATTGCCCTACTACCTACTGTGCAGGTCTCTCCACTATTCTTTCAAGCCTTTTGATCTTCGTAGGTACCTTACAGAATTTATCAGAAACACAAGATGTTAACGGTTATTATGCTTTACCTTAACCGTGATAGAGTAAATTTATTAGATATAATATGCGGTTAGAAAATTAATCAATAATTAAACAAGTACCCCCTGATACATTCCAAAGTTTATTGAAATAAAACTAATACTATATGTACACAAACATCAACTCTCTCTCTCTCTTCATAGTTTTGAAGGTGTTTCCAGAGTTACCCGATAATTTGAGTCTTTTTAATATTATTCCAAGAGTATTTTGTAAAAAAATGTGTTATACTTTGTCCATAGCCGCGTAGTCATTCTGTTACAAATAAACCATTACTGATTTGCCAACCAACTCATTCCCAACTCACATCGAGAGGAGTAGATACTTATCTTCAGCAATAAACAATTGAACCAAAACTTCTTAATCAGTTTTATCAATTTCCGTCATTTTATGTTAAAAGGTTATTTAGTTTTTGTACATTTTTAACATAAGTTAACATTGATATCTACCTACATCTTTAAACCATTTAGATACAGTGTAACCTTGATAAGTCGATCATTTACAGCAGACTAACCTTTGCTCAGCTCCTGTGTGTAATCATTCCGCGGTGTTTACGGTTAATGGAAGAGGCTGTGACTTCTTCCGATCCAAGACGCTGTCGTAGGGTTAACCATAATACCTAAATTAATCAAATTACACTCATTTCTGTACACCTTCTCATCCCCCTACACTCACACACACACACACACACACTCTCACATACCTTACACCACACTTCATTCAAGCGCGCCTCTTTTTCCTTTTTGTTTATTGTTTAAATCTACTTGCATGTTATTTACTAAATACATGTTTCTCAGTATATATATTTTGGATAAATATAAGTGAAAGAGCGGAGTCTCCTAACACAAGCATTTCCTTGCTTAAAAGGAGTCTCCAAATCATATAATGCAAACCAAGTATGTTAATTGAAATTGAATTTTTTTTTTTATAAGTGGGATGACAATGGACCTATGATTACATGATTGATTATGGTGACACTTACTTATCACATAAAGAGGTTATTCATTTCCCCAGTTTCCTAAATAGTCTAGTTTTAAATGACGGTTGTCTTACAGGGCGAATTTCACCATTGAAAACTGAACGCGATCAGCACTTAAACTACGTTTAAGAGCTGTCAGTGTTATTATTTTCTTTGGAATATTGACAATGACAGCTCTTGAACTCAACATATTTGTGCTGATCGCGTTCAGTTGCATTGGTGAAATTCGCTGAAATTGAAATGTACCGTTTTACATTCATAGAGGACAGGACAAACGTGTCGCGACCTGCCCAGACCAATACTAATATACAAAATTATTCATTATTATTATTTGTCATATTTATAGAGGATATTGAACTACAAATTCCCAATTATAGAGGTAAAAATCGAAAAAATCTAACAAATGCATTCTCAATTATAAATAAAGGTTTAATTATTCCCAGTAACAGAGGTATTTCAATGCAAAATTTTCGGGACCTCATTATAATTGCTTATCAGTAGTAGAGGCTTCTTATATCCAGGGCACACTGAACCAGGTAACACTGTACTTAGTAGTATTAATGAAACTACTAAGTATAAATATGGTTTTAAGGTAAACTAAGATTAAGACGCAGATAAATAACAGTGACCTTGAGTGGTTAGCATGCGTGATCTATACTGAGCTCACGCAACGCGTCGTACGTTCAGCCAGTAATAGGACTCACTACTATTAATTTATTATACACAAAACAAAAGGTATTTTAATAAAACGCGTATACTAAAAGATCAATAATTAATTAATTATCTTTAAATTGGTGAAGGTTTCAGAAAAATACGCTAGGTAGATTTTGCGCCATTCTCAGTTTTTCATCCACGTTAGACATAACTTTACAAATTCATTTCACTATGTAATATAAACATAATCTAAAATATTCACATATTAAGTTATTGAAAAAATGCTCTAAGTTATCATAATTTTTTTTCAAATCATTAACACTACTCGTTTCGACGTGATCTTCAGTATACAATCATTAAAAGTCGGTTATCGTCCCCTTAAGAAGTAAATATAGAATAGAATAGAATAGAATAGAATACTCTTTATTATGTACACCATAAAACTTACAGATATAAATGTTTAAATTTTACATAGGGTGACACAATGGGCGGTCTTATCGCTAAAAGCGATCTTTAATATACTACTCGTACTTCGTGCCTTAGGTGAATGATTTTGTCCAAGTCATTTCATTCATCCAGCTCCTGCTCTCAAATTAAGCCATTCAGGCCACTCTACAACTCCTTTTAAAACTTTCATGCATGAATTTCAGCGACCTTTATTAAAATAGTCAGCAGCCTCAGTTACTTCGCTTTAAGCAAAACAATTGACACGAGCACATAGCGATTATGTACGATATTCACATAATAGCTGCGCGTACACATGGCGCGTTAATAAATGCGCGGCCACGGCTAGGGTTTCCATCCGTCCGCATTTGTCCGGATTTTTGGCCCCCCGTGCGGACTCTGTTTGCCTTTTCATTTGTCCGGACTTTTCGAACGAAGGGGATTTTTTTAGAAGATAAAAATGTTTTAATGATTACTGAAAAGAAAGATTTTTATCTTTCTTTTCAGTAATCATTAAAACATTTTAATATTATCGAGATTTATTTGCAAAGCAGCAAATAAGTCAGTCAGTTTTATTTTCTCTATAGCAGCCCGGAGACTGGATTTGTGCCCGGTTGATGGAAATAGGCTCGCCCCCTATTACATGGGTCTTAAACATAACTGGCGAAATGTGGGTGTTATTATAAGTACACCTCTGCCTAACCCTTCCGGGATTACAGGCGTGATGTTATGTTATGTGTTATTTGCAATGTCCGGCTTTTTGCCGGGACTTTTCACAATTTGAAATGGTAACCCAACACACGACGCATGCGCGGACGACGTCCGCACGTCTTCGCAATGAAGAGAGCCGGCCCAATCGCCGATACGTGACCGCGCCGTGCCTACGATCCGGGATAATGCTAGGCCCGGCTATGGTTGTCAGGCACTTTGAACCTGACCTATAACAGCATTCAGATTATGCAGTTTCAACGATTTTTGTCAGAATGTTTATTTATGCATCCAATTCGTAAGCAGCCCAAATCAAAAGTTCTTGTTATTTTTTTTTTCTTCTTTCAGTTTTGATTATTATTATTTATTTAATTCGAACACAAATGATTCATATTGTTGCTAGTAACTCTTATAAAAATATGTTAGTAACATTTCTCATTAACACAAATGAAATAAATTAAACAAAATAAAACTTAATTCAAGTACTTACCTATAACTATGTCCGTTTCCCGCTGCTCCAGACCTGCAGCTGTGCATACGGGTCCAGTACCCCAGGAACGGGCAATCGGGCTTATTAATAATCACCAAGTTTTGGATTGGTGTCTGTTCTTACAGAATCAGTAACCTCTTCCCAATTTTTGAAACCCAAACATACCGAACAAGTGCCTACATCTAAAAAATGCCAAGTATAGAAAGCAAAGGGATAAATTTACAAATAAAAAAAAAGAAATTTAAAAGGATATATAGATTTTTTCGGGTTATTTCTGCCATTGACACCCAAAGAAGAAGACCTGTGTATGTTTTCCTGGTCAGTCTACGAATATGTTGACTATTATATTCACTAATTTAGTAGCGGAGAGCATTACATAATCCCAAATCTTTTTTATATTCACAGTTATTTACATCCAGCTTAGATTTCTTAAACCAACAGGCTCATTATACCTAAACTCAACCACAATCACAATTATTTGACTATAAGAATTAGCACGACACTAAATACTCTACTTATCAATACTCAGATCCAATTTTTTCATACACAAAACAACGAGTTTCTGAAATTTTCAGGTTGTATTTTTTTCTTAACCTCTTAAAAACTTACGTATTCCCAGTGTAACTGAAATCTAGATGTCCAGCAACAATCATAGTACCGCGACCAACCCTAGACTCAAGACACAGATATTATAAAATCTGCTGGTGCGACGAATTAATACGTGTAAATGTCGCCTTAATATCACAAAATTGTAAAGTCAGTGCCGCTCAGTAATGTTGGGACATGTTTCAGATGTATTCACTTAATGTGTTACTAATAATATTAGGTATGTCATGTGTAGATGTAACTGAGAATCCAAATGTTTGTTTAAATAATACCCACTTATGAAATATATAAAAAAATCATCAGAGTTCTTCTCTATGCCATTTTGAGCACTCTCTCTCATAGAGGGGATGCCTGCGTCCCGACAGTGGGAACATTATATGCTGACCAGGGGTTAAAAAAACAGGCAACACCTACAACATGTCCCAGAACAACTTTTACTATGGGACCAAACCTGAAATAGCGTAAAAAATCAGCTGTTCCCTACATTTTGACGAGTTATTCGAACATAGATGTAGGGAACAGCTGATATTTTTTTCGCGATTTCAGGTTTTGTCCCATTGTAAAAGTTGTTCATAATGATGAGTACAATGCTTAAAAGGTTGTGCGTTAATTCTGGGACATGTTGCATGGGGCAGTGGCCAACGTCTTTAATGAGTGACTAGGTATGGAAGAAAGGTCGAGGAGGACCAGTGTTTTTGCATTGCAGAATTTTGCAGTCCCTAAAAAAATCTATCTACTCGTATTCTTTTGCCAACTTGTTGGGGTCGGCTTCCAGTGTAATCGGATGCAGCTGTATACCAATAATTTACATGAAGCGACTGCGTATCTAACCTCCACTATCCAGCATGTTGCAAAGTCCCCAAGTACCTATAAGATTATTATCTGAATTTAACTCGCAACTGATTACCGTCGACACTGTTCAACTTTGATAGATAGATAGATAAATCGTTTATTTGGCGCACACAAAATAAACAGAACTACACACCAAAACACAATTATTCAAAGATAACAAATCACATAAATA
The DNA here is from genome assembly GCA_948098905.1 of Tiliacea aurago. Taxonomy (NCBI): domain Eukaryota; kingdom Metazoa; phylum Arthropoda; class Insecta; order Lepidoptera; family Noctuidae; genus Tiliacea; species Tiliacea aurago. The sequence goes on along the minus strand of OX402578.1, from coordinate 9,700,050 downwards.
TTATGAAAGTACCTAAAGGGTGCCAATATATTTTGGAGACACTTTTGATTATCGGTGAGTTGCACGACACCAACATTAGTTTAACGAAGACTTTAAACTGATAACTGTCACTTTCTTTTTGATACAAAATGTAAGGGATGGTATGAGTTTAAAGTCTCCGTTCTGTGAACTAATGTTGCTTTCGTGCTCAACGTATGACACACTTTAAATTGTTAATCAACATACAAAGTGCGGTGTGCGTCTCAAGGTGGCACCAAATGGGAGTGCAGCTCAGCATGTGTCAGTCAAATATACCGATGATATTCTGCTGGATCCCTCCAGTGACATACGGATGGATTTTTGGGCATAGCCCAACATTATACTGCAGTGTGTCGCGAGCAGGCTGGACTGCTTGTGTGTGGAAAACATATACTTTTACGATGTTTGTAAATATGTGAGCACCATGTATCTATCTCATAATTAAGTTTTTCTTTTTTCATTGCTTAATTTTTAATTATTTTTAGCTATTGTGGTATAGTAATTTTATTTTATTCTAGGTGCATCGTCTTCACATATAATCTAATAATTAATGTACTTAAACAAAATATTGTAAAACATTCTTTTAAAGAGTAACGGTGGAGTTTGGTACCCATTCTTCTCCATACGAAACTACCTTTTGGAAGGGGCAACTAGAATCAATTTTATTTCTTATGTAAATTTTGACGTTCAAAAGTGCCTCATAAGTGCAGGCCTATTTGAAATAAATAATTTGACTTTGACTTTGTGAATCGCTGCTCTAAGCTTTCCACATCGGTGTTGAGCTTGTAGCAGGAATTCTCATATGGGGCAGTGTTAGGTTAATTATGTAGGTTAATTTTACTAACATAGTTGTTAGCAGTGTTGTTGTGCCGTGTGATAGCGGACGTAAAAATAGCACCTTCCTATTTCTTCCCATGGGTGTCGTAAAAGGTGACTAAGGGACTTACTAGAGAATGGGCAGCAGCGTTCTCTATGCATTTTAACACCATACTGCGATCGCCAACCCGCCTGTCAAGCGTGGCGATTATGGCAAACCCCCCCTTTGGGGAAGGCCTATGTCCAGCAGTGAACGTTTTCTGGCTGAAATGATGAATGATGATGTTAATTAAGAAATATTGGTACTAACACATTTACGAGTACGTCCATTGTTACTTGTTTATTAAATATAAATAAATTAAAAGCAATAAGTAACTTCAAGTTAGGCTTACTTGATAGAGTTTCAAAATTTCAGTATTTTAACCACCGGCTTATTTGGATGAAAACCGTTACCGTCGGCATAATACTGTGCTCTTCCTACCTAGGCACTTAATCGGTATATTTGGGTTTCGCCTCTTTTACTTCCTTATACAATTTGGAGACAACTATACGACAATAAATGAAAATACTGGCAACACTAGTACATGGGCCAAATATTTTTAAAATTTCAAATAAATCCTTACACCGAATTAAAAAAAGAATATTTTAGTACCACTTGCTCAAAAAAGTGACATTCTATGACACAAAAAGCGAACATAACAATAGTCATTTTTAATCTGTTAAAAACAGGGAAAGAAAATTGTACTGAATTTCATTCATCCTCTAGGGGGAGAATGTGATTTAAATTTGGAATACTTACCGAAATTTATATTGAACTACATCTGTGTTTAGACCATTGAGTTTGTATATAAAGCATTATACATCTTTTTGAAAAAGTAATACGCATTTATTATGCAGTTACGATTATTAAATAAAATTACGAAAACCAACGAGGCCGTATGAGCTTGATGCCTTTGCTTTTCCGACAAAAAAATATTAGTCTAGGAATTTGCCGCGTTTTTGTTTTCTTCAAATACATAAACGTTAAGTTTATTTTAATTTATTTTTATAAATAAGTTAATGTTCTAAAATGCTCATCTCATATTATTATTGTGTTAATTTTTTCGCAAATGGTACGAAAAGTAGAGTATTTTCCTCAGTGATAAAGCTGTCTTAGTCTTGGGTGAACTTAAATCCCTCGCTACACTCAGGACTCGTCTTAAATCCCTCGCTTCGCTCGTGATTTAAGTGTTTTAACACCCTCGCTACGCTCGGGAGTAAACCTCGAGTCCTTCGTTACGCTCGCGATTTTAATCGTCATCCGCGACAGAAGACACTGCTTTATCCCCTTGGTTAATAATCTACCATTTTTATACAAACAGTATTGCTGGGCTGACTATGGGTTTGGCCGATCTTTGACTAAGCTATAGTGACTTAACTATTGGATATATATACTTGGTTGAATTTTTGTATGCAGACTGGGAACGTCATGTTATCCGAAGTTTAAATTATTGTCGTATCGTCGTCCCTAGATTGTACTTACATAATAAGTACGCATTATTCCAGTTTTTAAGACCGAAAAGAGTCGAAGAGGGAACTAAATTCGTTTATAGGACCTACAGTTTTCCTCAGGTGTAAATTCATGTCATATAAAAAAAATCATCTTTTGAACTTTCTCAGATTTAGAATAACTACCACGTCGCTAGCTTCAATTCTTTTTTGCCAATTAAAGTCAGCCATAGTAAGAAGTAAGTTTGCCAGTTAATCTTACCGGTGATAATCACTTTCTGCCTACTGCAGTGGCATTCCCCACAATTTTCCTTATTAAAACATGATTTTTAAAGTATCAAGTAGGTAGTAATGCCACATTTAGTGTAGCCAATAATAATCCCGTTACTCATGAAGAGGAAACGTTCGATAAATGAAATACCTATATTCTCGAGATTATTACAACAATTTAAGTATGAATATTGAATATTACAGTATAAGTAGGTAGTGTAGTTACCGAAAACAATGGCAGGCAATTAAAATGTTAAAATATTTACAACAAAATATCCCTAAAGTTTATAAAGGTAAATGTTAAAAAAACATATTCCTTAATATCAATTTAATTCAATGTTGGTTCAAGTACGAGTATATTATGTTTGTAACGTCGGTAAAGACATTTGTACACGTAGGCTCCGTTTTAATTTCCGTAATGGCTATCGTCGGTGGTCCATTGAATCGTTAATGATTAGACGATTCGTACAATAATAACGTGTTTCGCTTTCCGATCGATATTTTAATAACCACTTTAAGCTTTATGTATGCGTACAACGATTAAGATATACTTCGAAAGTTTAACATCTGAAAAATAAAGGAGGAAAGTAGAATAACAATCAACGTCCGCTGTTGTATAATTAGCTTATCTCGTGTAGATCGGCTAACAACGCGCGGTCGTGCGCGCGCGCATTGGTGAGTGCCGCGCCAATAGCCGCGCTGCGATCGCCCATCGTTAGACCATCGATTCTTTTTGGTTATTACAATAATTCCGACACGATTGCATCTAATTGCGCTGGTTTCCGACGATCGTGGACCGAAGACAAGGAATTATGGATTATCTAAGTAGGTACGTACATGAAGGCTCTTTGAAATTATAGTAGGTAAGATACGGAATGTTATTGGGAAATCGGAGCTTGTTGAGGGAAGCGTATCGCGTAATCTTCGTAATCTTAACGCTGCCTTATTAGATATCATTTTGCAGTACGTGTTTCCCTTGCCATCGTTTGCAGCCAACAAATGCCTGTAACCCAATGGCGCGAAGTGCTCAATATAGCATGTTACATAGTAATAATAGCGCTGAAATTGGTTCAGCCGATTTCCTTTGCGTTTATTCGATGCTCGGTTGTTTAAGGGCTGTGTACAAATTCTACAAATAAATAAATTTTAATTTGGAAGCAGGATTTTCAAATTAATAACAGTTGAATGCAGAATAAGGTTTATCGTTCCCAGAATTTAGGTAAAATCCTCCTTTCATCTCCAAAGGTTTTCGAGAATAACAATAACACCTCAAGCAGATAAAGTATGGTCTACCGCCCTAAGGTTGTATGTCACTGCACGTATTAAAATGTCAAGTTCTGTTTTTCCCAATACAATACAGTACATAGAGGTTAATTATTGTCCCGGGCTGGGATGCCCGGGACAATAATTAATTGAACCCCCTTTTACTTGAATAGGATTGTTACTATGACGTGAAAATTGGCAGCTCAAGAAAGTATACAAACTCTGGTAGATAGGTACCATTTTCTTATGTCAAAGTTACTATTAATTCAGTAACTTCAGCAGAAAACATAAAAAAACAATCGATTTCTCGTTCAAATCTCCCCAATAGATGGGAGAGTTGACCATAATAGTTCCCTCTACTATTATGGTCCACTTCACCATGCATTTCGATTTTTATCGACTTAACAAATACCTATAATTGTAGGTAGGTATAGGGAAAATGCATATAGGTAGAACTTTGAAGACATCAAATATTAAATACAACGAATTCTTTATGAAAAGTGGAAAAGCTGGTTCATTAATTTTCTGAATACTTAGAGGGTAATTATAACCCTCTAAATAATAATTTTCTAACAAAACAATAAACAGTCTTAGCCTTTTTAGAAAAAGAAAACATTTATCGGAACTAAAACAAATAACTCTTGTCGTCTCGTTATCAATATCCAAATTAGGCACATTCAAAATCAGGTTAATTTTCTTCATCTTCAGTTGAACCACCGGCTATGTTTTCCTCGTTAACTATGGATCAAATCTCCCTAGCTAACTAACTAACAAATTAACTAGCTTTTACTACCTTATTCACTTCATCGAATTATTGGAAAAAATGGGGAAATCTCAGGACTGAAATACACCACGTTCCTGAAACTACATTCATTCAATAATGCAAAGTTATACAAAAAAACATGATGTTTTTTAACAGTTGTTTTGTAATGTTGTTAGCAATAATCAGAGTAACGTAAAAATATCAAGATATTTTTTTTACTTGCAACCATCAAAATCTTGTTTTTTGCACTCACTCTCAAACAGGCCTAATAGCAGTTAATCCACTCCGTTTAAACATCTAACTGTCACATTGATCTTATTGAAGGAAAAATTATGGAATTTGTAGGGAGAAAACCGGGAGACTGGCTCAGGTAGGAGACAGCTCTACATCGCCTAAATCAGCTTGCTCACTCACTGTGTCACAGTGACACGGACACAGTGAGTGAGCAAGCTGTCACCTATCAGCGAATCCGATCCATGCTACAATTTTTTAAATTATTTAGGCGATGTAGAGCTCTCTCCTACTTTAGCCAGTCTCTGTTCTCTGTTCTCCCTACAAATTCCATAATTTTTCCTTCATTATAATCAATTTGACAGTAAGATGCTGCTGTCAAAAATGGTAAAACAACTACGAGGTCGACTATACATTAATGTTATAAAGTTATGTACGTAGAAAAAGATGTGTGCATGGATATTACTTAGATAATTAAATGAAGTCAAGCTGCCTTTTTGAGCTTCTAAGTGTAAGTAAACTTGTAGCGATGGTGAATTAATGTTATGATGTTAGTGGATTTTCTATTTGGTCAGTAGGTTCTATACTCCTATTGCCTAATCAATTATAATTATCATTCCTTGACAATTTCTTAGATTTTTTTAAATCTTCTTAGTTGCTTCAAAATCTGGTATGATGTACTGGCTGGTATAGCGGCTATAGCGGCTAGATATTGTTTTATTTTTTGTTGTCTTCACCTGACTTCGCCAAAGTTTTCACTTCCCTATATCCAGCAGGAATCAGAAAAGAGCTTAATCCGTTTTATCCAACATATTTTAACACTTTCGATTCGATTTCGGATTATTCCATACAAAGTAAAATATGTTTTTTCACCGAAACCCGGAAGCCAAATTTACATTGATTTACAAAGAAAAAAGAGATATTGAATACAAACTTATCTTCTATTTTGCGCCCCTTACATGGGGCTCAAACATAACTGGCGCTGTACTATAGGTACACCTCTACCTAGCCCTTCGGGGGCATGACGTTATGTTATGTGTTATGATCTATTTTACCAGGGGAAGAATTTCCAAAAATCCAGAAAAAATGTGTTTCACTGTTTTAATCAAAAAACCAAATATTAATTTTCATTGTTTTTTTCTTTCTTAACTACGCATTTGTATACAAACGCTCATCCACTATCTAACCCCACAGCACAACGCTCTTCATACGAGGAAGTATGTGTAGTGATATTTTTGAATGCGGCCTATCTCTTTTTATCCTACTATCAATACATTGATAAACAAATGTAATTTTAGCAGCTGAAACCTATGACTTTTTTCCAGAAGACGTTGGTTAATTTGCAACAAGCGGAGAGATATTAGCATGCCAGTCGAGCTCAGACTTAATAGCACTAAGACGGCAAAGCTTCGACATTACCCGGCGTCAAAGGAACCTAACTGTCAACTAACTGCTAATTAACTACGTCTACACTGCAGCACTGCCAGCATCAACTTCCCACAGACTGCACAATGTGCACACACTCATCTCCACACCGCAAACTATCAAAACCCGAAGCCATCCGAAAACTTAATCTACTTTAGAGCATACAAAAAACAGACAGTTACTCTCTAACGTTCAGAAAATCATAACAATAGCTTTTAACATCAGCATCAATTTAGCAACGGAAGCTCAAAAACTACGGCTCGCAAAGGTTTTAGTAATGTTTTTACCGGCGTTTTATAGCCTCATCGCTAGATGGAATGGAACCGTCGTACATAATCAAACCACATGCGGGGCAGTAATTGCCTCTATATTCAAAGACCCCGCTCACATCACGCCGTATAATGACAAAAATAGTCCAAAAAATACCTCCGCATATGAGATGTTTTTTTCAGAGTTCGCGCTCTCGCACGGAGCTAAATTACGAAATAAAAGATTAACTTAAAAGATCAATAAACTTAATAAATGATCTCAATAATTGTTGTATTACGGACACAATGGAGCGGCGTCGTGAAACGTCATTAAGGCGCGAACATCATTAATTTTATTCGCGGCTTTCTGACATAAAGGCAATGGCGTCTGTCAGATTTGAAAAGCCGCGCAGCCGCCACCTGTTGGTAGCGCGGTGAATTAGACATTAAACCCCGCGGCGCGCGTTCCACTTGATACTGCCACTGGAATGACTCGCCACTAAATTGAAGGACCATTCAATCGTAGAAAACACGCGTTTATAATATATGAAAATAAAATTATTCATTTAGACTGCTCTTTGTTAAGTTCATACCATAGAACTCTTCTGCAATCTGTGCAGACGCAATAAGAAGTAACAATTTATGTGTTATTCGATTAGGTCTTCTTAGTTAAGTTAAAGCTTTGTTTCTATTAACCATTCGTTATAGTTAAGTTTGTAATTTATTCTATTTATTCGAGGCGTCAATGTGGAACCCAAAAAGATGGCGTCCAAAAAAGTTGAAGCCGCCTCTTGAAATTAGATTTCTTTTTGGTAGCTAATTGCGTTTTATCAAATTAAAGCTGTGCTGCCCGCGGCCGAAGCGAAAATGATTGATAATGTTTGACGAACACCGGTCCCACTAGTTTTACAGAATAAACTGTTTTGATTCATATTAATGTTTGCCATTTGTCTCGTAGATCATCCCCGGGCAAAGATATGTTGATTTGTCGTTTTATAAATGATGAAAATTAAATGTTGGTATTTAGAACGCCTAAAGCCTGCAGCAAAAAACGTAAAATACGTATTTCACGCCTACAAACACAGCTCTGCTTGGCTGTAGGTACTTATACCATAGAGTTTTACTAGCGTTGAAAACTCGATTTGTATAATGTAACATAAGCTATACTTAATTTCATAAAAGTAATAGGTACATGGTATATGAGAAGCAGTGCACTGATTGGTGGAAAGACTATTGCTATTTTATGTAAATCTTCAAATGTTGTTGGAGGAGTTGACCGGTAGCCAGACAAAGCCTCAGGCTATAACATTTAATGTATGTACCAAAATCTTGTAGCTACCGGTCTAGATGTATTACATTAGTGTATCGCATTTTTTATCTCAGCTCTTCTTTTTATTATACCTTTTACATTTTAATATTGAGAAACTGATTGTCCTAATAGCTACAGTTTTTGTGTTGATACTTCATTATAATACATACATACTTTATTAAATCTTCGTTTTATTGTTCATAGAATGGGAGGTGTTTTAGCAACGTTTTTGATAGAGACAAACTGATAGACTATATATTTTATCTAAGCAGGTTCTTATGTTTATGGACAATTAACTGTAAAACGAATCAAAGAGGTTTTATGCCCGATTAGGTACCTACCTATGTACGTACCTACACACCTTACTTGTTAGTTTGTATCTACAAAAGCATAGCTTTGCATATAACCGGTTATTAAAACCTTCTGCTAATTGAATGTTTAATTACTGATTTTTAATTTCTTTGTGGAGCCGGGCTGTCCACCAACAATCGCATCACTTTGCCCCCGTTTCCTTTAGACCCACAGCTCGGGCTGCGTGGGCGCGGGCACCCGGCGGTCAGAGGGCAGCGCAGCCTCGTCTGGCATCATTTCAATCATTAAGAAGTTCGGCGGCAGACACAAAGCGGTGATTGATGCACCGTTTACCAGCCGCGGTGGCACCGACCGGTAAAAAACGACGCTTAATTAACTCGTTTGGCACCGCCGCTCATTAGAATTATTAATCAAACCGAGGCGGGGCGATAGCGCGAGTATGATGTATTGAGCTTTGATTACATTAACGCATTTGGCCGGCAGTAATTAAAACCACGCCGGGATGTCCGCGGATGACGATGAACAAAAGAGCTGGGGTTTAGGCAACGTCAATTATAACAGTTTTAATGGAAGCAGAAGAAAAATGATTTCGCTAATGCAGGTGCCTCCGCCTACGATTAGATTATCACCTGCTTTGATACGATGCAGCCAGAATAGGGCAATATTTTGTATTCTATTCGTCCAAGTTATGTTCGTAGAGGCAGAGGTAAGCATGCTTTTGACCTGTGATTGTGATTCTCAGTATAAAAACGTGGAGGAAGCCAATGGAGTAAAGATTTGAGCGAAATGTTGGCCAAGGGCAGGCCAAAGAAACCAGGGCCGTCCAAAAGCGGGTTGGTTTGACGATATCAGCAAAGACGCGGGACACACCGGGATAAAAGACGCATGGAACCGGGAAATATTGCAGAAGAAAGGCGAGGCCTATACCCAGTCGTGGGTGAATCCGAGCTGAAATGATGATAAAATCTCATTTTGTAACTTATTTAGGGACATGCTCTCCCTGTTAACCAGCGTGACCTAGCCAAGACCATTCTCTGATCAGATGAACCGAAAACATCGCCAAGGTATCAAGAACTGCCATAATAACTTAGCCATCTTCAATAAACATTGCTACAAGAAGATATAATTAAGTAACTGTGAAAATAAGATAACAACTACCAATAAACTTCTGTTATAAATGCACATGTTTTGTACGTAGCCTATCTCGGGCGCATCTATCTTAATCTATAAATAATAATAAAAACATTTATTAAAAGACATAATTCTACTGCTCGTTAACTTCATAAAGATATAAATCGTTAAAGAAAACCTTTTCCTATTTGTACATACCTAATTGCTCGTAAGGCTTCTTTTGCGATATTAGAAGTATTAACAAGTAATTATTTGATTGTATCTGCGCTAAATTTATTGTTACCCACAGGCCGTGAGAGACATTTAAAAGGCAAATAGAAAACGCCATAAAAGTTAAAAAGCTTCATAAGTATTTTACTTTTCATGTATTTTATGGCATTATTACTTTTATTTGTAAAAGTCAGCGAGCCAATTGGTATTTAATTAAATTAGGTTAGAGCATGTTCTATTAAATATAATTAAGTAAGTAGGTCTATAATGCGTTTAGTTATACATAGTTTAATTAATGTTGAAAAGATAATCTTACATTGATGATTGATCATTCAATTGTTGCTTATTTTTCGTAATCTGTTACACATATTGAATGGATCTTTGTCTCTTATCACTTCATAACTGTTGCAAAGGTTAGAATTGAGGTTATTGAGATAATGATAAATCTGAAACACTTTAGGTATGGAACTATGGATATGTCATGATGAAGAGTCTTTAACAAAAGTTTGAAAAACATTGTTGAAAAAAATGCAGCATGAATTGATTAGGTTGGTAGGGGGTCGCTTGAATACAAAAACTTTAGCAAAATGGGGTAACCAATTAATTCAAATATCCGTACATAAACTACCTAACGAATCATAACCACTCCCCATTCTGAATACTCCAAAGCGTTACCCATTACTGTTTTATATAAACAACATTATCACGCGAGCTTTCTTCAATTCTACAAGTATATTCATACGTCGTGTTGTGCTGATCCCCTGGTGGCCCAGCGGTGGGCGTGATGTCCCGGCGAGGCGCGATCTAATCTCCGAAGATAACCGAGCCACATAAACTAGCGGCTACGCTGCGCTGACGCACCTAACTGAATGTACGTACGAGTGGGCACTGGAACATTTAATACTGATTTTTATATTCTGGATAGAGTATTGTGTGTTTTGATTACTCGTAAACTGAGTCATTGTTAATTCCGAAAGTAGCTCTAAGTATTATAGTACCTCTATGAGGACTTTGCCCGAAGAAACGCATTAGTGCGATCACTCAAGTATAAACCTCTGTTTCATTGTCACTTGCACGATGCAGTTGCCAAAGAGAAAATTACTTATACTCCATTTGAAATAAGATTAGACATTTAAATAAACTTGTTTACAGTCCGTTCAACCGATTTTGACTTCTATTCCGTAGGCATAAGGATGGCATTAAAAGCAATAACGTGGTTACAATACCAACTGTTTATTACAGCTGTCATTGGTCACCAACGCAATAGAAGTCAAAATCGATTGAACGGACTGTAAAACGGTTTATTTAAATGTCTAATCTTATTTCAAACGGATTATAGGTAGTTATCTATTAAGTACTTCAGTTTGTATTTTAGTCTTTTCTATATTGATTTTAATTTTGACATAAATATCTAATAAAAATTCAAGATAAGCTTTGATTAATTACCTACTTATTCACTATTTATACATTAACCTGTAAGTACCTAGGGGGTCTTTCTTATAACAAATTGTTACAACATTTTACAGCTAAGTATTAAATAAATTGGTTTTATGACCTATATTCAATATTCACAAATTAATAAAACAATCATCCAAAGTTCATAACGTTAACACGAAAAAACCGGCCAAGTGCGAGTCGGACTCGCGCACGAAGGGTTCCGTACCACTATCTATAAAAACGGCAATAATATCACGTTTGTTGTATGGGAGCCTCCCTTAAATATGTGTTTTATTTTAAATTAATTATTTATTTTTAAAGTGAATATATAACTAAAGATTCTGTGAGTATTTCAAGCGTCTACCGGTTGCCGTTATCAATATCGAGAAAAACGAGCAAAAAAATCACGTTTGTTGTAAGCCCCCTTAAATATTTATTTTAATCTGTTTTTAAGTATTTGTTGTAAAAACGGCAACAGAAATACATCATCTGTGAAAATTTCAACTGTCTAACTATCACGGTTCATGAGATACAGCCTGGTGACAGACGGACAGACAGACAGACGAACGGACAGCAGAGCCTTAGTTTCCCGATTCTAGGGTTCCCGATTTACCCTTTGGGTAGGGAACCCTAAAAACGACGTCATGTTACCATCTCATTTGAATTCAGTCATTTTTAGAAAGTTCCAGTCTATGTGTGTCAATAAATTGGTTGATTGATGACACAGTTATTAGCCACATTTTATAAATTAGACACGCGTATGTATGTAGGTAAATGAGTGTAGCACCTAATAATAGATTTAATGAGCGCACTCGACGTCCAGCGATGATTTATTGTCCAATATAAATTGGCAATGGAGTAACGAAACGCTCGTGTAATTGGTTATGCGTGCCTTGTTGAGTGTTACTAATTTCTGCCAGGCTCTATTTCCCAGAGGTATAGTTGACTTGGAGAACGCCACTTGCTACTGTGAATAAAACAATAACTGTTCTACATCATTCACATGAATTCCTTTTTCCTCCTTTAATTTTGAAGCCAAATCATTTTAATATCAATATCTTTATCAATTCTTAATTTATAACACCGCGTAAAATAGTTCATCATCATCATCATTTCAACCGAAAGACGTCCACTGCTGAATATAAGTGTCCCCCAAGAGGGGGGACAAGGGGGGAGAGGGTGCCATAATCGCCATGCTTGGCAGGCGGGTTGGCGATCGCAATAGGGTGTTTAAATGCATAGAGAACGCTGCTGCCCATTCTCTAGTAAATAAAAAGGTAGTAAAATAGTTGATTTATCAAATTGCTTAGTTTAATAATTAATTTTTAGTGAAATATATTTATACTTTACAAGCACATTTTTACAAGTACATATAAAATTATTAAGAAGTAAGTATTAAAGTATTAAAAAGGGAAAGAGCTCATTGGGAATCAAAACAATCGTACGCATCGCTTTCATGGGAAAAATTAATTGCATGTGGCACTTAATTTCGCTGAATTAGGTACTTACGTAATCCGTATGAACTTAGTAATTCGATAGAGAAACAAAGCACGCACCAAGGCGATTCTAAGTCTGCACAACCGCTAGCGCAACGACTACCCTTGCCTAAGCGATGCCTACGCTGCGTCTGCGCTACTCTAGCGTAACGGCTACGCGGGCCTTCGCGACGCCTAAGCAGGCTACGACGTCTACGGGCGGCTTGCCTACGCTGCGTCTGCGCTACGCTAGCGCAGTGACTACGCAGGCCTACGCGTGCCTACGCTGCGCTGCGTAACGGTAGTTTTGCCTCTATGTGACGTCATGTGACGCTTACCCGACACCATGCGGTACCTCCGTTACTTGGCAAACGCCTACTGTGAAGACACAAGACAAAATCATAGTACTCATTCTGCTACTTTGATAGTACCATATAACCTACTTACGCTAAGATTGTTGATACGCCTGGAGATATAATTATCTTGATTTTCCTAGATTTTGATCTTCCGATATCAGCGTCTGATTGTGCTGAAATCCTTAATAATGAACTTGCTATCAGCTATGGTCTACTATTAAATCATTAATTTACACACAAAACACCAATTAGAAAAAAATACATAAAGATAGAAGAGCACATCTGTACTGGTATATTCATATGGAGCATCCACTTTTAGAATTCTGGTTAGTCTTCTTAAAGTAAACATATAACAATAATTTATACGACTTTCTTGAAATCAAAAGAAACGACAGATGTCACACTTCGTGCAAGGTAACAAAGGATGGTAATCAAATGTTCGATACAAGAAGCGCGTGCGCACCTAACCGCAACCCCATGCGAATCCTTACTTTGTTCATGGGAAAAAGTACCGTTACTCGTTAGTATAAAGTGCAATTTCGATTGCGGGAGCAATGGTAACAATTCGCAAGCAGTTGATGGATAATCGCAAAACAAAGGAAACGCGGTTGTCTTTGTCTTTAACCACACGGGAGGTTTCGAAAAGCCTGTGGTTCAACGGTAACACAACACTTATGAGGTTTTAAGCATTTCGCAATGCAATAATAATCATTATTTAAACAGCATTAAATATTCTATGCCTGCATCATCTTAAATGGATGGACAGAGGACTGAGGATTGATTGTTATACCAAATAAAATCTAAGTTTATCTTTATCCGTTCAATGTTGCAAAATCTTTAGATATTTAGCAGTCCTGTGCTGAAAATAAGCCAATTTATGCATAGGTAGGGGCTTACCATATTTCTAACGAATTAAGATTCATGAGGAAAAATATACCTACAATGGATTCGCGCTATACATTGCTGTGATTCTAAAATATTGCAATAATTGTCGACATGTCACAGGGCTAACTGTTGGCCTCTCAAAATAACAGGATATATGGGCCAATCTTCTGCGTCACCAAATCATGTTCCAGCTAAAAGTGGCGAGGATTGATTAGTATTATCGCATTACGAGGAATTGTCTCGTCTCGCTGAGGACGCAGACGGGAAGTGGCTGTTTATTCTGTTTACCGTGCGGTCATCGCGACATCGACACTCGCGCCGCAATGATCGGTGGATGAGTCTTTTTTTATTCTGTATTGAATAATACTTGTGTGAGAAAACTTAAAAATCAAACCCTCGAAAGGGAGATTTCCTTACAAGGCCAGTCCGCCATGTCAAAGTGAAAGTCAAATTATTTATTTCAAATAGGCAAATAAAAGGCACTTTTAACGTCAATGTTAACAAAAATAAAATAGAATGTATTCTAGTTGCCCATTCCAAAAGGTAGTTTCATATGTAGAGAATGGGCAAGAAACTCCACCATTACTCTTTTAAAAGCTTTTACAATATTTTGTATAGGATTAATTATACAATTAAAGTCGCAAACAGTTTGATCTAGATTGTCCTATGGACCAGCATGTTTCCAAGCATTCTTATCTTGGATATAATCCTCTAATGTAATAAGCTTGTTTACAAAGTGTACTACTTTTAATATGTGTTTTAAATTTTCTTTCATTTACTTAATTGCAATATATCACAAGGTATTTTGTTGTAACATATAACACAGTACCCCATAAAAGAACTTACGAAGTAGGTACTTTAGATAATCTGATAAATGGTTGACCATTTTATCATGTAAGTATCAATGCAGCAATGTGGCTAGATTCGAAATCTTAACAAGTAAAAACGGCGAAGTATACCTTCTCAGTCGTCGCCAGCCGCTGTAGCGCTGCTTGGGGAGGCCTAAACCCAGCAGACAGCATTGACGACTTTCAGCTAAATGATGGTCACTCAGCGTGCTATGGAGCGGGCTATGCTCGGAGTTTCTCTGAAGGATAAGATCAGAAATGAAGTTATCCGGAAGATAACCGAAGTTACCGACATAGCCTGCAGAGTAAGCAAGCTGAAGTGGCAGTGGGCTGGCCATGTTTGTCGAAGGACCGATGGCCGGTGGGGCAGACGAGTCCTGGAGTGGAGACCGCGTATCGGCAAGTGTAGTGTGGGACGCCCCCTAGATAGATGGACCGACGATCTTAAAAAAAGTGGCTGGGACAGACTGGATGCGGAAGGCGGAGGACAGGGTGTTGTGGCGCAGCCTGGGAGAGGCCTATGTCCAGCAGTGGACTACTATAGGCTGAGTTGATTGTGCTAAATGATGATGCTGATGATGACTTTCACGGAAAGGTAATTTCAGTCAAGGGTCCACCCTTGTACGAGATCGTCTATCCACACAGCACAAGCGTCTATCTCTGTAGGTAGAAGAAGAGGACTTTGTCTTTTTTGTAAACATTCTGGGATAACAAAAAACATTCGCCGTGTCCGATGTTCGAAGCTGCACAACGTGAGTTAATCCCGGCATCGTTAGTCACAATCAAGTCATTCAGTTCATTACCGCAGTTGCCCGTGCGCCGTCCAGCTCCCGACATGTCGCCGACGATCACGTTCATTGTCACAGGTATTTGGTTTTAAAACTCCTTTTTATTTCTTATCAAGTGTTCCTTGATGATTTTATATCGATATTGTTTAGTTTTTCGAGAAATAACGATACACAAGACCCCAACTTCTAACAATGAATCTTTGTGATCTTTGAGTCTGTATCTAACCCCCAAAGGTTTCCCTTTGGTTTTGCACTCATTGGATCTTACACTAGACACTTTTAAGGCTTGACATGTCTAAAGGCTCGAACAGACTGGTGCGATATCGCGGGCGCGATAGGCACCGACAAGGAAATTATCCTTCCAGTGTCGCATCGCATCCGCGATATCGCATGAGTCTGCACGAGCGTTAAACGCTACAAGTCATTATACCTATTTGTGTTTGAAGCCCCATCCTCGCTGTAGGTACCTATATGGATGAAGAAGAATTACAAAAGCAACACAAATCACAATCAGGTATTTTTTTTTTCATTTTTGATTTTTCCATCTGTAACACGTACCTACTTAACTATTTCCACATCGACACTACAACATTTTGTATCCTAGTGCTAGTGCTGAACGCGGCAGTAGACGCCGTGGCACATCACTCGCACGACAAAAGCGAAAGACACGACAAGCCTGAGAAGCACCCATCATGCCAAGAGTTCACCCAAGGCCTCTCGTTCAACGACACCCAAGCTATCGGCTCCTGGCATCTACTGCACTATAGGACTGAGAAGACCAACGGAGCAGGGGATTCACACTGCGTTCAGTTCAGCTCTGTCAATGATCAGGTATGAATACTCGTAGTTAGTTTATTCATTTTTAATATCAGTCGGCCATTGACAACAATAGGTAAAGGAACTAGCATTGAAAACCATGGCTTCTTCATTGCGTGTTGGCTATTTCTTACATAGATAAATGGGTATTAAATCCGGTTTTCCGGGTTTCCTCCCAATGTTTTCCTTGTGCCTTATAGATTAAGGTCCTGGAACATATCCTGGAATCTGGTCCATAAACCTTCAATCTTAGGTAATTCTGTGGCAAGTTCTTTGTTTTAATTTATTTACGACAAAGTCTTCACGAGAACCTTGCGTAGTATCATTTATCTAATAACTGCGCAGTCCACCCACTCATTTCCGACCCCGACAGCTTATTTGTACAACTAAGTTGGTTTTCTCAATACAGGCGAATCCCGAAAAAACATAAGTATGACGAAAATTATCTTGGTTTACGTGACTTCCTTTGGGTCATTAAGAAGCCAATGGTATTGTCATCAAAAATCTTGGCAGACGGCCTGGTATACTTTATTATTTTTTATTTTAATTATCAGGAACGAAAGGATCTCAAGGAGTTGGTTGGAAAATTCGTAGAGAACTTAAAATGGGAGAACCTGGTTCTGAAAATGCAGATCCCGTGTGCAAGTCTTAAGACCAACAACACACGCAACTACTACCTGGAGAAACTTGAGGGTGATGGATCCTACAGGACGCTGCAGATGCCTCCATCTACAGGTACAATTTAACTTAATAGAATTCGATGACATTTACACAGACGGTTTAAAAAAAGTTTATATTTTGTCCCAGTCAGACCAAAGGATGTTTATTGAGATCCTTCGTTTGCAAACCTCGTGGTCGTTTAACTTCTGTAGTTATAAGTCGAACTACTTATAGTTAATAGTAGTATATTATAGTCAGTTGCAGGTTTAAATTCCTTTAGGTATAAGAATAGAACTTCGTTGATTTCGAGCAGGTGATTGGGCAATCATTAAGATGCCTACACCTGTCTTTATTGTATTGTGAAGCGCATGGGGAGGGTAACTTATAAAAAATAGGTACATACCTACTAATTAATAAAACAATATGTCGCAGCTAAACTAGACCTGGCAGAGTTCCACCGCTACCCAATGCGGCTGAAGGTCATCGAAGGACAGTACCTCGGCATGATGGACTGTCATGAGAAGTTCGTCTTCATCCTCGGCAAGCAGCCCCCGGAAGGCAAGGAAATCGACGAGAAACTCAAGAAGATGATCGAGGTCTACTGGCCAGAGGAACTGTAACCTAACTAATTAGTTCATATTTTACTTAGAAGGAACATAATTATTTAGTTTTTTATACTACCTATATATATCTTACAGGTAAAATCAAATAAACTTCACACTTTTATTATCGACTAGGTAATAAGTTTGGTTGATTAATTTAATTCAAAATTGGCATGTGATTTAGTGAAACCTGACAATTCAATTAAAAAAGAACGGCTTATATGGGTTTAAAGTCTCATTTCGTACCACCAGGCCTGTGTTTTTACCTTACTTCCATTCCTGCGCGTAGGCACCTTAAAATCTTATTGATGATCTATCTAAAACTACCTACTTATTCCCAAAAAATGCACCAACATTTTACAAAACTATCTACTTTGCGTGATATTACAAATCTGTGTACAACTGCATGACACACGATATACAAACAATAATAAGTATAATTGCTGTACTATTTCCGGCAGGTTTGTAAAATTAGTATCGAAATAATCACAAAACCAACGGACCCATTACTTTGGAAGTCACCCCACTGCGCAACCCCTGCGTTCTAAAGCACCACTCAAATTAAGTGTGGCTCGATCAACAGTCATTTTCGGTTACAATTAACCACACATTTGAGTGAAAAGTCAACCACCCACTCCAATTGATTTATTGTGTCCTACGAGTTCCGCCATTTTGTGGCGGATGTGTGTTGCAACTAATTGTTATTCACTGGAAGCGGTATTTTATGCTCCTAAAAATGTTGATTATGATATTTTTTGCTAATGATTAAAATGCCTTATCGGTACCTACTTACATAAAAAATAGAGAAGAAGTTTTTAAAATCAACATTGAATTTTCGCCAAGAGAAAACTAGTAACGTTATTATAGTAGTACCTAACTATTTAATTTTTATGGTGTACATATTATAGAGTATAGAGCTATTCTATTGTATTTGGTATTCCAGGAAGGAATAGGTAGTACCTAGTTTACAAAAACAATTAAGTACCGTACCTACTTAGTTGAAAAACTTGGTCCTGAAAACGATGTGTAGGAGAACTAATTACTTATTTTTCATCACTAGGTAATACGGGCTGATTGTCCACGTCAATGCGCGTATTTTGCATACTTACGGTTTTTCATTACTAATATTACTTCCGGTTCGAAGTACGCTTACGAAAGGCACAAAAGTACGCCAGTCATTTCCATACGAACGTGCACGATGTCGCATGTCGTGTGCCGCGAAGGGTGCAACGCTGTTCATTTGTCTAAACGCAGTAGCGTTTTGAAGGGCCCTACGCGGGGGCTGGGAAAGTGTTGCACTTTACAAAAAGTTAAATCGCTCCTCGAACGTTCGAGTGGCGCTGCCTGTTTCGGTAACCGTCGAACTTTTGTTTAATGACGAGTACTTGACTCCGCTTCACTATTAAATGACTTCGTATACAAAGCTATGTTACTACATAGCTTTGTATACGAAGTACCTATGTTAGACTCTATTAGACACCCACACATTGCTCTAAAGTTTGGCGTATATGGTATTACAACTATTATTTTATACAGTAACTTCTAACGCTACTGTGTAGGAGTTAATTCGTACAAACCAAAACCATCAAATACAATGTAATCACTTTGTAAGTTTTTAAATTACCTACACTCTCCTCGAGTTATTATGTCGAATTCGACATTAATCCTTGGTCACGTCGCGGTCGTATTATTAAAAGTTCAAATAGTAATAACCGCTAAATAAAGCTGATAGGAATCAAGAGAGAAGAAATAACAATAAAGAATGTAATTTCGGGCAGTTCAGGGACTCTACCGATGGCAAACTTTTTCAATTACTGTGGCAGGGCATAATTATCGTAACAGCGAAATAATAATTGTAATTACATGTCAGCCTACTGTTAGAGGAAGTATCCCCTACTACAGCCAAATGAGATATTAATGTGAATTTTATCCGAAACAAGTAAGTATTAAATTGATGCAATTTATTGAAAAGCTCGTGTTGTAGTTTCTGGTAGGCAAATTTAAGTGAAAGCAATCGAACTGGTGCTATTAGCCAATTCGCAAAAATGGAATGTTAGTACCTACATATGTGTGTGTTGGAATGGATTGCTCATAAATAGTTTAAACGTTCCAATTGTCCGTCATCCGTGCTGTAAATCAATGTGTGCAACACACGACCAGCTCAATCCTGCTATTACAATAGTGTCAGAATGGTCGATCATTGATTTCATAATTGTTGATGTTGACAAGTTTGGTAATCTACAATTATAATGCGTCATTATGACTTTCCAATGATCGGCCACTGACACTACATTGAAAGAAATTGCATTTATTGGTAATCTCGTACATAATGACAAATTAATGACATTTCTACTAATGGGTTTTGTAATAATGGCAATACGACAATGCCATTATAAGTAACAATTCTATTACGAGAACATTGACCGACCAATGATCGACCATAATGAATTTAGCAGATTACGAACTTTTAGCAAAATGACAATGGGATCGTGTTGGAATGACTGAATTTATAAAAAGAGCAGACTTGCCCCCAGCTCAAGTCTGCTATTACAATAGTGTCAGAATGGTCGATCATTAATTTCATAATTGTTGATTTTGACAAGTTTGGTAATCTACTATTATAATGGCGTCATTTTTCCTGGTTGTAATTAATCTAAATTATAATTTTCCTTTACTTTATACTTGAATATTTTTTTTTTATTTTTTTTTTTTTATTATGACTTTCCAATGGTCGGCCACTGACACTACATTGAAACAAATTGCATTTATTGGTTATCTCGTACATAATGACAAATGAATGACATTTCTACTAATGGGTTTTATAATAATGGCAATACGACAATGCCATTATAAGTAACACAATTCTATTACGAGAACATTGACCGACCAATGATCAACCATTATGAATTTAGCAGATAACGAACTTTTAGCAAAATGACAATGGGATCGTGTTGGAATGACTGAATTTATAAAATTAGTAGAGTTGGGGCCCAGCGCGGCCGGGCCGTGGCGTGATTGAGCCGCCGCCGTTTATCGCGGTACACACCTGTAATTACTACATATACTACCTCGCATGTTAATTGTTGGGAAAATTCGGAACCAACGTAATGAGCGAGGGTGACTTTCTGACTTGTGGGAACTCGCCTATTGCCAATTAAATTAGACAACTGTTTAATTATATCTCTACCGATTCTTACTGCCGCTAATTTGAGGCCCATGTAACTGTCACTCGCACTAGTAGCCAACTAATTAAGGATAGTTATCAACGAATTATTAGGCGTTTTTACAATGTGGGGAGTGATTTAATAAGTTGATAATGTTACAGAAATGAGCTGATTTTCTTTAATTGGAGACCGTTAAACGTGGTATTACGTAAGATACTTTTTTTTCTACATGTTTCACATTTCTTTATTCTTTTGTAAAGGTGGACAATTAATTTAGTTTGTATGTCAGTTTACCAATGTTTCTAGGGCGTGCAGCAATCAATCTGCCAGATAAAGTTGGGCATGCATTGAAAGAACTTATTTTTCCTAATATTCCCTGGGTTGTAATATTAGGAAAAACAAGTAGGTAGGTACTTACCTATTGGTTTTAGTTAAGCCCAGCTCGAAACTAAAAAACCCAACAACAAGGTCTAATGTTAGTTCAGAAACTATGCTGTGTGTGTCGATTAGGAACTTAAATAGAAAACGCAATGGTAGATGGCAATGTCACGAAGTAAGTTTTTATGTAGGTAAGTACCTACATACCTAACTTTAACTTCTGGTCTAGACTTGACCTGTGTGTAGGTAGGTACAGTCGGTGACCTGAGATACCTAAGTGTCAACACCATCATAGGTAAGTACCAGATAAACCTAGGTACCTTGATGAAAGTCATACAAATTACCTATATCTACTCTGCCTAAGTAAAAAGCTAACGAAAATAAACTTGTAAAGCACAGTTCGTTAAGGTAACGTTTAGTAGCGTTATGCAAAGCTCCGTCGGTACAGCGCCGTTTAGCACTCGTAGTAAATTCCTCGGATTTGCATAGCTAATCGGCTGGTTAGCTACACGCACGCCAGCGATAAGGGAAATATGCTGTTCAATGATTTATATTCGGCACTTCGTAGATATTAAGTAGCTACATTTATTAGACATAACAAGGCAATTTGTAGCTTTCGTGGTAATTAATGCGGGCTTAACATGGTAAGGTAAATGTTACGACTTTCTTTAGGAGTTTTCATTTAATTATGTTCTAATTTTGGACTACCGGGAACTAACTAACCGAATATGACTTTCAATAACGACACAAAAGTAATCCACTCACATTCATTATAACGCCTGTAACAAGCCTTTTCAATATTAACCCGTAGATCTGATGATAGGGACGGCAATAAACAAAAACCGGTCAAGAGCGAGTCGGACTCGCACACCGAGGGTTCCGTAGGAATGATGTTGATGATTACCGAAAAACTGTGCTATTTAGAGATGACGACGTTTTATTTTTCCTGTAATCTTTACATACACTTCTATCACATAGAATAATTTCAGATTTTTATCTATGCAAACTTCGGAGATAAGGGGGAACGGTATTTTTTTTTACAATTTTCGTCAAGTCGGAAATTATGCTGCCAAGAAAAAAGAAAAAATGTTTGAGAATGTGCAAACAGCGTTCTTTCATATGATACCCCACATGCCCCAGTAGCCCCCACTTCAAATTTTTAAGACCCCCTTTCAGTCCCTTTTGCAAAAAAGATATATTTTTTTTTTTTTCTTTTATGCTAAATTGTTGGGCAAACGTCATCTAAAACTATTCTAAATTTCAAGTTGATAGCATTAGTAGTTCTTGAGATATCCAGGTGTGACAGACAGACAGACTTGGTCTCACCATAAGGGTTCCTTTTTACCATTTTGGTACGGAACCCTAACAAACGACTGCAACTGTCTGCGACAATTTTCTCTCAACATTTCGTTAGTAATAGCATATGAATTACAATCCTTCGGGTAACAAACCGAGACTAAGTGCAGCCGAATGTTTCCGCTGGTCCCGTCTACGCGGCCATTACGAGACGACTCCGATACAATTACCAGCCACTGAATAATTTGATAGGGAAAATGATTGATACAACAATCACACGTAATCAGAATCGTGTCGGTGCGATTAGGCCCCTGCGGCCCGCGACAGAGGGCGCCGCTCCGCCACAAACCCGACAATTGCTCACCGACGATTTAATCAAGTCCCCGTCCCTAATGGCTTTCTCTCTTCATTAAATTGTAATAATGGACACTGTTTTTGTCTTTGCGGTGGATATTGGGCGTGTCCAGCTTAATGCAGCTAATGATCTCTACCTACCAACCTCTGTCATTGAGAACAAAGCAGCCTACCGTTATGTAAAAAAATAATATGTTACTTATTGCCTAATAAATAATTGCCTTGCCTTCGAAACCTAAATACGTCTTGACGTGCAAAAACAACTTTGATGTATATCTGAGTCACATTAGCACCTAAATCACGATTTTCATCAACGCTAAGTTTTTCAAAGCTACCTAATTTATGTTGAAGAACTAGCTTGTTTTCGGAAACGTTTTCACGTAGTTAAACGTGCTACCCGTCATGCGATTTGACAATTAGCGAGAACACCCAGGGGTGGGAACAATAAAAATAAAGTTAATCCACAAAAAAATAAGCGTCCACTCAAAAACAGATTGAATAAATTCTTTGTAACGCAAATTCTCTTGTATGCCAAGCAAGACGCTCACTAAGCTTTTGTCGGGGACCGAAATACGCCCCTTCAGGAAACACTCGAACTGAAAAGCTATACATAATTTAAGCTTTAGTTTTCGGTTTAAGATAGATTTAGCTTAGGTACAGACTACGTACTAACTTACATACCTACTTTTGATGCATGCTGTAATTTTCACACAACATAGGTAGGTATTTGGGCCTTGGGCTGAAGGAAACAATTTCCCGGCCATACTGACTAACGCGATATCGCGGGCGTGACAGGCAGTGACATAGAAATTGTGCCACATACCTATCGCACCAGTCTGTACGAGCCTATAGAACTGGATCAAGCACATAGTAGGAGTAGGTATTTAAACTAAATCTATAGACAAATATGTGTACTTACCTAAAGTGCATAGGTACATAAAAAAATTTATAGGTATTTACTAATGATAATTTAAAATTTTATTAAAATACTATTTCCTGCCCGCGTGAAATTTCTTGTACACTCGGCTACACACCAAGCTATACATTTCCAGTACTTATAAGATGATCTCGCATTGTATAAGATTTTCGTACAATGCGAGGTCAGCTGATACCGGAACTGTATAGCTTGATGTGTAGCCGTGTGTACCCCCGACCTACTGCGTCGAGTTGCATCGCCCGCCCGCCCGCGCTATCAGTTACTTTTGCGCTTAGCGTAATTTTTGGTTTTTGCTCGGCTCCTAAGTGTTGTAGCGTGATGTTAAATAGCCTAAAACCTTCCTGAAGAACTGGGTTATCCAATGCAAAATGATTTTTTCAAATCCGACTGGCAGTTCCAGAGATTATAACCCCCTCATACAAAGTTACTAACAAATTTACCTCTTTATAATATTAGTGTATTAAAAAACATTATTTTTAGTATAGGTATAATATGCGAAACCTGAATATAGTTTGTTCAGAATAAGGAACTGAATGGATTTCAATATTTTTTACACCATGCTATATTGTGTCCCAAAAATATTTAGTTTGATGGAAAATGTTATCACCTTATGGTGCTCCCACACTGCTGTTAAAAATGTTTACAAACATTAGTAAACATTTTCTAAACAAATATTTTATCACAATGTTAAGAAATGTTTTCATGTTAGGTAATGTTACAAAACATTTCTAAACAAAATTGTTAGTTTGGCGCATCCAGTTATAGCGCTTTTTCCATTTTATGGAACAAAGAATAGTATGAAAAGCTAATCCAATAAGCAAATCTTCTTCCATTTTCGTGTAGACGCCTCGGAACGTAAATCCAAACTGCTCGATGTCATGTTTTCAAATGTTATACATGTTTGTAAACATTATCTATCAGTGTAGGAGCACTCAAAACATCTAACAATTCCTAACAGAATTTATCAATTCCTAACATGTTAGTAAATGTATTAGTGTTAGAAAATGTTTGTAAACGTTTTATAACAGCAGTGTGGGAGCACCATTACTTAAAATACAATCGCCGTACGGTTAGGTAACTACTGCCAAATTATTATCAATGAGCGCATGACGACCCAAGAGGCGCGGGGGCGCCGTTAGCATGTTTTTGTACGGACAACCCAGTAACCTAACAACCTTAAAACTTTGTGATTTTTCACGATACAGTTTTGAAATTTCGTACCTACATAGATTCGACACGTGTTTCGTTAATATTGTATAAGAATGCCACCGAGGAGTTTCACATTACGAGAATAAATAAGCTGAAGGATCGAACCTCCTTGGAAGCGCTTTTGCTCAATACGTTTGCCTCACTTTAAAACTAAAGGGAAAATGAGTCGAACGAGTCGAAAGATGTAGTTCCAATTTTCACCACGCGCACGCTACGCCATTTGCAAATTCGCGCCATTTTCATAACGTCAAAGATTGTTGCGACTTTCCGACTGATAAAAATATTTAAAAACAAAATAATAATATGAGTTCAAGCGAGGAAACCGCTAATAGGTATTAAGGAATCTACTCCACCTGATAACTTGAATGAATGAGGCGCAAATTGCAGAAAATGGTCTCTTGCCGCCAAAATCGCGAGAACGCTATTTAATTATTTACAATAATTACTTACTGATAAAAATATATACATAACATAAAGACGCGAAGAAATTCTCAATCATTCTCTGAAAATGTTTTGATGGCTTAGGTATTTCCATGAATTACGTGCGAGCGGGACCGCGCCCATGTGTTTACGAACATAGACTGCAGCCATAGGCATAGACTACTATAGATATTATTAAACAACATTAGTTTTTGTTTATTTATACTAAACCCGAAAAGGGGTCATTGTACTCATCATTTTGAACAATTTTTTTAGTGTGGTGCCGGACGTAAAGAATAGCACCATCCTATTTCTTCCCGTGGGTGTCGTAAAAGGCGACTAAGGGGGTTACCAGAGAATGGGCAGCAGCGCGAGCGTACTCTATGCATTCCAATCCATACTGCGTGCGATCGCCAACCCGCCTACCAAGCGTGGCGATTATGGCAACTGTTGTTGTGCTTCTTCATTAACTGCCGTACGTCTTCCTGCCTTCAGATCGTTGAGGCAGCTCTGCTTGGGTATTGGCTAACAATACATACCTATTGGCGATTTGCGGCCTCAAGAAAATGCGTAATAAATTATAGTCTAAATCAATTCAAGAGACGATAGACTCCATGAGTGTGGCGAGGTCCCCTCACTCCCCACAATCTTTAAACCATTCGAGCCGACACGAAAGAAGTGTGTCCTGTGTATCAAGAAATAGAGCAGTCAGTGTCGTGAACAGCTCATTAACATGCAGTTCACACCAATATCATCTCCGTCTCCCACCAATAAATTTTAATGACGTAAACCTTTGTGGAGTTTCTTGCCAACTCTTCTCCATAGGAAACGACCAATTGGAACCGTGCACCTAGCTTCTGACGTTTCATAAGTGCCCATGTGTGTGTGTGTCTGGCTGTTTGTGTAAAGTCCATTTCACGAAAGAAGTCCCGCGGAAATAAGTGGAACTAATTATTATTATACGCTAAGTTAGCAACATTCCTAAAATAACCCATGCCTGCAGCGCCACGTCTGCGGGACTTCTTTCGTGAAATGGACTTTATGTGAATTTAAATGTTTGTAAACGCACCCACAGTACAGGAGAAATTCCTAGTGTGGGGCAACGTTTTTAAAAAAAAAAGAAAGAAAAGATGTAGGCCTCGGTGAAATAAAAATATTTTTGATTTGATTTGATTTGTCATTGCAATGTACCTACCTAATTGTTATCTCGGTAAGGTATAATTAGAATGATTGCAGAGTTTTATCAAACTCACGGCAATGATCCTAATTTATATACTGCTATCTATAGCAGCGCCCCGCGGTTACACCCGCTTATGTTTCGATCCCGTGGGAATATCGGGATAAAAACTACACTATCTGTTAAGGCTCTTACAAACTCACGCGACATCACGGGCGGTACGCGATGCAAGTAGCACAATTTCTATGTCGCTGCCTGTCGCGCCCGCGATATCACGTGAGTCTGTAAGAGCCTTTAACCCTGGTTATAAACTATAATATCTGTGTGCCAAATTTCATCTAAATCCGTTGTCGTTTTTGCGTGAAAGCGTAACAAACATCCATCCATCCTCACAATCTTTCGCATTTATAATATTATTATTTAAAAACTATGATATCTTCTAAGATATTCATTGAAATCATATTATTAAGAAGTCAAAAGTCTAAGACAATTTTGTTCAAAATTAAATAATTGTGATGAATAACGTATTTATTTGGATAAGGATTAATATCATGTTTATAAAAACACCTTCGCAAATAATGCATTATTTTAGAACAATTTTGATTAAGAACACACGGCTACACATCAAGCTATACATTTCCAGTTTACGCTGACTTCTCATTGTAAGGAAATCCTATACAATGTGAGATCAGCTTATACTGGAAATGTATAGCTTGATCTGTAGCCGTGCGTACCATAAAAAGGTTCATCATCATTATTTCAGCCGAAAGACGTCCACTGGTGGACATAGGCCTCATTTCCCGTTTTTGCAACATTTTTCATTGATGCTCCGCTCCTCTTGGTAGTAGCGTGATGTTATATAGCCCCTATAGTATAGCCTTCCTCGATAAATGGACTATCCAACACAAAAATATTTTTTTAAATCAAACCAGTAGTGCCTGAGATTAGCGCGTTCAACCAAACAAACTCTTCAGCTTTATAATATTAGTATAGATTACTTTATACTTGTTCTTACTTAACTTTTAGTTTTAGCAATATGTGTAAGTAATGTTATTCAGTTGCCCATAGAAGGATATCATTGAATCACAACCTATTTATTCACTGTAACCACAACATACTTATGTTATGTAAAAATAATTGCATTAATAAATATCGGTTATTGGTGATCATGATGTCAACTTTTAACATCCAATACACTTATGTTGCCAATATATTTACGTTTATTGCCAGAACTGAAACCTTTCTGGACATTAACCCTTTCAAAACCTCCCAAGCCTCCATAATGGGCCCTATAATGATGAATATTGCTGTACATTACAAGGGAAAATAAACAAGATATATGTTTTTATTTACACATTTATTACAGTTGCATACAACAGTACACAAGTATAAACAGGTCTATAATAATATTTATACATTTATATACATGTAAGAACCTGGCGCGGGACCATGAGGCTAAAGGAATGTATGAAAACTAACATATTTTCTTATAAAACAAAACTACACAAATTGGGATTCGATTAAAATAAAGTAACAGATAAAGCTTGACTAGTCTTAGGGCACATACAGACATGAAAATACACCGGATAAGTCAGTTTATTAATGCTGTATTAATAATGTCTGTACATAGAAATCTCTTTGAACTCGATGCATAATCGTCTCATTGCTCACGTGCCAGGTTTTAATACTAAATGCCACAAAAGACGATAAAATGTGAAACAGTTCATTTCTACTTCAAGGCGCAACCATTTTATCCAGTAGCCTCTTCTATCACAAACATGCCAATATCCTACTTATAATATCAGTCGAAATCCGACAGCTTGCTTGCTACACACTTAATGCCAGCACAAGGACATTCGAAATGTATTTTAACATCCAAACGAAATACTAGAAGTTCATTATCTGTAAAATTGAATATAGGTCATCATAACATGTGTCAACTTTCCATACGTATATCTAAAAGATCGCGTGCTAGTGCTGTAAAAATACAATCATGAAACGTAGGTACCACCGCGAAAGTTCCCGGTCGACCAATTTTCAACCTTATTAATATTAACATAAGGGCGAAAAGTGGTCGACCGGGAACGATCGCCGTGGTACAGACACAATCTAATAGCTTTTCTTGGTTAACATAAGACTAACAACATTTTCATAGTTATCATTTGAAAAATTTAGACACAAAGGCAAACGAAATACTAGAAGTTCATTATCTGTAAAATTGAATATAGGTCATCATAACATGTGTCAACTTTCCATACGTATATCTAAAAGATCGCGTGCTAGTGCTGTAAAAATACAATCATGAAACGTAGGTACCACCGCGAAAGTTCCCGGTCGACCAATTTTCAACCTTATTAATATTAACATAAGGGCGAAAAGTGGTCGACCGGGAACGATCGCCGTGGTACAGACACAATCTAATAGCTTTTCTTGGTTAACATAAGACTAACAACATTTTCATAGTTATCATTTGAAAAATTTAGACACAAAGGCACGCTGGTAGCCCAAAGCGCGATCTATATTTAGTATTTCAGTAACTTAGTACATTAGTTCATGAAAGTTCCTTACCTTACAACATTTACATTACGCATTCAGCAAGCGCTCGTTTATTTATGGGCTCATATTAGGAAGATAGAAAAATTGCACTACCTTGTATTAAATTAATGTAAATATACGAATTTCATCGACTTAAAGTCATTAGGCAATGCTAAGCATTAAATAATTGAAAGCAATAATAGGTACACGGTAGGGAACATAATATTTACATTGACGCTTAGTATCACAAGATGGCGGCGAAGATCAGGCGTGTTCAAAATGGCCGTCCGTTCTGCGGTCGCTCAGGCAGCTTCGGCGGCATGGTCGGCACCGGGCGGCTATCGACATCAACGTTTATATTAAATACTGCTCCACCCACAAATAAATACAATGCTCATAATAATATTATTTACAGTGATATCTAAATACGTAGGAAATGTAAATGATAGTTTGACAAATAAATGTGTGGGACTGTGCCACGGGGAAATTAAAATGACAATGAAAAAGTTTCGTTAGTACGCAGTCACATTCATAAGCATAAAGCAAAATGGGGAAACTTCACGAAATGCACGCACAGTGTCATGCATCGTCATAAGGGGTTTTATGATAGATAAAAAATGTTAAATCCTATTCGAATACTGAAGTATGTTAATGTCACCATGCTACTATTTCAAATAAACGAAGAATAGAGCAACGCTTATAATAATACGTCCTTAATATGTACACAGGCTTTCCATGCATCAATACCTAGAACCGATAGTTAACGCAAGCACAATCCTACGTAATAGTTCAGCAAGTAGGTATATAATATTTCAATAAGAACAACATTTGTATGTCATACAATGTTGGCGACTAAATAAACTTCCAGGGAGGCAGATACTCCAGTTCAACAGCTTATAAAACACAAGTACAAGTTTAAAAAAATACAAATGAATGTTTCCGATACATTTAAGCTCGTTTTTCTAGCTTTTAAATGTACCAAATATATTAAAACAAGTACTAAAGTCGAATACTGAAATAACAAAGCAAACAAATTCTTATTGAAATATTTCTAACGTTATTCAAACTCAGCTTACCTAATATTACATCCTGTAGATATTATTATCCGAAACTGTTAGTAACATAGTGAAGCCAAGGGGCATTATGATTGCCAAAACTACTGGAATAAATCAAACGTCTTTAGTACACATATAGCATTTAATTAATCTATTTATACAGCATAAGATTAACAATATTCATAAACTATATCAAATCCAACAATCACTGCCTATACCTTTTTCGATGGTACTAACGCTATTAACAAGATAGAGAGAGCAAAACGTTTAATGATCGATTACTTTTGTATAGTTTCCCGATAATATTGATAGAGCAATAAGTATCGCTATAGCGATTAACACTTCATTGCGTGTAGGAACTCTTAGCTGACGCCGTCGCACGCGGCGGTCACCCGGTCGCATCGCTCGCGACGCACGATGATCGCTTTGTCTCACCGCGCCTCCACTCACATACCAGTTAAACATGGTCAGAGGTACAACTCTATCATAATAATGTATTCTTTGCGAATTACTGATATTCGCAATCGTTAACGATGAAAACTGGATGCATGATGATTCCAAGATTAAAATATCGATAAGCTTTATTTAATATTTTTAATAACGAATTCATATTGTATCACCATCAATAAAATGTTCTAATAATTGACCAAAGGTATTGCTAACAGCAACAATATACGAGACAACTGCTTTGGTCTTATCCAATATAAGTACAATTAATTTTACATACAAACTTTACTCGATATATCATTACGAGTTCATAAGTAACTGTTTGCCAGTGTCACTAGATACCAGATTATACTGACATAGTTGTAAATATACAACAACAATCAAGCTGGGTATAATTTAGACTAAATGCATAAACGTTAAATACGCATCGTCTCTACTGGAGACGGAAAGAGATTAGACGAGCGAGTCAAAGTTCTAAACTACTGTAACACCTAGACACTGACGTGAGTACATGTTGCAACGACTGTTACTACGCAGCTAGTTCTACGCGACAATGGTGCGGCAACATCAACAAACTGTAGATTTACATAGTGTACAAACAACTCTAGCACATTACAAAACAATCATGATATGCTCGTGGACTCCCTACCGAACTCCGGGAGCCCGTAATGCCCTCCGCGAAACAACTCAACTACGTATTCCCAATATACACCTATATTAAGCCACTGAATGAACATTTACAATTAATCGTAACATAAATTTAATTACATCATAAGTATAATTAAAGTAATACGCAACCCGCTCCAGTATACGTACGCATTATTGCACATAATCATGAAGCGCTGTGAAACAATACCTCGTCCACAGTTAATACTGAACAATTTAGTCGTTTTATAATTTTGACGCTATACATTATTAAGTTTTTTGTTTGGATAACAACCCTAATTAAATAATTATAACCTAAATTCCATTACATAAAGCAAGATATACGAAAAGTGTAGATAAGTCTGCAAGTATTCAATGTGATCATCAGCCGGGTTTTACCTGTTACATTTAATTGAAAACCTTGCAAACGCATCTGCTCGTATTGAAATATAACCATTGGAATGTACTCAGAAAAACTATGCCACGAAATTGGTAACAATATATGAATTCTCATTATGGGTATTTTATATTATTTTGGATACAACGTTGTATAGCATGTGTGATCTCCGTGATTTTTTTTTATATTGTGATGTTTGAGCCACTAACTGCACTGGATCGAATATACTTGAAATTTCTAACATAACATAATTTTAAAATACATAAAATGATATAACCCTACGGTAACGTTGGTTATGTATCACAAGCAGAATTTATGTGCAGCGTACAGTGTTACACAGGCACATTGGATTACATTTATTTATCTGGACCAAAAGCAATGTAACACAACACTGCATTCTATACCCACGTACAAGAGGTTTAGTTCACACTAAACGTTCAAGCGGTTAAACAATGTGCTCTGAAAATGCTTGGATAACGTTAACTTGTAAAACATCATAAGCAACAGAAAACCTCATATCCTCTAAAACATCGCTTAAAGATTCGAGAATAACGCTTAGGAGTAACAACTAACATACAATTCGAAATATATTAAAATTTTATTTAAGCGATGTTTTAAATTGAATACATTTTTAATGCGTGTTCAATCATTTACAGAAGTTTATATATCAAGAAGAGAATTGGTTACTAACACAGACGTTATTTGTAACAAACGTAGTCACTTCGAATAAATTCATGGTTCAATATAAACCTAGTTCTACAAAAAATATTTTTTCTAACTAAAAAAGCTTCTACTGGTTCACACATTTTCAAATATGTTTCAATTTTCTAATAAGAAAAAACATTACCCTCTTTCTGGGGCAGTCGGGTAAAAATTGTGTGATACCGCATGTCATGTTGGGCAGTGGGGATAACAACTTTGATATGTACGTGGTGAGGCTGTTTATGTGTACTAGGAATGTCAATAGAGATATGTGTCAGTGTATTGGGGACAGCAGCTGGTCGAAGTGACGACGTTTCCAACAAATGCGTGGCGTACATACAGTCGTAACGAACAACATTGTCGTGTTTACTTGAATCTGGCGAAGGCGGAGCTGAGTTCGTTGATGGCGGCGTTGGTGACGGCCTGGCCGACGGCCTGGTTGACTTGCTGACGCATGTGCGGCGGCATCTGGTTGTACACGGCGCCCGCCGCGCCCGCAGGCAGCGCTCCGCCCGGCCTCCTATTTGGTTTATTGTGAACATTTCCTTTTCAAACATGACAAAACATACACAAGCAAAATGATGGGGCAGGGATTTTAGATGATTGTTAACTGGAACTGGTGTGTAACTAGTCTCACAAATATGAATGAAGCACTTTTTCCGACGGATGGCAACATACAACAGCTACCTTTTAGTTACCGTATTTAGTTATTTTTACAATAGAACACGAAACTACTTCAGTATACACACAGACAAGATTGTTACATACAGGCAGCGGGGCGAGCACGGCCTACTGTGACATGACTTGAGTCACACATTTTATCACAGTTTGAGCGATAAAACTGTTGTCATAAAATGCTAGTACAAATTGACATGACATAATTTATCATGTCTTGTCACAAACGTCTTGGGCAGCCCGTGCTCGGCCCGCTGGAGATTTTAAAGTTATAAACGGTAATTGAATTTTCTAAAGCTGTCACAGCTCCTCTGTAAGACATTTCGGAGTAACGTAACCGCCATAATAATGCAAGGCTCGTGTTGAAACTGATAAAATAATACTGGCACACAACTCTTACAGGGTAACTGTGAATGTAATAATTAACACAGGTCACTAATTAACTAAACATCACAATCACTTTATTAAGAGTAAATCCATCCCTACAGTATTTATATAAGTTGGATGCGCTAAGGGAGCCCGCGAAATTCAAATTTTCTTACGTTTTTGCAATTTGCAGGTCAGTAACAGGTTGTATGTTGATCTAAATATTATTCGCGGCCATAAGAAATTTGGCTTTACAGAATTATAATCATTAGAATCAGCATTACAACTCTCTCCCCCATGTTACAAAACAAGGTTTATCTTCAGACCCTGGTTTAAAACATGGAGCCATTATTGAATTTAGAACTTTATTCCGACTATGGTAAAGTTCCTAAACACAAAACTGACAACTTAGTACCGAACTAAGTTTTCAGTTTTGTATAAAGAACGGTATTTCAATCACTGTTACGTTCTTATTACAAAAACTGGCTCCATGGTTTAAGCCATGTCACAATATAAATCTTGTTTTGTAATAAGGAGGTCTAAGTTCAAAAAACCCTACTGATGTTTCTGAAATAATCATTGAGTAGGATTTTTTGACAACATACAACCTGTTACTGACCTGCAAATTGCAAAACACGTAACAAAATTTTAATTTCGCGGGCTTTTTAATGCATTTTAGTTGCTAAACATTATTTATCATTCGCCTTTCATCAGAATAGATTAAATCAGGAACACACAGTAGGCCTAAGATTTAATTATAATATAACATCACGCCCTGTTTCCCCAAAGGGATGGCCAGAGGTGTGCCTGTAGTACACCCACATTTTGCCAGTTAAGTTTAAGTCCCATGTAAAAGGGGGCGAGCCTATTGCCATCAATCGGGCACAAATCCAGACTCCGGGCTGCTACTGAGAAATTCCACATAGAAAAACCCAATATCACTTTGCCCGACCCGGGAATCGAACCCTGGGCGTCTACTCCGAACATTAATCCGAAGTATCGGCCGAATGTTCATCCGTTGCTTGACT
Organism: Tiliacea aurago; assembly: GCA_948098905.1. Classification (NCBI taxonomy): domain Eukaryota; kingdom Metazoa; phylum Arthropoda; class Insecta; order Lepidoptera; family Noctuidae; genus Tiliacea; species Tiliacea aurago. The sequence goes on along the minus strand of OX402578.1, from coordinate 9,665,914 downwards.
ACGGCTAACTATGGCTGACTACGTAGAAGAAAAAAAAAACGACAGTCAAAGATATAAGCCAAAGTCAAAAATGTGACTAAGGGCCTGTGCGTACCACGTTTTTTAAACGCGCCGTTGACGCGCGTTTGTAGCGATACAGACGCGATACGCACGCGAATCAGACGCAGCCTGTAGACCTTCTGTAGGATAAAAGCGCGCCGTCGACGCACGTTTCCAAAACACGCGTCAACGGCGCGTTTAAAAAACGTGGTGTGCACAGGCCTAAGTCGGGTAAGGATTTAAAGTCAAAAAAGGAAACTATGGGGGCCTTATTACAAAACAAGGTTCATCTTCAGAGCCAAGTTTAAACCATGGAGCCATTATTGAACTTCGAACTTTATTCCGTCTACGGTAAAGTTCTTAATAAAAAAACTGCCAACTTAGTACCGAACTAAGTATTCAGTTTTGTATAAAGAACGGTATTTCAATCAGAGTAACGTTCTCATTACAAAAAATATCTCCATGGTTTAAGCCATGTCAAAATATAAATCTAGTTTTGTAATAAGACGGTGGAAGTTTTAAAACAGCCGAACATTCGGCCGATACTTCGTATTAACGCTTCGGAGTAGACCCCCAGGACCTCATCAGCAGTAACGCTTGCGACCACTACACCAACGAGGCCAGCCAGTTGGCCTAAGATTGTATAGTGTACTAATTGTCGAGTAGCAACTTGATTACATGTAGCATATTTGTGGTGACAATAAAAGAAACGATTTAGATACATGACCACAGTAGAAACGATAATGATATTATTAAAATCATGAAGATCACACAAATTAGTGCACAAAACATGCGTTGCTTCGATATTGTTAATACATTGGAAAAATGAAACTTAACATATTATGAATAAAACACCTTTTTGTTAATTACACCCAAAAACCAAGAAGTAAATTATTGTTAGCCTCTCCTTTTAGCTGATTCTCATCACACAGATATTGAAAGTAACTAGTCTTGCATAGACATAATTATAGTATCGTAATAATATCATCCATTTTGTATATGTGTAATATGTATCGGTCTGTGGGCAGCCTGTACCGTTCGATCAGTACACAACCAGTTTCATCAAAAATATAACATTCGGAAAGTTATGGAATAAAAATATATCTAAATAAAATGTTCAACGTATATAAAATAGGTTTCGTCTAACGAAAGGCTGCCGGCAGAGGATACATATGCAGATAATTAATTATCTGTAATTTGTATTCTACCAAAAGGTAATAATAAATCCCACTATTATTTCAATAATTTTATGGAAGCAACATTTTTTTTTATACGTATCATAAGTATTGATCATTTACATGACTAATAATAATATTGTATATAACATATGTATAATTTATTTATAAATTTTTCGATATTTGCTAACTTACTACAATCTTGTCATAGATCCGTGGGACTTTAGAAGAAGAAATGGATCGTACTGATAAGAGATAACTTTGTCTCACAATGTTCGTCGAGTACAGACGCCAGCAGGTAAAGCTATCCGAAACTGTCAAATTTTCCCAATAAACCTTGAACCTTATGATGTAGGGATAAAGCTGAAAATCTATTAAAGAAATTTGACAGATTGTAGTAGCTTGATGTGCTGGCGTCTGTACAACAATATGTTAGGGTTAACGCGGGCTGGTATATTGATGTGAATGTGTAATAAGTTAACAAGTTCGTAGTTAGTGCCTTACGTCGATACGTAACTTATGTAAGTAAGTTAGTGCGCGCGCCGGCCGCTTAACGCCGCCTGCGAACACATATACACACTGCCTCACTCTGCATACTTCATTTATCTATATTAGTACTACTACACCTCAGAAAGTTAAACACAGCCCGAAATAAACAACAATCTATGTTCCCAAACCATCAGTTTCTTTATGGATTTATTTAATAGCGTGCATATGTAATGCATAGTCAAACTTACGTTAATAGATACTAGTATATAAAGCAAAATACGTGTTTACTGCAAATTATGGCTGTTACATCACCCACACAAATGCCTCCTATTGTACTAAAGCAAAGCTCACACACCGACAGTGCCGAGGCAATACAATAATTAATATAATTTATGCAATATGGCATATTGATACTAGGTTGGAGAACAATCATCGTCCATCGTGTGTGCTCTAAAACTTCAAACAACGGATGCAACTTAATTTCCCCCAGACCATTATTATTAATAAACAGGGTCAAATTATAAAAGCTAGCGAAACTCCGCAGACCGATAAAATAAAAATAAAAAAGATTTGATGGGTTTTTTTTTTGGGTCAACGACCGCTTGTTGACTGTTGTTTGAAATGTTACTTAAAAGTATGAATTGAGAAAATCTGTACTTATTTTGTTTTTGTTTTATCGTTTTAGTTTAGATATCGAAACTCATCACATTAAGATTACACCAAAAAAAAAAAAAAATTGAACGATATTTCAAGTTGACTACCCTAGAGATAAACTACGATAACATGGCCCGCCCCTCCAAATTACTGTTTCAATGTGTGTAGTCACATCGTTACTAATAAATAAATCCTTGGTAATTTTTTTTGGTCGACGGCTATCCGTATTGTGAGTCTTGGTGGCGCTTCGTAAATACTTTCACAAATATTTTTAAACGTTTTTAATTTTGGAGGGGCGGGCCATGTTATCGTAGTTAATCTCTACCTGCGGTTGATGACCCAAAAAAAAACCCATCAAATCATTTCTGTTTTTTTTTTTTTTTAATCATGTTTAGATATCGATACCCATCACGTATGCGGAGTTTCGCTAGCTAAATTAATGTAATTACACCCTTTTATATTGTGCCGAGCTCTAAAAACAAATGCATCAACACCTAAAGGGTAGCCTCCGAAAAGTAAGAATTTTAATTTACATGAATTTAGATAAGTACAGAAACACGTACTTACCTAAACATCACATTGTTTTCACCATTCAAAGTGCGGTCCCATTACGTATGTGTGACGAATCTCGATTTTGGATATAATTCTAGTTAAATGACAAAAGACAAGCACCTAAAACCTAATCGGAGGCTACGCCGTATGTACTGTCTTCAGTGGAAAGAATTTCCCGAGAACAGTGGAGTCGTACTCACGTGGGAACAAGAGGCGCGGGCAGACCGGGCTGCTGGGGCGCGGGTCGGCCGCTCGGGGGCGCGGGCCCGCCGCCGCCGGGCCGCGACGGCAGCGGGGGCGCGGGTCGCCCAGCGCCGCCCGGGGGCGGGGGCGCGCCGCGATTGCCCATCGAGCCTGAGAAGTCACCCCCTTCTTAACTCGGCGTGTTCGCCTTTCAGTGCATTCATAAATCAATTGGTGAAGTGCCGACAACGAATTGCCGACACTGTGGTTCCCATTCGGATTCTACATGCAGCTGAAGGCAGCTCTCGATTCATTACCAAAATAGGTCACTCAGAACTCAGACAGTACGATTTGAGTCTCTCTAAGCCAGGTGGCGTAGAGCGTTGAGCGTCAGACGGAGATCCGAATGAGATCATAACAGTCACACGTACTATCTACTTAAGAGCGACGTTCAATATTGTAATACGACAAATTTCAGCAGCTTTATCAGCAACTAGCGATGCATATCTTGCAACTGGGTGAAGAAAATCTAATCAATATGACGTCATGAGTCCTTACACCAACGCGAGATTTCGTAGATGGCTCTGGGGTCAACACTAACCTTGTTGCGCAGGCGCAGCGCGGCGCGGGCCGCCGGGCGAGGGCGGCGACAGGCGCGGGTTGTTGTCGAGGCGCTCCAGGCGGCTCTCGAGCCAGTCGTTCTTGACGGGCGGCGGCACGGGCGTGCTCACGGTCGCCATGGACACGTCGCCGATGATCCGCAATGCTTCCTTGCATGCGTGGTACATGCGCAGCATTTCCTCGCGTTTTAGGGCTTCCTCGGGAGACTCTTCCATCATTTGTGACTGTAAAGATTAAGAACAAGTTTAGATAAGCAACGTCATACCGCATAAATCAAACCAAATGTTGATCAGGTCTTCAAATTAAGGCTATAACATTCAATCCATACCTGATCACCGGAAGCGTAAAGATGTGCAAGCAGCTCCCCATTAATAAAGTCTTTGGCATTATTGATGATCATCATCATGATGGTCTTGGGCACGAGATCTCGCGTCGTCTTGGTCACGATACGCATGTACGAGTCCACCAGGTTCCTGATGGTTTCCACCTGTCGCTCCAGCTGAGGGTCCATGCTACTTGTGCCTGAGCTGTCCGATGTCTGAAAACAGAATTTTTTTTCATGCACTAATATCTTTTATTGTATGTTTCTTTGATGTCCTCCCGACGCCGCAGTGGAGATTACCACTTAGTTGTTTATACATTTTAGGCCAAAAACGATTATAAAAGAACAGCTAGCACACGCCTCTTTGGAGCCAATTAAAAACAACGAAAATATCACAAATTCCAATTTCCGTCGACCAATTTCATAAGTGTTTTACCTTACAAGCATTTCCATGACGTGAAAGTGATAACCTTTATTGTAATGAAAACTACAACATATAAATTTCTAATAAAATGCGCAAACGTTCAAGCTTTGTACCTTACAAAAACAATAACTTGCTACAATCAAAAATATATAGAGTAAAATCTGTTATAATTGTACCAGCGAAGTCGCGATTATTATAGTAGTAGGACAATAAGCAAGGCCGAGCTAACCACATGAGACGAGATACAGTACGGCTTTGCAAATCAATCCGAAGATGTTATATAAACGCATTAAACCAAACTTCTTATGACTTTCAAAATAGCATGCAGGGAAAGTGCGTTTAGACGAAGCAAACATGGCGCTACGATTTACGATGAGCACTCGGTTGAAACTCGCCTGTATCCCAGCAGAAGGAAAATTATAGGCTGATTAAGCTTATGCTACTCGGTTGAAGCTCTTAGCATGAATTTTGATTAGTTTAAACGCATCTTTAAATTAGGAAACGTCTTCCTGCTTGAATAGCTGCATTTATCAACGACCATGTCATTAAATTTTCTTTTAAATAGTGTTCTGTTCAGCAAACTGTAATAACGAAGTATTGATATAGAGCAAAAATAACAATACGCTTTAGAAGGAAAAACATTTTAATAGTTATAGAATCTATCGTGTCTTCAACGCATCAAACCAGATTAAAAGATTTTTTTTTAATACATTATAAAGCTTAATGTGGGTAGTATACGTATCCATCTTAATAGTCAAAAAAGCTATGTTTGCATAGATAGATGATCAACAGCACATTTTGTTACGACATGGTTCACCAATGATGTCAACCTGTTATATTAGTAAAGTAAGTTTAAAACCACCAATTTTTCTATTATGGTAAAACAGCAGACAATTTTGTTTTAAATGTTACAACGCTACCATACTCACCAACCACACGATGTATAATTAAGGTTACGCTAGTCAGTCATTCTTCCACACTTCGCGGTCGTATGGAGTTTACTCCAGTGTTTGACAGTGTAAATTCAAAATTATATCTATTTGTCTCGTCATTATGTAACCCTGTACGGAAACAGACTTAGGTAAAAAAAATATTGGTTTGAAAGTTATGAGCGTCGAAACTTCCATATTTCAACACTAATTTTAACGCATCTTTGAACGTAAATAAATAACTTTGATGAATAATTATAATAATAATAATTTTTGAAAAATTGTTACCGTACAGGAACATATAATTTATTCAAGAATTCCAAATAACTATATTTTGTAAGTACATCCAGTAGTTTTTTTTTTTATAATATCTTCATGCCCAAAGGTCTGTTCATGAAACTGTACGCGCTCGTTTTCGTTATAAATTATCGCCTATTTCACTTGAGCGTTTATGTGTGCGCACAATAGCTTCTTACTGCTCATCACTGGGGCTATCCCTTTCTAATACGATGTTAGGTGAAATAGCATGCATATTAGACACACCAACGAGTTCAAGACGTCGACTAGCGTAACCTTAAACAATGAAGTTAGTGCTACAAATAAAATTCACAACCAAATAACCAAAAACCATGTTATTGGACGTTTCATGACGCTCCCATAATGATATGCTTTACAATATGATGCGCAGAGCTATCATTTGTAAATTATTAATTGCACATGCAATAATAATGTTTATAATACAAATTGATAACTACCGCCTTAATATATCGCACATCACCTCTGTAACAAATCAAAAATCCAGCAAACAAGCTTTAAAATACGAGTCACTTACTCTTGATTTATTTCCACCCAACCCCATTGAAGGCAGAAATAACTAAAAAATAAAAACATAAACATGCTAAAACAAAATTGAATTAACCGTCCACAACAGTTTGAAAATTAAAATTAAAAACACCACTCAGAATCTTGCAGAATATGCTCAAAAAAACGAAGCACGACATCCAGATGTTATTCCTAAATGTTTGTGGTAGGTGTATTATGTTATTACAAACAGTTGTTAGCAGTGGGTGGCGCATACATTATGATAATGAAGTGCATGTGAGACTAAAATTAAAATGACAAAACAGCACTCTACACGTCTCATGCTACATCGGCTAGAATGTATTTCAAGAAAATTAATTACAAGTTAAAAAAAAATGGTTGATAAAGATATTGTTAATTAAAAAGTAATTCTTGAAATCCACATTGGACGCAGTGTTAAATGTGCGACCACCGTGTTCTTTGTGATCTATGTACTTGTGTAAATGTTTCATAAGCCTGTAAAAACAAACCTCGTTTCCTTCACTCTGAATAGCATGGCAAAACAACAGATTTTATAACATAAAACTGACATAAAATAGGTACATATTTAAATATATAATTCACAATTATATTAAACACCATTATTATTAAGCCATATAGTAAGAAAATAAGCTCAAAAAAGTAAACAAGTTATGTCCGCAATAGTTTGAATGTGAGGAAAAAAGTTGAAGGGATAAGAAAGATCGGAATAATAATAATAAGACAGGCAGAATAAATAATAAATGATAAGCATGAGCTATGTTCACCTCGTCTCCGTTGGAGGCTTCGGACGTCTTTTCTGGGTAGACTCCCGCGCGCAGGAAAGATGCCTTCCAAGAGTCCACGTCGTCTTGTGTCTCACACGACAACTCTAGTTGTTTGTAATCCTGTAAAAATATAATCAATCTAGTTTCCATTTGTTTTTATGCAGTAAATGCGCCTGATCTTAGACAGGACACTGAATGAACTGGGGCCATGTTCGAGTCATCATTCTTTCAGTGTTTCTTTCTATGACGAATAGCCCTTTTTCACATCGAAAAATCAAACTTCAAATATATACCAAGATCCAGAAAATTGAGATAACTTTAGTAAAACCAGCAATTCCGTAAATCTCAAAAATATGAATAAAACCTCCTAATTTGAAATTGTTGTTCTTTTTTCCTTCATACCTTATACACGTTCCTGCCTTCAGGGTTGAAGAGCGCGAACATGTGCCGCCGCGACATGAACCCTTGCTCCAGATCCCTCAGCTTCAGTCCGTCCAGGGGCAGCATATATTTCTTCTCTCTTTCTTCCTCGTCTTTGAACCAGGAAATGCTCTCAGCAGTCAACACGAACCAGTAGTCTTTGGAGCCTCCTGGACAGGTAATGATAATTCTTAGCAATTTGTTTTCAATGACCTTTGAGCATGGGTTCAATCAATAACCGTACATATCAATTCCGAGCACGTTGATTAAGGTGTTTTTGAAATTGATGTCGATATTCTTTCTCGTTTTGGGGGGGGGGTTTGCCATAATCGCCACGCTTGGGAGGCCGGTTGGCGATCGCAGTATGGTGTTAAAATGCATCGAGAACGCTGCTGCCCATTCTCCAGTAAGTCCCTTAGTCGCGTTTTACGACACCCACGGGAAAAAATAGGGAGGTGCTATTCTTTATGTCCGCCACCACAAGGACACCGCAACCATAAATATACCTTGTAGTAACTCACCTTTCATGATTCCCAAGTTATGAATACACATGTATCCTTTCCTGATGACTTGGTTTCCTAGTGCGCGGTGTCCTGACTTCGTAGAATTCTCAGATTGATTTTGAGCACTGTAACAAAACCAGATAATTCCATGACATTCTGTTCTTCAAGACTAACAGTTGTACATTATCCATTCTACGCCTTGCCTTCCACTGCGAAAGAGTAATGAGCAGGTAATAGCTAAGCGGAACGTAGTAAATAGTCTTTGCCTTTCGAATAAAGAGTATTTTAGAAAACTGGTTTTTGTCTTTCATTGCCAGCGGGTTTCGCGGAGTGAGCTAGGCGGGAAATGAGATGGGTCAGATGGGCGAGGTTGTTTGATTCCATTATCGGTGGGCATTGCGGAGTGAGCGCTAGTGCCAGACGGCTCGTTGTGGCACCAAGCTGCGTTTGTGGTTTTCTTCAAAAGTAATGATGTCAGACAATTTATAGTGAAAATGAGTATAAACACATTAAGTAAATTCTTGCTACTCTACAGGTATAATAAGATAAAGAAGCGTAACAAACCTAGATGTTTGATGAGCAGCCATATTAGAGAGAGACCTGTTAAAAGGCGATATACTACGATTTACAAGATGATTATTTTCAATATTATGTCAGAATCAATAGAGGACAGTTTGAACAATTAATGTCATTTATAATGTCGCAGCCACGATTGGGAGGGGCGGGGTGCATGCAGAGTCCGTTCAAAACTAGTTCTCGATACCATGACACAACGGACTTTTTTTAACTCGCTCAGGCAGTACGCTCACTCGATTACGAGTCCGTTGGATGTCCGCTAAGCCCTCGTGCCCACGGGAGATTATATCGCGCACTGGATTTTCAACGCACTGCTTAACGCCAAAGAGTTGAAAATCCAACAGTGTATTTTTTTGGCGCGCTGGGATGTTTTCTGTTGGATTCTCAATGCTCGGCTTAAGACACTGACAACAGCTAAAGCGCGGTCACTGTCAGACTGCATACAAAAGAGACGGCGATGACACAACGCTTGTAATTTATTGAAAAATATGAAGGAATTATCAATTTACTCAAAAATGAGTTGGGTAATCGAAAATAAAAAACAACCAAGTTCTGCATTCAATTAAGACGTTCTTGTTATTAATTAAATACCAACCGTACGTTAATATTTAACAGATATTTTGGATTGAAACTCAAAGTAAATGGTTAGTTTACCGTTAATTTGTATCGAATTTTTTTTCTAAACGTGTTTTGGTAACAACCAAGTTCTGAGAAATAAGTTCGAGAATAAAGTATATTTTTTCTGCTACCACAAACTATACAGATTTGGCAATTTTTTTTGTTTAAGACAAGCCTACTTAGATCATTAGCCTCTTGTCAGCGCCATAACGCAGTGAGTGTACGGGACTCTGCGTGTACAATACAACAACGCGTTTAGGGTGTTGTTTGGGTTGCCTCGTTTTTGCAGCGCATCGGCTATGTTTGCTGAGGTGCACACTGATTGCTTTTATGCAATCATCCGTAAGCGAAGCGCTTCGCAGCTCAGACGCGTGCGGTGCAAACGGCATCCTGGACGCGTTGGCAAACGGGTGAAACATGCGATGGGCGCTCAGCCCGGCGCATGCTTTAATTAAATTGCATGAATAAACTGTAATAACTTAAGGCTAAGTTTATTGTTACTAACACCTATGGATATAATTTTTGAACCCGAAATAAATATATTTGGTTTCATTTAACACCGAAAGTTGAAATTCCAGTGCGCGATAAAACTTGTCGCGTTAAAAAATGTCCCGGGCGTATTTGGGATAACTCTGCGACCACTTTTGTGACTCTTTTTACTCGCTCAGTCCACTCCGCTTACTCTTTTACAGTGGAAGCACTTCTATAAAGTTTACTGTTGCGAGCCCAACGAAGTCCATGCGGAGCCCGCTCCTCTCGCAGTGGAAGATGGATTCATAATTTTGCAAAAAAAAATAATCATACTTCTTTCTTTCTTAAATTGACTTGAAAAATACGTTACTTGGCAAATCCGATGAAATCCTCGTGGTTGGTGTTCATGTAGGCAAGCTCGCAGTCAATCAGCAGTACCAGTTGATCCTTGCACATTTGTTCGCGAGAACGAACGTAAGACATGATAATGCGCTCCGTCTCTTCACGCAACCGTGGGTATCGAGACATCTGTAAAGAGATGAGTTTGATGAGTACAATTTATAATTAGTATTTCACATGTCATAATGGTTAGGCAATCATGGTTGGGCAATATTTTAGTTCTAAGTGCTAAACTTTACACTGACTGATGATGAATGTAAATCAAAGTTTCCCCCGAATCACAAACGACGCTAACTTTGTTAACCTTAAGAGGTCGGCGATGGATGCGTAGTTCATACAAACGTAATACCAAAATAATATGTAAATCAAACATATTACGTAGTTTGTCTTTATTCCGATTGGAATACAGAATATCTAGGTTCCCAAATATATATTTTGAATGGACACTGATTTAAAAGAGTTATGACAAAAATAAGTTTTCTATAGAAATTTTAAATTCCTCATATCTCGTCTTTATATCATTGTCCTTTCAAAATATTAGGTTGGGGAAAGTCTTTTCGCATTATAGTATGTATGAACTTGTAATAAAATCTCTTTGGCTATACTATTTGTATCTGGCTGGTTTTGGTATCATTGAAAGTTTAAATTTTAAAGAACATAATACCAAATTCAAATTAGGAAAATGTGTGATTTTCATTTGTTTTTCGTACTGTCAAGATGAGTGAATCTAACGAAGAAATTCGATACTTTTTAAAATTTAACTACAAAAAAGGTAAAAATGCAACGCAAACCGCGAAAAAAAATTGCGATGTTTATGGACCTAGTGCAGTGTCTGTGAGAGTAGCACAAATTTGGTTTAAGCGTTTTCAATCCGGAAATTTTGATGTCAAACATGCACGTCGCACGGTGGATCGAAAATCGGCTGTAGAAGACATAGGATCTCGATTTCTTAAATGTTATTTTTTGTTGCTGGAAATGACTTCTGCTGATCATTACTGTTCTATAAAATGTTATATGAAGTAATTGTGTGCACAAATGGAAGAGTTATAATTTTTATAAGAAAAAAATGTATGGAGCTGACATGAAAAATGAGTATATCTCTGGAATCGCAAGGTTGGCCGTTATATCCTTGCACACTGTTATAGTACTATTTATTTGTGAATTTTTGACATACTTAATATTGCGGCATCACATGCGATTTTTTTTTTTAAAATCATCAAAATTAAAAAATTAAAAATGTTTATGATAAGTACATTTTAATGCTTAAATATGGCTATACCAAGTGTAACTTACAATATTTTTTATGCTTAGACCAAAACATTCTAAGAAATCACAAAGTCGTATTACCTACTTATTTGAAATGACATGGTAATTATGAATTACATAATATGTAATCTTGTCTAATGCCTCAAGTCCACATTAGCTAATGATTAATAAAACTTAATACCTATATACCTGTTAAAAGGATACGTACCATAATGAGGGTAATTAGATAAACGTGATCATTAGTCAATAACAATAAATGGTAAACTATTGTATGATTAAAAATAAAAGCAAATTATTAAAAAAAAATATTAACTTAACCTAACCTAACATAAACAATAAAAGTTAACTTATTTTATACTTCGTCACCATCAGAATCCACTTCAGAATCAGGCTCTACAATAGATATAACTTCTAAGAACTCTGTCGGAGCTTCCTGATCCTGAAGTTTCAGTAGTTCTACTGTTTCCTTAAAGTATGTCTGCCTCTTGTGGGCATTTAATTTTGGTCTTGTGGAAGAAATTAGAGGATCAGAAGAAACGATAAGCATATTGAGGACATCCTCGTTTGATGCTTGTCTACTCTTTTTCCTCGAATAGTGTTCTCTGAACCTCCTAAAGTCTTTGTTTCAGGCCTCTGAAGCTTCTTCCGAAAGACTTCCAATTGATACAATAGTATTTTCTGCAATTATGTCCCCTCCGTGAATCAACAATTTGTGGACGGTTGATGACATGTAGTACCAATCGTACAGTTCCACGTATTTTTCAGCGGTTGTTCTAACGTATTCTTTAAATTTCGGCACGTCTACAATCTCTCCAGATGTGATAGCTTGCAGAATCACAGCAAATCTGCGTATTAGGTCTTCATCTAATCCAGTGATCGCTGCAGTTTTATCAGGAAATTCAAAAAACCGCCTTGCTGTGTTCCCGTCGTTAGTTGTGCCTGATCCTTGCTTAACGATGTCAATCAAAAGGTTGAGATCATCTTTGAATCGATCTTGAATGAGTTTTTTTCGTGAATGCAATAACTCTTGATGACCTTCTCCTCTTGCAGACCACTTTTTGAAGTCGAGACGATACGCTATGTGTAGAAGACATTCCATCACATTAATGCGGGCATGAAGTGATGATAATCCGAACTCATACACACCAGAAGAAATGGTTTTTGACGCAATGACATCTAACTTATTCATTTCTGTAGGCTTAGCCAAACACAGGTAGCAGGCCGCATTTGACTTAGCTTCAGACAGATATGTACAAATTTTGCCGTCAATCATCGTCATCATTAATTTGTGACTAATTTCATGTCCTTGACATTTTGAGGGAACGAGAGCTTCAATTTCGTTATCCATTGCAGTTTTTCCATTTATGACAACGTCTTTGGTTTCTTTCACAAAACTAAACTAGACTGGACGGCAATACCTAGGTGAGCAGGGTTTTGGATTCACCCATACGGTATCACCGTCAGCTGTCAACTTTAATGGAACCAAAGAGGTCATAAATATGCTGGAATCATCTTGACCACTCTCTGTTTTGCTTATATCTACTTTGGTTAGATGCACCGTCAAATCCCCACTTTGATATTAATATCAATTGTTTATCTTGTATCGCATCAGGACTACGAATAGTTTCAAAAATTCTGTTCACTGTTAAATCTAGTAACGCTTGTAGTGCAATCTTAGCAGATGAATCCGTTACAGTCACAAATGTCTTCGGAGGGTAGCACTGTAGCTTAGCTTTTTGCACTTTATAGTAAGACGGATATATCTCATTTGAACCTTCTCGAATAGTCGTTTCCCTTAATGTGATATAGGTATTGCCATTTCGATAGTTTTAATGAAAGTAGCAAAACCCAGTGCTTTTTCTGGTGAAAATATTGTTGAAGGAGCTGGTTTGTTCAACATTTCCTAGATTTTTGCTGCTGCTTCTGGATTTTGGAGCATATGTTCAATAACAGATGCAATATCCTCACGACCATCTCCTTTCAAAAATGCTGCAGCTGAATAAGCTACTTCATTAGGGTCATCGCCTATATGTTCATCAGATCGTCTCTTCTTCTGCTTGTTACTTAGATCTTCAAACGGCTTTCGAGATCTTTTTGTCATCGTTGAAGTTGATTTCATTGTTGAAATTGATGGTACAGGTTCAGTAGAAATATTTTCACTTGTTGATTCTTGAATGAGCAAATTGGTTTGCACGCAGTTTGGCCAGTCAATATTTGCCTCAAGCCAATTACTGTAATCACGTCTAAAAACTTCACTTTTCCTGTGGGATCGTAACCATCTCTTTTGAACTGCCCGTGTAAATCTTCGACAAAATTCTTTCACGGTAACACTGTCTTCATCTGAAAGGCTAGAGCCCAGTCGAATAACAAGTGTGTTGAACAATATTTCATGATCGAAAGACGAAGCATCCTGATTGCTCAGAATAACAAACAAATCCAAATTTGTAATAATGCTTTCCATTATTCACGATCACTGAGTAAAAAGACACGGTAGGATAGATGTTAGTATTAGAAATGCTCTAAATGAACTGAAGTTGTGAATCCAATGTTTGACTATTTATTGTTATTGACTAATGATGGTATCACATTTATCTAATTACTTTCATTACGTTAATCCTGCACTAATTGCTAAATTAGCGAGTACCCCAAATTATTTTGGTACGTATCCTTTTAACTTGGTATATAGGTATTAAGTTTTATTAATCATTAGCTAATGTGGACTTGAGGCATTAGACAAGATTACGTATTACGTAATTCATAATTACCATGTCATTTCAAATGAAAATCACAAAGTAGGTAATACGACTTTGTGATTTCTTAGAATGTTTTGGTCTAAGCATAAAAAATATTGTAAATTACACTTGGTATAGCCATATTTAAGCATTAAAATGTATCATATACTTTTTTTTATTTTGAAGATTTTTTTTTAAAAAATCGCATGTGATGCCGCGATATTAAGTATGTCAAAAATTCACAAATAAATAGTACTATAACAGTGTGCAAGGATATAACGGCCAACCTTGCGATTCCAGAGATATCCTCATTTTTCATGTCAGCACTACACTTTTTTCTTATAAAAATTATAACTCTTCCATTTGTGCACACAATTACTTCATATGACATTTTATAGAACAGTAATAATCAGCAGAAGTCATTTCCAGCAAAAAAAATAACATTTAAGAAATTGAGATCCTATGTCTTCTACAGCCGATTTTCGATCCACTGTGCGTCGCTCTGGTCGCCGTATTACGGATAAAATGGATGCCATTTTTGAAAAAGTGGAGCAAGATCGGCATATAAATAGTTACGACGTAGCTGAAGAACTGGGAATTGACCACAAAACAGTTTTGGCATATTTGAAAAAAACTGGGTACACATAAAAGCTCGTTATTTGGGTACCTCACGAGCTCACTGAAAGAAACCTAATGAACCGTGTACTCATTTGTGATTCTTTATTACGACGTAATGAAACCGAACCATTTTTGAAGAAGCTGATAACTGGTGATGAAAAGTGGATCACGTACGACAAGAACGTGCGAAAAAGGTCGTGGTCAAAGGCCGGTCAGGCTTCACAGACTGTGGCGACACCCGGGTTAACTCGCAACAAGGTGATGCTGTGTGTGTGGTGGGATTGGAAGGGCATTATTCATTATGAGCTGTTACCACCAGGCAGGACCATCGATTCTGAATTCTACTACGAACAACTGATGAGATTAAAGCAAGAAGATGAGAGAAAGCGGCCGGAATTAATCAACAGAAGGGGTGTGGTTTTTCATCATGATAACGCTAGACCTCACACATCTTTAGCCACTCAGCAAAAATTAAGAGAGTTTGTCTGGGAGGTGTTAATGCATCCGCCGTATAGTCCTGACCTTGCACCTTCAGATTTCCACCTGTTTCGGTCTCTTCAGAATTCTTTAGGCAGTGTCAGGTTAACATCACGAGAGACTGCGAAAACCACTTGTCGCGGTATTTTGATCAGAAGTCCCAAAATTTCTATAGCAATGGGATCATGTCCCTACCTACAAGATGGCAAAAAGTTATCGAACAAAATAGTACCTACATACTTTAGTTAAATGTAAATAAACTATATTAAAAAATGTATTGGTTTTTTTTTTTAAATGTATTGATTTTTTTTTTAATAGCGAAGAAACTTTTTCCCCAACCTATTATATATTTGGGAACACAGATATTCTGTAATCCAATCGAAATAAATACACACTACCTTAAGAATATGTTTGATTTACATTGGTATTACGTTTGTATGAACTACGCATGCTACGCCGGCCCCTTAAGTCTTTTTGTCGCTACTATTATACCCCTTTAAAATTAGGTGTTACATAATATTTTGTTGCGTTTGAGATTTCGAACATATGAGAAATAAATAACTTTAGTTAGGCCATCTTTCTCATTTTTTAAGATCAAATACTTATTGAATTCAAAGAAATTAAAACAGATGACAAGTAAAACGTATAATTACCCTTTCAGTGCAGAAACGAACGACGTTAGACAGCTCGGACACGACGAGGTCGACGCACTTGAGACTGGGTTCCTTCAGCCGCGCGATCTGTTTCTTTACGATAGCCTCGAACGCCATGTCCGGAGTGAACAAACCCACCTGCGGAACAGAACGGTATCTATTTATATAAAAATGAATTGCATCGTTCGTTTGTCTCGCTAAAACTCGAGAATGGCTGGACCAATTTGGCTAATTTTGGTTTTGAAATATTTGTGGAAGTTCAGGGAAGGTTTCAAAGGTGAGAAAAAAAAAGGTAGTTAGGTAAGGTAGGTAGGTAGCTGGTAGTTAGTTAGGGAGGCAGGTAGGGTAGGTAGATAGGGTATGGTAGGTACTAGGTAGATAGGGTAGGGTAGGTAGATAAGGTAGGGTAGGTGGATTGGGTAGGGTAGGTGGATAGGGTAGGGTAAGTGAGTAGGAGTGTAGGTGCATAGGGTAGGGTAAGTAGATAGGGTAGGGTAGATAGTTAGGGTAGGGTAGGTATTATCAAGTTTTGTGGTACAAAACTCGGCAAATGTGCTGTCAAACGGTTGCTTGCTTTCTATTGCACTTGCAGTTACAACCCAAAGAAAAGTGCCAGATTTTTCTAGGTATACACGCTAGTTTTGTAGGTATAGCAAGTCCATTGGTTTATAAATGATTGATCGCTACTATATTCCCCGAAGGGATAGAGAAATTTATAAAGAATGCATTACCATTTCGCTAGTTGTTTTTAATAACTGGCGGCAAGCCTTTTGCCACTGACCACGTACACATACGTCTAGGCTGCTACAGCGATCCGGGAATCGAACCCAGCACCACACGTTCAACAACTTTGCTTGCGAAAACTAGACCACGAAGGCGTACCGCGTACAGACCTATGTCATAAATTTTTGTATAAAGCGTTGTATAATATGATGCGCATGCTTACCCTAATACCGTGAATATTTCTAATAGCGAATGCAATCTCCCTGCGCAGTTCTTTCTCATCGAACTCCATTTTGACAATCTCGAAGGGGAATCGTTCGTGGAACAATCGATTGATTTTCGCACCGCCAGATAGTTCGTTTGTATTGATCTGTGCCGAGCCAGAACCTTCGATTGTGCGTTCAAAGTCCGTTTGCAAAGTCTGGATCATTCTGTGGAATAAAAGTTAAGTTTTATAATCAAGTACGAGATTCAGTTGACTTTTTTATTTGTTTCGAACATCATTGAGTACTATACAAGTGATGAGGCAGATAAATGTATCCGAGGTTTCCACCCGTAGATGTTACGTGTAGCTACTACAAAACGTGAAACGGATAACGCTTTCAGGCATTTGCCATATTTCATACGTCCAGTAAACAGATTTACTAACCCAAACACTATTTCACTATTGAATTGTTCCATTGAACAAATAAGTTTATACTCACTGCAACATAGCCTTAGTCTTGATGGAGGGATCGTCGGGCCTAAAGTGTTTGTACTGGTCGACATCTTTCTCGAGCGCGAGCAATTGTTTCTGCAGTTTATCTCGAAGGCCGGGCAGCGTATCTCGGATGTGGTTGGTCAGCTGTTGGTTCAATACGCGTTGTAGGTATGGGGTGCCGAGCCGATCGGCCAAGTGTCGGTATGAGGGGTGGCTGTAACAATCGAGTTGAATTAAGAATAAAAAAAATAAAAAAACGAATGAAATAATTCATATTATACTTACTTAATTATTATATTTTTTTTTTATTCAGGCAGAGGTGTAACTATAGTACAGTGTACACACACATTGTACCAGTTATGTTTAAGTCCCATGTAACAGGGAGCGAGCCTATTGCCTTCAACTGGGCACAAATCCAGACTCGGGCTGAGAAATTCAATGGAAAAACCCAATCACACTTTGCCCGACCTGGGAATCGAACCCAGGACCTCATTCTCAGCAGTAGCGCTTGCGACCACTAGACCAAAGAAGCAGTCTAGTAGGTACTTTTTTGCAAAAATAATACGGTAAGTACGGGAAAAGAACCCTCAATCTATATCACATAAACCCATCATGCCGGTCAAACCGAGTGAGAAGAGTAGAAACTTTATTAACAAAATTAACCGGACTCATTTAACAGCCTATCGTTACACTTTATCAATAAAATAATGTGAATATTAAAACATTGACCTATGTCCAGCAGTGGACGTCTTTCTGCTGAAATGATGATGATGAGTTAATATAATATCTCAAACTCAAAACATTTATTTCAATTAAAACTATTACAGGCACTTTTGAACTGTTAAAGAGTCGGTCAGTTAGTCAGAAAGTTGAAGCTATTTGCCCATTCCAAAACGTAGATCTCTATGGAGAAGAGCAGGCAAGAAACTCCAAGGACACTCTTTTAAATCAAGATATTACAAAATCCTGGGTACATTATTCTTGTTGTTTCTATATGTGAGAACAATGTAAAATTATTTATTTAAAAAACAATACAAAATATAAGAATAAAAGATTACAAATAAGCCCTGGCAGTTAAGAGAAGACCAGTCTCAACAGACGGCGCCCGTTCACGAACATGAATATGTAGTTACTTCTACTAAATTATTTATGATTTAAGAAACATAAATTACAATATTATGTGAACTAAAATGGCTTAATAAAATAAGTGCTTATCATCTCACAAATTGCAAATGCAATCGACGACGTACAGAAGTAGGTCAGTCCGATAGTCGAGAGCAACCTATATGTCTATCAGAATGCTATATGTTGCAACTTTTCGTACAAGTAGTACTTGGCCTGCCCGGTGACAATGTTTCGAGTTTTTACTATTATGGTGATAAATTGAGGAGGACATGAGTAATTGAGTACTAGTCCGTAATAGTAATGACTCACGTCATTCAAGTCTAAACTTTTTCAAACGTGTACAAGTCGATTGTATTCTACTTGTTTCCGAAATAAAAAACATTTATTTTTTCATTACTCCAAACTGGAAGCGGCTCAAACTAAACTGGTTATGCTTGTAACTGTATGCTTTATAAAAGTAAGTTTTAAGCAATCGAACAACTAGCGGGATTCGAACTCATAACCGACCACTCGCCAGTAAACTATGCAGCCGTTGGGTTTCTAAAAGTAGTAGCAGCGAGATTTCTACAACTGCAACAGTAAAACTAGCCAGTAGGTGCTTTCGTAGTATACATACCTAAGGAAGAACTTCCTCTCAGCAGCCAAGGCCGCGGTGATATCCTTCCGTCCATCGATGTCTTTCTGCGACCGGTTCACGACGCCGATGTACCCACGTCGTAGGGGCAGCAGTTTGTTCTCCAGCACATCGCGCGCATCCGTGCCTTCGTCCATCAAGTCTAGCTTCGTGATTACACCGATGGTACGGAGACCTGTAGTAAAACCCTCATGTTTATAGAATAAATATTTGCGTTCTTCAAATGTTTAGATTGTAGTAGAATAGTTTACCTACAATGCTTGCCACACAAAAAGGCTGTTTTAACCTCTCAAGTTGAATGACTTGTGACAAAAAATATAAGTAAGAATATTTTTGAATTCAAAAAAAAAAAAAGAAAAGAATTTAGTCTGCCATCGCAAATTAGTTATCGCTGACCATACATGCATATTTCTGCCGTTTCCCGGAGAATTATCAAATTCGGGAAAAACTTGATCGTCCTTTTTTTCTAAGGAATTTTTGTATGAATCGTCTCGACTTAAACATAACTGGCGAAATATATATAGCCAATACATCTAGGCCCTGCCCTTCTGGGAATACAGGCGTGATGTTATGTTATGTATTAGAATGAGTGAGTGAGTGAGTGTGTGTGTTGTGTTTCATGTTGTTATGTTGTAGACCTAATGTAAACGTATTTTTAAGTTAACGATTTTTTTTTTTTTGTATTATTGAATATTGGACAGGACGTCTGTCGGGTCAGCTAGTATAGAATAGAAGGAAATCGCCACCACCTACTATATTAAATACAGCAATATAATATTATTTTTTCCTAACCAGGCTAGACTCTAGTGAGTCATAAATTCATAATAAGTACTCAGTAAGAGACCATTTTGTTACTAGCCTTGTGGGTCGACTTCCTTTGCAAGTTTCAAGGCATCACTGTTTGCTAAGTCGGTGTTAGCGGGCGTGACGGCGAGGATGAGGCAGGATTCACGCTTGATGAATTGGAAGATCATCCCTTTGATCTGTTGCTCGATGTCTATCGGCTGGTCGCCGATAGGCACTTTCGTCAGACCCGGCAAATCAATCAGGGTCAAGTTGAGCACTGAAACGTAAGAACATTGTCTACAGTTTCTATCACTACATTGTCTACAGTTTACATACAAATAGTTTAAAATTAAATTAAGAAGTTTTATTCAACATCATATCATATATCATATCGGTCATTGGAGGTCGTTCATTTTACAAACCATTAACCTTAAAATTGTTTGTCATGCCATGATATGACAAACCACAATGACGTGTCCCTGCAATAAAATACCATTAAGGCTCCCGCAGCCAGGCGCTACGCGACAGTGTGACACGACTCTAGTACACCAATTTCTATGAAAACTTCATGGGAATAGTTCTACCAGACTAGTGTCGCACCGTCGCGCCGCGCCTGTCTTTGAGCCTAAAATTTTACGGTACTGTCAGAAAGCATGACATAGATAGCAACGTAACCGTAAATGTTAAATTGACCTATAAACCTGCGGTGCGTGCCAAAATATTTATTGTTGTCGAATCTTGAACAACTAGTGAGTAAGTTGCATACGTTAAGTAGCACGGAATGTTTGTAGTTGAAGAATAACACAAGGTCATTGTTATCGGTTAATAATTAACAATACCTACTGTTTAACAACAAACTCAATCATTTCAATAATTGTGTACGTACATTCATACTTTTTACAGGTTTATTGGCATTGATTGACAAAATATGTTTTTTATGAGGTGCAAATAATATTTTTATATTTTCTTCCGAAGTAAGTAAATAAAAATCAGCATAGACAGGAAGCGTGAAATTTTATGACACACTAGCTTCTGCCCGCGACTTCGTTCGCGTGGAAGTCGTAAGACGCCACAATATACTAAAATAACAGCCACATTTCTCGCCCGCGCTACTACTTCATTTTCGCGTTTCATCGCTTGGCTTTCTTTCTGACTTTTTTTCTTTTTACTCGACTTCTAAGAGAGGCCTCAGATATATGCCAGTGACCTTGAGTGGTTAGCTTGCGTGTTCTATACTGAACTCACGCAACGCGTCGTACGTTCAGCCAGTAGGACTCGCCCATCAAGGAGCGATGTCCCCATTTTGACGCACTATTAATTTATTATACACAAAACAATAGGTATTTTAATAAAACGCGTATATTAAAAGATCAATAATTAAATTATCTTTAAATTGGTGAAGGTTTCAGAAAAATACGCTTGGTAGATTTAGCGCCATTCTCAGTTTTTTATCCGCGTTAAACATAACTTTACAAATTAATTTCACTATGTAATAAACATAATCTAAAATATTCACTTATTAAGTTATTAAGAAAATGCTCTAATTTAACATTTTTTTTTTCAAATCATTATCACTACTCGTTTAGACGTAATCTTCAGTATAAAATCATTAAAAGTTGGTTATCGTCGCCTTAAAGCCTATTTATAGCCTTCCTCAAGAATTAGGCTATCAAATTCAAAAAGATTTTATCAAATCCTACTGGTAGTTCCAGAGATTACTCGTAGTAGTGCGTTCAAACAAACAAAATCTTCAGCTGTATTATCTTATATATAAAATTGTCGTGTCACAATGTTAGTTACCATACTCCTCCGAAGCGGCTTGACCGATTTTTATGAAATTTTATATGTATATTCAGTGGGTCTGAGAATCGGCTACTATCTATTTTTATACCCCTATCGAGACTTACGCGGGTGAAAGCGCGGGGCGAAGCTAGTATTAATATATAATATAATTATATTCCGCGTGGAGGTCGGAAATTATCCCACAGAAACGTACTACCGGTTTTAAAGTATCCTATGTATTAATCCAGGTTACATACGATTATTTTAACCATGATCTAGAACTGCTAATCCTTATGTCAATTCAATTCAAGTATATTTTTATTTTTTTTAATAATAAGTATAAAAAATTGGTATATGATTTTTCCAGCTGATTGTACTTTTGAGCAGTATTGGCGTTTAATCAACTTTATCGAGATAGTTAGAAATCGTGGCCCTCCGGGACGTATACCTGCGGGATAGGGGCCCTCAGGGACGAACCCAATCCCCCTTATTCCAAAACAAGGTTTATCTTCAGACCCAGGTTTAAAACATGGAGCCATTATTGAATTTCGAACTTTATTCCGACTACGGTAAAGTTCCTAAACACAAAACTGACAACTTAGTACCGAACTAAGTTTTCAGTTTTGTAAAAAGAACGGTATTTCAATCACTGTTACGTTCTTATTACAAAAACTGGCTCCATGGTTTAAGCCATGTCAAATATAAATCTTGTTTTGTAATAAGGCGGTTTGTGTTTAGGGTTCATGTATGTATGTACCAAAGCTGAAATCGCGAAAACAATATCAGCTGTTCCCTACATTTTGACGAGTTATGAGAACATAAATTAGAGTCCTATAGTAAAAGTTGTTCATAATGATGAGTACAATGACCCCTTAAGAGGTTGAGCGTTATTTATGTTACACCTTGTATATCTATTTCTTAGTGCCACAATAACCTTTTTGTTGAACTTATACCGCCTTATTACAAAACAAAATTTATATTTTGACATGGCTTAAACCATGGAGCTAGGTTTTTGTAATAAGAACGTAACAGTGATTGAAATACCGTTCTTTATACAAAACTGAAAACTTAGTTCGGTACTAAGTTGTCAGTTTTGTGTTTATGAACTTTACCATCGTCGGAATAAAGTTCGAAATTCAGTAATGGCTCCATGTTTTAAACCTGGGTCTGAAGATAAACTTTGTTTTGTAATAAGGGGGCTTAAGTCTTAACTCTTTATGTTATGTCATGTATCTTTTACGGTTTACGCGGCGAACACCAGTAAAGATTTAAGAAGAAGATCATCGTCATATTTCAGCCAATTTACACAAAACCTTGAATTATATACCTAAACCTTCCACATGAATCACTCTGTCAATTGGTGAAAACAGTATTCAAATATCCGTTCGGTAGTTTTTGAGTTTATCGCGTTCAAACAGACAGACAGACACGGCGGGGCTTTGTTTTATTGTAAGGATATTAGTATAGATTTAGAATGTTTGTAGTATCTACAATAGGAGAAAATAACACTTCATACGCTCTGTGATGATCAGTAAAATAGAAAATATTGTATAACATGATAAGGAGAGATAACGTAAGATTTATATCATTTGATGGTTTCAGGCAAACTTCGTAATCATCATATTATCAATAGTAAGACTCACTACTACTTCTTTAGTTCACTACGTTCGCAATTGTGCAAAGATTTGCCATGACCTTCATAACAATAGGTAATTAGGTAGCTAATGTGCAATTTTGTAAGTACCTAATAATATTGTATAGACCTGAAACCCCAATAAGTGGACTTGTAGTACAGACGCCAGCACATCAAGCTACTACAATCTGTCAAATTTCTTTAATAGATTTTCAACTTTATCCCTACCATAAGGTTCAAGGTTGATTGGGAAAATTTTACAGTTTCGGGTAGCTTGACCTGCTGGCGTCTGTACATATTTTGAGCATTCCGAACATTTAAGATAATGCTCGCCAAACAATAAGCGTAGTTAATGCTTTATTTGTGAGTTAATAGAAAAACCTAGGTATGTATGTAATTATGTTAGGATGACGTCATAAAAACGTCGTCTTGTGTTGCTATTGATGTGACTCTTGTGCTTGCACGCCAGTGTGTCCGACAAACTAAGGAATCTCTACTATCACGTGCTGCATTAATTTATCTTTATACTATATACTATACACACACACACAGGACAGGCTACATTTCATCTAGACAGATAGAAAAAATCATAAAGAACTAATTATAGCAAATTATTTAAAAAAACAAAAAATCCGAGAGAGGAAACGAAGCATTATAATTATAATCTACATATGTATAGAATTTTGGTATTACAGGCGGGGACAAACCAATAACTTGAAATATGGTGTAACTTGTTTGTCTGCCTGCAATACCAAAATTCTATGGATTATAATGCGTGTTTTTCTCTTTTCAGTTGTGTTTTGCAGTTGGGTATTTTGTTTTTTTTTTAATAATTTGATTTATTTCAAGCTTTTTAGTTTTATTAATTTATGTATATATTATAATTGTCCTTTGTAATTGTATTTAAGTACTAACAATAGTTATCTAAGTTTTTGTATACTATCCTTAGAACCAAAGGTTAGTATACAAAGACTTAGACAAAATAAATAAATTTGAATTTGAATATATAAGGAATTGACTCATTACTAGCTTTTATTTGATACAAATATTGTTGTAATTTATTTAAAAACATTCCCCTCCCTTTTTGTATTTGGAGGTATCTTATACATAAAATTCTCGTGTCACAATGTTAGTTACCATACTCCTCCGAAACGGCTTGACCGATTTTTATGAAATTTTATATGCATATTCAGTAGGTCTGAGAATGGGCTACTATCAATTTTTTATACCCCTAAGTGTCCCTTGGCTTTCCCACGGGATCGAGACTTACGCGGGTGAAACCGCGGGGCGCAGCTAGTAATATATAAATATTATATAGGATTTGTCAATCCCACAATTAAGACGAATGTAAAGAGACCTCATGTTATAATCCACCAAGGCGTTTAGGCTACAGAACGTGCCAAAGAAATAGACATACATACTCTTGAAAAACATTACCCTCCTTCTGGGGCAGCCGGATAAAAATATGACCATATAGTGTAGGTACTTAACGGGAAACTAACCATCAAATAAGCATTTGTTATGTAGGTCATTATCAAACTACACATAGAATACGAAATAAGCAGTGTTATAATCAAGATTGCATAATTAAGATGACTACACACGCATCCGTGTCAGTACCACATAGTACAAACTACCTACTTAGCAATAATCGTTTTCTCTCCATATATGCTGTGGAAGAAATATCTATTCTCAGTAGAATCGAATCGAAATAACATGTGTCAGTACACATATTTTTCATGAGCTTACAATACAACAGAATTCCTTGGAATGCAATCAGCATACATATGAATGAACTTATAAATTAACGTTAAATTATTCCTTAGCAAACGGGCACAAAAACCTATATTTACATTAGCAGTCAATTTATAATGGAATATGTTATTTTATTATCAATTAACTGGGTATTGGCTTATCTAAAGCACATGATTAACACTGACTCATTATTTATTACCAGGCCCAGAAGACATCTTCGTCATACAGCTGGTACATATTTACGCGTTGAAATTCCCGATAAGTTTTTAGTATCATGTAACAACCTAACAACTATACCTAAATAATATTTTTAACGATTATTTTGCGAAGAATCTCGATTATCTTTAATATGATAAACTGTCTAAACAAAATCCCGTTGTCGTTGATTAGGTAGGTACCTACCTAAAACTGATAGAACTTGTCGATTGACAATTTAAACGAATGAACTAACAGCCTTAACTTTATTAATGAACAAAAAAAAATTGTTTCAACGTTATAGGTACATAAAGGCTTCTACATACCAGCGCGACTTGTCACGCGACGCGACACGGCACAATGGCCCCGCGTGTCGTGGGACGAGCGGTGCCTTTGTGTCGCGTCGCGTCGCGCGACAGGTCGCCCCGGTATGTAGAAGCCTTAAGACATGATACGAAGGGACCTTGTCGTTGTATTCAGTAAGTACAATCATGATTCTAAACATTTCTCGCCGGTTATGAAAATAAAATCTGCTGTTTCATAGAAAAGTGCGGTCAAAATTTCAACACGGAGGTTCAGAATCATGTACTGAATCCTTCATCATTCATCATCATTTCAGCCGAAAGACGTCCACTGCTAGACATAGTCCTCCCCCAAGGACGGGGGGTTTGCCATAATGGCCACGCTTGGCAGGCGGGTTGGCGATCGCAGTATGGTGTTAAAATGCATAGAGAACGCTGCTGCCCATTCTCTGGTAAGTCCCTTAGTCGCCTTTTACGACACCCACGGGAAGAAATAGGGGAGTGCTATTCTTTACGTCCGGCACCACACAGACGCGTAACAACTAACGACGACGACAACAGATTAATCGTCAATGTCCCTGTCACCCTGTATTTTAGACTGTACAAGAATCGTAATTTATTGAATACTACGACAAGGTCCCCTCGTGGAGATACTCGTTGCGTCACAAAATAAAACCAGAGCAATCTTCTTTTGTTAACAGGGGCCTATAAATAAGGTCTGTCAAAGGTGGCCTTGCATCATCATCTTGTAAGTACTTATTGTATATTCCCTTTTGTCCATAGAAGATACAACGAGCAGAGAGGCAACTCCATGAATTTTGATCGACAATGATTTCTTTGACTCCTAAACAGAAGGCAACAGTAAAACATAAAATAATGTCGTTATTGTGAGTATGATAACGAGTGTCACGCATTTGTCGGCCAATGACTTCGTAAAATTGTCAATCTATAACGTTACGCATGCGTATAAAGATGCTTCCGGTTTCGTCCTAACTTTATTTTAGCGCGTCTCTTAAATGTTACGTAAAAACGCTGAATAAGGTCTCAAATTATAAATATGTAGACTTTATTTAATGATCTTGTCGCTCTAGGATTTTATCAACCGTAAGCAGCCTCTGGCTTACGTGCAAAGATTGATGTAAATAACGGCTTCTTGGACTATTTTAATCTACTAAAACTGTGGATAGTGTAATAATTAACAAAGGGCGATTAATTTTATCTCTTTTGGAAATTAAAACAGTGATATAATTATTATACCATTTTGAACCTTACCATTTGGGGAATATACACGTAGATTGATCGGCACTGGTGATATGCCCTTGTTAGAGCCGGTCATACGATCCGTCTCTGATTCAATCTCTGCGCGCACTTCATTGAAATCAACGAACTTCTTGCCTTTGCAATGCAGAAACTCCGCATATTCTAGGATAAAAAGAAAAAGTTAATTTAGCATTAAATCACACTATAAATAACTGCTTTATGTATGCTATAAGTTTGCCAGATCTCTTGTAAAATCCAGCAGGCTGCGTGAATTAAATTGGCTTCTCGGCGTAATTTTTTAAACAGTTTTAACTGTTTAAAAAATTAAATAGCATCGTATATTTAATAATAATGACAGATGGCAAGCTACCACCTGCTAGTACAGCCGCCTTTCCTAGATTCAATGAACATCCTTGGTCAATTAACTTTATGCATAATTAATGCCATTAACACAAAGATAAGCAGCTAATCGGCAGTTTCTTTCTGTTTTGCTTGTACTCCGCGATAAGCGCTAACAAAAACAGTAGGTAAAATCAGTAAACAACAAAGCGTAGGTTTCGATTTGGTTTTCAAAGCATAACTGTCAATAAAAATAATTATTTTTTGTACTTCAACATTAAATAACCAAATATTTATTTGTTAGATACAATGATATTATATTAAACAGATAAGCTGTGAGCGCGCAATCGTGAAGACTCGAAAACGTCCTAATTGGGACGTATTTGTAAGTCTGTAATGCCAACATTCGGTGATTGGTGGCCAGAATAATGTTTGTTTACATGCACGCGTAATTGACAACACTAGCTGTCTCTTTTTTCTCGTTGTATTCATCAAGCCATCTCTTTTCTATCATTTTCACTAGTAGTGAAATGTAAAATGAATGAAAAGTGGGTATGTGTGCTGCCGCTGCTGCGCGGAACACTTTTTTCGGTTGTTTTGTGAGTGTATAACATATCTGTTTATTATAATATCATTGGTTAGATTGGTATTAGTCTCATAAATCATCCGTCTGTCATTAAAATACATCACGAGAAGTAAGGTTCCAATCATGCAGAACGGAAGGTTAGTGACCTTTAGGTACGTGACCGGAAAAAATTATCACAGTATTAAATAAACCAAAATATGCAATGTATTGTTCTGTATAAGTAATGATCTTCCTTAAAACACTGCTATTTACACTGTACACATTTTGACAAAGTACAAACATAGATACAGTATAGCGCGTATTAGTAAGCCAATTAGTTGTTTTAACAGTCAGAATACAGCTGAAGGTTAATGATCACATTTTGCACAATAATGAACTACATCACAGCCAGTTAGCCAAGTTTATAAAAATAAATTGACGTGGTAGACAAGGTTTATTTTCACCATAAAATATCTAATTTTGATGTAACACCTCATTTTATCTAATCATAATTCGTAGTCTTATTAAAAAACAAGGTTTATCTTCAGACCCAAGTTTAAACCATGGAGCCATTATTGAATTTCGAACTTTATTCCGTCTCTGGTAAAGCTGCTAATACAAAACTGACAACTTAGTACCGAACTAAGTTTTCAGTTTTGTATAAAGAACGGTATTTCAATCACAGTTACGTTCTCATTACAAAAACTGGCTCCATGGTTTAAGCCATGTCATAACATAAATCTTGTTTTGTAATAAGACGGTAAGAGTTTAAGAGTACCTCAATTTCCATTTTATCTAATCATAATCAATATGAGTACCTGCATTTCCATGTATAAGCTGCAGAATCAATGGGCGTCGCGTTACTATTCCGGAACCTCGGGGAAGGAAGTCCCTGAAACAAAATAATTATCATACAGATCTACAAGTCTTACTGCTGCTGTAAATTGAGATCATAATCTTCTCTTGCGGCACGAACAATAAGAACAGTTCCATCTAACTATACTCCATTAGAAATAAGATGACATTTAAATAAACCTTTTTTAGAGTCCGTTCAACCGATTTTGACTTCTATTGCGTTGATGGCATGAAAAATAGCAGCTGTAATAAACAGTTGGTATTGTAACCGTTTTTGTTTTTAATGCCATCCTTATTCCAACGGAATAGAAGTCAAAATCGGTTGAACGGACTGTAAAAAAGTTTATTTAAATTTCTAATCTTATTTCTAATGGAGTATAGCCTGCATTGTCCCACTGCAGGGCAAAGGCCTCACTCTCCCTTTTCCACACGATTCTGTCTTTTGCTAGTGGGCGCCAGTCAAGATGGCGGGACGAGCTTGATTTCTACCGAAAGGGTAGAAGTCAAGCTCGTCCCGCCATCTTGGCCTGCTGCGATGTCACTCGGTGGAGCTTTTAGCCCACTTTTAGAACATTTCACGCCAGTGAAAAATAAAATCGCCAACCAGCTAGCATGGTGGCAGCGGTGCCCAGGTTAGGGCACGCCAGACGTACGTACATTTAATAAGTATAGCTACTCGAGGTCGCCACTTCAAGCCATGAAAAAAATCAGTTTAACGTGTCTTAATGTTACGTCAGTTTTATAGAGACTTGTTTTTGTCTGCTCTATACATTTTTTTTCTATTTATTAGCATTAAGGCTTGTACAGACTGGCGCAACTTTCGCACGATGCGACACCGGTAGAACAATTTCCATTAAATTTTCATAGAACTTGTTCTACCGGTGTCGCGTCAAATTACTAACTTTTTAGACCTTTGTATCCTGCTTATGCGTATGAAGTTTCATTAAAATCGGTTCAGTCATTTCGACAAATAAGGGCTTGAAATTTGTATGAAATGCCGTAAGGTGTAAACGCTCTTAAAGCGGTTAAATTTAATATTATTTTATTAAATTCCCGTTGGTCCCACCGACGACAACAACGACGACGACGGACAACGGCAGTGGGACGAACGGGAATACACCATTTTTAGGGATCCGTACCTCAAAAGAAAAAAAAAAACAACCAACTTCCAAAAAATAACAGTAAAAAGTGAAAAATAACTTTAATTTTCGGAAACACATAACATAACATCACGCCTTGTTTCCCCGAAGCGTTGGGCAGAGGTGTACCTGTAGGGCACCCACATTTAATATTATATTTAATTTAATTTTGGAAGTCGGTGTCATTGGTTCTGTATTTTCGTTTTTTGTCACCAACTTCCAAAATTAAATTAAATATAATATTAAATGTGGGTGCCCTACAGGCACACCTCTGCCCAACCCTTCGGGGAAACAAGGCGTGATGTTATGTCTGAATGCAAATGATTGACTTGTTTATGAAAATATAAAAATCGCTATATGTATGCCTATAATATTTGAGGAGTTCCCTCAATTACTCAAGGTTCCCAACATCAGAACTGGATTTTGAAAAAAATGGGACCAATCTGGAAGTATATCCTCTTAATTAAAAAAAGAATTTTCCAAATCGGTTCATAAACGACGGAGTTCTGAGGTAACACACATTAAAAAAAATACACACGACTTGAGAACCTCCTCCTTTTTGTAAAGTCGGTTAAAAAACGGATCCCTTACTCTTACCCTTCACTCGTGTGTCTGTCTGTCTGTCCGTCTGTCACAGCCGATTTGCTCCTACTGAATCTACTGGACAAATTAAGTTGTTGGTACACATGAATTCCTGTGATCCAAACTCGAACGTGTAACGTACACTACAAACTGTACCGTGTCACATATCAAATGTAATTACAACAATTTTTTTTTTTATAATTTCAAAGTACTTTATTAGTTTTAAAGTTATAAAAGGAAATAGAAGATAATTAACCTTTCCCCCTCATCTCCAAAACTGCTGAGCCTAACATTTTGAAACATACAGAGAATAGTTCTATACTTGCTGGTGACCTGTAAACACAGGTTTTTCCCAAAAACCTTTATCAGGCACCAGTTTCTCACAAAGGTGGAATTTGCTGGTGGCTGAGACATTTTTGTACACATTAACTTTAATTCAGCTTTGTGAAGAGAGTATTAATGATTGTTGAAAGTCGTTGAAGTTGATACAGATTACAGGAAAACCTATAAGAAGTCTATAGTCTTAAAATAACATGGTAAATCACTCAATATTGTGCGTACAAACTTACATTTGCAGTTGGAATGTTTGGGGGAACATGTTTTTCAACTACAATATTAAGTTTATTCTCGGGATACATTCATCTCAACTACGGAACCCTTGATTGTGTGTGGTCCAACATGCAGTTGGCCGGTTTTTTTTGGTTAGCAGCACAATAGGAGTTTTAATTTTTGGTTGTCTTAATAGACAACCAAAAATTAAAACTCCTATTGTGCTGCTGAAACTGTTCGTAATCTCAAACAGATAATTAAACCTAAAGTAAAGACGGTTGATGTCACGCAATTTACCCAGATGTAATCATAGCGAACTGATGAAAAATTAGTCATACTAGGTAATACATGCAATAATAACAGAGATTTCATAGAAAAAAAATGTACTTTACGCGCGTTTAGAGCAAGACAATAAATAATCTTCAATTGACTAAGGCCCCTGAAATGGACGCTTTGGCAGAATCATATTAAGATCTGCGTACAATTCATATCCCGTAATTCATCTGTTTGACCGTTTTTTATGGAGATATTTAAAATGGTCCACAAATTATGAATTGCTCTATTGAAGTCTAATGTCAAATAGCAGCTGTCAAACAGATGAATTGCGGAAAGAACCGGAACGAATATCCGAAAATGAACTGGTTACACCGAAATTGCTTGCAAAGTTAGCATGCTGAAGTGGCCGTGGGCTGGCCATCTTTGTCGAAGTCTCAAAGTACTGATGGCCGTTGGAGAAAACATGCCTTTAAGTAGAGACAACGAATCGGCAAACGTAGTGTAGGACCGACGACCCTAAAAATACGCCAATAAAATTGCACCAGACTTTGATATTAATATTATGTTTCTGAATATGAAAAAGTACCAGTCATTTTTTGTGACACCAGACACTATATTTTAAGTTTCATCAACTCTCGCAAAAACAAAAACATCATGATTTATTAAATAATTAAATAGGTGGGTAGGTAATACGGGCTGGTGTCCACAACTCCACATCAATGCGCGTATTTTGTGTAACTTTAATTAAATAATAAATAGCCAATAATAATTTCGAGAAAAAAACGCAAGAATTTTGAATTTCTTTCACAACTACTTGGGGATGAATATTTAAAAAATATAAAATACAAAATGTATGCAGACGTAGTCGTAGCGGGCAACAGCTAGTACACACGGCTACACATCAAGCTATACATTTCCAGTATAAGCTGGTCTCGCATTGTATATGATTTCCGTACAGTGCGAGATCAGCATAAACTGGATTTGTATAGCTTGATGTGTAGCCGTGTGTACCTACCTATTTTTCAGTCGTCATTTTCCTTCATTCACGTATAATTTGTAAAAGGTAGATGATTACATTTAATTGTTTTACCTTCCTGCATATTACTGTATAATTATTACTGATAACATGTTACCTACTGATATTTTATTCATAAATAAAAGGTGAGCTAATAAATTGATGGATCAACATAACAGCATTCAGATTTTTTCCACTGCCCGTGGCTCCGCCTGCTAGGTTGGAAATTATCGGAACTGCGGGCTAATTGCGTAACATACTACCAATAGGAATCGGTTTCAATTTGACAGTTCAACAACATTCATTGCGTTGTTTACGTTGTTGAGCAAACAAAGGTCTAAAAAGTTAGAACATTTTCGAAATGTCTTATTTAAAAACAGATAACTGGATCTCTGATTCTATGGAAAATTTAACTAACTTTTTACACCTTTGTATCCTGCTTATGCGTATGAAGTTTCATTAAAATCGGTTCAGTCATTTCGAAAAGCAAGGGCTTGAAAGTTTGTATGAAATGCCGTAAGTCGTAAACGCTCATAACTGAAATGTGTCATGTATACCGATTGTCCGAAGAAAACAACAACCCTATGGGCCTCATTAAAAAAAAAGGTTTATCTTCAGACCCAAGTTTAAACCATGGAGCCATTATTAAATTTCGAACTTTATTCCAACTACGGTAAAGTTCCTAATTCAAAACTGACAACTTAGTAACGAACTAAGTATTCAGTTTTGTTTATAGAATGATATTTCAATCAGATTAACGTTCTCATTACAAAAACTAGCTTCATGGTTTAAGCCATGTCAAAATATAAATCTTGTTTTGTAATAAGACGGTATAGGTTTTAAAACAAAATTATTAACTGTTACTATTTCTCTTCTGTAGTCCGCCTTGCCAGGGCAAGCAAAGTGCTGTTGTTGAACTCAACAGAGTAGTGCGAGTAGGATAGACAACATAATTAAATCGAGGGGTGAACGGCTGTTTGTTTGAAGCGACATTTTACGAACTTTACAGGAGAGCCATTTAACGATACAAAATTTAAAAAAAAAATCGTTATAAAAAAACTACTGCTCTTACTTTAATGGGAATCTTGGGGATCTTTATTGCAAAAAATCCTTAATGTTTCAGTATAATATTCAATAAAGAAGTTGCTATAAATTGTAACATAAATGTCGCTTAAGAGCGTTTACACCTTTCAGCATTTCATACAAACTTTCAAGCCCTTGTTTTTCGAAATGACTGAACCGATTTTAATGAAACTTCAGACGCATAAGCAGCATACAAAAGCCTAAAAAGTTAGTAAAGACAATCAGCAGCAGGAAAAATGGTTTAAGTGACTTTACAGTGCTTATGAAGTAGCAAGTAGTATTGAAATGGGTGAATAATAAAATTATTATGTCAGGATAAATAAAAAAGTTGTTAGTTAAAAAATATTTTATTACGTACACTACGTACGTTTTGTTTCGTAATTTAACTTAATTAACACTCAGTCTGTTTGAAGCTCCAAACAGAGTGAAAAATTGTTGCAGCGAAAAGGGATCAATGATTTTATTTCTGTAAATAAGTTGGTACAAACACTTTTACACGTCAATGACGATTTTACACTTACACGTAAATGGTTGAACCGACATGTCTTATTGAACTTAGCTGACGGCAAATTGGTTGAAGCAACATTGCATAGTGTTAGTAGTGGAAAGCAACATGAATGAAGGGACTTTTTACCTAAAGTTAGCTATATCGAAAAACGCTATATCGCAAAAACGATATATTATCTGCCATTCAACTGAAATTTTAGGACGAGAATAACGACTTATGCTCTGATTCTCTATTTTTGTGTACAGCTTAAATGAAGTACTAAAAAAATATGGCAGATGTCGGATCATACATCATGTTTGAGAATTATGTAATAAAATTGCATTGTCTTAAGCGCCAAGTAAGTGCTCAGAATTGTACGAACACCGGCTCATCCGACGCAGAAAAATTTGCTGAATCCGATTATGTATATAACTCAATATCGTCCAAAATTTCGCTTCAAACAAATAGCCTTTCACCCCTCGATATATTTATTAGTGGCTTTTGTTAACAGGATATTAATTCAGATTTGTTACAGTTGTAATGGTAATCATGTCATTTGGTTTAAATAGGTTTTGATTTGTAAACAATTTTCTATTTACACACAGGCCTACACTGTCCTCCCATACCACTGTAATTTGAAAACATTGTAAAAGCCTGTTATTTTTAAAATAGTAACTGTGGAGTTTCATCCTGGGTCCTCTCCATAGGAAACTACCAATTGGAACCGTGCATCTAGCTTCTGACTCTTCATAAGTACCCATGTAGAAAAAAAAATATAAGAATAAAATGATGATGATGTAATAAATATTTTGATTTTTGAACATTTCTTTAATGCGAACGAGCAGAACAACTGCTATGTCAAGAGCGATAGACATCAATGTGCTGTGCTAGCCCACCTGTATATTTGGTAAGTCCAATAAAATAGTATTCATGGATTGAGCAACAGCATTGTATAGGAACACGAAGGTTTTGTATTTAGAGTGGCGCCACTTTGAGATCTCGCAGCACCTAAATATTTTGACTGACCCTAAGCAATTATTATTATTATTTATTTATTAATTTAACGCCGCACACGCCGAGTCAGGACCTCAAAAGTACGGCAGCAGATTCTATCTCTATTTTAATAAATCCAAACTTTGTAGCAATGACTTTTGGAGCTGAACCACATTAATGTAACTAATCATGTTTTTACATCATTGTTAAGGCACAAGTTCCACCCCGGAAACAAAAAAAAAAGAAAAGACATCAACAGGTATTATACCAGGGGCATTTCTTAAAAAATAACATCATTGTATATCTCCTACAAAAACTGTTATAGACAGATTACATAAAACATAATTACATAAGCAACAGTGTATGAACCAGGGACCATTTTGGTTATCCATTGAAAAGGGTTTTCGATAGGGTTTTTCTAAGCGGAACAAAAACCCATACGATAAGGGTAACCCTTATGAAAGGCTTAAATTAAATTTTGGTAACCATTGAAAGGGTTTTCGACCCTTTAACCCTTTTGAACGGCTTAATTTAATCCATTCAAAATTACCCACACCGTATGGGTTTTTGATTAACTGCTTAGAAAACAACCTATCGAAAACCCTTTCTATTGAAAGCGTTTTCGAAAGGGTTTCTCTAAAATGGTAACCAAAATGGTCCCTGGGTAGAATAGAGATAGAATTGGTCATGCTACTCGTGCTGGGTGATTAAGATTTTTTCATGTTACTGGGTTTCAAGTAGGTATAGGGTTACATGATAACCCATTCAATGGGTTACATGATAACCCATTCAATAGGTTACATGATAACCCATTCAATGGGTTTCTAGTATAAAACCCTTTCAATGGGTTTCTAGTATAAAACCCTTTCAATGGGTTACATCATGATAAAGGTAACCCATTGAATGGGTTACCCCTACGAAAGACTTAACTCTTAACCGGGGTTGTATGGTCCCTGGTATGAACAGGTGGGACTCTTGAACAGGTGGGACTCTGAACAGGCGGGACTCTATATACCAAACAGCAAAGTAGAATACCTTCTTGTATACGCAAAGTTTATTTTTTATAGTTGCCTGATATTGCACCTTTAAAGACAAACTGTTACTAAACAAAATACAAAATTTTATACAGGAACTTAAATAAAGATAAATGACAGCTTTTTCGAAATTTGTTTTACTATTTTATTTTTAACCGACTTCTAAAAAAGGAGTTTACTCAATTCAACCGTATATATGCTTTTTTTTTATGTTTGTTCGCGCCTAAGTTCGTTGTTTATGAACCGATTTTGATGATTCTTTTTTTGTTGGAAAGGGTATACTCCCGAGGTGATCCCATTGCCACCAAATCAGAATCTGATGAGGGGATCCCATGGAAATCGAGGGGAACCCTCAAATTTTATAGGCAAACCTATAGCGATTTGGATATTTTTTATAGGAACTCGTGCATTTGCTCTCGGAAAGCACGATTTGGTGAAGTGGAACTGATGATGGAGACCACAGATGGCCACCGGAACAATATAATAATAAGTATTTAACAGGTTGCGCTTTGATTAGCTACGTTAATGTGGTTGCTAAGCAATTTATATCACTATGCATATGGTGAGTGGCAGTTCTCCTGGTTCTTACCAGGAGAACTCCTCAACAATCAACGTCCCAGCATCGGGAAAAGCAATATTTTGTAAAAGGTGATGAGTAGTTAACAGGCTATTGTAACTTAGATAAATTAAAAACTGACCCACTAAACAGTGAAAAATAAAAAACTTTTTACATAAAAAAGAGAAAGAAAAAGAGTTGGTTATTTTTTTTTGTAAAAAGTTTTTTATTCTATTGCGAAAAAGCCGTGCATTTTTTTATTTAAGCTCCTGTGTCAAATTTTGTATTTTGTTTAGTAAGGGTTTATCTTTAAAGTTGCGATCGATATTACTAATAAAATCATAAAATATGTGTGGATAAATTTAAGAAAACTTTTCCAAGCAGACTGTTATCTACCCAAATCACCCACAGAAGATAACCGAACCTTATAATAAAGACCACAAAAATATAGGATACTGATAAGTATCTGGGTCATACTTTTATGCAACAAATAAAAGTAAGTGCTTATTTTAAGATACTTTCAAGCTTTTGCTTTAATTTTTTTGTTGCTTTTTTTTTCTTTCTTTTTATAATTGTATAAAAAGAAAGAAAAAAAAAGCAACAAAAAACAAACAAAAAAAAACAAACTAGGTAAAATGAATTTGTGAAATTCATTCAAAATTAACCCTTCTGGTCTTATATCATCACACTCAATGACTTCAAATAATGAGGCAGTATACTTTCAAATACAAATGATAAACACTACTTTATAGTCTTTCAAAGGTTTTTCGGAAACTGATATGAGTACCCTAATCTCTAGCTGAATGACTCACCTTTTCACATAACTCTTTACATGTAGATTTTTCTGGGAAAAACTAATTGTTTATGTCCCTCTCAGTTTTATTACATATCCTGGTAAGTGTGTAAATAGTCTGATTGCCTACTAGCAAGACATAATTATGTACCAATAACTCATAGAAAAATAAACTCCCTTAAAATTATTTTAGATAAACACTGCTAATATTATTGTTTGGGTAGGTTACATTATGATTATGACTCATCACAAACGACTGTAAACGACGTTTAAGAGTCTGTGATTATCTTAAGGTTGCTCTAAACAACTGCAATCTATGCCAAGGAAGTGGTTTACTCCTGCCGAATAATCCACACATTGAACCAATAAGTCTTTACGATAAACAAAGAAGGTATACATACATCCGACATCTTCGGCACATTAGAACGTTCTATAATTAACAACACAACTTCCTACTGGGTACAAAATCTTACCTTCCTACAAAGTTTTCTAACACCGAACTCTTTCCAGCAGACTGACCACCCACAACTGCAATTTGGGGAAGATCTAAGGACATGTGCACGCCCATTTGCACAAATGCATCTTGCAATTTGTTTACAACAGGGATTAGCTGCTGCATTCCGAAATTTCCAGACATTTTTTCTAAGATACATTAAACTTTTATCACTCTAAAACACTATAGCACTTGCTCATCATCAATTCATCACCGATAAACTAATTTATTTTTCAATATGGTGGTGGGTGGTTACGTTACGTTTCGATTCAGCTTGATTCGACTACTGTCAAAAAGAAACCAAGCCTAGTGCAAAACATTTCAAAACATCATCTGTCTCTGTCTGTCTAACGAGTATCGCTATTCGAACCTGAGACAAATGAGTGTACATGCAAAAATAGCTGGCATTCAGTCATTTCAGTAATAATTATTTGTCATTAAATTTATTTTGTATATATTTTTTTTAATCTAAGATCTAGCTTATTCTTCATAGAAGTTCATTAAATTGACCCTTCGTAACCATTGACATTTGAGCATTAGTAAATCAATACTGCTCGACATGCGCACTAAATCTAGGCCAGAATATAAAAATATCCTAACATAATATTTTCCTAGTTACAATTACCAATTTTTGTTAATTTAATACAGGTCAAGCACAAGTACAAGTACAAGCAAATCTCAATTTGGTTATCAGATAACTCTAAAGCTGATTAGAATAATTAAACGCAAAAAAAATGTATTTTTTTTAAGTTGCCAACAATGAAATTCGAGCAACGTTGAATAACTATTGGATTGAAATCCTTTTAGAAAAAATATTATTACTATCTATCTAATACTAGTTAATTTAGTACCTAATAAATCTTTTGAATTAAGCTATACGTGCTCTAAGTTTGAAATTGTGGTATAATAGAACCCGACAGTGTACAATTACTAATTAAAATATTTGCTTATTTCTTCTGCAACTTACGTAATTCGGTTTTTATTTCTAAAATAACGGCTTATGTTGAGAACCTCAATAATTTAGACTTAATTATGATAAAAAAAATAATACTTAGATTATGAGGGACCCTCTAGTCCGCTTGGTATTCTGCTTACCCCATATATCATGCTGAAATTGTCAAACAGATACAATTTATGCGCAGTAAATCACATACCTGCCCACAAAATTTTCTAAAACAGAGCTTTTCCCTGCAGACTGTCCACCCACAACTGCAATTTGCGGCAAATCCAGCTGCATGTGAACACCCAACTGTGTGAAAGCATCTTGTAGCTTGTTAACAATTGGAATCAATTGTTCCATCCCCATATTCCCGGCCTGCATGGCTGCCGGTTTTCTCAAACACTCCTCGTATTATGAGCTTCTCCGCAGATCCTCGCCTACTGATTTTTCTTTCATCAATATGGTGCAAAGTCCTCGTGCGCAGGCGTAAATAAAGAGAAAACTTGAAAAGCAAATCTCTGTGTTAAATATTTGTATCGAGTGGTGTCAGGATTCATTACTCAGCTATACATCTATGCATCATTAAAATAACCCAATAAAATAAAACATTTTATAACGTGTACAAAAAACAAAATTGGTTTTACTAAGTACATCATCAAGCTTTAGTCGATCTCAGTCGGTCTGTTTATTTTTTTTGTAAATCTCAGTTTCGTAGAAATAAATCGATAGACAAAAGAATAGTTTCAGATTTTACTGACCTTCTGATTCTGACCCATGTTACATTATTTATAATGAATTTCTTTTGAATTTTCTGAAGAAATCTTTTCTAATTTCTCTTTTTGGAAATCTATTTACCTTTTTCTTTGGGAAGTGCTAAAATAACTATAGAAGAGAGGAATATCAAATAAGGCTTATTTTGAACTCGATATACGTGCGTCGTTCAAACTTACTATTCATTTGTATTTACTATTTTGT
The DNA here is from genome assembly GCA_948098905.1 of Tiliacea aurago. Lineage (NCBI taxonomy): Eukaryota > Metazoa > Arthropoda > Insecta > Lepidoptera > Noctuidae > Tiliacea > Tiliacea aurago. Next base: position 9,626,617 of record OX402578.1, on the reverse strand, counting down.
TTGTTTGGTTAATGGGTAGGTTTGGGTCACTTTTTTGTGTTTTTTTTACAATATGTACTCAAAATTTATATTTTATTCGTCTAGCAAACTTTGCGCTTAACCTTGTCTGTTTATCCACCAGAGAGCGCTGTGTCGCGTCTTTGTGACGTCACGCTATTGATTGTAAAAAGGAAGGAGATCGTCTTTTGGAGACGCCATCTTAAAATAAAGTGATATAAGTTTTTGGTAGCGTAGATTATAGTTTAAATCTAAAGTAATCATCTTTAAGAAATTAGCAATCGAGCTTAGATATTTTTTATTCCGTGATACCAAGTGTAACGGACCAAGGTACTGATGTATTTTGCTTTTATTGTTTTAAATAAAGATAAAAATTAGTTTATTTACCGTTCTTCTACTTCAATCTTGTTAGTACCGTTATTTTGAGCTAGATAGTAGAAAGTTATCAAAGAATAACGGATTAGAGAGTGTAACAAAAAACATAAGTGAAATTATTGGAGTCATCGATCCAGCTTTCATCAGACGGATGTAACACGTCAATAAACCTTTGAGGGCAGGGCTCCAATTTATTGTTAAATCAGTGCTGTGAAAGTGTTTTGTGTTTCAGTGAATGTAATCTATAGTGTGAATATTAATTAGTGCTTCGAAACAGTACGAATATTTTTTGTAATTACTAATAACCGATTGGAACGGATTACATTGAAGGACGATTGTCTTTGGTCGTGGCTAGTTGCTTGTGATTACATTACAGTGATTGCGTTTACTATGTGGCCATTATACTGAGGGTTTCGCTGATTGCAGTTGGTGGTCGTTGCGAGGGTGATCTCCTAATGGTGTGTACATCGCAGCATGTCTGCACTCTCAACGCCGGGCGGCGGTGGCACTACGGCGCAGACCAAGCCGACGTCCGGCAAACAAAGATATCAGAAGTTGGACATCAATAGCTTGTACTGCGCCAACAGAGTAAGTACTGCTCCTGATCCATATATTTTGTATCAATGTCAAGGAAGTACACGCCCACCAGTACATTACATATGACCTGAATAGTTTTTATAAAATAATTATTGGCCTACCAGAAGTAGTAGGTTATCTTGTGAGAACTGGTAATTTTAACAAGTATTTTATTTATTCTGATGTAGTACTGTTTGCTATAAAGATCTGCCCTGTAACAAGATTTCGTCTAGCTATGATCATGTTAACAATCTGCAAGCCAGCTGTAAAATAATTGTAGTAGTCACAGTTGAATAAATTGACCTTCAGCTGCCTTGTGCATGTCTAGTTGCAACAGTGAAATAGACAATGACCTTGTTTCAGAGATTTGCAATTTTAAAGATTGGAAGGAAATGTGCATACCTACTTTTAAACAGAAAATTATAACAATTTGTAATAAAAAAAATTATGCTGCCTGACTAAATATTGTGAAATAAAAATTACCTTAATTTTGATTTATCATATCTATCACGGCCACAACAATCTTGTTACGTGATTTAAAAATATGTTTTGTTAATTATATTGTAGAACGAGAACTTGGAGCCATCTTCAGTAAAATCTCAACTAAGCCGCAAACATGGAATGCAAAGTCTTGGAAAAGTACCTTCAGCTAGGCGGCCACCTGCCAACTTGCCTTCTTTAAAAACTGAAACTGGTCAAGACCCTAATACAAAGTAAGTAAACTTATATTATTATAATCCAGCTAATAGTCACCAAGAGTAACTGACAAGTGCTTTTGGCCTGATTACATTCTTTGTTAAAAAGGGAAATGGCATTCTTTAAATATAATATTATGCACTTCCTTTTACAGTAAAGAAAAGAGTGTGTACTTTTATGTTGAGTTGAACATACAGTATACTTTTATGTAGAGGTGAATAATTCTGTGATGAGTTTTTTGACCTATTGACATGTACTGACTGAAGCAATAAATTTATTTTCAGCTCTATTTCTGCTGTTGCTACAACTGTATCTACAACCTCAACATGTACCTCTCAAACTATAGTAAGTAGTTTATATTGTTTCACATTTTGCTTTGAATTTGTTAAACAAAGGAATGTTACTTCAGGTGGTATGAGTTTTTTTTACCTTAGATTATTTACAAATTGTTTATCATAAAAGTTCATTGACTGCATTATTGTAATCTTTGTTTTGGTGGAATAACTTAATATTGTTATTAAGTCTTTGATGTATCACTGCATGGCCAAGGCCTCCCTGTACTCTTTCCACTTCTCTCTATTTAAAGCTGCTAAGGACCAGTATTTGTTGAAGAAGTCAAGCTCATTTCCCAACAGTTCTCCAATTTTCAATAGTTTATAATCTTGCTAGATAGATTATAAACTAAGGGTGCCCATAAACTTATGGTGACATAAATAAATTATTTTGTATGTGTGTATGTCACTGAACTCTTATCTATCGCGGCTGAACCGATTTTGATGAGTTTTTCTGTCTGTGTTTGAGTGGCTGCCTGGATGGTTCAGATTCACAATTGGATCCGGTAGTTGACGCTCTTTGGGCACGACAACATCTGTCAGGTCCGCTAGTCTTAATCCTAACTATTACAAATGTGAAAGTGAGTTTGTTTGTTTGTGACGCTTTCATGCTAAAACGGCTGAACTGATTTGGATGAAATTTGGCACATGGGTAGACCATGACCTAGATAGAACATAGGATACTTTTTATCACAATATTCCCACGGGATCAAGACTCATGCGGGTGAAGCCAGGCACAGCTAGTACTGAATACGAGGGCGGCACTGAAAATTTCGGGAATCAAGGAAGTGACACAACATTACTATTTAAAAATGTATTTATTGCTTTTCGAAGTATTCTCCGCGAAATTTGACACATTTTTCCATACGATGGAACCAATCATTGAAGCAACCATTCCATTCGGAAGTTGGGGTCTCCAAAATGGCCGTTTTGTAGGCGTCCACAGCTTCTTAAGGTGATGAAAATCTCTGTCCACGCAATTTATTCTTTATTTTAGGGAAAGTATAGAAATCATTAATATAAATTATGTTAAGGTTATCTTTTACTCATCGACAACAGTCCATTATTTTTTCTTGCCATAACAGACCCATACCATTTTATTTTTTTATTTCTTAAACACCACTCATAACTATAATTATTTTTATTGTACTTATTTCTTTTTTAAACAAAATATATCTAATGGTTTATATTATTATTTGTTCTGATTTACATCCGTAAGACGTCCTCTTAACATAAGGTCCAGTTGAAAACCAGCGTCAGGCACTAGTTGTCTGGCATTAATGCTGAACTGGGCCTATTTGGCGCAGCCGTGAGGCACTCAATACTATTTTAAGCATTTGTTCTGTTTTTGTTTTTTGTGTGAATATTGTGTGCCTTCCTGTGTCAAATAAATTTATTTTCTTTCTTTCTCTTCTTTTAGGGCTTAGGTCGGGGCTGTACGGCGGATGGTCTAATAATTCTGTTTTCTTGCTCTAAAAACTCTTTTGTTCTGTGCGCGGTGTGAGAACTCGCATTGTCGTGATGGAGGATGATGCGGCGGTTGCAGTTCTCTTTACGGAGTTCAGAAACGACCTGTGGCAAACAAATGCTAGCATACCATTCTGCATTAACCGTTCTTTGTCCCTCAAGAGGAATAGTAGTAACATGGCCGGTTTTGGAGACAAACGTGGCCACCATTTTTTTTTTGCAACACTCCGTGAACGAACAATTTTTGTTGGCTTTAACTCATTTTCGAACACCCAAACTCGTGACTGGTTTTTTGTTTCGGGTTCGTACGCGTATATCCAGGATTCGTCACCTGATACAATGTTGTATACAGCATTTGAGGATCCTGCGTGGAATCTTTCGAGAGTTCTGACGCACCAAGTAACGCGAGCCGCTTTTTGCTCTTCACAGAGCGAATGCGGTATCCATCGGGAAAACAACTTTTTTACACCTAATTGTTCATGCAAGATTATTTGTATTTGACTCATGCCAATGTCTAAAGTTGCCTGAATTTCGCGGTATGTCACATGTCGACCTTCCTCAATCAGCTTACGCACAGCATCAACGTTTTCTTGGGTGAGTGCAGTTTTTGGACGACCTTGACGGGGATCATCAGCATTCAGCAAACCAGCGATAAATTGTGGTTTTGGATGGGGCTTCATCACCAAATGCAGAAATCATCCGGTCAACACACTGTTTTTGTGTTAAACCACTTCGAAAGTCATAATAAATCATCGCTCTTGAATTTTCTCGAGTCAATTCCATTTTCTCAACGACTAAACAAGTTTGACAAAACCTTGTGACAAGACCGAGAATCTTTTTTTAAATAAATAAATGGTATTCGATTTTTAAAACCAAGGAGTTTTCAATTAAAAAGATTTTAATATGACAGGAACAGTGGAAATATTCCATTCCCGAAACTTTTAGTGCAGCCCTCGTAATATTCAAATTGAAAAATGTCTCAGGTGGATAATTTTGTTTTGTTGGTTGTTTATCTTTTCTGCCATTATAAAATGTTAATGTGTAAGGTATGTATGTTTCCTCAGTCAACAACGGCGAACAGCAGTGTGGTTGCTGGTACTGGACCCGGCGGATGGGTGGCACTGCCACCACCATCGTCCCCACACTTCCGCACAGAGTTCCCTTCACTGGAGGCAGCTGCCCAACCTTCACATCGTTCAGCAGATCATGCAGCACAACAACCCCAACTGAGACCACAAAGTAAGTTTAATAATATATTGAAAATTAAGCTTTAGTTTCTGTACAAAACTTAATTAGAAATTAAGTTTTTATTGATGTCCATAATTATGGATTTTGTCAAGTTACATGAACATAAACGAACAGCAGCTTTTTTTCATGACTTCTATGTTGGTCCTATATTAAAAGTGGTTCATAATGATGAGTTCAATGACCCATTTCAGGTTTGGGGTTTTTTCAATTACACCTTGTATGATGTACCTATACTGCTTCAACGTGTCAACATTTATAAGAAGAGGAAAAGTTTTAAGATTGCAAAGTTTAACTTATAACAAGGACAAGAAAGATTTATTTACAAATTATGTTTTATAGATTGAAGTAGTACGCCTTGCCTTACCTTTCCTAATAACCTTGTTGCAGCGGAAGGCAGCTGGACGTCCGGTGGCACGGCGGGCGTCCGCCAGGAAGCCACGTCTGCCGCCGCCGCCGCGCCCGCCTCCGCGCCTGGCTCACAACAGAGTCCTGCCTGCCTCCCAAGATCGATTCTTCCATCCTTCGTACGTATTATACAGGGTCAAATTAAATTAATTAGCGAAATTCCGCAGAGGTGATGGGGTATCGATATCATCCTATCTTAAACATTAAAAAGTGGTTTTTAGGGTTCCGTACCCAAAGGGTAAAAGGGGAACCCTATTACTAAGGCTCCGCGTCTGTCTGTCTGTCCGTCTGTCACCAGGCTGTATCTCATGAACCGTGATAGTTAGACAGTTGAAAATATTCACAGATGATGTATTTCTGTTGCCGCTATAACGACAAATACTAAAAAACAGATTATAATAAATATTTAAGGGGGCTGCTCCCATACAACAAACATGATTTTTTTTGCTCGTTTTTGCTCTATATTGATAACGGCAACAGGTAGACGCTTGTAATATTCACAGAATATTTAGTTAAATATTAACTTAAAAAATAAATAATTAAATTAAAATAAAACAAATATTTAAGGGGGCTCCCATACGACAAACGTGATATTTTTGCCATTTTTATAGATAATGGTACGGAACCCTTCGTGCGCGAGTCCGACTCGCACTTGGCCGGTTGTTTATTTTGGGGTCAACAACCTCTGTCATTGTAGTCACTAAGTATGAGTTGAGAAAATATGTTTATTTTTGTTTTATCGTGTTTAGATATCGATAACCATTACGTCCGTAAAATTAACAAAAACACTGGACTGTTTGGTTTTTGTGAAATAATTAAATGAGTTATTTTGCGCGCAGATGAAAGGTAGCAGTGGTGGCGGGCTCGGGATGGGTACCCTGGGTGCCCTGCGCGACAGCCGCGGCGGCGGCGGCGGCGGCTCGCAGCGCCAGCAGCGCGCGCCGGCCGCGCCGCGCGCCGTGGAGGTGCTCACCGCGCGCCCGATCCTGCGCGACGATCAGATCTCTTCGCTCGATGACATGTCCCGCGACGCCGGCTGGGCGCAGCAGGACGACATCGACTATGAGTAAGTCGCGCCGCAACCTAAGCGACCGGTTTTCTGTCCACGTTCGGACCGGGACTGAACAGTTTTTTTTTTTTTTTTTCATTACAGTCAGAAGCTGGACTTCTCCGACGGTGAGTCTTCGGCCCCCAACAAGGGGCACGGTAGGAGCGGCGGCAACCGCGCGAGCGTCGATAGCGAGCGCACTGACGCCAAGCTTCACGAGCCTGGCGATGAAGACCAGCTTTGGGCAGAACGTCGACAGAAGCAAAGTAACGAGGTAGCCCAGGCCGTCGCCCGCGCTCGCCAGCGCAAGGAGGAGGAGCAACGACGGCAGCTCCGTGACGCTTCCGCACCTCAGCCGTCCCAGGACGCGCGCGACCGCATGGACCGGGGGCCCGACCGAGACCGCAACGACAATAGGGAGAGGGAGCAGGACGGAAGGGAAAAGGACAGGGGTGATAATAGGGACCGAGATCGTGCCGACAATAGGGATCGCATGGACATTAGAGACAAGGAGCGTAACGATCTACGGGATAGAGAAAAAGATCGTGTCGAAAACAGGGACCGCGATCGCATTGATAACAGGGATCGGTTCGATAATCGAGATCGCGATCGGGACGTAAGAGACCGTGATCGCGACCGCGAACGTGACCGAGACCGGGACCGCGAGCGTGACCGTGACCGGGACCGCGAGCGTGACCGTGATCGCGATAGGGAACGTGACCGTGAACGTGATAGAATAGATACTAGAGGAAATGATAGAGGTCGTGTTGAAAATAGAGATCGCACAGAGAGTGACAAAGAAAGGATGGAAACACGAGATAGAGATCGTAATGATAACAGAGATCGCATAGATCGTGATAGGTTTGACAGGGAACGAGACCGCTCGGACAGAGATCGCGATCGTGATCGCGTAGACAGAGAGCGAAACGATCGCGAAAGGGATCGCGATCGTGAACGTGATTTTAGAGAGAGGGACCGCGACTATGGTCGTGACCGTGACCAAACAAACCCAGCATTTTCTAAAACGTTCCAAGCGAATATCCCACCGCGATTTTTGAAACAGCAGCAAAATAGACAACAAGACGATCACAAAGGCTGGGCATTCTCTGGGAAACCAGCGCCCAGGCGTCAAGAACCGCCGTCCTACAATGCACCACGACATGCACCGCACAATGGCCGTCGTTCTTATTCACGGTAAGATATTCCTATCTCTAAATGTATGTGGTATTATTGGGAAATAAAAATAACATAACTATAATTGCTTTACTTGTATTTCTAGGGACTATTCTGACCGTGAAGATGACTTTAGAAGAGATCAAAAAGATGGACCTGGACCGCAATGGCGGTCTGAAATGCAAGATTACGAAAGATCTGGCCGCGAGTTGGACAGATCAAATTCGAAAGATTCATATAATGACTATAAAGATAGGAGAAATGAATCTGATAAAAAATCATTAGATACTATTGAACCTAGCAGTCGTACTGCTGCTGATAAACTGACAGAAGTATTTGAAAGGAAGAGCATAGGGCTCGCTGAACCTTTCGCATCATTGGAGTCGTCATCTCAGCCACTTGCCCCTGAACGACGCAATTCTCCTCCTTCAAGTTTATCGCAAAGGGAATCCTCTGAAAGAGATTTTGGTAAGACATCCTGGGCTGAAGTTACTCAAGAAGATTCTAATAATTCCAGTCTACAGAAGTTAGCAGAAAAAGTCTCAATAACGAAAGATAACGAACCAAACCCAAAAGAAAGCCTTGACCGTGAAAATCTGAATGATGATATGAAGCGTAGTTCTCAACCGTCTCATTTACTTCAACAATCACAGGTCGCATCAAGCATCGCAACTAATCCGCCGACATCTCATGCTTCAATTCAAAAGAGCCAAAATAACCATGCTGCTAATGTTCAAACTTTTGGACAACATCAACAAGCACCTCCAACAAGTTTTCAGTCACAAGTACCTGTGAGCCAATCTCAAACTTCATTCACAGATAACCAATGTAAACCTGCGCTTTCACAAACTGTTCCTAAATATCATAACCCAACAGAAGCATTGTCAAGTACTTCTCAAACACAGAAACACGCCCCTTCTGAACCAATAACGCAACAGAATATTGCTAAACCAATGTTTTCATCTCAAAAGTCTGAAAAAGAATTTTCAGAATCTGAATCAATAGCTTCTAAGTCTAGCACGGACCCTTCAAGCTTAGGAGGAATTAAAGTTAGTGAAACATACTCTGCAGAATCTCTTCATGCTTGTGCAGCTACCCAAAAACGGTCTGCTGATGAAAAGAGACACGAAAGAATCAGCAATGATAAAATTCCTGCTAAAGAACCCGTTGAACGCAAATCAAGTGGGTCAGGATCTGAGAAGAAAGGCAGAGGATATCTTGGAGGTGGGTATGCTGTTTACAATAGAGGTTGGGGACCAAGACGACGCTCGCACCGTAGCTCACGATCTAACAACAGAGCTAGTGAATCTGACGGCTCTACTGACGGTGCTCCCAATACAGAACGCAAAGAAAGACGAAGAGCACCACGTAGCCCGCGTGGTCCTAAGAATTCTCACGATAAATCTGATGATGCTAATCGACCTCCGACAATGGATCAACCAACTTCTGTAACTGATGGCATGGAAAATAGAGAACCATTTGCACCACGTGGGCAACCATCGCGACGCGGTCGTGGAGGATTCCAAGGTACCTCGCGCCCCCCAGCTCCTGCTAAAAGAGTAACTGGCTATGGACCTCCCAATACTAAAAGCCCATTTAGCCAGGCTAATCGAGCAGTAAAAGATAATGATGAAATTAAAGATAACTCTCAAATTGATGATAAAATTAAAGGAAATAATAAGTCGAGAGCAGGTTCATCAACAGGAAGGGGTCGCGATCGACGCCCGAAAGGCACAGGACCTCCGAGTGGTGAGGATGAAAATTGGGAAACAACGTCAGAACATTCTGAAGGTGGTGGTGGTACGTCTAGTCACCGCCGTTCTGTAGCGGGAAGACCATCTGGTCAATCCCAGAAAGGGCAAGGCGGGCGTAATCAAAATCTTGGTAATCGTCAAAACAATGGACGTAACCCTCAGCCCACTAAAAAAGACACTGCAACAGATAATAAAACTGGTGATATTACAGAGGCTATGACAGATCTCAAGCTTAGTTCTGCCAAAAAAGATGATGAAGTTGTTGATGATGGTTTCCAGGAGGTAAGGAATAAAAAGAATTCTAAAGATGCGAGAGGTCCTACAAAAGAGGATAACAATCAACATGCAGCAAAGCAGCCCAGATCTCATTCCAATCAAGGTGGTGGCAGAAATGGATCAACAACCAGAAATCCTAATGATAAAACAAACCCACGTGGTTCAGCTCCTGTTTCTAATAAATTGAATGCTCAGTATGATCGCCCTCGTCAGGCTAACTTGGCGCCGCGTTTTGTCAAACAAAGACAGAAACAGCAAATGGGACTGGTGTCTGGATTCGGCCCCGACACTGGCGCCGCGCCCCCTCCACCACCTGTCAACGCGTGGGACAAACCTATATCACAAACATTACGTGGCAACATAGAAGAACCTGTCGAAATAGTAGAGAATAAGTCTGCTCAGTCGAGCCAACGTAGTACGCCCGGTGATACTCCAGTTGAAACTAAAAATGCTACTCAGCCCTCTTGCGCTATGGTTGCTGATAAAAGTGGTGTGCTAGATGGGGCTACGCCTCCTGTTGAAACGATTATATTTGAAAATACTAATTACAAGACTGCAACACCAGATGATACACTACAACAAAAATATCAAATCACTACCCCTATTCCCAAAACTCAAGCTGAGGAAATAAATACAGAATTAGAAAATCGAGCTCTAGCATTCAATAGTGATGTTAGACCACGACCTAGATCTATACAAGAACTTATATCTGACAGACCAGTAGTAACTGATGCTGAAGCTGCTGGTTTAGGTCTGCAAATGGCGTTCGATACATCACAAAAACCAGAAGATTCGTCTGATATGAAACTTGATTTTGCTTTTGATTCTGACCTTGGACAACTGACGGAAGATAAATCTGCGAAATCTCTCGGTTTGCCACGCGGCGTACATATGAGCACATCGAACACAATTTCTCCACTGGCAGCTGATCTCAATTTAAAAATCGCCAGTGTTAAGAAAGTTTGGGAGATGCCTGCAGTAGCTGAAGGCACTGAAGATATACAATTCACAGGTTTTGAAGAAAACAATACGGAGACTGCTCCACCTAACGTTTGCAAAGTGAAGCCTACGCAACAATTACAGTCGCCGCCGCCCCAACATTACAACCATGTTGGGTATCAAGGCGGCTACGGAGGCCTGTCGGTGCCGTCGCCGCCCGCCGTCATGTTCAATTCTTCCCAGCAGTTATTGAGTTCCTCGCAGCAGATGCCGCAGCAGAGCGGGCTGTACGGAGCCTTCCTAGATCAAAGTCGTGGTCAGTTTGGAGGGTTCCCGGGCACCCCGTATGGCGCCGGATCAGCCGCGCCATACAACTATCAACCGCCTCCGGACATGTTCCAGAGCCTACCTAATCAATATCGCATGGTGAGCACACATGACATGAATTTATAAAACTTCTTTTAGAATTTAACATGTTCAGTTATTATGTATCTTCTAAATTTTGTGTCTGATACTGTTACAAACGATAACTAAATTTGAAGTATTTTAAAACGATTGCCGTAAGTGCTCCTAAATATTTTATTTGTTGTATTGTTGGACATGTAGTTACCAACTTGTTCCAGGCTCGACTGCAGTACTTAATCATGAAAGCCTCAAACAGGTCTCGAAATTAACGGTTTTTTTAATTCTTGCATTTTGTGGGTTTTAAAATTTGTTTGTTCAGGGGGCCTAAAATGGACGCTTTGGCAGAATCATAATATGAATTGCGTACAATTCATATCCCGCAATTCATCTGTTTGACAGTTGTTTATGGAGTTTCGTAAAATGGTCCACAAATTAAGAATTAATATAGTGAAGTCTAATGTCAAATAGCAGCTGTCAAACAGATGAATTGCGGGTTATATGAATTGCACGCATGATTCTGCCAAAGCGTCCATGTTAGGCTCCCAGTAACATATTTCACTGCCTTATTACCTGAGCATGTCTAAGTTAGGCATCTACAGACCGGCGCGACACGTGACGCGACACAAAAGCCCCGCGTGCCGCGCGACGAGCGGTGCCTTTGTGTCGCGCCGGTTTGTAGAAGCCTTTAAAAGGAGAGTTATGTGGCTACCGCAAGTGTAATTTAAATACATATTGAATTGTGTAAATAATGTTTAATCTTTGTTTCATCCCATGTCCAGGCCGCAGCTGCTGGTGGTGGCGCAGCATTCGGCCAGTCGGGCCAACTGGGTAATAGTCCCAGTACTGTTCTAATCTCGAGCACTTCTAATTCTCTCATGTCAGCCACTGTCAAGCCTTCCACTCAACAAATAGGCGCTATTGGTGCGTATAACATCTCACAAATGAGAAAACAGAAATGAAATCTGATATAAAAACAAAATATATTCTTTTTTCAAAATGGCTGAATTATAAAGTTGCAGTAAAATTATATAAGGAATTATATAATGTTTAATATGAAATAATCTTAGAAAAAAAGACTCGACGTCCATTTATTTGATATCCTAGAAAGCGGATACGGGAGTCAGAACAATTGATGATTTGCAGGCAGCAAAGGCGGTGGCGTAGGCGGTGTCGGCGGCGTGAGCACGTATCAGCAGCAGTACCTGGGCTACTCGGCGCCCGTGGGCGAGGCACCCTACTCGCTGCCCGGCCTGCTGCCGCGCCCCGCACCGCCCGCCAGCTCCTACTACTCGCCCTACCAGCCGCCCGCCGCGCCCGCGCCCACCTATCCGCTGCAGTTCACGCAGCCGGCGCAGTCGGGCGCCTTCGGCTCGCAGTTCCTTTCATCGCAGCTGCAGGTCGCCGCCGCCGTTCAGCAGATGCAGGTAGTGTGCCGTGCCCGCACAACGATCTATGTCATCGATACCAAAATCTACGCAGACTATAATCTCTAAGTGAACGTTTGCAGCAGCAATATCGCGCACCGCTACAACAACAGTACGCGCCACCGCAGCCTCGGCCGCCGCCGCAGCAGCTCAAGAGTCCGCTGCACGAGCACGCCAACGGATTCGCACCGCTGTGCGACGCGGCCTCGCCGACGCCCAAAGGTGTCGCCAAGCCGCAAAAGCCGCCGCACTCGCCGCCGCAGCACAAGTACCACGCGCCGCCCCCGCACCCGCCTCCCGCTCACACTCCGCACCAACACCACCAGCAACAGGTTAGTAATGGTCGTAACAATCTCCTGACCTAAAGTAACCTTACAACGGCCCTGAATTACACATAAGTTGCTACGTACCTACCGAAAATGATATCCGTGAACTCCGCTCAGAAATGTCCACTTTTTGATATATTTATTTGGTTCCTATAACTGAGAGAACCGTGCAGAAGCGTTTTGTCGACGGAAGAGTGGATAAAAATGGCGTTTCCGTGTAGACAGTTGACAGGTTTCTACCGAGACGGGTAGATAAGCGATTTCTATTGTACAGTAATGTAGAAATAGAAAGCGTCATGTCTGCTGATTATTTCGACTATTACGCGTCGTAAACTTCTACAAGTTTACAGAATACAAACAAGTCGTGGTTGCCGATGTTCCGCCACACCGATTTTAACGCTGACCGATTTTGTCCTGCCCAATATGTTGGTGATAATTTAAAAAGTATTGTGCAGGCGTATACACCCCGAACTTCCATCGCGTAAATTGTGAAGGTGGTCCCTACTAAAAATAACTGACTCGTAACTTGTGATTAATTTTACGATGATGCAGATGGTGAGCGGAGGAAACAACGGGCGATGTGGAGGCGGCGGCGGAGGCGGCATGGGGCGCGGCGGCATGGTGGCGCCGCGCTACCCCGCGCCCATCGGCCAGCGGCCGCACGCGCCCGCGCTGCCCATGTACCGCGCGCCGCCCGCCGCGCCCGCGCCGCGCCCGCACCACGCGCCGCACCAGCCGCGCTCCAACCTCTACTACCACCAGCACCAGCGCAGTTAGTAACCTCTCGCACGCCCCCCCGCGCGCGCGACCCCAGCTCACCCGTGTGTTGTGTGCGCAGACGGCGGCGCCGGTGACCGCGCGGCTGACGGCGAGGCGGCGCCGGGCGTGGAGGAGGCCGGCGACGCGGTCGCACAGGACGCGCCCGCGGCCCCCGAGCTGAAGGCGGAGTGAAGGGCGCGCGGCCCGCCCGCGACCCGCCGCCCCGTGCCGCCCCGTGCGCCGCACGGAGACTATCGCGCGCCGATCCCGCGCGCGGCGTACGCATCTCGACGTCGCTGACTTTAGATTTTCGGTATTTTAATTAGGACGTAAATTATGGAAGTGATTCGTGAGCCGTCCGACTCGCGGCGCCCCCGCGGCCGCCGCCGAGTCGGCCGCGACGATGCGCGGCGCGTTCTGTTCGTATGTAAATATGTCGATCGGACGGCCATCCGACTCCTTGACTGTTATATTTAAGTATATATAGACGCGACCGGTCGGCGGCTCCACTGCGACGACCGGAGTACCTTGGGGACCGCGCGTCCTTGTCCGATGCTGCCTCGAGACTTCTCATTAGTGAATATGTAGCTACGGATTTTGCAGAGCGAATGTCGATGCGATGTAACCGAATAATAAATATAATTTGGAGCGCAGACGACCGAGTGCCACTCGGCGCGTCTGCCGATCGACGCGGGTTAACGCTCCATGTATCATAATCAATTAATATTATTATATGCGATTAAAATTATTATGACCGAATCTTTGTTTTGAATTTATTCTATCTTTTAGTACGTACTGAATCGGCCTAGTTGCACCAAACTGGCGCAGAGCTACAGCCCATTCACAGGTTATTTCATCTGATTTTGAATCACTGTCCAAATCACAATGATCTTTACTCTGGTTACAATAAGGTTACTTTTGAGTTGCTACCACTCACAAATCTAATAATCACAGTGATCTTTATGTTCGTTAAAATAAGGTAACTGTTGGGATGCTGCTGTGCCTGCTGTCAGAGGTAAAAATAACAGTGAAAGGGCTGTAGTCGAAATGCATCGATATTTACCATAGATAATCAATACGAGTGGCCCTAAAGTGCGCCAAAATGCAGACCTGCGTTAGATGAGAGGAGATAGTTTGCTGTATTGTCACTGGTTTGCCTCTACGACCGAACAATAAGGCTTCACACGCCTTCACCACCTACACACCATCTCAACTTCCTTATTGCGCACCCCGTCAATGGGCCGACAACTCAACGTAGGAATTTCGTGAGCTACTTTAGCGCATTCACCTATGATTAATGATAGGTAACGACTGCTGAACTTTTTTCGATTCCCAGGTCGAACTAAGTGTTATTGAAATCCAACCCGTACGCTAGTTACGCGTTCTGGACACCAGCCGGAATTCGTCAGGAATTCAGAATCAGCAAGAGCAGCCTGGAGTCTGGATTTTGTGCCTTGTTTTTAGCTATAGGCTCTCCCCCTTTTTCTTCTACTTGTCTCTACAATTTCCCAAGACATACCTAATATTAGGTATAGGGAATTACCTTTATTAGGCACGTTATAGTAGTGGAGTGGAGCAGTGTTGTAGCTAGTAGTAAAGCGGCCCGAATATTCCCGATGAGTAACACCTCGTCGTCAACACTGTTCACGATCGGAAAAAATGTCCCATTCGTTCACAGTGTTGACGAACGGGAATATTTTTCGACTATTCCCGATAAGTAATACCCCTGTCGTTAACACTTGTCGATCGGGAAAAATAAGTTCCGTTCGTTTACAGTGTTGACGAACGGATTTTTTTCTTCCTATGCTTAGTCCTTGAGTCAAGGTTTAGAAAAAAACTTTTTTACAAAAAAAACAACCGACTTCCAACAAAAACACTAAAAAGTGAAAAATAACTTTAATTTCGGAAGCACATAACATAACATCACGCCTTGTTTCCTCGAAGGGTAGGGCAGAGGTGTACCTGTAGTACACCCACATTTAATATAAAATTTAATTTAATTTCGGAACTCGGTGTCTTTGGTTTTGTATTTTCGTTTATGGCCACCGACTTCCGAAATTTAATTAAATATAATATTAAATGTGGGTGTACTACAGGTACACCTCTGCCCTACCCTTCGAGGAAACAAGGCGTAATGTTATGTTATGTGCTTCCGAAATTAAAGTTATTTTTCACTTTTTAGTGTGTTTGTTGGAAGTCGGTTGTTTTTTTTGTAAAAAAGTTTTTTATTTTTCACTTTTTAGTGGTACCTACCCCACACCAATTCGTATACTACTACTTGCTATGAAAACAACAGAGACAGGAAGTTTTATTTTACACCCCTTAAGGGGTTAAATCTTCAAAAATCTGTTTTTAGCGGTTACCTACGTCATAATAACTATCTGTGTGCCAAATAGCCCAATCAATTCAGTGATTTGAGCTTTGTGTTGATAGATCAGTCAGTAAGTCAGTCACTGTTTCCTTTTGTATATATTAAATCTATAGTGTAATTCGACATGTTACGACGACCCCAAATAAATTGGGATTAGGGCAGGAGACTGATGATGAAGTATTCAGGCTAAGTTTCAAGTTAATAGATCAACGAAAGAAGATTTTTTTCATACAAACTGTATCCATCCCGCTTTACACCCCCAAAGAGGTTAATTTTTAAAGTGATTTGCGACTTCCATTATTTGACATAGAGGTTATACCAATTTACGAGTTAATCAAGCCACGTAGTAAAATCCTCTCTTGTAAAATTGACTACCCCTTTTCACCCCGTTATGAGTAGATTTTCGAAAAACCCTGATACAAGTTATTCTTCATTTTTGGTCTTAAGTATAAATACTGAGTTTCGAGTTGATCGGACCGCGCGTTAAAATTCTTCTATACAAGCTTTGACATCCCATCCGTTGAAGTTAAGTTAACAAAAAAATATAAACTTTATAATTTACTTACGTAAGTATTCGTCCAAGTTTTAAATTAACCTCATGAATAAGATTTTTCATGCAAACATAACCCCCGTTTTCCACCCTTAAAGGTCAAATTTCCAAAAACCCCTTCTTAGCGGATGTCTACGTGCCAAATTTCAGGCCAATCTGTTCAGTGGTTTGAGCTGTGTTGATAGACCAATCAGTCACGGTTTCCTTTTATATGTACATATGGCTAGATATATATATATTGAGAACCTACTCCTTTTTTGTAGTCGGTTAAAAATCATTTATAGCCAGAGTGCATCTCATGACAATTCCAATAAGACCAAACACGGGTAGGATACATTGTTTTTTAACGGAGTTCCAGTGCCTACCATCCGGCTTCATCATCAGATCAGTTTGATGGTACCATTTTGATCAGAACTATTTATTTAAATTTGCTTCGCTTAACTATCTTAATCCAGATATCTCATCGCCACCCGTGAATTACGTATCACTGAGAAGTTCCGGTGGCCATCTGTGGCCTTCTTCATCTGTTCCACTTCACCAAATTATACTTTCTGAATGCAAATGATTGACTTCTTGATGAAAATATAAAAATTGCTATAGGTATGCCTATAATATTTGAGGAGTTCCCTCAATTACTCATGGATCCCAACATCAGAACTGGATTTTGAAAAAAATGGTACCAATCTGGAAGTATATCCTTTCAATTAAAAAAATAATTTTCCAAATCGGTTCATAAACGACGGAGTTCTGAGGTAACAAACATTAAAAAAAAAAAAAAAAAAAAATACAGACGACTTGAGAACCTCCTCCTTTTTGTGAAGTCGGTTAAAAAGTGGAGTTCAATTAAAGACGACACGGATTTTTAAAATGCCTTATTTACGGCTTTCAAAGCAATAAATTAACATAAAACAAAAATACTTCTTTTTTGCTTTACAATCAGCGTACTTATTAGGAATTTTTCAACACTGAAAATCAAGTTAGTAGTCATATTTTGTTTTAAGCCTACACTTTTTAGGGTTCCGTAGTAAACAAGGAACCCTTATAGTTTCGCCATGTCCGTCTGTCTGTCTGTCTGTCCGTCCGTCCGTCTGTCCCCAGCTTACCTCAGAGACGCTTAGTCCTAGAAAGCTGTAATTTGGCATGGGTATACATATTAATCATGCCGAAAAAATGGTAAAATAAAATTATGAAAAACATTTTTTTTTAGGGTACCTCCCTTACACGTGAAATGGGGATGATATTTTTTTTTCTCGTCTATTCCATGGTGAGGGGTATCGTTGGATAGGCCGTTGAAAAATATTGTGGGTTTGGCAAAACCATTTTTCAATTAAGGGATCCGTTTGCGTAATATTACGCTTTAAAGTGCTATTTTTTGTTAGAGTCAAGTGTCCCCCCCCCCTGCCAGCTAAATGGTTGATTTTGGATATGTGAAAAAATTCATGGCAATAGTATATATATCGAAATTAAAAGGAAAACTATCACAGCTAAGTAGGCTTCACAAGTTAACGAGTAATAGTCGACCAACTTAAATTTGCAGTTGGAGAGTTGACCGTAACGTATATCGATGTATGGGAGAGCATGTTTTTCAACTACGATGTTAAGTTTGTTTTTGGGATAAATTCATCCCAACTACGGAACCCTTCATTGTGCGTGGTCCGACATGCACTTGGCCGGTTTTAATTTTTTCATTTGGCACTTTGGGTTTTTTTACACCAAAAAAAAACGGGTTTTCAGTGTTGCAAAATTCCTAATAAGTACGCTGATTGTAAAGCAAAATGAAGTATTTTATTTTAATGTTAATTTATTGCTTTGATAGGCATTTTCAAAATCAATCCGTCTCGTCTATAATTGAACTCCACTTTTCTAAACCTTCACTCAAGGACACAGGCCCGTATTTATAGTACTTTATACTCAGTACTCAAGCATTACTTAAGACTAGATTCAAGCCATTGGATTGGTTGAATTTAGTCTTAAGTAATGCTTGAGTACTGAGTAACGTTCTATAAATACGGGCCTAAGCATACATCATATTATGTACGATTGGGAAAAAAAAGTTCCGTTCCTCAACACTGTGAACGAACGGAACTTTTTTTCCCCATCGTCAACAGTGTTTACACAGACGTGTTACTCATCGGGAATAGTCTAGGGTTTTAGTCAGCAAAAGTTTGACACGCCCTCCCGATCCGCCCAGAGCAGGAGAAGTTATGTGATAATCCCACCCAAAAAAAAAGAGGTAGGCGTCATAATATTAATCCTTTTAAATAGTTCCTTAGGAGATTATCGGCGACGTAGATTATAAATGGCTCTGAAAGCTCTCTTTTGCAAAATAAAGATGGATTCAATGTGAGCAGCCCGACCCCACAGTAAAATGCCGTACGACATAATGCTGTGGAAGTTGATAAAATAGACCAAACGCGCGGTTTCTACATCTGTTAACTGTCTTATCTTCCTAACAGCATAAGCGGCCGAGCTTAACCGCCCCGCAAGAGATGGTTTAAGTGCTCCCCATTGTAGTTCCCATTCTCGTCTTCACTCTAGACGAGAAGTGATTCCTAAGGAAAACCGTGTGATTAATAAATTCCAGTTTTTCTCCATTCACTACGATATCACATTCGCTACTTCTAATAGGGATGCAAGAAGTGCCAAAAAGTATCGAAATAAAAAAAAAAAAATTGATGTCGATTTCGATTTATCGAAAAAAAAGTATCGATATATCGGTGAAATTTTCTAAAAAGTATATGGTACTAGATATATGAAACTGAATCATCATTTCTGATGTAAAATCATAAACTAATAAAACATTGATAAAAATAAGTTTACATTTTTACGGCTATGTTGTTACAACGGTGTTGCTGTTGGAAATATATCGTATTTAATACATTTTCGATACTTGATATTTTATATCGATGTATCAAAATAATAGATATCGCTGAAAAATATCGATATATCGAACAAAAAATATCAATACATCGATATTTTTTCTGCAAGCCTAACTTCTAACATTAGGTAATTTAAGGTGGAAGCATAGATGATCTCACTGCCATTTTGTCGCTAGATGGCGACACATCCACAATTTCGAACATTTTCAATTTTTACACTTAACATAGACATTTTTAATAAACAACTTTATTCTTAGCGAAACCTAGGGCATTAACTTGATTTTTTTAGATCATCACTGTGCTTGTTAACTGGTATCATACAAAGATTAGAACATAATAATGATTTAGCCGCATGAATTTACTCTTTACACACACATGCAAAGTAAATAGTAGTAACTTCCGACTCCACTAGATGTCGTTTTATTCAAACATGGTTGGAAATTAAAATGTCCAGATGGTGTTAATTTTAAAGAAAGAGGACCAAATTATTTATATGATGAATATCCTTACAGTATAGCAAAAACTGAAAACAAATATTAATTTACTAATTAAGCATACTTTAAATTACTAGAGGATTGTTATGTTCCAATCTATTTCTTAATAATATAATTATTGGGTTACCTATGCATACTTTTGTTTCTAGGCTCGATATCAGATACCTTTTCACCTTATCAAATTATTCAGATAAATTATTTTGGGTAATAAAGGTATATTGTACATAAATAGGTTGTTGTAATGTGACTGAACCTAAATAGTACCTAACGTGTAAATAAATTGTGACCTGTACTAAATAAATAAAAGATTATGTATTCAATTGTAAAGCGTTTTATTGTATCTTACTATAAATTAATAATCTTTATATATGGTTAATATTTTCATACAAATATCGTTTTATTTACTCTCACTGCATTTACCTAAATATTTTCTGGTTTGATTCGAACCATCGACTCGTACCACCACACAAAGATAACATCCTTTTTATAATATTTTGATATTTACAATTATGATTCTGAATTTAGTATTAGAAAGAATTATGTACGTAGATAACAATTTATGTAACATCACACGTAAGTGTAAGTATCTTACACAACACAAAAGTGGTTGCTAGCTAACCATAACATTTATGTTTCAAGAATACCCACTTATTATACAACTTTGAACAATAAATATTCTTTTACAATTGAATTGTTTGGCTGGTACCTAAATACATGAGTGAAACATATGTACACAGAAAAATCTTATAAACTAACAAATAACATAAACTATACATCGCTACGTAAAAAAATAGCATAATAATTAGTCTATAATGTTCCCACTGCTGAGACTCAGGCCTCCTCTGAACAGTGGTGATGAAATAATTTACACAAAGCAAAGTGTCTGCTTGGATTCGAACCATCGACTCGTACCACCATACAAAGATACATAAAAAATACTATAATAAAATATCTTCTCTTCTACACGCTACTTTTTGCTGCGCCGCCGTCGCCGCGCAGTATCAATCTTCTGCTTGTCACTTTTTACTTCCATTTATATCATTTCCGTGCGATCTGAATCAATTGCTGGGAGACATAGTTTTCGCTGCAACAAATGAATTTACACAGTTTTGTTAGACTATTCTTACTGAACCCACACCTCAGAAACCTGAGGATTAAGTTACGAAATGAGTAAGACTTATATTTTCATACCTTTTAATTCCTTGATGTCTAGACATTAGCATTTTTCTCAACTCGTCTCAAAATAATTTCCGGCAGTACACATGTTTTGAAAAATGTTACCAACTTTGGCATCATAGCGTTGATAAATTCCTCATCCCGGTTAACTTCTATGACAGTCAATGGTTGGGTGACAGATATAAAGCAAATGAAGTAACATTTACTCATTTTGGTAATTTGCAATTGACCCTGGACCTAGAATCAAAATAATAATAGCTGAGAAACAATCCAAGAAATACATTATATTTATACATACATGAACCAAGAAATAATGATCTTTGTTACTTACTTGATAATAATAATTATGCTTTTTGTTCATAACTAAAACATCGTTTTCCAAATGAATAGGAAAATTTCTATTTTCTGATGCTTCTCTAATATTTTGAGATTTCCTTTTCAAGGAGAGAAAACATTTTATTTCTACAATAGTATTTTCTGCTTCTATAATACCTGTAAAAAAGAACAGTTTTTAGGCCTACGCCACTGAACCAAATTAAAAAATCCACGCGACACACAAGATCCATGGGGGAGGAACCACAGGCAAAAGCTAGTTATTTGTATATTTTTATTATTGAATAATCTTACCATCAGGGCTAGCTGCTAAGAATCCAAAGTCTTCATCAATAAATAGACCTGATGGCTGATGACTCACTAAAAATCATTAGAAGAATTTCCATGATATCTTTTCAATGTTGCTTGCACTTTTTTCCGTGATTTTCGCGGCCCTGAATACATATGTCGTATATAGGCAAGTTTATTAGTCGGATTCATCTTAGGCAGAGTTGCAATTCAATCTGTAATCAAAAATAATAATTAAACACAACAGCAAAAGTATCGTAATTATGAAATGCTTCAAGAAATTTGTATTAGTCAGAAATAACACCACCATTTGTCACCATCAATCAAGCTGTCAAGCTGTGTGTGAAAATTTGCAAAACAACTGACAGAACATGAGAACAGACCAAATAGAGATGTCAATCTGAGATCGATTGAGCAAAGAATCGATTTTTTGGAACAAATAAAAACGTTTTTTCAAATCGATATCTAGTACTGAATCGATACAGGGAATCGATATTTCACCCTAGAACATCAGTATTTTGTTTTTTTGAATTGTTAAGAATTGTGGTGGCGGGAAAATTACGAACCATATCCAGTGCAAATCCTTTTGCGTAAAAATACGGTTTTTTTCCAATATGAGACTAGTTAAATTCTTTTCGCTCATCGATCGTTTTTTCGCCCTCGTAAACGTGTACGTTACCCTAGCAGGAATCGATTTTTCGTTTTTTTTTTCAAAACGACAAGGGGCACCAATTTTTTATGTAGGGGCACATTTACAGCAGATTAGGCACCAACTATACGTTCCACTCATATAACTATAGGAGACACTTTCTTGCTAGGGTAACGTACACCCCGTAAACCCCTACATTGCGAATTTCATCGAAAACAAATGATTGATTTTTGGAAAATTATTTCTTTATTTGTGAATCGATTTTTCATATTTCTTTCGAATCAATTCAGTAACGGATCTTTTTCGGAGAGTTTTTTTTTGGTTCCTTTCGTCCCTCTGGGACAGGCAAAGTGAGCTGAGACCATACAGCCATTTTTTAGAGAGAATTGACGTCCCTATTAGGGGGAAATATTTGAAATTTAGAGTAGGTAGGTATGTGATGTGATGACAATCAACGAGTGTTGCTAACGTTTGATTTTGTATTTCCTCTTCTAAATCTTACACTTTTTTAAGTTTTAAGGGTTATTACTATTATAATATAACTCTGTATCACCTTCAAGCAGAAAAGCATCCTTTGTACATAAAAATAACACTTACCGTCAATAAAACACAAAAACACTTCACTTTTAAATAAAAACTCTTTCACGGATGGCACTCGTATGAATGGTTCTCAGTAGTAGCCCCAGTCACCAATTCTAAACCTGAATGGTGCTTACTACTTACTTAGCTACAACCATAAATGAATGATGTACAGCAGTGGTGGCTCTGACTTGTAAGTCAGAGCCACCACTGGTGTACCTATATCATTCATCGTTTTAAATATCAGAACATCCTACAACTTACTACTAAAATACTGCCCTATGTTTTATTTCCCCTTTTTCTTGGTAAACTTCTTAGATGGCAAGACCAATTTATCTCGACGCACTTTGACGTGTGCTAATAATAATAAAATGTGCAATTGTTATGAAAAATCAATGTGGTTTGTCTGTGTATTCACTTATCTTGATGGTTTCACATAAATTAAATATGATTCAATCAATAGATGTAAGTAGTACCTACGTGTCACCATTGCGTAGGTAGGTAATTAGAAAAAAAATTGGTAAAATTGCCTACGCTGATCGCCTGATTTAGGTATACCCTAAGTTTACATGAACTTCTATTCTCTGATTTTATTCAACCCAAACCAATGAATTAGTACCTAACCGTGTCAGAAAATGTATTATCAGTACCTACTTACATTCAGTAGAAAGATTTTTAAATCTTTAGGTACTTTATATTTAAAGTAGATAATACAATAATTACATTAGTATTGTATCTGTGTGAACCAAATGCAGATCGCAGATATTTTTTTTCACTTTCTAGCATTCTTTCTCATTCCCTAATAAAAAACATTTTATCAATCATAAAATGTAAAACCCGCGGGCAAACCCGCGCGCCGGCGCTAACTTTCTAGAAACACAATTTTGGAAACGATTCGCAAGTTGTCAAGACAATCACGCATGGACTGACTGGAGCAATTTGGCAACAACGCGGGGTGCGTCTGAATGGCAACGTCGCATCGCCGGTCACTCGACGTGTAACCTTGGCGCTTGTTCCAATTTTCGAACGAAATTTCGAAGCGCCATCTATTATAAATGTTTACCGAACGTAAACTCGTAACACAACAGCAAATAACTCTTTCTTGGTGGTTCTTCAAATTTCTGTTAGATGGCGCGATTCAGGTCACTCACACATGTAAAGATTTTTCGTTTTTTATTGGGTCTAATTCTCCTAGAAATACTGTTTTTTTAATAAAATTTTGGCGTTAGGCGAACATAATACATTATAAAGTCTCATTATACTTGCTTTTATTCTGCAGAAACCGTTTATTTACGGAGATTACAACCCCTGAAAAATGTATGGCGAGGCCTGTCTAGGCATCCGCCTTAAATCTAATGCATTAGGTTTTTTTTTCATTTAAAACCAAATTATTTACTTACCGTAAACCAATCTTGGACCTGAAAAATAGAATTATTCACGTCGTCAAGATTTTGTGACCGTCTGTCTATTTTAAAGATCAATGACGTGTCATCTGCAAATAACACCATCTTCGGTTGATTTTGAAGTAAGTAATTGGGGTAAATCGATAATATAAACCAAAAAGAGGAATGGACCCAATATCGAACCTTGAGGAACGCCCATTGCCAATTCAGACCCCAATGAGTTCGCTTGCCTCTAACATAACGTGCCTACGCTGCCATTGTCACTACCGGCAAATCTGATGCGTCGCAGCCTAAGCGACAAAACAGAAAAGGGGATAAAATGAAAATGGGTGCTCAACCTGCCCTGACTGCGGTCCATAGCTCCATTCCAAAAACGAGCCAGGTGGATGAGGAGGGTTTCACTAAAGTGGAAAGGAAGAAAAAGAAGCTCTATTCTCGTAACCTGTGCGGTACCGCACCGAGTGGACCCAACATCCTGCTGCGCCCTGCAGTGCCTACGACGCAGCTGTACATTTCACGTCTGCACCACTCCACGACGATCGAGGAAGTCGTGCAGTATGTGAAAGTGAAGACCAACTGGATTCTGAGGGTCGAAAGGTTGGAATCGCGCCACAACATCAACTTTAAGTCATTTGTGGTACGAATCCCAACCAACCATCTACAGGCCTGCTTGAAGGAGGACTTTTGGCCGAAAGGTGTCGTATATCGACGTTTCCGAGGACGGTTACGCGACACCACGCAGCGATAAACGACGCCGACAACGTGTGTTTAGTTATAGTTTTAATTTGGTTAAATATATGTATGTTTATGTTAAGGTATTTATCTATGGGCCTGCGTAGCCTGAAATAAATGGATAATTATTATTATATTATATTATATTAAACGCTCTTCTACTAGTCGAAACGAAACAGCTAACAAAATCCACGGCGATGGCATGGTTGGCGCAGTGGTTAAGCGATTGACTGCTGCGCTGCGTGTCGTGGGTTCGATTCCCGCACGGAACAAATATTTGTATGACCTATAAGTAGTTGTTCCGGGTCTGGCTGATTGTGTATGTGAGTTTTAAATGTTTGTAAACGCCCCAGAATACAGGAGAAATTCTTAGTGTGGGGCAACGTTTTAAAAAAAAATAACCTAAGAGAAGCCGGAGATAACAAAAAAAACTGTAACTAGAGTTCAGAGTGCGAATACCTAAACAGCGCAGTCACACACGAATCGCGATACTAGCGATCGACTGCCTTTGATTTAGTTATTCAATATATTGTAGCGCGTGGCATATTCAAATTGTTATGTGTCCATGGACCCCTCTTGGCTAAGCCTAAGACGGCCTTGGCTACACAGCCACGGATCTGCCTAAAGCTCTACAGTCCTTGCTACACGGCCACGCATCTGCCTAAAGCTCTACAGTCCTTGCTACACGACCACGCATCTGCTTAAAATTCTACAGCCCTTGCTACACGCTACGGGCCTACCTACAGCTCTACACCCCTTGCTACACGGCGACGGATCTACCTACAGCTCTACAGCCCTTGCTACACGGCGACGGGTCTACCTACAGCTCTACAGTCCTTGCTACACGGCGACGGGTCTACCTACAGCACTACAGCCCTTGCTACACGGATACGGATCTACCTACAGCTCTACAGCCCTTGCTACACGGCGACGGATCTACCTACAGCTCTACAGCCCTTGCTACACGGCGACGGGTCTACCTACAGCTCTACAGCCCTTGCTTCGCTCCTATAGAGGCTGCGAAAATAACTAACGTGTACCTGCACAGCTATTCACAACCATTCGATACGATTCCGTGCCGAAACGAACATCAATCAATTATATCTAAGGTAGTCTTCTCAACACTCTTGACAAATTGAAAACCCGAAAATGTGGTCAGTTTCAATCAAATAGTCGACCGTTATCCTTTGGACAACTGTTTGGTGTCGGGGGCAAGGTAAATCAGGTAATCGCAATGAGTCCTTTTCGACACGATAGCCCACATAATACAATAGTATATAGGGTACGATAGCCTGTCGATCGGTTGTGAATAGCTATGCTGTAGTAACAATAATAACGCCTAAAATAAGCCAATTCTTTTAGTTAGGTTTGGTAGGACCCATTTAGACAGACAAATCTAATTTGTAAACATTTTATATTTTAGCTGTTTATTGTCCCTTAATAATCTATCTTCTATATAAATCTATAAAAATCAATGCCACTTTTCGTTGTAATTTTATAACTCAAGAACGGGATCACCTATCCAAACCAAATGTTTAGGCTTTGTTCGGACTATTTAGTAGATGGTTATGTGAAGTTTTTTTTTTTTAGGTAGGTAGGGTAGATACTTAGCGCTACCCGTGCGTAGCCGAGCCGGGAAAAGCTAGTTAAACATAATAATAAGTTCCGTTTGGTGCCGGACGTAAAGAATAGCACCATCCCATTTCTTCCCATGGATGTCGTAAAAGGCGACTAAGGGACTTACTAGAGAATGGGCAGCAGCGTTCTCTATGCATTTTTAAAACCATACTGCGATTGCCAACCCGCTTGCGAAGCGTGGCGATTATGGCAAATCCCGCCCTTTTTGGGAGGGTTAAGATTAGCAGTGGACGTGTTTCGGCTGAAATGATGATGATGAATAAATAAAATAAAATAAAATCACGAAGTTTTACGTAGGAAACGACGTCTCTTAAGCTGACGCACATTTGTTCGGCCCGCTTCGCAACGCAAAAATCCTCCTACATCATCACTGCTGCATATTTTGTATGAACCTTAGCGCACTACACTACATCCGGCATCCCATTCCAAACTTCGGGTTGTGCTACTAAAAAATCCTTATGGAAAAACTCACGTACCTACGTAGGTACACTGGTGGTGTTGGTCGGATTTACAGTAACATGTAATTTGATGTAGGTAATATTTTTCATAATATTAGTTAATATTCCAAAGCACTCGCGGAATGGGAATGCAAACAAAACGGTATGTTTTGTGACAAAAACGATCCATGTTTGGCTGTGAGCCAAAATAACTTCGCCCCCCGACTGAGGGTTATTGAGGAGGGTCTCGGCCTCCCGCCGAACTGGCGCCAGCCTACCTATAATACGGTAGCGAAACTACGCAGAGTTGCTTATTTTATGATTATGTACCAACGAGTCGAACGACCACACAATATTATATGTTAGGGTGCTGCATCTAAAAAAAAAAAATTACATGATAGACTAGGAAAAAAAAATCTGTAACATAATTATAAAAAAAACCGGCCAAGTGCTAGTCGTGACTCCCGCACGAAGGGTTCCGTACCATTATCTATAAAAAAAACGGCAAAAAAATCACGTTTGTTGTATGGGAGTAAATAATTGTTTTATTTACTTAAATTTAATTATTTGTGTGTGAATATAATATAATATTCACACACTAATAGAAGTGAATATAATATAACTAAAGATTCTGTGAATATTTCAAGCGTCTACCTGTTGTCGTTATCAATATCGAGCAAAAAAAAATCACGTTTGTTGTATGGAAGCCCCCTTAAATATTTATTTTATTCTGGTTTTTAGTATTTGTTGTTATAGCGGCAACAGAAATACATCATCTGTGAAAATGTCAACTGTCTAACTATCACGGTTCATGAGCTACAGCGTGGTGACAGACGGACAGACAGACAGACGGCGGCGCGGCGGCGGAGCCTTAGTACTCTTAATAGGGTTCCCGTTTTACCCATTGGGTACGGAACCCTAAAAAGGTGTAGGTAAACTGTGTAAAACAGTATCAGAGTTTACTTATAGGTAAGTACCTAAGCAGGTAGAGGTACGTATACACTAGATGCGTTTCATTTAATTTGTTTTGATAACATAATTATGTAACAACTGATTAAACACAGGGTTTATAATAAATGAAATTCAAACAACCTTAGCAACTTATTTTAATTAGTTATTCATGGAAATCACAGCTACTTATTTGAACTAAAATCCGTTATAATTAAGTCACATGAAAAGCAAACTAACAATCAATAATTACTAGTTAAACATAAATATTGAACTACCATCATTATAATAGGTCAAATATAAATCAAGGGATTAGGTATACTTATCGGGTTTTAATTGTCAGCACAAACAGCGATACAAAGTAAAATTAAATAGTAATTTGACAGAGGTTCGCCCTGGTCAGTTGTCCTTGTGAAAAGAGAGCGAGAATGAGACGTGCAAGCTTATTTATGCACCGTTTCCCGTCATGGCGTCTTGAAGTGCGTGGAGGGGCTTGACAGGGGTGAGGGCACGCCGACAGTGTTGCCAGCGTGTTAGCGGGTCAGCATAGATGTGACAATTATAAGTGGAGTTCGTAAACTTTCAATATAATGAAATTCCTGGCGAGTTTTGTATTTTTTAACACAGCACAGGTGCTGTGAACTCTCCGGAAAAAACTTCGGAAATAGAGAGCTCGTCAACTTGAGAATAAATTTTGTCATCGCAATAGATTATCCACAGAATAATTATCCTATTTCGTAAAACTGAACGGACGCCGTGGCTTAGATTATTAAGTTAAAGCGCCTGTCCAGTAGATCGCGAGTTCGAATCTCGTCGGGTTCTTCAATAAAGGCTTCCACAGACCAGCGCGACTCACGACGCGACACAAAGGCACCGCTCGTCAGGCGAGACGCGGGGCCTTTGTGTCGCGCCAGTATGTAGAAGCCTTATGGTGGAACTTTTTAGGTGGATCCGCAGTACCACGAAATGCAATGTTGTTTGCAATTTGCAGGTTGTATCTTGAATTCTTGATCAAAATGTGATTAAAAAATTTAAAATCATTATATTATTAATTTATGTATTCTCCTCTAGGATAGATTTGATCCTTATTAAGAACAAATCTCATAAGAAAAAGTTCTTATGGAACAAATCTAACTAAAATTGAATTTCGCGGGCTACCATGTACCTAGGTATTTATATCTGACGTGGTTAGACGTGATATAGGTAGGTACTTTCTTGACAAGTACCTGTATAAGTAGGTAGTGTACCTACCAACTAATGGGTAGCTGCTTGCCTGTACATGCAAGTGTTTTTACGATACTGATGAAGTGTTGATGTTAGAAGTGGGCCCGGGTATATAGCCTTAGTCATACAGGTGAGCTGCAATTATTGAAAAATTAATTAAAGATATTATTGTTTTATTTACCCAACCGCTCATGGCATGACAGGAATTTCCGATTATCCATATTATTTATATTAATAGAAAGGTGCCTAAGTGTAAGTAGGTAATGAACACAGATTGTAATAAATGTTGATTCGTTATCGTTATCAATTTTACAAAGAAATCGTAATACGTAATTATGACCACTTATGCATTGTTGTTTTCATAAACGTTATCAGATTTACGTACGAACTTTAAACAAATGGGGCCAGTATTTTGTGATATCAGCCTACACAGGGTCAACATAAATTAGCTAGCAAAACTTCACAGACGTGATGGTTATCGAATTATCGATAACTAAACATGATAAAACTGAACTGGACGTTATTCAAGGCTGCAAGGAATAGATGCAATCAGATGATACGCAATGCTAAACGCTGCCACATTCTGGATACTATCAATTCTTCCTCTTCTGCCGATATTTGGAAATTTCTTGGAACTCTTGGTATCGGCAAACCACGACATTTAGACCTTCCTAAAGCAATTGACTTAGACGATCTCAACCGTCATTTCTCCACTGTTCCTACCATAGATCGTCTAATCAAGCAACAAACTCTGTCTTTAATATCTGGTCTAACGCGTCCTTGTATTAACCCTTTCATTTTCATTCCAGTTGAACCGGGAGAGATCAGAAAGATCATTCTGGTGGTATGATCATAACTATTCTGGATCATCTCCTACCCGTGATTACCCACATTATAAATTTTTCCCTGTACACCGGAGTATTCCCTTCCCTGTAGCGCAAAGCCCATGTTCGTCCACTACCTAAGGTATCTAATAAATCTTTTTTTTTTTTTTTCTTCAATCTGGGTTAAGGCCTTTTTTTTTTTTTTGTTCACGGGGTGTAAAATCCTCATGGATGTCCTCCACCCTGGGGCGGGCGGAGGGGTCTGTCAGACTCTTACTGACTAAAAACCACCCCAGTGTTCCCCTCCCACACTTGCACCGGGGATCTTGGGATCTGTTATTCCTTCCGCAATCCCCGGCTAGTGCCGGCCCGCCTCTGCGGGCCACCTCAAGTCTGGGGGGGGTGAGGCCGGCGGTAGGGCCTGAAAGCCTGTCCCGCCATTCCGCCACCAGGGCTGCGCGAAGCTGTGACCGACGCAACTCCACATGTCGCTGCATCAGCCACTCGCCCCGCGCCCTCGCTTCCTCGCGCCACCGATACAGTGACGCGAGTACTTTCGCCTCGAGGTCCCATGGCGGGGATCCGGCCAGTACGCAAGCCGCCTCGTAGGAGATCGTGCGATAACCCCTGATGACTCTGACGGCCATCGCTCTCTGCGGTTTCCGTAGGACTGCGATGCTCCCGGCCGTCAGGTCAGCCGCCCAGATCGGAGCCCCATACAGGGCCATCGATCGCACGATCCCCACGTAGAGCCGCCTACAGGCGGCGCTCGGGCCCCCCAGATTGGGAAGCAGCGTTGATAACGCCCCAGCCGCGCCCAACAACTTGGGCGCAAGCCGCCGGAAGTGGGGGCCAAAATCCCACCGGCTGTCGAGCACCAATCCCAGGTACTTCATGGTGGACTCGACAGCGATTTGAGCCCCCCCGACCACGATGTGTGATCCCGGCGGCGGCGCCCGCCGAGGGCCATGAAATATCATGGCCTCCGACTTGTTGAGGGCAACCTCCAGGCCTAGGCGCCGTATGCGGCTCACCACCTGTGAGACCGCAGCCGTCGCCAGCAATGCTGCTTCCCTGTACGAGCTCCCCCGGGCCGTGACCAGTGTGTC
Source organism: Tiliacea aurago (assembly GCA_948098905.1). Taxonomy (NCBI): domain Eukaryota; kingdom Metazoa; phylum Arthropoda; class Insecta; order Lepidoptera; family Noctuidae; genus Tiliacea; species Tiliacea aurago. Next base: position 9,595,783 of record OX402578.1, on the reverse strand, counting down.
GTCTGCATAACACGTCAGGTCCACGCCCGGCTGGAGCTCGCCCCGCAGCACCCAGTCGTACCCGATGTTCCACAGAAGCGGGCCCACGACTGAGCCCTGTGGAACACCGCACGACATGCGGCGCTGGTTTCCGCCATCACGTCCCGTGTAGGTGATACACCTCTCCGTCAAATAAGCCCCGACGATGCGGCGGAGGTAGGAAGGCACCCGATGGTACCGCAGTGCCTCCCGAATACAACTCCAGGGCAGGGGGTTTGAAGGCGTTGGAAATGTCCAAGGACACCGCCAACATCACCCCGCCCCGGGACACCGCTTCCTTCGCCAGGACTCTAACCCGCGATATCGCGTGGATGGTGGAGCGCCCATGCCGAAAGCCGAACTGGCTCTCGGCCAGGTCAGGCCCCTCTCCGCGCAAGTGGCCGACGAGGCGGGCAGCGATTATACGCTCAAACATCTTACCCACCTCGTCTAGCAGCACTATGGGCCTGTACGTGGACGGTGAGTCCGCAGGGCGCCCCGCCTTCCTGAGCAGGACCAGACGACCTGTTTTCCAAAAAGTGGGAAACTGGCCCTGCTCAAGGCACGCTGTGTAGAGTCCTCTCAAGTGGGGCTCTAGCTCCTTTAGAGCGAGGGCAAGCGCTTGGCCGTGGATCCCGTCGGGCCCCGGAGCCACGTTCTTGGTCCGGAGCGGCATCACGGCTGCCCCCATCTCTGCTTGTGTCACCTCCGGGACGCTGATGGCGTTCTCCTCTGTAGTAGGTAGGTAGTAGTGTAGTGTAGGCTCTGCGGCTGTGGGCAGAGCCATCGGCGGCGGAGTATGCTCCGCTCTTGCCGGGAAGAGGGCTGTGACTACCTCCTCCAGCAGCTCAGGTTGGAGACTCTCCGTGAGTGGAGGCGCCGCGGCTCGAAGTTTCCCTCGAACCGCACGATAGGGACGCCCCCACGGATCCGCATCGAGAGTCTCCAACATCTCCTCCCTGCCTCGCGTTCTCGCTTCGCCGATGGCCAGCCACAGGGCCTGCTTCGCCGCGCGGTACACCTCATACAGCGCGGCTTCTTCGTCAGGGACCCGACGACGTCTCCTCCGGTATCGGGTGTACTCGCGCCTGACCGCTACGCACTCGACACGTAATTGTGCGATCTCGGCAGACCACCAGTACACCTGGCGCCTTGCTGGATGTGTGCTGACGCGGGGCATGGACGCGTCGCAAATATGCGTCATCGCCCCGCGGAACCACAGCGCCTCCTCTTCGACGTCGACGGGTCCGTTCATCGCCGACTCCCGAAACCAGGCCTGGACGATAGCGGCCTCCTCGAGAAGTTCCCTGTCGATGCGCTTACGCGCCCAGCGCGGACCGTCCCTTCGCGGGGACGATGGACTACGGCCGCCGGTGGTCTGGGTGGAGACGTCGAAACGGAGGTATCGGTGATCCGACAACGTCTCCACCTCCACGGCGACACGTCAGTCGCGGACACGGCTTGCGACAGCAGGGCTAGCGAACGAGACGTCCACTATGGACCCACCCCGCTGCCGCACGCACGTGTAGACCGAGCCTCGGTTTAGGACGGTCAAGCCTGTCGTGATTGCCCACTCCTCCAGCGCCTCACCCCTAGCATCGGTCACCGGAGATCCCCACGCCGCTGACTTGGCGTTGAGATCCCCGAGTAACAGCACCGGGTGAGGGTGGAGTCGGCCTACAACGGCGCCCAACTCGACAAGGAAGTTCTCGAAGTCGGCGAGGCTCTTGTTAGGCGAGAAATACGCCCCAACCGTGCCAATGCCGTCCGCAAGGGTGGCCACCCAGCCGTGTCCTCGAGACGGGTTGACGAGAGCCCCGCCAATGATGGCCACCAAACCATCCAGGTCTCCCACCCAGTTATCCCTGGGGGGGACAAAGTACGGCTCGGCGACCACAGCCACATCAATTGACCACTCTGCCATGCTCTGGAGCAAGAGATCCTGAGCTCTGGCAGCGTGGTTAATATTGCCCTGGAGGAAATGGTACAGCGCCATTAGACGCAGTCCATCCCCTCCACACCAGTCACAGGCCGGGAGTCGGCCGTAGGGCAGCCAGGCTGAGGGGGGGGTAAAGAGCCCCCGGCAGCCATGGCTCCCCTCTTCTTCTTGGGTGCAGGTGCACGACAGGCCTTTCCGCCAGCCCTGTGCCCAGCGGACCTCCCTGCAGCTGTACAGAGGCTGCAGTTTGGCGCCGCGGAGCACTGGGCCGCCTTGTGGCCGGGCTGACCGCAGCGATAGCACTGGTCGCTGCGGTCTATTTCAGAGGTGCACCGTGCCCTGACATGCCCCATGTCTAGGCACCGAAAACACCGCAAGGCCCTGGGTTGCAGCAGCTTGGTTCTCGCTGCAACCCATCCCACCAATAGACGCCCACCGTTGGCGACCTTGTTTGCCGCTGCCACCGGGCACCGCACCCAGATCGTGCCAAGCCCGGAAGCGTCGGCACGGATGTCACCCGTCCGCACGTCCTCGGGCGGACATCCGCCGGCTTTGGCGACGGCCGCCACGACCTCAGCCGGGGTCGCGCAGTCCAGTCCGTCGACGCGCAGCTCAGCGGTCTTCATCGGCCTGGACACTCGGACGTCGTCCGGGTTGAGGACCCCTCTCAGCTTGGCGGCCAATGTGTCCGCCTTCTCACCACTAGAGGCACCAGACACCTCAAAGACACACGCCCCCGTCATCGCATGCCTATATATAGGGTTAAGGCCTGGGCAAAGCAATGTTTCCGCCCTCCTTAAAGTGACTGGCGATATAAGGGCAGGACTGGAAGACACCAAAGTTACTGTTCTAGTGTTGGTTGATTTCTCGAATGCCTTTAATACCGTCAGTCACGACATCCTGTAAGCCTGCTATCCTGTTCTATGTTATGGTCTCTCCCGAAGCACTGGAATGGTTCTCTTCTTACCTTCAGGAACGTCAGCAGTCCGTTCACGTTGAGGATTCTTCGTCATGCTGGTGAATCTGGCGTTCCTCAAGGCGGTATTCTTTCTCCTCTTCTGTTTTCTATATTTATTAATCTTATAACTTCCGAACTTCAGTGTACGTATCATCTGTGTGCAGATGACTTGCAGTTGTACTGTCACGGAAAGGTTGATAAAATACCTGATGCTCTAGACAAGTTAAATATCCCTATTTAACTTGTCTAGAGCAACTTGAAAACCATTAAAACCTGGTCTGATAGATTTGGTGTTGCAGTAAACCCTAATAAGTGTCAGGCGATCATCATTGGGAGTCATCGTAGTATTGGTAAGGTGGATGGTTCAACCTTGCCACCAGTTCTCTTCAATAATTCAATCGTTACATTTAGCACTGACGTGAAAGACCTAGGCTTGCACATCGATTGTACCCTGAACTGGCGTACTCAAGTCGTTAGGGTGAGCCAGAAGGTTTCTGGAACGCTGCGGGCTCTATACCACTTGAATTTTATTACCATCAAGTACCAAGACAATGCTTGTGCAGTCCTTAATTTTAACTATCATCGATTACGGTGATGTGTGTTACTATGGCCTGAATGCAGATCTCCTCGTCAAATTTGACTGTGTTCTCAATAACTGCATTCGATTTGTTTTCAATCTGCGTAAATATGATCATGTCTCTGCGCATCGGTCGCTTCTAAAGTGGTTGCCCATACGCCAGCGCAGAGAGCAAAGGGCGTTGACCACCTTATTTTCATTTCTTGACTCTCCCTCTTCCCCTAGTTATCTAGCCTCCCACTTTCAATACATTTGCGCCAACCACAATAAAAATCTACGTTCTTCACATAATCGTCTTCTTCAATGTCCCACTTACCGCACTGACTTCATTCACTCTTCCTTCTTCGTTCAGTCTATCTCTCTGTGGAATGCGCTCCTCCAAGAAATCAGGATGGCAACCAACCGATTATCCTTTAAAGTTAAAGTTCGCGAGCACATTCGTAAGAAACTGGCAGTATCATCACAACGGTAAAGTTTTCCCATTGTTTGTTTGGTTAATAGTATATTCGTGTATTTATGTGTATTTATTTGGTCTTATATTTATGTATAATTAGGTATATATATTATATTTAAAGTTTTAAATAGGTATATGTATGTAGGTTTAACCTTATATTTAAATAAATATTGATTTCCACCACCATACCACTGCTTCTCTCTGCATCACCCAAAGGTTGACTGGTAAAAAATGCCCTATGGCATTAAGTCCGCCTCTGTACATTTGTGTGCTTAAAGTATTAAAGTCGGTTATTTTTTTTACAAAAAGTTTTTTTTTAAGATTTTTTTGTGTATACTTCACAGACGTGATGGGTATCAATAACTAAACACGATAACAAAATATAAACAGATTTTCTCAACTCATACTTCCAGTAACAAAACTACAAGAGGTCGTTGACCCCAAAGACCTTGTACAACACTCAAATTATAATTTCAGTTGTTATAAACACTGGCATATACTTGCAGTAGATACACAAATGAAAACGTAGAAACAATTAGTTTAATAAAGTTCAAGGCGGGTCAACAACCAGACGGGGATGCAACGCTAGTGCTTTGTTCCGATCCTGAGGGGCGACTGGCCATTTACCCCGAATAATATACCCGTTCACGTCAGTAAAAAACAACCTTGTCTTTTACATAGTTTATATTTTTATCACTGCTCACAAACCAACAAGGATACCCGTATCTATCATCAAAAGGTTTATTATCTAAACAGGAGGGACTTATAAAAGCAAACACATTGGTTCTCAATTCAATTTGTCACTACATAGTATAAAACTTATAGTATAAAATTATTATACTTAATTATGAAAACTAAGGGTTGTCATGTGATTTCCACGAAATCCTTTATGAAGCGGTGTACCTATAATGATGCTCGATTACTAGAGAATGGGCAGCAGCGTTCTCTATGCATTTTAACACCATACTGCGATCGCCAATCCGCCTGCCAAGCGTGGCGATTATGGCAGCCCCGGGCCCTTTTGAGGAGGACTGTCCAGCAGTGGACGTCTTTCGGCTGGAAAGATGAATGATGATATAATTACTGTTGCTAATACAGATTATTACAGATTTACGTAATACTAATGTCATTTGAAGGATGTTTTATTTTATTATCTTTTAAACGTTAGTTTGTGTTGTATATGTGAGTACCTACTCAGGTCAGATACGCAGTCGCTCTATGTAAAATACTAGTATACAGCTGCATTTGGTTTATTTGAAATACCTGTAAATGCTTTGAGTTTGAGTTCATCTGGTTAGACTGTTAGCCGATCCCATCATAGTTGGGAAAACGCTAGGCAGATGATGATGTAAGTACTCTGGTAGGTATATGAGGTGATGTTTATTTATCACTGTATATTTCTGTTGAGGATATAAATCATTTAAATATATTCTGTTATTTAGGTCCACAATAATATTCCTGATATAGGTAACAATTGAAGTGGGGATTTCTTAAAGCTAAACTATTTCTGGATGTACTGTGATGTGGTTTTTCCTTTGAAAGTTAAAAATCGAGTCAGGTGCAGTGAAATCCTTACATCGATACCTTAATCCGCAAACCAGCCAACTCCACATTTAGTCAAACACATTTTATGATTTAAGATTTTGATAAATGATTTTGATTTTGTTTAAAGATTTTTTTTTGTTTAACATTTTAACAGCTTCCACCAAGGGTATTTTAGATTTGTTCTTATGTAGTCTAAACACAAAATTTGCTCTTAGGGAGTTAGCTGGTTTGCGGATTATGGTATCGACATATTATAAAACAATGTCCCCGCCGTGTCTGTCTGTCTGTCTGAACGCGATTAACTCAAAAACTACCGAACGGATTTTCAAACTGTTTTCACCAATGGACGGGGTGATTCATGAGGAAGGTTTAGTTAGATGTATAATCTTGTTCTCGGAAAGAAAGGCTATTTCATTTAATTGACAAGTTTATGCCGTTTCTGATGATACCTATGTCCTACACAATTACACAAAGCGTCACAAAAAGACTCCTAGATTTATGTTGGTGAAATCAAAACTGGAGTTCTGCTCTGCATTCAGTTAATAAACGTGTCAGCTGAGTTCACCTTGAAATGATCGCGTTCTGGTGAAATTCGTCCTAAAAAACGGTCAGTACAATCGTTATTTACCTTATAGCATTTATATATATTTTTTGTTTTACCTTATAGTAAGTATTAGGCAGGTACTTACTAAGTAAATAAATAAATAAAGCCGAGAGGACCTGAGCCAGCCTGGCGGCGACGGTATTAAAAGTTGCCCCTCCCATAGATAATATCACCATTCACCCGTCTCTCCACTATTCCAATGCTTGCCGGTAGGCTCTAATAATTTTTCCATATCCCATGGGCACGACTTCCCTACCATTATCGCGCGCCCCGGTCTACTCTCTGATATACAATGGTCTCTGTAGTCCCATGAAACATGAGGCTTCAGGGGCCAGGGTGAATCTTTGTGTTCATTTTAGGAATCGAATCTGGTACAACCACGCTGGGATCGGTGTGTAGACTAGGAAATTTTCTTAATTTCGTTCAATTAGAAACTCTGATAAGCTGTAGTAGCATTTGGCTATAAGATATTTTTTTTAAATGCAACTTAAACAACCTAGTGGGCAGCTGTTTCAGAGGTGTTAGGAGCTTATTATATTTTTTTGGGGCCAAACAGAATATGCTTATAGGCATCATAGCCGTGCGTGACCTTATTATACATAACTCATCCCGACGACTACGAATGCTAACGTCCGATTGTTTGCTAAACAACGTAGGATTATTTTTAACGAAATTAGCAGCTTCTGAAATAAACAGAGACGGAAGACTTAATATTTTATGCGGTTTACAGCTTTCGGTCATCTTTAGACCAAACATGGCCCTAATGCAATAATAGTATTCCTTGTAGTATTAGGCAGGTACTTTGGTACTAAGTAAATAAATAAATGAAGAAGATGAGAACCAGTAAATGCCCAAGCGCAGTGATTAAATTATATTACCTACTTAATTAGACACTTGTGTGTTCTGAAAACACACAAGTGTCTAATTAAGTAGGTAAAATTTGTCCTCGTAATCACAGGCGATTTTTTAAGGCGAGGTTTTTTTTGCTCTTTGAATTTTCAACTCTTGCTGGTCAGCCACACCCTAATTTCGTAACACAGTTTGAATCACAATCGGAATGATTTTGAAGTATATTGCTAATCCATTGCTTCATAGATCATAGGTTATACAAATTTGTCTGCTCAACAACGTAAATAACGCAATGAATGTTGATAGATTCCTACTGATAGTGTGTGCAATTAGCCCGCCGAGCATTGATAATCCAAGCGCATCCCAGAGCGCGTCTAAAAAGCGCAATGTTTCATTTGCAACTGTTGGCGCTAAGCAAGCAGTGCGTTGGAAATGTTGGAATTCTCTGCAATCAATGATGCTATTAGTGTAGCTGATATAGGTAGACACACATTTGTAGGACATCTTATTAATTGGTGTCATGTATTACCTACCTAGATGTGTTTGTTCGATATGTTAGGTACCTACAAAAGAAACAATACCTATAGAAAAAACCGGCCAACTTCGTGTCGGACCATGCACAATGTAGGGTTCCGTAGTTGGGATGAAATTATACCAATAATTTACTTAAAAAAAAAAAAACAAGATTTAATTTTACCACTTTGTCGGCGTGATTAATATGTATGTCGGTCGGAGCGTCAGGATTTTGCTCAGTTAGATTCGAATATCATCTGGGCAGAAGTTGGGTTTCGTGCAATGAAAACACACTGGGTGCGAATACACAGCGTTTAATGAAATTTTAAATTGACACAATCCCTACACATTTTAACTTCCATAATAATAACCGAGCATAACGAATCGAGTACAGTTCCGCGACATCTTAAGTCCGATGTGACTTGCGGTCAGACCAAACACTGAATCTTGAATGTCCTCGCCATCGGGATCGGCTCAAAACATCACGACTCTGTAGTAGCACGCCAGAGGTGTGGGTAGATCACGCGATGTCCGCCAGTACTAGCGCGCTTGATTCGTTAAGTGTCCGTACTAATGACCGTCTCCGACATGTATATTAATTATGCCAAATTAGAGATTTCTAGTACTAACAGTCTCTGAGCTAAGCCGGCATAGACAGACAGACGGAAATGGCGAAACTATAAGGGTTCCTTTTTGACTACGAAACCCTAAAAAGAGATTCAAACCAAAACTCTATTAAAAGTGTGTAGTCATCGTAAATATTATTATGTTACCTATTTGTTTCGTAACTCCGGGCTTTATATAAAAACACTGCTTTAAAGATAAGTAATGATTAGCGACTGTTTAACCATACATTTTTGACGTTTTAACGTCTCATAGCCTGTAAGCAGCGTTTATAAATAAAGGGGCAAATGTCCAGCCCGGCCCGGGACAGTGGTGTTTTTATTTAAAATAGGTAGGTATAATTAACGACATGTTATTTTTATAATGTCACAATATTTCCTCGTTATAACATTGAGGTCGAAACTTCGTAAAACTATTTTCAGGATGTATCTAAGTCCTGCTGTAGTCTGATTTTCCCTTTGGAATTTAAAATATACCACATTAATTTAAAGTTAACATCGATTTAATCATAGCTACTTATTCAATTTATGGTAGAATAGGTAGGTAGGTAGGTAGGTACTTAAATAGCGCTTCAATGGAAGAGACTTAATTGAGCTTATTCTTGCTCTAGTTATGGATAAACAAATTACAAAGAACAACGCTGAGCGAGTAAATAACAAGTACCTACTACTGCAGACAGCACAAGACAAAGCCAAACTACCTTCGTATGTATGAGTTAGTGAATCAGCATCAGACAGGCCACTGTGCCCCTGTCGCCCGCTAGCGCACCGCACTCGGCACTCGCTCACTCAGCATTGTATTGTAAGCTAAGCAACTAAAGCCAGTCAGCGATCAGCGCGCAACCCGCTAGCACTGTTATAACGCGCTTTACATTCGAGTTCTACGAATGTCAACAAACTTTCACCTCAACATAAACAAACAAAATATACGAGGAAATTCAATAAGTACCTAATCTGTTTCAATTTTCTTAACGTATGGATTTCTGTACGTAACAAACAACTCAATAAGATCGGAATAAGAGTACCTAATTAGTCGTGGGGAAAATTGTTGATTTAATGGTGTATTTTTTTTCTTGCACGATGTGTAACAGTTGAAAATATCACAGAATCGTTGGACGCTGGAGATTTGTTCGTATAAAGTTTTATTGCATCACAGCGAGCTGTGTTGAGCGTTAAATTGACTGAATGTTCCAATTGTGCAGTGACTAAATTAACTAACTTGTGCTGTTGAGCCGCCATGGGCAAGGATTATGGTAAGTTCATATTACAGATACCATGTTTCATTATAAATCAAATTGATCTTTCAGAACAAACTTCTAGTAAAAGTGGATTTATTCGTTTTTTTGTGTCTTTGTTCTTGAGAGAACCCAAATACATATCACCCAGCGCCTAGAAAAGTTTCAAGGCAATTCCTATATAGATCATAATGCGGGTGCAATGTCTTATAAAGTTTTGTTCTAGACTTCTAGTACTTTACTTTTTTTCTTCTTTACTTCGTATTTTAGTTAAATACGTAGGTACCTTATTAGTAAATTAAATGTGAGACTACCTACCCGATACTTCATTGCGACGATCATGTCATTTCATTTCATTTCACCCGATACTTTTCAATCCTCTTTTCTCAGTTCGATGCTGTGACCGACTATTATTTCTGCCTACTACAGTTTTAGATTTCTATTTTTGTTGGAGCAACATGCGATCACATAAAAAGTTTTGACATTGTGTTTTTGGTTGAATGCACTGAATAGAAGGTACACAAGTGTTTTATTCGAGTATGTACCTACCTACCTTCTAGTGTCGAATGTCAGAATCAAGAATCCTTAGAAAGAAGAGGGTAACATACAAGAGATTGAGGAAGCGTAATTCAATTGAAATCCATTACAATGGAGCAGATCACTGAACTGTGTCTGTTGTTTAATTTTAAATGTTTATCATTTGATGGATTGACCAAAGAAACGATGGATAGACTGTGTGAAAGATGATGTAGTTAGAAAGGGAGTGAATACCGAGATGACAACTATTAGAAAAGTACCGATGTATGGAAGAAAAAGACAAGGAGCAGGGGGCCTAAAATGGATGCTTTGGCAGAATCATAATATTAACTGCGTACAATTCATATCCCGAAATTCATCTGTTTGACAGTTTTGTATGGAGTTCCGTAAAATGCTCCACAAATTATGAATTACTTGAAGTCTAATATCAAATAGCAGCTGTCAAACAGTTGAATTGCGGGATGTATGAATTGTACGCAGATATGATTATAATAATATGATTCTGCCAAGGCGTCCATTTTAGGCCCCCAGGAGAATGATGATAATTATTAATTGATTGTTATGTTGGGTACCCCGAGTGTAAGTTTGCAAGTGAGTAACGTAACGTAACTAGCGCGTTTGCGTTAAGATTTTTATTCTCACTCTTAAACTCTTATCATTTTGATCTATCGGTCAAATTTTAACGCAAACGAAATAGTTACGTTTACTCTCTTGCAAACTTACACTAGGGGTACAGATAGTTTTTAATCAATAAATAGTTGAAACTTCGTCTATGTAGGTAATTTGAATTAGTTGCGCAACAATCACTGTGATGTTTTCACTAAGATTCAAATTATTATGTGCTGTGTGAGTTACAGACGTTACAGTGGCCTGAAATTATCTTTATTTACATAAAGATGAGATAAACTGCGATAATTACATTTGGTGATATTTGCACAGTCGAGGTGTAGGTAAATAACAAACTGTTGGCTGATACATTTATTTTATAGTATACATACATAAATTTTATAGTACCTATAGGTGGATACCTACTCGTTATCAGAGATCTGCCTAATTGCGTACACAGTATGAATCAGAATCGGAATGATTTTGAAGTAAGTATACTTATTGCTAATTAATTGCTTCATATGTTAGAAAAAATTGTCCGCCTAACAACGTAAATAACTATATCACATTGAATGTTGTTGACCTGTCAAATGAAACCGATTCCTACTGATAGTGTGTTACGCAATTAACCCGCTGCTATACCTTTCAAAGATCAAAAAAATACCGAACTAAAAAAATATTGAACACGGATCTGGGGGTCTACTCCCTAATCTCGAAATGCATAGTTTCGGCCGAAGTTTTGGGCGTTTTCTTCTCCGTATCACTTACGGACATAAGATTAGTTCATGGCCCGTATTAAACAGTGACAGTTGTCCCTAATCTCGATGTGTATTTACCAGTACCTACAAACATTGAACTTGTCACTTGTTTTGACGGATGAACTACTTTCGGACGGACCCGTATCTTCGTTGACGGGCTTAGAGAGTAGATCCGAGTGCGGTGTGTTAAAAAACTATAACCACACAATGAAAATTAAAATACTTAATTTATATTCTTATGTTCTTACTTATTCTGTAACCTCATAAATCGTCATCACCCTACCCTTACTGTAGATGCTTATACTATAAAATTCATAGTTTCATTCAAGTACCTACTAGATAGGTCCTCTAGCTAGCTAGGGTCAAAGTAGGGGTCAATGCCCTCAGTACTTGCAGCATAACACATATAACTACCTACTTGGTACACCTGTGATTTCACTTGTAACAATATGAGGAATTGGTCGTGCGCACATTCCTTGTTTAAATTGTACTGCACCGGCACAGCCGGCCGAGTGGCCTTAGGGAAAAGAGACCTACCTACAGCGTCCTTCCTTCCGAACCATGTGTTTCCGGTAGCAACAAATAGTACCTACTTTTGATAATATTTTGCCATGATTCTGAATGTCGCAACAAGGCCTTGCTCTTATTTGCTCGTGTGCGACACCTGCACCGGCCCGTTTCCCGGGAGATCAACCTTGGGAAATATGTTAAGCATTAAAACTGCAGGTCCTAGGTGACTAGCTTTTGCCGCGGCTTTGCTCGCGTGGAGATCAGAAATTATCCCAGACAGGCATGATTTTTTCCGATTTCTTCAACAATAATCGTCATATTACAGCAAATTTACACAAAACCTTAATGAATTGTACACTTAAACCTTCCTCATGAATAAAGGCTTTACAGACCGGCGCGACCCAAAGGCACCGCTCGTCGCGCGACACGCGGGGCCTTTGTGTCGCGCCGGTCTGTAGCAGCCTTCACTCCGTCCTTTTGTGAAAACCGTTTGAAAATCCGTTCGGTAGTTTTTAAGTCTTCAGACCGACAGACAAACAGACGCGGCGGAGGACTTTGTTTTATAATATGTAAGGATGGGAGAATATTTTGTCCAAGTCTAGACAAAAGTTATGAAGTAGTTTTATGTACCAGATTCTACCACCCAACCTACAGGGTTAGTAGCACGAGCACCTAATCACCACACCTAACAAGCCGGGTGGTGATGAAACGTGGCAATCATCATTGGTTGCCTAAAAGCGACCCCGGTACCAATGCTGTATCCACTAGCAGGAATAGTATCACCAGTTCGCAGAGCGGTGCAAGCAGCGAAAGAGCCAAAAGTGTGTCCGACACACGGCACCCTTTGCACGACAACATCCTGTGCCACATACGATGAAAAGCCGAAACAGTTTTTTAAATTGTGTCCCACTCATTGGCGAACGATCAAAAGAAAGACTGAAGCTGTGGCGAGACAGTGCTTCCTTACCCAAACCATTCGATGAACCTGCTGAAAGTCTCCCACCTGAGATTCATAGACGACTGCGCCTTGGAGTGTAAATGTGATGCTGTTCCACAAACGATGGGACACTTCATATCATGTCCTGCGTGTCATGTCAGCTGCAGGTTAGAGGAACTGATGGACGCTAGTGATGGCGCCAAACCGAATTCTGGGCCGAGTCCATTTATATTGCCATCAACACGCTCAGAAGAATAAACAAGCCTGCATGGGGCATTGACGGATTTGACGGCATTGAGGGCCTCCAGAGGGTCTGTCTAACATCTGTTATATTAGACTCTTCAATACCACATTCTCAGTATACAGACAGACTTGTCAAACGTCAGCTGTAGTGTACTGGTGATGGTTGGTCGAAGCTCCAAATCCTTACCTACAGTACGTAGTTCATAGGCTACTAATACCACAGGTTTACAATACTTAATCTGCCTTTAAAACCGGGTCCGCTGCGCCATGTTACGTGTTAAGTATAAAAAAAGACATTTTTTACGTAAGTTATTTTTCACTTTGTAAGTAGTTATTTTTTTAGAAGTCAGTAGCTTTTTTTATTTTTCTTTTTAGTGGAACTGTTTGTGATTTATCTAAGTTACTCTATCCTAATGCCGACTGCTCGTCACCTTTTACAAAATATTGCTTTTCCCGATGTAGGAGTTACTGATAGTGACTTCACCATATGCATTGTGACGAGCATAAATTGCTTAGCAACCATAATAAAATGTCTAATCGAATCGCAACCGTGACATACCTACTTATTATTAAGTAGTTCCGGTGGCTATCTGTGGTCGTCATCATCAGTTCCTCTTCACCAAATGGTGCTTTCCGAGTGCAACTGCATGAGTTACTATAAAAAATACCCAAATCGTTATATAAGTGTGCCTATGCGTATAAATTTTGAGGATTTCCCTCGATTTTCATAGGATCCCCTCATCAGATTCTAATTTGGTGAAAATGGGACCACCTCGGGAGCATAGTAGCATACCCTTGCAAACAAGAAAAAAATATTCTAAATCATAAACAATTTTAAAAAAACAGTCGAACATAATATAACCTCCTTTTTGGGAGTCGTTTAAAAACACCTACGAGTAACATCGTTACCAAACCGATTTCGGGACGCCAATTCGCCAAATCAGTTAGGTAACGAATTAACGATGTTATGTGTTTTTATAACACAAAACATGGCTCAGCGGACCCGACTTACCAAGTTCAAGTTAGGAAATGTTATGGTCATCAATTAGATACCTACTGTTATATTATCTACATTGTATAGCTGCTAATAGGTGCTTACAAAAGAGCTAGGTAATATTTATGTGCATTTATGATAGAATTAAACATGAAATAATACCTAACAGAATTGGACCAAATTACCAATATAACTTTCTTGCACAAGTCCCGAGTCGACTACGTATAATACATAACACTGCCCGGCTAATCTGCTAATAGTATCGTTTGCATAATAAAATTATGTGCGACTGGTCACTAGACTGGTCACTTGAATTCCGTTAAGGCTTCCACATACCAGCGCGAATTCTCGCGCGACGCGACACGGCACAAAGGCCCCGCGTGTCGCGGGACGAGCGGTGCCTTTGTGTCGCGTCGCGTCGCGCGACAAGTCGCCCCGGTATGTAGAAGCCTTTATGCATATTTATTTTTAAATACTATTCATTTAAGTTTTACAATACACACAAATATAAGTACGCCAATTTCAATTCTTTTCAAATAAATGAGACAAACCAGTGGGCTAATTGCGTAACACACTTTTTTAGTAGGAATCGGTTTCAATTTGACAGTAGTTCAACAACATTCATAGCGCTATTTACGTTGTTGAGCAGACAAGTTTTTCTAACTTATGAAGCAATGGATTAGCAATATACTTCAAAACCATTACGATTCTGATTAAAACTGTGTTACGCAATTAGGGTGCTGTTTGTGGCGATAATACTAGATTGTATTAATTGCAAGTTTAAAGTTCTGTGTTGTGCGTAGCATAATCTAACCCTAATTGGCTAATCATTGCAAAATCAGTTATAATAGGTCATTTAACCTACGATTGATCGTTTCCTTGTCTAATATCCGTTTAAGATTTCTAATCGATTAATTTCAACGAGGATTTAGATACCTTTCGAAAAAGACTACTTATGAAACGCCGATAGGATTTTTACCAACGAGTCATTTGGAAAATAATCATTATCACCGTCATTTGTTCATATCAACGGCTTTTTATTATCAAACAATGTATATCCTGATGCCCTAATATTAGCCAACTTGCGGTATGTATCGATCATTATCACTGCTGACGCAGTGTCGTACGTTTCAAACACACTCATACTTATATAAATAGTTGGTATGAAATATAGATCAACGTCGAATTACCTGCTTCACTTAGAACAAGACCATTACCCCCTTATTACAAAACAACGATTATCTTCAGACCCAAGTTTAAAACATGGAGCCATTATTGAATTTCGAACTTTATTCCGACTATGGTAATGTTCCTAAACACAAAACGGACAACTTAGTACCGAACTAAGTTTTCAGTTTTGTATAAAGAACGGTATTTCAATCACTGTTACGTTCTTATTACAAAAACTGGCTCCATGGTTTAAGCCATGTCAAAATATAAATCTTGTTTTGTAATAAGGCGGTTTTTGTTTGTAGGTAGAAAGACTTGGTTATATGATGTTATAAACTAAGTCAGCCTGTTAGTACCTGTACAGACCTACACATCCCGTTCATCAAGAATCATGTCCGTTATCTTTGAAATGATTATGCAATGACGCATCGGGGAGATTCTAAGGTTAGAAGGTCGTATGTGCGTGTTTATGTTATGCACGTCGCGGCTCAGCGGGCAGCGCATGAGCGCACACGCACAAGCGGCACAAGTCCACAGGTTGAGCATGAACGAATGTGACGAGACAATATCGACGATGCACGGTGGTTCAAATGTCGTAAACATTTAATGGGGTTTATCCATAATAGGAGTTTATCCGAATTGGCCAGTTTTAGAATCAATTTTGAATGAATGAATGAATGAAATGCACCCACCACAGCATGGTTGAACCAGACTCGATTGCTCGAATGAACCCAAAGATTCACCCTAGTTCCTGAAGCCTCATGTTTCATGGGACTACAGAGACCATTGTGTATCAAAGAGTAGACCAGGGGGCGCGATAATGGTAGGGAAGACGTGCCCATGGGATATGGTAGGATTATTAGAGCCTACCGGATATGCATCCTAAAGTAAGCATTGGAATAGTGGAGAGACGGGTGATATTTATCTATGGGAGGGGCATCTTTTAATAGCTTCGCCACCAGGTTGGCTCCGGTCCTCTCTATTCTTGACTGTGTCACTGCTATGCTGTATTACACGTTGCTGATTCCGAGTTCCTGAGAGTCTTGAGTGGTGAATCTTTTGGCGGGGTTAAACTGCTTCCTCGATGTTTTCTATGTCACTGCTATGCTGTGTTACACGTTGAAGTTGGCAATGTCTTCATCCAAGGTTTCTGGTTTTTTTTTTGGTGTAGTAATAAGTCGCAGTTAAGAGCATTCAATGCAATTCAATCCCACTTGTAAATCCCGAACACCGTCGAAATGTGACATGACTTTCTCACATTTTGTGTGAGAAATCCGACAAAATGTGTAAGACAACACTTGTCTAAATATTTATCTTTGCAGTAGGTTTTTGCTGCGTTTTCCGTCGGTCGGACTGGCACTTGATCATTATCATAATATTGCTCAACAGATATCGCTACATTGCGTTGCAATATAAGTGCAATGAGAAAGTAGTGCCTACGTTATACTCATACAGTAAATAAAATAACATAACATGAGGCCTGTGTTCCCCCGAGGGTTAGGCAGAGGTATACACTATAGTACATCCACATTGCGCCAGTTATTTTTATGTCCCATGTAATAGGGGGCGACTATTGCTATCGACAGGGCACAAATCCAGACTACCTGAGAAATACCAGACGGAAAGACCCAATAACACTTTGCCCGACCCGGGAATTGAACCCAGGACCTCATGCTGAGCTTACAAGTCAACCACTAGACCAACGAGTACAGTAAGTAATATAAAAATCAACTCAGCCTATCGCAGTCTACTGCTCGACATAGGTCTATCCCAGGCTGAGCAACAGCCTGTCCTCCACCTTCCGCATCCAGTCTGTCCCAGCTACCTTCTTAAGGTCGTCGGTCCATCTAGCTGGGGGGCGTCCCACACTACGCTTGCCGATACGCGGTCTCCACTCCAGGGGGTCTACTCCGAAGCGTTAATCCGAACTATCCGCCGAGTGTTCGGACGTTTTATAACTTCCATAGATTCCTTTTTTGACTTTGAATCCTTACCCGACTTAAAGTCACATGTTTTACTTTGGCTTATCTCTTTGACTGTCGTTTTTCGCCTTAGTCAGCCATATTATAGCTAGCCGTAGTCAAGCAACGGCCGAACATTCGGCCGATACTTCAGATTTATGTTCGGAGTAGAACCCCAGGACTCGTCTGCTCCATCGGCCATCGGTCCTTCGACAACAATGGCCAGCTCACTGCCACTTCAGTTTTGCATACTCTGCAAGCTATGTCGGTAACTCCGGTTCCTTTCCGGATAATTTCATTCCTGTTTTTATCCTTCAAAGGGACTCCAAGCATAGCCCGCTCCATAGCGCGCTGGGCGACCTTGAATTTGTGGACCAGCCCGGCTGTCAGTGTTCACGTTTCGGCACCAAGTAATATAAAATAAGTACTTTATAAATAGAGAAAACCGAAGGTGGTTTACGACTTTCTCAATCTTCCGTTTCCTATGACGCATAAAATATGGCAGACTGCATATCGACGTTCTGTTTATATTTCCTAAACAAATTCATATTAAAATAGCGCAAAGTGGACGTACCTACCTTCCTACACCTACTTCCAGGAAATCTATATATTTATTGGTTGATATGAATTATGCAGCAGTGCCAAGAAATATGGAACTGAAATATTTATGTAAACTGCCTAGGTAATTTGTTAATTTAATTTAATTATTAGGGAAACAGCAATACCTAACTAAATGACAGTTTGTACGAAGAAGTATTACAAAAAAAATACGATCAAATGTGTAACTAACAACATTTTTCAATAGTTTCTACCTAATCGTTCATTTCAGATTTCAGCATAGCTATTCACAACCATTCGACAGATTTCCGAGTCGAAAACGACTCATTTTTCGGTTACATAGACAATCAAGAATGTTTTGATTGTGATTCTGTCAATTAAACACAGCAGAATACACAGAACAAATATACAACATGTCCCAGAATTAACGCACCACCTCTTAAGGGGTAATTATACTCATCATTCGCGCGATCTATGGAATGGGTCCTAGTGAGTCCATTAGAAACAAATTCAAAGAAATTTATGTACTAACTCTGCCTTCTCTTTATATCTTAGAAAGTATTTTATATGTTCGCAAAAACTTAGGACTTTTCAAAATAAGAAGTGATTTCCATAATATAAATACACGTAGTAAACATGAAATTGTGTTACCCAAATTTAGATTAACTAAAACAAGCAAGTCATTTCTTGTAAACAGTATCCGCTTTTATAACAAGTTGCCACAATCGGTTACAGAACTTAGTGATGGAAAATTCAAATCGCACATTAAACGTGCCCTTATCAAAAAAGCATAATTATTATAAGATTAAGGACTACGTTGAAGACAAGGAAGTTTGGCATTAATTCCTTCTGTACATGTGGCCTCCCTGGTACCTCATTAACGGCAAAACTATGTAAATGTCTATTAACAGCTCCCAAATTACGAAGTTATTTTTTAATTAAATTTTATCTTTTTTTACAAACTTCACTGACATAATGTTTTTCTTATTTGACATTATTATACCTACAATTTAAATTTCCACAAGGTTCTAACTTTTATTATTTTAATCATATTTTATATTGTTTTTTTTTTGTAATGTGAGGACGTTGTAGGCTTATTAGACTGTAGATCTGTAGACCATTTTCTATTTTGTTAAGTACCTGGTACTTTTGATGGGCCTACGCTGTCCTCTCATACCTATTAACACTGTAATTTGAAAACATTGTAAAAGCCATTTTTTTTTTTTAAAGAGTGACCGTGGAGTTTCTTGCCGGCTCTTCTCCATAGAAAACGACCAATTGGAACCGTGCACCTAACTTCTGACGTTTCATAAGTGCCCATGTAGGCCTATGTGAAATAAAAATATTTTTGATTTTGATTTTTTGGTTCATTATGTACAACTTTTAATATGGGACCAAACCTTAAAGGCTTCTACATACCAGCGCGACTTGTCGCGCGACGCGACACGGCACAAAGGCCCCGCGTGTTGCGGGACGAGCGGTGCCTTTGTGTCGCGTCGCGTCGCGCGACAAGTCGCCCCGGTATGCAGAAGCCTTAAATCGCGAAAAAAATATGAAAAATAAAATATTACACTTGCTCTGTGATCACTGATCACAAAGGACAGAGCACATTGTATGATGGACAACATCTTTTCACTTAATTATGTATGAATATGACAGACACATTTTTCCGAATTCCTAACAAAGAGTTGTCTAAAAATCATCGACCAGCCGGTCTTACAAATCAATGTGACATGAGGTTACACATTGTGAGATTGTACCTCTTGGCTCCAACAAGTAAGAATAGGGATCGTCTATTTGGTTCAAATTCAAACTAACAAAATGTTCGTGTTTCGGATTTGTGAACACGCTTTTCACAGATCCGATAATAGCGTTTAGAGGACTCAATTAGATAAAATTGATTGATGTTCGATTCAACACGAAAGCGCTTCGATCGGTTGTGAATAGCTAATAGCTATGCAGATGAGGTGGTAAATTCCTAGTTCCTACGTAAAAAATGGTTTTACAAAGTCAATGATGACTAAGCCTGCACGAAGAATAATTTTCAGTTGTGCTCATTATATGAGTGGCTTATCAAGGACTACACTCAACACGCAATATTCCACTTAAGTACTGTACATACACTTTTAAAACCTCTATCTATGATACGTAAAGAACGTACTCATAAACCATTTTAATTAAAAGGAGAAAAATAAATGAGTCATTAGTTGGACGCAGACGCAGGAGGAGAGGACGCAAGCTGACGGCTGGCGAGTGTTGGTCAGGGTGTTTGTTTTTTAAGGGAATTTTCAACACCAAGCAGGGTATAAAGCGTTGCACCTTGTTTCCTATCCCTATGACAGAACTTTGTACCTAGATACTTACTGTACCTAATATAATTTTATCACCGTGGCGTTTAGTCCTGCTGCATCCTCTGCAGGCTTCATGTAATTGAAGCCTCAGGGGACTATGACCGTGACTATGACTATGTTGGAAAATTACTGTCACTTTTAATAATAACAAAACATCTTAGATACCACCTACCGTAAAGGCTTCTACATACCAGCGCGACTTGTCGCGCGACGCGACACGGCACAAAGGCCCCGCGTGTCGCGGGACGAGCGGTGCCTTTGTGTCGCGTCGCGTCGCGCGACAAGTCGCTCCGGTATGTAGAAGCCTTAATACCGTACTAACGTAGTAGTCAGTTTCTTTAAATATTTTAATAAAGACATAGGGTACGTGCGTAATTATACTACAAGCAATATAACGTTTAATCACCGCGGAGCGGATGTAGTAAACACGGGTAAAGGAAAAAATTGAATATCTAGATACTAAACTTGTTAACGCGCGATACTATTTTATAATGGTCTAAGATATCTATAATGTACCTAAAGTAGGTATGTCAAAAGCAGAAAAAATACAGGGTGGCGTAAAAGTCAAGTAATGTCATAATGTGAATTGGCTGCATTTTATTTTAAATTTAAAAAAAATGGTGTGTTTTGTCACGGAAAGTATGTGTAAAGGTGTAAAAGTCGATTAAAAGTCGAAAAAAATATTTCGGTCTAATGACCACCTCCTGAGACGGTGCACATTTATGCTCGTTTTACGGCGTTTTGAATTGTTGCTCGCAAAACATCTTGAGTCACAGGGTCCAAATAGGTGATTTCTTCTTTAACGCTGGCTTTCAAGACTAGCAAGGTTTGTGGTTTGTTGTGGTAAATGCGAGATTTAGAGAGATCTCCATCGTTGCCTGAGCTGTGTATATCGCTTCATTGCATTGTCGACTAATTCTCGAGTCTACAATACAGGTATCAAATCACATGATATTATGACGCCATTTGCAAAAATTATGGCACATGCACACTATGACATTACTTTTGCGCCACCTGGTAAGGGTGCTGCCAAGGACGGTACCCTTCCTCACCTAGTGTGATAGTGCTCAGACCAGTAAACAGTGACCTTACCCGCGATCTAGCCTACTAGGTAAATATATTTATTTTATTATACTTGAGTTTCCTTTCTCTCTTTACACTACCTAATTACCTATGTTTGTTAACGGCCTGCGCAGCCTCCCTGCAAAGCCCTGGCCGTTACAATTGATGTAAAAATTGAATTCTATCTTTTAATGACCAATGGGGTAATTCCGTAACACACTATCAGTAGCAATGGGGTTCATTTTGACAGTTCAACAACATTCATTGCGTTAGTTACGTTGTCGAGCAGACAAATTTTGCCAACATACGAAGTAATGGATTAGCAATATCCTTCAAAATCATTCAGATTGTGATTGACAGTGTGTTACCCAATTATAAGATAAAATTTGGCGTACGATACGCAAAGAGAGGCCTATACCCACAGGAGTGGGTAAAGTCGGGGTGTGGATTATTATCCATCCAGTCTCATTATCATACTTGAACTACACAGAATTTTACATAATAAACCTAACGAGAGTCTTCTATCTACCTAACCTAAGCTGTGTTAGTATTTACATGGATTCTTCGCTACGCTTTCTGGTATGGTCATAAAATTAAAATTAACTTATCATAATATACAACTTGCTAAAATACACAGAAGTGTAATGTAATGTGTGTCTAATTACTGTTTACACAGTTCTCGAATAATTAACATATCCTACCGATCCTACGTAACGAACCTAAAGAGAGTCTTCAAAGTTAAAGCTAATCAACCTGTGTTAGTATTTACATGGATTCTTCGCTACGCTTCATGGTCATAAAATTTAAAATATCTAATCTTATTGTACAACTTGCTAAAATACACAGAAGCGTACTAATCACTGTTTACACAGTTCTTGAATAATTGGCATATCCTACGTAACAAACCTAAAGAGAGTCTTCTAAGTTAAAGCTAATCAACCTGTGTTAGTATTTACATGGATTCTTCGCTACTCTTCATGGTATGGTCATACAATTTAAAATAAGTAATCTTACTGTACAACTTACTAGTAGACTATGCTATCACGTTATCTACATATTACGATTTCGTACGCCAGTTTCGTTACGTTATGAACAAACAATAACTAGCAATTATTAATGGTCATGGGGAAATGGCATGGCCAAGGAATTATTTTTCCAGAATTAGATTATTGACGAGGTCCCCTTAAAGTTTTAATCAAAAAGACAGTTCCCACTTCCCACTCTCATTGACAAGAGAAGAGAAGGAAGGTACCTAATGCATTTTCTGTCGATCAATGTCGAGTGCTGATTCCAAAGTCCAAACAAGACTTACAATTTTTTTACACATCGTACAAACAAAATAAGGTTTCTTCAGGTCTCAGATAATAGACTTGTTGAACCGGGGGTACCTTTTAGGGTTCCGCAGTCAATTAGAAACCCTTATAGTTTCCCCATGTCTGAGGCTTAGCTCAGAAACTCTAGGCCCGTATTACAGAACGTCACTCAATACTCAAGCATTATTAAAACTAGATTCAAGCCATTTGATTGGTTGAAAGTAGTTTTAAGTAATGCTTGAGTATTGAGTGACGTTCTGTAATACGGGCCTTTAGTACTAAGTAGAAAGCTGTAATTTAGCATTGGCATACAATAATAATCACGTCGACAAAGTGGTGAAATAAAATATTGAACACACGAATTTTGTATACCGCTGGATAGGCCGTTCAAAAATATTGCGGGTCTGTGAAAACTATTTTTCGATTCTGGGATCCGTTTGCGTATTATATTATTAATTAGGTTTTAAACTGCAAATTTTTGTAAGATTTAAGCATAGATCTATATAAGAACGTTTTTTATATTTCTATGGAATTAAGTGTTCCATAGAATTCCAGCTAAATGGTTTGTTTTTAGATATGTGACAAAATTGAGGCAGTAAGAAAGAAAGAAAGAAAATACATTTATTTAGCACAGACTAAAGGCACACAATATAATATAGGTACAGCAGGTAAAAATAACACAACACACACAGTAGTGTATAGGTATAAACTTTCACAGCTAAGTAGGCTTTACAAGTCAACGAGTAATAGCCGACCAACTTACATTTGCAGTTGGAGAATTGACCGTGACGTATATCCATGTATGGGAGACCATGCATGATTTTCAATGTTTAGTTTGTTTTGGGATAAATTCATCCGAACTACGGAACCCTCCATGGTGCGTGGTCCGCCATGCACTGGGCCGGTTTTTTTTAATTATATGATAGATTGAGTTTTCTTAATATGTAATTAAATTCGGCCGCTAAATAGGTACGACAAATATGGATTTTCATACTAACATTGCCGGCCGCCTGCTCGCGTCTACATGGTACATCATTTTCGATTTATCTCGAAAAATGTTTTCAAAATAATGCTCGAATTTCCAAGCATGTTTGAGAAAAAACTGTAACCCGACTACGGATAAATAAAACTGATATAAAAATTACGAAACTAGAAAATATTTTAGACAGAAGTTAAGTCATTGGGTGGGACTAACCGCCAGTTGCACGTAAGTCCATTAAAAATTCCCCATTAAAAGTAATGCTGTCTTTATGTAAAGGAACGTATCAGAAAGTGACAGCATTACTTTTGCAGGTGGTAAAATGGTCAAGGTAAAGCCGTCGTCGCATGCCATTATAATTTTGTAGATGTTCCTCGCACTCACATGGCATCCAGGCATGCGACAACGACTCCGTGTCCATTATGTGTCACGCACTGTTTGGGTTTTCCTGAACCGCTGCGGTTGCCGCACGGCGTCATTTTCATTTGCAGCTAATTTCAATTTTTATCCTGCCTCGTTTGTATGTACTTGAGTTAATTAAACACGGTTAATGTATTGAAAAGTCTTCCATATACGAATTTTCAAACCACAAACAATGCATTAGTAAATGGTAGCTATTACACACAGGCATGTTTGGGTATGAGGATAGCATCAGGAGGATAATGAGGGAATAGTTCAAATGGTATTTTCTGAATTGGTGACTTTTTCCAGTCCTGACTCTCGGTAGAGTACGGTCCACTCTACCGAGAGTCGGGGCTGGAAAAAGTCGATCGATCGTCCATGTTGGACACTTTAGCTTCATCACGCCTTCACGCATCACGCATTTTAGTTTTATTGCACCCATATTTAGCCTGGTATGCCCAAACACCATGTAATTGGGTCGCTCCCTATTTGGGATCCTAGTTTCGAGTTTCCTAGTTTTTGGGTTTTTCCATTAGGAATTTCTCAGTTGCAGCCTGCGGGCTAATTGCGTAACACACTATCAGTCATTATAATTCTGTAAAGCCATATTGGTTATGGCCGCGAATCATAATTAGATCAACATAAAACCTGTTACTGTCCTGAAAATTGCAAAAAAACGTTGGAAAATTTTAATTTCGCGGGCTACCTTAGCGCATCCCACTTTAACAACGTAAATATAGCAAGGAATGTTGTTGATATGTCAAATTGAAACCGATTCCCTAAATCGGTTTCAATTTGACATTTGTCAAATTGTCATTTGTGGCATCACAAAAATCCTACTGAATGATTATTTCTGAAATAATCATTCAGTAGGATTTTTTGAACTTAGGGAGTTGTAATGCTGATTCGAATGATTATAATTCTGTAAAGCCATATTGGTTATGGCCGCGAATCATAATTAAATCAATCATAGTTACTGACCTGCGAATTGCAAAAAACGTAATAAAATTTGAATTTCGCGGGCTACCTTAGGGCATCCCCCTTAAGCAGACAGTTTTTTCTAACATAAGAAGCAATGGTTTAGCAATTGATTCCGATTCAAACTGTGTTACACAATGAGGGTGCTGGAGTCTGTATATTTGTGCCCGATTAATAGCTTCATAAAACTAGTGAATGTTTTATTTGCGGCACACGTCCGCTGATCGGCTACTAAAGACGTAAATAAAGTTACCGTCACCGCCATTCACACTGATGATGTTGACATTAGGCGTCGCACACTATGGCCCATTTTAATTGACCCACAAGTTCAAGCAAAATACTTCTGTCTGAGATATCTACCTACTAAACTGGTTATTCCACATTGTTATCAAAAGGAAACCCCACTGCATACATTATCTATTTTTGAAGCAAAGGAAATTAGCAATCACAAATGAGATAGGACCCGTCATTGGGTGCCGCCCGTGACCCCGAAGTTCACTACCTACATCATTTTGTTAACTTGTTATGCTACATGCTAGAGTGCGTTTGGACTTTGGACAGCTGATTGTAAAAAAAAAATAATCGACTTCGAGTCGGTGTCTTTGGATCTGTATTTTAGTTTTTTGCCACCGACTTCCGAAATTAAAGTTATTTTTCACTTTGTAGTGTTTTTTTGGAAGTCGGTTATTTTTTTTTTACAAAAAGTTTTTTATTTTTTACTTTTTAGTGGGTCAGTTTTTAATTTGTCTAAGTTACAATAGGTAGCCTAAAGTCAAGTGCTCATCACCTTTTACAAAATATTGCTTTTCCCGATGCTGGGACGTTAATTGTTGAGGAGTTCTCCTGGTAAGAACCAGGAGAACTGCCACTAACCATATGCATTGTGACGAGCATAAATTGCTTAGCAACCATATTAAAGTACCTAATCGAATCGCAACCCGTTAAATACTTACTTATTATTATGTTGTTTCGGTGGCCATCTGTGGTCTCCATCATCAGTTCCACTTCACCAAATGGTGATTTTCGGGAGCAAATGCACGAGCTACTATAAAAATACCCAAATCGCTATAGGTTTGCCTATAAAATTCGAGCGTTCCCCTCGATTTCAATGAGATCCCCATCAGACCACCTCGGGAGCATACCCTTTCAAACAAAAAAATAATTTTCAAAATCGGTCCATAATTGACGGAGATATCGGTGAACAAGAAAAAAAAAAAAACATGCAGCCGAACATATAAACTCCTCCTTTTTGGAAGTCGGTTAAAAACCAAAACTATACGCAGTGCATTAATTTAATGTTAAACGAAAAAAATGATTAATTACCTACTACTGGTATTGGTATGGCTGAATTATGTTTTATGGCTTCCAAGCCATTGCCTACTTGACAACCATCTTGAAATGTGAAATTAAAGACAATAATACAAAACCTGTACGACACCTTTGTCTTTAGTTAGCCACGGTGCGGTGGTCGGGTCGCGTCGGTGTGGAATACTCCTTACGATATGGTGGATGTCACGAGTTCGGACAGTTTACTATGCGACGCTGAAGCGTGTGCATAGGTACCTAACTAGAACTATTAGAAGATTTATTTTGTGAACTTCAAAGTAAATCAGGTTTTCTAGTTATCGTGTTTGTTTTGTATATATATACAAACAGTGCATTACAGTGATATATAATATAAGCACCTAAGGATTATTTACATACACCTGTGCCCGCGTGAAAATGTCTGTTTTCCCGAATGAAAATGTCGCTATGTGCAACACTGAAATTATAGCGTTTTTTATTAAAATAAGAAGCATTTCATGGTGTGAAAAGTGATTAAAAGTGTTTTGTGTAGTAGAATACAAATACATAAGTGAATAAGGATTTGAAGGCCGTAACAACTATACACTTTTGGTCGGAAAATAGCAAAGTTATTCATTTTAATTTATTGGATATCGATCTTTCTATCACAAATTTTCTTGAATTTGAGCGTTTTACTCGAGTTTTGATGTGTGATTATTTATGGTTTTGATATAACCAAATAATAAAATATGCTCGAGCAAGTTTGATAAATATTTTAATTTGTTCACATAAATCAGTAAAAACCTTGTCTCTGCAAAGGATGTTTCATAAAGTTTTACTTTTGGGTATCTTTTGATGCTTTGCTTAATGCTTATCACAAATTTTCTTGAATTTGAGCGTTTTACTCGAGTTTTGATGTGTGATTATTTATGGTTTTGATATAACCAAATAATAAAATATGCTCGAGCAAGTTTGATAAATATTTTAATTTGTT
Source organism: Tiliacea aurago (assembly GCA_948098905.1). NCBI lineage: Eukaryota > Metazoa > Arthropoda > Insecta > Lepidoptera > Noctuidae > Tiliacea > Tiliacea aurago. Next base: position 9,568,831 of record OX402578.1, on the reverse strand, counting down.
CACATAAATCAGTAAAAACCTTGTCTGGGATGTTTCATTTAGTTTTACTTTTGGGTATCTTTTGATGCTTTGCTTAATGCTTATGCTTAAATTATGCTCGTCATCTTCGGTTTCACCGAAGATAGCATAAGTTAAAAATGTATAAAAAGTCCATGGTACAACTGTATCATATACTTGGGAGCGCTTTAATCAATTTATTATATTTCATACAGTAATACACCAATAATAATTCTGTAAAACAGAGAGTTATTGATCATTTTTCGTCCGAAATTTTATTTTTAACCGACTTCCAAAAAGGAGGTTCTCAATTCGGCTGTTTTTTTTTTTTTTTTTTTTGTATGTTTGTTACGCGATTACTCCGTCAACTATGAACCGATTTTGAAAATTCTTTTTTTGTTTGAAAGGGTATACTCCCGAGGTGGTCCCATTGCCACCAAATCAGAATCTGATGAGGGGATCCCATGGAAATCGAGGGAAACCCTCAAATTTTATATGCAAACCTATAGCGATTTGGGTATTGTTTATAGTAACTCGTGCATTTGCTCTCCGAAAGCACCATTTGGTAAAGTGGAACTGATGATGGAGACCACAGATGGCCACCGGAACAATATAATAATGAATACCTAGTTAACGGGTTGCGATTAAGCAATTTATGCTCGTCACTATGCATATGGTGAGTGGCAGTTCTCCTGGTAAGAACCAGGAGAACTCCTCAACAATCAACGTCCCAGCGTCGGGAAAAGCAAATTTTTGTAAAAGGTGATGAGCAGTTAACATTAGGCTATTGTAACTTAGATAAATTCAAAACTCACCCACTAAAAAGTCAAAAATAAAAATCTTTTTACAAAAAAATAATAACCGACTACCAAAAACAACACTATAAAGTGAAAAATAACTTTAATTTCGGAAGTCGGTGGCAAAAAACTCAAATACAGATCCAAAGACACCGACTTCCGAAATTAAAGTTATTTTTCACTTTATAGTGTTATTTTTGGTAGTCGGTTATTATTTTTTTGTAAAAAGATTTTTTTATCTACGACTATATAATCCAAATTCATACAAAAACTATTTAATAACTAAGGTAACTATGTTACCTTGATCGAAAAAAAAAATTTGCCTATTTAAAAGTAAAATAACGGCGTAAATCAACGGCGAAATAAGCTATATTTTCGAGAGCGCAAAAGTGATGAAACTATTAACGGGGGCTGAGACTGACACGAATGGTTTATCACCACGAAAACTGTATTTTTATAGTTACACAGATTATTTCACGCTTTCTCACAATTAGATAAGAAATTGACGAAAAACGGTTTTTTTTTGTGATAGCACCCTTAAGAAACACCATAGAAGCCTGTTTATTCTAATTATATTGTGGTTAGTTAAAGTCGCTAAGGAAGGTTACATTATGCGAATGAGGAAACTCTTTCGCATAATGTAACCTTCCTTAGCGACTTAATTCATTGTTACCACACATTATAGAAGAATCGCATTATTGCCTTATTTTTAATACCTACATCAATGCATTATTGGCATTATTGAGTTTTACTATAAGTACACGTGTACTTACCTTTTTTTTTTGAGTGGGTAATTATCAAATAACTTCTCGTAGGGCGTGTCAGACTTTTTCTGACCAAAACCCACCCGTGTTCCTTCCGTTGCTTGTGTGCCAGGGCCACGATATCCCTTTCAGACAAACTAGCAACCCTGGCAGGACTCGCAACCTTGGCAGTGTACCTAAGTTACAACAAAAACTATTTAGAATACGAGGATTCAAAAACTTACATCATAGAAGTTTTAATGTTGTTCAGCATATCTAGTGGCATTTCATCTAAACTGGTATCAGCTCGCTAGACAAAGAGGAAAAGTCACCGATCACAAACAGGTTTTAATAGACATGATTTGATAACATTACGTTCGACAAACTTAACTTTGTTGCGTGAATGCGATCTACTATCAAAATTACAATAGAGTTCTATTTAGGCTTCCGTGAGTCACAGACTATTCATAGGTTGATACCTATACTGTTTGGGTAGGCTGCGAGATGTAACCTATTGTAAACGAAATTGAGGATGCAATCATGCAACCGAGGATCAAGGCGGAGCGGTGAGGAGAACTAATATTAGTTCATGCCGCAACGACCGGTCTCCGGCATGTTTCCAGTTATTTTATTATCTTTTATTGCCATACCACACAGAATATAAGCGTATTGTTCAGTCATGTATTGGAGTTAATTCAGGTACAGAAAAAAACCGAAATATGGGTACATAGTGAAATTAGTACGTACCTACTTCATACTTTATTCGATTTGAAAGCCAAAAAATAAATAAATTGGTTTCGTAGAATTGACCTAATTATTTTTAACCGACTTCCAAAAAGGAAGAGGTTATGTTCGTTTGTATGGTATATGACTTCTGGAGAAATCGGTGAACATAGGTACTCACTGATTTCTTCGTTAATAATTGTGGACCGATTTTGAAAATTTTCAACACCCAACCAGTACCCTAATTGCGTAACACAGTTTGAATCGGAATCGGAATGATTTTGAAGTATATTGCTAATCCATTGCTTCTTATGGTAGAAAAAAATGTCTGCTCAACAACGTAAATAACGCAATGAATGTTGTTGAACTGTCAAATTGAAACCGATTCCTACTGATAGTGTGTTACGCAATTAGCCCTCTGGTTCTTACGAGGAGAACTCTCGCCCCCTGCATCGGGAAAAACAATATTTTGTAAAAGGTGATGAGCAGTTGACATACTTAAGGATATTGTAACTTAGATAAATTACAAACTGACCTACTTAAAAGTGAAAAATAAAAAAACTTTTTACAAAAAAGAAAACAACCGACTTCCAATAAAAACACTACAATTCATTAATTAATGAAATGCACCGACCCCAGCGTGGTTGTACCAGACTCGATTGCTCGAATGAACCCAAAGATTCACCCTAGCCCCTGAAGCCTCATGTTTCATGAGACTATTGTATATCAAAGAGTAGACCGAGGCGCGATAATGGTAGGGAAGACGTGCCCTTGGCATATGGAAGGATTATTAGAGCCTACCGGATATGCATGCTTGCTGGATTAGAACAGTGGAGAGACTGGTTATATTTATTGGGTGGGCATCTTTTAATGACTTTGCTGCCAGGTTAGCTCAGGTTCAACTGCTTTTGAGGTGACCCGCAGAGGCGGGCCGGCACTAGCCGGGGATTGCGGAAGTAATAATAGATCCCAAGATCCCCGGTGCAAGTGTGGGAGGGGAACACTGGGGTGGTTTTTAGTCAGTAAGAGTCTGACAGACCCCTCCGCCGCCCCAGGGCGGAGGACATCCATGAGGATTTTCCACCCCGTGAACAAAAAAAAAAGGTTCAACTGCTTTCTCGAGTCTTTTCTGTGTCACTGCTATGCTGTGTTACAAGTTCCTGTTTCCAATGTCTTCATCTGAGGTCTCACTACTATTTGTTTCAGATTTCTTGTAAATGACGCTTGCAGCCTTCTTGATCTTATCTCGGTTTTCAGAGTGAAAAATATGTTTAATTTCGGAAGTCGGTGGCAAAAAACTAAAATACAGATCCAAAGACAAGTGGAAGTCGGTTGTTTTTTTCATGTTACTGTTAGCCTATGATTTCCAGTGCTGGCAGCAGTATATTTTTCCTATTAATTATTTCTAATAATTATTAATTCAGTATACCTAGTGACAAATTCACAATAAACCACAATTCTCGCAAACCAGAAAGTTCACGAAGTAAACAAGGTAGGTATTCAACTATACGTATATTAAGTAAACTAACAGGAAGCTAACTAAGTGTGAACCTAGGGCTTCTCAACAAAGAAACAGTTGTATGTAACATACCGATGGGTTAATTAAACCAATACGTTTACTTATGTAATACCAACTCAGCTTTAGTATCTATGGCACACAGTGAACTGAAAACAAAATAATAAATCAGAAAATAGAGCAGAGGGCCTAAAATGGACGCTTTGGCAGAATCTTAAGTACAATTCATATCCCGCAATTCATCTGTTTGACCGTTTTGTATGGAGTTTCGTAAAATGGTCCACAAACTATGAATTGCTATACTGAAGTCTGAAGTGATGTCAAATAGGAGCTGTGAAACAGATGAATTGCGGGATGTATGAATTGTACGTAGATAATAATTATTATGATTCTGCCAAAGCGTCCATTTTAGGCCTCCAGAACAAAGTTTGTGGTACACACGGCTACTTAACCAGCTATACATTTACAGTAAAGCTGATCTCGCATTGTAAAGGATTTCCGTGCAATGAGAGGTCAACTTATACTGGAAATGTATACATTTAACTTGTTATACTGACTTGCTGCCGTGTGTACAATGCAACAAATATTCCACCAAATAGGTATGTACAATAATAATAGTCTTTGTTAGTTATTATAGATTAGATAACATGCTGATTAGAGAATCCGGTCAGATGATTCATCTATATTTCTTTACCTATACTTCCAATTAACGAAGTGACAATGAGTGTGTGCAGAAGGCCGTGACGTCACAGCAGTCAACCCAGAAATAATTAACAATAATGTGTCTGTAATTATAGCTATTTACTTAGGTAGTTTTAACTACTTACATTGTCACTTGACGTGGTCTTATCGTACTCTTTCTGGCTATAATAATTGCTCTGACATGTTTTCTGATGATTATTGATAAACTTGGGCAGAGGTGGCCCAGTGGTAATTAACGACCGCGACTTACGAGTTGTAGGTCAGGGAGTCTACACCGAAGCGGCCGTTTTATAACTTCCATAGTTTCCTTTTTTGACTTTGAATCCTTACCCGACTTATAGTCACATTTTTGACTTTGGCTTCTCTTCGACTGTCGTTTTTTTTCTTTCGCCGGAGTCAGCCATAGTTAGCCGTAGTCAAGTAACGGCCGAACATTCGGCCGATACTTCGGATTTATGTTCGGAGTAGACCCCCAGGTCGTGGGTTCGGATCGAGGTAGGCCTAGGCGCTTTAGTTTGTGTAAATTATTTCATCACCACTGCAGACTGCTCTCAAAACGGTGAAGGAAAACATAGTGAGGAAACCGGCATGTCCTAGAACAAAAATTCGAAGACATGTGACATCTACCAACCTGCACTGGGCCCGCGTGAAGGATTACGGCCCACTCGCTCTCACCGAGAGGAGGCCTGTGACCTGAGTCCTGTGACACAGCTGTGGGAACATTATAGGCTGAATGGGCAGACCGCAGACCAAGAGATCAAAGCTACATGGTCATAATATTCAGTAGGTAGGTATACAGGGTTACTGGTAATTCGACGTATATCCGTCAGGGGCTGATAAGGGGGCCAAAATGCAACAAATTGAACCCCCCATATGTATGGCCGAAATTCAATAGTTTTCGAGATATTAGAATTTTAAGGGTTTTTCGATATTTACCCAAAATTTGACATTTCATTCCAAATTAAAAATAAACTACATATTTGAATGGGTACCATTAAAAATGATGTTGTAGCTGGCACTTCAATTAAGCTATGGACATAATTAAAACTACTTAATTTAACAAAATAATGAAAATAATGAGCGATATAAGAATAATATCTTACCAATATTTTCATTTTACGCTTCAAAAATGTTGTCTCGTCACAAAAATTTATATGACATTAATCGTACAAATAACTAAAACAACTTGCTTATCCTGTAAGCTTTCCAGAAAGGTACAAAAGTCAATTTTAAAATACATAATTCGTGGCATGGCATGTGTTTGAGTCGGCGCGGGGAGAGAAAGGGTCATTTGTATTTGTATGAAATAAAATGCATAAAAAAATGTACATCAAATTTTATTACAAATTTTACACATCTTGTTCAAAATGAGCCCCTCGATTACAAATGCAGGTTCGAATTCTCTTCCTAACTTCGGTTTTCGTCACTCTTGATGTGAACGTTGTTCTCATCTGTTGCGCCGCGTTTATTATTCGCTGTCGAAACGCTGACGCTGACCAGGAACATTTCCTAAGAAATATTTTGTGGACTGACGAGTCAAAGTTTGACCGGGATGGAATAACGAATTACCATAACTTACATTTTTGGGCACCTAAAGCAGGCAGGAATCCAAAAAAACTAAAAGAAATATCAGCTTATCAGCCCCTGCCGGATATACGTCGAATTACCAGTAACCCTGTATACCTACTTGCGTAGTTTTTATGATAGGTACCTATTGTTATTTTATCAGAACTGTTAATGATGTTTTTAATATAAATGTAGAACTCTTATCGAATAAAGGCTTCTACATACTGGCGCGACTTGTCGCGTGACGCGACACCGTGCACCGGTAGAACAATTTTTATGAAAAATTCAAGGAAATTGTTCTACCGGTGTCGCGTCGCGCGACAAATCGCGCCAGTATGTAGAAGCCTTAATATTAAAGTACATAAACCCAGAAAAAAATAACTAGACGGTTTTCCCATTGTTAGTTAGCGTGCCTATCTGTAGTTAGCCTATGTATAGTCGCCGGCACGTAACTTGGCAAGGTTTTGGCGTAGTGGGACTAAGTTTACGCATCTACAATTAATGCAACGAAAAACTATCACTTGTATTGCTTGTCATTATTCTATGCTTATTACCAGAATTTATTTTTAAAAGTGTCTGTTTAGAAGAAAGTTAAAGAAAGGCGAGAAACATCTAACTAACGAGTCTTGCCAAGTTAAAAGAAGTAAAATCGATTTAAAGAATTTTAGAGATCAGAGAAAACTCCTAAAATCTTGGATTTTTAATAATCTTGTCTAATTCGACGCTTTAGGGGCTAAATGATAACAGCCGCACGGGTTGTAGGTACGCATGCCGCCGCTGGCAGTGTGCCGCTTGGGAGAAGCCACGCCGCCGCACAGTGGATCGACAATCGGCTGTAGAAGACATAGGATCTCGATTTCTTAAATGTTATTTTTTTTGCTGGAAATGACTTCTGCTGATCATTACTGTTCTATAAAATGTCATATGAAGTAATTGTGTGCACAAATGGAAGAGTTATAATTTTTATAAGAAAAAAATGTATGGAGCTGACATGAAAAATGAGGATATCTCTGGAATCGCAAGGTTGGCCGTTATATCCTTGCACACTGTTATAGTACTATTTATTTGTGAATTTTTGACATACTTAATATCGCGGCATCACTTTTAGCAATTAGTGCAGGATTAACTTAATGAAAGTAATTAGATAAATGTGATACCATCATTAGTCAATAACAATAAATAGTCAAACATTGGATTCACAACTTCAGTTCATTTAGAGCATTTCTAATACTAACATCTATACTACCGTGTCTTTTTACTCAGTGATCGTGAATAATGGAAAGCATTATTACAAATTTGGATTTGTTTGTTATTCTGAGCAATCAGGATGCTTCGTCTTTCGATCATGAAATATTGTTCAACACACTTGTTATTCGACTGGGCTCTAGCCTTTCAGATGAAGACAGTGTTACCGTGAATGAATTTTGTCGAAGATTTACACGGGCAGTTCAAAAGAGATGGTTACGATCCCACAGGAAAAGTGAAGTTTTTAGACGTGATTACAGTAATTGGCTTGAGGCAAATATTGACTGGCCAAACTGCGTGCAAACCAATTTGCTCATTCAAGAATCAACAAGTGAAAATATTTCTACTGAACCTGTACCTGAACCTGTACCATCAACTTCAACAATGAAATCAACTTCAACGATGACAAAAAGATCTCGAAAGCCGTTTGAAGATCTAAGTAACAAGCAGAAGAAGAGACGATCTGATGAACATATAGGCGATGACCCTAATGAAGTAGCTTATTCAGCTGCAGCACTTTTGAAAGGAGATGGTCGTGAGGATATTGCATCTGTTATTGAACATATGCTCCAAAATCCAGAAGCAGCAGCAAAAATCAAGGAAATGTTGTACAAACCAGCTCCTGCACTGGGTTTGCTACTTTCTGGGTTTACTTGATTTACTATCGAAATGGCAATATATCACATTAAGGGAAACGACTATTCGAGAAGGTTCAAAGGAGATATATCCGTCTTACTATAAAGTGCAAAAAGCTAAGCTACAGTGCTACCCTCCGAAGACATTTGTGACTGTAACGGATTCATCTGCTAAGATTGCACTACAAGCGTTACTAGATTTAACAGTGAACAGAATTTTTGAAACTATTCGTGGTCCTTCTGCGAAACAGTCGTGTCGCAGAAGGAGGCTGCGGAAAGAAAGCGGGATATTTCGTCCGCTCACCAGGCCCGCAGGAGGCGCACTGGGCGTCGGCAGAGGGCAGACAACGCCCGTCTTCCGGCCCCCCTAAATGGGTCCAGGGACGGCGAACTTGGGTCGTCCGCCGCCCCCTATCACAATGGACCCGAGGTGGCGGCGCGTACCTAGTGTGCCACGCGCGCCCCTTTCAGACGTCGCGGGATCAAACACCCCCCAGACTTGAGGTGGCCCGTAGAGGCGTGCCGGCACTAGCCGGAGATCACGGAAGTAATACTAGCTCCCAAGATCCCCGGTGCAAGTGTGGGAAGGGAACACTGGGGTGGTTTTTAGTCAGTAAGAGTCTGACAGACCACTCGAGAACATCCATGAGGATTTTCCACCCCGTGAACAAAAAAAAAGGTACGCTTGCCGCGGTCGGTTTATGGATGGGTGACCATCCAATACATACCTCTCCGTGCCTCGGCGGCTGTCATTCGTAGGTTTTTGACAGTCGTTCGCCCAAAAGACTGACCACCAGTCTTACCAAGGGGTACTTATCGTGTTACCCAGTAACTGGATTCTGGAGGTCAGATAGGCAGTCGCTCCATGTAAAATACTGGTATTCAGCTGCATTTGGTTAGACTGGAAGCAGACCAACATTGGGAAAAGGGTAGATTGATTGAGGTACCCACTGATTGTCTCACGTAGACAAATTCATAATTACTAAAACCTACTTGATATTAAAACCTCGTAAAACATACCTAATCTTGGTTAATCAAATTAAAAGCTTATGTACAGAACAGACAGGCAGATCGAGCCATCACGATTCTCAATAATATTAAGTGAGGGTGAGATATGATGCTGATGGACATTTGAAAACTCCTCGTCCATAGTATCAGTGACCTCGAGCGTCGAACAGTTTCTTACCCCACCGACCTTTCCGGTCCTTCTCTGTATTTACGTAAAATTTGCCATCTACCGGTCCTTGCTAATACTAAAGTTCCCCGTGTGAAGGCTGTGAGCCGACTGCCGCCCGTCGCCCGCGCATGGACCCGCCGCTTGCGTTCGCGTACAAATATACATTGTTTTAACTTTTTCACGTAATATACAATAAAATAAAAAACGGCTAGATGAAAACAAAGAATATATGATTATCTGTTATACAATAAAAAAATGTTTAGCCAGATATAGTATTCACTTATTTATAACGAGATTTATATCAAGAATATACCTATACAAAGTTTTAATATTCTCGTTAACTACGCCTTTTTTTTAAATTCTGGTTGATGAAAATAAAGACCATATATCAAACTCTTACATATATTTTTTTTAGATTTTTCATGTAACTTTTAATCGTTGTTATTCTTGGTTGAAATTTGTATTTTATTTATGGACGCCCTTAATACAAAGACATTAAATACAATGGACGGGACATAGTGAACAAATCGTAATCCGATACTTTTGTCCTATTATAGTGGGCAAAAGTCGCTCACTTTAGTGTGGTAGGTAGGTACGCCTGCATATCAAGTCGCATTCGTGTCCACAAAAGAAAAATATTTTCTAAGAAAACAATTATGCCGATTATCGCCGAGTTGCCCGTTACGCTTACGATATTGCATCTCGATACGGTAAAACGACTGGACCTAAGTTTATTTAGATGGCGTCACTGAGAAATGGCATCACAGTTTTTCTATGACATTTATTCGCATAGCCTCTCTATAGTAAGTCTGTATCTTAAATCACTTTACCTTAATACAAATCAATAAGTAGATTAATTGGTCAGTAGCGAGTTAGCAACGCTGGTTATGTCAGAGAGAACACGGAAATAATGCCAATGCAGTCGGAATGCGACCGCTATGCATAATGTATATTACTAATGTGTGTAGAATTGTCGACTAATAACCACAAATTGAAGGATTCACACATACTTAACTCCACCGTTATTAATATTAGACAAATTACTCCGATAAGAATCTTTACGAGTATAACCAACAACATTTTCAGTTCCAACGATAGCTCGTTATACTTACTTACTGTAATATTTATTCGAATAATTAATAATCTAGTGGTCGCCCACTGGTCGATAGCCGACCCGCTTTACATACAATATATAAGTAGGTACTTACAAATTCCATGTTATAAAAAGTAGGTACTTACTTATTCCATGCTCAAGCTGTCACTTCCTGTTACATACTTCCGTCCCTTTTCACGAAATCACTCCCACAGAAAGCGAGAGGACAGATGCTACACATCAAAAACATAAAGGATAATTATAATAAATGGATATATAATAGGTTACCTTAGGGCAGGGGTCGGCAACCTGCGGCTCTTTCGATGTAAAGTTGTGGCTCTCCAGTTCTCTCCAAAATTAATTGTTAAATATCTGTAGTTATATTACTGAATTAATTATTTTATTATTCTAACAGCTAGCTAAAATACTTTAATATGTTTTTGCTACTAACGTATTTCATATAAAAACATAAACAAATATATTCATACAAAAACATAGGTACATACAAGTACAAATTTTGTAGGTAACTTGTATGTTTCTATAAGAAAAATATTATTTCGTATTTAAAGTCGTATAATTTAAATCAAAAATATATAAGCAAATACTATACCTAATATTGAAACAATTTTTTTAGTGGCTCTTTAAAAACGGAAATTTTGTAAATTGTAATTTTGGCACCTCCGTCTCAAAAGGTTGCCGACCCCTGCCTTAGGGTATTACATTTTAGGAGGCCTATCCTACCTATAAATTTACTTCGTAGCCTATAGGTATCAACAGTGTCCTTTGTTACATGCAGTTAATTAATGGACCAAAGATACGGCAAAATTCACAGAACGCACTTTGAGTTTACTTTGCTAAGTACGTAAAGTAAGAGTTTCATTACAAATATGAACATCAAAACTATGAATAAAATATATATACAACATTATTTTTAGTACCTATATGAGAAACCCGAAACACGTTTCTAGTATTTTTATGTAAAGAATCTATGTACATACATTTCAAAACTGTATCATGAAAAATCACAAAGTTAGAAGGTTCTTATGCTACCGGGTTGTCCGTACAAAAACATGCAACAGCGCGGCGCCCGCGCCCCCGCGCCTCCAGGGTCGTCCTGCGCTCATTGATAATAATTTGGCAGTAGGTACCTAACCGTACGGCGATTGTATTCTAAGTAATTAAAAAAATTATTGAAATCGATTCAGTTCCCTATTCTGAACAAACTATATGCAGGTTTCGCATATACTAAAAATAATGTTGTTTAAGTATACTCAGATGTGACGCTAACTTTGCTGAGTAAGCGCTTCATACGAATGTGAATTTTATTCATATTTATGCATAATGCTCATTTTGGTATGAGAAGCTATTACTTTACTTTTCAAAGTAAAGTCAAAGTGCGGTCTGTGAATCTTGCCCATATGCTATCTATTAATAACTCCCCTAAAAATATTAGTATCTCGGCTATCTATTAACTCGATCATCGCAATGTTTGGTGAGATCTAGTTACTGAGTAGCGTCATGACTATTATTTCTCCAATGATATCACCGAATCTAACATCTTAACCACTTAACTACAACCTCGGTAACTCGTTACTGTTTACGGAGTATTTTTCTGCTCAGTTGATCATAATAAATTGAAGTAAAATCGCGTAGGTTACCGATGTACGATAAATTCGCGTAGTTATGAGAATTCCCTTTCCAAACACTGATGGACCTTCAAGCAAACTTCAGATAGAGACCTATTGGTTGATTAATTCTTATCAAAATCTGTAGCGATAAGCGTGCACGATAGACGTCGTCAGCTCGAAAATTATGTGATAGAAATTGTATTTTGTTTTAACCAAAATTGTGACAAGTGCGGTTTTATGACTTTGATAATGATGACACTATCGAGGAAAACAACATGACAAAATTATATAATTAACAAAATGGGATTTACTGACTGCTGCATACCGCCGAAAGAGTCCAGTAAGTTTTGATAAGCTTTGAGCCTTACATTCTGTGTATCTGTACTGTACTAACATTGTTTTTTTATTTCATTTATGTAACTATTTTAATATTTTTGTTAGGAGAGATTGTCAGCACCATTTACGCTTTATTGAAAAATACAATCTGACTTTTCCTGTTTTTGACTGCTCCGGAACCTAAATTTTAATGATCAGCAGCTTTTTAGGGTTCCGTAGTAAACAAGGAACCCTTATAGTTTCGCCATGTCCGTCTGTCTGTCTGTCTGTCCGTCCGTCCGTCTGTCCCCGGCTTAGCTCAGAGACGCTAAGTCCTAGAAAGCTGTAATTTGGCATGGGTGTACCTATTAATGACGTCGAAAAAGTCGTTAAATAAAACCATGAAAAACATTTTTTTTTAGGGTACCTCCCTTGCACGTAAAACGGGGATGATATTTTTTTTTCTCATCTAATACATGGTGTGGGGTATCGTTGGATAGGCCGTTCAAAAATATTGTGGGTCTGTGAAAGCCATTTTTCAATTCTGAGTTCTGTTTCCATAATATTAAGCTTTAAAGTGCTATTTTTTGTTAGAGTCAAGTGTCCCCCCCCCCCCTGCCAGCTAAATGGTTGGTTTTGGATATGTGAAAAAATTCATGGCAGTAGTATATATAATGAAATTAAAAGGAAAACTATCACAGCTAAGTAGGGTTTACAAGTTAACGAGTAATCGTCGACCAACTTAAATTTGCAGTTGAAGAATTGACCGTAACGTATATAGATGTATGGGAGAGCATGTTTTTCAACTACAATGTTAAGTTTGTTTTTGGGATGAATTCATCCTAACTACGGAACCCTTCATTGTGCGTGGTCCGACACGTACTTGGCCGATTTTTTTATTAGTTAAGTTCCTTACTCTGATAAACAAGTGGGGTACTAGGTACTTTATTGACTGATATAATTAGGCTACCATGCTATCGGCACATTTAGTTTGAAAGGCAATGTTGCCTGTTAATTATTGATCACGGAAAAGTCAAGTTCGGCTATTTTAAAACATAGTTTAAAAAAATATAAGAATCTGTTATTTATGCTTCTGTTATTTGTTCAGTAAAACGTACCGTCACTCTTCTCATCTGATGCCTTTAAAGATATAGGCAACGACGGAGGTAAAAGAAAAGACCCTGCCAGAATTTTACTAAAATGATCTTCTGAAGTGAAAAGGTTTAATAAAGGGGACGATAACCGACTGTTAATGATTTGAAAAAAATATATGATAAATTAGAGCATTTTCCCAATAACTTAATATGTGAATATTTTAGATTATGTTTATGTTACATAGTGAAATAATTTTTTAAAGTTATGTCTAACGCGGATAAAAAACTGAGAACGGCGCAAAATCTACCAAGCATATTTTTCTGAAACTTTCACCAATTTAAAGATAATTTAATTATTGATCTTTTAGTATACGCGAAAATACCTTTTGTTTTGTGTATAATAAGTTAATAATGCGTCAAATTGGGGACAGCGCTCCTTGATGGGCGAGTCCTTTTACTGGCTGAACGTACGACGCGTTGCGTGAGCTCAGTACAGAACACGCAAGCTAACCACTCAAGGTCACTGGCATATATCTGCGTCTTAAGGGCGTCCATAGTCTCAGTGACCTCGAGCATCGAACAGTTTCTTACCCCACCGACCTTTCCGGTTCTTCTCTGTATTTACGTAAAATTTGCCATCTACCGGTCCTTGCTAATACTAAAGTTCCCCGTGTGAAGGCTGTGAGCCGACTGCCGCCCGTCGCCCGCGCACGGACCTGCCGCTTGCGTTCGCGTACAAATATACATTATTTTAACTTTTTCACGTAATATACAATAAAATAAAAAACGGCTAGATGAAAATAAAGAATATATGATTATCTGTTATACAATAAAAAATTGTTTAGCCAGATATAGTATTCACCTATTTATAACGAGATTCATTTCAAGAATAGACCTTTACAAAGTTTTAATATTCTCGTTAACTACGCATTTTTTTTAATTCTGGTTGATGAAAATGAAGAACATATATCAAACTCTTACATATATTTTTTTTAGATTTTAAATCTAACTTTAAATCGTTGTTATTCTTGGTTGAAATTCACTATTTTATTCATGGATGCCCTTAAGGAAGGGCGCGGGCGTATTGCTGATTCTAATAGCTCCTAGTAGCGCGGTTAAAAATAACAACTTTTTCTTATGCTGCCTAATCAGGGTTGGGCAGTATTTGAATTACTTGTAATTAAAATACGTAATTGAAATACAAATACATATTTGTATTTCAATTACTTCCTTAAAATGTAATTTGTAATTCGTATTTCAAATACCTGAGGACGAAGTATTTTGTAATTAGTATTTCAAATACTTGAGGCTTCAAAATACATTTTAACATTAAAATACAATTTTTTTTTTACAATAATTACCCGTTTAACTTTGTATTTTAATTACAATTAATTAAAATACAAGGTTAAACCTTCATTTAGCGATCGTCAGTGTGAGTGCGAGGGGAGTGTGCAATGATGGTAAAACAGCTATTAGAGTTGGCAACACTGCACCTGATATGTAAACTGTACGCTATGACTGTACGTCAAAATATGCCAAAAAACGCAAAAAAACCGGTCAAGAGCGAGTCGGACTCGCGCACTGAGGGTTCCGTACGAATATATGATGTTGATGATTTCTGAAAAACTGTGCTATTTAGAGACATCGTTTTATTTTTCCTGTAATCTTTACATAAGCTTCTATCATATAGAATAATTTCAGATTTTTATCTCTGCAAAGTTCGGAGATAAGGGGGGGGGGGGAAACGGTACGGTGGTTTTACGGGTAACGGTGGTTTTTTTTTTACATTTTTCATTACAAGTCGGAAACTAGGCTGCCTAAAAAAATATATGTTTGAGAATGTGCAAACAACGTTCTTTCATAATTATGATACCTGACATGCCCTAGTAGCCTCACTTCAAAATTTTAAGACTGTTTTCAGTCCCTTTTGCAAAAAAGATATATTTTTTTAAATTTCTTTCTTGCTTGCAAAATAGTTGGGCGTCATCTAAAACTCTTCTAAATTTCAAGTTGATAGCATTAGTAGTTCTTGAGATATCCAGGTGTGACAGACAGACAGACAGACAGACAGACAGTCTCACCATAAGGGTTCCTTTTTACCATTTTGGTACGGAACCCTAAAAATGTACGTCGTATTGTCAATGTCAAGCTAAGATGTCAAGTCATAACGGTTTAACGGTTTGTTTTTAGTTTTTTTGACGGAATAAATAAATCTTTTGTTCTGTGTAGAATACAAATTGTATTATTAAAGTTTGTCGTGATTGATGATCAAAATATAATATTGTATACACATACATACATAAACTCACGCCTTCTTCCCATGGGGGTAGGCAGAAACTATAGTTTCTGCGTACCCAAACCGTTATATATAACGGCACTTGCTTACTTATATACATATAAATCTAAAATACTGTATTTTGTATTTTATATTTCAAATACCTTACTTAAAGATATTTTGTATTTTACTTGCGATACTGGATTTTGTAATTTGTATTTCAATTAAAGCAAAGCATGTATTTTGTCCAGCCCTGTGCCTAATCACAGCTGGCGTATGAACGAATGAAATACACCGACCCCGGCGTGGTTTGATCAGACTCGATTACTCGAATGAACACAAAGATTTCCACTAGCCCTTGGAGCCTCATGTTTCATGGGGCTACAGAGACCGATGCACATCAAAGAGTAGACCGGGGGGCGTGGTAATGGTAGGGAAGACGTGCCCTTAGGATAGGGAAGGATTCTTAGAGCCGTACCGGATATGCATCCTTGACTAAGCATTGAAATACATACATGAAATATATAGACACGGGTGATATTTATCTAGGGACCTTTTAACCTTTTGAACGCCAGAGCAAAAACGCATGAACTTGCCCTCAACGCCAGGCCACAAATTCACCGCAAATACCTACGAAAAAAATAGGGATTCCAAAACTTCATCGATAATCAATTTTATTTTCGTCTTTAATTTCGAAATATAATGTCCTTATAACATTGAAATTTAATTCAACATTACATTTCTTCCTATTAAAGTAATAGTTATACACTATTTACAGCCTTGTATAATACCGTAATAACAGATATGAGACTACAATATATTTAAATATAATAACTGTAGGTACAACACTATTCTTGATCTGCTGTCTTCATATTGTGACCATGGCGTGGACGGCCCGCCATTTTAATAACTACTTCGCTTCCGAAATAAGGATGTGGCAACGTAATATCTCGTTTATCGATGTTCTAGTACAATATTATTTTATAATAAATGAAACACGTTTTTTAAATCAGATTTATAATTCCGAATGTAACAGGTACTTAAAAATATATGATTGAAATAGGTTAAGAAGGTAAATAAAAACTATGAAAAAATAGAAAATTTTAATAAAATGTTATACAGTATGTACTATGTATACATGTTTTTAAATATTAAGTTCTATAAACCTGGCATAAAAAGTAACAAATTAAAACAATTAACGATTATATATAATTATCACAATTACCAATTCGTAGTCATTAAATTCCCAGATTTATATTAAGTGACTATTATAATGATAATAGTCACTTAATATAAATCTTGAACTCGATATCACAAGTAAATTAATCATAAATATTATTCATTCACTTCACTAATTTCTGGTCGCCGCGCTTGTGACGTCACGATATTGTCGTCTAGTCGTGACCATGGCGTACAGGGTACTGATAATTCGGGTTGCGTTAGGGATGCGCTTGAGTTGGGATTAGTGAATATCGAAATTCGACCCAACCAAATTTTATTTTTGACTATGTAGCTTATTGAATGATTTTTAAGACTGGTTTTATAAAATTAATGCTGCTTTATCCTAGTACCAAATTATACCTAAAATAATATATTCCAGAGGAAAGTTTCGAATCGATCTTTGATTTGAAATAATGATATTATCCAACATGCGCTACATCACTAGCGGTCACGCAGTTATGACTCTGGCGTGTGAGGACATTCTTTTTTCAGAGTTTCTTTCTTTCTTTTTAACGTAAAATTTCTCAATATTTATAATGCAATTTAATTAGTTTTATGGAAATAAATAAATTTTGGACCTTCTATTTTACAGGTACATATAAATAAATAGGCATTAAAGTAATGTTTAAATAGTTTATTTCGTGTTTTAATGTACCGCTGTTTTTGTCACATATTTGTGTCGTTGGCGCTCAGGGACAGTTTTCGCTTGTCACGTATTTGTGACCCTGGCGCTCAAAAGGTGACGCCACCGCCAGGTTGCGTTCCGGTCAGGTGAATGGAGAAACTTTGGGCGGGGTTAAACTGCACCCTAATTGCGGTACCACAGTTTGAATCGGAATCGGAATGATTTTGAAGTATATTGCTAATCCATTGCTTCATATGTCAGAAAAATGTGTCTGCTCAACAACGTAAATAACGCAATTAATGTTGTTGAACTGTCAAATTGAAACCGATTCCTACTGATAATGTGTTACGCAATTAGTTGTTGCTTTCTCGACGCTTTTCTATGTCACTGCAATGCTGTATTACACGTTGCTATTTCCAATGTCTTCGTCCTAGGTCTCGTTACTAGCCGTTTCTGGTTTTTTGCTTGCGGTAGTCGGAAGTAGTAAGTCGCAGTACTCAATAGAATACAATGACGTCTAACTTGGATGCCCCGAACCCAAAGCAAAAAATATAAAAGGAATGTTGGGTTGGGTTCTTGGGTTACTGCTACCTGAGTACATCAGTTGAATCCCGAAATGTCTACAAATATAATGCGTACTCACAAAAGACAAACAATTGTAGAACACTATAGCATAGCACTGCACTGCACATATAATTTTGATATATCATACTATGAATTATGGTCTACAGAAGGTAATAAAACTATTACCTATTTCAGTAATTTTTGTATAGGATCAGGTTTACCGATGCGGTTAAGCTCACAAACCGAAAGGGGAAAAATGTACCTAACCATGTTTGTTCTGTTTTCAGGAGAGCCGCTCCGGTACGATCCGAACTTCAACGGTCCCATCCACCACCGATCGTGTACGGACATAATATGGCTAGTACTGTTCATCCTCTTTCTCGGAGTATGGGGATATGTCGGCTGGTATGGTAAGTAATATTAGATGAAACTCTTAAGTATTTCAAAATAATATTGTCAAATACTTGCTTGCAAAACTGAAATAATGAAAAAGGCAACCAGCACCCTAATTGCGTAACACACTATCAAATTACAATCTGAATGATTTTGAAGTATATTGCTAATCCATTGCTAGTTCATAATAATTATATTCGACAAATGTGTCTACTCAACAACTTAAATAACGTAATGAACGAACGAAATCAATGAACGTAATGTGTTGTTGAACTGTCAAAATGAATCCCATTGCTACTGATAGTGTGTTACGCAATTACCCCGCAGGCAAGAACTAGAACTAGCTCTCCAATAACATTAAAAGAAAAACTTTAAATAGATGACTCATTAAACCGTTGATCAAATTCCAGGTACGACCAAAGGTAACATTCAGAAGCTCCTAGCACCCATGGACTCCAACGGCGCGCGATGCGGTCTGGACTCCGACGTCAAGGACAAGCCCTACCTCGTGTTCTTTGACATTTCCAAATGCTTGTCACCTGGCAGTCCCATCGTCGGCTGTCCAACTCCACAGGCAAGATCTTATCAAATCGATTTTAAAGCCTTTCTTCTTCTTAACGTGACGATGGCAAAAATAACTGATAAATTAATATTATATTCCTATTTCGTCCCGTGGGTGTCGTAAAAGGCGACTAAGGGACTTACTAGAGAATGAGCAGCAACGTTCTCTATGCATTTTAACACCATATTGCGATCGCCAACCCGCCTGCCAAGCGTGGCGATTATGATGGCAACCTTTATACCTATTATTTTCGGCTGAAATGATGATACAGATTATTTAAACGTAAGTATATGTATTTTCTAAATTTTTTTGGCCCAAAATTTGCAACGCCAATACCGTTTGCTGACGTAGCCAGTAAGGTCACATTGCAGCATTTCAAATCAACTATATTAACTTTACTGCAAACCTTTTCCATTTTTCAGGTGTGCGTGGAACAGTGCCCGACTGAAACGAAATTATTCAAAATGGAAATGCTTGCAAGCAACTTTGCTCAGTTTAGATCACACATGGTGTGTATGAACGATGTCAAGGTCAACACCTTGACTTACCCACAAGCAATGGCATACATTAACAACGGAACATGCGCTTCATACGTTTTGCAAAGTCAAGCAGGTAATTTTTCAGTTCTAGTATTTAATTTAATTGTTGTGAAAATGGCAGATGATTGGGTGTGATGGTTTGAGTGATACTCTGCCACTAATTTTTGTGATGCTTAGTATTTGAACCACGTGATTTTATGTGTGGCATGTCCCTCCGGATATTCTTATTCAGACTGCTTGACCTAACTTTGACCTGTATTAGATATTGTATATTAACTACACTTCAGTGTTATCCCGTTGCATCGGCGATCTGTCGACTCTACAATGCCAGGGGGACAGCAAGCTGAGTCCCAAGTCTGTTAGTCCTGTGACCAGCTGCGTGAGGAACCCTAGAGAAGCGCACAAGTCGCTGGTGAACAGAGCGACGGCTCTCGACTCGTACGTGGGCTGGATTGTAGCCAGCTGGATGGCCTTCTTCACTACAACGGATGAGCTCGACACTCATATTGTATGTAGCCGCGCGAGTCCGCCGCGCTTGGTTCGGATGCACGCGTAGAAGCTTGACTTTAAACCTTCGCGCATGTGCACCTGTCCGTGACTGAAAACAACTACTAATATAACTGTCGTAATCGGTTAAGGAATGCTCTGTCTGTCCCACTCAAAATTAATACCTACCTACTATAGTTTCACACAATTCATTGCTTGTTCACATTCACGTATAATTAACTCATCACTTATCCATACCTTAACGTTGCGGTCGACGTTGCTGTGCATATTTGGTGATCGGAGCAGTGATGGGACGGTGTTTCGTGAACGTTGCCGACCTGCAGGAACACATAGACTCCTTGGGAGAAATGACCGCGGACGAAGTGATCTCAGAAATCGTAAAACTGGTGCAGTTCCAAGAGGTAGATAGAATACGTTTTGTTGCTCATTTCTTTACTTCTAACCATTAATTTCTCATTACTTTTGATTGTGCATGTTATATAATTATAGTGGTTAGTGAGTAGGTGCAGGTATTAAAATTGTAAACGGTATTAAGGTGAATCCGCAGCTGTGGCCCGTGAAATTCAAATTTTCTTCGATATTGGCAATTTGCAGGTCAGAGTCAGGTTGTATCTTGATCAAAATATGATTTGCGACCATAGAAATATAAAATCAGGAGAACTGGCAACGGGGCGTGTCTGTGTCCGCGTGACATGATCGTAAGGCGCGGCGCCCACTATTGGTGGGCATCGGGCGCCTGAGAGCTGCTTCGGGCAGCCTCGGCAGAAGTAAGCATGCCTAAGGACGCCGAGGCTGTCTTCGGGTAGCTCGGGTGGCATTTTCGTGGCAGACACGTCGCAGAACAGTCATAACGTTAACCGCGCGCGCCTCCATTAGCTTGGCAACACCTAGAGGAAAATAAAAGGCAACAGCCTCATTAATTACACGTATAAGTTGGTTCCTTTTATTTGAAGATGAAATTCACCGAAAGTACACCTTTGCTTCCAAAGCTTATTCACCCAAAATCTTCTTTTTTGCCTTAAGGCTCCAAGTTTATCTTCTTCTTCAGCAAGATGAACAATGATAACTAAGTCCCAAACCACCACATATAAATAATTAAATACACAGGCACAACTGTTTTCACGTATCGTTACGACTGAAGACTCTCCGACGTGTCTGCCACCCGAACTATTCTTAGTTTTGCCGAAGCTACCAGAAACCAGCCTCGGCGTCATTAGGTATGCTTATGACTGCCGAGGCAGCTCTCAGGCGCCCGAAGCCGCCCTTAGGAGCCCCATGCCGCCGTAAGGCACCCGAGCTGTACCGAGCCGCACCGATGCCCGCCGATAGTGGGCGCCGCGCCTAACGCTCATGTCACAGGCAAACATTCGTTTCTGCGAACTAGAGCGCTTTCGACCGCGATCGTGATAACATTTAAGAATGCCGTGTTGTTAAGTGGTTTCTTGTAAAAACCCAAGCCAAACTAAAAACTTTATAGATCATGAAAGATTTTACTATACTTATTTGTCTTTAAAATCATGAAAAACAACAAATCGTAAAATATTTCTTGCTTTTACTACGTACCTATTTTTGTTTTCATATACTTATCACAGCTACTGTACTATTTTTGCAGTAAATACATTGCTTCTTAACCACTACATAAGTATGTCGCTAAGTGACTGGACAATCAATGTAAAAATCACAAAACGATACTTTATATACGCGGATGCATCGCGTATTACGGCCGCTGTATCTTGCGACGAGTTAATGATGTCCACTAACGTAGGCTAGGGATGAATAATATATTGCTATCATAGTTTATTCTTCAATTTGGTCAACCGTTTTAACCCGATTGGAAAACCCATGTGACACTGACCGTCGCGTCGTAGGCAACAACTGCGAATCCACCTTAAACTAACTATGCAGTAGGTCATTTGAAAAATATTGTCCGTATTTGGAATTTCTTCCTTTAACTCTGACTAATACGATCCTCGTCGTATTCGTAACTAGCGAAAATATTTCTGTGAGCTATTGACGTGTCAGGCCATCAATGCAAAAGAAACGAGAGCACAGCATCAGTGCATAGACTACATAATTATTTATGAGACATCAGTGTACTTAATGCATTGGTAGTAGGAGCGGTACACACAAATATTTCCTCCAGTTTAAAACTATTGTTGTGAATAAAATATTAATTACCTCATTCATAGTGAGATTAGTCAGTTAAAATTATTATCAGCACAATTAAATGTTATTTTCTCAAACATGCTTGGAAATTCGAGCATTATTTTGACAACCTTCTTCGAGATAAATCGAAAATGCTGTATTGGTCAAATACATGCGAGCAGCGGCCGGCAATGTTAGAAAATCCATAACTGTCGTGTTTAGCGGCCGAATAAATTACTATGAAAACTCAGTCGTGTAATTAAAAAATGGAACGAACTTTTTACTTCCATACAACCAAGGAGGTACGGTAACGTATTTAACGTTATTACTATCAAACGTTTTGAAAAAATTAGATTTCGAACTGGCTTGCAAATAGAGCTGTTTAAAGTATTTATGAAACAAATTAACAAATTGGCGCA
Source organism: Tiliacea aurago (assembly GCA_948098905.1). Taxonomy (NCBI): domain Eukaryota; kingdom Metazoa; phylum Arthropoda; class Insecta; order Lepidoptera; family Noctuidae; genus Tiliacea; species Tiliacea aurago. The sequence continues at coordinate 9,546,350 of OX402578.1, read as the reverse complement.
TGAAAATTTTTATTTGCATTTGCCAGTTGGATGTTGTTGGTTTAAACAAAACGACAGTCTATTCACTCACTGATTTCTATCCGACCACACGACCACTAAAGCTACTTGTCGATATTGCCATTAGAATCGCGTAGGGACTAGGAACATCCCACTAACTTTGTAATAAGCTTGTTGAAGGCTATTTATGTTGTAGGTAAGTTATTGCTTATGAAACTGATTAATTTGCAAAACATTTTGTTTCCAATTTTATACTTATTTACGAACTTTACGATCAATATTATCAATCGATTGGTCAAGATATTTTATGCAGACAACGTGGAAGTAAAGATGTGTCTAATATAAAATTGTGTGTATAATTAGCTATCGGCGCAAATAGTTCAAGACTTGGTGCAGTCAAGGTGGTACCTGCTGGGTGCAGTATTCGGAGTCGTGATCTTATGCTTCTTGTACATTCTGCTCCTGCGCTGGGTGGTAGGACCAGTCGTGTGGACCTCCATCGTTGGACTAATCGGCCTAATGGGATTTTGTAAGTTAATATTTCTGTTTAAACTAGCATTTTTTACTCGCCCAAGCCAATTTTATACAAAATGAAAGTTAATTTAAATGTTTAAAATAAAAATAATTCTTACCTACTATGTACTAACGACGACTTTGGACTTTAATAAAGAAGAGTCCGTCCGGGCAATTGTTTCATGTTTATCACGTCAATAAAAATATCGTGCGCTCAAGCAACGCATTATGAAATACATTACACCTTTAAAATAATTTGCTGCCTAAATCAGCTATGAAAGGCGCCGCTACACTTGAGAAGAGATCACTGATCACAACGTCAAGCAATACCTACGTCCTTACTGTTTGCAATAAAACTGACGGTTAATCCTGAGGACCCCGAAACGACGGATATAATTATATTCATGACATTGTTCTCTTCGTTCCAGGCGTGTACCTTTGTTACAAGAACTACGCGTATTACAAGGCGAACCCATCGACTATGCATCAGACGACTAATCTCAAGGGCTATGCAGAGCACATCTTTAGTAAGCCAGGGACTTGGCTGGTAATACTCATCGCGGTGGCCATCCTGCTACTCATCCTCGTGTTAATTGTCATTTTCCTGCGAAATAGGATCGCTATTGCTATTGCGCTCATCCGCGAAGGAAGCAAGTAAGTCAATTCTGGAATTGAAGTGAAGTTATGCATGTACAGCCGATAGGTAAATTGATCACAATCTCAACAGCCTGAAGGAAGTCTTCTGATAGGTATAGGTTTGATTAGGAGAGCTATTTTATTAGTATTAGGCTTTGTTTCTTGGGTACCACTGTGTAACTGTTTTGCTCCATTTGTCCTTCCCTCTAATCATGTGTCCAGACCATTTCCACTTTAGTCTTCTGATTTTTAGGGTTATGTCCTGAACCTTGGTCTTGTGTCTGATGGTTTTGTTCCTTATTTTGTCTGTTTTTTTGGCTCCTAACATGCTTCTCTCCATCGCACGTTGGCATGTAGCAAGTTTATTTGTTGAGTTCCTTGTTAGAGCCCAGGTTTGGCTTCCATACATTAATACCGGTAGTGTGCAGGTGTTAAGGGGCCGGCATAGCATGCGTAGTTCATGCAAACGTAATAACAGAATAATTTGTAAATCAAACATAGGTAGTGTGTATTTGTTTCGATTGGATTACAGAATATCTATGTTCCCAAATATATATTTTGAAAGGACAATTACATAAAGACAAGATATGAGGAATTTAAAATTTCTATAGAAAACTTATTATTCTCATAACTCTTGTTTAAATCAGTGTCAATTCAAAATATATATTTGGGAACCTAGATATTCTGTATTCCAATCGGAATAAAGACACACTACCTTTTTTTTTGGGTGGGAAATTATCAAATAACTTTTCCCGCTCTGGGCGGAGCGGGAGGGCGTGTCAGACTTTTACTGACTAAAACCCACCGTATTCCTTCATTTGCCTGTGTGCCAGGGCCACGATATCCCTTTCGGACAAACTCGCAACCCTGGCAGGCTTTGGCCCTATCGGACCCCGTCAGTTGGTGCTGACAACTCTTTGAGGCGCGCGTGGAATACGACGCGCCGTCGACCCGGGGCTGGTCCTTATTGGACGGTGAGCCACCCATCGCTCACCGTCCGCAGGCCCGCGCCTACGGTGGCCGGAAATCGGCTTGCGACTCCCGACGCCCGGGGCGTCTCCTGCGGCATCTAGGGGCGCGAGGGCGCGAACCTTGCCTCTCCCTCACGCGTTCCGCCTCCTCCTTCGCAAGCATTATTGCTTCGCAGGAGGTGACGGCCTCCCATGCACTCTCGCTCCGAACCATGGCCTGAACCAGGGCCAGACGCGAGAGATCGCCGCCGCCGATCGCCTCCGTGAGGACACGGTGCTCCGCCCAAGCTGGGCAGACCTCCACCGTATGCTCCACCGTGTCCTCCGGGCGATCCACACAGTGGTGACACCCGGGCGTTTCCTCCCGCTTTATCCTGAACAGGAACCTCCCGAAACAACCATGTCCGGTGAGGACCTGCGTCAGGCGGAAGGTGAGGACGCCGTGGCGCCTCTAGCCACTCCTCAAAGAGGGGACTTATCTGAGGAGTGGCTAGAGATAAGCCCCCTACACACTACCTTAAAGTATATGTTTGATGGACGGCAGAGCCGCTGGTTTCCCGCGGCACAATCTCCCACCGATGATGACTGTACCGCCTCTAGTTTTCCGCACCCTGCTGCTTTTTGGACCAATTGCACGGCGACTCGGCTCGTCTGTTACGTTACAATTCTTGGCTAAAGCCGCCATCGCCCTATACAGATGCGATGGCTTTTGTGTTCCCAGGTCCGTCTCTCCAATTAGCCTCTGGAAATGCTTCTCCGCGCTTTCCTTGTAAATCGCCAATAAACGCTTTTTTAATGCTGCGTACTTGCCTGACTCTGGCGGGGCTTCGATAATACCGGAAAGTTGCCGCACTGTGTTCTGAGGCAACCTGGCGAGTGCTATGTGGAACAACTGCGCGTCACCCTGTCTCTGTGGTGCCATTATAGCCTCGAACTGACAGAACCATGATTTGGGCAAATCTGTCAAAAAATCTGAAATTCTTGCCTGTATCGATACCACTGCTACTCCGGTGGCAGCTGCCTGCGCCACCGCGACTACTCCAGCTGTTGCTTGGGTAGTCATCGTTGTAGAGTTTCACTGGTTTCGAGACTATTCGCTGTTAGTTGCACCTACGCGGTTTTTTAACGCGCCTTTGCCACGTCGCCACTGAGTCGCTTACGTCGCAAACAAAAAAAAAACTATTGTCTGTAAACGTTCGGGGTCACCACTTGTTGTGCGTGTTATTATGTAGGGTCCAGATAAATTATATGCAAGTTGGGTTATACTGAATATGATAAATAGTTTATTAAAGGTTCACATTTCTTGGTTACAATTATTACAGTAAATTAGGACATGGCAATTTAGTGCGAAGGTATGTAAGCGACTGGCGTACCCGGCGCTGTCGTTCCTTATTCATATCAAAAATGCAATTCAGCAAATCGCATCGCTAGGGTCGCTACACGTTTGTATGAACTAGGAATCCATCGCCGGCGTCTTAAACAGTTTACTTTTTGTTGAAATATGATGGCTTTTGTCTTTCATTACTTCTTGGGAGAGCTACGCGCTTAGTAATTATGCTGGGCCAGACGCTAATAGTTATCCACAAGCTACGCTGATAATGCATCTGGCTACCATTTGGTATCAAGTTCAGAAGGCCAATCTTCCATTAGCCAGTCGTCGATCTTGTGACAGAAGAGTACCGTGAACTGCTCTCAATTCGTGAAACTGAACCGCTTAGTACTAATTTGACTTATTTTCGTATCTCATAACCCGCCAGTTAATAAACAAAACAAAATCTTAGGAAGTATTTATTTATTTTCTTTCATACAACTACATAAGAAAGAAAGAATTAAACTAAAGAAAGCAATGAATTAGCATTGCCATTCAGCGTGGCAATGCTGCCAGTCTTCTGGGCACGTTTCCGGATGACAGCGATTTGGACGAGTACTTTGACGTTTAAGCGTCCTTTTTTTTGTATTTTTTTGTTTATCTTGTTAGTACCTAGTTAGTTGTGTGATCTATCGTATATACGAATTTGAATAAATGTGAATAAAGTATATGACCACATAAGAAATGTATTTATTTAATAATTTCCAGAGCTGTGACTGCTATAAAATCAACAATATTCTTCCCGATATTTCCTTGGATTCTTCAGTGCTTCGTGATCGCTTACGGCGTGCTGGTGCTCATGTACTTGCTCTCAATCGGAGACCCGGCTTTCAAAATAGTTAATTTCGCGAACGACACCTGTGTCTGCAGTATTGTTGCGCATTATACTAAGGTAAGTACCTAGAATAGGATTATGGTATAGACGAGTATTCTTAGTTTCTTCGTGATAATGAGCTTGGTGAATGGTGACTGTGGAAAGAAGTCGTTCACAGTTTCACACTGCCCGCTCAAAGCCTAATTTCTTGATTTGAATTACTAGGTGCCTCGTGTCCTTGATTCACCCGAGCAATTAAGTTTTTCTTTAGACAAATTCTAATTTGTGCTGACTTATCGACGGCACAATCCCCAAATACTTGGGGCCCGAACCGCCCTGTATGATGAACCCAGAAATTTGTTTTAAGGGGCCGGCGTAGCATGCGTAGTTCATACAAACGTAATACCAAAATAATTTGTATTACAGAATAACTATGTTCCCAGATATATATTTTGATAGGACAATGTTATAAAGACGAGATATAAGGAATTTAAAATTTCTATAGAAAACTTATTATTATCATAACTCTTGTTTAAATCAGTGTCCATTCAAAATATATATTTGGGAACCTAGATATTCTGTATTCCAATCGGAATAAAGACACACTACCTTAAGTATATATTTCATTTACAAATTATTTTGGTATTACGTTTGTATGAACTACGCATCCATCGCCGGCCTCTTAAACACATACCTCGCGTAGTCACGTCACTTTATAAAATGTTATTGCGAAGATTGATATTTCATTCGAATTGTGTTTATGTTTTAGGACAACGAAGCTTGCGATCCAGTCTCCTTCTTGGCAGGGTGTGCAGATCAAAATGGCGGAGCCTGCAAACAAGCCACGTGCCATTTCACAGGCCTAGACAGTCCGCACAGCGTCGTTTACTTGCACTGTTAGTAACTTTTTATTAATACTAGATGACTCGGTGAAATTGGTACCACGTGAGACATTATTTAGATTTCGGCTGTTCCTTTGCGTTTTTCCTAATTTTCTTTTTTCGTAAACCACATTAATATTGAGGCGAACAAAAAAGAAAACAAATTGGTCGAGCCATTTTCGAGTTTTTGCGTATGTATATTAGATTTATATGTATGTATAGAATATTAGTTTTAGTATATGCGAAACCCGAAACACGTGTCAAGTATTTTTATGTAAAGAATCTATGTTGAAAATTTCAAAACTGTATCATGAAAAATCATAAACTTATAAGGTTGTTATGTTACCGGGTTTTCCGTACAAAAACATCCTGACGGCTCCCCCGCGCCTCCAGGGTCGTTTTGCGCTCATTGATAATAATATGGCAGTAGGTACTAGGTACCTTAACCGTACGGCGATTGTATTGTAAGTAATTAAATGGTGATAACATTTTCCATCACATTTAAATATTTTGGGACAAAATATAACACGGTGTAAAAATTATTGATATCGATTCAGTTCCTTATTCTGAACAAACTATATTCTGGTTTCGCATAAACTAAAAATAATGTTGTATATATTACTAGCTGACCCGTGCCCGTTGGGCGGTAAACATTTTTACTCTATGACACTCATAAATAACGTGGCTTTCTATGGGTATTCTTTTTCACATAAACCATCTACTAAATAGTCCGCACAAAGCCTAAACATTTGGTTTGGATAGGTGAGCCCGTTCTTGAGTTATAAAATTACATCGTAAAGTGGCATTGATTTTTATAGATATAGGATACAGGGTGGATTTTTGAGATGGGGCAGTAAGAGCAGCTACCTTAACCGTTATCTACAGGGAAACGGTCCTTAACTTTTTGAGATATTCGATCTGAATTTACAGATTTTGAAAAAAAAATTACAGCCCGCAGGAAAATGGGCAGTTTTCACAAAAACTTTTTTTTAAGCCATTCGATCCTGTTTCTTATAAGGATCAAAAACCTCTATAGGACCAACTGAGGTAGACCAACCGACTTTTTGCGATTTCTGACTTTTCTAGTATTCAAACCACAGTTGGTCCAATAGAGGTTTTTGATCCTTATAAGAAACAGGATCGATTGGCATAAAAAAAACATTTTCTGCTGACTGTAATTTTTTTTCAAAATCTGTGAATGCAGATCGAAATTACTCAAAAAGTTAAGAACAGTCTCCTAAGAGCGTTTTCCTGTAGCTACAACGATTAAGGTGGCCGATTAAGGCCCTTACTGCCCCATCTCAAAAATCCACCCTGCATACAAGGTGTAACATAAATAACGCAGAACCTCCTAAGGGTCATTGTACTTACTCATTATCATCAGGGGGTCATTATTTTTGTTTTTTTTTAATTTTCATTTTAATTCTATAAATTAGCGATTTTATTTTGTATTATGACATGAAACATTTACCTATGGATATTTATCTGAAATAAACGATTTGATTTTGATTTGATCATTATGAACAACTTTTACTATGGGTCCAAATCAGAAATCTTCTCTCAATTATTTTCGCGATTTCAGATTTGGTCCCATAGTAAAAGTTCTTCATACATTAATTTACCAACGACATTTTCCCTTACAGTGGCCAACTTGCTGGGCTTCTTCTGGACAATGTTTTTCATCAGCGGTGTGTCGGACATGATGCTCGCCAGCACATTCTCCACGTGGTATTGGACGTACAAAAAGAGAGATCTTCCATTCTTCACTCTTACGTCTGGCATATTAAGAACATTACGGTAAGATGTACTTTATGTAACTGACAAGTTTTTTTTTGCCATTCTCTTTTTCTCTTTACAATCGGGCCCTCCGTGCTGAAGATTGTGACCCGCAACGACCAATATCTCAGGCTCGGACCATTCTTGTGGTTCCTGAAAAGAGAGTCCCAATGTCCGGAGAGTCAGGGCTGTTAATCTCTTTGGTCTGCACTGAAAAAGACTCTTCAAACTGTCAGTGGGTCTTCGCACGATGTGGCTGACGTAGCGCACAATATTATACGTGTCTTAAACGCTTCATTAAATCATGTTACAGGTATCACCTGGGTACCGTCGCCTTGGGAGCGCTGATCATTGCCATAGTGCGGGTAATCCGCGTCATCTTGGAGTGGATCGACCAAAAACTCAAGAAGTTCGACAATCCGCTCACTAAATGCCTCATGTGTTGCTGCAAGTGCTTCTGCTGGTGCCTTGAGAACTTCCTCAAGTTCATCAATAAGAACGCATATATCATGTGCGCGGTACATGGACATAGCTTCTGTAAAAGCGCGAGAGACGCTTTCTCGTTGCTCATGAGAAATATCATAAGAGTAGTCGTGATAGACAAGGTATGGTTCAAGATAATGTGTTAAAAGGTGGTGGTGGTTTATGACAAAACTTTCTTGTGAAACTTTGTGATCTGTGTTGATTGTCGGCAATTTCTTTTAGGGTTCCGTATCTCAAAAGGAAAAAAACGGAACCCATATAGAATTTCTCGTGTTTCTGTCTGTCTGTCATAAAAGATTTACTCCGAATCTACTGGACCGATTACGCTAAAACTTGGTACAAATATGAATTCAAAAAAAAGTTATGTTACTGGTACCATGTGACCTACCAAATGAAAGGGCTTGATGTAAGGATTTCAGATATAATTTTACAGTTATTTAAGAAAATCGGTGGAAAATTTACCCCCCCCTCCTTATCTCCGATACTACTGAGCCTAAAATTTTGAAAAAATTATACGTGCTTATGCGTAATTATGCTTACCGTAATGTTCGAAAATACAGAAAATAGTTCTTTGCTTATAGATTACAGGAAAACCTATAAGAAGTCTATGGCCTTAAAATAACATGGTAAATCACTCAATATTGTGCGTAAAAACTTACATTACAATGTATGAGGGAACATGTCTTTCGACTACAATGTTAAGTTTGTTTTTGGGATAAATTCATCCCAACTACGGAACCCTTCATTGTGTGTGGTCCGACACACACTTGGCCGGTTTTTTTGTATTGTATTTGTATTAATGAGACAAATAATTTTCAGGTGACAGACTTCCTGTTCTTCCTGTCCAAGCTGTTGATATCCGTGGGGGTGGGTGTCGGCGTGTACTACTTGCTCCAGTGGAACTTGTTCTACGAGGTGACGCAAGGCCAGCCTCTGCACTACAACCACATTCCCGCCATCATACTGAGTATTGCCACCTATCTCATATGCACTATATTCTTCAACGTCTATGAGATGGCCGTTGACACGTTATTCCTTTGTTTCCGTAAGTATATCGCAAGAGTTCCGTAATAAATATGTAACCCTATTGAAATGAAATGATGATGAATGGCGAAATGAGTCGTTACGGGTCGTCAGACGCCCGAAAGTCTGATAACCAGTCTTACCAAGGGGTATCGTATAACCCAGTAACTGGGTTGTGGAGGTCAGAGAGGATAGGCAGTCGCTCCATGTAAAACTGGTAATCAGCTGCATCCGGTTAGACTGGATGCCGACCCCAATATTGTTGGGAAAAGGCTAAGCAAATGATGATAACTAGGGAAATGTGAGCTAGTGAACATTTATTTATTTATTCATTCAGTAATACTCATATAAGTTGGTGCAAACATAAACTCTTTCCGTCTTATTACAAAACACGGTTTATCTTCAGACCCAGGTTTAAACCATGGAGCCATTATTTAATTCCGAACTATATTCCGGCTATGGTAAAGTTCTTAATACAAAACTGACAACTTAGTACCGAACTAAGTTTTCAGTTTTGTAGAACGGTATTTCAATCACAGTTACATTCTTATTACAAAAACTGGCTCCATGGTTTAAGCCATGTCTAAATATGACATGACTTAAACCTGGGTCTGAAGATAAACCTTGTTTTGTAATAACACGGATTGAGTTTTACCGTGCATCAAAATCATCAACCACATAATTTAGAGAATTAAACCAAACTTAAGTTAAAAAATGAAACAACAAAAATAACAACGAGGGTATTTAGCGAAATATTTATCTATTACTAAACAAACGAGCGAACATGGGTAAGCGACCTGACCGTCCTTAAAACAAAAACTGTTAGAGGAATGTGACTTAGATTGATACAGGTTGTTCTTAAAAGTATAATTATTTTAGCAATAATTAATTTTTCTTTATTTTTGTGTGTTTATTATTATATTGTTAGGTATTATGTTTTTTTTTTTACTATTTAATAATATTCAATTATAACATTTTTATTTTCATTCACATGCTAAGGTACACCTCTGCCTAACCTTTCGGGGGAATTACAGGCGTGATATTATATAAATAAATCTCAACTTGTACGTTAATATGTTTCAGTTGAAGACTGCGAAAGAAACGATGGTTCGCTAGAAAAACCATACTTCATGTCGAAAAATCTTATGAAAATTCTTGGGAAGACAAATAAGAAATCATAAAGTGCCAAATATTAATGTATGTAAGAGTGTTGTGAATCCAATAAGTAAGAGAATAAGTTAACTGTGTCAAACTTTTCAAATCATTGTCACAACTTTGATTATCACTTGTACTTCGATTTACACGTTTTATAGGATTTTTTACGATATTTCTATTTGTAAACTATTTTTACTCATTTAGATTTGTACTCTTTTACAGTATTGTACCATAGTTTATAATATTAAAAACAAAATAATAATTTTGTTATGTACCTTTTAAAAATTTATGATGATGACTCTCACACCATTTTTAAGAGATTATTGAGATATTTTAATATATAATAAAACTCCACTTCTAATATTTGATCAAGTGGTTTGTGATATTGCAAATAAATTATGTGAAATATGTATAATTGAACTTGTCTCATTAAACCACTCAGGAACAAATCGTTTTCAGGTAAGAAAAAAAGAGAGAAATCAAAAAAGTAACCTGTTATTCTTCAACGACATAGTTTATTCTGTGCTGAGTTAGGAAGGCTACATCGAGCATAGCTTCAGGGTCGAGCAAGTCTTTAACGTCGTCATACTTCAGGCTCTCTTCGTATGCAAACATGATACTAGTATCATCCAGCATCATCTTGGAAGCTGCAAGCGCTAAGATGCAGTTCTTCACTCTTGCCATTGTTTCCCTGTCAGACCTGCTAACAGTCTGCAAAGAGGCAAATGGAATGTTGCTTAATATAACTTAGGATCGTAGCTGGTGGCATTCTGTAGTTTCTGCCTACCCCCTTGGGAAGAAGATGTGAGTTTAAGTATGTATGTGTAACGATATGTTTCTATCTAGCTGGCCCACCTAAGCCACAGCAACGAAGCCAATGTAGACTGTTAGCTTATTGAATGTACTTCTCTAATCTAACGAAAATATTCAATGTACCTCCGCCACTAAGACAGGAATGGCATTTTAATTGCGGTTTCTATCCAGCGGGGCCCTCCGTTATTCTATTGCTTAGAGACTTGAAAATATGATTGGAGATACTCCTTCCAATGTACTTTCCAAGTTATTCATTTATTTTCAAAAACCGTGGATAGTATAGCAGAAATTACTAAGTTTTTTTCTATCCAGCGGTGCCCTTTTTATCCTTAATATTTAAAAGTGAAAATAGCACGCCAAATTAAAGCATTTTCAATGTACTTTCAGGGATTATTGCGTTTTTTGTGATAAACGTCTTATTTTACGGTGAAAAAGAATCTGTTAACTTATAAAGTTTTGTTAACAAAAAGTAAGGTCAGCATGAAAACGTTTCTTTAATGTCAGTTTAGTTTTCTGTGGTTGTGTTTTGATGTTAAAAGTGATGTTTTAATGTTAAAACCATGGGTAAGTGGATACATTTTCATTTATATGTTGTTAATACAACGTTTCAGATAATAATTGCACGAAATTGCATCATAAAATTCAAATTTTTGAACAAAGAAAAGTTACGAAAAAAATCCGTTCTATCGTCCGAATTTGGACTAATTTTGTGTTTTATCGACTGCAAATAGATGAATAATCATAAATAAGTGCATAATACATAGTTTTAGAGAATATTTGCACTAATTATATCATAAATACAAGGTAAAGTAAGGTAAGGTAAGGTTGTCTGTAAAAGATCGCTTTTAGCGATAAGACCGCCCATTGTGTCACCCTATGTAAAATTTATGTATGATTTTATGGTGTATGTACACCTTTTAGTGCAGCCCTCGTATGTACGAGGGCTGCACTAAAAGTATCGGGAATGGAATATTTCCACTGTTCCTGTCATATTAAAATCTTTTTAATTGAAAACTCCTTGGTTTTAAAAATCGAATACCATTTATTTATTTAAAAAAAGATTCTCGGTCTTGTCACAAGGTTTTGTCAAACTTGTTTAGTCGTTGAGAAAATGGAATTGACTCGAGAAAATTCAAGAGCGATGATTTATTATGACTTTCGAAGTGGTTTAACACAAAAACAGTGTGTTGACCGGATGATTTCTGCATTTGGTGATGAAGCCCCATCCAAAACCACAATTTATCGCTGGTTTGCAGAATGCTGATGATCCCCGTCAAGGTCGTCCAAAAACTGCACTCACCCAAGAAAACGTTGATGCTGTGCGTAAGCTGATTGAGGAAGATCGACATGTGACATACCGCGAAATTCAGGCAACTTTAGACATTGGCATGAGTCAAATACAAATAATCTTGCATGAACAATTAGGTGTAAAAAAATTGTTTTCCCGATGGATACCGCATTCGCTCTGTGAAGAGCAAAAAGCGGCTCGCGTTACTTGGTGCGTCAGAACTCTCGAAAGATTCCACGCAGGATCCTCAAATGCTGTATACAACATTGTATCAGGTGACGAATCCTGGATATACGCGTACGAACCCGAAACAAAAAACCAGTCACGAGTTTGGGTGTTCGAAAATGAGTTAAAGCCAACAAAAATTGTTCGTTCACGGAGTGTTGCAAAAAAAATGGCGACCACGTTTGTCTCCAAAACCGGCCATGTTATGACTATTCCTCTTGAGGGACAAAGAACGGTTAATGCAGAATGGTATGCTAGCATTTGTTTGCCACAGGTCGTTTCTGAAATCCGTAAAGAGAACTGCAACCGCCGCATCATCCTCCATCACGACAATGCGAGTTCTCACCCCGCGCACAGAACAAAAGAGTTTTTAGAGCAAGAAAACATAGAATTATTAGACCATCCGCCGTACAGCCCCGACCTAAGCCCTAATGATTTCTATACTTTCCCTAAAATAAAGAATAAATTGCGTGGACAGAAATTTTCATCACCTGAAGAAGCTGTGGACGCCTTCAAAACGGCCATTTTGGAGACCCCAACTTCCGAATGGTTGCTTCAATGATTGGTTCCATCGTATGGAAAAATGTGCCAAATTTCGCGGAGACTACTTCGAAAAGCAATAAATACATTTTTAAATAGTAATGTTGTGTCACTTCCTGGATTCCCGAAATTTTCAGTGCCGCCCTCGTAATAAAGAGTATTCTATTCTATTCTAAATACTTGTGATAAGTATCAAAAAATCAAATGTCAAAAATTGCATCAAAATTGTCCAACTTTGAAGTTAAATATCTTTATTTCTTTCCACAAGAATGAGTATGTGTTAAATTAATATGAAAATATAGTTCCTACTTGTGTAGTTTTCACTAATATTCAAAAACAAAATGTTTTATTAATTTTTGAATTAATTCATAAATAAATCAATTAATCAGCCCCCCCTCTTCAATAAATCTTTTTTTAATTAATTATGGTGGTATATTTTTACAAGATATAGGTAGCTATCAGTCAATAAAGATTTATGTAGTATTTTATTAAAAAATTTGATAAGAAACTACTTGGTGTTACTCGGATATGAGTTTTCAAACTTTCAAAGCATTCATGAGGCCGGCCTCAAGTGCCATGAACTTTGTGATTTATTATTACAAAAATGTTACATAGAACTCTCAAAGAAACGCTGTTGTTAGATTTCTTATCTATTCATAATGTAACTTGCAAAATTTAGTGTAAATTGATACAGTAGTTTTATCAGAAATAGCCATAACATTGGACCTAAACAATTACAGCTGATATCTGTAATCAATGCACATTTTAAAATAATTACCCTACCCAGAACCATTGTGTTAATTGTTATTTACAGTCATTCTATACACAAAGCCAAATCTGCGATAGGAAAACGATAGGAAATCATATTTTTTTATGAATTTGTATGACTTTAGACAAAGTGGTGTATGAAACTCATGCACATAACTAGGTAAGTATTAAAACACTCGTGTGATACTACACACTCGTGTATTAACAACACGTGTCATGTAGATATTAGTTTCATAAACTACTATTTTGCTGACCCTACATGCAATTTGCTTTCAATAAGTAAAGTTATTTTTTACTTAGCCAGCTTTCGCCATCTTTAGGACACAGGCCTGGCCGATGCGTTAACTGAAACTCACAATTTGACGGAGCTCACGCGTAGGTAAATTTTCTGAAATAAGTTTATTATTCAAAAATAAAAGGTTTGTACTTATCGCATCTAAAAAACCGCATTATCCACGTAAGTACATTGGAAATGCTTTAATTTGGCGTGCGATTTTCACTTGTAAATATTAAGGATAAAAAGGGCACCGCTGGATAGAAAAAAACTTACGAAAATAATTTCTGCTATACTATTCAAGGTTTTTGAAAATAAATGAATAACTTGAAAAGTACATTGGAAGGAGTATCTCCAATCAAATTTTCAAGTTTCTAGGCAATAGAATAACGGAGGGCCCTGCTGGATAGAAACCGAAATTAAATGTCATTTCTGTATTAGTGGCGCAGGTACATTCAATAAGCTAACAATCTACATTGGCTTCGTTGCTGTGGCTCAGGTGGGCCAGTTAGATAGAAACATATTATGTAACGAACGTAATATATGACCAAATATCGCAAACGATTGCGTCCTTATGACTTGGTTGGACCGATGGCCTGTGGAGCAGACAGTCCTTTTTATGTTTTTTTTTTTTGGGGTGGAAAACTTCTCCCGCTCTGGTGGAGCGGGAGGGCGGGTCAGACTTTTACTGACTAAAACCCACCGTGTTCCTTCAAATGCCTGTGTGCCAGGGACACGATATCCCTTTCGGACAAACTCGTAACACTGGCAGGCATTGGCCCTTTCGGACCCCGTCAATTGGTACTGATGTCTCTTTGAGGCGCGCGTGGAACACAACGCGCCGTCTACCCGGGCCTGGTCCTTATCGGAGGGCGAGCTACCCATCGCTCACCGTCCGCAAGCCCGCGCCTACGGTGACCGGTAATCGGCCTGCGATTCCCGACGCCCGGGGCATCTCCTGCGGCGACTAAGGGCGTGAGGGCGCGAACCCTGCCTCACCCTCACGCGTTCCGCCTCCTCCTTCGCGAGCATTACTGTTTCGCAAAAGGAGGTGACGGCCTCCCATGCATTCTCGCTCCGAACCATGGCCTGAACCAGGGCCGGACACGAGAGATCGCCGCCACCGATCGCCTCCGTGAGGACACGGTGGTGCTCCGCCCAAGCCGGGAAGACCTCCACCGTATGCTCCACCGTGTCCTCCGGGCGATCCACACAGTGGTGACACCCGGGCGTTTCCTCCCGCTTTATCATGAACAGGAACCTCCCAAAACAACCATGTCCGGTGAGGACCTGCGTCAGGCGGAAGGTGAGGACGCCGTGGCGCCTCTCTAGCCACTCCTCAAAGAGGGGACTTATCGCCACAATTGTGGCGTGCCCAAGCAGACGAGTCCTGGAGTGGAAATCGCGTATTGGCAAGCGCAGTGTGGGACGCCCCCCAGCTAGATGGACCAACGACCTTAAGAAGGTGGCTGGGATAGACTGGATGGGGAAGGCGGAGGACAGGGTATGGTGGCGCAGCCTGGGAAAGGCCTATGTGCAGCAGTAGTCCACTGCTATAGGCTGAGTTGATTGAATCAGTAGCAACTACCAACTCAATTTCTAGCACAATCTTGGATCAAATAAAATATAAGGATAATTTTGGTACATGTTTAGCATGGTGATTGATCGATTGGCTGATGTATTAAATGTCACTGGTGCCATTCCAGTACAGGAGAAATAATTACATACGAAAAGATATAAGATATAATAATAATAATATTTCAGGCCATCTTAAGAGGGCTATCACAATTTTTCTTGAATTTGAGCGTTTTACTCGAGTTTTGATGTGTGATTATGGTTTAGCTATAGCTATAAAATTAAAAAAAAAATAGGCCCGAGCAAGTTTGATTATTTATCTTGGGAGCGCTTTAAATAAATATTTCAATTTGTTTAAGTACATAAATCAGTAAAAACCTTGTCTCTGCAAAGGATGTTTCATAAAATTTTACTTTTGTGTATCTTTTGGTGCTTTCTTACAACTGTATCTTATACTTGGAAGCGCTTTAATCAATTTATTATATTTCATACAGTAATACACCAAAAACAATTCTGTAAAACAGAGAGTTACTGATCATTTTTCGTCCCAAATTTTATTTTTTATCTACGAATATATAATCCAAATTCAAACAAAAAGTATTTTTACATAAAAAAAAAATTGTGTAGGTATTTAAAAGTAAAATAACGGCATAGCGGCGTAGCTATATTTTTGAGAGTGCAAAAGTGATGAAACTATTAACGGGCGCTGAGACTGACACGAATGGTTTATCACCACGAAAACTGTTCTTTTATAGTTACACAGATTTAATGTTTCGATTATTTTACGCTTTCTCACAATTAGATAAGAAATTAACGAAAAACGTTTTTTTTTTGTGATAGCACCCTTAAGTACTGAATAGAGGGCTAGGGCTACTATTCTGTACTTTCAAGCAACAAAAATAATACTTAGTTACAAAAAGTTTAAGCCACCCACCTGTGATTCAACATTTGCAATTTCATCTTTATCACCTTCCACCATATTACTTTGTTCTGCTGGAGTGATCCAAATGTAACCGTTGTTACCAATGATGACTGATATGCCACAAGGGAGGTGGTGGAAATGGTTCTTTCTGCGTTTAATGAATGAGGGAAACACTTTGATTAGTACTCCTTGTGATAGCTGAAATAGAAATTGAGATCATTAATTTGGTTCTCTATTGTGTTCCCTACTAACTTTTTTATCCATAATCTAAAGTGCCATATTTTTTTGCTCCTAATCATCATTTGTCCGAATGATAACTTGCCCGAACTTAATGTCACATAATATCACATGCCATAAAATTTAAATCCCTAAATACAATAAGCCCTAAATTTGTTTGTCATAAATATTACAATCAATACTATACAAAAGACATAAAACCGTTTTCAATAAAAGTTATAAGTTCTAAATTAAAGGGCATACAAGACTGCGTGGAGTCGGATTTACAGCGATTCGTTTCTGTTACCAAAACCTAATTTTTAGCAAATGCAGCAAACAACTTTATTAAATGAACATTCGGAATAATACACAATAAATAATACAATACTTAGGACATAATTATGACCCGTCATTTTGTACTTCATGCAAAATTAGGAGATTCAATTATTATAGTAGGATATTATGACAGAATTGTTTTAGAAGTAAAGATAAATATGTAAAACATAATTTCGAATTTTTGAACAACAATAGGGTTACTGAAGTTTATGATACATACGTTTGTCATAGAGCAAACGTGTTATGGATAATGATTTTCGGACAAACAATTTTAGGAGAAGAAAGGGAGTACCCATTTATTTGTATTCAACCAAATAATCATCACACATCATTATCTAATTTAAATTTTTTTTTTTGCTTGATAATAAATAATTAAATATTATTATTATTGAGCCTTTTCAGGGCTCCGTACCTCAAAAGGAAAAAACGGAACCCATATAGGATCACTTGTGTGTCTGTCTGTCCATCTGTCACAGCCGAATTGCTCTGAATCTATTGGGCCGTTTAAGTTGAATTTTGGTACACAAATGAATTTCTGTGACCCAAACACAGACGTGATAAATGAATTTTTAATATGAGGGTCACTTTTGTGGGGCAAATAAGAAAATTAAAAATAAGTTTTGCAAACTCTAGTGTGCCTTTTCAAATGAAAAGGCTTGTTGTGGTCTCATTTTATTTAAATAATTTTAAAATAAATAGTTTTAAAGTTATTTAAGAAAATATATGAAAATCAACCAGAAGAAGGAAACGGTTAAAGTAACTTGGTAAATCACTCAATATTGTGCTTACAAGCTTACAATATTGGAATGTATTGGGGGAACATGCTTCTCAACTACAATGTTAAGTTTGTGCTTGGGATAAAACATCCCAACTAAGGAACCCTTCATTGTGCGTGGTCCAACACTCACTTGGCCGGTTTTATAAAAGCGAAGCTATGTTATGTAGGTTATTATACTGATGTTCATGTAGATTAAGTGCAACAAGAGTGAACATTTAAAACCACACCTTACTGTTAAATTGAAACAACAAGGCCTACCTTGCCATATTTCAAGCTCCTTGTATGCAGAGAGAGAGACCCATCTGAGAACACACTCTGTACCTCTGCACTGATCAGGTCTCCCTCTTGTAAGTGTTTCCTCATCATCTGTTCATCTTCAGCTGATCTCCGCCTCTGTAATTTTCAAAAATAACTTTTTTTTTAAAGAGGATTTAATAGGTACAAGCACAACATTTAAGTGGTAGTTAATTTTTAACTGGCTTCCAAAAAGCTGGAGGTTATAATTGTTTGTCTTTAAATAATTTTTTTTTCTTATATGTATTCTTTCTTCGTCAATTGTGGACTAATTTTGAAAATATTTTTTTTTAAATCTCTCGAGGTGTACCTATTGTCCCAAAATCAGAATCTAATGAGGGGATCCAATCAATATTAAGGGAAATCCTCCAATTTTATAGGCACACCTGTAGCAATTTCAATGTTTTTTAAAGTAACTCATGCATTTCCTATCAGAAAGCACCCTTTGGTGTGGTGGGACTGATGAT
This sequence comes from Tiliacea aurago, assembly GCA_948098905.1. Classification (NCBI taxonomy): domain Eukaryota; kingdom Metazoa; phylum Arthropoda; class Insecta; order Lepidoptera; family Noctuidae; genus Tiliacea; species Tiliacea aurago. The sequence goes on along the minus strand of OX402578.1, from coordinate 9,528,236 downwards.
GACCACAGATGGCCACTGGAACTACTTAATAATTATTATTTCATGGGTTGCGATTCAATTAGAAAAAAAAAAGAAAAATTGTTTATTCTGCACTAACAAAACGCACATTACAACAAAATAACATAAATAAAATACACACATACAAAGTAGCCAAAAGCCTCGTATTAGGGACTTTAATAAGGTTGCTCAGCAATTTATGCTTTTCACAATGCATAAGTGGAGTGGATCTCCAGTGTACCTGGCTTCTTTTATACTCAAGTCTAATGCTAATTTTAAAAAAATTGTCACATACCAGTTCTCCGCCAGGAAGATTCACAGCTGACAACTGAAGTACAGAGTCCAAACGGGAATTAGTTTCCACCTTCCATCTCCGTTGTTGGACTTCAAGTACTCGCCCCACAATAACGTCACCTATTTCCCCAACGTACCGATTCTTTCTAGGCCGAATACATATCAATTTGTTTACTTTTTGCATAACCCCAGCTACTGCAGCTTTTAGAGAATCATCTACTGCATAAGTACCATGGCCACTGCAATAGAACGTTTTAATTAAAACAAAATTATGTGTTTTTATTCTTTGCTAATGAATTATAATTTCGTTTGTTAGACAATAAGTAAACAAATCTTACCGCATGAAGTCTTCCATGCCTGTAACAATTTGACCAGGAGTATAAAATCGAGGTAAATCATTGTTGGTAGTAACAGAATGATTAACCCTTTCAGAGGCTAAACGTATTTTAACGTGACTCGTCATTTTGTACGGGAAATTAATTAGAATAAAGTTTTAAATAATTTCAAAACAACACGCTTCTTTTTTCAGCGTCCCCAAAGAAACTTGGAAACTGTGAAAGTGCTGTCAAAGTTGTCAAACTGCAAAATGCAAACTTGACAATCTTGACATTTGAGTTTTTGACAATGACAGTGACAACGACAAATAAACGTTTTTTTTAATGGCCTGGTTGCTGGGACCTTTTAGCCAAGTCTTTATTTAACGGAATTATGAAATAAACAATGCATGATAGATGATATCCCCGCCCGCTCCCCTTGAGTTTCAGTAAAGATTAGGCTCTTTTACTAAGACCTCTCGCGGACTCCTTCAGAGAACTTGAAGTGATGTTGCACTGTTTTGTTTCATTTGCCTGCACGAACACGAACACTATAGCGGGTCTGCTGCGCTCATAGTTGCGTGTTTCAAACAGTTACAAACATGTTTCTAACATGATTTGTATGATTTTGATTTAGGCCACGCCCCAAATCGTGTTTGTAACTGTTTGAAACACGCAACTATGGGCGCAGCAAACTGGACTTCTAATAATTAATACTTATCAATAATTAAAAATCTAATTAACCGAGTTAATAATCCACAATTTTTACTCATTTATTCGGCTAAACAATATAAAAAATAAAACAAAACTGTTAAACGTGCCGCTTCACTTTCCCGCCAAGAAGTCCGACTAATATTCTAATATGTCTAAAATGCTCTGTGAGTCCGACAAATTGGTTGAGGTTTAATTATTCTGAGGACAAAATGTAGTACATCCATCGACAAAGACCAGATGATAATCTATTATAAACTACTTATTATTCAGGAAAAGATTCTCATCATCCAAGTCATCAAACATCAAATAGTATTGTTGTGATCAATCATTATGATGAGAATCTATGTCAAAGTCCATGAAAGTACGTTATCCGGTATTCCTGTACTTGGTACTTGCTAATTGCTAGCTTGTCAATGTCAAAGTCGGCGACAAAATAAAAATAGAAAAGAAATTGAGAAACTAAAATTGGACAATTACTAATTTAAAAAATGGCTGGAATATCATCTGCAAACGCAGCCCCTATTACGGCCACCGACAGTTTGTCACAAGCGTTAAAGGCTAACATAATTCCGAATCAAGAATACCTACTACAGGCAGGTTACTCAACCTATATTTTTTCGATATTCACTGATATTTGGATTGTTCATTGACTTATAAACCTAGTTTTCCTATCTCAATGGGATTGTTTGTATTGTTATTGTAATGTTACGTTTAGGGCTCCGTGCTGGATTCAGCTGTAGAGGTTTTACTTCATCGCTTGCGTGGGCTGTGTGATAATGTCGACGCTGGACCGGAGACCTTTGATGATCAAGAAGTTTGCTTTAGTTTGCGAGATCCCAACCAACAGGTAAAGTTAATTCGATAAAAATAATAATGAACATAATTATTATTATCTGATTCCCTAAGTAAGCATTTGGTTGTATTTACAAATGGTGTTGATTATCGAGGTATCCAATAAAACACTATTCATTCAATTTTCAGGCTGCGCCGTTGATGCTGCGAGTTAGAAAAGCTCTGGACTATCGTGACATGCCATTCCAGCTCCGGTACATTGGTCAGCCAGATCTTGGAGATAAGAACAGGCCTACAGTGGTTCGATCAAGTCTTGATATAGCTTGCAGTGGAATGCTTATAGACTTCCTGAATGAACTGGGCTGCAGAATTGAATTTGAATATAGTGTGAAAGGTAATTTTTCGTAAAATATTTTGTTGGATAGGATTCATAAAAGCAAGAAAGCATAATGTCCTTTTCATAGAAGAAAGCATAATCCTTTTATTTTCTATTTGCAAACATGAGTATTGACACTGTTTCCTTCACATAAGATAGAGGAATCTTAGAGAGAGCTCTAGACTACATAATGCAGATAGGCCACCTGTATGCAGTTCCAAATTGCTTAAAGATGGCCTGTGTGTGGTCTGTTTATAAATTAATTACTCATGCAAGTTGGAATATTTGCCATTAGTACACTGCACTGCTTAAGCCCTGTTTTAACTCAAATGGGTAATAAGACCTTGATAATAAGATGCTGCTCATAATTTACGCCTATTGGGCATAAATTATGAGCAATGTTTAATTGTAACTGTGTAAATGTTAATGTAAATAAAACTCGCAAATTAAGCCAGTGTTGTGCACACGTTAGGTTCCCTACAGTGTACATTATTTCCTAAATTGTTTATCAATTGGTTTTTTATTATAGACTTTCCAATTGCACAGGTTATATGTTCAGAAAAGGACGAATGAAGATTACAGTTGCAAAGGTTTTCAAGATAACCCAAGGGTCAATGCCCTCAGAGCCTATATCTCAAAGTTATCTAGTGGAATTATCAGTAAGTAACAGTTTTTTGTCAGTTGTAAGTATAATATGACAGATAAAACCAGTGATTCTCCAGCTGCAAATCAGCTGGCTTGAGAGCCACTGAGATCATTTATTTTTATTAACAGATGTCATGGATAAGGACTAAAAACTAAAAACTTTTAAAACTTAAGTATGTGCCTATAACGGATTACACATCACATATCTTTCAGTTGTTTCAAATAAGTAAGCTGAAAATGGCATTCATTTTAAACCTTAATTTTAGTGATCTATCATTAATTTTTCAGCATCCAATATTTATAAACAGTATAAAAAATATTTTTATTTATTTATCATTCAGGTGCTTGCGCCACAAGGTCAGGATATGATAGCAGAGGACATGCGTGCGTTCGCCGACCAGCTGCGCCCTCTCGTGCAACTGGACAAGATCGACTACAAGCGGCTTGGGCACATGGCCGGCACATAACCCATGTTTCTCGCTCCAACTGCCCTCACACTGGCCGATGCATCGTCGTGGACACAAATGTAGGTTAGTGTGAAGACAGCCTTTGTTGTGAAAACAAGTGGTAGCTCCTTAATAGAAATGGACTTTTAATTTATTAAGCATTGTTATTTATAACTGTAAAAAGGACATGTGTGCAGAATAAGTTACTCATAGAAGGGTCTTTTTTATCAATGCTGACAGTATTGCAGTACTTTATAATAAGTTAACTGCACACCAATGTCATAATAAACAAATAACAATATTGTGTGTAAACATACAATATTATCATATCCAATTATTTGATAATAATTAGGAGCCAATGTACACATTAAGACGTAATTTTTACTGAGTGATATTAAAATTTTAGTATCTGTTTGTTTATACAATAGCACTGTTACATAATAACTAAACACTTAATTAAGTTAAACATGTGTTCATACCAGAATTATACATTAAGGCTCCGTGCACGAAACAAACCCATTTTCGTCAATTTCTTATCTAATTGTGAGAAAGCATGAAATATTAAATCTGTGTAACTATAAAAGTACAGTTTTTGTGGTGCTAAACCATTCGTGTCAGTCGCAGCACCTGTTAATGGTTTCATCACTTTTGCCTTCTCTTCTTTTTTTCTTCTCGAAAATATAATTTATTTCGCCTTTGATTTACATAATGAAGGTATTGTATAATCATAAAATAAAATTTTGATTTTATCTCCAAGATAGCTGAAGCCCAGTGTGTGATTATTAAATTTCTTGATATGGTTTGCTGAATAATAAGAAAAAATACATTACCGACTGGGTTTTTAAAAAAATATAGATATTTTCAACATTATTTTTCTGCTATATTTTGTATCGAAGTTGAATTTGGCTTCCGCCACAAATGCAAGCAGATCAACTAGTGATGTTGATTATATTTTTTTATGTTCAAAATCAAAAGTAGTTTCTCGTAAAAAGATGATTAAACGTCAGTCTCGCGTAATTTTTTGGAAAAAAATGTTGCGATTTTCGGATTATTCCAGTAATTCTTAATTTATTTCAAAAAATCCTTTCCGCCACATGCAAAACAATGAACTCGACTTTAAAAATCACAAATAATTTTGTTTAAATTATTTTTCCCTTTCTCACAAACAATGAACAAAATTGATCAAAATCAGTTGATTTCGTGCACGGCCTCTAAGTTGGGATATTTGTGTAACTGATTTGTCTTTTCGTACAGAATAGAATAAGTGTCTAACAGATTGATATTCATCTAGGAGTACTAGGTTTAATTTTTATATAATATCACCGAAAATAAAATACTTTGTTATCCTAAAAATCTGGGTTCTTCTTTGAATTTTTGACTATGATATGATCCTCTCCGTAGTCCTCATCTTCATGTTTGTATCCGTGCACGTAAGCGAAGTTTCCGAAGAACAGACACTTTTCGTATTTCAATGGGGAAAATTCTGAAAAATATTTTCCATTGACTTTATTGCAGTGTGTAATATTTACTAGCTGTTGTCCGCAATTTGGTTTAAGTTTATTTTGTATTTCATAATTTTTAATAGAAATATCCAGTTTGAAAAGAAGTCTATTTTCATAAAGATCGGTCCAGTGTGCAGTGGTGTAGGCTTTAAAAAGTAACAGACAGATGTACAGAGTTACTTTCGCATCCTTACATATTATAAAACAAACCCGTGTCTGTCTGTCTGGACGCGATAAACTCAAACGGTTTTCACCAATGGAAGGAGTGATTCATGAGGAAGATTTACGTGTATAATTAATTAAGGTTTTGTGTAAGTTGGCTGAAATATGACGATTGTTGTTGAAGGTGGCGGAAAAAATCATGCCGACTGGGGAGCGTGTGGGATAATGTTCTGCAGGATTGTACACCTTAAAAATCATGCCGACTGGGGAGCGTGTGGGATAATGTTCTGCAAGATTGTACACCTTAAAAAATTCAACAAAAAAGTCTGCGATAGTTTAATTTTGCCTATCTTCTAAGGATTACACAGTAGGTAACCATTTTTATCTTTCAGAATTTGATATCATTTTCATTGTTATTTCCGAAGCTATATTAACCGGTATTATATTAATCCGTATCCAATAAAATATGATGTTATTTAAATTGCACATTTAATTAAAATTAAAATATGCCTATATGAATACTTTAATAGATATCACAAATTAAAAATTACGGGTAACAAAATAACTATGGTTGACGGTGGCGCAAGAGTCTTTTTCCTCTGCTATTACTACGACAAGAAAAACGGCTGAACGAATTTAGGTGAAATTTGACACACAGATAGTGTTAATAACCTGGATTAACACATAGGATAAATTTATCTCGGTAGTACATTTCCGTTGGATAATTTCCAACCTACACGCGGGCGAAAAGCGGCGTCGTTTCGAAGCCGGAGGTCCTCTCGGAAGTAGACAACTTTTACGGCTAATTATACGCATCTCGACCAGATCCCGATAATTAGGATTGCAGAGCCATTTTAATCCGCCATTTCACGGAAGACCTGCCAGAAATCAGCCAAGACGAAATCGAAGCGGCTCTTAAACAGCTTAAAAATGGAATAGCCCCAGGTGAGGATGGGATTACGTCCGAGCTCCTGAAAGCGGGAGGCAGTCCTGTACTGAAAGAGCTTCGGGAGCTCTTCAGCTCTGTCCTGTTCTCTGGGAGAACTCCAGAAGCGTGGCGAAGGAGTGTAGTCATTCTGTTCTTTAAAAAGGGTGTTAAACCCTTTTAAAAAACTACAGACCCATTTCGCTCCTTTGCCACGTATAAGCTGTTTGTTCGTTTGTCGAGAGTCGTTACGAATCGTCTAGCGAGAAGACTCGACGAGTTTCAGCCACCGGAGCAGGCTGGGTTTCGAGGAGGACACAGTACCATAGATCACATCCACATAGTGCGACAAATTATACAAAAGTTCGAAGAGTATAATCGGCCCCTATATGTCTTGCATTTGTGGACTAGTAGAAGGCTTTTGATTTCCAAAGATTTGATTCACAAAGGTATGATACGGTTTCGTGCCGTATTGAACGTCAGTGTTATCGACGAAGTCCTCCAAACGCTATTCTCAAATACGAAACCGTATAATTTTGACAGTTCAAATACGATACGAAGACATCGATTCTTTCGACAGGTATTTGCTGTCGGAAATATGAAAAATAAATATTGTTAAAAAAAAAAACTAATTAGGCACTATCTGATGTAAGTGTTACATAATGTATGAAGTTTTCATAATGTATTGACCGCTGCATGAGAGATAAGTATAATTTGTAAAGTGTGTGTGTGTTTGTGTTTTAAATCATGATTTTACTCATATTTGATTAAATTGATGTGCCCGGCGCGGCGGCGGGTCCATGTGATCTTTATAAAAGGGAGATTTGAATTTGAAAGTATAATTCATATAATTTTAGGTGGTTACATTCGTACGTAACACTTAAATTCGTTCTAGACTTTGATTTATAATATTTGGGTAGATGGAGTATGTGATTCGAATTCTTTATTCGTAAGAATTTTTACGTGATTAGTCTAGTAGATTTTTTTATGCGGGCTGCGTCAGGTCCTGAGACATGGCCCTGGGTAAGGTCGTCATGCCCTTGCATGAATGCAATGAGCACCTGCCGCTGCTCCACTGACAGTCTTGTCTCCAAACATGAATTCTCAACTACGTTTTAGAACATGAATATAGGCAATCATTTTTTTTAATTATTATTACATTAGTACTGATAAAATAATACCCACATCCATTATATTAAACTAGTCAGTTTGTTTTGTTCAAAGTTATTCAAATTTTAAAATTAAATCAAAGTTGAAGTTTACAAAGCAAGTTCAATAGAAATCAGGTAAATTTTATTTATTAATAAAATCATTGTTTATTGTTTCTTTTTTTGATTAATAGTTACTCGATGTAAGTATATTCTACAGTTGCACATAACGAAATACCCAATATTAATCATTTATGTATCACTTTAAATTTTCTACCACAATTATTTATTTACTACCATTTTCTAGCGTTCCCCTTAAACACACCTACAATCGGTTTTTAAATAATCCCTTCCACACGGATCTGTGAATAGCGTTTTGCCAGTCCTTCGGTTCAGAAATCCAGTTATCGAACAAATGTTATTGTCGATACGGTAGCGAATCGTACCTTAGTGAATAGCTATGCTGGTCTGTTTTGGAGTCTCTGCAGCGATGCCAAGTTGACTGGCGATACATCCAAGTGCTGAAATGTCTTTATGACAACGCCACTATGACCGTCCAAACTCAGGATCGGCGAACTGAGCATATCCCCTTGCAGCGAGGGGTGAGACAAGGGGACGTAATTTCCCCGAAATTGTTCTCTAACGCATTGGAGGATGTGTTCAAGACGCTAAACTGGGAAGGACGGAAGGGCATCAACATCAACGGCGACGGCGAGTACATCTCACACTTGAGATTTGCAGATGACATCGTCATAATCGTCATCGTCGTTCTCGTCGCGTATTCCACAGAGCCTAAAGACGAAGGTCTTCAATCAGTGCGTCTTACCTGTTATGACTTTCGGAGCCGAAACGTGGACACTCACGGTACGGCTGGTCCATAAATTCTAGGTCGCTCAGCGAGCTATGGAACGGGCTATGCTTGGAGTCTCTCTGAGGGATCGAATCCAGAACGACGTGATCCGGCAGAGAACCAAAGTTGTCGACATAGCCCACAGAATAAGCAAGTTGAAGTGGCAATAGGCCGGCCATATTAGCCGTAGAACCGATGACCGTTGGGGTAGACGTGTTCTTGAGTGGAGACCGTGAATCGGCAAACGTAAGGTAGGACGCCCTCAGGCTAGGTAGAGCGACGATCTTCGAAGGGTGGCTGGTGGCAGCTGGATGAGAGTTGCCGAGAATCGACCTGAATGGCGTGCAATTGGAGAGGCCTATGTCCAGCAGTGGACTGCTGTGGGCTGATGATGATGATGATGATGATCGTCATAATGGCTGAATCGCTGCATGAGTTACTGCAGATTCTGGACGGCCTAGTTGAATCTTCTGTACGCATTGGTCTCCGGATGAACTTGGACAAAACCAAGGTTATGTTCAACGAACACGTCACTCCGTTTGCTGTTAATGACGGTGCTCTCGACGTTATTCGAGAATACATTTACCTCGGGCAAACTGCAATTTGGTAAAAACAACTTTGAGAGGGAGGTTAACAGAAGAATTCAGCTGGGCTGGCAGCATTTGGGAAGCTTCGTTGAATTTTCTCGTCGCGTATTCCACAGAGCCTAAAGACGAAGGTCTTCAATCAGTGCATCCTGCCTGTTATGACTTACGGAGCCGAAACGTGGACACTCACGGTACGGCTAATCCATAAATTCAGGAATCTCTGAGGGATTGAATCCGGAACGAGGTTATCCGGCAGAGAACCAAAGTTGTCGACATAGCCCACAGAATAAGCAAGCTTAAGTGGCAATGGCCCGGCCATATTAGCCGTAGAACCGATGACCGTTGGTGTAGACGTGTTCTTGAGTAAAGACCGCGACAAACAAGGTTGGACGCCCTCAGGCTAGGTGGAGCGACGATCTTCGCAGGGTGGCTGGTGGCAGCTAGATAAGAGTTGCCGAGAATCGAGCTTTGCTCGCTCTGGCATTCACTTAGTAAGATGACCATGACAGCTTAACCTATCCGAGTTAGGATACTACAATTTTCTAGCTCGCTTCGCTCGCTCTTGCATTCTCTAGTAGAATTACATTGAAAACTAAACAGATCCCGGTCCACAATGCTCCAATTTTCACTCGCTCTTGCATTCTCTTAGTAAGGCCACAGCGACAGGTTAACCTCCCGCAAGCTGCAGTAAAACACGTCTTGCACGAAACTTACATTATTTAGCTAGTAGCTATGGCTAGTTAGTGATCCTCTTCTAGGATAAAATTTGAAGTCTACGTAGATTAATCTCGTCATTTCTCTAGATCATGTCTCGTGTTCTTTATAGTGCAAGTGACGATACAGAGATCTGTGAGTAATGTCTCGAGTTGTCACCACGCGCCATGGCCCTACCAATCGTTCTCGAACCCCGGTGGGGGCTGTAAGCTAATTACACCAATCACACCCATTGACCAGTCACTAAGCATACCTCTTCTTATATAATATTTTAGTTCTGAATACAATGCCACAAATGAAATTCAAATCGTGCCCGACATCAGTAATTGTTTATCAATCATTAATTTAGCAGTACTGATTGACAAGTGAACTAAAATGTACGATTACGTCTAAAGGCTTCTATAGACCGGCCCGACACGCGACGCGACACAAAAGCCCCGCGTGTCGCGCGACGAGCGGTGCCTTTGTGTCGCGTCGCGAGTCGCGCCGGTCTGTAGAAGCCTTAAATCATGACCGCAGCAAGGTAGTAAGACGCAAATCCACAAATCATGGAAACGATAATATTAAGCTTAAAAAGAAACAAACCGGTGCCTTCTATGCAGTTGTACAAGTCCATTATGCAGTGATTGTCGAATATATGCGTGGCGCTACTTGTGAAGTCGAACGCACATATCTTTTGGAAATACGTGGGACATACGCCGCACCTGTGGGACGTAATAATTGTTTAATTATTCAAGTAATTTCGTTTGACCCAAATATTGAACTTCGTTATTGACGACAAAACATGTGAACGTTTATAAACTGCACTTTCCGCTAATCTACTTATATAGTACAGAAAAATTTTAATTGATGTAGGTATAACACCTTAAATTAAGATTACTTGCGTAAGTAAGGTGGTACCTACCTAAGTAAGTATATATTTTTTTGGGAAATATAATACTTCACATAAACGATATAGTATAGTTGAGTAATACAACCTATGGCTATCTGGTGCGGGTTCCTTTTTAAAAAGTAGCGGTTTTAGGGGTCCATAGTCCTGGGCCTCAACTGCACCTGTTGCAGAACAACAATTAAAATCACATAAGTTTTAAAAAGATTCAGTTTGCTGAATGTTGATAAAACGGTGATATTTTACACTTACTAAAAACAAAGAAAAGTAACCACAAATCCATTCTCACATCCATATTTTTCAAATAAAAAGAAAATGTTCAATGTAGTTTCTGACTTTCTTATCATTTAATTAAACGCTCATATGAAAATTATGAGATGAAAATAATAGAATTTATGAATGTATTTCGAGTGTTCTTTTTCAAATCTTTGAGTGTAGTCAGAGTCATAGATTTCCATTCGTATTTTCAAGCGAGTTAGCAGAGAGAATTTAAATACACAACTACCTGTCCGAGTTACTTTTTATGTAAAATTAACAACAGGTCCGTTGAAGAGTTTTCTAAGCCATAATATACATGTGTAACGGCTGTACCTAAGAGGCAGAAAGGTAGGTAGTGATGTGACGATTTGCGAGCGAGTGGCAAGGAACGTGAGCGGTATCACGATGCCGCTGATGACTCACTCTACCAGCCTACTCCGTCGCGAATCATTATTATAATGAGATGCACACCCCCTGACCTCAAGGTATAGATAAGACGTGCCAACTTGCCAAGTCCTTTAAATACTATATCTTTTACTGACTGATGTTTTAATATTGACCAGGGGCCCAAGTCTGCTATTTTTGTAAATTCAGTCATTCCACGATCCCATTGTCATGCCATTGTCATTTTGCTAAAAGTTCGTAATCTGCTAAATTCATAATGGTCGATCATTGGTCAATCTGACCGATTGACCAATGATCGACCATTATGAATTTAGCAGATTCTCGTAACAGAATTGTGTTATTAAAATGGCATTGTCGTATTGCCATTATTATAAAACCCATTAGTAGAAATGTGCGAAATGTGTGTGGAATGTACGAGATTACCAATAAATGCAACTTCTTTTAATGTAGTGTCAGTGGCCGACCATTGGAAAGTCATAATGACGCCATTATATTAGTAGATTTGGTAATCTACTATTATAATGGCGTCATTATGACTTTGAACTTGACAAAAATAAACAAATATGAAATCAATGATCGACCATTCTGACACTATTGTAATAGCAGACTTGAGGTCCAGATAGTGGGAAAGGCGCTTACAGCGTGATTACTTCATGTTAGGTACACGGTGCCTGATGCCTCCACCAGCTTATAAGTAGGTTGATTTTGTTGTTTGGAAAATACGTTCTAATTAAACTTGTTGTTTATCTTGGAGTATACATTGGTTTATTGTCCTATTCTCAATTCTTTATTGCATTCCATATGTATTTATAGATGGTATAAAAAAAAGTAAAAGATCAATATGGACCCTGTCGGGCACAGCAAACATTAGGAGAGAGGAAGAGGGCTAAAGTAACAATAAAATTCAAGCAATTCATTATTATTATAAATTATTAATATGTGTTTAGTTGGGTGCATAATTATTATGTGTAGGTGTATATATATATATATTATTAGGTTTGTGTATACAGGTATAGTAAGTATATTAGTTATTTTTGTTTTTGCGAATAATGTAGGTAATTTTTATGAAATTATTATTATTAGTTATTATTATTAGAAGTATGTTCATTTTTATTTATGTATTCATATTTTTATTTGATTTTCTATAATCCTATTTATTTATATAGATTTCATAATGTTTGGTTTTTATGGAGAATTAATTATATTTTGCAATAGTTTTGTCATCTAAAAACTCATTTACTGAGTACTATTTGCAGTCTATTGTTCTGTTCCCGTTTAGAAACGAAGGGTGAATTCAAATATCAAGTAAACCCAACGACTCCTGTCAACAATAATTAGACATCCTTTACGCACGAATCACGATTACTCATTTGTATGCATCATGCGTAGACGTTTATGAACATAGCAAAGGCGCGTAGGCCGATCGGTTGCGTGGGTCGTATGACAGGTAGGTGCTGCGGGGAGCGGGCGGAGAGGATGCAAGGAGGGGGGCTCAGTGCTGTCCGCAAGTCCGCACCACCAGACTCGCTGGCGCTGCGCAGCCGTGCCGGTTTACCTTGACGCTTAACCAAGCTGGAGGGCCCTTAAATACTGATACTTTGGTAGGTACTTCAGATTACTGCGTTCGAAACTGATGGTTGATTTGCCTGATTTCCAATTGCGCTCAGTTGTGAAAATGATTATTTGCGATTGTGCACATACGCTAATTTCTGACGATGAAGCAATGCAAGTAGCAATACTAATGATAAATTCGCATCATGTTAAGGACTAATGAGGATTGCAAATAAAAATTCGACAACTTTTTTGTGCATGTAGGTTGGCATGATGATTATAACGGGACAGTTTAGTCAGAGCAGACTATAGTCAGTAGTCGTACAATAATACCGAACTATTACATGTATATTGATATCTTGCGAGGACAAACAATACTCATTGTAAGAAATACAAATATCAAACCGTCAATCAAGAATCTGTAGTAGCTAGTGGGTAATAGGAAGTAATTGTGTAGGTATAGCAATTACGGAAAATTATGACGAAAAGTGGGTAAAATTGCAATACGTCAATCATTTCATTAGTCATAAAAGTATGTACGTACTACTTAGATAGGTACTTCTTTTTAATAATAATAATATAGTTATAGTCTTGGTGAATGAAAAAAACAAAGCGTAGGTCATCATCACGCGGTGTCCGCGTCACTTCAATGGCGGACTGAAGGGAATGGGCGCAGTTTCCATGGTGGTTACGGTGTGGGTGTGTAGCTTGGCAACTTGCCGCTACATAATATTACAGATAATATTGTGTCATATTATTCTAATTTTAATATAGGTAAGTACTTGCTCAGATACCTACTTCAGCCACCAGCATTCAGAGGAAACTGTATGTAACGGTGTCTGCTCAAGGTGCTTTTCAAGTAGGTATAACTTAGAGGATTTTTTGCCACTATATATTGTGGTGTTCAGTCAGATCTCTTGTTTGAAAGGTATTTTCATAGGTGGGTTCTAAGATGCGTACGATGTATTAAAACGTGAATAACCGTATTTGGCTTTACGCGACTACGACCAACCCCGGATTTCCGCGTAGGCATACAAGGCTCTATCCTAGGGGCCCACCCACCCAGCTACTGCGACCAGGGCCTCAAGTCTGCTATTACAATAGTGTCAGAATGGTCGATCATTGATTTCATAATTGTTGATTTTGACAAGTTTGGTAATCTACTATTATAATGACGTCATTATGACTTTCCAATGGTCGGCCACTGACACTACATTGAAAGAAATTGCATATATTGGTAATCTCGTACATAATGACAAATGAATGACATTTCTACTAATGGGTTTTATAATAATGGCAATACGACAATGCCATTATAACACAATTCTATTACGAGAACATTGACCGACCAATGATCGACCATTATGAATTTAGCAGATTACGAACTTTTAGCAAAATAAAATGGGATCGTATTGGAATGACTGAATTTATAAAAATAGCAGCATTGGGCCCCTGGCATACCGGCAGGCGAACAAGCATAGCAAGTGTAGCAAATGCCACCGGCCCCGCGTTTTGGGGGGCCCGCGCTCATAATTATCATGGTACCACAGAACAGATAAAACCTCTTTTATCTGTTCTGTGCATGGTACAATCAGTGCTCTGCATAGGTAACCTCTTCTTTTTTGTATGAGGGGTCAGATAATGCAGAGCACTGATCGCACCTATACCATCCGTAGTTCCAATTGAATATTTTCTATCAAGGGTCAGAAGAAAAGAATTTGACCATTGATTTAGAATTTAGAGCTCGATTCGATCGCTCCTGCAACATAGCTTTTCTTAATTCTTTAGCTTTTCTGCATAAGTCGACATAATAATTATTTCTGATTTAAATTGTCAAAAGAAATCTAAACTTTGCGAGGCGGGGTGCTAAAAATCGAGTTCGCCTCGCTCTCTATTGCATCTTTTAGTTACTCTTCATTCTTCAACTTTCTTGCATAAGTCGACATAGTTGGTAACTCCTGTTACTGTTTGAATAGTCAAAAGAAAGCTTACCTTTAAGAGGCTAAATTTTCTAGCTACGACGCGGTCGCGCCCCGCCGCGCCGCGCAGCAGCCCTGCCTACGTGCCACGAAAAGGCCGTCCTCAGACTTTTGATGTCCTATTAACTAGGTCTTACCACTGATAGCTGAAGATTATTCTTATTTATTATATAAGAATATTAATAAATTATTAAAATTTATTTATTTTATTTTTATTTTTGCTCACCCTAAATTATGACGACACGGAAGAATTACTCAAGCCCTATTCAGGCACCCACTCACCCAAACAACACATTCCCGGCACATAAATACATACTCCCCTTTTCCTTCTTATTAGTTCATTTAAAACTTTTTTCTCCCCGTTTCTTATCCCCACAATGAATTGTATTAGGTAGGCTAGTTTATTTTTTTTACAAAAGTGTACATTACTAATTTACAAAGGTCACATTACTAATTTGTAAGTAACTATTATATCTCTAAAAATGGACGGATGGATTTTGTCCTTACACAGGTTTTTCCTAGCATGAGGGTTATTAATCATTTATTTGCAGGGGCCTAAAATGGACGCTTTGGCAGAAGCATAATATGATCTGCGTACAATTCGTATCCCGTAATCCATCCGTTTGACAGTTTTGTATGGAGTTTCGTAAAATGGTCCACAAATTATGAATTGCTATAGTAAAGTCTAATGTCAAATAGCAGCTGTCAAACAGATGAATTGCGGATGTATGAATTGTACGCAGATGATAATATGATTCTGCCAAAGCGTCAATTTTAGGCCCCCTGGTTATTTCCACGCTTAAATGAAGTGTCACCCTGTATCTGTGTACTTTTATGTCCAATAAAAAAAATACCAGTATCTTCCACTAGGTAGTTAAAAAGTTAAGTAGAACTTTAGAAGGTTAGATTAGATGACTGTAACATATGGTACAGAATTCAGCTGCATGCCTCCCTAGAACGAAGCTGGCACCAACCCAACATAGGAAAAGGCTAAAGATATGACAACGACAAGGGTCATACTCATACAGCTCATTGATTCTCCTTCTCAACTGGTGTTACATTCTACTCTCCTGGAGCTAGCAAGGGAAACGTCGCGACACACGCACTTATACGACACACTCCTATCTACATTTAATCAAATTGGAAATTGTAATGAAGTAGTCATTAGAGCCACCTAATTAAAATTAACAAGTTAAACGTTGTTGCTTGTTCATTATTTATTTATTACTGGCAACCCAAATACCTTGCTGGATTATCCCACAGTCTCTCGGCTCCATTACTGGATTACGGATAGACGTGTAAACAATACTCCTCTCTTGACAATTTAGTGCAGTATTTTAGATTATAGGGTTGAGAACAAGTGCTTTAGAAGTAAGACCAACGAAATACATTCATTACTCTAAAAAGGGCTAACTAAGCGCTCTTCATTTAGCTGGGTCGAAAACTTATGATCGTAGTAGCTTCGCTCTTGAGAACGTATTATTTATTGCAATTATCTACCTTAGTATAAAATATTAATAATCTTTGTTCATGCCAGATAGATACCTTTATTTATACATGGCAATGTAACTTGAGCATTTGACCTTCAACGGTTCGCTGGTTTCGTGTCTCTGAACTTAATAACTCAAGAATGCCCATAATAGTTATTTGCCCTTAATCATTAGGACAGCTCTGCTATGTAGGTAGGTACTAAACTTAGGTATCAACGTTACAAAAAACAAGAAAGTGTGCTTATTGCTTTTAGAAAGGGTACTATATTAATAAAAGACAACTGAATTAGTAGTTCTACTACCTACATTACGTATACTTAGGTCGCGTAATTCCTATAAGTAATGGGGTAAACAAATCAATGAAATAATTGAAAAAATTCAGAGGCTTCTCAATTTACTAAAAATTCTTACGAATCCCTCTTGGGGTGTCCATCAGATTCATCTCCGTAGGCTATATATAGCTTTAATTAGAAGTAGGCTAGACTACGGGTGCTTCTTGTATGACAATAGTGCTAAAACAAATATTTACAAATTAGAAAAAATCCAAAATCAGGCTTTAAGAGTAGTAGGGAGTTTTATAAGAAGCACACCGATTCACGTCATGGAGTGCGAGCTCTGTGTTCCTCCACTGCACGTTAGGATAATATGGTTAGCGTTTAAATATTGCTTTAAAGTCATATTCTGTATCCGATAATATAGTAATAAAGCAGCTAGCAGAGCCAGAGCCACACCAGATATTGGGCAAATAAAAAGCTTCCACTACTTGTTAGTGTTTTTGAGGACGTTAGGGAAGAAAGTATAAGGTCATCTCCGATTTTAGAAATGTTCTCATTAGATGTATGGGTAACTAGGATTAACGTCCAACATATAATAAAGACTAATTTGGACTCAATTAAAAAACCTAAGAAGACTTATGATGTGAATTCAATTAAAGCAGAAACTTTGAGAGAATTATCGGATTAATATCAAGAGTATTATAAAATTTATACTGATGGGTCTAAGAGCGCTAATGGTAATGGCGCTGCTTACTATGATCCTTTGAATTCGGATAATACTAATACTTGCTTTAAAATTAATAATTATGTGTCAGTTATGTCTTTGGAAGTTGTTGCAATTTCAGAAGCGCTCACTTACATTCAATCCATTGAAAATAATAGAAAGATATTAATTTGTGTAGACAGCAAAAGTGCACTACAACATATAGCTCGATGCGCCTCTGGTTACAGAGGTGCACCGATAGCTTATGAAATTCTTTCTAAAATACATAATTTATCCAAAAGAGACATAGATCTGAAGTTGCAATGGGTTCCCTCACATATAGGTATAAAGGGTAATGAGGAGGCTGACCGTTTAGCAAAATTGGGTATTGTTGGGGGAAGGAAAAAACATTGGAACTAATTATATAGAAATACTGCCTAGGTATAAAAATAGATGTCATGAAGTTTGGAAAGAATATTTTAATCAAAGATCTAAAGAAAAAGGAATATGGTATAGGTCTATAGTTTCGGAGCCTCATCACGTACCGTGGTTTTGTAATACTAGGCTTAGCAGAAAAATTATAGTTACAGCTCACAGACTGAGATCAGGACACATGCCGCTCAATAATTTTGGATTTTTAATGAAAAAAATAGATACACCTATTGTGAGGTATGTGGCACACTGGAGTATGTTATGCATTTATTG
The DNA here is from genome assembly GCA_948098905.1 of Tiliacea aurago. Lineage (NCBI taxonomy): Eukaryota > Metazoa > Arthropoda > Insecta > Lepidoptera > Noctuidae > Tiliacea > Tiliacea aurago. The sequence goes on along the minus strand of OX402578.1, from coordinate 9,510,515 downwards.
ACGGAGTGTGTCAGATTTCAGTCTGCAAGAGAAGATATACTTAGAGAGCTTAAGATAAATATGTACGATGTTTGCATGTTCCACCATATTTTGTCGTCACCTAACTCCGAAGCTGCATATAGTCTAATTAAGTTTGTGTTGTTACGTTTTAAATTATAAGTTCCGATGGGACTGGCATATACAATTGTATAAAAGTCCCTAATAATAAATAAAGAGGAAAAAAATAAAATAAAAAATCATTTAAGTATTTACTTTACACGCCCTTGTTTGGGTCACAAGTAAATTCTTGTGTACCTAATTTCGACTTAATCGGTCCAGTATATTCGGAGGAAATCGGCTGTGGCAGATGGACATATAGACCGACAGGCACACGAGTGATCCTATAAGGGTTCCGTTTTTTCCTTTTGTGGTACGGAACCCTTAAACGTCAACAAAAAGTTGATCGGAGGAAAAGCCAGCATCAACAATTTTGTGTAATCTAAAGAGGAATCCAAATGAAACAAATAGAAAAAATATACCATTCTAAACGCGGGAATAAACGAATAAGATTATTTTTATCAAGTTAGACATCTGTGAAATGGGCGCAGGCCACGCAGGTAGAGGTCGGACTTCGTCGAAAGAGAAGTAACCGCTATAACGTGGTCGGACGGTCAAAAATACGCACCAATGAACAAAAACATATTTTTAACCGACTTCCAAAAAAAGGATGTTATAATGTTCATCTGTATTATTTTTAAATGTATATTTACCAAATTTCCGCCAATTTTGGACCGAATTTGAAAATTATTTTTGAAAGTTAGATTTTTTCCAATGAATGACTTTTTCATGAAATCATGAGATTGGGGAACAAATCTAACATAGAGAGATGTATTAATGATTCTAATGATTATAAATCTGTAAATAAATACATTTACATTTTTTGATCAAGATACAGCCAAGCCTAAAATGGACGCTTTGGCAGAATCATAATATGATCTGCGTACAATTCTTATCCCGCAATTCATCGAGGAACAATTATTCAACTCCAGCACCGTGAACTCCGATTCGAGCTATACATGTCTAGATGTAAAGGTAGGTTTTTTTAAAACGACATAATGAATTTTGAATATGGGGATTACTTTTTGGGGAAAAATTTGAAAAAGAAAAACAAAAGGGTATTGCAAACTCTACCGTGTGACATAGCAAATGAAGGAACTTGTTATGAGAATTCCAAATATTTTATTTTTATAATTTTTAAATTATTCGTTTTAAAGTTACTAAAGATCATAGATGAAAATTGACCATTACGCCCGCCTTATCTCCGAAACTGATGAACCTAAAATTTTGCAAAAATGCAGAGATTAGTTCTATACATTATAGATTACAAGACAACCTACTACTACAACATATAGATTATATGAAGTCTATGGTCTTAAAATAATAGGTAAATCACTCAACTTACATTTGCAGTTGGAATTTATGGGGGAACATGTTTTTCAACTACAATGTTAAGTTTGTTCTTGGGATAAATTAAGGAACCCTTCATTGTGCGTGGTCCGACACCCACTTGGCCGGTTTTTCTGTATTATTATCAATATAAATCAGCAGTGGATTTTGGTTTAACGTTACTAAGTGCTTCTAGCTACTGAGTAAAAGCAGCACTTTGAAAAATAAATGCACGCATTGGATGCAGGCGCAATAAAAGTAGATAAGCGTGTTGTCGACTGAAGAGTAGACAAAAATGACGTTTCCGTGTAGACAGTTGACAGTTTTCTACCGAGAAGGGTAGACAAGCGATTCCTATTCTACAATGGACTAGAAATAGAAAGCGTCATGCTTAGCCTGCTGGTAACGCCGCCTTAAGGCGACTATAACCGACTTTTGATGATTTTATACTGAAGATCACGTCTAAACGAATAGAGTTAATGATTTGAAAAACATATATGTTAAATTAGAGCATTTTGTCAATAATTTAATATGTGAATATTTTAGATTATGTTTATTACATAATAAAATTAATTTGTAAAGTTATGTCTAACGCGGATAAAAAACTGAGAATGGCGCAAAATCTACCAAGCGTATTTTTCTGAAACCTTCACCAATTTACAGATAATTTAATTATTGATCTTTTAGTATACGCGTTTTATTAAAATACCTTTTGTTTTGTGTATAATGAATTAATAATGCGTCAAATTGGGGACAGCGCTCCTTGATGGGCGAGTCCTATTACTTGCTGAACGTACGACGCGTTGCGTGAGCTCAGTACAGAACACGCAAGCTAACTACTCAAGGTCACTGTCATCTGAGTCTTAATTGAACTAAAGCTGAACGCATCGACTGCATCCTGCGATAACTGGTATCCAGATAGTTCTAGATACACTAATGAATGTTAAACTCTTGTTATGACACTTAACATTACCTACGTGCTAGTCACGTGTTCATGTTGCAACTTACTAACCTAACCCAACTACGGACTGTTCATTGTTTCACCAGCAATCAATCAAATTCAGCCTTTTCATAAATTCATATTAGAACTCACTCAGCCTAGCTAATCGCATTATCGCATCATCAACTCCTGGGCCTCAAGTCTGCTATTACAATAGTGTCAGAATCGTCGATCATTGATTTCATAATTGTTGATTTTGACAAGTTTGGTAATCTACTATTATAATGGCGTCATTATGACTTTCCAATGGTCGGCCACTGACACTACATTGAAAGAAATTGCATTTATTGGTAATCTCGTACACACAGCTATACATTTCTAGTATAAGCTGATCTCGCATTGTGTAGGGTTTCCGTACAATGAGAGGTCAGCGTAAACTGGATTTGTATAGCTTGATGTGTAGCCGTGTGTACATGATGACAAATGAATGACATTTCTACTAATGGGTTTTATAAAAATGGCAATACGACAATGCCATTATAACATAATTCTATTACAAGAACATTGACTGACCAATGGTCGACCATTATGAATAAAATTAAGCAGATTACGAACTTTTAGCAAAATGACAATGGGATCGTGTTGGAATGACTGAGTTTATAAAAAATAGCAGACTTTGGGCCCTGGACATATGGGACTTCCATGAAGTACCTACAACAACTCTCAGTGCTCAATAAAGTCAAAACTTTGCGTGACAAACAATGATATTGAAAAAGACGTAGATAGGTTACCAACTTAACATTCGATCTTCAAAAACGGCATAATGTCACACTTTTAGATGACACGTGGAAGTAGGACGGCATGTCGTAATTATCGGGAGCGAAAAAGAGACAAGACGAAGAAAATGTGGCTAATTCGCCAAATTTTGACGTGCCACTTGCCCTTGCCGAGCATGTGTAGCCTAACCTCTTTTTAGGGTTCCGTAGTAAACAAGGAACCCTTATAGTTTCGCCATGTCCGTCTGTCTATCTGTCTGTCTGTCTGTCCGTCCGTCCGTCCGTCTGTCCCCAGCTTAGCTCAGAGACGCTTAGTCCTAGAAAGCTGTAATTTGGCATGGGTATACATATTAATCATGGCGAAAAAGTCGTAAAAAAAAACCATGATAAACATTTTTTTTTAGGGTACCTCCCTTACACGTGAAATGGGGATGATATTTTTTTTTCTCGTCTATTCCATAGTGTGGGGTATCGTTGGATAGGCCGTTCAAATATATTGTGGGTTTGTAAAAAGCATTTTTCAATTAAGGGATCCGTTTGCGTAATATTAAGCTTTAAAGTGCTATTTTTTGTTAGAGTCAAGTGTGTCCCCCCCTGCCAGCTAAATGGTTGATTTTGGATATGTGAAAAAATTCATGGCAATAGTATATATAACGAAATTAAAAGGAAAACTATCACAGCTAAGTAGGCTTCACAAGTTAACGAGTAATAGTCGACCAACTTAAATTTGCAGTTGAAGAATTGACCGTAAAGTATATCGATGTATGGGAGAGCATGTTTTTCAACTACAATGTTAAGTTTGTTTTTGGGATAAATTCATCCCAACTACGGAACCCTTCATTGTGCGTGGTCCGACATGCACTTGGCCGGTTTTTACTTATAATATCATTGGTGACACACTGCCGACTGCCTAGCATCTCTGTATTGATTGTCTTGATAAATAAATGAAAACATCGAAGTATGTAACTAATTACTATAAACACTGTATATTATTAAAATATTCCTCAAAGTGAAAAATATCAGCTCTCATGTCGCTATTTACATAGGTAGAAATTGGAAAGCGTATGGCATGCGCATTGAGCTAATTCTTTAAATGTCCATTAGTCATTCAGGAGAAACCTAGGCCCAATGGTAATTTATTCAGTGGATTAGACAACTCTCCATATAAAGTGCGACCCACCTCACAACCGCCGGGCAAGTTGCTGCGTAGCGGCAAGCGGAGCTCACTACTCGATAAATTATCTACTCGCACCGACAACGCACACATCGCCAGCATTACACCTACTTTGACACACCTATTTATATGTAACGCCAATACAATATCTATGTAGGAGTGCTGTGATGCGTCCACGAAGGATGAGCGTTGAACATAATATTCCTTTGTGTGGACATTATCCACATGATGCAAACGTATCAGTGCGATTCAATGACTAGTAAGAGGTTAGTCTAAGTCTAAGATAAGCTATAAGTAAGTACTACCTACTTGGACGACGTCTTGGCATAATCTGGATTTTACATCATCCTAAAGTTATAGTTTTCACTAGTTTCCTTTCATTCAGCAGGAATAATTTATTCTATAAATAGTATTGCTTTCCAATTGTGCTATGCCGTTTATACAGCACTTCTTCACAAAGCAATCCATCTCACATCTAGATTCTGGTAAGCCTAACTCATAATGTAGAGTTACAACATATCTGGTTGCATAACATACCGAATGATTGCTTTTGTTTATGTTCTACACGTGTATTGTAAAAAGTCGCCAGTCGCCACCTGTTTATTGAAAGTGGACACGCATCTCTCTTGATCGACTCGTTTCTTGAATTCAAGCGCTATTCATAATTCACCACCTTTATTGACGCTGTATTTCTATAATACTTAAATGCTTAATTGCAATCTGAGATTGCAATAAGCTCATAATACTCAACGTAGGTAGTCAGTGCTCTGCATACGAGTTACGACCCCTTTTCCCCACTTCTTCATATTTGATTCTTCTTTGTAAGAGGGGTCAGGTAATGCAGTGCAATGACCGTACTTGTTGCAATACATCAGGGAGACTAAAATATAAAGATAAAGTAGCGAAGAAAATTTGTTCTGAATAACATAAATTAATGTCATCCTCTTAGGGTCCGTATTATAATTTATTCGGGTCCGAACTAAATTCATTGGCACATCAATTAAATTTTCCCGTCGAAGAAACTGTGTCGTCGTATCACTATCAACTGCCAAATGTCAATGTGTGCGTCACCGTATCGCCAGATTCGTTTTCTGAGAAGCGGCGGCGGGCGCGGGCGCAGCGGCACGGCAGGAGGTGCGGTGGAGAGCAAGAGGGGGCACAGGCGCAGGCGGCGCGGCGCGGCGCGGCTGGCGTCAGGCCCATAATAATGCGCGGGGTGGGGGCGCGGGGCCGAGCCCGGGCGCCGGCCCTGCCAGACAAGTTGTCGCAGAACCCCGGAACCGATGTTCAATGGCCTCCCCTGCCCCGCGCACCGGCTCACAGCAAATTACTTGGCGCACCCAACTTCTTAACTAACCAGTTTATAACCTATGTGGAATTGGGTATCGATAACATCATTACGATCTGAACGAATTTTTAAGAAACGACACGGCAAGAAAGCTGTTAGCTGTAACGTCATGCGTTATTTTATTCGTGTGCACGAAATTCGCTACCAATGCTATGGAGCAATCAGAGCTACACAAAGAATTAAGTTTATCTAAAATTGTAATAAAAAATTTACGATATATGATAAAATAATACCTAATATTCTTGTATTACTATAATTCTCAAGTAACGTCGTTAAAGGTAACATTATTCTTATATGGCATGATTTTGTGCAATATTCTGCACCCGATGTTGACCGGCCGGGCATACTTCCACAATGACAACGAGCCTGACTCATTCTTTGTTTCAAACTGGGTCATCTACTCCATATGGATTTACCACTAATTGATAAGAAAACGATTTTGTAACTATTCATTATAGTCCTTGCATTCATTTTGAGTAGGTACCTAGTTAAACTTTGTGACGCAAGTAGCACGGTGGATTAGGCTTAAATCTGTGCTGTAATCGCCCTTAACAAAGAGGATTAATAAGTCCAAAAAGATTTGGTGGTCGTACGCTATCATGTCAGTATCTTAGGCTTATCAGGGCTCAAGGTGCTGTCGTGGATGATCCTCGTTGCGCCACATATATTTATGACATCGGTCGCAGCTCGTACTGACGCTCGGGTGGTCCGCCCGTGTGGCGGAGGCGCACAATCAACAGGAGTTTATCAAGAGGGCAACCGTTAAAAACTCATGGAAACTGATATGAACTCGTTTTAATGATCTCAGCCTGTAGCGCTTGCTGCGAACATAAATAAGTTAATAAGTCACTAGTTTACTTGAGATCCTTTCAAAATGGTATGAACGAACAGTTGTCCTGGTTAAAAGTAACTCTCAGCAAAACAGAGCTTTATTTTGATAGAGACGATTCGTATCAGAGAATATTGACATTTGTTTAAATTTAAAATCATCATTATCATCATTTCAGCCGAAAGACGTCCACTGCTGGACATAGGCCTCCCCCAAGCACCGCCACTTCGACCGGTTCTGTGCTTCCCGCATCCAACGGATACCTGCAGCCTTCACAAGGTCATCGGTCGACCTTGTAGGAGGCCTTCCAACACTACGTCTTCCAGTACGCGGTCGCTACTCCAGAATCTTTCGGCCCCATCGGCCATCAGTTCTGCGAGCAATGTGCCCTGCCCACTGCCACATATGCTTGGTAATTCTTCGGGCTACGTCGGTTACCTTGGTTAATTTAAAATGACTACATGGAATAGAAATTAGCCTGGTAACGATAAATTTAGAATGCCAAAAATATTTATGTCTTGGCACGTTGACATTCGGTAGGTGTAACAATGCCCACAAGAAGAAATGTAAGTGATTAGTGCTTTCATTGGCACGAATTTATTTGCGTCACGGCCGGTCGTCGTTCCTGAAACTGCGCGAAAAATGTCCACTGTCACCCTTGTCATGGAGGTAAAGTTCACTACGACGCGTTCCCTTGACAAAAGTTGCTCTAGCATTATTATGAAGTAGGTACACTATAAGTACTTACGTTGTAAAGATAGATTGATCTCCGTCGCCCTTTTAGCAATGATTGTGAATGAAGATGCATTTTAATAACTGTAACTTCTGTAATTATAATATTTTTTAGGTGTTGTAGGTACCTATGTATAGCTTGATGTTTAGCCGTGAGTACAATCAATCTCTAAAACATCAGAATGGCGACTGTTCGCATAGATTTAATGCTCAGTTACGATGACGAATAAATTAAGCACTCTTTTTTCATTTTAAATGTTCATTACAAAACAGTGATCACTAACCGATCAGTAAAATTTATAAATCATATTATGCATACTAATTTCTAAATGACTTTGACTTTAATAAGACTACTCTAAGGATAGACGTAAGGGAGAGAAGACCGAAGAGTACAATCAGCCGCTGTGTATGGCATTTTTGGACTACGAGAAAGCCTTCGTTCTGGACTTCTGGCCTCTTTGCAACGATGTCGGATTGACTGGCTCTATATCGAAGTGTTGAGGTGTTTGTATGACGCTGCAACAATGACTGTCCAGATCCAGGATAAGGAACCTAGCCCCATCCAAATACTCAGGGGGGTGAGATGGGGGATGTGATATCCCCTAAACTGTTCACCAATGCGTTGGAGGCTTGGAGGACGTCTTTAAGACGCTGGATTGGACTGGACAAGGCATTAACGTAACCAGCCAGTACATCTCACCCCTTCGTTTTGCCGATGATATCGTCATAATGGCAGAGACGCTGGAACAGTTAGACCAGATGCTGCATAGCCTAAATGGAGCCTCTCGGCGGATTGGCCTCGGCATGAATTAAAATGAATTTGGACAAGACGAAAGTCATGTACAATTCGCACGTCTTGCCGAGTCCAATCCACATCGAAGGGTCGCTTCTCGAAGTTGTGAAGGACGTCTACGTCTACCTAGGGCAAGTTTTCCAGCTTGGTCGGCACAACTTTGAGAAAGAAGCCGACGGAAGGATCCGGGTGGGTTGGGTAGCGTATGGATAACTTCGTCAAGTCTTCTCGTCGCCAATCCCGCAGTGTTTGAAGACTGAGGTCTTCAACCAGTGCATCCTGCCCGTTATGACATACGGTGCCGAAACGTGGACAACTGACAGTCGGGCTGGTCCACAAATTCAAGGACACTCAGCGTGCTATGGAGTGGGCTATGCTCGGAGTTTCTCTGTAGGATACGATCAGAAATGAAGTTATCCGGAAAAGAACTGGAGTTACCGACATAGCCTGCAGAGTAAGCAAGCTGAAGTGGCAATGGGCTGGCCATGTATGTCGAAGGACCGATGGCCGGTAGAGCAGACGAGTCCTGGAGTGGCGACCGTGTATCGGCAAGCGTAGTGGACGCCCCCAGCTAGATGGACCGACGACCTTAAAAAGGTGGCTCGGACAGACTGGATGCGGAAGGCGGAGGACAGGGTGTTGTGGCGCAGCCTGGGAGAGGCCTATGTCCAGCAGTGGATTGCTATAGGCTGAGTTGATGGATTGAAGGATAGAGGTTGTAAGGCTTGAAGTGTTTTAGAAGCGTTTTAATTACTTAAATAATACGAACGAAGCATAATTATATGATCGACCCTTGATTGGTCATCACTATCATCTTATCCTCAGGTTAGGTCACATTGGAATCGCTTCTCTCTTGAGAACGAAGTAAAACTTAGTTTTCGTTTTACAATTTTAGATTTCGTTATACAGAAATTGTAAAGCCCGGTTTTATATAGGTTTATCTAGCAGCTCTTAACAGTAGTACTGCCGTCGTACGAGAGAAGGGCACATCTATCATTTTGGTCAAACTGAGATAATTGGGATTAAAGTTTTTACCATATTCTGCTTCATAGTGTGGAAACCTATTGCTAAAAAGAAAAAAAAATACTGATGATAGATGCGTGAAGGTTAATACTATTAATATTTTTTACTTTTTAGTTTTATATATAATTAATTATTAAATAAATTCAAAATATTCCTTTCAACCTAAAAAAAAAATATTTTAAAAATACCACTTACTACAAAGAAAAGGCATAGTTAACCAAATGTGACCTTTCTTTTTAATATTTCAAGCAAATTGGTCATTGAGTCTAAAAGAAAGGGCACATTTGTCTAATTGCGCCTTTTTAATGTAAATTGGCATAATGTTTCCTATAAAAAATAAAATCATGTGAAGAAAGTTTAATAAACTATAAAACATATTTATTTGTCATGCCATTTCTGCTTATCCAAATAACTGAAACAAAACTTAACAAATCTTCTTCTAGGACACCAACATTTAAACAAAAAAAAAACGTTCTTAATATTCAATATTATAGTTATTTATAAATTAAGGGGCATCTACCTACAAATTTTGGTTAACAAATAGTTTTGGTGAACAACTTACGATTGATTAGAAAGAAAAAATGCTAATACTTAAACTCAATTACACTTTTTAGTTAGTTAGATACTTAAGGAAAGTAAAAATTAAATATTTTTATTCTTTTTACTAATTATATATAGGTTGGACCCCTAACTTAAAAATTTATAAAAAAATTGTTACTCTAAATCACAATATAAAAATAAATCAAAATATTCTTAATTTTTAATAGAGGTAAATTTTTGTTTCGAACCTTTATTAAGCTACTCTATTAGCGCTTATTCTAATTATTTAATTGTGCATTTACAGGAAATAGCTTACACCCGTAATTATTAAAGGTACTCATAGTTTAATGTTTAAAAAAATACTATTATTATTATTATAAAAATTAAATGTATAACAAATTTAACATGGCACTTGGTTGAATTATCACAATACAATATATTGGTAATAACTATTAATAATATTAAATATATATTAAATAATCAGTTTGGCTTAAAATAATAATTAAAAAAATTGTCTTTAATTTCAGTCTTCATAAATTTCTGTGAGATCAGCAGAACTGTCGCTAACGGGTAGGGTTTCTCAAAAACCTCTTCTGTTGTCAGGCATGAGTGGCCCAAGCTTGGAAAGTATAGCTGATTTCCTCTCAGATGTTATACCTCGTGGAGAAAGCTTCTGCTTAGGCAATGGAATGCCTATTTTAAGATATTTAACTTTTAAGAAATCCAATTCTATTTGCTCTTCAGTTTCATGGCTGTTCTTGTAGAACATTGAATTGCTCCCTCGCTGAAAAGTGATTTCAGACATGTTTCTTAAATAAGCTCTCGGCACAGAATGTTTTAATTTATACGACGAAGAGCAGTCTTCAAAATCGTGAAAATCCTGGACTGTCATTTTTTTCACCACAGTATTTGAACCAGTATCAGCGACAGCTTTGCAAAAATCTTCAAAGTCATACACTCTCTTGTTCTTCTTAAGTGATTGCTCCACTCTATGGTGAAATTCATCGGCAGCCATAAAAGTATGACCGACTTCCAGATAACGCAGCACAACACTTTCAATATTTACACCCTTGGAATTGACTAAATATACTAAGTAGGAAAAAAGGCACCAATTTTTGTTTTGGGCCGCGCAGTTATCCAGCCACAAAATCACATTTTTGCAGTCCCGGTTTTCAAGGAAAAATGCTTGAAAGCAGCTAACTATGTCTTCCTTTTTTCTCCCTGCAATAGCTTCGTGCCATAAGACTCCCAGTGTTTTGCCAACTCCATGTAACCTTTTGTCACCTACAGGAACAAAACTCTGATTGAAAACGATAAGCCTTGGACAAAACATTACCGTTTTAAACTCTTCCATGCGAGGTAACATAATAACCTTTTCTAAATCAACTGCAAATATTATGGTGTCAGTACTTTTTTGCTTCGTTTGGCTTTCAACATCCTCTTCATATTTTTTTCTCGCTGAAATGTACCTAGTGTGATGATCTTCATATTCTTTGCATTCTTCGCAATTCCTGTGTCTTATTGCTGCGTTAGGGTTGTGAATAGAAAATTTTTCGCACAATTCACATTCCTCGTGCCCAAGCTTTGTGAAGGATATTTTAAGCTCATTTACGACAATCCTATAAAATCCATAAGACACATTTATTTCAGGCTCTTTCTCACAGTAATTGTCGTACATCATGCGGATATTGATATCCGAGGGCAAATATTTCCGTTTTGATGACGCATGAACTCTCCTGTAATGCGACACAACTGGACGAAAAGACATAATATGTTCTTTTACCTTTGTACTGTCTATTTGTGATGGGTTCGGGTTATGACCTCGGCCGTCAGCAATAGGCTCTGCGTATTGTGTTTTATAGTATGTGTCAATAATGTTCCTAACAGCCTTACAGTTACTTTTCTTGTAACCCAAAGTTGTGAGAAAAAACGTTTTACATACCGTAACTTTCTCACCGTTTTCATCACATAAGAAATACGAAACACTCTTAGTTCGATCATAGTGTTTACCATGCTCATCATCATGACTTTGTTTCTTTGGTCTTGCAGGCTTTTGCTGGATAGTATTAGCTAAAAAAAAGTGTTTTTGTTCCGACCAAGACATTTTCCAGAAATTACGATTAATAATTTTGCGATAATCGTCTGAGAATTTAGTTGAACATTTTTTTTTACAAATATTCTCCTGGCATCCGGGTTTCACAAAATACTTGGTATATATTTTTTCTTCTCTTTTAATTGTCTTTCGTTCTTTAAGACTAACATCATATCTTTTGCGCTTTCTTACTGTCCCTTTTTTTGTAAGCTCATTTTTTGTAGATTCATCTGAAGATTCTGGAATCGTTTTTTCCAAACACGGTTGAGAACATGGAATGCAGTCTGATTCGGAGCCAGAATCATCCAATAAAATATTGGCTTCACTTCGTTCATAGTTTTCATTATGACCCCCCATATTTAAGTTTTTAACCACTGATTGTTTTGAGCATTGAGCGGCAAAAATATATGTTTTGTGGTTATTTGGTGGCACATAATCTTTATCGGCTACTGAATCGTCCGAATCAAAATCTGATTCTGATGCTAGAATTTGTGGCGACCAGTTATTTTGTAGACCACTAGTGGACGGAATCTGTTCGTCAATATCAGATCTAGGCTTTAGATTTTGTAAAGCGGCGCTTACTAATCTTTTACCACGTGACTGCATTTTTAAAATTATCTGAAATAAGGGAAAAACAAGTGAAATGAATGATAAATATATGTTTATCATAATATTCCTACTTAATTAATTAAATATTATGACATGTCATATTTGATTGATATAGGTGTTAAGCTAAGGCACGGCAATAATATTATCTTTACAGTATTCCAACTTCATACAAACGGACGAAGCGCGAGCTATGCCTACGCGCCTCAACCTCCGGGTGCAGACAATTCTGTTAGATAAATAATAATTATATTACCGTGGCTTTGTTTGGCACATCTGTCTAGAAACCGACAGGTAACAGTTGAGATTACCTAGGTGTACGACCTAACCTACAAAGTTATGTACCTACCTACTTGAATATTAGAAACAACATGTAAACATGGATAAAACGTAAATAAACTTACCTAGCGCGAGCAGGCTGCTGACAAGCGTGGAGTCACTTCGACGTCGCAGGCACAACTGGCGCGTTTCAATCAAACCCTGCCCTCCTTTCCTCACCCCTAATCGTAAATAATTTAAAGAAAAGGCACAACTGGTTATTTGTGCCTTTTATACGTAAATTAATTGAGCCATGCATGCATGCATTAATTAAGTAGACAGGGCACATCTGGCATTTGAGCCTTTTCTTTATGTTATGTTGTAAGTGTGCCTTTTCAAAGTAGTTTTTAGTAAAAATCTGTATGAAGTAATAGTCACATCTACGTATTTGTGCCTTTTCAATATAATGGTAAATAAATGTGCCTTTTCATTCTATAAAACATGAATATTAGTCTCATTTGTGCCTTTTGAGCCTACTGTATGTCCGAATTCCTTGAAGATAAAATTCTATAAAAAATTGAGTAGATGTGCCTTTTTTTGCTGATTCTAAATATGTATAGAACTCAATTTTGACAAAAATGTTAGTTGTGCCCTTTTTTCTTACGACGGCAGAGTAGGTATGTTATTTGCCCCTAACGAACCCCGTCCATGTAGGCGCTCATGTATAACTAAATGATAGAAACATGGGCAAGTAACCTTATCATGATGACCTATAAACGCTGTCTTAGAGCAGTGCATTATATATGAAGTAAATACTAACAAACAGTATAAACAGTTGACTAAACGACGGAACGTGATGACTAACAAAGCTACTAATATTCGTTAAAACCGGTGATGTGACAAACAACACATAGGTACACCATTATTTTGGCACCAGTCACATGTACGTCACGGTCGGTCATCGGTATTGAAAAATTCTTATCTCATTGACGTGTTCATATCTAGGGTGCTCCGTTTCACAACACGTTAATAAGTTTTAATGTTGCAATATTTTTATCTAGGTAAGAGAGAGCTAGTAAACAAAGTTGAACATCGAATATTCCATAGAGTAATAAATAAAGTTAAATACTTATACGATTATGAAGAATGTTTTATTTAATTGAAAGAAAGTAAAGGGTAACAATCAGACGCCAGCAAGTCAAGTTACCCGAAACTGTCAAATTTTCCCAATCACCCCTGAACGCTATGCTTTAACGACAAAGTTGAAAATCTTTTAAAGAAATTTGACACATTGTAGTAGCTTGATGTGCTGGCGTCTGTATGTACTACTAAATAAATGGATTTTTTAGGGTTCCGTAGTCAACAAGGAAACCAATTTAACTTTGCAGTTGGAGAATTGACCTTGACGTATATCGATGTCTATGAGAACAATTTTTTTCAACTACAATGTTAAGTTTGTTTTTGGGATAAATTCATCCCAACTACGGAACCCTTCACTATGCGAGTATGCGTGGTCCGACACGCACTTTTTTTTGTTAAGAATACACATAATGATGTAATGTAAACATGTGCAGAGAAATCCTGCCTGCCGGGATCTGTAGCTATAATTCTGAGAAGTTCCAATATAAAGCTTGTATAAAGCGGCCGGATCATAATGCGATAACGTTGACCGACAGTGTCATCCAATCTGCCTGTCAAACTTATTACATCGGCTATCGCTTCGCTTGCAGTACCTCATTAGCCGTGCTTGAATAAACGTTTCCCTTACGTCATCAGCAGCAGGAAAATTTGCAGGATGATCTGCACAATAGGCGCTATTGACATGGCCTGTACAGGAGAATAATGAATTGGTGTCAGTTTCAAATTTCGATTTTAATCTGAAGTTCATCTCAACACAAATCTAGTTAATAATCGAGATTAAAATATCTTCGTATAATACGGGTCTTTGCCAGTTGCCTACACAATAACTTACTATGAGCGAACCGATACGAAACTTAGCTCTACTTCAACAGAAACGACACCCATGCGCATTTATATGTGCCTTAAGAGACTGGTTCTATAACTGTCTTGTAACAAACTTATGCAGATAACAAAAAGATGGAACCATCTTCGTGCTCCTGTATTAAAACTTCTGTTTCGATCACACGTTTTTGTTTTCGTTTGGGCAGAACAAGTAGAAGGGACAGGCCAGGCTCTGGTCAAGCAATAGAATAAAGAATAAAGTTTTCGATTCAGTCTACAAAACAAAATTCATCCTAATATCTAAAAATTGCACGTAGGCACAGGTGCGCTGTGCGGTTTTAAAATATTATAATGTCACCTAATGTTCATCAGAAAGTAATTTGAATAAGGTTAACTTTGCTATTAATGTGCCAAACGGTACGAAGCGCTCGAACTACACTATCAGAGGTACCGAGCCTGGTGTCAAAGGGCGTGCTGATTGCGTTACACGAATACACAGGCAACAAGCGTGTTTACAGAGAAGAGCCGTTTCAACGTCGCCGACACCTCTCTGATCTCACCGAATGGCCGCTATCAAAGCCAGACGACATCAATTAACAGAACCGGCCGGCTTGTGTGCCTTTTAACAATGCCTTCTTTTGAGGATAATCATGCGATTACTTTGTGTGGAAAGTTTGGGTCATATACAAACCGCATCTTTAGTACGACAATAAAATTCTATGTAGACCTCAAAATAACACATTCACGAGAAAACAATTTGGCTGTGCTGTGCGTACAGGATATGTGAACGGACTCGTTGGACAGTCGGCCGATGTGAGCTCGCTGAATATTATAATTAGTCGAAGCCGGTGTGAGTAATGGCGTCGGAAATAACACGCGGGCGGCGTTGGCGCCAACCGGAGCGGCCATCGAGCACCGCACACAAACGCAGCGCGCGCGCAGCCACGCATCCCCCCTGAACGGTGCGCGCACTGCGCGCGCCGACCGGTCTGTCTTGTGACTTGAGCTATTTATGTGCTAAGGAGTGACGTGACTCCGAGCTAAATTATTTAGGAGATCACCTCATGGAGACTTAAAGGTTGGTCTATTATTGTTGTAAATTTAGGCCTACTGCTAGACATCAAGTGACATAATGTGTTGTAAGTGGAAAGGAAACATAATCAATTTGAAGAGTTCTATACTTATCTCAGTTTAAAGACCAGTAGGTAGTTCAGTGCAAAGTTTGGCGTCGACCAACGAAAATTGCAATAATTAAAAAAATACATATACTTACATATTACTAGATTACTACCGACTTAATCACTCGCCAATACCTTGTATTTAAGAGATATCTAAGATCGTATACATTGCAGTAATGCACATTGCACTGTATAAGGCTTCTTAGAAACTAGTCCTAGTATCCAGTATGCCTACCTGATAAGTATTGGCAGTAAGCACCTACAACAAACCATTACCGTTCATTTAGTTTTATTACAAATGGTGAGCTATTACATAAACTTACATATACTTACCACGTATTGCCATGTGCTATTATTATGTTCTATTCATGCATGGGTCGTGAACAAAATGCATTGGTTGAAATCTTGATAACAATCAAAGTTAGGAGTGAAATAATAAAGGTGGAAGGACCACATTCCATTCATCTGAGTTGTAGCTCAACAAAGCAGTGAGAGTTTAGATATATCTGTGTGATTACGACTAGCTGAACTGGACTCTGACATCAAAGCAAACCATATTAGAAATCGAGGTGCAACGGGTACCTACATTCAAACATCTTAACATTTAAAGCAATTTCTGGAAGAGGTAAACAAAGGCACCGCGGTTAATTAGTCTGTGTTTGCGCTGAAGAAACAAACACGCTCGAAAGACAGACAACACCAAAGTGAATATCCTTTGTCGGCCGACACGCACACATCCGGATACTAAACAACAATATTATAGTGGTCATGGAATTAAGTTTAACAAAAGTAAGAATACCGTTCCGGCAGTCACGCGGAAAAACGGAAAATAAACTCATTTCACTGCCCATCGTGCAAATATGTAACTAGTAACTCAGACACCTTCAGGGTTCAGGCCAGTTCAGGCAAAAAAACGAACTTAGGTTTATACTAAGTGCGATCAGGTACCTAAAAATGTCATATTTAAAATGCAGTTAAACTTAAAGTCGTGAAGATCAGTTTGAAGCAGATAAAGCTTGAGTCGTAATTTGGCAATATTACTGTGTTTAGTAACAAAACAACACAAATAGTTCGTGAAGAAGTCGTAGCTTTGCATTAATTTATGGGAAGTAGAAAATGTTTTTCAAATAAGGGCTAAACTTTTGGTCGTTACTCCTTACGTTGCGGCGAAATTGGTAAAACGGGTCCTTCTTTACTACAAACATCAAAAAGGCTTATCAGTCTCATAATTACTAGCCGTGCAAAAGTAAGTTCAGCAACCTGCTAAGCTTTTCTAAACAGTGACTCTTAAGACACCTATATGACTAGCGAGTACCTAAGGTTCCTAAACCCCTACAATATGACTCGCTAGTCATATAAGGGTCTATTCGTACGTCATGTCGTTTGGCATTACCTTCCTACTATAGCATACAAGCTCCACATTAACATTCATAACTAGACATGTCCTATGCACTAGTCTCATATAAGACGGCTACAAAAACGGCCGTAAGAACTTTTATAATCCATTTTCAGCAGCAAAGTTCCAGATGTTCGCTAGAAAATAACAATTGAAAACTAAGTACAAGCGAAACTGCGTCAAACCTTAAAAAGTAAACGTACGAAGAGAGACTATTGTTAAATGACCCGTGAACTATAACAGAGAGTGTATCCTGTGCTCGCGTGTGCCAAAAATATCCTTGACTTCATAGTTGACGCTGTGCCTACTTGCTTTATGGCCCATCGCGTCGTCCGGCAGAGCATCGTAAATATCACACTCACATCTGCGAATGCAAGTCGAACACTAGGTACTATGTGGCATGCAAAATTATCCGCCTCAGCTCGAAAACATGGCAAAATATTCCAAGACGTCAAAGGCACGTCTGTTGACGTCGTCGTTGGCGGCAGCCCGGCCGAGCCACAAAAATACTTACAGGTCCTAAAGCATATTTTTAATGTGTGCTGAAGGGAAACATTTGGCAACTTTAGTTTGCGATTATTTTAAACTCTGAACTGGTTTTCAGCTTTCCCAGATTCCGTCAAAAATTACTAGATTTTTCTAGATTATTCGTTTTTGCTCTGGACTTCATTATTTTAGCAATTCTTTAAATAAGGTTTCAGCATTACAACAAAAATATTTCAGTTTTCAACCTTTACTTATGCTTTTACTAAATCATTAATATTAACTTTATTAAATCCAGTTTCGTTCAGTTTTTCCAACTTCTTTTCCTGAACTTCTTAACCTAGCTATTACATAATATTGGTGTTTTCTTCGTGATTACCTAATGGTAAAAAAAAACGTCCTGTAATCAGGACGTTTTGCAACAAAAAATCAGGCTAACCAAGCTTTTCTGGTCCAAGATAACTTTTGAGTCTTATTCTATCTACACACCTCAAAAGTGTCTAGGTATCAAGTACGTTTTAGAGTATCGCCGCAATCGAGAATTATTATTTGAACTTTTTTGGATCTTTACTGATTCTTTTTAGTGAATATCGCTATTTGAATAAATAATTTTCTTTAAATTTTGATTAAAAATCGAAAATCAACTGTCAATCATTCCTATTGAAGTGTTTATTAACGTTTTTACAAAACCATTGCAATTTCTGCATCGGAACTGAACGAGATTGCATCTATATGGAGCGACGACATCCTTTGACACGAGAAAAGATTATAAGAGCCGTCGGAATGGTGCAAGCTGGTTCCAGGCAACGTACTGTGGCTGTTGCTCTTGGCACTACACAGAGCGTCATAAGCCGCCTCTGGACTGGGCACTCTATCGTATTATGAGCAGCGTGGCCGAGCGACATGGAGGACGATCTCGCATCACTACTCGTAGACAGGACCGGTACATCCAAAATACTG
The DNA here is from genome assembly GCA_948098905.1 of Tiliacea aurago. Lineage (NCBI taxonomy): Eukaryota > Metazoa > Arthropoda > Insecta > Lepidoptera > Noctuidae > Tiliacea > Tiliacea aurago. The sequence goes on along the minus strand of OX402578.1, from coordinate 9,492,000 downwards.
CTCGACGGAACCGTTCCATGACCGCCCTGATGTTGGCTGCGAGTCTCCACAGCTCTTCAGGCTTGCTGATAAGCGACCAAACCATCCGAAATCGTTTATGTGAAGAGGGTCTGCGTTCCCGAAAGCTGCTGAGAGTTCCACCTATAGAACTCCGCAATCGTAGGGCCCGTTTACAAAGGGCTCGCGAATACAGAAATTGGAAGGTAGAAGACTGGTGTTGTGTTTGCTGTTCCGATGAATCTCGTTTCGGTATGAGGCCGGATACAAGACGTAGTCGAGTTTGGAGGACCTCTGGACGTCAAGAACGTTTGAACAATAATGGTTTGGGCCGGTATTTGGATCGGTGGAAGAACCGATCTCATTTGGATCAGCAACCTCAATGGTCAGATTTATGTGGAGAGGATTATTTCAGACGTGATCATCCCTCTGCGAACCCGGTTGGGTGATTCGTTTCGCCTAATGCTCGACAACGCACGTCCACACACGGCTAGAGTCGTAACATGCACTCTTGCCTTGTTGGTGCTCGCGTCAACGTTCTGCCGTGGCCTGCTCAATCGCCAGACCTCAACCCAGTTGAGTATGCATTGGATATGCTCTCTCGAGCTCTGGCGAGTATGGATGTATATACGGCATACCCCACAACAAATTTTTGACTTGTTAGTAAAAACACGGGCTATTCTTCAAAGTGATTTTGATGAACTGATTTTAAACATGCCAAATCGCTGTGATTGTATGACTCGTGTCAATGGTGGAAATACAGAGTATATTATTTTTTAATTTTACAAAAAAATAAAGAATTGCCTTTGTTTGCCGTTTAGTTGACGACATTAACTTAGGTTAATTTCCCACAATTTGCAAACATATTGATGGTCATAGTATGATGCATCGTCTTTAATATCTGTATGCCTGTCATCCTAACTTACCTACAGTGATCATCTTAGCTCGTGGAAAATAAAGGCTCCTACAGACCGGCGCGGCACGACTTGCCTGGCAACGACGAGACACCGGTAGAAAAATGTCTATGAAACTTCAATGGGAACTTTCCTACCAATATGTCGCGTCGAGCGACAAGTCGCGCCGGTTTGCACGAGCCTTAAAATTAAATTTTCTCGAAGAACTCATTTGTGATAGAATCTTGTCCCCGTCTGTTCCCCATTGATCCTTCTTACTGATCCGTCTTTATAGGTCCGGCTTTGTAGGAGGATACCCTGAGAAATGCATGGTCTGTCCTTAATGTCGTTATCATAATAGGCACCTACAGGCAATAGGTACTGATACAATTATGTACTACATCCATATGCTTGGGTTGCCCTATGATCCTGAAATGCGAATGCCAGGAATAATATGCGAGCAAAGCTAAACGCAATTTTTGTCTTTAAAAATTTTGTAGTGATATTTTTTACTGTGGCTAAAAATAAATACAATACCTCAAATTGCATTAATTTTTAAATAAATGTATGGCAAAGTGTACTACGTTTGACGAAAACACGATTCCACAAAATTAACTCCACAGAAAAAACAATGTTATCTCATAACCTAACAATAAACCGCTAGTATTTAAAAAATACTTGAAATTATGTTTAATAGAAGAGTCCATAACCTCCCAATGCCATCTCACTCTTTATCTCGCTAGCATACTACTAGTCGCGGTCAAGCGAGACAGGGCGGCAGGGAGAAGGCTTCAAGGCGCCGATAGTTAGGTAATTTGTTTTTACGGTGAAAATAATAATAATAAAAAATATAAGTAGTATCTGATCTGCTATTTTAGTTCAGTTATTATGCAAAGTTTCATGGTCTAATTTGAAGTATTTTATAAATACTAGCGGTTTATTGTTCGATTTGGAGGGGGATTCACAACTTTTACTGAACTTTTACTTGAACAAGTTTTACTATGGGACCAAACATGAAAACGCGAAAAAAAAATCTGCTGTTCCCTACATTTTGACGAGTTATTCGAACATAAATGTAAGGAACAGCAGATTTTTTGTTTTAGCGATTTCAGGTTTGGTTCCATAGTAAAAGTTGTTCATAATGATGAGTACAATGACCCCTTAAGAGGTTGTGCGTTAATTCTGGGACATGTTGTATACATTATACAGTCATATATTTGAGGTATTATAGACTCTTAAAGAGTGCTCCCAGTTTCTGATAAGAAACAGAACATGTGTTAACTGCTGTAATTGGCTGACTGAAAACAACAGCCAATAACCTTGACATTGGTTTGATTTTGTATTTTGACATAATTGTTCATTAGTCTTTCATGGTCAGAAACCGCGTGATACTCGTAAGGTGGTGTACCGTGGACTATCATCAATTCATCATCATCATCTGCCTGCCCTATCCCAACTATGGTGGGGTCGGCTTCCAGTCTATGAATGAATGAAAGAATTCTTTATTTGCCAGAATATAGGTAACTACATTGTGTATAGTAAAATATAATATATGGTTTCACTATAATCGACTTTCTAGTCGTGCAAATTTTTAAGTATCAATAGTCGAAGCTTTTTGATAAAATTTTGGTCTTCTTACATTATTAACACAAAAAAGAAAATTAACATTAACAATAATTTATAATAATAAAATAATCACTGTCAAAAGGATTTCAAATTCATAAAGTCATCTACACTGGTCATCAAAAAAATCGACCCACCCAGTTTTTGTTTAATATTAGTAGATTATTTCACCGATAAGCTGTTCCACATGTTTGTTTTTTATTTTGAGGGTCGCTATGATGATTGACGTCTTGTTTGTCATAAATCTTATTGCACTTGAAGGTACATAACAATTTTTTTATACAGAAATACTGTTTTGTGCTGATTTTACGGTTTTACATCGGAACAAATGGACTCGTACTTCCAGTCAGAAACAGACTTTTCTAGGGATTTCATGTGCATATCGTTAAGTTTAATTGCTGAGGCTGTAGTTTTGATTAATTCTGTTTAAAAACAATGGACACTACTGAAGCTGAGGCGGCCCAAGTTGTGGCTTTGCTACAACAAGGTTTAAGTCAACGTGTCGTGGCCAGGAGGTTAAATCTCAGCCGTTCTGCAGTTCGGCGAGTTTACCAAAGGTTTCTGGAGACTGGACAGTATCGAAGAAGATCTGGATCTGGAAGACATAGGGTGACAACTCAAAGGGTTGACCGTTTCATTTTGGTATCAGCTTTACGAAATCGACACCTTTCTGGTGTTGATCTCCAGCGCCGCTTACGTGAAGACCGGGGTGTGGCTATAAGTGACAGTACTGTAAGAAGGAGACTACGTGAGCAGAATTTAAGACCACATAAGCCAGCAACGGGGCCACAATTGACCACAGCTCATCGACAAGCGAGACTTCAATTTACGCAGAATCACGTCAATTGGACTATAGTCCAATGGGAGTCAGTTCTTTTTAGTGATGAGAGTCGGATGACTTTATACGGTTCTGATGGACGTCGTAATGTCATGCGACGGCCAGATGAACGCTATGCTCAGTGTTGCATAAGAGATACAGTCAGTTATGGGGGGCTCTGTAATGTTTTGGGCTGGGATATCTTTAACTGGACGCACGGAGCTGGTTTTTATAAGAAGTGGTGCTTTAAATGCGTTACGCTACATCACAGAGATCTTGGAAGACCATGTGGTACCATATGCCGGATATATTGGAGAAAATTTTGAACTAATGCATGATAATGCACGGCCACACGTAGCACGCATTGTCACCGATTACCTTGAAGAGGTCGGCATTCGGGTTATGTCGTGGCCAGCGAGAAGCCCTGATCTTAACCCTATAGAGCACATGTGGGACGCCCTTAAACAAAAGGTTAGAGCCCGTAATCCAGCCCCTACATCCTTAGGAGACCTGGAAACCGCCATCAGGGAAGAATGGAACCGAATCCCTCAAGAGACCATCAAAACCTTGATTAGGTCGCAAAAACGGCGAATGCAGGCCGTCATTCGAGCAAGAGGGGGGAATACTCAATATTAAACTGCAACAATTGTGTTCATAACACTTAAGAGTGAAAAATTAGATCGTGTTTAAAATTACCACAAAAAAGAGTGAAATTATTCTTTTTAATTTTATAATCGTAATTTAATTTTTTTAATGTTTTTTTTGTTTATATTGTGCTAAAATTGGTGTAAATAAACAAGTCAAATTAAACATATCAATACAAAATAATTTTGTTTTGTTTCTCTAAAGAAATAATGTGATTTGCGGTAAAACTACAGATGGGCCGATTTTTTTGATGATAAAAACATCTGTCGCACAGCCAATTAAATAAGGCTCTACTGTACCCCAAGTGTAAGTTTGCAAGAGAGTAAACGTAACTATTTCGTTTGCGTTAAAATTTGACCGATAGATCATAAAGCTAAGAATATAAGGGTGAGAATAAAAATCCGAACGCAATCGCGCTAGTTACGTTTACTCACTTGCAAACTTACACTCGAGGTACTGAATTCTAATTCATTTAGTTTTCTCATTTTTTCCGGTAGCTTGTTATATGTATAGCTTAACCGCCATACTGTAGCAGTTCGTGTCGCAAAGTTTTAGTCGATTTCGAGGGCCTATCAGAGGCTATTTTGTGCTACCTTTATTTTTAAAGGAGCTTTTTCATCCTTTTCAAAAAGCGAAGGGTGATTTCTAACAAACTTACACATTTCTAGAATGTATAAGGATGGGAGTGTCTAACCGGATGCAGCTGAATACCAGTATTTAACATGGAGCGGCTGGACTATCAACCACAAAAAAGTTGTGAATTTCTGCCTAAAGGCTCTTACAGACTCACGCGATATCGCGGGCGCGACAGGCACTGACAAAGAAATCGTGGTACTACCGACGCGTCGCGCCCGCGATATCGCACCAGTCTGTACGAGCCTTAATGCGAATGGGAGAACATGGCAACCCTAGCTACGTCTACGTTCCTATCGTTGACTTGCACGAAACCAAGATTAGTTTAACGGAGACTTTTAATTCAAGCCATTGATGTATTAAATAGGAAGATATGGTACGCGCTCCTCGATGTGGACCGCATAAATTAGGGGAAAGGACACAATCGACCTACATTACTCCCGGTTTGCGGGGAATACCCGAATCGTAGTTTGTTTGCGAAGCGTTATGGGTACGTAGCAGTGAAAATTATTGCGATCTCGTTCCCGCTATATCCCGATTCCCGCATAATATGTGTATCTATTTCGGTTGTCGAGCACATGACGCACGACATCGGGTCCATGTAGTATTTACGTGATGTTAGAGAGTGCCCTATCTTCCTATTTAATACATCAATGATGCCAGCCCTTTCATTTTGTATCAAAAAGAAAGTGACAGCATCAATTTAAAGTCTCCGTTAAACTAATGTTGGTTTCGTGCAACTCACCGTATGAGTTCCAGTGGTTATGTGTTTTAATTTAATTGTCTCCTAAGCCAATTATTTTAATGACCAGTAAGTAACTGGTAAGTGGCGGAGTTTTTTCTTCTCCATTATATTGTCGGAGTGGCGGCCCTACTGCGGCATATGATACAGGCATTCCGCATGTGTTGCGGGCATGCGACCGGGGACCGGCGAGCTCGCCTCGTGCCACCCTGCCGCGCCAGACTGCTCGTCGCCATTACGTTAACCCACACCGCAAATGTACTTACTCAATAATAAAACAACTACTTTATTGTTTCAGTCTCCACACTGAATGCTTTCGTTGGAAAATAACACCGTACACGCTCTATCGTTAGTAATATCACAAATATGTACTTAGGCGGTGCAGAACAGTGCCACACACTGCGCTGTACTGGACTGGATTGAATAGAAGATAATTCCTTATGGATAGAATAGAAGATTCTGTTTTGTAGGGTTCTGTCAATGGCAAAAACTGGAAACCTTTTATAATATCGACATGTCCGTCTGTCCGTCCGTCCGGATGTTACACATATACCATTTTACAAGTTCACTTTTTACGCAATCAGGTTTTTGATTTTTTTAATTAACTTTTTTAACAATTTAAACATATTTATTTACTTAGACAGTATGATATATACATATACATATTTGTAATGAGCCGGTCAAGATCTTTCTTTAGATACCAAACATGTCATGATTATCTCAATTACAATTTTTTCGAGGTCAGAAATTTACGTGTAAAGTCTACCATATTACATTTAGGGAGAATCTATATAGCCTATCTCACCCGGCCCATTATGAACAATCCATTGATACCTCTTTCATCCAAATCGGGCCAGTAGTTTAGGCGCTACGGTGGAAGACACGTAAATACAAACATACATAGACTACTAAAATCATAAACATTCCTTTTGGCTTTGCCGTAGTCGGGTAAAAAGATTATGATGTTCCTGATTGACTATTAAAGGGAATCGTTTTTGAGATAAGGGATATTTTCTGTTACAACCGCAGTAATAATTTTGTTGTTCATAGTTTTTTCGTTAGATACTATGAAATGCAAACTTATTTTTGCGGTCGATAAAATCAGTACTGGCCATGCGATTCTGTTTATACATTCTGTAACATGGGGCGAGGCTATTGCCATCAACCGGGCACAAAACAAAACATACTTAATGAAAAAACATAAATAAATAAAGCAAGAAAACTTATATTAAGTTTAGTAATAATTTTATAATTAAAATGATGTGCTGTCAATCTGTCATACTGTTTTCTTTGAAAGCCCATTGGTAAAACGCAGATGGACATGTCATCATGATGAGCGTATCAAATGCCAGTACAGGCTAAATACATCAGTCCTTTAACTGTTTAGTAGGTACGTACCTAAGTAGCTAACAGTAGTTTAACTTCGATAATATACGGGACTTTGATTGGAGTCTGGAGCGATGCGACTGAGGATCAGGAGAATGGTGATCCAATAGGTTATTAGATATGTACCTACTATTAATTTTTAAGGTGTTAAATAACAATAAATAATAAAAAAAAGTATTGTTTATTTATCATTTATTCTGATACAGTAATTACATTAAAATTTTAAGAGGGAATGAACAAAATAAAATATTTGAAACGGTAGTCCTAAAGTAGATACTTACATTTCATTGGTTTAGGTAGGTACCTATACAATTTTTTTATTAAATCTGGGTTTTCAAATTCACATATTATTATAATAATTATCTACATTAAGTTTTGAAAGTGAATAAACAAATAATATTCTTATTTTTTAAATTGGTATCGATCGATACCAAGTTTACCCATCACTATGTTTGAAATAAACTTTTGATAAAAGCGGTTTTGGCGCTACTGTCGTGTTTTAGTAGCAAGAAGCCCAATTATTATTTGCAAATGATTGTAATTAAATGTTCAAAGCACTATGAAACCCTTTGCTAAGAAATTATTTTGATACTTATTTAGAAAACAAAGATTGTTAGCATTAACTTTTCGTTCTAAATTGAATAACAAATATGAGGACATTTTTTGGAGGTCTGCTGTTGTCTTTAGCGACTTGTGCTTACTAGAATATATTTCTAAAGTTAGATTCTTGGTTGTTTGTATTAAAATCATTTTAATTTTAAAACCCACACTTTATCGATCACAATAAAATATGCTTTGCTAGGCTATTGTGTGAACTCATATGTTTTGTAAAGGTGATAAAATAAAGCCAGTGCAACATAACGTTTTTGAAAATTAATCATTCATTGTTTTAGCTCTCAATAGTAGCTACTGGCTATACTTGGCGTAATGAATATTGGCTATGAGATAATTATGTTACTTTGCTTATGACGTCATTATATATTAAAATGAATATAATTCTTTTTTAATGGCACCTGTTTGATGTGATTGGTGAATTTAAGTACCTACCATAGGTAACATATAAATAATGATTGTCTAGCAACCGCAGCGTTGAGCATGATTTCCACGTGGTATTGACAGGTGTTTCTCAAAAGTCAATTGAATATTTTTTAGGTAGGTTTGTATTTAGGCTTCTCAGAACAAGTGCTAGTTATTGAACACCGTAACTATAATCAAATTGATTATAAGTAACTGTAATTATGGCGTTTATTATTATCTTTGCTAAACTCAAATAAAAGGTTCAAAGGATCCAATAGAAAACTATTACCAAATCACAAATAAGCGCTTTTCCTTCTCTCTCCTAATATACTGTGCCTGACAGGGTCCATGATGGTTTCATTAATTTTGCCGATTTTACCTACCAACTGTTTTACCAACATATGGAATGAATGTATAAAAGTAGATACAATAAAGTTGAGTATTCGACCAAGGAGTCCCATTCACTAGAGTAAAAAAAGTCTTTCATAGTTTTATGTAAAACATAATAGATGGGATTACATCAGGTAGACAGGAGGATGGCGCCGGCGCTACCTGCTCCAGAGCGGCCAGTGGACTTACTTAATGAATTAAAATACGTTATAATAAACAATCCTCTTTATTTATTTAATAATAATAATAATAGACGATATAATATTTATTCCTTATAAATGTAGGTAAGCTTCATAAACCCCACATATAAAAATACAATCTTAAACTTTATACACAAAATATCTGTCATCGGGTGATGACGGCATAATGCACTATGGCGGCGTGAACATTAAGGCACGATGATAGAGGGCTAAGCCCCAGGCGGCGCCAGGCGGGCGTCGGCGACTAGATCACAGGAGTAACGGAGCAGGGCTCCGGCGGCATACTCTCATCTGAGCGGAGCCGGGAAGGAGGGAACTGGCGAGCACCAACGCGGTGCGGAACACGCAGCAAGCGCGCAGCCCGCCGCACTCTGCACCGGCACGAACGCTGACACATGCACGCCGCTAGATACAGGCAGCGAAGCTAGGGATGGCCGCTTTTCTTCTTCGTCCCCGAGGAGATACGGCCGGAATAGTTTAAAAGGCTTGCGTGGTGGACAAGGTGCCGTGTGAGGCACATATGCTGGTTGAGGCGCAGGTGGTGGTGTAGGTCGGCGTACAGACAGGTCGATAGGCTCGGCAATTTGCATAGGCACAGGAACAGGCACTGGTACTGGTACTGGAAGAGGCGTGGGCACTTGCACCGTTGTTGACACTGTCACTGGCGGTGGCGTAGGTAGCCGAGCGCTCTCTGGAGACCCTGCTGCGTAAGGCGGAGGTGACGGTGCTGGCTGCGGTGCTCGCCGCAGGAGAGCCGCTCGAAGAGCAGGTTCCGCTTGAAGCCACTTTTGAATCTGACGACGATGTATACCGAACTTTCTGGCTGTAGCGCGTTGATTTCCGCGACATTGAGCGTCGCGCCTATACGCTTCCAGAACTTGCAGCTTAAATTGTGGTGGGAAGATACGGCGGGAACCGGCGCGGCCCTCTGAGCGACGGTCTGAGGGCGCGGGGGCCGGGTGCGTGTGGGCGGCGGCCATACTGAGGAGAATACGTGTGCGCGTGGCGGTTGACGGCGCCGAACTGACTGTGGCTGCTCTCTCGCCTCGGCACGGCGCGGATGTTGGTGGCGCGCCGCTGCCTGTCCAACGTGCGTGAGTGTGCGACGTGAGTCTCGTATACATATAAAACGCTGTTCACACTGGTAGTTTTAGTGAACCATCAATTTTATTGTATATTCTATCATTATTATGTTTCTTACCGATATATTGACGAAATTGAATTAATGAAGATCCTATTCATCAGCCTTCATAAGTGCTAAAATAATCATAAAATCTCTGCATAAAACAATTGAGTCAGTAACTCAGTAGGTAATTTAAGGGGGAATGGTTACAAGTCGCGGCTAAAATGTAACTCCTCTGAAAGAGCAATTCCTTGCCGGTTCTTTTCCGTTCTGGCATAATCTACCAAAATTGTTTATAACTAATGCACTAGTGAAACAAAAAGGTATTATAAAAAAATCGCATGTGTACGTTGCTTTAGGCAGTAATCTCGCCTCATTCTCGGCGTGAAAAAATGCCGCAAGTGGGAGCCGATAGCACGTAGCGCCACCATTTCTATCTCTTTCAAACTTAAAGAATTTCCCATAATAGAAGAGGACAGACAAACTTGCCCTGCCCCGGTCGCTGCCACATCCGTTTACGAAACAAGTTTGCATGCGATGTTGCCACTGTGTGCGCGCGGGCGGCTCACGAGCATGAGGGGTGCGGGCGGATAGGAATGCGCACGGAACGGCAACGGCGCCGACCGTGGCAGACAGGGTGTCGCCGACTCGCCGCCGTAGACAGGCCGTCGCTCGGCGGCGCTAGCCCCCCCTTACACCCGCGCGCACCCGTCCCACCCGCAACGCACATCAACAAGTTATTTCGGCCCAGCCTGTTGCGTTGTTATAAGATCTCAAGTAACATGGTTTAAGCGGGCGGTTACGACGTTTTAGGTTACGTTGCAAACTTAGCGCCATCGCTGTTTCGAGGAAAGTTGTTTTTTTGTTGAGCGGCTGCCTGCTGCGCCTGCCTCGCTCGCGTCCGGCGACCGTGAAAATAGCGATCCAACTCAAAAAAGGACGGCACGAATAAGTTTCAAATTGTTCAACAGAAAATATTAAATTTACAAGTATGAGTAGGTATGGAAAAAGAATCTTAATTTTATGATAGAAATATAACTTAACAAATTAACATAAATTACAAACTACTGATTACCTATCAGCTACTAGTCACATAATATTATTTATAATTAATTTACTAAACAATAATGACTGCATAGTCAGATATCCATTTTAATAGTAGGTAAGTAGGTTTAAAAACGACATTTATTTTGGTAAGCTAATTATTACCGCCTTCCTGATAAAATTCTTTTGAAACTGATGTTTAATAACTTATTATCATAATCTGTGATACCGATACCATTAATCGTTTCTTGGACATCTCTAACTGTTTGTTTTGTTGCAATCGTACGTAGGAAGTTGTATGTATTCTGTTTCTACTAAAACTGGTACATTATCTTTGTTCAGAATTTAACTAAGTTTATGAGAAAAACACACGCGTTTCTGTGACAAAAAAAAAAGATTTCTTTCTTCTTTCTTTTGTTACCTCTTTAAAAAAAGCTCAAAATAAAATAAAATCGAAACAATTTACAATCATTTGAAGTTTGAACAAAGTAGGTACTACTTATGAATTATTCAGGCTTTCATTTGTTTGGTTTATTTTAGTTAAAATAAAAACGAATGGGGTGCAATTAACAAATTGTTTTATCTCCTTCAAAATGAATACCTAATAAATTACTTATTGAAGATATTATACAAAAAAGAAAAAAAAATTTAGTACTTACTAAATATTTAATGTTATTATTGTTAGTACCTGCCGTATTCTTATAATTTACTGTGGGGTTCGTTCTTAGAATTCTCACTGAGACAAATGAGCTGAAAAAAATGAGGTTGCGTTTCTTTATAAGGTGCTGTGTCGGTTTCACCACTTGTCTTCAAAAATATAAAAAAATGTACGTAACGTACCTACTATATACCGTACCGTAGGTATAATACATAATAGATACGTACAAAACATTTTTTTAATTTATTAAACAGGACCATTTTATTTCAATTATTCTTGTCAACGGGATGTATAAAAAAAACCGGCCAAGTGTGAGTCGGACTGGCGCACGAAGGGTTCGTACCATTATCTATAAAAACGGCAAAAAATCACGTTTGTTGTATGGAAGCCCCCTTAAATATTTATTTTATCCTGTTTTTTAGTTTTTTGTCTAACTAGACAGTTGAAATTTTCACAGATGATGTATTTCTGTTGCCACTATAACAACAAAAAACGGTTCACGGTTCATGAGATACAGCCTGGTGACAGACGGACAGACAGACAGACGGAGGACCCTTAGTAATAGGGTTCCCGTTATACCCTTGGGTACGGAACCCTAAAAATTACGCAAAAATGATGTCTTCCCTTTATATCCGAAGATATCTATATGCACTAGATAGGTATTTTTACTCGTACTACCTTAGTATAATATAAAAATACCAGTCTATTATTGTCCAATGATTGAGAAAAGAAAAGCTGCTATATTTCATATCCATAAATTAAAAAATCGGTCAAGTGCTTGTTGAACCCGGCACAATGAAGGGTTCCGTGGTTGGGATGGATTTATCCCAAGAACAAACATAACATTGTAGTTGAAAAACAAGTTCCCCATAATTATATTCCAATTGCAATTTTTTTTTTTTTAAAGTAAGTTTATACGCACAATGTTAAGTGATTTACCATATTATTATAAGACCATAGACTGCCTATAGGATTTCCTGTAATCTATAACTATAAGTACCTATAGAACTATTCTCTGTATTTTTTAAAAAAAATTAGGGTCAGCCGTTTCGGATATAAGAAATGGTAAATTTTCATCTATTTTCTTTAGTACATTTAATACTAAGTATTTTAAAATAATAAAAAAATGTAAGTATATTAAAAATCCTCTCAAGTCATTTCATTTGAAATGTCACGAGGTAAAGTTTGTAAACATTTTTTAATTTTTTTTCCCCCCAAAAGTAAACCCCGTATTCAAAATTCATTTATTTACGTTACACGTTCGTGTTTGGATCTCAGGAATTTAAATATTATGTGTACCAAATTTCAACTTCCTTAAAATTTCCACTGGGTCCAGTAGATTCGGAGCAAATCGGCTGTGACAGACATGCAGACACTTGACTATGAGTGATCCTTTACGGGTTCCGGGTTTTTCTTTTGAGGTACGGATCCCTAAAAAATAAACCAACATAAAAAGGCGGTTGGTACCTAAATAACGCGATATTGTAAATAAATTAGATTGAGGCCTGAGATTCACGTTCTATCAATGAACGGAACCCTCGACAAGAGAAGTCAACTTCCCCTTGATTCGGGTTTCTTGAACAGTCATAGTAAGTAAAATAATCCTACGAACGAAACTCGTTCCCAACGAATTTTAAATCTCGATAGACTATCACTTGCGGGCGTAATAATCCTTTTTAACAGTTTTTATCCAATGCAGTCATTTCCAGTTTTCATTATAATAAGGTGTTTTAGTAATAGTTGGATAAGTACTCTAAAGGAAATAATTATTAATAGTGGGTAGGAAATCTGTAAGCTGTGATAAAGAACGTACCCACACAGCCAGTACCTACCTACCCACCTTATCCACCTATTCTTCAACATGCTTACGTGGGTAATTAAGTAAACAGTAACATGAGTTGCACAATTTTACATAATTATGCAGATAAGTACAACATAATACTTATATAAACATCGACTCATCTATATAATCTTATTCCATTTGAAATAAGATTAGACTTTTAAATAAACTTGTTTACAGTTCGTTCAATCGATTTTGACTTCTATTCCGTAGGAATAAGGATGGCATTAAAAGCAAAAACGTGGTTACAATACCAACTGTTTATTACAGCTGCCATTTGTCTTGCCACGAACACAATAGAAGTCAAAATCGGTTGAATGGACAGTAAAAAAGGTTTATTTAAATGTCTAATCCTATTTCAAATGGAGTTTAGATAGCAATATCACAAGAACGGTCGTATCTTTAGAGATCACGTCATCAGCAACCGAGCTTAGAGGAAAATTGTGGTACCTATTTTCCGAAGAGTTCTACGAAATGTAAAAATGTAAGGAAAGTCCACAGCGCAGGGCAGTAAATCGATTCATCGATATAAAGAACATAGTAGATACTAGGATACAATTACATATGTTTTTAATGAAGTAAGTAAAACATTTACCTATAAAAACATACCACAGAGGTTCTTTTTTGAATAGGTACTTACGTAGTACTTCGATTCCAGTATATTCACAGAGAATTTTTCGGGACTAACCGCCAGTTGCACGTACCTATACTATAAGTACATTAAATTTAATTCCCCATTAAAAGTAATGCTGTCTTTATCTAACGGAACGTATCAAAAAGTGACAGCATTACTTTTAATGGGGAATTAAATTTAATGTACTTAGGGTAAGCGTGTTAAACGAAAAACTTATTTTCTACTCTACTGAGATCATTATACTCGCCTTCAGAATAGATGTCTAATACACTGGAAAGTAGAACAGCTCCCCAGATCCCTGGGGGTGGGGAACCGAATTGATGGTTCATTCCCGGGAATTTTGAAGGCATTGGGATTTATTCTGGTAAGTTACTAGGAAAGTTTTGGGAATATTCCCCGTATGAAAATATCAGTAAATCAGGACTTTAATAACTGCACATAAAATACAATCAAGGCGAATCACACCGCTCTTGAACACGTAGATAACGTTATGATTGTCTTGTATCGAACGGCGTAAGTCCTTCCATTGACATCCATTCCAATGTTATCAAATTTAAACTGTTTATGGTAAAGGACACCGGGCCAGGCATTAATTATATAGGCATACTTTGCATGTAACAGGATCATCATTTCAGCCCGAAATTACCCACTGCGGGGTTTAGGCCTCCTTTCCTTTCTGCCATCTTTCACGGTACCGTGTGTCCTCGTCCAGGGGGTCTACTCCGAAGATAAATCCAAAGTATCGGCCGCATGTTCGGCTGTTTCCTGACTACGGCTGACAATGGCAGACTAAGGTGAAAGTAAAAAAAAACGACAGTCAAAAAGATAAGTCAAAGTCAGATATGTGACTACAAGTCGGGTAAGGATGGACTCAAAGTAAAAAGAAACCGGTCAAGAGCGAGTCGGAGTCGCGCACCGAGGGTTCCGTACATACATTTATATGATGTTGATGATTTCTGAAAAACTGTGCTATTTAGAGACATCGTTTTATTTTTCCTGTAATCTTTACATAAACTTCTATTACATAGAATAATTTCAGATTTTTATCTATGAAAACTTCGGAGATAAGGGGGGGGGAACGCTATTTTTTTTACATTTTTCATCAAAAGTCGAAACTATGCTGCCTAAAAAAAAACAAAAAATGTTTGGGAATGTGAAAACAGCGTTCCTTCATATGATACCCCACATGCCCTAGTAGCTTCACTTCAAATTTTTAAGACCCCCTTTCAGTCCCTTTTGCAAAAAAGATATAATTTTTTTATTTCTTTCTTGTTTGCAAAATAGTTGGGCAAACGTCATCTATTCTAAATTTCAAGTAGATAGCATTAGTGGTTCTTGAGATACTTATCTAGCTGTGACAGACAGACTTAGTCTCACCTTATGCGTTCCTTTTTACCATTTTGGTACGGAACCCTAAAAAGGAAACTTCGGAAGTCAAGAAACGGCCGAACATTCGGCCGATACTTCGAATTATTGCTTCGGAGTATACCCCCAGCCCCAGGGTTTACATGCACTAGATTAGGGATGGGGAAACTTTTTCCATCGCCTGCCAATATTTACTAACGAAATATATGGCGGGCCAAGTTGTTGCATTTTTGGGTATATTAATTACTAAAATAAAAATATTGATAATATGTATTTTCTGAAACACTAATTTATTGTGCAATATTAACTATTGAAATAAGAAAGAAATTGCAATTAAATTAAACTTTTAAGTTCGCTGCGAAGTAGAAGGTTGAGGATCGCTGTTCCACATGTCACATGTCCCCACAAAGACTCTTTGTGGGGACATGTGACATGTGACAACTCTTTTATGCGAGTCACGCACTGCCAATAAGAATTAAATTTCTAGCAATACGAAAACTTCACTTGATTTTTATTTTATGGTCGCGGGCCGGATTTCAACGCTTCGCGGCCCGGAGATGGCCCGCTGGTCGTAGTTTCCCCATCCCTGCACTAGATCATGATAGATTAAAATATTGCATTAATTTCATCCGTGCTTCTCCCAAACGGTTCAGCCATAATGCAACGAGGATGACGCTAATGATGGACAACTGATTCCTAGTCCTGATGTCAGCATCAGAACTAGGAATCAGCTTTGTGACTGGACATAGCCTGTTTTTTCAGGAAACACCTGTGCCATTTAGTTTTTCAAAAAAGAAGAAATGGAAAATGTTCCAATACTGTGTTCCTGATATGGATCCAGGATCCGTTAAGATTTTGGAAAAGTGTTGTTCCTGTAGGTTCAATTACCGAACAAATCAGAATCATTATATGATAACCGTAAACGATACCCAAAGAACTAGGAATCAGCTTTGTGACTGGACATAGCCTGTTTTTTGAGGAAAAACCTGTGCCATTTAGTTTTTCAAAAAAGACGAAATGGTAACGTTCCATTATTGTGTTCCTGTTATGGACCCAGGATCCGTTAAGATTTTGGAAAAGTGTTGTTCCTGTAGGTTCAATTACCGAACAAATCAGAATCATTACCTATATGATAATATAATACCGTAAACGATACCCAAGATTTATGTGATGTAATATAACTGCTTGTTACTTATAATGTTTCAGATAATTATATTCTATGAACGTTTGATGTTTGCAACCAGCCAAAAGACGGGTGAGCAAAAAGTTGACAGGTGGCTAATGGGTATGTATAATGTATGATGTTTTTTGATGATGTGCTTATTAAGAAGCTTGCTATGGTCTAGTCCACTATGTGTACCTATGTGTCTTCTACGTACTCACCTATGTTATTAAGTAGTTAAAGTAGCTGTAGTAGATAAATGTATAAGTAATTAACGGTAATATAAATAGTAATGATTGTAAGTAGTCATAATATTTATTTGTAACTGCTATACGGGTGATGAAATAGTCATTTCAGTAGGGATGTTACATTTCAGAGGGGAGTTCCTTCAATCCTTACAACGGGAGTCAAATGGGTAATGATATTATTGTTTGACTGACTTCAGATTCTTCGTTCCTAACATTTTCGAATGACTCCCAAACTTTCCGGATGTACTTAATGCGAAGATGTTGCTGGCCTTTTAGAACAGGTACCTGGTCTGCAGAATGACATCAAGTCAAATGACAAAATGTTAGTAGGTACCTACAGTTTCTATTCAAAATAGTAAAGAAACATTAGATAGGTAGAAAAGCATTAAAGATATGCTTCATCATAAATTCATAATAATGCTTCAATTCATGGCCAGATTAATTATGCGACAGATAATGTTACAAAACAGCAACAGGATGGTGACAGTAGACCCAGCAAACCGGTGTGCGCAAGCGTCGTCGGCTGCGCCGCTCCGCCATCACCGCTCATTCAACTGCGGACCAAATTCACTTGATTGAAATTAATCCATGCTAATATGAGGCCCCTCCAGGCGACAACGCTCATGCCAAAACGAGTTCTCCACTCGTTATAAAATATCATCAACGTAATCTCCCGAGATAGATAAAATTAATCGAATCAATAAAAATAAAACTCGATAGCTATCTATAGCGCGTTATTATTCTCGATATTATCTAAAAGTATTGCGTCCAGTTTGCAATTTTGAATTTGCGTCGCAAATTCTGTTACCAGGGGGTCTACTCCGAACCGATAATACGAAGTATCGGCCGAATGTCCGGCCGTTTTATAACTTACAAAGTTTTTTTTTTACTTTATAAATAAAAATAAAATAAAATGTTTATTTGTACACTTTGAAAACATACAGTACACAAGGATTAAATAAATATTGTGCAATATAGTCACATTAAAGGGCGAACTGATGCCTCCTAAACTAGGCTAAAAGCCTGTGTTTTAGGAGTCAATGTTCCTCCAGTTAGAAAGGCATACAACTGGTATTGGGTGTCATGCAAGTACTTAAAGAAACAATAACATAAAAACAAAAACAAATAAAGAAGAACAAATTGAAAACAAAATTAAAATTAAAAACAAAAAGTGGCCTAATCTAAATACAGTATTAATTCTATTTTTATTAAGAGACAATTGTAATAAGATTCTGTCAGTTTACCATTATGTACTCTGAAATGGAATACTGGACTAGACTGGAACACTAACATAAGTATAAAAGTCTAGGCACGATGATTTGAGGTTTGCCGTTCAATTGAAGTAATATTGCTGTTAAAAGTACTTATAAGTACGGTACCGATAATATTCGTTGACTAACTACCTACAACTGACAGGCAAGGTCATAGTACTCAGTAATTTAATCCACCATGACATCATGGCGTTTGTAAAATATTCCACTGAGCTGGCTCGAGTTTTTGCATGGTGCCACGCTATGCCGCTCACATCACATAATACCCACTTAATGGACACCATAGCAACAACTTATATCAGTATGTATAGATATGTGTAGCGCTCCATTCCATTTGATACATTGCATCGTTTGGTCAATTAGATGAAGCTTCCATAAAGGTCTTACTGCATGGAGCACAGAAGATAGTTTAATTAAGAGATATGCGCATGCTTATCACGGAAGGAAGGAACCAATCCAGAAAAGACTCCATAAACCATATTAAATTAACAAACATTCATAAAGAACCTACCTACTAATATAGTTGACTGTAACAATACACTTAATGTGAACTTGAACAAAGCTTAGGTACTGGCTGTATAGGATTACTTGGAGATGGATTTCAAATCTCAGATGAACTTCGATGACGCTGCATGCTTCGTTCATGCAAATATTGAATTCAGCAAAATCAAAGTTTTCTACCACATATTTACACACGAATAAAACACGCAACTTCGGAATCCATTAGCACAAACTATTCTGAATGTTAACCACGTGCAAGTGTTCTTGACATTTTCAGATGTATTAATGATCATTATAATGACTGTGTTTTAAAACTACAATGTTTTTCTCATATAATTATGTGTCGTCTTGGAAAATTTGAGAGCCTATCACCAACCCAGAGACACAAGACAAGCAGTCGCCGCTCATAAAATAAGCTAATCAAACCTACAGACACATCGACGCCGCTGCCTGTTCGCCATACCAATGAGTCTTTCACGATAACGAAGTGGTTTATCTACCGTAACAACATTTTGCATTAACAACTCTGTGTCAAGGCGATACGATACTAACTTGGAAATCATGCTCCGAAGCTATAAAATACTTCAGTCGTAAACATAATCCCATAGCAGTAATGACATATATCAAATATGTTGCGTTGGAAACCGAGTCCTTAGTTGATCATAGAAGGTGTATTTTCTCGTGGCATGTTTTGTTAGAGTTTGTTGAGGTTTAAGTGTCAAGCACACGTGTGTTTCAAGCGTCACCCAAATGGGGACCAGTTAGAGTTCCATAATATATCTCCTGAGATCGTAGCATTGATAACTGTATCAATACCGGCCTCTGTCGAGACTTAATGGGCTGTTTCTTGCTTCGTTAATATCTATGGGACTTGTGAGACACATCCTGTGGAGCGAGTGTTTTAAAACTGTTTATAGCCTTTCTGGGAGAATGTTTTGCACTATGATAGTCTCTCTAAGGAATACTAAATGGTAGGTTGTATGAACGGCTGTAACTACTTTATAATTCAGATCTATGAAAAAAAAATCATAAAGAAACGATTTCTTGAGCATTTCTACAATTAGAAAAAACTGTACAATATCCGCCTCTTTAAATTTAATTATAATAACAGAAGCTCCTACGTCAATAGTTTCAAGTGTTGCATTTGGTTCATCATTATCATTACCTATAAGTAGCTTCTTTTCTTGCGGCTTGACGGCATTGCCCCGTTAGTCATTTGTTTTATCTGAATAATATAACATGTTTGTTACGCAAAACATAACCGGTCTCCTTACAAAACAAGGTTTTTCTATAGAACAAGGTTTAAACTATCAAGCCATTTTTGAATTTCGAACTTTATTCCGACAAAGATAAACTTCTGAACAAAAAAAACAGATTTCAAACCAGAGTCTAAGTGTTCAATTTTGTATTAAGAACTTTACGTTAGTCGGAATAAGGTTTAAGATACAACAACTAACTCGAAGTTTTAAGGTAAAAGGTTCGAAATTATTATTTAAAACCATTAGATGTTGTAGTGTGTGTGTGATTAGATATTGTGCTACACATCAAGCTATACATTTCCAGTATCAGCCGACCTCTCATTGTACGGAAATCATATACAATGCGAGCTTAGCTTATACTGCCGCGCCGCCGTGTGTACTTGTACAGCAATAACTGGTGTTATATTCCTAATAACTTTTACTAGCAAAATTCCCAGTTTCGAATATATTTCCGGGAACGGCACATCACTAAACAGTGCAAGATCTGCGGGGTAAGTGCGTAACACACTATCAGCTATCAGTAGCAATGGGTTTCATTTTGACAGTTCAACAACATTCATTACCTACGTTATTTACCTTGTTGAGCAGACAAATTTTTAAAAAATATGAAGCAATAGATTGGCAATACAACTTAAAAATTATTCAGATTGATTGATAGTGTGTTACGAAATTAGGATGGCGTTCCCGCTTTAGAATTGATTGAAGCTAGAGAGATTACTCTCCGAATGAAACTTTCAAGTTTTAAATTGTGCACTAGTTTAAATATTATGAAATTAAAGGAGTGCCACGTCCACATTGCATAGTGGTTAGTTAGTCAGTTCGGTCAACAAGCGAATCATAACATCCAAAATGTTACATGATTCAACTTCATCAAAATTTAATCAAAATGTTAAATGTATCTTGTTTTAGAATATTACTGTATCTCTGTGTTTACATTTTCCTCCTGTTGGAGGATCTGGTTGCGATCAAGTATGATTCACCTGCTTATGTAAACTCCATGCTAAGTTCTCCACGAATTTTAGGAATATTAACCGCCTTTCTCATCGACCACTTGGGCATTGCGTTTTGATAAGAATTAGATAAATGCATGGAATATCGAAAAGTGATGAAATCGACGGAAATAGCTATTAAGTTTATAATTTGAATAAGTATTTGATGATTTGGAGTGGATGTGAAGATGTGGCGAGACGATGATGCGAGCCTGCGAGGCAACCGGTTTGTGTTGTGGTCATCTCAGCTCACCTGCGCGTTTCCTCTCACCGCGCGCCCGGCCCGGCGCACACGCGTCCGTAGAAAGACGCCCGGTACCTACTTATCAAGGCCTGCTCGCCTCATTCACACCACGTTAGCTTTCTACGGCGCACACACGAGGAAAACTTCTATATGTTAATTACATAAATTCGTAGTAAACAGTATGAAAAGCGTTTATATCTTCCACTATGAGGTAGATACGTGTATATTTATGTATGTACTGTTCTGTATATTAACCAGTCATCGGTTTGTTCGTAAACTACTGATGTTATCGTTGACAGTACTAACACAGCTGTTATCAATTTAGTGTTAATTATGAACTAGATTACGTTTCTATTAGCAACTATTTATTTATCTGACGGACATACTTCTTCTGACGTTCGGAACAGCACCCTAATTGCGTAACACAGTTTGAATCGGAATCGGAATGATTTTGAAGTATATTGCTAATCCATTGCTTCTTATGTTAGAAAACTTTGTCTGCTCAGCAACGTAACTAACGCAATGAATGTTCTTCAACTGTCAAATTGAAACCGATTCCTACTGGATAGTGTGTTACGCAATGAGCCTACGGACCTTACTTTTCAACGCACTATTGTAGCACGGAGCAGCTGTACTATAACAGATAGCGCAGCTAGTTATTGGAGTTTCTGAAACGCTGGTACAAAACAATAATGATGTCAGTCAGTGTTTTTGTGTAGCGTGTTGTTATTGTCATTATTTGAAAGATATTTTAATGAATGCGTGTGGGACGTTGTACGCGGTCAGCGCAACAGGCGGCGCGGGCGCAATCACGCTTGGCGCCGCCTACAACTACGAGCTAAACATAGTTTATGCTAGACTAGCCGCCAGAAACAAACCGTTATCCTCTAGCTTGTGTGGCGACCTATTTAATCTAATTAATATTTATACGCATTTACTTACTTGCAACGCAACATCTCGGCATTACTTATCTGTCTCAAATAGAGTTCGTTATACCTACCATACACAAAGGAATACAATATTTGTCTCGAATTGTTATGTAGATTACTCATATCATTTATATATATCAATTTAGGTACATGTACATAAATACCCATACCTACATACAACACCTGTGAGTACTTTGTTAGCGATAATGTTTACCCAGAGACGTTTTATTTCAGCCTTAAAGTAATAGAGCCAGATCATTCTACACCCAGCGGATGCTGATTGGCGGTGCATCGACTTCAGGGGGTCTACTGCGAAGATAAATCCGACATAACGGGCGAATGGTCGGCCGTTTCCTGACTACAACCGACTATAGCAAACCACTGCGAAAATAAAAACAAACGACCGTCAAAGAGACAAGTCAAAGTCAAAAATGTGACTTGACGTCGGGTAAGGTCTCAAAGTCAAAAAAGAAAACTTTGGAAGTCAAGAAACGTCCGTATATTCGGATTATCGCTTCGGATTAGACCCCCCCGTCATCGTAAGCTAGAGAAGGCGATACGAATACGGCAAATGTTTGTGATACAATTTTGCAGTCATTCACCGACACAATCACACGGCGCGATTGCATCACGTCCAAATATAGCGGTCACGCGTTGATAGAGCGCCAATCACTTCAACCAAGTAGCAAGGCAATGCATCGATTATCGCCAATTTTGTGATGCGCGGCATTCATTACTGCGTGATAACGATCGTTTCTTTCTTGCCGGAATATTAAACTGGTAATCGATACTGCAGTTGGATATAACGCAGTACATAGGCACTGCTTGAGGTTTTATTTTATTTGTTTCATATTATTGATGATTTTATCAGGCTAAGAGCGATGTTTAGTGGCGACCTTGAGATGGCAGCGTTGGGTTGCACGAAATGCAATTTTTTGATCATTTCCTAACATTGATGATACAGGAAAAATATCTTTGGTGAATCTGGCAATAATCAAGTTCAAGTTTAAAACGTTCGTTCTCACTGACAACCCAACACAAGATCGCGGAACGTTTGTTGTGCTTTTGGGGGATGGAAAGTTATAATATTTAAATAGGTATCTACTTTTAGTACCTTAGACTTGACTATGTGCCCAGCCTAAGGTACTAATTATCTAGTGGTGTGATGATTGGCCAGTAAAAATGATCAATCAATTTCATTTCATACCTACCTGACTATGAATATTTTATATATCCATGCATTTTGAGTATTATGACATTCCTTTGTCAAATGGCAATATTATTAGCAAGTAAAGTTATAGGGAGAAAATTGTGAAGAATTGAATTGAATTTCCTCATTCATGATCATGAATGAGGAAGTTAGTTAAGGGCCAGCATTTTATTGATTTTATTAACGAATCCCACTCGGTAACTCTTAAAGGCTTCTACATACCAGCGCGACTTGGTCGCGGGACGAGCGGTGCCTTTGTGTCGTGTCGCGTCGCGCGACAAGTCGCCCCGGTATGTAGAAGCCTTAACACTAACTACATCCGGTACATTTCCGAGCAAACAAACTCATTATGAGTCAAACCATGCCTCGTTGTTAGAACGTAAAGAGAATGAGTACTTATTGTTTTATAGAAATATTGATAACCACGTGTGTATTAGAGTTCATATCACCACGAGTAGGCGCCTACGTGCGGTAATTCGCGTTGCCAATTATTACGCAGCACCTATAGGTAAATAAAATATGTATCTACCACTTTACGATAGATAACAGACGTACCTACCTACCACATGACACTCAGTACGAAGCTGCAACAAAGACAATGAAATAATCATCAATGCATTTGATGAGTGCTGATGACTAATTCACTTCGATTCGTTGAATTTAAACGGCCGTCTTGATGACCATGGGAAATTGGTTCTTCCTGTCACGTTCAACTAAGATTAAGTTCCATACCTACTTACAGTATTTTATCAACACGAAATATGATGAATTACATGAAAATGTGTTTAACTATTTATCTGATGAATTGATGATCAATGAATGAATTGAAAAATAGCTCACAGTGTCACAGTTCATTTATCAACAATGCTTTTGGTACGTAGTACAACTTCCATGAAAAAAAAAATCTTTTTGTAAAAAAAAAACCGACTTCCAAAAAAACACTACAAAGTGAAAAATAACTTTAATTTCGGAAGTCGGTGTCTTTGGATCTGTATTTTAGTTTTATGCCACCGACTTCCGAAATTAAAGTTATTTTTCACTTTGTAGTGTTTTTTTGGAAGTCGGTTTTTTTTTTACAAAAAGATTTTTGTTTTCACTTTTTAGTGGGTCAGTTTTTAATTTATCTAAGTTACAATAGCCTAAAGTCAACTGCTCATCACCTTTTACAATATATTGCTTTTCCCGATGCTGGGACGTTAACTGCCACTCACCATATGCTTTGTGACGAGCATAAATTGCTTAGCAACCATATTAAAGTACCTAATCGAATCGCAACCCGTTAAATACTTATATTATGTTGTTCCGGTGGCCATCTGTGGTCTCCATCATCAGTTCCACTTCACCAAATGGTGATTTTTGGGAGCAAATGCACGAGTTACTATAAAAAATACCCAAATCGCTATAGGTTTGCCTATAAAATTCGAAGGTTTCCCTCGATTTCCATGGGATTCCCGCATCAGATTGTGATTTGGTGGCAATGGGACCACCTCGGGAGCATACCGTTTCAAACAAAAAAATAATTTTCAAAATCGGTCCATAATTGACGGAGATATAGGTGAACAAACAAAAAAAAACAAACATACAGCCGAACATATAACCTCCTCCTTTTTGGAAGTCGGTTAAAAATAGAATCATGCAGTCTTGAAAGTTAAACTGTCATAAATGACATTGATTGAAGGTAGGACGTGTACCTACCTCCTGAAAAATAACATAATTATTTTTAGATGGTTTTTGTCATCTAATCAGTCATAAATAAATGTAGGTAAGTAATGATACTAAGAGCTTAAGTAATTGATTACTTAATGATTTTATATAGGTAAGACAAACGGGTACGTTGAAGTAGTCAGTCAGTAAGAAATACTTAGTCTTTTTCAGCCTCCCAGTTCAAAAGTGCCAGGTAAATGTAATTCTGTCACGCTGATGAACTTGATGCGATGGCGTTTCGCTCGGGTGAATGTTGTGCAAGTGTAGCGGAGCGCGCGGGGTGCGCGTACGCACGTCATCGATCGACACGCGATGCAGGCGCCATCACCACTCACCAGCTTAAGCCACGCCATCGCCACACCGAGACATGTTCACGCATTACGCCCAGAGGACATAAAAATGTGTACTTACCTCATGCATTCTTAACAATCTAAGTGATAGACCATGACTCTACGACAGACTTTTAAATACTTACCTACGTTTTACCAATTAAGTCAATAAATAATAAGATCTTATTTTGATATCATTTCATGCTTCAAGGCGTCTACAGACCGGCGCGACACGCGAGTTCGCGACACGACAAAAAGGCACCGCCCGTCGCGCGACACGCGGGGCCTTTGTGTCGCGTCACATGTCGCGCCTGTTTGTAGAAGCCTTAACTCATACCTACCTACATAAAGAAAACCCGCAAGAATGCAAGCAGAACTAATGTGGTTAATTTATGGTTTACCTATGTATTTTAATTAACAGGTATCTTTAGCAAACCTCGACTGAGTTAGACCACCGCATTCTTTTAAATGTAAATTGCAGTCTAGATCATTTTAGTCCAAGTACTCGATCTAGATAAAATCTGATCTAGATAGTGCCTAGCTCAGTGCCTAGTGTGATAATCTGTCCGAGTTACCTCGGTAGATTTTGCACCTCTTGTGCAACGGTGACGGTGGCGCCTAGCCAGCCGACGAATCATTGCCATCCGATGCAACAAGTTATTTGGAGATACAAACTAGTCGCGGCTCCGCTGTTCCAATATTTAGCACCTGCAATCATTGCTGCATATAAATAGTTATAACGATTAATTAAAACTTCCAATACTGTAGTGTTAACTGACAGAAAACTGATAAAGTACGACGTAAAACATTTTTATTGTAATTACATCACGTCATAATGTGCATTGTGCAGTAGCGAGCCGTAAGCACATTACCGTGCCGTATGCCGATCATAATTTATTATACATAACAGAGGAGTTCACAGGCGGATGTAGATAACATTTCGCTGCGTTGACATCATTCAACTAAAGCTGCAGAGCCGATATTGTAACTCAAGATAACGGGGAAAATGTAACCGACAGTAAAAGGAACTGGAATAGTTGTGCGCAATTACGTGATTGCGTAATGTTTCCCGATGCGTCAATTTTAACTTGCTGATAAATATTGTCAACTTGATGCCCTCACTAGAGCGTGCATCATGGACTTAGTAAATATACCTATACGCTTAGGTATATTTGGTTTAATATGGTGCAAGAACTTACAATACGTAGTACGTAATATTTCTTTGAGATCCATTATTGTTAGAATTCGGTATGTAAAGAAGTGAAACGCTCTCTAGCTTGCCTGTATACCTACGTAAAAGGTAAACAAAGAAAACTTTTCATTTAACCTTTAATTCCAGTTCCAGAGACATTTTAAAGTGTTTGGCGTCGTGTTTCATGCAGTTTTTGGGTGAGGCGCACGCGCCGCGGCGCGAGGTGGCGCGGTGCGGCCTGTGAACGTGGCGTGGTCGTCAGCACTGCCAGTGAGAGGAAACCTGTTTGGTCGGAGAGCTGATGTCGCTCGTGGGCGTCTGCCGAGCCTGCGGACCGGCCACACCTAATGCTAATGCGTCTTAGCATAGCCATTAAACATCTAATTGTTTATAATACTTACCGTGAAGAAATGCCGTGCTTTCAAAGTAAAGAGTTGCAAACTCTTGCAATTGTCCCGCTCGATGGACAATAACATGTCACACACCCTTCAAAAGACAAATTTCTAAAAGTCAGTTGCGAAACAATGAAAAAGCAATCAATATAGGAATGGCGGCAAAATCTTCACCGACATTAGAACAGGTTGTGATTTTGTTTAGAACTTAGGCGGGTCCGTTTAAGGTGGCACAAAAAATAAGGTGCCAATAAAGGGACGGAAACCCATTGTTTGACTGTTATTCTGGTATCAGGAATTTCGGAGAAAAAAGCGAAGAAGCTAAGGGTCTATTCTATAGAATCGGGCGGCGAGGAATACAATAGAGTCCTTTGTGAGCGCAGGCGCCGAACGGTCTGGCGGCGCAGGCGCGCGACGCCGCCGCTTCGTCTGGCGCGCTCGCGCTCGCTCCTATGTGTGTACTTAGGCGTTCGTTCTATTGGGCTTTGTCACGCACGTCCACGATCCCGAAATGGCAGGCGGTTGCAATACAGCCGTGGCGCGAGCTTGCATCTGCATACAATGTGAGACTTTATTCCCGCCACGACAGAGTTATCCTCACATCGTGATGCGCAAGCGCACCGCACCTCTACATGATAGAGCGCAGCGCTCTTTAGGACCTGTTTAATCCGACACACATTATAAATATGTTTGTTTTAAGACGCAGATATATGCCAGTGACCTTGAGTGGTTACCTTGCGTGTTCTGTATTGAGCTCACGCAACGCGTCGTACGTTCAGCCAGTAATAGGACTCGCCCATCAAGGAGCGCTGCGTGCTGTCCCCAATTTGACGCATTTTTAACAAAAAACATAGGTAATCTAAAATATTCACATATTAAGTTATTGAGAAAATGCTCTAAATTAACATTTTTTTTTTCAAATCATTAACACTAGTCGGTTAGACGTGATCTTCAGTATAAAATCATTAAAAGTCGTTTATCGTCGCCTTAAGTTGAGAACATATTTTGATTAAATGATGCTCCGCTATGAGGATTTGAAACTCAATTAACACCTACACAAGTACTGTGCGGTGCGGTTGATAAAAAGCAAATCGTCATGAACTTTTTTAGGCAGGTAGGTAAGTAGGTAATTATTTACTTAATTAATCTTAATTTACCTATACGAGCAAATAACAATAAAAATAAACAATGTCCCGGGGTTTACATAGTCCACGTGATTCAGCTACGTCGTCACACATCACACCACCATAACTTGGCCTATGAAATACCTAGTACGTGTCTGAGTCAACGAAGGACGTGCAGTCAGTGACGCAACGGAATGCGCGGCATACCTTTCTGTTCCTGTCGATTGCGCTTGATAACATACTTTACCGAGTAAGAAATTACTTATTATCTCGTGCGTCAGGAATGTGGAATATCTGAGTACCTAGAAGGTGATTACTTTAGAACTTCCGGCCATGCTCAATGTACTTACACACTGGAACAATGAGACGTCGCCGTTCGTTGCAAATATTACGTATAAACGTGATGAGCTGATGACGTCTTCATATTATACTACTTATTTAAAGACATTAAAAGCCAAAGCTTTACCATTACCTAAACATCAATAGAGCTAACATACAATTAAAAACGCTAACATAAATAAATATACTTTATGTGATTTTAATTGGAATTTTATGAAACAACAATAATGGCGTACGTCTACGTACCCACGGCTACACATCAAGCTATACATTTCAAGTGTACGCTGACCTCTCATTGTACGGAAATCCTATACAATGCGAGATCAGCATAAACTGGAAATGTATAGCTTGATGTGTAGCCGTGTGTACTCTATGCATTCATCGGGTGCACCATGGTGGACCATGGCACTGCCAGACTAAGAAAATGTTCACTTGACCAGAAAACAAGGAGAAACGTTCATTCACTATTTGCACCTAAAAAAAAAACAATTGAATGAACGATTACAACAAAGGTACCATTCAAGATGATTCAAGAGGCAAGACAGTATGCACGAATAGCACTGTAGGCCGTACATCTCTGGCGTAAATACAGGATAAAAAAAAAACTAGTACGCTAGCTGGTTGATCTTGATCTGATGATTGCAGTGAAAAACGAAGAGAACCAACATAGGTAGCCCTAGTTATAGTGCAAGTGGGCAGGCCACACATGCCGAGAAAGAAATATGATTTATTAGAGATTCCACTCAACAATAATTATTCCTGCCTGAACGTATCTTCCTTCAAAAATTTTCGGCTAGTCGTGTGCTTCCAAAGTTCGGAATTACCAAAAGAAAATAATGACACTGACAGCTCTTAAACGTGGTTTATGTGCTTACCGCGTTGTTTCGTTGGTGAAATTCGCACTTAGTCGCTACTGGAAAAACTTATCACAAAAATGAAAACTTTTTTTACTTTATGTAAGTAAACAAAATACTAACAACATTGTAAGTAAGTTGTAACATGAACATTTAAACAACTATCTACTTGCTTGTGAGCAACCCAAATTCAAGGAACCGCGTAATCAGATGCACACATGCGGTTATTATTGATACAGAACACTTATTCTTAAGTGTACGTTACATACTTTGTCCATACTTATAAACTATAGTGTTCTATGTTATTTATATATCTATTCCAACGCTAATAAAACTGTGTAACTGCTCTGTTAAATGAATATTATAGTCGTTAGATATTTACATTGGTCAGAACTGTGCATTCGATAAATTCCAAGAAATTACGCTTGGCGTCGCTTGGCCTTGTGGGGCAATCGCGCAGCTTTTTTAATCTTTGTACGTTCAAGTCGTTGTGGATAGAATGACACTAAAACGTTATAATATTCTTAAGTACCACTTCAACTATATGAAAATAGAATAAAATTGTCTTGTAAAAGGTACAAAGTAATTGTAATGGTAGTAAGGTAAGTCATGTTGAATGGATTACGTCATTAGGTAAAAGAAACAAGAAACAATTTAGTTTAGATACCTATACCTTACGTTACAATAATACAAGAAAAGTACCTAAATGTCATGGAAATGGAATTATATAAAAATGTCCTAAGTTTGGTGTAAGTGTAAGTATTTCTATTTGCCTCTAAGAAGCTATGTGATTCACAAAAGCTGAATACAATTCACAATGTGAAATCTTTTGCTCTAATTGTAAAGTTTTTCAATTACAATTTTACAATTACAATTCACAATGTGAAATCTTTTGCTCTAATTGTTCATTCATTCCTTCACATTACAACCGATCTGCCGCTGCCGTCGCATAGCCGCGTAGATGGTTACGCCTCGTAGTCGCAGCGTAGTAGTTTCGTAGCAGACGGAAAGAGGCTTTGCCGGCGCGTAGGCGGTTACGCCTTTTAAGTCGCAACGTAACAGTTTCGTAGCAGACGTAGCCACTCAACAGGCGCGTAGCCGCGTAGGTCTCATAGTAACAGAACGTAGCAGTCATGTAGCCGTTCTTGAGTAGCGTAGCCCTGTAGGCGTTTACGCCTCGTTGTCGCAGCGCAGCAGTCGCGTAACAGACGAGTAACCGGTTTGCTATAGTACCTACAAAGAGTTCCGACGAGAAAACTGTAAACGGTAATTACTTTGTTGTTAGAAAGAAAATTATTACTTACGATTAGTTACGATAAAGAATGAAGAAAAGTAAAAAGGTATGGGAAGACCAGGACACATCCTGGAGTCCTCTATCTCTTATGTCAACTGACTAAAATGATTACCACATTTTGTATTATTTTATAAATACCAAACATTACTGTCACTTTTATATGAGCACTGTACCTACAACCAGTGCAGCGAGCTTGGTAGAGTGGAAACTTTTCTCGGTTACCTGACCGTACATTTTATTGGTATCGGTGAGAAAACGTAGCATTCCCGCGGCATCCGGCATACTATGAGCACCGCACCGCGCTGGGGCAGTTAAGGCTTCTACAGACCGGCACGACTCGCGACGCGACACAAAGGCACCGCTCGTCGCGCGACATGCGGGGCCTTTGTGTCGCGTCGCGTGTCACACCTGTCTGTAGAAGCCTTTATTCGGAATTTCGGTTATTAGCTTGAGTCAAAAATAACTTTATACCTACTTATACTTCATTTGAAATAAGATTAGAAATTTAAATAAACTTTTTTTACAGTCCGTTCAACCGATTTTAACTTTTATTGCGTTGGTGACATGACAAATGGCAGCTGTGATAAAGTTGGTATTGTAACTACGATTTTACTTTAAATGCCATCCTGATGCCTATAGAATAGAAGTCAAAATCGGTTGAACAGACTGTAAAAAAGGTTTATTTAACATTCTAATCTTATTTCAAATAGATTATAGTGCTAATCGAAGACAACAATTCAACGTACACAGTATAAACTTTGACGGAGAACATTCCGAATGTTCCGACAAGGTACCTACCTACTGGGGGCCTAAAATGGACGCTTTGGCAGAATCATACATGATCTGCGCACAATTCATACACCCCGCAATTCATCTGTTTGACAGCTGCTATTTGACATTAGTCTTCATTAGAGCATTCATATTTTGTGGACCATATTACGAAACTTCATAATAAACTGTCAAACAGATGAATTGCGGGTTATGAATTGTACGCAGATCTTATTATGATTCTGTCAAAGCGTCTATTTTAGGCCCCCTGGTCTGAATTCCCTAGTTGATCATAGCTATCTATTCAGTTCAGTGGTCTTGCTAGTCCTTGTGTGTTATTCATGACGCGTTATATTAGTTCATCGGTATGTCCAGTAGCTAGGTACATACATTTTACTAGGTAGTTGTTTACATTATTGTGCAGTTAATTGGCTCACAGAGTCAGACCATACACCGTATAAGGCAAGTTGCCGAGAATCTAGTCCCACAAGTCGACGTGCGGCGGCGGCGACCGGCCAACCGCTTTCATCATACCTCGATTACTTATGTCAAGCATTATCCTTTTACAAGTAGTTATGCACAATGCTGGCATGACGTGTATGTGGATAGTGCACAACGACTTGGAAATAATCGTTTTACACTACCATAACTTGAATAAAATCATCTAGTAGGATCTCAGCTAGTAGGTATGATCGTGTGAAAAAAAAACAAACATACGACATTCATGACATAGGCATGCAAGATAGCTTGCTTGTAACACTGCATTTAGCATTATTTTTATCTAATAATACGATACGATTGTGTTTTTAGGGTTCCGTAGTAAACAAGGAACCCTTATAGTTTCGCCATGTCCGTCTGTCTGTCTGTCCGTCCGTCCGTCTGTCCCCAGCTTAGCTCAGAGACGCTTAGTCCTAGAAAGCTGTAATTTGGCATGGGTATACATATTAATCATGCCGAAAAAATGGCAAAATAAAATTATGAAAAACATTTTTTTTTTAGGGTACCTCCCTTACACGTGAAATAGGGATGATATTTTTTTTTCTCGTCTATTCCATGGTGTGGGGTATCGCTGGATAGGCCGTTCAAAAATATTGTGGGTTTGGCAAAACCACTTTTCAAATAAGGGATCCGTTTGCGTAATATTAAGCTTTAAAGTGCTATTTTTTGTTAGAGTCAAGTGTCCCCCCCCCTGCCAGCTAAATGGTTGGTTTTGGATATGTGAAAAAAATCATGGCAATAGTATATATAACGAAATTAAAAGGAAAACTATCACAGCTAAGTAGGCTTCACAAGTTAACGAGTAATAGTCGACCAACTTAAATTTGCAGTTGGAGAATTGACCGTAACGTATATCGATGTATGGGAGAGCATGTTTTTCAACTACAATGTTAAGTTTGTTTTTGGGATAAATTCATCCCAACTACGGAACCCTTCATTGTGCGTGGTCCGACATGCACTTGGCCGGTTTTATTAATAGGCATTGGTGGTATACTTTTTGTTTCATCCAAAAAGAAAACAAAACCTCATGATCGCATTCCATAGTTCCCGGCCTTCCGCCCCGCCCGGCCCTCGCATTCCATCGGCGAGATATTTGAAGATAGACGACGATAGTTCACTCAAGGATCAAATCTCGACAAAAAAAATAGATTTCATGTTATGTACAGACATTTCCAGTATAAGCCGATCTCGAATTGTATAGGATTCCCATACAATGAGAGGTCAGCGTATACTGGAAAGTATAGCTTGATGTGTAGCCGTGTGTATCAGGAATTCCTCTACATAGCCCCTTCAAGTGGATTGCAAATTAATACCATGGTATCAACGGCTTCACACACACCTACTAATTATAAAATTCCGTTAATGTTGAACAACAGTTTCTCATGAGATTATTTAAATTTTATATTTCGTTCCCACTCAGATTATAGAAAGAAGCGTTCCCAATACCTATCTTTGGTAAGTAATTCTGTCTTCTCTAAAAAAACATGACTCTTCAGAAGGGATCTAAATACCTACGTGCCTTTTGGAACTAATTAGCCAATTAGCTAGTTTCAAGAGGGTGCGATTCCGTTCACTAGTCATTTTAACGGATTTGAGTTTTTGTTGAAATGTTTTTTGCTAGTTGTAGGTTAAAGCATTCGCAGACAGCCAACATAAGGGCAGGGCCTCAAGTCTGCTATTACAATAGTGTCAGAATGGTCGATCATTGATTTCATAATTGTTGATTTTGACAAGTTTGGTAATCTACTAATAAAATGGCGTCATTATGACTTTCCAATGGTCGGCCGACCATTGGAAAGTCATAATGACGCCATGTCATCATTTCTCTGACACTACATTGAGAGTAACTGCTTATAATGGTAATCTCGTACATAATGATAAATGAATGACATTTCTACTCACTCTGTCACGGTTTACCAACAGTCGATTGGTCCATGAATCGTTGGTCAACGTTATCTTTAAACCATTAACTTTTTATCCAAAGGACTTTTCACCCACGAACGTTTCGCCAACATAACTCAACGTCAGTGAATGCTTAACCAACAGAATGTTTTGACCAATAACTTTCAAAGATATCCATAGGTTAGGTTAGGTTAGAACTGTGACCAACAACGCGCGAGCCGAGCGAGCGTAGCGAGCGGTGCCGCGGGAGCGGCCGGCGAGCGCTACCTCGAAATTGGTCGCGAAACAAAACATTCTGTTGGTTAAGCATTCACTGACGTTGAGTTATGTTGGCGAAACGTTCGTGGGTGAAAAGTCCTTTGGGGAAAAAGTTAATGGTTTAAAGATAACGTTTACCAACGATTCATGGACCAATCGACTGTTGGTAAACCGTTACAGTTTCATTTCTACTAATGGGTTTTATAATAATGGCAATACGACAATGCCATTATAATAACACAATTCTATTACGAGAACATTGAGCGACCAATGATCGACCATTATGAATTTGGCAGAAAACGAACTTTTAGCAAAATGACAATGGCATGACAATGAGATCGTGTTGGAATGACTGAATTTACAAAAAAAAAATAATCGACTTCCAAAAAAACACTACAAAGTGAAAAATAACTTTAATTTCGGAAGTCGGTGTCTTTGGATCTGTATTTTAGTTTTTGCCACCGACTATTGTCAACAGCTCAACACCTTTTACAAAATATTGCTTTTCCCGATGCTAGGACGTTAATTGTTGAGGAGTTCTCCTGGTAAGAACCAGGAGAACTGCCACTCACCATATGCATTGTGACGAGCATAAATTGCTTAGCAACCACATTAACGTACCTAATCGAATCGCAACCCGTTTAAATACTTATTATTATATTGTTCCGGTGGCCATCTGTGGTCTTCATCATCAGTTCCACTTCACCAAATGGTGCTTTCCGAATGCAAATGCACGAGTTACTAAAAAAAAATCCAAATCGCTATGGGTTTGCCTATAAAATTTAAGGGTAGCCCTCAATTTCCATGGGATCCCTCATCAGATTCTAATTTGGTGGCAATGGCGGTCAAAAAACGATGGCACAAAAAAAAATTCAAAATCAGTCCATAATTGACGGAGAAATCGGTGAACGAACAAAAAAAAATAAAAAATATAACATACAGCCGCACTTAAAACCTCCTCCTTTTTGGAAGTCGGTTAAAAATAGCAGACTTGGGCCCCAGGGGCCCAAGTCTGCTATTTTTATGTCATGTTACCTACCTAAATATTTTTTAGTTTGATATTCGAAAGCGTTATAAATTCGGTACGTTTGTTACCACCTCTCATCATGATGAAAGACATACATTTTGAAAATAATTACGGTGTTGTTTTTTATCCTAAACTTTCTAAAGTATCCGGACAGGACATACGACATTAATTACTGCATTTCATGTAACTAGCTAAACTTGTCTCCGGTTGGTCCAAACCAAAGTTATTATGGAGTACTAAGTACCAGTGTATTTACACGTAATCCCAGAATTCAGAAGCTACTAATATAGGTAATTAAAGTCTTTTGCCGTTAGGCAACCACCGTTATTCCACATGGACATAGGCAATGTTTAATTCAACAAAAGCATGAACTAAGCGAAACAAGCGCGGTCCGATAGTGTTTGTTTTGATAGCAAGATTAAAATTATTTGCCGTAGGTACCTACTGTAGTTTTGCCGTGCGTCAACCGCCATCTGTCGATCATCAATAATTATGAGTGAAAATTTCATAAAGAACCAACAGATGGCGCTGAATGAAATTTTTTAGTATCTATTCAAAACTTTTCTAAATAATACCGAACAGACAGGAAAAATTTAAAAGAAATGTAGGAACAAACATTTTATTTATGCAACATCCCAAACTTCTTCGAAGGCAGTACATAATTTAGCACAAGTCAAGGCAGCTGACAATGGATAGTTACTGATTGATATAACATCTTCTGAGTAGTCTACTTCTACTTTACCATGAGCCATGGCACCAATTACGATGACTATTGGCTCATCTTTTGGGACTAACTCTCTGCAGTTCTTCACAACTGTGGAACTGAAAGACATGGTCACTTTCCTCACACCAACAGGTAAATGTGATGTGACTGGATTTTTAATAACTTTCAACAGTTTCATTGGGCCATCTGAAGCTCTTATTGCAAACTTATGAAGAAGTTGAACTGGAAAAAGAGATAAAAAAAATGTAATTGTATTAAATGTATTCTATCCTATCAACAGTATTTGTTTTTTTTACTTGGAACCTACCCATTAAACCAGCAAATCTCTTAAAAGTCCGTGGTATTCTGGTTTGTGGGTTTATTTCTATAAGAACATTTTTCTCTGTGTGAATGTACACTTGCAGTAACCCGGCCCTGTTCAGAGGAGAGTCCATCAACATTAGAAGTGATTGATGAGTGATGTCAGGTCTACATGACCCAGGGTCTCTGTCATTCTTTCTCAGAATATTTGCATGATCATCACAGTTTAACAGCTCAAAGCTATTGCCAGTCTGAAATCAAAACAGGGAGTTTTAATAACACAAAAAAAGGTTATAACCACTAAGTTGATGGGAAGACAGGACTATTTTGTTTACCTTAACTGTTTCCAGTTGAGCGCTTTCCAAAATTACCACGAGGCGTTTTTCTTGTTTTTTTATATGCGAAGTAACTAAGTGTCTTGGTATCGGGTCAAATTCAAACTCATCATCTTTGGCTCCAAGTTTCCTTTTCTTTCCCATGATTCACAGGATGTTTTTACAAAAATAAAGAACAGAAGTATAACTATTGTACGGCTATTATTTATTACGATACTTCTATGTATAAACAAGCACAATTTATTAAGATAAACTAGGAAGAACAACGCATTTCATGGAAACAAGTTAAACGCACGTGTTTATGACAATAAAATTGTCAAAAATTGTAATTTGACATGACATTCGTGACAATGACATTGTTTGACGTTGACGCAACAAGGCTGACAAATGGCATAGAAAGAAGCTCAAAGAAGTGATTTTAGTTTGTTCAGAATATAGTTTTGTATATTTTTACTGTCGACAAATAATGCCAGTAAAAACTAGCCGCGCTATGTAATGGCATCACGTTTATGAATTATCATAGAGAGTATTTTGTGGTTGGTAGTGGTTGACTGGTCAGTGTTGCCAATTTAGCATATTATTTGCTAAATTTGACATATTTTCTTTCTGTTTAACATCAAATTTAGTCGTTTAGCATATAGCATATTTTTTAGCATATTCCATCTGCCATCGTTTGAACCATAGACAGAGAATTGGACTGAGCGTTAGCCTCGAAAGCGACCACTGTCTAGAAAGCGACAAAGCTAATTTGCAACCAATACCTGTAGTCGCTTTGTCTCTCAAGTACTATTCGGTCTGCACGACTGAATACGGATTGCTCAGTCCATTTTCTATGTTTAAGATTTGTACAACCACTATGTCAAAACTTTGTGTAGTGGTAACGTACGTACAATCACACCCCTAACACTATTGCGATTATCTATGAAACTAAGTATTCTATCACTCTCATTCTTGTGGTATAGTAAAGAAGAAAGACAGACCTCTAAGAATAAAACA
This sequence comes from Tiliacea aurago, assembly GCA_948098905.1. NCBI lineage: Eukaryota > Metazoa > Arthropoda > Insecta > Lepidoptera > Noctuidae > Tiliacea > Tiliacea aurago. The sequence continues at coordinate 9,455,144 of OX402578.1, read as the reverse complement.
CGCCATGCTACTAACAATGTTAAAACGAATGCATGGACTCTCAGTCTTCCACATTTATAACTGCTCTTGGTGAAGATCGACTGTTTATTTCAAAATATGGAGTAATCCTACGTACAGCCAATCTGTATATTTTAGAATAATTTTGATTAAAAATTTGAAATAAATTTGGCATTTTATTTTAGCATTTTTTTTTTAAACTAGCATATTTTTGGCATTTTATTAACAGCAAGTTAACATATTTCGTATTAGTTTAGTTGGCAACACTGTGACTGGTAGAAAATGCCTACAGCTTAAAAAGGCACTACGTCGTCCCGTAGGGTATATAATTATGTTCGTCATTATGTTCTGTGTACGTCGTCGTCCAGTGTTGGAATCGGACAGATGAAAAAATATCGTTCAAAAAGATAGTACCTATTTATAAAAAAAATATCGTACATCTTGGAAAAACAGAGTCAAACACGTTAATCTCTCCCAGTTATAACACTATCTTATATATATACTAAGTTAATTATATCAAATATTTACTTAGATTTCTGCAATCTGTTCAATGCACTATTTTTGACATTGCAATATTGGCTCCGCGGTGAATCCGCAGCTGTAGCCCGCAAAATTCAAATTTTCTATTATTTGTTTTGTATCAATATCCGGAATCCATCTTGAGTCAAGCACCTGTCCTGTCTTTCAGCCTGTGCGCGCATCGGGTGATGGCCCGATTTACCGTCATTATAGCGTCGTTTTTCGCGCCGTTCAGTTGTTAGCGTTCTTTAAACTTCGCGAAAAATTCTACCTAATTATTTCATACAAAAGTTCGGTAAAACGATTTTAGATTCGTGAAATTTTTTACCTCTCCGTGGTTATTATGGAAAATGTTATAATAATTTAGAGTCGGAAAGTGTTAATGACGGCTCATTATCGCGTAAACGGGTTCGTTCTCCTACACCAAGTACAAAAGATAGTAATAGTGGTTCTTCTAAGAGTCCCTGAGAAACGCAGAGCGAGGTGGGACTCCCAAACCGTGAGTTTACACAATTTGAGTTCTTATAACAACAAGTGGCATATTTAACAAACTCTATAAGTATTCCGACATTAAAAATACAAATTCTAGTGCTAAAAACAATAGGTACGTCCGTTAGGTACCACAAACGAGTAAACCTACGACGACCGGAATATAACAAATTTCAGATCTTGTCGGAAGTCAGTACAATGGTAAAAGGTTCGATTTACCCTCGGGAAAGAAACATTTCTTAAAATATTAATGGAACTACAGCGTTTTAAGTGTGATGATCGGTATGCCGTTCGGTTTTCGGATGCCTAAAAGAAATATTTAGTTACCTCCGGTTTTGTAATGTTAACGACGATTAAAGCGTTTCGAATCGGATATGCTAAAAAAGTATTCAGCTCATATTTATGGAGCGATCTTTTGCTGGATTAACGATGCACACAACTCGTTATTTTGGAGTATATTTGTAAGTAGACTTTTCGAAAGAATCCGCATATAGTAAGGTTACGAATTGGCAATTTACAAATAGTGTGCGGTCGAAGAGCCAATTTAATAATATACGTAACGAATATGCTGCGCCAGATTTCCGAAGGTTAACTTTGCGATGTATTAAATAAAATTACCCCTACCTTCAAACAATTGGGGGGGGGGGGGATAAATTAACTGTATCAACAGAATCAGTACCTCAAACTTATTCTAAAGATAATTTTTGTCTAAATCAAAACTGGCGACTAGTAAGCAATCTGATGATAGATTTTTTCGTTGGAACAACTTCAACAAAAGACAAAACATGGCTCGCACGCTTCACAACAAAATACAAACATTGCAAGCAACTATCGAGCAAAACCTAGGAAAAATAATTCGTAATCGCAGGCTTCCACAAATAACAAGTGTCGCGAATGAAGGCTTCTACATACCGGCGCGACTTGTCACGCGACGCGACACGGCACGGAGGCCCCGCGTGTCGCGGGACGAGCGGTGCCTTTGTGTCGCGTCGCGTCGCGCGACGGGTCGCCCCGGTATGTAGAAGCCTTGACTGTCGGACATTTCATGGCCTTGTCTAAAGCAATTTCAGTATGCTTGGCGCAATCTAGGTGCCCCAAACAAAATATGCCGGCTGTTGAACGGTGCAAGCGTAACCTTCATACTGAACGCCGCTAATATTTGCGAGTCTCATGGTTCTGAAATGTTACAAAACTAAAACATCTTCCAATATGACCATACAGATTCAAACTTTGTTAGTCAGGTGTAGTAGAACCTGCAGAAAAGACGCCCAGCTACCTTTCCACGTTCTTTCTGAGACCGAAAGCAGATCAGACCTTCCGTTCCATCTTCAATTTGAAGCAAACTGAACCAGTTTGTAGTATCTAGTCAAACAATTTCAACTATTCAGTCACTTCCGCTTTACACTTTATTTCTGATACCGAAGGCAGATCAGACCTTCCGTCCTATCTTCAATCTGAAGCAACTGAAACAGTTTGTAGTACCTAGCCAAACCATTTCACTTTCGTGTTCCAAATTGTTTGCAACAACAAGATTGGATGGCCAAACTAGATCTGAGCCAAAACCAGTCACAATCGCAGTTGAAATACGACGTCGCATTCACGACAACGATTCTGCATTTACTGGGCTGGACAATCAACTTCGAAAAGTCTGTATTGGCTCCGACACATTGCCTCAAGTTCCTCGGCACAACATGGGACACAAAACGCAACGCAAAGTCCTTGTCGGAGCCGAAGTGCCTATCGCTACGCAAAGCACTTCACCATACAGCTCCAGAGAAGCAAGTGGTCCCTCAAACAGTACAAAACTCTAATGAGGAGACTCAACTTTGCAACGTTCGTGACTCTGAGAGGTCACCTGCACTGTCGCACTCTGCAATACTACAGTCGACAGCTGTCGGTGAAACACCCGTACCAGCTGATACCTATCCCTCGACCAACTCGGTCAGAGATGGGATGGTGGTGTCAAGCTTTAGGAAAGTCGATGCTGATCCACTTGAGCTCGGTCACATACCTATTGACTACAGACGCATCAGACATCGAATGGGGGGCACAACTCGGAGATACAAATATCGTGGGAAGATGGACGAATTCACAAAGGACTTGGTTTGCTGATTGCGCAGCTACACATCTACCAACAGCAACTCCAAATTCGGACAGTAGTCTCGTATATCCACAAGGAGGGTGGCACAAAATCCACAAAACTTCTCCAACAAACCCGACAAGTTCTTGCTGTTCTAGACAAGCAGAACATTCATCTGAAAGCACATTATTTTCCGGGCAGATTCAATGCGCAGGTGGATGCTCTTTCTCGGCAGAAGGCTGGCTCAGAGTGGCATCTCACGAGGACAGTGACGATACAAATATTTCGAATGTGGGTTACGCCGCAGATAAACCTGTTCGAATCGAGAACAGCTCACATAGTACCTAGGTACGCATCATTGTATATGGATGCTCAGGAAGCACAACACCACAACGCATTTTGTTACCAGTGGCACTACGACTTATCTTGGTTGTTTCCGCCACCAAATCTGATTCCCAGGGTTCTCAGACAACAGAACCAAGCCAGCGGAGACTACATATATTGATTGCCCCAAAGTGGAAAAAGGTATTTTGTCAGGCAAATGTTGAGCGGCGAGCGCGACAGCCCCCTTTTCTGATTCCAGATCTAGCCCTCACTCGCAATGGACACCAGAACAGAAACGCATCCGTCGCAGGTGCAACACCTACTTACTCACTTGGAGGCATGGCTGATTTCGGGTGGCCAGATATTTTGACGGACTGGACAGATCAAGAACATAAACTCTATATTATTATGTCAAGCTTTAAAAGCTCCACAATCAATATCTACATACCAACGTGGCGCAGATGGAAGCGATGGTGTGAGTCAAGCTGCTCGATATTTAGCACATTTACATTGTGATTTAGTAGGTCTTACATTACATTAAGACTATTTTCGTTTACATAAATCTGTTATTTCGACAAATATTGATTTGTCGTCAAATTTCTTTATAAAACATTATATTATATTAAAAGCTATTTCTGTGGCACGAGAGAAATCTTCTAAGCCACCTATTTAGAATCCTAAAGTTTTATTGCAATAGATAAATAAAACAAAATGATTATTTCAATAACTTACAAGTAGGTAGTTACATTTTTATATTTAGGAATGTCATTTTAAGCAAAACGGATGCTTGTGTTTGGACATTACACGAATACTTACAATGTTGACCAAAATAATATATTTCATGTATATTATTTTGACGAGACATGTGGCTACTCTTTTACTGTTAGCATCAGGCTGCAGCTACATTACATTGTTACATTGTTTCGAATTTATAGCACTAGTTAATCAATGAAGATACCTCTGTTGTTTTGTGGCCAGCATTTGGTTCTAAAACGGACAACCATAACCAAAGGCAGTCTGAATGGAGGTTTAGGAAACACCCTGATAAAAATTTAAATCAGATTGTTTGGTTGAATTGTACTAGCTGCGCCACGCGGTTACACCCGCATAGCACTCGATCCCGTGAGAATGTCGGAGTAAAGGGTGTCCTATGTCCTGATCCAGGTCATGGTCTACCCATGTGCCAATTTCATCAAAATCCGTTCGTCCGTTTTAGCGTGAAATCGTAACAAACAAACTCGCTTTGGCATTTATAATAGTTAGGATTAGGATTAACTCTAAGCCGTCGAGAAAATATAAATCATTATTTTGTTTATTACAACTAGAGTGGCTATAAAACTTGCGTCTAGAACAGTTGTTATTGGCGGATGGGTGAGGTCTCTCTGTTGAAAGCTAGTGGTATTGACGCCACTCCAGGAACCGTAAGATCTGCAGTAGCTTCTCTCAATGCAGTAGAAAATTTTCCGACTGATCAAATCCTTGCACCCAGTAACTGCGGAAAATGATTCATACTTTCCAAAAATTATTATCAGAGAGAATTGATAAATCAAAATGATGCGAATATTCCCAATATTCCTGTATCTTTATCTCATTATTTTGATCCTGTTCATCGAAAGTCTAACAATATTTTTTCGTGAGTTATTCAATTTGTTATTTAATGCTGCAAGCAGTATGTCATACTTGATTAATTATTGTAGTTAGACATTATTTTTTTTTTTATTAACCCAATATTTTTACATCTTAATACACATTATAGCGTCTTTGGGTTTAGCGCACCAGGTGATAACAAACACATCACTCAAGATGGATTCCGGATATTGATACAAAACAAATAATAGAGAGTTTTACATAAAATAAAACTTACCTATTATTTTTTCATCAATATCCGGAATCCAGGTAAAGTCTACCTGGTGCATCATGAGTTCCATAATGACGGTAAATCGGGCCATCACCCGATGCGCACTTAAAACACTTAGTACCAACGGTAAGTATAGAGGGCGCCACCAGCGGAGAGGCAAAGATAATGCTGACAACAGGCTGAAAGACAGGTGCTTGACTCAAGATGGATTCCGGATATTGATGAAAAAATAATAGGTAAGTTTTATTTTATGTAAAACTCTCTATTTGAAATCGATGCAATTACCACTTTTGCTTTTGCATCGCATGACATGATAACAGTAAGTTATCTTGTCAACATAGAAATTATCGTATTTTTGCGTACGATCATTGAATAAGGATAGTATATCGTACTTCATGACAAATAATCGTACGAATACGATAATTATCGTACAAAATCCAACACTACGACCACCTCTGTACTTATTATGTACAGAGGAGGACGTCGGACGTAGTGTTGGATTTTGTATATTTTAGTTGATTTTTTATAAAATATTTATTTATGGCAAAATATTTACATATATCATTTATACCTAAGTCAATATTTTGCCATAAATTAATATTTTGTCGCTGTCAAACTTCTGTTCATATTTTAAATTAACAATAATTCTGTTAGTCCCGAGTCCTTGTCCTGTTATTACAGTGAATCCATACCATTTAGCTGACATGTCAATCAAGTAACAAGGATTCTAAGGCCCGTATTACAGAACGTCACTCAATACTCAAGCATTACTTAAAACTAGATTCAAGCCATCTGATTGGTTGAAACTAGTTTTAAGTAATGCTTGAGTATTGAGTGACGTTCTGTAATACGGGCCTTAGTGAGATCACATTCCAATTCCACTATAACTGGCATGTTGAAGGAACTTGTTTGCAACAAATAACTCGCATGTGGGGACTTCTTGGCGGGAAAGTGAAGCGTCATGTTCAGCAGTTTGTTTAATTTTCCAAAATTAGTGTTTAGCCGAATATTAATGTGTAATAATGGTGGATTATTAACCATTAAGTGTTTGTGAACGTGCATTAGTGTAGGCAAATGAAACAAAACAGTGCAACTCCTCACGCGGACTTCTTGAGAGAACTTGAAGCGTCAAGTTCTCTCAAGAAGTCCGCGTGAGGTCTCAGTAAAGTGCCACAACTTTACTGAAACTCAAGGGCAAGGGGAGTGGGCGCCGGGCGGGGATATCATCATCATGCATTTATAATTCATTTCATCAATATTAAACAAGAACTAAAACGTGACATTGGCTAAATGCACAAACCGTACGAAGCCAGAAAGAAAAAAAAAAAAAACCCACATGTGTGCTGAAGAGTGAAGCCTATTGAATTATTGGCAGTGGCTATTGTTAGCAATGAGATAGGAAAACTATTGTTAGTGTCTGTATTTACTTGTCATTGTCAGTGTCATGTGTCATGCATGGCATCAGTCAGTCAGTCACTATGTCTTTCTTTCTTACTGATTAGCAAGTGCCCCTCACCCCTTCCTTTTGTTAGCGAACTATAATAAATAGCCCTAATATTTTCTCTTGTCATTCCAATCAAATTGGATTTTACCAACTGAGTTTTGTGCTAAAACTGGTTTAAATACACGATCCAGTAGTTCTTCATGGCTAACGATAGAGAAGTTCTACGTGAAATATGGGATGGGAAGTTGCCAATTTGTTTTCAACTTGCTCAAGAAGAAATTATGGAAATACAGCAACCTGATGCATTTTATGTGATGGTCCCTAGACTAAGCTATTTCCCTCTTGTAACAGACAAGGTCGGTTGAACATAAAAAAACCGTGTTGAGTAACATAGACACTAGTGTTAAGTTCACATAAAATTGTATTTTCAGATGAAAAGACACTTTTTGCGCTATATATCTCAAGAAAATGCTGATAGTGAAATGTGGTTGGATTATAATGGACAGCCACTCAAATGGCACTACCCAATAGGCTTTCTCTATGATCTGTTTTGTGGCAACGACCCTCAACTGCCATGGCATCTAACTGTGCACTTCACCAAATTCCCTGAAGATGTCCTTCTCCATTGTATTAACAAGTAATAGTTTACACAATTATCAATTTTTTTACATAAAGTCTTATAAAAATTACATTCTATTGGATAATTTTTGTTTTGGACTTTTCATGAATTATGAATATTTTCAGGGATGTAGTGGAAGCTCACTTTATGTCAACTGTGAAAGAGGCTGATGTTCTTAAACACAGAGGACAAGTCATGTCCACTATGCAGAAAAAAGATCACAATCAGTTATGGCTTGGTTTACAAAATGGTAATTCTTAAGAATTCATATTACTGGGGTAAAATATAATTTATTTTAATTTATGTTTTGCTGCTACTTTATCAAGTTATTGAAATAATTATGATGATTATTTTATTATTATGCTCTGCTTTACAAATTATACTTTTTTCATCTCATGATGGGGTATGATTTAATACCACACCACATAACCATTTATCTTAAACCTATATGTCAAAATAACAGGTATTTATTATATGAAAGTAGATAAAATATGAGAAAAAAAATGTCTGTCTGTTCTGGCTAATCTCCGAAATGGCTGGACCGATTTTGATGGGTCTTTCAGTGGCAGATAGCTAATGGTATAAGGAGTAACTTAGGCTATTATATAGGCGAAGCCGCGGGCAGCAGCTAGTAAAATAATAATAACTATAAGGAATATTTGAAACTTACTCAAGTCATCACCTATGTTTCAGACAAATTTGACCAGTTCTGGGCTATAAACAGGCGACTGATGGAATCACATGGAGACAATGAAGGTTTTAAACACATTCCTATAAAGTTATACTCAGATGATGGTACTTGTAGTCAACGGCTAGTCAGTCCAAAGAACAATGATGGCACTAGAAAGACATTGCAACAAATGGTTGCTGAGCTGTACCCTGATAAACACAATGGTTTGTAGAATTCATTCTCAACATTAACCCTTTGTGACGCCGGAACGTGGATTCACGCGAGACACAATGGCTTTTACATTGTTTCTGTAATTAAGGCATTCAACCGGTTAATGAGGGTGCTACATTATTAAGAAACTCACATGAAGCACTGTTTTTCTTGTAATATTAATTAGGTACCTCTCTTTATTTTCAGTAAAACTGAGAACACATGGGATAGTTATTCCTTCAGACACACCACTGCAATGGCTTTCTGAGCACATGAGTTATCCAGACAACTTCCTACATTTATGTGTATTTTAAGACTATCTGCTTAATTCGCAAAGGTATGAGGTAAAGTGCGATTCCTTAACAATGCAATTCAATCAAAGACAATGCAATATTTAATATTTTAATTGCAAGAGTTCACTAACAGTGATTATAAAAAACACAATTTACACAGAGAACATTCCTTATTTATTATTTCTTACAAACAATAATTTACTAACTGAGGTATTATGTACAGATCATTCATTAAATGTAAATTAATTGAAATAAAGTTAGGTCACCACCAGTGCATAGCAACTTTTTTAACAATAAATAATAATACCTACATGATTTTTTCCGAATGAAGAAACGTTTCTATCACCAAATAGAATTTGTATCATGTTAAACAAACCAAATACACATTAAAATGCTGCTCTTTTTTGTCATTTTATGAAATAACAAGTATTTTGTACAAAGAAGGTTTAAAGCTAAATAAATATTATTAACTCAACAAATAATAACATCAGTTGAAAATATCACAAGGTTGCCCTTAAACTAGAGATTGATTACAACTCTGTCTTCTGTTTATTTTTCTGAATGATGTAAGGAATGTGTCTTGTAAATCGCTTGCATCCGTTGTTAGCAAATATAGGCTGGTCTTCATTTGGCCCATATGTTATAACAGATAAAGCTTCCCTGTAAAAGATGTGAATGAAAAATAATGTTATTTTAAGCTTAATTGTAAATAAAATATATTTAAATTATAACTGCGTTTTACAATATAATACTGTAAATTGGTTTTTACTTTTAACAATGTATTTGTAATTACCAAGATAATTTATTTACATAATTAAAAAGCTAACAGTCTCAAAATAATAATAATAATGTGTACAAGTATACAAAAACCGGCCAAGTTCATGTCGGACCACGCATGTATTATGTTGATCGACTATTACTCGTTAACTTGTAAAGCCTGCTTAGCTGTGATAGTTTTCCTTTTAACATGGTTATAATTGGACATCGGATTATATGCACTATCAAAATGCCAAAATATGCATGTAAATATGCACCAAGAAAGGGCGAAGTAATGCACAATCAAAATAAAACTGTTTATTAGAATTTACGTTTATTTTCACAATTTATTTATAAAACATATTAATAATCAGTAAAAATTTTTGTGACATTATACAATTAAATATTTTTTCTAGATTTTCTAGAGCAAACTTGTGACGTTCATCACTTAATATTAATTTGTAGGCTGAAAATTACCTCTCTACGTCAACTGACGTTACTGGACAGAACTTGAAATTTTGGCGCCATTTCTGCAAAAACCTTCAGGCAGTTTGGCCGATAACGTTGATAGATGCGTTAACTTTCTTACATGTAATACAACACGCCTAACACATTTAACTACTGAAATAAGCACTAAATAAATAATAATTACCTTACCAACCTACCATATAATCCGATGTCTAGTTATAATTATTATCCTACTACTGCCGTGATTTTTTTCACATCACACTTCTGCGGCCTATCACGAGTCGAATTGTGTCGCAAACTGACATTACGATTAACCAGCACAACCTTCGTAAGCCTAACCACACAACCCAGTGCTACTGTGCGCAAAGTATCCAAAAACACCCATCTAGCTGGCAGGAGAGGGGGGGGGGGGGGGGCACTTGACTCATAACAAAAAACAGCACTTTAAAGCTTAGGTAATTTTACGCAAACGAATCCCTGAATCGAAAAATGACTTTTACCAGGCCCGCAATAATTTTTGATCGGCCTATCCAAAGCTTACCCCCACACCAACTAATGAAACACACACATAATACATGCAAGGGAGGTACATTTACCCTACATTTTTTTTTTTCATAGTTTTATTTTACCACTTTGTGGGCGTGATTAATATGTATACCTATGTATGCCAAATTACAGCTTTCAAGTGCTAAGAGTCTCTGAGCTAAGCCGCGGACAGACAGACAGACGGACATGGCGAAACTATAAGGGTTCCTTGTAGACTACGGAACCCTAAAAAGGAGGGGGAAAGAATCATAGAGTACCAAAAAATTCGTCCGCACCACTGTCAACAGGAAAAGTGCCCTTAAAACATAATTTATATTGAGAAAAGGAGTGCAATGTCCTTCAGTTATAATTCATATTACTTACGCCATCATTTCCTTGGTAGGATGATATACAGCATGTGAACGAAACTCAGCCAAGGCACACATTTCTACATGTTGCTGCTCCAATGGTAAAAATGGCACATAGTGATCAATCAAATGATTTGCAATTGCAGCTGCCTTCTCAAACCCTCCTGAAATATTTATTTATTTATAATTTTTACCTCTTTCAACAGACTACATTTACAGATGAAATTACGCTACTCAACAAAGTCTAGGGACAATGGTAGGTATTCTTATTTCTTAGTAATGATTTAGATTTGAAAGACAAAGATTGAAAAGAGTATGCTTAGATGGTTTGGTCATGTGGAGAGGATGAGTGAAAGGCGACTAACAATAAAAATGGTATTTATAAAGCAGAGGTGAGTGGAAACGCCGGGAGGGGACGCCCTAGTGACCAAATTGGTGATGTTCTTCAGAAAGGTCAGGTGCGTAGTACTGGCAACCGGCGTGCGTGTATGACTAGATGTATGAACGTAGGCGAAGCAAAAGGAGTATGTAAGGAGCAGAGCAAGTGGCGTTCTATAGTTTCTGCTTACCCCCATGGGAAGAAAGCGTGAGTTTATGTATGTATGATTTAGATTTTAACATTTTTTTATGTCATGATCATCATTTCAGCCGACGTCCACTGCTGGACATTGGCCTCCCCCAAGCACCACCGCCGCTTCGACCGGTGCATTTATTGGGGGGGGGGGGGGGGTTTGCCATAATCGCCACGCTTGGCAGGCGGGTTGGCAATCGCAGTATGGTGTTAAAAAAGCATAGTGAACGTTGCTGCCCATTCTCATTATAATTATGAAAATCTAAAAAGGCGGATAATGCCGGATAACATTATTATATTAAAACAGTCATGGAACTGCCGACAGAAGTGAAAACATATCGCTCAACAGAGTTTGTTATTTAGTTAGTTATTTGTTTTATTTTAACTTAAATATTTATTTTTAAAGTGAATATATAACTAAATATTCAGTGAATATTTCAAGCGTCTACCTGTTACCGTTATCAATAAAGAGCAAAATTGAGCAAAAAATTCACGTTCGTTGTATGGGAGCCCCCTTAAATATTTATTTTATTCTGCTTTTTAGTATTTATTGTTATAGCGGCAACAGAAATAAATAATCTGTGAAAATTTCAACCGTCTAACTATCACGGTTGATGATATACAGCCTGGTGACAGACAGACAAACAGACAGACCGACCGACAGACAGACTGCGGAGCCTATGACGACTATGGACAGTAATCGTTAGAGATGTTACATTTCAAAATGCCGTATGCTGCAACTCTGTGGTTTTCCCTTTTATTCCAAAATGCTTTTGCATAGAGGTTTAAAAAAATTAAATTTCAGTTTCAACCACAACTTAAGAGTTCATAATTATAATCTGTCGACAGAGACTGGATCCTGCGACACAGGGTATCCTAATGCGGGATCCAGTGTCATACCTAAATATTGTAACACTAAATCGTTTATGAATCAATAATAGTAGATTATTAACCAAGGGGATAAAGCAGTCTTCTGTCGCGGATGACAATTTAAATCGCGAGCGTAACGAAGGACTCGAGGTTTACTCCCGAGCGTAGCGAGGGTGTTAAAAACTTAAATCACGAGCGAAGCGAGGGATTTAAGACGAGTCCTGAGTGTAGCGAGGGATTTAAGTTCACCCAAGACTAAGACAGCTTTATCACCGCGGAAAATACTCTAGTTTTCGTACCATTTGCGAAAAAATTAACACAATAATAATATGAGATAAGCCTTTATTAAAAATAATGACAATTAAAAGTAAAATAAACTTAACGTTTATGTATTTGAAGAAAACAAAAAAGCGGCACATTCCTAGACTAATATTTTTTTGTCGGAAAAGCAAAGGCATCAAGCTCATACGGCCTCGTCGGTTTTCGTAATTTTAATCATAACTGCATAATAAATGCGTATTCCTTTTTCAAAAAGATGTATAATGCTTTATACAACCTGTTTTTTTTGATATCCCATAACTCTAGGGTTATATTCTGTAGGTAAAAATAATACTAAAACTCCTAGAATAGGTGGTCCAAAAATGCATCGTTTCGGAGATATCATCAATCATAATTAAATTAGGTCAAAAATTGTCACCAGTATGACGAATCTTTACTTTTGCGAGGTTGCCAAACTTCGCAGTAGTGTAGTAAAATAAATAGTAAAATAAAATATGTAGGTACGTTGGTATCGGGGCTTCCCGGCGGCAGCTAGTGAAGGGAAAGCTACCTTGTCGACGTTGTCATATTTCACGTAAGGGTGTTTTACATTAATAATCGTGACTTTGCCGAATTATTTTGTATGAAAAATGAAAAAAAAAAAAAATTACGAAGGATTGGAACATAACTCATATGCCAGTTGATTCTTTGATATGGCCTCAATCATACCCTAGAGTTATGGGATATCAAAAAAAACACGTTGTATACAAACTCAATGGTGTAAACACAGATGTAGTTCAATATAAATTTCGGTAAGTATTCCAAATTTAAATCTCATTCTCCCCCTAGAGGATGCATGAAATTCTGTAAAGTCCATTTCACGAAAGAAGTCCCGCGGAAATAAGTGGAAGTAATTATTATTATACGCTAAGTTAGCAACATTCCTAAAATAACCCATGCCTGCAGCGCCACGTCTGCGGGACTTCTTTCGTGAAATGGACTTTACAATTTTATTTCCCTGTTTTTAACAGATTAAAAATGACTATTGTTATGTTCGCTTTTTGTGGCATAGAATGTCACTTTTTTGAGCAAGTGGTACGAAAACCTTTTTATTACCTACCTATTTATTTGGCATGTTCCCTAGACTTTGTTGATTAGGTACTGTATTTATATCATTCACTATAATATTAAGCCTAACCTTTTTTCAAGTATGCTTTTATATGACGGAGGGGGGGGGGGGGGGTTATAATCTGAAACATCGACATTATTCAAATTTGCAGAGATAATATCCGGATATAGTGTCCGCATGCCAGCGGCAAATCCGTACAATATGTTGTGGTCTGCACGGACCAGTGGATGCACCTTTACAGTCTATTGTCACAGTCAGTCCTTCTGCCAATGTGTCAGTTACAGAAATATTCTGTTTGACCATTCATTAATGAGTGATCATTTGCAGGGCTGAGTTAAGAAGTTTATACACAATTGAAAATAAAAAGCATGATAGTAAAACAAAATAACCTTGGAAATATGCTGTCCTCCTTATGATTGGCTCAAAATCATGAAATTCAACCTCATTCCTCTTTGCACCTTGCTCATACAGGTCTAACAGTTTTGATGCTATTTCTTGGCCTCCAATATTTGATATGAATATAAATATACTATCTCTATAATGAAAGAGAAAAAAATTATATATAATTATGTTTTATAAACAAAAGTTAAACAAGTTTTCATAGTGGCAATTTTATTACAACATTTAAATTGTTAAGTTTATTGAGAAAGGGCCTTGTTGTGGAAATGCTATGCATATAATACTTACCTATAATCAATACCATCTACAGCATGATGATGATCAAGCATTGGTTTGATGGTGTCCAACACTGAAGGACACATATCATGAATTTCATCAAAAATAATGAGTGACTTTGGACATTTTCTCACAATATTATTTAAAGTTGCCACCAAATCTTCCTGAAAAGTAAAATAAGTTCATAATGAAGAGTTTACCAATTGATATTAATAGTTACAACGCATTCATACAGCTTTATAGTTTTAATTAAAAATAATTATAGAAATAGAATATCTAGAGTTGACTGAATTCCATACATCTTCCACATTGGTGTGCAGGGCTTGAAACCGGTTAATTTCGATTTCCAAAGATAAAAAATATTTTTGATACAATTGATATTAGCTTCAAAGATTGCTTCATCACGTTCAGTATTTGTTTTGTAACAAAATATTAAATAGATAACGAAATATGTTCGAAAACCTTTATAATAACGGTTAAGGTTACATAGAAAATTAACCGGTTTCCGAGCCCTGTTGGTGTGTGTGGATAAGTGTGGATAATGCAAGTAAGGATGATTTAAATTGGTTCCCTATCCATTTGCATAAAATTTTAAGACCTAATATAACTTAGCATAATTTTGTTTGGCATAATTATATTTTCGCATAATATAAATACGCATAACAGCTTACGCATAATTTTTTAAGCATAATTTCTCTAACCATAATAATGATTAAGCATAATATTCTAAAGCATAAATTTATTAAGCATAAAGTTCTAAAGCATAACTTTTTTAAGCATAATATCCTAAAGCATAAATTTGCATACAGCATGCAAGCAAGCATGCAAGCAAGCATGCAGCAAACAAGCAAGCATGCAAGCAAGCATGCAGCATGCAGCAGGCAGGGTTTCTGTCACGGCTCCGGCGCTGCGGGCCTCCGGCGGCCCCACGCGCCTACGCGATTTTAAATTACACTCTAGGGGTAGGACAAACAAGACTACGTGGAGTCAGTTTTGCAGCAATTCGGTTCTGTCACTAACTTTTGTTGCACAGCATATTAAATTTTTAACCAACAATATTATTTAATTGTTACAGAAACTATAGCAAATTGGTTTGATCAGAATTATGTATGGAGTACTACAAGTTCGCCACCACCATTTCCACCCAAAGTCTGGAGTACGTATCTACTAGAAAAGGAAAAATTGTATGCCTAAATATTATTATGCTAATAGTCATTAGGCCTACTAACGTTATGCTAATAGTCATTAGGCCTACTAATGTTAT
This sequence comes from Tiliacea aurago, assembly GCA_948098905.1. Taxonomy (NCBI): domain Eukaryota; kingdom Metazoa; phylum Arthropoda; class Insecta; order Lepidoptera; family Noctuidae; genus Tiliacea; species Tiliacea aurago. Next base: position 9,439,757 of record OX402578.1, on the reverse strand, counting down.
GCGAATCAAATTTATGCCAACACAAATTAGTCTTTAAGTTGATTATGCCAACATAAAATGTATGTCTAAAAAAATTATGCCCAAGTATTATTATGCCAAAACAAATTGTGCCAAAATCGTTATGCCGAAGTATATTAGGACAAACAACATTATGCGAAAAGAAAGGATCCCATTTAAATTGAATAATATTTGTAGTTCCAAAGTAATATTATGTCCATAAAAACACTCACTTTTTTCTGTTGCAAGTTTGAGCAGTCAAAATCTTTCTTCCCCATAAACAGCTTCACATATTTGCTGTGCATACCTTTAGAATAAAGTGCTTCAGCAATCATAGTAGCTGCATAATTTTTACCAACACCTGGCCAGCCGTGCAAGCTTATAACTAGAGCCTTTTTGTTTCTTTTGTTCTCATCTTGTACAGCCTCTTTGTGTGCATGCATAATGTTAACTAATTCATCAACCAATGGCTGCCCAAACATTCTTTGTGATAATGATAATTTTAACTCTGTAAAAAATAAGTAAGGTCAGAAGGTCATCTTTCGTTTAATTTTTTAAACTTCATTTTTGTTACTTCATTAAACTTTCTATACTCCATTTGAAATAAGATTAGACATTTAAATAAACCTTTTTTACAGTCCGTTCAACCGATTTTGACTTCTATTGCGTTGGTAGCATGACATATGGCAGCTATAATAAACGGTATTGTAACTACGTTTTTGCTTTTAATGCCATCCTTAATCCTTAGGAATAGAACTCAAAATTAGTTGAACGGACTGTAAATAAGTTTATTTAAATGTCTAATCTTATTTCAAACGGAGTATAAGTGTTAATATTTATGAGACTGTTTTAACATAATGTATGAGTCATTACTATAGGACATGAGAATTTAGGAACATGATTTAAATTACTGCAGTGTACGACATAATTATGATTTCTACTCACTATTAATATCGAAAGGCACATGCTGATCATTACAACATTCCACATACCGACAATATGTGTTATCTTTTATCGTTTTCCATTTGTACCAGCCAGCGCCAGCGCCAGCCACTGCACCAAGTATGGACAGTGTAATGAATTCCGACAAGGCATATTGGAATAACGTTAATATAAATGGTAAACCGATGAAATAATTTCTAAGTAACATCTCAACACGCAGTTTTTGACAGGCGGGATTATTGAGTAAACGAATTTAAAAACACGTTATTTTTAGACGATCAATACACTAAGTACTTCAACCACGATGATTCTTATAAAGTTCATTTTAGAGCGACTTTATTCTACTCGATAACAAGGCAATTACAAAGTTCCCATCAATTTCTGCAAAGAACAATTCTGCAGTCAGTTAGACTTCTGCCACTGATTAAGTAGTACTGTACTGACTGACTTCTGCACTTGACTTGACACTTTGACAGTGACAATGACAATTGACTGTGACAATCACTGACGGATAAATCATATACGTCAGTGGTGACATTAAGCAATATTTTTTTTAGATTTTTTTTGTTTCTTGTGGAACAGGCTAGGGTCTGAGACCATGCTGCCTAGTCATTAGTAAAAAGTCCCTCGGTGCGTGAGTCCGACTCGCACTTGACCGGTTTTTTAAATTTTAAATGGTGATTTTTTTTACCAATAGGCAAGCTGTATCGATGCGTTCCGATATAGACTATTCGATTTGAGCGCGCTAAAATCCGTACCGTATTAGCGTGAGCGCAAAAACGATGTCGCGCGATTCGTCATCGCTGACGTCACGACATGCGCCATCTTGCGTTAACGCCGACCATGTCGTGTATTATTATCACCGTGAGAGCTGTCAAAAACGACAGTAGTTCTGTTTTGTTTTGAGTCGCATCATAACTAATTAGTGGCATTTTCAAAATTGTGCTTCTGGCTACAGAAGTGTACAAATGTGTGTATGTTGTTTACAAAGAAATACTGTAATCCAACCGTCAGCGTTGACAGCTCTCAGCTGTCATATTCGTGGTATCTAAATTCTTTAGACTAAATCGGAACGGAAATTATTGATTCGAGCACTGTCAGCGATTGTTCTAATTCGGAAAGCAGCCTAAGACTATAAGAATGACATTGACAATTAAATTCAGAACGTTGTTTTGTTTACTTCTAGGACTAGGTCATTAACCCCGTAACTAGCACAGCACAGATCCCGTCAGGGTATATATGTTCTGTGGCACAGATCACTTACTCAGAGGAAACTAGTGTTCCTGTGCAAAGAGTATAATAACTATAGGAGGTTCTATGCCTCCGCTAGGAGTAATAGTGTTCTGTGGTTCTATGGCCTAGCCCTCTCATACTTATTAGTGATATTACTGAAATACTGATACACTCTGTGGATACACTATTCTACTCTTACCATATTGAGTGCAGATTTCAGTTACATAAATCTTCATCATTATTTATTGAATAATATAAAGTGGAAGGCTGCAATAACTTATCAAGCAAGACCACAACAACTAGGAAATTCAGGAATCACAGAATGGCAATGACTAAATATAAGGTTGAGTCAGGAGTGCAACTGCTGGCAAGACTGGTTAAGAAGCCAGTTATTGAAAACTTTTACTCAAATTTATTCCAGCCTGGATTAAAAAATGATGATGTTGTTGAAATAGTTGGTAATAATAGTTCTTGTTTATTGATTGATTTGATAATTGAAGCATTATCACCTGGCAGGTCTAATGCAGAACCATTAGGTGTCCTAGTGTTTAACACAGTCGGACAATTAAACTACAATGAACTGATCAATGCATTGAAAAGAAAGATAATAATATCATTAGTGAATACAGATATTGATTATGGTGCTGAAATTGACACTATTCTTCATAGAACTCTCAACAACTTGTTTATACTAGATGTTTATGATGCAACACAATTATATACAACTATTCATAATTTAGACAACATATTAGCACATCATCAAAATATATCATTGCTAATTTTTGATACTCTAACAGCATTCTATTGGTCAGAACAAGGATTTAAAATAACAAAGATGGATTTATATATGAAAAATTTACTTAGAATGATACAAAAAGTTTCTAAAGAATATAAATTAATATTAATCTATACAAGACCAGGATATTTCAGTTCAAGCAAAGATTCAGGTAATATTGGTGAGGTCCAAATTTCAGAAGGCATTAATTTTAAAGTCCAGTTATTAGATAATAATAGCACAGGGGCATATCAACTTAATGTAAGAACAATTGATTTATACTATACGAAATATATGAGTATAATAGACAATGAAATAAATTGGCAGTGAATATGAAATTGCTTTTATTATTTTTCATCCAATTTAATTTACAATTAGACAAAAGATTTAGATTACTTACAAATAAAAATAATATATAAATATTATTGCTCATTGTGCATTTGACATAATACCTACTGTGCATAGAAATGATCATCAAATATTTTTTTTCTTTAACTTTACCACCTGTAAATAGACTAACCGCCTTATTACAAAACAAGATTTATATTTGACATGGCTTAAACCATGGAGCCAGTTTTTGTAATATACAAAACTGAAAACTTGGTTTGCTACTAAGTTGTCAGTTTTGTGTTAGAAACGTTACCATAAATGGAATAAAGTTCGAGATTCAATAATGGCTCCATGTTTTAAACCCGGGTCTGAAGATAAACCTTGTTTTGTAATAAGGGGGTAAAAGTCCAAATATTTTTATGGTTATATAAAAAAATACTAGCCATTAGACTTATTCAACAACAGAATTGCTTCAAGTATCTAACAATAGTGTAAAAACAATAAATGTAAATTATTTGAGTCTAAATTCAAGCCCTAAAACTTTCTATGATGGAGAAATATTATTTATCCAATCTAATTTGTTCAATAATGTTGCTAATCTTAAAAGAAAAATGTAAATGTATAATACTGTAAGAGATTGCTAGAGGAGATTCAGAAAATTCTATAAAAAGTTGCTTACTCACTAGGGATATAATATATAACACATATCACATCAGTAAATAAATCACATACAAAAAGGCAGCAAGGCCATGACTAAAATAATTAAGATTTTCCCATTTACTTATAGTATGGAAGTATGAGTAACCTGATTCTTGTACTGAAAATGATGCCTCAAACATCACACCTAAATAAGCAAGGTGAATAATAGTAATTATAGAAAATATGGTGTTTGTGAGTATAGCAAGCATACTGTTCTTCTTATACTTGTGATCACATTGTTTACTGCAAGGATTTGCTAAACAACACACCTCCAGTGTTGAGGCTACTTTGTAACGTAAATTGTACTCAACATACGAGAATGTACCTATACTGAGAAGAACTGCCGAAAATTGGAAATTCAATCCATGAAGCAATGATGACACAGCATAAGTAATAAATATGGCTGTAAATTGACCATATGGTTGGCAAGTCTTAAAAACATAGTTCTTCAACCACTGATGCATGGGAATATTCCAATAAATCACCACTTGGACTAGAGATCTTGGTAATTCAATGAAAAATGGTTTTGTGACATGAACCTCAGAGTGACAATCATTTGTAAGTCCAAATCCTGCACTTATCATTGATACAATAGACATGCTTGACACAAAATAGTGTGACATTCTAAAAGCTTGTGCATCTCTGTATGCTATTAACCATTTAGGCATTTCATCATCAATATACCAAGGTACAATGCAGTTAGATAAAACCAAGAACACCATGGACAAAAAGAGATTAATCACAATAATTTTAATCCATCTTTTAGATAAGAACTTAACTTCAAGGTATTGATTGTAACTGTGAAATGATATCCATGGCCCTAAAATACAATTAGCTGGACAAAGTATGTACCCTCCAAATTCAACAGGGTTAAGCATTCTTTTGAATAAATCTCTGTCTAGTTCAATAGCTACAGAAATTATCTTCATAGCGGCTATCATCTGGATGCCTCTTATTTGTTGCCACATTTTTGGATTAAGTACATAAAGTTCGCATAATAACAAGAATGCAATAACAGACATGGACATTAACAGGCCTCTCCATTTTTTTGTAACAAATGATGCTAATATCATAAATATGTAAGCACCAGTTGTTAGTCCCACAGTCCAAATAAATGGGGGTCCAATATTATGATATAAAAGAAAACTTCCAATAACTAAACTAAGACTATGGCGAACGTTATGAGGCAGCGGTATAAACTGTATGATGAGGCGCAGAGTAACATTAGCAATAATTAAATCCTTGGCAAATCGGAGTCCTTCATAAAGAGTGGGTTCACCACATAATGCTATGTAGGTCCAAGCAGATTCAGTGTATTCCTCTTCTTCATCCATGGCTTACCGCCGGTATCAAGCCGGTTTCTTTGTTTCGTGCTCGGTAAGTTTGTGTTACTTTCTCATGGTTCGAGTCTTAAAATAATTCCTTATTTCTTTTTGTTGTTTATCGATTACTACATCGTTGAATTTAAGAAAACCAGCGCTTGAAATTTCAAATTTTTTCTACACATTTTGTGTGCAATGTGCATTCGATTATTTATTGATATGTCAACGAAATGTCAATACTGACAGTAGAGAACGTTTTTTTTTTTAATAATATTTTAATGGCCTGGTTGCTAGGACCTTTTAGCCAAGTCTTTATTTAGTGACAAACTTTGTGCATTTTTCTTATACAAAACAAAAAAAAGTTTTATTGGCAAAAAAAGGAAAAGGTGATGACAGACTGTGATCCTACATAGACACAAATGAGTTTAATTAAAATAAAAATAAAAAAAAAATAAAAATAGTTTATTGCTTCAACTTAAATACCTTATTCTAGTTACAATGTGGAGAATCCATTTAAGCAAATAGTATGCTTGTTTTAGGATACTCCGCCCTTCCCCAGGTTATGTAATTGTATTTAAGTTATTAAACCTGATCATAATATTAAATGAACTTATACAATTAAAAATGCAGGAACAAAATGGGTACTTACACAGTATTGTTATATGTGTAAAAGACAAATAAAACAAAGACAAATAACGCGCTGTTCTGTGTGTAGGAGATGGTGTGGAGGTGAATGTGTATGTAGTATGTGTATGAGAGTGAGTAGTGGGTGAGAGTAAGTGTGGGGGGGTGAGGGTCATAATCCAAACTTCATACAGGTGGAGATTAATTATTATCTAGGTTTTATATAATAATGTAGCTAACCCTGCGACTAGTCTTGGGATCGGAATCAATGTAAAAACATTAACTTCCATTAGCGCCATAAATAACATAGCGTAATATAAATATTACAGTCTCATTGATTGCACCATATTTTCCACTTCGTCATAGGTTTTTAACTTAAGCCATTTAGACAAAGCGTTTTTACATTCGCGGTAGGTTAGTGGGTATATATCAAGTTCTTTATTAAGAAAATTGTATAAATGGGATGATTGCCTAGGGAATTGCCTTTTTGCGAATGTAGACTTTACCGACACAGTAGGAGCAACCGTGTTTTTCCTTCTGCCTTTTGTCTTCTGTGGGTTGAACGATAGAGTTTTATGCTTAGTTAGAATTATATTAAGTACGGAAAGCTTTCTAACGGTCAGAAGATCCGAAATCCGGTATAGGTTCTCAGTTGAAAACCTGAAGGGTTTAAAAAACATAACTTTCAGTAGTGACCTCTGAGCTCTCTCGAGGTCTAAGAATTTAATCTTTGTGGCACCTCCCCAGACAGGTACGCAATAAGCCAGGACGGACTGAGCAAGTAAGATGTAAATCTGTATCAGGAGCTTTTTCGAGGTGACATGTCGTAATGTTTTGAAAGTCCAGATTAATTTCCGTATTCGCTTCATTATTAATTCAGTTTGGTTATGCCAGGATAGTCGTTGATCAACCATAATGCCTAGGTATTTGGTAGATTCTACTCTATTGATTTCTGTGCAAGAACAGATTGGATTTACAGGATAATTGCATTTATGAATCTTAATTTTGAATTCTGGAGGGGGTTGAGAGGTGTTGTACTTTGTGAAGCAAATGAAGTTGGTTTTGGTAGTATTTAAGGTTAAGAGGTTAAGGTCAAGCCAGGCTGCTATTCTTGCCAGTCCACGCTCAGCAGTTAACCGGACATTGTTCCAGGTGTCAGCACTGAACACTATAGCAGTGTCATCTGCGTATGAAAGAATGCGTGCATCCACAATTTTCATGCTACATAGAGCATTTATATATATAAGGAACAATGTCGGCCCGAGCACACTGCCTTGACCTACTCCGAATTGGACGATCTCTTCAGAGCTAATGGTATTGCCTAACTTAATCTTTTGCTTGCGTTCGCTTAGATAGTCTTTGAGCAAGGCGTGGGGAATACCTCTTACCCCAATTGATTCCAGCCTATCCAGCAGTGTGACGACAGAAACTGTGTCGAAAGCCTTTTGAAGATCCAGGAAGACAGCAAGGCACTTGCCTCCGCTGTCCACTTGACTGGTTACAGCGGAGGCAAGCGCCAGTACTGCGTCTTCCGTAGACATTTTTTGTCTGAAACCGTACTGCGAGGGCGATAGGAGGTTGTTTTTATTAAGGTAAGATAAGAGACGTGAGTTTATTAATCTTTCCATTACTTTTGATATTGATGGCAGTACAGATATGGGTCTATAGTTAGACGGATTAGTTTTGTCTCCACTTTTGTGCACCGGTGTTATAATGGCAAGTTTTAAGGCGTTTGGGTATGTAGCGTGTTCAAAGCACTGGTTCGCTAAGTGGGTTATAATTGGGACGACAAGAAGATGAGCGGCCTTTAAGAAATTGACAGTTATGCCGTCCCAGCCCGGGGCACTATCTGATTTCAGAGACATTAGAACGCGGTGAACTTCATCCTGGTCAGTGTTTATAAGTACAAATGATGAGAGAGGTGGAACATTGGCTGAGTCAGAACTATAGTTTTGGTCATAACCTATGGTGGAGCTAGCAATTATCTCGTTTGCTAGAATTTTTTTTTTTTAATTAAACATCACAGTATTTTGTTTTGATCATTGACCCCCAAACTAAGGCCTGAAACTGCGTTAAGCGGGCACCCGCGCGGTTTCATATAAAAGTGCTCCGTCGCGGGGACCCGCGCGGTAGTCCGTCACGGGGTGGCGCGCCCCGCACCCACGCAACGGGGCCCGCCTCCGTTAGACGGAATCCGTTGCGGGGGGGTTGTAAAACAGGCATTCTGAAAACACATTTTATCGTAGGTGATTACGTACTTAGATTGAGAGTTCAATATGGAAAAATCGGCTAAGTGCGAGTCGTACTCGCGCACGAGGGGTTCCGTACCATTATCTATAAAAATGGCAAAAAAATCACCTTTGTTGTATGGGAGCCCCCTTAATTATATGTTTTATTTTAATTTAATTATTTATTTTTAAAGTGTATATTATACTAAATATTCTGTGAATATTTCAAGCGTCTACCTGTTGCCGTTTTCAATATTATAAAAAAAAGAGCAAAAACAAGCAAAAAAATCACGTTTGTTGTATGGGAGCCCCCTTAAATATTTATTTTATTCTATTTTTTTGTATTTTTTGCTATAGCGGCAACAGAAATACATCATGTGTGAAAATTTCAACTGTCTAACTATCACGGTTCATGAGATACAGCCTGGTGACAGGCGGACAGACAGACAGACTGAAGGTAAATTGAACTAGCGACACTGCGTAAATAAAATAACTTCTTGGACGCGGAGAACTTGAGAACTTGAAGTGATATTGCACTGTTTTGTTTCATTTGCCTACACTAATGCACGTTCACGAACATTTAATGGTTAATAATCCACCATTATTACACATTAATCGGCTAAACACAAATTTTAGAAAATAAAACAAAACTGCTATTTATTAAACATGTCACTTTTGCTTTCCCCCCAAGAACCCCTTTTTCTAGAGACTTTTCTCTAAACAATTTTTTTTTAAACGCTTCCTTTTTGTAATTGAAGGGCAGAACTTGTCCCATAGTCCAAAATTCGAGTTTTACAGTTTACTATAATATAGGCAGGTACACAATTTTGTAAGTTTCATGAATAATAATAATAATAAGTTTATTGATTCAAAATATACATAGACACGGGTTGTATACTAGTTACATGCTAAGACTTATCAACTAACAATAGACACAAGTGGAAAAGATAAAATAAAATAATTGTCTATAAAAACAAAAATTTAAATCCTGTCTCCTAAACTAGGGAATAGGAAGGTTGTTATAATAATTTTGGTAATCTCTTTTTGGTTATCTCTTGGCATAACCCTCTTTAGTTGCTGTAAATCCAAGTATGTACATTTTGATGTGAAACATCTATAGGCGCACGTAAAACCGATTGCTGGCGGGGCGACGCATGCCGCGTGGCGATCGGCCACTATACTGTCTTTACGTAGTAGTGTGTAAATGTGTGCGATGAATCACATCTGCCGTGACGGCTCAATTTTTTATTTTTCATACTTGTAACTCCTTTTTTTTAGACAAAGTGTCTTTTGTTGATATTTTCTTATTATTTGGTTGTTTACATACTTTAAAGTATCCTTTAATGCAAATTAAATTCATAATGTTAAAGATAACTCAATATAAAATAAATTCATATAGATAAATTTAAAATAAAACAGAATAAAATAATAAAGGGGGGGGGGGGGGAAAGCTCAATGGGCATCAAAAAAAAAAAATTCGTCCGCATCGCTGTCAATTAATCTATATATATTTTACTGTTAACATGTATATTTTAATTAAGGTTTCTTGAATAAATGTACGTAATATATAGATAAATTTATTATAATGACGTTATGACAGGACCGGCCTTAACCAACTAGGCGCCCCGGGCGATTCATGCATTTGGCGCCCTCTTTAACCGACTTCACAAAAAGGATGAGGTTCTCAAGTCGTCTGTATTTTTAATATTAGCATAAATTAAAAAAAAAACTGCCAGTCGTAGGACTCTACGTCAGAAGTGGGAACTAAAGTCGGGTCTGCTGCGCCAATATTTGCGTGTTTCTAACAGTTAGAAACATGTTTTAAACACGATTTGTATGAGTTTTATTTGGCCACGCCCCCAAATCGTGTTTCTACCTGTTAGAACCACGCAAATATTGGCGCAGCAGACCCGGCTTAAGTAACTTGTGATTTGTATCGAAGCGTTTGGTGACGATGACGAGTTCCATGATTTTTGTTCACCCAAAAAGTACTGAAAGCGACAGAAGTTTTCACTTAAAAAAAAAATTGAGCCTGGCAGATGTAAAACATCGCACTACACACACATACAATTTACATACTACTACATTTGAACTGCATTATTTATTATTATTTAGCATTTTTGTTTTATTTAAAAAAAAATGTGTTTAGCCGAATATGTGTAATAATGGTGGATTATTAACCATTAAGTGTTCGTGAACGTGCATTAGTGCAGGCAAATGAAACAAAACAGTGCGATATGATGGTGCAATTTGACGGCACCGTTGGCACAGTGGTTAAGCGATTGACTGCTGCGCTGCGTGTCGCGGGTTCGATTCCCGCACGGAACAAATATTTGTATGCCCTACAAGTAGTTGTCGGTTTTCCGTGCGGTAAAAATGTGTGGTAAAGGTAGTCTGTGGTGTGGGGGTGGGTGGTCTGTGGATTAGTCACAGAATATTAATCATATTGAGGGGCAGACGGAGCGATTAGTATAGCTTGGTCATTGAGATAGGAAAACTATGTCAATGAGCTTGGTAGCTTGCTACATATTAGTAATCTGTGGATTAGTAATCTGTGGTCTGTGGGTAAAGTTGCATTGATTGTGGATTGGACTTGTAATGTATTTTTTAATTTTACTGTTCTAAATGGAAAAATCTCGGCATCAGTGTTCAGAGGAACAGATGTGATACTTTCATTTATATCCAACGTGTGAAAACTACGGAATTGTGCACTAAAATACTGTGAACTATCATTGACAGCTTTTCTCTGAACACAGAGTTGGCGTGTGTAAGTGTGTAACTGTTTGTTAAAAAAATCAACTTGATATGTGCATTCAGTGATAATTGTCTTGAAAAGATGGCTAGTCCGTCACCTCAGAATAGCCCAATGCCGCCGCCGCAGGCGCCGAGCCCAATGGGTCCTCCAACTCAGAGTCCGGCTCCGCCACAGTCTCCGCACAGTCCTTACAACCAGCAGCATGTCAACGGACCCCCACCTTCGCATCCTTCTGCTGGTGGACAACCTCCGATGCCCAATCATATGTCGCCGTCAGGTCCGGGGCATCCTATCGCGTCGAACTCTAATGGCCCCCCTGGTGTGCCCCAACAACATCCTGGCATGCCGCCAAGTGGTCATCAATTGCCTCCACACATGGTGGGCCCCCATATGCAAGGGCCACCTGGTCATCCAATAGGCCCTGGAGGTGCTCACCCACCTGGACCCAATGGTCACCCTGGTGCACCGCAACATCCTAACATGCCTGGACAAGGTCCACCACATGGCTACATGCAACATCAAATTGGGCATATGCCACCTGGACAGGTAAATAATAATAATTTATTGTATACTCTTACATACTTTTGTCTAGTTCCGATTGATTAATGTCAACAGCTCCGACAATGGCTACTATGGTCAAACATTAATCGCAATGTATAGAATATTAAATCTTGGGCTGCATTCTGAATTATGACCATAATCGCTGTAATCGATTTTAGCGCTCTAAACGGTAATAAGGAATGAGTTTAAGCGCGCTAAAATCGATTACAGCGATTATGGTCTTAATTCGGAATGCAGCCTTGCTGTTATCTTGTATTTGGGGAGCTATCAATGCTTTTATTGTGATACTGTTCTAAAGGAAGGCCCTCAGTCGCCCCAATAGCTATAAAATATCTCTTTTTTTTGTTATTATGTATTTGTATAGAGACATGGCTTCAAAGCATTATGTTATTCATGTACTAAAATATACCTTTATGAAGCCAATGACATAGTGAATTTGATGTTATTCTTGTAGGAAATAAGTCTAATTACAACAACATTTACAAAATTTTATATTATCAAAGTACATACTATATTCATAATTATAACAATGGTCGGAATGGAATGTCTAATCTGATGGCTGAATAGTGGACTGTAGATACTGCTACCCAAGAGTAATATGTCCTTCATCATAGTTGATAATTGATTTGTCAGTGGTTGTATATCCCTGGCACTAGGCAAGAAGTAATCATCAGCCTTCATGTAAAATGTATATACTATGGGAGTGTTTAATTTCTTCTTTACCCAATCCGCAACATTACCAGAAAAGTTATCTGAAGAAAAAAACATTGTAAAGTATTTTGCAAATCTATCAAGTCTTAAGCTGGGTCTACTGCAGGTTTCGTAACAAAACATGTTGCCCAAACATGTCTTTTGAGTAAATAACGTATTTGTTAGAAAATCTCTTATAAAATGAGAGTTCTGAGGAGAAAGACATGTCTGCTGTTCTAGCAATAGTAGATTTTGTTCTACAAGGAAGAAATAGAAATAGATTCCGTGGCTGACCATGCAAAGTGATGTTGAAGAGCTGTTATCATGGGATTAAAACTTAAAAAAAAAAATCATGAAACATCTTCCTCTAGAGAGCACTAAACACGAAATGAGTGACTTCATCCCCTGGCCCCCGGCTGGCATAAGCGGATGAAGTTATCTGTTTATCGCGGTAAACATGACTGTGTTATTAATGTTGTGTATGTTTTTTATTTGGGCCATGCCCCCAAATTAGTAAGCTAACAATGATAGGTGTTTGCAAAACACGAAAACCTGGTGCAACAGACCTGGCTTTATAGTTAGTTTGTTATGATGTTTTTCTGGTGCTAAACAAAATATTAGACTCACATAAATAATCAAAAGTAGTGCCATAGAAAAAGGTTTTACCATGCTCCTCTCTTACTCTGTCATGCACAGATGATATTATATCCAGCTGAGAATTAAAATATGAGTATACATTCATATCATTTCATTATTGCATACTTAAAACATTTGTGTTAAAACTTACACTATCTTTTTGATGATGATTATCATTTTTAATCATCATAAAAATCAAATAACGAACTTTATCATAATTTAAATTATGCTTACCAATACAGGGTAATTATTACAGTGTTCATGATCATATCCATATGGTATTGTTACAAGGTATTCAAAACTTCTCACATTGACGAATGCCAACATTTGAAGAGCAATGCTGTCCAAAAACTTAGCCAAGCCTGCAGTTTCTTCCTCAGATACAGATTTAAAACCAGGGTAAACTGGGTCACATTCTTCATCTCTTACTAATATTTAAAAAACAATATTAATTCCTAAATGGCAATTCAGTTTCAAGTTTATTAGTTTAGTTATCTAGTAAATAAGGTGACTTTATTTTGCTATATGTACTAATTAAAACATCGGATTTTTAATCATAATGACTCTTAATAATAGAATATTAAATCATATACTGCCTTATTACAAAACAAGATTTATATTTTGACATTGCTTAAACCATGGAGCCAGTTTTTATAATAAGAACGTTACAGTGATTGAAATACCGTTCTTTATACAAAACTGAAAACTTAGTTCGGTATTAAGTTGTCAGTGTTTAGAAACTTTACCGTAGTCAGAATAAAGTTCGAAATTCAATAATGGCTCCATGTTTTAAACATGAGTCTGAAGATAAACCTTGTTTTGTAATAAGGGGGAGTGTGTTCAATTTAACAAAGGGATTATAATGGGTAATATGTTATCATGCATTGTTATAATCAAGCCAAACCCCTTTGTGACGCTGTACTAAGTGCCAACAACTGAGAGTTTTTGCAAGTCAATCACAATAATGCATCATTACATTTATTTATGACTAAAAGTAAACAAAATATTGCTTACTTATATCTTTGCTGAAATACCAGTTTCTATCTATGTTTATACCAACACCTGATTCACTTTTGGAACACAATTTTTTTGGAAAATATATTTTTCTACTTTGTGACCAGTACCGATCCTGTAAAATGGAATCAAGTTTAGATTGTGTCTACCACTACCAGCAGGCTTAGCACGTAGAGAAGCGTTTTGTTAATGGAAGAGTAGACAGTAGAACATTTTCGGTAGACAAGCAATTTATATTCTACATTAGAGTAGAAATTAATAGAAAGTGCCATGCTATGCCTGCTGATGAAATAATTACCTATAACAAAATGAGTAAAATGAATATATACTTTCGCCATACTATATTCATAACCATCAGGATTCATGATTGGCAGAATGTAAAAATCATGATGTTGTATCAGTAGATCAACATTTAGTTGAGGTTCTAAAATGTAACTAACAAAGTTTAAAAGTATTGCTGGAGATAACCAGTCTCTGCCTTCTTCACCTCCCATTAGAAATACAGCTGTATTCTTTCTTCCTGTAGATATCTTTAACACAAATATTTCTCTTTTCTCATAAGAGTTTGCTATTTTAATTTTTTTTAAAGCAGGAAATTTTTGTAGTTTGGATTCTACCCAAAGCATGAGTATTTCCCAGCTATGAAATTCTTTGGTTAAATTAGGCACAATTGCATAGGGATAAGAAGTTTTTTTAATGATACGGTCCGATATATTTGCCACCCTGTTAAATAAAAATATTGTTTTGTAGTAGGTCTGAATATTTCATATTTTTGTTGTGATTTAATTTTTTAGATAACACATGTATTATAAGACTTTTATGCTTTACTGTTAGTGCATTTCAAAATTTCTAACTTACAAGTTCTCTTTGGCTAACTTAATATATTCTATATAATTTTCTCTCAATTTGTTTTCAAAAATTTTTGTGCAACATCCATCAACAATGACATCCATAGGGAGAGCAGCTTCATTAGTAATGCCATTAAGAAACACTATCATTTCATTTCTTACATACAGAAAATATAGAAGGGCACGTTCTCGAGAATTAAATGCTGTCACTTCGTATAACGTGTAATTATCAAATTTATCGTAACAACACGATGTTTGAAATACTAACATGCAAAAATAAATAACAAAGAAAATCGACATAATGTGGCTGACGTACCTATGTAAGCATCTTATTCAGTAAGGCTATGGCACGATGATACAACAGTGAAAAATATTTAGTTTAAGAAGGTTAACAATTTACGTTAAGTAGGTATATATAATTATATCAGTAGCGAAGCTACAACTTACATTAGAGGGAAGCCAAAGAAAAAATTTGTTCAGTTGACATAAACTCAAAATAACATCAAAATGATTACCTCAAAAATTTTTGTTGTCATTCCTTTACTTTTCATAATTTAACGCCATCTTAATTCGTCGGAATTCTTAGTTAAAACAAAAAATGTTAACTGCGTTCCCTATTTAGGATAGATTATAGATAGGTACGCGTTATTTATCTTATGATTTACTTATTAAATACTTGTAATGTGACAATGTATTTGTGTAAACTCTACTAGTCGTTGTTCCGAGGGGAAGCCGGTAGGAATGGGGTTATATGAAGCCGTCGCCCCAGATATATATATATATAAAACTAGCTGCGCCCGGCGCCCCGCGGAAGTCTCGATCCCGTAGGAATATCGGGATAATTTTTATTTTTTATTTTTCACTTTTTAGTGGGTCAGTTTGCAATTTATCTAAATTACAATAGCCTAATGTCAACTGCTCATCACCTTTGTTAAATTATTGCTTTTCCCGATAGGGGCGTTAATAGTTGAGGAGTTCTCCTGGTCAGAACTAGGAGAACTGATGGTGACTTCACTATATGCATTGTGACGAGCATAAATTGCTTAGCAACCATATTAAAGTGTCTAATCGAATCGCAACAGTGAAATACTGCTGTGTGGGTGCTTTCCGTGTGCAAATACTTTACTATAAAATATACTGAAATCGATATAGGTGTGCCTATAAAAATTGAGGATTGCCCTCGTTTTCCATGGGATCCCCTCATCAGATTCTGACTTACAGAGGCGAAACGCCGGGGCGTAACTCCGCTGCCGCAAGAAATCGCGGCACAGCAGACGGAGCTCCGGCGGGATCTCATGGCGACATGGAGAGTGCGATTGTCGCAACCCAGTGCTGGGCACGCCACAGTTGTGGCGATAAGTCCCCTCTTTGAAGAGTGGCTAGAGAGGCGCCACGGCGTCCTCACCTTCCGCCACGCAGGTCTTCACCGGACATGGTTGTTTCGGGAGGTTCCTGTTCAGGATCAAGCGGGAGGAAACGCCCGGGTGTCACCACTGTGTGGATCGCCCGGAGGACACGGTGGAGCATACGGTGGAGGTCTTCCCGGCTTCGGCGGAGCACCGCCGTGTCCTCACGGAGGCGATCGGTGGCGGCGATCTCTCGCGTCCGGCCCTGGTTCAGGCCATGGTTCGGAGCGAGAGTGCATGGGAGGCCGTCACCTCCTTTTGCGAAACAGTAATGCTCGCGAAGGAGGAGGCGGAACGCGTGAGGGTGAGGCAGGGTTCGCGCCCTCACGCCCTTAGTCGCCGCAGGAGATGCCCCGGGCGTCGGGAATCGCAGGCCGATTCCCGGTCACCGTAGGCGCGGGCTTGCGGACGGTGAGCGATGGGTAGCTCGCCGTCCGATAAAGACCAGGCCCGGGTCGACGGCGCGTTGTGTTCCACGCGCGCCTCAAAGAGATGTCAGCACCAATTGACGGGGTCCGAAAGGGCCAATGCCTGCCAGGGTTACGAGCCTGTCCGAAAGGGACATCGTGGCCCTGGCACACAGGCATTTGAAGGAACACGGTGGGTTTTAGTCAGTAAAAGTCTGACACGCCCTCCCGCTCCGCCCAGAGCAGGAGAAGTTATTTGATAATTTCGCACCCAAAAAAGGTATGTTCTACCATCGAACACAGAACAAAGTAAAATGAAAATGTGAAGTAGAACAATCGTTAAAACTGATGTAGGTAGGTATTACAAATATTAGTATTGTCACAATACGCACCTAAATAATAATTAATTTTCACAGGCTCCTATGCCGATGGGTGGGGGACCGCCGGGCAACGGACCGCAGGGTCCACCCGGCGGGCCGGGAGTGCCGCTGCCGCTGGGCGGCCCGGCGCCGCACGGCTTGCACCAGCAGGGCATGCCGTCCGCCGCGCCCGGCCACAT
Organism: Tiliacea aurago; assembly: GCA_948098905.1. Lineage (NCBI taxonomy): Eukaryota > Metazoa > Arthropoda > Insecta > Lepidoptera > Noctuidae > Tiliacea > Tiliacea aurago. The sequence continues at coordinate 9,422,731 of OX402578.1, read as the reverse complement.
GGCGCACCACGCCATGATGCCTGGCCAGGGCCCGCCGCCGCACGCGGCCTCGGCCGGCTACGGCCACGCACCGCCGCCGGGTGCTCCCGGCCCCGCCGCGTCCCCGTCCGGCGGCGCGCCCCCGCACCCGCCGGCCGCGCAGACGCCGCCGCACGGCCAGCCACCGCCGACCACGTCCTCGGCCAACGGCGCTCCACCTGCGTCGTCCCCGATGCAGGGTTCGCTGCCGGCGCCCGGCCCTGATAACTTGCACGCCATTCAACGGACTATTGATTCTATGGAAGAGAAGGGGCTACAAGAGGACCCGAGATTTTCGCAGTTGTTAGCGCTAAGGGCGCGCTCGAACCCGCAGGACCCCAGCAAGGGATTGTTCAGTAACAATCAGCTCTGCCAGCTCAAGTAAGTATTGTGATACCGATCGATAATTTATCATTTACTAGCTGACCCGACTACGTTGACTTGTCCAAAGGTGTCCGAATTTGAAAGTTTTCCAATTTTTCTTTCCATAGAAACCTAATTCGTACTACCACAACATTTTAAAATAAAACATAGACGTTCTCAAGTGATGCGATTACCAACGAAGGCCATTTAATTTATATTTATACTAGATTATCTCTATGGGGTCTTAACCACTAAACATCTAATCTTAGGGCACAAATAAACGCCTACCGGAGTCTCGCGCGAAACCAGCCACTTTCGCAGCAGATAGCTATGTTGGCTTCCGGCAAGCGGACCGGCGAAGCGCCGCCGGAGTGCCCAACGCCGCCAGCGCAGCCGCCGTACGGTGAGGGCCAGGGCGCGGCGGGCGGGCCGGGCGGGCTCCCGGGCGGGCCGGGTGCCACGGGCGGCAAGGCAGGCGCGGGTGGCGCGGCGGGAGACGCGGCGCGTGGGGGCGGGGGCGCGCCCCCCACGCCGCTGCCCATGACTGGCCAGATGGCACCTCCGACGCAGCTAACTCCACCGTTAGTGAATCCGGTAAGTTTCTTTACGGTACCATTTCTTTCTTCTTCTTTAAATTATCTTGATCATCTCAGGTATAAGTGTATAAGCGCTCCTCCAACCCATACACGACATAAATTCGGCGCTTCCACTTCATCAAATTAATTCAGGTCATAAATTCGTATGTGAAACGGTTTTAATTTATTTCGGAATAAAAGATACCAAGTGTATTATTTCATGTAACGGTAAAGTACACAACTAAAAAATAAATGTCACTTGCAGCCGATGAGTGGCGGGCCGCCGATGCGGGGGCCCGCACCGCTGCGTCCGCAAGCTCCGGGCACGCAGCCGCAACATCAGGTAACACCGTTGTTAGCACGTTTTACACGCAAATTCAAATAAAAAGTACAATAAGTACAATATTCATCCATGATTCACCTAATGACATGTTTAATACCTTCCTCAGCCGGGCGTACCAATACCAGGAGCGAAACAGAATCGTATTACCAGCATGCCCAAGCCAGTAGGCATTGATCCTCTTCAGATCTTGAATGAAAGAGAAAATAGGTAAGTGATTTCACATTCTAATCTCAGTCTCAATCTGTCAAGAATATATAGATTCTGAGATTTTTAATAACGATAATTGGCTTTCAGGTACTTTTGGATTGTCAAGAAGAGCATTATACATTCAATATTCTTTTGTTTTTTGCATAATAATAGAATAGCAGCGCGCATCGCCCATCGCATCGAGATGCTAGCCAACTTGCCGGCCAATATTCCCGATGACCTCCGCCTGCAAGCACAGATCGAGCTCAGAGCACTTCGAGTTCTCAACTTCCAGAAACAATTACGTTCTGAGGTATTTTCATAATGGATATTACGCTGCTTAGGCCTTTAGCGCATTATGACTCGGTAATAGATAATTTATACTCTGCTCCAAAACTCTTTGATGAAAGTGTAGTAAGATTTGAACCTTCCGGTTCAATTCTTGCAATCATTCATTGAAGGGAATTAGGAGTAACACATTACTTTTAATAAATAGATCCTGGGCCAAGTCCGTCGTGACACGACGCTGGAGACGGCGGTGAACATCAAAGCGTACAAGCGCACCAAGCGGCAGGGCTTGCGAGAGGCGCGCGCCACAGAGAAGTTGGAGAAGCAACAGAAACTCGAGGCCGAGAGGAAGCGGCGCCAGAAACACCAGGAGTTCCTGCAAACCGTGCTGCAACATGGTCAGTCACTACATAATAAATAATTTTATTTGTCACAGAAAACATAATTAACTCGAAACGATTAGGTAAACAAAAAACAAATACACAAAACAGATCTACATGCAATCACGAGTACAAAAAAAACAGTCGCAGCTGCACGTCATGACTATGACAAGAAGGCTTCCACTCAGCATAATGCTGTGCTATAAGGGGGACCCACAGCACAACGCTGATTTTCAGTGGATAAGCACGAAATGTTAGTGTGTTGGTAACAAATTGTTCCTATTATATCATAAATTATGTTGTATTGTTAGTACCTATACTTAACCGATGCCTATGACTGTCCTTATCTACTGCAGGCTTAGCACGAAGCTTTCTATTTCTACTCTACTGTAGAATATAAATTGCTTGTGTTTCCCTTCTCGGTAGCACGGAATAGTGATGTATGATATTAGTGCGGTAAGTTGGTTTTTACAAACGAGTAGACCAATGTAAGCCCGAGACGAAGTCGACGGCTTACCATAGTCACGAGTTTGTAAATACCAATTTCCGCACGTGTGTCATACAACGTTTTTCAACACATTTGCGAGAAAACAGTACAATAGGTAATAAAAGAAGCCATCAAAACATTTTAAGAGAATGATTGAGTATTTCTTCGAGTCTTCCATGATATAAAATTATATAGCACTCACGATTTTGGAGGCTTATTCAAGATATCAGGTGCAATAGATTCCATATTAATATCGGATTCCTCGCTTGAACTCATATTATTATTTTGTAAATATCAGTCGGAAAGTCGCAACAATCTTTGACATTTCTAAAAAGAAATTGGCACGAATTTGCAAATGGCGCCACGTGCACATGGTGAAAATTAGTACTACATCTTTCGTCTCATTTTCTCTTTAATAATAAAGTGAGACTCCTTGGTGGAATTCTTATATCATTTTTATGGTAATTAAAAAAAAACCGTAAAGGATACGCACGGCGCTATACAACGAAGGGGGCGGTAAAACATGTACTTAGGTGAGAGTACCTATTTTACCGCCCGTTCCGTTGTATGGTGCGTAATTTTTAACTTTTGAACAATGTATACAAGCTTTGTGCCGTCAAAAACCGTCGTCAAAACGCTTCTCTACGGTTCTCGTGCTGGTTTTGGAAAGGACAGTCAAAACAAGCAGCTATAGTATTCAGCAATAGTGTTTATTTTACTACATAACCATCACGCCTATATTCCCCGAAGGACTAGGCAGTGCTGTATGGTACACCCACATTTCGCCAGAAAGTCCCATGGAATAGGGAGCGTGCTTATTGCCGTTACATTTTATATTATATTGCCTCTACTAACAAAAATAGTAATCCACTGCTCAGCTCCGGATTTCCGCCTAGGCACACAACTTACAAGGCCCTTGCCCACCCACCCAGCTACTGCGACCAGGTAGCTTGTCTACCGGCAGGCGGACAAGGCCTGAACAAATGATACCTGCCCCGCGCTCATATCATAGTATCTATACCACCTACAGGTCCAATGGAATATCTGTCAATGGTCAAAAGAAATGCAAAATATTTTCGACCGCCCATCACCCACTCCTGCATCTTAGTTACTCTTAATTCTTCAACTTTATTGCTTAAGTCGACATAGTAACTCCTATTACTGTATGAATAGCCAAATGAAACCTAACTATGAGAAGTTAAATTTTGCTTCGGCATGGAAGGGCCTCAATTGACAAGTGCTTATGGGCCCTGGGTGTCTAAGGTCCGTATTTATAAAGCGTTACTCAGTACTCAAGCATTACTTAAGACTAGATTCAAGCCATTGGATTGGTGGAAACTAGTCTTAAGTAATGCTTGAGTACTGAGTAACGCTCTATAAATACGGGGCTAAGTGCGGGCATGCCACTGCTACAAAGTCGTAGCGCAGAGCAACGATTTTCTGATGATGTAGAAAAATTAAATTAGTGTGCATTATAATAATACAAGTGCAAAGTTGCATTAACCTTTTTTGTGATATAAAGGGGCAACCAAGCAGGCCACCATCTGGTTGATGGACGCGATTTGGTTGGGTTTCTAGTTAATTGGGTAGAGTAGTGTTTTTATTGTTAGGGTTCCATAGTCAACAAAGAATCCTTATAGTTTCGCCATGTCCCTCTGTCTATCTGTCTGTCTGCGATTTAGCTCAGAGACTTACGGCCGAACCCAATAACTTATTTTCAGTTAAAGACAGATCGCTATTGATGATAGACAGTATAATTATATCTATCCTCGGATGGCGTCTCACAATCATTGATAAATGCTATCTATCTAACGAAAACAATAAGTAGGTTTCTCTACTTCGCCCTCCCGTGCGTTCCATTACAACCAACATCAGTTTAAAAAACAACATGTGTAATTAGGGTTATATTAAAACTTCTTTGTTTCTTACTTCTAAATAAGTTACTGGATTAAGATATAATTCTGTAGAGCCATATATTTGTTATGGCCGCGAATAAAATGGGATTTTCGCGGGCTACCTTAGCGCATTAATGTTGTTTTTTTTTTAACTTAAATTCATGTTGGAATGGTGCTTGCACGGGGGGTGTTAGTACGGGGGGGGGGTTAAATTGCCTAAGGCGCACCGTTTTCGAGATATTTGAATTTAATTTTTTTTTTATTACTTTAAATATAAAAAAAAACATCTATGATAATTATTGCAAGTACTAAAGAGTTCATTTTAGCTTGGCTACTTTACGTTTATCCCTGCAATTCGAGGAATAGCCAAATCTGCCATCTGTAGTACTGTCTTGTCAAACAAATCGTATATTGTATGATAATTATTGCAAGTACTAAAGAGTTCATTTTAGCTTGGCTACTTTACGTTTATCCCTGCAATTCGAGGAATAGCCAAATCTGCCATCTGTAGTACTGTCTTGTCAAACAAATCGTATATTGGGACGCATACTTTGGCATTTTCATACAAATAGATATCAGTAGATAGCGTGGGCCGGTAGATTAAGAGATTATTGGGACGTTAAAACCATCGATAGATATATTTTTATATCTCCAGTAGGCCGAAACTGGTGATATATAGGTTATTGGGTTCGGCCGTTAGTTCTAGAAAGCTGTAATTTGGCATGGGTTACGGACATAAGATTAGTTCGGGCCCCGAACTTAGAATGACTTACAATACGATTTGACAGTTGGCCCTACTTCTGATGTATTTTTGCCCGTCCAAAAAATTTAATTAGACATTTGTCTTGATCAACTAGTTTCGGACGGGCTCGTATATTTGTGGACGGACTTAGAGAGTAGACCCCTGAACCGGTCGTTATGAAATTCGACAGGTAGGTAGCCTGGAACCCGGACCAGAGGGCTAATTGCGTAACACACAATCAGTAGGAATCGGTTTCAATTTGACAGTTACAACAACATTCATTGCGTTATTTACGTTGTTGAGCAGGCATTTTTTTTCTACAATAAGAAGTAATTAGCAATATACTTCAAAATCATTCCGATTCCGATTCAAACTGTGTTACGCAATTAGGGTACAGAAATTAAAAATAAAAAAAATCACAGATAATTAAAGGGGGGGTCCCTTTAATTATCTGTGATTTTTTTTATTTTTTCACCTTATTTTGTTTGTGTTTCTAGTTTTGTCTTTCTATGAATAAAAAATAAACAATACAATTTCATAAAGTACATTTACTTTTTAGAAAAATTCACCGATATATCGATATTTTTTTTCGATATTATCGAAATAGATATCATTTTTTTTTAAATATCTATACGATATACATACATCGATAATTTTTGCACCCCTAGAATAGAAGGCGGATAGGGCAAACTGAATTAAATATCGATATTAATGTGATACAAAGTTTACACACTGATCATACTAAATTGGTCTGCTTTATTTTAGCTAAGGACTTCAAGGAGTACCACCGCAACAATGTCGCTAAGCTGTCGCGCATGAACAAAGCTATCATGAACCATCACGCCAACGCCGAGCGTGAACAGAAGAAGGAACAGGAACGCATTGAGAAGGAGCGTATGAGACGGTAAGATTTATTTTGACTAGGTGACCCGACATACGTCGTTATCCTGTTCAAATTTAAATTCTCATAGGAAAAAGTGCTTTCAGCTTTTCCCGAATTTATTAATTTTCCGGGCATCTTTTCCAATTTATCGTTCCTATTAGAACTATTACTCCCCAAGCTGGGGGAGATATATATTTCATGCACTGGCTATGAGAGGAAGAGAGAAATAAAATGTGCGCGCGCACCTCTCTCTCTTGCCCCTACAGTAATACAGTGTGAGTCTTTATAATCTGCACATACTGAATCGAGGGAATCTTTGCTTAATTATATCGACGGAAAAAATGATAAAAAAAATCTAAATATTTTATTGAAATTTTTAATGGATTTTTTATTTATTTTTTCGCTTCTGTGACTCCAGTGTATACAAAACGGTGTAACTTTTTAACTCGATGTTTTATCACGATGAAACAAACTCCATAATGATTGGAAGTAATTAGGTGTCCGCATTAAATGAAAATTGTGTAAAAAACTGCCACCAATTAAAAATTAACACGTTTTTTCCGCAAAAATCTGATTTTTTTTCATCAATTTTTGCAATAATCGTAAAATTTCTCAATAAGATGCCCCGATTACCTTCATTTTTTATTACTTTAAATTATTCCTCATCGTATTAGCTATCCAATAGTAAAAATTGCAAGGGTTTAACTCAATCCCATCATTTCTTATCAACAGCCAAAGAAAGGCCTAGAGCACGGCTACGCACTAATTGTTTAGCAGGTAGACGTCCTTTTTTGTTGAGAATGTGCGCGGGTCGGGGTGCGGGGAGGTAGGGCCAGCTGAAGGGACCAGAAGGGATGACAGACAGGCAGTCGCTCCGAATTATTCGCCGCTGCTACATGTGTTTCGTTACTTTCATTCACTGCTACCTGAGTTTCGTGACTTTCGTTCGCTGCTACGTGATGCCGCGCTTAAGTGAATTCTCCCCGGCACACATTGCCGACATTCATTTTTACTATGGGATGGGACGAGGAAGGGCATCACGTAGCAGCGAACGAAAGTCACGAAACTCAGGTAGCAGTGAATGAAAGTAACGAAACACATGTAGCAGCGGCGAATAATTCGGAGCGACTGCCTGTCTGTCATCCCTTCTGGTCCCTTCAGCTGGCCCTACCTCCCCGCACCCCGACCCGCGCACATTCTCAACAAAAAAGGACGTCTACCTGCTAAACAATTAGTGCGTAGCCGTGCTCTAGGCCTTTCTTTGGCTGTTGATAAGAAATGATGGGATTGAGTTAAACCCTTGCAATTTTTACTATTGGATAGCTAATACGATGAGGAATAATTTAAAGTAATAAAAAATTAAGGTAATCGGGGCATCTTATTGAGAAATTTTACGATTATTGCAAAAATTGATGAAAAAAAATCAGATTTTTGCGGAAAAAACGTGTTAATTTTTAATTGGTGGCAGTTTTTTACACAATTTTCATTTAATGCGGACACCTAATTACTTCCAATCATTATGGAGTTTGTTTCATCGTGATAAAACATCGAGTTAAAAAGTTACACCGTTTTGTATACACTGGAGTCACAGAAGCGAAAAAATAAATAAAAAATCCATTAAAAATTTCAATAAAATATTTAGATTTTTTTTATCATTTTTTCCGTCGATATAATTAAGCAAAGATTCCCTCGATTCAGTATGTGCAGATTATAAAGACTCACACTGTATACGTAACGTAACTCCTCTCTCTTTTTATCGTCACTAACTTATATCTCCCTCTCAACTTCCGTTCGCCTCGCCCGATCACACTTTTCGTAACGCATTCACCAGCTTACTCCCCAAGTCAAGCGTGTGTAAAGAAGTTTTACTTCAAAAAGATTCCCAAATCGGTCCAGCCGTTCTCAAGTGATGCGCACCAACGAATAGCATTTAATTTTTATTTATACAAGGTGGAAGGGACATCGACGCGAATCCGTTTACAGTAGTACCCAATTGATATGGCTTACCGATGTACCTGCGCAGAAGGTGAATTTTAAAAGTGCGGGAAATGCTATTGACCAATCGGCACGCTCCACGCACCGCGGTTCTTTTTCCTGTACCGCTATTGGTCGGCAGCTGCCGCCATGTTAGCGCGCGCCGCGTGGCATGTTTGTCAGCCGCCATACTTCTGATCGAGTGCACGCTAGCAGCTCCAGTGTATTATGAACCTTATAATAGTGATCTAAGGTTGATTGTAAATTTTAAGCATTCTTTCGTTAATCTTCGGGGCCATAATTTCTTTTCTGTGCAACGAAGATTCACGACGCGCCTTATCAATTGGGTACCACTGTACCATGGATTCAGTACATCATTCTTGACCCCCCTGCGTTAAAATTTTTCGTCGGTTATTTAAAAAAAAATTCGCTGTTCCATACATTTTGACCGAGTAGGTATTGTACTTCTGTAGGAAACAGCTGTTTTTTTTTTAAATTACCGACGAGAAATTTTTGCGCAGGGGGGGGCAAGAATGATGTACTGAATCCATGGTAAACTGATTCGCGTCGATGTCCCTTCCACTCTGTATAGATACTTTACTGGCAGCAGTCAGGACCGAAAAGCACACAATAGATCTCTATATAAGTCTCGATTTGAGCAGGGACCATTTTGGTTACCCATTGAAAGGGTTTTTCTAAGCGGTTAATCAGAAACCCATACAATATGGGTAACCCTTTTACTGGGTTTTAAGCAAAAACCCATTCAAGAAGTTACATCATGATAAAGGTAACCTCATAAGCGGCTTAACTCTTAACCGGGGTTGTACGGTCCCTGGTTTTGAGAATTATGAAAATCGGTCTTTAGGTGCAAGTTTGTCAATGATAGACATCGCTTACTCCATGATGAAATCACGATGTTGAGCATTCTAGTATAGGTATACCAACCTGAATATTATCATCTGCTAAGCATTTTCCCAACTACGTTAGGGCCGACTGCCGGTATAACCGGATGCAGCTGAATATGTGCATTTTTAGGGTTTCGTACTAAAATGGTAAAAAGGAACCCTTATGGTGAGACTAAGTCTGTCTGTCTGTCACACCTGGATATCTCAAGAACTACTAATGCTATTACCTTCAAATTTAGAATAGTTTTAGATGACGTTTGCCCAACTATTTTGCAAACAAGAAATCAATTTAAAAATATATATTTTTTTGCTACTAGGGCATGTGGGGTATCATATGAAAGAGCGCTGTTTGCACGTTCTCAAATTATTTTTTTTAGGCAGCATGGTTTCCGACTTTTGATACAAAATGTAAAAAAAATACCGCCCTTTCCCCCTTATCTCCAAAGTTTGCATAGATAAAAATCTGAAACTATTATAGGTGATAGAAGTTTATGTAAAGATTACAGGAAAAATAAAACGATGACTCTAAGTAGCACAGTTTTCCAGAAATTATCAATACGGAACCTTCGATGCGCGAGTCCGACTCGCTCTTGAACGGATTTTTTTAATTCTAGTTTGATGGCGGAAGATGAAGAGGGATACCGTAAGCTCATTGATCAGAAGAAAGATAAGCGTCTGGCGTTCCTCCTGTCGCAGACTGACGAGTATATCGCCAGCCTCACGGAGATGGTCAAGCAACATAAGCAGGAGCAGCGCAAGAAACAACAGGAAGAGGAGCGCAGGAAAAGGGTTGGTTTTATAACATGCTGTAGATAAGGCCTCTCACTCTTTCTCTTCCTATCTTAAACAGCCATATACCATTCAAGTATTACGTAAGCAGAATTGTAGTAATTTTTAACCCCCCTCCCCCCCCCTTCCCGCATGTCAGCAAAAGTAAGCGTAGCTCTTACCTCCTATGCTTACGTAAATATTAGTGTATATATATAAATATGTACAGGTTTCTTTATTATATTAATGAGTCTGAAAATAAGGAATTTATAGACTATAAAGACTATTTCGGTTGTTTCTAACTTAACCATAAAACACCGCGTGAGAGCGAGTAAGCTTCGGTGAGTGTGCCCAAGAACTCCACGACCTCATTCCACCGGCACCCTTCTACTATCGGACATCTAGACGCACTGCAGGTTACCATCCCTTCCTTGTTGCTATTCCACCAATTCGCACTAAGCGTTTCCAAATGGGTTTTATAATGCGCACAGCAAAAGAGTGGAACTCTACCTGCGTCTGTGTTTCCGAACGCATACAACCCTAATCTCTTCAAAGTTAGAGTAAACAGGCATCTTCTGGGTAACTCACTCCATAGTCGACTTTGTCTCTGTCACTTCTGCCCTAGACCAAGGTCAAGAGCAAACCCATCCTAAAAAAAAAAAAGAAATCAGTTATTTGGGGAATCCCTAAACATGCTTTTCGCTTTTGAGCATCGACAAGTAGGGTTGCTATATTTGTTCAAATCCGAATCTACTAAATTTTGCAAAAAAAAAAAAATGGAAAAGTAAATAAATAAATATTGCTGACGTAATCACCATCGAGACCACCCCGTCCCCCATGTCATAAAAAATCAAACCCCCTTTGGTGCTTACGTAATACTTGAATGGCGGGGTATAACAAAAGACAATCATCTCCTATTTACCGTTGCGAGCGTTGCTGTTCCATTTTTGAATAGCCAGTGTAATTACAGGGTCATGAAACATTGCAGGTTTGTCTTTGGGATGGCAACGCACCTGAAATGTCTCTGGTATTGCAGATGTCCATAGACAGCAGTCACCATTTAACATCAGGTGGCCGTGAGCTTGATTGCCATACTATAGGTAAAAATAAAGATAGGAAGAATTGAAGAGTGGCTTTATATACGTATTTTGTGAATGTTTCCTTTAGGTTAGGTTGGGACGCCGGACTGGATCGAAAAGAATTCTATAAGTTAAATTGAAATAGTTTATAATTCAAATGCAGAAGTCGAGAAAGAAGAAGCTGCTGGAAGGCGGCGACATCGATGGTATGGACGACAGTTCGCAGGCGTCAGATTCACGCGTTAACGTCATGGATCCCAAGACGGGCGAGGTCAGTATCATAAACCTAGTATTTCATCTATTTAAAACTGTATTTAATTTATTTGATATAAAATACTTGTACCGTGTGGTGCCGGACGCAAAGAATAGCACCATCCTATTTCTTCCCGTGGGTGTTGTAAAAGGCGACTAAGGGACTTACTAGAGAATGGGCAGCAGCGTTCTCTATGCATTTTAACACCATATTGCGATTGCCAACCCGCCTGCCAAGCGTGGTGATTATGCCAAACCCCCCCTTTGGGAAGTCCTATTTCCCGCATTGGACGTCTTTTGGCTGAAATTATGATATTTTATAGCAAATTTTTTGACCACATTGGGCCTCATTTGTATAATAAGTTGTCTAGGAGGAGGAGATAACGTGATTTGTCAATCTATAATTGCAAGAAGTATTACATCAACATACAACATCATACAAACATCAACACAACAACTTGTTTACAACAATTTTTTGTCTAAATATTTTGCATATACATAGTAATTTTTAGTTTTACTCACCTTACGAATGTATTAATTAATACCGAACGCCTGCTAAATGTCTCGAAATATTATGTTCACTATAAAGTGCTGTTAAGTGTTTGAGAACGAGGAAGACTAGACTACCGTGATACAGTTTTTACTAGTACGGAGGTCAGTGTGAATTACTCTCTAACAACCATAGTATTTGATGATGAATGATGATGATATAAAATACATAAATAGTCTTTTCTCTTTTTCTTAGTTTTTGTAAAAGGAATAAATGATTATGTATTGTTCTTGCATAACAAAAGCGAGTGTCCATCATTGCAATGAAAATTTACATTGACTTTTGACGCGTGCTCATGGTTAACCACGTCTGTAGTAATAAAGTAACATACATTACACAAAAGTATTTCGGTGGGATGTTGTTAGACGTATATATGTTGTTGTACCAAATAGATACTGAGAGGAGAAGAAGCGCCGCTGTTGTCTCAGCTGAAGGACTGGATGGAGACGCATCCCGGCTGGGAGGTGCTGTCCGACTCCGAGGACTCTGGAGATGACAGCCAAGATGATGACGGTAAGAAAGGTCTCGTAAACGAAACAAATATTACAATTATTCTTTCTTAGAATTTAATTTACCCAGGTGACCAGTCAATCAGATTAATTACCGTTCATTATTACCAAATTACTACCCTATTTCGGGTTGATATACTTGCGACGGACAATTGGTTATCGAACGACAACGGTTCAGCAGTTCAGCTCACGTTTCCGACCTGCACAGCTATTCACAACGGCTCGAGGTTCGTGTATGGGGATTTGGGGAATGCTACGAAATGTCAACTTTTATGGTAGAAAATGTTTAAGTAGTAAATTAAATATTATTATTAGGCATTTCGTAACATAAAGTAACTGCTATCAGAAGGTCTGATAGCAGTTACGTTATTTTATGAATCAGAGAATCTTTTGTTTTTTAAATTAACGATCTCGATTCGCCTTTCATTAAACTGCTGGCTGCTTGCATGCTTTCGCCTTAACGATCTATTTACGTCAGTACCGGTTCTTTTTAACGTAAAATCACGATTTTAAATAATACATTGATTTTATTCAAACTTTACTTATCATTATCAGTAACATCAAATTCCGCTAATGGCTTATTTTAGCCATTAGCAGAATTTACTGTTTGTTGTTATTATTTAAATAATTATCATACGGTTATGGTCATAATTTATTATGAATAGTCTCATCTCTGTAGCAATTTTTTCTCGGTAAACCGTTTTTTCCTAGTCCAAAATGGCTATTGGTCTTTAAACTCAAATTGACAATATGCATTGTTTCGCTTACAGAAAAGAGGAGAGGGCACAGAGACGAGAGGAGTGACAAAGAGAAGACTGATGAGGAGAAGGCGCTGGAAATGATCAAGAAGGCCAAGGTCGAGGACGATGAGTACAAGACAGAAGAACAGACCTACTACAGGTACGTTTCCGTAAATAAAATATGCAGTTGGATTCTATCTAATGCGAGTAAACGAAATCTCCTTATTAAAAAAATATTTTCCATAATTGACAGAGATATCGGTGAACAAAGATAAAAAAACACAACCGAACATATAACCTCCTCCTTTTTGGAAGTCGGTTAAAAATAAAACAGACAGTCATGGGGACCCTAAAGAAGTTTTCGCTTCAATAAAATAATGATTATCTAAAACACAATTTAAACAATGTACACACGGCTACACATCAAGCTATACATTTCCAGTATACGCTGACCTCTCATTGTACGCAAATCCTACACAATGCGAGATCAGCTTATACTAGAAATGTTTAACTTGATGTGTAGCCGTGTGTACAGTGTACACAAACTAAACTTTTCACATGGTCAATTTAATTTCACTTACTGTTACTACAGCATGTCGGCGCGGGCATGTTGGTGACGCGAACCCATACGTCAACATCGCCTAAACCGCTGGGTCTCAAAGCATGAAATTGTGCGCAAGTTCCTTATATAACGAAGAAAGGAATTTAGAAAATTCGGCCCCTTAAAGGGTCAAATAGGGGATGAAAGCTTGTATCGAGCGACCCTTACAGTAGTCCCTTACATATGATGTGTAACATCAGACATCTCAATAAGCAACTGATCAGCGACAGAAATTAACCTCAAAATGTAAAAAAGCTAAATACTGAAATATTATTGGAAACTAGGTGCGCCCCGCGGTTTCACCCGCGTAAGTCTCGATCCCGTGGGAATATCGTGATCAAAAGTATGCCTACATGTTAATCCAGGGTGTGAGCTACCTCCATACAAAATTATATCGTAATCGGTCCAGCTGTTTGAGCGTGAAGAAGTAACAAACATCCATCCATCCATACTTACAAACTTTCGCGTTTTTAATATTAGTAGGATTATTCGTTACTAGTGGTTGTCCACTGGTCGAAATTTGAACCCCTTTTACTTACAATCTTTAATATAGTGCTTACTAATTCCATGAGTACACTAATTCTATGCTATTATAAAGTACTTACTAATTCCATGCTATTATAAAATACTTACTAATTCCATGCTCAAGCTTGTCACTTCCTGTTACACACTTCGGTCCCTTTTCACGAAATCACTCCGAAAGCGAGGAGACATCAATATAATTATTCACTTACTTTACCATCGGTTAACTTGTGTGGACTGGACGGTATAAGACAGAATTGTGGAATTTAAATTATTACATTTTTACAGCATTGCCCACACGGTCCATGAGGCTGTCACCGAACAAGCCAACATTTTGGTCAATGGAAACCTAAAGGAATATCAAGTCAAGGTATAGCTTCAATAAACAATTTGCTACTAATCTTTACAATAACATATCTCCTTTACATTCTTAATTTACTTTTTAGGGTCTGGAATGGCTGGTATCTCTGTTCAATAACAATCTGAATGGTATTCTGGCAGACGAGATGGGTCTTGGTAAGACTATCCAGACTATTGCGTTGGTCACCTATCTGATGGAGAAGAAAAAAGTCAATGGGCCTTTCCTAATTATTGTGCCACTCAGGTAAAGAGACATAATTATATTTTCTTGGTAGTTAGTTTTTAGTAAACTGTGCACTTATATCAACTCTTGTGATCATCTTGTGATATAGCTGTCATTGGGAGGCTAACTGACCAACTTCTTGACAGTTCAATAGTGCCTGTAAATGGTTTAATTGAAATAAATGGTTTGAGTTTGCTCATGTTCAGATTTTGATAGGCTAATTAAGAGTACAATACCTCAAATTGTTTAGCATAATCCTCCGTAATATCGAAAAAAGGACAGTCTTTGAAGAGCCTATATAAGTGAAAACAGTATATACAGCGTGTTACGGAAAGGGTTTATCTATACAAACAGGGTGAAGAGTGCATCTGGTTCAGAATCTCTGTACAAAATTTCAGTTCAAAAAGAATAACTTTGAAAATATTTTTTATTTTTTTATTTCTATAGTTTATTAAATTTAAATAATAATAAACGTGTCACCGCACTACGAGGGTCATGTGTCTGTGCGCCTAGTACACACACACCTGCCATAGCTCTGCGACACGGCGTCGCACCGACACGCGGCGGCGCTCGCGGCACGATTGGCGTCGGGGTCCAACGAATGGATTAAAACGTGTACCGATCAGCGACTTGGTCTAGTGATGTGTAGAATTCAATGGGAAACATTTGATTTTTATTTGTTAAAATGTTTCTTAACTCTATGTAGGTACTATTAAAAAAATGTTGCCATATAGTTTATTATCACCAAAAGCATCCGTGCCTTTGATATGTATATACCCTTTCCGTAACACGCTGTATATAGCTCATGGAAAGCGTTCGGTGACGATGACGCGAGTTCCATGATTTTTGTTCACTCAAAAAGTGCTCAACGCAACGCGCCTAAAGAAGTTTTCACTTTAAAATACTGCAGCATTAATTTTGAAATAAATTTATGGCAACGTTGAGGATTAATGTTAAGTACTATGTTTGACGAAAACACGATACCATAAAATTTTCTCGACAAAAAAAAAACAATATTACCTCCAAACCGAACAATAAACCACTTGTATCAAAATATAATTCAAATTAGATCATGAAACTTTGCATAATAACTGAACTAATTATAAAGCAGATACTATGTTTGTTATTTTTAATTACCATTATTTTCGTAATAAAGAGAAATTACCTAAACTATCGGCGCCTTGGAGCCTTCTCCCTGCCGCTGTCTCGCTTGCTCGCGTTACCGCGACCAGTAGTGTGCAAGCGAGATAAAGTGTGAGGTGGCTATGAGGTATTGTGGACTCTTAAATGGTCTGCAGGCTTACTGCAGATTTGAATTAAATCGGAAATCATATTGACATTAATTCGAATATCGATTTTCTTTTGGTTCGAATCCAGTACACGAAAATTTCGAGCCTGGGAGTATATCACACGCACTTCTTTGAGTGTTGAATTCCGGCGACAACTCAAACACAAGCAATCATGCAAATGCATTTCAATTAAACCATTTACAGGCACTTTTGAATTGTCAAGGAGTCGGTCAGTCAGAGATGCAGCTAGTTATCCATTGCAAAGCGTAGTAGGCTCCTACACCCAACTTATCAAGTCTTACAATGAGCATGTCAATTTCAGTACGTTATCCAACTGGGTGCTAGAGTTCGAGAAGTGGGCCCCGACAGTAACAGTGGTGTCATACAAGGGCTCCCCGCAGTCGCGGCGCCTCGTCCAGACACAGATGCGCTCCACCAAGTTCAATGTGCTCCTCACCACTTACGAATACGTCATCAAGGACAAGGCTGTACTGGCTAAGGTTAGTCCTACTGCGATTCAAGTTTTAAGCCAACCCTAGACGCCCGAATCAACGGTTCAGTCGGCGTACGTGACGTAGTTTAGAGTTACTCTTATAATTATTCATACCCACTGTTGATTCGGCTATTTGCAGGCGCTCGTAGTCCTCTAAATTCGATATACGAATAATTTGTAGCATATTAGAGTGATCAAATTATTAAACGGTATTTTTTATTTAGCAAATTAGCAACTGAATATCTTATAATGACGCCTGAATCTCATTCCTCGCAATCCCTCAGGTACAATGGAAGTACATGATAATTGATGAAGGTCACCGTATGAAGAACCACCACTGCAAGCTGACTCAAGTACTGAACACGCACTACATCGCGCCGCATCGCTTGCTACTCACCGGTACACCGCTGCAGAACAAACTACCCGAGCTGTGGGCGCTTCTGAACTTCCTTCTGCCCTCCATCTTCAAGAGTTGTTCTACTTTCGAGCAGTGGTTCAACGCGCCCTTCGCTACGACTGGTGAAAAGGTAAGACTTTTTATTCTACTGCAGATCATGCACATATATGTATATCTCTATCTCTCTGGTTAAAATGAAAGTCTCACAACTAATATTGCAGTTATTACTTTCTCTAGAGAAACTTTTCATAGATCTCGTTTCGCATACGAATGTCTATGGCAGCCGTGCGTATTGGTGAACCCCACAAGCTTTTTTAGAATATCGGTATTGTCAAGAAATCATTATTTTTCTAAATCGCGCACCGTCATGTTTTGAGAAAGTCTTTCAAGGTCAAAGTCAAATTGTTAATTTCAAATAGGCACATATAAGGCACTTTTGAACTACAATATTTACAAAAAAAATTGAATAGAATTGATCCTAGTCGCCCCTTCCAAAAGGTAGTTTCGTATGGAGAAGAATGGGCAAGAAACTCCACCGTAACTCTTTTAAAATCATGTACAATATTTTATAAAGGTACATTAATTATATAATTATACGTGAAGACGATGCACCTAGAATAAAACTACTATACCACAATAGGTAATAAAAAGAGTTAAGAATGAAGCAATGACAGATAAATTAATTATGTGATAGATACAATATGGTGCTCACAAATTTACAAAAATAAGAAAAATACGGTTTCCTAAAAAATAACAATACATTTTTTTTTACAAATAATGATCTTGAATAGTTCTTATATATTGCTTTTGTTATCAGGTGGAACTGAACGAGGAAGAGACGATCCTTATCATCCGTCGTCTGCACAAAGTTCTGCGTCCGTTCCTGCTGCGTCGGCTCAAGAAGGAAGTGGAGAGCCAACTGCCCGACAAGGTGGAGTACATCATAAAGTGTGACATGAGTGGCCTGCAGCGAGTGCTATACAAGTGAGTAAACGAGGATAATATCATTATGAGTATTAAATTGCTTTTTATCTAAGGGCTTGTGCACACGACGTTTTTTAAACGAGCCGTTGACGCGCGTTCGTAGCGATACAGACGTGATACGCACGCGAGTCAGTCTATTCTGTAGGATAAAAGCGCATCAATCTGCCTGGCCTTTTTACCCGACTGCGTGACGCAATGGAGGGTAATGTGTTGATCAGCCTATGTATTCCCAACTATGTTGTGGTCGGCTTCCAGTGTAACCGGATGCAGCTGAATACCAGTATTTTACACGGAGCGACTGCCTATCTGACCTCCATAACCCGATTACTGGGTAACACGATACCCTTTGTTAAGACCGTAATCAGTTGCTGGAGGGAGGTGGGCTGATTGGAATAACCAACGACGGCCGCCATGGCCCACGCACAATGGTCCACATGAAGGAATAAGTGCGGAAACCAAACCCTCTAACATAGAACCCCTTGTTAAGACTGGTTGTCAGATTTTCGGGCTTCTGACGACCTCTAGCGACTCTCAAAGATCCACGAATTATGACAGCCTGGACCAACAGCTTAACGTGCTTTCCGAGGCACGGAGGAGTCTCGGTATGTAAAGATGTTCACCCATCCACGGAGCAACCCCGGCAAGCGTAGCTTAACCTGATTGATCGCTCCTCTTTTCTACCATGTTCTTTAGTATAAATGTAAATACTAATTCCCCTTGTTATAATATTGTATTGCCCGAATTGTGAACCATTAATAAAAAAATACTGTCTAATTCAACCAATAGTAGATTGTTGCACCGAGCGCAAGTGCGTTAATTACTCACTTTAGCAAGGTGCGTAATCTACTTTTCGTTCAAGTTGGTACTTGAACGAAAAGTAGATTACCTACCGTGATAAAATATACCTACTCAAAATAAAAAATCAAGTTAATGAAAACAAAGTTTTTCACCAAGTCGGTTTTATTCAGCCGATTTTTATTTTCAGCCAGTATCTTTTTGATCTAATGCATACATTTTATATTAAACTTAATGGGAGAGATAGTAAATTTATATCTAAATATAAACAGTGCAGAAATGATGTATGAAATCTCACACATCACTGAAAAACAGTGCAACAATGAGATTTCATACAACATTTCTGCACTGTTTTGGTTCTAAGCAAAAAATACGTGCGGTTTTGTAGTGATTAATGGTAATATTACTACGTAATAGTTGAAAGAAAATAATTTTCCCCACAGGCACATGCAGTCTAAGGGAGTCCTGCTAACTGATGGATCAGAAAAAGGCAACAAGGGCAAGGGCGGTGCCAAAGCACTGATGAACACGATCGTACAACTACGCAAGCTCTGCAACCATCCCTTCATGTTCCAACATATCGAGGAGAAGTTCTGCGACCACATCGGTACAGGCGGCGGTGTGGTTTCTGGGTAAGTTGTTCACGAATTTAGCTGTGTATTGTGTAAATAGAACTCCTTTTTTGGACAGAAATAGAAAATGAAGTTGAGGAGGAGCCGTTCGTGCCTCTCGACAGTGTCAAGATCCTGCACACAAAAATAAATGACGGCAGTGTTGACTGAGCGATTAGCTGCTGTGTTTTGTGCAATGATATATAAGATAAATACAAATAATTTAATGTATTTGGTTTTGTGTGACGGATTCAGTTCCCAACGAAACAAATATTTCCCTACAGATAGTCGTTCTGAAACTGTGTTTGTTGTGTGGGGCAAATTTAAGCATGTTTGAACCATCTGCAACTCAAACTATTGGGACAAAAGGTTTTTGCTGCCTCGAATTTAATTATTGTTTTTATTCACAGACCTGACCTATACCGTGTTTCTGGTAAATTCGAACTCCTGGATCGTATCTTGCCGAAGCTCAAGCAAACTGGCCACAGAGTTTTAGTGTTCTGTCAAATGACCCAGTGCATGACCATTATTGAAGACTACCTTTCCTGGAGGGCTTTCCAGTACTTGAGGTAAGAGACTTAAAACCTTATGCCATGCCTATTCTGGTGGTGACGAAACTGCACTTGATGCAACGAACAATCGTCAAGATTATACTCCTTATATTTTATAAGGATTTGCCTACATTCACAACAAACATATTATTATACCCTGCTATATATTAATTGTCGGTTGTGTGGGTGTCGTAAAAAGTGACTAAGGGACTTACTAGAGAATAGGCAGCAGCGTTCTCTACGCATTTTAACACCATATTGCGATCGCCAACCCGCCTGCCAAGTGTGGCGATTATGGCAAACCCTTCCTTTGGGGGAGTCCTATGTCCAGCAGTGGACGTCTTTCGGTTGAAATGATGATGATGATATAATTTCTCCCATAGATTGGACGGTATGACAAAGGCGGAGGATCGTGGCGAGCTACTCAAGAAGTTCAACGACGTGGGCTCGGAATTCTTTATCTTCTTGCTGTCGACGCGTGCCGGTGGTCTCGGACTCAATCTGCAGAGCGCTGACACTGTCATCATATTCGATTCCGATTGGAATCCACATCAGGTACGGATCCAACACAACACGCAAGCTTAAAAAAAAAGTGCAGTGTAGAAGTAAAAAATGTATAGTTTGTGAAAGCTAAGATTGCTGAAAGCATTGCGAACCAACATTTTAGTTCAAAAAAATACAAAGTGAAAAATAACTTTAATTTCGGAAGTCTGTGTGTTCGGTTTTGTATTTTCGTTTTTGACACCGACTTGCGAAATTAAAGTTATTTACACTTTGTTTTTTTGGAAGTCTTTACAATTTATTTAGTAAACACTACACCACATTTAACAAAAAGAGAAGTGCTTGTGTTTTATTCTGCTTCCTATTAAGTTTTGTTGAAATCAATGCTGATATTTAATTGATTAATTGTAACAGGATCTGCAAGCGCAAGATCGTGCGCATCGTATCGGACAGCGTAACGAGGTGCGAGTGTTGAGACTGATGACCGTCAACTCCGTGGAGGAGAGAATTCTCGCGGCCGCTAGGTAAAATATTTATGCAAATCACTTGCCATATACATAAAAATAATCAGCCCATACATTTGGGACGAGTAAATAGGTATTGAAGTTTTGTATGAACAAACTGAAAACTTAGTTCAGTACTAAGTTGTCAGTTTTGTGTTTAGGAACTTTACCATAGTCGGAATAAAGTTCGAAATTCAATAAGAGCTCCATGTTTTAAACCTGGGTCTGAAGATAAACCTTGTTTTGGAATAAGGGGGTTTGAGTTTATGGGACAGTTGATTATTTTTTTCGCATTTATGAAAAACTCCTTGGGACCAACCAATGAAGAAAGTTGTTCAATTAGATAATTTTTACCACACTCTTAAATATGACCACATCTTTCTGGTACATGCTGTAGAAAAGGAAACCGCTGACCTCTGTAGAGACTTATTTTTTCACCACGTTTGTCCATTAAACTATCTTGTGTCATCACAGATATAAGCTGAACATGGACGAGAAGGTCATCCAAGCCGGTATGTTCGATCAGAAGTCGACAGGCTCTGAGCGTCAACAGTTCCTTCAGAGTATTCTGCATCAAGATGGCGATGATGAAGAGGTTTGTAAAACCATTTTTATCACAACAAACATTAGACACTGGAATAACTTCTTAATGAAATCTTCAATGCCCCTAAATTGTTCACCGTTTTACGTGAATGAAACAGAAACATTACAATTCTTAAATTTGTAGGAAGAGAACGAGCTACCAGATGACGATCTTATAAACGAGATGATTGCACGGTCTGAGGAAGAATTGGAGATATTCAAACAGGTCGACATTGAACGCAAGAAGACCGAGACGCAAACCCGACTCATTGAGGAGTCAGAGCTTCCTGACTGGCTCGTCAAACATGAAGATGAGGTTGTTTGCAATAAGGTAATTCATCCTAATCTGTAGAAGAAACACATTCTTTTATAATGCTTTTTAGACTGTTTCAACACTTTCAACTATTACGAACTTGTTAGAAGAAAACACTTTTTGAAATACCACACTACATTTTTCATTATAATTACTTGTCTTTAATAGAATTTTGAGATTCAATGTGAAAGGTTTGGATATCACTAATAGGTGCCCTGCAAGGCCCATAGGTCTACTAGTTACACTGTGCCGTGCTAAAGCAAGGTATTCACGTTTAGGGTCAAGGCTGGAACTACCTAGACGAGGACGAGACACTAGGACGCGGCTCGCGGCAACGCAAAGAAGTTGACTACACA
Organism: Tiliacea aurago; assembly: GCA_948098905.1. NCBI lineage: Eukaryota > Metazoa > Arthropoda > Insecta > Lepidoptera > Noctuidae > Tiliacea > Tiliacea aurago. Next base: position 9,400,713 of record OX402578.1, on the reverse strand, counting down.
GACTCGCTCACGGAGAAGGAGTGGCTGAAGGCCATCGACGACGAATTTGATGAGGAGGAAGAGGAAGACGACGATGACGAGGTGCTCGACAAGAAACGCAAGAAGGGACGCAAGCGCCGGTAAGATACACTAAACTATGTGGACCACTTAGGTAATACGGGCTGGTGTCCGTAACTCCACGAAAATGCGCGTATTTTGCGTACGGGTGGGAAAATCGGTTATTCGATCCACCCCAGCTCCTCAAAGAAGGCCAGGGTTTTGGGTGGAAAATTATCAAATAACTTCTCCCGCTCTGGGCGGAGCGGGAGGCGTCTCAGACTTTTACTGACTAAAACCCACCCGTATTCCTTCATTTGCCTGTGTGCCAGGGCCACGATATCCCCTTTCGGACAAACTCGCAACCCTGGCAGAACCTGGGTTACCAAAGTACTTTACCCTGGATGTGGCGACCACCAGGCAGTTTAACAGCACATGAGCTGCTGTCTCGTCGTCCTCCATGCAGCATACAGCGGACTGTCTATGACTCCTATGACAAAGAGGTGTTTATTAAATGACCCATTGCCAGTTATAGCTGCTGTAAATGTACGCAGCTGTTGTTTAGTTAGTTGTAGAACCCGTTTCGTGAGGCGGCCGTCGATAGTAGGGAGTGCCTCTTTCGCCTGCCTGCACTCACTTTGGTCCAACCATAGTTTGTGATGTTGGTCCCTGGTTCGTTTCCTTACCAGAGTGCGTAGATAACCGAAGCGTAGACCCCCTTCTGGCGAGTTCGTTGGCTGCATCGTTACCTAGCGAACCGCTGAATGTGGACCACTTAGATTTATTTTGTTTTGACCCACAATGGCTGGAAACCTAGTTATCAAGTCTTGGTTTATTTCGAAATGTTAGTTCAACGCGAGCCCGTAAATATGCTTGTAAAGTTAATGAAAAATTAAAGACTTATTAATTGAACGTAATTTTACAGCCGCCAAGAAGAATCTGATGAAGAAGAAGCACCAAGTTCTTCTAAGAAAAAGAGTAAAACAGAAATCAATCAACAGAAGAAGCGATGGAAGAATATAATGAAGAAAGTTATTGATTATGCAGATGAGTAAGTAAACTACAGGGTATCTGACGATGAATATCGCCATCCTTATTTGGCACTAATATCCTTTTAGATTCGATAGTGTATACACATACTAAATGATAAAATGTTTCAGGGCTGGGCGTGTACTATCTGAACCGTTTATGAAACTCCCTTCTCGCCGCGAGTTGCCAGATTATTATGACGTTATTAAGAAACCCTTGGATATTAAGAAAATTATAAACAGAATTGAAGATGGCAAGGTAAGAAATTAAGAAGAATGAATGACGCTGTGTTACTTAATCTCATAAGGTTCCTTTTTTTTTTATTCTTGTTGTCTTCAACAGTATACCGACATATCGGACCTCGAACGTGATTTCTTCACGTTATGCGCTAACGCTCAGACGTACAACGAAGAGCAGTCGCTGATATACGAGGACTCGGTACGCCTGCGCAACGTGTTCATTGAAGTGCGACGTCGCTACGAGAGCGGGCAGAACTCGGACGATTCCGACGATAATGATAAAGGTACCTACGACGCGGCTTGCGGTAGTTCACTGGTAGAAATCGTCACGTAAGGAAAAACCGTTATACTCCCTCCATGCAACTTTCTCTATCCTCTGTCTCTTTCTATTAAACGTGTGCGAGTATCGAGAAAAGAGCAGACGAGCATTGTGCGCGGCTACTTAAACCTCAATATTGAATTACTGAACTAAGTTGTAATTTTGAAAATGAGCCTTACGGAACTTCGTTCCTGACGCCCTCGACCGCACACGTTTTTTTTTTTTTTTTTTTTAATTCTCTTTGACATAATTGGCGGTATGCCGCACTAAAGTGGTACAAAACCAGTATAAGCTGAGGTCTTGTTCTATCTGGCCAGCTCAAGCTCAAAGTATTACAACTGACGTGCAACTTACTGTACCCACCAAGGGAAAGTTATATTTGATATAAGCCTTGTATGTACACCCAATAGGCTGTTGTGCAAGATCAACGCAAGCTAGGTTATTAAAGTAAAATTCTGTCAACAGATGACGATGATTCGGATGGCGAATCTAACCGCTCTGTCAAAATGAAGATCAAGTTGAAGGGTAAAAGCAAGAGCACACCATCCAGGAAACGCAAACAGAGAAAGTATATCTCTGACGACGAAGATTATGAAGAGGATTAAACTCAGTGTATCACCCTTCTATTAGTAAGAAATATTTTATCAATCATATAAAAATAAGGCATTTTAACTCCATAGACAAGTATAGACTAGCCATAAAGAGACAAAATACGATTTTAAATTATCTAAATTTTGGCAATGATTAAATAAATATATTACAATTTCTAATAGTAGAACCAATTGAGTATTTGTTGCACTTAATTTTATGCATAAGTTCAGCTTTTTATGACGAAAAATATTTCATGTTTATAATAGTTAGGTAACAGAAGGAAATTAGCGTATTCCAAGTAGTTGCATTCATTTGGTAACTTCTTACTAGTGATTAAGTATATTGATAGGAATAAAATACTTATAATTAACATTAAACTGACAGGATGTAACATTTGTATGCATAGCAGAGACTTGGGCAATCTAAGGAAAGAAGCCTGTCAAGCAAAAAAATTGTGAACCTAATTGAATATTATTACTTGCCTGAATTACTACTTGCATTAATTTTTACATATTTTATGGCAATGAACATTAAAAATCTATATATTATTACATAAAGTAAGACCTAAATTATTTGATATTTGACTCTGATTAACACTAATATTTTTACCACTAGACGTCAAAACAGTGTTGTTTGGAATTTAGGTATGTAGGGTTAGTATAATAGGGTTTAATGTATGTGCTTTAGCATCAATAAATACATTTCTATGTTAAATTGGTGTTTTATTTGACTTGATATCTTATTTTGACGAGTTAGGTACATTTCCATCAGTCTTTTCTACAAGTTTCACTAAAGTTCCCTTCCAATCTGCCCATTTGTAGTCCACACCATGAATGGTTTTCATGTGTTTGTTTAAACTTGGACTGTAACTGAACTTTTGACCGCAAGTTGGACAAGAGTATGGTTTGTCGCCGGTGTGTACCCGCAAATGTCGCCGAAGGCTGCTTTGTGTATAGAAGCCTACATGGCACAAGTCACATTTGAACGTTCTGTTGCCAGTATGTCTGAAATAGAATAAGTGCATATTGTTATTATTTATTCGATTTATACTATTTTCATATAATTATTATTATGTTCTACCATATAATCATATTTCAGACTGCTTGCACTAAATAATGAAAGCATTCCATGCTTACCTTTTTAAATGAATAATTAGGTTTTTCTTTGTATGTGTTTTGTAGCCACACAAATGACATTGTAATTTCTTTTCCAAACTATGTTTTTTTCTGTGATTATGTAGTTCTGCAGATGTGACAAATGTGTCTCCACAATCTTCACAGTTATAATTACATATTTTGTAATGTCTATGCATATGAGCCTTGAGTGATTCCTTTGATTTTAATGATTTAAAGCAAATACTGCAGTTGAAGCTGGCACTCTCATGGACACGCATATGCTTTTTCATTGTAAAAGCATGTTTGAACTGCTTTCCACATAAACTGCAAGTGAAATATGTGGTTGTACTGTGGGTTTTATGATGAGCTGCAAGGCTTGACGACTGCGTAAATCTTTTACCACATTCACAGCTGAATGGTCTCTCTCCATTGTGGGTTCTCATGTGACTGACTAAGGTCTGACTGTGCGGTGTAGAGTAAGAGCATGATGTGCAATGGTATCTTCTGGCTGCACCAAATCCTGACACTTTACCAATATGTTTTCTTTTTTCATGCATAGATTCATAATGTTTCAAGAGTGTTAGCTTAGTCTTTAAAACTTTGTTACAAATATTGCATTTAAAACTATTCTTTGCATTTATTACTTCACTCTCATTTGTTTCTGCTTTTTCAGTGGCTTTGATAAAGAGATCATTAAATTCTGAAAAGTCACTTGGAAATGGGCCCGTGTCAGTGTTTTCATCGTATGTTAGCTCATTATTTGTTATGTCATTGTCCACCTTATAAGTGGTCCCTTGCAAATGTTCTTTGTAATAGAGTTTTATCCGTTCATTGAGAGTAATACATTTCAGTCTAAAGCTGTTAGCACTGTTTAATTCTTGTAAGCAGTCGCCACACATTAGAAAGGGCATGAATTTATCGTGTGATAAAGTAACTTGAAAACAAAGATATATTCTATTTAGAACTTCTTGAGAATCATCAGTCTTAGAGAACAGACTAATACTATCTTTAGCATTTTGCAAACAAATTCTACACAATCCTTGCATGTTTTTATGAACAGATACAAGAGTATGCCACATAAAAATATTAAATTATATTACTATGGGTAGGCGGTAGGTAAGTACTAGGTACTACAATAACGCTCCATAGTTTGTTGTTCCGTTGATTTTACTCCCAACACCAAGGTATGGAATCACAGAGCACTGTTTAAGTAATACACAGAACACATACTTTATAATATGTATGGAATGATACTGGTATGATAAGAAATTACGTTATCACTAATATTAAGGGTCCTCCTATAAACAAATGTACTCTCATAATCTGTGATCAATGTTGCTTTCCGAATTAGAACATAATCACTCTGGTCTCTGACAGTGACAGCTTTTATTTTTCGCCAGGGCAGGCTATATCAAGGCTGCATTCCGAATTAAGACCATAATCGCTGTAATCGATTTTAGCGCGCTTATACGCGTTCCTTATTACCGTTTAGCGCGCTAAAATCGATTATGTGATTATGGTCTTAATTCGGAAAGTTTTCCTATCTCAATGGTACCGATTTACCCCTCATTCGTCAAAAACCACGGTTTCGCCTATTGACATAAATGTCAATGGTTTCGCCAATAGATTATGACAGCTGAGAGCTGTCAACAATTCGGAACGCGCTCACGGTCGGATTACAGTATTTCTTTGTGTATAAACCACACACACACGTTTGTACGCTTCTTCTTCTTCGGCTAGATGGCGACTGTAGCCAAAAGCACAATTTCGAAAATGTTACGGACTTAAAACGCAACTGTCATTTTTGACAGCGCTCACGGCACGGTCGGCGCTATCGTTATCGCAAGATGACGCATGCCATGACGTCATCTATGACGATTCACGCGACATCGTGTTTGCGCTTACGGTAATATGGAACGGGTTAAGCGCGCTCAAATCAATTACAGCGCTACTCGGAACGCACCGTAATAAACAAACAACCAACATCTTCTTCAAAGACTTCAATGAAACCAACAAAACCGCAGTAGTAGTAGCAGCACTAACCAAACACAGACTAAGTAGTTAAAGCAATGGTGAGTGTTTGTAGCCAAAGGCACTTTACCGGCTGGGACTGGGTATTCGAGGTGCTGGCCCCTGGGATGATTTCTAACCTTTCGTAGATTTAAACTTAGCCCCAAATTGCTTGGAGCGGAGAGAAGAAAATTAGTTTTTTTTTAGCTACTTTACCTAACCAAATTGCGGTATTATGAAAGATTACCTTATTTTTACGACAAAATTTTATACCCAGCCGAAACTTATGGAGCAGTTTATTAAAAAAAAAAAAACTTTTGCACTCACTTTACCGCTTGAAAATTTAAGGGATTGCTCATTACGATATTTCAAATGTAGAAAAAAATACAAACAAAAACCAGCTTTGTAAACTGTACTCGGTCTGAGACATTCAACAACCCCCATTTCACATCATCATCCCCCCCTTTGTAAACAAATAAAGGAAGAGGGTTAAAATGAGATGGTGCGACTACTCGCGGGATGAATCTTTAGGAAAAAGCGCATATTACAATTCATGGTAAAAAATAATGTTAGGTCAGAGAACGCATCATGCTCATCATCATGCGCTTGAGCAGAAACCAAGACTCGTCATTTTGCGTGCGTTATCGCGAAATAACGCGGTGAAACATTATCAAATAACTTCTCCCGCTCTGGGCGGAGCGGGAGGGCGTGTCAGACTTTTACTGACTAAGACCCACCCGTGTTCCTTCCTTTGCCTGTGTGCCAGGGCCACGATATCCCTTTCGGACAAACTCGCAACCCTGGCAGGCATTGGCCCTAACGGACCCCGTCAGTTGGTGCGGACATCTGTTTGACGCGCGCGTGGAACACAACGCGCCGTCGACCCTGGCCTGGTCCTTATCGGACGGCGAGCTACCCATCGCTCACCGTCCGCAAGCCCGCGCCTACGGTGGCCGGAAATCAGCTTGCGACTCCTGACGCCCGAGGCGTCTCCTGCGGCGACTAGGGGCGCGAGGGCGCGAACCTTGCCTCTCCCTCACGCATTGCACCTCCTCCTTCGCGAGCGTTACTGTTTCGCAGAAGGAGGTGACGGCCTCCCATGCACTCTCGCTCCGAACCATGGCCTGAACCAGGACCGGATGCGAGAGATCGCCGCCGCCGATCGCCTCGGTGAGGCCACGGTGGTGCTCCGCCCAAGCCGGGCAGACCTCAACTGTATGCTCCACCGTGTCCTCCAGGCGATCCACACAGTGGTGACACCCGGGCGTTTCCTCCCGCTTTATCCTAAACTGGAACCTCCCGAAACATTCGTGTCCGGTGAGGACCTACGTCAGGCGGAAGGTGAGGACGCCGCCGCCGCCGCCGTGGTGCCTCTCTAGCCACTGCTCAAAGAGGGGACTTATCACGTGCCCAGCACTGGGTTGCGACAATCGCATTCTCCATGTCGCCATGAGATCCCACCGGAGCTCCATCCGCTGTGCCGTGATTTGTCGCGGCAGCGGAGTTACGCCCCGGGCGGCGTTTCGCCTCCTCGCGCCACTCCAAAATGTGCGCGAGGACTTTTGCCGCGGCAGTCGGCAAGAAGGCTCGCCGCCTCACGGAGACCGTGCGATATCCTCGGACCAGCTGATGGCCATTGAACAAGGCCCTGGATCCATGTTAAAGCGTTGTTTACAAAGCAGTTACAGCTATACGGCCTCATGACTAATTACAAGACGTTATATGACGTCATTTGTAACTCTCTCGCTACCTACAGTACTAAAATTAATACATTTTTGGGGTAGGAAAAAGGAGTATAAATATTTTTTTAAACGGCTGGGATTGACATATTATTTATTGGGACCCCATAAAGCTATAACTACCCTGCCAGCCGTTTTAAACAATGTTAACCTATTTTTGCAGGTATCTTTATTTAGGTCACAAAAATAGGTTTTTTGCACTTTGTACAATTTATTTCTCGGAAATAGTCAAACATTAACGGTTTGGATTTTCTACATTTGAAATATCGTAATGAGCAATCCCTTAAATTTTCAAGCGGTAAAGTGAGTGCAAAAAAAAGTATTTCATAATACCTACTGCAATTTGGTTCGGTAAAGTAGCTAAAAAACTCATTTTCTTCTCTCCGCTTTATGCAATTTGGGGCTATAAGTTTAAATTTACGAAAGGTTGGAAATCATCCCAGGACCTCGAATACCCATTCCCAGCCGGTAAAGTGCCTTTTGCTACAAATACGCACCATTCATTGCTTTAACTCTATGAGGTCCCCCCGACAGCAATGACAATTTTATTTATCTGTTTATTCAGCGAGTAAATGAGTGACCTTTCGCTTTGTAAATTTATATGGTTTTTTGGGTTCCATAGTCAACAAGGAACCCTTAGTTTCGCCATGTCCGTCTGTCTGTCCGTCCGTCCGTCTGTCCCCGGCTTAGCTCAGAGTCGCTTAATCCTAGAAGGGTGCCAATTACGCCAAGAAAGTCGTAAAATAAAACCATGAAAAACATTTTTTTTAGGGAAGGGACACCCCCTTGCACGTAAAATGGGGATGAAATTTTTTTTTTCGTCTAATTCATGGTGTGGCGTATTGTTGAATAGGCCGTTTAAAATTATTGTGGGTCTGTGAAAACCATTTTTCAATTCAGGGATCCGTTTGCGTAATAGTAAGCTTTAAAGTGCTATTTTTTGTTAGAGTCAAGTGTCAACTAAATGTTTAACAAACACAAAAAAAAAACAGAATAAAATAAATATTAAAGGGGGCTCCCTTATACAACAAACGTGACTTTTTTTGCTCGGTTTTGCTCTATATTGATAACGGCAACAGAGACGCTGGGAATATTTAGTTATGTATTCACTTTAAAAATAAATAATTAAATTAACATAAAACAAAGATTTAAGGTTGGCTCCCATACAAAAAACGTGATTTTTTTGCAATTTTTATAGATAATGGTACGGAACACTTCGTGCGCGAGTCCGACTCGCACTTGGCCGGTTTTTTTTATATCAGGTCGTTGAGTTGAAGGTCATTGGATCCTCGGGATGATCCAGGGTCATCGCCTGGAAGTCTGCCCAGACAATGTTCGTTCCGCTGAAGTTTTGGTGCCATTAACCGCTAATATAGAAACATGTGGCTGAGGGCTCCACCATACACTGATTTCTGGCGGACTTATGACTGTCTGGGGGACCATGGACCCTGACAACTCTTTTGTGGCTGAGGATGGCACCCATACTTAAAGAAAAGAGTCACAGTGGCGTGTCGTCAAACCGTTTTTGTTTAATAGACAATTAAGTACAATAATCGTGCTAAGTAATATTAATGATTTTATAAATCAATATTTGTGGAGAAGAGATGTAGAAAGAAATAAAAGAGATCCTTTTGAGGAACTAATTACAGTTGTAAATAATATATTGAATTAATGAAAAATTTATAAATGTTTTGTTGTTTTGTTTTTATACGTAACAATCTAGAAATCCTGCTCAGAAGTAAGTTAGTGTACCTACCTCACCTCTACTGATCGTAGGATACAAAAGGCAATGTTTGTTACTAGGAGAACTTAGGATGCGAAGCGAGCTCGGGACTTGGGGCACCCCGACTCGGTCAGGTTAGGTTCGATAGTGGAACTGGATGGTTTTAGGAAAGATGGTGGGGTGTAGTGAGTGTGAGAGCAAACTCGGGGTTGGATCTAGTATCGTTTGGCAGGAGTTGGGGGCTAAAAGGGGTTAAAACTGATAGGGTTTGGGTCTCCGATTATAACGCTACCATTCTTATTACAAGGTACCTAATGCATGTTTTTTGAGAAATTAATAAAAAATGTTTCTAACCTCAAATCCGATAAAAAGCGAAAACGAAACGTTAAAATGGGCGATTGACTACCAAATCTGTCCCAGCAGTATATTGTTCGTAGTGTTAAATGTCGTGAAAAGAAAAGTAAAAAAAAAAAGAAGTATTTTAGGCGTTTTACAATTTTTCTAACCTCAAATCCAATAAAAAGCGAAAACGAAACGTTAAAATGGGCGATTGACTACCAAATCTGTCCCAGCAGTATATTGTTCGTAGTGTTAAATGCCGTGAAAAGAAAAGTAAAAAAAAAATAAGTATTTTAGGCCTTTTACAATAATTGATGGGACTTCTTGGCGGGAAAGTGAAGCGTCATGTTCAGCAGTTTGTTTAATTTTCCAAAATTAGTGTTTAGCCGAATATTAATGTGTAATAATGGTGGATTATTAACCATTAAGTGTTTGTGAACGTGCATTAGTGTAGGCAAATGAAACAAAACAGTGCAACTTCGCTTCAAGTTCTCTCAAGAAGTCCGCGTGAGGACTCAGTAAAGTGCCACATCTTTACTGAAACTCAAGGGGAGTGGGCGGGGATATCATCATCATGCATTTATAATTCATTTCATCAATATTTTAAACAAAAACTAAAACTTGACATTGGCTAAATGCACAAACCGTGCGAAGCCAGAAGGAAAAAAAAAAGAAAAAAAAAAATAATTGATGGACTTCTTGGCGGGAAAGTGAAGCGTCATGTTCAGCAGTTTGTTTTAATTTTCCAAAATTTGTGTTTAGCCGAATATTAATGTGTAATAATGGTGGATTATTAACCATTAAGTGTTTGTGAACGTGCATTAGTGTAGGCAAATGAAACAAAACAGTGCAACTTCGCTTCAAGTTCTCTCAAGAAGTCCGCGTGAGGTCTCAGTAAAGTGCCACATCTTTACTGAAACTCAAGGGGAGTGGGCGGGGATATCATCATCATGCATTTATAATTCATTTCATCAATACTATACAAGAACTAAAACGTGACATTGGTTAAATGCACAAACCGTGCGAAGCCAGAAGGAAAAGAAAAAAAAAAAATAATTGATAAAATCTGACAATTACATTATATGTGCTAATAATAATGATTGAATTTATGAATATCTGTGGAGAAGAGATGTAGAAAGAAATAAAAGAGATCCTTTTGAAGAACTAATAATAATTACAGATGTTGCAATTATGGATTTAAAATGTATTAATGTTTCGTTTTTAAAACAATCCTGCTCAGAAGAAAGTGTTAAAGTAATCCATAGAATTAGATTTAGTTGATATACTAAATTATAAGATGACAACACTATACACATAGTCTGTGGAAATAATTCTACCTTGTCAGTAGTCCAGTAGTCCAAGAAGTCCACACAAAAATGAAGATGTAAAATGTACCCGTGTCTAAAGAGAAATAAAACTCCAAGTTTATTACTAGAAGTGCTTTTACTATCTGCCTAAACAAACCACGTCCCAATATACTTATAATAGAAAGTGAGTTAATTAAGTGTATGTGTACTAAAGGCAATGATACTAGGAGAACTTAAGATACAAGAGCGAGCTCGGGACTTGGGGCACCCCGACTCGGACAGGTTAGGTTCGAAGGGGATGGCGGGGTCTAGTGAGCGAGCGAACTCAGACCCCGCCATCCCCTTCCAGGTTTTTTTTTTTAAACCATTGAGCCTCGCAAAGCAGGGCTCCCCCGACTACGCTTTTTAAGCTACTTTAAAGTGTTTTGAGGTTAGGTTACAATAATTAGTTTTTCTCAAGAACGGTGCGTTACCTTTTCATGGGAGTAGTGCCGGGGGAAAGGGGTAACAACCCCTACCCTCTCCCCCCCTCCCACCGCCTCTTCCTGCCAAACGATACTAAATTTTTACCGCAACTTTAAAGTGTTTCGAGATAAGGTTACAATAATTTATTTTTCTCAAGAACGGAATGGTGCGTTAGGTACCTTTTGTTGGGAGTAGTGCCAAGGGAGAGAGGGACCCCCCGCTTCCCTCTACCCCCTCCTGCCAAATGATACAAAATGTTTAGCATTTCTATAAATAAAACCAATTTTTCATAATTAAAGTCCTTTTAATAAGAACTCAATTACACTAAAACACAATTTCTTCAAACTTTGGTTCATCGGTAGGGTCTAAAGTCCTGTTGGCTATCAGATTTCTGTACCATAGAGCTGATAATCTTGCTTTTCGGAGCCTGTTATCATTTTCGTAGTCGACTTCGAAAAGGCCAAACTTGATACTGAAATAAATTTTGCAATATGAGTAGGTGTATGTGTAGGTGTGTGTGTGGGTGGGTGAGGTGTGGTGTGGTGTAGGTGTATGTGAACTACGCATGCTACGCCGGCCCCTTAGGCGGCGTAGCATGCGTAGTTCATACAAACGTAATACAACAATAAATTCATACATAGTTCATACAAATGTAATACCAAAATAATTTGTAAATCAAACATATTCTTAAGGTACCTAGTGTGTATTTATTTCGATTGGATTACAGAATATCTATGTTCCCAAATATATATTTTGAAAGGACAATGATTTAAAGACGAGTTATGAGGAATTTAAAATTTCTATAAGTAGAAAACTTATTTTTCTCTCTTGCAGTGTCCATTCAAAATATATGTTTGGGAACCTAGATATTCTGTATTCCAATCGGACTAAAGACACACTACCTTAAGAATATGTTTAATTTACAAATTATTTTGGTATTACTTTTGTATGAACTACGCATCCATCGCCTCTTAAGGCGCACTCACTAAGTTGAGAGTTGTAGGTTGTAATGCTGATTCTAATGATTATAATTCTGTAAAGCCATATTTGATAACGCCGCGAATCATATTTAGATCAACATACAACCTGTTACCGACCTGCAAATTGCAAAAAAACGTAAGAAAATTTGAATTTCGCGGATATTTTCGTAATAGTAAAGAATGTCTGTTTTTTTTTTAACAGACTATTTTGTTATCTATAATTGTATCTGTGATTTTTATCAAATATTCATAATTTCGTTACTAAAAGTAAATATTCCCTATGAAACCGAACGACGGCGGGCGGGGCGGCATGCACGGTGGCGGCGGCGCAGCGTGGCGTGAGCACGACGCGCATTTGTATGGCCAAGGCCAACGGCGATTACCCGACCCTTAAACATGTAAATTAGTCGAACACCCGATGGCCAATTCTCGTATTTAAAAGCGTTCAAAAACTAGTCGCAATCTCAGCAACAATCAATGTAAAAAATGTAGGAAAATTCTACGGGGAAATTAGAGGACAATAGCGACTAGATAATATTTATGCCCCGACCTACAATAGGTATAGAAGTTCGGGACTTAACAAACTTGCTCTATGAAACATTGAAAATTACAGTAAGGTAATTAGAGTGTGCCTTACCTAAATCCAGAATTCCACTCAAAGTTATCCATAAGACTCCACGCGGTGTACCTAGAGATATGACAGCCGTCCACTTCAATGGCATCCAATATGGCGTCCATATACGCTTTGTAGTAATCAACTCTGTCAGGGTCATCGACCCCACCAAATGTGCCGTATCCATTCTCAAAGATCATTGTCTCAGGATTGTTATAGCTATCTTTCACCCAGTTTAGAGCTTTTCTGATGCCAGAGGGTATTTTCTGAAAAGTAGGTATTGTTAAAACATAGTAAAACCCGTCGAATGTTCTATGGCCAGACGTCGGCGTTGGTCCATAAGCATACGGGCCAACACCTACTTTTTATCTCAACTAAAAATCATTGTAATACTGAATAAAAATATTATATTATTATTTTATTGTAATAAAGATATTGAACAATGCATTTTCATAATATGAAAACGTCCTCGTTACTTGATCCGTATAATCGAACTCGTAATAATTGCTTTATCCCTAAGGGTGAATGGCACGTCTTATTATGAAAAGGTCTATGTGACAGTTAGATATGTTGTAACTTTCAACCATAGTGAAATTTCAATTTACAAAGCAAAAGCAATTACGAGGTCGACTATACATCAACTGACCTACAAACGATTAAAGTAGAGTCCACTCTATGCATCAACTGCCCTGCAAATTATTACAGTAGAGTCCACTATACATCAACTGCCCTGCAAATGATTATAGTAGAGTCCTATAACAAGATATGGAAATGGATGAAAGATGAAGAAGATGAAGACTGTCTAGATATTGTATTATATTGTATTTTGTTTAGTTAATGTATTGTAGGATTTGTAAGTTACCTACAATCTTCAATCATTTTATCAGTATCATTGACCCTGAAAATTCTGCCCCACCTTGGAATTGAAAATACAAAAAGCTACAATACAATTACAATATCTTTGTTTCAATAAATAAGACCAGAGATATGTAAGTACCGATTAGTAATTTAGACCCGAGATTGATAATCGTTTCTAACGCTCTTCGCGGCGACTAGAAGCGTGAGGGCGCGAATTTTGCATCTCCTTCACGTGTTTCGCCTCCTCCTTCGCGAGCATTACAGCTTCGCAGAAGGAGGTGACGGCCTCCCATGCACTGTCGCTCCGAACCATCGCCTGAACCAGTGCCCGACGCGAGAGATCGCCGCCGCCGATCGCCTCCATGAGGAATCGGCGGTGCTCCGCCCAAGCCGGGCAGACCTCCACCGTATGCTCCACCGTGTCCTTCGGGTGATTCACACAGAGGTAACACATCCGGGCTTTTCCTCCCGCTTTATCCTGAACAGGAACCTCCCGAAACAATCGTGTACAGTGAGGACCTGCGTCCCTGGGCTCCCGGGGCTTTAGAAGGCGTACGAGGGACCGAAGCCACCTCGCAGAGGCCCGTTAGACTCTTTCAACCAACCGACGATTATACCTGTACGCATTATGAAAATGCACCCAAGGACAACCCCCGGTTAGTGTAGGACTATTGTAGGATATTGAAACAAAGATATTGTATTATGGATTTGTGATGGCTAACGTAGACTGTTTACCTAAAACTATGGATGGACAATGGCCCCTGCCGGACAAATATTTTATACATACAAATATACAATACACGGATAAAATGGCAGGGGGTGACATGCACACTCAATGGGCCCCCGGAAACGGGCGCTATCACATAGTGTCGTAGTGACAAGGGGGCAACACTTCCTGAGGTGCTTGAGGAGTGGAGAGGTATTCCACGGCTATCAGAACAATCCCAGAGCTCGGAAGATGGTCAAGATTCCTATTTGCTCTTGCGAATATCCACTCAAGCCGGCCAATAAAGGCAAGAATGAGGTGGGAGCTCTATTCCTCGTCAGTGTTCACTCCAGGGGGTCAATAAAGACAAGCCAGAGGTTTGAAACAAGACTTCTCCCTGAGATAGAGACCGTGGGGTCGCTACTGCCCAACAGCTCGGCACATGTTGCCCTGCGGGTTTCTGTATCTCTCTTGGTCTGGCTCTTTACCCTATCCGGCACTAGAGTTCGGAGCGCGCAAGCCTCTCACCACGACGTCAACGTAGAGATACGGCGGTGGGGTTAACCTATTATTATGTTCCAGCTTGCACTTGTAGTTTGACAGTAATTGTGCGACAGTGGCAGAAATAAAGATAGAAGTAATCAAAATTTATTTACTAGCACTAAATAATGGGACCATGGGACATGTTAAGTAACGTTTATTATTCTCCGCCTTAGAAAACTTACAGTAGTGTGAGGAATGGGCGCCAAACTATAGCCCCCGTAGTCACTCACAGCGCCAATGTCGTCATCATACGAAGGGACCGTGAACATACCCGACTTGTAAGTCTCTGCCGTGTAGAACCGGGTAGAATAGTGGTTGAAGCCGAAGAAGTCACTCGTACCTAAAAAAATGGATTAGTGTGAAACAAACAGACTGCATTAAGGGCATACACGGGCAGCTCGGGCAGCAATTGGCCATTGAATGGATACTTTACTCGGATCGCTCGAGAAGTCGTTATCAACTGCTTGAGCATACACTGTCAACTGCTCAAGCAGTCGTTTTCAACCGCTCGGGCTTTTTCTGATCTGTGGCTGGAGTATTTAACATAAAAGAACGCCCTAACTGCATCGAAACTGCCAATTCCATTAGAACTGCACGCCGACTGTGCTTACAGTACTGCGTCTCTGGTTGGCAGTTTCAACTGCAATATACATAGTAACTGCATCCAGACTTCAATTTTGTAGCTGGCGAGCAAATCAAATGAGTCGTCTGTGCACAAATCAAATGGAATCGTCTGTTCAGATACTAATACTTTTTAACAGGCTGAAGACATCATCAAAAATACCTTTTATGTACTCTATTTCATCCTGCGTCAATTCTGGCAGTCTACTTCTGAAGAAGCCCTGTTCAGCACTCTTTTCTGCGACTCGTTTGACTATCCTCGCAGGGAATCCACCAGTGGACGAGAATATCGGGTGACTGTAGAAACCGAGTTCGAAGTCCAACGCCACGTTGCCAGCTTCTAGGTCCGCGGGAGAATCACTGGCGCCTTCACGGAAATCCGTCGCTATAGTTATACCACAAATGCCTGAAAATGGAAATACCATATTTGTAAATGTACAGGAATCATCGTACCTGCCTAGTTCTTATTATCTTGTTCAGATTGAAAAGAAACACTTGCCGTTTTGCTTATGTCTGTATTCTTTATCGTACAGATGCCAGGCCCTCGCATGTGCCAACAGTACGTTCTTCACAGCCATGTAGTCACCTATCCCTGGTGAAATAATATTGGGTGCGCTCATTGCCATTCCATAACCATAAATTGCAAACTGTTTCGGTTCGTTTATGGTAATCCAAAGCTTAACTCGATCACCCAACGCGTCGAACAACACCCGAGCATAGTCTTCAAACCAATCCGCAATAAGAGGGTTGGCCCAACCTCCCAAATCTTGCAAACTTTGCGGCAAATCCCAATGGTAGATAGTCACGACTGGCTCGATACCATAGGCCAACAATTCATCAATCAGCCTACTATAATACCCAATACCATCATGGCTTATTTTATTTGCGAACCCACTTGGCAGAACTCTTGGCCATGAAATGGAAAATCTGTAGAAATCAACCCCTAGAAACTTGAGCATTTGTATGTCTCGCTGATAATACTCGTAGGATTTGCTAGTGTCGTTTCCATCTGTACCGTCGCTTATAGTTCCTGGGATTTGGCAGAATGTGTCCCAAATGCTTGGTGATTTATCTGGAAAATAATATGAAAATATAAAACTTTCTGGGCAGGAAATTGCGATGCCCCGGGAATAATATGGGGCGTTAGGCTTGGTAATTGGCATTTTACACCCGAGTAAGTACCTAATTACTTAGGTAAGTAGGTACCTGCTGCATTCCAACCGCCTTCAACTTGATATGCGGCGGTTGCCGCACCCAATTTCAATCCTTCCGGTAATTTTCTCATTTTCGGGATTGCACTATGTTCTTGGCCAGCAGTCACCCGTAATACTGCAAATATCGCAGTTAAAAGTTGGTACAAAGGTCTGTAGAAGAACAAAAACAAACAGTTAATAAATGTACGCCGTTGCCCTGGAATCTAGTAAATATCATAAAACAATCATTGGCAAGTCCATGTCTTAATACCTAATATGTAGGTAATGAGTGTTTATTTCTATAAACTAGCTTCTGCTCGCGTGGAAGTCGTAAGTCACCACGATATACAAATAAGAGTCGCTTTTCATTCATCCTTTCAACATGACCAAACCATCTCACACACCACACGGCACGGTTGGCGCAGTGGTTAAGGCTTGTATACACGCCAATGTTCCTGAGCATTTGGGCGGAGCTAACGACCCATCTCCACACCACTCCGCATCCGCATCGGACGCATTTTTATTTTATTATACTTACTTAATAAAAATAATACATATTTTTTTAAAGTAACAAAACCAGTCATTTTCCTTTGTATTGTAAAGCAGTAGATATTTTTTTTATAATCTTTGATAAAAAATGAAGGTCTAAAATGGTTTGATCTCAACGATTTGGAAGTGATTTGGTGGTTTTTTTTCTTATTATGTGATACCGATACAAAAATTATGGCTAAACCAAATTATCCTATAATATCATGTAGATTACTATTTTTTTTATTTCTCTGTAAATGTCGACGAAAAGTTGCTTCATCTGCATGCTTTTTCAAGATTTTTTCGAGAGTTCAGCCTTAAGCGATTGACTGCTGCGCGTGTCGCGGGTTCGATTCCCACACGGAACAAATATTTGTATGACCCACAAATATTTGTTCCAGGTCTGGCTGTTTGTGTATGTGAGTTTGAATGTTTGTAAACGCACCCACAATACAGAAGAAATTCCAAGTGTGAAGCAACATTAAAAAAAATTATAAAAACTAAGCTAGTAAAAGCATAATGTATTCTTTTAAAATGTTGTCACTACATCTTGTTTTAAACCGAACCGTTGCATAACACATAATTTTTCAGCCTATCATTCATAGTCACGCTACATATACAACATTTAGTTTTTGTTTATACTAAACCCGAAAAGGGGTCATTGTACTCATAATTTTGCTTTTTTTTTCTATGGGACCAACCTTGAAATCGCGAAAAAAAAATCAGCTGTTCCCTACATTTGTGTTCACTTAAATCGACAAAATGTATGGAACAGCTGATAATTATTTCGCGATTTCAAAGTTGGTCCCATAGAAAAAAATTTTCAAAATTATGAGTACAATGACCCCTTTTCGGGTTTAGTATAAACAAAAATTAATGTTGTATATGCTTCGCAAGGACCAGCATTGATTATAAAAGTTGCCACAGTCCAACATTCACTCCCATACATAATTAAGCGTGGGTACCGTAACAGCACACAATTGTGAACAGTCAGTCGATCCTTTTTGGGCATATACTGGTTGGTTACAATCGCATGTCTAACACAATAATTCACGTTATTTCCCGCATTTACTCTTTATAAACTTCAAAAACATACATACATAAACTCACGCCTTCTTTCCATGGGGGTAGACAGAAACTACTATAGAACGCCACCTGCTACGCTCCTTACATACTCCTTTTGCTTCACGCACCGCGCTTGCGAGTACTATGCACCTGATCTTTCTGAAGAACATCACCAATTAGGTCACTGTATGTCCTTTTAGGACGTCCCCTCCCATTGCAGCGTTCCCATTCACTTCTGCTTTGTAAATACCTGTATATACTATGTTTGTAATTATGGTCTCAGCAGCCAAAATATATAATACATAGACTCAGGACTGTACGCGACGTACAGTTGTCCGTGTGAGAAGCAGTTAGTCCTAAGGTCGACTCGGCAGGCTTCAGTAGCAATTTCCCATTGGTGGCGAAGTGCGTTCCTGTTTATACTACCTAATGTCACAAAACAGATCCACTGACTGATGCATTCTTACAGATTATTCCTGACGAACGACTATTACTAAAACAATATATCAGTAGATTATGCAGAACACATGGCCGATAGGGCCGGTCTGGAGTGGCGACCGCGTACCGGAAGACGTAGAGCGTTAGAAGGCCTCCCACAAGGTGGGCCAATGACTTTGTGAAGGCCGCACGAATCCGCTGGATTCGGGAAGCACAGAACCGGTCGAAGTGGAGGCCAATGTCCAACAGTGGATGTCTTTCGGCTCAAATGATGATGATGTGATAAAACTACAAATTAACGATTTTCGGACTATTTCCATTACTTGTGCTGTAAGACTGCTTTTTGCCAAATTGTATGATTCTAGGTCAACGGGAAGTACCCTACGGGGTACGGGGTTTTGCGGCGAGTGTCAAAATATGTCGCTTACATGGCCGTATTTTTTTTATGCGTTGACTTAAAAATTTGATTTTTTTTTTAGCTCTAGGCGCTGCTGTAGCCCTACGTATTTGAAATAAATTTCAACTTGCTTACCTCCACGCGTTCCTGAGAAAAAGGGTATTCACTGGCAGACAGACAGACAGACGGGCGGACAATGACAAGTGATCCTATAGGTGAACAAGGTACCCTTACTGCCCCATCTCAAAAACCCACCTGTATAATTATGTCATGATGATTGACTAGCCCCATAAAGATATAGCGTGATGATTAAATCTGTAACTATCTGCAATGTTCTAAGAGTTCGCTCGTCTTTTTACAATTTACTGTAAACTATAGAGGAATACAAACATAATGCAATATTGCTCATCCCCCATAGCAAGTAGCGTGATGTGATAATATACAAGGTGTCGTTTTGATCCTCGTCAAATTCCAGACGCACACAGCGAGCAACAGTCACTGCTTAACGCATAAGCAACGGAGCGATTCTGGTTCATTGAAGTTGTGTAATCTGAAATACTGTCAAACTTAATTAAGTAAAAAAACAAGTAGGTACGTAGGTATATTAATTATTGAGCAGGTATCGTAATTTTATTTGATTATTTATGTCTTTCGTATCAGCCTCCTGAAATTTGACGAGGATGCAAAACGAGAGGTATAGCTAACCGACTGACCAGACTTATACAAATACTAGCTGACCCGTGCCCACTTCGTTGGGCGGTAAACATTTTACCGTCTTTTCATTTTTCGGATTAAATTATGGCCTTATGTTATGACACTCACAAAATAATAACGTGGCTTTCAATGGGTAAAAGATTTTTCAAAATCGGTTTAGTAGATCCAGAGATTACCCCTACAACCTCACAAACTATAAAATATTAATATAAGTAGATGAAGCAACGGTTTAGCAAGATCCTTAAAAAAAAATGACTCGTATTCCGTTTGCTCACTATAGGCAAGCGACTTCTCGACAAAATCAATAGCAGTGAATTGGGACTGGGATTGTGAATTCAACTGCACATTTACCGCTGAGTCGGTGACGGTCGGTGATTCTTCAATTTTGCCGGCGTGAGGGGTCAAAAGATATTTATAAAGTTCCGTACCCAAAAGGTAAAACAGGAACCCTATTACTAAGGCTCCGCCGTTTGTCCGTCTGTCTGGCTTGTCAGGCTGTATCTCATGAACCGTGATAGTTAGACAGTTGAAATTCACAGATGATGTATTTCTGTTGCCGGTATATCAACTAATACTAAAAAACAGAATAAAGTAAATATTTAAGGGGGCTCCCATACAACAAACGTGATTTTTTTGCTCGTTTTTGCTAGATATTGATAACGGCAACAGGTAGACGCTTGAAATATTCACAGAATATTAAGTTATAAATTCACTTTAAAAATAAATAATTAAATTAAAATAAACCAAATATTTAAGGGGGGGCTCCCATACAACATACGAGATTTTTTTGCCATTTTTATAGATAATGGTACGGAACCCTTCGTGGGCGAGTCCGACTCGCACTTGGCTGGTTTTTTTATTATTTAAATTAGCCAACGGAATTAAAACATCAAAATGACCTTCATTAAAGTTTCCTGAGAATCGGATTATTTTGACTCCCTGCCGTGCTTCCCCAAAACCAGCAATAAAAATACCATCCTGAAACACCTGGAACTCAAATGAGAATAGTTCTGCCGCTGCCATTTTTTTTTTGGGTGGTAAATTAACAAATAACTTCTCCCGCTCTGGCCGGAGCGGGGAGGGCGTGTCAGACTGTTACTGACTAAAACCCACCCGTGTTCCTTCAAATGCCTGTGTGCCAGGGCCACGATATCCCTTTCGGACAGGCTCGTAATCCTGGCAGGCATTAGCCCTTTCGGACCCCGTCAATTGGTGCTGACGTCTCTTTGAGGCGCGCGTGGAACACAACGCGCCGTCGACCCGGGCCTGGTCCTTATCGGACGGCGAGCTACCCATCGCGCACCGTCCGCAAGCCCGCGCCCACGGTGGCCGGGAATCGGCCTGCGATTCTCGACGCCCGGGGCGTCTCCTGCGGTGACTAAGGGCGTGAGGGTGCGAACCCTGCCTCACCCTCACGCGTTCCGCCTCTGTGAGGACATGGCGGTCCTCCCGTGCACTCTCGCTCCGAACCATGGCCTGAACCAGGGCCAGATGCGAGAGATCGCCGCCGCCGATCGCCTCCGTGAGGACATGGCGGTGCTCCGCCCAAGTATGGCAGACCTCAACCGTATGCTCCACCGTGTCCTCCGGGCGATCCACACAGTGGTGACACCCGGGCGTTTCCTCCCGCTTTATTCGGAATAGGAACCTCCCGAAACTACCGTGTCCGGTGAGGACGTGCGTCAGGCGGAAGGTGAGGAAGCCGTGGCGCCTCTCTAGCCACTCCTCATAGAGGGGACTTATCGCCACAATTGTGGCATGCAAATTCTTTGCCAAATATAAAATATCCCTGGCGATGGCGCATGCTTATTTTCATCTCTCTCCTATTTGGTGAACAGTAACGTGGCCATGTCATTGTCTTCTCAAATTCGAGACAGCATTGTGCGCCACGTGTCTAAAAACTGGGAAATATTCCAACCTTTCACCCAGGATCGGTCAGGAGGAGCTGTTTATGGTTCAAAGCGTGAATACGTCGCTGAAATGTCTTGTAATGGCACCTACGGAACCACCTGTGAACTCATGGCAGCGGGAAAACTATTCCCATTTGAGTTCCAGGTTTTTCAAGATGGTATTTTTATTGCTGGTTTTGGGGACGCACAACAGGGAGTAAAAATAATCTGTTTCTCAGGAAATTTCAATGAAGGTCATTTTGATGCGTGTCAGACTTTTACTGACTAAAACCCACCCGTGTTCCTTCAAATGCCTGTGTGTGCCAGGGCCACGATATCCCTTTCGGACAGGCTCATAACCCTGGCAGGCATTGGCCCTTTCGGACCCCGTCAGTTGGTACTGACATCCATTTAAAATGGGAATAGTTCTTCCGCCTTTTTCCAACCCTTACAACACCAGCCTAAACCAAAGATACTAAGCAATAAAATTAAAATACGAACGTAGGTATTCAAGGACACTTTTTCTAGTAAGAACGACTAATACTAAAAACTATTATAGTAATACCACAGTGTGAAATACCTACACAATAAGTAATTCGCAAAGAAATAGAAATAACAAAATTCCAACCCGGCAATAGGTAAAAACACATTTTTTTCCTCCAATTTAAAATTAGGAAGCGAAACAAACCAAAACGAAAACTAAACAACGACGATGAAAAATATTTCAAAGCAAATTAGTAGTAAGTACAAAATATCGCAGAACAGAAATTTCGGTAACTACTCGTATAGCTTGAACTATAGGTTTGTATTCTGTGATTGATACATGATTTCGTTTTTTGATAAGATCGGCTTGCAAGCCGCGATTAAGGTTAAACATTGTGAAGTTTTCCCCTTGGCATTCTCGACTTTAATGCTATAAATGCAACGTTCAAATTACCTGAATACCAATTAGAACCTCATTTCATTATCTTTTAGCAGATGCCTGCATACTGAAAAATACTGGCCACCTAGAACTGGCATAAAAACTTTAGAACGTTATCACGCCTGCACTGAAACATACTGGCCACCTAGAAAAAAAACTAACTATAAACCTCAAGAAACTTCCAAAAAATTTTATTTCAATGTAAAATATGCATTAACGCGTTGTCGTAAAATTCAATTTAGATCTTTATCGGCCTCCGAATTCTAATTTCAATGTAAAGTATGCAATAACTCGTTGCCGTAAGATTCAATTTGGATCTTAACTGCATTTGGTACATTGTTCATACAAACATTAAAACCCTTATTTTCACCCTTAAGCGCCGAATTTCGTAAAATCCTTTCTTAGTGAGCACCTAGAAGTCGAAAAGAACAATCAGGCCAACATTCATGTCTCTAACTTTAAAAACATAGGAGTTTCATACAAATTTTGACACCCCTTTTCAACCGCTTAAGGTGCGAATTTATAAAAATCCTTTCTTAGTGCGCGCCTACACCCCATAGAGAGTGCTTGTGCCAAATTTTAGACCTCACGGCCCAGTAGTTTCCGAGATTTCGTGATGAGTGGTCAGTGAGTGGACTTCTCTTTTATACAGGGTTACTGGTAATTCGACGTATATCCGGCAGGGGCTGATAAGGGGGCCAAAATGCAACAAATTGAACCCCCCATATGTATGGCCGAAATTCAATAGTTTTCGAGATATTAGAATTTTAAGGGTTTTTCGATATTTACCCAAAATTTGACATTTCATTCCAAATTAAAAAAAAACTACGTATTTGAATGGGTACCATTAAAAATGATGTTGTAGCTGGCACTTCAATTAAGCTATGGACATAATTAAAACTACTTAATTTAACAAAATAATGAAAATAATGAGCGATATAAGAATAATATCTTACCAATATTTTCATTTTACGCTTCAAAAATGTTGTCTCGTCACAAAAATTTATATGACATTAATCGTACAAATAACTAAAACAACTTGCTTATCCTGTAAGCTTTCCAGAAAAGTATAAAAGTCAATTTTAAAATACATAATTCGTGGCATGGCATGTGTTTGAACCGGCGGCGCCGGCGCGGGGAGAGAAATTATCTGTGTTTTTAGTTTATGATCCTCACTAAAACAACCGATTTTCCTGGCGAAATTCTTCGCGATGGGGCGGGGTGTGAGGCCGGGGTGTGCGGGCGGGGGAGTACACGGCGTCTGCTGCGCTCGCGTCGCCTTCCTTAGTAAGTTTTGACTCTCCGCCGCCCAAGCACGTGTGTTGTTATCTTGCTACCAATCTCAATCTCAATCTCATCCCGTTAATTTGTTATCGATCATTATTGTTAATTCTTGTTTCTCTTGTTATTCTTTTTGTTATCATTGTTATTTCGGATAACATGGCTTCGTATCCTAATAACGAATACGCAGACATAATGTTTTGTTATGGTTTTGCCGATGGAAACGCGGCTGCGGCTCGGCGAGAATACCAACGCCGCTTTCCCGATCGTCGACTTCCCCACGTTACTGTTTTCGGGAGCACCTATCGACGATTGTCTGAAACTGGCAGTGTTCAAAGAGCACAATTCAACGCTGGCAGACCTCGACGGTACACGGCTGACGAAGAGGACACCATTCTTCAGTGTTTTATTGATGACCCAAACATCTCAACGAACATTGTTGCAAGACAGCTCGGTATGTCCCAGTGGAAAGTGTGGTCGGTAGTACATCTATCAGGTAAACACCCGTACCATTATCAACCTGTTCAAACATTGCACGAGGGAGATCCTGCCAGGCGACTCGAATTTTCTGGGTTTATATTAAACGCTGACGCTGACCAGGAACATTTCCTAAGAAATATTTTGTGGACTGACGAGTCAAAGTTTGACCGGGATGGAATAACGAATTACCATAACTTACATTTTTGGGCACCTAAAGCAGGCAGGAATCCAAAAAAACTAAATGAAACTGCGTCGCAAATGAGATTTTCCCTGAACGTATGGATGGGTGTCGTTGATAATTGTTTGGTGGGCCCTCATTTTTTGCCCCAAAATTTGAACGGCGAAAATTACGAGGAGTTTTTGAGAAACAACCTAGACGATTTGTTGGCGGATGTTCCCGAAGAAATAAAAAACAACCTCATGTTTCAACATGATGGTTGCCCAGCACATTACCGGATTACTGTCCGACAGTGGCTAGACGAGAGATATCCAAACCGATGGATTGGGAGGGGAGGGCCAATTCCGTGGCCAGCACGAAGCCCTGATATCACACCACTTGATTTTTACGTTTGGGGTCATATGAAGGCATTAGTTTATGTGACCCCAATAAATTCAGTCGAAGTACTTCGACAGCGAATAATAAACGCGGCGCAACAGATGAGAACAACGTTCACATCAAGAGTGACGAAAACCGAAGTTAGGAAGAGAATTCGAACCTGCATTCGTAATCGAGGGGCTCATTTTGAACAAGATGTGTAAAATTTGTAATAAAATTTGATGTACATTTTTTTATGCATTTTATTTCATACAAATACAAATGACCCTTTCTCTCCCCGCGCCGATTCAAACACATGCCTTGGCACGAATTATGTATTTTAAAATTGACTTTTATAGCTTTCTGGAAAGCTTACAGAATAAGCAAGTTGTTTTAGTTATTTGTACGATTAATGTTATAGAAATTTTTGTGACGAGACAACATTTTTGAAGCGTAAAATGAAAATATTGGTAAGATATTATTCTTATATCGCTCATTATTTTCATTATTTTGTTAAATTAAGTAGTTTTAATTATGTCCATAGCTTAATTGAAGTGCCAGCTACAACATCATTTTTAATGGTACCCATTCAAATATGTAGTTTTTTTTTTATTTGGAATGAAATGTCAAATTTTGAGTAAATATCGAAAAACCCTTAAAATTCTAATATCTCGAAAACTATTGAATTTCGGCCATACATATGGGGGGTTCAATTTGTTGCATTTTGGCCCCCTTATCAGCCCCTGACGGATATACGTCGAATTACCAGTAACCCTGTATATATAGATTAGATGCAAAAGAACAGTATCGTAGTAGAATTTGCGTGATGCTGGAACATGCGTTCATAATAGAGGAATACAAACATAATGCAATATTGCTCATCCCTCACAGCAAATAGCGTGATAATTATATCAATACCAATTGATACATTCAGACAAACAGACGAAAATTCAAAAAATTATATATTCGGCACTGGAATCGATCCCAGACTTCTTAAAAAATACTTCATTATACTACAAGTAAGAAAAAAAACTGTTTTACAAAAAAAAATCAGTTATTTTTTTTTAAACTGAGGAAATGTCATAAAAACTTTTTACAAAAAAAAATAACCGACTTCCAAAAAAACACTACAAAGTGAAAATAAATTTAATTTCCGGAAGCCGGTGTCTTTCTGAATCGGTAATTTAGAATTTTGCCGCTGACTTCCAAAATTAAAGATATTTTTTACTTTGTAACCTAGTGTTTTTTTGGAAGTTGGTTATTATTTTTTGTAAAAAGTTTTTATTTATTACTATTTAGTGGGTCAGTTTTTAATTATTTATCTAAGTTGCAAAAGCCTAATGTCAACAGTTCAACACCTTTTACAAAATATTGCTTTTCATGTAGCGTGACTATGAATGATAGGTTGAAAAATTATGTGTTTAAGCAACGATGCGGTTTAAAAGAAGATGGTGACAACATTTTAAAACAGTACAATGCTTACTTGCTTAGATTTTTTTTTGTTTTAACGTTGCTCCACACTAGGAATTTCTTCTATATTGTGGGTGTTACAAACATTTAAACTCACATATACAGCCAGACCCGGAACAAATACTTGTGGGTCATACAAATATTTGTTCCGTGTGGGAATCGAAGCCGCGACACGCAGCGCGGCAGTCAATCGCTTAAGGCTGCTCTCTCGAAAAAAACTTGAAAAAAGCATGCAGATTTCCAAAAAAACAGTACAAACTGAAAAATTACGTTAATTTCGGAAGTCGGTGTCTTTGAATCTGTATTTTAGTTTTTTGCCACCGACTTCTGAAATTAAAGTAATTTTTCACTTTGTAGTGTTTTTTTCGAAATCGGTTGTTTTTTTGTAAAAACTATTGTTTACCGGTCTAACTAACTACATTATAGGTATATTATACCAACGGATTACCTATAGTTACAAGTTACACAATAAGTTTTGTACTTAATACCTACCTACTGTAAGCACACAAATATCTACTACTTACTGTAAGTTAGTACAGGGCCGTAGGCATTTTCTACCATGCAACCTTTGGTTGATACAGAGACAAACAGTGGTAGGTGCAATTACGAAAAATTGAGGAATATTCTTTTTGACCTTTCATCAGCTGTCACCACCACTGCCAACAACCCCAAATTTCAAATTTAAATCATTTAGGTCCCTTCAATTAAGTATTAACAAACAGGCACTTTTCTTTATAGATTTGATTTCCTTAAATTTCCAAATTTAAAGCTGCAAAAAACATTAAGTACTTAGTTAGTGCCTTAATAGTAAGTAAATTGAACACTTACCTCATAATTTGGTATCAGCAAGGTAATTTTAACTATTTCAACACAATACCTACCCAATTGGATAACCGGGCGACTCGAAAATAATTTACTGACGTTCACACAATTAGATTTTAAATAATACAATTATAAAAGACATATTGCTGCTAATGTCAAACATTAGGCAGAGTGACAATTAACTAACTGGTTAGGTACTTACCTAACCATTAGTTAGGTACTTACCTAACCATTAGTTAGGTACTTAATTGTCACTCTGAAAGTGATAACCTTATCACTTTTGACTTATGATAGCCATAAGATGGATGACCCCTGTAACACAGTGGTGTTTCCTAGCATGGGGGTCATTGATCATTTATTTTGTATCAGGTATTTTTCACGCTCAACCTGTATCTGTGTACTTTAATGTAAAAAAACAAAAAAAAACGAGAGTGCAGTAGTCTCAGTAGTAAGATCTGTAACACTAACATCTGACATCTCACCTTGATATAAGCAACTCAGCAGCGACAGAAATTAACCTCAAAATTTAAAAAAGCTAAATACTGAAATATCTATTCTAATAATTATTCATTCCACCCAGGGTGGCCCGGCTGGCATTCGCCCACCGGTCGAAATTTGAACCCCTCTACTTACAATCTTACGTAATCTCGTACTTAAGTACTAATTCCATGCTATTATAAAGTACTTACTAATTCCATGCTATTAAAAAATACTTACCTAATCCATGCTCAAGCTGTCACTTCCACATACACACTTCCGTCCCTTTTCACTAAATCACTCCCACAGAAAGTGAGAGGAAAGATGTTACACATAAAAAAACCGGCCAAGTGCGTGTCGGACCACGCACAATGAAGGGTTCCGTAGTTAGGATAAATTTATCCAAAAAACAAACTTAACATTGTAGTTGAAAACATGTTCTCCCATATATCGATATACATCACAGTCAATTCTCCAACTGTACTGTTTGTAATCGCAAAAAACAATTTTTTTATGTGATAAAATTACAAATTTACAATTTTAGGACTTTTTCCGATACTTGTGCTGTGAGTCCTTGCTTTTTGCCAAAGTTTATGATTCTAGGTCAACGGGAAGTACCCTGTAGGTTTTGATTTATTTGCGAGTATCGAAATATGTCGCATAAATCGCCGTATTTTTTTATTGCGTTGTCTTAGAAACTTGATTTTTTTTAGAGCTCTAAGGGACCATAGACTTACGTATTTGATATTAATTTCAACTTGATACCTACACGCGTTCCTGAGAAAAAGGGTCTTGACAGACTGACAGACAGACAACAGACACACAAATTTACAATTTTAGGACTTTTTCTTATACCTACTTGTGCTGTATGACCTTGCTTCTTGCCAAATTTCATGATTCTAGGTCAACAGGAACTATCCTGTAGGTTTTGATTTATTTGCGAGTATCGAAATATCTCGCAATAATGGCGCTTAAATCGCCGTATTTTTTTATTGCGTTGACTTAGAAGCTTGATTTTTTTAGAGCTCTAAGGGACCATGGACTTACGTATTTGATATTAATTTCAACTTGATACCTACACGCGTTCCTGAGAAAAATGGTCTTGACAAACTGACAGACAGACAGACGGACAACGAAGTGATTCTATATGGGTTCCGTTTTTTCCACATGAGGTACGGAACCCTAAAAACACTACAAAGTGAATACTTACTTAGATTAACAACTTTAAATTCGGAAGTGTCTTTGGATCTGTATTTTAGTTTTTTGCCACCGACTTCCGAATTTAAAGTTTTTATTCACTTTGTAGTTTTTTTTTAGTCGGTTGTTTTTTTTTTGTAAAAAGTTTTTTATTTTTCACTTTTTAGTGGGTCACTTTGTAATTTATCTAAGTTACAATCCTAACGTCAAATGCTCATCACCTTTTACAAAATATTGTTTTTCCCGATGCAGGGCGTTAATTGTTAAGGAGTTCTCCTGGTAAGAACCAGGAGAACTGGAACTGATGGTGACTTCACCATATGCATAGTGACGAGCATAAATTGCTTAGCAACCATAATCGAATCGCAACCGTGAAATACTTATTATTAAGTAGTTCCGGTTGCCATCTGTGGTCTTCATCAGTTCCACTTCACCAAATGGTGATTTCCGAGTGCAAATGCATGAGTTACTATAAAAAATACCCAAATCGCTAATGTGTGCCTATAAAGTTTGAGGAACTCTATTGCCCTAGAGCGGCAATAAATAATATATAGAAATACACAATCTGTGAAAATTGAATCAACTGTGATACAATGATTTTTCATTAGTACAGACACCAACTATAGACTTTTTTCTGTAATGTTAATTTTTTACTTGAAAAATTGTTTTTTGTGAACCCTATT
The DNA here is from genome assembly GCA_948098905.1 of Tiliacea aurago. NCBI lineage: Eukaryota > Metazoa > Arthropoda > Insecta > Lepidoptera > Noctuidae > Tiliacea > Tiliacea aurago. Next base: position 9,371,389 of record OX402578.1, on the reverse strand, counting down.
ACGTTTTTACTGAATAAGGTGGAAGCATAGATGATCTCACTGCCATTTTGTCGCTAGATGGCGACACATCCACAATTTCGAACATTTTCAATTTTTACACTTAACATAGACATTTTTAATAAACAACTTTATTCTTAGCGAAACCTAGGGCATTAACTTGATTTTTTTAGATCATCACTGTGCTTGTTAACTGGTATCATACAAAGATTAGAACATAATAATGATTTAGCCGCATGAATTTACTCTTTACACACACATGCAAAGTAAATAGTAGTAACTTCCGACTCCACTAGATGTCGTTTTATTCAAACATGGTTGGAAATTAAAATGTCCAGATGGTGTTAATTTTAAAGAAAGAGGACCAAATTATTTATATGATGAATATCCTTACAGTATAGCAAAAACTGAAAACAAATATTAATTTACTAATTAAGCATACTTTAAATTACTAGAGGATTGTTATGTTCCAATCTATTTCTTAATAATATAATTATTGGGTTACCTATGCATACTTTTGTTTCTAGGCTCGATATCAGATACCTTTTCACCTTATCAAATTATTCAGATAAATTATTTTGGGTAATAAAGGTATATTGTACATAAATAGGTTGTTGTAATGTGACTGAACCTAAATAGTACCTAACGTGTAAATAAATTGTGACCTGTACTAAATAAATAAAAGATTATGTATTCAATTGTAAAGCGTTTTATTGTATCTTACTATAAATTAATAATCTTTATATATGGTTAATATTTTCATACAAATATCGTTTTATTTACTCTCACTGCATTTACCTAAATATTTTCTGGTTTGATTCGAACCATCGACTCGTACCACCACACAAAGATAACATCCTTTTTATAATATTTTGATATTTACAATTATGATTCTGAATTTAGTATTAGAAAGAATTATGTACGTAGATAACAATTTATGTAACATCACACGTAAGTGTAAGTATCTTACACAACACAAAAGTGGTTGCTAGCTAACCATAACATTTATGTTTCAAGAATACCCACTTATTATACAACTTTGAACAATAAATATTCTTTTACAATTGAATTGTTTGGCTGGTACCTAAATACATGAGTGAAACATATGTACACAGAAAAATCTTATAAACTAACAAATAACATAAACTATACATCGCTACGTAAAAAAATAGCATAATAATTAGTCTATAATGTTCCCACTGCTGAGACTCAGGCCTCCTCTGAACAGTGGTGATGAAATAATTTACACAAAGCAAAGTGTCTGCTTGGATTCGAACCATCGACTCGTACCACCATACAAAGATACATAAAAAATACTATAATAAAATATCTTCTCTTCTACACGCTACTTTTTGCTGCGCCGCCGTCGCCGCGCAGTATCAATCTTCTGCTTGTCACTTTTTACTTCCATTTATATCATTTCCGTGCGATCTGAATCAATTGCTGGGAGACATAGTTTTCGCTGCAACAAATGAATTTACACAGTTTTGTTAGACTATTCTTACTGAACCCACACCTCAGAAACCTGAGGATTAAGTTACGAAATGAGTAAGACTTATATTTTCATACCTTTTAATTCCTTGATGTCTAGACATTAGCATTTTTCTCAACTCGTCTCAAAATAATTTCCGGCAGTACACATGTTTTGAAAAATGTTACCAACTTTGGCATCATAGCGTTGATAAATTCCTCATCCCGGTTAACTTCTATGACAGTCAATGGTTGGGTGACAGATATAAAGCAAATGAAGTAACATTTACTCATTTTGGTAATTTGCAATTGACCCTGGACCTAGAATCAAAATAATAATAGCTGAGAAACAATCCAAGAAATACATTATATTTATACATACATGAACCAAGAAATAATGATCTTTGTTACTTACTTGATAATAATAATTATGCTTTTTGTTCATAACTAAAACATCGTTTTCCAAATGAATAGGAAAATTTCTATTTTCTGATGCTTCTCTAATATTTTGAGATTTCCTTTTCAAGGAGAGAAAACATTTTATTTCTACAATAGTATTTTCTGCTTCTATAATACCTGTAAAAAAGAACAGTTTTTAGGCCTACGCCACTGAACCAAATTAAAAAATCCACGCGACACACAAGATCCATGGGGGAGGAACCACAGGCAAAAGCTAGTTATTTGTATATTTTTATTATTGAATAATCTTACCATCAGGGCTAGCTGCTAAGAATCCAAAGTCTTCATCAATAAATAGACCTGATGGCTGATGACTCACTAAAAATCATTAGAAGAATTTCCATGATATCTTTTCAATGTTGCTTGCACTTTTTTCCGTGATTTTCGCGGCCCTGAATACATATGTCGTATATAGGCAAGTTTATTAGTCGGATTCATCTTAGGCAGAGTTGCAATTCAATCTGTAATCAAAAATAATAATTAAACACAACAGCAAAAGTATCGTAATTATGAAATGCTTCAAGAAATTTGTATTAGTCAGAAATAACACCACCATTTGTCACCATCAATCAAGCTGTCAAGCTGTGTGTGAAAATTTGCAAAACAACTGACAGAACATGAGAACAGACCAAATAGAGATGTCAATCTGAGATCGATTGAGCAAAGAATCGATTTTTTGGAACAAATAAAAACGTTTTTTCAAATCGATATCTAGTACTGAATCGATACAGGGAATCGATATTTCACCCTAGAACATCAGTATTTTGTTTTTTTGAATTGTTAAGAATTGTGGTGGCGGGAAAATTACGAACCATATCCAGTGCAAATCCTTTTGCGTAAAAATACGGTTTTTTTCCAATATGAGACTAGTTAAATTCTTTTCGCTCATCGATCGTTTTTTCGCCCTCGTAAACGTGTACGTTACCCTAGCAGGAATCGATTTTTCGTTTTTTTTTTCAAAACGACAAGGGGCACCAATTTTTTATGTAGGGGCACATTTACAGCAGATTAGGCACCAACTATACGTTCCACTCATATAACTATAGGAGACACTTTCTTGCTAGGGTAACGTACACCCCGTAAACCCCTACATTGCGAATTTCATCGAAAACAAATGATTGATTTTTGGAAAATTATTTCTTTATTTGTGAATCGATTTTTCATATTTCTTTCGAATCAATTCAGTAACGGATCTTTTTCGGAGAGTTTTTTTTTGGTTCCTTTCGTCCCTCTGGGACAGGCAAAGTGAGCTGAGACCATACAGCCATTTTTTAGAGAGAATTGACGTCCCTATTAGGGGGAAATATTTGAAATTTAGAGTAGGTAGGTATGTGATGTGATGACAATCAACGAGTGTTGCTAACGTTTGATTTTGTATTTCCTCTTCTAAATCTTACACTTTTTTAAGTTTTAAGGGTTATTACTATTATAATATAACTCTGTATCACCTTCAAGCAGAAAAGCATCCTTTGTACATAAAAATAACACTTACCGTCAATAAAACACAAAAACACTTCACTTTTAAATAAAAACTCTTTCACGGATGGCACTCGTATGAATGGTTCTCAGTAGTAGCCCCAGTCACCAATTCTAAACCTGAATGGTGCTTACTACTTACTTAGCTACAACCATAAATGAATGATGTACAGCAGTGGTGGCTCTGACTTGTAAGTCAGAGCCACCACTGGTGTACCTATATCATTCATCGTTTTAAATATCAGAACATCCTACAACTTACTACTAAAATACTGCCCTATGTTTTATTTCCCCTTTTTCTTGGTAAACTTCTTAGATGGCAAGACCAATTTATCTCGACGCACTTTGACGTGTGCTAATAATAATAAAATGTGCAATTGTTATGAAAAATCAATGTGGTTTGTCTGTGTATTCACTTATCTTGATGGTTTCACATAAATTAAATATGATTCAATCAATAGATGTAAGTAGTACCTACGTGTCACCATTGCGTAGGTAGGTAATTAGAAAAAAAATTGGTAAAATTGCCTACGCTGATCGCCTGATTTAGGTATACCCTAAGTTTACATGAACTTCTATTCTCTGATTTTATTCAACCCAAACCAATGAATTAGTACCTAACCGTGTCAGAAAATGTATTATCAGTACCTACTTACATTCAGTAGAAAGATTTTTAAATCTTTAGGTACTTTATATTTAAAGTAGATAATACAATAATTACATTAGTATTGTATCTGTGTGAACCAAATGCAGATCGCAGATATTTTTTTTCACTTTCTAGCATTCTTTCTCATTCCCTAATAAAAAACATTTTATCAATCATAAAATGTAAAACCCGCGGGCAAACCCGCGCGCCGGCGCTAACTTTCTAGAAACACAATTTTGGAAACGATTCGCAAGTTGTCAAGACAATCACGCATGGACTGACTGGAGCAATTTGGCAACAACGCGGGGTGCGTCTGAATGGCAACGTCGCATCGCCGGTCACTCGACGTGTAACCTTGGCGCTTGTTCCAATTTTCGAACGAAATTTCGAAGCGCCATCTATTATAAATGTTTACCGAACGTAAACTCGTAACACAACAGCAAATAACTCTTTCTTGGTGGTTCTTCAAATTTCTGTTAGATGGCGCGATTCAGGTCACTCACACATGTAAAGATTTTTCGTTTTTTATTGGGTCTAATTCTCCTAGAAATACTGTTTTTTTAATAAAATTTTGGCGTTAGGCGAACATAATACATTATAAAGTCTCATTATACTTGCTTTTATTCTGCAGAAACCGTTTATTTACGGAGATTACAACCCCTGAAAAATGTATGGCGAGGCCTGTCTAGGCATCCGCCTTAAACGATTCCATGCAAGAAAAGTTTTTTTCGGCTAAGTTTGCTCGATCTTTATGGTATGGAACCCTTCGTGTTATGCGTTGCCGATTTATTCACATTCAAAGAATTTAGTAATAGGTGAATCAGAATAGGTATATTATGGTAAATGAATGGGTCCAGACCTTAGAGCATTTATCCAGACGGTACCGGACCGGACAATAAATGCCATAAGGACAATACAGAAATGATAACAGATGGATGTCGACTCGCTGGTTGTGTGTGGTTGCCCCGTTTGTCTGGTCTGAAGCGCGACTGCTGAGCCTGGGTTCGATTCCCAGGTCGGGCAGTTGAAGTTGGCGGTATAATTGACCCCATCCCTCGGAAAGCATGTTAAGCCGTTGGTCCTGCGACTGATTTCTATCCGGTCGTGTCGGATTGCCGTCCCATCGGACTATGAGCAAAGAGCCTAATAATTATGCAAGAGTGACCGAGTATGAGGGAAGAAAGAGTGCACCTGGTCTGTGTCTGCGCACTGCATTTCCCGACGAAAGGTTCAGAGGTTCTGAAGTGGTAAGCCGGCAACCACTTAACGGAAGGTGTAGCGTTGAAAAACCTCCCACAAAGTAAGCTATGACATGGTGAAGTTGCAGGTGTCCACCGAATGCAAGAAGCTCAGGATCGGTCAATGTGGTAGCACTTGGCTTATGTCCAGCAGTGAACGTCATTCGGCAGAAATTGTGATTTTAAATTCTTTTGCTAAAACGCTAAAAATGTGCCCAAAAACTATAAAGTCGTAAAACCTGTATATCAAGTTTCGTACAGTTCGGTTGTAAAATACGACCTGCACCCTAATTGCGTAACACAGTTTGAATCGGAATGATTTTGAAGTATATTGCTAATCCATTGCTTCATATGGTAGAAAAAAATGTCTGCTCAACAACGTAAATAACGCAATGAATGTTGGTTTTAATTGTCAAATTGAAACCGATTCCTACTGATAGTGTGTTACGCAATTAGCCCTCTGGATAGGAGTAACAATAAACTGACTGAAGAAAGCAAATTTTGCGAGTTGAAGCAGAGACGCTTCGCTCGCTCGGTCAACTAAGTATAAAACAAAGTAAAGTCCATTTCACGAAAGAAGTCCCGCAGACGTGGCGCTGCAGGCATGGGTTATTTTAGGAATGTTGCTAACTTAGCGTATAATAATAATTAGTTCCACTTATTTCCGCGGGACTTCTTTCGTGAAATGGACTTTAGGTACCCTCGCCGCGGTGTCCGTTTCAATGGCGCGGCCACGACGTTTTTTTTTTTAAAAAAACATACCAATATTTTATAACAATTTGTAAAAGTTGATTCCCAAAACCATAAATTTGTCAAAGCTATGGTTAAAAAGTTATAAGGGTTTGAACGTGGCCGCGCCATTGAAACGCGGCGAACCGCGCGGCCACGGAGTTCTTTAAAACTAAGCATTGCAGAGACTTGAAATTTAGGTAAATAACAGATTGAATTTGTTCAAATAAGTATAGAAAAAAGTCCTGGGTTTATATTTTAGGAGCTGCAAGACTTAAAACCTCATGGCCGCGCCATTGAAACGGTGAAAACACATTATCGCCGATATCTCGCTGAAAAGCATCGCAGACGTCTGACGTTTTTTGTAAAACCCAGACTTGAATTTGTCAAAACTAGTAAAAATACAACAAAAAATCCTAGGTTTATATTTCAGGAGCTGTGAGACTAAAACCCCATGGCCGCGTCATTAAATCTATGAAATACATGTTATCACCGATATCTCGCTGGAAAAGCATCGCAGAGATGCTTTTTCAGCGAGTTATCGGTGATAACGTGTATTTCATCGATGAGTGGAAGGACTCAAAAGGTTAGAAATGAAAACGCAATATTTAAAGTGCACAGGCATATATTGTTATAAGGCTTATGCCTCTTGTTGAGCCTGAAGCCTCTTGATGTAGGATGCCTTCTTCTGCTTGATCCTGTTCTTCCTCTCGGCCAGGGTCAGCTTGCGCCTTGCGAAAAACATCTCTGCGATGCTTTTTCAGCGAGATATCGGTGATAACGTGTATTTCATAGATTTAATGGCGCGAGAATCCTTGAGTTATTCTAATATAATAAGTGCAAAGTTATCTGTAAAAAATAAGCCATGGTCACCCTGTTGAAATATTCAAGAGGCACTAAAAATTGTATTAAGAAAAAAAAAACCCTTTTTTCTACTTATTCATAGGTGTTATTTACAAAAAAAAAGATCTCGCTATCACTTACTTTCATCGAAAGAATTAAATGAAATTTAAGACTTGCAGCTCCTAAAATATATGCCCAGGATTTTTTTCTATATATAAAAAAAAAATACAAATTCAGTCTGGTATTTACCTAAATTTCAGGTTTCTGCAATGCTTAGTTATAAAGATCTCCATGGCCGCGCGGTTCGCCGCGTTTCAATGGCGCGGCCACGTTCAAACCCTTATAACTTTTTAACCATAGCTTTGACAAAATGGTTTTGGGAATCAATTTTTACAAATTGTTACAAAATATTGGCATGGTTTTTTTTTTTTAAACGTGGCCGCGTCGTTGAAACGGACACTCACCGCGTCTGTCTGTCTGAACACGATAAACTCAAAAACTTCCAAACGGATTTTCATATGGTTTTCGCCAATAGACTGAGTGTTTCATGGGGAAGGTTTAGATGTATAATTCACCCTGCCAGGCACAGAGTACATTCTAATATACTGACACTGCCAGGGTTGCGGGTTAGTCCGAAAGGGATACCGTGGGCCAGAACACGGGTGGGGGTTTTAGTCAGTAAAAGTCTGACTGTGCACTCTCAGTAGTAGTTTCGTAATTGCAATCTATTATTTCATAGCAATTAGGAAGAGCCAATAAACGATGGTTGGCGTTTGCAAAACCAGCGAAACCCATTCGTTGGGCCAGTGTCAACACAGCATTTTACTATGTCCGTGACTACCGCCGGACAACCAACAACGCCAATCGCTTCCATATTTGGCAAATAATTAGTGCTCAATGGGTGCTAATTAGTGCTTGGACAACAAAATTGGTACCCTAGTAGTTTTCGAGAAAAACGTATTTGAAGGTGGCCACGCTCCCTTCAGCAGGACCAAAATGAGCGTGTACGATGAGTGGAAGGACTCAAAAGGTTAGAAATGAAAACGCAATATTTAAAGTGCACAGGCATATATTGTTATAAGGCTTATGCCTCTTGTTGAGCCTGAAGCCTCTTGATGTAGGATGCCTTCTTCTGCTTGATCCTGTTCTTCCTCTCGGCCAGGGTCAGCTTGCGCTTGTTCCAGCGCTTCTGCTTGCTGCCAGCTTCCTTCTTCTTGGCTTCCTTCTTTGTGTGGGATGGGTCTGCGCGGATCAATTCATGTGCTTTCTTGTAACCGGCTTCAATCTGAAAAGATCAAAAGCAGAATTTAATATTGATTTAACTAAATTAGTTTCATCCTGATAAGGTTTTCCCTATCATCATTTAACATTACAAAACTGTAGCAATATTTTAGTACTTAGAATCATGGAATATTTTAAGTGTGGAAAAACATTGCATTAATTTTGTCCAATTTCGACACTGCTAAGTATATTTACATAAACAGTAATTTGATTGGACGTTAAAAATTGCAAGAAGGCATACAAGTAGGTTTATAGTGGGATATACTTACAGAATCAGCATTTACACCAAGTTTGATGTATTTGCCGAACTGTCGCTTGAAGGAGTCTTCATCGTCTGCTTCAAGACTGCGCATGTATTCAGCCACGTGTAGACCAAAGATGTGTGCTCTGTAAAACATTAATTATCAAGTAATTTCTAAGGCAACATGTGTATGCTTGAGATACATTTTTAACACATTCTGCAGATTCTTTTCATTGTAATATCCTCACTGGACAGTGACACTTTGTACGCAAAATACGCGCATGGACGTAGAGCTGCGGACACCAGCCCATATTACCTACAGTGATATTATCCTCTAGAGTAAATGTTTTTAAGACCGGTTTCAAAAAGCTTGAATGAAACTTTTTATCACAACCAATAATCTTAACATTTTACTGTTGCTCCACTAATGCTGTCCAAAAAATAGATAAACCATAATTCAGAGGATGAATGGAGCTATGTCATAAAATGTAATGAAAATTTGATTTGCTGTTAATATAAATAAACAGGGGCTCACCTGTGTACTTCAGCATTGAATTTCTTTGCTTCTGCATCATATCCTGGGAACCTCTTGATGGAGTGAGGAACATTTAGGCCACCATCAACTGCACCTTTCATGGCTCCAAACACACGGGCACCAGTGGTGGTGCGTGCCAGACCCACATCAAGGTAACATCTATGATAAATAAAGTACATAACTATGTAGAAACGCACATAGAAAAATAAATCTTGTGTAACTAGAGAAATAAAATAAAATCAGAGAATTACGAAACAACATTCTTTTTTAGCATTGTACGTGCTTTCAGACCGCCCGTAATGACTTCATCATAAAAAACATTATACATTGTTTGCTAGCCACATTGAGTAGGAAAGTCAAAAAATTCAAATTCAGAATATCTTTATTGTGGGCACATATGTTTGTTACAGGTCTTAACAATATATTAATAGTTTCAATGTCATCATGCCTCTAGTTTTGCAAATTATTGTTATGCCATCATGGTATTACAATATTTTGCAAAACTAGAGGCACAATATTACATGGCATTGCCATGTAATATAAATGAATTACCTGAAAGCGCCTGGGCCATTGTCTACTGGTTCTACATTGTATTCATCACCAGTGACCTCAGTAGCGCCACTGTATAGGGAGTCAAGGCCGAGCCTCTGGAGCAGTCTTCTGGCGAGCAGCAACCCAGTACTGTAGGCAGCGGCATAGTTTGTCAAACCAACCTTAAAATAAACTATTCATATTATATTCATAATTTAACGTTTTTAAAGGTTGATCCATTTTAATAAGGATTGGAATGATCTCATTTCAATCCGGGGTGTGGGATCAGTATTGAACCTTATAACAACAGGGTTGTATGAGTTTGTACGTCTCTTCAGACCGCCCGTTCAAAATCATCATTGAAATCCTGATTCACTTATAAAATTGTTGTAGTAGCCAGTCAATGAACAGGACTGCTAGGTATCTTGTATTGGATACAATAAGATTTATAATAACTAGAGGGTTTTTTTTTTTGCTTTGCTCCAATTTATCTAATACAATCATTGTAAACAGGTGACTAACCTTGACGCCGTAGCGTGGCAGTTCGTGAGAGTAGGCGGCGCACACAATGTGGTCACCCTCAATACGGGAGTAAGCCACCTGGCAAGTCACATCCTTGTTGGACAGACGGACGATCAGGCGGTACTTGGGTGTGTTGTATTTGTTCTTGTCCTGTTAAAACATGACTAAAATTAGAACAATCTCAAACAAAAATAACCTACAATAAAACTTAAACAAACAATAACTTACTTGAACAACGAGGCGTTTACGGGCATAGTAGTCGGTCTTTCCCTCACGACGCCTCTTGAATTTAACTTGGTACCTCTTGAAGTATTGCTTGTTCTTCACAACTTTCACGAACGCCTAAAACATAGCTTTGATTCAATCAACTGAGTCTTACAAATAAACATAGGTGTTTGAATATTTTAGGATATCAGAGACACTTTATAATCAATTGTGCTACAGTCTAAAACGAAACCAATGTTGTAGTACACATAAAACATGGCACTACACATCAATCTTGCTTCTTCTGCAGCATCAGATGACGCGCATGTGTCGGTGGTTCATCATTTAGGTTAGGAATTGAAAAACACATTATCAGCATATTAAGAAGTCTTACAAAAACGTCTCATTGATTATAGACGAATATAGGAGTTAAACGGTAGTGTTGATACATAATCAGCGACTTGTAAACCCAACTAACAAGTAGTGTAAACTTTATTGTCATGGCGCAGAGTTATCAATCCATATTTTCACAATCACAACTCGAAATTACAATAACGTTTCAAAATACACACAAGATTTAACCACACTAAGAACTATTGAAAATATTTTAGCACCCTTTCTCACCATTTTTATTTGTTCCTAAATCTATTTAGGAATCGGGCGTCCGAGAAAGAACACCACCGGAAAAAGAAACTTTTTTAAAAGATGACAACTGACATTTTCTTGGATGTTGCCAGCTCTCGTAATGTAATTCAAGAATAGACAAAAAAACATGACTTTTCCAGATGAATCCAAACAGTCACAAATAAAGGCTTCCACATACCAGCGCGACTTGTCGCGCGACGCGACACGGCACAAAGGCCCTACGTGTCGCGGGACGGGCGGTGCCTTTGTGTCGCGTCGCGTCGCGCGACGAGTCACCCCGGTAAGTAGAACTTCATCACTTTTATTTTAGCTTTTGCATGCATTGCGAGATTTTCCATTCACAATTATCCTTGTTTTTAAATAAAACAATAAGCATTTTTCGTGAAACTAAGTTTTATCTTTGGTAAATAATGTCAAGACCTTCATTGCTTTTTTATTAATTCTGGTAAACTTTAGAAATCTAATGTCAAATAATTAAAATTCTTCGCTATGGCTTCCTCTTATTCATATCCTGAATTATTTTTGGCGGGTTTTTTATTTACCTTGCCATTTTTATATGAAAAAAGTAATCTATTTCGGTATTATTTGAAATTTTTTCTCTACTACGCGTATGTGTTATTAACATGTACGGTGCTCTTGCCCGTAGTGTTAATTTATCCTCGCGACGTAACAAACCTAATGTAAGATATCGATTTATTTATTATTGCGTGTTCGTTATTACCTAATATTCACGAATAACGTGTATGCGTAGTATTTATATGTAAATAATTTTATTTCTACAGAGTTGCTTCCAGATTTTGTCGATATGCCTCACATATAGTAGGTATAGAATGGGAATTGCGGGGGATGGAACATTGGAATACCGAGCAATGCTACATTGTTATATCTAATCATCAAAGCTCGTTAGATATATTAGGTAAAATCCATTTTAAGATTATTTCCACCACAAATTTAATTGGATACTACGTTGTTCTATAGATGCTTTCTCTTTTACATACCAGGTATGTTTGAAATGTGGCCTCGCATGAAGCGTTGCACTGTCGTGGCAAAGAGACCTTTAATGTTCACTGGTGCTTTTGGATTTGGTGCCTGGCTATCTGGTCTTGTATTTATTGACCGGTTAAGAACGGAAAAAGCTCGCAAACTTATGAAGGATGCAACTGCAAGAGTCATTAAAGAAAAAGTATGTATCTCTCAAGTACTACCAACTTATGATGTTTTTTTAATCAATCTGTTAAAACGTAATGTTCCCAACTTTTTATTTAAGACAAAGCTTTGGATATTTCCTGAAGGGGCAAGATACAACAAAGGCAGTATACAATCTTTCAAGAAAGGTGCATTTTATTTAGCTATTGATGCTCAGATACCAATAATGCCAGTTGTCTTTAGTCAATACTACTTCCTAGACAGCGAGACTAAAACATTTGAACCAGGTATGTTAATTTGTGTGAAAGATGTTAGGGCTAGAAAGAAGATAGGAGTGACTACCGAGATGATGACTAATAGAGAAGTATGAAAAAAAGGGACATGGAGCGCCAACCCCAAATAAATTGGGATATGGGCAGGAGAATGGTGATGATGTTAATATATTGTTAAATCTCACTTTATAAAAAAATACTAATGTGGTTAGTACTTACTTAAATATTGTATTCAAATAATTACAGGAAAGGTGGTCATCACTACATTGCCTCCCATACCAACAAGTGGAATGACACGTAACGATGTTGAAACTTTATCTGAAATGGCCCGTCAACAAATGATTGATGTTTTCCATGAGAGCTCCAAAGATCTAGTTATGCAAAAGAAAATTGCTATTTAAACACTGTCCTAACCCACCTTACATTCCATTGGTATAAAACAAAATTTAAAAGTAATTCTTAGAATCTCATCCTAGATAATTAAGAGCTATTTGATTGTTTTTGGAAACAATTTTTGCCATTTTGTGACTGGGAATATCAAATTTCTTAGAATGTGAGGTATTTGTAATATGTCAAAATATGTACACAAATATTAAAGTGGACAAGTTGTGACATTTGCAGACAAAAGCCAATCATTTACATAGTTAAAAGAAGCCTAAGTTATTTGTATTACCTTTAGGTATATTTTGTTCCTATTGTAAACATTTTATCTAGTCATGTTTTTGCCTTGTAGTTTAGTCAAATGTGTTGTTGATTTAGTTAATAAGAGGATTATTTCCTATTACTTTACTAGTCATAATTATTTATAAGTTATACTTACCATTTAGTTGACTGATCAATATTATTAGAATACCAAAATATTTGATCTTCCTTTTTGCCCTGAATGATATTCTAAAGTATTGTATGTAAGTTAGGTATTGATATTGTAGACCGTAATGTAGTAAGTCAACAATCAAATTATGAACTATGTATTTAATTTTATTTTGAATTCAATCAGCCAGTAAAAATTGGAAAATAATAATATTTTATAATGGCTTTTGTCACAATCAATCGCGTCGTGTATTTTATTGGATGTTTAAGTTATTTTGGCCAATACTAGCGATTTTTTTTTTAAATGAAGCACACAACGTCTTTAATAGGATTGTGTGACTCAGGAATGCGCGCAAATTGCGCTATCAGCATAAAACTAGATTTGTTGTTGCTCAGGAGGCCTAAAATGGACGCTTTGTCAGAATCATAATTAAAGTCCATTTCACGAAAGAAGTCCCGCGGAAATAAGTGGAACTAATTATTATTATACGCTAAGTTAACAACATTCCTAAAATAACCCATGCCTGCAGCGCCACGTCTGCGGGACTTCTTTCGTGAAATGGACTTTATGATCTGCGTACAATTCATACATCCCGCAATTCATCTGTTTGACAGCTGCTATTTGACATTAGACTTCATTCTTTAAAAACAATTCCTTTTTAATTTATTTTAACTTTTTAATTAAAAAATTAAATTCTATATTTAAATATGAGACAGTTTATTTTGTCATTGAGATAGGAAAACTATATGTCAATGTAGTTTGTGGACCATTTTACGAAACTCCTTAAAAAACTGTCAAACAGATGAATTGCGGGTTATGAATTGTACAATAAGATTCTGCCAAAGCGTCCATTTTAGGCCCTCAGACATGCGTCCATGCCCTCAGATTATAATAATTTGAGTGTTATTGCATAAAGATTTCATGTAAGAATATCGGCGCGATGCATCGCATTTTGCGCCAAGCATTCACTTTGATTACTGGCATAATACCTAAATTGTATTGTGCCACAAGACAAATAACTTAGATTTTGCCTAAACCTTTAGTTTGGGTGACCCAAACTAAAGGTTTAGGCGAAATCTAAGTAATTTGTCTGTTTGGGTGTGATAACACCACAAGACAATAGAATTAAACAAGTTAATAGAATTTAAGATAAAAATTTATTTGGCTAAGCCAATGAATCTATAGGTATTGCAATCTAATTTATTGTTTGGGTTGAATTTGTTAAGATTTATGTACCTACCTACACAATTCGTTTTTTTTTAAGGTGAGGTTGTGAGTTAAATTTTCACTTAAGTAGTTTTACCTAACACGAAGCTTGTTAAAGCAATAATGAACATGAAGCAATTTAGACAAAATGTATTTATTATCACCAATTAGTTTGTGTGACCGTATAGTAAACTTCATAATTATGACAAAATTGTATGGATATATCTGGCATAAATCAGTAGGTACTTTGAGATTTTAGTAGCAATAATTATATTGTGTCGCGATAGAGGAAAATCGCTGAAAGCCAATTAGTGTCTGATAGGCTTTAGCAGCGTGCGCGGTACCATGGATATTAGGGGATTATTCGGTTTAGGACAGATTCTGGTTTCGGCAGATTCTTGTTACGGCAGATTCTTGATAAGACATAATTTACAGTCATCTACAGAAGTATTATGTAATGATTATATTCAGAAGTGTGCATTGATTGGAAAACTATTGTTGCGATTAGAAGGTCCTAAACACGACCTGAAGGCAAATTCTCGTACCTAAATACGTTCAAATTCAAGTCACAATGCCAGCAACAATCAAATTTCAAAAATGTAGGTAAGTATAACATTTTTGAGACTGAGATGAGATCGCGAACGTTGTTAAACGGGAATTGCCCCTCTGATCTGATGCCTGACACTGATCTCGCCGCTCATACAATTACCTACAGTGAATTGCAAAATAAAATTTAGTTACGTACTAGGAGATCATGTTGGTCATGTTACTTCTGCCGTAAAACGAATCTGCAAAAAAAGAATCTGCCCAAACCATATTCTTTTATTTCTATTTTATTGAGTCTCTCTCTAGAATGAGGTGCTCCAATCGATGCCGATGGTGCTTTTTTTTTTTACTTAAGACTTCGAGCATTACCTATTGATCGAAGACTAATGATGACAAATTAAAATTAATTGCATGAATCACATTTTACAAGACTTGTTTAGATACTTTAGTGCTTCCTAAAAATCTTCGCAAGTACCTACTACTACCATCTAGGTAAAAATTCACAGAGCGTAAAACAATACACAATATTAGTTTTAGATAATCTGTTTCAGTATGTTACACGTAATAGTTTATACAAAATCGTTAATAATTTTACATATAATTTACATAACAGTAGCTTGTCACCTACTTATAATTTGTTTGGATACACACGTGATCCAATAGTACTTTGCGAGAGAAAAGAGCAAATAAACAATTGCACATACAAAATAATCTGTTTTTACTACCGTATTTCAACCATCACAAACGCGACATTTTATGATAAATTTGTATCAATAATGACTGTTATATATCAGTATTATTTTCCTTTACATCCATCCAGTCACCGACACTGGAGACCAGAAGGCATACTATGGCCCCGCGCACACCCTCTAAGGCGCGGCGAAGAGACTGAGAAGATAAAAATTAAAATTTAACTTTAATTTTTATGGCATACGGTTGAAAATGGCATATGTCAAAGATAAATTATAGCGAGCGGCGTGCTACCAAGCTGCCCCGAGAGCCGACAAAGAGCCGAGCCGCGCCGCACTTCGCCGTTTCCCGCCGACTCGCGCCGCTGCGCGTCTCTCATAGCTCTGGCGCAGAGGGCCTACTCTCATATGACTAAAAACACATCGGGAGTAGGGGACAGATCGGTCAAATCCTGGTGTCGTTCATTGTTAGGTCAGGCCCCAAAGTAATCTTATGTCTGTAGGTGATACAAAGTAGGAATCGGCCGAATCTACGGATTTCGTACTTAGGGAGTAAACCTCAAGGTTTGTCCGATGCCCGGAGAGTTTTGACTAGGGAAAACGTAAATTTTGTTAAAAATTTCGTTGTAGTAGCTCGGTAGAGACTTCGAGAGTTGCACAGGGAGGGGCTCACGGCGGCCCTCGGAGTCGCTCGGAATTCGCATGCTGCTCGTGCTCTGCAACCAAGAACCCCGGTTTTGCCGCGCCTCCGTAGGTGTGCGCTGGGCCTATTATTATTGTCAATATCATCTACTTCTGTATAAGTATTAAAACTAAACGCGGCTAAAATGAAGCGAAACTTCGTACGTTCGACATCAATTACGAAATGAATCAATTTTATTATAATAAAAAAAAATGTAAACCGATAAATACATATGTAAATCGAGAGTTATTAATTAAAATCAGAATAATCACCTGATATAATACAAATCTGGGTTGTAGTTGCAGGTGTTACAAAATTTTCTATGTTCATATAAATTTTGAGTTACAAGTAGGTACATCTTATTTATAAAATGTAGATGTACTCAAACACTATTTATCGCTTTTAGATTTCTTGTACAATAAATTAAATATCCTATAAATATTGTAACTCTGCAATATTTCGGTTGTCTATTAATCATTCCAACCCTCGCCCCAGCCTTCATTCTCATCAACATTTTCATCTGGAACAAATTCTAATTTGCTGCTTACGTTTTGCGTACCACTATTTTGAGCAATATTTACAATTGTCGGCTTTTCTATTAAAGGCGTCATGTCAGCAAAAAAATCAAATTCATCTGAATTCTTTTTAGAATCGTATTTTTGATTTTTTATGTCTAATTCAGAAATATCTACAATATTTTTTTTTGCTTCGATTGCAGCTTTTTGCAGTAACGTCGTTCTTGATTCGGAAACAACTTTCGTGTTTATGTTTGAGATAGAAATACTTCTTTCATCTATAGTCTTGATAGGAACTAACTTTTCATGTGTACTATCTTCATCTAAAATTGGAGATGCACTTTTTGTTGTTAAATGGCGATTATTATCCCAGTCGCTCCAGTCATCTTCACTGTCTCCTTTCTTTATATGTAATTCTGTTGCTAAAATCTCATCTTCTATGGATTCCCCACCAACTGGGGAAGGTCTTTCATTTAACGTTAATGACTTATCATAAGAAATTAATTCATTTCTATCGTCACTTTCGTATATCTCTCCAGAACATGGCAAATCACGCAAAGACTTACTTGGTAGATATACACTTGTTTCAGATACTGGACTGGTTGCTGGCAACAAAGGCTTTGTTTTTGAATTTGGTCTGCCATCTGAGAAAAATTTCGATCTTTTTCCTCCTATGACAGTACCAGCTCCTAATATTGGTACCAATTCACTTAAACATATTAGAGTTGCTGCCACTAAACTGTCATCTATATCCTTGATGCCCAAAAGTAGCTGCAACAAAAAATAGGAAAAAAAAATCAAATATTGTCAATACTAAAGAAATATTCTTGCAGCCAGTATTCCATTTGGGATATAATACGCGACTAGTATTTATAATGCTTGGTGCTATAGGAATTTTTGTTTCATAATAAATTGATGAACTAACCTCTGGAAGGATGTGTTGAGAGAGCTCATCATGTGAAAATACATGAACAAACTTGGAAAAGTGTCTTAAAAGTAGCATCCTGATTTGACTGTCTCTCACTCCGAATAACTGCATTAGTCTAGGTTTAATATGTTCTTTGAACACACCAAGACTGAAAAATCCTGGTACTTCTCCATTAGGTATGCGGTCTGGAATTTAAAGAAGATATAATTATATGCATTTTAAGTTGTAATAATCCTTTAATGGTTAGTCTCAGCAAGATCATTACCATTTTTGGGCTTGAGAATGAAAGGAATGACATCTCTTCTTGCTGTTTGGTCTAACATTGTAAGCCTGGATAGCAAAAGACCTCCTAGTTGCTTTGCCACAGTTTCTTCATCATAACATTTAAGATTGTCCAAAATATTAGAAAAAAACTGGCTCTTTTCCTCTTCTGAGTTTAAAGGGAGGAAATTAAGAAATTTATAGATTGAAATAAATTCATGATTGAAAAAATTGTGTTGCAATATGTCAGATAAGTTGGGCCTTTTGGCAGGATTTTGATGCTGCATGTGATCTCTACAATATTTCTTGAATTCTTTCAAATAAGGTACTTCATCTGAAAATAAACCAAGTAATTACACATTAGCAAATGACAAGAACAAAATAAATAATTAAGTTATCAAAATATGGATTTATTTTTATACTATACCATCTTTACAGTCTTTGAAAACATCATCAACCAATACAGCAAATGCATATTGATCCACTTTTGTAGTAATCTGATATGAATCTTCATTTGGATCAACTGCTTTATCATACCTAAAATATGACAAAGATGTTCAATATTGTTTAGAAGTGTATAATTTAAAACCAAAACTTCCTCCACATTTTATAAATTCTTAGTAAGTCACTTTCTCAAACTGGGCTATCAGTATAAGAGATTAATCATTCTATATAATATGCATAGTATACTATAAATTCTACCTGTGAATCCTGGCATGTCTTAAATAAGCTGCTGTCAACTCGGTAAGCGGGCACAGGTATTGCAATCCTCCCAGCTTCCATTGTCCATCTCCAGTCACATAGATTGCTGACACACTCACGTTATTATGGGACATACCAGCCTACAATTAGGATAATTTCAGTTTAAAAATAAATTAGATGCCAGTTATTGATAAGATGTTAAATATTATGCACTGACTGGACCACACAGACTGACTGGACTGAGGTCCACTCAGTCTGTGTGGTTCTTTCACTTCTTTCCTCAAAAGACCATTTCAGTATATTAAGCTTAATAAATTGATAAAAACATCAACTGGTAGGATACCCTTAAAGTTCCATATTAAATTAAAATGAATACAAACCTGTTCGTGAATAAACACTAAAGCTCTTAAGATATTGTTGAGTCCTATGCATATCTGGAGCGGTGTTAAAGACTGTAGAATATGCGACAATGGTTGCACAAATTCAGTGGCTAAATGCAGAGTAGAACGTTGTTGCCAAGCAGAAATGTATCGAACAATGCATGGATGACGGTATTTCAGAAGATTCTACAAAGTAATTAAAAGCATTATCGGCTGAAACCATAAACTTAAATCAAGTTTTTAAACAATTTGAAAACGTACATTCGAAAACTTTTCCAGTGGTGTCGAAATTGACCAAAGGGGACCAACTGCAGCTTCTCCCTTAAAAACAGAAACTGAGCCATCCCCTTTTAGGCTGAAATATCTGCAACTGTCTTTTATTGTGGCCTGATAGTGGCACCAAAAATCGGTTATCTCTATTGCTTTTTCTTCAATTTCTAGGCCACTTAACTGTGAACTGTCGTTACCCATCATTTAGGATTTTAACTTTACACTTATGTTTATCATTGGAAAATTTTAAATGCCTAGTACGAATCAAAACTTTGTAATAAATACTACAGCGAAACGAGAAACAACAAAATGTATGAAAATTGATCAACGTGACATTTCGAAACTCACAGATTGTGACAGCTTTGGCTTTTTTTTTTTTTTTCCTTCTGGCTTCGCACGGTTTGTGCATTTAGCCAATGTCACGTTTTAGTTCTTGTATAATATTGATGAAATGAATTATAAATGCATGATGATGATATCCCCGTCCACTCCCCTTGAGTTTCAGTAAAGATGTGGCAGTTTACTGAGATCTCACGCGGACTTCTTGAGAGAACTTGAAGCGAAGTTGCACTGTTTTGTTTCATTTGCCTACACTAATGCACGTTCACAAACACTTAATGGTTAATAATCCACAATTATTACACATTAATATTCGGCTAAACACAAATTTTGGAAAATTAAACAAACTACTGAACATGACGCTTCACTTTCCCGCCAAGAAGTCCAGCTTTGGCTTACCAGCTTTAGGTCTATTTTTTTAAATATTTTTATGGCGTAGCTGCTGGGACTTTTTAGCCAAGTCTATATTTAGATACATCTGTTGTGCAGAATACCATAGGACCAAAGAATATACTATTCTTCTACTGATATCGGGCTGTATTCACACAGCGACTTGCTGGCGTTATTATATTACTCGTTCACATAGTTTTTGACACCTGATTTTTGATTAAAATCTTTAAGGGCAAGACATTTATAAGTTAGAGAGTAGTATACTCCTTGTGTATAATCTATGGGCAAGACTGTCAAACAAAGACTACTATAGTATACTGCTGTCAAATCATCAAATGTTTTTTAGTTAGTTGAATTCGTACAAAAATGGCATCGAGTTTACTCAAAAAAGCTATCTTTTCCAATCCTGCCACTGTGCGGAAGACGTTTGGAATAATTTGCAATGCTACACGAAACCGTAAGAATGATAATTATCCAAGCTGTGCTTGTTTTTAATAACTATCGAGTGTTGTGATTGTTACGTCATTTCATTTCATTTTAGATTGGAACTATCAATACATGCCCGGTGCGTATCCTAAGACCCTAGAGGCGCGAGAGGCGGCGGCAAAAAAATATGGCATGACCATTGAGGAATATCAGCCGTATCCCGAGCATATGGGTTATGGTGATTACCCAAAACTACCTGATATTGGAGAGGATTCTAGGGATCCAAATTACCCATATGATAATCCAGAATTAAAGAGAAACTTTAATGAACCTGTAAGTTTTATTTTTAATTATTTGTACCTTCCATTAGCTAATGACTAGTCCTCTATAATATATTTATTCATTTTCAGATACATGCTAGGATGGAAATATTTGGTGGCGACCGTTATGACCCAGCTATGAAGAGAAGGTTCTCATTGGCTTACCAGTGGGCATGGTTTTTGGGTGTAGTTGGAGGATCTTTCGCATTGTTCTTCTTTCTGGAAGATTATAAAGTGGGAAGGCCTGTTACAGCTAAGCAATACCCATCAGCTGGACCTCACTATTTATTTGGCAGTGCTTAGTTGAACACATGACGCTCTTGTTCTGGTCTGTTCAAATTATAATTATTATTTAAAAAAATAGTTTCAATAAAACAAAATATGAGTTTAAACTTTTTTTGTTTTTATTCATATATCACATTCATCAAGTCAATACCTTTGTAGGATTGCCTACTATCATGTGATTCATTGCTTATTTGCAAGTACTAAATATAGTTGCAGTATCATAATTGTAGGTTCCTTGCCTTATGTGTGTTTTCCATCCCAGACATAAAGGGAATTATGTAATGATTGTAGCATCATTATGGCATTTTGTTGTTTCTACTTACCATGGCAAAAAGGCTTTTACAAAATCAGTAAGAAGAATACCTTCCCTAGCTGGTCCTGAACCATGAATGTTTGTTGCTCAACAGGAGTGGAACTAACAAAAATATGCAGTTTGTTTTCAGAAAAATACTGTGGAATATTGAATGGTAGTGACAGATAAGGGTAAGGCCTCGGAAGGTTAATTTTATTAAAATAAATAACCTACAGTTTAGGATTTCACTTATAAATACTAGTAAAATATTCATCTTCCAAGTCATAGAGATCTGCTGCTATGTCATCACGCAGAGACATTAGTTTCTGGTCACATTCTTGTTGTTTTGTACGGAATAGTTTAGAGTTTTGTGTTATAGCCTCGTTGACTGATGGAAAATCATTCAGTATTAAATACTGTTTTATGTCTGATACCAGCTTCATCAAGGATTCACCAGCTCTCACTAAAACATAAACAAACATGTTGGTATTTTTTAAAGTTAATAAATTATAATGATAAACAATTTGATTTTTTAAATGATAAAATGAGAAAATTGTCTGCGCAAACTGCTGATGTGGTGCTTGCAAATTGTTTTTCTTGTAGTAATAAACACACCCAAAAACTATGGCAAGAGAAGTTCCTTTTTTCAGAAAAGATGAGGAACAAAAAATATCTTAAACCATAATGCAATAAGATGAGATTTTTATGAATTAAATTAAGATATCTTAAAAGATTATCTTCTGGAGTTTGTCATAATATCATATTATCACATTACGAAAATAATACTTACATACTTGTTATTAAATAATAACAAAGTTGAAAACTTACCAATGTTGGCAGCCCGGACTTGCATTTCGAAGGTATCTTGTTCAATCTGTGTCATTCTATTCAGTTGGGTTTCATTTTCTAGTTTTGCAAGTTTTATGATTTCTACAAATATAAACAAACTGTGAATAATGTGCACATGTTTAGGCACAGGTAGTACATACTCCAATGCTGGATTTTTGTTAGTATAATAACATAATCAGAAGATGTGAGACTCATATCAAGCGAAATATGGGTGTACTATAGGTACACCTCTGTCTAACCAGGAGAATTCAGGCGTGTTGTTACGTTATGTTAATCAGACAAGGGCTTTTATTTCATCTACTTTTGAGCATGAGACTGCAATTTAGTAACATTACGATAGCAATAAATAATATTAATAGATGAAAGGAAGATGTTGCATGGTGCTATCCTCTTTCAAAATCAATCAGTTTTTAATATTCCTCATGCTGGGAGAACCGTGTCTAGTACTGACTAGTTATTTATGAAGAAATGTGGGTTTTGTGTTAATAGAGTACCTAAATATATATTTCTCTCCAACGTAACACAAATTATACATTTCTTCCTTACAAGTAGTAACTGATCGGCAGATCGCAATATTTTAACTTTTGTTTTCCATCCGAATGAAATCCTCAAATTACTAAAGCAAGAGCTGTGTTGGTACGGTTGTTACTTACCTTCAAAGTTTTCTAACATACTCTTGACATCTTCTTTTAATCGGGTTGTATATGATTTTAGCAATGCTTCCTTATTTTGGGGCAAATTTCTTTGCATTTTGAATTATTTTGCAGCTTCTTTTCAGGTACAGAACTTCAGGCAAAGCATCAATTCAAAACATTTAACAATTTCTTTCTTTGACAGAATGACAGAACCACAGAAACAGAACACATAAACTCAGAGAGGGGACAGAACAAAATAACGGTGCGTTCCGAGATAGACTGTAATCGATTTGAGCGCGTTATAATCCGTTCCCTATTCGCGTTAGCGCCATCTTGCGACAACCAGTGTTGCCACCTTGGTTTTTGAAAAGGGGCAGTCGGACAAGCTAGAAAGAGCTAGATTTAGCAAATTTTGCTATGAAAAGTGCTAGAAAGTGAAAAAAACATATATACAAATGCAAAGGGTTAAAAATTGTTTATTTGAACCGTATTAACGAACGTCCAAAATCTAATTATAATTAAGTTAAATTGTTAAAAATCAGAGTCTTCATCGGAATCTTCCAAAATCATATCCGCCGAAGCAGAAGTTGATGGCTGATTGACATCTGTGTTCTTAGCCAATTTGAACGAGTATTTCAAATTACTCCCACACTTTTTTATTATTTCAGTGTTACCAATGTTACCATAGCAAAACTAAAAATATACCCAATTAGTGATCATAATGTGTAAACTGACGAAATCTATCTACATGACACGCATTGTTTCATAACTTGGTAATCGCGGTGCGAAGTTTTCGTCTCGCTCGAAAAGGGCTAGATTGCTCTTTTCGGGCTAAAGCATGAAAAAACGAGGTCACCTACAGTAAAAAGTGCTAGATCTCTCCCGAAAAGGGCTAAGGTGGCAACACTGGCGACAACGCCGACCATGTCCATGCCGTATATTATTATCACCGTGAGTGCTGTCAAAAATGACAGTTGTGCTGTTTTGTTTTGAGTCGCATCATAAAGTTATTGTTGCATTTTCGAAATTGTACTTTTGGCTATAGTCGCCATCGTACCGAAGAAGTGTACAAATGTGTGTGTGTGTGGTGTATACACAAAGAAATCCAACCGTCGCGTCAGCGCGTTCACGAGCGTTCCGAATTGTTGACAGCTCTCAGCTGTCATATCGTGATAACTAAGGCCGCATTCCGAATTAAGACCATAATTGCTGTAATAGATTTTAGCGCGCTTAAACGCGTTCCCTATTACCGTTTAGCGCGCTAAAATCGATTACAGCGATTATGGTCATAATTCGGAATGCAGCCTCAATCGAAACGGAAATAATTGATGTGCGCGGAGCGCTGTCATCGATTATGTTCTTCGGAAAGCAGCCATTGTTGTGCAATTTTGACTTAAAACAATAATGGTTACGTTTTTTCCAATTTGCACGTCAGGAACAGGTTGTATGTTGATCTAAATATGATTCACGGCAGTAACAATCATAATTAGATCAACTCAGAATCATATAAGATCAACATGCAACCTGATAATGACCTGCAAATTACAAAAAACGTAAGAAATTTTGAATTTCACGGGCTACCTTAGCGCATCCCCTACCGTAGCGCATCCGCGATCTTACTGTGCCGTGTGCGTTTGCCTCCTGAGTATAAGTGTTTTGTGGTGTTTGCACTGGCGAAACCTAAGAACAAGGAAAAAACAATCACCTAAAATGTATCGAACCGCATTTGAACACATAATAAAATGATGTCGATCCGAAACTTGTTTGACGATTCAAAAACACCTACAACACCACACTAACCACAATTCGCCAAATCGATTAGGTAACCATGTAAGGTGTTTTTTTTATCACGAAAACATGGCGCAGCGGAGCCGACTTTAATTAAGGCAAAAACGTAAGGGGTGCCCTGAATTTGGTTTGTAAAACATGTCAAGAGTAAGTTAAGGGGGATGCGCTAAGGTACGTTTTTTGCAGGTCAGTAACCGGTTGTATGTTGATCTAATTAATTATGATTCGCGGCCGTATAATTGTGTAAAACTTTATTTGTTACGGCAGCGAATCATAATCAACATACATCCTGACACAGACCTGCAAATTGCAAAAAACCTAAGAAAATTTGAATTTCGCGGGCTACCTTAGCGCATCCCCCTTAATTAATAACTCTTGACATGTTTTACAAACCAAATTCACCGGCGACTACATAAGTCGCTGCAAAGAGTAGAGTAACTATATACGGAAAGAGTAACAACTCTGTGGTAAAATTTGCATGTACGGAAAGTGGTGCCACCTTGAGTTTGGTGGGTGAACTAAGGCTCTAATATACATATAGGTATGTATACTAATAAGTATGTATACCTATAGGTAGGTGTATACAAATGAGGATTTATTATTCTTATTCAATTTACAGACATCTTACTCAACTTGTTGTCCTAGTATTTTTCTCTTATTTACAAATTACTTTTGTCTTCAATAGTGAACGAAGTCAAAAGTACCAGAAACTGAGAAATTAGGACAATCTGTAGAGCAAGTCTGTTTAGGGTCAGCTGGGGGTGGGTTCACCTAATTAAAAAAAACACATAAGATGTTCAGATTAGTGTCATTTTATTAACATCAAACGACTTAATATTTTTTCGTTTTGTATTTGTTGTAATACAGCTGAGCTGCGTTTTTTGTCACATCTCCACCTTCGTAGGTGATTTTTCCTTCTAATATTCTATTAATAGACCTGCACCAACTATAAATAATTATATGTATGGAAGTGTCAACAAAACATTGTTTTACTTTTTCATGATGTATTTCACAGTCTATAAAACTAAAATCGGTGAATAATTCAATGAAACTTTTTATTCTTTCTTTGATGTTCTTTTCGTGGCAATCGTTATTCAAAAATGCAACAGTTGTTTCTTGTATTTCTTGAAAACAAGCTACTAGGCAGTCGGAGGGATAGCAAAGCCATTTCTTATTTTGGCAATATTCTTTGGCACGTATATATTTGTACATTTCATTGTTCGAATTGCCCAGTAGTTTGCTTTTACAATCTTTACAACCTTTGACGACTTTTTGTAGACACTTCGTCAAGGCCCACCCACAGACATAAGTTCTTTGATCAGCCCCTCAATCAGAAATATTTCTTGTATTTTGCATAACATTTAGGGGCTGATCAATTACAATACTTTGGGATTGCAAGGGAGCATTACCTTTTTCCTTATTTTTAAGGAAAAAGGAGAGAGATTGTAGACAGTCATTAGAATCCTCTTCGCAATTGGAGCCTACTGAATGATTCGTGCTGAAATTATTTAATAATAATGTTTTAAATGCTCCCTCAAATCCCACACAGTTGGGTGTAACATTTCGCGCACCCAAACTTCGAACACATCCAAAGAAATTTTCGAGTGGGTCTTGGTTAAAATTGCGTGTCAGCATCGCGTCAAAGGAATATTTTTTTGATAATAATTGCCAAATCGATTTAAAACCTTCTATTGTTCTAATAAAATTATTTAAAGTTGGGACAGACTTTTCAATTTTTTCACCATAAATTTGGCAGTTTTTAACATTATCAACGCATCTTGCCATAACATATGATGAGGAGAATTTCGCTTTACAGCAGCTCTGTATATTTTTCCATTTGGCGGCGTAAAAGATGACGCGTTAAATGTGTCAAACAATTTGTCTATTAGCAGTATAAACGGTATTAGATCCCGACATTCTGAGGGACAATCTCCTCTTGCAATTACATTATCAGTAGCAACTGCCATACTATAACTTAATACTTGAGCCGCATTTTTCACCCTCATTTTTTTATTTTGCCAGGATCTATGTGTTCATTGGTCAAATTGGGTAGCATACGCAACTCTCCATGCGACCTGTCGGCTTCAAAAACCCGCTGAAAGTATTCCCACTTTACTATTTTTAATACATTTTCGTGCATATAATGCATTTCTTTATTTAATAAATTATTTCTAATTCCTTTTAATAAGTGGGGAACATCAAACAGCGGGATTATATCATATTTGTTAACACGTATTACGTCCTTTCGCCATTCTTTTCCTGCTTGGAAATATGCAGTTTTGGCTTCGGAGATTAAGCTATTTATAGTGCTTACATTTGCCGAGCTTTGGTCGCATACAGTTGCGATTATCTTTAGACCAGTAGCTTGTACGTTGGCTATAACGTCTACTAACATTTCTTTAAGTTTTGATGTCTTTAATGTTTGGGTAAAGTAGTAAGCTACTGGTTGTTTGTTATTTTTCCTCACCCCTTTGACCATGAACACCAAAACATGATTGGCAAAATTTGGCATCTTACATTTCCCATCGTTCTCAAAACCAACAAGATCGTCTGTGTATACATTGTAATGGATATGGGGAGATATGGACATTTCATCAAATACTAACGTACACAGACGATCTTGTTGCAACATTTTCGACACTGTGGACTTTAACTCTTTAAAAACGATTTCATTTATGCCTGGAGTCAATTTTACTTGAGCAAGCAATGACTTCAGGACTTTCTTAGATGGTAATGTAAAATGTTTACACATTAACTTGTAGGCTTTAGGACTTTTCTTAAAAATTGAAAGCGATAAAATCTTTTCTTCCTCGGTAAATCTATGCCCCTTCTTTTTCTTCCGTCCTTCTATGCATTGCATTCGAGTAAACAATTTAGCCGACTCGGACATGTTACGAGTTAATTTCTCAAAATCTCTGTTCGCACTATTCTTTTGGATTTGTTTAATGCGCAACTTGAAAGTTTTAAGTTTTTGGCGCAATCTCCTGACTTCATTTTGCGTTTGTCTTGCTTTTCTAGCACACTGCGTTTCAGCCTTTTTCTGCAGAAACTCGACAGTTTTACCTGAAAGATTAAATTTAAAATTTTAAAACATACATATTTAAGATGTTCAGGTATATTAGATAAAATTGTTTACGTAAGAGACTAAAGATTTGCTAAATTCTATGAATTATGTATAATGGATGGAAATAAAAAGTTGTTCGTTTTTTGTAGCCTATGGTATGTCCCAGTGCTGAGCAAAGGCCTCCCTTTTTGCCTTTCAAACTTCACTATCTTGTGCAGTTTCCCACTGCTGCTCTTGCCTGCCCACCACCATATTTATTATTATACATATTTAAAATGTGAGACTTATAATAAACCTCAAGGTCAGTGTTGCACTATCCTTATCTACCAAAAGTTTAGATAAACTCGAGCTCGAGGGACTCGACTGTGCCTCGGAATGCACGTTAAGCCTTCTGTCTCGGCTATCATTTGTAGATTTTTGACATCTATTATGGATAATCAGAAGCCCAAAAGTCTGACAACCACTCTTACCCAAGGGGTATAGTGTTGAGCCAGTAACATTGCAGAGGTCAGATAGGCAGTTGTTCTATGTAATATATGCATATGGTTAGACTGGTAGTCAACCCTAACATAATTCGGAAAAGGCTGGGCAGATTAATTGAGTTTGGATAAACTTAACAATACACACATCATGTTAAATGGATAAACAGCCTAAAACATCCCACCGTTTGGAAAAGAAATTATGTATGCAAATGATAAATTAAACCAGTTAGGTAGTGCTATGTGAATATATAACAAACAAGCAGACAGACCAGTTCACATTTATAATAATAATTATAAAAAAAACAAAGTACCTGCATCAAATTTTGTCAATGGTATGGGAGCATGGCACTTTTCACTTGACATTAAACAGGTAGATCCAGATGGCCCTGAGAATTCTGTAGAACCAACAGCGGATGAAGGTCCAGATCTGGATGGACCAGGTAGGTGTTTAGTTTGAACCGATGACCCAGCCACGTTGGTGATATCAATCATAGGTCCGCCATGACCAGATTGTCTTCTAGGTTGACAGTAGCTATGGTCTGTCTCCACAAAGGTACTGATTGTTTGCTGAACACCTGTAACATAACATTGCAATATTATAATCAGTTGAATTACTTTTTTTCTGATATTTCTGTGTTTTGATGCAACTTCAGTCTGTGTGAAGTAACTAAGATGTTCCATTTTTACTACATAAAATAGTTGTTTATAATTCAGTAACATAAATATTAAAACTATATCTATGTTGCCTTTTTGTACCTTTGATACTTTGAGAAATAAGTCTTTTAATTCTTTTTTATTAGAGAATTTAAGTAAAGGAACAAAAAGTGCCTTTATTTTGATCCCAATGAAAACCCACCATTGAGTAAATAAAATAATAATTTAATTGGTTTCTGTATTAATAGAGCAAAACAGGGATCCCTTACATTCATTATAATAACCTTCAGATTAACTTTTTTATTATTAAACAAAAAAAACACAATCAAAGTTTTGCCATGACACCTGACAGGTTAAGTTGACAAATCTCTTGTACAGCAGCAGCTCACTAGTCTTACAGGGATTTGGTTCAAATGCAAAAATAATAGATCCCAAATCCCTGTTTATTCCACAATTTTATTTTCAGAGTACTTTTATGTTACTCTGACGAGTACAACAAATCAATAAAATTGATAATCTGAATCAATTTGGTATTGTTATAAATGTTATTTTCTCACAAATATTGAGCTAATTTAATTCTACTTACGATTCAAATTAACTGATGGTATGGCTGAACAAATAAGATGACCTCCAGTTGTCTTGAATGTAGGATCAAAATGGTGATCACATATTCTTTTGTTCTTGTATATCTTCGTACGGTCCCTTTCTGTAACCTTGCTGCCAACAGCCGCTATCCAAGCAGCGAACAAATCAGGTCGGTTTTCAGGGTTTGGAAACCGGTGAAGGGGTACACCGTATGCAACTGAAAATGGAACGAAATTTATGAATATCAGAGTATGACTAAATAAAATGAAATTATGGAATAACATAAAACTGTTTTCTTGCTTCTAGTAAATACGGTACCGTATGGTAATAAACACTCACCTAAAGCATCACAGCCAAAAATACAATATCTTCTTCGGAGTTCACTCATATTAACAAAACAACAAAAATGACCAACAAAAAACAAAGTGATAACAATAATATGAAATAAAAACAAAACAAATAACAGTAACAAGACTAACAAGTAACAATTATTAGAAATAGCTGAGTTAGTGAGTTTAACTCGGGAAGCGCATCAACGCCGGTAAAACCTTGGTAAAACCGGAGCTGACAATGGCCGAATGGCGACAATGACATTTGTCTGACAATTTGACAAACAAGACAAGATGGCTGCCAAGTTTTGTTAACCCACCAAACTCCAGATGTCGCTGTCGCCCATGGAAATTGATGACAGTGCTAAGTGTGCCCCCCCTGAGTCGCTGCCACAGAGTTCTTTTATTTATCTGAGTTTTTATTTCAGAAAAAATCATTCAGTAGGATTTTTTGAACTTAGAGAGTTGTAATGCTGATTCTAATGATTATAATTCTGTAAAGCCATATTTGTTATGGCCGCGAATCATATTTAGATCAACATACAACTTGTTACTGACCTGCGAATTGAAAAATACGTAAGAAAATTTGAATTTCGCGGGCTACCTTAGCGCATCCCCATATTGTGGGCGTGGTGCTAAATTTAAATTTCCGGATAAACCCTCCGCAGATGTACCACTCAGTTGCAGAAACGATCTTTAAATTTTAAAGACTACATTAAACACTAATGTAGCATTAAATCATTGCACAAAACCATTTTTTATTTTATTTTAATGCTCCATTATAATTTAACTAATGAAATGTCAAACCTAATGAAACCGGCCATTTTAAACACTTTTACGTTGCACGTAACTTCATTAGCGCCCATTAGCAGGTGGTGAACTTTAAGTTTGACATTTCAGATTTTTTAATTTTAATGGGCCGAAAAGCATCCATTAAAGAGCAACATTAGTGTTTTCTACGGTACTTTAATGCATTTCTGTAATTGAAAGATGTCTTTAACCAGTCTTTCGTCATTATCTGATTCTTATTTAGTAGATTTACCTCGCCGTCGAATCCCAGACCGAGTGAATTTATTTTTAAAACATGATGGAGAAGAGTTTCGTGTAAGGTATAGAATTTCCAAGAAGGCAGTTCTTCAAATTTGTAACCTACTTGATTAAGATTTAGAACCAGTGACGCAAAGAAAAAAATCCATTAATGGCCTGACACAGCTCACACAGCTTTTAATATGTTTGAGATTTTTCTCCACTGGATCTTTCCAGCAAGTATTGGGTGATTTAAACAGTTTGTCGGAAACAGGTTGGGTCGGGTTGTTTGTCAGTTTGTTTATACAAAAAGTATCCCGTGAACTAGCAAAATTAAGCCACCTCTATATTAAAATGCCAGACCGGACAGAACTACGTAGAGTTGCAGGTTTTTATGAAATTGATGGATTTTCACGTGTGGCAGAAGCTCTAGACTGCACAAATGTTAAAATTATTAGAATAAGGGGGATGCGCTAAGGTAGCCCGCGAAATTCAAATTTTATTACGATTTTTGTAATTTGCAGGTCAGTAACACGTTGTATGTTGATCTAATTATGATTCGCGGCCATAACCCTTAAGGCTTTACAGAATTATAATCATTAGAATATGAATCAGAAGTATAAAAATTGCAAAAAACGTTGGTAAATTTGAATTTCGCGGGCTACCTTAGCGCATCCCCTTAAACCAGATTATTTAAACTAGATTAAACCACAGAGTACACTGAATACACATAAATCAACTAAATTTACTTTATTTTATGCTAAAATTGTGGTGTACTTGTACGTACGGATAATAACAGAACGCAAATGTTCACTCTTTTCGTTCAATCTGGTAATTTGTTACTGGCAATATTATTTAAAGTCTTCTTTAACTAAAGTGGCATTAAAAATGTCTAATGCTATCAAAAATTTGTTTGTGCAACTTCATTAAAGTAATGAATTCATTAGCGATAATGCTGCTTTATGTAATGAAGTGTTAATGGTGAGCTTTCTGCAACTGAGTGGTAGTCAGTCAGTCTAATCCACAGAGTACTTTTTAATATAGGTAGTCTAATCCTAATCGACCCTGTGAGACTCCCAATATGGTTGTGGAATAAACGTTAAATTGACATGAAATAACATAAATTGTATAGAAGTGGTAAGTATTTTTATTTGATAAAAGTGGATAAAAGTATCTTATATAACCATTTTAACGGAAAGTTGAATGAAGTACTTATTTAATTTGTTTCGAAAATCTAGCATATTCTTTTAGACGAAGAGCGTTTATATTGATGAATCCAGTACTATCTTCAGGCGAGAACCCTCCGGCAATATCCATCGATACCAGATCTTTGTTATACAAGCTAGCGGAACTCTTTCTCGCTAATACGGTAACTGTAATAAAGAAAACAACGGTTAATTGGGCAATTATGTTGAAAATTAATAATATATTATAATGAATCAAACAAGTGTAGATGATTGCAACTTGCCATTTCCTTTAAATATTTGGACTGTAACCATTCCATTTACAGTTTCTTGAGACAACTCTAAGCATTTTCGCATAAAGGCGGCTTCAGGTGAAAACCAAAATCCGTTGTAAACGAAATCAGCCATTTTCTCCTGAAGATATTTCTTGACTCTGTAGAAATATAAAAAAAAACAATAGTTTATCCAAAATTTTATTTTACATTCAAAAGTTTATTTGAGTACAATTCAGGTGTAGGTATTATGCTGCATTACCTCAAAACTTCTTTGTCGAGAGCATAGGCCTCTAGATCTACATGGGCCACGTGAAGAACCGTCCCCGCAGGTGTCTCGTATAGTCCCCGGGACTGAAAGTTTAATAAATAAATATAATAAAAATAAAATACTACATATTTTCAGGTTTGCCGACAGGTCTCTTTGTAAAATATATTTTGGAGTCAGCTATAAGGAAAAAGCGTTAACCTTCAATCCTAGGAATCGATTTTCCACAATGTCGATACGGCCGACTCCGTGCTGGCCACCCAGCTTGTTCAGGGTTTCCACTATAGCTAGTGGATCGGTCAGCACTAGAGACTTCTCGTGCCCGCTAGGTATCCGGACGGAGACGGGTAATCCTGTCGAATTATACATTTTTATAAATACTTTACACATTATGGTACATGACTCTTGAAATGATGTTGGGTCAGAAAAACAAGACGAAATTACGCAACACTTTGTTTAGCACGTTTTAATACGGCAAGGTTTAGATGATCCTGCCAGGGGTCCGAAAGGGATATCGTGGCCCTGGCACACAGGCAACGGAAGGAACACGGGTGGGTTTGCAAAAGTCTGACACGCCCTCCCGCTCAGCGCAGAGCGGGAGAAGTTATTTGATAATTTCCCACAAAAAAAAGAAAAAAAAAGGGTACATGATTCTTGAAATGAGAGTAGTGAATGTTTACTCACCCTTTTCAAAATTGATGTCAATCGTACTTGGATAGTCTTCAGCATGTTTTAAATCCCGAGTAATTTTGAAAATGCCACTTGGAGGTATTGCCCCAGGATCTTCTAGTACGCCGGATTCGTAACTACCAAGGAAAGTAAATAACGACATTTTAAAGGTTTTATTTTGGCAGGTAGGTATACAACGCGCAAAATTAAATGTTTGCTTTACCTGATGTGCATAATATTTTCGTCAGTTGACCAGGGTTCTTTGGGAGTTGCTGACACAGGGATGTTTTCCTGTTTTGCGAATTCGATAAGATCACTGCGACCTTGGAACCTTTCGAAGAATTCCGGGAGCCGCCAGGGCGCTATCACCTGGATAAAATGATTTGTTAGACAAGATTTTAGCGTATTTTTAAAGTCTTAAAGTATACCTACTTGATGTATCCTCACCTTTCCTTCGGGCCACAATGAATAAACACTAAGTTCGAATCTGACTTGGTCGTTGCCCTTGCCTGTGGCGCCATGAGAAATGTACTTGGCACCTAGTTTTATAGCAGCATTCACAAGTCCAACTGAGATGCAGGGTCGTGCAAGAGAAGTCCCCAAGTAATATCGACTTTCGTAAACCAGACCCATTTGCACTGCAGGCAGCATATAGTTGGATACGAATTCCTTACGCAGGTCTTCTACTATCACCTAAAAATAAATTATTGTTTTATTAACATACATAAAGTTACCACGAAATATTAAGTAGTTTAAATAGGTACTCACATCGTTGGCTCCTACTGCCATAGCCTTTTCCTTAGCTTTTTTGAAATCTTCATTTTGACCAACATCGGCCATATAGCACACCACATCATAGTTTTTTTGGATTAACCTGAGAATCAAAAACATTGTCAAAGGGTCGGTATGTTTACTGCTGAACTGGCTGCTACAATCAGATACTCAGTAAAAGGATTGGTAATGGTTCTGTGCTATAAAGTATAAAAAAAAAGTAGAATATGACGTCGCTGGTACTACGGCCCTTTACCTTTACCTTCGTCATTGTTACAAGGAGAGTATCGTTCTTAACTTTCTGCTTGAGCCTCCAGATCCAAAACCGAGGTTAGGAAAAACTTTACCATTTTAGGATGCAGCTGGTATCCAGACCACCAGAGTAGGCAAGAATAACAAGATCTTTCGCCATGACGCCTAATGAGTGATTGCTTGCAGACAGTCGTCGATAAACTGAAAGAGACGATGAACTGTCGCGAATGGGCTGATAACCCTGAGGTTAACACAATAGTGAAGTGTCTCTTTGTGATAGGTACTATCGGCAAAATTTAAGCATGCTCAGTTAAGAAAATATTTCAGCGGCAAGCGCAGCTGTGACAGACCACACCCCTTCCTGGTTTCGCCTAATTAGAGGCAATATGCATTTGTGTGAGTACAGGGCGTGTAACAAGAAATAACAACAAACATAAAAATATTTTGTAAAAATCTCGCTTTGTGCATCCTATTGGTCAAAATGCATGCATCGGGCGGTCGAGTCATGAGACGAGCTATGCGATTATCGCCTTAGAGGTGAGCATGCGGAAGTTTGGCCGATAGTACCTATTCGAATACATTATTTTACATTATTCACATTGAAGTTGAGAGATTTTAGTTTAGCAGAATTGTGTCAAATTTGGTTTAGCAGAATTGAGAAAAGTGTTTGTTGGCCCTCTTTACCCGACTGCGGCGAAGCTCCAAAGCAGGGTATTGTTTATTTACAAAATAAATAAAATAGCATACCTACTGACGTACAAAGTTAAGCTCATTCAGCTCAGCACCCTAATTGCGTAACACAGTTTGAATCGGAATCGGAATGATTTTGAAGTATATTGCTTATCCATTGCTTCTTATGTTCGAAAAAATTGTTTGCTCAACAACGTAAATAGCACAATGAATGTTGTTGAACTATCAAATTGAAACCAATTCCTACTGATAGTGTGTTACGCAATTAGCCCTCTGGTCATT
The DNA here is from genome assembly GCA_948098905.1 of Tiliacea aurago. Classification (NCBI taxonomy): domain Eukaryota; kingdom Metazoa; phylum Arthropoda; class Insecta; order Lepidoptera; family Noctuidae; genus Tiliacea; species Tiliacea aurago. Next base: position 9,336,312 of record OX402578.1, on the reverse strand, counting down.
GTGATCTTATTAAGAGGCCGACTACCATCGCCCGCAACTGCAAGTTGCGGTGAGCGCAAAATTCGTTCGGAATATTGCTATCTCTGTTTGACTCTCTGAGTATGTGAGCGGCGGACGCGGTGTGCAGTCTTGTGCGTGTGTGTATGAGGGGATAGATAGCTATTATTAGCTGTAGGTACTTATCGTTCATTCATAACGACTCGGAGGCATTTATATTAGTAATTAGGTACGTTCATTATTTGCTTTATTTTTGTTGACTACTTCGGGGAATCGTTTTTTTGGAAATTTCTTTAAAATGCCGATATCTCAACATAATAGGATATCTAGGCCTTGTAGTGGAAATCTAGTAGGTACGTCATACATACCTATACCTATATTATATCGTCCAAGAGATCACACATCACACGCACGTCGCGTAAATATAAATTATTGGGATATTTATTTTAAACCTGCTTATGTTATTTCAATTTATTTCCTATAAGATGGTCACAAATTTAAAAAAACCAGCCAAGTGCAAGTCGGACTCGCGCACGAAGGGTTCCGTACCATTATCTATAAAAACGGCAAAAAAATCACGTTTGTTGTATGGGAGCCCACTTAAATATTTATTTTATTCAATTTTTTTGTATTATTGTTATTATAGCGGCAACAGAAATACATCTTATGTGAAATTTTCAACTGTATAACTATTACGGTTTATGAGATACAGCCCGGTGACAGACGGACAGACAGATAGACGAACGGACAGCGGAGTCTTAGTAATACGGTTCCCGTTTTACCCTTTGGGTACGGAACCCTAAAAACTAAGGCTTCTTCCGTCTTATTTCTGTATTCCTTTTACTGAACTTCAAATATTGTTATTACTAAACAATGAATACAACTCAAGTCAAATAATAAAAGTGTTATACAAAAAAACCGGCCAAGTGCGAGTCAGACTCGCGCACAAAGGGTTCCGTACCACTATCTATAAAAACGCCAAAAAAAAAACAGGTTTGTTGTATGGGAGCCCCCTTAAATATTTATTTTATTCTGTTTTTCAGTATTTGTTGTTATAGCGGCAACAGAAATACACCATTTGTGAAAATTTCAACTGTCTAACTATCACGATTTATGAGACAGCCCGGACGGACAGACAGACAGACGGACGGACAGCGGAGCCTTAGCAACAGGGTTCCCGTTTTTCACTTTGGGTACGGAACCCTAAAAAGACAACTATTCCAATAATTTATAAATTGACGATATCCGTAAATACAGATAATAACGTAGTTCTGAGCTAAGAATAATAAAAAACGAGGATTTTGAATAAACATTTATTTAGTTATGTTCTAACATCATAGTTATATATAACATAACACCAACATTGTACACTAAGTTCGCAATAAACGTTTTGAATTTGGATTTATGCATCTATAACTCGCAACGTGATATAGTCGTGTAGGGTGACCATATAATAACGACTGAACGAATGACAAAAAATACAATTATGGTAATCAGAATACATAGTGTCAAAGATCCACACTAAACACTGATTTAAAAGACTGTAAATATTTATGCAGTCTATAATGAAGTCGATTTACCAGTTCTTGTCGACACAAGCTACCTTTATCTGAATAGCTTCTGTCGTTTTAAAAAGTTAGCCAGTTACTATCGGAGCTTCCTCCCCAGGGTCACCAATTAAAGTCCAGATAAAAATCCCAGAATTATTAAATAAGCTAGAAAGACTTTGAACTTTTCATTTTAGTTATATCAATGTTTTGTGTAATAACGGAATATCACAAAAAGAAATCTGTGCAAAAACCGGGCCGAAACCATAAAGCCGCACTTGTCCAGACAAATCCAGTCGTATGGTCACCCTACCGGGTGCGCAGAATAAACATCACAGTACCAGTAATTCCCGTAAGTCTCAGCAGTGTCCTTGTGATAATATTACCTAAGCCCGGTCGGTCATATGAGTAAAGAAACGGAACAGTGACATGATAAATGATTTTATTTCTGTAAGTAAATAGGTTTGTACAAACACTTTTACACGTCAATAATATAAAAAAAAAACTAGATTAGGCGGGCTACTCGCTCCGTCGACGCTACGTGATTTTGATCCTTATTTACATTACGTTACGGATCAATGTTCTAGAAAAAAACTTTTTTACAAAAAAAAACAACCGACTTCCAACAAAAACACTAAAAAGTGAAAAATTACTTTAATTTCGGATGCACATAACATTACATCACGCCTTGTTTCCTGGAAGGAAATGGTGTCTTTGGTTTTGTATTTTCGTTTAGGGCCACCGACTTCCGAAATTAAATTAAATAACATATTTAATGTGGGTGTACTACAGGTACACCTCTGCCCAACCCTTCCAGGAAACAAGGTGTGATGTAATGTTATGTGCTTCCGAAATTAAAGTTATTTTTCACTTTTTTGTGTTTTTGTTGGAAGTCGGTTGTTTTTTTTTGTAAAAAAGTTTTTTATTTTTTCACTTTTTAGTGGTAGGTACCTACCCCACACCAATTCGTATACCACTACTTGCTATGAAAACAACAGTGACAGGAAGTTTTATAACATCATCTACATACACCGAGTGGATTAAATACGTATTATTGAAGAGTTAGCTGTAAATCTGTAATGTATATGAGACCGCGCAAGCTTCCTTGACCAAATAAAAGAATTATAAAAATCAGTTCATAAACAAATAAGGTATGCCTCAACATATATAATACTATCTAATGCCCGCGGCTTCACCCGCGTGGATGTCAGAAAAAATCTCACGGGAACCGGGATTAAAAGTACCTACCCTACATAAAAGGAACCCTAGTGCAAAATTTCACGTCGCTCCCAGTAGTTTGGGTTGTGCGTTGATACATCAGTCAATCAGTCGGTCAGTTTCTCCATTTATTTATATAGATAGATTTGTTATTTAGATCAATACAAAATAATAATAAATTTGGATTGTTTTTTTTTTTGTTGTTCAAGTGTAATCAATTTCAAAATTGTTGACCTTTACGTGATCAACGTCCTGACAACCCTTGTAAATGACACCATATTGATTTGTAGACTATTTACCTCTTTACACCCCCACTGTTTAAAAAAAAAACATGAAACATGTTTTCTTTATTTGTTGACAGGAGTTACCCTGCGAGTTGTCGAATTGATACATTTCATATGAATTCTCCATACAAGTTGTGAAACCCCGTTACACCCCTTTAGGGGTTGAACTTTCAAAAATCTGTTTTTAGCGGTTACCTACGTCATAATAACTATCTGTGTGCCAAATTTTAGCCCAATCCATTCAGTGATTTAAGCTTTGTATTGATAGATCAGTCAGTAAGTATGTCACTGTTTCCTTTTGTACTCGTATGTATTAAATCTATAGAGTAATTCGACATGTTACGACAACCCCAAATAAACTGGGATTAGGGCAGGAGACTGATGATAAAGTATTCAGGCTAAGTTTCAAGTTAATAGATCAACGAAAGAAGATTTTATTAAAATAAACTGTATCCATCCCCCTTTACACCCCAAAGATGTTAATTTTTAAAATGGTTTGCAACTTTTCCATTATTTGACATAAAGGTTATACCAATTTTCGAGTTAATCAAGCCACGTAGTAAAATCCGCCCTTGTAAAATTGACTACCCTTTTTCACTCGATTATGGGTAGATTTTCGAAAAACCCTGATACGAGTTATTCTTCATTTTTGGTTTTAAGTATAAATACTGAGTTCCCAGTTGATCGGACCGCGCGTTAAAATTCTGTACAAGCTTTGACATCCAATCCATTGAAGTTAAGATAACAAAAAAATACAAACTGTATAATTTACTTAAGTAAGTATTCGTCCTAGTTTCAAGTTTATTAACTCTAGGAATAAGATTTTTCATGCAAACAAATCTCCCCTCCTCCCCCCCCTTAAAGGTCAAATTTCCAAAAAATTCAGCCTAATCTGTTCAGTGGTTTGAGCTGTGTTGATAGACCAATCAGTCACGGTTTCCTTTTATATGTATATATGGCTAGATACATATATATATTGAGAACCTCCTCCTTTTTTGAAGTCGGTTAAAAATCATTTACAGCCAGAGTGCATCTCATGACAATTCCAATAAGACCAAACACGGGTAGGATACATTGTTTTATTACCGAGTTCCAGTGCCTACCTTCCGGCTTCATCATCAGATCAGTTTCGATCATCAGGTCAAATTTGCTTCGCTTAACTATCTTAATCCAGATATCTCATCGCCACCCGTGAAATACTTATCATTGAGAAGTTCCGGTGGCCATCAGTTCCACTTCACCAAATTATACTCTCTGAATGCAAATGATTGACTTGTTGATGAAAATATAAAATTCGCTATATATATGCCTATAATATTTGAGGAGTCCCTCAATTACTCATGGATCCCAATATCAGAACTGGATTTTGATAAAAATGGGACCAATCTGGAAGTATATCCTTTCAAATGAAAAAAGAATTTTCCAAATCGGTTCATAAACGACAGAGTTCTGAGGTAACAAACATAAAAAAAAGGACTTCTCATAAACAACTTCATCATCCTTTTTAACCCTTCGGGGGTGGAATTATCAAAAACGCTGAGACACGTATAAGTTAATTTTCAATCGTCAGGCTAAATCCAAAATTTGAAGATCCTAACTTCAAAACTGACGGACTTTCATATAAACTTCAATCCCCCGTTTCACCCCTTTAGAGGGTGAATTTTGAAAAATCCTTTCTTAGTGCACCCCTAGACTTTGGAATCTCTACCCAGCGGTTTGGGCTGTGCGTTGATATGTCAGTCAGTCAGTCAGTCAATCAGTTTCTTCTTTTATATTTATAGATAAGTTACCTATCTACCTTCATTGCTACTAATTGTTTACATATTTTTAAACTGGGCCAAGAATATAAGTAAAGAATAGATATTTTTCTTGGGCTGTTTTATACTATAGGTACCTATACTCCGTTTGAAATAAGATTAGACATTTAAATAAACCTTTTTACAGTCCGTTCAACCGATTTTGGCTTCCATTGCGTTAGTGGCATGACAAATGGCAGCTGCAATAAACAGTTGGTATTGTAACTACGTTTTTGCCATCCTTATGCCTACGGAATAGAAGTCATAATCGGTTGAACGGACTGTAAAAAAGTTTATTTAAATTTCTAATCTTATTTCAAATGGAGTATAGGTATATTTTGTATAAATTAGTATTTACCTACCTATCTTTAGATAACATTAGACCTAACTAAATTTAAATGTGTTTAGGAGGGTTTGTGTGTTTAGGAGCAAAAAGTCTAAATTATACACACGGCCGAAACAAGCTGCTAACTGCGGGAATTCCCGAGAATGCGTGAGAATTCCCCGGAAGACGGTCGACCTGTTTTTTTTTTGCTCTTATCTTGTTTGTACGGTACACAATTGACATAAAGTTCATTATGCTTTTCCGTACCATTCTGCGGCAATGTAAATTGAGCTTTAGCGTGAGTACTGGCCGAGCCTGTCTCCGTACGCGACGAAGCCGCCACCGTCGCTCAAGCTTGTAGTAGTGTACCTATCATAGACATGGGTCGTACTTGCAACATCGAGTACCAGGGCTTCTAAGTACGTCCACCTTTAGCCAGCGCCAAAAACCAGGGCTCAACATACCTACCTTGAAGTATTTTCTTCCTGCATCGAAAATTGGTCCGTACAGTCATAGAAATAAGGACTACAATCGCGTATGGAAAAAGATACTTCCATATATACGTAAAAATACTTGCATACGAAATTGTTCCGTGCGGTCTTACCGATAATGATCATGATCGCATTTGCGAAAAAGTAATGCAACCATTGCAAATATGTTTCGAGTAGTAGGTACTCGGGGGGTAGTTTGTAAATATCGCTGTGCACAACCAATCGAGAGCGATGTATCATATTTTCTTATTGCTTAGAGAAGGCGCGCGCCGTGGCTTCTTTCCAATAGTTTATTGCGAACTAAGTGTATAATGTTGGTGATAAGTTATCTATAACTATGAAGTTAGAAAATAACTAAATAAATGTTTATTCAAAATCCTAGTTTTTTATTTTTATTATTCTTAGCTCAGAACTATGTTATTTATTTGTATTTACGGATATCATCGATTTATAAATTATTGGAATAGTTGTCTTTTTATGGTTCCGTACCCAAAGGGTAAAACTGGAACCCTATTACTATAAGGCTCCGCTGTCCGTCCGTCTGTCTGTCTGTTCGTCCAGGCTGTCTCATGAACCGTGATAGACAGGTGAAATTTTCACAGATGGTGTATTTCTGTTGCCGATATAACAACAAATACTAAAAAACAGAATAAAATAAATATTTAAGGGGGCTCCCATACAACAAACCTGTTTTTTTTTTTGCGTTTTAATAGATAATGGTACGGAACCCTTCGTGCGCAAGTCCGACTTGCACTTGGCTGGTTTTTTTTAATTTGTGACCATCTTATAGGAAATAAATTGAAATAACATTAAGCATATTTAAAATAAATATTCCAATAATTTATATTTACGCGACGTGCGTGTGATGTGTGGGCCTAGGATGATATAATATAGGTATAGGTACCTTACCTTAAGTATGATGTATCTACTAGATTTTCACTACAAGGCCTAGATATCCTAATATGTTGAGATATCGGCATTCTAAAGAAATTTCCAAAAAATGCATTACTAGTCTGTAAATATACTAACGATTCCCCGAAGTAGTCAACAAAAATAAAGCAAATAATGAACATACCTATACTAATAAGTAAATATAAATGCCTCCGAGTCGTTATGAATGAACGATAAGTAGGTACCTACAGCTAATAATAGCTATCTATCCACTCAAACACACGCACAAGACTGCACACCGCGTCCGCCGCTCCCATACTCAGAGAGTCACAGAGATAGCAATATTCCAAACAAATTTTGCGCTCACCGCGACTTGCAGTTGCGGGCGTTGGTAGTCGGCCTCAGAGCGGGGCGATGCATGAACTGCCCATACAAACGTAATACCAAAATCATTTGAAATTTGAGCATATATTATTTCCACCATATTATGCTAATATTCGGATTTAGACAGTATTTATCTAGGTTCCTACATCTTTTCTTTTCGAAAATACTTACCTAGTGTGAAGTTTTAGCGAATTGAATTTCACACATTTTTACAGTGTAAATTACATGTTTTCATGTATTTTTTTCTGTATTACAATCAACAATATTTGAAATATGCTTTATGCAGGAACATAGCTTATATTATCAAGTTACAAATTAACGAAAAAATATCCGAAAAACATTAAGTTTTCATTAATCATTTTTGGTATTACGGAACACATCCAAATTTATCATAAATTTTCAATAGCTAGTAGTGCTATCGCCTCAAGCAAATGTCAATGTGTGCGTGGTCGTACTGCGCACGGTAGCTGTGTGAATCGCTCCGAGTTCCGTCATGCACTCACACTGGCGCAACGACTCGGGGTTTTTGTTGTCATTCTACAGCTGTCAGTGTTATACGATTACTTTACTGTAGACTGTACACCGCGTACGTATTTGTTTGCGAAATTGTAGGTATAGTAATAATTTTCTAACACTATTGATTGACCTATGCTATGAACTTGGATTTTGATTTGCCTTGTGATTTGGTATCGAGTAACATACATTCTTACGACCTTTGTTTTGTTTACGGACTTGGAATATTATTTACGATCGTTTGGTTGCCTCGGTTGCCTACATGAACTCCGAACGTTGGTATGTATGTTTCTTGCCTTACTTTTTTTTTTTTATATTTTTTTATATTTTACCGAATTTTGGGATGTATTTCACAGTAAGTATTATTTTACCCAGGATACTTATATTATTATAAGTTACCTACCTACCATTGCTACTAATTGTTTAAATATTTTTAAACTGGGCCAAGAATATAAGTAAAGTATAGATATTTTTCTTAGGCTGTTTTATACTATAGGTACAACTTTCTTATATATATATGTATATAGATATGTACCTATACTCCGTTTGAAATAAGATTAGACATTTATGATGACATTATTATAGATTTGGCTTCTATTGCGTTAGTGGCATGACAAATGGCAGCTGCAATAAACAGTTGGTATTGTAACTACGTTTTTGCTTTTAATGCCATCCTTATGCCTACGGAATGGAAGTCAAAATCGGTTGAACGGACTGTAAAAAAGTTTATTTAAATTTCTAATCTTATTTCAAATGGAGTATAGGTATATATCTATATATATAAAAGAAAGTTGTTAGTTACACCATTTATAACTCAAGAACGGCAAGAACGATTTGGCTGAAAATTGGTCGGGAGGGTAGCTTAGAACCAGCAGCAGGACATATGATACTTTTTATCTTTTTTTTTTCATACTTTTTACTAGGGTTGGTAGGTAGGGTAGGTAGGTAGGGTAGGTAAGTAGGGTAGGTAGGTAGGTAGGGTAGGTAAGTTGGGTAGGGTAGATACTTAGCGCTACCCGTGCGAAGCCGGGCTGGGAAAAGCTAGTTTTGTATAAATTAGTATTTACCTACGTATCTTTGATAACATTAGACCTAACTAAATTTAAATGTGTTTAGGGAGGCTTTGTGTGATGAGGAGCAGTAAAAAGTCTAAATTATACACACGGCCGAAACAAGCTGCTAACTGCGGGAATTCCCGAGAATGCGTGAGAACTCCCCGGAAGACGCCCGACCTGTTTTTTTTGCTCTTATCTAGTTTGTACACACGGCTACACATCAAGCTAAACATTTCCAGTATAAGCTGATCTCGCATTGTGTAGGATTTCCGTACAATGAGGTCAGCTTAAACTAGAAATGTATAGCTTGATGTGTAGCCGTGTGTACGTTACACAATTGACATAAAGTTCATTATGCTTTTCCGTTCCGTTCTGCGGCAATGTAAATTGAGCCTTAGCGTGAGTACTGGCCGAGCCTGTCTCTCCGTACGCGACGAAGCCGCGACCGTCTGTCGCTCAAGCTTTTATTAGTGTACCTATCATTCTCGTAGACATGGGTCGTACTTGCAACATCGAGTACCAGGGCTTCTAAGTACGTCCACGTTTAGCCAGCGCCAAAAACCAGGGCTCAACATACTTTGAAGTATTTTCTTCCTGCATCGAAAATTGGTACGTAAATTCATAAAAATAAGGACTACAATCGCGTAGGGAAAAAAGATGCTTCCATATATAAGTAAAAATACATGCATACGAAATTGTTCCGTGCGGTCTTACCGATAATGATCATGATCGCATTTGCGAAAAAGTAATGCAGCCATTCAAAGTCAAAGTCAAATTGTTTATTTCAAATAGGCACATAAAAGGCACTTTTGAACGTCAATATTTACAAAAAAATAGAATTGATTCTAGTCGCCCCTTCCAAAAGGTAGTTTCGTATGGAGAAGAATGGGCAAGAAACTCCACCGGTACTCTTTTAAAATCTAGTACAATATTTTTATAGGTACATTAATTATATAAATGATATGTGAAGACGATGCACCTAGAATAAAATTACTATACCACAATAGGTAATAAAAAGAGTTAAGAATGAAGCAATGACAGATAAATTAATTATGTGATAGATACAAGATGCTCACATATTTACAAAAATTGTAAAAAATATATAGGTACGATTTCCTAAAAAATTACAATATCAGTGTGAGTTAAGGTAATCACAGAATTTAAAATAAATGTCATAAAAATAATAAATTATACAATTAAAATAGGAACCTGTTTGATTTTGTCTAGACTCTAGATTGTCCTAAACTAGATTGTCCATTGAAAATATGTTTCAAGTAGTAGGTACTCGGCAGGTAGTTTGCAAACATCGCTAAGCACAACCAATCGAGCGCGATGTATCATATTTTCTTATTGCTTAGAGAAGGCGCGCGCCGTGGCTGCCGTGGTTCCTAGAACATTGATTCGTAACTAAATATAAATAAGGATCAAAATCACGTAGCGAGTAGCCGACCATCATCTAGTTTTTTTTTATATTATTGACGTGTAAAAGTGTTTGTAAATATAAATAAATAAAATCATTTATCTTATTATCACTGTTCCGTTGCTTTACTCTTACGACTGATCGGGCTTAGGTAATAATATCTCCAGGACACTGCTGAGACTTACACTGCTCGGTTTACTTTACTTGAACTGTGCACCTGGTAGGGTGACCATACAACCGCATTTGTCTGGACAAGTGCGGCTTTATGGTTTCGGCCCGGTTTTTGCGCGGACTTTTTTGTGATATTCCTATTACACAAAACATTGATAAAACTAAAATGAAAAGATCAAAGTGTTTCTAGTTTATTTAATCATTCTGGGATTTTTATCTGGACTTGTTAACATAATTGCTTGCTAATAACTTGATAACTGGCTAACCTTTTTAAAACGACAGGAGCTATTCGGATATAGGTAGCTTGTGTCGACAAGAACTGGTAAATCGACTTCATTATAAACTGCATAAATATTTACTCTTATAAATCAGTGTTTAGTGTGGATCTTTGACACTATGTATTCTGATTACCATAATTGTATTTTTTGTCATTCGTTCAGTCGATAATATATGGTCACCCTACACGACTATATCACGTTGCGAGTTATAGATGAATAAATCCAAATTCAAATCGTTTATTGCGAACTAAGTGTACAATGTTGGTGTTATGTTATCTGTAGCTATGAAGTTAGAACATTAAATAAATGGTAGAATTTTTTATTAATTTTAAATCTTTTTGATATCATTTGAAAGCTAACAAAAATACCTTTCGGTGATATAACACAATCCACAAGTCATTGCATAGAAATTGTAAAAAATTGTCTTGAGCAACGCGCGATGAAGTGATTCCAGTTTATTACTCACGAGTGTATTTGGTCACATGATTATTTGTTTTTCCAATTACAGGATATCATTGATATCACAAAATACACATTATTGTATACAGGATCAAATTTAATTAGCTAGCGAAACTGCAGACGTGATGAGTATCTTTATCTAAACACGATGTATTTTTGGGGGTCAACGACCTTTGGTAGTGTTGTTACTTGACTTATGAGTTGAGAAAATCTGTTTTCTTTTGTTTTATAGTGTTTAGATGATATCGATACTTATCACGTCTGTGAAGTACCTACCTACAAAAAAAAACTGATATTTCAAGTGACTACACAAACCTGGGCAGGTCGAAGACCCCAGAAAAAAAAATTCTTTAAATTAATATTTTTTTGTTTTATTATGTTTAGGTAAGTACATGTCGATGTCGCGTAGTGTCATTTGCTTTAAACAGTGTGAGTCTTGATAATGTGCACATATCGAAATTACGGAAACTTAGTTTAATTTTAAATAATTCAATTTTTTATAGTATTTTTTAAATTCTTGTTCGCTGCTGTGACCCCTGTGTAAACAAATCGTTATAACTTTTAAAATAAACGATATACTTACCACGATGAAACAAACTCAGTACCTAATGACTGGAAATGATAAAGCGTATTCATAAAAGAAAAACTAAAGATAAAACTCGCCCTCAATTGTTAATTAGGGTGATTTTATACCAAAAATCTGATATTTTTTCATAAACCTTTACAATAAGTTGTAAAATATTTCAATAAAAGTTCCGATTACCTACCCTTTTTTATTACTTTAAATTATTCTCCATCGTATCAGCTTTAAAAAAGTAAAAATACCATGTTTATATGTCAATCACAACGTTTCCTATGGGATATTATAAATTGCATATCAAATAAATAATCGCCTATCAATACATACTCATCATTTATATTCTTATTTACATCTAATAACTTACTTCACTACAAATAAACTAAATGTTTAACAAAACTCAAACTGCAGATAGTTCGAAATTATACATCAATTTATCATTACTTTTTTCCTCATAATGCAATACAGTTAAATTTATTTTTGTACAAAAATACTACATACATAGCATAAATACTGACTGCACAGCAAATTTTCCATATTTCATAGCAAAATAACTATCCCAGTCGCATATTAACCAGTAAGTACAACAAAACCTGTTCATCATATTTGTCTTAATTTTCAAGAAGCCATGCTCGGCAAATTTAATGATTATTATAACAAAAAAATCCTTTTACATTGCATTATTTCTAAAAGCAGAACAAATTAACTGAATAAAAGGTTGGCGGCTTCGCGCGCTTTTTCGTCACTGGAGTGCAGAGTGGCGCGAGCGAGTAAGATAGAGATAGCGCTAGGTCGTGTCGTCGGGAGTTAGCCGTATATCTCGCGCGTAAGAGCGAAATAGAAATATTTCGTTAGTGTAGGTGTCGTTTTACACAATCCACGTGTATTTGTTTGTTTATATTCATTCGGTGTTACGTTTCGCCGGCGGCGGCCCGGTAAGATAATCATATAAAAACAATAATTGCAATATTTGTGTGTAATTAGTGTGCATTTGACTTTTGAGTTTATCTAATGTTAATTTAAACTGATGATGGAAATGGAATGGAATGGAATTTCCGACATCAAGTAATGTACAACAACAAAGTGATGTTCCTGTGTATTGTTCGGACTGTGAAACCGAGTCACAAGTGGAGCCATGTACCAAACGAACGAGAAAAGGTGGCCTAGACTGGATATGTGTCAAAAAGTTCGTAAATTTTGACGAAGCACAACAATTTCTACGAGATGAAAAGATTTGGACTGCTAAATTTACTCACACGACACAAGAAGGTAAAAAACAGTATTACCGTTGCAACAAAGTTAAATACCGAGGCCCTCAGTGTGCAGCACGAATTTATTTGCTTTTTGAATCAAACTCCGATGCTGTCTTACTGTACCGCACAAGCAGCGATCATGATCATGAGATTATTGGGACCAAAAATGATTATGGCATAACTCAAGAGACAAAGGACGAAATTAATAAGCTATACGCATTGCATTTAAAGCCAAAAGCTATTTTAGCACGTCTGAGTGAAATAAATGGTATTAAAGTTCCCTCAAAAAAGCAACTAAATAATTATCTTTCTGACCGTCGCAGAGTTGTTTATGGCCCTTCTACAATCAGTCTGGGAGAGTTAGAGCAATGGTTAATAAATAAATCCGTAATGCCTGAGGACGATAATGAACCATATGTAATTTATTACTACGTGTACGAGGAGGATGAAAATACAACCTTTCGTTTTGCGATCGGAACAAAATCTTTGTTAAAATCTGCAGAAGCTAAAAATGTGCCTATTGGGCAAAAAAGGAAGCGTGGACGCCCCGCGAAAGCAAGACCAGCTTTAATAATTCAATAAATTACAATTTTGTATCTAATTTTATATTTTTTTTGCTGATCTCATTATGTGGTAATTAATAAATAATAAGACGACTGTGACTAATAAAATGCTGTTTTATTTAGAAAAACTGCTGTACATAATAAAAAAATAGAAGCTATATTTAAAAGAAAAAGAGTTAACATGTATAATGTGCATTAAGATTATTAGCTGTGCATTGATGAAAAAGCTTTTGCTTTAGGAAAAATCGCTGTACGCTGCGAAAATAAATTGTAGTGTGTTTAGTGATATTTTGAGTTGAATATTTTGCTGTGCAATCAGTAATTTTGATGGGAATTCGGAATCTTATTGCATAGAAAAAGGATATTTTTTGATTTGCGTTTAAATACTACCCGTTTCCTATCAACTGTTATAGAAAGGCCTTGCACTCGGCTACGTACTTTAGCAGACACAGAGCCTTTTTTGGTTGTATGTTTTTTTATTTTCCTTCGATAAAATTAAGCTAACTTTCCTTAATTTCGGTATGCGCACATTATCAAGACTCACACTGTAGGATATCATATTTTTATTTTCATTCATGCCTCCTTGCTTATCAAGTTTTTGACTCATGAAGAAAAATGACCCTACCTGGCAAAGAGAATATTCTAAAATAAATCTAGTTAGTAAAGATATATTATTACAGGGAAAAAAAACGAAATCTCTAATACTTATCAGTTTTTAACCTAATTAGCTTTGCGGTCGCATGAAATGAAAATGTTTACTTTGAGAATGGCAAAATACTTTTCCTACCAAGAAAGAAAATAAATTTATTTTACCGAGGTTATTCACTTTTTTTTTTACTTTTGTGTTTTACACTTTTTAGTTAGGATTACTTAGTTAAAGTCGTAAATTGGGTTGGTTACCCACTTATCTTTATAGTTATAATTGGGTGTTATCGGCCTCTTTTATCATTTCTCATTCCAAATTACAGCTAAACATTTATTACTAGTTATGTAAGTACTTAAACAACATCATTTTTAGTTTATGCGAAACCTGAATATAGTTTGTTCAGATTATGGCACTGAATCGATATAAATAATTTTTACACCATGTTATATTTCGTCCCAAAAATATTTAAGTGTGACGGAAAATGTTATCACTATTTAATTACTTACAATACAATCGCCGTACGGATAAGTACCTACTGCAAATTTATTATCAATGAGCGCAAGACGACCCTGGAGGCGCGGGGGCGCCATTAGCATGTTTTTGTACGGACAACCCGTTATCTTAACCTCTTATCTCTGTGATTTTTCAATACAGTTTTTAAATGTTGTACCTACATAGATTCTTAACATTAAAAAACTAGACACCAGTTTCGGGTTTCGCATGCTAAAACTAATATTGTATATTTTTGGAATCACCTTTTTAAAACCCTCCATTTTGATACCCTACCTACACGATAGTTATGGTTTTTTTTAGGGTTCCGTACCTCCTACGGAAAAAACGGAACCCCAAAAGGATCACTCTTAGAATAATAAGTTATTATTCTAAGGGATCACTCCTGTGTCTGTCTGTTTTGCTCCGAATCTACCTACTGGACCGATTAGTTGAAATTTGGTATACCTATTACGAATTTCCGTGACCCAAACACGGACGTGTAACGAAAATAAATGAATTTTTTAATAAGGGGGCAATTAGAAAATTTAAAAAAAAGTTTTGCTAACTGTACCGTGTGACATAATGAAAGGGCTTGTTGTAAGAATTTGAGATATAATGTAATTTTTATTATTTTCAAATAAAAATCTATCTCCGAAACTACTGAGCCCAAAATTTAGAAAAAACATACAGAAAATAGTTCTGTAAGTACATAGACAGGAAAACCTTTAAGAAGTCTATGGTCTAAAATAACATGGTAAATCTCTCAATATTGTGCGTACAAACTAACATTTGCAGTTAAAATGTATGAGGGAACATGTTTTTCAACTACAATATTTATTTATTTTATTATTTATGTAGTACAGTGTACACAAAGTAAAATACAGAGAGATACGACATACTTAATTATAATATAAGTACAAAGGTTATTAAGAATATTATTATTTATTTCTTAAGAAATTTCATCCAGCAGATCTACGAAAGGAGAAGTGAAAAAGAAGTGTAGGCGATGTTAAGTTTGTTCTTTGTATAAATTCATCCCACTTATGTGACCCTACACATTGTGCGTGTTCCTACACGCACTTGGCCGGTATTTTCGCCAAAGATCTGCCATTTTAATTTTTATAATTTTAATATACTTACCCACCCAGTGACACTCGCGCAATCAAGACGAATCTAACAACATATCATTCATCAAAATCAGTTCAGCCGTTTAGTAGTTGCGAGGGAATATAGGGACGGACACATTACCCTTCTTTTTTGGCTCCGCCGCAGTCGGGTAGTAAATGACTGTCGAGTACAGCTTGTATACTTGACTCAGAAGTGGGATGATGATTCGTACGTCTTTAGCAAGGTTTAAAATCAAATAAAATACGTTATTATTGATGATTAAATAATTTAATGAAATTGTTAACAATTAAATACTGATTTTTAAATTTATTATTAAGACTGGCTATAATACGAATACTCCCTACATAATTGCACAATCCGTCATTAACACACAATTTATGCAAATTGATAGACTTAACATTTTTAAGGCTACAAGTGGCCAGATGCAGACGGGGACTTGTATTGCTTGAACAGTGAACTACATCAATAGATATTATAATATGAAATGTAATTATAATCCCTTAACTAGACCATAACTACACATTATCTTATGAATACATTGTAAATCATCAATATGTTAAAACGTACCTAACATGTTCAGAAAAAGTTAAAGAAGTAAACACAATCAGAATTTCAAGAGTAACATGTAAGACTGTCTAACAACTACTTATCGAGATAGTTTGGAATGTATCAATGTAAACGCATTTGTCAATGGTATAATCGATGGTCATACGTTGACAACTCGTAACCCACATTTTAGAATTTTTGATTATTTCATGAAAAACATACAAGGGCATTTTTTTTTTTTTTAATGTATCAATAAATAATTCGATAACCTACCAACTACTTTTTTTTTTTCAAGTTATTCAGTTTTTCCCCTCTCTTGTAAAATTGATGACATTGCAGTTACATGTTGTCAACCTTTGACCATCGATATATAATATGTCCCAGAATTAACGCAGAACCTCATAAGGGGTCATTGTACTCATCATTTTACTATGGGACCAAACCAGAAATCGCGATAAAAAATCAGTTGTTCCCTACACTTATGTTCGAATATCTCGTCAAAATGTAGGGAACTGCTGATTTTTTCTCGCGATTTCAGCTTTGGTCCCATAGTAAAAGTTGTTCATAATGACGAGTACAATGACCCCTTAAGAGGTTGTGCGTTAATTCTGGAACCTGTTATATAAAAGATTAAATATGCAGAATAATATCATAAATAAAATATATAAGATGATGAGTAAATCTCTAGCGTGTCGAGAACTACTTCAAGTGCGTCGACCATGCGACATCGACAGCAGCGCGTTGAACAGGCACAATCGAAGGTGCAAGTTATAAAAACAATTGAATCCTTTCAACAAATGATAAATATCTATGGTTAATACTCGGTTAAGATTCTAGCATTTGGCATTAAATTAACTACACCACGGTTTTCGGAAGCGAATTTTACATCTAGTACACACACATGATAAAAGATATTGTACCTTACTATAATTTTGCAGACAATTTAGTTTTTATATTATGCCTAAACTTCCCTCAAATCGTTACCTCAATAGAAATTTTAAATGTACCATAATTTAATAATAGCATGTCGTCTGAATCAGTCTATATTAATTAATAGTACGCAAACCCATGCCATGTAATGTTTAACATTCCTTTAAACAACAAAATAATACAACTGAAACTCTTAAAAACTAATAATTCTGATATTGATTTAAATAGTTTTTTTTAATAAAGGTCAACAATATAAACATTTTGATAATTCTGTTATACAACAAAACGTTTTAAAAAGATAAAACAAATTACAAAGCACATTTGCACTTATTTTGATCTTAAAAAATATTTAAAATACTAATTTACACACAATTTTTATTCCAAACAAACCATACTGACATAGTCAGATGGAGGTACTGCAAACTTGTTAGTAAAAGCGTTAAATA
Source organism: Tiliacea aurago (assembly GCA_948098905.1). Classification (NCBI taxonomy): domain Eukaryota; kingdom Metazoa; phylum Arthropoda; class Insecta; order Lepidoptera; family Noctuidae; genus Tiliacea; species Tiliacea aurago. The sequence goes on along the minus strand of OX402578.1, from coordinate 9,318,902 downwards.
AAATAAATGTGGCCCTCAATAAATTAAGTTTAGCCATTAGTAATTGCATAATATTACAGTATGCATAAATATCACAATAAATGGTCGAAGTACGGCAACGCTATGCTAATGTTTATGTAATAAATACTTTTTATTAAAATTTATTAAAGGTAAAAACAATTTATGGTAAGTATTTTAAACACAAAGGGCCTAAGCATTTACTAAATTTTACTTCGACAACTAAAAACAAGTTAAGGCGATATAACTTGGTAAATTTCATATGTATGTCGATAGCCGATTCCTGAATTGTTGGTGTTTAGGCGGTTAGAGAGCTCAGGTCAGACAGGAAGTTGTCTGGAGTCAGTATGTGTGAAGAGCCGATGATCACCTCCCAGTTCTTAAGCGCGGCTGTCACCTCGTATGCGCAGCGGATTTCAGAGAAACAGACGCCTGAAATGAAAGAAATGTTAAATATACTGTAAGCCACACCAACATTCTTGGCATTGAAGTCCCCGAGGACGAACACAGGGAGGCGATGGAACCCGACGACGACGACTCTTAACTCCGCAAGGGAGTTGTGGAACTCGGCGAGAGTTCGGTTCGGGGAGAAGTAAACACCTACTACGGCAATATCCCCGAACCGTGCTGCCACACAACCCGATCCCCTCTTGACGGACTCGAGGGACGGAGTACCGGCGGCGGCCGACGAAATTAGGGTCACTGAGCTGCTCAGGTCCTCCACCCAGTCATCCCTGGGCGGGACAAAGTACGGCTCAGCGACCACAGCGATGTTAATCGACCACTGCGCCATGCTCTGGAGCAACAGATCCTGAGCGCAGGCGCAGTGGTTGATGTTCGCCTGGAGGAGGCGTAATGGGGCCATTTATTGGCATTCCATATCAGCCTCCTCCCGGGCCCTCTGGGATGGCCCTGTCACGGTGGTAGCGGCGGCGACGACGACGGTGGAGGCGGCAGCGGCGGCGGCAATAGTGGCGGCTGCGGTGGTGACGGCGGTGGCGGAGGGCTTGCCTCTGCCCCTGGCTTTGGGGGGAGGAACACAGGCCTTGCCTCCAGCCCGGTGATCGGAAGGCTTGCCAGCCGCCGCACATGCAAAACAGTGCGGCGTGGCATCGCAAGAGCCCGCCTTGTGACCGGGCCGACCACAGCGGAAGCAGTGATCGCTGCGGTCCACCTCCGAGGTGCAGCAAGCTCCCACGTGGCTTCCCACGCGGCAGCGGAAGCACCTCAGAGGTCTGGGTTCCAGCAGTTTCACTTGCGCGGATACCCAGCCCACCCGGAGCCTTTGGCCCTCTCCGGATATTTTTTGGGCCGCCGACACGGGGCAGCTCACCGTTATGGTTTGCATCCCCGATTTGTCAGGACGGAGGGTGCCTGCCCTCACCTGCTCGGCAGAGCACTCTCCAGTCCTAGCCACGGCGGCCACAACATCTTCCGCCGTCACGCAGTCGTCCAGGCCCAGGATGCGCATGTCAGCGCACTTGGTGGGCCTGGAGACTCGGGCCTCCTCCGCATTGAGGGACGCCCTGAGCCTTTCGGCCAGGGCGTCAGCGGTCGGGCCGCTGGCCGCACCGGGGATCTCCAGCATCCGAGCCCCCGTCGCAGTGACTTTCATTCGGAAGCCATCAGCGACGCCGATCTCCTCCAAGTCCACTGCCGCCCACGCCTTGGCGAGCACCTCGCGGTAGGTCACGCCCTTCTTCTCCGCTTCCGGCTGTAGTGTGATCACTACAGCTGTGGACTTCGGGGCGCGGAGCCTAGCCGCGGCGCTTCGCTTCTTGCGCCGTTGCCGCCTCTGCTTTCTATTGGCCGCCCTTTTGGCCTTACCCGCCTTCCTGTTCTCCCCGGCTACTTGCCATTCGGCATCGGCCGGAGAAGAATTAGGAGGCGGGGGCAGCCTTTCCGCCGCCAGGGCTGGGGCCCTTGCCTTTTGCGCACCCACCTGCGCAGCCGTCCCGCCCTTCTTGGGCTTGGGTGGCACCGATTTCGCTAGTGCAGGTTTGGCCGCGGGATTTGTCGCAGGCTTCGCCGCGGGCTTGGCCGCAGGCTTGGCCGCGGCGGCCACAGTAGCCGCAAAGGTAGCCGGCCTGCTCGCCGCTAGCGGGGGGCGCAGGACAATGCCCTCCAGTACGGAGAACCGGCTGTTGAAGGCAGCCAACTCCTGCCGCACCAGGGACAAAACCCGGTCCTCCGCCGGCAAGGGCAGGCCCTGCTCATGCTGCGCTCCCACCTGGTTCCCGGTATACGGACGCACGAGGCAGGATGGTGGAGGACTGGGCTCTGGAGACAGGCCTGGTCGTCCTAAACCGGGGTTCTGTCCCCACGTGTGTGCGGATGCGGGGTGAATCAGTGGTGGACATCTCGTTCGCCAGCCCCGCTCTGTCGCCGCGTGTCATTGACTGGCGCGTCATGGAGGGGGTGGAGACCTATTCCGATCACCGGTACATCCGGTTTGACGTCTCCGCCCAGACCTCAGGTGCGCTGGTCCGACAGGCCCCGAGTGGTCCGCGGTGGGCGCTGAAGCAGCTGGACCGGGAGCTCCTCCTGGAAGCCTCGATCGTGCAGGCCTGGGTGTCATCACCGGACAGGCCTGCCGACATCAACGACGAGGCGGAGTGGTTCCGGGAGGCCATGTCCAAGATATGTGACGTGGCAATGCCCCGGGTCCAGCCCGGACGTGCTTGGCGCCAGGTGTGCTGGTGGTCGCGTGAGCTAACCGCTTTACGCGAGGCATGCGTTGCTGCGCGCCACCGGTACTCCAGGCACCGCAGGCTCCGTATCCGCCCTCCGGATACGGAAGCCATTCAGGCGGAGCTGTACGAGGGGTACAGAGCGGCGAAGACCGCCCTCCGAGCGGAGATCCAGCGGGCCAGAGGACTGTCCCGCGAGGAGTCGCTGGAGACTCTGAACAGAGACCCGTGGGGACGCCCCTACAAAGGGGTGAGAGATAAACTCCGCCCATGGGCTCCCCCGCTGACGCAGAGTCTCCGGCCCCAGCTCGTGGAGGACGTGGTGAGCGCTTTGTTCCCTTCGCGAGGGGAACAGACTCCCCCGCCCATGGCTCCGCCTCCTGCGGTGCCCGATGCGGACCACACCAATGACGACGACGACGATACTCCGGAGGTGACCGAGGTAGATTTGAGAGTGGCGGTACGTAGGCTTAATGCCAAGAATACCGCCCCAGGACCCGACGGCTTACCTGGAAAAGCCTGGGTTCTGGCCTTGGAGGCTCTCGGGCCTCGACTAAGGGGGCTCCTAAGCGCATGCTTGGAGAGGGGCCAGTTCCCACTTCGTTGGAAGACTGGGAAACTGGTCCTCATTAAGAAGCCAGGGCGCCCGGCGGACTCTCCGTCCGCTTACCGGCCCATCGTGCTGCTCGACGAGGTGGGCAAGCTCTTTGAAAGAGTTATTGCAGACCGCCTTGTCGGGCGGCTGGTGCGGGTAGGGCCGGATTTGGCGGACAGCCAGTTTGGTTTCCGCAAGGGGCGCTCTACGGTGGATGCCATCATGCGCGTTCGAGCCCTCACGACGGGGGATGCTATTGCCCGGGGTGGGGTCGTCTTGGCGGTGTCTCTTGACATCGCCAATGCTTTCAATACCCTGCCCTGGAGTTGCATTAGGGAGGCACTCCGGTATCACCGGATGCCGACCTACCTCTGTCGAGTGGTCGAGGCCTATTTGACGGACAGGGCCGTCATCTACCCCGGTCACCACGGAGAGTGGAACCGGCGAGAGATGTCGTGCGGTGTCCCACAGGGATCGGTCCTGGGGCCGCATCTGTGGGACATCGGCTACGACTGGGTGCTGCGTGCTGACCTCCCTAACGGCGTCAGCGTGGTCTGCTACGCTGACGACACGCTGGTCCTGGCGCAGGGGAGGTCACATCAGGCGGCAGCCGAACTGGCGGCACGTGGGGTTGCGACAATCGTCAACAGGATCCGGCAATTGGGACTCGAGGTGGCTTTGCACAAGTCTGAGGCCATGTGTTTTTATGGTCCTCGGAATGCGCTACTGTCGGGTTCCCAGATAACGGTAGGAGGGGTTCACATCGGTGTCGAGTCGACGATGAAGTACCTGGGACTCGTCCTCGACAGCCGTTGGAACTTCGTGGAGCATTTTCGACGTTTGGCTCCCAGACTGGAACGGGCCGGGGCTGCCTTAAAGCGGCTCCTACCCAATCTAGGGGGTCCAAACGCCTCCTGCCGGAGGCTCTACGCGGGGATCGTGCGGTCCATGGCCCTTTACGGGGCACCGGTGTGGGCGCGTTCCTTAAGGCTGCGACCAGCCCGCCAATTGAATGCGTCCCAAAGGGTCATGGCCATCAGGCTGGTACGGGGTTACCGCACGGTCTCCCGTGAGGCGGCGGGCCTCCTTGCCGGACTACCGCCATGGGATCTGGAGGCAAAAGTCCTCGCGCACATCTGGGAGTGGCGCGAGGAGGCGAAACGCCGGGGTGAAACTCCGCTGCCGCGAGAAATCACGGCACAGCGGACAGAGCTCCGGCGGGATCTCATGGCGGCATGGAGAGTGCGATTGTCGCAACCCAGCGCTGGGCACGCCACAATTGTGGCGATAAGTCCCCTCTTTGAGGAGTGGCTAGAGAGGCGCCACGGCGTCCTCACCTTCCGCCTGACGCAGGTCCTCACCGGACATGGTTGTTTCGGGAGGTTCCTGTTCAGGATAAAGCGGGAGGAAACGCCCGGGTGTCACCACTGTGTGGATCGCCCGGAGGACACGGTGGAGCATACGGTGGAGGTCTGCCCGGCTTGGGTGGAGCACCGCCGTGTCCTCACGGAGGCGATCGGCGGCGGCGATCTCTCGCGTCCGGCCCTGGTTCGGGCCATGGTTCGGAGCGATAGTGCATGGGAGGCCGTCACCTCCTTCTGCGAAGCAGTAATGCTTGCGAAGGAGGAGGCGGAACGCGTGAGGGAGAGGCAAGGTTCGCGCCCTCGCGCCCCTAGTCGCCGCAGGAGACGCCCCGGGCGTCGGGAGTCGCAAGCCGATTTCCGGCCACCGTAGGCGCGGGCTTGCGGACGGTGAGCGATGGGTAGTTCACCGTCCGATAAGGACCAGGCCCGGGTCGACGGCGCGTTGTATTCCACGCGCGCCTCAAAGAGTTGTCAGCAGCAACTGACGGGGTCCGTTAGGGCCAATGCCTGCCAGGGTTGCGAGTTTGTCCGAAAGGGATATCGTGGCCCTGGCACACAGGCAAATGAAGGAATACGGGTGGGTTTTAGTCAGTAAAAGTCTGACACGCCCTCCCGCTCCGCCCAGAGCGGGAGAAGTTATTTGATAATTTCCCACCCAAAAAAAAAAAAAAAAAAGCCACACCAACATAGATTGCGGTTTGAATACTCTATAGTACGGCGAGGCGAAGGAGGATACCAATATGTCGCGGTGGAGAGGACATTATAATAAAATTTAAAAATAATTAAGATTTTTACCTCCAACAAGGAAAACAATCAGACGCGGTACGTTCTTGATAGTCTGTTGTGCCTTATCCTTATGCCAGTGTCCGTAGCGCACACTGAAATACAAAATAAATTAAATATGTATAACTAGCAAATTAATACAATCAGCGTGTGTCGAGAACATCACTACGTGCAGGGCGACCGCGGGCGGGGAGCAGCGGTCGCGGAGGGGGCGTTCGACCACCGGGCGCCCAACGGCCGGCCCAGCCGTACTTCAGCGTCCGCGATACTGAGCGTTTTACGTTAATAGTCTTTTCTCGCCAGTCAAATCTTGCTAACCGTTTGTTAACCTATTGTAAGCCTTAAAATACAGTCCACTATCGTCATCTAACGTGTTTTAGTTCCTCGTACCACCTGGAGGATATGCCCATTCCTGTTTATGGTCCTTCGAGCCGGATGTGAACCAGCGACCTATGGATGGTGTACTCTAAGTACTCCTCTGCCTTACCCTTCGGGGATTACAGGCGTGATTTTATGTGTGTGTGTGTAATGCAATCAGTTCATATATGTGTTAAAAAATTTGGCGCTTAACGGTATTTACCTAGTTGGTGCCTGATATCCAGAGGTTTGCGCGCGTCCAGCCAAGAATGGGAAGTGACGTTGGTCAAGTTTGTCTTCGATTGCGTCTTCCATGATATCCTAAAACCAAAAACAATTTTAAGGTAACGTTACGGCGATTGTGTGGTTTCTTAAATTAGGTATAGTGAGTGCAACCTACTTTGATCACGGGTGTCCATCTTGACATTTGGTATGTTTGCTCCGTAATCCTTTCCTTCCTTGGTACTTGATACTGTTTCTTCCGATTCCCCTGTAGAATGAACATTACACTGTAACATTAATTGAAACACAAATATTTAAGGGAAAACTTAACTTATCTTCATAATCGAAGCGACTATATAACACTACAATAATATACAAGTCATAAAAAACACAGGTAAATTCAATAAAAATCGGGGGTTAGACATTGATAATTATACAAAAAAAACCCAAGATGCACATTCAATCAGAAACTCTGAAACCCGAGAGAGCAAAAGTCGAAATGGAGCGCTCATTTCTATTTTCGATTGTGATCAAAAAAACACTTTATAACAGTTGGTTTGAGGTATAATTCCGAAGGCGACTGCAGACCGCAAACCGCAGCGGCAAAGCCGCCCTTTCGTAATGACAAACCGCAGCAACATTACTAATTTCTATGTCTATGTATGTGTTATGTACATATAAAGTGCGTTGTACTCTATTTTAGTTTATGAAAACGCTTCCATAGATGGCGACATTGCCACCCGCTGCAATGTTGTGGTAGGACGGCATTGTCGCTGCGGTTTGCGATCGCCTTCGGATTTGTACCGTTAAAGTTTTAATTTGTGTTTATCAAATCAAAGTTTGTGATGGTTGTCATTATGTTTTAGTTCATCGAAGACACTTATTATTTAATATTGGAAGAATATTGTACCTTGGGTATATCAATGGGATTAAGTGAACAATCGATGACAAGACTGTCAAACAGAACAAAACCGTTAACAAAATTCATGCTACATGCAAAAAAATACATAAATATATCTATATATAATAAGTATACATCAACAACGACATTCAGTCCCAGGTTGGCGAGGTTGAGTAGCGTCTGCTTGTCGGAGGGCTCGAGCTGCGCGTGCGTCACCAGCTTGTTCAGGTTCTCTTCCGAGATGCCGTTCTTGGACATGATGTACAGCGCGATAATCCGCATCTTGTTGAAGTTTATCACTGCCTGCAAGTGTTTGAAAAGGTGATCAATCGATATACAAGTATCAATAAAAGGGGTGTTCATTTTAATCGACTGTGTTTTTATTTCATTCAATGACAAATTTCCTTTCACATACAAAAAAAAAAGTGAGCCGTCACGGGACTCTTGGCAGATGTAAAACATCGAAATCAAACAAACATCGAAAAAAAGGTCAGGGTCGCGTAGCGGGGAACCGCGCGCGCGGATTGTGCGGTGAATCGCCACGCGGCATGCGTCGCCCCGCCAGCAATGGGTTTTACGTGCGCCTATAGATGTTTCACATCAAAAAATGTTCCAAGCAGTAATCCTTCACGACCTTTTCGAGTTAGTCACGGACTCACGGCTTACTAAATCACACACCTTTTTTTGAAAGATATTATAAAGGCAAGTTTTAATAAGTCGCCATTCATACCTGGTCAAGAAGCACGGGCACAATACTCCTCATGTGGTCTTTGATCTTCTCGCCCTCGGCATCGGTGCCCATAGCGAGGTCCTGTTGTGACAAAATCATAATAAAAAGTCTCGTAAAAAAAGACAATTGTAGCATGTTTATGGGCGTAAGACTTGACATTATATCTATTTTAAAACTCATACATTATTAGAAGAAACTACATTAGACACGGCAAAGAAGACTGTTTAGTTTTAAAGCTTTCTCTCTCATACTATTTTGCTGTGCCTGAAAGGTGACAGGGTCCTCAATCAATGATCTCATTCCGCCTTATTACAAAGCAAGATTTATATTTTGACATGTCATAAACCATGGAGCCAGTTTTTGTAATAAGAAATAACAGTGATTGAAATACCGTTCTTTAGACAAAACTGAAAACTTAATTCGTACTAAGTTGTCAGTTTCGAACTTTATTACGACTATGGTAAAGTTCCTAAACACATTTAGGAACTTTACCATAGTCGGAATAAAGTTCGAAATTTAATAATGGCCTTGTTTTGTAATAAGGGGGATTAAGTTTTAAGTTGCCACATAGGTGCACATTGTAGAATGCAATAAATTATTGAAGTATTGAAAGTTACTGGGAACATATTATAATAAGTAAGGTGAAGTGGCCAATATAATGATAGAAATATTTGTAAGGAGGAACTCACCTGTTCAACCTTGCACAGTTTGTCGACGTAGCCCTGGTAAGACTTCATGCAGTCCTCAGCTAGACGCAGATGGGTGGCGTACTTAGACAACTCCTTCTGATACTGAGGCATCTTCTTGATCATCTGGGAGAGGTCCCGCATGGATTGCTTGTCACCTGATTACGAAATATTTAATTAATTTTGTAATATCTTTAAAATGAAACATAAGAAATACTATTTCATTACGCCCTTTGAATTATAGAATGGGTGATAAGACTTCTAAAAATCCCTAGCTTTTTAGGAGTCTATCACCCAATTTAATAGCCTTTCCAGAGTTTGGCTTTTACGGCGCTGACAAGAGGCAAATGATAAAAGTAAGCTTGTCTTAAACATATTTCTCAGAACCTGGTTGTTACAACACTTTTAGAAAAAAAAAATCTCAACACAAATTAACGGTAAACTAACCCTTTACTTTGAGTTTCAAGCCAAAATATATTATGTATTAAATATCAACGAACGGTTGGTATTTAATTAATAACAAGAACATCTTATTTGTATGCAGAACTTGGTTGTTTTTTATTTTCGATTACTCAACTCATTTTTTTTGTAAATAAATAATTGCTTCATATTTTGCAATAAATTACAAGCATTGTGTCATCGTGCTTCTCTTTCTTTTGTATGCAGTCTGACAGTGACAGCGGTTTACCTGTTGTCAGCGTCTTAATTGGCATGTCAGGACTGCGGATTTGTCTCACCATCTACTGCAGTTTACTACAGTGCCAATTTGCACTTGGACATGGAAAAATAAAGTCAAAATAGAGTAAAATTTATTTAGTCACCTCCGCCCATTCGTTTTGAATCAGTGAACTTCTTCAGGTTCTTGGTGACCGATGTGGACACGACGGCAATGTGCTGATGTCGCAGCTCTACCCACAACTCGTCATTCTCGTCCAATAACACTTCTTTCATGTTGCCAGAGGAGTCGTATCTACGATAAACAATCAACATGTTAGATAATTTTTTGGAATTGTAATAGAGACCAAATAATTTACAATAAGCAAATGACATTTCTTTGTATATTCAGTCTCCTTACGAAATAAGTGGGGAGGCTTGTAAATGTCTGGTCGTGAATGGCTCCTCTCTGACTACTTCCTGTAAGAGCTAGCTAGGTAAGCTTTGTCGTGGAGTTGCGGACTCCAGCCCGTATTACATAATTATCTAGAATAGATAACAAAAAAAAATACTGTAGTTACTCACTTATAGACGTCATTCTCGATAGGCAACAGATCGTATGCCATGGCTTGTAGCGTGAGCTCGTGCAGCAGCGGCGACACGCAGTCAAAGCCGCGGTCTATCACCAGCAGCTGAGAGCGAGCTTTCTCGGGACCCTCGCCCATAGTCGGCTCGTCAGCCTATACAACAAATTCAAAAACAATAGAGGTGAAGTAGGCACTAAAGAATACTGACCCTCTAGTCTTTTTTTTATTCAAATTGGTGCTACCTAACTTATGGCAAATAATTTAATTTAATATTTGTGTTGCGTAATGTATTATTTTACATACTATTGTACAGAATCAAGTTTTTCTAACTGAACTGACATCTGTGCTGCTGGGGAGTTTGTTGCGCCACTTCTTCCCAGCTAAAGCACTAGGAAGTGGTGAAGGGCGGGCGTTTTTGGGGGACTGTCATAAGTAATATTAACGTTCGAAAAGTGCTGATTCTCAGCCTAGTTTGAATAAATCACTTTTGGTTTTGATTTTGCTGTAGAATTTGGGAATAATATTAATTTTATTTACCTTATAGGCATCCAGTTTCTGTTGGATCAGCTGGGCGAGCTCCACATTGCGTTCCCAGTCACTGCACAACAATGTTTAGTTTAGATATACTCTAAAATCCAATTAATTAATACTATTTTGGTGAGACTGAGGTTTATTACTAGAAAATGAAATTAAATGTTTATTTCTGTAAGAAGATATTCAAAGACTAAGGCCCGTATTACATAACGTCACTCAATACAACTAATACAATATGGATGTTTTCCGAAATAAATAATTGAATTGAATTGAAAATACTCAACCATGACTTAAAACTAGTTACAACCAATCAAATGGCTTGAATCCATTTGTTACCCATGGTCCCTCCCGTAGTCCCTGGAAGGCACCACGGGTATTTTTCTTACCTGTGGTCCCTTCGAGAAATACAATGCTACCAAATTAAAATGGTAGTCCCTCTCGTAGTCCCTGGAAGGTATCATCCCTCCAAAAAATATAGTGCTGCCGTATTAAAACTGTACCAAATTCAAGTCATAAACTCATACATAATACAGTCAAAGGCATTATTTAAAAACCCGACTGCATAAACAGTGAATGTAAAAAAAGATTTATATCAACAATCTCATGCAGTCGGAGGCAATAGGTCGTTATTGTTAAGAAGATGGCATTTGCTAGCTGATTGATATCTGAGAAGAAATGCCGAAACAAACCCAGAAGTCATGGTCTTTTTCGAACAGTTCTAATTGCGACCTTGCCAACTCAACGGATAAGGGCTCTATTACAGTCAGTTATAAATCTGGCTCTCCAAAACTCGTACAATCGTCATTGTTTATAAAAATGCTGCCATAGGTTTTGGGTTTTGCAAAAATATTTACCTGCGGTATCGCACGGAAGGGTACTCTCCGAGCGTAGCGCAGAGCGTGGCGATCTGTTCAGCGATGCGCTCCATGTTAGCATTGCGAGTCTGCGCCAGGGCTGGGTTGTACATGCACTGGAACGTCTCGGGCGAGTCCAGGGAGAATACCTGTCAATGTAAGGCGAATTATTGAATAGTTATTCGTCACTTAATATGTAAAATAGCCTTAACAAGTGACAATACATAGGTGTATCAGGCGCATCTTGGACAGTCAGGTCAGCCCCGCTACCGTCCTTGCTATGTGGGAAATCATATGGCCAAGCTATGTGATTTTTCAAAGAATCTGGGAGTTTTAGTCAATTATGTAAGGTATTCTTACTGACCTGGCTTTCATAAGGCAAGAAAGCAATGTTAATTTCCTTCAAAGTTTTAATTTTTCTTGCTGCTGATGACTTGCAGAGTTCATTGAACAGTTCCTCAGGACATACTAATTAGTGGCAGCGTGTAACAAGTGTTCGACATTAGTTTCAAGGTAGAACTCATAATTTATTGTAGAACCATACTAAAGTAGAATCCAAAAATGAGCCAAACTTTTTAATTATATGGGTCCATGATGATTAAGTTCTACTTAAGTCCCATGAGTTCACCCTATTAAAGAATCAATAATATTTGACAAACCTGTTGTTCATATGGAATAAAAGCTATGTTGATTTCCTTTAATGTTTTGATATATTTAGCTACAGGACTACGTGATAATTCATCAAATCGAGCATCAGGACAAGCTGTAAAAACAGAAATTAAATTGCAAATAAAAATGAAAGCATAAATGAATAAAAAAAGCTGAAACTACCTATTTGTAAAATTAATTTGATGTATTTTTTTTCTATAAAATGCATAATGATTTATTAGAAAATCTTGTATTCATAATTATGATGTGATCACATTTAAATACCTATAAAGACGAATATAAAGTAAACCTACCTTCAGTGAAGAAGACATGAGCAGCCCGGTACATGATGCGATTCCCCACAGAGAAGTCATTGATGAGGGCATGTACAGACTTCTCAGATGGTGTAATCAGATAGATGCCATCCATGGTGCACAGTGGTTCCCTCTTCTTATGGATATCCTCCACCACTGGAATATTAATTAAAAACAGTTTTCAAATCAGAACAGTTTTAGAAAGTGAAGGAATGCAAAAAAAAGTTGGTTAAAAAATATCTACAAGGAAGAAAAGTGTTGAGTTTTGAGGGTTACATAACAAATACTGACAACCTGCTTTTTTCTCTATGAAAAAACCCAAATTATAGTAAGGCTAAGCCCTAAGGCTAAACAGCTTCTACATAATTATGTTATTGCTGTCAAACAAATTATTGGATTTAAAAAATATAGAAATTATCTTACAAGTAATGCCTTCTGCAGAGATATCGTGCATTTTGCAGCAGGCAGACACCATGCGCATGGACAGCTGATCGACCACTAAGACACGCCATTCTATTTTATCTTTTCCTTTTGACCGATACCGGATCACCTCGTTCATAATCTCTGTAAAGAGCACAAATAGAAGCCTTTATTACAATTTTAAAACACTGATTTTGATGTCTCATAATGACAATAGGTCAAATTATCTGCACAGACCTTAGCCTCCTTCAGAATTTTCATTTTTGTCTAATACAGTTAATAATTTTTTATATATGCCATATGGGACAATTGGGTCCCACAATTCAACAAAGACCTTGCTACTCTCTGTCCACCTCTTACTGTTAGAGCTGCCAAGGACAAAGGTCATCCCGCATCAAACAGTTAAATTAGATTAACTATTATATAACTCAAGATGCCTTTATTAACATGGTTGAATGGTGAAATTAGTGATGTCATTTTTAGTTTGTTTTATTTTTGCATCCTCCTGAGCAGGTTTTATGATTTACCGAAAAAAATAGTATTTTGTTGGCACCTTTTTATCACAGGGGTGTACTGGTTTGCTCAACATAGAGCTGGTGTATTGCATTTTTGAAGAATACGAGTTGTCTGTCACAATGACTCATTAAAATAATTGCATCAGATTCTACCAAGAAGTGTCTGAATATAATACATTCAGGATTCGCACGATCCGCAGCCACTTCGTGACGTATGAAGCACCCCACCCCCCAGCCAGTGACACAAGAAAATCAATAATAGGTGTTAAGCTTTTCAGGCTCTTCACGTAACTTTTTAAACCGCATACAGCAATACTTTATCAAATCGTATAAAGCATCTAAGGGTCGTATCGATATTGAACACATATTTTTTTTTACCTTTGTCTAATTCTAGCAAAGCCACAGGAACCCATTGTATAAAAGCCGCTCTAAGTAACTTAATAATAATGTAGTGTACAGCGAAAAGTTAGTTGATAAGTTCAGCCCCAGGCAATTTCAGATAAATCATTCAAAATAATTCAACAAAAACACAATAAAAATATTAGTCATCGATAAGGTGATATCTGTTGATAGAATGAAATCATACAAATATTATACAATGAGCAAAAAAAATATACTTAAATACGTTTTACATCATTGTTTTCCAAAATTAATGGTAATGAAGTGTTTTTTGCGATGAAATACTGCTAAAAACATATTTTTTCTAACTCACTTTGCCCGACTTGTGCTTTGAGAGCCATCTTGAACCGTAGACTAAAGAGCAATGTGGGGGAACTGTCAAACAAGAAGGTAGGATAGGAAGTCGATGAATCGCGCGCCCTGTTACACGAACAAAATTAATTTATTCCTCTTCCGATGAGATGGAATCACGAGAGAGAATATAAAAAAAAATTACATTTCTTTATTAGCTTTGGTTTCCTAAGAAAGCGGTGAACGGTTAAACAATAACGGCTGTGCAATAATTATACTTAAAGTCCATTTCACGAAAGAAGTCCCGCAGACGTGGCGCTGCAGGCATGGGTTATTTTAGGAATGTTGTTAACTTAGCGTATAATAATAATTAGTTCCACTTATTTCCGCGGGACTTCTTTCGTGAAATGGACTTTAGAGAGCGTTTCGTGACACCTTAAATGTCAAATACTGCTGAAAAATACTTAAAATAAAAGATTTTTCATGACATGGTTATTTTTTGTTTATAATGTTCGTAATAGACTGAATTAGGTTTTTAAGGAAAGAAAAATTAAAAAGTTTCCTGGAAAATTATGAAATTCAGGAAAAACTGAACGTCCTTTCTTGGAATTTTTGTATGAATTATTGAAATTTGGACAGGACAACGTCTGTCGGGTCGTAGTTTCGTAAACTTTAACCGCCGTATCTCTAAATAGCCGAAATTATTCTGTAAACATTAGACTTACCTATGTAGGCCCATGGAATTAGTATATACTATAATTATAGACCATTGTCGGCTACCATGCATGTCCAAGAGGCCATGCCCTATAAAAGTTATTTGTCTATGGCGCAAAATGTCAATTATTGTTTCAAATTGTTTAAAAGCAAAATTTTTTTTACAAGCAAAATCCGTTTGAGGTCAAATATTTTATTGCAGCTCAAGTCGAAAATAACTAATTTATTATTGTAGAGTTGATAATATTACCCCAATAATTTGATAACTAGAGAATTTAATTAGAATAATAATTATTACAGGTATTTACTTGCTTTAAATGCGCGCGCATTTTGATAACATGATTCATGAATGATAAGGAGGCGGGTCAATAAATAAGTGAAAGAGATAGATCATATTGCTGTTTCGTCCTCCCACCAGAACGGCGGAAAACAGATTAGAGACATCTAGTCAATTCAGTTTTTTCTGTGTTGGTGTCGAATGTGGGTGTGTTGAGGGTTAGCGATTTAGTGTAAATATCACGTGCGCGTGAAGTTTCAAAATTCATAACTTAAATAGGGTACAAAATCGGTTAAACAGTCAAGGTAAATATCACAGAATTTTTAATAAAAAATATTTTAGTTATTTTTGCAAAATTTAATGTTTATAACGTATTATTATTGAAAACCATGGTTCAATACTGAAAATGGTTAGGGAAACAAAATTAATCTACCCTCAACTTTAAAAACGGAATAATTTTGCAATAATCTCAACCAAGTTAAGTGTGGTGTCTCAAAATCAGATGAAGGAATGTTACTTAATTTTAGTCTAGATAAACATAAATTAGGTATACCTAAGTAAGTATTGTATGCTGGTAACATTACCTAAAAAATATTTAAATGAGGTATTTAGTTAGTACCTACCTACCTATTCTAAACTTTCTATTAGTTTTCATATTAGAAAAATAATTTTCTATTTCATTTGTGATGAAAATACCTGAAAGTTTGCAATACAATGCTAAAATGCTTACATAAAGTACCTACCTAGCGGTAGGTAGGTACTACCTACTTTGTTCTAATCTTAGTTGAAATAGAATAATATTGGAAACGTGATTATTTTGGGCAATATATCTCAGAATCACCCCAGAATAAGATGCATGATTTTTCAAGCCAACTAAAAATAAAAGCCGCAACACGCAGTGAACAAAATAGATCCGAATGTGCATTTCTGGAGGTACTGAAGATAGAATAGAGCATTTCAATTTTTATCTTGTTGTACCGCTGCAGCGCTGCTATTTCCAATGATTAACATAGTTCTCTTTTTATTGGCAGCTGGTGAAAGTGTTGTGTAGTCGAGGAGTCCAGTGGTTGAAGCGCTTGATCAGAGAAGCTGTTCAGTGTACAGTGAAATGTAAAGCGATGTATGTATCGTCCGCGGGACTTTTACAAGTGTTTTGTTGAGAAGTGATTGTGATCAAGATGCGAAGTGGTGATCAGCTGGTGGTAATCTCGTACCCTTGCCGCGCTGAGGGCTGGCTCGAACGATGTGGTAAGTACTTAATGGCTTACTGCTACTTCAATGCACTCTGATAGCTTCATAAAAAGTTTACGTTCAGCTACGCTTGCTATTTTTACCGTGAAAATATTCGCAAGTTATTTGGGGCGCTTTACGTAAGTGCTCAATCAGTGACATACAGTATCATACGTAGCAAGTAAGGTCGCGTGCTTTGCCAACTATACCTGTCGTGTCGTATTTTGATGGTAGTATTATGCATTTAAACAAAATCTTTTACATTACAATTTATTATCAGTCTAGAAATCAACGATATCTACAGACAAGTCGTGCCGGTCTGTACAAGCCTTTATTTTTAATTAGGTTATTTTTCTCTTTCACTTGGACATTTTGGGAGTTGGACATTTTGATCATTGGACATTTTGACAATTGGACATTTTGCCCCTGAACGATCGAAAGCCCTACATTAGTAAACGAATTTCTTTCATGATTCGCTCTTTATAACCAGAAGGATATCTAAAGCGAATCATGAATTCTCAAAATGTCCAACGGTGTCAAAATGTCAGGTACATAATCACAGAAAGTAAAATAAATGTCATAAAAATAATAAATTATACAGTTAAAATAGCAATCAGTTAGATTTTGTCTAGACTCTAGATTGTCCTATGGAGCTGGACCTGCATGTTTCCAACCGTTCTTAACTTCTTATCTTGGTTATAATCCTCTAATTTGTAATAAGCCTTTGCGTCACACAGTCGGGTAAAAATGCGACAGTCGCTATGTACCCGAATTTATCAATGAAAACGTTACACAGATGACTAATAAACGGGAACTATTGCGTGAATAAAATTGATTTTGATTTGTGGCCGAGATGTTGTGATTGTGTTTAATTGTCGTATTGCAAAACAGTGGGTGGTGGGCGTCCCACAGTCATGTCGATTGTCCCCGTCATCCGGCAATTATGTACTTATTGACTTGACGCGAACACCAAGTAATTGTTTAGTCCTAAATTGAACCATGTGCACACTGCTTAGTCATTCTGATCTTCTGAAGAGATTGAGTAAGCGCTGAAATGATCTTAATTGATATGAGTGTGACTGGACGCTCAGAAACTGTATCCTATAACTATATACAACATTAGTTTTTGTTTTATACTAAACCCGCAAAAACCAAACAAACCCGAAAAAAAAAATCAGGTGTTCCCTACATTTGTGTTCACTTAAATCGACAAAATGTATGGATCAGCTGATTTTTATTTCGCGATTTCAAGGTTGGTCCCATAGAAAAAGTTGTTCAAAATGATGAGTACAATGACCCCTTTTCGGGTTTAGTATAAATAAAAACTAACGTTGTATAATTATTTTCTCGTCATTCCTAACAACATTATTTATGTTCGTAACGAATAGGAAAGAAACATCCAAGTAGAAAGGTTCTTTGCTATGCTAATTGTTCAAACAATCTTTTTGCTACGTCCCAGTCAGTCTCGTGTCAATCAAAATAACTTAGGTAGTAGATGCTAGAATACTGCCAGTTTAGTTAACTAGCTTTCTTTTTTCAAATAGGCTTGGTTTTGAACCAGACCCTCCGTAGTTTGTATTCCAAAGCAGTGATTGGAAAGCTGATAAAATTCTAATATTAGCCTGAAGATGTTTGCACGCACAACTATCAATATTTTAGTTCCGCAATTAGCACCTATCGTTACCAAAGGTTAACGTCTCCTCTACTACGCAGCTGACAAGTTAGTATTTACTACTCTCTGTGCGTACTCTAATAATATAATCGCTAGAGTAATAATTAATACAATGACGGACCTTATCGTCAAGAGAGTAGCAGGTCGTTCGCGTATGGCCCACTTACAGTGAAAACTATACGCTCTCTGCGGTTTCTATCGAGTTTCGGTCCATCAGGCTGGGACCAATTGACTTACTTTCTAGAGTCAATTAAGGGACTGTGGTATCCGTGAGAATGATTAGCGCGAAGTGTCGGGGAAAAAATGGGATAAGTAGCTTTGGCACTCAGAAGTGAACGCAGTAGAGTAAACGAATGAGGGCTCTGCACAATGACCGTGGTTTAATTCTCTTTGGCTCTGCACGAGCCTTAAGTGGTTGAAGTAGGAATCTTTTTCAAATAACCTTTCTAGGGATTGATATGCTACTCGTACTTAGTTCGTTCTAGTCGCGCCGATACTTGTTTCGCTCTCCAGATGCTCCGATGCGATGCATTCATATATTGATAAATACCACACATAATCGTTCATTGAGACTTGGAGTACTGGTTTTATTCAATAGACCGAAGATATTTCACCTAAAATCCAGTTAATTCGAACAAATAATGCATTACACGGACCAGTGAGCATCTAGTGATAGGCAGGCATGTATGTGTAGCCAAGTGGAGCATTATTGCATATTTTTACTTACATCATTACAATACTGAATATTAAATTATTTACATTATTCAGTGATATGCTAATAAAATATTCAATTCATCATTATTTGTACCTAAGCATATGTCCACACTACCTTTATGTACAAATAGCTACAAATATATAAAAAAGGTTCTAGTGAAGTTTATGTAATATGCTTCCATTCCTTTTTCATTCAAGCTTATTTCGGAAAAAAAACTTGGTTTATTAACGACTAGCACTTCGCTCGCGACTTCGCCAGCGTGGTTTTCGTTTCTTCGCCTACAAATATTAACACTCTCTCCGTCCCGTTTAAGGCTGGGAAAAGACGTCAGCAATGATTTAAAAAGGAACTTTACTTACTATTTATGTCAATGGACGTCAGATTTTGTTTCCGATTGTCTGATCAGACTATCAGGGCCCCAAGTCTGCTATTTTTATAAATTCAGTCATTCCAACACGATCCCATTGTCATTTTGCAAAATGTTGGTAATCTGCTAAATACATAATGGTCGATCATTGGTCGATCAATGTTCTCGTAATATAATTGTGTTACTTATAATGGCATTGTCGTATTGCCATTATTATAAAACCCACTAGTAGAAATGTCATTAATTTGTCATTATGTACGAGATTACCAATAAATGCAATTTCTTTCAATGTAGTGTCAGTGACCGACCATTGAAAACTCATAATGACGCCATTATAATAGTAGATTACCAAACTTGTCAAAATCAACAATTATGAAATCAATGATCGACCATTCTGACACTATTGTAAAAGCAGACTTGAGGCCCTGATCGTATTAAGGCTTCTACATATCGGGGCGACTTGTCCCGCGACGCGACGCGACACAAAGGCACCGCTCGTCCCGCGACAGGCGGGGCCTTTGTGCCGTGTCGCGCTGGTATCTAGAAGCCTTTACTCGATACACATCCGATTTTTTCTGAACTCGGTCGATCCCGCCGCGAGCTTCCCGAGTGCTTGCGTACGGAGTAAAAAGAAAAGGTGGACTACGAATTACTGTTACATGTATACTTATTGCATATTAGCACGTGTTGACGCGAAAGAAGGAAAAAATAAAAAGTCGTAAACGCCTCGCGACTGTTTCCGACTCGGACGTTCGATCCGACCATCGGATCGGACGTGCAGTGAATGGCTCCAACGCCTTCCGATAGCCGGATAAAGGCTTCTACATACAGGGGCGACTTGTCGCGCGACGCGACACGACACAAAGGCACCGCTCGTCCCGCGACACGCGGGGCCCTTGTGCCGTGTCGCGTCGCGCGACAAGTCGCGCTGGTATTATGTAGAAGCCTTTAGACTACGGATCCGACTAGCGACTATCTGATGAAAAATTCTGACGTATATGTATTGCCAGCCTAAAAGATAGTTATGCGATCTTTTTATTTATTATAAATTATGATAAACTTTATAAGTTATTACAAACTACTATTCAATTGTTTCTAGTAAGTAGTAGTTTTTAGAGTTCCGTACCCAAAACAGGAACCCTATTACTAAGGCTCCACCGTCTGTCTATCTGTCTGTCTGTCCGTTTGTCACCAGGCTGTATCTCATGAATTGTGATAGTTAAACGGTTGAAATTTTCACAGATGATGTATTTCTGTTGCCGCTATACCAACAAATACAGAATAAAATAAATATTTAAGGGAGCTCACATACAACAAACGTGATTTTTTGCTCGTTTTTGCTCTATATTGATAATGGCACGTAGACGCTAGAAATATTCACAGAATATTTATTTGATATTCACTTTAAAAATAAATAATTACATTAAAATAAACCAAATATTTAAGGGGGGTATTCATACAAAAAAAACGTGATTTTTTGCCAGATAATGGTACGGAACCCTTCGTGCGCGAGTCCGACTCGCACTTGGCCAGTTTTTTTTATAAAAATAAAATGTGAAGGTAACGAATTGACTAAATGTAGGGCTTTTCGCACACACCGTATTTTTCTTACTTTTAAACATTTTTATACCCGTCGCGTCGTAACTTCTAAACGAAAGGTCCGATTCGAATAATTTAAAGAGGAATTTACATGTACTTACATAATCAACCTTGACAATGAATTATTTAGTTTTTTTTTTTTTTTTTGGGTGGTAAATTATCAAATAACTTCTCCCTCTGCTCTGGGCAGAGCGGGAGGGCGTGTCAGACTTTTACTGACTAAAACCCACCCGTGTTCCTTCATTTGCCTGTGTGCCAGGGCCACGATATCCCTTTCGGACAAACTACCGGACGGACTATGAATTATTTAGTTGGATATGGATTAATATCATGATGCGAATGTCATCGTCTTTCGATTCTAGCCGTGTTTTTATTGATTTATTTGAACAAAAAAAAACTTTTTAACAAAAAAAACAACCGACTTCCAACAAAAACACTAAAAAGTGTTTTTTTTGTTAAAAAGTTTTTTATTTTTCACTTTTTAGTGGTACCTACCCCACACCAGTTCGTATACTACTACTTGCTATGAAAACAACAGAGACAGGAAGTTTTATTTTACACCCCTTAAGGGGTTAAATCTTCAAAAATCTGTTTTTAGCGGTTACCTACGTCATAATAACTATCTGTGTGCCAAATAGCCCAATCAATTCAGTGATTTGAGCTTTGTGTTGATAGATCAGTCAGTAAGTCAGTCACTGTTTCCTTTTGTATGTATTAAATCTATAGTGTAATTCGACATGTTACGACGACCCCAAATAAATTGGGATTAGGGTAGGAGACTGATGATGAAGTATTCTGGCTAAGTTTCAAGTTAATAGATCAACGAAAGAAGATTTTTTTCATACAAACTGTATCCATGCCCCTTTTTTACACCCCCAAAGAGGTTAATTTTAAAAGTGGTTTGCGACTTTTCCATTATTTGACATAGAGGTTATACCAATTTTCGAGTTAATTAAGCCACGTAGTAAAATCCTCTCTTGTAAAATTGACTACCCCTTTTTACCCCGTTATGGGTAGATTTTCGAAAAACCCTGATACAAGTTATTCTTCATTTTTGGTCTTAAGTATAAATACTGAGTTTCGAGTTGATCGGACCGCGCCTTAAAATTCTTCTATACAAGCTTTGACATCCCATCCGTTGAAGTTAAGTTACAAACTTTATAATTTACTTATGTAAGTATTCGTCCAAGTTTATTAACCCTAGGATTAGGATTTTTCATGCAAACAAAACCCCCCGTTTTCCACCCTTAAAGGTCAAATTTCTAAAAACCCCTTCTTAGCGGATGTCTACGTGCCAAATTTCAGGCCAATCTGTTCAGTGGTTTGAGCTGTGTTGATAGACCAATCAGTCACGGTTTCCTTTTATATGTACATATGGCTAGATATATATATATTGAGAACCTCCTCCTTTTTTGTAGTCGGTTAAAAATCATTTATAGCCAGAGTGCATCTCATATTCATATTCAATTCCAATAAGACCAAACACGGGTAGGATACATTGTTTTTTAACGGAGTTCCAGTGCCTACCATCCGGCTTCATCATCAGATCAGTTTGATGGTACCATTTTGATCAGAACTATTTATTTAAATTTGCTTCGCTTAACTATCTTAATCCAGATATCTCATCGCCACCCGTGAATTACGTATCACTGAGAAGTTCCGGTGGCCATCTGTGGCCTTCTTCATCTGTTCCACTTCACCAAATTATACTTTCTGAATGCAAATGATTGACTTGTTGATGAAAATATAAAAATTGCTATAGGTATGCCTATAATATTTGAGGAGTTCTCTCAATTACTCATGGATCCCAACATCAGAACTCGATTTTGAAAAAAATGGGACCAATCTGGAAGTATATCCTTTCAATTAAAAAAAATATTTTCCAAATCGGTTCATAAACGACGGAGTTCTGAGGTAACAAACATTAAAAAAAAAAAAAAAAAAATACAGACGACTTGAGAACCTCCTCCTTTTTGTGAAGTCGGTTAAAAACGGTTGTTGTGACGTTACTATAATAGTTAGACATACATATAGCCTCACGAAGTTTTTTGTGGGTAATGATGAGTGCTAAAACATGTACTCGTATAGTAAATTTTTTTATGTATCATCAATAGTTTTCGCAGCGCACAATTTTGATACCTTGTGTAATTTTCGTAGGGATCTTATTACTCGTTGATTATGTAGCTTTTAATAGGTGAAAGAATTTTTAAAATCAGTTAAGTAGTGGTTGAGTTTATCCATTACAAACAAACACTTTTTTTTTTTCTAAACGTTGGAACACTAGGAATATCTCCTGTATCGTGGGTGCGTTTACAAACAAAAGAGCCAGACCCGCAGCAACTACTTGTAGGTCATACAAATATTTGTTCCGTGCGGGAATCGAACCCGCGACACGCAGCGCAGCAGTCAATCGCTTAACCACTGCGCCAACCGTGCCGTCCTATAGTTAGTTCCTACATACAAAAAGTTTTCAGAATATCATGTACTTACTTCGTAACTACTATTGCGTATTTGTTAGTTATTGCTGAAAACGACAAATCTTAAAGATTAGGAGGAGGCTCCCTTGAATATTCTGAAACAGTCACACATACAATCAAAGTGAAACTTTTGTGTACGATTTATTGGATTTTTGTATTCGAAAATCATGTATTTTGGATAATTATAAAAGCAAACAAGATTGTTCGGCTTTTATGTCCAAAATAAATATTCACAGTAAGAAAATATAGTTTATTATCCAGCCACCAGATAATTTTTGTCTTGATAAACTATTACTTTAGATAAAAACGAAATAAGAATTGAGACTTACGCTATTTAGTTTCGTGCTCGAATACGATCAAAGAGCACATGCGATATTCAACTTTATACTGATGTGTTAGCGTTTAGCACATAACGGAGTGGCGGGGAGCATGAGGCGGAGATTGCGTGGACATTTGATTTAGACTGCCAGGGGCACAGGGGGTCGCAGGCCGATTCCCAGCCACCGTAGGCGCGGGCCTGCGGACGGTGAGCGATGGGTAGCTCGCCGTCCGATAAGGACCAGGCCCGGGTCGACGGCGCGTTGTGTTCCACGCGCGCCTCAAAGAGACGTCAGCACCAATTGACGGGGTCCGAAAGGGCCAATGCCTGCCAGGGTTACGAGTCTGTCCGAAAGGGATATCGTGGCCCTGGCACTCAGGCATTTGAAGGAACACGGTGGGTTTTAGTCAGTAAAAGTCTGACACTCCCTCCCGCTCCGCCCAAAGCGGGAGAAGTTATTTGATGATTACCCACCCAAAAAAAAAAAAAAAGAAGGGGCACAGGGGGTCTACTCCGAAGCGTTAATCCGATGTATCGGCCGAATATTCAGCCGTTTTATAACTTCCATAGTTTCTTTTTGTTGACTTTGAATCCTTACCCGACTTAAAGTCACATTTTTGTCTTTGGCTTATCTCTTTGACTGTCAATTTTTTTTTTCGGCGTAATCAGTCATAGTTAGCCGTAGTCAAGCAACGGCCGAACATTCGGCTGATACTTCCGATTTATGTTCGGAGTAGATCCCCTGGTGTTAACCTAACTTTTGAATTCCGTGTACCCGATGCTTCTAGTTCCGTTCGTATCGCGAATACATTTTAGGGCGAGCGTTTACCGACCTTCATTTATCTACAGTTACTAAGTGAAAACAAAACAAAACATTGACACCTGCAGCAGGAAGAGTTTATAGTGTTAGTGTGTGTTGTTAAATTAGTCATGTAAAATCTAAGCCAACGTTTTCCCTTTGTTCTGCAGTAATTGGCTTCCAATCTGACCGATTGTTATGCACGTTTCATACATACAGTTACAGGTTAGATAACAACTGTAAATATTTTATATGCTATAAAAATGTTCAAAAATACAGAATGAGAGACGCTATACATATGGTATACTGAAAAACCGCCAGAGAATTGTGTTTTACTAATATAAAAAAAAACCGGCCAAGTGCGTGTCGGACCACGCACAATGAAGGGTTCCATATTTGCCATCAATTTATCCAAACAAAGTTGAAAAACATGATCCCCATACATTCCAACTGCAAATGTAAGTTTGTACGCACAATATACGCACGCGTTTACCATGTTATTTTAAAATCACAGACTTCTTATAGGTTTTCCTGTAATCTATAAGTAAAGAACAATTTTCTGTATTTTTATCAAAATTTTAGGCTCAGTAGTTTCGGAGATAAGGGGGGGAATGGTAATTTTTCATCTATTTTCTTAAATAATTTCAAAAGTATGTATTTTAATTTATAAAAAAATATTATATATAAAATCCTTAAAACAAGCCCTTTCATTTGATGTTTCACACGGTACAGTCAGCAAAACTTTTTTTAAAATTTTCTAATTTGCCCCCCAAAATATATAATGTGACCTCCATATTCAAAATGAATTTATTTACATAACACCTCCCACCTCCCTCCAGCCCCCCCTGCCAGCTAAATGGTTGTTTTTGGATATGTGAAAAAAAAATGATGGCAGTAGTATCTACACAAATCACAGCTAAGTAGGCTTTACAAAGTTAACGAGGGGCGGTTTCTATGTAAGACGACGCGACGCAGCGACACCGCTCCGGCGCCGCACCGCCGCCGCAACGCATCGTGTGCCCGGCACACGATGCGTTGCGGCGGCGGTGCGGCGCCGGAGCGGTGTCGCTGCGTCGCGTCGTCTTACATAGAAATATCTGTGGCATGTCACACGATGCGCTCCGGCGCCGCACCGGACTTGCAACCACCGAGACGAAGCGGGGAGGGGTGATTGCGTTGCGACGTCGGAGCGGCACCGTTCAGTTGTTTATGCGTCACAAGGAAGGATACACGCTCGCTCGTTTCGATTTATTTTCTCCAACATCCAACGCTGCTACGGCGCCGTTGCGACATAACAACGTTGCGGCGCCGCACCGCTTGTGTGCCCGCTGATACGGTGAAATTTTTGCGGTGCGGCGCCGCAACGCATCGTGTGCCCCCGCTCTAATAGTCGACCAACTTTTTGCAGTTGTTGAATTGACCGTGACGTATATCGATGTATTTCAAATTCATCCCAACTAGGAACGAACCGTTCATTGTGCTGAGTCCGAGACGCACTTGGCCGTTTTTAGGTTTCCGTAGTTATTTGATATAATACGTAGGTAGGTACCTGTCATGTTATGGGCAATTTGTGACTCTACTTAAGACAGAGATATATGCCAGTGACCTTGAGTGGTTAGCATGCGTGTTCTGTAATGAGCTCACGCAACGCGTCGTACGTTCAGCCAGTAATAGGACTTGCCCATTAAGGAGCGCTGTCCCCAATTTGACGCATTATTAATTTATTATACACAAACCAAAAGGTATTTTAATAAAACGCGTATACTACTCGTAAAATATCAATAATTAAATTATCTTTAAATTGGTGAAGGTTTCAGAAAAATACGCTTGGTAGATTTCCGCCATTCTCAGTTTTTTATCCGCGTTAGACATAACTTTACAAATTAATTTCACTATGTAATATAAACATAATGTAAAATATTCACATATTAAGTTATTGAGAAAATGCTCTAATTTAACATATATTTTTTCAAATCATTAACACTACTCGTTTAGACGTGATCTTCAGTATAAAATCATTAAAAGTCGGTTATCGTCGCCTTAAATATAAAATGCGTTTATGAAATGACTTAGGTACTTCTCTGTTGGCTAAATATGTAGAATTGTAGAATAGAAACTTATTCATTTTGAAACAAGAAATCCTTGCAAGAGTAATTATGCACTTAAAGGGATAGCTCCCTTTAAGTGCCCACGTACTACATTTTGTAGCTCCGATAATCGCAGCGTGTTTTTTGCCGTCGCGTTTATGAGCGATTTTTTGTAGCACGTGGGCGTTTCACATTGAGAATGTCTTATAATCGGCGAAAAAATTATCGCTCAGCGATTGTCGCTCGTGGACGAACTCCCAAAAGCTTTTCTATTTAGCTTTCCCCGCAATGTCGAATGATCGAATCGCCGTTACGCATCGATTTGATAAAATAGGTATAAATATTTCAAGGCTACAATACGATTTGTAAATAGTAGGTAGCTTAGATATTATATAAAATGTGTTTGTGAATATGTACTTTGAGATAATATTATGAATAATTGTATATTTTAAGTTCGTAAGTAAGAAAAGTAGCTACGAGCCGTCGTCAATATAATTACCGTGACTTAAAATTATCTCTGAGATTATCAATACTCGGTCAATTTTATTCTACTCTGACACTAACTACGTTATTGCAAATAAGTTTTTTTTTTAAAATCTTATAATAATTATGTTAATAACGTAAATAGGCGCTACGAGCGAGTGCTACGCGGCTACGCGCATGTTCTCAGGTACCTAGACCCCATTACATTGTGGTCCTTCTGACCGCAATACCATTGCCATCAGTGTTAGATTAAATTACGGAACCCTAAAAACACACGTTTCTTTATAATAATAACGTATTACGCGCTACGAGCGAGTGCTACGCGGCTACGCGCATGTTCTCAGGTACAGACCCCATTACATTGTGGTCCTTCTGACCGCAGTGCCAGTTTTAGATTAAACTACGGAACCCTAAAAAGACACGTTTCTTTATAACTTGGTCCTCTGATATTATTACTCACATTAAATTTAAATAGGTACGCATGTTTTTATTTCATACCTACATAGAAACATTTTGCATAAGTAATCTATTCGAAATGACATATTGGTTTTTGTTAACATAGATTTTTTACATTTGGTTCTTTCACCACACGGAACCAAGTTATCATAGATAATAGCCTATTAACAGATCAATCAAAATCAAAATATTTAATTTCACACATGGACGTATAAAAAAAAATTCACATATCCCTACATTTGCACTTATGAAATTTCAGAAGCTAGACGGTTCCAATTGGTCGTTTCCTATGGAGAAGAGCCGGTAAGAAACTCTACGGTTACTCTTTTAAAAATAATTGGCTTTTACAATGTTTTCAAATTACAGTTTAATAGGTGGGAGGACAGTGTAGGCCAACAATTACCAGGTATTTAACAAAATAGGAAATGGCCAGCAAATCAAAACTTCTACATGAAGCCCTACAGCGTTCTCACATTCACAAAATAGAAGAGAATCTATTTAGAAGAAAAATTAAATAATAAAAATAAAACTGAATTGATTGTCATTACAACTGTAACAAATCTGAATGGATAACATGTCCACAAAACCAACTAATGAAGAGTTGTAGTTAGAATAGTATACAGAGTCAAATTAAATTAGCTAGCGAAACTCCACAGGTGTGATGGGTATCGATATCAAAATACGAAAAAAAATAAATTATCTGATATTTTTTTTTTTGGAGTCAACGAGCGCTTGTGTTTTTACTGGAAGTATGAGTTGAGAAAATCTGTTTATTTTTATTTTATCGTGTTTACTAAACCATACCCAGCACGTCTGTGAAGGTTACACAAAAAAACTGATATTTCAAGTGACTACACTACCAACGGTTAATGACCAATATTTTTTTTTGTTTTATCATGTTTAGATATCGATACACATCACGTCTGCGGAGTTTCACTAGCTAATTTAATTTGACCCTGTATCATGTCAAGATTTTGTCAAGAAGTAGGTAAATATTTAAAATGTAAAAAAAAACAAAATATGTTTTTTTTATCTACGTAATTTGGGAGCAGTTAATAGAACTTAACATAATTATGCAATCACTTCAACGCGTGGACGCGGATGCGGATGCGACGACGCAATCACCTTGAATATCCATCTAATCTAAGTATTTGAATTGGTTTTGCTCCGATTTTTCGATTATTTACATCCTAAAGGTACTTAGCGAAAAATCTAATTTTCACCACTTCACGGAGAAGAATAAATAACACTCAGAAATTTGGTTCCTTATTCGCCGTAACAATTTTATGGTAACATAATAATAAAGTAGCTCTGTGCCTTAATCAAATTAATGTCTATTACCGAGCTATTCATTCACGCCATACGTAATGTTGAAATAGAACTTCGTGGACGAGTGATGTCATACTGTGCCCTTCATAGCTCGTTTGTTTGTGACTACCCACCATTTTGAGAGAATTACCTACTGAAATTGTTTGCAAAAATAACAAATGTGAATTAAAATATTTCTTCTTTACTTAATTATTTTAAACCTGAAGAAACGTCATAGACATGCAATTGTTTGACGATACTATAGGTTCAACAAACTTGCGGAAAAGTAAAAAACTGCCTTCAAGGCTTCTACAGGCCGGCGCGAGACGCGACGCGACACAAAGGCCCCGCGTGTCGCGCGACGAGCGGTGCTTTTGTGTCGCGTCGCGAGTCGCGCCTGTCTGTAGATGCCTTCATAGTGCTAGTCCAGAGCAACTTTGTTGCAATTTAAAAACTACATTTGCAACATACCTAATTTGATTACAGTGTGTTAGAAGTTAATTGCTCGAACTTCTTACAACGTAACTTTTAGGAAATTAGGTAAGTACTAACTTAATTAACCTAATGAAATCAATGACCTAATTACAGCTAACACGCAGTCATACCTACCGTAAATTAAACTAAACCTCTCTATGGCATCTGTTTATTTATAGAATATGTACAAAAGACTGAACGATCTATTGCTTTGAGGTTTACCGTCTACGAATGAAAATCTGTAAAAATGAACCATAAACAGCTAAGGTTAAGTAAAAATTACCTGGGAGCCTAAAATGGACGCTTTGGCAGAATCATGCGTGCAATTCATACAGCCCGCAATTCATCTGATTGACAGCTGCTATTTAACATTAGACTTCACTATATTAATTCTTAATTTGTGGACCAATTTACGAAACTCCATACACAACTGTCAAACAGATGAATTGCGGGATATGAATTGTACGCAGATCATTATATGATTCTGCGAAAGCGTCTATTTTAGGCCCCCAGTTCTCTGTTTTAAACTTTTAAGTCGCTTCAAAATTATACCGAATTCTAAAAAGGAAACCTCTGACTAAACTCAGTTGCTAATGTTATAAACCGTTCCGTAAAACAATTAGCGGTCATTAGCTTTAAGCGTGAGAAAAAGTCGCAAGTTTATCTGATAAATATCTAAAGTAAAACTATATTTATCTCAAATAACATATCTGCCTAATGTCTGGATTTCGACCTGGCCGGATAAGTAAGTAGTATAATTATGTATACAAGCTGATCATAATCCAATTCTTAACAGATCATTACGAATATCGACGATGACAATCAGTGCCATTTGAAGTTAATGTCAACTTCATGCAAATGAGGTAGATATCATTATAATTATTATTTTTTATTCCATCGGTAAAGGCTCGTGCAGACCAGCGCGATATCGCGGGCGCTACAAGGGTCGCGCTCGCGATATCGCGCGAGTCTGCACGAGCCTTAAGACGCAGATATATGCCAGTGACCTTGAGTTGGTTAGCTTGCGTGTTCTGTACTGAGCTCACGCAACGTCGTACGTTCAGCCAGTAATAGGACTCGCCCAGCAAGGAGCGCTGTCCCCAATTTGACGCATTATTAATTTATTATACACAAAACAAAAGGTATTTTAATAAAACGCGTATACTAAAAGATCAATAATTAAATTATCTTTAAATAGGTGAAGGTTTCAGAAAAATACGCTTGGTAGATTTTGCGCCATTCTCAGTTTTTTATCCGCGTTAGACATAACTTTACAAATTAATTTCAATATGTAATATAAACATAATCTAAAATATTCACATATTAAGTTACTGAGAAAATGCTCTAATTTATCATAAGTATATTTTTTTCAAATCAAACACTACTCGTTTAGACGTGATCTTCAGTATAAAATCATTAAAAGTCGGTTATCGTCGCCTTAATACATACATATTGGACAACGACAACAATATGGCAGTTCCGTCCTGTTCGCGACGAGTAATACATTCTCAGTGTGACGAGAGAAGCTCCGTTATTTTAATACCGACTTGGATAGAGACCGGGCACGTGCCGCGCCTGCGAATGACATTCGGTAGAAAGTAAACTCTCGCATTAACTTAGGCACATCGCCCTGCCTCGATGAGCCACAGTCCCCGATACTACGTCACTTTACACCAACCAGAGACCATTGTTTTATTCTCCAAAGTGACATCAATATCACGTGAAACTACCGACTTTCTACGGAACGCCTCCCGTAAAAAAAAGAGAAGAAACTGAAGTATTTTAGCGTTTGATGTTTTTTCACACAGTTTACGACACAATTAACTAATGTACATACCGTTTTACTAATTGCTCGGCTTTGTTTGCGTTAGAAAGTTGTTAATATTGTGTCAGCTTCCAAATTCCCATGCGTGTCATTCCAAATTTTATTTGCTTTTAATTGTTGTAATGTATCTAAAGAACTATAATTAAACAATTAGTTTGTAGCAGTTTTCCCCAAAACTTCGTAGGTCGTTGTAGGGTGAGTGGTAACAACTAACAATCTAATGAATGTTCTAGTGTCTAGGGTCTTTTCGAATCGCGGGGTAATTACTATCCGCCCCTGGGCGACGTTTCAAGGGGCTCTGGAGTTTTGGGTATAAATCACTGCTAACTCGACTTAGCTGATCACGCTATCGGAATCCCAACTAAATTGATTCTCCTTAACGTCACTGATGAAGTTACTACTTGGGACTATGCCAATGCAGTTATGAAGGTCTCAACATAACTTAACAAATACAATTGTTTGATATTGAAATACTTACCGACTACCTACTCGTAAGAAAATCAGAATGATTCTTTGCAGTTGGTATTAATAGTAATTTATAGCCTATTTTAGCACTAAGTACCTCCAACTTGTGGCCAAATTGTTTGATATTCTGTTCCCATATACGGAAACAAGCTTGACAAATCACACGAATGTGTTGTGTGAAACGTAGAATGTTTTAAGGTGTATAGGGGCTTGGTTATGTCTCATGTTTGGGCACGCCAAAAGGACAGTTCATCTGTGTCCACACCCGCCTTGCATCACTTACGAACACACTGAGTGTTGCGCAAACCGGCAATTCCTAGTATACCAAGTCAACCTGAGTAAACAAACCATTATTATTGACTGTTCTAATCCTCATTCGGTTTAAATACCTGTTAGCAAGAGGTTCAAGACTTTGTTCAAATCAAATAGCTTACAAGATAATGCCAGTGCATTTATGGTCCTTGCGTACAAATTGTGACAAAACAGGTCATTATTAGTTGCAACATTCTTCATAATTATTGAGTCTAATCAAGGTTTTAACAACAACCTAATTTAGGAAATGATGACAAATTCTATAGTAGGTATCGAACTTACATTATTAGTTACAAAAAAGTGCTGCTTTTGTTAAAAATCACATGAAAATGTTTATTTCTGCCGTTTTCTTATAAGTATAAACACACAATAGTTACATTATGTACCTCTACTTACCATAACCAGACCTAACTTACATCTAGAAATATAAACCTAGGTACTTTACATAAACTTTTCATGTTTGTCACCTTACGTTGTTTTTAAAATAATTCAGTATTAAATAAAAAATAAAATAAAAAAACATTTAAGTATTAGCAGGCATCGTAGGCCCATATCGTGTTAAACTATGTTAGTAGTAACAAAATACGCACACAATACAATATTAAAAGTAAAACATATTGAAACTTAACTTAACGTATTGAAAAACAATTTAATTCAATTTTACTGGATGTTCAATCCAACGATGATTTCGTTCGTCTCTCAATAATCTTTTTCTGTGGGTACAACTTTTCCATTACGTGATGTGCCCAATTCTAAGCGTAGATAATTATAATCGCCTCAAGGTATAATTACGTGTTAGGTCATTGGTCGCGTAGAGTTGATTACGTATTGATAGAAATGGTTTGTCGAACTAAAATAAAAGTATTGAACGTCTGAAACTCCAGCCTGTAAAATGCAACGACTGAACTTAGCTGGTGAGCGCAGATTGGTCCTCGTCGCATTGTTAAGAGTCGGCAACTCGAGCGTAAATAGAACGCCATTAGAACGAACAAGAAAAGTATAATTTCAGCTGCATTAATGATAATTGATATTACAAGTGAGAAATACTGGCCTATCATTCAATTAGAGGAATTGTGAGGTCATGGAGTATCCTCCCACGGTCACAGCTTATCAACAGAACTGGACCGGGGTCGGCGGCGGCGGCCAGCTACGTTAATGTGACAACAGCAACCCGTTTCTAATTGTGATTTTACGTGTCAGCTGGACAGCCTGGACCTTTAGCCTCAATCTGATGGATAGCATCATAGTCGTAGTATAAATTGTGTTAATCATCTATTACTGAATAGTTGGCAACTGTTTCTACCGTAGCAAAGGACCAATACATACTTATAAGCAATGTTAATTATACAATATTATTTTTAGTATATGCGAAACCCGAAACACGTGTCAAGTATTTTTATGTAAAGAATCTATGTACAAAATTTCATAACTGTATCATGAAAAATCTGAAAGTTATAAGGTTGTTATGTTACCGGGTTGTCCGTACAAAAACAAGCTAACGGCGCGCGCCCCGCGCCTCCAAGGGTCGTCTTGCGCTCATTGAAAATAATTTGGCAGTAGTGTACCTAACCGTACGGCGACTATATTGTTAGTAATTAAATGGTGACACTGAAAACATTTTCAATCACACTTAAATATTTTTGGGACAAAATGCCAACATGGACTAACGTGGTGTAAAAATTATTGAAATCGATTGAGTTCCTTATTCTGAACAAACTATATATTCAGGTTTCGCGTATAAGTACTAACAATTTAATAATGTTATAATTATGGCGAATATCTTAAACAATAATGCTTGCTTAATAATAATGTGTATAAAGGACAATAACATCTTCTAAAATAAAAATAAACTGTTATTTTTTACATAATTTAGATAGTAGAAGTCTCAGATTATTTTCTATAATCTGAGGTATAAGTAAATACAATCGACCTAAGTATCTTAAAAAAATAATGCTATTTAAATGTATCTATTTTTAAACGTTTCTAAATTATTTATATATTATGTTAATTTAATTGTCTACGTATTCAATATAGAAGTTACATTAAAATATAATATATGTCATTAACACGGTCGGTGATAATTGTTACAAATGAAATAGCATTTGCAGATTCACGTTCTTTGGAGTCGCGGACAGGTGGAAAAAAAGACGAAAACAAATTAAGCTCTTAAAATATTTATTACGTCAAGTAGACGCGTACACAAATAAAAACATGTTTATAAAAGTTGTCGTGAAAACGCACCTAACTCGTACTCGTGGTAGACTGGTGGTCGTGCTCGTGCCGGCTCTTGATATATTTTTACTTTCACACTTTCAATCACGATAAGGCGTGCGACAAGTTTTATTTCTTTGTGGGACGTCGAAACCGACTGTTTTCCGTGCCAACAATTTCGTAAACTGCAGTTTTGTAAAGAATTTTTATGTTGCCACGCGTAACGTATTATCTGCCCTTGTCGCTGACGTGGCGTGTGTGGATTGCGATTGAGAAAATTTCTTATGTTTTGCAATTTTAAGGTATGCAAACATGGTTCAAAGTTGGAGATCGTGCAGTCAGAAATATCAACTCTAATTATTATAAGAAGTGGACTGCAGACAGACTTGATGAAATTGTCGAATTCCGAAAAAACTGTTTTAAAACATACTTCCTCATTCACATAATATTCTGTCTATTGAAAGTATTTACTGAAGAATTTAATTTTCAGACGTACTTATTGTATAAAACTTGCAAAGACTTATAAATAAAAGATAAATAAATTAGGGATATATAAAATGGTACTTAAATAATCACAGAATAGGTTTCCAATTTCTTTAATCCCAGAGATCTATTTCAAGGCTCAATGTGCGGTAAGCGAAACCGAAGAATTCGCTGTTGATCAATGCAACGTGACTTCGTGACACTAGCTTGGGTGTCGTGTTTCTTTCACACTTGTTTTTATTCCAATATTATACAAGTTGCCATTTTGGCGATCGGTGACAGACCTACCTACCGTATAGCTACTGATTGTTATTAAAATCTATATATATATATGTATATAGATTTTAATAACAATCACAGGAAAGAGAAAACTGAATTTGCGGTATGGCAACTATGAACCACCTGTCTAAGAACTTGATTCTAAGGACCAGTTTCAGTCTCGTATACATTAACAATTGAGATTAAATAGAATTTGCGGGATATGATCAATGATCACTTGATCACAGGAAGTTATCCAGAGGTGGTGAAGCTTTTTTTCTTCAAATTATTGTCAAAAGTACTACAAATCTTCACTCAAAAAAAAAAAGGCTTGGGATTGAGCTGCTCCAATTTTTTTTTTTTTCACATATTCGGGTATTTTTATTGTTTGATGTTTTTTTGCTGAATTTTATTATTTTCTATACAGTGACATTTAATTATTATTTTATACACAATGACATGAATATTTACTTGTAAAGTATTATATTATTTGAATTATTGTGAATGTGAAGACTATGTGGGTTATTTTATTTTATTTTTTCCTTTTCTTTTATTATCAGTTAGTGGTAATCATGGTCTGGCAGTTTGAGTCTTATAAGCGGCCTACCCAAATGTCCTTTCTTTGGTATTGTTCGTCGCATCGTTGAGCTCCTTAAGTTCTGAGTAGAGCTGCACGATTACTGACAAATGCGTGCACTGACTGTTCAGGTCCACTCAACTCAATCTGTGTGGTTCTTTCCTCAAAAGACCATTTCAGACACCAATCTGCATGGCCTTCACATGATCTGACCAAGATTATGTCTGGACTTTAAAAGAGACTGTGACCTCTGAGTTTGTTTCGGCCTTTCTTCTCAGAGTAGTCAGATAGGAAACGCCGACCTCATCGAGTTTTAAAAATATGGTTGACGTGTAAAAGTGTTTGTACAAACCTACTTACAGAAATAAAAATCATTTATCATATATCAAGTTTTTTCCACAAGTAACAAAGTCATTTGTTTTCACGGCTAGCGTCGTAAAGAACTTTAAAAATGCACTGACGTTATATATGTATGTATAACGGTGTTACGAGTCGCTCTTTCATAATTTAATTACACACCTGTACCAGATCCGTCAGATAATATTGATTGTAACTGTTATGCTTGTATAAACGATGTAATTAAAATCATAATACGAAAACATTATTCTACTATTGTAATTAGTTAGATATGTATTGTTTACTTCAGATTGATTAAGAAAGCGTAAAATGTAGAATTGCAGGTTTATCGATTTGACCGTGACGATTGTCCTACCTTCCTTAGAGGTAGATATTTAAATCTAGATGACCAGATCATAATACTTACTTCTTCTAAGTTTACTAACCAAGTATAGCTTAGCTTACTATAGGTAGTAAGTACTTATATATTCTGTGCTTATACATCCCACGCACATGCACGTTTGTAACAGTTGTGAATAGCTTCAGGCTATGGATTTGTTAAGCTATCGGTAGCATGATTCTTCGATTACTATTGTAACAGGTAGGAACCCAAAATGCCAAAGGTTGTAATCAAATACTATATTAGGTACTGAGGGCTAGTCGTAAGTCACAAGGTACCTTCTAGCACAATAATACAGCTTAACACTAGTAGTGTTCAAGAATAAGTAAAGAAAGTAATAAGTGAATGTCATAATACGAATTCGTATTTGGAAACAAAGAATAGAGATATAACAAGAATTGTTGGACACAGCAGGCCCTTTAAATGGTAAATATATAAATACATTAAAGATGTGGTTTTGAGTAGCAAACCTGTATGTCAATATTGAATAAAGCCTGACCTGCACAAAAGGGTAAAATCAATACAACCGTAAAGGTGCAAAACAATAACATGCTTTCTGCCATCATCAATATTCCAAAGTACGTAACTACATTTCCCATTTCCGTTTTCAGGCCGCAATTCCGATAAGTCCGGCCGCGCGGTTTGCAGATAATTAATGTATCGAAATGGTCGTTTCGTGCTTTATTTAAGCTTAAATTTAATTTCAATATTAAACCTGGCACCTTTTGTGTAGTTAGCGGTAAGTTATTTATTCATTAATGCTGCACCGAACACGTGGTTTCGACCAATCGAAAAGAGTGCAAATGAAAATTTGATTTCGATAGTTTATTGACCAGCGAGCGGCAGCGTATCGAATCGCCGGAGCACTTTGTACATACATACATATAAACTCACGCCTTCTTCCCATGGGGGTAGGCAGAAACTATAGAACGCCACCTGCTACGCTCCTTACATACTTCTTTTGCTTCGTTTACGTTCATTTTTAACTTATAATAATTTATACAAATCTATGTCTGACAGACTTTTCACGTTTTTCACTGACGAGTGGATGCCTGTGATGCGGTCAAGCGCGACCATTGTTGTATCTCGTGTTACGATGAGAACTCATCACTATGATACATACGTGTCTTCATCTGCGTGGGAGGCTGGCCATACTCAACTGATATTAATTTCACATTTACCTCACAATTACACCGTACTTTGGTTCTTGTGTTGTGAATATAACAATTTAAATTATAAGTCACAATGGATTGAACATAATTTCCATTCATAATGTGCGTTTTTATTTCGGTGTACGATGTAGAAATGTTTAAAAGGTTTCGTGACATGGGTTCATAACGTTTCGTGGGCGAAAAATTATGTTACTGACCTTACGACCGTAATTATGAAGTTTTAAGTCCAGTGCGTATTGATAACTTCGTATTTTGATACTATTAAGTTCGTAGAGAGTGAGGTTTAATTTTGTTGCTTGTCTTTTTACATTGCAACACATAAACACAAGTAGTTCTGTCAGTCAGCCTGCATGCACGTAGCATTCGAAAATTATTAGGCAGAGTTTAACGGGAATTGTACTGTTATTATTGTCACGCAATGGTAAAGGGAACTGGAACAGCTAAGCTACGTGACCAAGCGTGGGGAAAACCTAATTCCTGCCTAGTTTACTCGAATCCTAACTAATATTATAAATGCGAAAGTGAGTTTAAAATGAGTGAATAGGTAATAAATTAAATTAACATTTTTTTTTTTATGTCAATATGACCTACGTTGTTAAAATGAACTATTTATTTCAATATATATTTTTTTTTTCATAGTTTTTATTATTATTATTGTATTTTTGGTTTTGAAATTATATTTGTTTGATTTATATTATATTTTTTTAATCTATTAAGTATGAAATATGTATTAGGTAAATATGTTGAAACGGTTGTACCTACTTTCAGTCACTTGTCCCTAAAGTTTTATTAGAAAACCAGCGTCAGACAGTATCTGTCTGGCATTAATACTGAAATGAACCTTTTTGGCGCAGCCGTGAGGCACTTAACATTGTTGTTAAAACATTATTTTCATTGTTTTTCATTTTCACTGTTTTTACCCGACTGCCAAGGAAGGGTTATGTTTTATTTTTTATTGTTTGTATTGTGTGTTTCATGAACTGTGTCCAAATAAACTTTATTGTTTCTTTCTAGTTTGTTTGTTTGTTACGCTTTCACGCTAAAATGGGTACACGGATTTGGATACAATTTGGCACATGACCTGGGCCTCAAGTCTGCTATTACAATAGTGTCAGAATGGTCGATCATTGATTTCATAATTGTTGATTTTGACAAGTTTGGTAATGGCGTCATTATGACTTTCCAATGGTCGGCCACTGACACTACATTGAAAGAAATTGCATTTATTGGTAATCTCGTACATAATGACAAATGAATGACATTTCTACGAATGGGTTTTATAATAATGACAATACGACAATGCCATTACTCGTATAAGTAACACAATTGTGTTACGAGAACATTGACCGACCAATGATCGACCATTATGAATTTAGCAGATTACGAACTTTTAGCAAAATGAAAATGGGATCGTGTTGGAATGACTGAATTTATAAAAATAGCAGACTTTGGCCCTGGATTAGGACGTAGGATACTTTTTATCCGCGTTTACTTTAAACCGCGGGGCACAGCTATATATGTAGGTATATTTCAATAAAATAGGATTATGTCAACCTGCCTGGGCCATATTTTTATTGTATTTTAAAACAAAGATTTATGGTACCCATCGAGACAGCTTTAGTATTTATAAATAGCTTGATTTTACTCGCTGCATGGCATGGCATCATCCTTCTGTGAATATTTTAGACATCATTAAAGTCCTCCTCGGGGCTCTTTGCAGCGCGTCACGGGGGACGCCCTTGCATAAATCCCAGACAACAGGCCTCTTTCGCTTCTCGCCCTCCGACCCTCTGCGACGCATTGTGCAGGGGGCAGCGACCGTCATGTAGGAAGCTCTCCCTCGTCGCCATGACAACGCCGCTTCCTGTGAATATTGACAGACGCGAAGTAGACAGAGCGAAGTAACCCTCACCCGCCACTGTGTTACACGCGTGTCTGCCTCCAATGATATATTTTTACAAGAATTAACGTCCCCACAATCAAATGATGACGTGCTCATTACTGATAAGGTGTCTCTGTCATTGTGTGATTCGCAATGGGGAGTTTAATGCCGCTATTTAAAATGTTAATGCATCTGCGATATTCGCAAAATTAAGTTTAACAAGGGTTAACTTGGCGAATGCCTAAAAGTAATTGGTTTTGAGTTTGCTGAATACTCATAACTAACACTTAAATGACCACTGGTATTCTGTGGAATTAAAAACGTCAATCATGCTTATAAATTAGGACGGGCAGCAAAAGTCATAATCATTTTGAGCATTACTTATAATGATCAAAAGAAAGGAACGGACGAGTTTTATTACGGAACCCATAATTTATAATGTGCTTCATGTTGCGGGCTTCGGGTTACTTCCTGATTGCGCATTTCGTTGCATTCGTCGGCTCGGGAGTGCATTTTAAATAAAATTAATAATTAAACTGAATGTTATGCAATCCTTTTACAATCCTGCCTGAATTGAATTGCGGTGTATTCATAAACATATCCATTAATTTTCAGTGACATTTACACGAATCTGCAACGAGTACAATAAATGACGCACTGACGCATCTTGCATTAGAAATTCTTGGAGCTAAGCGCGTAGAATTTAATGATATGTAATAGAAATTTATTAACTCATCCAACAGCTAATAGTTGCGCACGCTGACATTTACTTCGCATGGATTTTAGAATCTATATTCATGGACTTGGCACATATTGACAGTAGGTTTTTGCCTAAAATCATAAACAAGTTCGACTGCGAGGGGTTGTCGACCTTGCGGTATTGATTTCGCAATAACTTCACAATGAAATAGATTGGGCAATAAAATGTAGCTTGTAAATGTGCGATTTATAAACATAGTGTTGAATGTAACGATATTGTCGTCCCAGTGAGCCCTTGACACGGATATTGAAATGCAACTCAAAGTCAGTGGACTGGATTGTAAATAAACCGCTGCGTCAGCGATGACTACTCAATATGGACGCGAGGACTGAATCGGTAAACGCCTGGCTTGCATACAAACTAAGTAGTCAAATAAGTTGAGAGTAAACGCGTTTACGGATGTGCCTCAATCCCATTTAAACAGGAAACTACGTGTTTAGGAGTTTTCGTAGCGGCGGGGTCTACGCCACCGCTACGGGCGAGTCTACAATTTCGTATAGAGAATAAAAGTTGCACATAATGTAGGTACAAAATTCGGGGTATTCGTAGCATTTGTCTTGAATGTAGGTAGACAGATATAAAGCCGACAATAAACTCCCTTTCCTTCCTTTTAAGGTGATTAAAAATGTTTGCTCGACTTGAGTTTACTGATTCTCAATCCACGTTTATTGCTGCTATCATAATAATATGTACGGTCAATACAATTACAATTTTGCACAACAATTTTTCAGTTCTAATAATATGATGTCTGATTCAGATTATAGAAAGACGGATTTCTATTTCAAAGTAAAGAAAATGTAGACCTGTAGCTGTAGAATAGGTGGGTGGTATTTTATTCATAAATGCAATGCACTGTATCTACATTGGATAAAGTACTGGCTACGTACAAAAATGCTGGTTTGACCGATATTATTCAAATATTAGATGACGGACGGCATTAAGGCGACGATAACCGACTTTTAATGATTTTATACTGAAGATCACGTCTAAACGAGTAGGTAGTGTTAATTATTTGAAAAAAATATATGTTAATTTAGAGCATTTTCTCAATAACTTAATATGTGAATATTTTAGATTATGTTTATATTACACATTGAAATTAATTTGTAAAGTTGTCTAAATGTCTAACGCGGATAAAAAACTGAGAATGGCGCAAAATCTACCAAGCGTATTTTTCTGAAACCTTCACCAATTTAAAGATAATTTAATTATTGATCTTTTAATATACGCGTTTTATTAAAATACTACTATACTATTTTTTTGTGTATAATAAATTAATAATGCGTCAAATTGGGGAGAGCGCTCCTTGATGGGCGAGTCCTATTACTGGCTGAACGTACGACGCGTTGTGTGAGCTCAGTACAGAACACGCAAGCTAACCACTGAAGGTCACTGGCATATATCTGCGTCTTAAGCGTGTTATCGTAGCGAGAATCCTTTAGTGTTAGTAGGTACTAAAATCATAGCCTTCGCGAAAGGTCTACTTTACTCAAGGGCTGTTTCAATTTACGAGGCCGACGATCTGAGCATAAATTGGAATAGGCTTACTATGCATTATGACGCTATGAGTCTGGGTATGTGAGCTTAATCTGCGTCGTTCCGGTTAATCGCTGAGTGCAGGCGGCAGTGTCCATCCTAGCGTGTAACGTAATTTCTCTCCGGAGGGATTGCCGGATGCCGCCCTAACGCTCATCCCTCTGAATATACCATTTTCATCAAATGAAAATTCAAATTTTATGCAATGTAATAAAATGTTCGCCTGCTTTTCTTTTTTTGTGAATCGTGGGCGGTTTCCATTTACGAGTAACTGGTAGATTTCTTGGTTAAAGATAATAAACTACATGGCAGTTATTAATATTGCCAACTAGACCCTCACTGGTTTTGTAATTGGTTATTTTTAGTCTCTGCAGGTTGACGAGAACTGGTATGAATGCGTTAACTTTTTCCTGGTAGTCATGTGTACTTTGTGTGGTTATGTTATGACTCTAAGAACATTGTGCAATAGAAAAACATTCAGTTCAAAGCGAACAGAGATAGTAGCTACTGTAGGTAGGCATTTGTTTTGATTGCTATTAAGTATGTGGCCTATTCTCCAGGCGGAAATATGATGCGTGTGGGATGGGTGCCCTAATGCTTGAGGCAACTTTAATTTAGCAGATTTATAAATTGAGATTAGTAGGGTATTGGGTACTGTTACATGCAGTTACGTTAATGAACGATTTCCCTTAGTTATTTACGACTTGTATGCGGGAAGATAAGTACCTACCTAATGCTATTTTCGTTTGTCACGATTTTCCAAAACGTGAAAATGTGCGAATCCAATTAGTACTATTAATTAATTTAGCAAATTAAATTAGAACTAAACCTACCAACCATCACTCCTTTTATTTATTAGGACAATATACTGTGACTTGCAGTTTGCGCAATTGAATTACCATTATGTATTGAAATGCTCCAATAACAGCCCAACCCGTTGAGTTTTTTTTGTGAAACTCTCGGAAAATGCCCAGTGTTCCAAATAGCAACAGCGCTTTGTAACGCAATCTGTTGAATAGACTTGCATTCGACTTCCGTGTGGATCGCTAAAAATAAGAATAAATGAGGCAAACTATAATAAATGCGTGGTCGATAGAACATAACAGGGAATATATTGCACAATAAATATCTTGATTATAAGCTTATGTTCGTAAGTCGTAAACGCTGGTGCTAATTAAATAGGTGTGTTATTATGATATTGTGTCTTTATTTAGCCATAGAAGACTTGTTGACTAACACGTTTCATATCACGGTCTCTTTTACAAACAAGGTTGGTAGGATTTTCATGTGGTAGGTATACCTACATGTAGTTTGTTGAGAACCTAGGTTCCTTACTCTACAGTAATGATAAAATATACTAAAATGAAAACGTACCAACAGGAAACTGACGAATGTGTGTTATGTTCGGAAAATTGTAGTACAATAAAGAATGTCGTTCAGAGTTTTCCCGCCTTCGGAACGTGAAATACTGAAATGGAAGGTGTTATCTTTTACATGGGGACGAAGGATAATACATATTATCCCATATTTTAATTAAATAATGTACCTACTAACGCTTTGTTTGAAAAAAATCAACAACAGCTCGAAGCTAAAACTAAACAAAATTCAAAAAGATTTGACTTATCAAATCAATTTGGCGATCTTTTGCTCAACGACATAATGACTGTACCTGCTAATTTATTCATAAATATTCATGGATACTCTTCTGCCTTTATATTTTTATACCAAACGTTGTGTTAGGTACCGCAAATGTCGAAACGTCCGCCCGGGGGTCATCAAAGGCTGCTTCACACTAATTTGAATAGAGACACTGTTTACGTATTCAAAACAGTTTATTGCGTGACGCCCACAAAGGATGCATGCAT
Organism: Tiliacea aurago; assembly: GCA_948098905.1. Classification (NCBI taxonomy): domain Eukaryota; kingdom Metazoa; phylum Arthropoda; class Insecta; order Lepidoptera; family Noctuidae; genus Tiliacea; species Tiliacea aurago. Next base: position 9,276,302 of record OX402578.1, on the reverse strand, counting down.
AGCCTTTATATTATTGTTCATCCGTTATGTGAAGGATAATTTGTCGGCTATCAATGGAATAATAGCGAGCTCTCCATACAATATTTGGCCATCCATTCTCAATAAAAACTAAGTAATCAGTTCTTTAATTTTCGAAGTCTGATGCTACACGTGTTTGAAATGGTCTCGTTTTATGTTATCAACATGTGTAGATATATCGAACAATGTAGCTAATGTTAGACACTCAACATTTTCCGAGAATAATGACCTAACTATTCAACGGGCATTACGCCGATCAATGAACAAAGAGTGTCCAAAAATCGCAAGCTCTAATGGCCGTGCTCCCAAAAACGGTCGTCACGATGCCGATGTGCAAATACGTTAACGGTACAGTCTGTAAGTGAGTGATGTACGCAAAACTGGTGCTTGTGACGGACAGGTGAGGAAGAACGGGCTATGTCCTGCCGCTGCGAGACCCTGCCGGACGTGTGGGGCAGCACTTATACAGTGACCTCATCGTAACGGTTGCGCATACTAACCGCGAGAAATGAGCATGTTTTGGCTTTAAGCTAAGCCAATGCCACCTGTTATTTGAACTCATACATACATAATTGCATTACAAAGCTTTGTAAGTTATATAGGTTTACTTATGCTCAGATTGTAAGCATCAAAGACAAGTTGCTAATGGTATAGGACTCTCGTAAGATGTGACGTGCGATGTGTTTGTCTGTGTAAAACATTGTCGAAGTTATAATTCATCTGTACCTAATAAAATAACAAGTACTTAACTAAACAGAAATCTGAAATTTCCAGTCATGCACTCTATCCTTAAGACGGAGATATATGCCAGTGACCTTGAGTGGTTATCTTGCGTGTTCTGTACTGAGCTCACGCAACGCGTCGTACGTTCAGCCAGTAACATATATTTTTTCAAATCATTAACACTACTTGTTTAGACGTGATCTTCAGTATAAAATCATTAAAAGTCGGTTATCATCGCCTTAACCTTAGGTTTCTATAGAAAGTCAATCTTGTTATGTTCTGATGCTCATAAAACTTGGATACCTTCACAATAATAAAAATAGAAAAGCCATAACTTATATTCCCATTTGATGGAATCCTCCAGGGAAATAATTTCCTTTCATAGCGAGAAAAAATAGAAAAGAACAGACAAAATAAATCAGAACTAGGCAAAGATGTTTATTTGCGTTTAATCTATTATTGATCCATAAAAATAGTCTTCCGCTCGAGACCTGAAATAGCCAGTGGCAACTCTACCTGCCCAACAAGACTGGCTTAAGCCAGGGTTTGAATTAATTTTAACGTGAGAAGCTCTTGACACACATCTTATGAGCTCATACCTACTGAGTCACAAGCCATTTACCTGAAGGTCAATATTACGTTATAATAATTTATCAAAGTGCAAGGAAACAAATCTTCCCCTTGTTCTATGATAATGCGTCTTATCGTTTGGCTCGATCCCAACTAGGGTTTCTCCAGTGTCTTGGGACCAGTTGACACAAATGTCACAGGCGCAATAATTGTGTTTTAGACGGGGAGAATTGTCTGAGGGTTGTTCATTTAATAATTCTGACCGGCTATCGAACCTGCAACAAGCAGAAAGAAAAGAAGAGAAAGAAATAATTTAACCACTGCATCAAACGGTGGTCAAGCAAGTGAATGTAGATCACTTTGTCCTATGTTTTGTGTTTGTATCCTTTAAATCAAATAATAAAGTTATTAGGCACGAAAAGATGTTTTTTTTATGTTAATATAAATAACGTACATCAATGATTCGTGCACCGCCACCTAGTAGCGAGTAGTAAAACTATTACGAGTAGAACTCAACCCATAGCACTTCGTTTTAAAAGTACGTTGATAGATGGCGCCTTTTAAAGTTTCGATTAAATTTAAGTTTTACTCGACAATAGGTGGCGCTAGTGTCCTATCGTTATGTGGTTTTTAATTTTTTTTGTTTTCCCATTACTTGAATTGACTATCTTTCTTAATTTGGAAAAGTTAAGCAATCCCTAAATATTGCAAAGTCGCAGTTTGGTAATGAATTGTTTTATTATAGTTATACGTGCTACTTGCTGTCTTAAAATTACACAAAGTCCTGCCCTATGACCCTCACCATCAGGAAAGAAGACGAAAATACAGTGTTGCACCAGTAAAATTCGTTAAAACTATATATGCCAAAAGACAAATCAATAAAAGTTCCGCTGTCCTATAAAATAAAATCAATAAAATTATTAACATAAATCCAATGACTACGAAAGACTGCAAAAACGCAATAGTTCAATGGCTAAAACTGAAGACCTATGCTGACATTGAATTATTGCTGCAAGATCGTCATTATGAGTTGAAAAGATACACACACACACACACACACACTCACATGCACACACACTCACATGCACACACACACACGAACGCACGCACGCACACACACACACATACTATTTTAGGATATATCTCTAAGGTTTTATTTTTCTTTTTATTTAGCTATAGTTCAAGTCTTGTCTTGTTTAATTTGGGATTTTACTTGTTTTATTTTTTTTATTTTATTTTTATTTTTGTTGTTTAAATTCTATTTTCATCGTGTACACCACTTTTACCATTTAATTATTTTGTCATTGGGAGAGCGGGCTCTCCTAGCACAGGTAAATCTTTTACTTAAAAGGAGGTCCCTATGTGAGATTTACTGTAAAAGTTGCACAAGTTTCTGAAACAAACTTTCTTTTTTTTTTTAATTATAATTTGCTAATTAGGAAAAAGATGTCTAACGACTAAAAAACGTTTTGAAAAATAATTATAAATGATAAATGATTTTTATTTCTGTTATTAGGTTTTGTACAAACACTTTAACAAGTCAATTATATTTTAAAAACTATATGAGGTCGCGGCGATTCTCATCTGACTACTCTGAGAAGAAAGGCCGAACCAAACTCAGAGGTCACAGTATCTTTTAAAGTCCAGACATAATCTTGGTCAGATCATGATCTAATAATATCATCATATAGATTGGTGTCTGAAATGGTCTATAAAAAAACCGGCCAAGTGCGAGTCGGACGCGAGTCCGACTCCCACTTGGCACGAAGGTTTCCGTACCATTATCTATAAAAATGGATGGGAGCCCCCCTTAAATATTTGTTTTATTTTAATTTAATTATTTATTTTTGAAGTCAATATATATCTACATATTCTGTGAATATTTCAAGCGTCTACCTGTTGCCGTTATCAATATAGAGCAAAAACGAGCAAAAAAATCACGTTTGTTGTATGGGAGCTCCCATAAATAAGTATTTGTTGTTATAGCGGCAACAGAAATACATCATCTGTGAAAGTTTCAACTGTCTAGCTATCACGGTTCGTGAGATTCAGCCTGGTGACAGACGGACAGACAGACGGACAGACAGACAGACAGACCGCGGAGCCTTAGTAATAGGGTTTCCGTTTTACCCTTTGGGTACAGAACCCTAAAAATCACGTTTCTTGTATGGGAGCCCCCTTAAATATTTATTTTATTCTGTTTTTTAGTATTTGTTGTTATATAGCGGCAACAGAAATACATCATCTGTGAAAATTTCAACTGTCTAACTATCACGGTTCATGAGATACAGCCTGGTGACAGACGGACAGACAGACAGACAGACAGACGGCGGAGCCTTAGCCGGGTTCCCGTTTTACCCTTTGGGTACGGAACCCTAAAAACAGTGATTCATCACTATGGCATCTTCAATTTCGGGTCAATCTCTCTATACATCACGCGTAATGTGGTTACCACATGTGAACAGCTACAGTTTCCCATTTCATGTTTCTGTTTAATCCAGCACCTATGTTTGTTCGGTCAACGACATCGTGATTAAAATATGATTTGTAAAGCACTTTTAGTTATTTAATCCTCGTGGGTGTTATTGTTCATACTAATTGGCGCAGGATTGAGGGACTCCGCGAGAATGCTATGCGCACTGCGTCAGTACGCCTACGTTCATTTGTTTGTTTGGTGTGAAATATTCTCTGATTTCATCCTTAGATAGCGGTAATCCTTAAATATTGGTGTTACTTGCGAGTGCGGGGCAGCAAATAAAATTCGAACAATATTTTTTCTTTTATAAAAAAATATTGTTCGAATACGCAATACTTACCTACTTAGGTAAGTATTGCGAACTCGGCCCGATAACAATTAGATCAAATATAACGTTTACGCCATCAACCCTACACAAGTTAGTGATGGCCCACATGCTAAAAAAACATAATTATACATTTAAGATCAGTGTGATCACACCGGAAAAGCAATAAAGTTCTCTAAATTTAAAAAAAATTGATTGGTTTCCTACGGTATTCTGAAATGTGATATATATCTAACATCCACTCCGAAGAGGTTTAAGGGCCCCTTTGCCCGAAAGTTTAGGCATGAGACAGCTTGCGCCCGCGTTGCACAGGAGCGAGCAGTCGCGATAGCACTATAGCACTGGCGCGGTGCGCGCGAGCCTTTTTTCACGTATTTATTTAATATAAAAAAAAATAAGTGCCTTATAACGAGTAAATCTATCCAATAATATCCCTGTCAAACCCGATTAGTAAATGAAATGTTAAATTTTCATAAAAATTGCGTTCCCCCAAGTCTCATACAACTTAAAATACTTTCAAAATCGACTTTACTTCTGTTTTTTTTATCAAGGTAAATGTTAAATATCGTGTTTTTAATCAAAAAAGTCACTAGATCAAGCATGTATCTGTACTATATATTTTTTTAGGAATTTAAATATGGTGATTTCTCTGAATACAACTTGATCTAGAAACGTAAATTTCGGAAAAGGGACCCTTAATTTAAAGTTTCATGGAACTTATTCAGGAGAACCTTTTCATTACTACAATTTTAGAAACAAGCTTCACAAGGCAGATCTTGCTGGATCTGCATTGTGTAGAACACGTTAGGCCTCAAGCGTTGCAACCTCATTGGTGTCACAAGATGACACCAACCATTAGCTATGAGGTACCTACCTACCTACCATTGCTACGTGAGATGCCTTTCCTTTGGCTAGAAAATTGTGATGTATTTCAAATGAGGCCATAGACGACGTAAATAAGCAATACTTATTCATTCAACTCCTGCGTTTAAATAATCCCTGGTTAAGGGCCAAGTTTACTATGTAACCTAATGCAACAAATAGAGACGACTTAACATGTGAAGAAGACAGTATCACGTTTATAGGAATATAGGAAGAATGAGCTTAATTTTATTTTTTACCCGACTGCGTGATTACAAAGACAGGGTTATATTTTTCGCGCGGATCTTTGTACTTATGTGGATTCTATATACCCTCGAAAAATCCTAACCAAACAAAAAAAAACCTTTTTAGTTGCATTCGGGTTACAAAATGCATAATTTAGTAACGTGCCCTTGCTGTCTACTTACCTAATTATTTTAAACTTTGGACGAATACATTTTAAGGAATAACTAAGTTGGTAGGTACTTATACTTGATTGCCTCACAGAGCTAAAAATTGTAGTGACTTAAGTTATTAAATTGGTCTGACCGCTGACGTAATGTTTTGTGTTAGTTGATGTCAGACTAACTAAATGTGGTCAAAAAAGTTATGACTAACAATGAAGACATATTTGTTCTTTGTATTTGGGTAAAAGTCAAGGGATTCCGATTTTCTAATAAAATACAGTATGAGAGTTTTATAAATAGGTACTCCTTGTTATCTCTTTTTTATATTCTAAACAGGGGGTGACCAAGAGAAATGAAATGTCCAAAACTATTGACTTAGGTGACCTACTGTAAACTTTAATATTGACGGAGCAATGACTAGTAACCATCTGCTTTGGAGCTCTCAGCAAACAATCGCTTCCCGTGTGAAAGATTACATCTATGATCGCCTACTAAGCAACATGATCTGACCAAGACAATGTCTGGACTTTAAAAGAGACTGTGACCTCTGAGTTTGTTTCGGTGTGTCTTCTCAGAGTAGTCAGGTATGAAACACCAAGATTAAAAAAGAAATTGACGTCAAAAGTTTTTGTACAGACCTACTTACGGAGTTGATCAATAATTTATCAACGGTGTTACTGTATCAATAGACAATAATATTCGTTTCAATTACATTAGTTAATTACAAAGTTAAACATTAGAAAGTAAGTAGGTATTGTGTTGTGAATCGTTGAAGGGCTTTGCTAAATCCAGTGTGCTGTTATTCCCTAAAGTCCGGATAATAAAGGGACGGAGTCCTAACCCTTCCAGCCCTAAAGTCGAAATTATTGCAATTCATTTAGCTTTCAATATAGGCAGCTTTAACTGCATTGAATTTAAATATTGAATTCATAAGATATATCCTACATAATATAGAGTATTCAATTCTGATTAGGTTTCAACTGTCTTGTTTAAAAGCTCTCTTTTTGTAAAAGCTCTGTAGTAGTTTGTTCAAAAAATATGCGTTTTTTTAATGGTCGGTGCTGTAGTTCAATGTATATATGACACCCTAGAGGTAACTAATGTTAATGTTAATAGTACTAGTATACTTATAAGCGAACTGTTATTTATTTATTTATAATAAGCACACCAACAGCATAGTCACTTACAATTCAAAATTAAATAACATCTAAAATTGGCACTTCAGTAACCATGCAAATAACAGGTATGCATGACATTAACATATGAATATTAGAGACAAAAGAGAAAATTAAAAGTGTAATAAATTAGAAGTGTCTAAAATTTAAAGTGTGTGAGACCTAAATCCAGAACACTACAAAACAAACCAATTTGAGCTACACAGACGTGCACTGTTCGGACTGTTTAAATAAACGCCTGTATGAAGCGAAACTCATGGACAAAATATCAATAGGGTAATCTGTCAAGTTGGACCTTTCATAATATTGTCTTGCCATACGTGTTAGGGGGCTATTAAATGTGGTATTTAATGTGGAAAAGTGGTGGGAATGTGGTGGTTTATGTTTAAATTCATAAGAGAAATAAAGTTCTTTAAACCCCATATGCAGTTTTGTTATAATGTCAAGTAAGTCGCGAAAACAACTTTCATTGAATAAAAACCTCACTTGCATTGAAACTAATTATTAGAATGGTTTCAAAAACTCCTGCGCAAATGCATCGAACGAATGTCAACGAAAAATATGATTGTGCCATTAGTAAATATGGAGTATGAGCTGTAATTGTACTTACAATAAAGGCTTCTACAGACCAGCGCGACTCGCAACGCGACACAAAGGCACCGCTCGTCGCGCGACACGCGGGGCCTTTGGCTGAGGCTACAGTAGGCAGCGATTTGCGATGCGACTGGAAGAGCGAAACGAGATAAACATGGTATGGCTACATTATATGCGAGAATCGACGTATTCGGCGAAGACGTGGCTACAGTACATATGCGTACACGCATATTAAAATTTAGTAGCACTATTGAACTAGTCGTGCAAGTGAGAAATTTCCTAATAAATTCACTTCAATTTCGCTGATATGTTGATGTAGCCGATGCCGTGATTATAGTAATGTTGTTCCGATCGTTTATAGAAATCAAAGATCACTAGTAATATATGATGTACGGTGTAGCCATATACGTGAGCATTCATTTATTTGTTTTAATCGCTTATGTGTCGCAGGTCGCGTCGCGGTCTAATGTAGCCTCAGCCTTTGTGTCGCGCCAGTATGTAGAAGCCTTAACGCGTCAGTAATCGTTGCAGCCGGTAATGACCCAAGATAAGAGACCTTTGACATTTCAATTAAGCTCTATTAAGCAACACAATACAATTTCCTTGCACAACTGCTATAAGCGCTCAGTGTGAAATTGCTTACACACTGCATGTTCATTTGCTTGTACTATTTTTATCTCGGCTTAACAGGCATCGGCTGTTGTCTCTACTCGTTGGATCCGAAGCGGTTAAATGCAAATATATCAGAACCGAACCGGTCTACCGCTCGAAATCAACGATAAAGTAACGCTTATGTGCCAAGTAGCAATGCTGTGCTATTATAAAAAACTTTTTGACACTCTTTCTGAACTAATAGACGAGATTGTGGGGATTGTGTCGACCCCTATGATACTTTAACAGAATAAAAATACCATTTGGCTTCTATTGTAAATCTCTGGATTCAAAAAGCGGTGTAATGATGTTGTGCCCCCGTGTGTTCACTAGCCCTAGCCGATTGTGTAACTAGGCGCGCAAACTAGTTTAAAAAAAGTGTTGACGACTATCGCTTTGGATAGGCGTGTTCGATTCAAATCCTTTGTTGCGTGTTTAATAGTTGACATGAGTTCATGAATATGAAATGGGATTTGTTTGTGACTTGAAATTGGTGTCCCTCACGAGTGGTAACGGTTCGTACGTCGCCCGCGACCAGCTGCGAACAGATGAGCGGGTCTGACCGAGCGGGCGCCCTCCGCGCAGCCGCAGCGCGCACAGTCGGTGCGAGCGCGACCCGCCACGCGCACCTCTGTACCGCGCGTCATCAACGAAACGAATACTATCGAAACATTCGAATCAAACGGTCAACTGTCCATTGTCAAATTACTATTGAAAAGTGACAGCTTTATGTCTAGTGTCAAGTTCAGTGTTTGCGTTCGGTAGGACTTTTTGAGCATTCGATTGTTTATGTTTACTACTGTCGGCGTCTCATATTCACGTGTCATTTCACGGATTTACCTCATTGGAAAGTATTTGAGAAGAAAATGTTTCGTATATCCATGCGCTCAATTTAACGGATTGTTTACCTACTTTATTTGGTTTAGTGTTGACTATTTCTGCCTGTATAACATTGTACATACATCCATGTTTATTTGCTTCATTAGTGCTTCTGTGTTCCGATTCTAGCAGCTTTTGCTGGAGACTATTATTATAAATAATTGAGTTTTAATTAAAGTTAATTCTATGAAATCGTGTGAGACGACATGCAAACATGCACGACGTGAGTTTGTGTGTCATTGAAAAAAAGTTTTTCCGTTACCTATGTGTTTCCGTTACCTCGTTGCAGCGTAGGTAGAGATTAATCATGAAATTCTGCTAAATTATGAGTAATAATGAAGAAAACCACAAACCCTAATATTATAAATGCGAAAGTGAGTTTGTTTATTTGTGTCGGTTTCACGCTAAAACGCCTGAACGGATTTGGATGAGATTTGGCACATGGGTAGACCATGACCTGGGTTAGGAACTTAGGACGTAGGATACTTTTTAGGGTTCCATACCCAAAGGGTAAAACGGGAACCCTATTACTAGGGCTCCGCTGTCTGTCTGTCTGACCGTCTGTCACCAGGCTGTATCTCATGAACCGTGATAGTTAGACAGTTGAAATTTTCACAGATGATGTATTTCTGTTGCCGCTATAACAACAAATACTAATAAACAGAATAAAATAAATATTTAAGGGGGCTCCCATACAACAAACGTGAACGTTTTTTTTGCCGTTTTTATAGATGGTACGGAACCCTTCGTGCGCGAGTCCGACTCGCACTTGGCCGGTTTTTTATCCCGATACTACGTTCCCGTAGGATATATTTGCGACCTCCACACGAGCGCAGCCGCAGGCAAAAGCTAGTAAAGTTATAAATTAAATATAAGGTTTACTTTTCTTGTTTTGTCGAGTTACTAAGGTCCCTCCCTATAAGTTCTGAACGTAGGTATACTGTACATTAGTCTGTTGGTGTGTGCTTTATCTAAATCTAAACCTCACCCTTTGTCATAAAGACCTAATTAAATCTAGTAGAAAGACCTTAATCGGCTAAAATACATTTGTATTTGCACGCAATCAATGCACATACTAAGTACGAAAGCTCTAACTAACGCCTGTTGCTACGTGAACCACGAGGGGCACTGCTCTGATAGTGCGAGTCTCTATAATATCGATGTCCGTTGCTAGGAGCCAGGCGATGCCAACAATAAACCTGGTTTATAATCCCCAATAGTGGTCCAGTGGGTGCAACTCTCACCGCTACTTACAATGCAATATCTAGAGGTGGCCCCGCGTCGCGTCAAACCTCTCGGGAGCTTTTCCAAAGAGGCCGCGATTGTCTATGTCTAGGCCAACTTTCCTTGCCGACATTTCGAAATTCGAACAGCGAAATGCAAATTTTTTATATTTACATGTTCATTATTAAAACGATGCGCGAATAACTATAAAATAGAAAGTGAATGCCATTTCGTGGATATTAGGTAAATGGGTAGTCAGGTGCAAATAAATAGTTAGTGATTAATTAATCGGTTTTCTAACCGATTAATTAATCACTATTGGCTGTGTTGCGTGTTGATGCATCAATTAAACTTTATTAAAAGGATTATTTTCTTACAAGAATCATAAACTATATACCTATACCACAAGCTATTTTATTATTAAAAAAAAAACAAGTGATTAGGTACTTTCTACCTTTATAACATTAGTCTTATGAAAAACCAGATGATTTTTTCCAGTTAATTTTCGAAAGCTTAAGTTCGAGTTATAGGTACCTAGTCAAATCCAAATCATTTATTTCAAATAGATCAATGTCAAATCATTTATTTCAAAGAGGTCGAAGTCAAATCATTTACACACACAGACACATCGTCCGTGTGGTGCCGGACGTAAAGAATAGCACCGTCCTCGGTTTCTTCCCGTGGGTGTCGTTAAAGACGATTATGGGACTTACTAGAGAATGGGCAACAGCGTTCTCTATGCATTTTAACACCATACTGCGATCGCCAACCCGCCTGCCAAACGTGGCGATTTTGGAAACCCCCCCCCCCCCCTCTTTGGGGAGACCTATGTCCAGCAGTGGACGTCTTTCGGCTGAAATGATGAGGCACATAAAAGTCACTTCTGAAACGTGAAAATTAACAAGAAAATAGAATTGATAGTTGCCCCTTCCAAAAGGCAGTTTTGTATGGAGAAGAATAATTAAGTAAGAAACTCCACCGGTAAATACTCTTTTAAAATATTTTACAATATTTTGTATAGATAAATTAATTAATAATTATATCATTATAATTATGTGAAGATGTTGCACCTAGAATAAAATTACTATCCCATAATAGGTCAAATTAATTAAAAATTAAGCAATGACAGCTTTAAAATATGTAATAGATACATGGTGCTCAAATATTTACAAACATTGTAAAAGGAGACGATTTTCTATGTTAGTTAAACGCAATATTGACTGGACGGATGCCGCCTGTAGCTTTACATCCTTAATACCTCCTGGCAGCTAAAACTTGAACATCTAGTCCTGAGTCTCTAGACAATTGAACAGCTATGATGATGTTAAAGAATCAAACCATACCTTTAGTAGGCGAAGTCGCGGTCAAAACCTCTGTGATAGCCTAAAAAACCGACCAAAAGAACCAGCACAGCTTTAAACTGGTATAAGTGGCTTAGTTGGCATATAAACTTGACTAGTTTACTATTTATCTACTAGCATTAGTGCTTAAGTGTAGGACTATGGCGATTTTATGAGTTTACTACACCCACGTACTTTGTTTTTTAATGCAATAAAATCGTACGTGATACATCGCTAGAAGAGCTTTTAAGATTCACTACATTTATGGTAATTTCGATGTAACAACTGCATTAGGAATAATATACATTATTTATATTATTATTCTAGTATTTTCGCAGTTTGCAAGGGAACTAAAACATAATAATGATTATGTCAATGTTTAACTTGACACTGGCTTACAATATTTAAAAGTGGCATTTTACTTCAAATTACATTATTAATATTATTATTCTAGTATTTTCGCAGTTCCCAAGGGAACTGAAACATAATAATTAGAAGGAAGTGTAGGACTATGGCGATTTTATGAGTTTACTACACCCACGTACTTTGTTTTGTAATGCAATAAAATCGTACGTGATACATCGCTAGAAGAGCTTTTAAGATTCACTACATTTATGGTAATTTCGATGTAACAACTACATTAGGAATACATTATTAACATTATTATTCTAGTATTTTCGCAGTTTGCAAGGGAACTAAAACATAATAATTATTATGTCAATGTTTAATTTAACACTGGCTTACAATATTTAAAAGTGGCCTTTTACTTCAAATTACATCACAAAAGTTAGCAAGTTGTGTACTAGGAGTTGTAAATACTTTCGTAATGTTCTAACTAACTAACAGTGTAATGTTAAATGTAATAAAGAATACTGGAAATTATTTCTTAGTTTCATATTACATAAAATATCTCGTGTATAACAAATGTACAAATATTTATACACTTCTCTCTTGTCTACGTGCCGGCAAAACGTTATTATCAGTTTAAGTGCACTTCGCTGTAATTAATTACTGGCCGAGCTTTTTTAGTAATTGTTACTATTCCGCCGGCACATAAGATCAACGACTTTCGATGCATGCTTCGACAGAGCGCAGGCGCAAAGTACATTCATATTATAAAAGCGTTTATTCTTCATTATTCCGTAGGGTGATTTATTTAATGATAGATGTAGAGCATTTCCTCTTCGTATCAGGCGCGTGCGCAGGTATACGAGTAAAATGGTTGGTTATTTTCGTTCATTGACCGTGGTTAACTGATGTTTTTGTCGCCCACCGCATCGAACCTCGGGAATTGTAGCACGTGCCTACGACCGCTACGCGCCTGCGCCGATAAATTACAACGCAACTTTTTCTAACATGTAAATCACATACAAAGTTACATTTGTAAGTAATTGAAATTAAAACTTTAAATACTTTGTATAGTAATTAAATGTAGATTAAATATTTAACAATCCGTGAAGTGTACCTATTTGTTAGCTACAAATAAGCAGTCAAGTAAAAGTCATTGTTCACAGGCACAAGATAAATATGTAGATAATATGTAATTAGTGTGAGTATTTAAAGCTGTAAAGTCTTAATAGTTTTGACCTAGTTTGTTATAACAGCTTTTATAAAGGCTTCAACATACCAACGCGACTTGTCGCGCGACGCGACACGGCACAAAGGACCCGCGTGTCGCGGGACGTGCGGTGCCTTTGTGTCGCGTCGCGTCGCGCGACAAGTCGCCCCGGTATGTAGAAGCCTTGATGGATCTTGTACTCCATTTGACTTGTAGTTATGGCGATCAAATTATCTGTTATGAACTTGTGATTGTACTGACGAAAACGTTGGCGCGTGGGCCTAAATTATGCGAAATATCTCTAGTATCTTGTGTTTCGTGATTTCTTTAGTAAGTTGGTGCTTGTGGACTTTTTTCCAAAGTGAACAGTGCCCCAGCGGTCACGACGTCGCATCTCTTATTATCATGCCGCTGTAACAATTTTCAACGTACTTACAAATAATTGCGTTTTCTAAGCACGACTCGCAGGCGTTGACCCTTTATTCACTTACTGGCGTTTGTTTAATGGAAGAAAATATGGTTTTTTATTTCGCTGTAAAGTGGCGTTCAATTTAAGTGCCGCCAAATGACTTGATAGTTTGGAAAAGCTTAGTGTTTTTATAGATAAATGTACATTGAACTTGTTCTAGTTTGTCGTGAGTTTTCTGTAAACTTAGGTACTTTCTGTAAAAACATGTCCCGCCCGAGTCAGCACCTCAAAAAAACAAACTTTTCAATAATCCTCTCCCAGTTGTTACTTTAGAATTTAGTGGAAGATACATAATATTGTTATGTGGACAGCATAGGAGATCAAATCGAGAAGTGATATACATAATTTTAATACAACAAATAAAGATAAAATAGATCAACCATTTTTCAGATTATCTAAAGTATACACATCATTTATGGGGTACTGTGTTAAATACGAACAACAAAATACCTTATCTTATATATTGCAATTACATGAATGAAAATTTGAGACTCATATTACAAACACACTTTGTAAACAATCATATTACAAATTAGAGGATTATATCAAGATAAGAATGCATGAAACATGCTGGTCCTGCTCTATAGGATAATCTAGAGTCGAGACAAAAAAGAACTGGTTGCTCATTTAATTATAAAATTTATTATTTTTACTACTTTACACTGACTTATTTGTTTTTTGGAAATTCTTCTAATTTTAAAATATTTGAAAATATGTGAATATCTATCACATAATTAATTTATCTGTCATTGCTTCATTTTTAATTCCTTTTACCTATTCTGGTCTAGTAATTTTAGGTGGTGCATCGTCTTCACATATAAATTAATTTATACAAAATATTATAAATTTTTTAAAAGAGTAAGTGTTTCTTGCCCATTCTTCTCCATACGTACCCTTTAGGCACAAAAACAACGGCTATAATTATGACGAGGGTGGGGCGCTGATACCTATAAATACAAGATATTAAGTTATCTTAGCTTAGGTATTGGTTGCAACTCTGACTTGCAACTTTAATAACCTTAAGGCCTATTTCATGTATAAATCATGTTTTTTTTTTATTTGAAGGTGCAAATAAACAATTTCTATTTTATTTTATTTATTATTACCTTTTGGAAGAGAGAACTAGAATGAATACAATTTTTGTTTGTAAATTTTGACGTTCAAAAGTGCCTTTTATGTGCCGTGCCTATTTGAAATAGATGATTAGACTTTGACTTTGATCTCAGATGTTTCTTTATCATAAATAAGTAATTGATACTTTAAGATTTCAGTTTAAAGTAACCAATAAAAAAATACAAACCGGAAGACAAAAGAATGCTTGATTGAATAATAATACCCTAGTCCCTAACAGATGACAATTAATTTGAACCAGGGCTTCAATTGATCCCAAACTAGCTGGATATACGGGCTACGAACTCACTCCTTTATTTTGTTACTGTTCAAAATATAAAACGATCGTTTCTAGTGCGAAGTAAACGAATAAAAATTAACGCGTAGCCCTAACGCGATATCAACAAATACGAATCGATACTTCAAAACAAATTCCCAAGTTAAACTTAACACATAATTATGCAGAACCACTTGCCGTGATCTAACAGAGGAATTTCCCTACAGGGAACGAAACGAAACCGGCAAACGGTTTCAAACTAGGCCCGAATGAATTACTATCTAAAACTTTAAAAGAACATACACATGATACAAATTTCGATAACATTATTCCACTTACAGTAGCCATGTAAGAGTAAAATAAAGTTTTGAGCGGACGTGAGACCAAATAATTCGAACGTAACGGGTCGACCGATACGATACCGTAACGTACTGGACCTGTTACTATATCTACAACCAGTCTCAAATACATCCGGCAACTTTAACACAAGCCTCTTTGTATAAATTACCTATATTAATGTACGTACTCTAGATTGGAAATAGAACTATATGATCCTTTGATATCTTCCAACACGCACAATGGTCCACATGAAGGACTAAGTGCGGAAACCAAACCCTATAACATAGATACTATAGATAGAACATAGATATCTTCCAATGATTGACATCTACGAGGTTAAATATAGGATCAATGGCTGCTATTTCTTAACGGTTATTGTAACGTTATCAGAGTTCGTGAGACATGTAGTGTGCATGTTATGTATATGTTCTTTGTTTGGCTTTATTACGCGTTGCTGTACTCAGCTGACCCACATTACACTAGTTCCATTTGACGCTGTTTTACCCATTAACAACGGTGACGCGGTTTCGATTAGCATTTGTGTGGTCACTAAAATTTATCAGTCAAAGAAATTATTTGATTGCTCATATCATTACTATTATGTAAACTCGTATCGTTTATGGCTATAAGCAGCTGTAATGTATGAAATTTAAGTTATGGTGCTAGCTACAGTATGCAGACCTGTCGCCTTATGCGGTTTCATTAATTTACTATGAGTATTTGTGCTGGAATAACTGTTTTGAAATATCCCAATACACACACTTAATAGTCATAATTATAGTCCTAGTAGTAGACCATTTTAGCATAAAACTAACAGATGAGTCAATTTGTAATGCGAAACGATCCAAAAAATACTTTAGCGCATGTTTGTACAGCTGTAGACACCGACAGTAGTAAAATTGTTCAGATATTTTCTTAAGTTGAACAATGAGAGTGACATAATGTGCTTATAAGGCTAGTTAGCTTACCAGTGTGGATGTGACCTTGGGATGAAATCAACAGTTCCTTATTGTGTTGCCGTAAAGTGATGGTGGTGATTAGCAATGCCAGATTGGCGATACAACGTGCTCTCCACCAACGAGGCGTTCATCGACACTGAAGGGGTGTCCATGCGGGACCCACTCGCCGCCAGCTACCCGCGCCGTGCCGACCGCAGCAGACCTCACCACACCTGCCCCTACACTACAATATTCCTGGGAGCTCGCTCTCACCACGCTCCCTACAGATTACCAGCTCTGCAAAGTGATACTATAGATCCCTATTCAGACGTCTACTCTGTGGACCGTTCGTCCAACCTCACCGATACATCAAGCTTTGCTCGCTATGAAGACTGCCGCCCACAGACCGAGGAGATCTCGTCAGAAACTGAAGACCAGGTTTACACTGATGAAAATTCGACAGAAAATGTAACGTTACAAGTTCAGAAAGTGCCATACACTTCCAGCGTGTTTTACATCTCAGCAAAAACTGAGACGGCACGCAAAGAGGTGGTGCAAAGCAATGATGTCTTTCTTGTAGAAGAGTCCGATTCGGATGCATTATCATCATGCACTTGTGACAGTTTTGAACGATGTGAGTTTGACTGTAGAGACTTTGAGCCTTTCTCGGACACGTGTTGTTGCGATCCATTGAGTGATGGTGTTTGTAGTCGTAGCCCGAAAGATGTCGACTCGCCAGAACACTTTTGTGATCGTGTGGCGGAAGAAGACGGTGTGTCAAACCGAAGTGATATGGACGGTCTGGATCTGGCTCTGTTTGAACCGGCGCAAGCTGAGTCTGAAGAATGCGGCGAGGGGCCCGCTCAAAACACTGCTGCATCCGCCTCAGCTACTTTGTGCGGGATATTGTACGCACTACCTGACAGCAGCATTGGTAAGTGACGTGTAGACTAATTTATTTGCAGTTAAGCGCAGGCATCCCGGAACCGCTGTTGTGATAACGCTCAATTATAGTGATTAGGAGCACGGCCAATAGAGCAGCCGCGCTGTACGGCCGTGTGGTCTGCGTCAATCCGACTCGTATTCGATACGAACAACGGTGTGCGGGAAATTACTATCGCATCAATCACTAGCAGCATTGTCATATTTGTAGTGACAACAGAGCCAGCATCGGCAAGCAAGCATAATAGACCGTAAAGGTACTTATCATAACACACGCAACGTTACCTACATACCTCGCAAGTCATGTTCTTGATCTTGATGGAATGTTTATTTAATACTATAGATGTAACATTGGCGATACGAGTAGGTCTTCATTAGTATATAAAAAAAAAATATATATATATCGATGTATGAATTGAAATGAGATTGGCAAAAAACTAGTTACGGAAAAAAAATATCTATAAAATTATCACGGATGTGCCACCTAGTAGCAGTGATAGAAAAAAATCAGAAAACTGTTAGCATTCTGTAATGCGGAAACCAACGAAGCTTTTATATTGTACTAGCGCTACGTACAAATTGCGTACCGTTAGTCGCAAGTTTCTAATTACCGGTAGCGATAGAGGGCGATTGTTGCCTCATGCAAATCCGATGGATACCGGAGCAGATAAGCAAAGATACAGAGAGATAAACAAGCAGGCAAACATATGGTGTAAGTCAATGATCTGTATTTTTCCCGTTGAAAGCACACACGGTGGAGAAAATGTAACGGACACTTTACGTGGTTTTGGGTTAAAATCGCCATTTTAGAAATGAATGACGTTACCCTTATTTATCCACATATTCGGTAGTAAAATTAAGAGCAGGAGGACGATGACGATATTCAATAGTAAAATGCACTAACTTGAAAATTTTATTATACGCTATAAAAATACAATCACGAGAAGTCTAACACTCACACCTTATGTAGCTCATAATTGTAAGCGTATTCGTTGAGTTGAAGTAGTTATTTCCGTGTGAACAAAAATTTTGCAATGTCGGTCGTTCAAAATGTTAAAAAAACAGCACGTACCATTAAAATGATCCAATGGATTTTTAATGGGGTCCAATTGTGTTCGACGATCAGACAGGTAAAGAAACAAACTTTCTGGTTTTATATTCATGTGACTTTTTTGTTCACTTTGCAATACTTCCTTGATATAAATATAATTATGTACTTAATTTATTGGAAGCTTCTGTTTACGTACCTATCTGAAACCTAATTATAATAGAGTATTATGAAAATATCTTGAAAAACTATACTAGAATATATAAAATATATATTATTACTCTGTACGGTAACTTGAAACTTTGGCCAATCAACACTCGTTAGAATAGCAATGACTGAATTTAAGGGAAATAATAATTATTATGGTTGATAATAGAGCCTTCGGGTAAGACAAATTCAGTATAGTCTAAAGTTACACGATCAGAATCATCCTGACTGATGAATTCGTTCTTGAAATGATAGGCACATTATAAGATTTATCGTAAATCTTGATATACTTCTGCAAACTATTACAGTACTGATGGTACTGTGAGAGACGAGAGATATGAGAGCTTATATTGCAGAAATATATCAAGATTTACGATAATCTTATAATTTTGGATAAAAATCAGTACCTACCTTCCTATCACAACAAAACGCAGCCGTTAAATTCAAGGTTATCAGATAACTTACCGACAGACGTAGTTTTGTGAATTGTACGAATATGGAATGGTATTTTCGTGGCATTGTTATGGAGTGGAGAACATTCATAATAACAAACGTAGCGTTCATTGTTAAAAGAGCTAAAAGTCGCGGGACGTGGCCTACCATATAAACAAGTATTTTACAATACGTGAGAAAGTTAAGGGGTCATTGCTATTAGTATTTTACGAGGGTTTGTTGCGGTTGTAACGTAAAGATGCTTCGGGTTTACTTCGGAATAACGGTTTGGAGTTACTTTTGCATCGTAATTTTTAAATATAACCAAAATTATATGAATTAATAAATTATATCTCCAGTATTCAACGAATTAAGGAACAGTATTTGATATCTTATAAAATTAGATTTTACTTTTAGTGCTATTCATTTTGTTGTATGATTTAGATGTCAACTCATCCATAAATTAGAATTTTCTAAATTCTAGATTTGAATCTACAAAAACCACTTTTTACAACTTCTTTCTACAATAGTCAACTTTGATTGTGAAAGTGGCAGACAACCAGTTGATTTGTTTATCATTTAAAACATTCCTCAAAACAACTTAGAAGTTGTCTATAGAAGTATAGCATGAAGATGTTTATGAATTTCTCCCAATTTTTCCAAATGTTTTTAAAAACACTGCCACTGTGGGAGCGATCACCTCTGCGTCATGTGCTTTGCGTACCCAAAAGGCCAAAACAAGGAAACTTGTGTTGATTTACACCGCATTGTGCCAACTTGCCAACTAAAAACGGCAAAGTATTATTATCAAAGGAACATTTCCATCGGATTTATTCGGAAAGTGATTCATCATGTTTATGCGTCTATTGTTATTGAACTTGATTTATGAACTAATTTCGCGAAGTATGTTTTGAACTAATTTTAGTACCAAATTATTTGTGTTTCAGCGCTTCTTGTAACTGTTGTTTTGCAAATTTGTTTAGTATTCTTTGTTTTGTAATTGGCGCTTGCTTTAGTTACATAATCAGATCACAAGTCTTCAAGTTTCCTAAAATCTTATGAGCAAGTAACAATCTGGAATCATCGATTTCTTACCCAACATGGTCTAAATGTAGAGTCGCTAATCGTTGCGATATATCGACATCATAATTACAGGAGATCATCAATCAATATGTATGTGTAGTAGCAGTTTTTCAGTGCTATAAACGGCAATAATTACTTCATGTCGGTTTCCGGCGACTCATCAACTTCATCAAGTCACCACTAGACACCTCCGCGATACTCAAGAATGTTGCCGGTCCCGTACAACTTGTTACAAACCAATCAGAGCCCATGTCAAGCTTCAATACGACAAGCAATCTTATCTTAATACTCTATGCACATATTATTCTAACATTCGTACTGTTTAATTACGACACGTCCGCAATATACAAGATATTAGAGACGTACATAGCTCCACTAGCTAAATGAGTCGTACGTCTGTCCGAGTTATGATCGTCATCAGCCATAAATCGAGCCTACTATAAGATGGGGACGATTAAATTCAATAACAAGCCTCGGTACCAGCACTAAATCCCGCTCAGTTATAACCTCACATACTCTCTTAAGTTTGTTATATGGAATCCCAAGACTATAACGTCAATAATCTTGCTAGACTCGATCAGGGACTGGGTGCGCATCCTTGTCCAGTTATGTATGTGATGCAATCGTTTGCTTATACTTTCTAATGAGCTTGCCCTTCCTGTAAGCCGCTTCTTGAAGGAAGCCTCTTGCGCATGCACTTAGCACTTCGCGTGCAGTGCAATGTGAGGCAAGCACAGGATTTAACATTTCACTACACGATGTTTTGATTAAAATACAAGTTTTGCAAGTTTTAGATGTCGGATTGTCGAAAGTTTTAGTCTTATTTTCAATACGAACATAAGTTTAAATGTCGGTCAGTTAGCGAATAATTCTATAATTCGCTTGACAGTCACCTGCATTTTGAATATTAATAATTAACAACTTGGTTATTATATACGTCGCCACAAGCGCACAGAATGTAAACTTAATTATTGAATTCATCATGCAAATAAAAATATACTTAGGTATAATATAAATTAAGTGAAGAAATTAAATGCATAACTATTGAATAAGAAAGAATGTGTAAATTATAAAACCCAAATAAGAAACGCAGAAAAACAAAATATAGATAAAGAAGAATATGTGGTACAGCAATTTATCTTTAATGAGATCGTAACAAAAATGGAACACATAACAATATTGAGAACTTCTTACGTTTCGATAATAGAAAAAGAAATACCAGGACGGTCACCTACTACCGTAGTTGCAATTTCGCGTAATAACCAGCAATTTGTATGAGAAACTCAGACAATACGGATACGGAATTGAGTTTACGGTATCTAATTATGTCATAATGATTATATGCGGTTGTGTATTTTGGAGTAACTTGGGAGCATACAGTTACTTGAGTTCGTCCGACTTTGGTACTGGATTTTTAATGTTACACATTCTAAATAATAGAACTAGTCGATTAAATCTATTCATCATATTCTACTAAACCATCACAACCTCTTATCTAAGGTGTGTGGTGATTTAGTAGAATATGATCTATTTTTGTTTCAAAACAAAATCCGGGAAAACAAATAAAACAAAATAAATAACGTTATTGTTGTAGGCTTGGTGACATCAATACATACATATTAAGATTATTTTAAAGATAGTTCAAAATGTTTACAATTGTATGCTGAAGACAAAGCTAAAAGAAAATTCATAGAAACCAATAGCTTAAAACCTCAACTTAATGTTTGCACAGGTATGGTAATGGTAATGTATGCGCGTAACATGCAGTCATAAAACAATTTCCAATCGTAATAACGTCTAGAGGGCTACTTCTGTCGCAATCTTGGTCCTGTTGGCTGTTTACTTGTATGCAACGGAGAAAGTCTATTAGGAAAGCGGATCCTGGCATCAGGCCAATGAACATAAGTTACACAAGAAGGATTGCTGAGACTCGACAAGGATTAATGCATGCCCTTTCAAAAGTTTTGAAAATTGTAGGGTTTGACTTATCAACTTAGCTTATTTCAGTTCATTCAACATAGGCCGAGTATTTTCTTAATACAGACATATTTCAAGTTATGACAGTACATACATAATCGGTGTAGTTATATGACTCAGACAACTTAGTCTAGTTTAATCAGTAAGTTTGTCGTTGCGCCCAAGGTGAGGGAGTTCGTGGATTTCTATTTGCTTATTGATAAAGGAAACGCCTTCCAAATATATAGCAATCTTGACTTGACGTTCACAATTGAGTTCGCGTTACCCAAGAATGTTACTTGCATTTGTTTAAAGGAAGTTTTTACGACCCGCTGCATCCTTTCAACTGCCGAGAATAAAAATGAACAAAGTTTCTTCGGAAATGCTATGTCTTACATTGAAGACATCTTCAATATCGATTCCGAATACCGGTATATTGTTCGCTTTGATTGCATAAATATGTCTATTGGTTTTTTTCATCCGTCCAAGAAGCATTGTCTCTATTGTGTGTTGAGTGACGTGACGTGTGGTTGTGAAATGAAATAATTTGATGCATGATTGAGACTAATTTGAACAATTTGTCATTTCAACGCAATCATGCGACCTTCATATCTACATGTAGTATTGCGTGATTTTACCATTATGGTGTATGTTAAGTTTGCATTCGTTTAGGTTGGCGATAGCATAGAAAATAATTACGATAATCGCATCTCTGATGTGTCCATATGTCAAATATTGGCCATTGATGGTTTGTTATGGCATCTAATATTTGTTTCCAAGAAGTAATCATGTATTGCGTACGAATATGTTTACATAACATATTATGCGTTTGCTTGACGTTATGGAGATGGTTATGATCTCTTGTTTTATTACTATACTGAAATGGTAACATTATCTTGGAAATACGCGAATTACTTTTTGCTCCATCATTCTCCGAGAAAAAACATCGATTAGGAACATAATAAGTTATGCGTGACTAGTAAATTAATAATCGTATTTAAATTAAGGAGTTTCATGGTTTACATTAAAATAACAAAGGGGTAACTAATACCTATGTGGCCTTATTGGTAATAGTAACTGTCACCATCAAGCAACTGATTTTGTCCAATAACATAATATATATAAGTTAGAAAACTACGCTAATTCAATTTTGATTTGAATGCTTAGAAATTGCCGTGTTAGAAAAATGTGTACTATTCCGGAATTGATTGGAGTCGTTCATCTTGTGGGTATCTTGTTCACTGAAAAAGCGCTTTAAATAACTGCTATCTGCAGATAATTTACAACTCTTGGAGTAACAAATATCCTCGATAATCATGGGAATGGACTACGAAGCCTTAAAGCCTAGAATGCAGTAACGAAGTATATCACATAATTTCCATACTGTTGGGAATCGGAATGCGTTTAGTAAATAAATTAGGAGTACCGATATCCATCGTCGTTCCACAATTTATGGTGTTTTGGTACGTGCGATAAATACCCTTGTGATTTATTTCCATATCATAAATATGTTCAAATATCTGGCTGGGTATCGTTGATTTAAGCACCGGCTGGTATTTATTTGATATGGCTTAACTGTTGAATATATTAAGAGCCTTTCACCAATCATCCAGATTCGGCTGTCTTATTGTTAACGAAGATTTATTTCTATACAACCATTAATAACTAGCTGGAACCGGTTAGGTAAAATAAAGCTGCAGTAGGTGAAGATCGAGAATAATTTATTTGAATTGCATTCGTAGGATTTTTTGCTGCATTGCGAATTTTCTGAATAGCTTTCAATGAGCGGTCGGCAGCTGTGGTGTTTGGGGCACGCGCGTCGGCCGCGGCGCGGGCGCACCTGTGCCAGTGCGGCCTCTCGCCCGACTGGTCCAGTTTCCCCAGTTCACTTCAACGCTGACGTCACCTTCACATATACTTATCGATTAAAACTTTCAAATTGATAGTGACTAACTAAAAGTCAAGGCCGAGTGATTGATTGTTTGTTTGGTTTACAACTGCACCACAAGTTGAGCTTACTCGTAATATTTAGGTATTACATACATATAACTGTCCCAGTTTCTTAAATTTTCTTGAATGTTATCATGGAGATTTTATTAGGTATTTTGATAATATCTCTATTGCTCACGTTTTTCTTGTCTTACACGTAACATTTTAAGTTTTTAGGTCGTCACATAGGTAACTCTCATTTCGGTACGTGGTCTCCATTCAAGAACCAGTTTATATCTAAACATTTATTATACATAAGTATACCTAAAATTCTAAACTATGTAGGTATAAATTCCACGTAAAACGACGGGCAAAGAATACAAAATTTTAAATTCATTCATTTGTATTACCTACTCTTACGGTACGGATTTAGTCTCACGAAAGTAACATTGAATTATGCACGGCATTTGAAGTACTACAACGGCTTTAATCTAAATAATATTGATATTAATTGTACGCTCAGACTTACAAATTCCATGTTTAGCGTACATTACATGGAATAAACCATTCAAAATTGAAGCTAAGAATAAGAATACATTTTCCTCAGATTAAAGAAAGAAGCAGATAGACCGCGCGGAACAATAAAGTGAGGCCCGTTTGTAGACATGTGTGCGTTACAGCCACGTGACAGCACTATAAGAACAGGTGCCTCTTTGTGTGTATACGGTTGCCGGGATAATGAAAAATTAGCCATAATATTTCATTACATGAAAAAAAAAGTTTTTTTTTTTCTTAAATCAGTTGTTTTTATTAACAGTAAACGTCAAATTAATAATACCCATTTATACGATACATTTGCGATATATTTTTATTTTGAGACACCAACATTTTATTGTTTTTGGTACCTATATTTACTTTATGGTGACGTCATATAGCAAACATTATGATATAGCAAATCGACTGATGTAATAAGTATTATAAAATCCATTAACTAGTTACAATTACGAAGACACATACATACTTATTTATTTATAAACATACCAACCAGAAAAGGCGATAAATAAAACACTATTATCAAAATAAATATTTTTTTAAATCGATACTCCTTTATCCCATACTTATTTCCTAACTTAGGGGTAAATGTTTCAATATAAACTAGCAACACTGAATGATTTTTGTTAAGGTTTTGTGTTTCAAGATGTGACTAACAATAAACACGTAAAATAAATCCAAATAGACAAATAATCAATATTTTACCTATGAAAGATATTCCATCTTATTTCTTTTGTTTTTGGTAACAGTTTTTATAATGTTTAAAAATACAAGACGGCATTATTATGAAATTATCTGTTAGAGCCCGTGACGTACTAACGATGCGACGCTTCGTGCTGTACTGAATCGAGATTGTATTCGCTTTTGAATTTGCTTTGTTGGCCGCACTCTCGGTGTTCCGCGCGGTCTATCTGTTTCTTTCTATAATCTGAGACATTTTCTAATCAAACTAGCTGCGCGAGGAAACTAAATAATCCTGACAAAGCGTTTAAACGACATGAGATGAACGACGCCAGACCTAAACAGTCGGCTATAAATAAATTAAAAAGTCAAGTTCATATAAATACAGTGAAGACGGATGATCAATGATTTTTAAATGGGCATTGAAATAATTCTGTGCCAGATGTGCACAGAATTATTTCAATGCCCATTTAAAAATCATTCCCTCGGTACAGCCGACAAAAGTGTTATTCATGCATTGAATGTAAAGGCGGAGAGTTCGTGACTTGTGTCAACTGTACCGTACGACTCAATTCTACTAAGTCACAAGCCTCGCGTGTGGAGCACATAGCAATTTGAATAGTTTATTCATGTGATTATAATTGATTTCTTCTTATATGAATGAATGTACTCAGTCTCGCGGAAGAAATGACCTCTTTTTATCTTTGTTCTGTGTTTCATTCATAAGCTTCCATAATTCATTCAGTGAGCAGATAAATGTAGTAGCTTATCGAGTACCTATGTGACCATATATACGTATTACTATTCTTCAAACATCTTGCGCAGTTTGCATAACTTCTCCATATATTTCCTGTTCGGTTGTTACTTTATGGGTTTTCATGAAATTCGTGTATTATTTCAATTTATATTATACGCATAATACGAAGGAAGTCCGAGTATTAGTTCTTGGAAGCTCACACGAGTGACGCGTGCGCAAACAAATGCGTTTCCGGTGGCAGACAGCACTCACTCATAGAGAAAGTTGTCAAGCCTTCTTTCTTAACAATGCTCTATAGCATTTTGCCATTACATCATGTCTCCGGCTTTTTTTGGATGATTAGTCGATGTAGGAAGAGATTATGAAACTAATATCGGAGTTCTTCATAGAAACCCGACGTGATTGATGTTCTCTGTTACTTACGTTCGATCTTACCGTTGGTTTTGCAGGAAGTTACTCGTTTATCCTAAAATAATGAGCTTCTTATGATAGATTGATAGGGAGATCGATACTTCCTTCTTATGGCTGAATTTGTTTTTGTTTTTCTCATCTTACCAGGTTTGCCTTTCTGGAGGCCGATTTTCCAGCTTTCTTCTTCTTGCACCGTGTATTACCATTATTATATACACACATTTAGTATATATAGCGTCTATAATAATTGTCGCAATTTTAGAGGCTGGATGTGTTGGTATCATATCCAATTTTAGTAGATTAAAGAACAAACACTGCATATTAATATTTAAAGCTGATGCATATGTTGCTTTAGGGCAGCCCAGGTTTCAAAACAATGCAGGAGTATGTTCTAATGCACAAGGACTTGAGCATTATGAACATGCATGTGTCTAACTAAAGGCTGCACAAAAAGTGCATAGATGTAGTGTCTGATACGAAATATGAACAATAAGTAAAATACGCCAAGTTAATGTTCCAACCCGATGCGTGTGAAATAGCCACTGTCGACGAACACGCCGTCGTTGTCAGCTAAATGTTCATCACGTTGACAATGGACACGACTTATGAAATGTGAACCACAATCTAATTCGCCTTTATTTCTGAGGGAAACAAAGGAATTTGTAATACCCAGATCGTATTACTAGCACGACCAGGGAACATTCTTGCTATGAGGAAATCCTTGAAAGTGGAATTAAGGGTAATTCAAACCTTTGTGTGATTGTGATTTTCGTGCTCGGCTCGATCAGTTTATTGCTCTCTCGCGTGATGTGTATGTTGCAGCTAATCAGCTTTGAGGTCGTAGGGTTTCCGTTGCAAATAATGCCAGTTATCCAACGCCACATCTGTTACATCAACCGTGCAATTGTGGGAACTGTTGCATACGTTTGTAATTATCACAGTATTGTTAGACTATGGTTTCTTTCTAGGTAATAAGAGCACCTACGCAACCTATATGCACTTTATGATAATCAAGTCATCGAACCGCTATTGTTTTGCAAGCGTTATATCTATCAGACAGTCTTCCTATAACTTTTCATGTTATTTATACGTAAGATTGATTATACAACGTGTTTGATTTACAAATGGGATAGATATGAAACATTTCTCATGAATATGAATTGTGTTCTGTGTCTGTTATTGACTTAATAGTCGTTGTGGTTGATGTTGATGTTCATGCCACAGACAACCGTTGAGACAATACCATTGAGATACTTGACTAATAACGTAGGAATAATCTGATCTACTTTCTCTACATCGCGTGAAGGGTTCGAAAGTCAGTCGCGCGAGATGTCGACATGTTGCGCCTACGCACTTCAGAAATTATTACCTGGTATGAACTCATGTATTGTATTAGAAATTAAACCCAATTTATTTCAGGATGAATTAATGATCTAGTGAATTAGTTATAGTAAATAGTCAATGCAAAACGGGATCATGGTGCGTGAATGCAAATGTATACGTCCAGCACTGAACGTTAAGTTTACAAGCCGATAAAAGGAAATCAATTTCATAACTCATTATTATTATTATTAGCCTTTCAGTCGGACAAACATAGAGTGTAGCCTTCAGTCTCGTATTTGGCGTTTAGTTACGTTTTGTATGTCCGTTTGGCAGTCGGCAAAGGCCTCCTCCAACCTTCTCCATTCCTGCCTCTCTCTGGCCACTCTGCCCCATGTCATTCCAGCGACCTGTCTGATGTCATCGTCCCACCTTTTCTGTGGTCTACCTCTCTTTCTTTGGCCGTTTCTTGGGTACCACTGTGTAACTATTTTGCTCCATTTTTCCTTCCCTCTAATCATGTGTCCAGACCATTTCCACTTCTGTCTTTTCTTTCTCTTTTTTATGGTTACGTCCTGAACCTTGGTCTTGTGTCTGATGGTTTTGTTCCTTG
The DNA here is from genome assembly GCA_948098905.1 of Tiliacea aurago. Lineage (NCBI taxonomy): Eukaryota > Metazoa > Arthropoda > Insecta > Lepidoptera > Noctuidae > Tiliacea > Tiliacea aurago. The sequence continues at coordinate 9,248,437 of OX402578.1, read as the reverse complement.
TTTTGTCTGTTTTTTTAGCTCCTAGTATGCTTCTCTCCATCGCACGTTGGCATGTAGCAATTTTATTTGCTGAGTTCCTTGTTAGAGCCCAGGTTTGGCTTCCATACATTAATACCGGTAGTATGCAGGTGTTAAACAGTTTAATTTTTGTTGAAATATGATAGTTTTTGTTTTTCATTACTTCTCTCAGGCCCCAGTATCTCTTCCAGCCGTTTGCTATTCTTCTCTCAATTTCTTTATTTATGGTGTCTATTGGTGACATCAGCTGTCCCAGATATATATATTCTTCCACATAATTTATTTGTGTTTCGCCTATGCTAATGGTATGTTTTTCGCCGTTGGTCATTATTTTTGTTTTATCAGGATTCAGTTTTAGTCCTGCCTTAGCACTTTCTGTCAATATTTCATTTATCATCCTGTTTAGGTCTTCTGGCGTTTTTGCAAACAACACAATGTCATCAGCAAATCTTAAGTGTGTTAGTGTGCGACCGTTGATATTAAGTCCTAGATTTCCCCATTCAAGGTTTCTGAAGATCATTTCCAACACAGCCAAGAACAGTTTTGGTGAAAGGGAATCTCCTTATCTTACTCTTTTTGGTATGTTAAATAGTTCGCCTTTCTTTTCTAGCTGAATGCATGCTGAGCTGTTTTTGTAAACATTTCTAATTAGCCTTATATATTTGTGTTTGATTCCCTGTGCTTTTAGTGCTTCCCAGATCTTCGTATGTATTAATGAGTCAAATGCTTTGCTGTAATCAATGAATGCTATATAGTATACAAGTTGGTATTCGGCATATTTCTCTATAATTTGTGTTACGACGTGGATATGGTCTAGCACTGAGTAGTCCTTACGGAAGCCTGCCTGTTCTATTGGCTGTTGTTCGTCCAGTTTTCGTTCTATTCTTTTGAGTAGAATCTTTGCAAATATTTTATATAGGTTGGACATAAGACTGATGGGCCTATAGTTTCCTAAATTGTGCTGGTCTTCTTTTTTAAACAGTAGAATTATGTTGGATTCAGTCCATTGCTGTGGAATAGTCTCAGTGTTAATGACCTCATTGAAAATTTCTGTTAGGATAGGCACTATCTTTAACTTAGTTTGTTTTAAGAGTTCGTTATTTATGCCATCAGGTCCTGGAGCTTTGTCTTTCTTTTGTGTATCTATAGCAGTTTCGATTTCTTCATACATGATGTTGGGTATGGTTGAGTTCTCAAGCAGTTCTATTTCACTTTCATTTGCAGTACTCTCGTATAGTTTTGTGTAATATGATGTGGCAATTTCCAATATTTCTTGTCTCCGACCATTTTTTATTCCAGTACTATTTTTCATCTTTACAATCCAGTCCTTTTTGTTAGTTAATTCTTTACACGCCTTCTTGATTCCAACTATCTGTTGAACGTGTTTCTCTATTGTTTCTGTTCTACTTTGATTTCTATCAGTTCTTATACTTTCTTTCATAACTCATAACAGCCAGAAAATTATAAGCCCTTCAATCCTTTACACCCAAAAGATCAAACCACTTTTATTATTCGGAAAATCTTGTCGGTATTACTTAATTGTATTCAACTCACGATATAACGCATGAAATTTGACACAGACGGTGCACATGCGCAGGCGTGGCGTTCACATGCCTACGTAATCGTCTGTCTAAACGCTCACATTTTTAACGCCCAGCATTATATTATACGAAGATTAACTCCTACGCGGCAATCTGCCTGACGGGAAGCTTACATTGTCCCCAATGCAGCAATGCAAGCGTGATAGAGATGATATAAAAGGCAAATTTGATGCATTCGTAGGTACTTCAAAACGTTCCTTAGAACTTGACGTGAAGACATACAAATATGATTAATGAAAATGTAAGTATGCCGTCGTCGTGATGAAAGGACCGTATTTGAATTTAACTCCGTGGAATTGTTACTAATGAGTCACGTAATAAAAGTTTAGTTTTCTGTGCCATTGTTGAACAAAATTATGGTCTTGGTCAACCTGTTCGTCTCAGCGGTAACAAGAATCGCCTCTTTCCAGAGAACTTGATGCTATTTTACAACTTGGAGGTAATGCATTAAAAATCAGCTTAAGCTCATGCCGCTTCAGCTTATTTCATACCGCCCATAGGGGCGGCATGAATATTATAGTTTTACATACAACAAGAAAATTGCATACTATTATGATTCCCACGTTCCTAGTCCAGTCTACATTAATGGTTAGTTTTTATGTAGGTACTAGACACTATATTATGTGTGTTTGTATGTATGTGTATAGGGTGATATAAGTACGTGTATAAAGTAGATTCCTGTGTGCAAACGTATCATTTATAATTGTAGCCGCTTGGCGTAGCTTCAAAAGGGCGATGACCTTAACAGCCGGTCGACAACTGACCTTTAGGCCTACTAAGGACAGGAAACCTAGATGCAGGAATCCTCATTTTTTCTAAAGTTTCCGTCATGTTTTTACGCAGGATAGTTCCTGAAAGATATCAACTTGTCTATTGAACTGGCACATGATTACATGTTTTTCTCTCTAAAACCTACACATACGAGCACTCGACAGTTTGTGAAAAATACAATTTAGAAACATGTGGCACTTATAATCTTACTCATCATCATCATTTCAGCCGAAAGACGTCCACTGCTGGACGCACTCCACTGTTACAATTGAGATTTTGTCCCTCTAGTTGAAAGATCAAAAGCTCTGATGTAAGGGTGGGTTAGTATCTGCACACAAGGCAACTACAAAATGTATGAAACAGTAAATATATTTATAACAAATATAAGTAGCCTAACTTAGATTAGGTAGGTGACAATATTACCTAAGGTATGCATGCCAGCCAGCTTAGATTCCCGTTAATAAGAACTAGGGTCGTGGGGGGTTGGTGATAAACCGAGTACTGTTCCGTGTAGTAGTTTAATTAGATTAAATAATAAATAATAAATTTGATTTATAAGGTATAACCTTAGTCACTCCTATGAGAGTTCCCACCCCAAAGAGGTGGTTTGCCTTATGATCTTATTAGTACGCATGAATTATTAGTCCTTGGTTATATCAAATTATATAATTATCCATTATATCAAATGTTGACAAAAGTTAAAAACTCCAGATTTCTGATGGTTCGGAATCGGAAATCGGATGGTAATCGTAATTCCTGGTCAACTAAGACACATATATTTCGAATATATCTGCTGTTACAAAAGTGTTCATTCTTGTAATAAATAAATCACGAATTTTACAAAGTTAATGAGGTTGAAGTGTTAAAAACCTGCGTCAGTTTGACCTGACATTTACATTGAGTAACGATTAAAACGATAAAAGCAAATTAAATTAATGTTATAACGTAACACCTCGTTAAGTGTTACATGTTTAATAAGCTAATTAAATTGTTTTTTTGCAATAATTGTATCCATGATTTGGTTGGTAATATGAACTTTTTCTTTATACGCCTTACACATCTTCATAGTATAGTCATCACTATCAGTTTTAAGCAATCTACAACTGAAAATCGCTTACTACTTAATTTCTGAAAAAACGATTTCATGTGATTCGGGAACAAACTCTACTTGGATACCTGATGTCGAAGGCCCTTAGCAAAACATGGACATTTTCAGCGGTAGATTTTTCTGCTAAAGCTTCTATACATATTAGTAATTAAGAGAACTTGCTGAGACTAAAAGGGCCAGATAGCCATGAGTTTGATAAAAACGATGAAGAAAGTCGAAAGCTCAAAAGCTAAGGTCAGGGAGTGGACTGAAATAGATTTTAAACATTATCATTAATTAACTGTCAGTCAGCCTCAAAAAGATGCATCTGTTACATTGATGTATTAAATAGGAAGATAGGCCACTCTCTAACATCACGTAAATTTTACATGGACCCGATGTCGTGCGTCATGTTCTGGACAACCGAAATAGATAGACATATTACGCAGGCTATAGCGGGAACGAGATCGCAATAATTGTCACTGTTAGGTACCCATAACAACTCGGAAACAAACTTCGATTCGGGTATTCCCCGCAAACCGGGAGTAATGTAGGTCAATTGTGTCCTTTCCCCTAATTTATGCGGTCCATATCGAGGAGCGCGATCTTCCTATTTATTACATCAATGATCTGATAACTACAATTTCTGTTTCTTAATAATTTATCAATAAAATGTGTAATTACGTTTTGTGGCAACACATTGATACAATAATATGGATACATCTTTTTAAGGCCGACTGTACCTCGATTAATAATTGCTAGAAATACTTCACTCAACTCCCTTCAACCTGATTGTGGCCAGTCAACGAGCTCAGCCTCAAGGCTAACTAGTTTAATCAATTGTTAATCTATTCCTCAAATCTTAATGACATATTTATAAAATAAATTAAGCACAAGTACAACACCTCCGTGAGAAACAATTAATGTTAAATTCACTCGTTGCTTTGCAATGTATTTATTACATAACAAGTTATTAACATATTGTTAAGAAGATAAATAGAATAATAACACGTCTAAAGTAACCGTCATGAGAAGCTATAAATACATAAAATTGCAAATTATACAACTATCAACTTTAAACTCAAGATATCTAAGTTGATTTATGAATGAAGAAATTATCGCTAAACGTCATAAAATAATTTTAGTTGCAATGGAAACTGAACCATACGCAATTTCAGTTAAAGTTTTAAATCCCAAAGTATGAAATTTATCTCGTCTCATGGCGTTGACTTTAGTTCCCAAATTAGGAAACATTGTGAATTTGTGACAGAATCTGCCCATTGTTTGAGATTTGACAAGATTACATAAAGAAGATGTAGTACGATAATATTATGTTTAGTTGGAATTGGAACACTGTTATGCAAAACCAATTGTTTCTTACATTAATTTATTTACTGAAAGTTTTATATTCGGTCCCAATGCCGTGGAGGTGAAAATAATAGGTACTGGAAAATGGGCAATAAAGTATTTGCAAAGTTTGAAGTTAGATCGATCTACCGTGCCACTATCAGTAGCTATCCGTTTATCCATCTGTCGTGGTGTCGGTATGTTTATAAATAAAGAGCGGGCAGCATGTTGCGTCGGTCGTGAGGTTCGCCTGTTTATTTCAAGTTCATTGTTGTGCGCCATCTCGCGTGAAGGCGCGCCGCGCGCCGCCTGCGCCGCCGCCGCGCCGCCCTCCCACGCAACCGTACCCCTTCTACACAAATACTGAAATTATTTTAACACAAACTTAAAAGCTTCCTCTCATTGGAAAGGGAGCCGTTATTATGCCTCTGTACATTGTCTATAAAAACCAACTTCTGCTTACTGTTTACATGTAGGACGCATATGGCCAAACAGAGAAGGGAATAATAAACTGGAAACTGGATTCTGTGACGTAATGATACTGTGCAGACTCTTGCAGTTTACATGTTTATCCACTAAACTATATTATTTTATGGATTGTATAAAAATTTTTTCAATGCAGTCATACGTGTTTTAGATAAGTATTTTTGCTGTGACCCGCTTTACAGACTACCAAAAGTTCAGGTTTAGTCGAACCGAGTCTGTGGCCCATTGCTCGGTTGTATAATGTTATTATAAGGCAACTTGTATCCAGACAAGTCTTTCTTGTTCGTTGACGAGTCGCGAACTGCACTCGCTTTGGCTTGAATCATTGCCTTCGGCTGGCGCTAACTAGGTGCCACCGGCATTACCACACTGACTGGTAATCAGGGCTATCTCCGATCTAAGATACGATCGCCGGATACGCCTACCTACGTGAAAGGTACACCGGCAGAATTATGAGCCATGTGTGCTGACTTCATTAGGCCATAATAAATAATTTGCATCAAAATGCAATGTCACGGTATGTACGTAATACAGAAGTAGAGGTTATTGATGATGTAATTTTAATTAGATATTATGTAAACCATAATAATATCATTATTACAAATGCTTCAATAGTTATTTAACATTATTCTCTAACAATAGTTTCTATATCCTTCGTTTATTATCATTATTATGGGGTTTTCCCGTCCTAGCTCGTCGTAGCCATATCATGGAGAGGCGAAGCGTGCGTGACTTAGACGGAGATAGTGATTTTGATAGCCGCCGGCTATTTTCGAAGCACGACGGGCTTTTAAAGGCGATTCTAGGTTTACGCTCATTAACTATAAATATTCTGTGGCAGCTTTGAGGAATTCTTGAAAGAAATAAGAAGATAAGATAGTGTTTAGCTTTGGAATTGTGGACTTAAGTTATATTTGAGCGCATAGAAGTTTATTGGGCCTGGTTTTCTTTAAGGTTTAATATAAAGGAGACGTTTCATTTTCAGCCATAAAGTGTACGGTAATGAAAAAAGAGGAAAAAATACCACGAATTAAGGAAAAATATGGTTTCTTGAACATTCTCCTTTTTACTTCTCTCTCATCATGGCGTCGTCTTATTTACATACTGCTTTTGTCCAGAAATCAAGTTACATTAAAACTTAATATTATCACGTAGACGTTATTTATATAAATATAAAATGCATTAATTTATGTGCTATTCAGTTAAGATAAGATAATAAAATAGCCATCTCAAACAAGTTTTTTGGATAATTATAAGGAAGTGATCGATAAAAAAGTATATTCTATTTTTGGAGATTGTAGATTTGTAGGTATTTCTGGACGAAATATGGCTGGCTGTCGATGGTCGTAAGTCACGTAACAACATGACTATAGCGTCAAACATTTTCAGTTTTTATTTAGTGCCTACAAAAAAAAAAAAATATTATGAAAAAAAAACATTCCTTGTTGCATTCAGGGGTTCGTTTCCCAGGTTTTCTAAAGCGTACATGTTATGGCCGGAGTCCTATCCAAAAATGAAACGTCTCCTTTATTTTGCTACTGAAAGAAGTACACGGGGAAATATAATTGGAGTCTGTCTTCATACACAATGTGCGAGTGTGTGTTGTGTTTCAAGTTTACGCAACACAAAACGCATTAACATTTCGTTCAATGATAACAAGTGAAATTAATGTTAATTATGAACTTTATGCACCTTTTGTAATGCAAATGTGATTGTTTGTACTTTTTGTTTTACATGTTCGTGTATTTCGGGTGCTCCTTGAGGCAGCGGTGTATGACCATTATTTTTCTTATCGATTCGTATCAATATTTTGTAATGGCCCGACAGGGTATGTCATGATTTCCAAATATTAATAAGATTTTTAGTGATTTTAAATACTAAACAAAATTGAAAATACGTGATTTGCCTCCATTGATTTTTGTATCAGGGTAGTCAAAAGTATCTCATTTGTCAGTTACCGCAAAAGGACTGGTGTTTTAACAGAACGTAACGTCGCGCCATTATGTAGAAGCCTTAATGGAAACATGATAATTATTTGGGGCATCCTCACCGTCGTGTAGTTGCTAAGTTAATTCTCTGCCTCCTCGCCTCCGAACCTGAAGGTTGTCTTCAAGAAGGCTAAAGTCTATACTGATATTATAGTAAGTACTTACCTAATTAAAAAGTTCGTTAAATATTGCTATATACCAAGTTTGTATGTGTGCAAGAATATAAATACAGAAATATTCGTACTGATAAGGCGTTTCGTTACAGGTAAGTAACGATTAGGTACAAATATTTTTTGGTGTGCATAATTAAAAGCAACAGAATAAAATAAAAGTTTCTACACAAATAACGCCATCAATCAATTTAAATAATAAACCAGTTTTACCTATCAACATGCAACAAACCAGTCATTTTAATAAGAAATAGACACATGAAATCAATAATTAATCCATTATCTACCTTAGTTTTTCATAATACTTAATTTTATTCATAAAATTCGCATTATTTACCAATAGATCAATTAATTTAAATTATACAATAGATGATAGTACTATTAAAAGTTTAAGCTCTATGGGCTCTAATAAATGTTCTTTCTACATGATTAAATATTCTATAAATTCTCGCGTATTCAATACGACTTGCCTCAAGCGCTGGTTCGAGTAGGTGTGCTTTGCACGATAGATTATCACAAAAATTCACTACGTCGCCGTGGGTGGGTACTAGCTTAACTTACTATACCTACGTAACATTTTATATGCCAAGTAGGTACATTGCCATCTCAGCGCAAACGAAAAACCTTACGGGAGCTGTTTATGATTCCGTAGAAGTTAAATAAACTTGCAAAGGAAACGATTTACGATCAAATTCGTGGGTACATACATTACTACTTACGCAATATCGTGATCATTTAGGACGCATGTAATAACGTTTCTAGAATAGTTTAGTGCGGAGTACAGAAAATACCATTAGTACCTAGCTCTAAAAGACTCGTTTGCACTGTCACTAGGCGCTTCCTCTAGCCCAACATTGGACTATATAGTTACACTATCGTGCACTATGCCACCTTTAAACTACTTATCCTCCACCACTGTAAACTAGACTTAATAATCCAGTATTATGTAGTACGTTGATACCGTTTATAGCTCGCGTGCTTCATGAGACAAATAGACGCAAAACGATTGATATTACGAGCATAATTCAGCGCCGTATAGCGTTCGCGGCAACTGCATGAGTCACGCCGAACTGTTCTTGCAATAACCCAAAGGCAGTCAAATTTATATGTTGCACAGTTTCACTGCCGTAGACGGCGGTACACTACGGTACAGTACAGTACATTGCGTGTATCAACTTTAGTCGTTTATTACGACTATATAGGTATTAGAACTTTATTTACTATATATACTACACACCACACACAAACACCTCTACTTTAAAGAAAATATACTTTTAACTTATTATTTTTGTGATCTCCTGTGTGAGTCCCAATAAATATTTTTTCTTTCTTTTCTTTCTTTCTATTTAAAATTTTCAGAGTAACAGATATTCGAACTTCGAACTTTACGGATTATTTCATTGCTTTCTAGTAAGTTATACAGGATGTTAACTGCGTGCCATAGCTTAGGGGTGGGTTCAGTATCGATAAAGGAATCCAGGAAAAAAAAAAACAAACAAAAAAATTAATTAAACATAAAAAATAAATAAAAATAAGTCTTCGTACTTTAACGGGCTTAGGACCGTCAAATAAAATAATTTTAATTCTAAACGATTGCTATTTTAACGAAATTAGGTTGATCTTGCAATTTTTAGGACTCCGTACCTCAAAAGGAAAAAAGGAACTCTTATAGGATCACTCGTGTGTCTGTCTGTCTGTCTGTCCGTCTGTTACAGCCGATTTGCTCCGAATCTACTGGACTGATTAAGTTGAAATTTGGTACACATGTGGACTTCTGTGACCAAACACGGACGTTTAACATAAATAAATGAATTATGAACATGGGTGTCACTTATCGGGGCAAATTAGAAAAAAAAAAGCTTTTCAAACTGTACGGTGCGACATATCATATGAAACGGCTTGTGGTAAGGATTAAAGATATATATTTTTTATAATTTTAAAATAAATACTTTTAAAATTATTTACGAAAATAGATGAAAATTGACCATTCCACCCCCATATCTCCGAAACTAAGAAGCCTGAAATTTTGAAAAAAATCAGAAAATAGTTATTTACTTACAGATTACAGGAAAATCTATGATCTTAAAATAACATGGTAAGTCTCTCAACATTGTGCGTTGGAATGTAGGAGGGAACATGTTTTTCAACTACAATGCTAAGTTTGTTCTTAGGATAATGATTCCCCACTACGGAACGCTTCATTGTGCGTGGTCCGACACGCACTTGGCCGGTTTTTTTTTTCTTTCGCCGTTTCCAGCCATAGTTAGCCGTAGTCAAGCAACGGCCGAACATTCGGCCGATACTGCGGATTTATGTTCGGAGTAGACCCCTTGTCCCTTTTGATTATCGTATACTGAATCGTCGGTCCAATGAGTCACTGTTTAATAGATTAAATGGAACGCATTAATCCATGTGGACGCAGCGTCGCCGTCGCACCACTGCTGGCTTTTATTAGCTGAACAAGTGCTTCAATTACTGCCATTGTCCTGGTTAAAATCGACTCCATAATATTTTTATAAGGGATATTTTTAGATAACAGATATGTACACTGGCAGACAAATATAGCAGTTATTTTCAGATCGTCGATCGTAATTGGCTTGGGGAAAAGAGCTTTTATAAATAATGTTGGTATTTATTTATTTTATTTCGTAACGGAAAACAAACAGTATATTAAAAAAAACCGTTCAAGAGCGAGTCGGACTCGCGCACCGAGTGTTCCGTACGTATATATGATGTTGATGATTTCTGAAAAACTGTGCTATTTAGACATTGTTTTATTTTTCATGTAATCTTTACATACACTTCTATCACATAGAATAATTTCAGATTTTTATCTATGCAAACTTCGGAGATAAGGGGGGGGGGACGGTATTTTTTTACATTTGTCATCAGTCGTAAACTATGCTGCCAAAAAAAAAATGTTAGAGAATTTGAAAACAGCGTTCTTTCATATGACATCCCACATGACCTAGTAGCCCCCCACTTCCAATTTTTAAGACCCCATTTCAGTCACTTTTGCAAAATAGTATTTTTTTTAATGTATTTCTTGTTTGCAAAATAGTTGGGCAAACGTTATCTAAAACTATTCTAAATTTCAAGTTGATAGCATTAGTAGTTCTTGAGATATCCAGGTGTGACAGACAGACAGACAGACTTAGTCTCACCATAAGCCTGGCCTTTTTACCATTTTGGTACGGAACCCTAATAAACAGAAATAACTTAACATTCAAATTTTTAACAAATATAATACCCATTACATTTTTCACAGATTACAACACGGTATACGGTCGGTTACATAAGGTCACGCTTATCTCTCAAGCTTTTTTGACTAGAACAATATTCATTCTATTCTTTTTTTAAAAACGTTGCCCCACACTAGGAATTTCTTCTGTATTGTGGGTGCGTTTACAAACATTTAAATTCACATACACAAACAGCCAGACCCGAAACACACAATACAAAGCAAGAAACTTCTATAAATTGTTCTACTCATTTAAAAGCTGTCAAAGTATGTAGTTAGTATTCATCGATCAACGGTAGTACGAATACTCGTAATACTACTAGTATACTCGTCGTTCTTAAAGAAAATAGACGCTAGATATACATCTAGCGTCTATTCTCTTTAGGAACTCTGACAGTCAATAGAGCGAAAGCTTCTGTTGTATTCACACAAGTGATGAATTTGCAGCTGCATCTCTACAAATAGTTTTAAAGCGCAGAGCATCATTACCTTATGTGGCTTCGAGGAGTTCGAGGGGTACGGACACGTCATGTTTGTGTTTCTCGGGCCGTTTGTTTACCTCGTAAGGAAGAACAGTGTGAACGAGGCACCAGGCCCCATTGAAATCCGTTTATTCATATTGTTATAAAATACTGCCTTTGTTAGTTACTTTATGCTTGTATTCAGTAGTGTGAGTAATCAGAATCACAAATGTGGGCACGCTGTTATTAAGTACTGATTAAGATCGCGTTGAAAGGTTTATAATAAATAATATTTATTAAATATACAAAATGTTCCGTGGGTGCCGGACGTAAAGCGACTAGCACCGAAAAACGAATAGCACCATCCTATTTCTTCCCGTGGGTCATGGGTGTCGTAAAAGGCGACTGAGGGACTTACTAGAGAATGGGCACCAGCGTTCTCTATGCATGTTAACACCATACTCTGCGATCGCCAACCCGCCTACCAAGCGTGGCAATTATGGCAACACACCCGCCCTTTTGACTGTAAAGTGGAAGTGTGACTGTAATTTACGAAGTTAGAATTATTTTTGGGATATAAAATTACCTAAATAGAAATTTACAGAAATCGATTTAGTATAACTAGTCTGGCCATAATACTGTTACCTAGAAACTATTATTTTTTTCAACTCTTTAATTATTTTGAATTTGGAACTTCTTTAAATTTCCCGCCATTCCACATATTTTTTTCATGTATAACATCAAATTATAATAGGGAATGGGGTGTTAAAGAAAATAGGATTGCAGTGGTTGCCTTGCACAAAGTGGGTATGGAGCCGTCGGTCATATTCAAGACACTTCAAAAGTTTGGTACCAGCCGTATGTTCGTATAACGTACTATCGATGGTTAGACCAACACTTCCTCTATTGAAGACCATTAAAGATCGGGGCGGCCGCGTGCTGTTAGAACTACAAAGGCTGTTAATGCTGTTAAAGCCAGCAAACAAAAAATCTTATCGCGAGAAGTGAAGATTCCTGCTAGGACTCTGCAAAGTATAATAAAACAAGCCCTGAAGCTCGGCGCTTGTCGTCGATATACAGGAAATGCCCTAAATCAATCCCTATAGTTGAAGAGACTGGATCGATCAAAACTCCTTCGGTCCCGATACGCAGGGGAAAGGCACAGAAATCTCCTCTTTAACGATGAAAAAAAAAATACTATTGAAGAGCATTACAACAAGCAAAATGACAAAGTGTACGCTCACAGTTCTAAAGAAGCCGCCCAAGTGGTCAGAAAGGTACAACGTGGTCATTATCCTGTGTCAGTAATGGTTTAGTGGAGGGAGTCTTATCAAGGAGTCACAAAGCTTCATTTTTGTGAAAAAGGATTGAAGACTTCAGCCAAAGTGTATCAAGAGACCGTCTTGGATCGTGTTGTGGAACCACTCTGCAATACGCTTTAAAAAAATGTACCGTGGTCTTTCCAGCAAGACAAGGCACCTGGTTACAAGGCATGAACTACCCAAGCCTGGCTCGAAACCAACGTTCCGGACTTTATAAGATCTGAAGACTGGCCCTCGTCTAGCCAAATCTGAACCCCTTAGACTACAAATTATTGTCAGTTTTAGAGGACATGGCCTGCCCTAAAAGACACGCTGATATTGTGTCTCTTTAGAAATCTCTGGAGCAAGCAGTGGCTAAATTTCCCATGGAAACAGTGCGTAAATCCATAGATTCGTGGAATCGTGGCAAGACAGATTAAAGGCGTGTATCAAAGCCAAAGGTGGCCATTTTAAATAGAATTATTTTTTATTATTTGCTGAGACTTCAATAAATATTTACATATAATATAAGTTTTATTAAGATTACATTAATTCATAAAAAAATTAATGCATTTTCATTTGTAACAGAACGTATGGCCGGACTAGGTATATGAACAAACTACTTTCATAATGTGCATTAATTTAGTTACACATTGTATATGTATGGGACGTGGAGTCTGTAATAGATCAGTCGTGCTCGTGCCCGCAGCTAAGATATTGGTCCATCATCCGTCAGGTTGACTCGTTTTTCTACTCTGTCTGCGGCAATCGATGCCGTAATATATTGCATAAACTACTTAGTTGCCAACAAGTTGCATCGTGATTATTTAAATTGCAAACTAAACTCTATTTTTATAACTTAGAAGATAACGAGGCAGCTTGTTAGTCTTGTCTTATATTGTGGGTGTATCTGATTTGATGGGTTTACTCGTACTATGAATAATGACTTAATTATTATCATGATTTACATAACATCTCTTTTGAATATAATTTTTATATTTTTTTCTTTAAATAAACAGTTACCTTTAAGCAGCCTGTGATCTCTCTTACAAAATAAATCTTTACCACATACAGCGTGCCGCAGTGGCGCTACAGTGGCGACATTAATTTGACACACTGTTAAGGCTAGTGGCCAGTAATCATATTTTTTTTTAATAAATATTTTATGTAAAAAAAAAAAATATATATATTAACATAAATAATTATAAATTGAAAAGACCCCGGCTAATTACCTCTGTGCTACAGTTCTTTAAGTACAGGTTGCTCCAAGATGCTATTTTAGAAAATTAAATAAATCAATAAATAATAATGTTAGTGAAATTAAAACATTTTCATAAAACGTAAAGGCGAAACTGTATACGTGTGTTAGATTAATGTCGCCACTGTAGCAGCACACTGTATAGTTTCATAATCAGTATTCTTCATCGACTAATCAGTCACGAGCGCTTTGCGTAAAGCCGATGAGAACAGGCATTAGCTTACTATGTGCAGTAAAATTAATATACATGTATATTACGGCACACCTCGCCGCGCAGCGTGCATGTAATTCAAATCTTTCCAATTTTATCTGATAGATGAATGGCCCACTTTCCATAATATCTCGCCTTATCGTCGTATACGGTAATTAAAAACTGTTGGTACACGATACAAGTATGGCAGTATATAATTTACCTATGTATATCACAAACGTCACGTAATCTTATAGTATTTTGTGGCATGTAATGTAATGTTTACAATTAAATTAGTAGGTAGAGTACCTTTCACTTCGTATTACAGTACCATAACGTAACGTAAGTTTTTTTGTTATTGAATTATTATGTTTATTACGTTCACATGGTTGTTCAATTAGATTTTTATGTTGTTGTTATGGCGAACTAGGTATGGTCGTAACTGTGAAGAGAGTTAGCAGATAGAAGAACGTGGTTACAACAATTACCAAAGCATATTTTATGAACTTCGAATAGATTCAAAATACATTACCATATTCACTAAGTATATAATTTTATTGCTTTGGCTAAGTATGTGTAGCTATTTAGTTAAGCTGTTATAGCGAACATTAAATTTGTAAAGATATTGACAAGTATGAGCTAAACACGTCGATCTCTCAAATCTCTCTTGGACACTTGAAGAATTTCTCCACTTTTCCATTTAATTTAACATAAAACTAACGTTGTAAAAGAAGCTATGCAAAAACAAGTATCAAAGTTTCAAGTGTCAAAGCACTATTGTATTCATAACTTTCACTCAAACTGAAATATAAGGTTTCTTTGTTGAACAGACAGAAGCCTCTAAACCGCTGATTATTAAGCAGATTTATATCATTATTTCTTTTATTAACTAAAAGATAAATATGAGCGATATTACAAACAGATGATATCGTTAATGTCATCGTCGACTGCCACATGTTATGAAATGTCTGTGTAACTGCTAATTGATTTGTTTCTTGCCCAAATGCGGTCGATGGTTATTGCTAACTAAGCATTCATAGTTATGGCGTAAAAAGTCTGGCCACAAATAAGATGTCAAAATCTTCGTGGTCTCAAGTCTTAACCTAACCGAATCTTCCAAGAAACTATTGGTGCTATTGATATGTCGTTGTATGAATTGAAAAACGAATCAGTGATCGTCTTTTGTTATATTCATTTAAAGTGCACCGGTGTCATGCTGAAGTGGACTTTATTATTAAGTATGTGTTTTACGAATTCACGAGTTATTTATAGTTTTCTTGTGTTTGTCACCAGATGGGGCAACAAGCGCGGTGGCGGGTGCGGCTGTGGGGGTGCCATTGTCCTGGGAGCCATTCTACTGCGTTCTGCAGCAGGACCGGCGCATCCTCACTGCCTACACCAGCGAAGAGCTAGCTGTAAGTACCTACCCTTAAATATAACACTTAATTACCTACGTCCACCTGGTAAGCCCACCTACTAACCGTGCGATGATATGCTAAAAATTTCACCACAGCAAGCGCTATTTTCGTAAACCTTGTTACGAAGAAAGAAAGAATACTTGTTTGTTAACATATTTATGGTGATTGCATTTGGCATAAACATGATTCAGGCTATAAAGCGTTCATTGCTTCCAGTACAATTATATTGATCAATATATTACCGTGTGTTCATTGAAATGGAACTATCAGCTACATATTCAAATATATTATTTTTAAGTACTGTTCCTTCGACTTGTATAGCTAAAGCAATTACTGTTGAAACTATTATTGAATACCTACATAATTGGATTAATTTTCAGTGGCCAACATAACTTCAATTCACGCGCTCTATTTCACAAACGCCTGAGTCGAATGTCCTGAAAACATAAACAATTCGTCATATTCAGGACGTTCTAAATTTTTTCAGTCTTTGCCAGTTTTAATGTCGATTTTATGTAGACAAATCGTGTAGTTTAGCATTCTGTATGGGTCAGTTACTAATGCCAACACGAAGGTTTTATTTATTACCGTATAATCATAGAAAACCGGATGCGGTGATGTTACAAAATTTGAGTGCAATAGAGCGTGACTATTGTCGAACACGTTTAGGTTTTTGTATTTGGCACATAAATCCTTTTACGTGTCAATGCAGTCCTTTTTGCATAGGTATTTATGCTAATCCACAAAACGATTAGCAAGTTTTATTGATATTAGAAAATAAGAAATGCCACTTGATTTTATTAATAACAGGATTTTAAAACTATATGCCACTGCAGTTATGTACCCTGTATTATTTTGTTAATCTCAGCTGAGAGATTGGGAAGATCAGGAGTATGATTCAACAGTTGCATTTTCATATTGCAGGAAAAGCTGTAAGGAATATTTTTCTTTGTCAAATCAAATACGTTTATTTGGGCTTTGGATTGTGTTTGTAATCTTTATCTGCCAATTTTCTCCTTCTTATATTTTTTGGTACTATTACTTTTTATTACTTACCAAAAAGAGTAACTCTCGTTAAACATAATGATGGTCACTTTCTCACATATACAAGTTGCTTTATTGTTTTCGAAATTGCGATTTATCCGTCGTCGGTTCGTTTGTTCCGCTTTCCTAATCTTGTGAAAATTGCTTGTTCGGTACATTTGGTTTTTAAGGTGATAGTGGTCATTTCGTTGCTTAATCATATTTGAAGAGACAATGGCGAACAAGATATTTCGAATATATTTTCCTTGTTTAGTAATTTTGACCGGAAATTATATCATGTGAGGCGGAAAATGTGGAAATCTATAAAGAAAATATGTTTTATAGATTATATATAGATTCTTACAGTTCATTTTATCCATCTAAAGACATGTAAGACAAACATTGATCAAACATAAAGTACAGATGCAGTTACTTAATGCATTATCGTTAGATATAGCTCAATTTGACTGTTGATCTCATTGTGGTTGCGTGCGCGCAGCTCGCGTGCGCTAGAGTGGCTCATCGGGCAGCTAAGGGAACATTCCTGACCATTATGCTTACACATTTGTACAGGGCTGCCATTAACACATAATAATATTTTGTAGAGCATCAAACCAAACATAAAGAAGTGGTTTTTTTTCTGTTATTACTCGCATAATATCGAATGAATACGAATACAAGTTATGTTTAGCGTACATCCATTATGAATTTAATGTGAATTCATATCTATGTTGTATTCAATGTGTGTTATGTACCTATAATGATGTATATGGAAAAACGAATTTATGTATAAAGATATAAAGTTACTTTTTCAGAAAAACTTTTTCGAAGTTGATTTTTGGAAAAATCGAACCAACCCTAACTAAGTGAAAGTCTATTTTAATTTCGAACTCATCGATACCGATATTACCACAATACATTCGACAGCACAGCCTAGCATTTTGGCTTTGATTAAACTCATTATGATATGATAACTATGGGACCAACGGACGATGTTACGTCACTCTGTGGGAAATTAGATTAAGTGTTGTAACTCAGAATACCATTTGTACGCATTTGAAACGGGCACGAGAACACATGAACCGTTTTAATGATGATATACAATGAGGTGGATTTAATCATTTAGATTTTTGGCTTAATTGTAGGCATCGGAAAGATTTATAGTAATTTGAGGTACATTAATAAAGTAATAACCAGCGAGTGGATGGATTAATAGTTTGGTTTTCAACATTTCAGCTTTGAGAGCAATTGGAGTAAACTTATCTTCTGGCTCACTGCTGAGTTCAAGTACAAAGTACAAGTACAAGCACTTCCTGTTATAATTAAATTTGTTACCTATTTTATTTGAATGTAAATCCTATTTGTTAGAATAGGGCCACAATATTTTTGTCGTGCGTCGCCAGCGCATTGAGTACAAACAGACAAATGCGAGGCGTGGGCGCGCGGCCGGCACTCTGCATAAATCAAAATTATGCGTTGCACGCCTAAGAGCGGCTTTTTGCCGCGCGGGCGCAGGATAAGACGAATGAACTCTGATGGCAAAGCTTTGTTTGAACCGCAGTTTATGGCCTATTTGATACTTGTTAGACACTTTGTGGTGAATTGAAATGAAGATGTTTCTTTTCTGAGCCCGAGGCTTTGTTAAATGTGTGCTTGGGGGATTGAATTTATTACAAAGGTTTCTTTAATAGTTTAATTGAATGCGAAGGGATAGACAAGCAAATGACAAAATAATAATTAAAGGCGGACAGTCCATATTATATAGGTATAGCAACATCGATCCTTCGATTAGAACTCATGACCAGATAAATTGCCAGCCCAAACAAAAACCCAGAAAAAGCAAATCATGCTGCTACTGTATCTTTAATCGTTTAGCCTCACATGATAGCTATATAATTATCTATACAGTATTTGTTCCGTTGAACCTTAACGTTATTCAAAATCACACGAGAGCGCCGACACGCGAATCATGACTCATATAATGAGTTTCTTGTCCCAAAAATTTACATTCCTCTTCAAACTAAGAAGTCATCTATTGGGCTAGGTTATTTTAGCCTTTGAACTTTATGACCAAATACACAGAACATAGTAAAATACGTCCTACACGGAGTTATTAATCAAACGCAGGATGTCTTCAAACAATGAGGACGGAAACGCAGAGTGACTGGGTTCCGCTTCTCACGAAAACGCATCGCTTTCTAGCTGGATCATGAAGTACTTCAGATGCGTTGTGTCATCTAGTAGACGTTATTTTGGGTGATTAGCTCTCATCTCATTGATAGGTGTTCATTTACAAAGGAAAGGATAGAAGTTGGGATCCATATAAATAGCGAAGAGAACTCAGCTTTACACCCTCAGTCGAAATTAATTAGATTCGAATTCTTTTCAAATTGACAAGAAGTTCAAACAAATTAATGTGAAATTTTTAGAAATTAATAGAAAGGCTTTTGGTTGTACCACACTCGATTGCTGGAATGAACCCAAAGATTCACCCTAGCCCCTGAAGCATCATGTTTCATGGGACTACAGAGACAATTGTACATCAGAGAGTAGACCGGGGCGCGCGATAATGGTAGGGATGACGTGCCCATGGGATATGGAAGGATTGTTAGAGCCTACAGGATATGCATCCTTGAGCAAGCATTGGAATAGTGGAGAGACGGGTGATATTTATCTATGGCAGGGGGCCATCTTTTAGTAGCTTAACCGCCAGGTTGGAAATTAATGTCAAATTGGCATTGATTAATTTATTCATTATGTAAATATGTGAGTGTCAAACCTGACATTAATACGTATTAGATTCGAAGGTGTGGGTAAGGCTTGGGTTTCCTACGACAGCGGTGGCCGCCACATAACGGCTCTGCAGTAACCTCCGTCATGAAAATGATAGCACTGGGGTTTGACATTACGGTGTCAAAAAACGCTCTCTAGGGAAATACGCCAACTTAGGTACTTACATAAATAACGTTTCAGTGTCTCATTCGACGGTAAATAGCGGATGCAATATGGCGGCCACCGTAGTCTTAGGAAACCATAGCTTTAGCCTGCAGTTGTCTTGTTGATTACATGGGCAATAGCCAAAAGCAACCAAAAGATCATATCTTTCATCAGGTATTAAACGTCAGTAATTATGCCACGAGTAGAGAAAAGAAATGCTGTAAATACAAAATTCCTTATTTTATAATATAAATCTGTTATGATTATCAAATACGTGTCAAGCACAATATTAAAATAATCTTATGGCGCTAACGGGTAGTTAATTATTTATGATCACAATCACCATAATAAGCTTCCTTTACGTTTTCTTTACCGTCAGCTTTTCTCGTTGACTTCCGCGAGATTATTAGCTTTGGTATTTATTATCTACTGATAATTGTTTGAAATATAGGGACAATCTTGTGTTACCTTTGATTTTTTATTTTTCCTATGCATAGTTTTAACTTGAAACCAAGTAAGCACATTGGCAGCTGGTTTATCTATTTTTATGTAATGTAACTCGTAAGGGTAGATTAAAACTTGTATAGGCAATATCAACTTATGCTAAAACCACCTTATTGCCACATGTTGAGGTCATCTTGAGCCTTGAGGTTCTTCGTCGTTATACCTACAGCATCTATGTTCTATGTTAGCGCGTTTGGTTTCCGCACTTAGTCCTTCATGTGGACCATTGTGCGTGGGCCATGGCGACCGTCGTTGGTTATTCCAACCAGCCCACGTCCCTCCAGAAGCTGATTAGTTCTCCTGGTCTGTTTAAGATATCTGTGAAGGATCTGGGTGACCTGAGGGTTTCTGTTCTGATCCGGGTGAAGCCTGTGCATTCAAAGAGCACATGCACAACGGTTTCAGGGTGTGCTGTGCGGGGCTTGCATGGACGCTGAAGAAACCTAGAGCATCTTGGGTATGATGGATGAGGCTGAAGGAACACATGCATTTGTCATAAGCTGAAAACTATACCTAGATATCAATTCTAGGAGACAATAGTCTAGGAAAAGTGGACAACGATAAAGAGAATTACATTACATTAAAATGCTATTAAAGACCGTTTTTACCTGCAATTTATTTTATGTACTTGTGTATTATGTGTATTAAATCACTGATTGTGACTTGTATTGTTGCACGCGGCCGGACAGTCGTTCCCCGGGTTTTATGTGGACAAGGTAAGATGTCTGCCCTTGCTTTTTACACGATCCTTGCACTTCTTTATCACCTGATTCATGGATGTCATTAAAAAAGTGTAAATATTTCGTTATTCGATGTGTTTTTCTGGAGATTTCCCTTGATTTTAAGTTTGATTTTGGCAACTGCGATGTTTTTCTTTTAATTTTATTTTTTTAAATTGCCCTTTTTCTCCGAATCGCGTGCATGTAATAAAAATGGGGATCAAACCTAAAATGCTTTGATCCCCATTTTCTTACATGTAGATAGTAAGTAGTTGCCCACACGCAATTTCACTTTATTTTTGTGATCTTTCTTGGTGCCATTTTCCCAGTTTTAAAATAAGCTGTAGGCACCGTAAACCAACAGGGTTCGATCTGAAACTTAAGGCTCTTACAGACTCACGCAATATCGCGGGCGCGACAGGCAGTGACAAAGAAAGTGTGCTACTAGTGTCGCGTCGCGCCCGCGATATCGCAGCAGTCTGTACGAGCTTTTACTCAAACAAAGTTTATAACATAAATAAATTCCTTATCAAGTAAGCGATTGTGTACTCCGTATATCACAAACCGACTCACATACACTTTCTAAAGCAAGTAATGAGTAATCAAGCTCGCGTTAAAGTAATAACACTCACGTTTATGATAATTTATGTTTACTATTAATAACTTTATGTCTTTTCAAAACACTGTTCTATAAAGCTTTTATAAGTTAAACCTCTTTGTCCTGATTCTCGGAAGTACTTGGATTATGGTGGCGGTGTAAATGGAACCACATTGGGTGATGTCATGGACTTGTAAAGGCCATGTGCGCGGCGGACCATGGAGGGATACGGACAAAATGTTTATTTTTATATAAAGTATATTTAGAACATTTTGCCCTCATTAATTTGTCAGCACGTTTCAAACCACAGGAGTCGCTAGCTAAGCTAGAATGGATATTGATTTTTATGATGTAGGTAAAGTTAGAATTAAGTTGCTGCCAATTTTAAACCGCTCTCGCAGAACCAGAGAGACTGGAAACCGGTTAAATAAATATACTGATTAACCATAATTTAACTACATGTCAGTTAATTCTAGAACCTATAAATCTTAACTTAATTCAATGGAAAATGTACGCGTATATGCAGAGATTGTAGGTACCCAACTAAGTATATAGCATAGTCAGCCTATAATGTTCCCACTGCTGGGACACAGGCCTCCTCTTTTTCGAGAGGGAGTGGGCAGTAATCCACCACGCGGGCCCAGTGCGGGTTGATAGATGTCACATGTATTCGAATTTTTGGTTCTAGGACATGCCGGTTTCCTCACGATGTTTTCCTTCACCGTTTTGAGAGCAGTGGTGAAGAAATTATTTACACAAAGTAAAGCGCTTGGCTGGGTTCGAACTCACGACCACAACTCGTAAGCCGGGGCCGTTACCACTAGGCCATCACTGCTCTCTAAGTACACTAAGTATATGATGTAATATTTGAAATTGTATTTTCAAGGGAGTAACGGCAAGGACAGATCATTCCCAGGCGACTAGTGAAACATAAAACCGACCGACTCTCACGTTAAATTGACCTTTCGAACAATTGGTAAATGTTTTACCATTAAAACTGAAGTAGGTAATCGGGTTATCGAGTACTTAATCGCATGGCTTATAAAATCGTGCGTAATTGGTGTTTCTACCTGACCATCGACGCCCGTTACCATTATGTGATCCGCATTGGAGATATGATCGCTACGAAATAACGCAGTACGCACTGCCTACTCAATCAAAAAACAATGTTCCAAGGATGAATTATTACTTTTAAATCTATTTTAATTTCAGACTATGAATAATAGTAGGCTTAAAGTTTATAAAAAAAAAACAAATCGTTTGGGAACGTATGGCTGTATGGCTGTATGGCCTACGTGTTTGTTAGTTGTTATTCCGCACAGTAGAATTATCACATTGGTTTTAATTAAACAAAGCCCATTTAACTGGTTTATTATTGTTCTCAGTTCTGTTATTAATACAGACATGGAACGTAACCTTTAAAAGTTTGCATAACAGAAATACGTACGAAATAAAAACAGAAAACCGGCCAAGTGCGTGTCGTATCACGCAGAATGATGGATTCAGTATTTGGGATGAATGTATCCCAAAAACAAACTTAACATTGTAGTTCAAAAATATGTTCTCCTATACATCATGTACGCCAATATTCCAACTACAAATGTAAGTTTTGTAATCACATAAAACTACAAATGAACGATTTTTGGACTTTTTCCTTTACTTGTGATGTGAGACCTTGCTTCTTGGCATGATTCTAGGTCAATGGGAAATACTTCAACTTGATATGTTCACGCGTTCCTGAGAAAAAGGGTGTTGACAGACAGACTGACAGACAGACAAACAGACAGACGGACAACGAAGTGATCCTATAAGGGTTCAGTATTACCTTTTGAGGTACGGAACCCTAAAAATTAGATCCTTCAGGGTGCCAAACGAAACCCTTTTACTAAGCCTCCGTTGTCCGTCTGTCTGTCAGCGGGCTGTATCTCATGAACCGTAATAGGTAGACAGCTGAAATTTTCACACATTGTCTATTTCTATTGCCGCTATAACAACAAAGATGAAAATAAAATTAAGTTAAAAACTAAAGTTCCCATACAAGAAATGTGTTTATTTTCGGCGTTTTTTTCTAAACATTGTATGGTGGTACGGAACCCTTCGCGTGTGACTTGGCTGGTTTTGATTTTTCATCTGTTTTCTCTTTTTGCACGATAGTGTTTTGTTTAAAGTTCAAGTTTTAATAAGTAAAGCTAGACCGGCACTAGTTTGGTTGCTAATAAAACAACAAGTGGCGTGAATTGTGGGCACAACGGTCGGGTACAGTCGCGTAGACTCACTTGTCCCTTTAATATCGAGTAACTAATAGAGAATGCAATCTCGTTCTCGCGAGATCTCGGCCGAAAATCGAACGAAATTAACAAATTGCACAGGAGCATGATCATGTGTGTTTTTCGAAGCGGAGGGTTTGTTTTTCAGGGGGTCTAAGGGACAGGCCGTTACAGTGTGCAGACAATGGTTAGCGCTCTTTATTTCCTCCCTACCAGTGTAGAGGCTGAAAGAGCATTTTCTGCAGCTGGTTATTTAGCCTGCAAAATTAGAATCTTCTATCTCGAGAGATTTCAGCTTCGCCAATATCTCGCGAGGTTGCATTCCATAGTAACGAACGCGCTCAATTAATATAGGTACTGGTGCCACAGTCGGAGCTATTTATGTATTCCGTCGAGTACAGAGATTAACAACAGTGTTTTGATAAAGTGTGAGACTTGCACTGAAAAGTTGTTGCGTTTCACATCCTTGGATCCTTTCGAACTAGTTTTAGGGACACACGGCTACACATCAAGCTATACATTTCCAGTATAAGCTGACCTCGCATTTTATAGGATTTCCGTACAGTGCGAGATCAGCGTAAACTGAAAATGTATAGCTTGATGTGTAGCCGTCTGTACCTCATTGGTTTTGATCTTGAGTAAACTTTAAGAACATTTCAAATATGAGCAAAGTTACAATATTTTATGTTGTGACATTTTGAATATCTGGTATACCTATTTCCGACCATACTTGTAGAGTCGGCGAGTAAAATCAGTGAAATAAAAACTTGGAATTTATTCACTATGTAACATGAATAACATTTAAAATAATAATCTACGCAAGCTACAGGAACTAAGTGATTTATTTAAATGGTTCTGTAATAATAATAAACTACCTAATTACGAGTGCGGTAGTTCAGTGATTGATTGACCACGGCGAATTCGGAACAAATAATTTCGTTTTTTTCTTCAAATGCGATATTGAAATATTTTTGGTAATAACTAAGCTACATCATAATAATGTGATTGGTATTTGGAAATTGATAAAAAGGAATTTAATAAATTCTTCGCTCATACCGTCATAAAAAGTTAGCAACAGGATCTGTATTTATTAAATGATAAAGCTTCTTTCTGTCCATATTTTGATATTTTAATAGATATACTCGTCTACATCATCCTCGGCAAGCACGTTAAGCCGTTGGTCCCGGCTGTCATTCGTGGCAGCTTTTCGTGGTTCTTTGGCAGTCGTTACGGGTCGTCAGAAGCCCGAAAGTCTGACAACCAGTTTTACCAAGGGGTATGTTGTATTACCCAGTAAGTGGTTTGTGGAGGCCAGATAGGCGGTCGGTCCATGTAAAATACTGGTTTAAGCTGCATCCGCATTGAAGTTTTGTGTGTGTAAATGAAATAATTAATAATTTAAATAAGACTTAATTAACACATAATGATGACGATGATGACGGTGGTGACTGATGGTTATAATTATATATTGATGATGATCCGGTTAGACTGGAAGCCGACCCCAACATAGTTGGGTAAAGGCTAGACAGATGATGACGTGTCATCATTGTTCAGAATTGTCCAGATTTACTCTCAAATACGAACGCCGATACATTTAACTGACAAAACTTTTCGCCCTAGTTTTCAACTGTTTTTTGAAAACAGATCAGTGCAGTTTTTTTAAGAACCTATAACCATATACAGTGTGAGTCCTCATAATGTGCACATATCGAAATGAGGGAAACTAAGCTTAATTTTATCGACGGAAAATATATAAAAAAAACAATTCAATTATTTAAAGTTGTTTTTTAATTCTTGTTCGCTCTGTGACCCCTGTGTAAACAAATCGGTACCTATAAATGACTGGGAATAATAGGGTGTCTTCATAAAATAAAAACTGAAGAAAAAAACTCGCCCTCAATTGAGAATTGATGTGTTTTTTTAACAAAAATCTGATATTTAATCAGTTTTTACAATAATTGTAAAATTTCTCAATAAAAGCCCTTCGATAAAATTAAGCTTAGTTTCCCTCATTTCGATATGTGCACATTACCTATGAAGACTCACGCTGAATCACTTTTCTTAAACGATGTCACGTTCGCAATTCTAAGTCGAGTTTCCTCGTCAATAAACCTACGGATCGACATCTGAAATATGGCCGATGCGTTCAATCGCATAGTGCACGTTATGCAACGAGTACCTAAATGGTGGGTACATTGTAGTCTCGTCCTGTCCGTCCGTCGTCGCTTCGTTTGCATACAGACGCGACGGTCGACGCCGCCGATGTGTGAAGAGCTTTATGTCAAGGAATTCTGTATTTTCTGCATGATTTGTATGTGAAAGCATTTCTATCACTTTGTTGCTTTGAGTTGTCTGTTTGTGGGCTTTATGATTGTCAGGACCTACCGGAGTAGGCATGAGATGTGTTGGGTGTTTGAATTGTAGAAAAGAAGTTCACACTAACTTGCTTTATAATCGTCCCATCCTCAAAACTTTAGATTTTTATTGTACTAGATAGTTTTATTCACAGTTGATACTTATAAATATGATTGCTTCTAAATATTATATTATAATATAACTTTACAAAACATGCGTACCTTAATGACGCTATTTCATAAATAACCTCTCTCCCCTCATGCAAGCCTGGTGCATCTCAAAATGGCCACAAACTGCTATAAAGTATGAAGTCAGTACTATAGAGAGCTCTTTCAAAATAAAATGAATAATAAATATTCCATTACGCTCCTTCCTTAGAAATTTTATTGGTATTACATAAATTGCATTTATTGCATTACTTACGTATATGGTTTTAATTTATATAGGAGGTTGTAAAATTCATTAGAATGGTTGTATTTTACAGTAATAGTGGAATTATACATAACGTTGGTTATACTTACCTTCCCTTGAAGAATTTATCGAACATCTTCCGGGCGATTTAAGTGATTTAAAATGTAAAAGGATAAGAGTAAAAATTGACAATCAATTGTGAAATGAAAGAAGACCAAAACTTGACTAAAATATGCATAAAATATTAGAAAGTTAATAATGCTATAAAATCTGTTTTTCCAATCGGGCGCTACGCTTGCTACGAAAAAATCTCTAAAATTATCCATCATAGCTCTGCCATAACAGTTGCTCAGTTTTTTTCTTTATCCATGGAAATATTAGAGTAAAATAACTAATTAGTTAATACTTAACACACAACTATTATCTAAGAGACACTTCACTTGCCAAAATCAGTTCTCTAAGGTGCTACGCGGGTGCTACGAAAAATTACACATTTAATTAATTTCTGTTTCTGCAGTTGCATCACAGTTTTGTCATTATGCATTGAAATATTAAAATAAATAAATTACTGCGAAGTTTATTACAAGATATTAATAATTTTAGTTAAATTATTTATTGCCTTAGTTCATAAGGTTATTGAAAGAAGAAGCAAAATTAAATGTTAGCGGTGTTCCTTGACCACGCTGCCGCTGGTACATAGTTTACTAAATACTTAACGTTCAAGTATTTATTACTGTAATGCACTTATGTTCATCAAAATTACAACGATCGCTTCACAATTTAACGCACGGTTTCTGCATTGAGAATTTAAAGTTGAGAACCTGTTAAAATCTACTTTAGCATTACTTAAGGCGACGATAACCGACTTTTAATGATTTTATACTGAAGATCACGTCTAAACGAGTAGTGTTAATGATTTGAAAAAAATATATGTTAAATTAGAGCATTTTTCCAATAACTTAATATGTGAATATTTTAGATTATGTTTATATTACATAGTGAAATTAATTTGTAAAGTTATGTCTAACGCGGATAAAAAACTGAGAATGGAGCAAAATCTACCAAACGTATTTTTCCGAAACCTTCACCAATTTAAAGATAATTTAATTATTGATATTATAGTATACGCGTTTTATTAAATAAATGTACTTAATCAAGTTGTAGTTGTTGAATACTTCAACAGGTAATTATGTTTATCCTTTTGCTAGTAAAATTTTATTGATCTTTGAAATGCATTGCAAGCTATAGTTTTGTATAATTTAAAAGCATTTTTTCAATTTTTGTAAATGTGAGTACCATGGAGCCGTTTATTATGTTATGATGTATGTTGACTTAAAAAAGTTTGGCAGTTAAGAGTATGTCATGCTCACTTAAATGTCTCGCTGATGGTGGCGCGTGTGTTGGATCATTCGGTTCCCTACAAAATGGTTGAGCTGGATGCTGGAATGGTGGTGCTGATCCACGCGTCATGCTCGTGAACGGGCGCCGTCAGTTGTGACAGTTGTGTGAGTTCTCCTATCTGCCAGGGCTTATTTGTAATATTTTATATTGTTTTTTATTTAATTTATATTTTTACATTGTTCTCACATATAGAAGCGACAAGAATAATGTACCCAGGATTTTGTAATATCTTGATTTAAAAGAGTGTCCTTGGAGTTTCTTGCATATTCTTCTCCATAGAGATCTACGTTTTGGAATGGGCAAATAGCTTCAACTTTCTGACTAACTGACCGACTCTTTGACAATTCAAAAGTGCCTGTAAGTGGTTTAATTGAAATAAATGCTTTGAGTTTGAGTTTAACTTTTGTTTAGTGTAAAATAAATTAGTAATGCGTCAAATTGGGGACAGCGCTCCTTGATGGGCGAGTCCTATTACTGGCTGAACGTACGGCGCGTTGCGTGAGCTCAGTACAGAACACGCAAGCTCACCACTCAAGGTCACTGGCATATATCTGAGTCTTAAGGTGAGAGCCCGGAAAATTCAAATTTTCTTAGCAAAAATCGTAAGAAACTTTATTTCATGGGTTACATTGAAGTAATCACCAAACAGGGTGTAAGTGAAAATATGTCCTAATTAGACAGAAGCTAATAAACTTATGGATCGGTATCTGAAATATGGACGATGCGTTCAATCGTTCATTCGTGGATCTTTGAAGTTGTTACGGTTCGTCAGAAGCCCGAAAGTCTGACAAACAGTTTTACCAAGGGGTATTGCATTACCCAGTAACTGGAGTCGTTCTGGAGGTCGGATAAGTGAAAATATTTCCTAAATATTATATACAGAGGCTCATAACCGTATGGATCGGTATCTGAAATATGGACGATGCGTTCAATCGTTCATTCGTGGATCTTTGAAGTCGTTACGGGTCGTCAGAAGCCCGAAAGTCTGACAACCAGTCTTACCAAAAGGTATCTTATCCAGTAACTGGAGTTGTTGTGGAGGTCAGATAGGCTACAGTCGCTCCATTTAAAATACTGGTATTCAGCTACATCCAGTTAGACTGGAAGCCGACCCCAACATTGTTGGGAAAGGTGATGATGATATACAGAGGCTAATAAAAATAATAATAAGATATACTCGTAATCTGTAGCCCTGTTATATCAATTACCTAGTTCATATAATTTCAGCCGAAAGACGTCCACTGCTGGACATAGGCCTCCCCCAAAAGGAGGGGGGGTTGCCATAATCGCCACGCTTGGCAGGCGGGTTGGCGATCGCAGTGTGGTGTTTAAATGCATAATGAACGCTACTGCCCGTTCTCTAGTAAGCCCCTTAGTCGCCTTTTACGACACCCACGGAAAGAAATAGGATGGTGCTATTCTTTACACGAACTCCGGCACCACACGGAACGAACGAGTATGTACTTACGGGTATGTAGTATAATCGCGATCTAAGTTTTGTTTGAGAACGAATTGCAAGTAATATGGTTATTGCATAAAATGGATGTGTAGAATATCGAGACGAAGATCTACATTATACTTATCTATGTATGTCACTCAAGACAGGATGAGACGCAAATATTGATCTCAACTAATTTCAAGTGACGACATCCAGATCCAATGTGTCCGGTGAGGACCTGCGTCAGACGGAAGGTGAGGACGCCGTGGCGCCTCACTAGCCATTCCTCAAAGACGACTTATCGTCACAATTGTGGCGACTATTATTGATCGAAGATCCAGTGTGAGTTTTATAATTTCTAACGTCACGCACGATATTATCGTTCACGTCCATAAAATGTATGAAAATACGTGCACGTGATAACATTATCGTGGACGGATATTTTAAAAAGCGTCTTCATATAATTCCAAAGGTTGTCTTTAAAAGATCGTATTTAGCGATAAGACCGCCCATTGTGACACCCTATGCAAAATTTCTACATTTATATGTGTAATTTTTATGGTGTACACACGGCTACACATCAAGCTATACAGTTCCAGTTTACGCTGGTCTCTCATTGTACGAAAATCCTATACAATGCGAGATCAGTCTAAACTGGATTTGTATAGCTTGATGTGTAGCCGTGTGTACCTACATAACAAAGAATAGTCTATTCTATTTCATACATTGTACTTCCCTCTGTCATCGTGATACCGTGACGTAGACGTCCATGATAATAAAGTCACGTTAAAAATGATAAAAACGCACATTGTCTACGCTCTTTCTTAGCTCTTCCACTATTCCTATCGCCATGTTTACAAAATCCTTCGTGATAATTACGTCCTAATAAAGCTAATTCAAAGCGATGGCCTCCACAATTTATTTACCTTCTACATTTATCAAAGGGCGGCTCTCGACAGCGTTTCTAATTTCATACAGCTTTCTCCGGCCTATTTTTAGGTGTCCATTACAAGGTGCAATGTCCGACAGTTTTGTGTTGTACCCTAGATCGGTACCCCAAGTGTAAGTTTGCAAGAGAGTAAACGTAACTATTTCGTTTACGTTAAAATTTGAGCGATAGATTATGATCGAAGAGTACCTATAAGAGTGAGAATAAAAATCTTAACGCAAACGCGCTAGTTACGTTTACTAACTTGCAAACTTACACTCGAGGTGCTGACGGATAGAAAAATATAACTTTATTAGCGACTAGCTGTGCCCCGCGGCTTCACCCGCATATTTATTTATTTAACACTTTAAGCACACAAAATGTACGGCGTAGGCGGACTTAATGGCATAGGCATTTTCTACCAGTCAACCTTTGGGTGATGCAGAGACAAGCAGTGGTAGGTGCAATAACGAAAATTGTGGAATAAATATTTATTTAAATTTATGGATATACATACATATACCTATTAAAAACTTTAAATATAATATATATACCTAATTATAAATAACTATAAGTCCTTATAAAAACACGAATACTCGTATACCAACAAACCAAATAATCAATGGGAAAACATTACCGTTGTGATGATACTGCCAGCTTCTTATGAATGTGCTCGTGAACTTTAACTTTAAAGGATAATCGGTTGGTTGCCATCCTGATTATCGCATATGTCTATCCCGTGAGCATATCGAGATAAAAAGGTATTCTATGTCCTAACCCAGGGGGTCTACTCCGAACATAAATTAGAAGTATCGGCCGAATGTTCGGCCATTGCTTGGCTACGGCTAACTATGGCTGACTACGGCGAAAGAAAAAAAAATGACAGTCAAAGAGATAAGCCAAAGTCAAAAATGTGACTTTAAGTCGGGTAAGGATTCAAAGTTTATGAGCAGTGATCAATTTTATTTGAAATTAAAGTGATTTATTTTCAATGGCAATAATATTTTTACCTAGTCAGAATAACTAGTCGAAACTTAAAAAGCTCGTTTATTTATTTATTTTACTTTAACATAAACCGGGCAAGGCCAATTACATTAGTTAAAGACACAAACACATTATTTAAGTACAATAACAAAAGTATACAATTACTCGACAGTCATACGCTCATCTCACAATACTCCAGACATGTTGACAAGATCTTCTTCCATTCATCCGCGAACACATCACAGTGAGGCTGAGTCCAAGAGAGCGTTGAGCGTAGACAGTGTGCGAGGGACAGGAGACTGGGCTCGAGCGGCGACGCCGACGGTTCGACTCCGAGGCACGGCGAGCAATCTGTGCCTCCTGCTACGGTTATAGTAGTTCATCAGAGCAAAAGGATGGGACAGTTCGTCATGCAATTCAAAGGCATCTGTTCTTCCACATATATTAATAACTTTGTAATTTTTTCCTCGTGATTAAATAGTCACCATAGATATTTTTCGTTACATAATATACATATTTCTAACTAATGTTATCCAAGGTTATATGTGGGTCAAACAACTGATTTTATGAGGAATATCGACACATTAGTAACTCCCTGGTTCCCAGAACGTTGAGTCCCGCCACAAGGAGGAAGCCTGTCCTAATTAGGTCACGTTTAGCTTTCCGAACATCGTGAATTATGTCGCTCGTTCACTTTTTATTACCCGTTTGATGCATCAGCTTGCTTTGAACGTACCATAACGTCTGTTGTTTTATACGAACAGTGAGTAAACACAGACTATTAACTGGTAAAGCTATTTATCGCTCGATTTGAACCTAGATTCTAGCTAACGGGAAGAGCGGTACAGCAGAACTTGTTGAAACATTATGCTGTAGGTTGTACATGTCTGTATAGTTACATTACAGTTCCAGGTTGAGTAGGTACCTATAAGTAAAAGTTTGGCGCTGTAGAGCGTCGCCCCTGTGATCGGTGGGACTCTCCTTCTAAAGCTCAATGTGTCATATGCAGGTACTGTATTTGTACAAGGATCTTTTGGCGCGTGTTCAAAATCGGAATTAAAGCCCTCACCCTATTTTTCAATACATTTTACAAAACAGTTTCACATACGCCAGCAGCGCCATTCCTGTCAACGTCATTGGAGCACCAAAAGATCTTTGCAGCACTGTATGTAGTTCATGTGCATGTATGTACTTTCATTCATGACGGGCTAATAATATTGTGATCGTGACACGTTCCCTAGGTGTTACAACTTTTAATTGCTACACGCCCTTTTAAATGTCAATATTAATTATAATCATTATTTGAAGATACCTTGGGGAATTATATATGGTGATATCATAATAACTGACATTGGTAATTCAGTAGTTAAAAGGTTACTTCTAATATGGAATTAACATAATTAGGTAGGTGCTTAACTTATTTGTTAGCAATATAGCTCCAAAAACAGATTAGATGTCGTCTAATTCTCTGTAACGAGAATGTCTCCTTGAAAATAGTATTAGTAGGTACATGTTCTTGTGTCCTACTTTATTGTGTCCTGTCCTCGTTGGCATCATCATTCACGTTCATTAATCTGCCAGTGGTATTTAATTAGTCATGCATGCTCATCAACTATGAGCGCTCTTCTCTGCAATGGAGTTTATGGCTACTTTGTGGAAAACCTCAAATGTTTTCTATAATGCTTTTATTATAACTTCCTAACTAATATTATAAATGCGAAAGTGAGTTTGTTTGTTTATTTGTTTGTTACGCTTTCACGCTAAAACAGCTGAACGGATTTGTTGAAATGGGTAGACCATGAACTGGATTAGGACATGGTATACTTTTTATCTCAATATTCCCACGGGATCGAGACTTATGCGGGTGAAAGCGGTGCAGCTAGTAAATAGTAGATTGTTATACAAGGGTCGAAAGGAATCAATTCCCATACGAATTATTTAGACGCCCGAGCGTAGCGAGGCGCCTTTAGTCCGAGTAGGAATTTAGGACTTTCACCCATTTCAAATGAAAAATAGAGTGTTTAACACACTCTATTTTTCATTTCAAATATATTTAAGAAAAGTAACAAATGGTAGTTTTTCTATAATATTTTATTTTCTTGCTCGCCATTTCATAAAATCATTGTATGTATTTAAATATATTTTCTTTGAAATTTCTGGCAAAAGATTTTCGATTACTGTATTTTCCTCGTGAAATGGAAAAATGTTTTCAGCCGTTACATTTCGGGTAGGCTTAGGTATCACAGGAGAATAATTACAATTACTTTATTTTTATAGGTTACGTACGATACGTATTATATATGTTACGTTTTAATTAAGTTAGAAATACCTACCGATGTGGTTGGAAAAAGAAACTTAATTTTTGGAAACCCTGTCTTCTAAACTAAGGACCTTCGGGTTCCTATGATTTGTGTTATTCCGTGCCTATTTAAATAATCGTTTTCGTTGTCAGTTGTTATACCTTCATAA
The DNA here is from genome assembly GCA_948098905.1 of Tiliacea aurago. NCBI lineage: Eukaryota > Metazoa > Arthropoda > Insecta > Lepidoptera > Noctuidae > Tiliacea > Tiliacea aurago. The sequence continues at coordinate 9,215,066 of OX402578.1, read as the reverse complement.
TATAACATATTAATTATTAAAATATGAACAAGTCTGTCAGTTTACGACATGACTTGTGTTATCAGACAACAATAACACGAACGCAACACAGGAGGACCCGTCGGTATTCCACTTACACTGCTACTACGTATAGAAAGTGGTATATTACAGTTAAAGATGTATTTAGGACAAACCTGTTTTGATGACATTTTAACTCATCATCATTCTCCTGCCCTTATCCCTTATTTGAGGTCGATGCAATAAGTCTTTTACGTCCATACTTCTGCATTAGTTGTCATCGCAGTAGTCACTCCCTTTCTAGCCATATCATGTTTCACGAAGTCCATCCATCGTTTCATTAGTCTGGGTACTCGCATAACCATCTACATGCATACTCAAAACTTTCTTGGCGACATTTCCCTCATTCCTCCGCACCACATGCCCTTACCATGACAACCTTTTTCCACTCAACTTTTCAGTCACCGATGTCACCCTTTTAACTTCTTAAGACCTTGTTTTAAATTTTAATTTAATTGCAATTATTTATTTCAATTGTATTTTCATTTTAATTTGTTTTAGATTATTTATTTGGTGTTTATGATATAAACTATGTTAGTCATGACACGTTCAGTTAATGCGCTAATTAACTGAACGTGTCATGACTAACATAGTTTTAAGATATTATTGTAATACTAACAAAATGTGGACCAAAATTAGGTCTGAATTAAATGAATTTTATTTTTTTAAGACGTTTTTAACTTTATTAAATTCTTAAGGTATGTTGACGTGTAATACTAATAAGATTGGAATAAGGGTGCCCGCCCACGAGTGATTTTCTCGGTGCTTTCTGTCAGATGTAAGTAATACATTCTGACAAAAATCGCCGAGAAAATCGCTCGTGGGACCCTAAGACTTATCTGCCCACGCCAGCTGTAAGTGTCAATATAGGAAAATGTACTAGTCCTGGTGGATTTGTGGTTTCCTCGTGGGTCTTGTCGCAACTTGTCAACTTACACTCGACTGCTATCGTGAAACTTGGAACTGTTACTGGCTCGGAACGGTGATACGGTCGGAGATAGTGTCTCTGTGTGATACATACAAGTCAATTAAATGCAGTGTTACCACGTTAATATTGGACTACTGGTCAGCTATTTGTACGTACTAATTGGTTTAAAAGTCGAGAGTGTGACTTGAGTGGTACTTATTCTAGACAGGTTTTTTAGGTAACCTACTAAAATATAACTGGTTACAATTAAAACTATTGCAGTAAATATAAAATTAACTAGATAATAATATTACTTCACAGCATTCTCATAATCTAATACCTCAACAAATCGTGTTTTACCAGTTTTAAAAGTAAGTTTAAGCTCAAATTAATAAATAAATCCGTTTGCATGTTTTAATGTGACCAAGTGATCATGTCGCACAGTATCATTAGAGAGGTACGACAAGGACATTGAGTGACTTAGTATCAAGTGGCGATCAGCGTCACGCTCCGAGAATTCACTCCGTTCACATGATAATGTCATACGCGGGGAATAATGGGAAATAAACGCGTGCCTCGGATTCTTCCGCCAGAGCTCGGGTGTTAGGTCCACCTCTATTGTATGGCATTCGTTCAATACATACACTTACATACATTATGCACCGATATTGTGCAATATTATGTTACGATGTGGAAGCATTGTGTGATTGTGACCTTTTTCTATAGTTACCTCATTTGTTGTACCTCATTAATGAGTTCCAATTAGTGATTAATAAAGACTGAAGAGAATTTTCTAGATTTGTTATGCTGGCGTTAATGAAGAGTTATGGATGTATGTGAGTGTGTTAATGAAGAATTATGAATAGTGAGTTTGAGTGAAATATTATTTTGTGCTTCAGCGTTCGTTAATTACAGGGTTCATTATTTGTAACAATAGTCCGTACACCGTATTTCTGGCCGTTACTTACGTGGGTGGTATTTTTTTAATTTTCTACTCAATTTACGTATGTTAGAAGAATATAAAGCAAATTAATTGGTTTGTAACCGTGATTTATAGCACAATATTGATATCTACTCTACCAACTCATTACAATCATAATACCTACAAGTGACTTACTAAATATTTCCCACACAGAGTTACAATTACAGTACCCCGAGTGTAAGTTTGCAAGTGAGTAAACGTAACTAGCGCGTTTGCGTTAAGATTTTTATTCTCACCCTTATATTCTTAACATTATGATCTATCGTCCAAATTTTAATGCAAACGAAATAGTTACGTTTAGTCTCTTGCAAACTTACACTTGGGGTACAGATCTTCTTAACATCGACACTCAACACAGAATTGACAAAGATTGACAGTATAATCTTCAATGGTAACTAGTTCGTAATCAGTCCAATCAAATTAAAGCTGTAAGTTGTAAATACTTCTCAATAAAGTACAGTCAGCCTCATAAAGACGTTACACCAACAAGAATTCATTTGATTGGCCACAGTTTGTGTTCTATATTACGGTATCAATGTTTAGCTACAATTAAGAACCCAATGTGTAATTATGTTTTTGGCTACATATTGATACAATATTGTGGAACATAAATTGTAGACAATAGAATACATTTTTATTGATGTATACATCTTTTTGAGGCTGACTGTACTTACCTACACCGTACAGTAGGGTTGCCAACCATTATGTTAAGAAGTAATAGACTATTTATCACATTAAAAATACTGTTCAACAAAAATAAAGTATAATTATGAATATTCTGTTTTCACTGTTAACCATAGCTACAAATAAATATTTCCATCTACGGCGTAGAACATGGTGCATGCAACGAGCCACTCTTCATTACATTAAAATAATACACTAAATACTGTTTATTTTTCAGAAATACTGTTTTTCCCTCTCCGACCATAATATACTTTATTTCTTTAACAAAAAGTTGGCAACCCTACAGTACAGTCGAACACTATCTCAGTGGGTAAGATGATCTCGAGTCGAAAGGATCCGTATAAGGCCTTGAAATAATCCGGTACGAGAAATATAGTGCAGTGATGCAGTTGCGTTCCCACGATACCCATACCGATACCCGATTGGCTCACCTACATTGTACCTAATTACTTTTATATTACCTCGCCAGCAAATTATACATGGGTATAATTTGCTCGAGCACTTAATTAGATAATTAATTGTCGTAAGTTAAGCCTGCGGTTATTCATAACACCACTTAGTCTTGTGTTGACTGAGTGTACAGTGCGGATTTTATATAAACATACATAATTATGTATCTAATCAAATAATTTGGATTGTAAGCTATGTATGTAACATTAGAGAGAAAGCCTTTAAGGCTAAATACGTTGTTTTGTTAGGTCCATAGTTACGTACAAAGTGGGCTCGATGTTTGATTCTCTGTTAGAGCGTTTTTCTTACGTTGATATCAAATATTCATAACACTACTTAGTCTTGTGTTGACTGAGTATATACGTATACAGTGCGGGTTTTATATAAACATACCTACATAATTATGTACCTAATCAAATCATTTGGATTGTAAGCCATGTATGAATAATATTAGAGAGAAAGCCTATAAGGCTAAATACGTTGTTTTGTTAGGGCCATATATAGTTACGTACAAAGTGGGCTCGATGTTTGATTCTCTGTTAAGCGTTTTTCTTACTTTGTTATCGTAAAGACTATTAATCCAAGCCTTTATCCCAACGTGCTAAGATATTTTGCTTCGACCAAGCATCTTATTTTACGCTCGTATTCGTACGTGGCACTGGCATGTAAGTAGTTATAAGACAGTTTCATTCACCGTGACTTACGCGAAATCCGTCGTACGGCAGGATCTCCTAAAATAACTTGGCAAAAAAACGGCGATAATGTTAAGCAGTGACGGGATGTTGACCCGTTACTCACAGCGATAGAATACGCTTAGACTGGTGACATCCTCAGGAACACGCAGTTACATGCAGAGTTTTTATAATGGATTTTATGTACTTAGAGATCCGCGTGTTTGTTTAGGATGGCTTAGGATTTGAATAATCAAATGTTTTCACATCACTAATGTGTCTGGATGGTTCAAGGCCTTAAATCACACTGTTTGAATAAGGTGTTATTTATTTTATTATGTATTATACTAACACTAATTGTTTAGTGTTAGTTAATTTAGATTTTAGTCAATAATTCCTTGATTTGAAGGTCCTTTTGCCGGCTTTCCACATCTTTCGTAGTACATATTACACGATAGTGTGTAGACACTCGCAGAAGGATGATATTATGTAGTGTAGGGGGGTGGGTGTAGGTGTATCAGGGGGCCTAAAATGGACGCTTTGGCAGAATCATAATATGATCTGCGTACAATTCATACATCCCGCAATTCATCTGTGTGACTGCTGCTTTTTGACATTAGACTTCACTATAGCAATTCATAATTTGTAGACCATTTTACGAAACTCCATACAAAACAGATGAATTGCGGGATATGAATTGTACGCAGATCATATTATGATTCTGCCAAAGCGTCCATTTTAGGCCCCCTGTACACACGGCTACACATCAAGCTATACATTTCCAGTTTACGCTGATCTCGCACTGTACGGAAATCATATACAATGCGAGACCAGCTTATACTGGAAATGTATAGCTTGATGTGTAGCCGTCTGTACGTTAAACAATTAAAGATTTAAATTATCACCTAAAACACCGAAAGGTTACGCCGCATTCTTAACTTAATTCAAAGAATTAAATATTCCAGTCATCCTTCTTATCGTATTTCTCGTTTATATATATCTTAGTATTGCACCGATAGGCTCTTTAAGCTGCAAAGCTTGATTTACAAATCCCTTCTCACAACATTGCCTTATTTAAAGCAGTGTTTATTCTTCATAACGTATCATTATCAGTAAGCAGCTGCTACTTCGTGCCTACAAAAGTACAAAGTAAATGTGAGTCGTTCATTCGACGGCGGCCTGTGAATACAAACATTTGCGGTTATTTACCTACCTAACTTTTACATATTAACATATTTTCAGTACCCGGCCTTATTATATGGCACAAGTTTTAGGAAAAGTTCGAAAGAGCGTCTTGTTTGTCATTCACTGTGCGCTTTTAGGTACAATTATTACTTACGTCACGATATTATCGTGGACCGCACGTCCATAAAATGTATGGAAATAAGTGCTTCTTATAACGTTATCGTGGTTCCATACATTTTATTTCCCTATGTTATCGTGATTCCGTGACGTGGACGTCCACGATAATATCGTAACGCTAGAAATGATAAAAGCGCACATTCTTGTGTGATAGTCTTTTTTGACCCGACGACTGGGGGCCTCAAATGGACGCTTTGGCAGAATCATAATAATATGATCTGCGTACAATTCATATCCCGCAATTCATCTGTTCGACAGTTTTGTATGGAGTTTCGTAAAATGGTCCACAAATTAAGAATTGCTATAATTAAGTGTAATGTCTAATAGCAGGGAGCCTAAAATTGACGCTTTTGCAGAATCAAGCGTGCAATTCATACAGCCCGCAATTCATCTATTTGACAGCTGCTATTTAACATTAGACTTAATTTAATTCTGAATTTGTGGACCATTTTACGAAACTCCATACAAACAGATGAATTGCGGGATATGAATTGTACGCAGATCATAATATGATTCTGCGAAAGCGTCCATTTTAGGCCCCCAGCTGTCAAACAGATGAATTTATTTCAGAATTGTACGTAGATCATATTTATGATTCTGCCAAAGCGTCCATTTTAGGCCCCCTGCAAAGCCAAAGGGTTATGATTTTTTAATGCTCAATGTGTCATAGTTACACCCACTCTGATACTTATTGAATATTTCTAATAATATGACGATTCATGAATTCCTTTCTCGGTTGCATTTTATTTCGCGCCCCATCCGTTTTAATTTCATTGCAATGTGTTTTAGTTAGCTTAATTTTAGCATTCGCAATTTTGATACACGTGTAGTGCTAATGACTAACTTCCTTTATTCTTTTGCTTTATTTTTACCTCATTAGCGTAAACCGTCTGAAGACGTAACTGTCGACATTAATTATTTTTATAAAATATGTAGAAAAACCTGTTTTCATCACTCTGATACTTGAACATTCCAGGACAAGAAAGTAATAAAATGCTTTTGTTTGGCAGACCAATAATAATGGGGAATACTCGTCACGGAGTCTTCCTCGCGTCAGGCTTGACAACGGAGCGAACGTTGGTACTACCGGCGTCAGACTCCGCTGTTGGGCAGCACCACCGTCGATAACAGAGGAAGAAGTTGAAGAAGAAATGGAAGAAGATGCAGTCTCACTCCGAGCGATGCCTGTTCAAGGTTTGTAATATTTTTATGTCGGCGCCATCTACCGTGCAATAGATATATCTGAGGATTAGCGCCCTCTGCTGGCATACACGGTAGTTATTCTTAAACTGCTTCTATTCCATACTAGATGGCGCTGTTTTAGGTTTATGCATTGCACAACAGATGTCGCTGCATCACTTTGTTTTTGTAAGGAATTTCAGAAAACTTTTTCGGTGAGAATTAGGTTACAGCAATTTATTATTTACATAAAACAATAGTCTCAAATTTTTGTAAGTAGCTTGTTATTGTTACAATGACTGCCACCCTATATCGATGGATTTCGGATGTAGGAAATATTTAATTAAGAAAGGAGAAATACAATTATTTCTGAATAATCCGTCGAGTACGTATACTTTGGATATTCCATGTTTTTAATGAAAGCTCGGTTATGAAACATGTTCGCTATCGCTTCTGTACTTTCAGGAAATTGTTAATTAGACGAAGTAGGGCAAATGTGTTAACGTATTTACCCACCAGCTTCCGTGAAACCATACGAAATTCCATAAAACTCTGACATTAATCATGTATAGCAATAACAAGTTTTCACTTCATTAGTAAGCGTTAAGTCGGGACTAGGGAACATAACGCAAGAAGGGCGCGCACCGTGACGCTAGCGCACCCGTCACCAATCGATTTCGACCAAATGTTTCACGCCTCTGCTGCATACTTGTCACTCCTTTTATTACTCTTAAAATTAGTGAGAATATTAGCTTCTTTAACGAATTCCTTATCTTCGTTTCGTTGTCTTGTGAAACAGTCCAATTTATTTTTTGTTGGGGTTGCGAGTATTGTCTCATCTTTTGGACGACGCTCAAAATATACTTACTTTTTCCTCGACATTTCAGTTTTCTTATTGCACTTTGACTGCGTGATAATTGATGACTTTGAAAACGCAAGACTGTTAATTAATTTCTGGAACTGCGGCTGTCGTGGAACTTTGAATTGGATTGTTCCCATTTAGGAACCAAAAATTTTATAATCTTGTTGGCAATGCTCAACGCCTTAGAAAATGAGAAAAAGAAAATTTCCAAGAAACCATTAGGTATGCGTACTAAGTCCTTACTTTTTTTGATAGGTACCAAAAAAAGGAAGGACTTAGTATGCGTACCTAATGAATTCTTGAAAATTTTCCCAAAAAGTTGTGTATCAAACAGGTACCTACCGCTGTGGTCCCACTTAAAACACAAATCAGAAAGTTTCCAACTAAAAACTTGTAAGACCACTTGACAAATAGTTGCCATAATAATTTATGAAGTATAAAACGTATGTTTTTCCATTACGCGACGGTATTGCAATTGGACACGCGACAGCACTCGGTGTCCCTTCGGCCGTCTGGCGCAATCGAGCTAAAATGGGCACAATTAGGGCCCCGGCAGTTTTTAATTGACATCGTTCCCTCGACTCGTGTGCATTGCCCCGTTGCCTGACCCTGTGCCTATCAATCTCCGACTTGATACGCAAATATATACAAAATATAGCACTCGATTTATATCTGGCAACTGCCCGTAACAATACAAAGGGGTTGAACTTGGTGTTCCTATATTTTACAGATCGTTATTGGTTAAAAACACGACTTACGGATTTGTAACCAGTCCAGCAAGCGTAGCGTCCTCTCCATCTGTTCGTAGCAATCATACAAACCACAATACGTTATTAGATAACGAACCGGACAATCGAGAATTTAAGTTCTTAATCTGTCTTCTACTAATTTATTTAAAAAAAAACTAGAAGAGAGATAGAATAAAGAACATTTAGATTTTCTCGAATTTGAACATTTTCCGGGATATTTTTCCAATTTTCCTTTCCCTGAAAAACCAATCGGAACAAACGTTCTAAAGTGATGCGCTTACCAACGAACAGCATTTCATTTTTATTTATTTAAAAGATAACTTATATCCATTATTAAATGCCAAATTACGAATGGTAAACGCGATTTTAAATTAATTAATTATACGTTTTATTAGTTTGATAGACAACGTAGGTGGAAATTATTATAATTCCTTGCATATTTTAAAGGTGCATTGTTTTATTTGGAAAAGCAATATTGCTTTGACCTTGTTCACAAACATTTATGATGATAGTCTGATCACTATAATGGCTATCTAATCTATAACGTATGTCCTAATTTGTTCAGGAATAAAAAAGGCCAGTCCATGGTTTTTGAATGTATAACGGAAGTTGGAACACTCATGGACTTAAACGATGTATGCTAAAACACGACGCCTTAAGGCTCGTAAAGACTCGAACGACATCGCTGGCGCGACAGGCACCGACAAAGAAATTGTGCTACCTAGTGTCGCATCGCGCCCGCGATATCGCACTAGTCTGTACAAACCGTTACGCCACCTACCGGATTGTGTGCACAACACTACGCCACCCGAGTATATCGCATAATAGTTTGAGCGACAAAATCATCTAACTGAACTGTTTCTATTCACTTCCTAGACTAAAATACGGTTCCAGAAAATCAGTCTTTGAAGCTCGTATCAAAAATAGAACGCAGCGCCACAATGCAAATGCACCAACCGTCCGTCACTCAGTTTTAAGCTTCCACATTTTCGTTACAAAGAACTAAAATACGAACTGTTTAACCTGTCGCACGACACGAACTTTGTCAGTAAGCGAACACGGGTCGATTGACGACTCCAAAATAGCGGACGTTCACGAAAAATAAATTCTAATTTCGAACCAGAGTTTTTTTTTCTCTGAATTATTTTTGGTGGTTGGAAAACCAACCACGGCGGCCTAAGCACTTAGTCGTGGAAAAAAACCATTGATCTTTTACTGTAATTTGTTACCCTTTTTGGGGACTTTTATTTGTTTGACACTTTTTTTATGAACTTTGCGAAGAACGACACGACACGGACACGGTTGGCGCAGTGGTTAAGCGATTGACTGTTGCGCTGCGTGTCGCGGGTTAATTCTCGCACGGAACAAATATTTGTATGACCTACAAGTAGTAGTTCCGGGTCTGGCTGTTTGTGTATGTGAGTTTAAATGTTTGTAAACGCACCCACGATACAGGAGAAATTCCTAGTGTGGGGCAACGTTTTAAAAAAAAAGTAAAAAGAAAGAAAAGAACCATTTTGAAGATGTCGCTGAGATTGGGAATTTATTGGCTGAAGTGCAGTGTGCCGTGCCCCGCGACCTGTTTAATTGGGTATTAATTAAGGCAATTTTATAACAATTTCGGTTAATTATACTTTAACGATTTGATCGATTAATTGGAGCGTCACTTTCGTGATTCTTTTGTTACACTTCTTGGTTTTGTGACAACAATGCGATGATATTATTTAGGCCTGAGTTCTGACTAAGCTACATACTACTTACTTAAAACTTTTACAAACCATATTTTTGAAATTACGACTTCGATGCCTCGTTTACCTAAATACAATTTAGCGTGAGTCAGTAGGACTGGGAAGTAAAGGCGGCTTACACATCGGTTCCTATGAACTGACGCTCGTTCTGAATATTAATTCGTATTCAACACATTGTCTGTCTATAAGGACTGGCTGGTTTCCGAACAAAAACTGAATTCTTAATAGAACTGGCGTCGGTTAGTCGATCAAGTTGTTAATACTCGTGTTGCAAAAGTATTGAACGAGAAATTTCAAGTTTTGCTGTCGACTACTCTGTATTTATAAGCCAGTAAATCACGAGCTTAGACTGTTGCGAGAGTGTTTAGCAAAAACGTTGGAACGTTAATGTTTAATTTAGTTAGATGGTAGCTATGTATATTTTTGTAATAATGTAATAATTATTATATACAAAATGGCGCTAGTTCTACTTCTTTACAAATACCAATATACAGTGTGAGTCTTGATAATGAGCACATATAGAAATAAGGGACACTAAGCTTAATTTTATAGACGGAAAAAATATGAATAAAAATATATAAAAAAAGGGTCTCTACCAGCTAAAGTAAGTATGTAGCCGAGAGCAAGGTGATAGGAAACGTTGTGATTAAGTTATAAACATGGTATTTTTACTATTAGAAAGCTGATACGATGGAGAATAATTTAAAGTAATAAAAAAGGGTAGGTAGTCAGGACTTTTATCGAGATATTTTACAATGATTGTAAAAAATTATGAAAAAATATCAGATTTTTGATAAAAGATCACCGTAATTCTCAATTGAGGCCGAGTTTTTTCTTTAGTTTGTGAGTTTGTTTCATATTGTTTAGTTTAAAAGTTACACCGATTTGTTTACACAGGGGTCACAACAGCGAACAAGAATTTAAAAAAATGCTATAATAAATTTAATTGTTTTTTTAGATAATTTTAAATATTGTTTCCGTCGATAAAAATAAGCTAAGTTTCCCTTATTTCAATATGTGCACATTATCAAGACTCACACTGTATAGTGTAACTACCTGTTTCATTAAGTAGGTACACACGGCTACACGTCAAGCTATACATTTCCATTATAAGCTGATCTTGCATTGTATGAGATTTCCGTACAATGAGACGTCAGCTGATACTGGAAATGTATAGCTTGGTGTGTAGCCGTGTGTACCGACATACCTATACATTTATTATTTAAGTACTTTATGTATGTTTATGACAGTTTCTATATCGTAGAGGAAAACCAACTGAAAACAATAACGTATTATGTACCTATAGTCCGTGGAATATTCGAACCGGTAAACGGTAAACGACATAATTCTTAAAAAACCAGCCAAGTGCGTGTCGGAACACGCACAATAACGCACAATTCAAATCTTGTATAAAACGCACACTATGCAAGCAGGCATATTATAGGTTGGGGGATTACATCGCTGATAGAAATGCTTGGCTCAATGCTGGTCCAGCTCCACAACCACAACTAATTTATTAATATTTGAAAATACTGTTGGAGCTGATGAAGATTGGAAGACTATTTCTTCATTGTAAAGTCAAAGTCAAATTGTTTATTTCAAATAGGCACATAAAAGGCACTTTTGAACGTCAATATTTACAAAAAAAATAGAATTGATTCTAGTCGCCCCTTCCAAAATGTCGTTTCGTATGGAGAAGAATGGGCAAGAAACTCCACCGGTACTCTTTTAAAATCTTGTACATTATTTTTATACGTAGGTACATTAATTATATAATTATATGTGAAGACGATGCACCTAGAATAAAATTACTATACCACAATAGGTAATAAAAAGAGTTAAGAATGAAGCAATGACAGATAAATTAATGATTTGATAGAACATGGTGCTCACATATTTACAAAAATTGTAAAAAATATATACGATTTCCTAAAAAATAACAATAATATCAGTGTGAGTTAAGGTAATCACAGAATTTAAAATAAATGTCATAAAAATAATAAATTATACAATTAAAATAGCAACCTGTTTGATTTTGTCTAGACTCTAGATTGTCCTATGGAGCAGGACCAGCATGTTTCCAAGCATTCTTATCTTGTATATAATCCTCTAATTTGTAATATGCTTGTTTACAAAGTGTTCTTTTAATATGAGTTTTAAATTTTCTTTCATTTAGTTGCAATATATCACAAGGTATTTTGTTGTAACATTTAACACAGTACCCCATAAAAGATGTATGTACTTTAGATAACCTGAAAAATGGTTGATCTATTTTGTCTTTATTTCTAGTATTAAAATTATGTCTATCACTTATTTTATTAAAAAGATGTAGATTTTTCCTTACATACATAATATTTTCATAAATGAATTGGCAAGGTACCGTCATAATATTAATATTTTTAAATAGTTCCCTAAGAGATTCGCGGTGACTTAGATTATAAATTGCTCTGACAGCTCTCTTTTGCAAAATAAAGATGGACTCAATGTCAGCAGCCCGACCCACAGTAAAATGCCGTACGACATAATGCTGTGGAAGTAGCTAAAATAGACCAAACGCGCGGTTTCTACATCTGTTAACTGTCTTATCTTTCTAACAGCATAAGCCGCCGAGCTTAGCCGCCCCGCAAGAGATGTTATATGTGGTCCCCATTGTAATTTCTCGTCTAGAGTGATTCCTAGGAAAACCGTTTGATTAATAAATTCCAGTTTTGCTCCATCCAATATGATATTACATTCACTACTTCTAACATTAGGTAATTTAAATCGAATGCATTTGGTGTTTGCTTTATTTAGTACCAAATTATTTATCGTAAACCAATCTTGGACCTGAAGAATAGAGTTATTCACGTCGTCAAGATTTTGTGACCGTCGGTCTATTTTAAATATCAATGATGTGTCATCTGCAAATAACACCATCTTCGGTTGTTTTTGAAAAATGTATAAACTCGAATCTCCTTTGTATTATATAATTGCATATCACAGGTGTGAGTACTATGTACAATAGAGCTACCATTTACCGGGTAATTATGTCTTTCATTGACCTAAATGTGCCCGGGCGGCTGAGAGTATGTCATGCTCACTCAGATGTCTCGCTGATGGTGGAGTGTGTGTTGGATCATTTTGCTCCCTTCAAAATGGTTGAGCTGAATGGTGCTGATCCATGCGTCATGTTTGTGAACGGGCGCTGTCAGTTGGGACTGGTCATCTCTTAGCTGCCACGGCTTATTTTTAATTATTTTAGTTTTGAATTATTATCTTTTTATCACGGACGCTTCTGACGTAGTGCATCGTTCTCACATGTTTAACTTCAATATGAATGATGTAACCAATATTTGTATCGGGCAACTAGCTTCATATTTGTAACTGACCGACTTCTTGACAATTCAAAAGTGCCTGTCAATGGTTTAATTTAAATAAATGCTTTCCCCCTTATTACAAAACAAGGTTTATCTTCAGACCCAGGTTTAAAACATGGAGCCATTATTGAATTTCGAACTTTATTCTGACTATGGTAAAGTTCCTAATCACAAAACTGACAACATAATATAGAACTAAGTTTTCAGTTTTGTAAAAACGGTATTTCAATCACTGTTACGTTCTTATTACAAAAACTGGCTCCATGGTTTAAGCCATGTCAAATATAAATCTTGTTTTGTAATAAGGCGGTTTGAGTTTGAGTTTGAGGGGTTCTGTAGTGGGGATTAATTTTATTTATCCTAAGAACAAACTTAACATTGTAGTTGAAAAACATGTTGCCGCATATATTCCGACTGCAAATATAAGTTTGTTGGCACAAAATTGAGCTATTTACCGTGTTATTTTAAGATCATAGACTCCTTATTGGTTTTCCTGTAATCTATAGGCAAAGAAATATTTTCTGTATATTATCTAAAATTTTAGGGTCCGTAGTTTCAGAGATAGGGGTGGTCAAATTTCATATATTTTTCTTAAATAATTTTGAAACTATGGCATGTATTTAACGCGGCGACAAATTAATCTGAATATGGGATTAAAAAATAATTAAAGCCGGTAGCAAAAATAATAGGTTGGCAGCTACAGCGAAGTATAATTTTAAGTGGAAAGTAGCAGCTTAATAATCAGTTGATAGCTTTGTTTTAATTTAAACTGGCATCGATTTTTTGGTTTGGTAACTGAATTAATATCTAAGCGGAAACTTAATGGCGAAAATAAAATAGAAAATGGGCATTCATAAATAATATATTATTATTGTATTATTAGGGCAGGTTTAGATTTTCTATATAATTTAGTCGTTTCTGGCACTCGCCGGCCGCTACCGCGGCACCGCTTGCTTCGCTCGCTCGGCTCGTGCGTAGGAAGTCACAGTTTTAACCTAACCTAACCTAACCATTAAAAAAAAAATAATAACCTACTCTAACTAGACTGGTAATATATTATCTTTGCCACCCTACTAACATTATTAGTCGCCAAGTCATTATTTATAGCTCCTCGCCTAATATTTTATTTGACTGGTATAGTTTATTTGCTACCTAAACGCAGCTGCTAGTTTTTAGTTTTTATAACACCTTTAATTTTGAACCTTACATAATATAATAGTCGCGAAAATATTTAATCGCTGGCAAGTTATTTTATTTGTTGCAAACATTTAGTCGACTTTTAAGTTATTAGTCACTCGGAAAATAATAAGCTTAAAAATAATGTATCTGAAATCCTTACAACAAGCCCTTTCATTTGATGTCACACGGTACAGTTTGAAAAACTTTTTGAAAGTTCTAATTTTCCCCGAAAAGTGAAGTGAGTTGCAACTTAATCGGTCAAGTAGATTCGGAGCAAACCGGTCTGTCACAGCCGATTTGCTCCGATTCTACTCGACCGATTAAGTTGAAAGGTACCTACACATATGAATTTCTATGACCCAAACATGGACGTGTAGAATAAGTTGATATTTGTTACAGTTCATACAGACAGACACATGAGAGATCCTATATAGGTCCCCATTTTTTCCTTTTGATTTACGGAACCCTAAAAAACACAAATATTATTAATGAAGCTTTTCTTTTCTCCATATCGATTATCGGTATTCACCCTCAATTTAACTGGATAAGGGTACCTGTCCTAAGTAGACGAAAGGCAATAACATTGAACACTGAATTAATTGCTATAATATCTTTAAGTTAGACAACTTAACAAACTTTCGGGCTACTAATTTGATTGCCATAAATGTTTTTCTTTACTTTATTTATTTATGAATGATCTCCAAAAAAATCAACAAAACGAACTCAAAAGATGGAAACAATATGAAAAGAAAAACTAGTAAGTACTAAACTAATCCTTTAATTTTTTGTTCGTTTATTTATTTGCAGTCGGGTTTTTTGTTTTTTTAATAATTTGTTTTATTTTAAGCTTTTTTCGTTCAGTTAAGTATTGATAAGTAAATAAGCTATATATAAGGTAAGGGAAGGTTAGCAAGATAGGATAGGTTTTAGAAAAGAAAATGTACTTTTATGTAGGTAAGTAATATAATATTATATAGTAATTAAGTAGGTATATGTAGGTAGATATTTGGAATTGGCTAGCTTTTATTTGATACCACCCATATTAGTGTGTATTTTGTCAATATTTATTTTATTTTTTTAAAGTGTGTCTTGTTTGTGCAGAATAAACAATTTTTCTTTTTCTTAATATTATTGTAATCTCTTTTTTTTTTATTTCACTCTCTTTTTTATTCGCAGAAGCCATATTAAAATTGTATACTCCGTGGAAATATCTTTCTTATACCTATGGTATACCCTATGTCACTCCCGCAATTATAACGAATCTAACGATACCTAATTTGTTAAAATTCATCGAGCCGTTTAGGCTACAGAGCGTGACAAAGAAATAGACATACATACATACACTCGAAAAACACAACCCTCCTTCTGGGGCAGTCGGGCAACAAGATATGACACATAAATAATGGCCAACATTAGGTGTTAAGGCTGGAGAGGCGCGACGCGACTCTAGTAGAACAATTTCTATGAAAACTTCATGGAAATTGTTCTACAACGTCGCAACGTCGGCGTCGCGTCGTGCCTGTCTGTAAGTAGTAGGTACTTTATTAATCTCGCACTGTTTTGGAATAAAACCGACCAAAACATTCGAAACTTAAATGGTCACAGAATAAAAACTGGAAAGCATGACTCGACTTAAAAGGTGTGTCCTCACTCCACACGGCCAGACGTACGTTATTGAACTTTCATGAAAGGATTACAGCTGAGTTGTCTATACCCTACCTATGTGTGTAACAATGCGTGATTCATATGTTCTATATAAGGCACCGTAAAACCGTAGAACAACATCAATATTAATAAGGTGTTTATAGAGTTATCTTTGCCCTATGACTATGTAAATGTCTATTGTAATAAATACAGTGAATATAAGTCTATTTTTATGTAGTAGTAATGGTCGCCCACCACTTTATAAAAGTTTTGAACTCGGATGTTCCAGTTGGTCAAGTGACTTTGCAATTAAATATTAACCGATTACAGTTTAAACCACAATTAAAACACAAGAAGGTCTATGTAAGGAAAGAAAACCACATACCTAATTAACTATGCATATTTGATTTTAAATAATAATTTGTTAGTTTTAAAAATCGAAGCCTTGGGCATTGAGCTTATCGATGCACATTTTAATACCATCGTAAAGCACGATACAAACATGCAGTCAGCATTGGCATTACATGTAGGCGGGCAGTCTGCGCCGTTAATGAATATCATCCATAACATTTTCATCTCTGCCAAATATAGCTCGCGGCGTTTTTGGATGCAGCGAGTGATTCATCATAATATTTCCTATATTGGACGCGATGCATTTCCAGTGTCCGTTGATATCAGCCGGCGACAGAACTGATATAGCTACTGTCTATTGTCTCTGCGTAATGTATGGTTAGGGCTGCTACGCCGTAGACAGGCGGGCTACGCTCGCTGTCGGAAAAAAGTCCGAAGCTTTGAAAAAAAAAAGCTAACTTTCTGATTCCTTTTCAGATTCATTGTCTTTCCTGTGAAATGTAAGAGTAAATAAAAACCTCATAAATACGCATGTAATTATTCTTAATCGCTGTGTGTAATATTTAGCACTACATATAAAAATAAAGGAAAGTAAACAAACGTAAGTAGTTAAAGACAGCAATTAACCATAATTATATTATTATTTGTGCTTTCTCTGGGGCGTGCATACGACAATAGAGTAATTTCGCTGAAAAATCGTGTGCACGTTGCAAGCGGTTCGGATTTTAATTGTTAACAAGCGGAAAATTATATACGTTGATTGTGAGTGACGCCCCTACTTTTCTCTGAGTCAATGGCGGCAGACGCGAGGCGCGTACGCGGCGTCCGCGCCAGTGTGCGACGCCGCTTCCGACTCGCCACACTTCGGAGCTGAATCACCGATCGGATTTTCAAACTTCGAAAACAATCGGGCGCGATTTTCTACTTTAAAAATTTTCAGCGCACACGCTGCTTTTGTGATTGAAAGTAAAGTTCAGTGCGTGGAAATTAACTGAAAGCTATAAAATCTGATAGTGTGTGGTGCTTTGTGTTGTGTATTGTGATTTGATCAGCTGCTTTGGAATTAGCCTCATAAGGTTTCTGTTGTTCTATGTAAACATTGGCAACAAATTGGTTTTGAATTACACGCATTTCGAACTACTTCGAAATATCTTGCTAGCTATACGACACCATGGAAATTTGACACGAAATAAGCAAAATAAACTGCGGATTACGTATACATTCAGCCAAGACCATAATTATGATGTTCAACTGATTGTAACAAATAGCTCATTGCCAAAACAATAATATTGACAGCTGCCATTAAACTCCAATTGGAGGCTCAACAGGGTATTTAATGTCAAGACTAAACCCAGATTTATCTTTAGTTTATAGCTAGCTAATTTTTTTCCCTTTACTTACTTAATAGTTTAAAATTGAATCTTGCCAGTAGGTACCTTACTTATGACATGCCTTCTTAATGTATTATTAACTAAAGGTACACGTGTAGGTGTTAAATTGATTGTTATGAATTCATAATCGATGTATGATCGGCAACAAAAGTTGTGGCTCTAATGTTTCCAATAAGTTACTAATTGTTTTGTAGGTTATTTTTTTGTAAATTTATGTTATCGAATGTATAAATAAGTTTCATAAAAAATATAAAAAGCGATGGGTAACTAAGTAACAGCATTATCGGCCAATAACGTCCCCACTGCTGGGACACAAGCCTCCTCTCTGCGAGCTCAGTGTGGGTTGAAGAAATAACAAATGACAAATAGGAATTAATCCCATAACTTGACCTTCTAGGTTCCAGCAGAAATCTTAGACATTCCTAGACGTCTCGAATGTATGAATATTAAGCAATCCACTCGTCTATTATGCATCTTATCAGGCACTTATTACGCATTCAGATGGCCACATTCATTACCTTTAATATAATACCTGATTTAGATTTTCCTATAAAAAAAACAATAACAAAAACTAGGACATTAGAATCTAGAATACTATTAAGTTTTTTTTAACTTCATTTATAAGTATAACGCAGACTGCGAACGTTTGCTAAATAAAAAAAAGACCATGGATCAGCATCCGCTGGCAACACATGCGTAGGAGTCTGTCAACTACGTTCTCACAGCTCGCCTTGTCTTAATTGATTACAAGTATTATAACTATGTTTATAATAAAAAATACGCTGCAATGTTAAAAGCAGGGTCATGAATGGAGGCCTCAACACATTTAGCTTACGCTTTTCGAACTTCAATGAATTAATCTAAGGGTGTAATATGGATAAGCTTTTCATTCAAG
Organism: Tiliacea aurago; assembly: GCA_948098905.1. Classification (NCBI taxonomy): domain Eukaryota; kingdom Metazoa; phylum Arthropoda; class Insecta; order Lepidoptera; family Noctuidae; genus Tiliacea; species Tiliacea aurago. Next base: position 9,196,599 of record OX402578.1, on the reverse strand, counting down.
TGCCTAGTTTACGATTTAGCAATGCAGGTTAAGAGCGTTTACACCTTACAGCATTTCATACAAACTTTCAAGCCCTTGTTTTTCGAAATTACTGAACCGATTTTAATGAAACTTGATACACATAAGCAGGGCCTCAAGTCTGCTATTACAATAGTGTCAGAATGGTCGATCATTGGTTTCATAATTGTTGATTTTGACAAATTTGAAAATCTACTATTTTTTTGGCGTCATTATGACTTTCTAATGGTCGGCCACTGACACTACATTGAAAGAAATTGCATTTATTGGTAATCTCGTACATAATGAATGACAAATGAATGACATTTCTACTAATGGGTTTTATAATAATGGCAATACGACAATGCCATTATAATTAACACAATTCTATTACGAGAACATTGACCGACCAATGATCGACCATTATGAATTTAGCAGATTTCCAACTTTTAGCAAAATGACAATGGGATCGTGTTGGAATGACTGAATTTATAAAAATAGCAGAATTGGGGCCCAGGATAGAAAGGTCTAAAAATTTAGTAAAGAGCATTTTCGAAAAATAGTGTTACAGCCAAATTAGACCGATTTCAAATTTTCCATAGTAACAGATATTTCCAGTTATCTGTTTTTAAATAAGACATTTCAAAAATGTTCTTTACTAACTTTTTAGACCTTGTATCCTGCTTATGCGTATGAAGTTTAATTAAAATCGGTTCTGTCATTTTGAAAAACAAGGGCTTGAAAGTTTGTATGAAATGCCGTAAGGTGTAAACGCTCTTAACAATATGAAGATTCCAGCATAAATTAAGTAGACTAATGTTGATGCGCTAGCTGGATAGATATATCTCTAATAGGCTCTGCACTTCACGGATACAGCTCTAAGAGTGTCTGACCTTCGAAAATCTAGAATCACGTGGAAGACCCATTTAAAAATATATTTTCCCTTCTTCAATTAATGTTACTCAAGATCTTGTTTATTCTTGTTGGAATCTTGGAATTGTATCATTGTCGGTACCACGTTCATTTCTTATTCTGTTTTTACACCACTGAAATGCCAAGTGAATGTAAACAGTAAACAATTTCTAGCAGTGTTGTGAAATACCGTCCTAATATAGTACTTTACGAGTGTAAACATAACTCCTGTATATACACAAAAACGTCATCATATCACAATGCGTCCAGTTGACATAATGTGATACAAGTTTCCGGCGAATTTAAAGTAATTATTTTCATAGTAGGTAATGACATTTTGTAAAAACTTAAGAGAGTGAACCTAGCGGCTCTCGCGAAGGTAATGCATAAGTTTACCTTAATCACCGACCCGAGCCTCATTATCATTACGCACATTGATGTCTATGTAGATCAAAGTGTTTTACGTACTAACCCGTGAGAATTCTACGTATTTCTGAGGAACGCAAGTGAAAAGTTGAAAACATTAAGATATTCAGATAAAATTCGTTACCGATGAGTCAGGCTCGCGAGTGAGAATTCCGTGTTTGATATTTGACTTTTTATGCAGTATATGCTAACATTCACTGGGGACATATTCAACCTCATTAGGGCTACGAGCTTCGTCGTAGAAGATGGACATTCGTAAATAAATCTAGGCGAAGACGTTTTCCATTGCGTGTTTTAAGATTTATCTCCCACTTTATGTCGTTATCCAAGCAAATAGAAGTATGATCATAATCACTGTGTCACTAATTGTTCGAGATAGCACATTAACGCGAAACCGTGTAATGATTAAATTCTAAACATTCCACCTGAGCTTATAACTGTTACAGCATAATTATTATCGATTTCATAGTTTATGTAATATACCACTATGATAGTAAGGTAGGTATTGCATAAAAATACCGTGCAGTGGCTACCTATCGTGTCAAATTCGATCAGAACAACCGTTAATTGATCAGTTAGCATGAGCAGTGCTCCTTCTTATAAAAGTGTTCCTATAATAACTACTTCCTGACGTGTGTGATGCAATTAACAGTAACTATGACGATTCGTTCCGACTCGTTTTACGAATCTTCACGAAACTACGAATATGGCGAGTATCAATAACAATCACGAAACATCTGAGCATCACCTACAAAAGGTTGCTTATATTTATTAATAAATATGAGTTGTTCTGAATTCACTTATCGATTCCCGCTTCGTTCATGTCGATGACTTTTCGTAGCAGATGCTGGAACATAACAACTAACAATACACTGCATCAAATTCGCAATTATACCATTCTAAACGTTATCTGAACAACGACAGGGGATAAAATAGCATGCGTGGTTTTGACAAATGGTAGCACTTGATGCTTTAATCGTTTATTGGTTTGATACGCAAGTTTCTATCGAGTCGTATATGTAGGCAATCGGAGATGTGATCACGCGAGGGGAAATTACTGATGATGTCGACGTGTCCACTTTCTGATGTGACAGATAAATGCTAAATGAGTTGTGACAGTTACGACTGATTGGCGACTGTATTGGAGTTATTGCCATTTAATCTGCAAGAAACCGTACTGTTTATGGGTACTTAATTGAAAACGGTTGATGGCTAGTTGCACGAAAGGTGTTGATACACTTTATTATAGTGAGGTAAATAAATATTATAATGATGGCATAAAAGTGAAAAGTATGCAAATTAGTTACTTAATTGCAGAATACACGCCGATTTTTATATAGGTAGCCAAGGATGTAAACAATTAGACATTGTTTGAAAGATAATTTAAGTTTTAGATACAACACTTTGTTTTTCAATTAAAATTTTCTTGCAAACTTCTCAGAACCTTGGATTTCATTGTAATTGTTAGACATCTTAGTCTAAAAGTTAAACAATAATGAGTTTTTTCTAAATAAACTATTAGAATAACAGATTGTATTACGAGATAAGGGATTCATTCTATTGTTTCACCTAGACCCGAGAAGTTTTTTTAGCAAATTGTTTTTTTTCTTCAATATAGAGTAGCTCTATGATTCTTTGTCTCTGAATGAATTATAATGATATGCTACAATTGTACCTGATTAGTATGTATTTCGCTATATTATTGTAGTATTTCCTTGCATAATATTATGAAAAACAGTAGCCCTGACAACGTGGAATTATCGCGAGAAACTCACCGTAGTGAATTGTAGCTGTAATACTAGGTAATAAGATTAGTTATACAATATACGTTCCCACTTTAATCAATTAACTTTTATAGAATAATTCTCTTTTTGCATACAAAAGGATTAAAAATTTAAAATGTGAGAAGGAATAGTTGTAAAAGCACTAGCTAACCGCCGACACACAATAAATTTGTTTTGTGATCGTTTTCTAAATTAGTCACGATATTTTTTCGTGATAAGTTTTCCATGACCATAAACAAACAAAAAAATAATTACGCATATCCATCGTTTTTATATCGTGAGTTATGGTCTTGAGTTCATACAAAAATCCCATAAATAAAAGGACGTTCGGTTTTTCCCGAATGTATACATTTTTTGGGAAACTTAAAAAAAAATCTTTCCGTAAAAACTTAATTTGGACTATTACGAACATTTTAAAACAATACCAAATCGGTCCAGCCGTTCTCAAGTGCAAACAACATTTAATATCCACTACAAACGTCCAAGTCCGAATTTGGGCTTTGAAAATAGCGCTGAGAATATCATTTATTAGAATTTTTTGAACGCAGCTGCGTGTGTTCGGCAAGTGGTGGCGAAAAGCCTTTGTATCAAGCTTGAAGTTGAAGTTTGTTTATTTTCCAAAAATAGTGCTTTACATTTCCTTATAAGCTAAATAAATTAATAGCTAGGTTTACATAATTATATAAGACACAAAGGAAGTACTTTTACCTAAGAACTCTACACTGGGTCGAGCCTGTCTCGTAGAGTCCTTGGGTGGTATTGCCATATGAAAATGCGCATTACATAATTGTTATTGTTACAATCGCGAGTGGCTTATTATACAACAATTAAAACATTGTCTAGGCTAAGAAAATTTAATTTAAAAAACAAAATAAACTATATACGGATAAAATAATGTTTTGAGAGCAATGTGCACTATGTGTAAGTATGTAGTGTGTACGAGTATGTGTGAGAAAAAGTGTGTGGGGGTGTGTGTGTGTGTGTGTGGGGGTTGGGGGGTGCGTGTGTTGAGTATTTGTTGGTGTGTTACGAAATTACCTTTAACAGAGCTTCGGTTTCACTGTAGGATTGGGCTAGCAACCAGTTGCGAACAATCTTTTTGACTAGGATCTTTACCGCTTTGTTGTATATGTGACTGAGCATGAATTCTTGCATATGTTGCTAGCTAGTAGTTATATGTATATATTCAAATTTTGTGTTGATAGTTACCAACTTTTGATTGTATTGAACTAGCCCAGGGATCACCAACCTGCTTTCCACCTACTATCATTGGGCGACCGTTTTTAAAATATGACTGGCCGTTTGGTAGACGATTACTCAAACATTGTACAAAGTCTCAAAGCTAAATTTCTTAGTTCTGGGTACACAAATTTTATTAAAAATTCTTGGCAACAAATTTTCGTATTTCGTGTTAAAACAGTATTTTCTTCAAAAAAATATATTTTAATATTTAGTTTTAATTATAAATTTTACTGTCTGGGTACATATGGTCCGCACAAAATAGGTCGGCGGCGGCGGCGGCGGCGCGGCGGTCCGGACCCGAACCGCGGTCTGCCATTTGGTTACTCCTGAACTAGCCCTTAGTACGAGTATATAGTTCACTATACGCCTTTCATATTGTAACTTTTCTGCAATATGTGTGTTAACTAAAATGTAGGTATGTTTTCAGAAACACACTACCTATATTATTAGCACTTAATAACAATAAAATCAAAACGAACAAATATATTAAAAGGTAAACAAGGTCTCATTTGCGGTAAAATGTGTTTCAGGAAGTCATAGTGATCTTAATTCAAGAAATTGTAATTTCCGTATGTTAAATCACAACAAAGTAATGATGTTTATTAGCACTGAATGGTGTAATTACTTCTTGTCTTTAATACGGTAATTTAAGTTGACACTTTTTGTAAGAAGTTTTTATTCCTTCATTTTTTGTACAATGTTACTTGTATAAGAAAATGATTGGATTGGCATCAGATGGATATTTTAACCGCCTCGTCCGCAAGATTCTGTATCAACTTTCTAGGAGCAATCATCCTTATTTACGAAGCATCAAGATCACTCTAGCTAGGGCAACAATATACCGAGTGATTTTTTTTCAAGGTAAGTGAGGGTGGATTTTGAACGATAGTTCATAGACTAAAATAATTATAATATAAACTGATCGAAATGGCCAATACTTCATGTTCTGAGCGCAGCTGAACTCATTTTTAAACGTGACGTGGCACATTAATTTTTTTTTTCATTTTAATTTTCTTTAAAATTGAGCTTATTTTATTTTTATTTTATTTTATTACTTAATTAAAAAATATTAATGCAATTAAATAAATACATTAAATTGAAAATTATAAGTACATTAATATAAAAACAAAATTAAAATCAGAAAAAATCAGCAAATAAAAAAAAATGGTTTGGATGAATGGTATTGAAAATGATGATTTAAATGAGCTTAGTTCAGTCTTTTTCTTTATAAACGAAAAAAAAATCACGTGGCGTTGAATCTAGCGTATACTTTTAATACAGCAGAATAAAAAGTCTATGCTAGATTCATTTCCACGTTCTCTAAATCGTGTACATTCGTGACTTTTACAAAAAAAAATCTTGTTTCAAAAAGAGAAAATAAAAAGCCCATTCCGTTTCTTTATCAATCTATGACGCAACGATATCTCTTGATCTAAAGCCTTATCATAATCAGCGGCACTCATGCGCAACTTGTCAAACCACAATTTCCCCACCGCAGTGAAACTTATGTCTTTACTGTTTAGCGAAAGTCGACTCGATACGTTATTAACATAGTGGAAACATTTTCCCTTCCATTATAATATTATGACTTGAGACGCAATCGTTGAGGCCGTTGTGCTAACACGTAATAAGATTATCTGTGATAGGTGTTAGTATTAATAGCCTCGAACCGTCATTAATTGATAATGTAATTAAAAGGTTTGTTTTGGTTGTTATTGTTTTAAGGGTCCGTGAAATTCAAATTTTCTTACGTTTTTTGCAACGTACCCCGAGTGTAAGTTTGCAAGTGAGTAAACGTAACTAGCGCGTTTGCGTTAAGATTTTTATTGACACCCTTATACTCTTAGCATTATGATATACTTATAGGTCAAATTGTAACGCAAACGAAATAGTTACGTTTACTCTCTTGCAAACTCACTTGGGGTACAGGTTAGTGCCAGGTTGTATGTTAATCAAAATATGATTCGCGACTGTAACAAATACTTATGTATACCTAAACGGAATTATAATCATCAAAACTATCAATACAACTCTCTAAGTTAGAATTGGCCTCAAATGTCATGATTTTATGAAAATAGTCATTCAGTAGGGTAATTTGAACTTAGAGATTTAAGGCGACGATAACTGACTTTCAATGATTTTATACTGAAGATCACGTCTAAACGAGTAGTGTTAATGATTTAAAAAAAATATGTGTTAAATTAGAGCATTTTTTCAATAATTTAATATGTGAATATTTTAGATTATGTTTATATTACATAGTGAAATTAATTTGTAAAGTTATGTCTAACGCGGATAAAAAACTGAGAATGGCGCAAAATCTACCAAGCGTATTTTTCTGAAACCTTCACCAATATAAAGATAATTTAATTATTGATCTTTTAGTATACGCGTTTTTTTTAATACCTTTTGTTTTGTGTATAACAAATTAATAATGCGTCAAATTGTGGACAGCGCTCCTTGATGGGCGAGTCCTATTACTGGCGGAACGTACGAAGCGTTGCGTGAGCTCAGTACAGAACACGCAAGCTAACCACTCAAGGTCACTGGCATATATCTGAGTCTTAAGAAATTGTCAGAAATTTTGAAATTCAAGGGATTCCCTGGCGTTTTCGATTTAAAATGAGGTTGAGTTACCTACTGAAGCTATACCTGAAGGGCTGAAGATAAGCTTGTCTTGAGAGAGCTCGCTTTACAAAGATACTATGAAGTGACTCTGGTCAGAAATAATTAGTCTAATGCCAGCGCTAAAGCTTGCTGATCTATGATTCTTATCGCCAACGACACAAGATAATCAATAACGGGGTGAGTGCGGACTGTGCGTAGAGCGTAGACAAATACCAGGAAATACTTAGATGTTACAATTTATTATCTCCATTGTCAACTTAATAATGGACATTAGACGTAGGATATCGTGCCCAGTGAACTGGTGAAAGCAAACACTCGGATAAGATTGTTTCCAATTAAAATGAGATCACGTCCATAATTAATTTTATTGCCTCTATTTAGATGTCTGCCTGATAACTATCGTAACTGATCCTCAAATTGAACGCGCACTTAATTTGTATTTCTATTGGTAAGCCGACTGGAAGAATACTATCGTACTAAGAATGGAACCTTTTACTGCGTGCCACTGAGAGTTACAGCTCGTTATTTTTTCGAATACTTTAACCTGAATATGGGTTGGCATTGAGGGTCTCGAATACTAATCAACACGCTTGTCCAGTCCAAAAGATATATCATTGCCTTATATAAATAAACAGTTAAATTCCATTGTCTTTTAACTACTGTTCGGTTTTTTCACTGCGAAATTCGCTAGCTTAGCAAATTGTACCCTTTCCATTCTGTTGGGGGAGCCCGACGCAATTCATTAGGTAGTCACATTATTTGCCACCCCTGGAGGGTGACCTAGGCCCCCGAAGTTAAATCCTGTAAGGGGACGCACTCTGAATCCATTTGTGCAGTCGATATGCTTAGATGAGCATCAACTGCAGTGGGTGCAGCTCGTAATTGGTTCATAGTACATACATATTTATGAGTTAGGGTTTTTGTTCCCTACTGACGAGATTAAGGAGTTATTTGCCATTAAAATAGGGAACCAACGCTGTTTTGTTTTGATATAACACGAATGATCTTATTATACGCAAAGCCCTAGAAGTTTTTAATATCGAATTACGTGCACGATGTTTCTCCGAACAATTATGTATTTGAAGAAATAATTCAATTGTCACGTTCTTGTGTGCGATGACCTTTCTTAAATATAATTATGTTTATTTTGATTAAGTATAAAAATGGTTACGTCGGGTTATTAGAGTACTGTTTATTAATTCATTAAAACTAGTTCACTTTAAGACTTAGGTCTAATCGTGCTAAATCAACGCTAAATGGGTACAGATAACGATGCCAAGGTCTCAACCGCCATGGATTCAATGCCGATAGTTTGTATGTCTTCTCCACACAATAAACTCTTCCATAAAAGGAGCAGTGTATTTGTTCAAGTGATCTTAGCTTACTTTGGAGTTAAGTATAAGTGTCATTGCTTGTTGAAACTGATTGAAAGGCGTGGACGGTTACTGATACGTCGTTACCCATACAAGTTTAACATTGAGTGGTTGTTGAATAGCTGTACAAAACAAAACAGGCTTTAGTTTAATGTCCTTGATGTAAACAATCATGTCCATTGATAATTTGCTAGGTAAAACACCCACGTTCTAATAAGGGGGTCTACTTTGAACATAAATCCGAAGTATCGGCCGAATGTTCGGCCGTTGCTTGACTACGGCTAACTATGGCTGACTACGGCAAAAGAAAAAAATACCGGTCAAGAGCGACTCGGACTCGCGCACCGAGGGTTCCGTACGTATATATGATGTTGATGATTTCTGAAAAACTGTGCTATTTAGAGACATCGTTTTATTTTTCCTATAATCTTTACATAAGCTTCTATTATATAGAATAATTTCAGATTTTTATCTGTGCAAACTTCGGAGATAAGGGGGGGGACGGTATTTTTTTCACATTTTTCATCAAAAGTCGGAAACTATGCTGCCTAAAAAAAAAAAAGTTTGAGAATGTGCAAAAAGCGTTCTTTCATATGATACCCCACATGCTCTAGTAGCCCTACTTCAAATTTTTAAGACCCTTTTAGTCCCTTTTGCAACAAAGATTTTTTTTTTTTTTTTTCTTTCTTACTTGCAAAATAGTTGGGCAAACGTCATCTAAAACTATTCTAAATTTCAAGTTGATAGCATTAGTAGTTCTTGAGATATCCAGGTGTGACAGACAGACAGACAGACTTAGTCTCACCATAAGGGTTCCTTTTTACCATTTTGGTTCGGAACCCTAAAAAACGACAGTCAAAGAGATAAGCCAAAGTCAAAAATGTGGCTTTAAGTCGGGTAAGGATTCAAAGTAAAAAAAAGGAAACCATGGATGTTTTAAAACGGCCAAACTTTCGGCCGATACTTCAGATTAACGCTTCGGAGTGATTCTAATCATTATTGTTTTTACCGATTTTAGACATTTGTAACTTGACCACCGTTCGGAATAGTTTGTGGTCTGTTTCATCATCACTGCTTAGTCTCACAGAGAGGATCCATATGTGTTCCAGCAGTGGGGATTTTTTTTTATTTTTTTTTTTGTTTAGGATGGGATTGCTCTTGACCTTAGTCTAGGTCAGAAGTGACAGAGACAAAGTCGACGGTGGAGTGAGCTTACCCAGAAGGAGCCTGTTCACTCTAACTTTGAAGAGATTAGGGTTCTACGCATTCGGAAACACATACGCAGGTAGAGAGTTCCACTCTTTTGCTGTGCGCATTATAAAAGACATTTGGAAACGCTTAGTGCGAATTGGTGGAATAGCAACCAGGAAGGGATGGTAACCTGCAGTGCGTCTAGATGTCCGATAATAGAAGGGGGCCGGTGGAATGAGGTCGTGGAGTGAGTGGTCTGATTATGCCATCTGGCGAGTAACTTATATGTTTACCCTAATTACCCTGATTTCTGTGTAAGGAAATCATCTGGCATAATTTTAATTTGCTCTGTCGTGTTTGTGGCACATAACTCGTCGGTGGTGGAAGGAAATATATCGATATTCCTCAAGTCTACTTATCTACTGTAATAGATTCTAATATACCAAGTTGCGTCGTAAGTCTTGACCGCGGCGGCAATACACTAAACGTGATTGACATATAGATAACAGTGGCTGCGTGAATGACTTGATCGTGAATAAGTTATCACTGTATTATTGTTGAGTGTACTTACTTATGTACGAAGAAGTAAGGCCACCCAGTAGGACCAACGTTTGTACTGTAGAGGTTTAAACCTGGATGGGTTTCTCATCCAACTTCATTCGACAACTTCAATTTAATATTATATTTAATTTAATTTTGGAAGTCGGTGTCATTGGTTCTGTATTTTCGTTTTTTGCCACCGACTTCCGAAATTAAATTAAATATAGGTAATATTAAATGTGGGTGTACTACAGGTACACCTCTGCCCAACCATTCGGGGAAACAAGGCGTGATGTTATGTTATGTGCATCCGAAAGTTAAAGTAATTTTTCAGGTTTTAGTGTTAGCTTTTGGAAGTCGGTTGTTTTTTTTTGTAAAAAAGTTTTTATTTTTTACTTTTTAGTAGCCTACCCCACACAAATTGTAATTATATTTTTTTTAATGACAATTCCAATAAGACCAAACACACTAGGATACTTTATTTTATAACGGAGTTCCAGTGCCTACCTTCCGGCTTCATCATCAGATCAGTTGAGAACCTCCTCCTTTTTTGAAGTCTGTTAAAAATAATTTATATCCAGAGTGCAGCTCATGACAATTCCAATAAGACCAAACACGCGTAGGATACATTGTTTAATAACGGAGTTCCAGTGCCTACCTTCCGGCTTCATCATCAGATCAGTTGGATGGTACCATTTTGATCAGAACTATTTAGTTAAATTTGCTTCGCTTAACTATTTTAATCCAGATATTATATCTCATCGCCACCCATGAAATACGTATCATTGAGAAGTTCCGGTGGCCATCTGTGGCCTTCTTCATCAGTTCCACTTCACCAAATTATACTTTCTGAATGCAAATGATTGACTTGTTGATGAAAATATAAAAATCGCTATCGAGTTCCCTCAATTACTCATGGATCCCAACATCAAAATTGGATTTTGAAAAAAATGGGACCAATCTGGAAGTATATCCATTCAATTAAAAAAAAAAATCCAAATCGGTTCATAAACGACGGAGTTCTGAGGTAACAAACAAAGTCCTCCTTTTTGTGAGGTCGGTTAAAAAGTAATTAATTGTAGGAATGAATTATCCTATGCCAACTAACCTGTTTCATTCTAGTAGTTTAGAGCAATACGATCCTACAGTACCTTATTCTTTTTCTCGTATCGAGTTACAGGAGAAAAGCTCTTGCTATGGTGAATAGATTAGCCTGTCAGCAGAGTTAGTAAACCCCTTTTTCCCCCTTCGGGTGCATCGGATGTAACATCTTCACTCGCGGAGGGGTTTTAAAGCACCCTTACTACTTTGTTCTTGCTTTTAATTAATCTATTAGAATATCCTGTTTAAAGGAAATTCGAGCTCCGGTCGATGTCTTCAGTAGAATTTACAAAAAAAAGTCTCCTAAATAGGTAAATATACAGATAGATTTTTAAAGATGTCACATATTTTCAAGAAAATATGAATCAATAACTCACAGTATAAACATTGATGTATTTATTATTTAATTATTTATTGTTATTGTATATCCTCATGACGTATACTTACCTACTTATCTATACCTAGCAGAGCAGTTCTTAGCAAACTGTTCGTCTGTAGGGAGGCCCGCAAACCACATCAGAGTTATTATTGTTTTGTTTCCTATATTACTAGCATCGAATAGAAAACAGTCAATAAAGGCACATTAGGATTTACCTCAACAGTTTTATGCTTATTTCCTTGAGTGGCTTTACCCTAGTAGTCTTCCGGATATACCTATTGATTTCTCGATATATTTCTAAAAAGAAAAGCATAAAGAAATCTATCTCCAATTCGGTATACTTTCCAAAAGAATATAAGTACCTTAAGTTGGTTTTTTAATCGCAGATACTAATTTGACAGGTGCAAATGTCAAACTTAAATTGAAAAAACGAACAACAATCGTTTGAAATGTCAAATTAGTCTCTGGGTTTAAAAAGCGAACTACCTGTAATAGTTTCGTCTGCACTACATTTCGCGTCAAACAATCTATTTGTATAAGGAACGTCACTATCGGAACTCAACGTCTATCCAACACCCATGATGCACATTGAAATTACTAAATGCAATAAAATTTCAACTACTGTCATAGTTGCGTGCCAGATACTCTTGTTTTCCGGGTCGTCACAATTAAAGATAAAACAGATGGTTAATTTAATTTACATAAATTAATGTCAACAGTTGGAATCCATATTTGTTTGTCATTTAGCTGGTTGAGTTCATGTGGCTGTTCGCTGATTTATTCGTAATTCTATGGGTGTGACATGTAACGTCATAACCAGAAACAGAGCGCTATGGGTTTTACAAAAACGTTAATCACTTAACTATAAGAAAATTATAAGGAAAGTGGCATTATGTGATTCATCGACGCTCAGTCCTAAACCTTTTAGTATCGTCGTAACGTGGAACATTGGAATGTATTTATGAGGTACTGAGTGCAAAGTAGATGGATGTAATGATGTTAGAGTAGGCGACACACGCATTGGTTTTGCAGAAAACAGACGAAGTTTAACTCTAGTAGACGACTCGTTCGGTACAGTAACAGAATGGCTTTTAAAATTAAACTCTAGCGCACCGAGGCTCAATGGTAGTAAACTGTATATTGCCGAGTCTGTGTAACTGTCGAAAATAAAGCGTTAAATCATTTCTCCTTTTCGTAACGCGAGCTTGGCGAGGTGCCAGCATCCGCTCGGCAAGGATGTTCAAGTCGGGATGTTATGATCAGCGTTTGTAACTTGACGTCATGCGCGAATCCCCACTTTTTACTCGACGACGGTAAAGTCAAAAGAAGTTCACCCTTTTGGTAGTTGCTTTTGCGTCCCTTTGTAATTAAATCCTGCTGACTCTAAGAACTGCTGACCAAATGATATTTCTGATCATATTATAGTGTGGTCTTCAAAAATAACGATTTCCTATGATCTTTACGAGATTTGTTCTGTAGCTTGTTCCGGCGACTAACTTTATATGGGCAATATTATTAGCCTATAAAATGTTTTTCAGTTAAACGTGTATTTTTAGTAAAGTCTACGTCGTAGCACACCGTAGGTGGTCGCCTCCATATTATTCAATGTGGGATCGGTTAATAACTGTATGTGCAAAATAGGATACATATAGGTCATGACATTGACTATACCATTCGTGGTCTTTCAGTTATATTCGCCATTAAAATTAAACCGCAAGCATAAAGTATGCACCTGAAGTTTCAATGTCAAATGCGTTAATTTTTATAACAATGACTAGTTACAATGAGGTGTGGTCACACTGACAAGAAAATTTACCAATTTTCACGAACTAAAATGAATTAGTATAATATAAAATTTTCCGGTTCCTCAAATATGGAATAGGAGTAGGAAATCCTTATCAGTAGGGCCATTCCTGTATGCAATAAGTAAGATCTAAGGCGCCATTCTTTTGATTAATCACGTAAATTAATTAGAGTCCAAGATTAGACGAAGGAACAACTTGACGTAAATTTATATAATTATCAAGTGGATTTTCCATTACGATATAATGTATTATGTAGGTTCTCCAGACAACGTTTAGAGAATCCAAGCAAACGGTTTTAAAATTGGAATAATAACAAATACAATTTTATAACAAGTTGCCAAAGTCTGTTACAGAACTTAGTGATGGAAAATTCAAAACCCACATCAAACGTGTCCTTATCAAAAAAGTATATTATAAGATTAAAGACTACGTTGAAGACAAGGAAGTTTGGCATTAATTCCTTCTGCACATGTGGCTTCCCCGGTACCTCATAACGGCAAAAATATGTAAATGTCTATTAACTACTCCCAAGTTGCGATGTTTATGTTATTTTTTTTTACATACTTCTTTGACATAATCTTCTTTTTTTTTTGTTTTGATATTATATACCTACAATTTTAATTTAAACAAGGTTCTAAATTTTATTATTTTACATCGTTTTTTTGTTATGTTTTGTTAATGTGAGAACGTTGTAGGCTTAATAGACCAGCAGGCTAATTGCGTAACACACTATCAGTAGGAATCGGTTTCAATTTGACAGTTCAACAAAATTCATTGCGTTATTTAAGTTGTTGAGCAGCCAGAATTTTCTAACTTAAGAAGCAATGGATTAGCAATATACTTCAAAATCATTCCGATTCCAATTCAAACTGTGTTACACAATTAGGGTATAGATCTGTAGACCATTTTCTATTTTGTTAAGTACCTGGTACTTTGACGGGCCTACGCTGTCCTCTCATACCTTTTAACACTGTAACTTAAAAACATTGTAAAAGCCAATTTTTTTAAAAAGAGTAGCCGTGGAGTTTCTTGCCGGCTCTTCTCCATAGGAAACGACCAATTGGAACCGTGCACCTTCTGACGTTTCATAAGTGCCCATGTAGGCTTATATGTGAAATAAAAATATTTTTGATTTGATTTGATATCTACAAAATTAATTGGGCAAGAATTTGGTAAACTGCAACTCTTCCTGCATCTATTTTCATTGATAGTATCAAATGTTAGAACCGTATTCTTTTCATTGCGGCCTTATTTCTGTTTTACGGCGATGGTAGAGTAAACAATGGCGTTGGCGCGGCGCCATCTGCCGGCGATTTACGAACATCTGATGACTAATACAAGGTTATTGCAGGGATATGACGCTGATAGCGGTAATTACTTGCATTACCAACGATAGCACTGACAGGTAATTTTAGTATCTACTCTGCCAACAATTTATGTGGGATTTGATTTATCATTTATCTTCCTGTCAAATCTTGCTGATGCGATTGGTAATCCCGCCTCCATGATAAAGAGCCGTGCCCCTAATGAAGGGCTTTTAGAAAACTAGCTAGCTTCCTTGTGGTGTTTATATTCCTAGAATTTTAAGTTCTGTAGAGTAGAATCTGATCGTTCATCAGCCTTAAAAACTTGACGCTAAGAAAGACGACAGACGGCTTAGATTTCTTACTTTCATTACTCTTGGGAGTAATGAAAGTAAGAAATCTAAGCCGTCTGCAGTTTAAAATATATTTTAGCCTCTGATGAAAAGTGCCACCTTTGTGGTTCTGATGGACATGCATATTCAAAACATCCGAATCAGCTAGTTTTCATAATACATTCCTACAAAGACTATGGACAACAAAGACAACAGAGTTATAATCCTAGTAATCATTGTCTACAAGTTGTTTACAAACATTGACTGTCATTTTATTGTCCGTTCCAAAAGTGATAGAGTAAGCAGATGTATGTCATCAATTCATCACGATTAGTTTCTAGTTTCTAATTCTAACGTGTAGTAGGCTAGGATAATGAATGAAATATTTAAGGATGCATTTATTAGTAGTAGGATTCCATGGACTTGACATGAAAGGAGGTTTGCACACTGCTCATTATGTGCCTGCCTGATTCAGTACCTTTTATCTCATTTGTTAAAAGACTTAATATTTGTGGTACCTACTCCCCAATGAAAGTTCATAATTTGACCAGTATTTCAGGCTCTGTTGGTTTACATGAGTAAAAATAGCATTGGTAAAATCCAGGTTTCTTGTTTAACGCCCACGGACTGCGACACCTCGATTGGTCTACTTATGGTATTCCACGTAAAAATCATAAAAACATTTTTAATAGTAAAGCCAAAAATAATTTCGCAATCATTTTCAATTTGGGATGCGTTTCCAGGGATTGAGTAGGTGCTTTTACGTCAATATACGATGATGAAACGTTTAAATAAGAGTCTATTATTAGTGAAGCGTTTGTTGAGTAAAGTACTAGTGTGGGATGGATGGGCAGCACCGACTCCTGCACAGGCGCGAAGATTTGTTATACCCACATAATAATCAGCACTATAAATAGGTATAATAGAAACCTCTAAATGTACGCACGTTTATAGGCTATTTATAAATTTGTTACGCGAACCGATAAAATTGAACGCTTAAGAATATTCTTTTGAAAACGTATGTACTTTGTGGTATATTATATACTTACATATATTTTATAGATTAGAGGCAGACATGATATTTGGTGTCGTGGGTTCAACCATGGACTTGTTTATGTGTTTTCAAATACATTGATAAGGTATCAATACGGTCCTGAGCATGTTATGACTACAGTTTTTTTTTTTTTTTCTTAAACTTAATTAATTAGTTTCAAATGTCTACGAGTTCGTTCACCAGTCACCACTGCTATCAAATACTAAAGTTTAGTTTCAAGGAAGTTTAAAAGCAACTTGTAAAACGTTTACCGTTTCCCCAGTGAGCTGTAATGTTGGTAGTCTGTGAAAGTTGAGCGTAAAGTTGTTTGAAATGCTTCGGAGTCTTAATTGTTCCCAGTCTCCTGCAGTTTCTAGCCACTAGAACTTACCCATATATACATATTATAGCTGGTTAGCTATATCAGTGGGCGATGAAAACAAAGTTTTGAATAAGGAAAATCTTTTAATTGCCACTTTTATCTAAAACTAAGTCTAGACATTTACGCACTAGTTCTTAAAAAAATTAAACGTTTTACGTCACATAAAGTACATCCACAACCACATTGATTAATCACAAAACTAAAATGACTGGGTGATGCAAACCCCTCACAAACCACAGTGCAGTCGAGTACAGTTGACTCATATTCATAGTTAGCGGCATTGTATGCAAACCGCCGCAGTGACGTCTGCTAGTTTCGGTACAATGGCGAATTAAGACAAAGAACCAATGATTTGTTATGGTATTGCACTGAGCTTGGTCATGCCTCACCAAGGAAGTTGAGACACTACACTTCAGTAACCCGCCTATTTTTTAACTTTTTTTAACCTAGGTGGACCAAGGTGCTGTCCTAATTCTGTTAACCAAGAAAAAATATGTCTTTTGAGGTTTTCGCAATACCGATCTCGTAATTTTCTTTTTGTAAGTGCGACCTGTGTGCTTCGAGCAGATAAAGTGGACAATAGCTGTGACAAAGGCCGATTTTTGAATAAAATTGGATCGAATGTCACATCTATTCAACTGTAGGTACCTACTGTATTCTCACCATTGTTAACTCGTTAACAATCATTTGTAAGTAAACATATTCTCTTTATTGTTTGTCTAATCTGAAAACATCGCTAATTAAATATAATTTCTGTAAAAGGTCTTCGCAGTCTATTGTTAATGAAGGATTCGAAAAGCGCGTACATTAATTCCGTGAACGACGTGACGATTACATCTCATCAGATTTTTAATTAGGATTTGTTCTTGGCCGGAGTCCAGGCTCTGCGGAGCGTGTCAACACGCGTCCTCATTTACTTAATTGTAAAACAAATACAGCTATTTGCAGCACTTTTTAAGCTCAACACACACAAAATGCGCGTGCGAGTCGGGCGCGGGACGGGCGCGGTTCAGGACGGCAGTATGGCGGCTGAATTCTCTGTATTTATATGAACGACACCACACGAAACGCGTACGCAGGTCGGGCGCACAGCGGGTCGGTGGCGACGGTAGCCGCGAACGCGTCGTATTGCCGTCCTGAACCGCGCCCGTCCCGCGCCCGACCCGCACCCGCTGCCTGTGTGTGTTGAGCTTTAAATGCGTTGGGACGTGCTGTTTCTTTTAAATGGACGAGTTATTGTTAATTATCGGAACCCAATTGTAATGCAAAGTGTGCACCTGTGATTTTATTGTTCTATGTGTCACGGACAGTTACTCGATCCAGTTCAATGCGCTGCTCAAATCGCTCCAGCTGGCCTCGTTATAGGTACCGAAGTAAGCCCTGAATTATTGTTTAAACACTTTGTTTCACACTAATTTCACACATTGATCAATAAAATCATTCAGTTGAAGATTTGATTGGCAGTATTTATGTAACCACCACATTATTTAAGTAGTTTCGATGAGCAGTTAGCGAAATCTCTATTTATTTCTTCTATAATTGTGGTTTCCTTGGATAAAAGCTATCTATGAAATGTAAAAAATATCAAATCAGTTTTCTTTGACAATCAATTCCCTTGCCTTAAAGCGCTTTAATCGTCAAGAGACCTTACCAAAGTTGTCGCTCTGCGGAATGCCAGGAGTCCGTTATTTGTCCTGATAATTTTGTCATACGTACTTCAAGTGGGGAATTTAGGGTGTGACCTCACAGGAAAAACATGCGTTAACTTATGAGTAATTTATTTCAAGGCCACAATCTTTAAAGTATAATAAGTTATTTATAGTAACGTTCAGTAAACACATCTTTCGGATATTTAATTACGAAAGCATGCAACAGAACGATATAATTTGTTCAAACACAACACGCTCTGAAAGATTGATGAAGACATTTGAAATTAGAAGTATCATTGTATAATTAGACGTGAACTGTAATTAAATAATAAGACGACGTAATTACTCGATAGACACGACTTGATCTACGAATAAGAAATCAGCCATTTTCAGGCTGGAACCATGTTGGAATGTTGATGAATTTCTGGCACTTTATTGAGGAATAGATTTTATTATAGTCTTAAAAGAATAATTTTGAAATCATAAAAAAAAGACAAGGCAGCTATGAATAAATTATATCTTCAGTAAGTAAATGTTATTTAATTAAACTGCCATTTTTTTTGCTATCGTGTCGTACCCGCACTTAGTTATTTTAGTTACTTATACTGAAGATCACGTCTAAACGAGTAGTGTTAATGATTTGAAAAAAATATGTGTTTAATTAGAGCATTTTCCCAATAACTTAAGATGTGAATATTTTAGATTATGTTTATATTACATAGTGAAATTAATTTGTAAAGTTATGTCTAACGCGGATAAAAAACTGAGAATGGCGCAAAATCTACCAAGCGTATTTTTCTGTAACCTTCACTAATTTAAAGATAATTTAATTTTTGATCTTTCAGTATACGCGGTTTATTAAAATAAATTTTGGTTTGTGTATAATAAATTAATAATGCTTCAAATTGATGACAGCGGTCCTTGATGGGCGAGTCCTATTACTGGCTGAACGTACGACGCGTTGGGTGCGTGAGCTCTGTACAGTACCCCATAAGTTTGCAAGAGAGTAAACGTA